>JAUMJM010000048.1:6377500-11377500 GCA_033558235.1 Neomorphus geoffroyi
CTGGGCCTTGTTCTTACTAACAAGAAAAGGGTGCTGGGGAATGTGAAGCTCAAGGGAAGCCTTGGCTACAGCAACCATGTAATTGTGGATTTCAAGATCGTTCGGGCAGTGGAGAGGGCGCTCAGCAAGCTCATTACCCTGGACTTCAGGAGAGCAGATTTTGACCTCATCAGAGATATGCTCAGTGGGATGCCATGGAGTAAAACCCTGGAGGGCAGGGAGGTCTGAGAAATCTGGTTAATATTCAAGGATTCCCCTCTTCCAACTTCAGGAGTGGTGCAGAAATAAAGAGGAGGTTGGGTAAAAAGGCCAGGAGTCAACACAGATGGACAAGGAACCCCTGGAAAAGCTTAAACTCAAAAAAGAAGCCTACAGAGGGAGAAAGCAGGTAAGCTGGGAGGAATACAGAGAAATGGTCCAAGCAGCCAGAGCTGAGGTTAGAAAAGCTAGGGCCCAGATAGAATTAAATCTGGCCAAGGATGTCAAGGACAGCAAGAAAACCTTCTGTCAGCATGTCAGTGATAAAAGGAAGACTAGGGAGAAGGTGGGTCCTCTCCAGAAGGAAACAGGAAATGTGGTTGCCCAGAATATGGAGAAGGCTGAGGTACTCTAAGACTTTTTTCCTCAGTTTTACTGGTAAGGGCTCAAGCTGCACTGCTGAAGTCACAGAGGGCAAAGGGCAGGAATGGGAGATGGAACTGCCCACTGTAGGAGAGTATCAGGTTCAAAACCGTCTAAGGAACCTGAAGGTGCACAGACCCATGGAACATAATGAGATGCATCCACATGTCTTCAGACAAATGGTGGATGAAGTTGCTAAGCCACAACCCATCCTATTTGAGAAGTCATGGCAGTCCAGTGAAGTTCCTACTGATTGGAAAAGAGGAAACACGACCCTCATTTTTAGAAAAGGAACAAAGACCTGAGGAACTACAGGCTGATCAGTCTTACCTCTGTGCCTGGCAAGACCATGGAGGAGATCATCCTGGAAACTCTGCTGAGGCACTTGGAAAATACAGAGGTGATTCATGACAACGAAAATGGCTTCACTAAGGGCAAATCATGCCTGACACATTTGGTGGCCTTCTACCACGGGGCTGCAGCATTGGTAGATAAGGGAAGAGTAACTGATATCATCTACCTGGACTTGTGCAAAGCATTTGACACTGTACTGCATGACATTCTTGTCTCTAAATTGGAATGATACGGATTTGATGGATAGATCACTCAGTGGATAAGGAATTGGCTGGATGACCACACTCAAAGAGTTATGGTCAATGGCTCAGTGTCCAAGTGGAGACTGGTGATGAGTGGCATTCTGCAGGGATTAGTGTTGTTTAACATTTTTGTTGCAAACATGGACAGTGGGATTGAGTGCGCCTTTAGCAAGCTCATGACACCAAACTGTGTTGCGGTCAACATGCTGAAGGGATAGGATGCCATCCTGAGGCACCCTGGTATACTTGAGAGGTGGGTCTGAGTGAACCTCATGAGGTTCAACAAGGCCAAGGGCAAGGTCCTGCCCCTGGATTGGGGCAATCTCAAGAACAGATACAGGCTGGGTGGAGAATAGATCAAAAGTAGCCCTGAGGAGAAGGACTTGGGAGTGCTGATGGATAAGAAGCTCAATATGACCCAGCAACATGCACTTGCAGGCCATAAATCCAAATGTATTCTGGACTGCATCAAGAGAAGCATGAACTGCAGGTCAAGGGAGGTGATTCTACCCCTTTACTCTGATGTCATGAGTCCTCATCTGGAGTACTGCATTCAGTTCTGGAGTCCTCAGTACAGAAAGAATATGGATCCGTTAGAGCAAGTCCAGAGAAGGGCCACAAAGATGATCAGAGGGCTGGAGCATCTCTGCTATGAGGCCACACTGAGAGAGACTGGTCATCCTGGAGAGGAGCAGGATCCAACGAGAGCTCATAGAAGTCTTCCAATACTGAAAGGAGGCCTATAGGAAAGCAGAAGAGAGGCTTTTTATCAGGGAGTGCAGTTACAGAATGAGGGAAAACAGTTTTAAACTGAAAGAGGGGAGACTGAGATTAGATATTAAGAAGAAATTTTACTGTGAGGGTGGTGAGGCACTGGAACAAGTTGCCCAGAGATGATGTGGATCATTAGTGGTGTTCAAGACCAGATTGGATGAGGCTGTGTGCAACTTAATCTGCTGTAAGATGTTCCCGCCCATGGCAGGAGGGCTGGAACTGGGTGATCTTTAAGGTCCCTTCCAACCCAAACCATTCTGTGATGGGGGATGATGTCATTGAGAGCAGCCCTGCGGAGAAGGACTTGGGGGTGATTATTTATGAGAAGCTCAACATGAGCAGGCAATGCACACTCGCAGCCCAGAAGGCCAGCAGTGTCCCGGGCTGCATCAAAAGAAGCGTGGCCAGCAGGTCAGGGAGGTGCATCTACCCCTCTACTCTGCTCTTGTGAGACTCCAGCTGGAGTACTGTGTCCAGTTCTGGAATCCCCAACATTAGAAGGACATAGAACTGCAGAAGCAGATCCAAAGGAGGCCTACAAAGATGATCAAAGGGCTGGAGCACCTCTGCTATGAGGACAGGCTGAGAGAGCTGGGATTCTTCAGGCTGGAGAAGAGAGGGCTTTGGAGGGACTTAATAGCGGCCTTCCAGTACCTGAAGGGGGCCTACAAGAAAGCTGGAAAGTGACTTTTTACAAGGGCAAGTAGTGATAGGTGGAGGGAGAATGGCTATAAAATGGAAGGGGGGAGATTTAGATTAGACATTAGGAAGAAATTGTTCACAACGAGGGTGGTGAGGCAGTGGCAGAGGTTGCCCAGAGAGGTTGTGGATGCCCCCTCCCTGGAGATGTTTAAAGCCAGGTTGGATCACAGTATCACACAGTATCACAGTATCATAAGGCTGGAAAAGACCTTGGAGATCATCGAGTCCAGCCTATGACCCAACACCTACACCTACTCATCATCTAAACCATGGCACTAAGTGCCTCATCCAGTCTCCCTTTAAACACCTCCAGGGACGGTAACTCCACCACCTCCCCAGGCAGTGCATTCCAATGACCAATAACCCTTTCAGTGAAGAATTTTTTCCTAATATCGAGCCTAAAGAGTCTTGAGCAGCCTGGTCTGGTGGGAGTTGTTCCTGCCCATGGCAGGGGGATTGGAACTGCATTGGCTTTAAGTAAGTTCCCTTTCAATCCAAACCATTCCATGATTCTATAATCCTGAGCAATATTCAGACCCTGAATGGACTCAGTCCTGGGCAGTCTTCCCTAGCTGGCCCTGGTCTGAGCAGTGAGATTGGAATAGACAGTCTCTAGAGGTCCCTTCTAACCTCAACTGTTCAATGACACTGTTATTTAAGTCATGTAATAAATTCTTCTAAAAAGGCCCCCTACTGTCTTATATATTAATAAAGTGTAACATGACAATCTACAGAAAATTCCAATGTCTGATTCAATTACACTTTGAACACATCCAGAGGCTTTCTGTCATGTTTCCCTAGTGGGACACTTGGAGAAGGATGGTCTTCTACTTTCTCTGATATGTGTTTTCCAAAGGCTGGAGAATTATTACCAACTGCAAAACATTTACTGAATACACCAACCACCAATAATCTAAAACATCTGCTTTTTTGTGAGCAAATCTGAAAAAACAAACTGAAAGCTTTCTAATAAAAATGCTGTCTATCAGTATAATCTTGAAGCAGTCTGACAAGTTGCCCAATTCTTTTGTGGCCGGTGCCTTTTAAAAGTGCTCCCTGTGGTGCAACTGTTTACTGAAGTTCCTGCAGTGTATTTTGTCTTACCAGCATTACTCTCCTTGCTCACAATTCAAAGACTTGCCATGCAAAGCGGAGCATTTTTATAACATTAACAACTGTCACTGTTTATTATTTTATCCTGCCCTGAGTGTGCCAGATATTTCTCCGAAAATGCATCACAGGAACACATGGGCCTTCCTTTATCTCATCAACAGTCTTCATGCCTCATATGGCACATTTCCTTTTTGCCATGTTGGTTACTTGGTGGTACAGGAACAGGAGTTTCTTGTGTTCTTGAAACAGCTTCCCTCATCATCTAGAAAACTCAGAACCAGTGCAGCCTTCCCTTATAAGCAATTGCTGCCATCTGCACGCAGAGCTATGGACTGTGGCAATATAATGAACAGTTGTTTAGAATCATAGAACCATAGAATCACTAGGTTGGAAGAGACCTCTGAGATCACCAAGTCCAACCATGCCTGTCTCCTCTTTTTTGTTTTTTTTCACACAGTATCACAGTATCATAAGGTTGGAAAAGACCTTGGAGATCACCGAGTCCAAACTATGACCCAACACCTACACCTACTCCTACTTGTCAACTACACCATGGCACTAAGTGCCTCATCCAATCTCTCCTTAAACACCTCCAGGGACGGTGACTCCACCGCCTCCCCAGGCAGCGCATTCCAATGGCCGATCACCCTCTCAGTAAAGAACTTCTTCCTAATGTCAAGCCTAAACCTCCCCTGACGAAGCTTGAGACTGTGTCCTCTCGCTCTGTTGCCGGTCACCTGAGAGAAGAGACCAACCCCTGCCTGACTACAACCTCCTTTCAGGCAGTTGTAGAGAGCAATAAGGTCTCCCCTGAGCCTCCTCTTCTCCAGGCTAAACAACCCCAGCTCCCTCAGTCGCTCTTCACAGGGCTTGTGCTCCAGCCCCTTCTCCATCCTCATCGGTCTCCTCTGGATGCACTCCAGCATCTCAACATCTTTCTTAAACTGAGGGCCCAGAACTGGACACAGCACTCAAGGTGCGGCCTGACCAGTGCCGAGTAGAAGGGGATGATGACCTCTCTAGTCCTGCTGGCCACGCTATTCCTGATGCAGACCAAGATACCCTTGGCCTTCTTGGCCACTTGGGCACACTGCTGGCTCATGGTGAGTTTCCTGTCCACCAGCACTCCCAAGTCCCTTTCCGCCTGACTGCCCTCCAGCCACTCTGCACCCAGTCTATAGCTCTGCATGGGGTTGTTGTGTCCAAAGTGTAGGACCCGGCATTTGGACTTGTTAAACCTCATGCTATTGGAGTCAGCCCATCTCTCCAGCCTGTAAAGGTCGCTCTGTAGGGCCCTCCTTCCCTCCAGCAGATCGACGCTTCCTCCCAGCTTGGTGTCATCTGCGAACTTGCTGATGAAGGACCCGATTCCCTCATCCAGATCATCAATGAAGATATTAAACAGGATCGGGCCCAACAGCCGATCCCTGTTTGGTTCGTTGGTTTTTGTTTTGTTGTGGGTTTTTTGTTGTTGTTTGTTTGTTTTGTTTTTGTTTGCCTCTTCCCTGGGATGGAACGAGAGAAGAGGTTGAAAAGCCCATTCATCCCTCCCCTAGTAACTGGCTGGTGGCAAATCTATCACACCTGAATTATTATGCTATGTAACCTGGGCATTGCTTTGCTCTCGGACTTTGTTCAAGAAGGTTCCACAGTCTTACACTGAGGCTATACTTGATTGCCACTGATATATTTCTTGGATAGCAAAATCCTTCAAGCTTAATATTGTATTTGTATTAGGGTTTTCTGCATTTGACAGATATTTGGACCCTGATACAATCTCCTGGGCAGTTTTTCTATGACACTTTTTTCTTCTTCTCAGAAAACACATATCCCCATCTCTAAGACTCTTCTGGGCCTACAACCCTATCTTCTATTTCCCATTTTTACTGAGATGTTGACTACACTCTTCTACCAATTACCTTCTCCTGAAATATCCTTTACACTTAGAAGCAACGCTGCAAACCAGTTTTCACTAGACTGCCTAAAAAAGCATAATTCAGTATGTGGTTTAATTGTTATACCAGGTGACAGTATCTGAGTCTCCCCTTGTACTTGCCTGATGGCAGCTAATGCCCCTTCTTTGATGTTGTTAGATATTTGACAAAATAAACCTCACCGTGGACTCCAGGTCCATGAATGAGGCTTATTAGCATTAAAGTAACACTGTTATTAATCTACGAGATAATGTAAATAATTAAGTAATAATAGTTATTACAACTATTAGTAGGAATAGTAGCATTAAGACTTTTCTTTAAGCTATCTTGCTACAGTGTAAAACCTGACAATAAATTAGAGTAATAAATTCAAATACAGACTTTTAGAGATAAAGAGATGAAATCCCCTCTATCCCTATAATCACTGAGAAATACTAGCTCTTACCAGAAGGTGGTGCTTATGTGCCACAATAAAAATGACAACAGCGTTCTCGTATGTTAGGCACGTTTTCCACATAGAAAAAAATAAAAGTAATTTATGATTTCTTTCTATGCTTCTTTTTAAAAAGACTGACTGAGCTGTCAAGAAAGGAACCAATGTATTTCTTTCACAGGAGATGACTTTTCCAGGATTTTTAAACTGGGCTTTCATTTGATTTTATATGCAGCTGTATGGTGAAATAGGTTTTTAGTGCTGCTAAGTATTAGTCCATGCACAAAACAACGTGGAATAATTTAGAAATTTTTTTTACAAGAAGTGAACGTCTAAGGTGTTGTAGGGTATAGATTATTTAAGTTTGTATTACTAAATACTCGATGAGAAGCTGAAGTTTTGATAACTTATTTTTGCTATTTAGAATTATGAAAACATTTTTTAAAACCCAGAAATGAAGATTAAAAATATATGCTCAAAAATCAGCTGAAAAGGAATTCTTTAAAATCACAATTTAGTGAAGTGTCTAGGTGTCTGTGTATATCAAGGATCTTTAATGGAACCAGTTTTTTTTATAAAAAACCAATTTTTTATTTGTTCAGCATGTTTCACCCCAAAAGAACACAGAATTTATTTCAGAGACTTTTGTATGTATTATTTAGAATTTCAGAAGTTCTATTTAGAAAGCTGATTTGGAGAGGTGAGGATTATATCTTTTCCTTCTGTTATCAGTTGCTTGCAAGTTCTTGAAAACTACCTGTCTTGGTTCAAAACTTTGCTTATTTTGCATTACACAAATGGTCTAATTCACTGATTTCAAAGTACAAGAGACCAGAAGCTGCTCCTCTGTTATGTCTGTGCCTCCACAGATTTGCCACAGCCCAGAGTGTAGCATCTGCAGAGATACCCAAACTATTCTGGTATCTAAAATGGCATGATGCTTAGCAGTGCTATGGTCACAACAGTTTCTCTTGGCCGTATGTTCTAGTAATTGCTCCATAAATGTGTTGCCTTCACTGCAAACCTCTGTGTCTGTCTCAAGTTCTCTACTGCATAAGGACATTTAGCTGAGTTTACAGACTGGATGGTAACTCTGTGATGACTCGGGCAGATACCACTCCAGTCTTGGTAGGGCAATGTCCATTTGTGTCTTCTGCCCCAGGATGTGTCCATTATTCTGAATTAACCTAAAGCTTTAAAAAAACAGACAAACAAACAAACAAAAAACTAAACCCAAACAAATCCCACTGATGCCACTACAGCTAAAGGGAAATAAGCAATCCATTATGGCTGAGTAATTTTAGTATTCAGATTTGGATGTTCATTATGCTAACTATCTGCTTTCTTGACAGAGCCTGTTCTCTTCACACCACTACATAATGTCACACTACTGTGCAGAAAAGCTAGCCAAAACTCAGGGCCCTGATGTATTGTTTCCATCAGGATCAGGAATCTGAGTTAGGTAGTCTCCAGACCTATTTACAGAAAAATGCAGTCAAGGTTCTGTTTTCTTGAAGATACTAAAGCCAGCACATAGTTCAGTTACGAAGTGCCCCGTCCACTACCTGCCAAGTTTTACCACAGTATCACAGTATCGTAAGGTTGGAAAAGACCTTGGAGATCATCGAGTCCAACCTATGACCCAACACCTACACCTACTCCTACTCATCAACTACACCATGGCACTAAGTGCCTCATCCAAATTCTCTTTGAACACCTCCAGGGATGGTGACTTGACCACCTCCCTAGGCAGCGCATTCCAATGAACGATTGCCCTCTCAGTGAAGAATTTCTTCCTAATGTCAATCCTAAACCTCCCCTGGCGAAGCTTGAGACCGTGTCCTCTTGTTCAGGAACCTCTGTTCCTCTTCTCAGGATCCCATCTGCAGTTATTTTGCCTCTACTTTACATAAGTTCTATGCCTATTCTGAAAGTTTTGCCATTAGAAGCTACTTTGACTTGCTGCTGAAGGTGACGGATAGGCAGAGAGAGGAAATCCTGCCCTAGTCCCGGGAAAAAGAGGACATCCCTTCCATTTCCTTCATGCATATCTAATGATTGTGGATACAGTACTTTCTCCCAAGGTGCTGGCAGCTGGGTCGTATTTGGTCCTTTACAGGAAAAATAAGAAAAAGAAAAAATATCCTTAGACAGCTCAAATGTGCTACCTTGATCTGTGGTATGGGAGCAGAGACCTGCAGAAACAAATAGCACCGTTTTGCTTCTTATCCTCACTGCTTGGTTACCAACTGAGCAGGCACCAATCTCATTGAGAAGAACTGGGCATTATGTGGCAGTGGATTCAGATCTCTGAGCTGCAAAAGGACTGAGTGTCTGCAAAATAACAAGCATTTCCAGACCCATGTTGTTTGTTGTATATGCATGAGCAATGAAAGGAGTTACTTACAAATCTGGTTAGGTAGAAGGGCAAAGGACAAAAGGACTGTGATGTCTGAGGGAGAAAAATTACATCTAATGGAGTTGTCCTTGTTTTAGTTAGTTTCCTGGAACTACCTCTGTCTTCTTTGGTAGAGCTTAAATGACTTCAAGTCTGCATTTTATCTACCTAGATCTTGCCAATTCCTTTTTAGGGGTTTCTTTTCCTTCTCTTTCACCTTTTCTCTGACAGAGCTCAGAAACATGGTATCTTGCACAATTGCAACTGTGCAGTGTTTGTCCCCTTGAAAGAAGGACATGAGTCTCCCTACAGAAGGAGCCATTCTCAACAGCTGCCGCAGATTTTGGACCTGATTTCTTGAGGAAACAAGGCTAACAAGAGATCACACTCTCTTTACACAAGTCTTTGTGAGCCAAAGATTCTTCCCTGCTTAAGCTTTCTGTTATCTCACACAATACAAATTTCAATTGAACTTTTTCCCACAGCACAGACATTCCTAGTATTTTTTCTCATTTTCTGATGTCTGATAAGGGCCGAGCTGAAAGCACAACCTCAGCGTGATTCAGTTAAACAGTTATGCAACCAGTGCACACCAGAAACTTGGCTGAGATAGGCCCAGCAGTCACTGAAATACCTCTTCTTTTGCAAAGTCACTCTGATACCTCTGACAGGTATGTGGCACTGCCTTTCATCCCTCCCTTCCACCCAGTGCCTGAAAGTCCTTCAATAACACACTTGTAGGTACTTCTTTCCAGGGGTTTCCCAGGAAGAATGGCCTGCATGGAAACTGACCTTTCCTCACAGCTACTTGGTCTACCAGCATCATAGGACTGTAGCATTTGTTCCTCTTTAAAAACTTGGACTGGCGGAAATGCACTTTTCATTCAAGGCTTCTAAAGGGACCTTCTTCTCTGCCACACCTCAGCCAGCAGAGCTGAAAACTCTGGCCAGTAGGCTGGCACGAGGCATTGTGGGACGGTTGCTGCAGAACTGTTAAACACAACAAGAGCAAAGACATGTCTGTACTGGATGTGGAGTTACTCAGCCCACAACAGAGCTCACTTGCTGTCTCGTATGTGGAGGCACACTGGGGGGCTTTCTAAGGAAAGATCTGAACCACAGATCTTGATTTTTGAAAGTGTATACACACACTGCTGACTAAACCAAAATCAGAAACTCCTTTTAAAACTAAATGCAGTATTTTATGAAATAAGGGCTTTTACATCCTAATGTACTCTCAGTAGACAAAATAGATTAAAACATTAATATACATCCTGTTTTTTGCAGGATTCATTCATCAGTAGTTCTGAGAGACTTGATGGGGTTATACATCCATGCAGCAGCAGCATGAAGGTTACAAGACTGCCCTGTGTTGGATAGTTCTGGATTCTAGTTTGCCAAACACCTACTTTATATGTTTACATGACGTTTTATGTAATTTTGACTGACTTTTAACTTCTATTGACACTACATTTGTCTAGTACTCTTATGGTTCTTTTTCATCTTCAAGAACTCTGCATATGTTAACTAACATAATCCTCTTAATCCTCTTAATTAATCTCTTCAGTACTTCTTGTTACTTCCTGCTCCCTCCCGCCCAAAAAAAGAGTTGTTGCTACAGCATTAACTCCATGTCTTAAAGAAATCAGCACAAACCTCACCAACATTCGTGTAAAAAGTTTGATTCTACTGCAGGAACATTTGAGGTTTTGCATGAATGCAGTGAAATTTTATACTACACTGAAAAGAAATTTGATTTTCTTACTGCATACAAAATAATTAAAGAATTTTCGAGACAAGGCTGTAAACAGTTAAGGGAATTTAAAAACAACTCTAAACTAAGTCTAATACTTATGAAACACTGGTGACACATGCACACATATATTCAAGGATTTCTTGCAAAAGATTGATGTTGTATGTGTATCATCTTTTACAAAATACTTCAGTATTGAAAAGCACTTCATATTAAGAAATAGGTTCATTTTCTAGCCTAATATATAAGACATTTTCTTCAGAAGTAACAAGGATTGACAGGAAGTTAAAAGGAGAAAGGACTTGTTAATCAGGACAGGCAAAGTTACAGGTTTTTCCAGAATTAGAACTTGAGCTCAGCCACAGTGTATGAACCTTTTTAAAACAAAGAGAAGTTTTGATGCAGGAGACTTCTTTGAGGAGAAAGGGATTTTCAGAGAAGTCACGTGCTTGGGAAGAAAATGAAACAAAGGTAATTCCAAGAAAAGTTTGAAAGCTGGGAAAAGAAAGCATGTCTATTCTAATAATGTTAAGTGCTGTCAGTGGGAATTTAATTTTCTATTTCTTATAAAATTTGGATCAGACTGGAAAACTGAGTGTTTGAATTTTGAGAACTGAGTCAATCTTTAGAATATTTTCTGCAATTATGCCCTCCCTGTAATTCTTTCTTGAACTTCATCCTGAGTGATCTTCACATGCGTGCATTGCATTCTAAGTCATTAAGGGTTTTTTTTCACCTTGTTTTGAATGGACCAAGGACCTGCTCCAATAGACCGACTGCTGTACTCTAAATCAGTAGTTCTCAAACTATTGTTTGCAGTCATCCACAGAGAGCTTGGCTTGTCACATGATGCTGGCTGTAACTTCGTAAACAGAAATAAAGAACACTAAAAAGATGTATTAAATACTTTCCCATGACACGGTCTCAGCAAATAATACTGAAGTGACCACGCAGTGCTGTAAGAGAACTGGGAGTGTTCTTTGACAAATCTTGGATGCTGGATGCAATTCTGTGCGCTTCAAAACATTCAGAAGCCTTCCACTGCTTCCCTGGAGTATTAGAACTACTTACCACACAGAAGTCTGTTATGAGAATAACAGTAAGGAACAGTGAAACCAAAGAGAGGAAGGCAAAATAAAACAAATAAACTTCAGGATCGGGGTTCCCGTAAACTCAGGGAAACACTGGTTAAGAATTTATGGCAGGCAAGTTCATGGGGAAAAGGAGTTAAAGAGACCTGGCAATTCCTCAAAGAAATGGTATTGAGGCACAAGCACAAATTGGCCCAATGCAGAGGAAGGATGGAAAATGTAGAAAGAGACCGATCTGGCTAAACCATGAGCTTGTTATTAGCCCCAAACACAGGAAGAGAGCACAGAGGAAGTGGAAATTAGGCTAGACTGCTAGGGAAAAGTATTTTTCAGAAGACACAAAACTGAGACCAAAGTACAAACAGCTACAATTAACAAGGAAGACCAAGAGTAACAGGAAAGAAATATATAAGCAATTATTAGGAACAATAAGAAAGACAAGGCTAATAGAGCCTTGCTCCATAGGAGACATGAAAAGCTACAGTGCTTCAGAATTCACTAGAGATATCATTTGTGAACAAGAAGCTAACACACTAAATTGAATGATAAATCATATGACTTTAGCTTAAAATAAAGAAATAACAAACTAGGAAATTTTTTAATATGTTAAGAATGAAAGCATATTAAAATAGTTTTCTGATTAGTGTGATTCACTATCAAAACATACTCAGCAAAATGCCTTATACAGCCTTAGGGCATAAGTGGTCCTCCAAGTATTTGTGAAAGAAAACTGAGAGGTGAGAAGACTCTACAGAGGCAAAATGCAATACTAAACTTTAATGGGAGAGAAGGGAGATGGAAAGAAGAATTAAATTTCCAGTTACTGGAAAAATCCCGCTAACGAATAAATGTGCAAACGTTATCAAGAGAATGTTTTAGGTAGTCAAGTCTTCTGCTATAAACTAGCAGCAGCACTTGCAACTGCAGATAATGCCATGTTTCCAGACACTTATAGGGCTTTTAATGACTGTCCTATATGATGTCCTCACAAACAGTTTAGGGACAATTTTCTTGACTTCCGTAATGTAGAGTGGGTGCATAATTTGTTGGATAATCACACTTGGAGTGTGCTTATTTATGTTTAGCTGTCAGAATAGAAGGAAGTACTGGGTGGTCCCATGATTTGAATGAAACTCAGCAGACGTGTATGAGTACTATATGAAAGCAGGAGTAATTAACGAACTGCACAAATACTAGATATGAAACAGCTGGCTAAGGTGGAATTAGGGGTACATCATAAACTGAACATGACTCGTGATTGGCTTGCTGTTACAGAAGAGGCAAAGCTCAAACTAGGTTATATAAACAGAATACAGACCACAAAGCCAGTGAAGTAATCAGTCTAGTCTGATCAGCACTAATAAAACCACAGGTTATGCAGAATAGGTGCATTGGGTTTGTTTGGCAAGAGTTTGGGAGCAGGAGGCCTAGGGAGTGGCTTCTGTGAGAAGCTGCTAGAAGCTTCCTTTATGTCCAACATAGCCAACACCACCAGCTTCAAGATAGAACAGACACTGACCAAGGCCAAGCTCATCAACGATGTTGGTAGTGCCTCTGTGATAACATATTTTAAAAAGCTGAAAACAAATTGTGCAACACCAGCAATTGCAGCCAGAGAGAGGACTGAGAACATGTGAGAGAAACAACCCTGCAGACACCAAGGGCAGTGAAGAAGGAGGGAGAGGAGAAGCTCCAGGCACCAGAGCACAGGTTCCCCTTCAGTTCGTGGTGAAGACCATGGTGAGGCAGGCTGTCCCCCTGCAGCCCGTGGAGGTTAGTGGTGGAGCAGATATCCATTTGCAGCCCAGGGAGGACAGCACACCAGAGCAGGTGGATGCCTGAAGGAGGCTGTGTCCCTCGCGTAATCCCATACTGGAGCAGACTCTGGAATGATCTGTGGACTCAGAAAGGGAGAGGATCCCACAATGGAGCAGGTTTGTTGGCAGGACTTGTGGCCTTATGGGTGACTCGTACTGGGGCAGTCTGTTCCTGAAGGACTACATCCTATAGAAAGGACCCACCCTTGAATGGTTTGTGAAGAGCTGTAACCTGTGGGAAGGATCTATGCGGAGGAAGCACATGAAGGCCTGTCTGCTGTGGGAGAGACCTCATGCTGGAATGTGGGAATAATGTGAGGAGTCTTCCCCATGAGGAGGAAGGAGCAGCAGAGACGACATGTGATGAGCTAACCATAACCCCCATTCTTTGTCCCCCCTGCGCCCATAGCGAAGGAGGCAGAGAATTCAGTAATGAATTTGAGCCTGGGAAAAAGGGAGAGGTGAGGGGGAAGGTGTTTTTAAGATTTGTTTTTCTTTCTCATTATCTTACTCTCATTTGATCGATAATAATCTAAACTAATTTCCCTGAGTCAAGTCCGGTTTTCCTGTTACCATAAGTAGCGAATGATCTCCTTATCTTGACCCAGAGTCTTTCATTATATTTTCTCTCCTCCCCCCAGCTGAGGAGGGTAGGGATAGAGTGGCTTTAGTGGGCATCTGGCGTCCAGCCAGGGACAACCCACCACAACAGGGTATCTATTTTGGGTCACGCCCTTCAAGAAAGGTTTAGATCCACTGGGCAGACTTGAAGAGAGAACAACAGGATTTTCAGATATCTAGAAAACATAACCTGAATAAACCATAAACAAAAAGAGACTGAAAAGAAATGTGATAATTGTCAAGAATATAAGCACTACTATAAAGAGAAAGAGATGTTTTTCTTTATATGTGCATGCAACTGCCATCAGCTGGTGGACCCATTTTTCTAAGTACCTATGTACTCTAATTTTCAAAATTTAGACACATTCATATGGTGCCACCAGGCATTTAAAAATCATTGAAGACAAACTGAAGTTGTGTTTATGCTTTCATTATTGTAATTGAAATATACCATATAACATTCATACATGCATAGTCAACTCCAACTCAGAACTGCCACGTTTCAGCCCAAGTGAAGTATTACACATATACAAATATTGCTCAAAAATTCTTCATATTTATTTAATGCTTCTTCTCTTTCCTTTGAAGACAATACATTATCCAAAACTTAGTAATGCTCTTACTTCTAGCTTCCTTTCATGTTCCTCTCTCCCACAGAGTAGCTACCAAAAATGTCAGCTCAGTACCTTTAGTAATCTCTCACAGACACACTTGGAAATCTGTCTTGAAATACCTCTGGTAAAAAACAGAAGTGTTGGTTTCCTGATCACTCTGCTAGGTCTGCTTTCACAATTAAGCCTCTGCAACTAAAACAGAATAGGAAAAAAAAAGTGAAAATTTGCAACAGATCTACTAGGAAAATTTTCATGCTTAAATTTCACCTTGGAATGCAACTGATTGTGATAATGGAAAATTTGGGGCTGTCTCAATTTATAGTTTTTTCAAAATCAGGTATATCCACTGGCCAAAGATTTAATTTCATGCAAATATAGAGCACTTTATAGTACAAGATGAGCTGCTTTTACAACACACTTTTCTTCGGTTCTTCCCAAGGTGCTAAAATAACTCTAACAAACACCTAGTCGGGTAGCTTATTGTGCACAACACAACACACTTTAAGGTTGAAGGCCAGCCCTCTTTTTGCATCTCAGTGTGCAAAACCCATTGAATCTAATATAAGAAATAATTCCTAGTGTTTCTTGTTTTGTTTTCTTTTTTTTCCCACAAGGGAATGAGAGAGTAACCCAGATCTGAGGGACATCACTCTTGCAAACATAAAAGCGGATTTACTTTAGTTTCCAAAACAGCTAGACTGAAAAAGAAATGGTCATTTATAAATCACACAGTGGATGCACAGAAATAATTCTTGGAAAGGAAATGACATTCATTATTACTTCAAAATATTACTGTCAGAAATTGTTCATAGTTCAAAAAGTCAACAATAAAATTAATACAGAATAACTCTTATTCAGGCTAAGATATTTCCTCTTTAAAATGTAAATCCTAGAATCTGAAAATTATTTGGAAACTGTATAGAAGATTTTTTTTTTTAAAACTGTACCTCATTTCTTGCCCTGGTAAGAAACCAAGATTCTTAGGTCTCTCTGGTTAAGGCATTTTGAAGGGTTAGTTAACATACATCCAACTTGGTGCTACAGAATAATTTGAGATTTCAAATATTATGTAAACTAGCACTTTTTCTGCTGTCACAAGCAGATAGTAAAAATTCAGGTCCTCACAGTATGTCAGTGCAAGAGCACGTAAAAGGGCAGGTACACAAGTGCAATCATACAGATACAACAGCACAGTAGAGCCCTGCTTATTGCAAGAGTTCATATTGTTGAATTTTTGAGGACAAAGGGTTTTAAATACTTAGTAACAATGGCTAAATACAAGCAAAGGGTCAGCAAGGCCCTTGACACTGTCTCCCACAGCGGACTCCTGGAGAAGCTGGCAGCCCGTGGCTTGGACGGGAATGTTCTGTGCTGGGTTAGGAATTGGTTGGATGGCCGAGCCCAAAGAGTGGTAGTGAATGGTGTCCCATCCAGCTGGCGGCTGGTCACTAATGGTGCTCCCCAGGGATCGGTGTTGGACCCGATCCTGTTTAATATCTTCATTGATGATCTGGATGAGAGGATCGAGTCCTTCATCAGCAAGTTCGCAGATGACACCAAGCTGGGAGGAAGTGTTGATCTGCTGGAGGGAAGGAGGGCCCTACAGAGCGACCTTTACAGGCTGGAGAGATGGGCTGACTCCAATAGCACGAGGTTTAACAAGTCCAAATGCCGGGTCCTACACTTTGCACACAACAACCCCATGCAGAGCTATAGACTGGGTGCAGAGTGGCTGGAGGGCAGTCAGGCGGAAAGGGACTTGGGAGTGCTGGTGGACAGGAAACTCACCATGAGCCAGCAGTGTGCCCAAGTGGCCAAGAAGGCCAATGGTATCTTGGTCTGCATCAGGAATAGCGTGGCCAGCAGGACTAGAGAGGTCATCATCCCCTTCTACTCGGCACTGGTGAGGACGCACCTTGAGTACTGTGTCCAGTTCTGGGCCCCCCAATTTTTAGAAAGATGTTGAGATGCTGGAGTGCGTCCAGAGGAGGGCGACGAGGATGGTGAAGGGGCTGGAGCACAAGCCCTGTGAGGAGCGACTGATGGAGCTGGGGTTGTTTAGCCTGGAGAAGAGGAGGCCCAGGGGAGACCTTATAGCTCTCTACAACCACCTAAAGGGAGGTTGTAGTCAGGCAGGGGTTGGTCTCTTCTCTCAGGCGGCCAGTGACAGAACAAGAGGACACGGTCTCAAGCTTCGCCACGGGAGGTTTAGGCTTGACATTAGGAAGAAGTTCTTTACTGAGAGGGTGATTGGCCATTGGAATGCGCTGCCCGGGGAGGTGGTGGAGTCACCATCCCTGGAGGTGTTTAAGTACAGATTGGATGAGGCTCTTAGTGCCATGGTGTAGTTGACAAATAGGAGTAGGTGTAGGTGTTGGGTCATAGGTTGAACTCGATGATCTCCAAGGTCTTTTCCAACCTTATGATACTGTGACACTGTGATACTGTGAGATGCAGTAGTTCTGTATTTAGGGAATCACTATGAAAATTTGATTAACATTGCAAAAATCATGTACTGAAGAATGAGGAAATTCCCTCTGCAACCTTAGCTTTTATAAATTCACAGTATTTTCATGCTGAATATCCCTGCAGATATTCTACTCCAACAAATGATGTGTTTCTGACCTCAAAAGTCTTTGAGTCTTTATAATATGATGTGAGGAAAAGATTTTTTCTTCTAGTGTCATTTTGGCAACAGCTAAGTTGACATTTCTACAAGAAATTCCAGCTCAAGACACTTAAAGTTGGGAAAAATTCTGAGCATTGAAAAAAATATTTTATACAGTTTTAACAGAAACATGAGGTAAATTTCTTAATAATAATTATGTAACATATACACAGCTGACATACAGAACTTTTCCAGACTGGCAATAATAGTAGAGAAACTTTGTGCCATTCTGGCAATTACAATACTACTAAAATAGGTAAGGTATCATTTGTAATGTTGAAAATACTCATTAAGTATCCCTAACACAAACTTGCTCTGTTGGAAACATTCAATCAACTTGATTTTTGTGGTGACACCTAAATTCTGATTGAAAATGATACAATCTGTGTTATTTTGGTTTAGACTGGTGGTACTTTTATCATACAATGATCTGCATAATGTAGTATTCACATTTTTTGTGAGTGATTGATTGTACTGTGTTTTCATTTCTTTCTGCTTTCCTGTTTCCTTTCTCAGAGTATTATTCTCTCTTTCATGTTGAATCATTTGCACCTACCCTAGCAATGCTACATCTTGCAACAAATGAGAAACCCTACATTCTCTCCCTTGTTTTGGAGGTCCCTAATTTGCTTGTCTGTATGCTTGTCTGATTTTTTTAAGGACACATTTACTGATTGTTTAAGGTTAAAATCACATACCTGGTAGTAAGCAGGTTCTGATAAAATAAGATCTTATTCTCCTTCAGACATGAGAACAAGCTACTCAATAGTAATTGAATAGAATAAAGGGGCTTATTTGAAGTTTAATCCAGGAGGATCATACTAACAGTACTGATTCCGGTATGCAAGTCATGTATCAGTCCTTAGAGTGACTCTAAGGCCATATCCTGAGGATGGACACTCCCTAATTCACCTTCAGGAGCCTGGAAGGATTAAATAATTGATGTAAGATTTATTCAGACGCAACTGGGACACCGCAATGTTACATTTCTTTGCCACATGGTTCAAAAGCTCTTACACCAGATGACAAGGCTGGCGATGAAAGGAGGGAATTTGAGTAATTTATCTAAAAAGGAAGGAAACAGGGTTTTTGAGCTCAAATCACAGTTCCTGCAAAATTAACTGATTCAATGAGACCGGCTATTCACTTTGGTAAAGTAACTTTAGTTTTGGTAAAGGTAGTTCTAGTATGCATTTACAGATTGAATAAGTATAATTGAAGTTCATATCCTGTTATTTAGAGTTTCCCCCTGTTTTGGTGAACATGCAATTTCTTTAGACCATAAGTCTTACTTTACTTGGTAAGTACATTTTTGAGGAAAAGAAACACTTCATTTTATCAATGGAATTCTTACATACTAATATTTCTCTACCACACCACAAGAGGCACACCTATTGCCTGAGCTGAAAAAAATGAGTGGTGGTAGAGGGCACATTTGCTTGGTCTTTCCCTTGTCCTGCCTTTCATTATGACCACTGCCAGAGAAAAGATTTTGACGGACACTTTTAGTGTGGCACAGGATGGCCATTCTCATTTTCTGATGTGACAATCCTTCCTGTTCAGGAGCAAAGAAAGAACTATGTGATTAGGTGCAGTTTAACAAATGGAAACTGCATTGCAATATACTAATCTTTGATTCACCTCAGATGTTTGATGTTGCCTTAGCCGTGTTAACTTGCACTGCTCTCAGATTATGGTCTGTGAAGTGCAGATTTTATATCTGAAAATTAAATCAATTGCCCACATCATAAGAACAGAGGTCGAGCTAGAGGTTGCTTCTACTATAATTCCATGTGTCAAACATAACTTGCTATGGGAATATGACTGTATGTCTTTCTACATAACTTCGTAGTAAAATAATCTATGCTACAAAGAGGAGGGTTAATTTATTGTATCTACTCCTTGTGGTATCATTTTAGCAACATACTTTTTCTGCACATCTGTGCATAATGGAAAAATAACTATAATTGAAGAAGGGAGTTTTACAAATTAATCCTCATTAAAAAGATCTGAAAAGTTCCTGAACACATGGCTTATGTAACCACCTTTTTCTAAAGGGATTTCTGAGATACTTGCTCCATTCTTCCACACAGTCACTGGAAAAAAATTAAGACATGTCTTTAGACATACAAAGTTATCTGCAATAACGTATTAAACACTGTACGAATCAGAGGTGTTCAATAAAAATAAATTGAAGTCCATGACATTGGAAATAGACTATTGGAATCTTTAGAAAGCGAAGTATTGTGAAAGGAATATAGTCACAATGTCTGGATCGCTGGTAGGTTCAAGACATTTTTTTCCATTGTAAAAGGAGCATAGTGTTCCATCTCCTGGCTACCATGACTAAAATTTGTAGCCCACAAGCAAGAGGAAACACCTTAAGGCATCCTAGAGTAGCATAGATCCTCAGTCCTTGTTTGCTTTGCATCACTGTTGTAAGACTTCTATCGTTTGTTTGGATGATGTATTTGAATTGCTTTTATTGCAAGCATTTGCTGCCCCCAAGAGTCAACAGTTCAGTTCCCATGGTGCTGCGTACTTTCTTAAAAGACGTTTTATACGCACTGTATCACGTGTTTCTGTGGTTGCTATGGTAATGAAAGTACTTGCCTTTTACAAAATTGCAGAGTGAGAAAACAGGGATATAGACCACAAACACTAAACAGCAGTGTTCTAAGAATTTAAGAGGAGGCTTGGCTAATTCAGTAACTGATGTATAAGTAGACTGTACTTTATTTCTGTTTAATACTAACATGAAACTAAAGCAATATAATGAAAAGTAAACCTTTTATGCAGACAATGAGTTTTATTATTTGATTTGTACACTATCTGCACAAATGCATACTTGAATGTGTGCATTTGTTAAAACTGCATCAATAAATGATCAGAAAACAATTATTGCTTTATTCTGCATTTTCCTGTACAATATACTCACCCCATTATTTTCTAATGCATATCTTTATTAGTGTTTTTACTAAACAATGGCAATGTGGCTTTTTGTGCTCAGAGCTAGAACAGAAATTAATCTGTACTCTACAAAACCAGTATTTTGAAGTGTATATGTCCCACCTAATCTCATGCAAAGAGAATAGAGGAGTGCTCCTCTCCAAAGGCCGCTAACCTATAGAGGAAGAGGACCAAGTAGAATACCGTATTTTGCAAGATATCCAAATAACAGTCACAATGACACAAAGAATAGGGATACTGACAGAACAGAAGCATAAACACAAACAAAACAAGATCTGCTTGGGAAGAATAAAAGCTAATCCACCATATAACTGATATAGCACTTCATACACAAGATTGCTATATACCTTATACACAAACAAACAGAAATGTTTGTAAGCATAGTCTTATATGCACAAAGTTTAAATGCTGCAAATACCGGAAGAGGAATGAGAAAAAATGGCACAAAGCCAAATCAGACAGCAGGTAGAAAATAAACTGCGAATATGCAAAGCGATATGGCAAAAAAATATGATACTTTTTGAAGTATTTATACCCAAGTAAGCCGACATCAAGCAAAAAAGGACTATCTGTACTCTGTACAGTTCTATTGCAACCATGCTTGTAATACTAGATTTGCCACATTTGTCTGAGTAACGCATTAAATCCTTTTTCATCTGTTGGAAACAATTTTTTTCAGCTGTTAAGCTCCTAGAAATGTTTTCAATGATGTAGGAATACATTTACCTTACACTTCATACAATCACTTTTCTATCACCCCAGTCTCAAGGCCATTCAAATATTTCTGTGTGGCCATAATTAACATCAGGTTCCTCCCAATATTCTGGCAGCGCATACAGGCATTATAGAGATTCTTGCCTTGAATTTATGGTCTGAAATTGTTACGTAAAAGAGAAAGGAAAGTGTGTGAGTTAGCCGTGGAGTCTTATAGGATGCGTGTAACTAAGCCAAGACATGATCCCAGGTCACTGGGGTCTCAGGCCAATGCCTAAACTGCAAAACAGTGCTTTGTGCGTGGAAATAATACTAAGACATTCAGTCCTTAATACCATCACTGACATGACAAACATGATTTTTTTTATTCCTCTTAATTATATCAATGGTAACAATTACATTTGCAATAAATTTTTGTCACATATGAGCATTATCTTGCATTCTTTATACATCAAAAATATTTCTCCTGCTTGTTCAGTTAATGGGAATGCTGCTCACTTAGCAGTAGGTCTAGGAATTATTTAGCACATACTACACAATATTCATTCCCTCGTGTGTTTTTGCTCTTGCATGTATTTATGTAATATCTAAGTTGTTCATTCTTTTTAAGTTGATCTTTATGATGTTCATCCAAAATGAAGGGTGGATGCATCACTTTACGGATACAATAAAGTGGTTGAACATATACTTACTAATTTTAGGAAATTATTCTCAGGCATGTGTTATTTCTTAGACTTTCCCTGAAAGAAAATGAGAAACAACAAACAATGAAAAACCCCAAGTTTCATCATGGAGTTTCCCTTTTTTTTTCCTTTCTTTTTTTTTGTTAGTGTGGTTTTGTTTGTTACTGTGAAAAGGGAGACTTTCTCAATGACTGCACTTTAATCTCTTTCTCTTCTGTGCTATGGACTACATCTTCCTTCCACTTACTTACACTTGGAGTCGGCTGACAGTTTTTGGACCACTTGAATGGTCACTTTAGTCTCCTAATGTTGCTTAAGACAAAAAGTACAAAATAGCTGGGTAGTGCACTAAGACAGCTAAGGATAACCTCATCAGCATGAAGGCAAGGACTATGACAAGGTACCTAGTACAAGAAGAACAAGAGAGAGGAGCAAGAAGGGAGTGGGGATTAAGGGATGGTCTCCATCTTGGTTTGCTCGCTCTCATAATGAAATGCAGACTAAATCTTGTTTATGTCCATCTACCTCAGCATTTTCCACCCGCATTTCTTACCAGTTCTCTGCTCTTAATGCTGTGTCATGTGTGTGTCCATTCCCCTTAACCACTTAGCCCTTGCAAGTCAACACTCAGCTCCCCATCCTGCTCCTGATTCCATCCTTGTTTCGACCGCACTTCAGTCAAGTGTCTCTTCCCCCTTCACTGTTCGCACAACTGAGTGCAGGAGAAACTCCACTGCACCTAGGATTTGCTTACCTGGAACTGAACTGGCTCACAAGCAGCTGAGAGCCATTATGCTGAGAGATGTTTTCTGCTTTGGCTACCAGACAGCACACACAGCTGTTTGGAGTGACGTGTACAGACTGATCAGGATCGAGAACTGAGAGGGGCTGGCTCCATCAATCTTCAGATTAAAGTACTGAACTCTTAAGAAGTTTTGGAGCATATTCCAAGTGAGATAATTCAATGTGTAACTCAGCTATGCGTGGGTGGAGCGCCGTGGGAATAGCTACAAGCACACTGTACCAAATGCACATACCATAGTAAAGAGATGGTGGGGCTTTTCAAAGAAAGAGTTGATAAAAATCTTCTTTATTTGAAAGAAAAAAGGTTTCTTCTGTCTGAATGGAAGCATTATACACAAAAACATTCCTCCAATTACTTAAATTATGGCAGACATTCAGTCTAAAATGTGAACAACAGCTGGAAAAAGTTATAAGCCACCAAAGGTAGATTCTTTATAAAAACATCAGTCAGTTTTCATAAAAGAAAGTGTTACCAGCCCTACCTATAATTATTGTTGTATACATTACAGCTGCAGGGTTGTGTGTTTTCATGCAAGTTAATACAAGCTGCAGCCTATTTCTTGCAAGTTGAAGGAAGTGGGTCTCTGATAGGAGAAAATAATGCCACAGGAATCAGTTTAGGCAGTATGTTCACACAAATTTTTTTAAAAAGAGCCCAAATTACCATCATGTTTTAAGAAACAGTCAAATTCACAGTAGAAGTCAAGATTATCAGGATTTGTAATGGAACAATACAATAAAAGTCTGTGCAAACAAACCGGAAGTTTTCACAATTATGAAATTATGAAGGGCCTGAAGTACAAGGGTAAGAACTGTAGATGATGGACAGAAGTTAGCTAATTCCGAAAGGTAAGTAATGTGGTCAGATAGTAAACTACAAAGAGTTCATTAATTGCTTTGAAAGATGTAAAGAGTGTATACCCAAAAGCCTTGTTTTACTACTAAAGTAATCTAGCTTAAAACAATTTATAAAGCATACTAAGACGACAGGAATTTTACATTGAGGCTTCCTTAAAACCAGACTTTCCTCCAATTTTTAATTGCCTACTTTCAATACGATCTGGAAAACCAGCCTAGCCATGCAAAAGGTTACCTTGCTTTTGGCCTGTTGCTAACAACGCTTATTCATCCTTATAGATGGAATTTATGGAATTTATGGGAATTAGACACCAATGACAATACTTTTTGTATAGGCATAAAAGAAAGGAGGATTCCACTGTTAGATATCGAAAGCTTTGGATGACACAAGTGGAAGCAAAGTAAGGTAAGGCCAATACTGACTGATTTTGAAAATCTTTGCCTAATTCTTATCACGCCTGGAAATTTATTTTTTTCGCTAGTCTGGCAGAGCATTACACCAGCATGGAATAAAGTCAATCTGTGGAACTGAGTGAACAACTAATCATTTGATTCACTGGATAAACACACAAAGAAATATTCTGGAGGAGCAAAATGATCTGTTGACTAAAATAGAATGCTAACCGTTGTTTTCAGTTGTTCTACTTTGTTTCAATTAAATGTAGAAAAATTAGGCATTTCAAAACAATAGCAAAAATACAAATCTGCATTTTGTTTTCAAAATGCCTGAAATTACTTGCTAGGTTGTACAAGTTTCACCTCAAATTGCTTTTTCAGACAACACTTTATTTTCCTCATCTCTATCCATCACTTATATTTTAAGTCTTGGTTAAGCTGATTGATTGTGATTATTTGAAAATGTGTATTTTTAAATTAATTCTATTTAGGAAAATGTTAAGCAGTAATCTCTTTCACAGCTTTAAGAATTTAGTTCACCTGTAAGCAGTGATAAAGTAGTAGATATGGTCCAAAACAGCAAAAGAAAACATGTAAGTCCCCATATACGCCAAATTCCTGTTAAAATTTTAGCAGTAGGCATTGATTCTGGAAGATACGATGCACTATATGGCTGAACTGGATTTTTTTATGACCAAACCAAAAGCTGTGTCGTTGTAATGCTTTTGGTCATGAACATGATTTAAAATGATCTTTGAACATCATCTTTTAAATGATCTTTGAACATGATCTTTTTCCTATGAAAATGACAGAAATTATGTGCTCTACAACCTGTTAACAGAGAAGATACTGTTACACATTGTGGCCAGAGTATATACAATGTCTGGATACTTTTTAATTACTATTGATGAAAACCCCACAATGGAATAAGCCAATTCTAATGTTGCTGGGGTTTTTTAACTTTTATTTTTTAAACAGAATTTATAAGAAGTCTCATTTTGTTAAATGTGGTAAGATTGAACTATATCAAATAATTTCTGGCTCACAAGTCCAAGATTCTCGTTCCAGCCAGAATGCAGAAAAAATCTCTTATACTCTCTGTTTGCTTGTATTGCAGTACATGTATGTTTCAGCATCTCTCTGCTCTTTAGATATTTTTAATACACACACACACCTTTGGCCTCCCCTCTTCTTTCATAGATGCTGTACAAGACACAGCAAGTACCAAAAATCTCAGATAGTGATCTACAAATGACTTAGCCTTTAGATACTAAAAGTGCACTCTGTCATCATCCTTCACCTACCCATTAAATAGCACACATTGCAAAACTCAGCATTCCTAAGAAACAAGCAAGGACGGCTGGAGTCCATGTTAGCGTCATTTAAGGTTCAGACATTTCTGGCAAACCTTTCTTTCCTATTTGGGGAAGCCAGAGTGGCTGTGTTTACCGATGAATCCAAATTGTTTCCCAGGTTTTGTATTTGGGTGGTATCTTACTTTGTTTTAGTCATCAGCCAATGAAGAACAAACGTACTTGTTTCCACCTTTTGACCGTGTGGGTGGCAGCTAACATAACCAATAAGCTTCAGTGGAGTCTGAAACTTTCCCAGATGACAGATGCAGTCATCAGCACCCATTCAGTATCTAGCACAATATATTATATTTTTTCACTAATGAGCTACAAGGAAAATGTCATCTGCATACTTGATTGTGTTGGAAAAGGTGAAGCTAACAGGAAACACCTGACAGAAATGCAGACTCAAGTTGATCTAAGTATTTTAATTGCTTATGTGCCCGGATAAACTTGCTGCTGGAGATCCAGAGTGGCACAGATTATCTGGGGAAAAAATGAGTGACCACTGAAACAGATTCAGCAGTCTATTTGAACCCGTTTGAGACCAGACTGATGTTTGAGACTGCACTGGCACCATGGAGACTAAATGGGATCGGATACTACAGCATGTTCAGCCACATATATGTTGTTGAATGTGAACAAGTGCCACAACTTGCCTGTGTGCAGCAGCCGTTGTGCAGCAGCTGTTGTGCAGCAGCCATGGTGTGCCCAGGAGAGAAGCTGGGCTGGTCAGCGTAATCGTTTCTCACATGACTTTCTTGTCCTTCGAAAGGTCATAGTATGATCCGGAACAAAAGTTCAAGTGGGCCAATGCAACAGGTCCAGCTAGGGGTGCACACAGAGATGCACAATGTTCCACCACCACCACTAGTCCTCAGGTGCACCAGGAGCCTTTCAGATGTCTCTGCTGGATCTCTTCAGCAACCACAGACTGGGTCAGGAATGAATGCTTGGTTCTGACTGTCTCAAATTCCTTCACTAGCCATGCTCCCAGCCTGCTCTTCTGGAAGGTTCTCAACGTATCTGTAAGGACTCAGCCGAGGGCAGCCTAATTAGAAGAAGTAATATGAGTGGTCACAGGGCAACTGAGGTTTGTGCTTTTTAGTTCACAGCCTTCGTTGAAGGAGCATGGACGCTCTGTGACACGGAGGGTGCATTCATGGGTTTTGGTTACCTTAGCATATTATGCCCATTTTCCAACCCATGGTGACTGACTGTGACGTTTCAAACTGGTTTGTAACACGTTTCGCAATATTTACTGCAATTTAAGGAGCAGAATTTTACATTAAGGTAGGCAGTACATTATGGATGAGATAGCCCGAGATCCACCAGAATACTTATCCTACTCAAGCTTTTTTTCCACATTTTAGTCATATGCAATAATGCTGTCACACATTTTGGTTAATATATAGTATTTAGTGTATATTATGAACAGTCTTATTTTCAACTTTAGAAACAGCAACACACAAACAGAGTCTGAACAGTATTCATGCTTTTCAATTGATGTATTACAGTATAAAGTATGAAAATCTTTCAAAAAAAGCTACAAAATAGTGGGTAATAAATTGCAGTTCTTGCCATAGGAAAGTAAACAGAAAGATCTCAGACCAAGACTCAAAGCCAGACACTGTACTTCCTGTCTTTTAGATCTTCTAACATGTAAATTGACCATTACAAAAAGGATTAACTACTAGAAGTGTACAACTGAAGCCCAACATTCAGTCCTGCTCTTTATTCATCGCCAGAGTAGACCAGGTGTCCAGAATCCTAATGCTCGGCTCTGCAGTTGGGGTTTGTATGATCTGCATACTAAGCACAAGTCACCATTGTTTTCTGGCTTTAATTTATTGGTGGCCTTAACAACTGGCTATTTTACTGCTAATTGTACCTTAAATTGTGAGTACAAAATCAAACAGCAATTGGGACTCCAAACACGCACTTTCATGAAGTACGATTATCTTTAAAAACTGTTTATTTTAGCAGATAATTAGATTTATGCTCAGAACCTTTAGGCTTTCTCACAGAAAAATCACCTTGTGGTATTTTAGTTATGTTAATGGCTTAAGCTTATCACTATTTTCCTAGGAAAGTGGGATGGTGGTATAAGAAAGCTTTTCCAAAAGTCGCAATAATTTAATCACAGACCTATCTGTCATTATGAAACAAAGCCTCAGGCATTTGAATATCTCCCCTCTCAGCACTTCTTGCAACAGGCCTGAGCACTCTGACAAGCTCAGTTTTGGAAAGACTCTTATTTAATCAAAGTCACCACATTACTTCAGTTTGTAGTTTAAAATATATTTTGTCCCAATGGCTGTGGGACAGAGCTGAGACCTGGTGGGGAGCATGAAGTCCACCACACCTGACCATAGATCAGGATGTTATTCTGGTACAATCTTGTCCATACATTCTAACAAGAAATTTCTACTTTGAGGAAATTAATTTAAACTGCATGGCTTGCCAAATATTTTTGGATCTGAATTGCTGAAAGACATCGTGAAATAAAAATAGCAAGCTTCCTTTCAAGCTCAGTGCATTTTACAGACCTAGAAAGTGATTTCTCTTGCTAATCCATTTTAGTTGATGAAAAAATCCTCAAGTTTAAAGATTGCAAGTAATTTATCCTGGATCACACTAAGCACTCCTTCCAAAACTCAAGGCAGTATTTCAATCTCTTGTTTCTATCCTGTGTTCCAATAACAAGACCATAGTTTTTCAGTAGAAACTGAGGGTCATCTTGACCCACACCAAATACAGAGGTTGGCATATAGATCAGAAACAAGATCCACTCTACAGAATGCAAGACTGCATGCCTGCCCTTCCAGGGCCTGGCTTCTTCTTTCTACTTCAAAATACTCGCCAGGCAGAGTTGACAGAATTTTTTTTGTATTTCTCTGTGTTAACCAGTCTTGCAGTTGCCCATGATGGAACTTTGATTTCTAGTGTTATGGGCACTGCAAGGTCAGAAAATGTAGCAAGATGTATGGCAGCCATTTAGTCAACACTTGGTTATGTGTGAGCAGTTGCTCTACACTGAAACTTGCTAAGCAAGCTTGAGTGCTTCTGCTATCAGAATGTTAAATAGATGTGTTTGTGAAATATGGTCCTCATGTTGCCAGCCATGGAATTGCCTGTGATGCTTCTAACAGCAATGAAGCAGGTTAAGGCACTTGGAACAAAAGAACAAACAAAATATAAATATAAACATAAAACTTAACACCAAGAAAGAAAATACTAAAATAAAATTGTATCTCGAACTCCCATTATAAAAGTAAAATCCTGGTTGCAAGTGCCACTTGTAAAATTATAAATTCATCACAAAATTCTTTGGAAGGATATTTTAATGCAATTCTTTAAAATATTAAAGCTGGGTTGAGGTTTGTAAACATTTGATGGGTGTTGATATGTGATAAGCAGTAGATTTAAAATTCTCTGGGGAATATGTAAGCTCAAGTATACTCTGCTTTTTAACTCCCAGAGCAATGGATTGGAATCTCTGCAATTTACTTGAATGAATGCATTCACTACTGAAATGCAGACCTCCCCCCTCAGGCCCCTGCCTCACAAAGAGGCACACAGTGGTTGTAAGGTTAGTTCTACCTATGATAACCCAGCCGGATTTTTCTTTTTTTTAATCTTGGCAAAGATGCAAAGGTAACAACCCTACTTTTAAAAACAGTGCTATAAATATTTTCACCATTCAGATGAGGGCAAGGGCTTGTTTTTGTACTTCGTTCATTACCAGCAGCTGGCATGCTGTAACATCGCTGAACCACTATGTAAGGTACTATCTAGCACAGAGAAACTACTACGAGCTGAAAAGCAGCAACACTTATGCCAATCTATAACATGGAACTATTGAAATATAATTTGAGAGACCTATTCAGATTATAGATTAACATAGGATTTGGTTAGTGTATGTAGCACCTACAGCACTTTCTTCAATGAGAATGGGTTGAGCAGCTGCAAGATGACGTTTTAAACTCTGTTACAGGAAAATCAGCATTAGGCTTGAAACAAAATTATTAATCAGTCTTGCTGCTATTCCACTTTCAAAGCAAGAAATATTAATCTGCTATTATTTATAAACCCTGACAAATACAGAGGACTGAAACTACTGAACTTAAAGTTTTCAAGATTGTTTGGTATTTGTTTTTAGAAATTTAATACTGTCATGTGACATAGGTTTGGCAGACCTCTACTTTGTGCATAGTCATTCTTTCGTTGGGATCTGGAGCTGAATTAAGTTATAAACCTATGATTCTTTCCCACATGTTTAAAGTGTATTGTGTGTAAACAGAAATAAGGCAAAAAACCTGCAACAGAGATAGCGTGATTCAACCTGCAGAGATTGAAAGATATATTTATTTGATGATGGCTTAAATAGTCATATCCATGTATCATTTCTCTAAATCATATGTCAAGAATTGTAGTCTTAGTCAGTCTGTTCTACAGATCCGGGAAAATAGGTTAGATTGGCACTCTGGCAGATACACATACACATATTTACATTTTGTCAATGTTGTCACTTCCCCTGCTCCCTGTTCCTAACTTCCACTCCACAGAATTTTTTTACAAAAAATTTGCATTTTTAGTTTCAGTTAGACCACATATCCAAGATTTTTGCTGTCATGGGATTTAAGTCCTGCTCATTGTCAATCCAGAGATCCCCAAAATGTTTGCAGTGTAACTCTGATAAATACAGTTTACAAGGAAAAAATAAGGGAGTTAAGCTCTCTAGAGATCTCTATTTCAGTCCTGCCCTATCCATACATTCAATATTTTACTCAGTTTCACACTGCAGTTTGCTTACCAGCATGTAAATGTACACCCCCTGCTACTCTCTCTTTACTGGAACTGTAACTTTAGAAGGGGAACACCTCATTTCCACAGTTCTTCTCTTTGTATAAATACTGTTTGTGACAGGTTATTTGCTGAGTTGAAATTTGTTCTTCCATTTACACAGCAAAATCAGTCTTTATGATATAAAATAAATGAAGCCACTTATGTCAGAGAATATAAAGAAATGCTAAGATATAATTAACTCCAAGTCCTTTCTCCTTCTTTCGCTATGGTTTCTCCACCTGTAAAATGAGTACAAGACACTGAGTTGCTTTGTGAAATTCTTCCAAATCTGCAGATGGGAAGCACTACATGAGAACCAGATATTATATTTTGTTAGGACTAATGTTAGTAACTTTGAGTAAAGTCTACTTTTTAGGAGACTTACACAAAGACGTTTTTGCTAATTTAGATACCCTACAGACAAGCAAGTAAATGTAAATATATATTTAATTTAGTATCTCATTTAACTTTATACCCCGTCCAAGCAGCTTTACAGTAAGTGACTATTTGACAAACTGAGCTCACAGCAGCATTCTTTCAGACTCTAATGGGAGCCAGGATTCTGGATATGTGATGAAAGATACTAGACAGTCTTAAAAAAAATGCCTAAAAATTTGAAACCTGAGGAAAATGCTTACAATAAACTGGATAATACACATAATACACATATTTTTTCATTGTATACATGTCCCCTGACTTCACTCTTTGCCTTAAGAATTAAAAATTAAAGTCTAACACAAGTTTCCAGGTTTTGTTAGGTAATACTGTCTACGAGTAGACACTTAGAATAGTCAGTGAATAATCTTTTCATGTCTTTTCCCATTGTTTGGATATTAAAACTCTTTATTTAGTCCAATCTGCCTTTCATTAGAAGCAATGTGTGTCTTCATATATGACCTATAGAATAAAACACATGCTGAAGCAGTGAAATGAGTAATATCTATCTCTACAGCAGAATTTAAGACAAAATTCTAGTATCTCTTCTTATAAATATTAATTTCTGAATACTAATTAACTTTAAAATATTTTTATTCTACCAATTCTGAACAATTTCCATAATACCTTTTTGTTATCAGTTTTGATGTTTTGCTTTGGCGTCGTGCTTTTACATATTTGGAAGTAATAAATGTAGTCACCACTTGAGTCATAAGTAATTTGTAGTTCATTTGCTTGCCTAATTCTTTCCACCAGGCTGACACTAATCCATAGATATTGCACATGAAAGTGCAACCTATCAAGTTAGTGAATAAAACAGAAATAATCCATATCCTTTACGGGAACTGGAAACTGTAAGTTCTTTGTCACAAGTTTCAAGTAGTTGGCTACTGTGCAGGTATAATGCCTCAGGGTCACACCTGAAACCAAAATACAAATCAAAGTATTGTAATTAGATCACTCCATTCCATCTCTTTAAAGATGTCAAAAACACTACCCTTGCCTTAAGAATTTTTTGTACAATTCCATAAATTTGCTGAACATACATTTGTCTGAATGCACGTAAACTGTTCTCTCTAAATGAGAAACCATGAATAACATACACCTCATCCCAGACTTAAATTTAAATGCAGATTCAGTTTGCAATTGAATTAGATTTGTTTCCTAGGACACCTTTTTGATTAACGTAACAGTTCATGCTTTGTTCTTTCTGAAGATCAGGAAGGGGTTTTTTTTCCATTTTAGAAGACAGTATTTCTGACTATCTAGGTGAAGATTCTACAGGAAAAAGCACAATGTAATTCAAATATTTCCTGCTAAGGATTATCTGTGAATGATAAGATATTAAGAGATTTTTTGTGTTATTTTTTATATTAACTGCTTAGTTAAAACTACAGATTTCAAACCATTTTTCTACATACTTCTAATATGTCTTCACAGATACAATTTTTATTATTGTCTGGTACACAAACTCACATTGAAACATTTCTGGATGGGTGTATTCTATGGAAATGCTTTTAGCAAGCTTCATGAATGTTCTGGGACATATACTGGGGAAAATTAAACTCATATGAATCTTCTCATTGCTGACCTTTTTTCAGAAATTTTCTGATTAAGAAAACAAAATTGTATTTCATGTGCATGTCCAAATAAACAATACTTCATGATCGATATTGAAAACTATCTTCAATATATTGTCTGTTGAATATTTTGTGATATTTGCTGCATGCTAGGCTTCATAGAACTATAGCATTTACCTCCCACCTAGTTTACTAATAGATTGTGATACTAAAGGATGGAAGCAAACCTACACAGAACACACTGACACACTGACTAAAGCTGCCCTGTGGCGGACCAACACTTATTACATAAAATCACTGCAGGAATTCAGCCAATGAAGCTGCGTGGCCTGCAACTTCTAAACATGACTGGAAAACCATAAATGTAGACAGAATTAAAGAGGAAAATGAGACAGGTAAGTAAATTCCTTATGTGCTCTAAAGGACAAGTATCAACAGAAGGGTAGAGATGTTCTCCAGTAAATGTTGCTGCACTAACATTGTAGTGAATGAATAACAGTGATGAGTGTCCTCCAGCAATACAGAATTTGTGTCCTCCAGCAATACAGAACAATAATTTACACCTACTGCCTATTAGTTATCCAAGCAGTCAGAGATTATATTTTTATGTGTTTTATTAAGTGTAAGTAAGTCATACATGTGGGTTTTGGGCACCTCTCTGCTGGAAAAGTTTTGCAGAATTTTATATTCTTGTAAGAGACTTTGAAACTATGGATATAATTGTATTTAAAATTAACAAACAAGGTATATAGGAAAAAGAAATTGATCTTTATGGGACCAGCTGATGAAGTTGGAATAAACAGACAAATGTTATCCTTTATTGTTTTGTGCTTACTTATTTTGAGGAGCTGTATCTCTTTCACTCTTCTAAATCTGATGATTAGGGATTTCTCTTTTAAATAACTGGGCTTAACCTGGGACTTTGATTTTGGTTTCAGAAGTAAATTCATTAAGGTTCTAAAAGTCTCTCAGATAGAATAAGACATGAAATGTTTTGCCCAGCTTTGAAAAGTCCATATTTCTCTCTATAAAACCATTAGTACTAGCAAGTCTGAGCACGTCTCCTGTTTAAGTCCTGACTTTTTCAATTGTTATTTCATTGCAGTATTCTGCATATTTCTCTGCAATGTCAGCCTTATGATTAATTTCTTTGATAATTTTGTATGCAAGCTTTCCATTTTGGCAGCAGGAAAAAAACTAGGACAGAACCAATCTTCGTATGTAGCACTAGCACTCAATATTAAAATTCAAATCAGTGGAAAAGACAGGGTCGGTTTTCGTTTTTTCAGTGGAGTTAAATTCTGAGACGCGTAGCTTTTGTTCCCAACACAATAGAATGATTTGTTTTTCCTTTTAAAATGCACTTCCATGGAGACACTTGTCTGCATTTTGCTGGCAAAGTGAGCACAAAAATCCATGAAGAGGAGTTAAGGTGTCTGGTTCACATGTCTTCTATTTCACTGAGGCTATCCAATCCAAACTGAGCAGCTGCACAGCTCTCTTCCAGCCCCAGCAAGTCAGGAAGCCGAGGGAGGATGCATTGTGCCTGAATGTTTTCAGGTGCAGCTGTGAACCCTTGTAACTGAGGAACACTGATGAATTTCATACTGATGGCTATTACAGCACATTACTTCTTTGATATAATCAAGCCTTGTCCGTGAAAAGCAGCTAAATTACCAAGAAAAGACCTTTTAGTTTGTTTTCATGTTGATAAAAATTGCAGTTTCTGAAAGTGAACTTCAAAATCCCTAGGAAGAAAAAGAAATTAAGAAGAAAACAAAAAGAACCATGCATCAGGTTTTGATGACTAATATTTTTTCCCTGTGCATTGGTACACTACAAACAGGTCTGAATAGTAATTCCAGAAAAATGCAATAGCAGAAAATGCGGTGGGTTTTTTTGTTTTGGTTTTGTTGTGAGGTTTTCTTGGTTGGTTTGGTTTGGGGTTTTTTCCTGTACAAAGTTTTCAAGTTTGAATATATTACAGTAAAATGAGACCCATCACCTGTGACTGTGTGCCACTTAAGGAGGGTGAGTACTTATTTTTTAAAAAAAAATGCTCCCTGCACTCTCATGTAGTGACAGAAACTGCTAACAGGGCTGCTGTTTTTGTGTTCTACCCCTTTCAACTGCAGGTCGTGGAATTCATTTGTTTACAAGTACTATGGCAACGATAACTGCTATGGCATCTCCTAACAGGGAAGGGAAGGGAAGGGAAGGGAAGGGAAGGGAAGGGAAGGGAAGGGAAGGGAAGGGAAGGGAAGGGAAGGGATCAAAGAAAACACATATTTTACTAAACTGCAGGAAGATAAAATGTTTCTAGCTTCAGCTCACTTGCTGAAGGACCAGACTGCATTCTCCTCTCTCACTGAGTGAGTTAAGACACAGGACTGATTATGGAGAAAAAAGCTAGCTCAAAGAATCAGACTATCCAGATTCACCTCCTAAACTTAAGTTTCCCACTTTGACAGAGCTCTTTTGAAATCTTACCATACTGCTGGCTGTAAAAACTTCTTTTAATAGACTCTAGTTTAAAATCATCCATTATCATTGTTTTTACAAGTTACATGGATCTTACAAGTACATAAGTACTTGACAATTCTTTGTGTATTTAGTTTCAAAAAACTCTTATACAAACAGTCCAGTGAGCCAGGCAAGCATTTTGCAGAGGGAAGAATGAAATACTTGGCTGAGAGCATACAGCATAATAAATTGCAGTCAAGAGCAAAGGCACGATGCCACTCTATCTATGCTTCTAGCTATGGCAAACAGGAATTAAATGCATTACCTTATAGTTCAGAAATGCTGTATGAGAGACACCATGGTATTTTTAAGTGCAAGTTAAAAGTCATGGAATTGAGATCTGTTACAGGAATACTTCGTCACTACCGTATTCAGTCTTAGGATGTTTAAAACAATCTTACATGTTATTTTTTGTCGTACAACTAACATTTGCCAGCACGGTGATATTTACATAAGTTCCTTGTTTTAATTTAAAATTTTAAGTTTCAAATTAGACTCAAGTTCATAAGGTGAGAAACACTATTCTCTGCATTAAGAAATTGACAGTTCTTAGCAGGTTGTGTTTGTTGCTTGCACAGAAAGCTTTTCAGCCTAAATAGGCACTGAGGGCTTTTTAGGGGTTTTATACGTTATGTAGAAGCAGTAAACCCTAGAAGTATCAATATCCTTAAGATCACAGAAATCATAACTGAAGAAGAGAAGGGTGTGGATGAAGTCTGCTTAAGAAGCCAGTTTGAGGACAGGGTACTACATTCTTAGGACCTTTGAAAACTGGAAGACAGGACCTTTCTGAGAACACCCAGTATCTCAGGGAAAATCTTAAGAATGTCCAGGAGGTAACAGGATACTGCAGGACTAATTAAGAAGGGTTTAAACTAGATTGGAAGGATGAGGGGAACGGCAACCATGCTAATAGAATTGAATGTGTGGACAACACCCCAGGATCTAAGGGGCATCGTAGACAGACAGCAAAAGGAAGGGTGACAACAGCTTATCTGAAGTGCATTTACAGTAATGCACACAGCATGGGGAACAAACAGGATGAGCTGTAAGCTGTGGTTAGGCAGGGCAACTATGATCTAATTGCCATCACAGAAACATGGTGGGACGACTCGCACGACTGGAGTGCTACCATGGATGGCTACAAGCTATTTAGGTGGGACAGACTAGGAAAGAGAGATGGTGGCGTTGCTCTATATGTCAAAGAGGGGTTTGACTGTATAGAACTCAGTAATAGCGATGATAAGGTAGAGCGCTTATGGGTTAAACTCAGTGGTGTGCATGGTAACCCAGATATTGTGGTGTGAGTCTGCTATCGGCCACCCAACCAGGATGAACAGGCTGATGAGCTCGTTGATAAACACCTAAGAGAAGTCTCCCCATCACATCTCATCCTCCTCGTGGGGATTTCAACCTCCCAGATGTCTGCTGGAAGTACAACACAGCAGAACGAAGCAGTCTAGAAGGTTCACAGAGTGTATGGATGACAACTTCCTAACACAGCTGGTGAGTGAACCCACTAGAGAGGGTGCCCTGCTGGACTTGCTATTTGTGAACAGATCGGGCCTCATGAGAGAGGTGACAGTTGGAAGACGCCTGGGACACAGCGATCACGAGATGATACAATTCTCGCTTTTTGGGGCAGTGAGGAGAGGGATCAGCAAAACTGCCACCCTGGACTTCCGAAGGGCAGACTTTGAACTCCTCAGAAGGCTGCTTGAAAAAGTCCACTGCGAGGTGGCTCTTAAGGACAAAGGGGTGCAAGAGGGCTGGACGCTCCTCAAGAAGGAAATCCTGGCAGCACAAGAGCAGGCCATCCTCATGTGCCGTAAAACGAGTCGCTGGGGAGGAAAACTAGGTTGGCTGAGTAGGTAGCTTAGTATTGATCTCAGTAAAAAGAAGAAAGTTTATGAGCTCTGGAAGAGGGGACAGGATCCCAGGAGGACTACAAGCATGAGGTGAGATTGTGTAGGGAAAAAATCAGAAGGACTAAAGCCCAACTAGAACTTCAGCTGGCCTCTTCAGTCAAAGACAATAAAAAGAACTTCTTTAAATGTATCAGTGGCAACAGGAGGACAAAGGAGACTCTCCCTGCCTTGCTGGGTGCAGAAGGGACAGTAGCAATGAGGGATGAGGACAAGGCAGAGGTACTCAACGCCTTCTTTGTCTCAGTCTTTAACCCCAAAGGGGAAAGTGCTAGGGTTACCCAGCCCCCTCAGCCGGGAGACAGTGGGAATGAAGCTCCAGCTGTTCGGGAGGACTTGGTTAGTGACCTGCTCAGCCAACTAGACATACAGAAATCCATGAGGCCAGAGGGGATTCATCTGAGGGTTTTAAGGGAACTGGCAGAGGTCCTCGCCAAACCCCTTTCCCTCATCTACCAGCAATCCTCGCTGACTGGGGAAGTGCCGCTAGACTGGAGACTGGCAAATGTTACACCCATTTACAAGAAGGGTTGAAGGGAGGATCCGGGGAACTACAGGCCTGTCAGTCTGACCTCGGTACTGGGGAAGGTCATGGAGCAGATCGTCCTCAGTGCTATTGTACAGCACACACGGGACAACAGGGCGGGGTGATCAGGCCCAGCCAACATGGGTTCACCAAAGGCAGGTCCTGCCAGACCAATCTGATCTCCTTCTATGACAAGGTGACCCATTTAAAGGATGAGGAAAGGGTGTGGTGTATCTGGACTTCAGTAAAGCCTTTGACACTGTTTCTCACAGCATTCTGCTGGAGAAACTGGTTGCCATTGGCACAGACAGGCACAGCCTCTGCTGGGTTAAAAACTGGCTGGATGGCCAGGCCCAAAGGGTTGTGGTAAATGGAGTTAAATCCAATTGGAAACCGGTCACAAAAAGCATTCCTCAGAGTTCAGTGCTCTGTCCAGTCCTGTTCAACATCTTTATTGGTGATCTGGATGAAGGCATCGAGTGCACCCTCAGCAAGTTTGCAGATGACACCAAGCTGGGTGCAAGTGTGGATCTGCTTGAAGGAAGGGAGGCTCTGCAGAGGGATGTGGACAGCTGGGATCGATGGGTTGAGGTCAGTGGGCTAAGGTTCAACAAGGCCGAGTGCAGAGTCCTGGACTTGGGACACAACAACCCCATGCAGCGTTACAGACTTGGGGAAGAGTGACTGGAGAGCTGCCTGGCAGAGAAGGACCTGGGGGTGTTGGTTGACAGCGGCTGAACATGAGCCAGCAGTGGCCCAGGTGGCCAAGAGGGCCAACGACATCTTGGCCTGTATCAGACCCAGCGTGGCCAGCAGGAGCAGGGAGGTGATTGTGCCCCTGTGCTCAGCACTGGTGAGGTCACACCTCGAGAGCTGGGTTCAGTTTTGGGCCCCTCACTACAGGAAGGACACTGAGGTGCTGGAGCGTGTGCAGAGAAGGGCAACGAGGCTGGTGAGGGGGCTGGAGAACAAGCCCTGTGAGGAGAAACTGAGCGAATTAGGGTTGTTTATCTTGGAGAAGAGGAGGCTGAGGGGAGACCTCATCACTGTCTACAACTGCCTGAAAGGAGGTTGTGACGGGGTGGGTGCTGGGCACTTCTCACAAGTGACAAGTGATAGGACAAGACGAACTGGCCACAAGTTGCACCAGGGGAGGTTTAGACTGGACATTGGGAAGAATTTCTTCGCTGATAGGGTGGTCAGGGATGGGAACAGCTGCCCAGGGAGGTGGTGGAGTCACCATCTCTGGAGGTGTTTAAAAGATGGGTGGATGAGTTTCTTACGGACATGGTTCAGTAAGGAGACAGGCACGGTTGGACTCGGTGATCTCAGAGGTCTCTTCCAACCTTCTGATTCTATGATTCTATGATTAATTTTATATTAAGGAGCTAATGTGACAAGAATAAGATGTCATACAGAACTCTGAAGAGAGTCTTCCTTTCTGCAGAATTTTAAGTCCCCTAATACAGATTTTCATTACACATAAATAATGTAAATCAAAACCTGGCTGAATATGAAACAATTTTACTGTCACTAATCAACTCAACGCCCAAAAGCTAGGTGAACCTAGTTAGACAAGATTGACAGAATATTTTCGTGTGTGAGCTAGGATGAATCTACAGCCTAATGGATGGTGGCTAGCAGCTGGATTGTAAAATAGGAGAGATTTAAGGCACAGAATTATGAAGGTTAGAGACATCATTCTATGGTCATGAATGCACATTATAATGAAAAATCTTCATGAAAATAACTTCTATGGTTACAATCTCTTGCAGAAAATATTTAGAAGTAGCTGAAACAAAATAGTAAGTAATACACTGTAGGAAAATTACCTACATCCTTTCCTCTGCCCGATCAATATATATGAGAAAGCAGTAAAAAGGCAGAATAAACAAAGAGCAATAAATCAAATCTGCATCACAGCTTTCCATCCAGAGACTTTCTAAGGCTCTAAAACTTGGGTCCTTCGTGGAGCAGTTCTGTCAGCCAGACTGACTCCTGCTCCTATTCTGCTTTCTGGAACTTGACTGTAGGTGTTTGGGGCGCACAGACGTGTGCAATCTCCAACAAGTCTTCTGTCTGGATATTTTCCATGTTTGGGGAATAGATATTGTTATCTTTTTTTCCTAATAAACAGCATTCTTCCTCTACAGTCCAAAAAGGAGGGTGGCTCACCTGTGCGCATCCTTGCTTAGACTCTCTCATTCTGTCACCTTCTTTTGTAAGGGGATCATTTAGGCCAAAAGACTCTCTCCTGCATCTCATCTTCTAGAGTTATTTCTAGCTGTTCTCCTCAGTCTCATTCATAGCTGGGTCCTTTCAAACTCTTTAAAAGTTTTGTGTTCATCACTTTCTTAAACAAAAACATAATACTGGCACATATCCCAGCTGCATTGGTAGCTTAATCACCACCAATAAACACACACACTCCAACCTGAAGGAAAGCTTATGTGTTTGCAACATAATGCCTTTTAGAAGCTCTCATAAAATAAAAGGACATGTTATGTAATATTTGACATTTACCGCAGGAAGACAACACATTAGAGGGAAAAAAAATAACTGAAGTTGGGAAAGTATCTGTGGCAGAATTGATTCTAAGACAACGCAAGAGGCTGGCAGAGATCACAGTTGTTGTTCTGGATCTTCTGCCTCTGAATGGCTGTTGTATCATTTTGTATCAATAACTTTTAGTGGCAAATGCAGTAGTAAATCTTTCATCTTCATATCAAAAAGAGATCTTCCCAGGGTGTATTGGTATTAGAGGGAAAATCCATACCCAGGTTTTCAGAATGCTTAATTTACATACCGTGCAGGTGCAAATTAAATAGTTTCATAAAATTAACTTTTTTTAAACCATTGTGATCAAGCAGGTAATTGTTATATTAATGCCTTTGAAAACAGGAGTTTAAACTCAGGATTTATGTAACTACTCAAGGAAGTTATTTATTCCACATACATTTAAAATATCCTGTTAACAAACAAACTAACCGACTAACTAATAACCCAAAACCTAGCTGAGAAAATAATATATTCAGTAAGGAAAAAGAGGATTTTGTGGGTTTTATATATTATATATAATTACTGTATTATGTCAGATGATGCCACATAATGATACCAGTATCATTGTTCCAAGCCATAGGCTTATTTCAATATCTATTATCTGAAAAACATCTTTGAGCTCTGAGCCAGCATGATACACATTACCTGAACTTCTTTACAGATAAAGGTAATAACACACAAATATTCATTTTCTCTCCCTCCCCCTGCTTTCTTCTGATAAAATGAATCACTAAAGCTTTGGAATACTTTCTATAATCTTTCCTGAGCTGTCCTTTAATCTCATTCATTGGATCAGATCCAAAAATACTAGTTTAATATTGAGGAGCTTAATGCCTCAGTGCCTAAAAGTTAAAATCCCAGGTGCTTATAAATTCCTTATATAGTGACTAAGAGGGAGTTACATATCTAGACGGCAAATACTGTGAAGAGGAGGTAATAACTAATCCAGGTGGCAGGAAACACTAAGGAAAAAAGTCATCTGAAATGCCATCCCTTGCCTCTCTGAAAGGTGCAGTTGTGAAACTTCAGCTCAGAGCTCAAAGCCTTGAACACATACTACTACTGGCACTGACACACTTGCCCGGGAAGCTGCTTCCAAATTGAGGTGGTGATTGAGCTGAAACCTTGCAGTTTTGTTATTGATGCCACAAAGTTAATTCTCAATCAGATCCTCTAATAGGCCAAATGTTTAGTTTGGCTAGAATTCATTCTGGCAAGTAATACCTTGGGCAGAAGCTTGAGTAAAGACTTAAGGAAATCAAGAAACTGCAACTTAAGAATATGGTATAACAGTAAAGTGCATCAAATATCTGAATATTGCCAGAAGGCCAAGCAGCTCTCGCTTTGGTCCCTGTTTGTATGTTTTTATATTTTTCTACTCCTTCTCTTGCATCAGCAATGATGTTGCTTTGACCCTTTAGGGGTCTGGATGAGGAAGCTGAAGTGACTGAAACTAACAGTGGGGGGGGAGTGGAAGTTGCATTACCCATCGGATCTTATCACTGTCTCTGCATCCACTTTGATACCGTGAAAAGTACTCAGAAGTGTGGTATGGGTCAGAGAGGTGAGATGCAGACAGGACACACAGGGAACAAAGCAGAGGCAGGCTGGACTCAATGCTAGAGCAGTCAGGACTGTTTGATGTAGATGTTAGATCCCTTCAGCTGTTAACAGCAAAAAGCAAAGTCCTGCACTTGAGTGCTAGCACTCCACCATTGTTTTCTCCTAACAACGGAAAAGAATGTAAGTAGGGACTGGTAGTTTTACCTTCAACATGGTCATCTCATGATTCGAGCATTTTCCTTGTCATGAGAAAATGTTGGTCATATTCATTCTCTCTGTGTGAGATTCTCTTTGATTTCAGGGGTTTTTACTTTTAAAGTAAAATGAAATTGATCGTGACACAAAAGTACATGAAATGTTTAGTTTGAAGTATTTTGACGTTAGTAGAGTCAGTAAAGATATCTGAGTAAAGAATTCTACTGATCTGCAGAGGGCAAATGAAGTGACTACAAGATCATGTGGGAACCAGAAATGAGATTTTTTTAAAATGTACACAAAGTTAATTCTGTAAATATCAAAGCTCCGTCTATAAAATTAATTCATTTTCCATTGTAATTCCTATAATGTTTTAATGTTTGTTCTATCTAAAAGTGCCAATTCAAGAACAGACACATTTAAACAGATTTTTTTTTTTTCCATTCTGCCCACTCCATACAGTATAGCTATGACCTTATCTTCCTGTTCTTTGGGCTTTCTCTTTAGTTTGGATAAACAAATCCCTGAATAGCATCTCTCTTTTTTTTTTTACTTTCCCTCTGTTTTGCAACTTAATATGCAACATTAGTTACCTCTAAAATGTTTATCCAGGTTTTAAGGCCTTCAGCCCATTATTAGGAGTCTTTGTAGACATCCAAGTACTAACAAAGGCAAAATAAAAGAACCTGTTTTTCATGTTGCCAGAGAAAAACGTCAGACCAAAGAAAAAGGAAGAAAAGAAATACTTGTTCAAGATTCTCTAAGCTTCATTGAGAACGTGAGTCTTGGTAATGGCATTTCCTGCATTTTCACACACATCTCTCAACTGAAAAAAATTTTGTGTAAATAAGCTACAATGTGTAGTCATTGTTAATACTGTAGTCAAGTTATGCAGATACCAAAGTCACTGTTTCTGTGATTTCTTATTTTACCTCTTCAGAAGAAACAGAGTAGGAATGCATTTCAAACATTAATAAAATAAACCTGTTTTTCTTTTTCGCATCTCATGTGACTTTAAGTGTAGTTGCAGGAAAAGATTCATATTCTTTGCAATGTTGGGGAAGGCAAAACATTTTTAAATGTCTTCCCTTCTTAGTCCCTATCTTTGGCAAAATCAAAAGTAGAATTTAGGCACTCAGAATGTAATTTGTGCAAAAATTAAAATTTATGTTTGCAACAAACAACACCTGCAGTATCAGTTTTAAGGCAAAACCTTTTATCTGTCTAAACTTGACATATTCTGCATTCCAGATGCACTGTCAACTATCCAGCTCTCACCTGAGGCCACCTGGCACTGTCAGCAAGACATCCCTGTGTCTAAAAGGTGTGCTCTGCCGTACAGAGAATGAAGCTAATATTTGCCCTAAGATGGAGATTCTGAGTGAGAGGAAGAATTTGTCCTGAGGGTTTATGCAGCACAGAAGTAGGTGTAAATTATCTCATTCTTATCTTCTCCATATTTGCCCCAGTAATTTGAATTCCTACTAAACCACTAAATCAGGCTATTTTAGGACTGAATTATTTCTGTAGCTGGCATGACTAGTTTCCTAGCCTCTTTTGTTCACAAGAATTTTCCTAAGTTGCTTCATGATAAAATATAAGTTCACAAAAATACAATGACAGAATAGAATAGAATATTCTGTCTAGTTCTGTTTTTTTTTAAACCAATATTCTTCATGAACTTTGAAGGAAATACAACGGCAACAGTTTTCTAATTAAATCCAGTTGAAACTTGACTTGTCCAGAGTATCAATTTTGTATATATTTAGTTCTGTCTCTGTACAAATTATTAACTGATTTCTATAAATTATGCAAGCATGATTCTGATGTTTATGAAATACACGTACTACTTTACACCTTCATGCACAAATGGTTGAAAAGGACTCAGCCACCTAACATGATGAAAGAAATTCAGAAGCAGGGTTTGGTTTTTAAGAAAGCCAAGGCATTTTCAAGGTGTTCAACACTACCTGGAAAATATTAGTGATAAAATGTAGGACTCTCATGAAGGTATTATGCAGAGAATCCGTATTTAAATTATTAGCCTAGTAACCAAAAATCCTCCTCCAGTCATTTGTTCATTCAGATCAAGATATTAAATGTATTTCCCCTGAAAAGGAGCGCTCAGCCTCAGTTCTAGTTGGAACCAGATGAACTAGGTAAACTTTCTTGAGCTTTCCATGTCCCAGGCTTAGTCATAGTCCTATCTTAGAGGGAGGAAATCTTACGTGGATGATTGGCCAAAGTTATTATTTACAGCTTGAAACTGAAGATGTAATTTTTGAAAATTAGTTTTATTAAACAACATCTAGCTGTGCAGTTTCATATAACTCAATAAAATATGTGACAGTTAGATTTTGTACCTGTACAGAACTTCTTGATGTACAGAAATCTAGCAGCAATCCATGGCAAATTCTGTAGGAGGGAAGTAGCTAACACACTCCTTCATTCCAGGCTCTGCCAAAATGTTGCATAGAGTGCCAGCGGAACAGAGATACAGAGACAGAATCTGATTTGCAGTATAGTGGCAGACCCAGTAAAGGCGAATTATATCAAACTGTTGTCTGCAACAAATCACTACTTTGACCACTGCAGTCTTTCACTACCATCCTAAATTTTTACCTTGGTTTTATTTTATTTCTCCACAGCTTATGATAATGGCTAAAGTTCCGAAAGACTACATAAAACACAGAGAAGAGGAAGAAGGGGAAAATATGGCATCAATTCTCTGAGCAACCTGATGTGGAAAACGTCACCACGCATTGAAGGGGGTTTGGACAAGATGATCTAAAAAGGTGCCTGCCAACCCAAACTGTTCTATGATTATACAATCTATTGATTTAAAACAATGCAAGTATGTGTTGGAAAAAGAGTCAGTTTGGTTCTGAATAACAAAAATAAGATTTAATAGGAGAGATACAACACATCCAGTAAAACCTGCCTTCAGTGGCCAACCCAGTTGCACAGGTTTAAATTGACCTGGAAAGGTTTTTCTCAATGGTACTGTTATATGACCTAAGATACAGTTACACTGATGGAGAAACGAACATCTGGAAAGCAAGAAGTAAAACACTAGTGTCCTGGAAGTCCTGAGTACTTTTTCTCCCCGTGTTAATAATGAAGTCTTCTCTTTGTGTTTTTCTTGTGTGTCACTTTTTACATTTTCCAAAAGGACTGTGTAGCACTGTAAGAAATTCCCTTCCAGTACAAATGCATCCCCTGTGGACTACATGTAGTCTCCCGTGCTGGAATTCAAAGCAAGAGAATGGAAAGAGACTTTGAGTTTGTTTTATGGTTATGCACATCTCAGACCAAGTTTAAATAGCCCTGCATTCACTTCAGAAAAATATCAATAAGTTCAATAGTTCAAGACACTTTTGATCCCTGTTACTCTTTTGACCTGGCTTATGGTCTTTATAGGTAGTATGCTGCTGCCCAAATGACATCCTATTATGTCTTTTAAGATAATGCGACACCGCACTGTGTTAGGTCAACATTATTAAAACAGAATGACAAATCTGTGTTATTTAAAGCCTTTCTGCTCGGTACCTTGTCCAGTCAGGTTTTGAGTATCTCCACTATGGAGAATCTGCAACATTTCTGGTCGCCTGTTCCATAGTCTCACTTTTGTAATAATAAAAACACTTTCATATTATGTCAGAATTTCCCTTATTCTAGCTTGTATGCTTTGCCCTCTTCTCCTTGTACTGTGAACCTCTGAGTCTACTTCCATCTTCTCTACACTGGCCCATATTTGAAGATTTTTAAAGTCAGCAGTGAGATCTGTCCCCTTTTGTCTTCTCTTCTAAGAGAAGAACAACACCAGCTCTCACCCTACAACGAACTCCATTTCTGTCTTGCTCCAGCATATCAATGTCTTTCTTATAGTGGGGAGCCCAAGACTTGAAGCAGCAATCTGAATGAGGTAACACTATTGAAAAGGACACTTCCAACATTCACACAGTGTGACTGAGAGCATTGTCCAAATGCTTCTTGAATGCTAGCAAACTCGGTGCCATGACTGCTTTCCTGGGGAGCTGTTCCAGTGCTCCAACACCTGCTGAGTGAAGAACCTCTTCCTAATAACTAATTCAAACCTCTGGTGGCACATCTTCCCACCTTTGCCTCTAGTCCTATCATAGGTCACAGGAGAGAAGAGATCAGCATCTGTTTCACTTCCTTCCCTTGTAACAAGGCAATAAACAGCTGTGAGATCCCCTCTCAGTCTCCGCTTCTCCAGGCTGAACAGTCCAGGTGACTTCAGCCGTTCCTCATACTACTTTCCCTCTACATCCTTCACCACCCTTGTGGCCTCCTCTGGACACTCCCCAGTAGTTTTACGTTCTTTTAATACTGTGGCACCAAAAACTGCACACAGTACTCAAGGTGGGGCCTCATCAGTGCAGAGTGGAGAGGAACAGTCCTCTCCCTCAAACAGCTGGCAACACAGTGCTCGGATGCACCCCAGGACACGGTTGGCCCTCTTGGCTACCAAGGCACTGCTGGATCATGCTCAGCTGCAATCAACCGGAACCTCCCAGATCCCTTCTCATAGGGCTGCTCTCCAGCCTCTCAGATCCCAGTATGTACACATATCCAGGGCTGCTGTGTCCCAGGTGCAGAACCCAGCACTTGCCCTTGTTAGATTTCATACTGTTGGTGATTGTCCAGCTCTCCAATCTGCCAAGATCGCTCTGCAGGACCTCTTTGCCCCCAAGAGTGTTGACAGCTCCCCCAGTTTTGTGTCATCACCAAACTTCATCAATAAAACTTCCAGTCCTGTATCCAGGTTGTTCATGAAGATGTTGAAGAGCACTGGCCCCAGGTTGGATCCCTGTGGGATCCCGCTAGTGACTGGTTGCCTGCCTGCCTGATGTAACCCCATTCACTGTGGTCCTTTGAGCCCCATCCATCAGCCAGTCGTGCACCCATTGTATCATGTGTGTATCCAGCTGTGTGCTGGACATTTGGTTTATGAGAATACTGTGAGAGATGGTATCGAAGGCTTTGCTGAAATCCAGAAGAATGACATTGACTGTTTCTGCCTGATGGACTAGGTGGGTGACCCTGTCGTAGAAGGATATTAAGTTTGTAAGGCAGGACCTTCCCTTTGTAAACCCGTGCTGACTGGGACCAATGACTGCACTGCATTGTCTTTCAGATGTTGATCGGTAACTCCCAGAATAATCTTCCCCATAATCTTACCAGGCACTGAAGTGAGACTGACAGGTCTGTAGTTACTGCGATCACCCCTACTGCCTGTCTTGAAGACTGAGATAATGTTCGCTAGCTTCCAGTCAACTGGTACCTCTCCAGATTCCCAAAAGGATTGAAAAATCATCATGAGAGGTCTGGCTATAACGTAGGCCAGATCTTTAAGTACCCTTGAATGAACCCCATCAAGCCCCATTGACTTGTAGGAGTCCAGCTGGAGCAGCAGATCCCACACAAGCTTGTGAGTGACTGGGAGATTATTTGCCAACAGATCATGCGGTTAAATGTATCATCAGGCTTTTCTTATTCAAATTTCAAATAAAAAACTATTATGCATCTCTTATACTTTACTTTTCAGCTTAGGAGACATTGTGTATTCAAGACATGAACTTACTCCTGAGTCCCTAAGGGAAAAATAATACAAAAATGGTATTTCATCCCAATGACTAAGACTGCAATAGGAAGAAATGGTTCAAGAGGAGAGATGTAATGAAAAGAAGGAAGGAATGTAATGTCATGGCAATAAAGGAAGAGGGTCTAATGAACGGACAAAATGGGAAAAGGTAGGGGAAACGGAAAGATAATTATTGTAGGTATGAAAGGTAGGGAAGAAATGGTCTTCAGTCTTTGTAAGCACCTGGAAAGTGTGGCAACACTGCCAAAGGCCTCTTCTCAAGCTCTAGATCCTACTGCAAAAGCAGACCCTGCTGACCTTCTCTTTCAAATCCTTTTGAAGTTCTAAACATTATAAAGTCTATCCTAGTGTTTCAAATAAACTCAGTGACTGCTTGCAGTGCGTGAATCCTTAATCAGTCTTTTGGCTCTGCATAATCAACTTTCCACAGTACACTGAGACTCTGGCATTACTTCTCAGTAGCCAGTGCCAGCAGCAACCTGAGTTTCAACTATTTTAAATTTGGAAGGATTAAGAATTTAAATCTAAATCCAGTGATTTGTTTGGCCTAAGGGGACATTTTTTGCTTTGATTTTACTTTTTAAGAAAAACACTCAACAAGTCTAGCAGTTGTCCCTTAACCGGCTGATTTTCGGTTAATTTCACTTTTCAGCTCTCAATCTGTGTGTTCAAACTACCCCTCATATTTTTTAGCCATTAGCCCCAACAGGATCAAACAGGGCATTTTTGTGTAATGAACTCCTTTCTCCATGACCACAGCTTTCACTGTGGACAGCAAGAACGTTGCAAATAAGGCTTTATTTATTTATTGTATTTGTTATATAACACCCATCCCCATGTATCTGGCTGCCCTACAAAAGTTAAAGACAAGAATAAATAAAATAAGGCTATACCGCGTGGCCGGAGAGAAGCAGCTGTTCTGCCAAGAGAAGAGCCAAGACAAAACAACTCAAAGAAAAAAGCTGTTGGGAAAATAAAGATAAAATGATCAAAGATGCACTGTCCAGAAAGGTCAGCAGAGTTTATTATTGAGGTCTTTTCATCCCCTGTCTGCTTGATGGCTGTTTATAAGCATTATACTGTCAGCCCTGAAGGCTAATGCAGGTGGAGAAGCTGTGCAAACCTATCAATGGAACCAAAAATGCTCTGCAGCTGTCCAAAAGTCACAGGAGTGTGAAAAAAAGAAAAAATTGTGACACTCAACTGCTACTGCTTACCAAAGACAAGGACAGTTTACACTCATTATGGCAGTTCGAGTCACTGCCATAAACACTTACGTAAAATTTACTGTGATTACATAGCAAGAACCAAACAAAATGAAATTTAGTTACCTTCACTGATAAAAATAAAAGTCCATATGCAAAATACTGTAGAAAAGCTTTTCATAGCACAAAAAAAGACATCAAAATTCCAGAGAATTAAAAAAAAAAAAACATTAGCCCCTCATTCATTTCTTATAGAGCCATTGTTAAACTGTATTTGAAATATGCCACTCCACAAAACAGTGTGTGGGGGGTGTTTGTTATTCTATTTGTTTAATATAACAGAATCCAGAAAGTGGATTAATTTTGAACCCCAAGCAGTACAATCACATGATCCTAAATTCTTGGACAGTACAACTGTTAGCCAGATCCCCCCAGCTTTTTAGTTAGTATAAATATATGAAGATGTTGAACTCTGCCTGGAAGACATACAAGGAGGATCAGTTTACATCTGAGCTGAATTATGTCATTCGCACTACTGGGCAGGCAGTGACTGTTCTGCATTTTTGCTGTTTTTTCCTCACGTTCCCTGCTGACCTGGCACATTCCCCTTGAGTCACCTACTTGTACAGCAGTAGAATATGAGTATTTTACGGCACACACAGGCTACGTGTCCTTTCTGGCTGTGACTGTGCCAACTCAAACAGCTACAACTCCTCATCATTCCTGGCTACTTGCTGGTGAACCCCTTGCAGTATTTACCACACTTGCTGTCCTGCCGGCAGAGTTTCCCTGCAAGAACCTCCTAAAACATTTCAGTCAAACTGAGTCAAACTCACAGTGTTCAGTGGGAATCTCACATGTATGTCTAGTTCCTAAATAAATCCCAACTGTTCAAAGTCACAGGAGTCCAAGCTAATACAGAGTATACAGAATAAAATACAAAAAGTCACGACGCTATAAATAATACCTGTTGTTGTGAGAACCTTACATTCTCTGTTTGTCCCTTTTGTTACCAAAATCCTAAGCACTACTAAAATTCCTTTTATCGTGATACTGTGGTTTGGAGAACTTTCCTTTTAAAATTCCAATAAATAATAGGAAGTTACTTTATCTTCCACCAAATCCCTTAGTAAGCACCTGGCAAATATCCAGCTTATAAAGGTTTTGTGGCTGTTCCCATTCCTGTATTCCTTTTAATACTACTTCCTTCCCAATCTCCAGACTCAGAAGCAAAAAAAAAGAAACTGAGTGCATTCCATACAACTCTGACAGCAGGACCAGTTCCCCAACAAATTGATTTGTTTGGTACAACCTACCCTGTGTCTTCAGACAGAAAGCCCTTCAGGGCACAGTTTGTCTCTTTTCTGTGCTTAAAAGACACAAAAGGCCCAACCCTCACTGGGAACCTAGAGCTATCTGGATTCTAACATGCTTTGATCTCCCTCCATGATCAGGTCATCCCTACAAGACATCAGGATCAGACTGCTGAGGCTTTCCTGTATTTCTCATCAGACATTAAATCCATGTCCAAATATCTTCTTCTTCTTTTAAAAAGACTCCTCATCCTTATTCTCTCTCTATGTTCTAAGCACAATGAATTCACCTCTAACAATCTCTTGAATCTGTGCTGACAATTTACCACATACTGGAGCCTGTAGTTGCATGCAGCCTAATACGAGCTGGGCTGGTAGTCAGAAGTCAAACCCCCAATACACACATTCAAATATGGATTTTTGAACATGCAAATTGCAGCTACAATAGTCATAGTGATAAGTACATGGAACACAAATCCCTGCAAGCATTTTCACTCTACTGTCAATTTGGAGTTATGCAATCACCATGCAAATACAAAAGATGTTTTCTAAACTGCTCATCACGCTAGGCCTAAACTGAACAAGCGTGAAGACTGAATTACCTCTTGTCCATGAAGAAAATATTGCTTTTGATCACAGGATTGAGGTTTCTGGCAGGATACCAGGGAGCTCCCAGTGTGGCTGCCTGTATCACACAGAACTGTACACGGCTAGAGGGCAAACATAAGATTCCCACTGTGCCAACACATCAACATTTGTAGACACAAGTACAGAATGAAAAATAAGAAACCACAAGACTGTATCATGCCAGCAGTACATGCCATATTTATTATTCTAGTGCTTACACTCTGAGTAAAAATATCTTTGTGGGGGTTCCACTGCCATTCGTCCTCAAAATTAGGCATTTTGAAATGCACAACAGCTGATAGGAATACTTTTCAAGTTCAAAAATATTATAAGTGGAGGACTATAGTTTAATATTGTCTAATTTTTTCTTATGGGTTTTTCAGTTTTTATTTTCTCACTATGATGCATCTCAAATCACTGTCAGCATTGTATCTAAACGGTATGCTTGCAATGCAGTGTTGAAGAACAGCAGCTCCCTTAGCCTCTTCAGTTACCAGCTTCCTGCCGTTGAGCCAATTATGAAGAAGGTGCATACCATAGGAATAGAATTTCACTAAACCATCTGTGACAAAGCAAATTTTAGTCATTTGAATTGTAGCTATTCACCACTATAATTTAATTAGAACTTTAATTTGAAACAGATCTAAGGAAAAGAAGTAGTTTTCTAAAGCTGTTTTGAATTTTAAATTGTGATAGAAGGTATCATAATGATGGAAAATAGTGGCTTAACCGTCAATTGCATTTCACTCTTTCAGTTAACTTATGTCTAAATTTTATATGAAATTTCTTCACAGTAGCCCTGGGAAGGAATTCATAACTCTTACCATAAGCGGTGTGGAATGTCTTATTTTTTTTGGAGTTTGCCCAGACATGGCATGTTTCTCTGAAAACAAAACAGCAGATTTCTGTACTTGTTCAGAATCACAACTCTCACATTCTCATGTGCTTGGAGACTACTTTTTACTCTTCATTCACAAAGAATCCACAGGCGCCACCGGAACAAGAGCTGTGCCAGGGGTAAGGCAGCTTCAAGATCAAAGTGCAGATTTATCAAGAAAACAATGAAGAATAGGAAAACAAAACCACTTTAACTACACAAAGTCATTGTGCATTCATACCAAGGAGATTTCACTCATTGCCCCATTTGTGGAAAAAAGGAAGAAGCAGGCATAAGAGGAAAGGCAGGATGACGTTAATGAGGTTGCAAAAATGTAGCTGAGAGATTTCTCCCTCAAGTTTCATATGTTTGTAATTCGATCAGTGATGGATTAACTTGCTGGAAGTGAGAGCTTTGGATGCTTTTCTGAACCCAGAAGAATGTCTGATTTAAAAGTGGTGCTGTTAATTTTTCTGAGAGTACCTATGGCATAAATATTGCAAAATTAAACTTTTCTAATAAAACTCTTGTTTTAATCCTAGTAGAATTTACAATGAGAAAATGCATGACTACCTACAGAGAGAAGTTAATCTTTTCCTGTCTGCAAGACTCTTGTTCAAATATGCTGCAGAATGCTATAGTGACAGCCCCAAAAGACTGTAAAAAGCATTTTCCAAATTACATGACCAAGTCAGTATACAACATAAGCTATAGTGGCAATGAAACTAAAGAAATAGTATATTTACATATTTGCTGATCAGTCGTGCAGTTTGCACAGAACTCCTGTGATTCAAACGTCGGTGCAATATACTGACTTTTACATGTATGAGTATAGAAAAAAGCCAGGGGATTTTCTTATATATATATATATTCTTAGAAATGGAAAAAGCATTATTGGTAAGGGGGAGGCTCTTTTTGCTTGTATGTTTAGGAAAAGCCAGGCTGTTTGTGATCACATTTAGGAGGAGAAGGATAGAAGGATATTTGGATAGAAAGGTAGGCAGGGTGTAAACTACTCAGGTCTGGCTGCTCTCATTAAAATGTGCCTTATTTCTCTGTCCTGTGGTAGGACTAACATTCCTGTGCAGAGGGCTAAAGACTTCAAAAATTTTAGCATGAGAAGAATAATTTTTAGATTAACACACATATAGCTTTTAAAAATATTAAAGTCTAGGTTTAGAACTACAGCATTTGTACTCTGTGGCAGCATCCAGATTTATCATAGAATCATCTGATTGGAAAAGACTTCTGAGATCATTGAGTCCAACAGTACCTGTTCCCTTAAAAAACAAGTCCCTACGAAGTATTCACTAAGTATTTCTCTCACTCAAGAGCTGTTTGTCTGTTGATAAAGGTAAAACATGTCCATCAAGGACTACAGCATGTCAGTCCCACAACCTTGTGTTTGTAATGCCCAGCCCATTCAACATAGCTTCCAACTGGGTCTTCCACATCAGATATCACTTTGGTCTTCAGTTCTTGTTGGACCATAAAGGACAATCTGACTATTTCTTCATGTGCCATCTTTTTTAAAACCAAAACCCATAACAGGACAATTTTTCTTTTATTGTCGTTGCAAACACTACCTTATCTATAACAAAAAAAAAAAAAAAGATTAAAAAAATTAGCAGTTGGCATTTACAGACGTAGTTTCAGTCCAAATGATAAAATCCTGTACTAGCTAACAAGAACAAGTAATGAACGGAGGCATATGCATAATCAACTGTTTATAGCTTTCCGAAAGATATATTGAATTTGCTTTATACACAACAACAAAGCTGGTTTTGAAATGAACTTCATCTAAACGGCATTTCAAAAATCACATGAATGACATTTGAGAACTGTTAAGATTAAGTCTTTGACATGAAAGCATTTAGTATTGTAGTCAAGGACTGATACACAAATAAACAATGAATAAACAATGGAAAACCAGTGCTGTGAGTGTCAGGTAGCACAACATATGCTTAAACACACTCCCTTGCTTCTCTGGCAATATTTGCATACCCTAGGCCAGTTAATTTCATAAGACAGGTAAGACCATCAAAGACCACAGCTCTCCTAGAGTCATCTTCCCTCAACTCTGCCCACCATTCTACTCTCATCTGCACTCTCCTGTCTTTTATTCTTCGCTGGTTTTGACACTTTTTGGATGTTTCTGTGATTTAGTTCAAGTTATAAAGCAACAAGAAGTTTTGAAATAGGAAATTTCCTAAACAATTTGTAGCCCAGCTTCCAGTAGTCTCAGTTGTTAATCAAGGATTCATTTAGAAGTCACCTACATCTTCTAATGCAAAACTGTGAAATTTGCAGGCTCATAAAAGGCCAGTGCAGCTGTCAGAAACATCTTCTGTTCTGTGGATTGTACCTAGCAAGCAAGGGGATTGAATGGTCACCTACTGAATATTCATGAGTGTAACAGTTTTTTTTAAAGATGTTTTCTTAAGAAATATCCAAAGCAGCTGGTGGGTACCTTAATACTTTATCTCAGATTGAAGAATATCTTCTGAACAAGGTAAAAATCAGGTAATAAACAGAACTTTCACAGGATCTTTCACAGTCACACCTTTTCAAAACATCTAGCTTTCAATATAGTCAAAGATATTGACTTGTACTAGTGCCACCTAAAACCATAAGCTTATAACAACAAGAGATCTTATTACATGACAGTGTAGGACTATATTAGTTCACCCAAACTAGGAAGAACAGACAGTTTCTAATATATTTTTATGATGCTTAAAAATTACCTCATCAACACCTTCTAATTCTCATTTGACGGAACTCACTAGAGTAATTTATTTTATTTTACATTTAAAAAAGAAAATTTCATACTATGTAAGTGTTGAATAATATATATTCAAATAAATAAAATAGTTTCAATGGTTAGCCCTCTAGTTGAATATGTCTTCTGTCTTCTTGTTCAGAAACTTGTCAAAATATTGGTATATACAGAAACTTATTTTGAATTTTCAGACTAAACATACTTATTCAGACAGAATTATACCTATGGGCTTGACTACAACATTTTCCATGTAAAGAACAAAAGTTGCGTTTTTTATAGAGTATCATTACTAATATTCTACAGTAAAATAAGATTTCGTCTTACTATTTGATTTTAATAATCTTATGCAGAAATTTTAAACTGTTACCTTGAAGTAATTATTTTATTAAACTCAAACTACTGTAACCTGGTACAGATTTTAAGGTTCAAATCTGAAAAAAACAGAACTCCAAGAAACATGTAGTTCATTATGATTTTAATAGCACTTTCATAGTTCTATCTCACAAAACAAAACATGTATTCCAATGCTGGGCTCCTTTTGTGGTAACAATATTTACTTACACATATTACAAGACCTAGTACCTACTGAATGTTACTCTGTCTTTAAGAATGATCTCTTATGTCAAAATGTAGCTGTCTGTTTTACAGACAACTTTGTTGTAGATAGTTGTGAAGGGCATATGCTATTTTCCTAAGAATGAAAGATTCCGAGGTGCCATAAATGGAAAATTTTTATAGTTTAAAAATACCTTGGTGAAATATTATTACTATTGCTTGCAATGTTTGTAACAAATAAAAAATCATAAAAAATAACTGAAAATTTATGTTCATTTTAGTATGCTCTGATGTACCATAGTATACTATAACATTTATAGTCTGCTACGAACAGTATTTTTAAAATTATTGCTGGGATTCTATTTTACACATACATTATGCCCATTCACACTCTTACTTACAAACAACTATTTCAAGCAAAACAAAGAAACATAACCTCTAAAAAGAGGGTGTTTGTAGAGTGTGATTGTGATAGAAATTCTCTTGCTTCTTGAAGATTTCTATGCATACTGGGTGCTGAGACCTCATCTGGAAATGATGTATGAGGCCTCTGAAAATCCTATGTTAAAAGCATTAGAATGAAGAGTTCTAAGTTCTTGAGACTGGGAGAAGCTATTATCATGTACTGATGTCCTGCAGTGGAAATTGAACATGTCTCTTCTTATCTGAAGCACTGGGAAAATTAATAGAACTGTAAATTGTTCTAACGCTTAGAGGTCCAGAGCTTAAACCTCCCTCTGGAAAGCAGTTTAGTAACAAATCTGTAAAAAAAGTAAAAAATCAAGTGGAAACTAAAAGATCTCTTGCGGGTCTCTTCAAGCAACTTTCTTATTATAATCTACATAATCACAATGAGCAAAAATAAAATAAAGGTTAAAAGGTACTCAAAACTTAAGAAAAGAGATCCCTTTTATATTCACTGATGTGATTTCAGAGGAAAACAGTTCAGGAAACAGTCTGACACAGAAGAAACAAATAAGATTTAGTTTATGAAATCATGGGATCATAGAAGAATTTGGGTTGCAAGGGACCTGTAAAGTTCATCTAGTCCAACACGCCAGCAATGAGCAGGGACATCTTCAAGTAGATCAGGTTCCCAAGAGCCCTGTCCAGCCTATCTAGGCAACTCTACCACCTCTCTGGGCAACTTGTGCCAGTATTTCAAGACCTTCACTGTAAAAAATTTCTTCCTTATATCTAGTCTCTTTTAGTTTAAAACCATTACCCATTGTCCTATCACAGCAGGCCCTACTGAAAAAATCTGTCCACGTCTTTCTTATAAGCTCACAGTATCACACAGTATCACAGTATCGTAAGGTTGGAAAAGACCTTGGAGATCGAGTCCAACCTATGACCCAACACCTACACCTACTCCTACTTGTCAACTACACCATGGCACTAAGTGCCTCATCCAATCTCTCCTTAAACACCTCCAGGGACAGTGACTCCACCACCTCCCCGGGCAGCACATTCCAATGGCCAATCACCCTCTCAGTGAAGAACTTCTTCCTAATGTCAAGCCCTTTTAAGTACAAAAGTGACAATAAGGTCTTTCCAGAACCTTCTCTTCTCCAGGCTGAACATCACTAGCTGTCTCAACTTGTCCTCACAGGGGTCCAGGCCTTTGATCATTTTTGTGGGTCTCTTCTGGACTCAATCCAGCAGGTCCACATCTTTCCTATGCTGAGGGCTCCAAAGCTGGACACAGTACTCAGGTGGTGTCTCACCAGAGTGGAAAAGAGGTGTAGAATCTCTTCCCTCAACCTGCTGGCCACACTTCTTTTGATGCAGCTCAGGATAACGGTTGGATTTCTGGGCTGCATGTGCGTTTTGCCGGCTCAAGTCCAGCTTTTCATGCACGACTATGCCCAAGATCTTCTAAGCAGTGCTTTTCTTAATAAGTTTATATTTACCTTTCAAGATTGTATGGAAATTTGGACTTTTAGGGATGGGAGTTTGTTATGTTCACTGGATGAAACTAGAGCAAACCAATATTTAGGATGGGGAAAAGGCCTGTGATTACCTTGTATAAATCACAATAGCCAAAACTGTAGTTTCATAGTTAAAAATTACCTCCGTAGGAAATAAAAAAGCACTTCAAAAAGGCATTGAAAGTAAGTAAAAACCCTTCAAGGAAAGAACCATCAGCTGAGAGCTTTCTGTTGTAGGATGAAAAGTGCTGGATTATCCTATGTGAATGCAATGTCTGAAAATTTTCTTATACAGGAGTATTAGAGCATACCTAAAGGGGAAAAGGAAAGAATCTGAATCTCTACAAAGCAAAATCTTGGTTGATTCCTAGCAACAGTGATCTGATACCTAGATGATCTTCATCCCCAACTAATGGGTGCATTGCCTTACCATGATTATCTAAATATTCCTATTTAATAAATTCCCACACTAACACTCCTCTGATACATAAACAATGTTCTTTGTGACTCCTATACTATGCTGTCATTTTTGAGGCTTTCAGGAGCTTGAACTAAACATCTATATTTTTAATATAACCCAAGGGAAGCTCTGTGGTAGACAGAGACCTGCACTTTGTGGGTCATCGCTCCCACATTTTAGAGAGCAATTGAGTGACCTATGGAAGATGGGGCTTATTGTTACAGATGGTTCCTGGAATATCTGGTAATGCAAATGAAATATATTAAGGGTTATGTTTCACATCTATTTAAAGTGTAATTTTTTAGTACATTGCTAATATGTGAAAAGCAGCCTCTATTCCAAATGTTTATAGAATAAACATTAAATACACACAACCTACACAAACTTTCACATCAGTGGAATAAGTATGATGTGAAATTAGTAACATTTTACGCTTCTTTTTCACTTCATTTAGAGCACATTTAGGTATCAGAGAAAAAAAGGAATGAAGCTGTTCATGCACCACTAATAAAATGGGAGAAATACAAAATAAATAAAATTTATCTGAGGCAAAGCATTTTTATGGTGTTCACGTAGATCCATCAAAGTAAAATATTCCTACAATTCAAATGAGACTTCAAATGTTTTATGTTTTTTATTCCATCAGGAATTCTTTGTTTAATTTGTTACTGAACCTTTGTAGACTTTTATAGCTTGTAATTATACAAAGTTCACATATCTTGTTTTAAGCTGTTGGAATATAGAGTGACAAAAGCAGCTGAATATCATCATCTAACTGCATTTATCTCTTATTTTATTTTCCTATTTTGAGTCACTTGATCACTGGAATTCCCTCTTTAAATAATTCATCAGGAATTTGGTCAAAGAACTGCTTTCATATTCCTGGTCTTAGAGGAAGTCAAGAAGAGCAAATACTTTTCAAGAAGATCTCATATAAAATAATGCTTTAGGGTTACTTTTCCCAAGATAACACTTTGTCATAGGTGATGTGTTTTTAATGTTTAGACTGAACCAAAATTCCTGGCTAATTCTACAAAGAATTTGATAATGATTTTACAGAATTAATGACTCATCAGGAAATTAATATCAAAGCACAGCTGACTGGGTTCCTATTCAGCACGTCTGAATCACTGCTCATTGAGCAAAGCAGTCACTGGACAATGGGGGTTTTGCCTGAGCAAAATGTGAGTCAGGAGACCTGGACTCCCATTGTCTTCACTGGGAGTTTTGCCTGCATGTGGAGTGAGCTGGGACTTGTGGTGAATGGGAGCCATTCACACAGTAACTAAGTAAAGCACCCAATACATCACCGTTTTGAAGTTAACACTAGGTGGTAGACATAACTGGAAGAAATACAGACATTTTTGGAGCCATGTGAAAAACTTGTATAAAGCAGCACTTCAAATGTATTGTTTCTTATTTCCCCTTATTTTGGCCTAAACATTTTTATTTTGAAAGGTATCTGACATTCCCTTTGGTTTAACAAATTAATCAAAATAATTTCCTTTTTGCAAGCAGTCTGTAGGCGGAAGAGACATCCCTGTTGGGGGGGGGGAGGGGGAAGAGCTGACATCCTTACAGCTGAAAACAGTAATCTGTTCCACTGTCCATACTCTCTATCATTGTTCAGTTGGAGGAAGGAGAGATTTATAACCGGCCAGTTCTCAGCATGCTGCTGTGTAAGTGCATACTCACTGATCTACAGGGACACTACCAGCTACACATTTGTAATACAGAGTCCTCCACGAGCACACATCAGTATGAGCGAGACTTCCATTCCCATTTCCCAGCTGAGAGGTAGTATAAGCAGAACACAGGGAAAAGTTAAAGGTGAAAAGGAAGATCAAGAGAAGTAAATAACAAAATACCAGGTGGTGAGCTACGGAGTAAAAAGGGAGATCGACTGAGTGGCAGTAAAGGGAGAAGGAGACCAGCAAAACTGCCAAAACATGGGGAGTAGTTGATTTACCAAGGAAAAGAGGACAAGGGGAGAAGGTTGTGCTCTGATGGGGTAGAATTTCAGAAGCGATGGAGCAAGGACTACATGAAAAAGTAAACCTGATATATATTACATAACGAATCTGTAAATGAAGGGTAGGATGTTATACTGTGGCTGAAATATTTGATTTACGTATTTCTGTTAACGATTTCTGATTTGAATGAAAAGACATCTGTGCTCTTTCTACAGATGCATTTATCATGTATGTCAGAAGCATTTTCATAGTATACCAAATAAACCTAAATACAAACAATGTATAGTGTATCAGTGCTTTGTGTTGCTACAGAAAACAGATTTTTATAATGTGGACTCAACAGTTTTTTTCTTGATTTTTCTTAATTTTTAATGACAATTTTCTGAATTTCTTTTGTACAACAGTACTATTCATATCCTTTCAGATACTGAGTGAAGAACTTAGTTCTTCTGAACAGAACAAATTGAGCTAAAATATCACACCAGTAATATGTCATATTTCCTTTGAAACATACTTGTTCACCCTGCTATCTAGTGCTTTATTTCTCTATAGATGTGATGACAGGCATTTGAACACATTTCAAGAACAGTGAGTAATAAATATTAAAGAACTACTATTTTCTTTCAAGTACATCACAAATGACCAGTGAGTTCTGTAGGCCCTGGATCCCAACAGAGATTTTTCAGAATGAAAAATACAGCTAGAAAATAAACGCTGACCACCACACAGCCTGCATGCCTGGATGCCAGGGACATGATGAAACGGAGATGCTTTGAGATCTTCCATGGAATATTAGAGATCATCCAGAAGAACCTAATTACTTTAAAACATCTGAGCTTATGTGGACCAGAAAAATAGAAGCAAGGAAGACTTTCTGCCATTCTGTTTTCTAAACCTGAGGCTGCTTTTTCCCTTGCTGAAAATTTGCATGTTCTCTCAGAGCCTGTTTCTTTCTCACAATAAACAATGCAAAGCCCTCCTGCCAAAAAAATGTCCGAATGCTAAACAGTTTCTATTATAGTCATTATTATAACAGCAACTTTGAGCTTTGTGCTTTTAAGTTATAATTATTTTTACAAAGGATTTTTATGTGGCTTGATTGCAGTAATTATTCCATAGTAGTAAATGTGTATTTAAAAAGTCACGTTAGCTTTCTACTCCAAATAAACACATTTACTTAAATGAAATTCATACAACTGAGTGGTTTGCTTTGTATTTATCTTACTTGCTATGCTAACAATACACTAGGATGTATTAAACAGCTGACAAACCGTTGTTTCATTAGAAAAATAAGGACACATAGAGATGTCAAATGAAAAGCAATGTTCTGTACGAAATGTGTTTCATGCAGATAATACCAGATCCTTATTCAGAAATGCACATCTTGTTTCTCTCCTGTCTGCCCTTGCTTTATTTAGGTAGATCATGTCAAGAAAATAAAGTGATGAAAAAGGAAAAAGGAATCTGAGACTGTGTTTGTTGTACAGGCTAGCACATGTACTAGTGATAAGCATGTACCTTTTGAAAAGAATACTCATAAAGAGCATCACAGAATCCAAGGAATGGGCTTCAGCAACCAGATTGGTAAGAAATAAAGACAGTAAACAGTTCAGCCAATGGGACACCCACCAACAGTGCTATTATCCCAAAATAGGACCTATGTGGGATCATTGCTCTGTTGCTGCTGTGACCAGCAGGGACTGGAGATCATGAATTAGAGTAACCGTGATAGTGTACCTCCAGCCAGGGCTTCCCCAGGGGACTCAGTAGTTCAGTCGATTCACAAGCTACTGAATTTTACAGCTGATCAGAGAAAAGATTTTAAAAAAAAGAAATCAGGAAGAGGAAACAGAGAAGGACCTGAGAGAAAGAGCATAGCAAGTTTCTGGCTCCAGTGCCACACTCTTTTGTAACTAGCCACAATGCTGTATTAACTTTTCGAATGAACCTGTCTGTCCCTTGGCTCCCATTTAAATGGTTGCCACTAGCTGTGGGAAAGCCAATGAACCCATACTGTACAGTGGTTTGGATCTGAAATGCTATCAGCTATCGATTGGATCCCATTAGATTTCTTACAATGACAGAATCCCATTCTATCTCACATACTTCCCAAACAACCTTGCCTATTCTTTGGTGAGAATTGCTCCATTGTACATACAGACATTCACATTCTTGATAAGACGGTCAGGGGAAAAGTTCATGAGCCACATCCTCTGCTGGTTTAACTTCATTTCCCTTCCCCCTTCTCCCAAGAGTGAGTGGGTGATCTGACTCCCTGTGTTGAAAGGAAACAAGGTTGTCTATTCAGCTGCAGTCAGACATACAGTATGTGTTAAGGCCCAGACAGCCCATGATGCTGAATGGAGATACTAAAGGTTCATGTTTCTCTGCTGGGAATTTTCACAGAGAACAAAAGGAATGCCGCGTTTTTGTTGTACAGCTTCCGACTGACAACTGACAGAGCCCGAAAGCATAAAATCACAATTATTCTCATGGCACAAGACCTAGAATTGTAGAAAACAAAAAAAAAAAAGACCAAGAATATCTATTGGCTAGCTTGAGTGAGCAATGTTAAGGCTGCAATGAGATACTAAATAGAAATGAAGAAACAGTTGAAATTCTGAGTCCTGCTAATTAGTTTGGCCATTACTACAAATCATCCTGCCTAATCTAAGGCAAAACACTTTGCTTTAAAAATGTGATTTTGATGGAATAGTAGCATTTAATATTATTATTAATAATAATAATAATTTGAACTTTATCAACAGAACAATTTAGTATATAATTTTTGTTGGTAGCTGAGCTTGACCAATGCTTTCCAATGTATCAAAGATAAGCCCAACTTCAGTGCAACCAGTAGACGAAGTGTCCTGTTAAAAGTGACCAACAGCGACATGCTGTGATTCGTATCATGGAGCAGTCTTAGCAGCTGTGAACTGGAGTCCTTTAGGAGAAACAAATCCAGATGACATACTAATGGTTAGAACTAATTCAAAGTAACACTCCTGCAGTGTGTACACCGCAAATGTCACAACCTCAAAACCAACTATTGTTCTACAGACCTTTTCCTGCAGCTCTTCATATTCACTAACAAAACATAGACTAAATCTTTTTTCATGTGTGTAGAGCACGTGCAAGTATACAAATTACAGCACACTATCTCCTCCCACTGTCTTCAATAAAGCAATGTGACAACTTCCATTATACCAAATCTTAATAAAAAATAAAGTATACTTTTCACACCTAGGTGTCCAAAACTGAAATATTTGTCAAATCCTACTTTGATAAACAGATTTGAATAGAAACACCAAACCTCAATTTCTCTTACTCATTTTAGCATGCTCAAAAAGACAAGAGCCAAGCGTCTCAGGAAAAAACAACACGCCATGGTCCTGCGGAAATATTTGGGATCCTAAGGCTGTGTCTTAGTTCAGCCAACTATTTGCTAACTTATATCAGTTAAATTTGACTTCTTGGAGACCGAGTTTCTTCATTGGTACAAAAGGGTAGAATGATAATTCACAGTCCTAAACTGGATTGAATCTTGCAAGGCAGTCATGTATATACTTATTTAGTCTAACTTAATTGAAATTTAGGGATATAGCAACATACCGTTTACTGTGAATAAATATAATCTTTCACAATAGCTTTATTCCAATTTTGTCCTTATGCTTTCAAGAATACTTCACTGAGCTTCTACCTAAAACTCCAAAATTTAAAAATCCAGCCAGTATTAATTAATAGTGCTGATTTATTGATGTGAAAACTGGGTTACTTTGAAGGTTAAAAAGCCTATTTCAGATAGGATACATGTTCTCTTACAGTAGATTTATTACTGTCTGGCAAATTAAGTGGTTGTACAGTTTGTTGCTTCATTTTCACTTCTTGCATTTGCTACAACTGACTTCTCTGGGGTTTTGTTTGATAGCTCTAGTCAGCTGAAAATAACAATACTTTATGTTTGAACAGTAGCTTTCACTCTAATACCTTTATTTATTTTACAAAGGCACCCAGATACTTTGCCGACATGCAAAGTACATTTACTGATGGATTTTGTTAGCCAGAACCAAACGGGGCTGGAGTTTACCACAACATGTGATTTTAGCTGGCTGAACCCACACTGTCGGTGAGGATGAGGTTCAAGTTAAAGACAGTCCTCACTCTATATTTGCATTTCCCTGCTTTGCAAGCAACCTGGTGCATTGTCAAAGAAAGGCTGAAACTGAAATCCAAGACTCATCAAGACCTTACAACATTCCTTGTTGATTTTTATGAAAAAAACACCGAGGCACGCAGAAATTATTTTGTCAATGTAAAACTAGTGGCAACATCAATGATTGCTGCTCTGTGTTACTTTACAAGATACACCAATGGTTTTGTATATTCCTGCTGTTTGCTGATCCAATCTAAGGTCTACAATGTTTATAGCCACTTTCATGTTTTAAGTTGCCCTTCCTAGAAACTAATAACACTACTTAAAATTAAAGATAGCAGCACTTTACCAGTAACACTTTAAATTTGTCCTAGTATAAAATACTGTATACTAAATCTGTTAAACCTATTGTATATGTAAAGGGAAATTCCAGTGCACTGTAATTCCATGTATTGCAGGGTGACACTGTGAGTCATTTGTTGATATCCAAGCGTACCTAACACACACATACAGGATAATACTCTTTATAAAGTGTAGTTTTCTTATTTCATTATCAAAGTTAAAATCAGTAAAAGAAATGGATATTAGGAAATGAAGGAGAGAGGAAAAAGACAGAAAGACAGTTTTGAACAAGAATGCATTGCCAAAAAGCTCTTAATATTCTGTTTTTCTAAGCACTGTGTGATAGTATCTGTTGCTCATTGAAAGCTAGTAAAAGTAGCACTGCTGAAGTTAGACTAAGCTGCACAACTGAACTGCTTATTATCTATTTTCATTTTGTCTCACTGAATAGCTAATTATCTCACAGGATTATCCTCCTTTCTCATAGACTCCTTTATTAATAAAAGCTTTAAATAACGCCATACTTTTGGATCACCTCATTTAGGGCCTGACCCCTGTTTCATTAAGGCAACTGGAACATTTCTATTCGTATGAAGAGAGGAGAGAATAAAGTCGGTATCTGTGAGGTTTCACAGAAAGCGGCCATACTGCAAAAGAGAGATCAAACAAGAAGATTATTGAAGTCCAAAGGTCACTTAAATGGTCAGTTCCCATCTCCAGGAAAAGCAGTGGAAGTATATAAAAACTGCTGTGATAGACACTCAAGCTGCCAGGTATAAGAAAACACAGCATGTGTTTCTACCTTTGCAACAGAAGTTGTCAATATTTTTTCCTGCTTTTTAAACTCCATTAATAAGTTAGATTACTTTATTTCTTAAGTTAGATGCCTAAGGTCAATATTCCATGGTACAGTTTAATCCCAAATTTACATTAATCTCAAGGAAATTTGTATTATCCTGTAAGATTATTTTTCTTTACATACTTTATCATCTGAAGCACATTTAAATTAGAAAACACTTTAGGAAACCTCTGAATGCAACTATGTGCAAGCAACACTGTTCTTATTTTGTACCTAACTATTTTTTGTGTATCTAGTACATAATATTATGTCTGTACACTTAAAATTACTTTCCAGGAAAAAAACCCCAAAACAAAAAAAACCAAAACTAAAACTAACATTAAAACCCACATAATCTATAAAAAACTTCTTAAATTATATGTTTCGGATAAATTTATATAAAATTCCATTTGCAATATTTGTTCATCTTATAAGAAAACACACTTAAAAATCTCATGAAAGATGCACTGAAATGTAATTATTGGGGGTTTTAACTGATTTTTTCAACATTTAAAATGAAAGTGTTCCTCTAAAATTGAAAGAAGGTCCTTGGGACTTCCCTTGAATCTCCTCTGTAAACATCTTTTCAATAGCACAGACTTTGAAATGCCAAAAAAACTGAAGGCCACTTATTTCTCAGAAGTGGATGGTTCATGCTTTTCCCTTCCTCATTCATTCCATGCTATTGAAACAGGCTGAATGGGTCTTAGTATCAGTGAGTTTAAATTGCTAAGCAAGAGGCAAGTCTTATCATGTGTTTTGGATATCTGCGAGAAACATACAAAGAATTATGGCTGATTGTTTTTCTCTGCTCTTGATAATGCTCCATTTGCTTCAGAAAGATAGGTCTGGTTCCCCACCCTGGAAAGCGTAGATCATAAGTAACTTAGAAAATACATGATCGCCTCACACCTCATTTTAAAACAAAGTATCATGCTTACATATTTTACCATTTATTTTAAAAAGCACGGGAGTAGTGCTATACAACTACGTTTCGGCTTTTCAGATCCTCAGTCTGGAATACCTAATGAAGAAGGGCTCCAGCCTGCCCTGCTCTGTGTCTGTGCGTGCGATCGCTCAATTCTTCCTGGGTTCTGATTTTGCATTTCCAACGAAGCTGAACTGACAAAGCGTGAAAGTGGTCTAAAAGGAAAAACAAAGAAAGTGACCCTGCTTTCACTGTGCCACCACTAATCAATATTCCAGAAGCTCAGCTTTCCCCTCTCTTCTGAAGTGTTTTTATTTTTTTCAGAGTGGGTCGATCAGTCTCCTCCCCTTTCCTTAAGTTACAGTGATAGTAAGTTGCTGTATTCCAGAGCACATGCAGATTGTCAGTTTTCTCTGCCTCCCGCTTGCTCAACTCGGCAGCTCTTTTGCATTTGCTGGGAAAACCCTACCTTACCTTCCACCACCGTGTTTTAGAGTACTGAAGATCTGAAAAGGTGAGCCGATCATTTCGTTTGGTGGGGGTTTGAGTACGAAGTCTTAATTTTTCACTCTCTGCCTTTGTCTGTTAATGTAGTGATCCTTTTGACTGCACCCATGTTTTTCTTGATCTTAATGTAATTTATAAAGGACAGATTAGTTGTATGAATCATCTTGGAAAGAAAAGGCACTGTGAATTATTGTATTTTTTTACAAACTACTATAATTAATTGTTCTGAAAAAAATCCTGCTTGCACACAGTAGCTGTGTCTAAGTTAGAATACTTACCTCAGGCTCAGAATGTTTCCACTCTCTAAAGAAGCAAAGCACATAGAATTCTGTTAAAATTCAGAGAGGATATTGCACTGAAGTGCCAATCTTGAAACATACGGTAGAAGCAGCAACCAAATCCCACCAACACAAATTTGTTGCAACATAGTACCTCCTCTAAACTATGCTGGTTGAAAACCCTGAGTATTTATATTCTAAATGCTTCCTTAAAAATGGTATTTGGGCAATAAATTTATTAAAAGTAAGGTGTTAGATTTGGACTGTGCATAAATGGAGGGAGATTGCAGCGGAAGTAAGTAGCACTACCCATTTTTTAATTTCTGGTTTCGTCACAAAAACATGCCCAGTGTATTAACTAAGACTTCAGAAAACGGGATTCTCAGTCTGGAAAATATCTTTGTGCAGGCTCCATTATTAAATAAATTCATACTAAGCAGCCACCAAAAAAAATCATTTTAAAATGAAAAAAATAATGTGGTAGCAAAGGACTTTTAATATTTAAACCTTTTAAGGTTGGTTCAGTGTGTGATTTCTTAAAATCAGATTATATACCCGTAATTGCTGTCAGGCCAAGCCAAGTATTATTTTGCAATGTGAACTTGTACTAGAATCTGAAGTAACAAGGTAAGTGGGATATAACTTCTGATATTTTACAGATGTGCTCTGAATAGTTTATACACTTCAAAGACTAATGTTATCAACATATACTGTCAAAGGCATATCTTCTAAATCGTGGTTGAGGGATAAGTAAATGATTCCGGCTGCATATTGCCATGTGAAAAGGCGGAATTCAGCCAATGCATTGAATCATTTAAAAACATCTGAAGTGCAGAACATGTTGAATGCACCAATTGAAGCAAACTATTTCTCTCCAGTGTTTAGTGTGAAGGTGAGATAGATTTTTTTTCAGATAATTTGGGCCTGCTAAACAGATGAAAGGTGAGCCTGACATTTCTAAGCATTACAGAACCTTATGCTCTTATGAATTTTACTAGTTTTACACTAGTGTATCTCTAGCAACTGAAAAAAAAAGTTAATCCCAGGTTTTACAGCATGACAGCAATTTAATTTAATTTGTGAAGACAGAATATGCATTTAATCAGTTCTATAACCCTTCTTTTAGAGAGTTCTTTAAAAGTCATTGAAGCTATGTATCAAAAGCTGTAATTAACCACTTAGATATTACAAATAATTCAAGTTTTACTGAAATATGAAAAGTATTTCCTTTCATGTAAACATATGGCTAGTCATTCCTTTATTGCAATATTTGATATTTCTTATCTTGCAGGTTTCTCCAGCACCTCCCAAGGAAAAGATTCTTCCACTTTTCTGAAGGGATATTGACAGAAGTTTTTTATAAAAGAAAACTCTCTGAAAGATAGATGACTAAGGGTAACGGAGAAGATCCAAAAACTGGAAGTAGGATGGAACGCATTCAACAAGGAGTCCGGAAACGTACACTTTTGGCAAAAAAAAAAGTGCAGAGCATAACAAAGGATGATGTTAAAAGTTATTTATTGAGGAATGCCTTTGTGCTCTTCACCGTCGTTGCTGTGATTCTTGGTGAGTAATTTGTTCAATAGGAATATTCTGTTCTCTACTGCATTTGACAATGACGATTTGCCTGGGCGATTTGCATTACAAGTGAGATCCCAAATTCTTCTGCACTGATAAGAATGGTCTGGCTTGGAGAGATTTGGCTTTGACAGTTGCATGTTGAGGTTTAGGGAAGAGCCATTTTAGTTACTTTAGTGTTCCTCAGGAGAAAAACAGCAGTTTTATGGATTCTGCTCTTAAAGGATCAGATGCAATAAATGAATTGAATGTTTTAACTGAAATCTCTTTCTGCCAACGCTAGCTGCAGCAAAATGCTCAGGATGAAACTCTTATTTACCTAATCTATCAAAAAGCAACAGATAGCAATGACAAACAGAAAAATCCTCTATTAACATAATGAAGTGACATTTCTAAGCAAATATATTTCTCGATATATTAGAGGCAAACTTTTCGGTTTTCTCTTGATAAATGCAAAGAAATCAAACCTAAGTACAAGCTTGTGCTCTCTCAGTCTCTCATAATCTTACACGTGCATCTTTCAGATGCAATTGGGGGAACAAAGGCGATGTTACTTGCACAAAGGACTACAAGATAGCGCCTGATTAAATGCCTTTTTAGAGTGTATGGAAAAGAATCCAAAACATCAAACAGCATTTAGGTTTGGAAAACAGCAAAATGTACATTTAAAATACGAATTTTGAATTTACATTAGAAAGAGAATCTTCGTGCAACTTTAAAAACAAATTTTCCTTTATATAATTATATGATCACTTTTGGTAATTTTCCTTTAAATACAGATCTTCTAAACGACACCATATGTTTCATGAAATACCTTTCTTTATGGTGTGAGAAAGAATATTATGCCTTTATTATGTTCGCTTTTATTTTCTGATTAGTATGAATCTAAAACTGTGAATATTCTCATGAAAAGATTACAGTATTTATCCTACACCTATGGAGGGCCTAATATCCTTAATAGTAGTATTCCATTTAAATCGCTTGCCATGCTTCTACAACTTTTTTAGGAATTAAAATTTTAAGGGTTTACCATCATTGTTGCTTGATACCACATCTGCAGGGTTATTTTAAATTAATTTGAGGTTTGATGATCTTTTGGGGGGAGACAATTATATTACTTTGCATATTGGTAAAAGAAAGTACTTTGTTGCTACAACAGCAATGTCTGTCTGTCATATTTATCAAGAGTGTTTGATCACACATGCTTTTAATTCCTAAATAAGACCTTGTTCAATGCAAAAAACCTCACATTAATATCAGGGGTAACATAATTAGGCAGTTTATTTACAATAGTCAGGAAAGGCAAAACAAATTTGGCATGTTTTTAAACACTGTTCAACCTCAAAGGAGTGCAACTGTTAAATTGTCACCGGTCTATACTGCACAAGACCAATGTAGGCTTGCAATTTTTTCACTGTCATTTAGCTCCAGGATGACTCCCATAAAGCTGGCAATGTGGGAACAGAAATGTAGGCTGGACAAGTGTTTTTCCTGTTATTGCATGTTCCGGTTAGCTTTAGTTGACTAGTGACAAATGTCTGCCCACAGCGCTGCTACCACCTACAGCAACAGCAGAGTACCAGGAAGGCTAGAAAACAAGTTGGAGAACTAATGAAAATGTGCAGCCTAGGATGAACTGGCTGCTCTAATTCTGCTCATGAACCAATAGGCGTATCTGGTGTGGTGTGTGGGAAAAAAGTTTCTTTATATTTTCATGTATTTCATAAAATAATTCTAATTATGATGGAATACTCCAAAATTTTCTATGATGGAATACTCCAAAATTTTCTTATATTTGCTATTTGTGGTGTAATTTTACAGTACATATATATGATTAAAACAGTAAGTTCACACTTGGTAGTTCATTAAAAGGTCAGATTTGGTTTTTTGGAGGGTTTGTTGCTGTTGTGGAAATATTCAGAAGCACAGAACCGTTGCCTAAAAAGTTTAGAAAACACTCTGGTTGAACTCCACCTGTCTAGCTTGGCAAAGACTAAATTATCATCTTTCAGTTTTGTGATCTGCGGAAAATCAGATGGTGGGCTTCATCTCTTTCCTAGTAGACAGTATTGGACATTGTGAAATTAACCCACCAATTAGTACCACTGGCTGTCTCATCAAAGATGCTTGGATGTGAGTGTAGGTAGAAACCAAACCATACTCAGGCCACGGTTGAATCACTTACAAGAAATTATACTTAATGCTTTCTGTAGTCTAAACAGACAGATGACACCAGTATTTAGGGCTGTCAGCCTAGCAATTTTCACAAAGATTGGGCTCAGGAGAAGCAAAATTTCAGCTTTAAAGAGACCAAAATTTATACAGAAACATTTCTTTCAGGCCTCTTATGTCAAGGGACTGACATGAAAAAGCATATTTAATAGAGCATTTCTGATTTCTTTGCTGAGCAGGACTGATCTTGGTAGAGGTTAAGTGAATAGGACCATATGTCTTAGACTGTAGGTTATAACAGGTACTCAAGTTTGTGTCTGTGCAAGCGTGCATTTTGTTATGAAGTGCGTAGATGCAACATGCATTTGTTTGTGTTGCATACTGATATTTTGCAGTCACAGTAGAGATTGTCTGGCATTCACATGATAAGGAGAAATATGACAATTTGCCCTAACTTCTGCTCTTACTCTGATTCTGAACTGAATTCTATACGCAATTCACTAGCTGCTACAACACAAACCCGATTAGTCTTTAAAAGCTTAATGAAGAAGATGCGAGAAGTTGTAATTCATGTTGAGAATTACTTGGCTGTACCCTCCATTTCCCAAAAACCTCATGAAAGGTCCTTCTCACTCCACATTTTGTATAGGTAGGTCTGTCTAACACATCATAGTTATCATTTTTTAGTGAAATTTAAACTGCTTTCAAACTCTTCGAAACATTTTAACAGAAGTGTGGTCAGTACATGAGTTATGATGGAAGTTTTCATATTCTTCTGGTATACCTAGAAATATCAAATTAGTTTTCTGCAGTGGATCTTGGCAAGACGCAATAAATGGAAACAATTATGTGAAGTGAATTTGGGAAGCTGACATCTGGTAAATTCAGAGTGTCGCGATGACTGGTAGCAATTTAAGGTAGGTTAGGGGTCATTGTGGCTCATGGAAAATCTGCAGGAAGCCTTGCAAACTTTGAAGTGCTAGCCAAATTACTGGCAAAATCTCAGGCAGTGCCCTCTCTCCCACGCTACTTAGCTCCATCATTCTGTCCCCAAAATGCCTTCCTTTCAGATATCGTTCCTTAAGCAAACTGTCTTGATTCTCTGCTACTTACCTCCATTTTCCAAAAATGCCACAGGAGTCCAGACTTTACTCTGGCAGAACTCCTGAATGCCAAAGAATCTCCTGTGGATTCTGAACTTCTTCTCTACTGAAGGAAAGACTGAGACCCACAGAGCTCCTCAGCAGAGATCCTGAGAAACTATTCACAGAGAAACACTGTTTTAGTTGAGGAGCTCAGTGAAGTAGGGGAGTGGAATGAGTACTAGAAGAAGCAGTTTCTGCATAGTTATGAAGCTTCAAATTGCTAGCTAGAATTCTCTTTATACTACTGAAGTTATATTCTGCAGTTGCACTGGGACATTCAAGGGGTATGGAGATGGACCTTGTTCTGTTTTCTGGTGACCTGTCCACCAAAGGGAGCATAGGACTGTCTGAGTCATTGAACCCAGTCTTCTGTAACTGCAGGCAATTTCACAATATATGTGAACGTAGATAGGCCCATACATCTGTTCTGCAACACCATACACCATATATAAGGTTCCAAACCTTTCCATTATTAAGAAAACCTAGTTGAAACTACAGGAAGACGACAGAAGAAATCAAACCATTGCAAATGTCCCTATGTCTCTGAAAAAAAGTAAAGCGTTAAATAGGGCCTGCAGATGATCATTCATAATGCAGAAGAAAAAAAAACCCTCATAAACCTCCTAAAATATCTCAACCATGAAGAGCTGTGCAGAGTAGCACACAACATAGCCCTGGTCTGAACAACAGCCTAAAATGAGTCCTAAGAGGTACGAGTGTGTAAGAGGCAGTTAGACAGAATCTTGAATAACACCCCTGAAACAGATCCCTGCGTGTGAAACAACACCTTTTCTGCTACTGGTGCATCCTCTGTATCCACTGAAGCCTGAAGCTGACATAACCCAGAGGAAGGTATTTCACCCCAGTACACACTGACAATGAACAAGGTAACAGTGCCTAAGGCAGCTTGGTAAAATTTGCATGAGAACAAAGCAAAGATCCATCACTACAGGAGAAACAGCTGTGGGAGGTGAGTGCTAGGTGAGAGAATAGTCAAAGCATGAAGAGAGACATGTGATACCAGACAAAAGATTAAGACAGATACAACAAAATCAAGACAGCTAAGGAGAAATTAATTCTGTTTATGCTGAACTTGGAGGCTGCCTCTGTCCCAGTGTCTTTCCTACAGAACCTGCTCAGCACAATTGTTTTCTCGCTGCGTGACAAAACCTACATAAATAAAATTCTGGAAAAAAATGCTAAGCAAAACTTTCATTCTTTTTGAAATTAAAAAACAGTTATAATTTTGGGGAAAAAACACCCATAAACCATCACCCTAAGTTCCAGAGTAACACTTAAAAATTCAAGAGAGATGATCTTTTACAAAAGGGAGACAAAGTATAGAAATGTGAAGAACTTTATTTCTGTTATTAAGTATCCAGTAACAAAAGTCAGACTGCAAAATACAAACAGTATGCTAGTTTAGCAGTTACTTGCAAAATACAATTATATTAATTTATTATCACCATCCTAATTTCTTACCATACTCTCTGGTGTTATTGAAATGAAACAGCTCTGGTTGTTGGACTGTCATATGTGGCACAGAGTAATACAATGAACTTGACTACTTTATGAATCACAATTGTGCATTCTGGAGGCAGGACCTGTGGATATATGCAGAGCAAAGATACCAAATGTGCTAAATAAAGTCTTACTACCTTCTTATTGGCTCTGAATTTTCAAATCAGTGCACTTACAAGCTAGTACTCAGAAGTAGTATGTCTAAATGGTCATAAAACAATCCAGAGAAACATACATTTGCTACACTTTTCATAAAGTTTGTGAAAAGGAAGGAGAGATGCTCAAAATTCTCTATAGATAATAAATCTAAATTTATTTGTGTAATACCACTTCTTATAAGGCAGATTTCAAGGTTATCCTGAGTGGAATGCAGGACAGTAACTGCATGAGAAAATTCTTATGTTTATGTGGTTTCTCAGAGAATTTACGAGAAAATTCCCTGAATGCCAGTAGAATATGGTGGTAGTGCTGTCAAAAGGTTTGTTACAACAGAAATGGTAGACATCTCAAAGACTGTAAAGAAACATCATGTGCTGAGCATCAAAGAGGAATAAAAGATTCCAGCATGAAATAAACTAGTACTAGGGCTTGCCAGTCATTTCTGTTTTTCAGTAAGCGTGCACTGTAGTCACTATAGTGACTGCAAAGCAGTACAAAATCATAAGCAAGGTACCAATGATTTGTATGCTGAGTAAATATTTAATCTTGTTAGATCCTTACTAGCGCCCCAGCTACTGTAAAGCTAGAATGAGTTGTCATCTGCACTGGAATGCTTTTGAGTTGGCCACAACGAAGGTGTAGCTGAAGATGGCACGGCACGTTCAGTTTTTTATGAATTCCTGAAACTTTCATTCATATGGCTTAAATTTGTCACACAATTTCTTGAAATAACCAGTTATCTAAAAGTTTCTAGGGATCTGATGATACCAAAGAAAAAATATATTTATAAAATACTTATCAAGACTAAAGTGCACTTGAAAGACTACACAAAGAAATGCAATATACAGGAGAGGTAAATAAAGAAATTAGATCTTCTGGATCTAAGACTGTGAAAAAAAGTGATATATAAATGCAATATATTGTGATAATTTGTACCTTAGATCAACTTCTAGATCAGCAGCTGAGAGATACTTACTTCTTTATTTTTTCACACCTTCTTAAAAAAAAATGCAATATTCTTCTGTAAACACCACCTACATAAACTAATCTATGCAGTCACATTAGCTGTGTATATCCTCTGTCCATCCTCCCAATCCCTTTCATTACTGTGCATTCCCTTCAGATTTTGCATTTCATTCAGTACGACTCAGCAATCTCCTCAGTACAAGGACATTGAGGGGCTGCAGCGTGTCCAGAGAAGGACAACAAAGCTGGTGAAGGAGCTGGAACACAAGTCCTATGAGGAGCGGCTGAGGGAACTGGGGTTGTTTAGTCTGGGCAAGGGAAGGCTGAGGGAAGACTTTACCACTCTCTATAACTCCCTGAAAGGAAGTTGTGGTAAGGCGAGTGCTGGTCTCTTCTCCCAAGTAAAAAGTGGTAGGACAAAAGGACACAGCCTCAAGTTGCACCAGGGTAGGTTTAGACTGGATATTAGGAAAACTTTCTTCACTGACAGGGCTGTCAAGCGTTGGAACAGGCTGCCCAGGGAGGTGGTGGAGTCATCAACCCTGGAGGTGTTAAAAAGACATGTAGACATGGTTTAGTGATGGACATGGCAGTGCTAGGTTTATGGTTGGACCCAATAATCTTAAAGATCTTTTCCAGTCTAAATAATTCTATGATTCCATGATTCTTTGGGATTCATCATATTTTGTCATATCTCTGTTTCTCAGCATATTACAGCTCATTTCAACTTAGAGTTTCGGAGCAACGAGGCATGCAAGTGATAAGTAAAAGGAGCTAAGAGATTTCATAGAATGATACAAGGGGTTGGAAGGGACCTTTAAAGGTCATATAGTCCCTCTTCCTTTGGAGAAATGCTAGTTTCTACAACTGTATTGTTCATAGAATATGCTCTGATGTCTACAGTGTATAGAAAAGAACCAGGCTTGTGACCAAGGACTTTTAAATTATTCATCGATACAAAAAAAATAGACTGTGTGGACTAGGGAAGAAACCATGGGAAATAAAGAAAGAACAAATGGAAATGATTGCAGAGAATATTTAATAAAAGCTGGATTATTGTGCTTTTTATGTTAACCTATTAGACTTGAAGTAGTCCAGACACTGTCTGTACTTCTAATCAACAAGCTGAAACCACAGGGTATGTAACTTTTTAAAAAACATACAGAAGAAATTTATTTTAACGAGAGATTCTATAAGGCATTTTTAAACAAAAGACAAAAATAGTAGGTCCAGTGAACTGTACAACAGTGAAAAGGAAAACAGGTAAAAGCAGGAAAAAAGGCCAAGAACCTGAAGGGATAACACGAGAATCAGGAGAGTAACAAAGTGTTACTAATAATGTTGTGGTCCTTCTTCCGTGTTCTGTCTCTTAGCAGCACTCATATTCACTTTTTAATTCTTGTTCAATTCTGTACATTGGAGAAACACACTTTCTTGCTTGAAATATTGCATCTGTATGTGTTCTCTGTTGGCATGGATAGAAGAACATGAACAGAAATTAGTCTGATACTTACAAAGTATATGCTTGGTTTTCACCATTTACTATAACTTGGCATAATTGAAAATTCATTTATTTAAAAAAAGTCTGTAAAAGCCGAGGCTTAAGTGGTCAGCATTATTTACACTGAAACATAAGCTGGTCCTTCAAACCAGCTTTAGCAAATGCTCTCATTTTACTATTCACAAGGAGTAAACCGAAAATAAGACTAAAATTTCCTTATTCACATAATCCTAGGAGTACTAAACAAAGGCAGTTGATAAACAAGGCTACTGCTTATATTTTGATATCTTTTAAAATAATTTTGACTTGGGAATGTATAAATTAAACAAACACAGATGTTCGCTCTAGTCCTTCAAAGCCTAGTATGTAAGCAAAGGAAGCTGCCTATGGAATCCAAATCTCAGAGCTGGATGTCTTTTTAGTACATGAGCAAGAGCTAGTAGACTCATAAGTGTAACTTCAGAAGTCTGCAAGTTAAGCATATAGCTGCCTAAAACTTGCTGGGAGAAAAACAAACAAACAATCAAACAAACAAAGTTTGCATTCCTACTCCCACTCCATTCTAAGTGTGCCAGGACCATGCCAGGTATTTTCAACAAGCTGAGATCCAGAAGCACAAGAGCGCTCACCTTGGGAATGGTGTCAGCAGCACTTGAGGAACTGGCTTACTTCCCTTTTTTTCTTTCAAAAGGCAGGTTATAGGAGGACACAATTCCACCATTCCTTTCAAAGTTGTGTCGTCAGTCAGTTAGAAGGAAACACGAGACTTCTAAAAGCAAATACATATGCTGAGAGAGCAAAATGCAGCATGACTTTTTAACCAAAGGGCTAAAACATTTATCTATTACAGGGAGCCCCAGGCTGTGAAATCATTCTTTAAGCAAGAACAGGAACGCAAATTAGGCCAAATCCAGGTTTATCTGCATGCATGTTTCAGTTGTGTTCAGTTTCTAGATCCACAGGACTTAGACTGGATTTAGGCAAATAGATGTTTACGTCATGGCAATTATGAGAAAAACACAAGCAGAACGACGAGAAGTTCCAAAACAAGCAGAGAAGTGCCCACAAACTTTATGTATTTCCAGAACTAAGCTTTGTTATCTAGAAGGACTTTGAAGGTCACCATTTGAGCTCAGGTACTTAACTGTGTAATTAAGTATTGTTCCAGGTGCAAGTTTCCCTGTGCCAGTTTTGTGACCTTTAAGATAGGGAAATTCTGCCATTCTTAGTAACACCTAACAATGGGAAGAAAGGTATCATAACGTATATGGAGGCTACATCTAAATTAATGCTCTTTGCTACAATGTATTCTTCAGATGAGTTAATTCACAAGAAGTTAGGCATGAGACCTCTTTTTAACCAACTGAAATAAAACACTTGTGAAAATTCATGTGTTGAAAGAGGCTGTTTACCAGTAAACTAAATAGATGGAAGGTGCTAGTTATGCATAGATTCATTGTCATGTTGTGGTTTTTAGAGATAAAATGGCTCAAGTAACAACATCAAACAGCTAGGGACTGAAAGCTATCTTTTTAAAAAGATGGTAATGTGATTTCATGAATGTCAGTCATGAACCTGATTTCCTTATTGAAAGTATGCACTGAATGATAAATTAAATATAAATAAAAGGTTCCAGCAATGATAACACCTGATATGGCAAAAGTCTTATATTCTACAACAGGAAATATTTCCTCTCAGTCTGTCCAGGATGTTTGTATGTGTCAGAACCATACCAGATAAAAAAGATTCTTTAAAATTTTTTAACAAAATCTACCATGTGAGTTATGTTCCATGACCCAAACCACTCTGGCATAGGCTTGCCTTGATTTAACAAAATACTTAATTCTCAGTAGCAAACACTTCAGTTACAGATTTAGTCTATCAGCTGTAAGATAAATTAACAGGAAGTTTCATAGGAATGAAAAGCTGAGAAAACTCCATAAAGATATGAATTCATAATTTGAATGTCCCACAAATGATGGTATAAAACTGCACAACAAGGAAGCCAAGCCTACAGTGAAATGTCTTGTAGTGTGTGTCTAAAATAGAATTAAAAGAAAAACAAAGACAAATACCACGGTCTAACTTCAGGCTCTCCGTTAAACTACACTATAAGTTCTTCAGAGCAGAGCTCTGTTTTCTGAGCGTGTTTGCACAAAGTTCTTGGCATCAGGAGATCTCAGTCTCATTGACTGTGATTCCTCAGTATTACTATACTGTAAAAAAGACAAAATAATAAAGATGGGCTGCTGTAACTCTAGTAGACCAAAACAGAATTCAGGATGATTAAGGTCTACGTCAGCTTGCAATTGAGGAAAAACAGGAAAGAAAGGAATGTTAAAAGTAAGAAAGTAACTATGTAAACCTTAAGAAAGCAGCTTTCTTAACTGTTGGGAACTATTCTTTACAGGATTAAAAACATCATTAGTCAAGGTAAAGCAACAAAGTAAACCCAGGCATCAAAAAAACAGTTATTACAGCAACTTTGTGAAGCATTACCTACTACCATAATTCTAATTAATGCATCACAGAATATAATCTGGGATATATTGAGAATGCCTGATAATTTTTACATGAGTAGTAAGAGAGTATTCTTGAATTTTGATGGAGCTGTTGCTTTGAAAGTATTTTTTCAATAGATCAGGGCTAGTAAGAGTACATAAACTATGAGCAGTTTGTCTTTCAGCTGTCTTTTGACTACGCATGAAATTAGGAATAATGCCGTTATGCCATAAAGAACAGTCTGTTTTAGTGTCAGCAGTGAAAACTTCTTCATTGCAAATCTTCTATAAATTTTTTGCAATTGCTTGCCTTATAAATAACAACAAAAGACAAATGAAAGATGAGAAATAAATAAAGAAGCAGTTCAAGGAAAACAAAGAAAAAAAATTAATTAAAAATTTGAAGGCAAACCGAGAAGAAGAAATTGGATAAAAAGAGAACAATCCCTAGGATCTGTTCTCAAAGGAAAAAAAATGCCTTCTAGTTGAGGAAGAAAGGCAAATGAATCAAACAACTAGAGAGAGAATGGGAAAAGTACCTGAGTGTAATACTGGAACCAAGAAGAGGCATGGGACAGATTGTGGTGATCTTTTAAAAAACATTTTAACTGTACTCAGATACTGTTATATCCAGTACCTCATAAACCAGTGGTTTTACTCATTCCTTATTTACATCCATTCTTTCTTATAGCTTCAGACTCCTAATTCCAATCACATACCTCCTGTCCACAAAATCCTAGGAGGAGCTACTGTGTCTGCAAGTAAACACAACGTGCAAGTGCCCAGCCATAGCTATAAAGATGTTTCAGACACCTCTGGAGTTAGGCAGAGGCAGCCAGAACTTCTAAACATCTTAATTTTGAGCTATGACTTAATTGCATATGTATCTGTGTTAATCTATCTGTAAATGCCCATAAAATATATGAATATTATCAAATGACTCTGGATCTTTGCTGATTGTAACTGAATGGTGATGTCAGAAGTCTCCTATGACTCTGTTCATGATACTTCTCAAGCAAAGAAGAGGTAGCTATTCGTGTCCTAATTAACCCATATTTCGCCTCAATGTAACCAGCTATAAGAGCTATTTGGAGTACAGGTCCTTAAGCTTTCTACTACAGTGGCACCATCCAGTTAAAACAGAAGGAACATACAACAGAAAGATATATACCCCTGTATGTGTGAGATTGTCTGCTGGATCTCTGTCAGATGAGAGCTGTAAAGGAATTGGCAGCTAGTTTATTAAGCCAATTGATACTTGGGTCTTCTTCAGGTATGAAACAGAGAAGCAGGTTCACATGGAAAACATTTGCTCTAAATTCACCCTCAGAATAAGAGAAATAAAAGAATTGTAAGCTACCTATTATCTCCAATTCTGGATTGCCATAAGAAGAGTAACTGATAAGGATGCTTAGGGGTACATTTAAGTGACAGATTAAGCCACTCCTTCGTCTGTCCCTGGCTGCATATTTTACCCCTAAATGTTTGATATCCTCCTTTGTTATCACATGAGAACCGCCATCATACAGCAGAGGTAAACCTGTACAAGGAACTAATTTGGCAGAAGACTAATCCAGTAAGAAATATTTCCTCCCTCATTCAGCCTCAGAATGAACTCATCTCCGTATATGATAAGTGCATTGAAGTAAGGACTTTGGACTTGTCTAGTTGGGAGAAAAGGAGGCTGAGGGGTTCTCTACAGCTTTCTGAGGAAGGGTAATGGAAAGGGAGGTGCTGATCTTTTCTCCCTGGTGCTGGGGATAGGATATGTGGGAATGGTTAGAAGTTGCACCAGGGAAGGCTTAGACTGGATGTTAGGAGGCGTTTCTTTACTGAGAGGATGGTCAGTCACTAGCAGTCTTCTTAGAGAGGTGGTCAATGCCTCAAACCTTCTACTGTTGGAGAGGTGTTCAGGCAATGCCCTTAACATCATGTTTTAATTTCTGGTCACCCTTGGATTGGTCAGGCACTTGGACTAGATCCTTTCCAACTAAAACTTCTGTTCTGTTCTAGTCTAGTCTAGTCTAGTCTATTCTAGTCGGGTCTAGTCTACCAAAAAGATGAGCTTAAATTGTAGTCTGTTTCTGGCTGTTGCAGTTTGGTGCTCTTCACATTATCCACTTCAATTTCATGCCATACATACTCTTCCTTACCTTTTTTTTGGTTTTTTGAATGGAGACTTACAAAGTGCTCTTTAGGTTATCCTATCAAGTATACTTTGTGTGAAAAGAGAGTCATAGTCTTATACCTTTAGGATAAAAATGGTCAAATATGGCAGTACAGGTGAGTGTATAATACCAGAAGTATTTCCCAAATGATTAAGAGCAGTAACTGTGCTGCAGATAAAATTAGTAAAAGTAGCCAAAAAAGTCACAAAAAAAGACTACTTCAATATTTAGAATAACAGTATCGCCTGGTTGGAAAAGACCTTTGAGATCATTGGGTCCAACTGTACCTGTCCACTACTAAACCATATCCCTGAGCACTTAATCTGCCTGTCTTATAAATACCTCCAGGGATGTGTCTCAACGACCTGCCTGGGCAGCCAGTTTAGGTATTGCATATGCAGGTATATGCCTAGTATTTAAGTTCAACAAAATGGTTTCAAAAGGAACATTTCTCTCTACCCATACAAGGAAAACTAGACAATAAAGAAGGAGTGGGTGATATACAAGGAGGTGAAGGTGAAGGGAAAGTTCAATATAAAATTATGGAAAAAAAAGATGAAAATCAAAAATAGAATTGTTGAGTCTGTGGTTCTTGTGGCAAGCAAAGAAAGAGATTAAGTATGATTGTCGGCAACTTGAAATATTTTTATCACTAGAGAAGATATTTACCTGTTTGTCTCAAGTAAATACCATGGCGGCTTTATCTGAAACTTGTTGTTAGAAGAAAAGGTATTTGAAGAACAAAACAGTAAATTAAGTAAGAACAAATGAACCAAAGAACAAAAGCATTCATTTGAAAGCTCTGCAGGAACATAAGAATGAAATGGCTGTGCAGCTAACAAAATATACAATGTCCCATTAAACTGGTAGGAGTCTGATTCTCTGCTGGCTGTAGCCCAGTTTCTGATATCGAACAAAATGTTATTTGCTTGTTGGTTACAAGGTTTTCTGGAAGAACACTCCTAACAGCTGTTCTACCTAGTATTCTTTTACAGTTATTACCAAGTTTTCTATTTTCTATTGGAAGAGAAAAACACTATCTCATCTATTAAAGAAAAGGATATGGGCCTCAAGTAACAATGTTTAGAGATTTACTGGTAAAAGCAGAAGTGTAGCTTTTAGAGTTGTGCTCTATTTGAACTGGCAAGCACTAATTCAGTAAAAACAGCTCTTGCACTGTCATTAGTATGCCACCTAGTAATTTCCTCTTGAACTACGCTTGAGTGATTTTTGATCAATTAAAAAATAAAACTGCTAGATTTTCTACTGTCTGTATAAAAATAACAGGAGAGGGCATGGACATTGTAAAAATATTAGCTCCAAATAATGATATGGTCTTAATTTCTTCATGTTTCTGAAATAAGTTAGAATCATAAGGATTCGTTTTGAAAACTTAGGCTTCACTCATTTAACAAAAGTGCTGCTGTTTTTCACTTTAAAATATCATGTCAATTAGGAATTTTGTTCTTCTCTTAATATTATTAATTAGCTGAAGTAGGGTAAAAAACAATCCATTACCTTTATATAATTTTGATATCTAATTCCACTAAACAGGCCAAGGAGGACAATCCACTAGGGTTCCCTGAAGTTCTTGAATGAGCATTTAGATCTTGGTAAAGCCACATCTCTCACCTTCTAAGAGTTATAAGGTTTTTTTGGTTTTTGTTTTTTACTAATGTGGTGCTTTAAACCCATGTGTAGGTGTGCAACCTATTTCATCTTTGCAACACAAAGAATCACGTGAAACAGCTCTCTACCATTGTGAGAGCAAGGCATTTTGTAATACAATCAAGAACTCCATTTTCTCCATGAAGGATTTTAAAGTTCATTTTCAGATTGTTTATAGGAAATTATATATAAGTTGATGATACTCTGGTAGAATACTACAACAATCTTTTTTTTAAAAAAAAAAAAATAACCAGGCAAAATAGAAAAACCATCTCCACAACAAAAGTATTCCTAAAAACCTGAGTATTGCAAAAAAGTATTACTTTTTGTCTTGCTGCTTCTGATTATAATGCTTGCTTCATCGCATTTTAGTCAAGTTAATCTGTTTTTAAAAATGTATATAGAAGGTTTTGTGTTTCTTAAAAATTATAGGAGTACCCATAGTTTTTAAAGCCTGACATGAAGAATTTCTTGTTTGTTTTCTGGTACTACAGCACCTACAGGTGAAAACCCTAGGCCATTCATCAGTGTCTCCCTACCATAGGAATAAGCAGTTCCAAATAATATCTTCCATTTTTGCAATTTCCGTCTCATTCCCCTCACTGTGATAAGTATTTTTACCTTCTGTTTCTTTCTAGATTTAAGTCCTCTCTTCACTCCATTCAAACAGATTGAATTTTTTTAATGTCTACATTGGTATAAAAAATGTAATAAAATTATTTTGTTCAAGGATTGTTCTGATTGTCATGAGGATTATTTACAAATGTGATTTTCCATAAATTTGACTATATCACTTACAAGAACACCTCAAAATATTTTTATAACTCTAATCTGATTTGCTTCTTCATTATGAACTGTATAAATTATTAACCAATATGGTTCTATTACACAACTATGCACATGTATAGAAGTCAGCTCCTTAACTTAAACAAGAACTACTGGGTTTGGTCCAGAAAAAGCCTCAGAAATTATGTCAAGAAATCTGCTCTTCCCTGCAGTGCAGAAACGGTACACCATTTAATATTTGAGAAGCCAGGCTCTGATAGTGTCGATTAGTTGTTCTTTACTGTTACAAAGGGTAGATTGAAACCTGTGTAACAGGTTGTGGAGCTTGTTTCACACAAGGCTTTGTTTCATTACAATTTTCAGAACTAATCAGAAACTTGAAACTTTTACTGAGAAAGGCCAGCTCCAGTATTTAATCTTCTCGTTCTTGGTCATGGTGGGTGCTAAACACTACAACTCTTACTGCACACAAAAATGTGGATGGTTGTTGCACACCGTCTGAAGGTGAATGTGAATGTTGGTTTGGAGAAGTGAATTCAAAGAAGTAAAATCTACCTTGCAAAGTTTGACTTTTCTATTTCAAGTTCATAATTTTTGTTGATAAAATTTTGTCAGACAGGATGTAATACCCAATATCTATGTATTTGAACTCACAGAAAATAAATTTTCATCTCCATCTATTCTAAAATCAAGAAAGACTGGTAAAATCATGCTGTTTGGCTTTCATTATGACACACTACAATGAGGAAATCATGCCCTTAAATTCCTTCTTGTGCTGCTAAGGTCACTGTGAACACAATCTGTGCAGCAACTAGTACTATACCTTTTTCTTCAAGCAAAGAAGTTGAAGCAGAGAAAGGTTCTTGTGGCTTAGGCATGACTTCATATCAATTAATAGCAGTGCTAAGATTGAAGCTGAAGAATTACTAAACGTTGAGTGTTGACCCAGTTCACCAGAATACACTGTCAGGGCACATTTTTTCCACATTGCAGGAATTCTTTTTGTAAACTGCAGCACTGGGCAACCCTGTAATTATGCACAGAGGACAAAAAAAAAAAAAAAGCAATGATTTGGCTCAAAAGGTGTACATGGAACTTCAGAAATTTACTCTCACTACCAATTAATATTCATTCAAACAGCCATTTACTCAGGCGCTGATTCTCTCTTAGGCGACTTTGCACTGCTTGGACAGTAGTGGACCAGATAATCGAGCCCTTATAGTGTAGCGTAAGGACTAGTTCTTACAGCAGCCTCAGAAACCCTTACTAACTTCAGTAAGGCTTTGTACTAGTGCAGAGATTAATTCATGTGACACTAATTGCAGAACTGTGGCCTGAGTAAGAAACTGGTCTAGCTCTATTTGCTTGTTATCCAATTGTCAAAATGTAGTGCTCATTAAGTGCAGAAACAAAGGGACCAGATGGATTCTTTATATCTGACAAATGTGGTTCCCATATAAAAGAAAATAATGAGTAACTGCAGTGGAATTTAAAACCTTATTGAAAAGAAGGGAAACCCTAAGGCAGGTCTTTTAATCAAGAATAATTCAGAGGCCCTTCCTCTGTGCATTTGATGACCTGCTTTTACCTAAAAAAATAATTACACAAAATGCGCTTTGACTACCTGAGTCTATAGAACAGGAGTGAGACTAAAACAAATGCCTTCCAGGCCCACTGCTCTCTTCCAGTGTGAACTCCATGCATGTTCGAATTGTGCTGTAACCACTTTCCTCCTGTCCTTTAACACTGAGATTTTGTCCTACACAAGACATTTCCAGTCTCCTCTAACTTAACCAAACTGCTAAGTCATTAACAGCCTGATGAGAGAGGCAGAAGTCACTGACATGAAAGTTATACCTGGTTCCTTACATAGCAGATGGCAATACACTGTTGTAGGAGGCATAACAGCATATTTTAGCTAGTAAAATATGGCATGTAGATAATATCTGCTGTATGGATGATGTGTTGGTGCTGTATTGATTTAAAAAAGGCAAAACCACAAAGTGGTTAAGAATTTGAACTAGCAGTTTCTAGAAGTGTTCAATGTTACGGCATTTTCAGGATGTACTCAAGCTCTAACATGAGCTAGAAGTGAACTTGAATGCTCTGCATCTCAACATCATTGAGGATGTAGTTTCTTTAACAGTTTTAGGAAACCTAAGTCTGCCCATCTGCCAAAAAGGGCAGCCCTACACTTCTCCAAGGCACATTTCTAGCTATTCCCTTGTGAAGGTACCAACACTTGTGCAGCCATGCAAAGAAATTACTTCAGAGATTTGACCTGGCTAAAAATTAAGCCAGTAAAATGAACTCTTTTTGCAGCAGGATCAGTTCTCTGATCCACCTTCTTATACAGTCAAAATTAGCACATATGCCAGTTTTAGACCTTGGGTAAGAGCATGGAGTCAGGAACGGGAAGGAGGTATAGTTGAATTTCACCACCTGTATAGTTAAGATGTTCCAGATAAAGTCTGGCTGGGTAAGACCTACATCAGATAGGCACCAAACCATTTAACATTCAGAAAACTATAACTAGTTCTATCAATTAATCACATAATTAACAAAAGAAGCAATAGAGACCTTGGTGCCAAGTACAGGACAAAATCTACAAAGTTCTGAATGAAAAGTTCAAGTCGCCATGTATCAACCCATCTATGGCTTCCATTTGTAAATGTATCTCAAGCACCATTTCTCTGTTCTCAGAAACATAAATGGATTCAGGCACTCCCTTACCCCACTCCCTCAGACATTGAAATCCATCACTTAATCATCCAGTAAGACCTTCCAACCCTGATAAGCTGCTTCTTTGCAAGTGCCTGTGTTTCTGATTGTAGGCACATGTAAAGCTACCTACCTCCTGTTGCTGTTTAGCTGTGTAAAGACCTAACCACAACGGGATTATCAAATAGTCTGCTCTGGTTATCATCTCATCTAATCCACAGCACATCTACAGGATCAGGCCCCACAGAGTAAGCAGGCATGGGCCACACTAGTGAAGGCTGACAACTAGTATGTGTATGCAGTGCATACACTACTACATTCAAAATCCCAGAAATCAAAGCACTTGGCAGGACTGTTTCCTCTTCAGTAATTCTCAAGATTCTGAATATGTTACAGTGAAAAATAATCTAATGGCTTCAGTAGGACTACTCATAATAGCAATTTATATTTGAGAGAGCAAATCAGGAGTGCAATCTGGACCTTAATAAAAACTGCGTGTTACAGATACATAACAGTAAGTACAGATGTTCTTATTCAAATGTTACTACTACTTTAAAAGAGTAAGTCGTGATATTTTTTCTCTCTCTTCAGGTGTAATCCTTGGATTTTCCCTCCGGTCATACAAGATGAGCTATCGGGAAGTCAAGTACTTTTCATTTCCAGGAGAACTACTCATGAGAATGCTGCAAATGCTGGTCTTGCCACTCATTGTATCCAGTTTAGTCACAGGTAAAAAACAGAAAGAGTCGTTTTTTTTCTTTTAAATAATTTTTAATGATGCACACACCGAATCATAAAAAATGAACATTCAGTTTTCCAAAAATGTTATAACATGCAGAAACAAATACCTTTGCTATTGCCATTTTAGAGACAACGTAACAAGAGGTTTGAACTAATATATGAAGAAACTAAAAGATGCTTTTCCCAGTTCCAAGGTACTCTAACTTTACAAGTTACCATATGTAGCTGCTATGAAGCCGAGTCTGTACTCCACTTGTTTCTTGTTTTCTGAACAGCTGTTACCTCCATAATGTCCTGCAGTTATCAAAGCTAATGTATCTCAGAAAACCAAGACCAAGAACATCTTAACTATTGATTATGGGTCGTTACACAAGCCTGTAAACCAAGATCTGTAAAACATATGTCTACCTCCTAATGTTTTAGTAACAGATTAGAAAAAATAGGTCATAGAGGGCGTAGATTGGATAGTTTGGAAGAAACTTCACTCCATCTGTTCTGGTTTCCTGTCTTCTAGTCCTCAACTCTTAAGCTTAAAGCCCTCTTTACTAAGTCATTCCTTGAAAGATTTGGTTTTGGTCTATCAGCAAATAAGTGGCACAGCTTGGAGAACTTCATCACACACTGTACAGTCCTATGATCTGAGCATCTAATACGTTACTTTAATTGTCAGAGGATCTAGAGACTATAAGTTGTTCTCTATTACACTGATTTTCAAATATTGTAATATTAAGCTCTACTCTTACAAACACAAATGACCATGATCTCCACCTCCAAAAATACCAAAGGTAGTATTCATGTACGTAACCTGTTAACACAACAGCAGAAAAATATGGTATTCAGTTACAAAATCCTTTGCTTTCATATATTTCTAGGAGAAAGTAAAGCTTGTTTCTGTAGACACATATTAAATGGATACTGAAAGCTTAAGAGATTTGAGAGAAATTTATAAATCTTGTAGAGTAAACAATGGCAGGTTTTATTCCCAGTCATTGTATAATTCCGTTACACATTACCATCGCCTTGCTGTCATGTCCCTTTCACCCGCAGAACTCCCCAAGCTGACTGGACACTGACAGAAGAAATATTAAAGCAGAAAAGGAAAGATGTTTACCCTTTGTCAGTGTCAGCTGAGACTGGCACTGTTACTCCATTTCGTAGGATGTGTTACTGCAGGAAACTTTATCTGCTCAGTTCCTTTTAACTCTGCACTCACACTGATTCCCTGAGAGAGCTCAAGGTAAAACAGGAAATTAATTAGGTTATCCTATACAAGGATTTGAATTAACTTTCGAAATTCTAAGTAGAAACACTTTGTTTAAGTAAAGATCATCAAATCCAGCTCAAAGAATGCCAAACATCACAAGGAGCTGGCCTTGTGATAAACAAGTCCATTTGTTGTATTACCAGGTCTCAGGAGAGATTTTGTGGAATACCAGAACAATGAATTTTCAGCTAATGCTATTCTGAAAAGAATCTTCAGTCTCTGGATTCAAACAATAACCTTCTTTTTGATGGCAGTTTTTTCCCTCTTTAAATTCTTTGTAGCCCTTTATCCTTTTTAATGCTCCTTTATTCATTACAGTAATTCCCTTTATTATATAAAAGCTTTTGGAAAAGAGCAATCTTATCTATCTGTAAGATTTTTCTTATTATCACACAAGTGCCTTATAATATTAAGTGGATTATTCTTAGTTTCCCCTTGAAGTAGAGATCATAATTTTCAAGATGAACGATGACATTTTAAACTTCTTTAGCTAGGCAGGTGACAATCATAGAAAACTCACTGCAATTCAGAAATGACATTTCATTCTTTTCAAAACATCATTAAATACAACAGGACTATGTCTTTCTTCATGGGATTAAACGGCATTTCAAGTTATTGCTGAAAACTGTGGGAGAACTTCTACACTGAATTATACTTGTTTAGTGTACAAATTGTTTTTTTTAAAGAAACTATAGCCATATATTTGCTGCAGAACTCTCATACTCAAGTAAATATACAGATATTATCGAATAGCTAAATCATAATGAATTTTCACATATACAGGTGTACCACTATGCAATTTTATAGATGGTATTGGAGTTTTTTTGTTACACATTATACAATAGTTCATTGGACAAAATTCTTATGCTTCTCAAGTCAGTCTTCAGACCACTCTCGACATGCATGATCCAAATCTCTTATTTCCTATATTTTGTTTGGCAAAGCAAACTGGATGTCTCTGAACTAACCGCAAAAATATTCCTTTGGGGTCTTGCACGCTGATAATGTAATTGCTCCTTCCAATTGTAAATGATCTGAATAAATATTTTTTCTGTTTGCATGCATGACAGTGTCTCCCAGATATGATGTTCTGGGTTTCCATTTGTATTTATGTGTGTTCAATATAACTGGTTAGGACTTACCACTACTGCATGTGGCTCAAGGAGGGTATGTAGTTTTCTTTATGGGAATTTACCTTCTGATGTGTGTGTTACCAGGCATGTACTAACATCTGCTTGGAAGAAAATAAAGGTTATATACGTACCTCTCACCATCTTTTACTGTTTATAGAAAACTACAATTATGCAAATGTCTGTATTTTTTTCTTTTGTGGTTTAGACATAAATCCAGCTGCATACTGTATGGTGGGCTTTATTCTCCACAGTCTTTCAAATAGGACAGCTGTGAGGTCGGTATTCCCCAACAGTACCACTTACAAAGTTAAACGCAAAATTAAAGCACGGAATATGGGAGGCAGCATAAATAATAAGCAAATAGATGAAATTCCCATTTGGATTATTTATGGCTAATCTGACTTGAGTTCTTATGCAAATACAGGGCTGACAATTTTTCTCCATTTCGGTTTTGGATTTGGTGCAGTTTTAGAAGTTCAAAATGTATACCTTCTTAATTTATTACAACTTGAAACATTTGACATAAACAAGTTGCTTGGCATAATTATTTTAAAATATGCATTGTTGCTAAAGGGTATGCAAGATAAATATACAAGCATATGATAACAATTCAACTTGTCATGGAATAGTCGAAGACTACAAGTTTTGCACCAGCTTTAACAGCACTACACATGAGCATTTTTTGAGATGTTACAGCAAGATCTAATGAAATTGGAATTCCAGCCATTAAAATTGTCCCGTAAATTTTTGCTTCATGTTTCAGTTAATCAGTGAATGTAAGGGCATCAGAATGAGGTACCTTCCCTTAACCAAAATGTAGATTTCCTGAAATCACATTCACAAAAATAATTCATGACTAGTCTTTATAAAAAGCATATTAGACATAACACCTGTGACAAATATTAAAGCTAGCAAATATTTTGCATGATTGTGGTCATATCTCAGTTTAATAGACAGACTGCTTCTCCTTCCTCAAAATTCTGGAAGCCTGGAATTTAGTCGTACAGGGACCACTACTTTTAAATGCAAATTATCTGCATTTCTTTCAAATATTTTTTTCTGGTGAAGTATAGGAAACATAAAAATCGCAGGCAAGATCTGAGACTAATTTTTGCTGCACATTGCAGAAACAGTAAGAAAATACTTTAGTTACTAACATAAATCAAGTTGAGGAAATAGAAAAGGAATATAGGAACAGTATAACAGCAAGGTCCACTGACTCACCAAAGAGGTGAGCAACATCAGGTCAGCAACATCAATATTCAAGTAAATATTCCAATCGTGCATAATACTGTAACTCACTGTACATAGATGATAATGCTTGTCTAAATTGTTGATGGGAGTAACACTAATATGGTACAAATTCATCTTAATCACACACCAGGATTTTGTGAGCAAGATTCCATACAAACACAAAGAAAAAGACTGTGAGTCTTCTTACTTAAAAGAAGTCTATATAGTAAAGCAGTTCAGAAGATTGAGTATGGAAGGTTTACCTTGAAGAAGAAAACCAACTTAATACGTAGTTTGTAGCACGTCTTTTTTTTATTCATTCCCCTTTCTAATTAAAATAATAACATGACTGACTTCCATGGATTCTAGAAGAAACAGAAAATTCCCTGTCTCTGATGTACCCTTTCAATAACAGACTACAGTACTCACACCTGCAGGAGGCACAAGTATCTTGCCTTTGGGCAGTCTTGGAGACATAACGCTTTGTTCCTAGGCTTTTTCAACTTTCAACAACACGCTACTAGTAATTACTTCTACAAAAAATGTAGAAAGTGTTGACAAAGTGCAGAAAGCTGGAATTTCCATGTGTGGGTGCCTCTTGACTATTGTCATATGTACATATGATGCTTTTGATTTCAGCTATCAAAGAAGTGCAATGAATGGTGACTGTTGAAAACAGGTAGTAAAGAACATGGTCTATCCCTTCACAGAGGTAAAAACAAAGGTACACAAAGTGATTCACGTAATAATACAATATATAAGTAGAGGTAAAAATTAACAGCCAACTTGCAGATGTAGTTGCTTGAAATTAACCAGGATAATATTCAAAGAAACAACCGAACTTGAAATATTTTCCAAGCCACTCCCTTATGTAAGTCAGGAAAAACACGGCATCTGGATATGAACATATTCAACTGCTGCAAAGTTAATTTCTGCCCAAAGCAACTTATAGATGAAAAATGTGGAAAATTAAGATCATGGCATGTTGTATAACCGTAGGCAAATTATGTTTTCCTTTTGTTTCTCTGCTTTCTTTCTCCTTTCAAAGGTAGTGCTGGTGAAGTTTTTTATAGCTACTAAGGAGACAAGAAGATGCTTGTATATAATGGAAATTTTAATGGAGACGTAGATAAAGGTGTTGCAGCTCAGCAGGTGCAAAGTATATAGCTATTTTAGTTATATTGCTGTAGAGATGGAAATAAACTTAAGCAAATAATTACAGCAAGAATGATATATGGGACCACCACTGAGACAGTTGTTGTAGAAATACTGCATCTAAAGTTACCCCATCGCTACTTGCAGCTGATTGTAATAATATCACCTAAAGTCAGATATGCATAAATGGACCATTTTTTCCACTAGATAGAATTGTTTAACAGGAATGTGTTAGTCATGAAGTTTAAAAAAAGTTTGTCTGAAGTTAGCAATCTAAAATAAGTTGTATGGCAGAGAACTCTGATACAATGGCATAGCCTTCCACATCCAGATAATAGCTGTTTCCAGTCTTCAGTAAAGAGATATTTCTAGAAAAGACTACAGTTTGATGTTAATAAATTTAAGAAATTAGGTTTTATATTTGGCTTTCCAATATTTGGAATGAGGCAGCAAATGACCCATCAAGTGTAACTGGATGTAAATCCTATTAAATCTTATCAAAACATCTACCCTCTAGTAAATCACTAGCATTTTTCATGCTGATAGTTTTAATGTCCTTTATTAACATATTAAATTAATAGCAGAAAACACAAAGTACCAGAATTTTTGCTCATCCTAACCCCTCGCATCAGAGCACACAATAGGAAGGTGACATTCAAGACCTGTGCGTTACCTCTTCAAAAAAGATGTTCCAGGTTTGTAGAAGCAGGAGCCATGCTACATGAAATCTCTGTCTAGTTGCATTGTTCTCGTCTACTCACTGACAAGTCTGTTAGCTGTCACTTACTACACGGTCCCAGGTGCTTTTTCATATAATTTATCAATATTTATGGTGATTTCAACAGATGAGAAGTCTCTCATTCAGTAGAGGGGAACAAATGCTGTATAGCCTGCATTACCCTTGTACCAGGAAGAAATTACCTTTAATTCATTCTGGCAGAATGAACCTATAACCGGTGCCTGAGCAATGTCACAGGTACTCGCAGTAAAGCTGGGAGCCAAAAACACTAACAAAAGTCAGTCTTATTCTTTCGTTTTTCAATTTTAGAAATACGGCATTCCTGATTCAGCTTGTATGGTTCATACATGAAAAGTAAGAAACAATTAGGCAGTATTTTCACAGTTTAACTGGTCACCAGAACAATGAACCCATTTTAGAAATTCTAAAAATTTGACATTCTTTGATTTTTCAGAATTCTCTGGGTTTTGCATGTCCTAAAGAAATGATTTTAGAAGTCAAGGTAATCAAAACTCATCAAATCAGTGAAAAATTTTAGACTGATCCATTGACTCTAGTTGTAGTTGTAGGGAAGAGCGGCCTGTATATTCGTATTGGTTTCCCTTGCTCAGATTTCACCTACCACTTGGCCTAAGGCAATGACTACTGACGATAGTTTCCACATAGCTCTTTTAAGAGCCAGTTCTAAATCAAGGAAAACCACTTCCAAGTTTTTAGAATCATCTCACCTTCAACAAATTTGAACTCACTCCATTGACATGAAATTAGGCTTAAAATTAAAAGATATAAGGCAAATTATATGTCTTTAAAAAAGGAAAGAACTATGCACAACAATATCAGCAGCTCCTAATAATGCTGCATGTGGGAAGGTGACACATAAGAACAATGTGAGAGCCATTATCAAAGTATGACAAAAAACACCCTGAAAAATTGTGAAGAGTTCCACCCAGGCATAGTTAGATACACAGAGGCTTCATTCAGACTTTAACAGCTTTCGCTTTCCTAATCATTTCACCTCTTTACCTCTAGCCTGAACTCTTAAGGTCTGCATCACCGTTTCCTACATGTGAATGTAGGACAGCTCCATTGCATTTGCTTCTTTGTCAGTTTGTCTTTGCTTGGGAAGACTGGAACAGTTTAATCAAGAAAGGTCCTGAGGCTTCCTTTTCAGGACACCAGAAACAGTATTGTGAGTACTTACACACTAGCAGAAGTAACACATATTGTCCTTTCATCAGTGCTGTGAAATCTGACGGACACAAAGTACTTTCTGAATCACTGCATCAAATACATAGAACATTGCAGAAAGACCAGCTGCAGACCCAACCACATGCAGAAGGTGGTTGCTTTTCAGAAACAGGAGACTAATGATACCAACAAGTCTTCTACCCTTATATTCACCCTGATCCTTTTTCCATGTTTTGATGATGGGCAGTTGTTGAACAATAATATATTATTTCCATTTATTTATCAAAATTAATTGCTGCATCTCCTACATGCTGTCCTTCAGCTGTGTATTTGGACTGTGAGCTTCTACAAGGCAGATCAATCAATATCATCATTATGAAGGCAGAGATGCAGAATACTTGTCTCTTGATAGCACTGACAGATGTCCCACCTTAGTTCTGTGCAGTGGAGAACAAGGAGCAAGAGCTACAGCCCTGAAGCCTTGGATCAGGGTTGCAATATTGGATTGTCTGGAAGAGGAGGAAAGCTGCGCAGCTCATTTTCATCCTGGTATGCAGTAGCATGACACATATCTTACTGGCAATAGAGGATAAGAAGGAGAAAACAAGACAGAAATCTCTAATGATATGCTGAGACTACAGACGTAATTAAGTATCAGCAACATCTGGAATTTGAGCTCCGTGTTAGAGAGTCACAAAGCACACCCTGCATCTGCTACAGTTCCTATCATCCAGACATTCCTGTTGGTATATATTTTTTCTTTACTTTCTCGTCCAGGCTGTTCCTGAATATATTCAGTATCCTCCAGTTCAGACTTTGAGAAATCGATACAACAAAACGTAGTTAATGGTGTTGTATATGGCAGGAAGAGTCTCTGAAAAGATATCACAGTAAATATTTAAAAGCTTGCTTTGTTTCTAGGAATTGCTTTCCAGTTGTGTCATAGTTCCTTTTCATAACTGACAACTTTTTGCAGGGTTGTGGCTGGCACAGGGTAAAATACCTCTTCCTCATTCATTTGTTGCAGTGTTATCTCCAAACGAGTGTCTGAGGCAGCCATGAACAGTGCAAAATGTTTCCTGAAACCTAGAATCTCCTTATAGAATTGCCAGCCTTTTTTAATTGAGTGGAAAGTCTCTTGATGTGAACTTTTTCAGGCTCAAACAGCTAGACCTGGTTTTCTTCAGGCAAGCGAGTCCAGAGTGCTGTTACACTGCTGAAGTTTGATGCAAAACTCATGTAACATACCACCAGTCCCAGAAATGACTGTGTTTTGTGGTGATGGCTTATTCTAGAAAGCATCAGTTTTGACTAAGTCTGGACGTACTCTGCCACTTCTAAGTACTACCTCAGGGAATTTACTTGGGCAACTCTGATGACATTTTTCCCTATTTATACAAGGTCTTTTTCTTTGAGTCTCTCTAGAAACTGATCTTCCCAGATTTGACTAAATAATGCTACCGATACATACCATGGCAAAGTTAATTCAATTTGCCTAAAACCCCATCTGTTTGTCTCTTGAAGGTAGCAAGTGACCTCTGAATTCCAGAAATTGTGGAAAAGAAATTTCTACTGGCCCCTAGCTGTTCTCAGGTTTAGACTTTCTTGAGTCACTTATCTCAATGTTTCTCAGGTCAACAAAGTTTGTATGCTAAGCATTCATCATCATAAAGTATGGCATTTCCATCTGAAAGAGGGGCATGTGCAATCAGTACAAACACAGATTCTTCAGACGTTTGCACACTTAGCAAAACAGAGCAATTTAGTATAACACAAACTTTCGGTCCCTGTCACAGTTGTGGCTAGCAAAATAGCAAGAAAAGCACTTGGGATGGCAAGTTCTTACATCTTGGTTCCTCAGCTAAACAAAGCTCCATGTATTCCTTCTATTAATAGTATCTCGAAAGGTCCTTTTTATTTGCAGGAGTCTATCAAAACCAGATCTACCACAGTTGATCTACAAAGAGAAGTAAAAATTACTAGGATACAGAAAGACTTGTGCAAAAAGGTCTCATTATTTATGGGTCTGTATCCTGTTGTGTAGGAACGAAAAGATAGAATTCTTTACAGTTTCATACAATTGAATAGGAATTCAGTTCTAAAAGTGGGTACGAGACATGCAAGCAAAGAAAACGGTTGACTGTTCAACTTTCATGTCAACAGAAGCTTTCAAATCTTACTGTTTTGTTAATGGAAGTCTTAACAAAGTGAAGTAAATTTCTGGCCGCCAGCTGTGAAGAAAAGCTGAAAAACAGATCTTGACTATATCTGGAAACTTAAGAGTCACACAACGAAGACCATTGACTTTAAATAAATTGGATATTTAAGTTGTTCCAGTATTTGGAGAGCATGACTTGTAGTTCCTGAGTAGTTAAAAGTTATCAGATGTGGCATTAATCTTTAACCGATATTCATCTCTTCTACTTCACTGAAGGGACTGAAAGGCTTCAAGCATATCACAAAATATGAAGTGCTTTTTGGACTAAGTACATTGACATAAACATTTATTTAGATGCCTCAGTTAAACACGTTTTGCAGATGAGGCTTCAGTTTGTAGTAATTATGTACTTAAATAGAATGAACTTTTTTTCAGATAGTTACACTGTTTCCTCCTCAGATAACTATACCATTTATTATTATTATTATCTATTTATTAGTATTTATTTAGTCATTTATTTATTAGTAGACAATAAAAAAGAAAATATAGCTTAATTCTAGAAGTAGACTATTATTAGAATTAGCATACTGTTGCTGATTTTTTCCTCCATAAACAGCTCCCTTATTTTCTCTCCACTCATATGCAAAGCTAAATATCACTTTATTCTGACATTTTAATACCCACTTATAACTTAGATCTGAATACTTAGATAATATCAGAGGTTCTCCAGTGACTATAGTTTCTTTTCAGAGCTAGCAAAAAAATAGGTTTTGGTCGAGAGTTCACCTAATGAATGGCTATTTCATTTATGAATATATTCTTGCACTGAAAATCAGCTTTGTCCAATATTTACAAATGCATTATCTCTTAACTCCCCAAACCCTGAAAACAAAGCTAGAGAACATTAGTTTACTGAGCCTGGCTAATATCTGTCTCAAGGCTAGTGAAGTTGGGCAAAGAAAATCAAACTTTCTATTTCAAGATAGATGTTTAATAGCTCATTAAAAAGTAAATAGACTTCTTTTTTGTTCTGCAGAACATCACAGTCCATGGTGATCCATTTAGTTTTAAACCAGCTGATATTTTCTTTGCTCAGACACCTCATAGGTAGTAATATCCTCAGTCTTGCCTGCAAGAAGATGACACGTAGGTGGCAACAGTATGACACTTAAATTGTGGAAGCCAAAACCTACTTTTCATCTGTGCTTTTAGTACTGTAACTTCCTGGAGAAGAGTTGAATAATATTATTAAAAAGCTCTGATTGCTACTGTCAAGCATTACAGAGGAAGTCTTAACTTCTTTCCATTGCTCCCTCAGTCTGTAAGGTGGAGAAAGACAAAGCAAAAAATGTACTGCTTTGATGTTGCAAGACTGCAACTGAATCAGTGACCCAAAGTTCAAGAGGTCACCAAAACAAGAGAGAGAAAAGAAGGAAAACAAAAGCCTGTTCACATGAAACTCCAATTCCACACTTTCATAATGAGTTCTCAGAACAGCCTTAACATCATTACGGAATTGTGAAAAACCTCAAATTATAATGACAATTTAAAATATAATAGACTAATTGCAGCTAAAGTAATTACTCCCTAGTATTCATATGGCGTATTACCAGAGCGCCTTATATTCACAAATAGGAAATAAGTTTTTTCTAAAGTTGATCTGAGTGTTACCCATTAAATTCTTGGGGGGGGGGAGGGGGCATCTAGGATGTAATTACATTACGATTTACTCCTTTGGTCCAAGAAGAGAAAGGAAAACCGCTTATGTTATGCAGTAGGGTGTTCTTATTTATTATTAAGAGACTAACTTATGGATGATAAGTAGTGTTTTAAAATACTGCTAGTTAATAAATTTTTAAATGTGTAGATATATTTTTTCAGATTATATTTGTGTCAGATCCCACACTCTTTACAGAGACTTTGCTATACTTGATAAAGAAAGTCTCATATTGTTTCTAGATTCTTTGGTAAGATTCATTTTTATGCCACATAAAACTTAATATGCAGAATTTTTCTTATCAAATCCGAATTACTGTGATTCTTTGAAAAATGAGAATTTAAAAGTACTCTGTGTTGTCAAACCAGTTAATGTTCGGCAATTTGTAAAGCAAATGACATAGAGATACGAAAGAGCTCAATGCATTTTCTTTTGACACAGACAGATAATACTAAGTAGTAGTACATCTTATTTGTACCTGTGAACTACCAGAGGGACTGATACCTCACTGCACTATGTCCTGTGCCAAAGTCAATACGTTATTTGAGTTGTCTCTGAGGACAATCTTCCCTAGACTGAGAAGACATTATGTCAACATTGCAGACTTCAATCTCGTAGATAGATAACTGAGATAGTTTTATACCAACATTGGGAGCAGCACAGTAATGGCAGCATGGATCTCCATTTAATGTGATTTATAGCACTTCATGTGAATGCAGATAGCACTACAACCTGGGGGAAATTAAAATTATACTTGAGATATGAGAAAAGAAATGCCAGTGAACAAAGTGTGAATCCATCAGGAATAGCCCATGGAAGAATATGTACTGGTGCAAAATAGTACAAAAATGTGCAGCACATGAGAAGGAATGGAATAAAATAAAAAGATTACAAGAATATGTAAACACCAGTAGGGTATGTGTAACACAGACAAAAAACAACGAGGCAGCTCCATGAGCAGCTCAGATAAATTCTCTGGAAGAAAAACATACAAAACAACAGCAGATGTATAAACTGTTAGCTTGAAAGAAAAATCAGAATTTAGCACTTTTAAGTGGGATACAGGCACACTAGCCAGTATCGTGTCACTGATAAGCTGTGTCCCCCCCCCAAAAAGAAACAAAGTAATTGATTATCAGTAAACATGGTACAAGAATAAACAGTAGCTACTGCAACAACAAAAAATGCACAGGATTCTTTAGTGAGTGAGTAGTTACTAGAGAAACTTAAAATCAAGTCTTGTTGAAGGTATCTCAAGTCAATGTTACACTGTTCTTTTCCTAATTACCTTAATATTGCTGAACTGGCAAAGAAAAATGATCTCATGGATTTAAAAATTGTGCTAAAATGAAAATTCCAAGTAGAAATCCAAAGGTCACATTATTACCAGATGCATTAATAAAACACAACATTAGTTTAAATCTTTATTGAGTCACATCCAACCAGGCAAAGCTGCTTTCCAAATGATGGCTGCTGCATGAGCATTATAAAATTAACTTAACTAGTGTCAGATCCTAGGGGACAATCATCCAAATAAAAGACACTACCACTGTAATAGAGTCTATTATTGGAAGTTTTAGTGAAGAAGCTGACAACTGGTTGGCCAACAATACTGGATCACATTTTGAGTGAGAAGGTGATGCCTCCAGCAAAGAGCTGTGACAAGTTACAGAACAGTACAATTCCATACCCCAAATCATGTCATTTTGCAAACAGAAAGAGGTATGTCTATTAGCTTTTTTTTTTAGACAGGCAACCTTATTTTTGCATTCTTTAAATCTTGCACCTCTCTGACTAGAATTATCACTTCATTTTTCTAGCAGTTCAACAGAAGTGTCTCCTTAGACATCTGTTGCTTACTGAAGATGCAAATGCATTCTTACATTCTTAGGCTACATTTAGTAGCTACTGTTCTGTTATGGATATCTCTAATCTTAGACCTGTATTCTCAAGTATGTCATTATTATTTTTTCAGTAATAGCTTAAGTAGATCAGGAGTGATTTAGCATAGTAAACAGTTTACAGCTTCATCACATGGTATACAGCCACCACGATAACAGAGGTACTGTACATTTGTGGAATGTTGTTTAATAAGTGTTGCACATACAAAAACATGTCTGTGAAGGACATCAGGAGCAGCCTGCCAAAACTGAGACCAGCTTTTTAGCAAATTAAAAGCTTTCACATGTAGTTTAAGAAATTGCATTATGAATTTTTATGGACCACTAAGTAATATGCTTAACACCATCCAGAAGGCAAAGGGCAAAGGTATCTTTATCAGTGGTATCTTGCCAGGATGCAGTGTATTTCTGTTTAAAGTAGATATTTTCAGCAATATGTTCAGAATAATAGAAATTTAATATTTTCATCCTCAGGGAACAGGATAGAAGTCTTACAACTACTATCATATTTATTTCAGTCTTGTAACAACATGTCCTGTAAGATTCAAGCTAACAACACGCTTTGGCTTATCAGCTAGCACAATTAACTTTTATTCCCTAATTAAACTGAAATAATTTACCATCTTACATTATGCTTTTTCCTAAGGAAATGTGCTCATTTTTTCACTCCTAATACAGAAAGTAAGCAGCTTTATGCCCAACTGAAGATTTCTACTTCCAGAAAAACTTAGTCCAAATGTCTGGACATAAAGGGATGTCTTTTTAGAATTGCACTGTGCAGGTAGCAGCAGTGTTTTGTTACCAAAAAAATTGTGAGCTGCTATTTTTTGTGTCCCTGGGTCTCTGATTCTTGGCTTGAAGACAGTCAGTCCTTTGTACTCTGTTATTACAATGAGGTAACCAAAGAAAGAGAGTCTTGGTTTGAGACTGTCAGCTGTTACTAATCACTGCTCCATGGCTTGCTGTGAATCCCCGCTTGCTTCTCCCTCCTGCTCTGCTTAGCACACATAAAGAAGATAAATTACTCCCTAGTTTCCCTTCAAAAAGCATATTGTTTGGCACATTCCAATAGTCTGAGCAAAAGATGGAATAATGTGAAGAGTTAAATGGGTATCTAAACAACCCCACAGCAGGGTCCTTCTCAGGCAGATGTGAGTTTCAGGAAATGTACTTTCCTGCTGATTCTTCAAATGCATTCTGTTATGTCACAAACCCAAAAAATAAATCAACTGTATTTTTCAGAACAGTAGAGTATATTCCTGCAAGAGGTTTCCTGTAATAATGCAAGTACCTCTGTCACTCAATAAACACAGCATCTCAGTGTACCAGATTTACATATTTCATTTTATGAGTAAAATGGTGTAATACTTTGGTGCTTATAAATTATTTACAACAACAAACACAGACCGGGGAGGTTTATGGAATTCTTCCCTGCTCTCACTGGCTGACATTGTCCTAACACAGAGAAGAATTTATAGAAAGATTCATAGAATAGTTTGGGTTGGAAGCGACCTTTGAAGGTCTTCAGGTTCAGCCACCCTGAAATAATCAGGGACATTTTCAAACACATTCTTCAACCACATCTTGCTCACAGCCCCATTCAACCTGACCTTGAATGTTTCCAGGGATGGAGCACCTACCACCTCTCTGGACACGTTACGGTGGTTCACCACCCTAAGCATAAAAAATTTATTCCTTGTATCTAGTCTAAATCTACCTTGTCCTGTTGCCACAGGCACTACTAAAAGTTTGCCCCCATCTTTCTTTTAACTCCATGACCACAACTCTCTCAGCCTGTCTTCACAGGGCAGGTGTTCCAGCCCTCTGACCATTTTTGTGGCCCTGCTCTGGACCATCCCTAAGAGGTCTGTGTCTTTCCTATGCCGAGGACTCCAGAGCTGGATGCAGTACTCTAGGTGCGTCTCACCAAAGCAGAGTAAAAGGGCAAGAATCTACCTGCTGGCAACACTCCTTTTCATGCAGTCCAGTCTACAGCTGGCCTTCTGCGCTGCAAGCAAACATTGCCGCTCACATCCAGCTTTTCATCCACCAACAGCTCTAAGTTCTTCTCCTCAGGACTGCTCTCAATCCTTCCATCCCCCAGCCCTTGTTGATATTGGAGAGTGCCCTGACCCAGGTGCAGGATCTTGCACTTCGCCTTGTTGAACCTCATGAGGTTCAAATGGGCCCTCTGGATGGCATCCCATCCCTCAGGTGTGTCAACCACACCACTCAGCTTGATGTTGTCTGCAAACTTGCTGAGAGTGCACTCATTCCCATTGTCTGTGTCATCGATGAAGATATTAAACAGAACTGGTCCCAGTGTGAACCTCTGAGGGACATCACTCATCACTGACCTCCACCTGGGCATTGAGCTATTGACCAATCAAGTTATTTGTGCATGGAAACAGGCAGAGGAAGAAGTGAGCAAAGCTGTGGAATACTCTGCCATGAAAATAGTTAGGATAAAAATAGCAACTGATTTGAACATCAAGCTCAGTAAGTTTCTAACTAATATTGTGTAATGTGTTTGCCTGCTGTATCAGAATTCTATACTTAATGGCCCAGGAAATGCTTTTCAGCATAGATTATTGCCATAATTTTTTAGAAAGATAACAACTAATCTTAATGCACTGAAACCAAGCAGAGTTTTATAAAGCAAAATCATTCCACCTAATGAGCAGTTTCAATGATGAATAACAATGTTACATGTTCTTTCATATTGTTAACTGAGAGGTAAAAATCACTGTAAAGCCACAAGACATCATTTGGGCCTCTACCATTTACAACAGTCAGTGATGTTCTGATATTACCATACCATGGATTCACAAACATTTTCCTCCTAACGAATAAACTGTGGCTAGAATAGCATGTGTTTGCAGCCAAGACGATCAAGAATGAAAAATCATGGCTAGTTACAAAATATTTTCCCTTAGCAAGGGTTAGAAAGGGATGGAGGAAATACATGTGAAGTTAGCACACATTACATCTATTTGCTAGGCTATTTTTACACTGTTTTGATCAAGAGTTGGAATCAAAAGAAAGAGTACAAAGTTCAGTTTGCATCACTTTTGCATGTGGAAAAGCTTTCAGAATCACTGAAAGGTGTCCAGCATCCAAATTCAGATATATTTCAAAACAAGCGCTCTGAGTTTCAGAAGTAAGTACATATGGCAGGGTTAGGTTAGTATCCTCTAGAAAAGGTCTTTTTTCACAATACACAGCCTTTCTCCTCACTAGAAGAACGGAAAATCCACAAAGAAAGGTATATTGCTTGAAGTGCTTGTGTCAACTTTCTGCGTTAAGTCCCACTTTTCTGTTAAAGTCTGTAATTTCTCTGATTCACTCATGTAGTGAAATTTTTTGTCCTACGCAGAAGAGGAACATGTGTGTATCTTCGTAAGGGTATATTTTTATGCTAATTGGGTTTTTTGAGTACTGGTTTGAGTAGCCTTGACCTTTCAGAGCTCTCTTGAGCCCAGGTGCTCTTTCACGCACCCTTGTTCTCCTTGTCATCAAATGGTGGATGGTGTTTGCTCAGCTACCTGGTGAGAACAGAGCCAGCTTAAAGATAAGCAGGGGGAAACAGGGAATGTTTAACTTGCCTTAACAGCACAACCAGAGAGCAAAGGATGCGGCATAACAATACAGCCAACTTGAAGTAATGGCAGTCTGCTGCCGATGCTGTCTTTCTACCCCCTGACATGCTCTCCTTCTGCTTTCCTTGCACAAGGTCTGGTGTTCACACAACACAATTCTGAGATGATTCAGAATGACAAACTAATACAAAAACTAACCCCTACAAAATGTAAAGTCAATAGTATTCTGGTGGCAAGGGATGGGGCAGATATTGGTCCTAGTCCTTTAGGAGCCACTTGTAGCCATTTAATTGGCTTATTGAATTGCATTACTATATCACAGCCATGTTTTATTGGTCAGCTTGGCTTAATCATGGTCATGTAGTTTTAGATCAAATACTGCTGCTATTCTTCCTGTGAGATATTTGCCCAATGTTCTTATTAGACTTGGAAAAATTAATGAAATATCCAATGGCACTATTTAAATTTCATATTCAAATAAGGATAAGTTAAAATGAGCTTGGGGGGCAACGTGTCCCATTAGTTCATGCAAAGAGGCATACAGAGCTGTGTTTCAGACATGTATTTTACTTGGCTTCAGGAAGCCATTAGCTGTATTAACTTCATAATTAAGTTCACCAATGCATATAGTTCTTTGAAAATGTTATCTAGCTTTTTTCGCTGCAATTTTATTCTTTTACCACTACTGCTATTAAAAATAATAGTCTTGAGTTTGGACTGATTTTGGACCTGATCTTGTGAAGGGATCAGTTGTCAAAGCTTTAAATATGATTTAACTTTTGTTTTTCGGGAACTCTCAGTACGACTCTGGACATGCTTAGCAGCTATCAAAATAAATCTCTAGAGTTCAATCGTGTTAATTAAACTCAGGCGATACTTCCACTGTCTTTACTGAATTATTGCTTTTCCTTACGATTTTTCCATCAGCATATTTTTCCATGACCTTGCACAGTGCTATTCACCTCCACAAATCCTCACCAACATAGACACACAGGGAATTGTTCTCATAGTCTCACACTGAGAGTTTACTCATCACACAGTGTTTTGTGGATGTAGGGGGTCAGGAGTAGATCATTTAATACTGCTTCATTAGGAGAGTGAAACACAACCTTAAAGAAACAAAATTAGGGCAACACTCCTGAGTCAATTTTTGCCATTATTGCCATTTCACCATAGGGGTCCCTAACAAGGAACTACAATTTCCTAATGAAGAGAGAGTGAAAAATAAACAGGGAAATAATTAGCAATAAAAAGATGCTCTGTTCATAATGTTTTGTTTATAAAGACTGAGTCCAAAACATCTAAAGGAAATTCATATAAAAATCTGCATTAGCAAGAAAGCGCCACCAATTCAGTTCTAATATGTTGAATAAGGAAATTCAACAAGATCATAGAAATCCTCTCTTTTGTATTTCCAGTAATCAATATGTCTGAGGAACAGAATGCACAGATTGTTCTACACACTCATTGAGAACTTGGTCATCATTTCATATACTTGCAACAGCCTAACACTGTTTGACTTTGAGGCATTCAGTCATATGCCCACAGATGGTAGCTCCATACCAGTGTCTCCTCATCACAGTGCCCACACCGGGGCTCTGAATCCATGGTTCCCTTCACATTGAGCAGGATTACTATTATCCTATGAGGAGCAGCAAAGGACTTCAGGCTTGTCTAGTTTGGAGAAAAGGAGGCTGAGGGGCAACCTCATGGCTCGCTACAGCTTCCTGAGGACAGCAAACGGAGAGGGAGGTGCCAATCTCTTCTCAGTGATAGGATGCGCGGCAATGGTTCAAAGCTACACCATGGCAAGTTTAAACTGGATGTTAGGAGTCATTTCTTTACTCAGAGGAGGGTCATACACTGGCACAGACTCCCTGGAGAGGTGGTCAATGCCTCAAGCTTGTCAGTGTTTCATTTGGGCAATGCGCTAAGAAACTTGCTTTAATTTGTGGTCGGCCCTGAGGTGGTCAGGTAGTTGGACTACACCATCATTGGAGATCCCTTCCAACTGAACTATCTATTCTATATTTAAAATTTTCATCATTATTTATCAAAAGTAATTTTAAAGAAACCAAAATTTTAAAATAGTGTGGAAAAATGTTAGATTCTCTCGCTACAAACACAAGAATTTTGGTATAGGAAAACAAACACAAAAAATTTTTACTTTTTCCAAAATTTTTTAAAGGGCAGCTATATTATTTTAGAAACAGGGACTTTCAACATGAAAGCAGTAGCTGAGTGTTTTAATTCTTTTCAAACTAAAATTATAGATAAGCATGTATGCATGAATTCTCATGCACACCACCTCCCCACAGTGACAGAATCTCATTGGTCTGGCAAATGCTAAGTTTGCTGAGGGTACTAGGATCAGTCCTAAGTAGTGACTAGTATTTTTAGGAAAGGTAAAAGAAAATTAATCTTACTACTTGCACAGTTGTTCAGTAGCATACTACTTACTGTGGAGCTTAAAGAGAAAGATCCCATTTAAAAGCTGCTAGTTATGCGCCCTGATCCAGCAAAACACATTAGTTAGTGATTAACGTTAAAGACAACTGAAGTCCAAGAATGCTTTGCTGACTATGAGTTTACACACAGAAATCCTCAGACATGCCAGCTGCCAGCCGGTTATCTCTGTGGCAGATATGCATATTCAATCCAATTGTGTAACCATGTATATTCCTTCTTTCTAAAAAAACCACATAGGCAGAAAATCTTAGCCACGGCACAGGAAAATCAGATATGTGTTTAAACTCAAATCTCAGACCGAAATAGCCCATAACATGACTTGAGGACACTCATTTTTCTGAAAAAGAAAAACAGTTGATGTAGTTGTGCTAATTAAGGGGAGGAAGTGTTCTGAAGTTGTAGGACACTGCAGCATAGGCTTTGTTTTTTGACTTTTAAAATAATTCTTTGGAATTTATTTTTGAAGAAGCAGATCCAAAGTTATTATGGGCTTAAATGTTTTCTAAAGAAAACTTGCTCAGTATATTTTACCTTTGATCTTACTGAGTACAGTACAATCCCTCTGTGTTAGTCTGCCCTAGTACAACCCAAGATTACACATAGATTATGTACAGCATGCTTTCAATGTCAAGAAAATTAAAAACAATAAAAGCAATTCTGGATTTGTAAATTCTGGAACTCTGTATAATCTAGAATTGTAAGTACAATAGACAATCGTATAATTGACAGAAAACCAGTCATAGCAAAGTAACTATTCAGGAAAGTTGCTGCATCATTAGTTCATCCTAATTTGCAGAACCAAGATCAAGTCAGCTGAATGATCAGAACTATCAGATTACAACTTCAGAATTTTTAGCAAGTTGTCTTAACTAGATTTTTTTCTCCTTTTCTCTCCATATTTTCTCTCTCCTCTCTTGCAACTACATAGTTGATTGCTTGCTGCCTTTCCTACATCCTAAAGTATTTTAATTAGTGCTTTGCTTTTTGCCCTGACACTCTGGAGAACTCCTTGTTATGTCTTTAGTGTGACTGATTCCTCACTTCTCAGGAGAGGGAAAGAGTAGGTGAAGGGGGAGGACGGGGTAAGGGATTGGATTTGTTTGCCATTTTACAGACTTACGCCTGTCCCGTTCTTTCTTCTCTCCCCTTCCTCCCTCCCTGTCTCTTTCCCTCCCCATCAATACTTAAAAAAATCATCCCCATTCATGTTGTGTGCGCACACACGCTGGGAGAAATTATAAACACTCTGCTCCAGGTTGCCTTGACAACTTCAAGGCATCTCTGCACATGGGGACCAGTGGCACTGCAAAGTTTCCCAGGGGCCCTGGGGAAGGGGAGAGGAATAGAGGAGGCAGAGGTGCTGGAGCCAGCAGCCGTGTGGAGGAGAGAGCTGCGAGCAGGATGAAAGGGGCACATACATCTCCTGAGGGACAATGGGAGTTCTGCTGGCTGGCTGTGAAAGGACAGGCAGTCTATGACACATGAAAGCTTTGGAGCAAACTTTAGTTCTTCTCCATTCAGGACCTTTCCAGAGTCCCATTCAGCTCTAAGAAATCTTGTCAACATCTTAAAATGCAAAGAAAACAAACCCCTTCATTTTCTCATGTTTTAAAACCAGGTTTTAAACATTTTTTTAAGATAATTTTTGTTGTTGGTATGCTGGAAGCTCTTGCAGTTTGTTCCCTTAGTTCCCATTTTCAGTGGGAGGGGAGGCTGTCGAGCAGCTCCCCAGTCCAGTCAGGGCTCTCTGAGGTGAGAACTTGCTTCCACTTCATATAGCTTTCGTGCATTCTTAGGCCTGTCATCCCTCTGCTTTGAATGCTTGCTGCTATACTTGTCACAAGTAGTTAGAGTTCAAGAGGAGAAGAACTGCTATTCCCTACTTTCAAGCTGAGAAGTCATTTATATGATAAGCTAGAGCAGGAATGAAACTGATCAACCTAAAATGAGGGGCCATGTATTCACAGCCAGAGTGCATAATAGCTGGAAAGTAGCTTACAAAGGAAAGAGCATGACTCTTGCTCCCTGACATATCGCTTGCACATGATTCATCACTCAGTCCCAGAATCTGTCTAGGAAAGAAACAGGATCACAAGCTCTGATCCTTCAATGCCTCAGCCTTTAGTGGTGAGATATACCCTACACTGACTCCTAGCGATTTTTGGAGTGGAGGAGACTGAATCTAATATCAAATGGGGAGTACAAAGACCAGGCCTGGTTAAAACAGTAAGCACGTGCACCTGCAGACCCTCTAGACTGACAGTGCTCAGCATCTGGGCCTGAATTTATTACCTGACAACGACAGGATAGCTGGAACGACTAATTTAACATGTGTGCATTTCCAGACCTTCCTACCAAACTATATAGGTTAACCTTTTCATGCTCAGGATGTGAACCAAGTTTAAAGCTGATCTAGCTAAAATGATGAAACAAACAGCCCATTGCTGCTGTCTGATATAAACACTGCAGCTCAGTAGCAGATCTGAAATTCTCCAAAAATTACTAATTTTATTTTATTTATTTTATGCATTGTTTAATCATATTTGCATTAATTTTCATTTGCATTATTTTGAAGACTCTGAAAAAATAACTAATCTTCTGTCCACCGACAAGGGGGCTACAGGACTCAACTTCCTGTTTCTGAAGATAAAAAATCTATTTATTACTTGGTAGTATTTACCATTTTCCTCATAGAATTACAAAATACAAATGTAAACTTACCACAAACATTATCATCCAGTTTTACAAATGGAGAAGCTGAGCAGAGAAATGAAGGTTCAAGTGCTTCAAATGCTGGGTTTCCATTTTCAGCTTCTTGCTGTGCCAGTAACATTTTGTTTTTTCGTTAGAATGGCACATGCAGATCGAGCAATTCAATGTGCAAATCAAGTGATCTCCCTTTGCAATTCATTTTGCAGGTCCAAGTCTTACTGGCTGTAATGGCTGCTGCTGAAAGGACAGGCAAACACGAGCTGAAATGAAAGGATAGGAATGAAGCATGTGATTGGTTTTATACTTTGAAGATTTGATCAGAGCATGGAACACAACCTTGATCTCAGTTACATCACTGACTAGAATACTTTCTCTGTAGCTCCAGTAGCACGTATTCGTCCTTTAGCAGATAGACAGAAGTATCATATATCTACAGTGATTTCAGAAAACATTTAGTTTTACCAGGTCAGGATTCTAGTTTTATGTTTCCATATTGTTTACATTCATGCATTCCTGTTGCCTTGTTTTGAACACTTCCTCCTCTGAGACAGATACCCAGAGCAAACAGTCGTCAACTTTCATTGTATTTCATATGTTCAAATGTGGCATGTAGATAAATGTGTGGGCAGCTCACAGATGTCTGGATTAGACATTGCCATAAAGGGGTCCACAGGAGGAGACAATAAAGCAAAAAGATTCTTTCTTGACCTCTTTTTTTCATTCTGCACTTTGAAAGCTTGATTCCAACAGGAACGATCAGCAGTGTTTTGATACAGACGGTGTAGCCCTTCAAATGAAGTGTGGGGAAGTTACTGACTATTTGAAATTTTAAGGGGAAGGAGCAAAGGGGCATTTTATGGAGAATAAAACTAACTACACCTGCTTGGAAAGAGAAAGAACATTTCAACTTCTGACAGTCCTCATGAGACATTCCTTCTCAGAGACTCAGAGGCCTTTCCTTGGCAGAACAGCACCTGCATTTATAAAACACAGTGCAGCCCCGTTGGTGCAATCCGGTGAACAAACACTTTAGCAGAAACCATAGTGAGCACCCAAGTATTCACATTAGATCAAATGCATTAAGACAAGCCAAGAATTAGGATTAATGTCGTAAGTTTTGCAAAGCTTATAAAAGACTCTAAATGCTTATTCATAAAATACTAAGGATTTTCTGAAACAAGCTAACGGCATTTAATCTGTTTCAAACTCCCATGGCTTGAGGCAGGTAAACTGAGTTCATTCCATTAGGGACTGAAGAAAACTCTTTCTGCACATTAATTACAGCAAACATTAACAGCATTTCTTGAGAGTACTCTGTTTTCTTTCTTACTGTTACAAATTAGGTCCTGCACATTTCTAAGGCACATTTTCCAAACTATGGTAACTATGCTAATCAAAACTATTAATTGCCTCACTAGAATACAGGGAGTGTCACACTGCATCAAACCAATAAACAAGTCAGTGTTAACAAAGCACAGAAATCTGTAACTCTTGTAATAGGAAAATAGACTATAGCAAGCATTAGGGGTGGGATGCAAAACCAGTGGCAGTACGACCTGCAAAAGAGGGTCAGCTTATCCTGTATAGTTTTAAACATACCGGTCATCAAAACTCTTCCCACAAAACCATTTTCATCATTCTGAGTTTATACTCTTCACTTGCAACTGTATGAGATGAATGTCCTTGTGCTTTAATTTACTAGGAATTGCTGCCCTGGATAGTAAAGCATCAGGGAAGATGGGAGTCCGAGCAGTGATCTACTATATGAGTACTACAATCATCGCTGTACTGATTGGTATAATCATCGTGGTCATCATCCACCCTGGGAAAGGTACTAAAGAAAACATGCACAGAGAAGGCAAAATTGTGCAAGTGACAGCAGCAGATGCCTTTCTTGATTTAATCAGGTATGGCTACGATATTGCACATTTTCTGTACCAATGGCAATGACTGTAACGTTTGTACTCACAAAAGAAAAAAAAGTAGAGAATTTTAGACATTAATTGCATAAACTAGCCAAATCTCTTTCAATTATGTGATACCAGTATCTATAACTCCTTTCAAATCAAGTTGTTGAAAGGCAAGAAATTGCTTTTAATATTAAGCGTCCTTCACACACAAAAGAAAGACTTCCTTTCTGCTATCTGCATGGGTCTTTTCTCCTTCTTCCATAGCACAACCCTTCTACAAAATTCCTCTGCTTTCCTCTACTTCCAACTTTTGACAGTTTTCTTACTTCACTTGAATCCCTGATTTAGCTATTTGTCTTCATTTTGAACTGTAGCCACCAATCTGTGTGCACCTACTCAACTTGTTAAATTGTATGAATTGGAAATAAATTCCAGGAACAGGCAAGTAAAATGCTTGAAATAGAGGGGCATGGATATAAAATCTGCTTTTCTCCTTGCTCAGAGACACTGCAATGCCTCTTTTATAGAGCTAATATGTCACAGATGTATTCCAGGGAGTAGGGAAGCTGAGGTTTTGAACTCGGGAGCTTTTCCACAGGTAAAGCCACCAAAATTTTGTGTTCCACTAACCCATTTGGAGAAGCCAGAGACATGGAGAAAGGCCTCCAAGAGTCATGCTGCCAGGAAGGGGGACTTCAGAAAGACCCATGAAGAGGTTTGCACTTAGATTCCTCAAGATTTATTCAGTTAGGCTGCTTCTAATTCCCTCAGAAATGTCACCATTCTGGAAAGAAAAGAAACAAATCCCCATATGTAACGAGTATATACACAGATACATAATTATATGTGTATGTGTTATTAAAGAATACTCAGACTTCAGAAATATTTATTTCTTAATCACAACAAGACAGTAAACCAAGAAATATCTTATGCTAGGCTACATCACTGGAAAAACTGTTTGAAAAGTAGAAATACATTAAATATTAACAACTATTTCATAGATCTGAATTCAGAAAGCTTTAATAAATACAAAAATAAAGTCATCACTGACCAACAGAGCTTTGTTCATTTTGTAATTTATCTAATATTCTGTTCCTCAACCAGAACTGATATACAATATTAGATACAGACAATGCCATTGCCAGGATCTATGCAACCTACCTACATCTCATCCTGACAAAGCTAATGCAAAGCTCTGCTCACTGTATACAGAATTACTTATTTGTCTGAGGATTCCTTTGAAAATTAGCTCATGAATTCTTTTATTAGCTGTGCCCCTACTCAAGATATTACTAGAGTCTTATTACTTCTCACGTTATTTTATTTCTTTTTCACAGAAATATGTTCCCTCCAAATCTGGTGGAAGCTTGCTTTAAACAGGTAAAAATATCTTATTTCCAACTAAAAGATAACAAAGTAAGAAACTGAAATGCAATAGGCTTTTCTTTAGGAACATCATATACTCAAACTTACAGCACCAACAAATTGTATGTATGCTGCCAGCTGTTGAAGAAACAAATCTATGCTTTGTTTTCAACCATATTGTCTCAGTATTTGCTATGAGAAGTGAAGAAAACATACCTGGCACAGCAAATAAAAAAAAAAGTTCTTTTCAGAATGTTGAATACACAATTCTACAGCAAGTTTCATTGAAGTCAATACAGAACTTACTTTTCAAAATGGTCTTATGTTAAACTGGGAGATAATAAGAGATACACCATCTGTACAAAGACTGGAAGATGTTCAAGAATGTCATGTGAGAAATGTGTATATGTTCAAAACAGAGGAAAAACTTTTGAAGACAAAGTCAAACCAGGGGCCTTCCTGTCACCTATGGTAGCACTGCATAGGAATGTTCTTCCTGTGTTACTTCGCAAATTCCTCTGTCACTAGCCTGGTCTGAAACTTAATTGTTCTACAGAGAAAATAACATTAACTAGTTACATTCTTTTTTTTATAAGGAGGACGTTACAGATTCAGTAAAACCTATAGCGTGTATTTGCATAATCTAATTTCTTTGTGTTGACCTCACAGACAATCTTGAACAGATATTATTTACCAGTTATTGCTGTAGCAATAAAAAAATGTTGAAATGTGGAGGTCAAGAAGCAAAAGGATGAAATAAAAATTTTCCGAAGTCCAGCTGAGTTATATCTTGCAGAAGATAGTAACAGTAATAGTAACAGTAACAGTAATATTTTCTTTAGTTATATAAATAGAGACCAATAAAAAGCAGTGACTTTCTAGATTAAAGGTCTGGTCAAGATTAAAAATAAAATAGACCAAGGTCCAAAACCAACAAATGTTATGCCTCTGTTTTCAGTAAGGATAATGATGAATACAGGATAGGGATGCAGAAAAGTAGTATGGAAATACAAAAGTCTGTATCTAAACCAGAAACAAAACTGTAAGAATTTAATGTAGTAAAGTCAGGGAATAATATTATCTTTATCTCAAAATAACAAAAGAACTAGGGTATAAAATTGTAGATATAGCAGCAAATATTTTTCATAGTTCTATCAAGTTGGGAAGTTATTATCTATAACTGGTGAAAGCACTCATAATACCTTTCAAATTGCAGTTTCAAAAAGATTTGGGAATTTTTTTAAGCAGTTAACAACCCATTAGCTTGATCTCTGTTGTACTGAAGAATCTAAGTACCTTGATGTACAGAGTAAATTCTTTGTAATAACTGAAAATGAAAGATACATGAAAAGAAAGATAAAGAATGACACAGGTTTCTGAAATACAGATTGTACTAGAATAACCTTCCATCCTTACCCCACAAGATTGCTCGTTTTCTTATTTCTTTGTGCCACAGAAGTGAAAAGGATCTACTCTCTTTGCACTTCTGTAAAACAGAGTTCTTAATGTGAGGGAAGCAAAGTACTTGAGCAGGGGATAAGATTACTGCAAGAATTTAAAATTTGCGGAAAGAGCAATGAAAGTTGCTGAAGGACTGAGTGTACCTCCGTTGGTATTTCTATGAATGACACTGCTATAAGATGCACACAATGAAGTTTACTGGTGACAAGAAAGTCCCACAACTTTGCATGGAGTTGTCTACCAAATGCCAAAGTAAGTGGTATGTCCCTGGCATACTGAAATGCTATAAAGTTAAAACAACAATGTCTGCTCTTGCAGACATTGGTATGTTTGGTTATCATCTCGTATCTCGTCATTACACGTGAAATAAACATTTAGAAATTAACAGTAATTTCTACTTTGAGATGGGAAGTCATTATCAGAAAGAAAAGAAGAATTATCACCCCTCTAATTCAGCTCTAGGATATATTAGGTGACATAACTCCAAGAGAGGGAGTAAAGCCAGAGGAATGTGACTGTCTGGAATACTAAGTCTATTTGGGTCATTACAGTTAGAGGAAGATTCATGCAAAATTAGCACAGTGGAGAGAGGAGTTGCTGGAGTTATCAGAAGAACACAAGGTTTAAAGCAAAAAGAAGATTGATTTAAAAACAAGACAAAACGGGAACCACTATTACCAAATTTAAAGTGGACATTGATAAAGTTTTTAGCCTTCATTACCTAAAAGGTGAGGTCCTGGAAAAATCTTCAATTAGGAGGTGTAGGAACACTATCTCATCAGATTTAATATAAAGATTGAAAAATTCTTTCAATAAAGAAACAACAACAGGAAACTTGACTCAGCAACTAGCAGTCCTAAATCTATGTTCTTAATTAAAGATGTCCCATAGATTCTGTCTACATTACACATATTGTATTTCACATGCGCTTTACAGTTTAAAACAATTCCAAAAAATGGTTCAAAAAATATGAAATTTGTAATGAAAGATTTTTCTGATGTTCAGCCATAGCTATGCTTACTGCCACACTAGGATTTAAAATCTGTCTTACTGATAATATTACCGTTTGAATCAGATAACAAAATCTGGATTTTTAGGTATAAGTTATTTTGTTGTAGCAGATTTGATAAATTAGAAATATTTTACAGGAGAAACATACATGTATGTATAAATATATATATATACATATATATATATTTATATATATATATATAAAAGATTCATAGGTATACAGATGACACCATAACTTCTTTTCAAAAGTTTACATCAGGTTTTTTGTATATTTCAGAAGATTTATGAAGAAGGATGATCCATCTGGAATTAATCTGTTTCTGTAACAACATGTTTGCTGGCTCAAACACAAACCAGACTACTACTCACAGTTGTCCATACTCAGAGGCATAATACAGATTCATATCTTTGCACACTTGGAAATCACCATTGGCATATGCACTCGACATTCAAATCACATCTTTTGATGTATTAGGTGCTCACATTTTGTTTCTCAGCATCCTTCGACAGTTTTCTTTCCTGACAGAGATTTGCACTGGAACCTACTAGAAGACTTTTTTTTCTCTCTAACCATGACCAGCAGACAGGTCCTCTAATGACTGTGTAACTACCCACAGCAAGTTTTGAACCTGTTACTTTTCCCATCAACAGTAAGCACTTCCCAAAGTAACTCCACTAACACAAGACCAGCTATCATTTCCAATGTTTTTAACCTTAAAAAAATCAACAGTCATTCAAATTTTGTAACACCAAGATGTGGAAAATTTTACTTTCCTTCTCATAGCTCATTTTAGAGAAGTAAGGTTAGTTTTCTGGCTGTGGAATTGCTTTCCTGAAAAATGAAAGGGAGCTGTGTGGAGAGGTTAACCAAGGTGGAGAGTGCTTTCAAATGAATTTGGGAAAGGTTTTGTAGGATTGCTGCTGGGAGAAGAGTCATGAACAAAGACAAGCACCGTAGGGCTTATTTAGGAAGAATCTTCCTTAATTTTCTATTGTTCCTCATTCAGTTTTCTGGTTCTTTGGATTCCCTTTCCTGTTCTTGTTTCCCAGCAAGTCTGTGAAGCAAACAAAGCTGCCTCCTCTTGCTTCTTACTCTCTTCCTCCTATTTCTTTGCACACAGCTGCTCACGTGAATTGCATGAAATCAGGAGTTGTCCCTGTAGGAGAGAAAGAAAGCCCACAGAAAAGCAGAAAAGCAAAGGAAATCCCTTAATTCAAACTTTCACCTGAGAATTGGCAGAACCATTTCAGGTGGCATTCAGCTCCATGCCCCAGGAAAGTCTTACGGAGACAAAGAGCCACCCTTGCAAGCTAAGAAGAATAATCTGGAAAATGCTGGGCTTTGCCTTCACTCTGTTCTTCACCAGTTACTCCCTCTCTCTTGTGAAAGACTGAAATCATGTTCGTGCCCTGCCTCTATCGGGACCTCCTCCAATTAAAACAGTGGCAGATGGGGATCACTGGAAACAACAGATTGCTAATCCAAGCAAGATACTTTCTGATGCTTGTTATTACCATATGACATATGTTGCTACCTTCATTATGTACTGATCATTTGGGGCCTTTGGTGGTTTTTAACAGGAGATTCTGAAAAGACTGACTGCAGATAAATACTCCACACTTACCTAAAACAGGGTTACTTTATTCACATTTTTTTCTATGCTACTATATCCAAACCAGTTTAAAGATATCTAAGTAAATCTTTGGATTTATCTTTCAGCTCTGTCCATTACCTCTTTGCTTCTCTGTCTTTGTTAAATTCAAAAATGCTATTGAGCCTGGAACTAAGCAGTCATAAGCAGTCTGCTTGTTAAACAGGTACTGCTTGTTCTTGTGCTCTTGTTCTTTATGCTGTGCTCTGGGGATGAATCAAAGATACAAGAAACACAAGTGAACTTGGGACATTAGGGAAAAAAAATCAGTCTAACAATTTGGGAAGGGTCATTAAGTTGTGAGTAGATGGAATTTGATGCCAGCTGAAGCTTAAAGAACTGGAAAGGTGTATCTGACAACTGCATTTGTTCTAAGATATTTTGAATCAAATGTTTACTTGAACTCACTCTTACCAAGTGGACTAGAAGTGTTAATCAAATATCCAGACATGAATACTAACTACTCTATGCTGTCTTTTCCTCATGATACTTTTGGCTAGTTAAGTTATATTTTAATCTGTGTCATCTTCTCTTCTGCAGACAATTTAAAATGCTTTCACACATGTCCATATGGAAAGAAAAGGAAAAATTAATTAGGAAGATGGGATAACACTGCTTTATTTGCATTTCTTTTCATTTTTTTAGGCTTGCATTTAAGCAAACTTGCCACTTTTGAAATTATAATTCACTGAATCTAGATCATCGTACAGACTTAGCACAGACACTGCTAATTATACTACCTCAGAGTACTGAGAGTAAATTATGATTTTCCAGAGCAGTTGTCCATGTAATTATCTTGTCTGCAAGTTAACCACTGGAGTATTCTACTGCCAGTAATAGTGTTGCGTCTTAAGAAGTCAAGCAATATATTCAAGTTAAATGACTCTAGGTACCTTATAACACTAATGAAAACAAAATAATTACATAAAGGTAAACAACTATTTAATTGTATTATGCAATAAAGTACTATAATGATTATTTAACTATATTTTCGATTTCATAATGAGATAATTTAATCAAAATTAATTTTAACATTATTCATTCGCACTATATCTTGAAAAAAATCCAGAAAAGCCATTATTTTTATACTTTGTTTGCAGTTAGGGTTGTTTATAGAAAGCTTTTAGTATTAATATGTTCCAAATAATATTTACCTTATTCCTAACTTTCCCTCTACATATGAACTTAAGGTAAAACTGTGAGTATTTTGTGTCTAAAATCCTACCAGGCAAAATGCCTCTGTCTGGAGACGAACTTCACCAAACAAGCTCAGAAATGACAGGACTTCAGTGATGTTGCCTAGCCCATCACAGATGATCATTGTAGGTGTATGAACTTGCAGTAAAATGTGCCCAGATCTTCTGAGACCCTTAAACCTATCATCTGTTTTGTGAGCAGTATTTCTTCCACTACCAAATGTTTCAAAAGAACGAGGATCTGCAGAATCACAGTCTGATACTACAATGTCAGTTTGACCTAAAGGAACAGCTGGTTCATTTATTCCCACCAAGACAGGGGTCTGCCTGAAAGTTAATTGATCACAAAATGATCTCTTCTCACCAGTTTCTCTGCAGAGCAGTAACAGTCCACTCTGCTATTATCTCATCTATTTCAAAACCTTTGACGTTTTCTGTCATCTTGAATGTAGTGTTTCATCTTTTCACTTACTACAAACTGCTGGCTTTTTCACTGTTCCATACACAAAAATTTGTTTTGTGGTGGTCAAGCAAGCTTGTATTCTGCCTTCAGTATCATCTGAAAAAGCACTAGCAAGAAGAAGGCTCAGCCTACTCTTTTTCCTTAGCAGGTGTCTCCTTTGCATTTCCTGTATGTGGTTTTCCCTAATTCATTTTGCTTCACCACGAACCTTCTCATGACTTTTGACAGACAGTTTTGGGCATAAGCAGAAAGACACATCCACTTAACCTCATTTAGTAATCATGAAAGAAAGAATAGCTCAAGTGACTATCCCAAATCAAATAAACTTGCTCTGATTCCTGTGGCTGAGATTCACATTTTGAATCTTACTATTGAAAAAACTGTTTCTCCACTGCTCTGGAAGGTGTTCTAGAATGAACTGTTTTCCCTAGTAACATTTCTGAATACTTAAGACTGAATATTTAAGGATGGTCAACATGTAAGATCTACAAACAGACTTTGCTAAGTGAGGTCCTAAAATCCATATCATACCTGTAAAGAGACTTAACTAATAAAGCATTAAAGGTGTCTTGCTGCTGGGAGAGAATTCCAGAATCAGTACAAAAAATAGAAGGAATATGATTATGAGAACCTAAAATTATATCTAACTGTTGTTTTTAAAGGTAAGACATTTCATGTAATTGTGCTTTCTTCCTTGTAGCTGCCTAATTTATTTTCAGTCCACTATCATAATTGTTAAGCCCAATGGCCAATTCTAACCTAATTTTATGTGAGAAGGGCAATTCTCAGACAAACCAAGGCACTGCTGCCACTGAAAGAAAAGTGATTTCTGACTTAGCTCATGGCCCGTTCCAAAAGGCAGCAGCCAAGCAGCACACGTTACATTGTCTAACAACCACATCACATGTTACTTTTTACATGTAGGCAGACATGAGAGAAGACATGAGGGTAATGGAGGACAAAGACAGTTATGACATGCTTAGGGGAAATAGGAAACCAATAGGAAATTCACTTGGAAATTAGGCTTTAATTCCAGCCTTCATTAAGCAGCTTGCTTTGTATCTTTGTCTACCCTGTGTGGCCATGAGTCCAGCATAATTACAGCCTTCAGAAACGTGTATTAAGGAATTTATACATAAGTTTTTCTTTTTAGTGAAAACCAGTAATAAAAATACACTCATAACACTACTATCATACCTGTACATGTTAATAACAATAATAACAACTGTTATTATTGTTGTTGTTGTTTGATGTACAGTGTTAGGCAGTATTTTAACATTCTTGTCAAGACTAAATTAAAACACTTTTGTGAGAACTGCTACAAAATTTGCATTTACACTCCAATGCATCTCTGTCACTTAAAGAGGCAATCCCATCCCTCCTTCCCTGGCTGTGTTGCTCCAGTCTCAGTGCTTTGCCCTCTGTGGCATTCATCATCAGTGAGCTGATTCACTTCCATAGCCTTTACACCAAAATAGTCACTTTTTTTGCTTGGTAAGTTTTCCGCCAATTTAAAAAGTAGAATTGGCTCACTGAGAGATTGAACTAGAATTGACACAGACAAAACATTATCACAGGTTGGATGTGAGTGGGAGAGGGAGTGGAACTGGGCTTTTCTGTGCCAGTCAACTGTTCAAACAGCTCAGCTGTCTTCTCTAATCACAACCCAAATCTTAAAACATTTTGTCAATGGACACAGATTTTTCTTTGGAAAAGTGTTACGTGGTGAAGACTGGTTTTCAAAATAGACGTTTGTTTGCCCTTTCCATAGTGGAACCACTTAAGGCAGAACATTTTCTTCATTAAGAAAAGTGGTGATTTGTTACTACAAAACTTAAGAAATTAAAGGAAAACAAAAAGGAAAAAATGTACGCTATATTTAAGTTCAGGCTATTTTTTTTCTAATTCAAGAAGAAGAAAAAGCAAAAAACCTCCAGATCACATGAAAATACTTTCATTAGAAACAGCTGAAAATGTTGTTAGGAAGAATAGCAGTTTATAGAAATGCAAAGTAAGAACTTATAATTTTGTGACAAAACTCATAAGCATGACAACTCTACACCTTTAATTTTGACATATATATGAGAAAATGAGTTCTAGAAGCTAAAGGTGAAGGTTTAGCTCTTGAAGGTAATGTGGGTTTCTGTTGCTTTCAGGAAAGACAGGTATTTGTCACACTACATTTTACCAACGAACACTACACAAATTATTTAAATATACTACAGTAGTAATTAATAGTTTAATGTGTGATTTTTACCTTTGCTTTCTATAATTCACAGAATTCTTATCTTTCTTTTATTTTTGTTTTAACAGTTCAAAACTAACTATGAAAAGAGAATGTTTAAAGTAGATATTCCACCCAATGACACATCCACAGTGGCTTCCATAATAAGCAATGTGTCAGAAGCAATGGAAACCCTCACTCGAATGAAAGAGGAAATAGTGCCTGTTGCAGGTTCGGTAAATGGAGTGAATGCCCTTGGCTTGGTGGTTTTTTCAATAAGCTTTGGCCTGGTGATTGGAAGCATGAAGGAGCAAGGTCAGGCATTAAAAGACTTCTTTGATAGCCTTAATGAGGCTATCATGAGATTGGTAGCTCTAATCATGTGGTAAGTGCCTCTTTGGTAAATCTCATTTTAAGTTACTAACAATATTTTATCATCTCAGTCAGGCACCGGATAGCAAAGATCTGTTTGTCAGGAAGTCAGGCAATAAGATCTTAGCTACCTTTTAGCTTTTTTCATAAATGAACCCAAGAACTGTAATTCTGTATGTCAAAATATGTCTAAACGTACCTACGCTTTCATCACGTGTATCTTTTGACATGAGAAGAATCAGGCTCTGTGGCAGAACTTGCTGAGCTTACATAGAGCTATACTATGTTTTCATAAAGATAAAAGTAACAACAGTATGATAACAAAGTTTCCTTGCATCTTACTCTGACTTTACTAAAGGAAACTGACAAACCTTTCCTATAATCTTATTTCTACACAGCAAGTCCGTGTTATCATTTGTTTCCAACAGAACTGGGTTTTGTAGTGTATGTGTACGTCCTTGCATTTTAGCTGCACTGTTTACACATACACATGATTTTCTTACTTTTTTATTGTTCAATAGGTAAATAAAACCTATACCCTTTCCCTTTAACATTTCCTGTGAAGTCTTTTCCACAACGAAGTTTCATTTTTTGTCAGGTAGAAGGTTAATTATGAAAATAAATCTTGTCTGGTTGCCTTCTTTACCACAGAAAACAGAGAAACAAACAAACAAATAATCTCCAAAATACTACCTAAGAGCGCACACACGGATATGATGCAGAACTAGACACAAAACTAAGTATAGTTACTAGAATTCTATTCTGCCAGGAAACACCTATACAAAGCAAAAATCCTTTTTTCTTCTTAACAAGCATACTTAAGACGATAACACCGCGGGTGAAAATTGTTACTTCTGAGAAATTTCTACACAGATTTAGTGACTTAAAATGTAATTGAGAACATGGGAAACAGCATTGGCAAGATAATAGAAATGGGCACTTGGCATAGTCTACAACTATGCCAATTGAGTCTGAGTTCACACAGGCAGGATCCTAACAGAATTGGCTGAAGTAGCTTTCAAATGATGTTTGAATTCCAAAGTGAGATCATCTACCTACGTGTACGAAAGGCATGCTACACATCTTGAAATGCTTACCAGACCCTGAATCCAAGGGAACTCGTCAGAAACATTCACTGCTGGGTTGTAGTTCACCTTAAACTGTTAAGAGTTATAAAGTTAAGCTCTTGAACTTCTTCTGAATAATTGCGGTTGTATTAACAGTGGAATCCCACATTCATGTATGCATATAAATACAAAAGTTATGGATGGGGGAATGAATTTCTACTTTGTTCAATACTAATTTGCTTTCATATTTGCAGGTATGCTCCACTTGGAATCCTTTTCTTGATTGCTGGAAAAATTGTTGAAATGGAAGATATGGGTGTGATTGGTGGTCAACTTGCCATGTATACTGTAACAGTTATCATCGGTTTGCTAATTCATGCTGTCATTGTCCTACCTCTTCTCTACTTCGTAATCACTCGTAAGAACCCTTGGGTATTTATTGGAGGTTTAATCCAGGCATTAGTCACAGCTCTGGGAACATCTTCCAGGTATAACATAATATTTTAAGTCTATGTTGGTTTTATAATATTATTTTGCCTAATATAATTTAACTCTGTATTCAAGTATTCTCTTGGGCATCTTATTTCAGTTCTGTTGCTTTCCAATAGAGATGATTATTATCATTCTATTGACTTCGACTCAATTTTATATAAGAATCCCCAAACAGAGATATTTAGTGATGCAGATTGTATGTCCAGAACACTTGTGACTTTGATTAGTCCCGGTGTTCAAGATTTTTAAGTTGTTTGTAATGGCTTCCTGGTAAAGGGTGCAGCTGGGAAAGAATGTACATAGCAAAATGGGGTAGCAAACAGGAAAGTTCAGAGAGGATTCAAAGACATCTTACCCTTTATAGTTAGCTGACATTTTGTGCTAAACCCTGATAGCCAGCAACGGACATACAACCTGCAACATAAACGCCTCTTTTGCTCTCAGTTGGTGAAGTGATAGGTATGCCATATGAATAAAAAACCTGTTTGCATCTATGTTGAAAGGAAACATTATTGTAATCAAATATACATTTGATACATTTGAATCATAGAATCATAGAATGGTTTGGTCCCTTCTAAGCCAAATCAGTCTGTGATTCTATGATTTCAGTACCATATGATCTTTCATAAAACAACTTTCATTTGAATAGATCTGAACAATGTTTCCTAAAGACAGATTTTTTTAAGTCAGATAATCTGCATTTACAAATGCAAGTCCCAGGTGTTTGGAATTACTTTGAAGATCTGGATGGGAAGCTATTGTGACCATTAATGTAGAATCTGACTAAGTTGTGTATAACTGAATAAGCTCTTGAGGAATTAAATAAAGTATCATGGTATATTGAAAGATAATTACTAATGTCATATTTGAGATGTTGATATCAATCCTTGCAAATATGTAGAATGCCTATAAGGGAATTTTATTAATAATGATTTTTGTAAGAAGATAACGAAACTAATGCCAGTCAGCATAGTTTAAGAGAAAACAAAATGAAGCTACAACTTCGGTGGGTAACAGTAATAGTGTTGAGGATAGGGTCCAACTTTTGTAAGACATTCCACTTGGGGCTGCTCAAGATTCTGAGTAAGAATCTAGATTGATGGAGAGTACGCTACTGTGAGTGGATTTAAAAGCTTTTTAAAATTCAATTGAAAGTAATCAAAGAGATTTTCTAGCATGATCTTCCACAGCCCTTCTTTACTTTACATTTTATCAGTAATTTATTTTATCAATACTGATAAAGTTTGCAAAGACTTGAAAGTCTGTTAAGTATTTACCAATGAAGAACTCACTGATACAGAGTAGTTCTGAATTGCTAGGGCTTGAAAAACCTCTTTACTTTGATGTGGTTAGACGTTGAGATAGATCTTCCAGAAAGAAGAACTTAGGTAACTCTTATAAAATGGCTGCCTCATCTTTCCTTCTCAGGAAGTGTCTCTGAAAATGAACTTGGTGTCATATGGGCTGAATGGACACTCCTGTAGCACATGAAGGCAAAATGTTCACTTGGGTTAGTCTTTAAAAAAATTACTATCTATATCATATTTGGATGGAGCAGCAGCTGGATTAAGTAGTGTATGTGGCCTGGCTGGGACAGACTCAACTTTTCTCATTGCTGTTTATGTGGTGCCATGTTTTGGATTTGTGACTAGAGCAATACTGATCACACACTGATATTCCAGCTACTGTCGAACAGTATTTGCACAACATCAAAGCTTTATCTGTGTCCTACTTGACCCCTGCAGTGAGTAGTTGAGAGGTGCATAATAGGCTGGGAGAGCATGCACCCAGGCAGGTGACCTGAACTAACCAAAGAGATATGCCATGCCATCTAACATCATGCTCAGCAATAAAAAGGGAAAAGAGGGGATTTTAGGGAGGCTAGCCATCTTTTACTTGGGATCTGGCTGGTCTGCCTCTGGGAGATGGTGAGTGATTGCCTTTGCATCACTTATTTTGTTTAGTTACTTTCACTCGTCTTCCACTTACCCTTCACTACTAAACTTCTTTTTTAAATCTCAGCCTCTGCATTTTCCTGCTTTTATTGTTTCTTTCCTCTTTGACTGCCCTGCTTAGGGTGTGGGGGCGAGTAAGTGAGCGGCTGTGTGGTGCGTAGCTACCTGTTGGTGTTAACCCGCAAGTGTTAAATGCCCTTTCCAGAGGAGCCAGCAAATAAATAAAAGATATTTACTGAAGGCTTAAATATCTTGATTTGTATAACTTCAGGCAAGTGATGCTTTGGAATGACTCAGTCATAACTCCATGACATAAAATGTGAGAAGCAGCAACAAAATATTGATATTAGTCATGTTCAGACTAGGGTCTACATAGGCAGTGACAGTAATTAACCATTAGAAAATCTTTACAAGAGCCCTAGGAGAACATCCATCATTAGTAGTATATAAATTCAGCTTTCACATTTTTTTAGAAAAATATTCTGGTGGATCAAATAAAAATTAATACAATTGGAACAATCTCTTGTCATTACAATGCATGATATTCCTCTTTGTACAATGTTTTGTATCATTTATACTGTATATTACCTTATTTTTTGTTGTTGTTTCAGTTCTGCGACACTACCCGTTACATTTAAGTGTCTAGAAGAAATAAATGGAGTGGACAAACGTGTTACAAGATTTGTACTCCCAGTTGGGGCTACAATTAATATGGATGGAACTGCTTTATATGAGGCTTTGGCTGCAATTTTCATTGCACAGGTTAACAACTTTGATCTGAACTTCGGGCAGATTATCACAATCAGGTACAGAGACCATTATTACCTACATCTAATTAAAGCAACTTTGTGATTACTTCCTCTTGCTGTTATATGTGGGATTAAACAAAAGCCTCTAGAGCTAAAACCAGGAACTGCTACAGTAGCTGACTAACTGTAATGATTTACATCTTCACAGAAGCAGCCCCACAGCACATATTCTTTAAAAAACTCTAACAAAGCACACGTGCCACTGCACTTTAGTAAAGTCTATAATGCATGTAAAAAGCACTAGCATAAAAGCATTACAGTGCTAACGCTAGGAGAGGTAGTGTTTTCCTGGTCCTGATGGTCTCAAGACACAAGTAGAGCAAACTGTGTAAGGAACAGAACACATTTATTTCAGCAGCTGACAGAGGTGAAGATAGGTGTGTTTTCAAGCACTCAGGCCTTTATGTTTAAAATGGATTAGCAAACAACCAGTAAGTAGCACTCAGTGATGAGTAGCACTCAATGATAATTCATCTGCATTAATCTCATTATGTTACTCAAACATCTTAAGAGAAGTGGGTGATGGGTAACAGAAGAAAATGGGTGCAGAAGAAAAAAGTTTCAGCAAGGGGAGAGAATGATATTGTAGGATAAAGACACATGTATTTATCACCCAGAAACATAGAAAGATGAGATGCAGTGAACTGGAAATGTAGATTTTCAAGTAGAAGTGCTTTCCTCCATAAAACCCACTAGCTTAATTGAATATTCATGAGCAGAAGGAAAAACTGTCTTCACACTCAGAGGCAATAGTTCCACATCCATTGGTACTAGAGCTCCTCCCTGCAAAACCACCTGACAAAACAAATTTTTCCTAAAGCAGGTGTGAACAAGCACATTTCTATCAAGTTACTAGACTGTTGGCTCAGGGTTTCTGTCAGCTTTCTGCTTTCTGATGGCAGAATGCCAGCTGCTGGAGGACAGATACTTCACCTGGCACGAAGTCATATTGAGATGGACAGAGAATAAAAGTTCTTGCATTAGATCTGCCAGGACAAAATTATCTCCTCAGCTTTTCTTTTAACACGTTTGAGCTTGTGGAGTGGGTTTGCTTAGCGGGTAGAGGTGGGTAGCTATAGTGTTTTTGTCTGGCCCTTAGCATCTACCACCTAACAAAATCATATTTCAAAGGTTCTGGATAAAGGTTTAGCATAAATATTTTGGATTAAGATTCACACTCCCCTGCAGCTACATGCAGTGTTCAGATAAAGGGCTGTGCTCATCTTTTATTTGCTGTTGAGCAAAAATTGTTTTGATTCCTATCTGGTTTTGAAGTTGTCAGGTGATACAGAGAGTTTATCATGGAAGTCAATTAATTGCTCTTGCCATCTTTTTGCACAGCATCACAGCAACTGCTGCCAGTATTGGGGCTGCAGGCATTCCTCAAGCTGGACTGGTCACCATGGTCATTGTGCTTACATCAGTAGGTTTGCCTACAGATGATATCACTCTTATCATTGCAGTGGACTGGTTCTTGTAAGTATTTTTGCAAAGTCACTAATGCCTTAGACCATATTCAGAAGTCAAATAGCCAGGGATGCTCTGCCAATACTGCAATGAGTAGTGCACTTCCCCTGCAGTGGGAGGCAGGTGGAAAGAAGCATTAAAAAGAATCACAATTTCTTGAGATTGATATATTAGAGCAGATGGTGAGGGGTGTTAATAATGGTTCCTCCATAGTGGTGTGACTCTCTTATCCAACCACCACAGTTTTTCCATTCTGCTGTATAAAAGACTGATTGATACCTGCAGGTATATGGGGAATTCCCTTAGTCCAGGAACTAAACCAAAGGCAGAAGGTTTCCTCCAACCTCTCTTTCACCTAACCCCTGTTATTTGTAGTTTCCAGAGGCTTTTATCCTTCAGTATTCTTAAGTCATCCCTGCAAAAGTTGCTCGTGTTTTTATCAGAACATAATGTCTTCAAGTGATTATCTAACCACTTGCCCACAGCCTTATGTAGGTGGATGCTTACAGAGTAACAGTGCCAGTCACTCCTGGTCAGGCTGCCTCCTACATCTTGGTAGAACCGTCTACCAGCACTGAACTCTTAATTTCATTTTAATTATTTCAGCAGAATTCCACTCTAAATTTCTGACCGTAGTGTATCCTGAGGAGGGAAAAGACCCTAACAAGGCAGATTCCCATTGGCTTACATGTTCAGAGAATATAGATCTACACCACCAGACTATAGAACTGCCTCCGAAGAAACATCTGTCATAGGCTCCCTTTGTCATCCTCATCACACAACAGTTCCTTGCTATGAAGTGGCTAAGAGTATTAACACATTTTGTGACTTCAAATTGTAGTTTATTTGTTAATTTCTGTAGAAGAAATTGTGGCATTATCAGTTCAGGTAAATGGATATAGATAAAATACCCAGGTATTCTAACACTAGTTAAAAGGCCATTTAAAAGCCAGTCTGCATGCTTTCCTGAACAAGTGGTGGAATCAAGGCTAACTTACTGTTTCTCCTTAGGGACCGTCTTCGTACCACTACCAACGTCTTGGGAGACTCCATCGGAGCGGGAATTGTTGAACATTTATCACGTCATGAGCTGAAGAACAAGGATGCTGAGATGGGTAATTCTGTGATAGAGGAGAATGAAATGAAGAAACCATACCAGCTGATCTCACAAGAAAATGAGAGTGAGAAACCATTAGACAGCGAAACCAAGATGTAGGGTAAAGAAAATAGGAGTCCAACACTACAAATGTAGAAAACATACTTTTTCCAGCCATTTATGTGTTGAATTCGCCAAGTTAACTTATTCATTATTTTCTCCCTTTATGCTAGCACTGGAAAGAATTAATGAAAATATATTCCAAATTAGCAGTGATCATGGTATATGTTGGCTTCCAACAACTTAAAAAACAATTAACAGGCAACAACACTGGTCCTGTTAGACATGTGCTAACAGAGCATAAAAAAAGAGATTCTCAATTAAATAAAAACATAAATCAGTGTGTATTTTACTCAGTCCTTGAACTTTTTGGGTTTTTTATTATTATGAACTGGAAATCAAACACAGATAACAGAGCCTGAAAATGTTTTTATTTTTTTAAATACTTCTTGCAAAACTCTTAACATCTATGAACACACAATCAATACTTCTAACTCGATAACTACATCCAGCTAAGTAAATTAACAGGATATTTGCTTTTTTATCTGATTTTTTTTTCTAATGTTATATTGTTGTTCATATACTAGCAGGACAATAAAAAGGACATTAGTTGAAAGGACAAATAAAGAAATAAATAAAAAAAAATATCAGCACTTTTATCAGCTGAGTTGAAATATTTCTGAGAAAGTTATTTTATCTAGACACAGTTTTTTGCATTAGCCTCAGCTGATCTTGACAAAAACTTAGCATAGTTAGCTCCCACTGACTTGCAAACATTTACATATCTATGTACGTATCTCCAATCTGGATTTGCCCACTTAATTTCAACATCGCAAACCAGTCAAAAAATTTATGTGTGTAAGTGCTTGTAGGAGCAAGGCCCTAGGCTGGCACAGAAAACACATCTTCATCTCTGGAATCAAAACGCAATATGCTCTGGGTATGCCAGTTATCTATGTAATAAGTAATGATAAGAAGGGAAGGCAGTGCCAGCCTTCTGCTGAACATGTCGACAGATGTGATGCTCAGATCCTAAATGCTCAGGCTGGATTCTAAATCTGAATCCCTGACACAAACAGGAGGTTGTCTGACTGGAGACCTCCCCAGTGCTTGGTCATCCCATTGATAAGTTATAGAGCTATCAGCTGGTTATACGTTTTTCCATCTGGAGAAGGCTCCATTATCTCAATGTCAAATTTCAAAAGCCTTGTTTGTTTATCAGTAGCATCTTAAAAAGAAAAAATAACCCTTTAGAAAATAAAACTAATGGGTGCTTTTTTACTTTTTACTAGGAAAAAAACATAAATTTCAAAATAGTAAATACTATAATAAATGTTGAAACTTTAACTAGAAAGGATCTTAAGGCGCAATATTTTAGGTTTCTTTCAGGGAATATACAAGGAAAGAATGAAAAAGGGAGACAATGCACTTGTAATCCTGTGGCTTTTTTTTGTTCATTTCAAGATTATGCCCTGATGAAGCCTTTTTCTAGAAATACAAAATATGTACTTTTTCCTTTTTGCCTTGTATTATCATAGAGGTTAAACTGGAAAACTTTATAATGCAGTTACATTTGGGGATCAAAAAACGACAGGCACAATAGTGTTGAGTGATTTTTTTTATTATTAAAAATGTCAGTTGTCTTCTTTCTCCCTCCCCCACTAAATAATTTTGATGATGGAAATGAAGAGTTCCCTTGCAATGTCCAAGTTGCCGCTCAAAAATTTTTCAATATGTTGCTTCTGTCACTAAAAGAACATAAATACGGTATACAAGTAACTGTAGTGAAAATGTCAGCATGCTGATTGAAGCCAAACCTTTTCCCAGGCAAGGCTGGGTTTTTTTAGGACTGAAAACTCCTGCCCATCTTCTTCATTTGAGCAACCGTGACAATACAAGCAGGAACTCTCCAGTGAATGAAGTGAGCAGTGTTTAATACAGAGTATTAAGCAGTCAAGCCCACAAAGCTCTAAATGAATCTCTGACTGAAGGAAAACATGCATGTTGGGGGAGGGTGAAGAGAACGCAAATTTAGGATACAGACAGGCATTTTCTGATATGTAATTAGAGATATTTTTATATAGATACTGTATTCAGAATGTGTGTATAAACATTAACTGTAGAATTTATGGAATAACAATTTAAATTTTTGTTAAGGTTTTGTTTGGAAATACATTGCAAAGACAATGTAGAAGGCTGTCTTTCTATGACATCAGCTAAGAAAAATGAATTGTGTCACAAAGAATGTGATCTTTTTTTACGCTATTTCTTATGGAAATCAGGTATTATAGAAAGATTCCCTTCCTTATCCCTCATTGGTTCTGCATTGGTATGCACCCAGAGTGGACTGAGAAACATTACTTTGTAGATGTATTTTCAATAAAAATAGTTTTACATTACTGGTTTTTTGTGATTTAGAATTTCTTTTAAAGGCTCTGTAATAGAAGCTTCACACAAACTCAGAGCCAACAAACTCATAGAATTTCAAGATATTTTATTCAGTAGGGCTTTAATATAGCAGGGCTTCCTCACTTCAAATACGTTCTTACAGCTTCATGATCAAAACCAAATGAGTAAAAGGAGGGAGGAGAAAGGGAGGGAGGGAGGGAGGAACATTAGAAATTAAAAGCACCAGTGTTCATCTTACTTAAGTTCATTCAAATATAAATTTATAAATTCATATTGATATCTACAAAATACTAAAAAGAGGAAATATTTATATTTTCATTGATTCAGCAACTGCAAAGTTGCCCATTCATTTTGGATGCATAACTAGGTGGTTCAAAACCCATACTGACTGGGATCTTAACATTTTAACATCTTAACATCTTTAACTTTACAGTCATCCTAGACAATTCACTGTTTTTCTCACAGAAGTGGTTTGTGATGGTGTAAGGTTTCACTAAGCAACACCTTCAGCTAGTAGTTACCATCTAATGGAAGATAATGTCTTTTCAGAAGGACTGGGAAGTTACAAAAGTCAGATGAATCACTTCCCGCACATACACCAACAAACCACTAGACAATGACCTCTATGAATTTGTCTGTGGTATTTTAAGTGGAAACAACATATAATGCAACCAGTTTGGTTAAAAAAAAAAAAATCATGATGTTCTAAAGTGCATGAGTATAACTTTTCCCATTTTTTTTCCGGTTATGTACACGTTCATTCACTCAATCCAGCTGAACTTCATGTTTCTAGAATTACTATCATGATGGTAAGAGAGGTTTAGTGTATTACTTGGAGGTATAACTGGCACAGTGGCCTTGCTTACCCTTCTGCCCCCCGTACAGAACAAAGATCTCTAGTATTCCATAATTTTTCAGCAGTGTTTTCATTTGGAAGTTGGGGTACGAGACAGCCATGCCATTCTTAGACAAGAATTTATGTCTCTTTAGCAGTGTGTGGCCGGTATAAAGCAAAGGGATCATGCATGTGGAAAATCAATTACTGGCACAGGAAAGCATTTCTCTCTTCCCTTCTGAAGGACTGGGTTTGTACAAGTGACATTTTTGTTCCAACACAGGCACAAGCGATAAGAAATTTAGGACATTCTTTTTTTTCAACTAGCCCTGTAACATGTGCTTACTTTAATGAAGTCACAATGGAATTTGTACAGGACAGTATATCTTGCTTCTAGTGTGATGAACGTTGTGCTAGTTGTGAACAACAGTATGATCAACTTGCTTCTAGTGTGATCAGCCATTTCCCAGAACAGGATAAAAACTCTGAGATGAACTGATCGATCACTCCCTCTCTGGATTTCTGTGTCATCTTTTTAAAGAGATCAGCTTAGCCTAGGAGCATGGAGTAAGATGGAGAAAGACTCTTGGAAGATAGAGAAAGACTCCTAGACCTTCATATCAAACTAAAAACCCAGACTTGCAACATCAGTAAGGCCACAAGATTTCTTCTGATAACAGAGAGAGCTGTAATCAAATGATATAATCCTGCATGGTGAGCGCTTTCCTATCCCCACTTCCCCATCTGCCTTGTCAAATGTCTCTAAGATACCCAGAAGTATCTGAAAGTCCAAAATTTTAGTACAGGAGCACTTGCATCTCCAACCAAAGTTTTTCTTTAATATGCTTCATTACACAACTAGGGCTGCACAATTTATTGATTTTTCACTTCAGTGAGGGAACTGAAAAACTGAGGAGAATAATTCTTTCAGGGCATCATGAAACAATTTTTTTATTGCTTAAAAAAAAAAGACCAATCTCTTCCAGGTATAATGAAATGTTTCATTCTTCACTTCTCGAAACATCCTATCTCACTTCTGGATTGCTTTGACAGTACTTTAAATTAAACTCAGCTGTAAAATGAACAGTAACTCAGAAATAAAACATTGAACCATTTTGCTAGGAAACTGTCAAAATGAAACATTTCAACTTTTTTACAATATCTCCTCACTTTGAAGCCAACTGTACTTACAGAAGTTGGCACAGTTTCACAAATACTTGCCTCAAAACTGCATTTTTCAGCAGTATATTTTTATATTAATGCTTTTCCTTTGTTCTTTACAACTTCCTTTCTCCAGACATTGCACATTTTTCTGATTTTCCTGATTTTTCTTCATTGTACTACTGGCTTTCTAAGAGCTTTTAAAAACTCCTGATATTTGCTAAAAATTATAAAAAAGCCAAATATTTCCTGATATTTTTCCAATATTTTTACTATTACTTTTGCTGTTAAAGTTGTGTTCATTTCCTCCACTATTTTTTTTTCAACATCTCAAACAGCTTCCTATTTTCTGCAGTACCATATTCTTCTCTCCATCTATCCCATTTTGTCTCTTGGCTTTACTCTCCATTTTTACAACTTCTCCTCCAAGAACTTTGCTGTAACAGGTCTTCATAAACCCAGATTCAGGTTTCAATAGTAATCTTGATCTTTTCATAAACCTAGACACAACTCAGCCTTTCTGTGTTTTGGGTCCCAGCTAATAAATTGGGGACAATAGCATTGCCCTAGGACCAGGACTGTCTCCAGAGAAATCAAGATTGTGGAGAGCCCCTACAATGGACCTGACACCCTGTGTCATGTCTTGTGCACCATTCGAACTTTGAGGTTTTGTCCCTAATGTATAGAACTTTTGTGCTATTATCACCTGCACTGTAGATACTTCAGGGGTATTTAAGAATTTATATTATTTCCTCTTTCAAACAAATCTTAAATGAATTTGTTCATCATAATTTTATATAAATCCAGGCCAAGTCCTGTGTTATTTGCTAATTTTCACTGGCAAAACTCCCATGAATAGCAATAGGGAGAAGGGTAAAATAAAGATCTGACTTGGATTTCACAAATTGGGAATAAACTACAGTGCAAATATATTCAGAATAAAATTAATATCAATGACAGATGGTGACTGTGATATGGTCTGAGCAGGTGCTACACAAAACTCCCTTGACGGATCTGCCGGTTCACCTTGTTCGTGACCTGCAGTTCCTCTCCTATTCAAACCCTGCTCCTCTCCCAGGCAGCAACTCCTGGCCATGCCAAATTGCCTGGTGGTTTTGTGATATGCACAAATGGGGACTGCGATGAGACCACCCAAATTGCTTTCAGTTACAGGCTAAGCCAGGATGTAAGGCTGGGTCTGCAGAAGAAAAAGGCTATGGTACTAATCCACTGTGCCACTTAGCCTCCACAGTGCAAAAGAGCTATTCAGATGCTGCCAGCGCTTCATTTTTAGATGTACTGTGGCTGTACAGCCTCCTAAAAACTTCAAAATGTTTCCCAGCAATGACAGCCAAAATTTTTGTCTCATTAGATTATGCTGCCATCGTGTGGTAAACTTTTTTTACAAGTAACATTTTCCATCCAATTAAGAAAATTAAGTTAAATCCTCTGATGAACAGTTGAGCACAACACTTAATGCTTGCTTCAGCTGCAGAATGCTTTTGTTATAATTGTTATTACTATCTAATTTATTCACATAAAGAACATACCCATCTGTCCTCTGTTCAGCACAGCCTTAAAGATGTTCAGCTGTGAACACCTTAATTATTATATTGATTCTTTCATGTGTGTGTTCATTTGTCTGTACTTTGTGCCTCTCTCAGGGAAGATGAAGGTGTCCTGGGGAAAATGTGTGCTACAGTTCCTGAAACATTCTTTTAGGTACTGAGGGAGTGGTGGTGTATGGGCTAATTTGCTAACGCTAATTGCTAACACAGTGAAGTTTCATACAGTTATTCCTCTCTCTTCCAGTCTCAGCTGTGTCTCTCCTGGTAATCTGATGTCTCTAAAGGTGCTACAAAACAGCTAGATATACTTCTTTGGAACCTATACCTGCCAAACCTCCTATCAACACATATGCACAGCACATTGACACACTGTGTTTTGACAGGACTTGAGAGCCAGGCCGCATGCTAGTCTTTCTACAGGAAAGACTTGATTAACTCCTAACTGAAAAAAGCATCATCTAAGCTGTCAGCTGTGGCCAAAGAGCTTTTGGTTATATATGGTAAAGAATATGCAAACTTTTTACGTTTCCTTTCTTCTAAGACAGAGTATGAGGAGACTGAGCCCAGACCAGCTCCCCAGTACAAGGGCTCTAAGCAACCAGCAAGTTACGGAGTACAAACAAAGTGTGAGCACTCAACTTTCCTTCCCTGCGTCTCCTCCCAGGGGGCCAATGTTTAGCCTCAAAATCTCTGAACTACTTCACAGTTCATGAGTCAGGTGAGACCACCCAGGGCCACATCCACCAGCTACGTAGATGCTCTCTGCTTGCTTGAAGCAAATGCTATGCTTCATTGGTCAGGGCCTGAGCTTTTCCTCAGCACAACAGAAGTGTTGCCAACTCTTGTAGTACTAAGTATGGTATCACAAACTCCTAGAGTCAGAATTAAGAGAATTTTGCTTATACAGTCTTAAAATGCATTTCTAGCCCTCATTGCTGTCTAAAAACAAAGGTGACCTAAAGGACCAGAAAGCAAAGAACAAGAGCTCTTAATTACTACTTTTAAGTTAGTCTTAAAAGGGCCTAACTCATGGGTTTGAACATTTGATGTCTCTAATTCTCAATCCTATGTCTCCTAATAGAGTTTAAATTAGTTTAAAGAGAGTATATCTTTGCAAAGTGGAGAGTAAACCTCGGAACTTTGTTGTCCCAGGACATGCAGGCAGACAGTATCACAATGGAGGCAACAGTATCAATAGGTTCAAAAAGCGATTATATGTTTTCATGAACAGGTCTAAAGGAAGACAGATGGACAAATGCTCCAGATCTTTACTACAACAACTTTAGAGGTTAAGGAAGTCACTCACAGAAGTGGCCATGCTTTATCTAAATAGCACCTCCACTATCCGCAGGCCAAAGAGAAAAGGTTGGGTTTAACAGAACATTGGTCTGATCTAGCAGGACATTTCTAATGTGTTTACTTTTTTCCACATGTCCCACATAGCAGGCATTTGGCCAGCACACTACTGTCCATTCTGTTAAGTATTCTACAGCACCAGTAATTCCTTCTGTGGCTTTCCACTTCACTGACTCAAGCCTTGAAGTCCTGCATCTTGCATAAAGTAGTCAGCCTGAGGCTGCAAAGTGATGGTTAATATCTTTCAGGAAGAACAATTTTCTACTTTCACACTGTGTGTGCTCATGTTTGCAAATCTTTTACAAAGCTGACATGACTTCCCTAGACACAAACCTCTATTCTAGACCTGGAGCCACAAGACTTGCTTCCTAGTCAAGTACCACTTTGCAGTTTGGGCAAGGCAAAAGAGGCTGGGTGAAATGGTGAACAAAATGTCACATCTTATCATCTCCCATTTTTCTGTTCCTTAACCAATTTCAGTAAATCCAACTTACTTTCAGAGCAGCCTGGTAAGTGTCAATACAAAGCTGTACATCTGCGCTCTACTCTTTCAGCCAGTCCACTCATGCACAGAAAGCTCAAAGTGTGAAGCACAAATGCTTTAGCTCACCTACATGCATTTTCCTGAAACACTTGTTTTGCAGTTCTGATGTTTCTGCTGCTTTATGCAATATTCTTTTAAAGAACTAGGGGAATTAATGGAACTGTGAAAAAAAAATCCCGTCCAGAAAACAGACTTTTTTTCAGATTTATCCCACTCCTTTGACTGAAGATAGCAACACTGGATAGACAGCAACTTGGTACAGTAATTCATCATTTATTAATGAAAGTGCTGTCAGTATCCGTCACTAAACAGCTAATTTTAAAATTTCATTAAGATAAAGAAAATTATTATAATTAATTCATTTGCTTTGCTAATTAAATTTATTATTGTTTGAATAAATTACATTATTATGAATTATTATTAATTTGTTAACACAAATAATTATTACAAATATTCTTGTACAAATGTTTTATGGATTTTGATCTTTAGTTAGCAAATCTATGAAAACATTTTATTAAAAGAATGTCACTTCAAAAATGCAGCATAAAGATAATTAGAAGTGGCATACTACAAAGTTGTCAGGTTTTCTCTCTCTTCTGCAAAGTACTGTGCATTATAAATTCTTATGTTAAAAGGAATTTTGAAAAAAATTATGCAGAGGGTCTGTAGCACATCTAAAGCATTTATTTGGGAAAATTCATGATAGACGCAAAAATCATTAGTAGTATATTCTTGGGGGTTCCAGATACAACATGATGTCTCAAATTTAAGTAGCATGCCAAGCATGACAGAATAAGTAATTCGCAGTTTCCTCCCCTTAATAAGTCAGGTCTGTGAACAGTTATAACCCAGTTATGGGGTTATCATTCACTGACCCAGTCAGCTGTTCTTGCCAACATTAAACATTCCTTCAGCTGACATCACAGAATGAAGCACACATTTATAGGAAACTATAAAGGATAGCAGCTCTGTTCATTTAATTGTTGTCTTTTTTCATCTCTCTCCTTCTTAGCCCAGTTCTCCTCCTGTCTCTTGCCCTCTGGAGCTAGGATTGGTGGGTTTTGTACTTGGCTGTACATTGCCTGTTAAACAGGCAACGCTCCTTGAAGTCCTTCCTGGAGACTGGGCAGTGGACATCTCTCCTCATATCATGAAGCCAGCTGAGACAAGAAGCAGTACAGAATTTGTTAGTTCCCACCTACTAGAAATTTTGCATCTGAAAACTGCACTAAATCAGTGAGGTTTAAAGCCCTTTCAGCAGAGTACTTTTGTCCAGAAGATGCACCTTCATATGGGCAGAGCTCAACATGCAGAGAAGTACAAGGAAAGCCTGAGCAATAGATGTGACACAGAGCCCTCCAGAGAAAGCCTGTCCAAGGACTGTGAGCTTGTTTCCTCCTCCATTCCTCTAGTAGATTCATAGTCTTTGCAGCAATGCCTTATAACATCTGGACGAAATTCACCTCAGCTCAGGCAGGTTGAATTCTTTGCTCTGCCTGACATCTAGTGGTCTGAAACAGAAACATTTTCAGCAACTGTCAATGGCTTTTTCTCGGGTTTCCCATTTGTATAATACACACTCAGGCTGAATAACATGTGATGGAGGGCTGTGGTCTTTTCTAGTACTTTCCCCTGAAAATTATTTAAATCAGCATTTTGAATTCTGCATATCTTTCAATTGAAGTAAGAAACCTAAGTAAAAATACGGAGATGATAAACAATTTCAAGAGCACCTCTAGCCATGGGTCTTTTCCATGTGTGTAAGCATGATGTGGAAGAGTAGCTCTGACACATGACCAGAAAAATAACTGTATTATTCAACACAATCATTCTAATTTTTAAAACATATTCAAAGTACAGATTATCCAGAATAAACATGTTATCTTTAGACACACCACTCAATACAAGTGATATGTGGAAATTCATCCTGGATTTTATGTATCTTACTCACCACTTTTCATTATTCTGATTTAAGGATTTAATATCTCTTTCAACTACAATTTTTAAAAAGACACCCAAGAACCACTGGTATGAAACACAGTATCAAAAAAAGCCTATACCTAGAAACTATGGATAAAAGCAGAAAATAGTTGTGGGTTTTTTCTAACAAGCTGAATAGCAACTGCTTACTGTTCATCTTCAGCCACATAATTTTGCAAACTACACAACAGCAAAGGGGCATTCCAAGAAAAGTATAAAAAATAATGTTGGAGGAATGGAAAACCTTCCCGCTGAAAGGAGCATAGGAATAGAACTAGTTAGAGTGCTACTAAAGAAGATATTAAGAGGCCAAAATCTCCACTAAGTGTAGAGCAGATGTGCCATTTATACTCTCTTCTAATGAAGAAGCAAAGTGGCAGCCCATGAAATGAGAAGCTTATTGCTATTGATAAGTCTGAAGGGTAGGTGTCCAGAGAATCGAGCCAGACTTTTCAGTGGTGCCCAGCAACAGGACAAAGGGCAAGAAGCACAAACTGGAACATGGGAAGTTCCGCCTGAACATGAGGAAAAACTTTAAAGTGAGGGTGACAAAGCACTGGAACAGGCTGCCCAGGAAAGCTGTGGAGTCTCCTTCTCTGGAGGTATTCAAAACCCACCTGGATGCACCCCTGTGCAGCCTGCGGTCGGTGACCCTGCTTTAGCAGAGACTGGATGATCCCCAAAGTTCCCTTCCAACTCCAACCGTTCTGTGATTCTGTGAAAATTCAGTTAGTTGCTTCAGACTATATTGAGGTTTCAGTAGAATCTGAAGAGTTCCTACATGTATAAAGGCAATGAAAACATCCTTATTCACATCAGGTAAGTTCATACGCAAACTTTTAAAAGAGACAGAAATTTTTATGCCTCAGGACACGCACCAGCGGTGTGCCAAGTAGGAGGAAAATCTCCCTGTGGCATGGTAGATCACATCTTCTTTAGCAGTTTTGCACTTTCTCTGAAGCTTTGGCTTGCTGTTGTTGCCAAAATCAAATTATCAAATGAAATGAACTGGAGGTCTGATGCAGGGTGGCAGTTCTCATGTCCCCGGATACCACAGCAGCACTGATAGTGTAAGACGTGTATGTTTATTACTGGAGTACAGGAAGGCAAGAAAGCAACAGCTTGTGAGACAAATGGCCTCTTATGATTGATACCAAATCATACATCTCCTGTGATGAATTTACCAAGCTCCATTTTAAAAGTAATTAGGATTTGGGTTTTTACCTCTATCATTATAACTGGGAAGTTGTTTATTATCCTATTTAATGGCTTCCTTTTGTTTTCCTATTTAAAAAAATGAACCTATTTTATATTTCTTATTCCAGATACCTCCTAGTACATGAGTAGCTCTTTTCTCTCGCCATGGCGAATTACAGTGTTCCCTCTCAGCGTTCTTTTGGCTGGACTAAGGGCAAATTTTTTCAAGTCTACTCCTACTTCCCTGACTGAGCAAGCAGGCTACTTGTACACTTGAACTCCTACCCTTCTAGCATATAAGCAACGAATTGCTAATATATTTCAGATTAAGTAAGGCATGCACAAAAACATTGATTCTTCCTAAGAGCTACTCAATACTGCACTGAGACATCCCAAGATCTCATTTACTGTTCTACTACCATCTCATTCTCTCTACATGCAGTCATCCTTTAAACATTTTCAACTAATCAACTCCCAATTTATAGCAAAAATTGTTGCTATTGGTCCCTGAGTTGAATGTCTTTGCATTTTGCACAAATTAATCTCATTGCATGCAGTCAGTGGTTGACTTCTCTTTACACTAAAGTAAGTAATAGAAATACTAAAACTAGTCTTAAGTGGGGAACTTTACTAGTAACCCTCTCTTCAAGGTTTCTATTCTCTTTTTCTCTTCTAATCAGTGTCTCAAACTCCTGAGCAGCTCTACACAAACCAATCTTCTTCAAGTTAATAATTTTCTTAAAGACATCATACTAAACACTAAGTTCAATATCAAATAAATGACACCCAATACATTTTTTTTGTCAAGAAAATTAGTCATATTTAGAGAGAAAATTATGTGGCAGATTTGGCTTGATTTGCATCTCATGAATCCACACTGCATTTTATCCTGTTTCATTTAGTCCCCACATCTCACTTTCTTCTGATTTTTGCCAAGTCTTTACGTGATACTAAACTCAGCCTGGATTGCTGTCACAGCAATGGGGGCCTCAGAGAGATATGTACAGCCTAAGTGACTCTGCAGAGGCAAGATCAGGTACAGACAACATTATTTTTGACAAATGTTTGTCAAACCTGCTCTCAAAACCTAACACAGCTGTGAAAATATTCAATTAATCTCACTCATTTAGAAGTATCTCCTACTGTTCCCTTCAAGCCCTCTCTGCAACAAATGATTTTTTTTCTTGTTCTTTTCCTACCCAGAATAAAAAACTATTGATCGCTTTCTAAAACAGTCTTTGTGGCTATTTTGCAGTCTTCTTTCTTGCAGTTTAAACAAACTCTGTTCCCTCAGCTTCTCTTAATAGCACATTCTACAAACCTTTTATAATTCTTCATGTTCTTTCTGGAGCTTTCTCCAATTTATTTAATAACATTTAAACTATTATATATTCTAAACTATTCATTATAATTTACAGTATCATTGTCCTGCAATTTCGTAATTCTTGTTTCGAGCATGAATTAAACTTGGTATCCAGTATAGTGAGTCACTCAAGATGTATAGCGGGACAGGTGTGCCTGTACAAACGGACATATACAAGTTCTGTCTGAGTCTGGTAACTAGTGAAGCAAAAGTTTCACTTCAGTTAAATAGATTCACCTGCTGCCCATTTGAAGTATTTTATTTTTTCCTCTCCACTATATATCATCTGAAGCCCTGATCCTACAGACTAAAAAACGTAAGTCACCTCAATCACTCATTTTGATTACTCTTTTTGATTACTACTTCAAAAGTGCTACTAACACATACAAATCTACAATTAGCACACTGCACCCAAGGCAGCTAATAGACTCATTACATCTATGAATAGCACAAAAATTCTACCAGTTTCTATAGCATTCAAAACTATGCAAAGAATATTCAAATGAAATTTCAGTCAACGTGTAACTTCACACTTCTAGTCTTCCTGCAAGAACTCCTCACACAGAAATCAAGCAGTGACTGCCTAGCCGGCCACAAAGCATCCTGCTCTCCCTGAAGGAGAAAGATCTTTGCAAATGTCTGCTACTCTACCCACACATATTTTGCCAGCAAAAGGGTGCTGCTCTCCCCTTGACTGATTCTCAGATAAAGCAGAAGTAAATTACCTTTCATTACAGAGTTGCAGAGGGTGCACTTGCCCCAGAGATAAGAACTAGTCTTGTAACAAGCTCTCAGGATGAGGATAGATGGTCTTTTTCTTTGCTTAAAGTTGTACTTCTACATGAAAAAGAAGTTCAAGATGCTGAGCTAAAAACACCGTCGTTCTGGTTTTTGGTGATTTGGATGCACACAGCTGTGTTATGACCTCTACTCCAATGCACACTTAAATATTTATATTGAACAGTCAATTAATATAAGCACATAAACTCAGCTTAAAGCAGGAGCTGAAATCTAGAGATTTTCTCTAGTAAGAGAGATGAACAGCGATGTAGCATTGCAAGCTCACAAATCAAATTCCTTTCAAAAGAAGATAGGTATCTTGATCCCATGATTCCTTATGCAACAATCAAAACATGTTCAGGAGATAGGATGTATAAAAGCAAACATACATAATCATTGGAATATAGGCTTTTGGAAACCCAAGCCTTGACATACTCCAAAATCTCTTATCTTGTGCTGCAAGGGACTCTTAAGACTTTTCCCCTGGAGATTTTCCTCATGTAGAAGCCTTAGTAGAGTACTAATATTTTCTAGATTTTATCATTTTTTAAAGATTAATTTATAATTTTGACAGCAGATATAATTTCATGTATCTATAATTTTTTCCTCAACACCTATTTATTTTGGTGGTCCTCCTAATTTCGGCTAATTCAGAGCATAAACTGTGTGTTTAGGAGTTTTTCTTTCATTCCTTTCCATCACAAAGGTAACTAATCTCTTGCTGTCTGCTCCGTTGTCACAGTTGCATCAGTTTACAGGCTTGAATTCTAGTCCTGTTGTCAGAACAACCATGCAGAAAGTGCTTGAATATCTGATGCAAGAGCACAGTCCCCAAGTGGCAGCTGTATCTTATTAGCCTCATCTTGACATGAACTCCTCTGCTTATCCATCTCAGAGAATGCTGCAGTCCCACCCCTGCTCTCCTCTGCTGCTCACCATGCTTATTTTGGCAGGAGGACTTTCAGTGTTTTCCTCTCATCTCACCTTCTACTGCCCTATGCTTAAATGAAACGAGCTAGAAAGGATGCTGTCCTTTAGCAGTCACAGGTTTTACAATAGGCTATGTTCCAGTCCCAGGTAGCTTTCCAAGTTTCTGGATTTCTGATGTTCTATGCTAATCAGTGACAGCACCTCTCAAGGGTCATAGAAGACTGAGCTTGCACAGCAACACAGAAGGAAAACTCCCATCTCCTGCAGCTTAAAAGGTTACAGAAACTGTTTTCGTTACTTGAGATTCCTTTGGAATTAGTCCTACTTTAATGCACCCCCTGCAAAAAGTAAACAGAGCTTTCAGATGCTTTTATCCACTCATTTTTTGAGTATGATTGATGGGTTTGATTTCACTATGGGTAACACTCTGCCCCTAACTACTTACACAACCAGTCATTTCAGATCTAATGAAAACCTCAGTGTGGAATTTAATTAGACTTTCTTTTTCCCTTCCCTTCACTTGCCTGCCCTGCCCTCCCCTTCCATTCCCAGGAGAAACAGGAGAGGTGCATTGTGGGGGAGCAACTAAGTCTACTCTTCCCTTTACACCATCGACCATAGGAACTGCAGCATATTTCTGTCTTGAAGCCTTATGCTCTATTTTCCCAGTGACCAGGCTATAAACTCCTCCCTCTTTGGAAAGGAAAAAAAAAAAAGGACCTGAAATGCCCCTTGAGTGTACCTCCTCTGGGAAGGAGATGACCCTGTCCCAGATAAAAACAATACATTGCTAGCATGCCCTTGGGTTACTTTGTTTTTCGTTTCCTAAATATGAGGAGCATAACATTTAGCATAAATCTCCACTATCTGTCTTATGTGTCCTTCACTGAATGTCTCCGTATTTATTCTTGTTTATGCTTCACTCAGACATTAAGCATGGTATCTTCCCTTCCAGGAAGCAAGTAATTAGAATTCAATTTGAAATAACAGTTCCCAGAAGTTTCATTTGCCTCAGTAATTACTGCTTAGGGAGAGAAGGAAAAAAACCCCACAAGTACCTAAATCCCCATAGTTTGCTGGTAGTTCCTTTTGCAGCTGACATTGTATTTACTGATATATTTTAATTCAAGCATGAAAAATCAGTCAAATACCAATAACTTTGTTATCCAGAGCACTGACAATGGAAATAATGGAGCAATTAAATGACACATCAGAACAGGCTCACTAAACAAAAATAGCCACCGTTTTACTGGCAGTAGCATCTTCATTAAAACTGGGTTCAGTAGCAGGCAGAGGGAGAGGAAAAAAGGCAGGGGAACCAGGAAAGTGAGAAAGAGAATGCAATGGTATTTTGTAAGACATTTTCCAGTGTGAGAAAGAGCAAGGTACAGAATTGTTTAAAGTATGGAATTTTGTTTATCCTCTGTCAGAGAGTCAGTGCCAACAATGGACTATGCTGAATTCCACTCACACAATCAAGGACCTTCTCAGTTCACATCTGAGTAACTTTATAAAGGAAATAAATCATCTTGATTCAACAACAGTGTAGCTCTGGCAAAGTGCTGAGTGGGTAATAGGATACTGTGCTCTGACCTAAGCAGGATTATAGGTGTTCCTGCAGGATCTACCTGCAAGTCTCCAAATGCCATGGGAACTAGTAAATTTCTCACTGTCAGGTATTTACCTAAGCACATCAGGAAACTGGCCAGAAATGTGGCCAGAAACAACCCTTGTGCCAAATGTGCCAACATCCTTTTTTAAGCTAGCATAGTGAGTTCAGTTTTTTGCACAGATCTGACGATTTTCAATGAAGTATTTATTGTCCTCTTGAGCAGTAAGTAACTATGAATTTGAACAGGCTGTTTATTCATTTCAGCTTTTTTGTTTTCCTTCTTGAAGAAAGTGGCATTTATAACAGGAGAGATCAGTTGGAGAAGAGATATCTAGGCTAATATTCCCTGTTAGAATCTGCAAGCAGATGTCTCAAAATGACCAGATTCTCCTGGGGAATCTACTTCTGCCAGAAACTGTGAATCTGCCTCAATCTGAGCCTTTTGAGCTCACTCAAGTAAATATTTCACTGTCTTCATAAGTTATTGTGCCCAAGTCACGTTTGCAGGTACAGTTGTCCCACAGTGAAGATTTTCCACTGTACCTCCTGTGCAAATCCCATTTCTGGCACCTACTTTTTTATTGTGATGTGGCAACTGGATGCCACAAAGCAACCCCACAAGTCTCTTTCCAACCTATACAGGATTCATACATGTTGGAACGATTTTAATTTCAGAGAATTCTATTCAACCAACAGCAAAATGCATGAGTCAGATGCTGAAAGGGATGGCTCAGTAAGCAGCCCAGCATGGCAACAGCACTCTGCACTGTCGCCTGCAGAGCTGACCACCGGCAGGACCACCCTCAGAATGGGCAAGTGCTATTGATGTCATGCATGACAGAGGTGGAATATTAAAGAGTCAATAGAAGTCGTGTCTTGGGATCTTTAAAATACTTTCTGAACATTAAGGATTAGTTCTGGTCTTTTTGTTCCCTTCTCTGTGACCTCTAAAAATGTGTAAGGCAAAATGCAAATAGGGCAACAAAACCAAAGCATGAAACACAGTCAGGGAGTTACTGCAGTGTAACAGTTCTCAGCACCACTAAAAGTGTCTCTGGCATTCCCTTGGCATGTTCAGGTCCAACAGGACATATGGAGGTCTTAGGAGTAAAGGAAGTAGACACCTAACTGGTACACTCCCCGGTAGCCCCAGTGAGGTCTATGCTTCCAGCAGCACTTCCTCCCACCCTTGGGATACAAGAAACCTATTATTGGCTTCCGAATTAAATGCTAAGAAACTATAAATGATGCATCCATGGGAATTAGCCTCATCCAAAGCATTCAACAATTTTACATCACACAGATCTCTGGCTGGAAGATCCTATTGATCTCCTACACTAAAAATCGTGCAGAAAGCTCATAACACTGCTGGTGCCTCTTAAATTCACCAGGGTGACAAGCAAGACAGACTCTTTTAGAGTAAGCAGAAATACAAGACAAGACTGGGCTCACACAACCACCTTCTACTTGGAGATAATGGAGTAGTTGCTGTGGCAAAGGGTAGGGATGGCCATAGGACAGAAGTGTTGCAACAATCGGTGCTATTCAGACAGTCTCTTAGGATCATTATCAGCTTGGTGGTGTTACCCCGTATTTAAGCACAGAATTACAAGTCCTGGATGCAGAGTAAAAACAGATACCGTCTATGTAGCTCAGTGGAGGGTTAAACAACAAGGAGGTGGCAATGTTAATGTCTGGAAATGCAGGGAGCAGCAATGGCTTGGGAACAAATATAAAGAGGCCTGGGTGAGAGTAGGTGAACAATTAATTTCATAAGTGAGCAAGGAGACAAATGAGTGGATGGAAGAAGGGTTTATCAGAATGACTCAGTTTGGTTTGTGATCTACCAACACAAAGACAGAATCTGAAGAACTAGCATAAGCTGAGATCACCAAAAAGTCAAGTGATGGAGCTAATCCTGTTAACTAAAGATTAGAATACTGAAAACACAAAGCACCACATTCATCAAGTTTTTTCCAGCAGCTGCTATTGATTTTCATAGGATTACAGTATATATTCTGCCCTGAGAGATGTTTAATCAGCTCTTTTGTTCAAATAATTATTTAAGCAATGTTCTGTACCTACTCATCATCCTCTATACAGGATTAATCATGTAGGCTCCTTTACATGACAGAGAATCTTGGGGATGCAAACTACACAGACTATCATCTTGGGGTCTACCTTTCTTATTAGAAAACGTGAACAACAAAATTCAAGTCCATGCTGGACCCAAAAGGAATGTGCAGTTATTCCTATGCAGCTCTGTGCCTAGCTTTTCAGTTACATGTCTGACCTCCCAGAAGGATCCTTGGCCCAAACTTTGTGTAGGAAAACAGAATTAACACTCGACATCAAGATCAATGTTACAGTAACATCATTCCTGTGGGCAAGGATAACAGGTTTTTTGACGCCAAGTGAGCTGCGGGAAACTACTGTCTGAGTGCTCTGTGTGCACAGCAATTGTAAGGCACTGTGACTTAGCTTAAGTTTCTTTCACTGCAGGCTGAGCTTATACAGTGATTATGTATAAGTTCATCTATTGGAAAAGAAAGATTTGTGAGGTCCACAAATAACAGAACCTGAACTAGCACAAAAGAGGACTGCTAAACTCATGCTACTGCAAAGATAGCCCCATAGAAACAGAAGAGCAGTTTTTTAAAACTGGTCTCTCATCACATTACAAAACATGTTAGTGGATCCTTGAAGTGACTGTCTCTTGCTGTCTCTTGCAATTCTCATTCAGCACAGCAGAGAAAAAGGTGTTCGGCAGCAGTTAGAAATTGTGAAATTGAAATTTATTTTACACAAATTAGCAAACTCCAGAATAACACCAGTTACTCTGTAGGGGTTGCTGTACACGGTTTCTTGCAAAACAAAGCCATTTTAGGGGATCAAGACACTGGGACCCATCCAAAACTGCACCAGGGGAGCTTTAGTCTGGACATTACAAGGCATTTCTTTACTGAGAGGCTGGTCAAATACTGGCACACGCTTCCTAAAGAGGAAGTCGATGCCCCAGGCTTGTCAATGTTTCAGAGGCATTTGAACAATGCCCTTAATAATATGCTTTAACTTCTGGTCATCCTTAAAGTGGTCAGACAGTTGGACAAGGTGATCACTGTAGGTTCCCTCCAACTGAGCAATTATATTCTGTTCTGTTGTATTCTGTTCTACATCTTTGATTTCAAAACCCAGAACAAAAAGCACTATGGTTTGGCAGTTTAAAAAAACAGAATGTGAAATCCCTTTGGTGTCCAATGTGCTCTTCATCTAGATTTCTTTCCAGCTCTTCATACCCTTCTTAGGAAAAAGACACCAAAGGCAAGTCCAGGGAATTAGGAGGAACGCTACAGAGAGGCTGATTTCCAACAGGCAGGACAGGTATTTGTTACATGCTTGAGCACAATGTTGTCCATCACAATTTATTCCAGATTCATAACTGTGATTTTTGGCTTCTTCACTATAGATAAATAATAGCCATGCAACCTACCCAGAGAAAAGATGTGTGTACAAGTCACAGCACAGTCAAAAAGCCAGGTTCTTGCCTATAGCCATTTGTAATACTCAATTACATTGAGCTTGCACCTGTGCTTTATATGCGAGGAAAGGATTTATATGTGTCGTGTCTCATTCCTTCTGCTATTGTGTCATTTTTTCCTAAGTCAAATCCAGGAACTTCAGCTCCACAGAGTAAACACTGCTTGCACTGCATAGGAGATGGTCTGCTGAGGTTGGGATCACTTTATTTCCACAAGGAAGCTCAGGGCACTGAGCATGCATGGTTCATATAGTGCCAGGAAAAGAAATGGGCAAGAGTCGCTCCCAGTGTGTGCAACTCACTGCATCAATGGTGTCTTTTGTTGAAAAGTCCACATGGTTCTTTCCTTGTCATCTGTTAAAGAAAATAAATGCACTTCCTTGGTGCTTAATTGTGATAGTTGGACTGAATGTCAGTAGATGAAACTCTCCTCAACCAAATCCAATGCAAGCACCACAAACACACAAAAAAAGGAGAGTACGGGAAAATCAGCCATGTAGATCTACTTGTTTTATTGGTCTTTCCAGTCGAAGGGTCCTGTCACTTGTCACAGATCGCTGTAACTACAGCCTCTACACACATACCAAGAATTAATCTCATGCTGTAGTAAATCCTGGGATACTTGGGCTGAAACAAGACACAGTGTAATATGTTCATGCCACAGGATTCAGAAGGAGGTCAGCTAGTATTACCAGCCTTTTAGGAACTGCTCTCTCTCAGGCTAGAGCTGGGTCAGGCTGCACTGCTCTGCAGTTAGTGAAGCTTTGAGCATTCAGCAGACCAAGCAAAGCTCGTTAAAAATAAAGAAGAATGGCAGGAGGAGAGTGGTGAGATGAGACAGCCAGTGAGAAGAACTCAGCTGATTTGGTACAATGGAAATATCCTACTGACTTTAAGACCAGTGCCAGCCATGGTCCTAGGACAGGGGACAGAAGTAGCAGGAGAAAAACATTAAGAAAAAGGAATGGCTGACACTAAAAGACTTATTTATTTTGATCTACTTGTTCCACTTAATATTTCAAATAAATCATCTTTTCTTGAGCTTTCTGTGTAATGATGTAAGTCAGTTGTTGGGTTTTTTTCCAATAAGAGTTTAAAAACTTCCTGACTGTAAGGGAGATCTTCAGACTTGGTCTAAATGAATCCAACAATCTTACGACAGTCTTGCAGAAAGCTTGGCTTTGTGGCAAATACTAGGATAATCTTTGTGTCCAGTAACATCTGATGAAACGTTGCTTGTTTCCTCTGCCTACCTCATGTATACCCTGGCACTGCTTCTAGCTGTGTAATAGAAACAGGTAGAAAGAAATTACTCTGCAAGACCAAAGAAATTACAAGGAATATAAACAGACTTGCCTTACTCTCACCCAAAAATGTATGGCAAGGTTATGGGAATTTCCCTGTCTTCAGAATTTCAGCCCTTGAAGACATCACTGGAAGTACCTTGGAAAGCACAATGACCTCTACTGACTTTGTATGTTACAGTCCATGATTTTGCTCATTGCAAAGGGGAGCCATGAGCCGGCCAGAAGCCCTGCACAGGTGCTCGTGTCCTCCAACAATGCATGGAAGTGTTTTGTTCCTCCACTCACTGTGAGGCTCCACTGATAGTATCTCCACTGCAAAGATCTGTGGTGACTGAACTGATGAGACACACACGAAGATGGAAAAACTCGAAAAAACCTAATTAAGTTCACTCTTCGCTGTCTTCCTAATCTGACGTGAACATCCTGGAAGCTTCACCCTGTTTTTTCTAATTTAAAAGCCAAAATGGAAACATCTTTGCCAGTGAAAGGGAAAAATCACTGAAGAAGCCTCAATAATGTTCTGTGTTACAGCACACTTTACCATTTTTTTAAGAAATGATAATCCAATAAAATTTATGCTAGATGACACATTAATTTTCATTTCATATTTAGGAAAAACAGAACATCTTTGCCTAAAATGAATGAAGTTGCAGGGGTGTGGTGGAAAAGGAGAGAGCCAATGTATTACCTGCATGCTGTCCTGTGAAGGACCCCTGTGTTGTGCACAGCAGATTCGCAGCTCACAGGCCTGCTGGGAAAAGGAGGGGAAGGAAGAGCAGTGCTGCACTGTAACTGCACAAGAGACAGGTAACACAGCAGGAGGAGAAGAGGCAAGAGCCACTGAACTGCATCTCCGCATCCAAGGCAGGAGCTTGAGACACTCATCTACCTCTCCTGGGAGAACCCCTGCACAGTGGCCAATGACGACTTTATCCTTTCATAGTATAAGCAAGAAAGAAACTATGTTTGCCAAAATACAGTCTATTACTGCTAAGTATCTGTACTTATTGAAAACTGAGGTTACCCTAGTCACACATAATCAGTCTGCATACGGGGGCTCTGATTTACCCGAACACAGGAGCAGGAAGCCTTGCCTACACTGATGCTTTTTCTGTACATCAAGAAGTCCCTTCTTTGAGGGAGGTAGGGGCAGGAGAGAGAGAGAAGCAGTTTTTAACTTCAGCTATAATTGTGGGCATGCTGTACTGGAGAAGAAAATGGCATGAATTACTTTTTTCTCTTCTTTTATGAAGTAGGCAACCAACTAAAGGTAGTATACCAATGCGGATACAGAACCACTAACACTAAGTAAACTCATGCCAAGAAATTTGGACACAAATACAAGATAAAATTTTACAGATTGAATAATGAGCAAAACATTCTACTTTGTTTTATCAAGAAAGTAAAGTAGGTAATCTTAAGGCAGGGAGGTATGTTGCTAGACATTCACTCAGAACCTAGTCTATTTGGGAAACTTCATGACATGATAAGAAACTGCAGTTTGGTGAGGAATGTGGCATATTGTCATTGGTAGTTCATTATTTATTTCTGTTTATACATTCTAGAAAGGTACGTGTGGGTTCTGGGTAAAATAAAACAACTTAAAACACTGACCTTGTAGTAATAACCTACAGTGAGTTCAACATGAAAATCACAATCTTTCTACATTGCTTTCTAGTCTTTTATAGAAACAGCACAAAACTCTTCTCATAACATCTGTTCATTTTTTATTGCAAATATGTTGATTGTGCTCATCAGAAATAATGACTATTACTGTTATCTTGGTCTTTAAAATTAAATTCTCTTTTATAAAGCATCACATTGGAAAACTTTGAGGAAAAAAGATCTTATTGGAAGCTTTTAGGAGAGTAAAAACACTGCAGAGTATATGAAACTTATTTTTACAGTTGTTCCAAGCGATCTAATTTCTATCACTTAAATGACAGTGTATTCAACCAGAGCATCAAATGCTGCATAATTTCACATTGATATTTAACTGTAATATCATTGCTGCATTAACTGGATCTTCTCTATTTAATTTCTCAAGGCAATGTTTCCCTCACGCTTTAAGAAGTATTGCCACCAGAGGGCAATGTAATAAGGTTGATTTTACAAGGTATATTACGAAGAAATAGCAGGCTGTAAATGAAATTCTCTTGCATATTAAAGACACTTCTACGAAACTCAAAATACATTACCTCGTTTGTTCTACACTTTCATCATTCTAATTGTCAAAGAAAACAATAAGCTGTATTGCACTTCAGTATTCCAGAGAAAAAATACAAAGGAGCGAGGAGAATATGTGAAAGAAGGCATTCTGGAGAAAACAAAAAAAGAGAACAGTAACAATTTCCTGTTGTTCAGACTCAAAGAATTTGTTCTCCGAGGTGGTGAGGGATGCTGGGGGTCTAGAAGGAGAAAGAATGATGATCTTTTAGTACATTTTCAGGCAGAGAAAGGTGTTTAACTAACTGTAACTAAGGGCAAACTTAAGTTCATTTTTAGCATCTGTTGATGTGCAATAATTGGGTATAACAGTGCATGATGCCTTTACTACTGCTGGCAAAAAATTTATATACAGGGTTTCTTCCAATTGTGCATGTGCAAATAGTACCCTGCAGAAGAAACCCGAAACTGTGTTTATTGTAGACCTGAATCTTGAGTTAAACCTAAGGAAGAGGATCTATTACAGATTAAATTACTGATCAAAATGGGAGGGGAGATAACTCCAGCAAAAATGATAGCGAAAAAAGAAGTAGACAATTTCAGAGATTATGTTTATTCTTACAAAATGGGGGCTGGATTCTTCATTTCATTTGCCTGTGGAGCAACTTGCTTTCCACTTCAAGTTTAAAATAAAATCCAGACTTGAGTTACAAAGAAATGCCATTTGGAGGCATGCTTCTAAGAGGATGCTTCTAAGAAAAACAGAACTAACATAATCCAGAAAATAGGGTTTTATGCAGAACCAATACCTAGACAGCCTTGACATCCATTTAAGATCATCCAGATCAAATGAGGAAAGGAAGACATGTACCACAAGACCCATAGCAGCAGGAAGTTCTAGGCTTCTTGCACTCAAACCACAGGATTACCAGCTTATGAACCTGCTCAGAGTTCTTCAAAGTCTGTTTAGTTCCAAAAGGAACTGACTACTTTCCCACATACAAAAACTGTTACAGAAACCAAAGCCTCCCTGGTTTCAGTATGGTAACATTTATAATTATATAATTAAGAAGGCCCAAAGAGCCAGGTGGGATCTCTCTCTGAAACTTAAGAAACTGTAAAATGCAATATGCAGTAAAAAATGAACAGTATAAGACACAGGAATAGTACATTATCAACGAGGTTTGAAGGCACACTCCATTCACGGCTTTGCAAGGTTCGCAAAGTGTGGTAAAATCAACTGCATTTTAAAAACACCAAATACAGTAAGTGCTTATTTTGCACAGACAGATGGGAGCTTCTAAAAAATGTCAATCAAATGGAAGACAGACATATAATGAAAATGACTTTAAGCTCTGTGCAGTGGAAGCACGTTCAGCCGAGACAATAAGAGGAATAGCTCAGGAGGCAACAGAATTTCAATATTACTAATGCTTTGCTTTTAGATGCTATCTTCCATCTGAGGAAAGCATTTTCCTAAAGGTGGAAAAACATCTGAGAAAATGAAAGAGTAGGGTCTGATTTAGCCAAGGTTGCACCATGAATCAAACATTTAGGAAGAGAAATCCACATCTGTAACCACCTGATCTGCTTCCCCGACAATGTTCACTACTTGTCTTCTTAAAAGTACTGTTTTCACAAGACACTCGTATTTTTCTGTCACTGAAAGAGGCTAATTCTACTCAAAGCAGGCCTACTCTCAGTTACACTGAGAGGTGAATGTTTTGCATGCTGCTGCATAATGTTTAGTGTGTTGCACTCTTTGATGTGAAACTGTCTTTTATACAAGCTGGAACCACATCCATCAGGAGATTCTGCTTAGCCATTAATTGCAATATGTGTCCACTGTATATTCCAGTGATCTGGGGGGGCAGCAGAGGTGCATTACACATCTAGAAGGGTCATCTGACACCCAGAATCTGCCTAGGCTTCACAAAGTTTGCACAAATCTTGCACGCATTTATAGCATGTTCAAGTGAAGTCTGCAATGCCATGTTTAGAGACCATTTCCTCCACTGAATGGCTAAGGCCAGCACAGCAAGTAAAATGTGCTGCAACTCAGAGGGGAATCTGCCTATATCCTGGGCTCCTGGCTTCTTTTGGATTTCAGTTCAGTCCAGCAGAGTGTGATGGCCATGACAGAGTATGTGATAAAGAAAGGAGAAAAGAGGAATGATTTAGAAACATGTAGTGGAATTACATAACCATTTGATCTTTGAGTACTCAGGCCAGGGTTAAAATAGAGCCAAGATGCATCTTCAGGACACACTGGAATGAGAAACTACTGACTCATCCAACTACTTTCTCACTTTTAATCATCAAGCACTGGCTAGTGACGGTTTCACTAGCAGTACAGTGGCACTTGCAGCATCTAAGTCCTTTGTCCCAAACAAAGCATACTATTTAGAGTAATTCTCAAATACAAAACCAAGACATTCAATGGCAACATACTGAAAGGTCAGAATTATCCTAGATAATGCATAAAATGAGCACTGAGGGCCAAAATGGCACTGAAGCATTATGCTTTGGTTTCTTTCATGTAAGAAAGCTGGCAATGCTCCCTTACCTCTGGGGTGCAGTATTGGACAATTGAAGTAGATCCTTTTATAAAACAACAGAGCAGACCAAATGCCCCTTCTAAACATTGTTGAGTCTGTATTAGTCAAGTTTGACAGGTGCTTTTTGTTTACTTTGTAAATGTGGAGGATAAAACTGTGATACAATTTACAACTTCTAAACCTGAAGCACTCAGTTTTCCTGAAGTATGTGTTATGTTCCTTATAACCTGGACACATAGGGCTAAGATACACCTGATAGAACACTAATTCATAAAGGAGATCTGGACTTTACATCATTGTATGTTCTTTCCATATCAACAGTCCCTCAGCTGAATGGAAAACCTAATCAGTATGTTACTAGATTTACTAGCTATGAATACGGACACAATCCTGCCTCATGTAAGAACAGCTCTTTCCATAAGTCAGCTTTGCAGTAGTTAAAGAATTTGAGTCTTATTACCAGCATGAGTAGAGGAAAATGACACCAAGATGTACTACATATTAGTAGAGGAAAGGTTGTGAGGACAGCAGGAAGAAAAAAACCAGCCAACACAAAGAGCCACAATCATTCTTCACAGGGTGCTATAGGGCTCTATAGGGGGCTCAAAGCTTAGAAATTTTCCAGACACAGAAACAACTGTCACCTGATCAGTGCTGACCTGAGGTGAGCTATGTATTTCCCTCAGCAGTCAGTATGACTGCTTAGGTAGCTGAAGCTTGATTTTATCTAAGTCTCTGGATTACCTTTCAAACTTGAAAAAAATTCAGAACAATGGTAATAATGAACTGGGAGTACAAACAGCAGTACCAGGAATATACAAGATCACAGGTGTATTTTGACTAGGAACCTAATTCTTGAAAAGAATTATGTCTAATTTTGAAACACTGTTTTTACAATAAAGAAATCAATCCTAAACTAGGAGCCCTTACCAGTCACTTCTCTTCAAAACTCGTATTTTAAATCTACAAAAATACTGTATCTGCAGCCTTCAGATTTGAACTTCCTTGCTTGAAGTACCAGTTAGTGTTTAAGTCCTTTAGTATTGTTTACCCCTCCCAACCTCTTTTTGTAATCTTGGCAGAATTGGCACATATCTCAGGGGACTGATTCTAAAGACTATTGGATAAGAGTTTAAGAACTGCACTTTTAAGGGTCTCCCTTGCTGTCGTTTTACCTTAATTAAACTTGGGCATCTTGACCATATCTATTCCTTCTTCTTAAATATCTCTCCCAGTCCTATCCTTAGAACTTCAAGATGCAGACTTGCATTCTTGTAATTATGGATGATTTGACTGAAGAGGGAACTGGAAAGAGATGATACTTAATGACCTCTAGGAAAGATATCTTTGTGTGGAATCTGTCACATACACCTGTTCTATAAACATCTTTATTTAGAACTTTACATGAAGAGTGGTGGAAAGGAATAATGATACAGCTCACTGTTAATTCCAAAGGTATACATTTTCTGGCAGGACTTGTCTAATATAACAGCTTTGAGCTCTGCAGTGTGATATCATATCTGTAAGTTACTTCTTATTAGCATATAATAGCAGCAAGTCTTGACACTTGCTATTTCAGGCAATAGTTCTCTCTACATGCCTGCAAGCTCAGGAGTTTTCATATAAATGTTTCTAGTACGTTTACATTGCTACAAAAAACAGGCTTGCCCTCTCTAAACCGGTTTTACAAAAATTTCATTGTTTACTATTTTTAATAAGAAATTGCTGAGCCAAATGGAATCCCAGATTATGGGTTTTATAAAACTTAATACTACAGAATCTAGCAAAGTGTTTGAAAGATATTTTTTATCCAAAATGCAATAAGAGTGCATTAAAGAAGACAAACAGTCCCTGCAGTGTTTGCAGCCTATGCACTGCATTTTTTTAAGTACATATTTTTTGAGGAGTTAAGCTATACCCAAAACAAAACAATCAAGACACTAAAACTTCTAGTTTAGATTTTCTAGGTAACATAGTTAAAGGAATGTTTTACACCTCTCACTTCTAAAATTTCATCTGTGCCTAGAATAACGCTAAAGAGTCAAGCAGCTGCAATGAAGTTGAAAGCTAGGAGAGCAGATGTGATCAACATGACAAATCTTTGTGCTGGTCTGGAATAAGGTGGACAAGAAACGTGGCACTCCTATCTAGCATTTGTGCTTCATTCTCCTTCTGTTGTGTTAGTGTTTCTTCAGCTTAGTCACTAATTAGTCCTCAGACAAAATCATCTTAAATATGGGCCTCAGGCTGTGACTCAGTCATAAACACAGTAATGAGCTTTTTGGTTAACCCATGCACAGGAGGAACAGGGCTCTCCAGCGTCCTCTCGTGGACAGAGAGTAGAAAATCTTTGCTGGTACAGCAGAGATGTGTGATTTGACAACTACATTCTGAATATCTGAATTCTGTCCCTGAACTATATGAATTTGCAGACTATCCGAACACAAAACTAGACCATCACCTTGGAGAACTGCTGGCATCTTGTTACAAAACTGTTTTCACTGCTAAGCATTGTAGAATGATCTGTTAGTATCCAGGAACTATTTCATTTTTTTATTTGTAATTGAAAATGCACGGTCTATTGGCCCCTCTAAGGTTTAAACATTCAGGTCAGCATCCTAAGAACCACTGGAAAAGCTTCCTAGCAACACCTCTTGTCGCTATGGTAATGTGTTGATGGAACACTGAATGGAAACCTGTCACTGTATAACAGGACAATAGTTTTTCATAGTTGCAAAGGATTTCCTCTTCATAGCGTAAAGGAAATAACATAGCTCTAACTAGAATGACTCCTGTAAAACATAATAGAAAAGGATATGCAATGTGTGAGAGAGAGAGATAAAGTGTGGAAGAGATTTGCCTAAGGTCCCAAAATTTCTAAGGTCGATGCTGCTCAAAGACTCATTTGATGTAGCCCATGCCTGTTTTTTTAACAGATTTTGGATTTAGAACCCAGAAGAAAGAGATGTTGAGCTTTAATGAAGTTCAGCCATGTGACCAAGCCTGCTTACAGCATATGCTAATTTAAATGTTTCGATTTCATACAGGTAGTTTCTCATTCAGGATACTGAGGTTTTGAACCTGTTCCAAAGATCTTGCAAATGCTCCATCTTCCCAACCAGCACACATTTTCCCAGTTTCTGGATTGTACACTTGCAAACATCTTATGACTATTATTATTTAGTGACAAGAAGAGTCATGTGTCTTTTTTATTTGTAAATGACAGCCTTAATTTTCACCTGTGCTTGCCTAAATCCCACAGTGAAGAGGAAAGGATGGACACAGAATGCATGCTAAGTTACAAAAATGGACAATTAAATGTAGATACAGTTAGCACTCAGAGGTCTTGTCAATACCCACTGCACAAATGAAAGTTATGTGCTGGACTCCACAATTTAATAGACCTGAAAAGCAGCCTAAATACCAAAGAGCATGAATTTGCATTTAAAGTTCAATGTGCAGCCATGCTGTGAATGTGTATCAGTGAAAGACTCTTACTAGGCATAGAAAGACAGATAAATTCCACCAATTTTACCTTCTTGCCAGCAGGTAAGTCTGAGAGATGTTGTATAGGAGTGCTCAGTACTTCCTTGTTCGGTTTCAGTTTGTCACACACAGGTGGAACCCATGTAATGAACATGATGCTTAGTATTCTGATCAGCAATATCATATTAAAATTCTGCAATGTTAAACAGACCTAGTGTGGGTGTATGTGCACTGTTTTTATAGTACACTAGAAAGTAACTAAGGTCTTATGCACATTTAAATAAGTTATTTTTGATACTATTAGTGTCTGATTGTATTATTTTAGATACTATGAGTCCACATTCATCTTAGTGTGCTTTAAGATACAAGACAAGTCTTACAGAAGACCAGACACTGAATTTCCAAAGGGATGATGCATTCAATTCATTCACCCAGCACTGGGGACCCTATTCGCATGACCAAAGAAGGAAATTCTGTATGGCTGGAAATACATCAAGGTTTCAACACAGTGAAAGGACCAGGATAATACACTATTACTTCCAAAAGTACTGGCAAAGAAGCACTCCACAAGCTACAGTGCATAGATCCTCTATGTACTACCCAATTCCTACACTTTCCCTACCCCGGCACAGCCTTTGGCTACATAATGTTCTCAGAACTAAGCAGCCTTCACTTTTTAAATGGAATCTCTTCTTTCATGAAGGACTTAAAAGACCCTGGTTACCCAGATTCCCGGATCTACTTTGATCCGGGTAGGTCTGCTAGCTTCCCCACCTTCTCTGTGGTTGACTTGCAGTCCTATTTTTCTTTCCTCCCAAGTCTTTAGATGATAAGGTTGCAATTATGTTGATCTATTCTGGTAACCCAGCACAGCTACTACAGGAACATTGCTGTGCTTCATGAAGTGCAAGCCAAGCAAGAAAAGGCAGAGTTTATTGTGAAAAGACACTATCAAAGTAAAAAAATAAGAGGAATATAAAAGGTATTTCTCCAAGGCATAGATGTGAATTCAGTTGGCTGGACTACTATTTTAAACTAATTATTTAGTAATATTTTAGCAACATTGAAGCCTTGTAAAAGCAAGACCTTCATACAGAGATTAGAATTAATGGATAATAAACTTCAGGAGAAAATCTAACTGCCCTACGTTTCCTCTTCCTGCAGAAGAACCCTCAGAAGCTTACGGCTTAATAAATTTTTTGACAAGCCTGAGAGAGAAATCAGTAGCTTTAGTTCTCTTGAGAAGAGGTTTCTTAAGATTTTTGGATTTTAGAGGCAGGGCAAGAATAAGTTACTAGTTAACTAGGTAGGAGATTGCACCTGCATCCTCAAAGAATAGACTATTGTCTGAAATCGCTGAAGTAAAGAAGCAGCTCCTGGTAACAAGGAACTCTTGACCCTAAGGACCGGCTGAAAATGGGTCACCGGCCTGGCAGGAGGTCAACCGGCCTGGCAGTAAGTCAAGGAGCAACTGAGCCTGCACAGGGCTGAAAGGTAAAAAGTTCAGCCTCGAAGATGGCCACTTACTTCATCCTCACGACCACCGACGACCACCACTAGGAGGCACTGTGCAAGAGCAACGGGGAGGAGACTTAATTTTCGAAGGGAGCATATGTTTAGGCATATTGGGAAATCATATGAATATGTAACACTTTATTGCATTTAAACTGGGATGAGCTACTGGAAATTTGGGCACATTTTTGGAGGAGCGATCCCACGTGTCCCCAGCGCTGCAATAAACACACCCTTCATAACCCACCAGGTTGTGAAGTTGTTTCTCTGCATTTCACTCGTATGGATATATTGTTCACTTTTGTTCTCATCTCAAATACAGTAGCTATAAAAATATCCTTCACAGCAGGTGCAGATGTAACTGTATACGCAGCTGTGGTATTTGCAGGTACAAATACAGACAGTGACAATACAAATGCTTTGACATAAAGGATCTATTTTCCAGATGTTGCCTAGCCAGCAAGATTGCTTTCCCTTGGTTTTAATGTTCTCTTACTGTCTATGCCATATTTGTCTTTTCTTTCCTTTTGCTTTCATTCCTAATAAAAATCATAAATCTCAGTCTGAATTTGACTATATCTCATGTTTGATAGGACAGATTCATTTCTGACCCTTCTGCCTCTGCCTTAGGGACAGCCTATCCATTACTACACCGAGACAGTCTGATTTCTACACTGAGTCAGCAGGATGGCTCTTTTATCAATCAAGTACCTCCAAAGTGCCAATTAGCTCTGTGGCACCTTGTGTATCATATCAGCCCGTGAACAGTCTGCAACAGACCGAAGTTCAGTGGTCTTAGTGCAAGCCAAGCAAAATGCAGATCCTTTGCCCTGTTCAGAGCTCCTTTCCCTCATCTACCAGCAATCCTGGCTGACTGGGGAAGTGCCACATGACTGGAGACTGGAAAATGTTACTTCCATTTACAAGAAGGGCTGAAGGGAGGATCCGGGGAACTACAGGCCAGTCAGTCTGACCTCGGTACCAGGGAAGGTCATGGAGCAGCTCCTCTTGAGTGCTATCATACAGGACACATGGGACAACCTGGTGATCAGTCCCAGCCAACATGGGTTCACCAAAGGCAGGTCCTGCCAGACCAATCTGATCTCCTTCTATGACAAGGTTACCCATTTAACAGATGAGGAAAAGGCCATGGATATTGTGTACCTCAGTGAAGCCTCTGACACCGTTTCTCACAGCATTCTGCTGGAGAAACTGGCTGCCATTGGCCTGGACAGGCACAGCCTCTGCTGGGTCAAAAACTGGCTGGATGGCCGGGCCCAAAGGGTTGTGGTAAATGGAAGTAAATCCAGTTGGAAACCAGTCACAAGCCGTGTTCCCCAGGGTTCAGTGCTGGGTCCAGTCCTGTTCAACATCTTTATCAATGATCTGGATGAAGGCATCGAGTGCACCCTCAGCAAGTTTGTGGATGACACCAAGCTGGGTGCAAGTGTGGATCTGCTTGAAGGAAGGGAGGCTCTGCTGCAGAGGGATCTGGACAGGCTGGATCCATGGGCTGAGATCAGTGGGCTGAGGTTCAACAAGGCCAAGTACCAAGTCCTGGACTTGCGACACAACAACCCCATGCAGCATTACAGGCTTGGGGAAGAGTGGCTGGAAAGCTGCCTGGTAGAAAAGGACCTGGGGGTGTCAGTTGACAGCGGCTGAACATGAGCCAGCAGTGGCCCAGGTGGCCAAGAGGGCCAGTGGCACAGAGGCTGCACCTGGAGTGCTGGGTTCAGTTTTGGGCCCCTCACTCCAAGAAGGACACTGAGGGGCTGGAGCGTGTGCAGAGAAGGGCAACGAGGCTGGTGAGGGGGCTGGAGAACAAGCCCTGTGAGGAGAGACTGAGGGAACTGGGGTTGTTTAGCTTAGAGAAGAGGAGGCTGAGGGGAGACCTCATCACTGTCTACAACTGCCTGGAAGGAGGTTGTGACGGGGTGGGGGCTGGGCTCTTCTCACAAGTGGCAGTGATAGGAAATGGCCGCAAGTTGCACCAGGGGAGGTTTAGACTGGACATTAGGAAGAATTTCTTCACTGAAAGAGTGGTCAGGGATTGGCACAGCTGCCCAGGGAGGTGGTGGATTTGCCATCCCTGGAGGTGTTTAAAAAATGGGTTGATGAGTTTCTTAGGGACATGATTTAGTAGGGAGACAGGCACGGTTGGACTCGGTGATCTCAGAGGTCTCTTCCAACCTAGTGGTTCTATGATTCTAAACACAATGAAAGACTTCTGTTTTATTCCTCAGGGGATCATCTTTTGGAGATAAAATCATAGAGTCATTAAGATTAGAAAAGACCTCTAAGATTATCAAGTCTGACCATCAGCCCACCACCACCATTCCTACTAAACCATGTCACAAAAGGCCATGTCTACACATTTTTTGAACACCTCCAGGGATGGTGACTCCACCACTTCCCTGGGCAGCCTGTTCCAGTGCTTTACCACACTTTCAGGAATTTTTCCTAGTATCCAATCTAAACCTCTCTTGCTGTAACTTGAGGCCATTTTCTCTCATCCTGTCACTTGTTACTTGGGAGAAGAGACCAGCATAAACCTTGCTACAGCCTCCTTTTCAGGTAGTTGTAGAGAGCAATAAGGTCTCCCCTCAGCCTTTTCTTCCCCAGGCTAAACAACACCAGTTCCCTCAGCAACTCCTCATAACACTTGTGCTCCAGACCCCTCCCAGCTTAGCAAAGTTCTTTTCAAATTAGAAGCTGATAACATTTTTTTAATGTAGTGGAGATTACTTGAACTACATTACCTTTAGGATCTCTAGGGGAAGCTGAGATTCAGTGTGCAGTATTTCATCAGGCTTTATATTGCTTTTATTACTCTGCATGACATTACTTTGCCAACTGCTGTTATCTGTTCTAGATACCTACTGTTCAATTAAAATAATAATAATAATAATAATAATAACCACCTAAAAAATACTTGTGTGCGTTTTCAGTTCTGAGCAGAAAGACAAAGAGGAAAATAGACATATCGGCATATATAAAACCACCAGTTACCCTGACCATACCCGACAATCTGAAGTTTTGTCATACCAGGAGCATCTGGGAAACCTGAACTATCATCTCCTTCAGTCATAAAAGCATCTTGAATCAGTTTTGGGTGGTGCCTGCTAACCACCACACAGAACAATATGGATCTCCTCAGTCAAATGAACAAAGTAAGGGAAAGAGAGCCCTAATGGAGAGCACTTGCATGCACTTGACTGTCTGGAACACATGGCAACACCAGGAATTATTATTATTTAGTCTGTACAATACACATGTATATATGGTCAACAGCAAAGTTATGGCTCAGCTGTCATTGACTGTACAGCTTGTTACTGTTCAGAGGACATTATAAAGTCAGTGATGCAATTATCTTTGGCACAGTAGATAAAAACATCACCTGCCTAACTATTATAGCTTGTCAGTAAAAAACACTTCTATTGAACCACTGACTGTGATGCCTTCTTAGTAGCTATGGCCTTCTCAGTTATTGATTTGCAGACCAAATGTTGGCAATGTTGACACAACTGACTCTAGCAAGTGATATTTATCAGTTTCAGAGTTATTAGTTTGCTAAGTAAAAGAGAGAGATTCTGATTTTGCCTGTGCCACTCAGAGGCCCTGATCATGCCACTAACTTTTGTTAGAGTAGTTGATTCCTGTTTAAATTCAGCAAGAGCTTGAGAGGGTGTTTGGTCTAGAAATAGGAGACGTCTTCTCCACTCTGCTTTGGTCCATCTCACTCCGCTGACTCATTTCCATCCTTGGTACCTTCATTTGTAAACTAAGTACAAACATCCCAAGATTTTTAAGGCTAAAGGGACTGTCAGATTAAGCCCAGTGATTTGAGTTTAACTAAGCATATTTTCCACATAATTAATTACATAAGATAAAGTTATTCATCATCCTGTAAGATCTATGTGAAAAATGCTATATAAGAGCTATTGTAATTATTAAAAAAATTCTATTAAATCAAGAAAGAATTAAACTGCAAGTCCTTGATGTCATCTCTTCTAACTCATTCATATTTTATTCTAATTCCTCCAGAGCTAAATGTCATTTTGAATACAGAAGTATATAGTATTTAGGTACTGAATGGGGTCTATTCTAACACAGTAAAGTAAATGTTAAAGAACTATATTTATAGTAACTGGAATTATTACAAACTGAATAGCAGATAGCAATTATTTTTGATGTTCTGATGGTGTTCCATCAAATTCTCCAGAAAAACTGAATTTTTTTCAAATATATTATTGGTAAACAACAAAATGTTTATTTTAATCATTTCTTTCTCTTAAACCTTTACTGAAAAAATTGGTTCCCATTCTCTTCTAGGAGGCCTAAAGGTCAGTTTGATGCCAAATTATATCACTAGCTGTAAGAAGACAGGTCCATTTCCAAGCTCTGCTCCTGGAACTTTCTCCTGTGTTATTCATTTTAGAGCCATTAATGTTCCATATATAATCATAGTGAATTAGTTGCTACTTATTTTCTCTCATTTATCTCTCCTGAAAAATGTTGATGAAATAGTTATGCTCTGTTAGATAGTTTAGAATTTCTATATTATCTCTAGGATGAATTCATTTTATCATGTCTTTTATTTAAAACTAGCTACGATACAGATTCTTTCATCATTCATAACAAATGGCTCTGGAGTCATATATCCTAATAAAATAATGTTTGGTTGGGAGCTAACTAGAAGAACAGAAAGTTCATTTGAAGGTTTTTCAGCTTTTGCTGTAACTTCAGAAATTTTTAACGGAGATGCTTGCATTTCTCTAGCAACTTCTTTCAACTTTTTTTTCTGCAGGAGAGACAAAAAGGAATAGGAAAGAGAAAAACAAAATGATGATTTTAAAGTTATGCATGTTTATCTTCTTAATACTTTAGAGGTAATAAGCAGACTCACATTTTGGCAGGACTTACAGCATCAGTATTAGCTTGCAGTGTTTTATGAGGATTTCTTAGTACTTTATCACCGGGAATAAATTTTCTTTGTGGCTTATATCTAGTCAAATTACAGAATGATTTAGCAAACTCAGAATACAACTGCACATAGAAATTAATCCTTCTAAGTAAATCAATGAACATTTATTACAGATTATATTACTATTAACACAGGTTATTAAATAGAAAGAAACCAAACCAAACCAGAAAAAGCTATTGGAATATATATATAAAAAAAAAAAGCTGATAAGCTTAAACCACTCCTCAGAGCTTAATTATCTCAAGGTGAGACTGATGAAAGAAGATATGAGAAATTCCAAAAAGCAGCTCAAGCAATAAACACTGCGGAATACTTTGTAAGTTACTCAAATCATCACCTAGTCAGGTTCTGACTCCCAGTTCTGATGTCTCACTGCCCGTGCCTTCCAGGGCTGGATGGGATGTGTAGGTTCATTGTTCACCACCTGGAGGTTAGGTGGGAAATGTTTTATATCACTCATCAAAGCAAACAACGTCAAACAGGCAAGCAACGCTGCCAGATTATTTGTCAATATCTACATAGAGGAGCCAGGGGCTTTGTATAGTGTCATTGATTTCAGTGGAACCAAGCCAATTTACAGTAATCAACGATTTGGCCTGATATGTCTTCTATAATGCTAACAGAGAAAAAATGGAAAGCTTCCATCAGTGAGGTCCAGATTTTCTTTGATCACTATGGCAGAAAGGAATACACATTTCTTTCCATGCTGTCTTTGTAACTGTATTGTCCAACCTGTCAAAGGTTTTAACAATGTCACAATCCTTGCATTTTTGTGAAGCAACCTTGCTCTGCCTACGAGGAAAGAGACAGCACCAGCAGGAAAGCCTAACAATAAACTGTGGCCTCCAGTCAAGTTGGAGAGTGTTTGATTTGCCCTAGCAGCCCAGCGAGTCAAGTGTGTATATTATTAGAATTGCTCATAAGGTCTGTATTCCAACCTGTGAATGTCTGGATCTTACTGATCTCAGCACTGACTTCTTCTTTTGTGAGATCTTCAGCACCAACAACTCACAGTATTGTTTTCAACAAATCATTACCACAACATGAGCTAACACCTACCCTCTGCATCTGTGTCTGTTTTCCCTAGGGCTGTAAGATCTCTTATGTAACAAATATCTCCACTCTTAGTACTGAAACAAGTTTGTAAAGCTAGCTGGTGTAGCAACTTCTCCATTCACTGATGAGATTGTTATCCTAGATTAAGCACTGGGAATGAGTCATTTCACAATGGAATAAAATGTTTACATATCTGTTTAACCATATTGTTTTCATTTATGTTATAATTGCTGTTTTGTTTTGGTTCTTGTAGCTCTATGCTACAGAAATAAAAAACACAAAAAGACACTCTCTTCATACCTCAACTCAGAAATTAAAAATACGTTGTAGAAGCAACTGAATCCATTTATTTTGCAGTACAGGTCAAGGTGATTTACTTGCATTCATTTTTCAGTATTACTGAAGCTTTGCTTACTCCTCTTTTCAGAGCTTTCTTTGTCTTCTTTGAAATTCAGTGACTGCTCTCATATTGCCTCAGGTTCTTGGAAAAATCTCACTTCCTATATGGAAGAATTCTCCTCCTCTGTTTCAAAATATACCTTAAATCTTAGATCTCTTTTCCCTAAAGTGAAAGGAAAGGAGCCATTTCTACTCTGGTAGCTGTTAGAAGAGACTGCCATTTCCACACAAACCTGACTCATCAGAAGAACCGTGTTCTTCTTAGAGTCAAACTATGCAGTTGGAAAGAGTCACAGTAAAGATATTAGAAATGGTAAAAATAATTATTTTCTGCCCTAAATATTTCTCATTAATGTGTTAGACTTTCTCTGCATAGACTGTGAAAGTGCAAGGTGGCTACAATCACAAAGAGAAACATACGCAGACTGTGGTGCCTCTTTGAAGCACTGCAGTTTCTGTTACCATTCTTCTCTTCATCCAGGTACACCCTTTCTTTCAAGCCTGCAGGAAACGTAACACTTCACCTCATGAAAGGATTCTGTATTGCATTTCCTGTTTCCAAGTGGAAAGCTATAGTGGCTCTTTAGTTTCAGGTCCCACAGCTAGCTTCCCTCAGGCAGGCTGATAGCATTCTTTCCATCTGGAACATTCTGGAAGATTAATAACTGCTGAATCTCACATTCAATTCCAATATGCCTATCCATATCACAACACATACTTTTTACTCCTTCTGTTTACATATGGCTTCAGTAAATATACTGACAAGATGGTACGTAGAGCACTTTATACCATAAAATCAGATCAATCACAGATTACAAAATAATTTTTATGTTCAATAGGAAGAAAAAGGAGAAACAAAGCAAGAAGGAACAAAAGTAGAAGAAAATAAGAGGAAGTGGAGGAGAAAATATGTCAGTTATGAATGCAAAAAAAAAAGCAGTAACATATGCAATGAAATTATTCTTCCATCAACTTGCCATCTATACAGTGTTTTCTCGTATGAAGTAGTTTCACTTAATGCTGTGATCTCTTCTTCTGGGCTTCGTTTTGATTTCCAGGATCTTAATATTTTCCAACCATAATGCTTACAGCTGTCCATACTGGACATTGACATGACATCAATCACACCTGTTTTACACTTCAAACAATCTCTTCTTCCAGAGCTCTCATTTCATTCTTCACATTCTTGCTGCAGGAATCTCTTACTCTCCTGTCTAATATCTAAGACTCTCCAAAGACTCCCCTTTCTGATTACTCCGTTTGTAACACAGGCCTTAATACGGCAAAGTAAATATAAATACAGTCTGTCATGAACAAGTTAACATACATGGAGTCAAATACGTACATGTGTTCCCACTTAATCAGAACTTGCAGTATTTTGGCAATAAGCTAGACATTACTGCATAAATATTTGTGATGTTCTCCAAAATTCAAATGCGCAAACTGCACATGACAGTTCTTCTGGAAATCTGACCCTAATCTCAAACATATATTGAAAGTTCAATTTATCATATTTCCATAACAGAATGTGGCACTTACTACCAGCAGTGTTATTCTGCAGGTATGGCAGTTCTAAAATTTACTAATTATTTATTAGCATAGATCAAATATTGAGATAACCCAAAGTTAATACTGAGCGTTAATCTGTTAAACATAGTTTACAGTGCAGTGGAGATCTGTATCATTCCACTGGAAAGAGCAGAAATGCAAAGTAGCCCTTTCCCCCATCTACAAACAGGCTGCAGTTCTACTTGGCATTTTCATGACCTGCTCAAGACAGGGAGAACTCTTACGCCATTCTTTCCTCTGCTCCTGTGTAAGAGAACATAGCTCCAAGAAAGCACATGAAGATCTGGATCCCTGAGAAAGGCACTCTGTCTTCCTTAGAATTAGTAGTAAGAAACAACTTCCAGATGTATTTTGACTCTAAAAAAAATTAACCGGTCAACTTTTAAAGGAAAATTAATTGTGTCTTTGAAATTAAATAATAAAGACAATAAGTGTTGTTAAATATTCTTCTAAAAAATCCTGGTTTTTCCTAAAACCATATGTGGTTTTGCTCTGATAAAAAAACCCCAAATCACCTAGGACTCAGCAGAAGCTTGTAATTGTACAGAGGAAGCTTTGTCTATGAATAATGAGTATTAATCTTAGATCTAATCCTATAGAGTAGCCTATTAGTATCAAGCAGGATGTTTAAATACTTTCCAGCTTCCCTCTTAACAGGATTATCTATCAAGATTACATTTTATCTTTTTCATTATTCTCTCTGGTGATGGAACTGCTTTTCTCTCCTACCACAAATGACCTGCAAATATCCAGGCTGGTCAGTGGTGATCAACAGTATGTCATTCCATTGTGTATAGACAGCAGCAGTGTCTGGAAGCAGAAATTTCACTACAAACTCCCCAGAGTACACTAAAATGTTTCCTCTCTGGACAGCTGATGCGGTAGGTCTTTTACCATACATACTTAAAGGTTTCAAATATATCGACATTTAATTTACAAAATGACAGAAGAGTGTGTGATACATACACACTGAGACTGTAACACACCATGGCGGTGAAAAACAAAAAGCAGCAGTTGATGCCCCATCTGTAGAAACAGTATGTTATTTCTGCTCCTTGTGCACTGTGGCTTAGCATTCAGAGGAAAGGCATCAAAGAATAACCTTCTTCAAGAATGTTAGCATTTTCTTAGAAACAGTTAAAAAATAAGAATAAAAATGAAGTTGATACTTTTGAAGTGCAAACATGACAAGAGGGAGAGATGCTATATTTGCAAGAAAAATAAAATACCAGTATTTGCAGTGAGTACCTTATCACCCAGAATAGTCTCTATGTTCTTTCACTGAATTTTCTTCAGTATCAGGTAGATCCCATTTAAATGAATGGAAATTGACATTTTTGTCTTTAGAACATAATAGACACACAAGAGGCATAACTAATGACAATAGATCTTTCTGGCTACCATATACCTCTGTAGCATCAGATATATCTGTAGATAAAACACTTACTGTAAATAAAAGCAAAATTAGGTACTAAAAGGATGACTTCCATTCAAAAAATCCTCGGAGCAAGATCCTGAAAATCAAAACACAATCCCTATTTGTGAAGAAGGGCTCACTGCTTTAAATGCATTCTAGTGGTAATTCTAAACGCACATTTCCAGCACAGAAACTTGCAAGTCAGACTGGCTTTCTGAATCCTTCACAAGAGATTGGGTATATCTGTTCAAAAGAGTGAAAAACTGATTTGAAATAAACAAGCAGCAGCACACCTTGGGAAGAGAAAATCCTCTTTTCCAGTGGTACAGGAGTTTTCCAAGGTTTGTTGTCAGAAGGGATAAGAATGCATTAAGAGAAACCAGATCAATAAACCCAAACCATTCACTCTTGAAGAAAATTTCTGACTTGTCTATCTAAATCTGACAAAAATGAAGTTGTTTGTGAGTGTAACATAGCAACTAAGAATACTTAATGCCATCGTAAGGGGCAATTTCTAACCCAGTGCATTTCCCTGCTTCCAGGTGCTTGGAAGATTTTCTATTGAGTAACTATCTACAGTTTCTCTCTTAAGATCTCCAGATTGGATCATTGTGTGGTTTTCCTTTGAGGTTTTCAAATTTTACTCTAAAAACTTGGGGGTCTTGAGTTATATTCCCTTCAGAATCGTGTTCAAGCAGTTTCTTGCTTTCACTGTTTGTAGATAGTGAAAAATAAATCTCACAAGTCTGTATTTGCTTTTCATATTAAACAATCAATTATTTAATGTCATCATTTTCTGAAATTTAGATGGTTCCTTATGCAAATGTAATGGAACTCTCAATGACAATATATTCAAGTAGCCTCTTGAAAACCTAATAATTTTCAGGTTTCCTGCTTCAGCCATTTTTTTCTGTTTTACTCTGTGCTCTGCAAACACAAACAATTAGACAAAGCTATAAAAAGAACTTATGTTCTGCATGTGGTCACATTGATTAAGTTTATAGGATTTATTTTGAAATAGGTTCAGAACACACTGCTGTTATTGATTTTAAAAACAGTATTTCTCCCAGTGTTTCCTTTCCTCACTTCATTAACCTTGCTCTGTAAAGCAAGTACAAAGGAAACATTTTGTTTAAGCAAATACAGGACAAATTAACTGAAATAAGTTAATAGGTATCATGAAGCTTTTCTAATGTCTTTTTTTCCACATGTACAATACATTTCACCTTTCTCCTGTCCTTTTATTACTAAGAATGTCTCAGCTTAACCTAAGTCTTGTTTGGCATTTGCTTCTCTTCATTGACAAGTTCTTTACTTTCATACTTAGCAGAGCATTACACAACCCACCACTGCCATCAAGTTCATCATATATCAAGCACTCACTGATATTTGTTTTCACAGTGGAAGACCCAGGTGAGTGTGCCTTGCTACTCAGGCGGTACTGAAGGAATTTCATATAAATTGAAAGTGCAGTCTTTCTGTGGGGTTTTTTATATAACTAATTCTGCCAAATCTTTTTGTTTGCATGCGTAACTGAACATCTTTTCCTGAGCAGTTTTCATGATGTAATGCTCATATTTAAGAACTCTACCCTGTTCTATAATAATTCTTAGCTTATCTGGTTTTGTCACAATGATTGTCCAGTAACACAGTAGCATATTTGTTTAACAGCAATCTCACTATCTTGGTAAACACAAAGGTGTTTTCATTTCTTCCTGCCACAAGAAAATCACATCATTCATGTCTTAGTGCTATGTAAAAGTTACATAATTCATTAATTTTTTGATATCCTATTGGAATCCTTGTCAATAGGAGATACCACCTATAATGTATCGTGGTTTTTTAACATCATCTCGGCCCTAAAGCTTATTTTTTACATCTTGTACAGAGCAACTAGGAAAGTTCTAGGTCTGTTGGATAATACTGGGATAATATTTTATGATTCAACTTACTGTCCCAGCCTTTCCACTCAAAAACATGGGATTTCTACACTGAAGTCATGTCAAATCCCTTTGAGATGCTGGCATCTGTGTTACTGTATAAAACAAACCTTTTCATCCCGGGCCACTGTAGTCTTCTTATCTCCGCTTATTTTTTGTGGTTGGGTGCTGTGTCTGGAAATGCAGGCTATAATTTTATATATATTTTGAGCTAAGTAAGTCAGCAATGCTGTTAAACAAGCAGTCTTACCTTCTCATTGTTCCCACTTCTGCAACATTTTCTTTTTCCTGGTGCAAGTTCTTTCCTAGCCACAAAGCAAAGCACCTGGCAAAATCAGCACAGGCAAAAAGACATGTTTGTTCACTGGCCGATAGGGTTCAGTGACTGCATGAATACAGGTGCAAGGATGGACAAGGGGCTAATAGCAGCATTGAATTAGGAGAACAGGACAACTTTGCTTCAACAATACTAGCTTATGCCATCTTAAACTATCTATCTCCACTTCAGTTAATTTCTGCAGTCACAGATCAGTCTTCAGTCAAATTTTGTACATCTTTCAAGAAATCTAATCAAGATTTCATTGTTGTAGGCTTCTTGAAGCTTTGTCCTCTTGCTCAGTAACACCAATCCTCCAATTCTTGGAAAGTCGTGGAGAAAAGTAGACAGCATTCGTTTCTTCTGTTAAAAGTATGAAACAACAACCCTCTTGCCTGACACCAAGGATTCGTATTGTGATATTTTATCTCTTAATGAAAAATGTTTCTTTCTTTCATGTTCTATTTTGATTAGATGAACTCCTCATTTTTTTATAGCTCGCAGAATTTATTTGTGAAACAGAATTTTTACTATCCTTGCAAATAATTCTAAATTAATGTCCATCTTCCCCTTTTACATTAACACCTCTGTCTCACAGGAAACTTCACTCAAAACAATTTCTAAGATTCCATCATCTTTAGCATTTTGGAAAGGTAGTTTTCAGTTCACCCTGTTTGTACACTTTTCCATTGTGACAAAACATTTTCTTTCAAAACCCTTAAGGGTTTTAAAATACCAAGTAATTTAATTACTGTAAGAGGTCATAGCAAGAGAGATCAAAAGTTATCCTCTTTCTGAGGCTATTGCTACTCATATGTCTGCTTATACCATTTGGCCGGGAATCATGAGTAGATAGCACCCCTGAGTACAAGGAAGTTTGTCTCTACTGTAGCTCATCATGTATGAGGGTCCTTAGACATGTCCAGATTTGATAATCCATATCAAATTAGCTCTTTGCCATTACTGAAACTTGCTGAGATGAATCCCGTGACTGGAGTGAGGCTATGAATTACTACAGGCTGATCAGAAGTGATAGGCAAGGAAGGGAAGGTGGAGGTATTAACCTCTACATCAAGAAACAGATGGATTATGAAGAGCTGTCCCTAAAGAATAGCCATGAGCAAGCTGGAAGCTCATGGGTAAGAATTAGAGACCAAGACAGCAAAGGAAACCTTGTGGCTGGTGTCAACTAGAGCCCACCTTATCAAGGGGAGCCTCCTGATGAAGCTGTCTTCCTCCCTGATGAAGCTGTCTTCCTCCAGCTGCAGAAGGCTTCACGTTCACAGGCTCTTGTCCTGCTGGGGGACTTCAACTACCCCAATATCTGCTGGAAAAGCAGCATAGTGAGCTGTAAGCAATCCAGGAGACTCCTGGAGTGCATTAAGGACAATTTCATGACCAAGGTTAACAGGCAGCTCTATCAGAGGGGTTGTGATACTGGACCTGATGGTCACCAATTCAAGTGACCTCATCAATGATATCAAGATCAGAGGCAGCCTGGGCTGCACTGATCATGTGTTTGTGGAGTTCATAGTCCTGAGGGATATGGATCAGGCAAAGAGTAAAACCAAGACCCTGAACTGTAGGAAAGCAAAATTCCAGCTCTTAAAGGAGTTAGTCAGTAGAACCCCCTGGGAAACTGCCCTCTGGGACAAGGAAGCAGAAGACAGCTGGCAAATCTTTAAGGCTATTTTCCACAGAGCACAAGAGCCCTCAATCTCTACACATAAGAAATCAGGAAAGGAAGGTAAGAGAATGGCTTGGCTGGGTCAAGATCTGCTGGTGAAACTAAAAGGCAAGAAGGAAATGCACAAGCAGTGGAAGTTGGGACAAGTATTCTGGGAAGAGTATAGGGACACTGCCTGGTGGGATGGGGTCAGGAATGTCAAGGCACAGCTGGAGCTGAACTTGGTAAGGGATGCAAAGAATAATAAGAAAAGCTTCAACTGTGACTGCCAGAAAAGGAAGGTTAAAGACAGTGTACCCACCCAGATGAACATAACCGGCAAACTGGTACCGATGGAAGTGAGGAAGGCTGAGGCACTCAACAACTTTTTTCCTCAGACTTCTCTAGCAATCTCTCTTCCCACACCACGTGAGTGGGTGGACTGCAAGGCAGGGACTGAGGGGCAAAGTCCCTCCCACGGAAAGAAAAGATAAGATTCATGACCACCTGAAAAACCTAAATATATGTAAGTCTATGGGACCTGACAGGATACATTCCAGAGTCCTTAGGGAATTGGCTGATGTTGTTTCCAAGCCACTATCGATGAAAAAAGTCATGGCAGTCAGGGGAAGACCCTGGAGAATAGAAAGAGGTAAAAATTGTGCCCATTTTTAAAAAGGGCACAAAGGAGGATCCTGGGAACAAGTGACCTGTCAGCCTCACAGCTGTGCCTGGGAAGATCGTGGAAGAGATCCTCCTAGAATCTGTTAAAGCACATGGAGGACGAAAAGGTTATTCAAGACAGTCAACATTGCTTCTCCAAGGGCAAGTCCTGCCTGACCAACCTAGTGGCTACAAATGATGGATTGACTATGTCAGTGGACAAGGGAAGAGCTATAGATGTCATCTATCTGGACTTCTGTAAGGCCTTTGACATGGGCACCCATAACACCATTCTCTCTAAACTGGAGAGAGATAGATTTGATGGGTCGACCATTTGGTGGAGTAGGTATCGGATGGATGGTCACATCCAGAGAGTAGTGGTCAGTGGCTCAGTGTCTGCATGGAAATCAGTGATAAGTGGTGTCCCTCATGGGACAGTTCTGTTTAATATCTTCATTAATTACATAGGCAGTGGGATTGAGTGCACCCTCAGCAAGTGTGCAGACAACACCACGTGGTGCAGATGACACTCCTAAGGGATGGAATGCCATCCTGAAGAACCTCGACTAGTTTGAGAAGTGGGCCCATGTGAACTTCATGAGGTTCAAGAAGGCCAGGCGCAAGGTCCTGCACATGGGCTGGGGCAACCCCTGATATCAACAGGAAGTTATTGACAGATACAGGAACAGTCTTCCAAAACAGGATCAATTCTTTCCATACATAGGCATTAACCTTTTCTTTGCAGCCTATTTAACTGTCAGAATGCCTCCCAGTCACCCCAGAGAGTGCAGAAACTGACATACCTCCTTCCACTGCACTGCTGGCTCAGGCTCTGATAGAACAAGAGTCAACAGATGTCATATCAACTAAAAGTCTGCAGATTGCCTGCACTACACTGTGATGGAATCAAAAGTTATCAATGTCTAGAAATCTTAGTTGGAATGTGAACTACAAATACCTTCAACAGGATTTATGCAGGAGCATGATAAAATTATTTTTTTAGCAAAAAGGGAAGGGGTAGGAAGAAATGAAATATCTTGTATCCAGAACATGCAGAATGATAAAAAATATTTAAATGTAACAACAAATGACAAAGAGTATGGTTACCTAACAGATATCTCCATTGACCTCCAACATTGGTGAGCTAACTCCAAACACAGAAATTTGAGTCATTCATTGGAAAACACCTGTCCAAATAAACTGTCTGAGACCGCCAAGAAGATTCCTGTGTTCCCTTAGGAAGCTGTGTTCTCTAAGAGAAAGATAAAGTCTGTGTCTTGTAAGCATTTGTACAAGCTCTCAAATAACTTACAGTATACTATTTGAATGCAGATTGCTGTTTTACAGTATGACGTCTAAACAAATTAAAATTTTCAGTCTTTTGGTAGGAATTCACTGAAAGGACAAGCCTAACAAAGCAGATTGTTATTATTTTATGAGCTGCTTCTCCCCCCAAGATAAATGCCATTCTTTAAAAGAACCAGTGACATATAAAGTATATTTTAATCACATCATCTAATTACAAGGAAGAGTAAATCATCTAAAAAACATGTGCAAAGTGTCTTTTCTACCATGTAACAAAAAAGACTAATTAACAATAAAATAGGATAGTGTCATTTTGACAGACAAACGAAGTACATGGGATCTCTCGAATTCTTCTCCCATTGGAATGCACGACAAAGGCAGAATCTTTCAAAGCTGTTGAAAATTCAAAGATAATTCGGTTAGTTATTTGAATTTGTCATATAACAACTTTGAAAATGCATTTGTCCCCAGTTCAGATGTATTATTTGAAAGAGATTTCTTTTGTACTTGTGCAAGTCTCCAAGATGCATAAGTGCACAGATTCTTCTTCAGTTCTATCAATTTACATTAATAACTACTTAAGAAGAATAAAATTTCAGCACTGAAAATGGCTGGGTACATCTCAGGGACACCTTCAGAAAAACCACAGCTTTACAAAGACCACACAGTCCGGGCGTTAAAGAAATGGTGATGCCCTTTTCAAAGTATGATTTTAAATTCAGTATTAATACATATCCTCTCATGTATTTACCAAAAGATACAGGTTGTCCACTATTAGAAAGTTGCCATGAAACTTCATTTCCTTAATGGCTAGAAACCTCTGAATTTTCTCCTGTTTAGTTAATTTTCCTTAATTATAAGAGGCCAGTCTTTCTTAGAGTGGTCTATATTAAGGCTTGTAAGTGCCTTTTATTTGTATAGTAATTATTCCTATTGATTTAAGGAATGCTTTATCTGATCCGTGGTAGGCTAACTATTGTCTTTTCATGGGTGTAATACGTATTCATCTTATAACGAAATTTTACATCCCTGTTTTTTAGCATCTCAAACCAAGGCATCTTGAAAGATTGTCTATCATTTTTACTGTCAAAATTTGTACACAAGTTCTTCTACCAGCACTCTCTGAATCTCTGTAACACTACCATGCATGGAAATATTATACAAGAACAATCCAAGAAAACTGAAGTAAGAACATTCATCATTTAAGAATTTTACTCTTTAATTGTCTATTTGCATAAAAAACATGGGTTCTGCCAGACCAACTTGATGTCCTTCTATGACAAGGTGACCCATTTAATGGATGAGGGAAAGGCTCTGGATGTGGTGTACCTGGACTTCAGCAAAGCCTTTGACACTGTTTCTCACAGGATTCTGCTGGAGAAACTGGCTGCCATTGGCCTGGACAGGCACAGCCTCTGCTGGGTCAAAAACTGGCTGGATGGCCAGGCCCAAAGGGTTGTGGTAAATGGAAGTAAATCCAGTTGGAAACCAGTCACGAGCGGTGTTCCCCAGGGTTCAGTGCTGGGTCCAGTCCTGTTCAACATCTTTATCAATGATCTGGATGAAGGCATCGAGTGCACCCTCAGCAAGTTTGTGGATGACACCAAGCTGGGCACAAGTGTGGATCTGCTTGAAGGAAGGGAGGCTCTGCTGCAAAGGGATCTGGACAGGCTGGATTGATGGGCTGAGACCAACGGGATGAGGTTCAACAAGGCCAAGTACAGAGTCCTGGACTTGGGATACAACAGCCCGTGCAGTGTTACAGGTTGGGGAAGAGTGGCTGGAGAGCTGCCTGGCAGAGAAGGACCTGGGGGTGTCGGTTGACAGCAGCTGAACATGAGCCAGCAGTGGCCCAGGTGGCCAAGAGGGCCAGTGGCACAGAGGCTGCACCTGGAGTGCTGGGTTCAGTTTTGGGCCCCTCAGTACAAGAAGGACACTGAAAGGCTGGAGCGTGCGCAGAGAAGGGCAACGAGGCTGGTGAGGGGGCTGAAGAATAAGTCCTATGAGTAGAGACTTGAGGGAACTGGGGTTGTTTAGCTTAGAGAAGAGGAGGCTGAGGGGAGACCTCATCACTGTCTTCAACTACCTGAAAGGAGGTTGTGACGGGGTGAGTGCTGGGCTCTTCTCACAAGTGGCAGTGGTAGGAAATGGCCGCAAGTTGCACCAGGGGAGGTTTAGACTGGACATTAGGAAGAATTTCTTTACTGAAAGAGCGGTCAGGGATTGGCACAGCTGCCCAGGGAGGTGGTGGATTTGCCATCCCTGGAGGTGTTTAAAAAGTGGGTTGATGAGTTCCTTAGGGACATGATTTAGTAGGGAGACAGGCACGGCTGGACTCTGTGATCTCAGAGATCTCTTCCAACCTAGTGATTCTATGATTCTATAACGTTCTTTAGGCCTCTGTGGCAGTAGTGTAGTTATTTTCATGTTAAATTCATATTGTATTTCAAAGTCACTGCTGACATACTCTCATTCCTGAGCAACACAATATGCTGAAGATGAACTTCTTGTAAAGTTTCAGATTAGTTGGTCAAGGATTTGACAAAAGATGTATGTAAAAAGTAAGAAGTTTTTCACTTCTCCTAAAGCATGACTTCAGGAAGGCATCTGCACTTAGTAAAGTTATCTCATTTTATATGTCCATCTTCTTTGGGGAAAAAAAAGTTACTTTGTCCAGGTAATTAACTCTGGAAATATTTGCAATATTTTTAATTTTAAAATTTCTTCAAAACATGTAAGATATCTATTGAGTTTAGAGTGTTTGTTGTCTCTAATGACGTGTCTTCTTGTCCAATGAACAGAAAACTACAAAAATAGAATTTATAAAAACAGAAGTGATGTGGAACAAATTCCTTAAGTTTGAAATATGGGAATACTACAGAGCAATAAAAAAACAAAGAGCAGACACACAGAGTCAAACACTACAAGGCCAAATCAGACTGCCTAATTGCATTTGAAAACAGCATGCAGAGTAATATATGAAGGAAACATTAGTCATGTTTTAGAATAGTGAAAGAAGTCTTCTAATGAAAGCAAAGCTCTTTTCGGGATACAAGCAAGTGGACCTTCCTCACAACTTTATCATCTACACAGCAATTTCATAATAGTTAAAACATGAAAACACTGTCTGCAGTAGTAGCTGCAGGAGACAAGAGAAACGAGACAGAGAAAAAAAATAGTTAATGTAGCACCATGTAAATAGTGGAGATGAGAAGAATTATGGACAGAAAACAAAAATTACAGTTTCAAAATACTCCATATGCAGAGAAAGTTCTTCAGCTGTAGTTTGTTGTCCCCTCAAACATTTTGCTTTTGGAGGAAACGAGCTAGCTTGCAACTTTTAAGTAGTTATGAAATAAAAGGCCTGTATTGATTTTTGTGCAACAACTGCTGATCCAAAGGCCTGTATTTGGCAAATAGTAAGTACAAATGGTGAATATTTTAAAAATGGGAGATTACCATTACTTACATACTTTCCATTTCCCTTTTCTTTCTCCCAAATGAAAGCATGACTCACTTGATATGTATGAGCCATCTCAACATGTGCTATAGTCGGATACTTGATGTAATTCTCAGGTGGATAAAGGCACAAAACAATCACATTCTTAGGGTTTATTGCTATAATCCTAGTAATTAAGTCCTTCTTATCATGTTTAGACTGCAAACACAAATATAAATTGCATACCCTTATGTGGTATAAATCACTAACATTCCATATAAATATCACAGTTCAGGATACACAGCACAGTTAGCCTAACATGATTAACATATGCAAATTGAACCTCTCAAAGGCTCTCAAGCTTTAACAGTCTGGCTCTCTTCAATGTATCAAATGGTCCCATTCCTAAGTACAACCTATTATATACCCCAACAGATCCAACAGAAACAACTACAGAAACAAATCTAAGCAAACAAGCAAAGCACAGAAGTTTATTACAGAATAAGGAACAGCTATCATTTCAACTGTAGACTCCCAAAATTATGCAGAGAAGTTCAAAGTGGAAGTTTTTTCAGAGTTGAGGAGGATGAGACCAGTGTAATTTGCATTACATCTAACTTTTGCAACCTACTTCTCACTGTTGATGTAGCCTTTCTTTTGTTCATGAAATGTCCAATATCTGCCTCTTCATGAATGAAGACGAAAGAAACATTACTGAGATGATTTCTGAGGAGAAGTGGAATGGAGCATAGGTATCCTGCACCCACAGAAGACACTTAGAAATCTGCTGTTGTTGAAATTACTAGGATTTAGCTTAGGACTGTAATTGGTAATGATGCAATTATAACCAAGGGAATAATACTGAAAGGGTGCTGTTCTGTGACCAGAATAAATCAAAAGAAACGGAATAATAAACAATACTAATTTTGCAAATATGCTTGCTTAAATCAGGCATATTGGATAGCAGTAACAGAAAAGTGTATATGTTCAATTTCGGGTTTCATTTTGTTTGGCTGTATATTTATCTGTAAGATATGTGTTACAAACACACACAGAAGTCCCATCTCTTCCTGCTGCTTCACTGCAAAACATGAAATTTACCAGATTTTATGTTGTGTCTGCTGCTACATTGTTAATCAACGTACTTATTAAATACAAAAGCTAGTAAGGTAAACATATAATTCTTCAGCAAACAACCATAAAGCATATGTTTTAGTCTTATCATACAGCTTGTCTACATACAGCTCAAATTAAATCAACTGCTATCTCTATTCTACCACTATCTCTATACTTATAAATGCAAAGTATAATATTTCAGCTAACCCCCAAAGAACACTGTTCCCTCCTGAACTCCATCATCACAATTCTTTTCCAAAAGAATAACTGATGTTGAGAAGTTATGTTATTCTTTTCATAGTTAAGACTGATAACAGGTTGCTCTTCTGCCCCTTTGGTTTAGGACTATTGTAACCTGCACTGTTTTCCCTCTGCTTCAAAATTACAAGATGTACAATGAATATAAAGTAGGCTTTTCCTTTGAACTTTGAAAGACAGTTGTCTTAATTTTTAATGCAGAACATCTGAAAAAGAAATAGCTAAAATTTTTCATTTTATTTCACATTTCTTTGTCCCTAGATCAACGATAACTTTTACTGGTCCATCATACTTCTGCTACATTTCATTTCTTTGTAAACACATGTACTGGCTACATATTAAAAAAAAAAAGCTATGAAAAAATTTTGCTGTTCACAAATCATTGACTCAGTTCTGCTTCTACTAGTATCAGCAATTATTTTACCGTTGATATGAAAATATATATAATTACGTTCATTGCAATTACATAGATATGCCACCTGGTCTTCAGCAGCTTCCACTTACGGCAGATTACTTGACTTTCACAGAAATAATCACCAGCTTCAACACCGAAGTCTACCTGATCTTGTTCAACTAGAAAGGTAATATTCTGTTTTGGTGACAGAATTTATTGTGGTCAAGATTTTAGCATGTGAGTGTCTCGTGATAATTCCTCTTTTCAATTCGCAAGATGAAGATCTTTTTTACTGCCTCCATCATTAAATACAGGATGAAACACTTATTAACTACCTTCTAAATATTCATGCAGCTGGTAAATAGAATGATTTTATTCCTGATAATGATTTCCTTCACTGAATTGCACATTCAGCAACAGAATTTTCAGAAAAAACATTATTTGCTAATTTGTGTGGGAGATTTTGAAAACTGTAAATATAAACAGAAAAGTAACCCATTTTTCAACACTATTTCAAAGGACTAAGGTATTTTTAAGATATTAATTTTACCTGTAAATATTTTTGAATAATGTCATTTTCTTAGCTTGCAGAATAAAGACAGTCAACACAGTCAACAGGATTACATTACGCTAAAACTTCTTGTCCTACTTGTCTTAGAAAAAAATTTAAGAGAAACATCCTACCACATTAGAACAGCCACTTCAAAATATGTGATGATTTATAATATTCTACTTGAATAAATATGCATTTAAGAAGAGTATGCAACTGTTCAGTGCAGTTAAACACAAAGGCCTATCCCTAACCAACAAGTGCATCACTGAAATTAATGGAGTTGTAGTCATAGTTGTAGTTTTGGTTAGCATGTGCAGAATCAGAAGTTGTCACAGAGCGTTAGCTCACATATAGTGGTCTGTCATGAAATTCACATGAAATTCATTAAATTCTTTGAAATTTTTTACACAATTATGCTACCAGTGGGAAAGCTTTGTTTCAGGGAATACACCCAAACTTCCAGATTGAAAACTTACTTATTAATTTTAATAAGGCAAAACCAAATTTATACGAAGATAAATATTATTATTATTTTTCTTACTCAGGAACAATTTTTGCTTTTCTCTGCCTCTAACTAGAAGTGTTTCTCATGTGCGTTATTCTTAATTACCTCAGTCTCCCTAGTTATTCTGCTGCAACTGCAATAAGAATAGTTGTTATGGTTGTATGCAGCATTTGTCAGTGAGAAAAGATAGGAAGGAATGGGACCAACCCGCAACAAAATCAGTAAACTGTAACTCAACAGGAAATTTCAAACTGCTATATAGAGGTTGAGTGTTACCAGTGATGTTACTTCAACCTTGCTTTGGGGTCTTTCCTCAATGAAGTAATTAATAGAAGAAAGGGATTCTATTTTTAGCTTATATTTTAAAAATCATAATTTCTTTAATAAAATCTTATTCTCTTTAAAAACAAAAATGACAGTTTTCTTTTTTGAAGATGGACCTGAAAAAGTCGATTTCTCAGAAAAAAAGATGGTAGAAAAAAAAAAATCCTTTGAAACAACAAGAATTGAAAATTTATTTTCCACAATCTCCTTATAAAATATAATAAAATAACTACAGTAAAAATACATTATTGATAAAGAAATATACAGGAGACAAAGGAAATATCAGAGCTTCATTAGCCAAGGCATTTTCACCAGAGATTATCAGTGCTGGCAATGGATGTTCAATAAAAAAAATTTCTGATTTTTTTAACAGATAATGGAATCTCTGTGTCCAAACATTGAATTTTGCTTTGTTATACAATACAGTCAGTCTTTATCCAGTCCCTGCTATTTTGTAATATTCATAGTATGCATACTATAATGAAACAATAAGGAAAGGCCAAAGACAAACAGAACGCTTTGAAGTGAGAACCAAAAATTTAGTTTCCTGGGGAACAAGGCACTGTCACTAGTGACATCTCTCACAAGGGCAAGAATCACTGAAAAAAGGACAAGGTCAGTACAGCTGAGGCAATAAAAATTAGAGATGGATACAAAAATTGGACCAGGGGAAGCATTTGTTACATAGATTCAAAAAAATACTCTACAAAAATACAAAAGAATTAAACAAGCTAACATGTTCAGTCTTCCCAAGTTGCTAAGTAGTTTGTTTACCAAAATTTAGGAAGGCCTTTTTTTAAAGGATTTTTTTAAAGGAAGAGCTGTAAGGTTGACAATAGGAAATAGCCATGGAATGAATAATGACCACAGCAGATGTGAAGTCAATATGAATCCACGTATTCAAGTTGTAGTCCAGAAGAAAAATAAACAAATGGACACAATGGTGATGCTGAATGACAGAACTCTCTTGATGTTTTGGAAGTATCATTAACATATGGTCACAGATGAGTGACTGTAGGGATACAAGAGACCAGAACCTTAATTTCTGGAGTAATTATTAGCAAAAACCTTCATAATATAGCAACTAGAAAAATCAATAGGTATTAAACAATGATAAGATGTACTTAACTGGAATGGCTATGTGCAAAGAGCACACAGATCTCTCTTAGGAAATGTGGAAGTATCAAGTGAATTGCCCATCACCACAAGCAACAGTTTACGTACTTTTTATAGATAAATGGGAATGAAAAAGATGTTTTCACTCCTACTCTTTTACCTTTATCACAAATTACACAAGAAGTTACATTAAGTCAAGGTGGCCAGCGTTTGAATTGAGGACTGTCAGAAATATATATGCTGCAGACAAGGCTTGTATTTTCTTTGACATGCATATTTCATTTGCACTTAAAGCAAACCCTATCATTAAGAGCAGGGTGACACCCTCTTGTGGACATTTCATCAAATTGTATCCTGAGTAGTAAAATCAGTTTTACCAAAATTCTTCCTGCAGTTTTTGATACATGCTACAACCATCTTTATTCTCCTATTAAAGACATCTAAGGAGCCTTATTCCATTTGGTTACATTGTCACATTCCACCCCAAAGGTGACCATATTCATGGTCATTGAACTTGTTCTGTTCCCAACAAGAAAATACTTTCTGGATTAGATATTTTAATAAAAGTTACAAATTATTATAATTGCTCATCTCAGCTGCCACAGACTGACAGATTTAATGACTGATAAGAGAATCAGAGAACAAACTGTTCTTATAATAATGCATGAAATGGTCTGGCAACCAAGGCTGGGTTGACTTTCTGTTTCAAAGACCACTACACAGTATGTAATATTCTAACACTATAAAATAGCCTGAGACTTTGTGAATAATCTGCTATTAGTAAAGATGGAATGTTTATTTCTTTCTTCTCTAAAAGCAGTGTGTATATTTCTGCCCTTCCTACTGAGTTGAAAATAATCTCCTGCTTTTAATTTAACATCTAAGAAGTAACATTTTCATGCACCTAGTAGACTAAGCCATTTTACTATGTTAAGAAATATAATATTTGTACATTTGGAAAACTGTTACTAAGCACGCAGAGGAATTACTTTGATAACTTCATTTGTCATGACATTGATTCCATCATTGATCTTCAAGGGACTTTGTTTTCCATCCCACAATCCCAATGATGAGTGTGGGTGTACTTGGATGGTGCACAGTAACAGAAGGAAAACAAGCCATCTTCATTTTCGTAGTACCTTTCTTGCCAAAATCACATCAAAGCTCTCTAAAAAAATACAGTTATCAAGACCAGAATTTTGTTTCCTACATTAAAATACATTATTTAAAATCATTGTCCTTTGCTCAATACATATTGGTGGACTTAAATATGATGAAATTATGAAACTGGTGAGATTTTATGGTGAAAATTTATTGATCTTGCTTGAGCTAGAAATTTTTGAATATACATCAATGGAACGCAAAGAATTTGGGAGCTGAAATAATTCCCTCCTCTCAGCTCACAGCCCTGCTGTCTCCAATTCCCCAGGGACTGCCTGTCACACCTTTTTTCTCAAACTAGGCAGTATGCAAAAATTAACAGGAAAATTTTGGAATAATACTTTCAAACAAAGTATAACATCAGTTAAGTATCACTAAATGAATTTTGACAGTATTAGGAAAAAAAAAAAGATTAAATACCATGACTTCTCATTCAGGCATTTTCTGAAGTACAGTTCTTGGTTTGTCTCATTACAAAAGACCGCAACTGTTCACAAGTTATTGTGACAGTTGCTTACCTCCAACAGTAATAATTCTTTCACATACAAACACTTCAAATAATGAAACAAGTGCTGTTTATGTCAGCAAGTAACACAGGGAAATAGGAGTCAGTTTGTGCAGTGAAATCGTTAGTGCTGAAGGCTCACGTCCTTTTTGGCTGTGTTGCAGACCTCGGTTCATGACCTGAATGGCCAACAGTGACTGTGCTACATGGGGCACACTGGCATGCACATCCTGGTTCAGCATTCTCTGTTCTGCAATGCAGACCAAAGCAAGTGAGATAGGTGCTTCAAAACTAAAAAACTAATGAAAAAGCATTTTTAATAAATTCGGTGATGCTAAGTGAATATTCAACCAATACCATGGCTTAATGATAGAAAAGTGTTGTAGAAAGCAATTTTTTAAAAAAACACTGCCTTAAAGGAAAGGCATTGTGGACATTGAGAAAATCAGGCGATGATGAGCGGAAATAAAACGTGATAAAGTTTACCAAGGTTTACTTTTTGAAGTGTTCATGTTTCTACAGAGAAACTAATCTTTTTTACATGCAAGTTTAGGATTTAAATATTAATTTGAGTAAAATTTTACTAAATGCTTATGTACTCAAACTTGCTAACTTTATCCCTGGAAAAACACTGAAGGAAACCCAAAAGGAACATCGTTATGTACGTTCTCAGACCAGATACTTAAATCATTTAAAGCATGATTTAAAGTCCTACTAAAGCCAACAAGGTGTCTCTTTTCCTTTTTACTATTATTATTATTACTATTACTATTATTATTATTACTATTATTATTACCACCCAAGTCTTGATGACGGTCCTAAATAAGCAGCAAAAAAAAGTCATTGCCTGTTTCAATAAGAATATAGTATCACCTTCAAACACAAGGAAAATAAATAGATAAGGGTGGTGCAAGGAAAAGGTCAACAAAGGAGCAGCTAAACCAGAAATTTATGCATAATTATAATAATCACTAAAGATAAGCACAGTATAGCCATTGAAAGTACCGTGAGAAAAGATTTTGAAATAACTGTGAAACAAATTTCTTCATTGGTTTTGTCACAAGGCTTTTCCCAATCACAGAGACAAGAGGACAGAAAGTAAATGGATGCTACCTGAAAGAATTAAATGCTTGTTGGGCAGAAGAGACTATGAATGTTGCTGGAGTGAAGACTAACGTCAGTTTTCCTACACATCCGTAATCTAGTGGAGCAGGAGAGGTTCAAGCAGTAAAACCTCTAAAGGACAGCCAGTAGTTGTTTTTACTGCAATAAGTAAAAACTGAATGAACATGACAAGAGAACAGTGTTCATTTTTTTCACTTTGGAAAACGCAACAGAATAGAGTAGCTACATAATTATCTAGGAAATATTTCTTACTGTACTTCTGGGGAGGGACTTTTTACAAGGACAAGTAGTGATAGGACGAGGGGAAACAACTTTCATAGAATCATAGAATCATCTGGTTGGAAAAGACCTCTGAGATTATCAAGTCCAACCATACCTGTCCCCTTACTAAACCATGTCCCTAAGAAACTCATCTACCCCTCTTTTAAACACCTCCAAGGACGGTGGCTCAACCATCTCCCTGGGCAGCTTGTTCCAATGACTGACCATTCTTTCAGTAAAGAAGTTCTTCCTAATGTCCAGTCTAAACCTCCCCTGGCACAACTTGCAGCCATTTCCTCTCATCCTATCGCTTGTCACTCGTGAGAAGAGCCCAGCACCCACCCCGTCATAACCTCCTTTCAGGCAGTTGTAGACAGTGATGAGGTCTCCCCGCAGCCGCCTCTTCTCTAAGCTAAGCAACCCCAGTTCCCTCAGTCTCTACTCATAGGGCTTATTCTCCAGCCCCCTCACCAGCCTGGTTGCCCTTCTCTGGATGCGCTCCAGCACCAAACTGTCCCTCCTGTAGTGAGCGGCCCAAACCTGAATCCAGCACTCGAAGTGTGGCCTCACCAGTGCTGAGCACAGGGGCACGGTCACCTTCCTGCTCCTGCTGGCCACGCTGTGTCTGATACAGGCCAAGATGCTGTTGGCCCTCTTGGCCACCTGGGCCACCGCTGGCTCATGTTCAGCCGCTGTCAACCAACACCCCCAGGTCCTTCTCTGCCAGGCAGCTCTCCAGCCACTCCTCCCCAACCTGTAACACTGCACGGGCTGTTGTATCCCAAGTCCAGGACTCTGTACTTGGCCTTGTTGAACCTCATCCCGTTGGTCTCAGCCCATCAATCCAGCCTGTCCAGATCCCTTTGCAGCAGAGCCTCCCTTCCTTCAAGCAGATCCACACTTCCACCCAGCTTTTGTCATCCACAAATTTGCTAAGGGTGCACTCAATTCCTTCCTCCAGATCACTGTAAATCTTCCTTCCTGCAAACTGAGCTGTTACTTCTTGTCACATTCAGAGCAAATATTGGTATTCCCCTTGCCATCTTCAGATACACTTTGCATATTTGAACACAGTTAAATTTTAAATTATATATTTTGACAATATTATAAACTTTGGTTTAGAGTCACAGATAAAGGGTTATCTTTAGAAAATATTGATTAAAATATTAAAATTGTTTATGTATACCTAATTCTGGAATGATTAATCCACTGATTTTCAGATAGCAGTATGCTAAAAGTGTAAAATTTTTGGTAAAATCTTTTCCTATTTTTTTAACTTTTCTGTACATAAGATAATGAATATTAAGATATTACAAAGTCTGTTCTTTGATCTAAACAAATGTCTTTTGGATAACCTAATTTTAAATTATTATAATAGCAAAAAAATTTCTAACTTTGTGGCATACATTTAATTCTAGCTTACCTTCCACTGCTAATTTTTTTGAAGTTGTACATTGTGTTGAATTCAGAGTTACCTATTTTTTAACCATTAAAGGCTTAAACTACTTTACAAATTGAGTATATACTTGTCATGAACATTATTATAAACATAAATATTACATAAACACAGCTGTAACAACATAAATATTAACTATTCATGATGCCTTATGGGACAGCAAGGGAAATTAATGTCTCCATCATTTGGTTGACAGGATACAGATTTCTTTTTCAATCAGAGGAGGTCAAAGCAGGAATAAAACCTGACTCCTTATTTCAGAGACACTGAACTGCAGTAGTGTAGCATCTGAAATGTTCTTCCCAGTAGCTCAGATTTCTCAGATTAATTTTTTTAGAAAACATGATAAATGACATACTTGTCTCAGAGACAATGATGGTGACAGTGTCCTTTGACTATGTTAAGCTCCCAATTTCTGCCTGTATTTAAGGTGTTTTCTCTTCTACTTAGACAATTTACTTATGTGCAAGGTTATGTTCCTGGCTGCAAACACAAGCTTTCCAAACTAACTTTATTATTCAATGTTCCTATATGCCATATGTTATATTTTCATGGGTGTAGCCTATCAGGCCTTTAGGATAAACACTTAGATAACACATAGAGGATCAGAGGAAGGAGAAGGAAAATCACTGGGAAGTAAGAGCCGTGGAGTAAATAGTTTGTAGCCGTGGAGTAAATAGTTTGTAAGCAGCCCACACTTACAAAAGTGCAAAAGTGAAGAGGATTTCTGCCTGTTTATTGTAAAGACACTAAAGTTCCACATGTGAGAAAGAAGTGAGAGATTATGAGTTGTTACTCATAATCTGTTACTTACCAGGTGTACCATTATTTTCCCACAGTTCTGTAACACCTAGTTGCCTGATATTTTTATCACGTTTTTTCCTCTAAGAACCTGTCTTTCTAAATATATTCATAGCTCTAACTTCTGCTGCTTTCTTCACATACTCAAGTCCCTGTACAAAGAGCAGTTTCACACATTGTCTCTCAGATACAATGAAGGCTTCTCACAAAGTAATTTGTGCTCTATTAGTAGACTGCTATGTGCTGAATGAAGCCGTTCTGTTTTTTAGTAAGGCAAAAAATTATGACTAATGCCACTTCCAATCTCAAATTTTTAAACCATGTCTTCCTCCAAAGCGTCCCGATAAGCTTTCACACAAGTATTATCACCTCATGCACTTACACATTAATTACTCAGACTTAAATACCTCCTCTTCGTTGGTAAAGTTCATCCTTCTCATAGACTGCGCTTTCTACAAAACAGCAGTTTGTTCGACAGTACTTTTAATTGTCGGCGTCCATCTAAGAGACCGCGCACTAGTGAGCTGAGTTGCGGCTCGCTAGCCTACCGGAGATCAACCTGCCTGTCCTTCAGCCGGAGATGCCGGAGCTGTTCCTCTATCCCCATCTAGTGGGGAAGGGCCGGGAAGTGCCGGACGGTTCCTTCCTGCGGACCCCGCTGTCCTGGGTAGCGCCATTCGCCTCCCCTTGCTTTGCACAGGGGTGCACAGAACGCAGCTGCACTTCGCCAGGACAGGATCAAGTTCTTGACTGAGTGCCCTACCTGATGTATTCAACATACTCCACATCATCAGCTTTATCTGCATCTTTATGTCCTCAGGTCAATTAAAATTCAGATATCTGTCTAAGTGGAATGTTAGACCAGAGATGTTAAAAACCCAGCCCAACAGCACTGAGTACATCACCTTTTTTAACCTTTTACCATTTCAGACTGAAACAATCAGTGTATTTTTGAATGCTATTAATTCCGTGCTTGGAGTTAAAAATTATAAACTCCTCCCTAACTTTTATTTGGAGTAAACATTCATTCTTGTAAGTTAACGAGCCACAAAGCTGGCGTGATTATTTTAGAGAAATAAAACAAAATAACATACTTTGCTCAGCCCCTGAAACAAGGACAAGAAGACAACACTAACTGAAAGACATATCTTTGGGGTAAAAATTTAAAAAATAGAGGAAGACTTCTAATACTTCTTTTCTTTTCTGCAACTTCAAAGCAATAATTTCAACAAAATAGTATAGGAAAAATTGCATTCCAGGACAAATTTTATAGCCAATAAGGCTAAAATTTAAAAGCTGTATTGATATCTTCTGGGGCACTAGATGGACATGGTAATTATTCAGAAAATTTTATTGGGACGGAGTACTCTAGTGTACACATTTCCAAACTAGATTTCAGCTATTAAAGGATGTAATTTCTCTCGTCACATGTCAATATAGAGTACAAAGATGTTTCTCTGGCCTAGCTGTGTATTTCCATACCTTAGTACATTTCTTGTAAATGTAATCCTAATACTGAATTTCTTGGCACGAGAACTAGACAGAAGCTGACAGATGCTATAAAGGACATTCAGTTTAAAGCACTGCAAAAATGCATTGATATGGACAACCTTAACCATCAACCAAAGATGTCCAAGGTGCCTTCCACAAGGAAAGGTTTATGGCTGTTCTGAAAGACTGAAATCAGAATATAGAATCATAGAATCACTAAGGTTGGTAAAGACCTCTGAAATCATCAAGTCCCATTGTCAACCCAACATCGCTGTGCCTACTACACTGTGTCACAAACTGCCACACCTACACAATTTTTAACACCTTAAGGGATGTTGACTCCACTGCTTCCCTTGGTAGCCTGTTCCAATGCTTGACAACCCTTTTGGTAAAGAAATTTTTTCTAATACCCTAACTAGAACTCCCCTGGTGCAACCTGAGGCCACTTCCTCTCATCCTGTCACTTGTTACTTGGGAGAAGAGACCAGCACCCACTTTGCTACAACCTCCTTTCAGGCAGTTGTAGAGAACAATACAGTCTCCTCTCAGTTTCCTTTTCTCCAAGCTAAACAACCCCAGTTCCCTCAGCTGTTCCTCAAAAGACTTGTGTTCCAAACACTTCACCAGCTTCATTGCCCTCCCCTGGACATGTTCCAGCAACTCAACATCCCTCTTGTACTGAGAAAGTAGAAACAAAATTTTTTTATTATCTACTTGTTTATTTCTGAAGGAAGAAAAACAAGTTGTGGACTTTAACAACAACCGCCCCCCAAACCTCAAAGAACTATTGCCATCTGTAAGTCTGTAGTGTAAGAGTAAAGTAAAGAGATCCTTTCTGGAGTCTAACTGGAAAGGGGATCAGGAGGTCAACTGTCACAGTCAAGACGGACAAAGAACGACAATAATTCCTATTTTATGGTTTGAAAGTAAGCAGCTCCTTTATTGAAAGCGACGGCTGCCTTTTTATATGCTCTACATAATATAAACAGGCATGTTACTGGCTCATATTCAACCCTGTTTGCTTAACATTCTTCTGTGCTGACTTCCTCCCCCATGCTTTCCCTGTTCCTCAAATCTGCACACCTGCAATCCTCCTTTTCTTTTTTCTCATGGTATTCTTCTCATGGGAGTACTTTGATATCACTGAGGTTGAAGTTAATCTTTTTCAGGATCCACGGCCCGCTACAAGCCCCCACAGTCAATAGAATGAACCACCACTTCAAAAGTTCCCAATACTCCCAACCCTTCCTTAGAAGAAAAAGAAAGCTCTACATTGACTGAAGAGAAGCAAACAACAAAATTATATATTTTTTAAAAAATCTTGCATGTTTTCTAATCAAAAGCAGACATTTCTCATATGCATTGTATTAAACAAAAACTTGCAATTTATTGTTGTTAATTTGCAAAATGGTTTCCTCCTCTTTTTATTTTTAAGGCTTGTAGTTGTAGCTGTACAACGTGTGTGCTTCCTAGCTTAGAAAATCAGGCCTAATGTTGAAATACAAACCAAATGTGCGAAATGCTTTTTGGTACGAAGTTATATGGCTATAATAATGCCTAATTTGCTATAGGAAATATGATATCAATATTCATGAGTTGTCAGACAACAGCAGAATTAACTCACCTGCTCAGCCTTAAGCTGCCTAGGAGCCACAATTTATACATCCATTCATATAACCTGGGAGCCTTCTGGAAAACGTTCTTCTGCATTAGCATGGGGAACACAAACTGCTTGCAGAAGTTCTTCTACTGGAACTCTTTCCACATGTTCCCCACTACCAACACATGCCTAATAACCTTAAAACCTCGGAGTAAAAGTTACAATTCTCTTCTGCATTTACTTTAAGCTATATGTATCTCTTTCTTCCTAAAGAACATAAATGAATCTTACTTTGCAGTTCAGGATGGTTCAAAACATTATCCTGTGGGATATCCTGACCCAGAAGTCAGGCTGCAGGGTGTGCCCTGCTCTTACACCAGCATCAGACAGCAGCAGTGAGCACATCCATGGCACATGCACCCAGGTAGAAGAACTCCTCTGCTTTAGTGACAGAGCTCAGAGAGGAGGTGAGTAGGTTAAAGAATTTCAGGGAGAGATAGACTACTCGAATTGCACCCTGTCTTCCCTGAGACAGGCTCAACAGGCAGACAGGATGCATGATACAGAGGATTCCCTATCCTCTCTCCATCCTGTAGATTGCAGCGACTTGAGGGCTGGGGGAAATAGTGACCAGTTTCTGCTCAGTGCAGCATATGCGTCTCATCTGTGCCTGCCCCACACCCTGACAGGTGCCCTGGTACAACAGGTACAATACTCTGCAAGTGGAACCAAACAGTAACAAGGACAATGGTTCATCTATCTTGGAGGATTAAGAGGCAGATGAATTATTCTACAAGCAGCTGGTAGGAGCGTCACGATCACTAGCCCTTGTCCTCATGGGGGACCAACAACCTACCAGATGTCTGCTGGTAATACAACACAGCAGAGAGGAAACAGTCCAGGAGGTTCCTGGAGCATGTGGAAGGTGATAACTTCCTGACACAGCTGGGTAGTGAGCCAGCCAGGGAAGGCACTTCGCTGAACCTGTTGTTCATGAAGAGAGAAGGATGTGCAGGTGATGTGATGGCTGGAAGGTTGTCTTGGGCACAGTTATCATGAAATCACAGTGGGTTTGGTTCCTGGAGAAGTGGGGAGGAGGATGAGCAGAATGGCTGGCTTGGACTTCCAGATGGCAGACTTTGGCCTGTTTAGGAACCTAGTTGACCAGGTCCTTTGGGAGGCAGTTCTGAAGGGCAAAGGAGTCCAGGAAGACTTCAAGAAGGACACCTTAAAGGTGCAGGAACAGGTCATCTCCATGTGCCGAAAGATGAGCTGGTGGGGAAGAATGTTCTGGCTGAACAGAGAAATTCGGCTGGAAAAATCAGAGGTACTTAACGCCTTCTTCGACTTGGTCTTCAACAGTAAGACCAGTTGTTCTCAGGGTACCCAGGAAGATGGGGATGGCCAACAGAATGGAACCCTGACAACCCAAGTGGAAATGTTTGACAAACTGCTACTCCACATAGACACACACAAATCTATGGGGCTAGATCGGATCCACTCAAGAGTACTAAAGAGACTGGCAGAAGTGTTCGCCAAGCCACTTTCCATCATTTATCAGCAGTCCTGGTTAACTAGGGAGGACTCAGTTAACTGGAGATTAGTGAATGTGGTGTCTATCTACAAGAGGGACCAGAAGGAGAACTACAGATCTGTTAGTCTGACCTCAGTGCCAAGGAAGGTTACAGAGCAGATCATCCTGAGTGCCATCACATGGCACTTACAGGATAACCATGTGATCAGGTCCAGTCATCATGGATTTAGGAAAGGCAGGTCCTGCTTGACAAACCTGATCTCCTTTATGACATGGTGACCCACTTAGTGGATGAGGGAAAGCCTGTGAATATTGTTTACCTGGACTTCAGTAAAGGCTTTGACACCATTTCCCACAGGATTCTCCTGGAAAAACTGGCTGCTCATGGCTGGGACAGTGGCACTCTCCACTGGGTAAAAAACCTGGCTGAATGGCTGGGACCAAAGAGTTGTGGTGAATGGAGTTAAATCCCATTGGTGGGTGGTCACAAGTGGTCTTCCCCAAGGCTCAGTGTTGGGGTGAGTTCTGTTTCATATCTTTGACAATGATATAGATGAGGGGATTAAATGCTCTCTCAGCAAGTTTGCAGATGACACCAAGTGATGCAAAAGTGTTGACCAGCTTGAGGGCAGAAAAGCTCTAGAGAGGGATCTGGACAGGCTGGATAGATGGGTCAAGGCCAATTGGATGGATTTCAACGAGGCTTAGTGTTGGATCCTGCACTTGGGTCACAACAACCCCGTACAACACTACAGGCTTGGGAAAGAGTGGCTGGAAAGATGTCCAGCAGAAAACGACCTGGGGTTTTGGTTGACAGACAGCTGAACAAGAGCCAGCACAAGTGGCCAAGGAGGCCAACAGCATCCTGGCTTGTGTCAGAAATAGGGTGGCCAGCAGAACCAGGGAAGCGATCATCCCCCTGTACTCAGCACTGGTGAGACTGCACCTCCAATACTGTGTTCAGTTTTGGACCTCTCACTACAAGAAAGACATTGAGATGCTGGAGTCTGTCCAGAGAAAGACAATGAAGCTGGTGAAAGAGGCTGGAGCACAGGTCTTATCAGGAACAGCTGATGGAATTGGGGCTATTTAGCCTGAAGAAAAAGAGGCTGAGGGGAGAACTTACAGCTCTCTACAGCTCCTGAAAGGAAGCTATAGTGAGGTGGGTGTTGGTATCTACTCCCAAGGAAGGGAGGAAATGGCCTCAAGTTGCCTCAGGGAGGTTGACTGGATATTAGGAAAACTTTCTTCACTGAAAGGGCTGTCAACCACTGGAAAAGTCTGCCTGAGGAAGTGATTGAGTAACCACACCTGGAGATATCTGAAAGAGGAGTAAATGTGGTGCTTAGGGACATGGCTTAGAGGTGGACTTGGGAGTGCTAGGTTAACAGTTAAAATTCATGATCTGGAAGGTCCTTTCCAACCTAAATTAAATGATTCTGAAGCTTTTGGAGGGATTAATTCCACTTGAAGTTGAGGGGAAAAATTAATAGAGAAATGGAGGAATAGTTGAAGAAACAGAAATCTGATCTGAATGACCATTTCAAAAAGTGCATACATGTACTACCATTTTCTTTAATATTACAATTGCAATCAGGAAAGACTGTCTGTCAAAAGCCATACCACCTTACCACAGGCACTATGGTCTTAAATTGAGCAATACAGGTTACGACCCCAGGTCATAGGTTAGGACACCTCCACATCTCCAGTTATTGTTCAAGAAGAAAAAAAAATTGTTTCTGAAAGGTGACTTAACTCATCTGAGATCAGCAACCCCTCTCCACTGACTGAGGGCAGCACAGCATCTCAAGGGGTGAGGAGATGGGTGACCTGGGGCAGCAGGGAGGCTCCATGCAGGATCTACAAAGGTTTCCACTGGAAAGCTTAGAAGAGAAAGAAAAAAACCCAGTTTATCCAATCAGTATTTAAGCATTGTCACACATTTCCTCAACACTTACTAAGAAGAAAGCATGTAGAATAATTTCACCTGGAGCCCCTCTGCTGTGAGCACAGGCTGAAAGAGTTGGGGTCGCTCACCCTGGATAAGAAAAGGCTCTGTGGAGACCCTATGGCAGTGTCCCAGTACCTGAAGGGGCTAAAGGAAAGCTGGGGAGGGATTTTTACAGGGGCATGTAGTGGGCAAGATGGAATGGCTTTAAACTGGAAGGGGGAAGATTTAGATTAGACATTAGGAAGAAATTCCTAATGGGTGGTGGAGGGCTGGCACAGGTTGCCCAGGGAGGCTGTGGATGCCCCCTCCCTGGAAATGTTCAAGGCCAGGCTGGATGGGGCCTTGAGCAGCCTGGTCTGGTGGGAGGTGTCCCTGCCCAGGGCAGGGGGTTGGAACTGGATAGGCTTTAAGTTCCCTTCCAACACAAACCATTCTATGATTCAAGTCCATTTTGAGACTCGGTAGTCGTTTCATCCATTTCACACCGTCCATGTGAGACAGTTCTGACAGACCTGACTTGCTTGTGGTGTTGGAGTGTGGCAGAGCCTGAGGCAGGATCCAGGTCTCTGGAATCAATGACCTTTCATAGGGAAAAGGCTGGGGTTTGGCAGAGAAGGGGTTAAAAGCCGCGCGCAGGGCCCAGCGGGCTCTTCCACTGCCGGGGCGGCGGGGCGGCACTGCTCACTGTTATTAATTATTCGCTGTAAAATTAACGGCACACTTTCCAAAGGAGGGCCACAAGCAGTCCTTATAAATCACGAGAAGCAGATCGGTGATAGAAGAAACGTGACCCTGAGCTGGAGCCCTGAGGGCGCCTCTCCCCGTTCCCACCGGGCAGGCACCGGTGGCGCCAGCTTCTGGAGGCGCTTTGGTTCCTCCTTCGGCGCAGCCAGCGCTTCCGTCCTCACTGGCGCAGTAGCCACCCTTTGCAGGCCCCGTATCCCTGAACGGGACTGGGAGGAGAGAAGGACGGGAGGGGCAACGGGAAGAGGGGTTCGAACGGCAGGGGCGCGGCGGCCGCTTTGCGGGGAGCGCATGGGCTTCTGTAGCGGGCGGAACGCTGTGATGCGGCACGGGCTGGGCTGCGGGAGGATGGGTGTGAAGGGGCTGGGGCAAAAGGTTTCTGAGGAGAGGCTGAGGGAACTGGGGCTGTTTAGTCTACAGAAAAGGAGACTGAGACCTCATCGCTGTCTGCAACTGCCTGAATGGAGGTTGTAGCGAAGTGGGTGTTGGTCTCTTCTCCCAAGTGACAGGTGATAGGACGAGAGGAAACGGCCTCAGGATGTTCCTGGGCAGGTACGGATTAGCCAATGGTGATCAGGCGTTGGAATGGCTGTCCAGGCAGGTGGTGGAGTCCCCATCCCTGGAGGTATTTGAAAGACGGGTAGATGAGGTGCTTAGGAATCTGGTTTAGTAGTGGGCAGGTTTGGATGGACTCTATGATCTCGAAGGTCTTTTCCAACCAAGTGATTCTACGATTTAGAATGTCCGTGTACACAAAAAAATACCTTCTGCTATGAACAGGTTATACCGTGGTGCCCTGTTTTAGACACCAGTAATAAGAGTTCCTCAAGAAAATGAGGAACTGGGCTTGCACCGGGACAGAGGAAAACTGAGGGTTCTTGAAATGTTTGTGAAGTAGTGGTTTAAGAGCAGCTACTTATGATAAATATGAGAGAGCCTTCCCTCATACTAAATATTTCTGTACAGTCATAAGCCTGTGCAGTGCCCCCCAGGCAGTGCCAACACACCAAGCCCACTGCCGTGGAGAAACTTTGAAGCTTAAACCACACAGAATAAACAAATTAGCATAAAATGAGCTAATTAGGAGGGGTATTGTCTTTGGGAGGCCAAACTGATTTTTTTAATGTGGTATTTTCTTCTGTGTGGTTAATAAGAACCTTTCTTGTCTGCCCATGAAGTACCATCTGAGTAGCATAAGAGTAATACTGTGGTAACACAGTAGATACAGAGTCCACATACTCAAGAGAAAGATAAAAGTGGTTGAACTACATTATAACCTTAACAGTGGTCTCTCTGGGGAGCACAAGTGAAACAGGACCAGGAAGTTTGCTTTAATCATTGTTCCTGCACTGTTTGCTTTTTTGAATAAACGGACTTCAGTGCGCTAAGCTAGCAATCCAGAACCTTTCTCGAGCATAACACATTGACACATAACCAAAAATTGCGTTTATATCAGAAAAAGTTGCAGTACGTTCTTCTTAATCAAGAGGGAGGTGTGTATGCTGGAGGAAACCTATTAGATTAATAGTGCTTTAACTGTGTGGCATATACACAGTTCTAAAAAAATTTGTCCTTTAAATTTCTGCAGATGAAAACATATTCTGAAGGGCAATAATAAATATTATTCTACAGCTACCTAAACATGTATTTATATTCCTGTAGCCAGATTATTACTGCTGGATAGTGTCCCTGAAATTACATGTGAATTTTCTATTTCAGGCTTTTTGACATCAGTATGTAGCATTTTGAATGAAATTTTGGGGAACTGAACAAATTGAGTCTATTACATATGAAGAACACCAGCCACAAAGAAGTCTCACGTAGACATCTCTGAACTGCTTTTAGGAGAGGGAAAAGCTGGTAGAGGCCTGGTAAGAAAAATCTTAATTTAAATACACACATCTCTATTGTTGGAAGGGAAGATTATTAAAGGAGTGAGAAAGAGAAAAAAAGGTAAAGGTGTAATTAAGTGCTAATGATAGATCTGGAATGATAGATCTTGAATGTTCAACAGTTAACTCAGTTTTATACTAACTTCATAACACCATGGAGGTCATCAGAATACTGTGTAACACAGTGTTCACAATAATGAAACAAAACCTCACAGACAGGCTATGAAATATATATGTGACACTCCCTTGCCCATAGGCCATGTTACATTTTTGAGTTAATCATCAACAGTGTAGGAATACTAAGCATTTTTTCTCACTCCTTAAGTTCTAGCTGGTATTCATGAAGTGATTTACAAAATAAGGGGATAATAAGAATATCATAACTAACTGTAAACCAAACCCTGATGCTTCCCATTCAAAATTCAAATGGACTTGTAAAAGCTGCACTTACCTTTATGAATCTAGTTCTAAAAACCCCAGAACACCCTGAAGTATCAGTACTTGTTCACATGAACAGTTTTCCATGAAACTGCATTCTTAAGGAAAACTCAGATGAAGGTAACATAAAAACATGTAACCTGTACATCTCCACTTAGCATGCCTAGGCTGGACACTGAACTTCAGTACTTCTGAAGAATATGAGGCAACATCTCAGTTTTCATAGTATAAGTAACATGCTGTTACAGTTTCAAAATCTTTCAGGGAATTTTTCTCTCCCTTGCCAACACAGGGGGTTTGGGGAGCCAGGACAAGTAGCAGGGGGTGGTTCATTGCTCCAAGTTCCAGTTTGGTGGCTGGGCGGTGGTGAGGGGGGGGAAAGGGGGTAAGGGGGAGGGGGAAGGAGGTGAGGGGGGTTAAAGGGGGTGAGGTTTCTTCCAGTTGGCGCCACCTTTTCTGCTCAGTGGCTGCTGTGAACGGGAGCCACAACTTTCGCTGGGCTGGTGGAAGCATCCTGGAGGGAGCTCCCCTGGCTCAGCCCCAACTCCATGTGCCCTGTTGTCCTTCGGAGAGAGAGCAGTCACCACTGCCTGAATTTGCTGCAGATTCCCTGGGGGCTGACGTCACCTGCAGAGGAGTTCCTGCCCTTACCTGCTTTGACTTGAATAGCTAATGCATTGTCTCTGTCTGAAGAAATATAGGGTGGCATCAGATGTTTTCATGCACTCTGTTTATAAAGATTGTGCATTCACTCTTTTCATCTGAAACCCTGGGAAAATTTCATTCAAAGTCTTGTGTCCTTTTTGCTTGATGGTCATCTTGAATCTCTCCTGCTGTATTTTTCTTACAGCTACATTCCATGGTTGCTGCAGTCTGCGTGTGGGTTTCTGTGTCTTCTCTGCATCTGTTTCTATGACATTTTACATTTTTTTTCCTGACACATGCCTATCCTCAAATACTCAACAAAACATGTGCCACCCAAATGTGCATTTGTTTTAGGTGGTGACATGGACCCATGTTCTCATGGAGGCTCTTCTTTTTCCACAAAGTTTAACTACTTCTTACAGTTATTTTGAGGAGCACTGTCTATGACAACTAGCTACTAGGGGTAACAGACCACTGTAATGAATTGAACTGTGCACGGAAAACACTAGCAAATATACACATACAGATACTGTAGCTTCTTCAGGAGAGTCACTGTATCACCTTTCATATGAGTACTTTCACTGGTTTGCAGTCTTCACTAGGAATAAAGTAGAGAAAGTTGTCAAGTCTACAAAATGTTCAGCAGTAACTCAAAACTATAGGTTAACAAATTAACAATGCTGTGCACACTAGCATTCTTTCATTACAGTCAAGATTTGTAAATAATTTCCACTTACCTATAAACTTTAAGTAAACTGTTCATGCTTATCCTGTAATTTCTCCAACTACGTACCTCCGAAGCCAAGATTTTCTATGCTGTTCTTTTCTTCAAAGATGAAATATGTTAAAGGAACCTGAGGGAACTTCTGTAAGTATTTTAACACTGTGGGAGTACAAATACACAACATCAAAAACTAGAATTTAAATACCTCACAATATAGAAAAGGACATTTTTCTTAAATACATTGTTTTGACTTGATTTTTAAGTTGTAACTATTTGAGAATTCCATGCTAATCATTCATAAAAGGTGTGTTCTTTCAGGTTTTTTTCTGTTGCAACCAAGTTACACCTAGTTACAGAAATATTTATTTGTATTTAACTGCACTGTAAAAGCCTAGGCAGCTTCTCCCAATCAACGATTTGATTTTCTGGACCACTTACTGTTCCTGTCAAAAGTTTAAAAAAACTTTTAAAAAGGCTTTGTGCTTCAGAATGCACAGCATTGCAAGTCTGTGAGAAATTAAATCTGTGACAAGTTAATACTGCTTTCTGGCTTACTGATGTAGCACCCACACATCTTCTGAAGTGCTGACAAAGTAGATGGGTTGATGTTTGTCCCTGTGGCCACAACTGAGAAATAAATTGCCAACATGTGTCCAGTTATGAAATGGGATAGTCTTTTGGTTTTTGTTTTTTTTTTTTTTTTTTTTAAAATTGATGTTAACAGCCATAATTTAAAGGAGTACAAAAGTTATGTTTATTTCATTTTATTGCACAATGTGTGCATTCTCTTCCTGTTCTCACTGCAAACATCCTTTCTTAAGGGCCACAGGATGTCTAAAAGGAAAAGGGACATCTGCTGCAGGTTTGAAGGCTGTTTTCAGCCACCCTACAGGACTTTCTAAAATGTCTTCTCATGGACAAAGAGGTAACTTGATGATAGCCCAATTTCAATCAACTTTCTTTTGTCAGGTTTTTGTATTACCTGCTGTCCATTAAAGAGTCAAAAATGGAAAAGCACAATATATTTTTAATACATTTTATAGGAAAAAATCAAATGAACATGTAGCTGTCAGGGAAGTTAACATTAGAATGAAGAGGGCAAAGGGATCTCCAGCAGTTTCAACAGGGCACGCACACATACATACTGTCTTTGGATGTGGGCTTATCTTAGTATGCAGTTATAAACGGCAGCAGGAGAGGTACTTACAGCTTACCAAAACTGTACTGCCTGAATGAAGATCTTTAATTCCTGCCTTTTATGGTTGCATTAAAATACTCCTTGAAGAACAAGAAATGAGTCACAATAACAGCCTGTGGAAACAGCTTAGATTTATGGGAGCCAAATCATTTGTGTACGGCAAAAGACACATACTCCTTTGACATCACAGTGAGTAGGATTAGGTTCTAAAGCTTTACCCTGAAACTTGCATTTCATTTTCAGGACCTCACTGCCACCAGCTTTGTTCAGTGCGGTGTGCGCCCCTTCATGTGCCACAGCCATGGCTGGGTGACGGCAGAGCTCCGCCCATACCAATTAGCACTACCTCTACCCCATGACTAAGGCTTGGAACAGAAATAAAGTTTAAAGTATCTTGATATGTTTTCAGCTAATATTCTGAAATACTTGATTTATCCCATTTTCTGGCCATTTCAGGCATAATGAGATGAACCCCACGCATACTAAAGTATTTTCCAGGAACATAGTCAGCCTCCATTCTGCAAGAAATTGCTCTAAGTGGACCTTTGAAGACAACAAGAATACAAGGAACCACTTGTCTGAATACAACTGAAGAATTTGATCTTTCCTTTTAAAAGTGAATTATAGTAATATCTAATAGTATAATAAATATTAAATTTCCCTTAAGGAAAAAAATTTCCCAATTCGCTCGTGTGTTACACCACCAGCTTCTAAAACAACTAATGACTTAAATTAATTGTTTTCTTGTGCAGGTAATAACATCATAGTACTTGGGCAAAATAGCCGTTGCTACAAATTCTTTTAGTTGAACAGGATTGTAAAAGCATAAAATGGTTCAATAACATTCAATAACATTCTCTTAGTGCATCTATGCACTAAGTGACAAATTAAGGAAAAAAATTGTTGTATTAATAACTCACTAAAATTAGAAAAACCCCTCATTGCTATGAATTGGTAACAGTCAGTCAGAAGTAGACTGGTGTTCCTGGGCCAACTTCATCATTTTAGAATCACATTTTTCTATGAAATGGTAGACGTGTCCAAATAGGTAGTAGTCCATTAAACTTCAGTTTATTACCCAGAGAAGATATTTTCCCCTGTGAGTTAGAGTTGCACTGTATTAAGTTAAGCACAAAGACTTATCAATACACTTAATTTACTACACCAATTATTTCCCTTTATTTCAAATGGGTAAGTTGAAGTTGTAAATGCATAAACAATTATAGGCTTGGGACTTTTTATATTAACTTGGAGAAAAGGTATGTAATATATTTTTTTCGGGGCCCAGTTTACTGTGTCTCCATGAAACTTGGATGACCAAGTACCCATTAGATAGCATTATTTCCAGTACCAAATTACTGCGTTCTCCAGTGCCATTTTCAGTTCTGTACTTTCAAACAAAACCACATGCAGTTGTAAAATAAAGTTTGATTCACCCAGCATTACAAAGTGAATACTTGTTTAAGCTTGAGAGGTATTTTCAATCTGTAGTAGGGCACAATTCAGGAAATCCTAAAACTTGGTAAGATTCAAGTGCCTTGGTGAGAGATTATCCCTGTAAGTAAATAATATCCATCCAGAGCTGAACGAGTGTGTTTCTGTGTCTCAGGGTCTTTACACCCAGTCCAACTCCATGGCTGAATCCTGGAGATGACAAACGAGCAGGGCTTCCTCTAGAAATCACGGGATTTTTGTCCAAGTATTGAGGAACAAAACGACACAAGTGAGTATGAAAAGACATGGTTAACTCATCGGATAGAATGCTTCTTCGCTGTTATCCCGTGCTGTGATTATCCTGTACAAACACCAGAAAAATCTTTCAGACTAGGACGTTCTTCAAGCACTCCTCGCAACCCACCGTTTGAGTATTTCCAGTGGATCTGGTGGCGGTGCGGAGCAACAGCCTCCGACGAAGATCCCTTCTGCCAGATATCCGCGTTTCCTCCCGTGCTCGCCCCAAAAGGTTATTTTTAAAAGCCACTCCTGTTCGGTACGCCCACCTGGCAATCCCTCGCCTGGACTGTTCCAGTTCCTGCGGTGCGGCCTCGTCGCTCCCGCGGTACCCCGGGCCCACACAGTGCCGCCAAGGTTCGCTTAGGGGTGCCTTTAGGGTTTGCCTCCCGCCGGGCAGCACCCGCGCCCTCCTCTCGCCGTGCGCAGGGAAGGCACAAATAAAAGCCAAACGCGTGGATCCTCCCGCAGCCACTCCTGCGCGAGCCTCTGGCTGTCTTTCTCTCGACGCGGGCCGGTGGCGTTCCGCACGCCACCGGGGCAAAGAGAGAGAAGCCGGGGCCGCAGCCGGAGGGGCAGACAGGGGGCGGCGGGAGCCGCTCCAGCTGCTGCGGCGGCGGAAGCGGCGCCGGGCGAGCGAGGGAGCGAGCGTGCGAGGAGGCGGTGGCGGAGGGAAGGGGGAGGCTGTTGGTGTTTGGCGCCGGTGGAGGGAGTCATTCCTGCAGCTGCACTTCCGGTCGGCATTTTGTTCTGAGAGGGAGCGAGAGAGACACACACAGATCCTTCCCCCTCCGCCGCCTCCGCCTCCTCCCCCCCCTGCCCCCTCCCCCCCGCTCGGTACCGACTGCCCGTGTCCCGGCCACCCCCCTCCCCCGCCCTCCCGCACCCACGCAGAGAGGGAGCGGCAGCGGCGGCCCCGGCCCCTGGCAGCGCTGCCCCCCGGCACCCCCCCGCGGCTCCGAGTGTGCCGCGGAACCGGTTCGGCGCGGCCCGGCCCGTGTGGATGTTGTGAAGCAGGCTCGGGGGAAGGGATTCGTGTCGGCCGCTCACCCCCTGGCTCTACATGTTCGCTGCACTGAGGAGGAGACGGAAGAGGAGCCAGCCCCCCTCCCGGCCCGGATTATTGTTGTTATATTATCTCCCCTCCTCCTCTTGCTCCGCGGCGGCGGCGGCGGCCCAGCGGCGGCGGCTCCTCTGAGGAGGGAGGGGGGCGGATTTCTTTCCCCCCCTCTCGGATTCTCGTTGGATTCAGACGCCGATTTGCTCAGGTAATTCCACCACCACCCCCCGCCCCCCCCTTGTCTCCCCTTCCCCTCCCTGCCCTCTCCAGCAGCGGGCCGGGCCTCCCCGCCCGGGCGGCCCAGCGCTGCTGGGAGCTGAGAGATTAGCTGTTATCCGTGGTAGGGGGGAATCGGTGGCAACCGGAGGTGTTTATTTCGCGGCCCTCTTCCTGCTCGCTCGGGTTTGGCGGAGGAGGCTGGTTCCTCCCGGGCTGCCTGGAGGCCGAGGCCCGGTGGAAAGCGCAGGCCCGCCGGCCAGCGCCTTTACTCCAGCTCGGGGATTAGAAAGGCGAAGCGGCTTCTCGGTGACAGGCCTCAACCCAGAGGGGATCAGGAGGAGGAAACAATGCAATTAGCCGCAAATGTGCGCTGATCCTTTGCCATATTTACAGCTTCACTGGGGCAAGGGAGCAGGGTCCTAGCGCAGATAGCCCTCTGAAGTGGGGAAGAAGTGGAGGAATAGGGGGAGAGAGAGACAATGTAAATATCCAGGAACAAAAATAACAGCTGTCTTCTCTGTTATCTTGTCCTTGTAACCAACTGCCTTCTCAACATCCAAAAGTTCGAATGCGTATGGATTTAAAATGTGAAGAAGCTTAATCTCGAAATAATACAGGGATTGATTAGTGTGTTAATCGCTTAGTGTATTTATAGCATAAAACTAGCACTTGTGGGATGATTGACACAACACAGACACCTGCAGACCCAGGAAATACAGGCAGGCAAGCATATTGTATCAGGTACCTCACACAATCTCAGTCTCTGTGGTGTGTACAGTACAGAACATGTACGACATACAGAAGAAATACTATTTGATGCTTCTAGCACACAGAAAACGAGAGGGAGATCATGTGTGAAGTGCTGCATTTGTGACGTTTAGGGGACCGAGGTGAAGATGAGATATCATGCAAAGTATCTGAGAATCGAACGTAAATTTAATAAAGTGAAAGGCGAGGAATGCTTAAAAAGCATCATCCTTTCTTGTCAGGCCATATCACTTTGAGATCCTGAGGTTGTTATTGGCTGTTTGTGTCCATGATGTTGGAATATGTAATCAGGTGTCATTTTAACAGGTCAAATGTGTTTTATAAATGCCTGTTGATTAAGTATCAGATCTTTATAAATAAATGGCAGCTAATTTACAGTAAAGTACATCTCGGGCTTGTGTGTGGTAGAGTTGGGAGTGTTACTAAAAATTGAAGTAGATTTAAACCAGACACCCTGTAAGCTAATAAAAGTAATCCTACAGAAATTGTATAATCGAGGAAAATTTTAGGAAACAAACTTTCATTTTTCATATAGAAGGAAAATCTGTAAGTGGCAAACAAGTATAAACATTACATAATTTGTCTTTTTCAGCGGGATTTTTAGTTGTTCAGACATCTGCTGTAATAGTAGTAAGTGGTTAATGTTATCTAATAGAGTAACTTTCTGGTGTACTGTGTTTAGAGTCTCATAATAAAATTGTGCTACAATGCCTCCAAGTGCCCTGATACATGTTTAAAAGGATGAAGTTAATATAGCTGTCACGTAGAAGGCGTGTTTTTAATGCTGTAAATGCGTGTAGTAGTCAGTAGCGTGTCCGTGATTTGTATTGGTCAGGGAGCAGTTTGAATTTTAAAAAGCCTGAAGATCCTGCTGAGCCCCAATCCCGGCCTCCCTCCCTCCCTCCCACTAATCTCCCATTCCTGTCTTTGTGCTGCCTGGTCCTGTTAGACAGTGTTTGCAACAGGGCCTCAGGCCTACGTGCGCGGAGAGGAACCATTTACACTTCGGAAAAAGCAGCTTTTTATTTTTAAACTTTGTGAAATGCAGAGGGAGCCACTAGTTTTCTCTAACTGTCCCTGCCTCAGCGTGTGGCAGCAGAATTGCAGTTTTCTTCTGGTCTGTAGCATGTGTAGAGGCCGAGTGTAACTATGCTTTACAGGAAAGAAAGGACTGTGCAGAAGTAGTTGTAGTTCTTGGGTAGTTTTCATCATCAGGAAGCGACGGTAGCCCTTGGGTTTCTCTCGTCATTTGTTTCAAACAGCTCTCCTTTTAATGAAAATTGGTTTGTTAAACTAGCACTAGTGAATTTCTCTGACTTATTTTTTGTTTAAGGAGTTTTGCTTTAGATATACCACATATGAGCAGGAATTGGGCTTTTGCAGTTATGTAGTTCCTGTCAAGTTTATCTTGCCAGGGTTGTGTTTATGGTGCCTTTTTTTTTTTTTTTATTGGAAAGCATGCACTTTTCTTGTGTGGAAAATAGACGTATTTGTAGAGGGAAATTTCAAATGCTGTCTGTGATTTGGATTTTATTCTTCTGAGCCACGTGATTATTCATGAGTTAGTTGCCTTATCACATTTTATGAAGTTGTAGATTTCTTTATGTCAGAAAAGTATATATTTAGCATACAGAAATATTTAATGTGGAAATGACCGTAGGATGATTTATATTTGTTTTAGATTGTATTTTTTTAACACATTTATGAGTGTTTGTGTGAAAGGCAGGACTATGTAACTTTTATATTTCTCTTTCCCTAACCTTAAGAGTTTATTTGTCCACTGTCTTATCACAACAGCTTGCTGCTTAAGTAGGATGTAGTTACTTTACTCATGTTATAGCAATACAAAATTAATTATTCTCAAGCTTTAGCTTTAACAAGTATTTTAACGGAAAGAAGAAAATACTTTCTCCTTGTTATCTTTTACTTTGCACTTTTGACTACTTTGTAAATTTTAAATTTCCTTCCTGTGTACTCCTTTTCTTCTTTGAACTGCTTAAACTTTCACCTGAAGTTATTCCAACCAAAAAAAAAATCTTTCCCTGAAGCCTTTGCTGTCTTTTAAAGCTACTCTTGTACTTTTTAAATGTAAAAACATAGGAAGAGGCATACCAGGAAAGCAAATGATTTTTCACATTTGAAACGTGTGAATTTTTATTTAGGAGAAACAGAACAGGATGAGAGAAGCAAAATTGTATCACAAAACCCCTTCACAGTTCCCTGTTCTACGTAAGATTATATGTACCCCTGTGCAGCCTGATTGTATATTTGAGACTTCGTGCATTAATCATAGAATCACATTATGGTTTGGGTTGGAAGGGACCTTGGAGATGATGCAGTTCCAACCCCAGTGCCATGGGCAGGGACACCTCCCCCTAGGAAGGTGTTCATGTGACTCGTCTTGCAGAATCAAGGCAATAGGTAGTAATTTCCCTGAATAGGACCGTGGGTTTTTTGGTTATGTTTGTATGATGATCAAGGTAACACAGCCTTAATCCTAAATGCTTAATTTTTATTTCTATCATAGAGGAATATACACTGTATTTGGAAGGATACAAGATGAAAAATAGTCAAAATAGATTTGAGAGAGGGATTGGTATAACAAGTTTTCTGTTGTAGTTTTCTGTGTATACAGTAGCAAATGTGATACTTTTATGTGCGTATTGTAATGCAAAGTGTTAAAGGCATGATACTGAATTTATATTAACATTTACTTAATAAATGTTGTACAAGAAATCTAAAATTAGTGGATAATTGCTGTAACTAGAATGAAAAAGTATACTCCTATTCTGTATATCTACACCTAGAAAAGAATTTAAGTCTTCAAATTCAGACATTTATGCTTTCTAGAAATTATTCTAGAGGAGTATGTAATATTAATGAATGTGTGGACACTTTGGCAGTAATTATGTGCACACTTAATTGAAAAAATATGAGTTGCAGTAGCTTTAGAGTTTGGTGCCTGGTAGGTATAAGATGGGTCATCCAGTGTTACAGGAGCTATTTGGCATCACAAAGTACATAACGAGAAATATTTGACATATCAAAAAAATGGCAATTTCAGTACAATACTTCTTATTTTCAGTCTTGCTTTTCATATGACTTTATTAGAAGTAGTACAGATTAGGGTAGCTTCTGATTTTGAGTCATCAGTCATAATGGAAACTCAGTTGCACAGAAATACCTACAAGGAAATGCTTGAAATTGGTGATACCTGTGCTTTCTTGCTGATAACCCTGTACAATAATGGTCCTTCTTTTATAATCAAAAAAGGAAGTTCTTTTGAAATGACTGCCATTAAGGGCTTGCATTCTAAAAACCTTTAGTGTAATTCATCTATAGTTGTGTTTTTATTCTTGTAGTGTTATGAGCATACTTCTTAGTAGCTGATGCTGACCCCCAAAGTACGTGTGAGAGAAGTGCTTTATATTGACATCTGCTGCACTCCAGGACTGAGGAAATTGTGTTTGAGTAGCTTGTGCAGGATTTGTGATTTGTGTCTTGCTTCCTGTCTCTACTGTTCACTATGGAAAGTGCCACTAGGGAGAAGGAGGGGGAAAAGGATTTTGTCACAACTGTACGTAGAAACTAAAAGGAGTCCCAATGAAGCTGAATGCATTTGTTGATGCTGTATTTGAAGGCAAGTACTTGGTTTACGCAAATAACTTTAAGAAAACATAAACATTGAAGACGATTTTTCATGTTAAAGTCAGGAAAAAAAAATCTAGAAAAGTTGATTTTTATGGCTTTTAATATTTGTATCAGTTGGTTCTAAGTGGTTTTCCAAACAGAGATTTCTAAATTCTTTATGGGTAGATGTTTTACTTTTTTGGATTAGTTCTGATTTGAACCACTTTGGGTTTTTTAATAGTGTGTCTATGTACATATGCAATGCATTTTAGAGGAACAGTGTTAAAACATCCTACGCTGCAAATTAAGGGACTCAGATAAGGAGATAAGAAACTAAGATTACAGAAGCAAAAATAATCCAGCTCCCTTCTCTTTGTGCTGGGCCTATAACTATGTTTCTGTATTCCTCCATACTCTTGCATCTGCAGTTTAGTGCCTCATACAGTGCCTGGGAAATGCCAGCTGACTGCTGTACTGTTATTACCCAACATATAAATTTGTTTTTTTCTGTCACTCAGTGTGCAGCCCATTGCCTCATTACCTGCTGTATACCTCCACATATTTAATGAATGCTTGCATTTTCATCCGTTTGGATGTAATTGTAGGAGTTGTCTCAAAATAAATATCTGAGCTTCACATCTATGAAATATTATTTCCATTTTACAGATGAAAGACCTGTGATCACATAGTGAGTTTTAAAAGTGCTTATAAATATTCTGTAATCTGACATGTTTTAGTCTTCAGATTTTCAGAGTTACTTTACAGCACTTAGTAAGTTCATAACATTGTTGTCTTTGACTTTGTTTGTGGTTGTGAGTGCACTGCATTTCAGCATACCAGGCGCATGGTTTCTCATGCAGGATGCCTGAGAAGTATAGAATGGGGTTTTGCTGATGGCCCTAAACTTCTATTAAGTCATGCCAACAGCTGGGCAAGAATAGATTTTCTGTCCTGAAAAATTAAAAAGAATCGCCCCCAATATTGTGAGGAAACCAAAATCCGTTAATCAGGAAGAGCAGAGACAACTAGATAATGACCCAAATCCCACAGGTAATTATGACTTGCCTACAATATTGGAGACAGGGATTCGGAATGTTACTCTGTTAACTTCCAGCAGGAACTAGCAACCCTGGAGGCTATCCTAATCCTTGGTTATTGGCTGTTAGGGATGAAACTCTGCCTCTTAAACTAGTAATTGTTGCAGTTGATGTAAACTGCTGCACAGAAACCTCTGTAGCCTGGTGGTCAGACCATTTCACTACGATGCCAAGTCTGTGAGCCATCTGCTGTATGGCTCTTATAGGAAAGTGAGACTGTTCTGAGGTGTAGTAAGTGCATTCCTAGGCAGAACTTTGCAACTCCAGGTGCAAATGCCTAATCTGTATTGAGCAGAGTAGTTCTTGAGCCTTTTTGCTCCCCTTATGGCTTTTTATGTCCGTTTCCTGACACTTACTATTTAAAGGCAATGTTTTTACTTCTGACTTTGCTGAACTTCAGTCATTTGGGCTGAAATCTTCTATACTGGGTAACTGACCTTTGTTGACTGACTTCTAATAAAGCTTAAAGCTGAAACAGTTCACTCACTCCTAAGGGTCATGCTAGAGAAAAAAAGTGTTGTAAACTATTACTGACTGTTTCTTCAAGTAAATAGAACACCTCCATCCTTAGAAAGAAATTTAATATTTGACTGGGAGGTAAGTTTTTACGTTAAGGGTATGCGTCTTGTTGCTATTCAAAAACTTGCCTCAAAATTGGGAAATTATTAGTGTCTGAAAAATTAGCTGACTTCTCTGGTTGTAGGTATTAATGTTGAAAAGTTTTATATGCACACCAAGACTTTCCTAATAAGCATAGTTCTAAGCAGTGAGATGTGGTACAGAACGTTAGTTTTCTGGTGTCCGTTGCCTGCTTGTCCACAGTGCTGATTCATCTGGATGTTGAAAATACAAGAACTGAAGTTGGAGGATGGCTGGAAGAATGAACATATGGAGAAGAGTGGTGAACCAGAACCACACTTGGAAAGGATGGTGACAGAATACGAGTTTGAAGGGCAGGAACTGGGAGGAGCCTAGGAGCTTGGAGTTCCTAAGGAAGTTATGACTGAACTGTGAGGACTAGATAAAGGAGCTTGTGGGACAGATACAAGTGTCCTTAGTAAAGATACAGGAAGAGCTCTGGAACAGCCTTAGCAAGAAGCTGAGACAGAAGAGTACTCTGCAATTAGATGTACAGTCAAGGGAAGAAGTTCAGGAATGGGAATGGCTAGGAAGTGTATACTAAGAGAGGCAAGATAGGGGAAAAAGGAAAAAAACTGCCTGAGATGCCGGAGGTACAAAACAAGAATTGACTGGGCAAAGAAGTGTTATTTCACAGACAGGAGATCATTGTTTGTATTACCTTTTTGTTGCCTGGTTTTGCTTGTGGTTTTTCTTCTTTATTAGTAAATAAGGAAATCGCACAGTAAAAATTAAAAAAAGATCAGAAATGTGAAGCACTTCTTGAGAGTGCAAACAGTAGGGAATTCTGTAGTCCACATTACCTGTGGAATCTGCATTTAACATCTTTGTGAATGTGTTGTATCTTTGAGTCTGTCATCACTTTTTTTTTTCTTACAATGGGATGCCCATTTCACTGATTGTGAAATGGCTGTATCATCCTTAATGGAGGGTTTGGGGTTTTTTTGACAAAAACAAACACAACAGGTTATATTAATGTCTCCTAGGATTGGTCTCAGATATAGTGTATAATCTGCCTTGGACGAAGGGATAGACTCTTGGGATTGCTTCCAGTTCTGTTTTTTATGATTAAGTATTTTGAAATCTCTTTGGTTTTCAATGTGTAGTCCTTTATCTTAATCACTTTACCTCATAAAACTCTGCTTTAGAGATAATTCTTCATTTCCTCATGGACTTTTCTGTATTGTAATACTGAAATGGTTCACAAATACTTATTTTTTAAATGCTTTAAGGAGTTTGGAACTGAGATGCAAAAGTTAATCTTTAGGACTTTAAGTCTAACTGGAGCAACTGTAGGATCTGGCTTTTAAATTAGCCTGATTTTTTTTTTGTGCATCATAACGTGTGTGATAATACTATAATAGAATTTGTTAATTTTGGTTACAAATATGACTAGTCAGTACTTCATCAAATTGGGCTTCAGCTCATGCAGAAAAAAATGGAACACAGAAATACTTACCATTAGTAACAGAAATAGAATGAGATTCCCAAGAGTGGCATTTTTTTGTTTCCTGCTGTCTGATACGCAGCCTCTTTCACTTCATTCTTCTCTTTTGTTTTTGTTTGAAGTTGGAGAGTCATGTGTGCAACAGAACTTGTAGCCGTATGAGTAGCCTCTGATTCATTTCCAGACCAGATCCCTCCTGTAAGATGAATGAAGACTGGGCTGGGATGTAGGAGGGGAATGCTACAGAATTATATAATCCAGTGACTGTGTCGGAATTCTTGAGCACAAGGGACACTTATTAACTTTTGATGGAGTTTGCAAATGTGATCTTTCAGCCTGGAGGTATGAGATTTCCTAATAGAAGTCTAGAAAGTTTTGAGATGGTACACAGAAAAAATAATGTTTGAATATTTGCTGACGTAAACATTTGTTAAATGTTCTGGTTTAGAGGGTTTTTTTTGAAGTCACGTCTTTTAGCACTTTTAATGATAGGAATTTGAATCTACAAAAGTGCATTTAGTATAATATTTTTCTAAGCACTGCCTTGTAAAACAGCTGTCACAGTGCAGTAAGTAAAATTTTTAATCTCTATTTCTGTGTCATAAAAGGAAATTGGAATGAGATCAAAAAGAACTTTGTTATTGTGATACTGCTGCTGAACAGGTCAGCCCTTGAGAGTCAATCGAAAGTTTGAGATGTATGAGCACACAAAATGGAACTTACAACTCCTGTGGTGCTGAGTAAGGGATCCATATTGGTTACTCAGTAGAAAACATTAGGGAGATTTTTACCTCCTGAAAGAAAGTTTAAATCAATTTATTTGGTAATCATATTCCCTCTTGCCAGCTTTCCCGCTGTTCCAATTACTTTTCTTTGCACTATGATGTAGTACTCCTGCAACAAGAGGAGAAAGGAATGCTTGCTACTTTGTGAAATCTTAGAGACAGTTGAAGACTCTAAAGGATAGTGACAAATGCATGCTTGAACCTTCCTGTTACTGAGGATTTTAGAATCTGTGTGTGTGATATTCCAAACAAGTGTTCTTTGTCTGTTTTGCTGAGATTTTGAGCGAAGGCTTGGAGGTGATGGCAAGCACACAGTGTGAAGTAATCAGGTTTGTGTGTTACGCATGTTCAAAGTGTGCATATGACCGGACTTTCCTATTCTGAAGATCTTGCTTAGGCTTAGACATAAAATAGGCATTGAGTTGCTTAGTTCTGCAAAAGTAGTGGCAATTCTAGATACACACTTAAACAAAGCTGTAGGTGAAATTTCCTGGTGATAATTTTGGTGACTAACGGCTTAGAGAGTTGTAGGAACACACTGTGCACTCTAGGGTCACTATTAGGAAAGATTGTTTAGAGTTATGGCTCTATATATTTACTCACTGAAATAATTAATTCCCTCTGGTTCTGTCTAGCATGATGTAAAGTTTAGTCATATTATTTACAGAAATAAATCATCTATATTTACTGTGGAAAATATCATTAAGGTATTAGAGGAATTGCAATAAAAATGGTATGGTTTAAAAACTGTTTTGTCTGTAATTCCCTAAATATCATTACATTAATAAGCCATCATAATACTGGAAGGTAAACATTCTCAGTTTTCAGACCACAGTATAATCTTAGCCTGCAACCTGGAGAAAGAATAATGAAAGCTACTTAATTAATTTAGTGCTGTATTAAATGAGTAAATTGAATCAGTAAACTTCAGAATAGGAATTCTCCCTCTTTCTGTAAATGTTTGTGTTTATTCCTGACAAATCCTTTTTCTAGGCTCTAAGATATATGATGTTATGGGATTAAGCAAATTCCTAATCCCATCTTGATAAATAATTAGCCAATGAAGTCTTACAAAAAGCTCTGTATATGAACTTCTGAGAATTCAGTGTAACTTGTTAAATACCGATAATTTGAAGTTGTTGCATGCTCAGCTACAGTGAATGTTCAATTGTGTATATGTAGCCCATGGCAATTGCACATAACTTGATTTAATTTAACCCTGTTTCATTACTGGCTGAGAAATGTTGAATTAGTTTGCATTTTTTTCTGGATACAGTGTATTTGCACAATTATTGAAAGTCAGGACAGTGGCTTGAGAGTCTAGGCTAATCAACTTGCCCAAAAGCAGCTGACATGCCTCATAACCTTATGTGAATTTTGGGAGAGAACATTATTTGTCTGAAACAAAACTATTGAAGGTTTTCTACCTGTACCTAGTTACTGATACCAGTATAAATTTTAAGAAGTGTTTTGGGAAGGACAATGTAAATGGATGAACTATCTCGTAAAATACACTGATTTTGAAACCCTGTTAGAAGATATCATAAAGCTTGCTATAGATATAAGCATGTAACTGTTCTGAACAAGAACAGAAACACCTCATCAGTTTTATGATGAAGCAGCTTATATGTCTATACTATTTTGTAATAAAAAACTATTGAAAATTAGAAGATAGACATACTTTAGTATTTAAAGATGAGCGTGTAGAAATTGCATCAGTTACCAAAGACATTAAATTTGCTGTACAGAACTTACAGGTTTTATTAGTAAAATGACATTTACCTTGCTAGAAAGGATTCAGTTTATTTTAATGTGCTTGATTGTGACGAATAAATATGCTTTAAATCAAGTAACATACAGGTTCATTAATGGGCTTATGTGTCAAGTAATGCTTTATAATTACACGTTGCAAAATGATTGCCTTCAGTGGGTTTACACAGGTATAATTACTTGAATTTGATAGATATCGATATATTTGCTACCTGATGTAAGTTAGAATTTCTGCTGGACTTTCAATAGCTTATTCCCTAAATGTTAAGGTGTAAAATACAATAAAATATTTATTCACTGAACTCAAAGATTATAGTAGGACATTGCTATGGCACATACAAGACTATTTAAGAAGCATATTTAGTTTTCTCTAAATAATACATAACCTTTTTGTAGATTAGATTTACGCCATTAAGACCAACAATATCTTTAATGATTCTATTGCAGTTACTTAGTATTGTTCTGTGTTTAATTTGGGGTTTGTCATAATCATTGTTAAGCATTTTATGAATCTTTGTAAGTTAAAGATGTGTGTATTTTGGGAGGATGGAGTGAGGGTGGGTAGTGGCTAGTAATAGTAGTAGGTATAGTATAAGATATAGTAATAGGCTTCCACTTGTGGTTTCTTTGCAAAAACTGTCAGACTCTGAACATCATTTAATAAATTCAACACTCATGTAGCTTACTAACAGACTTATCAATGGTATGTTAGTTTATGTGTTATTTAGCTTCACATAAATTGACAGATTTTTTTTATAATCACCTGTGTAAAAGGCTTATATATATGATTTGGTAATAACTCATTTGCTTGCCCACTGGAAAGGCCAGAGTCATGTTTGTCTTAAAATCTTTCAGGAATAAACACCTACTTGACAGCCACTGTCTTAGAAGATCTAGAAAAGAATGTTTGCTGTTATGTAAACATTAGGAATAATTAGCAGTGGGGGGAGCTGAAGTTGCTAGTACTATGAACCTGGAAAACATGAATGTAAATCAATATTGGATTGTGTGAGATAGCAGTTTAGTACTATACAGAATACTGCTGTCGGTATAAACTTGTGTCTTAGACATAAATATTATCACGTGTGCTGAAGCATGCAGACAATAGTGTCAAACATTTGGGAAGGCCACTTGTGATTCTGCAAGCTCTACTTTATGGTCTCCTATGGCAAGTGTTAAAGAGGAAAACGCATTATGAATTGAGACGTGTCCCTGGATCATGTCCTGTGAATTTAATGTGAAAAGTTAAAGTTATTATTGTTTTGTTGCCACAGGAGCAGATCTTTTCCTTGTGTCTGCTACTTGGCTGCTCTGCGGCTGGTGGTAAGTTGGTGTTCTGGTTTGAGCTGAAGTAGAATCAGTTTTCTAACTTCAGCTAAGCCTTGCATAAGTAACTTCATTTTCTGAAAGTTAACTGTGTGTTTTTCAGTCGGCATTTCTCTCTAGCAGTGATAACAAGGGGCATGCTTATACTTATTCCTATGGTAACCAAGGCCATTCTCGAGCTGCTGAAGCCGTAAGTGAAAGGAGTGGAAAAAGGGGTTGCACCTGCAGGGAAGAGCAGACAGGACAGGTGACCCCAGACTGACCAACAGAGTATTCTGTCCCACATACGTCGCACTCAGTATGAACCTGAGGGATCAGAGGGTTAAGTTGTTCTCTTTAAAGGCTAACATCCAGCAAGGACCTTGTCTGTCTTTTTACCTTGATCCTGGATCCATGTGCTCCTGAATCCAGTTCCTGGGTCCAGCTTGGGACTTTCCCCCCATAGTTGCTCTGTGGTGATGTAGTCATTGAGGGGGAAGCAATATATTTGTGCATATGTGTTATTTTCTTAGTAGTAGTAGTATTGTTTCATTAAAGCTGTTTTAGCTTCCAGTGTACAAGTCTTTTCCTCTCCTTTCCCTTTCCCTGCGAGAGAGGTACTCTGTAACTGCTAGTGATTAGCTCCCAATCAAGCTGGGCGAGGGCTAAACTATGATATCTGTTGATGACACTACTGAAAAACAGGACAGAATGACAGTAGTTTGATGGCCCAGATGAACAGCTGGCAAAGGACAGTGTCTGTACCTGTATAGGTGCCTCAGCATCCAATGTAAAAAGGAAAGACTTGAGAAGTAAGACTTGAGAACTAGCTACTCCTTGTTGCTATTTGCGTGTGTGTTAGTCTGGATGCCAGTTTAAGGTGGATGAGTCCCGATGCATTTCAGCTGCTTCTGATTTCTGTTCAAATGGTGTGTGAGTGAAACTAGAAGGGTATTGTGTTTAATTTTAATGTTTTTTTTGTGGCCAGAATATTCCCATAAAGATGTGTAGCCTCTGGGTCTCCCTAAAGTGATTTCCAGTTTGGAAAGAAAGCAAATTGATTCTATTCCTTCTACAATAGCAAAGCTGCAGAGAACTGAGAATCTCTTACAAAACGGGCTTGTGACTTGTGAAATAATGTTACTGTTTCATTGTGGAAAGATTGAGCTATGTCTCTAAAAGTGGGGTTATCACTTGCATCTCAGGGAAGACTGCAAAGATCAGCTTTAGTTTTCTCTCGCAGGTGCTGCTGTAAAAATCTACATTTATAGCAGTCTTGTGGTTTACCTGCTCTGTGAATACTCATTTTCATTCATCAGTGAATGATGGTAGGCAAACACCTGTAACTGTACGTTTTTCATAACAGGTTGACCTGGAATACATAGCATATTTATTTTAGGATATTTTTGAGTGTTTAGTTTGTAAATAATTAAAAGGTACAGTTATAATAATCCAATTCCAGTGGGGTTTTTCTGTTTTTTCTCTTTGTGACCTTTCAAATACAACTTGCCTGCATTTTAAAAGCCAACCCATCATAGAAAAAAAGAATGCTTAATTGCAAAATATTACAGTTGAACAAGTTATGAAAATAAAGTGCTCAGCATGCAATTGTGTAAATTCTGTTAAAAAATTAAGCACAACTAAATAATCTAGTCTTCAATTTATTTATTCATTTGAGTTATCTGCATGCTTAATTGTGGTTCATTGTGGATACATTTCACCTTTACCTTAGCAACAGCCAGGACAATATTGCTGTCCGAGTTCTGTAGTAGAAGGAAGGTTTTGTAGTAGAGATTCAGGGAAATTGAGAGCTATAATTAGTGCACTTTTCCAAAGCAGTGATTTTTTGAACCTTAAGAAAAGACAATAGTCATCATTTGGAATGAAGTGCCTGGGGAATACAGTACGTAGAAGATAAGCGGAACATTTGTGGGTTGGATATAGGCAGGAATAGAAGAGTTCAGTGTGGATTGTGTTGGTGTGATCTTGTGAGGAATATATGACCTTCATGTAACAGTTTCCTGGTCTTTTCCATATGCCCATAATGCAGGTAGCTTGGCGGTTCGGTCAGTAACTTGGAACTGTGTTGCTGGCAGAAGATACCCTTCCCTTTTACTTTACCAAGTCAGTTTAGAGATGTATTTGTAGGGTGGACATGGATTTTTATTTAATCAATAAAATATCTGCAACTAATAGAAATAAAGTTCACAAATGGGACATTACAATTTTAGCTGTTCGGTCATTAATTGGTGACCAACTTTCTTGTATTGAAAGTTGTGACTTATTTATGGAAATAATGAAAAAATGTCATATTAATAAATAAAGAGATAGTAGCAGTGCATTTATTTTCTCTGAGATTTTACTAGTCACTTCTTTGAAGAAGTAATTTCAAGAGCACTTTTTTCTTTTAGGTTTTTTGCCATGTTTTTATCTGTTGGTATTCATTATCTCCATGCTTTTGTAAGTGAGAACTTGTATATATGGCATAATTAGAATATGCTTTCTGGAAAGGCCAAATGAATAGTTCAGTAACTGAAGGTGGAAATAGGCTAAACTAAACCAAAACAGGCCGCTGTTATCTTCAGACCTAGATATCTGCATTTCTTTGATGTTAGTTTAAATATCCTACTTTTTAAAAAAGTGTGGTCCTTTTTCTTTAGTGAAGACTTACTCATTTTTCGCCCTTCCAACTCTTTCCCCAGTTTTGAAATTAACTGTTTATTCACTAGTTTTCCTAAGCCAATGAAGAAGCCATATAATGAAAGACTGCTCTGGAAATGGGGAGGAAATAAAAATCTTTCTTGCCTTGTGTTGCTTTGGAGCATCAACAGAAAAGGTTAGTCAAGGGGAGTGTGAATGAGGCCATCTTTCTCCTGTGTGCATTGTTAACAGATCAGCAAATGAGGCCTTTGCAAGTGTGTGATATGAACAAGATGGGAAGGCTTTAGTCCCCTTCTCACCTTGTAAAATACAAACATGCATATTTTGGCTTGGGTGAGTCAGGTAGATTTGTGGAAGAAAATTATTTCTGAGGGCTCTCTGAGGGGGCATGTTTGTTGATTTGCAATAATTTCATAATTTGTTTTATGATTTTGCACTGTTTGATTAAAAGTATTTATAAATTATTTACGTCTACTGACTTTCAATGTCATTTACTAAATTAGATCCTGAGAAATCTTTTGGCTGATGGAAAGATGTTAACAACTTAGAAATTTCAGTAAAATAGAATAGGTAACTTCATGGATTTTTTTTTCAATAGACTTCTTATTTCCTTGGCTTTGGGGGAAATACGGATTAGCGTATATGAATATGTTGTCTTGTTTGCTTACTTGTATTTAGTTTTAGCAATAATGTGAACTAGTGTGAACTTACTCCTTGTATGGTATGTTGTACAGTTTTCAGTGACAGTACTGTAAACCAAACCAAAACCAATATATGTCATCTCTGATTAGATTTCTGGAGAAGTTATTTCTGTAAGAATACTTAGATTGACATTTGAAAACAATGTAGAGGTATTTGTGGGAAAAAGTCAAATGAAGTGTGCCAGACTTGCAATTGGAATGTAACTGAAGTGTTTTATTTTAGAAATATTGTAATGATGTAAAGCTAAAACACATTGGCTCTGTTATTTTAAAACACAGTCCGTTTAAATGGAAGTGTTTTCTAAGCCATGTCCACTTTGACAAATGACAATTTTCAGTGAAATGTTCTAATTTAAAAAATTCTCAGTCAGTTTAGTGGACAGCTGTCTGAGGGAGAGGATCTATATAAATTCTTTCTCTCTAGTCATTAATTGTGAGGGAAGTGGGATTTCCACCAGTGCCTGTTGCCTGTACCTCACAGGGATCTGCATGTTGTAATGTAATCTGAATAACGTTCTTAAACTGCTGGCTATCGAGTGATTTCTCTCTTTGTATGTGTATGAGATAGTAGCTGTAAGATCTCATCTGGATCTTTCATGTGATTCTTGCTTCTTTTGTGATTTTCTAGATCCTACCACAGTCTACTCCAGAGTGCCTGAGACAGCTTACATCTCATGGATTACTTTAAATTTTTCTAAATAGGCAGGTTTACTAAGAGGAGATAGCTAGTGCATTTGGAGGAGGTTCAGTTGTCCTGGCACTGTTGTGAATTGTATTGATATTCCTTTGGCAAACACTGTTTACTGGATGTGAGTTTAGAAAATACAAGACTCAAGGTTGTGGTGTCTGTAGTCCTGTTTGTCACTTCTCATCGTTACCCTATCAACTCTGCTTTTTTTGTCAGGTTCATACGACAGGACATAGTTGTATGGTTGTGCAGCTTCCCATCTTCAAGACTGCTACATCTAAATTTTCTTAAACTGAGAACAATATTGTGTGTGCAGTGATTATCAGGGCCAGTTAGGGAAACTATGATAGTCAATGAAGTATAACTTCATAGCTGAATTCTCTGATTTCTTGTACTACAAAATTGGCAGTTTAGTTGTGCAGGTTTTGACAGAATAGTATATAGACTCCCGGTATACATACTTGGGGAGCATAAAAAACATTAATACAAGCTTTTGTGGATAGTGTGAAGTTAGGATCTACATTCGGTGTATGGGATCTTATTAGTGACCTTGCTTTGTCAGTGTACGGCCCCATCCTAAATTATTAAATAATTACTTTGTTTACTCATTTTGTTTACCTGAACAGTAATACTTTCTCCACAATATGTAGAAGAGGACTTTGGAAAATTATTACAATTAAACTAGTTTATTCAGAACTGTTGAGTTGTAGTGAGAAATAGTTGGCCATGATCTTCTGACTCTAGAACTGGAAAAGTAAGGACACTTTAATTCAAAATCGGTGAATAAAACCTCTCTAAGTTTTATTTATGTTTTGTGGTAAGAACCCTCCTTAACAATGAAGTTTAATTTGCATCAGTGAAAAGGACAGTCTCTGAAAAGTAGATTAAAAATCTGTTGTTAGTACTGTTGTCTGTAGTCATCATGTATTGACTGAAGAGTCCATTCAGGATTGAATGTTTCCCCCTTCCCTTATTTTGTGCTTGAGGTGGAAAATGTAGGGGTTTGTGTGTGTTTGTTTTGAATTGTGTTACCAAATAGATTGTCATATGCAGGAGTTTACCTTAGAAAAATACTAACGGAATCCTCTAATAATTTCCTAGTCTGTATTAAAGCTTGTTTTGGTGTTGCTTGTCCAGTCATGCCTGTAACAACAGCTTTAATTTGCCTAATCTAAAATTGTTGTTAATTTAGGTTACTGAGGAGGTGTTACTGTCTAGAAATTTTAATGATGGACTTGATAGCATTAATCCTGCTTGTGTTCTCTGTCTGAATATGTGTCTTTATATAATAAAAGAGAACTGACAAATGTATAATAAACCCCAACTAGTAGGCAGTTGAGCCATGACTCTTAACATAATATGTCCCTTCCAGAAAAATAGCCTTTCAGAATATTTGATTATTTCAGTATGACATCAGTTGCCTTCCAGTCTGTTTTCTGAAACTATGGAGGACATATCTCTGTGTGTTGGGAATGACGGGTTTTTTTCTCCTAAGGGTTTTTCTATCCGTGGATGTATTAAATCACAGAGAGACAGTATGAGACCAGACTTTAGTATTAACAGTAAGGACATTATTCTTGTCTGTACTTCAGGTTACTTTAGCAGTGTAAATTCTTTGCTTTTCAAATTTTTAGCTTGAAGAGCAAGTGGGTAAAACATTGTAAGGTGATGTAGAAGGTGGTATTTTTATAAAAGAAAAATACCTAAAGCTTTGCAGCCTTTAAGATTTCCAGCATCTTATCAGCAGAGAGCATATCTGCACCGTTTGTCTAGTCAGGTGTTATACGCAGCTTACACAGCTTGTTCCTTATGACTCTTGAAATTGGGTGACTGATATTGTTAAGAAATGCCTTTTTCATGCAGTGCTTGAGAGATCTTGGATGCATCATGGTAGAAACCCTGACAACAGGAGAGCTTTTTTTTTTTTTTTTTTTTTAAGTTAACCACTGTGATTGCAATAAACTGTTTTCAGGAAATGACATACAAACATATTTTTTAAGAAGTGTTCTTACAGTCTGCTGGTTGAACTTTACCTTAACCATATATTCTGAATTGAACTTTGGTTTTGCTATTTTCTTAGTAGGTCTCACTGAACTCTTGTGTAAGGTTATACTACAGACAGATTACACCTTGATCCCCAAAATGGTTGGGGGTTACTTGATGGAGACACTCTCAAAGATATTCTCAGTTTCTACAGCCAAAGACTGACTTAAAATGCTTGCTCATAGTTTCTCTGAAGCACCAGGTGCTGGAACATGTAGGCTGAAACTGATGAAAATGAGGAAAATCTTTCTTAGCTGACAGAGACGTGAGATTGCTTTTCAGAGTGATTAAACAAATGCTGTAAGTTTAACAATTAAGTGAGAAAAAAAAATAAAAATAAAAGCTGTTGGATAAGAAGAGTGTTTTCCTTTGTGTTGGGCATTACCTGATGTGGGATCTGTTCTTAATTAAACTCTGTTGCTAGTGAAGCTGTATCTGATTGTCAATAGTATAAAACCTGACCTGGCCTATGATTCTTACTTTTCAGGAAAGAAAAAATAGTAGAGAAAAATATTGCACCTGAAAATGTCATACTAATAAAAATCTGAAGTGCATTCAGTAACAGCAGAATACTGGAAGCAATTCTAAAAGCAATGTTCTCCTGAGCCAGTTTTTTTCCTTCTGCAATTTCTCCTGTCCTTGTTTTTAAAAATGTTTTCAAATTTACTCCTACAAAGATCTCCCTGTGATCAAGGAACTGCAGAAACCATTCCATTGCACAGGTATTGCAACAACTTCCAGTGACCTAAGTGAGTTTCTACAGATCAGTTAATACCTCAACGGTTTCCGTCCCATACAGAAGGCTGAAGTGCACTGCCAGCACTCACAGAAGAGTGATGAAATACGAGTGATACACTACAGGTGGCCTCTTTTTTTAAATGACCTCTCTTTTCCCTATGGTCTGTCTTCTTAAAAGTATTATAGAAATACCATGAATGCCTGCATTAGTTTGAAGTATAGGAACTGCATCAAACTGAGGCCAAGTATTTTCATTACCTTTCCTCTCTTGTCAGTGGACAGCCTGACCACCAACTGTGAGTTTTTTTCATATTTTGATATTACAACTGCCAGATTGCACGTATTGTGTTTGAAATTATCCCTTTGTAATCAAGGGGAAGAAAAGCAACAAAACCAAACCATACAGACCTTAGGAAATGCTTGTTCTCAGTAAATTTGGTCATATATTTAATTTTATGATGTGAATTTCCAAAAAGATGAAAGAGAGAGGGAGGTATAAGGTTGATGGTATTGTACAAGCATTAATACTTGTTCGCAGAATTCAAGCATAAGACCTTTTTCTTAAAAGGCTGAAAATAACGACCTGCAGTTTAATGGACAAGAGCTTATCCCTGCCCACTACATCTTATGCTGGTTGTGGATCTCTGCCTGCTGTCTTCTAAAACTCAGACAACTTTCTGCTCCTTGACAGGCCAGGGAACAAGTCTGCAGGACCCATAAATATTTCTGAGAAGTATTACTACTCAAGACTAGGCTTTACTTGCATTTTCATAGAAGTGCTACTTACTTTCTATTATTTACTAGTGCTACTACTTGTGACTCATAAGTCATTCTGGGTCGTTACGTTTTCTTGAGAGGATTATGTGACAGTGTTGGAGGCGTTGCCAAAATATTCCTGAAGTTTCACCCAGAAACTTTTACTGCTTTGAAGGCATGTACACATAATTTGGAGTTGGAGGTAAGACTTTCACTGATGTTAGAGAAAAACCTACCCTTAATATCTGAACTAGGAACCTGTACAAAATGAAGCATTTTCAGTGGGCGGTGGGGATTAAATTCAAAGTCTGCTATATATTATTGAGTGCTGTCTACATAAAGTTACGTAATGGGTTAACTATCTGCATATAAACAGATGTTGCGGACCTCAGCTGTGAGTTGTTTTCAGTCAGTCTGTTCAGTAGACCAGAACTTCCTTCCAGCGAACTGCTAGGGGGTTGTTGGCAAGTGAAACATCAGGTGGAGTTTGAGTTTGTTTGGTTCTCCAGAGACCACCATGGGTAATTCTTGTACGGCATAAAAATAGAAATTGTGATGATGTTGCTGACTTTCCGTATTGCAGTAGGAGTAACTTGGCTAAGGCTTAGGTACTTTTTCCCTACAGTAGCACCGGTGAAAACATTCAGAGCTTGCCAGTGTGGTTATACTGTTGTGCCCCAGAACAGCGTCATGTTTTCTGCATTCTGCAGAACAGCATGATAGAAATTCTTCAGTGACCCAAGTATGTTTGAATAGTGGTTGTTATAGTGAATGTGTGCCCTCATTTTGGTGTGGATACAGTATGTGGTGTTATTTTTAAATCCAGCTTATTTTACATTGTTCCTTGCATGTGATTTTTGACATACTGATGCATGTCATTCTATAATTATCCTTCCAGACATACAGGTAACGCTAGGATTGCACTCAACTAGCTGAAGGCTTTTGTCAGGTATGTGGAAGTAGGTACAATGTTTGACAGGATATTGGGATGTGAGTGTTTGGCCAATTTCCCCACATAGGCCAGCTCCTGATGAGATGGTGGCAACAGGTGAAACAAAAACATGCTTTGGATCACCAGATAGTCTTGGTAGTATTTGGAGATAAAGGCATTTCATTAGACAGTAATTTTATTAGATGATAGTTAAGTCTCCATGGCCTTTTTCTATGTTGTTTTGTTGAGTTTTTTGTCTTAGGTGTTTGCCCATCTGTATCTGGGGTCAGGTACGCTTCTCAGATTTAAATTGTTGCTGCATAATAAATAAGAATTTGGAAATGTCAATAGACCGGACAGGAGAATTCAGCACATGTGTGCTCTCAGAATACATCACTTTTTCACTGTTTCCACTAATACTTAAACTGATACACTACAGTGTTTGTCTCCACTTCTGAGGGAGCAAAAGGAGCAGGATTAATCCTAGTTTTTCTTGGCATTTCTTTAGTAATAGTTTATCTTAATTTTTGCATGAAGCAAGGGGGACAGTTTGGAACAAAACCTGGCTAATGAGTACAACTGAAAGAACAGGAATACAATAAGACATAAGATAGTGGACTTCGAGGAAGGATTTGTGCAAAATCGTATTTTGGAAGGGTTGCTGGCAGCAACAGTAGTAGGAAAGGAAGCATATTTGATTTTGCTTTTGTAGATGAAAATACACAGAAGGAACAAAGGGAGATGAAGAAATGATTAGTGCCTTTCTCCTTTTTCTTGATCCAGCTCTTAATTGCATTAGAAATTTAAAATACAGATTTCTTCTTGAGTACTCTCTTTCAGGATAAGGTTAAATTATCTCATTCTTACCCTCCTGTAGTGTGTACTATATTGTCATTTCTTGTTGAAATGAATAATGAATCAGAGACAGTGCTGTAAGAGCAGTAGCTTTCAGTGGCAGTAGGACCTGGAAATGTTTCAGCTCTTAGATGGAACTTTATCTTGTGCTTTTTGTCTGCACCTTTAGTGCTACTGCTTTCACTCAGCATCTCTGATTCTCAGTTTGTCCTGCATTTATTGTTATGTATATTAATTTTTATTTGCTGTTTCTGTTTCCCGATGCATTAATTTACAGAAAATCACGGGACTAACTTTTTTCAATTAATCATGCTACTTCTTGCTCCAGTTCTGTTTATGCACACAATAGAGTAAGCCATTTAAATGTGTACGTGTTATATAAACAGAGTATGCAAGTTATACATTGTGTATGGCAATCAGCAAGTGTTCTGTGCTTTTCAAGGAGAATATTCTTCGAAAGAGATTTCAGGGTGGAGAATGCAAAGGACTTGTAGTGAGAAAATGTACTTTGTATACACATGGCAGAAAAAAACATTTGACTGCTAATGGGGAAAGGGCAAATGGGTAGATGGAGCTGGCCTTATTGACAGTGTGGAGGAGTTAGAATGAAGTGTGATGTGAGACAAAGTTTGGAAGTAATACATAACATCAAGTAGGAAAAACTGTGCAAAATCTTGCAGCTGTAACATTGTGGTATAGAGATGGAAGATAGTTGAAGATAGAAAACAAAAAGTTGGAGTCCTTATGTCCTGAAAACAGTTGTAACAATGAATTATATTCTGGGCTGTGAAGACAGAATCAGTCTGAAACCACAATGTGAATTGACAAATGCTGACAAACTGGAGTGAGTGTGACAAAGGGTCAGAGCCACTGAGATGGTTAGGGGGCTGGAGTATGATATGTAGAAGGAGAATATGAGGTAGCTGGGTTTCTTTACTGTGGTGAAGAGAAAGCTAAGAAGGACTGAAATGCTGTGCTTAACTAGGTAATGAGTGTTCAGACAGAAGACAAGCTCCTCTGAGATGTACAACTGAGAAGCAACAGCTGCTGTTGCGATAAGGGAAATACTGATTGGTTTTAATGGGGAAAAAATTAACAGTGAATCTCCCTGCTTGGAAGTACTCAGTAGCCTGACATAACTTTGAAGTTAATCCTACTTTGAGCATAGAGTTGGTCCAGAGATCCATCTAAGCCTAAACAGATATATAATTTTCTGTTTAGAACCGTTATTGCATTATTACATCATTAGTAACAGGAGTTACTGAGGGAAACCATTGTTAAAATACCAGACCAAGTAGTCTTTCTTACTTGTATGACATATTCAATATAATTCAAGCATGACTGTAAAGTTTCATTTAAGCAGAACACTTGGAAGTTTTTCTCCACTCTGACATGAGTTATGTGGAACATGTCATGGATTTGATGAAATTAAATGTTTTGTTTAGATTAAGAATTTGTCTAAAAAATAGCTTTTAAAATATATTTTCAGATTTCTTTATCTAATTTACTGTATTTGCCTATCCAGTTTTGAAATTCTGTGTTGAAAATCATAAAACAAAGAGTGGTAACAGTAGGGAGGGGTTTCCTACAGGGTATTACTCAAAGCAATCATAATTACAAGTTCAGTTTCTTCCTAATACTTTAATTCTTTGTCTCCTGTTTCTATAGATGGACCTTTTTTGTAGATAGAGGCTGTTCTATATCTTTAACTTGGGTCTTTCACAGTAGTGTTATTTAAAGAATATAATTTGATCTTCTCTAAAGAATATATTTTATTCCTTTAGCTACTGAAATGTTATGTGCTGGTATAGGGTCTCATTTTGTAAGTGCAAGAAGGAACTCATTTTCCATGTAAAGCAGTGTTAAACATTGCAAGATAGTTAATAGTAGGTACAAGTTCTGCAGGTGGATCTATAAGCTGTTAAAAATTTGTTTAAAATCCAGGAATAAAAAAAAAGTTAATTGTATTACTTGTGGATTTAAAGTTGCTAGCTGTTGTCAGTACAAGGAAGGATAAGAATTCCTGTCAGGAAAAATCTGATGACCTTGAGAGATGCAGAAATAGAAGTGGGATGAAATTTAAATGCCATTCATTAGTAGAATTTCTGCTATAAGCAGACAGCTTTTCAGCTGGGTATAACAGAGGAAACTTAAGATCTGTGTATATTAATATTATTGCAAAATACGTAGTCAATCATCAGTAAAATGAGACTATTAATAACATGCAGGTTTTTAATCTATCAGGAGAGGTACGTCTGTGTGGAGGTGTTAATGTTATCAGAGTATTTGCATTGATTTGATGATATTGGTGCATGGTTGCTTTGTGCTCGGGAAAGAAAAATATTTGGATGGAATCAAATGTATATGCTAGTAAGAGGGTTGAGAAAATTTATTCTGTGTGAGAACTTATTTTGTAGGAGGAGACTCAGTACAACTTACAGTGTAGCAGTCTGAACTGATTTGTTTACATGGCTTCTGGGCTACAGCTGGCTCGTGTCAGGCTAAGCTCAAAGCGTTTACTGAGTGATACTCCTAACAGTCACCTATTCCTGCAACAGTTTCCAAGCTTTTATTCTCTCTTGTTCCATTTATGAGCCTATGACCATGCATTTTTTTGGAAGAGATGCTCCTGCTGTTGAACTTGTCAAATCTGTGCAATGCTTGTGTTCTACAGCTCCATCTTTATGGAATTGCTGAGGGATGGTACATACGAGCACTCTAAATATTTTGGAAGGAAAGGAGAGGAGCTACAGGCTAAGACTATGTTTTAAAAAGGGAATATAAGCTGACTCTGAGTAATTCCTGTCTGAAAATTGATATAAAGGTTTAAAATACAAAAGAATGAGATACTGGAATTACCATCCGGAAAGACTGATGAAGGCAAAATGTTTAACAATTAAAGGAAGAAAAGTTGATGAAATTACTAAATGCTTGAAATACATTATGTGCTGTAAATGATAAGGGTCTGGACTTTACAGTAATGGAAATTCTTACGTATTAAGCAAGCAATGTGATAAATTGTTAAATAACTTCTGATGTACTTAATGTGAAAAGATAAAATCTGTAAGTAATGAAAGTTACAAGAACTCAAAAATTCCCTTGCAGGACTACTATGTTTAGCCATATTCAGTGCTGTGGAATTACAGTTATGTCTTCAGCTTCTGTTAGTTTAGGACGATGCCTCTCTTTGAAAAGGAACTTTATATCTGATGTATTGAAATAGCTTTCTAAAGTGTATTCTGTATTTAGATTGATAGCTGAAGTTTCTCTTGTTTTCTATTTTTTTTTTTTCTGTTGAGAAGTAGAGTCCTCCTTACTACCATTAGAAGCTGAGATTAATTTGTTCACCTCACTTTGCTCAGCAAGAACTTACTAGTCATATGTAAATCCATTGATGCTAATAGGATTAAGATTTCCCAGTATCTTAAGGTGGAAATGAAACAAACGTTTAGTGTTGAGCTGTTTTCACTGGAGGATTTGTGTAAGTATAACGAAGAACCTAAAGAAGTGATGTGTTTGAAAGAGTGAGCCTGTTCTGATGCTGTGGTTGTAGCTGGACATGTGAAAAAAAAAACCTGCTTGCACTGTATGTTGTTCTTTCTTTTTTGAAATGAGTATGATAAATGGTGGTGTTGATTTGTAGACATACTGCTGTAGGAGCTATTTGTTCAGGATATGGGAATGGCATTGTCTATGTGAATCACAAAAAAGTAGTTAAGACCCAGTTTTGGAAAGCTTACTTTCTGAATGCGTAGTGTATTACTTGTTCTGTTTACCAAAGCTTTTGCTGTTGTTGAGGTGCATTTCTTTGTCCAAAGAAGTAGGCTTGTCTGTTTCATTTCTAGTCCGAAGTACTTTTAGTTTGTCTTCATAACTTTTCAGAGACCACATTTGTGCTTGAATACTTCTGTGAATGACTGTGTTTGATAGGTTTTAAAAATGTGTGTGTAGGACATGAGGGGTGTTGAGAAATTTTGTGTTCTGTTTCCTGTTTATCTTACCGCAGAAGTGCCTAGAGCCGTGAGCTGGTGTGCTGTTCCAATTCTGATCAAATTTGAAGAAAAACTGAGGCACAAAGAGGTGAACTTGACTAGATCAAAAAGGAATTGTGGTTTTTCTAGCCCAATTTGGAGTGCTATTCCTTTGCTATAATTTCAATCCAAATGCTGGGATCTGAAAAAGAGGTTGGTTATGATAGAGAAACCTGTATTCTATAAAAATCAGAGAACATAAAGAGTTTTATCACCACCTTGGACTGTAGACTTCTAATAAAGGTGAAGGACTTGTTGATAAATCTGTGCTGCTCTCCCCAGCAGTGTCTGAGCTCCTTAGTGAAGGAGTGGAAAGATGCTTCTCCAATTCTCCTATCTCAGGAACTCAGTAAACAGAGTGAATAGCATCACGATACTTGACTGTGTCGTTATTCTGTACTTGGTCTTTATATAATGAGAGTTTCAGGTAAAACTACTCATTTTGTCTAAACTGCTTGTAGTTAGCAGTACACAATTTCTGTCCTTGGTGGTAGAGAAAGTATGAAAACTTTCAGAGTACCGACTGATTCAGTTGTGCTTTTTTTTCCATAAGTTTTTTTGATTAGTTGGAAATTATTTAGAACTGTTTTGGAAGAAAAACTTTTTTAAGTTTGGAAGTTACAGAAAGATAAATTTTTAAAGTTCTTGAAGTTTATAAAATTCATGTGAAACTAGACAACATTTCTAATTCTACTGTAAAATTTAGAAATTTATGCAAGCAGATTCAATTGTATCAGTGAAGGAAAGCTAAAAATTAATATGGATTGAGTGAGACTTAGATTATATTACTTTAATATTCTCAGTTAATGCTGGTTATACCATCCTCCTTTCTAAATTGTAACATTTCATTGTGAGTCCTGTTCTCTTTAATCAAGGATTTGAAGTTACATCTTGTTTTGCTCTTTCTCTCTCTCCATGTAAAGAGGTAGAGTAACAGAGAAAGTGTTTATCAGTCATATCTGCTGCTTTTGAAGATAGTACCTTACTTCTTTCAATCACTGGCAAAATATTTGGACTCTATGAAGCGTATCAGAATTCTCAGATGACGTGTTTAAATGTTAGTTGTTCTAAACTGTTCTGGCAATACAGGGACACCACTTTAAGAGGGCAAACCTTTCTATTTTAGGCTACTTTGTTACCTGGAGGTACACTGAAAAAACAAAGCAATTCAAGAATTCTCCACCCTCTAGCAGTTTTGCTAAGCTGAAGTACAGTTTTTAAACTGCTTTCTTTCTAAAACCTAAAAAAAATATAATTTCTAGTCTATGATAAAATTGAGTTTATAATGGAGAAACATTTCTGATGCAAATTATGAGGACATTAATTTTCATTATTCTAGTTAGTTTTTGCAGTCAGAGTTCTACTCAACATGATTAAGTTTTTTGTTGGTTTGTTGGCTTTGTTTGCATTAAATTCTTCAGTGGGCGTTAAAATTATAGAAATTCCATTCACCTTAACATTTGTGGAAATGACGGCAATCAGTTTTCATTGGTAGCAAACGGTAGTTTATAAGGGAAACTGCCTTGACCTGTCTCTTTCTCTCCTACTCTGTGTGTACTGTTTGTTGCAAAGATCAAGTGCTTCAAATTCTCATAATGTTGAAAATTCTTCCTAGCATGTAGCTTGGGCAGGAATGAATTTTGTGACATTTGTAAGGTGAAGACTGGTAGATCTTAGTGTTAGTTGTGCAATGAAGCAGTACAATAGCTGACTTCAAGAAGGAGCAGGTGACTTAAACTGTGGATTCTCCAACAATGACTACTTGTACATCTGAAATCTTCAGGAATCATTGGTAGATACTCATCACTGTTATTATCATCTGTACCATTTGTGGTTTATATGTGATTTAGCTGACATGTAAGGTAGAAGTGGAAGTGCAGCATTGTGTTTCCATTCCAGCGTGATAATGCTGCACTATAGTCTTTAAAGCTTCCTTTAATTATCTAAGAATATTAAAAGTGCAATAATGTTACAATTTATTTTTTAAAAAAAGACATTTCTAGATCACAGTAATTTGTGTAAGGTCTGCCTTTTACTGATGTTCTAGACTGGTTTGATCATATGTATAACTTTCATTACTTTTGAATGTGTCTCGGATACCCACTGATGATTTCTATTGCTCATGGCTTCCAATTTTATAGTCAAAGTATGCAAGTATATTTATTTTTTTTTTTTCCACCATAAATTCCTCCCAACTTTTAAAGTCTTGAGCTACATTATTTTCCTTGGGTTTTACTTGTGATCGGGCAGCTAGGATTGTGTGACTTAGCATTAGTGTAAACTTACTGATATATAAAATATGTAGGCCATGCATTATGATCTTTAAATTGTAAGCAAGCAAAATGGAAGTTTTATTTTTAAAATGATTGAAATGAAAAATATAGACTTCCATCATCTGTGATGCCTTACCTTTTGTGTGTATTTAGATGGTGAGAAGATTGTATCTAGTTTACTTGAATTATTGTTTTCATATGTTACTTCGGTTAAAATTCGGTTAAAATATTATATTACTGGTTTACTTAAAAGTTCACTTAATGTTGCTAAAATGTTTTCAAAAGAAAGAAATGTGTGTGAACTAAACAAAACATTCTCAAGGTAATCATCAACTGAATCATATTTGAGGGAGATTCTATATGGAAATAAAAGTCAGTTCACACAGCTCAAGGTGAAGGACAGACCTTTAGAAGTTGCCGCAACGACAGGAACTAAGAGGGACAAATGAGAAACGGTGTTACAGGGTCTAAAAGTTTGACTGTTTTTTTGTTTAGTCTTCAGTAATCTGTTAAAAGAGGAAAAATGTAAGATTATCGTTCTGTGTGGATTACGGGTAAGTTCTGTGATTTCTTATAAGATGTGCAATGTATTTGAACCACATCAAAAACACAGAATAATTTGTAAAACACTCAGTTGTGTCCACAGCAGAAATAAAATGATAATGTATCTCAGTTTCTCTATAGATAGTACAAAGTAGCAGTCAAGTAGTTAAGTATAATTTTTTGCATCCAGAAGCTCTGTAGCTAACAATTAAAAATTGATCTTGGATTACTGAGTAGTTAGATTTAAAAAAGAAAACAAAGCTAAGACAAAACCGTACAGCCTCAGAATTGTCATATGTTTCAGTTTTGCAAGTGTTTGTTTTGCTTTCTGAGGTAGAACTCCAACTGAAATCAGCAGGAAACGTGTAAAATAAGTGTCAGAGAATCACTCATAGTTCTTACATTGACTGCTTAATACACACAGACTTTTTTCTTTTTTAACACTGTCATAAGTGGTTATCTGAATTTGCCCATTTGACCTGTATCTGATGGCTTTACCCCTATACACACAGAAGGAGGCGTTGCTGTGATTTTTGGGATAGACATTTATTGAAGCAAGATTGCTGGGGATTACCTCTTTAGAAGATGGAAGATTTTAACATTTTGTTAATCTGTAGATAATTGATACCTGAAAGATGTGGACTGGAGCTTTCAATAAGTCAGTCAGCATCAAACCTGAGACCCTTAATTTTCCTCTTATAAGACATTCTTTATCAGGTGAGATACTGAATTGGTCGGTGCTTTGGTAGATTAAACTTAAGTAGATAATAAAAAATTGAAAGATCTATCATCCATTTCATAGAGGTTTTGAAAGACAAAATTTTAGTTACACAGAAAAGCTATGTTAAAAGGTTCGGCATCTCAGAAGGAATGTTACACTGAGATCCTGACTGTTCGTGGTAGTTACTAATTCTGTTTCAGTGCTTGGAAGGGTAGTAATATTACCCTGAAACTTTTAAATGCCTTGTATGTCCAGACAGAAGTACTGGAGAAGTTGCGCTTACCTGCAGTTGGAAATTGTACATATATTACGTAATAGTTGTCAGGAAGCACAAGGAAAAAATAATTTTGTACTGTAATTCATAAAATTAAATAACTTCTGAGACATCCTTCTTTTTGAAAGGCACAGTATTGTAACTGAGTCAATATCATTAGTTAAACACTTGAAGAATCTCATGGATCTTTACCATTGTTTCTGGTGTTAGAATTTTGCATTTGGTTCACATTGCTTTCTGGTTTTGTTTCAGCTTTGGTGTATTAAAGCCTGAGATTTCCTGCATTTTGCAGAAGTCTTTACCTTTTTATACAGTGTTATTGGTCTTTGGTTTTGTTATTTGCCAATATAACCAATGCTCGGTTAAAGTGAACAGTTTTATTTTCTAAACTATTGGTGATCAGTGTTTTCATCAAGTTACGACTTATTGTGGGAAAATATTCTAGTAGATTTCTGAGCTTCTTTTTTAAAATTATCTTTAAAAGGTTGCTGTTAGCTATTTCCTTTCAAATTAGCCATTAGATTTTGTTAAACATTTACAAAACTGAAGTAGTTTACCAACCAAGTATCTGTTCTGTTTGAGCCAAAGCCCCTGTTTTAGATGTAGTCAGTAGGGACATTAAAATAGAAAATACCGGATTTTATTTCTCTTTTGCTTTATGCATTCCCTTCCCCCTCTTCCTTGCCTTATGGCAAGCCTTTGTAGAGTATGTGCTTTTTATATGCGGCTTCACTGTCTTGATGAAGATTGCATTGTTGCTTCCCCTGGTAGAGCAAAGGAAGCATACTGAGCCTGGATGCCTCTGGATTATGGCCAGTAATTGTGATGTTATTCTTTAACAAAAAAGGAAATTGGGAAAACATGTCCATATGCATTTGAAGATACTTAGACTTTTTTTAGGAGAACGGGGTTTTTTTCCCCGTTTTTTTTTCCCCCATGTATAATACATGCTGCAGGTTTTTTTTGCTTGTCTCTTTGCATAAAGTCTTACTTTAAAAAATCATTTGTAGTCAGCGGGCTTTCCTTATTGGTGCTGTAGAGGGTTTATTTGAATATTTTCACTCAGTCTCTTGCTGATGTTTTGAAGAGCTGTGATATGCAGTACAGGCACAAGTAAGGAAAGATAGCTGCTTGGAGGTTGTTATGCTGTACATTTTTAATAAGTTTACATGGACCTATGCAAGTGTGTTTGTGAGGACATAGAGGGGCTTCTGAAAGGCAGCTCCTTGTTTTTGCGATGTACTTGTTGGCCTGAAAAGCTTCAGCTGAATGAAGTTTAGATAATGCGTGTTTTCTCGTAGCCTAGTTTTGGTTTATTCTCATGCAGTTTTATCTAATGAAAGTTTTTACCACCTTTGAGAGAAGAACATTGAAATTATGCTGCATCCTTTCTATTAAAATTCTGAAGCTAAATAAAAATTAAACTGAAACTCTGCATCCATAGTGAATGCACGTTTTCAATCAGTATCTCCTTACAGCCTTTTCTCTTTCTGAAATCAGTGCTGAAAGTCCCCAAACCCATATCTTTTGACTGTGAAGATGAGGTAATTTAAGGCTTTCCAGTAGATGGTGGTTTAGAAGGTGTAAACTCGCCCTGTAATTGTATTTGAAACTGTATTTCAAGCATTTCCGAACAAAAGTCATTTAGTTGCAGAGAGATTGTTTGTTCCAGATGCTGTTCACCCTCCTTTTCTGCTACAGATTTGTTTTGATTGTTTATAAAGTATTAGCTATTCTCACAGTCCAGATTTTTAGTTTTTTCTGAAATCCACAAAAGAAACAAAACTTCTTCTGCAATTTAAAGGTACCTTAGGTGTCTCATTTAAGAAGGCTTGATTGGAGGTTAGACATATAGATCCCTGTTCAGGTAGTATTGGGCAAGTTGCTTAGTGTGAAGAGCCATAGCACTTTCAGGTCACTAGGAAGGAACCAAGTCTTTATTTTATCTTATTTTATTTTATTTTTAATCTCTCTTCCTGTGAAGTTAAACCTTTTTGGTTGTAGAAGATATGTATAAACAAAACCTCAAGGTGGTGTTATAAGCTTGATTCTCTGATAGTCAATACACAGATATAGTGGGCCACATATTCCAGTTTAAAAGCTACCCTGGAATGTTACTGCTCAGTTAAAGACTTTCACCTCTCCATCAAAAATCATCCTGTGCTGGAAGGAAGAGGGCATGTAAGCCACTCAGCATCTACACCTGCAAGTACAAGTTAGTGATTAAATTTATTCCAGCTATAGTTATTTAGTTTTGTAATTCAGTCAATTTAAATGCAAAGTTGAAACCCTTATATCTTGGAGGGGGGGAATGTGCATATGGATTTCATACATTTTTAACATCAACATAGAAATGCTGAATATATTACTGCTGTCCTGTAATGTGCACCGCAGTCCCATACCATCCTGTGCATTTCCAAGCATACCCTAAACCCTGATACAGCAGTGTTCTCTATAGCATTTTGCATTACGTAGTTTTGCCAGACTGCTTTACAGCCTTTTCCCTATCCCTCACGGATGCTTAGAAAATAATTATTATACAGTACTCAAGTAAATTTCATGCTTGAAGTTTATGGTGCCTCAGCAGAGGTGGAGGGCAGAGAGACATTCTTAAAGTTACCTTTAAAATGTTCAGCTGCATAATGGCAGTGTATTTTGCTTTGATAGTCAAAGAAAAATACCTTTCAGTCCTTGTAATTTCTCCAAGAAGTTGAGGTGACATAAGTTTTGGGGGGGAGGGAGCACCCAGGTCATCATTTTTCTCTCTTACACAAGATGATGATACAATAGACGTCTGCCTCAAACAGACACGTAAAACTCATTCCATGTACCATTTCAATTTGTCTCGTAATCTCAGTCTGATAGCATTACCATGCAGACAGATAATCTTGGGTTTTTTCCCTTTTTTTCTTCTTTTCTTTTTTTTCTTTTTTCTCATCTCCAGGGTTGAGGGGGTATTGGTGGTAGGAATTCATCATGAAGAAGTCTGACATTTGTAAGAGAGTAGTAGATGGTAGTGGTAGTTTCTGTTACTGAAGGAGTCTGAAGCTTGTAGGATTTGATGCCTCTTTACCTTCTAATTGTCTGTCCCTCCTTGTCCTTTTCTTCTTGCTTTCCTATGTGAAATAACACCATGTACAATACATGTACCATATAATAATTTCAGTGAGACTGGCTACAAAGAATTTCTGGTTGCGGGAACTGATGATGACATTTTTCTTGCAAAGTGAGTAGTAAATTTCTCAAACAAGTGGTACTCCAATGTGAAGTTCTAAATGAAAAAGATCTTAGCACACGCATGTGATTCACTGGCTTGTGAGGAGAGCACCAGAGGGAGCTTATGGAAAACCCACCAAACAAAAACCCACACCCTGAAAACCCCAACAAAGCCCTACCTTATTTTAGTGGGGAAAAGGGAGGGCTTTTATTAATAAATGCCAGGTACTTAATTTGAAAGATAAATACATTCTTTTAGTTGCTTAGAGATGTGCAATGTATGTTCATGCTTTTGTGCCTCTTGTAAAATGTGGATGGTGAATTAGCAAGAACTGCTGCTTTTAAAACAGTTTTAAGATTCTCAAAAGCAGACATCTCTGAGAAATCTGATAGTCCTGCTGAACTTGCATCCGCGTCTCCATGTCATTCATATCTCCCTCTATCTAAACTGTGGTTTTTTCTGAAGTTCCTGCGTGTTTCTCCGTCTCCTTCACCTCCAATTATATTAACTTTTACAGGAAAAATTCGTCAGTCTGTCAAGCTTAGCCATTACAGCTGCAAACCAGAATGCAAGACGTTAAACAATTAGGGGTGCAAGTATAGAACAGTGGATAAAGAAGTGGTAGATAGCAGGATATTCTTGTAGGGGCCTTTTTTGTGCAGGCCTTGCTAATTCTGTGCTGCCAAATTGTATCAGAAAGCTATTAAAGGTCCTGTGTTTGGTGGTTAGAAGTTCCAGTAGCTACACCGAAACTGTTTTGTCAACCAATAAGTCCATTTTTTTTGTAGTTTGTGTCTGTGCAATTGGTCAGCTGAAAGTAAAAACTGTTTATATTGCAGCTGATTGTTGAAGAGAAACTTTCATTTCATTTTAGGGTGTGTGTGTGTAAGTTTCTGGTTTGGAGGTGAAGTATTTTTTTAAAGATTTATCCTTAAAGTTTTAGAAATCTTTTGTAGTACGTTGATATACCCTGAAACTAATTTTTTATTTCATAATTCTTAAAAGTATATGAGAGAACACTAAAAAGTTGGATTTAAATGTCATTTTATGACCTTTCCCTTTCTAAGTGCCTTTACTTCAGGTAGTATTTGTTTTCTAGCTTAATAATGAATTAGAGTAGCACTGTTAGCTTTTAACTGTTTCAATTGATAATTTTATTTGTTATGGAATAGCCTTATTGCAATTCCCAGCTGCATTCTACATTTTACCTAAGTGATTATCTCTGCAATGGCTCATCTACAATCACCCTCTCTATATTAACTAAATTTCTCCTCATTGTTATAATTTTATTTATTTTGGCCTTTTCTTTCTTTGCTTTATAGGATTAGTTTTTCTAATGGAAAGCAGTATTTCATATAAGGAGACTATTAATGCATCATGTAGTTCGTTAAGGTGGACTATGCACTGGAAACTTTTTGTGGACACAATCGGTATGAATTTGTGTTGATGATGTCTTCTTGGTAGTCCTAGTAAAGATACAGCTTTTGCTGATGGGAAATGTCTGTCAGTAACTTGATGTAGAATATATAAAAATGTACTCTTAACAGAAGATTTTGAGCTAGGGAATTGTGCTTTTTTATAGCTAAAACTTAAATCCAGACTGAAGCAGTAATCAGGGGAGAACTGATTACTTTGTGACTGCCTGCTCTTTTTTTTTTTTTAATATTTTGTAATGATGTGTCTCTTCCCCAGTTTCTATTAATTTATTCTAATTAGAGACAGAATCGGAGGATCTGTGCTCTTCAGCAGTGGAATGTGAAAGAGGGAAACTTTGTCAGATTTTAGCAATGAAAGATATAGGCTGTTCTCTCTCACTTTAGCCTCCCCAATCATTAGTTTATAGGAATAAATTAGAGCCCTTATTTTTATTATTCTTTTGTATTGGTCTGCCGTGCTTGTTCTGGTTTTGGAAAGATTTGTAATATTGAATGACGTTAAAGCAAGGTGGAGGAGACAGCATGTGGCAGATTTTGATAATGCCTTTGGAAGTATTGCAGAGTTCCTCATCAGTGTCTGTGCTAAGCTGTCATTGCTTACTCTTTTTTTTTTTTTTTTTTTTTTGGTGACTCGATCCGCTTTTAATTTATTTGCCTCCCTCTGCGTGGTCACCAGTTTCTGTTACAAAATATCTAACAGGTTGTTGGAGAAACTAATTGAAATCAGTTGTATATGATTTATATATTCACAAACACCATCTGTAATCGTACTTTTCATGCTTACTTCATTTGTGTGGGTAGAATGCCGTAACTCGGAATCTTCAAGAGTTGTTGTGGGGTTTGTTTTCTGAGTAACATAGTTGCATGTTTATTATTTTTATGAAAGTAAAGTTTCATAGTAAGTGGGACTCAGTGGTGTTAAAAACTGCAAGGTTGTTCAGTGCCTTTTGAAAGAGCTTTGCAGTGTTGACCACTATGCCTGCCTTGAGAGACCAGTTCTTGATCATTTGGGTTTTTCAGTTTGTTCTTTGATCTTCAGTCCTTTCAAAACTATCAGATGAATGACACTAAATTCTTGTTATTAATCACAGTGCTTAAAGTAGCTCCTGTATTTTGGATTGACTTATGTATTTGACAATGAAATATGCTAAGAAGTGGGAAACTATCTTACAGTTGTTGTCAAGACTCTTATGATAGTGTGAAATTCAGACAGTCATCTGTCATCTTATAGTCAATTCTTCTGCACCTGGAGATATTTTTGGTTTCCTGATATTTTGGTACAGATGTAGCAGTGCTTCTGTTATCTAAAGGCTAAGTGTATTTAGATGTTTTATATTATTTGTAGGACTGAGGATTTAATTTAACTGTCTACCTCTCCTTCATCATCACTTTCTATTATGAAGTCTCTTACAGGTCGTTCTAGATAGAGTTTAATTTAAAGTACCAGTTGCAGCCTTCTTTAGACAACTGGAGGAATCCTCGTATTTATAGGCCCTGGTCCTCATGGGCAATTTTAACCACTGTGGTATCTGCTGAAAGGACACCATGGCAGGGTGGAAGTAAGTCTGGAGGTTTCTAGAGTTCATTGACAATGACTTCCTGACACTGGTGACTGACTGGCTGCCAATGGAGATGCTTTGCTGGTCCTCATCCTTAGAAACAAGGAAAAACTGGTTAGGGGTGCAGGCTAAGGCAGCCTTGGTTACAGCAATATGAGTTGGCAGAGTTTAGGATCCTGCAAGGAGGAAGCAAGGCAAATAGCAGGATCATAACCATGGACTTAAGAAAAGCAGGCCTCAGCCTATTCAGGGATCTGCTTGGAAGATTCTCTTGGGATACAGCTGTGGGGAGAAGAGGGATCCCAGAAAGTTGGTTGTTTTGGTTTGGCGTTTTTGTTGTTGTTGTTGTTGTTTTTGGGTTTTTTTCCAAGCATCACCCTCTCTCAGCTAAAAAGTGGTCCATCCTGACGTGCAGGAAGTCAGGCAAAAGTAGCAGGAGGTCAGCGTGGAGGACCAAAACTCAGATATGAAAATGTAGAAGAGGCATAAGCGGGTTCAGGTGATTCAGTAGCATGCAAGGATGGGGTTAAAGAAGCCACACCCTATCTGGAGCTGTGTGCTGTGAAAATGTGGTGGGCTACCAGAAGGGTTTCTACAAGTATATCAGCAGCAAAAGGAAGGCTAAGGAGAGTGAAGATCCACTGCCGAATGGGCATAGCGACCTGGTGACAAAGGATATGAAAAGGGCTGAAGCTCTCTAATGTTTTTTTCGTTTTGGTCTTAACTGGTAAAACTGGCCCATAGGAATCCCAGGCACTGAGGCCAGTGGGAAAGTCCCAAGCGATGAAGACTTACCCTTGGTAGAGGAGGATCATGCTGGGAACAAACTGGATATGTACAAGTCCATGGGACCTGATGAGATGCATCCATGTGTGCTGAAGGAGCTGGTCAATATCCTTGTGAGACCACTCTCAGTAATCTTTGAAATGTCATGGTTATAGAGGGAAGCACAAGAGGACTGAAAGAAAGCAAATGTCACCCTTATCTTCGAGAAGGGCAAGAGGGAGGAACCTGGAGAATTAAAGGCCAGTCAACCTTACCTTGATCCCTGGGAGGGTGACACAGCAACTAGTCCTGCAAACTACTTCCAAACAAAGGGACAGGAAGGTGATCAGGAGTAGTCAACATAGATCTATGGAGCAGAGATCATTCTTACTAAGCCTGATTTACCTTCTTTGATGACATACCTAGTAGTGTGGATGAAGGTGTGTGTGGTTTTTGACTTTAGTACAGCTTTCAATGCTGTGGCCCATAATGTCCTTGATAGACAACTGAATACAGTACAGACTAGATAAACAGACAGTGAGGTGGGTCAAAAACTGACTGAACTACTGGGCTTAAAGCATTGTGAACAACAGCATGAAGTGCAGCTGGAAGCTAGTTATCGATGGTGTATGCCAGGGGTTGACACTGTAGCCAGTACTGGTTTTGCGTCTTCATTAATGACCTGAATGATGAGACACAGTGTGGTCTCAGCCAGTTTGCAGACGAAATGGGGAGAAGTGGTTGATACACCAAATCAGTGTGCTGCTGTTCAGAGAGACCTCAACATGCTGGAGAACTGGGCAGACAGAAACATCAGTCATTTCAACAAAGGGACGTGCCAAGTTCTGCACATGGGAGTGGATAAAGCCATGCAACAATACAGAAGCAGGTTAGCAGAAAAGGACCTGCAAGTCCTGGTGGACAGAGTTGAGCTTGAGCCAGTAATGTTCCCTGTGGCAAATAAGGACAAGCAGCATCCTGTGCTTTATTAAGAGCAATGTTGCCAGAAAGTGAAGAGAGGTAATTCTTCCACTCTGTTTAGCAGTGATGAGACACATCTGGAATGCAGTTCTGACCTCCCTAGCACAAGAAGTGAGTCTAGTGAAGCGCCAAGAAGATAGTTAAGGGATTGGAGCATCTGGTATTTGAGGAGAATCTGAGAGGGTTGGGACTGTTCAGCCTGAGGCAAAAAAGCAGGATTTTATCAATATGTTACTAAGGTATGTGATGGAGCAAGACTCTGCTCAGCAGTGTCCTGTGGCAGGATAAGGGACAATGGGCACAAACTGGAATGCAAGAAAATCATTTAGAGAAGAATCTGTTTGGCTTGAGGGTGGACAAATATTGGAATATGAGAGGTTGCAGAGTCTGTGCTTGGAGTTGCTCAAAATCTCACAGGACTCAGCCCTGAGCAACTTGCTGTAGCTGACCCTGATACCTTCCCGCCTTAACCTATGAGATTCTGTGATTTTTTTTAAATTTTTTTTTTTTTTCATACATAATTCCCTTAAGACAGAAAAACTTATGTTGTGCAATCATCACTGGTAAGTGCCAGCTACCTATTAGGAAATTATTTTGTAGCGTTACTTCCTGACTTAAGTAACTCAGCTTTCATGTATATTTTACTGCCAGGAAATGCAAAATCTGCTTCTTGTGCCACATATATTTTAGAAGTGGCAATTTATTGCCTGGACCTTTTTACTTGTAAATCTCTCGCATTGTCCTATATAGGAAGCTTTGTGGGATGTGGTGATTTTTAAAACATATGTCATAGATTCATAGGATGGTTTTGGTTGGAGGAGACCTTAAAGATCATCCTGTTCCAACATCCCTGCTGTGGGCAGGGACACCTCCCACCAGACCAGCCTGCTTAAGGCCCCATCCAACCAGGCCTTGAACATCTCCAGGAATGGGCATCCATGACTTCTCTGGACAGCCTGTTCCAGTGCCTCGCTAACCTCACAGTAAAAGATTTCTTCCTAACAACTAATCTAAATCTCCCTTTTCAGCTTAAAACCATTCCCGCTCATCCAGTCACTTCACTGCCTGATAAAGAGCCCCTCCTCATCTTCCCTGTAGGCTCCCTTAAAGTACTGGAAGGCTGCTATATGTTCTCTCCAGAGCCTTCTCTAGGCCAGCTCTCTCAGCCTGTCATCATATGGGAGGTGCTTCATTCCTCTCATTATTTTTATGGCGCTCTTGTGGACTCACTCCAGCAGGTCAATGTCTTTCCTGTGCTAAGGATTCCAGAATTGAACGCAGTACTCTAGGTGGGGTCTCATGAGAGCAGAGTAGAGAGGCAGATTCACTTCCTTTGACCTGCAGGCCATGCTGCTTTTGATGCAGCCCAGGATACAATTGGCTTTCTGGGCTGCAAATGCACATTGCCGGCTCATGTTGAGCTTCTCTTCAACCAACAGTCTCAAGTCGTTCTCCTCAGGGCTGTTCTCAATCTGTTCTTGGCCCAGCCTGTATCTGTGCTTGGGATTGCCCCAACCCAGGTGCAGGTCCTTGCCCTTGGCCTTGTTGAACCTCGTGGGGTTCACATGGGCCCACCTCTCAGGTCTGTCAAGGTCCCTCTAGATGACATTCCTTCCCTCCAGCACGTCGACAGCTTGGTGTCGTCAGCAAACTTGCTGTGGGTCCCCTCAATCCCACTGTCCATATCGTTGACAAAGATGTTAAACAGTGCCCGTCCCAACACTGACCCCTAAGGAACGCCACTCATCACCGATCTCCACTTGGACACTGAGCCGTTGCCTGTAGCTCTTTGAGTGCAACCGTTCAGCCAGTTCCTTATCCACTGAGTCGTCCATTGATCAAATCCTTGTCTTTCCAATTTAGAGACAAGGATGTCGTGTGGGCCAGTGTAAATGATGTAGCCCTGCTGTAGAAGGCCACAAATATGTCAGGCATGATTTGCCCTTCGTGAAGCCATGTTGGCTGTCACCAGTCACCTCCTTATTTTCCATATGCCTCAGCAGAGTTTCCAGGGGATCTGCTCAGTGGTTTTGCGAGGCACAGAGGTGAGACTGATCGACCTGTAGTTCCCCACGTCTCCCTTTTGTTCCTTTTTTAAAAATAGGGCTTATGTTTCTCCTTTTCCAGTCAGTGGGAACTTCAATGGACTGCCATAACTCAAATATGGTGAATAGCAACCCAGCAACTTTATCTGTCAGTTCCCTCAGGACCTACAGATGCATCTCATCAGATCCCATGGACTTGTGCACCTTCAGGTTCCTTAGATGGTCTCTCGTGTGATCCTCTCCTGCAGTGGGTGTTTCTGTATTCTTGCAGTCCCTGCCTCCCTTGGGCAGTGTGCCTAGAGCACTTGCTGGTGAAGACTGAGGCAAAAAAGTCATTAAGTACCTCAGTCTTCTCCATATCCTGGGCAAACAGGTCTCCTGTTTCCTTCTGGACAGGACCCACATTCTCCCTAGTATTCCTTTTATCACTGACATGCCTATAGAAGCTATTCTACTTGTCCTTGACATCTCTGGCCAGATTTAATTCTATCAGGGCTTTAGCTTTCTTAACCTGATCCCTAGCTGCTTGGACAACTCCGTGTTCCTCCCAGGCTACCTGCCCTTGCTTCCACCCTCTGTAGAAGCAGCACAGGTTTTTTGTGTTTTAAATTTATCTGGCAGTACCTTGTTTTATCCATGCAGATCCCCTGATCTTTTTGCCTGACCTCCTGTCACGTGTGCTAATTTTGCTAATTAAAAATATCATTTCACTCCTTTTATTTTTCCTTGGAAAGCCATTAAGTATTCATTCAGTAAGTAACTGGGGGCAGCTTTAAAGTTCCTGGGTGTTTCAGTGGAAATCATGATGACAGCTTCCTTCCATAGAGGAAAAACAGTGCTTTGAGCTTAAGGGCCACATCTTGCCATTCTTATGTATGTAGTCTACATTGATACTTCATTCTAGGGAATAAATATGTTAACAAGAAAGTTAATTTAGTCTTATGCTCTGTAACAGAAGATGTATTCATTCTAAAAGGAAACCACGTAATTGTTAAAGATGGTACTGAGAACTCAAAAACTGAGTAAAGTTGCTAAGAGTTTCTTGTGAACAATGCTGAAAAAACCACTGCTTTTGAGCTGTTGAAACTTGTTTTGGGTTTCACTGTATTTAATTGAAGCTTAACATTTGATAAAAATTCTGTTTTATAAGTGGCTGTTCTCTAATTTTCCTGTGTACTGATAGAGTAAGATTAGTCATTCTGGATTTGGGAAAAAAAAGATAAGTTAGGACTCCTAAATGCTTTTCAAAGCAGAACTATGCCCTAAATGACAAGAGATGGAATTGTCACTTTACAAACTAGTAGTGTGAACCTTTCCAGTTTCCTCAAAAAATTATCCCAAATTGGTTTCCAGCTAGAATTTATTTATTCGTGATATGGGGTAGAATTCAGCTTTGTTTTGATTTGAGAAAACTTTTGTCCGTTATGTATTAATAAGCAGTGAAGTATTTCTTACTAAATTTACTTCAAAAGACATAGACAAACATAATGGAAATTTTATGGAAGTGATTGACTGCTTACAGCTTTCCAGCGCTCCCTGTGTCACATAATATCCTGGACATTAAAATAGCACTTGAATTAGAGGTTTCGGATCGTTAGTGAAGGCTAGATACCAAAATTGCCTTCTGAACTGAGAACCTTGAATCAGCTCAAGAGCTGTGGCAGTCCCAGTCTTTTTTCCATCTAGTTTGAAAATTTGTGGTGAAGGAGTTTCATTCTTCCAAGAGGAAGTGAGGTCTAAGTGAAGGCATTTCTATAAACCGGTATCTTAAGATGTTTGTTTTGTTGGGGTTTGTGTGTGTTTGTGTTTGTTCTTTGTTGTTTTTATTAACCCAGGATGCAATTTTCAGCATCATTCAAGCTTTGGATTATGCACTGTCAAGTTTTGGTTGACAGGTAACGTGATTTACTTTGGGAGGAGGTACTCACATGCAGAGTCCTGCTGGAAGATTGAATTGAATTGAGGGAAGTGAGATGTTGTTGTGAAGCCTGTGGTCATTGCTTTGAAACTAGCAAAAAAAGGTTCCAGGCATACCACACACAGTAAAAGTTATTTTGGAAGAATTTAGGAGTTGGGAAAAATGTTTTGTTCCTTCAAGGCTTGGGAAGCTAATGTTTTGCTTGGGAATCTGTGTGCTGAGTGTTCATAATGGTTACTTCAGCAGATCAAAGGCATTGTATTTAGTGATCTCAGAGAATGGTTATTGGAAAAAGAGAGAAATCTTAGGAACAGGTAGATTTTCATCTTTATCAAACAGTTCTGTCTTATTGGAGGTCTTCATTTCTCTCATCAATTGTAGAAAAGTTGTGGGCATTTTACCCTTTTAATTATAATTTCGTATTTGCAAACTGTATCACATATTCTCCAAAAGAAGAGAAATGGGAGGCAAGTACAACAGAAGTAGCAGATCGAGTAGTTAGCTTTGATTAGATAGTGATTGATAACATCTTGTAATGGTAAGGTCATGTTACCTTTTAAGTTTACAGCTCAGAGTTGTACTATTTGTAGTATACTCATCATGTACTATTCAGGGTAATTTATCATTATTAAAAGTGCAGATGTATTGAATGAAAGTTGAACAAAATAGTATAGGCATTTTATATTTAAACTATTGTAATGCAGCCTAGCAACTTAGTATAGTACACAACTATTTTACTACTTTTTTCTTTTCCTCCAGTTAGAAAGGGCATGGCTTTGATGGTTGAGGGTGTCTCTTTCAAGGAGGAACATACCAATTTTTCATCCTGGTTGATTAACTGTAGTGATTGTACTAAACTATAGCTATAGTCTATTTGGGGAAGTAGAAAAGTTAGGTCCAGTGTTTCCAGTTCATGCACATCATCTGGTTGCAGAGAGCTTATTTAGCCAAAGGTGTTCGTATTTGTCAAAGCAAGAGTAGGAAGCTTGTGGCTTATATCAAGTACTGGCACTTCAAGTTAAAGCTGGAAGCTGATTCTCTTTCAGTTCCATGTGTCTGTGAGTAGAATAGTGAAGACTGTTGCATCCGCTAATCGCATAGGAAAAAAGTGCCTCTGTCATCATGCCTATTTCTAACTTCGTTCAAAAAGACCGTTCTAGTCAGAGATGTTGAGTTACCTGTTCCTTTTGCAAGATGCATTTTAAAAGCCTCTGGTGGTTTATTTTTTTGTTTGTTGTTCTTCTTTCAAAGCGATTTTTTTTTTTAAAAAAAATACAACTATTCAGAGCGCACATCAGCTCTCTTCAAGGAAGTGACAGTTTCTGCCTTCCATTAAAGTAGTACATGAAAAGGATTAAAAGCTAAAAGTGGAAACTGCAATATAGAATAGATTTGGGAAACAAGAAAACTTAAGTGTCAATTTACTTCTTTCCAGAACTTAGTGCAGTTTATGGATTACTGATGCTTTTTTACCTTGTGATGACATTTTTAGTTATATGGACTCGGTGTGTGGTTATGTGTTAGTTGTTACTCGATCTGAGCATTTAGTGTGGTGAATTTCAGGGGAAGTTTATGTTTTGTTTCTGTCAATGTCAAGATTAGAATTGTTAGATGCAACTTTCCTTATGGCCTTTGTAATCTAAAAGTCTCACTAATTTTGTATAGAATTAAAATGGAGAAAACTCCTAGTTTTCGAAGAGGAGTTAAAAAACCAGGATCATAAAATCATAGAATCAGAAGGTTGGAAGAGACCTTTGAGATGCCTGTCTCCCTGCTAAACCTGGTCCCTAAGAAACTCACCTACCTGTCTTTTGAACACCTCCAGGGACGGTGACTCCACCACCTCCCTGGGCAGCTGTTCAAATCCTTGACCACTCTTCCAGTGAAGAAATTCTTCCTAATGTCCAGTCTAAACCTCCCCTGGCACAACTTGCAGCCATTTCCTCTCATCCTATTGCTTGTCAGCGAAAATAGAGTATAGGCTATGTTCATAGTATTTGCTGTCATGGACTGTCTACCTCATTGGCACTAAAAGATGTCATTCAGTGCGATGTGTGGTAGTTGCAGTGTTAGCTTGATGGTAATGTTTAGTCCTGTCGAATTTAAAGTGACGTGTTTTCTGCTATTCTTTTTGTTGCATACTTAAAAGGAGAGCTCTGCAGAAATATCTACGTAGACAGACCATGTGTTATAGAGGAATGGGATTAATACGTAAATCATGGATATAAGAAAAATGGTAACCAGAAGGGGCAGGAGAAAGGCAGGTCAGAAAACAGTAAGTTTGTGCATTTTGCCTTCAGTCAGCTAAAAGCTGTGTTCGTAAAAGTTTTGGGTCTTTTTGTCTTCCTTCTTACTCAGTTATCTTTGTGCTGTCCTCTGGGTCAACAGGACTGTAAGTGGACAGGAATCGCAGTTGTAGTTACTGATTATATGTGTCTAAATTCATTCTTCCATCTTCTCCCCCAGTCTCTATATGTATGCATTCATGTATGCATGCCCACCTGTCTGGGGAAATGAGCTGCAACTTTCTAACTCTGAAAATGAGCTTCATCCTTGGGAATTGTGAAAGACAGCTGGGGAAACATACAAGGTCTGATAAAAAAAAAAAAAAAAAAAAAAAGAGAGAGAGAGAGTAACCCTAAAGCTTGATACGGAAGAGTGGGAGGGGAGAAACAAAGAGATGGCTATAGAGCATGTTCTAACCTGTATGGTAAGACAAGGCTCAACTCGATTGCTTCCCTCAGTATGAGTGGACGCATGTTAAGATACAGATGTTTTCTTAGCCTCGGATAGGAAACGTCAGTGTGCAAGAGTGAACAGCGAGTGAACATCAAGATTCTTGTGATACTGGAGAAATCTGTGATGGAAACTCTTTAATTATTGATGGAGGTTTATGGTGAAGACATCCCAAAGATGCAGTTGGTGCTCAAAGGAACCCATTTTTTTGTAGGTAGATGTGAAAGCAAAAATGGACATCAACAGCCTTGCATAAAATTATTTATGGAACTGCTGTGAACATCGCAACATCATATGCAGCTGTGTGTCTCCTCAGAAGGGAACTATTTTGAAGGTGTGATAGTGGTTGATTTTCTTAATTTGTTAAGTAAAGATGGTTATAGGCACAGTCTCGGGAGGGGGGGTTGTGTTGAACCTCATAGACCTAAAGGAGCAGAATAAAACCAAATCAGAATATAAAGACATGAAATGTAAAAAAATAAATCTTGGCTGTGGGAAAAAGGGCAGCAAAGGATAATTTGTTTGTTTAGTTATCACATTACTTTCATAAACTGTTCTGTAAGAGTCTTGGCCACCTTTGTCTCCTCTAGCCTTTTGGAATTGCTGTGGAAGGAGGAGGTAGGAATTCTAGAAGTGTTGTGTTCTGTGTTTTTTCAAAGTAGTCTGTAAATTAAGTGAAAATTTTTAGAAGAGTTTCTCAGTGGGAAGGTTTCTCAGTTTTTTGTGTGAAGGACCATGGTCCAGCTTCACTCTTCAAAGTGAAAATAAAATCTGTTGATTGCTCACAGTCTGATCTCTTTATATCACTTGCAGTGTTTTCACTTGGTCTCCAGTGTTGTCCCTTGATTTTAACATTGTTGTCTCTCTAGATTGACAGTAGCTCAGTCTTGAAATGTCATAGTGAATCTTCTGTCTTCTTTTATTTGTTCTACCCACTTTTTTTATGCTTGATAAGTTTGTACCAGAAATTATGATATAAATTTAGAATGTGAAACAGAGTTTTCCCTATTTCTTGGTGAAACAAAATAGAAGCTAGTTCATAGATGTCTTATTTGTGTTCAGCTGAACTATTTCAAGATATGTGACTATCTTTATCCAAATAATTAGAAATAAAGGGATTACTCAAACCTTGTCTACATAACAGCACTTAAGGCTTTTAATGTAAATTAACAGGAGCAATTGAAGTGGTTTAGTTGCACTGCATTCAATATTTGAGTTTATATTGTCATTCAGAATTAGTAGCTTGAATTCACTTGGTTTTATTTTATGTAAAATTAAGTTGCAGTGAGTGAACTCTACTTAAATATGAAGAAAATTTCCAGACTGGTTTGAGAGAGTAAGTTCTATTAAAGAAAAGAATAAAATAATCAGATGAGTGTTTTCAGGAACCTCTATTGCATACGGAGATTTTCTTCAAAGTAGTGCTCTTCATTGTACTTATTTTATACTGACTGGGTCATGGTAGTCCTATCCACCAAATATTTAGCTTTTGTTTGGCTCCAAATTATTACTTCTAGAAGTATGCTTTCACGGTTGACAGCTATTCTGTGTTTCTTTGTACTGTGGCAGTACCCAGTGAAGGTGAGCTACGAATGTTTAACATGGACCAGTCAAACGTTGACAATCCTGAGATTTTTTTGTGCACAGCCTTCATAATTTTGAGATTACACCTGTTTGTTGTTGATGGACTGTTCCTTTGTGCTTTGACACTGGTAATTTCAGAAGATGTGAATGTTGGGAAGTTTAAGATTGATTGATTGAATCTGGGAGCCTGACTAAGTGTGTGAACAGGTTTGCAGAGCAATTGCTGCAATGGCTAGGTAGCTTTGGTTTAGAGTTGTAGCATCTGCAGGCTGTCAAGGCTAGGAAATGGAAGATGATCTGTAAGGCAAAGGAGACACCTCTTTAGACATGCTTTTCTTGGAGCTTCATCCCTCATTTTGACATGGTTTGCAAGCTTGAGAAACTTTTGTTGTGTTGGCGCTACAGACATAGGAGAACAGGCAACAGCATTAGCAGTTCAGGATGACATAGGGTACTTACCTGGGTAACTGTATGAATCCATCCCCAGATCTACAGATGCCATACCGCAATATAGTATTTTTCCTATCTGTTGTGAGATAGCTGGATGTTACCATCTAGTCCCAGTTACTCATGGTGAGCTGGTCGTCACTTGAGCTCAGTTGTTTAATAACAATTCCAACACCATACCTCTAGATGTTCTGTGCTGTATATGTCAGAGATTATTAATAACTTTGGATATTTTTCCAGCTGTAGTTTCCATTTGTTTCCTATGCTATGTCTCTTAGATTCGTTGTCCTGCAAAGGTTTAGCTGACTGTAATGTTCATGTGAAGAAAAGACTTTAGTGACCAGACTCTGTGTGTAGTTGGGAAAAAGGAATGTCTTGGCTGCATAGTGATACTGTTTTACATGCTTGTTGATAATCTCTTTGTTTACATTACAGGGATGGTAATTAAATAGGATAGGAAAATGATTTAAAAAAAATGCCATAAAGGAAAGACTGAAGGACCTCTGATACTAATCAGACTTGTAGTCACAAAATCTTGGAGCTTTATGGTTTTGTTTTTGTTAGGTTGGCTAGTATATGCCAAAAAGCTTATCAAATCTTCAATTTTAGAATATAAACACTAACTAAAATTGGTTATCAAGAGGTGAAATTTTTTATATGTTTGAAGACTCTTACATAATTAATTTGACACACTGCATTTATTTTTTTAAAACTTTTACTCTTGTGTTCAGTCTTTCTAAAAAAAGTATTTTTGCAAGATGTTAGTAATCTTGATTAAAATGTTAAATTGTGTTCATTGGTTTGGGGGTTTTGTCTTTTAAATATCGGTATATTTTCCTTTAGAGAGAATATATCTTATCTTACGTTGCATGAACAATGTAAGCTACCTCCCATAGAATGAACCAAATGGAACAGATTTTGGGTAGTGAATGCTATAAAATTACAAAAATAGTTGCATTACCAGTAATTGTGCAAATGCTTAGCAGTAGGACAGTACGACCAAAGCTCTTTATGTGTTTCTGCACATAGTCAGTAAATTCACTGATTTATTTAGTCATTTTCTACCTAATGATATTTACACTTCTATATCTGTAATTCACTTTGTCTAATAATTTTGAAAAGCATCAGGTAATTTCAGTTGTTTTACAAGGGTGGAAGTTTCAAGACAGTTTAGTTTCTGAAAGCTGGTTCGGTAGCAACTTACGTCCCCATTGAGGAAGAAGCGGCAGCATGTGCTGTCTCTCTTCCATCTAGCAGCTAAGAGGTGAGGGAGTAGATTTGATGTGAGGGGAGGCAACTGGGTATGTTAACGGATGTCTGGTTTTATAGAGCATTTGGGATAGAGAAATTGTGGCGAGAAGATGAGGGGAAATAATACAGCAATCCAGAAGAAAAGCATTTTAACCACCCACAGTGCTATACAACTCCTCTGTTAAATGTGTATGGAGCTTAAGTAGAAAAACAGGCAACAAGATGAGTGTTTGGACAAAGGGAATAACCTATCACAGGTCAATACTAATTCCAGCATAAAAGGGCAGTGAGGTGCTTTTGAAATGCAACTGACTAAATCTGTTTATTTAGAACTTTACATTGGCATTCATTATGGATCTCAAAAGAAATGCTTGTGCATCTGTTTTCTTAGTGTGTATTAGAGAAGCTTAGATGTATTTTAATGGTTTTTTCAAAGGTAAAAAAGAGGCAAAAGTTGTGTGACTAGAAGACCTTTGCAAAATCATCAGCTGTCTCAACAGATTTATTTCTTCCCCAGTTTTTTAATAAAGGTTATGGATCATCTGAGTGTTCAAGAACAGAAATACAAGATTAAAAGTTGGAAGAGAGTTCTGAATTAAGTAGGTTTGGGTTCAGTGTTTAGAGAGAGCTGACCTAACAAACTCTTTTAATTGCTTTTTCTCTGCTACACATATCTTAGCTATTTTGTTTCTAAAAAATGAACACTAATATAAGCTGCTGTGTGTGTGCCTGAACAAGAAGACGGGGTATGCTCAGCAAAAATAGGCAATACACAAATAGATGCACAAATACAGAACTTTCCTTATTGGAATTGAAGTTGCATGTGGTATCACAGAATTGTTTAAATTGGACCTTTAAGATCATAGAATCCAACTGTTACCCTGACACTAGCAAGTCTACTGCTAAACCATGTCCCTAAGCATCACATCTACAGGTCTCTTAAATATCTCCAGGCATGGTGACTCCACCATTTCCATGGGCAAACTCTTCCAGTGCTTGGGATTCCTTTCTGTGAAGACGAGACCAACACCCACCACGCAACAACCTCCTTTCAGGTAGTTGTAGACAGCGATAAGGTCTCCCCTCAGCCTCCTTTCTACAGGCTAAAGAACCCCAGTTCCCTCAGCTGCTCCTCAAAGGACTTGTGCTCCAGCCCGTTCACCAGCTTCAGTGCCCTTCTCTGCACATGCTTCAGCACCTCAATGTCTTTCTTGTTGTGAGTGGCTCAGAACTGAACACAACATTCGAGGTGCAGTCTCACTAGTGCCAGACACAGGGGCACAATGACTTCCTTAGTCCTACTGGCCAGACCATCTTTGAGACAAGCCATGATGCTTTTGGCCTTCTTGGCCACCTGGGCCACTGCTGGCTCATGTTCAGCCACTGTCAACCAACACCCCCAGGTCCTTCTCTGCCAGGCAGCTCTTCAGCCACTCTTCCCTAAGTCTGTAACACTGCACAGGGTTGTTGTGTCCCAAGTGAAGGACTCCGTACTTGGCCTTGTTGAATCTTGTTGAACTATTAAAGATGCTTGAGTTTTCCCTTTATGTTTGAATTTCTCATCTATACTCAATATCATGAGTGCTCCCAAGAAAGATAGGTTTTTACAGCTTAATTCTATGTTTGCTTCTGCAGGACAAAAAGAATTCACTAGCTCTCGGTAGTGTCTGGATCTTTGACATGAATGGAGAGTCTCATAAAGAGAATATTTATTGCTTAAAAAGATGCAAAAAGAGCAGTAATAAACTCCCTGAATAACTGAATTCTCCTTGGCAGGACTTTTAGCTCCTTTATTTTGCCAAACTGGTCAACGTAACTACCCTCCTAAAGTATTTAACGTCTAATAGCTGTCACTGTTATTGTGCCTGCAAAAGTAATGTGTATTTTATACAGGTTTTTTAAAACATACCTGTTCTTTGATTTAGGTTCTGCTACCTTATTGGTAGGACTTGATTGTGTATCACTTCTAATGAGAATTAGCCAGTAGTATCTTAGTTTGGAATGAGGTGCAAATTTTTTTTTCCATTCACTTTAAATTTAATCCCCATGTTTTTAAGATGGCAGCTGAGGTGCCTAACAGTAAGGTTCTTCAAACAGACTCTCTGTTGCATGAGTTTTCTAATGAAATAGTAGGAAATACACTTTCCTGTAGTACAGTTCTTAGTTATTTACGTAGCCCCATTGATGCATTGGGTGTTTTCAATGAAAGTCAGCAAATCTAAGATCTACATTTTTCTCCTTTGCTGAAATAAGATGCACTTAGATCATGTCGACACTTTGTAAATATAATTTGATTTTCTGTAAATTCTTGGGTTGGGTTGCCTGAATGAAAAAGACTTTTACTTGGTGTTTAAATGTCTTATTTGTGTATGAAGGACTTGATATGGGCTCATATGTGCTAAGGCATCCAGATTAAATATTTGAGATGTTATTTTTAAGTACAGTGCACTGTTTGTAAGTGCTTTTTAATTTTCTGCATAAAATAAAATTAATAGAAGGGAGAAGTTCCCTGTGTTTGGAAGAAGAAAATGGCTTTAACAGGAAAAGGTCCTAATGCTGCTGGAGAGCTATTCTTTCTTTTCAAGGAATTGTGTTCTAATGAATTTTCACCCTTTGTAATTGCAAAGTAGCAAGAAAGGACAATGTTTCCTACTAGATGTTCGCGTAGTGTAGATCAGGAAAGCTGCATATTACCCATAGGTATCTGCTGTCTGCACATGACTTGGTACAGTTTTCTTTTCTTTTTGTCAGATTCCATCGATTCCTTTCCTCTTCCTCTAGAAATAGTTATTACAGGTGCAGACCACAATTTATGCCTTATGTTATTTTACCCTGGTAGAAGTGCATGCGCCCTTGCACAAGGGGGCATCTTTCCTTGAATCTGCAGAGCTCTCATGCTGTGTTCACCTCCAGTGCCACATGGGTGGCAGAGACAACAGTGCCGTTTCTATCAGACAGAACAGTGGAGACTGAAGCAGTGTGACAGCAGCCATAGAGAAGGAAGCTGAGTGCTCTAAAATTTTTTTTAAATGTTGCTTTATATTCAGAAGCAACTTAAAATTGACTGAGTACTGTACTTCAGGGTTTCTTTTCTTAGAGTGCTGATAGTTTGTAGTGTTGAGCACCTATTACTGGAATAGTTTTAGAAAAACACATGCCAATATTGGTTTAGAAATTGTACTAGATAACTTTCTCTCAAGCTTTTTAATTTTTCACTTGCTTTGTCAGCATCACTGATTCCACTGGCTGACCACTTTATGAACCAAACATTCAGATTTTGCTAGTAGAGTTAATTTCATCTGTGCTTTTCATTTTGTGCTTCTATTCTGTATGCACCATGAACTTCCTGGTTTTATAAATGCTGATGTGTTTTCATGGGCTTTTGTTGTTAATGGTGAGTTTTCTGGATTTCTGACCCACAAACCTCCACACGCTTTCTCTTCTCCTCCCTCCCATGTGCAGCAGCCACCAGCCCTCTTTGGCTGGTCGAAGGTAGCTACATAGTTTCTTGCATTGCTATTTTAGCCTTAGACAGATGCATCAGTGATTAATTACTGTTCATTTCCAATGCTGACTTTTTCTCAATGTTGAATTAGTGTTAAGATGCTTTATATTGTAATGTGTATGGCTTGGTGTCCCCCCAGATACAGTTGCTTAGACAGTCTAACACTTCAGTATCTCCTTCCTTAGTATTTTTTGAAGTATTTTCAAAAGCATTTAGTTCTGGAAACTTGCAGCAGAATTACTGTCATTGTATCTAACTGTAGTTCTGGTATACAAACCAGAAATCTGCCCTCTTGTGGGTAAATCAGTATGACATACATCATTACATATCTTATTTGAATGAGAACTAGAGGGTATTCTCTTTCTGCCTCTCTCCCTCGTTCTTTAAGTGATTTGTTTTGGTTTGGGCTTTTTTATAGGGGGGAGAGGGAGTTTTGAAAGGACAGTTTATGGACTGATATATAACAAATTCGTGTAGTAACTAGTAATAAAAGTAGTTTATTGCAAAAAGTGGAAGTCTAAAACTATCTGTAAAACAAGGCTTCTTGAATTTCTAATGTTGTGTTTGCTGATTAGAAGAAAATTTAATTCTCACCTAAATTATGAAATAGTTAATACATGAGTTTTACTGGTTTCCTTTGAGTGTGCGGCTGCAGAAATCAACCTTGGTGGTTCTGTGGTTACATCAGTACAATGCTGCTCAGAAGAGAAGAAATGAAAAAAACTTTTTAAAGTTTTTTCATTTTAAATAAAGGGTTTTTTTGTAATCTAAACTAAATAAAACACATAAATTTTTTTAAATGCAGAGCTTGAACCTTTGTATGGTAACCAGTGGTCAGAGTCCTCTAGGTGTTTCGTTGGTAATCAGGTGTTACAATATCTGACAAAATATAGTTGCAGTTTGTTTCTTTTTGTTGGTTTTTTTTTTTTTTGTGGGACTTTTTTTTTTTTTTCATTTGTTTGACTGGGTTTGGGTTTTCCATGGTTTTGATCTCTCTTCTTTTCACTGGGTCATCACTCAGTGTTTACATAAGTTGTTCGCAACTTTCATCCTGTCCTCCTACTTTAATTTTACCCATGCCTGTCCATTCGTTCTAAAGAGGTTTTCTTCCTCTCTTAGTTTTCTGCTCTGTGATTAATGGAGTGCTATGGTGAGAAATGCAGAATATATAAAGAGATGTGTTGTATAGAGGATCCACATGACATAGACCAGACCTTGTGCCGCTTAAGGCAGTCAGTATTTTCCATGTCCATGTTATGGACTATTTTACCAACTATGTATTTACTTTTCTGCTTTAAAAAGAAAAACAACACCAAAACCCATCAACCCTAAACATCTTAAATTTAATATTTTGATAGGAATTGTTTTTGGAATATTAATTTGCAGGAAAGGAGAATGTACATAATATAAAAAAAGGGGGGAGGAGGGGAGAAGATAACATACGGAAGTAGCACTTCAAACATGTACTTATTATCCATAACAAACTTTTTTATTATTACTTCCCTTGCTATCTTGGCTTGGCTTCACTTTATTAGTGCATATTACAATGGTAGCTTTTAAATATATTATTCTCAGTATATGCTGCCATTTCATTGTTTTCCTTTCGCTGAGGTGTTCTCTATATGACTTACTTTTTAATACAAATGTCTGAAATGTCTTTACAATATCTGTTGTTTGTTATAATGAAGCAAGAGTCAAAATACATATACACTACTAGAGCTCCTTTGCCTGTGTGGATTGGATCCCTACTTCTCTGTTTGAGCTGCTACTTTACAGTCATTGTGTAAAATCTTTCCCCTGCAACAGTTCTTTGATTTCCTTAATTCATCTAATGTAAGTACCAATGTTATTATTTCAGTCTTTGTGAAGAAATACTGTACTACTAGTAATAGCTGTTCTACCAAGCAATGTAAAGTATTCTAAATGTTGAAAAATGTTGGTTGTTCTTGTGGTTTGCTACAGTGTAATACTTTCAACTCTCCTTGCAGTTGAGGAATGAAATAAAAAATCCACAATAAAACTTGTCTGTCAGTTAAGCCATTGTTGGATTCTGTTCTGATGTTATTTTTTAAAGAACCTATCTCATCTTGAACTGTCAGGTTTTTTCCCCCGTTTCCTTGGTATTTTAATTCCTTAAGAAAAGTGGTTTACTACTTCAAATTAAATTTAAATTAAATTTGAGTTCTAGTTCAGCTGCATCTCAGTCTGTAGTTCCAGAATTGGATCCTACCTTGTTTGCCAGTAGTATTACAGATGCAGTTTTCCTCTCAACACAACAGATGTAATATTTGGGCCCAGATATTCTTATGCGTTTCTTCATATTGTGTTTGTTGCATAAACTATTCCCGTCACTTAATCCTATCAGTCTCTCCTCTTTCTTTTGCTTACTCTCATCTGTTTACTCACACCATCATACTGACAAAACTTTGTAGTGCAAGAGACAGACTTCTTGAAATGCCCTGCTAGATTCCCAGCTGCTCCAGGCAACCACATCCTGTCTCTTCTGTAACATCTGTATGATATGTCTTTGAAGTAATACTGTTGCTTGACTCTCCTACTCCTAATGGTAGGCTGTCCCAGAAAGTGGCAGCTGTGATGGTGAGCAACTCTATTCACGTTTTCTTCTTGCTTGCATTCATGCCCCTATTTATTGTTCTGTTAGCATTGGCCTGTAGCATTCTTCGTTTGCAACCTTCTTTGACTGCCTTAGAACAACCACATCCTCCCTTGACCTTTATTTTGTTAACTAAACAAACAAAACCCTTCTACTCTACTCTTACAAAGAAAGGTTACTCTTCTGCTGACCATCCTACCTCATAGCACTTGCTCCACTCTCAGGTCAGGATCTTGCCAGTTCAGGTTTCTGGTCATGTATCTGTGGAGGTTTCTAGTCTAAGTGTCTGGATTTGGAGAACTATTTTTCCTATTGAATTCCTGTATAATTTGATTAATTTAGCAGTAATACCAGGAAAGAATTTGAACTAGTAGTGACAGCCTGTGATGTTTACAGCTTTCTCAGGTGATCATGAAGGGAAAGTGAACAGATTGTTTTCTTGTTTTGTCATTGTTTCTGTGTTATATACAGGATTTCCAATAATACAGACTAACGACATGCCCTTATGTCAGCTTTGATGCAGTTTTAGTCAGGAGAGAAGAGATCATTGGACTTGACCTTGTTATTATACATATAATTTGTGTGAAAGGTGTTCTTTACGTTTTTTTAATTGTTAACCTTTTAATAAAAATTTAAATTCTAAAAGTGTTAGCTTCTGTGGATTTGCTGTTGCAGACATACTGTGTGAAAAGTTGGGTCCTCTTTTCCTGATTTTATTTTTTCCTTTTTTAAAAAATTATTTATTTATGGAACTAAGAAACCACTGAAATTCTGTGTATATTGGTATTCGTTTCAGGTAAAAAACCCCAAGTATCAAGTAGAATTTGAAACTGCTCTAGGTATTTGAAGGCTGTTTTCTCCTGGAGTAAAAAAAAAAAAGAAAGAAACACAACAACCCACACAGCATATCTATCTGCATCAGCTCCCTCAACTAGATTCCTGTACCTGTAATGTACAGTATTTTTAATATTCAAATGTAATTCAGTGGTAAGAATGAGACTGTGGCAGGTGCAGCAAAGGAAGTCAACTCTGTCAGTTCTGTTTAACGTCAATGTTGGTATTTTTTTTTTTTTTAAAGAATTCAGTTATATGTAGAAAGGAAATTTTGAAAAGTTAACTTCAGAGGTTCCTGAAAATTTGAAGCAAGAAAAAGACTTGGAACATTTAGATTTCTTGTCTTGCCTGGAATCTATATATACATCGTTATTAGCACGTTATTATTGTGCTGTCCTATACATTGCAATTAGTGTGGTATAAAAGAGGATGAGATAAAAATGACTATTGACTTCTGGTTTGTGTGTATTTTGTATGTAATTCTCAAAAATTTTGGCTTGTAAAGTAGGTGTAAACAAATGATGATTTCAGCATCTTCAGTAGATGATGATGTAAAAGTTTAAAGAAGTCATTTTACTACTTCCCGAACTTCTAACACAGATGCCTGCCTATAATAGGTAGCCACTTTTATTTATCGAATTCCCTTCCTTTTGTTTTATATTGTCTTCAGAAAATACGTTGAACCATTACTGTAATAGCGGAATGTAATGTGTGATTTTTGTAAATTTATTTTGTTTTGAAACTGCAGTTGAAATTATTGCAATGACTTTTTTTTTAATAGTATGGTCTTCATTACAATGGGGTTCTTTCTATTTAGTGACAACTGGGTGAACGTTAGTTGAACATAATCTGTGCTGTTTCTCATCCAGTTGGCGGCTGGTCACTAGTGGTGCTCCCCAGGGATCGGTGTTGGGCCCGGTCCTGTTTAATATCTTCATTGGTGATCTTGATGAGGAGATTGAGTGCTTCATCAGCAAGTTCGCAGATGACACCCAGCTGGGAGGAAGTGTCCATCTGCTGGAGGGAAGGAGGGCCCTACAGAGCGACCTTTACAGGCTGGAGAGATGGGCTGACTCCAAGAGCATGAGGTTTAACAAGTCCAAGTGCCGGGTTCTACACTTCGGACGCAACAACCCCATGCAGAGCTACAGGCTGGGGACAGAGTGGCTGGAGAGCAGTCAGGCGGAAAGGGACTTGGGAGTGCTGGTGGACAGGAAACTCAACATGAGCCAGCAGTGTGCTCAAGTGGCCAAGAAGGCCAATGGTGTTTTGACCTGCCTCAAGAACAGTGTGGCCAGCAGGACCAGAGAGGTTATCATTCCCTTATACTCAGCACTGGTCAGGCCGCACCTCGAGTACTGTGTCCAGTTCTGAGCCCCTCAGTTGAAGAAAGATGTTGAGATGCTGGAGTGCATCCAGAGGACAGCAACGAGGATGGAGAAGGGGCTGGAGCACAAGTCCTGTGAAGAGCAACTGAGAGAGCTGGGGTTGTTTAGCCTGAAGAAGAGGAGGCTCAGGGGAGACCTTATTGCTCTCTATAACTACCTAAAGGGAGGTTGTAGTCAGGCAGGGGTTGGTCTCTTCTCTCAGGTGACCGGCGACAGAACAAGAGGACACGGTCTCAAGCTTCGCCAGGGGAGGTTTAGGCTTGACATCAGGAAGAAGTTCTTTACTGAGAGGGTGACCGACCATTGGAATGCGCTGCTTGGGGAGATGGTGGAGTCACTGTCCCTGGAGATGTTTAAGGAAAGATTGGATAAGGCTCTTAGTGACATGGTGCAATTGACGAGTAGGAGTAGGTGTAGGTATTGGGTCATAGGTTGTACTTGATGATCTCCAAGGTCTTTTCCAACCTTATGATACTGTGATACTGTGTTTTACAGGAAATAAATGATCTAGTTCAATGGTTGCTAAACTGTTTTCTGGTGGTAGTTTGACCAGGCAGTGTTTAAGAGTAAAGAGATCATTTCAGATTTTTACATCTGTGAATTACTTCCTTTGTTTCTGCTAGCCTCCTCTTATATGAAAACTATCTCTTGCAAAACGAGTGACTGAATATAGCACACACTACTTAAAAACTGGTTACACATTAGATGGTGTCTACTCCAGTATGAACTAGCAGAAGCTGGTGCTGTATAACCTCAGGCATTGCCTCATCTTAAATCTTTTTTTGGTGAAGTGCTCTGCTTCTGACACAAACTTGCCTTTTAATTGTTCAATATCATCTGATATTTAAAATCTACATTGTTCTACCCATTCTTGATAAATTTAGTTAGTATGCAGCTGAGGATATGGTTTGTGTTATATTCATGTTGCTGAATTTAAGTAAATGAGAATTTTCATTTGATTTTGTTCTCTTTTGGTTTTTTTTTTTTTTAGTGCTTGGGAGATGGGAAGTAATGATAGCTGGCACCAGAACTAAAATATCTGTGTAGGCACTACTATCCCAGAACTTCAGGATGAATGGGGATATGCCTCATGTTCCCATCACTACTCTTGCAGGGATTGCTAGTCTTACAGACCGTAAGTACTCTTTTTTTTCCTTGTCTTTTCCATGCTGTAAATACCTGCATTTTCAAAATATGAAAAATCCTTTTATTTTAGAAGTTCCTAAAGGTAAAACTGTTCAAAATCAGATTGGGCATTAAGAATGTTAATTTTGCAATTGCTTGAATTTTGAAAGTCTATTCAAATAAAACACGCTAATTTAAATATGAAATGTCATGTAGGTTTAAAAAAGCCTGGAAAAAAATAAAGGAATTAATTGTTGGTTTGGAATATCATACAGTAGCATATCTAGGTACTACACAAATAATGAAAATGTATAAATGATAAAATACTTCTCTGAAACATACTTATCTGATAAAAGAGAGGCACACAGAGAGTATGAGACATTCTCAACTAACTAAAGAGAGTTGTGGATTATGCTGAATATACTTGAAATCTAGTTCCTTAGTTTTGGACAAGGTACAAAAAAGTTGCTGTGATAAATTGGTGCAAAGAATGTCTGCTAGAATGGAAATAAGCAGCTGAACCTATGAGTGGTCTTTCGTAGTTGTTCAGCCTACAAAAGGAGCAGGTGAGATGTGTGTACTGTGTTTGTTAGGAAGACAAAATGCAAGGAAAGGAAAAGAACTGTTTATATTAGAAGCTGACACTGGCACAAAAGTAAATGGTTGTAATGTCGCCAAAAATAAATTTCTAGTGGAAACTAACAGGAGATTTATTATTACTATAATGAGGTCTTGGAACAACCATTGCAATAAGATCAACTGGGACAAAGATACATCTTGTTTGTAAAGTGTGAGAGTTTATAGCTCAGTAGTCTGTCTGAGAATAATCGGACTCAGTGACCCAGGTGCTGCTTTGGAGCTCTTGTTTTTATTATTATACTGTTGAATTTTGGAGACTTTCCAAGAGGCACTCAAAGTACTCAGCAATTCAATTTAATTGCCTACAGTAAAAAAAAAAAGCAGAAGTGTTTGAGGAAAAAAACCTCTCCTCTTCTTGTAATTCTGATATTCTGAAATATCTAATTGGAAGATGCTACCTGTGTGTTTCTATGTGTATATATTTATAATTATGTATGTCTAAATGGACCATGAGGATGGAAATAATGACTTTCCAGGCTATAGGTAGTTTTCCATCAATAAGTATGTGCAGGTAAGGTTCTAAAGAAAGTTGAAATACTTCAGTGATGGAAGTCACTGGCTAGGCTCCTGGTGTAAGAGTTTCTTGAAACACTAAACTACCTTTTGTAGGATTAGCACTTGTGTTAGCTGCTTTACTCGTTTATCTGTTGTATTTATCCAATGTTTATAAATTTAGGAGCAGCTGAATGAGAAAGCTTGTCAGTGCTTCACCTTCCTTTTATCTGTGTGAAAAGTAGGAACTGGAATGGGCAAGACCTGTTGCCCTAAAAACAAGGAAAAAGTGATGACTAGAGACAGTAGAATAGTCTAGTTATCTAGCTGAATTTATACTGTTTTAATAAATGTTTTTCTATTTTGCTAATTTTTCCAAGTTGCTGGCACATTCAAAGTAATCTGATGCATGTAATTAAAGCTAGCTATTTTAATATATTATACCCTTTTATTTGAATTGCAATTTATTTCTAAGTACAGTAATGATATAAGGGGAAAACTACTGGCGTCCCCCCTTACCTCCCTTTTTTTAATTAAGTACCTTGAGTACCTGGAAGCCTGGAGGTTTCTGGTGATATCTTTTACCCTGGCCTCAGACAGGTAGCAGACTTCCCTGTGGGCTGGATCTGGTTGTTATTGGATCTAATGTTCTGGAATGTTTAAAAGTATGTTTTTATTCATAGTATTTGCTTTAGCACAGTTAAATATTTTACAATAATATAGTAATATAACTTATGGCTTGACTGCATTACTTTGCTTGAAACAGAGTCCAGACCTTGTGTTTGCGTTCATGATTTAAAAAATCCAGATAGCTTCCCTGTATTTCCCAGATGTAGTTGTCAATTTTTCTTTCTTAATCACACGAGGGAGTAAGTATTAGTGCACATTTGTATGTTTGTGTTTCATGAACTCCTTTCTGTTTTCTGATAACAGTTTTGAACCAGCTGCCTCTTCCATCACCTTTACCTGCCACAACAACAAAAAGCCTGCTTTTCAATGGACGGATAGCTGAAGAAGTGAACTGCCTTCTGGCTTGCAGGGATGAAAATCTGGTTTCACAGCTTGTCCACAGTCTTAATCAGGTGTCAACAGATCACATGTATGTATTTGGAAGTTCAGCTATATTATATCACCATCCTTATTGCTTGAAATCAGAATTAACTGGGTTGAGGATGTTTCTAAGAATCTGGAAATTAGAATATGCAGGCTTTTTATTATGCTGGCTTAGCAGATGACTGCTATGCGAGAGTTAAGTGTTTCAGTTAGTCAGAACGTTAGTAAATGTCTGGTAGTCCTTATACATAATTGTGGAAGTTATTTTATACATCTGCTGCTTGCTAGTTAGGAGTGCAGACTGTATTGTTGATTGTGCAATACTCACCTGTGTTCCACTTTGATTAGTATGCACATAACCAGATTGCATACCTAGTATTACACAAAAAAGAAAATTTTTTGACCCATGTCAACTCTGGTTAGGTGTTGTACCTAAATATTTTAACGAATTGACACAGCAAGTATGCTGACATTCTCTTTCTGTGATTTTTTTTTTTATTTTTTAAATTTTTCCCTGATGTTCTTTGAATTGTCTTATGGTCTGTCTTACTGCGTTGTCTTACATGTCTTTTTCCTACGTGTTCCTACAGTGTTCCAAACTATTGTTTTGATCAAGTGGAACTAGTTTTTTAAAATCCTCAAAGCAAACAATAAGTGAAAGCACATATGCATTTATAAAAGATCTGTTATATTTTTTTATGGTTCAGAGGGAATCCTGTGATATCAAAGATATACCAATTTTCCTTTTTAAAATGAAAGATTCTAAAAGCATGAGGCTGCAAGCTGAATGTTATACATTCATGCATATCTTATTTCCACTCCTACAATAATACTTTTTTTATTATTGTCAAAGAATTATTTTATGGAGAAGTTCCAGATGTAAAAGTAGGCAAAAGAAACTTTCTACAATAGTCTGAAACTGACAGCCATGTGTAGATATAGGTGCTTAGTAACAGAAAATAATTTTGAAGACTAGTTGGAATACCTCTTCTGCTCTTGCTTGAAGAAGAGAGGAAAAAATAGAGGCGGGGAACAGTGCTTTGCAGACATTGTTTTTTTCTGTATTTTAACAGTAAATTGTCTTCTTTCATTTTGGTTTTGTTTTTTGTTTTTTGGTTGTTTCTTTTTTTTTTTTACTTGACTCATAGTTTCTTATAATTTGAAAATGCATTTGCCTCTTTATTTGCTTACTTCCACAATTCCAGAGAGTTGAAAGATAACCTTGGCAGTGATGATCCAGAGGGAGATATACCAGTCTTGCTGCAGGCTATCCTGGCAAGGAATCCTAATGTTTTCAGGGAGAAAAGCATGCAAAACAGATACGGGGTTCAAAGCGGTAAGGATTTTTGGCTGTTTATTGATTGCATTTTATGTTGTTGTGTAAGTTTAGGGGACTAATACTAACCACAAATACATTTGTGTGGTATTTATGCCTTACCTTGTGTTTGATAATGATATAAAGCTGTGTACCTTGATATCTTCAAAGAGTGATTGTATTAGAATAAACATGGAAATAACTCTACCAAGTATTTTTGTAAAAAACATTTGATTTTACTGTGAAGTTTAATCTCTAGGGTGAGTGATTGGATTTTATTTTAAAATAATTTTATTTTAATTTCTCTATGGTAGATTCACACATTTGTCTTAGTAAAAAGTTGAGGTTGGAAAAATATGTTTCAATCTTACTTAAAATCTGTATGATTCTAGTGTATCATTGCAGTGGTAGTTCTTAATAGTTCTGGAGTAAGGAGTAAGGTTTTACGAACCACACTTAACACCTCCTTCCTGACATTCCTCATTTCAGCAATTTGTGATACCCTACAGATTTTACTGTTTTGACAGCTATTTCTCTTCTGAGGTGTAGTGAAAAATTTTGCTGGATAGCAAAGAGGAAGGAGGGAGACCAAGCAGAGGATTAAATGGACAGATTCTAGTTGTAGATCTGGAGGCTTGCACCTGAAGCATGTTCTTAAAATAGCAGGCTATGGAAAGAGTAGGAGAATTTCCAGAGTTGTGACTGTCCTCCTATTTTGCAGAAGTGGTCCTACAAAGAATAGAGGCTTTTAGAGTTTTCCACTAGTTTTGTAGATTAAAATAATTTTTGCCAGTGCAAAAGGAAGACATTGTTTTTGAAATTATCTGTTCCAGCAGAGGCTTTTGAAAGGAAGAAGACAAAGCTGGTTCATTTCTTTTTAATTTTTGCTAATTCTGTGCCTCAGAGGGGGAAACATTTTTGCAACTTGATTCAACAGTTTAAGAATAATCCTGAATTAAATTAAATCACCTGGGACTTAGGTAAATGTGGTTTGGCCTATTCTTGAAGAAAGGTGTTAGTATAGAGTAAAAAGTAATGCCAATGTGAAACATAAAAGAATAATTGATGTTATTTTAAGAAAGTTAACACAGTAGTTTCAGAGAACCAGAAGAGATTGGGCTTTAAAACTCCCTTGACTATTTAATTTTCTTTTACATAATTTTGAGTCTTTGTACAAATGCAAGCATTGCAATGTAAGTGTGAAATCTGAAAACTGAAGGGAGAAAGGGAAGACGGGACCAAGTATTTTTAGAGGATGAAGACCATGGAATGAATGTTTGAAAAAGCTAGATGTGACTTCATTTACGATGTGAAAAGGCCACACTTCAACCTGGAAGTAAGTGGCTTTCTAAGCTAGGTGCTGGCAAACTATGGTAGCCTTATTAGCTGTACTATGTCCCGTTCAGATTTGTAAGGTGAAAGGAGGCTATACCAATGTGTTGGGGCAGCAAAGGTTGTGTTTTCTTCTGCTTTCTGAAGAGAAACTAATCTCTGTGGAGTCATAATTTGCAGAACAATTAGGGGTTTGGTAGAGACCTTATGTGATGCATTTTGCCAGCCAGAATAAGGACATTTAGATTCTAGTATTTCAAATTCATCTCTTCTGCTTTCCTTACTGTCTTTTGAACATTGTCCTTCCACCTTCTGTTGAGTCCTGCTTGTGGTGGAGTCAGCACTGGGTACTGTGACACAGTATTTGTAATGCCCAGAGTTGAGAAGGAAAGAAGACAGCAGGACGTTTACTTTTCCTGGGATGAGTCTGTGCACCGTGAGTTCCAGCATTAGTGTGGACAAAGTGAAATCAGATTCATTTCCCCAAGCTTTCATTTCTGATGCAAGAACATTACAATCACCTGGATGAAGAATTATGTAAAACACAGAATAATATTCTTGATTCAGTATAGTTCATTGGGAAATAAAGGTGTCTTCAGAAAGCTAAATACTATGTTTTGAATACTATGTTTGAATAAGGTAGAAGCAGAATTCTGTGCTGATGGTTTTTTTCCGAAGTTCATATTGATCTGTAGTTCAACAGTAAGTTTAGAACAAGAATTGTTCTTAGTTATGATAAACAAATAGTGCAAGAAAGATGTATTATGTGAAGACTTCACTGGCTCTGTGTCCTGAGCAGGCACATCCACCTTCCCCACCCCATTACTGGCACATTTCATTTCAGCTAATGTGACAGCAATGTTTGAATTCGTTTCCTGTAGTTTGATAACAGTGCCATTGTTGAAACAGTCTTAATACAGTTAGAGTTTTAGGTCAGATTTTCGGTGTGTTTTCTATTACCAGTTTGACTGAACAGAGTCACACCACCATGCATCGTCAAGACTAATTTTGTACAAGGGCAAATGTTAATTTTATTTTAGACCTTTTTCACCACATAACGCAGAAGGTTCTGAGTGCCATGTTCAGCTACCTCTGACTTACATTTTATAGTGTTTGAGAAAGTGGTTTTCTTTATAATTATTGAAAATAAAGATCTTATGTAGATTTGGTTTTCAAAATAATTTCTTCTCTTTTCCCTCACAACACTTTGGCTTTGTCTTTCAGCAGATATGTGTTGGAAGATTAATTAAAATAGTATATTGCAATAAGTTAGTGTTCATAGCATCACTTAGGGTTCAGAAAGGACTTAATATTCAATTTAAGCTACTTATCAAAACTTGTGAGTTTGGGAGGAGTAAAATCTTATGTGTCTTCCCATGCACACCAATTACTTGGATAACTTTTTTATTTACACAAGAATTCAAGTGCACTTACGTCTGTAAAAGGGAAAGCTCTGCAGATGCACACTTTCAATAAGAGTGTATATTTAACGGAAAAATTACCCATTGGTGAGCAGTCCTCACTTCAGCATGCAAGATGCTGTAATGCAATACAATCATACAAGATTTCTTCTGTGACTTTGAGCTGTGTTTCTGCATAGTGATTCTTTGGCATTTAGTAGGACTACTAAAATGGATTTCTGCATATCACATTTTTCCAAGTAAAAAAATTATGGTCAAGGCTGGGAGTATGTGTTAAGGAAAAACATTTCAGTAATGTTACTACCAGGGTGATGTTTTCTCAAATGTGAACATTACCAACATTCAAAATTAGGCATTTAAAAGGAATTCTTCAATATTTAAAGTATAGAAATGCACAGTGGAGCAGTAGATCTGCTACCTAGTGACATGACAACAATGTGAAAGGTGTGCAAGACGATATTGTAGTGCTAATGGCCACTTGTTATCTCTCTGGTAACACTGGGGTGTGTTGTTGTTGTTCTTTGGTTATTGTTTTTTCGGGTTTTCGCTGGGGGAGGAATCTTTTCTTTTTTTCTTTTAAGTTAACCTAGATGGTGTCTCCCTTGTCCCAACCACCCTCAGCAAAGATAGAGAAGTGAGAACTGTCCATCACAGAAGAAGTTTTAGTTGGGTTTTTGTTTTTTGTTTTTTAAATTGCATTTAAAGTAGATCCCTGTATATATTTTATGTCATTCTTTTAACCCAAAACCTACCATATCTATGGTTCAAAACACGTTTTAAATTTAGGGAGGAGAAAAGGTTTTTAAGCTCTTTTAGAAGTGTCATCTGTGCTTTGAACATAAAATGAAATTTTGTCTATATGATTCATGTTCATACGGGCACATTCTGTAACCTTTCTGTTCATGAATGTTGCAAGGTAGTAGTTTGACTAAAGCATTGTATTATACCTACCTGCTATGAGTGTGGCAGTGAACAGGCATGCCAGGCATGGCCTCCAGCAGAAAGCCCCTGGAGTTTCCTCCTCACTAGGCATTCAAAATTAGGCAGCAACCAGTGTCTGTTTAAACAAACTCCGCAGGAGCTGATTCCCCTTTTGTTACTTAGGACAGTTAAATATCCTCTGTATTGAAGTATGGAGAGCTGTGATTTTTATTTCAGCACAAAATGGGACTTTCACTCCTGCTCTGGGCTAATTCTCCTGTGCTAATGTACTTGGAATGCAGCACTTCACATCTATCAGGAGGTAGTAACGGCTGCATTCCTTGAGGATTATCACATCTTTTCTCTGCTGGGGAGAGGGGAAGAGAAAAGAGGATGACAGGGAGGATTTCTGAAACCAGTTTTGCTTGTGTGTGAGTATGGCAGTAATTGAAATCAGTGATAGCAATTCCAGAATTGGTGTCTCCCAAACACTCTGGATTGGGGACTTCTTTCAGCCTTTTCTCTAACCTTTAGTTCAAAATATTTGTGCTACTGATGTGCCATGGCTTCCCAGGCTGTAGCGTGCACATGAATCTGACAATTGTTTTAGCTGCAAGATATTAAATTCTGTTGTTAAAATAACTTGAAATTTATTTAAGTTTTTTTCTGTTTCATGATCACTTGAACTTCCAGTGTCATACTATTGTTAGGGAATTCTTTACACTTATGTCAAAGACAGGAAAAAATAGGGTTTCCTTAAAATTCTTTAATGATAGTAACGCACATTAGAATAGGATGGGGATGGGGATGGAGATGGACTAGACTAGTTGGAAGGAACCAACAATGGTTATCTAGTCCAACTGCCTGACCATTTCAGGGCTGACCAAAAGTTTGAGCAAATGGAGACATTGTGCAAATGCCTCTAGAATTACATTCAAACACATTGGTACTTGTGGGTTGCCGGCTAGTACAAATCTTGGATTTCTGAAGCACGACTGTGGGGATCTACAAGCTGTGGAAGGCTACAGCTGCTTTGAAATTAAAATATTTCAGCACCCTCTTTGATAGCATTCTATGTAAATGTAGCACAAGTAGAATAGAAATGGAATAGAAGGCTTTTGTCCCTAGGTAGAAAGGAACAATGAAAGCATTACGGAAGTGGTGGGAATATCTTGTAGCACTCAGCCCAGGATGGTTGCTTACTGTACCTGCTCTAAAAATTTCTGTGTTGTTCTCACTTCTGAAGTTCAAGATCTTTTTATTGACACAATAAGTACTGTACACAGCAGCCTGGGGTGTGGAATATATGTCCTGTAATAAAATGTTTGTATAAACTAGATGGTTTTGGCTTGGAAGGCTCTCGGAAACAGAGGAAGGAACTGCTGTTAGTATTTCTAACTGAGTTAACACTGCTTTAGGGAGCACTTTTTTATGTCATGATGTAAAATGGACATCTTAAATGGAATCAATAATTTCTAATGTTTTGTAGCAGTTGTAGTTAGATGATATGAATGTCTGTTAGGCTTATAATGTCTTTGTATATAATAATTTTTGAAATGGGACTTAATTGATTAAAAAGGAAAGTATGTAAAGTAATCCTTCTATTTTCTTTTTAATAGGGATGATGATGTCGCAGTTTAACATTTCTCAGAATTCCATGCGTGGTAGTCCTGCATCTTCCAATTATCAACAAACCACTATCTCACATAGCCCTTCCAGGTAATGCTTTCTTTTAGATGGGGTGGGAGGGGCAGGGAACTGCAAGTTCTTCCTACAGTAGCAGTAGTTCATCTTGCAAGCGTGTAAGTGGAAGGTGATCGTTGTCAATACAAATTTTGCATTTGTCTGGCAGTAGGGTGAGTGTGTTCAGTTGGCAAAGAAACATTCTTCTGTCAGCAAATTAATAATCATTATATTCTAAGGATCAGTTGTGATTCTCTGCTCTCTCTCCCTCCCATAATTTTGACACTAAAATTTGGTACTAAATAAAGTACTCTTGGGGAAGAGTTTCAATACAGTTACTGGGCTTTAATAGATTTCATACTCAGTTATTAGGTATCATTATTAAAGTAAACTTACTTCACATTTCACTTCAGGTTACTGTAATTGTTTTGGCAAATGAAATACACTGAATCTGCACAAAAACCCAGTACAATCTTTACTTTTTTACCTGAAAGGGATACTGAAGGTTTTTTTAATTGTGAATATTACAATGAATACTACAAGGTCTTCTAAAATTCTTGCAAAATCCTTGCTATTTCCTTCTATGTAAGTGTACTTTCATAGAGTTGCTGTCTAGACCTGAGGGTTGTAAAAGCATGTATTGTACTTTCTGAAGCATTTGCCTGATTTATTTCTATTTTGCAAAGCTTTTGCAAGAATGCAAGTCATACTATGCATATAGTATTTTCACAAGCCTGTATTATTTTTATGGCTTCCTATCTGTAGGATCAGTCTAAGATAAAGCCACTGAAAGAATGAATTGTATTCAATGGACTTTGGGTCAGGTCCTACTTAACTGCCTATCACATTCCTGTATCTTGTCAGTATGGGTTCTGTTAGATGAAGTTCTTTAAAATCTTACTAGAAAAATCATATTTAGAGTAGATAGCTCCTTGTTAGTGACCTACTTGTTAATTAAAACCTAGCTGTCACTTTCATTCAAACTTCTAGAACTAACTTTTGGAAATTGCAGATCTTATTTTCGTACATATTTGTGTTATTGTTTCCTTTAACCTAGGTGGAGGTGTTATGAATGCTTTTTAGTCTGTTTTTTTTCTTTTACTAATGCAATGACCATTTACTAAAGCTGTGACCATTAAGTAGTAATCAAAGTCAGGAAGATATCAATATCTTAAAATAGTGCTTTTGGGGAAGAGTCTTGGTTTTGTTGGAATTTTGGATCTTGAAGAAGTTGTTATGTCCTGAGTGTTTAATATTTAAAAAAAAAAAAAAGAAATAACAGATGTGGCTAAACTTACTTTTCCAACTTTTAATTTTTTAAAAATTTTATTTTTAGCCGGTTTGTGCCACCACAGACAAGCTCTGGTAACAGATTTTTGGCACAACAGAACAGTCCAGTGCCTAGTCCATACGCTCCTCAAAGCCCTGCAGGATACATGCCATATTCACATCCCCCAAGTTATACCCCACATCCTCAGATGCAACAAGGTAAGGCCATGATGTCTTTGTTATTCTCCTATCTCATGCCAACTTTACCTTCATGTCCATGTTTCACAACATTTTACTTTATTTGAAGGAATCACATGCTTAATATAAATCTTTTGAGTTCGCAGGTATGTTTAAGCTTTGCTTTCCTGACTGTACAGAGGGATAGCGTATACTTTATTTAAAAAAAAAAGAAAAGAAGAAAACTAAAACACATGTTCATATTGCATTGCTCCCCTGTGTCAACTGTTTTGCATCAGCCGTGTATACATTGCAACAGAAAAAATCAAAACAAACCCCTAACTTTTTTTTTTCTATGGCAATGATTTATCTCTGCTGGTTAAAACTCACTGTCACTAGTGTAATGTGAGTTTTGCTGCTGGCTAATTTAGCCTTACCAAACCTTTGTAGTGTTGCCTAGGTTAATTCTAAGTTGGCTATAATTATGCTCAAGGTATGCAGGAACTGGCAAAGATGACCTTCAGAATGAATGGATTTTGTTATTCCTCCCTTTTCTCAAATCAGTCTTGAACAACATGAACAATGTTAAAGTTTCTAGGCATTTTTTTTGTTGGCAAGTAGAGTTCTCATCGGATTCTTACAAATCATTTGTTCTTAAAGTTTAAGATTGTGTTTAAAATATACATAGGTGTTCTGTATGTAATGTTTTTTGTCTCATGAATAGCTTGGAAGTTACTAAAGTTAGTGAATACAAATTATATAGAGGAAAAGAAGTTTTCTATAACCAGTGAAATTGTGATACTGACTATAAGTAGGATAGATTTGGATAGAAATCCGTACATGGAATTTAGGTTTTAAATCCTCTTAAAAATTAGATGCCTTGATATAGTTAGATATCTGTGACAAAAGGATATAATAAAAAACTTGTGTTCTTGTTCAGATTTCAGACCCTTTTCATCCAACTCATTAATATCCACTAATAAAGTGTTTTCTCTGAAACTTAGAATTAAAGAGCGTGTGAATATATCCATATAGTCACTTACGTTTTTTGTATTTCAGCTTCAGTATCCAGTCCCATTGTCACAGCTGGGATGAGGAATCTCCATGAAAATAAAGTTTCAAGTCAGTTGTCTGGAAATTCAGCTAATCATCATGCTGATAATTCTAGACATGGCTCAAATGAAGACTACCTACAGATGGTGCACAGACTAAGTAGTGATGTATGTTACCTATATTCATTTTATTATCGTAAAGCAAATACTTACTAGGATAAAGCAAAGTATGTGTTGAACTGCCTTGGAAGTCAGATATTTTACTATGTAGTTCATTTATAAAACCACTGCAAATACATTTCAATTTCAGATGTGTACATTCAATCACGCGACTTTAGTATGTGAGATTTAATTTTTTGCTAGATTTCTCTTTCCTTTGGAATAATTTGTAACGTTCATTCTGATGGAATTAGGAAACATTAAAAGTCTTCACATAATCTCATATGTGAGTTTATTGTAAAGAAATGGTAAAGTGTCTCTACCGTAGCAAAACGTAGCAAACAATACTAGGTTCTAAACACGTGTATAGTTAACTTGTCTCTCTGAAGATTCCCGCACTGTCAATTACACTCATCATATTTGAGTAACCTATTGGGTGATAAAGTGGTGTTGTCAAAGGCAAGAATTGCTATGGACATTTTTTGTTACTGGTCTGCTCTGTGCTTTTATGACCCGATTTCTTTGTAAGAAGTTTTCCCTTAGTGACTTTCTGTCGTGTAGGAGAAATTCCTTCTGAAATCTTGAATCTAAAGGAAAAAAACCCTCAAATTTCTCCCACATTATTTTGAACTACTGATTAATTTTCTTAATGAGCATCTCATCCAGTGGATGAAGCGTGAAGGGATTCTTCTTTACGTGTCTGGTACAAAATGTCTTAACAGCACCTAAGAGAAGAGGAATTAAGTTTCAATTTTATTTTGTCATTAAAACTTGGTGGCAAGCAGGCCTTTTTTTAATTTTTCTTTGTGTGATTATGCATGTGTTTTATTTAGCTTACAAAAACTGTCAGCAACTCTTGTCTTCCTAAACTAGTAGTAATTAGTGTCCTATTAATACCAGGCTCCCTAAATCCCTTACCGAGATCAATACAGTAGAACTCCAAAAGCGTTGTTAGCTTTACTAGTTGTCTTTTTTTTTAATTTAAGAACTATGCTGATTAAAAATATTAGTTAAGAAGTAGTATCTTAAACAAGAGAGATTTGTAATGAAGGAATCTATCATAATACACAATCATCAAATATTTTTATCAGTCTCTGCTTCTGCTGTGCAAACTCTTCAAAATGGGAAGCTGTTCTTGGCATTAGAGGTACATATATCCCCAGCTATGTTAAAGGTGCACTGTCAAGAGACTCTTGGTTTTTCTAACACTTTCTGAATACTTTAGTATTAGGATAATGTATTTCATAATTTTTTAAGAGGAAGTATTTAAAAATATTCAACCCTAATTTTGTGATCCAAGCAATGCAACCACATCGTAGTTCACAAAAACTTAGAAGTTAAACTCTTTCAAAATGGACTGTGAAAACATGAAGCATACCATCATTGGTTGGTTTAACTGGAGAAATACTAAATGTAAAAAGTAGTAAACATTGTAAACTCGCACTTTTATCTCTTTATGTATTTTCTTAATAGAGCATATTTTATTTTTTTTGTAAGTATACCTTTAAATGCTGATTTTGGTATCTATCATGCAGCAAACAGTTTGAAGAATTTGGATTAATTAAAATTTTGCATCTATGCATGAATAATCAGCTTAATCATAATGTTGCAGCCTTTTCAGAAGTAGTGTCACATTTGATGAACGTAATTCTGAATGAGGATTATTAAATCATAAAACTTCTAAACTTTTTAAAATTCTTTTTTGTTGTTTTAGGATTTCATTTCTTTATAAATGTGAATAGTTGCAGATTATTGTGTATGTGCAATATATGATTCTACAAAATTAACAGGTATACCCTTGAAAGCTCAGGATATATACCCAATTTAAGGGCAATTTTTTCATAAAACTGAGAGCATTCCGAGAATGTAAGTTTGTGCTTATGTATCACTATTTGTTGAAACTCAGAAGTAGAAAACTGTAATTGAGTACTTCTGAAAATTTGCCAGCAACTGTAGGAATGGTTTGTGTACCCAAAAGGTCATTTACCTGGTTACTCTGTTTAATTAATTTAATAAAAATTGCCTTTGCCTATGTCCTTGCCAGTCACGGATAGAGGACCACTTCTGTCCTAAGCAAAACATTTAAAGGTTTTTTTCCAGAATTATTGGAGGGGAGAGTGGAGATTTATTACAAGTCAAAGATAAGTCAGGTTTGAAAAAAATAAGCTCCATAATTTCAATATAGTAGATAAATAAGTAAATCATCAGGCAATTAATTCACTTTGATTTACAATAATAACATGTAAGTTTAAGATACAGATCTTTTTATGGTGTTGAATCTGAATATTAGATTTCTTTGCACATGAGACTTTCCTCACAAGCCAACAACTCTTTTTTTTTTTTTTTTTTTTCAAGCACTGTTCCAAATGTATTTGCAATTAATAGCGTAGCATGAGTTTTAGATTCAGTGTGCTGTGGCAGGAAAAAAAATCTAATAGAATTGTTATCAAAGTGTTCATGGAAGTGAAACTGATGAAATCTGTTTTCTTATGGTTTTATATTCTTTGACTTGTAAACATCTTCAGTCCATAAACTTCAAACTCTCCCTTTCCCTAAGCAGTGTCAGCTGTGCCTTCGCAAGATGTAACGTGTTCACCAGCGGTGTCAAACTCACAGGGCCGGATTCCACCCGCAGGAATCCAGCCCTCCACCTTGTTTTATCCAGCCCAGGACCTTGTTTCTACCCAGTGGCAGTGCTGAGCTCCTTGCTTCTGTGTTCCTGCCAGCGCTGGTCATGAGTGCAGTGTGTCGTGATGCGCACTACGCTACAGGAGAATGGCTGGAGCCATGAGTTTGATACCCCAGGTGCACATTGTCTAGTGTACAGCTCTGAGTGTGGAAATTGATCATTTCCAATTGGCTGTTTGGCCGAAGAGAGAGTGTGCACTTGCCCATCTACACAGGCTTTTGTCTCCTGGAAGTGCCAGTTTAGCTTTCTGACTTAGTACCGGCTACTGGGTCTTTTTTCATACAGACTTGTAAAAATCTCAATTACAGTTGAGCCTTCTAATATTCTGTTAATTGGGTTGAAATTGTTCAAAAGGGTAAAAGGTATTTATCATACAGATAATTTGGGTTTAGGGAGAAAAAAAGAAGTTATATGAAAGAACTGTGAGTATTCAGATACCACGGTAGGATCAATGTTAGAGTATTAGCTACTGAAATAACCAATTTTATTAGGAAACAGATTAAGTAACTTTGGGACTTCTTTGGACACTTCTTTTGTATGACTTTACTCTTTAAAAAGAAATGACTCTTTGCAATTTGTTTTGTCTCCATAGAGATAGAGGTTGTTAGTTTGTTCTTTTCCAAAACATTCCTGTAGATGTTATATTAAAAAAACAGTGCTAAAAATGGGAAATACTCTTCTATAGAAGTTTAAATCTTGTTAGAGCATTGAGTGAATGAGTATACTCGTGGCCAGCAGAGGGCTCCATGAAAGCAATAAAAACCCCATGTAGAACATTAATGGGTAATCTGAGTGGTGGGTTTCATATTTAATTTTAAGATAGTGTGGGGGTGAAAAAGACACATTTACACTCTTAAAGAAAGAGCAGGAACATAATTACGTTGTAATTAGTATTATATTATGAAGAAGTTTGTCAAAAATTGTGAAGTCCATTGAAGCAGGTTGTTCTGTGCAAAGCTGAGAAGAGGGTAGAACTTGTTTGCCACACTGGGGAAGTGCTCCATATTAACATTCAATTGTTTCCTATCTAGCTGTTGAGACAGGTAAATAGCAAGCTAAAGTCACTGCAGTGGTGTTTTACATGAGACTGTCTCAGCTGCTGCAATGGAAGTGCTAGAGATTTTGTTCCATGTGATTGATGTGCATGTGCTGGAGAATATAAATACAAATTATAAATTATAAAAGATGGCATTCTAGATAAGCTTTGAAGGTAGATTAAGTGAAAAAATTGTGAGTTAATGTTAAAAATCTGCATTTTATTCTCAGTTTCTTCCAGTTGGTATTGTGTCTGCTTTTCTGCTCTTTACTATGAGTGTTTGTAACAAAAAAGTTCTAAGTGGAATCTTAGTGTAAACTAAAAGTGCTTATTTAGCTAGAAGATATGTACATAGTTTTATTTTTGTGTACATCTTCTGGTTTTAGATTCTTCTTTGGGCTGATTATGCTTTGGAGTATTGCCTATGTAGTAGTCTAATAGCAGTCTAAATTACAAATAATTTTATGTAAATAAATATTTTTATAATACTTCTTGTATGCTTTTTTATCCAATCCATTTTATCAGTATACATACTAATTTCAGTCTGTATTTTATCAAGTGATCATATCAAGTTTTTTTTGTCATTGTCACTTTAGGATGGTGATCCTTCAATGAGGAATGCTGCATCTTTTTCCTTGAGGTCTCCACAGTCGGTGTGCTCTCCAGCTGGAAATGATGGAACCCTTAAAGGTAGTCTAGCAGTCATATGTATCAATGTGTTTTTTCCCAATTTTAAAGAAGAGACCGTTTAAAGAGGTATTTAGTTATTCCTTCTGACTTATGTATTCAAATAGTACTCCAGAGAGTATGTCATTATGTTTTGCATACAAAATTACTTGAGCCCTGATCCAGAAGAAATTTCTCAAGGTCTGAAAACTGACTAATCATCCTTCAAAAGAAAGCTCAAATTCATGGAGGACAGAAGGATTTAAAACTCCTTTCCAATTTGAAGATTAAATTCTCTGTAAAAATAGTTTCAGTTGCTCTCCTTAAGAAATTATTTAAAGGCAGCATTACGAGTATTGAACTTTAAACCAGCTCAGAAGTGTTTTGACATGCAGTGCTTGTCTTAATTGCAATCATGAAATTTTGAGAATATGAAATTAAAAGAAGTTCAATGAACTCAATACACGTAGCATAATGAAGCCTGAAAACCTTAGCTGTGAAGAAGGAATCAGTTAGTTAAGAGGTAATAGAAAAAAATCTGCTCAAAATAATTCATTTAGCTAAAATCTAGAATGCGTACTGCTGGTTTTAATATTAACACTAAGAAGCAATGACTGAGATACATGAGATTTAGCAATGTAGGAGTTTGGGCATATTCTTGCTCATCTGCTTTTTAGTGCTTATGTATTTACATGGCAGTCATAGAAAAATGCTACAGTGCTTTCTTCTTTTCTTTAGCCCACCCAAGAAGTAAAGTCTTTCTGGATAGTCAGGTGGAGTGGGAGATCAGGAGATGGGTGAGATTCCAGAGAAGGTAAAGATATTGGTCTTGTGCAGCCACGATAAGAGACATCTTCAGCAGGTTTGGACCTTAGAGCAGCCTTCCTGTACCTGTAAGGAGATTATCAGGTAGACTTGAGTCAGGCTTTTCAGTGTTGTGGAGGAAGGATGAGATATAATGGACTTAAATTGAAATGAGACATTCTAAATAGGTCTGAGGAAGAACTTTTTCAGCCTGTTGGTTCAGTCGGGCTTTCCAGAGTATCTGTGTTTTCTCTCTTTGGGAGGTTTTCAAGATCAGGATGTGTAAAGCCCTGCATAGTGTGGCCTTGCTCACCCTGCTTTAAACGTGAGGATAGACTAAGACCACCTGATATCCCTTCTTAACTGAACTAGCCTGTGATCCTGTGTCTGCAAAGGGATCTCTGTGGTTCATCTTCTGTAGGCATATACTGTTATAAACAGTGACAAAAGAAATGTGTGTTAAGTGGCAAGTGAGAAGTACGTGTATATATAGCATGCCAGCAACATCACTATTTCAGAGTCTTGTGCTAAAGGACTTATCGTAAGACATGTAAATGTTGAAAACTAAATGTGGTTATTTTCCTCTCTTTGTCAAGATTATCAGGTTGTGAACATTGTGAATCTAAGCTACTTCCACTCAGGCAGAAGAAAATTTGAATTATTTTTTGGTTAAAGTCGCTGCTGTCTCAAACCCCCTTTTTGAAGGGATACTTTTTCAGATTATTACTGCAAACAATCTGATTGCACAATTCAGATTGTAATGTTTCAGCATTAGTGGGGCTGAAAAAGTGCAAGCACAACTTTTTGGTTTATTTGCGTGTATGTTAGCTTTACTTTTCCGTTTGACAAAGCTGAAATATTGTTTCTCATGGTGTTATCACTTTGCCTTCTTAAAGAGAGTGATGAATCCTGATTGAGAGAACCAGTTCTTGATGCTACAAGAACCTTGCCAGACATTCACTTTCTGAATCTCGTATTTTAGAAATATATGAAAGAGGTGTAGATAATTACAGTGTTACTTTGAACAAGGGATCCCTGACACTGTGGTTTTTTACCTATATTTTGAAGTGAAAGTTGTGCTGATAAGTTTTCCATAGATGAACAAACAGGGAGTTTCTGTGCTGAACTTCTTGTGGCTCATGTCATTAGCCCTTGGAAGTTTTATTGACACATCATCAACTTTGATAAAGAAAATGAGCAAAATACTTAAGTGTTTGTTTGAGAGGACAGAACAAGGACACTAGACATCATCAGTCCTGAGACAGATCTCAGTAAGGATGTTATATCTAAGCTTTCTTAATATAACATGGAAACTGAGACAATTACTGAAGATGTGGCAACAAACTGATTTTTTGTACTTGTGACATGGAAATAGCAGGAGTCCTGCAAACATGGAGAATGTGATTGCCAACTATCAGATGACTTTAAGACTGAACGTAGCTTTCTGACAGAATCTGAATGAGAAAAGTTTTACTTGCAACTCAGATATTTGAGAGGTGGCAGAAGTTGTATTTGTTTTTGTGATTGGTTATTCACTTACTCAGTGGAGGAAAATGTTACAGAAATCTTTGCTTCACTTCAGCTTCTGTAAAGGTAGCAGAGCAGCTGAAGTTTTATCCGGAAGTTCTAAACTGATCTTTATCCTTGATTTTTTTATGTAAATTTTATATTTGTAGCTATGCAACAGAATAGTGGCTGTGGTTTCATACTGTCATCTGTTACATCACCTGATTTCCTAAAAAAAAGTCACTTTTATGAATTCATCTATAAAGAGTTAACATGAAGTATTTTCCATTTATTGATCTCATAAAATGTTCTCTCGCTTCTATTACTCAGTTACTGATTACTGATAAAAATCCTTTATCCGTTTGTTCTGCTTTCCCACAGCTCTGGAATCTTAGAAAAGACTGTTGTGTTTTGTTTCCTTTTATGCAGCTTCTAAAGATCCGTATGAAAGAAAGACTTCCACAGTGTTTTTAGTCCATTGCTTTCCAAAGAGAGGAGTTCATATAATTTACAATCCTGTTTCCATACAGTTTCCAAAACTCCTGGGAAAACATCTGTAAGGATTAAGAACAACCTTTATAAAACTATGTAATTTTGCAGTCTTTTCCAAAAACAAGTTATATGCCCTCCAGAAATAGTTCATGGGTATTTTTTATTTTCTGAATAATTTGGAAAGATTACTTTTCATTTCTTAGGGAATTACACGACTTCTTGTAGAAGGTTCTTCTGCAATTGATCTCTGGACATATAGTGGGTGGCGAGAAAAACTAGGAATCTTCTCAAATCTGTAGTACAGACTTCAGTGGTCTCAAAGTCACTTGTTATGAAAAATCAACATCTCACACTCTCCTTCATAAAGAGGTGCAAGAAGTTTATTCAAAGACTTTTTCTGACAGGGCCAAAATAAGTAGTTGTTCTTTCTTCAAGTCTTACTTTTTTTCTTGCAAAGATGCTTCTGAATACGGTAGTTCTAAGCTAGAACAGCAAAAGCTCAGTTTTTAATGAGCCGTTTGAAGCTCTGGAGAAAGTGGTGGGACACTTCCCTGAAAACTGCTGAAAGATTGTGGAAAGTGAACACAATCTGTCCCCCAGGCCCTCCCAAATATATATGCTTTTCATATGCTATCCCTTTGGGGTTTAAATTAAGTTACGCGCTTTGAAAATGAATGTCAACACTGTCTGATCAAAATGATTAATATTTTCTTCATACGTCTAATACGAAACTTGGGTAGATTTCCAGAGGAAGATTCTGTGATTTTAGAAAATACATCAGGAAAGGACTTGAGGGCTTCTTGTCTTCTTACCATCGAGTTGGATGAACTGTCCCAGTATGACTCCCAATAACTTCCACTGTTTTTATTGTTAAAAGGTCAATTATGGAGTTCCCTTACTCTTGCCATGCAACCTGTTCAGATTCATAGTGCTAGAAAACTTTTCTCCTAATGCTTAACCTGAATCAATTTTGTTGCAATTAAGCATGACGCTTCTTGACTTCTTTCCAGTGGGCAAGGAAAAACAATTCATGTCCTTTTTTTATAGCATTCTTTTATATTTCAAAGAATGTTACATTGTCTTGCACTAGTCTAATCTTCTACAGACTGAATAGCATGATTTCTTTCTACCATCTTTACGTAAGTCATAATTTCTGAGTTTCTGATTGTTGTTTTTATCTGAAATCTAATTCGTCTGCATTTGTCTTGATGTTGTACTGTCCTAAGTCGTAGCTACAACTCTGTTTGAATTCTTAGAAGGATGAGTAGTCAGAAACGTACTGTAGAGGACTTGGTATGATACTGCTCTTGTATACGACAGTATTGCTGCTCTTTGCTGATAACTTAGGTTCATGTTGCAAGTTGTTTTAAGCATATTACTGTTTTCCTGTAGATCTTATCTATCTTCCTTTTGTGTTGTTCCAGTTGCTTTTTCTCAGCTTAATAAAAAGTTTGTGCTTCTTCTCACTGGATTTCTTTTGTTTCACAAGGTTACTCAATCAAGAAAATGGTGATTTTTATTCTATTTTTTAAGAATAATTACGGGCCTCTCTTTCAAAGCCATTAGGATCTTTAGATTAATAAAATGTTCTCCATTACACAAGAAGTTGCTAATGACAAATGCTTTAAACTACTATTCTTATGACAGTGCTCTGGAAGACTGCACTCGTTCACCTGTACTCCTTTCATCCCTTTTTACTAAGAACAATTGCTATTCTTTGAACACAGTTTTCCAATAATGTGTTGCAGTAGCTTTGCGCAGTCTTACAGTATTTTTGACTGTGTCACACTTCCTCAGCTTATTAGCGAAATTGCTATGAGAAACTGTATAGAAAGCCATGCTGAAGTCCAGATAGGACACTCAGTTCTCTTTAGTCCACAAGACCTACTACATTACAGAATAAAATTACTTTGATTTGGTGGTACTTACTTTTAAGAAATTCCTTTGGAATATGAACTCTTTATTATTGTCTCAATCTTTATGGAGAAATTGTGCTTCTAGTATGTGCTTAAATCATGTGGATTATGTATAATACTCTAGGCAGTCCTTTACCTTCTTTTGAAGGGACTGTTTTTCCTTTTTTGAGTCTACTGGAGGCAAAAATTGTGAAGATGATTATTACCAGTTCTGAGACTGGCGTAGCCAGAGGTCTGAGGTGAATATGTCTCATCCTATTTTCATGAAGGCATTTACCTGAAACTGATAAATAGGATCATATTAAATTAAAAAAATGGAGATGCTTCCATTTACACATTGTAACTACATTCTCTTAAAATCTTTTGGCAGTAGATTTTTCCACAGCTTATGTCATCACATTCTTAGCTTTTACAACAGACAAACATCAGTATGAGTGCAATATAGGTGATCTGTTTATTTTCTCCTTCTCCAGCTTCTCCCCTAGGAATTTATTTAAAATAGAATTACTCATATATGAAGTCTAATAATCCACATGTAGCACACATGCATTGCATAAAGCCTCTCTTTCCAAAGAGTTTTCACAGTATCACGGTATCACAGTATCATAAGGTTGGAAAAGACCTCTGAGATCATCGAGTCCAACCTATGACCCAACCTACACCTACTCCTACTTGTCAACTACACCATGGCACTAAGTGCCTCATCCAATCTCTCCTTAAACACCTCCAGGGACGGTGACTCCACAATCTCCCCAAGCAGCGCATTCCAATGGTCAGTCACCCTCTCAGTAAAGAACTTCTTCCTGATGTCAAGCCTAAACCTCCCCTGGCGAAGCTTGAGACCGTGTCCTCTTGTTCCATTGCCGGTCACCTGAGAGAAGAGACCAACCCCTGCCTGACTACGACCTCCCTTTAGGTAGTTGTAGAGAGCAATAAGGTCTCCCCTGAGCCTCCTCTTCTTCAGGCTAAACAACCCCAGCTCTCTCAGTTGCTCTTCACAGGACTTGTGCTCCAGCCCCTTCTCCATCCTCGTTGCTGTCCTCTGGATGCACTCCAGCATCTCAACATCTTTCTTCAACTGAGGGGCCCAGACCTGGACACAGTACTCGAGGTGCGGCCTGACCAGTGCCGAGTAGAAGGGGATGATAACCTCTCTAGTCCTGCTGGCCACACTATTCCTGATGCAGGCCAAAACACCATTGGCCCTCTTAGCCACTTGGGCAGACTGCTGGCTCATGTTGAGTTTCCTGTCCACCAGCACTCCCAAGTCCCTTTCCGCCTGACTGCTCTCCAGCCACTCTGTCCCCAGCCTGCAGCTCTGCATGGGGTTGTTGCGTCCGAAGTGTAGAACCTGGCACTTGGACTTGTTAAACCTCATGCTCTTGGAGTCAGCCCATCTCTCCAGCCTGTAAAGGTCGCTCTGTAGGGCCCTCCTTCCCTCCAGCAGATGGACACTTCCTCCCAGCTTGGTGTCATCTGCGAACTTGCTGATGAAGCACTCAATCTCCTCATCAAGATCACCAATGAAGATATTAAACAGGACCGGGTCCAACACCGATCCCTGGGGAGCACCACTAGTGACTGGCCGCCAGCTGGATTAGACACCATTCACTACCACTCTTTGGGCTCGGCCATCCAACCAATTCCTAACCCAGCACAGAACATTCCCATCCAAGCCACGGGCTGCCAGCTTCTCCAGGAGTCTGCTGTGGGAGACAGTGTCAAAGGCCTTGCTGAAGTCCAGGAACACTACATCCATAGCCATCCTCTCATCCACCAGGCGAGTCACACGGTTGTAAAAGGAGATCGGGTTGGTCAGGCAGGACCTGCCCCTCCTAAATCCGTGCTGGCTGGGCCTGATCTCTTGCTCATTCTGCAGGTGCCGCATGATTGCACTCAGGATTAAGCGCTTCATAATTTTACCTGGAACTGAGGTCAGGCTGACAGGTCTGTAGTTACCTGGATCATCCCTATGGCCCTTCTTGTGGATGGGCGTCACATTGGTCAACTTCCAGTCGTCCGGGACCTCTCCAGTCAGCCACGACTGCTGATAAAAGATGGAAAGCGGCTTGGCAAGCTCATCCGCCAGCTCTCTCATCACCCTAGGATGGATCCCATCAGGCCCCATAGACTTATGAGGATTCAAGCGGCTCAGCAGGTCTCTATCTTCTTCCTCCTGGATGACAGGGGGGCTATATTGCACCCTATCCCCATCCATCACTTCAGAAGACAGTGTCTTAATATGTCCAGTGAACATTCGGCCTTACTGTTGAAAACTGAGATGAAGAAGGCATTAAGCATCTCAGCCTTTTCCTCATTTTCAGTTACTATATTTCCCTCAATGTCCAATAAGGATTGAAGGTTGTTGCTGCCCTTCTTTCTGCCGTTAATGTATTTGAAAAAGCACTTCCTATTGTCCTTGACACAAGTGGCCAATTTGAGCTCCAGCTGGGCTTTTGCCTCCCGAATTTCCTTTCTCCACAACTTGACAATATTTTTGAACACGTCCTGACTTACTTGCCCTTCTTTCCAAAGTCGATATGCCCTCTTTTTCTCACTTAACTTCTGAAGCTCCTTACTCAACCAGGCCGGCCATCTGCCCCTGTGGCTCGTCTTAGAGCACATCGGGACAGCCTGCTCCTGCGCCTTAAAGACTTCATTCTTGAGTTACCTCCAGCCTTTATGAACCCCCTTGCTTTTAAGAACTTTTTCCCAGGGTACTCTCCTTACTAGTTCCTTATATAATCTGAAATCAGCATGCCCGAAGTCCAGCGTGGTCATCCTAATTTTGGTCTTCCTTGTTTCATTGTTAATGGAAAACTCGATTATTTCATGGTCGCTGCAGCCCAGACAGCCTCCGACCACAACATCACCCACCAGCCCTTCTTTATTTGTAAACAGGAGGTCAAGGAGAGCCTCACCCCTGGTAGGCTCGCTCACCAGCTGTGACAAGAAGCAGTCCTCTATACACGCCAAGAACCTCTTGGACCGCCTCCTCTCAGCTGTGCTAAGTTTCCGGCAGGTATCTGGGAGATTAAAGTCCAGTAAAAAGTCTGGAATCCTGGGTCCAGGTGTCTTAGTTTGGATGAAAAAAACCCAACCAAACCAACCGAAGTATGCTCAGTGATTTTAATCAGAGATTGTGAGATTGTGCAGAACAGATAACAGTTCTTTGCTCTAAGTGTATGTGTGCACAGAACAGAACAAAGCCAACAACAAGTGCGATTAAGTTGTTAATATGGATCAAGTCCCGTACCTGAGCTCTGGTGGTGCCGTCACTTTAAGCTGCAGCTCTGCTCTGGGCAGCCCTGGCGCGGGGCGCACAACTTCTCCCAGGCCGCAGCTCCGCTCCGGGCAGCCTCCTCCTCAGCACCGATCCAGATGGTTATTGGTCACATTCGGACTCACACACACCCAGGGGGAAAGGAAATAAAGATGGAGAGATAGAGAATACAGCAACGCAAGCAGAGGTAGCAAAGCACGACTATTCTCTAGGCAGCAAGATGGAGAAAGAGGCGGAGACCGGGAAGTAGCCAGTGAAAGGAGGTGTCCGGGCAAACGGGACACAACCTCTGCCCCGGTCTCCCTGGAAATGGCCCCCGCCCCCGCCAGCAAAGGAAGAAAAAATTCTCTGAAAGAGGAGGGAAAAAATAACCAAACCAAGCCAAAACTGTAACACTGGGTTTGTGCAACAATTTGATACCCACTTAAAGAATGTTCCTGGAGTCTTGACGATCACTTGGCTATGGATTTAAAAGGGCATAGTATCTGAATGTTCCTGAAGTTTCTTTCCAGTGTGCTATGAACCAAAAATTAGACATTAGGTTCAACAAGGCCAAGTGCAGAGTCCTTCGTTTAGGTCACAACAACCCCATGCAGTGTTACAGGCTTGAGGAAGAGTGGCTGGAGAGCTGCCTGGCAGAGAAGGACTTGGGGGTGTTGGTTGACATCCAGCAGTGGCCCAAGTGGCCAAGAGGGCCAATGGCATCTTGGCCTGTGTCAGGCACAGCGTGGCCAGCAGGAGCAGGGAGGTGATTGTGCCCCTGTGCTCAGCACTGATGAGGCCGCACCTTGAGTGCTGGGTTCAGGTTTGGGCCCCTCACTACCAGAAGGACACAGAGGTGCTGGAGTGTGTGCAGAGAAGGGCAATGAGGCTGGTGAGGGGACTGGAGAATAAGCCCTATGAGGAGAGACTGAGGGAACTGGGGTTGTTTGCCTTAGAAAAGAGGAGGCTGAGGGGAGCCCTTATCACTGTTTACAGCTACCTGAAAGAAGGTTGTGACGGGGTGGGTGCTGGGCTCTTCTCACGAGTGACAAGCGATAGGACGAGAGGAGATGGCTGTAAGTTGTGCCAGGGGAGGTTTAAACTGGACATTGGGAAGTATTTCTTCACTGAAAGGGTGGTCAGGGATTGGAACAGGCTGCCCAGGGAGGTGGTGGAGTCCCCATCCCTGGAGGTGTTTAAAAGACGGGTAGATGAGTTTCTTAGGGATATGATTTAGTAGGGAGACAGGCACGGTTGGACTCAGTGATCTCAAAGGTCTCTTACAACCTTGTGATTCTGTGATTAGTCTTAATTTGTTCACTACCAAATTTTTCCAGCTGTCATACGTAGGGAGCAATACTTGTGGCGAAAGAGGTTGTAGCATGGGTGAAAGTCTTTCTGTCAGCAGCTGGGAGCCTTTATCTGAAAGGGAGTCAAAGGAATATGAAGATATGATTTTGAGTGATCCTTTGGAAGTTGTTGTTGTACAGGTGTAAAGCTAGTAAATCTTTAAAATTCTGTAAAATATGTGAATCCTAAGTTCCTAGAACCGTAATGGTTGTTTTTTAACCATGCGGATGGCAACAAAGAATGTGAGCAGTGATGTGATTTTGGTGCATCAGCTTTGAAACGGAAGTGGTCTTTTCTCTAAAGACGCTTGGAGATTATCAGAGAAAGTATCATGAATGCTTAAATAAGGTGCAAGTGCTGTGGTGTGATTAGAAAGTGTGAAGACAAAAAACATAAGATGGGAATATCAAGTGATATGTTGCAGTCTGTTGGACAGAAGCTTATTTGTTTGCTACCCAATTTACTACTGCACAGTGAGCAAGTGATGCCATTCCGGGGTAAACAAAAAAGTGGTTTTGAAATTTAACATTTTCAACAAGGCTAAGTCACTGTCAGTGCAATGCATTTTATAGTTGCTTGCATTATAAATGATTTGATAAGGAATCAGTCAAGAGTCACAAAAAAATGTTTACAAATCGGTGCAGCAGTTGATAAAACTTCATAGTCAATGCCAACTACCACTAGGAATCAGTAGGAAGACTAATGCAGAGAACCCGTCCCAGTATTATCATGGGTGGTCAGGATGACTGTTACTGAAAGACTATGGAGGTATTGTTGATGCGTGTATTTGTCCTCTGTAGAAGTGTCTCTTTGGCTTGATCTGGTTGACCATCAGTATTTTCTATCCAGTAATGTTACAGTGGGCTTCCCAAAGTTTTATGTATTCCTGCTTTATAGAAACAGATTGCACAAAGTTCTTTTACTAGTACTATCGAAGATCAACTACAGAAAATCAGATTTTTTTTCTCCTGAATTACCACACAGGCCTAAATTTAGACTCAGCAACTGCCTATGTATTTTTTTGGTCTAAAAGGATGTTCTGAAATTCATTTAATTCCCAAAGATAATTTCAGAAGATTATTGTGTTATTTACTACGATGACAGCATTTTGTAGGACAGACCTTCTCAACCTTGGAATTCCACTGGTTCAGCAAACAGATCATACCTGTCTTGTCAGTGTATTCTTTCTACAAAAATATTTCTTGTTTTATCAACAAGTCTTGTAAGAGCTTTGTCCACAACATATAATGGCTCAAGCCTTCTCCCACAGGAAATATTCCAGACTGACTTCAACAGTAGTAGGCACAACTCTGTCTGTATAATGAGTGATATTTTTTGTCTGAAGTATGAACATCCGACAGAATGAGGTACATGTTAAACGTGTGATACCTGTTTAAAACTGCTAATGTCTGTGGCAGACTGGGAGAGTTTCTGATTGCTTCATCTTTTTCCATTTCTTTTCACCTCGATACATAGGCATTGTAGCTTTAAAAACCTCCTTGTTTGCAGAGACTTAACCATCATGAGACATCTCAGAAGTATGTGAAGTTATTACCAGAATATGTACGCTTAAAATGCACCTTACAAGCCTTACTATCAACACCTTTCAGGAGTTCCCTTCAGTAGGAAGATACTTTGAGATACCTGTTCGTAGTGCTGCCTAGGAGAGGGAAAACTTTACTTTTTTTTCTTCATTTACTGGACTCTAAGTATGTTCAATGGAATGCACTGAAATCCTTCTGACCTCCTCAAGTCTACCCAAAGTTGAAAAGAATCACCTTATCTGTTGCTGCAGTGTTATTTTTCAGCATGACAAATAGCAAATAATTACCGAATCAAAACAACCTTGTCATATTTACTTAAAAGTTTAGGATAAGGAAGAATCAAATCACTGTCTTTTATTTGAAGTGTAACTGTGAAAAAACCAGTAAATATTCTGTTGTTGCAACTTGTGGAGTATTTGTTTAAGAGATAATGAAAGAGAAAGATGTCAGTGAGATCTCTTTGAAAAGTTTTGAGCTGCCTCTAATATCTGTAGAAATAAATATGCAGCTTGTATTTCCTGTGTGGTAGTCATTACCATAAAAGAAATTGGTAACTGACAATTGGTAACACAATTTTGTAAATTACCAAAAGAGACAATAGTTGGCAGTACAGAGGGTAGCATCACAAGAATAGTACTGGTAGGCTGAGTGTGGTGTCTAATTTGAGGAAAGGGAGTAATGGAAAGATCTAGACAATCGCGATGAGCTGAAACAGGGCTTTGTAACATTGTGGATGCTGTCGGCAGAATACGGAGTTGCTGATGATGATCCAGAAAGGGGTAAGATAAATCTATTTCATACCGTGCTGTCTGCATGCAGAAGTTAAAGGATTTCTCACAGTGTACTAGGGAGAGAGAATAAGTATAGCCATCTGTGCAAAGAAGCCATCCATAAAGGCACACCTTTCATATGAATTGAAGCTTTGCTAGAGGTATCCATTCTGGTTTTCATCTACATGTCAGTACATTGCTTAATGATTCTTAATATGTTTTGTAAATATCTGGCAGAAATTTAAGCTGCAGAATAAAGTTGCTCCTTGCTTAGTGGTGTTTGTGAATGAAGCACATGGGGACCTGTGTTCCCATTAGTTATTGATTGATGATAGAAGTACTGACTTATGATGACCTGAACCAGAATGACTAATAATAATCTCAGTCACTGCTTTCTGAAGATCTGTATTCCCCAATGGTTGAATGGAATCTGATAAATGTTTGCTTTAACAAGAGGAGGCTGGCCTTACTGGTCCAGCTAAGAGGCTTCCTGCTGAGATATTTCAAAAATTATAGCTCAAAATTGTAATTGGGACAGATTGAAAAGCTTCTCTGTTTTTCAAAACTTTTTTTCCTGGGCTGACAGTTATGGGGAGCTGGTTTAATTCAAGAAACAAAAAATTTAAATGTGATTAATTGGAAAACATTTGTAGTTAAAAATGTCCTCTTTTAAAAATTTCTCTAGAAATACTCAGAACCTGGAATGAGTGTGTGTAGAAGTAAAAAATTCATGATTTTCAATAAGAAGGAAGGGAAATAAGGCAGGGAATGGTATCAAAAGGCCTTAAGACAATTAGTATTTTCCATATAGTGATGGATGGGGGAAGTTGGAATGAGTCTACCTAAATTTAAAAAAAAAAGAAGAATTGAAAATGAACTGTCAGAAACAGATTTAAGGAGATTATATATGTTTTGATTTTTTTTTTTAAATTAAAAATATGTGGCTGAAATGGCTAATGTGTATACTCTGATCATTGTCTTCATCACTAGACTTTACTAAGAATCTTTTTGATCTTTCCAATTTTTGTAGTCAACTTGCTTTCTTTGACCATTTTCTAATAGTTGATATTCTGAACGTGCAGATACTATTATTATTTGTTCTTTTTTGGTGGTGGGGGTTTTTTTTCCATTCCATCTTTCCTGAAATGATCCTTTCTCTACCAGCAGCAGACTGCTAAAATTCCTAGGAATACCCTGCAACTATCTGAATTACATCTTGATCTAGGAATGAGATGCTTCCTACCAATCTTATTTAGACCTTTTGTGAACACAGAAATATGTAGGAATACACATTAAAATTTTGTAGGTTATATTTAGTGTGTTTTTATATAAACATGAAACAACATAACTGTTCAGTTTTTCTGAATTATTATTCTAGGATCAAGACAACCTTTAATCCAACAGTCTCAGCCTCCACCTTACTCATCACCTAGAGATGTTCCCCCAGACATATTGTTAGATTCTCCAGAAAGAAAGCAAAAGAAACAAAAGAAAATGAAGTTAGGCAAGGATGAAAAAGACCAGACTGAAAAAGCTGCAATGTATGATATCATTAGTTCTCCCTCCAAGGACTCCACTAAACTTACATTAAGACTGTCTCGTGTAAGATCTTCGGATATGGACCAGCAGGATGATATGCTTTCTGGTTTGGAAAACAGCAGTGTGTCAGAGGGTGATATTCCTTTTAATGTGCAGTACCCAGGACAGACTTCTAAAACACCCGTTACTCCACAGGATGTTAACCGCCCATTAAACACTGCTCAGTGTTTGCCACAGCACGAACAGACAGCTTTCCTTCAGGCACAACAAGTGCCTGTTTTACAACAGAACACTTCAATTGCTGCAAAACAACCTCAGATCCCTGTGGTACAGACACAGCAACAGGTTTCGCAACAAGGAACTATAACGTCATATGATGAAGTAGAATTGGATGCATTGGCTGAAATTGAGCGGATAGAACGTGAATCAGCTATTGAAAGGGAGCGATTTTCAAAAGAAGTGCAAGATAAAGGTAAAAGGATTGTGTGTGTGTATACACTATATATATTATATAGATATATATATATGCATGTAAGCCCCATATATATATATATATACAAAAAAACCTTCTTGTCGTTGTCACGTAGTTCAATTCTCTTTAATCAGTGTAGGTTCTTCTGCAACATTCATCTCTATTCCCCTCCAACAATGAACTGTAATATCTCATATATGCATATTTTTCATATCTGGTATTTTTATTTTGGACCTTAATGGATGGAAAGTGAAATTCTTATTTTTTTAAAAAATTTTTAGGCTACTCTTATTTTGAACCATGAGACTGAATGAAGCACAGTTGACTTTGTTTATAGTTTCTAAAATCCCAGCAGTACCGTAAGTCAAAATTTGTAGTAAGTTTTGGTAGTTAAATTATTAATTAACTACCCATGTTGCCTAATTTAAGAAAATACAGGAGAACTCTTTTATTCCACTTATATCTCCTTTTAAGCCTAATGTGACGAGGCGTTAGATTAAAATCACATCTGTTTTTTTAAAAGCAGTATAATGATTGGGAAATATATGCTACTATGCTGTCACCTGTGGTTTTTGCACTGAATATTCTTTACCATGTAGCTAATACAAGCTTCAGAGAACTACCATATGTCTGTATGGTCTCTAGCGCAGAACCAGTTGAGCCTCTGTAATGTTTTATTTTCACTTCAGAGGCTTAACTGATTTCATTGAGTCTATCCTATTTGGGGGTTTTGAGGGTTTTTGTTTCTGTTGTTAAGTGATTTGAAGGCTTTCAGCTTCAGAAATCTCAGAAATAGATGTGAAGCCCACATGTAAATCTTGAAGATATTATGTGTTTTATAAATTCGGTAGTGATAGGTTAACATAACTATTTTTTAGAAGTTTCTTCTGCACTCGATTTAATTTCTAAAATAAAAGTCATTTATATTATGCTAAAAATCTCACAGACTGGAGAACAGCACCAATTCTGATTTTTGAAGTTCATAGGTGAAAGTGGTCAATATGGGACATGCTTGCATGGGTGAACCTGATTTTACGTATAGTTTCAGTCTTGAAGCAGCAGAAACCACGAATTTTCTCCCTATTCAAAGATTTTTTTTGTAGTTGTTTTTCAAGATTGGGGGGTGGGGGGAGGAGAGAGAAAGATTATGTGTGTGTGTGTGTTTGTAGGTGTGGTTGTTGCAATTGCTAATAAGTTTAACTTCTTAGATATTTCATTTAATTAAATAATCAAGTCTTTTTAGGAAATGTTTGTGAATATGTGCTAACCTAAGAAGGTATCTCTACTTCCTTTAATTTTGAGTTAGTGAAATGAGGCATTTGTTACTTGGTTTAAATCTCTTCTACTTATTTTATATATATTGATGGAGAGCTTGTGGTGTTTGTTTCCTAATACTTCAAAAACTACTTTAATATCCACAGAGTTCGAGTAGAATCTCCAGCATGTTTTAGCTGAGAAAATTCTGGAAACATGCACTGTATTTTTGGTAGTGCACAGCAGCCTTCAAACACTTACAGCAAGATTAAGAAACACTTTCTTTTTTGTTCTGACTTTCAAGAAGCGTTGAGCAACGTTCACGATATGTTTACGATAATTACATGGCCATGGGCAGACTGATTTATTTCTTTTGGGGAAACGAGTGATTTTGATAGAATGTCATCTGTCCTCTTCAGCACAGCTCAATAACCATCTTCCCAAATAAAGATTCCACCTTCTGCTTCCCTTCTACTTGCGTCCTCTGGCAGGTAGCAGTTTTTCTTGAGTTCCTGCAGTTGCTGTGAATCAGGTGCAAGAGTTGCTGCCTTATACTGGGACAAGTGGTCATCGTTTATTCATTGGTGGTTAGTTGCCCCTATGCTAGGCAGCAGCTCTTTTCACCTTGACTACTGAAGTTTCAGTCATGAATGAATAGCATTGAGTAGAAGGATTTTTAGCAGTCTTGGGACAGATTTCCTGAAAAGCTGTTACCTTGGGGAAATATGGTTCTTATTTTTTGGTAATGCATTTGCCATTTCTTTTAAGTTTGTTCTGTGTCTGCAAGTGAGTACACCTTGGGATTGCTGCAAACAAGTTATAGCTGTTTGATTTAGTGTGACTGCAAGAAACAGTTTCCTCTACTGTTACTGTGGGAATAAGTCCGTTAGAAATATATTCAATAGCTCCTAAGTATAGCATTCCTTTTTACAAAGCTACTTACAGTATTTATGCAAAAGCCTGACATTTGTGTATACATGCATGTGTACGTACACATGCAGTATATGTACGTTAGTATATACACTGCAACTTCAGATCACATCATTTCAAGAAAATGGTGTGACTGTATGAAGTACTCAGTCTAATTAGAAAGGAGATGCTTGACAACTGCAGGTGTTCCTCTAGAGATCTTACTGGAGATGTTAGCACATTTTAAAATAAGTGTGGAAGCATCTTTGCTGCTTTTGTTACTGAAGCATGGGAATACATATTACAGTCACACTACACTTTCTGTGTAGGCAGGCATTTTCTTCCATAAATTATTTTGGTAGTATTGTACTGACAAGTTTTGATAGATTTATAGTCTCTTCTGTCCTCTTTCTTTAGACATGAAATCTCTGTGCTTCATCAAAATTTTCATATTTTCTTTTTAACAATAAGGCTTTGGTTGAATATATGACAGGTTCTTTCTGAGGGCTGGAACCAGTAGTGTAGTGGATTTGTTTATTCCAGAGGAGAAGCAGAGATTTAGGGAGTGTAGGATTTCTTCCTAAAGATTATACAACTTTTACACTTGCCTAAGGTGATGCTAATGCCTGGTTATTAAATGATAAGGTAGTTATTATAAGGCTTGGTGCAGATGGGAAATGGGGATTGGAGCCTTTTAGTTGATTATAGTACTTCCTCTAGTAAAGATTAGTTCTAACAACTGTTGAAATATTTAGCTTCCACTAAACAGTCTCTCAAAGTGGGAGGCAGTCTCTGTTTCAGAGGTGAAACTAACATGAAGTTTTTCAGAAGTGCCTTCTTTGAAAATCAGCGTGTCTTTCTGGTACCTGATTGTCATGCTTTTGCTTTATGAAAAAGGAATTCTCAGTGCAAAAATTGCTGATGCAAAATCTGGCAGATTTGACCTATGTATGGCTTTTATATTAAAGACCTTTTGTCTCATATATAAGTGCTTCTCAGAGATCTTGTCTTTATAATTCTATTCCTTTGGTCTATTTGGATCTTGGAATAAGTAGATTATGTGTTCTTTCCATCGTGATAGAGAGGTGAGAAGTTTGAAAAAGTTGGTTGCATCCTTATCCTCTGTGTGGAAGGACAGGAGTTCATCTCCTCCTCCTTTTTCCATCAAAGAAGTCTCTTTGTGTTGATTAATTTTACAAATAGTTAGTGAAACGGATAGTTGGAAATTTTGGAGATCAAGGCATTTGACACCAAAAATTGCATTCTAATACATCTGTTAGGTTTAATAGGTTCAGAACAAAGAAGTACGTCCACGGAACATGACGTACTTCAGGTCTTCAGTTGCCCTTGCCCCCCTCACAGTAGCGTCTATACCCTCAGCTGATGCAAATTGCCAGTCAATACTAGATCGTATTTTCTCTCTTGAAAACATGTGTAGTCTTACAGATAGATCTAGCTGTTATTTATTGAGACTTAGATTATCTTGAGTTGAAAACAAAGTGATTTGGGAAGGCTAATACTTGAAAGCAATTATCTTTTTCCATAACAGTCAACAAGTCAACCATCCTCTGCTTAGGTGCATTGTGATACTTTGGTGATATAATTTATTCAGAAAGGTAATAAAACTCCATGCACACTTTTTTCTTTTCTGATCACCATTAGTAGTCACATGTCCTGTACTGTTTGATGCTGTTGAATACTTCTGCAACCTGTTTTGTTCACTTAACTGGAGTTGTGCTTTATTTACATTCTGAAGTTGACTTTTCCAAGGAAGTACAGGAAATCCTGTTGAGTTTAGCAAATTATATCCCATGAATTCGTCTTGTTCTCATAAATCTTTTTTTCCTTGGTTCTGAGGGGATGTTGATGGAGAAATTTCATTTTGGTAACATCACTTCTTTACATAAACTCATGTTTTACCACTGTTCAGATACAAGTGGGTTATTTTTGTGTATAAATTAGTTCAGAGATAGTCAGCCACTTTCCTAGAATATTAAGTTCTTCTTGCTCGTGACAATTTAGACCTTCTACTGGATTAATTTCCATGTTCAAGTTTTATACCTTAAGATCTTTAATGCTTTTCTAAAAATCTCAAATGCTGTAAATGAAAAATATTTAAGATATGAATGTTAAAAGGAAGTCTGAGTCTTCTAGGAAGGGGAAAATGGATGATAACCTTGAAAATTGTGTGGAAAACCAGGAAGTAATCTGTCTTTTTCAGAGGCTCTTTTTAAAATTTCTTTATTTTATTCAGATTGGCTAAATTACGATTTGCGCTTAGTATTTCGTTCACCGTTAGGTTTTAGGCTACTTCAGAGATGCTTTAAATAATGCAGCTGTTTTAACAGATTAAGGTTCCCCTTTCACTTGCAAAAGGCACTTTTCTCTAGAGTTTGTGAGAAGAGTAGTGAACTCAATCACTAACCATTTCATTGGGAGGCTAATATTTTTAAAAAAAAATTTAAGCATTAGAAGCATCTTTAAAATGAGCCAAACCTGCTCATATCTGTGTTTTTTTCTCTATATATTTTACATCTGAGGATCCATTTTACCTACTTCTTACTGTGGAATTATGAAGAAGTCAAGCTGTAATAACTTAATTTCCAATAATTGGATCAGTTAGGGGGCATTTGGATGCCTGCTGTGGGCCCTTCTTTTTTTAGTTTTTTCAATCCCATAGCAGCAGAGACACACATCCCAAGAGTGTGAATCTGCCGGAGCAAAACTCTCAAAACTTCAGTTATAGGTAAGTAACATTTTTCTCTTACCTTTTAAGCTTTTATCCACCTCCTCTCCCTTTCTACCCCTTGCCTATTCTCCCCTGAGAACTTCCCCAAAGAAGAAAGTAATAGAACATTTTGTTTACATCTAATTTTATGTAGCAAATACATGAAATGACAGAATATGTAATTATAACCAGTATATTAGCATTCATTTCCAAAAATATGTTGCAGCAAGCTTATTTTGTTAAAAATGGGGTTACAGGTTGTAGTCATTTGTATAGCAATCTGGCAGAAGATTAAAGTCGCTAATACCAGAATATGAAATAAGACAATGTGAAATATAAACAATTGTGTGTCTGTGTAACAGAAGAATGTGAGAATTAGGTATCATGTATTTTGTGCATAACTTTCATTAGGTCTGTGTTTTGTAGTGTGGTGTAGTGGATGAAACTAGCACCTCATATAGCTTTCCTAAGCAAAAGAAGCTTTGCAGCCTCCAGTTCCTATAGATGAGAGATTTTTTAGTGGGGGTGTGTATGTGTTCAGACATGTTTTAAAAAAAGTTAGAGGAAGAAATTCATCTTCTATCTAGAGAAATTGCAATGAAGTGTTGAAATGTTTCCATCTATCTAGGAAAAATGACTTTTTAAAATACTTTTTTATAAAGAGTGAAATAATGGAAGACTTGTTGTTTTTCTGGGAGGTTTTTTGTTTAAAAAAAAGCATAGGCATACTTTTTTAGTGGGATTTACTTTATTTTGGTGCTGTTCTGTGACATGAAATCAAATTTCCCTGTTCATCCTAAGCTGTGCTTTACTTAGAGTAGCACAGAAACTTGCTCTTGTAAGCAAATGTAGAAAATAACTAAAACCCAACAGGTTGGCAAGATTTTTTAATCTGTAGCATAAAGGTAAGATTAGAAAATTAAATCTAATTTATATGTAACATATACACTTGATTGTACTTGTTAGATGGATGGGAGGATTTATATCACTTACTGGTAATGACTTAGTTTTGCTCTGGGGCATTCATTTCTCTATAATGGATTTAAATGTTGATAAAGAAATTACATATATAATTAATAAACCTTTTCAAGAGTTTAAGATCAGCATTCCTACAGTTCGTAATCACTAAGTTCACTCTGACATCAACCCAAGAAGAGAGAGACTTTTTTCATTATCATACAGTATAATTGTTACTGGATCTAGTTAATTGAAGGTATTTTTGAGTGCAGGGTATGATGTCAGTGTAAAATAAACATCTGGAAGGGAGATTTCAAAGTCATTGCTGTTTTCTAAAGTTTACTGTTCAAAAAGTAAGTTAAAAATTAATTGGATCATTAAGTCTACTGTTGGCAGTTTGCATTTTTCTTGTGAAATTCGGTGCTGCATTGTATATTTCAAAGTAACTGCACTTCAGGTTTTGCTCAAGTATTTTAACAATCGAGTTTACAAAACTATATTTTTTCACAAAGCAATCACGTGGATAAAACCCAGCATTTGTGCCAAAAAGCTCTTATCTATAAGGGAATTAAAATCGTATTTTTTGTAAAAGCAAAATTAAGTTCAGGGAGGTTGTTGCAACTTCCGATCTCCAAACAAGTGTGGATGCTTGATTATATTTTCTGTAGTTCAGTTCTCATTATTTTTTAGTGTAATATATCTGTTGTGTTACTGTAGTTGACAGGGATTGAGTTACGTTCTTAGCAGAGAGATTTGTGAGATCATATTTAATTCTCCAATTGTGCTGATTATATTATTGTCGCATTTCAGAAAACAAGCAAAACTTTACCAAAATTAAGATTTTGATGTCAGTGCACGTTGATGTGTGTCAGAGACCCTAGTAGTCTTTTTGTGTTTTGTCCTGAATAAGATTGGACATCCTTCCTGGTGGTCTATTTTTTTGTTTTCTCCTGGACACAGGGGCCAGCAGGTTGATAACGGATTGCTAAAAATTAGCAGCTGTTTCTGTTCAGATTCCCAGAAAAAACACCTCCTGAACTGTAGCAGATGGAAGTCTTTTGGTCTGTGCTTTAGAGATTTTGGAATTTTGTTCTGTTGTATACATCTTCATATACAGGGTTCTTGACTGTACTTTCTTAGTTTCTTCTGTAAGGGAGCAAGCAGTGGGAAGGAATTTTTTAACCTGTGTTTGCTGAGTCTCCTTCAAGGGGAGCAGCTAGAACTGTGAGAATCTCTTCCACTGATAAGAAGAGTTACATGTGGTGGTTTAATTCTTTCTCTTTGGACTATGCCTTTGGGGGAAGGTCAGGTGAGAGCAAACTCTTGTGGTCAGGAATGTTGAATGTTCATTAAGTATTAGATGAGAATGTATATTTGCCTTCATTCCATTGATAGGTCATCCATTAGTACCATTAACGTAATTCTAAACCTGTCCTGTACCCAGATTAAATCGGTTTAGTTACTTGTGATCTATAGAACGCTATTGGCTGGGGGCACAGGGCACCTGGACAACTTTGAAGAGACCAGTGAAAAATAACTAAGAATAGGAAACAATTGTCAGTAGACATAGATTTGTATTTTAGATGTATAGTATGTTTTACCTGTTGAAAATTCCTAATCTTGACTGTTAGCTTAAATAAGATAAGCTTGTAAGTCAGCTTTGTTGCCTTGTCTCTGAAGTTGTTAAAAAGTGGAAGGTTTGACAATAAGTCATAACTACTTAGGAAAGGTATATTTTGTTTAAATATATTCCTTGCTGATTTAAATAATTTAAATAAGTGGAATTTCAAATAAGTGAAGGCATATCCCAGTAACCTCTGAAGAGTTTTAGAACTTTCAAATATAAAACTCGTATTTGTTGTGCTTTAGAAGAAGAGTCTACTGGAGTCGTCAAAATCGTTCATCTAGAATAGATAGTTAGTCTGTCTCCTTTGTAGTTCTGTAAGAGGAGTATTAAACCATCATTTAAACATTTAACCATCTTGAATATGAAGTCGCCAATTGAATCCCTTGCAAGGAGTAAATGGAAAGTAATAATTTATCTGTTGTGTCTTCAGTATCATTCAAGATCATTAATCTCTGGATTTCTGAATCTACGAAACAGTATTAATAGAGGTGGAGTGTTACCATTCTGCTAAAATGAAGCTTAGCAACCATGCACACGTTTATTATTTAGACTTGTAGCCTTTCATGGATACTTACAAAAGGTCTGTTCTGGTTTGCTAGGACAAGGAGCTGTAGAAGTTTGTAGGCTATTATTCGATTACACTCATTTGTTGAAAGATTTTAATCTTGGACTTAAGACAACCATCAGGTTTGGAAAAAAGCAGTAACGTCAGAGACTTAACTCAAGCGGAGTTCTGGCTGCCACTTTGGAAAGATTGCAGGTTAAACAGAAAAATTGAGTTCTTCAATACAGGTTCCCTCATACAGCTACTTACCCTAGCACTTGCTTAGCTTCCAAGCGTAACCATTGTCAGTATGGATATTCTTCAAATCATGTTTGACTCACAGTTTCAGCAGAAATGCATTTAAAGACGTCTGTGGCTATTCCAGTTCAATGTGGTTTTTTGCACAAAGAATCTGCATTGATTAATTACTTTCTGAATCTGAAAGTACTCATTGTTTTGACATACAGTTATATCCAAAGATGAAAGCCACAACCTGTCTCCAGGAGCACTGTTCATAAGAGGACAGGTGACAGATAACCACTTGGAAATCCAGATAATCTTTTTTTTCCATTTCAAACTTGTAGTTCCTATAGCTTTTTATGTCTTGCACCATGGTGACCCATTTAATTTGACAGAGCATCAATACTATTTTTTGAATAAGGTAGCTTCTGATCTTGCTTTTGAGTACCAAGGTACTACCTTTTGGTGAGCATGTTGCATTGTAAAGAGAACATCCATAGGAATTTGCTAAGCTAAAAGAATACGTACGTAAAAGAATAACTGGGATCAGACTGTGCTCTGAACTGTCATAAATTTGTTCAAGGATTTGAACAAAATGAAGATATACTTTGGATCAATCTGCGTTCTTGGGAGCAGGAAGGAGTGAGTAATGTTTCTAAAAAAAAAAGAATCTGAAAACAACAAACTTGGATTAGCTACTCTCCCATATAGGTAGAAAGCTCTTCTGTGGCTTACTACATATTCCTTTTACTGCGAAAAATATTACAAAGAGTGAAGCAAAAAAGATCTGATGACACATTATTGGTCTCAAGAACTTGTAAGGCAACATGTTCAGAACTGTGGCAAGATTTGAATCTACATCTGCAAGATCTAAAAGAAAAACATTAATCTGATATTGTGGCAAAGACCTAGATCCTGATAATAAAAAGAAATTCTACTATCTATGGAATGAGGTGGATGGAATTTGGATACAGGTACCTTGAAGGATATTTGAATGGATATTGTAGAAGTTCTTAAGTTCATCTGTTTCTCAGAACTGTAGGGTGTCTTAGGATTCATGCTTTTACAAAGTAGATGCATGCAAACTTGCATATATTTGATTGTAATAGAGAAGATATGAAGATGTCTGGTATTAGAGGATAATTACTCTCTCTTCACCTCTCTGATTCTCTGTTAATTCTTCTCATATAGTTCAAAGTGAGTGCAAGATTTTGTAAAGCCCTTGAAGCCCAAAGGTATATTTCAGCTTTTGGATTTCTGCAGCTATCCCAGGGACTTAAAGTTTTTGTGATCCTTCAGGGGAGTTTTTTCATTATGCTCAATGAAGATTGCGTTATTAGGTGCTCATCCTATCTTTTATGTCCTAGTTCAACCTGATACTTTCATGTACTTGGGACAGCTTTTTTGTACTAGATCCAGAAATTTCATAACAGCAATGATCAAGTCCAGTTCTGAGGATCCCCATCAAGCACTGAAAATATAAAGAAGTCTGTGAGTAATCTGTAACTCTGCAATTACCTTGCCATTTAGGAAAAGAAAACTTTGAAGGTGTGCCTTTCTTCTCAGATAAGATGTCAACAGGCAACAAGTTGTGGTTATGTTAACTTACTAGAACATCAGTATTCAGTTAACAAGAGAAGTGAAGAAGGTGCATCAGAAGAGCTCTGTATTTAGAGGGAATATGCATGCCAAGTTGTGATCTGATCATCTACTTCTGTGTTCTCAACTTACAATTTGACATTTTGGATGATGAAGAGCAGCAGCATTTTGAGCCTGATCAGTTACAGAAGTTCAAGAAAGAATATTGGTCCTACTTGAATTGTTTGGGTTGTTTAATCTTGGAGCCTTCAGCATGAAGGCTCTGAAAGGTGAGTTTTGGTTGATCCAGCTACAGCTGTTTAAGGCATTACAGCTCCTGGCCATCTGCCTTGCTCCTATAGTAAGGGATAGCAGAGATAAACATTTGCTTGACTCTTAACTGGCAGATTAATTCAAACCGTCTTCACTAGTACCTTAAGATAATGCATTGGACAATGAGATGTCCTCATCGGAAATGTGAATGTGTATTCCCTTCTGCTACAGGTGATAACATCAGTTAAAGGAACAAGGCAGATAGGCTACTGTTAGATCCACCAGCAGAGCTTTGCTGGAATACTTCAGTGTGGATGACGTCTCAGGGTTAAAATGAAAAAGCTGTCTGATTTTTTTCTAAGAACATAATTTTTTCAATTTATGTTTCAAATTTAAAGAATTTTAATTGAGAAATAAGGTAATGATGTGTGTGGATGTGTGTGTATTATCATATATATTTTTTTTTAAATCAAATTTGAAGCCTATTAATCTGGAAACTTCTGCTTCATGACCGTTCCCAAGGCCTGCCTTTAAGCTCAGTGGGGTCAAAGCCCTTAGTCACAGGGAGAAAACAATAATTTGTCACTGTGTTTAGGTTTTGAAAAAGTAGATTTGTTTTAATCAGTAGTGTAGGGAAGTGAATCTGTCTAAGTTCTGATATGAATCCAACAGTTGCTCTAGTACAGGAAAAGCAAAAATCTCCATGCCAAAAAGCTGCTACTTTGAGTTGACAAATTTATTTTGCTTCATGTGTCTATCATAAAGTTGGTAGGCATTCCTACAGCTGGCTTTTTTTTGTTTGCAGTTGACAAGTTTCTGCATGGAGCTTATTCTGTCTGTCTTCCCTGTCTTCCATTAAATATTGTATGTTATTTTTGAGTTTCAGGAAGTTAGAGTAGATTTGAAAATGGAATTGATGTTTGCATCACTGGCATTGACCATGTTACTACTTGTTATTGTGTTCTAATGCTAATTTTGAAGATAATCCTTCAAAGTTTTTATTCTTCTAAGTAAAAATCTTATACTAATACAGAGGAAATCAGAAATTATATGCTATAATTCTGGTTTACAATTTGAGAGGGTTGTGGTGTTTTTTTCTTTGAGTTTATTTCCATATTCCGTGATTGCATCGTTCTTACTCCTTCTCCCCAAAAGAAAGCTGGCTCTTTGCATCTAGGCACAAGAGAAGTTATTTTTCTTACACTGCATTTGTGGTCCAAACATTTTGACCATACATCTACACCAGAATTTCCAGCCTATGTTTAGTCATTCCTGAGACTTAAAGTCATATTCCCTGATAACATAAAGTCATTGTTTTTGCCAATAATACAACCGTAGCTGAAAAAAATGAGAATACAATCCCTTGAGCAGATAGAGCTTTTGGTTTTCATGGCAGAAGTTAATTTTAGAGTACTATGTTGGTAATATAAATAGTATGTAGTTTAAATTAATATTTTGGATACTTCTGTGTGCTTCTCATTTCTATTAATTCAACCAAATTACAGGCTGTGTAATTGGCTCACTCAGTTATTCTATATTTGACTTGCCATGCTTTTTAGTGTAAATTGAAAGGCTTATTGCAGAGCCAGGCTCTTGACATTGCATAAAATCATCGCTGAACTTATGGGTTGCAAAGGGAAAATACTCAAGCTTTTTAAGAGTGTAGTGCCCTCCCACCTAATAAATGTATGTTACCGTATAGACTCCAACTCTTGGTATACTGTTTTGCTTCAAAGAGAAGCATGAGATGTTGGAGTTATTTTAATAATTTTTGTTCCTTTTTTGTGTCTTCCTTGGCTAAAATATGTATCAAATCCAACTGATGCACTGAACCAAGTAGGGAGAGCCTCTGTGTTCATCGTTGCAGATCCTTGCTTAGTTCATTTATAATGAAGCAGCTTGAATCTGCTGAAGAGAATCTTTCATAGTAGTATACCTCAAAAAGGAGTTGTGGAGGCGCACCTTAACTTTGTGTTTGCAGACTTCTACTTCAATTGTACTGGATTACTTTAGGGTTTTTAATTTTTTTTTTCTTTTTTTACTTTTATGTATTGCAGCTGCTTAACTAGATGATTCCCTTGGGAATTATACAGGGACTCCAGTTTCATATGTTTTGAGGATGGTGGTTTTTTAATTATTAATTGGTACCTGTGGTAGACTGACAGTGAATGATAGGCTGAATACATTAAAAAGGGTTAGCTAGAGAAGGTCTATTCTTGCTTTTAGATTCAATGGATTTTGTTGTGTGTGCATGTACATTCTGAGGAGAATTGTTTGGTGGGAGTGGAGAGGCATGGATGTTCTTGCTTGGACACTTACCAGTCTATGCATACACATATATATATAATTTGTGATTTTTCTCTTTTGACTTGCAGATAAGCCTCTGAAGAAGCGAAAACAAGAAAACAAACCACAGGAGGCTGGAGGTGCTACTGGAGGAAATAGAGCAGCTTCTCAGGAGACAGGTTCTGCAGGAAATGGGGCAAGGCCAGCATTGATGGTTAGCATTGATCTGCAGCAAGCAGGAAGAGCGGACTCTCAGGCAACAATAACTCAGGATTTGGACACCATCAAAAAACCTGAAGAAATTAAGCAGTATAATGATGGGTTTGTGTGTGTTCCTCAAGAAGACGCTGTTGGAGTTCTTAAATTTAGACCTGAAAACCATCCTGAAATTTTTAGGAAAAAGTCAGACTTTGAGGGTCAAAAGATGGACATCCAGCAAAATGAAAACAGACAAATGGAATTTCAGCAAAATGAGAGCAGACGAATGGAAAGTAAATACAATGAGAACAAACAGTTAGAAGCTAGACATGAAAGCAAGCATGAAAGCAGACAAATGGAAGTGAAACAGAATGAGAACAGACAGACAGAATCAAAACAAAATGAGAGCAGGCAACTGGAGATGAAACAAAATGAGGGAAAACAAAATAATGGCAAGCAGGAAATAAGGCAGAGGCCCGAAACGCCAAAACAGAAGAGTGAAGGCAGACCTGAAACGCCGAAACAGAAGAGTGAAGGCAGGCCCGAAACACCAAAACATAGACATGATAATAGGAGGGATGCCAGTAAACCATTGTCAGATAAGAAAATTGAAATGTCTAGGCATAAACTAGATGTGAAAACTGATCTTTCAAGGGTAAAACCTGAAAGTAGATCTGACCCAACAAAACAGAGGCCTGATGGGCGTTCAGTTTCTGATACACCAAGGCGTGACCATGATAGCCTTAAACAAAGATCTGAGGACAGGGGGGAGTCAGAGAGGTACAGAGGAGATCCATCCAAGATTAGAAGGCCTGAATATTTGAGATCCTCAAACAAAAATGAACATGATTCTAAGCATGGTATTAAATCTGATGGTTCAAAACCTGAAAAATTTGAAAGGAAACATAGGCATGAGTCTGGTGAATCAAGGGAACGGTTTTCTTCTGGGGATCAGAAATCAAGACCTGACAGCCCACGTATTAAACAGGAAAGTAAAGGGGATCCTAGTAAGTCAAGACCTGATAAACCTGGTTTTAAATCACCCAACAGCAAGGATGAACGAAGGACAGATGTTAATAGGAGTAAAATAGATAGTAATAAAGCACATGCTGACAATAAAGCAGAGTTTCCCAGTTACTTGTTGGGGGCAAGATCTGGTGCATTGAAACATTTTGTCATTCCAAAAATCAAGCGTGATAAAGATGGCAATGTTACTCAGGAGTCAAGGAAAACTGAATTTAGAGGTGAACAGAAGGACAAAGTAGAGAAGATTGGACTAGTTGAAGATCTAAATAAAGGAGCTAAGCCTGTAGTTGTCCTTCAAAAGCTTTCTTTGGATGATGTACAGAAATTTATTAAGGATAGAGAAGATAAATCAAGGGGCTCTTGTTTTAAGCCTAACAAGAACAAGTCATCCAAATCTAATAAAGGTAAGATTTTTTTAATATTAAGTACATCTTTTACCCCCCTGTTCTGTTAGATTAGCTCCTTCTGTGGTTAGAAATTGAACGCAAACATTTTATATTTTATATGCTTTCTTATTTTGAGGAACAAAGTTAAGCTTGTCTACAGGCTTGTTGTTATTGAAAATCTTTCTATGATCTAACCAAAATTATTTACTCCAGTGCAATTACCTAATGTGGGAACACCTAAATGGTCTTAAGCTGTACTTAAGCTGCATTAGTTTAACCTGGTAATTTATCCAGGGAAATATAACTGCTGTATGTTTGATTTAAACTGGTTTAAGTGTGTATGTATAAGGGACTGGAGTGGTGGGAAATACCTGTGTATACAAGCCCTAAGATTCTTTTGTATTTTTAATTGGAACTGAAATGTGGTTTACCAAGGCATATTTTGACATGATGCAATAAGAATGCAGTTACGAAGTCCCGTCTGCCTCTTCTACACTATAAATACAATTTTGCTGGTGAGCCTCCACACTTGAGGCTGTGTGACAATTAGCTTACAACAATATTCTCTCTTTAGGAGAATTCAGACGTCATTATCTCTGGCGTCCGTTGTATGCAGAAAGAGGAATGGAACTGGTAAAAAATTGTCTGGCATTTTCAAAGTAGTAATATAGACAGGAAATAATTTGGAATAGTTTGTAGATTTGATATTTGCGTGATTGTCTCTTCTGCAGATTTAACACTTTTTATAAGATTGCTTTTCTTCTAATTTTGCCTTCTTTGGTTTCAGACTGAAGTAGATCATTTCACATTGTGAAATCAGTGTTACTGGTCAGGGTTCCTTTCAGGTTTAATGTTTAAAACATTTAAATTTCTCACATAGTTACGTTTATAGGGTTGTCTTGTTTCAAAATAGAGAAATCAAGCAGCAGGATGATTTATGAATGCAGTTCCAGGTATATAATGAATTTGAGATTAGAAAGTTTTCTTATGTAGTTGAGCTGATAAGAAATGTATAATGGTGTTTATGGCCACATGTACAGAGGTGATATCTGTGTAATGAATTTGTTGTGCTATGTCTAAAGACATTCGGGATTTGTATTACTTATTTGTAAAATATTAGCCTCCTTGTTCATATTTCCAGGATAAAAAGAAAATATTTAACATTTCCACTGTCCCTTTCTGAGGTCCAGAACAGGCAAAATTTTGATTTTTAATAAAAATATCTTTGTTGTCAGCTTAGTCTAAAGATTTCAGATGAAACCTTTATGTTCTTGTGGAACTCAGTCCTCATCTTAGAAGGGTGAATTTTTAGTTCATACAATTCTATGTGCAGAAAATCAGTAATTTTAGAGCTGTCAGAGCTATATATAGTGGATGTATGCTTTCTAAAATGTTTCTAATGTACTTTTTTGTAGTCTATATTCTGTGTGGTTATTGATATAGAATGTTCCAGTAGCATGTAAATATTTTAATGATTGTTGTCTGATTGGTATGCCTATAGAGGGTGTGTCACACATGAGCAATGCTTTAATTTTAAAGTCAGGTTTATAACTTTTGTGATATTTTTGTGTATTTTTTGTTTTCTGAAGTTAGGTATTTCTTATGTACTTGGGACATATTTCCCAAGGAAAGAAAATATTTGAATTTGTTACCAATCTCTTTGCTATTGTATTTAGAATAAGGTTCTTAAAACAACACTAGAAATAGGCTTAGTGAAAATAAGAACATTGTGCCTATGTTTCTCTTACAAATCAAGCTTTGAGTATTCAGCTGGGTAGATTTTGGTGGAAGCGTCTTTGAACTTCAGATTTTTCATATGTGTTTCCAGTTTTACATTATCTTGGTTTTCTTGACTTTTTGGTAACTTCCTAGAATAAATTATGCTACATAACTACATGAAATCCAATGTTTTAAAAGGTTTGTCACTTATAAGGTATCTCTTCATAAGTCAAAGCCTATTTGTCGACAACTGACAGGTACTTAAAAGATTCATGTCATTGCCACAGTGTCCTCACTCCAGTTGAAAGAAACAGAGTTCACTGTTTTACTCTGTACCATTTTTAGTTATAAACAATTGAATAAGCTAGGAAATGTAATTTTCATAAACATTCTTCGTAGTTCATCCTATATTTCTTAATAGATTGTAGCAAATCTCTTCCGGTGTTGTCTTAGCATCATTATTCCACTTCTTACATCCCTCTTATTCCATGTATCTTAGTGTATTTTGCTTTGTCTTTCCTTATTTTACTTCCTTGTATTTATTGTCCTTTGATTTTGCTTTCTCATTCATCCCTCCCCAAGAAAATGTCTTTTGGCCTTGTCACTTAAAACATCATAGCTTTGATTTGTCTGAAATTCAGTTTGAAATAGGATTTGTTTATGTAGTTTGAAACACCATTTTTGTAGTCATTCCATCTTAAGGGACTAATGCCCATTCATTATAAAACTCAGTAAAATTTGACTTGTTTTAAACTGAAATTAATGCTTTGCAAACTGAAAGACTATGGAACTTTTACTTTGTTTCAGTAAACTTTAAATTTGAAAATCATGCTTTTATTGTGCATGTGGATAAATGTTGCATTGTACTACAAAAACATAAAGTAACATTTTAACCAAATTTTATAAACAGGTTTAAAATTTTGTTAAGTTATTATATGAATGGGAGGGACAGACATAGTATATGGCTCTTAATATTGAATAATCCCAACAGTCCCTTTTGGCACTTACCAGGAAGTGCCTTTATTCTCTCTTTCCTGATCTTTGAGCATTTTTCTGAAAGATTCAGTCTAGCTCAGAAGAAAGTTATGGAAAATTTTTTTCATGGTATTTTTCTTAAGGGGTCTGATTGTGAAATTTTGTGACCTGTTAGGTCTGGGTCAGAATGAATTATAACACTTTTTTTTCCTGGTTTTAATATCTGTGAATGCCTTTTATCCTGCTTGTGATGCAAATGTATGTTCCTGGGGGATCCATAAAAATGTTTTCCTTTTGAGCTTGTGCCTGGAATGAGGAAGTCATGTTTGCTATCCTTTCTTTTCAGAGCTTCAGTGAAGCCCTTCTCTGCTGTTTCTTAAAGCTAAACTGATCAGCTATGTTGGGATGGGAGCTGTTAACAGTTTCACTGTTACTGTGTTCTGAACAAGACAAATTTTCCTTTTCTGAAGTATGCAACAGATACTAATAATAATAGAAACTGCAATTGTCTGTGTAAAGAATTGTCTGAGTTAGTTTATAATGTGTTTGAAGGATTTGCCTTTCCGAAATAAGCCAATGAGTGTGTGTTTTTTAAGACTTGTGCAGAAACACCTTTTGGATCTTCCATTATCACCTAAAAATAGTTTCTTGTTTAAAAAAAAAAAGAAAAAACTCCAAACTGATTTTAATGCTACTCCTTCATTGTGTAGATTGTTACAGGATTTAATTACCTGTACAACAGAGAACTTTAATCACTGGATTTTGTTGCTAACTAGATTTCTTCCTATCTATACTGCGGTCTCTGCTGCTATGATATGAAATTTGAGTGAAGATCTTCCATGCCTTCAAAGGTGCTTTTCATACATTTCTTACAGGATCAACTAAAAATTACTGCTTAGTGATCTTCAAGTTGTAGAGTTCAAACAATGCTTCTTGATTTTTCTGTGTTTGTGTGATCTGTTGATTTTTAAGTTTTGTTTTTTTAATTCCAGGTGACTTTTTCAGAGCCTATAGTAACTATTGGCATGTGTGTAACGTGATGGTCTGTCTTTGAGTTTTACCACTGCTGGAAATAGTCTCACTTGCTGAAGCAGTGTTATCAGTTAGGTGCCTGTCTTTTAGGTAGGAGTGACAAGAAAGGGAATATTCGAGGGTGAAAAGCTGTATCCCAGTTATGCTGGCTCAGTAAGCCAACTTGTGGTGCCTCTCACAGACCTCTAGACCGCAAAGCAGAGCTACTTACAACTACTTTCTGGTACAACTGAAAACTATGAACAAAAAGCGAGTGTCAGTTTCAAATATTTGTTTCAAGCCTTCATGTGTAGGACTTCAATAAGGATGAAATTGGCAAGACTTTGAGAAAAATAGCTAAGGATATTAACACATCTAGCAAATTTTAGCATTCACTCAAGTTTGTTTTCAAAATAGCAAGCTCTTGATGCTGAAACAGACACACTGGTTTACTCACTGAAATCAGTGGTGCAAGCAGCTGAGCTACAAGGAAGTAACTGGAGCAAAAACATATTTCCTTTGGAAAAGAAAAGCTACAACTCAACTTGCTTACTTTAGATTGTAACTTTTTTGAAGATTACCATTGTGAAAGTCCATAATTCCACAAATCTGATATTTGAAATCAATATCTTGGAGTTCCTGGTAGCACCTGCATCTGCGTGTGGGAAGGCCCGAGTAATAACCCACTCTATGTTTTGCATGGGCATGCACCACCAGATGGATCTTTCTCTGAAGTTCTACAGAAAATTATGCTGCGTTTCAGAAAAAAAAGGGGGATATATTTCATGGTTTACAACAAGAAGTTTATAGTGATTCTTCTCAGCTGAAGTCTTTAAAAATTCTCTTAAAGTCTAAATTTAACTGCAATTTTAGGAAAAAAGCATCTCCTCCATAAAAATTCTACAGTCTTCCTGGTGTTCATCTTTTATGACATATTAGCTACTACCTCTTTTGAACTTAACTGGACTAGAAGAAGAGCTGACTCTCTCATGGCATTTAAAGATACATTGGGTTTGCAGAAGAGCCACTTCAATATGCACTGTGTCTGTTTAGCCCTGATAAAATATTTCTTCTTTGTGGATTGAACAGATTCACAGTTTGATAAATGTTCCAGACATTAGTTTGGTTTTCACTTTTGATGAAACATTTATATTTGTGAAATCCAATAGACTAGGAACATTCCTCTAGCATGCTTTGTGCTGGAATGGATAGTTTCTACTTGCACGCATGTTTTAGGTATGGTGTATCCTTCCATTCCCATAAAGTATGTTGAGATTTGTGTTGGCATTGTACATACTTGAGGCCTTCATTTTTGATGCTATTTTTTCGTAAGATTATGTGGGTTAAACTGATATTGATCGTCAGTAAGTATTCGGCCATTGCATGCTGGAATCCTTTCTTGTGTTGACCTGTTACCAGTAAGTAGACATTTTCAGCACAGGACTTTGCCTGGAGGCTGCTTTAGTCTTTGCCTCTAATATAAATACTCAGATTCTCAATCTCTCGGTTGTTCGTAAGTTTTCTCTCAGTAGAAAAAGTGAACTTTGCATGTTGTGCATCTAATTCTTAGTAGCAACAGTTGACTTGACCAAACCTACTAGTTTCATGGTACGATGGTTCATCCAAAATATGATGCTTTGTCTGCAGATTTAGGAGTGCATTTTTTAATTAGTTATTTTTGAAAAATTACTTGGGCATGTGTATGTGATAAAAATTTATTACCTAATTTGTCAGAGCAGTTTCTTAAAAGTGTAAAACTGCCTTTGATTCATGGACAAGGATGCTTGATCAGGTTCCTCTTCTGGGAATAGCAAGGCTGTTTTGCATAAATAATTTTTGCAACAATGCAATATGTAAAAATGTGGGCCTGGCATCAACATGCAATGCAGACCTCTTCCTGTGTCTAAGTATCTAAATATAGATATTATTTCTTGACTTATGAAAAAGAATACATGCTCAAAACTTTTTATTTAAATTTTCTTCTAAACAAAGGGCAAATCTGGAAAAATATAAATGCGGAAAGCCTCACATTTGCTTCTGGTAAATTATCTTTTCTGTTGCTCAACATTTTCAGCTGGTTGAGGTGACTTTATTTGTGTAAGAAAATTTAAACTGTTTACTTGAAAATTGGAACTTATTTTTATTCCATGGGAACATTATCAATGCACAGAAAAGGGTGACACCTTTTTTTGTTCTTCAAATTACCAAACTGTTGTTTGCATCAAATAAAGATTCCTTAAATATATATACTGGTTAATTATCTTTTGAACAACTTTCCTGTAGTATTTATATTAAAAGCTAATATGTCAGCAATCGTGTGGTGTTGTTGCTTATGTAATTAAGCTACTTTGAAGAAGCAAAACAAGAGTAGCTTCATGTAGTATTTTCAGTGATAAAGACTGAGATTGATTCCATGGGAGAGTGAGGAATAAGCAATCTTCTTGATGTACCTGTACTCACAGACCAGGTGTAAGTCATGGCATTTGTTTTTCTTATTCTCTGCAAAGATCTTGATTCCATTTATTGCTTTTTTAGGAGGTTTTTCTTTTCTGAGAAGAAAAAATATGAAGTGTATTTTGATTGTATTTAATTAAGATACTTCTTCTTAGGTAAGGACCCATGGCTCAGTTTTTAAATTAATCGGAATACGTGTTTTGGAAGATTCATCAATCACAAATTTCAGATTACAAATGTTAATAGTAACAGAAAATTACGTGCTGTGTTGTGCAACTGTGAAAACCTTAAGTTTTAATACAGTAAATTCAGTTGGCTTAAATTTTAACACATGTTTAAGAGTAATGACAGAAAAATCCAAAAGCAATCCCCTAACTCTACTTCATAAAAAGTGGGGATGTGTGCAGCACTGTGTTTATTTTGATTGCTAGTCTTGCTCCATTTTACTCTAGAGCACTGCTCTATTTTTTTTTTTTTGTGAAATGTCTTGCAAAACTAGACTGCTGTAGCCACATTTTATCAATTTTTATAAAGATAAAAAGCCACTGAATAGCAGTAAGGAGTAAAATAGCTTGTGGCTACTGTTGCCACAACAATTGGGTAGCTTGAGGAAAACCATTGACACCAACGTAAATGTGAATTCTCTTGACATCTTATGAGAGTGCGTATTAGTTTTATTCTCTACTCTCTGCCTGGATCTTTCAACGTACTCTTTGGAAATCTTTGCATCCATCAAAAGATGCTTTTTTGCTTCTGAGACTGTTTTGTACCATTGTAAAATCCTCTTCGAATCTGTGCTGCTTAGCCATGGGCAATGATGACCTCTGCTGTATCATGGAATAATTTCCATTGCTGGGTCCAGATTCTTCTCTGACTCACTAGCCTGTCTGGGTCCCTTTTTCCAAGGCCAAAGCAAAGGACTGGAGTATTAATCAGGGAATCTGAAGCTTTTGTTTTGTTTAGCCCAAGGCTGGGAGCATTCCTTTTGTGCCAGTGATTTTGAAAGATATGTTCAAGCAGGTTCTGTAGAATAATATAGAACATACTTCTTCCTAACACTGCTTCTCTTCCTCCTACCAAATTTCTTGCAGCAGAGCATCCTGTGGGCACAGTCCCTTGGGTGGTAATGAGGGCATCTCATTCTCCCACCCTTTTCCTAGCACGTACGTGTGTGTGTGTGTGTGTGTGTGTGAGCTGAGCTCAGGAGTTACCCCTTTATGGATGGCTTTAACCAGTAAGCTGTTCATCAGTCATAGGCCCTTTGCACTGTAGTGTCTGAGTGCTATACTGTAACTGTACTTACCTATTTTAAAAGGGTGTTTATTTTCCAAACATGTTTATAGAGTAGGGAAGTACTTTTACCCTCTTTTTTCTTTTAGTTCTTTATCTAAAATAGAACCTCCTCTGCATGAGTGGTTGTACAAGAAGTAATCTATGAATCTGTGTAGTTGTAGTTGCAATGACTTAGCTATCCAACAAGAAGGCAACACCCCTGTTATGGAGTAACAGACTATTTTATTTGATTTAGCACAGAGTTTGAAGGGGTTTTGAGTTACTCCAGAAAGAAACTTCTTTCCTTCCTGCATATATGTCTGAAGGTTTTATCAGTGTAGTCATAGTGTTGACCCAAACCTACTTGAGAAAGTTAGTCAATAAAAGATTAGACATGCATAAATAGTAGCTAAAGTTAAAAGCTGTTCTAGGACCTTGAAACTTGAAACCCATGAAGTTATGAACAAAAACCAATGCTGAACTTTGAATCAGATCTCTGCCTTTTCACTTTTTTAAGCCATACATGAAGAAGTGAAACACTGCACCCACTAGATATTTGTAGAAATCTTCCTACTATACGTGGCAAAACCCTTTGAAAAGCTTCCCAGATTAAAATATTCCATGGCAGAAGGTTTACAGACTGATTTATTTTTAGCTAAGATTTTCTCTGGCTAATCTTTATATTTTGTCAAGAATTGAGAAGAAGTATCTTGATGGTCAGGTGGTACTCAGTGACAGCTGAAGAATCTTGATTACCTTCTCTAACAAACTTTTGATAATCTCAGTCAAACAAAAACAACTCTTTTTGTCCTCTGGCAAGCAACTAGTAAGTTATGGACATCATTGCATGCCTTTGGAGAAGCACTGACGAAGTGGCTGTTCATGTATGCAGTTCTTTGATATGAATCGTTCTTCATGAATTCTGTGCCTTACCCTTCAGTTTCATTAATTTGAAGTTTGCTAGCATGCTGTTCTTCACAGTGAGAGAAAGATTTTCTTATGATACTTTTCTGCTTTTTTGTTTTAATAGTTACAGCAACTTCAAATATATGTGTGTGTCTGAAGAGCAGTTTCCTCTATCCCATTTCAGGCATGTTATATTCACTGACCACACACATTGCAGAAAATTGAGTTATTACATTGATGAGAACAGTTCTTCAGGAAGCTGATTTACTGGAGCATTGTTATTAACTTGTAGAGTAACTTTACTAAAAAGTTACTTTCTTGTTGGCTATTTAAAAAGCCATGCAAACTAGAGGTGAATGCAACTGAACAAAGTGGAAACACAAAAGTGCCAGGTCTTAGCAAACTTGATCAAAGAAATTGAAAAACTGAACATGGTAATACATGTTTTTGTAGGTGCTTTCATAGAGGTTTGTGTTGTATAATTTTAGTTGTTTTTGAAGAGTATCCCATAAACTGAAAAGGCTTTAGCATGGGACTTATAACCTAATGTTTCTTGCCACGTGGCTGGATTCTTACAGTGAACTGGATACGCTTCAGTATTTCTTTACTACCCTAAACAAATAAGCAGTACCTTTGTTATTCAATACAGAGGTGTAAAAGAAAGAATTTATTAGGATGTTTAGTGAAGATTGGGGTGCCCTAACTCAGCATAACATAAGTAATAGAGTAAAATATATATTAACGAGCTCTTGACTGAACTCCCACAGAATGTAATATCCCTGGATTTCTTCAGAAAGGACGGGGAGTCATTTTCCATGTGTATCAGAATTGTAGATATGTGTGCAATCGTACCTGACTCCTTTGTACTGCAAGAGTAAAACTTCAGCAGCTAAGGAAGCTAGACTTGGGGCAGACTTGCTTCAGGGTATGTTGAGACAGAAACAAAAACTTTAAAGATATCTTACAGAGAACTTTACAATAATTCTATTTGTTCTACTTTCTGCTGTTCAGTACTTGAATAAAGAAAGCTTTACTTATTCCCTAACAAAACTAAAACCAGTAAGCTTATGCTGTCACCTGAAATATCTGTAACAAGAGAGCACAATTCAAGCATTAGTTTAATTTAGCACTGGAGAACATCGAAAACTTGGAACTTTTGAGAAGAAAGTTATTTTTCCAAATATTTCAATTAGTTGCATTCTTATTTTTTCATTGATGTCTAATTAATAGTGTTGTAACTGATTTGTTTTTAAAGATTGAGTAATTTTCTACCCTGTGAATAAAAGAAATGAGGAAAGCAAGGATAGATGTTCTTAGAATGTAGGAGAGTAGTAGTCTGTGATTTTTGCTTGTTGTTTGGGAATGTAGTGCAACTTCTGTTCCGTTCCTTGTAGCTGGCTTTTGCGGAGTCTTTGCTTGGTTAGGTTTACTGTAGGCTTTGTGCTATGCATGCAGTCCCGCTGCGTTCAAGGAAATTGCTGACAGCATATGGTATTGACAGGATGGGTTAGAGAGCCAGTCTGAGGCATTCTAGCAATTTCACCTGTGGAAATTGTCTTAAAACTTGTGTATGTAAATTTTCCTGTAGTCTGGGGCTGGTTGTAAACTCAGTGTCTTCAGGCACTCTGTAGGCATACAAAAAGACAGAAGTGGAGACGCCACCACTCAGGTGTGTGGCTGTGCAGCAGCCAGATTAGACCTGGTGCACACAGAGGAACTGATCTGTCCCTGCTGGCGTACTGCTGCCTGTCTTCAATCAAGTGCCCAGCCCACAAAGAATAATCATGTCACAGCAACAGCTGTCAAACAGCCACACTGTCAAATATTTTCCAGCATTTTTGAAAGCAATATTGAGAATATAGGAAAATTTGACAGGTGGTGGTTGTATAAGGATGGCAACTTAATTCAAATAAATGAGAGTAACCACAGCATGGGGGAAGCAAGGACAACTTTTGCTATCAGTTTTACTTTCTAGCTGTTTCCCTACCTCAATTCAAAATCCCCGGCATTTTAAGTTAAGCACTTTAAAAATGCTTGTAAAACAGATGACTTACTGGAATATTCTTGAGACTTATAGAAAAATCATTTTCTGATAATTAGTTTTATTGCTTGTAGGCAGTTTTTGTTGATGTAATTACACGTGAAATCAGTAATATATGAGATTTCTTAAAAATTTTATTGCTGAAAACTCTTTTCTGATATTGACTCCTCTTACTTCAGCTTTCCGGCTAGAGATGTTTAAAGAGGGAAATACAAAAAAAAAAAAACAAAACAGAAAAGGACTTATTTCGGATTAGAAGCTAGGATATATATAAGTAAAGATAAGACATCAAATAAATACAACCAAAAGGAATACTTTTGAATTAGTCACTTTCTCTGTGTCAGTTGTAAAAAATTTTGTCTGCAAATCTTCATTCTGACTGCATGTGGGTCTAATCGTAGTTTCAAAATGTGATAAAAATGGTATGATGTTGTCTACCTATTTACCTCCATGGAAGAGAAACATGATGTGGCCCAGCTAGTTGTTTGTCTATATTAAATAAAAATCTTTCATTTTTGCTTTGTAACAAAATCAAGAAAAAATTTGGATTGCATTGTAAAACCACTAGGAAAAGGTAAGAAAAAAGTCTGGGCAGAGGCTGGGTTGTCAGTAATTTGGCTTGTGTTCAGGTTCTGCCACAGATTTTCCCAGCTTACTGGAAGAGGGAAGATTACTACCTTACATACTCTTAACGAATATAAATGACAATAAACATAACTGTTAATGACACACAAAGAATCCCTGATTTACCTACACTGTCAGAAAAACCTGTTCAAGTCACAGGATGAACCGAAGTTAGACTCCACTAAATTTTGTGGAGGGCAGGAATATCTTTTTACAAAGGAAATTCACCAATTTGAATTTATTTATATTTAAATGCCTGACAAAGTATTTATTGAAGGAGATGTGTGTGCAGTTTATTGTGTTAATTTCTAATTGTCATGTGAACAATAAATGCAACTTTTAAAAGGGCTGTCAAATACATCCAGGTATTTCTAACTGTGGTATACTGCAAGTGTTTCCTGAGAAAGGAATGTAGTGTTGGGCCTTTATTTTTATCTTCAGGTTCACATTTACTCTTCTTACTCTCCATTAATAGGTAGCATAGATCAGTCAGTGTTAAAGGAGTTGCCTCCTGAGCTCCTGGCAGAAATTGAATCCACCATGCCACTTTGTGAACGTGTGAAAATGAACAAGCGCAAACGTAGCACAGTTAATGAGAAACCAAAATATGCTGAAATCAGTTCTGATGAAGACAATGACAGTGAAGAAGCTTTTGAATGTAAGTAGTACATATTTCTGTTCCTACTGCTAAAGAAAGCTGATATTTTGCTTTTACAAAAAGATACACTTTTTTTAAGTTGGCTGCCCTAAACCATAAGAAAACAAGTTTGCTGTCCTGACAGCTACTTGGTCAGGAATGCTTTTTTGCTATTAAAAGAAAAGTCACTTGCTTTCCGTTTGTCACTTGAGGAAAAGCAACTAGCTGTTAAATTTCTTTTCCTAATTACCTTATAGAAAGCTGCTGCCTAGATTTTTTTTTTTCCACTTCTATTATGAAACATTTTTAGCCCAAGGAAAATATCCTCTGAAATAGCACAGAAATCTTGCATAAAAAGGTATGCAAAGAAATGTTTCAGTGAATAGGTTGTTTGTACTTCTGTTGATAAAATAGTGAAGGATCCCCTCTTGAGTCTTACTGTCCAGAAGTTTCTTAAAATATTTCTTCTTCTATTACATCTCTAGCATATTGCTTAAAAAAATGGAGTTGCTTTTGATGGGTTATTGATGATAGTATTCTTGGATTAAGTGCTTTTAAGGGAATAGAGTAAGCTTGTAGTTAGAATGTTACTGTACAGTGGGATAAAGTTCCTAAGTGTCAACAACTTGTTATATGCCTCTAAGTTAGGGAATTTTTTCCTACTTGCTAGTAAGAATATGACTGGTTTGTCTCTGTGGTAGTTCAGTTAGCCGACACTGAAAAGAAACGCTATCAAAATGAAATGAATCAGTTCAGTCTGACTTTAATGTCTTAGCTATGTTACCCGTGCAGTGCTACAGGAGAAGTGCCTATTTGTGTTAACCTGAGAAGACATCTTGCTTGCAAAGATTATTTCCCAAATGTAGACACTTTCAACCTTTGTTTGTATAAACACTTTACTGAACTTCTGTAAAACATGATGTTTTGGTTTTAAGTCTTAGGATTCAAAAGAGAAAGATTTGTTTGTTCTGTTTTTTAATATTTCAGCAGATTCACGGTGCTTATGCACACATACACGTAAATATTATAATAGCAAAACCTCTGAGCTTTATCAAAGAAGCAGAAAAGAATCTCCTTTCATTCGTTTTTCCTTTTAATTATAACTGGATTTTGCTGCTTTGAGTGTGAGTATGAGATCTTGAGGTGATTTGTAGTCAGTTTTGATTGTGACAAAGGATTAATGATGATTTGCTTCATTCGAGATTCTGTAGCCTCTTGTTTACCACGTCATATCACCTGTCTGTGATGATAATAATCTGGAACAGTGAATTAAAAAAATAAATAAGTAAAGCAAAATTTCAAAGTTGGTTCGGAATGGAGAGAATTGTCAAGAGTTTCAGATACCTTTCTATCTATGAGCAACATTGGCTGTTGAAATTCTTAAATACAAAGCAAGGCAAATTAAGGAAAACTTTCACGGTAATTAGATATTTTAATGGATTCTACGTTCATTATCACTCAGAGATCTGACCACCATTATAAACAACTCAATGAGGCCATCTGGTTTCAAAATAAATTATAGTATTCCTCAAAGTAGCAGAAAAACTGAAATGAATTAAAGTGAGACAAAATGATCAAGAAAATGAAAGATGATAGAAGTACAGTGAGTAGATTTGAATTCTTACAGATAGATATTTCCAGGTTCTTTTAGTTGTCTAAAATTGGTCTTAAGAAAATATGAAATAGTGATTGTTTTAGAGAAGAGAAATTTCTTTGAGAATCTCATGGAGAAGGGATGTTCCACTAAATGCAATGATGAGAAATTAAAAATGGATTAAATCATTCTCATACAATGTAAATGGTAAAAGTGTTATTGCATAGACATTTGGCAGAATGCAGAAGGAATTTGGGTATTTATGTTCCAAATAGTCTTTATTTATTTATAAAATCAATAATTAACTTTTGAAATGTTATTAATACTTATTTTTTTAGTCAATTTTTTCTACTTCAGAATTAATTTTGCAGAGCAGTGATTATGTAGCTGTTCCCATGTTCATCTTACTTGCCTTGCAGACCAGCACCACTGTAACACATTCTTTTCTGTTGTGCAACAGTGATAAAATGGCCAATTTGAAATTCTAATTGAAAGCAATATTGGATGCTTCTTTTCTCATGCAGATGTATTAGGTTGGTGCAAAAATAATTGCTGTTTTTAACCATCAACTTCAAAGCAGTGTGTCTCAGCTTAGAATAAAATTTATTAATCAAAATAAGAACCTTTAGAAGCTACACATTTTTGCCAAAAAGAAACAAGTCTATTTATTCTGGTAGCATAGAATTCTGGAGTCCTGTAACTGATGAATTCTTCAAAGGTGTTTTGAGCTGCTATTTGGTTCTGGAAAACCTTCTCTTGTAGGAATTTGTCAAGACGTATTAAAGTGTGGTAATTGGTGGGAGAGAGCTCTGGTGAATAAGCTGGGTGGGGCAGTTTCATAGACCAGTTCGTGCAGTTTCTGCTGAGTCATTTGTAAGACATGGAGTCTGGCGTTGTCATGGAGAAGAATTGGTCCATTTCAGTTGGCCAGTGTTGGATGTAGATGTGGCATTTCTTGGTGCATTTTGTCTATATCCTGTGAATACTTCTCTGCTGTGATGGTTTCACTGGAATTCAAGAAGTAGTGGATTATTCCACTTGCCAACCACCGGACAGTGACCATAACCTTCTTTTGATGCTACTTTGGTTTCGGAAGGTGTTTTGGTGTTTCATCTCCGTCCAGCCACTATGCAGAATGCCATCAGTTTTGTAGAATCCATTTCCCATCACATGTAACAATGTGGTCAAGAAATGGATCGTTTTGTTGAACAAAAGAAGCACAGAGCAGGCTTCATAAGAGCAATTTTCTGTATTTCCATTCAGTTTGTACGGCACCCATTTGTCAAGCTTTTTGATTTTCCAGTTTGTTGCCGAAGTTGAACAACTCTTGAGTGATCAATGTTGAGTTCTTCTGCAACCTCTCCAGTTTTTTGCCTGGTCCTCTTCAATACTGGCCCTCAATCAGTTGTCATCTATCACAGAAGGATGTCCATGACCCACCTCATCTTCAAGGCTCTTGTTTCTGTTATGAAATTTTTGGAACCAGTTGTCAAGCTGTATGTTCATGGATGGTCTCCTGGCCAAATGCTAGCAGTTTCCACTGCTTTACACCCCCTTTTGAATTCATACAACCAAATCACTTGTATTTGCTTTTTTCCATCTTTAATTTGACAGCATAATATAAAGTAAAGAATGAAAAATTAAACTGAACTCATTAGTATAAATAAGTAGAGTGAACTTCACGCTTCAAAATGCTTTGGTACGTAACACAGGTAAATAAAAGTTTAATCCAAAATAAGCATCACAATTTATAGGGACCAAAATGGCAATTATTTTCACACCAACCTGATTGCTGTGGTCGGAATTCATCCTACAGAGCTTAAATTGATAGTGATGATTTTTGAACTATAGAGACAGATGTCTCCACAAAATACTGTCTTATGGGGGAAAAAGAAGCCCTTAAGGTGTATAAAGTCTTTTCCCATAAAACACATACTTTCTTCTCCAGTATGCTCACTCCAGGTATCCAAGATGGCCTTCCATTTCTTCAACCGCAGCTAGCTCTTTTAGACAGTTAACAATTTTAGATTCTGCTAGTAGCTCAGGCATCATGAGCATGACTGTACTGCCTCCAGAAGCAAGTCTGATCCAGAAGGAATAGAACAGCTCAAAGCCTGATCCTTAAAAACTTAGACCACCTCTGTGCACAAATCTCATACTACATTTTCAGAAGTGGGAGCCTTCTAGAGTGCAGTGCAGAGCATTAATGTCGCCTCAGGGGATTGGTTTTTTTTCAATTAATTCTGAGCCTCGACTGACTATTGACTGTATCTTAGAACATATGCCAGGTGTGACTGTATCCTGGTGTGTTTCCTGTGCTTCTCAATAAACTGGAGTTGTGGGAAGAACTTGTCAGTTCAGTTCCAGTTTTATATAAATGCTTGGAACTGTTTTGTTCAGAAACAACCCTATGTACAGTCATAGATCTGTAAACATCAGGAGACTTTGGCAGAGACACACAGATGTCAGAGCTGTTATATGCAGCTTCACAAGCATAAACTCTGCCAGAATAGAACATGATTTTTTGGGGTTGTTTTGATCTTCTCAGCACAGCCTGTGTTACACATCTCTTTTCTAGCCCAGTTATTCTGTTACATTAGATAACTGAGACTTGGCTGATTTCATGGAGCACCCGCTCCCCTTCAAGATACAGAAGATTTTGTTTGCAAATAACGGAGAACTCTCCATTCTCCTCCCCCACTTTGTTTCCGCCAACTCTCTATTTCTATGCAGAACATTCATCCCAGTTTCTTCAGTGTTGCTTTCACTGGGCTTTTTCTTCCTGACTGAAAACTGGTTATAACAACTTTCTGTGGTACTGACCTACTCTTTGGCCCAGAGTTGTGACCCCAGCTTTCTCCTTCTGCATTTCCTGCAATATATATCAAGACAAAATTTTAGTTCTCAAACCAGAATATTTTTAAGCAGCTAGATTGCCAAGTCTCATTGGAACTTGCATTAGGCAAAGCAATCACTGGATTGGAATATGGGCACCCACTAGTCATCACAGTATAGATAACTGCAGAATTTATCTCAGTGTTCTTTTATGAAAGGGTGAAACTTACTTTGTTTAGTTCCACTTTCCTTACTTTGCTTAAAAGGACAAATAACCTATAAATTTTTATTTGTAGGTGTTTGTTGCTATCTTTCCCAGGTTCAGGCACAGTTTTCATGTAATTCAAAAGAAATTGTTAGAAGAATGCCAGAACAGAATTTCATATAAAAGTTTTAGAGTATTCACTTGTTTTACAGAACAGCTATACGGTAGTATTTAACTTGCAAATCATAGGATCATTTAGGTTGTAAAGTATCCTTTAGATAATCAAGTCCAACCATTAGTCTAACACTGTCAAGTCCACCACTAAACCATGTCTTGAAGTGCCTCATCTACACATCTTAAATGCTTAAAAATGTTTGATTTTGAGCTATATAAATGTAGATTTTTGTACTTACAATGAAAATGCATTTCATTTCTAGCTTCTCGTAAAAGACATAAAAAGGATAGAGATGAAGCTTGGGAGTATGAAGAACATGACAGAAGAAATTCTAGTGACCACAAGAGAAGTGGTCATTATCATGAAGGAAGAAGGACTTCTGGTAGTGGCCGTTACCGTAATCGCAGTCCTGATGACTCTGATGTGGATGATTATTCTCCTCCCTCTAGCCTCAGTGAGGGTAACTGATAATTTAAAAATTTAGTGTTATTCCATAATACTCATGCATTTTCAATGGAAATGTTAAACTTGTAGAAGTGAACATCTTTACAGGCAGTATTGAATGCAAGTATAAGAAATGCAATTAATCCTTTATTGCATTTTTTAGAAAGTATATGTTTCATTATTTTTTTTTCTTAATTAGTTGCTAGAAAAATGAAGAAAAAAGAAAAACAAAGGAAGAGGAAAGCTTATGAACCTAAACTAACACCTGAAGGTAATTCTTAAAGATTTAGTTTCTGTGGTTTGTATTTTCTGTTTTGTATATAAAATAATTACTTATACATTTCTTTTTTTCACCAGAATTGATGGATTCTTCAACTTTCAAAAGGTTTACTGCTGCAGTAGAGAATATTTTGGAAAATTTGGAAGACATGGATTTTACAGCTTTTGGTAATATGCCAGAAATTTTCAAAGTGCTTTCCCCAATTAGAAATGCTACATTTATATGGTTTCCACCTTCCACCTTTACCTTTCTCATTTCACTTGCTGCTACAGGAAGCAAGATCCTCCTTCCTCCTCTCTGCAGAATCCAAAAGACGCGTACATTATGAGACAAATAGCGGTCCCCTAGAATGGAAAGGATACCTCCTTGCGATCATTAGGGTGTTGTGTTCTGTCAAACGTATCCTTGTAAGCAACATTAACATAATATGATTCTCTTGCTTAGTAATGTCTGAAGCACATAATTTTGCATCTGTTGTGGCCATTGATCCAACAGAGCTTGATCATTCAATTCAGGCAGCAGAATCCTTATGCATTTGTGGCTGAGGAACGGAGTCACTGTATGTGATAGGAAAAAAGGAAGACATAGGGAGCTGCAGGACCACCAGCCTCACCTCTGTGCCTGGCAAGACCATTGAGCAGATCCTCCTGGAAACTCTGCTGAGGCACATGGAAAATAAGGAGGTGATTGGTGACAGCCAACATGGCTTCACTAAGGGCAAATCATGCCTGACACATTTGTGGCCTTCTACAGCAGGGCTACAGCATTGGTGGATAAAGGAAGAGCAACTGGCATCGTGTACCTGGACTTGCACAAAGCATTTACACTGGCCCACACAACATTCTTGTCTCTAAATTGAAAAGACAAGGATTTGATGAATGGACCACTCAGTGGATAAGGAACTGGCTGAACGGTTGCACTCAAAGAGCTACAGTCAACGGCTCAGTGTCCAAGTGGAGATCGGTGATGAGTGGCGTTCCTTAGGGGTCAGTGTTGGGACGGGCACTGTTTAACATCTTTGTCAATGATATGGACGGTGGGATTGAGGGGACCCACAGCAAGTTTGCTGACGACACCAAGCTGTCGACGTGCTGGAGGGAAGGAATGTCATCTAGAGGGACCTTGACAGACCTGAGAGGTGGGCCCATGTGAACCCCACGAGGTTCAACAAGGCCAAGGGCAAGGACCTGCACCTGGGTTGGGGCAATCCCAAGCACAGATACAGGCTGGGTCAAGAACGGATTGAGAACAGCCCTGAGGAGAACAACTTGAGACTGTTGCTTCTGCTCAACATGAGTCGGCAATGTGCATTTGCAGTCCAGAAAGCCAACCGTATCCTGGGGTGCCTCAAAAAGAAGTATCAAGGGAGGGGATTCTCAGCATCTGCTACACTTTGACAAGACCCCATCAGGAGCACTGTGGCCTCCAATACGAAAATGACATGGACCTGTTGAAGCAAGTCCAGAGGAACACCACAAAGAGGTGGAGTCCTCCAGAGGGCTGGAGCCCTTCTGTGAAGACAGTCTGAGAGAGCTGGCATTATTCAGCCTGGAAAAGAGAAAGCTTTGGGGATACCTTGCTAAAGGAGGCCTAGAATATAGATGGAGAGGAGCTTTTTACAAGGAAGTGTAGTGATAGGACAAGGGATATGGACTTCAAACTTAAAGAGGATAGATGTAGATAGATATAAGGAAGAAATCCTACACTGTAAGGGTGGTGAGGCATTGGCACAGGTTGCCCAGAGAAGTCATGGATGCATCCTCCCTGGAGGTGTTCAAGGCCAGGCTGGATGAGGCTTGGAACAAACCGATCAGGTAGGAGTTGTCCCTGCCCATGGCAGGGTGGTTTGGGTCTAGATAATCTTTAAAGTCCCTTCTAACCCAAGCCATTCTATGATTATGTGATCCGTTTCAGTGGAAAACCAGGCAGCTTATTGTTAAGTGTCTGAGGAAGAAGTTCACGTTTACCAGGGTGGTTTTCTATTGGATAATAGCATATTCATTAATTTTTTTTCCAACCATCTTTGTCACAGGATTAGAACAAGAGGAGGCACACAGTAAACAAACCACTGCAGTTTTTAAAGCAATAGTTTATACAACCTTGGTCTTAAAAATGAAGTTGTTGGTTCTTTCTGTGTCTGGTAACATCACATTTTTTTTGTAAGGGTAAATATAACGCCAAGGTACTTGATTTCATATGTCTTGCACTTTCCCAGGTTTGAACTTGAGAATTAGAACTACTGAAATGAGAGTGATGGCACAAGAGCTGCAATTAATGAGTTTTGCTATATTTAAAAATGTTTAGTTTATGACTTTTAGAAATGTATGCATCATGTTAGCCTGTTAAATGATGTTTCAGAGTCAGTCATATTTAACAAATAGTTTTAACACAGCCAAAGTTGTCATCATCAGTCTTTATTAGATGTAACTATTAGATATTAACTATTTGGAAAACCAGTTTTTTTCTTCAGCTTGCTTTTTCTTACTGACTGTAAAATACTGATTTCTTTGAAGTCTAATTAGAAATATGATTGTTAATTTCTTAATTTTTTTTTAAAGGCGATGATGATGAGATTCCACAAGAATTGCTACTGGGAAAACATCAGCTTAGTGAGTTGGGTAGTGAATCTGCAAAAATCAAGGCAATGGGCATTATGGACAAGGTACATCTTCATAGTCTGTAACTCTTTTTGAACATAGGTTTTTAAATGTTTATTAAAATTATATGTCTGCTGTCATAACATTCCACCCTCTTCAGGTGTGCTTGTGACAGATACTGTCAACAGTTGTGTTTCTGATGACTTAGCTGAAGTGCTTAAAATTTACCACGTTGTAACTGTTGTTGTCTCTGAAGATGAGACAGTTCTGTTGAATGGTTCTTGTCTTTGTCAGTACTGACAGTATGCCAATGTGTTACACCCATGCTTGAGCAGTAAAATCTAAAATAATTGATCTACTTTCACAAAAGCACATGAAACCATAGACTTCACTCCTTACAGCTGGTGTTGAACAGCCACAGTAAATCAGAACCTGCTGGCAAAGTAAAAAAGTCTACCCTTTCTGATATATGCCATGTGTACAGTGTAAATGTATGATGTCCAGCCAGCATCATGCTGAATTGCCTACTTCCTCCGTCTCTCCAGAAAGACCTTTCAAACTAAGAGCATTTAACACATCAGGTGATAATAAGATTCATTTTCTGTGTACTGCAGTGGTGTCTTTGCCATCCTCTTCCCAACTTTGGGTCGAGGGAACTTTTTGTTGTCGGAAACTGTTGGTATCACACCTCTAGAAACAATGTTCTTGCTTTACTTATCTTTCTGGAAGTCTTGACCTTGGTCAGTCTTAGGTTAAATTCTTACTCTACCTGCTTATGACCCCTTACTCTGTTTATGAAGTTACCTTTAAAGGTAACACTGTTAAGAACACATTTCATTTGTGTTAGCAGTCAGGTATCAAAGAATTTTATTTCTGCTTGTTCATGAAATTTGAATTGTATCCTAATAAAGCTTTATTAGAATAATATTCTAGTAATATTAGAATTATAGGTCCGTTACAATTTGTGGTTGATACTTGGATTTGGTAATTTTCTATTTCTGGAAACAGAAATGTATAACTATACAACATTAATGCCAGATAATGCAATTTTAAATCTTTCTGTGGATTTTGCTGGTTGAAAATGCTGTTTGATTGCAATCTTAGAGTATATTTAACCTAGTTTAGTTATATTACTAGCATTCTCAGTTGGGCTACGTTGGAAACCACAGAAGTCCTTATGAAGTCCACATGATCCTTGTCTCAAATTCCTTACAGCTTAAGTGTTTCAGATTATATAAGAACTCCTGTCCTTCATCTGTGGACATTCTTTTCAACAGTTTGAAAGCCTTTGTGCTATTGCAGTTGTTTGATGCGTTTCTTTTCTTGTTTTAGCTCTCAACAGATAAAACAGTAAAAGTCCTTAATATTTTGGAAAAGAATATTCAAGACGGATCAAAGCTGTCTACATTACTTAACCACGTGAGTTTAAATTACAGAATTTCAGAACATTACAGTATCACAGTATCATAAGGTTGGAAAAGACCTTTGAGATCATCGAGTCCAACCTATGACCCAACACCTACACCTACACCTACTCCTACTTGTCAACTACACCATGTCACTAAGTGCCTCATCCAAATTCTCTTTGAACGCCTCCAGGGATGGTGACTCGACCACCTCCCTAGGCAGTGCATTCCAATGAACAGTTACCCTCTCAGTGAAGAATTTCTTCCTAATGTCTATCCTAAACCTCCCCTGGCGAAGCTTGAGACTGTGTCCTCTCGTTCTGTCACTGGTCGCCTGAGAGAAGAGTCCAACTCCTGCAGAATAGAGTTTTCTTCATTTGAGTCCTGTTTAATGATGGTTTCAAATACAGTGTATGTGTGTGAAAAGAATTTCTCATACAATATGTATATGATTTAAATTGCCAGATTTTAAGATTTGAGGTAAAATTCAATGGAATATATTTTTTCAGTACTACACATGTTTTACTATAGTACTAATAACTAGCAGGTGTATTGGGAGCATCTGAGTTTTCTTTGATTTTAATTTTAAATATTATAGTTTCATCCTGAAGTACTCATGGTAACTGGTGTAACGTGCACTGTCGGCCATCTCTTTGCCACGTGTCTCTATAACATCCAGTACACAATGAAAGAAGCATCACAGCATTCACATAGAACATATTCTTCTCCCGAGCATTAAGAAAGGAGGAAGTGATTTGCTGAGATCTATTCTTATGCTGCAAAGTTAGTTATCAAAATTAACAAAATTATCAGGAAGTTTAATGTTTTAGGGGTTTTGTTCTGGTATACGTGAAAGTACATGAGAATTTGGAGTTGTTATGAGGTTGATATGTGATATTTCACATTTCACGTATTTGTTTATTTCTACACTTTCTAGTCAAAATAATATTTTAGCAGGAATAGAGATCTTGAGTTTTATGGAATAAAACCTCTTGATCTGCAGAGAAAGAAAGAATGGAAACCAGACACGTTATTTGTACCTAAATACTTTCATCTAAATAGTTTGTATGGTTTTCAAAGTTCGAGTATACAGTTCTGAATTAACCTCATGTATGTTTGGTTTTGTAACTTGTACAAACACAGAAATACAGACATCCTGTACCCTGTGCTAAATCTAAATGGACATATTTTAGAAGACTTGTTTTAAACCCGTTGAGCCGGGGAGGGACTTCTTACAAGGGCATGTAGTGATAGGATGAGGGGCAAGATTCAGGTTAGACGTTAGGAAGAAACTCTTCACAATGAGGTTGGTGAGGAACTGGCACAGGTTGCCCAGTGAAGCTGTGGATGCCCCCTCCCTGGAAGTGTTCAGGGCCAGGCTGGATGGGGTCTTGAGCAGCCTGGTCTGGTGGGAGGTGTCCCTGCCCATGACAGGGGGGCTGGAACTGGATGAGTTTTAAGGACCCTACCAACCCAAATCGTTCTATGATTCTGTAATAGGTGGGTTGGAATATGAAGCAGAGAAAGTTTTGTACCGAGTTTCATGTGGCTTTTAACAGTCTATCTGTGTAAGAACTCCCTCTAGCGGCAAAAACTAGAATCATGAAAGCAGCAGCTGGTATGGGTAGGCCACTTAAGAAAACATTAGATAAGAGAGTTTAGATTTTGCTTAAGGGACATCAGTCTTAAGTAGATTATGTGACAGTCTTCCCTCATGGTTCTTCACAGTGATACAGAGGGAGCTTCTTTGTGTTCTGGCAGAAGAAATACAGTGAGACTTTGAAGAATTGTAACTTAGGGAAACACAGCACAAAAAAGGTTCCTAGTAAAACAAACATTCGTTGATTTATAAAACAAACTATTTTTCTATCAAAAAGGAAATAGAAAATTTTATACATGTGCAAATATAAGTATATTAAGTAACATTATTATCTTACTTGGTCAGAATAAAACTTTGACTTCTTGTTTACATTTTTCTGTTTTTCTTGTTACAGAATAATGACACTGAAGATGAGGAGAGATTATGGAGAGATCTCATTATGGAAAGAGTGACCAAATCTGCTGATGCTTGTCTTACTGCTATCAATATTATGACATCACCAAATATGCCTAAAGCTGTATATATTGAGGACGTAATAGAAAGAGTTATTCAATACACAAAATTTCATTTGCAGAACACTCTGTATCCTCAGTATGATCCTGTGTATAGAGTGGATCCTCATGGTGGTTAGTATGCCAAAAAATTTTAAACTTTTCCGCATGAAAAATTATCAAATCATAATCTACTGTATGGTGATACAAGTGATATGACTTTGGAATAAGATTTTTATATGCAAATCTTATACTGGTGGTTCTTCCATATCACACACAGTGCCCTAAATTAATGCCTTGTGTTCGTTTCAGGATGATGAAATGTAGAGTAAAAAAACAATAAATGAAGTGTGTCCTCTGAGTAACTTAGTCATACTTGGTTTACTGCAATAACATCATTGTAACCGAAGTATTCAGACTAAAGTATTTAAAAGTTGGTTTGAGGTTCAGTTTCTGTGTATAGATATTATATGTAGGAATAATTAATTTTATAGACATAATCTCTGTGTATATAATGATTTATTTCACTGAAATGATTTAGCATTTTGTTGTCACATGCGTACCTTTAGATGCCGGTGTCCAACTTCAAGAACCTTTTTAAAACTCTTGGATGTTGAATTTAGCGCAATTATGAAAAATTAATATCATGTCAATTCTTCCTTTCCAGCTGACGTTACTAAATAGGTCTTTAGTAAGCAATGACTTTTACAAAGCTGTAGTCATGCAGTTGTTTTGGGGACACTTTTTGAGGAAGGTCATTCTTCTAATATTTCATGTGAAACATTGAAAAAAATAATGAAGGTATTTTTTATTTTCTAGGTGGTCTTTTAAGTTCAAAAGCAAAACGTGCCAAGTGTTCCACCCACAAGCAAAGAGTTATAGTGATGTTGTATAACAAAGTTTGTGACATTGTCAGCAGCTTGTCAGAGTTGCTAGAGATACAGCTTCTTACTGATACAACTATACTTCAGGTAAGTTTTATCAGAAGAATTTCTGCCTGTGAATGTTTGTTTTGGTTTTCCCAGAAAGAACGTAAAAAGTGATTTTCTCATTGACATGAAGTATGAAATCAGTACAAGCTTCTGAATTATTAACATCAATGTGACTGTTTTATTCTGTAGTAGGTAATCTGCAGCAGAAGAGCATTTAATGTTTAAATCTTTTATGGCTTTTCTTGTACACTTCAGAAAAGTTGAATCCGGTTGAGTTCAAAAGCAGATTCGTAGAATCATTTAGGTTGTAGAAGCCCCTTCAGATCTGAGTCCGACAGTTAACCTACCACTGCCAGGTCCACCAATAAACCATGTGCCTAAGCACCACATCAACACATCTGTTAAATACCTCCAAGGATGGTGACTCAGCCACCTCCCTTGTCATCCTGTTCCAGTGCTTGGAAACCCTTTCAGTCAATATCCAATCTAAACTTCCTCAGGCACAACAGGAGGCCATTTCCTCTCATCCTGTCACTTGTTACTTGGGAAAAGAGACTGACACCTACCTCACTACAACCTCCTTTCAAGTAGTTGTAGACAGTGATAAGGTCTCTCCTCAACATCCTCTTTACCAGAATAAACAGCCCCAGTTCCCTCAGCTGCTCCTCATGAGACTTGTTATCTAATATATTTTGATAACTTTATTTCTAAATAATGTTAAGTAATACATCTTGTTGAATACCTTACCTGATGAATGAACAAACTACTCCTGAAACTGTATAGGTATCAATTTGTTAGTCAAATATACTTACATTAATTTCTTTCTGTTCATAGGTATCATCTATGGGAATAACACCTTTCTTTGTAGAAAACGTCAGTGAACTACAGTTATGTGCCATCAAATTAGTGACTGCAGTAAGTACTTTGCTTCTGTGTGGTATTAGAGCATTTACATAGGCTATATTTTCTCTTTGATAGAGAATTTTGAGTTTCTTTTCTAAAAATATTTTGGTATCATAATCCAGAAACAGTTTGGTATCATAACCTAAAAGCATTATTAAATCCACCTGAACTGCCTGTATTTGCAGAGTACTCTATAGGAAGAAATAACCTACGTAAGCAAGGTACTTCTTAATTTTGGTTATGTCATTTAAAGTGTAAACACAAACCCCTTCCTCTTACCTGTTCTTTCTTGTCTTAAGAAATCTTATAAATGTGATTTTCCTGGTTTCCTATGTTAAGATTTGAACTTATGCAATGGATTAAAGTATAAAACTAGTAGGAAACTTATTTGTAATAGTATAAATTCTTTTCTTTGAAAAGGTGGCAGGGCAGATAAAACATTATTTCAGGGGAAATGCAGCACAATTCAGATGTGCTTGTTTGAGTGAGAGTTTTCTATCTCCGTACTCCAGTATATTCCTATCTGCACACTCCAGTATTCTTCCTGAATAAAAAGAGGGGCAAACTCTGTCACCCTGAGCCTTGTAAATGAATCATAGGATTATGAGGTCTCCCCTCAGCCTCCTCTTCTGTAAGCTAAACAACCCCAGTTGCCTCAGTCTCTCCTCATAGGGCTTATTCTCCAGCCCCCTCACCAGCCTCGTTGCCCTTCTCTGGATGCGCTCCAGCACCAAAATGTCCCTCCTGTAGCGAGGGGCCCAAAACTGAACCCAGCACTCGAGGTGCAGCCTCACCAGTGCTGAGTACAGAGGCCAAATCTCCTCCCTGCTCCTCCTGGCCACGCTGTGTCTGATACAGGCCAAGATGCCATTGGCCCTCTTGACCACCTGAGCCACTCATGTTCAGCCGCTGTCAGCCAACACCCCCAGGTCCTTCTCTGCCAGACGGCTCTCCAGCCACTCTTCCTCAAGCCTGTAACACTGCACAGGCTGTTGTATCCCAAGTGCAGGACTTGGCACTTGGCCTTGTTGAACCTCATCCCGTTGGTCTTAGCCCATCAATCCAGCCTGTCCAGATCTCTCTGCAGAGTCTGCCTTCCTTTAAGCAGATCAACATTTGCACTCAGCTTGGTGTCATCCACAAACTTGCTAAGAGCGCACTCAAATCCCTTCATCCAGGTTGTCGATAAAGATGTTGAACAGGACTGAACTCAGCACTGAACCCTGGGGAACACCACTCATGAGTGGTTTCCAACCAGGTTTAACCAGGTTTAATTCCATTTACCACCATTCTTCAGGCCTGACCATCCAGCCAGTTTTTAACCCAGCAGAGGCTGTGCCTGTCCATGCCAATGGCAGCCAGTTTCTCAAGCAGGATACTATGAGAAACGGTGTCAAAGGCTTTGCTGTAGTCCAAGTACAGCACAGCCTTTCCTTTGTCCATTAAACAAGTAACTTTGTCATAGAAGGAGATCAGATTGGTCTGGCAGGACCTGCCTTTGATGAACCTATGTTGACTGGGCCCGATCATCCGATTGTCCTGCATGTGCTGTATGATAGCACTCAAGACAATCTGCTCCATGACCTTCCCCAGTACCGAGGTCAGACTGACAGGCCTGTAGTTCCCCGGATTCTCCCTCCAGCCCTTCTTGTAAACAGGTGTAACATTTGCTAACCTCCAGTCTAGCAGCACTTCCCCAGTCAGCCAGGACTGCTAGTAGATGAGGGAAAAGGGGTTGGCGAGGACCTCTGCCAGCTCCCTCAATACCCTTGGGTGGATCCCATTTGGCCCCATAGACTGGTGTGTGTCTGATTGGCCAAGCAGGTCTCTAACCAAATCCTACTTAATCCTTGTAGCATCATTCTCACTGTCTTCTGACTCAGGGAGCTGAGTATCCCAAGAACATCTCACCTTACTATTAAAGACTGAGACAAAGAAGGCATTAAGTACCTCTGCCTTGTCCTCATCCCTCATCACTACTGTCCCTCCTGCATCCAGTAAAGGAGGGAGATTCTCCTTGGTCCTCCTGTTGTTAATATAGTTGAAGAGACATTTTTTATTGTCTTTCACCAAACTGGCCAGTTGAAGTTCTAGTTAGGCTTTAGCCCTTCTAATTTTCTTTCTACATGATCTAACCTCACCCTTACACGCTTCCTGGGATGCCTGCCCCCTCTTCCAAATCTAATAAACTTTCCTCTTCTTCTTGAGATCGATACAAAGCTCTCTACTCAACCAAGCTGGTTTTCTTGCCCAGCAACTCGCTTTATGGCACACGAGAATGGCCTGTTCTTGTGCCACCAGAATTTCCTTTTTGAGGAGCATCCAGACCTCTTGTGCACGTTTGTGCTTTAGAACTGCCTCACAATGAACTTTATCAAGCAGCCTTCTCAACAGTTTGAAGTCTGTCCGCTGGAAGTCCAGGGTGGCAGTTCTGGTGAGCCCCCCCCCCTCCTTACTCCTCCAAGAACTGAGAATTCTATTGTCTCGTGATTGCTGAGACCGAGCTGTCCTCCAACAGTCACCCCTCTCACAAGGCCTTCTCTTGGGGCACCCTTTCTAGTCAGTTCACTCACCAGTTGTGTTAGGAAGTTGTCTTCCATACACTCTATGAACCTCCTATACTGCTTCCTTTTTGCTGTATTATACTTCCAACAGGCACCCCAAAGGTTGAAATCCCCCACAAGAACGACAGATAGTGATTGGGAGGCTTCTCCCAGTTGCTTGTAGAAGAGCACATCGGGTGCTTCGTCCTGGCTGGGCAGCCAATAACAGACTCCCAGCGCTATATCTGGGTTACTGTGCATTCCATGGATTTTAACTCATAAACACTCAACCCTATCATTACTGTTATTGAGTTCAATGCAATCAAAACATTCTCTAACATAGAGAGCAATCCAACCACCTCTCTTTCCTCGCCTATCCCACCTGAAGAGTTTGTAGCCACCTATGGCAGCACTCCGGTTGTGTGAATCATCCTACCACGTTTCCATGATGGCAATTATGTCACGGTTCTCTTGCCTTGCTACAGCGTCCAGCACCCCGTTTGTTGCCCATGCTGCATGCATTAGTGTAAATGCACTTCAGTTGGGCTGTTGTAACCCGTGAATAACCTCTGAATTCCAGCAGCCACCTGGAGTGCTCTCCCCGACTTCCACTGAGGTGGCAGACCAGAGCCCCTCACTAGGTGCACCATCCCTCTGAATAAGTGCCATTCCCATGCTTTATTCTGTCAGGGCCAGTGTTGTTCCCCTCTCCCTTCCAATCTAGTTTAAAGCCTTCTTAGTGGAAAGAATATGTCATGCCAGGCAACCATGAAAGCTTAGGATATGAAGTAAAACTGCTTTCTCAAATGTGCTCTACAACATCACGTTTGCTTAATTTGTATTACCACGGAGTTTTACTGTGTGCTGGAGTCTGAAAGCTTAGACTTTTCTATACGTGTTACTTTAATACTGACAAAGGTTTTTAAAGCATAAAGTATTTTTAAGACCTGTTACACATTTTAAGTTATTTGAAGATTTTTAAAAATCTATGTTTGAAAAAGTTTTTATGTATTTTATAAGAAAGTGTTTGCTTTAAAAAAACAGAGTAATATATTATAAGCAAGGTATGCAAGAATTATAATTTATTTGTCATTTTAAGTATATGTTTCTATGTACAATTCTTAATTATTTAACAAGCAATATTTTATGTAACAATTAATAATGTTCTAACTATCCTGTAACTGTTGAATAGGTGTTCTCCAGGTATGAAAAACACAGACAATTAATACTAGAAGAAATTTTCACTTCCCTTGCGAGACTACCGACTAGCAAGAGGAGTTTGAGAAACTTCAGGTAATATATGGCATAGATTAATAACTTGAAGACAGTAACAGTTACAGGTTTGTTAGTGTAGGATTGTAGGCTTTACTATTAACTACTTCTTTAAAACTCTGCCACTCCAGAAGCTGTGCTTTAATGGAGGTTGATATTTCAAACCAATGAGAGCAGAACAGCCTGACATATGTATAGTAATAATCACTGTTCTTCTTGTGCCTGCTTACAAAAATAATTGAAATATCCTATTACTTGTCTTACTAAGGATGCAAATGAGTAGTAGTTTTTTGTTGGAAAATTCTTTGGTTCTGTTTGTACATAATTTCTTTATTGCTAAAGCTAAATGGGAAAATACTTGTTAAATTTCTTTGAGGAAACACTCAGAGGACTCTTTCCAGGAGGGGAATCTATCTAATATCCCTTTGAATGAGTTTCATTTTGGAACTACTCTGTTCATTTTAATTGTCTTTCAAGCACTTTAGCTGGATTTCAGTGCATCTTCAGAATAATAGCATAGGTTCAGGTTCAATCTGAAGAAGAATCTGACCTGAACTGGATTTCAGTTAAAATTGAGGTTTGTTTTATTCCTTGCTTGCATATATCTTGCCCCTAGAGACAGACACATTGTCAAGTATCTCGTCCGGTCCAGAGTGGATGCATAAGAAATATCCAGGAAAAAAATACACTGAAATATGGAAGTCAAATTCAGCGATCCTAATGTTAACATAAGTGCTTGTTCCTATTATTTCCTGTTGTTTTGATTATAAACATCAGAGAGATCTAGCAAATAACAAGGCAGTAGGAGCAGGAGCATAAATGGTAGATGTACTCTTTGAATTAGGAACTGTGCCAGAAGGAATTCACTATCTCAAGGCCACAAGGACTGCACTGTTCATCTGTAGAGTCATAACTCTGTTCTTTTAAAGGGCATTCTAAACTGTGGCTACCGTCTTGAAGGGTACAGGTTACACAAAATTTGATATGAAAAGTTTTTTTCTCTAAAAGTAGCCAAAGATGCAATATGTTTTGTGTCCAGTTTGTACTGAATAATTTGAGGAGAATATGAGTGATTATCATGTTTTCATATTGTTAGGGGTAGCAGTATTGATGGATGTATGGGCAGTGAACATTATACTGCTTCTCAGGTTATGTCATGGGAGAAACGTGGAGGTATTACCAACTTAAAGATGTAAAGACATACTTGAAAGACACTTGCATGCTGAAGTTGATAGTATGTTTTGCTACCTCATATTGTCCTAGGTGTAACTCCTGTGCACGTCAAGTCCGGGTCATAGTCACTATTTTCTGTTGTTTTAAAGTCCTGCACATTTCACATATATTAAGCAATATATTAGTAATGAAGTATTAGGGCTAGAGTTTGGTATATTTTTTTGTGTGTTGTGTTGGAAATAGATATGGCATTATATATAATAAGCCTATTAGTAAGTGCCTTAGCATGTAGGTGTTTGATTTATTAAATATTCTGTACATTTTTTTGCTATTTAATTTCACAGATACTCTGACATCCGTGGATTGTTTCAGTTCAACTGTTCTGCCCAAGAATAATGCTTACTGGTTTTGTTAGATCAAATCTTATACTGTATAAGAGAGAGGCAAATGGCTAGATGAATATCTGGACTATAGATTTCTGTGTTAATAATTTTAGAAAGATATTATTTAGGACCAAATTCTTTTTGTTTGTTTTATCTCTTTTTGTTTAGTGTGAGTGTTAATGCTGTTTTTCTTATTAACAGATTAAACAGCAGTGACACTGATGGAGAACCTATGTACATTCAGATGGTAACAGCACTTGTTCTGCAGCTTATTCAGTGTGTGGTGCACTTACCATCAGCAGAAAAAGATTCTAACTCAGATGAGGAATCAAACAAAAAAGTAAGATTTTTTTAAAACCGTATTTTTTGTATGGAAATGACTTGGTGTTCTTGTAGGTATAATATTTTATTATGGTGCTCTAGTAATCAAATATTGTAATTGTATATCTGCAGTAATTGATGCATGAGAAATGCTTATCTGGAAATTATATTTCTGTGTATGCTAAAATAACAGACAAATGCATCTTGTTACTTTTAGGTGGATCAAGATGTACTTATTACTAACTCTTATGAAACAGCCATGAGAACAGCGCAGAACTTCCTTTCTATTTTCCTTAAGAAGTAAGTACTCTCGCGTTCTTTATAGTGTATTGATGAATCTAGCTCCTAATAGTATCTGTCATACCATAAGACGAACCTAACCACTTTGCAAAGCAAGATATATACTCATAAAGTAGTTTATAACAATATACTTCATAGATCCGTAAGAGAACTACCTATCTGGACAAAACCTTTATGGAATAGAAATTCTGCAGAGAGTTCTTTATACGTTTAAGAATCTGTTTGATAGCTCAAGTAGGATCCTTTTATTAGAGATCTGTTGCTCCTCTGAAGCCTGAAAGAGGAGGCTGAGTAAATATTTAAGTGATGAAACTAGATTCATTAAGTCATCAAAATTATGACAATATTAAAAAAGTGCACAAAAAGTAATGAAGTTCAGAATGTCAGTATCTCAGCAGGGAAAAAAATTCTAGCATAGCTGAATAACCAAAGGATTTCTAAGAATTAAGTCCTGATGTTTTGATTATGTAATTTCTACTCTTAAGCTGAAAGGCTATTTAGTAGCCATCCAGCAATCTCTGAATACTTCTGATATCATTGAAGTTAGAGATGCCACATATAAATGGAACGCTATCAGTATGTTATCCTTAACTCTTTTTACATTCTGATTTTAAACTTTGTGGAACATAATACTGGGACATCTTATCACTGTCAGATAAATCAGACCAAGCTTAAGGACACAAAACCTCCTAAATAGACACAAAACCTCCTAAATATCCCCCTCCAGCTTGGGCTTTACAGTTTTACCTACTTTGTCTGTCCAAGTTAATGCAGACTTTAACTCAAAGCAATAAATTAAAAAATCTTAGGAACGAAATCTGCTGTCATGAATTAGCTGCTTTACTTGCAGTGCAACTTGGAGTGATCACTGTTTAAATTATTTCTCTGTAAATTAATAAAACAAGTTTTCTGCTGATTTTTCAGATTTATTTTTTTTAATTGCATAAAACTGTTTTTCTGATCAAATATAGGATTACTTTTGTTTACATCAGAAGAAAAGCTTTAAATGGCTCTTAAATTGGCTTACAAAATGCATTTTCTTTTAAACAGGTGTGGCAGTAAACAAGGTGAAGAAGATTACAGGCCATTATTTGAGAACTTTATTCAAGATCTTCTTTCCACAGTCAATAAACCAGAATGGCCAGCTGCAGAGTTGCTACTTAGCTTATTAGGAAGGCTATTGGTAAGGAATTGTTGGTTTTAGCTGTTATATTAATTTATTTCTTATTATAATGAAGACTTGTTTATTTCAGCTGATGCTACTACAGGAACACTTTCTGACTGCTGACAACCATGGAGCGTTGAAGGATTTTCTTGCATTTATCACTACAATGTAATACATGCATAATAAAATTCAGATTAGAGGTCTTTCATATGGAACTTGTTAAAGATCCGATACATGTACATTTTTTCATGGAAGTCCACTTCTACTATTCTGTGACATTTTCAACATGAAAAAATGGCATTGATTAGCATCTAATAAGTGTAGATATTCATTCAGAGTGAAGTCGGACTAATACCTGTAATGATTCATGTTAAAGATCTCCTCTGCACTATTCCTTTAGCACAGAACCTGAAAACAACTAAGGGGTTTGGTTTTTTACCAATATTTACATTTACTTGTGATACTTTACAGAATGTGAATATTTTTGTTGATGTGTTTTTTGAAAGTTATTCTTCCATATTAGAATATAATTAACCCAGTAATTTGAGCTGTTTCTTGGAAAATTGTTGTATGGTCCTGTTTCTGGTAAAATGTAACTGTCTTTATACTCGTGTGAATAATGAGGAAGTTGCATTACGGTGCTTAAGATTTATGCTATTGCAAAGAATACCAGCTGTATTCATCGTCCAGTTATTTTGTGAAAATATGTATTTTTAAAAACTCTTAATAGACATAGTTGTAGAGAGAGAGACCCAATAAATGGAAGAAACATTAAAGTAAGTAGTGTGTCTATAATGTAATAGTAAATTACATTATTTTATATCATGTGGAAGTTAGGTGGAATTTTTAATAAAGTCAAGCAATCTTTTATGAGAAGAATCTCAGTTGCATAAATAAATACTTGTTTTTTAAAGTTTATTCTGTTCTTCTTAGGTTCACCAGTTCAGCAACAAATCTACAGAAATGGCATTAAGAGTTGCATCACTTGACTATCTTGGAACTGTAGCTGCAAGATTAAGGAAAGATGCAGTCACTAGCAAAATGGATCAAGGATCTATAGCCAGAATCCTCAAACAGGTGTGTGAGAAATCCTGTGCAGCTGGATTGAGATGTGTCCGTTGAAATACTTAAAAATTTTAAAGAAGTTTGACCAGTTGGCATTTGGGAAAATCAGTTTTCATTGTTCAGATTTCTGAATTAAATGTACTCCATTTATAAGTATCATATTGTTTAGTATGTGTCTTCCTTGCACCATCTCTGTAGCGATCATATGACGTGGTTAATTACAGTGGTTAAACTGTTTTTCTTGTGACCAATACAGGGGAAATAAGGGAGCAACAGTTGAATTTGCTCTTAAAGAGGCCTTACAAAACTGTGTGTATGTGCATTTTAGCTTAGAGGAAGCTGAGGGGAGACCTCATCACTGTTTACAACTGCCTGAAAGGAGGTTGTGACCGTTGTGGGTGCTGGTCTCTTCTCACAAGTGACAAGCGATAGGATTAGAGGAAATGGCTGCAAGTTGTGCCATGGGGAGGTTTAGACTGGACATTAGGAAGAATTTCTTCACTGAAAGGGTGGTCAGGGATTGGAACAGGCTGCCCAGGGAGGTGGTGGAGTTGCCATCCCTGGAGGTGTTTAAAAGACAGGTAGGTGAGTTTCTTAGGGACATGGTTTAGTAGGGAGATGGGCATGGTTGGACTCTGTGATCTCAGAGGTCTCTTCAAACCTTATGATTCTGTGATTCTTTTTGCTGTTGTGAAGTGGTAATTGAGCTTCTAGCAGTCATATTCAGGCTTTAGAGATTTAAACTTTTAGGCCTGTAAGAGTAATTTTTCTGTAATTTAGCTGATATTGGGTTTTTTTATTTTCCTTTTTGTTCTGAACTTGCATAGATCTTTTATTAGAGAGTCCATATTTGCATTTCTGCTAATGCTGCTCCAAATCTGCAAGGGTGGCAAAAATTACTGAAGCGATCTATGCATTTGGGTTCTATACAGTAGATAGGATGATAAGAAAATATCAAATCTTTCGAAAGTGTCCTACTAAAAATATGGACTTGCACACTTCTTGTGGGCACAATATATTTCTTTCCAAACTACTAACTGTTCTCCGTGGGACCATATCAGATTCATTTCCCTTTTGATTACCTGAAAAAAGACCCTGGATGTATGACATGTACTTTATAAAGACTGTTACAAACTTATATTGAAGAAAAAACTCTGCACTTTACGGGCATTCAATTAAAGAATCAAAATTCTTCCACTCTTTTATGGGGCTGATACTTCCCATAACTTTTGCCGATTGGAATATTCTAGAATATACAGTGTCAAATCTGTCTTAATATAATTTATACTTATGTATGCTAAGGGGTTGTAATTCTCCTCTGTTGGCAGTGATTCCCACAATTTTAAGTTAGAGTTCCCACAGAAATGCTTTAGAGGAATCCTTTTCTCTTTCCTTAGCTCCAGAAGTTATAATGGTATTTAAAGAAACTCTAAAAAGATACATAGACAAGCAGGGACCTGAATTTTTCTGTTTGTTCGGAGGGGTTTACAAGATTAGGCACTGAGTTGGCACTGGCATGTGCAGAAATAAAATTGCTGTGGATAATTGAGTGCTAAAAGCATTTTTTTTTTTTTCATTTACTCAGGAAGTTTAACCTCAATGATGGTAGATCGTGCATTGTGGCAGGTGTGAGCTATACAGTGCTATCAGGGTAGACAGTATGTTATTTATAAATTATTTGCAACATAAGAACATGTAAATACTTGGAAATGTGTACATGGCAGGTAGGCTTCACTTTGATGTTGAAATGGCAAGAAATTAAGAAGATCTGTTTATTGACATATTCAGCTGTGGTCTTCAGAAACTTAAATTATTATTTCCTTCCAGAAATTTCACTTATACATCTACAGATTTTTCTTTCCTGCTGAATTGAGTACTTAGGCTCTGTTGGGTTGCTGTGACATCATTATCAGGATAGTCCCCAGAGGTGAATGAATACTAGAATACTTTCTACTGGTTTGGGCTCATGGTCCATAAAATTAGATTTAGGAGAAAATTTATTCTGCTTTGACATTTTCAAACACTAATTTTTTTTATTTTTTTTTTTAGAAATCTGTCGTAGATTGTCAAGTCGATTTGAACACATGTGCATGCTTTTCATTAGTTTATCACTTGATGCATTGATGTTCTGGACTTATAATTGTAACTTTCTCCTCTTGCTGACGCTTGCAAGGCTGTGTTATGTGCTGTATCTGTCGTAAGAGTCTCAATCTGTGCAGTTCATACAGCAATTAAGATGGTGACAAGTTACAAGTTTTATTGCTGATGAAGAAAAATGTCTTGTATCTCAAGAATTTTAAGCTAGAAATTATTCTTTATACTTTTGTAATCAATATTGAATATGATTCATTGTGGGCTTCACAGTTTCTCTTTTTTCTTTGTTCTGCGTTTTTTACTTGTTTGATAATAGTTGGACAGTTACGCTTCATCGAAGAATCCTTTTATTCAGACAGCTATCCACAGAATTTAACATTGGTTGAAGATCAGAATTTCAAATCTGAATTTGCACATATATTAGGGTGCCAAATGTATATTTAAAGCTATGTCAATATTATGTGTATTATAGATGTGGTTTAGACCCTTGAAGTCATTCATTTTGGGCAAAAAAAATCGTTCTTTCTGCTGTAACATCAACAACTTCAAGGACCTGCATATAGTACTGAAGAAAAAAAGTCTGGTTTATGGGTTTGGTTTTTTGTGCTTTCTTGTAGAGGATGAGGAAGTTTTGTTCCTGACTCATGCAGAAGTTCCTTGGTACTGATTTATTCTCTGTAATATGTACATGGGGAGAGGAGTACATTGTCTCATGGTCATATATAAAATATTTGCTTGGTTTATGTAGACTAGGAGTGTTTAAGAAATCGGGATATATGTAGAATCATAGAATACCTAGAATGATTTCTTTTGGAAGGGACCTTTAAATTAAGGTCATCTTGTCCAACCCTCGTGCAGTGAGCAGGGACATCTTCAAGCAGGTCAGGTTCTCAGAGCCCCATCCAGCCATGCCTTGAATGTTTCCAGGGATGGGGCATCCACCACCTCTCTAGGTAACCTGTGCCTGTGTTTCACCACACTCATTGTAAAAACTTTCTTCCTTACATCTAGTCTAAATCTACCCTTTCTTAGTTTAAAACTATTACCCCTTGCCATATTGCAAGAAGACCCTACTATAAAATTGGTCCCCATCTTTCTTATTAGCCCCTTCTGTACTGGAAGGCTGCTACGAGGTCTTCCATGAGTCTTCTCTTCTCCAAGCTGAACAACCTCAACCCTTTCAGTGTGCCCTCATAGGAGAGGTGCTCCAGCCCTCTGATCATTATTGTGGCCTGGCTCTGGACCCACTTCAATAGGTCTGTCTTTCCTGTGCTTGCAGACTCCAGAGCTGGACACAGTACTCCAGGTGGGGTCTCACCAGAGTAGAGGGATAGAATCACCTCACTCAACTTGCTGGCTGGCCGTGCCTTCTGGGCAGCCAAGCGCATATTGCCAGCTCATATACAGCTTTTCATCCAGCTGTAACCCCAAGTCCTTCTCACCAGCACTGCTCACAATCCCTTCATACCCCAGCCTGTGTTTATTCTGGGGTTTACCACCACCAAGGTATGGGATCTTGCACTTGACCTTGTAAACCTCATGAGGTTCACACGGACCCACTTCATAAGCTTGTCCAGGTCACTCTGGCTCATATCCCGTCCCTTGCACGTCAGCCACACCACTCACCTCAGTGTTGTTTGCAGACTTGCTGAGTGTGCACTTGTTCCCACTGTCTATGTCATTGATGAAGATATTAAACAGAACTGGTCCCAGTACAGACCCCTGAGGGACACCGCTTGTCACAAATCTCCATCTGGACATCGAGCCATTGTCCAGTACCCTCTAGATGTGACCATCTGGCCAACTCCTTATCCACCAAATAGTCTATCCATCAAATCCATCTCTCTCCAGTTTAGGAAGAAGTGTGATGTGGCAGGCCTGGTCAAAGGCCTTACAGAATCCAGATAGAAGGTATCTACAGTCTTGCTGGTGTAGTCACTCAGTTATAGAAGACCATTTAAGTTGGTCAGACAGGACTTGCCCTTGATGAAGCTGCACAGGCTGTCTTATTTTACCTCTCTGTCCACCAAGAGGACACGAAAGGACAGATGAGTTATTTCTTTGTTTCCCATACCATTTTACAGTTTTCTGTTTTGTGTTTCTTTTTATTTTACTGGTTTTTGCCTTTTATTCTTCGTTCATCTGAGAAGTCACTGTTTTGGTACTTAATTGGTGAGGCAGCTAGCAGTGACTTGTATAGGCTAAACTTGTGTCAGTCTGCTATGTGTGATTTCAGCTCTTTTTTCCTCTGTGACAGAGGGTTTTCATACAAGGTCACAGAATAAAAATTAATCAAATCCATCAGTGTTACTCTGCTCTTAAGCTTTCCTAGACTTTAGAGCAGCAATCTTACTTGTTTCTGTGTCTATGCAGTTTTTAGGTCATTGATTAAAAAATAGTTGATGTTCTGCAATTATCAAAAAAACTTAAGTGTCTTTTATATGTACACATGCAGATTTTCAGATGATAATTACCACTGCGCAATACTCTGTTTTATAACTTATCTTTCTGCTTCTGACAGACTTCAGGAGGAGAAGATGAAATTCAGCAACTGCAGAAAGCTTTGCTAGATTATCTGGATGAGAACACAGAAACTGATGCATCATTAGTGGTAAATTTCACTTTCTCATGTCAAGTGTATATAAAAATGATTTCAGTAATGTGTACTGAATAAGATTATTTTTGGCTATGCGTATTAGTGCTTCACTTTAATTGACACTCTAACATATGCTATTGATTGTGTTTTCCAAAATATTGTTTATTTTCTAAAATATTGTTAATTTACCTTTTCTGTGTCTTTTGGTTTTGTTTTCTATTCATTTTGCTATATTCAGTTTTCTCGGAAGTTTTATATAGCTCAGTGGTTCCGTGATACAACTATGGAGACAGAGAAAGCAATTAAATCTCAGAAGGATGAGGATTCATCTGAAGGAACTCACCATGCAAAAGATGTTGAGACCACAGGACAAATCATGCATAGAGCAGAAAGTCGTAAAAAGTTTCTTCGCAGCATCATTAAAACTGCGCCATCTCAGTTCAGTACATTAAAGTATGTTTCAGTACCACTTATTTCTTATTAGTCATGCATTTCGTATTTTAATCGATTTTGATAAACGTGTCCTGATTAATACATGGAATTTGTTGCAGGATGAATTCTGATACTGTGGACTACGAGGATGCATGTTTGATTGTTCGCTACTTGGCCTCTATGAGGCCGTTTGCCCAGAGCTTCGATATTTATTTGACACAGGTAAACTGTGCCAGTGAAATACAGTTAGTTTCTGATTCCAAACGCTTTTGCAGTAGTGTGTCATATCTGTTCATTGTTAAGCACAAACCATGATAACACCATGTGCTTTCATAGCCTGTATTGATGACAGAAGTCATCATGTTTCTTTTTCTTCCATGCGTTTCCTTTGTATTGTACATACCTTATTTTATTTGCCCAAGTATGTGTATGACAAAATCATTACAATTAGATGCACGCAGTAAGAAGATAATTACAAAATGTGGAAATAATTTCCGTAGTTTCTGTAAGACGCATGCTGATTTGGTAATATTAACTCATGAAACTGAGCTTAATTTGATTTGAAAGTACAAGCCAACTTGTCACTTCAAAAGGTGTTACTTGACCAAAATAATTTCTTTGCCCTTTCTGGGAGAAGAGTGTTGATGTGTTGACATGGTGACATGTTTGAACTCCAATACTAGCTTAGGTTGTGTTACTTACAGTGATCTGCTTTAGAGAGCTATTCTTAGAATTACAGTGCCCAAATCCAGCTCCACTGTTATAAGAACCGTGGTGAATGCTACAGTTGAATGACAAAAGCAGAGTTTAAAATTAAGTATCTTTATGTAGATCCAGTGTAAATCCTGTTTGTACCAGTCTTGGCAAATCCTGGTGAATACCCATGCTTGATTATTAGTGCCGTTGAACATGTCTCTCATCCTTCTTTTTATTGTCTGAGAAGATATAGTACATTTTTAGTAGGCAGATATTCTTATTTTACTTAAATTGTTTCCATGTTACTCGGTTGCATTTTTGCTTGTTAAACGTTGTTTTCCACCTTCCCAAAGCAACTGAATTTTTAGTTTTGTTCTCTTATTAGATTCTTCGTGTACTTGGTGAAAATGCAATTGCTGTTCGAACAAAAGCCATGAAATGTTTGTCTGAGGTTGTTGCTGTAGACCCCAGTATTCTGGCCAGGGTAAGGAAGTAGATATACATTATACACATAGTTTCTTCTGTCATGCCTAAAATAAATCTTCATTTCTTATTTTAAATCTGTGTTTCCTTTGTTCTTTTTAGCTGGATATGCAACGAGGTGTTCATGGACGGTTAATGGATAACTCTACTAGTGTACGAGAAGCAGCTGTGGAGCTGCTTGGCAGATTTGTGCTCTGTCGTCCTCAGCTTGCTGAGCAGTATTATGACATGCTGATTGAAAGAATATTGGTATGGTGACTTGTGATATATATGCTAAAATAAGTGGCATTGGAAAATCTAGGTTTAACTGAGTATGTGTTTAATAATATTGAATGATTATAATTATATCTTACTTAATTATAAATTATATCTTACTGTTTTAATGGGGAGCATCATGCTTGTAAAATGCATCACTTGTTTCCATTGAGGCTTTGTTATATCAAAGGGTAAACATGTATAGAAAGTTGTACCACATCAGAACCACAATTGTGTTCCTTTTCATTCCATTTTAAGGCACAACCTAGGTGAAATGAGAGTTTTGCCACATCCTTGAAGTCTGAGAATATGGGTCATTGAAAGCAGTTCAGTACTATAAGTGATAAAGATCTACAACACAGTAATCTGGATACCAGTCGTAATCCAGAAGAAAAAAAACAAACATAAAACTACTTTGCTTTTCTGTGCTATTTTTAGAGTTTTGAAACACTTATTGTTAGAGTTTTTGTACACAAATTTTTTTTTGTCTGGGTTTTCAGATAAATTATACTGTTAATTTAACTGTTAGATAACACTGGCTCTTCGCATCCATGTCAGGTTTTTAGTCGAATACTATATTTTTGATATAGTTAGATGATAAAAAATGTTTACGGAGGCTTTGTAGCTTCATGTGCATATAAGCGTGAATAAAGCAGTTCATCCTGACATTGGAATTCAGCAGATTTTGAATGACATAGTATGAAGTGAAATTCCTCATCCGTCTCCTCAGCAAAGCCTAGGAAAATGGAAAAAATTGCTACATGTATCTTATCCAAAAGCTTTATACAAAGGCTTGAAGAGTTACTGTTGAAATCTACAAAGGCTCTTGTGTTCCAACACAATAAATATCATCCCATCTAGCTTATAAGCAGTTGAATTAAGAACTAGAATTATACATTTGCAACATCATGAGCTCTTAGATGGGTGGGAATAAATGGAGGAAAGTATCTCAGCATTCTGGGGAATTAGCCAGAACCATTAAAATTGTTGCGAATAAAATGGTACAAGTTATGCTGACTTTCTGTATAAATGCATGCCAGAATATTTTAGCCGCCTTTTCTAAATAGATTTTGCAAGTCAGATTTGGTGATCTTCAAACACTGATTCATATATTACATAAATTTAATTCATTTTCCTGATTTGTTCTCAGGACTGTAATGCTCTTCTCTTCACAGGATACTGGTATCAGTGTCAGAAAAAGAGTCATAAAGATACTTAGGGATATCTGCATTGAACAACCAACATTTCCCAAAATTACTGAGATGTGTGTGAAAATGATTCGGAGAGTCAATGATGAAGAAGGCATTAAGGTAGGGTGAAACATATCCTTCAGGATTTTAATTATTGTTGTTCCATAGTGGTTCTATATTTTGACTCCCAAAATACTTAAAGTATCACCTTTTTCCTTTGTAATAGTGATGACTTTTATTCAATTTTAATTTTGGAGAGCAAATATTGTAGCTTTCTGAAATGCTGACATATTTTTCGTTCTTTTCCATCTTCTGTTTTCTTGAAGTTGTTGCTGACAATGAAAAGATTTTTAAAAGATACTTTATAGAGGTTTTTTACTTGCAAATATTGTTTCTGGTACTTCTATTTTCTCATAATTGATTGCCATATAACACCTCTTTCTGCAATCAAACTAAATCTTAAGTCAAAATTAAGTATAATGCCAATTTTGGAAGTTTTGCATACAAAAATCTAAAAATATTAATCTGTGCTAATTTTGCATTAATTCTGAATGTTCAGTGGATCAGTTATTCACCCTGAAATATTATTTGTGTGTTTGTACTCTACTCTTTGCAATGTTTATGCAGAAGTACTCAAAATTAAGAATATGTGTTATATCTTAAACCTGACAGTTATGGTTTTCTGTGATTTGTCAAACTAATTTTAAAATTATTGGGTAATTAAGAACACACCTCTAATATTTTTCCATCAAACTCTCAGTAGGATTTGAACTCTGCATATGTTTTTACCATTTGAGATAGGTTAATGCCAAGTGGCTTTGTGAGAAGACTGTTAATCAACATGTAGATGAACAGCTGGATCGAAGGTGCTCCTGGGAAAGAAGGATGATCTTGTTCTCTCTTCTCCTTCCCCTTGCCCTTCTAACAATATAAGAAAAAATGAGGCATTATTTTCAATGTATTTTTTACGTTTCCATGAACAAGGAGAGCTTCTTAAACCAGTTTATTCACTTTCACTGTATTCCATTTTTAACTCCATCAGAAAACACTGGAGAGGAACATACTTCATGTGTTTGACTGAAGAGATTTTACTTCTCTCTCTCTCTCCCTCCTTGTCATAGCTTTTTTTAAAACTCCAAAGTAACCTACCATTGCTGCTAGTTCTGCTGTAGGAAGCATAATCTTGTGTTCAGTTCTCAGGGTGTTGTTTTTGCCTGAAGAATGCAAATTAATGCAGGAAGGTGGTAACTCCATTTTCTATAGCATCAGTTCCCAGTGAACATTTCGCTGAAGTTTGCTTAGAATTCAGTATAAATCCTGTAATAGTAGATCTGGGTGTGTCTCAGATAGCATTTCTTAGTGTCCCTTAGGTTGAAAAATTCCTTATGGAACGGCATGCATCATCAACCAATCTATTGTATGGATGTATTGGAAATAATACTTCTGTGCCTAGAAAAGTTTATTTCTGCTAATGTTTTTTTTCCATTAGAAATTAGTAAATGAGACCTTTCAGAAGCTCTGGTTTACTCCAACTCCACACCATGACAAAGAAGCAATGACAAGGAAAATACTAAACATCACTGATGTGGTATGTTAAATAAATTTGAGTTAAGTTGTGTGCAAGTTGTGTTTTTAGTATCTTTAAAATATTGTCTGTAGCTTTTTAGAATACAGTAATTTAATTGTCAGACGTTTTTCTTTTTATATCTCCTGGCATTGAATATATGCCAATATTATTCATCTGATGGAATGGGCTGCAGGAAACTTTAAATGCTCACTAGTCTGCTGGCATTGATAACTGGGACCACACTGTAGTCACATTGTATAAAATACTTGTTCGATTAAAAGACAACTAATTTTTATTTTATTTAACGTCTTCGAGGGATTGCTGGTAGCAGTAAATGGTTAAACCTGACTAAGAAGTTCTCATGAAAGAAAATTTTCCACATAAAATTGATAACATTTATTTTCAGAGGTTAATAATCCATTTTATTAATAGAGAGTCATGTTCTCACTCAGGGGAGATCAGTAGCTGCATAACTATATCTACTTCTAGGGGCAGCAAATTCAATAGCATGACTCCAAAACAATAAAATCTGTTTCAAATAAAACACTTTAATTTGTTGTGGAAATGTGTTGTGTGTGTTTTCATATCAATTAAAAGTACTTGCTTCATTACTTACAATTATGGGTTTAAACTTCATCTTGTTTTTCAATATTTTTACAAAACAGTAGTCTTTTGTGCATCTTTGCAGACTAAGAAGTCAGTAAATTTGACTTGAGCTTAACTCAGTTCTCATGCTAATTCTACTTTGGAGAACTTGTGAGCTGTTCCTGACATATGATGCCAGTGAAGGCTTGGTTTGTTGATACAAAAATATGTATATACACATATTTACATGCAAGTTCATTTTTAATATGTCAGACTTGTATTTGTAGTTTAGTCTCTAATTGCATTTTTGTGCTTTAATATTTAATCTACAACAACAACATTTGGTTTACAGTAGAGCCAGTAATCTCCAGTAGAATGTGTAGGCTTTGTGTTGTATGTAACACAAATTGTGGCATCACTTAAATGGTCAGAACTATTTTTCAAATGCAGAAGAATAATTTTGTGGCTTTGGAGATCAGAAACATTGTAGTGAATGCATATGAAAATATACCTATGTGTGTTTAAGAATCCTTAAAGATGATATCTGTATTGAAATAATTTTCCTCAGGTGCTTTTTTTATTAATTGTGTTATTCTCAAAAATACTCCTAGGTTGCAGCTTGTAGAGATACAGGGTATGATTGGTTTGAACAGCTTCTTCAAAATGTAAGTAATGTTTTGAATGTAGAGTATAATCGTTGTTAGAACAGGTTTTTTGGTGCTGAAACTCATAGAAGGGGACTACAGGCACAATCCTTTACAGAAGACAAAATTCAATTCATGACCTTTAAACATCTGACCTTTTTTAATCTTTGTTGGTGCAATTTTCTTTGTCTCTGACATTAGTTTCTGTCTTTCCATATGATCTGTTTTAAAAATACTTCACTTGGGTTTGGTAGAGATTTTGTTTGTTTGTTTTTAGTTTCATGGTATCTTCAGTAATGAGTGACATAAGATGAATTTCTTAGCTGACATTCTGAAATGAGAAATCTAGTGTAATATAGATTTTTTTTAATGATACGTAAGGGTGTTTTCACATCCAGTGTATTTGACACACAGTTTGTAGAAGCAGTGATTCTTCAGAGTGTACATCATATTTTACTCTGATTTTTTTAAGAATTGAGCTTGTTTTGCTTGTATCTCTTAACTTGTGTTGTCATTTTCCACTGCATCTTGTATGCACTGGTTAGTTTTCAAGAAAAAAAAAAAAAAGCCAATTTGATCTTACTTTAGCCTGGAGTGCCATGAAAATAGGGAGCCAAGTAAACCAGAGTCTCTTAATGGCTGGACTCAAGAAGAGACTATAGTATGGTCTCAGTCCTTCTTAGATATTAAAGGATCTTCATGGGCACAACTTTGGTACCTGAAGTAATAAGGAAGAAAGCTAACTGCTTAAAATGTTCATAAAACTGTGTTTCATCTTTATTTGGTATTTTTGCTTAGTGTCAAAAACAACATTCCTTTTGAATTTTCTCGTGTTTTTTTCCTAAGTGTTATAAAAGCCTTCTGGCTTCACTGCTGGCAAGTATGGCTACATTATTGTTCTCTGCATTATTTCACTAAGCACAAAGTTAGCTTTCATCCCAATACGAAAATCTGGGGGTTTTTATTAGTCAGTATATCTTTACTTATCTTTCATTTTTTGTTTGATTTTTTTTTAACTTCCCTTAATTTTTTCTTCAACATGTAACTTTTGTGAGAAGTGAAATAAATACTTCTGTAGTGTAAGAGTCTTGTGTATCTTTAGTAATTATTGTAAAACCAATGTGGATCTGATGTAAATTAATGTACTCTGAATAATACTGGATTTTCTGTTCCATCTGCTACAGCTGTTGAAGTCAGAAGAGGATGCCTCTTATAAACCTGTGAAGAAAGCCTGTACTCAGCTTGTGGACAATTTGGTTGAGCACATTCTTAAATATGAAGAATCTTTATCAGGTAATATTATGTACAACCCAGTAACCAAATTCCTTTAAATTTTATATGATACTGTAACAGTGGTTGTTCAGATTACTATTACAAAAAGTTATTGTTACAGAATTCCTGTTAAAAATCTGTTGGTGATAAATTCTGGCTTTTAAGTTCATTTTGAACTTTGAGTACTGCGTGATAATAAAGCTTTTCCTAATTTTCACTAGCTAGTCTCAGTAACAGAATTACTTTTAAAATACTTGTTCAAACTTGTAGATCACTAAAACCAAAACAAATGGGGCAAGTTTTATTTGCAATAGTATGTTCTACAGTTGTAATAGGAATAATTTGCTGGGCCAGTGTTCTGTCTACAGTACATAGTTTAAAAACTAGTGATGTCTTTGAAGCGTATTTGCTACTTTTTTCATGTCTTTTTTGATCTCATACAAATGTTAATACATTGTGTTCTCATCTTTAATCTAATAAGGATATTCTGTATTGAACTTGAAAGAGATGTAGTGAAAGAGATATTTAAGTAATGTTTAAGCCATATATCTTTCATTTACTTGAACTTACTTGGACTTGATATCCTTTTTGTATTTTCTAATCTGTTGCAGATTCTGACAACAAAGGTGTGAATTCTGGTCGCTTGGTTGCTTGCATAACCACTTTGTTCTTATTCAGCAAAATCAGGCCGCAGCTAATGGTCAAACATGCCATGACCATGCAGCCATACCTGACCACTAAGTGTAGTGTAAGTAGAGAAAATCAGTCTTTTTTCCCTAGAAAAAAATTATAGAAGTGAATGGCTGTTTTATATACTTGATGAAACTGAAAGTAGGAAAAGAAATATTAAAATTGTGGGTTTATTTCATGGGCATCATAGCTTCTGAAGATACTAGTTCCTTCTGTTGTTGTCTGTAGCTTCTAAGGTGGTGTTCCTCACCCTCTATCTCCACATTTTACAGGCAAATGAAACTGGAACCTGCCTCTTTCCCTTGAGGACCCAGTTTTTCACCTGTTATGACATAATTTCTTAAAATTGTTTTGATTTATAGTCACAATCTTAAAAGTGGTTAGTATTTAACATATGAATCTTAAGACTAATGTTATGGTTCCCTAAGATAAAATGATGTAACATATAGCAATCATATCAGAAGGAAAATGTCCGCTCAATCATCTTCCATACTTCACCTTTCACTTCCCTAGCTCTGGTTTTCGTATTCCCCTGTAAGAAAGTTTACATCACAAAACTAGTAGACAGCTATAATGCTGAACCTTTGCCCAGTTTGGTGAAATGGCCCCACTCCTCTGAAACATTGTGATGCTTTCTGCCATTTTGATCTGCACAGTGAATGTTGCGATGAAACCTTGGTCTGACAGAAGGAGCAGGGCAGGATCATGCAGCTGTGGCTGAAGGAGGAGCGTGGGTGGGTGAGTGGCAGCAGTCTCTTACACTGGGTCAGCTGCCCAGGGCAAGCTTGAGAATTAACTGTTATCAGCTTGGATTATAAGTATAGCCAGCATTTTCCAGGTTTAGCCCAGATGTATTCTTTAGGCACATTTACAACACACTTTTAAAGCTGCTTCTGTTCAAATAGTTTATTTTGGTTATCTGATTATTTACTTTTTGCAGCCCATTTAGTGGGTTACATTGGTTTTGTACAACACAGGTTGTGGGAAATTGTAGAATTCCCACTGTCATTGAATATGTTAAATAGCCAGGTAGTAGCATTTGGAAATTATCCTATGCTTATTAGCAAGCTTGATTTGTCAAAAAAGTCAAGGTGTGTCTTTAATAGATAAATATTTTTCATAGATTCCTCATGATAAATACGCAATCATGGTAGTGTAAACCAGAATTAATTTTAATTGTAATGTCTATGTTTGTGTGCTTTGTTACCTATTGCTTTTAAAGCACATTGAGTCATATCACAACTCTGTTTTGTTGCTGACACGTGTTTCCAGGTGTTGTTTGCATGTGTTGGGACTAGATTTATTGCAAGACTCAAAAAAAAAATAAAAATTATCAGAACTGAAAGTTTTCAGGTTTGTCACAATCTTGATGAGAGGTGAAGTAGTGCTTATATAGACTTCTATTTTCCCAGGCATTCTGTAGAAGACAGAACTAGTTTTCATATTAGTATGTAATTTAATAGCAAATATAAACTATATAAATATTCCTTTGGGTGTTTACTAAATATCTTACATAATTGGGATTTTTTAATATCAGTTCATGTGAATAATACTTAGCTTATGGGTAACACGGTCAAAAATTTTAAATGCTATATAATGTTGTTTCAGACTCAGAATGATTTCATGGTGATCTGCAATGTTGCAAAAATCTTAGAGCTTGTAGTGCCGCTAATGGAGCACCCAAGTGAGACCTTTCTTGCCACTATTGAGGAAGATCTCATGAAACTCATCATCAAATATGGCATGACGGTGAGATTTTAATCACTACTATTCAGTTAATTCCATTTCACATTGTGAAATACATGGTTTTGATTTGAAGACATTCTGTCTTCATTATGAAGATAACTTCTGACACATAAAGAATCCGTGTACTTGGTTTACTAGAGTTTGTATTCTGTGTTGCTAAATTTTAATGAGTGTGATCTGGTTTTCAGAGCAGTCTGGGAGATGGGCATTACATCTGTTAGAACAGTAGTTTCAGATCAGCATAACTTTTTCCTACATAAGTTCACACAAGTGTCAATTTTAACTTATAAATATGTAGTTCATTTGTCTTGCTCCTAGGTGGTTCAGCATTGTGTGAGCTGTCTTGGGGCTGTTGTGAACAAGGTCACCCAGAACTATAAATTTGTGTGGGCCTGTTTTAATAGATACTATGGTAAGTGAAATCACACCATATAATTGTAACTTTTCAGTTTTGGCTAGAAGTGCAATCTTAGGGATGCACAATGAGTAAACACGGTGATCAAAACTTTTGTCTTACTGTAGGTGCACTTTCAAAATTGAAAAGTCAACACCAAGAAGACCCCAACAGTACAATACTTACTGCCAATAAACCAGCACTCCTTAGATCACTTTTCACTGTTGGAGCACTGTGTCGGCATTTTGATTTTGATCATGAAGATTTTAAGGGCAACAGTAAGGTAAAATAACATGTATTTACTCTTCATGTCTTAGATATATTAAATACTTCACTTTAATAGTGCCTAGTACCTCAAAGCTATGTATCTTTTTCATAATGCATACAATATAGCTTTTTGGCCACACATTAAGACTGTGTTTTTCCTGTTCTTTTTCATATTTATGGTTTTTATAAGAGATTAAAAACATCTGTTTCATCTTCAAATAGCTACTTTTGTTTTAATTTGCTTAGGTTAACATTAAGGATAAAGTACTTGAACTGCTGATGTATTTTACAAAGCATTCAGATGAAGAAGTACAGACAAAAGCCATTATTGGCCTTGGTAAGAAATATTAATTTTTGTTTTACTATAGTAAAAATCCACGCATAATAGTAGGAATTCATGTATCTGTGTAGCAACAAGGGAGTAAAATTTACTACGTTTTATTTAAGAACTGGCTGTAGAAAAGTTGCCAAAACATTGTTTTTTGCGTACTTCTGCAACAAAGTGGGTGCTTTTGACACTGAATGCCTTTTGATATGTGCCTAAGTCTTGAAGTGCGATGGTTTTCCAGAGTAATGAAGGTGTTATTTTTTTTCTCCACATCTTGTATATGTTCCAATTCCAAAATTTGTTTTTCAATCCACAGTGTATGGTTAAATAACAACTAGAAAAAAGTTCTGGGAAAACTTTGAACTTTTTAGGTGTATGAGCAGGAGCTCTGGCAGTTTAGACCAACTAGGGGCTGCTCCGTGAGATTTCACAAGGTGTTGAGGTGATGTCAATCTAGGTATTGATATGTTTAGGGATTTTAGCTGAATTACACTTCTTTATTTGAAAGTATTAATGTGGTATTTGAATGACTTGCAGTAGTACATGAACTGCCATTGAGTGGTTTGTTTCGTGTTCATCCTCTGCTTAAGGACAAAAACTATACCTGTGAGAGAATCTTGTTCAGGCACATAGGCCTTGGCTTATGTAAGAGTTCAGGTTATGGCTTAGTGAAAAAAAAGTTGTGTCCCAGGCATTGTGACCATGTATTGTATAGTTTAACTGTGGACAGCAGTTTGGTTCTTTATGTTGCTGCTTATGTGGCTTTTTAGATATTCTGCTTCAGTTCAGGCTAGGGAGAGCTCAGAGGGTGAGAACCAAGACTGAATCTTGATTTAGTATTCTATGAGAAATCATTTCACACAGCTGAGCAGGATTAATGGCTGTAGATGCATCTGTTACAGGAGCAATGCTACAGGTTTTGGGACTACTTCTAGGCATTACAGCAAGGTGCACAACACTTACTGTAGTCCAGTCCAATGTAATTATCCTCTACAGAATATGGCTCATGAGGTAGGGGCTGTCTTCCTAACCACAGACAGGATTGCTTTGCTCATGGATGTGGAAAATGTTGCATTCACCAAAGATGTTTCTAAATTACGGACTGAACCGTGATCAGTTTGGGGAAGGGCGAAACGGGTATACAGTAGGTAGTCTTCAGGGTTTTGTTTTCCTCTGCCTGCAAGCGTTATCAGTCGTTATTTGAATTAAATCTCCAACAGCAATTTTCAGTGATGTATTGATCTCCTCTAAGTACTGGTTCCATTTTGAAGGTAGCTGTTGAGTGTATGGAGATGTGGTTGAAAGTACAGGATTCCATCTTACAGACTGGTAGTTGGGCAAAGTTGTCAAAGCCATTCAATGTTTCTGTACAGCAGTAAGGTAAAAAAACTAGTAACAAGCTGATTCAACATACAAAACAGTGAAAGTGTCATCTGAATAGTGTGTACTTTCCTATCAGCAATTACTAGTGCGTCATTTCAGTAAGGAGACTCGACTGTTTTAGCCTTTCCTTTGGGACGTGTCCTTATAATAAGAAGTCCTTATAAGCTATGGACAGTGTCCATATAGAAAAGCAATACTGCTTGGACTAGAAAAAGCTATGCTGTTGGGAGGAGATAAATTTCATACTTCTATTTTGAAGAAAGACTTTAAAAAGCAGAAATACAATTTCTAGATGACAGTAACATGGAATATTCCCACTTTTTTCCCATCCTTAGGATTTGCATTTATACAACATCCAAGTTTAATGTTTGAACAGGAAGTGAAGACTCTGTACAACAGCATTCTTTCGGATAAGAACTGTTCAGTAAACTTAAAAATCCAGGTGTTAAAAAACCTCCAAACCTACTTGCAGGAGGAGGATACACGTATGCAGCAGGCAGACAGAGACTGTAAGTGTTGAGTTCTTCTTGTGTTAATAAGGCATGCAGAACCTAACTTTCTTGCATACAATTACTATACATGTGAACTGAGTCACTTCAGATTGTTATTAGATCAATAATATTGTACCCAAAGTACCTCAGAATAATTTTCAAAAATTCATTATGTGTGTCAGTATATACACATAATAGGTATATTATTTACTTCAAAGATGTATAAACACTGAAAGCAATCCAGAATGCATAATGGCTGTAATGACAGTAGTAATATTTTTTATCAAAATCTTCCTCTAAGGTTAATTTGCAGATATAAAATAAATACAATTTTTAAATGGAAAGTCTTTATTAAGGTACAGTACTTCATTTAAAGTCACATCTCTTTAGTATTTTGATGCGTACTTACTATCCAACTGTTCAGTGTTTCTTGAGATCCTAAATCTATTATGAGGCAGCTGCAACATGGATGTATTGTAAAGCCTCAGCATGCATCAAGTAATGGCAAAGTAAATTATTATACTGTGCTGAGGGTCCTATTGCTTTTGTCTTTCTTACAGGGAAAAAAGTAGCAAAGCAGGAAGACCTGAAAGAAATGGGTGATATTTCCTCAGGGATGAGTAGTTCCATTATGCAGCTATATCTCAAACAGGTCCTTGAGGCTTTCTTTCATACCCAGTCCAGTGTACGCCACTTTGCTCTAAATGTCATTGCACTGACGTTAAACCAGGGTCTCATCCATCCTGTTCAGGTATGATAGGCTTTTATGATGGGAGGGGTTTTATTCCGATTTTCAGAGTTTTTTCACACTTGCTGCATAAATTTTTGGTTTTTCTCTTCCAGCTATGTTACACTAATTTCTTATTATACCAAGAGGCCTTTACAGAAAGCATATTTTGAAAACAGTTTTATGTTGTATTGGCAGTAAGATTCCAAATGCTGTATTTTGTATTTTTGGATCAAGATGTAAAAGCTGAGGCCGTGCCTAAAGAGCATGTTCAGATGTACACTGGAGCATATTTGTGTTGTAAATTTCAGATGTATGCCCAGTTGGTTTCTTCATTTGAGTCTTTATCCTAGAAAACGCACTCACCTCCACCTCAATCCTCATCTCCTTCAAACAGTATGGAATTCCACAGTCAATGTCAGAACTTCAGTCAAGATCTCCATTGTTCTTTATTTACACAATGGTTTTGTAACTTTTTTATACTGCTAGCATTATGTGTGTTCAGTCATAAGTGGAGTGGTTTGGGTTCTTTTGGGTTTTTTTGCAAATGGCATTTTTGGTAGCATAAATTGACAAGAGTTTGAGAGGAAGGGAGATACTACCTGAAAACTCACACAACTTCTATTATAATTGTGGTCTTGTGTATTTTGTACTATTTGCTTGCAAAAAGTAGTTAGGTAGTAAGGTGCATAGAGCTTCTTATTCTAGTTTCTGGAGTAATCAGAATATAACAAGAACAACAGTGTAGTAGAACAAAGACTTAGAAAAAAAAGGTACAATGACTCTGAATAATCCTTTCATTTGTTTTTCAAGTGTGTGCCGTACTTAATTGCTATGGGCACAGATCCAGAGCCCTCTATGAGAAATAAAGCTGACCAGCAATTGGTGGAAATAGACAAAAAATATGCTGGGTTCATTCACGTAAGTAATTCTAATTTAACATTTTGCAAAATACTGTTATGTTCTCTGTTGGATTAACACCTGAATATTCCTCAGCCGCAGAAAAAGTAACAAACAATAACAATCTTTACAACAATGGTTGTAAAGATGATCTCAACTTTTTCTCCTGTTTGGAGATTTCTGTTGTTATAAATAGGAAGTATATAATCATTTGAGTTGTCTCTTCCATCCGAAATTTCCTTCAATTTATAATTCACAGTAATATCTCCTGCACTGAAGAGTACTTAAGAGCATTTATTTTATAAGAGGTAAGGACAGCTGTTTCTTAATGTTTAGCAATGATTTCCCTGTATCAGTGGACTAGGGAAAAGAACACCCTGTAAGAGTGTAAGTCCAGTGTATCTGAATTAGAACATTAAGACATCTAGGCTTTATAAATAGTAATCTAAGCAAAAGGAGCATGAATAACTGCTTAGATCTGACAGATCTTGTTGAAAGGAAAATCTGAGGGCTATGTGGTGGTGTGGCATAGTGTCAGTAATTCTGTCCGAGATCTTAAATTGAGCTGCAGCACCTCTCCGTACTTCATAAATCCCCAGTCTAGGCTCAGTTTGTGTACTACACGGTGGGACGTCTTGTATCTGCTTGTATTCCACTGCAATTGAAGCGTTGTACTGTTGATGCCATCCAAACACAGAACTAATCTACAGGGAGAAGTCTAGCAGGTGAAATTTGCTACACAGGTGGATGAGATTTAAAATAATGTATGAAGAGACAACTTTGCTGAACAACAGCAGAGGTGGTGTGACGAAAGCTGACTATGCAGCCTAACTAGAGGTGCATTTGCTCTGAAATTAGAGCAGGAGCCTTGAAGGAAAATCAGCTGAAAATTACAGGATATAGGCAAAGCCCCCTCATTTTCTCTTTGTTAGTTCTGTTGTACTAATATGGACTCAGTTGTCTATTTCACTATTAAGAGACATGAAGCATACACATGGAGTAAAATATTCTGTTCGTGCATGAAAACATTTCAGTATTCTTGAAAATGATTTAAATTTGAATACCTGGCAGTAGTGAGTAAATTAGCTGTATGTTTGTAACAGAATTTACAATGAAAGCTGTTCACAAGACATTCTGATCACTAACACAAGTTCTGTTTTAATCCATTTACCAACTCAAAAAGTAGTATCACCTCAGTATATATTTTAAAGTTAAATTTCATATGGGTATCCACTAAAAGGAGTTAAGTTTTACTGCTTTTGAAGGTAATGGTTTAAATAAAAATAAACAACATTTTCATTTCAGATGAAGGCAGTGGCTGGTATGAAGATGTCTTACCAGGTACAACAGGCGATTAATACCTGCCCAAAAGATCCTGTGAGAGGTTTTAGACACGATGAGTCATCCAGTGCATTGTGTTCACATCTATACTCCATGATCCGAGGGAACCGTCAACACAGACGAGCATTTCTAATTTCTTTACTCAACCTCTTTGATGATACTGCAGTAAGGATCACATTTCCTTCACTTAAAAAGAAATTAAAATCAGCATTACAAGCTTTAATTCTCCTTTTGCAATGTATTATGACATAATTTATAACTTTATTTCCCTAATGTACTTCACTTTGCTTTTTCATATGAGGTATTCACCTATATAATATTACCTATATAATAGAACACATTTGTTACTTTCGCATCATTCTGTACCTTTCTGTACCCAGTTTGAACTGATCAGAAATATTTTATCTTCAGGTATGACTAAATTTTGCATATGTGCATTTTGCTTAGAGTGGGTTTGTACAGGTACATAGAATAAAATTTGTGATCACGTTTTTGCTCTAAACTGTTAGGAACACAGGTTAAGTGTGTAAATGTAAGATATTTGTATATGTATTTATATGTCGGGTTTTTTTTTACTTTCCAGAAAACAGAGGTGAATATGCTCTTGTACATAGCAGACAATCTAGCCTGTTTTCCTTATCAAACGCAGGAAGAACCCCTGTTTATAATGCATCATATAGACATTACACTATCAGTTTCTGGTAGCAACCTACTACAGTCATTTAAAGAGGTACGTGCATTTATATTTTACTATATTTATTGTGGTGACAACATAATCTTCTCTAGAATTTGGAAAAAAATTCAGTGATTCAGCTATTATTATGATATAGACCAGTAGCATTACTTGTAACCAGTAGTTAAAAACAGGCAACCATTTCTGTTCTGGCCTGCATGTGGTAGATACTAGTGTAAAACTTTCCTTACATTGCTGCTTGCGTTATTAAAAAAGAATGATGAAATTTGACGTCTTAATATCAAATCTATTTCATTCCTGGATATGGCTGCATAATAATTAATTTTATGCATCTGGCAGCATGTGAACTCAAAATCATCATGAAATACTAGTTTATTGTGGTTGTTCATGTAATTTTAATAATAAAATTCAGCTAGCTCTTTGTTTTGTTTTTCTGATGGCAGTTGCCTGCGTATTGTCTGATAGATCTTAAATTGTTTAGTGTAAGAAAAGAGTGCACGATATGTTGTCTTTTCTTAAGGCAGTATATAAGAACCTGAATCATGGTATAGAATCTACTGTTACGGTAGTACACAACCCTGTAAGAAAAAGGCCTCTGCTTCTTAAACACTTGAGTGTCTTCGTTTCGTGGACAACTTTAACCGTATAAACATACTGTCAGGAAGCAAACCTGTTTCTAGAATGTCCAATTTGACTAGTCAGAGTTGATGCCTGGGAAGTACATGGCTTTGAATTCTTACCCTACCAAAGCTGATTTTTCATCTGCTAGATAAAGACAGTATGTTCTTCACACTGGGGACCAGTGTGTAGCACCCAGCACAGAAAGGATGCAATCCTGATTCAGACTTCTGTAGTTCTGTGTAATACTATGTGCAGTAATAACGCACGTGTGAAATTCTGTAGATCTACAAGTAGTAGAACTGATTATTACTAATACTGTGTATGATCTCTTGAGGGTTTCTCTGGTCAGCAGTATAATTAGTGTCATAGAATTTTAAGAGACAAGAATCAAAAGCAGCTTGGACTAGTCTGTACGAAAGTACACATGGAAATCCATGTGACACACAGAAATGATATCCAGAAAGAAAAATGTAATTTTTTTCCAAATCTATTGTATTTGGCCTTCTACTGCATTTTACTGTAACTGCTAGTGAATTTGAGCAGCCTTTCCAGAATAACGTGCTAGTGGAGTTCTTGTTGCTTCAGGTGCTTCTGTACCGACCTTGTTAAAAATGTGAGCTTTGGATTAGTTTTTCTGCATAGTTTTGCCATATGTTATTTTAATTTCGAATACTGACTTAGAAATTAATAACGTTCTCTTAGGGAATTCTTGCTAATTTAGCCAGTAATGATTGAAAGACTTTTTAGAACCATGACAGTACTTACACTAATTTTGGAATGTATGTTAACTTCTTTGTCTTGCAGTCTATGGTGAAAGACAAAAAAAAGGAAAGAAAACCTTCATCAGATGAGGAGTCTGAGAGTGACAGCAACAGTGGTAGTGGGAGCGAAAGTGAGGAGGAAGCTTCTAAGCCTCGGAGGTTACGGAAACGAGTAGACTCTGAATCAGATTCCGATGAGGAAAATGATATAAATGCTGTGATGAAATGTTTACCAGAAAATTCAGCTCCTTTAATTGAATTTGCAAATGTCTCCCAAGGCATATTATTACTCCTGATGCTGAAACAGCATTTAAAGAACCTCTGTGGATTCTCTGATAGGTAAGGTTATATAGCTAAAAGGGCGTCTTGGAATCAAGTGAATTCTTTTGAAAGGATTGTCTGTAAGCTTTTTTTGAAAGTTGATTGCAACTATGTCTTTAAGCAATAGATTTGTGTAACAGAAAAAACATTAACATGATAAGATGAATATGATGAAACTTGGCTTAGAAAAAGCAATTATTTCATTTCTTACTAGGATGTCTGTTGTTTATGAAATGTTAAAATAGAACTGCTTATACTGTAGATTTTTAAAAGCTTTTCCTTGAAATTACTATGGACCTTCCTTCAAAGCTTTTCGCTTTTTTTTTTCTTTAAACAGTAAAATTCAGAAATATTCTCCATCTGAATCTGCAAAAGTTTATGATAAAGCGATAAACAGGAAGACAGGAGTGCACTTCCATCCAAAACAAACTCTGGATTTTCTGCGGAGTGATATGGCTAATTCCAAGATCACTGAAGAAGTGAAGAGGAGTATAGTAAAACAGTACTTAGATGTAAGTAAAGTCGCTTTGCAGAAAACCTGAAATCCTTTCAAACTAGGGAACACAGTTATACACTTGATGCTGACATATTGGATAAACAATTCAAAATGTTAAGTACCTGGTAATCTTATGCAAAGTACTGATAAAGTCATGACCCCTACCTTAGAGAATGTTTAGCAGGATATCTTTTATGGAGCATTTTGTAATTACTGGTATCCGTCTTGTATACCTCCCTCGTGTAACTTGTTCACTGTATCCCTGCTGCTTTCATTAGAGGAACAGAGACTAGATCTAGTGTATTTACACCCCATCCCTACCCCAATCCTGATCTATAAATATCAATTAGAGAAAACTTGCAATTTTAGAAACACAGGGAGGAAGTTTTTACATACCTACTAAAGAGAAGAAAGTAAAAAGTTTGTAGAACAAAACATAAGCTGTTCAAATTTGAAGTTGTCTGCTATTTGTGTTACCCTGTTTCTTTGCCATTTGAGTTTTTTTAAAGTGATGTGATATAAATGTATATTTTTAAAGTTACAACATGGACGGATCTGTTTTTTTAATAGTTCAAGCTCCTTATGGAACATTTGGATCCTGATGAAGAGGAAGAAGATGGAGAGGTGTCAGCTAGCACAAATGCTCGGAATAAAGCAATTACCTCGCTGCTTGGAGGAGGCAGCCCTAAAAACAATGCAGCTGAGACAGAGGATGATGAAAGTGATGGGGAGGATAGAGGAGGAGGCACTTCAGGGGTGAGGCGGAGGAGGAGTCAACGTATTTCGCAGCGTATTACGTAAAATGATTTTTATGTGCTTATAAATGTCAGTCTATTATATTAAATGTACACCAAGTAATGTAATCCACATGAAAGAAAGCATTTTGTAGATAGAGATTCTCTACTTAACCGTTTATACAACTTTTGTAGAAAGTTTAACAGAAAAGACAATAAAAAAACCCAAACTAGCAAATGAGATTTATCCCGTATAAAAAGTTATTAATTTTCCTTTGGAATGTACTGTGTGTTATCCTTTTTATTGTTGCCAAGTTTTTATGTAGCTTTATGATTCATGTGTATATATAATTTTATATATCGATAAGAGATAAAGACACGGGTACAAATTAAGAGTATGTGGTTTTACAAGGATATGTTAACCCCTTGGCGCTGGCGGTCGCGGTGCGTCTCATTGCCGGCAATGGAATGTGTGCCGGGAAATCCCAACTCCCGGCGTCAAGGGATTAAAAGCAATAAAAGCAATAATTTCACTAAAGTTCTTTTGTGTAACACTTGGTCTTTTTTCCCCCAATGTTTTAGTCATTGAGAAGGTCAAAACGAAATTCAGACTCTACGGAGTTGGCAGCACAGATGAATGAAAGTGTTGATGTCATGGATGTCATCGCTATTTGCTGTCCAAAGTACAAAGACCGACCACAAATTGCAAGAGTAGTACAGAAAACCAGCAATGGCTTCAGTGTTCAGTGGATGGCAGGCTCCTACAGTGGCTCCTGGACTGAGGCTAAGCGCCGTGATGGCCGCAAACTGGTGCCTTGGGTAGACACTATTAAAGAGTCAGACATTATTTACAAAAAAATTACTCTAACGAGTGCTAATAAGCTGACTAATAAAGTTGTGCAGACTTTACGATCGCTGTATGCCGCCAAGGATGGAACTTCCAGCTAATGAATTTGTATATGCAGCCAAATTTACAGGAATTGAATAACAGAAAAACTTGAAATACCAACTTTCTGGCAAAAAAAAAAAAAAAAAAAAAAAGAGTTAAATGAAGAGTAAGAATGGAACCTGGGACGCGGGAAAAAAAAGAAGGAAATGTTTGGTAAACATTTTTGTGGGAGCTTCCTTCGCTGTTGTGCAGCAGAAACTTCTCAGTTCATTTTTACTCCCACTGTATTATAGTTTAACAAAAAAAATTGTTTATATCTTGAAAAAAAACTTTCTGTTTAAAAAAAAATAAACAAGTGAATGTTGGAAATTAGTCTGTTAATGTTCTTAATAAAGTGTTCTTGGAGTTTAACCTAGCAGCGGATGGCTTTCTTTAGCTTAGCCCAGTTTCTAAGGAAGCATTGTTTTTCCAGGCTGTAAAATGGCAGAATCTCCTGGATATATAATTTATTCTGTTGAAGAAAAAAAAGGCAAAAAAGGCAAAAAAAAAAAAAGCATGCAGTATCTATGACCTATCTGCAGGAGGAGTTTTTGTAAATGTAGATTTTGATGTATTAGGTCACCCTGAAATAATACAAGAAAAGGGATCCCCAGCAAATCTGGTGGAACAAATACTGCAATAAATTTTTTTACTTCTCTTTGTTACTTGTCTGTTTCCATTTGAATTTCTTATTGTAAAGATCTGTTTAAATCCATTTATATTATTTTGCAGTCTTTTATGTAAAATTTACTATATCAGTGGTTTTCAAAACAAGACATAAAATATTGTTTATACAGTTTGTATAGGCTAACTTCTGAATAATTGGTATCTTTTTATTTTTATCCCTTAAAGGGTGTAAACACAAGTTAACTCCAGGGTTTTATTGTATCCTGCAATATTTAGTATTAACTATATGATTTAGCACTGTGCCAAACACATTTTCAAGAGTACATTTTGATATAAAAAGAAACTATAGTTTATTCCTTGTATGCTTCAATTTCTTTCTAATGCTGTCCAAATGGTAATTTATGGTAGTTTAAGTCTGGGGAAAGCTGAATGACTATTCTGTTTGGGCTAACTGGCCACGCGTGCATTTCTCTGGGTAGAGAGATAGGTTTGTGTTAGGAGGAGATAGCTACCAGTGTCTGAGGAGTGAATGGGTATGAGTCCGAGTAATTAATGCTACATTCCTTCACAAATGAATTTTTAAAAAATGTTTGTATATTAGACTATTTTTTTTACTAATTGAAAGGTGTTTTCATGTTTTGTAAATTGAAAAACTGCTATCAAAAGCTTTCGGGAGCGTTTGCTTCAGCTGCGTTGCCATGGCCTTTCACACTCAGTTCGCCTTCCTGGAGAGTAAGAAAAGCCGCATATTTGCAAGCAGAAAGAATCTAAACCAGCTAAACTCTTTAGGGGACTGTTGTGTTTTCAAATGTAATTATCTCAAACAGGTGTTCCTTCATAAGTAAATCTTTCTGTTATGTTTTTTTCTCTTAGAAATTTAATTTATGGTAGGAGGGTGTATGTTTGAAACTAGCTCGCAGAAGTCTAATACGTTATTCAATTTGTGAGGAATAGTAACAGTATTCCAAAATATTCTCATGTAGAAAATAAACCATTAAACTGAAATTATTAATAACTCCTTGGAATCTAGTTAGTAATTGTTCCTATGGGAGATGCCCTTTTGCTATTTCACCACTGGAGATTTTCTGAGCAGAAATTTTAGCACATTTTTGTTTCACTGTTAATGTTTTCTTTACTGTACAAGAAGCCACCTCTCAGGCTAAGATAGGTATTGTTAAAGTAGGGAGAGCTCTGGAAGCAGGATACGTTTGTAGCAAACAAATACTGTAACTCTCAGGGCCAGGAGCAGCTTTTACAGGGGAAATTCGTACTTTCAGTATAGAGGGGTTGTATGACTTGTCACACATTACTGCCAAAAAGAGTGGAAATACTTCACAAGGAAACTCCCAAATTTTACAACAAAAGTTTGGACAGATGCAGGCCAAAATGAAGCTGTCTATTAGCAGTTTCTGATGCTGTTTCTATTAAAGCATCTTATTTTTTAATTGGGAATACAAATGTTTTCTTGTTCACAAACAAATTGTTTCCTGGTCTTGTGGATTTCCCAATTAGCAAAGCAAGATTTTTGTTTCAATTTGCTTGGTATTTATTGGAATAAATTCATTAGAAAGAAATTATAATTAAACATTAGAAACCTGAAGTCTAAAGTTGTCTTAGTTGAGAGGATTTAGACCATTGCTATATTGTGTGATACACCAAAGGGCAAATATGCTTCTTGTTGGGATCTCTTGGCTATAATAAATCTCTTGGCTATAATAAATATGCATATAAAATGCATTTTATAAATATGCATTTATAAAATTAATAATACATTATTGAATACATGGAATAAGAGTTTCACTAGTTAAGAGTTTAGTTTCCCCTTTCTGTACCAACCACAGTAATACCTAATTTTGCTTGGCCTATCTCAAACATTCAGATAACTTCTGCAATGCAAAAGAAAAGGCAGTGATGTTTGTTTTCCGGAAAGAAATTCCTGTTGGCTGTGCAAAACAGGCTGATGGCTTGAGAGGAGCAAAGTAGAAAGCCTGGAGCTTTGCACTCAGCCTCTGAGCAGCAGTTGCAGTTTTGCCAACATGGATCACTCTACTGGCAGCAGCATACACCAAGATACAGGATTTTCTACATAGAAAAATAATTTTTAAAAAGGTGTATTTTGGTCTTGGGTTTGGTTTCTTTTTTTAAAAAGTGCTGCAATGCAGAAATTGATGCAGTGACAGAGTTTTACTCCTTTGTTTTGACATAGCTTTGTAGTATTTTTTCACTGTAGGGCTGTAGATTTTAACATATGTAACTGTAATGGTTACTGAATTTTTTTTCTTCCCACTGCTTTATCCTTTTGAGTAGAGATTCCGTATGTGGAAAGCTGTTGCGATAGCTCACCTAAAAAGGTGTTGTCAAGCCTTTAGCATTAACCTAGCCATATTGTACTTTTTAAGAAAATGCAGACACTTCCACAATCTAAATAAGAATGAAGTGATTATTTTTAATCGCAGAATAAGCAGCTAAGAAATATCACAATAGTTTTAAAAAAAACCTTTTAATTATAAATAAGTATTTTTTTAAATGATTCAGTAATGCCCTTTTGTATTTTTTTGAGGTTCTTTATTGCTTATATTAACAAGTCTAATGTGTATAAAGGTAGGCATGGGCAATATGCAGCCTAAGTATTTTAGTGAGGTGTGGCCATTAAAAAGCTATTTAAGAAATTAAACATGAGTCAAACTTTAGCTTTTTTTTTGATGTTGCTGTGTCACTAGTGAGAATGTTGTTGCTGTGGAATAATTAGGTTGTGCTAAGCATTATCTCTAATATGAAATACCTTGTAGCAGCGAAATAGTTCTTCAGTGTGTTTGTGGCTCACAACAAGAAAGTTGTGATGGAGTCTGACTCACCTGGTGAAGGCTGAACAGCAGGACATTGCCTCAGCGCGGGTGTTAGCAATGTTCCAGGGATCAGTTCCACTGGTCCTTGCTGTAACGCTAACACGTTTTAACTCTAAGCCCCACAGATTCTGATGGAGTTGAGTTCTAACACCTCACGCTTTTGTTGTGTGCCCGACAGTCCTGAAGTCTCACTACCTAGAAATGGTGAGAGGCCAAGGCACAAGTCCTATATTCTAGTTTGCTTCCACAGAAGAGCCACACCATCATCACACAAGCGTTTCCATATCCCTCAAGAGAATTTGTCATCTTATCATTAAAGTACTGAGATGTAATGGGCGAGTTCTTAATGTAAAAGTAGTGAGTTTTTAGATTTCATGGTTCCTTGACTAAATATTAAAGTGTTATTGTTATATACAAATAAATTCATAGTATTTTCATATTTCATTTATTTAAAATAAATGTTTTAAGAGTTCAATTTGGACCCTTCTAAAGTGAAAGTTGCAAGTTTTTATCCTAGAATGCGCATACACTTTGTTGATGGCTTTCTTATTGTGCTCACCATGCTCTAATTGTGTCTGGGACTCCTGTAAGGCATCCAGGGAATCCATTTTTTGATTATTCTGAGAGAATTCTTGCCAGTCTATGTGCAACCTACCTGACATAACTACATTGTTTCTAGTTTCTACATGATTAAGATGCAGTCTCCCACCTAATTTTGGAGTTCCCTGTATTGAGAAGGACTTGTTTTCATTGACACACATCCAACTGCATATGCTGCTTGCCGCTACGCAAGTTGTTGTCTCCCCCAAACTTTGTCCTCAAAGAAGTCCTTGGCCTGAGGGTTAGTTTGGAGGGAACAGAGGGGTTGGAAGGGGAATTTATTGTGCATGAAACAGCAGTGGTTTGGGCAACCAAGCACCGGTATGGTGGCTGTTGAAGCCTGACATTTTAGAATGGGGCTCTGCTGACCTGGGGTTGCAAAGGTCCATCATCAAGTAACTGGCTGTCCCAGCTGCAGCTGCCGAAACAGAGTGGCAAGTGTTTCTCAGCATTTCCGTGCCAATTTAAAGAAATTTGTTTTGACTTCAAAAGAGCTTTTGTCCATCGCCTTACTTGGTGCAGATGTGTTGAAAAGCACATATTTCTGCTTTGAAAACAAGTATTCTGCTTTCTAAAAACTGGAATGGTGATGTAGCTGATTTCCAACCTCACCTTCCCTGGGATGGATCATTAAACAGGACACCGCTTCTGTGCTTGTCATGTAGCCTGTGTATTTTGGAAGCTGTAATTACCAGCACTGAACAACGCTGTGGGAAATGGCTTCACCTGCCAGCTTTGGCCATTAAACCTCAGCCCCCTACACCTGGTTTTGTCCATCAGCTCATTTTCAACACACTCCCTCCTTTCCCTTCTCCCGAAAAAGCTTCTGAATTTGTTTTGCTTATCCTTTATTTGTGATTCGATCTTCCCAACCAGGAAGGGCTGCAAAATCTGTTGGTAACAGTCCGAGCCTGTCACTAGTTTATTTTTGAGAAGTCATGAAGGGGATCATCTGATTCTCACTTTGACTTCACAAACACCGCCTGAAGACTTACACTTTCTTTCAATCTCTTATTTTACATGTTAGTTCTCTTGTGAAGGTCTGTGCTCATAGAGAAATAATACAGAACCTGAAATGATCTTGAATTTGAGCCAGAAATATGTGTGTAGAGGAGAAATCCAATGGCTGGGTGCTTCCTGCTTAGACTAAATGTGTTCTGTGAGCACAGGCAAACAAAGTGTAATGGTTCCCTATGACAATCCATTTGTTTCAGATTACTGAGAGCTTTTGATTCCGAACAGTCCCATGTGGAGACAGATTTCAAGGCCAGTCTTGAGCATCTCCTGTCTTATGCATCCCTGCAGTTCTGAATGTTACTGCTTCAGCTCCACATAAAATCTGCAAGTCAGATTCATGTAATACCAAAAGTTCTCTGTGATTTGGGTTGCTCCTCATCAGTTCTTTTTATTTGCTGTTGAAAAGTACTGGTTGGAAAAAATTGATTATGCACTTAGTGGGGTTTTCCAAAAAAAAAAAAAAAATAAAAATCTAACAGCCATTACACCTTGTATAAAATACTCGGTGCTGACCAGCTCAGTAGCAGGTCAGAAAACTCAGAATTTTAACAAAAAAATATTTTAGAACTCAGGCTGTCAAAACCAGCACTTGTAATGTCTTGATTAAACTTGCTCCCAGTTGTTAGAGACTTACGAAAGACAGAAACGTGTTCCTTAAACAATTTATTCCTCCAGTGGGTCTATCTGCTGCTATGTTCTCAAAGTGTCAGCAGTATTTAAACCTGAACACTACAAGGAAGGGAGAGGATTCTGTTCTGAACTAGAAAGCAATTTTCTTTGGAAGGTGTCACTGTACATAAGAGGAATCCTTTCCTTTCCTTCCCTTTGTGTGGAAATGCATGTGAAACAACGGGGGGCAGAAGTTGTCGCTGAGTCTGTGTTCAGCCTTCAAGTCAACCAGACCAAACTTTCAGATCAAGTACCTGCAGCCTTCTACACACTTTTTCTCTTTGGTACTGTTTAAAAGGTGGCAGAGAAACCCACTCAAGCAGACCACTTCATAAAATGGCAATATTTTTAGGAGGATGCACATACTTGGTCATTGCAAAATGCATATTTCTCTCAGCAGGCCCTTTTCAACCTTGAGTACTTTCTGACCTTGCGTTCCTTCTATTTGTTGTGTCTTTCACACAAAAACAAGAAAAACCCTTCCAGTATTTTAGCTTCTTTCAAAATACTTCAGTTGAGGATCAGAGCAGTCTGTTGATGCCTTACCTTTTCTACCTTACATAAAGCTGTGCAATGTGATTTCAAAAGCAAGTCTCAGGGCAGCATTTATTGAGTGGGTAGTTGTTGCTATATTCCTGAAGATTTGTTCCTTTTTCTTATAAAACATAATAAATTATAGAGCAGACTTTGCTTATGTGCAAGTTCCAATGGCACACACAGTCTCTTGAAGCCTATGTTGGATCTTTGAAGTGGTTTGTTCCACAGCTGAGAACACTGTTCCATCTTCAAAAGGTGTGAGCATAACTTTGAGGAAATGGGAAGCAGAAAAGACACCTACAGTTCAGTGTACGTTCCCCATGAAATATGCGTATTTCTCTTTCTTTACTGAGGCAGTATTTTTGGAAATAAAACATAGACGACAGCACTACCCATTGTAATCTGTTGTCCCACGTAATTTGACATCCCTTTAGTAGGCTCAAAGTTTGAATATCTCAGTCAGAGCTCTGATGAAGAGACACACTTCTACTGAAGATGTACAGCGAAAGGCAGCCACTGACAAAGAGGTACTGCTTTCTCTCCAAATCTCTTAATATTCATGGTTTCATATTCAAGAATACAAATTGTCAAAGAAGCATCTTACTTTTGTAGCTTTTCTTTTTTCTCTTCCTATTTTAATTCTATTATTTCCTTGGCGTTGTTTTGTTTGCGGTGGATGTTGTTGTCAATGTCTCTCTTGGGGTTTTGGGTTGTGTGGGGTTTTCGTTTTGCTTCTGGTTTGGTTTTGTTTTTCCTTTTTAAAGTTTCTGGAAAAAGGTTGGTTATTTTTCCAGGAAGAAGTCAGTTTTGTTTTTCTTTAAGTTTTCTGATGGAAGTTATGAAAGAAACCAAGGATGAAAACGTATATTAAGATGTAAAATGCATGAAAGTGAAGTACAAAACATAGAAACAATTGCTTCAAAAAGTCATTCTTACCCAAGGGACGTCTAAATTCAAGTTTCTAAGTCTATATATGTATGAGTTAACCCAACAAAATAACTTTATGTCTAAAGGTATGAAACCTCAGTAGCTTTCAGCCAAAGTGTCTCACTACTAGACTGCTAAAGGGAATTCAGGTTTCTTTAGGTGGGACTCCAAAAAAGTGCTTTAGAAAAACAAAAATTGCTGTGTCTAGTCCCACCTGAGCTGTTCTAAAAATTCAGCCCTTTTTTTAAATATACTTCTCCATTTCTCATTTTTCTATTGGGTTATTCTAACTATGTATGCATGACATTATATATACATGCATGTTCTATTTCCCACATTTTCCTCGTCTGTATTTCCATTTGCTGTTTATTAAATAATTGATATGCCTGTCTTTCTGCAGCTGACCTGTTTCATGACATACTCAGTTTGGCTTCTGTGCAAAGCCTTTTGGTTAACAAGCAAACAGATAAACTGGAAGCTCTCATGAAAACAGGACTGTGTACTAGTGTTACCTTATTTTTGCTCTTTCTGCAGTCTCTCAGCAGACACTTAGAAAACATATGGATGCCGCTTTTATAGAGTAAAACTTTATTTGGAATTAGCTCTTCAGTCCAAGGTTCTGCCATATAATTGCAAGCTGTAATGTGGCACTTTCTGCTCGTCTTTTTCCAGATGGAGAATGTCTCTTTTACTTTTTCCAGTAGGACCGATGGGATCCTTGCACTGTCTGAGGACTGGACCATTGCTGTTGGTGGGTTTCGCAAAAATCTGCATTCCTATTCCACTTTCATCTTGTAGTCAGAGCCAGTACGACCCTCTGTCAAGCCTGTCAGAGATCTGCCAAAAGCCAGAGGAGGGAGAGGTGTTCCTGTTCATCTCAGTCTGCCAATACATTCCTCATGGGATACCAGAGGGAAATCCGGTAATATCAGCATTCCTCAAAAAAATAAAGGGGGGGATGACTTTGGTTCACAAGAAAATACTTCTACAGACAAGGATCTTCTATTAGAGGAGCACTGTTTACTCCTAAGACACTAGAAATTTTTTCTGAAGATATGATTTTTTTTTGGCCTGCCTCCTGTGAAATCATCATTTATTGTTCCCACCCGAGTGTTACATTCTCAGAGGAGAATGATCAATAGAACATCAAAATACTCCAACTACTACAGTATCCAACCCATTTGTTTGGTGAAACTGCTCCTCTTTGACTCAAAATGGTGTCTTGGACTTGCATTGCTCTTTGTGACCATGACAACTTGAAATCTGTTCTCATGGTATAGAGACCAGGACAAGTTTGAGTAGTGAGCCTGTGTGAACCTCACGAGGTTCTACATGGCCAAGTGCAAGGTGCTGCACATGGGTTAGGGCAATCCTCAGTAATAATAAATGCTGGGGGATGAAAGGGTTGAGGGCAGTCCTGCAGAGAAGGACTTGGGGGTACTGGTGAACAAAAAGCTGGACATAAGCCAGAAACATGCCCTCACAGCCCAGAAAGCCAAGTGACTAATGATGTTATTAATGTTGGGTATTAGTGTTTCTGCATTTCCTCCTCCCCCGGCCCCAGCTTATCTATCTAAGCATTTTCATCTTCAGACAGCTGCTGTCAAGGTCCAAAATCTTTATGAACAAGTAATTCTGTCTTGTCCCTGACTGCTTGCTCCTTTCACAGCTGCCTGTGATCATAATAAGACTTTGATACTTGGCTAAAACGGGGATTTTCAAATTTTTTAGCAAGAGGAACAGAAGGTACTGATGATTTCTTTGCTGCCGTGCTGGAGAAAGATGGTTTGAGACTTTATTCAAAGTCACAGATTCATGCGCTGGGCTGGCTCCTTGAAGGAACTTGCCTTTTCATTTGGAGATGATCACTCCTAGTACTGAGTTTTGCACTCTGGCCACTCCTGTGGGACAACTGATGCAGATTCTGAAGGCTGCTAAAAACACACAGCCAGTTTTGATCTCTGAGCCTAGAGAAACTGTCAGTTCTATCCTGATACGTGTCTAATCCTGTAACAGCCTTTCTTTGAACCATATTTCTTGATGTTTGCCAAGATGCAGTTTCACTCAGAAACTATTAGTGTTGTGTGACAGTAACTGACCACTGGAACTTTGCGTACTTCTGACTTCCATGAAAAATTCAAATTTCTTCACTGCAAAAATAAAAACTGCTGCAGCTGGGAAAGAGTCACCACAGCTGCATCTGTTCAGGCTTCCACAAATTTATGGCCACTAAACATATGGGAAATATTTCTACAAACAGCTGAGGGCTGCTAGAAGAGCATAACAGCATTGCACAGATTTATGAACACCGTCACTTCTCTCTACCTCAGAAAGTACTTGTCCTTAGTGTCTTATACTGGTGCCTGTCTTTCACTTACTGCTGCCTGACTATTTGCACATATTTGTATCAATCATTCAAACTCTTGTAAGATTTCTCTAAACTATTGTATAAGTAACTTGAGTTTAAAACACTAGGGTAGCACAGATGCAGTCACAGAGGTACACAGCAATAACAGTGCCCCATGTGTAAATCACTTTACACAAGAAACTAACAAACTCACTTTTGTTTAAATCAGTTTATCACAATTGGTAAGTTACAAAAATAACTTCATCCATTAAGATGTTAAATATTAAATACAAAGGTAAAACAGACATGCAGTGTTCATAAAATAGAATAAAACTTTTTATGTATTCAAGAAGGGCAAAGCAGCTGACTCAGAAGTTCACGTTTAAGACCACTTGTCTGCATTTACCAACTGTATTTAGTTCCTTTTGACTTGGAGATGCATGGAAATCAAGCTACACATTAATCAATTGAATTTCATCTAGGCAAGACTGAAAACACTGAGAGTTTCTGTGCTGCATAAGAAGGAAACCAACACAAGCCACAATCCATTTTAAGTTGAACAAGGACTATTTTAAAAAACTAAGCCAAAAACCTGCAACTGTTTGGGAGTGCACAGCAGCTGAGAAATTTTGGTCATTTGTCTTCCACATCTGCTACCATAGCCTCAATCGCATTCCAGTCCTGTTTGCTGAGGATACTCCCCGTGCTTTCTGAAATACCATCAGTGTCGATAATGCTGAGAGAAGAGAAACTCACAGGATTCAGTGCAGAATCCTAATGGAGGAAAAGAAAATCACTGCAGATCATTCATGGACAAGACCTCTGTGCAGCCCATAGAAAAGATCCCACTCTTCTCAATCACATGCTAATCAAGTTACATATTTGATTATTCTGCAAAAAATGCAATTCATTTTTCTGTTTATTTTTATTATCCCACTATTGTCTGGACATGCAATATACTTATACAGTTGTTACAAAGAATATTAATTTTCAAGGCCCTCTTTTAAAGACAAAATTTAGCTCTGTTGAACCATCATCCCTCTGAATCTATCATAGAATGGTTTGGGTTGGAAGGGACCATGAAATCATCTAGTTCAACCCCCCTGCAGTAAGCATGTACATCTTCAGCTGCATTAGGTTGCTCAGAACCCCATCCAAATTGCCCTTGAACGTTTCCACGGATGGGGCATCTACCACTTCTCTTGGCAACCTGTTCCAGTGTTACACCACTCTCAGCAAAAAAAATATTTCTTCCTAATATCTAGTCTAAAATTCTCCTCTTTTAGTTCAAAACCACTGCCCTTTGTCCTATTGCTACAGGCCCTGTCAAAAAGTTTCTCCCTGCCTTTCTTAGAAGCCCCCTTTAAGAATTGAAAGACTGCAGTAAGGTCTCCTTGAAGGCTTCTCTTCTCCAGGCTGAACAAATCCAGCTTTCTCAGCCTCTCTTCATAGGAGGTGTTTCAGGCCTATGATCATTTTAGTGGTCCCTCTTTGGACCCACTCCAACATGTCCCTGTCTTTCCTGTGCTGGGGGCTCTACAGCTGGACGCAGTACACCAGGTGTGGTCTCACAGAGTAGAGGGGCAGAATCACCTCTCTCGATCTGCTGGCAATGCTTCTTTTGATGCAACCCAGGATACAGTTGGTCTTTTGGGCCGAAAGGGCACACTGCCAGCTGTCTCACCCACATTTTGAATAAAGCAGAAATAAACAAATTGTTAAATCACTTGGTCGCTTCAGCCTGGAGGACCGGAGACTGAGGAGGGACCTCATAGCTGTTTACTGCTTCCTCACAAGTAAAGGAGGAGCAGGTGCTGATCTCTTCTCGCTAGTGACCAGTGACAGGACTCAGGAAAGGTAGGAAGATGTGTCAGGGGAGGTTTCAGTTTAATATTAGGAAAAGGTTCTTTACCTAGCGGGTGGTGGAGCACTGCAACAGCTTCTCAGGGAAGCAGTCATGGCACCAAGCCTGACAATATTCAAGAAGCATTTGGACAATGCCCTCAGACAGACGGTGTGAATGTTGGGGTTGTCCAGTCCAGGGATAGGAGCTGGACTCAATGATCCTTGTGGGTCCCTTCCAACTCAGGTCATTCTATGACTATGATTCTGTGACTCTAAATAGAGGTATCATGTCATTCCTAGAATAATCAGACATCCTACCTGAAACAAGGAGTCATGAGTATCTTGAAGTATTCTTTGGATATCATCAGGCACAGTCCAAGGACTCACTATGTCTCGATCAGTCTCTTGACCAACGTCTTCTGTCTGAACTGCAGTGGTAACATGTGGAGGCTTTTGTTTTGATGTCCTGCTGACTCTGTACTCGGCAGCTGAAGAAAACAAGCCAACCACAGCATTGTAACATTTATTGCTGTTTTCTTCTGAATGTCTTGAAACTTTCCCAAGAATAGAAGGCCTAAGTTCTAAGAAGTGAAGTCATGTGTAAATACATGTAAAACCCACCATGCCCTGTTATCTTGAACTAATCAGGGGATTAAGGCAAGAAAATGCTTGTGGTCTCGTCCAGCCTCACGCTCTGGACTGTCTTCTCAGGGCAGAACACGAAGATGAATAGGACTATGCAAGGTGCACACAGCACCCAGGTCCTGGAGCGCAGTTTCCAAAAAGAGACATATTGCTACATTATTTGATAGGGGAATAAAACTATACTTGCACAAACTGGATTTGTGCCTCTTAGAAGACATGGAACTTCAGTGAACTTAGATGGCATATACTGGAGAAACAGATACAAGAAAGCAATGTAAAATCAGAGAAAAATCAACCTGTAGTTAGAATTTAAAAAAAGAATGTATGCAACAGAGCAGGAGAACGACTTTCCACACATGTAGAGGTGAGGAGTGATTCAGGAAAAATGCCTATCTGCTTACTGCTGCTTCTGTCCCTTTCCTGCATTTCCATCTCAATAAAAATGACATTTGGCTAGTCAAATATGATCTCTATAGAACCACTAGTGTAACTCTGGTGTAAGGGAGAAAAGAATCAACCCACACTGCTAAATTTCAGATTGATTCTCTCCTCAATTTTTCTCTTATCTGATCAGAAATTCTGCTCTTGTAATCAAGTCCCACATCTGTTAAATTATTCAATTAGGAGGAAACATTTATGTGAGGAAACTTTTGTGGATCCAGACCTATAGAGATAGGCACAGGGAATCACTAAAATCCTTAGGATTTTTTAAACAAGTTCAGTCAGAGATTTTTCCATTCTAACATTATGACAAAACAATATCTTAAATAGATAGAAGTACAGAGGGATAACAAAGACAATTCCTACTTTAAAGAGCTTGGAAAGTAAGCAGCATAGAAAGGTAATGGAGAGACGCAATATTTGTGTGCTGTACTGCTAACTAACTCCCTCTCTGGGTTTCGAGAAAGAAAGACTCAAGTCCTCTGCCCTTCATGACTTCGTAATGCCTGTTTCAGGAAATCACTGAAATCCAGCAAATTTGCTTCAGTGCTCTTGTAAGTGCTATCTAGCAAAAAAAATCAAGAAGGCAAACAGGTGATTGATTGAGTGATTGATTGATTGATTGATTAAAAGATTTCACAAAGGATTTTTATATGGGAGAAAAAATTATTTTTGTTCTTCAAAACTAATACTCTGAGGCCTCTGTTGCATCAATTCTACCAAGTATGTGTTCTGAAAAGTGTTCTCTGTGTCTTACTTTTCCCCTGTATTTTGCCGCGGAACAGCACTATATCATTGCTCTTTGTAACTTACAGTGTCTTGAATTAACAGGACAATTCGCAGCATTTCCCTTTCTTCCTCTGGTATTTCCTGGAAAGACAAAGAAAGCATTTCCTCTGATTAGGTGCAGCAGATCAAAACCACTGAAAAGATACAAGATTTTAATCTATGAATTTGCTTCCTGGATTACACAGTACTATTGCTATAGCAAATTTAAGTTACTTCGGATTTAGAAAGAGATGCTAAGGAAAGCTCTCATCACCTAACTCGCCAATGTCAGGCCAGTTGCAAAAACCTCAGGACAGGAAACCTCTAGGATCCTAAGTCTGACGTAGGTATTAAAGCTCTTCCCTCCTAAAATTTGGTAGTAACTCGGAGGTTGTTTTCAGTATGTGCCTTAATTAAGAAAGTTCTGTTCTTACCCCTGGACTGTGTTAAACCAAGAGCTGGGGTGAAACAGTGTACTTTTTGACCAAAGTTGGGTTTGATGGCAGTTCTCCTTTCTGACAGAACAGGACTGGTTGGATACCGTCTACAATAATAAAAATAATAATAAAAAAATTAAACCAACAAAGCTGAAATACCACTATCTACCACATAGCATTCCTCCATACAACTTCACCCTAACAGGGCTTATTCAGAGAAGACAAAAGGACATAGAAATCACCTTCAGCCCACTTAGCCAAGGATGAGCATCACCTAGTGCTTCTGGGGACAATAAGTCTCACCAGAATGAGAAGTGTTGGCAATCACAGTGAACACATACCAAATTGGCTTTACAAAGAATCAGTTTAGATCCAACAAAACTTTTTAGTTGGAAGTTACTGCCATTACTAAGGTGACTTTCTCCATGATATTCCTTAGCACTTCTGATTCTGGTAGGGCCTGGACCAGCGAGCTCTGTCAAGCAATATTTAGTTTAATGCTCTCTCCTGGAATGTTTTGTTAAAGAGATACAGAAAAATTTAAGTCTGGAAGTTACAGGATTATCTGAAGTATCCTCTTCCTCCTATTATTCTTGAAAACATAAAATTGTATGTAGAAGAAAAAGTATACTACAACATACAATTGGATTACATATATACACCCAACACTAACATCATCAAATGTACTAATTCATAATACTCAAATACCATCATCTCCTCAAAAGGCAATAAGCACCAAACGGCAAAAGAAAAAGTAAAATCTTGGCTAACGAAAAAACTGGAAATGAAGACAGCAAATCTGAGTTTTCTGAACTCTAATTTACGTATTCTGTATTCACACATAGTAGTTTTTTTATTTGCTTTTTGCCTGTTACTAGATTGTCTTCAGATCATCAACTACATTGCTGCATATAGTCCAGTGGAACCACTGTTGAGTGGAATAGGTTAGGAAATTGATTACAGCACTGACTCTAGAGTTGGCTCATTCTGTGCTCCAAAAGGCATTTTAAGGCTCCCCTCCAAGATTTGCACCAGGGGCTGTAGGAAGACTTGCACCAGAACTCAAGACTGCTCTGGTCCAGACAAAGTATATCTTCGATTTTGATAGAATACAAGGCTTCTCTCAAGCTAATCCCTTACCAACTAGCTACAAATAGCAGACAGAACTGATGCATGGTAAAGTACATCAGAGCAAGATGAATGCTTAAAGCTGTTACCCTGTAGTGGATGTCATATGCCGCTTTCTGTACTCTTGAGGTGATCTCGTCCTGGATAATGGTCTGTGTTCATTTGCAGGTAACGGCACTTTTTCAGATAACATTTCATTTATGAGAGAAAGTGTTTGTGATATTCTCATACTGTGATGTTCATAAAACATGGCTCTATGGAGGCATAATATTACATATTAACTCAAGGTATCACTCATTTAATTGCAGCTGGCTTCTGAGTCTTGTAAATCTATATGTCAATCAGAACTAGAAAAGCATATATTTGCAATTTCAAAGAAGACATACTAACCCTTTTGAGATAATTAATAAAAAGTTCAAACATTTATTAACACTGTATTTGTCAGAGTGAATGAGTCCATGCTGGCGGGGGAGGGGGGAAGAAAAAATCATAACTGGAAAGTGAAAAACAGTCAAAGGATGAAAAATGTTCAGAGTTTTCCTAAGTGGAAAACCAAACATGAATTATTTATGCTTTTTGTTGAAATGCCATTCATATTGGAAGTTTCATAGACAAGATGGTTAAAACAACTTCTCTCTTAAGACTGGATTAATATATAAATAAGAAAACCACAAGTTACATTTATAGCAACTTACTTGTCTTTTTCTTCTTTCTTCTTCTGGAATAATTTAATATCCTTTGAAGTAAGTCTACTGTGCTGTGTATGAAAATATAATAATCATTAACTTACACTGTATTGTGGTCTCTTTCCAACCTCTCACTCTCAAAATGTAGACTGATTTGACTTGTAAATTACTGTTCAAGACCCCCTCCAGAATGAAAAACAATATGAAAGTATAACGCCCTACCAGGACACTCAGATACAGTTGTCTCTATGAACTTCCAGCCTCTAAAAATACACTGAAAACTTGCAGCCTCGTCTACTACAGCTCATATGGTTATAATATTAACATTGCTAAGGAGATTCCTAAGGCTTCACCCTTAGTTTCCTAAAACTCAGTAATGCTCTGAACAATAACTAATTTTGAAAACATGGCAAGACTGCACGTTAACCTGTGTTTGCTAGAGTACAATTTGAATTTTGTGATGCTTTCTTCCAAAAATAACCCACCAAAAGCTGAGAACTCATCCATCTAATGACTTCAAGAGAAAAGCCTATAACAAAAGCATCCAGTGTATATTTATGGGTTGGTAACACAGGAGAGGGAGAGATGCAGGACCCATTCTTCCTGAAACACACCTCTCTATACAGGTACAAAACCGCAGACTGGTTCAATGCTGAAAGACTGTTTAGAACAAGGGGAAATACTGTATTTCACAGATGAGATCTATTACTCTTTCTAAAAGTGAATACAATTGAATTATTTAGAAAAAATTTCACTAGGTTGTTGAGATATATGCTATATTCTAACATCTCTGCCAGCCCTCTGTAATTGCATACACTTCTCTGTGTATGAATGATAAGGATGGCTGCCTCAGTATACTATTGCATTTGTAAAGGATGTTTGCAACTGAACTTTGCTTTTTAAACTCTTTGGGGGTTTTGGGGACACATGGGGGAAGATACAACAAGATGTAAACTCATCTTTACAACTCCTGCAGTTATCACTCCCTGACAAAACTTCCCAAAAGTAGAGTTGGGGGAAGAGTCGCAATTGCCACCTGCAGTGAACTGTCATTACTGCAACCTATGAAGAACACTGGTATATTTGCTTACTGATCACTTCTGACACAGCTACAACCAGTTTCAATAAAATTATACAGACAAAAACCAATATTAAAATAGGAAATAAATCAGTAACAGCCTTTATCTTAACTAATCTGAACAATCAAAAGGATTTTGATTGTTGGTTAGGATAGCATTGTTCTTACCACATTCTGTTTCAGATTGAATGGATTATGCTCTTTCTCTCTTTGTTCATTCAGTTTCTTCATATAGTCTCTCATTCTTTCCTTCTGCTTTCTTTTCATCCATGCTTGTATCTCCTTCTTTTCCTTTTCTGTTTTTTGAGAATGTCCAGCAGCAGTATCACAAACCCTAAGAGCAGACGTAAATAAGAAATAATCTAGTACGTTCTTTAAATTGCAGATGATGGCAGCTACACATGACAAAATAAAGATACTACAATCCCTTTAAAATGCTGACTCAGATGAAAGCATAAGTAATGAACAATGGGGAAATCTTCTGCAAAATTCTACTTCATAAAATCCCAGCACACTAGTAATTTTCTTGACATTTCCTAAAATTTTCTTCATTTTGTCTATTACATTCAGGTAATAGGACCGAAGCTTTAAAATAGGGATGATCTGTTATTGTCTTTATAGGACACTTGATACAGACAAAACTGGAAGTCATTTTGCTCTATCATTTTTAAGTGTGCATTGTATTAAGTATCCAGAAAGAAAAAAAGAGATAGGTGAGATTCTTTTTGTTTCCCTTCCCCCTCAGCCTATAAGCTCCTGCACAACTCTATCCGTACAAAGTAATTTTAGAAACACTAACTCGGAATACTAGCAACAGAAAAACACAGCCTATGGGAAATGCTAACATAACTACATCTTCAGAGTTCTTCAGAAATATTTACTAAGTCACCTTGTCTTTAAAATAAGCAGCTGAGTAATAAGTTTTCTTCACTGTAGATCTAGAAGCATTGGCCTAAAAATTAAACAAGAGATTTTCCAAGAGATTTGCCAATTTTTTTGGAGCCCATTTTGAAACTTCTCTCATTCTTAAGACTGGTAGGCACTAACAATTCCAGAATCAAAGGAAGATATGAGTGTAGCAAAATAAGGTATCTCTAGTAGCAGCCATTCAATTGAATGCTTACGGATTGAAGCCTACTCTTGTCTTTCAGAACTGCTTTAAAAGACTTGTTTCCCAAGTTAAACTGAATCTGCTCTATATACAGAGTTGTGCTCCAGCCTATACCTGGTAGAAGGAGGAACAAGCAAGTAGGAAGGAAAGAAACTTAAAACTAAAATAATAAAAAACAATGAACATATTTGAAGTCAATAACCAGTAAACAGTGGCTATTAAACAGTTCTAATACTGCTACCATTTACATCAACTCAAATTACATGTCTGCTTCCATTGTTCACAGTGTGTGAGCTATGACAAGAATGATCACGGTCAAAATGATTTAACTAACGCATAATAAAGAACAGCCATGGTATTACCTAGAGACTTTCCTTGCTTTTATTTTGGTAAAGCCCAGCTCTGCTGCAGAGATGTCACCTTCTACTACAAGACGACTAACGATGTCACTAACAGCACTCAGACCAGCAATTTGCTGAGATTCTTCTAAAGACCTTAAAGAGGAAAAAAACTTACTAATTTGATATAGAATATGTCTGTAAGAATAGCAAGCTAAAATCCTTCCTTTTATGCTTCAAGCAAGAATATTCAGGTTGTTTTACAGAAGACTTTGGATTGGATTTTCTTTCCCCTACATCTAACCGTGTTGGTGCAAACACAATATCTGGACAATATGTGTAGCTGCACAATCTTTAAAAAGTCACCAGCCATCATGTACACCTCAGCCAACTTTGCAGCTCCCTCATGTGAATGGGACAGAATGTCTGAGATCCAATTAAGATCACTGGTATTGTAGCAAAGAGGGCTTTTAATAAACCATTCAGAAACATGGTCCCATCCAGAGCTGAACTGCCCTGAGCTCCACTGGGATGCATGAACTTGGCTGGCCCAGAGAACACTGAGCCTGGCAGCCAAGAAGGCAAGGAGCACCCACGGGGTTTGTACTGCTGCGCATGAGGCTGTGGGATGCTACCAGTTTCAAGAAGCGCAAATCTTAGTCACCTTCTGAGTGAAAATCAGCATAAGAGAATAGTTTAACCCAAATTCTGTCCATTTCTCTCCTCTCTTTTAATCAGTTGCTCTCAGTAAAAAACAAAACTTATTTAATGCATAAGATCATTCCAGTTTTGAAATCTTCAGCCTATTGCTTTACATTATACATACAGTAACTCTTCAAAAACTTTCTGGTGACAGTAAGATGACCTCAGTAGATGACTACTAGCAGCACTTAAATGTACTTGCTCAAAACAAGTGTTCTGCAAACAGGAGAAATACCAAATGCATACAAACAATGGCAGCATCTACAGTAAAAGCTGTTACTTGTACCTAGAAAGCAACTTCCAATGCTTTTCTGCAGCTTTTGCACAAAATAAATCCAACAGGCACTACCAAAGTCACGGTAAATGCCTGATAATAAAAGGCCTTCGTTCACTTTGAAAATGAATGCCTATATTTTTGTCAGTGGTAGTTCCACCCTGACAGTCCCCTTTTTGCTAGGAGTTTAAAGTAAACAAATTTTCAACAAAACCAATGTCAAAATACATACCTATCACATATATCTCCACTTACGTGAAAGTCTAGAACAGAAACAGCTTTGTTAAAAAAAGCCTTGCACTTGTACACAAACTAGTAATACATTTGTTAAATAGCATGTGGCACTAAATACAGAATATATCAACCTGAATATGTTGACATTAAAAATAAATTAATATTGCACATAGGCTCAATGACCTGTGAGAGAGCATGTCATCAACTGTCAGTTTAATACAGAGTCTTCAGAGAACATTTATGAACAGCTCCCTGACTGACATGGATAGTTTTGCTAGGAAGATGAGACCACTATTGCCAGTTTTCTGCCATGATCAAACTAAGCTTATCAGTTTCAACTGGAAATTATCAGTTCTAATTGTCTATACGGCATTTTACAGAAGGTTAAGAATTGCCACTTCCTTGAAGAAGCCAGGCTATGAACTCCTGAAATACAGAAATTACAGCCAATGAGCCGTATGAATGTCTTGGAATAAAAAGCACTGTTATACTTCCTAAGCTAAACAGTATGCTCAAAAAATTGCAGTATGACCTACAGTTTGCTAAGTTTGCAAGTAACAAGGTTATACTTCAAGAAAAAAACTGTAAGTGTATTACCATTTATAAATTTTATCTAGGTGTGTATGCCATCCAAGATTCATTTCTGCTATATGCTGATAGAGGAACTGTGTTTTAACACCTTTTAAGATAGATTACTGCAAATCTAACAGCCAAATGCATATTCACCTACACAAATCAATATCCTGCAAGGAATGCAAGAAGTATGCAGAAAAAACAAGACATTGCACTTTTAAATACAGACAACAGGTTGTCTGCTTGGTGACTTCCTCCTTTTAATGCTACTACAGTCTTCATAATTGCAAAAATCAATTTACCATCAATTTTCAAAATGAAATAAGACCTCATGAGATAATATAATTCATGTATACCGATAACCCAATTAATTTTGCTAATGTCCATTAGATTTAACTGAGATATGACCTCTCTAGAACATAGGAGGATGACACAGATGTTAAAAAAAGCTTTGGGAGAAAGCTACGAGTGTTCTGCAGCACGGTGTCTATTTATATTCACATACACTTAATTAAACAACTACAAGGCAACATAGTGATAAGTTTCAGAAATGGACCCAAAGTTACTAATTTTCCTTCAATAACAGTGAATTTAAGCGCAAGTATAATTCACTGCTGAACTGTTTTCAAAGCTTAGTGATACTGTTCTCTCATGTAACATATAAACTCTAAATCAGTGCACATCCGTGAATCCATTCTAAATAATGCAATCTAGAAAGGCTCACAACTGTCTTTCACAAGCTCACTGGCATTACCTAAGATTCTGTATAACAGCAATGACTAATTATTGCACCAGGAAGAAATTATTTACTTATTTTATATAAAAGGGGAGGGGAAATATTAAAGATCATACCAAAAGATGACTTTGTGCCACTAGCAACATTAGAAGTAGGGGCTGCAGAGGCAGGAGAGTGTACTTCCAATGCAGTATGACTGGGTACGGGACAATTCAGGTTTAAGCACTCCTTTAGATCATCTGTACCATCTTCAATATTCATGCCTCTCAAATAATGTTCTGATTCCACAAAAACGAAAAAAGTAATTAGTGCAGACCAACAGAAAAAAAAGGCCACAATGCAACATTTGTTAGTGGCATATTTAGTTTATCCATCAAACCCAGAACAACCTGAACCTGAATCAATTATGCCTGGATTGGTGCAAGGGCACTTCCAGAGCTGTAATATATATGCGTGTGAACAAAAAGACTAAAAAACCTTAAACTATAAGTCCCTCTGTATGAGGATAACAGACATCTTCAATATTGTCTTATGTATAAATACATTTATAGCCATGATTCGGTTCTACCTCTTGCCTTTGTGTTAACTTCATAAGTAGACTAGACTAGATCTTTTAGTATGAATATAAACCAGACCTGAAGACCCCTTTAATGCTCCTTCTTGGCTCAGGACAGTAGCTATAAGTAAACAGGTACTACATATAAATAATAAATTATTCAATACATCAGCTATAGCAAAAAGTTAAGATGTAATCTTTCCTTAAGATCATCAGATATTACAACTGAATAGTTACCAAAGATGCACGAAAGAGGTCTCTTTATATACACAGAGAAAACTGAGGACAAACTTGATATCCTCTTACATCAGCAAGGAATGTACTCATAAGCATCATGTTTTGGTATTATGATACAATAGAAATACATACTATAACCTTTAAAAACCTATACCCAAGTCCTGCATCATGGTTTTGGAAATGATCAAAGTATAGATTTCAAATTAATTTTTGTTGAAACATCACCCATAATATTCAGATTTTCCACCTTTGATTTTATTTCTCTCTCTCATATTTTTGATTTTTGTTGCATATTTCAATAACCTTTTGGGACTGCAGTAAACTTTAGTGGTAATTAAGTCAGTCAAGTTTAATATGCAATTGTAAGTCTACTATCCTGCTGTTAACTGTACACATACCATCATCAATGATTCCAGCATCCTCAGAGAATGAAGGACAAGCACCAAGGTTTGAACTGGCAGCCAATTCAAGATCTTCTATTATTTTCATTAGCTATAAAAGAAACCCCAAAACTAAGAAACTGTACACTTTTCAAGGTATTTCTAAGACTTACAAATACACACGAACCAAATTATTCTTGTGAACAGTTTTACTATTGATCACATCATTTATATTTTTAAAACAGTTTTCCAATGTATTGTATCTAAAACACATAGAAACAAACATATTTCCACATTCTTCATAAGTCTTGAGTTTCCTGAAGTTTAAAACTAGAAAAAGAAAACTAACACTGACTAACCTAGACTGAGACATTTTACTGAACATTATTCTTACAAAGAACAGTTATCAAACCCAATTTGAATTGTAAGGAATTTCTATAAAAGGAATGACCAACTGGAGTGCACTAAAATAAGGGCAAAAAAGAAATTTGGTTTATCTTCAGGATTTGGCTAGATATCTAGAAGAAGTTTTAAAACCCAAGTGCAGTGAAATGCTGAAACAAAGAAAGGATATGTGGAGAGTGTTTTCCACTGCAGTCTTTTAAAAATCTGGCTAGATAATCACCTTGATGAAGGTTATATGTGATTAAATTATCCACCTCAGTGTGGTAACTGTGTGTAGGTGACACAATGAGGTCCTTACATTTCTCTGAACATATGGAAGGACAGGCAATGAACACTATTAGTTTGAATGATCATACAAAAAGTAAATATTGTGGAATAACACAGTGCTACTGAATTCATTTTGTATTAAGCCAGGCCTACAGGAACTGGAAATTGACTTAGTTTTGTTGATATGCAAAGAAGAAGAAATTTTGTCAGCTAGTTAAAATCAGAACCTGCTGGCTCATTTTTTATTAGTCACTCCCAGTTTGCTCTAAACTTTACTAAACAAGTCAAACTCATGTAATTAAATAATTACCACTATTCCCCATTTCACATGTACCTCAAGTCAGTCTCACCTGAAGTTTTAGGCAAAATAAACCAGGTACAGCATTAAAAGTTGAGTCTGTTGAAAATTTTTAACTTTTTATTCTTATCTCCGTCATGATCTATAAAATAGTAACTTCTGGATTATACGTAAGATCATCTGAATGCACTATGTCCAAAATGCATATATTCTACTTCTATATTTACATCTATAAAGACATTAAAAATGTAAATATCTTATGAAGTTAATAGCAACAGGTTCCAGAAACAGGTCACATAATATTCTGCTGTCATAACCGCAGAAATCTTTGCTAAAAAGGTTTCCTGCTCAGCCTGAACTTTCGTGCTATTCCTTTTTCCTAATTACAGAGAAATATAATCTGTCCATTCACTAAAAACATCATCATTCTGGCTGGGATTTTGTCCACCATAAGCAATTATGTCAGCCAATAGACACAGCAATAAATGCGAAAGAACTCTTTATTTTTCTCAATCTCTCTCAACATATACTAACCGGATTTGAAAACACATCACTCCAAAATGTAAATTTTGTTATTAGCTGAAAGAAGTTACAAAATAAACTGTTTCAGACACAATACTCACCCATTTGGTATTTCTGAAATCCTTCTCCATATTTTCTGTTATGCTCTGCAGTGCCTGCAATTGCATATCCATTTCCTGCTGCTTTGTGGAGAAGTATTTTTTGTCAATTACTTTGGATGGAAGTCCTGAAGAGGGAAGAGTTCTGTCACCTTCCTGTACTATGTTCCAAGTCACACTATCTCTATCAGAATCTGTCTTCTTCTCTTCCTTTTGCATTTGGCCTGATACCTTTTTCAGATGACCATCTTGAAAGAAAAAAGAAAGTGTATACCAACATTACTGAATAAACTGCAAACACTTAAGTACTGCAAGTAATAGGCATAGCTGTGCTATACCTAATAGTGCATTTTAGGAGGCAGCACTTATCACAACAGAAGTCAAATGTATAAATGTTTTGATGTATGAGACTAAAAAGCAGAAGGCGAGCTGGGGAAAGGTTGCAGGTTTTCTGTGGGAGGTGAGAGTACTACAACAAAAGCATACAGCTTTTCTTCCTGATTTGTAAACAAAATGGTTTACCTTTCTTCTGAAGCACTTCAGGTGGAATTGCATTAGTATCAGCAGCTACCACGTGATGAAGTTTTGCTGTAGATGGAAATTCAAATTTCTCATTTTGCTGTGCTGTGGCTATCTCTTCTGCAGACTCAGGTATCATGGGCAAATTCTTAAGGATGTCACTGTCTTCAATGTCAATCACACGGATATATTCATGTTCACCCTAAATGAGAACAACATTAAGAAGAATTACAGAGTGTGTGTTTTGCATATATTGTTTACAGTACATAGCTAATAATTTCCTGTGTTTACTTTTTATCACTGTGAGTTGAAAGGCTTTTTGTTTTGGAGACAAAATAACTACAATCTAACTACAGTCTTATACAACTGAGGCATCCACAGGTAAAGAACCCAAACGCATGACATATGACAGACAGCATATTTAAAATCTATTTTAATCACATATACATTTGACCACTAACCAAATCAGTTGCATCTGACAGAAAGGATTGTAAAGCTGTCTCGCTCTCTTCTGTGGGGAATCTCAGGTTTAAATACAGGTCTGGTGGTCGTTTCTCAGGGGCACTAGATGATTCTATGAGAAAAGAATATTAGTATTATATTCACAGAAAAAGTCACAAAACTTCAGACAAACTATTTGGAAACAGGTCTGAAGTCCCTAAATGGTAAAAAAGCTTTGATTAGCATTTATTTTAAAAAATAAAGACAGATAACGTAGCTTAACAGGTTTTTTCTAATGTTTGCTTCTAACAGTAAATCATTAAATTATTTTTAATTTTGGTGATAAATTAGAAGAAAATACTGAAAAGATTGAAATCAAAGGAATATGCGGCAATCTAAATTACTATTCATTTTTATTCCCTCCTGCATAGATTAAAAAAATAAAAATCTATATCTTTACTTGATCCAAATAAATGATAGTACTCAGCTAGAAAGATCCCTAATAAACTATTTGCAAAGAAGTCATGTAATATAGTAAAATAATCTTCCAAATGGATCAACACTGTTGAATTTTAAAATAAAGGGAAAAATAATATGCTCACGTGGTGCCATAGGAAAAATACTTAGGTACCGAATTCTACAAAGTATAATTTATCAGAGATTTATAAAATGGGAGAAAACTCCCCCAAAAAATAATCTTTAGACCAAAATAAAAGTTACCTTCTATTTTTTGTTCTACAAATTGACCCAAAGCATGACTGATCAGGAACAAAATTCTTACTTGAGGTGGGAATATTGTTACTTGACATGTGTCTATTACACAATTTAGCAGATGCATGTAACAACTGTATAATTAGCTGGGCTACTACAGCTCCATTTCATGTGGAGCTGTGATCCATCCTAACACACTGGTTAATACATTTGTTCCACATAACATCAACTCCAAGTGGCAGCAAAATCAAGCTAAAATCCACAAATATATCGCCTCATACAAGAATACAAAATCGTAGGTACACTCCACCATGAAAAATTCCAGCCAAACTCCATAAACAGTACTATAAGAATTTCACATTTGGTTTTAAGAAGTTGGATAAACTGGCATCTTCTTATCTATATCCCAGATTAAGATATCTCAGGTACAAAAACAATGTTAAAACTGTAATATTTTTATAAACCTTCCAAACAACAAATTAAGTAGAGAAAGGCTGAAGCCACACCTGATACAGGAAGAGGCATGATTGACTCATGATTCTGAACTTCAGAAACCTCATTTCCAGCACTGATTCCAAGTTCCTGATACGATTTGAGCACTTGATAGGACAAAAAACCAATGCAAATCATGTTAATTTAAGGAAAACAAGGACACTGATGGTGTTATCTGACCTTACATTTCTGATTTCCCAGCTCACAATCAAAGCAAAGTTGGGGAGAACTGGCAGGGAAACAAGTCCAATCACATGTGAAACATTGTCTAAAATACACTTAGATAAAGTCAAACTAAGTTAAAAGGAGCTTTCAGAAAAAGTCACAGAAGAACAGACTTACAGAAAATGGAGAAAATGGAGACACATAACTGCAGCTGTGACATTTTTATTTATAATTACTTGAAAAAATGTTTTGTAATTTATATTCCAATAATTTTTGCTTTAATACTTACTGAAACAAAGTCACATAAAGAAAAACTGTTTCTCCCTTTAAAAATGTACTCCATTTTGGAAACTGACCAAATATCACAATTAACAAGGAGCAATACCAGAAACGGTTGGTCACACAGGTAGTACTTACCAGGGTGAGTATTCGTACTTGCATCTTTAGTTTCTGCTGGTTTTTTTGCTGTAGAAGCCATGTGATCTGGCTCTGCTGAAGTAGTAGTTACTTCTTTCATTGTGTCTAAAATGTGATAATACACAATAGGATATATCTCTCCATTCTGACAGATAATTTTAATCTTTCTCCAGGCATACCTCATGAATGATTTCAAGAAAGTTTGTATTACCTGCCTTATGTCAATACTCAACTGCTGAAACTTACAATGTCACTCCCAATTAAAATCAAGGCTCAATGTGGACACTTACATTTTTAAACTAAATATTTTAGTGTGCTGTATGATGAGAACTTATTTTATATTTTAAAAGGGGAGGAAAAATCTACAACATGTATACCTTTATTATGGTTTGGAAGCCAGTATTTCTTTAAGGCCAAATTTCAGAGAATAAACTGCGTTTTGTCCTATGACAGAACTAAATATTGTGCTGAATTAATGTACTAGAAAGAAGCAAATCTTTATATAGCTATGGTCTGAATTTTGCAAGCTAGAAATACTGTAAAGATTCTGTTTCTTTTAAAAGAGTCTTAACTTTTGTGTAATTGCAGGCACATAAAATTGAAGACACATAAAATTGCAGACACATAAAATTGCAGTAGTATCTTTTAAAAACGAATAAACTGATTTAAAACTTCAAAGCACTGTTTACAGCATTTCTCTGATGAATCACACAAATGGAAATCATGGTGAACCATAGTTAATGAAATTTACTCAACACACTGTTACTATTTAATGAAAATCAACTGTTTATAAACATAAATACAAGATTATCGCCTATTTTTAAGAAAATTTGAAACACTTTTATAATTTTCAGAATTATTCTGAGTTGACAGAAAATCAATATGAGATCTTAAATTTGCCTGCATCTCTCTCCCCATCAATCCCCTAGAAACTAACTATGCCCAAAAAAGACTGAATACCTGTTGTATGTCTTGAAATGTTTTCCTCATTTTCTGGGGAAAGATCCCATAAGCCCTTATGCTCTATTGCCCAAAGACTACACAATTGAAATTTTTAACATCTTGATGACTGCGGAGTTGTCCCTTGAAATCTAACAAACTTCTGATCCTCGATTTATTTTTATTTAAGCACTCAAAGGATTAAAAAGAATTGTACTTGCCCATGGAAATGGAAAAAACATCTTGAAGATAACACATAGATTTTTCTTGTTGATTCTAATATAAGGAGAAAAAGAATTATCTTATAAAAGCAGTTCCAATGTCAATCAAAGGCTTTCTTGATACTGTTAACTTTTCAGTATATTTTCGAGTAACAGTTTGTAAAAAAACCAAACCAAACCAACCCAAATCCCCAAAAAATCATTGCAACATACGTCTCTTACTTCCTTTTTTAATTTTTCCAGTTCATTCCAACTTAGTAGAATTACTATATTGCATTGTTTCCCGTATGTGCCTTGGAGTTATCTGCAGTAACACAAATTCCTCGTTCTTCTTCAAGTATATGCTATCCCTGCTGTACCTTAATTAACATCTCAGAGGTCTGGTGACGCTCTACAGCTGCTGTGCTGGACAGGGAAGTCTCATAGTAGGTATGTTATGGACCATAATTTCAAGCCTGCTGCCCAAAACAGTGATGTAGCTTTAAATCTGTTAGTATTCTAGCTTGAAATCTAGTACTTGCAAGGATAAGTGATATCAAAAAGGCCTAGGCAAATAAACAGTAGGAGTGCATAAATAAAAACCTAGCTTGATGAAAACTTTCTCTTCCCAGTTTCTTGGCTGAGACAGAACTCAGACCTTGTGCTCCCCATCCTCACTCTTGTATTCATTGTCTAGTCTCATGTAGTTTGAGTAATACTTGGATCTTTTCTCCTAGTAGTACTGTGAGACTAAACATATTTTTTTATTTATTTTTAAGCAATTAGCGTTTGCAGATATTTTTACTTTAACTGTACAAAGAGACAAATACCCTATCAAAATGGTTGCATTCACATGCCAGGAAAAACAAAGAAACCCTGGAATAATTCATAAAAATAAACCTCTTGTTTACAGGAAATGCAATATATGAATGAAAGATATATACTGCTTCTAGGCTACAGCCTGTAAGAGATTTACATGTTTGTTCTGGTTTACAGCTTCCTGCTTCCTTCTTTCCTATTAATACTTGAATGGAAGAAAAAAATATTTTCCTGTACCCCAGTCCCTGATTTAACAGCCATCCCTGCATCACTAATACTGATGATGGAGTCATCTGGGCAGAAGGACACACTTTGTTTCTTCTTTTCTTCATCCTCTTTCGCTTGTTGCTTATCACGCCTCTTTTGTCTGTCAATATATTAATCACAAATAAAAAATAAGAACTTCACTGAAATTAAAAAAACCACCAAATATATACTGAAATAAAGGTGGAAAAGACAAATATAACCTTTGCATACACATCAGTTCAAAGCACTACTTTTGCCTACCGAAAATCTACGTACAATTGTTGCAGGAAATCATACAAACACGTAACAATCGCATCAAAAGCTGTTAACTATCCAATAAGCCATTTATATCAAACACTACAAATTGCATAACATTCCCTATCTATTTTTACTACACAAAATATAATCATTACTACACAAAATGCCTGCAAGAAATCTGTAAGAAATACTCCAGCAAAGAAACAAGTCTCTGTTACTGTTGAAAATTTTTGACTATTTTACTAAAAATGTTTTAAAAGTTGGATTTCAAAAGCAGATTATAACACAAAAATGGTATCTTCAATCATTTCATCTGGTGAACAGGTACTCTAAATTCCAGCTGCAGTTTTGTATCTATCAATTGTTTTTTACTTTAAGAGTGCAACACTCATCTCACAGACTGTGCTTCCAACTGACAGAGCCATACGCATCATAATCAGAAGCAAGTGTTTGTTCTACACACAATACGCCACTAATGCCTCAATGGAAAACCTAGATCTGTGAAATGTTAGGAATCTATTGATATTATATGAAAATTGAGAAAAGATAGACATGAAGCTTAAACAAACTTTTAGCTGCTTGTGCAACCAAATAACAAAGAGTAAATCAAATTTCAAAAGTAAAGAGTAATGTACCTACCGATTGTGCCAACAAAATAAAATATCCCTTCAGCAGGAATTCTGCTAGTCACTATCTGGATGAAGAACCACAGTCTATATCTTGAATTATACTGAGAGAGGATAACCCTTTCTTTCTTGAAGACTACTACAAACAGTGATGTTATGCAGCGCAATCTATTAAGATTCATTATGTAACCAGTAAAACACCTCACAAACTGTTTATAACAGTGTATAACAAACAGTAAGATGACAAGATCTTAAATCACAGATACTAGATATGAAAAACATTTCCTCTTGAATCATCTTCCTAACAGCCTCGTAACAGCAACAACCCCTTCAGCTCTAATGCCATATTCTCCTGCTGTGTCTTTACCAGTATTTGCTACTTTATTTTCCTCCAAGAGAATTACATCCAATCTCACTTTATTTGAAACTCCTGTAAAAAATCCCACTGACTGAAAAACTAGAAGGTACAGGTTACTAGTCAGGCTTTCAAAATGAAGACCCATTTAAAAGGTTTAGCTTGCCTTTTTCTATTATTATGCACATCTCTTAGTTCAAATGGTTCAACATCAGTTTTCAGTAACTGGATAGGTCCGGTATGGTCTGGTCCAAAGGAAGCACTGGGCATAGTATGATGCTGGTGGCGTTGCTCAAATGCAATGAGATCTTGAAGTGGAATGAGTTTTGGTGCCTGAAAGCATTCACAGGGAGAAAGAAGCACAAATGAAACAATGATAGAGGAAACAGAGAGGCAAGCCCCAGTCAGGCTGGATGTAAAGGGTGGGTCCAGTTTGGATCACAGTGACACAAACACAACTCAGGTAGCAATTTGTAGAGAAAGTGAAAAAGTAGTATTAAAAGCATCAAACCAGAATCTCAGCTAACGAGTATATGTGTTAAATATTTTCAGAAAGTGAACTCAAAGAATTTTCTCCACAGAATGTATTTCACTAATACTTGCATTTCTAATGTATGCAGTTGAGGATGAAGGTAGGAACCATGCAATGCAGACTTGGACTGAAGAAGCAAGTCTTAAGGAAAAATATTTCTATTCTTTTCAATTGGAATGCACCAGCATATAAGAGTCTATCAGAACAACATTTATCAAAATATCAAGTTCTCAACATCCAAAAGATAGGGTTTTCTTGCAAGCCTTTCAGCATTCAAATTCTGTCCTTATAAAAGAGGATTACTTATTGTATTCTTTGTATTTCTGTATATAGGTCTATTTAAATTTCTGTAAAAACAGAAGTATATTTTAACATATGAATTTTATCTAGTATTGGGCTGCATGCTGATGAACTACGGAATGTGGAATCAATCTAAAGTTATTAAAAACATTTGCAAGCTTACAACATGCCTCATACTGGTACGCCAAAAAGAAGGTACTGTAGTTCCAGATCCCTTCTTGTAGCTAAGCTGAACCCTTCCAGAGCCTGGAAACATTAACTTATTTTTCATTAATAAGAAAATATGAAAATGAAAAGCTTCTACAACTTGGAAAAATATAATATTGTAATCCAGTACCTTCTTTTTTTGAGGTAAATTAGTGTGGAGTAGTGATATTCCTGTGTGCTGTAGAGTTTCTCTGCAGTCAGTTTCCTTTGTTGCAGGTTTAACAGATATGAAGGTAGTAGTGACTGGCTGCCTTACAGCTGGTGGAAGTCTAGGTGCTGGGTCAAGTTGTAAGTGCAACAGTGGAACACCACCCAGGTTGTGAGTGATCCATGCTTTATCGATGTTCACATTTGTGCAGAACTGCTGCTGAGGTGAAACTCCTTGATGCCCTTCACATTGATCTAGATTTGGGTGTTTGGGAGATCCCTTATGCACAGCTTTTGCCCATCTTTTCTCTTCTGCATGCTTTTGACTTGGGATCTCAGGGTCATATCTATTCATGTCCAAATCTGCTTTTGACTTACTCCTTCTTGCTGTGTATGATGACTCACGGTTCCCTACGGAATCTGATGAACTCCAAGCTACTCGTGGTACTGGGGGTGGTGTAGCAAAAGCTGATGACATTTCTATCGGATGTAATAACATCGGTTTGAAACGACAGCCTGATTTAAGCTTAAGTAAGGGAAATCCATTTGAGTAATTCAGGTTCCTTTCAATAGGGATAAATTTCGGTGTTTGCAGGATGCCTAAGGAAGGAGCTAGGAGATGAAGTGGTTTAGTAGGTGCTGAAGAATGCAAATCTTGAGATGGTGGCATAAATTCTGGTTTTTTGCTGTGGCTTTCTGATAGGCTTAAAGGAACATTCATATCCATCCGATTCTAAATCAGAAAAGCAAACAAAACAGCATTTACAAGCACCTTAAATTAGCAATCATGCACTAAATATGCACAGAAAAGGTATCAAATATTTTTCATCTGCAGCAATCCCCACAAAATCATTTGCTAATTCAACAGGACAGATATCAGACATTCAGAACTGTCTTCATAAATGACACTTTGATACACTTACTTTTATATGGTTATTGTTGCTTTCATCTCTTAAACTATCCCTTGGTTGAAAATCAGTACTCTTTTGGCCAAGTTTTCCTTTATCTTCTTGAGCGGGCAGTTGTGTTTTCAGAGAGGCATTGCCTTCAGCAGCATGTGCAGGCTTGGTTCCTTCCAGGTGAACAGGCTGATGCTGTTGCAACACTTGTTGCACATTTGGCAGGTTGGTAAAGGATGACTGCACTATTTGCATTAAACTCATTAGGTTGATTTGCTGTAGCTGGATACACACACAAAGTTAATACTGTAAACAACTAAACAGTAATCTGAGCAAAAATTCTGTGTCTAGGCTATGTTACAACTGTTGATTACCCTGTTAATATAGGTGACAAAATAAAAAATATCCCAGATTTTAAATAATGATTCATTTGTAGGATTGTTTATTGTACTGGACTTTCTTTTAAGGTTCATTAAATACTTGCCTCACACTATGCTAAAGCAAGACAAACTCATTCCCTTTTTTTTTGAAGTTTGAGCAAATGTAAGGTGATATAAAATTGTCTTAATGTACAAGCAAAAATTAAATCCTAGCATGGCTGCAAAGTTAAAAAACAGGTGGATGAGTTTCTTCGAGACATGGTTTAGTAAGGAGATAGGCACAGTTGGACTCGGTGATCTCAGAGTTCTCTTCCCACCTAGTGATTCTATGATTCTATGAAAGTTATTACAGCTTCAAAAGTTTTCCTGATCTATGTTTTAGAGCACATAGAGTTATGTGAACTAAAACACACTTAAACTTTTATTAATATAGTACTCATTTCCTTGAGTCAAAAGCAAGAATTTAGTCTAAAATAAGTTTTCACATTTGTGAAAAATCTCACTCAAAAACAACCACTGAATACCTTTGAAAGATTAATTATCTCCATTGTTTTAAATAACAGCTCATACTGTGAACAAGATTTTCAATAATGAGATGCTCTCACCTGAACTAACTTCAACATTTCATCTTGGAGCATATGACTGACAGTTTCTGATCTGTTTGGTTTCTCTTCTTTAGGGACTTCTACATTGATTTTTTGCTTCTTTGCACAAATGGAAGTATTGGAGGCAACACTTGACACAGTTGACACAACAGTCTGAGAAGGGTGACGATCACTTACAGAAATCTCTCTATTACTTAAGGAGGAAAAGGACAAAACTATGAAAATCACTCAATTCAGAATATCTATATGAGTTTGTCTTACACATAACTTTTCTAAAGCATAAATTTGCAGGAACAACGAGATAATTATCACTACACAATCTTCATTGGAGAGTATGTAAGAAAACTTTTTTCCTTACACTTCCCTAACATCATAACAAACAGTAGTAAGGATGTAAGTTCTACCTCATTTTTCAGTCACAAGGCTATCTGTTATCTTCACTAGAGATAAAGGCAGAAAGTAATGATTTGACAGAAAGAAGGCCTGGTTAGTAATAAAACAAAACAGGTGATAGAAGTAGTAGAAGAGTATTTTTAGCTGAAATAAGAGAGATGGTAGATTCATTTAAATAATTTTAAATGTGGCTTCACATACTTGGAATTAAAAAGCAAAAATTTCAACAACAAAATTTCAGATCAGAAAACAACACTAAAATAACAAATATCAGATGATACAATATATTGAATTTCCTCATAGAGATAATTACATATTTTCATAGGTAAAGACTGTTAAGAAGAAGTCTTTAAATGAAGAAGAGAAGGTAAGGATTTACAATAAGTTATGAAGAAACCGAACGACTTTACCTACATCAACAGAAATTAACCCAAAAGACATGTCTTTACACAAGAAAAATGCTAATGTTGCTACAGGTACAGGCAACCTTTGCTTTTTCCACAACCGAACAGGATGCCCTCCAAGCATGTGAAGAACCAGAAGCATAAAGCAATGGCTCATGAGTAATACTGAAAAGGTTTTGTATATTTAATAGGTGAAGTGGCACGGGAAATCTTTTGGAAGACAATTAGAATGGGTAAGCATGGCGTGAAACGTTTTGAGACAAGCGTTTTTTAAAAAAGCTGGCATGAAAAACTCAAGAATGAAATGAGATTAGAAGCACATGAAAATGGAATCCAAAGGGGTAAGTAGATCAGATCTTTCTCTAAATTAAAACAAAATCATAGAAGACGGTTCTAGAAGTGAAAGTCTAAGATTGGCTCCTGACTCCTTTATCCAGTTCCAACCTTCTCCCTACTTAATAGAAATACTATAAACATATTTATGTACATACTCATGTGTATCAACCAGTTGCTGTAGGAGGCATAAATTTTATAAAAATATTGCTCTAAGTTTATAATGTTGTTGTTTAGGTGGTTTATGTAACTTATGTATCTTCTATAGTAAGAGCACAGAATTATAAGGATTCTGTCTGGAACCAGAAAAAAAAAGCATCACTTCTCTTGAAATCTGGTAGCTCTGAATTAACATGTTTGATTCACATGATATTCTCGAGAACATGCAAGAGCATACAATCCTCAACGATTACAGTACAAAAGGGTTTCAGGAAAGGCTACTTAATAGTACAGTTTGGAGATACAACATATTATGCCTGCAAACATTTTGTAATGAAATCTACATATCTTACAACAGACTGAAAATTTAATAGGGATACTCCATTTTTTATTATATAAAGCAATATAGGTTTATCTTACCTGGGAACTTCTTCTTCTTGTTCTAAAGCGAATGAGTGAGAAATGGTGCCAATAACAACCTCAGTCATGCTATAAAGAAAGAAAAAATTAATATTGTATATAAGACAATAATATGTCATGCTGCTGTGACTCCACCACCTCCCTGGGCAGCGCATTCCAGTGACCAATCACCCTTTCAGTGAAGAACTTCTTCCTAATGTCAAGCCTAAACCTCCCCTGGTGAAGCCTGAGATCGTGTCCTCTTATATACAACCGTGTCCTCTTATATATAACCATGTCCTCATATATATAACGTCCTAAGAAAGTATCTTAATTAGTATGAGATAAAATACCTGGAAGCCAGCTGATCAGAGCTAGGCTGATCTGCATGGCTTCAATTGCTGCATTACACTGAAATTCAAGCTGGCAAATGTTGACATTCAGGCTTTGTCTCCCTAGCAATCAGGAACTGACTCAAACAAAAACAGTAAACAGGTTCTGCCTATTCAACACAAACAGCAGGCAAAAAAAGAGGTTGATCTGAGTTGACAAAACAAGAGAAAATCCAATTTAAGCAATACCGTTAGTCTCATTACTTCATTCCTAATAAAAAAGCCGGTATCATAAGGAATCCCTGAAGGACATCTCATGTGCAGTTATTTTTGTTTCTTTCAAAACAAAAATACATAATTTTAGAGAATTCCAGGTATTTTTTTAAAACTAAGCCATTTAAATTTTTTCACCAACATTATATATACACAAGGATATTTATTTATATGCTACCAAAATTAATAAGACTTTCTAAATATTAAGACTCTCAGGCATTGTATATCAGAGGAAAAGGTTTCATTACTACACCCTTTGTGGACTTCAAGTTCTTCCCTTGAAAAAATACAGAGAAATTAAACTCAACAGTACTCTATTCACACAGATGATGTGACAATCAGGTTTACAGACTGTTTCCATAATTTTATACACACTATATTCAAAATGTAGAGATATTTTAAAGTAAAATTTAAAAAATAACATAATTAAGTATATTTCTTAAGTTGTCGAAAATAACAATCCCAACTTCAGCTTCCCAGACACCAACATCTCTTTCCTCTATGCTGTGTAACAAATTAGCAGTTAAAAGTTTCTAGAATAACAGCTCTCCACCTATATTTAGCCTAAAGATTATTCTCTTATTTTAGGTCTGAAGAAGAAACTGTATACCTGAAGCTTTTCCAGTTATTCTTTATCCTTTCCCCAGATATAAAATAAAACTTCCCACAAACCATGCCTTTTAAGCATGACTAAAATAATAATAGTTATTTAGTCTATGTGAAATACCTGCATATATGGAATAGAAGATGATGGAAATTTTGTTTCAAACGATGTGTCTGCTGCTATACAACAGCAGGAATCTATTGATACTTCAGAGTATACCATAATTAACAAAACTACTTTACATTTTTAAGTAAAGTTAAATAACAAACTAAAACAATTAAAAAACATCTCTCACACATTCAGCTCAGCCTTTCCTTCCTTCGTTTCATCCATCTTTTGATCTTCCTGGGGACTATCTACTTCTGAAACGGAATCCTGATGGAATACAAAAAAATGCATCTGACCTTCTAAAATTTTATAACTCCCTTCTGCTTCAATATATTATTTTATTAGCCTAAAACAAGACATTTTGATTAATCAGCCACATGAAAAATCTGACTGAAAAATAATCAAAATTACATACATCTCAAAAAGGAGCTACAGAACAGAAATTAGGACATAACCCAATGACTCCTCTGAGCGTCTTTGTTCTTTAGTCATTATTACGAGTTTTTATTTTCAAATTTCTATCTATATAGTACCCAGGAAACACACTCTGCTAAAGTCACACCACTCCAGGTAAAGATGAACATGTGGAAACAACCAATTATATACAAACTAAGAAACGGAAACAAACGCAGGATTTTACATATCACAGATTCACTATAGTAAGATGCGTTGTTGAATTGAACACGACAATACATTTATTGTTTCTAATCCTGTTAACAGCACTGAATCTAGAGAAATACAGGCAAGGAAAACAATGGCATTACAATTAATATTTCAGCATAATAACCCTTAGCTGATCTGCAAGAAAGGAGACTTATGATCAAAGACGATGTATGAAAAAACAAAGCTTGTTTAGAGATCCAGACTGAGTTTTCAGACACGAGCAAAATAAACATCGTTATATATTTAATTTGAAAACAAGTAAGTATGCAAACAAGTGGCAGAGTCTTTTATTTAATCATCCTGTGACAACTTCAGAGGCAATATACATTTTTAAGAAAAAAAAAGCTGCTAATACAGCTTTCCAGTGTAAAAAAATACACATAAAAATCTGGTCTATTAATAAATAAAAAAAAAACCTGGGTTGTTTTTTTTTAATTCACATTCTTCTAAATATATGTGTGCATAAATAATCTTATCTATTTATATGTAGTGTTATACATTATAGAGATTAATGTAATTTTTACTTATAAATACTACACATATAGGCATATATACATTTAGTTCCACAAACAACAGACCAGTTTTCCAAAGTGCTCACAGCAGATGTCACTTCACTAGTGTTTAATTACTTGTGACTTTCATCATTGCTTTAAGCAGGGAACAAAAATTCACAAATCCTAATTGGTTTAAGCCCTCAATTTCTTAATTATCTGAAGAGTTCAGGACATTTTGAAAGCGGTATTCATAATAATTAGATGCTTCTATGCAAGATGGTAACTTGCCTTTTCTCTCTGACATTCTAAAGGTTTGATCTTGACAGAACCATTGGAGCTCTTTGGAATTTCATATGGCTCCTCAAAAATCTCTACAAAATAAACACAATTACTTTGTATCAGAAAAGTATGGGATATACAGCACTCATATGATTGCTCGTCACATTGGTCCACTTTTTTCCTAGTGAGAAAAAAGGCACTGAAAGATGTCTCAGCAAAGTCAAAATTTGTGATGATGCACGCATGTGAAGGAGCTGGGGAGGGAAAAAAGCAAGCTTACTTTCATGGGAGGAATATGATAAGCTTTACCTATGCATACTCAGCTTTACAATTTTCAAATTGTATTTTAAACAGTTGCAAGAGTAATTTTTGATTGAAAATGAGAATGAAATATGTTAATATACACTGTTCTACCTCTACAAAAAGTTACATAAGTGCAAAACTTGTCAGAAAGTCTTGAGAAAGCGTTCACGTAACATTTAGTTATAATATAAAACAGATACAATAATAATTTCAATAGAACAATGAAACCTTATTTCTATTTTTTGATGAGGGACATAAAACCTTATTCAGGCAAAACTCCTATTTTATATGGAATCTCCTGTTTTATATGTCAGACCATAGTAAAAGGATATACCATAAAAACAAACCTTTCTCTGATGTTAAATTTAACTCCTCCTGAATAAACGGTCTCACTTCATCAATACCTTCAGTATGAGGTACAGAATGATTTCCATGATTAATTTCCTTATCATCATATTTTGACTGTGTAGAGATTCTGGTGATTGGAATTACAAAATGTGGTTAACAATAGAAATAATATAAGCATATTCCTTAGTTTAAGTGTGCTGTTCCTCTGAGTTTGCAGGCTACTGCATAATTGTAAAGTAAACACTGTTCTGATATAATCAACGTTCATATGACTTTTATCTCTGAATTTCACTTAAATCAAGGTTAATAGTATTTTTGATATAACTGTGATATATTATTGACATTAACGCTACAGTATTTCATATGGGCAGTTTCCAGAAAAATGTAATCAACACATATGGTCTAACAAAAATGAAAGGCATAAACTGCACCATGACATTCATCTCCCTCATGGAAAATTCCTTTATTAAAAAAAAAGTACTTTTCAGAGAAGGCATACACTAATGTTTCAGTGAACTCAAAGATCTTTTGTTTCTTCAGTGCAGCAGAAAATGAAGAGAAATGTCACAAAAGACTTGAAGTTAAGGAATCTCCATCTTCAGAACTGTGTTAAGATATTAAAAAAACCTGCTGCCTTTTCCATCTATTTTTCTGACATGCACACATATGAACATAGCCAGATCATAGATCCAGGGAAAAACAAACTAATGTTGTGAACCCTCATCTCAACACAAAGAAAATTACACTAAAGAGAGTGGAAGTTACCTGAATTCTTTGAGAAAACCATTTTACTGATTATATTAGAAATCTAGATTCCATTTCCACATCACTAAGTTTATAAATAACCATGTACAATTGATTTCATATGCAACAGCTATTGTTTTCTACCTAGAGGTATATCTGCTGATATATTTAATCTGCTTCACGCAGCTGTAAATAATATGTACGAGTTCCACTTCGCACTGAAAATTAAACAGGTATATAACATATAATAACAGTAGAATTGCTGAGGAATTAAGAATAACTAGAGTTCTTAGGTTAAAAAAGAAATTACCCAAACCCATTTTCACAAAGATCATCATAGGCTTGTACACTCCGGACATCAACAGGAGGATCAACCAGTATGGAAGAGCCTTCATCAATACTATTTTCTTTTTCTGTACTAGACTGGGCTTCTGATAGTGATGCATATTCTTTCAGACATCGATTATCCAGACTCTATTAATAACAATAATGATAATGAAAACTCAGTAGTTAAAAAAAAGATAACTACTACTTCAAAAAAATACCAAACAATTTCATACAGCATGTTTATGCTTAACTTCATATTGCTGAGAAATTCTGGATTTACAGCTGCCTGTGGGACCTCAGTTTTGTCCCTTTTTGCATTAAGTGAAGCAATGGTCCTCTGAATCATCCAACAGAAACATAAATAAGAGAGATTTGTCAATGTCAGTTGAGCATCAACTGTAAAATACACTACTATGACAATTAAATATACTCGATACAAAGACACACCATAAGATTTGGCCTTCATCACATGCAATACAAAATTCTACAGTTATCACTGAAGACAATGAGAGGCAAAAACCATATATAATCATGCAGGTAGTGCATGCACAAAATTTTGTCAGTAAGTGGTAAGCAGAATACAAAAGGTACTTGTCAGAAAACAGACAATACAAACCAAAATCATGACAAAATCTCTTTTGATTTCAGAGAAGTACCTACCCCAAAAAAGCCCACAACCCTCTCCCCTCAAAACTTTTTGTGTAGACGTAATTAAAGAAGGTAAGTGATCCAGATGCCTCTAAGCCTCTAAATACAAAATAAAACAATACTCATCAAGTTCCTCTGGCAAATCTCCTCCTTTACATTAACATACATTCTCTGTGTAACAGAGCAGGACAGAAATTCCAAATTCACTCTTCACCAATTTTTAAGTAAACACTCCAGTTAGACTATATCTGCACTGTCTTCAATGAGACATGTCTCAATTCAAAATTCAAAGTCTCCATGGAAAAACAATTTCCTTATTCTTTGTCTCGTTTTTCCATACTCTATTTCTAACACTCGGTTACGTCAAAGACAATGTCTAAAACTAGACAAAATAGCCGAACTTGTAGGAATCTGCTCAAATAATGTGTATGTAGATAAGTGAGTTATAAGTTAAACAGGACTTCAATCTCTAACAACAGTCTGCATACAGACACAATTCCAGTATTCTTGGAATGTTTCTCTTTTCCTGGCAACTCTTAAAGACCGTTAATCAATATTCCAGGTTTTACTGAGAAAAGAATTGTGAGGCAAAAGATGTGTGTGACTTTCTTTAGTGGCATAACTAACTCACATTTCACTGACATTTACCCATCCCCTTCTTACCTTAAATATTACGCTTCTTACTTCAGATCCATTTCTGTGTAACTGTTCCAATAGCCACAAAGAAGTAAGGATAGCAGCTGCTGATGTTTTCACATGTACCATTGGAAGAATGTCTTCTACGGAGTCTTGTTTATTGGAACCACAGAGTAGTCTTTTATCAGACCATCTGATCATCCACTCAAGCAACTTTGCACTATTGCTCAACCTACCCATTAACTCTATACTTAGTTCTTCTCCTGGTACAGTATCAACCACATCAACAGTTCTGTAAATGTATTTAGAAGTTGCCTGACTCTGCAGGCTAGAGGAATTATGGTTAGGAAAGGTATGACTTGCTGTTGCAACAGTGACTCCTTGATTGTGGCTCTGAGTTCTGTAAATTGACTTGCATTTTAAACCAAATAATCCTTCATTAAATCCTTTCATTAGGTTATGTATAGAAGGCTCTGTTGTCTGTACAATGGACTGTACAAGGGTTGGCTTTTCCAAAGTATTTTCATCTTCATTATAGACAGATGCTGTTCCAGGATCACAAGATGCCAGGGCAACAGTATAGCAAGACCCAGCTCTAAACACACTTCGGCTTTTAGTTTTGCTTTGTCGACGTTTTAAGGTTGTATGAACATCGAAGAAGAGAGAATTTAATTCATGCTCTCGAAGAAGTCTAGAAAAGCTAGTAAGAAATGGAATTCCAAGGTCATTGTACTTTATCAGGTCTCTCTCAAGAACATAACTCAAAAAGAGTTCCAAAAAAATAACATATTCATCATCATCACGTTCAAATTCCCATGCACCAACTATAGGCAAATTGCATTGATTATGCATGTCTTTTCCGTTTACTTCTTTATGTTTTGTTTTCCAGTTAAGAGCTTTTATCTTGTGTATGCTATTTTTGCTACCTGTTTCTTCTCCTTGTCTCTGATGTTCATTATGCCTGTAAGACAACAATCATATGCACTGTTAATGTCAAAATTAATTTCAAGAAGAATGAAATGAAAAAATAAGTAAATGCAACATCTGTCTCTTTTCTTCCTTTACCGTTGAAAAAGGGAAACAAACAACCCCGAATTTACATTTGTACAATGTTAAAGTGGCAAATTAATCAAATGCAAAATCCATAGTTTTTACATAGACGGCAACTCAGCAGTATCATATATGAACGTCATACCTGATAATAATTTACACCTTAATAACATAGTAGCTACATAGTATCTGAGATGACACTGGTAGTTGTAAAGTCTACCAAATGTGTAATTTCTCATTTAATAAATTACCCCAAGTGACAATTATCCTGTGAAAAGATTACTTGAACAGTAAGAGACAACATTTTTTTCTCTTTTTTTGGTTTTTAATCTAAATGGAAAGCTTTTTGCTGCAATTTTTTTCATACCTTTGGAGTGTAGAAGTTTGAGATCTTGTTTCCTCAGTTAACAAAGCATCAGAAAGTGTATCTGCTGTGTCAGCATCACTATACAACTCAGGATTCCCCACATCGGTAAGTGTGCTTCTGCTTAGACTAGCGCTTAATGAGAATCTGTCATAACAGTGCTCCTCATCATCTGCTGCTCCCTCTTCTGCTGGCTCCCAGATATTAATTTCTATGGGGCCTATGTTCCTTATTACACGTCTCAAGGCCTTCACTCTCACTTTTTCAGTAGCTTGTATAACAACAGACATCATTTCTTCACATTCAGGACCTACCAAAAGAAAGAAAATCAAGAGATTTTAAATGCAAACTTATCTGTTTTCAGTTATTCACTCAAATTAAGACAAAATGAATTTTGAATCATCATAAATTATAGCCATTTAGAAATACAAACAGGAACTATGATGAAGTAAAAAACCACCATCAACTTGGAAGTCAGGATATTTTATTATTGGTATAGACATATCAGAAAGAATTTGTCATAAAATTCCAAGTTGTCCTACTTAAAACTGTAATAATTGTTTCATATGTGGTATGAAATAAGGTGTCATTACAAGCTAACAAGTAGGGTAAAAAAGAAAGCTAATTTAATATTTCCTGAAGAAGAATGCACATTACTTTTAACAATACTTTGTTGAAGTCGCTGCTGAAGTCCATGATATTTATTTCTTAATGGAACTCTTATATCTTCAGGATTAGGAAATGCTTTTACAAAAATCTCTGCCACCTGCAAAAAATAAAATATGTTTGCAAGTAGCTAATATACAAGTAAAGTATAATTTTCAATAGCACTTACACCACTAGGAAGTCTAACCAGCAGCTTTTACAAGGAGAAGATTCTGATTACATTTCTGATAATCTCTATTGCTTTTATTCTAGTTTTAATGTCTTTTACCTTTTTCACTGGTGGCAACTCTCCAAGCAGACTCAAAATTACATCTTGAACTAATTCTTCAGCATTCATGAACCTGCAGAAAGGAAGCATTCGACAAGCCCACTCCACAGCATTCAGACAGTGTTCAACTGTGGACGCATCATATTCATTCTTCTTCAGATGCTAAAAAAAACACCTTGTTGTAAAATATTAATTGATATGAACAATATATTTCAGCTAAATCATTCATACACTGTAATGATTCTTCCCTAGCCAAAAGAAAATAAAACCTCTCTAACGTAACTTCCAAATAAAGAAGTATACAATGCTACAAGACAGATCAAGGTTGAAGGGGACCATAACTTATATATTTAAAAAAAAAAGAAAGAGCTTTTTTTAAACAAGCTTAGAACATTATTCTATTAACAATCTGTTGAAGAGTCTGTTTGCAGTCAGACTTGCAAGGTCAAACTTGAGGATTTGACTAAACTAACCATAACTGATCAAGTATACTGAATTACCAGGTGAAAAAAATCATTTTAAGTTGATGATATATTAATTCTTGGGAGCAAAATCTTTAAGCCAGCCAAGAAGCTTTTAAGAGGCATCAGTTTACTTTGAAACAGTCAGTGTTTTCTACCTCATTTGTCACTGCTGCACAAACACAAAGAAAATGGAATAGTCTAATATTTGAAACAGAGCCATTCTATTTATTTGAATCTTGATTCTTCTGGTGAAGGGAAATTTTGTACTTGTTCTAAAAAGGAAGCAAACTTTGCTATGGACAGATGAGTTGCTAGACTAGATAGGACAAAAATCAGTATCTGTACCGTTACAGAATATATGACAAGTATCACACTAGTAAATTCTACTTTCCCCCCTCCCTGACTTCAGCTTCAGTTGATTAGGGTGTAAGTCATTCTTTTTCAAAATCAAGTATATTTAATGCATGGTAAAAAATATTTTTTTCAGTGTGTTAAAAAATACTGGTCAGGAAACACGCAAAATTTCTTAATCTAATGAAAAATAGAAGTTTTAAATACTTAGGTAGACAATAAGTGTGGTAACTATTGCTCTTCTTTAAGTATCTGTTCACTTATCTGAGTTAAATACCAATTAGAAGCTCAACAGAAATACTATTAGAAAGATAATAGTTCACATAGACAGCAGAATTCCGTAGCAGTAAATACTGCACTTTATAGCGCTGTGGTAATTTTGTCCTATTAGGCAGATAAAAATTCTCACAGAAATATACAGAAGATCTTTAGAGTTCTTCTTATTGCTTTATAGAATTAAAATGTATCGTTACTATATTAGTATTAGAATTACCTTACAACTGTTAATATCCTCCCTTGCAGTTTGGTACTGCCTACAGTTGTGAGATAGTCTTTCACGAACATGGAGCATCCAACACAATGCACACAGCTCTCTGAAGCAGCCTGTGACACAAACATGGAATACAGTGAGATTCTAGTTAAATAAATGAAACAAAACATCTTGAGATTTTCAGATAGAAGAAAGGTATTAACACTATCTTAAAAGTAATTAAATAAAAAAATCACTCATTCTTGAGTTTTCAATAATGGTCTGCAGATAAAGCTCTTTAGTCCCACTTAGTGCTTACGTTCTTTCACATCTGTAACACCTACAACATGCACAATATTCTAGAACAGCAACTTTCAGATTAAGGGTTTTTAGTAACTAATGTAAAAGCTGGAAAGGGAATATGTTTCTCCACACACTGCAGTACACTATTTCAAGTTAATAAGTTCTTCTTTGCACTTGTAGATTCTCACTTCTGTTTTTTTTCCAGCTCTAAATCATTTTATTTTATTGCATACAGACCTAGAATTTTACAGGTAATATCATCAAACTGATGTTCTCCAGAAGATGTAGATCTAGAGAAAACAGTGTGAAAATTGGAGTAACGAAGCAAAGTCTCTGGGAATGGACTCAGTGAAGGAAGAGATTCTTTCATTCGAATCTATAAATAGTTAAAAAAAAGAAATGAACAATAAAAATGGAAAGAAAATAAATGTTAGTTTTGTATATATCACTACTAAATACACAACCTCTCAGTTATTAGCAGAATACTGCCAAGATCAATAAAAATCCCTTAAACTTGCTTTCAATTTTCTGCAAATCAGTATTCTGAAAATTGATTTAAAGTTTAGTATGACCTATAGCACAAAAATGCTTTTTTTCTTTTTGCATAGTATTGGTGATTACCATGAAACACAAGAGCTACAAAGTACAGTAAGAACTAAGATCACAATTCAGAAATCAATTTAATCCAACACAGTCCAGATTGCTTGCAACCCAGGCAGACTAGTTTTCCCCCCTATTTCAGCTGGCACTTTTGATCACCTCCCCATGCCAGCATTAATGACGTGACCATGCAATAAGCAAATAGAAGGAAATATTTTTCAATCAGACTTGTTCCTGATCTGGATCTTTGCACAAATGCTGGTGCAGGGGGACTGAAGGACAGCAGTCCTCCTTGCTTCTATAACAAGTTTGATTACAAGCCTGTTAGTAATACTTGCAATTGATAATCAAGTTACAAAAAAGACAAGTTAAATTCTTACTTTTTGCATAACTTTTCTTGCCCACTTCAGCTGAGCAATATACCACTGTGCTGCAGGGCAGGAACAATGAGCAGCCCGGAAAAGCAAGATTATTCGTTGAAGAACTCCTGACACTTTCTGACGACTTTCTCTCTCAATTTTTAAAAGAATGTCATTACAGTCTTCCTGAAAAATGCAAATTCCAAGGCAAAAACAAGCCCCAAAATTAGAAAGGACATAATACAATAAGGAATCTGACCTAAGTATTTTTTTCTGCTCCTAAGAGTTATTTCCCTTCTTCTTTAGAGCATGGATTTGTTATGGAAAAAATAGAGGCATACGTACTTTCTTATCACTACAGTATTACTTAAGTAAACGAGATTACATGGAAAAAACAGACAGAAAAAAGAAATCAAAGGAATCAGAATAAAGATCATGATATATATATTCAAACAAAGACCCAAGAAACTTCTATTGCGCATGCTTACTTCACTGAGAGAAGCTGGCTGAGGACAGTATAATGGTGGTGCTGGAAGATAAAGCCCATCTGGAACTAAACCACAGAATTTTCTGCTAAGATCCTTGGCAGAATCCATCAAAAGCTGAAATGTCTCTGACAGAATGTCAGCATCTGCCATAACAGCTGCTTTGAGTAGTTCCTGTATTGAACTATATAGAATATTTGCATCTTCCTCTTCAATGGGATCTATAAAATATTAAGCACAAAAACTAATAAATTGAGTCAATTAAAACACGGCCTTCATTCTGAAATTATGAGGCTACATTCTCAGAATTTGCAGTCATCTATTACACAATTTACACATTGCTTTTTTTTTGCTTTAAGAGGTATCTCTCACATTTTAAAACAATATTCAATTATTAATTTTACTTTTTACCACATTAGGGTGGAAGCTATTGTCTTTCTAGATAGCACACTGAACTTTTCAGCCTTGGCAAAGATTTCTGGCAAATCATTCTCACCAAGCAGGCATAAACTAGGTACACCATTAATAAAGACTATAATAACTCAGTAAAATAAATCAGTGAGCATGATGATCGAAGAAAGGGAAATGTATTTGTTTGATCTCTTTCACATATTACTGCATTTCCTCATCTCCTAGAAGTAGTAGAACCTTTAATATACTTCATTAATGGGGTCCTGAAATTTGCATAATATTATACTGCTCTGCTTCCATTCTACTCCTCTTGTAGAAATATGTCCTGACAAATTTTTCCACTACCTATCATACTTACAGATTTTTATGTACAGCATGGATATGTGTATGTGTGCATTTGAAATAAAATCCTTGGAAATCAGTACAACAGAAGAATCTACGTAGTGTTTGGGATATGGCTTAGCTAAAGATTAATTAACATCCACCTGCTGACAGGAAACTGAAATGTGGTTTCCAAACAAAGAAAAAGAGAGTAAGGAATAGAGAGAGAGTCGGTAAACTTTCTGTAAAATGTAAACAAAGACAGATTGATTTAGCTAACTGAGGGACTTTCAGTAGTGAAGTATTAGGTTATGTGATAAAAACTTTGTACACACATATAAAGGAGCACAGAGAGAGGAGCAGATGGGGGACTTAAACAATAGCCTGACACGTATAAACAAGGTAAAAAAAAAAAATCAACCCGTGAAAGGCTCATCTCCACAAGTTGAGAGTTCCACAACAGCAAATTATGTGCTCAGAGAACATGAACCATCAGGAGTGGCTCTCTTCAGTACCTTTTTTCTTGAGAGGAGTTACTGTCAGAATGGATAGGACATACTATAGGACACAAGGAAAAGCTTTTCGTGATTGCACAATGCTCCCTATAGGATGTTTAGGAAAGAAATCCAAGCTATGGCAATGGAATTGTGGCAGCCCCACTTCCACTGGACCCTGTCAGCACGTCTGTTTTCCTGGGAGAGGGACTGTCCAATCTATGTGTCTGTGCACAGGACTTCAATCGCCAGCAATTGGAGTGGGACCACAGGTCAGACAGTCTTTGTGTCTGGGATGCCAAGTAACTGCAGAGAGTGGAGTTAGGTCAAATTAAGTGCCACAAACTGGAGTGAGATCACAAGGCAGAGTGTCCATGTATGCACAGTGCCAGTGACTGGAGCAAGTGAGGGTACATAAGTAAACACGAGTGCTAGCAATTCTAAAATCAGATTAACTGATTAGTAAGAAAGGAGCCCTGCAAGCCAGAGGTGTGTATATCTTGCTCTTTCAAGACAGAGACCACAGGAGCTGGCAGTGACTGGAGGGACCAGTGAAGACCTGGCCCGCTGCTGAGAGACAACTGGAAGACCTGCTTGTGTGTTTGCTTGTCTCTAAGGGCAAGACAAGGGCATTTGGATGCTGGAAGGACCAAGGCAGTCGTGATCACCTGCCAGAATAACTGCGTGCACAGTTCTGTGTGCCTCCAGGGGTGAGGTGCCTGGAAAGACTGTGAGTGCATATCCAGTGTGTGTGAGGGGGAAAGGGTATTTGTGAGTGGGTCTGTACCAGAAAATAGGAGTATGGCTGTGGCTTTGGGGACTCATGCAGATGGCAGCAACTTGGGAGATTCAGCTCCTAGAAGGATCCACATTGTACACATAGGTATGCAGTCCTTCATCCTCACCATCAAGAGAGGGAAACTGGAATGCTGGTACTGTGTGTGCAAGTGGTGAGTATGTCTGTAGGTGTTGATCTGTGTGGCCAGCTCTATACTGGTGTTGTATATGTGTGTTTGTGTACGTGCCTACTGAGAATACATTCTCAGTCTTGCTAGTTGTTGGACCTGGAGGCATGGAGCTACCAGGCTATGAGATGCCAGCTGCTCCCCCTTAGCAGAAAGAAAAGGCAAAAATCAAATGCTATCATGTAACTAAATTTGAGGATGATGATACTTTCCATACTGTTAATGTATTGCTTCAGAGCATTTCTTCTGATTTAATGAAGCTTCGGTTTTCTTCCAAACTGAAGTTAATATCAAATATAGTCAAATATGGTTTTGGCTGATAGGGACGACGAACATCAGATTGAAAATACAGTCCGTTTTTAATATGATCAAAGCCAAACCCAAACCCCTATAAAATTAAAGCACTTAAATACATTATAACAGTAGTGCACACATTGGAGAAGATGAGGTAATTGTTTCTTTTGAAGACAGCACACAGCACAGACTATGCAGTGAAATAACATGAAAAATAAACAAAATTATTTATAATTTTATGTACCTGTAAACTGCTTGTGTTTAATACATCCTGATGTTTCAGAAGTAACTGGCTGTCCCAACAAAGATCGTAACTGTTCCTGAAAAGTCTGCATTGGTGACAAGCTTAACGGCAGGTGACACTCTCTGGTTTTCCATCTGAAAGTATTACAAGAAACTGTTCATTAATAACAAAGTAAAACCCATGGATAACCTAACAAAGCTCTGTTAAATGAACATCTGTGACAAAGTAACTAATCTTAACATGTTAGGTCCTACACCTACTAGGAGTCTGGGAATATGAATTTCTGAGGCAAAGGATATGCCTTGTAACAATAAACTTCATGCAAACAACATTAATAACAAAATTAAAGTATACTAATTCCAAGATCAAACTTACCTTGATAATTCATGAGAATCCTGACAATAGAGCTGATAGGTCACACCAATTGAAACAGACAGTTTCCAATCCCCAAGTCTGTGTGTTAACCACACAGCCTCTGGAATGAGCCCACCAATGAAGAATAAATCAAGAGCGTATTCAGCTGTCCACACAGATGAAAGGTTCTGGTCTCTGACAGCTCTGGTAACCAAACACTGTTGCAGTGGAATAACACGAGCAGATAGGTCTGTGACACACAAAAAAAATCAAAACACAAAATTAAAGTTTAAATAAATCTGTGTGCTGTCAGTTGAATAACCTGGAATTCATAAGTTTGTGTTGCTTTTGGATTCATTTCAGTGTACAACTGTTTTTCCTTTATTGGTGGCACATTATGGGGTTTATCTGCAGCAGACAGATGCAGTTGTTGCTATGATATAATAGTGAGGTCACAGTAGGCTATTTATCTGCTTCAGAATGTGAGATAAAAGAAGCAGCTATGGGAATTGCAACTTACCTTTGAATAACAAGAATATTTTCAATAATCTAGAGATTCAAAACATTAATCCTACACACAGACACATAACACTCGAAAAAAAACCCCCAAAACCCCTGCAAAATCTAAGCTATTTTATTTTGACAGGCAATGGTTCTGAAACTATAAATCAAGTTAAAGCATAACAGACATCATTGATATATATGTAAAAAATTATAAGAGTTATGCACAGCAAATCAAACCACTCTTAGAGAAAATACCTTGATTGATGTGAAGCGGATGCAGGATGTCAACGTTGTGTGGGGGAAAGATATAGAGTAGCTGATTTGTGAAATAAGCAGCCATGAATCGTGCCATGGATCGAATCACAGCCATAGCAGTTTCGGTGTGAACATCCGTTACCATCCATAGTTCATGCTGAAAATATTTGGTATCTAAAAAATAGATAACAAATGAAGTCATTATAAAGAAAATTATTTTCAATTTGAATACTAGAATTGTTTAATCACAGCTTTTTTTTTTTTTAAACAAAGTGTGCTATTTCTTAATTTCTTGACAAGCTCTCAGGACATAGAGAGCTAAATCTTTTACAAAAATAAACTAATTTTAAATTATATTAAAAGACTTTGATATCAGTTTTTTAATGACTAATGATGGATCTCTGGTTTCTAAATTTAGATCAGCACTGAGTAAAAAAAATCCAAACTGTTTAAATTTGGAAATTGAGATTTTACTTAACAAACCCCACCCCCCCAAACTTATAAGCATTGGCAAAAAAATCCCACTATCAATTTAATTTCATATGATTTCCTCCTTATTTTTCTTATCCAAAGCCTTGCCTTGAGCCAACTTGAACCCGTGAACACTTAACAGGCCATGTTTTCCCTACTAATTATATATCGAAAGCTGTCTGAACACAGTCCAACGAGTGCACCCAAAAGAACATCTGAGAAAAAGATCTTTAAAGTCACTGAAAACTTCAGTCCACTATAAAGCGAACAGCATGCTGTCAAGTGTGTGATGGCACAGAAATAAGAAAGCAGGTTATTCAAATGGTATCAATATACCTTACCACATTTCTATGCAATGTATACATACCAGAAAATTTTTCCATGTGACTCACTGAGAGCTGTGATCGTCTTAGAATCTCTCCTACCAGATGATCACAGAGTCCCTGAGCCTCACGCAAGTTATATTGATACAGGTGGCAAAAAAATATTGCAAGATAATATCTAGTCTGAAGAAAACGTGTCCTTTTTCCTCCTGTGTTAAAAGAGAAAAAAAATGTAGAAGTCCAGTTGAAAAAGAATAAATATGAGAACAGACACAGCAGGTTTGAAATTGGTAGTTCTTACCCCTCCAGAAACACATCTACTCTGAAAAGGAGTAGAACTCAGGGGCAGCTATTGTAGGAGGTATCATCCTCCTATAGTCTCAAAGTGTTGGTGAGTAAACACTCATCCACAACAGTTTTACTTCTAGAGATCTGGCAGTTTTCAAGACAATACTGTGCAAAAGTTTTAAGACATAGACAATGTCAGGAGAGCTCAACAGAGCCTAGCCTGCAAAGAAGGGATGCCTAAGCCATAATGAAACTGCTTAAACAACCATTAAGCTTCCAATATCCTGGATTATTTCTGCGCAAAATATTCCTCGTAATAACAGTCAGGAGATAATTTTTCTCATCATGCATGGGAAGAGACTCTGGAGTATCTGTTTCAAATTAACTTCTAAATAAACTCCTGCCAGAAATTATTTTGTTTTGCTGCTCCTTAAACTCTAAGTCTTTTGATTTTACAGCTACTAAAGGAATTGATTTTTTTCACCTGTGTTTCATTGCCCCTTTCTTGCTCAGAAATGAACCTAGAGATTTCTGTACTAAGTACTTCATATTCACAAGAAAACTCTGATACTAAAATAGAAATGCATGGAATTTTTCAGGGAGTAATCAGACTTAAGTTATGTCTGGTCTTAATTTCAAATATGCGTTCTTTACGTGTCTTGCTCCCTTATTTTTGAAGGGCAAACAGAGAGTCACAAATAACTATGTAAAATGATTATACAAGTCAGCCCCTCCACTCCCCAAACAGATGTCATTCCTTACCTTTTGCTTTGATTTCACTAAGACATCTTTTCCACATGTCCACAGATTCTCTGTATGAGCCTAAAAGGAACTTCTCCTCACCTACAAGTCACATATAGAACAAATAAAAAGTTTTACAAAGCACATTTACACACATTAACTTACTGCAGTATTACAGATTTATCATAAGCCGAGTAAAATATGTGAGTATCTGGCAAATTTGTAATCTCAGATCTAACTCTAAGTTTTGAGCATCTGAGAGAAGACTTTGAACCTTCCTTCCCACCTTTTTTTTTAATTGCTAAATCACGATTAAATGAAAACAAAAATATCAGGTTATAATCACTCCTACAAGCTCTTCAGTAATTAAGTGAATTTTTCTTATTACACAACTTTATAAATGTTAACTAGAGTTAGAACTTCGGTATTCAAAACCCATAATAGGATACTAATGGGGAAAAAGCATTTTATTTGTTATTAAACGTACTACGATGTGGAAGATTTTCTTTCATCATAAAAAGTAGCTGTAAAATTATTTATCAAGTTGAACATACACATTCTTTCTCAGTGCAAAAGCCCTTCCAAACAATATGTCTATGGACTGCTACGCATTTCATGTCTCTAAATGTCGCCTCTGTAAATGTCACCTCTCCATCGCTATTACCGTTCCAATTTTTAATCAATTGGTTTACTCCAAATAGTTTGACATAAAGGTAACTGTAAAGGAGCAGAGCTCCTTTGCAAAGGAGGAAATAAAAATTGGTTTATAATACGAGAAAACACAAGGACAACTTTGCCACTCTATCCTGCTTATCAGCAGCTAGCCAGGCTGCTTATCAGCAGGCCCATCAGGATATATGTTACTCTAGCTCATCCATAAACTTCACTGTATCTATTTGGCAAACCAAAGGTAAAGAAAGAACACAAGAAATGGGTGGGAAGGAAGGGGAGGAAGTCACATGTACTGTCAGGATGAATGAAACAGACATAAAAGAGTTAATATACTGTATGGAGTGATGTAGGAAGAGAAGCTAGAAGTATCATAGAAAGGAAACAGACTTGCGGTGGGAGACATAAATGGGAAGCTGGGCTTATTAGAGTGGAAGTGGAAAGGAAGAAAGAGGATAGGACAGTAATGTGTAGAAAATTAGGCTAAAACCATTCACTATTTGCAACAAAAATATGCTAGATTAAGTCCATTATATTAGGTCATGTTAAACTAAATTAGATGCTTAGCTGAGGATGACTACATTAATGTATACGACATGCTCACGTTCAGAGTGATTACATGAAGTGAATAGGATTTCCACATAGAAATTCAGTAAGAGGCACATTGTGATGCTTATTTACTTCAGAGAAAAAAAACATGTAACAAATGAAATCAGAATTCAGATCCTGCATTCAGATTCTCTAGGAGATGATTCAAAGGAAACAGAAATCATGAAGTCATTTCATTTTGATCAACAAGCTATAAAGATTATAATAGCATCTACAAGTGTACTGGAATATGAAGAAAAATATAATATGAATATAAATATGAGAAATATAATAATATAAGAGAAAGTTCTGATTAGAATTTTAAGACAAGTACCAATATTAAATTTTTAAAAATTTGGCGGTCAGTTATTGTCATTAAGTTGGATCTAATTTTCCTAGTATTCAGTTAACAATGCAACTACCTTACATTTGTAGCTCTGCCCAAAGTACTAACCAGATACAGAATTAATCCTCAAATGATGTTCTAAGGCCATTCCTGAAGACTGGAGAGTTGCTTGTATATGACCTAAAAGCATTGAGACAACAGACTGCTCTTCTGCATTATTCCTCACTCTTCTGTTCAGCTGCATCTGATACCAAACCACCTTCTTATATAATAATCGCCATAGGACAATCAACCTGTAGTTTAAGAATTATAATAGTACGAAAAATCATCAAATGTTAACAAAGTTACTTACATTGATTTCTTATTGTCTTATATTTTTCATTATATATCTGAAAACAAAATTATATTTTATGTTAACAACTACATTCTTGACTTCAACCAAAGGGAAAAAACTGAATACTTTTTGCCATGGTTTTTGTTTTTGACCAATAAATATTGACTCTTCTGAATTTGTGTAAATGCAGTAATCTACTTAAAGCACCCAAACACACTCAAAGTGAATGCTCTGCTATCTAAAAAGTAGGGAAAAGAAATAACCTAGATAAATCTCAAGACAGCCATCAATGTCTTTATAAACTAGATGATTGATTAAAAATACAATGAGAGCATAACACAGAAAAGCAAGTCCCTGCTTCCCAGTATAGCATTAATACATGTACCAGCTCAGACAGGTAATATGCTTGACAATACAAGCAAATATACATTGTCAGGGACTTGAAAAACTTGCACAGAATTGCGATAAAACTGCATTTTTTCTAGCACTACTGCTTCCATTATTAATACATACAAACCCAGTCATATGCACAGTGTTCAATATCTGGAGCCAAATTAATTGAAAACATGGATTATCTTCTCAAAGACAAACGAAATTTGCCTGCTTGTATTATATTTCAAACTCACTGAACAAATATATTTTACTATAGTAAGATTAAAATTGTGAGTTATAATGCTTCTTAGATTCTAAATCTCTAGAAAGGAACAGCCTGCTCATATTATTTACACTTGGATCCATTTGAGTTCTGCAGTAGAGAAATACTCCAGTGACAGTAACATATTTGCCAGATAGCTGGATAGTACACTTCAGTTTAAGCTTCTTTAAAGTTCATGTGTGTATCCTCAAAGAAGTAGCTCTGATAGTTTATCACAGAATCACAGAATGGTTTGGGTTGGAAGAGACCTGAAAGATCATCCAGTTCCAATCCCCCTGCCATGGGCAGGGACATTTTCCACTGGATCAGGCTGCTCATAGCTTCATCTGGTCTGGCCTTCAGCCTCCATGGACGAGGCATCCATGATTTCTCTAGGCAACCTGTTCCACTGCCTCACCACCCTTGACAGCACAAAATTTCTTCGTAATGTCTAATGTAAATCTACCCTCTTTCAGCTTAAAACTGTTACCTCTCATCCTACCACTCCACTCCCTGATAAAGAGCCCTCCTTATTTTCCCTGTAGGCCCCCTTTAAGCAGAGAAAGGCTGCTATAAGGTCTCATAGGAGCCTTCTCTTCTCCAGGCTAAACAACCCCAGTTCCATCAGCCGCCTCTCATAACACTTGTGCTGCACGCCCTTCACCAGCTTTGTTGCCCTTCTCTGCACACACTCCAGCCCCTTAATGTCTTTCTTGTAGTGAGGGGCCCAAAACTGAACACAGTATTGGAGAAATGGCCTCACCAGCATCAAAGCTAACAATCACTTCCCTATTCCTGCTGGCCACACCATTTCTGATACAAGCCAGGATGCTGCTGGCCTTTTTGGCCACTTGGGCACGCTGCTTGTTCATGTTCGGCTGGCTGTCAACCAGCACCCTCAGATCCTTTTCTGCTGGACAGCTTTCCACTCACCCTTCTCAGCCTGTAGTGTTGCACGGGGTTGTTGTGACCCAAGTGCGGGACCCAACACTGAGCCTTGCTGAACTTCACATGCAATTGGTCTTGGCCCATCAATCCAGCCTGCCCAGATCCCTCTGCAGAGACTTCCTACCTGCAAGTATATCAATGCTCCTGCCCAACTTGGTGTCACTGCAAACTCACTGAGAGTGTATTCAATTCCCCAGCTAGATCATGGGTAAAGATATTACAGAGAACCAGCCCTAACACTGAGCCCTGGGGAACACTGCTTGTGATTGGCCACCAACGGATTTAACTCCATTCACCACACCTCTCTGGGCCTGGCTATTCAGCCAGTTTTTCACCCGGTGAACACTACAGCCATCCCAGCAATGAGCAGCCAGTTTCTTCAGGAGAATTATTGTGGAAAACTGTGCCAAAGGCTTTATTGAAGTGCAGGTAGGCAACATCCACAGCCTTTCCCTCATCCACTAAGTAGGCCACCTTGACCAAGAAGGAGATCAGGTTAGTCAGGCAGTACCTGCCTTACCTAAGCCCATGGTGATAGGGTCTGATCATTGTTTATCCTTTGTAATTTCATTTTCACCATGCAAAGATCATTCATACCTTTTTTCTGGTTTTCCATCACGGCTTATTGTTCGAGGAGGCTCTCTAATCAGAGATCGCAGTGAGCTGAACTGCTGAGCAGTATGCTCATTAAGACCTAGGAAAACAGGTACCGTGAAGGAGTCTAGTTCTACAAGACTATGACCAAGAGGAGATGCAAACAAATTCTCATACTGTAGTACGCACACACTACTCAAAGTGTCAGAAACCATTTTCAAAAGACAGAAGCATGCCAAAAGGTTTTCTGAGAACAACTGATCTTCTTGCTCTATAAGCATCAATTTTAATGTTTGTAACGTTAGCTTTGCCACATGCCCAGTCAGACTGGCTCTTGAATGCCAGTACAAGAAAGTTAAACACTGCTGAAAATATCTTAGGACATACTGCATCCAGTGAGAATTCTTCACAGACTTGTTTAAAGATGCATCCTGGCTTAGCAAAGAAACTTTCACGAACTGAAGAATGTTGAAAAAATGGATAATGCACTTGACAGTGTAATTCAGCAACGTATCTTTCTCTTCTATATTTTTTGAAATTCCTATCTGCCATGCAGCAAGGAGGTTTTTCTGAATGGAATGTAGTTCTACTGATAATTTATCTTCCTCTTCAGTACTGTCTTTTGCATGGATAGTATCAAACATTGATGCAAATTCTAAGTAACCATTATCAGCTTTGCCAACAGATGAATAGATCCTTTGGCTATTAAAGCTGGAAGGGCTATTACAAAACTGCTTTTCATCATCTGATCCTTCTTCATAATCCTAAATAAGACAAAAAAAAAAATTAATGGCTCAATTCAAGTCTATTGAGAGAGCAGAGCCTGCAAGGAATCACAATTTAGTCTGAGTCTCAGAACTGATAACTTTATGCTTAATTAACTTGCTTAACTGCTAGTAAGTTTGAGATCAAGAGGAAACTGTTGTGAATTAAACTCAATGTAGCTATTTGGAATAGTTTCGCAGACAGAAATTATCTAACAACAGCAATAAGAAAGTTACACTGTAATTACACACTACAGCAGAAAATGAAACCCGGTCCTTTACTAAGCCCAGAGCATGAGGAAGACTTATTGCCAAATACCCATAAGATAAACACACCGTTTAATAAAATTTTAAAGATAAAAAAAAAAAAAAGCATGAAACAGAGTTGAGAAGGGTTGCATGTAACTGTGATCACAGAGTCAGTCTTACAAAAGACATGTAGAAATCTTGGAATTGATGGAAGAATCCTCTAAAATGAAGGATATCAATTATCAACACATACCAGATGTACAAAGGATAATAATACTGTACTACTTACTAATATACTTTATAGCCCCAGTATATTTAGTAGTGTAATGTTAAACGTTATTATAAACTGATGTATCTGCAATTACCGTGTATATTTCATAAAATCAATCCACTATTGAAAGAAATAAGATGTCTGAAAATAAAAATGTAGTACCAGCTGAGAAAAATAACTATATTCCTCACACCTATAACGAAAATGAGAACTTAACCAATATTGAATTACTTCAATTGTATCTAGTAAGAACAAATACACATAGAATATAAATTTTTTTTACATTTAGAAAACCTTAAAATTAAATTATTTGCATAATTACAAGTGTAAAAATGCTATTACCAGTAAATCCATAGTTTTCTCATTCATTTCTGTTGTATCCTCTTGTAGGAATATCGGAATGGTGGAAAACATGGAACTTTGGGTTTGAGTATGGTTTAAAAGACTAGCTTTTAAAGACAACAGTGATTGCAAGCACAGAGGTCTCCCTTTAGACTAAAAGAAATAACAATGACAAAAAGAGACATATTATCTGTCACTAGCAAGATCAAATCAGATACTTTCTAAAAAGGCCAAGGAAATTGGTCCCTTCTGTAAAAAACTTGAGTTTAAAGTCCTGGACAGAAAGCGAGAACAGGTCAGCGGGCACACATTGCACAGAAACAAACCACCATCTGACCATGCTTCAGGAATGCAGAATTTTCTCAGCACTAGATCACTTCATGCTGAAGCAATCCGCTTTCTTGATCTCTGAAAGGATCCTACAAGTTTGAAAGCAGGGCCTTCTTTCATTCGTATCACTAACACCTCTTTAAATGCTCAAAATCCTTGCCCGCTTTCTAGCTTATGTAAGAATACCACCACAACTCATTTCTCAAAAAATCCAAAATACAAACTTAATTGGAAAAGAAGTCGTATTCCATTAGCAAATGCAAAAACTCTGAACTTAATATCTATTATATCTTATGTCATTTGCGACAGTCATACGACCTCTTCTTTCAAAGGTTTCCCTTCTAGATTTAGCTCAATTTAGAAGCGATCAAAAAATAAACAAATAAGCCTTAATTGCCATCCTCACTTAAGGACCTAATGGACACATGCACACAGCACCCTTAGGAGTGTCGCTGACTGCTCTAAAAATGAAGCAGCCTAAAAGAGAGGTTTTTACAGAATCCTTTTGCATCATTATGAAAAGATGAGCTGGTCAGAGTAGCATAATACTTGCCAATGCTCTGAATCAATTCCATAGATACCGAAATATCAATTTATTTTATGGTTCCAGAAAGAATATATAGTGAGAGTTAAGACTGTGACATTTACTACATTTTACCAAAATTCAATCAGACATGAAAGGAATAAAATTTTAAAGAAAACTATGCAATCTTTGTTTTCCAGTTCAACATTATTCTCAAAATAACTTTATAATTCACAGGAGTTCATACAAATATCACAGTAAAAACTAAATTGAGGTTCTCAGTTAAAAAATAATGCTTTTTTATACAAATGAAGTTTTTTAAATAAAGCCTACAAAATAATTCATAATCTTACCTTGGAGTTCAGCAAATTCCGACGGATACTTTCAAGTCGTTGGGTTGAATCAAGTAAAAGAGATCTTACAAATCCTGATGGTGAAAGGTTGTTAGGAAATCTAAGCACTGTTATCATGTATCCATCAGAGACAATGAGGTAGGGTAATCGTGAATGTGAAGCAACAGAGAATTTCTGTCTTGTAAGGTCACTTTCAGAAGCTGAAGAACCAAGAGACTGACTAGAGTCTTGGTAAAAAGGGTGCTGCTGTCTAAAATAAAAGACGCATCAAAAAATAAGAATCAACTATCTTCTGTAATAATTGTGAACAGAACAGAGGAGACATAACTTATAAACATTTAATACCACTCATACTACTGTCCCAACAGGTCCATTCAGAATTCTAAGGAAATGTCTCAATTTTTGCAGGATAACTCTGGATAACAATATTTATGCTTGAAAGATGCCAGTATTTCACTGTAGTTGCAACTTTTTCAATTTCACGATTCTCTTATTATTTCATTAATAAATGCTAGATGCATTTTTTCAATTTTGACTTTAAACTTCTACATCACACTTGTCTCATTGACTGACAATTGCTTGAAATTCTGTGCAGTTTCTAATGAAGTAACATATGAAAAACAAAAAAATCCCTCAAGATCTGAATCTTAGTATTCCAGAATCAGTTCAGATATTCAACAGAAATATTCCGTATCGACACATAAGTCTGCTCTTACAAAAGAGATCTTACAAAGTCGTTTCTTACAAAGAAACCCCTCCTGAGTTCCTGAAAGCTGCATTATGCATGGATTCTAATACTACCCCTGCAGTACTTTGAAATAATGTATAAAATTATTGGGGTTTTTGTATTTCTTAATAGTCTGAAAGTTAGTAGATTATTTGAAAACAAAGTACCTGTATACACTGTATAAGTAACCAAAATTAAGGAATTTTAATATATTTTAGTATCTGATTTTTCAACCACAGTAAGGAGGTATTAGCATGCTTTGAAGATTTTCATTAAATGTAACATTACACACTATCCAGCTTTAGTCACTCAGAATGCATAGGATTTAAAAAAAACAACTGAAGTTTAGATTGTATTTTGTTCCCTGTAGTTATTGAGACTGTGTTACTTTTTGGAAATTTCAGTTTATGCTAAGAAGTGTTACCAAAGATCCTCCTATGCCCCTGTGCACCCAGCAGCGTACTTTGACAATTTAGATCTGGAGTCCCCCCCCAAAAAACATTTTAAATGCTAACTATTATTAGTTATTGTCCATGCAAATATGCTATTTACAAGATCTGAAATGGAAATGGGATATAAAGCTCTACAGGTGAAATTAAACAGTGAGCAGAGAAACACCAACAGATTAAAAAAAATCTGCACTTTTAGCTCTTGTGTAAATTTAATTTCTTTTTATATCATAAAAACACACTACTTTTAATTACTACTAAATTAAAAGACTTTTTAAAAAACAAATGACTTAATATATATTTACATTGCCACAATGCCAATTTTCATCATGACAATTATAATAAACAGAAGAGAACTACGAAATGAGAAACAGATATGAACAGATATGACACATGAAAAGCAGAAGAGGGAATTTGAAAGATGATATTTAAGTAAAATTGTAACCAATGCATCAGAAAGTCAGATATGATTGTATGACAAAAACACATAAACATTTTCAAACCCATTTACCTGCACGTTATTAGTGGATGAAATGGAATGAACTCTGCTGGTCCAAATTCTACAGAGCAGCCAGTAGTAATTAAGGTCAGCAATTCACCCATACACGTCAACAAAATCAAAGATCCACGTTTTAACATGCAAGCCAAGAAAAGGCTATCAGGAGTCCAACTCATATCACCAACCCAGTAAGATCTAAATTGGGCAAGAAAAAATATTTCTCTCCGTCAAATTTCTGTTTCAAAAGGTTAGGACAGTTGAAAAAAAAAGACACAACAACAACAAAAACCGCAACACAAAACCAAACAATCCACAACAGCAGTAGAAACATTAATTACTGACCTGATAAACTTGGATGGGACTATGCTATGCTTGTTACTACAACCTTTAAGGTTACCCAAAATAGTTGCAAAATTCAATGTGTTTAAAATCAAAATCTGAGTTGCCTAGAAAGAAAAAGTAAATGTAAAGAAAACAAAAATGCTTGCATCAAAATGCCATTATTGAAAAAAATCATTTCTGTTAGCAAGTTATGCATTTAATTTGATATACTGGAAACATTATTGTACATGAAAGTGATACTGCACTTCAGTGTTTATTACTATTTAGAGTATTTATTAATTTTTATAAATATTTCTACATTTGAAAAATAATGTATTATTTTATTTAATTTAATATAATTTATTGTATACTCAATATATAATTCAGTATTCTTGTTAACCTAACTTCTTCTAAAACTCTCAAAATAATGTAAGATCACTTTTCTCCAGCTTTGCTTCCCATCCCGGTAAACTGAATAAGTTGGTCCATATTCCCTGTCATCATTAGCACTAAAAACTAAATTAATATTTGGCCTCCGAGTTGTTAGAAGGAATAACATTATGATGGGAGAATAAAACACCCATTACATATTAGGTTGAGGCTTGACTGAGAATCATCCAGAATTTTGCAGGTACAATGCAGTACTGAAATTAAATTTCTTTACTATTGTATTTCCTGGAGATTAGAAATCACAGAGGATCTGACACAGAATTCTTAACTAAACAACAGCATTCAAAAAATAACAAGTTGTGGCAGAATTTTTTAGCTACGAACATCAATGTGAATATAATGACATGTATCAATAAGAGTGCAGAAAAATCACTCCTAAAAATGTGCCACTAAAGCCATTCATTTAAACTGAACTATTAGCTTAAATGACCTACTGTCTTTAATACCTTTGGATCAGTTTGATTAATAGTTACTGCGAGCAGAAGTCCATCACTTGTAAATGCACACAGCAATGCTCCTCTTGACTTTACAGGCACACACGGAGGAACCAAATTAACAAGAGGACAAGTCTGCTGTACCCACTGCATCTGGTATGGTAAAGAACTGAATACCAAAAAAAAAGAAGACAACAGAAGCAAGAGGTTATTCAGTTATACTGAATGGGATAATTCATATATAGCAAAAAAACATGCAAGACAAACCATAATGGATGAATAATTTTTCATGCTATTTTTCTTCAAAAACCTTACAAATGAAAAATATTCTGTATTTTCACAAGTTTAAAAATTATGTTTGAGCAATGAGAATTATTTTTATGGCACAGGAATTTGGGCTATATGTACAAAGCATACAAACATAGATGCATGCCATATAATTAAGTCACATGCATTCTAGCCAGGAACAGTTCCCTCAGCCACTGTAATGACTTCCAACATAGGAATACTCAGAATCTGAAGATTAAAATCAACAGTATGCTGCTCTGAACAAAGAAGCTCTGGATGCCCCATCATGGGAAGCGTTCAAAGTCAGTTTGGACTGGGCTTCAAGCAACCTGATCTAGTGAAAGCTATTCCTCCCACGGCAGAAGGGTCGGACAAGATGATCTTTAAATGTCCCAAATCATCATATGATCCTAAAGAGATTTAAAACATGATAGGAAATACAAGGAAGATTCCACCTGGCAGCATGCCATATAATAGATAAAAAATAAGGCATTAACATGAAAAAAATTACTTAAACATTAAAATTTTAAAAATTAATTAATGCTATGCTCTATTTTCGCATTATCAGAAAGCATTACCATGCTACTGAAACAAGTGAAGTGGAACACCATTACTATGTTAGCATGAAAAGAGCATTGTTTAACAGACACAGCTGTACCATGTCAAGTGGAGGGCAAAATTTTAGCAAGTTGACTCAAATTATACCTGCAGAGGACACACCCATTTGAAGTCAAAACATACATGTATCTCAATTAGGAAGAGGAATGGGTTACGTATATACTCAGGACTACTATTCAATTGCATTTTTAAAGTTGTTGTATCAGTATAACCATTACAGTACCTTGTCTCACCTCAAGTAAACATACACACTCACGGTCTTACATAGTCTAGGCATAAGAGATGAAAAGGGGAACAGAAAAAGAATGAAAATTTACATCTACGCATAATCAAGAAGAGAAAGAGGTATCCAAGGCATTCATGGCTGCTTATGAACTAGTAACATAATCAAAAAAAGAAAAGGAAACTCTATTAGAAAAAAGCAGAAAACTCCCTGGCACTAACATAAAGGTATTTGCAGGCATGTACGTACACATAAGCCACTCACACACAGCAATACATACACTGTGGGTTTTATTAGGTGTAAGTTCATAACAAGGTACAGAATACACACATAAATGCTGTTACATTAACCACATTTAAATGCTTGAAAATGACCATATATATATATATAGACCATATACACATATACATTGTCTTCATGTGCAAATAAAATGTGATATGCTATGAAAATACATATGCAGATATAATTAGGCGCTTTTAACCACAGGTTAGTTGGACAATAAGTGTGAATGTGTTCAATTGCAGCTCTGAATCCCAGCTCTAAAGCAGTTCAGAATAAAAATCCTCCTCTTAAGTGAATGTAATTTCAAGTAACTTTGAACTTACCTAACATGTTTAAAGCTATTTTCGTGCCACGAAAGAATCAAAAATGTGAGCACCAAACATTCTCCAGCATAAAACACAAAAGAGCACAAACAGCAATCACCCAGTATCTGTGGGAAAAGAACCACAACCAAAACCATAACAAACTCAAAAGCCTGGTTAAAAACAATTATTTATTTATTTATTTTAATAGCTATTACAATTCAGATAAAACAACATAATTTTGCCATTCAGAAACATAAAGGCTGGCAAGAACATTATTGGGCCAGTATGGCTGTTCTTATGTTGGCATTAAATCTAATACAAATTGAATGATGAAGCCTACACACACCACCAAAGAAGAAGACACCGCTATCGAAATTCACTGTAGTTTTTGTGACTCTAATTTACTTAAGAGATTAAATTATTGCTTCAGGGCTTATTTTTTACCTCATTTTGGATGAAAGCAGCATTAAGTCCAATTTCTTTTTCTTCAGTAGAAGGCAACGTGACTGACTCATCAGGTAAAATTTGTGTCCAACGCCCAGAAGAATTTTTACAAGAGGCTGTATTTTCATGTTCTGTGCTCTCCCACAAAAAGACACATGCGGTAGGAGTAGTCAATAGTGCCTTTCTGCCATCTCCAGATATGTACAGGTATAATCTCATCAAGCACTCTGGGAAAATAAGCAACGAACACATTGATGTACCAGAAGACTTTCTTCTCTGTTACATTTAGATTTAAAAAGAAAAGAAAAGGAAATTTCTTTTCTTCACTATCACAAAAAGACCAAGCCACCACATTTAGCAACCTTCACTTCCAGCACCATCTCTGACAGTAGACATTGGGCAACAGCTAATTTCAAATGGGATGCCCTATTTCTATGCATTTTATGACTTATTTTTCCCACAAGACTCAGTCATTACTGTTGTCTCCCAAGACTGTCTTTCTTGAAGTCCAACTTTCATGAAAACAACTTACACATGAAAGTGCTCTTACCTTCTGCTCCTAAATGCGCTACTGATCTTCCCTGAAATGACAGAATTGCTGTACTTCACAAACTGGTATCACTGAGATTATGCAATACGCAATGATATTCCATACTTAGGTTTGCAAATATGTCTCTTCATATTACTCTCTTCAGTTAGCATTTTTCATAAAATCCCATCTCGAGAATAAACTTCAAATTATGCGTACAGCATTTGTATCATATTTATGTCTGCTCTAAGGTGTTCATACCCTAGTAAGGAATGTTTTTCTACAGTGAAGTGCTAACAATTAAAAATACAATATTTACTGTGTTTAAAAATTAATTACTATTTACAGGAGATAACAAAATTTAAAAAAATTGTACCACTGAAGTGATAAAAAGGACATTTGTCAAAGCTTAGCGAGCATGCAAATCATACAAATGTAAACCAACGTGAGAATATAGCTTTTACCTCTGCAATAACACTTAACAAAAGGCAAATCACTTTCACTGTATTCTATTTTTCAAAAGACTAATTGAAAAAAAACCCACCTTGTGCTGCTGCAACTACTCTCCTAGACTCTTCAATTGCTGGCACAATTTTCAAGCAGTCCTGATCTTTATTCCAAAGAAACAGTTCTCCTGTTGTAAGTATTCCTGCCAACCAAGCACCTGTGTTGATCATGGGAGAGATATTTTGAGGAATATTATTGTGAAGTACTTAAAATTACTTCCTTTCCATCTTAGCCAGATTTCTAAAGCTGGCAGTGAACTAGCAGATCTTTTAGACACTCTACCTTTCTAAACCGTTACAACTACAAAGCAAGATGAGTTTATAATACGTAAAATATTATACTTAACCATTTCTTGATGTTGTTAGAACAACTACATTTTTCAACAATGACTGTAGCCGAGGAATTTTCTTCTTTGTCTTCCCTGATGATAGGTTAATTTCATTTATCTGTTTATCATCTATAAGAAAAACGGCCTCTTTTTCCTGTTGAAAGAAAAAAGAGTATTTAGGCTTTTCAAACATTATTTTCTAAATCTTACAAAATAATAGAGACATAAAAAGTGTTAGGGAAAAATAATCAAAAAAGAAAACACGTTACAGCTGCAATTACCATACTAAGTTCATTCTTTGGCATATTTGCTTTACAGTACAACACCACATATAACATCAATGGACACAGACAAGGAATTTGGTTCACAGGTTTCATACTATTTAACTAATTCTAGCATCATTATTAAAAGTTCTTTGAAGTACCTAACAGAACTACCAGCCAACAAACAACAGCACAACAACAAATTAGACTTGTTCTTGTCTTGTAGTGTTTAATTTAGTGAGCTTTTTGCCAGTGATTTCAATAGAAGAACGAACTGGCCTTAAATAGGTATCTACTTAAAAACAAAACATGTATTAGAATAGAGGGAAAAAAATTTGGTCTCCTTCTACCAAAAAATCTTAAGCAAGTATGTCTTTCAATGGATGCAAGATGGAATGGGAAAGAAATTGTATTGTAAAAAAATTGTATTGTAAAAAAAAACAAACCACCATCAAAACAACAATCTCACATCTTTTTGAAGAAAAATGGCTCCCCATTGTTTATCTGAGAAATTCTGAATCTCCAGCCTCAAGACAAAACCCAAGCCACTTATTTCAATAACTTCAGTGAGGTACACCCGAATCACTTCCTAGGGCTTTTTTTAGCCCCTCTCCATGCAAATGGAAGTGCAAAGTAACATACAACTAATAAATATCCTCTTTGCGGAATTTTATTTAAATAAAAGTTCATTACACTTACCTGTCCAATCCATGAGATACGAGGCCATGGCTTTCTTTGCTTGATACTTGTAGAGAGAAGAACATCTAGCTTAATCTCCATTCCTATCAAACCTCGAGGTAACCATTCTAAAGAAAAGCAAGCAGTGCTTTTTTCAAATATCTACAGAGAATTGGAAGAAAAAAAAAAAAAAAGAGATAAGTTTTTATTATTTATGGAGTGGGAGTACAAGATGGGAATCACACACAAACTATATCTATAGCAGATTTTCATTAAACACAAGCAGAGCTGATGCTTGCGTCATCTGTATTTCCAAACTAAAACAGCTATTTCCATTCCTGTAGCTCACAGGCTATCTGCAGTACACCAGTCCAGACTGCACGCTTGTTGCAGAAGGAGCTGAGACAAAGGAGCCCCAATGCAAAGCACCTCGCTAAAAGCTCCAACAAGAACGTGGAAAGCGAGGAAAAAAACCAGCAGTTTCCCAAGCACAAGAGGGTATCCCCACCTGGGAGGCATGGCAGACGATAGGCTGACGGAGTTGGTACGGTTGTCTGCACACTTTGGGCTGAGGGGAGACAGACGCATTACAATACATTCCATGCCTTGGGCTGACAGAGGCGACAGTACACCCCACACCTTGGGCAGGGGGTGACAGAGGCAGTACGGTACATCTGAAACCTCGGGCCAAGGGGTGACAGGGGTGTGGTACCCTCCACACCTCAGGCCAAGGTGGGGGCAGGCGCGGTACAGTACACCCCACAGCTCAGGCCAGGGGGTGACAGGGGCAGTATGGTAAACCCCACAGCTCGAGTATGGTACACACCACACCTTGGGCCATGAGATGACAGAGAAGGCAGAGCACATCCCACACCTCGGGGTGACAGAAGCGGGGCAGTGCAATGCACCAAACACATAATGGGACTATTAGGGCTGCTTCACGCACTCAGGGGGCAGCGCAGCCCCCAAAGTAAGACAGAACGTGGGAACCCGGGTACCACAAGTGTGTGGGGGTAGAGACCCCCCTGCTCCTGCCGTGTGTGTGTGGGGAGGAGGGGAGCACGAACCCGCCTCCGACCCCCGGCTACCACCCACCTGGACCCACCGTCGCTTTTTCCCGATCAGGGCAGAGCCGATGCCTCAGGCTGACTCCGGTCCCCGAGACACCGGAAGTGACGGACGCTAGAGGCCCTATCGACGATCCTCGCCACCGCCCCGCGGGGCCCCGCGCCGCACTCAGCCCGCCCGGCGCGCGTCACCTGCAACTGAGGCTCAACCGCCGCGCGGGAAGCGGGACGCGCAGGGTACTCCGCACGCGCAGCACGCAGCGCGCACGCGCAGCGCAACCCTACCCCCGCCCCACCCACTCCCGCCGGACTCGTAGCCCCGCCCCCCTGCGGGCTCGTAGCCTCGGAGAATGTTTTGGGTTGAAAAGGACGTCCTGGCCCATCCAGTTCCACGCCCCTTGCCATGGGCAGGGGCACCTCCCACCAGACCAGGCTGCTAAAGAGCCCATTCAGCCTGTTCTTGAACACCTCCAGGAAAGGGGCATCCACAGCTGCTCTGGGCAACCTGCGTCAGTGTCTCACCACCCTCAGCGTGAAAACCTTTTTCCTAATCTAAATCTTCCCCTTTCCAATTTAAATTCTTTCCCCCATGTCCTATCACTCCACGCTGAACTAAGCCCAACTCTCTCAACCTGTCCTCATAGCAGAGGTGCTCCAGCCCTCTGATCATATTTGTAGTCCTCCTTTGGGCCCATTCCAATTGTTTCACACCCTTCTTACATTGGGGATTCCAGAACTGGACATGACACTTCAGGTGGGGTCTTAAAAGAGTGGAGTTGAGAGGGAGAATCCCATCCTTCAACCTGCTGGCCACACTTCTTTTGATGCAGCCTAGGACACAGTTGACCTTCTGGGCTGCAAGCACACTTTGGCAGCTTATGTCAAGCTTCTCATCAATCAGTGGTCCCAAGTCCTTCTCCTCAGGGCTGCTCTCAATCACATCATCCCTGATCCTGTTTTGATACTGGAGGTTGCCCTGGCCCCAGAGTACAACCTTGCACTTGGCCTTGTTGAACCTCATGAGGTTCACACAGGCCCACTTCTCCAGGTCCCTCTGGCATGACCACTGCCCCACTCAGGTTGGTGTCATCCACAAACTTGCTGAGGGTGCTCTTGATCCTGCTGTGTCATCAATGAAAATATTAAACTGCACTGCACCTAGTACGGACCCCTGAGGCACACCACTTGTCATAGATCTCACTCTGGACATCAAGCCATCTGAATGCAACCATCCAACCACTTCCTTATCCATGAGTACCACTGGGACAGAAAAAGAGAAATAAGAAAGGCTAACAAAAGTAAACATCCAGTTGCTGGTAATTTTGTTAATGGGAAGTAGTTCACATACCTGTTGTTGAGTTTCTTCCTAGTACTTTTCACCTATCATTAAAACCTACTGCAGGAATCCAGCCATGCCTCTTCTGTGATCTCGGGTTTTCACATCCTTCCCTCTCTAATCTGAGAAACAGAACTGACCTATTTCTACATTTGAGGACAGAGCAGGTGCTATGAAAACAAGACAATGCTGGCAACGAAGGTATGTGCAAATATCTGAACTGTATCAACCCTAACTCTTGATAAACTCTTAAATGTTTACTTTGAAAAACTTAATATTGTCAGAGGCATTCTCATTCTGTCAGCTGGAAAAAACCCCCACCACCTGCCTGAAAATAATCAGAATGTACGTGTTCATTCATAGGAGAAGAAATATAATGACTATTCTTAAAACAAAACTTCACAGATCTGCCAGTAAAAGCTATAAGTAGATAACGTGCATGTAGATAAATTTCTTAATCCAAACTGGGTTTTGGGGGGTTTTTTTGAACACCTGTAATGTTTATCAACTACTCATTCTCCTGAAAAAAAAAAAAACAAACAAAAAAACAAAAACAAAAAACATGAATTTACATCAGTAGGCATAATTTGCTTCTTTCCCCCACTAAAAGTCTGTCCAAATTTTTTGATTATTTACTTACATGAAGGAGTTGCCTGAGAAAGACTCCTGACCAGTATGAATTGGTATGAACATGTACACAATGGATAGGATTGAACCAGAGGCAAACAAAATTTCCTTGTAGGATGAGATTTTAAAATCTTAGGAAGCATACATACAGGATGATGTCTCCTTTAAAGGAACATACACAATTTGGGGTGTGTGAAAGTAGAATCCAGTTCTTGACTTCTTTACCTGATTTTAACAGATATAACAGTTATTAAAATGGAATAGGGAAAATAACTTGAAAGGCTTTTAATATTGTTCTATCACTTGCAATAAAAACTAGATTCCTAGTTTTTGCAGTTTCATCCCAAACTATTTAGAGGCAGGCTGTGTTACAAGTGACTGTTACAAACTTATGATTTGATAATTGAAAGACCCGTCAATAAACTCCTGCAGTTATGATTGTGTCACCTTGAACGACCAACCTTAGAACCTGACTAAACCACCAGCACTTTTGTCATCTTGCCTTCTGCAGTTGTCATTTCTTGATTTGACACTTGTAAAAACAGATATCAAGTAGATTTTGCATCCTACTCTTCTCCATTGCTTTATATTAAGTAAAAGAAACAAACATATTTTCCAAGCATGTTTAATCTTCAAGGGAATAAACATACAATGCACTTTATTTCAACAGTATAAAAAAAAGTCTCCTATTGTTAAAAAATTTGGTAGAAATGCCATTTATCACATTTACATTCTATAACTTGTATATCCCCTTAAAATAGAACAAATACAGGCCACATGACCAGTAACTGCAGCACGAGATAGAACTTCATGAGAATTCTTCTGAGGATCTGTTCTTCCAGAGACTCAGAATTACTATGAAATAAGAGTTCAGATGTCTGAACTATGTGAGCTAATGTCTTCTTCATGGTATTAGTCAATCAGTGAAGCCGCTCTAATTTAGCCTGTAGTGATTTAAAATTCCCAATAGTTGTCTGCACTGTTAGTGTCGGGTTCATAGACTGGAGTTCAACCAGGTAGCAACTAACAGCATCCAAGCAAACATTTGTGAATTGTCGCCTGTAAAGTAAACACAAAATAATCAGCTTGGTTTTGTCTCTGTATATTAGCATTCATCTGAAATAGTAAGTGAATATCTTTGAGTTTTAGTGGAATAACCTATCAGCAAGAAATCTGTCAGCTGTATTTAACAATTTATCAGAAAAAATAGTTTTTGAAATCTAATACTAGTAATTGATTAGAAAATAAATAAATCATTACTATTTATCTGATATTAAATATAAATAATAAAACATGACAGTTAATAGCAACACAAATATTTACTTTTAATATAATTTATGAATATAACCAATGTATAACTTATTTAGAAAGCAATTTTTATATCTAAAATTAATTTATATCACAACAATTAAGGTATTAGTATCTAAATAGACATTACAATTAGACAACATTCACTGAAATTCTAATAAGTTAATCAGCAAACCACAAAAGACAAAAAAGTGAGAAAAGATAGCTATAAATTCTGTATGTCAATATGGGACATTTACATGTATATTTTCAAGATAATCAGAAAGTTATGGTTAGAAAAGTTACCGAGATTTTGCCTAGTTATGCTCTGACAAGATAGTTCTGGTTGAAGTTCGTATAGTCTATTCACAAAAAGTTCCAAAGCTGGAAACTCCACGCTAAATAATATGCACACAGCTTGCTTCATTAGAAACTTTTTCTAATGTTAAAAAAATTCTTTCCTGTTGCACAATAAGCTGAATTTTAGCCTTGGAGCATACATTGCCAAAATATACAAAATAATCCTCTCAGTACTCCTGAATCTTCAGTGAACTGGAGAAAATTACTTTTATTTAAGTAGTTTATAAAACCCTACAAGTTTCTACCAAATGGTTTCAAATGAGGAGTCTCAATAATCACTGCTAGGAAAGAAATACTACATTTACCCAAGAGAAGAAGTGACAAGTTTGGGGGATTGCTTAAGTACAGTGCTTTAGGATATTTTGTAACTTTCATTGCTTATTAGGATATAGTCACCTTTCTTACCTCAGAGGTACTTTGCTTGGAACTTGTACATATCCTGACAGTAAAATATGAATACACTCTAAAAGGTGTAAAGGTTTTTTCATTCTATTCCAATATGGGTCCTGAAAAAAAAAAGTCAAGGAGACAAACATTAAGGAGACAAGAAAAAAATAAAAGAATGTATGTGTGTGTTCAGATTGCCAGTTGTGGCAATTATTTATTCCTTGTAACAGAAATGTAAGTAAAATGGCTATTCTATCTTAATCTATATTAAGTCAATATATAAGGACTATTTTGACTTCTGAGTACTAAAGCAAACATGAATTTAACTCACTTTTCCACTACCTAACACTCTGCAAAGTAATAGATTTTAGGAAGCTCTGAATTCCTTACACTGTAAGGAATCTGGGTAAAAAGAAGCAAATCAACTTTTTAGTTTGTTCCACAACCAGGAATTTAAAAACATGACCTCTTATTCTTTTTGCCTATTGCATCAATAGATTAGACAAGATGCAGTAATACAGTAAATTTTAATCATTAAAAGGAAACAAGATGTAACATATTCAAGATATGCTGTTTCTTCTGCACTGTAAAAATTCTAATCCTATTTAATCCTAAATCAGGTTTAGGCAAAGCAAAAGGATTAACAATATTCCTCATACTTTAGGATTGAGGTGAATAAAATTACAAGTGGGGAAAAAAAAGCAGCATTAAGAGCCTACAAGTGAAAAAATAAGACCAAAAGCTATGAGGTGGATATTTTAATATACACCATTTAAAATTATTTTACGTTTCCCACTAAAGACAAACCTTGATAGAAGAAAACTATATTTTTATTTCGTGGCTGTTTTCCTTACCCGTGCTTTGAACAACTGGTCATATACTTCAAGCAGGTTTGGCAATGGCACTCCAATTTCTTGCATGGTATATGTGACAAAACCTACATCCCAGTTCAAAGTGCAGACCTGTTGCTCTAGAAACTGCACTAAAAAATCTGAAGAACAAAAATAATGGGATGTTTAGATTCCAACTTAATGCAAGTCTAGCAAAGAAAGGCATATGAAAGTGATTTTCTCCAAGTTTAATTTTCTGTCTTTCACATAGACTTTTCTCCTGTGGTACATTTCTCCTGTGGAGCACTTACAACAGTTTCCCTTAGTTTATATTGATGAAAGGATGTGTACAATGTACCTCCAATAATGGCACTAAGCTATTAGCAATGCATGACAGGGATTACTCAAAGCAAGTACTTTATTACAGTTTTGCCATGGAATTATGCGGTTAAGAAACATTCCTTAAACTTTTGTTTCAGCACAAAAGAACATCCTATTGTTTCATCTGCTACAATAGCCAGCAACACTACTGCATCTCTTATCATGTTTAAGCATCAGTAACAACAACATTGTTCAGCACTAAATTTTCTTTAATGAAAGATTTGTGTTCTTTAATAAAAAGAACATTTTCTGCTGAACAATGTATTTTCCTGTTTTTTTATACAATAACAACTTGTCAAAACATGTGAATATGTCAAGCATAGAAAGAAGCTCCAAAAAGCATCTAGAATTCTTCTAAATTCCATATATAGAATCTGCCCCTGCAGATATTGGTAGATACTTCAAAAGACAGCAGATAAATGTGGTTGCCTGAAATCTTACTACATGTATAATACATTTAAACATAATACATTTTTACTTTGTACTTTGATACAAACAAACTTCACAGCTTTTCAAAATGGAATCTGCATAGGCATCCAAAAATAACTGTCTCTGCCTTTTAAGCTTCATTTACTTTCCACTTTAGGATGAAAAACTAAATTCAGGTTAAATTCCTAGACAAAGTCTATGAACAACCACACCTGTAAAAACTGTCATGGTTTTGTAATGATACAATTACTCTGTGTTTACTACATTAGAGGCCAACAGCAATTCCATCTCTACTTTTTCTCTAGTCTCCCTCTCCTCCATCCCTTAAAGTCACTAATAATGAACACGTGTCACGAAGCTGTTGTGCCAAATTTCCAGTATAAATCTGAAAAGTAAAGTAATGTCCAGCTACCCACAAAATTCACTCCATCACTACTGACAGCTGAAAAACTTTTTGCTTCAGCTACAGCAAAATATTTCACAAATAACTACAGTAATTATGTCTCACAAGCTTCTAAGTATGTATCACAAAATTATGAAAATTCTTTCCCTTTAGATTTTTAAAAACAGACCTTTCTTTGGTTCAAATATTGTTTAAGAGGCTAAAAAGAAACAAGAGACCCATTCCTGTAATGGGCACGTTTATCTACCATCCAGGTTAAACAACTTGCCTAAAGGAAAGTAACGAGGTGTGCCAGCATAGATCTTTCCAAGCAACACCATCTTCAGACTAAGTGCTTGCATCCTGTCAGCCGGGCTCAGAGACACACTATCGTTCAACTCTGGAAATGAGAAGAAATCAGAGAGAACTTCAGAAAAAGAGTTCCACATTGATATACAACTACACTTACGGTACTTAAATTACTACTAATACATCAAAATCTTTTGCTATTTTCAGTGCAAAATCAGCATGTAGAAGTGAAAATACAATTTTTTCTGGTGTGTATGCATGTATGTTGACAGATTTTCCTTGAAATTCTGTGCAAACTACTTAAAAACCAAACCAAATCCCTTCAAATCCCTATTACCTAACCCAACAACAGCAAATCTACGAAAACTTCACTACTGCATAGCTTTTCACTCAAATCACTGTCAGTGTTGTTTGCATGATGGCAACTTCGAGAATAATATCCATGAAAAAAAACAAACAAAACCAACAGGAGATGACAGTGATGTTAAAGGGTGAGGCAGATTATCACAGCTGAGTGCTCAGGATTACAGAGCTGCGCCAACTGCTCTACCTGTCTATAAATGGAGAAATCCCTTATACTTCCTCTCCTGTCATCATCAGAAAAACGCTGAGCTCCCTGAAGATTCATTAATCTTTGTCATGACTAATTTAATATTTTTATTATAATTTCCTAATAGTGAGGCATTCAGACAAAAATATATATAATGGCATCTAAGAACAAGAACATTCTTAAATGTTATCTGGAATTTGATCATTCAAGCTACACGTACAATATGCGCCAAGGTCTCTGTAAAAATATTAACTCTTCTGTCCTTTAGGTACAGAAGCCATAAGGTAATAGTATTAATGAATCACTAGTTAAATATGCTTACCAAATATATTACCAAATAGTCCAGAAAAGAGGCATCTCACTTGGACATATCAGTAGCAGCACACAGTCAGTCTTAAAAGCTTTAAATTGTACCATTTTCCCATAGTTCTGGATTGTAATCACTCCCAGTCCATTAAGACCTACCTTTTTCAATGATCTCTTGCCAGAGAGTTTGCACTAAGATCGGATCAGAATAACCTGCACAATGTATAATTGCAAGCTTACACTCCGAGAGCTTAAAAGGGTCGGCAAATTCTCCATACAGCTGAAAGAGAAGTTATCAGGGTTTACATTTTAAGTAGCAAGGATGTTTTTTAAATTGGCTTTTCTTCATTTTGCATGGTAGACAGACTAGTAAAGCCACAATTTAAGTAACTATTGTGAAACACTTTTTTTATAGACTACATTTAATTTCACTTCTTAAATACAATTTCCAATTCTATATGAAGTTATAATTAATACCATTAATTTTCTTCCCAATAAAAAAAGAAATAAGGGACTTAATAACAAAGATATATATGGAAAAAAATAAAAGTACGAAAGACTGAAGGAGTATTAAAGTAAGAAAAAGACAGTGTACAATAACAGACATTCCAAGAGTAGGAACACTGAACTGTATTACTTTTCCTAGTCAGCACAGGAGCATTCTTTGCAGAATATCCCCCCCAGTGTGATAAATTGACTTTTAATACAGAGAAATTTTAACCACCTTGGTTATATCCATCAGCTCAGCATCAAGCTGGGAGATTGCATCTTGCACGGAAGAGTGAGGGGAATACTGCCGTTGTAATGTTTCTTGTATTTGCCGCTGGATCCTTGCAACCTTTTTTAAAAATAAAAATATTTCAGTACTGGATTGATTTAATCAAATCTTAAGAATACATCCAGAACTAACTTTAACTTATTTAAATGTAGAAATCTATTACACCTCAGAGTCTTCCTTCAACTGCATAATTTTGCAATGTTGGGAAGAAAGCATAGATAATTGTTTCTATAGAATTGGTAGTAACACTATATGCCAGCGACAAAGTGCAATAATGCATTTACAGTGTAGCTTAGACTAATATTTTTTTCTTACTTCCATTTTCTCTTCCAGTTCATGTAGGAATTCCCCATCTGCAGCTATAGCGGACATGGCAGTGCAACTTTTGGCACTTAAAATGGCACGTGCAATATATTCAAGGCGCTGCTGAAGAGAAATTTCTGTGCTACAAAACAAATATTAAAAATAAAATTGGTCCTTAATGTAATTATTTGAGGGTTAGTTATGTCCAAACTAGACTCTGAGATTTAGTAAGTGACTTATCCTGATTTCTCCAAATCACATAGGACATTATCCAATGAGGCAACCCAATCTTTGTTGAAGGCTCAGTTCTAGTGTACTTCTCAATCCACTGCTCCACAGTTAAACTATTGCATTATAAAATTCTATGTAAGAAATGATCCCTTAATATATGGTACTTGAAACAGGAAATACATTACAAGGTGATGTATAATACATATGTAATTTCTTTCCAATAATGGCCTAGATTAAAAACTAATATATTCCATTCGTTTACTTTTTTTTTTTTTAGCAAACTTCCTTGGGCATTGGCATTTTTTTGTCCTTGTTCTTTTCTTAAAATAGCTACAGATAATGTTAAGATTTTAGTTCATTTCATTTTTCCCCAATTGCTTCAAAATATGTAATAGATTATACATAATCCATACCTATGCAGGTCAGCCAACTTAGCCAAGATTCTGGCTGCATTACTAAAATTCCTATTCTTTTCAAAGTATCTCCACAGTAAATCCATGTAACGAACTTTGTTTTGGTCAAACTTGGTCATCCGCACAAGGTACGGTTCCAAAAAGGGGGCAGTAATCTGCAAAAGTCAAAGGTAACAGAAATGTTTGCTTTTCTCTTTTTTAAAGCATCAGCATTACTACAATTAAGTCTTTCAGTTCAGTGGAACCAACAAACTATTTTGTGGTAAAGACATGAGCTCACCTGTAACAGTTTGTCTGCCAAGTCAACTTGTATCAACCAGTTGTAAAGTGCAATACTGAAGAGTTCATCTGTTGAACGCTGAGCCAGCTTTAGCATTTGTTCAAACTAAGGGAAGAAAAGGCCAAAGCTGTTATTCCAGAAGTTGCTACATTACATTAAGCATTCAATATACAACAATACTTAGGTTCATGTTATTTGCATGCCATCATTTTTATGAACACTGTACACGGAGAAGCCAAGTCATGATAAATCTTGACTTTTATCTCCTTCACAAAACTATTTCACAATTTCTAAAAAATTAATAAATTCTACACCCCGTCAAATTGCACTACTTTCTGGAGTGCAATCATGACTTTTTTTTTTTTTTAGTTTCTTACATGGTGCCCGGCTTCTTCATTGCTCAGCATGTTGGGGTCAGACGACAACACCGGAGGACCTGGCTTTTTGGGTACACTGGGAGACTGAGGAGCAGCTTTACTCTGATTCACTAACTCTTGAAGGGTGTCAGTGATACACTTGTAGCTGTTCAATCTGTAAACAAAACAAACGAAAAGAAAAACCTCACAATTTGCATTGCAAGTATAGAAAATATTCAAATATTCTCAAATGTTGTAATTTTATGCCTTTGTAAATACAATTACTGAAATTTAAAAAAGCTAGTTGCCACAATCTAGTGTGTTCTCAATCATCGTTCTAACAAGTATTTCTTTTAAGATTTAGAATACAATTTTTTCTGCATCTATCAGTTTATCCTCAAGATTATATTGGTGCCATATTAATGACAAACAAGGAAAGCATGCTGGTCAAAAACACCTATATTGTGTCCCTTATAATAAAATTCTTGTTTGTCATTACCTTGCATACCTTCCCCAAAAGACTTACATTTTCAGTCACTTGAAATAAAGTACCCCATATAATGACAATAAGGTATCCTGAAAAAACTTGCCTCTCTTGAAAAGCCTGGAGTCCAGCAACATCCTCTTCTGGTTCACCGTTTTTATAGAAATGAAGGCCAAGTCCTTGGGGATCTTTCTTTTCAGCAGCCGTAAGAGACAGTTCTACTACTCCCTCATAGAAACGCACTAGAAAAAAAAAACAATAAATATCACGACTCATTATATTAAATCTATGAAAAAAATAAGTGACATCAAATGCTTCCCACTTTAGCAAGTGAAAAAAAAAAAGGCTTTAATCAAGTAGAGGCTGATATATATTAATTGTAAGAGTTAAGAAACTGTTTACGTTAAAACACTAAAATAAGAAAGTTGGTAAACAAAACAAAAAAGAAGGTAGCACAAAAGGATACTACAGAAACTATTCACCCAAACACCATCAGTGGTTGACTCTTACCTTGCCTATATTGCGCACAAACATTAGCAAGGTCTACTTGGTTGCTGATCTTCTGGTACTCTTTTAGTGACTCTCTTAGCATCTTTTCTTTTTCCAGTTTGCTTTGAGCCTGTCGAGACCGTTGAAGCAGTTCATTTGCCTGAAGAGAAATGATGGGAAAACAAAAATTATTCACAGGAACACATTATGAACATATCATGGATAGTGCTATAAGTTAATAAGTTATTATTCCAAACTTCAAAACGTGAACAATAGAAAATCATCCTCTCAAAAGCACTCTCGTCACTTCTTAACACTCACTTTCCAACCAGAAAGATAGCAGAATGGCAGCAGAGAGAAGGCCTTAAGACTTAACAAACTAGTTCGCCGCTCTCCCCTCAAATTTATTTGAAGGGCTTTGATGACTGAAGTTCTCAATCACAATTGGCTTTCCACAAATTCCATAAAACTAAGCAACAGATACAAAACTTTATGCTGAGGAAAGATGGGAGTAAGAACACATTTTATCAACATCAGAAAGACTGTTTTATTAGACATCACTTCGCAGGCAGAGAATATGAACATCAGAAACAACTGCAAATGCTTCAAACCAATGGTCACATAATTCTCAGCATTAATCAACTACAGGACACAAATATGCACAAGATCTACCTTCCTTAGGTTTTGTACTCCTGAAACTACTTAAGCATCATGTTTTACAAAGATTTACAAGGTGCACAACTTCATCTTATTTGGACATGCTCTAAAGTTCTATTTTGGTGCCTTAAAACTCTGAAGTGGGCTTACCTTGGAACACACAGCATCATCAGTGCTATAAAGAAGAGGGCAGATATCTTGCAAATGGGCAATGATGCCATCCACAGCAGCGTTATCTCTGATGTAACAGTTTATAAGAGAAGCAATGAGTGCTCCAGTCAACTCTCTGTCTCTAATTACCAAGTCTTTGAAAGCAGTAACCTTCAGATGTTCTTGAAGTTCCTGAAAACAGACAGAATTTAATTAAAGTGTCTGCTTTAATCTGTTTAGAAATAAGACAATGTTAGAGCAGGAAAAGTAACTCTTTCCAGTAAAAAAACTCCACAAAACTCCCATTACTGAAATGCACACTACAGAAATACATTATTTACAATACACATTCTATAGCAAAAGGGAAATAAAGAAAGCCCTATCACTGAAGGCACTAAACCCTAGGATGTCAAAGGACAGTGATAACTCTTAGCAGACTTCCTCTGCCACCTTCACTTTCTGTCACTTTTGTTGCACATCTCTGTGATTAAGAAAAGAATTAGCAGCTCCCCTCTCTTCACCGGGCACTCAGAATTCACGTGCTACAAAATGAATAGTACATCACAGTTTATTAATAATGGGAACCATCTGGGTCCTGTCATAGATGAAAAAAAATCACAGGTGCATAAAAAAGACTCTTCTCTTTATGATTTTTTGATATTAAATTACATTGAAGGTTATTTTTTTATTATAGGAATATTTGCTCACATAGAGTTGCCAATGCGTCTATGATGATTAACATCATGAAAATACTATAACAAACCCTCTAAAACACGACAGCAGAAATGTTTCTGCTTGTTAAAAATTAGTTAACTTCTTGTCAAACACAACAGAAAAGCTGCTAGAAATCATGCTAACTCCCCAAAGCAACAGTGTGAAGACCTCCAGCTTCTGCAGATTTGTAAAGATTAAGAAGATGTTACTTCTATCATCAAAGATTAGAGCTTCTCAAATAATCAATTTCCCATCAAGTGTTCAGACAGAATGCCCAGTATTCAGATTAGAAGCTTCTTCAAGGACTGGATGGAAACTCAACATTAGCAAAGGGTACACAGCAGTAGCACCCAGAGTTCTGTAAGTCTCCTTCTTTATAAACAAGGAAAAGCTGAAAGAACCAGGACTGTTTAGCCTGAAGTAGATAGAGGAGGCTCAGGGGGTAGTGTGTGGGATGTCATTCATATTTATGGAAAGGTATAAAGAAGGAAAAGCTAGACTTTTCTCAGTGGTATCCAGTGACAGAACTCTAAACAATGGACAAGAGCTGAAGCAAATTAATTTACACCTGAATATAAGAAAAAACTTTTTTTTACTCTAAAGGTGGTTGAACACTGGAATGGGTTGCCCAGAGAGGCTGTGGAGCCTCCATCTTTGGAGGCATTTAAGATCTTACTGGACATGGTCATTGACAATCTGCTCTAGTTCACCTTGCTTTGAGCTGAGGGGGCAGATAATCTTCAGAAGTTCCTTCCAGCCTCAGGTGTTATACGATACATTCTGGACTCCTCCTTGTACAAAAGTGCAAGTGTTGAGTCTCTACAATACTACTGCTCTCTACTGTTAAACTTTTACCAGCCCAAAGGTAAAGCATGAATTCCTCTCTGCCAGACAACAGACTAGTTTTTCCAGTACATTTTGTAGAATGTGCTTAAGATGAAAACACTGTGATTTATAAAACCAGACTCACTATTAACTGTCAACAAAAGCAAAATAAAATCTATTGTTGATAACACTTAATTTGCTAAAAGTGGGTGATGAGGCCCATACTACATGTGAGCCTCAAAAATAAACACTTGCAACCTGAATAAAAATCAACGTGATTTAAAATTACTTCATTGTGAAATGTATCATTACCTTTGTGAATATTTAGGTAGCAAAAGAAATTCAGATGTTAAATACAAACAAATTAAAATCATGTGATTTGGACCGTACCTTCTGAAGCTCACCCACAACGACACTGAACTGGTGTTCACACAGCAGCTTCCATAAAGCTAATGCCTGGCATGTTTTGCGAACAAGCTGCTGGATGCCTTGAAGTGAGGTCTTCTCAGTCAGCTGTGCCTCAGCTGAAAAAGTAAAGAGATTGTCAATAAGCAGCTGTTTCATATGTTCCAAGTTAACATAACCTTTTTGGTTTTACAGTAACAACCTTGAATTTCCAATTTTATTCTTTCTCCCATTCTTGATGAATGTTGCCTAGAGCTCTTTGGAGAAAGTGCCATGTTAACACTGCCCCCAAACAAACGCAATCTGTTAAGTTTTACCTCAAACTATGCAACACAAGGGGAAGGGCTTCATGTGAGTGCACAGGATTTACCTGTCTTAATTTTTTGTTGTATTTTTCAAATAGTCACTATAAATATATTTACAATGAACATAAAAGAAATTAAAATAAACCCATGCATTCCCTTTTTGTTTGACTACCTGTATTTGCTTTGAGAAAGAACAATTAAAATTACAACTTGGGTCAACACTGTCTACACTATTTTAAGAAGAACGACAACTACACCAAAAACTAGTAACATTTAAATCGGATAAGATGTATTCTTCTGAAAGAATAATACAGACAGACATGCTTATTAACATCAATGGAACAAAACTGTAACAATTTATGTCATTATGAAATATGAAGAATATTAGAAAAGAAAGGACACAGGTAGTGTGCACATAGACCTCTAATTTTATATTTCAAGACTGTCTGAATGGGGAAAATATATGAAGAGGATAAATATCTACACAGAACTGAAATTTAATTCATTGTATGAGAAAGATTTTTAAAAGTGCTTTAAAGTTCAAGTATTTGTATTTTAGCTTAATAAATTGACAGATACAACTTGTGTTTTCCAGTGACTCAGGACCACTACACATTACTGGGCTGAAACCCAAATTCTTTCCACAGAGAGACTGCTTTAATTAGTTGAGCTACTAAAGCTTTCAATATTAAACCAAAAGGGAACGCCTGCAGCACAGAGTAAACAAGTCTCTTTCCACAGGTAACTCAAAGGCCAGAATGTTCTTTATCTAGATTTGAGGTTTTGTTCTGGGTATATACTTCATCTCTACCACAGTCATAAGTAAATGATTTTTTCACATCAACATCACTGCAGAAGCACCACTCTTAACAGAAAAGTAAAATATGGTACAGAAGCAAAAGGTGCTGGAAAGTTAGTTTCCAAACTACAGTGTTTTTTTTCTTAACTTACTACCAAGTATGGCATAATGATTAATGTCAAATTTGTATGGAAAAAAGGCGGTTTTATTCAAAGGTTTTAACAAGAAGAGTGAGAAAGGCAACATCCCAATGCAATGTATGTAATTATATACCATGGTATTTCCTCTGGAGTTCTTGCTGGACTTGCTGAGAACTTCCACCATCAGGTCGCATGAAACCCAGGAGTCTCTGTTGCAGATTGGCTGGTGTGCTGAAACTGCAAGTCCAAAATAAAGATAAATGGTACTATGATTACAAATATTGAGTCCTTATTTTTAGCATCTGAATATTTGAAGCTGGAGACCATACCTACACTTAAACTCTAATATACACGGTATAGTTTTTCAAGAGCTGGACATTAAATATCACTAGTTAATTTAACACAATGAACAATACCTTGGGTTTCCAAGGGGTCCCACTGCAGCAAACTGTGAATTTCTATCCAGAAATTCTTGTAAACCTTTTAGTTCCTGTAGCACACTTTCCAACACATGAGATGGAACACTGCTTTCTACCTGGAAACGAAAGCACACTTCTCAGAAAGCTTAGTTTCAAATAATTTTTTTCCCCAAATCTACAATTTTCAGCTAAAGCCACTAAAAAGACAAATGCAAAGAGGGCAGAACAAGTAAACAGCATAATAGTAATGCTATCACTAGAACATTATTATACCACAGTCATTGAGGAGGGGGCAAGCTTGAAGAGGCAGTAGTCCTGTGAAGATATGTTCAATATGCTGTTTTGACAACCAAATCTGCTATGTTATACTATTTCCAGCTCTAAACTAAAACTATGATTAAGCATTGCTAAGACAGAGTGTAACTGCCAACGTCTTCCAGACTCTACCAATTGCCTTATAACTGGAGCAGGAAAGCTCATGTAGCAGGTAATTTGTATCACTGAAATTACTCAGTTCAGGATTCTATTAGCATATACAGTCAGAAAAGACTTTGTTATTTTGATCATGGACAAAAGTGAAACACCGCTATGTTAGTCAGGAAGATGCTGGATTTTTTTTAGTCCTTACATAACTGCAATGTTCATCCTAACCCATTTAGGCATTTTGTTTTCAGGCTTTGTCTGGAGGTGGTATGCAGAAATGAAGAATGTCATTGTTAAACATGGAAAAAACTGGCCATTGCCAAGTAGCAGAGATCAAATTACAAGTTTTGTAAAAAATATAACAGTAGCTTAAAAAGATTTAAAACCTACATTTACTCAGTTAAAAGTGCAGCACTTAAGAAAACATTAAAACAACAATGTTGTTTTCCTTATCAGTTTATAATTGGGAACAGAAGAATAACAAAGCTTAAGACAAGTACTATATGGAACTTTTAAAACCAATAAATAATCTTTTACGTACTGCAACAACTTCTCGATTGCCACTTCTGAAAACTCTCTCCACAACTATACTTCCATCCCAAATATTTCTGCAACACAAAACAGTACTGTGTTAAAACTCAGATTATTTATGCAAGTTTTTATAGAAGTCTTCTATGTGTAATTTCTTAAGAAATAAATGGTAATGCTTTTTACTTCAAAGTCTAAGAAAAGGATTTAAAATTTGATATTAGAACTTCAAAAAAAGTAACCATTACACATTTCTGAATAGCACCAATACAGATAATTAAAAAAGTTTTAAACTTTAATGAAATGAAGTTTGGCAGTCCCAAGTACTTTAAATATAGGCCAATATTATTCTCTGGAGATAGTGTGGTAGGCAAACAAATGTCCTAACAAAAATTGCTTTCCCAACCAACGTGCAGAGAGATGACCAACATATGAAGAGCTCTGTTCTTGCTTGGTGTGTTTAGTAACACAGGACTCAACATCCAAGTAACCAAACACTTTTTCAGTCTTGCTTCATTGCTCTGATTTGAGCATTCTGTTTAAAGCTTCTTAGCAGAAAAGGCTTCAAACCAGGACTTTGATCCTATAAGTCCTTACTTATTCCTGGTTTCATCCTTTAGGAGGAGTTTAAAACATACAGCTCATAGGTTTGAAAAACAAAATTGCAGTTTTCAGAATTGTGCACATACACTCAATTGCAGGATGAATATCCAAGCAGCTTTCCTGTTCTAGTCATTCAGCAAACATTACTAACAGAGAATGTATTAAAATATTATCGAATTATTAAATTATTAAATTGTTTAGGTTGGAAAAGATCTTTAAGATCACCAAGTCCAACCCTTAACCTACCACTGCCAACTCCACTAGGAAACCATGCCCTGAAGCACCACGTCCACACAACTTTTAAATACCTCCAGGGAAAACAACAATAGAAATGCACCTCACTAATTCAGGGGAAAGAAAAACTCTGAAACAAACTGAGTGACAGAATCCATCTTACATAAACATCTTACCCTATAATCCGAGCAAAGTATATGCAAATGCCGTTGTGTCTTCCAGAAAATACTATCTCAGGACCCATCATTCCACTAACGGATGCACCAGGGTAAGACACGGAATTCCCAGAAGGAAAAACTGGAGTTGACACACTAGGATGTTGTAAACCTAGAATTAAAGTAGGTAAATATTACTCATTTGAATGCAAATAAAAAACCTAGTAAAAAAAAATTTCTCCATCTCTCCAGCAAAGGAAAAGAAGGCATTACCTGGCCCAGGTGTTGCCAAAAAGCTAGGACTAGGAGGATATGGAGAATCAGCAGTCAAGGGGGAATCTAAAGGGGAAAACAATATAAAGTTAAGTTTGTTAAAAACAAATGAACAAATTTAAAAATACCCAAAATATTACCCATAATCCCTATGCAAAAGCAGCAAAGTTGTTAGAGCAAGTACTTGAAAATTAGAACTATTTCAACAGGTTTTATTTACAGTTCAAATAACAAATAGCACTCATTTCTTATCAACCCAACACTCTATAAGTGAATCAAGTGGCTAAGTTTCTTCACAGAGCAGTTAAGCTTTTTTTTTCCCCAGCATTTGTGTTTTATTTACTGCACACCATCTGTTCCCTGCATATAATACTGTCCACATACTTTTTCTTGTTCTTTATGTTCTGACCGATACTGTATCTGATTAGGGCATCTGTTCTCAAAACACTCACTTTCAGTCATTTAGATCTTTTCACAGGATATCAGTTTTACTTTCAAAGCACTGAGCTGAAAGCAACTATTATTATTACTCCTAATTTTTACTTAGGGCCATTGGACAAACTATAGCAACAATGTTAACTTTGAACATACAGTCTGAGACTATCCACAACCTCAGATTCAGCTATGAATATTCAAACTTTCTGTAAATTAAGTCTGAATACCTAACTTAAGACTCCAAAATATGAGGAACACATGTGGCCATCTACAAAAATGTCTCTGTACCAGCTACAAGTAGGATGATATATCATGGAACGGGCAAGAAACATGGTGCTCTGAAAATCTGGCTTTTATTAAAGGATCAGTCCTTCTTTCCTTATTCACTACAGTTCTCTCAACTTGGCAATGTGCAATAGCACAAAGGTTAACCAAGTCCTTCACTAAACAGCACCAAAGCATTCACAGAGCACGTTCTTCTGCATGCCAACCAAAGCACAAACTCGCAGAAAAGCAGCATGTGAGTTTATGACTAAACTTTCAATAGTGAGAAAAAGAGGGAAGTAAGTTAATATTAAAAGGCCAGGCTCCTTTAACATTACTGTAACAGTTTCATACACAAAATTTCAGGGTGTTTTAATCAATTTCTGCCAGTACTATCTGACCCATCACATGGGTCATCCACAATACCAGAATCTTAATTTGACCTGATAGTTCTCTTCCTTTTGAGCAAATGGACTAAGTAGTAGCAGAAGAATGGTGCCATCTTCCACCTGGATCTGTCACTGATGCAAAATGGAGATATGTCCCTTGATAGAAGGTTTTAAAGAGGCACACATGACAGCAAAGGGTAAAAATATCCACACGTTTAAACTTGGGGAAAAATAAATTTACCTCTAAAAGCAACCACCTTATTGATTACAGAGCTTCCAGTCATTTCCTCCACACCTTACTTGCATTCTCAGTCTGCTCCTGGCACCTGTTCTTCCCATAGCTGCTGTTCTCTAACTCCCTTTCAATTTTAAATTCTTATGCCTTGCCTCAGCTCCCGATCACATTGCTATTACACTATCAGACTTAGAAAGTGATGCCATTGATGCATTAAAAATAGTCACTCCTCTTAGTGTTTTAATAGAGATTTAATAGTTAAGAACTCTAAAAAAGATAGTCAGCTGTTTTTTCAAAACTTCACCCCAGTTCAGCACACTTTTCTCCAACACTTCAATTTGGATGTGAGTAAAAACCACTACTGAAATGGAATTCTTTGCATTCCAGGCAATCCATTTTTTCCCCAAGTGTGACACTAAAAAGATACTCTGCTAGAGACACACAGTAACCAATTAATCTTGGCAGTGTTTGAACTACAGTATTGATAAATTGTTCTCTTGCTGCTGAAGCACCTCTGGCAGCAACAAATGTATAACTTCTTCACATCTTAATGGATTATATACAACATCCAGACATAGTTTGAGATCACATCTCCCTCTCTTTAAATCCAAAAAACACTCAAGAGAAAACGGAAAAAAACCGCTGTAACTAATTAGCCAGTGAGTGGAAAAAACAGGTCTATTTCAGACAAAAAGAACACAGGTACTTTTGAGAAGAAAAAAATACAACAATAAGGAAAAAAAAAAAATCTACCTGAAACCATGAAACGCTTGCTACTTACTAGCGGGAACAGGAGAACATAAAATAGGTCCAACAGTGGGTGGAGGAGGCAGAGCAGATGGAAATCTCATTTGTGCTTCTCCACCATACCTAAAGTTGACACACGAAGACAAAAATTACGCTTCATACACAGTCTATTTAATTTTCATGTGTTTGAGAATTAAGAGCAAAATTTTGGGGTTATTTTAAAATGAGGAATAAAAACATCAGCATAAGTTTTTTGTGACTGTATGATACTCTTGGCAGAAGGAAACTAACTGAACATGTTATATGAAAAGCATTAACATTTGTAACTGCAAAGAGAAGTTAGACTAACAAATTTTTTTGGTGGATGTTTTAAGCTCTATGGTGATATGACTAGGCTTTAAAAAGAAACTTAAAAAGTCTGAAAATCAGGCTTACGCTTTAGTATTTGTACAAGGTTTGCCCCCACAGGCAAGTGGAAAGAAGGACGCATCTGAGATCACCCATGTTTATGCTTCTATTGTCTATTGTTCTATCCATCTCTCCTACAGTGCTACATGAGCACTTTGCAACATATTCACTTGCTAATGCACACCTCTCCAGAGACTCACAGCCTACTAAGAACAGCTTTTGGCAAAAAAAAACAAGCAAGCTTTTGGAAAGATAAGACTCAAATTCTAACACAAACATACAGTCAAATCTGCACATTTTATCATCGTTCTCAACAGCTTTACCTTATCAAAGCCTTTTTTTACCTCCAGGCCACATGCCCTGTGAGGACAGAGACCCACAATATACCAACCTAAGGCAGCTAGTGAAAACACACATATCTGCACCATAACAAGGAACTGCAATACCAAAGATGAATGGATGGCAACTTAATCCTTCAGAGTGGAAGCCCCTACTTCCTCATTCAATTTGTAGTGGAAAAAAACCCCAAACCAAAGCAAACCACCAAAATAAAATAATAATCATAAAAAAACAACATCAGGCCCTGAACAGGGTACACCTGTTTGAACATAAAATTCCTTGACACAATGGTGAACAGCATAACTAACTACACTACAGTAAGAGAAAAAAACCCGAAGAAAACAAAAATCCCCAAACCCCCACAAAATTTTTAAAAATTATCTGTTCTTTTTCCAGCTGCCCAAGTTGGTTTCATTAAAGACATTACTACATGCTGTACTTTAATAAACTAGGATACTGTGAAGTACAGGTAAGTGTACTTTGAACAGTTTAGACTATATTTTCAATAGCCACCTCTACCTGTGTAATACAAGCATCCAATTGGGGAATCACCAGAAATCACCATTACAGGAAACTTCCTTTGCTGATAAGCCATAAAGTAGTGCAAAAACATATTCTACCAGGTTTAACAGTCTACTAATTTTAAAACAATGCTAGCTCAGGCAGCAGGTTAAAAAGCATGTATGATTATTTAATGGCTGTAGTGATCCTGAGTGTAATATTCAGAATAACCCACAAAATTGAAACTTACCTGAAGAATGCTCGAGTAGCCCAGGCAGATACTTCTCTATCACATGCAGCATTAGAACAGGCCAAGATAAGGCAAGTGGCACAGGCCTGATCCTCCTAGAGAATATCATACTATTAGTGTGGCAGCTTATATCAAGTTGCTAACAAATATACAGAAGTTATATTGCTCAATAGCTAAACAGTAAATACTTTTTGCACCATTTTAATTAGAAGGCAAATAAATTGGCTCTTCCCAATTACAGACAGGAAGGAAATCATAGTGAGGCATCCCACTCAGGTAACTTTTGTTATACACAGTTTTTGCAGATTCAATACCATTACTGGTAGGAAAATATCCATGTCTGTCACATAATTATGAGTATAATTGAAGCAATTTCTACAGAAACATAAATCAAGATTGAAGAAAAAAAAAAATCCATACAAATAATGGTTTGCACATTAAAGTGGCCTGTTAAGATATCACTTAGTTTGTGCTATCAAAGCACAAGAGAACAGGTGTAAGAGTCAGTCCGAAGAACAGTATTTGCCTCAACCTCGCCATCAGGGACTTGGAAAGAGACCAAGAAGCAAACATCCTGAGATAAAAGAACTGCACGGTACAAGTAGTCTCCGATACCTGGGACTGCAAGTATGGCTGCTGTCAAGAAGATGGATTTCACCTGCTGCCTCAGCAAGCTTGCCCCACCTCCTTCCTAGTACCCAAGCCAACAGAGAAGCATGCACAGAGCCTTGCAGAGGGTCTTCAGGTCACCCAGCGGTCACGAGAGGAAGATGATGGGAGGAAGTAAAAGACCCCCAAACGTGAGGTGGCACAGGTGCAGACAAGTTCTGGCAAGCAAAGTGAGGACTTTTGAGGCCTGCGCAGTTCAGTCTGGATTGCAAAACGAAGGCAGAGATTGGCCACAATCCATGGGAGAGAGGAGGTGTGAGGTGCTGTTGCTTAGCATAAAAGCAGCAAACACCAGTGGGATCTTCCCACCAAAGGATCACAGATCATGACTTGAGGACAGGCAGAGGCAGGACGCTGTTTGGGACCTGGGACCATAGGGATGCCTTTGGACCCGTGGTGGTAGCTATAATCCTCTCTCCTCCTTTTTCCTCCCCTTTCCTCCAATTTGTCTATCGCGTGCCGCTTTACCGGCAAAATAATAAAGTTACTCTTTGATTGAATTATAACCCCTTGGCATTTTGGTTGCCTTAATTTTGCGCTTCAAGTTCAAGGTAAACGAATCATCACAAGTCCACTGAGTGAACCGTGACAACAGGTTACAGTAGACAGTCACTACTGATACTAATAAGTACTAGTCAACTTAAAATTGTAATTCTTGATAGCTTCCTTTCTGCTTGTTTGTTACTTAAACAGAAAACCAAATCACTTATACACATTTCTATTGGCCTTCAAGACGTAAAAAACTCTGCAAGTGGTAGGAATTTAACAACTCTACCTTCCCTGCTTTTAGATTAACCCCCTCAAATGAGAATTGCATTGTACTTCTGCACACAAGATGTATGACTTTCAGGAAAAATGAAACACTTCCATTTTTAAATATCATAAAATCAGTTATTTCTCATTATACTACCTTGTTTTAAGTAGACAAAGGAGGAAAAATAAACTCTTTAATCGATAAACAAAATGTTACCCAGAAGTTTATAGCAATAACACGATGCTAAAGAAAGTGATTAGATTTACACATATATTATAAAACTTCTGTATCTCATAACAGGTGAAAAGTTCTTACCTGATGCAACTTGAAAAATCTTTCAATCTCTTCTCCATCTCCACCTACATTGCTAACAAGCAGATGCCGCAGCTGATCAACAGGTCTGAGTTTGTGAAACATAAAGCTCCCCTAAAAGTAAGCAAACTAAGTTAGAATAAAGTTGTCTGAGTCATACCATACCCCCAACAATGTCAATCCTTAGCATTCTGAGTTTTCTTTCATTGCACTATTGAAGTCTATCATAAATGGTGCCTAAAGCCCTGTTTCATTCACATGCAGAAAACTCTCTAGAGCCTAGGAAACGCAAGACAAACACTGCAATGGCTATAAACTCTCCATCAACTGAGGCAGTGTTGCTGTTCTTAGCCTAACATGAAGCAGACAATACATATAGCAAATATATACAAGAAAGAGGCTTTATGTATCTTGCAAATCCTCAAAGTGCCTGGAAAAAAAAGGCTTCAAGAATTCAGGATCGAGGACATGGTAAGACTACACACAATCATCTCGCCTGCATCCACTCTAGCTACCACAGAGGGTCTGATTAGTGCCTTTTAACAAAACAGCTGCCTTTGAAGAAATGCAGGTTGAGCTGAGAGGTTGCAAGACATAAATATTTTACCTATTGGTTAAGCTATTAATTGCCCTAAAATATTGCTAAGTGTAATCTGAAAAGAGAAGTAGAAAAGTTATTGTTTTTTCTTTTTGTGAGTATTGTTCTTTAAACCCTTTTAAAAAAATCCTTCTGGGACTTTCTTTCAGGGCAAAGAAAATATTATTTGTTCAAATTTCAATTGTCAACAAAATTCATTCAAACTATATTTTCTGGGCAGTCAGTGTGTGTTTCAATGGCATATAACCATGATTATAACCAAGCTTAAAAGAAATTCCCAGATGTTCTGTATCTACAAGGGTCTCCAGACATGAATAAAAGCTATAAGAGAAGCTTGCCCAATATCTCTGAGTAAATTTAGAACAGGTATAGATGGTTTCAGCAATCTTCTTCCTTATTCCTCTTTATGTTCAGAATACAATCTTAAAAACACATCCAGAATTCCTATTTGCAGGTTTAGATCGGTATTCCAAATTTATACTCACTCTTCTGATTTCCTGTATTAAGAAAAGAAAACTCACCTGGGCTGAAAGCAGAACAAACTTCTTAGGTGGCAGCATGTGTTGTTGCACAACAACAGGTGAATCGGTTATTGGAATAATGTCTTTGTTTAGTGGTGTTACAATCTTCTGAACTTTAAATTCATCAAGAGCAGAAAGAGCCCAGGAATGTCCATCAACACGCGTGGTCATCTGAACAACAGATAGATATTATAAAAGTTTGGTAACAGACATGGGTTTTGCACATCCATGCTGATATCCTATCACTTACCATTTAAAACTACACAAAACAGAATCTACTCCTGACACAAGAAAACCCAAAGAAAATAACTGAGTGGTTGCCTTCTCTAGCAGAAGGTTACCACTAAATATACAGCAACACGTATACTGCTGCTTTTGGGAGACAGGAATGGTGTTTTGTATTTAAAAGCAAAACAGCTTGCAAAGTGGGATCCTTTAATGCTGCTACAGTATAAACAGCAACAATCTGCTAACCACACCAGCAGGAAGCATGGAAAGTAACATGTATTTAAAGTATTTCTTAAAAAAAAAAAATAAATCAAAAAATGTGGCAACTGAATCATACAGTATTGGCAACAGTATTTCAAATATAACTCAAGAAGAGACAGTAGTGAAGACATTTCAGAAAACTTTGCATGCTATCAGGGAAGAGCTCAAGTACAGGCTGCAGTTTAGTTCGAGAAACCAAGCTGTCTGTTACTGTCAGACACCTTGGAAGAGACAGGTCAGCAGTGTCAGGGAAGGGATCTGGAGTAATCATAAAGCTCCTTTAAATTACTTAAAACAGCAAATTAATGAAAATCTAACTTTGCAATTTTTAACTTATACTGTCTCTCTTGTTCACTCCAGCTCTACCACTGCTCCTTCAATAATACTATTTTTGACACGTCTTCCACTGAGGCAGAGAAGTGACTTTAGATTTCTTTCAAAGCTGGAATACACGCAATGTTCTCCCCGAACTTATTCATAAGGCAACTAATCCTCTCCAAACCCCTCTTACAAACTCACTTATGTAGCAATTAGGAAAAAGAAAATAAGAATCAAACAAAGGTGAAATAATGAAGATATTAATAATGCCTGAAATCTTATGAAGAGATGGCACATATCAGTTTCAATAAAGAAACCCGAAGTCTCTAGCACCAGCATTTTAAACAATCTCTGCCAAATTTTATCCCTGTCAACACACACCACTATGGACCATGTCTTCCTGTGCTTGTGCACAATAAACAGCATGCTAAAGACAACAATATTTTCAAATATGTCAACTATAAGTCAAGGCAATTGCTTTTGATACATAGCTAGCATCATGTTGGAAAGTACAGCTGAACTAGGAATTCCTACCCAGGGGTCAGTCCCCATTCACTGACAAAAATGCATAATAGCTTTTTTAGTTTGAAGCATCTTGATTAGTAGCATTGTGTTTCCAAACTCCTCATGGAAGTTCTCTATGAACTACCCATTCCTTGCAGATAGTACCTGTCATCAAAAAGAAAAAAATAACACCTAGATTCCATCAAAATTGTGTAAAAGTTTAGTACCTGTGTTTCCATCATTGGCTTTTGAAATGGGAAAGAATCATGATTGATACACCACAGGATATCACTATCCTCATTTTCTGAAGCTGCCATCAGCAGGACCCCTAACAAGAACAGAATATTGGAGTTCATATTAGAAGCAATGATCACAGATTAGATGCAAATTTATTAATTATTTATTTACACAAAGTCAAACTTTAAGTCCTAATTATACAATTTGAACAGCAAATAATATCTCCTGAGTTTGTATGTCAAAGGGTTCTTAAGGACACTTTTATCACCATTTACCATCTATTCTAAAAGGTACAAAGGAAAATGAGCATAAAATGGGTAGAATGTGCCTTTAAAATTAGATATTTAAACAGATCATGGATGAAAACACATCTGGAAACATCTTAAAGATAAAAATCAATATGTATGATGGAAAGATTCAGTAACAGAGATGTTTCCCTGCCCACATTTCTGCAGTACTTTTAAAAATTAGGCCTACAATCAAAAGGGATATAAAGCTGGAACCACTTGGCAGCTGTTTGGTAGCTTATGTGGTACCAGCAGCTAAATGAGTCGAAAAATAAAAATAAGTCAGCACACGCTAAATTCGGCATGAGAGGCACTAAATAGTTAAGAAGCCTATTTTATCTCCTGCTTTTCAGATCTAATCACACAGAGCTAGATATACATAGGTGAATTTGAAAATAATCTATTTTATGGGGAAATTACAAGAAAAAAGGCTTAATTAACACATAAACAACTCTGCTCTCTGCTCTAAGATTGCACCTTACAGAAGAATTAAATTCTGAAAAACACGACCAACTTCCAGTTCCAAGAACTCTCCCTTTAACACCCAGTATCAGTGCCTACCTTTGCTGTAAAGAGCTCTGTGAACCTTTGCAGGCTTCTCCACAGTAGAAGAAGCTGAAAATCCAGGTGGCAAACGGACATGAACCAAGGTTAACATGGAAGGACGAGCTGTTGGATGTTTAAATTGTGAAGTACTAAAATACAGTCGGACACCTGAAAAGGATTAAAAAAAAGTCACATTTTTTCCAAACTGTGCAGATACCACTTATCAGTTTAAAAGAGTGGGAATTAGCATTGCTTTCTTACCTGCATGTGTGATTGCTAGCAGCTGACAGTCTATGGATTCAGAATTTTCAATCACTGCTATTTGAACAATAGGCTTAAATACAGAACGATCTATTGTTCTAAAAAAAAAAAAAAAAAAATACTCTCAATCCAACAAAATAAAAGAACAATATTCTTTAAGTATATCGCATGAAAATATTTGCCTTAAAAAAAGTCTCTTGTGTCATAAATATACCTGGCAATGCTCCCAGCAGCAGAAACTATAGCATTTTGTGAAAGAGAAGTAACCCTCGTCATTCCTTGACCATCTTGTCCCAAATCGTAGACCTGTAATTCAATAGTACAACTTTGTGATTTACGATTGAATAAATTCATACAAGCTCACCCGTCAAGCAGCAATTATACTTTTATTTCATCCTCATGTTTGAATACAGTTGAGGGGAAGATCAAAAGGCTGTTCTTTCCTCAGATGGAAATATTTTAGGTCTTCACTATACACTTTGTTGCAAAAAGATAAACCAGAGTAATAACCTGACATACCTACAAAGAATTCCCAGGTACTAAGGAAAACTTAAAAAATTCTGTAGACATCAGTAATAGAGCCAACCGTCTCTAGAGAAAGAGAAATTACATACTTGCATCACTCCTTTTTCTGAGCGGGTGTACAAGATATTTCGAGAGTTGTCGATGGCAATTTGAACTATAGGATCTAGGAAAGCCAGGGAAAAAGGGAGAACAAGATAACCAACACTGGAGTTCTTGAAAACAAGTTTAAGAGAGAATACCTATAAAAAATTGTAAATTAACAAAAACTGCAGGAGTGCCACACAGATTCCTATTGAAAGTGATTTAAAACAGCAATGGATTTCACACAATTATTACCAAATTTTAAAAAAAAAAGAAAAAATCATATAAAATTTCAAATTAATTATTCACTAAACAGTGAAACAACATAAAATTATTTATTTCAAGTTTCTACTGTTCGCAGTGATCCCACTAAGCATGTTAAGTTTTCTACTACAGAACATTAACTTTATTCTAAACATCAAACTTGCCTGACTTTGATTTCCATAACCTGAATGAGAGACAAACAAGTGACCTGATTTTTATAACCATCAATGACTGCAAGTTGCATTGACTATAACTAAATGCTCTAAATGAGGAAGCTATTCCTTCTGCCTTCTTGGTAGCATTATTTAAAAAGCTACATTAAATTTTCATTAAATCTTTAACACCATTACTTACCATCCTCTGAGAATGTGAACTGTAGAAATGAAGGAAAAAGGAAAGATAGCAAGCTCTTCGAATGATTAATTTTCCTACAGCGCTGGCTAAACCAGCCTGCTTCAGCCTACAATTTAAAACAAATACAGTGTTGAAAGAAAAACCATAAAACCAAACCAGTGGTTATTTTTATAAAAAGTTGCTAATAGGACAAGTATGGAAACAAGTGAAAATCTAACTACACATCAATTGAAAGAAACAGGTGATCATTAAAAGGAAATTTTTACATAAAAAAGGGTATAGAATGCAACAAATTTAATTTTATTTTTGAAGTTGACTAAAATGTGTTGCTATTCCTCATATAATTACTACTTCTTTAAAGAAAATGCATCTACACTAAAATATCAGAGCTGCTGTGCAACCAAGCTGTGCAAAAAGACAGCAAACCAAACACGTTTTACAATTCTTAGTGCCTAGATCCCACCACAACCACGCAACAGCAAAAAATGCTTGTGTGTAAAACTTGTAGTCACCTGGTATGCTACTTCATATAAGCAGCCATCTTTTCCAGCCAAAAAGATGCGCCCATTATCAGTAGATGTTATTGCTAGAATGTAAGTATTGTCAGTCGGGAGCGAGTAGAGAGGATCTGGTAGCAGCTGCATTCCTCCAGACATACTGTCACTGAGTGATCCAGTACCTTAAATAAATAATCAGTCCTCTTTAGTCTTTAAGTTATTCTATTAAATATTACAGGTCTATGACAAAATGCATTTCAGAAACCAGGAAAAATTACAGCAAACACGTTCTGGAATAGCTATTCTCTAAAGTGAACTGCAGAGTAAGATACTCTGTTTTTTTAAAAAATAAATTCTCTATATGTTTCCAAGTAAGGAAACGTGATGTTTTTAATCTCTATCCATTGTCACCTCCCTTAAATTGTAACAAGTCTAAACCACAGATTTCTACTTTTTTTTCCCTTTCACATCAAGATAGTATAAAAAGGGAGCAAAAGACTATAATCCTCTCACTTTGTCCAAACAATTATGTATTTTCTCTATATATATATAGCATAAAAAATGGTATTGGGTTCTCAGTTTGTGTTTGGAATACAATGCCAACCAGATTAAAGAAACAGTCACCAGCTGAAAGATTCATTCCCATCTCTTCTCACCCTCTACAACATGCTGTTTAATTAACAGGAATACGTGTTGCAAAAGCTCTTTTTATGTTAAACAGGTGAGTAATACAACTTAATGCTTCCATGGGAGTCCATAAAAATTGTTTATCTCCATCCGTAATATGATTTAAAAATTCAATGCCACTTAGCACATGGCCCCTTTTTTTTTTTTCATTTTTTTTTTTTTAAATCAGTCATGTACACTTGTTAATGCATAAGAAAGAAAACAGAATTACCTCCTTGTATATTAGCACAACTGAGCCCCAAAATCACAACATCCACAGGAGTAGCCAGAACAAGTAAGTGTCGTACATGAGGCTGGAAGATACCTAAAGGACAGAAAACAAAACTTAATTTTGCAGTCAACCTCTCAGATCACAATGCTGTATCCAATGCATGCATTGGAAAGACATAGATAAGACTGTTCCCTCTAGTCAATCAAAGACCTAGCGATCTGTGGAATTCTAGAATTGGAAAAGAGAATCAGCCAGCAGTTCAGCTTCCAGTTCATGAAATACAGTGTCTTAGTTTAAAATTACATTTTTCTTATAAATGTGCTTTTTTTAAATTCAACCCCACCGACCATTCAACTTCAGTGTTACTTAATCTGTATCCTCCAAAAGAACTAGGAAGGCTGGAAACTATGAACTCATGGAAATTACCACTTGAATGTGTATATTCATAAACAGTACAAACGTTAGAGCGTGATGTGGCAAAAAAATGCAAGCTTATCAGTGCAAATTATTGTTAAACTATACATTACTTGTGTCTTGTAATTAATTTTGTGTTCCTAAAACCAAATCAAACCCAAGTATCTTGTGCACATGTATACATACACAGGCAAAACACAGATTTTTCACATATGCGTACAAAAAACAGCACACACAGAAGGTTCAGTAACTGCCTAATTCTACACACTGTCATATTCCTTACCTCCTTTTGGCTTTACAAGACCCACTGCAAGAATAGTTTCACTAAGACCATCAAAATAAGCCAGATCTCCCCTGTCAACAAAGAAAAGGAAAAACTTCCATAAAACTTGTCACATATTATCACCTAATAACAAAGTAAATGAAATTGCATTCTATATATTTAAAAACTGTTATGTTGTAACACTCTGAAGCCATCTACTTCATTTGCATTTCGTGGCGCACCTTCAGCAGAATAGAATGCCGCAAAGTTTCACGGCAGAATTGTGAATTGTATAGCCCAAACTTGAGCTGCTTGAAGCTCCTGTAACCCAACAGTAGCATTTTTTATTTTAAGGGTTTTTTAAATTACAGTATCACAAGGCTGGAAAAGACCTTTGAGATCATCGAGTCCAGCCTATGACCCAACACCTACACCTAGTCATCATCAAAACCATGGCATGGCACTAAATGCCTCATCCAAATTCCCTTTAAACACCTCCAGGGAGGGTGACTCCACCACCTCCCCAGGCAGCGCATTCCAATGGCCAATTACCCTTTCAGTGAAGAGTTTTTTCCTAATATTGAGCCTAAACTTCCCCTAACGAAGCTTGAGACCGTGCCCTCTTGTTCTGTCACCGGTCACCTGAGAGAACAGATCAACCTTGGCCTGACTACAGCCTCCTTTTACGTAGTTGTAGAGAGCAATAACGTCTCCCCTGAGCCTCCTTTTCTCCAGGCTAAATTCTTACAGTCTATTCTGAATTACACATCTGCAGTGCTGATTAACATCAAGGCAGAAGAATTTACACTTTTTTTTTGTCCCATCAAAATCATCTAAACCAAGAATACCCAACCTCCTTCTAAGGACCTTATGATTAACACCAGGCAGTGCTGTACCATTTGGGAAATGTACTTAATACACTGTGACAATGTAAATGGCATGGATAGGAGCTACATGAGCCACAACCTGAACTTCAATCTTCTTAGGAAATGTGACAACATGTATAAAGCAATTCTTACTAAACGAATTCTTACTATATAGGCAAATGAAGAAGCAAACCTGCAAATTACAAACATATCATAGCCATTCAATAATATAATGAAATTATTTTATGTTTTATGCGTCCTTAAAATAAGCTAGGCAGGAAAGCATCCGTCACCATACTTCAAAGCACTAAATGCTACATTACTTACCATTGTGAGAATGATTGGCCACTGTTAAATGCACCAGAGTACTTACTAAATCTACTTAGAAAAGTTGGGCAATTAGTATAATTTTTTTCTACTTTTACAGCATAAGAAAAGCTCTAGCAGAAATAACAGGAATACCTTTAGGATACTGGCTATTTCTAAGTCTAAAGAAATGCATTTTCCTCTTAACTTTGGATAATTTGGTAGCACTATTACTCACTCCTAAAAAATCCTTAAACACTTATTAGTGAAAGTTCTGGTAAAATTTAAAAAGAATGAAGGTAAGTTAAACTGAATAGCATACCTCTGTGCTACCAGTAAACAATCTCCCACTACTGCAATTGCAGTAAAAATAAAACACCATCAGGAATGTGTTTTCTACATACCCATCTTCATAGTTCCACATAAAGATGTCACTGTCAATGGTCAGCCAAGCTCTATTGATTTCTGGAAACACTCCCATCATACAATTGCATTGCATATCTGAAGCAATGATGATGTAAGGACGAAAAGAATTTTGGCTAGCAAAGGCAGAATTTCGGCTAGCAAAGGCAGAATTTCCTTTGGAGTGTTCAAAAAAATTAATACTGTACTGATACACAAACTGTGTATCATAAACACTCCAAGTTCTTCTACAGAAATTTATATCAACAACTAGAAACAAATGGACCTTGTTACCACTCAGCTTATGAAGAGCACATGAAAAATATCAAAGTTCATTACTGGGAGTCTGACGGAAAGACTGGGGCAGAAGAATATGGATGAAAAAATCCATTTATAATATTATTACTTGCATAACATAACACATTATTTTTCACAAGGATACGTCCAAACTGCTCAACTAGCTCTGGGGGAAGCGGGACTCTGCGAACTGAGCTGATCTCTGGAAGATTGGGTACTGACAGCAATCCTGGGCCTTGCAAAGGGTAATCCATATCTGACATACCAGAAACAGTAGGGCTACCTGTAATTAAGAACAACAAAAAAAAAAATTAGACTTCTTATAACGAATGTGGAGTTTACAAAAAAATGATTTCTATTATTTTCCTCCAATTTTACTTGATTGTTTCTTAATCTGCAAAATCTAAATTAGACAAACTGCATTTCCCATTTTACTTCAGATGAATACAGGCCTCCAGACTAGGGAGAACAACTTCTTGATACTGCAAAGACTTTAAGCATATAAATAGCACTACTCGCAAGAGACACATGAATACAGATTTCTGTAGGAGCAAAGCCATACACAGTATACCTAGATTCCAAATGAGACACGAGATAACAAGATTTGCAAATAATATAATGCAACCCGTGCGCAACAGGCTGATGGGTCGGGCTCAAAGGGTCACAGTGAATGGGGTTACATCATGCTGGTGATCAGTAACGACTGGGGGGGCCCCCACAGGGATCAGTCCTGAGGCCAGTGCTCTTCAGTATCTTCACAAATGACCTGGATGAAGGACTTGAAGGTTTAATGATGAAGTTTGCCAATAATACAAAAATAGGGGGAGCAGCTGAAATTCTTGGGGGCAAAGAGGTCTTGCAGAAGGATCCTGACAGATTGGAGAGCTGGACAATCACCAACAGCATGAAATCTAACAATGGCAAGTGCTGGGTTCTGCACCTGGGACACAGCAACCCCGGATACGTGTACATACTGGGGTCTGAGAGGTTGGAGAGCAGCCCTGTGGAGAGGGACCTGGGGGTTCTAGTTGATTGCAGCTGAACATGAGCCAGCAGTGCCCTGGTAGCCAGGGAGGTGAACTGTGTCCTGGGGCGCATCGAGCACAGCATCGCCAGCTGGTTGAAGGAGGTGACTGTCCCATTCTGCTCGGCACTGGTGCAGCCCCACCTCAAGTACTGTGTGCAGTTTTGGGCAGTACAGTAAAAAGAACCTAAAACTACTGGAGAGTGTCCAGAGGAGGCCACAAAACTAGTGAAGGGTCTAGAGGGAAAGTCATAAGAGGAGCAGCTTAAGTCACTTGGTCTGTTTATCCTGGAGGAGACTAAGAGGAGAGAACTCATAGCTGTTCAATGCCTTCTCACAAGGGAAGGAGATGAAACAGGTGTTTATCTTTTCTCTCTTGCAAACTATGATAGGACTAGAGGTAATGGCAAGAAGATGTACCAGAGGAGGAGGTTTAGATTGCATATTAGGAAGAGGATCTTCACCCAGCGGGTGGTGGAGCACTCATGGTACCAAGTCTGCCAGTATTTAAGAAGCACTTGGACAATGCCCTCAGTCACATGATGTGAATGCTGGGAGTGTCCTGTGTAGGGACAGGAGATGGACTCGATGATCTTTTTGGGTCTCTTCCAGCTCAGGTAATTCTATGATTCAATGATTCCATGAAACAATGGCCTACAACAGCTCGTCTGCACCCCAGCCTACTCCTCACTTCCCATTTCCATGATACTCTCTAGCCCCTCCCTCATTGTGTGGCCCCACGTTAAACATGGGGATCGCATATCCCGCCTTCTGGAGGGAGGAGGGAACGAGAACCTACTCCACACCTGCTCCTCCCATTGTTTAACGGAAGAACCAACCGCCACCCCTGCACCTAAACCTCCATGCACTACGATACCAGTCGCCCAACCCTGCCCCAAGCCCGAGAAGCCCCCAGGAGGACCCCTCGTCTCCGAGGAGGCCGGGCCGGGGCTGCAGCCGCCAAGGAGGGGGCCTGCCCAGCCTCCCGCCCGCCAAGGGCCGCCACGCACGGCCACAAGGGCCTCGCCAGCCTCGGGGAGGGGGGAGGGGGGGTGGCGGCACCGTGGCACCGAGTCCGTCGTGGGGATGCTTACCGGGCGCCGGTACCGCTAGTAGCTCGGACAGGTCCGGGTAGCAGCGATCGTCCTGGATCTGCCGGTCGATGATGCGGCCAGCGATCTCCAGGGCCTCCTGAGCGGCGGGCGCCGCGGGGCTCAGGGCGACGGGCATCGCAGCGGCAGCAAGCGAGCAGAGGCCACTTCACGCAGCTCCTCCGGGCGAGGAACGCAACAAGCGGCCCTGTCTTGGCGCGCGTTGTGACGTGTTTCCGACACTGCGGCTCCGCCTCCGCTGCGGGGCCGGGCTTGGCGGGGGCGGGAAGTCGCGCGCGGGGCTGCGGGACCGAACATGGCAGCAAATAAACTCTGTAAGGCTTGCTTTGGAGTTTTAGAAAGCAGCATCCCTTATTTCAGGGCTGGGCGTGTAAGGGACTGATTCCCATCAATCGTGTAACCAGACGAGGACTGGGGACAGAGTGTACTTCCCACTTACGTGCGTGTGTACAAATGTTCCCAGAGATCTTATGTATCTTTCCAAGGAATAATTTTAAATAATAAAATCGCTTGTTTGGAAAACACCTTTGGGTGTTTGGTTGGGTCCAACCATACCTGGCCACTACTAAACCAGATTCCTGAGCACCTTGTCTACCCGTCTTTTAAACAGCTCCTGGGATGGTAATCCTACCACCTCCCTGGCAGCCATTCCAATCCCTGACCACCCTTTTGATGAAGAAATTTTTCCTGATGTCTAATCTGAACCCCTCCTATTGCAATTTGAGGCCATTTCCTCTCATCCTATCACGTGTCACTTGGGAAAAGTGACCAGCACCCACCTGGTTACAACCTCAGGCAATTGCAGACAGTGATGAGGTCTCCCCTCAGCCTCTTCGCTAAGCTAAACAACCCCAGTTCTCTCAGCCGCTTCTTGTAAGACTTGTTCTGCAGCCCCTTCACCAGCTTTGTTGCCCTTTTCTGGACACACTCCAGCACTTCAGTGTCTTTCATGTTATTATCAACTTCACAACAGCCAAATCTCTGCTAATTGGTGTTTTGGAGCTAGTTCTCTGTCTGACTTTGTGTTTTCGTTATGGAAAGACTGCAAACAGAGGCAATTATGGAAGAAAATACATCTGTTCTGTATATACCATGCTTCATGCAAGATGTTATCATTTCTCAAAAAACCAGTATCTGGAAAAACACTGAAAAAAACAATGCTAGAAAAAAAAACATTGTATCAGAGGGACATTCTGTCTCACTTTCAAGAAATACAGTTACTTAAGTGAAACTTAACTCTTACTCTAGCTTAAATCAAAACATACCACTTTTTGTAACAGTAACTCCTTGTGTCAGCCAGGCCACCAGGCCATCCTTGTGGGCCACCCAAGGGGCAGGCAGGGTCTGATGTGGTGGCACCCAGGAGAGCAGCAGGAAGCAGTTCCTGACAGTGGCATACATCCCCAGGCCTTTTCCTGCCCACTCAGTGGCTGCTGTAGCTCATGGAGGTCCCCTGTGACAGCCTAGTCACAGGCACTTTATGATACGAGCTTAATGTGGTTCTGCGACAAGACTCCACACAGCAGTAAATTATAGTGAGTGCAGCCACTCTGTTGCGCCTGCCTGCAGCGCAGTTCGTTGTGCCTGCCTGCAGCACAGTTATCTTGTGCCTGCCTGCAGCGCCGCAGGGAATGGATGACTCAGACACTAATACGATCTGCAGTCGACCTTTATTGCTTGTGCCAAGCTTTCTAATATAGTCTTATCCACACACTTTGAATACATAGCTTCTACTTGCTAATTAGCTGGCTTTACCTGTGTACACATTCTTCTGTGCTGGCTTCTTCCCTCATGCTTTTCCAGCTCCTCTAATCTGTACACCTGCAATTCTCCTTTTCTTCTTTCTCATGGCCTTCTTGTCACAGGAATACTTTGATATTACTGAGGTTGGAGCTAACGGTCTCCTTTTCAGGATTCCTCCTTTTTGGTTTTGTATTACAAAGACTGCCCCCATCATTCGCTGCAGGTTCCTTTTCAGCAAAGAGATGAGGCATGACAGTATCAGCAGCACAACCATAATAAAACACAAACAAACCTATCTTTACAACACATAACAACCAACCAGAAGGATCCCAATCTTGAAAGAATCTGTTCAATCAATCTCCACTATCATCCATTTATAACTGTTAGTAATCATTCTCTGTATACATTGTATGACACACAGCACACATATCAAAACATATATAAAAACTAATAAACCCCAAAAGGGCATCTCACCCAAGTCTATCTTCCAAGAATATTCCATCCATTGTAAAACATGTGCCGCTCACTTGCTTCTATGATGGTGATGACAGGTGAAGTTAGGCTTAGTGTTAGTATTAGTGTTAATAAAGTTAGTAGGGCCTAAACTGCAGGGCTCTTTCCTTATATTAAATGGAATATTCTTGTCATGCTTTGCCCCCAAAAATGAAAAAAAGGAATACCCCTGACAGCAAAGCCAATGGTGCATTGTTTGGTTTTGATATGCAACCTTACTGCTACAACAACTCCTTGATGTTTTGTCCATGGCTTTGATTCTACCAATTAACAGCTCTTCACTGTTCTGTTCACAGCCTTAATTCTAGGTGGTAACTTTCCACCCCTACATTTCCCCTTTTTCTTTCAAACAAAATGGCAACACTTCTATGGATTATTGTCATTATACATCGTAGCAAACAAGGTATCATTGTGCACAATAAAACGATAGTTACAAATGCAGGCATAAGCACCTTAATCAAGCTCAACAGCCAAGGCGATAATGCAAAGAAATTATAGTAAGACATGAAAAGCAACAAAGTTGTTCAGTTACAATAGTTTCAGGTGTTCTATGCGTAGGCTCTAAAATTCATAAATAATCTCATTTACAAGCTAAGCAACATACATGTATTTGCGGTCAACAATTACATTTATGTTTAACACAACCAGTAGCAATACTATTGAAGACTTCTGGCGCCATGTCTTATACAGGATTGCTTGCGAAAAATTAAAAATAGTCTTCAGGAGATATGATTATATCTCTAGTAATATGAGCTTGCCTGAGAGTTGGACATTGTGAAAGCCATAATCTAACCTGATGCTGTTGTCTCTCCTCTGCCTCTTGACATAACCGATTCATTGAGGCCACCAGTTTGTTTTATCCAGGGCTTTACCCACTTTGCTGGAACCCAGTGGGCGAGTTTGTTCTTGTGGAAACACAAGTGTATCCTCTGCCCCAGGTTACTAGTTTCATTGGACCTTGCCACTCATTTGTTTGTGAATCAAATACTTTTGCTTGTGGTTTATCTAAATTTTTTGATTCCAGAGATTCTGTAAGACCCCTCATATGTACTAGTGCTGAACTGGCTTTTCCTGTCTTATGACTAGCATCAGTAAAGACTGTGATAGCCTCCAACGGGAAAGGTGAAATAATTGGCTGTGGTTCAAAAACTAATGAGGTTTTTAACAATAGATGAGAGGGATAGGTCATCTCAGTTTTTATACCGTAGCCTGTAACAGCTAATGCAAATGATTCAGATATTTTGGTAGCATGAGGGATATTATTCTTAGTTATGGGCACTACCATAGATGCTGGTAAGCAACCAGAAATGTCTACACAGTGACCAATCACCTTTAATAAGTCCTTCCCAATTAGATCAATCCTAGATGTGCTTGTAAAGTTGAAGGCAACATGACACCTTTGATAGTTGCATGTTGTATTACCCCTCTCCAGCACTGACCATAATCAAAATTTGGAGTCGAAGACGGCAAAGGCATTTGTTTCCCTGTTGAAGGAGACTAGATAGCTTGAAGACCCAGGCCGCTGTAAATCAGTGAAGTCGTTTGTGACTGCAGGCTTTATCCATTTTGCAGGTATCCACGTAGGCCCAAAACCTGTAATGATACAAGCATACTCTTGCCTCCATGTTATTAACTGAAATGGACTGAAATGGACCATCCCATTTTCCCTCTATTTTTTTTAACACCATAAGCTTTTCATCAAACGCTGACATTCCTGTTGACATGGTTTGCGTATGCTTCACAACTGGTGGTACTATATCTTCTCCTGCCAAGCGCAAGAAATTCAATACATATCATACTCTATAATAGCTTGTCCTGTTGGGGAGTGTGGTATGCCTGTAAAAAGTTTTATACGGCATTTTTTAAAGAAGGTTTCTTATGAATGTGAAACATATGCAGGACCATTGTTGGTCTTTACCTGTAAGGGAACTCCTAGCGTTGTAAAAGCATGTCTAAAATGGCTTTGTACATGTCTGGAAGTTCTACCACTGAGTGCTGTCATACAAACTGCCATTCAATTTTCCAAATTCAGGATCGTTCTGTCATAGGAATAATAATGATTTCAGGGTTTTTTCCACTTAATTCAATAATTTGATTTCTGGTATTTTGAGATTGATGAGGCAAAATTTGCCATTCTAAAATTTTTGTCTGTTTCTGGTTCACTTTCAATCCATTGCATTATTATTCCTATAGGTTGAACATCATTGTTAACAATTAAGAATTGTATAGGTTGTTCAAACACCATACAATGTGCCTGCCTTTTACTTAGCATCAGTTTTATTTTCTGTAAGGCTTGTTCAGCTTGTCTGGCTACAGTCCTTGGAGCCGTTAATGCTGTATCTCCTTTTAATAATTCAAATAATGGTTATAGAGTCTGATTATCTGTCCCTGTTAAGTTCCTGACCCAATTAAAAATCTGCACATCTTTAAGTGCTTGGTGGTGCTACACTTTGTACCTTTTCTGGCGCAATTTAAAAGACTCTAATGACTGTCATAAGTTTTGTTTAACAGTTTCCAGGTTCCCTTTTCCAGCTATTAAAATATCATCCATGTAATGATACACCAAAAGTTGGGGACGTTTACTTCTAAAAGGTCTTAAAGCTTTACCTACACAAATTTGACACATAGCCCGGACCATGATCTGTTTTAGAGTTGCAGAACCCCCTAGTGTTGCAAACGCAGTTAATAAACGGCGGTAGCTCTCTCGTGCTCGTTCCCGCTCTGCGCTGGAGCACATACGCTGCTGTACCAGCGACACCAGCGCCGCTCTCCATCAGTCCGTTCAAATACTCTTGGTTTGCCAACGGTTGTGAATCACTTCACATTTCAAAGAGGGACGGTTAAACCCCTTTAGGAACACGATGAACTGCAGGGGTTAACAAGGCTGCTGTGCCTGGGGCGGGCAGGGCCGCTCCCGCGCTGCCCGCGGTTCCGGCGCGTGGCTCGCTCGCTGGAAGGGGTGGAACGGGGTGGGGGGCGGGGAGAGCAGCAGTCCCTGCGCCCGGGCCGGGCTGCGATTATCGGGAGTTGGTGTGAAAATGAGCACCGCCAAACAAGGGGATGAAACAGCGTCTCTATCAGATGGTTCGTTGTTTCCCTGTCGCATGGATGTAAAAGAGACGGGCTGTTTGCTTATTTCGGGTAAAGTTAAAAATGCTTTTAAAATGTCCGGCAACAGCCTCGGTTGTGCTTACGGGTCGGCAAATGGACCTGCCCCCGAGTAATGATCTGTTCCTACCCCAAATAACGGGTCTTCTTGTGGGCGTCCTGTATTATATACTGCCTTTACTTCTGTAAATTCCATAAACAACTCTCTCCGTAACAATTTTTGGGGGGGGGGTTAAAATCATTGATGCTGACTGCTGACAGTCATACGGAAGAACCAATTGTCCACTTAATACATTTCCAACAAGAAAGACGAATGAAATCCATCCTGAAGTCAGCTTTCCTGACTTCCTTTACTAACTGCCAGTCAAAGGCTTGATGTTGTGGTGGTTGATTCAGTTGTAGAATAACGGGAAATTCTAAATCCACCTCTTCTCCTTCCTTAATTGCATCTAATTTTATCTTTGTCCATCCATTTCTAATATTGTCCCCTTCATTATCACCTAAGGTTTTAACCTTTTGTTCTTTTTTCTTCATCGCTGCTGCTGTCACTATCACGTTCAGTTTTGCATTGAGTATGTATAACTTTTTTTTTTTTTTTTGGATGCTTAAAACTTTTATATGATATCATTGTAGCACATTCAAATTCCTGCTCAGACAAGGACTGATCTTCTTCCTCATTACTAACATCTTTCAGAGTACCCTCTAAGATAAAACCTTCTGTAGAAGCCAATTCCTTGTCATAAATTACCCCTGACAAACGCTCTTCAGGGGAGTATAACCATTCAAGAGACTACTTTGTGTGACTTGGGCTACTTGTTCTTCAGCCCGTGAATCTTTTGAAGTCTCATGAATCAATCCTCACGTTGTTAGAGTTTGCATAGCATTTACACCTCCTTCTGAAACCTTTTCAAAAAGGAAAATCTCCTGCTTCTCTTGAAGTTGAGATATCAAAAACATACGGAGATTTTGCGGACATTCCATTACTTTTAAGCCAGGCTGATAATGACTCTAGAGCTCATTCTTTATATTTAATTCTTTTTTTCTGTAGCATATGCTTTATAATCTTAACTTCTTCTTCCTCCGATACCGACACCTTAACTCCTATTGATGCTAATTTTAATAAGCACTTTAAAGCTGCATTTTCTTGTATGGATACTGTATATATCATTATTTGGTGCTGGTTACACATAAGCGCTTATGATTTTCCTGCCTCTTTTGGGCAGCCTTGCCTCTTTGGGCTTGCCTCTTTTGGGCAACCTGGCGCACCTGTCGGCTGTCCTGCAGTGACCCGTCGGCTGTCCTGCACCGATTGTTGTACTGCCAGCCAGCACCCTCCTGTGTTTATTTTCAAAAGTAAAAAGCTTCTTACCGAAGCAATGATGCAGAGGCTCTCAGGTGGCTGGAACTTCTTCAAGTCGGCTGAGCTTCTTTACTTATTCGAGTTGCCTAAGATCACGCCCACATTCTCCACCAACTGGTGTGCCTGCCTGCAGTGCAGTTCGTTGTGCCTGCCTGCAGCACAGTTATCTTGCGCCTGCGTGCAGCACCGCGGGGAATGGACGACTCAGACACCAATATGATGTGCAGTCAACATTTATGGCTTGTGCCAAGCTTTCTAATATAGTCTTATCCATGCACTGTGAATACATAGCTTCTACTTGCTAATTAGCTTGCTTTACTTGTGTACACATTCTTCTGTGCTGGCTTCCTCCCTCATGCTTTCCCAGCTCCTCTAATCTGTACACCTGCAATTCTCCTTTTCTTCTTGCTCATGGCCTTCTTGTCACCGGAATACTTTGATATTACTGAGGTCAGAGCTAACTGTCTCCTTTTCAGGATCCACGGCCTGCTAGGGGACCCCACACCGCTCATGGCTGTCCCTTGCTCGTGCTTCTCTGGCAAAGAATGAGTGGTGAAGCACTGGAACAGGCTGCCCAGGGAAGTGGCAGAATGTCTGTCCCTGCAAGCATTCGAAAAACATGCAGACCTGTCACCTCGAGATATGGTTTACTAGGCATGGTGGTGTTCAGCTGATGCTTGGACTGTATTATCTTAGAGATCTTTTTCAACCTTTATGAGTCCATGATCCTATGACTGTAAACATCAGAGTTACTCAAACATGCACAGACTTTTTTATGTAGTGATGTAAGCCAAAAACAGTGAGAGGGCTTCCTCAAAGGCATGCACAACACTTGAGCAAGTTGCCTTTGCAGTGCATGGACATGGTGTGGCTGCTGTGTTTTGGGATAACACATCGATGTGACTGTAACAGATCCTCAACTTGCTAAGGATGGCCCTCTTTTCGGTGGTCTGTCAGTTCTGGACAGCAAAGGCCTTCTCAAACTATTATAGGAGGTCTTAGGGCTGGGTGAAACTGGGATTTCAAGGAATGGATCTGGTTTGTAAATTGTGTTTGCTGCCCTGACTTTCTGCTCCTGAATCTGTCCCGTGCCCATTCTGGAAAGCTTCATCTATTGGGGAGGCACCTGGCCAAAGAATGGAAATACCCCTCTCCTCTGCTTTCCAAATGGAGAAGCTTAAGTGAAGCTCCAAACCTCACAGGGTTCACACAGCAGAGTGGGAAATTCTCCATGTATCTTCTAATGACTGAGAAGCTGGCTGGCAGGTGGTAATGAATGCGGTTCCCCAGGGCTCAGTTGTATGACCAGTGCTCTTTAATGTTTTTATAAATGATGTGGATGAGGAATCAAATGCACACTAAATAAGTTTGACGATGATACTAAACTAGGATGAACTGTGGATTCCCTTGATAGCAGAGAAATCTCACAGAGACATCTGGATAGACCAGAGAGCTGGGCCATCAGCAACTGTATGACATTTAACAAGAGCCAGTGCTGGATTCTCTGCCTGGAATGAGGTAGTCCTAGTTATACATACAAACTGAGGGATGAGAGGCTAGAAAGCAGCCCTGTGGAAAGTGATTTGGGTTGGGTTGATGGCCAGCTGCATACGAGTCAGTAGGGTGCCAAATGTGTCCTGGGGTGCACTGAGCACAGCGTATCTGAACAGCCCAGGAAGGTGACTGTCCCACTCTACACTGCACTGGTGCAGCCCCACCTCCAGTATTGTGTGTGGTTTCATGCTCTTCAGTGTAAGAAAGACATCAAAACTATTTGAGTGTGTCCAGAGGAGGGTGTCCAAGATGGGGAAAGTCTCAAGTTCAGGATTTAGGAGGAGCAGCGGAGGTTACTTGGCTTGTTCAGTTTGGAGAAGGCCTCATTGCAGTCTACAGCTTCCTCAGGGTGGGCAGCAGAGTGAGAGATTGTCTTAGTTTAGATGAAAACTAAGATATATTATCAGATATTAAAGATCTTTAATCAGGAAAAAAAAAATAATTGTATAGAAGAGATAACAGTTCTTAGCTACAAATATATGTGTATACAAACCAGAATCAACACTAATCACAACTAAAACCTAAAAGTCTTAAGAAATAGATTGAGTCCTGTACCCAAAATCTTGCGATGCAGGTCTCTAAGAGCTGGCGAGCAGTCGCTGCCCTGCACGGGGAGGCGCGGCCCCCCCGCAGCCGGGGAAGGGCGGGGGAGGGAGATGGAAACTTAGTGCGAGTTCTGCCGGAGTTGTGGAAGGTTCAGATGACCCGTGATCTTTACTTCAGAGACTGCAAAACGTATGCACTCAGGGACTGCCGCTGCCGTTGTCACCACTGCCGTCCGAGAGAAAACGGATGTCCGGTCACGACCTCTGTCCTGGTTTCCCCGGAAACGTCCTCCCCCCATCCCCCCTCGCATCTGCTGAAATTCCCTTTACTGGCAAAAGGAAGAAAAATTCCTTGGAAAAATCCCAAACCACAACATTATCCACCCCGAATTTTTCTTCCATGCCAACAATCGGACTTAAATTTATACATACATATTTTCAACTATATACATATACAGATAGGCACATAGAATATGAACAACTCATCCAAAGATAAGGTCCCCTTGAGGTATACATCGTGTTTTTCCATCTTCCTGCATCACCCACCAAGTACAACCAGATCCTTGAGCAAAGATAGTCCCACGAATGGGCTTGCCTTTGCTCGAGACAGGTTTAACCCAAACAGTTTTCCCTAACATACCTCTCAGGTGGATCACAGGGACCTTATCTCCATCTACAGTATGAAAGAATTCTGACTGGGCAGGGCCGGCTCGATTGACTGAACCTCTAGTGTTGACCAACCATGTGGTCTTTGCTAAATGTTGATCCCAATGTTTGAAAGTCCCCCGACCCAATGCCTTCAAAGTGGTTTCCAACAGTCCATTACACCGTTCAACCTTCCCGGCAGCTGGTGCGTGGTAGGGGATATGGTACACCCACTCAATGCCGTGCTCCTTTGCCCAGGTGGTAACTAAACTGTTCTTGAAATGAGTTCCATTATCTGACTCAATCCGTTCTGGAGTGCCATGTCGCCACAAGACTTGCTTTTCCAGGCCTAGGATGGTGTTCCGAGCAGTGGCGTGAGGAACTGGGTATGTCTCCAGCCATCCGGTAGTTGCTTCCACCATGGTGAGCACATAGCGCTTACCTTGGCGGGTCTGCGGCAGGGTGATATAATCAACCTGCCAGGCCTCTCCATATTTATACTTATCCCAACGTCCACCATACCATAAGGGTTTCACTCTCTTAGCCTGTTTAATGGCAGCACATGTCTCACAATCATGGATAACTTGGGAGATAATGTCCATGGTTAAATCCACCCCTCGGTCTCGTGCCCATTTATAAGTGGCATCTCTGCCCTGATGGCCTGAGGCATCATGGGCCCATCGAGCCAGGAACAACTCTCCTTTATGTTGCCAATCCAGATCTATCAGTGACACCTTGACTTCTGCAGCTCGGTCTGCCTGTTCGTTGTTGCGATGTTCCTCGTTGGCTCGATCCTTGGGCACGTGTGCATCCACATGGCGGACTCTCACGATCAGCTTCTCCACACGGGTGGCGATATCTTGCCATATAACTGCAGCCCAGATGGGTTTCCCTCTGCGTTCCCAGTTGGCTTTCTTCCATTGGTCTAACCATCCCCACAATGCATTGGCCACCATCCAAGAGTCAGTGTAGAGGTAAAGCTTCGGCCACTTCTCTCGTTCAGCAATGTCCAGAGCCAATTGGACAGCTTTGAGTTCTGCAAATTGACTTGATCCACCTTTTCCCTCAATAGCTTCTGCAACTTGTCGTGTGGGGCTCCACACGGCTGCTTTCCATCTTCGATTTGTCCCCACGATGTGACAGGAACCATCAGTAAAAAGGGCATAGCGTACTTCTTCTTTTGGCAACTGATTGTATGGTGGCGCTTCCTCTGCACGTGTTACCTGTTCTTCTTCCTCTTCATCTGCTAAACCAAAGTTCTCACCTTCAGGCCAGTTCGTGATGATTTCCAGGATCCCAGGGCGATTTGGTTTCCCAATACGGGCGCGTTGTGTGATAAGAGCAGCCCATTTGCTCCAGGTAGCATCAGTAGCATGATGTGTGGGGGCAGCCCGTCCACTGAACATCCACCTTAGCACTGGTAATCGGGGTGCCAGGAGGAGCTGAGTTTCTGTTCCACTTACCTCTGAGGCAGCTTGAACTCCTTCATAAGCAGCTAAGATCTCTTTCTCTGTTGGAGTGTATTTGGCTTCAGATCCCCTGTAGCCTCGACTCCAGAATCCAAGTGGTCGGCCTCGAGATTCGCCAGGCATTTTCTGCCAAAGACTCCATGAAAGACCGTTATTCCCGGCTGAAGAGTAGAGCACGTTCTTCACGTCTGGTCCTGTCCTGACCGGTCCAAGGGCTACAGCATGAACAATCTCCCGCTTAATCTGCTCAAAAGCTTGCTGTTGTTCAGGGCCCCAGTGGAAATCATTCTTCTTGCGGGTTACCAAGTAGAGAGGGCTTACGATCTGACTGTATTCCGGGATATGCATCCTCCAGAAACCTATGGCACCCAAGAATGCTTGTGTTTCCTTCTTGCTGGTCGGTGGAGACATTGCTGTGATCTTGTTGATAACTTTTGTTGGAATCTGGCGACGTCCGTCTTGCCACTTCACTCCCAGGAACTGTATTTCTTGGGCAGGTCCCTTAACTTTACTCTGTTTGATTGCAAACCCAGCTTCCAAGAGAATCTGGATGATCTTCTTTCCTTTCTCAAAAACCTCTTCTGCTGTGTCCGCCCACACAATGATGTCGTCTATGTACTGCAGCTGTTCTGGAGCCTCACCTTTCTCTAGTGCTTCTTGAATTAGTCCATGACAGATGGTGGGACTATGTTTCCACCCCATGGGCAATCGGTTCCAGGTGTATTGCACGCCCCTCCAGGTGAAGGCGAACTGTGGCCTGCACTCTGCAGCTAGAGGAATGGAGAAGAACGCATTAGCAATATCAATAGTGGCGTACCATTTCGCTGCCTTGGATTCCAGCTCATACTGAAGTTCTAACATGTCTGGCACAGCGGCGCTCAGCGGTGGAGTAACCTCATTCAAGCCACGATAGTCCACAGTTAATCTCCATCCTCCATCAGACTTACGCACGGGCCAAATGGGGCTATTGAAGGGTGAGTGAGTCTTACTAATCACCCCTTGGTGCTCCAGTTCTCGGATCATCTTATGGATGGGAATCACAGAGTCACGGTTCGTTCGGTATTGTCGACGATGCACTGTTGTGGTGGCAATTGGCACCTGTTGTTCCTCAACCTTCAACAATCCAACAGCAGAAGGACTCTCTGAGAGACCCGGCAGTGACTTTAGCTGTTTAATCTCTTCTGTCTCTACAGCAGCTATTCCAAAAGCCCATCTATGTCCCTTTGGATCCTTGAAATAGCCATTTCTGAGGTAGTCAATTCCCAGGATACATGGGGCGGCCGGACCAGTAACAATGGGGTGTTTTTGCCAGTCTTTCCCGGTCAAGCTCACTTCAGCTTCCAACACAGTAAGCTCTTGAGATCCCCCAGTCACCCCAGAAATAGCAACAGTTTCCGGGCCCACATGTCCTGATGGCATTAACGTACATTGAGCACCAGTATCAACTAAAGCCTCGTATTTTTGTGGGTCTGATGTGCCAGGCCACCGGATCCACACAGTCCAATAGACACGGTTGTCCCGTGCCTCTACCTGGCCAGAGGCAGGGCCCCTCTAACAGCCATTGCAGTGACAGCAACTCTTTAGTGACGGGTACATTTTGGAGGTTCCCTCTAGTGGGTCAGATCCTTGGGAGACTGGCACTGCACTTACTTTTGCCGATTTTCTTTTCTCGTTCTCCTTCAATTCTTGTACCCGGGCTGCCAGGGCATGGGTAGGTTTCCTGTCCCACCGTCTCATATCTTCCCCATGGTCAACCAAGAAATACCATAGATCGATCCGTGAAGTCTGTTCTCTTCCCCTAGCCGGGAGGCGTCCACCTCTGGACCCAGAGGCTTTGATTCGCACTGCTGCCACTTGAAGATTTTGAAGAGTTTCCATGATCTCCTTTTGCTGCTTGTCCATCCTCTTATCTATCCTCTCAATTGCTGTTTCTACCGCAGTGATACGTTCCTGCATGGGGCCATGGACCATCTTCGCATATGTCCTGAGTTTACCTGCTGCGACACCCACCAAATCTTGGTCTGGCTCCGAATACATGGACGCCACATAATGGGAGAATGCACCTGGTGCACCACAGGAAAGCTTCCACCACATTTCTGGTGTGCATCTAACCTTGTCCGGGTCGGTGAGGGGTTGCCCATCTCTTCCATAAAGTATTTCTAGCAGTGCCATTTCCCTCAGGTTTAAAATCGCGTCTTCCACAGTCTTCCAAGCTGTCTTAAGATGATGTGCCTGCAGGATGTCTTTGTGAGGAAACCTCTCTCTCACACTGCCTAGAACTCGTGCCCAGAATGAAAGGGGTCTTGATTCCCTCACAAATACCTGTTCAATACCTGTATCTCGGGCCAGAGCCTTTAAATACTTGGCTTCAGAACCATCAAGTTGCAAACTGTCACCCATAAGATCCCACACTCGGATCATCCAAGTCAGGATAGGCTCATCTGCATGTCGGGTAACGTCCTTTCGCAAGCCACGAAGGTTGTCATATGAGAGTGATTCAGTAACGATCTCTGGTTCTGGGTCTGCAGTATGTGAAGGACCCGCTTCTGCTTCCCTGTCATCATCAACTGGACGAACCGATTTGGTCTTGTATTTCCTTTTCTGGATAGGGGCAACTTTCATCGGCTCAGACTGTTACTCTGGCTTATCCACATCTTGAGCTACAACTTTCATCGGCTCAGACTGTTCCTCTGGTTTATCCACATCCTGAGCTACCACAGCATCAGGTGTCTTACTCTCTCTCTTTTTTTTTCTCTTTCCTTGCTTTTGGTTGCATTCCTGACCACCCCTATTCCTGGCTTCATACATAAGATAGATCATAATTAAACCAACTTGCAGACAATTCACCAAAGGTAGGATACTCCTGGAATCTAGCAAAAGGTTAAGTTTCTCAAAAGCTGTTCTAGCAAACCTAAAATGTGACTGATTAACAGGTTGAAAAGAAACACTCTCCTGTGTCCCTCCCTGAGAGTAGGTAACATTATCACTAGGTCCCCAGATGTAACAGCTTGGGCTGGTGCAGGAGTACAACCTTAAGAACACATCCCAAATAAAACCCATAGACACTGAATCCATAACACTATAGATCCAAAATAAGAACTCGATAATGATCACAGCTATCTGAGTTCTACTGGCTGCTGCACTCAGATGAATTAAGCCCGCCAGACCCTTTGGCATAGTTCTGTACCAACAGAAAGCAAATATATAGTACAGCATGGTCCAGATGGACTCGAAACTCACAACAAACATCATGATGGCAGAACTGTTATCCTTCTTTGCCCTCTGCCCCACGTTGGGCGCCAAATAAATGTCTTAGTTTAGATGAAAACTAAGATATATTATCAGATATTAAAGATCTTTAATCAGGAAAAAAAAAAATTGTGTAGAAGAGATAACAGTTCTTAGCTACAAATATATGTGTATACAAACCAGAATCAACACTAATCACAACTAAAACCTAAAAGTCTTAAGAAATAGATTGAGTCCTGTACCCAAAATCTTGCGATGCAGGTCTCTAAGAGCTGGCGAGCAGTCGCTGCCCTGCACGGGGAAGCGCGGCCCCCCCCGCAGCCGGGGAAGGGCGGGGGAGGGAGATGGAAACTTAGTGCGAGTTCTGCCGGAGTTGTGGAAGATTCAGATGACCCGTGATCTTTCCTTCAGAGATTGCAAAACGTATGCACTCAGGGACTGCCGCTGCCGTTGTCACCACTGCCGTCCGAGAGAAAACGGATGTCCGGTCACGACCTCTGTCCCGGTTTCCCCAGAAACGTCCTTCCCCCATCCCCCCTCGCATCTGCTGAAATTCCCTTTATTGGCAAAAGGAAGAAAAATTCCTTGGAAAAATCCCAAACCACAACAGAGATGCTGATCTCTATTCTCTGGTGACTGGCTACAGGACATGAGAAAATGGAGTGAAGCTATGTTGGGGGAATTCAGATTGGACATTAGGAGAAGGATCTTCACTGAGAGAGTGGTTGGTCCCTGGAATAGGTTCCCAGTGAGGCTGTCACAGCAACTTTATGTGGCAAGATTTGTCTGGGGGGGGGAGGGAGTGGGAGCTACAGAGGTGAGAAGGTGGTAAAATCTTCTGCTATGTCCAACAGAACCAAGGCCAACTGGCTCCAAGATGGACCCGTCACTGGCCAAAGCCGAGTCCATTGGTGATGGCGGTAGCACCTCTGTGATAACCTATTTAAAAGAGGAAAAAAGTCTGCATGAGAGAAACTGAAGCTGGAGAGGGCAGTGAGAACATGTGAGAGAAACAGCTCTGCGGACACCGAGGCCAGTAAAGAAAGAGGCGGAGGAGAAGTTCCAGGCACTGAAGCAGATATTCCTCTGGAGCCCATGGAGAAGTTCATGGTGTGGCAGGCTGTCACCTTACAGCCCAGGTAGTGGGCAGCCCATGTAGTGGAGCAGATATCCACCTGTAGCCCATGCAGGACCCCACGTGGGAGCAGTCAGATGCCAGAAGGAGGCTGTGTTCCCATGGGAGCAGGTTCCTGGCAGTACCTGTGGACCTGTGGAAAGAGAAGGCTGTGCTGGAACATGTGTGCTGGCAGAACTTTTGTGATCCTGTGGGGGACTCAGACTGGAGCAGTGTGTTCCTGAAGGAAAATGCTTTGTGGAAAGGACGCACATTAGAGGAGTTCATGAAGAGCTGCAGCCCATGGAAAGGACCTACGGTTTCAATAGTTTGTGGACACCAGTCTGCCATGGGAGGGACGCCATGCTGGAGCAGGGGAAGAGTGTGAGGAGTCCTCCCTCTGAGGAGGAAGATGCGGCAGAAACAACTTGTGATGAACTGTATACAATCCCTATTCCCCATCTCCTTGTTCCAGCAGGAGAGAAGGTGGAGAATTCAGGACTGAATTTGAACCTGGGAAGAAGGGAAAGAATGGGATGAAGGTGTTTTAAGATTTATTTTTATTTCTTATTATCTTACTCTGATTTGACTGGCAATAAAATAAATTAATTTTCCTGAGCAGAGTCTGTTTTGTGTGATGGCAGTGGCTGATTGATCTCCCTGCCCTTATCTTGACCCAGAGCCTCTTGCTATGTTTCCTCTCCTCTGTTCAGCTGTGGGTGTTATAGTTGAAGTTGAATTAAGACAAAGTCTCAATTGATTTGCTAAAAGTTTATTTAAGATAGGAAAGCAAATGCAGCACTGGGCAGCCGGGAAGTTGCAGCTTCACCAAGGCTCGCAAAGTTCAGGTAGCTCAAGCAGTCTTTTATACATTTTTTTTTCTCTGACTTGCAGATTTCAGCAGTTACACAATCAGGATAGCAAAGAGGATAACAACACCTGTTAATCTTGAGCAAGAACAAAAAGCAAAGGCAAAGACATAATATTTCATTAAGCAGACCACTCTGTAACATTGAGATAATGCTGTGCCTCATTCCTTCTTGAACAGGGCGTTTTGTGCCTGGAACAGTGAGGGCGCTTTCTCCTTGCATTCTTTGGTTTAAGCAGCAAATTGATCTCTATTTCTCACAAATTCCCCCCTTCTTTTATTTACCACTAATTTGCTGATTAAATCTGTTCAAAACATCATGAGCCGCTTCTAACTCAAGACTGTCATTTGGCAAAATCTCCATCTCTAATTCTGATCGTTTCAACACCATCAGTTGTACTTTATCCAGTCGGTTCTTGACAAAGGTTACAAATTTGTTAATGATACAGGGACCAAAGGTTAAAGCTAGTAATAACATTATTACAGGTCCTGCTAAAATAGGAATCAAAGTGCTTAGCCAGGGAGACTGGTTAAACCAAGATTCATACCCAGGAGGCCTTAGCCTCTTGTTCTCGTTTTCTCTTTTCTAGTCCCTCCCTCAGTTTAGCCATCAAATCTCTAAGTACTCCAGTGTGGTCGGCATAGGAACAACATTCTTCTTTTAGAGCTCCACATAACCCTGCTGTTACAATCGTTTCACACCCCCAATATGTGCAGTAATAGTGGCCAGGAGAGTTGCAATAGCTCTTCCCAGGGTTTGAACTCGGACACCAATAACTGGCCATTAGGTTTCCTCCCCAGAGGTGCTGTGTTTTGCAGTTATAGTGCCAAGTACTTACGGGCTCTAATAGATCGCAATTGGTTACATAAAAAAACAGGTGATCTGGCCGAAATATTTACTCTAAGAATTTTAGAATCATCCCACCTGATGAGATTCCAATTGAAAGGTTGGTATTCTGTGGCAACTATTGTTGTGATTACAGATATTAAAACAACAGCCTTCATTTTCCTCACGGTACCTCTCTACCTTTCCCTTGTCTACTCTTTTGCAGAGAGCAACGGGGCAATATATCTTCTTGGTAGCAGTAGGTATTCTTCAGGGGAACAGACTGTTCTACAACCTTTCCAAGCGAATTCTTTGGTGCACCTCTTTAGAACTTTGTGCCAATCTGCCCAGGTATCAGGAATCTACCTTTCCCACCCGCAGAAGAGTTTGCAAATCTCCACTTGTACTCTACTTCCAACCTTATAATGACAACATATTTTACAATAAGATGTAAAAAGGTATAAATCGCATCGTTTCTAATATCTTGTACAGTCCAGCACCTCCTGTTTGATCCGGGATTCCAAAGTGTGAAGAGGGCCGTGGGTGCTCACTGGAGGTGATGGTTCATTCGCTGTCCGGTTTCCTCTTGACTCGTAACCGCAAGTCCCCTGGTTCAGAGGTCACAGTCCACCTCTCTGGGGGCAAAGGTCCTTTTATCCGGCTGGTGTGGGTCCACCCCTTTTCTGCCGTCCATACTGCAGTATCTGTGGTAAGTAAAACAACAAAGGGTCCCTCCCAACGGGGCATCAAAGAAGACTCTTTCCAGGTCTTTACCAGCACTTGATCTCCTGGCTGGACCCTGTGTATACAGACATCTAAAGGAGGTCTCTCATTCACGGCCCTCAAATCTTGTACCAAGCAATATGTCCCATCTGATTTCTTTACAGGCAATATGGGTGTATTGTGGGGAGACATGCAAGGTTCCAAAAGCCCTTGGGCCAAAAGTCTCTCAATGACTGGCTGCAACCCTTCTCTCCCCTCCCTGGAGATGGGATACTGTTTTATCCTAATAGGGTGATCTGGATCTTTTATGGAGACCGTGATTGGTTTGATATTTAATCTCCTCACCAATCCAGGAGTGTACCGAGTGTCTGGGTTAATTTTAGGTTCAACTTCTGCAGTTAATAAACATAATTTAACTTTCAATTTCTCTTGGTCTATTTCTAAATTGATTCCTAATTCCACCATCAGATCTCACCCCAGGAGATTATATTCAGCTTCTGGGACCAATAAAAAATGTTCCTACCCCGTATTTATTTGGGGTTTCTATACCTACATTCTTTATTAATGGTACTTTAAAAGGTTCTCCTATTGCTCCTACTACCTGAAGCGTATCTTTTGACTCAAAACATCCAGAAGGTAATCTTTGGACAGTAGATCTCTCAGCACCCGAGTCCACAAGGAACTCGAACACCTCATGCTGAGGACCCAGTTTCAATTTTATCAAGGGCTCAGGGATCTTAGGGGTCCCCAGCAAATACAGCCCCTGACCCCTCTACTTTTCCTTAAAAATCTCCTCATCCTGCAACCTTCTCCAGCAATTTTTTTGTAAATGCCCTTTTTGTGACAAGAGGCAGGGCCTCCTTCTCGTGTCTGCTGGGCCCCTTCTTGACTGCTCAAACTGCCTGCTCTGGTTCTGTCCTTCCTTTACAGCTGCCACCAATATCTTAGCTTGTCTCTTCTGACTTTCCTCTTCCCTTCTTATGTATACCTTTTGAGCTTCTTGTAACAACTCATCTAAACCCCTTTCTTGCCAGTCTTCTATTTTTTTCTAGTTTTCTCCGTATGTCGGGCCAGGATTTGGCCACAAACTGAGTCTTCAGCAAGGCCTGACCAACTTGACTACTGGGGTCTAACCCAGAATACAACTGTAGGCTCTTTCTTAACCTTTCTAGCCATTCAGTAGGGGTCTTGTCCTTTTTCTGCTGTTCGCTAAAGGCCTTATTAATATTTTGAGCCTTACGTACCGAATCTCTTATTCCTTGAATTATCATTCAAGGAGAATGATAGAGACCTGGAGATCAATCATGTTATTTCTATGAGCTGGGTTCTGGTTGTCCCAATTGGGCCGCTGCAAGGGCCATTTAACATCTCTGGCGGGGCCATGTTGGTATCTCTGGTCCCAATTCCTCATGCCGGCTGTTCTTATCATCCCTCATTCTTTGTTTGTAAACAGGATTTTTAAGATGGACTCCATTTTGTCCCAAGTATAAATATTAGGCCTGAGGAACTGATCGAAACATTCTGCAACCCCTAATGGGTCTTCTAATAGCCGTCCCATTTCTTTCTTGAAATCTCTGATGCCCTCAGAATTAAGAGGGACAGAGACAAATCCCACCCCGGGTTGTGGTCCTCCCATGGCAGTTTCTCTTAATGGGTACAACAATTTTTCCTCCTCTCTTTTTCTGGCTTGGCTTCTAGTTACTATCGGGCTAGGAGGAGAAGTCCCCTCTTCAGATTGTGGAGGGGCGGTAGGAGGAAGATCCTGATCTGAGTCTTGTAATGCCGGAGGAGGTGGAATATAGGGTGGGGGAGGCGTCGGTAGCTCGTCCTCACCCCCCTTCCTCCTTCTGTTATTTTTCTTTTCTTTCAATGGGAATAAATTAACAGGCTGGGCTGTACCCAGGATCCACAAAAAGGCATATTCACTCTCCTCCTTATTAAATGGCTGCCTGTTGTTCACATATATATTTAATTGTTGGCATATCCAATCTTCAAAAGATCCATAAATTGGCCAATATAAGTCCTTTCTTATCTGTTTTCCTCCCCAAATCTCCATACAATAATGGATAATTTTCCCCTTAGATTTCCCTTTCAGGGAGGGGGAATCATCCCAATGTTGAATCATTAATCCTAATGGGCTATCCGGGGGTATATCGGGGAGCCCACCCCTATCCCGCTTCTCCTGTATGAGTCCAGAAGCCTTACTCTCCTTCTGGCCCATCTAAAATCATTTTAATACATTCTACACCCCCTCCCAGAAATGAGTAGATGAATCAGTAACTATTCCACGGTCTCTGCTGCCTTCTAGTGTCCTTTTAGGCACACTGCAGTCTCTCTGATGGTCTTGTACTTCGTCGGTGGTCGTATCTTCATCTTTGTCATCTGGGTGAACACACCTGTTTACAGTGCTGACTCGAACACAAAGCTGATCTTGTCCTGTTCTACATCCGCGCTTCTTCCAAGAGACCTTGTTCATTTCCAGAGACTTTGCTTAAAGTTGAGAATGTTGAGGTAAGTAGACAGAACTGCAAACAATTATACAGTACCTAATAACTCCTTTATCTTTAAACTTCGCATAAGTCTGGGACGTTCTGCTCATTCTGCCTAGTGGTTTTGTTCTACAAGACTAAGCACGTACAGAACACAGACACTAACAAGTTTTGTAAAAACGCAAATCGAGAATTAAATTTTTCTTAGTTGATTCTTCAGTCACTGTGCTGAGGGCATAGTACTCCAGGTAGGGTCTCACGGGCGCAGAGGGGCACAATCCCCTCCCTTGTCCCGCTGGTCACGCTTCTTTAAATGCAGCCCGGGATTCAGCTGGCTTTCTGGGCTGCGAGCGCCCATTGCTGTGTCATCGAACTTCTCATCCACCAGCACCCTCCAGTTCTTCTTTCTCCTCAGGGCTGCTCTCATCAATGCATTCTCCGCTCAGCCTCTGTCTATGCTTTTCTGACGGGCCCCTTCCAGACACACCGCCTTCCACACGGGCTCGGTGGAGACTGAGGTACGGCTGCGGCTGGGTGAGGAGTGTCCAGCGCCGGGTGGGTGGTGCTGCCGGGCGCTTCCTGCCGGCGCTGTTGTGCATCCGGGGCGCCGCAGCATGGAGTCGGCGGAGGGCGGTGAGCGGCGGCGCGGGGTGGGCCGGGACCGGGCCGGGAGCCTTTGGGCCCCCCGGCGCTCCCGCTGACCTCAAGCTTTGCTTTCCCCTCTCCTTTGCAGACGCCGAGATGCTGGGCGCGCCCGACCCACAGCTGGCGGCCACCATGGGCTTCTCCGGCTTCGGTGTGGGGCGGGGGTACCGGTCTGGGGGTGCGGGGTGGGGCTGGGGGTGCGGGGTACCGGTCTGGGGGTGCGGGGTGGGGCTGGGGGTGCCAGGCACAGGGCGGGGGCGCGGGGTGGGGGGTGCGAGGGGCGGTGGCGCAGAGTACTGAGCTCTCGGCAGGGGGGTGCTAGGGGCGCTATGGAGAATGTTGGGCGGATGCAGGGCTGGAGGACGCGGGGGGTGGTTTAGCGGGGTGCCGGGCGTAGGGCTTGAGGTGTGGGCGGCAGTGGCGGGGGACACTGCGTGCAGGGCCGGGGGGCACGGAGGGGAGTGTAGAGGGGTGCCGGGCGCAGGGCTGTGGGGCGCCTGGCGGGCACTGGAATGGACGTGGGGGGCGGTGGCGATAGTGCCAGGTGCCAGGCTGGGGTGAGTGGGGGGCAGTGGTGGGAGGTGTGGGGGGTGCCAGGCTAGGGGGACAGTGGCGAGGGGAGCTGGGTGTAGGAATAAGGAGGAGGGGGCAGCGCTGAGGGGTTGCCAGGCGCAGGGGCTGGGGGGTGCTGGGCCATAGGGCACAACTGGCAGAGGGTGGCCGGTTCAAGGCTTGGGGTGCCTAGGCTTAGGGCAGGGAGTGCTGGGTATAGAGCTGAGGGGAGCGGGTGGTGGTGGCAGGGGGTGCCAAGTGCAGGGCAGGGGTGCTGGGCAAGAGGACTGTTCGCAGGGCTGGTGGTGCTGGGTGCCCAAATGGGGGAATTGGGGGCTGTGGTAGGGGGTGCCAAACAGGGTGGAGGGTGCCAGGTGCCAGGCCAGGGGAGGCAAGGGGCTGTGGTGGGGAGTGCGGTGTAAGTGGTGGTGGGGAGTGCCGTGTAAGTGGTGGTGGGGGTACCAGCTGCCCAGCTTGGGGAATGGGGGGCTATGGGAGGGGGTGCTGGGCACAGGGCTGGTGGTGCTGTATGCAGGGCTGAGGAGAATGGGGGGCTATGGGAGGGGTGCTGGGCACAGGGCTGGGAATGCTGGGCACAGGGCCTGGGGAGGTGGTGGGGATGCCAGGTACCAGGCTGGGGACAGTAGCACAGGGACAGCGACTCTAGGCAGGGAGAACTGGGAAGGCTACTAGCTGGGCCGGGGGCAATGGAGTGTTCAGGCCAGTCACTCTATGGGCCTGGGGGTGCCACAGTGCCTGTGGGCAGCGTAAGCCTGCGTACCAGTCTCTTCCTCCTTCGTTTTCAGGGAAGAAAGCTCGAACGTTTGACCTCGAAGCTATGTTTGAGCAGACAAGGAGAACGGCGGTGGAGAGGAGCAGGAAGGTCTTGGGTAAGAACTGTGGTTACAGTCAGCTAATGCATTTGGGAACTTGCTCTCTACAGTTACCTAAAAGGAGGTTGTGGTGAGGTGGGTGCTGGTCTCTTCTCCCAAGTAACCAGTGATAGGATGAGAGGAAATGGCCTCTGATTGCAGCAGATTGGATATTAGGAAAAATTCCTTTGCTGGAAGAGTGCTGAGGCACTGGATCAGGCTGTCCAGGGAAGTGGTTGAGTCTCCATCTCTGGAGAAGTTAAAAAAAAAAATGTGTAGAGGTGATGCTTCAGGACATGGTTTAGTAGGGACGGTAGTGGTGTTTTGATGGTTGAACTGGATGATCTTAGAGGTCTTTTCCAACCTTACTGGTTTTATGAAACGTATTTTGTTTCTCCATCTTGGGGTGATGTTTGAAGTGTCTGAGGCTGGCTGTCTAGAGAGCAAGTGCAGTTTTGTTCAAGTGAGACAGTCCTAAACAGCCTGGGACTTGGTAAATAGTAAAGTTATTGATTTATGTGTGCAGTCTGAGTTGTAAGAATAGCGAGAATGTGCAAGGTTCCTGTAAGGCTTAGTTTACAGATGGAGGAAACTGGTGACTCTGAACACAAGGCTTTTTCCTTCTTTACTTAGCTGTATTTTTATTTTGGAAGGGAATGTAGTACAGATGATGTTAATCTAGAGAGAACAGAGTAACAAAGTAGAATATATGTCTTATAACAATATCAGGTTATACAGCAGCCCATAAGTTTGTCTGCCTTCTGCTGTGCTGGAAGTGGGTGGGTTTTCAAGGTAGTGGTTCAAGAAAGTGTCAACCTGCTAGAGGGTAGGAGGGCCCTACAGAGGGACCTTGACAGGCTGGAGAGATGGGCTGACTCCAATAGCACAAGGTTTAACAAGTCCAAGTACCGGGTTCTACACTGTGGACACAACAGCCGCATGCAGAGCTCTAGGCTGGGGACAGAGTGGCTGGAGAGCAGTCAGGCGGAAAGGGACTTGGGAGTGCTGGTGGACGGGAAACTCAACATGAGCCAGCAGTGTGCCCAAGTGGCCAAGAAGGCCAATGGTATCTCTGCCTGCATCAGGAGTAGTGTGGCCACAGCAGGACTAGAGAGGTCATTATCCCCTTCTACTCGGCACTGGTAAGGTCGCACCTCGAGTACTGTGTCCATTTCTGGGCCCCTCAGTTTAAGAAGGATGTTGAGATGCTGGAGTGTGTCCAGAGGAGAGCAACGAGGATGGTGAAGGGGGCTGGAGCACAAGCCCTGTGAGGAGCAACTGAGGGAGCTGGGGTTGTTTAGCCTGGAGAAGAGGAGGTTCAGGGGAGACCTTATAGCTCTCTACAACTACCTAAAGGGAGGTTGTAGTCAGGCAGGGGTTGGTCTCTCAGGTGACCGGCGACGGAACAAGAGGACACGGTCTCAAGCTTCGCCAGGGGAGGTTTAGGCTTGACATTAGGAAGAAGTTCTTTACTGAGAGGGTGATTGGCCATTGGAATGCGCTGTCCGGGGAGGTGGTGGAGTCACCGTCCCTGGAGGTGTTTAAGGAGAGATTGGATGAGGCTCTTAGTGCCATGGTGTAGTTGACAAGTAGGAGTAGGTGTAGGTGTTGGGTCATAGGTTGGACTCGATGATCTCCAAGGTCTTTTCCAACCTTATGATACTGTGAAGAGCAGGAGATGGAGAAAGCTGTATCCTTTGCTGAGCATATCCAAGCAAACACCACTCCAAAAAAGGCTGTTGGGAGACATGCATGTATGTTCTAGAATTCCCTTTGCCAACACAAATATCCATGTTTTCTGCTTTTGCTTGAACAGTTTGTGCAGAGTGTGTGGGGTTTGTTTTTGTTTTGGGTTTTTTTTTTCATGTGATGCTATCATGGCTGAGCAGCGTTTGTCCTGCTAGATCACACTTAATCTGCACTCTAAACTCTTGCAGTTAAGTCCTTCCAGTACTTAAAAGGAGGTCTACAAGAAATCAGGGAATGCAGTGGTAGAGTGAGGTGTAAAGATTTTAGTCTGAAGGAGAGTAGATTTAGATCAGATGGTAGGAAGAAATGACAAACTGGAACAGGTTGCCTAGAGAAGCTGTGGACAGCCCATCCTTGGAGGTGTTCAAGACCAGTTTGGACAAGGCTTTGAGCAGCCTGGTCTAGTGGAAGGTGTCCTGGCCCATGGCAGAGGGGTTGAAACTGGATGATCTTTCAAATCCCTTAGAACCCAAACCATTCTATGATTCTATGAAGGCACCAGATTTGAAGCAACTTATCACGAAGAAATAATTATGTACCAAAGAATGAGATAATTAAAGTGTTGACTTTCTGGACTTTAAGAGACTCTGAAATTCAAGGGATTCCAAAACTTGATTTGGACAATTTTTTTTTTTTTTTTTATGTGTTGGCTGAATGTAAAGAAAGCACTGTGTTTCTGTGTTGGAAACCTTTTCATACTTGATACTGGTTCAGGTTGAGCTGTTATTTCTTACGAGAGATTGTTTTCACCATGTTTTAGTTTAGGAGGGCAATCCAGTAAGTGAATACAAAAACGTAGTTTTTATCAGCCAAGACATCTTGAACTGCATCTTGACTGTGTCCTCTTCCTCTGCCTCCAGGTTTCTAGACACTTACTCATAAAAGGAAGCACAGTGTGTTTCATATGCAATTCAGCTGTTTAACTTAGAAACAAGTTTTGATTATTATATTCTGAATACCAAAAAGGTGTGCGTTTTACAGCTTGTTGTGGGGGTGGGATAATATGAGCATTTTATTTTCAGATACGCTGTTGACTTTTAGCTTTTTGGAATACCTACAATAACTTTTGGAAATATCGTCTCTGTTACTCAAACTGTGGGTAAGAGAAACTGGGATCAGAATATAGTTATGGGTTCTGTACTGTGATTGTAGCATCTCTTCAGAGGAAAATGTTTCCTAGCTTTGCTGCAAAACAAATTTTTCTTTTTAGTTAATGAACAGTGAACAAAAAAAGGAAGTTGTGTTTCTTGTATGGAGAGAAAGTAACTTTTCTCTGCATAATTGAGGTTATTTGAGCACTTCTAGAAATAAAGTAGTTGTATCTGTTATTTTGTCACAATCCCAGCCTTCTTATTTATACTTTGAAGTGGAAGGTTCCCTTTACTTTGATTTTGTTGCTCTTTTCCACACAGCTTCTTTTGCAGGAAGTGAAGTGGGACTACACTCTTACTACAAACAACTCTTTAGATTTATTTTCCATAAATTTTATTTATAGCTCACTTATTTACAACTCTGTATACTTATGTAATAATTTAGTTGTTTGCACTATGGAAACTTCAAGAAATCTCAGAAATGATCATACCGTGTTAAATAATGTTGAAAATATTTCAATATCAGTGTCCTTATATGATCAGCTTATGTTCAATAATATGTACAAACTAACAACTGGAAGGTGTTTGCATTTTCCTTGTGATATTTTGTTTTTCTGAGTGATCATTCCAGTAACAATGGAAAGTTAATTTATGTGGGAAAATAATCTGTATTCAGCTGAAATCCTCTATTTGCTGTTACTTTTTCAAATATTTCATATAAATCTGAAAATGAAGAACATTGTTTTAGTGTCCTCAGAAAACCTTTAATTTTCTTATTTTCTAAAAGTATTGATTATTTGTCATTTTCGTGCTCTCTGTATTCAGAGGCTCGTGAAAGAGAGAAAGAAGCCCAGGCTGAAAAAGACTGTAGAAGTACATTCACTGATTCATCAGCTTCAGCATCCAGTGCAACGGGAGCTAGATCCACATTAACCCAAAGGTAATAAGTGGTGGGAGATTCCATATAACAGCATTCTTATCTGAAGAAGAGTTTGGTTTATTTTTTTTTTAAGACCGTGAGTATCATGTGGGAACATACCTATGTTATCTGAAGTACTCCAATGGAAATCCTGATTTTTAACTTTGTTTTTTAACCTATGCTTTCTAAAAGGTGTCAATATTTGTAATTATTGACATTATATATATAAAATAGGTAATTTTGCCATCTTCACCCTCATCTTGTTTGGCATCCTTTTTTTTTAAAAAAAACCAACGAAGTTATCTGGATTTTTTTAAAATTTTTGTGTTAAATGCAATGACTATGTGGGCTGACTTAATGAGCAGCTATTGTTACCATCTATAGATAGAATATACTCGTTCATGCCTGCTGAAAAAGAAACCAAAGTAGGTGGAAAGCCTTTGTATGCACATAGTATAGCATAGTGGTGGGGGTGGCAAAGTATTTTGTTTTGACTTCAATCTGAAATTTACTGTTAGTTATTGACAAACAATAACTGCTATTGCTTTGAATGTGTAAATTCTGGAAAATCAAAAGTAGGTGAAGGTGATGGGGGCCACAAAAGTCCATTGCATGGCAGGGATTGTGGAGATCAGTGCATCGTAAGTTTGTGGGTTTCTCTATCTATGATAGTCTTAATAACCCATACAAGACTCTAGTAGACCTTTATATATGTATCTTGTGAGCTGATAGTCTATAGGTGGCAGATTACTAGAGACAAACTTGTAGCATTTCAGACTGTGAACAAATTTCTGTTGACGAAATTTAGATTTTGCCTGCTGCTCTGTGGAAAACTCAAATGAGCTGTGCACTCTCCCTAAAGCAACTGATTGTACAATGTACTACCCTGTAGATCCTGTGTTAAACCTTGTGCACAAGGGGAAAAATATTCTCTGCTCCTGTTTGCTTTTGATGATCTTGATTTCCTATCTGGTGAAATAATGAAGGATCACAAGAATTTAAAAGTAACATGACTGTGTACTATATATGAGTAACTTCAATATAAAAAATCAAATGAAAACAAATGGTAAGGTGGAAAGCAGTCAGGTGATAACACAGCATTTACTTAGCCATCTGAGTTGGCTGATGGACTTGACAGAAGAGAACTCTAGTGACTTTGTATAAAGGAAGATAACAAATACATTTCCATATTGTGAGTTATTAGATAGACTCTGGTAACTCACCAGTGTTCTGCTTTAAATTAAATTTTCTCGTTCTTTTTATTTGTTTGTTTTTTCCTTTTATGTGTTTCTTTTTTTTTAACAAGAGTTGAGGATTGATGGCATGACATTAAAAGCTCTCCTGGAAGTTTTATATTCCCTTGTGAAATATGGTATGTAGCATAGTGCTAAAACCAGGAGCCTAGTGAAGGAGAGATGCCATTGTGACTAAGCCTGGATTCAGAGAAACAATCCTGTAACTAACTATTTAAGTTTGAAATAAAGGACTCTTACTAGTTCTTTTTATAATGTAGATTTTAGTTACTATAAACTGATTTAATATAGCTTGTTCTATTCTCTGAAACTTGCAACACTTTCCTGAATATTACTTTTTTAAGAAATTCCAAGTACTTTCACTTATCATAGTAGCCCTCATACTAATTTTTTAATTCTGAAAAGGGGTTGGTCACTCCAAAAAGATGTGCAGAATAGCTGCTGATTCTTTTTGACTTCGAGCTACTTTGCTGTAAAAAAATACGGTAGTTATGGAATTTAAGTATTTAGGCATAAGTATAATGATAATAATTATGCTTTGTGTAATGAAAGCATCTGCTAGCATATAAAAAGAAAAAAAAATCATAAGAACATAGAGTGGACAAAGTGAGGAGAGTGGACATATGCCCACATACCTGTACAACTTCGAATTTTTTGCTTGTTTCATGGGCTGAAGAGATAGCAAGGGAATGCAAAAACCAATTCCATACACTTCTCTGAATCCTGGGAAGGGGGCTGGAAAACTATTGGTTATTTCTTTGTCTGGTAGACAAAGACTGTAAGGCTGAAAGCTGAAGGGAATGCCGCTGGTTCTGTCCTTTTTGTCTGCACCACTCCCAATTGCGGTCAGAAGGGCAGATGATCTTTGCTCTGGCTGTACCGGGATCATCTTTTTTTTGACTTTATTACAGTCAGGGCAGAGAATATCAGTAGCTGTAGCTGAAGTCCTTGGCTGTTCCTGACAAGCTTCGAGTGTGGTGAAAAATAGCACTGCAATTCTGGCCATTTCACATGTGAAGTGACTACACTGATCCTCAAAATCCTGAAGTGTTGAATTTGATTGATTTATCCTTCCTAGCAAATGAGGGAATGATAAGGCTAGGTAATTATGAAGGAAGCTACGTATTGTTCTTGTCTGTCTGTGGAAAGATCTGAAAACTTGTTACTTCAGGACTGGAAGAGAGTTCTTGAGTCATTATGTTGTGTGCATTCTTCTCACTGGCAACAGCAGTGTGTATGTGGCTCTATTCCAAAACTAATAGTTTGGCTTTTGGGGAAAACATAGGTGGTTTGCTAGACTGGGAATGCATATTGACTCTTAAAACACAGCTCTTTGCCAAAAATTATTGTAAAGTGGTTAGGTTTGGGGAAACCTAACTTGAAGAACTTTGAAGGTCCCAACTCATTCCTCATATGCTGGAAAAGCTTCCCTTTTGCTAAAAGAGTCATAGAATCATCTAGTTGGAAAAGACCTTTAAGAACATCAAGTTCAACTATACCTGTCCACTATTAAGCCATATCCCTAAGAAACTCGTCTACTTATCTTTTAAACACCTTCAGAGATGGTGACTCAACCACCTTCCTGGGCAGCCTGTTCCAATCCCCTAACCACCCTTTCAGGGAAGAAATCTTTCCTAATGTCTAATCTGAACCTCTCCTGGCACAACTTGTGGCCATTTCCTCTTGTTCTGTTGCCTGTCACTTGTGAGAAGAGCCCAGCACCCACCCCGTCACAACCTCCTCTCAGGCAGTTGTAGACAGGGATGAGGTCTCCCCGCAGCCTCCTCTTCTCCAAGTTAAACAACCCTAGTTCCCTCAAGCCGCCTTTCAGAAGAATTGTTCTGCAGCTCTTTCACCAGCTTCGTTGCGCTTCTCTGCACACGCTCCAGCCCCTCAGTGTCCTTCTTGTAGTGAGGAGCCCAAAACTGAACCCAGCACTCAAGATGCGTCCTCACCAGTGCTGAGCACAGGGGCACAATCACCTCCCTGCTCCTGCTGGCCACGCTCTTTCTGATACAGGCCAAGATGCCATTGGACCCCTTGGCCCCCTGAGCCACTGCTGGCTCATGTTCAGCCGGCTGTCAACCAATACCCCCAGGTCCTTCTCTGCCAGGCAGCTCTCCAGCCACTCTTCCCCAAGCCTGTAACGCTGCATGGGGTTGTTGTGTCTCAAGTGCAGGACTCTGCCCTTGGCCTTGTTGAACCTCATCCCATTGGTCTCAGCCCATTGATCCAGCCTGTCCAGATCCCTCTGCAGAGCCTCCCTTCCTTCAAGCAGATCCACACTTGCACCCAGCTTGGTGTCATTTGCAAACTTGCTGAGGGTGCACTCCAATCCCTTCATCCAGATCACTGATAAAGATACTGAACAGGACTGGACCCAGCACTGAACCCTGAGGAACACCGCTTGTGACCGATTTCCAACTGGATTTAATTCCATTTACTACTATCCTTTGGGCCTGGCCATCCAGCCAGTTTTTGACCCAGCAGAGGCTGTGCCTGTCCAGGCCAATGGCAGCCAGTTTCTCAAGCAGAATGCTGTCAGAAACAATGTCAAAGGCTTTACTGAAGTCCAGGTACAGCACATCTATAGCCTTTCCCTCATCCATTAAGCAGATAACGTTATAGAAGGAGATCAGGTTGGACTGGCAGAGCCTGCCTTTCATAGACCCATGTTGTTTGCGCCTGATCAAATGGTTGTCCTGTGTGTGCTATATGATAGCACTCAAGATGAGCTGCTCCATGACTTTCCCTGGTACCAAGGTCAGACTGACAGGCCTGTAGTTCCCTGGATCCTCCCTCCAACCCTTCTTGTAAATTGGCATAACATTTTCCAGTCTCCAGTCATGTGGAACTTCCCCCGTCAGCCAGAACTGCTGGTAGATGATGGCAAGGGATTTAGCGAAGACCTCTGCCAGCTGCCCTAATACCTTGGGTGAATCTCATCTGGCCCCATAGACTTGTGAACGTCTACTTGGCCAAGCAGGTCTCTAACCATTTCCTCTTGGATCACGGGAGCTTTGTTCTGCTCTCCCTTCCTGTTTTCTGCCTCAGGCAGCTGAGTACCCAGAGGACATCTTGCCTTACTATTAAAGACTGGGGTAAAGAAGTCATGAAATACCTCAGCCTTATCTTCATCCTTTGTCGCTATTGTTCTCCCTGCATCGAGGAAAGAATGGAGATTCTCCTTGGCCCTCCTTTTGTTGTTAATATATTGGTAGAAAGTTTTTTTATTATCTTTCACTGAGCTAGAAAACTGAAGGTATAGTTGGGCTTTAGCCCTTCTGATTTTCTCTCTATGTGATCTCACTTCATCCTTGTAGTCCTCCTGGGATACCTGCCCCTTCTTCAAAAGCTCATTTACTTTCCTCTTCTTTGCAAGATCCACCCAAAGCTTTCTGTGAAGCCAAGCTGGTTTTCTTCCCCAATGACTCATTTTTTGGCGCCTGAGGATGGCCTGCGCTTCCTTCTTGAGGAGTATCCAGCCCTCTTGTGCTCCTTTGCCCTTTAGAACTGCCTCCCAAGGAACTTTATCAAGTAGCCTTCCAAACAGCTTGAAGTCTGCCCTCTGGAAGTCCAGGGTGGCATTTCTGCTCACCCCTCTCCTTACACCTTCTAGAACTGAGAATTCTATAATTTTGTGATAGCTGAGCCCCGGGTGTCCTTGAAGAGTTGCATCTCCCGCAGTGCCTTCTCTGTTCACCAGGGGGGCACCTTGTCTAGTCGGTTCACTCACCAGTTGTGTCAGGACATTGTCTTGCACACACTTAAGGAACTTCCTAGACTGTTTCCCTTCTGCTGTATTATACTCCCAGCAGACATCTGGTAGATTGAAGTTTCCCACTAGAACATGGTCTAGTGAACAGTTGCTTGTAACTTCTTCCTGGCTGGGCAGTCTATAGCAGACTCCCATCACTGTATCTGCCTTATTGGGCGTTCCACTGATTTTTACCCGTAGGCACTCAACCCTATCATCACCATTATTAAGCTGCACGCAATCAAAACATTCTTTAACATAGAAGGCTACCCCTCCGCCTGTCTTTCCTAGCCTATCCCGCCAGGAGATTTTATAGCCTACCATGGCAGCACTCCAGTTATTTGAGTCGTCCCACCACGTTTCTGTGATGGCAATTATATCATAGTTTTCTTGCCTTACAGTGACTTCTGCCCCCCGCATTTGTTGCTCATGCTGTGTGCATTAGTGCAAATGCACTTCAGTTGGGCTATGGTTTCTGCCCTGTTCCTGAGTGGAATAGTCTTAAATCCTGAGTGACTTATAGCTGTAGTTTCTAATCCACCAGTAACCTTTGCATTTTGGCTGTCACTTGGAGTGCTGTCCCCAACCTCCACCAAGGTGGCAGACCAGGGGGCCTCACTAGCACGCTGTCCCTCAGACACTGCAGTGCCATTCCCAAGATTTATTTCATTAAGCCTGGCATTGTCCCCGTCCTGCTGTCCCTCTCCAAAAGGATATCGGTTGCCCCAATTTTTGCCGAGTAAGAGAAGCTCTTTTTATTTGATTTAGATTTATTACATAATCATATCCTGAAGACCCTAATCTGGGTCTTTGAATGTCTGTCATCACTATACAAAACAAAGTTTATGTGTAGAGGCTGGTAAATATAGTTGGAAAAATTAGACAAGCTTTCAGGCATGCAAACTCTTCTCATCACTCTAACATTTTAGGACTGAATTCATTTGGTTTTAGTTTATTTTGATTTCTTCCTAAAACTGAACTTCAGTTGATTGTCCAACACAGATATTTTTGCTGTGTAACCTACTGCCTATTGCTTTGTTGTTCAGCTGGTTTGGGGGGCAGAGTCAGCCTGTGTTCTCTGATGCAATGACGTAGTTTAGAACATATTTTCTTAATCCTGTATTCGTTTCTTAAACTTGTGTAGTATAGTGTTTAAGTGATAACCTAAATTAAAAAAAAAAAAAGAACAGTATCTCTGTAGTCTTCTTTTTTCCATTGTCTCTGTTAAACTGTCTTTTGTAGTCTGCTTACTTAAAAACTTACAAAACATGTTCTTAAAATATAAGGTCCCAAATGAAGTCTTGCAGTTTGAGTTTGTTATTGAATCTGAAAGCAACATCCCATTTCCACTGCAAGGTGTCACTGTAATGATATGCTCTATCTAGTTAAAAGGCAAAGCCAAGGTTGTAGATAAGAGCACGGTGTTTGGTATCTAACAGCAGAGGGAGCACGTTTATTCTGAATAAATTGAATGAATATGGATTAAGCAGCTCTACTTATTTCCAGAAGTTTTTATATGCCAAAAATAATGTGTTCACAGAACTGATTTGGACAATGGCAAAATGGTAATTTAATGTAACTTTAAGGATCTAGATTTGTGACCATGTCAAATATTTGATCGAAAGTGCCTAATTCCCTGTTATCTTTTACTGATGTTATGAAGCACATGCCATGCTTTGTGCTCTTACTTTGTTTGTGCGCCTGGATGATTATTTTGAGATCTCCACAGCCAGCAGAGGTGCAGAGCATCTGCACAAGCTACAGCTTGAAGCAGAGTCTTGAAAATATGCTGTGACAATATATTCTTTTGACTTCTAATCAGTATTGAAATCCTTACTAGTGATGCAGTACTGTTGTTTTTGCCATCCATCTTATTTTTTTTTGTTTTGTTTTGTTCAGTTTTTTTAACTATTTGCCACTAAGGTATTCCTTTTTTGTAGCTTATTTTATGTGTTCAAGGTGATAGTGTGCCTATAGTCTGTTAATACAAATTAGTTTACATATTTGCGGCTGATTTCAGTGTTTATAAATTTATGACAGTGCTCAATGTCTTTTGTCTGAAAATTCCTATGGAAATGCCCATATGTTTCTGTGTAGAGAGACAGCCAGTACTGAAAGTGAAGATAGCTCTGATGAAGAGGCAACTGGTTCTTCCATGCCATCCCAGACTTCTGCTCAAGGTCCAGCTAAGGAAGCTGATGATGATAGTGGTGATGATGAAGATGATGAATTCATTGGGCCACCACTTCCACCTGGGTTCAAGGATAGTGATGACGATAATGATAATGATGATACAGAGGAGGAAGATAATGTAAGTATTTTGTTCCTCTTCCATATTCTATAGCTTTCAGTAAACTAGTTTGTAAGTGTGTTCTTTATGATTGAAATATCACTGCTGTTTGAAATGCAAGGTTTTTGTGTTTTCTCTAATGATTATTCAACACATGCAAATAATTGTTTTAATTTAAAGATACAAGAATATATATATATATAAAGAAATATATGCCTGTGAATATCAAGGGAAATACATCATCAGTTAGTATTTATTGTTTACTCTTGTTTTATTTTCATGTTATGAAGGAACTATCTAGAGAAACATTTTATATAAATATGCTCTGTGTTTTGTTTCCCAGTGCATGTGTAGAATTTTTTACAAGGAAGACGAGGTAGAGGTGGGCTTGCATCTAGGCAGAGCATTTGTGCCAAAACTGTTCAGATAAAATGAACTGTGGTAACTGAGGGCTTTTGTTTGTTCATTTGGTTGGTTTGTTTTTTCCAAATCTAAGTAAGTGCCAGACCAGTCTGTTAGATTATAGATTGGCTTTTCTGTCTACGTTAAAAGCAAGAAAACCCCAACAGCCTGCCTTGGGTATCAGAGATACTTAATTGACAAAACTCTCTCTGTTTATTTTAAGGTTTAATGATTTGATGTTCATATTCCAAAACTTCCTATATTGAATACTTTGTGGCAAAGGATTTGTATGATGATTTCCATGTTGTTTTGTAGCAACGGTGATGTAAGTCATGTAAAAAAAGCCTTGCTTGTGTTTTGAACCGTTTGGTGCAGAAAAAACCCTGCATGTCCTTTTACACAAATATAAAACTGAGTGTGGAGCTTTGTAGCGATGTCAGAAAAAAGAAGAAACTTTATGAGCCTTGGAAGAGGGGGCACGTGTCCCAGGAGGACTACAAGGGTGAGGTGAGATTGTGTAGGGAAAAAATCAGAAGGGCTAAAGCCCAGCTAGAACTTTAACTGGCCAGTTCAGTCACAGACAATAAAAAGAACTTCTTTAAATATATCAACAGCAACAGGAGGACAAAGGAGACTCTCCCTGCCTTGCTGGGTACAGAAGGGACAGTAGCAATGAGGGATGAGGACAAGGCAGAGGTGCTCAGTGCCTTCTTTGCCTTGATCTTTAACTCCAAGGAGGAAAGTGCTAGGGATACCCACCCTCTCAGCCAGGAGACAGTGGGAATGAAGCTACAGCTGTTCGGGAGGACTTGGTTAGGGACTTGCTTGGCCAGTTAGACATATACAAGTCCATGGGGCCAGATGGGATCCATCCAAGGGTATTAAGGGAACTGGCAGAGGTCCTCCCCAAACCCCTTTCCCTCATCTACCAGCAGTCCTGGCTGACTGGGGAAGTGCTGCTAGACTGAAGGTTGGCAAATGTTACACTCATTTACAAGAAGGGTCAGAGGGAGGATCCAGGGAACTACAGGCCTGTCAGTCTGGCCTCGGTACCAGGGAAGGTCATGGAGCAGATGGTCTTGAGTGCTATCAATACAGCACATGCGGGACAATTGGGTGATCAGGCCCAGTCAGCATGGGTTCACCAAAGGCAGGTCCTGCCAGACCAACTTGATCTCTTTCTATGACAAGGTTAAATGTTTAATGGACAGGGAAAAGTCTGTGGATGTGCTGTACCTGAACTTGCATTTCACAAAAAACTTGCATTTCAAACAGGTACAGGTATCTGTACCTGAAACTTTGACACCGTTTCTCACAGTATCCTGCTGGAGAAACTGGCTGCCATCAGCATGGACAGGCACAGCCTCTGCTGGGTTAAAAACTGGCTGGATGGCCGGGCACAAAGGGTTGTGGTAAATGGAATTAAATCCAGTTGGAAACCGGTCATGAGTGGTGTTCCCAGGATTCAGTGCTGGGTCCAGTCCTGTTTAACATCTTTATCAATAGCTTGACGAAGGCATTGGGTGCACCCTTAACAAGTTTGTGGATGACACCAAGCTGGAGAGCTGCCTGGCAGAAAAGGATCTGGAGCTGTGTTCAGTTTTGGGCCCTTCAAGGACATTGAGGGGCTGGAGCGTGTGCAGAGAAGGGCAACAAGGCTGGAGAATAAGCCCCATGAGGAGTGACTGAGGGAATTAGGGTTGTTTAGTTTGGAGAAGAGGAGGCTGAGGGGAGACCTCATCCCTGTCTACAACCACCTGAAAGGAGGTTATGAAGGGGTGGGTGCTGTACTCTCAAGTGACAAGTGACAGGACAAGAGAAAATGGCTGCAAGTTGCACCAGGGGATGTTTAGACTGGACATTGGGAAAAATTTCTTTACTGAAAGGGTGGTCAGGGATTGGTACAGCTGCCCAGGGAGGTGGTGGAGTCCCTGTCTCTGGAGGTGTTTAAAAGACTTTCAGAGAAGTTTCTTAGGGACATTGCTTAATAAGGAGAGAGGTCACGGTTGGACTCGATGATCACAGAGGTTTCTTCCAACCTTCTGATTCTATGATTCTGTGATTCTATGAAAACTAATCCTAAAAAACTAACTCTCATTTTTTTCAAGGATTTCTTTTGAATTCGTCTTCCATTTTGACTGGGTGTTCAGTTGGTTCTTCTATGAAATTTTTTACCTCGTATCTTGGGAACTTTAAAACATAAGTTTTAGACTACTTACTTAAAATGTGCGAGAGGAACTTATTAAGCTACAATATAAGTGAATTTTAGGGTGATCATGAGTAAATGATGGGAACTTCTTATGCCTTAGGATTGTTTAGTACTGATCTGTTTGATTCACTGTTGCCTATGAATTTCTTTATTATCAAACAGTACCTTTTAGCGTCGTATCTCCTGTGGTTTCCTCTGTACGCCACACATGACTGCTTCTGTCTTAGGGACCCAGCTGTGGATAAATCTAAAACTTCCCTTAAGAATGTTCTAAGCCTTAAGTTAATATGGACTGAGTCCATATTCCTGGGGACATCGTAGACTCAGGAGATTTTCATTGCTCTGGTTCATGTCATATAGAAGTCACTTCATTCTTCCAGTTTTCATTTCTTCTTCTGTCTCAAGTCTGCTTATTCATACATTTTCAACTCATAGTAAAATCTTAAAATATGGTGTTTTATCAAGAAGTTTTATCAAACATGAATCGTTCCGACAGATAATCAGAATAATAGTCCCTGTCTTGAAAAGTACTGAACGAAATGTTACAGTATCATCCAGAGTGTGTGTATACAGATTGTGGTGAAGCCAGATACTTGTCATTTTAGAAAAAAACCATGGTGTATTCCACAAAGAACAACAACCTTTGAAAACATCTGTAAATAGCTGCCGACTCTGTATGTACTAGGAAGTAGCAGATCTCAAAAAAATGCATGCTAGTTTTGCACCAGTTTGTTGTTCTTAATTTTGGGGTCTCACCAGAATGCCCTTCTAAATGATAACTCTCCGTAGCTGTCCCTATTTCTCTTCTCAGGAAAAAAAGATCTTTTATGCTGCTGTCAGCACTTCTGACGCTTCTAACTGCCTTATGGCACTCAGTTATTGAAGCCACACAGAGAGAACCAGCCAGGCTTGGGAATAAAGTCCTGCCAGGTATCTCTAATCTTTGGGAGAGTAGAAGTTCTCCAAGATGCTCAAAGGTTCTCAGTGTGTGTGAGACTAAAACAAAACAGTGTGGACTTGAAATCAAGTTATATCCTGGCAACTAAACCCAGGGTTAAGCCTCATGACTGCTAGTATTTTATCGAAGTATTGTACAAAACTCTGCATCAGAAGTCTCTTGTAGCTGTTTGTCCTGATCTTTTCTACACAAACTTTATTTTTTATTGCTTTATTTCTGTGTTATGACCTTACTTTCTTAAACAACAGATATTCGAAACCACCAGAACTATTGGCAGCTATTGTCTTGTGAGGGTGAAAAAACGAAGTTATATTTCTGTGGAGTGCCTTCTGTTCAGGGTCTTAAGGAAGTATGTTGATTTCTAAACTAAGTATCTCCAGATGGTTCTTCCTAATAATTAAGAGAATTTTGCATATTTTGGGAAATTGTGGAGAATTTTGCTTAAAGACCACATTTATCAGATTAGCTGAATAGTGGTGATTCATCCTATATACCTAAGTTTTTCTTCTTCCTCATGCCAGAAATGGGGTTGCCTGTGCAAATGACAATTAATACAAGTAGCTTGTGGGTTTGCCATAGTTTTGTTGTAAGTCTGGATTAAAATTTGGGAAAACTTTTCTGCTGGTTCAGTGGTCTGTTAGAGATGTCACTTTCTGTGGTTATCAAAAAGCATTATATATTCAGCCTGCTGTTGTTATTCCATTCTGAAGTCGTATATCTACATTTTGATTAAATGTGTTGGCAGTGGTCTTGCTTACTTATACTGAATTAGCAAAATTGTTTGGTTGCGTCAAAGGAAGTTTCACCACATTGCTCAAGTAAGCCATAATGGAAACACACTAAATAGTCAACATCTGTTTTATTGCATCATTGGTGGAAGGCTGGCATCCATTGACATCTCTTGAGTAATTCTAGTTGAGTACTTTTTATGGGTTTCATATAAATCAAGAGTTCTATGCATATTACTGTTCTAGTTTATGATATAATAGTCTCTTTTGTCTCAGTAGTGAGTGCTATGTTGATTCCTAAATGTAATCATGTAGATTAGTGCCAAGTTGTGGCAGATTCCTTCCCTTATTCATATTTATGGAATAAATGATGTCTTATAGAAGAAAGTGACTACATGCTGAGCAGTCATGTACATAGCATAGCAGTGCGGGAGAACAGTATTGTTTAATAACTGAGAAATTGCAGGAAATTGCATAATGTCTCTTAAGTGGTCAAACTTATTTTTGGAGGCAGCACATATGCTCCATAGAACAGGGTAAGGCTTTTAGTAGGAGAAGTAGCTTATAAAAAGAAGAGGGGATTATCAGCCATGTAGTAGAAAATATCTATTTCTTTCTAATTCCATTGTGCTGTAGTGTGCTGTGTACCTATTTTCTGTTGTCCTTCATCAAAGATGGCTGCACCATAGTAGAGCTTTATGCATTGAAATCTCTAAAATACTATAATGCATAGAAATAATTTCAGAACAAATAACTGAATTGTTACTCTAACCTGATGTCTGTCATGTGCCAATGAGATGCTCTTTTTTCTTTCCCCAGTTCATATATAATTGCTTGTATGCCTGTACAGATTTATGGATTCTGAGCACTGCATATAATTAAATTTTCTTATCTCTTTCCAAAGAGCAGTGGACATCTTTTTTTTAGCAAAACTCTTGCTTTAGTTCTGTAAACTTCTCTAGAATGCCAAACGGAAAATAATACATAGAAACAGCTGATTTTACTTCAGCCTGGCCTTCTGAGTAGTTGCTTTGTTTGCTGGTTGTCTGTTTTAATTTGTAGCTAGATTTTATTTTTATTTGTACCAAGGTATTATTTTTTTTAATTTTTTATTATATATTTGAATAATGTTACAACTGTCTCAATAAAGTAGAGGTACTGGGAAACTGGAGTTAAAAAACTAAAACAGAATTTTCAGACAGAAAGGTAACTTGTAGACTGGTGTGATTTAAGTTCGTCTGAACTTAAGACAATAGTTACAAAACAGTCTAGAATACATTTGCTTGAGAATAAGCAGAGCAGCAGAAATATGAGACTTGTGGGTTTTCAGTCTAAACAGTTAATTTATAACTGGGAAGATTTTGTGTCAGTGTGGACGCCAGAGGCCTTTGGGGTCTAGAGCCTCCTCTCACTGCTGCTCATTGACTCAGTTATTTTCTGTTCTGTGAAAGGAATCAGGAAACAGCTGTGCTTTCCTGATTTCCTGTTGATCGATTGGTGATCACAGTATGATCCTATGAGCCCCAAGGAAGGCAGGTGTTGCTGTTATGAGAACTCTGTGATTCCTTTTTCTTGGTTTTACGTCAGGCTGTGGTTGGTACACATGGAGGCAGAACCTGGACAGGACAAACATAAAGCTCCATTGTATATTCCTTTTGTTTCATTTTCAGATGTACTGTGAAACTGTGTCTTTTGTTATCATATTTTGCTGCTGAAGTAACTTCTTTAAAACACAAGTATCTGTATTTTTGACCCTGAAGGAAACAAGTTTTTCTTTGACGGTTATATGCATTGCAGTTCTGTAATCTAAACTCTTGTGAACTTTCTATAAAAGGTAGAATGCATCAAAATACTGACTTCACCTTGGCAGCTTACTGCTGTCCCTCAAGCCTGACTTTAGATGTGTGTTTTATTGTAGGAACATTGATTTACCATGATTACTTATTCAATTGTTTTTGCTTTCTTATGAGCGACTGTCAATAGAAACGTTTGTCAAAACTGCTTGCTATGAGGTTCGTGTTTTTTGAGTCTAAGGTTGTCCCAGGACTGCGCAGCTCACATTGGGTATTTTACTGAATCATTAGGTGGAAGGAGTAGCTGATGGTTATCATCTTTGACGGGAATTTTTCATACTTTATTGATGTTTTTATAGGAAAACAAATAACAGCAGTTAATTGCTGAATGTTTTGAATCAGCACTGTTTAGTTTTTGAGTATTTTACGTTTCTGTAATTTACATTTAGATGTGATACAAACCATAAATGTTTGAGGAGAACCATAGATAATGCGTTACATATGTGAATTGTGACTTCAGTTACTTTTTTCTCTGAATTTATGCAAGTTCATTTTATATACTCAAGTCTTTGTAGTGGCTATCGTAAAGCATTTCTATGTGTTTGATTAAATTCTGTTTTAATACTGATGGCAGTTACATTTAGCAAATAAATATTTAGATTTAATTACTTATTTATTTAGTATAATTCACCTCCCTTCATGCCAGCAGTGATCACAGAATCATTTAGGTTGAAAAAGACCTTCAAGTCTTTCATGAAGTCCAACTGTAAACCTAACACTACCAGTTCAACTCTGAAACATATCCCTGAACAATACATCATCACGTCTTTTAAACACCTGCACGGATGATAGCTCTGCCGCTTTCCTGGGCAGCCTGTTCCTATGCTTGACAGCCCTTTCAGTGAAATATCCAGTCTCAACCTTCCTGGCACAACTTGAGGTCATTTCCACCTGTCACTGTTTATTTGGGAGAAGAGACCAACACCCACCTTGCTGCAACCTCCTCTCATGTAGTTGTAGAGAGTGATAAGGTCTCCCTGCAGCCTCCTCTTCTCCAGGCTAAACAACTGCAGTTCCCTCAGCTCCTCCTCATAAGACTTGTTCTGCAGCCCCTTCACCAATGTTGTTGCCCTTTTCTGGACATGTATGTTAATGGGAGAATGGTTGCATGTAGGTGTTCTTGAGATATGATATGTCATATATGCTGATATATGTAAATACCAGTATCATATATAGCTATACATGATGATTTTTAACAAAGCACAGTATGCTTGTAAGTACTTGTATTTTTCAGTGCTTGTTTTGTAGTAGTATAAGGAATACTGCTCTATGAAATATAAGGATAATACATACCCTTGATCTTAATTCCCTCTAATACTTCCTCTTGCTATAGGGTTGTGCTTTTCTAATATGAAAATCTTTGGTGAATTAGGAAAATAATAAGAAGAGATGTCTGTTTGGATTATGTTCAGTGCTTTTCTATAGTGCTTTTACTCCTAATGTTGTAAAAACCTGGTTGGATTGTCAACGGTAGTTTTTCACATGGTTGTAAGATGAGAGAGGGAGGAAGCAGATTGTCTACTGTAGTCTGAAGCTTTCAACATTTGGTTTCTGTCCTGAAAAGTATGCCTTTCTGGAAAACTTTTTGTTTCCAAGCAAGGATATTTTACAGGAGAAAGACTTCTTTTTCCAGAGGGCAGATTCTGAACAAGGGTGATGTTTCATGTGGTAAATTTTGAGACTGAGAGATACAGTAGAGTCTTTGCCAGCTTCTTCCCCTGGCAGGATGCACTGGGAGTGTATCTGGTTTTTGTGCAACCAAAATAAAATCTGACTAGAGGGGGACGGGAGACTAGCCAAAGCAGTCATGTCTGAGTTGGTGTTAGACAGATTTTTTTCAAGGTAATTGATGACACTTATTAAAAGATGTTAGTAAGAAAGTGTGCATGTATTTATGTTCTCTTCCACATGTCATTGGAAAATGTGCTGAGATGTCTTAATGGAGTGCTAGCATCTTGTGACACTTTTCCTCTCTTGAAGCAACAGGTATAGAAGTAGTTGTTGGGAGAGTTTGCCAGATGGATTTGCAAGGCTTTATCTTACGTTTGGAGCATAGTTAACAGTTGATTCTTCTTTGCAATGGAGAACAATTTCTCTCTGCAGTACTAAAGGGATACTAGTCATTTTGTAATTATGTCCCTGAAACAAGTATAGCCTTGGATCTCGCCAAGGTTGTACTGTGATTTGGGCGTATTTCCAAAATTATAGCATAAACGTACTCCAAGTTTTGGAATAGTTTTGAGACACTTTTTTGCTGAGGTTTAACAGGTAATCCTCATTTATTTGGAATGGAAGAGAGATATTTCCTGCTGATTTAGATGGAGAATTTAAGTAGACTGTAATTGCTCCGATTAGAATTTGGCTATGGTACCAGGCTAAAAATCATGGTAAAAATAAGTAAAAGCTGTAGAATTTTTTAGTCATCCTAAGGAGCTTTAATGTTTAGGCTGAGGATCGTCTGTCCTGGTGACTACTGAGCCTTATTAACCCAGTCATGTTTCGTCTTGTCTAAAGAAGAAAAAGGGAAGTAAGTTGAATAAAGCAGTTTTTGTGTGTGCAACAGAAATGGAAAAGTGTGGGTTTGAGGCATTATTTTTGAACTACTTGTAGTCATCAATAATTTGATGAGAAGTAGGTAGCAACTAGCATTGCTTTCAATTTCATTTTGAGCTAACTTCCTATATAATCAGTAGGAAAATACTTTCGTTATATATGTGTATAATATGTTCTTAGGTCCTGACAGTATTTCTGCTGTAAAAATCAGGAAAATGTATTTACCTTGTATTAAACTTGGAACACGTCATGGAACTTCTGTTCAGGACTGTTCATATGGTTACTCACATTGCAAAGCGTGAAGATTATCTCATAAGAGAGTTAGAAAAGACTGCAAGCTTCACAAAAATTAAAAGAAATGAAAATCAAACCCCTATATTTTAGATAATGAAGTTCTGTGTAAGAATGTGAGAGAGTCAATCGGAAGCTGGAAGAGAAAGAATACTTAACATAAGAAACTGAAAACATCATATGGACAACATACAAGAGGAAGCTAACAGGGTAATGTTAATGCCCAGATATGTTCGAGGCGTGGGTAACCTTGAAGCTATACGATTCTGTGACCTACCTCTTTAGAAACAAAGACTCAGAGTCTTTTAAAGCACATATTCTGCATGTGTATCTCAGTCAAAAAGATGATACTTCAAATATATTATTTAACAAGAATACGTATTTGGAAATGTTAGGAAATTCTGTCCATGCAATGGTATATGAACATCTGATTCTAAATATTACTTCCTTTATTTCCTTCCGGTAGAAATTGGGGTCTTTAGAGCAGAAGAAACTGGAATTAATTTATTTTTGGGACCCTGAAATGCTTACGCAGTCAAAAGAAAGAAGTGTCTGCCTTCTTATATGATGTCAATTGCAACAAATTTCCAACGTACTTTTATAAAGAAGCACAAATAGCATAACACTTCAATCAGTGTTAGAGTATATAGATTATGTCTACATTTGGAAAGGAAACTAACATAGTATTTAACACTGTTGGTATCACCATGACGTACATAAATGGAAGAGCAGGTTGACCTGATTTTGGCTTACAGTCCTCATTTTGGCCTCGGGTAGAGTTAATTGTCTTCGTAGTAGCTGGTATAGTGCTGGTATATGTTTTGGATTTTGTGTGAGAATAATGTTTTTAGTTGTTGCTGTTTTCACTAGTGCTTATACTAAGTCAAAGACTTTTTACCTTCCCGTGCTGTGCTAGCAGGGAGGTGCACATGAAGCTGGGAGGGAAGGTAGCCAGGACAGTTGACCCAAGCTGACCAAAAGTAGCTCCATACCATGTAACTTCATGCTCAGTATATTAATTGTGGGGAACTGGCCAGGGAATTTGTGGTTGCTGCTCTGAGACGGACTGGGCATTGGTCATTGGGTGGTGAGGAATTGCATTGTGTATTGTTTTGTATATTCTTTGATTATCATTACTATTATTATTCTTTCTTCCTTTGCTCTCCTATTAAACTGTCTTCATGTCAATCCATGAGTTTTACTTTTTTCCAATTTTCCTTTCTATCCCAATGTAGGTAGGGGGGAGGGGTGGTGAGCGAGAGACTGCATAGTACTAAGTTGCTGGCTGTGGTTGAACGACAGGTTTTCTTTGTATCTAGCATGTGAATGTTAACTTTTTTAAAAAAATTGTATGTACGTAAAGCATAATAATGAGAGGTACATGTATGGAGAGTTCTTGTTTGAATGAAGACGAAAATGAAGTGGATGATAACAAGTATTTGAAGTATTTATGGTTGGGATGATTAAATAATTTAGAAGGGCTATATTTGAAGGAAGAATGTAAGTGACATGCAGTTACATTTCCGCTCCAAAACATGTCTTCACAGGACTTTCGATTAACAAGTGATTTATGTTAAACTGTTGGAACTGCAGGCTGCTCCACTGGTATCCTTGGAGAGCAATTTTGTTGACTCCCGGAATGTCTGCTGTTTGTTTAAAAGATGTCTTTGGATTTTTATGAATGTGAGGCTACCACATGTAATGTTTTACGATGGCTGCAATGACATCTCTTATTTGCAGGTGGGCACTTAGCAGTATAGAGGGACTATACATGCTTGATGATAACACTATCCAGATTGCACAACAATCATACAGAACTTTTCCTTTACTCTTGTTTATCTTTTTTTTTTTTTTGCATTTTAATAGCTAATAAAGTTAGTTTCCAATTATTAGAATCTCGCATATATTTTTCTGAGTTATCTAATTACTATTTTTAAATGTTTATTTGATACTTCATTGTAACTGAGGATAAGTGTTCGTATAACCAAATGTTATGGGAATATGTTAAAACATTTTTCCTTTCATGAAACAAAGGAACTGATCAAAAAAACATAAAACAAGGAACTGAAGAATCACAAAGAGTCATTCATAGGAAATTTTATTAAACATCCCTTTTTATGATCCAGTCTTGAAGCTTTTGAAATGTGTTTAAAGCTATTATTTGGATGGAAGTGAATACACTTGTTGCTTTTTTGTGAACTATTTATTCCTTTATTCTACCAGAAGTATTTTATTTTATTTTAATTTTGAAAATTATCAGTTTTATATCTGTTGTTTTTCTAGAAAAAAATGTCTCAATAGAATACCTACTTAATGAGAGATAAGGTAGAAGAAACCTGGAAGACCTTACATCTGTTTATATGAGGACCCTAGTGTAGTTTAATTAAAGTCAGGTGAGTTACACATAGAATTTGGTTTTAAAGTAAAATCATAGAATCATAGAATCACTAGGTTGGAAGAGACCTCTGAGGTCACCGAGTCCAAGCGTGCCTGTCTCCTTACTAAACCATTTCCCTAAGAAACTCATCCACCCGTTTTTTAAACACCTCCAGAGATGGTGACTCCACCACCTCCCTGGGCAGCTGTTCCAATCCCTGACCACCCTTTCAGTAAAGAAATTCTTCCTAATGTCCAGTCTAAACCTCCCCTGGCGCAACTTGCAGCCATTTTCTCTCGTCCTATCGCTGTCACTTGTGAGAAGAGCCCAGCACCCAGCCTGTCGCAACCTCCTTTCAAGCAAATGTAGACAGTGATGAGGTCTCCTCTCAGCCTCCTCTTCTCCAAGCTAAACAACCTCAACTCCCTTAGCTGCTCTTCGTAGGGCTTATTCTCCAACCCCCTCACCAGCCTTTTGCTTTACTTTGTAAAGCAAAAGTTATTTTAATATCATAAATGTGCAAAAACAGCAAAAAAGGTGATAAAATATATAACATTTACTTCCTAATATATTTATGCATTAGGAATAAGGAGCTTTCTGTTTACTGTTCTAAAATAGGGCTTAATGCAGATGTCTAATAAATAGCTGTCTCTTGCAGCTTGTGTTCATTATTTGACACTGGAGGATTAGATTTTTTTCCATGTAAATACTTGTGTTGACTTCAGTGGGTGGACTTCCAGTTTTGTAAGTGGGGCTGAGTATGCATAGTCAGTGGAACTACCATCATGGTACCTTTGCTTTTACACTATCGATGAGGGTGGAGATACAGATAAACATAGTTTGCTACTACCAGAAAGAAAGTGATTTGCAACTTCCATTTTTATTTCCAGGTTTAATTAATTTACCTGTGCTTATTAAATAAAAATGTATTATATTTTGCAGCAAAGCATGCTAGTTGATAGAAAAGTTTGAGTTTGGGTACATGAGATGCAGTCAATGTTAATGACTTAAACATTTTTCCGATTTCTTTGATACTCAGTAACCCAAATATTGACAGCTAACATCAGTGGGTTTTTTTCCTTTCCCAAAATTGCACTAGAGGGCAGTGAAAACATCTTCGATTCTTACCAGCCTTCATGGAACTTCTGTTTGTCTTGCACAGTTTCTGCAGCCCTCTTTAGCTACTAACTGTGAACCAGTTTTCAGAGTAAATAGTACTATGTAAAGATTTTGACTGGGTTTATTTAGAAGCATGGAATTTGTTGTGATGAACACATGCACGATTTCATGTGGTGAGACACAAGGTCTTAAATAAGGATTGGACTCAGTCGTGGTGGCCCTTTTACAGTACCTCTTTCATGTAATAATAATGTATATCATGTAATAATGTATATCATGTAATAATGAGTATGGATGCAGGGAAAAAATCCCGGCAGAGGTATAGAAATTAGGAATAGAGCTTACTTTTCTATGTATGATAAAAAATTTTTGTTGTGGAAAAAACAATTTGAAGAGTTGAAATATTCAGTTAATTCAAATAATATCTGGGATGAAAGCAAACGCTAGAGTTCTCACTAATATGAGAGTCGTTTGGCTGGAGATGCTGGAAAGCTTGACTTGTTTTTTTTAAGTCAAGTTTTGCACAAGTATCACAATATAGATGTTATTTCCCTCTCACTTACTGAGTAGTGTGTATTTGTAGAATAATTCAGGTGTCAGAGCTATTAAGAGTTGCAATGTTGTAAAAATTATGAAAATTTTTATATTAATATCTGCCTCTACTAGTTTATGTGAATTACGTGTTTTGTTTCTATCATGTACTATACCCAAATCAAAGGATGAAATACCTTCTTAATTTAATGAGAGAAACAAAAATTTTGAAGTATTTTTTTGTTAGTTGTATAACCTTTTTCTTTTTCCCTCCTTATAAAAAATATAATTGTCAACTTTGGAAGATTACTTGGAGGATGGAGAAGTTACCTAGGATTTATGCAGCAGTTTGGATCTTTAAAAATAGTAGGAAGATAGAGCTGATTTTTTAAAACAGATTTCCAGTGTCCATTTTCTTTTTCTTTTATTTCAATTTATTAAACAAAGCATGAAAGATCTTTCTGATTGAGTTTGACCATGTAGCTTTTCCATATTGGAGTACTTCATTCTTTCGACCTTTCCTTGTATAGGAGGAAAAATCTGTCCTATGACCAAAACGTAGGCAGTTTCTGTGATACCAAGTATGAATGTAATGTGGTTTGTGTGACTTAATATTGAACATATGTGAAGTGGATCAGGCCCACAGACTGCGTCTTATCCAATGCTATATTAGAAAACAGATGGCCACGGGCCACAACACCCTTCTTTTCCATGTTTAACCAGGTGACTAAGACTTACTGACCATGTTCACTGTTTATCTGTTTGGTCTTGTGAAAACAACGATGATGCTACATCTCTGGCATAGCAGAGCTAACAAAATATTATAGCAGGGCAAATACTAGTACAGTGAAAAGGGGTTTATGAGTAGTAGACTTCTGCTGCTGTGTCCTGTGATGCAGCATTTTCTCATTATTGAAAGTTAATTAGAGGGACTGAAAGTCTCCTTGAACCCTCAGTGTGCCACTGTGCTAGTTCATGCCTGTTTTGAAATACCAGAAATGAAAGTAATAAAAGACTTGGGTTTTCGCAGAACATGCAGAGATTCCATTTTGCTGTTGGTCATTGTATCCAAAAGACAACTACCAAAAATGGGTGACAGATTTCCTGCATGTTATTGAACCTTCATGTCTAGAACTACTTTGAAGTCTGCGTTTGTATTTAGTACAGGTTGGGTAAATATTTTGCTTGCAAATATTGCAGTTGTGCTACATATATGCAGACACAAAGCAAATTTTGTATAAACACTGCATTGATGGGTCTGAAAAATCTGAATTAGTAGTAAAAGATAAGATTTAATTCAAAAAATAAACTGTCCATAAATGTGATGGCTGATGCAGATGGTTCAATTGGAAAGGCAATTAGATTTTAACATGAATTTGCAATTCTTTGGAAGAGATGAACTCTAATTCTTCATATTGGGAATATTCTAAGCAGCAGAAGAAAACAGTGATGAATTCTTAAACTTCTGAACTGTGTTTGAATCACAACAATTATGACACTTGAAAATTTTTTTCTGTATTTCAGAATTAGAGTGCACAATTTTCAAACTAGAATCTTCTAGTGTTTTAGTTAAGATGTAATGTAGCATAGTGCTATATATATTTCAAGAACTTGTGAGGTTTCACTTAAAATATAAAGTGGAGTTAAAAGAATCATAACTCATAGAATCATTACTGTTTCTCAGGTTGGTAATCTTCCAAGTTTCATGCGTCAACTGGATTTATATAGGTTTATCTGTCTTTTTTTTTTGACCAGCCTGTTACTTAGGGTGTCTTGAAACATGCTGTTTTCCACAAAGAAAACAAATTTATACATCATCTATAACCACATCTGTAGGGATGAGATGGCTTTCTGTGCCATCATATTTGTAACCTTTTTCAGTACAAATAGTGAATGTCACTTGCAAAGCAAATGTCATAATGGCTCTTGTTTTCTGAACTATAAGAATAAACCTATTTCTCAGTGACATTCCTTCTTTAAGTACATTAATTGTATTACTGCCTTTTGAGTTCCAGAAATAACAGGAATGGAAATCCAAAAGAAAAAATAACTAACTTAGTCATCCTCAGTGTCTACAAATTCCTCATACCTATTTTACAGGACCACTGTGACACAGAGAGTTGAATCATTTTAGAGATGACTTTTGCTTGTTCTGCAGTTTTAGGTCACGGTCTTTGTGTGCGTTCTGTGTTTGAAGACCTTCAAACAAAATAAATTGGTTTTTAACTCCATTAATTTTTCCAGTGAAAACTGCTAAAATTCTGGAGAAAATGTAAGCTCTCATGTGCTAGTTGCTTTTTTATATCACTTGTGTATTCTTTATGTGTTTAATCTTCCTCAGGTTTTTCCTCCCTCATTAGGTGACAAGATTCGGGTGTGCAGGCACATGAAGTAACAGGTTGGGTCACATTGAAGTGTGGGATAATTTATTTTAACTTGGAATGTATTACTTTTCACAGTGTCCTTCAAAGTTATTCTTCTATTTTCTGAATACTGCCTTATCTAGCAGTCTCATTGATAAGGGCAGCCACTTCTTTTTGGGCCTTTTGTTTTGTGTTTTTTTTTTTTTCTCTGCGACAGCCCTGTACTCTGTTGTATTTGATATTTCTTCCTAAGGTACCATTTAAAGGTCAGGCATCCTGTTGATTTTCTGTGCATCCTTTGCTGCTTGTATCCCTCCCTCTGGTAACTCCATGTCATATTTGTCTCCTTTCTGAAAAGGAATCTCTGAAAACTAGGTTTTTAAATCAAGTGGTTATCTTTATAATCTAATAGTGCAAGTATATATGTAAGAGCAATAAAGGAAGTTTCTGCATTTAACAGCTGAAATTTTAAGGGCAGATCCTTTCAATTATCTCTAAATAAATGATATAAATAGTACCAGTCTTAGTCCAGTTGCTGTCCGTAGAATATTTTTCTTAGGAAAGACAATTATGTTACATTGAATAGACACTGAATATATGAGAAGGCCCAATGGTAGTTTTCTGTGATTTCCTGAAGTCTTGTAGTCCAAATAAGAAGCTGCAATCAGTGTTTGAATGCAGAATGAGCAGCAGTCAACTAACTCACTGCATTTTCAGCAAAACATTAGCTCCCCAGTGTAAGATGAATGTCACTAAATATAAATTAGTTATAACTATGCTATTTATAATGCTATTTTAAATGAGCATCTGCCCAGATCACATGATAGTTATGAAAACTAGTTCTGTCAAAAAGTAATAGTTGTCAGCTGTAGTTTAGATTGATGTACTTAAATGCAGTTTGCATTTTTATCTCTTGGGATTTGTCTCATAGTGTAGGAGCTAACAGAAGCTGCGAGCCTGTCTGATACTTTTAAAAAGTAACCTCATGGTGGACTCTGCAACCAACTTCGAGTTAGTGTTACACAAATCAGAATCAGTAATATCGGAAAACACTTAATGGTACAGTAGGTCGGTGGGGTAAGAAGAAAATGGGGATTTTCTGTGAGGAAGAGAAGTGTCAGAAGAGTTAGGGTTGTAAGTATTACTCTGAAAAAATATGGAGAAAAAAATAATGAAAACGTAGGATTGTTGCGATTCATGTTTCCTTCTGGTCCTTATGTATGTATCAAACCTACTTGCTTTCTAAGTATAGTAAGAAGATTTTTTTTCTGGATCCAGCCCTGGCACTTCCTGTTTGTTCACCTCTTTGAAATAGTGGTTAGTGATGTAACTTTTCTTTGGAGCATTTTAAAACTCATTTATATGTAGGCGAGAAAGTATATTTAAGCTATGTTTTCTCTGATAGTTGCACAATGACTAATGTAACTGACTCACTTTCAGAACTAATTCTAGCAGGAAAACTTCCTCATAAGTAGTTTTGGTCCAAAACTGTTTGTACTTATTGCAGTTTTTGCAGATAAAAAAGTTTAATCAGGAGTGACCGAGGCACAGATAGTCTGAAAGAAAGATTAGTAGTAGTTTTAGTCTTTTTTTTTCTTAGGAAATATGTCTAGTAAGTCAGGAGCTGACATGAGAATCCACTTAGATGTGCAAAATGTTTGTGTTTGAAATAAGATAAGTAATATTGAATTTATCTTTCATCTATAACCACTGATCTCTCATCAAAGAAAACAAAACAGCTTTAGATTTCATAGTTTTTTTGAAAACACTGCTTTGCAGCCCCTGATAATACACTGCCTGACGTTGCTCTATGCCATTATTTTTGATGAAAAGGCATGGAAGAGAAGCTCGTAAGTTACACTGACAAAAATCTCTCTGCTTGGCACTTTCACAGTGAGAGCGGCTTACTGTATAAATGCTAGGTTTAACATACCATACCTTTTAATTACAAGTTCTAAGGAGGTCATCTCAGATCTTTCATTCTTTGGGGTAGATAGGTTAAATTGCATGCTTATGAATTGAGTTCTTTAAGTGCAGGTTTGTAAATAAGCCTATTACTTCAACAGTAATGATAATCTCAGAGCAAATATCTAAGCTTATGAAAAATTCCATTGTCTTAGCCAGAACTCCCCCACTCCCTTTGCTGTGCAGAATTTTGACAGTGCAATGTGTATCTGCCCTATGCCTGTCAGTATTAATAGATACTTCTAAGCTCTTGATACCCACAACCAACTGCAAAAATCTATTTATATACATTTACTCTCTCTTGCTAGCTTGGCCTCTCATCTGTGTTCCACACTACTGGAGCTATTCAGTATCATAGTGACTATTAGGATTAAGAATACATAAACAGCTTATGGTTTGTTGGACGTGTTTGTGTCAAATTGATGGTTGTTGTTTTAAAAGCATTTTCTTATTTTTATATTACACTGAAATTTGAAGGGCAAGTGATTCACTGGTAGGAATACTTTACCATCAGAGTCATGGTTTTCCTTTTAATAGGTTGATTACCCTTTAAGGTGATTTCTGAAATAATTGGTTTATGAGGGGAGACTTCACCTAAATAAAGTGTCCCAGGAGGATTTTCTCTCTGTCTTTAGAGGTTTATCAGGATCTCATGAGAGGAACGTGTAAGACAAGAGGATGCCGTTGTTGTAGGCCTGTTTTTCCTGACTCAGACTGGATATTACCTGTGGTAGCCAGATGAAGTGAGAATCTAGAGGATCTGAATGTATGATACAGAAGGAATGGCAAGGATGGCAAGGATGCAAAGAAAAGTGCCTTTAGGTAATTTGTACTTTGTGCTTTATCTGTAAACAGAATAATGGCATTGAAAAACTCAAGGCAAAATAATTTGTTTTGTAAGCATATCTTCTGTCCATTTGATGTGCCTCACAAGATGTTAAATGTATGTTGTTAAAGGCCTGGAAAAAGGTCGAGCCCACGACAGTAGTAGGTGTTATGTGAGATAGCGTTAGTTTCAGAGCTAGATGATATCACTTCACGGATCACATATCTAAGATGGATGGCAAACATGAGCTCGATGTGAAGAATTCGGACCTACAGAACAAATTCTAGAAAATGGAGTTAAATTCTGCCCAAGCCCAGCAAACTCTGCAAAACTGGGAATCCTTGTTTTGGCCTCATTGTTAGTAGTCTGGAAAATATCCATCGCAGGGAATGTGAGCAAATCTGAGCAAAAATTCTTGGACTGCATTTGATTCAGATTATTTTATGGGTTATACATTCCTTCCCACCACTTCAGCTTTTCCTGTGGAAAGCCAGTAAGTGTTTATAACCTCTTTGCTTCTCTCACGCTCATTTTTGGATTATTTTATACTTTCATTTCTCTGTTGATAGAATAGCAAGTTGGGCTTGTATTTAAGCACTTGCTTGTTACAGGGGAAGAACTGCTTGAGGATTCTTTTAGCTTGTGTATTTATGGAAACAGTAGTTATGGAATTGTGCATCCCCTGGTACCTTCACCAATCAGTTAACCAGGAGATACAAAATACCACAGATCTATTTTCTCAACAATTGCAGGATTTCACTTGTAGTATGAGCATTATACATAGAGCTGGGTCTTTTATGTTTCGTTTTTTTTTTGTTTGCATGTTTTTAATTTTGTTTTTAAATGAGCTTGTAAGGGACTTAAGAGTACCTCAAAATATGACATTTCTGAGGCAGGGAATGTCATTTAGGAGGACTTGGACAGGCTTGAGAAGTGGGTCTATGTGAACCTCATGAGGTTCAAGAAGGTCAGGTCCTGTACAAACCTGGGACAAACCTCAGTATCAACATAGAATGGGGGATGAAGGGACTGAGAGCAGCCCTGCAGAAAAAGACTTGGGGTGAATGGAAAGCTGAACATGAGCCAGCAGTGTGCTCTTGCAGCTCAGAAGGCCAAATGGTATCCCGGGCTGTGTCAATAGAAGTTTGACCAGCAGGTCAAGAGAGGTCATTATTCTGCTCCTCTACTATGCTCTGGTGAGAGCCCACCCTGGAGCACAGTGTCCAGATCTGGAACCCTCAGGACAGGAAGGACATAGACCTGTTGGAGCAAGTCCAGAGCAGGGCCACAAAAATGATCAGAGGGATGGAACACCTTTCCTATGAGAACAGGTTGAAAGAGTTGGTGCTGTTTAACCTAGAGAAGAGAAGGCTTCAGGGAGACGTTATTAAAGGAGGCTTATAGCAAAGATGGGGACAGACTTTTTAACAGAGCGTGTAGCAATAGGACAAGGGGTAATGATTTTAAACTGAAAGAGGATGGATTCAGGCTATGTATAAGGAAGAAATTTTTTACAATGAGGGTGATGAAACGTTGGATCAGATTGCCCAGAGAGGTGGTAGGTGCCCCAGCTGGAAACTTTCATGGCCGAGGCTGGATGATGTCCAGTGAAGATGGCCCTGCCCATGGCAGAGGGCTTGGAACTGGATGATCTTTAAGTTCTCTTCCAACTGAAACCATTCTATGATTCTATATTAATAATAGGCATTAGTAGTGGCTTCAGACTTGGTAGAATCTGAGCAGCTTAAATGCATGAACAAACCTTCAGTACTTATTAATGTGTCATTACAGCATACCTGCAAGATGGGATGTTTTATCCCATTTAGGATGTGGTACTTAAGACACACAAGCAGTTGTCTTATTGAAAATCTCTCAGCAGATATCCAGTAGGCATGCGGTCTGAAATCTGAAGTTCCTTGTGTCTATAGACTGCTGTTCTTTCCTGACTCTCAAAGAAAATAATTGTAGAGCATCATCTGAACATCCAAAATTGTTGTTTGTACTGTGTAAATGTGAGCTAAAAAAATATTGTTAACTGTCAGTTGTGACCAAGTTGAAGATGCATGTTTCTATTAATCCATTTGAGCTAGATTAGCAGTGTTACTGTGTACATGATTAATAGTGACTTAATTTGAATCATATTATCCAAACTTAAATTTTAGATTGTAAAAAGGTGATGATTTTTCTGGTAACTCAAGTAATCTTTGTATAATATGGAGTATCAGCAGCAACTTGTTGTGGAGAATATGAAGAAGCCTATTGAATAATTTAAGGATAGGTCTCAAAGGATGTAGGTAGTTTTCTAACAGTTATGCAGTAAGAAAAATACATGCGATCTTAATGTCAGTAAAAGTCTGAAATGAGGCATTTCAATAAGGTAGAATAGTCTTAAATTTTTGCATTCTTCATGCACATAGCAAAAATTTTATGTACTGTTTAGGCAATGGATCTTTATTTTAGCTTATGTTAAGTGAAAGTAATGATTCTGTATGATTTTATACCTTAGACTTCCTGAGGAATTACTATATTAAATGTTAAAATTAACATGTGGTCATCATTCCACTGGAAAATGTGTTTGGGTCTTTATTCTGTTCCTACGTAATTCACAACTGAGCAATACTGAATAATAGCTATTTAAATGCTATTTAGAAATCAGTAGCTCTCTGTTTAGTTGTGTGTCTTGTCACATTTGGTTTGTAATCATTTAGAATGTTCAGACTACATTATGTTTATAGAAGTCACTATTTTTGGTCTGGTATGCTGAGGGATCACAAAATTTATATATACTTTAATAACACATGTAATCTAAATGCATGGAAGATAAGCATGGTTTATAATTCTTGGGCAGCGCTTTTAAAAAATATGTGGTTTGATTGAAAATTAAACCAAGATATTCACACTGGCTGTGATGTCTTTAACCTAGTGATTAGTGTTTGCCCTGAACGTTTTTAAAATTATTTGCAGTGTCAATGGGTATTACAACAGTTTTAACAATATAAGATACATCATCTGGCCATGATCAGAGAATTACGGAATTGTTCGGATTTGAAAAGACCTTTAAGATTGTCAAGACCAATGCACTACCTTCTTCTGACATAAGCCTTAGTTAAAGGGAATATACCTGAGTAAAGCATGGAGAAAGGTGTGTTTCTTCCAAGCGTGGACCTCATATATGTACAATATAAATATATGTTTTCCTCTTTCCAGATGCATAGTTAAAGTCACTTAGCGATTTATTCTCATGTCACATTACGTAAAATTGTGCTGCTATAAGACAGCTTAAATGTTAATGTTTTGAAGGCAATTTATGGGTGGCATGGGAGAATTAGTAATCGAAATAGTAATAGAATTGGAACCAGCTGTGGGAGCTAGATAGGAAATTGTTCTTCCTTCCTGCAGTAACTTAGACATGCTGTAATTTTTAACCGCCCTCCCCCCCCGCACCCCCCCCCCCCTTCACAGTGTGGTTGTGGATCATCTTTGCATGACTAGCTGGTAACTCTTCCCCCAGTTTTAATTCCTTATCCTAATTGATTAGTTAGTTTGTAAACAACCAGAATATTTGTCCTTAAGTGGGATGCTATGCATAAATTTGTATCTCTCAAGATCCTGAAGTAAACATTTGAGTGAACACATTTTACAATCACAATTGGAGAACTGTTGAAAAGCAGAGTCTGTGGACAGCTCTCTCTCTAGAGATGTGATTGTTTAGTTTCGCTGACTATAGCATGTTTGCTAAGAATAACAGAATCCCTGAGGAATTTGAAGAATTTTACCAGCATTGTTGGATAAAACCTTGTAGCGTATTCCTTATGATAGGTATTATTTATTCAGATTTTTCATATGAGGAAATTGGGGTATGCAGAAATGAAATAAATTGCTCAAAGTTGAAGGTCAAGGATTGGTCTACACCAGTGATGTATTGTTTTAATTTGGGTCATTAGAAAATGTATACTTTTAAAGAGATGGCTCATTAATGAAGTTGCTATTACACTGGTACAGAGGTTCTTAGTCATATCACCTTGATGCTTATGAAATTCCGTGCTAAGATAATCACCAGAAATCTTAAAGTGAATATCATGCTTTTTTGACAAGAGGAAAAATTTACTTTTCTTTCAGTTGTAGTAATATTAATGTTTGTTTTAGACAGCAGTGCCAAATATTGGATTTTATTGGTTGCGTTGGCTTCTATGTTTTGATGAATCCAAAATTTAAATTTAAAGTGTAGTGCTGCTGCTGAACTTCCACTGCTTACGAAACTTGCAGAAGAAATATTAATACTTATTCTACTGCATGTATTTTTTTAGTGTACTTCCATAGAAGAATTCCATTTTAAGACAGAAGTGAAATCTGAAGAATAGTGAAGCTATTTTAATGACTGATAAACATCTAAAAGTATTCTAATAATTAAAAGGCAGGATACTGTTTCTGGAATTCTTAGTGTAACCTGGGTTCATGGTTTGTCTTGGTGAGTCAAGTGAAACAACTTAATGCATTTTTTTTTCCTGAAGTTTCTCAAACGGTGATAATGATAAGGTGTCTGTATAGTTTAGATGAAGGATGTTTTGGAGCAATTTTTAAGGTAAATAATAAAGTGAACTGGCTAGCAAGCTGAGAAAAGTTACATGTTAATGAAAATTAGGTTCAGTCCGGTCCTGCATCCTATGTTGTGCTCTTGAATTCTTTTACATGTGTCTTTTAGGGTATATTTCTTGGGGTAGAAATCCCACATGGAACCTGCATGGTGCAGAAATTCAAGCTGAATGTGAAATATGTGAATGTATAACTGAGGCCTGTTTGCATCTGAACTGAACATTTGGCAATTAAACTGCAAAGAGCTGGAAGTTCACGATTGTTTGTCCCTTCTGATTTCAGAATTAAGCTATTGTTTGGTTACTGGCCAGGCTGAGCAGAGCTTTCAGAACAAAGATGTTAGTTGCCTGTTTCTTTTGTTTCTCCTCATTGTCAGCTGGTCTGTGGTTGTGAGTGTTGTTTTACTGTTTTGAAGTAAATAGCAGTATTTCTTTATGTCAAAACAAAACATTCTATCCGTCTCTAAAGAATAATCTTAATAAAAAACACGTCTAACTGAAAATGCTAGTGATTTTTTTCGTTCTTAACATGGTAGGTAGTAGTAATTTTGTGTATCTTACTGCTGTAACATAGGTGGTTTAGGTGGAATGTAGTTGATGAGTATATTGATTGAGCAAATGTGGAGTATTTGTTTTTACAGACATTTGTAACTGAGATAATAAAGAAAAAATAGGTAGGTGGTTATGTGAGCAGAATGTAATATTTCTGAAATATCACCAGAACACTCAGCTTAAGTAAACCAGTCTCCCAGAAATTGTCAGGGAATCTTGAATGACTGCAGGCAATTTTAGATTTAAATCAGTTTTATCAGTGATTACAACTTACTTTAGAAAAGGCTCAGGAGAATTTCTCTGCTATACATTGTAAGAACAGTTCCTGGTCATAAATATTAATATAGGCTATGACTTCATAAATCAAAGGCTTGTTATAAATTTCAAAATTACCTGAATGAGATTATGGAATCTAGGTAAAAAATAGTCACCTTCTGAAATCTATCTAAAACTGCCTCCCATGTACAGATCTGGCAGGCTTTTTGTTGTAATTTGGAAGCATGATGTTTATATCAAAAAAGATATTTGCAAACCATGCTGAGCCTCTTAATTGCAATACCTTTTCTAAGTTGTTAAGCCATTGGAGGCTTTTCAGAAGGGGAAATGCCAGTAAGTAGCATGAAAGGGAAAGGAGATTTACTTCATGTTACCTGCTGTGTCTGGGAACACTCTCCGAATTACCTTTTGACCCATCATCTAATAAAATATGTTGTATCTGACCTATAACAACATTACAAATTTATTATTATTAGGCAGTCGTGTATTGGAATGAAGATTTAATCTAAGGTCTTTTCCCTTGCTGGTTAAACCTGACAAAACACTCTGGTTCAGATCATAAGAAAGAATTTCATGAGGCTGTGAATTAGGTGATGTTGAGAGAAGCTAGCCACAGTACCATTTCCATATTGAGTAAATAAATATACTTCCTGTAGGCATTCAAAAGGGTGTTCATCTATTTAAGCACCTCCTTAGTTCTTGAATGCACCCTGGAGTAATGCCTTCAACTCACTAAAGAAAAGAATAGCCTCTCTGTAGTCTTTCTGTATTTGAAATTCAAGACCTAAGTCCTGTGCTGTTTTGAGTGTTACCTTAAAGGATAATTCAGTGAGATAGCATTTTTTAGGGCCCTTGTAATGTTGCTGTTAATTTTGAAGGTTTTCTGCATTTGTCATGAAGTTATGAACTATCTACGTTTTTCCATGAGTAACAGATATTGTGGGTGTTTCATGGGAATACCAGCCAAGATGATTCATACCAATGTTTGCATGTATCCTTCTGTTTTCCGTAATATTTTCCTGTATCTTTTTTCAGTCCAAAATTTTAGATACCACACGCACAAGCCCCAATTAATCCAACCTAGTCAAGGTATCTATGCTAGCAATTTAGTTGCCTTCCACTCCCTGGATAATTTATGAAGAGGAGAGATCTCCAGATGATTCAGTTTTTGGATACACTGGTTCTTCTTCTGGAGTTGTCTTTCTCTTTGTGAAGACTGTATATGAAGTCTGAAGTACATGTTTTCCGTGTTTAGGTGCATCACATTCAGAAACTCAGATTATATGAATCTGGGCCAAACCAAGTTTAATTATATGCAAGTTTGCATCAAATACATCTGTCAACTCTTAACACCTAAAAGAGGAAATTAAAAGTTGTTGAAATGTCCTTTCAAATCGGAATACTTCCTTTTGCATGCAAGTTTGTGGATAATGCACTCCTATAAATACAAAACCATTTCTATTTTTCTGTTGCTGTAAACCAGCAACTTGCTCATCTCTCGTATTGTGGTTTTTCATGCTCTGTCTCTCTCTTAAGTGTACTCTTGTGCAAATTAGTGTACGTTGCAGACATTTATTTTCAGTTTAAGTTATGGAGGAAAATAATGAAAAGTTGTGACTTGGAAAACCTCCGCATTTTACAAGTAATATGGTTTTAATCAGTGCATGAAGAGTAACTTGTGGAACAAAACATGAACATCAGTGTGTGACTGTATACTAAACAAGTTCAAAAAAGAACAGAAAAAATCAGTTTAAACTCGTATTACTGTCTTGAGCTTTCACTGCTGTTATTGAAAATTCAGCTGGGTGCTTAACAGCTTAAAACATTTTTCTAGTCTGAAAAGATGAATAAGGCATGTTTTCTTCCAGATCTGTGAAATAATGTCCTCCACACTCTTTAATCTTTCTTCTAATAGTGTTTCAGACTGAATATTGAAGGATGGAACAAGATTCTGTTCTCTCTGTTCATCATCACTAGAATAGTCTTTTGGTTTTCAGTTACTTGCGTGTATGTAGTATTTTATCAAAGCTGGATGTAAGGTTGAAAGGAAAAACTGCATGTTTATGGTTCTCAACTGCAGTACCTTGAGGTTATGCATATGTCCGTCTATGAAGTCTGATGACTTCTGTAACTTCTTTACCCTGAGAAGAGAGCATTTGGGTTATTTTTGTAGGTGAAGTTTCAGGGAGAATACATGGACCTGTAAACAGAACAGATTTGATACGGAACTTAGCAAATAACAACAACAGAGTTGCTTTTCTGTGGTAAATTCTAAAATAGAAATAGTTCAAAGCTTTCCACTATTGGTATTAGCGTGTCATTGTGCCTAGATACTACAGCTACTGAAAAGGATTTCTGTGATGCTGTTCTAACAGTTTATCTGCACAATTCAGTTGTTTTCTGTGGTATTTTATCTGTCTAAACTGAAGAGCTTGTGATGTTGGACCTCTCGGCTTTGGGAATTAACATGTCAGAAATCCCATCCTCTGTTGTGATTGTTGTTCAAGTCTTTGCTTATTTTTCTTAAAATCTCTTAAGAATATTTTGTTTTAAAATGTATGCAATTTACAGTACAAACATTTTTATTAGAAAGAATTACATTTCTTTAAAGTACTGCTGTCATGCTTGATTGCTCCTTTTTAATCATGCTTATTTGAACTCTTTTTTAGAAAATTGTTACTGCCTGGTTGCAGGAAAGATTTCAGGACTGTCAGTCTGTATGTTGGAATGTAAAATAAGAACCATTTAAAGACACTCACAATTTCATGCTTGCCCCAGACTCCACCCCAGCAGTGTGGCATTTTCTTTTCCATGCAATACAGTCATCTTGGAGGGCATGAGAGGAGGTTTTAAACCTTAAATAAAACACGAATATAACTTGTTTAAACAAAATGCTTGAAAATAGAGAATTCTTTTTTCTTAATTGCCAGAAAGCCAGTGGTTTGGATGCTTAAACCATGCTTTTCTGCAGGGAGTCCTTCTCCTTCATTTGGGATTTTGAATAGCTGGAGTTTCTTAAGTAGATTAAGGTAATTCCATCACCATTTGACAGTTATTGTCCTTCTCCCACTTCCACCAGCTACTCCTGCTGCCCATTTGGAATGTGATTATTCCATCTGTCTTCTAATGAGGCAGCAAGGAGAAATCTTTTAAGTCTAGTTGATACCTCCTTTGCTTCACTCCAGTTCTTGAACAGACAGCGTCTTTCATATGGAGCGTACCAAACTAAAGACCCAAAAGAGCAGTGTATGTGTTAACATTTCCAGCAGAAGGAGTTAGTATAGTGCTTAAGGTATTTAAAGTAAATAGTAGCCAAGCTAACTTTAACTTCTTCTCCTGCTCAAGATAGAAAAAATGCTAACCTTTAGTTTAATGAGTTGTAGTTTTGTGTATTTTTTTTTCCAAGCTGTAGCATAACTCTCATCCCAGAAATGACAAGTTTCTTCAAGTCTCCGGCAAGTCAGCGTTTCTAAGAACACAGAAGCTATCCAGGAAGGGAAAGCTGTATTTTCTTCCAGAGCAACATATGATCGTAAGACAGACATGATCCTCTGTATTGGAATCTAAAGACAGTTGCAAATGTAGACAAAAAAAATTTGCTTCCTTTGCTAAATAGTAGTTCTGTGGGTGCCCAAAGAATCACAGAATCATAAGGTTGGAAGAGATCTCCGAGATCATTGAGTCCAACCGTGCCTGTTTCCTCACTAAACCATTTCCCTAAAGAACTCATCTACTTGTCTTTTAAACACCTCCAGGGATGGTGACTCGACCACCTCCCTGGGCAGCTGTTTCAATCCCTGACCACTCTTTCAGTGAAGAAATTCTTCCAAATGTCCGGTCTAAACCTCCCCTGGCACAACTTGCAGCCATTTCCTCTTGTCCTATCGCTTGTCACTTGTGAGAAGAGCCCAGCACCCACCCCGTCACAACCTCCTTTCAGGCAGTTGTAGACAGGGATGAGGTCTCCCCGCAGCCTCCTCTTCTCCAAGTTAAACAACCCTAGTTCCCTCAGCTGCTCCTCGTAGGGCTTATTCTCCAGCCCCCTCACCAGCCTCGTTGTGCTTCTCTGCACATGCTCCAGCCCCTCAATGTCCTTCTTGTAGTGAGGGGCCCAAAACTGAACCCAGCACTCAAGATGCGTCCTCACCAGTGCTGAGCACAGGGGCACAATCACCTCCCTGCTCCTGCTGGCCACGCTGTGTCTGACACAGGCCAAGATGCCATTGGACCCCTTGGCCCCCTGAGCCACTGCTGGCTCATGTTCAGCCGCTGTCGGCTCATGTTCAGCCGCTGTCAGCCAACACCCCCAGGTCCTTCTCTGCCAGGCAGCTCTCCAGCCACTCTTCCCAAGCCTGTAACACCACATGGGGTTGTTGTGTCCCAAGTGCAGGACTCTGCAATTGACCTTGTTGAACCTCATCCCATTGGTCTCAGCCCATTGATCCAGCCTGTCCAGATCCCTCTGCAGAGCCTCCATTTCTTCAAACAGATCCACATTTAAACCCAGCTTGGTGTCATCCACAAACTTGTGAAGGGTGCACTCGATGCCCTCAGATGTTAAACAGGACTGGACCCAGCACTGAACCCTGGGGAACACCACTCGTGACTGATTTCCAACTGGATTTAACTCCATTTACCACAACCCTTTGGGCCTGGCCATCCAGCCAGTTTTTACCCAGCAGAGGCTGTGCCTGTCCAGGCCAATGGCAGCCAGTTTCTCCAGCTGGATACTGTGAGAATCGGTGTCAAAGGCTTTACTGAAGTCTAGGTACACCACATCCATGGCCTTGTCCATTAAATGTGTAACTTTGTCATAGAAGGAGATCAGGTTGGACTGGCAGGACCTGCCTTCGGTGAACCTGTTGTTGACTGGGCCTGATCACCCAGGACAACTGGGTGATCAGTTCCCATTTAAGGGCCAGGTGTGTGAAAGATTATGTATAGCTTGCAAGGCTCTTTCACACAGAATTGTTTCCATTTAGTGAAATGCAGACCTGTGCCAATAAAGTACTAGAGGTACTTTATGCATCAATGTGTCGTTCTGCCCTTCTCTGGTTGGACCATGAAAAAGCGAGTCTTATAGAAGTATTTTTAGTGGGGGAGAGATTCACATTAGTGAATGAATTTATTTTTCTCCCGAGTGCAGTTCAGTTTTCAGTTATTGTGAGATCAGCAGAATATATTATTGTGGAATTTACATTTTGATTTTCATCATCTTTGCTTTTATCCATTTAAGCTTGTGAACACACGCTAATAGTCATTTTAAATTGACATTTTGATGGACAACCCATTAGAAAGGCTAATAAATGGTAAAAATTGAGGTACTTTTTGTAACTGTTAATTCCTATCTCTGATACTGCTTATTGGATTTTTGTATTACTACTGTAGGACCTGACTTTCTCCCCAAGCCATAGTTTATCATAAAGATACGAGCCCATCCTGTCCCACCCTCCTGTGTCCCTCTGTCTTCTACCAACTCCTGATGATGATGATTATTTACATATTCACAATTCTGAGGATATTGAAGGATATCTTGTAGGATGCAGAAATCTAGATTTTAACTGTTTCTTCCTTCTTGTGCCTGTTCTCTCACTTGTCTAGCCCAACCTGCATCATTGGTTTACTTGCATTTTTGTTTTATCTGATTTGTCTGAAGAAATCTTGGAGGCTATGACCTAGTTTCTGCCAGTGTTTTTTTAGTGGCATGTTTTCTGAGCATAGCTTGAGGATAAGGAAGCTCCCAAAAGGGGAAAAAAAAAAATCCACAGTATTTAGGGATGGTGGTGTAGTGAATAGAAGAGTCTTGTAAGGCATGGGAGCTTAAGAGTCAACTAGAGCTGGAATTCCCTGAAAAAAATGTAACTGCAAACTGCAGATGTGATGCCTGATTTACAGTGTCCCTTTGCAGAAATTATTTAAGAGGTAAGATTTTTCATTTTTGAGAAAAGCTGTGAACTCCTGGAATACACTATTTCACAGATTTAGTGTGTATGAATAGTACATAAACCAAGGAATTGAGAAGTTTTGTAAAAACATTAGGAGATACGGTAATACCAAAACTGGTTTCTTTTTTTTCTGCTGAATGAGAAATTTAACCTATTTTCTTTTTCTGATAAGGTTTAAAAAGAAAAAAGGAAAACAGAAAAAAAGGCAAAGAAAAGCAACAGAATATCTGGAAAGATTTAATCTCGTCTAGTTTTAATTACAATACCAATTTTTCAGAAGAGCATTATGAAAATGTTAAAACAAATGTATGTAAACTTAACACCTGATATCCAAGCAATAACTGGAAAACCTGGAAGTGCAGGACCAATTTGGGCAATCTTTACCTTTTTGTTTTGTCAGATGTAGAGTAATATTCCAGTATATGTGGGATCCTGATGTTCAAATCAGCATAAAATATATTAATGGTGTTTTTCTTTGGTAGCGTGAAAAAAGGATTTTATGGTGTTCCTTATTCTTTGGAGTGCCAATAACTGGAGAAGTGGTAGTTGCATCTGATTTTTGTGTGTTCGCCTAGGCTTTTTTTGTAGCAGAGAGATTTATGTCATACTCAATCATTTAAGTAGTTCATAGTTACTAAAATAGAATAAGCCACCTGGTTTTTTTGTAAATGTTTCGCCTTTTTGAAGATCTTATGCCAAAGTATGTCCCTAGATGTTGTTATCTTAATTTGTTGTTTTGAATATTCGAAACAGTTACTTAAACTGTTAGGCATCCCTTGGACTCTGCAGAGCTTAGCACTACTAGCACATGCCAAAGGTCTGACTTTCAGGCTCAGGCTATTTGATCTATCAGGTGGTGGAATGTATTCTTATCTCTTGTTCTCCCTTAAAGAAAAGTAGTGAGAACAGTGTTCAACATGGGTGCACTGTAAAGCAAAAATGTTTTTGTGTGAATGGTTCACTTGTCTCATTAAAAGAGGGATTGATCATTGTCACCTGGGCGAGCTACCAATTACAATTAAATAAGTTTGTTCTAGCACATTTTGTTTATTAATATTATTTTTGTTTGTTTGAATTACCAAAAGAAATTTTAAAGTAGTTAGGATACTCTCTGAAAATTAAATTCGTTGCAGACGCGATGAAGACATATAATGTCAACCTTTGTGGTAAGGCATATAAAGTAAGCAGCCTTATAATATTCCACTAATTGGATTGGAATACAAAGTCATCAGCCTTGCAGTGATTAAGATGAGAATGACCAAAGTGCTGTTCCTCCTTCCAGCAACAGATGGTTTCTGTGAAAGCCTTTCATTCACAGAAGTAGTAGATCTTTTGTTGTGGATGATGGCAGTATGAATCTTGGAAGTTTGTTTCCTTTCCACACTTCGGTTTTTATGAATTGTGCTTAGATGTCAAGCACAGGCAGAGGGTGTTGTAGTTTTTTGCATCCCAGGAACAGCCAATACAAATGTATAGTGTGGGGAATGATAAGACATGAAAATGTAGTTAGTATTAGCATTATACATTTTTCCATGTACTTTATAATGTCAGTGATCACAACTTCACTTCAAAATTTTGAGTTATACCTACTTCTCAGCATGTAAACCACTGAGTCTGTGGAAGTGCCTCTTAATGCCACATGGACTATACCTTTCACAGTATCATGTGTAGCTAGTCGTAAACCTTCCTGTTACCTTTTCAGACTCAGTATGGATCACAATCCCATAAATATTTATTTGCTCAACCACGTATACAATTTCCATGCCAATACTGGAGTTCTTCAAACACCTGTGACTGTTGAAGATGTGCATATGCTGTGGATGTGAAAACAGAGGGCATGATTCTTTTGCTGGCTTGTCTCTGTGCATGTGTGTGAAAAGAGAAATAAATTTTACAGTTGTTTTGGGAAACAGAGATGTTATTAGTGGCAAGAAGTACAGTTAGAAGAAGAGTATGCTTAGCTAAACCAAAGATAATGAAAGTTTCAATTTTATTGTAGAAATAAAGCTGATATAACTGCAGAATAAAATAACTATTAAAGGAAATCAGTGTGATCCTATAGAGACTTTCTGTGGCAAGCTTGGAAAAAAAGGAGGGTTTGGCTGAGATGGACGAGGGTAAAGACAATGTATAATATAAAATGTGCTTAATAATTATTTTAAATCAGACAGAAAATTGTAAGAAAGATTTTGGGCATCAAAATGATAGGTTGTGTATGTTTTAGGGAGTCTAGGTTGTACCAGAGAAGTAAACATTTTGAGAATAATGATTCAAATTACCTTTGTAGAACCTTGCAATCACTTGAGTACTTTGAGTACATTTTTTTAATGTAAATTAACTATTCTAATATTTGTTACAGATGTTAGTGTAACATGTTAGACATTTTAAAGTGTAATTGCTTTTGATGTCTATATCTCTATGTTGCAATTACCTGTATTCAGGGATTTTCATTTATCTTTCATTTTCCTTGAATCTTTAAGTGCCTTTTATACACTATTCTCAATTGACTATGTTATGGCTGCCATTGAGGTGGCAGTTGTTGAAACCCATGAAAGCTGGAGATAACGGCACAATAGGAACTGGGAAGCCAGTCCATCTTCTTAATAAACTACATAGATAATTTATCTCCTGTAATGAATTTCTAGATTTTCAAATTAATTTTGTTATCTTCATGGAGTCTTCTTAATTGAGTAATAATGAGTTGAGTAATAGTGATGGATGGAGTAAATCACAATTCAATATTGTTATATATTGGTGATTAAGAACCAAGGAGGATTTTAACGTTTTCTAAAGAGGAAAACCAGAAAATCTTTACCTGTTGTTGTTCTGTATTAAGGTTTTTTAGGGTTATATCCATGAAAATAAAAGTCTGGAATCAGTGTCTTGTTTCTGATTTTCTGATGCTTTCTCCTTCTCAAGTCATGGCTAGTGTGACTGCTTCTTTGTTTGGTTTTGGTTGTTTGGGTTTTTTTGTCATAGAACTATTTCACATAATTTTCTTTCCTTTTTTTTCCAGAACCCTGTCAAGAAAATTCCAGATTCTCATGAAATTACGCTCCAACATGGGACAAAAACAGTAAGTGATAACATATTTTCATCACTTCTTGTTTTCCTAGAACTGAGCCAGTCTATGAAAGAAGTTAACAAATACTTACTGTCAGCTAAAGTTCAGGAAGCTAATCCTTTTTCCTAATGTGTCTAGCTCTTATTGCAATTGAAAATGTGTGTTAGGACTGCCTCTTTGCTTTCTGGAAATAACTCAAACGTGGCTCCATTTAACTCAATTGCAGTCTCATATTTTTAATTCCTTTTTCTCAGATATGCTCGCTGTAATGGTTAGAGTTCCTCTACTAGGCTAGGCTTCCTTAATCTAGAAGTAGGTCTAATCTTGACCTTTCTTTGGCTGGTCATAGATTTCACAGAGAATGTGATTGCTGAAGTTTCTGACTTATATGTGGCTGAATACAGATATCCTTCATTTTCCTCGAAACTTTAAGTGCCTTTTGTACACTCTTCTCAATTTATTGAAACCTTCCACTTCCTTTTCTTTGACTGCATGTTTTCAGTTTCACCTCCAATATTGCTCTTTCACTTTCTTTTAAAGAACAACTGTCTGACTTAGAACTATAATTTCTTTGTTCTCAATATTTTGTCTCTGGATAATGTCATCTTCCAATATGCACTCAACTGTTTTTATGCGCTGATTGATTGAAGATATATTTTTATAGAATGGAATTAATTTTCTGACCATGAATAGCCCTGAATATGTTCCCAAACCCTTTCCTTGTAGTCTTCTTTGGTCATTAAAAAGATTCTGCTGCTGTTTTTCCTCTTCAGTATGACCTTAGGCCTCAAAGAAAAAATAATAATAGGATTTCTTTTATTGTTGTTAAATCCTTGTAAAAGCACTGTCAGATTGGTAGGTAGAATTCTCACAAATTCTTTAGGATTTATTTGGAGAGGGGAGGAAAAAGAAAGGAAAGAAAAATTAAAAAATTGAGAAAAATGCTTTTTTGTGAGGTTTTAAACAATTTTAGGAAATGTACAATTTTCATTTATTGAATTTTTAAGAAAACTCTTGGATTCATTTTCTGTATGTATAATTAACGTAGTGATACGCTTAATTTAGCATTCAGCAGTGTTAAATAATTGTTTTGGATAGTAAATATTCAATTAACATATGTATCAAATGAAGACATTAAATATCAATAACTTATGATTTTAAGATTTGAATTTGTAATAATTTCTTAACATTTATTGGACATTTAAAAAGAATTCTGTGGGGGTTTAAACTTATAGTAAAAATCATAGACTTTTTTAGTTATTTTCAGAAGTGTGTATTCATTAATCTGGCATCAAACTTTGTGGTCTTTCTTGGAGTGTGAGAGTTGGTAAAGCTTACCCATTTATTTTGTCATTGTGCTAGATATTCAGACACACAGGGAAGAGAGAAAAGAAGGAACAAGTGTGTTATAAATGAAAGTAGAAGAATATTCTCTTTTAAGACCTGAAAAAGATGCATTACACTAAACAAAAGTAGAATGGATTTTTATGCACACAGTGCATGTAACTTCTTTGCATACTAATTCCTATGCATACTAGAGTTTGCGTATTAGTGTACCAGTGCAAACCAGTTTCCCATTTTACGTTTGAATTGTTTTTGTCTATATTAAACCAGTAAATCTTTTGATAGCTTCTTAAAGTATAAGCTCACATTATTTCTAACTAAAAGGCTTTATAAAGTGGAAGTAACAGATTTGGAAGATTTCTGAGGTATTTTGACTGCATGAGGATGCAGCTGTCATCAACTAAAGCAGAGTTGAATTATAATGTGGGTATGTATAGCACAGTTGGATTAGATTGGATGCAGTGAATGAAAAATATTGAAAAAACCAGCTCTTCTGTAGAAGGACTGTCTTTTTGTTTTATTTGTTTAATTTAGAATAATGAAACTACTTACCCATGTCATTACACATATAAGAATGGGAGGAACTTCATATGTTGATGTCAGTGTTTCATCCCAACATTTGAAAATACAGTCTTCTCATTATGTTCGTACAGTGTACTGTATTTCAGCTAAACTTTTGTATCCCATCTGTACCTCTTCAATCTAATGAACGTGGGTTTGATGATGACTTTATTCCTGTGCAGCTGAAAATTCTCAGAAAAGATTTCCCAAGCTGGAGAGTCTTTCCAGAAACCTGATTAATTTCCCAGTTGTCTTCCTTGTATAATAGAGTTATCCCAATGAAACTTCAGGGATATATTTTTTTTTCTCCTGATGCTTTTAATATATAGGTGGGTATGAGAAATAATATGTAATCAGAGGCATTCTGAAAAGTATGCCTTTTAGTGTGTCATATAACAGCTGCTCCTTCCTGAAGTAGTTAGTGTAGAACAGAACACTTGAGACTGTTAATTGAATGCATGATTAATCTGGAGATGCCCAGTTTTCCTGCATGTTAGAAATCATGAAAGAAATGAATGGGGTTGAACATTTGCATTTAAATGGTAAAAGGGGCATTTTTGTTTTAAATTAGTAAATAGATTGCATCCGTTTCATTTGAAAATCAAATATGTCACAGTGACATAATCACTAAGTGGAGTTTAATTTGTTCTCAGGGATAGCACAAAGCAATACACTTAATTTGATTCAGAGAAGTAAAAAAAAAATGTTGACTCAATTAGTAACTGTAAGTTAGATTTTTTGGAGGCACTGGATTAGGACATCTGATGATCCTTTACATTCTTTAGAGGAATGAGGTTTTAGACCTTCTCTGAAAGCAAACATTTCTCGAGTGAATATCTAAAATACAGCAGGACAACTACATAAGAAGAGTCAGTTGTCTGGTTAATAGCAGCATCATTTCTGCAACATTTTAGTTTTATTGAAAGTGCCTTTTTTCAAACTGTTGGCTGTATGATGACACTGTTAATTTGAAATACAGTGGCGTACCAGCATGAGGAGCAGCTTGAGCTGTAAGAAGATGACTAGAAATGACTCTTTGATAAAATAAGGGATACCCAAGTGAACCTTTTCTATATGAAAATGAACAAAGAAAACTCGTAAGAAGCCCATACTCTTTCATATAGTAAAAATTAATTTTAGAAAAACAACTTGTCTGTCTTGAACTGAAAGAATAAATTTCATTCATGTTTTTATTGAAACATATGTTTTCTGCAGTTTATTTTTGCAACTGGGCATGGAAAAACGGAATTATCTCATGCTAAATTCCATTTTTAAACAGTGTTTTGTGTGGGAACTATTCAACAGTTTACATAAGTTTTAAAAGTCTCCATAACACAGTGTATATACTAAAGCTTTATTAAAAAAGTGCAGTAGTAGACTGATACATCTTTTTAGACAAGGATTTTTGGTGGCTTTTGTATGTCTGCAGTAAATCATATTGACTCCACTCTCCATGTATACATGTAAAGAAGAGACATACAGATGAGCATCCTTCAATGCAAATTATTATAATTTTTATATGTCAGTATCTGGAATGTTTTAATACAGGTTTAGACAAATTTTTTTTTTCCCAATTAAGTTCAATGTTGCTAGCTGATAGCCATGACACTCTTCTCGGGTGTTGTCTTTAACTTAGAAATTAAGGCTTTTCCTTCTTTTATTGTGTCTACAGGTTTTTTTATTTGATTGGGTTTTTCCCTCACAATTTTCTGTAAGTCTGAGTGTTTTGTGTTTGAATGTTTTCAAATACCTTTGCAACATTTTCTAGAACTTGTAAAAATAGTTATCCGTTTGTTTTCTTTTATTGAAGTCTGTCTTCCTTGTTGTGAAATGGTTTCTGAATCTGATGATTGTCCTACCTATGTGTGTGGTATGACTCAGGTTTTTGTGCAGTGGATAAAAGCTATCCGCTGGCTAGATTCTAAGTATTACCCCCAGTCTGCCTCACTTGAAATGGCTAATAGAGGTTAAATTGTGTGTTAGGGGTTAGAACCAAAACATGAATTCCGTATGAATATTATCTTCTCATGGAAACATTTTAACAGTTTAGTTTGGGTGTAACTTTGAGTAATTCTAAAAATGCTCTTGCTTTACAGGTTTTGACATCACTTTTCAGCAATAGTTCATGTAAATGATTTAATATTGGAGAATTAATCTCTGCAATTATAAATTACTTTAGCACACTGTCTAGCTAACCTTATATTAATGATCAAGATCATGGTAGTAGATAATATTTTCACAAATGAGAAAAGAGGAGAAATAATTTTGAAGATAAATGGAAGAATGTTTAATCAACGAGATGCTTTCTGTTACTCTCCATATGATGATTTGAACACTACTATAATAAGGTTCTTAAAATAGAGAGTTAAAATAGCATTTTCATTAAAAATCCTGTTTTAATCAACCTTTGATTTGGTGGTATGAAATGAATGATGAGTGTTAAGCATCACTTCTTCAAATTTCTGAGTAGCTTTTAGCAGTTAGTTTTGAGTATAAAACAATTGGTAAGTTTTTTGAGCTTTTTTTGTTAAAATGATATCATGTTAGTTAGTGTTGTTGTTTCTGGGGTTTAGTTCCTATTTTCCTTTTTTTTCTTGTTAAACCAGATTTATTCCTTATTTTCCTTTATTTTTTTTAGAAGAGAAATTTAACCAAAAAACGTATATATGCATATGAACTGTCTTGAATAAACTAGTGCAAAATCTTAAACAGATGGATGTTAATACTTTTTCAGTATCTTGCTAGAAATATTTGTACTTCTGAGAAAACACTAGAATACAGTTTTCTTTATAGAAATGAAACATAGCCAAATTCTGTAATGAGATGATTAGAAAGCAAATACTGTGAACTGACTTTTCTCAGCTGTCTTCAGTGGTTTTTTCAGATAATGTAATTTCAATTTCCATTCTCCCTACCCCTTCCAAAGTACTCTGACATTATACAAGGTAGTGAAAATTCAAAACCAGAATGTAGCTGATGTATTTTAGGAGGCAACTAGCATACTGAGTTTTTTTTTTTTCTTTAGTAGTATTTTATATTTTGGTGACACCTGAAGAACTGAAAAAAAAAAATCAAACCAATGCTTGAATAGTCTGTATTTTTTAAACTTTTTTTTTTCTTTATAGGTTTCTGCTTTGGGATTGGATCCTTCAGGTGCTCGTTTGATAACTGGTGGATATGACTATGATGTTAAGTTTTGGGACTTTGCTGGAATGGATGCTTCTCTCCAAGCTTTTCGATCACTCCAGCCTTGTGAATGGTAGGTGTGAAAACTAGCTTTTTCACTTAATACTGTGACTGTTTTAAACTCCTAATAGAATGCAGAAAAGCTTTGTAAAATAGCTTGTTTAAAAGACTTTTTATTCCATTGTACTTTTTGCGGTAAATGGAATGTGAATCTAAGACCTTGTTTACTTCTGTCTTTTCATGCTCTTTCCAATGACTTGCATATTTTCCTGTTTTATAAAGGTACAGGTAAATTTGTAGATTAAGTTGTTAATAGCATATCAGCAAACAGATTATGAACCTCTCAAAGAGACAGGTTGACTTTCATAGTTGTGATGCAAATGAATAGAATATGCTTTCCATATGTATTTTGCTTATATAAAATTAATGAAGAAGAAATGAAAGTTAAAACATTGACCCCATTGCGGAGAGACTGTGGTTACTGCCAGTAGTTCTGAGAGGGGAAGTATCTAGTATTTATTAAATCTTCCCTTTCATTGCACTGGTAATTGAATAACTTCATTGTGTGCATTAAGGAAAGTGTAAGTCTTTTTTAGAGGAAAAAACCCTATACATGTATTTACATTTATCTATATATTTATGTATATTTGAATTTAAAAAAAATACAGGAAGCATTTTTTAGAGACTGATTTCCATACTGTCCATACCATTCGCTGGTGATTCAGCAAGTAAATAAATCGAGTTCATTTACTTATTACTGAGGGCTAGAATATGGAACTCCTTCAAAAGGAGTTCATGTCTCAAGCACAGCAAACTTTGATAAACACATTCATAAAGTAATATTTGTTCTAGCAAGGTGCTTTCTAATGTCTAACTAGTGGAATGCACTTTTTAAGGTACTTTGGTGTGCTTAAAAAAGGGATTGAAATGTATTTTGTGCAGTTAGAATGTGTGGTTTTAATCATTGTCTAAAAAGCTACAGCTGAATTTTAGTCAGTTTGGAAGGTTAATTGTGTGTATGACTAATTATAGGGGTGCCAGGAACATAGAGAATGAAAGATGAGAAAAAGTCTGGGCTGTTAGCTTGAAAAGGAGCAAAATAGAAAGGGATACTACTGATGTTCTAAACCAGGGGTGTCGAACTCACAGCTCCCGCCATTCTCCTGCTGCTGCAACATAAATCGCGTCACACACGCTGCACACATGACCAGTGTGCTGGTGGGAGCACAGAGGCAAGGAGCTCGGCACTGCTGCCAGCTAGGAACAAGATGCCAGGCCGGATAAAACAAGGTGGAGGGCCAGATTCAGCCCATGGGCTGAGAGTTTGACATCCCTGGTCTAGAGCCTGATGATGATGATATTGGGGTTGAGGTTTATGGGTAAGAATCAGAGGGAAGGCCCCCATGTCGTGGTGGGAGTCTGTTACAGACTACCCAACCAGGATGAAGAGGCAGGCAGATTATTGTATAAGCAGCTGAAACAAGCCTCACAATCACTAGCCCTTGTCCTCGTGGGGGACTGCAACCAGATGTCTGCTGGAAACACAATACAGTGGAGAGGAGACATTCCAGGAGGTTCCTGGAGTGCGTGGGAGATAACTTCCTGTCGCACCTGGTGAGTGCGACAACCAGGGAAGGCATCCTGCTGGACTTGTTCATGAACAGAAAAGGACTTATGGGTGATGTGATGGTGGGAGAAGGTCTTGGTCACAGTGACCATGAAATGATAAGAGTTTTTGATTCTTGGAGAACTGAGGAGGGGGCTTCTAATACTCCAGTGCAGAAATTGTCAAAACAAAATACTCAACACATCTCCAAAGCACAGATTCAGAGCTTGCCCTTTTCCTTGTTAAAGTGTAATAACCAAAAATAAACACTTGAAAGCTACATTAAAATATTATTTTTGTTTGATGCATGCCTTAAGGGTGAAGGAGGTTTGGCCACTGGATGTGATCAAACAACTTGCCCCAAAGTAAAATCTGATTTTTGAGAGAATCCACAGTATGTAAAGGACCACAAAGCCTTCTGAGAAAACTGTTTTTCAGATACTGAAGTACCAAAACTAAAACTACAGACGTTAGTACTGTTAACATAGCACTGCTCATAATTTGTCCAGTATATCTTCCATATAAGATATGAAATGTTAAATTATTAAGTTACAAGTTGCATAGTCAGTTTGTTGATCATCTGACTTAATTTTACTGATGTGAGATTGTACTAAAAAAGTGTTTTGCTTAAAGTTACTAGAATTTGAATGCATATGGTTATATTCTTCACCAAAAGGAAGATACTATTTTGAGGACAATTTGGATGCCATGGGAATCCAAATCTAGCTAGTTAATGCATTCCAGTCCTTAATTTGGTGTTAATTTAGCTGCAGAACTGAAGCATGGATATCAAGTAATGTTACTGTGCCCGTTCTGTTAATGCACCAGCATATAAATTCTAGCAGGTGTGGAGTGGATAGACTGCTTTGCGTTCTTTGCCTAACTTGTAATGGAGTAAAGCCAGGCAGGGGATCAAAGGAGTATCTGCTTCAGGTGCAGAAACCACAGTGAACTTTGTTCCTAAAGCAGAGTACAGAGAGAAGATTCTGAAGCTGAAAATGGACTCTCACTCATCAACCATCTTGCAATTTTCAGTTAATAATTTTTGTTGTCTTGGTATTATTCCATAGTTTCTGTCTCAGGTTTTTGCCATCAGTAGAAGATATATGTAAGAACTTTTACAGCAAATGAACGATCACCTAAGACATAGTAGACTAGCCAGATTGTTATCCACTGTTGTGTTCCCAGGGTTGATAGTGTGTTCTAAGATTCTGATGAAACTGTAGTCCTGAACATAGAAAAAGATGCAAGAATGCTAATGTACGATTAATTTCCTGGTGTACAATGTACAGTGGAGTTTTGTATAGGATTACAACATCCTTTTATAGTAATTTAGAGATTACTGTAAATCCACATGTTGCTTTTGAGAAGATGAAAAAGTATTTTCAGCCCTGAAGAGCTGAATCTGACACTTCTGTGTTTCACTTGGAGTCACAAGAGCATTCTTAAAGTTACATATATTTGCCAGAAATGACATTTTAGGTGCCAACTTTGTAAATAATACTGTTTGATGTGCCTTTTTTTTGAAGATGAAAGTGTGACATGTGCACACAGAGAGAGGAATAAGAAGCCTTAATCCATTAATCTCATTTCCCCCTCCTCCCCAACCCCACTTTTTGGTAAAGGAATGTATATTAGTCTATTTCTGCAATATGTTTTCTCATCATTGACACTTGTTTGAGTGTAAGCTTACAGGAATGGAAGTTAATATTTTCTTTCTTTTTCTTTTTTTTTTTTTTTTTCTTTTTAGTCACCAAATCAAATCTTTACAGTATAGCAGCACAGGAGATGTCATTCTGGTTGTGTCTGGTAACTCTCAGGCAAAAGTTCTTGACAGAGATGGCTTCCCAGTAATGGAATGTATAAAAGGAGACCAATATATTGTGGATATGACAAACACAAAGGTAAAGTCAGAAATTAATTGAATTCCATAAGACTGACATTATAGTGTATTTTTGCTCTTAAGGAGAAACTTCATCAAGTTCAGTAAGGTAGAATGCAAAGCCCTGTGATAGTCCCATTTATTGATATATGCTGGAAGCTCTGGAATGTCCATCCATGGAGGTTTTCAAGACCCAGCTAGGCAGAGCCATGGCCAGCCCCTTGTGGTGTTGAGTGTAATCTGATTTTGAGTGGGAAGTTGACCGATGTGAACTTAGGGGGTCTCTTCCAACTAATGTTTCTACCATGCTAAAACAAATTCATTTATTTAAAAGTGTTATCTTGTCCAACCATCCAAAACAAATAGTAGAAATTATTAATCTTCTGCACTTCACTCTTTTGATGATACAATTCACTGCTTGCGAGGCAGGAATTGAAGGTTTATTGGTACTTGCATGCCTGAGTGGAAAAATAAGAACCAACAATGTGTATATTTTTAATGGTAGTAAAAATGGAAATGGAAAAGGAAAAGAGCAGATTCACACTTTTGAAAAATTTTAACAACAGTTGATTGGGTTTTTAACATTTTACCTTTGAATTTCCACAAGCTATAAGAGACAAGGATCATTGGTTCCACAGATGATTTAAATTCGTGACAATTTTTTAGCTAGCTTAAGCCTAAAAAGTAGTGATAAAATCTACTGCTCAAACTGATTATGAAGTTGATTTATTTATTGCTTGCAAAGTATATTGCCAAATAACTAGGCTAAATGCTATTCTTGTTAGATAAGTATTTCGTTTTGCCACTGATATGTATATAAAACCATCAAATACTAACATCTGCTTTAGTTCTTGTTTACTTAAAAATAATTCAGATTTTCTTTTTCTTGTAAACTTCTACAGTTCCAGTGTATTGTGGCTCCACAGTCAAGGTCATACTGCCCCATTAACTTTTCGGTATTTCTCTCCATATTTGTGCTTAAAGCAAACTGAAGTAATTCCAGTGTTACAGGAGTAGTCTCCAAATTTCTCTTTGAATATAGTCAGTGGGCAAGTGCCTTTACTTCAAAGAAGTAAAGCTAACTGGACAAAGACATTTTATATTCATGGTCAGCATAATGGCAATTGTTTACTTTGGATAAAAACCTCAGCTTCTGGTTTTTTTCATCCTAAACAAAGACGGCTGACTACTCAATTTGCAACTTGTAATCTTTTATCAAAAACTTATGTGAGGTTAAATCCATCTTGACTCTTGAATTCTATTCCATCAGGTTTCTCCCAGAAAGTCTTTGGCTAATGTAGTTTGGCATTGAGTATGTATATTGTGCTACCCTGCTAGTTCTTGTTATTCCTCTTTATTTGGAAAAATTTGCATGACATCATGTTGATGCCTGTTGTTTTATCTGCATTACAGTTCTCCCAAGGGAAAAAAACGAAATATCATTCCATATCATTTTCTGGAAGGAAAAAGAATATAAATATAAGAATGGCAGGTGTTTTATAATTTGAAAATGAAAACATGCAAGGACGAAATTGAGAGTACATAGAATCTGTTAAATCATTGAGATGTCCATGAACCATTGCTGTGTTCAGAGGAGTCTCATTTGGCTCTCAGGTCTCATGTGACTCCGCTTGAAGGATTTGGAGTGAAATTTATAAAACCTTGTAAGATACCTTACAAAACTTTGTAAACCCTCTTTCTCTTTATTTCCTTAGGGTCATACAGCAATGCTCAATTCAGGCTGTTGGCATCCAAAAATAAAGGAAGAATTTTTGACATGTTCTAATGATGGGTGAGTATTGAGGTGTGTGTTTGTCAGAGTTTTTTGTTAGGCTTGTTTGGCTTTTGTGTTTTAGTATTTTGCCCTAATTTGCTTTAAATATCATCCTTTGAAATCTTGAGCAAGTGCTCAGGACAATGTTAGGTGACATCTGGAAGCAAAAATTTTATTTGTTTTAGCTCTAGGTAACCTAGACACGCACAGGTGTATGGGGCTGGATGAGATCCACCCGACAGGACAAGGTGATCAGGCCCAGTCACCTGCCTGACAAACCTGATTTCCTTCTGTTACAAGTTGACCTGCATAGTGGACGAGGAAAAGCCTGTGAATATTGTCTACCTGCACTTTAGTAAAGCCTTTGACTACTTCCCTTAGAATTCTCCTGGAGAAACTGGCTGCTCATGGCTTGGATGGGTGTACTTTTTGCTGGGTAAAAAATGGCTGAGTGACCAAGTTTGAAGAGTAGTGGTGAACTGAGTTGAATCCAGCTCGCAGCTGGTCACAAGTGGTGCTTCCCAGAGCTCAGTGTTGGGGTCAGTTCTGTTTCATATCTTTATCACCAGTATGGGTGAGGAGATCGAGTTAACAGGTATTTGAACAGGCTGCGGAGGGAAGTGGTTGAGTCCCCATCACTGGAGGTATTAAAAGATGTGTAGGTGTGATGTTTTGGGACGTGGTTTAGTGGTGGACTTAGCAGTGCTAGGTTAAGGGTTGGACTCAATGGTCTTAAAGGTCTTTTCCAATCTTAATGATTCTGTGATTCTGTGAATATGGCAGGAATAATCTTTCCACTAGCTGATTATGCTGTGTTTGGTGCACCCCAGGATGTGGTTTGCTCTCTTGGGTACTAGGGCACTGCTGGCTCCAGTTGAGTCTCCTTGGCTAAGAAAGTAAGGAGTCTGAGTAGGGAAAGTCTGATTATGCCAGTGTCTAATGAGCTTAGGAAAACTTAATTCCAAGAGATAAATAAGTGTTGTCTTCCTTAGTGTGTATATAAAAATACGTTTCATTAGTAAATGGCAGCAGTTCTTGATGTTATACAGTATCCGGGTGAATTTCTGACTTTTTTTTAGGTAATGGGCCTTGCAGTCACTTTTATAATATTGAAGAATGCTTGGGTGGAAATGTGGCTCTAAGTAAATTAAGGTATTGTCTAGTGATTTTTGAATGAGGAAAAAGAACTGCTGTAAAGTTGCTGCATTGTGGTAGTTTCAGAGAGTATTTTGCTTAGCAAAGTAAATTGGAGTACTTGGGTTTTAGAGCAGAAATGTTTAAAGTTAAAGAGATAAATGGGTGCTGAGATAATTGAGACCTGTTAATTGATTTGTGCTTAAATGAAACAATGAAAGCAATTTAAAAATTCAATTTATAACAAGCATTCTAGAAATGAGAAGTTTTCTATTTTGTTCTGGTTATTCGACATCTGGCATAGAATGTTTTATAGAAGTGACTGAATGATACAACTGTTTATCCATTTGTCTGTCTAATTTTTTACATTTAATCCAGTATTTACACCTGACCCTTTTGTGTTGGAAGACTGTATTTCATTGATTTGTAAAGCTGGCTTTTTTGTGTGAATAGATTTGCGGTTAATGAAATGCTTGTACAAATATGAAACTCTTGAAGAGTCTATGTGAAAGCTTGGTTTATATTGCATGCAGAGCAAACAGAACTATGGCAGAACTTGAACTTTCAAAACGGCAGCCTTATCACATCAGACCAAAAGGCTTGGCAGTCCTTAGTCTAGAGAGAAGAGGTCTAAATGGGCTTAGGATGTGATCAGAGTTTGCAAAATGTTCAAGATGGTAGATGAGCTGAATGTGGAACTTGTACTCTTGTACTAACAGGCATCTGGTGAAAGTAACTAGAGTTAATTTTGAAACTAATAAAAATAAATAATTATTTTTGGATACTGTCCAAATATATTCTGGATTATTTTGTCACACAAGGTTGTGGAGGCAGGTTTCAAAAGGGATGGGAAAAATTAATGTCAAAGAAAGTATAAGGCCCAGCCCCAACAGACCTGCCTTGTGGGGTGTGCGTGGTAGGAGATCCATTTGATCTTTGCCTAGCACAAAAAGAGAACACAATCATTTTAGGGATTATCTTTACTTTGAATACAGTCAAAGTTATAAAAACTAACAGTGGCTCAAATGCAGGCAAAACCAGCCAAAGTGATGTTACGAGGTAGTTTTCCAAAGAAGGTAAGAACAGAGAGAGAAAGATGGAAAAGAGAAAAGAAAAAAAAAACAAAAACAGGAAAAAGAAAAAATCCCCCGATGATCACCAGTTCCTTCGGTTCAGTGGAGTTTTTGGCTTGTAGACTTTAAAACCTGATTGTGGTCCAAAGTGCGATGGGTGTGCACGTGTGCTTTTTGGCACACATTATTTATAGATAAAATTTAGTCCCTTATTGCATAGTGGAGGGGTGTCGCTGGACTTGTGGAGTATCCCTGCTTGGAAGGTCCTAGAGGCAGCGTAGTTGTAGGTTGTAATGAAGACTCCTGGGCTGGATCTAGGGGCTTAGGGGTCACTTGTGGTTCAAAAGACCCTTTCCCAGGATAACCACTGTTTGAACCCTCTGGCTGCACAGGTGCAATCAGGCATTGGGATTGCTCACAGTGCAAAAGACCCTGTCTCCATATTACCAGCTGCTTGAACCTTTTGGACACACAAGTGCAGTCAGGTTTTTCAGCCCAGACAGAGTGATTAAGCAGTTTTTTTGCCTGCTCACAAGGCACAAAGCCAAACTCCTCCCTTCTTTAACCACACATTCCACGCTTTCCTACCACTGGGGGAGCAAAATGTTAAACTGCCAAAAGCCTTAAGCACGGTCAGTAAAACTATTTAAGCAATACAAACAAAGCATTTGAGCTTTACAGAAGGGCTCATAAACAGATAGGAAATGCAATAAACATTTTAATGTCTCTTATATGACAGTTGTGGATAGTGAGGGGAAATGAAGAGAATAAACCATAATGATCAGACTTGGCCTGCATTATTACTGCTGTGGTCAAAGACTGAATAAAGGACTAAATGAATCTATGGTCAGATGTTTTATGTTTTTATATGTTCTTCGGTTATGATTAATAATTAAGACAATTTCATGCTCTACTACTGTTGGAAATGTAGTGTATGGATTGTTCTCGGATGTAATGCTTTTGCAGTGGTTTTATAACTAGAGTTGATGTGGCGAGTAGGTTAACTGTTGAGAGAAAGCCCAATATATCTTTATGTGGCTTTGGTACACAGAGATTTCATGTGAGAATGTTTATTTAAGTAAAAAAACTCTTGTATTCCTGAATCAGCCTTTCTGCAGGGCAGAAGACCTGCCTGTACACGATGTTGACATTCGTGACACTATACATGGATGTGATTTGGCATTCATAGTCCTTGACATATTCTTCTCTCTCCTACTTTATCAAGAAAATCTATATGCATAAGAGAAGAAATGAAAACCTTCACAGTATTGCACGTCAGAGGAAAATGTGAAATCAAGTAACCACTCATCTCATAGTTTTTTATCTTGACAGTGTGCTGCTGCTCTTGTGTATGGTGAAGACAAGCTCTGGAAATTATGCAGTAAATTTCTGTTAGTTTTGTTCTGAAATTTGTACTAGACATTGATGTACGATCAAATTACTTGAAATATGATGACTGCTCTTGAACTTTTAATAGAGAATTTGTTGCAATCTGTATTTCTAGATGTTGAGATTTAATCTGCACATTAGAAAAGGAACTGTCACAATTGGCCTGTGTGGAGAAGGACACCTAAGACTGAACACCAAAATGGAACTCATTGGAGGGTTAGTTGTGGGTGTATGCATGTAGTAGAATGTAATCAGTGTGGCCTTAAGTAGGCATGGAGGAAGTCTGAACATGTTTGAATTTTTCTGGTGTTAGTCTCTTTTGGACATCACACAGAACACTAATGCAAGGCAGTGTTAGCTCTTAAACTGAGTCTTTTCCACTTGCTTGATGAGTGTTTGTGTGTAGTGAGCTTCTGTGAACTCCAATCCCGATTGCCAAAACCAACACCTGTTTTTAAAGATGCTTGTAAGAAAAGGTATAAGGGTTTTCAGTGTGTCATCTATGAGTTTGGAAGCTGCAGAAAGTCACAGTTGAAGCATGTGTGTCATGATCCTTGAGGCATACTGAACGGCAGTGTCTGAGGTTGTAGGAGAAGACATACGGGAGTACCTGAGGGGTGTTAATGTCCTGTTAAACCCTGATCTGTATGTTCTGTGTTTCTAGGTAACATTTGTACAATCTCTAGAAACATTCATAAACTGAATGTTAGAATTATTTACGAGTTGTGGAGCATATTTTGTCTGACTACTGTAGCATTTGCATTGGTTGTCTCTTTATTAGAATGGTTGTCACTTGCATACAGTTTAAAAATAATGTAAGAAAAGAAGGTTATGTTTTCTGGTTAGTATGTTTAAAGCAGAAGTTTACATGGTGCCCAAAGAGGTTAAAAAGCAAACTTTTAAAGTAGATTTGTAGATTCAAAGGAAAATAATACATTTTAAATATGTTTTAAATTAATGCTTTTAAAATCCTTTAAATTCATATTTATTTTTCTTTTTACGTTAACCTACTGTAATTCAAATATTTACTTGGGGATAGTCTTTACTTGCAATTGACAGTTTCTTTTGTTACCAGATGATGAAAGTTGTAATAGTATCTTGTACTAAAATGTAATTCAAATGAAAGGTCTTAGAATTACTATTGTAAAAGAAATATTTTGAGAGATGCTCTGTTTTTTGTGATTAATTCATGGCATTCAAATTTGCTTTACATTTTAAAAAAATTCTGTAAGTAGGTTTTGACTATAATGTATTCTAATTTGTGGTTTGTTAGACTATTTGTAAATTTATTACTTCAGACTGCAGACACATTGATCACCAGCAGGGAGTCTCAGTGTGTTTTGTATGACTGTTGAAGGACACAATGTTGAACTCACAGAAGACTACATAAGAAAAAGACACAGTTCCTTCTGACTCCTATATGAGAGAAGCAGAAGCTGGTCAGCTTACAGACCAAGATCAGCCAGACTTTATACCAGGCAGTTATAGAATAAATCTGAAAACCCCTATTGTTAATTTGTAGAAGTTCATGTCCTCTGAAGTGGTTGTTAGTGCATACATATAAATTACAGTAGCTCACTTCTCTTCGTTTTCTTTGAAAATACTCCAGATAATGGCTCGTTAAAATATGTAATAGTATAGTGTTTCTTTCTTCCATGGTACAGTAAGTTTTTTTAAATAGAACACCTTTTTTTAAACAAATAGTTATGTTATTCATGAATTAGAGTTGAATAATGATTTTGTTGGGCTTTCAGTTTGTTAGCTTTTACTTGCAGAAGAAAGTAAGAAATTTGTCAGTTCTGTAAGTAATCTGGTGATAACCTTAAGTGTATGGATGAATAACACAAATCTAGAGATTTAGCTAAGTTCTTTATTTGCTTGCGTATTTTTAACTAGGTTAAATATTGTGCATGTGTTTTCAGAACTGTGTAATGTTGCTTTAAGCTTTCCAACATTTCAGGTGATTAGAATAAAATCGTATTAAAAGAAAAGTCAGACATAGAAACACAGTTGTCTTCTCCATGGAACTGCAGTAATTCTGACTTAAAAATTTGCCTTGCAGATACAATAATTTCAATTTTCCCTCATTTGACTATTGTTAATTCAAACCAACCTTTCATTGTTTTTAAAGCATACATATAAACCTCTCTTCAGCACTGGCATTAACTCGATTTAAACTTTGTTCTTGCACAGGCTGGCTTTTCATGTATGCGTATATTTTGCCTAAAAGTTTAAATACCCCACAGCTATTCCTGAAAGATCAGTTCCTTTCAGTGTACTCCTTGCCATACCAGATAAAGATCAGATATGTTGTGTGATCAGCATCATCTTTGTCTTTTTTGTTATGTCTTTACCACATTATTCAGGCCTGCACTTATCAGTTTATCAGCAGTACGTTGAGCAGGTCTTTGGAATTGCAGTAAAATTTATAGTAAGAGAAATGCCAACATTAATGCATTGCCTACAAGTGAAAGAAAATTTTGAAAGTGAGAAAGATTTTAAAAAGTCCCTTCTTGAAATACACCTGAGTAGATTGACCTAAAAAAATTACTTGTGTTTTAAGATGTAACTAGCTCCTTGTTTATATAATTCCAAAATATCATTGAATGTCTGTGTTAGAACAAAGGAGGAAGGGGAAACGGATAATATTGTTTTTATTATTTGGATGTTTTCTTATCGCAAATATGATAGGTAGTGCTGTATGAATAAGCAAGTGAGCTCAGTGATATTAAAGGCTCCAGCAACAGGTGTTCTATATCCCTGCTTTCATATATGTTTTCCTTTGGAAGTAGAGTTGCAGCCAAAGTTGAAATTTAGCAGTCCTGAAGTTTGTGATTTGTCATTGCAGCTAGCACTGTAGTTGCTGAACAGCTGGTTTACTGTTGAAAGTTCCTCTCATGAGTCTTCCTTCTCTCACCCTCTTAAGTTAGCCTTCATGCTCCTTAAAAAAGGTATCTTGGAGGACATTGACTGCCATCACCAAGTGACCTCCATAAAAAGTTATTTTGGGATAAATTGTGCTTCAGAGTAAAGCTATCTTCAATTAAATAGTTGGAGTTATTTCAGTGAAGTAGCTTCAAATATTCAGAAATAAAGTTTTGCATTTAAGGTACAATTTAATTCTCAGACTTCAGTCAAATGTGTGTTTCAAATATGAAGCAACTCTGCTCCGTGGGACAGGTTGTTAAACAGGATTTTTTTAATCATATACTGTTGTTTAGTATATGTTCTCTGAGTCTTAATGAAAAGAAAGACAGATTTCTGCCACATGTGAATTAGAATAACTGATGACTGTAGAGAATGTTTAGAAAGGATAAGTGAATAAATTCTTAAAATATTTCTTTTCAGGTTTGAAACTATTAATTGTTCAATAATGATAGCTTAAATACCTTTTTAAGTGGAAGAGTTAAGAATAAGCTTAATTAAACTTGCAAATGTAGTTTCAAACATGCAAAATAAAATTCATGAAGGACAAGTGGTATAGATAGTTTTGCATAAATTCCATCTTCTGTTTAGAAGTTTTCTCTCTGTTAGGATGTTTGTTATGTCCTAGATAGAATACTACATGTAGGGGCTTTTGAAATTTGCTACACGTTAGGGAACAATGCTGTTCCATGTTCACTTTTATCTAAGCTGCCTTTCACTTTTTATACGTTAAGCATTTCCATCCTATTAACCAGGTTTGCTTCTAGAACAGCTGCTGTCTTGTATCACTCCCATTAGATGCCTTGTTCATACGCCTTTGTAGGTGATAGCTATCAGCATGTGACTTCTTCTTCATGACTATTGTTTTCTGGCAAGCTTTCCTGTAGTTAGGTCCAGAACTGGATAAAGGCTTCATAGCTTGACAGAAAAGAGATACGAGCAAGGTCTGGAATATTACTGTTGAAGGTGGCTAGCAGTCAATTTTCCTGCCCACAGAGCAATCAGTTGCTCTTCCTCCCACGATACTGTTCTCCTTGTCTTGATCTGGCAAGTTTCCTTCAGCCCAGATGATTCTATTTTCATTCAGTTGATGAGGTCTGTGCCCCATAAGCTTTAGAGCCAAGTTACCTACTAACTACAGTCCACGTACTTGCTGCTTATTTATTTTTTTTTTTTCCGTGGTAATATGTTCCCTTGAGAGTGTGGGATTTGGTATTCCCAGCCTGCTTGGCTGTGCAGAGTGTGGACAGCTCTGCTGGCTGTGAAACTGTGATTGCGTGGCATTTATCCTGGATTTATAGAACCTAATCTTCAGATTGCATACTGTCTGTTCACTTGAGGTTGGATAGCCTCACAGTGTAAGCTGATTACGCTGTAAGTGAATACAACCCTGGAATTTGTCTGAACTCTGTTAAGGCCTGAAATAGCTTGATTGAAAATTAAGAGAGGTGAAGCTGTAATTTTACTTTTCTTGAATGTTTTAATTATCACTACTATTGTGCATATGAAAACATAGATGAAAGCACAATCTGGACTTGTCAGTTTAATGTGTAAATGTAGATATATCACCTGACTGTTATGCAGAATTTGTAGATTTTATGACTAATCCATTTGAAGAAATATGACAGTTAAACTTGTTGCGCATACAGACATTTTGTTTAAAAGCACAAAACAAACTGCAACACAGAAGAAAGCTTTTGGATAAATATTATTGATCTTAATGCCTTCAGTGTGTTAAACATGTTATGTGTAGTTGGTACAGTTAACACTCACCAGTCTGCAGCTTTGAAAACTCCTGAGAGCAATGCAAAGGCTACTACCAATATGTTTATATAAGCTTTCATTAAAACCTGAACATCGTTGCTGCTTCCGTCTTCACATATTTGAAGATTAGTTGGCAAAACATGCTTCAAAATAATTACTAATATTTCACCTTCATCTGTGGAATAATTTAAAACTCTTTGTTTACTTGCAAAATCTTAGGCTTGTGCTTTTGTGCAGTTTCTAGATTTATTATACTTCTTAAAACAAGCTGCATACATAGGACCTCCTTTGAGGTCCAAAGTTACTACTCCCCAGAATTTCACTCTGAATTATATAAAGGTGCATCATGCTGCTTTATACGGTAGGGAATGTAAATAATATTGAGGTGAAACAACTGAATATTCAAGTAGTGTAGTGTGACTTAGACTTGAGTCCTAGGAAAAAAAATAATTCTTGCCACATCATTTCAAATACGTATGCATTTAGTTGTGTATATACATAAATATTCATATACATGTGAAATATTCCATAGGAAGATGAAATTTGGAAGTTTGAAATTTTTTCTTCAAGTTTTTTGAGATACTTTTTCCCCAGGACAACATTACAGTTGAGGTAAATTTTCAGAATTAATTTAGAACATAAAAGAATACAGTTCCTTTCAGTGATTTATTTTTGGTCGTACTGAATTGAAATTGTTTTTTATTACATGAAGAAACTTAGAAGTTCTTTTTTTTGTGTCAGATGAAAATATACATTTAAAAATTACTTGGTTTATCTGACAAGCACAGAATTTAAAATCCACAGTACTTTAGTGCTTTCTGAACAATTTGCTCCTTTTAGAACTGTGCAGTGAGTAGAGTAACAAGGGACAGCCGTTTCAAAGGAAGTTGTCTTTTGCTAGTCAATCACGATTTTCTTAGCTTAGTGTGGGAAAGCAGTAGTTTTGATGTGTATTTTTGCTTCAGTTGCCCCAGAACACTTAGTATTTTACTTCTTAACTGCATTGTGCAAAAGTAAAATTATATGGATAAGCTTTCCTTGGAGTTTGTTTGCAAGCACCTTTCTGTCAAAATAAGGCAGATTGGAAAAACTGTTTAATTATTACATCTTTTCTGGTTTTGGCTTACTTTGACTGCGACGGGTTAGATAATGATTTGAACAGCCCTGTAGGCAGATCTGGTATGTAGGTAACTGGCAGGATAGAAATGATTGGAGACTGAAAGTTTTAGTATTTCCATCATCTAAGCCTGATATTAGATAGGGAAGAAGACAGGAATTTGCCATTTTTAAAACTGATAGAAAACTTCCCATATTTTTTGGTCATATACAGGTTGTCAAGTAAAGACTTCCATTGTGATGACTTTATTCCACAAGTATCTTTCACTTTGGCAATTTCCTTTTCTGTCTTCTCCCATGAAGAATTGATTATGTCTTTTATTATATGAAGATGAAATCCTTTCCTCTTAAATAGTTACTGGTTATTTTAACCTGTAACTCAATTTAAAGAACTATTTTCTCATGAGATATGCATCTTGTTTGAATGACCAGAATTCTCTGATTATTCTTGTAATAATGGGAAGTACAATAGACTTAGTAAACTAAACTCAAATGTTTTTGTTTGATAATGAGAAAGTAAAATAGGGTAGACAAGAATTTATTTTGGCACGTTTGCTTACAAAGATAAAATATTTATCCCGTCTAAGAAAATAAAATTAAATTGCCATGATTAATGTTCAAATCTGATTCTGTATTAAAGTTATGCAGTAATGACTAATGGCAGTTAATATCCTATAGATCAAAATTCTGGGAAAATACTTGCTTTGGGGTTTTTGACATTTGGAATAGCAGGTAATTTCATTGTTTGTATAATGAAATTTTAAATTGTGCCTCTTATCAGTATCCTCATATTATACATTTTAGTTAAAATCCCACAGATGTTACTTGTTCAGCACTTAAGAGATGTGTGTCGGCTAGTTTATGTTTTTTAAGAAATTAACTGGAACAGTCTGAAGTTGCATTTCTCAATTGGTAATCTTTCCAAAGGTGTGTGGGTTCACTGCATGATGGTTGGTCTGGAATTGCTGTCAGTTCAGAAAATTCTGATTAGGGCTGATAAATTGTGTTTTACAAATGGGATAGACTATCATGGAAATTACCTATGGGTTCTTCTGAGGGAGACTGCTCTTGTTTATGTAACCAAAAATTTTATGAATTTTTGTATAATTTCTATTATTAAGTTACAAGCAGTAAATTACAATCCAAAATATGCTGATTTTTCTTCTGTTGAACTCTGTTTAGTTTTGATTGTGACTTTTAGGAAATTAATCTTGTAAATACACGAGAAGTTTGTCACATATCAGTTGGTCTGGCTAATAGAGTTTTTAAAACTGGTGATCTGAAGTAAGAAACACATCATGTTTCTAATGCAGTTTCGTAAGAGTGGACTATTGCCTCAGAACTTTTATATTTTTATAAATTATTTTAATTAAAGCATATTTTATAAGAGAAACTGTGAATCTATTTCTAGTAAAACCCGAACACTAAGTATTAGTCACTAATAATGAAATCAGGTTAGTTAGTGGACTGAGGGAAAGCAACAGCATGTGAGGTTGTATGTGGAGAATGTTTTCAAAAACTGATCAACTCATACTTGTGACTTAATTACTTATGGGTAAGGGTTTGGAGCTTAGGCTGAAAATGTCTGTTAAAATTATTCAACTTTTTGAGGGTAGGAAGAAGTCCGTAAGTAGTTCCTCTGAAGATGGCAGAACTGTCCACGTGGAGCTTCTGGTGGGAGATGGGTCTAATAGTTTCTTTTCTTTTTTAGTTGCATGTTTTCTCCTTGTTGACTTTTCACATGATTCCCGCCTCCCTCCAATCTTGCTGTTCCCATATCATTCTCCAGTAGATTGTTTTACAGTCTCTTTATCACAATAATGTTAATTTTTTAGGCTGATTTTTATTACCGAAGTATTTTGCTAATAAAGCTTTATATTAAATACATTTCTCTTGAGGGACTGGTTTGGGTTTGGAAACCTTTCATCTCATCCTTGAATTGTTTCCAGACCTGTGATATGTGAAATGTTCCATTTGCTAGGATAGAAAACATTTGATTGATATTCTTTAGTTTAGCTCATTAATGGTAGTGGAAACTGCTGGTCAGCTGATTTCTACAATTAAGGTCTACATTCATTGTTGTCTGTGTGATTTAGAACCTGCTGCTTAACTTTACAGTTTCCTGAGGTTGAACTTCTAGTGAGATAAGATGCAGATCTTCTTTTGTCATCGTAAACTTACTAGACCATATACATTCCTCTCTTCCAAATAAATAAGTTACTTTTACTCATTTGTAGGTTCCTTCTGTTGTGTGAATTAAATGGACAGCAGAGTAATTGGTACTGAAGAGTTTTGGAGAAGAAAAAAGATGTCTTCCCTTTTTTAGAAATTGATTGTTCTATCAGCATGTTTATTGTAAATCCTGGCAAATTATTTAACCGTAAACAGGTTGGCTTGACTGAAAATTTGGCTATAGGACTTTTTGAGAGAGTTCTTTTTTTTTTAAGAAATGACTTTCCATTCTCATGTACCTCGCAGAACCAGAATGGATTCATACAGTCCATGCCCAGAGCTTGTTTGCTTTGTAAACTTTGCCAAATAGACAAAGGGTGTCTATTATATTTTGCATAACATTTTTATTTACATGAAGTTTAGCCATCGAGCAACTACTCTTTCAGTGACTCTAGAATAACTAATAAACCGAGGATGCATCTTTAGAAAAATCTGTGATAGATTACATTAGTAGTCTCCTGAGCACTATGGATAAAAACCAGCATTATAGTTTAGTTTCACAGAGTCTGATATTTTGAGGACCAATCTACAACAACTAGTTGTAAACTAGCTGCTCCACATGGAAACTCCCATTTTTTTTAATCTTCTGCTAAAGGTTAACAGCCGTATAAGAATTGATGGAATGAGTGATGTGAACTTTACTCATATGCTTTGGTAGAAAATTAGTGGCTTGTTTAGAAGAGCCTTGTCATCATTTAGATAAATGATTTAGCACTGAAACAGCTACATGGTAACATCTTAGACAGTGCCGAGTAGATTTTCAGATAGATGTATGTAACAACATACATTTATTCAAAATACAATTAAATTAAATATTTAATGGGTTACTTATTTGTTTCCTTATTTCTGAACTTTTGGTCTGAATTTGCTTAATATTAATTTTTCAAGCATTTTGTGGTTATCTCAAGTGAAAGCTGGAGTACTTGTGCAGTCTAGCTTGCTAGAGGTAAGGCCTTGGGAAAGTACAAAATATTGCTAAGCTCCCAGAAACAGTAGAGATGTGGCAGATCTGCCCACTTTGTTTGGAAATGCATGTAAGTGTTTGGAATGGAGCTTAAAAGTATTTCATGCATATTCAGTGCCATAATATAGGAAGACTGTAAGTTAGTAAGCTTTACAACTTTATTTATTGTAATGCTTGTTTGAGAATTGGAAGTTAGATGAAGGCACTCTTAAACTGTTGCAGACAGTATTATTTAGAATTAAATATCAAATGTGTGTTACACATACAATTCATAAAATTCAAAGCAGGAGGAATGCTGGAGGTACATGAACTAACCATGTTGTAGCTACAAAGAAACCAGATGTTTGTGTGCATGCATGCAAGTAAACACAGAGAGTAAGGAACTGATTGTCTGGTAGCTGGTTCCAAGATAAAATAATTATTTTGAGTAATTACTTTTTATTCCTTTGTCAGTTACAGAGATTTTTAGGGATATCTCTCAGTTTTTGCCTGTGTAAAATATAATACTTTTTGCTTCTGGACAAACTTGGTTTAACCAATATTTTATATATTCTCTGTAATATAGAGTTATTGCTTAAATACTTACATTGAAATACCGTGCAGAATATCTAAAAAATGTTCTCAGGAGTTACATGAGGTAAAAATGAATAAGAATTCGCATTTATGAAAATCAAATTAAGTAGGAGGATTTGTATATCCACCTTATCTATCCTTGCATAGTTGATGTTTTATTTTTTATTTCAGGCATAACAATTCAGCTGTTTCCTATAATGAGGTTAGGAATTATATCAAGTCATTACATTAAGTTCTGGTGAGTTTTTTCTTTCTCCTGTCTCTGGAACAGTGAGAGTTCTCAACCTTTGTCATGGAAGCACGATATTTTGCAGGAAGAGGGAGCATTGTGGTTGTGTAGGGGTAAAGTTCTGCTGGTTTTATGAAAATCTCCCCAATTAGTCAAAATTATAAATCTTTGGAAAAATTACTTCTGGAGACTTCTTTCTAATACAGGAGCGCCTTCATAAAGAACTTGCTGCTGTCTTGCATGTGTGCAGTAATTTGCACTGCAGTGGCATGGTAGTTTGCTTTTTGTCTTGATATGTAAAGGTGTGAAGTCCATTCCAGATACACGAGAATGGCTTTTCCTAGACCAACTTATCTATTTTAAGATATATATGCAGTGCAGAGCTGATTAAGAGTACACAGCAAATGAGCAGGCCTGGTTGAGAGGAGTTTGAATAATGACTGTGCAGGCCCTTGCTGAAAGCTGTATGTTTACAAAAGGGTTAGTAAGGCTATTTTTGTCTTTATAAACTATGTACGTTTATATTAATATTTTTTCTGAAGTTTTTCTTGATTCAGATGTTAGCTGCTGCAATAAAAAAATGCAGCTAGTTGGAAGAGCTTGCATTTGAGAGCTTTCCCAGCTGACATTTTTACAGCATAATTTTTGAAGTTCATACATTTTCAGGTAGATTATCTGAAGAAGTGAGAATTTAAAACATAAGAAAATTTTGCTGCAATATAGAGAAAATGAAAGACCAAAGCATGCTAAATTGTGCTGGTTCTTTTTCCTTATTTATTTAAGCAAGTTTTGCTATTATATTGTCCATGGCTAGACCTTGTGGATTTTAAAGTCCACTTGCATTTATGCATGTAGATAGGAACCAAGCTCTGCTTCCTACATAGCTTCCTACATGCTTGAAGTAAAGTTGATTAACCAAGTGTATTTTACATTGCAGCTCATGTATCACAGTCTTCTTCTGCTGAAGACTATATTTTCAGTTAAGCATTGAGCTTTGATCTTCCAATGATGTTTTAATATTCTGCCCCTCATGTATTGATTTCAAGACTGGATAATCATAAATTAAGAATCTGTAGTTCTTTCACAGTCATTTGAAACACACATACATGCTCATATATCTGGTGTGGGTATACATGCAGTGACTTTAGTAAGCATGTGAAGTTGTTCATGTTGCTCACATGCAAACAGCAGATGTGACATGAAAATACAGGGGTTTTTTTTTTCAATTGGAAATGGAACTGGTTTTGCAAACTTAGTTTACAACTTAACATGATTTCACTGAAGACAGGTGTCTGGTAAACTTGCACTTCTTATATTGACCTCTCTGCAGCTACACAGTATACTTCCAAATAAGATGAACAGCATTTTCAGTGATAAGAACTGAATGGCAGTTTAGGAAGATCTGTCCTGGGGTGTATAAGATTCAGCAGTAGCTTGTGAGTAGTGTGAGCAGACCATGGTGTCAACTACTTGAGAAAATGATGCTCTGTGTGGTTATCCAGACAGATATGGGACTGTGTCAGGAATCTTTTAGAACTCAGGCTATATACCATGTTTGTTCTATACAAAAGATGCTGTCTTCCTTTCTGAATTTATGGGAGGAGGAGGGAGCGGTCCTACACTTTTATGAGTATTGCAGAAAACACGATAAGTACATAAATTTGTTTTTACTTACACTTTATATGCTGCAGTTTGGCTTGTTTTTTATAAGCCCTTCATAATTTTTAGCAGATTTTACTAGAACAAACGAAGTTTGCTTCATATATAAAGTAAAACTACTTTTAGAATTTTCTGTAGCCCAAAGTGCATAGTTAAACTGTACAGCTGAGTCAAACTTTGCATTGTTTAGAAGAGATTATGTAACTTTAAAAACCAAAATACATTTTAAGACTTAGTTTATTTTCTTTGTTACTTGCTTCAGTTAGATTGAGGTTCATTGCTAATGGACCTGCAGAAAAGCGGCAGTGAGTGACATCTAAGATAACAAAAATGGTTAAAACTAATTGTCATGCATATAGGATCAGCTAAGGTGTTACTTCAGAGAGTTTTTAATTGCTTAACTGCTTTATTTTAATTTCAGTTCATTTTCCACAGGTTTAATGGAGAGTTCAGCTGAGTGTTAGGTTCAATCTAAGTTATTTATTGGCATGAAGAAGAACCTGAGATCCAAATGAGCCTTAACTATTTTATAGCCATGACTAATCAGCTTTTTAGAAAGTATCCTGTTTTTCTAGTGATTTACTCTTCCTGCTTTTGCAGTATCATGCAAGACTGCTCTTGAGTCATTTCAGTTCATGCAGGTGACAGTAACTTGAACAACTTGAGTTATTTTTTACCAGAAGTCTTCCCCTTTGATCTTAATCTGATGTACCCCATAGTGAGATTGATTACATCCCACTATTATCTTTACTTAAAGTGGGAGATGAGATCTCTGTTCATTGCCTTCTTGCCCTGTTTGGAAAATGACACAAAATTGTACTTCCTTTTACTGGCACAGCTTTCAGAAGGCAATCTCTAATAGTCTGTATTAAAATAATGATATTGAGGTTAGATGTTGCTGGAATAGTAAAGGCAGGACTTCTTGTATGCAAAGTGCTACGTGATCTCAGGAAAATACCAGGTCTCAGTTTTTTTTAAATAGCATAGCATTAACATAGACTTTGAATTATTATTAATTCAAAAGCATGTTGAATCTTTACAGAGCTCAATATATTTCAGTAAAATCACTGAACCTATTACTCATTGGATAAAAGGATTGCAGAGGGATGGCTAACCTACTCTGTGGATGGTTTACTGAAGTCTTTCTTAGATAACTGCTGATTTCAAGTGGAGAGGTGATATGCTTTGATGCAGACATTCATAGTTGCCAACCTAAGGGCTGGTGCAAAGAACAACCACCTCTTTCTTCAGTGAGATTTGTACATGAAGTCTTCATCAACAAGAAACAAAGCAAATTAGCTGTCAGTGCCAGAAGGCAAGTCATTCAAAACTGAAAAGCTTCTTTTTTTTCTTTTATTGCAGTCTCGTTGCCCAAATGCTCATCACTAGTGCAATCAAGTATGTTCACTGTTCTATGGAAATACAAAAGAAAGTACTTTAATATTTAAGGAAATAATAAGGGAAAAAGGCTTATAAGAACTTGGGTGCCATATGTATGTTCAGGTTTGTCTGTACATTGGCCTGCTGAAGGAGTTTTGTCAAATAGGCTGAATGCATTATAACTACCTTGATTTATGTTTGAGAAGAAATTCTTCAAGTAAGAAACTATCATAACCACATAGTTTAGAACACCTGAATGGGTGAGGATTTTTTTTTTTCGAATCTGTGAGCCCTGCAGCTAGTGTTTTCTGTTTAGTATATACCTTTGATCTGAAGATAACTTTCTTAGTCTGAAGGGGCCTTTTTCTCTATTATTCTTTTAGGAATCTAAACAGTTTTCGGGAGCAAGTTTGTGGGGATTTTTTATTTTAACTACATTGCAACTCACCTATCTTTTCAGTAACTGTTAATGGAAAAGACATACATTAAAGTAATTCTTTTGTTTTGAGTCAAAATTTTCTGTAATTTACTTTCCTCTTGATCTTTAGGATTTATATTTTAATATGTTGTACTGTATACTAGGGTAGCGATCCCGTTCCAAGCAGATTGCTGGTGTTTTCATCTGTTAATAAAAATGATGTATTACATGTAAGGTTTTTCTGTCTGGTTTTAATTATGTAAGAACACTTGATTTACAAATAACTACTTCAAGATCTATACATTTAGCAAAACAACATAAAAGAAAACAAAACTATTCTTTAGATATGTTAAGAACAAGTGCAGTTTGAAGTTTGAGAACTTCTGAAAACTGGTGAAGAAGGTAGAGATCAAAATCTTTTTAGAAAGGAACAAATGTAATGTAAAACTTTTAGGTCTCAGGTGAAATGTACTAGTTTGAATGTAAACATTCAGAATCTTTGAAGTTAAAGACTAGAGATAGCAAGTTATTTATCTGCCTTTTGCGTTGCATGATACAATTCAGTTAGAATTCACAGGGGGGAAGGAGGGATATCTAGAGCAGAATCTCAGAGTTTAATTATTCATTCTGAAACCTTCCCATTTGTGTGACTGGATGCGCTTTCTTGTGCTTTGAGTTAACAGCTGCTGTTGGTAGTTAGTAAATGTCAACATTTATATTGTAGGATTATATTTTTCCTATGTTGGATTTTATTCCTTCTCTCTATCAATGTGATGTGTAAAATACATTTGCTATAATCTTTGACTTTGAGAAGGATAGAATTTTGGATTTGGTCATTTTGATGAACTGATCAGCAAATACTTCAGAGGAATTTTCAAATTTTGAAAGAAGGAACAATGTGCCTTAAAAAAATTTGAAAAATTCAACAGGGTATTTTTTCCATCACTTTGGACAGGCCATTAGAAGGGAATAGCTGAAATAGATACGTAATTTATACGCAAATATAGTATAACATTATGTACAGGATCTACTGATTAAAAAAATCATTGAGAAAGCTCAATCTTTACACATGGGCTTGCTTTGTATATAATTTGTGTATACAGCTCTACTTATATTATCCATGAGTACTCTTTCTGTAATGCAAAGACTGAAGCAAGATGAGATGTATAGATGATGTTCTTTTGTTCATCACTGCATAGGCAAGGAACTAATTAATTCTATGGTATGAAGAGATTCTTCTCTTGTATTGGTAACTTTGAAATGGAAGAGACTGGATGGTAGAATGACTTAAAGAGATCATTTCTAAATCTGAGTTCTGCTTGGTTGATATATGTCAATACTAAGTTGGTAAGATTTAAAGTATGTAAATTACTGGTTTATTTCCAAGAATTTTGTTGCTACTCTTACATTTTTACCTTTTTGAAGAATGCCTTTTTGTATTTTTAGCCTGACCAGTGGCTTAATCTGGGAAAACACAAAAATTACTCATTTTGGAAGGCTTATGAACTCTGCATTTCAATAAAACCAGACTTCTTATGGCCTAAGTATAAGGTTCTGTTGTTGAGTATTCTGCTACGTCTTTGCAACTATGTGTTCACTGTAACCCAAAAGGAGTTATTTAGACATATTGGTGGGTAACTGTATCTGAATGCATCTGTTGGCCAGTTCCTCAGCCAAAAGTGATCCTGTGTCCTAGTATTTGCTGCTGCTGCTGTTCTCCTCTCGTGAACATGCTGCACAGCTGACTTGAAAGCAGTTATGACAATTCTGACAAGGCATTATGACTGTTTTATTCTGCTCCTTGCTTTTATTCTCCTTACTCAGTCTCTTTCCATCTCTGCTCTTCTCCCTGACCTCCAACAGGATTATAGTTAATTAGCCCAGTTAATACTCATTTATAGTCAGTTCTTCTCTGTCTCCTTTTTGGATTTAGTTTTTCTCAAATTGTGCATATATTGGCTAGCAGCAGGATTTTTGCTTTGTAATTCAGAATATCTACTCTCCCTGCTCTCTCAGACATGCTTATTTGTCAGTTCCATTTTGAGTTCATTTCTTTTTGATTCATTCAGACTGAGCAATGGCAGTAGTTCCTATTTGTTGTTACTAGATTTTAATCTGTTCCCCTTCCCCCTGGAAAATAATGTTTGTAGTTCAGCTGTAATTACCCAAAGGGTGATAATTTCTCCTATCAAAAAGGGCTAACAATTATTTGGAAATATGGACAAATACAGTTTCATTGTTGCTTCAACCCATTTGTTGCAGATCACATAAAAATGAGGTTCGATGTTTTTGTTTGTTTTTCACTCTGGTAAATGTTTACCTGTTAAGTGTTTTTATTTGTTTGGGTTTTTTTTTGCATTTAGGGATTATTTAAATAACAGAGAAGCTGAAGAGTTGTTAAATTATTAAGTTGTGTCAGGTTTTTTGGCATTTCCTTCCATAGCTGTAATTTTACTTATGTTGGATTACACTTTTCTTGTCTTGCTTTAAGATCAATTACCTTTTTTATAAAGAGGCTAATTTTAACACTTTAAGATGACTTGGAATTCTGTGCTCTGCCAATAAATTCCATTGCAACCTTATTTGTGTGATGTTTTTGAAGTATTTTATAGCTTTCCAAAGTAGCCTTTTTGAGCAACTTTGTATTACAAAGGTAGACATTATAATATAGTTAGTACATGTACAACATTAAGTCTGATCTGTACTTTTAGCAATAATGTATTCTGTTGCTTTTTGGTATTTGAAGTGTAATAAGAGTAGACTTAATTAAGAATAGACTTAATAGAATGCTAATAACATTCAGTATTATGCAAGCGAGTTTTGCAGTCCAGTAACAAAAGAGAGGGGACAGACAGAGGAGCTTAGTGGAATTTGATAGGTCAACTTTTAGTGTTTGAATTGGTTCACTTCTTGAACCTTAGCAGATTGTATTAAAATAGTATTAAAATGGGCAGTGGCTTGCTGAATGAGGACTTAGAGAATATTTCTGTCTGTGCAGACTGGGAAATGCAGCTATATAAATAACTATAACAATTAGTGTAATAAGGCAGCATTATCAATAATTAATCTTATTAGGAATTTTGACTTACTGATAAATTTATAAGAGCATTAGAAAAAAGGGAGGAAAAAGAGAAAAAACATTTGTAGGGGGGAAAAAACCCAAACACCCCACCTCCATCCCCACTAATCCCAGTAATTAAATTAGTTGTTTATTATGGGTCATTTAACTTCTTAATGGTCAGGAAAATATCCACATTACCTTTCCAAAAGAACATTCCCGTCCTTTTCTAAGCTGCTTTGAGTTGCTCTTGGCAAATGTAAGAACTTCATAAAATCTGTTTTGCAGATGTGGAATCCATCACTTAAAAAGTTTAAATTTAACTTGTGTATGTGGAGCCTTTTTCATGCAAGTTTTCTTTGAAAAGAACTTTATGAAAGAGAAATTAAAAGTATTTATGTGGCTCTGTGTGTCATTCAGTATATTAAAATTTGATGTGATGAAAGAACAACATTGTATGTTGGAGGGATTTAAAAAAAAAATCCCTATATGTTGTTTTTACTAAAGAACAAAGTTTCATTTAACATAGTTTGTTTTCAGGTGGAAAAAAGCCGCATTCAGGAAATGTTTTCTTTTGGTTTTCAGTGCAGTTAAAAAATATCTTGGGTATACCTATCAACAGATAAATATTATTATACTTTTGCTGAATGCTGCAACATAGGGCATAAACCAATGTTCTTCTTTCATCCTAGACTTATTTAGGCCTAGGGAGATGTATTTGGTAAGAGGCTGGTTTTGACTAATATTAGTCTCCTGGAATTGATCCGATTGATCCAGGAGTGAAATTTTTATTTGTTTTCACACAAACAACTTTAGATTGAGTAGTTTAGGAAGGTAAAATGGGACTTCCATAATGCAATCTCAGTTATTTTTTTGTTATGTATGAGGAGGAGAAAGAATCATTAAATGTTACAAAATATTTTGCAAGAAAACAGCAGCATAATTCCAAATTGTGTTCTCTGACTTGACCCTAATATGGTATGGTGACTGGAGATCAGTAGCAGAAGAGGAAAGAAAATACAGAAGTTAGCAATTGTTTGCCCTATTGCCAGTTTAAAGACATATTCCCTGAAAGTATATTTCTTCGGGTTTCTGTCTGTCCTTTCTTGTTTATCTCCTTTTCTTTTGACAAGAATGGGAAGGGTTAAATATTAAGAAGTATTAGGTGGTGTGAGGGAAAGGGACTGGAAAAAGTTCTCAGATATGTTTGTAGTGTAAACAGTAGATGGGAGGGAAAGCATCAAAGTGTCTGCTGAAGGAAGGGACAGGATGCTCAGATAGTTATTGATGGAGCATGGAGGGTGGAAGGGGAATGTCGGAAAAATTACTGAAGCTGTGTGATGAAGGTGCTTAGAATATGGGAGTGAAAGTGTTTCTCTAAGGTCCTTCAGCTGTCCCTATGTTTCTAGTCTGTCCCTGGTCTGAAGGAAAATATAAAACGTAACAGTTCATAGGTGACTCCTAATGTTTTGGTTGGTGGTGATTCAGTTAGAAGCTGTGGGCCAATTGATTCATGTTCTCAGCTGAAATTTTGTCCAGGGTATTTAAGATAATTTTCAATATGATGTCCATTTTTAATAAGAATTGGAAATGTTTCCATAAAGAATAAAAATACTTAAAAGATCTGATGTTAAAGAAGATATTAAAGAGCTTTGTCTTAGCTGAAGAGTTAAGGGCTCTCTGGGAATGACCGATCAATTAGTAAGTCATACATATATAATTTCTTGTAAAATATTTCTTTTTATTTTAGTAGAAAAGTTTTATAGTTAAATCCAATAGCAGCAAGGCAACACTAAACTCATTTTCAGTGTAGGAACATTAAGAAAACAGAGTGACCATTAAAACACTTACTATAGGCTACGTGAACATTTTTAAAAGGGCAGTTAACTCAGACATGAGAGAATGTGGCAAACTGACTGCAGCAGAAGCAGTAGCTCAGCTAACTTGGATTTTTCATCTGACCTGCTTATATTACAGTTGATTTAGGGCTCACTTCTTTTTTTTACTCTATTATGAGATAAAGGTATACAAGCACTACTTCTTTCTTTACAGTTGAAAAGGCAGATGTTTTGAATGTGCTAGACAGTGTTGTGAAGTGATTGAGGTTTTGACTGAACATTGAGCCCCAAAAAGAGGAGGCTGAAAGCGTTAAATAAGTGTGTGCCAGCAGAGATGAAGAATTAGGATGGTGAAGGATTGTCAGAGGTTGTTTTTGGAATTGCAGCTGAGGTGCTTATGTGGCATCTTAGATAAAAAAGCAAATAGGGGAAGGAAGGTTTTAAACTTCCCTGCACATAACCATGTTACTACGTACACTGTCTTAGACTTGAGTATGCCAAGGCAGTCCAAGGAAACTTGCACTGTAAGGCAGGAAGTAGCTTTCCAGCTGGTGGACATCACAAAAGGAAGAAGAAAAGCTGGAGGTATAGGATATTCAAATGAGATTCTGGAAGGACTGAATATTATAAGGGAAAGAGACTTAAAAAATACTCAAGTTTTGAGTGAATATCAGAATGGAATATATTTTTAGTGTGCCTGTTGAAAGGTAGGAAACTGAGATGGTTATTGACAGCACATGGAGACGGAAAGGAGAATCAGAATCAAAAAGTGGTTGAGGATGCAAGCAACATCTGAAGATCCTCTAATACATCTGTCCTGTTCGAAGAAGGTTCAGCTAGGTGCGTTGCACATGGCCGTGTCCAGGCAGGTGCTGATTAACTCCAAGAAAGGCAACTCCATAACCTTACTGGGCAACCTGTTCCATATAGCAGCATGGATTTATTAAGTGACCCTAGAAAATGTATCATAATCTAATGTTTCATTTAAAATGAAGAGAAACAGCAGAACATTTGAATGTTCTGAATGAGCTTCAAGTAGAAAAGGAAATGATGCCTTACAGATATGTGATTTGAAGACTTTCAGAAATGAGGTTAATCTTGCCTTTATTATGGACAACTGGAGATTCATTCTACTTCTATTACTGATTTCTCATTACTGCAATTAAATGTGTGATTAAATGTAACTTTTGTGAGATACTTCCAGATCATTTTCTTGTCTGTTTTTTTGTAGAGTTTTACATATGTCAGCTCTGTAGTCTGTCTGGTCTTGTAGGTGGAAGTTCCTAAGGTTATGCCATAGTGTCTCATCTTGTTCTGGAGAGGTGGCAGCCTTTGCTGAAGTAGTATTTGCTTTACTAGAGACCAGAGAATTACGTGCTGTTGAATCATAGGCAATGTTTGCATAGTCTAAACAAATGAGGTCGTCTTGAGAACTTACTTTCTTTTTTTCTTTCTAAATTAATGGTCTTCCTTCCTTTGCCAAATCCTAAAAATCTTCTCTGCATTAGATGCCAGAAGAGTTTTGAATTTTTATCTGGAAAGAACTCAACACATTAAACGGACAGAAAACATTTGTATCTAAGACAGTTTAAAGAGTCCACCTGTATCTCCCTGTTTTAGTTCTCTCTCATTTGGATGTTTTTGTGTATCTACAAAACACTGAAGATTCAGGCAGATATTCTTTTTCCATTAAAAAGAAAAAAGGTATGTGTATTTTCCTAATAATGTGAGGAAAAAAAAGTTTAAAAAAACAATATTACATGAATGAGTCTGTGTAAAGTATATGAAGAACACTTTCACAACAGAACTCTAAGACCTTCAAGATTGGGGAAAGAGAACTAGTCTAATATTACAATTAATTGTTCAAAATGCTTTTTTAAAATAAAGACAAATCTGAGGAATTACTAGCCAGTCTTCAATACTGCAAGTTAAAAGCAGTTTTCTCAGTTGTGGTCATGTCAGAATAATCGAGACAATCTCTGTAGTTAATGAATTTGTGTAAGCATTCATGCCTATTTCCTGAAGTCTTCGTTCTTGTAAAGGACTAGATACTTTCATCTTCCTGATTTCCAGTAGTAGTGGAAACTATGTATTAACTTTGTATTAACCTTTGGTCATTTGTCCAGTTGTAAATAATATGTATATATTTACACAAGAGTTTGGGAAGAATAGATTTTTTTTAATTTTCTTTTTTTTTTTACCTTCATATGCATGTTAGTGAATATGATATTTCTTACTTAGAAAGTTGTCACGTTAGTTTCATGACTACCATACGATATCTTAAACACTCTTTTGCAGTTCCAGCTTTATTTGAGTAGTATTGTATGTCATTTATGCTGAAAAAAGATTTCTTATGTATCATAAGAAGAATTATTTCATATGTATTAACTTTATCTAAAACAAGTCTTTGTTTAAACCTTTTTCCAGAACTGTGAGAACATGGGATGTTAACAATGAAAAAAAGCACAAAAGTGTATTTAAACCACGATCAGTTCAAGGTAAACGGGTGATCCCTACAACCTGCACTTACAACAGAGATGGTAAACTTATTGCAGCTGGCTGTCAAGATGGTTCCATCCAGATCTGGGATAGAAATATGACTGTAAGTCAAGTATTTGATAACAAGATATGCTTATAGTATAGTAAGTGCTGGATGTTGAAGCTGATAAAATAAATTTTGGTGCTTTTACACTTACATTTTATCCTCCCATCCTACTCTGAAAACTAAATAACTCATACAGCTGATCATTCAGTGTGTTGCTATTCAGTTCAAAACACAAATGAAACTCTTGACAGTCTTTTTATACAAAAAAAATAGTTGGCCATATACCTAAATTTAGAGTATTATTAATTTAAGATGTGGTGCTTGTAAGAAAAGTTGTAATTTCTTTTTGGTTCTTATGTAATTAAAAATGTATACTTCTGTACTTTATTTGAGATATGGAATACGTTAAGCAGTAACTCATAAAACTCAAACTGAATTCAGTTACTCATGCTGATAACAGGCGGAGTAGAGTAGCATCCAAATGAGTGAAGGTAAGTGTAATGCTGCTAATTGAGTGCTAAATGTTGCTACATTGTAGAAATTAACACAGAGGTAAATACGAACAATTTAAGTGGTCAGGAAGAGTCTGAATGGGAACTATTTAAAATCTGTTAAAATGATGAAGTATATTCTCTAGTTTCTTCTTTTCGTATTGAGCTTAAATGTCAATTTCCCGTAGTTATGAATCTAACTGTCAACAAATAGGTGCAATTCTTGCTACTTTTTTATAATTTGAAGCTTAGAACAATCAGTATACTGCTTTGTGTAGTATAGTTTACAAACCATTTCAGTTCCAAGAGTTTTGCAATGTCGAAATTGCAGTTTTGCAATGGTGAATGGAAGTTCACCAGGCCAAGTTTTACTGATTTTAAAATTAATCATCCCAATAATCACCCAGATTGCCTATACTCTTATCTTATCCATGTTATTGATGCCCAGTGCCTTTTTGGCTTGAGTGGGATAAGTACTTACAACATGTATAGGAGGAGAAAATGAGTTCATGATCAATTTTTTTGAAGCCAGAGTGAGATTACAGAGGAGGGATGTGGAGTGGGGGTCAGGGTCTTTTGAATCAGATGACCTCGTAAATCTTTGAAAGCTGTACAATTCAAATAGGGTGGCTTTGGACAATAATACTGCGCTAATAGGAGTTATAATAGTGTGTTCAACTTCATCTTATGAGACTCTTGGCTTTAAAAAGGAAATCAGGCCATTTAGGGAACTTTGCACAAAGATTGAATAAAATCTAATTGCTGGAAACAAGAGGAAATGTATGGATTTAAAAGGAAAGCCCGTTGATCATATTCAAAGTGCAGCTTTTATTTTGGGATTGTCATCTATTTTTATTTCTGTTTTTATTTCCACTATAAACCCAGTAAAACTTCCTAATGGCATGAAGCTTGAGAATTCATCCTAAGTGTAAACTTGTTCTAACAGAATAATAAATTTTTCAGAGGCTGGCTTTCATCACCTGTGTATGTTGTTTATTTTAACATATACAGTATTGAAATATTAAGCTTTCTGGTGTATTTTTAACAATAGTGCTCTTGGTAGTCTGCTTTTTCATGTGCTTTTCTTTTTGAACTTTTGTCTGTCTGTAAGATGACATATTGCAATGCTGACTGAGTGCAGTTTAAGGTGATTATGAATAATTTAAGGATATATCCTGTGCATCTTGTGCAATTTCCAACTATTGACCCCTGTATAACAACACAAGACTAAAGTGATTTCCTAGTGGAAATAAAGTTGATTGTGTCCTTGGATTTGTATTTTTAAAGCCTAAAGAGTTTTTGTCTTTACTTCTGTTGGTGTCATGAAGAATTGTGCAAGATTTTTATGTAAAGGAGGAGTGTAAATTTTTTTTTAGTGACAGTCTTATTTAAAACTCCTGGTACCTCCTAGAAATCTCTATGTATAGTTAAAATCAGGTATTTCTAAAGGCCTCTTGATTAAATAACAAAAGAAGAAAAAGCCTTCATCTTACATTTGGGAGGCTGGGAAAGGACAAGAAAAAAATTTAAAAGGTAACAAGTGTTCAAAGTAGATTTTTGAAAGGTGAGGATGGGATTGACTGCTGCACTGAAATGATGAAGACACTTACTGGACTGACAGGGTGCAGAGATACTTGCCAAGGCAAACCAGAAAATGTTAAGTCATGACAAACTGGTGGACTTCTGGAGGTACGAACTATAGGTGGGAAAAATAAAGATGTGAGTTAAGCTGTTTGGAGTGATACATACTAGCAATACTAAGTTCTGATTTTTGAAGAAGAAATTGTGTAATTCCCATCCAGCAGATATCATTTGACTTTGTTGAAACAGGCGTAGCACTGTATGCACAGATTTTGCTGTACTGCAGTACAACTCTCTTTCAAGTCAAAATTAAGACAGCATTTGTGTTTAACTTGAGAAGGCTCTATTGAGCCTGCAAGAACAAACACTAATGTTTTAAAGCACAAAACAGTTGCTAAAATTTCTTACACTTGATCAGTTAGGAATGATTCAGGCATTGTTATTTTAGGCTATGGATTTGGCACATATGCAATAGGAAGAAGGGTAGATTCACAAATGTGTTTAAAGTTAACTGTAATTTAGTTGACTGTGGTGTCATACCAGAGCTGATCCAGTAAAGGCCTGTTTTGACTGTGTGAATTGATTTTTGCATTTAAGCAAATATATAAATGGCATTTCAGCCCTGCTGTTGAACACCCATACTGCTCTTCCTGCGTATAACAGTAAGAGCACAAACTAAATCTAGGAAGGTGTTGCCACCAGATATTAGGGCTTACACTATGTAGTGTCTATCATGCCTGTTATACTGATCTCTGTGAAGGTTTTTAGAGAGATTTAGGTAAAAACTCCTGTCAAACACAGAGCCCACTTCAGAGAGAGTGAAGTTTCTCTTTGCTTCAGTAAAAGCTTAAAGATTCTGTTTTTCCACACCAGAAGGGTCATGAAAACAGGAGCACCAAGGACAGAACTGGATACTCCGATAGCAAGGGAGGAATCTGATAATGCCTTTGCCTAGAGCAAAATAGGCACTAATTAGAGGCAAGGCACACTGCTGCAGTGCTCATAGGAAGCCCATCTTCCTTTGGGGATTCACGGAGACTGTACCGCTTTACAGGGTGGCAGAAGCTCCCTGGCAAAGATCCCAGAAATCTTCCTTTCCATTGTGTCCGTAGTTTCTGACTGTTGGTTGGTTGTTATCCTCAGCTCCACACATGACTTGATAGCTTTACACCTGACCACAGGAATCCTACTGATGTGTCTATCAAAGGGTGAACAAATAAAAATCGACGTCTTTTGTGGTGGTGTCTGCATCACCACCATCATGTCACTTGGTTTGCTGCTCAGTAGTGTAGAACTTGGTCAAGAATAGTGTGATTAAGTAATTCCTGGATTTTTTTGGTTAATATTTAGACAGAAACAAGATATTTTATATCTCCTGTTTTGTCATCCCTGCTGAAGTCAAAGTAGTTGTTTATTTTACGTTAGTGTAATAAGTTAGTTCTTTGGTCTGAGCCACTTAGACCACCTCAGTATCAGCATTTTAAAAATCATGTTGTTGTGCCTAGGAAGTGGTTTTGGTGTGTGATCAATTCGCTTCTTTAGTCCTGACTAGTAATACACACCATGAGGGTTTCATTCAGTTTTCTGCTTCCACTGTTTTTTTGGTGCAATTCCAAATCTCCCAGCTGTATGTAGTGAGAGTAAAAACACTTTCGGAACTTTTGGAGGCAGACTTTTTTTGTCTTATGACACTAACATTGCTAACTTGCTAATGCTAAAGTTAGCTAAATGCATTCCGGCTCTGCCTTGCCTTTCTCCAAACTTCCTCAGTATGGTCATGATCCATTACAATCACCTGCCTCAGAGGATTTTTCGTTTTGTCATAAATCTGTGTTATTTTCTCACGTATGTTTTTTTGTCATCTGTGCATGGTTTTTCTTTAAGGTTCACGTACATATGCATTTACAGTGCACATTAGCAGAACGATCTGTCAGCTTGTTTGAAATATTATGAACACTGTCAACTTGGCTTAAAATAACAGCTTCAAAGGACATAAAAAATAACTTCCTTCAGACTTCCAATGAATAGTGGAAACAGTGTGAAATAGTCAATCGTAACATAACACATTAGAACTCTCTCAGTTTAAATGTTCTGAGACCCAAAGAAATTTCTGGAAAATATGAAGAGTTGGAAGGCATTAGTGGTTGAAATAAGACAGGATTTTGAAAATTATTTATTTATGGGACAGTGCAGTAAAACCACTAGACTTACCTGCTGTTCAAATAGGTTCAAATTCCTCATCTTGCCTGTGCTTGCCCATTTAGAACTTTTTGCAAGACCAGTAGTAATATGTATTGCTCAACAAACTGATCGTGACCTTCAGTATCAGTGAGGTGTGTCTTGTGATTAGTAAAGTTGTGTGTGCCTAGTTTTCCTTTGTAGAATTGGGAGTATCTAATTCTTAAAGGTATGGAAAGACTAAAGTCATTCTTGTAAAGATAATACACTTAGCGGACAAGTTAAAAATGTACTGTGAGTTAAAATTTATAGAAATCTCTTCAATAAAAAATAAGCTCCCCTCATTTTCCACACTAAGCAGGAAAGGATTGGGATGTTTGTAATTTATTACAAATAGAATTCATTAGGGTGAAAAGCTAAACTTCTTAGTTAGCCTTTCTTAGTCCTTTACACCACCTGATAAGGCTACATGTTACTTGAATTGTGCCTCCAGTTTTGCTGCGTGGATTCAGCTGAGGATTGCATAAGTAACTTCTCCGCATATGGCAGCCTGACTTGTGTTTTGCGGTTTCACGCATGACTTATTTTACGGTGTATCATTGCAGATGTGACACGAAGATGTTGATAAGGATCTTGGGGAGGCAGAGTTTGTAAGGCTTGGTGATATCTTTTAAATGCCTTTAAGAAAACAGCTTGTACACCCAAATCTTGTCTGTTATTTTCCTAGGTGTATTAAGTTGGGTGTGTTGAGAAACCTTGTGTCAGTTTTGGAAGCTGTTAGCTATCTAATGGCTGCACTGTAAGTAGTAAAGTAGCAGCTTTGGCAGATATACCTGTGTTAGGTTTATCTTTTTATGTTGTATAAATCTGAAGACGAAAGATGCAATGGTTTATGATTTTCAACCTAATTTAGTTCTCATAAAGCACAGATTGATTCAGTGCTCAAGGAAAGATTTTTATAGCTAGTGATTTACTTCTGCTTTTTTATAATTTCTTGTTTCATGAAAGACCTAGTGGTATGTTGAGGGGGGGCTGGAGAACAAGTCCTATAAGGAGTGGCTGAGGGAATTAGGATTGTTTAGCCTGGAGAAAAGGAGGCTGAGGGGAGACCTCATCACTGTCTACAACTGCCTGAAAGGAGGTTGAGGTGAGGTGGGTGCTGGGCTCTTCTCACAAGTGACAAGCGATAGGACAAGAGGAAATGGCCACAAGCTGCACCAGGGGAGGTTTAGACTGAACATTAGGAAAAATTTCTTCACTGGAAGGGTGGTCAGGCATTGGAATAGCTGCCCAGGGAGGTGGTGGAGTCACCGTCCCTAGAGGTATTTAAAAGACAGGTGGATGAGTTTCTTAGGGACATGGTTTAGTAAGGGTACAAGGTACCATTGGACTGAAAGATCTCAGAGGTCTTTTCCAATCAGATGATTCTATGATTCTTCACCTGTTTCCTGCTCAAAAATACATAGTGCAGTATTGCTAAACTACTGCTTATTTAGTGTTTTCTTTATCCTGGTTTAAATCCTTATTTGATTTGAAATTGCTAAAATAATTTATGTATTTGATCAGTTTTAAATTACTTAGCTAAAGCAGAAATTGATTCTACAGAACTTTAAAGGCAAAATAATAACGAAATCTGTCACTGCACTAATATACTGCCCACATGAATTTCCCCAAAAGTGATGTCATCAAGTGATAATCACAATAACCTATTTTCCGCATGCCCTTAAGCCACCCTTTTCTCAAAGTGTAAGGGGAAGAAAAGTGGAATGTCGGACTATGCACTGAAGTTAAACAGAGCTCTGTACTAAGCACTGTACATTTTAATTACAAATACTCATGTTAAAAGTATTTTCCAAATAATTACATGATTTATAGATGTAAGATAAATACATTTCTATATTTAGTGATAGTTCGCTTTGAAAGGGGTTTTGTGAACATTAGTTTTATGGCACGCAGTATGAAGTTTTAAGGTAGAGTTCTCAGAGATGAAAAGTTTTACAAGTATTGGAGCCATTTTGAAGAAATACTGTATAACTAAGGACACAGATTTAGATAATGCGAAAAGATCATGAAAGATACATCTCCCCACCCCCGAATAAAGTGACCCTTTTGTTTTGGAATAGGAATCCAAGCCCAGATCTTATTTAGAAATTTTTTGTAAACTTTGTTTTGCTGTTCTTGATGGATTTTACAGCTGATGCTGCCAAGAAAGAGTAATGAAAACTAGTAGTAAGATCTGAGACTTGCTGTAAATATTTTCTCCATTAATTGGAAGGTTCTTTGAGGAGATTTATACCCATGCTTTGGAAAGATGAGATTGTTGGAGATGAGATTGTTGGATCTCTGCACAGTTACAGGACGCTTTTTGCATATGCTGGCATGCAAAAGTCATAGGTCTCAGTAATGAATTCTTGAAATGTATGTCTGATGTCTGTCTACTAGAAAGCTTTACTAGTGTGCATATACCTAGATACAGTTTCTACCAGGCAAAAGGTCACAGTGCTTCTTTGGCAACTGTCTGTCACAGCATTCCAGGATTATACTTTTTTCACACCAGCTAGATTTTATTAATTATTTTGGCCATGGAATATGCACTTGTTTGTTTGGATATTTTGTTGGTTTTGCTTATATAAAATATATTATATTGACATCTTCACACAATTAAAATTAATCCAGTGAAATGTCAATATTTAATAGAAACAATTATAATGACTGTTCTTAAATTTACTGAATTTATTACTACACCTAAACAACAGGCAAATCTTCCAATTTTGCCCAAGTATGTAACATGCTTCATGCTTTGAAGAGGGCAGTCTGGCTACATCTGGAAACTTCTTGTGTAAATACAAGATGAAAGATATCCAAATATACTATATTCCCCTTTCAAACTTAAGGTAAGTTTTCCATATCCATAATATCCCACCCTTTCATTCCTTATGTGTATGTGCCAGACCTCTACTCCAGAACTGGAAATCACACACAAGCTTGCCAGCCTCAAATAGTAACAGATTCATATATTATTCTTTTTTGTATATGCCTGGTTTAGCCAGTACATCGCTATCTATACCCTGAAGCTAGCTGCAGTAAAGAATCTGACAATCATGTGCTAAGATAAAATGTACCCTGCTGTATTTCTAAGTGCATTTTTCTCTTACGTAATAAACAGTTTATAGTTAAGAACTATCTAAATGTTTGCATTATCTAATATAGTGCTGAAAGGCAATTCTAAATCTTGAAGTCTGTCACGCCCCAGTGAAAATAGCTTAAAGGACTTTACTTGGGATTCTTGGATGCTTAAAGGAAAAAAAGCTTATCCCACCAGGATTCTATATCTTACTTTGATAAATAAGAACTTACAGAAATAATTTTAAAATTACAATTTGAGAAGAGTATTGCAGCAACATGGTTGTCTTTATTAATATTAATGTAACATGAATAATATTACAAAAATAGATGAAATAATGAAAAATAATGAAACAAAAATTAAGAGCCTTCTTGAGCTGAAAATTTCCCTTTTATGCAGAGACAAAAAATTAAAAGTACAAATAACTAATTTCATTCAACAAGAAGTAAGTTCCAGTGTAGGCTGGCTCATCAGAAAAATGCCTTTTAGATACTGTAGTGTATGCACTGCTTGAGCAAGCTGAACATTTCATTAGTCTAGAGTCTGTTAGGGTTTGTATATTAGAAAAAGAATTTTATGCTTGATCTGTGTATTGGGAAGCTAGTTTTGTGTCCGAATGTTTCTCATTTCTCATTATGGTTCATAGTATGTCACTTTTTCTCGAGGGTAATGAGGAGATGGACATCAGATTTATACATAAATTTCATAAAAGGAATGTAAAGTGCCATACAGTTCTTGTAAAGGAATGTAAAGTTCCATACAGCTCTTGGTCATTGAGTTTGTTAGCAAAGCCTAGAACTCCTGTATTTTAAACTACTTACGGAAGGAAAACCATTACAGCTTGATCAAGTGGATTTATTTAAGAACAAAAAAGGTAGCAAATAACGACTTCTGATGTGTGGAACATATTGGGTGAAGAGTAGCTACTTGTTCTCTGCCTGTGTTTGCTCTGTCTCTTGGGTTAATTCATGGACCCTTTGCTCCCTTCTAGCTTCATATTCTATTATATGTCTTGGAGGACTCAATTTTGTCATAAATTCATAACTTTTAGAAAGCTTTCTATTTTGGGGTATTGATAAAGAATATAGAACACAATGTTAAAAGAGCTAGCTGGGTTGAGTTGTTAAGTTTGAGGTTTTTTAAATAGAAAAGGAAATTAGAAGCAGAGTTTTTAAAATGAGGTGATAGTTTCAGACAACACAAAATCTCAGAACTAAAACAATGACTTAGAATTTATAAACTTTTGAAATATATTTTATATTCCCTTCTCAGTTTTTCTCATTGCTATAGTAGAGTAAACTTTTCTTTTACTTCTTATTTTTTCCTGCTCTCATTTTACATGCTACCATATCTCTTAGCTTTTCCAGAGATCTAATGTAGATGGGTAACAAATTCTTCCCATTTAAGAGCTGTGGGACTTTAATGTATTCTTGTGTCACTGATCACTGTCAGAAAGTGGATAATGGCCTAGGAATCCAATAATTTCAAGTTGTGCAGTGCTTGTGTGTAACCTTTTGTCTAACTGAAAAAATAAAGCAAAAACCACCAGACAGTATTTCAAAATTTTGTAGTTCAATTCAATAAGAGACTGATTTATTTTGAAGTGTGCTCAGTTTTTATGATGTTAAGAAATATATTAATATTTTTAATACAAAAATATTCTGCATGAATCTGTTAGAAAAATGAGAAGCTAAAAAAGAAGATAAACTATAGTGAAGCACAGCTTTTGTGTGTAACATTAGGTTACATGAGCTTGACACAGAGGAGGTCTGATAAAGAACAAACTATTTCTACATAGAGAATGATTGTTTTATGGCTGTGTCCATTAAAAGGTATCCTCCTTCTGTGAGGATATAGTTTTAAATGTGCTTAAATAGTTGGCCATAATACAGACTGCTTTCAGTTTCCAAGAACATCTTGCAAGTTTAGTTAAATTTAATATAAAAGAAGTTTGCATGGCATTTGTAGAAAATTCATAATAAGATTATAAACCAAAGAAGTTGTATTTGTGTCTGGGATTATCAAATGACAAGATAAACTGCACAACAGCACTATTTCTTGGCAGCAAGTACAGGACTAAACCAATCATATGAAGTGAAAAGTACTTCTTGCAATTATACTATGTTTTTTGTGAGACAGCCTCCACTGATGATGTTTCTTTCAAATCTAGGTATAATTGCATAATTAAAACCTAACTGAATATATGTGAACTTTTATTTTTGAATAAGTAAAACTTCTTCCAGTGCAAAATATTTTCAAATAAAGGTTTTTTCCATGTTCTCCCTATTTCCTAAATTTTGTTTTCAACAGATGTTAGTGCTAAACGGTTAGCAGAGAGGGTGGTGAAATAGGTGAGCATTTTCCAGCTGTGTTTTATTTAATGTATGGCTGCAGTGATACTACACAGACTGAAATCAGATACATCCACGTAACAGCCGCCTTCCTTGAATGAAGTTCTGAATTTCTCATGAGATAGAGAATTAGATTTGGAGTTGGATATGACTGCCTATATAGTTCACACATTATATGTAAATACATGTGCAGTGTGTCTCTGTGTGTCTTACGTATACTCACAAATTTATAATGAAATTATAGTTTAATAGAATTTCAGAATGTATGTAATAATTCTAAGCTCTAGTAATTTAAATAAGGTACTCGGATAATTCAACGTATGTCATGCTAATTCAGATTAGGCCACACGTATGGTTTTAAAAAAGCCTGTATGGTTATGATGTCACTTTTTACCGTGTGTATGTATCACTTCCAGATTAGGCTTGTGACTATTTTGTGCTCAAAGCAGTCGCCTGCAATCAGTGCTAAAACCTAATTTATATTTAATTTTTGATTAAATGCATTTTGTTAACTTTGGGATAGGATGGTCAAATTAGAAAGTACTATGCTTGTTCACATACACAGAGTGAAATATTCTGAAAAAATCACGGACCATGTTTTTTTAGGGACACTAACAGCTCCTGATGGATGTAGCTTATAGATGGCACCGTATCCTAGCTCCCTAGCCTGTTTCATTATCCTCACCAGGGTGCAAATGTGTGGTCTCATTTGGAGAGAGTCTGGGACCTGTAAGCAAACCTCATCTTGTTGAGGTAGGCAGAGTACACTGCTGTGACCTTTAAGGAGGCTGTGTCACCAGGGCCTGCAAAAGCATCAATAGTACAGCTAGGGTGTTCCTGCCCTTGTGATGAGAATACTGAATTCTATTCAAGACCACCTTCAAGAGCCCAAGTGGTGTTTCGGAAGTAGAGACACCTGTTCCACTCAACAAAAAGCATTGCATTGCCAGCCATTGGCTTGTCACTTGTCAGCAAATGCCTGGCTGGTTTTGATATTTCATGCGTGAAAGTGTGGTGCCAACTGGGTGGGAGTTGACAGGGGTGTAGTAGTGTTTTCTGTACTCCAGACAGGTCAGTGTTGTTTCTTGGCTGTTGCATTGAGGTGGGAGAGCAAGGCAGGGCTGCGCTAATATGTGCTTCTGTGTGTATGAAACAAACTTCAGTTTTGGTTGTTCTCCTTGTGAAACAGATCTGGTTATGTCAGAAAATGGATCCTTTGGTGTTAAGTTGGTAAGGGGTTTATACCAACAAACAAGAACAAGGGAGTGTGCAAAATCAATTGCTACTTGTCTTTTTTTTCCTCATTTTTAAATTATGATTTACTGTATGTCCATATGTGTTGGGGAAAAAGGTGTGGTGGTTTTGTTGGTTTTGACTTTGTCTTTGTGAGAAAAACACAAATGGCCTTGAGGATGAAGTGAATTATTTGTAATTGCTGTTATTGAAAGAATATATTGGTTAAAGAAGACAAAAATGAGGTGACAGTGGACCCTAAAAGTATAGAACCATTACCAAGAAGACAAAGTAAAGATGTCAAAGTAATAATAATGACAACAGGTTATTGATTGAATTTATTAGTGTATTTTGTGATACGTGACAGAAAGGACATGACACATATTAAAAGGGGTTAGATTATATAGGGAAATGGAGGAAATATGGGATCTGGTTGAGAAAATTAGGAACAGTTTTCATCATATTGAATTTAAATTCCCAGTTAAACACTCAGAGTAATGTCAGGATGAACTAATATGTTCAGCAGACAGATACTGATGGACCTTTTCTTCACGGTAGTTTAATGACATGAAAATATTGGTAGTCACGGTCATGAATAAGGTTTTTAAAAAATACATTGTAGAGAGTGCAAAGTTCAGTGACCAAAGAGGTTGATTAATGGTGACTAACCAGTGAAACTGAGAGAGAGAATCACACACCAGAAGGAATAGTGAAATAGAAAGCCAGCATGTAGAAGGTGTGCAGGAGATATGAGACCTGAAAAAACAATGATGAAGGAGAACAGAAAATAGACACTTTATTTCCCAAGGTTGGTGAGAAATAGGATGGGGTAGCATTGTTGCATTTGTCAGGGGTAAATCTATTGAGACTCAGGAAGGAATTTAAGTGGGATTGACAAGGAATGAGGAAGGAGGAGAAGGCAGTATTGGATGAAAAGGACAAAGAGTGAAAAAGCGTAATGGGAAGAGAGAGAGAAGGAAGCTTGGAACTATTTGGAGAAAAGTGGATGGTGCAAATTAGATTTCGGAGATACAACTTTCACAAACAGCAATTAATTATATCTCCCTATGGTGTGAAGATGCCACTGCTGATTGAGAAGAAATATGAAGTTGCCAAGAATGAGTGTGAAATACTGTGCTGAAATGAAACTGGGAGGCTAGGATGAGAAAATGGAAGGAATCTTTTGGTTGAATGGAGCAGAATTTTGAGATGCTAGTGGTGAAAGAGATTTGTAGCCAGGAGAGGTACTGCAGAGTAGCGTAAAAAAGTTTTGAAGCAACATTAACAGTAGTGGAGAAGGCTACCTGCAGAATAAAAAATTCTATAATGATTATGTTCTCCTTAGAGACAAATTGGTATGGAGATACTGCAGCCTGTTTGAAGGGAATCTTGGATATTGATTGGGACATTTTTACATTACCATAGCTGTAATAATCAGATTATTATTTATATGAAATGAGACAGAAGGAACTAATTGATTTAAGGATGTTAATTCCAAACAAAGGAATTCGATCTTCTCGTATTTAAACAGTAATCTGGTTTTAATATCACTTTAAAAACCTCCTAGTTTTAGAAGCAATTTGTGTTTGAGATATATTCAGGAATCTCACTGTAGAACAGCAAGTCATGTTTTTCCAAAAGATGTTACAAGTATTTTCAGTCTACCTAATGCTTAAGCACTTGATTGCTGCACTGTAGACTAGCCCGGAAACTTGATGTGATAGTGTGTTGTGTAGTGTAGATGGTAAATATACAGTGTATTTTGCAGTGGAAACATTCATTATGAAGTCATTTCAATATTCAGTGCAGAAGCAGTGAAATCTTGGTTTTAAATTTAACTTACAAATTATCTTTAATCATGAAAAATTTTAAGGGGGTTTTGGCCATTAAAGTTTGTTACCAGAAAGCCTGAAATGCCGGAGTTACTTAAGACAGTTTGTTGTTTCTGAGCTGTGTATTGGATGAATTCAAATGCACTCTTCTGTTGTAATTTATGGTATTTGAACAAAACCTCATGTTGTCAAAAGAGCTTTCAACAACTGTATACTGTATGCATGGCAGCACTGATTCACAATGTAGTATTTTACTTGTAAAAACAGTAGATTTGTTATCTGTAACTTTGGGTTTACAGATTCTGAAGCTAAGTGGAAATTTATTTCTTTTCCCCGTGGAACACTGTGTTCATATAATACAAACTACTTGCAGAAAACAAATTTTGAAAATTTTTTTCCACTTTGCCAATTTTTTTCTCTTCAAGTGTGTAGGGTTTTTTTTCATTTTTTTGCTTATTTAGCTAGTCAATTACATAGAATCATTGTGACAAAAGCAACGTCAAAGCAGTAATCATGAAACTGAGATAGGAATATTGCTTGAAAAGTAAATAAAGTTTGCTTCAAAAGTCTGTAACTTGCAGATTAGTAGCAATGTATCATTAGTTATTAAAATAGTGTATATCTCCCCCATCCAAAAGTGCCTGACTGAAGAAAAAGGGTTTCCTTTAATTTCTCAAAACAACCCTACTGTCAAGAATGTACTTTGCTGAAAGATGATGGCATTTTGTTTTCTAGAGGCTTTTTAAAAAAAATCAAATATGTAAGATCCTTGAAAATCGGTGTTAAGTATGTTGAATTAATAATCTTGTCTACCTTTATTTATAAATCGCTGAGGTTCTGGCTTGAGAATGCTCATTTTATCACTGAAATGCTTCATGTGGCAAAATACCACTTACCACTTTAACTGAGACCTTCTTCCTTCTTTGCCTTTGCACTCAAAAATTAAAATAAAATCTACAATTTAAAAATGTATATGAATTTAATAAACAGAGAATATATGACATAAAAGTTTGCAGTACATTTTATCAGAAAAATCAAATAATGTAGAAGAAATAATAGCTCACAATAAGTTGCAAGTTCAGTGAAAGTGACAGCTTCTTAGAGAAATACACCTGTTTTGTTGGAAAAACATATTGTAGCCACTTTTTTGGAACAATTAAATTTATTACACAGCCACCTTTGATAACTCACTACAAACTACACCATTTTTGTCTCAGGTGTTAGCAAACCAGAAATACTAGCTTTATGTGAATTTCTGTGTACTTTTACTTATATTTCATTTTACACTGTACCTCAATAAGAACACTAAAATGGATCTTAAGCTTTGGTGGTGATTGTGATTGAAAGAATCTAAGAAATTATATTGAATTGCGATGGGAACAGCTTTGTGGTAGTTGCTTTTTAAAGACATCTTTGTAGCTTCTTTATATTTTTTCTGTTTATATTTTTGCTTGTTTGTTGCTGGTGGGCAAAAACCTGCTTTTAATTGATATAAAACATCTAGTATTGACATATGTGAGTTTGAAGCAATCTGTGAACTTTCAGTGGGATTCTAGTATACGTTAACTAGATTTTTAATGAAACTTTTGCAGAAAATCATTGATCTGATTTGATTCTTTACTGGGAGGCAAAGGAGCGTTCAACAGCTGGGCAAGTCTTAAGAGTGATTATTTTTGAAAGAGGCAAAAGGAGGTGGTTTTTTGTTTTGTTTTGTTTACAAAGGCCATATTTATGATAGTAAAAAGAACAAAATTGTAAATTTGCTAGGTTAATATGCAGTGGGTTATATTAGTTATGAAAAGATACAAAGGAACATGTACATCCTGGTATGTTTTTCTCATGCTGTGTAAAATATCCCCAAAGGAAGCCAACTGAATAGTTTCCAAAAGCTATTTTTATTAGTAATATTTATCGGTTTTGTGGCCAAGATAGATTATTTTCTCAAATGCAAAGTTTGACAGTGCAGCCAAACATTCAGCTGGGGTTTCATTTTCAAACCATTAGGCAAATATTTAGCAAAGCTGTTAAGAAGCCATCTTTCTAAAATGGTTTTCTACAGTCTTTTTTGTTGAATTAACTTAAACAAGAAGAAATTGTTTCTGTGGTCAGCAGTATTCTTAGAAATGGAATGCTCTAAGTGGCGAAAGAAGTATGGGCTGATAGGAAGGACTTTCTCATAACTCTGTAGGGGTTCAGAAGCATCTCTTAAGGCAAGCCAGCCTGCTTGCTTCCTTATTTTATCTAAACCCACATATAGTCATTTGATTGCCTTGATTGCCTGTGTAAATGTTACGAGATTGTTTTTTCAATCGAAGTCAACATTTTATATCAATTGCAATTAGCAAAATACTAAGTCATTCTTCTTCTTGAGTGGCTGCTTTGCTGTATGGTTCTTGTCCCATAATGCTGTTTTCCGTAGCAGCCCAGCATTTTCCAACTAAGCATTTCACACTTGTTTTTTTATTTCCATGATATTAGGCATGATTCGCTGCAAGAAAACAAAGATTTTATAAACTTTAAAAATTGCTACAGTGCTGTTATATTTTCTGATTTTTGTTCTTGTTACATAGGTTTTTCATTGCTATAAAGTTGTTTGAGGAAAATTGCAGAATATTAAAAAAACCCTCTCATCTATTCAGTGAATACAAATAACTAGGAGAACTTCCTTATGAAATACATGTGAAAGATTATTAGATGATTTTGAACCACTGCTGAGTGTGAGAGATAAAGTAAACCCAAAGACTCACCTCCCCTAGAATGTCGTTCTTCCAGCCAGAAAAAGACTTTAGTTGCAACAGATGAGAGTATAAAGGAGACGTAAGACAATTAAACAGAATTACAAGTCAAATACACTGGTTATAGCAAATAAAGTTAGTTTACTGTGTTTGTGGTTGGTTAATTAAGATTGAGAGAAATGAAGGAGTGTTTCAGGTCTCTTAATGATATGTGTAGATGTCACCGAGTTAGAAAATCACAGAGAAGAGCAAATAATATAACCGTGTAATAATGTAAAAACTAAAACCTCAAATTTCAAAACTTAATCTTGTTTTGCATTAGTGTGGTCATTACTGAAACAGCATCCACTTCTACACCACGGAAAGTGATATTGAAGAGCTGTCACATAAATTGAAAGCCCAGGGATCATGTTTACAGAGACTTAAGGAAAGCATCTGATATAGTCTGCAACTGCTTACTCAGGGTAAAAATTGAGAAATTCCTGAATTCAGCTGACATGTGTAGACGCAATAACTTGTAAGTGATATGCAAAACGCAGAAAGTACAGTTACCTTTCTTGTGTGGGTTATAATCAAGAGTAAAACAAATATATTTCTTTCAGTAGAGGTGACATAAGAGGGAATGGGGAAATAGCCATTTGGAGAGTGTAGCCCGTGCCCTGAGAACCTGTCTTTCTTGGCGGCTTTGATCACAGTGCTGAAATTGCTCAGTCTCTGATGGGTTCACTTTCAACAAAGACCTGGACGGCTTTGCTCAGTTGTGACTAAAGAGGTTTCTGATTTGTTTGTTTGCTTTCGTCTTGCAGCTTTATAACTCATGCCTTTGTCACCTTGAGACTGGCTTATGATAATATGTTATCTTGGAAGGCTTTTATGTTTATTAAAAATTATTGGTTTTGGAGTTGATTATTGTCAGTGTCAGCTAATTTATTTTGCTGAAAGTCTCTTAGTCGGGTGAAATCACCCATTTAAATGTCACATAGCCATACATTGCTTGGGACTTGGCTGTCTGGCATCTTTGAGCCACTATTTCTGCCCTTCTGCCTCACACTTGAAACCAGCTTAAATCCTGATTTCCGACTCTGTCATGGAGCATTGGAAACATTCCTTGATGTGAGAGAGAAGGAACAGCTGGTAAGTGAGCATGGAAGGTATATCTAGAGATGAGCTTTCCTGTTAAGAATACACCTTCCCCATGCTTGAGCAAGTTGGAGTAGACTGCACATTGCTAGTGACACACTTAATATTGGATAGAGTCCCTGTAGACACGATTGTGATTGCATGTGTGACTGTCTTCACGCAAATAAATTTGTAAAATCATGTTACGTGTCTGTAAATGGGGAAAGACTGAAATAGCAGTGTTTTTAGATATCACTTTCCCTAACACCTTCCTTAATTTATGGCCTCTGCTTTAAAAAAATTCTTGAAGGTTTTAGGAACAGGAAGGAAGAAGAATATCTTGGCTGGGGCAGTTGTTGTTTTGTTAAAATATAAAGGGATGGCGAGGGAAGCACTATAATCTTGGGAAAGTTTCAGCTTAGTGTGAAATACTGTAACTTTGAAATAATGTAAAAAGTACAAAAACTTCGTTCATTAAGCATATTGTTTTTTCATGAACATGGCTTGGATTTCTGAGGTGAGCAAATTGTCCTCTGCTTTTCCTAGAACATGTTTTATTTAGGATTCTGGAGAAGGAGAGCCCTTGTGTTACACAGAACGCTAACTGTGTGGCTGTGTTATAGGTTATTCATTTGACGTGAACAGTTCATGTGGCCACTGTTGTCTTTGCTTCCTGTATTGGTCCTCTTCAGCCCACTCAGGTTTTTGTACAAAGGATATTCATTACTGACGCTCCAGTCATGTAACTTCCCTGCCCTACCCCGCTGCACTGGTTCTTCCCCTGGCTTCCTTTTATGTTCTGATTCTCATCCTTTCTGTGAAGCCTGCAGTAATATACCAAAAGCAAACCCTGACATTGAGCTGTTATCCTAGGTTTTTTTGTACACCCAACTGCCTCCTTTCTCACATGTGCTTTATGTTTTCTGCCTGTCATTTCATGTTGCACACAAGTCCAGTCAGCTGTAATTGTTTAAGAAAAATACATGTGCTAATACAAAGCTAGAAAGTGCTTACATTGCTAGAGTTATTTACTAGAAAGCCTTCAAACAGTTGTGGAAGACAGTGTGTTACAGAGTTCGCTGAAATAACTAAACCTTTAAACAATCTTCAGGACCGATGAACTCGGCAAGTTTTTATGGCACGTGACTAGTACTCATAATAGCAGACACCTCTGTAACAAAAGGAGAGGGTTAATTAGGAAGATGCGTAAATATACTTTGCCCTAGTTATCTTTATATCATTATCTAGTGTTTCAATTCTCTTGCCTTCCCTTCCTGAATCAAACTTTTGAATTATGTACATTAGTTATGTTGTTTCATGTCTTTCCAGCAAGAAACATTCTGATAACATTTTATTTGCTAATGATTTGTTAGCAAGATTAGACATCTGTTAAAAATGTTAGGGGGCCAGAGGCCAACCATATTATTTTCTTTGAAAACTGCAACAAACATTTGCCAGTGTATGTAAAAACTTCTTGTTCAACCTTCTATCATTTTTTAAAGCAACCTTCAATCATTTTAGGATATTTGATTTAGTATTACAATTCAGGGTTATATTCATTTGCAGAATAATATATGGAGGGCAGCTTGCAGAGCTCAAAGTTAGGTAAACAATCTTTATACTGGTAAACTGAGCAAACTTATTTTTAAAGACAACAGAACTGTTGGTGCAATCTTGCTATCCCTTTCAGACCAGTCTCATTTTACATCAAAGCCTAAGGCATCAAACCTGCATAGAGTTAGGGTAAATTTGTTCTGCTGTTTTCATTTTTGTGATTAAGAGGCAAATAATGTCTGAGTGTTGGATCTCTGTATGTTTTTCTTTTTCTATGGGACAGTTGAAAAAGGGTAAGAACTGGTTGAAGTATAGGTACTTCATTGAGAATGCTTCGTAGTAGGTGACATATTTAAGGTGAGCTGTCTAATTCCTGAAAGATACAGTCTGGTCTGTTTAATGAATTTGTAACTTCATGCTAAGTAAAGTCAGTATCTTCAACCACAGAAAAATAACAAAACTCCTGAATCATTGTGTGATATACTAACTATCTCTCTGTCTGACTGTCTGTATACATATATGTAGATCTTTGGGTGTTTTCCTAGTAAGCATAAAAGAAAAGGCTTAATTGGACCTCAGATATTTTCATTTATCTTAATTTGTATCCAAAACAAAACAAAAGAAGGTAATTTCAGGTTGTTCAAGTAGGAAATGAAAGAAAAAGGAGATGTTTTCAAACCTCAGTGATTCTGTGATTCTGTAATTAAGTTGGGGAGTAAAATAAAAGAATGTGTTGCCTTGATACATGCGTGCCAGTGTGGCACTGCCCGGGAGGGGTGGGAGTGTTGAGTGGACAAGTGTTGCGGAGCCTAAATGAAGTTTTTCCAATTTGTTTGAAATGACTAAATAACACATTGTAATCTTTCTGTCATTTTTATGGTGTGATTATTAAGCATTTATGATGTTTTTGCAAGTGTCCATGGTATTTCTTAGGCAGAAAATATATCATTTTTACTGCTTGTTGATTTTCAATAAATACTATAGAATTTTTTTTTCTGATAGCCAATTCACAATTTATCCTATACATGTTACCACATAAATGGACAATTTAAGTAACTGGATGCATTAAATATGTTTCTTAGTATCTATGCCCTCCCCCCCCCGCCCAAGACATACAGTTGTAAATGGCATCTGTTCATAGGGTTTCCCTAGGATATGCACAACTGGATAGAAGTGACATTAATTTTAAAACAGGTACCCTGGCTAAATATAGGCTATTGCGTTCTAACTCCAAGTGCTGTAAGAAGCATTTGCTTGGTCTTGTAAGTCCTTTTTTGTTTGCTGAAGTGTCATTTGTGGAGGGAATGACTTATGTGACTCTTCTCAATACTTGACCAAATCTGCACGCCAAAATAAGATTGCAGTCATTATTAATGTCATCACACAAAGATTCTCTAGCTTTTGGACCAAATTTAGAACAAATATTTGAAAGGATAAACAACATTAATTACTTTACTAGCTTGGGTCTTTGCATATCAAATAGTCCATAAATGGAGCCTTATTAAGGTGCATAGAGAAAAATTAGATGATACAATAGCTGAGGATTAGTTTGCAGTTAATTCAGACCATGTGTTTGCATTTTGTGATTATAGCTGTCCCTTTTTATTCTGTAGAGCTGTGTCTCTTTTAATGTATATATTGGATAGTAATCACTAAGCAGCTGCTCAGTGTTTTGTCCTCTTACCGTTCATGGCTTGATTCTAGATCTGACTTAGTGCATGCTGTTCAAACCCTCATCTGAAAATATATGCTTCTATGCATATTTTTCTGTTTTTCTCATCACTGTGGTAAATAAAGGACTTTAAGGTCACTCATCTGTCTTCTCCTCCTCTGCATGAGGAAGGGCATGTTTTAATCCTCATCTTACAGATGGGAAGTTGAGATACAGTTGCACAGGCAACATTTAATTCGTGAATGTCTTATTTTACTGCTGTATGTATTAATTTTATGTTAGGAAAAGAGGGCAAATGAGAAGTGTAATTTCCTAGCTGTTAAAAAAGGAGTCAACCTGTCTCCACTAACTTCGTCTCTCTTTCTGCCTTTTTCCTTTTCTTCCATTTCCCCTTCCTCTGTATGGAAGACATCTTGGTGTTTTAGATGAGACCTTTGCTTTTGCTTGTGAATTCGAAAAGCTTGATTTTATAGCAGTGCTAAAATTCAATTTAAGTTTCTTCCCTTTGTAACAGAATTTTTAGGGATTTTACTGAAGAATTAATAAATAAGAAGTTGGCTCAATACAAGAACTAAACATTAACTTGGAAGTAACTTCTACCTTTCTCTAGTGCTACCGGCAAAACAAAAATAATTACAAATAAAAATACATAGTGCCAAGGTTGAATTTTATTGCAGCTAAGTGGAATGCAACCCTCAGAATATCTCAGCTGTGTTCTATTATATAAGCCATGAATTTTGGTGGGGATTAAATTTGGCAGAAGTGAATTCTTCCAGTGTTCTTTTAAGTCCTTTCCGAAGTATGTAAATTTTATTTTAGTGCTTTTTGTAACTATAAGCCTGCTCAGGGCAGTGTTGAGGGAAGTCTGAAGATGTATTTTTATCTTAACTAGGCATAGCAACTATTTATTCAGTGCTAGTGGGAGTTTTCCAAGAGCGCTAATGGTATGTAAATGTGGACTGTATGATTAAACCAGTCAAATTTTGCATTCAAGCTCATGTCGTGAAAGCCTATTCTGAAACGTGTGGCATTTTTAAAAGGCTGTAGAAATACTTAGCTCCTGTACCTGCTAAAAATGCAGGCGTTTCTATTTAAATTTAGGAATAGCGTTTAGTACAGTAGTGCACAAAATGCTTCAAGATGGTTTGTCCCATCTTGAAATAAGCAGATTTTCTAATATTTTATTTGTTTGACAAACAGGTACACACAAAGTTCCACTGCAGGCAAGCCCATACTCCAGGCACCGACACTTCATGCTTGACATTTTCCTATGATGGTACTGTCCTTGCAAGCCGGGGAGGTAGGTTATTGAAAGAACCCTTTGATGTGTTGAATGTAAGATGATTTTAACTTTTCTAAGGGAAATGATTTGGTAAACAAACCATTTAAATTGTATCATCATTAAATGTAATTGTTTATGATCGGTAGCAAAATCAGACGCTGCTGATCTAAACCTGAACCTGATTCCTGATTGGAGTCTTTCAGTTCAGTACACCATACAATACTGTGTTCCTGAAAGCACATTTTATAGCAGTTAAGGAAAATTTTAAGAGAACTTTGCTATGTATATTACACTGTTACTGATCTGTCATCTTGCCCAGCATTAATAATACACCAAAAGGAAATTATTATCTTAATTAATAAGACCGGTTTTGTTACTTAGTTTTGTCCAGGAAGATTACTGGCTCTTAATAACAATATATCTGGTTTGGAGTTATTAATTCCCAAAGCAGCTTTCTTCTCCAGTGTCCTAATTAGTGTTCTAATTAGAATTTTTATCGAACTTATATCACAAACATCAAGAGGTGATGACTGGAAGTGAATAATCAAGATCTACTTCAATGTTCAAAAAAATCTGAAAAATCCACAGGAAAGGAAAAAAACCCACTTGTTTTTTAAATTTAAGGTATAACTTAGTCTTAGATAACTGAACAAGTCTTGAGAAGTCAACGATACATTTGATGCCTCATTTCCTCCAATGTTAGAAATACTCGATAGGATGGCAATCTGCCTAAGACAGCTTTTTGTACAAAGATATCTCTACCCAGTATTTTGCAGTCAGGTGCAAGCAAATAATCCAAGCTGTCTGAATGGAAACCAGCTGTAACCAGAAGCTATGTGTATGCATTAGCATGGCCTCAAGGCCAAATAAACAGGCCTGGGGAGAGCTAGTGTATGTTAATGTCAGCTAACGCCGTGCCTGACATATGTACAGGACATCTGGTTGGTTTGGTACATAGACAGAATGAGATTCCATATAGAAAATACCAGAATAAAGGTATTCATAGATGGCAAATGTTCTGAAGCAGGGGATGTGCTTCTGAGTCAAGGGCAGTAGCTTGCAATTACTTTGTGTCCTCCCCCTCCCTCTGCCCCTGATGAACAGAGTGGCATTGGTGGCTTTTACAGTGATATGCAGCTGCTGTTGGATGCTACATCTCTGACTTCTTTGTGTGTCTTGCCATGTCTCTAACATTACAGATATCATGTTCTCCACAACACGTCTTTCAGAGTAAGACGACGATATCTTGTCCTCAACAGCCATAGGCTTACTGAGGCATGCTATTGGTACTTGGGTTGCTTCTTAGTTGCTGTTCAGGCTCCTGGATACAGACTTCTGCTGCCACTGTACTTATCATGAGTCCTAAGTGACTGACGTAGTACTCTCAACCTTGCTGGTCCTTGCTGAACTAGGCACTTTCTATGTGAGAACCTTCTTCTTGAAAAGCAGATGAACCATCTGTCTTTCTATTCTGTGCTGAGTGAAATGCTGCATCTGTCAGCCGGTGGTGTCACCCTTGAAAAATTCACACAGACATACTTTAGAAGATTTAAAGAGAAACCTCACTGTGATTTTAAATATTAACAGCAAACAAGGTTAGTACTTAGATGAGGAATATTCACTAGTGTGATCTTGAAACCTCCATTTATGTAAATTCTCTGAGGTTTCACATTTGTGAATGTAAATCACATAAATGATCTTTGCTTAATTTTATTGCATGTAGCACTTTTGGTTGCCTGCTTTTCCTCATCTGTCTCTGGATTTTGGGTCATGTTAAGCAGACTTTCACTTATTTATGTTTTATCTACCACACTGCTCTAAGTTACATAAAATATTGATTCATTGTTTGCAGAATGCAAGACTGTGTGTACAGAAATTTGGCCCCTCAGTGTGGATAAAATTGCTGCCTTTGTCTAGTGTATTAAAAAAAAGCTCTTTGTGTCTGTGCTAGAGAATAAGGAGGATTCATACCTATATTGACTTGTTTGGTTAGTGCTTTAATATGAGTGTTGCTTTGGATCTGTACCAACAAAAGCAGATGTGGATCCAGCATTCATAGATTAACACACCTGCCAAGTGCTGAGGATCAAAGAAGGGGGAGTTGTTTGGGAAATGGGAACCTTTACTGAAAGCCTGATTGGCTCTTCTGCATATGATGTAGATTCTGTGTTGGATATGAGGGAGATGAGGCAGAGCTCAGCTGCAAGCACAGGGGAAAATGATAAGCTAAGGAGCTGATTATGAGGCATCCCAGTCTTACTTTTGTTAGGTATTAGGTAGTAACTTGACAGAAACATAAGAAAGTGATATTTTGCACACTTGTAACCATGAAAGTGTTTTTCTCTAAATAAAGTGAAGGTAATATTTGGGGAATGTTTTCTTTGTTTAGCAGTGAAGTCATAGGCATAAGAACTAAACTTGGGGTCCTATTACAAAAATGTAAAAGCCTTTTTTTGACTCCTGGTATATACAGAATTTATGGAGTTAGTTTTTGTCATAATATGAAGCAATGACTTCATTAATTCTATGAATCTCATGATATTGCTTTCATGGTTTGCTTATATTCTGTGGTATGAACAGTGTACAGATTCAGTGCCATCTTAGTCAGTAAACTTATATAGGAAAATAAGTTCACCAGACTTGAACCCAGGAAAAAAAAATTCACCTCATCAAATAGCTGATGCAGATACATGCTTTCTTTTGAGCTCAAAAATACGTTTATGTGTTTCTATTTGATGTTTTCTCTTTTCATAATTATCTGAGGAAAAATAAAATCTTTAATTTTGTAGTTGGTTTAAAAAGTAGAAACACCTTGAGTACAGTTTCCTGTATACTCAAGAATTTTGTAGCAACATGTATAGAGAATTTCTGTTTTATGTAGAAAAAGAATATATTGCTCTTTATGGTAAATAAAATATTAGCATTTTAAAAATCAAATGGGTTTATGTCAAGTAAAATTTCTCAGGAGCTGAACACCGACGTTCATTTTAAACAATGCCAAAAAATACATTCATTAGCTTTATGGGGATAGCCCACTATTTCTAACACTTGGAGCTGAAATGGCTTTCTAAAAGTCTTCCAGTATCCTTCACTTCCATAAGTTTAGAGAGGGTGATGCAAGTAAATATTTGGCCATGCTGATATGGGTGCAGGTGATGGCGAGAGCTGTTCCAAATAAGTGCAGAATTTCCAGATTGTGACTTCCCTCCCTCCAGGGCATTTGGCTTGGGGTTAGTGTGGTGCCTTCAGAGGTCATCCTTTAGCTGTTTGCAGCTTCTGTTGCAGAACTAGTAGAGAATGCAGAAGCATATACCTTGTTCTAGAAGGTGCCTTTCCTCACATATATAGTATAAGTCTTCATAGGAAAACTGAGAGTTTAGAAACATAATACATTCTGGTGCTCCCTCATGGTAATCTTATTATGCTATTCCTTTCTTATGTTTTATTTTCTTCTAAAATTTCATTTCCTGTGTTTCTTTGCTTTTCCCAATGATCTTTGTAAATTTATCCCCCTGAGCTTTGCTTTCCCACAGACGTTTCCTTAAAATTGGAGCTTCTTAAAATGTTTTTCCTTCCTGGTTAGTATTTTTAAAGAAAAAAAAAATCAGATTGAATCTCTGTAATATCAGTGCATTGGCCTTATTTTGACTAAAAGTTGTTTTCAAAATCTCTGAGGACTGTTTTCGTAGGACCTAATTGTTATCTCTTGATAAATGCAGTGCTTACTACTATTGACATAATGCTATCTCAGCTAGTCGTATCAGACTAGAGCCTGTTTATTTGGCACTAATATGGCAAAGAATAGAGTGGGAAATGCTACTAAAAATGCTAGAAAAGCTTTAAATAATTCTGACAGGCTTTGGAGAAGTTGGCCGTCAAGAAAATACTGAATGATCTGAGTGAACTATTTCAAATGCTCCATATTGAACTGCACAATTTCTGTTTATATGGTTTTGTTTAATAGTAACTGGTTTTTTCCATGCATGGAGTAATTAAAAGTAGATCAGTACTGCAACAGCTTTCATAAAGAAGCCCCTTAAGCATGAATGGAAGGATGCTTCTAGAAATAATCTTCGGTGTTGTGGAAAGTTAATACATGTGTTTTCTTAGTGACAGTGTTTTCAACTCCAAATGCAGGGACCAATGTTTTATTTGTAACACAGAGAAATTTCATTAGGAAAAGTGAGTTTGAGCAAATTCTTAATGATAGTGTTTTCCAGTGTTGTTGCAGTCATTCTGCTAGCATTTCTTCCTTTCCAAATACTCAGTCATCCGTTTCTGCATAATTAAGACAGCGGAGATTTGAAATTAGTCACAACTTTTTGAGTCCTCCTTGAGTCTTCTAATTTTTTAAATCAGCAGATTATATTTTCTTATTAGCAGAAGAGCTGCAGCTAAATGTCTGACCACATCTCTCCTGCTAAAACCTGGCAGGACTACAGCTTGAAGTTCATGTCAAGGCTCATTCCACTGGGAACAGAACAGCCTTGGCTGCTAGCCTTAGATCTGTCCCCATCCAGGCGATTTGCAGAGTGGCCAAATGGTATCCTTTGCATACATTGATAAAGTGCTGGTGCTTTAGATAAAACATGTTGCCGATAAGTGTTTTTTTTGTTGGGAGTTGGAGGGAAAAGGGGGAGGGTTCATATTACAAGACCAAATGCTCTGAAGGGCTTGAGGTGGAGCCTACTGGGAAACAATAAAAAACCAGATATTCCCAAAATAGGGATTCAACATTTTTCTTTCTTGTCATTTTTTAGCTTCCCAATGAACGGAAATATACTTTGCTCTAGACATCATTTATTTAAGTTGTCCACTTCTTAAAAATATTTTGTAGTAAGGAGTTATCCTAGTCTTTAATGTAAACATACATGATGTACGAGGCCACGCATTACTGATTTCCCTGTAAAGAGTACTGCTGGCCTTGATTTCTTTTGGTACAGCATGTTACTTTTTTTTGTTTGTTTTTAACACATTATTTTCAAGGCCTCCTTTAGGCACTTAATTTCAAAGGCTGTAAATCCACAAAATAGATTTAAACAACAAAATTACCTCCTTGCAAAATTTGTGCTTTGGAAGGAAGAAGGTCTGTGCGTTACCAGTTGCTTGCCTCCTTTTCGTTCTAGATCAGGAAGATTTTGTCATTTTTTGTCTGAAATTCATCTCCAGATATTTTTAAAGAGAACTGTTTGAAAGTCATCTTTTCACCCTTGAAATTACTGAGGCACTAATGTCAAATGCCTGGAGATGTCTGGGTGCCTGAGTGAGGTGCTCCAGAGCTCAAATTCCGTAGCTCATCTCATGCTGGAAATATATATCCCAGAGAGATAATTGCAGAGATGTAGGTATTTCTGAGAGTAACTAACTAATTTTTTTTTCCCTGTTCTCACTTTGTTAATATGTCATAACTTTTCAAAAAGGAATAAACAGCCTGACTTTTACTGGCCTATAGCCACACTGTGTTTATCAAAACACAGACGAGAATTGCTATAAATGTCTTGCTGTAACCTCAATTTCGGCTTTTATGGCCAAAGTTATGTGGAGGTGTGTGAAAGGTTTTGTTACAGCAAGTGTGAGTTAAGTTGCTTCCCTTCTACCCCTTCCCCAAGGACTTCTGACTGATCCAGGGTGCATTTTTGGTACTGAGTTTGTGTTTTGTTGATGTTTGTCTGCTAAAGGAAGAAGACTTCGTGTGCCTTTTTTCCTGATCACTTTTTCAGGGCAGGTAGAAATAAGACACATAAAACTTTTTTAGTTTTTAATCTAGGCCATAGTAACATTTAAATTTCTTTTGATATCTTAAAGGTTAAATTTATTTCTACTAACAAAGCACCAATGCTTGCAAACACTGTTTGAGGAATCTAATTCCACTGTGGATAATGGTTTTTGGTAAAAGGCCTTGCCTTGGTGGGGTTGAGCCACAGAGGAGAAGCTTCTGACCTACGGAAGTGCAGCAGGTGGAACTTACCATCCTTGCACTTCTGTCATTTAGGGAAAAAAAACCCTTCCAAAACATACCTGTTTCGAAAGCTTCTAACCTATCAATCTGTTCTTTTTGTGCCTGAATGAAAGGATGAAATTTTCTGCATGTCTAAGTTCTTAACTTAAATTCTTTATTGCTAACCTTTGTTCCTTTTCTTTCAAAGGAGATGATACTTTAAAGATATGGGACATTAGACAATTCAAAAAGCCTCTTAATTCAGCAGAAGGACTGCCTAGCTTCTTTCCTATGTAAGTACTGTAATTTATTCTAGGTAGTAGAAATAGCAGGAGTTGTGCTGAAAGGGAGTGAGTCTACTGGAGTTCTCCTCGGTTCTCTCTAGATCCAGAATGATGCATAAGGGACTGCACAGGGACCATTGTGCAAATAAGATTCTTGGCTATTTTTGGGTTTCACGTTGCTTTAAAAGACTTTATATTTCTGTGATAATTCATAGCTAGCTTTGCTTATTTTATGCCATTTTTCAGTCTCATATGTCTTATGTCTAATTAGATTAGTAACTTTTCAGGAGGAGGCCAGTTCATTGCGCTGTGTTTGTGTAATGAGATATATAAGTGATTCTCAATCTTATTTGGTCTATGATCATTAAAAAAAATCTGGATTGAAAAGTAGACATAACATGAAGGTGCATGGTATAAATTCAGGTTGTTATGTTAGAAGTCCTGATGACTGGGTTTTGGTGTAAAAGTATTATATTGTACTGCACAGTGCTGAGTATTATATTTAATATTTTTATTGGTATTGCCTTAATTTCTATAGCTGTAGCATGAGTTATGCTTTTGCAATAAGATCTTAGGCACGTCACGGACAGCTCAACTGTAATTCCAATTTGTAGTATAGGGGAAAAGTAAACAGACAAAAATTTTTAGGAACTGTATAAACACTCTGCCTTGCATCATTGAAGGATATATCATCATCAGAAACGTATTTCATTAATGATTTATTTTTTTACTTAATGATGATAAGCAGATTTGACAGCACTTTTTTTGTGTTTTTTTTCTTCTTTGCCAAACTTTTGAGCAGAGGAGAATTTTGTTGGAATGAGGATTTTTATTGTATCCAGTTTTGCACATTCTGTGCACAGCTTTAATTGTACATGTGAGCTGTGTCTGATAACTATAGTAACAGATGACGGCTGACAAAAGATTTTTCTAAAGCTTTGTCTTGGTAGACAAATAAAAAAGATTATTTTAAAGAAATACAATTTATATGTAGGTTCTCTATACATTAATTATTGATTTGCCCAGTATAATGATTTGTTTTCTTCAACAGGACAGATTGTTGTTTCAGCCCAGATGATAAAATACTAGTCACAGGCACCTCTGTTAAGAAAGGTGGTGGCAGTGGGAAGCTTTTTTTCTTTTATCGTGAGACATTCCAGAAGTTGTATGAGATAGAAGTTACAGATGCGGTATGTATTTTAGTTATCTTTTGTCAACTATTGAAAATACAAATTAAATCATATTTATATGTTTTTTTTCTCCTGTCACAGGCAATGCTACTAACACTACTGTAATTTCTGTACTCCACATTTAATGGAGAGAAGTAGAGTGGCCTGAATAGGTGCTATTATTCTTTCAATTTAAAAAATAAATAAATCTTGGGACAAGGCACTAGGAGAGACATGAGACAAAGGGCAAGAGGTCAGTTGTTGTAGGAGCTCTTCTGCCCTTGGCACAGGAAACAAAATAGCTTAGTAATTCCATTCACGATTAAGTTAGACTCCTTAGAGCTAATTGTCTGTGATGTGGTCAAGATGACATCTCCATTTCATGGTGATGAACTCAGTAAAGGTGTACAGGAACTTCACTTGAGCCTTGAAATTGCAAGAACAAGAAGCTTGCCAATGATGGCTCCTGTATCTTTGAAAGAAATTAAATAGTAAGAATTACTGCCCTACCTGTTTTGCATTTAAAGAAAACATAATTTTCATTTGCTGCTATTGTCTTCCAGAATTAAGATTAATTCTTTAAGATAGACGGTCTGTTTACCTGCTGAGATAGTTAATGCTGAAGGAGAGTCCAAAAAAAGAATGTTTTGCTATCAGATTCTCACAGAGTTGAGATGTAAATTCTCTTCTTTTGCTTCAAAATGTGAGAGAGAGATGGAGTTGAGAACCAACAGTAGGAAAACATTGGTAAAACAAAACTAGAGGTCAGTAAGTGACTTCACTGGGGCCACTCAAGTACTAAAATTTTAAGCATGTACAAATCTCAGCAGGTTCATAATTTTATACTATAAATTTGTACAGGTGCTGATATTTATATGATACTTTTAAAGACTGTAGTAAATTACTTTTGTCTATAGAGTTTTATTGCTGCTGTTTTTCTTCATTTGTAGTTACAAAATTTAAGACTGTTTTTCTGCTTTAAATATAATGGATCAAATGAAAATAAGGGAAATAATAGGTGAAGAATTGAGACCTTTAAATACTGATCTTATGACATAATTTTGAGTGAGTCAGCACCAATAATACCTCTATAATCAGTCTGTCTAGCTTCCAATTTCAACACTACACATCTAAGAAAAACACAGTTAACCGTATCGACCCGAATCAAAAAGAAGAAAAATTACTAGAACTGGTGTTATGACATAAAAGCAGTATATTTTTTCAAGATCTTTCTATTACTTGTTTCTTTTGGCTTCTTCATGATTGTTCTTTTCTTTTTCTAGAGAAATTACAGTGTTTGGTGAAGTATAAACGCATGAAGTCATGCTAAAAACCAAATGAATTTTAAAGAAGCTTACTTTTATATTGTAGAAGCTGTATATGCTGTTTGTCTGAAAGATCATTGGTCTATAAATTGGTACATTAATACCTTTTGTGTAGTTTGTCAAAGTGCTTTTTAAGCAGTGCAGTAATTTCCTTCTGTGGGCTACTTACCAAGTTTCAATTTTTTCCTTATTCTTTCAAAAATGCATACAGCAAGATAAATACGTAATGTTGTCTGAGACTTCCGTTTGTCTTCTGTAACTAAATATTGTGCATCTTTACCTTTTGTATGTTATCCACTCTTTATGTTTCTATTTTTGCTTTTTTTAGGCATTGCATAGATGAAGTTACAGTATGCCAATAAATGTAGTAAAAGCACACCAATACACTAATATCTGTCTCTGCAAAGAGCTTGATCTGCTCTCATTCCTCATGAAAATAATTTCAGTGATTTCAGTTGGATTTAGTCTAACTAAAAAAAAAAGGCATAATTAGTCATTTATTTCAAGTATAAAGTGAAAATAGTAAGATTTTTTGAGGGCAGTTATATACCAGTTTAGTGGTATAAAGTATATAATAAGAATAACAGAAAATCTACTGTGAAGAGACATAAGCCATTAATGAGTTACTTTTTTGATTTCACAGGGATTTTTCAAGGAAACGCTTGTAAGCTTAGAAAATTGAAAACCACAAAAGATCAGTAAACATTATCTTTAGCCTCCTTGGTAAATAGCCAGTGCAATTGGCCTGTGAATGAACCTAGGGGGTAATGGGAAAATATTTAATAGGAATGTTTGACCAAAGCTGTGTCTGACATTCCTTTCCATCATACCACACAAACCTTTTTTCACCTTTTCTTTCAAGTTTTCATGGGAAAACCCATTACTGTTTCAGAGCTGCTGGAGTGAAACCTTGTGGTTTTACTAATGGACTAACAGTCTGATTATTAGTTTCTGCTGTTGTAGCTGGGTATAGAATATTAATTTGCTTTTCATTTCACAGAATTTTTTTTTTATTTATTTATTTTTAAGTTACAGTCTGTGGACCACTGACTATCCTGAGTTCCCTGTGGAATACCATCCCATCATGTAGGCACTAGCACTTGTGTAGAACTCAAGCTTCTTGGATAAATACTTTTTGAAGAAAAACTAGATAGGTGATGCAGACCATGGGCTCCATCTGTGGCCAGTAGCAGTGTGCCTGCAGAAGTTGGTGTGAACTGGGCAAACACACAATAATGCTTCTCTGATTATGCTGTCTCCAGTGACCTGTGACTTACAGATATCTTGATGCAGACATAGAAATGTTACAATTAGTAGCACTCAGTTGATTTTTCTTCCATGAGTTTATCAAGACGTGAAATTACCCATGTTGCTGCTTATGGTAGGGTTCTTTACTTACCGCAGATTAGATCAGAACTCAGTGGCCTCTCAGTGCCTCTCCCACTCTCATAAGGAAGCTGATGCTCTGCATGCAGTACTTCAGCCTTACTCTGGCTCAGTGTGTACAGGTGCGATTGGAAATTATGAGAGCTTTGTACTGAGACTGTAGTTATTTATGCTAGACTGTTCAGAATTCCTCTCTTTTAATAAGAACCAAACTTCAAAAAATCCTGTTACGCTTGTGCAGCTTTTTCAGTTTTTCTGTCTCTGTTTCTTCTGTCTTGACAGTATTAGCTGTGAATGGTTATAGTGCTCTCACCTCGAATAGTCACAAGAACATATTTGTGTTAAACTTTCTCAGTTGGAACACTGGAGGCTTATTTTATGTGAAAGATTTATAATTGCATGCAAAATGTTTCTTCACTCCATTTAGATGGATGAGGAGACCTAAACAGATGTCAAGAAAACAAATTGCCAGAAGAGGGTTACAAAGTATATGCACAAAACCGCAGAGGCCATTTCCCTTTCCTTTCCTCAGGTAGTGTGAGAGGAAGGAAGACCTGTAGCTGCTTGGGATGAAGTCTTATCTTTTGGGATGTCTGTAACTGCACTCTCTTTCTGGAATGGAGAGGAGATTTCATTTTTAGAAATAAATCAAGGAGGGTTTATTTCTAATTCTTGGTTTGGTTATGCAAGTAGGAGATCTTCATGGGAACCGGTTATAAATACCTAGTGTATGGGAAACGGAGTTGGGTACACATTTCCTCCAATGGCAATTTAAATTAAAATAGCTGTGGATAGCCGCTTGAATCACTCTCACATGTCTATCATCCATTTGGCTAGTTCTAAGAGATCACCCAGTAGTTATCCTTATTACAGACAAGATTGATTTTGGCAGAGGTAGAGCAGTCATTTTCCCCATATGGAAAGGAGAAGTAATACACCCTGTTACTGCCAAGCAAGAGTGGGCAATGGAAAAAAAAATTGTACTATTACAGAAATTACTATTTTTAAATGAAATTTAAGTAATAATTTAGTTTAAATATTTGCTAATGTAATGAGATTATGTACAGTTTAAAATAAGATATGTAAGTTTTTAAAATATACCACTTTTTTTCTAGATAATCAACAAATAAACCATAAATATAGGGTTGTTTTGCAAAACCTGCTTCTGTTAGGAAGGTTCTTCAATATTCTTTTAGTTTCTCAAATATAAGCAAAAGTTGAAGTATTAAATAATTCTGCAAGTACCTCTAAGGGATGTTTCAGGAAGGACTTCTGAGTCAAGCTATAAATAAAGCTTGTTTTTCAATTAAAGAGTGAAAAGGAAAGAAGGAATAAGGAATATGAAACATCCAACATTTTTTATGCAGGGTTGATATAGGTTTGCGGTATTTCTTTCCTTGACCTCCAACAATATCATTTACTATTTATAAGGTGCAGTAATATAGTAAAGGGCTTTTCCACTGTGGCCCATTTCACTAAGATTTAAAGCTTTTGAATTTAAGAAAAATTCTTCTAACTTCTGGAAGAGATTATGATGCTGCTTCTGTTTTTTTTTAAAGCCATTTATTTTATTTGAAAAGAAAATCCACATTTTCACAATAAAGGAAGTAAATACAATATTTAAGGTCCTGTAAATTTTTGTGCTGATGAAATAAAAAAGAAATCTGGTATAAAAGGTGAATCACAGGAATGTATTTTTTAGTAGTGAGATAACATCAGTTTTTATTCTCTGCTTTTATATATATAAAGACAATGTGGTCCTTCCTTTCATATATCCTGCGGCAGCACATATTTTGTTTTAAGAAAGCTGTCACTAGAGGTTTTAAGTATTTAAAAGAAATAAACTGTGCAGGTTTTGTCACTGTAACGAGGAGTATGTGAAAATCTTTTACCTTAGTTTTACAATATACTGTGATGTAAGTGTGGCTGTAGTTTTCACAGAGTAGGTGCCTGAAAATGCTCTGCCTTGCAATATACAGAAAACAGTTTGCCACCTTGATTAAGTTCCTTTTCTGTTCATAAAAAAAAAAAAAAAAAAAAAAAAGACAAAAAGTTCATAGAATCATCTGAGCTTCAAGGGACCCAAAAGGATCATCATTCTGTCTGTACATAGGACACTCCCAACATTCACACCATGTGACTGAGGGTTCTTGAATACTGGCAGACTTAGCCGTGACTGCTTCCCTGGGAAGCTGTTCCAGTGCTCCACCACCCGCTGGGTGAAGAACCTCTTCCTAATATCCAATCTAAATCTCCCCTGGCACATCTTCCTGCCATTACTTCTTACCACTGTTGTTCAGTGGCTCAATTAACTTCTATGAATGTTTTTTTTAAAGCAGTAACCTTGAAAGGTAAATGATACAGCATTGCTCACCATGCTTTAAGTTATTGGCCTCTGAAAATATTTTTAGGATATTCTTAGTTTCTATGTAGAAAATTGTAAATGTTATCCATTTCTGATCCTTTTTTATTGAATGTTTCCATACATTTTTAAAGTCCTGTTTCTCAAGGGAGAAACATTAGTGTTGTATGCAGTACTCTCATGAGTATTTTAAATCTAATGATAGCAGGTCACTGTATTCTAGATATTCCCTAACCTCCCACCTTATTTATTGTAGTTGGCTCTTTTCCTTGGGAGAGCTCCAGGGGAATCTCAAACCTGAAGAGTCTTGCAATTGGGGTTTAAAGTGGATTTTTAATATAATATTAGTATATTTTTATTGTGTGGACAGCCTTTTTTATTTTCTTTTTTGATCAGAGCCTTCGTAGCATCAGCATATGACCATTAGCCATCTTTTTGCTCAAAAGAATCATAGAATGGTTTGAGCTGGAAGGGATCTTGAAGATCATCCAGTTCCAACCCCACTGCCGCAGATACCTTCCACTGAATAGGATTGCTCAAAGCCTTATCCAGCCTGGCCTTGAACACTTCGACGGATGGGGCTTCCATGATTTCTTTGAGCAACCTGTGCCAATGCCTCATCAAATAACAAACAGTATGGAAGCAAATGGGTAGCATTTGTTGTGAAGCTGAATTTTTAATTAAATACAGCAGTTTTGTAAGAGTTACTCAGTCTAAATTTTTTTGCCTCCTTTGGTTGGTGGGTGCAGCCAGGAGGCAGACCAGCCTTTCCCAGGTGCAGCAGTGTGGTCAGCCAAGTTGTTGGCTTTTGGATCACCACTCTGCTCTAAGACATCAGTGAAAAGAGATTACAGAGTGTGCAGTGGGAATTAATGTCTCTGAGTAGCATTATCTTTCTAGGATTCTAAAGGCAGAATTTCTGTTATTCTTGGAGAGGAGCAGGCAGTTAATATGGCTGATGTTTCGTACAGATCTTTTGCAGAGGAATCGAGGTGGCTGAAGGAGAAGGAAACACCTATGCATGTGAAAGCCTTTCCTTACTCTGCTCACTTTATCAGCTGGTTTTACTTTCCGTTCTACAGGTCAACCATCATTATTAATGATCCTTGATTATTATGTAGAAATAGTGTTATTTCTGCAGGTAAGATGGCCATTAGCTTCAGATTAGAATATTGAGTTTCTGTCATTTTTTTTTTTTAAATTTTCTTCTGTAAATTCCAATTGCATAGAATTTGAGAGGAAATATTTCTGTACATTTGGGGGAAAATGTGCTGAAACATTTGCTTAACACTCTTATAGGCCTCTTTGTGAACTTCATAGAGTAGGAGGGCATGAGAGAGAGGCAATAAATGTTTCCTTTTGAAGCTTTGAGATCTTGAAGGCAGGCAGGAGTAACTTCGCTACCTTCAAATTAAACCTTTCCTGCAGCCCAGTATTAGGAGATTTTTAGTATGTTTTGAGGCATTTTCCTCTTTTTTTAACAAGTATTGTATGCATTTTTGCTGGGAGGTATTAAGAAGTAGTTGCAGAGAAGTTTTCAGTCCAGGAAAGCTGAGCCACTTCAGACTTGCCCATGAGGATTTGTATGAAGACTAGGTTTGTATCCCCTGTACAGCAGTCTTAAGTATCTGAAGCTTCTAAATGGTTCTACACCTTTATTGTAAAATACAAATGCTTACCATGCCACTGCTATAGTAACTTTCATAATTACAGAAATTGTTTGAAAGTGGTGATAGCCGAACAGGAATGGGGAACAATCACTGAAAGATTTTGTGGTAGTGGGAATCTGTCTTTTGCTGTTACCATCAAAATATTTCAATGTTTTGTTTATAGAATTCCTTTGAAATAGGTACAGTGAAATATCACTGAATTCTGTAGTAGATTAAGTGGGAAGGCACACTGAATTTGATCCCTCACTCCAGTCTAAGCTTGAAATTGCTTACTTCTCTCAAATATAAAAATTATTTATTGTAGCTATAGGCTTTGGTAATGGGTAATGTTAATTTGAAAGCTAATTACTGTTTTCTAATAAAAAAAATTAATAAGTAGATTCCTACGAAGTATTGCTTAATTCTAATTTGAGCTCCTGTGTTTAAAAGATATTGCATTGTACAAACAGTTCTTCACCATGAATATGTAGGGTTTTCACAAGAGAAAAGACAGAAAAGATGTGCTAAATGAACTGGTTACACGCATATTTGCACTAATTTTACTGACTTTTGTTTTTTCCAGCAGTGGTGGCATTTGTAAAAATTATAGTTACGATAAATACTCAGTTAAGTTAGAAAAGCCCTATTTGGACACTGCTGTGGTGACCTGTCCTTACAGAGTCCACAACCACAGTCAGAATGTCATTTTACACATTCACTATCTTCTCTGCTGATACGCTGCTTATCTGGCTCTCTGGACAGCCAAGTGCAGCAAATTAAAGCAGCGCTGTTCAAACAGAACCTGTCACATACTGTCATGGCCAGTGAAGCAAAGCTTGCACATAAGAAAGAGAGAAGATTTGTTTAATTTTTTCTTTTCCTAACCAAAAATATTTCCTAGAACAACAGCTCTTGCTGTTGCTTTTTTATTGTATAGCTTCAGAACAGGTTCTGAAGCAATTATGTATTAGATTTTAGGTTACGAATAGGGTACAAAATGAGTGAACATAGGCTGTATTTGTTTCTGTTTTATCCCTCTTCAGTTTTTAAATATTTTCAGAGCTACACCTGATCTTGCAAGGTAAGATTGTGTAGTTTTAGGAGTTTGTATCTGCTATATTCTTTCTGCAATAGTATTTAATTTGGCTTACAGGTCCTTTATCCTTGAACTGGGGAGTTTTATGTGAGCAGGACAACACACTGTAATATAGATCCTTGTTAGTTTTCTGTTTTTCTTATACAGTTATTTTGGCTACTGTAGGCTGCAGGGATTCACCTGACCAAATATAGTTGTCTACAGCTGATCCAGTCACCCTAGGCTCCTTTTCTAATCAACAGAGAAAAATAAACATGTCCAGACTGTGATTTTATCTCATCCTAAAATAGATATCTAAAATAGGTTAGATGAAGGCTACTATAAAATGCTTATTTCTCTCTGTTAAATATAAACAGAAGTGAAAGTTTGTAGACATTTAAAGAGTAGACCTCTGAAGATTAGAGATATAGACATCTTAGATTTGGTGAGGTAAGTCCCACCTAAGATCTTCACTTCCCTCCACTGATGTTAATTGTGTCCTGCTACGGCACCGAGATATTTCATCTCTTGTGCTTTGACCTTGCCAATAGCAAAGTAGGAGACAGTGGGTTTCTTTTGCATGCATTTCTATTGATATAAGGATTTATGACTTTAGGCAATTTACAGGAGAAAAGCCTGCTACTCTGTGAAAGGATTGTACTAGCTCAGAGTCAAGTTTACACTCTTACTTGCACCTGATTTCCAAACATAACTGTCAAAACATCAGCAACTTCACCCTAGGATTACAGAACTTTATCTGAATTTTTACAAACTTGGTTTTGTTTTTGAATCAGTGGAAATATCACATGGAGGGAACACTTGCTTCAACAATTAGAGGTGTGTGAAGTCCTGGCATTAGCATATTCCCTTTCCATTTTCAGTATTTATCTAGAATTAGTGGTATTTTTTTTCTAGTGATAATTTGCAAGGAAATCACTTTTGCTTCTTCCAGTTTACTAGTGGAATGTTGGCTGCACAGTCACAACAGAGGTAGTATGAACATCAGCTGTATGACAGCATCATTCAGTAGACATTTCCATGCCCTCAGGGTGGTTTTCTGTAGGCATGGAAGTAGATGGATGCACCTTCTCTGTTTACAGAATTTCTTTATCTGTAATTTCAACAGTTTTTACTAATAACCATGGGAGCAGACACTAAGTTAGAGAAGTTAGCCTAAATGTCTTATAGCTGCAGATAACTGGATAATCAATTCTGGCATTTTGGAGCAAATTTATAAGCAGGCTGAAAGTTGAGAACTGTCAGAGAAAACTGAAAGGCAATATTTGAAGTGAAGAGAAAGAAAAATTGAAAAGGTTTATTCCAACAGTGCATAAATTATATAGAAGCATGTTTTTATTTCTTCATCCTGCATTGCAGGAGGAGCTTAACTAATGAACTTGAAAAAGATGATACATTATTACGCGTGTGAAAATACACTTCACATGATGTGTTCATTTTCAAAGAGAAATGCATAGTATTTAACCTTAAAACTTAACTGACTTTAGGGAGAAGAGGTTGTTTCCAAAGAAAATAATGCCTTATTGAGAAGTAAGACCTCCCAAAAGAAAGAAAAGAAATTAAAACATCATTGTAAAATGCTCTGCCTCTAATTTACTTTTCATTTTGCAGTAGCAAGGAAAGAATATAGCTCCATTGACCTAAGTGCTGCAGAGGTGTATGGTGATTCCTATTTATGTCAAAAATATGGAAGTTCTTGGAAAACGGTGGAATTTGATATCGTGCCAGTCTTGCAGCAAATTATATCCTGCATATTGCATTAGAGTAGTATATGTATACATACAAACATGTCTTTAATAAAATTTTCCTAAAAAAAGTTTGGCGATTATCTTGGGATTTGTATACACATAAAGTTAGTCATTTTGTTGGATATGAGTCAAATTTTTACAGAAATGCAAAAAATAAGAAATCAGTGCTTTTGTACAGCTCCATCTGTCAGAGGTGTCAATTGTTGGAATAGAAATACAAGAAGACAATGATGGAAGAAAACCTTATTTTTCCCTACTTCTCTTGCAGCAGAGAGAAAGAGGATAGAAGTGAATTATACTTTAAAGAGGTGTTCTTTATATGTGTTCTCCTTATTTTGTTACATAACAGTCAACCTTACATTTTGGTAGATTCAAAATATTTTAGTGAGAATAAGTGACTGCTTAGGCTCTGACAAGTGGCAGAAAAATATTTTAGGCATAAGAATTAATGTTTATTTGAAGGCTATATATATTCTATACTATGTAGGAACTAGGAATACTTACTATATTTGGTCCTTTTTTTTTTTTTTTTTTCCTTAGTGCTTTATCTATGTTTTCCATAGTGCATCCCCTCTGAACCGTCTCAGAACCCCCATAATCTCTGCCAGTCCCTCTTTCCAATGTGAAACATCTCTAACCTTTCCTAGTCCGTCTTAATAGAATTTATTAACCTTTCTTCACCTTCTTGCTTCCAGCCTATACTAGCACCTCTGAGTCCGCTCTTCTCGCTCCGGATCCACTCTATCCATGCTGTAAAACTGAATACTTTTACCTGAAGCATGGACTAGGGAACTGAATTTTGCATTTACTGCTGCAGTCTTGAACTATCGTTTTAAGCAAAAATCCAGGAAAATTCTTTCAATCCTTCACATCAGCCTGTAGTTTTATGACCTTACCAGCTTCATGTTTTCATCTTAGGGGCAAATTTTCCATTCCTGTCACAAATCATTTTAATCTTTTCTTGCTGTCCTTGTAAAAATGCCCTCTCTGCATTGTTTACTCCTGTCGGGATGTTACCCAAGTGCTCTGGACAGTTTCAGTTGAGGTAATAAGCTTTTGCTTGCTGAGAAATCTGCTTCGGATATTACTCACTTTGCCTGTTAAACACAGGGGTATATTTCTAGGCCAGAATAAACGTACTGTTCTGTGTTAGAGAAAATTGTGTTTCAGGCTTCAGTTTCGCATTTAGAGGCACTGCTGTTAAAACCTGTCAAAGCACTGTTTAATGCGCATGGTACTAGGAAAGCCGTGTGTGTAGTTACTTAGAGAGCTATCTCAGCTAAAGAATAATCGAACAGAGAAATTATTTGTTATAGTTTGCCCTTTACTTGCAGCAACAGCTCTGCTTGTATGATACAAAGGGAAACACACAGGTGAGAACAGGCTGTTGGAGTGAGACTATTTATGAGCCATAGCAGAATTGCACATGAGCTGGGACTGCACATGTCACAGAAGAAATGCAGGTGAAATAGCACACAAGGAAACAGTGATATCATCACTTTGCCCTGCCACCTTTCTACATATTTATGAGTTTTGTAGTTTAAGATTACCACATATTATTAAGCTTTTAGTTATTATAAGTAAATTTTTTTAAAACTGGAATTTATGTTAAAAGAACTGGGAGTCTGAAGTGAGTACAATGCTTACTTTAAAAATAAAGTAAAAATTATGTATCATTCAGCTAATTCATAGTTTCTATTTAAAACAGTAGCACAGCAATTTTCAGAAAAGGTTTGTCTAATTTCAAGAAGAATCAATAATATGTTTTTATTTTATTAGTCAGTTGTTTTTGAAGATAAACGTTTTCATCCTGATTGCAAAAAATGCTTTAATAATGTGTACACAATTTTAGTTGACTTCCAGTTTAAGTCAGTATTACAAGACAATCTGTTACCTGAAAATAATTACGAAGGCCTAGTATTAATAATACTCACTGAATCTCTTCTGCTCTATTTCACAGTGACAATGAAGAAGGTAAATTTGGAGTGTTTTTCTTTCTTTTAATATTTTTAATGTTTTCCCTGCTGGACGAAAATATTTTCAGTCTTTTCCCAGTATTTCTCCATGCCAGTTACTGTGTTTGTATATGCAACAGACATTGCCAAAGGCTTTTCAGATTGATTCATTTGAAGAACTTAATGCTTCTGCAACAGCAAAAGTACTGAACAGCTTTTAAATAAGTTCTAGTAATTGTCTTTTCTAAGTGCTGTGCTTTCAGATCTTACAGTCACAAAGCTGGCCACATAAGTTCCATGGAAAAAATTATTTTCAGGACTTTTATGAGAGGCTTCCAGAACTTTATGATCCAAAGACATACAGTCCAAAACATCCAGCCATTATAGAAATCTTTTAATCAATTGTTGAAGATGTTTATGTAATGATACAGTTTGCATTTTATCATTCTTTTATATTATAACATTATTTTTCATTTGCAATGCTGAGATATGACCTGGAATATTTTGCACTTCAAAATCTATATAGATTTGTTTTGTTTCATCTTTAAATGTTATAAAAAATAGGTTGGGTCTTTCTGTATTGAATATTTTAAATTAGAGTTAGTTAACTGAAGTTTTTGGGTTTTCTGGTTTTCTGAATATCGAAGCTGTCATCCACAGGATTTCCTTACAACCACTACTTACGGTTAGTCAAGTGTTTTGTGCTAGGTTTCCATAAAACAATGTTAGGCAATTTAATTCCCTGCTTTTTAACTTCTCTTTTCAAGCATGAAAGCACCTTGCTAGGTGGAGGGAGAGCTTGCAGTTTTCTCTTAACTGCTGAGGTTGTTGCTTCCAGCCTGAGTTTCTGTCTCAGCGGCAATTAAAACTGAAACACCACCTAGTTTGTTTTGGGTTCCATTGCAGATCTCAGCCTTAAAATGAAACAAGTTATTCTTAAATGGTGATTGTGGAATGGTAAACCCCCTTTCCGTATCAGAGAAAGAGGAAGTGACTGCAAGAAAGCCCATGGGCATTTGCATCAGGCAAAAGAGTGTTGCCAGCAGGTCGAGGGAGGCTGTTCTTCCCCTTTACACGGCTCTGGTGAGACAGTCTCTAGTGCTGGGTCCAATTCTGAGTTCCCAGTACAAGAGAGAGATAAACATGTTACAAACATGTTATAGTGAGTCCAGTGAAGGACTGCAAAAGTTATTAAAAGCTTGGAGTATCTGGCACAGAACACCCATTTCTAAAATAATCTGAAAATCTACATAAGTAGTTTTATTATTTCTTATAAAGTAGGTTTATATGCTAGTGGATTAATAAAATTACTTGCATGTTCAGAGCTTGTATTTGTTTAGTTGCGTAAGAAATTATATTCTGGGCTGTTTTACTGTTTCAGAAGATTTATAGGACTACATTTAATGGCAGTTTCTTTTGCCTGCTCTGGTACACGTGCCATGGTGGTTTTAAGTGTGCTCTGCATGTTTGACAAGTTAGAAACTTAGCAATCCCCATCAGTGCTGAGCCACGCTGTCTCAGGCTTTGTTTTTGTTGGCTGGTATCCAGTACCATGCTATAAAATACATTTACTTGACAGTAGAAAGTGGAGAACCACATTAACTACGAAGTTTGAAAAGACTAGCTAAACACATGCAATAAATATTAATAAAAGAGAAGGCCACCCACCTTTGACCTTCAGTCCTTGTTATTAGCTTTGTGTGGGTTTGAGTTATTGGAGCATTTTGAATATTACATAATACTATATAAGAATCTTATTTAAATCAAACAATTTATTTGCAATCCTGCATTACTTTTCTTGGTTATTTGTGGCAGGAATCATGGACAAAATACATTATCAGACTTCTACTTTGTACTTCAGAGTTACTTGTAGAAATACTGTTGTCCTTTAGTTGTTCTTGTAAAAAACAAGCTGGGTTTATTTGTACCTGTAAGTAAATGAGAAATTGTAATGTTGTTTGTATATCTGTGTAGGAGGAGGAAGTTTTACAAAGGGACCTTGTAAGGAATGGTCAGTTGATTCATATAAACTCATCTCACTGAATTTTTTTTTCTTCAACAACAACACAAAGCAGAAAGACTGCTCAGAAGAGAGTCATCTGTCATCTTGTAGTAAAACAAAGTTCTGAATCATGATGGCTGAATGGGGCTTCAGAATTTTTTCAGTAGTGTTTAAGTTATGTGCCTCATAACATGTGAAAAGAATGGGATCTGAACCAAACCAGAAATAGTATGGAACATGGAATGGGAAATTATTCAGGCGACACTAGAGCTGATACACAACCATTCTCTTCCAGATTAGTTGGCTCTCATCTCCCAAGTTATAGGCCTATGTTACACCCCTAGCCTTACTGTATTTTTCTTGTGAAGTCATTAGCGGTTCCCATTTTGTGAAATGTACATGCTGTGTTATGTGAAAAAAGTATATAGAGAGATGCTTTAATGATAGGTAGATGATAATGTTTGACTGTTGAATTATTAATTCACTTTGAGAAGAGTCTATTCCTGGTTTTTGAGGAAGGAGTAGTAGTGATCTTGAGGGAGAAAAGGGCCAGAAAAACAAGCATTGTTCAGTGAAATGCTAACATGATGATGCATTCTGCTAGATCTGGATAGATATATCACATACGTAACACAAACCCTGTTAAGACTTGACTTCAGTCCTGGACAGTATCCCTGTAAAGAATTACTGTCTCTCAAAAACAGGTACTGTCATCTCTCTGAAAGTCCCAGTTAGTCAGATGCATGTGCAGGTTTCCTGCTTGTGTTAAGATATGTTGTCCTTTGTGGCAGTTAGCAACCACTTTTTTGGCCGTCTCAAGTCAGAAGCTTGAGTCCTATGGAGTTTTTGTGCTGCTTGCTGAATCAGATTGAATACACTAATCACATGGAGATTAATAATCACATGGAGAACCAAGCTGTGTTTATAAAAGAACAATATTCTTAATGTCTGAAAATGAGTTTCTCTGCTGACCAGAAGGGTGACAGAGCTGTGAGACATTGGCTTCAAATACCAAGTTCTGGGTGTTGTGGGGAAGAAAGAACTAAGAGTGAAAATCAGTTGCTCTTCCGTTTCTGCAGTCAGTGAGTGAAAGGTCAGCACTGTATGAGAAGAAGTAAAAACCAGATAAAGTCAAGAACAGGGTGGAAGAACTGAAAAGAAAAATGCAAAGTCATAAAGGCCTGCATTGCTAAATCTAAAGCACTTCATTGTTCTCATTCAAATCACCCTTTAACTTTCCATTTCCATTATGCCCACAAAGACTCTTGACCAGTTAGCTTATGTAAAGGACTGGTTATCACACTGCCAACAATTTGTACTTCCTTTTCTGCCTACATCCATGTTTTGTCTCTGCTTTTACATTGTATTCTGCTCTTGAGAGGAACTTATATTCATTCATCCATTCATTCATGTGCTTAAGCTTGTTTCTGCTACAGTGTAACTTTGATCCACTATTTCACTATATGAATATTAATTCCAAGATCTAGGTGAATGACCAACTAACGTAACAATATGTTGCTTTATTTCAGAGTGTTGTGCGTTGCCTTTGGCATCCCAAGCTGAACCAAATCATGGTTGGTACAGGAAATGGTTTGGCCAAAGTGTACTATGATCCTGTCAAAAGCCAGAGGTACGTAATCATGATTAATGATTAAGAACCCTATTTTTTTCTCAAATTTAGCCTCATTCTATAGTGCTATGATTATACTAAGATATGAGAAAAACTATTTTTCGTAACTTTTGTTTTGCAGAGTTTTACTTATTAGTAACAGTAGAAAGGAAAAAACCAAACAACAGTTTGTTTCTGAAAAACGACACATTTTCTTCTGGGCTTTTCACGGAGCAGTTTGCTGACTATTCTACCTGAATTTGCAAACACTTTCATTGTTTAATTGCATGGAATCTGCAGTACGAATAACAAACCTTTCATCTGATCTCTGGGAAGTCGCTGATGCGCTGTTATTGAAAGTCATATTATTTGATGTCTTTTGTTTTTATTTTCCTGGAGTAAAAGTCTTGTTTCAAAAGATTAGCTTAAACTTCGGTGTCTGTGAAATAGTACTAGAAGACATAGTTTGGAGGGGGGGCAAACCAAAGTGGCACATTCCCAATGTTCTGCTAATCTTCTGCCACGCTGCCACCTATCACATGTGGATTTTGCCTGTATGTCTAGTGGAAAGGTAGTAGTCATTCATCAGAAGGTGACTTGTCAGCCTGGAATGAAAAGAACAGGACTTAACTTGTCTATAAATATTTCTTTTGCAATTTGCTTTTACCGTTTGGATTGGCTGGAGAACTGGGGCATGCTTCCTTCCTGTCAGCAGGGCAGAAATTTGCACTTTATCTATACCGAGTGGTATGAATAAGATGTTTTTCTCCTATATGCACTTAACCTTGTTTCACTGGCATGCAAAAACATACTGTGTTACAGTTCACAGTTTCTGGCTGCTTACTGTGACCTGGACATTTGCATGTGAGGATAAACTCTGGTTTACAAGATTATCAGAAATAAGTTTTGTTTTTCTGATCTTTGTCAATTTAAAGGACAAGAGAGTTGATAATCAATTTTTGGACCGCTCTCCAGAGGGCAGCTTGAGTCTTCTAAGTACAGACCACAAGATCTGTACCTCAGTTTTGTGCTTAGTTTGTTTTCTGGTACTTATTGTGAGTCATACAGTCTTTCCTTCTGCATTGTTACAGACACCTCTGCTTAGATAACTGCCACCTTTACTGCTTAGGAAGAGTACTAGGAACAAATCTTTGCCCATGTTTGGAGAGGAGCACTTTCCGTGTGCACGCTACAAGAACTGTGGACAAATGAAGCATGAAATGAATCTTGTACCCTTAATTCTGCGTGCCATATAAACTGCTCTGTAACAGAAATGCTAGTCTGTCTGCCCTTCTTCACATCTGCGTGGACAGGCGAAGTTACACACATCCATGAATATTTGAAGTGCTATATGTTTTTGTTGAAACCATGTCTTGAATGAAAAGTGGTTTCTGTTTGATATAAACAGACCAACTTAACTGCTGTATGTTTCCTCCTAGGGGAGCAAAATTATGTGTGGTCAAAACGAAACGAAAAGAGAGGCAAGCAGAAACTCTCACACAGGATTACATTATAACACGTAAGGAGTTTAAATATATCTTTATAGCATCATACTCAGCACTTTCTCAGGTTTGAAATTATTTGCAGATGATTTAGCTTTGTATTTTCCCCTCTGAAAAGTTGCAGTCTTTTAAGTATTGATTTTTGGTGCGGGATTTTAGTGCTTCATACAAACTGTTTTGTAGCCTTGCGCAACCAGAAGAGTATATATTTTGTATGTATAACACACTTAGGAAATATCAGAGCTTTCTTAAATCTTCAGTTTTGCATAACTAAACTGGTAAATGTAGATGGGTTTAGGATGTGTTTTGCCACGTGGGAACATTTACAGTACAAGTGGCAAAATCAGAGACATTAGAGATATCACTTGAAATTTGTTCAAGACTTTTTTCAAAATTTAGAACTTGTCCAAAGTTATGTCAAGGTCAAGGGAGGTGATTCTGCCCCTCTGCCCTGTGAGACCACACCTGGTGTACTGCGTCCAGCTCTAGAGCCCCCAGCACAGGAAAGACAGGGACATGTTGGAGTGGGTCCAAAGAGGGACCACTAAAATGATCATAGGCCTGAAACACCTCCTATGAAGAGAGACCGAGAAAGTTGAGTTTGTTCAGCCTGGAGAAGACTGGGAGGAGACCTCATTGCAATCTTTCAATACTTAAAGTGGGCTTCTAAGAAAGATGGGGAAAAACCTTTTAGCAGGATGTGTAGCAACAGGACAAGGGGCAATGATTTGAAACTAAAAGAGGAGAAGTTTAGATTAGATGTTAGGCACATTTTTTTTCACTGAGGGTGGTGAAACATTGGCCCAGGTTGCCCAGAGAGGTGGTGGATGCCCCATCTGTGGAAACATTCAAGGTCAGTTTGGATGGGGCTTTTAGCAACCTGGTCTAGTTGAAGATGACCCTGCTCGCTGCAGGGGTGTTGGACTGGATGACCTTCATGGTCCCTTCCAACCTAAACCATTCTATTATTCTATGTAGGTTTAAAATAGTTTAAATATCTCTTTAGTCTCAGAGTTATGCTTGTATAAGAACTTATGTTCATATTAAGGCTCACTGGCTCATAAGAAAGTGTTATCATTGTTATTTTAAAATGTTTAGTGATCTCCTTTTTCCCAATGGCAAATTTTACAAGGGAATGAGTGGATCAACTGAGAGGTTTTGGTCTTCCCCATTAGCATTGTGCTATGTAGTGTTTTCTCATTTGCACTGACAACACTCATGCAGTTCTGCTGTCCTGCTTCTCTTCATCCTTTTCCAGTTCCACAATGTTTGAGTTCTGCTCTGTTCGCCAGTAATCTTGGTCTTTTTTTTTGGGTAGCAGTGGCTAAAGTAGTAGCTGGCAAAGATCAGGCATATTTATCTCCTTGGGGTGCTTTTCTCAATCCATCCTTACTACAGCCTTGACTATATCAGCATGTGGTGAAGGGCAAATAGGATGGTGAGGGGGCTGAAGGATAAGCCCTATGAGGAGTGGCTGAGGGAGCCGGCGTTGTTTAGCTTGGAGAAGAGAGGGCTGAGAAGAGACCTCATCACTGTCTACAACTGCCTGGAAGGAGGTTGTGATGGGGTGGGTGCTGGGCTCTTCTCACAAGTGACAAGCGATAGGACAAGAGGAAATGGCCACAAGTTGCACCAGGGGAGGTTTAGACTGGACATTGGGAAGAATTTCTTTACTGAAAGGGTGGTCAGGGATTGGAACAGCTGCCCAGGGAGGTGGTGGAGTTGCCATCCCCGGAGGTGTTTAAAAACCAGGTGGATGAGTTTCTTAGGGAAATGGTTTAGTAATGAGACAGGCACGATTGGACTCGGTGATCTCAGAGGTCTCTTCCAACCAAGTGATTCTATGATGCTATGATCTAAATACTTCGTATGTCCTGTCATTAGTATTTATACTATAAAGAGCTTTTGTGAATTTTCAAAAACTTTCTGCTTAAAATCCAGTGGACTTTTGTTTTCTGTGGCATTTATAAATGCCCTTTAAAAATTTAGGTGCCAATTATGCAAAGTTTTGGCATTTTATCCTTTACTTTTAGCGGTTTAACTCCTTCTTCCACATGATTTTGAAAATAAACAAGGATACTTCCATATAGAGCAATGCAGAAAAATGTTGTAAAGATTTGCTTTGCAAATTTTTGTTGCGTATTTTGGAAAATTTTCAAGGGGTTATATGTTTGTCTGGATTGCCTGTAATGGATATTTAAAATGCAGGAATGTTGTTTTGAGGGATTAGGTGTTAATTTTCCAAGCACAGGAATAGGCAGTTTGGGTTTCCCTTAGGCAACCATGACTCTACAAATGGCAAAACCTGGATCTGTGTGTTAGTCATCTTAGATGCCCTATGCGAACAGATCAAGCTTAGTGCTTGCCAGCAGATTTTCCCAGGCATTTCATACTTAATGAAATCTGCAAAACCAAAACCTAAACATTGATTTCCAAAGATCTACTGCTCTGTCACATGTCTGTGACTTCACTTAGTCTAATAAATTGAGCAGGGTTACAGAAATATCCTGAAAAATCAAACTGATAGGTCCCTGGATGCTGCTTTCCCTTTTTTATTCAATATAGAGCCAGTGCCACTAAATTTAAGATTTGTTTTCTTGGGTTTTGCCTTCATTAGGTGTTTTGACCCCGACACAGTTTCCCACATTTTGGGAAACAGTAGCAATCAGCACACCTGAATGTAACAGCGAGAGAACAGTGTCTCTTAATACAGTCTCTGTTGCTGACAAATGTTTCTTGTCTGAGTGGACCAGAACCATTATGGTAGCAGGTTTATGCAGAAATAGAAGTTTTAAATCCTGATAATTTAACCACATTGTTTCAGTTACAGGTATTCTTCCAACCTTGATTAGTCTCATAATTCTAAAAAGAACATGATTGTGACTTCATATGCAGACACATTGAATTTTGGATTGTTGAGGGGATTCCACCCCTCTCTGTTTCAGATCCAGGGATGTTTCTATGGTTTTGTCATGCTCATGTATTAGAAAGCCATAGAGGCAGGGAAAGTTCAGAAAAGAATAACTGTTTGGTCACAATGCTAATGTTGAGAACTGAATGACAAGGGAATAAATTAAATACGCATAAACTATGCAAACAGTATTTCAGATGAAAGGATGATGCCTGAAGGAACCCTGGCAATCTGACTGCTTTCATCTTTGAAAAATTCAGTAGGAAGAAGCTCTCTAGAATATACCTCAGTAAATCATCGCTTGAATACAGAAGAACTGAGGGATGCTTCTGCCACTTTTTCCATTGCAAGCAAGAATCCCAGTCTTTATAATTAGAATATTAAAAAGAAAATGGGATTTCTAACATTTCGTTTTCTCCAAAATGTGTCCTTTTCAGCCCATGCACTTCCAATGTTCCGTGAACCACGACAACGAAGCACCAGGAAACAGTTGGAGAAGGATAGGCTGGACCCCATGAAGTCTCACAAACCTGAACCTCCTGTAGCGGGACCAGGTAATCTAGGCATAATCATTTCAGACTGTCATATGCCAAGGGGACTGAACCTAATGCTTGAGTTCTACATTTGTTCAGATTTGCACTCAAACTTCTTTGGCTGGTGACTCTACTATGTATGTCTATATGTATGGGCAGTGTCCCACTTATCTGGAATAAATTAATAATCACAATGACTGAAATTTAAGTTATATAATCAGTAAAACTTTTACATAAACGCAGCTCTAAATTAGAGCTAAATTATTAGCTCTATAGTATTAAATAACTTCTTTATATCAGATCACTGTTACAGACACAACACAACATTTCTCTGCTTATTTCTTAGAGTATTTTAAAGAAAAATATTTTTTTGGTTTTTTTTGACTATAGGTCGCGGTGGGCGAGTTGGAACTCATGGAGGCACTTTGTCATCATATATTGTCAAGAATATTGCACTGGATAAGACAGATGATAGCAACCCTCGAGAGGCTATTTTGCGTCATGCAAAGGAAGCGGAGGAGAATCCATACTGGGTTGCTCCGGCTTATGCTAAGTAAGGAAACAATTAAAAATACAAGGAATATTTTTGGAGGCCAGTGGAAGTTCAGTAAATACAGAAGACACACATTTTTAATGGTATACTTTGCCTTTTATGTATTGCTGCCACAAATATGTAAACCAAGAATATACCATACTCTTTTATGAAGAGTTACCAGGAAGTTAAACTGTTGAAAATTGACATTTCCATTTTTAAAATGTACCTGTTAGTCGTGGAAAATTAATTTAAAGCTAAGTTAATTAGAATTTAGAATCTTCTCCAAATCAATGTCAGAAATTGCAGTATATCTTTTAATAACGTACTGGCCCATTGACAGACTGGGATGATAAGTTTTTTCCAATATGCCCTTTAGTTCTGACTGATTCTTGCTTTAAACTTTCAAAATACTTACTTGATGTTATGACAGCATATTTTAGATGAGTTCTCAGATGTCTTAAATTTTTATTTAAATTTTTCTCACGTAAAGACCTGAGAACTTGCTTGAATTAACTTGATGTAAAAGGTATAGCAATATTAAAAATCGCACTGATAAGATTTCCTACAAAAAATTGGACATAAAGAAATAAGTTTTCAGTTGTTGCTACGTAAATTGAAGGAACTAATCAAAATTATGGTCATAAAATCTTGGTAATCCCACAGATAGTAACTTACTCAGTTTAAATTGTATGTGTGTGTGTGTGTGTGTATTTGTGTGCATGTGTTACAGTGAATATTGTGCAATATAATTCTTTAATGCCTTTACGAAAGATCGTTTTCCTAAACATGATTAGATTTCAAAGCATTAAGTAAATACATTTACAATAGTACTAAAATAAATACTAAATAAATGCATTTCAATATAAAGAACAGAAACAACAACTTTAAAAGTTACCAGAACTTTCACATTCCTTTACTATTACTGATGTCTTTGTTGCACAAAATTAGCTAATATAAGTAGTATTTTCAAAATACATAAGGAAAAGGTTTTGAAGAAATGTAATAGTCTACACAGAACAGTCTGCTAATAACAAACTATTTTTTCTTGTTAGCAGCCCAGTGTTCTGTCTCCTCGGCTGTGCTTTCATTATTACTTTACTGTCTCTGCTTTTTCATTAGTGGTTATCTTTTTGGCAAAACAATCAACACTTCTTTCCATAAACTCAAAATAAGAATCATGGCTGTTTATAATGGTGACACTTGTTTTCTTACTTGTCTCATGTTGACAAAGATAACTGAATAGCTGTTCCAAGGCAGCTTGAGAACGTCAGTGACCCATGTTGGTTTTGACTGGGTAATTAATAAGCATGGCATACTGGGTAGTTAAGTATGGCATTCATTTTTGTCCATCAGATCAGTGCATTATACAGTGTAATAGGAATGTTTGAAAACCTGATTCTGTAACAGTTATTGTACTGAATGTGCTAAATATTGATTTTTAATTGTTTGAGAGTTCATATTTATTAGATATGAAATTTACTTTGAATGTGTAAGCACCTGTCTCAGTTTGAGATATGCAACTATCCATTCTCAAAATAAATACAATCACACATTCCATCAAGTAGATAGATACCTCAGTATATTTTTGGCTCAGTAACCTGCAATGTAGTAGACGTGAAAGTTTTAAAACATAGCTATATTACAGGCTTACTATGTCAGGTGAGCAGATCTCATTACGGTTTCTTGTTAAAGATGTAGCTGTAGGGGAAGAAGAGAGCTGGCTGAGAAGTGGGGAGGATGCAAGTCCAGACTGCTATTAACTTACACAGCAGACGGTGATATGTATGTGGGGGAACTGGACTGCAGCCAGCGACATGCTGCCTTGATGGCTCTGTCAGCTGATAAATCTTGTGCCAGTGAAAATGCCGTTATCCTTGCTTTAAAAGCTTGACTTTAAGATGTAATCTACTCAGAGCATTTATTTTACTACTAATGATGATGATATTAATAATAGCAATAATACATAAAACACCCATGCATCCAGTACATTTCATTTCTTTACATAGTGTTTATTCTTTTTACGGCTTTATTTCTCTATCAGTTTTTCCACCTTTCTTGTAGTAAATTTTCACTTAAATAGGGTATAAAACTACTCATTTGATATATGTCTTTTTTGACAAGGCTTTTGGTTTGTGTTGTCTAGTGGATGGTTCTTCACTTGCAGGTTTTCGTTTTCCCTCTTAAGAAAATGTCTAAAGAAACTACAGTTACTTAATTTTCTTCAGTGATGGTTATTAAATAATTTTAGACTGAGAATACTAAGAAATGCCCTTTTTCTGCTTGATCAGAGTTTTTATAAGTCTGTGATGACTGGGTTGGATTTCATCTGGTCCTAATTCACACTGATTATGTCATTCTAAATCAGATAACTGATTTCTTGCTTTTTTAATTGTATTTTCACTTCAATAATTCTTAGAAGATATACCTGCAACATGACTTTTGCTGTTAGTTTCTACATTGTATGTAAACATAATGCCTTTTTGTTGGAGCAAAAGGTGCCTAGTTTGTTCTTGAAATCAAATAGTAATTTGCATTATTTATCATTTGAATTTTTTTTCAAGCTTGTTATCATTAGCCTGACCTTTCTGTTTCTCCTAAAATGTGAGCTAGAAAAGGAGGAAGAAGTACATAAGAGGTCAAAGGATAGTTGAGAAAACAAATGCTGCTGAAAAGGATACTGGGAATGATAAGAAGTGCATGCTGAATCAGGAGATGACATGTCACAGAAGCCCAGTGTGAATAAAGTGTCAAAAAAGAAGCAACCAAGACAGCGGAAAAGTCATAATGGATGAGGATAAAGAAAAGATCTTGAGATTTTTCAGGAAAAGACTTGTTGGAGACCTTGGCAAGAGCCATTCCAGTGGAGTGAAAGGAAAGGAGGGACAGATTGAAGATTTCAAGTAAAGAACTACAGGAAAGGAACTTGAGGCATCAGTTGTAATGTTTGAAAATTACATTCTTTGTGAGCTGTTTGTTTTAACACAGCTGTACAGAGATACTGTAATGACTTCAGATGTCCCTCTGAAGGATCTGCCGGAACTGCTCAGCATTATAGCTGAGAGCCTAATCAGGCCCAGATGTAGCTCTTTCTTGTACCATAGGGAAGGTGAGGCTGAAATTTCCCTCCTTATTGAGATGGACCAGGCTTTGAAAATACTTTTCAGATCAGTGATGTTGCCCCTATTTTGCTGTCTTTGTTATTGCTGCTTGTTGCAAGCAAGAGAATTACTTGAAGCAACAGCCCGTGGTTGTTTTGTGCTGTGTTGATTAGACTTTCTGAATGGCAGTACCAGCGTTTGAAGTGTTAGTTGTGTAGTGGCTTGAGTGTCAGTAGTTGAAGAAATAGGACTGAACGGAATGGTTTGTAACAGTGATTGTGTTGACACATGTTAGTATATTTAAGCTAAATAATTTTTGGAAATTGGTAATTTTGAGAAGGAAGCCCCTGAGATTCAGAGAAGAGTTGGGCGGATTGGTGGGGTAAGGAAGGTTTTCGCCTGATGCTGAAAACCTTCACTTTTTAGTCTGGAAGTAGCCTTTATGACATTACTCTGGTTTCCAGGCATGCTTAAAAGTTGTCTTTTTAGTTTGTTTCAGTGCAATATAAACACAAATTCAAAAGTTACTGTGACATGAGTCACATGCTGTGATATGTAATTGGCATCTCCAGCTGGTTTAGCTGTAGCAGTATTTTTTTTAGCTGCTAGTTTATGAACCTCAGATGTCAGTGAGCTACTTTTACTGGATCCCTGAAAGGTAACTAAGAAAACCAGCCTGTAACTAAAGGGATTATGGTGATTCTAAGGCAGTCTCCATGGCCCCTGGAAGTTTTTTACGGGTCTGCATATCAGAATACGTTGAAAACCACTAAAATAAGGAGAAGCACAGTGTATGAATAAATCATGGTAGTTTACCTTCCTGCATGTTAGTGTAACCCACAATAGGAATGTATTTGTCAGTGTATGAGATACTGGTTTCAGCTGACAGTCATGTGGAAACAGAGGATCATAGAATAGTTTATGTAGGAAGGGACCTTTGAAGGTCATCTAGTCCAACCTCCTGCTTAAAACTTGTTCTCTTAGATCAGGTTGCTCAGGTCCAATTAGATTTAGGTTATTCAGGCACCTGCCCAGACAAGTTTCAATATCCTCAAAGACGGAGATTCCACAACACCTCTTGGGGAAGCCCGTTCCAGACTGGCAGGCATTATATGCCCTTGCTAAATCCATGCTGACTGTTTCCTACCATCTTTTTGTCCTTCAGGTGCCTGGGAATGCCTTCTATGGGTATTTGTTCCATAATGTTCCCAGACACTGAGGTTAGGTAGACTATCCTGTAGTTCCCCAAATCCTCCTTTTACCCTTCATAAAGGTGATGATATTTGCCTTTTCTAGACATCAACAATCTCCCCCAATAGCTGTGACCTCTCAAAGATGATCAAGTGCCCTTGCAGTGACATCGGCTGGCTCACTCAATACCTTTGGATCCAATTCCATCTGATCTCCTGGATTTATATTATGCCCAGTGTGCTGTGTACTCCCTGTCTCTGGCTTCCTCTTCTGTTGGTAATGTCTCTGTCCCTCACAAAGACTCTGCTGGTAACGTGGGGGTCCTTGGACACCTGAGGGCATGCCTTCTCAGGGAAAATGGAGCCAAAAAAAGCACCAAGTATCTTGACCTTTTCCATATTCTGTGTTAGTGGGTCACCTACCCCACATTTTCCCTAGCATTCCTTTGGCTTTTGGTGTAGCTGTAGAAGCTCTTACTGTTGCCTTTCATATTTCTTTCCAGATTCAACTACAGCTGAGCTTTGGCTTCTCTAACTCTGTTCCTATGTGTTCACGTAATGCCTATTCCTCTTGGCTAAGGCTGTCCCTGCTTCCTCTGTGTTCTTCCTGTTAGAGGTTTAGGAGTTACCTTTGTCAGGAGATCTATGTGTGTCCATCCTAGGCTTCTGCCAGACTTCACTTCTTTCACATGAGATGGGATGTGTTTTGAGGAGGTTGTCTTCAAAGATCACAGCTCTCCTGGGCCCCTTTGCTGGCCATGGCAGTCTCTAACAAACTGTAATCAACACCTAAATAAAATTGAGCAAGTTGATGGAGAAAAAGAACGCGGCTTTCCACATGCATTATTTAGCCCTCAGAAGTAATACTTTGAATTAGTAAACCTGATCCAATAATTTTTGAATAAATATTAATCATGTGGCGAACTCCTACTATGCTGGTAATCGGTAGCGCAGTTACTAAGCAGCACAATTTGTGTTTAAATGAAATCATTGCTGCTGGTAGTGCTGTAAGAAATAGCAGTGTTTTCTGTGCCTGTGTCTTTAAAACGGTCAGGCATATGAATCACCCTAGGTGCCCCAGTTACCGCTGCAGAGCTTGTGGAGGTGGAACAGTTTACATTTCAGCTGAGCTGAGTGAGGCTACAGCCATTTCATGCTAATTTTAAAAAATGAGATAGCAAGCAGACTTGATTTCCTCTGTATGTTTTTGCTTTAGCTGGTTACTGCTAGACTATGCTGCAGTTTCTTTTTTTCCTTCCCCCACCTCACTCCCAGCTTTACTGTGCTTAGCAGCGTACTTATATAAGCTGAAGTCTATAACTTTTCCCTATGCCGGTTCTTTCTAGGAAAACATGTAGGTTCTGCTGCTTGTTTGACAAATGAAGTCATTCTTCTTGGTTGGAAGTTTCTAACCAAAATTATGACAGGTGCACTTTTTGTGGTCAGGAATGATAGGTTTGCGCTTTATAATTATGCTTTACTAAAAAGCATCTCAATTCTAACCTGATGTGATCCTGCATGGCATTTAGATACCTTTCATGTGTTAGAGTAAAAGGAAGGTACACTGTTAAAATGGGCTAAAGAAACTGCCATCAGTATGTTTTGAAAAAAGAGAAGATTCCATGCATTCTGCATTCAGCAGCTAACAAAATCCAGTATTTTTGCCAATAAAGCCTTCACCCCTTGTGTCTTTTTTGGATTGAATACTTTTTTTTTTTTTTTTTTCATTTTCTTTTAAAAATCATCTTTCAGTGACTGATTAAAGTAGAATTTATGTAACTATTTCCTAATGACGTTTTTAAATTGGCTTTTTTTTAAAAATCTTAATTCCACTTTCCGTGGAGAGCAGAATGGATTATCTAATTTCTGGTACTGTTGGTCATCATGTGGATACAAGGGCTGCTTAGGTGTGATGAGACCTACAGCCTGCACCCAGGGGCCATGTCCCAACAGAGTCCTGCTGCAGTACCATCTCTGGAATTTGTTAGTATACTTCTTACCTCCATGGCAAGTTTGGCGGATGGAGGAGTAGGTAGGCCAATAGAAAGATCCTGTAATAAAGGGTGTTGTCTTTCACTAGTTCTAGTGACTTAAAATCTATTTTGTGCGACATACTTAACAAGTGGAAAGTCTTGCTATTACTCTTTGAATTCAGTGGCAACATTGAGTTATGGCTATTGTGCTAAGTAAGGGAGACAATTTTGTTAAGGTTTATGCATTTTGTAGAGTCTGCCAAATAACAGATGTTATAATAATAATGCTTCATATCCTTAGACTGCTTTAAAAACATTAGTTAATACATTAATGAGATTATGGCTGTGTTGGCTGTATTATATACTTTGTCACGTCTGTTGTAATGAGGAGTTAAGCACGGCCAGCATCAAAAAGCAGTAGTTTCATTTTAGAATTAGATTGGAAAAGCGGACCATGCAGTCATTAAAGTGTAAAACAGGGGAACTGAATGTCCAAACAGTTTATTGAAATGCTACTTGATACTGTGTTCGTTTAAAAATAATCAATAATTATTTTTATAAAGTTTAAGTGTTATTTAAAATACAAGTAAACAGTGGAGGAATAGATACCATCAGGCTTGACTGAAGGGTACACTGTGTTCTCATATGATGATCATTAGGTTTTTTTATGGTACGGTAGTGCTGGATAAAGTCTCTGGGGAAGAAGCTCATTTTTTTCATGCATAGGCTAAGCCAGAATCCTGGCTTAGCTATTCTGTCCACTTACTGTCTGCTGTCATACTACAGTGTATCAAAATGGAGTTTTCTTTCTTTAAAATCTTGGAATAAGTAGACCCATAGGTCCATTTTTCTAGCATTGTATTAGATTTGTTTCTCTCTCTTGTCTTAATTTGATTCATGGAATACACAGATAATGATTGTGAGCTGATGAGGAAATGATGCTTTGAAAAGATGTGTGTGTGTGTATTTTGTGTGTTTGCCTGAGAGCTCCAAGATTCTTCAGTTCTCGGTAAGTTAGTTGATAGTTTTATGTTGAAAATGAAAAATGGACAAGTCTAGGATGTTCTTTTTTTAAGTATAGAAAGGATGATATTTGTGTCTAGTGCATGTCTAATATAGTTTCTGATAAAGAATTGCAGTCTGACTATTCTTTTAATATTTTTAATGTTTTATAGAACACAGCCAAAAACAGTTTTTGCGGAAGTGGAACCAGAAGATGATGAAACAGACAAGCCAGAGTGGAAAAAACGTAAAATCTGAAAAATTTAGTTTAAAGAATAGTTCTGGAGTATTTCAAACAAAGTGCAGCATTTCTTTGTTTGTTTGGGTTTTTTTGTTGTTTTTTTTTTTATTATTATTTTAGGTAGTGGATCACAATTTTAAAGGAAAAATTAATTGAGTTCATAAAAGTTGCTGCAGTGTAAGAAGGGATTCTTGTATTGCACTGGATTGTAATCCCACATCTGAATTTTGTAATAAGGAAAGAATTAGATTGTGCAAAGAACTCTTCTCTGTGTCAGTTATTTAGCTTCATAATTTAAGTGAAAATTGTTTCTTTATAAATAGAACTCCAGTGAATTCATTATATTGCCAAATGTTTTTTTTAATTACTGCCAGCTTTACAAATGTGTGTCATGACACTGTTCAGTGATTTTAAGTGTATAAATAAAAAAAATACAGTTTCTCAGATTCTTTCTCATTTTTTCTAGTTGAGATATAGGAAATTACTCCTTTCATTACAAGCATAACAAAGTGTACATTTTTATTTAGATTAATTAATGTGGAATAATCCAATTTAGTTCATTTAAGTGTTAACAGACGTTCCAATCTAGTTCACACTTCTGTGTGAATTTTAGAAGACTTATTTTCTAATGTCTATCCTTATTTGAATGGTCGTCCTTTTAAGTGTGTATAGTATCTCACAGTAGTATTTTGTACAGGTTTTATTTTTCAACAATGTGAAGTTAGAATGGACGATCAAATATTTTAGTTTACATGTTTGTTGCCCAGCTGATGCAGATGTTTTTTTCATGCTTCCTATCCATATTAATTTGTATTGGTAGGTACAGAATAGAGCAGAGCTGTGTATTTATTACCAGGTCTTAGCTTCCATTGAGTTTGTTGTATGCCAGAATTGTGTATATCCTTCCTCATGCTCTCTGAAGACTGGTACAGTCCTTTCTATGGTGGTTCCTTAAATATTGAAAGTTGTAATTGTTTAACAAAAAACTGCAATTATGACTGTCCTAAAGTGGAGGAGAGATTTAAAACTAGTGTCCTTTAGAGAAGGAGAAAGGAACTTGGGTTAGTTTTCGGCATTTATAGTGTGATTGTAGTAATACTTAATATGCTAAGTATTGTGATCATAATAATATACCATATATCAAGCACTCTGCATTTCAACCAAGAGTAGAGAGTAACAGACTTCATAAACAATCAAGCTTTCTTAATTATCAATTGATGGTGAAGGCATATTTTAAGGCTATATTTAGCAAAGCACTTAATCACATTCTTAACCTCGAGCATGTGGTCCTGGGTAGTCAGCAGAGCTTAGTTGTTTTTAATTTGCTATTCTGCATCGCTGTTTCATTGTGTGATATCCTGTTCCAAGCTTATCTTCCTTTTTCAATTATCATTTTTATACTTTATGGATAACTAAGCCTGACTTCAAATGGTGTAATCAGCATTGGCATGACATTCCCACAACAAAATATTTCCCTCTGTAGTTTTTTGATGAGTGGAACCTCACTAAATAATCCTCAACTTGTCTTTGTCTCTTGTAAGAATATTTTAATACATACTTATATATTGATGCTTACCTTACAATTTCAGCAGTAATATGTAGATGAAGAACTTAATACCTAGGTGGACATTAAATGGAGGAGAAGTACTAGATGAAGAGCAGCATTTGTTAAAAAGACCTGCTAAAGACCTTCCTATGCAATATCCCCCTCAGCAAATAAACATTAAATGGCATTGTTTCATTTAAGGCTATTTCTTGTCTTTTTTTTTTAAAAGGATTAATATAGCCTTGGGTTTAGGCTGAATGTTAATAGTTTATCATTTCTACACTGAGGCAATGCAGTTTAGGGAGCAGACCTGGAGGGAAAGGCAGATGGCGGAAAATGCTGCCGCCACTCTGAGCGTGAAGATTCTCCTTTTATGTTATTTATTCATGCCAGCTAGACTTTGTTTCCCAATTCTTAGAAGAGTGAGTTCTCTAAGTGAACCCTGCAAAAGTTCTGTTAGAATTTCTCTAAGAGTTTGTCATTGTTTGTTACTGTGGTTAATTTTCTTGAATGACTTTTTTAGCAGCTTAGAATTTAAAGCAGTGCCTGTGCAGATATGTACTAAAAAGATTTAAAATTACTTAAATTGTACTTATACTTTATTAGCTTGGTTTGTTTGCCCTAGTCCTTACACTGCATTTTCAGGCCTGTTCACCTTAATCTTAATGCATTTTAAGAAGCAGTTTTTAATCCTGAACAGCTCAATGGTAAGAGTTAATCCAGTCAGGAACAAGATATGAACAGTCTGTGCGACCGTACTTGGGACAGCAAACTCTGACTCAACACTTTAAATTGTTGAGGGAAATATCTCAACATTAAAAATATTAACATGATTAAATATTTGGTATGAAAGCTGGAACTCTGCATGCAAACTGGAATATTAGAAACTATACTTGTATTAACTTCTTGTGAATCTAATTTTCTTTTAAATATCACAAAGGGGCTAGGTTTTAGTAGTTGCCAAGTTGTAATCTTGGTCCTCCGTGTGTCCATTTTTAGTGTTACTGTGGTCAGAATACAGATGGGCTTTTGTTTCCATATTTCTGAAACAAGGTGGGCTGGTATTTTGTTTACTTCTCCAGCAGACTTGCTTACAGAGATTCCACAATCATTGCTAGCATTTTGATTTACAGGATGTCGTCCATGGTGCTTTCTGTGTGGATTTTTTTCTGCGTGTTCTGTGCAGCTTCTAGCTGTTTCTTAATAGCAATTTTTACTCTTTTGTCCTTTGTGCTAATGACTACTGAAGACCAGCCGATATGCTACATGCTTGACCATTGGGCCAGTGCTTTTCCTACAACATCATAGCAGGTTACCAGCTAGTGGTGAGCCTAGTTCCCATTCCTTGTTTGTGTTGCTGCCTGATGTATATGGATCTTAATTTGACTCTCTAGTCCTTTGTCTTAACCTATGCTCCTTAGTCCTTTGTCCTATCTTATTTTTTAAGTCTCCTGCAGCAGGTAAGAAGAAAGTCCTGGCAGTTACCCCCTAGCTGTTTGCAGCTACCTTCTGATTGTTCCTCTCTGATCTACTTCCAATGGCCTATAATATACTGAAGATGATATTTTTGACACTGTTTTTTGTGATTGATAGCAAGAACTTTAAATTTGTGCCTAGAGGCCTCTAGTCATTGGCTCCTTGCTTGTAATTACACATCTGTTTTCATGTTCTTTGTCATGCCTCGATTTTCTCTGTTGGGCTGTAGAAAAAATGTGTGTTATGTGAAGAGTAACCATGAATCTTTGACCTATCACTTCAATCCTGCTGACCCCTGTGGAGTGTTTTGCAATGGGTGGCATTGCCGAGCAGAAGTGCTATCCTTTTAGCTAGATCCTAATCTGTTAGTTTGTTGGACCTCTAATGCCTTTGGGAGCATCCAGCTTGAGACATTTGTAGTTCACATCTTCCTTTAATACTGAATCATTTGAATTTTGATGTGGCCTGTTAGTCACACCAGCATTGTAAATCCCTCTTCTGTTCCTCGTCATGTTTTATGTTCACTCAGGCTGCCTCTCAGCAATGGGAACTTACTGAAAGTCCTACAGTAACCCTCATTGGAAGTCAGAAGGCTTCTTCCGAATTTTACCATGGGTAGGCTAGTATTTTGTGACATTCTGTCCACTGTTGTTGATCCTGAGCTCTTATCATTTGTTGATACTGTTTCATGTATACATGTAAATGAATTGCTGGAGAGTTGGCTAGCAGAAATGTCCTCATGGTTGCCTGGCATGGAAGCATAGACACGTCTTATTATATCAGGTTTTAAATCTGCTAAGATTTTTGGCGAATCTCATTTAAACACAATTTTGTATACAATATGGTTCCATCCATCCTCTGGAACTTCAGCATCTAATTGCTTCATGCAGTCTGGATAGCTCAGAAACACATGATACTTCTCTGTCTGGATAGCATATCATCTGGGCTGATATTTGCTTTGGCTGTCAAATCTTCCCATCTTCTATGCAAAGGTACTGGAGCGTGCTGTCAGTCTCCCACTTTGGCAGCAATGTCTTATACTCGGATCAGCTTGTTGGAATCTCCATAACGTGTTGTTGCTTGAGTGCCTTGGCAATAGTTTATGAATTTTTTTCTAATGGCTGATGATCAGACAGCATCTTAATGAGTCTTTTTTTTTTTTTTTTTAACCTTAACTATCCAACAGGACTTTTGAACATCAGGTCTAGTACTTACGGTTTTGTGCCTCTTTGAAAGAAGTATCCTGTGGGTTCTGGCCTTTTTCCTTGTTGTATCATGAAATAGTAGATGCAACAGATGAATACCTGCAGTAGATAAACTGGACAAGATGGGTCCTTGAGAAGTTACGTAGTCCATCCTTGACTCAAGTTACAGCTATAACTGAACCAGTTCTGGCATGCTTATTGGATCAGCCCTTTAAACACTCCCATGGTAGACACTGCACAATCTCCCTAAACAATCTGTTCCAATGCTTCATTCTTCTTAGCAGTAGAATTTTTTTCATTATCTATAAGAAAACGTTCTTGCAACAATTTAAGCTCATTATTTCCTACCCTGTTCCCAGCAGCTGTGAAAAGTCAGTTTATGACATTCCTCTTTGCAGAAGCTTTTTATGACATTTCAGTTTTTTTATCTTCTCCTGTCTCCTTTTATTCTTTCAGTTATCCTTTATGGTTTATGTTTTCTGGCATATAATCATTAATTTGCTTTTCTCTGCCTTGTTCTGATTGCCCACATTTCATAGTACACTGCCCACAGTGTTTCCGATGAAGCTACGTTTTTAGCACTGCCAAGGAAACAGGCAAAATGCTAGCATGTCTCAATATAGTAGCATTTTCTCTACAGTTTGGCATTATAGAATTGTGTTCAGGTACTGAAAACTCCAGTGTCCACTGCAAAGCTGCTGCCCAGGCAATTCACTGTCTAGCGGTTAGGTATTATTCTTCAATATTGGATTTTGTCCTTTGTGCTGAATTGTATTGTATTTTCTCAAAATGTACCACCATTTTTTTCAGATAATTTTGAATTTTCTTTTGGCCACAAATACCTGCGACTTTTTACAAGTTCCAGATGTCAGTGGATGTAACGAATGTATTCTTTGTTATTCAGCTAAACCACTACTAAAGTTGGTGGTTAGTGGAAAATCCATAAGGTATTCTGCATGTATGCGAGGGAAATGTTTCACATGTTAATTTTCTTAAGTGTTCATAAGCTTCAGTTCATATACACAGAAATTTTTTGAAAAATAGTTGGCTTTCCTAGAAATTGCTGGATTTCCTTCATGTCGTTTGGTTTCAGGATTTTTGTGGCGGCTCTGTCCCTTTGTGTCCATCAGGAATCCTTCTAATATTAACAATATTATACATGAGAGACCTCAGGGTCAGAATTTCAGTGTGCCACATTCTGAACATATTTCCAGCCTGTCCCAGTTAGGTGTTTTATCCTGAAGTCTCACTTGCTTTAATTCTCCTTCTATAACAAAAATGTCATCCGGTATAGTGTTTTATAATCCGAGAGTCAGCAGTAGGGCTAGCTGCATATCTGTTGGTGTAGATGTGGTCTGATTTATGCCAGGATTGAATTACTACATTCATACCCACCAAGAGCTGTGACACTGCAGTGAGATCTGTCGTTGCCTTGTTTTGTTGTCGTGTTTGCCCACACATTGACTTCTTGAAACTTCAAGCATGATGGAAACAGCAATTTTTCTTGTTCCAGAGTTTTGCTGTTCACCATCTGCTCTTTCAGTGGCCTCAGGAACACTGGCATTTTTCTAGCCTGTTACTAATGCTTGTCAGGATCACTGGGACTGCATTGCAGATGGTTTAAGAACATGGGAGTGTACATTACACTTAGCTTGCAGGTGTCAGATGGCACTGAATATGCAGGTTTCTGTAATGCCCAGTTGCTGAGGAACCTGGAGCTTGTTAGGGATCTTCCATGGAAGTCTCTGTCTTCAGGCCCTGTCTATACATCTATTCCTTGCATGCCATTGACCTCGTCGTATCTCTCAGCTTGTCTGGGGCAACACTGTTCCTAGACTGGGAATTGTATCTTGCTGTTTCTTGATTTCTGCAGTGTACACCTAACTGTGAAACCTGCGTTTCTGGTCCATCCCTTTCCTATGTTATCTAGCTTGATTCAGTGCGTCTGTTGTGCAGCCTAGGACACTTTAATACTGTGTTGCCATTGCTAGTAACAGGCCAATAGTTCTGTATTGAACCAAGAAGCCTCCGGAGTCACTTGGCTTTGAACCTGTCTTGGGTTGCCTGGAGCTTTGAGCTGCTTTTACCTCCAGTAACAGCTGTCTAACAACCAGTGGATCACTGCTTCATTTCTTTAAGGTTTTGCTTAGCTTTGTGCCGTGATGGAGAAACTCATGTTTTCATTCATGGCTTTGTAACTAGCAAATAGCAGTTTTGTGTGTAGCTGTTTTGTGTTGAATGAACTGTTTATGACCCTAGAATTAAAATGCATCATAGAGAAGTACAGGGATGGGTTGACAGCAGAGGTGTTGAAGGTGTGGACGGAGAACTATACTGGCAGCAGGGCTAGGGCTAATAGGAACTCACCAGTTGTACTTATTGGTCATTTAGAGAATGCAACCTTGGGAGCTGGATAAGCTGGTTTTAGGGATAGCAAAGAGGAAATAGCAAATATCTAACGAATACGAATCAGGCCATATATAGTAAATCTGACCATAATAGGAAACTTCAGAGCAGCAAAGAAAGAGCGAGGGGTTAGTGTGTCTTGCAAAATGCATAAAAGTAATCACACGTAGATTCACCGAATCACAGAATGCTAGGTTGGAAGGGCCCTCAGGGATCATCTGGTCCAACCTTTTAGGTAATATATAGTTTAAATGAGATGCTCCAGCACCCTGTCAAGCTGAGCCTTAAAAGTGTCTAGTGTAGAGGAATCCACCACTTCCCTGAGGACATTTTTCCAATGTGTAACTGTTCTTATAGTGATAAATTTTCTTCTGGAATCCAATTGGAATCTCCTCAGGAGCAATTTATACCCATTACCCCTTGTCTTTTGCATGGGACTTCTAGTGAAATGGGAGTCTCCATCCTCTTGGTAGACAGCAGAAACCCCCACCATTAACACCAACTTCCTGGCAAAGAGCTAGGGATTCTAACAACTTGTCACAACACTCCATTTTCCCCAGCATGCCTCAGACTGGAACCATTAGCTTAGAACCCAGAGGGATGGCAGATGAATGAGAAGGGATCACTACCAGAGACTGTGTATATAACAATTCTAACTGTATTGTTGTAGAGACTCTTTCTGTAATAAGAGTACTTCATTTTGTGATATTGTGTATAGGCATGCTTCTTTATCCCACATAAACAGCACAAGTTGTAGTGCATCTGGGGAATATCTTTTTTCTGTACTATGAGCTTCCCTTGTCACTTGGTAGCACCTCTCTGGTGCAGTGAAACCAAAGTTTGTGGGGGTTATGCAAGAAAAAGAGTCTTAAGAGTAGACAAGAAACTTAAGTTTGCATGTATTTCTAAAAGACATCACAACAAACAAACTTCAGATTTTCCAACACTATGACTTGTGGCTTGAGCAAGGAGCCACTCTATGATGAAGTTAGTGTCTAGTTTGGAATTGGCTTTTCATTTAAAATTACCTAGAGGCAAATATCAGGAATCTTCCATATAAAGAAGTCAGCATCTTCAAAAAGGCCTTTGCAAGCAATATTTTCAAAAGCAGCTCAAAATGTTTGTGGCTTTTTCCAGTAAGATCTCCTTGATTATTCAGAGTAATTTCAGTGTGTCTTGATATATATTTTAATTAAGTGGCTGAGTTAATAATAAAAGCATTCATTTATTGTAACGTTTTTGGGACAACATCATATTTTCAGTTCGTAACAATAATACCACTATAATTTGTAACAATAATGTGCCTATAGCCATGTCATCATAGCTTAGTGCATTGCAGAACTAGAGCAAAACTGCTTTGAGATTGTAATGATTCAGAAAAATTTAATTCAGTCCTTAAAGGCACAATTTGGCAGTCAAAGGAAAACCAGAAGCAATCCCAGACTAAGAAATTAGGGCCTGATGACTCGGGAATTTTTACTTGAAGGTGGTATGTCATATGAACACAGTACAAGCTCTTGTAGAAGACGAGGAACCAGGTCATGATAAATAATAGTGCACAGAGATGAGTGGGAGATGATCGGTGGGATGCTACAAGAATAGGGAGTTGATGTCTGGTTTTATGTAACATCAATTTAAACTACCCCCTTCGAGATCATTAAACAGGATGTTAATGAAATTAACAGATGATGCACATGAATACTGCAAACACCACTGAAAAAAGAGAAGCAGGAAATAACAAGGAGTCACCCTGACAAATGCAAAATAATACATCTGGAAAACAATAATTCAAAACACAGATTATTTTTTCCTCTGTGCTGGATTGGCTTTCAGCTGCACCAGAGTTGGTGGATAGTAGTTTGTGTTTCTGTGTTTGCTCTGACAAGGCAAGCAAAAAAATGCATGTAGAGCTTTTGCCAAAACGATTGCTCCTGGCTGAGCAACTTGAGTGAGACCCAGAGAGGGAATGTAGCACATTCCGTCTCACAGTCACTGAGAAGTACAAAAGTGGCTGGGATGGCTTTCATCTGAACATAGGCTTGGTAAATACAGTGTAGAGGGGTCTCCTTTTGTGATCACCAGATGCTGATGTCATGCGTACTGCAGCTTGAAAGTGCTCCTTTCAGTTTGTGGTCTTGCAAATTTAGCTGGCTCTCTGGGAGGCAGACTCCTGTCAGCTTTAAACATCTGCTTTCTCTGTCCTGCTTTTAATTGCAGCTCTTTGCATCCACAAAATTCTAGAGTTTTCAAGGGAAGTTGCAGGAAGATAGAAGACTCTCTCTCACTCTTATCTCTAGTTTGGAAATCTTCACATTTCAGAAGGCAATTCTGGTGATATCTTCCCAGTCATGCTCTTATCCGCAGGGCTGTGCTTGAGGTGCTCTCCCATGAATGTTGAATTATTGGGACAGGCATTGTTCCCTTGTAAAAACAACCTTTAAACATTTTGCAGTTTGGGCATTTTGTGTTACACAAAGGAGAAAATATATGACAAAACCTGATGGTTCATACTGTAATCTTCTTGCAGATGAACATATCACATGTTAAAGTAGCTTTGTCTTAGATATGACAGCCATTTGTGTACAAATATATGTGTACATATGTTTTTTTCTTCTACTGATGGAGACATGCTATGCAGAGAATTATGCCTAAAAAGTAAAATGCTATCTATCTGAAGTGATGCATTAACTGTGTGGATGAGCAGTTATCTTGGGGGATATTTACCTAATTAAGACAGTATCTTGGATGAAATGTAGAGGACCATTAAAACTGAAGCTGGTCACGTAGTCAGTTACAGGCACAGCCAACGAAGGAACAAGTTAGGTGATTCTGCAGTAAGTATTTTACTCAGGGACATAGGTCTACTCCCTCGTTCCACCTAGGGTACACTTAGGCAAAGACTGATATTAACAATGCACTGGAGTAGCCGAGAGAGCCACAAAGTAGAAAAAAAAAAAATAAATTAAATTTAATCATTAAAATAGAGGAGAGACTGATGTGGCGTCAAAAGTTATCTTCTTGGTGAGATTTTCCCCAGTGCTGAGGCACCCGTTTTTAGTTATTCTGAGCTCTGAAGTTCAGGCTTGTGAGTTCCTATTGCACTAATACTTTTTTATAAAATCTTTCTAAGGGTGGTAGGGCTGACAGACAGGCACTCCAGGCCGGTTGTGAGATGGAGGTGAGGGATGAACATGATGTGCACCCATGCATTAAAGCCCATGGTCATAAATGCTTTCAAAGGTTCCCTGATGTTATCCAAAAACATTGTAAAATCATCCTGCAATGTAATACAGAAGAAGAAGGTTTCAGTGAAGAGGACAGCTGTCAGAGTCCCAAACACAGTGAGAGATTTTGGTGTTCACAAGGTGATAATCTTTTTTTTGTTGAGGGTCTATAAAATGTCCATTTCTAGGATTCTCTTGTTAACTTTTACTAGCTTGAACTCGTGTTTATACTAAAAAAAATAAAAGGGAAGCTATAGTTCATGGAAATGAGATAACTATCACAGTGGTGTATATTCTTTCTGTTTCTTTTAACTGTTTTACTGTGCAGCATATCGCCCTACTCTGGCATGAAACAGAGCTTAAGCAGTTCTGTAAATAGGTTTTTAAACGTTTTTCATTTTCTTTAGTGGGAGTGGGGGGAGCAACCATGAAATCCTGGAAACGATCCCCACTTCCTAGCTTTCCTTTTTGCTGTGCTACAAGAATCCTTGTTCAAGTTCAGGCTTTTATTCTGTTAGGTGCTTCTTGAACTTATGGTCAGAGATGGTATCATCTGCTCTAAGAATCTAAATGGAAAAAACAACTATAACTGTAGGATCGAAGAAACAGAAATTCAAGATGAGGAAAGTTAATCAAAGTCAGATTAGTGGCAGTTCTAGGAATACAGTTCAGCTATTTCAGTGTCCCTTTGGTACTCTTTACCAGCATCTCTCTGCTGCAGAGAAATCTGTAAGACATCTTTCCAACTAGGGAAATATTCTTATCTTGTGGTTGTAATCCAGTTTTATGGGTTTGTGCGTATGAATGAGTTACAAACAGCACTGTGTGTCTGCATCAGCAGCCATTTGGCTTCTTTGGAAATACACCCGAGCTAACACATGGCAAATTCTGATTTGTGCTTTGTCTGCCTTCACTCTGCTCCATAACTTGCTTCTCCTGGTGCACTTTGTGCACGGCTGAGGAACATTTCAGTTCTTTTGGGAAGCAAGGGCACTGCACTGGCTCTCTGCATGTCAGGCTCAGCATTGATGATGTTTATTACTGAATCACGCTGTACTGCTTGGGAGCCAGAGTATTTTAAATTGAAAATGGTTGGAATTTCAAACATAGAGCCCTCTGCTTGCAGGAATGAATGCAAGGGCTGCAATCTGACAGTCCTGGGCAGAATCAAACCTTGCTGTTTCACTTAGGCTGTTTATAAATGCCAAGATAAATAGACAGGACCTCAGTGGGACAGCTTGTCCCAAGGCACAATCAGCATTCCTATTTGCTTTACTCAGCATTCCTATGTGGTTGAGCTTTGGTTTCGTTTTTAATTTGTTAATTAAACGTGATTTTTTAACAGGGAATTTTACAGTCTGTTTTTACCACATGGAGAATTTTTGTTGTTCAGTAATGCGGTATCATTAGACAAAGAGTAGATGCTTGGGGGGGCAAAGCTGTGTGCAGCTAGCAGCCTTTTGCAAGCACAAACATTCAGCTTACAACATTAACGTGATTTATTTGACTCCTGCTAGCATCACAATCAAAAATATTGTGCCAGTAGCGCAGAGTGAACTGGAGTTAAGAGCCGGCACCTCTGCTAATGGAAATGAGTGCTAAGGAACTGCTATTGCTTAAGCCGGTAGAGGATGTTGCCTTGGGTTTTAGCATGTTTGTTTTTCCAGAAATTGTCACAAAGACACTAGTTTTGTTTTAACGAGGCAGAAGGCTGGGCCAGAGCTCTCTCTGCAGATCATTGCGCTGCAAAGTGGAAGAAGTGAGTCTGCACCAGCACAATGTGAGCATATCTCCGAGGTGAGCTAGTTGATTACACAAGGGACCGAGACCAGCTGCCAGATTTCCCGGCTGGAGAACCGCTCTGGGCAGCAGCAAGAGAGTGTGTGCCACAAGAGAAAGTTAAATGTCCTCTATGAGGATGTGGGGGGATTAGCAGGACTCTGGTTTGGGGGATTATAACACCTTAGTTGGTTTTTAGGTGTAATCTCCTCTATGGCCCGTAATAAAGTGCTTTGGTACAAACACTGTAGGTAGTATTGTATCTTTTCTGTACTTGTGAAGAAATTCACCAATTACTTTTCAACAATTTTCTGTAGGCACAGGAACTTCTAAGCAATTACCAATAAGAACATCTGAGATTTAATGTGTTAAGTCAGCTAGATGAAAAACACTATGGAAATAGGAGTTTATTTTAAAGTTACAATTCTCATTGCTATTTTATAATTAAGTTAAAAAAAAAAAGGCAAAAAGCTGAATAAAGTAAATTTGATAAAATAGGATCACTGGATTGGTTTTGTATGTGATCTGTGGAGCTAGTACATGCAATGTGTGTAATATGCCACTTACCTGGAAGTGGCACACAGCACCTCGGGTGCAAATTGCACATGGTATTCCTGCTTTCTTACTTCTTTTTCAGGAGTGGAACATCTATGTGAGGGCTTTCCAAAACTATCACTACCACATCTAAACTACCTTATTTATTTTGTATCTGGAGTTTGCACCTGTAAATGGCTTCAAATATACATGCATCTACTGTTAATTGATTGTAGGGAATAGGGTTTGCAGATGGTGCTGTGAAAGCACATAGCAAAAAGAAGTCTCGCCGAAAAATATCCCTGGTTTAAAACCCACATTCATAGATATTTTGTAGAATTACAAGAAACAGCTACTTCTAGCAAACCAAGTATCTTTACTTGAGCAAGGGTGTGTCTGGTGCTTGAATTAAGGCTTGCATCACCTTGCTGTTTTCTTAGGGCTGTTCTCATTTACAGTCAACATAAAACCCTAAGGTCCCGTGTTGTATATTAGTGCCATGAGCACCATACAACTGTCATGACCACCTAATGGTGTGTCAAGATGATCAGGAGCAGTAGAAGCCTTGAACAAGTTTTGAAGATAGGGTTTGCTTAAGGGAAAATAACGCCTTAAGATTTGTGTAAGGAAATAATTTTAAAGCAGGAAAATAAAATAACCTTGGAAAAAGCATCTGGATATTAGACAGTCATTCAGAGCTCGTAATACAGTGTGGCACTGTATGTGGTTCACTCAGTAGCTAAAATTAGGTGATTATATAAGAAGACCACAGTGTACATCTGAATAGCTACTGTATTGGGTTAATGATGTCACTCATCTTTATTGAGTCTTTAGCTATTCTATGGTTTGGCTGGGGGTCAGCATGAATTCAGGAGTCATGAAATCATAGCCAAGTTAAATTTTAGTGAAGTAAACACAACAGAGCTTTTACAAGGGAAAGCAAAACAACTCCAAACCAAAGGTCTCCTGTTGTGACTAGACCCAGGTGACATTGCTGCCAGCTGTTATTCCCTGTAAAGCTTCAGGAAAGCATGTTGGTAACTTTTAAAACAATGATAATAGAAATGCTATGATGAATCTATTGATTCCCTATTGGTTTGGGGAGATCAGGTTAGCTACTGATTTTAGCCTTTTATATGTTGACTATAAAATTGGTTGTGTTTGTATTGAGGTCCTGTCACTAAGACAATTTATGAGCTTTGAACTGATTATATTGTTGACATGTGTAAATAAATACATATATGCTAAGGGTAGTATGAGAACGAAATTGTATCCACACATAGTAATATATATGCCTTAGCTTTCACAACAGATACAATCCAAATTGATGGCTGTGTCATATTTTTAATAAAATTGATTCATTTGCTCACCTATGTTACATGCTGGTATATATGTCATACATTCCTCTATCTAGTTGCTGTGCCATTTTTTCTGAATAGTTGCCAATTTTATATCAGATAAGACTAAGGAAAACCATCAAGTAAACATGTGGATGCAGAGACAACCAGCTTGATTTCCTCAAATTCTGTGTGGCTAAGCAGCTCTGAGTGGTGTCAGCATACTCTTACTCCCTGTCATGGCTCTGGTGCCTTCCTTCTGCAACATCCCTGCTCATTACACAAACTTTGGGGCAGCCTTCTAAATTTTTCTATGGGTTTGCTTTTCCAGTAGGCCCAACTGCTGGTAACACACACCCTGGCAGACAAAGCCTCTGCAGGGAAAAAACCTGGAAATAAATGAAAGCTTGTTTATTTCTGCAGTCACAAGGCTTTTAAATTCTAGAAGTTACAGTTTTCGGGATAACTTGGAGATTAGGGATGAATGTCTACGTTGGGAGCAGAGTGTTGATGGTGCCTGCAGTTTGCAGCCCTGGCAGTACACGTGTGAGTGGCCACAGGCAGAACTCTGATTTTTCAGAGCAGAAAGCAAAGGCTGCATTTGGAAACTTGCTCTTTTTGTAGATATCAGCTCCCTTCTTTGAAGTAACTGTTCTCACGCATTTTCTGTCAGGGGTCCCCTGGGCCCCCCCACTCTCTTTTCACTCGCTTCTTTTTTAATCCGGAAAGCTGCCTGCTTTGGGAAAGTTTGCCTGAGATTGCACTGTACCCATTTGTTTGCAATGAATGAGAAGCATTTTTCATTTTCTCTGAACTATTGTTGCCAGATACCATGTGTACACATGTTACAGGCCATCTTGCAGAGGGAGCTGGCAAATCTGCAAAGCTGATGTGCTCAGCTTCAGCAACTGAAATGGGCTCCTCTCAGCCAGATCCCTGCTGAGGTCAGGAAACACACATTTATTGCTCTCTTTAAGAGTTCAGAAAGAGAATTTTCTTCAGCTGGATTGAAATAGTGATATTGCAGCCTGGTTCCCAAATCCAAATACCCTTCTGTTTTCTCACTGTGCTCTCATCCACCCTGTTTGCTGAGCCATTTCAGCAGTTCTTGGCAGTCCAGGCAGGCTAGATCAAGCATCAGGCTTTTGGGCAACACTTAAAAAGCTCATAGGTGATAAGATTAGAGCTGTGTGACTTAATGCTGTGCTAGGACTCTCTTTTCAAGTTATTTTGTTCCACTTTTAAACTGATGGTGTGAAAGTTACTGTTATCCTCCAGCAGGATGGTTCTGTAGTGTTTCACTCTCTGGAATAAGCAGCTTTTTTTTGCTTTGGTTTTTGTTTCTCTGTGTCCCAGACAGTGTGGAAAAAGTATGCCCTGATTAGCATCCTATCAGCTGGCTGAACAAAAAGGCTTGTCAGGCTGGACACAAACTACTCGCAGACCAGTATTGGAAGTGAAGTGCCGGGAGGGGGTAGTCAAAAATTTCTTTCTAAACCTGATGGGATATTTCATCTTTGTGATGCCACAGTGCTTTGTTACAGCTCTGTTATGCAGCCTGATATGCTGTGTGAGATCCATAGGAGGGGTGAGCTGAGATCCCTTTATTGCTTGCCATAGGAAGTGTTGGCTGAATGGATGAGTTATCAAAAAATGTTTCTGTTTTGCTGAGTTGACTTTTACTGGTGGAGAAACAAACCGCTGAGTTTGAAAAAGTATAGTAAAAACAGTCAGTCTTTACTGTTCTTCTTAAAATATTTGTATGTGGAAATGCATGAAAGTCCAAGGAGCAGATTATTTGCCTCATTCCTCTTCCTAAGCAGTTGTCTGTGTGAATGCCCGTAGGTCTAAATGAGGCTACGTAACAGCTGAAGCAGCATCTCCACCCCTGGTCTTTGTGTGCTGTTCCTGGACAAGGATCAGAGGACTATGTACAGGCACCGACAGACCCCACAGCATTGGTAAATCCTGTGCACAATGGAGGCCACTACAGGTTTACACACCACCAGTTTGCAGTGTTGTGTCAGTTTCTGTTGGATGTGAGTGAGTGCAAATGTTTGTGTTTCTCCATTGCATTGGCCTTGCTGCCCATGATCACAGTGTTCATGCTCAGGGAGGAGTGGCAGACTCTAGGCATGGAGAGGAGCTGCCCTGTACTGTGGAGCACGGGGCATGTGGCTCCTGCGTTTGTGTTACTGAGCAAACAGGAAAAGGATTTTCCATGAGGCCTCCTGAAGAAAGGCAAAATCAGTACACACAGTGAATTTTCACTGCTGCTTATGGCTCTTGCATGGAGTTGGATATAAAGACCAACACATCAGCTGGGCCATTTCTAGAGTGTGAGAAATTATTGAGTCAAAGCACTAAAAAGTGAAAAAGAGGCCCTGTTTTAAAAATATGCTATTTCTTGGGAAAACCCAGCCATAAATGTCATCAACAGCCTAGAGAAAAGAAAGGCAATAGTACCAAATGATAAGTGGGACTGGGGGGATGTGTGTTACAGAAAGCAGGTCTCTCTCTCATAAGGAACTACACTTGACAGTTTGAGAAGAGCTGACAATAAAACACATGATTAAATGAGCACCAGAGAGCAGACTCAGCCATAAAATTATACATTTTGTGCTGTCCTAGCTAAGCCATAACAGTATTTATTGAGTTATAACACTGGAAGAGATGAATAAACATGACTGAAACCATGCGGGCTCAGAGGGATTACCTTTGTTTTTAAGAGAGGCTTTACCATATTTGCTCAAAAATCTTCACACGGTGTAATTTTAAAGTATACTTTTGAGTCTGTAGCTAGACAGCATCAAAGAAGGTAGAGGAGATTTATGGTTTGTCATGAGATGGGTAAATTAAACCAATGCACCAATATTTTAGTGAACTTTCTTGTGCTAAATACAATAGCATTGCTGCAGCCTCTGATTCTGGATATTCCTGTTTTCATCCTTTGTATGATGGTCATGGAGAAACTAGTTTAGACTGTACATTATGTTATGCAAAAAAGCGTGTAACGTAGGGAAATGTCATGTAATGTCACATCACCAATGTCATATGGGAAAAATGAGGGATTTGTTTACATTAAATATGGCCAGTATCACATTTATTCTAAAAGAACAGATAAAGATTTAAAGGGATTTAAAACCATCTCCCCAAAGCAGCTAGCCAAAACAGAAGTGTTTAATTGGCTTATACTAGCACATAATATACAAACTCACTCACAATCAAATATAAACCACAGTCAAATACTAAAACTTACTTGCATTGTTCTATAGAAGTCACATATGACTGACACTAAGAAATCAGGCTAATATGTTACCAGCCTTTTTTAATGGATCAATGGAACAAAGTCCAATGTTTCAGAGAGCTTTTTTCCAAATTTTGTCTCAATGGTGGTCAGAATTAGAGAGGTTTCTGTGCTCCTTGCAAAAGTGCCTTGTTACCACTGGCTTGCTCTGGGTTTTTAAATGAGATTCCCTCTTGCAGCTGAAATGAAATCAGAGGTCTCTAATAGGAAAAGGTTTTCTTTTAGCAGAATTTGACCTCACACAAACACCTGGTCTGCAGGACCTTCGGCTCTTCCCAGACATCTGCCTCTTAGGTTGTCTTCATTTCTTTAGCACCTGGTCCATGCAGGACCCTTGGAAATGTTAGCTTTTGGGTAAATTTTTGCTCTTATCCATGTGTTTCCTGGCCTGAGAGAATACCTTTCCCACTGATCAACACAGCTTTGAGAGGTGGCCTGAGCCACATTTTGGTCCTCCCTGAATGCTTGCTTTGCAGCAGCACTTGGTCATGGGCTACTGCCGTATCCCTTCCTTCATTAATTACTGTTTCAAGAAGGGACAACTCATTGTCTACGGTCCTTTTTGGTTTAAGGAAGCCCTCTAGGTAGCTTCCAGAAGACAAGATTCCTTTAATTAACTTCATGTAAGCATCAAGGCATAAGACTTTTCCTAAGTCAAAATGGTGCCTCAGGCTTGGAGATGTGGGGTCTCCTTACACTGACAGCTCTGTGATGTGGGTATCCATTGGTACTGGAGAGTGGCACAGCCCTGGGGAAATGCCTTTTGGCTCACAGCTACTACACACATGGTTTCATATTAGTAAGATGAAATATTATTTAGGCTACCAAATGATATCTTGTGAAGACTGACACAGTCGGAGTTAGTTGGGTTCAGATCTGGTATTAGACAAAAAGTTCAATGTTAAATGAAAGGATGCAACACTTTTTGCCTCTGAAGTCAAGTCTCGGATGACTTCACCATCCAGCACCTGAAAGGAATACTGGAAAAAGAACAGAAAACAAAACAGGAAATACCAATGTGTCTCTTTCAAAATCCAGGGTTTGCTCCTATCCAGCATCCTGATGAGAGCATCTTCCCCTCAGGAGGAGTGTTGTCTGATTGGAAGAGGGACAGGAGACATGGATGGTGAGAGATATGAAGGCTTCTCAGACTGGAGAGACCCATGTGGGCTACAAAGGTGGAGGAGGATTGGAAATTCATCAGGACACAGGAATGAGAGGGCACTCAATAAAATGGAGGTTTACTGCCAGTGGAGCAGCACTTGCTCACATTGCACAGAACTAAGTTGCCCCAGAGTGCAGGGGAGGCCAAAGGAATATATTCATAGATGAGGCCATTGTGTGCCTTCCCAGGGATCTGCTGAAGACTGTTAGACAACACTGAAACATCTGGCTTAGGAAGTTAACGGCACAATGTTGGAGCTGGGGTGGGTTTTATAGGGGAAATACTACTCCCAATTTGCCTTTTTATTCTACTTTTCTCTTTCCCAGCTGAGGGCCGTTGCTGGAGACAGGGTATTAGGAGATCATCCTTGCCCTGTCTGCGAAGTCACTCTCACCTCCAGAAGACCTGTCTACTCTTGTAGGAAAGAGGACTTTGTATCTTTCAAAGTTCGGAGTTATCAAAAGCTGATCTCTATGCTATGAGGTTTGTTTCAAGGAAATGTTTAATCTCCACATTAAAACTGCTATTAAAAATAATGCTAATAAGGAGTGCCTGTTGCCCCAATTTGTACCTTAGAGGGGAGTGATTTTAACCTGAAATAAGGGAATATTCGGACATGTTTACAGAATCTGTGGTGTCAGAGATTAATGTGGGAGTGATGGTCAAGGAAGAGAGAGCTGTGGGAGAGGTGCAATGAAGAGGGAAAAAAGAAGGGGGGTATTAGCAACATGTTAAGATCACAGTTAAAGGTTCTGGAGATCCTAGGATATGTGAAATAATTAAGAGAAACTATGGAGGAACAGAAACAGAAAGACAGGGTATTTGTATGTGAATACTACCAACAAAACTGACATCTTTGATACACCTATTCACATTCCTGTGAAACCAGAGAAATTCCACAGCAGTTAATGGAGCAGCTCTGATGTGGATATCGGTGGTTTTATATGTTTGTGTCTTCCATGGGGTGACAGAGAAGGAAGCATTCCTCATCCAATGTGCTGGCAGAGAGGAAACTGAAGTTTCGGGGCAGTGGGCAGAAACCTGTAGCTGCAGTCCTAGGCTGGGATTGCTGTCAAAAAGCTGGAGATTGCCCACAGAAGTTCAGCCCTTTGGATAGTTCCAGCAACCCTTTGCAGTCTTCAAAACCCTGTTGCGTTCTTTGCCGGTTTTTTCAGCTGCAAAACCGAAAGGTTTGCACACTTATGAGGGACTCTTTTGGGGAGAAGTGAGTAAAATGCCACAGTTTTGAAGTGAAAAAGCTGATGGAAGGTGAAAATGTCTCAGTGCTGCCCTCAAAAACCTATGCTTGGTGACTGCACAAAGAAACTTCCTGGCACCAGGCTGAGCTGAGCACTGTGTTCCTCTTGCTGATTGCTGCTGTGGCTTGTCTGAAAACCTCTGGGATTAATACCGGAGGGAATATATGGTTTGTTTAGCTGGTTTTTTTGACGCATAAATATACCTACTATATAATTTATTGTAATGTTAGTAGTTCAGTCCTGTAATGTTAGCTATAGAAAAGCTTCACTTCAAGTGAGTGGGAAATTTTGCTAGGGTGAGGAGTGCAGGCCTGGCCTCTGCTTTGCCTTTTTTCTTTTCCATTGCAACACAATTAACCTTTTCACTAGAAGAGCTCTGTTCCAAATAAGCTAACTCCTCAATGTGTATTACTGAGACATTTCAAGCTGTCTCTTGCTTTGGAACAAAATATCTTTGTTCCAACCATGCATGACATTTGAAGACCTATTTATACAATGTGTCAGCTCCATTTGTTTTCTTCATTCTGATATTTTCCTCTGTATTTTTGGTTAGCCATCCAGATTGCAAGGGGCGAGGCTGCTGCTGGTTTCCTTCTGTGCTGTTCCAGTTAGGGTCACTGGCTGTCTTTGGCCTTTCTCACTTTTTGTGAGCAGAGGTGAAACAACCCAAAATCAAACACATTTTTGTCTACTTCATTCTTTCTGCACTGAGACCTGCACAACAGACAGAGTGCACGGAGAGTTTTCAAAAGGGCTGGTGTTACTATAATTTCTCTGTTGACGCCCTGCCTGTGGGTGACACTGCCTGTGAGACATACATGACCTCGGTTCCTGCTGCTGAAGGGAATTCTCTGAAGGCCAGATTTCCAGGCTGCATCATTAAATATATCCTTCTGCGAAATACCTACATTTTCTTTAGCCATGTTCATAAGGTCTCCCACCTCTAATCAGCCTTTCTTGTCTGACTGTGCAATATTATCTGATTCAAAAATCCTCCAAACAAAATAAAAATCCCACAACTTATCAAGACGTTGAGTAATAAAACTTAATGTCCTTCTGATTTTAGGATCAAATAAGTGTAAATAGTTCCAGAGTCATTCCTCTCCCTTGGAAATAGTTTATCTAACTGGAGACCAGTCTTGTCCATCTAGAAGAGACCCAGAGTAGTGCTGTCTCAAGCAGCGACGTAATGTCTGTCCCAGCACTGGAACTACCTAGTGACAAATGAAAGTTTAATTCCTTTTTGTAATCTTTTACACAAACTGCCAGCTGAAGGTTTCAAGCTGCTTTTTTTACATGCAGGGTGTCAGGGAAGTACTGCAATCCTTACTTTAACAAGAAAATGAGGCTAGAGGTGCCAGAACAGCAGTGGAGAGCCTGAGGCTGCAATGGAAAAATAAATCATCTGCTCACTCCAATATTATCTTTAGCAGCAACACTAGGGATGGAAGGTGAAACAGCTCCATGCAAGCAAACCTGCTCCAGCCAGCTGTTATGTGGCTGACTGAAAGCCTTTCATAAGGCCATGCAAGACTCCAGTGTTGGCCTCATGCTTCCTCATCCATGTAAAAGGAGACAGAAGGTTTGAGCTAACATCAGAGATTAATTTTCAGAGCACCTCACAGTTGTGGTTTACGTAGACAGTCCCTCCAGCTCTTGGGAAAGTGCTGAATGTGAAGCTGCAGGCCATTTTCATGCCAAATATTTAATGTGTGCCATTTTCAACCAGGCTGCAATCAGCAGCCCTTATGCATGGTGGATGGACTTCTGCCTCAAGGAGCAGAGGCAGTGGCATGCAAGGAAAAATGCCTTCAATACCGTCAACTTCAAAAGCAGTGCTTGCGAGCTTTGCTTTGTGTTCCAGCGGCTGGGCTAGAGCTGCGTGCATGGCCTCACTCAGCACAAATGAAACCAAGGCATCCATATGCTGTACATTACCAGAGAGAGCGTTTGATCTCTTGCTCACTGGCTCAGTGCTCACATGCTCCCTCTTCCTTTCCGTAGCAGTTTTGAGGAGTACAGAGCACAGTGTCAAAACTTGTAAGTCTCCAGGCATTTATTGGCTCTATGTAGGGAACTGCAAGACTTAAAACAAACCAGTTGATAAAAATGTTGCTGGCCACAGCCACAAAACCTGTCCTCATTTTTTCCATGATGGTGGCAGGAAAGAAAATTTCTCAAGTTGTATTTTCCTATTTAAAAACAAAGGGAAAAGGACTGCCAACATGGTTGGAATTTACTCCAACTGAAGTAATGCCCAAGTTAGCAATGCAAAATGCAAATCTCCTCTGAGTGTAAGAACTGTGGCTGTGCATAGCCAAGGCCACCATGAAGCCACTGCAGCCCTGCCCGTGCAAGGCACAGCTTGGGTGTGCTTCACGCTTGCCGCTGGATTAATTACTGTGGTACTGCTTACCATGCCTTTCAAGTCGCTCATTGCTTTGGCCCATAAATGTTATATTCTGCTAAGAAGCTACAGGGAACTCTGATCCACGCTGAAATCACTAGTAAGCTAGGAATCATAGAATCAGAAAGTTGGAAGAGACCGCTGAGATCACCGAGTCCAACCGTGCCTGTCTCCCTACTAAACTCATCTACCCATTTTTTAAACACCTCCAGAGGAAAGCTCCACTGAATAAAGGACTTGCTGGCTCTTTAGCATTGCCCCAAGCAGGCTGGGAAACAAATGAGGCAATACTGTAACTTGGAAGTGGTATAATCCGGAAGAAACACAAGCATCAATCAGGTAACAATAGAAATGAGTTTTATTTTGTAAAAAGTTATAAAATGAATATTGTACAAAAATAAAGTCTGTAGAGAACTTTGGTTGATTAACACAAATGACTGAGACATAAATTGCAGGTAAAGTAAAAAAACTCCAGAGAAGCACACTCCTGTCTTCAGTAAGGTCTGAAAAACTTAAAAAAAATCACAAACTTTACCCTTTTATATTTTGAACATAGCGATTTGCTTTGGTTGCCTCTTTAAGCTGCACAGAAAATGCCTTTGGGCAAGTTTTCAGCAACCGGTGAGTATAAAAGCACATCTGAGCGCCATGCCTGGTCAACTGCCCAACAGGACAGCTGACCCCTTGGCTTAGCAGGCTCTTAGTGCCCAAATCATGTTGATGGTGGTGGTGGTGGTGGTATTAGTTGTACCACTCCTGCCAAGCGTGAAGAGTAAGGTGTCCCCATGGCAGTGCAAGAACAGACCTTGTGCGTGGGCTCTGTGTCTTCCTCCATCCGTGAGGAAAGCCGTGGAGGTCAGGGCTGAATTACATTTCATACAGTGGAACTATTTTGCTTGGAGTCAATACTGGCCTTAGAGAACTTGAGCCTGGGAAATATTTTCCCCATATCCCCATAGAAATATTTCCCCAATATCCCCATAGAAATATTTTTGCGATATCCCCATTGTACCTGGTACATCTTTCTATGCCTATTCTGGAATTTTTTGATCTCTAGACCCTTCTTCTGTGGTGCCTTGAGAGGCCCAGGGCAAAATGAGTATGCAGAGCCATTGCATGCTTGAGATAAAAGGTTGGACCACAGTTTTTTGGTTTTCAGTAGGAATTTTTTTTTCTTCCTTTTGCTTTTGTGGGATCTGATGCTTCACTGGTTGTCAGGTATGTCTAGACCTGCACTGCTGCTCCTTCAAGAAAAAGGTCTTCAGAATGACAGCTTGCGCTAGCGGGCAGATATGAATGCCTATGCTGTGCAACCTCCCTCATTCTAAGGAAACTCAGACTGTTCTGCTGCCTAGGTGTGATCCTGCAACATTTCAGCAAATTACACAAAATAGTTCAGTTATTTAACACAATTGTTTTACCTGCAGACTATATAAATCCAGGGCTAACTAGTAGGAGAGATTTAACCTCTTCTATATGGAAAAATGGAAGGAAAAGCATAAATAAACATAACAAGAAATTATAAGGCTAAATGTGATTATTTTCCATTTGTCAATAGTTATATGAGGTCAGTTGGCAAAAAGTGTGAGAAAAACACATGGCTACATTTAAATATGACTAGAATTAGTTTTTCTAACAAATTGCTAATGTTGAGCCAAGTCCTGTGACCCTCACTCGTCCAGCATCATTACTGCTGCTGTGCACGTATGACTGCAGTAATTTTCAAAAGTATCAATGAACAGAAGGAAGGGTTGCAGGCTTCGGCACTACATTTTGTGAACATAACCAGGATTTTGTTTAAAAAAAAAAAAGGTAAAGTAAGTGATTTTTTGCATTCAAGTTAACACTTTTCCATCAAAAGCACGGACCGTTGTTCCCAACTTCATTGTCTCTCTGTATCTTCCAAGCACCTTCCGCTTTGGCACCTTTGAAAAGAAACTTTAATAAATAAGGAAAGGAGACTCTTTACTGAACTGTAATAAATAACAATAACTTAATCTCAATAAATATCTTCTGTATATTTATGTCTCTGAATGGATGCATTGCATCAAGTAGTCTCTGCTCACTCACAATGACCAAATAGAAATGTAGTTACGCAAGTGACGTTAGTCCTTTGTAAACCAAAAGAAACACATTTTCTGTAGGCTGGGTTAGTTATTTCTCTTACTATTCTAGAAAGAAGTGCTTAAAACTCAACTTGTTTTCATAGGTAGCAGAAGAATGAAATCCTACTCTCGTTTTGAAGAAACACAAGATAGAAATAACCAAACTTAACCAGTAATTGGAACTGTTTTGCTTCATATCAATACTGGCCCTAGACGACTTGAGCCTGGGAAATATTTTCCCAATATCCCCTTAGTTATGAGGTTAATCTCATTATAGCTTAGAAATTGTCCTAAGTGCTTAGGAACTGCCCTTCAATGAGCAGTACCCCAATGTCTCTTTCAGTAAAGCTGAGGGCACAAGGGATGAATAAGGTACTGCTAAGCTAGTTCTCAGCTAAGCTTCCTGGCACAGATGGTAGAACTACAACACAGCGTGGTATGCAGGATTGTGTTTTTAAGCACATTCCTCATGGATCCGAGTCTCACTGTCAGTGGACTGTGTCAAATGGGAAAGGGAGCCACCAACACGTCATCCAGCTGTTGGCATCTCCACCTGAGCTTTTATTTACTTTCCTGTAGGACATCAAAAGCCTCCATCCTCCTTCACTGTCTTGTGCCCCCCACCTTGGGTTCTCATATCCCCTTGTTCTGCATTCTTGGTCCTCTTTTGTCCAATCCAAACAGACGCTTCCCTGGGAACCTTGGTCCCTCTCTTTGCATTTTAGCAGGAATGCAAAACTGGCGCCACCTCTGGTGTGCAGCTGTCAGACGCATCCACACCTTTTTGCGGAATGTTTTTTCAGTATGTGGTAAACCAGGTTATCATCCAAAAAGGACAGGTCATCATCAAATGCTGTGGGTCTGCAACAAGCTTGCCTCACTTTGTCAGTCACTAGTTTTTTCTTTTTGGTTAAGTTTTTTAAAATTTTGTCATAGGTGGTCTCAGCTGCATCACAAGATCCACTGCAATACCGGAAAATTAACTCTTCTTTGGTTTCATATCCCAAATCCAAGTCAGTCACATTTAAATGTATTTCTGTTAAGACACATCCTCGATTTTTGCCCTTTTGATTCCTCCTTCCCTTTTTGCTGGAATTCTCTATGTTCGTGGCTGCATTTTGCCGGTTTCTCTCCCGCCTATTAAAAATCGGAGTCTGTTTATCTGGTGACCTCCTTAGTCTTTTAATGGTGGCTTGAATAAAGTCCACTACCTCATCAAACTGATCTGGATAATCCTCCGGCATATTAGCTGTTGGGAAAGAGAAAAAAGGCTTTGTCAAAGGTCAGTTGTTATTAAGTTTGTCCATTCACGGCTCAAAAATTAACGTTAGACACATGCAAGCTGCTCTGCCCATCACTCCAGAGCACAGGGTCAAGAGCCTCAGAAATCAGGGAGAATTTGCAATAGTTTAGATCATCATGGAATCTCATTTGGGGAAAAATAAATGAGATACAAATATATTTCTGTAGGTGTCTGCTGATGCTCAGTAGCATTCCAGCATATCCTTCAATATTGAATGAGCCCTGTCAAAATCAGGGGAAGGAAAAGCATGTCATGATACAGGCATTAGTTAACGGGTGGATGAAGCTACTGTAGACAGGTTATACAGGCTCTTCCCAGTACAGCAGCAAAAGAATGAGGTTTCTTTAAAACAATTTTGTGATTATAATTGTTAATAGTTTTCATACCATCAGCAGTTAGTGTTGCCAAAGCCATCTATTGACAAGGTTTGGGGGCAGGACAGAAAGAATTTCCTGGGGTACCAGGCTGATTCCTGGTTGAATGCCTGTTTTATCTACTGCTACTTGGGGATAATTATCATCAGAGCTTGTGAAAAATTTCTCAGGGAAATATTTTGTAGCAAAAAAAGCTGGTTAGACTGAGTATAAATAGGTCAGAATGGAAGTAATAAGTTAATTTTTAAGGGAAATGTTATTAATGCATTTTCTCTTTATGAAATTAAAATACCTATCTTATTTTTCACTTGATATATACTCTACCAGTGATAAATTATTCAAGTAAATTAAATGTCAAAGACAATTAAATGTTTTAATACTAGCAGGATGAACCTCTTCAAGGAGGGTGAAATTGAATATGTTCTCTCAGAGTTCAGCTTTTCAGCATGATTTGGAAAAAAAATGCAATTTTGAAATCTTTAAACTTTCCATGGGCTAAATCCCTCAATGCAATCTGCTTTACTGAATATAGTAATTTAATGGAGGGTCAGGCTGTCAGGAGCCCGTGTGTAGGTGCCCTTATGTTATATTATTAATAATTGTCTCTGAAACATAAACTACATTGCAGCAATGAGATTTTTTTTTCTTATTCATTGTGCCAAAAAATCAAGACTTGAGGAATCACTTCCTTTGCAGTAAGACCTAAGAGGATGCTTCTTTCTGTACTTAACTCCTAAGTGCCCACCCACATAGGTGGTGGGCATGCACCCAGCTCTGCCTGTATGGGGGATCCATTTCCAGGAGAACCCCTACAGCTACCCCAGGAACTGCAAACATTGGGAAAGATGAAACCCAACACAGTGTGTCTGGCCAAGGGTTGGTACCTCCACTGAGCCACAAAAACTCTCACCTAGTCAAGTGCTGAGATAGGAACAACTCCTTAGCCAAAGGCTCAGTGCCTCATTTCTGTAAAAATCAGTGTAACTGACAGGAGCCCTGATAGGACACCAGGCAGTGCATTTACTCAGTCTGCACACAGTGGCATGGGCTCTGTTAACATCAGAGAGAAAGACATGATGTTGCCTCCCATTGCCTAGCAAATGCGTACCTTCATATCCTCAATAGAAGCACCAAATACAGAGGAGATGGGGGCAGCAGGATCCTAACTATGTTAGTGCAAAAACCGGCTGAAACACAGTGCACCTGCATCTAAGAAGGAACAGGTACCCCCTCCCCAAAGCAGCATCCTAGAGGCCCATCTCCCTGAAAAAATGGATCAGAAGTATACAGCTTTTCATGGATGCCTCCACCAATATTGTACAGACTGGCAGAAGAGTAATGAAGGCAGGTAATCTTGTATCTTCACATAATGAGGGTGGACATGGGAAGTGGGACTCTATAAACTGTAGATTTCAGGACTTGGAAAAGTGAATTATACTTTGTTTTACATATATCCATGCTAAAGGCAATAATCTCACAGATCAGGAGCTGTCAAAAGATATGAAGGAGGAATACAGCTATATGGAACCTGAACAAGGCAAGATGCTGCACTGAGCCCCATATTCCTGTGACACCAATGGTAAGTGCATCCTTCTTGCAGTCCTCTGTCATTATGTCTACAGCAGGTACCAAAATACCTGCTAAGAGCCATATCAACAGGAGGAGGGGAGCCTGGACAGATTGGATGCACCAACCCATTCTGTTGCAGGACAGGCTGGTCTGCCTACACCACATGAATACTGCCCTGCTGAGCAGAGTCCAGGCCAAGGCAATGGGTGGGCTACATTTCTCAAAAGCAAGAAGGGGCAAACACCAGTTTAGACTCAGTCAGGCAAGACGACCCAAGTGGAGCTGGCATAGCTCCCACTACTGATGCACAAGCTTAGCCCTTGCGCAGGTACAGATGGGGATGGGTTTGGAAGAAGGCACTTGTTGCTGTGGGATCGGGTGGTAGAAAGCAAAAAAGGGTTTCTTGAACAGAAACTAGGTTTCTTAGCTTATAACCAAACAAGATAAGGATGTGGCCCTGAGGAGATGGCTCTAGCTGTGCTATTCTCCACTCTCACCTTCAAATTACCCCTCACGTAGTACTACCATTACATTAGCCCACATCCCTGTCACATAATACTGGCCCAATCCTTGTAGCAACAGTATGACACAATAAAATACTGGCTATGGAGAGTGAAAAAGAACCATCAGGGAAGCATACTGGGGTTTAATAAAATTCATGCAATTCTCAACCAGCAGGAAGTGGACGGGAGATTGTTACAGGGAAACCCAACCTATAAATGGAGATTCTTGTTTGCAACCTTCAGCTTCATACTTATCCCGAGCATGGTATGTTGCCAGTGCAGTGAGGGGAATAAGTGTTCCCCACCTAAGAAGGGACAAACAAAACTATGAATTATCTGAAGAGATAACAACCCAATTAGGCAGACAATTTTCAAACTGCTCACAATTCAGGTGCAAAACCAATCACGTACCCCTCCAACAGTGCTACAAGCAGGAGTTTACTTTGGTTAAATACTAATCAGACAGTTATAGACTTCAAGAACTGTCCTTCCAAGCCAATCCAAGCATGCCCTGGAGGAGGAAAGACTCATGTTGTGGACTGTGTCCCTGCTCAGAGCTGATGCTGACATTTATCCTTGTTCATGTGTGATCACTACTCCAACTACACCAAGAAAGCGAATGCTGCTGAGAGCCTTCCATGCTGTGAGTTGTCCTATCATATTTAAGGTGCAGAGAACACACCATGTAAGAGCCCTGTGCACCGCTGCTAACACAGGTGTCAACATTGCAGAAGACGGCACCAGTAGAGCAAGAGGTAGATCAAGTAATCAAGTCAACAGCACATCCAACTAGAGAAGTCCTACATATGCACATGGATTTGCTGCAATCAGAAAATTAGGTAACTGGCAGCATGAATGATCCCACTAATTTCACTAGGGCTCTAACACTAACCATGCAAGAAGTATTTCAAGCTGTAACCTGGAATGAGGTGTGCATAGCCAATAGGTCTAATGGAGCTGGAGATCCCTGCTCAGCTCATCCCCTATTGCAACATCAGGCGATTTAGGAGACTCATTGGGAGGCAATGCCAGCACTATGAGCAAGATGAATGCCAAATTTCTGTCTCCATTGTGGATTTCCCCTTCAGCCCAGGGGACTCGAAAACATCCCAAGCAGATATTCAAATTTGTCAAGAGGACTCCTGCAGTGACGCCCAGTATCTGGAGCCTGCATCACTGGAGGATACACAGGGCACGTGCGTGATATTAGGGAGCCAGTGGGAACAGTGGGAATAGAGCCCTCCTCGTTGCAGATGTGCTGGACACCAGACTAACACAATGACAGTTGCTTTACTGGGCTACTCAATGAGCCCTTGCTGTAAGCAACAACACCCCCTGCTTGTGGAGCCCCAGACTAGTAATGACCAACATAATGATGCTCTTTTTGGTAGTTTCCAACTGGACTGTCAATGTACCCCAAGTCTACTTCCATAATTTAACACTGTTAGAGAACATCTCCAAACCCCGCAATCAGCCAGCCTCTGGAGTATTATATAACGCCATAAAGACAAGTTTCAACACACTCAGCAGCATGGGCTCTGTGCTCTCAGTACTGTGGCAAGTGCAAATGGACCCAGCAATCACTGAGCCATAGATCCAAGCAATAGGGCTCATACTATTCAGGTGTGGCTTAGTGTTTATTTTTTGGTGCTTAATGAACATAGTCATCAGCATGACTACAAATAGTCACTAGGAGTGGCTTGCAGGGGTTTGAAGGAAACCTTGACAGCTGGGAGTGAAGCGAACATAAACTTAGCAGTCTTTGCCAAGGTGCCAGTTGTGACTCAGTAGGGATATTCAGCAGTCCAGTAAGTATGGCTGCGAAGCATGAGAGCCTGAAACAAAATGCTGTAAAACACTGCTGAAGTAGGACACTGGGCAACGAAGTGGAAACGCCAGCTTTAACATCAGGCATGATGACTTGAAAGAAGGCACTAGAGGTAAGTGGTAAGGAAGCTACGACCAGACACCATACATGAATAAGCAATAACCACTGACCAAAAGTAAAGACCATAAAAGGCTAATGGACAGAAGGGAAGGTGGAGAACACTGACAGCAGGACCACCTTGTCCTGATGGCCACTTGGTAGATGTGCTCCAGGGATGCTGAGACCTCCCTACACTACAGCCACCACATGCCAAACACTTACTTTGTCTCCACACTGTGGTAAGTTGTGGGGGAGTGAGGGGGTGCTGAGCAGAGCTGCGTGGCCAGGGAACACTACCAGACTCATAGGGGCTGCCTTGGTATAGAGTGCTGGTTTGTAGCCTGCATAAAGCCACTCAGTTGAGGGTTTCTTAGTCTCCAACAATGCTGAGAAAACATTCATAGTCTCAGAATGAAGGCCAACTGCCCTGCAGCTTTGCTTCTCTTATACTGCATGGCCTGTGCTGACTTGACTGTGCAGAAGACAGTTTTCCACAGGGATTTCATGCCCTTGAGAGAAGCACATATTATTATCCCTTCCTGTAACGTACACAGTTTGCATGTGTGAATATGCATGTTGTATTTACGCATACACAAATACAAATATATCTGATTATACACACACATGTTTTTTCAAAACAAACTAATTTACTGAAAACACTTGCCTTCTGGTGGAAAAGCTGAGAGAACTAACACATGACAGATGCCTGTCACATTGTACACAAAGTGCCAGCAGAAAATGCTCCGATACTATGGCAATTAAAGCAGTTAAAATCTCTGAGCAGTAGTCCTTGGTGTCATGCTCCACTGTGTGAAGGAATTAGAATTTAAAAATCCAAAGTCTCCTAGGTTAGGACAGGATGGGGCCGCACAGGATGAGGTAGGACAAGATAGGACAGCATGGGATAGCCCACAACAGCGTATCCTCAACGCATGTTAGCACGGGTTGTCTGACACATGATGCAGATGCTTCTTGAGAGAAAGGACCATATGTCCTTGATTTAAAATCTTCCCTCAGAGAACCCTGGGTCTTTGTGTATCTTGTTCACAGTGTGGGAAAAAGGCTCACAGACCCCACCAGGGCAGTGTAACATGCTAAGCCCCACCTCTTGGACTATAGTGCCATGAACACCCACAAGACTGCTGCAAAGTCATGAGGTTTCATTTGGGTTTTATGTTATGTTTCTGAAAGCTGTTTCCTGACCATTCAACTCCCTGGGCAAATCCCTTGAAGCAGCATGGAGCAGGCAGTGGTGCCTTCAGGAGCTGCATCCAGCATGTGTCCTGCTCCTGTTCACCTCACTCTTCGGTAGCTCCCTTCCACGCTTCCTCTTTCAGTACTGTGCCAAGGACCTGACCACCCAGGCAGGAACAGGGAGAATTTCTCCCTTGAGTGGCAACCAGAGCATGAGTCTGCTATCTAGCACTGGAGTATCTGAGGAGGGGGTTATGGATGGCTGCCTATGTACCAGTCTGCCTCTGGGCACCTCTGTCTCCCATGTCCAGCTGAAACAGGGGTCTTGATCTGCCAGGAGTTTCTCACATGACAAGAAAACGAACTTAAAAAACAAGAAAGGAAAGAATGAAACATCACAGGACTGGAACACATAGGAATCTAGAAGAGTGATTGGGCTGGGGGCAGAGCTGGTGAACACCAAATGTCCAGAACTCCAGGAAACAAAGAAAAAGAGAAGAAATGAAAGTAATTTTACATATTGATTAAAAAAAATTGCCAAGAATATTTGCATCTTCTGCTTGCTGTTTGCAAGGTGTTCTCTTGCTTTCTCAACCCTAAGGGCACACTCAGATCATAGTTTTGAGCCAGCCTCTCAGGTTAGGAACATCCCTCTTGAATGCAAACTGAAATTCTTGCCTCACCGCTGCTCTCTGGAACGTGAAGCTTTGACCTGCCTGTCCCCAAGCACAGTCCCTGTTCCTTGAGCAATGCAAAAGCTGACAGCACATACAGGCATAGAATCCTGCAGCCAAACACCCGTGGTGCTCCCCACTGGCCTCTGCAGAAAGCCACCCTGGAGCTCTGCTTTGGACATGCTGGGGAACATGCCTTCCTCCAGGCATCTTCACTGCTGTGAAGAGCCTGCCTTTGCATTTCCAATTAACTAGAGATGCTGGATGCCAGCAGGACCAAGAACTGATGCCTGTGTTTCTTAGAAGAACCAATTATACAGTTTTCAGATAGACTTCTTCATAAAATAGCTTTAAATAAATATCGAAATTAAACTCATCACATTCTTAAGAAAACAGTCTCCAATAAGGAAAAATGGACAATTTATTCCTGTCAAATGAGATCACAATTACGCTCTGTAAAACTATTCCTTTGCTTTCTTTAGGAAGAGATTTATTTTAAAGCTAAATATTCCCCCACCGTGGCAGTAACCCAGCATGGTTGAAAAAGAAACCCTTGGTTTGTACCTGACCACAAACTAATTTCAGTGGGAACAGATGGATCTTCAGCTTTTGAGAAAAAAATCCAGTTGATAAGGTGTCTGGTTATGAATTTAAAAGGATAACTACAATCTCTTCTGACCCTGCTGTTCATTATTCTTATTATTACTTCTTGTTCTTACTTGCAAGAAAAGATTAAATTTTATTAATTGCAAAACAATAAGTTCTAGAAGTAGATTTTTTAAAGATGTCAAAAAAATTTATGTTTCAAGTTGTTTGAAACTTAAACTTGTTTTCCATCCTGATCTCAGGAAAATGTAATCACATCACTGCAACATCATTTGGCACTTTGCCTATCCTGAGTTAAAGTGATGTAGAAGGTGTCACATAATATATAGTAAAAATTATAAAATTAGATTTTTGCTTTAAATTGTAGCTTTTACACATGTGCTTGTGGAAGTGTATAGCTACTGCATCAAAACTTCAGGCCAAACTTTTAATAAAATTACCAGGATACTTCACTTAAGCACAGCTGTCTTTCAATTAGAGAAGTTCAAACAGCAGCACTCAGACTCTAGTTTAAAGTATGATTTCAAAGTTCAAGGGGGTTAATCCAGCTCATTATAATGGTAAGTATTATTTAGAAAATCCAGGTCCAGATCTGTGTTAGGATCAAATGGCCTTTGTTCAAAAAAAATTCTGGTACTTTAATCTGGGGCCTTCATGACTAAAACATTTTAATTTCCTTTCTTTCTTGGTTATTTTTTGTCTCCTCCACAGTTATATTCCAAAGACACTTCTTCTTAGATCATTTGCTTGAGTGAAATAGACAACTAATGTACTTCTAACAGGGATTGCAATGAAGTTCATTTTCTTGTTGCTTCTGAAGATCAATCTGGTATACTATTTATTCATTCATTATTTTTGTATTTAGCTTTGCAGTAGTGTTTTCAGGTACTTATTACAGTGGACATGCCCTGTACAAACACAGAATCCCTCCATCTCACACCACAAAGACATGCTTTAATAGTGGAAGTGCAACCTTAGCACTAAGGCACTAAGTTAAGATTACTTATGTGATGCTCATTCTGCTTTGCAGCATAAAGTATCAACTGTGGTAGGGATAAACCATTAGTTTTATGGAATATGAAATATTTTTTATGAAAAACAAAGTCTTTTATGCAGGATTCAAAGGAAAGGCAAATCTTAAAACTAGTTTTCAGGATTTAAACAATTAAAATATCACCTCTCTGAGGCACGACTTTGCTTTCATGCCCTGCCTGAAAATCCGTAGAGCTAAGAGTGAAATGGAAACCAATCAGTTGTGTCCATTAGGAAATAGAGCATCAAACACACCAGGGTCAGCTCATCTCTAAATGTTTAATACCGTTCCGGTTCACTACCTCACTACCTGCCCAACCAGCTTCCAGGATGTGCTGTGTCCTCCCCTCCAACTCAGAGAGCCCTTAAAAATGGAAACTCTCACTGGTGTCATTTGTCTCTCCAAGTTAAAGTGCTATGTAACCTGGAATATGACTCTGGGGCCACTTAGACCAGGCAGATACAACAAGGCAGTATCAGAAAAAGACACAGGGTTAAACTTCCTGCTGTGTTTGCTCCTGAAGGAGCAGCCAAATTTTGTGTTTGTAGCTCACTAGCTAACCCTGCTGTTTCCCATGTATTGGTCATAATGGCAAACCTGCAGAGCACTTTGTATTTTCACACTGCCATTCTCGGCAGGGTCTCCCCTTGCATCCTTTGCCTGCTTTGTCACAGATCTGAAATGCTGGTCCCATCAGGAGAAGGGGAGAAACAACAGCACCATCACAACCACTGCCAGCTGGGGAATTCCCTGAGAGCAGGGGAAAACAGCAAGATCAGGTGAACTGGGCAAAGTAAAGTATGCTGCCTTGCGACCTGACCTATCCATGAGAGTTTCTTGTTCACCCAGTCCAGGTGAGGTTGTTCAAAAGATTCTGCCTGACTCTGGGCTTGCACCTGGGGCTGGGCCCCTCGTCTAGCCTTTCTGGGGTGAGCACAGGAGGGTTTCATCTGGCAGCCAAACAACAAGGAAGCAGTGGGAGGATGTGCTCTTGCCTCAGATTCAGAGCTTTGCAAAACCAGCTCCAAGAAACTGAGGAGCAGACAGCTTTTCAGCAGTCGCTCTGGTGGTTTTGTGACAGGTCCTGCAGCGGCTGCCAGGAGCCTGTCTGCACTAAAACCATATTGTACAAGGCTGTGTGGGTAATCAAGCACCTACGAGGCAGTCTCTGCATTTGAAATAGTTACATAATAAAGAGTATAAACAGGGGAAAAAGAATAAGTGGCTGTGCTCTGCCTGAAATCTGTGATGGAGCAGGAGCCAAACGTGGGCAAGGCACATACCTGTCTGTCATCTCCTCCCTAATCTGTATTATGCTGAGAAAATACCCAGCTTCCCAGTAAAACCTGCGTTCACGCTTAATATTTGGTTGTGTCCCAACTCTGTGAGAGCCTCAGATGAGTATATATGAGGGGGACCTTAAACCTGCGACCTCTGTTAGCAAGAACTCACGCAGCCAGCTAACAGGCATGGCACTGAGACCGCAACAGAGGAAATACTGTTGGTAATAAAAAGAAATTCTCTTCAGCACCCCTGGTGCAGATGTGATCCAGCTCTGCCCTTGCATGACATCGGTAAAACCCCACATCAGTTATTCAGCCTCACAGTAATGCCAGCTCACTGAAACGGAACAGCTTTCCCGAATAAATAACAGCAACTGTTTCCAGGCTGCCTGTGCTCGTACACTGCATCTCCTGTTGGGTTTTAGGAGTGTTCTCAAGGAACAAGCACAAGCAGCAATGCAACTATCCCAGTCTCTTACTTGGGGTGGTAAAGCAGAGCTATCCAGGCAAACCTATGGCTGATCCTCCTTCTGTGACATTCTCTGCTGCTATTAGATTTTGATCTAACCTAGAAATAATACTTGTTCTTCTATTGCTGTCTCTCTCTGCCTGCATTTCAATGTGTTTACTATAGGAACGATACAAAAAGTTTTAATGTTGCACTTTAGAAAATGTTATTATTATAATAATCGGTCCCTGGCCCTAGGGCAGGTGCTGCGTGTTCTGCTGCAAAATGTTGGGATGTGTGGACCATGGCCTGCCAGACGGCGCTGAAGTGTGCTCAGAAAAGCAAGCTCCTTCCCAGCAACTATGTTGGAACCACACCTCCCTGTCAGAAATTTCCTGAGTAATAGCTGATTTTGCCAAAGAAACCTTACATGCTTGGCATAGGAGCAGAGGTAGTCCAGATGTTTGTACATAGCTTTTCAGTTAAATGCCTCTAGAAGTGTGGCCACCTGAGAAGTTTTGGCATATTGCTGTAACACTGCTTGGCCCTGATGCAGGAAAACAAGTAATTTGATTTTAGTGTTAGCTCCTTTTGAAGACTATTCCTGTCCAATAATCATTAAAGCATTTGTACAAGTCCCACTGACTTCTTCAAAGAAATGTACCTGTACGTTCCAGTTCAAGTGCTGTACCAACACATACAGACCAAATATCTCCTAAGGCATATAATGTGGCTTTATCCCTTAAAAAGAATAATATTTGAAATGCCTAAGATGATTACTTTTCTCTACTTGATCTTAAAAACAGACATACTCTCATGTATATTTTGTGTCTTAATTCTTTGCTTGTACCTGTCTCAAATAAATCTTCTGATTCTATTTTCTTTCTTTTCTTTGTGACCAGGGCTGGATTCTCAAGAATCACTGGAATCTTTCCTTTGGCTCCCCATACCAAATACTACTTGATCAGCAACTACAGATGGTTTTGTAAAAATGACCATTCTGCAGTGTCAGCCTCTCTACCAGCACTAATATGTAGTGGCCTATTTAGATGTCTGATGATTCTGAACATAGTTGTGCTGCAATATTCCTCATTTATTACTTTTTGTAAACTTATTACCTTGGAGGTATGAGAACCCACAAGTGTAGTTATGTGGGGTCTGGCCTATGTACTACAAGTTTTAAGTTGCAGCTACTTGTCAGCACAGGTAGGGATGAAGACTGGATATCTGCACTAGATGTCCATGCCTAATCATCTGCAGTTGTGGAGGATGGGACTCGATAACCCAAATAGCTTCTCTCAGTCTCTGTAACTTTAAATACTTCAAACCTACCTTACACAGTCCTAATCAGGAACAGTATAATTTACAAAGACATCACAACCTATAATGTGAGGATCCTTTTTCTAGTGGACAAATAATGCTTCCCCCATCAATTCATCAGTACTCACTACACAGCTGAATTCTTCAGCCTTTCAAGAAGGGCTTTTAAGTCTAGTCATCTGCAGATTCTGAACATGGGGATTTCTAAAATTTATTGAAAAGGCCTATGAAAGGTGTCCAAGAAAAGCATGTTTAGGTATGTTATTCAGCAACCCACACCTGCAAAACATCTAAAAGAATCCATACACCCACTGGAAAATTTCTGAGATCCCTAAATTGAAAAGCAGCAAAGGCATAAAACTTTAAGCAAAGAATAACTTTCAAAATGAGAACAAAACTGTATCCTTTCAGTCTCTTCTTCCTTAAGTTCCAGAATACCCTTCACATGAGTGTATTCATTATTTATATCTGAGATTGCAGAGAAAGGGGCTTCTAGGGCTACATTCATGTAGATTTACCCAGATGTGTCCTATTCTTTGGTTTTTTTCCCATTTCCGATTTCATTTTGCCCATTGAATAGGCACGCTTGAATGTCTGAGCTTTCTAAATGTCTAGATAACCTGGGCGTGCCCATGCAAACAAACTTTAGTATTATATATATATATATATATAATATATATATATATATTATATATATATATATATATATGTGCTGACCCAGGAACACAGGCACACTTGATCTGACACTGGCTGGATGCACACTCGGTCTGACACTGGCTGTACTGGATACACACAGATCAAATGACGTGGTGTGGCACCTGCTTGTCGTGGCAGATACCTCTCTGACGCAACTTAGACTTCTGGACATCTTAGACTGAAGCACATATGCCACACCATAGGTGTGTTGAGCAGGAAAGCCTGGACAGAAACATGAGAGTTCCGGTTCATAACACTGACTGTGCCTAATAAATATTGTAGGGAAGGAAATGCATTCAGCTGGAAGTATAATTTAATACTGTACTTGCCTGAAAAGCCCTACAATATCACTGCTTATTCTAGATACTTTCTGTATTAGTTGATGAAGTTGCAGCTAAATGTAGTAATAATATTAAATACCCTTTAGCAGGGATACAAAGACATTTTAACAGAGTTATAATGCATGCATACTACGGTGTATTAGAGCATAACAAACATACCAAAGGATCTTCAAAAACAAATGACTATCCAAAGGCTGTAGAGTAACTCAGATGTTACTATGCAAAAAACCACCTTTTCCTCCTATTAGAAGGAAAAAGCTCAGGGTGAGATCCTACATTTAATTGTGCATGATTACCACTAGTTCTCACTAAAGATGCTCACTTGGTCAGGAGACTATATATCATGTCCTGGATCTTAGGATACTCCAGTCCTCGCATACGTGTTGATTGTGACCCTACAGCAGCAAGTAGTTACAAAATGTATTCGCTGGCAACCATGTTTAAGTCAAACGAAGTGTTCGGCTCCCTCTGCAGTGTCATGCTTCTTAAGTTGGTGATTTAGTTTTTAGTTTATAATAATTTCGTTTGTATTTTTTCTGTTTGCAGTTGCTATTTAAGCTAAATGTGTCCTTCCCCCAGGAGACTGTAGCGTGAGGGAAACAAATAAAGGGTTTTCTAACCTTACAAACTCTACAGCTACTCTTTGTTGTGTGAAATGAGCTATGAATAACCCATGAACACTGATCCCTAAAACACCTACGATCACCAGATTCATCTCAAATGCACTGCAGCCAGTCCACTAAAGCCTCCAGTCCACTAAAAATGCAGAAGGCTGCAGTTGCCAACACCTTCTGCCACCTTTACCTCCCTGAAAAGTGAAAGTCAGAACATTACACTTGATCAGCCCAGGAGGTTAGGACCTTGCCTGTAGGCTGGAACAAAGGAAGGTTTCGAGCCTATTTGAAAGGGATGGGGTAATATCAGGTGGCCTCAGAGCACTTTGCAGGGAAAGCAATCCTGTCAAATGAAAATACAAAAAGGTGACAAGGGCCTGGGAAAATAGATCTGTGCTCCAGTAAGGCGTTTGGTCTGACCTTAGGAGCAGGATTTGATCTCACCACCTTATTAACCCCTGCTGCAAGCAATACATGGAAGACCCAATCTCTCCACTCCCCACCTAGCCTGCACTGGGATTGCTTCAAAGAAGAGCAGTGCACCCCTCTTCGAATGCACACAGCACTCAGTCCTGCTCAGCATTCACACAATGCCCTACGCAAACATGCCAACATGGGCGATGATGGTGCTCCCACTGGTTTATGAGTTGCTTCCAGCAAAGGCCCTTGGCAAAGCAGCTGACCAACAGTATCCACGTTAGCAGGTCCTGGATATATATGGCAGGTCCATCAGAAAAAAGGCTGGAGGGCTACAAGCATGCCTGCACACTTGTGGCACACTGTCCTCTGATTGTAAGAGCGGTCTCAAAGAGGAGAGGGAAGTCTACATGGTGTAGACATGACTCCTCTTGTGTGCATCATTATATGACTTGCGTGTGTTAATGGGCATGTGCCACCAAATGGTAAGCAGAGAGAAGCAAATATGTCCAAGAAAATGATGGTGGTGACTCCAGCAAAGTGCTGCTGTGATGGGAAGTCAGCGCTGTACCTGGATAGGAACAGCCTCATGAACTCTCTGTTTGCAGACTGCTCTCCAGACATTATACATTTTTAAATCAACTAAAAACGATGTAAAAGTGGATACAAGTATTTCACTGCTCTCCTACAGTCGCCTTTCCACCCTGACTCATCTGACTTGGCAACAGAGTGGAGAGAAGAGTTTCTGACCTTCGGTCATGGGTGCTGTGTTAACCACAGCCATGCAAAGACCACAAGAACTACTGAGGGTTTCCCCAGTTTATGCTGTGAAGAACAGCACTGCTAACTTTCCCCTTGCAGACAGGCGCATCTATTTGTGACACAAAGGGTTCAGAGATTTGAGACCAAACTATCAGCCCTTTCTTAAATGGGGTAATAACCTGCAGCCCAGCTCTGCTTGGCAAAGCCTACATCTGTGTCGTGGAAAGAGACATCTGGAAGAAGCTGTCTATTGATACTACCATATCTCAGGTAAAGCACAGGTTGTCTTTCTTTCTACTTTTTGTTTACCCAATCCGCAAGGAAAAAAACAGGCAACAATGAGAAGTTCTGGACACTGGAAACAGACAAGATTGCTACTGCTGCCTGTCCCCTTGAGCTGCTGTGGAAAATTCAGCTCACCAGAAACCATATTCCCAGTAGTAAGTTTCAAGACAAAAGCAGGTATCATACAAATACTATCACTCTGGAAAGATGAAGCATTAACACTCTCCCACCTTGAAGCTTCTGCCAGAGCTACAAGCTAACTGGCACTGCTTTCCCCCTGATGCTCTTCTTCCCACTGGTACTGTGTGGAGGGGCTGAAAGGATGTCATGGGGCTGTTGGTCTGTGAGCAGCAAGAGCCCAGGCTGGGATGCACAGAGGCAGCAGCCTAGGCATGATTCAAGCCAGGGAGAAACACAAGAAAAGGAAACAGAGAAGACTAAATGAGGAAGGACACAGATGTGTGTGCAGAAGAGGAGATGACTGTTGGGGAGGGGATGAAAGCAGGGTCATGGCACCCACCCCACTGAGTGCCTCTACACTGCATTAACCTGGCTGCTCCCAGAGAAACCAGAGCAGGGCTGCCTGTGGCTGGAGCTGCAGCAAGCACAGAAAGGACATGCCGCCAGATAAGGAGATAAAAATGAATCCTGATTACTGCATAGTCTCTGCCCCCTGCAACAAGCTAAACAGATGAGCAAGGGCAAAGGGAGCAACCTCCAAGCTGCATCTGTGTCTTTGCTAAGTGAACACCTCCACAATTCATGTATTTTGCCACTTCTTACTAAGTTATATTAACTCTCACTTTAAAAAGCCACCAGAGTTAGCATAACACTCACATACCACTGTGAAAATCCTGTATCTGCTATTGTAGGAGACCTATTATTAGCGAGGCATTATTATTATCTGTCATTTGGATTGTAAGCTGTCTTATTGTGAGCTGAGCTCTGCATCAAGCTCCTAACCCGGCCATTGCTACTCTTCTGTAAATTTCCATCTGGACACTAATTTTGGGATCAGGATCCAAGGAGGACTTAAGAAAACTCAGCAGCACTCCAGGACGTGTAACAGTGCCTCCCACCACGGAGCCCAATCTCCATCAGGACTTGCGCCCACTATAGACACTGAATAATTGCGTTGGCAGGTCTGAGCAGCGAAAGGTTGAAGCGGTGAAGAAGGAATTTCAGTAACTGCACTGTGAGGTTAACGTACCCGATCCTCCTCTTGGCTTCTCTACGTACAACTAATTTTTCCATCTCTCCAAGTTTTTCAACCAAAGGAATCTTACAGGAAGATAAGGCCAGAGGCGGGGGGCGGGGGGAGGAAAGGGAGGGCATTGCCATTGCAATTGCCAGTCCCAAGCTTTGGAAGACGACTTGGTTTAGAGCTGCTGCAGCCAGAGCAGAGACCATAACCCTGCCTAGGGGAGAAGTGGGGGATGAAAGTGGGGGGTCCTTTCCTCACACTGATGCCTGGGCAAAGGGGAGCAGATTTAGCAAGACAGACAGCAGTGGCTACAAAGGGGAATGTTTCTTACAGTCACTGTGCACAGCATAGGGAGGCGGCAGGCTGATGGGGGAGAGATCATCTTCAGGCCCCTCTACCACTGAAGGGAGCCCCTTGGGAGGCGTCTTACCGGTGGGCAGGGGCGAGTTGGAGACTGTGTTGAGCAGCACCACGCAGACAGCCACAACATCCCATAACTTCATCTTAAATCTCCTTCCAACACAGGCCCCTAGCAGAGAGGAGATGCAGGGTTAGCCCCCCGCTGCTGTGCTCCCCAGTCCTGATCTCTCCCTGCCAGCTCTGCAGACTTGTACCCCAAATCAGCTTGGTCCACTCTGGCCAGGTCAGAGGGAAACAACGGCACCCAGCTCAGCCTCCCACCCTTTTTGCTTCACAGTCTGTAGAGGTGGGTTCTCCCCAGCAAACACTGTGCGAGAGGGAGAGCTCTCTATGCCCAAGTGTGTTGCCTTGAGGGATGTGGGCAGGCAGGTTCCAGGAGCCTGCACTCAGGGATGTGGGGGTGTGATTGTGTTCCTGTGCTAGCAGCCAGGTCACCTTGTGCTTGTCCTCCCCCAGCACTTGGCTGGTGTCAGGGCACCTGTCCCTAGGCTGGGCCAGGGCAGACTGGGCTGATCTGGGATGCAGGGTTCTGTAGGTTTGTCATGCTACAGGCAAACCTGCCCTTCCCTTGCCCTCTGCTCTGCTTTTCCCTCTCCTTTTTTATCTTTCCTTTTTGCTTTCCTCTTTCTTTTTCCCTTTTCTCTTCCCCTTTCTAGTCCTATTTCTCTTTCTCTTTCCTTTTCCTCTTTTTCATTTTTCTTTTCTTTCCTCTTCACTTGTCACCCTTCTCTGTCCTCTACCTTTCCCCCTTCCTTTTCCTTCATTCTTTTCTCCTTATTTCCCTTTCTCCTTGTTTCAACATTTCCTTTTCTCTTGCCTTTTCTTTCCCCCTTTTTTTTCCCTTTCCTCTTTGTTTCCATCTTCCCTTCTTCCCTTGTGTCCTTCTTCTCTCTCCTTGTTTCTTTCTCCTCCTCTACTTTTTCTTCTTTTTCTGCTACTCTTTTCCTTTATTTCCTTTCCCTTTTCTCCTTTCCCTTTCCTTCTCCCATTTCCCTTCTTTCCTTTTCTTCTGTTCTCTCTCCCTCTCCTCTCCTCTCCTCTCCTCTCCTCTCCCTCTCCTCTCCTCTCCCTCTCCTCTCCTCTCCCTCTCCTCTCCTCTCCCTCTCCTCTCCTCTCCTCTCCTCTCCTCTCCTCTCCTCTCCTCTCCTCTCCTCTCCTCTCCTCTCCTCTCCTCTCCTCTCCTCTCCTCTCCTCTCCTCTCCTCTCCTCTCCTCTCTTTCCTTTTTCCCTCCCCCCCCCCTTTCCTCCCCCTTTTTTCTCCCTTTTCCCTTTTCGCTTTCCTTCTCCCCTTTAACTCCCCTCCTCTTTTCCCCTTTCCTTTCCCTTTTCTCCTCCTCGCCCTCCGGCCGCCTCGCCCGCGCTCGGCCACGCGCCGATGCCGCCGCGCTCGGATGCTCCGGCCCGGCCCGGGGGGCGGCTCAGTGCAATGCCCGGCCCGGGGTCTCAACCTGACCAGAGGGCACCGCGGCGGGGCTCGGCGCGCGGCCGCCGCGCGGGTCCCGCCGCTCGACGCGCGCTTTCCCCGCCGTCCGCTGTCTTCGCACCTCGCCGGGGCGGCGGCAGGGCAGCCCTTGTGGTCCCGGGGGAGGGTGAGGGTGCCCGCCCCGGCCCGCCCGCCGCGGCCCCCGCCTCGCCCTCACCTCTGAGCCGGTCTCGTCGGACCCGAGATGGACATTAACTCCGGGGAGCCGGGTGGCCGGACGGGCGATGCATGCGGGCCAGGTCGGGATCCGGCCGCCGAAGGGGGGGAACACGTACGGAGGAGGGGGCAAGGAAGCGAGGCTGGATGGAGGCAGAGGGAGCTGTCTGCACAAGCCCCGCCGCCGCAGGTGCGGTGTCCGCGGGCTCTGTGCCCGCTCCGGCCCCGCAGCCGCGCTCAGCAGCGGCAGGAGCCGCGGGGAGCGCCGCCTGGCAGCGGGAGCTGGCGTTGGGTGCTGCTCTTGGGACCCTGCCTGGAAATCTGAGAAAGACGCTCCATCAACAACTGCGGGGAGTCAGATGAAGACATCAGGGCTCCTGTAACGCCAGCTGGTCCAGCGCCGCGGGGAGCCGCGCACCGCTCGGACACGCACGCAACGGCGAGAAAGAAAAAAAAAAAATCACCCCAGCAGAGGAGGGAAAAATAATAATAATAATTTTTTTTTTTAAAAAAAATAATCAAACCACCCCCCTCAGCCTGCTGGAACAATCACAGCCCGGCGCTGGGATTTGTAGAGCCGGTGGCAGCAGCAGCAGCGAGGCTTCCTCCTCCGAACCGGGGGGTCCCGTCGCGGCGAAGCTTAAGATCCAAGCCGGGAATGCGGCGGGAGGCCGGGCGGGTGCCCGGGAGCGGCGACGGGGCCGGGCGGGGAGCGAGGGACGCCACTGCCGCGGGCGGAGGGGAGCGCGGAGCCGGACGCGCGGACGCGGGGGCTTTGCCAGGGCGCCTCGGCGCCGCAGATGGATTTATAGGGCCCTTTGGCAGTGACGCGCCCTCCGCTGATTCGCTTTCAGACCCAAACACACGGCGCTGGCCCCCCGCGCCGGACCCCGCGGAGCCTCCAAATATCTCCCGGCTGAAGTCACCGGCCCGACAATACCGTGGGCTTGCGCGGCCGCCGGCGCAGCCCCACGGTGGGGACGAGGTAACCCAACACCGCGTCCCTCCGCAGCGCCGCTCCCGCCGCCGCCCGCCCATCTGTCCGTCAGTTCCCCCCTCGGCACCCCCACCTCGCCCCTTGCAGGTGCCGATGGTGCGGGTGCCCCGCAGGCATCCTCGCATCCCCGCGCATGCCGGCGCAGCCCCTGCGCGGGGCTGACACGGCGGAGGCCGCTGCAAAGTCGCCGTAAACAGTCTGGGCTCCGAGCGCGGCGCCGTGTGTTTATGACCCGCGCGGCTGTCCGGAGGTGCGAAGTGCCCGTGCCGCCCGTGCCTCCCGTGCCATGGCATCCGCGGCGCAGCCCGGCTGGCCAGCGCACCGCTCCGTCTCCAGCGCTGCTGCCTTTGCTTTTATTTTTCTTTTTAATTTTTTTTTTGTTTTTTTTTTTTTTTTTGTTGTTGTTGTTGTTGTTGCTTTTGGATGATTTGGGGATGGGGAGGGGGGGGGGGGGGGGGGGGGGGGGGCGGCGGCGGGGTGTGGTATGGAGCAGTGAACCCCCCAGGACCCGCTGCTCCTGTGCAGCGCCGGAGCGGCGGCTGCGGAGGGGCAGGGCAGAGCTGCCCCGCGCTTGTAACCGGACTGCCCCGCACTTGTAACTGGGCTGCGGGTTTGTTTCCATGCTCCCTCCTGCTGTGTGCGTGAGTGTGATTGAGGGTTGTGCATCCACACGTGTGCGCATCCGCTCGCCCCTCTCTCCCGGCAGAGGCGAGCGGCCCTCGGCAGCCCCGCCGGCGGCCGCTGCCCGGTTCCGTCTCCCAGACCTGTGCGCGGCTGCTCTAGGGGTCCGGCAGGGCGGGGAGGGGCGGCCGTGTCCAGTCCGGGCACAGCAGCGGCACCGCCACCACCTTGCCCCTCCTCTGCCTTTCCTGGGCTACCTCTGCTGTAAAACCCTTCTACTCTTCCTGCTCCGCTTCCTTTCACCCCTTCTCTTCTTTCCCTTTCCCTTTCCCTTTCCCTTTCCCTTTCCCTTTCCCTTTCCCTTTCCCTTTCCCTTTCCCTTTCCCTTTCCCTTTCCCTTTCCCTTTCCCTTTCCCTTTCCCTTTCCCTTTCCCTTTCCCTTTCCCTTTCCCTTTCTCTTCTCACCTCTGTCCCATTCCCCGTCTATGTCCCATAGCCCAGGCCCTACAGTGAGAGGATGCAGGCAGGACCAGCTCCTACTGCCTGTCCTGGGCTTTCTGCACAGCCCTTGTTGCACCCTTTGTACTCTGTCTGCACCCTTTGACTAGGAAGTAGGATGAAGACCTCAGGCGTGGACTCCAGAGCCAGATGTGTGCACACCACCAACACTCCTTCGCTCTTCTTCATCAGTGTGAAACATGCAGAATCCTTCAAGCACCCAGTTGTGGAGGAGACCTCAGGCCAGAGGTAGTTCTGTAGAGGAGATTACGATCGCCTCACTGGGTGTGGTGGGAATAGCTGGAATCGTTATACCCTCCACAGTCAGAGTAGTGAAGCTTTTTAAGATGGGTTTGTTGGAAATGAGGTGTCTGCTAATGTCATCTGCATGGGGCGCTCCGACAAGTATTCCTGTAGGAGGCATCTTCAAAATTTCCATTGGCTGACAAGACCTGAATCTTCTCATGAAGCCCATTGGGCACCATGGCTTTTCCATCGCCACAATCATCTGCCTGCTGAGGGGAAATGTCACAATTGTCTTCTACTAAAAGGGGCATCAGTGATGAAGGGGGCAGCTTTCCTTGGGGAATGTGTTCCGCTCTCTACAGGAGCAACAGATTTGTGACTCAGAAATAGTGTCTGAATGAATGATTTTATTAGAATTTTTTTAAATTTGGGGCTGTTTATTTCTGTAACTGTTCTATTTGGAGAAATAATTTGCACAAAAGAGATTTTTCATAAGAACAGCAGAGTAAAAAATTCCCTAAATTTATCTCCCATTATAAATTTGGAACAGTATTATACATCAGTGGTCATTTGAAAGTCATTGTAACTTCTTTTCAGCACAGACAATCCAATGACAGGCACATGGAATAAAAGCTTCTGAAGTGCAGTCTCTTTACAAACCACAACAAATGGGTAGAACAATGACAGAACAATCTGTTAAAAAGAAACAGGGTGTATGGTATCCATACAATAAAGAAAGACACATGCATCTGATAAATGCCTTTGTTTCTACATATGTGCACATCAGATGAGGACAGAAGAAGGCATTAGAAGGAGCAGGGGTTGGTTTGTCTCAGCAGTACCATTCAGGTTGTGCTACCTGCCTCACGTGGTTTTGAGAGGAGGTGATGGATGCAAGTATTGTATGCATGAAGTGCTGTATGCACGAAATGCCATATGCACAAAAGCCATTGCTGGCTCCCAGTCTGAACAGAGCAGGCAGAGAGGTTAGAGATTCAGTGGGTACAAAGTAGTGCCTCTGTTAGTGGTCTGGAACTGAGACCTTGAAATGAGTGTCCTGGTTACCCCATTAACATGCAGTGAGATGCAGTCCTCATATTTTAACTTAAAGACCTTTAACTAAACCTTTACTGCACATATTGGATAAAATGAACTCGATGCACCATTCTTTTGCATGGGTTTTGTCAATGCAAAGCCACTAATGTTCTTTAAATAACATCAGGTGATGAAGCCAAGACAGAGATTGTATATCTGTAAAACTGCAGGAGTTTATTTTTCCTTGCTATTAAAAGCTGCTGAAAGCCTGGTTTTTAACATACGCGTTATTTAGCTCACGTGAACCATAGCAAAAGGAAATGTTATGCAGATGTCTTAGCTGAACTAATAGCATGGTCAAAATAAACAGAGAGTAAACCTGCTAGTTCTTAATCACAAAAACAATGTACCTGCATTCCCCTGCACTGCCGTTGCCAGTTTCTTGGTAAGGACAGTGACTGAGAGCCCAGTGCACTCTTGCTTTGTGGAAACTAAAGTAGCTATTGTAACATGTCTGTAGTCCTAAAGCTAACAAAAGCTACAAAAACTTTAGAATTGATCATATTTTTCTGTAGAGATTATAGAATTTTAAGCACAAGTGTATAGGAGCTGCTTGAGATAAAGCTTTTTTGGGTGAAGGAAAAAAATAACTCCTGCTGTTAGGAAAGAAAACAGAAAGAGAAAAATGACCCATTCAGACCTAAATAAAGCGTGGTTTTACATTCTAAAGGTTGCCTCTTTTAAAACCAACAAAAAGCTGCTTGACATTATGCAGCATGGTCTTATATTTTGTTTATATGTGTCAGCATGATGTATAGATCTCTTAAGGTGTCAAGCACTCCATATTGTAATTTCTAAGTTACCTTTGAAATACGAAACATGACGTCCTAGTTGCAGTATGACTGCTCAGGCAATAAGCGGTTGTTTTTTTGGTATTCGTAACAGAGGAGATGGTGCTGTTGTTTAAGTGAGTGCACTTGGAAGTCATCTGAGTACCAGGGAAATGTGCCGAGTGGCTGCATGCCTGTGGAAGCAGTTGTGTTTTGGGCTACAGCTGCCTGATCCTGCATGATGTCAACGACCCTTGGTCACCCGTGGACCTGCAGGAGGTCCCTGCAGCATTAGGCCACTGCATGGATCTCTGTTTTAAGCATTCATTCCCTTTCTTTAATTCAAGATAATTAAGGTTTTTATGAATTTATGTATTTTGGGGACACGAATGGCTGTTCTGCTCTGCACTGGCATCCAACACTGGACATGCTATTCCCCATGGTACATGTATTATGATGGCTGCATAGATGTACTCCTGAACAGTGCATGTCTGTTGGGGCCCATGAGGACTTGCTCAGGGGCTCAGCCTGTGCTGGAGCCCAGACCACCTGCATTGCTCAAGCAATCTAGTTAAAGCTGGTCCTGATTGCTGTGTTTATTAGAATTACTGTGAGCCAGTGCCAAGGTCTGTTCTTTAGCCTGGGGGCCAACTGCTGCTGTTTGACCACATCCTTCCTGCACCCTCCCAGAGAGGATGGCTGCACACATGTAGCCTTGGGGGTAGCTCCTAGTCCCCATGGACTCCTGCAGCAATGTGGGGATGGGTTTGCCTGGGACAGCACGGGCCTCAGCATGCCAGCAACCATTCTCCCAGTGTGATAGTATCGATGGTTGGGCCTGGCAGCATCTCTGGCAGTGTTTATTTTCCCAGGATAGGTACAACCACGTGTCTCCACCTGCTCCAGAGAAACCTTCTGAAAACAAGTCCTAAGTGGGGGCTCTTCTTGTTCTGTGGTATGAGAAGGTGAGAAGACACCCTGTTTCTAAAATTTGTCTGAGATGTGGCAAATGGGGCTTAAAAGCAACCTTAATTTTGCTTCTTTTTGGGTAGATATTTGCTGAACTTTATTGTAGATACCTGCTTGTATTGTTTAACTTGTATATGTATATGTGGTGGGGAACCACTGTAAGCAAATTGTGTTTAACAGTTAATCTGGGCAGTGTCCTGTGCCCAAATTCCCACCATGGTTGAAATTCCTTTATCCTGTAGGAGGCATTTTTTGGGGAAATATTAGCAGATCACGTAAATCTTTTCTGCTAAAGTCTTCCCTGCAGTAGTTGTGTAGCAGAAAGCTACTCAAAGGACTAGGGAATTATTAACTCAAGATCTATTCTAGTTGCATACTTCAAAGAGGAAGCCAATAACAGAGTGTTTAAAACTTGCTAATTAAAAGTAATTGTGAACAGCTGTCACATGCTGCTACTGTTTTAATTGGCATTTATCACAGCTGCATCTGTACTATGCTGCCACTGGGATCCTGGTGTATTTACTCTAATCTCAGAATCTGTCACCTTCTGAGAGATTAGGAGATCATAAAAGCATGAGGGCAACATATTTGTCAGGGTTAAAGGTCGCTAATCTGTGCTGATAGCAGCCAAGAGGAGTGACCTATGCAGAGGGACAACCAGAACAAGCAGTGATATTTTGCTAAAGTGGTGAGTTTTTCCATTTAGATTCTCTCTTTTAAGATTTTTTTCAGCATTTCTGAATTTGTATTCTGCTGTCAGATGTCAGTGTAAGACATAAGGAAAGTCATTCAGAAAGATCCATTAATTTATCAAACTTGACTTCTGCCAGACCAAGTTAGTAAAAAAAAACCCCAAACCAAAGAAACTAAACCATCAAGATTTTACAAGATATGTAGCAGAAGCTTGGTTGTTTTGGATGAACATCCCTCTTAGCCTGTTACTAAGCATAAGAAGAAGCATCTTAGGAGTCTGAATGACTACGATACATTCAGCAGTGTATTCAGCTGTTTACTTATGGCAGATTTGCAGCTGTAACTGCATTGTCCTTGTAAACCACTGGAAAGTTGGAGAGCAGTGGTTATCCTTAGCCCGGGTGGTTAGGCAGATGTTTCTGTTAGGGTGAACAGAGACACATCGTAATTGAGATTGTTTATGAGAACAACCGGGCTATAGATCTTCTGCTCCTTGCTTATGTGTGCTTTGTCATCTAGAGACAATTAAATGATGGTTTTTCTCTCCTTTCAAATGTGGAATTATGGCAGTGTTTTAAATTTTTTTACATAAAACAGTTATGTGTGCTGACCATCATCTTGTAATGCTTCAACATACTGGCTTACATTGGGAAAACTTCACTGTTAGTGAAACTAGAAACATTTATTTGGTTTCTGTGTTCAGAAAGAGACATTCATGAATATGCTTTCACAGAGCAGAAAAATTATGACTTGTTACAAATTCAGAGGAAACAGCTGCCGTGCAAAATAGGTCTAACAATGACTGATAAAGCTGTGAACTCACCGATCTGAAAATCTTCTTTAGCAGTTAGGAAAGAAGTTCTGAAAACTGGAGGCTGTAATCTGGGACAAAAATGCAAACTGACACATTTTATTTATACCAGGCTCCTTTTAAAGTCATTCAGTAGGAGCCAGTCGTTTTGCTTTGATTTTTGTGAAGTCTTTGCATGGATTGTGCATAGTCCTTTATCTCCTTTAGCGAGGAAAAATGTGGGGAACTGTACCATGCCTACATCTCTGAGCTCTCCATAGTTAATAAGCCTCTGAAGTGCAATGATGTATGTGATCTTCAAGGAAGTTCATCTGAAGATTACGTTCAGCAAAGAAGTGAAACATTGACTTTGAGCCAGGAATGATTAGCATACTTCGACACATGTAAGTTTCTTGTTGAATTGATTCCTAGGTCTTTAAATGTCTCAGCATGGAGTTATATTCACACCGCTGTTGTGCAGGCGAAGTAGAAAAATAGACAGTATTAACTGGCAAAACGCAATGGAGTGCAACCATTTAGGAATGTAAAGGGGAGTAAGTGAGGGAAGGTGTGAAAAAATCCCATATTCACAGGAGGGACACAGTCATTTTTAGACTGGAAAGAAATGTAGGTATGTTATAATTTGCAACACAGCTTCTTAAAAAAAAAAATAAGAAGTGTATATCTTGTGATGATAGGATGCTACAAACCTTCAAGGATAACTATTGGTAAATTTGCTACAAAGTTTTCCAAGTATCTGCTGTCATAGGGCCATGAAAGTCAATACAAAATCAATATTGGAAAGTGTGTCTCGGTTCTTACTCCAGCAATATTTCCATTGGATTCATTGTGGTGATTTCCCAAGGGACTGTTTGGGCCACAGTCAGTGTGGTGCTGCTGGATGAGGCATAATTCCAACAGGCTTGTGCAAAAGCTATTTCCCATGGAGAATTATTGTTGCTTTGGGTCAAGTCACTCCCTCATTCCCGTTCCTGCTCTTTTCAGATCCTTTCCCAACATCACTAGTTCCATAAAATCTCACCTGTACTCTCTGAGCCACTGGTTTTTGATAACTTCTGGTTTTGTTGGGAGAATGGAAATGAGAAATGGAAACAAGAAGCTATTATTAATTTTTGAAAGAAGAAATTCACTCTTGAGCAGGATTTAAGATTCTATCATTATTAGCTAACATCCCAAGGAATTCATTTTTCTGGGAATGGGTAAAAGGGGAGTTTGCCCACATCCTGCCTTCATTATGGTTCCCTTTGCATTTTTCTTCTGGGATGTTCAGAAAGGAGCCAGGGAAAAACTGGCAGGTGTCCTCAAGAAGAGCACATGATATCATGGTGGGAGCTGTTAAAAGTTGTTGGTTCAAGGAATCAATTACTTTTTGCTTGGTGTGTTTAAAGCCAAACTTGCATTTTTAGAGGGGGGATGAACCTATATTGCAAGACACTTCCTTTGTCTGTTCAGGAAAAAAACCCAACTCAGTCCTTTGCTATAGGGATGGTGATCAGATGTCAGAACAATACAACGCATGAGAAAAAATCCAGGGAGGCTTTAATTAAGGTGGCTTTTTAAGAAGAAGTCAGGTTACTCCAAAACATCAACATATTCCTTACTTCAGAGACATTCCCAAGATATCAAGCTATCTGTTCCTGCAATTAAGGAATCTTCGTTTTCTGATTACCAAAGGACACAGGTCTTTCAGTGATGTTTGGCTCCTTTAGTACTCCTTCACACTTGTCTTTTTATGTCAGGATGGCCGCAGCAGCTGCCTTTCCATCCTGCTTCACTTTCTCCAGATTCTGCGCTGCAAACAACACCTTCTGCCCACTATTAGTGACCCTTCCATTGCTCCTCACCCCTGCCTTTAGAGGTTCTCTTCTGTGCCTAAAACTGCTGTTTCCTCCTCAGCCAAAGTCTTCAGACTTTGATGATGCTCTCAGCAGGGGCACGAAGGGCTTGTGCATGGGTGTTGGCAGACAGCAGGTGTGCAGCTGGAGGACACACACTTCCAGGATCATGTGAGCGTCTGGTGCAGGTACCAGGCACTGGTTCTTTCTGCTTATGGCTCCAGTACTTACCTCTCTGGTGGCAATATAAGAGGGAGCAATCATTTAAAAGAAACCTCCAAAACAACAACATAAGATACCAGAGAAAAACAAAACAAAAACAACCCACGAGACTCCTGACTTGCTCCCCTCAAAACAAAACAAGGAAAAGACACCTCAAACCAACACAGCTGTTTGGTACTGAATCCTCTAAACACATCGTTCAATCTCTGTTCTCTTTATTGGAATTCCAACAGTCCTTACAACATTGCCCACTTTGTACCAAGATGGCTACAGCTTTTAATGAGGTTTTTGTTTTGTTTTGTTTTGTTTTTAATGAGTGTTCAGTAGTTCATTGAGGGTACAGGCTCTCCAGAGGGCTCACCCAAGAGATGAGCAGCAGCTCTCTGTCTCTTCATTGGTGTTAGAAGAAACCAGAGATGACCAACCTCTTAAGAGGCATCTTTGCAAAACAAGCTTGGGTCTTTAGGATGGGAGTAGGGGAGAAAGGACTTATTTTTCCAATGCTTGGATATGCGTTGTCAGCAGCAGTCAGAGGTGTATTTTTCACATGAAGCGTTTGCTCAGTGTCCTGGGCCAGCTGGTAAACACATCTGTATGGAAACACACCCACTTGACCCATAGTGCCCCATGGTCCTGAAAGCGGTCCCCTGCCCTGGCTCCCTCTCTGCAGCTGCCAGGATGGCGTGCCTGCCTTATTTCTGAGATATTTCTGGCCTCACTTCTGACTTTCACTCTGCCCGAACAGTGCCCTGGGGTGAGTGTTTCTCTTGTCCAGCCCTTGTTGTGTGCATACACTGCACATGCTTGTGCAACTTCGAGATATTCCTTCCTCCATAATTTGTCAGACCACAATAACCAGAGGGGACTTAGTTTTTGTTCTTCTGGCCTTGATTTTGCCAGATTTTTTTGGCAGAAAGTTTGCAGACAGCTTCTCACAGAAGAAGATGTAGCCTAGAGAGAAACATGGAACTTGGCCTGTTTCCTGGCACCAGGGGAAGTGCAGCACAGGTGCATGGGAAAACACAAGGGCATAGGCTTTGAGCACAGCAGGGAGTATTTAAGAATCACCAAGTTTAATGCATTCTTGCTAAGCTGACGCTACATTAGAAGACAAATGCCAACAGTGGTGTTATGAGTGTGCAGTCTTTCAAGGTAAGATATCTTGGATATCAGCACATGGGCACTGGGAAGCAAAGTACCTTTACCTTTCAACAACTGCAGTTCCAATAACTGGCTGTACAACCATCAAAGCTAAAACAAGCCCTGTGTAATTTCTCTGTCTGCTCTCTTTATATCTGCTGCGGCTTATGCTGACTAGGAAATGGGAAACACATGGAAGTAGCCCGCCCCCTTGGCTTCATCACAGCTGTATCAGTTTTCTTGCAAGACTTGGAGTTAACTTGACATAAGCAATCTTAGCAAGCTTCAATACAATCCATGCAAGACTTTTTGTGTCACTGTCAGCCTATGAAGAAACAGAATTCCTGCAAAGGTAATGATCTGTCTGAAATAGCTGCTTAGTTTTTTGAAATTATTTGAAAGTTTGGTTAATAGGAAAATTTTTACTGCCATCTGTGGTTGTAAATAATAATATTATTATTCTACTGTAAAACATGGTATGCAACTGTGTTGCTGGTGTTTTACTTGAAGAGACCTAACCCCAAACTTCTGCACGCAGAATAGCTCTGTAGTGAAACCTTAAGAGATATGGAAAATCAGAGAGTCTCAAAGGTCAGGTTTTGGACTCTGACAGCCTGAGGAGCCTAAGACAATGTTCTTGCTGTATCAATGAATAGATAATCTAGAAATTTATGCTTTGTTACATCTCCATCACTTGCCTGACGATCTGCTTTTCTTTTTGCCTTTTCTGTCTGCTTGATGTTGTTTCTGAAGGACCTTTATCAGAGAAGCATAGTTGCAGGAGGAAGATTTGATGTTAGAGTCATTGTTTTTTCCTGAGATGAACTCTGACTTTAATGTTTTTAGAAATACTGGCACTCTGTTTCTTGGACCTGCAGCTCTCCCAGTTGAAATACTTAACTATGTATTTGTCTTGCTTGGATATGTTGAAATAAATTGAGATGGCTGAAGCTTCTTCCTTACAGTATAACAGTAACTCTTTGATTAGGTATCTTTACATTATATTCAGTATTTGATAATTTTGAAAACAGAAGTAAGCATTTCATCTCTTAGCTATTGCATTAGGAGATTTAAGTAGTAGTTTGTGCACAAAAATACCACAATGAAATACAAATATCAAAGCAAGTAAACTAAAACTCAAAGCAAAATAAAAGGGTTCTTGTAGCCGATGACAAAAAGTATGTTAGACTTTTTAATGGTGATATTCCTGAGACTGATGCAAGTTAATGAAAAGTTGTTTATTTTGCCAGTGTATCTTTTCCTGAAAACAACCTGTTTGTTTCTATCCACTTTTAACCATGATGCCACTCGTGCTGGTTTCCTGCATACAATAAGTTTCTATGATTTGTTTTGTACATACTTCCACCAGCCACAAGCGAGTAGTATCCTACTACTTTGCTTACATTCAGTATTTCCTTTGAAGTAATTTGCTTTCCACTGACTCTATGAAGCCCTTGAGTGTGAACCTGAGCTCTTTTTCTCTCTGTGTAATCTGGTCACAACTTCCACCCTCCAAAGGGCCAGCAGATAGCAGCCTACTTGTCTCACTAGTTCATGAATTTATGCAGGCTTGGCAGCTGCTACTTTATCCATGAAAGTCCCTGCCCAAAGATGCCAGAGATACTGCTGCCCTTTCAATCTTTAAATCAAAACTGAAAGCTTCTTTCCCACAGTGTTCTCATCTGTCAGCTGGCCACTACATGCCAAGCTATTCTTTTGTGGATCGTTTGGAAAGCATCTCCTAGCTGTGATCCTCAGAAGGGCTGAGTGCCACCCTCGTCTGGGAACTTTGGTGGGGGGGTGAAATGGCTTGGCAGGGCTGAGCCCTGTGTGTGTTGCAGGCTGAGGCACCCTGTGTTGGAAGGGGTGGCCGGTTTTGTACTGACCTGGAGATCAGCAGGATTAAACTGTTCCATTGTGTTCTGCTTAAAAACCAAAGGTCACTTATGATCCTAATGTTTTAAGAAACATATCTATTAAAGGAAAAAAGTGTTCCCTTGCTGGGCACAGGTGACAAGATAAAGCAGTCCAGCAGCTTGATTAAAATAGCTTTCTATTTTTAAGGGCAATTCCTTTAAAAGACTGTTTAGATTTTTTTGTGTGGGTGATAAAATCCTGAAAACTTCTCCAGTTAGCACTTGGGTTTTGGATTTCATGATTATAGAACAGTAACTATCATGCTTAAAGGCTTTCAAAGCATCACTACTGTGAAATAAACCTGCTGGACTAAGTGCGTTCATTTGGATGAGACATATTTTTGAGCACTTAAGTTTTCATCATTAAATACAAAAGCAGATGCAGACTGACCTTTAGCTCTAAATTGAGTTCAGACTATTAGAAATGCAACATTTAAGTTTCCAGTGACAATATGAATTGCTGGATGTTCTGTATTTAAGTGCCAGGATAAGTACACACTCACATGTCTGTGCCCCCCACCCCCAAAAATACACAGGAGTGCAGATGGGAGCTTGGCTAATGCCATGGAAGATGCAGGATGGGTTTTCTCAAGTAGAGAGGTATAGGGCTGGTCCCAGTCCAGTGAGTTTGTTTATTCATTCTGCAACAAGATCAAACCAATTTCAGTAGCACTGTCATCATGCCACTGATGCTGTTGACAAGAGAAATAAACAGTACCTGAAGGGCATGAGAGAAGCTGCCATGCCCTTCTGCTGTGGGAGGCAGGATCACCTCTGCTCTCTATGCAGGATGTGCACTGGAGATGTCATTATGGGCCAGGTTTCTCCTACCCTAAGCACTGTATGAAGAGAGAGGGGGGAAAAAGATGGACTAGATACCCTAGCTGCTTGTTAGGATAGAGTCTACTTGTATGTATTTAGCAGAAAAATATTTTGTGTGTGTGTTTAAAGAGAGAACTCATTAGATTTTTAGGAGTTACCAGTCGGGCCTTGAGTGCTGGCCCTGGAAGACATGCTGGAGAAGCTGGAGTTCTTGATATTCACTGTGGAGGTTAACCATTGGTTCATATCAAGTTTTTCTGCCAGAAAAATTCTGTTTTTAAAATGCATTAGTTGAGACTTTGTTATGACTATGAATATTAAGTTCTGGTAGGTTTGAAATATTATACCACCAGCAATCATAATATTATAATTAATAATTTATAATATTATAATTAATCATTAATCATTACCGTGTGGTAAAAGTGTGCAGGAGTGAAAGAGAAATGAAAAGTAAAAAGAAGTTCTGTTTAGATATGAGCAGTGTTAACATCTGTGTTTTGATCAACAACATATACTAGAAAGAACCGTTTTGCAGACAATGACATGTATTAATGACTTGATGCTGAAAAGAGCTGTTTTCTGCATGCAGAGAATAATTATTTCTTATAAATGACTAACCTTTTCCTCTTCCAAGTTTACCAGAGGTCCAGCCATCACTTAGTATATGCAGCTGTTGAATTACGAGGACCAAACTTTTAACCTGGCTTGACCAGTTATGGCATTTCTGCCATACAGAAATAGAAGGTTAGTTTTGCATCTATAATTTGCACCTTCATTTGCAAATATCTTGAAGTAAATCTCTATTTGCAGCCAGGTAAGTATTTAAGCACTCCAGGTTGAACCGCTTAGATACCATACTGCCCGTGCAGGCATTGACATGTGCTAGGTTTGCTCTCCATGATGGGGGAAGTCAGTGCCTGAAAATTTGTCTCTTAATTAGATGCAGACACAATTTTAATTTTATCTTTTCATGCTGTTTCCATGATGTTGAAGACAGGTATTTTTTCGCTTTCACAAATTTAAAGTACCTAAAAATATGAAAGCTAAAAGATGATTTTTGAAACATGGCCTAGATATTGCAGATGGACACAGGCTGGGAGAAAACAGGTAAGAGGATGAGCAGGTGGAGACAACCACTCCGTGGCTGCAAATACTGTGTTTTTTGTTTCCATCCAGTTGGAGTGGGAAAAAGCAACCTGGGAGAGGTTTGAGTGGAAGGAGAGAAGGGAGATTACCAGGAGATGGTGTGCCGTAAGGTAAAGTGAAGGGACACAAGGGCTGTGGAGATAGATTGGGTATGAGGTGGGACTGGAGGACAGAGCCAAGCTGCACAGGGTGGAGGTTATCTATCCTAGTTGGAGAAATGCTACTGGGACTCATCAATCCTTTCTATTACAGTTTCTGATATTTGTGAGTGGTATTGCTCCTGAGTCAATGTAAACGTAAAACTACATTTGTGTTTTTCCTACTGGGCCCTGGGAAATGTCCTCTCCATCACTGTGGGAAAAGAGGGCTAATGCTCTCATCAGCCACTCGACCTTTTCTTTTTTTCATTCTCTGATATGCCTAATGTTGTTGCTGCTGAGAGTCTGGCTAGAGCAGGAGACAGCCCAGGACAGCAAGTGTCAGGGCAGACTGGTGACAGGCAGGGGGAAGTGCTCTGGTGAGCAAACAGTGTGGTTTTTACCACCCTGGAGGCTGTGAAATGAAGCTCTGCAAGGACAGTGATCATGGCCAAGGTTGCAACATCTCTGTACCAGGGGATATTAATCTAAACTCTGCTTTGCCTTCATGTAAACTATTCCCCTCTGGAGCAGCCTGCACTGCGGCAGCTACACATTTGCTTTCACAGACCCCAGACTGTCAAGTAACCTCACAAAAGCATGCGTTGAGCTCATGTGATTGAGATACATGTGTTTACTTTGTAATAGGTCAACCACTTGAGCCTACCCTCAAGATGAACTTAATGTTTGCAGAGGAAGGGCAGCAGCTATGTAGTACTGGAACAGGCAGGAAACAGAATCATAGCTTTAAACAATAGGAAAAATGCTGGCTGCCTTAACTAGGTAAATTGTTCCGTATGAGTATATACACCTATAGAAAAAGTTATCGCACACTCCTCCAGTGTTTGATCAGAATATGGAAATCTGGTAGGTGAGGCAGGAATATCTCGGTGTCAATTTCTCATAACACTGGAAGCAAGGTCTCTACAAAGAAGGCTGAATCTGGTAAATGCTACAGACGGGGTAAAACACAGCCATAATTGTTATTTTTGGTCCGTTGATTATGGCTTAGCTTTGCACGTGCTTAACTGCTTTACCTGCCGTGGCTGTTTGTGATTGTGAGCCAAGGACGAGAGAGTGAGTTATTTGGTGGCAAACTTTCCTTGACAATAAGACTGAAAATACAAATAAAACTTAAAATGTATCTAAGTTACAATTACTCTCAATTTAAGACTTCTTTTTTTGTGCTGTAAGAACAGTGGTGTAGGCTTTGGTACGGCCTACTAAGATGTACAGAAAAGGCTCAACACATACTTGTATAAGTAACACAAATCCATTTTTTCTAAAGTGTTGTAATTTTAACTTTGGGAGAAAGGTTTAGTTAAACAGACAATTTCCACTCCTTTTCATCTCCTGAGATTTTACATGGAGAGCCAAAATGACACACTACATTGAATAACTTTCTCATAATTAAAATCATAAAACTTACTACTGCAAACAGACGTTCAAGCTTTTTCTATAAAAACTGACACAAAGATAAACACTACTCTCTCTTGTGGCTTTTATTATTTGCGTCCTAGCTTTACAAGTAAAGTGAGGATTTGAGAAACAAACATTAGAGACCGAAGAGAACTCATTCAGGCAGCCATAAGAAACAAGTATAAATGAAAAATTCCCCTCCTCCTAGAGCTTAGATTGCCTTAGGTTGAAAAAAAATCTGGTGTAAGGGATCAGGATCTTGGTATTTTCTGTGCAAGCTGCTTCACCCTTTGCTAATTCCTAGCCCTTTAAATTAATTTCCTAGGTGACCCAACATAGTATCCTCCTATCTCTGTACAGTCCTCGTTCCTTTTATCTAGTGGCTGGAGTGGCACAGTGGTCCTCCAGAGCTACGGTGAGGGATACAGGACAGCTCTCCATGCAGATGCTGCAGGTTTTTGCAGAGGGCAGCTCTTCCCTTGATACATGTGGGAAAGTGGCGCTGTTGCTGCTGGGAGCTCATGCTCCAATGTGTTCCAAGGATAAGGCCAGCATTGTGCCTTTGCTTGTTGGATGCTGGAGTGCAGTCTATGTGTAGCTTGTAGTTAACACAGACACACACAGATAATAGACAGTTTCAGCTGCCTCTGGGGAGCTTCTGTTATAATCTGCCAGAAGATTCTTTTTGTGGTTTAAACTTTGGCATATGAGGAACGCCAATACTTTATATATACAAAATGTCAGTTATGTGCCCTCAGGCAGCAAGCTAAAAGTGATATTACCCTGTTGACGGATCTGGGTTTAGATAGTTTCAGCTACAGTAAGTTTCTTGATTTAAACTCTGAAGATGCCTGTGCCAGTCAGCTAAAATAAAAATTGCAGGGTGTCACCAGTTTTCCACTGATTTCAAAGTACTTTGAATAAATCACCAGGGAGAAAAATAATTCTCTTACAGGGACTATCACCTAGCACACCAGTAATGTGCAGCCACAATGCCTTACATAATATAGCAGGATGAATGAGCTGCTTCCTAAACTCGGCTGACCTAAAGGCGGATGGTGCTCCCACTGGCTTCAGTGACATTTAATTGTTCAGAATTACTGGGCCTGCTACAGATAGTCTGTAACATGAAAGTGCTTGATGTCTGTGGTCATTGCTGCAAGAAAATTGCTGCTGCCCTGGGGAAAACTGTGTGTGACAGTGAACCGCAAGGCTGGTGATACATTCCCCTGGTGCTTCTGCCAGAGTAGCATGCCCTGAGACAGGCAGAGTCACCAGAGGACAAAGGCCTCAATAGCAGAAGCCAGTCAACAACCATATACATCTTATCCACAGGATGAAATCACTGCACTGCAGAGAATTACTGATAGTAAACAGCAAAAAAAAAAAAAAATGCTGAACACGAAGTGCCCAATTCTTATTTACAGTAAAGGAGCTTTATATCCCTCTGGAGTATGTAAGTGGCCCTCAAAGGGGAGGATACTTCAATAATTTACAGACGGTGTATAGCTGTGTTAGTTTACAAATGAGAGTTGTAGACCAAACAACTAGTAATATGATGATTTTGAAGCTTCTCACACATCTAGAACTTGTTAAAAAATTCTGACAACACTTCAGCAGAAGCTTTACATTACTAATTGGAATTTAGTCTGGAGGCTTAAATTGCTTCAGCCAACAGAAGTTCCCTGGGACAGCTGATGTTCCATATCTGGAAAAGTCCATGCAGTGCTAGCTTCTGAAAAAGCCTCTCTCAAGTTTTAGTCAGATTATTAGCATCCAGGGTTGTGTGATTGGTGAGGTCTAAAGTGACTAAAAAAATAGAAGCTCTGGGCCAGATTTTTATCTTACTCATACCGATGTAAATCCAGGGAAATTACCCTCAAATCAGTGGAGTTATTCCAGGCTTACATAAATTTAGCTAGTGTCAGAGTCTGATCCTTTTATTTTGGGCTGCTGGCATTCCCTAAGTAAATGATGTGAACAATTGTACAAATTCCCATCATGGAATGAAGAATTTTTCTAGTAATAACCATGTCAGTCAGATCAGGAATTAAAAGGAAGAGAGACAGATCATAGATAATGAAAAAGGCTAGTGAAAGAACTGAGCTAGGAGACAAAAGACAACTCCATGAAATTGTTAATGACGGAAATGAATTTCTTAAGACCACAGCCAAGTGTATCTTGGAAAGCAAAGTTATCGAGAAGACTGTGTGAGCTGAGTAAGTGCTTCTCTCATGGTGTCCTCAGTCGATGCACCCTGTGTTTGCAATTGCAGTACTAGTGAAGTTTCTTTACTTCATCTGCTCTAGATGCTGACTGTTGTGTCATTTTTCGGGACTGGATGTCTACAAAGATCTGCCATGGTCTGCATCCATGCCTTCCTTATATCTAGCCATAAAGAAATGTCAGATCTTCTTTTGGCATAAACAAAGCAGTTGCTCTATTTACTGGAGAGTCAATGTTGACTTCAGTTCTGGCCCTAAACTCTTAGCTATGGGCATAGAGCAAAAGTAATTATTTGATAATTCTTGTAAAAGTCCTGAAAGGCTTGTTGTATCCTACAGACTGATATAAATCATCTATGCGCTTCTCTTTTCACTAAAAATAACATTTTGAAAAATTGTCACTCGTCTATGAATCAAGAAAATGATATAAATACACAGAACTGTATGTTCTAATATATGCTGAGTACAAGGCCTAAAATTATATCTTCAAATAGTAAGTTATATTTTGGTTATGTATGTGGTAGAGTAGGAAGTCTTTGCGTAGCATTTTATTTAATTTATGCAGAGGGATGTAAGTAAAACAATGTTTCTAAGAAGGTATTGGCTACGAGGCTTCATGGAGTCCTTCCTGCATGGGTGAGCAGGCACCTCTCTGTTGTACTGACAGGCCAGCTGGGTATTTCCTCTTCCCTTTCAAAAGATAAAGAGGGTAAAACTGAAGCTGGACAGAGCAGGGGGCTTCACACGGTCAGATCAATACCACAGTCCTCCTATGAAGTCCTGTGCCAGGAGCTCCTCCAGGGAGGAGGAGTTTGCCTCTGCCTGCGTCTGCTTTGGGGAGTGAACATTGATTGATTTCATAATTTCATTGATGCTTTTCCAGCACCAGTTGCCACAGAAAATGAATGTTTTCTGAATCACTTCCCTCTGCGCAAAACTCATTTGAATGGAGCAAGAGTTGGGGAAGAGGACACTAGCAGGCTGTACTACCCTGTAAGAGTGATTTCACTTCTTTGAAGTGATCTGTATATGCTACTGAAATTCTAGGCCTACTCAGAAATCCTCCTGAAAATCATAGTGGCCCATTGAAATGTGTCTTTGGAGAATGGCTCATTTATAATAAGCAAAGCTTGTAGAAAATTCATGGTTTGCAACTTTGCAACAAGCTGGAGAAATAGGTCTCAGTCCTGAGTGGATCTGCCCTGTGACTAATTCAGGATAGATCTGTTTTGCCGAGTGGTAAATTTGGTCTCTGATTTGATAAGTAATAGAAAAATCTGATGCAGCTGGCTGTGTGGGGCTGATACAGAAACCCAGTGTTACAAGGCAGATGGCTGACTGTAACGGCTGTGCGCACCTTTTACTGGAGCCATAGAAGGTTGAGGAACTGACCAACCAGTTTTAGCATCTGTTTTCCACTTGGTGCTTATTTTTGCCAAACTGTTTTTCCTATGAAGCAGCATAATGAAGTGAATGTCATTAAAAGCTCTTCTACGATTGCTATTGTTTCTGAAAGTCAGGCAGGGATACCATTTAAAAACACATAAGGTAGCAGAAGTTTTTTATGGCCTGAAGAAAAACAGCCTTCCCATGGTAAACATGGCCAGGAATTTTTAAATAATCTCCTGGGAGAGGATATGAATCACATCTTGGATGGCTTTTGGAGTGGTACACGAGTGGGACAGGTCATATGTAGTCATATCTACGCAGGAGAGGAGTTGTGGCTAGGAGGCAAATCATTTTCTTGATGTAATCGAAGGGCCATATAGGCAGGGGCAAAACTGGAGTGGCTGAGTTACTCTTCAGATAGCACAGGGAGCTTGTAAGAAAGATGGAGGCTTTTTACCAGTGCCTGTAGTGACAGGGGAAAGGACAACATCTTTAAACTGAAAGAGGGTAGATTTAGAGTGGACATAATGAAGGTATTTTTTACAATGTGTTGATGAAACACTGGAACAGGTGGCCCAAAGAGGCTGTAGATGCCCCGTAACTGGAAGTGTTCAAGGTTAGACTGGATGAGGATTTGAGCCATCTGGTCTATTTGAAGATGTCCGTGTCCATGGCATAGTGGGTAGACTAGATGATGTTCAAAAGTCTCCTCCAACCCAAACTGTTCTGTGATTCTGTACAGCTCCACCAAGGTATCACTGAAAAATCCCCTGGCTTCTTTCTCCTATTCCTCCTTGGGTATTAACTTTTCTCTGGGACATATTTTTTCAGACAGGTTAGAAAGTAAGCAGAAGAATGAAACTTGAGGTTGGAGATATAGAAGGTTTGTAAGCCTTCGCATATAATGCCTTCTGATGGTTGTACAGCTAGTTTTCCATATCCGTACCACGAAAAAGAAGCAGTAAAAGGCTGTGGAAGTTCCCCTCTTGAGAAGCTTGGGAACAGGGAATGGGAGCAATTGTTGATTCCCTGTTGGGCTAGGGAGGTAGAGGGCCCAGGAAGGCAGTGCTAGATTGCAAGGACCCAGACTTGTCCTAGTCTACTCTTTCTGTACCTCTGAGATCTGTCCACCTTCAGAGGTCTTTTGGGCTTCCTTATGGCATTTTAGAAACTCTATTAGATGTTAATAATAACAAAGGTATGCTCTGACCAACTGTTCCAGAGAGGAGGGTTCAGAGGTGGTCACACAAGTTCCTTTCTATTACCATGATTATATTTAGTTTAATTGCAGGCACTATCTTAAGAAGACTTCTGGCTCAGCAGCATATACTAAACTGCCTAGATTGTACACTTCTTGTCGTTTCACACTGCCTGGAGCCTCCAGCTGAGATGCTGTAGGTAGAACAGCTGAGGCCCAAAGGATGGGGTGAAGGCCTGATTTTTCAGAACTGCAAATTGTCCTGGGAAGGTTGATAAATCTAACAGGTTTGATGCTGGCCTGTGCCTATAAATTCCTGCAAAACCTCACCCAACAACTAAGGTCAGTCTCTTAAATTTCTATAGACTAAATCTCAGACTGAAATCTTCATGTCCCATTTTGTGAACGGTTCCAGAGAAATTAAGCTGTCAGCTCTTTATATATGTGTGTATATATATCTGTATACACATACACATACATCTGGGAGAGCAAGCTGCTAGACATTTCCCTCAGAGATTGCCCTGTTGAAGTCTATAATTTCTGTAGGGAAGTAGAAGGAAACAGATTAGTCTTCATATAACACAAATGTAGGGAGGAAGCCTTCGCTGGTCTTGAGATTGTGATCTGAACATAAACATTAATTTGGTTCCAGCAGTAAAATGTGCACCCAGCTGAAATTTGATTTTACTGCTGCAGGCAAAAATTTGCTCATATGATTTGTAACTACCTACATAACTACTTCTTTTAACTTCCTGTTTAAGGATTTATGAAGATTTATTCCCTGACATCTCAGTTTGACAGTCTCACCAAAATGGCCATTTAATTTCAGTGTTCCTGCTAATTTGTCTGTTTGCTTTGGTTTTAACCTCAGTTTGACTGTTTTTTAGGGCTAATTTTATTATTAATAATATTAATAACTATTTAGTCTTACTGGCAGTGTAACTCAGAGCTGACTGAGAGTTACCTCTGCTTCAAGTCTAATGAGCCTGATTAAAATAATTAAGGCTAGTTCAAATACTGGTAGGGAACACAGTTAAAAATACTGTCAGGCAAACCCAAAAGCCGGTAGAATATTCTAACACTGTTTGAACCCCTTTTTGTGTGTGAAACAGAGAGGGGAGAAAAAACCCAAACCCTCTAAATTCTTAAAGCCATATATGAAATTGGGAATAGCATCCCTTTAATGATATTAAGAACAGAGATTTAACTCCTTGAGAGCATTTTATGTGGATCCCTTTTGGAAGGGATCTCTTCCTTGAAGGCTGCACTAGTGCCATGATGCAGCTCCTCTGCCTGATTTCAAAGGCCACTGCCAGTGCAGCAGTGTCTTCTCCATCTCTTCAACCTTCTCCACAGCATGGGCTTGGCCTTTACTTCCTGTGACTCTAAGACAGGTTATTGTAGGGTGAAGTCTGTTCCATCTTGTGGTACCCAAAGACTCTCATAATGTGTCTGAACCCTTTAGGCTTTGTTATGTTTTCTTTAGTCTTTGTTTGAAGAGGAAAACAATTTCTGTAAAATATCTTATTTTAGCAAGGATATTCTTTTTAAAGTATGGATATTTCTGTGTGTTTAAGTGAGGGGAGGATAAGACCAGAGGAAGTGTCTTGTATGTAGAGTACTAAGTATTGATTTACCCAGGGTTTTTCTTCTGGTCTTTAAGGAAATCTCTCCTACCTACTCGTAGCTCATAGCCTTTTATATATCCTGAGAATACCTCAAAGGTAATGATCGAGACCTTGGAGTTAGTTGGAGCCAATTTACAGCACAGACAGGCTTGATACCCTCCTAATGTTTTATGCTACTTTGCTGTTTGGACTGTTGTATCTTAAAATCTGAAGTTTCCATCTGAAAGTACTGGAGGGTTCTTTGACCTAACCAGGAACATAGAAAGGGTTAATCACGAATACTGCTTTTGGAGTACCTGGTAAACTGAGCATGGTGGAGCCAGCTATCAGAAATTGTCAGGCAAAGATGAAAATTTTATGCCTGCAAATGATTCAGGATGGATAAAAGTAAGTTTAATTATTGTTACTGGGGTTGAAACTGCTTTTCAGTCAGTGTTGTCCAAACTTGAGACAGCTGTGGTGGCAGCAGGTGGTGGTATTTGGTATTGATGTTTGGTGATGATTGTTATTCAGTGTTAGAGTCCAGTTTCTGCATCAAATTTGTTATTCAATGCAGTATGATACAAAGATGCAGGAAAAAAATGAGAAAATAGCGATCCGGGGAAGATGTTATGAGGACATGCTATTTGTCGTTTATTCAGTTCACCAAATATCTTCTATTGGGAAAGACTGAAACTATCTTAGCATAGTTCTCAGGACTTTCACTGCTTGTACAGTGAAATTATTATGAAAACTTATTATGAAAACACAATAACATGACAGCTGCTACAGGGACGTAGCAAAGACCAGTAGGGTAAGGAGAATAGGTATCTCTTCCTCTACATCATGCTTAGCTTTGTGTCCTGCCTTGAGCCAAGGTTGAAAAAGCCTAGAATGTGTTTTTCTCTAGGCTTTCTGCAGAACAGAGATTTCATGCTGGGAATATAGCTGGGTTGGACCAGTGCATTTGGGAGGGGTGCCTGGTCTTTAAAGGAAGAAGAGATGGGTCTTCTGAATGATGCATCAGCTATTTTGGTCTGAAATTTCACCAGTTGCTCATGACCATTCTCACAAGCCAGGAAGGGCATGGGTTATATTCACAAGTCTTGGTTTAAGACTCATGGATATGCAGTAGATCTGACATAAGCTGTTCTGCCATGCCTCAGATTTCATAATCACAGGACAGTTGGATTCTTGACCGGCTGCACTAGGCAGGAATTTTGGGTTCCAGTTTACGCCGGACGTGTCAGAGACGTGCTGGCACTTTCAGAGGCTGATTTTATGACTGTCTCGCTTAAGGATTTCTGGTTCAGTTATTGTGTTTTGTAAGTGATCTATACAGCACAGGATTAACTTTAATACCTACTAGAGTAATTATCAAAGCATGTGCTATCCTGATGACACACTTACAGCTTCACATGAACTGGTAGATGCTCTGCTGACAGTAGGCCAGAAAGCTAAAATCCTCAGCCAGTCATCTGGAAAGGAACTCCATGTATCTCCTATCTTCTTGCATTTGTGTAATTTTTAGATTTGGAGCATGACTTGTTGGGCAAAGCTTGGAAGCATCAAAATTTGCGGTTTTAACAATGAAGCAGGCAGATAATGCAAACTCTCTTTCTTTCCACAAGCCTGGTCAGGAGGGTTTGAGTCCTTTGAGCAGTTTTGCAGACTGCAGTTTTGCTTTCACAGACTTCAAATGCAAAACCCAAGTCTTCAGTGACAACCAATTCTGACCGAGGTGTTGCATAGTCAAGGAATCAAGTGAACCAGAGGCCTTGTTTTTGAGCTCCTGGGGCTGCTGGCACTGCTGTGTGAGGGAAAAGAGCAGCCCTGCAAGGGAGAGGCTGCAGAAGTGGGAGGCTGGGTCACATAGCTATTTGGGGTCAGCACTGTGATGGGGGGGCCAATGCTTCATCAAGGTGGCAGGGTGCCCGTGAGAATCCAGCACTATTGGGAGCTTTCTACTGAGTAGTATAAGTACATGTGCTGCGTGAGCTCCTCTGCATGCCAGGAGTTACAAGGAAAATGTATAAACGTGTACCTTCGTATGTCTTCCATGAACCTTGGGAGGTCTTCCGTGAGTTCTTCCTAATGAGAAACTTTCATGAAGTCTTCCATGAACCTCAACCCTTGTATTGCTGTTTTGGTGGACTCTTTCTACTAGATGTTTCCCAACATTTTGTACCATGCTCTGCAGAAACAAAGGATTTTGTCATTAATTTTCCAGGATGCAGAGAACAGCATCATTGAACACTGGGCTCTCATTTATCCTTGGCCTTAATACGGGAATACAGGAAGACAGTAATTTTTGTCTCAGGTCTCTCTCTTACGTGGTGAAGGGAGACATGGTTCTGACTGTACTGTGCCCTTTGCATATAAACCTGTTCCTTAGCAGGGTAGTGCCCCAAATTGTGGCCTGTGAGGGCATGTTGTACAGCTGGCACACACAGCCACGGTTGTCTAGGAGTTCAGCTAAGTATTTGACAATAATGGTGACTGATGACATGTAAGTAATGCTGAGAGTTGACACTGGGGCAAGGTCCAAAACAGTTTGGAAACCATTGCCTTGGAATGTGTATGGAAAAATGAGGGCTGTGATTTATCATTTCCTTCAGAGAAAAACATTTTAAGCAATTCAGACATGAAACAGTTAGCTGTATCACATACTGGCGGAGATAGTCTGGTGTTTGCTATCATAGCTCTCTTCAGCAGATGGTAAAGGCCAGGTACTAATTAAGCAGAAGTAGAAAAAAAGAAAAGAAAAAAGCTTTAGGTTGACAAAATTCTACATAGTGTAATAAATAGCATCTTATTATTTTTGCTAACAATTATGGTCTGGAGTGAGACCCCTCGTAATGAGTAGATCATGCCTCCTTCTGTCTACTGCTGGATTATTCCTCTTGCATTTGTGGGAACTAGTTACAGACTTTTTAAAGGCACGTAATGGATCAGTTGGATGATTAGGACCAAAGTTCTAGAGCGGTTTCCCTCCTGTGTTGTAATTTATAAAGATAATGGCTGTACACAGGGCTGAGTCAAGTCAGTCATTCATTGTAGCTTTTGTAGGCTCTTTTTAGAAAGATGTGCTCTTTTGCTTCTGGATAAATGTCTGCAGACCTGAACTGGGTTTGAAATATGAAGGCTAAAATTAACTTTATGAATCAACAGATCAGATAAATTGAGTATTTTCCAGAGAATATCTAAAAAATGAACATATGAAGGAAGAATGTAAGTTGTTAATGAAAAATCAGAAATATTTTTCAGATGAGGGTTTGATTCAAAGTCCTCTGAAGTTTCTCAATATAAAGGTATAAAACCAACTTTCACCAGCCTTTCACTTTCCTTCCTCTTTGCAGTGGGCAGACTAAATCAAGGGCATGGATACAGACCTGGGGCTGCTTTGAGCTGCAAAGCACCTCTTGGGGTAACCCTTCAATTCAGGCTCCCAGAACTGGAGGAGTGCAAAATTAGGTTTGAATACTTTGGGCTGCATTATCAAGTTGCACAAAAAGTAACATGCAGTTGAATCTGGAAGGATAGTGTTCAGCTGCTGTAGCCCTGAAAAATGGAGAGATGCTAAAACCAAAGAAGAAAGGAAAGACCAGGCATTCCTGTACCAGCTAATAACATAACAGCCGAAACCATCGAAATCAATTGGTGAGGACATTGCTACAAAGTTTTATCTGATTAGACCTGAACAGTGCAATTCAATTCCTAATGTATAATGACTGGTGTAACACCACAGAAGGATTTAGTCCTTTCAGTTAAAAAAGTAGAAAAAAAAAAAAAAAAAACAAGAAAAGAAAGAGAAAAAGAAAAAAACCCAGAACTTGGCTCAGAAAAGAAACAGAAGTATCTGCTGAAAGTTTCTCAAACTGTACTGAAAGTACATTTTTTTCCATGGGAACAATTAAGATGTGCTCTAAAAATAAAGTTAAAAGCACTTCTCAGTGTTTGTAGCAATCTACCTAAAAAACATTCCTATTTTTAAAGTTATAGAAGCAAATTTTGTTTGATCTTAAGAAAATGCAAGCAGACTCACCTTGTCATTAAATATACTTTCACTTACTTGTATGTTGAGCCACACTTCAAAAGTTTACTTGTCTCTTTAGAAAGGACTGCTCTCCTTTTCTCCCCCCCTTCTGCTTCTGTTATCCAGACATCCAGAAACAAATTTGATTTTTTTTGGTATTTGTGTGTTATTAACATTGCACGTAACTGTTTGACTCATTTGGGAAAAACTTGGTGTACCAAGAAATATCTATCAGATGTCAGGCAGATCTTGATCAAATAAATTCTTTCCTTGTATAGTAAATTGGTTTAGTTAGTATAAAATATCCTTCTTTATTGCATGCAGCTGGCCCTCCTCTAGTTGCCCATATCTGTGGGCAGTTTTGGTAGTCTCTTACATGGTTTTCTGGTAGTTTTGGCATGCAACACTTGAATTTTTTTAAAATATCTCAATAGTTTATTTTGTGTGGCTTAACTGAGTAATTGAAAATACCTTGCGATCTGTAACAAAACACTTCATCCCTTAGCTTCCAGTGTGTCTTAATTTATTTCTCTCAAAATATCGTCAAAACACGTGAGCTGGAATTGTAATTTCTACTAAGTAGCAGGTATCTTAAACACAGAAATCTAGGTTCAGAGTAGCTAGCAATACTAGCTCTGCAAGGAATTCCTAGCTGGCTATGGTCCTCATGCCCCGCCAGTCTCCTCATAGGCTTTAAAGTATAAATAGAGAGACACTGGCATATCTCTTTCCCTGCCCTTCCAAGCTTCCAGAAGGCATGACTCCTACTGTGCTTTGTTGCTATAGAAAGGTCTGGCTCTAGGTTTGGCAGCTCAAAAGACTGTATAGGAAAACACGTCTTTGGCAGGGATTAAAAATGACTATCGGTCTCTCTTCCCTAAAGAGAATGGAGAAAGCTAATGGCATTGATGGACAAGCCCTCCATATCACAAGTGACTTTGGAGTTTCTGTAAGACCTCCAGCCAAACACTGGATGATTTGAGAAAAAGCGTGTCATTTCTTCTGTGTTGTTACTGGCAATCTCCTTCTTCCTGCCCTGTTACCGAGTATGGGATAAAATGCCACATTTCTGAAGTGTTAGCAATGCCAGGATGATAAAAATTTATCAGACTGGAAATTCAGAGGAAAACCACTGCTCTTTAGGCTTTTACTTGAAATTCTGCATTTTCTTCAGTGCATATTTGCTGTCTTATAATTCTCGATCATATTTGCATGCTGTACAGCAGGACTGAAATCTGTTTCTAGCCAGTAAAGAAGAAGAGGTTTACAGGAAAGAAATCCTTATTTCTGCACTGTGTATGGATCCTTTCGAACACTCTGCCTTTACTCCCTTTGCATTATTTTTAGAATTTTCTCTGGCTTATCTTTGTAATTTCTCATTCTCCTGCTGGCAAAGGTTCTCTTCTTCAACTTCAGGGAGCAAGTAATTCCTGGGGAAACCACTGGATTTTGCTTATTTTTTTGGATGAGAAGGAGTAGTCTAGTATTAAGTCTAATTTTTTTTTTTTTTCGGTTATATGAAGATCTGGGGATTTAGTATGTCTACTTTTTGGTACTCTGTTATATCTAAAAGCTTTAGAGTTTTGGTCTTATTTCCCTTTTTTCCCTGTATGAGAAGTCTTCTCCCTAATGTGGAGTTTAGAAGGTTTGTATTCAGGGTGGTTTCTGAGATCATAAGAGCTACTCACATGCTATAATGTATTTTAATTAAATCCTTCAATATTGTATGGAGGGTAAAATATATTGTAAAAGAGCAAGTTATCCTCATTACTTAGTTCTACTGACCGTCTGGTTAAGACCTCATGTTTAAGGAGCTTAGTGTAAAAGTACAGGAGAGAAAATCAGGCTGCAGCTGGACAGGGAAGATAGGGCTGAACTACAGTCTCAGAGCTTTGCTGTTGTAGTGATGTCCACCAGGAGCTGACAAGGGAAATTTTATAAGAGGAGTCTGAAGGAGGACAGGGAAGTAGCTTTGTGATTGCTTGCAGGGAGCTGTCCCCAAGTGTGAGGACCAATGTAGTGAGAAAAAAAAAAAAAGACACTTGTTTGAAAATTTAACAGTAGATTGTGGCAGTTTGAAACAGGGCCATTAGAAAGGGCCCACCTCCTGTATTTCATTTGGCCTCTCAAAATTGAGTGAGAGCTGCAAGGTACACTTGGGTAGGCAGTGTCGTGTCTTGCTTTGCAAGTGCAGATACAGAGTTATAACTGATCACATAGAGAACAAAGTGCAGGTGACGTAATCTCTAAAGATTACAGGAAGGAATCAGCAGAAACTTTGTAAACAGTCCTAGCTGTCTCCCATTTACTTATTTCTGCTTCTATTTTTTCTTCTTTTTATGTGTCTGAAATTACTAATGATGATTCCAGGAAAAAGTAGGGATGATGGATGTTTTTCTTTAAAAGTAGTGACGAACTCACTATAATTGCATTAGTGTTTTTAATAGGCACAAGTGTTCAGGACTTAAACATACTGCCAAAATGAAGAAGCTCTAGCACACGCGTTATTGTGTAGATGCCATTTTCCATGTCAGGGTTTTCTTTTTCTTATGTGAAAGTGATAGAGTGGCTGTTGTTCCCTGAGTCTTCTTTTCTGCCTTTCGGATTAGAGCTAGTTCAGATCAGCTGTCAGCCTTTTTTCCTATTATACTAGTATGGAGAATATGGGGAAAAAAAAAAAAAAAAAGCTCTAATTGATAAAAGCCACTTGGTAATCTTACTTACTTCTTAGTTATTCAACATGGAGAGTCCTGAGCAAAATTAAACAGAAATTATTAGAGAAAACAGAAAATATCACATGTGGAAGTTAAAAGGGATCAAAAGTAAGTTTTACATCACATTTACAATGCTATCAATGGAGCAGTTCAGCTTAACTAGGGGAGTTTCTTTTGATCAAATCTGAGGTTTTTTTCTGGGAGTATATAGGTTCCCAAACAAAGTTCCTTGCTAGGTTAGTAAAGAGTTTCTAGATAATATGATAAAAGTAATTGCAGATTCTCAGCAGTTTGGTGACTCCAGCAAGTAACTTTTTTGTGTTGCCAGCAGTAAAAATGTAGACTGGAAACTTGCCAGCTTACTACTGTGCACAGGAACAACTTTTTTTATATTTAATGTTGTTTGATAAATATAGTCAGTTGTTGTCATAATAAAAGGCTGTAGAAGTCCCAGTTGTAGGATCTGCTTAATGCATTCTGTCCTGTGCCACCTGCTGTGCTTGCCTGATGGATGCCATGCTTCCATTCAGGACTTCTCCCTTGTAACTACAAATGTGTGAACAGAAAAGCTTTTCCAAGTGCTCTTATTTACAGTCCTGGAAAATGGACTGAGATCAACACACAAGGTCATGAAGTGCCTAGGGGAAACAGTAGCGCTTATTTTCAGAGACATGATAGTGGCATAGCTTCTTACTCGCTCACAAGCTGCATGTGACATTGTCATTTAAAATACATTCTCTGGTCTATCCACAGCTGGTTAGCAATTCAAGGCATGTGCCTTTCATGGAGCTGAGTTGTTTGTATGCTCTGTAGAGCTTTGGTTTTAATTGGCTTGAAACAACAGAGCATTTGGTAGTTGGTTTGTATTTCACAAAAAGATACATATGCCTAAAAGAGTTGGCTAATTGTGTGGTTGAGTGGAATGAGGGGAGTAAATGAATGTTTTCCCGGCATGGGCTATCCCACTGAAGGAAATACAGCAGAAAATCAAGGGTCTGGGGTTTGTGACCTTAGAAGAATAACTTCTGCCGAGGAAAAATAATGCTACTAACTTCACTGGGAGTAAGCAACACAAGACTGGATTACTCTTTTAAGAGTAAAAGAATCAGACTTGAAGTGTGTACCTGTTGGTTTTTTTTTTACCTGAAGAGACATTGTCTAAAGCAGTAGCAACAGGGGACCTCCCCCTTCCTCCCCCACCCCCGGGACCTTACTAGAAAAAATGAAACAAGGTTGCATTATTCCTAATCTAAGGTATCAGTGAGCAGTCCTGGACCTGAGAGGTTGTGCTACTGCAAGATTCAGTGGGTTTGGAGGAGCGACACTGATCGTTGGCTGTGGTTTTGTCTCCATGTTGTAGATGCTGCATTCAAACTTGGGGAGGGCTGCCTGTATCAAACTTTCAGTGCATATAAATGATATACGGATTGGACAAAATGGCTGTCTAGTTAATAATTAACATAGGAAGAATTTCTTACTGTCAGGGGAGTACCACAGCACCAAACAGTTTGAACAGAGCTATATTAAGCCAAATAATGCCATAATATGCACCCAGTCACTTACCTGACATGCTGTTTTGGAGGCGTTAGGGCAAGGCTGGCTCAAGACTTGACTGTTACTGTTCCAGAAAGGCTGTTCCCACTAGGGACAGATGTGGATGTTCTGGGACTGTAGCTTGAGTTGCTGTGTGAGTGATGTGTGGGTGCTTGGAGAGAGGGAAGAGGCCCAGCACTCAGCAGTAGCTGCCACTCCTGCTCTCCCCTCTCCCTTCGCCCTGGCTGCAAGTACAGACCAAAAGAACAGAAAGATGGTGCTCGTTCTGCTACTGCTGGAGATTGCCACAATTAGTTGTCTACTGTTCCAGTGGCTGGCGTTGATCCTGCTCATTGCTGCTACAGGTGTGTGAAATGGACGATTAGTGCAGACAGTATTTCACACAGCATGTTCTTTACCCATTGCAGCATAAGCCCTTTCTGCTGGAGAAAGGCCGCAGCCTTGGCTCTGTTACAGGCTTACATGTCTGTTCGAATCTCGGTCAGACAGATGCTTGTTTGCTAGATGGGCAAATTGTCTGTCTGTAAAACTTGGTGTGAATGATATTGTGAAGAAAACAACCTGCCACCACTCTTCTTCTATACTGATATTTCAATGACTAATGCTTCTTCAGCTTGTCTTGTGTTCAGCGATCCTTTCCTCTATGCTATGTGCATTCCTGTTGCTTAGTATCATTTGTTTTTATTTTGATCTTTCTAGGAGAGGCTGTGTAGAGATCAGGCCCAATCTGGCTTCCTCTAAAGTCTGAGAAAATATTGGCCTTGAACCAGCAAAGCACTTACGGTCTGATAATGCTCCTATAAAATTCAATGGCAAGACTCCCACTCAATTCAGCGGTGCAGCCCAAAGCACTGGGATTACTCAGTTGCTTGAGGTTATGTGCGTGCCTAAGTATTTTGCTGTTTGGAGCCCTAACCAATAAAAGCAGGTCTGGAAATATGAACTTCCACAAAGAAGGGCACTAAATATTGATCATCAAATATTTCCTCTATCAAAGCTAAAAGTTAGAATGGCAATGACCTTTTGTATCCCAGCAGCGTTGGCACTTGGCACAAAGACTCAGCCTTTTTGATCTGCCTTGGGCAAAGTTTCAAGTTGCAATGGTGGCGTTTAAAGGTTTTGATATCTGAAAGAAATGGATTGTGGGATACTTCAGAAAATGAATAGAAATGGAGACTGGAAATTCTTTCCTGAAATTGAAATTCAAAATGAAATTGAGTTCTATGAAGAGAAACCAGAGCCCTCCAAGTATTTCCGCTAGAGGCACAGCCATGGAGTCCCATCTGCTTTACCTGGCAGTATTCATCTCATTTGGCTCCAGTGGTATCAAGTATGTAAACAAAAGTAATTTTTAGCACTGTTTCCATTTATTTTTATGTCTTTTCTCTTTACTCCACAGAGCAGATGCTTGTTAGGTGTGTTTATCGAAGTGTCAGGCAAGCCTTGTGCTCTGCTACAGTTCCCATGGAAGGTCATGCAGAAACACACATTTGGGCATTGAAGGCCTTAGCGCAAAAGCCACAACGCCCTGTGGGAAGTGTAAACATAATGGGCTTTGGGCAGGCCCAGATCAGTATAATTTAGACAAAAGCATAGTGTATCACACATAGAGGTTGATTGTTCCATTCCACTCTTGTTTAAATCCTGCTTCATAACATCATTGCAGTGAGATGTTGTACGTGCGGGTGTCTGTGGAAGCCTTGCCACTGAATTAATCCGAGCCATGGCTTTCCCACAATGTATAAGGCTTCTTGCTAATCTGACTTCTAAATAATCTAGTTTCCAGGTATTTTTGCACCATAGTCGGACTAGACTAAGAACTCTATATTAAATTTTGTTTTTGCATAAGCTCATGCACAAACTGCACACATACATAACTGTCTAGTTCCCATATACACTTACCATAACAAATTGAAATTTTGGACAGTGATATAATTATTGCATATAACTGTAGTACCGCCTACTCCATAGCTGATGAATGACTGTAGCTAGCATGTGAAGTGAAGCTCTTGACACCTGAGCTGTTGAAAACCGTGCTTGTAAAATATGAAGCCACCAAAAAGTAGTGCTTTAAAGAAAGTGCAGAGTGTTCTGATAGTCATCAGATCCCTTTCTGCAATGTTCCACTTTGCATTCTGCCCACGGAAAATGCATATTTTTAAAAAAGGAGTGAAAAGGATCAGTATAAACAAATAGACCTAATCCCTAATAAAAGGACTGTCAGAAATAAAAATCTACCAATAAAAGTAAAGAAAAAAGTTTCCGGGTTGATGCCATCATTTGCTTGCATAACACCACCACCACCAGTCTACATATATACTTTGCCTTTATGGAAATGCTGAACTGCAGCCTTTGGAACTGTAGTTTCATGTGAGATAGGAAGGTGAATACTCCATTGTGCCAGCAGGTAGCTGCCAAACAGGTACTTCTGGCTTCAGATCCTAGCTGTATTTTTGTTTTGCTCCCTGACCTTGGGTAGATTTGTTAAGAGGAGAGGCACTGGGTTTTAATGCACTGGCTCTTCTGCATTTGCTTCCTTTGTTTCTCGTTGTCTGTTAGGGGATCACAGGGCTCAGGGGAATGCATGGGACTCCCTAATCACAGGGGCTACATTCTTAAAGGCAAAGAAAGCCCTGTACATAAATTATGTGTGCTAATATACTGTTCATCCCACACACCCCATGACATCCATAATCACCCAGCAGGGCTCAGCATGTGTTTCAAGTGAACATGAGCTGCCCTAGTTTAAATCAAAGTGTCCAGTCGCTTTGCGCTATCTCAGTATTGACACTCACCCTGTCGTGCTGCGTGACAGTGAACAGCTGAGAGAATAAATCAGGGATACTGGACATGACAAGAACTCACTTGACCTTACTTGACTTGACCTATAATATCTTGTTGGCTCAGAAGGAGAGTAGGTTTTCTCTAGCAAAGTAATCATATCCTCACTAATTTTTCTTCCTCCTATTCGGAGCATGTTGTTGTGTGTGCATGGAGTAAGGGGATTTGTGAGGGAGGAAATGCCTTTTCCTTCTTGAAGATCATTCTAGGAAACCACAATATATATCTTTATTCAGTAGAGAAGTATTTGTCCTGTGAGAAATGTTAATGGGGAAAAAAAATCTTGTATAAACTGAATTGGAGGGACGGTGAGAAAGGTACAGTGGTTTATTCTTGAACTTGATCATTATTTTGCATGGAGAGACCAGGAGAATGTAAATTTTAATGACTATGTTTCTGCAGATTATCACAGAACGTTAACTTTGCATGCTAATCAGAAAATAATAACATTAATCTACTGCATGAGGAAATCTTACTATGCATATGGCACATTCAACGTTCAAAACCTAAAGGCATGTAAGGTCTTTACTTGTATAGATTTCCTTGTTCCAGAGTGGAAGTTATTGGGAGACTTAGTGGGCTAGACCATCAGGCATGCGTTTCTGCCTCTTCAACAGGTAGCTATCAGATAGATGAAAAGGATACTAATGAATGCTGCTAGGATAGAATAGTAGTTGAAAAAAATTGTGTAAACACATAACAAATTGAATTGTGTTTTTACCACATTGTTTGGCTCTGTTTTAAGTAAGGTTATTACAACTGCAATAGTGGCAACCATTTATGCTAAGAATTACTTTAGATGATGAGACATCTTCAACTTACTAGGTCCTGGGCAACCCAAAACCTTACAGTAATATAAAATATATTTTAGTTTATTGATAGCAATTCTTATGGTTCCATTCTGACTGAGACACAGCACATTTAATTACTTGTGCTATTTTCATCATTCTTTCAAAATGTCTTATCTTTTGATGGAAGCCCTTGTGATAGCTGAAATAATTTACTGGAAATATAATTTTTCTACTCTGATTCCCAGTAAATTATTAAATAAACCATACCATTAATTTTCACATAGAAATTTCTTACTGAGGTTTGTGACCTGCTGGACTTAGCTCCCAAATGTTTGAAATTATGGAACTCACATGTTTTTTGTATAAAACTTTGGCATGGATTCTTCCCTTAGTTTCTAAGCTTTATATGCTCATGGCCATGCAGCAGGTTTTTCCTTTGTATTTAGAGTATATTTGTAGTTATCTATTTGCTCTTTAGTAATCTTGCCAACATATATGAATGTTTGGCATTCGATATTTGAATTACACATGTGCTTACATTTTCTGGAAATAAGATGCAGTGTCAAAGTACTTTAACACAACATCAGTTCTCATTTATCTGAAGTGAGCCACAACTGCGCAAGAGTGATTTTAGTTTACTAGAGGTAAAGTAGCCATGCCATCCTGAGAAGTTCATCTCTACTTTTGAAGAATGAATTGTTTGATTTCTTCCAGAGTGAGAGAAGTTTTCAAAGTTTTTTCAGCTTTGAAAAGTCATGTACACAGAGAGCATTACATGTTACCTTGTCTAAAGCTTCTAGGGGTAAAGGTAATATTAATGAAGTACTATATATTGGATCAAGGTAACAGTGTCAGCTTACAGTTTCAGGGCTCTAATTTTCTTTCAGACACTTATTCGTCCAATATTTTATCCCCTCCCCCCCCCCCCCCCCCCCCGCTTATTGAAGGATTCAGGTTTTTTCCTAGGATATCAGCTTGGTACTTTGGTAAAGAGAATGATAGACTCTTAGTGAGTTTTCTATTGGCAAGCCTCCACCAGCTTTAGTGAAGTTTATGCTTGTTTACGCGCACTGAAAATCTGGCTCAGCGCCTGGATGTGTGATAAAAGTTATCTACCTGCTCCTACCTTTTCAGATAGAGACATCCTGTGCATATCTTGGCTTTCTTCTTTCATTCCATTTAAGTCAGAGGAGGCCTTCAGATAAGGAAAGCTCAGCAGATATGAATAGTGGGAAGCATTAAATTGATATGGCTTTAGCAGGAAGCTGCTTTAAAAAGGAGACTTGGAAATCTGTTCATAATGGCATAAGGATTGAACAATGACAAAAGTGGCTCTTCTACACCAGAACGGTTGCTGAGGACTTTAGTTGTACCCGTTTGCCTAACTGTTGAAAGTTTATTTTGAAAAGACATACTTTCACATTTATGCCATTTTATGGAAAAATACAACCCCCTTTTGTTTCCTGGAAAGATCATCTCCTTCCTCAACCACAGTGTCACGTGTCAGTAGTGGGGAGCACTCTCTAGATGGCAGGTCTGGCTAAGACCTTCCTGTGTTCATGCCCCAGCTGTCTAAGATCCTGTTTTTCTAGTGTCCACCCAAGTTTTCAGGAATTTGCCAGCATTTTCCACTTTTTTTTTTTTAAATGGCTAGAGGTCACAGTTCTTCTCTCTAGAAAGTAAGAGTCCTGACTTGAGACTGGTGTGTAGTTGCGAAGTGTGTACCCTGCTCTCTCCTGCTACTTGTCAGGGTATAAACATATTTTGCTAAGCTCCATTTCAATGCAACTTATTTTGGAATAATGTGTTTGAGGTTTCTGTGGAGCTTCTTGAATTACTTGTTTATAGCAATGCTGCAGGGAGTAAATCGTAACTCATTTTCCAGAATTTTGTTCCAGTGAGGCAATACTTACAGATTTAAAGTAGTATTTTCAGATGCGGAAAACGTCTTCTGGTAATCCAGTTCCATGTCTTAAGACTTTAAAAGATAATTTTTATTTCAAATTATTCAGATCTGATGGAAGATCTTATTGTCTGCCATGTAATCTAAATCTTGATATTTCCCTTTTGAGCCTGAATATAATCATCTGTTACACTATACCAACTTCAACTGATTTTGCAACAGGGAATTTGGATGCAGATGCTCAAAGCAAAGGGAAAAAACAGAAATATGATGTCACCATAGGTACATGTTAGAGTTACATTTCAGAGCAGTATTTATCAGTAAAGTCTATGAACATCAATTCTGGTAGACATGAAATTCATGTTTTTCAAAAAGATCATCATATCCTTTTATTATTTCTTTCAGATTCAGGGACAATATTGACCAAAATTAAAGTCCTTGCTAAAAGAAATCTTTTTCAAAGAAAAGAGATACGTTTTAGGGACATACTTGTAGCATCATACATAACTGCTAAATGTGTGCTTCTTCTTAGCTTGGAGCTTATGACAGGTTAGCTTTAACTTAATCCTTTTTTGTGTCATAAAATATATCCCTGTGTAAAAGCGGTGGCAGTTACTGTACAGGTGTGTGTTCTGTGGCTGGAGAAAACTCTAAAATTAGCCAGAAACAACTGAAAGGCCACGATGTGGACTGTCCCAAATCATCTGTAAATGTTGTTGCTTTAGACCACAGAACAAAATCCAGAGAGAGTGCACTTGTTTTTTAGAGGGTGACTCCTAGAAATATCTTCAGAAAGATGGTACATCTGATGGTTGCCAGAAGCAAATGAAAGCTCTAAAAGAGTATAGCATGATAGCAGGGATGGGTGGCTGTAGGAAATCCATTCTTGTGAAGTGGCACAAAATTCCGCCATTGTGCGCACTTGAAGAGCTGAGACCTGCTGCTAGAGTTCAGAGTTTGCAGGGGAAGCTATGGAAATGCAGTTCACATTGTCCAGGATATCTGCAGTGATGCAGCTCTGCTGGGATGCACAAGCTGGCGGGAGGAGCCTGTGCACCCATATACCTCTCTCTGGGCGGGTGTTACTGGCATCAAGGCATGATGTATGCACGAATGCCGACACCACTCGAGCATCCTGGTTGGGTTTTAGAAAGAAAACAGAAGCCTGACGAAGGCTGCCTGCTGACGGGAGGGAGTGGGGTCAGGCTCTATTTGGAGCTCTGACACGGGCGGATGCCACGGCTCTGGAGAGGGGACAAGAATTCTGCCACGCTCCTGCAATTAGCATTTTCAGCTCCAAGTGGCTCCCGCTGTACATGTGCTTTCTTGGATGGCCCTTCTGAGAGGTCTAACTTTGTATGTGCTTAATGGGGGGAGGCTTAGCACCTAGCTCCGGGTTTTGAATTTCATAGAAGGAGCCAGATGCTTAGAGGCCAGGTATTCAGTGCCTAATCTGCAGAGGGTTAACTCTCTTATTGGATCTACCTGCAAGAATTTGACCTCCAGGATCACAGCTCCAATTAGATGTTGTAGGAAATAGAAAATGCCACCCCTGCCCCCACTCATGTTTTAAAATAGTTGTATATGTAGGTCTGTGGCAATTCTTTGTGCAGGGATGCATGGGGATTCCAACAACAAACCCTTAGTAAGCTGTATACGTGAAGCAAGAGGTTGTGTTTTGGAATGCCGTGGGCATATTTAATGGGATGCTGAAACCTCCTCTTCCCTGCTGGAAATGATTTTTTCATTTTCTCCTAATTTCAAAACGACTAAGAACTGTGTTGCAGAGCAGAGAAGTAAATGCTACTTAAATTAGTTCTTTTTAAGCTTTGCTAATGAGTTTCACATTATGATTATCTACTCCTTTATATTCTGAAAATGAAATTAATGAGACTTTCTCCCAAGAGCTGAGGGTTTCGGCTGACAGAATGTGACTTTAATAGGGAGGAAAGAAGAGCAAAGACTTCACATCACTCCATGGCTTTCTGCTCATCCACCTACACATGGAGACAACGGTAGAAATGAGAGTCAGTCAAATTGCTTCTAATTTCTGCACTTGACACAATGTTGTTTTCTACCTGCCACTAGGGCTTTTAATGCTGTGTTTTCTATAAGACCTATCCAGGGCTGACCAAAGTGAAGGGAGAGTGTTGCCTAAGGCCTTTTCCAAGGTTGAGAATCAACAGAAGCAAAATTCGTGCCCCGTTGCTGGTAGAAAAAGAGCCAAGTTTTGCTGCAGGAAATGCACGCACATGTGAAGGATGGTGGTGAGATCGCATTCCCATTAGGAAGGCAAGCAGCCATGTAGTGGCCTTTTAACACACTTTCAGGTGTTAAACGTCATCTGACCCTGCACCATGCAGGAATGCTACAGTCCCTGTCTAGGGCCTGAAGTGGGCTGTGGAGACACAGACTGAGACCCCTCCTGGTCCCACTCCATGGACCTGTGTTGCTAGGGGACAACAAGTCGCTTAGCAACCAGCCACCTGCTTTCCCGGTGACCGATGGAGTTTGGCAGTGTGTGCCATGTTGGGTCCTGTGTTGCTTGGTAACTACCGAAATGGTGGCTCGCTCTACAGCCGGCTGTGCCTGTCCTGCTGTTGTCAGCGAGCCTGTGTTGCCCAGAGCCATCAAGCACGAGCAGCTCCAATGTACACACAGCCCGCACTGAATGCAGAAGGCACATGCAGAGGGTGAGCAGTGCAGACAATCTCCTTATACTCATTGCACTGAGCTGCACAAACCACCCCACTGATGCCGTGTACACGGCCCTAATGTGTGGTACTGTTATGTGGCCCTGTACAGGGCTCTGTGTGAGGCACAGCTGACTCCTTCCTGGATCAGGCATAGGCTACTCTAGATGATCTTTAAAGGTCCCCTCCAACCCAAACCATTCTATGATTCTACTCTGGGCTACAGCACTTTAGAAGTGGTAGAGTTGTCCTGTAGGCGAACATCTCGGAACACTTGCAAGCCTCTTTCCCCCTTCCCCATTTGTGCCCTCCTCACTTGTGGTGCCGATAACGGTGCATCCTACTGGAGCACTTCATGCTCAGTGTGAAGCCTGCTGCCCAGGTTGGATCAGGCAGTTCTACTGGCACTCTTGGACTGGACCTCCTTCTTCCTAGCATTTTGGAGGTCCAGAGATAAGAGAGAATTTGAGTTCCTAAAAGCACTTGGTAGACAAGGATTATCACTGCTGTTTCAACAGGGAATACAGACACTTCCTGACTGAGGGATTTGGCTTGTCAAATATAAATGCTGCCATTATCATCTCTACTTCCAAACTGAGAAATGCTGTCAACTTGCGGCATGTATTTTTCAAGACAAGTCGTTATAAAATGACTAAAGGGACTCACTAGTTTAGCTTAATGTAAAGCAGTATTTAGTTAAATGTTTTGAAACTGTACTGGAATGAACATTTTCTAGAAAAAAAAAAATTAAGTCTTGCAGTTGTGGTACAATGGATAGCACAGGAGTTTGTCTGAGACCTTTCAACCCGAACAAGGAAGGAGTGTATGAGGATACATCAGACTTCAGGGCAATGAACTATCTGACTTGTTCTGTGAGCCAGGTCACCTGAATCTCATTAGCTGCAGTCCAGTGCTATAAAAGGCCTGGGGGTCTTTTTGAGTCAGAGATAGTCTGTGAGAGAGTACTCCAGGTTGGGAGCATGTTGTACCAAAATGCAATAGCATTGTAGTGTACCAGGTATTATTTTCCACCCCTCTTTTTATGCCTCCTAGTATTCTCTTCAGGTAGGTGAGTGACATTTGGGAAGCTCAGCACAATGATTTTCAGATTATAGCTGCAGTGGATGGTGCAATAGGTATCCTGAGCTGCTCAGACTACTGTAGTTTCTAAGAAGTTGTGTAGTTGCACCAGCATTAGATTTTTATAAGTCTAATAAACTCTGCTAATTTATAGGCCTAATTGTTCAGAATGGGTTTTGAACTATCAGATTCTACTTTGCATCGTAGCCGACAGGCTTTTTTGATAGTTCTTTCACTATGTTTAACTTTTTCTCCCATTTTACATTATATTGCATTTACCACTGTTCTTTTTCACCTGGCACTCCCTTCTTTGATTGCCAGCTTCCTTGTAAGCCTTACTAGTCTTTCTCAGGCTTTGTGGGCTGGAATTACTTTGTGGGCTGGGGACTGACAGATGTAGCCATGAGTTTTCCTTAGGCATTCACTGGTCTGTAAAAAGGTATTAGGGAATAGCCTGGGAGAAGCTTGTGCACCTTAAACAGAGGCTTGTTGACTTGACTCAGTGCTAGGCTCCTCTGGTCGCTCCTGTGCCCTCCACACTTGCTGTCCCCAGAAACTGGGCTCAACTCTGAAGGATGGATGGTGAAGGTGCTTCAGACTGAACTGGTTCAGCCTCACGTGCTCTTCTTTCACAGGCTGTTTACATGGGGCACAATAGCTCTAAGGGATATAGCCTTGGGTGTTTTGTTTGTGTTGCACACTCCTGTTCAGTAGAATTGAGAAATTAAGTATTTTCTTCACTTCAATGACATTGTTTGACCATAATGAAGTCAATTTATAATAGTATTTCATTATCCTCAGACACAGGAGCATATGAATGCAGGATTGACAGAAGAAACTATTTGCATCATTAAATCCTGTCTTCAGCGTGGTTAGGGAACCACGTCTGAAGTGGTTAGTCTAGAAGAACTTTTACTTCATGTGCCTCAATCTATCAGAGACCACAAAGCACACGCCCTACACCAAATATAGGTCTGGTAAGACATTAACATCAGTACCACTAGCATATTCAAATGCCTTTTTCTATAATTTTTTTTTTGTTGTGACTAATATCCAATAATTGGAAGACTGAAGGGAAAGAATATAGGTGTTAAGTTTTATTGTAAAGGGGAAAGTAGTTATTTCCTAATCACCTCAAAAATCCTGAATGAATGCCATGGTATATATATACAGCATAGAACAAAGATAATCCAGAAGTGAAGGTGGTGTCTTATTTCTGTTCTCCTCACTGTCAGCATACCAACAAAGCAACCACATAAGTACTCATGAATAAAACTTTAAATTGTTCTATTGGTTTTCAAAATGAGTATATGTATATTTCCTGTTGGTCTTTTTTTGTCTCTGCTACAACAAGTCCAAAATTTGTAACACAGATGATAGAAAACAGAGAATAGACAAATGATTTTGTTTTCACCTATTTCAGATCTTGTAACAGAAATTTCTGTGACTCTTACTGATTTTTTTTTTTTTTTTTTTTAATTTAAAATGTATCACTAGTCAGGTAACTATTTTTGTTTTAGGTTGCACAATGTGCATACTTGTCTCTGTCATGTTTCAAGCAGCATCTGAAATCTTCAGTCACTCATCTGTCTCCCATGTTAGACTAGTTACTCTTTATGTAACATCTGGAGGATTATTTATTTATAGATGCTCTTGCTTATTCACGTGTAAAGCATCAGTGGAACGCTTTCCACTCAAACCCAAAACTTCTCTTAGTTTAGTGCTTATGGTACAACTCATAACACAATGTATTTACTGAGATGTCATTTAGATTTATTTCATAAGTTATACAGCGACAGCAATCTAAACCTTGCTCAAGCAGATTGAAATACATCATCAAAACAGTTGCATAAACTATCTTGCTAATGCTTTTTCTTGAGCTGTAGTTTCCTTTGATCTTATTTTTGAAATGTGTAGGATTTAACGGTTTGGAAAATGTAGATCTCACAGGTTTGTGCAAACTCAATCTGACCAACATAGATGATTGCTGATTCCTTAGCATCCTTCATGGCTACTGTGATGTTAAGGAATGCTTTAAATCTTTGTTGCCAACATAAAAACATGAGAATTGTACTCACTTGCAGCAGATTTGATGTTGGCTTATTGTGTGATGAAATCTTACCATAAAGCCCTCAATAACGACACTGTTCCAGAAATACTGCGGAAATGGAAAGAATTTCATTAACTTCAGTAAGGTTTTGATTAGGAGTTGTATCCATTCCAGTCTTTAGAAACAAACATAAAACCATTAGAAACAACCTCTAGACTACTGATCCATGGTAGTAGATGAGGTATTTTACCAGGAAATTCAGGAGAACTTGGCTACGACATTTATATGTTATTTCTACAGAAGATATATATAATAAAGCAATACACTCTTTTAAAAAGGTGTTTTTTTATATTACCTTGTAGCCCTTGTCATGAGAAAGCACAGTTTTAAGATGGAGCCAGCATACGTGACAGCAAAAGTTGGTTGTATTGCTGAACACTGACATCCAGAGCTTTGAAATGTGCAGTAGTTTTGAGATACTAATTCTAAGGCCTAATTCCAGATTTTTTGGAGTGTGTAGAAACAAGGGCTTTTGACTTTCTTTTTGTACTGAGATGGCAGGTCAATGAAAATGGAGATTTCTGTTGTTGCAATAGTCAGAAATTGATGAATACTTTGAAATGAAATTTTATAATGAAAAGGAGATAAGGATTCTACATTCTACCTCTCTGAGCAGTTCTCCTCATTATAGGGAGTAAAACCACCACAGAAGAATACAGAACCACAACTAAATGGTAACATAAAATGGGTACAGCCTCACAGAATCAATCTAATTGCAAAAATTACAATTATTCAAAGCAGAGGCATAGCAGAACTGAGCCTTGTTTATAGGAATTGTGATGGTCCAGTCAGTAAATGCTCATGTTTTCTCTTCATTGGTGTTTGTAAAGTGTAGGATTTTTTTTTTCTCAGTACGCCTTTGGCTTGCTCTGGGTAATACCAGGTATATGCAACATCTTCATATGTTTTGTTTGTATTGCCCTTCAGCTCTACTGCAGTTACCAAAGAGCAACTGCTGGGACAGAAACAGATGGAGTATAGTTGCTGTGAAGTAGCAGTGTGCTGATGTGAACCTGATCTGGTATGTCAGTGTGGTGCTGCTGAAAATTGGACATGGCTAGGAGCAGCATCATCCTGGAGTGGTTGAACAGAGCTCACTTAACTGATGCTACACTTTACTGAAGGCCATAACAGTGTTGGTCAACCACAGTTCTGTATTTCATTGCTGGGGTAGACATGCTTAAGTCCAGGAACCCTAGGCCTGAGGATATTATCCCTTAGTACAGGGTGCATACCTGAGCAAGTGCATTTGTTGAAGGTTATTGAAAATACTTAAGACCAAGCAAAGGACTTAATTTGTTAATAACTTCTTCAGTTAGTGATTGCAATGTTCTATGGTGTGTTAATTCTGAGGGAACCAATGGACTTGGAGACGTCCCAGTGATTGCCCTGCCACTGTATATAGAGTTCTGAAGGCTTTGAGTCCAGAGATTTCAATTTGCTTAAAGCCTCTCAAAATCTTTTCAGCTTCAAAAGATAAAAGAAGAATAGAAGACAGGTAGATCATTTGGAAAGTGAAAGAAAGCTTTGTTTCAATTAGATTATTTTTCTCTTAAACTGTGGAGGGTTTGATTTATCTAGGGACAGCTCCTGTTCAGTAGTTTTTCAGATGCAACAGTTAACACCCTTCCATTTTGGGAAAAAGGTGAATTATGTTCTGTGGCTGGACCTGATGTTGCTGCTGTTGTGAAAATCTGATTCTGTTCCTGAAAGGAAACGGATTTAAGCAGACCAAAGATGTAGAAAAAAGCAGTACAAACAGCAAACACAGACTCTGAGTTTCTAACTCTCAGAAACAAAGCTACAGTCACTACAGAACTTGGCAAACTTACTAGCATCAGCGTGTTCACTGAATGTTACTTTTAGATTCCTCCGAAGATGCTGGATCATATCAGTGCTTCATAGGACATGCTGTCTGTACCGGCCTTTAAGTCAGATTGATAAAAAAGGACACATCAAAGAGAAACAAAGTGTGAAGGAGGTGATAGATGAAAGAGGATAGACAGGGAAGAGGTGGCAACAGGGAAGAAGGAATCACATATGAGGTGAGGTTTTGAGTTTGCTTGTCGCTTATGGAAGTTGTAACTTTCAGAGGTCCTTTGTGCTGTTCAAAGCATATTTGAGCAGGTGTGTGTTCTGGCATAGTTTCAATTATTTTTTGATCCCAAGGACTCTTCTTTTGGAAAGTTTCTTAAGAGGTGTGGTTTAACAGTCCATAATTTCATTCGTCAGCTCAGTATTAATTACTTCCAGTACTTCCTTTTGGGTCACTGATTTCTGATGCCACTCTCTGGGGGTTTTTTAGCAGACTTAAACTTGATGCAGCCCTTTCATGGCATTGTGAGGCCATTACACTGGATTAATTCAGTCTTTCTCATTCTTACTGGCCTTCGCTAACAGTGTCCTATAATAGGCTTAGTTAGATCTGTATGGGATCTATTTGGAGTTTACATGTATGCATGGAGAAGTTGCCTACGCTACCAGCACTGCTTTCAATAAAAATGAGCCAATTTGGCAGCGTGATTTTTGTGTGCTGAGACTCTCTTGTCGGTAATGGCTGATGTTCAGCCTGACATCTTCTTGAACAAGAACCTTGGGTACTTTCTTTCTTCGATGATGGTGAGCAGCATGTTGCCTAATCTTTAGTAACGTATCTGCCTAGTCTGGAAAGCTGTAAATTTTGGTGAGGCTGTGTTGCTTGTTAGTGGCCTTATTTTCTATCATGGCAAAGCCCAAGCATACTTATTAATTTGATGTACAGATTCTGTTCAGTTGTAGTGTCTTTGACTGTCCATCATGTCTGTTGTACAACAGCCACCTTGTTCCAGAGTGGATGGTTTCATTCACGTTGAAAGTCATAGCTGCTTTCTTAAGGGTTCTTTGTCAAAGGTTTGTCATATGTCTCCTACAGTCTTTGACTTTAGTGACAATCTCGTTTGTATTAAAGACCTGGCATCTTATCCTTTCTCCTCTTCATTTATCTATGAGAAATTTAATTCTTCAAGTTTATATCACCCCCAAACTCTTCTATAGGTTGGCCTTCTTGCTGTATTCTGTTAAAGCAGACATCTCTCATGTGTTTCATTTTTATGTGGCATGAGAACTGTTCTCATTTCTTAAACACAGATTCATAGCCTTCTTTGCCAGAAATAAATGAAAATTGATGAACACAACAAATGCTTAAGAGGCTGCTACTCTCTGAAGACTGCCTTCTGCTAGACCTCTCTGCTGGCAGATACATCATGAAACACTACAAATGCTTTCCGAAAGTTTCTTATTTTATGGAGACTTTTAACTTGGTGGTGGTCATAATGGGAGGAGAGAGGAGCTGGAGGTGTGTTTAATTGTGGTCTTCTTTTTCTCCACATAGGGTATTTGGTGTGTACAGAGGGATGTCTTCCCTTCCTCCCCCCACTCTTATGGGGTGCACAACTACTCATCAGTTATTGCAAGAAATTTACTTTATTCTGTGTTCTTCCTCTGTACTTAAGGATAACAAGAGCTCCTCTGCAGATGCTGCAGACTGGAGTGTAGTGTAGAGATACGAGTGTAACTTTTTACATGCTAACTCAGGTGCTGGAAGAGATCAAAAGATGGAAGACTGCATTGGGTTAATTACCCCACTTCTTGTTGGCTTGGACAGAAGAAAGAAATCTCATAGATCTTATTTCTCACCCACTGATATCCTTCAATACTACAGTCACAGAGACCAGAGGGAAATCCTAACAGAGGAAAATAAGATAGTGAAAAGAAAGGTAATGTGAGTTTGTTAAAAATCACTTATGGCGAGCTAAATTGTGTTTGGTTGTTATCTTATGAAGGAAATAAATGCAGTGCCCATACTGCCTTTTTTTTTGTGTGTGTGTGAAATTTTCCTCTGAAAAGCTCAGGAATGTGGTAGAGGTTTGGCCGCTATGGTGCGTTTCTCATCTTTTCTGAATAAGGTGAGTTTAAACAAATACAATCAGTAATTGTTATTCATTCATTGCCAGAACTTGCTGATGTATGAGGACCCTGTACTTGAGGGAGATTGCTGTTTCTCAGAACCTTCCCTATAAACTTTTCATAAAAGTAATTTGAGTCATAAATGTTTTCAGACTAGGACTTAGAAATACTGTGTGGATGATAACTGTAGAAAAAAACTGAAGTCAATCAAGTGAGGTTTCAAATGAAAACATAGCGTGTTTCACATAAAGAATAAACATAGAATGTGGGAAATCTTTTAGGACATGTATTTAACCCATGGAGAAGTATCTGGAGATTATAGTTGATAGTGTTTTGAGTATGAGTTGGTAAATGGTGCAATACTAATGAGAAAAATGGCTGCTATTGTATTTTATTGAACTACCAAGGGTACTGTATGTGAGGCAAGTGTTCTTAGCTTGATGTAATCAACATATAATTTTTAGTACTGTGTTCAGTTCTGGGCAACATCTTTTAAAAAAGACCCAGACAAGATGGAGAGAGATCAGAGGAGAGCAGCTGATGTGATAAATGTTTTGGAAATGAAGACCTATGTGGAAAGAAGTGACAATACGTAATGCAGGGATGGCTGATAGGAGCATGGAACCTGGCTATCTCACATCAGAACAGTCTCGGAAGGTGAAGCAGTATCACTGTTCATGTTAATTGAGGAGGATGGTAGGAGTAGTTACCAATGAAGTAGGAATGAAAGAATAAATTCAGCAGGGAGGGTTTGTTAGAGGAGGGAAACAAAAAAAAAAAAGACAGCTCCCAAGGGAGGGCAGGAAACTGCTGTTGTGGGATGTGTTTCCAGCTAGAATATCTGTCCATCCATCAAGGGCAGCTTCTGGGCTTAAAAAAATGTTCCTCCAAAGATGCAGGTGTCTGAGTTAACGCAGTCCTGTATTACAATCAGATCCTAAAACCAGCTTGGCTTTTCCATTTTTCTCTGACATCTCTCATCCTCACCTTTCCTTCCTGCCTCAGGCATGGCCCCAGCTGTTTTGCATCAGTGAAATGCTTGGCTATTTGAGTAATTTAAGTTCAAGGATTGACATTAGTGGATGCTTTGGCACTACTCCTGGGTTAAAAACTGGGTATGTGAATCTGCTTAGAGATGCTGGGGAAAAAATTTTAGACGCTTTTGGATGCCTCAGGCAGTGAGAGAGGTATCCAGGGGCTAAGGAAACTTTGCAATCAGTAGCAACATCGCTGTCCTGATGCGGTGTCTTATAGCTATGGGCCCCACAGATCGTCTAATTAGTACCAGGCTTTTCCTGTGCTGTTAGATGTCTGGTTTGATGCTCCAAGATACAGTTTCCACACAGCTTTGCCCCATTCTGTGTATACATGCTGGCAGGTTTATCTCTAACTTGAAGTGCTCTTTCTACCTCATTCTCCATTGCACTATGTAGATATAATCCCCATTTCCCTAAAATGACTGAGGTTTAAGTGCTTAATTATGTGCAGAATCTGTCTGTGCTGAAGCTGTTCTGCCATCCATTACAGCCTGATCTCAATGAAATAGGGCTCCTGGTGTTTTATAACAAGATATTATATTAGGGCTTGCTGATATGCAGTCATCTAAGGTTGCAGAGCACCTTTGTTAGGCTATTTACATAATATAACCCAAGAAATAAAAGCTACAGGCCCAGGAACTGGATTTCTGTTGGGCTGTAATCTGCATGGAACTTGTACTTTTGAAAATATTTAAAATACCGATAGATTAATTCTTGCATCAGCATGGTCAACCAAGCAAGGAATTTTAGCCCAAGTCTCGCAAGTGGAGGCAGCATGATGAAATGGTTTAAGGAACTTCCAGCTCTCCAGACGGTGTCTTGGCTCCCACACCTTGCATTTTTTCCCTCAAAAAGACTGAATACTTGGATAAAAGGAAAATATTTAATAGGAAAAAAACCTAGGAGACAAATGCTTGTCTGATGCAAATCAGCACTGTGAAGGAACAATACTGCTGTGCTCTGTTCAGTATCTTGCTCTTTCTTGGCAGTGTTGTTCCATACAAATGTGTTGTTTTCCCCTTTTACGAGTTTAAAACCTTTCTGTATTAGCAAACTCTAACCCTATATTTCTGACTTTTAATTTTAATTGAACTGTAAAAGGTTTTCCTTTTCAGATAAAACTTGGCCATCAGCAGCAGGAAACACAAGGAAGTCTCTAGGCATCTGAAAAAGGCAATTTGATGATTTTTGAGATAAAAGCGTACAAACAATAATAAAAGTCAAAGCCATTTTATGAGCACTTTTCACTGACATGTATAACTTCAAAGCATTTTAAGGCATTTTATTATTTAAAATTCCAGGCCAGTGGTCAGAAGGGTGAATTATACTATGTATGAAATATTAAAAATATAAAGAGGAAAGGGAAGAATTATAATAAAACATTCACAGTCATTCACGTGCATGTACAGACATATTTAAATTTACCCAGAAGTTTTGAGTGGTTTTTTGGCCTGTGCAGAGTATTTTTCAAAGCCAGCACTGGTATCGTTTAAACACAGTAAATTGTCTTCTCTCCAACTGCATTGAAGTCACTTTAGTACAGCTTTAACCAGTGAGCTCTTTTACTGACAATAACACATCACTTTCTCTTGCTGGGTGTTGCTTATGCATTGAGGGATATGTTCTGTTACCAGTCAATTATGCCAAGCATGTGGTCTCCTTAAAGGTAAGGCAAACTTCACATTCGACTCCCTTTTCCTGCTGACAGTATGGCGAGTGCAAATAGTAACTGGTGTTACTTCTATCATTTATTTTGCTATATTGCCAGGCTATCATCAGAGACAAGATACAGAGCTGGAAGAACTGGTTTGAGTCTTGTCCATTCTTTTGTTTACAAAAATAATAAAGAAAAGAACAGTAAGATGCCCATGAGGAAATGTGGCATGTGCTACAATTCTTGCTGCATGTGTAAATTGGGGCTTTCCTTACTGTTCCCAGAAGATATCATATGTAGATTGCTGTTGGTTTTTGGAGATTCTTCTTGTCACTGGGTGTGCTCCACAAAGCTAGAAGCTCCATTTGCCCTGGGAAGTGTCTTTTGGGGCATTTTTTTATTTATCACAATGGAGTGTCAGGTTTTGTGGGAAGAGTAACAGCATATGGTCTGCTCTGATCACACCCACTCTGCTTACTGACTAGCTGACTGGTGCTGTAGCCAGGCTAATCATGAGGTGAGTTGGAGTGCCAGAAATTTATCTTCCATTGCTGCCATGAAAGTGATGCTCTGTGTTCCCTCAGCCCAGTTGTGCAACATGAGATATTGTATGCTCATAAATTTGTTGTTTTGCTTTAATCTCGTGTTGCTCTTGTTCCTTGTGGTCTCTCATCAACTTGATATTTCCTTAGCAAAGCTTTGAATCTGCTTTTGATTTAAGCACTTTGGCTGTTGAGTTCCTATGTAAAGCCCAGAGCAGCAGGTTGCTGTAGCTGAAATTGTTCAAGATCTGCAGTTCCTAGAATGGCTCTTGGTGCCACTGAGGACATAGGTGGTAATTTGGACACTTTTACACCTGCTTTCAAAGGGAAGCTGTTTATACAGCCCGAATTTGTGGTATCTTACCTTCTCCATACCCTGACTCCTGAGCTTTGTTCATTTCTACTTCAGGCCCAGTAGCCACCACTGCAGGGTGGTTTTCTGCTTACCTCTTTGGGAGATATGCTGCTGTGTTCTCATCTATGAAGCTGAGACAGATGCCCAAGACTTCATATTTTAAGGGTCTTTCTTAGAAGAGCCTTATTTGTTTCAAGCTATCATATTAAATGCACTGGGAAAAATCCTATTGCACACACTGACACAGTTGCCATGCAGGCATCGCAAAATCTTTTGTAGTTGGCTTAAATCAAGCAGTTTGAATGAGCCACAACCTTTAATCTATGAAGAAAGTTATCCATGCAAAAATGAAATGCTAATAATAACTGTTTGTGTCTAGGGTTTTATTTTTCGTTGTATTCACTGGCTGCAAAACTGATCTCTACTTCCCAAGAAATATTTTATCCATTTTCTGGTTGCATTTTTGTCAGCATCCCAGTTCAGCTTGAAGATTTTGTACTGATGGTAATTAGTTTCAGCTCATACTTACTGGCAGGCATTTCTCCAAATCAGTGGAAATAAACAGAAGTATAATAGAATTTTTTAAAGTGTCCGGGGGTTTTGTTTTTTAGAAAGGCAGAAACCAAAACACACATCCAAAAATACAGCAAAGCATCGAATGTGTAAATGCAATACTGTAAAGAAGACAACACGAAAATATTACAGTGTTTTCAACCTCAGCTAGCTGACTGCTGAGGATTATATCTTTTGCATGAATATCTTTTGGTGGGTAAAAAAAAAAAAATCCTTCCATAATAAGGACTGTAGCTGACAGCTTAAAGCTTTTGCAGTGAGAACTGAGAAAAGTTCTGGATGTTAATAGAAGCTTTTACTGATAATGGCTTGAAATTCGTGAATGCTAGAAGTATGTTATTTCTGGTATAAGGTTAAAAAGAGCATAATATGGTATTCATTAAACTGTGCAGCCAAAAATAACATCTGTCTCTCATGAATAAGGGATAAGGTCTCATTTTATATCTCTTCATATTTGAAAACAGTATTTTTGCTAGAAAATTAGAGTTTTTGTGCCCTTAAAAAAAACCCACCCCAAAACATTAAATATCCCAGCAATATGATCACATCATTTTAGGACAAAGTGATAAACATATTCAAATGTTGATTGAACTTGCTTATAATAACTTTGGAAACTCTAGTCATAATTCTCACTGTCCGTAACAAATCTTTGATATTTCCTGTAGGCCACATCGGTATTTGCCACATATATCGTAGAGGGTAGAGGAACTGGATCTTTAAATCACTGGGTGTTGTTGAACACAGTTCATCCACAAGGACATAAATTTCAGGCTGCCACTGTAATGGCCTCAGTCTGTAAAGAACTGAATGCCTTTTGGGAAATTCTCAACACCTTTAGATTCCTCTGTTTTAGTGCATGGGACATGTCTACCATCACTGGTATTTGTTAATGAAATTAGTATATGTCAGTTGCCCCCAAATGATTTATGAACTCAACTAGAATTCAGCTATTTATTTCATATAGAAAAAGAAGTATTTTAGGAAAGCATTTAAATACTGCAGCCTGATATCTTTGAGGAACGAGATTTCAGCAGTCAGCTGTGTTCTGTTCAGTAATGCGCATGGATTTACTGCTACTGAAACACCTCCTAAGGTTGGCTTTCCCTCGCTATGGGTAGTGAAATACATCACTGGAGTAACACTTTTGCTGGATAAAAGCAGAAAGTTTTGACTCGGTGATATGTTTTCTGCTTTACCTTGCTCTCCTAAATCAGTTGTTCACTCTGATCTGCTCACCAGCACAAAATTGTTGTAGACCCAGGCGTTGCTGCTACACCGTGGTGAAGGCAAATGGACTCTTGTGGACGTCTGCATTGGAATCCTTTGCAGTAACACGGCACTGGGCGTGTGTAGGTAACTGTGTGCTGTTTTTCCTTATAGAAGCAAACACCATGCCATCATGTTTTCATGGCTGAGATTATCTTCTTCTATGGTGTTCTACTTTAGTCTTTGCAGGGTAGCTGTAGCCATTTTCAAGACCAGACTGAGAGCAAGCGCAAGCAAACAGATGTGTAATTGAAAATGTCCTCTGGGAAATGGCAAGTCTTGTGGGTCAGTTGGGTGTTAAGTATCTTTAGATACGCAGCTGGCAGGCAGTCCATAGTGGGTGGAAGCTGGTGACACAGACACCCCGCAGCTGCCTTGTGCTCCCCAAATGATGTTTAAAAGTGGGTGTAGAAGTAGAGACTGTGGCTTGTACAGTGCCTGGTCTGCTAAGTGCATGTGAAAAAGTGTGCAATAAAAGTGATTGATAACAAATGTTATATTGGATTAAAAATATGCATTTTTCATGGTTTGTGGCAAAAATGTGTCAATCAATAGTAAACATGTTCTGTTTAGAACATCTGTTATGATTAATTCTGGATAATTCATTATTAGTTTTTTCATTAAAAACAACAGCAACATGGGAATGACTTATCTTCAGCCTGATTCTCATTTTGATATCACACAAATCTTTTTGGTTTTGATAAAACACTTGTAAGCTCTATAACAGGTCCGTGACATAGGTCAGAGAATTTGGCTGGCATAGGAAAAAGGTGACTGTTACAGAACAGGTTATCTTGATTTGCTAGTCTGTTTTTTATTTCCTATTTCCCCCTCCCCCCATAGGAATTTAATTAGCCAGGAGTTGTTTAAAGGCAAATGTTGCAAAATAATGTTATGAGTGGATAGTAGTTCTTAAATCTCAGTTTCCATTTGAAAATAAAGTATTGTTATTTAAAGATGCTTAGCCAAAATGGAGCATTAAAGCCACACGTTACTATTATTCAATCTTACAAATTTAGCATTGTTCAGGATAAGTCTCAAATGTGTCTGAAAGTAGTCAAAGTGTTCTCGTTCATAGGCTGCAGCCTTTGTAAGTGAAATAAAATGGGTTTAGAAATTTACATTGCTGGAGAGCATCTTAGGGCAATGTCAAGCTTGTTGGGTTCATGTTGCGGTGCTTATCTTCTAGCCACTGTCTCAAGTGGCAGAATTCTCAGTCCCAATACAGGTATCTAGGAATGTCTGCCCAGTGCACTAAGACACTAACAAAGGTGTTGACCAGAGAAACTGAGGACATGGGAAGCCTTTCATCCTACTCTGTCACTCGAGACTTAGGCACCTAAGTCTGAATGAAGGTGCATCTGTCTCTTGGCATTCGCAGTCACGAATCCTTCCCTGCAAGTAGGTGGGTGGCCAGGCCTTTCTCACAAGAAGTGAAGCTGGAATAGGAGGAGGGGAAGGAGTGTGTGGTACATTTGCACTTCTGGAAAACAGCTCAGTCAGCAGTGATCTGTCTGAAATAAAGGATGATTATGTTCAAGCTCCTACTCCGGTGAATATTTAATTATCTATGCAAAACCAAGTAATTATCCAGCTTTAGTCTAATGGTCTTTCAGTTCAGCAAACCATCCCAAATCAGTTATTCGCATAGTTCTCATTCACTCTAGTATCTCAACAGCTTCGACAGGAGAGACAGCATTCTTTCAAATGCTCAATAGCTTGGTGGCTAAAGCATTTTCGTGGAAGATATCTTTGGATCTCTTCTCCAATTTGTACCTTACATGGTCTTGATTTTGGTTCATTTGCATCCCAGTACTTTAGTACTTGAATTACAGGGTGCTTTATAGGGCATTTTGGTCTACCCCACAGTGTTAGGCTTCTAAATAAAAACAAGGTTGTTCTGGCATCACCTGCCATTTTTTGGGTGGTGGTGAGAGCTCACAGACAGTAATTTGTGTTCTGCAGAGAGTAACTCATGTGAAATCTTAAACTATGATTCAAATCTGAGGCAGGAACTGAGCTGGACGGTACAGTCATGATCTGTGCAGCTATATATATGGCAAGCAGCAAAAATGGATTACTTAAGAAACATCTTGTTGAAAAATTTGGAGTTAACCATATATTGGCCAGTACAGACAAGCGTTTCTCCTACATATCCCACTAATATGGTAGTTCACGTGGCTTGTGCTCTGGAACTGTACAGGTGCAGCAAGACAGCTCTCTACTTGGGCAAAAGGGGAGGTGCCTGTAGAGGTAAGCAGAGAACTTGAAGTCTTAAGTTCTGCATGTGAATACCCATCTCTAAGTTCTGCAAGTGTGAACATGAATATGTTTTTCTGTGGTGTGTCCTGATGGTTCCTAGCAATTTCTTAGAGGGTGTTTGAGTAGGATTTGGTGTTATTAAGCTTAAAGACACAGAACGAATAGTCAAGCAGTAGGACCTTGTCATGTTACATGCTGCAGAAGCCAGAAAAAAACCTCTTTGTACCAAATAAACCTAAAATTTAAATATAGGATGGAAAGCAAGTAATTATGGGCCTAGCACATTAGTTAATCTAAGTCTGCTTATCAAAGTTCTGATAGAACATCTGGAATATGCAGTGAAATGAGTATGAAAAATGGGTTATTTGGCTATTAAATATTGGGGGTGTGTGTGAAACGTACTATTGGGGAAAGTTCGGAGACATCAGATATATTAGCAAGCAAACAATGCTGGCTGACTATCTGGACAATTTGTAGATAGATGCTGACATCTTGATACTAAAGGAGATGTTACCTAAAGTATACTAAATAAAGGGTATTTTCAGTATTGGTCTCCCTTGTGCTTGCCTCCATTTGTCTCACTATCCAACCATGCAAATAAAATCAGAAGTAGTTGTATAGCATCTTATCTAAGGTGACTTTGCAAAACATATTCAGTTGTTACCTTAGTACTGTATTAACTTTTGAGACTGAAGATAGGATTCATTAAAAGCAGCACTTTGTGCAGGAAGCTAATAAGAAATACCATAATATAGAATATACTGCATGCCTTGCTCCCAAAGGAATTAGAACTCCCAGATCTGGAGGAAAGGGCCTGTGTTTCCCACCACTTTATTGATACTTTAAATCACAGTCATCTAATCCATATCAGCTGTGCTCTGAATGGGTGAAGGCTCTGTCCTCCTTATAAGACTCATGGCTGTAACCTGTAGTCTGACTTGTATGGAATTCATAAAGAGTTGTTCTTACTGCATGTTTTAGGTCTTAGTTCACCCATACACCTGGAAATCTGCTTTTCATTGAAATCAAAGAATAATTTCCTAGAATGATGTATTGAAAAGTACTGAGGAGCAAATGTCAGCATTAAGTTCATATTTTCTTGGATTTCTCTGATTGTCATAGGTTTAGCAGGGAAAGCTTCTGTATTGACTACGTCAAGAAAATTACTTTTATTCCTGGTATCAGGACATGGAACTAAACTATAGTCAGCTGACTTATATGTATAGTTTGGTTTTTATTTTGAATTTAATTTAATAAAGATGGGTCAACTGCAGTAGCTAATACAGAGTTGAAGTTGTATAGGAAGGGGTTTGAGGACAAAATCTCTGAAATACTGTGCATGGGACATGAACCTGTTTTCAGTCTACCTTAAGACTGTTTTTTGGTTAGTTTTTAAATCTTGAGAAGCATTAGTTTTTAAGAGAAAAACAGTCAATGAAGCATATTTTCAATTTAATTAAATGAATCTTGTACACATGTACAATGTGGATTCCAGATTCTTTAAATTTTACAGTACTAAAATCTGGTAGGATGCCAGAAAATATGAATTGGGGAAGAGATACATGCTTAGAAAATGCATAATATGATATCTGTGGTTTAAAAGACAAGCCCAGTTTTGGTTTCTGTATAGTAAAAATTCAACAGATTCTACAGGATGAAATCAAAGCATTTTGTGACAAGGCTGCAGCAAAACAACTCAAAAGAATGGGCTGAGAAAGGAAAAGAAGAATTAAAAAGCACTTACAGTAACCATACCCTGCTTATGCAGGTTCATGGGATGACATCAAAATACTTGCCAGGCATTAGAGGCCTCCCAACAACCTCATGAGGTTGCTTTATTGTATTCATTTTACAGATGAGTTAAACTGAGAAAGCATGAAATTTAAATGGCTAGGTCCTGTGAGGAATCATTGGCAGAGCTGAGAACAGAAGCTCTCCCCCTCAACTCCTTCCCAGTATTGATGAGCAACCATTTTAAAATAAAAATTTTGAACTTCGCTTACAAAATCATGATTTTTCTAAAAAAATACTCAATATATCTTTATTTTTTAAAAAAAATTGGTTTCCATGTCCAGAAGAATGGAGAGAGGGTAGTACTAGCTGAAAAGAAGCAGGATTTCTCAATTAGAAGGGGGTTGTTTTAGGCCATTATTAACCTTTATGCTAGAATTTCTGGTTTTACTGAAAAGATCAACTTTTTCCCATAGACTGGAGTGTTGGTGCATCTGAATTTGTATGAAGGAAAATATGGGAAACAGAAGGTCAGCCTACCCTTGGATTCAGAGAATACCAGCAAAACCACAGTTTTGGTGTAGTGCCAATGTAAACAGTTTTACACCAAATACCCTATCAGGAGTGTTCATAACAAGTTGTTCCCTGAACAGAGGAATTGAGGATTCTTATGGATTTGTGATCTGTTATCCATGCAATGCAAGCCCTCCTGAAAGACCTCTGGTTCCCTTTCCCTGCCCCTGCCCCAGGTATTTCTCACTGTGTGCTTTTTTACATTACTGGTATGCCCTTAGTTTTACCCGTTTGCCTCACTTACTCTCCTGCTTTGAAAACCACAGGTCTGGCCCTTCTTTTCCTTGGGTCCCACAACCCCTCCAGTTCTCTATGACAACCCAGTGTCACGAGCACTCTCTCTCACCTACATCCTGCTGGCCTGGCAACAGGCAGCTTGTGCAATGGTGGGTCAGGGATCTGGTGGGTGTATCACTTGAAGGGCTTGTGGCTTTCTTATCTGCCTGGCCTGCAGCGCTCAGCTTAGTAGGATTAAGTGGACGTGGGATAAGAGCACCGTGGCTTCCTGTGAGCAATAGCAGTGGTAGCAAATATCTGTCTCTATCTCTCTTAATAGCAGGTGCTGATCCTTCTTTTATATTCAGCTGAAATTGGTCCAGTCATCTACTTGAGTAGTATTATAAACTACTTGAATCAATAATAATAATCATAACGTACTGAACCTGTGATAAGAGGGATGTGCAGAAATGGCAGTAGTAAATGCACCCTTGTTGACAAAATTCAATGTCCCTCATACAAAGACAAGAGAAAGGGACCTCTCATAAAATTTGAAGCCCTTTCTGGTGCTGATGGCAGAAAAAAATGGAGGTATTATTTCCTGTCCAGCAAATTGATGCCTATGATACAGCAGAAGTATGGTGCATTTCTGTGGAAAGCACCCTCTTTGCATTGGGAACTCATAGAAGAGTCAGGAATCCAGGAGAAAACTCCCAGTCACCTCACCAGGCTTTGAAAAATACAGGAAACCTCCTTTTACCTTCCTGTGCACTGGTGTCAGTACTCCCCATGATTTTGCTGCAGTGACAAACTCTGGATGGAGAAGGAACGAAAGCTAAAACAAAAACTGAACCCCACTAGCACTATTTTTAAAGCACAACTCTGCTGCCATGGATTTTTTCCAAGAATTTTTTGCCCATCTGTCTAATAAACAGTTTGCCCTGGTCACGTTTCTATTCTCCCCATAAAAAGGATTTCACATCCAGTTGAGTGTCATTAGCTGCCCTTACTGCACCCAAAGTTCTGATGTTTTCTCACCTCCCACGCTTGGGACAGAAAAAGGCCCCATCAAAAACATTCAGCAACATTTAATGCCTCCCCTGCTTCCTTCCTTTTTATGTTCTACAATTATACAGGCAATGAAGCACAGCTGTAACTAAAAAGCAGAATAACCATACCACCATTGCTCTGTTGTTTGACTTCTGAGGGAAACACTCATTTCAGGACCGTGAGATTGCAATAGGCTCCAGTGAGTTTTTTGCATATTTTGTTTTCATTTTCTACTGGGAATATTTCAGTGTATGGTCTTCATATAGCTTTCTGGCTTGCAGATTACAATGTCACTGCCAGAAAATGATTTAAACCTAAAAAACATGTTTAATCTATTGTGCCTATATTATGACAGAGTTTTATTTGATCTTGGCAGGTCGAAAGTCTTTGGGGAATGGTTGAAAACATCTTTTTAGACTCATTATTGTCAGTCTAAAACAGATCTCAGAAACTTAATAACTGCAAACTTTGGTATAAGGCGGATGCACATTTATTAGACGTAACATTATACAGCAGAAGTACTGCCTTGTAGATTACCTAGACCGATAACTTTTTATACAATTCTGATATAAATGATCATGTGATGTCTGCTAACAAGGCAATGAAACATCTAAATGCACTTCTAGTAGAGCACACAGATTAATATTACAGCCGTGTCAAAGCTCAGAAGCATTCTGGATTTTCTGTAAGAACATTAATGCATGCTGGTAGAAAGGGAGGGGGTTATGAGGGATGCCAACAAAAGGCAGAGAGCCAGTTATGTCAGTTATATCTCTGATAGTAACAGAAAATAACTATAGCGGGTGTTCAGATTAACGTAGAAGAAATAAGCTTAACCATTGAAATTAACCTTGTACAAAGCAAGTCATGCTGATCGTGAACAGTGTGATGACGATGATGTGTTGTGAGTCCCATACATCTGTGAGATTCAGAGCAGAGACCAAGTATGCCAGTTAACCAAGTGTTCAAACACACTCAAGTTCAGCCTGTGATGCCATTAATATTTCTGGACTTAATGTATACAGAACTGGCACTCTTAAGGATAATTGAAGAAGATCTGGGCTTTGTAACTTAAGTGAACTTCTTTGCTTAAAGAATACGAAGAACTATAAGCCCAGACACTGGTCAGCTGTGACATACAAGGAGGACTAGAATACGCACGACACAGAAATGTCAAGTTCTCTGCTTGAACAGATCTCAGGAGTTAGCAAAACAGCAGTATCTCCTCTGCCATCTCATGTTGTGTACACGTCACATCTCCTTCCCTGGCAAGTCTGCTGATCTCTCAATGTCCTTGGCTTACTGATGAGCTGGTTTCAAGACATCAAGGATGCTTCTGTGTGGTGTAGATAGCTGCATGTCTGCTCTTGGTAAAGCGGGATTTATATAAAGCCCAGTCTTGGTATTACACTGATGCAACCACATGGCACCTGGATTGCAGCTGGTTATGGTGCAAACTGGGAGTGTGAAGGACTGTCCATGGGGCTGTGAATGTGTTCTGATTCTACATGTGAAGGTAATTTTGAGGAGTTCTTCTGCAGAAAATATAAAGGTTAAATTCTCCAAAAGAAAACAAGACTAACAAATATCAGTTACCTGTTCACCTCATTGGCAACACTCCCAGAAGGCCAAAGAGCAGCTGTTTTATCTGTGTATTTCTTCCATGTTACCTGAACAAAGATGAAGCATCATTAATTAATTACACTCAAAAAAGCTCCTGGGGCTGGGCAAGTTGCTCCATTTCACATAATCTCCAGGGGTCCTGACAATTAACACTGTCCTCTGACAAATTTAGGAAACTCTTGCTGTATATCTTACATATCTCTGGTGACAGAAAGAAACATAAATGCTTAGAACAAGTATTTCTGAAAATATTAGCTAACAAATCCATCATAGTAGAACTGGTCATTTGAAGCAAGTTTTCCAATTTGAGTTGTAAAATTATGTACTTTAGTATTATATTGCAGATCTTTTCGTAATTGCATCTTTAACTAATTGAGTGCTATCACACAGCACATGCAGGACAACCATTTGATCAGGCCCAGTCAATATATGTTTAGGAAAGGCAGGTCCTACCAGACCAATCTGATCTCCTTCTATGACAAGGTTACCCATTTAATGGATGAAGGAAAGGCTATGGATGTGGTGTACTTAGACCTTGGTAAAGCCTTTGACACCGTTTCTCACAGAATCCCGCTTGAGAAACTGGCTGCCATTGGCCTGGACAGGCACAGCCTCTGCTGGGTAAAAAATGGCTGGATGGCCGGGCCCAGAGGGTTGTGGTAAATGGAAGTAAATCCAGTTGGAAACCAGTCACGAGCGGTGTTCCCCAGGGTTCAGTGCTGGGTCCAGTCCTGTTCAACACCTTTATCAATGATCTCGAAGGGATTAAGTGCACCCTTCACAAGTTTGCGGATGACAAGAAGTTGGGTGCAAGTGTGGATCTACTTGAAGGAAGGGAGGCTCTGCAGAGGGGTCTGGACAGGCTGGATCCATGGACTGAGACCAACGGGATGAGATTCAACAAGGCCAAGTGCGGAGTCTTGCACTTGGGACAGAACAACCCCGTGCAGCGTTACGGCTTGGGGAAGAGTGGCTGGAGAACTGCCTGGCAGAGAAGGACCTGGGGGTGTTGGCTGACAGCTGGCTGAACATGAGCCAGCAGTGGCCCAGGTGGCCAAGAGGGCCAGTGGCATCTTGGCCTGTATCAGACACAGCGTGGCCAACAGGAGCAGGGAGGTGATTGTGCCCCCATACTCAGCACTGGTGAGGCCGTACCTCGAGTGCTGGGTTCAGTTTTGGACCCCTCATTACAAGAAGGAGACTGAGGGGCTGGAGTGCGTCCAGAGAAGGGCAACGAGGCTGGTGAACTAAACTTAGAACAAGTCCTATGAGAAGCAGCTGATGGAACTGATGTTTTTTGGCTTGGAGAAGAGGAGGCTGCAGCGGGACCTCATCACTGTCTACAACTACTTGAAAGCAGGTTGTGGCGGGATGAATGTTCATCTGTTCTCACAAGTAACAGGTAATAGGATGAGAGGTAATGGCCATAAGCTACTCCAGGGGATGTTCAGATTAGAAATTGGGAAAAATTTCTTCAGTGAAAGGGTGGTCACTTGGAACCACTGCCCAGGGACGTGGTTGAGTCGCCATCCCTGGGAGTGTTTAAAAGACAGGTAAATGAGTTTCTCAGGGATGCGGTTTAGTAGCGGACAGGTATGGTTGGACTAAATGACCTGTTTGGAAAAGACCTTTTAGATTATTCTATGCTTCTATGAACTGCATTACAGATTTGTGCTATGATTTGTGTGCTACTTGTTTCTACAACCATCTTCTCAACTAGGATCATTTTGCTCTGCTGTAAATGCATAGCAGTATGGTTTGGTACAACATCATATCCTATCCAGTCCTTAAGAAGATGTAACTTTCACTTTAATTTTGTGCATTTATAGTCAAAGAATTGCAAAGAAAAGACCATTGATGTGAAAAAGGCTTACATCAATAACTACAATTTCCAAACTACTTCAATATATGCACTAATGCAGAGGCTTCATGTGTTGGCTATTGCATCCAACTTTTTCTGTATTTTACTTACCTGTTTCGAACTCATGGAATTATTTTCTAGAAATCTAATTCATTAAGAATATTATTTTTTTGAAAACAAAGTTTCTTTTTGAACTAAAAATTTTAAATTAATAGACCAAAGTCGTTAGGCTGTAGCACTGGATTGGATCTCCCCAGCCTGTCTGTGTGTATATGCTGTTTAGAATTTGCAGTTGTTTTCATTCCTATTATTCATGACACCCTTATGCCTAAGCATTCTCTGAAAATGCACCCAATAATAATAACATAATCCCCAGGTTGTGGTTTGCACACAAACGCAGCTGACATATCAAGTTGCTATCCATGAATTCTGCTATTGCTTGAGAAGACACATGGGAAAATACATAGTGGTGTGCATACACTCCACTTGCCTTGTCACAAATACCGACAAACATTAGTACTTTGATGTTCCCATTGTTTAGAGTGATTCATTGGGCTGGGATCAATTGCTTGGAATGCAAAGGGAAATCATGAGGAGTTCAAAGAAACTTTCTGAAAGACACTCCAGTTCTACTAAGGTCTGAGTACACTTGTGGAGCCCATCTGCCTCTCTGTTGAAAAACCTTGAATGCTTAACATAGTACAAGAGTATTTCTAATGGCATAAGTATTTAGGCAGGGATATTAAACTTGCACAGGCTTACCAATTGACGTAAAGTGAAGACACATTATATTAGTGGTTAACATCATGGTGATTGATTTGGACTTCATGCTATCACACATTGAAATGTGATCTTTTTCATGAATGGTACTTTTTAGATTCAAGGTAAAATTTTTGTTTATTTTTAAATAGAATTAGGGCGACAGTGAAACTGAAATTTATCCAGCAAGACAATGAAAAGTGTGAGTGGTCCCACCATGATTGCATGCTCATAAATTGGCATTTACTATGAAGCTTCCTATTTCCTAAAATAAGGGCCTTGAAATGACAGGAGGAAAAAAACATTGGGGAAATGGGAGAGCTACTTGAAATGGCAGATTTGCACAGTGAGACACAGCAGTAGAAAAGAAGTGACTGTTATTCTTTGAAAATGAAATTCTGATGCTGCCTTTATATTTGCAGTAGATAACAGATAATTTTAGAGTAAAAATTGAAGCCTTGACCTCCAATGAAAGTGACTGTAAAGCACAGCATGCTTACTTTTATGGGCTTAGGGCTTGGCTCTGTTTTCCAAGGGCAAATCTGTGACCTGGTTGAAGCTGTCTGGGATATCTCCTGCATCAGCAGTGACAATAAAAGTTCCTGTTCCCTTACGCTGAGTTACTCTGAGGGTAGGAGGGTTTTTCCCCAGAGTAATTCTGCTTGTGACAAAGTGAAGGGAGAACAAGTGGCAGAGGACTGGGAAGTGGAAATCCGTCCAGTGCCCAAAGTCCTGTTTCTGGGTCAGCTACAGTCCGGGCCTTTTTCTAGAGGAAGCACAGCATTGATCAATGTGTGCAGGAAGATGATCTAAAGTATGACACTGGCAGGAGCTTTCATAGGAAGGCAGCTCTATCAAGTAACCCAGAGACCCTGAGCTTGGCATGATCCTCCTCCACATACAGTGGAGTCTGAAGCATGTATAAAGCATCCACCCTGGCTTTCCTGTGTGCTGCTTACTCAGCGTCCTTTGAGCTTGGGCCTGGTTGTATCGTGCAATAAAATGACACTGAGAAAGGGAGGGGAGAGTTCTTCATATTACGGCTGTTCTGGTAGTTTATGTTTGCCTCGCAATTCTCTGGAGATGTTAGTTCTTTGAAGAGGAATCAACATCTTTATCACCAGCTGTGTTACCACGGGCTGGAAGGAAATCATGTGCTGTCATTGCAGTTGGTGCAGAGAATTGTGGTCAGCCAGCATCAGTCTGGTTGCCATCACCAACACTGGTATTCACGTTAATTCCAGTGACTTTGACGTTTCACTGATTTGATTTTAATATACTGTTGTGGATATGAATTCCATGTGCGTACAGTCTGGGCAGGGTTTGTTTGTTTCTGTTTTGATGGTTTATTTATCTTGGAGATTATTTTAGGGTAGGGCTGACATCCTGGCTCTGTCCAAAGCAAAGACAGAGTGTAGCCTCACTGCTGCAGTGCAAGGACATCAGTTGAAGCTTTCTCCTTTGCTAGAACAGGAAACAAAATTATAGCCTGGAATTTGACAGCAGAAACATTCTCAAGTTTCTGGGGGGTTTTTTGGTTATTTTGTGTTTGGGGTTTTGTTTGTGTTTGGGGTTTTGTTTGTGTTTGGGGTTTTGTTTGTGTTTGGGTATTTTTGTGTGTGGTGTTTTTTGGGGGGGGTTGGGGCTTTTTTTTTGGATTATTGTAGTTTATTTTTTGGTTTTTTTTTGGTTTTTGTGGTTTGTTTTTTGGGTTTTGTTTTTTATTTATATATTTAATTTATTTTTATTTTTTATTAAGCCAGCTTGAAAATATGTATGTCCTACCATATGCATTCAATGGAGAATTAATTTCATTCTTGTGTATTCAGGTTTGTGCAACTTCTGCATACAGCCTGAATCATGGGTTGAACAAAGAAGTGTTCTACTTCTCTATTGGAAGAACCTGTGCAAACACAACAGCATCAATTATACTGAGTGAATGATCCCATCATTTTTTTTTAATCTAGTGATTAGAACGTGCAAAACACTGAAGTATTAGAAGTGCGACACTTTTTTATGCCATTTTCTTGTTGAGAATGGATCCTATTTCAAATATAATTGTTTGCTATATCAGGCTGTTATAATATCCAGCCTTGGTTGCAGCTCTACATCTTAGCAGTTCTCCCCACGTTTGTAATTATAGAATTAGGAACTCGAGTGCTGTGCCCAGTTCTGGGCCCCTCAGTTTAAGAAAGATGTTGAGATGCTGGAGTGCATCCAGAGGAGAGCGACGAGGATGGTGAAGGGGCTGGAGCACAAGCCCTGTGAAGAGCGACTGAGGGAGCTGGGGTTGTTTAGCCTGGAGAAGAGGAGGCTCAGGGGAGACCTTATTGCTCTCTACAACTGCCTAAAGGGAGGTTGTAGTCAGGCAGGGGTTGGTCTCTTCTCTCGGGCGACTGGCAACAGAACAAGAGGACACAGTCTCAAGCTTCACCAAGGGAGGTTTAGGCTTGACATTAGGAAGAAGTTCTTCAGTGAGAGGGTGATTGGCCATTGGAATGCACTGCCTGGGGAGGTGGTGGAGTCACCGTCCCTGGAGGTGTTTAAGGAGAGATTGGATGAGGCTCTTAGCGCCATGGTGTAGTTGACAAGTAGGAGTAGGTGTAGGTGTTGGGTCATAGGTTGGACTCGATGATCTCCAAGGTCTTTTCCAACCTTATGATACTGTGATACTGTCTGCAACTATCTCAAAGAAGACTGCAGTGAGGTGCATGTTGGTTGCTTCTCTCAAGTAACAAGTGATAGAAGAGAGGCAATGGCCTCAAGTTGTGCCAGGGGAGGTACATAGAAGACATTAGAAAAATTTATTCACTGAAAGGTTTATCAGGCACTGGAACAGGTTGCCCAGGGAAGTAATGGAGTCACTATGCCTGGAGGTATTTGAATTCAGGTAGATGAGGTGCTCAGGGATATGGTTTAGTAGTGGACAGGTACGGTTGGACTTGATCTCAGAGGTAATTTCCAACCAAATGATTATATGACTCTAATAAACATTTGCTTTCTTTTCTGTCCTTGTCAGATGAATATGTTGGGTTTGTCCTAAGGAGCATGCACTTCTCTATCTCAGCCTGTAATCCTAAAGTGGTTTGACTATGTGCTCTTCCCAATAGACAGCTAATATCTGGATATTTGAGAACAAGATGCTTTTTTGGGACTTCCAACAGTGCAAATTCATCCAGCAGCACATTCAGCTGTTTCCTGATAGAGTTGAAAGCGAATACAAAGTATTTTGTTGCTGTTGTGAATCATACTAGATGCAATTTATCTGATTTTTTCCTTAAATAATAACAGGCTTATCACTTTACTCTGTCAATGAAATGCTTTCTGTCCAACAGTTCCACCTGCTGCACCAACACAATGTACACTGTGACTTTGACCATTTCTATTAGCTGTATTGACTAAATACATTTTTAAGCTCATCAATCCTTTCCACTCTTGGAGGAACAAAAGTATCTATTATTAAACATATTATTTTGGATTATAGTCACATAATTTAGTGGTTTATGTGTATAATACATATATTTTTCAGTGGAGAAAATTCACATGAGTTCCAAAGCCTACTACCATCAAAAGGTCATAATTCTACATTAGAGAAGTCAAGCCTTAATTAGCTTTACATGGTTTTGATTTTTGATTCTGATCTTGAAGCATTATTATATTGACTTTGGTCTTCTATCTCATTGATTGCAGACTCAGTCTTGGTATTTAAACAGACATGAAGAGTAACAGGGATCTGGAAGGCGTGTAAGACAGCCAGAAGGATGTAGACAGTTCTGGAATTAGATGCAGGTGAAGCATGTGTCTAGATTGTAAAACTCAACTGACCTTGTTACCATTTACTATTTCTCTCCTCTCCAATAAAGCAGACTGTAATAGATTAACAGAAGCCAAAACTCTAATTCTATGTATCCCAATTTAATTTGTAGATAAAATCAAACATAAAGCATTTAAAAACTTAGATTGAGCTTTGGTTTAGATTTCCACCGTTTTTTTAGTATTTGAAGAGACGAGTGATGAATCCATCTTTCTAGATGCACTGAAGGATCATTTTATAGCTGTGTTCAATACAGTATAACCTGATGTTGTGTCTATTCACTTTCCCAAAGCATTTTCTGATGCAAAGCACAGCCTGGTGAAATTGAGGTCTAATAGAGTCTGAAATGTTGAGAAGAAAACTGCATTATTTATTGTTAACTCAGATTGTGCTATGCCCCGAGTAAGCAGAGCAGGGGGCAAACATTAACAGTTTACTGCCTGTAAATCTAGAATGGTGAAAAGAACTAGCCAAAAAGCAGAACAGCAGAGCAGTGGCTGTAAGCACCATCCGAGTTACTTGTGTTTTTAGTCCTTTAATTTTGGATGGAATTTAGTTTGTGTAACTTAAAAATATGGTCAGGGAGGATTAGCTAGTGATTGTAGCAGAAGACTGATAATCTCAATTTAAAAATGATACTTGCTTTGAAACAACCTTTTGCAACATGATGCTCTGAAAATTGTTACCAAAATGCAAATATTTAAAAGATCCAAATACACACTACCCATTCTTTTTTTTTTTTTTTTTTCTTTCTTCATTTACACTTCTGTTGCCTGATAGCAATGAACTGTATGTAGCTTTTCTGTTCATGAGGTTACTTGGAAACCTCTGTGCCTTGCAGTGCATTAGCCTTGTTCATCAGGTATGCCTGGTGCAACATGATACCTTGTAACTCAGTGGAAGTCTCAGATAATGTTTTTTCTTGCAGAGTCCCATTTCTTAAATCAAGACACATTCTCCCTGTGATTTGTTTTCATTTATTTACAGGTTGAAATGCGAGCATCCACATCTAATACTCTAATTGCATCTTGGTTGTCCTGGTCACAAAAAAATCGCATAACCATCACTGCAACAAAGTAGATCTCGTTTCATGCCTCCTGGCAAACTTGTGCATGTCCTGGTTAGAGAGAGAGAGAGGTCCCTCTCAGAGGAGACAGCTGAACATTCGCACAGCATTAGCCAGCTGCATTTAAAGATTAAATTCAGAATAGAATGAATTTCCAAAAAGAACAATAGTAGAGTGTAAGAGAGCCATAACATTATCTAAACTCATGAAACAACAAAAGGGAAGAAATGCAGGTTTCCTGTGACAACTACTAGGTTACCTCTTCCTTCGACTCATGGTGGTGTCTTGTAAATTTTTATAATTTTTCTTTCAGAAGCCTGCAAAATGATACAGTGGACTGAACTTCTTTAGTCAAAATGGTATGTAAACTGTAGGGGAGTGTGTGGGTTTTTTCTAAGATAATCAGAAGCTGCAATTCTCATTGCTTCATATCCTCAGGAATAAATTAGTAATGTGCTAAAATCAATGTCAATATCTCCAGGAAGGGGGTGTCACCAGCCCAATCACTGTCTCTCCATGCTCTTCAGAAATGGAAGTACAACTGAATTGGAGAAAAACTGCTGTCAACTATGCTGCTTCTTTTTCTGAAGACAGTTGCTTGTGAGATGAGAACTGTTTTGGCTGTAGAATTATTGCTCATTGCCAAAAGTGAAATAGGGAATACAAGTCAGGAAACATCGTGACTGATGTCAAAACCTGTGGAGTGACATGAATATACAGCATTCTGGGTTTCATCTGTATATGTCCTCCCAGAGCGTGAATGTGATTTGCAGACTTCTGTGTACAAGTCTTAACTTCTTTTTAGACTGCTAAAGATTCCATCATTGTTTCTTATGCCTGAAGGGTCGAAGAGGGCCCAAAATTTGAAGAGTTGAACACTACATACTAAGGTTAGATCAAATGCTGTAAAAGTGCAGCATTCAGGGGCTTTCACTCACCAGTGACTTCAGTGTTAAGGCTTCTGCTTTCATATTTCTGTTTTGTTCTGGTCACAACTTGGATATCTGGTTTGGGACTACCATACTTTGGTCTAGAGTGCAGAGTCAAGCAGCTAAATGCAGACAGCATTTGGAGGATGAATCCGCAAGTGTACAGTTAGCTTATTCCAGTGAAAAACATTACATGACTAAGTTTATCTCTGCCAAGTCTTTGGTGCAATATGATGTCACCAGCCTTGAAGTCCAAGTGATTATGATGTAAGAAGCATTAGTTCCTCAAGCAGATCTTCATTAATGACAGAAAATCAAAGATAACCCTGGGACATGTGGAGTTTTAACATAGCTTGACATAGCATCACTACAGTTTTTCCCACTTACGTTAAGACCCAGTTTGGAGGAAACATATTAGGAGTGAATCAATCATTATTAGTAAATGTAAGAATTCTAGAATTAGTTCTCTTTCAAATACAAGGAAATGTCTCCAGCTGTATAAACTTCCTGTTGATACCAAAAGGATTGATTCTGATTTCAAGAGGGTTTTTGTCAGTTTTCAAGTGTAGTTTAGTGCAGGAAGTGCTGCCTCTGCTGTGTTGGTATTGCATTTGTGCTCCTCTGAAACTACACAGTTCAACATTGTCCTGAAATAAATTGCACTCAAACAACGCAAGCAGGGAAAGATGCCTTTCCTGTTCATATAGCACAGCACCATCAGGCTGCTGAAGTGGTTAAAGGTGTTGCAGGTGCCTTAAAACCCAGTTCCATTGGCAAGGAAGTGAATTTCATTTTATTGGAACATTTTTAAAAGCAAAGATATACCTAGTTTTGAAATGTCTTTTTATCTATTTGTATGATCTACTGTGTTTAATAACTGTTTGCATAGTTAGCTGTCTAGTATGTGCCAAAAAGTCCACAGTATTTAATTTTCTCAGGAAGTTAATGTTCCTGGGATGCATTTCTTTGTGGTGAGTAGATTTCTCCTGCCTTCTAGGGTGTTTTTTTCATTCATGGACTATTTGGGAAGCTTTTGCTTACTTCCACTCCATCGGTGCCTGCAGCTGGCTGCATCTCTGATTTGCTTGTGAAAACAGATTCAAATGTACATTACTTGCTGCTAAAAGGCAGCACAATTTTGTACTGAAATGCTTATAGTGTGTTATCTGGAGCCTGTTACCAGAGATTTCTCAAATATTTTCTATGAAGTGTGGGTGCCACCATACATACCCTCTGGTGCATAGAACCATATTACATTGTCCGGTGCTAACTGGGAAAACCAGTTACATGCGCACCTTGTTTCAAGAGCTACAGCACTTCTCTGCGGTAGTGGCTTCCTCACTTACCTGTGTGAGTTTGTAACGTTGAACTGCTGTCACTCCAGGACAAGGAGCCCATTCTCAGGTCTCCCATAGCTGACTCAGGCAGTGCATCTCATGTGTACAGTTAGGTAACTGTGTCAGGGCTCTGGTTACAAAGCTACAGACACCGGCCAAGATCAGAAGCCTCACTGTGTGAGCTCAGATGTTGTTTGGACCCCACTTGCTGTGGTCAGGCATCTCCAAAGAAAGGACAGCCGGTGAAAGACCCTCTGTAGGTTTGGCTGTGTTTTGCTAAATGATGGTGTCTAAAGAACAGACACATGCACCAACAAGGAAGGTAAGTTTATTTTACTGTCTACACCAATCTATTATGATACATTAATCAGCAAAGAAAAGATAATTATATTGCACAGAAATAACGCAAAGCTGGACAATGTAGTGAATCAGTATTACATAAAGTAAGTGATGGTATCTAAGGGGAAATACATTGCCAGTTGCCCTAATACTTTACCATCATCCAGGTCCGCAATCACTGGAGAGTCCTGGTTGCAGCGACGATCTGGAGAACCTGTCCCGGCAATTGGGACGCACCAAGCGGTGTGTCCACCTGTGAGTGAGGTCTCCAAAGTTGCTGTAAGAGGGTCCAGCTTTTTATGTGGTTGAACAAACAAGCTTATGTAACCTCAAATGTGGAAACCTCTGGTTTCAGTCTGCTTATGGATTTCACCTGAAACCTGGCCGGGTCTTCAGGAGGAAAGGGATTTTCTTTATCTGATTGTGCCTACATGTTCCCAAGTGGGGAACGTGTCCTTCATACTGTTGGCTATATTTCATCTACTAATGAGTGCGCATATTCCACTAAGCGCCTTGGTGTTCCGTAACAAGGAACATGTCCTTCAGACTACTGATTATATTTCATGTAAGTTACATTTCTACTAATAATTATACATAATCTATTAATGAGCAGGATATTGCTATTGAGCAGGATAGTACATGGCTATATTTGGTGTTTTGTTGTAATGTTCATGTAGAGGTCAGCTTTGGTTTGAGGTCTATTGCTTAGGCCTCAGCACGTCAATTGTTCTTTTGACCTGTAGATGAACTTCAACCTTTACAATGGTTTGTTCATTAGCAGATTCTTGTGTTTAGGGATCAGGTGTAAGGGCATTGACTCCCGTTCATCCGTTAGTTTTTGTTTTTCAGCTAAAGCTATGATTCTCATTCCCTTTAAAACATGCTTGATCAATTGTATAATACAGGGGATTACACATGGAACAAAAGTTAAAACAGTGACTGCACAAAGGAAAAAGAAAAGTGCACACTTAACCCATGGTCCCAGTCTTTCCAAGTTTGATTAGGTGTATGTGTGCCAACTTTCTTATGTCTTTGGTTATCTGTTATATTGGCTTTTCATTATCGTCAATTCGTAAGCAACAATTAGATTAATTTAATTTTCCACAAACTCCCCCCCTCTTCAGCTAACAAATAATCTAAAACCATTCAATGCTGAAAAATTGCATTTCACATTTGGGTGGACTGATCAGCTAGAAGATCTAGTGCTGTGGCTGTTTGCTTAGTTATTATTTCTAGGACAGCATGTAATCTAATCATACAATACAGATTATAATTTGGCTCTCTGGCACCTGCTACTAATTCATTAGGATTCCACATGGCTTGCCCAGTGTTGTATAATTCTTTCAGGTGGCCACTCATCCTTTCCCCATGTTTGAGAACTTTTCCCAACTGGAGAGGTATCAATTGATCGCTTTTCTCTAATTAAATTGTCATATACTTTAATCCCTAAATTATGTCCTTGGGTTTCTGGCAACAGGAAAAACAAATGTCTAATATAGCCAATGCAACGTATCTCTGATCAATTTGGGGGCAATTGTCCACAAATCCAATAATCACAGTATCACAGGTTGAAAAAGACCTCCGAGATCATAGAGTGCAACCTGTGACCCAACACCTACACCTACTCCTACTTGTCAACTACACCATGGCACTAAGTGCCTCATCCAATCTTTCCTTAAACATCTCCAGGGACGGAGGACCCTTCAAGGCCCAACTCCCCTGTGAGAAAGGGTCATTCCAGCTCCTTCTTTGCTGGGGCAATTCATAAGAGTATTTCCAGACTCTAAAGGTCCTCCCTGCATGACTCCCTGAGGGAGTATCCTACCATTAAAGCAATAAGTGCATCTCCAAGCTCCTGCATCTGTCTGCCAAATACAGTCACAACCCACACTGTATTCCTTTCTATTTTGGCTGATTTTTGTTAGACCAAATTTGTGAAAGTGGTCTGGGTCTTATTTTGGCATTGCCATGCCCAATAGAATTGATTTCTACCCAAAAAGCTTCTGTAGTGGAATTCTGTTGCTGGCAGGCTATAACATCATAAAAGATCATCCTTAAGGGTGTTTTTGTACAACCTCTATAAAACCATTCAAACTATCTATGATTATGGAGGTGTATACGTGTTTAGTTCTGTTTCCGTGTGCTGGGTACAGTTAATCAGTTTGCAACGTGGGGAAAGACAATCTACTCCGGAAGATAAAACCCATTCACAAACACTCTTCCCTACATGTACCTCCTCTTCTTCAGTCCTATTCAGGCAATAAACACCTTTGCCAGGAAATTGTAGTTGCCAGGGGTTGCCATCTTTGGTCCAGAAATCTGTTCCTTTGTGGATGGTACTCAAATTGCTAACCCACCATTTCAGTTGCACTGGTTGGGCCAACCAAGGCCAGACTTGGATCCTCCTGAGCTTCCACAAACCCAACAGCTGCTCAGGCTGAAGTCATGTGCTATTTCCTCTCCTAAGATTAGAAATCTCTTTTCCCAACTTACATTCTGATTACCAAGGTAATATAATATTTACAATCTCGACAACAATTTCATCATTAAAACAATTTCTTCCATGGAGTTCAAGCAATGTCCATGGGTCTTCATATCAAGGTACTTGGGTAATATGCTTTTCCAAAGGGACCATTGCGGTAAACAAGTAAATTTAATGGTGCAGGATCTCTAAAGTAGAATTCTATATAATCAAGTTATTCATGCATGTAACATTTAGCTGCAGGAACATATTTCCATTTCTCTTGTCCTGGTTTCCTAATTAAGACAGTATTGTCTTTCCCTGTAGCTATTACCTCAGCTGGTTCAGGAAGGCCGTTTGGCCTTTGGATCCATAATTTGGCCCCATTATTAATACCAGTGGATCTAAACCCATTGTCTCCAAAGATAGTGGTGACCTGAGGTGGATCTCCTTTTTTTCACAATTGCCTTCAAGACTGGCAATATTAATAACTGTGCTATTCTATCGTGGGGTTGAATAATCAAATCTTGCCTACCATTGTTTAACAGAGTTACTTTAATTTGTTCTTGATAATCTGCATCCACCATTCCCCCCGTGTCATGGAGCCTTTTCAAAGCTAGGCTTGAATGAGCGGTTATCAAACCAAAATGCCTGAAGGGGATCTGAATCCCTATGCCTGTATTGATAACTTTCATCCGTTTCTGGTTTAGGTTAACTAATTCTAATGCATAAAGATCTAGTCCTGCAGCAGCTTCTGGGGTGGCCTGGTAAGGGGCCATTACACTGGGAACAATTTCACAGTGAGTCAACATCTCTTCCACTGTTAAAGTTTTTATTTGCAAATAGGGTGTAGTCATTCACGTTAGAGGAGTTTCCATATCCCCAATGGGTCTATTATTAAGAATATGGAGTGCATCTGTAAGGTCAGTTCTCCACCAGGATAGACTGCCTTCTCCTAGTTTTCTTAATTGCTCCTTTAACAACCCACTCATCCGTTCAATCAACCCAGCAGCTTGGGGATAGTAGGGTATATGGAAAACCCACTGGATATTTTGTTCAGCATATTGTGGGACAAATTTATTTCAGAAGTGAGAACCATTATCAGTTTGAATCTGTAACGGAATCCCATAATACAAAATTATTAGGCCTATGGTACAGATGGTGCTGTGGTGAGTAGCCTTTTTACAGGGGTATGTAATCAAGTACCCAGAGTAATTATCTATAGCAGTACAGATATGCTTGCACCCTTGGTCCTGGGGTAAAGGTCCAATATAGTTCATTTGCCAGATTTGTTCGAGTAGTGTTCCTCTTCCCAATTATCCTTTCACAATATTTGGTACTAGGCATTTATGAATACATTAACACACAAGGCAATGAGCTATTGTAGTCTTGATCATATCAAGTGACTTTGCTATGTCATGCTCTTGAGCCCACCTGTAAGTGGCTTTTTCTCCAAGGTGCCAATATTTTTGATGTGCCCGTTTCACCAAACCTTCATGATCCTCCCTCTGAGGGAATTCCAATCCAGCTTGGGAAATCATCACCCAGTTGTCTGCAATGGAATTATAAAGTCATTCCAAAGTATCTATGTTACAGAGAGCATCAACATGAAACACAGTTACTTTAGTTTCCTGTACTATTTCCCAAATATCTTTCCATAATTCCTTTCTCCAGACCTCCTTTTTGGATTGTATTTTCCAATCCTGGGCTACCCACATTGGCAGCCAAGTAGCTAACCCATTGGATACTGAACGAGAATCAATATGCAGATGACATTTTCCTAGATTTTCTTGTTTTAAGGCCGTATAAGCTGTATATAATTCAGTGTATTGACTGCTTTCCCCTTTTCCTGTTGTTTCTAAGAGTCAGTCTGAATGGGGATGGTAGGCAGCTGCCTTCCAAAATCTCTCCTACCCTATATATTTAGCTGACCCATCAGTGAACCAAGCGTGTTCCTTTTCAAAGGATGTCAATTGATCAAGAGGTTTTCCCCATTGTACCGGGGATTCTTGTTCAACTTTAAAATCAAAAGTTAATGTCTTAATCCCTTGTGGGGGCAGTAGGTACTTGCTCATGAAGGATAGCTACTCTGCCAGCTCCTACTTTGGGTCTATCTTGAATATACAACTTCCTTTCTATAATACTCAATTCTTGAGTGTGTCCAATTCAATAGGTTTTCAGAGAGCTCTTAACCAATAGCATGATAGAAATTTTGGGACGGAGGGCTAGATCATGACACATGGTGAGTTGTTCTGTTTCTACTAAAGCCTGATAGCGCACCAATGGCTGGTTTTTGAAAGGCATATAGTTTTTACCTGTCTTTGGCAGTTTTCTTCCCCAAAAGCCCAGAGAAACCTTTTTGTTTCCCTGTTTCAGCCAAAGGCTCCAAGTAGCATGCGATCCATTTATGGATATATTTAATTCCACTTCTCCTTTTTGCATGGGCTGTAAATCTAGAGCCCTTTGGATAGCCTCTTTTGCTAACTCAAAGGCAGCTTGCTGTTCACTTCCCCATTCAAACTCATATTTTTTCCTTGTCACTTTGTTTAGCAGATTTAGAATTTGCCCTAAGCGTGGAATATGGTGTCTCCAAAAAACAAGCAGTCCAATAAATTCTGTTCCTCCTTCTTATTACAAGGTATGGCAAAATATAGAATTCTTTGCCGAGCCTTAGTTAAAATCTCCTGATGCCCACAATGCTACTGAATTCCTAAAAATTTTACTATTTGGGATTGTCCTTGTACTTCATTAGGGTTAATCTCCCATCTTTTATTTTTCATATGCTGGACTAATAATTCCAATTGATCCTACACTTCTTGCTCAGTTTCTTCCTGAATCAAAAGGTCATCAACATAATGTACTATCTCCATACGGGGAAGCAGTTATATTTCATCCAAATATTCAGCCGTTGTCCAATGACAGATAGTAGGTCTATGTATCCACCCCTGTGGTAGACGAGTAAAAGTATACTGTCTGCCTTGCCAAGTAAAGGCAAACTGATTCCAGTGCTCCTCAGCAGCGGGTATTGTAAAGAAAGCGTTGGCCAAATGGACTACTGCATACCAGGTTCCAGGGTGCTGCTGCACTCTTTTCATAAAAGTGATGGTGTCTGGTACTGCAGCTGTGAGCAGCAGAGAATATTTAACTCCCTATAACCAACAGTCAGCCTCTAGGTTCCATCACTTTTCTTTACTAGCCATACAATATTATTCCAGGCGGTAGCTGTGGGTTTTAAAACTCTGGTTTCTACCAAATCTTTAATTGTTTACGATATCTCTTCATGCCTCCCTGGGATTCGATGCTATCTCATAGTCACTAATTCGGTAGAGGCAGGAATCAGCACAGGAAGCATTTTTACTTTTCCTGCTATGATTGGTCTAGCACTGACATATTTTAACTTCAAACTAGTACTGACCATCTGGGAGATTCAGAGTCAGTCCCTTCAAAGTATCTATCCCTACTACATATTTGGGAATGGAGACAATCATGACTGGATACAGTCATTGGGGGAGGTTTCCTATTTTCATTTCTGTTTGTGTTTGCACAGCTTCAATCTCTTTCCCCGCCAAGCCCATAATAATTACTGGGTGCCCTCTAAATTTCTGGGGGTTTCTATAAATCAAAGAGGCTTCTGCCCCAGTGTCAATTAAGGCTTTCACAGTTTGAGAGGACCGATTTTTCCAAAATATTTGAAGCTCCACATGCAGCTGCCGCTCCTTGCCCACCCGTTGCACTGGAGCTTGGCCATCACTTCATTCTTGCTTATAGTGTTGAGCTACCTCCCTGGTCTCTTTCCAAGGATACAAATCACCATATGGTTTCCAATCTTCCTTCTCCCTCGGAACAACTGATCCATTGGCAGGGGACCCTCCGTGAACACATGTGGAGTCCCGTTGAGGCTCCAGAGGACGTGCCATAGGCTGAGCTGTTTCTCCATCATTTGCTTTAGAATTTTGTACTTTCTTACTGCAACCCTCTTTGTTTATACAATCTCCATAATTCAGGTGTTGAAATACCATCAATTTTGTTATGAGACATGCCGTCTTGTAGCAAAGCTGTGAACATTTCCTTTTGAGAAATATGGTCTTCAATGTTTCTATCTTGGTTTTCTCGATTTCCTGCACTTCTTCAGGGGCCCCATTCCCCAGGGTCACATAACTGCTGTATTTTTTCAGTTACCTCATCAAGGGGATTACCCATCTCATTAATCAACAGAGTCATGATCACATGTTTATATGCTGGAGGGGCAATCCGAATCAGTCTATTTCTACGCGTGACTGACAAAGCATTTTGCAACAAACTGTTGGTGTCTCCTATGAAAATAGCTTTTCTCATCCCCTCCTCCTTTATCCACTGAATGCAATCTCAAAGGGTGTACCACAGACACTCTCCACCCAGCCCATCATTTTCTGTGGGGTATTTGTTGTTGCACCCCTGGGTGGTCGGAATGCCTTCTGCACAGAGGAGTCTGAACTCAAAATTATAAACTTCTTGGCATCCCCTTCATCTAGAGCAGCACCTGATACTCCCTGATCATGAAAATGCACCATGCAGGCAAGCAGTGGCTTCCCTGGCCTCTGTTTAAATTGTTCAGTGAGGCCATTAACCTTATGCTGAGTGAAATCATCTAATAACGACCCCTTCTCACTAGCTGTCTATTAGCATCCTATTCCAATTTTCATCTCACTACTGGTCACACCTTTACAGATTCATCTGAGGAACCAGCCTCATCAGAATCGGTAGAGTCCCAAGTATCTCCATCCCACTTATTGGGATCCCGCTGTGCACCTGCCTACTGTAACCACCACACACACTTTCTTATCATTCACTCTCCTTCGTCTTTTCTTATACTGTGCAACCCAAACAGCAGCCTTCCCAGTTACTCTTTGGTAACCGTCCAGCTTATCTACAAGCAACCTATTTTGACATTGCAACATCACAATTTGATTTTGCAAATGACTCATCTGTTGCTCCATCTGGGAGCGCTCTAACAACAAATTTCTGTTGGTGCTGTTTCCGATATGCCGTTAACAAAATCCACCCCCATCTTCCCACATTCACAATTTCTTTTCCTTTTTTTCAGAGGCAGTTTTTGCATACATTTAACACATCTAACAATTCAGCCTCTCTTAATCCTTCCTCCCACAGTTCGCACAGTCCTCTGACCTTAGCCCATTCAAGAGCCACAGAACCATAAGAGGGAATCTTCCCATCCTGGTACCTCGAACCATGCTATACCTTTTTCTTTTGATTTAAAAAGTGGATTTTTTGTATCCTGTCCATGATGCCAATTTATGTTTTGCTAAAGGATGGGGTTGACAGAAGAGTCACAGGCACCAACAAAGAAGGTGAGTTTGCACTGAGAATCTGGAGAACCTGTCCCGGCAATTGGGACGCACCAAGCGGTGTGTCCACCTGTGAGTGAGGTCTCCAAAGTTGCTGTAAGAGGGTCCAGCTTTTTATGTGGTTGAACAAACAAGCTTATGTAACCTCAAATGTGGAAACCTCTGGTTTCAGTCTGCTTATGGATTTCACCTGAAACCTGGCCGGGTCTTCAGGAGGAAAGGGATTTTCTCTATCTGATTGTGCCTACATGTTCCCAAGTGGGGAACGTGTCCTTCATACTGTTGGCTATATTTCATCTACTAATGAGTGCGCATGTTCCACTAAGCGCCTTGGTGTTCCGTAACAAGGAACATGTCCTTCAGACTACTGATTATATTTCATGTAAGTTACATTTCTACTAATAATTATACATAATCTATTAATGAGCAGGATATTGCTATTGAGCAGGATAGTACATAGCTATATTGGTGTTTTGTTATAATGTTCATGTAGAGGTCAGCTTTGGTTTGAGGTCTATTGCTTAGGCCTCAGACCTTCAGGCTGCCTGCATCTATCTAGCAATTCCTCTGCTTGGAAAGGAACTCTAATTAGTTGTATAAGAATGGAGGCCATTGAAGAATGGAACTTCTGGTCTCCCTTGCAGTCGGACAGGAGCAAGACCAGCAGCTGCTGGCATCATTTGTGGGACCTGGACTGTAGCTTATTCATAGTTTATCACATATTTGCTTCAATTGGAATTTATCAATGCTCTGACTATAATATTCTGATTAGACACTCACTTCATCTGAATTCCAGAAAGGAAAAAGTAACCGTCCAAGATAGTTCTTGGGATGTTTACCTCAGCTGCGGTGATGATATATTGATGTGTCCTGGTTTGGCCTTGATGACAAGTAGATGGCAGAAGTCTCCATTACAGAAACTGGAAGCCTTGCTTTTGTTAGTAAGATTGAAGTCCAGAGGGTCCTACTTTGCTTTGGGTACTTATTTCACCTGTGCTGAATTCATAGAGCTAGGTCTGTGGGGCTGCACCAGTGGCAAGGCTACAAAATTCACAATCTGATCTTACTATGAAAATCAAACCAGAGCAGTGACAATGAAGAGCTGATTTTGCTACAGAAACTCCATTAGCAGAATGACAGTAGTGTAGAGCTGACTATCCTATGAGATCTTCTGCCTGTTTTCTGTATACGGTGAGTAGATTAAACAGTGCTGGGCACTGGACCCTGGTTTTCTATATTGTTAAATTGTTAGAAGGGCCCCAGGCATGATTTTCACCCGAGTTAAATCTCCCAAATTCTGAGAGGCTTGGGAGCTAGTACAAGAGCAAGGTAACTTCTGTGGGCAGTTGGGTCGCAGTGTAGGTTTGATAGCATAGGTGTGTGTCATTTAATACCAGCTGGTCTCATCTTAAAGAGTGGAGAATTTAATTGCAATTACAATTAAATCACGCCAGCAATGACACATCAGAGGCAGTTTTGGTTGACCCGTTACCTCAGACCTGAAACAGGAATGCAGGGGACTTATGAATACCTGGGACCTGGTGTACAGGAAGTTTTCAAGTGGCTGGTTCTTTGGTTTATTGTGAATTGTATTAATATATGTATATAGATAGATAGAACAATATGTAATATAAAGTATATAAAATATATTAAAAGTTACATTAAATGCCTTATATTTTTAAGTCATAGAATCATAGTATGCTTTGGGTTGAAAAGGACCTGTAAAGGTTATCTATTCCAGTCTCCATGCAGTGACCAGGGCCATCTTCAACCAGAACAGGTTACTCAGAGCCTCATCAAACCTGACTTTTAATATTTCCAGGGATGGGGCACCTACCACCCCTCTGGACAACCTCCTCCAGTGTTTCACCACCCCTATTATAAAAAATCCCTTCCATGTATATCTACTGCAAGTCTAACCTTGTCTCTTTACATCCTGCTGTCTCTTATTTACTCCTGTCGCTTCCTTCTGCAGTTTCCTAATCTTGCCTCCTCTTGTCTCCTTCTCTTCTTCCTCTTGTTGCCTCTTGTTGACTCTTCTTGCCTCCTACTTCCTCTGCTCGTCTTCATCCTCCTGTTGCTTTCTTGTACCTGTTTTTTTCCTCCTCCTTCAGTTTCAACCTTTTTACTCCTTCTACTCCACTTGCCTCCTGTTCTCTTCTCCTCCTCCTTTTTTTGTCTCCTTTTCTTTTCACCTCTTGTTTCCTTGTCCTCCTGTTTCCTCCTGTGTCCCTCCTTGTTACCTCATATTGTCTTGTCCATCTGTTATCTCCTGTTATTTTCTCATGCTCCTCCTCTTTCTCTGACTGCCTCCTCTTGCTCCTGTTGCCTTTTGTTGCCACTTGTCTTGCCACTTCTGTTTGGCTCCTCTTTAAATAACAGGAATTTTTTTTTTTTTTTTAATTTATCTTCCCCAGCGTTCCCATATGCTTGAGAAAGAGGAAGAACCACAGTTAACGTGTATTTTTATTGTAATTGTCCAAAGCCAAAACTAACTCAGCAGAGGAAAGCTTAATGGCCCTGGAGGGAGTCCTAGAATGTTCTTTTATTTATACTAGAAACTAATCTTGTGGCAGACATGGAGTTTGCAGGCTGTGCTGCACAAACTTGGGTAGCCCTATGTGGTTGTGAATACTTGTAAGTATTCACAATGTAGCAAGGCAGTAAAATTTTGTAGATGACCTCTGGGGATGTTGAAGCTGAAAATTCCAAAGGATCAGAGGCCTAATTCTCTTTTATCTAACTCTTTTCCCCATTATTGAGAAACTGGCAGTTATCTTTTTTATTTTAAGAGAAGATGACACACTAAAGCTGTTTTGCACCACTCAGCTGTTCTGAGCTGAGCTCATTGCCAGTGAGACACAGGCATTCTATGTAGGACTGAGTGCCTCAGGAGTGTAACCCTATGGCAGCACAGTTAGAAGTGGTAACAATCTGCTTGTGATCAACAGTCATGCAGCTATTTGGCTTAGAAAGTCCATCTCTTAGGTATGTTGTGTATCTTTGGGTTTTCTTTTAGTCTGATTTACCTGTTTTGGCTGAGCTGCCCTAGGATTCCTCAGGCAAAATGTATTCTGCTGTAAACTAGTTGCTATGATGCAAATTAGAATTTTGTTAGATCTCTTTTATGGAATCATAGAATGGTTTGCGAAGGGACCTTAAAGATCCTCTAGTTCAAACTCCCCTGCCATGGACAGGGTCAGCTTCCACTAAATCAGGTTCCTCAAAGCCTCATCCAACCTGGAGTTGCACACTTCTAGGGATGAGGCTTCCATAACTTCCATGGGCAACCTGTGCCAGTGCCTCACCGGTCTCACAGTAAAAAATTTCCTCCTAGTAACTAATCTAAATCCACCCTCTTTCAGCTTAAAAAAAGCTTATAGTTTAGGAAGAGCTCACCCAGACCTCAAATTATGTTTTGGCAAGTTGTAATCTAGAACTTTATCTACAGCGAAACCTATATGAATGTCTAATCCTTTGTGAGATAATCACAGATCAGAAATGCATCAGTCACTACAGGTTTAGAAAGTCTGTTTATGTAGTTGTTGTCAGGCTGAAAATCCAGATCCTATCACATAAACTCCTGCACTAAGAGATAATTTAATTGCTGTCTGCCACTGAATCCCGTCATCTACCCTGAACATGCCTCCAATCATTTTGTTGAAAGGAAGCATCTTGTGATGTGAAAGTCTTTCTGTGCCTGAATACTAGGGTGTGTATTGATCTACAGTATTCAGTTTGCTTTGAGTTATTACTGGCTTCGTGACCATTCTCAACAGCTGCATGGCAGATTGTTTGGACACCACTCCAGCTAAAGCAGCACTGGTTGTGAATTCTTACATTCCCCTTATTCTGTGTCATTTTATTTTGCTGAAGATCATCAGCGACTCTCTATATCCTCTATTTTCAAGCTGTGCATTTAGCTGTGTTTAGGTACTTTGAGTGGGCTTAATCTCCTCACCTAACTTGGCTACGTAGAAGTGAGGCATCCAGATTTAGGTAGTAGTTAGGCTCCCTCTATAGTCAGTATCAGATCACTTACCAGTCGGTATCACTTACCTTAGGAGAAGGTACTTTTTTTCTGGATGTACCTAGATGAGGTGCCCGTATGACAACGGTAGTTTTAACAGAGGAAAAAGAGGCATCTAATTCTTAATCTACTAACTCTAGAAGCTCCAAAACATAAAATATGAAGTTACTAACCATAAATTACAGCTCCTTAAAGAAATTCTGAAAGGGAGCTTTTTTTTTTTTTTTTTTTTGACATTTCATTTTCCAGACTGAATTATTGATATTAAGGCACAGAAAAACTGTGGGTTGGCTAAAGTCTGACTTGAAGTTTGTGAACAGTCAAGTTATGACCCAGCTCTCTTGGTCAGTAGCATGGTCACCCCAGTCTACAGACAAATGTTGGGCAGCTGTGACCACACCACAAGCAGGCAGTGGGAATGGGAAGCAGAGGTTGTAGACCCTCAGACATGAGCTGGCAACAAAAGAATTCAAGGGACTAATTTCAGAAAAACAAAGTATTCCAAGGAACTGGTTTTATAAAGCCTTTACTGAAATTACTAATTTCTGTGAATGATTCTGATTGGCACAATGCAAATATTGCAGGAAATAAATACCTAAGCAATAGAATTGGTTAAAAAAACTCGGGGGAAAAAAGAACTTGGTATTAAAATTCCTGGGTGTGTTATGACGCCAAAAAACCCCACCCCAAATTCCTACCAGGAGGGCTTTAATATGAAATTGATGGGAAAGGAGGGTCTATTACATCTCCAGGTGAGAAGCTAAGTGTAAACATCAAATGGAAAGATACCACCTTTTGTTATCTAATCTCTAATGAAAGGTTCCTCTATAAGTTACAGCAAGTGTGTGCATTTGATTTATCAAACCTTATTGGCAGACTTGGTCAAGCCTTTAGCCTTAGTTTTTGATTTGGGTTACCTTAGCAGGTCAGATCTTGTTCTTTAGTTAGTTCTAGTTGTGCAAGTAGTAAAGTCATTCCTTTTGTCACTTTTGATTTGTGCCTACTCCTTCTGAATCTTCTTCCATTGACATATCTTCTTGGACTTAGACTAAATCCTTAATTTATACAGCATTCAACAAAATATCCCAAAATCTGTTAGCATTTTTATCTTCCTCTCCAGTGACCTCAGTACTTGCTTGTACACCATATACTGCATAAAGTCTAAAAGATGTTGAATGTAAATGGTCCTTGGCTTCCAGAAGAAATCTGTTCCTGTATATCTAATCAGAGGTCTCTTTCTTACTCCAGGCTGCTGAAAACTGAATTGCAATAGAGCTCAGTGGAGAGCAGTTATTTTTGCGGGTGCATCTTTTGTAGCTGTGCATCTAAATCTGGCTCTGGATTATTTGGGAGGTTGTCCCAAGTATCTCCAGGGAAGGAAAACATTATGAAGAACAGACATGAAAACAAATACTAATGTTCCCATTGACTGTTTAGAAGTCATAATATTTGATAGTATTTGAGAGAAGTTTTTTGTGTGTCTATATAGTACAAACTGCAGATTTTAAAATGGAATTTTGTGAAAGCAGAAAGACATTGTTGTAATCTTTTGAGGTATTTTGAGACTATCATATTGGGATCTAATTTGTGCCTCCTCAGAATGAAAATATATTAGACTTCGGCTATATCAAAATGTTTATTTTCTCTTGCTAATTCAGCGCTTCCACTTCACATTGGCATTGGTTACACTATGGTATCTGATGCACCTGCACTAACTTTAAACCTGTCCATGGAGCTAGGTAAATACGAAGTCTATTTGGCTGAACAAATGGCTTTGCTGCTGAGATTTTGTTGCCAGCCTTGCCCAAGGTGTAAATTCAAGTCTATCTCAAGGATAATTACATTAGATGCAGTCTGCTCAGTAAAGACTACCCGGGACCAGAGCAGAGATTGCTGTTTAATGAACAGCATGATTAATCTATTTAGCTTCCACCAGCGGCTGAACACAGGCATAATGAATAACAATTGAATCAGATTGTCTGAGTGCACTTCTTGCCAAAATTTGTGTAACAATTAGAAATGCAAACCCAAATGTTTTCACATTCGTAGTACAAAACCAATGTAGAATGAGAGAAAAGTGTCCCCTTTGGGCTTTGTTTTGCAAAAACTCCTCAAAACTGAAGCCCCAAACAGCTGATTCTACAAAATTGGTAAGCACATACCTAAACCCAGGCATATGAGTAAAACAATTGGTTTGGGAAAATTCATAGATGGACTTTAAGTAGTTATTTAAATGTTTTGCTGGAGGGATCATTAGGGATATGTAAGACAGAGCCCTTTCTATTTCTCTATAAGGTGTCTCAATGATGTTTTTAAGAGTAGCTCACTAAGATTTCATGTCAAAGCTCATGCAGAATGGACACAAATTTGCAGAGATCCTAGGTAGGGTTCATGTATCATGAGAGTACAAGGAAGTCTGTTAGTTTACTGGGTCATAATATCCTTTTGGAGTATTGAAACAAAACTATTTGATGGATATTGGATCAATTCATTTAAAATGTGGTACTTTGGCCAATCCAGAGATGTGATCCTTGAATAACCTTTGACAGCACTCCCAACTGTCTTTTGAACAAGCAGAGAAGTATGTAAGAGGCCTTAATTTTGCTTGTGCCGGTCCTCCTCCAAGATACAACTTATGGGCTTCTGAGTCCATGAGACCCCTGCTCCCTGCAAGGTTATTGTGAAAGTGCAATACCCTGGGCCTTCCAAAGGTATTCTCCCAGGGAGGAAATGCATTTGTGTCTATCAGGATAGCAGAAGGAAAGATCAAATAAGGGGGTCTAAGGAATTAATCTGTAAGAAACCTCATAGGTAAGACTTTATTTCTTCCTCATAGCTGAGCCAAAGGGAGGAAACAATGTAAGCATCCACAGAGGTGGGCATAGAATGTGTCAAATATGCTGAGCCCTGGTGTAGGAAGCAGTTTTAAATCACTGATAAAACTCCGCTATGCTCATTTCTGTCAGAACACTGATTAGGATAAAATCATAACAACAGAGATTCCTTAGTAGTGGTTTTTTGTTTCTTTTTTTTTTTTTTTTTTTTATGCCCTTCAGCCTGTACAAGGGCTCCAGTCCCTGAATTCAACTGACATGCCAAATTCACAAGAATAATCCATGACATTTCAAGAAATGTTCTCTCAGGGTTAACTCACTTAGACTATAGGGGACAAAAAATGAAAAAGAGCAAATAATGGACAGAAAGAGAGAGTAAATCTCACTGCTCCACTGTGCTATCCCTCCAAATAAGATAAAGGAGGAACACAATCAATGTAGTTCCAGAAGATTTTTAATTCTCTACTTTTTTGATAAGGGCTCTGATTTTTGTTTTTCAGTAAGTTTTCTAACAACAGTAAAAGGGAAAGAAGAAATATTCTGCTTAACCCAGACCGACAGTGAGCCAGCTCCAATGGCGTGCCTTTATTTCTCTATACATGTTTTATAGGTATCTGGGTGATACAGTGATGCTGATTGCACAGTCATGGGTCTGACAGAAAAAGTGCCAAGCATATTATAGAGTGATGTAAATCAAAAGTGATGTATTGTAGATCAACATGAAGTCTAAAGGCAATCTGTATCCTATTATTTAGCCCTATTTTGCAGGCTTAGTCAAGTGAATTGCTGTTTGTGTGTAACGTGCTAGGAAAGGAGTATTACAAATGTCTAATACACTATATCAAATCAAAATATGTTGGAGTTCAGCAGCATAGAGCACTCGCCAGATTAAGTTGGTAGTAATTATGTCAAGGAATGTTGATAGAGAAGGTAATGAAGAAGAGACAAAATCTTGGCAGTCGTGCTGGAGAGTACTGCTCACAAATGGATTTTTATTTAGGTGACTCCTGGATACAGAATCCAGGGTTTCTATGTGAGAAAAATGCATCTTGAATTAAGGTTTGGCTCAGCAGACCATGTTAAAATTAAATGATGGAAGATGCCAGCTGTCTGTGTTTCATGCAAAGAAATCCTAGTAGCATAACCTTCCTGTATGAAGAACATATAATATACCACAGAGGATTAAGTAAAAGAAACCTCAAATGAAAGCAAAATTCCATTAATAGCCCCTTCAGTCAGAGATTACAATAAAATGTCAACTGGCTTATTGGGCAGGTCATCTACTGCTTTCAGTAAACCTTCTAATTCAATTTGTTGTCTATGTACAAGCATTCTTATTGAGGGGTTGCTACAGAAACTGAAAATTCTACCTGAATTGAGGTTCTATTACTTAATTATGCTCTTCTGAAAGGTGTATAGTTCTAAGTAAATATGTGGACTTCAGTGCACAACATTCACATAATTCACCTCAAGCATATGTGAGGAATATCTTTAAAGCATAATAATCCCCTTCCCTCATAGCCTCATGTTTGATTTCATAGATAGAATTTGGAAAAAACTGAACAAAAAGCCTGAAAATGTGAGCCGTGATTTAAAAATTGGTGGGGATCAGCTATGATTTTCTGCCTCTTTAGCTTTTTTTTCCTGTAGATATTCAAGTGAAAGAGCTTTGCCAGAGCAAATAAGGATTTTAAATAGTATATTTTAAATTGCCCAGTGGGTAACAATACTGGTTTTAAATATTTCTCCAGCTGGCTTCAAATCCCGGTTTGCACACTTAGACAAATTTAGAACTTGTGGCTCTCAGCATTTAAGTCCAAGTCACCCAGTTTCCCCCTCAAATTTCATTTTTCTTCCTCATTCTTGCTGTCCCTGCTCCTGGCCTTTGGGTCTTGTCTGTTCAGATTAAAATATGTACTGCGAGGTTACTGGGTCGTAAGGTGGTAATTATGCATATGCTAAGATGTAGCATAGGTTTGGTTTCCCCTGTCTTTTAGATTGCCTTGAAGGTCACCTGAAGCCTGAATATAACCTTACTTCCTAGCAGGATGGATGTCAAGTGTCTTGGACAATCAGTAATATAAACACAACTAGAAGTCCAATTTCCATTGCAAGTCCAAGACACTTAGTATCTTAAATAATCTGATGATTATTTAAAGGTACAGTCTATAACTTGGTAGTCCCAGTACATGTAACACTGAGCCAGCAACATGAAGAAAATAGCTTTTCACAACTTCTCCTCCACATAGTCTCTTCTTCAGTAGCTGATCCCAACCTGCCATACAATATGTCCTGAGAACCCATTTGTCTCTTTTGCAACAGTGGATAATTTTTGAAGCCTCTGAATATTAGGAGCAGAATCCGAGTCCTACATTTCTGCAGGGCAGGACAGTTTAGCTGATTCAGTTAGCAAATGCCCAGTAATTAGTGGATGGAGGGATCTGCTGGGGACAGGCAGGCCAATAGGTCCCTTGCAGTTGCTGTCTGACAGCTGAGTGGATCAGTTGAAGAAATTGGAAACAGTCAGAGCTCAGGGAAGAGGTTATAAATCTGGGGAATGATGTGAAACCTAGGGCTGATTAATTGGGATGCGGCTGCTGAGGAGGTGGTGCTCTAGTGGCTTTGGTGGCAGGCTTTTGATTTTTTCAGTCCACTTTGAAAGCTGAAGAGGTAATTTTTATTTGCTCTGTGAGTCTTGTGCCAAGCAGCTGTTACTACTCTCCTTGAGCTAGAGTGTCCAGGTAAGTTTTGGAGGCCCTCTTGTAGGAAGAGAAAGCTGGAAAGGACCTTTGGGCTGTCTAAGGCTGCAGGTACTGCCTTGTGGACTCCTTCCGAAGATTCTGAAGCTCACTCTTCAGTGTAGGGAACTTATCTGCTTCTGCTCCTCTTGTTGGAAAGCTGCTTAGTTGTTTCAGAGAGGAAGAGTAGAGGAACCCACATCCATGTGCTTGTGTGGGCATCAGCTTCTACAGGTGCAAAGGTGGGTATGGAAGTAGTAGTGTCAACTGACCAGCTTTCTCCAAATAAGCAAGATTACAATGGGAATGCTTGCTATAAGCATTTTATTCACTAATTGTATGGTTTTCTTTCTGGAAATTATGCTGTTTTTTCCTGCTTCTTCTGTGTAGGGATTTGCATATCATACCTCTAAGGCTGTAGTGCAGGAAGACAGTTCTTCCGGCTTCTGTAAAGTTCAAAGAGTACAGACGCATAATATCCTTCTTTCTTTTCTGTGGGTTAGGTTCCCTCTGACATTTTAAATCAAATATTTTACACTTGTTAAGTTTTAATTTAATCCAGTTTCAAGTTATTTTAAAACCCAAAGGTAAATATAGAAAAAAATAAAATATGTTTATAAACTTTTAAGAATCTTCATATGGAGGGCTGTATCTGAATGGTTGCAGATCGTATGCCTGACTTCAGCCAAGCCCAGGCCATCCACTGGTTATTGGCAACGTCAACCTCAAACATGATCATTCCATGATCCTTCTAAAACCAGAGCGTAGTTCTGATGCACAGTTCTAACTGACCTCTTTATTTCAGCTTTAATAACTGACTATTTCTGAATAAAATTGAATTATCACTTCATGGTTTTAAAAACGTAGGGTTTGAAGTCCTGGTGTGCTTCTTGTTAGCTTGATGAACGCACATATATCTTTTTCCACTCATACTTTTTTTTCCTCACTATTCTTGAATTATTTTGAATGTTTGAATGCCAAAGGGGAAACTTTTTTTCTTTTCAAAAAGAATTTGGGAGTGACCCCAGCATTGTCCCCTTCTCCATAGGTCACAGGCAGTGGAAGCAGATGAGTCAGGTGGGGAGGGCTCATGTTTTTGGGGGTCCCATGGTTTATGGGGCAGTCTCATGTTTTGGGGTGTCCCACAGTTCCCAAAGCTGAAAACCAAACTCCAGTACTTGCAGGAGGGAAACAGGAAAGGACTATGTTAAAGAAATACTCTTTTGCAAGCCTAACAAGTTTCTGGTTTGTACAAGTGCAGGAAAAAAATGAAACTTTTCCAAGTTTCAATTTAGTTGAGTTTGGATGGCTGAATAGCTCAGTTCCCACTGGGAAACACACAAATATTATCACAGATTAAAACCAAGCTTAACCACGGCAGCATCCATTAGCAATTCTCTAGCTGCTGTATAAAGAACTTTCTGAGACTGACTAACACATGGCATAGGGTCTCCTCCTGGTGGCTTGTCCTCTGTTGCCCTTTTGCACTGTTCTTCCTGAGCAGGCACAGCGGTTGCTCCTTGGCTCCCCTGTGCAGCATTTCTCCACACTGATGTAGAAGAGAACATATTCTCCAGGTTTTTAAACTCCTTTCTGCCACTAGAAGCAACAGGAGAAATATGATACAGAGAGCCATGGTGAGTGGGTTGCATTAGCACTTCTGGTCTGATTTTCCCATCCACTCACATCCACTCACTTGAAAGCAAGGGTGGCTTCCAAGCTGTAATGCCCAAGATTTTACTCTCATGTCTGCAGCCATAGGCAGCAGTTGCTCACCTGAAGCCTCTTGGAGGAGACCCCTCATGTGATTCTCTGCTTAGATCCTATATGTAGTGGTTTTTTTAATTTATAATTTAGCAGTATATATGGCTCTTAATCAGGCATCAAACAAGGAGATATATCTCTGTTGTTAATTTTTTTTTCTTCCTTTTTATGTGGTGCTTTAAAGTGCACTTGTGTTAATTTGATCTTTCTAGGTGCTACTTTCATTGCTGCCAAGAGGCTTACAGTTTTGATGCTATCTGAATTTTTTACGTCTTATTCTAGGTAAGGTACTGCCTGAACAACATCTGCCAAGGTGCAGGAAGACACTGATATTATAATGTATAATTCTATGCATTCATGGTAAGCAGGATTATTTAAGAACTTTTCTCAAAGTTACAGTAATACTGTCTGTTAACAGGCAGGCTGAACTGCAATAGGATTCATTTACAGCAGTGAATGAACTTGGATGTTTTTCTAGCATGCTAGTAATGTTTAACCCTTGACTTAGTTGAAAAATGTTTTCTTTGATATAAGCATTATTTAAAAATGGAGCAATGCCCACTTTTCCTTGCTAAGACTCTTACCTACTGCTTTAAATGAGTATATGTAAATATACTGTAACGTAATTAAGTAAACACAACTTCTGTAGACTTCAGTGTAGTGATTGTGTGTCATATGCTTTGAATTTAGGGGTGGGGGTGATAAGACTTGGGCTCATATTTGGTTTTTTAGACTCAATACAGACATGAAGTTTCACCAGTTTGTCTGGTTCATGCATTCCATGTCATTTTAGACAGGAAAGCCTTTACTGTAAAACTTTAGTAAATAAATCTATTCCAGCTTCCTCCTTATTTGTGAAAGGAATGAATCTTGTGTGACTGTTTCCCATTTTAGAATGCAGTGACAAGGGGAATGCAACTGCCAAAACGGTACAGCCAGACGGCCAATAGGCTTCTTCCTCACTCCTTTCCTCCTTCCCTTCCACACTGGTTTTGATTAGCCTGGAAGAAAGGGGAGGAACCTCCTCCAGGCAAACCATTGCAAATGTTCTTCTTTGCTTTACCTCACACAGGTAAAGGCAAGCCCTACTTCGTGACTAGGCTTTGTTTTTCCTTCCACCTATTATGAAATAAATGACAGATAAACAATCGTGTCATAGCAACAAACACTGACAGGCTGGAGGGCCCTGTGTGCTATATTCCCTTCTTGGCTGTGAGGAAAGCCTTAGTCCTGGCGTAAATATAGCCCATCAGAAACTACAGGGTCATCTTAAGGGGTGATTCTTCTGTGAAAACATTTAGGGCAGTTCCAACATCAGCGAGGGGTTGTGCGTTACCAGTAGCACACAGGCTCTCACACGGGTAGCCCCAGTCAAGAGTGAATCCCTCACCTTGCCCAGTTTTGGAACCTGTCCCGCAGCACTTTCAAAGGTACCAGAAGGCAAACCCACCAGTTTCACTGCAACGAGATTACTCATGAGAAAAGTCATCATAATTTTGGAAGAAGTCCTAACTGAAAGATGAAAATTGTTTTTCAAAAGTTGAAGTTGGTATCAGAGATATAATAAATAGATGGCTTCTAATCTGCTAGCTTGAAGAGCTGGGCTCAATTCCCTTGCTGTTTACAGTAGGAAATGAAGCTGGCAGGTTCATACCTGGGAGCCAGGGCAGAAATAAAAACACATTAATTTTTTTCCTCAATATATTTTCCACACTTGGTATTTTTGGTATTTAACTTTTTTTCTATAATTTAGGATATTTTTTATTATAGTAGGTGTCTTCCAGTTCCTTAACAGTGCTAATAACGAACTCCAGCCCCTAAAAGAAGAGTTAAAAACTTTGTAGGAGATTCTCTGAAAGCTCATTCCTTCCTTGATCTGGCTTCTCATAATTTTGTCATTACTGCAACTTGCTGGCACTCTTAGCTTTTGCATGAGTGCCTGCCTCCTGCTTGAAGATTCTTTAGGGTCATTCTTAGTGTTTTTTAAATGCATTTTTTGGAACTTTCTGTCTAGTAAAATCACCTGCTTAGCAAGCCATATAAAAACCACTGTGGACTCAGCTATGCTGCAAACTATGAAGTTGTATTACTTCTCTTTGGTTTGTTAAAAATGTCTTGTTTAAAATGAAAAAATGTATCCTATACTATTGCACCTTTCTAACGGAAACAAAGAATAATTGAATGATATTACTAGTCCTTGTAGTTACACTTGCTTTTTCTAGCTGGGAAAAGAGTTGAGTATACTTTGAATTTTCATCTGAAAACAGAAGGTGAGACTGAAAGGTTTCTTAATCACTTTCCTGAAATTTACAGGAAAAGACAGTTCAAATGAATTTAAGTATTCATTTGAAATCTCCCAATGAAAATCACTGTCAGTATGGAGTCATCAGTTCTACCCTAGGGAACAGAACTCTCAGCTGTTGTCTTGTCAACAAGATCAATTGTGAGTGTAAGCAGATTTAATTAATTCCTTAATTTTCAAATGAAAATGGGTAAGAAACCTTCTGCTTATAAAACCAGCTACCTAGCTCCCTCTTGAGTCAAGATGCTTGTGCTAAGGAGAAAGTGAATTGCTTATCTTTGATTTCAAGAATATTTTTATATTTAGCTGGAATTATATTGCATCTAATTATGTGTAAATTACATCAAAATATCTTTCCTCTTACTCTGTAGGTCTCAAAGTGATGCTTCTCTGCAGGGGATATCCACTTTAATTTTGGGACTTTGCACTTACCTATCCTGGGCTGAAATGTGGACATATCCATTCTTACAATCTTTATTCAAATGATAATTTAGGTAAAGCCCCCACTCTTAAACACAAAACTAGTGGGCCAAGTGTTCAAAATGACAGTAAAAAGTATGAAATATGGTGAAAATATAATATGCAGAGCTTTTTACTTTTGTAGCAAAATGGTCATATGTTAGATCATGAGTTACATGCTGCTGTTATGTTAGTAATATATGGCTGGGCTCCTTAAACCATGGTGTAACAGCACCCTGTTGGATCTGGGGGTGAAACGAGGTAGTTTGTGCTGCTTGCATATTGTGTCTCTGGGTAAGGAACAGAACAGTGTAGAAATTAAAATCATAGCTTGATTGTCTAATAGTAGCTAATGCACACAAGTGAAAAGAGAGTTGCCGATCTTCCTGCAAGAGAAAAGGATTAATTAGTAAAAGCATCTCCTGGGATGCAGGAAAGAGTGACGTGAGCTGGGGGATAAGCTGAGACTTGCTGGCTGCATGGATTCACAACTGCTGGCAGAGTGCAGAAGGACCATCTCTGGGCCTCCTCCTCCTTTGGCCCCTCTGGGGAGAGGCTGAACCTTAAAATGAGGCTTCAAAGACTTCCAAGGTTTCTTTTTTTTTTGCTTTGCTTGTGCTTTGCAGGGCTTTGCTTTGTGTGTTCCTCCCTGCTAGCTTTTCCACTTCCATCTGGTTCTGGCAGCCTCCAAGGGGTTGTTAAGGTCTTCTCTGGCACAGCCAACTGAATCAGGAGATTTCTGCTGTCTTTGGAGCCTGCACAAGATGCAGTGCTGCCTTTCTGAGGAAGTGGTAGGGGAACAACTCCAGATGGTCGACGTTTCCCATGCTTGTTACATGATGAGGACAGTCTTAAAGGTGGGACAGAAAGATCCCATCTTTTTACTAGACCACTCTCACATTTTTGGTGTTCAGCCCTGACCAAGCTTCTTAGGAAGAAGCCTGGTGCTAATTGTCTGCTGTACCAGGGTCCCCTCCCAGGCTTGCTTGAGACATGCCATGTTCTGTCTCTGAGGGGTGCCTCATTAGGAAGGTGTTGAGATTAGCCAATGAGCTCAGCCTATTTTTCCATACAGGGGAATCCACTGTTTTTCTGTTTGAAATATGCTTGCTTATTTAAGTTTCCTCTTGTAAATATCGTTCCTCAGAGAAAAGGCCTTTCGCCACCTGTTAAACCTTACCACCAGCTACTAGTCTGCCTTATAAATGTAATTTGTATATACAACGAAAATGGGACCAGATAGTGTACATCAGTGTGTTAGTCTGTATTTCTCTCTTGTGACAGCTTCTGCCTAGTAAAGCAAATGACCTAATGTCTTCTGGGGTGGTTACACTGTAGTAGTATTGTATCTGCATCAATCTTTTCTTCTTTCATTTTACAGTACAGAAATAATGAGGACTATTAACAGGAGATATGGTGTTGGCAACATTTTTATTCAGCTTTAATTGTTCTGAAATTTGAGATCTAAAGTGGCCTTCATTCTTTATTAGTATAATGGTGCTTCTGCAGCTGGTAGGAGTGAAGCAGGCTGGTTCTGCAAACAGAGTCCTATGGTTTCCATGCTAATTATTTTATCCTCTATTACCATCCTGTCAAGTGGTTGTTACAAATTACTTTTGACTGGATGTAAGGAAAAGTTAACTGCATGTGTTTAAATACACAGAAGTCTGGACAGTAAAAAGCTGTATACCTTTACACTTCCTATGTGGTTTATGGTATAAATGCAATGTAAGCAGAAACGTACTAATGAACACAGCTAAAAATGAGAAGTGGATATAAAGAATGTTGTGTTGAACAGTTGAAAGAAGGTGGGTCTGAGAAACTTAGCTTTAATTTCTTTTTTTTTTTTTTTTTGAATATTTATCTTTGTATGTTGATCCCTCTGTGTTGAATTTTGGAAGTTATTTTTCTGGCACAAAAACGCTCTTAGGTGTGAAGGTACATATATGTCAGAGTACGAACATAACCGTTGTATGGTAGCAAAAAGGGAGCAAAAAGAGGAGGCTATTCCTACACACAGTTTCCAAACCTTACTATATTAATATAAGAAAAAAATCACAAATACCATTTAGTATATATGAGTCCACTTATGAAGTCAAAGCACACTCAAATGGGTGTGATTAATTCTGAAAACTATGATAGCTTTCAGAAATTTTCACTGTTAAGTGAAAATAGTCTGAAACTGGTCACTTGTGTTTTGCAGTGCCATAAATTTTTAGTTGTCAGGGATTAGTTTCTAGCTTTTGTTGTTTCTTATCCGTGACAGTCATGCCTGCTGTTCTGAATTTATATTTATTTTTGTCCTATATTATGTTGCCAATTTGTTAGATTTTTCATTTCTGAGTAAAGCTTTCAGTCCCCTGCTTTCAGCAAATAAATTTAAAAAGTATAATGGCTTTAATGATCTCACTTATTTGGGGAGTTATTTGTGTTCTAGAAATGATTTGTGTGGTCTAACTGAACTTGTGTAACTACATTTGATACTAACTTTATTACCTTTTCTATGCCGTTTTCTAGTTAGAATGTACACCCAAATATACTTACATTCTTCCAGTGACTCCATGTACTCCCATTGACTACCGTAGGATTTGCAAGCAATATATCTAATTGCACTTTTCATTATGTAGTCAATAGGCATATAAGTTAATTGTATGGTTTTACTTTCATTTTAAGGTTGAGATCAAAATTGATTTTCCATCCTTCTGACATCTACTAACTGGGCAGCACAAGACTGCTTTACCACAGATAAATTCCCAATGTTATTCTGTAATCAACATTCCCACTGCTTTAATGGTTGAACCAACTTTTGTCATGATGTAGAGTTAGGCGATGTACTTGCAGATATGGAGTCATATTCTTTCCTCCTCTTTGAAATGTATTTTTGGTAAAGTTGTGGATTTGTGCAATACACGGTTTGAAAATTGTTATTCTTTTTCACAGTGTTTTTCCTCTTAATTCCTTCCTCGCTTGAAAGGTCCAGACTGGTTGGTAATATTGGGAGCAACGGAAACAGAGTGCATTTGGTCCTGTGGGTACCTCTCCACCTAATTGATATAAACATACATTAGAATGGTTCTCAGAAATGGCTTTGGGGCCCCCTGAAAACAATCAGGTTAAAAGCATAGATTGCTCATAAAAAATGTCACACACTCCATTAAATAGTCAGTATACCATGTCTTTCTGGCTTTTCCTTCCTGTCAGAATGTCTCGACCTGTTCACTGGCTTAGCCTTATAATCTCTTCCTCTGTTAGCTTACCTTTTCCAGCACTTTGGTGTGCTGATATTCTTCAATTTTGATCAGTCAGACATCCTACACACAGTAATCCAGCTAGAGAGCTCCTGTGACAAGCAGTTTTGACTTGCCATAACCACAGCTGACACCCTCAGCATGACTCTGTATCCGTGTGGCAACATGTTTGAATCGTCAACATGTTCATTGCTCTTGGCAGATTACATATAGATATGGAAATCAAATGATTTGATAATTTATAGCAAACTACATGCATATTGACTACTTGTGAATTGGTACCCTGGTCTATTCCAACCTTATGATTCTATGATTCTGAGCTGTCTGATCTGGCACAGTAAGAGGCAATGCTACATAGTCCCTCTAGCCTGAAGTTGTGCTGAAAACTATGTGCATGTATAGACCTTTGAGATTTCTGTCAAATTTTGGTGTGGCAAATGACAACGTTACTTCCCCCAGCTGTCTGTCCCATTAACTTGTTGAAGATCGTTCTAGTTTGACAAAGATAACTTGCCCACTGTAGTAAGGCCAGCAAGAAGTCCATCAACTATCCATAATTTGTAATTGGGATACCTTTAAGTGATTCCCACAAAACTAAGCATTTGCAGCAGGGAAAGTACTGTAGGTCCTTGGGAAGGGAAAAAAGCAGGGAATGGGCTATGGGCCAATGCTAAATATTCTGCTGATTTGCAGTTGGCTTGCAGGTTGTTTTCCAAATGATGATGCTAGGGGCAAGTGGGCATGGCTCTGATCTTTTAGTCAATGTTGAAAATCTGGGAGATGTTTTTCCTATCTATTTCTAATTAAGCACTCAAGATTGTAGGAGAAGGCCTGAACGGTATTGATAACATTTATCACGCGGAAGTTTAAGAAAAAGTGACAAGAATCAGCAGGCTTTCCTGTGCCCTTGTTGGTCTCTCAAAGCCAGTAATAATCGTAGAATATTAGAATTGTGTTGAAAGGGACCTTAAAGATCATTTAGTTCCAAACCCCCTGTGACAGGGAGAGACGCCTCCCACCAGACCAGGCTGTTCAAGGCCCCATCCAGCCTGGCCCTGAACACTTCCAGGGAGGGGGCATCCACAGCTTCCCTGGGCAACCTGGGCCAGCGTCTCACCACCCTCAGTGTGAAGAATTTCTTCCTAATGTCTAATCTAAATCTCCCCCCTTCCAAATTAAAGCCATTCTCCCTCATCCTGTCACTACTTGTAAAACGTCCCTCCCCAGCTTTCCTGTAGCCCCTTCAGGTACTGGAATGCTGCTATGAGGTCTTCCTGGACCCTTCTCTTCTCCAGGCTGAACGACCCCAACTGTCTCAGCCTGTCCTCAAACACCAGTTAGGTGTTTGTTGATCTGTCTCTTGAAATAACCAGTGTTTGGGAATAAATTGTGAAAGACATACTGATATTTTCATAGTAACTCTGTCCTCATAGCAGAGGTTCTCCAGCCCTCTGATCATCTTCGTAGCCTTCTCTGGGCCCGCTCCAATAGTTCCATATCCTTCTAATGTTGGGGATTCCAGAACTGGACACAGTACTCCAGCTGGAGTCTCACAAGAGCAGAGTAGAGGGGTAGATGCACCTCCCTGACCTGCTGGCCACGCTTCTTTTGATGCAGCCTGGGACACTGCTGGCCTTCTGGGCTGCAAGTGCGCATTGCCGGCTCATGTCGAGCTTCTCATCAAACAGCACCCCCAAGTCCTTCTCCGCAGGGCTGCTCTCAAGCGTTTATCCCCAAGTCTGTAATTGAAAATATGATCATATGGAAACTATTAGCAAACTGCCCAGAAACCTCCAGCCAGGTGATTGATTGCATTTATGGCTGCAGGACGGCTACAGCGACTGAAGATGACAGGCTTCCAAGTATTTCCTGTTCCTTGCAATCACAAAGGATTGTGTTGCAGCCCATCTTGGTTTAGCAGCATTTGTTCTTAGGTGTGTATTCATCTCCCAGTTGGATAAGGAAACAGCAGAGCTGTGACATTAGTTGTCAGTACACAGAAAAAGGGGAAGTCAGTGCATGTAGTTGAAGGAGGGAGCTATGGTGACTAATTAATGGCACTTTCCACTTTGAAATAGGTAGGTTTTAGTTAAACCTAGGTGCAAGGAGAGAAGATGGTTATTTGGATCTTGAGTTTGGATCTCTTGATGCCAGCAAACTGTGGAAAGTTTTGGAAAAAACATCCCATCTTGGATGATTTTCAGAGCTGATTTTTGGGTCTGTGAATTTGCTTGGGTTAAGGTAATTGTCGAGTTTAAGAGGTGAAGTGACACAAACAATGATAAAATATGGTCTAAGGTGTTCTTAGTGATCTTGGAGTTCTCTACAATCCTGCAGTCGTTAATTAGACACATTGTTGTTGAAATGCATCTGTTCTCATGTTACTAATATCCGAGATGTGTTATCTTGGTCACTGAAGTCCTGTGAAGTAGTTGCATGGACTGTGTGACTCAATATGGTAAAGCATATCCAGGGACATTACTGAAGAAAGTCCCAATTGACATATCCAAAAAAAAGTTTTGGTGGAGTGAACTGGATTTAAAAAGCTATCTCAATTACTGTTCTTACAAAGACAAATAGAGCTGCATGATCTAGCAGTTAGGTGTTTGTTGATTTGTCTCTTGAAATCACCAGTGTTTGGGAATAAATTGTGAAAGACATACTGATGTTTTCGTGGTAACTCATGTGCTTTAGTGGAAGAACTTGGGGAAAAAGGATAAACAGTGTTATAAACAGAATTTGTGATGGCCTGTTATGCTACAAATGTGGCATGCAATGGGGTGATGTCATTAATCATAAACAGTACTTAGATGTGAGTTGTGCTGATGGCTAAGTGAGTGGCAAACCCATTTTTGCCACATTTTAGGGAACTCATGTAAATCACATCCATAAGCTAGAGAGCGTTGTGATAAATTGTGCTTTTGAAGCAGCTTGCTGTGTACTAATATGCCAGTTGTCTAAATTGCTTTTAAAAGACGTCATCTTAAAACAAAAAACCACAACCCCCAATTAACCTGGTTTTCCTCAAAATGCGACCTACTAAGCCAAAATCATACCCATGTATGGCAAACAATAATGGGTTAGGAGAGAGGACTTTGACATTCATTACAACTAGAGATGGAAACAATATGTAGTCAAAAATCCAAGAGGGCACATTTCCAATAGTATTAAAGTACTTGCTCCTAGACACAGTAGATCATGAGATATTGGATCTTAATCTCCTAGCATTCCTATATGCAGGAACACAATTTCAAGACATATTAGAAAGCTTTGAGAATGTTTTAATGATTGTTCTCCTTTCACTGACATTAGTTCTGGCTGATTTCTTAAAAGCACTCTCAGGCAGTTGTTTAAATAGTTGTCCATCACCATGAGTGTGTACTGTAAATACTGGCAGTTTTTTGAGGAAGCCTTAACCTGTCAGTATAGATACTATGACTAAAAGGTAGTCTCTTCCCTACTTCTGCCAGTTAAAATCCCTTCTTTCATGCTTACTTACCAGCCTCCATGGCTGTCTAAAGTACCTGTCTTCTGCAGCTAGTGTAACAGTGGCAGCAGTAACAGCTACCAGTCACATCCAGGTCATATAAGATGCTCTGGCCTCTGCTTTTACTTCTGTCAGGTAGCCAGGAGGGCAAGAGCACCACTAAGGAGCCTCTCCTAGGTATAAAACTTGGACTTGACACTATTGTCCTTGCTGTATGCTTGTATTCACTGAGGTTTAAGTACAACTGTTTTCCAACCGAAGCAGAATTTGTAAGACTTGTGTATGCCACCTTTAGGAATCTGTTGGCTTCCATGGCTCTTCCTCAGCTATCAGAAGAAGTCATGTGTGGGATATACTGTGGGCTTTGGGCAGTCACCGAGATCTGTTCTGCTACAGCTTAACTTCTGTACATGTCTGTACTAGCCTGGGTATATCTCTCCCCTGCAGCCAAGCTGAGTTCACTGCTCCAGACTGCAAGAGAAATATGCTAGTGCTTAAATACTTAAAACACAGAGTAGTATAACCATCCTTGGCTCTGGCTTTTACAGAATTGCTAACTGCTCAGGACACTTGCAGCTTGTTTTCTCAGCCACTGCAGATGATTTAAACAGGTCTGGCAGCGAGGCAACCTCGAAATCATTGAAGTTAAATTTTATTTTCCCTTGAGAGATGTTTTAAGAATAAAGCACAAGTGATGGAGCAATGGAAATCTTTCAAGGGAAGATGAATATTCCTCTTCAAGATATGCACCCTATCAACAAATTCTTTCCTATTTCTAGGCCAGGATTGTTCAGAGGTGCAGGCTATTTACATACCGTACCATATACTTCATGACTTACAATATCTTACATTTAGGAGTTTTTTTCCAAGCTGGTTCGGGTGAATAAAAGCGTAAGCATGTGAAGAAATTACCCTGGGTTGTAAAATATAGCTGCTCCATGGTTATCTACTGATGTCAAAATAATAGTGTTAGCTTCATTTGCAAAGGTGTCTGGGTACCTGCCTTGGCTAAAGGATCTGTGCAGGCATTAAAAGGATTGATGCCCTCCCTCCCAGACTGTCATTTTGTTAAGCAGATGGAAACTGAGCTCAGGCAACAACACGTCATCTTCAAATGGCAGCTGACATTCCCTGGGTATGAGAACTGTACAAAAGCCTTGCCACAGTCAAAAACTACACTGTCCCATCATGGCTTGGCTTCATAGGTGTTGCATCTCAGTTTTCAGAACAATAGACAGCCAAGGAAGCCCTGCAACTCAGCTTGGTTTGAATTTTACTCTAATTTTCTCTGATAGCTAAGCTCACACAGGTGTGACTAGATGTATACACATTTATGAAAGTATGAAGATCGCTTGTTAGCCTTCAGACATACACCTCTATATTCAAAATAACTTCTGGACTGCACTACACAGACACGGTCACTGACTCTGCAAGCTTCTTTAGCCAACACAGGTACTCGGACTCCTTTGCAAATGAAGCTAAAACTATTATTTTGACATCAGTAGATAACCATGGAGCAGCTAAACTTGACTACCCAGGGTAATTTCTCCACATGCTTATGTTTTTATTCACCCTTTTAATTCCTCAGTTTCCATCTGCTTAATGAAATGGCAATCCAGAAGGGAAGGCACCAGTCCTTCTGCACAGGGTGCCACTGTCTGACCCAGGTTTACTACAGAGACAGTAACTGTGACTTCTGTGAGATGGAAAACCTACCTACCACTTCCTCCTCTCCGGTAGTACTGGTGCCCTAAAACACTGAAGAATTTAAATCAGTATATTTTTTTCCAGTGAAATAATCCCAAGAGGTGTTACAGGCACAACAATGAGCTGCTTTGGTGCAGCCCTCCTCAGATATGTGGTAGCAAATCCTGCTTTTGCAACTTTTCCATGAACTCGTGCATTGTACCTCTTTCTGGAGGATGCAGAGCAAAAGGTGAATGTATCCAGCTGCCTTGGTATTTCTGAGGGATGATACAAGCAGTACATTGTACAATACACTAAATTAATCAAATGAAAGTTCACTTCATTAAATTTTAGAGACGATGAAATTTCTAGGCATTATTTAAATATATATGATACTTCCACTGATAGGAGCTGATTCATGTAGGAACTTCTGTGCTAATGACAACTTCCAAAGGTGCAGATCTGCTCTTGTGTGAGAAAGTGCAGGATTGTTGCATGTTAGGTTAGCTCTACCATGCAGAGTGTTTCCTGTAGGTTTGGGGTTTTTTTTGTAGCAAGTATATTTTAATGAAATTAATGATTTAACCACATTTCAGTTTGAATCAACTGACTGGAAAGAATTTCCACATCTGCTTTCATTAATCCTGGTGCATAAATGGATATTTGGATTTTTTCAGTTCAGTGACAGAAACTTTGTATTCAGTCGTCTCTGGTCTCCCTCTGAATGTGTGCAAATTCTGCTAGTGCATCATGCTCCTGTTTGAGACAGGGTCTCTAAATGCTGAGTGTTGTACAAATCAAGAGGCAGTCCCTTCTCTAAAGAATGTATAGTCTAAAGAACTCTGTCAAACCGGATTTACTTCTCATTGCCTGTGTTCCAGAGTCTATTGTGTTAATAAAAAAATGGTTTTGTTTGTAGAGGATTACTAACAGCTCATTTACCTCAGATTTAGTTCTGGGCATTGTATGTTTTTCATAAAACTGAAGTTTCTGTAGTCAGGCTTGCAGAACAACGGAAGTGTGCCTGTTTTAAAATCTAGTTTCTGTTACATGTGATTAGGGGTACTACCTTTGAGATGGCATTTTTGAATTCAAAAGTGAAGAACCTGAAGTTCGTTGACAGCAACTGTGATATTAGAACCTAACTTTTGATTTTTGAATGCTTGAGGTTTGTGGTGCTGAACAAAATATATGTAGCAAATGTTTTCACTGCTATCGTGAAAACAAACTACGCTTGAGAACTGAAGAGTGAAATGCCATCAAAAAGAAATCCTGAGTAGTTATTTAATTTAATTTAATTTGTTACCAATACATGTCACCACTGCTGTTAACTGAACTGTTAAAGCTGACAGTCTCTTGGACATTAGGAGTGCTGTGGAAATTCCCTCTCTCTGCGCATGCAGCCTTTGTGGATCTAGTAACCCTACACTTTATCTTGGAAAAGAGCAGAAGGGCGACAAAACAGTAGGGATACCTAATAAGTAAGGAATGTCTTCTCAAGCAGAATGCTTGATTTGTGGTATAATTTTACACTTGTAAAGTTCAGATTTGTAGGGCCTGCTGTCTAGCAGCATGATTACATATCCTCACATCTAGCCTGTCCATTGCAGCTTTGAAGGGGAGTAGGGAGAATTTTAAGCTTGCTTTGTGCCTCTTGATGCCATCTGAGGAAAAGGTATTGCTCTACATGAGACTATGTTCCAGAAAAAAAGATCATACCTATTTATAGGAGCAAATAATGAAAGTGAATATCAACTCTAGTTGGCAATCTAATATATCCTCTGTTATTCCAAAAGTTATTTAACTTCCAGGATCTGGAAAAATACAGCTCCAGCATGAAAATGTAATTTCAAACTTCCAGTCTCCAATGAGTGTTGCAGCAGATAAAGGATATACAACACATCTCACAACATATCACAACATATCACAACATCTATGCTCAGTTGCGTTCATGTTATGGACCGGCATTCTGCCCTTGGAGATACAATGAAGATAAAAACAAACAAACAAGGTTAGTTATTTAATGACTGAGCATGTAAGATTACTGGCCTTGTCTTTTTACCAAACATCCATACACCTTTTTATTTCTAGAATCTATATAAACTGCATCTAAAATACCTTAGTTCTTGTTTACTCTCCATGAAACACCTTTATGAAGCACAGAGGATTGTTGCACAGTGCAGGAGCGGCACTGTATGTATCACCTATTCAGCATAGGGTGCCTTGACTGCTTGGTTTATCTCTGCAAGGATGGGAAGGCAGTAAAACAAAACAGTTCCAAGATGTCTTTTCAGCATACATTTACACACAGATGTTTTTTAACCTACTCGATAAGTAATTCAAGGCTCCAGGAGACTCTGAGACTCAGTGATTGTTATTAATGTGCTCTAGCTACGACTTTCTAGACCTTCTAAACTAGAAGAAAGAGATACCAATATTGTGGAAAGGCAGAAGCCGCACACAAGTAAAGAATGCAGGTGCAGTTGGGGAAGGAAATTCAATGTTGTGTAGCAGTTCAGAGTGAAAACCTGTGTGAACAAATGAGAAGCAATGGGATACATTGATACTGAGCTGTACTGTTGCAAAGGGGTTGTCCTCATCTGTCTAGAAGTAGGTTTTTTCCCTTTTCATATCTAAGCATTTGCTAGAACAAATATAATTCCTAAATGGAAAAGAGACTTGATTAGGAATTCAGATTTTGCAAAGGTTTCTTCCCTTTTTATCTCTCTTGTGCCATTTTCTCTGCCCTGCTTCTTCTGTTTTCTGTGTCCACAGGGTCAGGTAAAGATACCTGAGCTGACTTTAATAAGCAGGGAATGCCACTGAAAGCAGCTTAGTGTCAACAGTCCTGTGCGCCTGACTGGCTCCCTCGTTCTGCTAAGAGAAAAAGGTCTGTCCTTTACCTCCAAATAAGTGTTGATAACATAAAGCCTGAGGGACATGATCCGTCTCTGCAGGGTTCCCAGATCAGGCTCTGCTTGGTCTCTCACTTCCTCAACCACGTCCGCTCTCGGTCTCACATGCTCGCACCTTCTTTTTTTGTCTCTTTGGAGACATGCATGACAGTAGGGCTAAGAATACTTTTGGCCGAGAGCTTCAAAGCTACCGCAGGAGACAGATGCACCGTTCTCATTGAAGTTCATGGAGGCTGTGTGTCTAAATTCTTTGTGCTGCTTGGAGAGTTTCTTTGTAGTGGCTGATCTACCAATACCACTGGAGTGCTGCTATCCAAACAGCATCTATGATCAATGATATCAAGCTAATGAGCTGCTGATATTATCCCGGGTACTTGTTCGACACCTACTTTGGGCTGCTCTGTGTAGCCTGGCATGGCCCCACTTTGTGCTGTCCTCTGCCCTTCCCGTTCCCTGCCTCACCTGAGCTGCCCTCCCTGCCTGCCTGCTTGCCAGCTTCCGCTCTGGAGAAAGATCCTCCCTTTGCCCAGGAAAGCCCTAGTGCAAAATGCTATGCTAGGGGAGATCTACAGGGTCAGAGCATCCTGGGAGTGGAAAAGTTTTCTTGAGGTGATCGCATGTCCTTGATATCAAGGGGGAATATCAGACCTCTGTATGCTGCAGTCCCTGTTGCCACGTAGAGTCCCTAAGCGATCTTGGTCTCATGGGGGAGAGAGGGCATCGACAGACCCCTGCCTCACTTGCAGGAGACTGCACAGATTGCCTTACTCCTCCCAGAGGTTCAGTGGTGTTTTAATGCCTTTTTTGGTATAAGTACAGATGGGCACAGTATTGTCCATCACTAGTCTGCACATAATTAAACTGCTTTCAGTTTTGTAACTGCTTTACCTGTGCATTAGTCATACATTCATTATGCCTAACACAGCTGGGAGATATATTTGTTAGCATCACTGATCCTTTATGGTTTTCGAAGACTTCATTTTATTGAGAATAATAAAAGTGGAATTAGGATGCAAGTGTCTCTGGTCTTGGTTTTATGCATGGATTTAGTGAATACTGTGTGCTGCTTTGTCTAAACCCCTTGTACTGCAATGCTAACAAGAGTAGTGCTAGTAGGAGAATTTAAAGGGAACAAATCCTAATTTCTCTTGTAATAATGGAAGTGGTATCTAATCTGGTACTCCTCTTCTTTCAAGTAATCATCCTGACTTAAGATACTTTCAGTTTCATTGTCACACACATATAGTTTTTGTGCAGACTGTAGGTAGAAATATCTGCATTTCTTTACATGTGGGTTTTTTTCCCAGTGAAATCTACTGTTTTGAACTAAAGGGCAAATCTTTATAATCTGCAGTGTTGGAAACCTGAAGATCAAATCAACTTTGATTTTACATTTTCCCTCCTGTTTGGACAAGGCAGACTCTGCTTCTTTCCTGTCCAACAGCAATAACAGAAAAAGCCCCAACCCACCCCCTAAAAGAGGTCATGCCTTTGTTAGAAAAAAATTTCCTTTGGGCCTCTTTTCTAAATATTTCACTCTTTCCTACCACTATGACAATTTAATTATTTTTTTCCTACCCTATTCCTGTTTGTTTCTCATCTAATCTAAAAGCTGTTTTGAATTTGCTTTTATAAGAAGTCAGCTAGAAATGCTGCTTGGCTGTGGAGGCTTTCTAGGTTTTGTTGAAGATGTGCAGCTTCCAGCCCCCAGAATGACTTGTCTCGAGATAATCACTGCTATATCTGAGACCTCAAATACTGCAGACATTGTAAAACTGATATGCTTTCTGATAAGCTTTTGCTTTCTTCTTGTCTGTTGCAGCTTTTTTGCATATATAATATCATGGGTTGGTTTAGTTGTTGCTGTATTACACATTGGTACAAATTTGGCAGCAGAGAAGAAAGGGTAGCTGGATGTCTCAGGGTGGGACAAACTGAAGGTGACTTGTGCATGTTGCAGATGGGAGAATAGCGTGTGACTATTCTGTAACTTTAAGACACCAAGATTTTTAGCATTTGATTGTCTGTAACCACTACCCAATTGAGCCGTTTGCCCTTCTTCAGTAGGTATGAGGGGAAAATGTGTATATAGTGAAGAACTCTCTATCGTGGAAGTACCCAGGAGTGAAAGTATAGTGGTTGGAATTAAACCTATTTGTTCTGTAGCTGATTTACTGGGAAGTCGCTATATACGGTTATTGTTCTGGGAAGTGTCAGTATTGCGTACAAAGACTAGCCTGTTTTGAGATTGGAATGCCCTGAGAAATCTGATCTATGTTCGAAGCTGGCCCTGCTTGGAGCAGGGGGATGGACTAGGTGACCTCCAATGGTCCCTTCCAGCCTGCATTATTCTGTGATTCTGTGGAAGGTCTCCTGATCTATTCAGGGACGACATCCTGTAAAGCCTCCGTCTGGCCATGTGTTAATCTTGGGCTGCATGGGCCACACAGAGAACATCAGCCTCTTCCATGCTGAATCTGGCAGGTGAAGAGAGAAAAGTTACAGTATGTGTGAAAACCCTGCGGCTGCCATCCCGCATCTCATGGGTAAACCTAGAATGGTAATGGTAAAAAGGAAAGTCTCAGCTCCAAGAATGAAGCTGCTAAGAAATGCAGTGAGCTGGCTTTGCTGGGGAAAGTAGTGTATGGTGGAGCTTCATTATCTTGCACCTGACCAAAGATACTTGGTCAACAAGTGGAGCATCCAGGATTTGTATTTGGCACATAAAATGACAGAAAAATTATTGCTTTGGAGCAAACCTTCTCCTTCCCAAAGCTGAAAACCGGTAAGCTCTCAGCTCAAAATAAAAGCAATGGCTATAAAAAATTTCTTTCCTGTTGTGTGTTATTTATTGATTTATGGTGAGGTATATGGATGCTAACCACTGTTTAATAGATTTAACTCAGCTGCATAACCCTGGAAAATTTCATATTCTGAATGTTCTTTTTTGCTCATCAAATTTGCTCATTAGATTTCATGGGGAGAATATGGAATGTGCTGCAATAGTAGACAGGAAGGGAGCATCTGCCTAAATTTGGCAGGTTCACAGTCTTATTGAATCTTTTTCTGCTCATTTGAACGGATGGTATGGTGTAGCATACTCTTAACAAAACAGGCAAGAATTTGAAGAGCACTCCCTAGGGAACTACTTAAATATGACACTCGAAGAGAAACTTTAAAAATTAATGGCAATTGTCTATTTTCTTTAAACCGTTAATCATCATCATCTGTTGTTACTAATGGGGAATTAATAAAGACAATTTAAATTCCTAAGAGATAATACATGTGGTATCCAATAAAGCTAGTCCAATAGAAGTCTAAGTGTGAAAAAAATTCAAAATCTTCTCAGTCTGTGTGATCGTTGCTACAGAGCACAAGTGACAGGGAAAGTGCAGGTGACAGTAAAAAAAGGAGGAATTCCTTTCGCAACTATGGCAATTATGTTAGTTTTTATGATAGCAAGATAATTATTTTTCTTTGATTGCTACAACTTGAAAAATTAAGAAACTCAGATCTCCACAAGAATTATTTTTGTTGTTGTTGTTACTAAGGTGGTTACTTCAATTTTAAATTGTTCTTTATTTGTATTATAGAATAGGTCACGCTACAAGCCCTGAGAAAACTTTAATCAGGACAAGAAAAAGGTGAATGTAATGGAGATTGGAAATGCGTTATTCAAGTAAAGGAAATGAGACCAGTATGATTTATGCGAGAAAGGAGGTTGGAAGGAGGATTAGAAGGAGATAGAAAATCAAGGTATGGATGATACTGTCAAGTGTTAAAAGTGTTTTGACAATGTGAAGCTAGCAACAGGAGGAAGTAAGGGTTATTCTCTTTGCTTTGTTTTAATTTGCCAGTACTTAATGTTTTAAAAAGCCCAAAGCTTTCTCATTAAAAGAGAAAGAAAATAACATAACCAAGTTTCAGTGATGATTGTAGAGTTGATGCTGAATTTGCTTGAGTTCAATATCAGCATTCTTTACGTATACCCTGATTTAGGACCACAGATCTATTCATCTTATGTAGTGCAAGCTCTTAGAAATCCACTCCTTTGCTCACTTGAGCAACAAATTTTTTCCTTTTTGTCCAGTAAGTCAGTCTCCTGGAACAAGATGACTTTTTTCAGAGCCTGTTTGCAGAGCTGCAGGAAGGACAAAAACTACTTAATGAAGGGTCAAGGGAGGTGTTCTCATGTGCAAAACAGGCTGGAGAATGTCCAGCACAAAGCTAGCAGAGGGAGAAACTGGAGACAAGAGTTACATGAGACGCAAAAGAAGAAAATCAGAATCCCAGGTGAGATCTGGATGTTATGAGGAGGTCTATGGAAACACAGTAAACCACTCTGGTTTATAGTTTCTTTTCAGTGGCCTGTTTCATTCTTACTCTACTTTTGCCCAAGTAATCTCATACAAAGTGACATAACTGGATAATGGACTATGGTTGTGCAAAGCAGAATGTTAAAGTGATACATGCAGATACAGACATTTTGTGATACCATAGCTAATAAATCATGTTGAATATAATGTTTTCTAGCACTCCCCTATGCAGGTGTATATGTTATAAGCTGGCAGACAGTACAAGCTGCAAGTATACTGTACCTAGTGTATATGTTTCGATGATTTATCTATGTGTTTTTCTGTACTGTGCAACACTTTGGGACATTTTTATAAATTATGGCTCTCAAACCCATACGTAATAGTACTTTAGTATTTGCTCTCCTGTAGCATCACCTTGGGAGTCCAGACAATATATTTCCTTTGGAGGAGAAATGTCTATCTATAGCTGCATCTGCGCCAAATTTGCAGCACTTGAAAGCAATGTGTTAAAAAAAAAAATCTATCTGTTCAGACTAACAAATATTTGGTTTTGCACTATATTTAGGACTGACTGGCTGTCAGCCAACACAGTCTGTCACAAATACAAAACACAAGGTGGAAAGATCCTGTGACTGGCAGTTTAAAAAGAAACATAAAACCAAAACATTTTTCTTCAAAATACTTCTTTTGTCGTTACATCATGGCTGCAAGTTGTGCCAGGGGAGGTTTAGACTGGACATTAGAAAGAATTTCTTTACTGAAAGAGTAGTCAAGCATTGGAACAGCTGCCCAGGGAGGTGTTGGAGTCACTGTCCCTGGAGGTGTTTAAAAACCAGGCAGGTGAGTTTCTTAGGGAAATGGTTTAGTAGGGAGACAGGCACAGTTGGATTCGGTGATCAGTGATTTTACTACTTGATATTTTACTATTAAAGTACATAGGAAACAGCATTATTTCACTTTCTTCAGGAAACATCTACCAGGCTTTTCAAATCATGTTATGATGCAGTTCTGTTAATGGAATATTTGGTATTTTGACCAAGACAATACATGTTGTTTGTTACTGTGAAATGCCCTAGTGCTCAGCAATATTTTACAAGCAGAGCCTGATGCAAGAATGTGTTTCACCAGGCTGTGACGGAACTACAGTAGGACTCCTACACAGATTTTCAGTGCACCTCTGGGTGACTTGCTTTGCTGCCTTGTCTCATTGTCGTGGAGGCAGAACTAATTGATAGGTGTATTACCAGGCCAGTAATTACAGATGGTAAACTCTAGGACCTAAGGAAGTAAGAATCGTCAATATTTAAAAGCCCTCCCTCCTCGAATGTGTAGTCATTTATTCTTGGATGAAATGAGCGGTTTAATTATCATCACCAGTTGGCAAGGATCTGCTGTTTGTTACAAGACATGGTGCCTCTGTGAGCATTATCCCCAAAATCCTCCTGACCTTTTACAGCATGGTTGATAGCCTCTTACTTGGGAGCCTGGTCCCCCACTTCCCCATGCGTTTATTTTGTCTTTCAAGGTACTTTGCCTCTCTGTGCTGCGTTTGTGTTGATTAATGTGCGTGCATCCTCATAGAAATGGATAGCTTAACTAAAGAATGCTTCTGAAGAACCCAGATGCAGAAAAATTTGCAGAAATACGAAGTACTGCAATGATTTCAGATCCATACTACTTATTTAGCAGAGCGAGAAGGAAACAATATGCCTTGAACTATGCTTGGGCTGTTGCTGGTTCTTCTCTGACATATGAGGTCTGACACAGAAACCACAAGAACAACCCTATAGCTTGGGAATCAAAAGTGTGGAGGGGAGAGAAATAGATGGTTATAGAACATGTTCCAACAGTGAGACAAGACAACCCAATTGCCTCCCTCATAAGTGGACACATGTTCATAGATATTTTCTTACCCTTAGTTGGAAAATGTTGGTGAGCAAGAGTGCACAGCAAGTGAACATAAAGATTCTTGCGAAACTGAAGAAATCTGTGATGGAAACTTTTCAGTTACTGACTAAGGCTTACAATGAAGAGACTTCAAAGATCCAGTTGGTGCTCAAAGAAACCCATTTTTTTTTTGTTGGTAGAAGATGCAAAAGCAAAACAGAGAGATCCTTAACAGTCTTTTAGAAAAAGTTCAGTGGCATTTCTTTGGACATTGGCAGCATTGTATGCAGCTGTGTGTCACCTCAGAAGGGAACTATTTTGAAGGTGATAGTTAATTTGTTACATAAAAAGAGTTAAGGGTATTTTTATGTTGGTCTTTGTATATTGTATCTGCTCTTGGTCTTATGTACACCCAATGTAGAAGCTAGAGATTGAGGTGAACATTTTTAGAAGACTAATTGCAGGAAACAATGTATGTTAGTTTGGGACTAGCAATCCTACTTAGTCATTTGGATGCTTTCAGCACCTTTTGCACTAAGACGTTTTATGTAAGTCTTTTCTAGGTGTTATGAGCCAAGCTCTGGTTTATAAATGCTTGGCAAAGGCAAGGGAGATCTTGCATCAGCTCTTGGACCTGCTTTATTTTATGAAGTTTAGGCATAAAGGAAGATTTCCCCCGGAAGATTTGAGCCAAGAAAAAGCACTCTCCTGTCGCAGTATCTAGCCCAGATGATGTTATTCTTCATCACTCCTATGGCACTGGAGCACTGAATGCTATGTGCCGGCATACGAGGCTGGCAGGAAGCACTCCCTGGCTTTCCTAACTGCAGGCAAACCTACACAGGAATGATCTTAACTCGATACACCACCATCTTTTTTCTAGGGCTCCACCCTGTGCCTGCAGCCATCTCTGGGTAGAAGGCAGCAGCTGGTTAATAGTGTGGAGGAACAGTACGCGATTGTTTAGGACAGGAAGTTGCAATATCCACTTGCAAGAATGTAATTGCTTTTGAGCTGGAACAGGGCCAGGACGGTTGATTCCAGCTGGTAGGAACAGCTGCAGCTGTGAAGGCAGCCAAAACTGGGCCTGCTGCATGGAGAGGAAGGAAAGAAACGAAGCTTGCCAGCAACCTTCTGAACCCAGAAGTGTGCAGGGGAGGACCCTGCCTACATGCCTCATCCTCTGTGCTCCCTTGCACCGCCCACAGGGAAACCTGTAGAGGAGCTGGCCAGAGACTACAGTCAATCCCAGCCTGGGACTTCTGGCACTCAGAGGACCCTATGGAGTTTTGCCTGGACTCCAGCTGCCCATGCTGATCACCTGTTTGCATCTACCCTTCTATTCCCTTTTGTTCATCTTTTTTAGTTCAGTGTCACTCCACTCTTTTCCTTTGCCTACCTCTTTTTATGTCAGATATCTCCTTTTCAAGGGTTAAACCTTCTAGCTGATCTCCCCCTCCAATGCCAAGGAACTTTTGCTTTCTGTATGCTGTGCTGCCCAAGGGCTTGTATGTTTCCCACTACTAAGTCTCTATTTGGACCGTAAGCTCCTTCTTTGAGGCCAGTCTGCTGTTCCCTTGGTGTGACACCTAGCGGAAAGCCTCACTCTTTCCTAGTTCTTAAGGTGAAATGAAGGTTATAAGTAAAAATGAATTTTGCTGGCATTGTGATAGTATCTTGGGAATCCAATTGTAGATGGACCATGCTGGCTGAAATACACATCAAAACCTAACTCAGTGGTTAAAGTATTTTGCTATCTTTAATACTAAAATTCTCCTGGAATAGTTGCAGACCACATGAATCCCACAAACACACTAAACACAACTGTTCAAACAGCCTTTTTTTAAAAAAAACCCCAACCCTTTAAATCCCTATTTGAAAACCTTAACAGAACAACTGTGGGACTGGAATGGGTATCGTGCCACTCTGACAAAACCGTGGCTTAATTTTGTGACTGGGCTATGAAACCACAGGTTTTGCACACTCAAAACTTTCCCAGGTTTTTGCCAGCTGCTCTTAAATATTCCAGGATTTGTTTTGCAAGTAAAGAGGTGTGTGTGACTTCTGAAAGTCTTAGAAAACTTGGCAGGTCTTCAAAGCTGTCTAATGCTGTCTGCATTGTGCAAGCATGGAAAATAAAAATTATTTTCCCTTGAAAAATCTCCCGTGTTGCCTGGAGGCTCCTTGTGCTCAGAACTGCTTCCCACAACTTCCCTATATGTCAGGGAAGGCTATGGTCACAGGATTGTTTCTCTTTCCCCATAGCATCAAATCTTCAGTTAGCCCATGGAGCTTCTGTAAGGGCAACTCCTTTACCTGTTGCTGCTCTTCAAGTATGACGCTAGGGAGCTGGATACTTGATATGATGACTTAGAACTTGGGTCTCTTTAATTCACCACAGGCTTGATGAAACACACTTTGATCTTACCCAGCTATCTTAGCCTGGTTTAAATTAAAGGCGAGTTTTGGCAAGAGTGCCAGGAGAAGTATTTACAACATCAAATATAGACAACACGGTTACAAATGTTTATAAAAGAGGTAGGCGAAGAAATTACAGAAAGAGAACACTTAATCTAATCACAGCAAGCTCATATCTAGCAGGAGATTTCGGCTTTCAGCTGACTTGTCAGTGCCCCAAAACCCTTGTCAGGGTTTTTGCCACATTTTGTACCTGCAGCTGAGGGAGTACTCTTCAGGGGCAGCTCTCTCCTGGGTGAAGGATCAGCTCCATAGCAGCTGTCTCTTGAAGACTTCATTCCATTATCGCTCTTCCTTTCACCCTCAGGCAAAGCCAGTTCTGTGCAATGTCCTCCATGTGTTTGATGCTGTTCAGATGGGAGCTGTGGCCTTAGTACTTTTCTTTGGTGGTAAAGCTGGTGGCATGTATGTATCTGTGGCTCAGTTTCAACCCACCATGCCTTTGCGTTTCCTGCTGACTTGTATGGTAATAAATGCAGCTGCTCTAAACTTCTAAACAGCATCAATGGTGATGGCGTCTAGCTCGCTACTGAGATTAAGTACAGGGATAATCAACACATAGGAGAAGCAAAGTTTATGAGATGCTTAGCCACGCCAAATCTAACCCTCAAAAGATTCTTTAACATTCACTTTTACACAGATTAGGAATGAATTCTTCTTCTGTTGAATAAGGTCTATGGCTAGGTCTTTCAAAAATCGTAGGCTCCACGTGAAGATAATTATCTTTCAGTATGGGCATCTGAAAGTAAAAGGCTGAGTAAGATGAGAGAGAATGCTACACAAAAGGTTGTGTTGTGTGGGTTTGAGGGCTGATATAATTAGAAAGCTTTCTTTTTGTACTTGGGTGTCACCCAGTGATTTTGTGACAATCTCGCACGTGGAGGGACGGAGCACTCGTGCAGGCATGCTGGCTATATTGCTCCAACCAATGAACCAATTGGATCATCTTGTCTGGTGCCACCAGACATCTGCTCTGAACATTATGAAAATAATCTAAAAGTGTATTTATAACATTCCTTGATCCACTGTCCAGATCCACAGTCAAATTTAATAGTTTTCCTGTTAGCTGACTATGCTTAATAAATACGAATAAAAGTAGGAGATCAAGATAAAGAAGCATGTTGGTTGGATCATTGCTCTAATATATATTCTGAGAGGTATTGCATTTTTTTTTTCAGTTTTTGAGTAGTGGTGAAAATGTCCATTGATGCCTCTTTGACCAGATCTCATTCCCATATTTTTTGCTGTGTGTCCTGATGCCTCACTTGGGATCTGGGACTGCCTTTGCATAACGGAAAGATGAATCCTTTTCCAAATGTAAGGCTGTAACCCTCTTGCCCTGTCCAGTGGACTTTGAACATAAAATCTCCCTCAGTCACAGAGTTTATTTTACAGCTGTTGGTATTCACTGACTTAAGTTACTCATTCATAGAGGTTTGTGGTAATGACCTGATAACATACTGTAACCCATTAGTTATCTATGGCAGCACAAATTCTGGGAGAATGCAGAGCATCTATTTCCATGCATGCAGCTTAATTTTTACACTGAGAATAGAGATTTTTTTTTAAAAACATAGAAATACTCTTGTTCAGAGGAACATGCAACTACAGACATTCCTGAGCAAATTCACTGTAGTGATGAATTTACAAATGTGAAGTCTCACTAACGCTTCTCCAAAGATTTGTTTACCACGGTTTCTGCAGCTCCATGCACTACTGAGAGACCAGCACAGTGCTTGCAGTCCACACCCTGTCCCTTACTGATTGCATGACACAGGCAAAAGGCAATGGTGAAAGCAGGAGGTAATTTAGAGCACTTTTTTGGTTAGCTTTGAACAACCAATAATTATGAAATTGAATCATAAAACATTTTGTTTAAGTTCATTCAACATCAAAGCCAAAATTCAGTTCTGTCTGCTCTGTGTATTCAGTTTCAGAGGTCAGTGGGAGAGTGCTATTTGTGAAAATTCACGTGAATGAACGATACGTTGGCTTGCCTTTTCAAAGTGACTGCAAAAAATACATGTTAAATTGCAGTCTATTACTGCTGTGGAATTCATCCTACAAAGGATACATACAAAGATGTATAAATGAGTAGAGGAAAGCCTTCACAATCCATGTTCTAGCACTACAATGTAAGTTTTTAAACTATGTATTTTCAAATGTAATTCTAATTACTTTACAAACCATTTGAAACTCAAGCATTATTTGCTGAAGAAATTTTGCCCAAAACATGAGGCAGCTTGTTCTGGTGGTTGTACAAATGAGCAGGGAGGAGCAGCAGAGGGTGTGGGGAATAAGCTGCTGGGGCATGGTAAACTGTTGTATTGCAAAACCTCAGCCCTCAGGGAACAGAATGTATATGGACAGAGGAAGAAACAATAGATAACCGAATTTTTGTGAAAGGCAGACTATTTAGATACTACCTTATGAATTGCTTTCTTGTGTGTACCATGGAACAACCTAATGGTAAAATATTGGTTTTAAATCAGATCTGTTTTGATCCTGTCTTTTAACAACGTACGATGTAGACAGCTTCAGAACATACTGTAATAATACACACCTAAAATACATGTACTTACCTGAGAAACACTTCTACTTCAAAAGGCCCATAAACGTTTCATTGTAACATTTCTGAGTTTTACTGAACATGTGTGTAGAAGATACAATAAAATGGCATTAAGTGAGTTCTCTGTGTTTAGGGAGGATGCCATAAAGTGTTATTTTAGTTCTCTTTGTTTGAGCAGAGTGATACCTACCTGTCAACTTCTCTGAAATGCTTCTCTGTGAACATAACTAAGGACTGACTTTCCACTGTTTGCTAAGAACAAAAAAGGCTAATACTGATCAGTTGGTGTTTGCTATTCAGTCTTCTTCACTTTAAAACATATCCATTTTTCAGCAAGGGAGTTATTCTGTTGACAGTTTGGTTCTGTGAAGGGCTCTTACAATATCTGAGAGGAAACCCATCCACTAGTGTCTCTCGCAATGTTTCTACCTATCCACAGCTAGCAGCCAAAGAGTCAAAGGAATGAATCTGCAAAAAACTAAGAGCTCCTGTAGACAGGTCACACAGAACAACAGGGTACAAATCCACTGAGGGCTGTATATAGCTGGCTAGGTGGTTTGACTCGGTCCATAACTGTGTGCAAGCCCGAAAGAAAAAAGATGTTATCAGCTGAAGAAGCAAAGTCTGATCAAACACGGTGGCTGGGAAGGAGAGGAGCTGGAAGTACTCTTTCTTGATGTTGTGCCTGCCAAGTCCCATGCACACTCACATTTCACTCTTGCAGTTCCCATTCCAGGCTCATTTTGTAAAGACTTGGCTATGCCACAGCCCCACAGCCCCTCTGCTCCTCTTGTGTCCATATGAGAGCCAGTAAGTGGCAAGGGCTGGCCTGATGTTCCTGGGTAGGAGCTGAGCCAGGCAGTAAACCCTTATATACAATGATCTAATGAAACTCTGTGACCTAGGATGTGCATCTCCTCTGTCCAAATGAAAGGTTTTGCCTGACCCTCTCATCTGATCCAAAAGGTGAACCCCATGCAGCAGGTTTCTGATAACTCACTTTGCTGCTGTTGCTAAGGGATTGGGTAGCTGAAGGTCTGTAATACGCTTGAGATCTGAGCCACCAAGGACTAAAAGGAGTTTACTTAATCAGAGATCTCCAGCAAAGTCTGATGCAGCCAATGGAAGGCTTACATTCACTCTAGAGCTTTTTGTATCAGGCTTGAAATTCTTAATTCCTCACAAACAAAGAGAAAACAAGAGATTCCAAAGAGTGAGGCCTGGAAGAATGACAAAATTTGGTCCTGTAACTGTCATACTCATTATAAACTAGAGTTATGTGATTATATAGCTCTTAATTATCTTGTAATCTTCAGTGCTGCGTGAATATTAATGTTTACATAGCATCTGGATAAGTACTATCACTGCTGTGTGCTGTAGTTCTGTAAGTACTTGCCCTTCCAAGAAATGCCTGTTCAAGAATGGAACAAAAAAACTCATTTGAGAGAATAAAGTTTAGCCCTAGGAGCAACTTCCAAGTGCATTGCTGAAATGCCAGAGTTAAGTATGATATAAACTGCAAAAATGCTGACAGGAGGAGGGGGCGAGGGGTGAAGAGGGAGGGAGAAGAGAATAGACAAGATAGAAGAAGAAGATGTGATGGAAGAAGGACAAGGACCTTGATACATTCATTTGCAGCTTCCATCTGAAAATTTTAACAGAGCCTGGTTTAATTCCATGCTATAAAAACCGTGAAAGCATGGCCACACAGAAGAAAGCATAATAGGTAGGACTTTCAACAAGAAAAAGAAGAGAGTGTGTGCATTGTCTGCTCCCAAATTTGTTCCTGTATTTTACATTACACAATTGACATGGTCTTAATTCAGCTTCTTTGTGCGTGGATCCCAGGCTTGTGGGATTCCTAGGAGAGGAAACAAAGGTCCTTACTTTTGCTGATGGTTGGTGGATGGCAGATTGTGTCAAAAGGCTGTTGCTTAGATGACAGCAGCGTTCTGCCAGTGAAGGTTCTGCTCTCCTGATGTGCAAAGCAAATGTGCCAAGTGCATCTTGTGTGAGGGACAGTCGCTACTATGCACAGCAAAGCAGCAGGATTGAGGTCACCCTGAATGACATGTTCATTATAGTTTGAGTTCTTGTGCATAACTGGACAGTGCAGCTTGGAGATGGACAAGAGAAACTCCTCTCTCTTCTCTTAGCTCCTTTCATGGAGCATAGGATGTATCAGAGTTAAAATGTGTGGTCAAGTTCTTCATAAGTGAATGAGTTGAGATAAAACAGCCAGCATCTTCCTGAAACTCATACACATCAAATCACTATTTTTACATCAGGGAACTGAGGTCCTTGATATGTGTTGAGGAGGACACATGACACCTTGCTTTGCCATTGCATCTAGAGAATGTGGCAAGAGAAGAGAAACCTATGCAGACAGGACATTGCTGCTAAGACAGTGCTACTGGAACCAGGTAAACACATAAAGCCTCCAGTGAAAATTTGGCAGCATTTCCTTCCAGAACAGGAGTTCCCAGTGTGTATCTTTTCTGGACATTGGAGGCCCACAGTATGAGTATGAGTGTGAGTATGAGTAGCCTGTGAAGGGCTTTTAGGTGTGGATGTTTGTGAAGGAAGCAGCAGATTATTAGTTTCACAGTCTTTTCCACCCTTCCTGGAACTGGAGCCAATTACAGCTTGAACTGCCCAGCCAGCTTGGAGCTGTCAGTCAGCAAATGATGTCGCTCAGCAATGCCCTGTATTATGTATAACAGACCCTGGGTACAATTTAATTTATTTCCAAGAAATAAAAAAATTCTTGTCCAGAAGACCAAAGGCTGACTTACCTGCCTGAGGGTTGGACAGAGCAAGTCCACACTAAGACAGAAAGCTCAGACTGATTACTGCCATGTTATGAGAACTTGGGGCTACCAGGATGAAAAAGTTCTGACTGACTAATGTTAGAAAGATAAAGAAAGAAATAATTTTAAATGGTGAGCCTGTTGCATAGAATTTGCACTGTCAATCAGGAATAGAAATCTGCTCTGAGTGCACTGCTCAGGAAAGTGGACAAATGAACCAGAGTTATCATGGCAGTTGTATGTGCCATGCCAGGGAGATATAGTTAGTGACATTTCTCCACTGTGTTTCCTGTCACCTTAATGATGTCCTGACTACTGTACACTTGCTCATGTATTTACTTAATGGTTCTCTGCTTGGTTATATTTGTCCCTAACTGATGGCTTGAAGACCACATGCCTTATTGTCAAGTGTTGCTGCTCTCAAGTTAGTATAAAAAATAAGTTGTGAGTCCACTCAGGTCTAGGAATAACCAAAGTACAGGCCATTTTTCCATAGTAGCAGTCAATGTAAAATTCCTGGAAACAGGAGACTTTTGATTCCTACACTACTGTCCCAAGGCAGGTAACACGGTGGTGATTGAATTATCAGCTCAGATCTTTCAGCTTTAGTTATCCCTTCTCAGCTGACACATGATGGCTCATGTGAGCACTTTGATTCACTGCTGAGCAGAACAAGGTCACTACAGTTGCCCATTGATTTGAAACTGTTCCACTTTCTTCTGAAGTAGGCTGAGTGCTCACATGGCAGTTATTTTGTCTTAGCTGGGAGTTGTCAATGGACAGCTGGAACATAACTTAGACAGCTGAGCTGTCTTGCAAATGAGCCTGTGGTTTGCCACTGCATGTGAGCACCTTACAATTTACATAGCAGTTGAACAGAGAGCCTAGATACTCTTCACAGGCCTGGCAGGCTTTTGGTTCTCTGGGAGGTGAGAACTTTTTGAGGTGCCTGAAAACATGACCTGGCTCAAGGCAAGAGTTTTGAATGGTGAATAGTCATTAGGTCTAGTGTCTGGCTTCTTCCCAGGCCAGCGTGAATGTGCCACTATTAGTTTGGTTTGACAAGAATTCAGCCCAGTCTGTGCTCTCTGGTCTGATTCCACAGACTCCCTAGTGTGATAAGGTCAGCTGCAGAAAAGCAAAATGGGTAAAATTGGTGGACCAGTGTTGACCAATCAGTGGATATAATTTTTGCTGTGTTCCCAGGCTCCTTTCTTTATTCTGTCAGGTACACATGTCCGTGACAAACAAAATAAACTACATGGATAGTCAGAATATGAGTGGCTAATTCACACCTAATTGTTGTGTTAAACATTGCTCAGGATATGCCAGTTCTGGTTGACTGTAGCCACAGCTGTTTTTCCCTTTGTTTCAGTTACAGCAAATGTTATACTAATTCTACAGTTAGAGAGGAGGCAAGAGATCACACTATGTTGTCCAATGTACATGAAGTTTTATGCTGTAAACATTTTCACTTGCAGCACTGAATGCCTCCCGTCCCCAGTCTTCTTAGGTCTTGCAAACAATCTGGAAATATCTGTAGTAAAACCATCCATGCCCAGTGCTGTCATGAGCCACCTACAGCCTTATTATTATCACAACTTCAAGGCACAAGGGGATGAGCGTTCTGGGGAGACACAACTTTGTGGGCAAGGGATCCCCTCTTGAAGGTAGTCTGGGGATGCCTTTGAAAATGCAGTAGAGGAACATCAGTATTTTTGTTCCAAAAGCTGCACTGCTGTTTTCTATTATAGGTTCATTTTTACCTTAAAGGGTGGGCTTCCACTATATTAATTGTAACTGTTCATAGGCTGCACAGAGTTTTATTTTTAACATATGTTCCCTCATATATTAGTCGGAATGAATTACACTCCTTTAAGAAGTCATTTGACCCACTACAGGATATTTCTTTATACTAGGTGTTTGGAAATGTTAACACTCAAATGATCACGAGTGTCCTTTGAAGTGAACACAGGCCTGGAGATCAACTGCTGAAATTAGCACCTTGGTTGTTTTTGCTTTAGTCTGTCTGCTTGAGGTCTCTGTAACACAAGAGTTGATTGTTTTACAGCTTAGAGGTTATCTTTGACATCTAAAGGGGCAAAGCACTTCTTTTTCCTCTCTCCCCAGTTTGGATTTAGAAGCAGAGAATTTCTCAGTCTTGAGAGTCTCCAAAATATCCCTATCTGAAAAACTGGATTATACCAGTTTTGATTCAAACAAACAATCAGGGCAGATATTTTGGTCTTGGGCAGGCAATGAAACATGGAGGAGTCTCTAAAGCACTAAAGTTGTAGATTAGTCACCACAAAGTATTACCAGTAAGTTGCATTAGAAGTTGTTGTTAGGGAAAAATCCAGTGAGTTTGAGTGCCTCTGTATTAGATTGGCTAACATAAGGCACCAGCAAGGCCTCTTTATGGAGTCTCAAGGCACCTACAGTCATTAGTCACTTTAAAAAAATCCTGACTATTGTTTGGATAAGGCTTAAAGGATACTGCAAGGTTATTTTCTTTCTTGCTCCCTGCTCTCAAAACAGAATATACTCCCGAGGAACTTAATCTTATGGAAAAGCAAGGTGTTCACTGGGTTGCAGATTGTTGCTCAGACAATTCATACAAACCTTTTCAGGAAGCCAAGGAGGAATTTTACCTCTCCCAAACATTTTCCCCTTTTGCTAAGAATATTTGCAGATTTCCCCTATTTTTGTACAAGAATCGATAAGATACACATGCCTCACTGTGAAATATTTATTAAGAAAATTTGGGTGTGATTTATTCCCAAATATATAATACAATATTCCACTACATACATCCATTATCTCATGCTCTGCGATGATGGCAACCTGTGTGTGTTAAAAAGATTCATCAATAAACCTTTATTGGGAATACAGCAGTTAAGCTGTATACAGCAGGTTTGTGAATGTACCAAAAAAGCCAACTTTGTGGCAAGTGCAAGATATTTCCCTAAAATAACAGCAATAAAACTTTTCCAGTACACAAATGGCTACATTCCTTAGAATATCTCTGAACTGTTTGAGATAACATGAGGATATGTCTAAATTTCTGCCAAGTCAGCATTATCAAAAAATCACCACAAACCCTTCTCCATGAGGTCTGAAACCCAAAATAAAACTTGAACAGGCCATTAAAAAAAGGCTTTCTCCACCTGGTCTGAGATAGTATGAGGGAATGCAAATTGTTATCTGCACTAGTATGAAAGGTTTTAACCTTCTGCTAGAGACGCTGGAGTTTATTGATATTACCAACAACATTTACTTTTTCTGTGACTGTGATGCATTGTGTCCTTGGCAACCATTAAGTAAAAAAGACTTGTGACTCACTTGAAAGCTCTTGTGAAGGGCTTTGTTAGAGGAAGAGACTTTCTGCTATGCACTAATGCTGGGATTTTTGGAGATGAGCTTTGCATATCTGCTTGCCTTCTCCACTTCCTGGACTTTGTGCATCTCTGGAGGAAGAAGATCCTCATACTGATGTGAAAAAAAGAGTCCTGATCTGATACTGATGTAGCCAGCTTGGACAAAGCCAGAAGTTTAAGATTCTGATCCAGGATGTGTGATTAATCACTGGAATTAATTTCCTTAAGTTGTAATAAGAGCAAAATAAACTTTGTGATATAAAGCAATTGTATTAGTGGAGACTATACAGAAATTTTAAGCGGTCTCAGCTGTCAGTGAAGTGCTGGCCTTGAAATGGATAAAGAAGTAGCTTTTCCTGAGACTGATTATCTGTCGAATGGATTTCTTGCACTGAAAGAGTGGCTCTGGTCACCATTGGAAACAAGATGTGAGTGGAATGATTCACAGAGGCAAAACCTTCCCCCATGTGTTGCACTGCTGTGTTTATATGTAGGCTATACAAGATGTAGTGGTGATTTAGTTTCCTTATACAAAACCTTAGCATTGGACCTAGCTAGCTAATACCAGGCCAAAGCCCCAGAAACTTTAATTTAGCAGTCTTCAAAAAACAGGGTAAATGATTCTTAGGTTTCAGTCTTTCTGAACTGCTCTTTGATTGTTAATTGGCTTTGGTGGGACTAAAACCGGACACGACCTCAACAATTTTGCTGAATAAGGAACTGAAGAATGCTAAATTACCAGCTGGTTCTAATTTTAATTATTGTCTTAATTACTCAATTAATTTTGTCACATTAACAGGTGTCTTCACTTGAAGCAAGCTTTCTCTTTCTTCTGATTGGCCTCTGTTTTGCAGCCCTCCTCCACAATTTAATCTGTTCTTTGAACAGCAGTATTACTGCAAGAATGGAGGATGCTCTGCCCTTGTCAAGACTGAACCCTGTATAATTTTTCCCTCCCTTCCTGAATCATCTGTTGGAAGGCTGCGAATCTAGGAAGTTATTTTTAAATTATTATCTCTGTGATGGAATATGGCATCTTTGATGTGGGTGACCCGTTCAAAAAATACATTCTGCTGGTAAATTTTAAGCCTCTCATTAAAGTTTAATCATGACTTCGTGATATAGATGTCAATACATTTTATTTTAACTTAAATGTCATATAGATGGTTTAGAGTTAGAAAAATAAATGACATTTCAATGGTCACATGTAACTGTTCCAGAAGAATAAAGCTTCAATTTTATTTTGCCACTGTGCATGACTGTAGCGTAACTTCTGTTCCTGTTCCCCAAAATTCTGTATGCACTGATCATTCATGGGGTCTCACAGGAAGATGTTCCATCATCATGGGAGAATCTGTGCCTTGCTCTCTTGCTGCTCTGATGAAGTGATTCTGACTTCATTTTAATTTTTGTGTCTTGTGACCTCTCCCTGAATATGTCCCTGAAATATGTCCCTGAAATATTCAGAAGGCAATGGAAGAGATGGAATTTGTTCTGGAGTTACATGAAGCTATTCAGAGGACAAGGCACAGGAGAGAAGAAGCCAGCCTTCAAAAGATTTCCTGAACTTTGTCTTAAAAAATTATAGCACTTTAGTAAATTCATGATGACCATATGTGAACTCATGCTTAGCACAAATCACAGAATTTAGACAAGCCCTTTTTGTCTTAAGCATGCAATTTCTGTTTCCACTCAGGTCTACAAGCCTGAGGGACAGTGGTGAAAAACCTGAAGTAGCATAGAATTCACTATTTCTACACAAATTGTTCAGAGGGTTGATTGCAACTGCTGTTTTCTATAACTCCCCTGGTTAATTTTGAGGAGATATTTCTGTGTTGTTAGGTATGTGTGAACAGTAGGCTGAGGAGATCATGGTTGAGTTTCCAATATTGTGTAGTCTTCCCTCTGTTGACTGACCTGATAGACTGTATTGAAGCCACCTTTTCAGTTTCACTTAGTAAATCCTCTAGGTGAAATATATGGTTACAATTCATTACAATGCTAAGTTCAGACAAGAAAATGAAACTGCAGTATGAATAAATTTTACCCATTGTTTAGTTTTCAAAAACTTTACTCCACGTTTGATTGAGCACAAAGTTCTCAAGGTCGCAGTAGGTCCAGAAAGAGCAGAAACTGAGTTTTCTTACATTGTCAAGTGCCAAGGATCCTGCAGTTGGGAGACAGCTCAATAATATATGTTTTCCAAAAATCTATTTGTTAAATTGTTTATCATGAGCTGATCACTACTCCAATTTGACCAAGTCTTAACTGAAACTCTTTCCTAATGTTCCCTTATCTCCATCAGCTTTGGACTTTTAGCCTATGTGGCCAAATTTAAACAGAAAGGCTTGAAAGGAAAATAGTTTAGTTAGTAGATTAAGTTAACATGCAAGAGTAGGAGGAAGCTGTCATTTTATTTTGTACTTTTAAATTTATAACCATACCCCCAAGAATAAAACCTAAGGTTTCACCAATAAACTCATCTGGGGTACATGTGTAAGCAGTTAAAAAAGAATGCTAGACTTTGGCAGCACATCTGTCCTAAATAGTCAAGGAGCAGACTGGGAGTTGCTTTTTATTCCTTACACCACAGAACTTTTAATATGAGAATCTAAAAAAAACCAAAGCAGAATAAAGCAATGTTCGAAGTATTCAAAGTTTTTACCTTTATGAGTTAAACTTCTGTTGTGACTTGTGGTCCCAAAAGCCAGAGGAACAGTCAGAGTATAAATCATTTTAAACCTCCTTTTCCCTCCAGTCACAGCAACAGCATGATTTCCACAAAGTCACCTCCAAATGCATCATTTGAAGTAAATCTGTGTTCACCAGATGCCTGGGCATTGGGAGTTGCCCTACAGAATTTCAAGCAAATGATAGTTCTTTTTTTTTTTTTTCTGATAAGTTTATATTTTTTATATATTTAAAAGGATAAGCTATGATTGATCCTGGGATAAGAATGATCTACTAGTGTAGAGTAGGCCTCCACACTGAAGGAGAGATTAGTGAAATCAGATCTCATTTCTTTTGTACCCAATCTGTGCAAACTGCAACATATTCTGATGGATTTTTAATGAAAAAAAATAGTTATTTATGAAGGCACGTAGTATTTATTTTTGGATTACTGCTAAAGCTTGGTAGTTAATGTTTTCTATTTCTATTAATCTTTCCAGTGTTTTTATAGTATGCCTTTTCTAATGCTGACACTGATTATGCACTCCGGTAAGGGGGAGTTGCAATGGGAAATTTCTCTAATTTTGGACAGGGGAGACTGTACTTTTCATATGATTTTATTGCAAAACCAAAAGAAAATTATATTGACAATTTTGAAAAAATGAGCATGCAAATCATATGGAAATCATTCACTAAAATATGTATCAAAATATTGATAAACTTGAGCCAGCTTTACATAAAAGCTGGTTGAGGGCCTAAACGACCTCCTTATGGCTCACTGAGCCACCTGTTTTCCTTTGTGCCTGCCTAGTTCCAGGTGTGCCATGATTTTTTGGGAACAGGACAGATGTTTGGGGGGCTGTTCCAGTTCCACTTGATGTTGAAGCCAGTTTTCAGTAGAAGGATCAGCATGTTGCAAGAGCTAACATCAAAGCAACCAGTCAGGTCCCTGGGTTGGAAGACAAATTAGAAGGAAATGACCGTGCCTTTACCTTACCCTTTGTGAAAAAGCAGAAGGTGCTTCCCATAAGGTGGGTGAGGCCAGGTATTCTTTGGAATGGAGTAAAAGTATTTAAATCACCAAAGCCTTTAGAGCGTGAATGCTGAAGGCACATGGCTGCAAGCAGGTCCAACATTACCTCTGTGCCTTTAGCTTTGCTAAACGGAATTTTAAAGTCTTGAGCTTTGATAGATACCGACTTCAATGACAGTTTCCCTCTAACAGGTGTTCTGTGTTAAGGATGTCTTGTGAAGGACTCTCATTAACATTGCGATACCGTACTGCAAAGACCTGGGTATAATTTCCTAACATCTGATAGCAGCCACCTGATCTCTAGCTACTGCAGATCAGTTATTCCCACTGAGACAACTTTTATCATTGACAAGTCTAAAATTGATTCTCAAGACTGAACGCTTTACAAGTTGCATCAAACAGCAAGTAGTTTAAAGGTAGATAATTGCTGTTACATAGCAGGTACAATGTCTTTCAAACCTCCACAGGCTCTGCTCATGCTCATCAAAGAAATCATACTCTGTTTTGCATATGGCTACAAATACATGAGCATTTTTGGACAGGATGCTTAACAGAAGTGTATTTCTCAACAAATTCTGTCTCTTCTTTTGTTTTCATTACAGGAAAGGATTTTTTTTCCTTTCCTTTTTTTTTGTTTTAACGAGATAAAACAACATGAAAAGTCACCCTTTTGCAACGTCTGCTTGCCTAGCTAAACGTCTTTGACTCGGGTTGCCTCTGCCCCGTCTACCGGGCCTCTGCTGCCACCCACTGTGGGTTGCAGAGGAGAAGCTCCAGGCATGTGGTTAGCTGAAAGTCTTTTGGATCTGTTATCCAGACAAATTGCAAAATGAATTACTAAATGATGTGATTTACTCAGTATGTAGAATTTTGCAATACAAGAATTGTTTTTCTATAAACAAGTAAATCTTCAGTACTTTTAAAGGGCTATTTGCATGCAGAGAGGTTGCTGGACAACACTGCTTAAATCCTGCAGAAACAGAATTTGAAACCTTCTAAACTGAGCTTGAATTATTGTCTGTGGAAATACTGGGGCCATTTTTTTCTTACATCAGTCTCTGAAAAAGCATAGGCACCTTTGAAAATGTCCTGTGTTAAACTCCCATCTGTAGTTCTTGGTTCATGAAGAGCTGATGTAAGTCACTGCTCTTTGTTGTGATGGAATGTAGGACTTTTGAACTCAAATCATCAAATCTTGGTAGTGCCTGAAAATCATTCGTGTGTGACAGTGCTTGAACAATTACATCAGTTACTAAATTATTAACTGGGCAGTTAGATCCCAGGCAGTTCCTCAAAACCAGCACCTTGTTTGTTACCGGTGGGACAATGCCTGCACCCAGAAGAGGCAGAAGGCAGCCATCTCCCTGCCTGCAGTGAGCCTGCGTGAGCTGCCAGGCTGGGGTTGGGCTGCTGCCCTGCTCTGGCAGGCATTGCTGTCATGAACAGGTCTCTTCAGAGCTGTGCAAATTTTAATATATTATGTAACTAGTACATGCCCAGATGGTGTTAGTGATGAATTGGTTAACAAAATCCTTCAGTTAGCCCTTTCAGTGTAGCACCTTCCGTATAATGTTTGGGTTTGTGGGCTTTTTAAAGGCTTCAGTGACAGCTCTCATGAACAAGGACTTGTGCGCGGCTTTAGATACATGTAGGCAAGAGAAGGTCACCGACGTGCTGAGAAAATCTGTTGTCTCTTCACAGAGAGCAGTCCAAAAATAGTATCCTAAGTGGTCTTTATTAACTCTTTAATATACTTATCCCTTATCTTCTGTATGTGCTTGGCTTGCCCATTTCAAGTGAGTGGACATCCCAGTTTCCCTTTGAACATCTCAGAAATGCATGATCTGTTGCTTCATCGATTTTAGCATGTTTAGTCTTGCAGAGAAGTGCAACTCTTGATACAGGGTTGTCACAGATATTACTGGGGGAAGATGGGCTCTGAAATATTTGTGCTTTGAGTTCAAACACCCTCATCACAATAAGCTGTGGTTAGAGTCCTCCAGTGCCCAGAAACGGGACAAGTAGAGGACAGAGGAGACATAGTCTCCTTATACCTCCTAGGAGACTGTTGGATAGATGCTGGGCCTTTGGGCAATCTCTCTTGCCCTCTTTAAAGGCTTGCACACCCATAGCTAGGAGAGAGGAAGAGCAATACAGCTGCTCCCCATGAATGTCCTTCTGGGAGGTGACAGTACACAGTAAACATGCTATGGACTCAATCTATATCCCAAGGCTACGCTACATGTAGCTGATAGTTCATGCTTTTAGCACTGCTGACAGCCCATACCTGTGGGCAGCCTGTCTTTCATTCTCAGTGTGAAAGTATTTCCCATCCAAGTTGTCTTCAGCAGCACCTGCTTTTCAGATAACACAGCTTGTAGAAAGGAAAAGTTCTTTTCCTGACTGCTTCGAGGGTGCAAGAGAAATGTCCATCTCCACTATGAGTTATGTAATTGTAGATGTGATGCACAGATCTCTGGCTGGTTCCTCCTGTGAAACTCTGCCATTTGGTGTTAAAATGACTCAGGGCTGGAAGGGTCAAATTTCCTCTTGCTGGGAGGGTGTATTTTGATTTATAGGTATTATAAGGTAAAACTAAGATCACAGATTAAAGTTTTCTGACAGAAAACGTGGAGAAAGTTTCCTAATCTTTGCTGCATCCCCTTCAGCCTCTACTACACAAAGCAAAAAAAAGGACGTGATGCAAAAGGAAAGGACATAATCACACATTTCTCAGATTGCTGCTAACAATAGTTTTATTAAACAACAGATATGTCTTGCAGCACAAGGCATTACTGTGCATGCTGAACTGAGAATATGAAGGTCACTTATTTGAAAAATGCATGGTAAATATTTATTGATAAGTTGCAGATGACCACACAGAAGAGTGAAAAGCTTTATGTGTTACTAGCATAAAACAGAGTTTTCAGTCCAGTGACAGCATTAACCCTTTGGAAACCCCTCAGGGTCAATCTCTAAGTGTGTCCTCATATGTCCAGGATTCATATGTCTCTCTCCATCTGGCTGTTCTCTCAAAACAGTTTTATATGTTCTACTGACTGCAGTGCATATATCTCCCTGGTCAGATGTGAATACAACGGAGTCAGGAGAGTTCAAGATGAACTTAGTAAAGTTTTGAGTGAGACCAGGTGACAGGAAAGCATCTGAAAATGAGCATTTTAAAGGGAGTTAAGGAAGAGGTTGGGCAAGGAGGAAAATACTAGGCAGAGAAAAATGAGTAGTTATTTTGAGGATCCAGAATTAAGTCAGTATGGTGAAAGGTAAAATTGCATCCTTAAAACTGATGCAGAGCATAAAAGCAAGAGCTTGTGGTTGACAAGTTCTAGGTAGGGAAAAGGGAGAAGGGAAGTGATTTATCTAGAATTGCTAGTGGGCTACTAACTGTGAACATTGAAAATGGGCTACTATTGACCATATTAAAAGCTCGATGGACTTTTTCGATGTGTATTAACCCAGAGATTGACTCCATATGAGTGGTATGTGAGTGACAGTCTGCTAATTCCCATCGTAGTTGTGTTTGTGACATGGTTTCTCATTGCCTTTTTACCTTTGGTGCACTGGAACAGTTTGGTCTAGATTAAAAGGAGAACTTAAAGAGATTTTAAGATCTGTTATATAATAGGACAGCAGGAAATGGAAAGGGTCCATAAAAGCCAGCAGAATCTCTGTCACATTGCTCTAATATGCTTAGGAAACATTTAGATACAGCTTCACTGTGCTGTGTCTGCATTCATAGATAAAGGATGCTGAGCTCTGATGTCTGAAAAAAACGAGATGGGCTGTGGATAGGCATAGTTGGGCTTGCCAAGCAGGTATGGGCAAACCTTGAGGAGCAGAGGATGTGGGCTTTGATGTATTGGAGAAGAAGGGCACCAGAACCATCCTCCCTTGAGAATCAGACTGCCACAAGGCTGAGCAAGAGCTGCAGTTCAGCCAGCTTATTTATTAATAATTGGTAGTAGGTAGTTGATCACGCTGTTTGTATTTCTCCTCCCTTTATTTTTGTATCTTGTTTTAATGAAGGAGTGCTTATCTTCCATCAGAAGCAGGTGCCTGTCTTCCATTACTGTCTTCCAGATGGTAAGGAGTCCCTGACTATTGTTGTATTTCACTCTTTTTGGGGTGCTCTCCTTTTCCTTAAGGGAGGACATATACCTGTCATACAAAGATGATACAGATGTATACATGGGATGAACAGATGTACAAAGGGATATATGAACAGAAGAGTCATAATGTCTCAGAAATGGTCCCTCATGTTTGTTTGTCCTTTTTGTATCACAGCAAATACTATCTGACTTTTGTAGATCTGGTGCTTGCGTTCTCATTTCCTCCCACTTAGGCATAGCAATTCTTGGTTGGGTACAGCATCGGATTGCAGCAGGGTTAGCATGTGGCAGCAAGAATGATGCTGGGGGGCCTGAAGGAGGGAGAGCATTGCTCTAATTTTAAATCACTGAACTGGCAGGTTTGTCTTAGATCAGCTTACTCAGATTCAAAGGATATCTCTATGATCTACTTAACTGAAATTAACCTCTACTGGTATGAGGCAATTACATTCCAAAATCAGCAGCAAAATTCTGCTAATCAGTCCCTATTTAACACCATCCCTAGGTTTAAAGCATTACTTTCAATCTGTGAGAACAGGTTTTCAAACCCCGCTTTGGGTCTTCCTGAGCTCCAGCCCACTTGTGGGCAACTAAGTTTGTGTTGCGCAGTTTTTAATTTCATATATTCTGCCACAAGATGATTTTGCAGAGCAGGCTGAGCTTGGCTTGTGACTGAACTCACCCGGCTCCTGGGCACTCTTGTCCTCAAGAGGGAAGAGTAAAGTAAGAAGCCTCCCTCTGTGTCCTTCTCCTGTGTGCAGTGGGATCACCTGCCTTTCACAATCTCGTCCCTGTGTAGTACCAGTACTAGCATGGCCTCCGCAGTCCTGCTCTAAAAAGAAGACAGGAAGAGACTGGCAGAGGTCAGCACTGGGGACACCTATTTCTGGAAAAGGGCTGGAACAATACATGTTCATGGCTCATGAAGGAGGACATAAATAGGAAGACACCTTTTCCACGTCCTCATGTAACAATGACTTATGGACAGAGAAGGGGAAACTGTTATTGAATGGCAACGGCAGATGCCAAGTCAGGTTACATGGCTGTCTGAATAGGTGAAACCTTATGATTATTTTCAGAGACTGATAGAGTGTCGTAGAGTAAAGATAAGTGGAGAAGAATGGTAAGCTCTACTTCTCATCCTATACATTTTCCCACAAGCCTATGCAAAGAACAGCTGCCTAAAGAGTGGCATTAGGACATGAGGATGTTTGGTCACCTCGAACCTTGTGTATTTGCAAAACTTATTGATATTTAACTATATCTAAGTGTCAAGAAGCTCCCCATCTAGGCAGTTGTCTGGGGACACAAGTGAGTCAGGATCCATGTTTTAGTGTACATATAACCTCCTGTTTTATTGTAATGATTTTCCACAGTGGCACCTCTTTGGAAGATACTTTTGGATTGAAGCTATGTTTACCTTTGGTAATGGTCACGTTGCTGAGAACATTTTTCTTCTTTTTATTTCTTTACATAGCTTTAGAGCCTATGTGGAAGATTTCTTGTTGCATCTTGCTTTCTGATTCTCAGCAGTGGTGTTTCCTAAACCATACTTTTTGAGGGCTTAATGTAATGAACTCTACTGTACATTCAAGTAAAGACCTTGCTTGGTATAAGGGAAGTTAAGTGAGAGGAGAAGGTAAGGACTGGCTATTTAAACAAGTGCAGCAGAATTGCTAAGCCCTCTCCTTCTTAACTCCATACTCATCACCCTCACTCTCGCTGTCAGAACTCAGATGTGCTGTCAGTGGTCAGTGCTTTGCAGTGCTCTCCCTAGGTTGCTTCAAAAGACTTGCTCTTTGAAGTTTCCTTGGAAGTCCCCCTACAATGTGGATCTGAACAAATTTTCATCTTGAGTCCAGATTCAGTTTGTGTCCAGAAGCACCTCAGTATTTTGTATGCCTTAACTCATATACAGAGGAAAGCAGCTTGCTGAAGTCAAGACCAATAACCAGACCCCTGCATTTCTACTGAAATAGAAATGATGTGGGAAAAGATCAGGCTTTGTTTATTCAGTGCAGAGAAAAGATCCTGTTATGACTGAGACATAAGGCAGCAGGATATATACATCTAAATGTAATGCTGCTAAGGTGCTTGTAGAAGCTCAGAACTGCCAAAGCATCCTGATTGCATTCTAGTGCCTAAACCAAACAGAGAGGAAAAGTGCCTCTGTGCTTTAATGACCTTTCCTGGGGTTATGTTCTAGTCCCATTCATTTGGGGATTGAATCCCTGTTTTTCCTTTCTCCCTTCAGCAAATGTTTAAAAGTTAAAGTTCATCGTGAGTCTTGGATGAATTTCTGCACCCTTCCCAAAGCTCTTTGTAGCACTCCCACGTCTCTGCCCCGTCTGCTGCTGCTGACCTTCTACATATCTGATTTTGTATGCGCTCTCAAATAATGCTTGTTTCAGGCTGGCTGCTGATGTTCCCCTTAATAAAGGCTTTAAGAATCACAAGAGCCTTGGTAAATATGGTAGAACTATTGCTTTTGTAGTACACAACTCCTGTTTTCTCAGCCCAGTTTGCTCATTGACTCATTGGATGACCTTGGAGATAGCATACTGGAACAGGGACTTACTTCATCAGGCTGGTGACTAACTCATCTCGGCCTTGTACTGGTAAAATAAGAGCTTCTGTGCCAAGAGGTACCCTCACCCAGGCCCTGTTCAGCTCTTTTCAGTGCTTGTTGGACTTCACACTGAGTTTCCTTTGAAGAAAACAATGTCACCTTTTATGGATGATAAGAGCAGAGTTTGTCAGAACAGAATGACACAAGAGAGAGGCTTCCGGCTGCCAAAGATTTAATGCAACATTGATGGGAAAATCTAAACAAAGCTCCTCCCAATGTTACTGATTCATGTTGTAATATTATTTGAAACCAGAAATATGTACATATTAATCTGTGTGCTAGTTCACAAAGGACTATCCCAAAGAAAAATCTGGTAGCTCTTCTCTATGCCATATTTTGATGGTAAGCTTGGAGAGTGTTTGCATTAGAAAACTGCCGAGAGAGCATTTTAGTGGTCACATTCAATTTTAAAATGGTTTATATCTCTCCAAACCCCAGGTTTACAGTATTTAATACTACTAATGGGACGGTAAGATTGTCAAGCATTTATCAGCATAGACATATCAGAATGGAAATAGTAAAATGACCCATTAATCTTTGAGCTCTCAATATGTTGCCACAGAAACACCCACTGCTTATTATCCAGCTGTTATGAAAATACCAAGTTTTTAATAACAGACACATTGGAAGAGAAGTAGAAGTGCTGGGGAATGAATATTGCAGTTGGCTCAAACCTTCCTTTCCTTGCTCAGCTTTAGTCACAATCAGTTTGGTCTTGCAGGCAGCACTGCCTACTTCCCATGGAGATCAGTCATTGCCAGGCTGCATTTAAAAGGGAAGATAAGAGACAGTTTGTATTTTCTTTTCCTTCCTCCCTTCCTTCCTCTGCTTTATGCAGAACAGTTGGTCTGTAATCACAGCAGAGCTCCCATTGGCTTCACTATCACTAGGTGAAACTCTTGACATTTATTGTGAACACTTGTTGCATTTTTAAAGGTAAGTGAGCAGGTGGCCAAATCGTGAGCTGCCTGTGATTTGCATGGCTGTGATTTTGCAGCTAACACCCACTTCTAGGCTTCACTCCCTCTGCTATTGCTCCATCTCCTGACAATACCCATAGCCTGTTTTGCAGGATATGAATTTCAAAATGAGGAACACCTGAGCCTGTATTGTGCCTAAACCCTCCTGTCTCTCAAGATGCTTCCCACAGGCTTTACTGGGTAAAAAAATTTTAGTTAACAGTCACCTCATTACACAGCCTGCTTCTCTCCGGATGGTAAAGGAACTGGAAGTGAATAATTTATGTGTGAAGGTGATTCTGCCTTTTGCTGCAAGAAAAGGAATTAATCTCTTCGTAATGAGCAAATCCAAAGGGATTTTTTTCCCTTATGACTGAGGGAGAAAAGCTTGTCTTGCACCAAATCATTATGGATGTATTGGGGTGACAATCTTTTGTTAGAAAGAAGGCTCTTCTGGTATGTTTTCTGGCATACTTAGGAACAAGCAATTCAATGTGAGTAGCACAGCTGGTTTGGGCTGTATTTACTCTTTCAAACTAACCTCTAGTGAAGGAGAAGAAACAACTGTTCCTCATCTGGGGTCAATCCGCTGCCCTTGTTTGGAAGAAGTGTGGTGGAAAGAGTAGTGCAGTGTGCAGGCTGATGGCTCTGAGCAGAAACAGCATCTTATCCATAGGTTATGGTATCAGTATTTTCTGAGGCCCTTAATACGCAATGAAACTGCTACTTTATAGCTTGTCTTTGTGCAAGTGGTGACTTTATTTGTGGAATAAGTAGAGATTCCAAATATTCTCAGAAATAGAATGCAAAGGAAGCTATGTGCGGGTTTTGCCTGCTTCAACATGCAGCCCTGGGGGGTTTTTGTGGGGTTTTTTGTGTTTGGGGTTTTGGTTTTTTTTAATTAGGGGTGCACACACGCACTTTCCCTGATGAACAAGTTATTTGATGTTAACTGGCTCATATTCAAGCTTACAGTTCTTTGGCATGTCTCTCAAATAGCTTTGTTGGCCCATCTCTACCAAAATCAGATCTCACATGCTAAAGTGTGTTTAAGTCTAACTTTCTCTGTGAGACATTTATTTAAGCTCCACAGAGGCTTTGCAGGTGTGTCAGAAATAACTAGAGCTCACATATCTGCAGGGAAAAGAAAAAGCTCTGTTTATTCACTTAGTGATCTGGCTGCTTGTGTCATCCACAATGCCAGACAAAAAGTCAACACCTCTGTTTAACTCATGTTTCCACATTTTGCAGACCTGATAGTCTCAAGTACAACTGATAACTGGTGTGTATCTTACGCAGAGTCAGGAGAAACATCTGAAAATCACAGCAGCAGTACTATAAATGATCTAAGCATCCATCCACTGCCTGTGCATTAACTTTACCAGTCGGGATCTATCCCCCACAAGTCTGTGTGAAGATAGTAATCATCCTGTGGTGCATTTTAGAATGGAAAAAACTCCAACTACCAACCTTGTAGATTCTTTGATATTACTTGCCTAGAGCACTTTATTCAACCAGGATTCGATTCTATGATGTCCTAATGGAAGTATACTGCAAGGGAAATCAATACCCACACATTAGTTGTGTTAGGTACTGTGGCCTAAGAATAAAAAGTCATCCATGATGATGCATGTGCACTTAACAGGGATTAGTCCATCTGTGTCCTTCCATTTTTTTATAAAATGTCATCTTCATGAGTGTTTCAGCACTCGTGATGATTACTATATAGTGCATCTGCTAAAACTAATGATTCAAGTTCAAACACTTTCTTCATTTCCTAAAGCTCAAAGCTAGAATACTTCTGGGAACCAAATGAAAATTTCTGAATTGAATTAGGAGGAAAATTGGATTAGGAGGGTTTTTTTCTGTCTCCTAAGAAATGAGAATTAAATATCCTACCACAGTAAGACTGTACACAGTAGACAACACAAAGTAATAATTCAGAACTAGATAAACAAAAGAATAGCATTATATTTAGTTTTGGATGCATTTGGTTCATAGCTTCATCTTCTTAATTAAATGAATTGGGGTTCTTTTGTTTTGTTTTGTTTTGTTTTTTTACTGCTGTGTACATAGTACGTGCTTTTCTCTCAACTACTTGTGTATCCATATTTTTTTATTTAATAGTATTAAACCTTCATTGTAAGCATACATGCCTGTATAGCCCTGTCTCTAGCTGAGGAATAGGCTGCTCTCACCACCTCTGTAGTCAGCCAGTTTGTTTTCCTGACCTGACCACCTTTTCTAACATAAGCTAACTGCTGAGCTTGACTGCAGACATCAATTTCAGTAGAGGGCTGATCTAGGCAGGAAAGATACTGCATACTGAGGTAGTGCGTGATTTATGTTGCATTCCTGCTTTGAATTAGCTGTCCCTGGAAATGTGCTCAGTGAGCAGGTGGTGTGGAGAACAGCTACACTCTGAAAGTGCCAAACATCATCTGGCTTTGAAAGCAAAGGAATTTCCTTGTGTGGGCAAATGCAGGGTTGCACTAGGGATGATTTTGTATCTTGCTAAGAAAAAAAAGTAACTGTTCCCTGCTGCAGTACTCTAAAGCAAAATCTTACCCATCCATTAGCTGGCCATTCCTCTGTCTTGTGCAGTAATGGCTGGTATGGCCCAAAGACCTCAGAGTCTGTAGCTGCTTGGTGGTTTTCAGAATCAAATTCCTAATCCAGAAAATCTCCTAGTCCTAAACCATCAGCCTTAGGAAAGGCTTCAGTTCTTAAAGGAAGGCAGTATCCCAGACAGCTGACGCTTAGACCAGGCTGGTTCGGACAGGTTCAAAGGACCAGCTTGCACATCTGCACAGAGGAAGTAACGTCAGCCACTGTAATTGCAGTAATGTGATCCTCCCTGGTTAATACCATCTTGCAGAGGTTCAGGCACAGCCAGATGAAAAGAGGTTTTGGCTAGGTGCAGCATTTGAAACTTTAGGAACAGTTGCTGAATAAAAGACATCCCAAAATACTTTTTTTCCCTCCAGTGAATACAGTGCTGTTTCAGCATGCATGAGAGGTAACTTCCTGGTGTCCTCCACTCCTCTTTGGCTTCCCATTCACCTTCAACATTCAGCTTTCCTCTCTCTCTCCACACCTCGCCTATAGCCAGCGCTAGAAAACCTGCTTGCTTGTCTCTGGGAACAGTAGAACCACAGCCTGATGTGTCTGAAGGTAAATCCTACTCATTTTGGAAGCACAAAACAGTTTCTTACTCCTTTCTTTTCCAACACACCGGTGCAAAATATGGGACAGAATGAATGAAGCTGGACAAAAAACCTCATTAGACAAAAAAACTAATTAGTCTTAGAGTGTTCACTTTTCTGAAAGTTTAAGTCCTAACTAAAGAGAATCCTGCAAAATTCTTCTATGAGAATATATTCTTGATGTGAATTTTCCACTTTAGGTTCAGATGTATATCCCAAAGTAGCAGGCACAAAGCCAAGTAATGACACATTTCTGGGTCATGCCCTAATGTTGGGAACAAGTTTGCTCTACATTTCGGAACATCTGTAATGATGTGGTGAGACTGTCACACTACTCCCATGTCTCTAAGAAAACAGCTTTTCCAGTTCTCTTGGCAGAAGGAATATCTGAAAGATAGTAAAGTAGGGAGCTGTGTGGCTCTGATGCAGTTTCACCTTACTCAGGTGTCTCCCCACCACAGTTTTGCTCTACCCTGGCGTAGAAACTCTAAACAATGTTTTATAAAGCAGCCTCTCAATTCCTGGGACAGTTTGAGAAGAAAATCAGGATTTACAAGACCTAAGTAGGACCCTGAATGGAGATTAGCCACGGCTCCTTCAGTTTTACAGACATTGCTGCAGAGAATTTGTTCATCTGCATTTCTGAGCCTGAGATGCACATGTTTTTAATGGTCTGAGTTGCATTATAAACTGCACATGTAAACTGAGACCCAGGTTGTCATGTCTGACTGCAAAACAACAGACAGACATGCTCCAGCTCCAGAGGGTACGTTGTTCTGGAGGTGGCTGTCATGTCTCTACAGACCACCTCAGCAACAGGCTGCCCTGTGGGCAGAACAGGTGGATGTGGGTGGCAGTATCATTTATCCACTGCCGTTGGGATGGAGTCACTACACCATTGAACACTGTCAGTAGCAGTTGTCTTCCCAACATTATGAGCCACACAAGCATGGGATTAGAACAGATTACTGGTCAAATCCACCTGAATATATGAGCTGTTCAAATGTGTGTGATATTGTGCTAGGAAGTGGGCTGCTGGTTTTGCTTTCTTTCCAAAATTTTTTGTCGTCAATATGCTTCACTTGGTACAATACATCAGAATACAAGCTGGTATTGATGAAGAAACATAAGGAAATGCTTTCAACATGCTAATAAATCCGTATACCCTGAAGAGGAAATAAAAGGAATTTCAGCACAGATTGTTTTGCAAATATCTTTAATAAACCAAACCCCAAAATATTTTCCATATAAAATTCTTTAAAGGTAGAAGGGAATAAATTAAACACATCTTTCCCACAGGATGGGGCTCTGTTCTATCTATTTCAGCACAGTGCAATCTTATGTTGACTGCAGATGTAAAAGCAAAGCTGGTGGCTTGGATTTACTCGAGCTCTGGAGCTGTGCTGAGCAGGTGTAGAGGTAGCCCAAGAACAAGTGAAAACAGGAGACACAGTTGCCTGGTAGTGCTGCAGCTTCTCTGTGTGGGTGTTACCGCTGTAATGCTGTGTGGTCCAGGACCACATGAGCAGGGATTTTTGTAAGGCCAAATTCATCCTTCCACTTGCCAGAGTGCTGGGAACACTTTCAACTTGAATCCTGTAAAAGTAACCCATCAAGGGACGGTCACTGGGAAAAGCTAATGTTTAGCAATCAGGAGCATGTGTTTACTATGAACATCAGCTGAAATCTTACAATACCAACTTGTTTTTCCTTTGCAGGGGAACTTTAACTGCGTTTCTCTCCATCTTGGGTCTGACGCTTAAAGTCATTTTTGTAGGAGTTCCATTTTACAAGGGCCAAGAATCTCTGACGGGCTACGGAACACCATCAACCCTGTATTTTAACTGTATGTTTCCAGTAAATAGGCAATACCTTGTAGAATTGAGCTCAAAATTAATTTTATCAGGGAACACATCATGTTGTCTCTGTACCCATAATTTATGTGAATTTTTGCTACTTTCACTGGACAGAAGGTTGCTCAGCACATTCCAGTATTGAACATTAAAGAAGATACTGGGCAATGCTGTCAAAAATGTTTCATTATAACAGACTTTCTCTATCGGAGGTTAAGGATACTGAATAAATTGTGGTACTGACACTGGACATAGATTTATGTCACAGTCTTAAAAGAGATCAGTAACACTTAACAGCCTTGTTTACTGGAAAACCTGTTTCAAACAAGCACTTATGTAAAATGCATTTGTTCCTGAAGGTCAGCACAGTGAAAGGAACAATATGACCATTAATGATATCTCTCAGATACGGTTTCTGCTGGTTTTTGTCTCATCTGAATGCTGCGCATGTTTTAGTGTTGAACGATGAGAGAAAACCTTTTGAGAAACAGTGAGCAGTGTAGCAGCCTTCCTCACCATTCCAGGACTGCACAGCCAGTTGCTGGTGTCAACACAGGCATCTGCAAAGATCGTCACAGGGTTAAATGTTACCCTTGGATAAACAGTCTAAAACCCAAGAGAGTAACAGAACCACTTGATGTTCAACAGAACATCTCTGGTTAAGCTGAAAGATTTTAGCTTATTTATTTTCTAGTAGGTAGTGGAGTTTGAGGATAACTATAAAACCATCTGCCAGCTAAATGAATGCTGCCATTTAAATGCTCTGTTTGGACCTGTCTTTTAATTCTGGCCTAGCTGAAAAGCAGGTGTGCTAACTCAGTACTCATGGCTTAGCAGCAGCAGAAATGCAAGGAATGCACAGAAACCTGTTAGTGATGCTGTGAATTGCAAGAGTTGTGTCAATTTTGAAGGCTTTGGGGATTCTTGAGAACCACCAAAGGTGAACTGCTTCAAACTGCTGCTCTTCCTCTCCATTTGTTGTATATGCAAAGGGCCAAATTTGGAACTGATGTAACTCTCCCGATTTTCTGAGATGTGGCTGAGATAAACTTTGCCCTTTTAACTCCTGCTTTTCCTTCCAAGCTGTGTTGAAATGCTTTGGTCTTGGGTAGTTTTTTATTACAAAGAAAACATACTTGTTCTGTGTCTCTTCATGTCACCATTTTGACATACCAACCCCTTCTTTTCTCTCCAGGCAGTTTCTGGACAGCCTGGAAGAGTGTAACAGCTCATTGACTTGCAATGTGATTAATCCTTGGATTAGTTAAAATATGATGCAAACAGATCCTGACTCAATGCTGAATGCTGTTCTTGCTTGTGTATGCAGTGTTAGGTACCTTACAACTGTCTCGAATTGATCAGGACATCCGGATTTTGTAACCTCATTTTATAACTGTTCCTCTCGCTCTAATTCCATCCTGTGAAGTTCTGAGGATATGTAACAAGAAGCCACCCAGTTACTATTCCTTGCAGCTATCTGCTAGTGTCACCTGCTTCTCTGCCATCATCATGCAAGCATGCACTGTCACACTCCCCGCTGGAATCTCAACTCGCGGGTTGAGATTCACACCATCACTCAGCCTGACGAGACTGTTGACTCCTGGAGCCAGAGATGTGTTTGGGAGCACATAAAAGCACTGGAGTCCCCTACGTTTTGGCAGGACTTCAAGGACTATCCCAACGAAGAGATCTTGACAGCATAGTTGTAAACTCCAAAGGCCCCGAGGGCTCAAACACCATGATATTTATGCTGCAGATTGGATTGCCAAGATAGTACCACTGTTATGCAGACATTGGTCTCTGGATAAGAAGTAGTATTTCTCACACCTGTTAATTGGCATTTGAAAAAATTGAGACTGACTAGGGTGGGCGGTGTGGCTGAGAAAGACAATGCATGCAAAGGCTGTATCCGGTGGTTCTTCTGTTTTCAAAGAGACTTCAGCCGCATGGGTACCACAAATGTTTGTGAAAGCCACTATTAACTGAAGGGATTACATACTGCATTATTGTCATTCCTGATATATTTAGGACTATGCTTTCACACTCTTTTCAGTCTTTTTTATGATATCAATCTCTGCAAAAAGGTAAGAAGTACAGTGCTCTTAAAATAGAAACAGGTTTAAGAAGCACCTAATTGTATGATAAACTACTGTCAGATTACATGCAGGTTTTCAAATCAAGCATAATCCTTTATACTTTGCTCAGTTCTACCCCTGATGGAAATACTGTATCTAAATCAGGTTCTATGCAATGTTTCACTAGACTGGTCTGACTGCAGCAGTAAGCCCAGGTATTATTGTGTTACAAGGCAGTAACCAGGACATTTAAGACAGAGAGGTAAAATGAGAGATGTTTTGGTAGGTAGTGCTTCTGGCACTTCAGGCAGTGTGAGGTGAATGCAGTTACTATTATTCTAGAACAGCCAGCACTGAAATTAGTTCAAGAAGTCAACTGTTGACAGCAGATTTCAGTCTTAGTCTGCTGAAGTAAATAAGGCAGTTAACACCTTCAAGAATCAAATTTTGAGTTAACTTGAGGGAAAAACCCTTAAGAACTTCCACAGACATCATCACATTACTCAGCTCTAATACTCAGCATCTTTTCCTGAGAATTGTAAGGTTTATATATTAACATTGGAGCAACTGGACCATTATGCCCCGTGAAGGGCATAATTCTGTGACCCATACAGAGCACTCCATTAGCAGACAACAGAATAACCCAAATCCTGCTAATGAGTTTTAACTCTATCTTTTTCTAATCTAAAGACCTGATTTTCCTTCTGAACAAACTCACTTTAATGAGAAACAATTCCATTCATTTCAAACAAGTTATACTGAAAATAAAGCCTGTGTCAGTAATACGAGAATTTCAACTATGGGGAGTCAAACCATCTTGAAATTATGCAGCCTCATGTAAAATATTTGGAAAGTGCTCCCATCTAATAGTCAGCAGCAATTTAGCAGATTCTTAGGAAAAGCATTTCCTAATGAATACAATCAAACTGAGAATAAACTGTAAAATTTTTACAAAAAGCTGACAACAGGAATCATACAATTTCATGTCTGCAAGAATACTTTTACTCAGATTTTCTCCAAGCTTTTTGTCTGTTTCAAGTGAGTGGAGAAAACACAACTAGAGGCTAAACTGCTGTTGTGCTGCTTTATCCCTCTCTTCCTGTTCTGGATGTGCCCTTGTTGCTCTTTTTGACTGTTTTTTTTCAGAGTCTACCTTTCTCCTTTCCTCATTTTGCCTTTTTTTATATGGCTTCTCCCGCCTCGCTTAGCCTTCAGTCTTTCGGTGGAACGTCTCTGGCGCTTTAAATCAGCACAAACAGATCCTCCCTGTTAGGCAAAAGGGCTGAGGAGAGGGAGTTAGGGTTGTTGTTGGTGGTGGGTAGGCGGGGACACTGGGGTGAGGCGACCCCAAGGAAGGACCGAGCGAGCCCGGGAGGGTCCGGAGGGCCAGTGGCGCCCTCTGGCAGCCGCGGCGAAAAGTTTACATGATGCTAGCCTCCTGTTTCAGCTGTCACTATTTTAAACTTGCAAATCCCCATTTATTGAATGAATATTCTTGCCATAGCGTGTTCTTGTAGACTTTTTTTCAGAGAGTTCTGACGGCATCTCTGGCCAAAGCTGTACTCAGTGCAACCCAAACTCTAAATGTTGATTTGAGTTTCTTAGGCAGATCATATCTTCAGAAATTGCTGCAAGTTGATGTTGAGTCAAAACTTGGGATGCTCAACACATTAAAAGCTGACCTTGATCCCAATTGTTGCTCCTTGGCTGCTTTGCCTGGTAATGGATGTTTTCAGCCTCTTCTGATATGTGGAAACTCTAACTTGCAACTCAAACCCACTGTCAACATGCCTGTTTCCCTTAGTGATCTGTCAATGAACTACAAGTCTGAACTCCTGCACTTGCTGTGATTAAAGTTATCATATTTTATGGACAGGTCTTGTTCCTTCTGCAAATCATGTACTTTGTGAGTTTAAAAGTTTTGATATCATAGTAGTGCATAAAACCATTTCAGTTTCTTCTAAAGTGTTATGAGACAACTCTTATTTTCCGTTCTTGCTGAAGCTTCATTAGAGAAAAGTGTCCTCTGCACAGGGCTCTGTGCAAGGACCTAATTGTATTTATTTGAATTCATCCCAAGGCTGAACATAAAATATCAGACAGGTTCCTTTAGCAGTGTTGAAATAGCATAAGTGGGAATATCTGATGCTGACCATGCATGTGATATTCCCAGCAACTGACTGTCATGCCTTCAAAAGATCAAATTCAGCCTTCCTTGCATGGTATAAGATAAAATCTGTCCTAGGATTTAACTGTACCTGGTAATTAAGTTTTAAGAACAATAATGCCTCACAAACCTCTCCAGGCCTACAGTAAGCATGCTGGAATCTTGGTTGCCATTTCTGCAAACTGTTTACAATTCACATACCTCTGCAAATTCAATCCTGATCTCAAATTGCTGCTCATAAACAACATAGCAGAGATTTGATGTATGAGGACGTGTTCTGAATTCCCCTTCACTGGCAGTAGCCTAGCTATCTCCTGACATTAAAAAACTCTCTCTGTCTATTCTTATTACAAGCAGTGCTGTTAACTGCTTTAATGTATCTCACAGCCAATATTTTGGTGACTGGTGGCAAGAAGGCAGATGTAGCATGCGTTATTCTCTTCTTTTGCTAGCTGTCTGTAAATGAATATTTTTCACAACTGAAGGCAGGTCAACCTCTGTTAGCCATCCTGGAATTTCTCTGGCAGTCCTTCAAAGCCAGATTTTGTTAACCTTCAAAGCGTGATTCAAAGCTGATTTTTTGAGCTGTGCTCTTTCTTATTCTTAATACATCAGATTTATTAGTGAACCTTAGTAGTGCAGTGATAATTAAAAAGGAGGTAGATTCCCCTGTTTTATGAACTGTATTTTTAAGAAGGAAGGAAGGTCTTTGCAGAACATATTTTTCCAGTAAGAAAGAAATAAATAACTTGCCTGCATTTACTTGACTTATTAATATGCACAAAATTAAGGGTTCTGTCTCCAATTATTAGCTGTTTCATGAAGACAAGTGAGCATCCCAGCACTTCTTGGGATATATGCATCTAGAGTTTGGGAATCATGTTAGCAGTACAGCACAGGACCAAGCAACAACAGACTAGTGAAGTGGAAATCTTGGTAGATGCTGAGTTAAAAAGTTAGGTCTGGTAGAGACATGGGTTTACATGTCATAGTGGAGAAGGATGGGTGTGACTTTACAAGAAGAAAATAGCATTTTAGGAATGTGTCGGAGCCCTTTGAAGAAGCTCTTGGTTATGTAGGCACATGCTTGTCTCCAGGAGACTTTTGACAAAATTTCTCTAGGTGTCAAAAAACCCCCTAAACTATGACAAGATTAGATTAAAGGTCCTTCATGGGTCAATAACTGGTTACAGGTAAGAAATAAAGAGTACAAATAAAAGTAATTTTTTTCATTCTTCTGGGGATCTGTCCTAGGACCTGTACTATTTGACATACTCATAAATGTTGAAGAAAACGGGACTAAAAGAGAATGACAAATTTTACATGTGATGATAAAATACTTTGGTCATTAAACACCAAGAAACAGCTGTGAAAGATTATTTGCCTTGCAGAAAGATTTTATGCTGTTGGTAGGCTGGAGGATACAATACCTAGTGAAATCCACTGCTACCAGACACGAAACAATGCATTTGGAGGAAAAATCTAGTTACAGTGATGGATTCAGCACTAGTTATTTTCTCCTGGGAATGAGTTTCATAACAGATTTCTGGGTAAATGTCAGCTTATTTTGCAGAGGTAGTTAAGTATAGACTAGTAAGAGTTGCTAGGAAAGAAAAAGTAAGCAAAAAATGAAACACCATTATGCTACTACAGAAATTCACAGTGTGAGTGTATCCTGAACACTGTTTGCAGTTAAGAACTCCTGTTGCTGGAAGGATATGGCAGAACTAAGAAAAAGATATTTTGAAGAGTGGCAAAGACAAGCAAAGATTTGCAGCAGCATCTGTATAAGGATCAACTAAACAGGCAAGGATTCTTCTGCCTGGAAAAAACATACATTAGAGAACAGAACAGAAGGGGTGACTATAAAACTGTAAGGGATACAGAAAAGTGGATAGGTCTATATATATAGAAAAGGGTCCACAGTTTTACTAATAATATTAGAACTGGGAGACATTAAATGAAACCAGATGCAAAGGAGGCATTTCATCACAGATGCAGAAGTGTGGAAAACATTGGCATAGGTTTGTAAATACCGAAAGTTAGCATAGATTAAAATATATATGATTAATCACTTGAATGGAAAAAAATGCTGCTTGACAGAAGGGTAACATTTCTGGAACAGGAATTTCTGAGTCAGAAACTGCTGGAGTCTGGGAAAGTACTCTGAGGAGCCCTCTAGCTCTTCAGTAGCTGTTTCTGGAGAGGAACACTGAACTTTGTAGATCTATAGTGTGACCCACTATAGCTTGCTGATATCTTTGTGGCCAGGAGAAATAGCCATGGAAAAAAAGAGGAGAAGGTGAGTACAAAGTACAGGCTGAAGAAGACCCTGGTAACATGCTGATGTTGTCAGCCCCTCCTAACTTTTGGGTTGCTTTACTTTCACACTCGTTTTTACCATATAAGAACGTGCAAGATTAAAATTAGCACAGGGAAAAACCTCTTCCAGAAGAGCAGAAGGAGTTTGTGCTCTGGGAAACACACTTAAAGTGGTAGGCGACTTTTTTCCTGGTCACTCAGGTGTCTGGTGTTTCTTGAAACAATTGTTTTTAATGCTGTGTTTGTAGGATTATCTGTGTCCTTGTAGGAGTATGTGGCTGAATTACTGAATATCCATGACAATAGCTCTTTCTTCCACTAGATGTCTCACAAAGCCAGCGATTGCAGTCCTTCTGCTCAACTTGCACTTCTTTTACCTAGAAGTTTATTATCTTTAAAATAAACGGTTTACTAAATATAAACGCTTTATTTATCTACATGCTGATGCTTGAGATAGTATTGGATAATAAGCTTAATATTCCAAGCCACCTGTAATCTAGATCTCAGTGGGAATTTATTGTTATAAGATGGGCTGTCTTCAAAGATCCAGGTGAAGCAAGTCGCAAACACCCAGATGGATGTCAGAGTACATGTGTGTGAAAACAGAGCTTTCAACTCTTCCCTCGCTAAACATATTTAAGGTTTAATACAGGGAATCTCTCATGCATATTTACTTTTCCACTGAGGATATGGAGATTTAGTTGCCTGAGTAATCAGTGTCTTTTTGTTATTCTACCCACAGCCAAGAGCTGGTGCTCCTGCTTCAGCAGAGGTTACATACTCAACAGCTAGCACATTGCCCTGAAATTCACTTTCTGTGGTATCTAGGCCACTAAATTTGGGAGCCCTTGCTCTAAAAGTTGATAAACTACATTTACAATGAAAAGATGCATTTTGATATTTTTGCAGTAAGAATACTGCTCAAGGAATGTCTTAGTGAGTTATTTTCCTTTTTTTTTTTTTTAATATAACTGCAAAGAGAAAAAGGAACATTTTATCTGACTACCTTTACATCACAAAACAGAGATACAGGCAATACGGTTGCTATTATACTTATTTAGAAAGGTCTCTAGAACTGATGTGTGGACTGTTTGTCCAGAGAAGCAGTTTCTCTAAAGATACCCAGCTTTCACTGAAAGACTGCAAAATCCACTGTGACCACAGGTGTGATGTTTTGATAACTATTTACTCTCATTGTTAAAAATATGTGGGTTTCTCCACATTTAATTTGTCCATCTTTACTTAGACACTGGCCAAGTCATGCCTTTCCATGTGAGGCTAAAGAGCACCAGAACCAATAATAAGACCCTCCATGGTACCTGTATGGCACAAGTTTATAAATAGATGTACAACAGAGACTGTGGGACCCAGATTTAGATTTCTAGAAAGAACCTAATCTTCAAGAGTCTTGACTATTACATCCTTTGAAATGGTTTGTCTTCTTTAGTCAATGTTACTCTGAAATCAGTCTCTTTTTGGGGTACGGGTAACTGTGCAAACCCAGATAACCAGATGAAGACAGATGATCCAAAATAACTACCCAAGAACTTTTATGGCTATTGCAGCATTAAAATGAAATACACTAACAAATCTTGTCTTCCTTTTTGGTAACAAGATTTTTAGTAATCTTTTAATTTTTTTAATTTTTCCAAGCCTATCACAAAGTCCTCTTCCCTCTAGAGAATGAAAATCCTTTCATATTTTCAGCATGTTCTCAGCAGCTGCTGCCAAAATCTAGAGTTCTTTGACTTCATACTTCTACTTAGGCCATGTCTCAGGGGAGACTTTCTAGCAGGCCTAGGGTAAAAGAGACTTTAGAGATTTTGGCTGCACAATGCGTACTGAGTTGAGACTTGTTGAGCACTGATAAGACAGCAGTTGAGGAAGTGGATTAGATATTGAACTTCACTTTAGAAATGAGCAAAATCTGGGCCAGCAGAAGGAAATTTGGGAAACTGAAGGAAGAAAAGAGCTTGTGAAAGCTGGTTGAGACAGGAATGGAAAGAAGATTTTCAGGAACTTGGAAGGTTTTGAGCAAACTCAAGTTAGCTGGTTAGTTCAGCAGCATTTTGGGAAGGTGGGACAATGGCAGGAACGAGCTTTCCTAAGCAGTAGGTCTGGACTTCTGTGAAACACCATCTCACCTAGACCCAGTCCAGCTGCATCTGGAAACCACTTTACCCATGATTAATCCTGTTGGAGGACTTGCTCAGACGTTTACTCCTTTGCTGATTACTAATGTTCTGATTTTCAAATTAAATTTGCTCTGACACTGTTTGCAACTATTTTTTTTAGTCAACACTGTCCTTTATTTTAAATATTTTTTCTTTCCTTCATTTTTACCATCAAAATATAATCATAGCAGAAATCGTTCTCTCAGCCATCACTTTCTTGAAGTGTATAGTCAGCACATGTAATATGCACATATAATATCAATTATGTAAAAAATGTATTTTCCTAAACATTATCTATTTAAATCTAGTACATCCATCAATATTTGAAAACCATTATTGGTTACCCATGAAACCAGCATAACACATTTGAGGAGAAATAAGGTTATATTATTGCAATTTTCTTTTAAATATCTGTAAACATATCTGTTTGGTCAGATAGAAAGCAGAGTGCCCATCCCCTTGTAAAGTAGATTTTGAAGTTGAAATATGTTAGTTTAAGAACAATACTTTTACCACTTGCTTTTATTCTGCATTCTGCTGTGGTCTTTCTCTGTGCAAGTATTTTGTTTTTTGTTTTCCACCATAACAGATTGTTTGTTTCCCACTGCATGTGGAGGACTTGAACTTTTAGATCAGAAAAAGAAAAGCCTAATGTAAGCAATATGTCAATTAGTCAGCTACCTCAGTTGCTTGCATTTTGCATTTCAGAAGAGTTGAATAGATTCCCTTTTTTTCTACTGAGTTTATTTTACCTTTTGAAAATACATTTTCTTCCAAGTATCTCCGGAAATGACACCTGAGTAAAGAGTGCTAGAAAGGCATCAAGTTTGCAGAGTTGAAAGAATTTTTCTCTTCCTTTGCTGGTTTGTTGTCATTCTTAAAAAAGGCCTTTTGGGGTTTTGTTCTTTTGATGTAGAGATGTAGATGAAAAAAACCAGATGTATATTGTTGGTTTAATAAGTACACTCAAGCATAATCCAATACACAGTGAAAGCAAAAGACTTCCATTAGCTTTTATGGGCCTGATTTGATGCCCTTTATACATTAGCATATCCTTCTGTGCAGGAGTTGATAAACTACTGTTATCGTGGCCTTTGAAAATGGAGTACGCCAGGTTTTTAGCACTTCCAACAGAATCTCACCAAGTTAATCATTATGCACCAATATCTTTTTACAACGCTAAGTAACAGAAACACTTGCTCTATAGTATATTAGTTACATTTTTTCCCCTTGTCAGTACCTCTTTAATTGCCGTCTCCCTTTTGTATTTATTATTTATCTCTATAATTGTATTTTTTCAGTATGTGTAACCTGTTGGGATATAGTTAGTAAGAAAGACACCATAGGAAATAAAGTTTTATAGCACAAAGAATTGTTTTAAAATGTTGCATGTATCAGCCATTGATTTAATTTTTATTGCTTTCCAAAATCATAAGCCACTTCAACAGCCAGCTCTCATATCCTTAACAGCAAATAAGCAAAGAAGAAATGAATAATACATTTTATTTATGTTGCTTCCTGCAAGTTATATCTAAGCCCATCGGGTGAAGATTTAATTTTCATTGCACTGTGTAGCTAGCAGTTGCATATCCATAATCTACCACAAAGTAAATAAGATATTTGTATTGCTGCATTGAAAAAAGGAAAAGTGAGGGACTTTTCTATTGAATAAAGCCCTTGTTTTTGTTTTTTATTTCAGTTTTTACCCAGAGATCTCCATTATGGACAGCTATGATGAGTTATTTGTTCAAGTGGAGGTGGATGAAATTGAATTGTATTTAGTCATCTAAGGAAATGCTTTTGAATAATCAGAGCATGAATTATTAATCATTATTAATTATCCAACTTAACTAGCTTGACAATGAGAGTTGATTTGACTTCTTCACAGATGACACAAGTGTTGAAACAGTCTCTTGCATACTCCTACCACAGCTGTCAAACATACGTATCACACCAACCTCGAGAGTTCAATTTGAGTGTTTGCCAGAGCTCAGATGGCTATCTGAACGCTAGTAAAATAAGGTATCATTCTCCAGCATATTCTCCTTCCAATCCATCCTTCTTTTACATGGCTCGTTTCCTCCGTTCTTGCTAGCAAGACTACCCAGGGATAACCTCTTGGTTTCTTTTTTGATATTGTCATTTTGATATGATCTTGTCTAGCCTTTGCTGCCTTTGCCGCCTTTGCCGCAAACAGATTTGAGGGTTCATTATCCAAATAATTATGCGGTAAGTTTTAAAGGAGTTACAAGACAGAAAAAGGAACAGGCATAGTATCAGGATAATGGACTGAAGCTGTTGTGGCAGCTTTTCAGACACTTCCATTAAGCTACAGCCAAATGCTTTTATTAACTGAAATGCCTATATTCACACTTCTCAGGGCCTGTTTTGCCTTGAGTTCACTTATGCTAAGCATGGGAAACACACTGCAATGTAAGACAGATTCAGAAGTGGCCTTTGCAGTGCCTAGAATCACTCCTGTGGCACAGATAAAGCAAAGGCATCTCCCAGACCTAGAAGTTCCCAGAGATCTGGTCTCTCTTGGTTAGTTCTGACCCTGCCTGGCACCTTTGGGAAGTGACTTCTTTATAGCTCTGTTGTCTCATCAGGTGTATGAGTGTAAACCCTTCCTAGTAAAACACTTCCAACTCAACCAATGCTGATCTCAGAGCTGTGGATTGTCAGTACTGTAATGCAGCAAGAGGCTGCACTCACCCTTTTCTGGTGACATTGCAGACAAACACTGCACGTGAAAGAACCCTGTGAAGAGTCGAAAGACTAGAAGCTGAGACTGATCTGAGGGAGTTTTCTTCAGCAGCCAGGTGACAGCAAGTAGAAAGACTTTTTGAGACACAATATAATGTGTGACAATTTCCTTAATTGTTATTCCCAATAACAATTCTCTTTCTTTCAAAGGGCTGACTTTGTGTTTATAATCTCCAATGCTGAAAAAGCAGAGCTGGATTCTTGGTAGCCACTTTCCCCTGATACCAAAGGAAGACTAGGTTCATTGCACTGACATTTTCTTCCATGGTTGCCTATGATACCCAGGAGACCTCTCGTGGCCCTCTGAGCCTCTATGCTGGGGGCCCTTCCAAACTGCTTTTTCCTACAACACTGTTTTTTTCCTGAAGTTTTCCAGGATGATTTCTCCTGCTGCACTCAGTGGGCTGAAGTAAAGGCTGTCACTGAAATAAAAGAGTTGCTCATATGCTTCATTACTACAGTTTCCAGCTATTTGTGTCAATAACCTTCAGTCATGTTTAGAAGTTTTCCATACTACTGCAAAGACTGGGAACTTGACTAATTGTCAATGTAAGCTGCACTACTGGGTTTTTCTCATGACTCGTATATGGAGCTCTCAGTGTGGGATTGTAAAGTTTATGATATGGGTTGAACCAGATACTCTTGAAGGACAAATGAAGGTCAGATGAATTGTTAGTTAATTTGGAGGCAAGAAATTTAATTAATTTCTGATTTTACTGGTATGAATCCTCCACCTGTGGTAATTCCTTGCCAAGCTTAACTACTGTTCCAAAGGTTTCTTCTTGTTCACCACAATTAGTAATTTTAAATATCTTGCCTCCACCTTGAAATAAATTCAAAGCTCATGTCTTGCCTCATGACTTCTCCACCTCTGTGCTCTGCTGGTCTTCTGACCTTCCAATGCCTTTCCCAGCCCCTTGCTATAGTCAGCTGCTGTCTTTCCCTCATTTCTCACAGAAAAGTTATTTCTACAGGCTTAATCAGTATTGAACTGTGCTGGGTGAGTGCTGTCTCCACACTTGACATGATATTTACAGAAAAGGAAATGAAAACTCTGAATTCTTCTAAATCTTCCTGTGCATCTTCTCTTGGAAGGGGGTGAACTTTTCATCTTGTACAGGACTCTGCAACTCAACATCTCTTAAGCCATTGTGGATTTATTGCCAGGTGCCCTCACTAACATACATGGTTCCTTTGAATGTTGTAGCAGAAGTTAGGACACAGCTTTGCTGATCAAGTAGTAATGTTGAGCAACAATGGCACTATACATGATCAGAAGTATTTTTCCAACCAGTAGCTCTTGGCAGCACAATGACCCCTCTCATTAGGCAATGCCTATGGATGTGCAGAATACAAAGTCAGACTGTGTGCAGGAGCTGTTTAACAGAACAACACTATGCACTTTACCGACTATAGGCAATAGCGGAAAGGGGAGTGGGGCATGGAAAGTCAGCCTGAGAACAAAACTTGGTTCTTAGATACAGAGTCCAAATCTTGTAATAGCTAAACTTGTCATTCAAAGACCCGTCCAGTAAGAGCAGTCCCCTACAAAATGCATTAGAGGAAGCGTTCTGACACAGAAAGAATATGTGTCTATCCTGTTTACCGCATAGTAAATTGGATAAAATGCAGCTTTCACTCCTCCTGCTATAACGAGGCCCTGTGCTATAGGAGAAAGGATCGTCAAACAGTGCCTATGCAGACATTTCTGAGAAATAAACTCAGGAGTGACGGAAGATTATAGAGCTGCTCAGAGATCCCTTTCTTGGCAAAGGTGATTGATTCATGGGTTGTTTAGGGGTGTAATAAAACGCCCATATTTAACAACAGGTTTCTACACGTGCCCCGCAGAAATCACTTTTGCTTCTACACCAGAACTACATAAACTCTTTGAAAAAAGGAAATATATTTGAGACCCTCCTTATTTTTTCTCTAAGTCTGGGCAGGAGTCTGAGACTGAAGACTTCAGAGATACCACCCTTCATAACAAATGCTCCTAGATTCCTGTTATTATTTGATAATTTGATTTCCACATGAAAATAAGTACAGTAGATCCCAGGTTTCTCCTGTTTCTCCTAAAGCTGTACTAGTTATCTACAGGGACCAAGGTAGGAAGTGATATGCAGAGTGGTTGTGAGATGTCCTCTGATGACGATGGCAGCACACGTAGTTGGGTCACACAGGAGTATTCTGTCCTGTGAGACTGCATTTCTGTGAGAATCATAGAGTCATAGAATCATAAGGTTGAAAGATCCCTCTCAGATCACTGAGTTCAACCGTGCCTGTCTCCCTACTAAACCCTGTCTCTAAGGAACTCATCTGAGGTGTGATAACACATTCATGTGCTCTGTCTCCTAAACAGGGAGCAAATAAGATAATTACAGGGGAACTAACATGAAATAACCAAGATAGTGTAATTACCTCAAAAGGTAGTGACCATCCTGTGAAGACAAGCCTTTTCACAATGTACCTTTGACCAGGGCAATGAAATGTGTGCTTAGGACTGCTTTACTTTAAACCAGCTGTGTCTGCTGCCCCAACAAATGAAGACTGCTTTTCTGCTTTTGTGGAACAAGTCTATCCTAGACTGAAATACAAGTGGCAAGAGAGAAATTAGCTTGAGCTTGGCTGAAGAGCGTTTGTGTGTGGACAAGTCCTGCCAGCAAAGGACTCCTTCTGGAAATCCTGGTATGGTGTAGCCATGCAATGTCTTTGCTCAGCTGTGACAGATGGGTTTCTCTGGGCAGAAAACAGCCACAGCTCCTGCACGTCTAAAATCCCACGCATACTTCCATTTCCACATGCTGGGCTTCACATGCAGGTTTTTCTTTGCTGCTCATTGTCACAGAGCAGAAACAGCTGCACAAAGCAACAGATTCAGCCTCTCAGCTTCTACGTACAGGAGAGCAGGACCCTTCTGTTGCAGTATAGCCCCAGGTTCATGTCCTTAGTCTTTCAAAGAGCAGCAGAGAGAGGAGAGGGAGCAGATGTTTCTCAAAGTACTGAAGATGCTTTTCACATACATTTTCCAGTGGTAACATTACCTGTTAGCTCAGAGTATTTGAATGACTAAGAATTGAGAGAATACAGCAATGATGCTCTGACAAAGATACTGACCAAAGATAGAGCGAGTGAGCTGGAGCTGGTACTGCTAATGCAGGAAAATGCTTTCATCTTTTACTGCTATCACAGGCTGTTGTGTATGTTTGTGTGTGTGTGTGATTTTAGTAGCTTGGGATTAGAATAAAACTAACCTCATTCCCTTGAAGAAAAATATTAACCATCTGTGACCGAAAGTGTATGTTCAGCAATTGCATTCCACATCTATTTTCTTTGCTTTTTAAACTATTTGTACAATTACACCACCCACAACCCTTTGCACTCAATGAAAAAGTTTCACTGTGGCTAGGATTCACTCCTTTGTCTCACCTACAGTATGTGGGAATTGGAGAACCTGGTATATAAAATACAGTGCAATAACAAAAGAAATAACAACTGATGGTATGAGAAAGATGAGATTTATATGACATGAATATCTCAGAGCAAAAAAGGAAAGAGTTCATTTCTAGGGAAGAGGAGGTAAAAGAGAGAAACAAATAGTATAACTGCTTTAATATAACTTGGAAACAGATCAAATTCCTAGGCTTGCTTTTCTGATTAATTCCTAATAAGAAAATACACAAGTTTTTTTAGTGATTTAAATCCAGTCACAATGTTAGTTGCTTTTCACTGCTGAATTAACAGTTAGATGGCCTGATTTTAAGAGGATGGTGGAATCTGCATATCCCTACATCATCAGCTTGTGAATGAGGTAATGTTCAAATGCTTGGCTGACTCATACTGGTAAGGTAAAAATATAAAGGCAGTGAATCTGAGGCTCCACCTTGTCTGCACCAAAGTTCATAGCTTCTCACTAGCTTTATCCTAAGCCTGTGTTTATCTGTTAGGTTGGAGAAATTATTATTATGTTAATGCTGTGTAATAGAAATCTTAGAAGGGAGGAAAGAAATGACAAGGATAGACATTTTAACATTAAATCTAATCATTATACATTACAGAAAAAATAAGTAAGCATTATTGAACAGTACAATACTCTTACAGTTCACTCTTTAGCAGGTTTCTGTAAAACTGAAAATAAAGCAAAGACTTACATTTTCTCTCTTGGTATTTCCTTCTTGCATTATAGAACATTAGGGCAAATTAGTGACATGATTTTGAGTCCTGAAAGTTTTCTGAAGTTTGCAGCAATATCATCAAATTTTAGACATTAGCTGATAAATATGTCTTTTGAAGGATATGCATTTCCCTCTAGTTGCTATCAAGTCTCCTCCAGAAATGCTACTTTGTACTGAAAAAATCTAGTTTAAATATGTATTTCCTTGTACAGTGATATTTAAATAACAGACTGAGTTAAAACAGGAATCTGAAACTAAGCATTGACATTTTAAAATTAAATACTTCAGTTAGTTTCAAATTGTTCTTCTGGAAAATAGAAATATTTTCTAAAAATTGATATTTTCCCAGATATGGATGGGACTCTCACAATAAAAGAATGCAGCAAACTTTTCTCCGACACTAATTCATTCCCTTGACTTCAGAATTTAAGGAGAAAGCTGAGGCAGGTCTTTGGACAAAAACTGAGTGGTTAGAAAGAAGATTAAATTCCAGTATATCTCTTCACCTGCACAATAGTGTTTCCTATTGCATATTTTCTGCATTTTGCAAAGCTTTTCAGAGCAGGAATGAAATCAGACTATACATCTGTCCAGTGTTAAGCATAAAGATATCCTGATTTCTGCCATGGTGCAAACAAGAATCAAACCAGTTTTATCCTGTTTATTGTAAAATTTAATGAGCCAGTGTATAGAGCTTCCACCTATGTCCAGGGGAGGTAGCTTAAAACACTCACTCTAGCCTACCATTTTTTTCTAAATACTTCTCAATGAAGTGTGAGGAGCTTCTGCTGCTCTACTGCACGTTCCAGGCTGCTGCATCACTCATCTGCCTCAGAGCACTGATGTCTAACATATTTCAGTTCTTGCCTTCAGACCATCAGTTCCCTGCACTGAATCTGATTTTCTGCAGTTTTCATGAGGTGAAAAGAACTCGTAGTCCAGACAGACAAGTCCTCTTGTGCTATCCAGAGCTGATACTAATCCCGCTAAGCTTAGAAGATGAGCTTTAATGTCTGATATGGTAAGTCAATCTCACCCTGCTCCAGTTTCGTAGCCAAAGACTTGGAATTTAACCTTATATGATGGCTTTCATCTGCAGAAGCCACTTGTTTCAGCTTGACACATGAAGGGACACACACGAGACAAGCAAATGCAGCAAGGCAAGTTTGGTAATGGCTGGCAGCCAGAGCTGTGTTATGCTTAAACTCGCTGTTCCAGCCTCAATGCTGGAATTACTCTGGTAGTAAAGGACTGCACAAGGGCTAACTGTTTAAAAAACAAAAAAAGACAGGCTAACCCAGCCCTTCCCAAACTACAGCGTCCTGTGTCTCACCTTTTCCTAGTCTTGCCCTAGCAAAGAGATGCAGACAGCCATCTGATTTGGCTTTCCAGCCTGCTGCCGTGTCCTCCCCACCATGTTGCACCATGATCTGCTTCAAGCTTAGCCCAGAGCAAGAGGAATATGTACTCTTGCCCTCATTCCTCTGCTCCTTATCTCCCTGCCCCCTAAACTGAACACACTAATAGGAAAGCTGCCAGATCTTATGCTCCGCTGTCTTTCACTGTCTGCTACTGCCAAGAAGTTAGTATTGACTCTGCTGTGCGGAAGAATCTAGGTTTCCCTGGGATCATGTACTTCCTCCCTTCAGGTGCTAGTTTGCAAGCTTTGCACTAGTACAGCACAAAATCACAAGTTTGGACCTTATTTTGACTTTTTATTAGTAGCTGGGTGATGCTGGTAGCCAAGTAGAAAGTGAGACTGTTATCCTGGAACACACTGAAAGGCAAATTGAATTGACAGGTTCATTTTTCAGGACTTTGTGTCATCTTGCCCTGTGAGCAAAAGCAGAGTGAGTGCATCCATATCCAGCTGTACAGGTGCCAGACAGAGCGCTCCAGCTCACAGGGGTCCCTTGCAAGAGCTCAGTACAGCACTTAGATATCCCTTTCTTCATTGCTCATTCTCTTTCAGTGGTTTTGTTATAGCACAAACACTTCCTTGTGAAGTCATAAGGCCTCCAGGCTTGCTGGTAAGAACTTGATAGGGAGATCCACTATTTTTATCAGACTAATTCCTTTAAAATTCATATTTTTTAGATCAAGTGTTAAATGCCATAACGATCAGGTGAAGCTACCATGGCCATTGTGGGTCTAAACAGGACTGAAGAGATTTCTCCTGACTCCACTGTCTTCAAAGTGGAACTTGGGAGGCAGGGAAACTAAGAATGTTCAGAAATAATATCGACTTGAAAATCATGTAAAAACCACTGAGAACCATCAGTTTGCTTCCTGCTGATTGTCTTTTGCTATTGGCTTCCTTAGGATTCGTGCAGAACAATTTTTTTTTCTCCAATTTAAACTACAGCAAATGGGTTTTAAAATGAAATCCTGAATTTTTCATGTGATAGGAACTAAGCTTTACAATCCACATGAACAAGGTGGGTAACAAACACAAGGTGTACTTCACTAAAAAAAAAAAAAAAGGGAAATTCCTTCCCTTCTCCCCAGGCTAGGCAGCAGCAGAGGTGGAATTCAGCTTCGGGTAACATGTTAATCTCCAGCTTGCTCCTGGAGAAGCAGAGTTGTCTCATGCTTCCCACCCATGGAAGAGGGATAGTACAGGAGTAGACCAGAAAATAGTGTATTAAGAATGCTGTTATTAGGTTTGAGGCATGAAGAATGTTAGAAAAGTCTCCCAGAAAGAATTTGTTGACTCTCCATCTGAGTGTTACAGTGCAGATTGGCACTGAGCCTTTCATTGCATCAAAACAGCCCTTTCTTGGGCAGTTACATGCACACCTTCTTATCCCAAACATGCAGCACTCTCTTCCCATCCAGATCGATCTCAGGTCAGCTGCTTGATGCTACTCTGCTCAGCAAGCATAAGAAAATCACTTCAAACAAAATCCTTCATAGACAGTGAGGGAAATATTAACTCACTGCACTGCAGGTACTCCTTTTCTTTACTGCAATATATATTAAGTCGACACCCTTAAATCACTTTGATACTCAGGCTTTATGGTTACTCCAAATGTTTCCTTTAAAAATTGAGGGATTGAGAGCTCCTATAGCTTTTCAAGAGAATTGTTTTTCTAAGCTGATTCCTTTAACTTCGTCTTTCACTTCCTATCTTCGGCAATCTCCCTAGTCTTCCATGTCCTCTGACCTTTCATGACCTGCACGCTTATAAACTTGGCTCTAGATTTTCCCCCTGAAGTTTGCTTTACACTGGTCCTGTTTCACCTGGCACTCTTTTCCTCTGTCTATCAAGATGCATCCTCTTTTTGAGTATACCTGTTAAATCCTCATGTTTGCAGTTACGCTACACATGTTTCAGACCTATATTAATATACTTTCATCTTTAGCCACATCCACGAAGTGTATTTTATAGTCTCTGTTATTTTCTTTTTTCTTGTATCCTCTGTATTTGTACAGTTTACAGGCAATGCTGTGATAAACTCTTCTGCACTGTTCTCTGACCAAGCATTTTCTGACTCTTTGGATGATAAAGCCATATTAGTATGCTGTGGATACTAGTACCATGTTCTTGCATGCTACTCTCAGCAGTATTTTTCTTTGTTCCTTCCTACTAGTGCTTCCTGTTGGGTATGCAGTTACATTGATTATATATTGACCACACACATGGCTAATTAAGCAATTTTTCATACAGCATTTTGACAACTGCACAATATTAATCTTGCTTTGAAACGATGGCTCTCACTATTTAACAGATTAACTTGTTACAGTGACGATCACGTCATTCAGTCACTACATGTTATCTATTTCACATCTCCACCACCTGTGAATGTGTCCGTTTTAAATAAAACAGCGGTTACTGAGCTACGTGGACTTCAAAGGAAGAGTGAAGAGCTGGGTCATCTGGGTGAGGTCAAAGACCTCTCCTAGATGTAATATCCTACAGACATGACAAAGTCACAGTTCTCCCTGGGTAGAAAGGTGAGGAAAATACAGTCACTGCTGGTGTAGAGGCTGTTCTCCTTAGTACTTCCTTCAGTTCAAAGGAGAAAACCTTAGCCATGGTATTGTGTCTCTGCCAGTCCTTTCTCTGCCCAGTTGCATGAGAGGAGAAGCAACCATTACAGGGAGTAGTTTTATACTTCAGATTGGGCTGCAGTGCTCCAGGGTGGAGGTCAGGAAGAATCAGCTGTACCTACCAGAGAGTGACAGACCATGAGGGAGGAGAACTGCAAGCTCCGCTTTAGTTTATTTACACAGATAGGAGTGAGTGGAAGGTTTCAGCCCATTTGTTTATGAGAACTGCTCTTAAAAAGCCAAATGTCCCAGCTGCCTGCAGCTGTCCTTCAATTTTGCTGATTATCCACATGTATTTCCCCTTTATGTGCTAGTTATTTTCTGGTAGTTATTTCCTCAGAGTTTTCCAGCCTTTTGATCCTCTCCAACATCTTCCAAGGTAGGGTCTAACTAATCCATCATATCTAGGAAAAGAGAACAGTCCCTTAGGGCTGCTGATTGTGAATACCCAATCTAAGCTGACCTGGACAGGAGCAGCATCACCTCAGGTAAAGATAAGTATAAACTTTATAGTTACCTCCTGCGCTCTCCGTTGTTCTGGAAAAGCTCATATCTCCAGCCTATGTAGCCCCACCCCCACCCCATTTGCCATCAGCCCTTGACAGTGGCTAGCTTCTGTGGGAACAGGAGGAACTCATCACAGTATCACAGTATCGTAAGGTTGGAAAAGACCTTTGAGATCATCGAGTCCAACCTATGACCCAACACCTACACCTCCTCCTACTTGTCAACTACACCATGGCACTAAGTGCCTCATCCAATCTCTCCTTAAACACCTCCAGGGACGGTGACCCCACCACCTCCCCGGGCAGCGCATTCCAATGGCCAATCACCCTCTCAGTAAAGAACTTCTTCCTGATGTCGAGCCTAAACCTCCACTGGTGAATCTTGAGACTGTGTCCTCTCGTTCTGTCACCAGTTACCTGAGAGAAGAGACCAATCCCTGCCTGACTACAACCTCCTTTTAGGTAGTTGTAGAGAGCAATAAGGTCTCCCCTGAGCCTCCTCTTCTCCAGGCTAAACAACCCCAGCTGCCTCAGTCGCTCCTCATTTTTCTGCACTCCACTGCAGCCCATTTCCTTAAGTAAGTAAAAGACTGCTTCTTGTCATACAGGGAGAATGAAAACCTTTTTATTTCCTTCACTTGCTAAGTTGGAGATGCGCCAGTTTGGTTCTCAGAGAGCATGTCACACTAACAAATAAATAAATAAAATCCAAAGATCCCCTATAGCTTTCACAGGCCTATACTTTGATTTCTGAGGCTCTTGCTGTAGCTACATGAAAAGGTCTGTTTGCATTTTCTTTCTAAGTGCTCTGCAGGACATATAAACTAATTTGTGTATATACAACATGGGCAGGGAATTGAAATGCTTATAACAGGGCTAGGTACTCTTAAGTGTTTAAAGACAAATAGAGTCCCTGAGCCTAAGCCCTCAGTGCATACCTACATTTCTGAGTCTCATTTTTTGTTTGAAATCCTTCCTGTTCATAAAAATTAAGTGATTTATTTGACCCCTAAAAGAATTTTGCTTTTTGTTTTTCTAGAGCTCTTGAACAATTGGTTCGCAAATAGCAAGAGAAGTAGTTACAGCACATGATTATAGGCGGCAGCTGAGCATGCCTGGAAGGACTATCACACGCATAGTGACACCAAGTCACTCAAAGGTGATGCATCTGCCAACGGGGTTCAGACGTCCATGCTATCACAACTGCTTCAAAGTTAGAGGTCTGATTGCAGAACAGTTAATGACCATGTGGATGTGTTCCCATGCAAGCTATGGATTTTCTGCTGTGGATTCTGGGCTCTGGCAGTGAGTGGTGCTGCAGCACGACTGTAAGCCATAGCCTGAAAGCCAGAGTATCCTGAAGAGATCAGAGGAGGTAGGGCACTGCAGACACCCTCTTCCTGCTGTGGCTTCTCAGCTGTGCTGAGCAGAGAAACTCGTAGTTATTTAAGAATTAAAGTCTGTAGCAAGTCTGTATCAGTTCAATAGTGAGAGGAAAGGTTACAGTACTGGTTTTCAGCAGTAAATATTGATGTAATTAATCTCAAAATTAAGATGAAACCATTTTAGGCTCTTAATTATGTGCCATGTGGGCGCCACACAATAGATGTTGTTAATAAGGTCTTGTTGAACTGGCAGGCTATGGAAGAGGGAAACATGTAGAATTCATTAGGCAGGGTGGTAAAAAGAGTGAGCCTGAAAAAAATGAAATGTTATTGCATGTAAAGAAGACAGCATTAGATAGATCCAAAGGGCTTGCTTCTGGGATAGGAACAGGAGTAGAAACAAATCAAGGAAAATTTGTTTCCGGAAAGCTATAGAATACTATCCTTGGGAAAAGAAGCCTAAATATGACACCACCAAAATAGGGTTCGATACATTTTAAATTGAACTAATCCAAGAAGCACTGTGATAACTCAGAGATAAGATAAAACGAATGAAAGTTTCTATTATTTCTGTTGACAAAGTGCATCTGGAAGCCTGTAAATATCTGACAAGTTTTTATGGGCTTAAGTTTGTCCTGTTCTTGTTTCTTTTGAAAATATATTTTTTCCCCTGAAGGTAGTCAAAAGGGGAACAAATACACTTATATCTTCTCTGTGTAAAATAAAAAGTCAAAATAGTTTTTAATATTAAATACCATCTTAGAATACAGTAATTAATAGGAAGACTCAATCATCATTGTCTTTCACATGGAAGAAGCGAGAAAAGAAAGCCTCGAAGATTTTAAGGAAGTGTCTCACTCAGCAACATCAACACTGGAATCTTCTTTCATGAGCAGGCTCTTCATCTCCACTCCCCATAATGCTGCAGGGTAACATGCTGGGGCCAGATCATCAGTTACTACAGGAGGCTAATGCAGTTTCCAGGGAGCTGTCCTGACTTAAACCCACAGAGCATCTGACCTAATCTATTACAAAAGACAATAGCGTTGATGCAAAAAAGACGTATATTTATATCCTTATTTGCCATCTGTCCGTTCAGCACCAGCAACACTGACATCAGGAAAGGTGGCTGCAAAACAAGAATGTTGGTGCCTATGGAAGGTCCAGATGAAGCCATGAGTTTGGAGTTACATAGCAAAAGATGACTCAGTATCTTCTCATAAAACAGTCCTTGGATTTCCTCCACCCTGTGGCTATGTGATTTGACTCTTTAGTTGGAGGGTCTTTTTGTGGAAAAAAAAAATAAAATTAAAAAGTGCCATCACTTAGCAACTAGAATACTGAAAAACAGCCTAGTTCATTCCATTTCTCACTGCTGTGCTTTGAGCCTGGTTCTGAACTAAAAAATGGTAGCATAAATCCAGAATATCTCCACTGATATAAGTAGAGATAGATAGATTACTCTAAGTATTACTCTGTTTTATTTTCATTTTTCGAACTGTGTAAAGGTCAGTATTTACTTCCTTCTCCAAAGAAGGTCATTTATCTATTTTCTGATAGAACTCATCACTTACTAGAACATAAATGTGAAGTAGGCTGCTATTCAATACAGGTAGAGCAACCATTTGTCTGGGTTTTCTTGTTCTGTCTGGAAATTTTGTCTGGGCAGAATTTGAGAACTTTTCCTCATTTTCTAGGATTTCTGGGTTTCAATCCTAAGGCAGCAGCAGGGCTGATAATACTGATTAAATATCCCCATCCAATGCTCCTCATAGAAGCAGAGCAAGCACTACACAATGCAAAAGCAGATGTGTTTCTGAAAGGAAAACTTGGAAAAACCCACAGCAGTACTAATGTACTCATTATAGAGTACTGCAAACCAAAGTAATTCTAAAAAGATGTGCCATATTGTAAGGATGTCCCACAAAAATATGAAGTTCTCAATTCTTGTACTATAAAATCTTAGAAAAAAAGGAATATTCTTTTATTTTTCCCTTTTGCTCTTTATTTTCAATAGCAGAGCTGATTTAGTTCAGACCTGAATTTACCATCCTTGTTGTATCTTACCCATGTAAATACTAGATCTATAAAGGAAATGGTTTTAATCTGTAACCTGCGCACCAGAAGAACTAAAGAGAGCCAGTCTCTAGGGATCTGGGTCAATATCTTCCTCTTTCTCTTGTCTTAGCAAGCCAAAGCACAATTTGTGGCTTCTTAACTTTTTATGAGAAAGTAAATTTGATAGATTCTAATTCCAGTGTTCACATGAGATTTCTTGACTCACGAAGACTAAGCAGAGTTTTTCTAGTAACTGCATCGACAGCAGCATAGATCAGAGACTTTCATACTGTTTGGTAATAGAATAGAAAGTCCTACATATGTGCGTAGGTTTAGAACTTAGGAAGGGAAGTTTCCCAGCTATAGCACATGTCCTTTATGCTTTGAGGTCAGCTGTTAAAGAACCAAAATGGCTTCAGCTTTGCACAGCCCGAGACAGAGAGGTGCTATTATGCCTAAAATCCTCAACATTCACCTGACAAACGCAAAGTCCACTAAAGTCACTAAAAGTCTTTCTATTGCCTTTACCAGCTTTGGATGAAGCCCAGTAAGGCAGCTGCATTAATAAAGTTTGCAGAACTACATGCTCTAAGTTACAATGCATCTTCTTTATCAGATCAATAATAAAAAATGCTGAGTCAGATAAGGGAAGAACTCGCATTCAGATTGCAAGATGAATATGTGAATATGCCTTTCTTTTCACTTTCTCTGAGAGAAAAAAAATTAGGAGGTCCACGGCAAGGACCCTCTTCATATCCTCACTAGGTGAGGAAGTCTTCAGCCGTGCTTGGTGGCATCATACTCTGCTGTGCAGGATGGGGGCGGACACTGCATGACCTTCTACAAGAATTTTATACTTAACTTTGAGTCCAGACTCACCCCCTCTCAGTGAATTTACCCTTGCACTTGGTATGCCATGTTTCTCAGCCTTGGGTAGCAGAGAAGTGAGGGGCAAGATGGTCAGCATTTAAACCGAGATGTTGATTTTGGGAAAATGAGCTCAACATGGAGAGAGAAAGAGAAGTAGCACATCTGTCCTACACCCCACCTACCCCACAGCATGACAAGAACGTTGAGTAGAAATGCATGTGTCAAAACTGATCCTTGGCATTAGATAACTATGCCGGAAAACATCTGGTCTTGTATTTTAAAGGCAAAGGAAGCCGAGACACACCAACAGGTCAGAGGACAGCACAGCTAACCAATACTTGAAGTAATCTAAATGCACTAGCATAGCTATCACATGATGTGTATGTACAGCTGCCCTGTACTGAAAAACATACACCACCCTCAAATTTAGGATTAAATAACAGAATGGTACCTTCATCTTCTGATACCGTCATTTTCCCTGTAGTGTTTTGCAGCCTGCCAAAACAACAGTTGAGTCCTGAAGTATGAACCCCTTACCTTGTCATTATGAGTAAAAGCAAAGCTGGGTGATGTCTTTTCTTAGTCTGTAAAATCTACTGCTCTATGACTGCTTGGAAGTTCATTTAGTCTTGTGTTCTTTGGGAAGTAGATTCTTCCAGCTCCCATAAATTAACAGTCTGAGTAGTTCATGTGCCAGCCATTGTCTCCAAATGATCATGCTTAGTAACCACAGATGAACTTCTCACTCAATAATTTGGTGAAACCTCAGTATTGCCCTATACAGGTGAAGCAAAGAGAAATCGCTATATTGTGTAAAACATCTTTCAGACCAAAGAAGAAGAATAACGGTTTTATGATAAAATGAGTGACTCGGTAACCCATTAGTTTCATATTTAGACAAGTAGGGGGCTTTTCTGATAACAAAACAGAGGTAAGATTATTTCAAGTTAGGCTTATGAATTAAATAATGCAACTTTCTTGTGATTTCTTGGCAAAAAATGAAAAAGGTAAAAGTTTCACAATTTCTTGTAATCCTATCATGGTGCTGTCAGTATCTTAATGGTATATTGATTGGACTTTGCTACCTACTGTCTTTAAAGAAGTATTATTACACTCTTAGGGAAAACACGAAAAACTACTTCTGAACATCTTTAAAAGTTTTATGATTTTTCAAAACCTTAGAGGCTTACCAAGCCCTGAGACAACTGCAATTAAATCTACAATATTCTCTCTGTGTCTCTGAGATAGTAGTTAATCTGTGGAAAGTAATGTTTTTGGAAAGAGACAGGAGGAATATTTTACATGAACAAAATTAGTTGCATTAGTTTGCATTTACCCAAACTTGTAAACTATGTGATGTCTACAAGTGGGTTTTTTAATGTCAAGTTCCAGAGGTGAACTGGTATGTGAAGTGTGTTTCATCGAGTGTGATATGTTAAAAAACAGACTTCAAAAACATGAACGGACTCCTACAAGGTATGTAGTGCTCAAATTGCAATTTTATCCTTGATCCCCTGACTTAGACAGAAAAATTCAGCCTGTTAAAACTTTTGCTATCTCTTCCAGTGCTTTCATTTCCCTATGGCAGAAGCAGAAGAGACTGACTGAGTGAACTAGCAGATCTTGTGGTCTTCCACTTCTCCTTCAATGGCCTTCCCAAAGTGTCATTCCTTCTGCAGTTTCATCTTTTACCACTCTTTCCTACAAGTAAGGAGGGTGGTGGGATTCATGGGAATCAGATAATTCACTAGGCCACAATGGATAGGTATTAGTGAGTAAGACCCACAAACGAGTAAAGGAAATGAAGCTGCATACATTCGTCCTTCTCCCTGTCAGTTGCCCCACAGGATTGTCATCAATATAAGGGAGAAGTGATAAAATGCGAGCAGTATTCTCCCTGTCACACTTCACTTTTCCCTAGGAGAGACTGAGAATCATGTTCCTTCTGTGTACAGAGCAGGAGCAGAGAATTGTGCACTTCTGTCTAGAGTATGCATATCCCTTCCCACAGAATGGGGATTAGCAACCATTGAAAAAACCAAGAATTGGAGTCCTTCTAATACGTTATTTCTGCAGAATTCATCCCCTTTCCCCTTTATTCACTGCAAATAAACTGCCCAAGTCCAAAGGTGTATGGAGTTCACTATAAAATCTGGATGGTTCCTTTGTGATCCATCTCTTTCTTTTTAATTCTGTAATCCTGATCAGGAAAGTGGAAGAAATACCCCAGCAGTTTATATCATAAGCACGAGCTATGTACTGGTCTGTGAGACTAACAGGTGAGAGGATGGGAAAAGCATGCATATTGCCTTAAGGAAACAAAGAAAGTCAATCTCTGAAGTTGTGGGTTTTTTAAGAGCAGTAGAAAGACTGAAATGGCAAAGTGAATATGAAAATGGTGTACTGAATGATGCAAAGCACTGTGTTTCACTCATTTTTTCTTTATATCGTCATCATTGTAAACAGAAAAGAAGGAAGAAAAGAAGCCATAATTGGGCAATACGTAATTTACTCAACACCTCCCACACTTGTAATTACTGAAGAGCTTGTATTTTGTGCAAGCAAATTTTATGAATGTCTAAAGCAACTCTTGGGTTTGTAAACAGCTCACTTCTTCCTTGTGTCACTTCTTCTTACATTTACCACAGGTCTGAAGTCTGGTAAGAACTGACTTGTTAACAAGAAAAGAAGATGCTCCATTAAATTACCAGGAATAAAACTGGCAAATATTGACTGGAGGTGAGATGGTGAGAAGTTAGAGAGATGCTAACAGTATACTTAGATTCCTAGGTGATTTTTTTTTTAATTTAGGTCTTTTGTTTTTGTTGTTTCCTTGTAGTTGAATATAGGACAACATAAAGAAAACTCTGAGCTCAAAACAATACTTTCTCCACCTTAACAAAACCTGGCCATGTAAGATAAGAGGCAAAGGAAAACAAAGTTATTAAAACTGGAACCTATAAATCCACAAACAACTCTGATAGAAAGAATAACAACTTTTTCATAAACCATGAGTGTAAGGTTTAACTTTCACAAGCTGCCAATCATTGCTAGCCCCTCCTGTTTCCAAGTGGCTCCTTGTGATTATGAATCTGCCCACGTTCAGGTTAAATTTACTTGCATCTTTGGAGCTTACCATGTGAATTTGTAGCATACTGGCATCCTAATTTATGACCAAAATGCTGTAAAATAATTCAATACACAAGTAACAAATAGTACACTATTTACAAAAAGGAACTTGCAGGATAAAACTTTAGGAATTGAACATATAGACTACAACATCTGTTTTGGAGAGCTGGGGCAAAGTAATGCTTGTTCTCATTTGTAATCACATCTACTTTAAATTTTAAACAAAATAGTAAAGTTGGCCCACAAATAGAAGAAAGATGATCAAATGTTTATCCAGAATAATCCTATTGTGTTAACAGTATAATGCATACTAATTCTTAATTATAAATATACTGCTGATGCTTGACAAAGTACCGTTCTGAGACTAATAGTTTTGGGCTCTGTGTGTAGGATTACCACTCATGACTGGGGTTTGTAAGCCTCCATTTAGTACAAGTACCTGGTGAAATGTAATTAAAAATAGCCTGGAATACAGTAGGAAGCAGGGAGGCTGGGGCCCAGAGCTGACAGTACAAAGAAAGAAGAGTGTAAAGACTCTCATCTCATGAAGACGTGGTCAGCAGAGGCCCTTCATTTCTTGCACAACTGATGCTTGCAGACGTATGCAAGATGTTTTAGTCATGTGTATTGACTTTCTGGCTATGCCATACCCAGTCCATATAAGGCACGATGGAGGAGAGAAAGACTGTGAGATCTTGGTAACTTTAATGTTCTTAAACTGGCAGTTTGGTGAATAAATATTTGGCAAATATTTATTGATGTAAAAAACCAGATGACTGACGCTACTTTGTTTGGGCTTATATTTTCAGCGTTTAATACAGGTAAATGTGTAGTATGTCTCTGCTGTATCACTGTTTCTATATAAAAATATGAGTAAATGGCAGGTAGATTTTGGTTGGGTTTTTTTACTCCAAGTGAATTAAATCTAGGATCCACAGACTGTCTGATGCAAAACAGGCGAAAGATGACAGCCTTGATAGCTTAGTTCAGACCCGGATCTGAAACAAGTAGATGGTGTCACAAGTTAAGAACCTAATAAGATAAACCCATCTCTTCACCATAACAGAGTAGTTCAAACTTAACCTTTATGTGTTTCCTAATAACATTGTAAAGAAGAAATCTTACCAAGTCTTCAGGGAAATCAGAGTTTCCATGACCCTTGCTCTTGAATACGCTGAGCAGCCTGAACTCCCTTCCTGACCTGTTAAGGTACATGCTAGCTGTACGACCACTTTTTCATGAGGGTAAAGCTCAATTTTGAGGGTGCTTTCAGTATGTGTTGCAGAATTCTCTGGTGCACTAAGCAACAGAATGCCCCATTACTATCCTATGTGCAAATCAGAAGCAGGTCTATTCAAGACATTCTACTTAGTTAAGCCAGAGGGAAACAGTGTATGCAGAAGAGTTATGACTTTGGATGGCATCTTGTATTGTGCACTCTATGCACATCTATGACATTTTGTAAGTGATAAATGAAATAATAAACATAAAAAGCTATTATATTGCAACGTGATTAATTATGTATTTTTTCTTTATGAGTTAGACAATAATTTATTATAATGATCAGTAGAAGTAATAAATATATACATTCATGAAACATTACTGTTTTCTAATTAAATTTTAATAAGGTACAAATTACTGTGATTTGTTTATTATTACTATAAAACTAAAGGCAACCTGCTAAAATAAAGTTTGCTGCTTTTCAGTGACATTTGCATTTTTAAGTTTTGTATCTGAAAACTGGTAAATTAATGGTCCTTGTTTTCCCATAAATTTATAGTTACTGAAGTCAATAAAAAAGATTCTCTCTTCTGTATAATTCTATATATCTATCACACATAAGTCCTAGTCTGTATCTCGTGTTGGAATTAATATCAAGATAGTAAAATAGAAAATATGGCCTTGTTATACTAAGAGGACCTTAAGGGGTCAAGAGTTTATGCACTTCTTTCAAGAGGCACGTATAAAAATTCCTGACAAAAACCTACAGTGTATTATGGACAAAATGAGACAGTGCCATGTATTCAGAATCTGTCTTTTAAAAAGTTGCAAATTATCAAGGAAAAATAAAAAGAAAGAGGGAGAACAACAATTTTTTTTAAGTTTTAGTTAAACAGAGAAAAATCCATTCTTCATAATTTTGAAAACATACAGATTCTCCATTTTCTAAACTGGGCTCTACACTGTCATCGTTAGAAGAACTATAAAGGGATAAAATAACCCATTTCATCATAAATGCCTCCATTTTTATACTTCTACCTCTAAAGGCTTCTTCACTGGTTTTCTTTTAATCTTATTCTAGACTAAGTGTGTTCACATATGGAGCTACTCTGGAAAATCTGTAAATTCACAGGGTCTTTTTATTCCAAATATCTTTCAAGTGAAGACAAGCCCCAAAGCAAAGATGTGGCTTTACCACCCCACCTCCCCCAACCCTCAATGGATCACAGTGGAAAAGCCTGCTAACCTCACTGGCCAGACTCCTATGCTCTCCAGTCTCCCCATCTGTGCACTTAACTGCTCACGGAGAAAAGATTCCTTACTTTTACCAAATATTTTTGGGCTAAACATCCTGCTTCATCTCTTTAAACAGCAAACTGTTTCTGCAGTGATTTATTGTAATATCAAGTGTTGAAAATAATTGTAGAGATCTATTTTCTACTATGACTGAAAAATGGTCTAGGTATTTGCTAAAAACACTTTGTTGCATTATGATATTTGATGTCCCATCTGTGAAGCTTATCCAAAAATGGAAGTCATGTTCCGATGGACATGTATAACCTAAAAGGGAGGCAATGCCTACATCAGAAAATTTGATTCCTTACGTTCATTCTATTTTTATCTGTTGCTCTTCAAAAAAAAGGGGTAGCTCTGGATTTCAGCACTTGCAAATCACATGTGAAATGCCAGTATAATCCATTTTCAAGATGAATCAAGTCAACCTTTCTGGATATAGAGCTTGTAGAGGGGTCTGGATACACAGAAGTGTGAGAGAATGTTTCTTCTGCCTGCCCAGGACATCATTCCTTGCATTCCTGTTCCTGTATGTATGAAGAGGGAATGTGTGTTGCCTCTTTGAGAAGAGATATGAGGGAAAAACTCTGTGCTCTGTGTTGTGTCCCTTTGCTTCCCAGAGTAGGAAACTATGCAGACTGGAGCTCAGTTCCTTCCCATATGAGAGTATGAGAGAAAGGATGGAATACTAGACCTTAATATGGGTCTAGTACATCCAAATTCGTGTTCTGCGTTAGTCAGTGTTTTCCCCAGTGGAGTACGTTCAGTAGATAATGACGGAAAACTGCCCTCAACTCCACTAGGCACTCAGGTTTATTGACTTCAAAATGATTTTATTTCAGTCCTTATCAACAATTATATACAACTACTGGTGAACCAGACACATGATGGATAGGTTACATATTGACATACTCTCAGTGGCAAAAGGATCTCATCACTGGCATAGGGATGGCTCTGAAGCTGAATCCAATCAGGGACCACTGATAAGAGCCGAATTCAGACTAAACAAGTTTCAGATGAGGACAAGGAGAAGAAACTGGATGAGTATGCACTCAAGGTGTGTCATTAGTAAAAACTGTGCTCCTCTGGATCAGCAGAAACCTTCATGATAAAAGTAATTTTTTCATCTGTAAGAAGAAGATGTATCTCAGAAGCTGGTCTGAGACTGGCAAATGAATCTCTCACAAAACTCACAAACCCACTTATTTTGCCTTCTCCTAGATCAATGACCAGCAAAGCACACATTTATCTTTTAAAAGTAATTTAAGTTTTAATTCTAGATACTCCCCTAAGATGCTTGGCCCTTTGGAGACATGTTGCAATAGCAAATGTATACCAAGTATTATACTTATATTGAATAACAGGAAAAATTTCTTTACAGAAAGGATTGTCAAGCACTGCCATAGCCTGCCCAAGGCAGCGGTTGAGTCACTCTCTCTGGAGGTGTTTAAAAGACAGGCAGATGAGGTGTTTTGGGCATGGTTTAGTTGTGGACTTTGCAGTGTTAGTTTAACAGTTAGATGCAATGATTTTGAAGGTCTTTTCAAACCTAAATGATTCTATGATCCTATTCCTATTAAACAGTATGCCACTAGAAGAAAACTGGGGACTGTGTCAATGTGAAAAGTGTAAAAACCTTACCAGTGAGAAAGCCACAGGGATTCATTCTACTATTTAGAGGGAATTCAATGGACTTGCAATGGATTATCTGTGCTGGTAGGATTTCAAGAAGAGCACCTGTCCATGCACCCAGAACTAAATACTCCACTCTAGCCTAGCAGAAGGCAAGTTTACAGCTTGCATAGGGGCAGAGATAATATTCCAAAACCATAACTAAAATAATCTGTATGAATCTCACAACTGCCTGAAACTTAGCAGTATGAGCATCTGTAATCCGATCAATTTTGACTCAATTTGTCCAGCTATTATTTAATCTCAGGTTAATTTTGGTAGACAGAGGTATGTGAGAGAGAAGACAAACTACACCAGTGGCCACTATGAGTTCTGCCAGAAAAGAAAGTCAGAGGAAAGAATGCACTAGAGACAGGGGAGTTAAAAGGAAGGAAGAAGGCCAAGGAAGAAGAAAAGCAGAAGTAGCGATGTATGTGATGATAGAACACTGTACAAGTAACAATTGCTTGGGCCATGTATAAAAGACAGACCAGGCTTTTCTCCACCCTTGGCCATGACCTTTCTGCCATCTTTAACAAATGAATGAGCAGTCCCATGTGACTTCTGGGCAAATGTGGAGTCCAGAGTTCATTCACTACCTTCTGAACTGCAGTTACACAATGCACTTCAGTCACTGACCCCACCGGGAATTCTTGCCATGAGCTCTGCAATTCTCTCACATGTACTGCAAGTCCCCCGACTCTGTGAAGGCAGGCTGACAAGGATGTGAGACAGACCACTGGCATCTCAAATACACTGAAAGAACTTCTCATTTCTAATTTCTGAAGCTTTGAGCATGCTCTTCTGTTAAGGATCATTTTGAAACTCACATGCTGACCTTTCTAAGATGACTAAGTTTCTGTCTCCTTGCCTTGTCTTTGAGGGTTGCAAGGGCTGTCCTCTCCATCATCTCCTGTGAGGACTTAAATTTCCCCCTTCGATTTCTCCCTGAGGTACTGGCAGTGCTTTTACAGGATAGGGGTTCCAACTCCTTTCCTCTGATCTTCTGTCCAAAAGGACTTCATCACTATTTTCTTGTCTTGTCTTGTACGCCAAAAGGGTAGTGCTTTCCTTATTTTCCTGTCTCAGCATTGTTCCCGCAGAGAGACAGCTTTTCTACTGATCTCCTCCTGTTTTTTTCCCCACGTCATAAAATTACAGCCTGGATTTCATTGAACAAAGTATCAGTGTTGGGAATTTAATAAAATTCAAAAAGGGATTGTATAAACATGCATAATTTATATGTACATCAAACTGAACAGCAAAACAAACAAATGAAGCTCATTTCCAAAACAAAGCCCACACAAACCCTCAAGACATAACAACTGTAATGTTTCAGGGTTTAAACTGATCTCTAACTAACCAAGATTAAGATGAGACCTAAAGTAGAGGGCAGATAATCACAGATCTGCCTAATATGAAGTTTCTTGCATCTTGCCCTGTCTGTTACATTTCAAAGATGGGATACTGGACCAAACGGATTTGGTCTTTTGTCCCATCAACGCTGTATTTCTCTGAGGGGATGCTTTGGGCTCCTTGCTCCTCCCTTCCTGTATTTTCGTGGGATCCTCAGTCTCCGCGGCTTCCCCTTGTCCACCTCCCCTAGCCCTCCCCATCCCTTCTAATCCCCACAGGGGTTTCTATATTAGTCTGAGTGGCTGGATAGGTCTCAGCCTCCATCTGGGGCGATTAAATTTAATTCATCCTCTTAACTCAGCAACGACTTCCTCGCTGAATCCTCTCCCTAGCTTTGCCTTCACCCTAGCACTTGGCTACCGCTTCAACCCTGTCCCTGCCGGGGAAAACAGGGAAAAAGGGAGGAAACCAGGGAAAAAAGGAACAAACCACGAACCCAAGTGTCAAAGCCAACGCCCGCAGGGGAGAGAGGCAGCCGAGCTGGTGTCCTGGAGAATGGGAGGGACACGAGGAGGGGGAGGGCAGGGAGTCCCCGCTGAGGAAGATGTGACCCACGGCTCCAGGGTGACACCCGGCCCCAGGATGCCCGGGAGCTGGGGGTTGGAGAGGTGTGTGTCCCGAGGTCCTATTATTGAAGATGGATTAATTTTACCACTTCTCTTTCAATACAACTCTTTGCTTTCACCTCAGTTACAATTCCTGTACAAGTCTTACTTCTATTGCTATTAAAAGGGCAAAGTGAAAGATGATAAAAATAAATTTCTAAAGCACTTTTTACTCTCTCCCGCATGTACTGCAAAGGGACTGTCTCCCGCATGTACTGCAAGGACACCCAGCCAGCACAGGGGTCACTCAGCAGGGGACAGCCTGACCCCTCCATCAGGGCGGGGGGCTGCGTGGCGGCGGGGGAGGTGCCGAGCCGTGCCCACGGGCGGCCGTAATCCCATCAAAGGGCCGGACCCAGCCACCTCCCCTCTTCTCTTCCCTTCCTTCCCTCCCAGTCCCTGCCCAGCTGCAAGCTCCGCCGCTCGGCTCCTCTCCCGGCTCCCGGTCCCCACTTCACCGGCTCGGACGGGGGAACGCTGCACACATGGAGCTGCCGGGCAGCCGCCACCGGCGCTGCCGCCGCTTCGCCTCCCTCCTGCTGCTCCTGGCTTCGTGCATCGGCTGCACAGCGGTGCCGCGGAGGAGCATCGCCCGCCGGCAAGGTAGGGTGGGCTGGGGAGGGATGGATGTCCCTGCGACGCCGCGCCCGCACCCTCCAAACTTTGGCGTCCCTTTAAAAGTGGCGGCGCCGCAGCGGTGGGGTGGGACACACACGGCAGCGGGGCCGGGGCGGGGGGGGCCTCCTCAGCGGTTGCCGGCGCTTGGGGCGAGCTCGTGTGGAGTAAGGTGATCCGGGAGCTCCGGGAGCACCGAGCCCGCAGCTGGGGTGGGCACCGCTTCTTCCCTGCGAGCCCTCGCTTCGTCCTCCCACCCGCGGCTGGGAGAGGGTGCCCAGGAGATGGCAGGGAATGCGCCTACAGGAAAGCTGGGGAGGGACTTTTTACAAGGGCAAGTAGTGATAGGATGAGGGGGAACGGCTTTAAATTGGAAGGGGAAGATATAGATAAGACATTGGGAAGAAATTCTTCACGCTGAGGGTGGTGAGGCCCTGGCACAGGTTGCCCAAGGAGGCTGTGGATGCCCCCTCCCTGGAAGTGTTCAGGGCCAGGCTGGATGGGGCCTTGAGCAGCCTGGGCTGGTGGGAGGTGTCCCTGCCCACGGCAGGGGGGCTGGAACTGGATGGGCTTTGAGGTCCCTTCCAACCCAAACCATTCTATGATTCTAAGTTGCAGAATTGGTTTGCGATCCGTTTTAACTGGTATTTTACACCCAAGTGCCGGTAGGTTGGCTGAAGTTACAGACAAGAACCCAGCTGCTGCTGCTGTGGAGGGAATTGGCAAGAATTTTATCCATTTTTCCTTGGAGCCCATGAGCTGTGATGCTGCCAGAGCAGAGTTAGGAGCCAGGTGAACCTCTGTACTAGCCAGAGGTTTCCTATGAGAAAGGCTCTGCTTTGGCTGCGACATTTATATGTAGGGTAGTGGATAATGTCAGACACAGAGTAGTAAAAGTGAAAGAAGAAATGGCTAGAGAAAAACAATTTTGTTAAAAAATGTAGTTATTCCATACCAAGCATGACATAGGTCCTGCTTCTGACTGAAGGTTACCTGTGAATGTGAAGGAGACTTCACATGGCTGTTAGTGGGGCTTTGCATGTTGATCGAAGTGGTTATATGGTCCTTAACGGATGACAGTTAAAACCCGGGACTCTGAGCAGGTTTTACAGCCCGTACTGTCTGCAGTGTATGAAACAATGAAACAGTAAGGGAGAATGTAGCCAGTGAGATGGAGCACAGTGCATGGTGAAGTCTGACATTTTGCATACTTAAAAAATTGTGGTGTTAAGAGAAAATATTGATGTCTAGTACTGTCTCAGGCGCTAGGACTATCTTGGAATCTTTGAGGTCAACACTGATTTTTATCAACAAGTTCACTGGGATCAGATTAATGGAAAATCTGACTACTTCAACAAACTCCGCTGCAGCTCATAAAGTGTTTGCAGCTTCAGACCCTTTTTTGTATATATTCCACAATGTTAAAAGATTTGTATTACTATTTTTAGAATCAGTATTGTACGTTCACTTGTGAGAAAAAAACAAATGTCTGTACAGTTGGAAACTTAATACTTAAATACAGCCTGAGCTTAAAGTCCTTACTCGACAGATGGCTAATTTTGCTGGTCTGACCTTGTCTCTTAGGGATCTAGTCCCATGATCCTTAGTTATCATAATAGTTGCCATTAAATACTTAATGAAATTAGGCAGACAGTAGCTGTGAATGAGATGATTAGTAAATTGTATTAAAATACTGGCTATGTGAAGCTGGAGATGGAATTGCGTAAATATTTTTAAAAATTCTTCTACTATAATGGAATCCTTATTTCTTCTAATCACAGCAGAATGAGAAACCTGGGGACAATGTATTTCTGTGCATTAAATAAAACAATCTAAAGCTTGAAAAGATTTTTTTTTATTATTGTGGAGGAGATGAATTAATACATTAATATTGCATTACATTACTTTTGTTATCTTAATTTTATTTTTATAGCTTATGTTATTTCACATTCATTGGCTGATTCAGTCATTCCTTTTCCACTTCTTTCGCTGGATAAGAAGTTGCCAGCACAAGTTTTTCAAGATCTGTGCAAACATTTGAAAATCCACTTGTAGCAAGATTTGAAGAGGGAAATCCCTTGGTTTGTGTGTAGCAGTATATATGTTTTAAAACCCATCTGCATTCTTCCAAGGGCTATTGGAATTGCAAGCTTCCAAGAATCCTGTGGCTAGGTCCCTAATGTGGAATGTTGCTGTCAAAATACTGAGAACAAGTATAGTTCCAGGTAACTCACATCTCTGCCTTTTCTGTGGTGTGTCCCATGTAGGGCAGTTAGGAGTGAAAGGGAACTGTCATTTATTCACACATCCTAAAGCAGTGAGTGAAGAAGAGGTAAGAAAGTAAAAAGTTTTTCCCTTTGACTTTGCCCTTTTAGTACTAATAGAAGTGAGACTTGTAAAGGAATTGTAACTGAGGTGAAAGCAAAAGGTTGTATTGAAAGAGAAGTGATAAAACCAGTTGATCTTCAATAATGGAAGCTTACCAGGAGGTCCTGTAGGCCAAAAGAAAAAACCTGGTAAAATACATGTCCATTTTTTCCAAGATTTTGGTTTGGGGTTCACCTAACAAGGATCAATTTTGTAATCCCAAGAAAGCAGCAGAGTGGAAAATCTGTCTTCTACGTTATAAATACAGCATATTGTAAAATGGCCACAATTGCAACTTCAGGGAAACTGAACTTCAGGGAAATAAGCTGTCATGTCCAAACTAAAAACATCCTGATGACTGCTGAAGTTGTTTGAAAATTTATTTACAGTGACACAATATATTTGCTGGAGACAAGGAAATGGGATAACAGACATTTTGGGAAGGGCTTAAAACAAATCCTTAGACACCGTGCGGTGAATAGCATAGTTGGGAACAGATTAAGATGGGATTCTCTAAATCTTGTAGTCCCAGAAGTTGGCAGTCGTGTTGCTGTTTTCATATTGTTTTCTTGCTTTTGCCTTCTGCAAAGACACGTTTTCACTGCTTCTGTTTCAAGTTTCAGTCAACTGGTTGAAGACTGGAAAGCCTAAACCTTGCCACTGATGTGTGATACTACTAGTATTATAAACACAATAATATTGAATTTTAATGGTTCTGTAATTTTAAAGAATTACAGGGGAAAGTGCATACCACTTAGCCGATTTCCTATGGACGTTCATTGCATGAACTTGTTGCACTATATTGCATTATTATCTTTTCAGTGTACTGTTCCAATGTCCTGCAAAATATTAGAACTGTTGAGTTGGTCTGCATGAAGAAAATAAAATATTCATAAAATATTCATATCTGATGCTTAGGAATCCCTTTTTTAATATATATATATATTATGCTTGCCAACAAATATAAACAAAGAATTGGGCTTGTATTTTATCTATTTCCCAGATGTCTGTGATGGTAGACATGTGTAAGTGCTGGAGGAATCACACTGGTTAAAGTCTGAAGAATTTATAAGAGCATAGCATATCAGAGTCAGATTTTTGAAAGAGCTCAACTCTCTGACCAGCTCCCTGGTCAGCACTATAGTAAATTACTTTTTTTTTTTCCTAAGAACTTGACACTGTGATACTTGAATTCTTCAGAAAATCTGGCTATAGTAAGAGCTGCTGGATATGGAGCAGTTTTGAAAGTCTAGCTGTATTTAGGTGTCAAAATAGGTCAAACTACTTTGAAAATCAGATCTACAGACAGGGAAAATGTAGCTGTCTTTGGGAAAGAAGGTGCATATTTGAGATTTTAAAATATTTTTAAATATTACAATGTTTTTGATCAACAGTAGGATAAGTTGTGATTCACTGCTATAAGAAATTCTTCATGTAAAGTGTGCAGGGGTGAGGTTGATCTGGTACTGAATGCAAAGCGTCTGAGAAAAAGAATGAGTCCAAAGCTGTATGATTCCTGACATGAGGGCTGCAGAGCTGGCAGAGATGGTTCCTATCTGTGAGCTAAAATTAATAAAGAAGATGTGAATAATTTATCTGGGGGAAAATTAATAGAATTCTTTTATTGTTTCAGACACGTGAGCTATTAGACGGCACTGTGTGATGGCTTCAACACCAATAAAATCAATCAAGCACTAATTACATATGTATGTTGCTTATAGCATTTAGGTGTAAGTCTTGTCACAATGCTGTGTGACATTTTTGTTTTGATTAAACTTGCTCTCCTACCATAGGTGCCAACCTCCTGTTAAATCCTGCTAGTGCTGATCAGTCCCATCTCCATCTCATGCAGATAAAAAAATTCTCCTAATGCCCTCTGGGGCAGCAATGGGGAGGCACTGAATTATTTCACTTGAGCATACTTGGGATGTGACTGCTAATCACTCATTTGGAAGTACGTTTGCTCATTTTAGTTAGTCTTATTTGCAGCAAAAATAGGTTCTATTCTTTCCATCTTGAGATCACTGTCTTCCTATGTAAAACAACGCTTTTGGTAAATGTTTTTCTCGGCACCATTTTACTAATGCCATCTCTAAAACTACTATACAGACTTCCACCAGTGTTCAGGAAGGTAAAATTAGCCAATAAATTTTTTAAAAATCAGTGGAATTATAGCTTTGCCAGATATTGGCGTTCCCGGTGATGCTTTGGAGAAGAGGGGTTAAGGCACTAGAGTAAGCCTCAGGAAATGTTTCTGTCCTGAGGCAGTCACGGACTTGCGTTGAGGGTTTGCCAGTCCTTCTCAGGCCAGAGTTTTAGTTTTCAAAATGAGTTAGAGTAGTTTTGTGTTTTTTTGCCTTTCCAGCCATTAGATAGTAATAGGACTTTTGTACTCTGCACAGCTGTACCCCAATTTGAGTTAAGGTTGCTAGGCATTACCTTAGTGATAATACATAGGTGAATGCTTCTATATGTTCCAGCATGCCTTGCAGAACAGGACACCCTCTTTTTCTCTGGCAGATACACAGTGACACTGGACTAGATAAGGCACAGCACTCTGTACTGCGTACAGCTTGTCAGGAGCGAGCATATCTGGCAATCTGATTCACCTTCTTAAACTTAACAGCAGGGATTCTGAGTGTTAGTCATCCAAAAGATACCCTAAGGAGGAGAGTACCCTGTTGTCTTACAATGGAAAATTTCAGTGGATGAGTTCTCTTCAGTGCTCCACAAACTCAATTGTTAGCTGAGAGTATACTTGGAAGTTTTCCATTCCTCAGATCATGCTTATGATGAGACTCAATCTTATGCCTGATTCTGCTTATGTCTCTTTAATTTTGTTGTACTGAAAAATAAAAATTTTAAAAAAATGTTACTAACATTGCTGCTTCATGATGGAGACTCAAAACAGGACCAATAGGAGTTTTCACAGTCTTTACACCACAATGATGTGAAACACTAAAATAAAAGGTTATAGAAAGTTATTCAAATATATAAAGGTGCCTGTAATCTGAGTAAATTACCGAGAAGAGGTATTTTCAAAGTTTATTTTTTCATATATTAAAGAATGTACAATTTGGTGCCGTATTTATCAGTGAATGTGCAACACTGGTCTGTGATTGTATAATGAAAGACTTTCTAAACCAAAGGCACACAGGAGATGATGTTAGCTATGTGGTCTTGAACAAAATTTCATAATGGTTTTCTGTGCAAACAACTGATCTGTCTGAACACCGCCCCCCACCCCAAACCAAACAAAACCCCAAACGTGTTTTTCATAATTAATTCCAACTGAAAGGAAACACTTTTGGGTAAAGATAGGCAAGATTTCATTTCCTTTTATTTTTTATTTTTAGTAAAGATGCTTACATGTGAAAACCAAATAATTTATTTTAAATAACATGAACATCTAAACTACAGCAAAAGATGAACGTTATTTTTCTGAATCACTGAGCTGAGAACAAGCACAGCCAAATTAATCTTTGGAAGTAAGTGCTTCAGGAGGGCATAAGCTGCTGAAAATTGGAGGCTTAGGGTGGAAAGCTCCATCACAACCAAGTAACGAACTCAGACCTAGGTAATGATGCGGTGTGTGATGATCCATAAAACTCTCCAGGTGAGAGGTGTATAGTGGAAAATACACCAAGTTCACACCAGTTCTGCTACTGAGAGCAGTGTAACTAGACTCAGAAGCAAAGACTACTCACGAGGAATGCTCCTCAGGATATTGGCCTCCCGTGAGAGAAATTGACACAATAGTGATTCTGGGAGCCTTTTATTCAAAAGGAAGAGGACAGCCATGGAGCTGTGGGAGAAACTCTTTCTTCTGTTAGTGACTTGCTCACCATGTAGTTGGACAGTCAAAATGTACTGGCTTTGCTTTCTTAAAAAGATCTTTCATTGAATCATTGTCAAAAGTTATCCCAGGTAATTTTTAGAGCTAGAAGAGATAAACCATGTGAATGTGCAAATATATTCTGCCCTTGGCTTTCTGGGTGTATCAGCTGGTGATAGGGTATCTTTCCACTTACATTTATTAACCTTATAAGTTAATAAATACTTTTTCAAAAAGTTTAGATAGCAGTAATGTTGAGAGCAGTTCTTCTGAGAAGCAGACACCGACCAGTTCTGAGTTTCCTCACATTCTCATAGAATAGTCAGACTGGTATAACTCACACAGAAAGATCTCTGAGGCTGGAAGAATCCCAAGCCAGATTATTCTTCATACTTCTCTTGATTTTCGAAGTCATTTAAAATTACTGACACCTGTGAAAATGATGGTACAGTCAAATATCAACACCTGTGTACGTTTGGAACTTGCAATTCGAATCGTTTTTCTAAAATGAGTGGAAATGAGCTTCTTGTAAATGTTGATCATGCTGCTTTCAAATACAGAAATAATTCAGATTCTTCTGATGTGTCAGAGACATTATTGCTCGTATGAAGTTTTAAACCAAGACTGGCTTTGTGTTGGTGGGCTCAAAAATCTTCTGAAAAAAATCCTAAGGGCAAAGATTATAGAGAATTTCACTGAAATTAAATTCTTTCATGCATGAGAAATTTCAACAAGATCATTTTAGAAAAAACACCATGAAAAAAATGTTTCAAACTGCAAGTGATGTAAAGTATGTGCCTAGGACCAAAACATTTGTGGTTTAATTAGAGATAGCAGAAGCCAGAATTTGTTACTTGGAGCAGAAATGTGAGCTCTGTTTCATATTCTGCTTTCTAGGTAATCACAGGAGAATGCAACATGTTTCTAAAAATAAGGAAGTTTTTTATGAAGATTTACAGAGATGGTGGCATTGCAGCTGGTACTCCAGCCATGCACAGAGACCAGTGTCCTACTGGCATTTTTAGTTCCTGTTCCCTGATGTTCCCATTCCCCCTTGAACCCATTGTGTGCAGGTCGCTATTGTTCTTGTATTAACTGAACAGTCATAAGGTCAGCGCTGTGGTATGGTGAATTATGCAGTCAAGAATTGCAGCTCTCTCCATATATAAGCTAACTGACTATATAAGCTAACTATGCTGAGATGAGACCCTTCAAATCATTTACTTCCATGGAGTCATAATATGATTATGTTTATAGAGAGGATGGAAGAAGAAACATGCAGAATACAACGGATTCTTTCAGTCACTTCTGAGTAAAGAATGAGACAGCACCTAATGAGCCATTTGAACTGGCTGATGCCAAGAGAAATGCATGGCTTACACGGTGAGGCAACCCTGGTAGAAGCTGGGGCCAAAGGATTGGTCTCGGCAGGCTGCAGAAGCCAACTTGTCAGTGGAGCAGGGAACACTTTGAGAGAGTTAGGGCGTATTAGATACTAGCTTTGTGGACATCATAACTATGCCTGAGTCATTCACTGCTTGTTCCCTTGTGCATTTGGTATTTGCGCTGAGATCTATTTCCATGTCTCATTGTCAACGAGAACAGCAGCAAAGAAGGTTTAGTCCCTCCTAGTCATTCTCCCAGCTTTCACATCCCTCTGCTTGTTCCTGCGTCTTTGGATACTCTGCTATGTCTGACACTAAATTAGTGCAGGGATTTAAAAACCACATCTGTTTCAGTTACTTAATAGACACAAAGAATTTCCTCTTTTTTTTTTATTGATAATGTTGTTGAATGGAGAGGGTTGCTGAGTGCAGAAGACAGTGAGACACATCTGGAGTACTAGGGCCAGTTCTGGGCTGCCCAGTACAACAGGAGACGTGGACATACTGGAGCAAGTGTAGCAAAGGGCCACAAACATGATTAAATTAATTAAAGGACTGGAGCATCTCTAGTATGGGAAGAGGCTGGGAGGAAAAGTTCAGCTTGGAGAGTAAAAGACTTACAGGGATCTTATAAAGTATATAAGTGTCTGATGGGGGTAGTAATGAAGATGCAGTCAGGCTCTTCTCAGTAATGCCCCATGATAGGACTGGACGCAGTGGGCACAAAGTGAAACACAGAAAATTCCATTTAAACGTAAGACAACACTTTTTTGCAGTGAGGATGACTGAGCACTTGTCCAGAGAGATTGTGCATCCTCGACTTTTGTTCTTATACTAAGTAAACTCTTTCTTGGAGAGCCGGGTTTTGTACTGTGTATTAGCGAGAGAGAAATTTGTATTAGACAAAGCAAAGAGATAGAGACAACAAGTAGACCATTTTTCAATTAGGACGAAAAATTTTTCCATTGAAGATAGTAAGCTTTGGATAGTGAACACCTGAAAAATATACTGTTAAGTGATATTGACTGCTGGGAAATTCATATTATTTATTTAACATTTTTACAGTTTATGTGGCCTTTTTATTTATGTGTATATATATATTTAATCTGTATAATGAAGCTGTGTTTTTTGATGATAAATATGAAGTCTTCCATGTGTTGTTCTCTTACACATTTTACCCATGTTATAAACACACAGACAACGTAACAGGCTCACTTTTATCCTTATTTTTACCATTTCTTTTCAGAACAATAATAGCCTAAGACTCAGTTACGAACTTTAAGCACCATATGGTCAGCTTCATTAGTGATTTCCTGTTTCTACTTGTGACAGTCTTCAGAGTGCCATGTTTTCTGGAGCTCCTCCAATATTCATGATTCCTAGCACCACTGATGTGTAACTCATGAGGGAAAAGAGAACAGACTTTTTTTACTTCTGGTGGAAGTGGATTGAATTCTCAAAATTGGTGCAAAAGGGGAGAGAGAAGCCGTGGGGTAGGAAGGTGGAGGAAAATGCCTGGAGATAGAGGGATAGAGGGCTGGGGAGGTTGCAAGACAGGAAGGATGCAAGACCTTGCCCTTGCCATTGACAGTGAGTTGCTGCTTCTGTCCACATAAGGATGAAACTACATCTCTGGGTGACACAGTTTTCACTGGGTGCAGAGTTTCCCCTGTGCCTTGCCAGGTCTGTCTCACCTGGGTATCAAGGGAAAACCTGCTAGGGTGCCTGGCTGAAAGGCTGGTATTACTTGGTGCTGTTGCTCGTTAGCTGAGTGGCTGTTTAAGTGATTGCTGTTCCCAATGTAGTCCTAGTGTAGAAAACCGTGGAGGAAGATGGGGTTGTAGGTGATGCCAGGGGATACTATTGGCATGCTGATCATTATCCAGCTTATCCTACTATTAAAGTCCTTTGCACAGACCTGTTATCCTTCTGTGGCTAGATTCTGGCTACTTTCTAACACTTCAGTTAAACCTCCCAGATTTTTTCTTTTTTTTCTTTTTTTTTTTAAGTTATTTCAAAACTGGTGAAGCAGCCAATGGGAAGGCAGGCAACAGCAGGGTAGGCAGGGCTCTGGTGGCAGGCAGGGCCAGATGCAGCCCACTGGTTTCTGGGCTCATCCACAGGGACAAGGCAGGTCTGAGCCCAGCCAGGAAATCCCAAGCCAGGAAAAGTATTGAGCTTTTCATTCAAGCAGCCTGTGGGCTGGAGCAGGGAGACGTGAGGCTCAGTGATCCTCCTTCTCTGGGAACAGGGATCTGGCTACCACTTTCCTCTGCCAGGCCAAGGTGCTGTGGAGATGTCAGGAATTAGGGCAGCTGTGCCCCAGCACTGCTTTTAGGTGTGCAAGTGCTAGATTTTGACTCAGGCTTCCAGGAATACACCTGAGGTTTGCAGATAGAGTGTCTTGGTGGGGCTTTTTATAGGCATCTGTACTGCATTTATATTAGAAGCGAAAAGCACTTCCTTTAGGAGAAATTTTTTGGCAAGTTATCTCAGATGCAGGAACAGTGTATGCAGGTATGCACTTGTGTTAGTCACTCTGGTCTCTGATAAACAGTTATTAAAAACACAAGCCTGTAAAGCTATCCAGAGATTGCCCTCTTGTCAAAGGCAGGACAGGTATAAACTAGACCTTTGCTAAGAGATAATGGTGTCCTTTATTTTTAATAATCTTCAGTACTAGAGATCTCCTAAAAGCGGTTCCAGTGAGTAGCCATCCACAGCTAGAAGTTTTTCTCTGTATCTAACTCTTAAAAAAAAAAAAAATTAAAAATCAGTTTCTGCTTTGCCTCCTCGCACCTGGAAACTGGAAGTCACTGTGCAATGTGCAGAGTTCCCCTCGTCTCTCCTTCCATTCTCTGCAGGCTTAGAACCCTCCCAGGAGAAAAGCCTCACTCTGGGAAGGAGCACGGGGAGGGAAATGGGGCTTGCCACCTCTACCCTTCTCTTGCATGATGGCCAAGGCAAAGCAGAAGAAGCTGTGACAAAGCCACCACTGACATTGTGCTGGTTTGTTTTTATTGAGATTCGGTGTTGCACTGTAGCATAAATTTTGAGCTTTGCTTCCTTCATTCCTCTTCCTTGGGCTACAATTACCCTGACGACTGTCACCTCATATGTACCTCCATCAGAAAAACATCACGTGGACCCAAGACTGCTATTGTTATAATGTTGAGGATTTTTTTTTCATTTTGTCTGTTACAGTATTTTTACAGGACTAACCAAGATTGGGTTAGTATCTCCAAAGGTTTGAGCACTGGGTCAATAACTGTGATGGCTCTATAGGGCCATACTACCTGCAGTGTCTATACCAGTGCTCACTGCATAAGCATGCAGGTGATCCAGTTGATTTCCTCTTGTTGCAGTCTAGTGCACTAGCAGTGGTTGGTAACTCGTTCAGATCAATGACTATCAAGATTTCTCTGTGTTTTGATGTTTACCATGTTGACGTTGGTTCTCAGGATGCAGACCCAGGAAAGACCAGCTGTGGTTTTCCAATTTCAAATCATCATCCTTTGTAGTTGTTGCGGCTGGGAGATTCTTGCTCTCTTACGTAATGCTGCTGGGCAGTGGGAGCTGGAAAATTCTTCAAAGGGAGTAAAAAATGGCACATTTTTTTCATTTAGGATTTCCTGACCTTTATAGGTTCGTCATGCTGTCTTCATTCCACCGTGATGTTTGCATAACATTGTTCAGTCTGTAAAAAGGGAAACAAGAAAAGATCTTATTGCTGTTTATTGTGTTACAAATGAGAGTTTCACTGATATTTCAGTGTGACAGTGAATGGGTTTCACTTTTGCTGTATTATGAAACACACTTTATTTCACATCTAGGAGTGCACAGACTTTTTTCTTGAAAGCAGCTTTTTCAATGATAAAATATTCAGTTATTTTAGTGGATTGGTGAACAAAATTAAATAATGCTTGCTACTAGAGAAATCCAGAATTTTTCTTTCTGGAAAATGTTTTGTTCTGAAAATACAAATTTAGAATTAGTTTGAATTGTCTTTCATAAGGTTTTCTGTTCTTACTTCCTTATATTGTGACATGCTAGTTGTGACAGCCAGCATTTCATCAACAAATTTCTCTTGTTTCATGGGACACAAATAGGAGACACACCGATCTGGAACATTAGGAGTCCTTCATTCAGTACTTCTTAGCTGTTACCCACAGAGATTTAAAAGTGAAGTAATGAAATGGTTATCTCACTTAGTTGGCCTATGCCCTATAATTAATACTAGTACAGAAAATGTAGTATAAAGGTTTTAATTTTCCAAACCACAAACAAGTAAAGATGAAATGAAACATCTGTTTTCACTTAAATGAATTACTGTTTTATTGCTTGCGGATTATATAAGGGAATTATTTGTGTATTATTTTAGGACCTGTAAGTATCTGTGACTTACCTGCATGAACTGAAACAGCATAAACATCTAAAAAGGAAAGAAAAGATGAAATGAAAAATATAATTAAAAGTCTAAAAGAAAATTTTCCAATTAGAATGCTTTCAGAATATGTTAAAAAACCTGTTTTCAGTCAGTATTAATTTAATCTAATTTAAAATTTAAATAAATTTTGAAATTTCCTCTGAAATAGTAGTACCAACTACTAAGTAATGAACTTCATCCAGCTCATCCAAAGCACTTCAGATGTGAAGCTAGTGAACATAAGAAATGTATTTGTTTTGAAGGTGTTTTTTTTCTCGTAAGTATTCATCACTGTAGTAAGATTTTGAGGTTGCTTTGTGACTGGAAAGATGGAGGAACTTGCCCGTGTCTGCACAAGCAGTTTTCTTGTAGAAGTCAAGTTGAAGTGGTTTCTCCTGAGCTCTACACAAGGCCAGCATTGTTAGTCAGGGAGCAGTGGGTAGATTAATTTGAAGTGTTTCCATTAGGTACTCAAGTATACCCCACTTAAAATCGCAAAGGTAGACATGTAAGTGACATCTCTGCTGGTGGATACATTGACGGACTCAGGAGATGCTTTGCTCGTGGCCACCCTGGTGGTAGCCTATGGGTGCTTAATTTATGGGCAGAGGCTGTTGCATGAAGCAGCATGAGCTGCAATGGAAATGACACATGTATTGATGGGATAAGGGTGTTTTACTGCCTTTATTTTGAGTTACTTTTGTTAAGCACAAACTGATGGTGATTATTTAAAAATTATAAAATTAATTCCATCTTAGGGAGAGGGCTTATATATTCTTCATCTCACTTGGAGAGCTTGTCTGGGGACTTCAGTGGTTTAGCAGGTTTTGCCTATTTTTAGAAATAGAGAACCAGAAAGATCTATAAACAAGAAACAAAATAGCTGTAAGCATAAAAGTAAATACAATATTGTCAGCTCAGTCTTGTTTATCTACAGCTGAATTCTCATTAACTGCTTGTGTTTGATTTTCTCTTAAATTGTACAGTCATAATATGTGTAAGTGTTCTTCCTTGATTAATTGCTTGGTTTTGCATGGAACCAAAGTCATTGCTTACATTACCAGTTTCATCAAAACATTTTGGATGTTATGGAAGTTTTTGTGCCTGACAGACCGGAAGGGAGAATGACTGTGTTTGTATGATATGTGTTCAATTTTATTTTTATATAGATGTGTTCCTTGTTCTTTCTGATTAGAACTAATTTCCATGACTCGTTAGGTATTCACTGGCTCCAACTGCAGAGGGCATTTGAAGCTGGGATCATCACTAAGGCAGATCTTCAGAGTATGTACAAGTGGTAGAAGTTGTCAGCAGATTCCCATCTAGCAGGCTGCAGAAGAGAGTAGGATCTGTTGTGGTTTTGTGCTCTGCACGATGCTACCAGATTAGCAGAGATTTCAAACTGAATTTTGAGAATAGAGGTACTTCAGACCTGAATTGTAGGAGGAAAAACAAATACCCAGAGTTTTATCCTTGAAAACTATTTTTATTTTTTATTGTCTAAACATGACATTTGACATAAAGTCATAAATGTTTAGGCTAGTTTTAATATTTATTTTTAATGTGCCTAATGAGTGATATTCTTGCAAAAGACTTCCAGTGCAGTTTTATATCAATATAATTTGTTATAGTAGAACAGAGATATGTATTGCAACAGTTATGATCAACAGACAAGCCACTTTGATGCAGTGTTGCAGCGTGACTCTTTCAAAGCCATGACATCTCCTGCACCTCAGCAGCATAAATATTGTTTGTGTCAAATTACACTGCCACTTTGTCATGGTTGTGAAGAGAAAGCTCAGTCCAAAAATGAATGTTTTACTTTCTACTGGGTTGTGTGAAACTTGGGCTTTGGCGACCAGAAGTGACTCTGAATCCCTAGACATGCATCAGTAAGCTGCAAGGTCATGAGCAGCGACTGAGTGGGGACCGCTGCACTACATGCGATACTCCTCTCTGCCTTGCACTCTGTCCTCCCCAAGAAATAACTCTGTGTGTGAGGCAGGGCTGACCCAGGTTTTTCTTTTGCTCTTGGCTCCTAGTTTAACCAGGAGGCAGAGTGGTTCCCAGCAGGGTGAGCATCATGTACCAACCTGTCTTGTGCTTTTGTTACAGGGAGGGCGGTGCAGCAAGCAGATCCTGCACACTCCACAAGCCATTGTTTGACTGCTGAGCATCACCTGAGGCTGCTTGCAAAGACAGTGCTAGGTGGAGATGGTGCTTACCTTTGGTTCCCAAACACGCCTCTTGCCACTGTCTTGGTTGCATTAGGGAAATTCCCTGACTTCCAGGGTGAATTAATCAAGGAGGATGGAAATATACCCCTCTCCAGCTCCTTGCTTTCATGTTCCCTGACTTAAGTCTGTATTTACTCCTGCAGTTCCAGTTTGTAGGCCAGGGTAACTGAGGTCAGTGTTTGGCTCTCTGTGTCTCTTTCATCATCTGCAAACTAGAGATAATAGTGTTTATTAGGGCTGGGTGAATAATTCATGGTGTGGCTCCTTATTAAACAGATACTGCCTCTCTGTTTGCAGATAGTCTGTGAGTGGATTGCATTTTTTTTCAAGTTTATTTGTTATTCCAAATTATTCATCAAATACTTTCTGTAAATAATTTTATTGGCTTATGGTGCATTCAGAATATGAATTTGAAGCCTGCTTTAAATAAGTGTTTGTCATTGCTATTTGAAATTTGTTATTTCAGCAACTATGCCTCCCAGCAAACTTGTCTTATAGAGCCTCTCCAGGAAGTAATACAAGGATAGCATGAATACCTTAAGAGTGAATGTTTAGGGGATACTTTTTCTCCTCTACTACTCATGCAGGTCTAATACTAATCTGCCCCACTGGGTATTGGGAAGATTTGAAAGGTGTTCTCTGAATGTGAAACGCTGCTTAAGCAGACAGCAATACCACAGCCCTGGCTGCTCTTCCCTGCCCCTTCTTTGGGTACCGAGTTGTACGTGGTGGTGTATGGTCCAGATACTGCTAAACGCAGCCCCTGAACCAAGTCAGCATCCATGAGACTAGGTCTGTGCTAATGAATAAAATGGTTGAGGGCCCAGAAAGCAAGTAGCATGGCATGTTTTAGTGCTCATCCATATGGCTGAACTCCTTTCCTTTACAAAAGTTGTCTGTACTGGCTGTACAGACACAGTCTGTGAGCTGTGCTCTCCTCCAGACTTTTCCAGGTTGACTTTCTTGGGAGTCTGAACCTTTGCCATGGACAGTACAGACAGTATGGATGTGTGGATGACTCTTTTTTGGGTCCTGGGTATTTTCCAGAATCTCAGGAACGTGTTTAGTAGCCTATGGGTTGCTCATCTACATTGCCTGAAGCACTGGGTGGTTGTTTATTTACTTGAAAACCCATTTAGGATATGCTTAGCTCCTCTGTGCTCCTTCTGTCGGAGCTAGGAAAAGGGAGTGGCTGTTGGTGTCCCTGTAAAGGGGCTGGGAGGGATTGCAGCTTCCTGTTTTATCCTCTGGGAAACATGACAGGCCAGGAGGGAAACGGAATCTGGCTGGTGGCTTGTGCTTATGAGGTAGGAGACTGCTGGAGCAGACTGTAATTCTTGTTCATGCTCTCATTAACTCCAGTGAAATTATTGCAGTGAATGGGGACAATTCATGCATATAAGAATGCCATGGTAAGAATGGCTGAAGCTTCAGGTGTAGGGACCAAATGGCAACAGAGGTTTGAGTGTCTTAAAACTCATTTATGTATTTATACTTCCATGATTACACCTAAGCACTGTCCAGGATTTGAAGAGAAATAAATAGTTAAAAGGACCAGGGAAACAGAGTCACTGGTGTTAACTAAGAGGTGTGCATCTTGACTGGCTAATTTTCTTGCTTAAATTAAGAAATGTAAACCAAAAAGTTTCCTAGCAGTGAGAAATGTAAATTCAGTTTGAAAAGGACTAGATTATCAGTTCTGCTATTGTTTTAACTTCTTGGGTTTTGATGCCATTTAATATTGTACAGAGTTTGTAAGCTGTTTTGTATTTATCTTCAAATCAAATATGCTGGCAGAAATGACAAGTATAAACCTGACATAGGCTTGATTCATATCTAAAAATGGCCTTTACAAGTAGCTTGTTTTCACTTGATATTTTCTCAGAGCTAGTGGGAAAAATAGGAGGAAAAATGGGTTTCTTTAACCTTTACTTAATTTTTTTTGCTTCTTACTTCAATCATTGCCCTTCCCATCCATAGCTGTCATGTAGGAATGGAGGTTACACAGGCTGGTGGTGATCAGGAGACCTCTCAGTCACTTGGCCTGTGCCAAGGCACCAAAGGGCTGAAGAAGAGGCATAGTTTTGATTTGGTTTGTTTTTCCTCACACGAGGGTGCTCCTGCTGGTTGTGAAACCTGGGGCAGCCAGTGAGGGGAAGGCTGAAGTAATTCATGAGGTGCCCTGAGCTGATCAACAGCTCCTTGACACTGAGAGAGAGCATATACCCCTTTGTCCCTTCTCTCCTGGTATCTCACCACTGCCTTGGAAGGTAGAGATGAAGAGGGAAAAGGTGCACCCAAGTCGAATCTGAGTAGCGGGCTATGTTTGAAGGTTTGGAACAAGGGCAGCAAACATCTGTTCTTCTTCAAAGCCATACCTGCTGCGTGGCTAAAGGAAAGGTTTTATATTCTACAGCTTCTAATACAATGTCACTTTGTTTTGAGCAGATAGACTGGGGCCTCCTCTTGATATACTGCTGGATTCACTGAACTGCACAGCGTTCAGCGTGCAATGGAGGATGCCAAAGCAGCATGCGAGCACCATCACAGGCTATACAGTAAGTGATCCTCTGCTGCTAGTAGAGGGTTGCAGTACCCTATACAGGATCAGATCATGCACATGGCATGATGAAGCAAGCAAGAGAGACCACTCTCCTAACAAATCATGCCATTGCCCAGAACATGGTTGGGGGACAGTGCATTTGAACAGATTGAACTGTAACTTTAGGAAAGAAGTCATTCATGTTATGGAAGTAGACTATAGTGGAAATTTGGGTTGGATGTCAAGGGCTTGTAGTGGATATAGTTTTCTGCTGTGGTTTTCATGCAAGGATGTCAGTGCTCTTCACAGCTAATAAAAAAGTAGAACAGAGCAGGTTGATATTACACTGTGAAAGTAAAGGGAGATTCTTGGTGATTTCAGGGCTGTTCATATCCTTTGACCCATACTTCCAGCCTGAGGATTGCTTTACCAGGAACAGCTTTTCCAAATCACACCTTTAAACCTTCCTACAGAGGCAGCACATACAGAGGAAGGAGAATTTTGTGGTGTCTCTTCCCTGATAGATACTGCACTGCACAGCATCCCTGGGAGTCCAGCCACAGCCTTAAATGTCAAGGGACTATTTTTTCATTCCCTCCTAACTCTGTGGAGAATTACGCTTAAAGGACTTCAGTAATTTTCCTCTTTTATCCAGCAATTTTTTAGGGGAGTCTCTGATCCACTCCAAGCCTCTGCCACATTGTGTTCTGCCTGTTATGCAAAGTGAAATGGATAGCCTAAACTGGGTACTATAATTTGGTGTGCAAACAGAAAAACAATGAACAGTCATCTGCAATTTATTTGTGTTATTAGCCATTGCTTTAGCAGGTATTCCATGGAAATGAATGGAATTCCATGGCAGTTCCCTGCTGACTAACTTCCCAAAATGGAAGTTAGTCAGCAGGGAATTAGCGTCAAAGTTGTGGGATACCAACTACAATTTTTTGATTTCCCCTTTAACAAAAACAAATTGCATTAGGATTTGTTAGCATTTTCTGTGGAAACATTAGAAATTTCCAGAAAAGTATAATCCAAAATTCAATTTTATATAAATAAGTAGGAAGCAGAAAACTTCTGACTACCTTTTTTATTAACATATGCTAAAAGAGTGAGAAAATTCCCTGAAATATGTATATTCGACATGCATGCCCCTTCATCCCATGGTCTTGTAAATGACACTAATGCAGCCCAGCTGCAGGGTAGTTTTTATTGTCATCTGGTTCCAAGAAGCACTTGCTGTGGCCAGAAACTGCTTCAGCCAGGCCCTGTGGTAGCTAGGTTCATTCTTCTGTGAGAATTCAGTAAGTGTTTTTTCTATTGGTCATGATATTTTTCAACCAGTTGCAATACTTTGTCGCAAATCATAAATAGTTCTCACTGTTCATGCAGTATGTCCAGCATCCAAACTCCAGTTTACTTATAAGCCTTAAGCTCATAGTTGGCATGATACATTTGGCATGAAACCAATCAGCATTGATCCTGCTATACCCACTTCTCTTCAATGTTAGCTTTCAATGACACTCTGGCATCTCAGGGTCTCCGTGCACAGGAAATCAGACTCTCCCAGGCTCATTAGTTCCAGTACACAGCAACAGGCATGGAGAGACATTTAAGATACTGCTATTTTTATAATGTTATAATGATGTAATGTCAACATGTTCCTTATATGAAGTAAAATACCTACCATGCAGACATGTCCAAGCTGACCATGGCCAAATGATGCACAATTTAGAGTTGTCAGTTCAAATCTGCCCTGTAAGCTAGGCTGTATTTCATCTCAGCTTAGTGAGATCACAGTAAGATGGTGTCCTTTGGTCCTGTTGACAAATTCTAGCAAATACAAAGGGAATGTTAAAGGGTGTTAGCTTTTCATGCTTTTGGAAAGGTAGGGTGTCATAGGCTCAAATGCTGTCCTCAGTGTGATAACAGTGCATTTGTTTTTAAGTCATTCTGAAGCATTACATTATTGCTTTAACTGACTTGACTATCTTCTTCACAAGGTATTTTACTCAGAAGTTGAAAATGACAAAGCAGCTAAACAGCTCTCACATGATGTTCCCCTGAGTTTGGATATGCTTAGCATGGTGAGTATTTCTTTTCATCAATAGTCAGAGCACTGGACGGAAGCTTATGAGTAGAAACTTGCAACTGTTTACTTGTTGCTGGTTTCTGAACTACACCAAGGATCCAAGCTTCACATCTGCTGTCAGTATTAAGCAAAAGGAAGTCACAATATTTTTCCTGTAATCCAGTTAGTGCGATACACCTTTGCAGCTTGTTGTCTGACTATTTTGTTGTGTAAAACTATTGGGACTTGCTTGTGTCTTCCTAGTACTGGCCTTTAGAATCTACTAAAATAGAACTTGTAATTTTGAATATGCGTACATTATCTGTGCAGTATCATATGTAGAAGGGGAATTGCAAGACTATGCACAATCACAGGTTCAATATCAGTTTATGTGTATTGTAGTGTTTAACACAGGTAAGTGTATGAGTTAAAGGAGACACCATTTTCCATGTATTTTTGTGTCTAAGTGAGACTATGGGCTCTTGAAATATAGAAATTAAAGATTAATAATGCTGCTTTAGTTGTGGTTGTGCAAGTCTGTTTCCTAAAAGATTCCCCCAACTTCTGGCTTTTGTTTTTGAAATTACTACTTTTCTTCCTTGCTTCCCATTTTTTCCCTTTCTTATAGTTCTGTTTTTCCTTTTATTTCTCCTCTACTTTCTTACTTTGCTTCATTTCACTCTCCCCTTCTCTTTCCTCATTCTCTTCTTCTGTCCAGCTTCCCCTTTCTTTTCTGTTTGCAAATGAACACTGCTCATCATTTTCTACTGCATGGCTGAGCAATTAGTGCTGAGATAAAAGCAATTTCTCCCTGCTTTTTGATAGTTTTAATGCTGTCAACTTTTAAAAGGTGTTCTTGCAACATCGTAGTGCTTCTTCAGTGCAGAGAGGCTGCTTTTTGAGTTCAGCAAGGCAGAAACAGAGATTCTCCAGCCTCTCTTCAGGCAGAGAGCAAAGGGATATTGCAAGTTGGGTGCCGTGAGGGAAGAACTTTCATTCCATGCTCTGCAAAGAGCAGTCTCTCCATGAGACAGCAATGTTACCAGCACAGGAATCAAAGGCTTACGTGTGGACACAGAGGGGCATTGCAGGCTTTCCAATCTTTATTTGGTGCTCCTTCACAATTCAATCTTTCCCTTCTTTCTCTTCTACTTGTAATTCTCCTTCATTTTCGCACTCCTCTTCCTTCTGCTTCCCCACTTGATATGATACAATGATACGCAGTCACAGATATTTCCTGATCCTGCTGAGCAGTGCTCAGAAACCTTTCCCGTGAGAAGTGTGAGTGAGAGGGATGCTCAGGTTTCCTGCAGTTTTCTGGCACTGTGGTTGTCAGTTCTCACTCCTGGAGGTTTCTAGGATCATGGCAAGTGAAAGAATCCCACTGCCATCATATATTATTTCTTTACTTATGCATTATTTTCTTCCTTCTGATCTTTATCTATCTGTATTCCTCACTTTTTTTTTTTTCCCTGAAAAACATTCTTCCTAGTAGTGCCAACAAATATCAAACAGCATATTGCTTTTTTATCTTAATCCTGACATCAGTAACTCTTACTCATTGGGAGACAAGAATCTGGATCCCAGTATTCATGCAGATGAATAATAAACATAGCAACATAGACTACTACGTGCTGCAGCATAGACCTTTTTTGACCTGTTATTTATGTAGTTTTGCCATCATTTTTTAGTATGTTACAACATTAACAAGTCCTATTTTGCTTTTTTCCAGGGTCAACTTGAAGGACAAGCAATTTTCGTAAGTATTGCTTTGCATGAAACTTGATCGCATCTGTGATTTAAAATAAAATTGAATGTCCTTGACCTAGTCCTTCCACAGATTAACACACAAAAGTTGATCTCAAATGTTGATTCTACTTAGTGCTTACACAAGATCTTTTGTAGTCAAAGTGTACCAAATAGTATTTATAGCTCAAAATCCAGAGGTGAAGAAGGTGGACACATGTATAGTGACTCCCTTTTTAGCAATGGATAAAATTTCCTATTTGCCATCAAAAGTATTTATGGAGATCTTGTTTTGCTGGAGGAAATTTGTGTAAAAAATAAGCTATATCCAGGCCATGAGGACTTACAGGGGACAGGGATAGCCAAGTAGCCAAATACAGAGTAATGGGGAGAACAAAGCACTCCATCAGCAGAAGAGGAGACAGAGAAGAAAGAATCTGAGTCATTCCAGCAAAAGTTGAGGAGGAGTGTGGGAAGAGGCCAACCCCAGAAAGCCCAGGAGGAAGGAGTGGGAAAATAAGAACTAGTATAAAACAGATTTGAAAGAAATACGAGCCCTTTTAATAGCTTTGCAGCTGGTGAATTATTCAGATTAATTATTTCCAGTCATGCAGTCGGTCCAGTCTGCTTCCTATGAGAAGAAAATAGATCAGGCTTACTGTGAGGTGGGAAACAAGCAGGAGGTGCTCGTGTTTGGGAGGGATTGAGGGCAGTGATTTCAGTGTTTAACTGAAGTCTCTAAACATCAACAACCTCTTGCAAACTTATTTTCTCTAAGATCTGTTCTAGGAATGGAGAAAACCCGCAAAGTTGGTGTATCTCACAGTTTTCATGGTCTGAATTAAGAGAAGTTTTGTTGGACTACAGGAGGCTGATGTCTGGATGAGACCTCCGTATGTGCTTGAACCAGGACTATCTGGTTTGATCCTAGCTGAGCTGAGTCTGGATTATGGCATTTCAGTATTGAGGTTCCACGCTGGGCCCTTGTCTTCTGCTTGATAAAAATAACTCTTCTGAGGGGTACTTGTGGAAAAGCATGACTGACTGGGATTAATCAGCTCCCAGCTGACATTAATCCTCAGGAAGTGGTGTTCTTGCCGAAATGCTTTCTGTTATATTCATACCAAACTCAGCAGAAATCTGCAATAGTTTTGTGGTTAAGTCTGCATAGTTCATGTTTCTATCACTAAGCCTTCTCTTCTGATGACCCCACTGCTTTCTCAGAGGCTTCTCTGGACCAGGCAAGACTGTTGTAGCAAGAACTGAACTGGGACACCTGTTTCTGTGTGTGCATGTGTGCATGTGCCTGTGCCTTAGCAAAGTGGATATGTTTTATAGCTGTATTATGTCATCTTATAATGGAGAACATGTAAGTGAGAGAAGCCTGGAGAAGTACAGACGCAGTACAATTTACTAAGGCAATTGTTCTACTAGGCATAATATTCATGAAATTGAACATAAACATGGAAAAAGAAAAGCAGGAAAAATTAGCAGGTGGAGGGTTTTAGGTCAGGTGCAGATCCTTGGAGAGCCAGAGGGCTCCCTATCAAATCACCTAATGCACCAGTATAAAATGAGGAGTGATGGACTGAGACCAGTAGTGCAGGGAAGGAATTGTGAGGGGATCAAATGTCATTAAACCCAGTGCAGTTCCTTCAGCTGCACTGTAATCCAGGGTTTGATGTATTTTTGGATTAAACCCAACCCAAAACCAAAACAGAAAACATGTTTTCTTTGGAAAATAATTTGTAATCCAGGTTTCTGTGAGGCGGCTAACTGCACAGCCTCACAATATCAACACACTTGGAGGAAGGACCAGCTGTGTGGCAGGGCAGGAGGGCCTATGTGGTTTCTACATACACGTAAGTCCTCTACCATAGAAAAGGCATCACACTGCCTCACCCCATTCAGAAATCTGAGATTCTGATGAAAATACCAGCTGTAATTTTGCAGGGTTTTAGCAAGAGTGTTGTGTAAGACAAGAAAGTGAGGCTGCTGTTGAGCAGAGCCTCATCGGCAATGTAATTTCCAGTTTGGGGTATCATTCTTCGTATTACAGAGGCAATCTGAGTAGACAGAAAGGGTACAGAAATGATGGAAAACAAACTCTTCCTAATAATACATAATTTCCTTATCTGTGAGGCTACTGTGTGTCTTCTGGGATAGACAAAACTTGGGTTTAATACCCTTCTTCTAAGTACGGGTGAAGAAAAAGATGAAATGTACTCCCAGGCTCCTGGAAAGTGGGTTACAAGGAAGCTTCTTCTCTCGATGCTCATTTGAAGTGTTTTAGTGTAAAGTGGGTATTCCCCAAGATTGCCGTGGGTCAGGGTAGCTTGATGATGTCCTGAACCTTTACCTGTGCACTAATGCATTGATCCTAGAAGATTAAGGATAATTGATCTGAAAAATACCCACTGTATGTCTAATGTCTGTGTTCATGGGTAGTATGTTGCAAGAAGATAGAGACAGATAGCGATGTGTTTAAGCAAGAGAACACCTTGCTGAAGCTTTCTGAGTACGTGTGTTGAACTTGAATACTTAAATATATATTAGGACTTTGATATCGATTGGCCTTGCAGTTGATGAGAATTGTTCTGTTTAGTTTATTGTAGAATTGTGTGTCTGAAAGTAATAATATGAGGCAAGTACATCAGTATTCCATTGCCTGCAGAGGACAAGTTCCTCAACAGTGAGAAAGCAGTAAGATACATAAGGATTTTTTTTCTCGTAAGAGTGAATGTAATGAAGAGGTGTGCTGGCAGGAACAAGTACACACATTTTAAATACAGATGAACAGTATGCATGGCATGGAGGATGGAATGGCAGGAGTAGGATCATCAGGAGGAGGTGCTGTTTTTTCAGCAATTGGCTTTTCAGGTCACATTTTGAAAGTTCTCAGCCACTTCAACTATGAGATTGTAAGATAAATCCTCTGGTATGAGTGTGCTTGCTACTTTTCTCTGGACAGTTACTTTTCCAGCATTGTTATCATCTCTCTCAGATGAATCCAAGTCATTCAAGCAGAACAGGGGCGAATGATTGAAAAACTCGATAACGGTCAAATGGCCCATATTAATAGGAAATCAATGATGGAGCTCCAGAACTGTGGCTAGAGAAATGACAGATGGCAGGGCGTTTGCAAACAATGTTGTAGTAATCACATAGGTTCCCTAAAGAATAGGGAGGAAGTGTTTGTCCAAAAGACCATCGTTAGGAAATTTAGCAGTTAATAAAACTTTGGGATTGTTTACTACTTTACTGCAACGGGAAATGCAGATTTCAAATCTGTTCCAGTGTGAAGATAAAGGAGATCTCTGCATTTTCACATGCAGAGTGAATAATATTTTTAATATCAGAGAATGAAAAATAGAATAAAAATCTCTGTAAACCAGTTTTTTTATAAGTACTTTTTTCACACAAAATGAGTCTGTGGTGTAGAACCTGGAATTTCTGTTTACTTTTATATACTGTCAAAGTTTGTAGATCTGGGATTGACATCTCTCTACTGATAGGCTGCAGGTAAAGCATACTGAATGCTATACACATGTACACGTGCGCCATTAAAGACCAGATCTAATTATCTGAACCTGATCCCTGCTATATGTGCCAGCTAGTGTTAAAATGCGGGGGTTTTGGTAACATTTTCTCATTTCTGGGACATTTATGCTGACTCCTTTGAACTGTATTCAGCAGAACAAGCTCTTCATGTGGACGTTAGCATCTCCTCCCTTACCATAGCTGTCTATGGTTTAATCTTTCTATGTTTATAGCAGAAGGACAAATAAGGGAAATGCTTGCTTTAGGTCAAGGCTGATAACTAGGCTAGGAAAATTGTGAGAGGTGATGGAACTGATCTCTTCTTCATGAGAAATTAAAGATCATCCGTTCACAATGTGACAACTTGCTTCATTCTGAGGAGTTTCTACAGCCTCTGGATTTAAAAGAAAAAAAAAAACAAACTGAAAAAAATATAATGCACCAGACTGAAACTGAATGCAAGCAATTGGCTCAAGAGAGGGAATGGTGTGTGACTTTGACTTCACCAGCAAAAAAGCCAGACAATGAACACAACACTCTGCAACGTTGTGAATTATGCTGAGAAATGGGTCCAGGTCATCCCTGTGGATTCCCTCCGGGTAAAGCTGCAGCTTGAGAGGAAACACGTGGTGCTATTTGTGTTTGTTGCTTCTGAGCTGGGCTGGACTGGGGACAATCCTCCTAGGGGATTACATAGAAAATGCCGTGTAGGATGTCCAAATCCCAGCTCACAGTGCCATCCTCAGTTACATGGAAGAGCTTTCACAATGTTCTTGTCTTATCTTCTCTTGACCCTTGTAGGAAGTTGTTATCGGTGATCTGAAGCCGGGCACTCCACACCGCGTTAGTGTTGGAGCATATGGCTGGGCAGGGAAAGGACGACCCAGCATGCCCAGAAATGTGACAACCTTATCCAGAGGTAACACTGCGTACACGGCTTTCTGTTACAAAACTCGCACACATCTGTAATATGGCAGGTCACTTAAACCTAATTCTCTGTCATATGCATTATAGTGATATTTTACTATTAATTTTTTTGACAAGTAAGGAGTTTTAGAGGGGAAACAAATAAATGTAGGATTTGATTCCCAAGATGTTGGGTTTAAGTGTATGTTAGCCCATCTGCTTCTCTGATGCTGTTTGTTTGCATTTTTTCTGGCTTAGATAAGTGCATGCCCCCTGCACCACCCTATCAGCCCCAGATCGTGGTAGTTTCTGATTCAGAAGTTGCATTATCCTGGAAGCCTGGAGTGAGTGAAGGAAGTTCTCCCATCCAATACTACACGGTGGAGTTTATCAGGTAAGTTTGCCAGTAGAGTTTGAATTTCAGTGTTTGTGAACTACGGGGGTTTTTTGTTTTGTTTTGGGGTGGGTTTTTTTGTTTAGAGTTGTGGTTTTTTTTCACTTAAACTGCACTATTAAACTGCATATGGATTTATCTTATGGATTATTTACTTATTGCATATAGTACACTTAATTTTTCTCTTCATATGTGTTGAGTTACCATGATAATTTAAGGATAAAACCTAGTGACCTAATTTGTTATAAAATCATCAGTAAGTCGTACCTTCTGATTAAAGGAAGTAAGACCTCATTTGGTCTCCTCCCTCTAGTAAAGACCTGGGTCACTGAAGTTCTAAGTTTTTCCTATTGTCAAAAGCTGTCAGGCCATGCTGAGAAAAGTCTGTGGCAGAGCAGTTCCCCTGAGGAGAAACACCCTGGACTGCCATTGGAAATAACTGGGGATTGCAAACTCAGTATGTTGGGTGGTTTGACCTGACAGAAGTCTTTTGGGGCTTGAACTTGCAGGATTTAGACTTAATTTGTTGTCCTAATGGTAATTAAGTTTATGAGAAAAGATGGCCTTTCTATTTAGATTTTTTTGGGGAAAATGGGGTGTTGGTGGTTTTTCTTCCTCTTTTATGTTGAAGTCTAAAATTTGCAGTATTAGAACTGAACCGAGAAAAGTTGCCAATCAAGTTGCTTTTATAAAGATGGATATGAAAGGTCAGGAGGAGGTGATTGTATCTGCATGCACAAACAAGTATTCATACTTAACTGTACATATGCTTGTGTAAGCTAATATCTGCATACAGAGCTGTTTATTTTTGTGTGCCTGTCCCTGTATTTACCTTTACAGTGAATGCAAAATTCGGCCTTTGGAAGTTTAATCCTGTGAGTGAACACTTGATAACAGGTTTTATTTGAGGTTCCTGGATAAGAAAAGAGAATTGCTTCCTTAACTACTCTGAGCTGTAAAGGTCAAAAAATCATTCTTCAGAAAAACACATTCACTTTTAAAAAAGAATTGTTGTTTTTAAAACAGACAGAAAGAACTATTGCTTTTCAGTGCTCGAAGTATGGTTACAGTGTAGAAGATATTGATATAAAGAAAAGAATTCCCAGGCTGAAAACCTGCTTTTGGCACTTTGTGTTTGAATTAGAATACTCCACATTGGGAAGCCATCCGATGCTGATTGCACTGGCAGGCAGAACATGAGGGCTGAAGATGTATTATGGCCATCAAGTAAACTCTGCTGTAGCATTACCTTACCATGAAATTTCTCCAATACCTATTTTTCAAAAGCAATCATTATCTCAACTCCTCATCGTCTCTCTCTCATTTGCTTGGTGGATGGGAAAAGGATTTTGTTGGGTTCTGTTTGCACTTTTGTTACCTCTGTGCTTTTGTTGGAAAATGGAGGCTGCTGGTTTATGTACACCTCTTCATAGCATCAGAGGCCTGCTAATGGAAGAAGCGGGCACCATCATCTACATCTGACATATTGAAAGTGCACCTTTGAATGTTTTTGTTCAGCTAGAGAGTGGAGAGCTGCTTTCAGTGTTTAAATCAAAGGATAAGAGTGATTTAAATTTCACTGCTTCGTTGTTTTTAGATGTGAGGAAGGAATTTGCTAACAGCACAATGTTATGATTACACTGTTTAGTTTGAGGTTTAAAGCTAGGCTTGAAGTGAACTTGTGAATACTGGGATTATGTTCTTTTGGACTAGGAAGCTTGATTATACATTTGTAGAAAGTTCAAGGAGCCATAAGCCCTATTGGAAGTTAGTGGTAAAGATTTAACTTTAAGTTTCATTATCTTTTGCTGCTAATAGTTTTAATTACTGTAAAATGTATTAACATGAGTTAAGGCTGTTAAATTAAACCAGGGCAAACTGAAAACAAAACAGTGGAAGTAAATTTAGAATTAAGTCTTCTTATGTCAAAGAAATGCAATATTACTCTATACTTTCGCAAAATTCCTGACTTTCTTATGCAAATCTGTGATTTCTCTTGGGCGCAGAACAAACCTCCAAAAACTATGACACTGTTTAAATAATTTCAGTCCCCTTAGAACTAACTTTATGACTATAACCCTAGAAAAAACATGCTGGGAGACTGAGGTGGTGGAAATCACTCTTCATTTGCTCGACTGTGTTACTAGGGATTAAAACTTCCTGAAAATTCAAAACATTATTTGTTCACTTTTACCAGAATCTAATCAGAGCCAGAGCTAACCTACAGTCTACTTCTGCCTAAAGTCTGAATTTGGGCTTTTATTTAGGCATTTGCATAGGTTTCACTTGGGATCTTTTGGTTTACTGTAGGCAGTGGGGGGCTGCAGGCTGTTTCAGATGTACAATGGGATGTCTAACTCAAGCTTTGCTTTGCTGTTGACTATAAGAGGATGATAAGGAGACCACAATCCCAACTTAGCTAAGTGCTGAAAATCAGGATGAATGTATATCTCACTGCTCAATGTGCAGTTCACAAAGTAAGTGTAAAATAGTATGTTAAATCTAAAATAGCTAATGGAATCTGTGGAAGATTGCAGGCTTAGTGTCAATACTCTGTTGCTTTATGGTAAGAAGTATTTTATGACAAACAGCATTCTTATGAAGGCCCCTAAAGTGAGACCTTGGATTTCAACATACTAGTTTGGGTATTTTTCCTAAAGATAATATAAAAAAATAATTCTTAAAATGTCTTGGATATTTTCACTAGAATACTCCAAATACTCAAAATTTTTAATCTGTTGAATGTCTACCCAGTCTTCTGAACTTGGACACTAATTTATCCAAATTTTTATAGTCAGCTAGCTTCTACAGAACAACAGGGTTTCAGCAGCATATTCCTTCAAAGGATTAAGTCACGTTATTTTCACCTCCTTGGTATGTAGATGGACTCAACAGATATCAGTATTAACCTGGACATACAGAGGGCATTTTAAAATATCTCAGTATTGGCATGAAACTTCTGCTACAATGAAGTAAGTGGGTTCTGCCGATGAAATTGGGAAGATTTATCAGTTTACAGATGTAGGGATGCAGTAGATTCAGTATAGTGTTGTGGTCAGATTTCTTGATTACTTTGAAGCCTTTCCCTGAAAAAAAGACATGTATCTCTGAATCCGTTCCACATTGAATTAGCTGTGCCTGGTGCTGCACTGGACTGGACAGTCATATTTGCTTTTGTTTGCAAAGAAACTGAAACAACAGATCTGATCAGGAAGACGTCACCTAATGCCCAGCAAAAAGACCTTTATACTGCTTTGCTGATTATTGCATTAAATGTATTCATCCACCTCAACATTTAATTCACTCTTCATGAGGGTTAAATCCTTGGAAATGTAATTAATGAAGAAAAATAAGTGGAAGATATAAAAATTAGATAGGAATTTTTTAACAATGTTAGCATCAGAGTAACAGTTAACAAAAGAATAAGGTTGGAAAATTGTCTACTTTTCCTTCCGTCAGAATTGAACCGTCATTTTCATTGATATATTTGTTGAAAGTGTCCCAATAAAGCTAAATAATAGTAATTACTGTAACCAATATCCTGTAATGTGTTTTTTTCTGCATTGAGTGTTTTCCATAGAGAATAAGAACATATTGTATTTGTCACCATATTTCTTCTTTGAAATAAACTTATGTAGAGCTGAATTTGCTACTTGAGATGAGTAAAAAGAGGGCACAAAAGAACAATCAAAAACTGTATAAAAATTGGATCACTACTACTCTTGTTGTGCTTCACTCTTGATAAATCATTTCCAGGTGATTTTAAGAGGAAGTTCACGTGAGTGTAACAGTGCTCTTCTCTGCATCAGAAAGATTTGCTTTTTTAAATGGAGTCAGTTCCCATATCACAGCATAAAGAAATGATCCACAGGTTTTGGGTACATTCGGGGCAGAATTCTGCCCTTGGTTGATATCTGTCTACTCTTATTGTCCTTACTGACATGTTTATTGTCTACCAAAATGCACTGAGCTTGTCACTGGCCAGACTCTTACTGCATGGCCTTTCTGTGATGGAGATGCACAGCTGTAACTTCAAGAGCAGAAAATGCCTGTGTAAGTTGTATGATTTCTCCATGCAGAGATAACAACGTCTGGAGCAGCCCTGTGAGGTCCTGTCTGGAGACAGAGATATCTGTCCTGGTTAAGGGAATGCAGCTCTGCAGAAAGACAGGAAAAATGGTGTAAAAACGAGCCCTTCTGGTGTAAAAATTGACATAAACTGAGTTTTGATGGAAAAAAGACCACAGAGAGAGTTTTCAACAAAATGTTCCAGGCTTAGCAAACACAGGAGCTGGCTGGCTGTGGATGCTGTCACCAGATGAGTTTATTGTGTTCCTCCCCTCATCTGTTTGCCATTTTTTCATCTTGTACTGATTTGTTCACACAGGGGATGTACTGGAGAAGTAGCAAAGGTCAGGTGATAAAACTCCCTCTTTCCCTCTATTTCAGCTACAGATGCTTACATGTTTGCAGGCATTGCCTTTATTATTCGCTTCAGTAGAAGAAAGTCTTGGGAGACAGTGAAGTCGAAGGCTAGCCTATAGTCTACCTGGTTTATAGTTTAGTCTCTTAAATTCACATAGGGTGCAGTACCTCCTCCGGGTGCCTTCCTCAGAGGCGTGTTTCCATGCAGGCACAGACATTGGCAGGGTCTGTTGGAAAGGTATTGTGAGGTAGCTCTTTAGCTAGCAGTAATTCTTTAGACTGGAATTAGAGCCAGAAAAAGAAGTGTACAGGAAAATTGAAAATACTACTAAACAAGCATGTGGAAGGAAGCGATGTTAACAGCTTTTGTTTAGAAAACACTGTGCATTTCTTTTTGGCCCACCCTCAGAGAAGGGAAACAATGAAAGAGTAGCCAAAATAAATGCCCTTCTGCCTACTAGGAAGTGGTGGTGGATGGTGACTTAAGATTGTTTCTTTAGTTGTCACTATCTCTTGTGCATATTTTATGATGTTACTTTAATTTCTAGCAAGACAAAGAAATATTTGCATGCTCTATGTCATTGTGAACAGGAGCCAGGCAGCTGGAGCTGTTGGTTTGTCACTGCATTGGCCCTGCTGGAACAAAGCAACGAAACCTCAGTGATGAATAAATCTTGTATTGGCTGGTAAAAGAAAACATACATTAACTTTGGCATTTCCTTCCAGCTGCAAATAAACAAATGCAAAATGACTGCCTTGTGCTACAATTTTCATTGGAAAACTGTTGGAGACATTTGCAGCGAGTCCTCTATAAACATTGGTGGTTTCAGGGAGCACTTGGAGGTTATTTCCTGTAATAAATATCACAAGGACATCTTAGAAAAGGACATTGGAATAATTTGCTCTGAAAGTCATTTCTGCCCTTGTTTTACTTTCATAGACTTGAATTTAAATATTTTGGGTGGCCTACACTTAAAGTTTACATTTTTATTTTGTTTGTATTTGTTTATTTTCTCATTCCCTTCTCTCTTTCATAAGAAGAGACCACTTTAAGGTAGAGAAAAAGTCACACAAAAATGTCAAAATAGTTTCTAAGTATTTGAAGTAGCACTCCCCTTTCTGATGTCCCTCTCATGAACTTAAACATCTTGAGACCAAACCACCATATGAATGGTTGTACTGATTTCAGACCGATTATAACAGCAAGGAGGGCATGTATTTATTGGCATTTGGCTTCCAGTATGAACCAGGAGTTAACCAAAAGCAGATGTATGAATTTTGTTGGAAATCCATATACATAGGACAGGTTCTGTTTTGTCGTTTTGTTTTCCTGAAGATAGGACTTTGCATTCAGATTTTCTAATGTGGGTGAATTAACCTGATTGCCAGGGAGACCAAACGTTAGATTCTCATCCTGCTAATGCTTGTATATGTTTGAAGGGATGTAATGACATTAGAGCACAAACTCTTAGAAACAAATTAGGATCTTCCTGTCTCTTGTGAAGTAATGCTTTATACGGCCAAATAGGAGACTGGGAATGGCTGGTAATATACCTCCACTCAAAAACTGTGAACCCAAAAATCCATGAAAACAGATAAACAGAGCTTAATTTGTTAAACTATCCTCTAAATAACTTCCTTGGCTTTATAAGAAAATCTGAATATTGATTTTGTATCACTGTATAGTTTTGATATCACAGGCTTTGCAGCTTAGTAATGGCTGCACAGTTTGGTCCCTTAAGAGTGAAGGATTTCAGTGATTATTTAGCAGGCTTATGTATCAATTATTTTGTGCATTTCCCAGGAAAGTTAAAGGCAATTAATTTATGCAGCTAGTTTTAATTATTTATGATCTTGGCTTTTTTTGATCATGAAGGCCAGACCTTGACAGCAATTGGACAGTAATAAGAGAGCAGATCCAGATGGAATCCATGGTTCTCAAGGGACTTCTCCCAGATACCAAGTATCAGTTTGCCATCCGAGCAGCAAACTCCTTTGGATCCAGCCCCACCAGTGCACCAAGTGATGTCATCCGAACATTCAGTGAGTATAACCACATTTCTATAATAAAAATAAAGTATCTCTGTAAATAAATTGTATCTGGAGTAGCCTGTGAAGGGTCTCTAGTGGAAAGAGTTGCTCTCCAAGCATAGATACCCCAGTCTGGCACCTCTTGATTGTGTCTGTGGAGCTTTCAGCATTTTGTGAAAGTCAAGTCAAAGGCAAAGATTTGAAAATCTCCTTGCAGAAGTGCTCTCATGCCGTTTCTGTGCTCTGGAGGCTGTTGCCAGATATTTTTGGACCACTGCTTGCTGACTTTTGCGCTGGCATCATGCAGAACTGATAAGTGAATATCATGGGAAGAAATGAGAGTGACAAGTCTATTTCATATTTTTTTCTGTTCTTTGATACTGAACTATGTTCATTCATAACTTAAACAACTTGGAAAGACGAAAGCAAATCCATACTCTTTTCTGAGGAGTAAGGCTCTTTTAAACTATTAAGCACAATCATAACAACAATGATATAAACAAGTAAGCATCTGGTTTTGATCATTAGCTGCATAGTAAAAAATATTAGACAAAAATACACTCAAACAGACTTGAATAATTACCACTGGTTAACAATTATAGTCACATTTGTGTATCAATATAGGCCATAGACATTGCAATAAGGGGTAGGTCCTGCACACACCTCCTGATGACCTTCGAATACAATCCTTTGTCAGTGCCAGTGTCTTTGTGGGCTGACTTTGAGATGCTGTTGGTTCTCATCAACATGAAAGACATAGGTATATATGAGAATCTCAATCAAGCTGACAGATAGCACATTGGGAATTGTATGAATCAAGTCTCTCACATAGTGGAAAGTCCAGTGTCACAAAGATAGTTGGTACAGGAAGCAGACCCAAGGCTGTCAGGGTATGGGGATTGACTGGTCTATATCCATAATCTGGCAAACTTTATATTGTGTTTAAAAGGTTTCAGTACTTTTAAATTCCAGTTTTAAAGTAATTTAAAGTGAATAGAATACCATGCAAGAAAATCTCTGGGGATAATTTTAGAAGATTAATGAACTATAAAAAGAACAACAAAAATTTGAAAATGAGTAGCTGATATTCAGGTGGGATTGTGAGCTCTGCAAGAACCTGCATGCTGCGGAAATGCGGATGCATCCTTAGTGATCCACTAATTTAACCCACTAGGCATTTGTTTTTAAATTGCCTTCCTATGTTGAAATCCCTTCTTTTTTTGACTCTTTTATTTAAGTTTCCATTCTTTTCCCCCTGCCATAAATTCAGTCCCTTGTACAGTTTGCATGATGTTTGTTATTGCTGGTTAACTTTTGACTTTTGAAGCAAATGTTTGTGAAAACCACCAAGGTGCAACATGCTCTGGGGTTCCTCAGTCCTCAAGGGTCAGCTTCTGCTGCCTCAGACATCCTTGTGTGCTCCTCGATATCCTGTTTATCTTTGGATATGAGTGGCTCCGTTCTTTGGTCAGAAAAGATAAAGTGTTTAGCTCTATTAATAAGGGTGGAGTAGTCTTTGTGCTGTGCTTATTACTGTGTTACTCTAGGAAGGGCACTCTGCCTTTGGAAACTGTTCTGCAGATACCTGTCAAGATGACTCTAAAACACAGATTTTTTGTTGGCAGACCTTGGAACCAAATTCACAACCAGTATATATAAACACTGGTTCTGGAGCAGTTCCTAGGGTACATGAGCCTGACTCTGTGTGCCTGGATCAGATCTGAAAAGTGAATGTATCATGCATGTTGCACTGCTCTCTGAACAGGCTAAAAATACTCTGTGCAGGTCTGTTGTAGGCACACAGGTGGTGTTGTGGCTGAGAGGTTGGTCTCCCTGCACTGAGTGACTCAGAGTGCTTAGGAGAGACCTCCATGACCAGGCACAGCTCCTGGAGCTTGGGCCCACATCGTGTCCGTGATGTGCTCCAGCCCTGGACCAGGTCGCTTGTACTCAGGGCTACTGTAGCAAACTCAGCGTCCTTTGGCAAATGCAAATGTGGTTCCTTTGTGAGTCTGCTCTTAGTTTCTAGGGTGGATTTTGCAAGTAGGCTTAAAACCTACATATAATCCGTATTCTTGAAAGCCTGTGTTATCTTGTGGGCACCTGTCTTCATAACAACAAGATTTTTGCAGAGGAAGGAGTAGTTAGTATTCAAAGGCAGCAAGGATATGTGCCTTTAGAAATAGGTTATGTGGCTTTCTGGAAGCAAGAGTGTAACTAAGTTAGCAGCTTTCATCTGGCTTTAGTGTAAGAAGCTAGTTTGATGTCAACCAGATACACAAGTACATTGTGTGTTAGTGGAATATCTGAACTCCTGTTGTGAAAAATTTTCTTGGTTAAAGCAATGAATTTCCTGAACTTGTATTTTTCCCCAAAACACCCTGAAGAGTTATTTAAACCACCAACAAATTTAATATGACAAAAAAATGTGTGCTAAGCTTAAGGGCAACAAAATGAAATTTACTCCTGGTTCACATTATGTATCTTCAGGTACCTTCCCCCTTCTAGTATCCAGAAACCAATGGTTGCTTTTTTTGGCCCAATTAATAATTTGCTTCTGTTGTTCAGGTATAGACATTTGTAGGTTTTGAGGTCCCCTAGGTCCTGTGGTTTTCAGCTGTCACTGCAGGCGGCCATGTGCCTCCCATGCAACTCCTAGACACCTGACAGATCTCTGGGGACATCTCAGGTACCATAATGTGTCTCAGGTGGCACCAGATGCCTGAATCTCTCAAATACCAGCAGATGCCTGCTAGTCACTTAGGGTTGCTTGAAAGGTGTCAGGCAGTTGGCATGTCTGAAAATGATGCACTTTGGGGTGGTATCATAGGAATTATTAACTTCATTATTAAAATGGTACCGCCTCCCATGTAACGGTAAAACGTGCCACAAATACTTGTGCTATTTTCTGAGTCCCTGTGTGTTCTTCAGGAATACCTGAAATATCTTAGGAAGCTGGCAGGAGTCCATGCAATGTCTGGCTCCTTTGTGTTGCACTAAGGTTCTTAGTGTGTTTGGGTTTTAAAAATTTGTAGATTTATGCTTGTATATCCTGGATTTTTGTGCTTGTTTTGAAATAATTAGTGCTTTTTCTGATGCTTGTTTCAACTGAAGAACAAATCCTCAGCATTACCTCAAATGCAGTGAACTTTCAGGGTCCGTGTTGCATCGCACAGTCTTTCACAGCCCTTCTAGGCAGACTGAGGCAGAGATGAGTCCTGCAGACACTGACTCCTTGCTGCTTGGCCTTGTTTTCTGCTGTGGTTTATCTCATTCTCACTTGTAAATCTCCCATTTTTGTTTTAACATGTAACTGGCTTTGCAGTACTCTTCACTGCATTGTTTCAGGTCAGCAATAGGAAGCTATTGTCTTTGCTAAAATGTTCCTCTGAAGCATTGCTGCTATCACCTAGTATGACAGACCTCCCAAGGTCTTTGCAAGCAGAACATGTGGTCTTGATTATAAGCAGTTACCCCCTTACCTAGTAAAAAATGCATGCTGACTTATGTTACGTTGCTTCATTTTAGAGAAGAAACAGAGGGCAAGTTTCCCCAAGGGTTCTCATTTATTTGTGATTTGGTTTCATTTTGTCTTTTTTTAGAGGGTAGTGATGTAATAAATAAAAATTTTTTTTTTACTTTTCTTAATTACAGATGCAGGTTGCAGGTCTCTCACTCGTGTTGTTGTTTTGCTATATTAAATCTTTAGATGTGTCAGGGAGGATTTACTTGAAAACAAGATTTCATGTGTTAAGTTTAGTAAAACAAAACAAAATAAAATCAAACAAACAAAGTGTCATCACCTGCATCACTAAAATACCCTTCATCTCCTGGGGAAACAGATGGGGTTTGCACTGTGCCTGGAAGGTCACTAGCCTTGGGTTTTGCCATATGAACAGAGGAAGTGACTTCTGTTAAAAAAACCCTCCTGCTTGTCTTCACAGCAGATGTGACAGAAGTGGCTGCTTAATCTGGGTACAACCCTTCCTCTGGTCCTGGCCATCACCACCAGGCTCCTACTGAGCAAGGCATTGGCACAGGTGCTTAATTATTCTGCATAGTGCTTGAATGTGTCTACTGAGTGTCAGGCACAGGAAAAGGGCAGTCTCTTGGGTCCAAACCTTGATGTAAATCATGGTGATGTGTCTTGGAGATAGCAACTGGAGGAGGTTTTCCACAGAACTGTTTGCCACACATCTCCAAAGGCTTTACAAAGGCGGTCTTCATATTTATACAGACAGGAACAAAAAGCAGGAGACAGGCCAAGTCATACACAGTGCCTCACTGTGAGTCACTGACAAGACAAAACCCTGATTAAAACGCCCTGATGTATTTTGCCTTTAGACCTGTCAGGGGTTCTGCATGAAGGCAAGCGGTCTATTAACACTTCCATTCAGTCTGATCACACTGCAGTGCCCAGTGGTCTCGTTCCTATGCTCTCCTGGGTCTCCTGATCAGTATGCTGCTGGTCATGTAAATTGGCAAAACAAAAGTTTGAGTGGCTTTCTGTTTGAGAAAGGTTTCTTTGGTATAACTTAATCCTTGATTGTTTGGAAAGAAGCGATCTAAAATTCATGACCCCCTGCAGCTTTTCCAATTAATTATAAAACAGGATTGTAGGACCTGATAAAGGGTCTTAAGCAGGCTTCATCTCCTTGTACACTTGAAACACTGATGCAATCAATTATAGCAAGCTTATAATCTCTTTAGTCATTGTTCTGATATTTGCAGAGTACCACTTTGTTTAATTGTCTTTAATTTGGCACCCATTATGAGATGAGCTTTCCACCAAAGCTACAAAGTGCTCTTAAGAGATGGGCTCGCGTGGGGGTTTCTCTACAAAAAATCGTGCTAGCTTCTCTGCTCTCTGTTATCTTGCAGTTTTGTTTCATCGCATCATGTCTGGGTATCATGTCACATCCTGTAAAGCAAGCACTAAATGTAAGGCAGAGCAAGGCAACTGAGATGCCAATGGGCTGTTAAATGGTCTTATCATTTGTGTGTGTACTCACCTGTATAAATTCTGGCATGGAAAAAAAGGTGTACATCTCCATGTCTTCATTGCTGTCATCATGCATTAGCAAAACTCCTTGCATATCAGCAGGTAGAGTAATGTAGGTAGGGTGTGCTGGCTGAGACTCAGATGGAGACAGGAGAGTGAAAACTGAGGGCCGTATTAGAGACCTGTGGGTATTAGGACACTTTCCAAAAGTTATACTTTTCCTAGGGCTGCCAAATTTACATGCTGAAGGTCTTTGAAGAAGGGCCTCAAAGCAGTCTTTTCTACCAGCCACAATAAGCTGTACCTTCTTTGTTCTCTTCAGTCTCTAAATGTTGTACCAGTTCGATAAGGTGAAAGGAATCATTGTCTAGTTTGAAATAGTGGGTACATTTCATCACCCAAGGTTTTCTGTTGAAAAAGCGTGGAACATTTTGGTCTACTAGATGAAAAACACTTCCCTTCTGCTTGAGGAACTGCTTATCTCTCCTAAGTTACCAGGTTTCATTACATGCTGGTGTTTATTGATGTAGTTTTAGTGATAACTCCACTCCAACTCCACTCCAGTAGAGTTCCACTTCTGTGAAACTGGTGTGGCATTAAAATCGTGTTTGTATATGTAAGTAAGTGTGCATTTGCATGAATGCGAATTCGACACCTAACATGTTCCTATGTGTGAATATGAAGATACTTCATTCTCTGTATTGCTTCATTCCTGACATCCTTATTGAACCTAAATCCCATTAAGTTGCTACAAGGTTTGCTTCAGGAAAGAAAAAATGTGGCAGAATTAGGACTATAACAGGTGTTTATTTTCTAACTTGTGACTTCTAAATTAGAAAATGGAGTTTGTGTATCACAGCTTGTTTGTATACAGATTAGAGTGTTTTTCCTGACACATGATTGTGATTTTTCTTTTACTTTTCCTTAGTTTACCTTTATGGCTTCTGTTACTCTTGGGTAAATTATAGTTTCCTCAGCTAGATGTACTGAATTAACCATGAAATAGTTTCAGACATACAGTGTAAAGGCAATAAGTTATCTGACAGACTTACCTTAAAAACATCGGTATTCTAGGGAAAAGATAATTGCTGCATTTGCCTGAAGCTGAGTTAGTAATAGGCTCTGCTGTGTTGCTTTGTGCAAGTCAAATTTGTAATGTTTATGGTTGAAGTTTTGCAAACTGATACTCTTTTGTAGAAATGCATGTCTTATAAAACCACTGTTGCCAGAGAAAGGGACTCCGATGCAGTGATGGATGAAGTTTGCCTTGCAGTTGGATTAGATGATCGTTGTAGGTCCCTTCCAACTGAACTATTCTATTCTATTCTAGTCTATTCTAGTCTAGTCTAGTCTTCCTACTCAAAGTAAAATTATCCTGTGATGGTAATTAACTCGAGTGACTATACAAGTGAATATTAGGAGTAAGAGGTTTTGGCCACGTTTTTATAGTACCTATTGCGTTGCATAATTAATGCAGTCTGCTTCTCCAGTAGTAATCTTTTGCCTGTGCATTCACTGTCACTGGCAGAAATAATCTGGATTGGTTTGCCTCATCTCACTACATGTCATAAAACTATGCTTAGCTCAGCTGGTAGAACTCTGGGCTGGATAGTGCTGTTTAATATACAGTTAAATTGCATTATTTGCAGATGATTAGGTATATGTAGGAGTGGAAAGGTTTATACACATTTTCCCCCACCCTAGCATATTGTTTTGGTTGCAAATATGTATGCCTCATTACCTCTACTCGTTTGCCTCAGGTTTTTCAGTATGGTGATGCGACTTGTGAAACTCATTGATAAAAGTAACTCCCACAGAGAGTATGGTGGGCAGCCAATTAGCCAGCCAGGGCATGCATTTGTATCTGGTGCACATATGCTTGATTTCATAATTGTCTACCAGGATTTCTGCATTACAATCATGGCAAAGGAAGAGAGAATACTGTAACATCTAGACAAGTGCTCTCCTGTCTGAATCAAGTCAGTGAGATATTTTTCCTTTACTCACCACCAAGGTAGGAGAAGGCTGACCCTAGTTAGACTGGTTCAAATGACCCCGTAGCACTGTGCCCATACTGCTGCCTCTGAAAGTTTGCTGAGCCTCATTAACTTTCACTGGTTCCATCAGGATGTTCAGTGATGGTGGTGAAGCTCTCACTACGATCAAGTGGCATTTTCTGACTTGTAAGGTCTCCTTTCTGCAGACAGCTGCTGCCCAGCAAGACTTTGCATCTCTGCCTGTTGCAGTGTTAAGGACCTGCTAACTCACAAGAAAATATGGGCAGCTTGTGGCTGCTAAAATAAACAAGCATACATGGTCAGCCTATACAGAGGCTTTGTAAAGCAAGGATTAGCTGTTCTGTTTTTAAATGACCACAGAGTGTTTTATGGAAAAGGCAAATATATGAAGTCTGTTTCTTCAATATTTATCAAGTGTTTGTCTGTTCTTAGCCTTGCAGAAATTGCAAGTAAGGATAGTCATGCATTTACCTGTATTATCTTTCATTGTGATTTCTAGTAAACTTTATTAGCTAAAAAGCATAAACCATTGCTTAAGCAGAATTTGTTTTGTAAGGCACAGAAAAGCACACATATTTTCTACAAGGACCCTATTACTGTTTAAACTGTCTGTTCCCAGCCTGAAGTCCTTAGCAGTGCAGTTCAGCACTCCAGGGAGAGACAGAAGCAGATTATACACATGAAAAAACACATGACATTAGTATGCATTTCTTTTTTCAAAGTGCTAAATTGTGTTTTAAATAATAGCTTGAAAATACAATTAGGATGCAAATTTAGATGCATCAGAGCTCGTGGAGGCAGATAAAGTCCTAAGCAGACTGTGCCAGAAAAGCTACGTAGGTGCATTTCTTTTGCTGTTCCAGTTATTTGATTGCCAGTAGGACAGATACAGGACTAGGTATTTATAAAAGTGAAAAGTTTGATCTGAAAAACAATACAGTTATTAAAATGTTGTCCATGCCAAAAAAGTTCAGAGCCATTCTCCTGTAAGAACGATGGGTAAAGGTCAGTTTGCAGTGGAGTAACTGAACTTTGCCTATAAGAGACTGAGGGTCTTTAAGTTATCACTTGGACAGTGTCTGTCATCTTTATGTTGACACTTGTTTTTGTCTGTACAGTATGAACATTAACACCACTTTACATTTCAGAGTGGCGAATTGGGGAGTGGTAAGATCTGGGTTGCTGTGCATAAAAAGAAAAAAATATGGGAACTGAATATGCCAATTGTGACATTTCAGGGTCTGAAGAGTTAGGAAGTGGAAGCTATGGGCACCGATATATCACAGACACAGTGACTGGTGATGATGATGGATTTGATATTGATGACTCAGACTACGATATTTACATAGAAGAGGTAAATTTCAAGATTCCACTTTGGCATTTCTGTTTTCTTTTTAATCTCAGTACTTTAAAGTGTCTGATCTTGTCAAGAAGGTTAATATCTGATGTTATCTGCTCAGATATAATAATGTGGTTGTTTCTTTTTCTTATTTGTGGATGAATTTGTTACCTCAGATGTGTATCTTGGAAGATACTAATTTCATTTCCACATAGCCTTTTAGGTTTTAATAAATTTGTGTCACTTTATTTCCTTCCAGCTTAGACCACTTCCTGCTATCAAAGGAGGCAACAGAAAATTTCTAGTTGAAACTAAGATCACACCAGGTTCCAGTTCCAGACTTCTGTCACGGGTCCTTACAACCACTTCTGAACCTACTACTTCGACTCCCACCACCACACGGCCTTCAACGACTGCCAGAGTGACTACAGCTCAGGCAGCGAGGAGGGGTGGCGTGTCTTCTGTAACACGCCTCTTTGATCTCTCTTGTGATGAGGCCATCTGTTCTGCAGACAGCTTCTGTGTCAATGACTACGACCGTGGAGGTTCGCGTTGCCACTGCAATTTGGGAAAAGGAGGAGAGACATGTGCAGAAGGTAGGTTTCTACATACCTGCTACTGCTACTGGCTCCTATTTTTCTGCAAAGAACAGCTTTGCGATGAACTAACCAAGATGCACTTTGGGAATAGCTATTTGGGCTTAATGGATCCTTAAGAAAAGCATCAGTTTCCATATTCCAGTTCAGACATCAGCCCCTTTGATTCTCTTTCCTGAGCTAGGTGTGGAGAAGTTATTCCTTAATAAAGCTGAATGCAGACTCTGTGTGAAGGTTAATCCTTCTTCCTCCACCTAGGAGTGGGACGATGATAGAGACAGGTATGTTAATAGGCGACCAGACCTGACAAGGTCCAGCAGTAGCATCCACAGCTTCCAGCAGGGACATTCAGCCTTGCTTTGACCCTTACCTTTTGCCTGCAGCTGAAACCCTGAAGCACCCACATTTCCACTGTGGTCCATCGGATGATGCTGGTCTTGCAATATGGATGTGAGACAGAGTCCCCATTGTAAAAATATCTCCTGAGGAGGCTTCATGCATGGTCTGTAGGATTTGTTACATACCCTCTCACATCTCTGCAGAGTGGCTGAGCAAGAGTGACAGCTTGCTGAGCTGAAGGAGGCCATCCTACTTATCCTTCCCTTGGCACCTTCCTGTCTTCTCCCTCTCCTGCCCTCTCCTTTCCCTAACTTTGCCCTTTTCCTGGGTCTGAAGTTGAGCTGATCACCTGGTGAGCCAGTTCAGCTCATTTACCAGATCACAAGCAGATTATTTTGCTTCTGGTTTTGTGATCAGGGGGTCAGATGAATGCCTAAGCTCATGCAAAGCAAGTGTCTCATTGCTTGTAGTTGTACTGTCCCATCAGCTAAGAAAGAGCTGCTCCATCCCTCTGAATGCCGCTCTGATCTACAAAAACCCTGCCACACAGATAAGCATAAGGTGCACGTGTTTCTTCTGCAGGCTCATGTTAGACATTCATGATGCACAGTGTCATGGATCAGGGATGCAGACACTGGGGATGTTTGATCTTCTCCTCCAGATGTTAAAGAGAGCTCATTCTGCAAACAATCTGTTGTGACTCAGCCACATGCAACAGCTGCAGATGTGATTTTTGGCCTTGATCAAGTATGAAGGGTTGAGGATTTGTTTGAACTGACATTGCTGTATACAACTTGTAGAGCAGGTGTCACTATTTAGTCCTGACTCAGCTAATTTTGGCAGCTAAGGCTGTGCAGTTGGGCTCCCAGATTTCCTTCCCCTCATCCTCAAGGAAAAGGGAAAGCAAAATGAGAGGAAAGAAGCTTGTGGATTGCAAACTAAAATTACAGATTTAGTGAAATTATAACAATAATAATAATAAAGATGAAACTAATTAGAAAGTAATGAAATATGTACAACTATCTGAGATTGCACCCCCCCCCCCACCCCTCGATGACCATACATCACCACAAATGCTGTGGAGTAGACATGGGGGAATGGGTCCGTGGCTAGGAGGGAGCTGAACTCAGGAACTGGATTCAGGGACACAAGGATCCAGAATCAGGAGCAATCGGAAAAATGAGGTCCTCACTGGACATTAGCCATTGTAGAAGAGAGTGAGACCTTCATAATCTCTCAGTTTTATACCAAGTATGAATACTCTGTTGGTCAGTTTGGGGTTACCTGTCCTATCTGCCCCTCCCTGCATGTTCAGCCTTTTTTGGTAGCTTGAGGATGGCCTCTGTTGCTAGAAGAATAAGTGTAAACATCGGTCTTTCTGCATGTCAGTATTCTATATTATCAATTCTAGAGAGAAGCCGTCTGAAAAACATGCAGTTAACATTCAGAAAATCGAGTTACTTAGGCTATGCCAAGGCAGAGTCAGGAAACAGACCCCAATTTAACTCAAATCATAACAACAGACTTTTAACATCAGTCCAAGCCCACCATTTTTCACAAGAGAGTGTGTTGTTCCTTCGTAAGCTGTGGCATCGTGTGCCAATATTCCCTTGTGCTGAAGTTCTCCACAGCAGAAGATATGGTTAAATAGTATATTAATCTGAATACAAATAGACTTCTCTTTAAAATCAACATCTGCATGGCATGCTGATCTAGTCAGTTCTGCTTGTGGTCAGGACATGAGTTGACTGCTGCCTGCTGCAATTGCAATTAGGTTTATAGCACCGCTTCTCTTCACCTAATCCTACAATGTATGCCTTATAAACAAAACAGCAGAGAGATCTGTAACCAGAGCCAAATATGCAAGAAAAATCCACTCAGTATTCAAACAGCAAAGACAAATGGAACTCCTATGATTTCAAGCTTGAAACTGTGTCTGTCAGTGCTTCTTAGGAAAAAAAAAGCAGCAAAGGTAGTACTAAGAGGCCTCTGATTTTCTGTGCTGAAGCCAAGCTGGTCCTCTAACATAAGACAAAAAGGGTAAGGATTGATATCTCCAGCTGACAACCAATATGAAGGACCACTGTTGCAGTCAGTGGTGGAGAGATGTCTTCAGGGACTCTCTTCTCCCCATCACTCCCTTCACCTTCTGTCCTGAGCTGACTTGTGGAAAGCACTGGAAGCTGCTGGGCTCTTATGAGCCATCCAAGGATTCTGCAGAAGCTGGACATAGCAGCTATGGAACAGCAATGACTAATGCGGTGGAACCTGGCCACATTTCCCACATATGTTTTTACAATCCTACAAAAGAAAATTACTTTGTTGTCTCTGTGTTAAATTAATTCTTAAAAGGAGGTAAATATAAAGTAGATAGGCTCTGTCTTCTGTAACAAGGAGAAAATCTGGAGAAAGTTCCACTGAAGCCAGCTATTAAATGGTAGAACTGTATTTGGCCTGCAGTATCCTGTTTTGTCCGAAGTTCACTGGTTCCTTGGGGATAAAAAACTGGTTCTGAAAGGTGGTGGGAGGACAAGGCAATAGGTTAACTGATTGTTGACTGCTGCTGTCTAATGGTTTTCTCTGGAGGAACTCTGCCTTGCATTTTTGCCTGATGTTATCTAGTGCTAAACGTCTATATCAATTTTCGTATGGGAGAAAACTGCTAAATAACATGCTTCTTTCTTTACTTTTCAGATATTATTATCCAGTATCCTCAGTTCTCTGGCTACTCATACATTACCTTTGAACCCCTAAAGAACTCCTATCAGACATTCCAAATTACCCTTGAATTCAGAGTAAGTTTAAACAATTACAAGCTCATATAGGAGGTTTAACTTTTATTTGCTTATTCTGATGGTATGCACAATGGAACAATAATATAGCTTCAGTATACTTTATAATTCAATTGTGGTGAATATATACATAATCTTCATCTCTGAAGATCTGACCTCACCTTCAGTGAATGCAAATGTAGTTGGTAAACTGAGCTAAAATGTTTGCATCTGTTATTTGTAGGCAGTGTGTGAGAGAACCCCTAGGAGTAGTAATACTGGTATTGCAAACTAGCAGCAATGTACATTGAGAGGGTTATAGCCATATGAATCCACTACAGGCCAAAGAACACCTCAAATTTTGGTGAATGACAGATTGGAAGTGGCATATCTTTGCACGTAAGAAACTGTGATCTTGTGCTGAGCAAAATACTGCCCTACATACAGAGTTCCTTTCCTGTTTTGTAGGATTTAAGTAGGCTCTATTTTCCACCTCTGAAGTTTAGGACACTCACTACTAATACGTGCAAGATACTAGACTATTTAAACTACAGTTCTGAAGTGTACATCCCAGAGTGACTTGTGTTAAAGCTCTCCGTGTGTCACAGACAGACCTGGTAGGGCTGTAAGGAGAGTGGCTGAATTCTCAGATGCCTCACTGCTTCAATGTAAGGCAGACTTGCCAACTTCACAGGCTAGGTACCAGACTGTTAGTAGAGCAGTGGCAATCTGTTGCCTCACATGGTGATCTGACACTCCTCTGGAAATTGATCAGCTTAAAATGCTGGATGGCTGTGAAAAGCCACTATGTCAGCTGGTATACACATATGGAGAAGTCTTGCCTGCACAGGCTGATTGGCTTGAAAGATGTCAGGCTCACTGAACATATGAAGCAGGGTGTGCATATTCACACATAGTAAGTATGATATGTCTACACCTAACAGGTTTTCTAGGACATTCTTGCTAGACTTGTGCTCAGAGGTCTTATATGGGACATGTCTGACAGTCCTTAATACTTTCAGGCTTGTTTTTAGGTCTGATAGTATCATACTGTAAGTAGAAGAGATGTTCTTAAACTGTTTAAATATTAAGGCAATGTTTTTCTAGGTTCTTCAAATGCAGGATTCAAAGTTGATCACCAGTTTTTGATTCTGCAAATTAAAAACTCCCTTTGAAAAACATTGTCCCTTTTCTGGGGAAAAGTTCCCCAGCGCTGCTTGATTTTATCTGTCTCTGTTAGGCTTAAACTTTGGCTTGTCATGTTGATGCTGTGATTGCAGGCTGAATCAGAAGATGGTTTGTTGCTATACTGTGGAGAAAATGAACATGGTCGTGGTGATTTTATGTCACTAGCAATCATCCGACGTAGCATCCAGTTCAGGTAAAACCTCCACCCTAAATCTTATGTAAAGAGAAGGGGCTATTGCTGCATTCTGGGATTCTCTATATATGATGAATACCTGTCATGTACTTGACTTCTGCCCCAGGGTGTGCACAAAATGGACAGTACTACTTCATTTAGCAGTTCTTCAACATTTTTTTCTATCATCCTTTCGTGGGTGGACATGGACCCTCTTCAACTCTTTTTACTCAAACCTTGGCATAAAGGCAAAATAATCAGTTTTCTTCAAGGCACTGATCTGGGGCTCATTGCTATGTTATCAGAAATGCTAGTGAAGCCTCTGCTTATGCTATATTGAGTTGTGCATAGTCAAAGTTTTTGCTTCACAGCAAAAGGAGCGGCAGATAAGGTAGCAAAACAAAGGATTTAATGCCAGGAAGGGGCCTGGAACTTCATCTTATATCCCTGATTTAAATGAGAGTTGCGGGTTCTATAAATGAAGGTGGAGGAGGTTTCTTCTGGTCCCACTGATAGAAAGCAGGTGAAAGAGTATCTCAAGAATCTCCTTAGTTGGGAGGGTGAGTACTTTGAAAGTGAGGAATAGCAAAGTGGGTGACATGCTGTAATTGTGTTTCTGTTCACCTGCACTGTTCGACAGCCAGAGAAAATGGCATGCTTTGTGCACATTTAGCTCCATACAAACTCCTCCGGAGGTGTCCTTGTGCTGAGCTGGAAAAAAAATCCCTAGAGAAATTACTTTGATAGCAGAAACGAAGATAGTAATACCCTCCATCTTGAAACAGTTTCAGCTGTTGGCAAGCTTTGCAATGCACTTGATATGGCTTGAGGACGCAAAATCTCCTCCATAGGAGAAAGACAGATAATGAAGACTGAAATTTAGAATAGCTCATATGTAGACCTGTTGTCTCATTTTCCTGCTGTCTGTTAATATGCAGTGTGAAACAGAGAGGTTCCCAGGAGTGAGTGGCATACTTAGAGTCTAAAAATGAATTTCAATTTTTTGGTTAATTTGTCACCTTGCTCTCTCTGTCCCACTCTCCCAGGTTCAATTGTGGCACTGGAGTTGCAGTCATAACGAGTGAGAACAAAATCAAGCTGGGGAACTGGCACAGTGTCACATTATTCAGAGATGGGATGAATGGCTGGCTCAGGATGGACAGTGATGCTCCAGTGACAGGAAAATCTCAGGTATGTAGTCCTGCACCCGCAGCTCGACCATGGGCTCTCTCAAGATTATGATGACATTTTTTTCTTGCTAGAAGAAATCTGATCAGATATAAAAGGTACATTTGTATTTATCAGTGTTGGGACAGTTAGTGAACCAGGATCAGTGTGCACATTACCCTTCCACACACTTAGTCTATAAATCACATAGATAAATATCCCAGCACTGAATTCCATCACAGTTGCCATGTTGTCCTTCATGTTTGCTCTGCCACCCTTCTGCTACAGTTCGCCAGTCTGAGATCCAGGCAGGTGTTACAAGTTTGCCAGGTTTTACAGCTGATGGCTTTCTTTTTCAAGCCTCAGAGAGCTGCTTCCTTAGCCAGAAAAATTAGATGCATATGTGTATGAATTTATGTGTAATATGCATATAGCCACACAAGGTTTGTGTACAGGAATGTAATAATGTGTATACCTTGAACATAGATTTAAGCACAGTAACGGAGATAGACATTCTGTCCTGACTTATGTTAACATCAACAATTTCATATAAGGCCAGCAACATAAAATATAATAGAGGAAGATGTCTTGACTTGCTCATCTATTGCCAGGCTACAAAACAGAAGAGAAGTTAAGGCACTGAAAAAATGATGTGCAAATTGTTCTAGATGTCTTTCCTCTCCCCTTTGATAGCCACTATTAGCATGCCATCCCTAACCCTGTGACTTTCGGAGATCGTGTTACTTTACACTTTCATGTTTAGATGCTAGAGGAAAAAAATGCTGTGCATTGAGTTCTCATCAGCTGGAAATGACAGAGGAAAGGATTTCATTGTCTGTCACATATCACTATGTGTTACCAGCTATGAGGCTGTGCAAATACCAATTGCTATGAGACAAATGTGAATCAGGTGAGATATGCCCAGTAAAGACTAATGCCATTGTGCAGTACTGTGGTAAGACTGCATCTGGCTATGTATGTTATGATCACCCATAGTCAAGAAAGATGAAGCTGAAAAAGTAAAGGTACAACAAAGGGCTTGCAGGAGGGTTGTGATCCACAGAGTCCATTACAAGAAGAGTTTATCAGTGAGCACACGTTTTTCTAGCTGCAGCTATACTGGAAAAAAAAAAAGTTAATTACTTCAGGTGCTGCTCTCCACCAGAACTTGCTGCCTATAGTATTGTTGCTCCAGTGAGTCTTCCTTGGCCCTTCCTAGTTACAATGACCTGGATTAATCTCAGCAAAGTGATAGTCTTTTCTGACCTGGTTCATTTTGACTCGAACAGCTAGACAATGTCCACAACAGAAGAGGAGCTTGACAGACCAGGAAGGGAGGAGAATCAAAAGCAATGGAAGATGGCAACCAGTTGGAGACAGGTTGGAGAGCCCTCAGCCCTGGCACATGCCCACCATGAAGCTCTGTGGACATCTGAATTTTCTTTGGCCACAGGCTACATCTGAATTATTTTTCATTGCTGACATCTATTTGATGTGTTTCTGCAGTGCACTATGCGGTGAACACCATAGAGTAGAGAGGTCATCATCCCCTTATACTCGGCACTGGTCAGGCCGCACCTTGAGTGCTGTGTCCAGTTCTGGGCCCCTCAGTTTAAGAAGGATGTTGAGATGCTGAAGTGTGTCCAGAGGAGAGCGACGAGGATGGTGAAGGGGCTGGAGCACAAGCCCTGTGAGGAGCAACTGAGAGAGCTGGGGTTGTTTAGCCTGGAGAAGAGGAGGCTCAAGGGAGACCTTATTGCTCTCTACAACTACTTAAAGGGAGGTTGTGGTGAGGCAGGAGTTGGACTCTTCTCTCAGGTGACCAGTGACAGAACGAGAGGACACGGTCTCAAGCTTCGCCGGGGGGGTTTAGAATTGACATTAGGAAGAAATTCTTCACTGAGAGGGTAATTGTTCATTGGAATGCGCTGCCTAGGGAGGTGGTCGAGTCACCATCCCTGGAGGTGTTCAAAGAGAATTTGGATGAGGCTCTTAGTGACATGGTGTAGCTGACAAGTAGGAGTAGGTGTAGGTGTTGGGTCATAGGTTGGACTCGATGATCTCAAAGGTCTTTTCCAACCTTACGATACCATGATACTGTGATACTGTGACTCAATAACATTGGCTTATTTACCCTGGCAACATACAGGCTATAGGGATATAATTTATTGTTATAAATGCAAGGAAGGCAGGGCAAGGGTGAAAAGTCCAGAGAGATTTAATGCTAAAGGTCGTCATTGGCAGAAGGACACATTGGTAAAAAATGGCCATGAATAACTGTGGGAATTTTCAATATTTTCTTCTAAAATGCAGTGTGATTTTGAAACAGTCTTTGAGTAGGCATCAAGAAACATATATTTTGATCAATTTATGGAAGGAATTATGACTTCATTGCCCACAATAGCACAGAATTTCATTCAGTAGTCCAAGAAATTCTGTTTAGGTTTTTTTTTCCTTTTCTTTTCCTCCTTCCAATGCATAATAGCAGTGTTAGTAAACTCATACATGTACATTTCTATAGGCAGGTTAAGGTAAAAAAAAAAAGATGAGGAGTAAATTTAGTGCTGGCACAGTGAGCAGAACCCTGTTGAAGTTGTAGTTATGTCAGTTTATGCCATGTCTTAGTTTTTACTGTTGTTTTTTTCATTTTATTATTATTCAACACTAAGCACTTGCTGGGTTCTGTCCAAACAGCAATATGCCATTGATCTGTTTCCTGCAGAGCTTAGACTTTAGAAGACAAAGAGTTTTGCCAAAAATAAAGGAAGAAATTGCAACAAAAGACAGACCACAATCCCTCCTCAGAACACAGTGATTTTTAAGCTTTTTATTTTGCATTGAATAGTGGATGTTATGATGGATGCAGGTGCTAAAAGTAACATTTAAATTGACAGACTTGAGTAGAGGAATAACTAATGTGGAATGGAATGATCAGTAAGCAAATTACATATCCCCTGAGACAATTTCTGTGGAGAAAAAAATGATTGTACATGGTGTGGCTTACTTAGTTATCCTAAGTTATATCTGTTCTACATCATGTCATTGTCTCTTTTCCCTTCAGGGCCAATATAGCAAAATTACATTCCGGACTCCCTTCTATGTCGGTGGTGCCCCCAGTGTGTACTGGCTGGTCAGAGCCACAGGCACCAACCGTGGGTTTCAGGGCTGCGTTCAGTCGCTCAGCATCAATGGAAAGATAATTGATATGAGACCATGGCCATTAGGGAAAGCTCTCAGCGGTGCTGATGTTGGTAAGTGTAATGCTATAGGCTCTTCAATAAGTGATAAAACAGGGGTTACCCTTTTTTGCCGGTTGAAAAAAATGAGTAATGGTCCAAGTTTGAGACGTGGAAGGGGTGATCTCTATTTTTGGTGTGGTACTTCTGTGTTCCTTTGCACATTGCTGTTTCTGGGTCTGTAGCAGGTGGGTTTTATCAAGTAATTGTGCTTTGTGACACTCTGAGGAACTCGAGTACATGTAAGTTTATAGGACCTGATGAGATGTATCCCGGTGTCCTGAAAGAATTGGCTGAAGCAGTTGCCAAGTCACTTCCCATAATACTTGTAAGGTCGTGGCAGTCAGGTGAAGTCCCCAGAGACTGCAAAAAGGGAAACATCGCACCTATTTTTACAAAATGTAGAAAGGGGGACCTGGGGAACTGACCTGTTGGCCTCCCCTCTGTGCCTGGGAAGATCAAGGAACAGATCCTCCTAGAAGCTATGCTAAGGCACAGGGAGGTGATTGGAGATAGCCAGCATGACTTTTCCAAGGGCAAGTCCTGCCTGACCAACCTAGTGGCCTTCCCTGATGGAGTGAGTACGTCAGCAGACAAGGGAAGAGCTGTGGATGCTATCTATCTGGATTTCTGTAAGGCCACTGACCTGGTCCCCCCAGCATCCGTCTCTCAGAATTGGAGAGAGATGGATTTTATGGGTGGACTAAAGATCACCAACAGGTGTTGTCCCTCAGGGATCCATATTGGGACTAGGACTGCATAAGTCTTTATTTAAATATAGCGTGATGGAGTGCACTCTCAGCAAGTTTTCCAATGACACCAAGTTGACATACCTGAGGGATGGGATGCTGTCAAGAGGGACCTGAACAGGATTGAGAACTGGGCCCGTGTGAACCTCATGAGGTTCAACAAGGCCAAGTGCAAGCTGCTCCACACCTAGGCTGGGGCAACCCCCAGTTTAGGCACTGGCTGGGGGATGAAGGGACTGAGAGCAGCCCTACCAAGAAGGACTTGAGGGTACTGGTGGATGAGAAGTTGGACATGAGCTAGCAATGTGTACTCGCAGCCCAGAAGGTAGACCATATCATAGCCTGCATGAAAAGAAGCACAACCAGCAGGCTGAGGGAGGTGATTCTGCTCCTCTACTCTGCTCTGATGAGATCCCACCTGGAGTACTACATCCAGCTCTGGAATTCTCAGCACAATAAAGAAATGGACCTGTTTTAGTGGGTTCGGAGGAGTGCCACAAAGAAGATCAAGGGATGGACCTTGTCTGAGGACAGGCTGAGGAAGCTGGGGTAGTTCAGCCTGGAGAAGAGCAGGTGCCTGTGAGACCTTATTGCTGACTTTCAGTATGTAAAGGAAGGCTATAAGAAAGATGAGGACAGACTTTCTAGCAGGGCCTGTTGCAATAGGACAAGGGGTAATGGTTTTAAACTAAAATAGATTCAGTCTAGATATAAGGAAGATATTTTTTACAGTGAGGGTGGTGAAACATTGGAACAGTTTGACCAGGGTGGTGGTAAAAACCTCATCCCTGGAAATAGTTCAGGTCAGGTTGCATGGGACTCTGAGCAACCTGATCTAGTTGAAGATGTCACTGCTCACTCAGGGAGGTTGGTCTAGCTGTTCTTTAAATGTCCCTTCCAACAGAAACCATTCTATGATTCTATGAAACACCACTGTAGTACACCAAAACACAGTTAATGCAATGCAGTAGTGAAACCAGTTCTCCTGCGCAAATGGAAAACTCAGTGTTACCAATATAATTACATCTACACTAGTAATTTCACCAACATCTCTTCGGATGCCTCTTCATGCTCCTGGCTGACACAGTAGTATCATCAGAAATCGATAGTATGCATGCTGTGTTTGTATTTAAAACACCATGGTCACAAAAAAAATACGTTTTGCCTCAAGGAGTCATTGCGCTTGTCCAAAGCAATGCAGGGTTCTTTCAGACCCACAGCTGTGCTATGGCTGTTACAAAGGGCTTTTGCCCAAGAAATCCCATTACTGCTGAGGCAAATAGGCTTTCTTGTTGACCAACTGTTTTAAACATACCATGGAATAAATTCTGTCAACAGTTTTATGAAGTGGTATTATAACATTATCTCCCCTTCACAGATTAAAAGACAAAGTAGGAAAGTCCTGTCTTATTTATTCTTCTCTATTTCATCCATGTAATGGGCATTTGAAAAAAAAGACAGGGCAACAAAAATCCTTGCTTTAATGACCTCACAGTCTAAGCAGTTTAAGAGTAAGAGTAAACCAAGTCAGAAAGGAAGTGGTGAAAGCCGGAAATAGACTGCATATCACTGAACTCTTCATGCCATGCTTCAGCCACAAAGTCATCTTTCTTCTCATGTATAGCTGTGCATTTGACATCTCAAGAAGGAAATGATTAATGAGAAACTTCCTAACAATAACTCTGTATTCTGTAGATAATATGACCAAACTTCTGTGCAATACAGGGAGGGGAGCAGACTAGCCCAAGAAACAGAAGCTTCAAAGAGTGAGGCTTGGGAAGCAGAGAGTAATTTCATGATAGAGTGAGAATCTATGGAATTTGTGTAGATTGATGAAAGCCCTGCTGAAATCTACGAGCCCTAATCTCTATTGCTTTTTTGGTTGCAGATAGTTTCATTCCCATCCATGAATGCTCCATGTATTACTGCAGTAACAATCAACAAAAATGAAAATAAATTCTGGGTTCTACCATGTGTGACTCAAAATTGATCAAGCCTTACTGTCTTTATGTGACTGCACATGCTTATATTAAACTGTACCAGGAGAGACTTGCAAACAATATGCCATCTAAGTTAAGCTTAAAATAAATGAATGGCAGGTGAACTCTACTAGACTTTAGAGACTTTTTTTCCTGCCCAGTCTTTTGTTTGTTTACTACTGGCACAGTGCATAAATCAAGGGTGCTGTTGTACATGGACTGCAGAATTGAGAGTGGATGGGAGAGGGGTCCATCCTGCCTCTTCTCCATCTCTTCTTGATGCAATAGAAATCCTACCAAACCATAAGCTAAGGAACTGACATGGCAGGCAGCATTCATGTTTCAGAGCAGGCACAGCAGGACCCTGTACTACCACTGCAGCTTCCCTCCTTCCTTGTAAGCCACTGCACCCAAGCAGATGCGGCGATCAGATCTGCAGTTTGCTGTTTTGGTGTAGTCATCTGTGCTGGCCCGAAGGCTGTGATAAGTCACTGAAACATTGTGAGAGCAGCCTGTCCTTATTTATCAAGACTGCTCCAGTTCAAGCAGTCCTTCAGACCTGTGAGCCTATGACTTACACCAGTATTATTATCTTCCTTGTCCTTTTCTGTTTTTCAAAGACTTCATTTAATTTTAATCTGTTTGAACAAACTGTCAGCATTGACTAACAACACAACAGATGCACTAAGATGAATGTTGTCTTAGTTTTCTGTTTGTGTCTCAAACTCGATACATCTAGATCCTTGTTTAGCCACTTCTCTTGGCACTGTTTTCCTCATCTATGAAACAGACACAAATTAGTAGCACAAACTAATTTCTGTCACTGTCGCTGTCATAGAGACACGAGATAAATATGTGAGGTATAGGAGAGACGATATACTTGTCCCATGCTGGCATCATGGCCATTACAATGCAGCCCAGATGGGAAAAAGATGGCTCAACAAGCACTGTGAGCACCCTTCCTTCCATGGCTGGGTGTGGAGTAGCCATTTCAAGGGCTTCTTCCACGCAGAAGAATTTGTTCTCTTCTTGAGGGACTTGTATATCTTGCTTATGCTCCTCGGATTAACTCTGGAGCTCTGTGTTGTGACTGCTGTACTTTGACCTTTCCTCTCTACAGTGAAAATGGACCTGGCAGGAGATTTCTAGATATATAATAGGAGAGAAGTCTGGTCTGTTAGGGAGTTGTACCAGATGACCTGAGAGTTATTGCTGCCTCTGTCCTGAGCTGATGAGAAAAGGTTTTTTTCCACCATGGATGGCAGAGTGATCAGGATAACCCGGCCCATCAGCCATTTACATCTGCATATTTCTCTGTGCTTTCCCTTTCTGCTCGTTGGATGGAAAACCAAACTGTAAATCTGGTGCTGTAGTAATGCCAGTATCTTATTGAAGATTTGTAGAGTCGTGGTCTAGAAAATCTCTTAACAATCAAAGGACTGTATTTAAACAAAACAAAAGGGCATATCCCATTCTTGCAAGAGTTTTGCAAGACTTCTCTCGGTCACCTCAGGTAACAAAACTGCTCTCCAGTTTTTATTGTCAGAACTGCCTCACAACACCTGTGTCATCTCAGAGGTGATATTTCAATGTGCCTCAAAATAAATGTGAGATTCTTAGTTTGTCATAAAGACTTTGCCCCTCCAGGTAGAATTCTTACACTTGTACACAACAGAAGTCTTATTTGGGCTTTCTTAATGTATAGTATCAGTTTGTTACTATTAACAAGGGGAGAATTATTTGGTAAGCAACTAAACTAAAGGAGAAAGAAAACAAAATCAGTAAGTACTTAATCAGATGTACATTTGCCTATTGCACAATCTAACTTTATAATATCAGTTTTAAGAAGTAATTGAGTAAACTATATGTTCTACAACAGTTTCAGCTTCATTCCAGCAGAAGAAATAATCTCCTTGTTATTTTAGTTGATGTGCCAGCATAGGAGAAATGCTTCTTAAAAAGGCTGTGTGCTGATAATATGGATTATATGTAGGCAAGAGGGTTGACAACCTGATTTTAGTTAATAAGATTAATTGATGATGATTAATACCTTTCATGCTTACCATAGCACAAATCTACAGTGAACAAAGAAGCACTTAAGGTAACTGAAATTAAGCAGGTCACAGTGCTTGTAAAAAATCTGGAGAGATTTCTATTTTATGAGAAAATAAAGATAAGAACAAGAGCAGAAGAAAAGTAATCCAGGGAATGACTGAAGGCTACAACTGTCATGGTTTGTCAGTAAGGACTAATTTATTACTATTTTTAAGGTCTGTTCCTGGTCTGATACTTAAAAAAAAGAGCTAAAAATCTAGTTACCTTGTCTAAATTGCAGACTATTTGACAAATTGGGAAAGAATCTAGGCAGGAGGGTAAATTGCATTGGTTACTAGCAATGATCAAGTCACATATATCTTCTTTGACAAACTTCTCTGATAGATCAATGTTCTGTCTCTCTGTTTAGGTGAGTGTAGCAGTGGCATCTGTGATGAGGCCGCTTGCATCAACAGTGGTACCTGTACTGCGAGCAAAGCAGATTCATACATTTGCCTTTGCCCTCTTGGGTTTAAAGGTCATCATTGCGAAGAAGGTGAGAGGATGCTGGGCTGCTTATATTTCTTTGCATGTGTTAATTAGTGTTCAATGTGTTTTCCAAATAGTGACATCCAAGGAGGTCTTATGTTATTACACTGACAGAAGACAGTACTTTACACTTTGTCTTTTCATGTAGTGAAACTCTGCCCCACTATTCAATCTGGGGCTGCATCCAGCTCTTACAAACATCTCAAACATCTTTACTTATTAAACTAACTATATTTAAACATTCACACTTACTTTCAGAAGCTAAAAAAATGTACCACTCCAAAGTTGCACATTAACTCTAAAAAAATCCTCACTTTTCTCTTGAAACAACTGTCAATTGTATATTCTGAAATGTGAAGAGCTCAATAGCAATTTCCTGCTGAAATCACAGAGCTATAAACAGTCAAATATGTACATTATTTTCTGTGCTGCAGAACTTTTCATGCCAGAACCCACTATGTGCATTCTTGCTTCTTTGACAAACACTGTGGTGAATCAGTAAAGAAAAATAGCTCAAAGATTTTTAATACAAATACATCCCTGGAAAAGAAAGGGCTTAAGGAGAGAAGTACAAACAATAAAAAAATATATTTTCAATTTGGAAGATGAAATTTTTAGTTTGTTTTTCTTAATGTTAGCTTTAAGTACCTAACAAAGGGAAGTGACACGGGTTGATAGGACTCCCATCCCTTACCTTTGAACCTCAAGTGATCTGCTTGTGTATTCTGGATTTCCAGCAATCACCTTGGCCATACCTCAGTTCAACGAGTCCTTAAGGTCATTTGCTAGCACACCCTGGCCCTTGGAACCACAGAACTATCTTTCCTTCATGGAGTTTGAGATGACATTTCATCCAGATTTAGAGACTGGTGTCCTTTTGTACAGCTACGACACAGACAGCAAGGATTTCCTCTCTATTAACATGGTGGCTGGTTACGTGGAATTCAGGTTCGACTGTGGCTCAGGAACGGCTGTTATCAGGTAAACAGCATTGCTTATGTTTCCCTTCCAACAGTGCCACAGTGCTGATCCAGAAGAGGAGTGGGCTGGGAAGAGTAATAGCCTATAATGTGGTATGGAACCTCATCAGTCCCTGCTTCTCCTAAGGAAGCACGGAAACACTAAGACTGTATTCAAGGGGACAGGATTTTCTTCATATATAGTTTTGTTTCAAAGCTTTATTATCAGTGTTACCATGTCGTGGCATCATTTTAGTGAAGATGTTAATTTGTTTCTATATGGTATTGCAGAAATTCCTGTCTTCCCTTTGTAACATTGTGCCATAGCTAATTAGGAGATCTAGAAATATTTTATGCGTATTCTTTCTAGCCACAGGGTTGCACAATATTGGCACATCTGTGTGCATCCTCCTCCCTGGTCTCCAGTTCCAGGCAGTTAGTATCAGGCTGGAGCTGTCACAAGAAGATGCACCTCTAGGTCCTTTTTTAACTTCTAATGTCGTTTTGGGGGGGATCTGATGCTAATATCCAATGCACATAACTTAGGAAGTCTAAAAGATAAATATATGGTTTAAATGAGTCATCTAGGCTCCCAGAAAAAGACAGTCAATCTGAGAACGAAGGTGGACCTTCTGAGAATCTTTGAAAATCCCTCAAAAAAGGCCGCTCTCTCTCTGTGTAACTGAGTGCCCAGTCCCTGGACTCTGGGCTCTTCTGAAAAGGCAATGGGCTGGACAGAGGCACTTAGTACCTTGGGTGTGGTCCAAGAGGCTGCCAGCTAGGTCAGACTGATCTAGTATTTAGAAATATTCTGTATAAAGCTTATGCAAAATGTTTACACTGCCTATGACTCTTGCCTACTATATGTTTCCTGTGGATGGATATCAGGAATTTTGGCTATACTGAGATTAGGAGAAATGCACTGATTTTCCACTGAATGAGGGCTCAAGCACACAAATCCATTCAGATGACAGTGAGAGGTAGAATTTCAAGGAAGCAATTGCAAAATAAAGCATAACCCTAACAATGAACAGCTGTGGCTATACAATTAGTATTGTCTGACACAGAAAGGACCTGGAGTCATCATGGGTAGTTCTATGAAGCAACAACTAACTGCTTAGACACAAGTACATAAATGCAAGTACAATGCAGAGAATTATATGAATGGAATAAGAAGCAATGCCTCTGCAAAAATCCACAATGCACTCTGCCTTGAAAATTTGATATTCTGGTCACTTTATTTCAGAAGAAATTAGCAAAATTAAAAAGGGAAAGTAGTGTTCCAGGGGAGGGAAGGAAACAGCTTGCACAAATACAGGAGGAAAAAAGAAACAATTTCCACAAATACAGCATGACCCTTCAACATCAAAAAGAAAGAGTTTCATGGAAGTATGATAAAGGTTTTGAAATTGTGAGTGACACAGAGATAAAGAAGGAATGGTTATTCTATATTTTTTTGATATGGAAGAATTAGAATGGGACCAGTGACACTGCAAACCAAAATACAGCAAACAAAGAAAATAAGATTTGGAAACTAATTGTCACAGCATGTTACAGATGTCAGTAGGTTAAAAAAAAGAAAAAAACCAGACAAATCTGAAGAAAGCTCCATTAAGGGAGATCAGGCACAATTGTACGGATGCAGCCTCTGACTCAGGAAATTGCTAAATGACAAGTTGCCATCAGCCAGGAGGATATATGAAGGGAAGAATCCCTCCATACTTTCCCTGTTCTTTTGTCTTGCTGGAAAGCAGCAGAAATCGCTAGTGTCAGAGACCTTTGCTCCAATCCAAAATGGCCCGTCTTTCGAGAGTCTTCAATCTTTTTCTGATTACATCAGTCTAATTCCTATTACTAGCAACCATAAGGTGTTAAAGTAGACATTTCCTCTCCCAAGAATACTGTAGCACTTCAGAGCACATCAGATTAAAGGTTAACAAAAATGTGTGCTTGCAAAATAGGGCAAGAGACACAAATGTGCACATGAGTGGAAACTGCCCCTTTCTATTGGAAAGCAGAAGAGCAAGCAGGATGCCAGGTCACACCTGGGTCACATGCATTGGTGAAAAAGAGCATGGAGTCATAGCTGGGTAGTAGAGGAGACTCAAGACTAACAGGCTCCCTTGAAAGCTGTCAGGATGTCCTGTTCAGCTCCTTTTTTCTAGATAATGTGTGCAATTTGTAACCTGTGATCAACTCTGTCAGTGATTAAATAAGATGAGTAGATTCCCTGGGGGTTTTGCCTTCTAAGTGAGTATGGACTTAAAAATCTGTCTTGATCTTCACCATACTGCTTCACGCCTACTCTTTGTCCTAAACAGGGATAGAACTCCGGCCATCCTTACTATCTCTTCCATAGGACTAGACTGTTAAATATTATAAAATAATAAGAACAGAATTATACTGAGTTTATAATTAAGGATAAGGCAAGCTCATTTATGTGTGAGAGCTAACACTGGTGAAGCTTGGATTTTGCCTGAAGCATTCTGGGACAGAAGCAGCACAGTGTGTGCAGGGAGCTCAGGAGGGAGCAAGGATGCTGAGCAAACTGACAAATGCAGAACAAGAGGAGAATTTGCTGTCCCCTGACATTTCACTTGGCCAGGCATTTACAGGATCCAGAACTTTATAATTTGATGTATTTTTTAAGGTTCAGTTTATACAGGGAAAATTAATCCTTGATGCCCCAGCATTTGAAGCACCAGAAGTGTTCAAATGTCTGCATAAAGTGTTACCAAACTCACGCTGCTTTAAAAAAGCCAGTGAGTCAAGAAATAGTGAAATGGTGACTGTGCAAAGCTTAATCATCCCTACTTCTATTTATATCTAGCAGAGCAGGACATTTGGCATGATGATGATGATCTAATCTTTAGAGAACATAAAATGTATGTATCGATACTTACTAGGTAACCAAATGTATCTGGTTCCTTTGTATGTATATATTGAGTTCTTCAAGGTGATTGTATTCTGTTACCTAGTGATTTACCCAAGCTAGTTAAACCCTAAATGCCACTAGAAAAAGACAAGTGAGTGACATTGCTGGATGTCCAAGTGTCAAAGTAATATTCCAGCATCATCCAAATAGGTGAAAATGATCTTTGAGAAAATTTGGAGGAGCAAAAAAACCCCTGAAAAAATGAATTATTGGTTTCACATTTTTAAATTTGTATACCTTTTTTTAATCAGCATTTGAATAATTATTGTCTCAGTATTTCAAATTACATTTTTTCAGTTCATTCATTTTGAAATGCGTCTTTTCTTTCATTTTAAAATGTAAGTAGTGTGAAAATACAAAACTTTACTTCACCCCAAACAATTTTGTATTTTTTTCATTAAAAGATAGAAAGTCTTCAGGTGTCCCAGATAAAATGGTTTCTGATTTTTGCTGCTTGACCATTTGCAGCTTGACAAGCTTTCATTGCTCCTGGAGGAAAGACTGCAGGATAACATTTAGATATAAAATATTTAAATCAGCGTAAAAAGACTTTTGAAAATAAATACCAAGTTCTCTAGAATTTATAAACTGGAAAGTAGTTTTGTGCTTTATACAGGTTGCTATTTGTATCAGTGCTAAACCAATAAAGATTGTATGAACAGTTTTAAAATACTTCCTTTGAGACTCATGAATGTTTTGCACAACTGGGGATTATTGTTCCTAGCCAGGATCTCATCACATCATTAGGATCATATTTTAGTTACTTCCCGCTAAACATCAGCCAGGCTGCATGTCTATGTGTGTGTCTAGATGTTTCTCTAACAGGCTGCATAAATACAGCTGATAAGCCAACACAAAGTACTTCTTCGGTTTTAAAAGAAGACGAAAAATGTGAGACTAGACTGACCATTAAATGAGAAGCTTTATCTCCAGCCTGAAGTCATTGTGAAATCAGGACATAAAGCTGAGACAAAAATTCTTCTTTATGTATTATAAATGACTAAGCAGAAAAATTAACTCAGGTACAGAAGAAATGCATGCAGATTATAGAAATGTTTAATTTATAAATAAGACTAGAGTACTTATTATTTGCTACAGGAATATGCCCTTATTTTTGCTTATGGGGCCCAGAAATTATGTTATGTTACTTGCTTATAAGGAAAGAAATTGAATTTCTTTTTTATTTTTATTTAGAAAATAATCCCTCTGGACTTGTCTTTTTAACATAATAATATTTGAAAATATCAGAAAGACAAAAGTGTAAATTACTTGAAATTTTTTTCCTCTTAAAACAGGAGTGAAGAACCTATCAGTCTGGGTCAATGGCATGAGTTGCGTGTGTCTCGTACGGCAAAGAATGGTATCTTACAAGTGGACAAACAAAAGCCAGTGGAAGGGATGGCAGAGGTGAGCATATGGCATGAGTTGTTAATTATGGCTGTTAGACTATAAAACAACAGACTGTACAACAACTAATAGGCTGCTCCCAAAGCTCTTATGAGCTCAAAGAAGCGTACACATTATTCTGTAAATAAATTGAAATTCCAGTTGTCTGTCAAGAAACAGATTGAGTGGAAACATTCAAACAGCCCAGTGGAGACTTCTGTAGATATATCATGAGTCAAGATGAAGACTCCCATTCTTTTTTTTCTGAGTGCCGCAGTGCAGCTGCAGGACATTGGCTTGGAGTTGCCAACAAAGAAATCACAGAAGCTTCTGCAGAACTGGAATTACACAGCTATTCTGTCCTTAGCTGTAAATATCTTCCAGTGTACTCCAGGATGCTGATGAGTCTCATCAGACATCCTGAGCAACTGCTTCTGGTAGCTAGTGAAAACTCAATGGTTTTTTTTCATTTAGCCCTGTATGTTGCTATGGATTAGCTTTTCAAATCTTGGAAACATTAGATGAGACTCTGTTACATGGACTTTGCTCTGACTTTAAATTCATAAAACTCATTCTGGTTTTAGATTCACATCAATGTACCTTGAGTCACTGCAAAAAGAGCTAGATGTACAGTCAGAAATTAGAATGAATCAGTCTCCTTTTTTTCTTCCTTAAGTATTATCCTTTTGAAACACTTGATTTTTGAGCTAATTCTGATTAGGAGAAAGCACAGTCAATAGAGAGTGACTAACAGTGGCTTTTTTGAGAGAATTGTACAAAGAAATGCAATTAACGGAAATAGAGAGGACAAAGAAAGCTATAATATCTGATGCAAGCTAAAATATGTAATGCAAGCTAATTTGAAAATACAAGCTTACATAAAAATGTAAACTAATTTGAAAATACAAGCATGGTTCCAGCTACTGCAATAAAATATTATTCCTATGTTTCTTGCAGGGGGCTTTCACACAGATTAAGTGCAGCTCTGATATATTTATTGGCGGAGTCCCTAATTATGATGCTGTGAAGAAGAATTCTGGGATCCTCAGGCCTTTCAGTGGGAGCATCCAGAAGGTATGTGTCCAGAGTAAGACACTGGAGACATTTATTTCTGTCTCCTACAGTGGACACTAGGTAAACACTTCCCCTTATACCACTTACAGTATACAAAATAATACAAGATTTAACCTCAAGAACTCACCACAAAGTGTGTAGAAATACTTAACAGTAAAATTTCTAACCTGTTCTAACTTTAATATCTAGTAGGTATTACCACTGCCAGTTTCCCTCCTAATTTCCACTAATAAGTGAGCAGAAGCTGTGTGGGATTGAGTTCAGAATGATGCATAAAGCTATGTCAATGTTAGAAACCTCAAAGTGCTCTTCATCATCATATATAAATAAATGAACAAAAGAAATGCTATAACACACTGAGACAGCTTAATGTGTGATGTGCCCAATGCAGTAATGAGTGAAAAGAAGGTGCAAATTAAAGTGAATCCCAGTTCAGCTAACATGTTCTTATACTACACAGCAGTTCCATGTTCTCACTTCCTTCCTTTCTTATGTATTTGTAGGGGGCACTTGAATGGATGAGATTTTGTTCATTGTTGGCAGAGGTTGTTCCAGTGGGGTCAGCTGTGCATGGGTGCAATTATCTTCTGGAAAATAAATCTATATATTCATAAAATAGTCCCATAAAGTAGTCAAAAGAAAGTTCAAATTGAACTAACATTTTCTTTCCATAGGCATACTTAGAATAATTTGGATAAAGCTAAAAGGTTGACTCTGAATCCTCAAGAGTTTTAAATGAGTGAATCATTGCATCAACTTTAATTAACAAATTAAAAAAAACCCTAATATAGTGCACCTCATAATAATTGATCAAGGGCAGAAAGTTAACTGCAATTCAGTGTAAATGGTTTAATCACTTGGTCCAACATTTTTCAGTCTTTCTCAGCCATCTAGCAGGAAACTGGGGGAGTATATAGTAGTGATGAGTACAGCTCAGGCACACAAAAGGCAGTTTCACCTACCTTTTGGCACTGGGAGACTATTAGTTGACTGCTGTGTTCACACATAGTAGGATTCTGGAGAAATATATAGAAATGAAACCACAAACGTCACTAAGTACTGGAACACATGCCATGTATAGAAAGACTGAATATCTCAATCCATTTAGGTTATTCAAATAAGGTTAACAACTCTTCTTCTTGTGGCCTGCTAATTTCTACATGATGATGAGATTTCTTTGAGTATCTGACTCTGAAATGATTTAGAAAAAGATGTGATGAGAAACAATCACAATTGTGAGTGACTGAGGGAGCTGGGATTGTTTAACCTGGAGGAGGCTCAGGGGAGACCTTATTGCTCTCTACAACTACCTAAAGGGAGGTCGTAATCAGGCAGAGGTTGGTCTCTTCTCTCAGGTGACCAGTGACAGAACAAGAGGGCACAGTCTCAAGCTTTGTCAGGGGAAGTTTAGGCTCGATAGTAGGAAAAAACTCTTCACTGAAAGGGTGATTGGTCATTGGAATGCACTGCCCGGGGAGGTGGTGGAGTCACTGTCCCTGGAGGTGTTCAAAGTGAGATTGGATGAGGCACTTAGTGCCATGGTTTAGATGATGAGTAGGTGTTGGGTCATAGGTTGGACTTGATGATCTCAAAGGTCTTTTCCAGCCTTGTGATACTGTGATACAATGGCTAGGTGCTAATTAAGCCTAAATATAAGATGCAGAGTTTTATGAATAGTGGCTCGTTAATTGCTGGATCCATGTAGCTGGAAGTTAGAAAGAAGCTGAAAAGGTCTATCTTTATGGCTGGAGTGGATGTTTTGAGCTTGTTTTTTGCTGTTTCAAAAGTGTATGTGCACTTTTCCCAATATGACCCCCTAAGGTACATTGTCTGAGTTATGCAGGAGCCAGAGTAACTGTTACTGTTCTTATTTCTAGCATTAAAACCTATTTGTTTGCGAAAACAGACTTTTCTTTTGATATAGCTTAGAGCAGAAGCTGTATCCATGTGCAATCTCTTTACCAAGATATCAGATTGTACCAATGTTGGGTTATTTTGAAGAACAAATACTGGGATCAGTGCTGTTTAATATTTTAATTGGTGATACGGACAGTGAGACTGAGTGCACCCTCAGTGCACCTTATAGCAGCCTTCCAGTACCTGAAGAGAACCTACAAGAAAGCTGGGGAGGGACTTTTATAAAGGCATATAGTGATAGGATGATGGGAAATGGCTTTAAACTGGAAGGGGAAGATTTAGATTAGACATTGGGAAGAAATTTTTCATGATAAGGGTGGTGATACACTGGAACAGTTTGCCCGAGAAAGTTGTGGATGCTCTCTCCCTGGAAAGGCCAGGTTGAATAGGGCCTTGAGCAGCCTGATCTGGTGGGAGACATTCCTGTCCATGGCAGAGGGGTTGGAACTGGATGATATTTAAGGTCCCTTCCAACTTAAACCATTCTCTGATTCCATGAGTCTAACATATGATGCTGATGCATCATTTAATAATTCCTTTGGTTTATATGCAGATGCTTTTGTGAAGTCATTAATAATGTTTCTTATCCATTCTTAGCGCTAAGTTCTTTCAGCAAGATGAGATACTAGAAAGCAATATAAAATATGAAAAATGAGCTGTTATGTTTAGTATTTCTGTTGTCAACACTGATCTCCTGGGAGGTTTCCTAAGCTCAGCAATGCTTTTCCACAGTGGTACTCGTCTAATTTTACAGTCCTAGCTCACAGCTGTGCTACAAACTGTTGCACTGGTGTTCATACATGACTGGTAAATCCTGTGCAGCTTCACTTCATATGGAGGTTTCCTAAGTTTGTATCACAAAACAACAAAAGAAATTAATCTCCAATGGGTCAGGGTGAGCAGTAGAATGAGTTGGACCCCTGCCACTGGAAAAAACTCATCACAAGATACAGTATTTTGGCCAGTTTTTGAGGCTTACCCTATTTATTTATTTATTTATCTATCTATCTATCTATCTATTTATTTATTTATTTATTTATTAATTATTTCTTAAAACACACAGATTATCTTGAATGACCGGACAATCAATGTGAAACAGGATTTCACTTTTGGAGTCAACCTGGTGAATGCTGCCCATCCCTGTGTGAGCTCACCATGTGCAAATGGAGGCACATGTGTTCCCAAGAAGGACAGCTATGAATGTGACTGTCCCCTGGGCTTTGATGGGCAACATTGCCAAAAAGGTAATGATGGCTGCATATCAATCCAGAGATCCAGAGCTGATTGCAACAGTAAGAGAGATTTGGCACCTACAAATGCTATTGTATCTTTCCCTTGAAATAGAAACTCTGGAGCCAGAGCTCACTTTGCATCCATGCACATTCCATGTGCCTAAGGAAGAATTTGTTTTGTTATATAGGAACATCATAATTGCTATCTCAAGACAGAGCTATGATGCATAGATAGTAGCCTGGTATCTGGTTGCCTGTGGTGGCCAACATCGAACATTTCATATACCTCCCTTATTGTGTGGTTCTATACAAAGTGGATATTCTACCAGTGTCCTCCAGCCAGTGATTATGTTACATCCTGAAGCATTAGCATTGATAACTCTTGCAATTTTATCCTAAGGCTCAAAACAAACACTGTTCTCACATAGAGAAAGGCCTAATCCTTTTTTAGATGCTGACTGATGGTAATTTCACCATCTGCACAAACCCTACTTTGGAACAGTAATGGAGATCACCAAGGAGGAAAACCTTTCCAGATGCATGTTTTAATATTTAAAACTTTAGATTCAGGAAAGTGTTCAGACTGCATGGTGTTTAAAAAAAATGCACTTTGGGTTATTCCACTAGATGGTGATGTTTCCCTTCTGTCAAGCTTGCTCTCGAATAATTCCTTATGTAATGTATCAGCAAACTCAGTTCAAAAGAGCTGGCTACCATTATTTTCTTCACTCACTCCTTCATTTCTCACAGGCACAAACTTCAAAGTTAAAAGTGGTGGTTTTGGCTAAATCATGAGACGTAGATTGGTCCTTTCCTCTGAAAAAGACAGTATCCTAGAACAAAAGCATTTTATTAAAATATAATGCAAGAAACCTCATTGCTTACGTTGTTGTGGTCTAACTAATAGCTGGAGCAACGTCATTTATCCCAGCTTCTCTGTGGGGAGGAGGGAGAACTGCAGTTTTGGCTTTCTAGGTATGCGTACAGTGCTAAGTTTCTGACTTCAAGATGGTTTCTGCAGCAGTCTAGAGGTCTCCAGGGGGATTCAAGGCAAGTGATGCTTTGCAGCTTGTGTGCGTAATGGCCTGCACTTTCGGTGAGCTCCTGTGGGTTCGTTGGGCCACAGCTTCTCATTACTTATCTGCTTCTCATTTGTGCTAAGCCCAGAGAGCAGTGTGCTGAGCTGCTCCACACTGCACCTGACTCACAGGCATTGGCAGTGCTGCCGCTTGGCTGGCATGCTGCCACTCTCCTCTCTGCAGTAATCTGATGGGCAACCATGCTTTCAGAGACAGTCTGAAGCACTTTGAACCTTTGACTTAGACTTGATCCTGGGCATTGCTTCCTGTGTGAATCCAACCTTAATTCAGTTTTAAGAGTGTCCAGAAGCGTGATTCGTATGATCTCTGTTCCCTCTGCCTGTGGCTGCTGTTCAGGTGCCTTTCAACACCCACCTGCACTTCTGCAGTCTCAGCTGCCACTGAAAATCCAAGGTTTTGTTGATGGTTTGTACAGACCATGGAGGCCCAGCCTACTGAACGTCAGTCCAGGACAGCCCTGATGAACCTAGAGCAGATTTCTTAAAATAATCCTTAACTGTGCCTCTTCACTAGAGCACAGACATGGTAAGGCAGGACACTTGTGTGTACCTGCTCCTTCTTCAGAACAGCGTTTTGGTTAATGCACTCAGAGGATATATGAGAGGTTGAAGGTGCAGTCTCCATCCTGCTTCTGGTGGGTTGCTGTAACCTCATGCCATGAAAAAACAAAGTGCTTGTAAGGGACGATGCCTCATTCTCCAAAATTGTATGTGACACAAAACTCAAATGATGCTGGTATGAGGTATATGAGTTATTAATTCATATCATAATGAATCATTGGCTGAGGATTTGAGAGAGTTTTTACCAGCTTTGCTGGGTTTTATATCTTTTGTCCAATCTGTAGGGAGTGTTAGAGGTATTTTTATACTTAACTGTAAGATGAAGTAGAACAGCAAACTGTTGGTTTTCCCTGGTTAGAGCTGATCCCTGCATGAAACATAATGAATCACTGGAATTTGAAAAGGACTAGCAGAGGCGTTTGATGCTGGTCCTGCCTGTCTGCATCTTTGGGTGTTTTGATCAAGCAAATGTAAATTCCTGGGGCAAAACACTGAGTGCTTCCTTCATAGGTAGTTATAATTGCCTATGGAAAAGGCAATCAAGCATTTGCAGAAAAGTGGGCATGAAGCTGGACAGACATTGGCAGGGAGACTTCTATTCTATGGAAAAATTAAACCAGAGTGTTCTTGTTTTGTTTTGTGCTGACTCACTGCAGAGTGTGGAAGTTACTGCCTGAACAGTAAGTACTGCAAATGATGTGAAAACTGCTCTGTCATTGTGCGTCTGTGTCTGCTCTGGCAAGCTGGATGCTGGATTTCCATTAAGTCTGGCAAGCTTCTGTCAATAAGCCAAAATATTATCTGGGGTTATATAGTACTTCCTTAACCCTTATCCTGTTGATATTTTAAACTACATCCAGAGCACCTGCCAATTGCAGAGTGATGGCTGTTGAGCAGGTCCCTGTACTCAGAAAACACCAGCACCAGGCACTTGGCTGAGTGCTGTGTAGGGGTAGGTGATACTTCAGGCTGCCCTGCAATTGAGTTCAGTCCTGCTTGTCATGAGAGCTCTGTTGCCTAATAACGATGAGCAGGGAATGAAGGTGTTAAGTCTCAGATATCCTCACTGGCTCTATTCCTTTCCAGTTGCAAAGATTTTACATGAAACGAGGGTAGCACAAACATTTACTCAATATTTACTTGCTTTTAGTGCAGCAAGTGAAGAGCAAAGCAGAAGTAAATGCCCATCAAGCTCCATACAGAGCAAATGCAACGGTTGTTGCATGGCATGGGCACCTTCCCCTGCCAAAGGCAAGAGCAGCGGGGCTGTAGTGCCAGTGTGGAATGTAGTGGGGCAAGAAGGGTTCCTTTCATGCCCTACTGTCACCCACCATGGTCAGAGGCCATCCAGGGGAGAAAGCATCAGATCTAATGAGAAATATCTGGCTAAATATAACACATGTTTTGCAGTCTTCCAGTGATGCTGACAGTCAGCAATCGTCTGTCTGTGTTACAGTGAGCTTTCAAAGCCCAGCCAGCCTCTGCATTGCACAAAGAAAGCAAGAATGATGCCCTGAAAAGCTTGAAATGTATATAGATGGGATTAGCTGTGGAATGGAGGGATTAGTTCTCAAGAAGAAAATAGAATGAAAGCAGCTATTTTAAGGAAATTATAGAACTATCTCATATTAATGCAGCAGTCATTTATGAAAGGTCAGCTGCAAACTGTAGGATGTTCACTTGAAAGAAGATATGTTCAGGCCAGTACTTATAGCCTGCCTAAGGCTGTGTATCACTGATATTTAGTGATCTATATCACACATCAGAGTTACTTTGTCGAAGTCTACTCAATGGAGAGCAGTACGCTAGCTCCGGGTCTGGCTGCAAAGTGTGCTGCCATCCCAACAGCAGTAGACAGACCACAACTGTACCAGAGGCTGTCCCTAGAGAAATGGGAGATGCTGTGTGTGGGACATCAGTGAGCTCTGAGCAAAACACCCTCCAAGGCAGCACTGCAGCATATCAAATACATACAGCCTTTAGCACAATCTCAGTTGCTTTCAATAGGCCTGAAGTGACTAGGGGGTACCCTGTATGCTAGGGTAGCCTCTTGAGATAAGCCCTGTGTGCCAACAGCCACTCTGTGCAAAGTCACTAACATGAAGGGAGGAAATGGGAAGCTCACAGGTTGCCTGTGCGGTCCCACAGCCTCACTTCACAGGGGTGTCGGTGGTGCTCCATGAGGAGCTGGGGAGGAGTTTCTTAGGCTAAAAACAAAGGGTGATTAATGCATAAGCTTTGATGGCTTGAATCACAAAGAGAATCAAGGAATGTGGAAACGAGGATAAAAATAAAATTTGCAGTGTTCTCCAAATACTTCACACTTTTGTGTGCTGTTTATGGTGGAGCAATACATAAAGGCCATAAGTAGAAGGACTGTTGGCTGTTTAAACTGCCTCAACTACTGGCCCTACAGCTAGGTATGAACTGACTGTGAGTTCAGCTCAGTTCTGTGCCACCAGCAGGTACCCATCAATGTGGGAGTAAATCAATGAAACCATCTTGTCCGTTTTTTATTTCTGTTTCCATGTCAGCTAACTGACACTCATCTTCATTTTTTTTATTTACTTTTCAGCCATTACAGAAGCAATTGAAATCCCACAATTTATTGGTCGCAGTTACCTCACATATGATAATCCAGATATCCTGAAAAGGTAGTCTATCTCTTGTGAACATAAATATGCTGTTTATTCACCACTGTAACACTAGGAGCCTCATATGTGACCATGTTGGATATTTAAGTGTTTTAAGCTGTATTTGCCATATTTCTAGATTTCAGGAAAAAGAGAGTTCTTTGCATATTGTTACAGTTCAGTTTGTTATAACAGCTGAGTTGCAATTTTTCAAGAAGTAGTATGCACAGCATGTATGTGACTTAGAGTAGGACTGGTGTGCACTTTCTGAGTACAAATAACAGATATACAGAGCAGATAACCATGAAGAGACTAAGGATTTTAACTGCTGCTTTAGGCTAGAAATTAGACCTTCAAACTTCTTTCTGACTGCTCTGTACCCTAGAAGATTCTTACATTTCAGAAAATTTTGGGTTGTTATAACAAATTCATCCATCTCCTGTACCTCAGCCACTGACTAGAGAAGGCTTTCCAAATGCCTTATAGCTCAGTACTTCTGACCTACCAGGACTTTTGATTTGCTCTTATGCTTCTTCCACTGAGGACAGCAAACCTACTGAATGTTCTCAGAATTTGCTTGTGGCACTGGATTTCTCTCTAGACTTGGGCAGAAAAAATATTTTCTCTTATTCGTGTGGAGTAACCCATTAGCTACTGCCTTTGGGATTCTGGAGGACGAAGTTCAGTTCCCCGCTCTGCATTGCTGGAAATGGGGATGTGAACCAGAGTCCCTCACACATCAGCAGGTAGGCAAGTTGCAAGATAGTAACCAGCAAGACCAGTGGAGAAGAAATAGTGCCATCATCTTTTATGCTTGAAAGAAGACTGTCCCGGTTCAGTATTTTACTATTTCCTTCTTCTGCATTAAACAGGATGTCGGGATCAAGAACAAATGTTTTCATGAGGTTTAAAACCACAATGAAGGAAGGTCTTTTGATGTGGAGGGGAGACAGTCCCATGAGACCTAACAGTGATTTCATTTCTCTAGGCCTTCAAGAAGGAGCACTAATATTCAGGTAAACTATCAGTCCCTTATTTTTTTTCACGTGACGTACAGTCAGTGCTCAAAGGAATCTCCACAACACAAGCAGTGCACTTGTCCTTTACTATAGTGTGGGACAATTACATCTTCAAGGTTTTGTTCAGGTTTGGGTCCTGTTGTTGTCTGGAAAAGGAAGTGAGCTGAAGAGGTAATGTGTTGCCAGCTTTGCATTATTCCCACTCTTTCCCTCCTAGTTCTTAAAACATCAGACTTTTAGTGTGGTTTTCTAAAGTCACCCTGTGAGGGTACAAGTAATGTCAGAAGCTGCCCTCATGCCTCTTGAAGCCCTTGTCATCTCAGTTAAGCAGAGCAGGTATAGGGTGTGAGGAGAGAGCAGGCATCAAGGAAGGAAGCCCTGTTGATGCTCACACTCACTTTTCACCAAAGAGTGCAAATGGAAGCATATTTTCATATTTTCAAACCCCCAAATATCCAACCCAGTGACAAAAAAACAGCTGGCACCATGCATTGCTACTGCCAGCATCCACAGAACCACTTGTTTAAAAAATAAATAATAATTACTGTCAAAAAGCTGAAACTAGGTGAAGTTGGAGAGTTGGGAAAGGCTGAACTCATGTTCTCTCTCTCTCTAGAATTGCTTTCTCCCATGCAGACATTTAGACAGACTCCATGCAATTTTTTGTATGTTGGTTTTTGGGACCCCTGCTGTGTGAAGGCCGTATCTTTCCTTACTGTACCCTTTTAGGTTGTGTAAGACAAATATTAAAGCAGCGAACTACAAATGCCATCATCATTATGGATGGTAGTGAGACACTGTTGATTAAGCAACAAAGATTTTGTTAATTGTTTAAGCTAATTCGAAGATTACCTAGTTGTCTGCTGCAATAGACACACAGACAGAGGTGTACAATTCTACTTGCTTTAATTTCTTTAACTTTTTTTAATACAGTTTTGTGTGCTTAACTTTACAAAAACTCTCAGCTTCCTCACTGACTCTGCAGAAATGGTGCATTTATAGAAGTCTTTGGGAGACCCTGTCTTTCAAAAGTGGTGGGTAGTAAGCAGACAGTCTGTTCTGTCTGTTTTCTAGGCACAGTGCATTTCTTTTAGCATTGTTGTTATCTCACGAAGGTTTTACACTTAAACAGCTGAAGTTTATTGAGATACCTGTACCTTTCTCACACATTTAGAAAGGTGTAAAATTTAAGATCTTAAATGTAAACTCTAATAAACACATACTGCATACTGAAAAGAAGCACTGAAGATTGTGAAAGAATAAATGTAATTTAAAAAATGTGATCCTCATGCTACTTATGCATCTTCTGACAGATGAGGTCAGGAGAATATCCAGGGCTGTGGATTGATCAGAAGAATTTTCCTCAAGCCCAAATTAGATTTATGTGTTCTGGTCCTGTTTGAAATTCGGAAGACATCTTTTGTTTTCTGTTTCCTATGGCCTGGCAGAGTAGGTACCCTGTACAGCGTGGCTGCTGCTGTAAATCCTCTCTGCTGCTCAGTGCTTCTGTAGAGGGTTATATCACTATCATAGGGAATCTCCATCAGTTAGGGATACGATTCTCATTTTTTTAACCAAAAGTCTAGTGCTTTGACACAATCCTAAACACCTAAATCCTTCTATAGCTCTCAACCTAGACTGGTATCTGCATCTTGGGTAAAAGGAGATGCTTGTTTGAGATGCACTTAGGCCTCTGGGAAGGAGTCAAATATCAGATAACCATTTTGCTCTGAGCAGCTGACAACTTAACATGCTGTTTTCAAGTACCTAACCCTGGTCATGAACAGGATTCATGATTCAGTCTTTTCTGAAGACAGAATAATGTTGGCTTTAAACTCTTAAGCTTGGTATAGGCATAGGGCCAGCAGCAGCAGCTCAGGCTATTTCTGCTTATTTAGGCAGCTGAGCACATAATAGCTTACTGTATTTTATCATCTACCTTCCCATTCATGAAGGCTGGCCCAGGTTTCTGAGACCCAGAAATAAAGATGCCTGAAGTGTAAACATGATAAGGATGTTATACCTGCTGAGTGATTTTAATAGCAGCAAACACAAAGAAATAATCAGAGCTGCAACAGAAGCAGAGAACATTAGGCCAAAAGTCTGTACATCACTCATCTTCATAATCTCCAGTTTCGGGGGGGAAATGTCATGCCAAAGCCCCTCCTTGCTCCCGTGGGATGGTGGTAATGGTACCAACTCTGACGTGAGCAGGATGGAGTTTTGCCTGTTCCTCTGTGAGCCTGACTTTGCAAACTAAGTGCATCAGAGCTATGCTTCCAAAGAGCTCCACCGATCTCTCCAAAGTCTGAACCATAAGAGTTCCTCTTGGGGCAGAGCAGTGGATGAGGCACAAGAGTAAAGACATCTGAGCCATATGGCAGACAGGATTTGCAAGGGAAGCAATACACTTTTTTTTTTTTCTTTTTTTAATTTGTAGCTACAATTTGGGCAGTGGCATTGCTTCCATCACAGTGAATGGCTCTTTCAGCGATGGACGGTGGCACAGAGTTAAAGCTGTTCGGTAAGTGGCCATGCTTGTCTGGGAGGCGTTTTGGAGCCACCCTGCCATTAAAGGTGCTGGCTGCCATGTCTCGTTGTCGATTGGGTGTGAATCACTGCAGCTTGGTACTCTCACATTGCTTAGGAGATGAGCTATTAGCAACTTGGCTGTTTCAGGACAATGTAAACAAAGCTTATAGTATTAGAGGTGACAGTGCCAACTCTGAAAGTTAGCACAGCTCAAGGCAGACTGCCAAAGTCACACAGGGCTATTCTGGGGCTGTAACAGACATTCTCTTCAACCCATACTATTTGGGTTAAGAATATTTTTCTTTAATGTCTGCATTTTAAAATTCCCCAGGGTATATTTTGTGGGCTGGCACAAGTACTGGAGCACGGACAGTGTATGTCTGCTTTTTCTATGTGGAGGAGGTGCAGACATCTTGTAGTGTACATAGAACTCATATTTATAACTCATTACCTCATGGGAGGCAAGTGTGCCCAGCAAGGGAAGCATGCATCCCTGTCTTCATGGGATGTCAGTTCCCTGGAAATCGCAGGCTAATATTAGCACAGCTCATCACCAAATTCAGTGAGAATAGGAGCTCATCAAATGACTCTTCTGTCGATATGATTATTGACCAAATATAAAATGGAAGTGGCCTAGAAAATCTATTAAGAAACAAAACTTATAATTGTGTTTTACCTTAGCTTGCTTATTTCTTTCCTTCTGTTGAAGTTTCTGCTGTTAACTTTTTATATTACATCTGGTTTTTAACAACACGTCAAAACCTGTCCATCATCCCCTTTCTTCTAGTTATGCAATTTACTTCTTTCTCAGTTTTTTCTCCTCCACAGATCTGTTCCCCACCCTTTGCAGATCTCTGACATCTTAGTCCCTGAGAAAAACAGAACACCCCGAAGGGTCTGGATTTGCATAGAACAGTGCTGTCTCCCCGACATCAGTCCTGAACATTTGCTGTGAAACCTGCCAAGCACTGAGTCACTCTGGTCTCCTGGCAAGGGAGAGATGTTGCTGCTCCTCCTCCCACCTGGTTGTAGCCAGATGCACCAGAATGGTTTGTTTTTCCTTTCAGGGATGGACAGTCTGGAAAAGTAACTGTGGATGATTATGGTGCCAGGACCGGTAAATCTCCTGGGAAGATGAGGCAGTTAAACATCAATGGAGATCTCTATGTAGGTGAGTGCTCACTGTTTTCATTAAGGAGCCGGTGCATTTTTGTGTTTGTCAGGAGAGCTGCAAGGCAGGGCATCCCAGTGCTGTTTGTCTTAAGGTGAAGACTTCATGTGGCAGCCTCTGTTCCTGTACAACCTGTTTTTATAGGGAGACTTCTCTGGATGGGATGAGGGACTGGTATGGGAAGAGAGCATCACCATGTTGTGCACTGTGGTACCCCTAGCTGGGACCCAGAGAAAAAAGCTAGTGTCACTTGCAAACCCTGCACCTTAGTGGGAATCTGGGCACAAACTTATTCAGGTCTTACTGATGCTGCCGTAGCTGTGATAAATAATAAGCATCCTAGTTTATTATTGCTTGCTTATCCCCTGTGTACTGTTGAGTGCTTAAAAGCTGCATTTAAAAAAATGCAGAGTAACCTTTAAATTAAAATTCTGAGGTGTACTAGGAAAGCTAATGGTGTTGCTGGGCATACAGTCTGCCAAGCTGGAGCAGACACTTGTGTTGTGCTGTGTATCTCATTGCTTCCTTTCCCTCAGGTGGCATGAAGGAAATCGCCCTGCACACCAACAGGCAGTACATGCGGGGCCTGGTGGGCTGCATCTCCCACCTCACACTTTCAACAGATTACCACATCTCACTGGTTGAGGATGCAGCTGATGGGAAGAACATCAACACGTGTGGGACCAAGTGACAGGAGAGGAATCCCGATGCTGAAGACCTGTCGTGTGCTTGTGTATGTGGCTGAGCATGAGCTGGCTGCCACAGCCCTCTGCAGCCAGCCCACATTGGCTGTCTGGGAAAGTGACAGAACCAAAGGGAAACTTGAAAAAAAAGAACATTTTTCCCTCTCCTTTCCTGTGCTGACCAAACCAAATTGAGTATTTTGTGTAGGAACCGTGCCCTCTACCCATTAAATGTTTAGTGAATGCTAAAAGTTGTGCATCGGTGCAAAGAGCAATGAAATATGTGATGTTGCGAGTAGCTCAAAGACTGTGTTGTGGTTCTTAGGTTATCTTTTGTAATATCAGAGAAAGGAGTTTTGAAATATTTGCATTCATCCTGCCTTGGTACAATGACTGTGCTATTCAACAAATACACCATCAGGCAGTGTATCTATGCATTCAAGTGGATGTCCAAGAACACGCAGTTCCTACCACTCTCTGATTTAGTTAAATTATGTTTTATCTTGTGTAAATAACAGCTACGGTGACTGGTTTCAAAATATTGTTGTTTGTTGAGGAGAAAAGTTCTTAAATTCTAATTTTTTATTACAAGTAACAAATTCAATGAACCATTTTGTAGAAGTAATTTTATACTTGTATATTTTTATAGCAGCAGCACACCTGCTTACATGGTATAACTTTTAACATTTAGGTGTACTTTACAGTTAGCTCTTTGCACACTTTCCTAAAACAGTAAAGTGACCTGTGGTCTAAATGTATTATACGAGAAGGTTAACTTCTGTATGATACAGTTTTGATGGGGATATTTGTGAGTTATGAGCAGTTTTAAATTTGACTCTTTTTGTTTTGTAAATTTTGACAGTTTAAAATTGTACATTATGCAGCTTTCCTGGCTCAAACAGATTAAAATATTAGGAAAAAAAAGTGTAAGTGCTTGCTACTGTGGTATTATAAATCACTATTTTATTTTGCTGGAAAATAAGAAAAGATATGTGAAAGAGACCTCGGTGGGTCACAGTCCTCTTAGGATAAAATGTTTTCTAGGCACCGGACCAACACTTAAGTAACCTTGATTGCCAACTGTAATTTAATCAGGCGAACAGAATGCTGTCGAGACAGTAAGGAAGTGGTCCAGAATTTCATAGTTTGGAGATTTTTTTTCCTTAACTGTTTGCTTGAAGTGGATCAGTGAGCCATCAGAGGTGTCAAGAGAGATGCACCAAGCCCTATGGCTCACCACAAACTGGGAGAGGAACAGCAGTGTAGGCTTGTCTAAGTGCCAATGAGTTAAAAGGAACTAGTTCGGCAAAAGCAAGGGAGATCATGAGGTTTCTGCTGCATTTTTACTGTGCCCAGGGTGCTCCTGGCTCTGAGGCTTGTCCCACCTACAGCTTCAGGCCTGAGTGGAAGAAATAATAGCTGGTACTAGGTAATGGCATATGCAAAGTAACTGCCAAGGAAGCCCCAGCACTTCTGCATGCTGAAAGAGGTATCTTGATCACTTAGGTGGAACATCTTGTACTTCTTATAGACTTGGCAGCAGAGATCAAAAACAGACACAGACTTGTTAGAAATAGAAAGGAACAGAAAAATACCTGGTGGTGCCAACATGTAACGTGCACCTGTGTGCTCTGTTCAAATCACACTTCATAAAAACTGTCTGTAGAAGACATGGGAAGCTTGCAGAGGAGCTGTAGACATGCATGGCTCTCCTTCCAGGAGAAGTGAAGGTTTATTTGGCATGGGGACCCCCTTGTGGACAGAGAAAACCTGTGCATGGTCGGGAAAAGGCAGGAAAAAGGATCAAGATATGGAATTAAAATGAAAGTAACTGGAATTTGATACCATGACATGTAAAGGGGAAATGTATGAACTTTGAAAAAGGGGAAAAACTAAAACCTCTGGAGCCTGAAGGTCTTGCTGGCTGCTTGCTGCAGCAGCTCTGTGGTAGTGGCCAGACACAGCCTGCACTCCGGCTGCATCTGATCCTGTGACTGCTGGAGAGGAAAGAGTTATGGTTTCTGTGCTTGGTGAGGATAGGGAGGTGGAGTGTCGCAAATGGTAGTGACCTGTCCTGACCAGGTGCAGGGTAGGGAGTCCTGGCATGCTGTACACTGAGTCCTGGGGACCTGCCATGCCACCAATGATGTGGGACAATGCTGGTCCAGAAACAGTATTAGCCTCTGTTCTGTTGCAGGTGCCTGATCTTTTCCATCCTTTCCTTGCTGTCAAAGAGTTTGGAGAGTGGCTCCAAGACAAACATCTGGCAGGAGCAGTCTCTATTTGAAGACAATTTGCTGCAGAGTAACAGGTGTTTTGGTACAAGGCGATACTTCTTCTGAACAAAAGACACTCTTTGAAATGCAGGGTAGAGGGGGAATGCGTAGGAAATACCTTCGTTGTAGTTGTGGAAAAGGAAGAACAACAAACAGCAGCTCCACAAAGGTCTGCTTCCAACTGTGCGTATCACTGCATGGGCATTCAGAGTTGGCTGCAGCACAGACTGAGCATGAGTGGCACAGCTGTGTGGCAGCCAGATGGGGAGAACAGCCAAGATACTCTGAGAATTGAGTTCTTTAAAGAAATAACAGTCCTTTCTATGTCTTAGAAACTTCCAAAGAGGGAAGCATCCTGCATTCGCATATCCAGTCTCCCTGGCAAAGCTTGGGGCTGAGTTAGAGGCAGGAGTTTCCTCTCAAGGGGCTGAGCAGGAAAAAGGTGCCAGAAACACAGGAACATCTGACCCAACGTGGGCTCAGCCAGCCCCCAGTGCTAGGCCAGATAAGGAGAGTAGAAAGGTAGACAGTGTATGGCAGTGTATGTAGTCATTTTCCTAGGAATTGGCCTGGATGTGCTGCTTGCTGTCTCTGCGGCTGTTTATGAATCACATTATTTATTGCTTGGGCCATCTCACATGCTTGGCATGATCCTGGCACTGCAGGACGAGCTTATGCCCTTTGACAGAGTACTGTCCTTTTGCCACAGGAACCTTTGCAAACTGGCAATGAAGCCAGCAATCCTACATGCCTGTGTCTCTGTGCAATTTCATTCCCTTTCTAAAATTGCAGTTCTTAGCTTTCTTCCAGAGGGCCTACACTTATTCCAAAAGACATCCCCCTCTATTTTCTAGGCTGAACCTTGGTGTGAGTCTTGGGTAGGCCAAGCTGGGCTTTGTGCTGGGCATTGGCAGGTGAGAAGAACTCCTCTCTCCCTGTCCCTTGCCCTGCCTACTGCACGCCCTATCTGGCTGCTCTCCACCACTCTCTATCTCACTGGGGAACAGCTGTTTGGAAATCAGCTGTGAGGTATACATGTCATCCTAAAGTAAAATAAGGAGAAAAAAAAAGAAAAAAAGAAAGTGAAAACAGATGTCAAGGGAAACTAAAGCCAAAGGTCCCCATGACAGGCAAATGCTTTCTGCAGTGGTGTGCCCTGGGTGGTCAAAGGTGAGGAGCTGGGACCTCTTTTCTCCCAGTCATCTCAGCCTGGTCCCGGGGAGCGAAGAGGTAAAGAGGAGAAAGGGTCTGCTGGGGATGAGGAGCTACCCATTGAACCTGACACATTATCCTGTCACAGGTGACTGTTAGATTTATTTCAGCAACCAGGCTTTGCTTTTGAGAAGAAGTTTCCATTCTGTTTGACAAAGTAAAATAAGCTGTACCAGAAATGCATTTACCCAGCTCTGCTTGTGCAGCGCCCTCTGTGGCAGCATCACCCCTTAAAGAGCTACATAAAATGCAGCTGTGGTTTACTCATGCAGAGCGGCAGCCACATCCTATCAGCCAGATGCATCGTTTTATCAGGCTTTTGTTTCTTGAGGGGATGTGTATGCTCACAGTTGGGTTTTCCCTTCTCCAAAGCACCACCTTGCTTTGATGTCCAAGTCAGGGCATCACCTGCTCAGGCAAGCATATCCATCCCTCCCACTGCGGTTTCCCACCAGTTTGTGTCACTGCAGGCCCTCCTGCTCCCCTCTTTGGGCAGCGATGTGTCCCTACCTTTGTGCTTATGCATTTCATATACGAGTAACAGCCAGGCACAGGCACCTGTACTTGCCACAGCTGTGCAAGTGCCTGGCTTTTCACCTCAAGGGACATGACCCGACTTATCTGTGAAGTGCCCTCTTCCCAAACTTCTGTGACAGAGACTGCCTGGCAGCGCTGTGACTGACTGCCCTTATTTATTTCAAATATCTGTTCACTGTCGGAGTATTTATCTTTGTTTATTGTGCATAGGACAAAGAAAACTTTGTTCCCTTTCCCTATTTCTTTTCTTAAGCTTCAGTCTTCCTTTCTAGGAAAACAAGTTTCAATACTGTCTCCACAGGTCGTGTTTTCCAGCACTGTACATTACTGTGATGTATGGGGACAGTGTTGAAAAAGTGGAGCTATGGAGCATAAACAATCTCAGGCTCACAAACCAGCAGCTTTCCAACATTTTTTAGTCTGTTTTGCAGATCCTTAAATAGTTTTTAGTGGCAATAGCAGTGGCGTGTATGTTCACTTTTTTGTGGACATTGTAGAATCGTTCTCAATTTTCCTGTCTTTTGAAAACATTAGAGAGACAACATTTAATATTTTGTTTTTTACAATTTCTCTTGCCTACATTTTTTTTTCTTCACTATGGCTTTTACTGTTAGTGTCAGTAAAGTAGAACTCAAAAATTAGTTCACCTGTTTTAGGCAGGGTTTTTTTAACTTCTGATTGCTCTTACCAAAACAGAAGTTGCTGGAACAGGTCCTGATGGTGACAAAAGAAGCAGTTCCCAGTGCTCCCTCCTTACCCAACATTTGAACTCAGTTGCTGTGATTTTGTAGCACATTTTCTTTGAACAGCTGTGATACTACATGAAACTCAGACTCTGTGATTTTAATTACTTTATAGAAGTGTCAGTATTTGCAGTTCCCAAGTATCTCATACATGCATCCAAATTTAAAAGATCCATCTCACAACTGGCTTGGAGTATTTCAGCTACATTGACTGTGCTTTGTAAATGTAACATGACAGAAAACCACCAGCAAGTGATTTCTGCTCTGGCTGGGTGACTAGACCCTATTCTGATTCATCCCTGGGGCCATAGGCAGACCCTATGCATAGGGAGGCACAGTGGGACCATTTGCCAGGAATGGTGGTGTCCTCAGAGGGGTCAGAGTCACCTCACCTCTCCCAGGATTAGAGCTTTCAGCTGCTCTCGCACATTCTCTCGGCAGTGGCAGAGCACAGCCTGAGATAACTGGTCTGTATCCACTGTGGAGGTGGCACAGCTCTGTCCCTGAGAAGAAACTCACTGCTCCCATGTACCTCTGGTGCTGCCATTGCAGTAGTACCTCCATACCAATGGATGAGGAGCCCCAGCTCTGCCAAAACTGTGTTAAATGCTAAACCCCCTAAGATTGGTCTGTTTTTACAAATGTTTGGACAATATATATCTGAACAACTTGCAGTATCGTCAGAAGCTATTGCAAATCCATCATTCCTTACCTTCTGAGGCCCAGGTGATGGAGTGAGACTTATCTTGAACTCATCTCTGGTGTTCCTGCACTGTCCAAAGCAGTTGCAGAGCTTGCAAGCGCAAGTGTGGCATTTCACCTTTGGAACAATCGAAGCATTTCCTCATTTCCATAGCTCTATGTGTTTCAGTCTTTTCAGAGCAGTACTCTTCAATCCTGCTTAAAGGACTTAGTACCCTTCATCCTGCAGCTCTGCAACACTCAGTGGAGCTCACACATCCTGCCTAGTTGCTGTCATACCAATAAGCTGCACCAATCTGCTATTGCAAGACAAGGCGCTGACTCTCTCCCTTTCAAGACTGCCTCCAAAGATGTGGCAAGAGCACAGTGCTGCCATAAAATGATGGCTTCCTGTGACATGCTGTCACGTAACACCTTGTCTGTCCACGTATTGCGAAGCATGTGTGCCACTCCCTAGTTCAGACACCATGGTTAGATGAGCCACAAAATTTCTTGGCTGTCATTAGGACAAAAAGTAAGTACCGTGACATAAACAGCCTCAAACGTAAGACTCATGTTACATCCACCATCGAAACTTATCATCTCTATTCCACTAAAACAAACTGAGAAAGCATCCCCCATCACCCAAACAGATCCAACAGGGTACAATCTGAGCCCCTTCTTCCTGCTGTTACATCCTTCATCCTGTTGTCCACAAACCAGACCTGTCCACCGTAGAGAACCTGTGACTACTTGTCTTTTCAAGCCTTCAGCCCAAGCCCACTTGGAAATCACACCTCAAAACTCTCACTGTGACAGAGCCGTTAGCCAAGGAGTACACGGTAAGTAAACTGGCCTTCTTCCCTATCATCACATCATATGGCAAGAACAGGAAGGCTTCAGCAAACTAAGTATGTACATGCCACAGCATGCTGTGCTTAGGAGAAGCTGCTCGGAGAATACCTATGTTACTACCAGCTCTGCTGATCAAGAAGCCAAGGCTATACTTGCCAAATCCTGTGGTTATTTACTCTGGCTCAAACCTAAAATAACTCTGTTTGTACTGGAGCATGAGCAGAATTTAACTCTTAAAAATAACATGCAAGCAAGGAATATCAAAACATCTAAGAGTGTAAGAAAATATATTTATTAAATTCTATGGCAATACTATGGTAAAATTGTTAAATACGTGCGTATTTTCAGATAACCAAGCAATACAATAGGAGTTACAACAGCCAAGCAAACTAGCTTTAAAACATATGCAAAGTTGGTATTGTAGAGTTAGGTTAGTCTTAAATGTCATCTGCCATACTGGAATATTATTTCCTCAATATAATCCCATACTTCCTTTTTCAAGCATGCATTTGTTTAATTGCTTAGCTACTAAATTTTCATGTTGATACATTTTATTGAATCAGTACTTTACTTGGTACGCTAACAACACTATTAAAGTGCCTTGTGATGATTTTGCTTAAATTATGAAAGAAATATTTTTTCAGTAGTGAATTTGGAAGCTGGAAAATAATAGAAACATGTTAAATGATTGATTAGTGTGTTAGGAAGATTACTTTGTCAGTTTGATTTATTTATTCTCAGAATTAATTTCTATAGAAGACTATTTCAACTTGGCAAACAATTTTCAACAGTATTAAACAGAAATCCATTAAAATCTTTGTGAAAACAGAACATAAAAACATTTCTAAACAAATTATTTATGCTGTAAAAAATATGGTATAAAAAAGCTAAAAAAATTAAAACTTTTCACAGTATACATTGTAAAAGTTACAGCACTATAGTACAATGTGGGGAGTTTTTTAAGTGAGCTGTATGACTACACCAGCTCCACTGTTTTGTGTGCCACAACAGGATCAAAGTTCAAATTACTGTTGCATTTGGGTAGGATTTGAGATATCTTCTTGAGATACCTTATTTTTTTTTTTTTTTGCTATCCCCTGCTTTGCAAACTTTATGGACATGATATGAAGCATAAAATGTTGTTCAACATAGGCCACTCTGCAATCACATTAAGGAAACACTGACAAAGTTATGTTTCACGATTATTTTATTGTATTACTACCAAAAACTGTAAGACCTTCCAGTTTCTATTTTGCTTTGCCCTGCTTGAGCTATTTTGTTTTCTGGGTTTTTCTCAAGCCAAATAATGAAAATGAGAACACCTCACTTTTTGCTTTGTTCCTGGGTAAATTTTACTTACTATGTTCTACACATGAGACCAAATGAGTTGTAAAGGATTTTCCTCCTCATGGAAATCGTGCATACAGTTCCATTGGAGCTTGCTTTCATGTAACAACATTCTAAGGGCAGATCTGGGACCATCCAAAAACCTACCTAGAGATTCTGTTGGGTATCATGTTAAAAAGTAAGGATGCCATCATCTCTGCTGCACCATAAGTCTCCTGGGCAGCACTGGCACAAGAAGAGGGTGAGAGTGGACAGGGATTAACCCCATCCTCTCATGCAGCATCCTGCTATTACACCAGCTCACCTGCATAGGGATGCCAAGACCCTGCCCTCCAAAATGCGAGTTCTCTGGAGGCTTTTTGGTTGTAAAAGCAGAAGGAATTAATAGACATTATTGTGAGGAAAAAGTATTGTCATGCACCCTGGGACAACTTGTAAAGTTACAGAAACCCCTGCCAATATCATCTGAGGTTTGTTTGCATAACAAGCAAAAATGGAAACAAACACTGGCTATCTTAGAAACACTGGGGAAAATCCAGAGTTATGTAAATGGGGGAGGAGGGGAGAGAAAATTTTTATGTAAGAAACTGCTTGGAAGCTTCTGAGGAGATATTTAAAAATTTAAGACCTATCTAAGCATAAGGAAATTAGTTATTAAACACTCCAACATTTCCAAATCTCTTTCTGGCATTTGGGGTCTTGGATTGTGTTCCCAGGCTTGCTAAGGAAAAAGCCAAGAAAGAGGCAACAACAAATCTTGTGAACTGCCTACAGCATCTCTGAGCAGTGGCCACACAGGGCATCGCTAATGCACAACAGCATAAACTCTTGAGTAGTGTGTCAGGATGAGTGCAGATGGCAGCTGTTTCTTCTAAACAAAACTGTGTCTCAGAGGCCATATATTTAAACACAAGGCTCCAAGAAAATAATTTTGGGGATTGCAAGCCACCTTCCCCTGCAACATGCGCATAGGTACATAATGATATAAGCACATATGTGGACAAGAAGTCACAAGTTTTCTTATTGTTAAAATATTAATGCCATTTGCATTGAAGTCTTCATTGAAGTCTGCGGCAGAACAGAAGATGCTGTTTACATGGGAAGCTCTTGACAGATTTACGGTACACAGAGTCCTGTTAGCAACTGATTCTTTAAATGTTACATTTTTCTTATGTATTTCTAATTCTTTTACTATATTCCTATCTACTTGTAGATATACAAATATTCTATTTACAAAGCAGTATTTGTCTAAAAATAGAGCACATGGTTTCCCGTTGCCTTTTTGGAGTGATGTCTAAACACCTTCTCCCTCCAATGCATCCAATTGCCTTCATTTTTGCTACCATTCATGTTCAACTGAGTATTCTGGAGGACAAGATCACAGGAAACAACACAGCCCTAAGCTTTACCCAGCTGAACATACATATATGTAAAAAAAAAAGGCAGTTTGAAGGTGCCTCTTCAGAGCACCCTCAAACTCGAGGTCAGCAGGAGCTTGCTGCTGATGTGTTCCCAGCAGGGGAAAGCTCTGGTCCCCACATAATCCAAAGATAAAGAAACACGCCGCATTTGCCATTTGTTCCATGACAGACAACATGGCTACTGGTTCCCTTTGGAAATGGTTTACTCATGAAAGCAGCAACTACAGATAATAAAGACAGCTACCACAGCAAATGTCAGTCATTGGGTCCTAAGTTTGCCTATGCAGCCCTGCATAGCAGGGGAGGTAATTCAATAGCCTGCCTGTAATATTAGCTTACTATTTTGTTGACATATTAACTAGTAGTTCTGTGAGGTATATCACATGCATATCTACCATTCCAAAATTTAACACACAAAATCAGATCCCCCCACAAGCCAGATCAACAAAAGCAATATGTCAAATAGGAGAGTGCAGGATGTTACATCAAATGTGACTGATGTTCCATACATACAGTGAACAGTACAAAAACCCTTTACAAACCCCAAATTGTCACATATGGCAGGCATGGCTCAAAAATAAAAAGCAGCAGCACTGATGACTTGCTCCAGAAAGAAATTGCTTGGCATTAACAGTCTACATCTCTGAACAGTGATCCAACTGGAGGACTGAAACATTAAGTTAGGATTACTGTTTTGGACACAATCCCTTCTGGTCAAATCCCTTCTGGAAGCTGGGTGGTTTTTGTTTTGTTTTTTAAAAAAATGAACTTCCTATTCTTCTAGAGAAAAAGAAAAAGCCAAATGAAGTAAAGCAAAATAGACTTTCAATAAAGGAATAAAATATTTCAGAAAATGATGGTTAGGAAATGCAGTATTTTAGGTTCCCTACAACTTCTTTCAGAAACCATTTGACTTAAGAGGGAAATATGAAGGTACTAGTACAAGGAGTCTGATCCCCTCTGAAGAGCAAAGTTTTAATCTTACATTAGTTATGAATTTAAAAGCTAAACAGCACTGTGCTTTGAAATTGAATTTGCAAAGAAGACATTCCCAAAGATGTTTCACTGGTTTAACATGGCACTTGGGCTCAAAAAGGAAGTCTATTCTGTGACACTCCTTGTCACTCATTCTTACTGCTCCATGCACTGAGGGGTGTCTTCACATGGTCACTAAATTAGCACACCCCCTCTCACTACCCATTTGGTATTTTTACTTAAGACAGACATTTGAAAGGAGTCCTTACTGGCAGCAATGATTAGGCTCAAAGGAAAGCACAGAAGTGAAGCAGCTGAGCTTGCAATTGCTGGAATGAAAACTGCTTAGTGGTTCATAACCACTAAGCAACAGTAAACGATGCTACATATGCTGCACAAGCCTGTCTTTCTGCTCCATTCACCCCATTCTTCTGCTACGGATGCAAGATGATGCATATGGTAAGCCATTGCTATTAATAGACTTTTCTGCCCTACATCCTGGAAGTCAGAATATCAGTCAAATAAAATATATAGTCAAAGTTGGTAGATTTTTTTTTTTTTAAAAAAAGGAGATAGATAATTAGATGAGAGTGTTTTGATAACATCAAAGCAGACCCTGTACTTGTGGCCCTTTCCCCTACCTATACACAAAGCAATTTTAAGTGCCTTTACCGATTAGGAAGAGCAGCACAAAGGAAAACCTGAGTATGTGAGGGTTGTGTTTATGGGAGCACTATGGGAGCAGTGCAAAGAGTGTTAGGCTGCTTCCTGTGAGCTCTGTGCTCTCTGCAGTTGCCCTGGCTTCCAGTCTGCCTAATTACAAATTGTTAGTACTTTTAGATTTTAGTTTGGTTTTCTTTCTTACAATACACAGTCACATGAAAGCACATTTATTCTTCAAGATCAGCTACTCTGCTACAGAAGGGGTTTTGTGTTTGGATCACCATACAATGCTGATTGCTCCTTTGCATAGAGAAATTGCTTATCCATACAGTCTGTCCCTGGCATCTTCTGATTTCAATTAAAAGCATATGGCAGCACAATCCAAAATTCATCTTAGGAGATAAACACATTAAGCCAAATCTACACTACTGCTCTAAAAGAAACACTGTGGGAAAGAGTTGTTACTACTAGGATTCAGCCACTTTCCACTTATCAAGCACAAAGGGCAGAACTCCTACATTTTATGTATCAGTTTAGTGTTCTGAATAACAGGCAGTAATAGATCAGTCAAAAACTTTCCCTTGAAGTGATGTTTGGTGACAGACAACAGCTCTTTGCACTGCCTGTCTGTCTTTACACGCACAGCTCTGCTAATTCCTAGATTCAACCTCAAAAGCATAATCTTATCTGCACCTTCTCTTATTTCAGACACGCCTTTCACTCTGTCAGGTTTGCAGGCAGGTCTATTTTTACTATCTTCATGATTCATTCTTCCAGGAGGCACACACAGGCAGTTGTTACTGACGATGATTTGGATGCTATTTAGTGTTTTGCTTTTTGACAGTTTTGAAATCCATCTGTATTTTCATTCTAAGGAGAAGGCAGAGACATACCAACATCTGAAACTGCACCATCTGCTGCTGTGATTAGATGTGACCCAATGCTTGGGTTTATTTTGATGGTCAGACCACATGGTTTGGAGACCAGATGTCTGCCAAGCTAGCCATTCTCCTGATCTGCTCTCACACCTTTACAACTAGCTGCTTAGTCAGTCCAGCCTCCTTATCTGTTTTGGGATCTTATTTAGAAAACCACTCCCCCATCCCATTAAGAATCTCCACAAATTAGCTAAGAAATTGAAATAAAAAAGATTCATTTAGGACTTTATGAAGGCCTTTTCTGATCAAGCTCTTTAACATGTAACCTCTCATCATGGTGTTTTATGGTAAGGAACATGTAAGTTAGAAAGCACTTTCTCCTATAAGCTAGTGAAATTCATGTGTGCCACAGTCTGAAGTTCACACGGTGAAATGTTACAACTACAGCTGCCTAAGGATGCATACGTGAAAACAAGCATTTTAAAGATGATTGTTCTGAACACTCCTTTAAGCACATAAATGTACATCATTTAAGCTTTCCTTGTGTCACACATTTGGTAAAAGAGAGGTAGAATTAGTGGCACTAAAACCCTGTTTCTCCCTGCCACTAAAGAAATCCCACCTTATACTCCCAGGTAGGATTTGTAGAGAAGCTCCTGTTGGGTAGACACTGGAAAACAGCCAAACAGCAGGTGGCAAAGCTAATACAATAATGGCCATCCAAAGAGCAATTAGTTCTCAAGGATTTAGCACTACTACCTCTAATTTGATGTGCCAAACTGCTTGGATAGCTAATGTCAGTAGATAGAAATTTCCCCATGGCTTACATTACTGTATAGTGCAAAGAATGCAGAATGCTGGGGGCAAACAGAGTACGGTACCACTTTGAAGCAGGAGACCTGGAGCTGAAGCTATGAAATACAAAATACATTAGTGCAATACATTAGGAAAGATTAACTCCTAAACTAAAGGATAGAAAAAATATAGAGCATCTTCATTTTTTTTTTAAGAAAAAGTTTTAAACTTTATGCAGTTCTTGTTGAGGTTTAAATCAGTGTTACACTTTTTTCCCCAAGTTTGTACCCCTGAGTCAAACACTGGATGAACATTGTACAGTAGGTACAGAAACTAGTGTCTAGTTAAAAAGCAACAGATTTGAATGGCCATTGCTTTAGAAGTGTTAAACAGTGAAATCCCCTTTTGTATGTGAGAAGAAAAAAAGCACTCTCATTTGTTCTCAGTTTATAACTAGGTAAAAGATCTCAACAGTTTCAAACCACGCTGTTTCTATGTATTAGGCTGAGGTTTTTGATAAATGAAACCTTCAGTAAGGAAATCTGTTGGGGCTGTCATTTGAGTATGTATGGTTGAGAACAATTACAATAAAGCAAAGCAATCTTTCCAAGTTGTAAGTTGCATGAGACCACATTAATCTTGGAGCACTAAGTGACGGCAGGCAGAGTTCTTTGATTACAATTATCAGGAGCTCTAAACTTAATACCCTTATATCCAATATATTTTACTAGAGTAATAACTAAATTGCTATAACTTTGGCCTCTCGGCCTCTATTAAAATGGAACATTAACATTTTCACCAACTTAATCATAACATTCAGCTCACTAGAACCTCTGCTGACTGTCTCCAAGAATAATTCATGCCTTTTGCACTTTTCTTCCTCCTTTCTTTACAACATCAAGAATAAGAGCTTATTTAGAAGGCAGATTTGGGAGCAACAAGGACTCAGCATTAATCATTTGGTTTGTTCTGAAAAAAGTGCGTGAAGGACCACCCTGTGTTACTGGATTTGGGGGAGTCTCCATCATCTTTTGGGGGAAGCAGAAACTGTCGAGAATTAATAGAGCATGGGCTCCCAAAAGATGTATTTTCATTGTTGCTTCCAACTGATCCAGGAGAGTCGGGAGTGTCCACATTCCAGGCATTTGTGTTTGCTTGAGGTCTGTAACCTGCAGTTTTATCCAGCTCTTCCTCTGCAGGTGAGCAACTCTCTATTTTCAGAGCACTGATAGGCAGCTGCATTTGTGGCTTATAGCCTGCTGTAGTCACTAAGTCTATTTCTGGCTCCTCTTCTGGTTTAATTTGAGGGTGATACATTGACTGGATGTCAATGTAAACAACCTGAGATGACCCCACAGGTTCATCCATAGGGGAATTTGAGATCTCCTCTTCAATGATAGGAGGGCAGTAGGACACAACAACATGGTTCTCCGTTTCTGAGTCAGAGCCATCTTCAGGCACTGTGGTGTCTCCTGCTGGGGACATCATCTCTGTGTCTTCAATCTTGGGAGCTGCAGATCGCGTTTCCACCACTTCAACACTATTGGGGGTGCAGGGATTCATTTCCAGTGTTTTAAGTGTCTTATTCCCCTAAAGCAAGAAAGAGAAGGGGGAGAGACTAAGCCAAAGACCTGGAAATCCTGAGAGCAACCTAAATTAACCTAGTATGTTGGCTTGCGGCTTGCACTCATCTCACTGCCATTAGTACGATATTAAAAAAAAAAAGTGGTTTAGATCTAATTTTCTGGCTCATTATATATTCCTGTTTATGTTAAAAGTATTTAAGCAAACTTAAAGCGACTCCAGATCTTGCAGTAAGTGTTCAGAACTCTTTCCCCTAATCCTGGCTTTCTATAACCCATTCCAGAAGTTTATTTAAATGTTGTACCCAGTTCCAGCTGCTACATCTACAAGCAGGTTGGGCATATACCATATACACTTCTTGACACTTTCTACTTCTCCTAACACTGTGACTAGGATGGGTACACTACTCCCACATTGTTATCATAAACTGCCACTTCCCATTAGTGCAGGAGGAGAGAAATGCAGCAGTCCTTTCTTAGAGTTGGCAAGTAAATACATTGACAACAAGAAAGCTGTAGACAGTATCTGATCAAAGTCACTCAGTAATTTGTGCTGTTTCCCCCAGCCACAGAATTTTTCTGCAACTGGAGCAGAAGACTCAAAGTTTGCAAAAGAACTTGACTGGCAACTCCCTTCATAAGTTTAAAATATTAGGCTTAAAATGAGTGTTACCTCACAGATGTTCTTCTGAAACTGCAGTGCTTTACTATTCTCAGGATTCGGGATCTCTGGATAAAATGTTTCTTTAATCCTTTAAAGAGGAAAGAACAAACTTTTAAAACTTAACACACCCTGAAAGAGATTGCAAAGACATAAAAAGAGTAAGGACATTTCCCTGTAATTCTGACGAGTGAAGACATCTGGCACAAAGATTTAGTGTCACACTTTCACTGAGTATTTAATGGAAAAAACAGCAAACCATTGGTTTCTTTTAAATTTTTAAACTGGGGAACTTGATATGCCACATTTACCAAAAAATGAAGATGGGGTGTCTCCCTCAGTGTTTGTGGATGGCTCACAAGTAATAGTACGTCACCAGCTTATTTACACTTGGGAACTATTTATAAGTGATGCTCACTAGGAGATGGTCTCCTGAAAAACCTTTTTTGGATTCCTCATATTCTGACCTCTCTCCAACTCAGTTTCTCCTTCACCTACTACAATGGTTTTTTTCTACCCATCCTTAAAGAAAGCCCACCGACAGCTTTGGGTACTTGGAGAAAACAAAGAATAAGTAAAATCATGGAAAACTCTAGCATGGAAGCAAACACATCCATAAAAATAACAGAACTGAATGCAGGCATTTACCATTCCCTCTTTCGGTAGCAGAAGATGCTTGCCACTACTCCCAGTAGCACAACCACTGCCATGGGGATAAGAATTGCAATGATTAATCCTACAGCTAGGGGACAAAAAAAAAAAAAAAAAAAAAGTGTCAGTAAATATATATCCAAAGTTACCAGCAAGTTTTTTGTCTTTTCTCACATGATAACTACTAGAATCAGCAGGTATTTCTTTCTGATTGATTAAATGCAAAGGGCTTCATACGTCACTGATGATTGCCACTGTAATTCTATTCTGAGTAAGGACTGGAATTGCACTTGCAGACTACCTAAGCTGGCCAAATCTCTGGTAATGGCTCCTACAAGCCAACAATTTATTGTTCAAACTGCACCACTTTTCATATGCCTTAGCATGCTTCTAAACCTCACGGTTTAGCTCTGATACATTCCTACTGCCTTCCTCCAAAAACGTTAAATGCCTCAAATAGGATTTTTCATGCATTTTATTGCACCCCATTGTTTAGTGTTTAATATGAAATAGTTTTCTCCCCCTCCCCCATCTCATTCTCCAAAGTCAATCTCTTTTTTTTTTTTTTTTTTTTCAAACTGTTTTTCTGTGTTTGTTTCTGTCAGGGGATAGATAAAACCGAATTCAAAGCAGGGAGGCATCTGTTTATAATTCTGAAATTGGTAAACATTTCCACAATGTCTTTCTTCTCACCATTTATTAGCAGATACTCATCTTGGGAAACATGACAAAACAACTAGCTGCTTGAGGAGACTCCACTATATTTAGTTGTAGCTTAGAAGTTATTTTTCTTGCATGCTTTATCATGAACTATGAGGTAGCTGTAAGAGGAAAGGATTTTTTCCTCAACCTGAATTGTACTAATTTTTGTATTAAATAATAACCAACTAAATAAATTAAACACTAAATAGTAGGTGCAAACTACTTGATGGGACCAGAAAAAAACCCAGAATGACTTCGGCTTTATACACATTGTACAGCCCCCATACTGAAGACTTATTAATGAACAGGGATATTCAACTTACAGTCCTCCTTTGTCACCACATAGAGGCTGTTTGGAGGGCTCAACCCACCAGCAGTATAGGCTTGCAGGTCCAGTTGATAACTTGTTTTGCCTTGAAGATCAAGTATTTTCAAAGACTTCTTTGTTAAGTCAGTGATATTCTTAACTTTAAGTTCTGGATTCCCTGTTTGTTTGGAAGCAGTAAGAAAAGTATAACTTTTTAAGAAAGCACTCACAAAGACAGCTTCAGCTTCAGCAAGACTTCCTTGAAGTCAGCATATGAAACATGAATAACAGTCTGTGTAAAGGAAAACTGAAATAAAGGATCCTGGCAATGCTGCTTGTTCATACAGCACCAAACAGCACAGGAGTATGTTGCTGCTGCAGATCAACTTTGGTTTCTTACATTCTTGCTTGTCCTATTATGTCAATGTGAGCCTGGCTTCAATTCTCTACAGAGGTGTCTTGATGAGTACTGGAAGAATATACCCAATTAAATACAGCCATGTAACCTCCCCCACGTCTCATCTACCCAGAGTATCTGTACAGGGCAGTGTGTCACACTACCACTTAGTCACTGCATAGCTTTATGGCCTCAGTGAGCCAGGGTTTTCTCCAACTTTTGCTTTATATTAAATAACTGTGCCAACCACATAAGGAGTGGATTATTTCAGATGCCTTTGTCACATATCAGCAGCCAATTGTGCAAATGAGTAATGCAACTGAATTATCATAAAAGCATATTTTTTAGAAGTGAAATTAAATTATTTAAAAGACAAAATAAAAAAAGGAAAATAAAAAAAAGCTTGAGCAAGGCAATTGCAATCTATAGATTTCACTTACCTGATTCTGAAAGCCTAGGCTTTAAATCATCTTTTTCACCTTTTGCAAAGGAAAGCCGATATCCCTCCAAAAATCCCTGACAATCTTCAATAGGAATGTCTTCCCATTTTACCAAGATAGAATCAGAGGAAGTTTCTTCTACAGTAAAATTTGGTGCACGTTTTGGAGCTGTAGGGAGAATTACGAAGGAGAAAGCTAGTAAGGAACAACCCTATCATTAAGTGCTGAATCCACGTAAGTGGTTCATCACTTTTATTTTAGGGTTACATTTTCAGCTTTTTCCATGAGTACTTTTCCCACATTCTCATGAATATATGAAAAGACTTAGCAGATGATACTACAAAGACACAAGCATGTCAGTTCTCATCATTATTAATTATGGCAGTATTATTTACTAACAGACACTGGAAGAAAATTCTGTGAGCAGCTTTCTTACAGACCCGTACATGTAAATACCCTTTTTTGTGTAACAGACCTCAAGAGGTTACATAAACATTCAGAGCACGTAAACTACTTAGCTTTTAAAGGCTTTAACTCTGTGATTCCATAGCTTGTCTTCAAATTAAACAAACTCCACATTTATATCATGGACATCTATCTCAGCTTAAAAACACTACTCTTAGCAGCTATCACAAGTTCTTACTCCGACACCTGCACCCCGCTGAAAGTGTTACAGCAGATGCGTAAGGTCACGGACATCAGGACATATTCTGACATTTTGCGTTGATCTGTAACTATCTAGTAGTCAGCACTGAACTCGTGTCTAATGATGCACCTATTTTTGTCTTGATGGTTATCAGTCCAAAGGCAAATCTGGAGTATTAGAATGAACCTACAGCCTTGTGCAAAGTGAATAAATTTCTCAGTTCCTAATAAGTTTCTTCTGTATGCTCAATGCATTTCAGTACCCCAAAGTCTTTATCCTTTTATCTGGAAAACTTCCAATCTGTTTAGAACACATAAGGAAAAACCTGGGAATCTCTTCAGGGCGTTTACAGTGATACAAATGGCTGAAAGCTGAGTTTCTGGTAAAATTATCTTTAACATTAGCAATGAAATAAACAATGGCATTTCCAAGGGATCAGGTTATGTCAGCAGGCCAGTCTTTCAAGCAAACTATTTTAGCAGAAAACACATTAAACTGCAAAGTGAAATGGGTGCTGTACTTAAAATACAATACAGTTGTGACATTAAGGAGTAAAGCCACTTTCATATATACCTGGGAACAGAAAGCATTCAGACACTAATGTATCTCCAGGCAAGCAAAGCTCAGCCCTGAATTAAACTGCAGTTACCCAGATGGGGTTGCTATGGGAAGGAATACAAATGCAAATTCTGAAAGTGGCTTGTAATCTATGATCTAGTTCTGGTCTGGTCTAGTTCTAGTTCTAGTTCTGGTCTAAACAAACATTGAAGATATTTTTTTATATTTGCTAAGCTGTACCAAACGTGCTCAGAAGTTCAGTTTGATTTCATAAATCAAAAATGTTGCCTCCTCTCCTACAGAAGTGAACCCAGCCTTATGGTTCAAATTATGCCTGTGCCGCTGTCTTCATAGCAAACTTCTGTGACAACCTGTGGCACTACGCAAGCTTAAGAACACAGGGTTACTGTGTTCTGCAAACCTGAAGTGGCTGGAGAAATGTACATACAGAGACCAAGCAGAAGTAGATAGTACTGCATGGGGATTCTGGTCTCAATCTTCTCCTGCCAACATGAGCTAAAGATAGACATAGTCTAAATTCACTTTGTAAAGATCCTGAATGATAACATATACTTACGCAGCTCCTTCATATACCCAGTTATGTTTTTCAATAACTGATATCCACTGGATTTGCAGCCATATAGTGAAAAGTTGTATCTCACACCAGGTCTAAACAGAGCTGCAAGAGAAAACTGCAGTAAGAATATTTCAGGTACGAAGAGTGATGCTTTCACCTTTCACAAAATACAGATTTTATAGAAATAAATACTGAAAAATGACAAAGTCAAGCCACAGTGTTAAGTATAAATACTATCCCTATTTGTAATTCCTATAAAAGCTATGGCATCAGATGTGGTTTAGGAGCAGTAAGCAAATCTAGCTCCTCGTGAAATTTTGGTTCTAAACAAGCTACTCAAATTGCATAAACTACTCTCTCCATGGGGAAACATAAACTGAAGTTACGAGAAACAATCCTTTTCCTTTCCTCCCACAGCAGTCCTGTAGATCCTGCCTCCTCTTTCTAAGCACAAATGTATTTTGAAATATCCAGACTTATTGCAGCAATAGTACAAAAGAAATTCAGAGAACTCTCAAAAGTGAGAGTGAAGCACTTTAGCAATGAACTCCAGGCCAGAACTGACTCTACAAAGCACAGATAATCATCAAATTTCCACTGCACACAACTTTAGTGGAGGCATAGGCGTTTGACACCACAACAGGTAAATAATTTACTACTTCTTGGGATTTTCAGGAGTTAGAGTTATATATTGCTTTAAAGATATTTTTGAAACAATTGCCACTGTGAAACTCTACAGAAATCAAGTGAGTTTTGCAAGTCTTCAGGTTCAGCCTGGGAGAATTTCTTGGCTGGACTCAGCACAGAGGTGGATTTGCCAGCTTGAGTCCCTAGCAGCATGGTAACTCCCACAAATGAGCTGCAATAGGCATCCCAGGAAAGAGCTAAAAAACAGAGCAGTGCACCGTTGGACAGACATAGTAGTCTGCTTAGAAAAACCAAGCTCAACCCGGCACTAACAAAAACAACGTGGACACAGTGTTGCGATTACCAGCAGAAAAAGTATTTCCCTCACTCCCAGGTCCCACTCCCCCGCAACTTTCCTATGTACAGAGCTCCAAGTTATTTTCTCTAATGGAGACTTTATATACTAAACTAAAAAGCAAATATATACCCTTTTAGACAGCAGAGAAAAATCCTACATCTTTTTTGGGTCCTTTCTTTCCTATTCTGCTACTACTAGTCCCACCACAGCTAAATTTCATTTCCCTGAGCTGCCCACCAGTATCTAGAGACCTGGAATATGCCCTGTTCCAGGAATTTCAATTGCCGACACCAAGCCAACACATGGAGGTCACACTTAAAAAAATCTGAATCATGTAAACCCAACAGATTAGTCTTTCCCTCATCCCAAGCAGTACTGTTTATGTTTAGGATCCAAATAAAACCCCAAACCCTAGATTAACCCTTACGCGTCAGGTTGAGTTAGGAAGCTGTTGGGTGTAGCTAGAAGATGTAATTTCAAAACACTTAGTAAACACAGCATGATAACAGTTAAGTGAACACTGATATCTGGATTTGGCCAGGATGCGTATTAAGATAAACACAGTACCAAGAAGTGGTTCATTTACACACAGAGCACACATCGATGCAACAATCTTCAACCTATAGCACTGGTGCTGCTCTCATTTCACTTGCTGCTCAGGTTCTCAACCACAAAGAAACTCAAAAATTATTTCTGACTTACCAGACTTTATCACTGCATCTGTTGTATTTGAAGGAAACTTCTGCCAGTCCACACTGCACGGTTCAGACCCCAACGAATGACACCATTTTACTATGTAGCCACAGGTCATGTTGGGGTAAGAATTCCAAGAAATATAAATGCCATTCCCCATTGCCACGGCACGATCTGTTTTGACATTGTCTGCAACAAAGACGACGCAAAAATCTGTCAGGGAACAGATACTTATCTCCAGTCCAAGCTGGAAGAAAGCCTTCCAGCCACAGCACAAAGGTTTTATAAACTGCAGTCATTTCTAAGAACTCTGCACTCCTGGTACAGTGAAATTCGAAACGGTGCACTCAGCTATGCTTTCTGAAGTGCTGGAAATCAGACGTAGCCTGCAGCAAATCCCTCAGCCAGTCTTAAGGATGATGACAAGAAATGCTGCAGCTCTGGACTGGCTTAAAAAGCACTTTTTCAAGGTAACAATTTACAGCAGATGTCAGGTTCAAATCTGACTTGACACCAATTTGGCAGAAGCCTCCAGCTATAAATTCCTGCTGTCCTTTCATCAAACAGTTTGCTTTGTGTTTCATTCAAAGTGTCTTCCTGTCACTCGCCTGAACACAGACAACCATTTTTCACCAAAAATCAACAGCAAAGTCAAGCCTCTTATGAACTTTTGGGGGCTCCAGTCTACCAAGGGTAAATTAAAAAAAAACAACCCAACTTTGCCTTTACTCTGTTTCTCTTGTTTCTGAAAATCAAAGTATTAGCTGCCCTTGAAGTGACTGGATCTGGAAACAACTTCCTGCAGCTTCTGTCCATGACTGCCCATCAGATGGGACCCCGCCGAGCTAAGGGATGTTTTCCAAAGGCCACCACATCAGCTGTGGCCCCATGACAGATCTGCAAAACAGTCTCAAGTTTTCAGGTTTTCCTTTCGGTTTTCTCATTTATACTCCCTATTGAGTCCATTATTTCATGTCATCAAAGCCATAAACTGTGGAAGGCTGAAGGGCAGATTTTAAGAAGCAGTACTCTGAAAACTACTCTCACTGACGTGCTGTGAGTGTTGAAGGACTATTTTCAAATAATCTTAACATACAGCTAAGCGCACAATCCTTTCCTACCTTGCTCATGGCAAGAAAGACACACATGATTAAAAAATGAAAATTCAAATCCCAAAGTCTTTCAATACTGTTCCCTAAAACACTATAACGCATTCAATGAAACCACGCTTCTATGACGCTGGAAGAGAACGTATTTCTAATTAGACCGCTTTAATTTTCCTATTTATGGGAAAGACTTGTATGCATTGACAATGAGCACATACTTTCCAAAAAATGCTTAAATACACCACACTCAATTTTATTTCTTGAACCACATAACTAGATATTCACCTAGGGGAGTACTCTTCATTTTTGTGTATTTTTGTGGTAGGAGAGCCTGCAACAGTCAGATTATATGCCCCAACTCTCTACCAACTTTTCAGCGACAGCTGACAAATTAATTAAGGCAGAGTATCCTTTGTTTGTGTTTTCAGTTTTCACAAAACCTCAGCAGATCTCAAGTTTCAGAGCCGCCACTCACTTCTGGACATTAAAAGCACTTACAGACTGTACACAGGAAGCAGCCAGAAAAGATGTTTGGGCAGAAAAGTCATCCAGTTCAGTGAGTGAGTCATCTTTCATGACTCCAGCCAGTGACTCAGATAATTCCTATACCAACTTGGAAGCAAATTTTCAACGAGTACAAGTTGGGTAACACCAAAGGGAACCTCAGGCATCTGAGAGAAAGCCATAAACGAATTCAAAGCTCCAGCTGCCATCAGCTGTCCCACACCGCAAACCTATTACAGAGACCTCCCTGACTCCTCGAGTCTCATTCTTTTACTGCTGATGGAGAGCTATAAAAGTATTTTCATTCAATTGTCCCATTCAATTATTTTTCTCTCAGAGGCACAGATTAAGAATATATTTTAGACGTTGGTGTTTTGGAGAAGCACAAGAAATATTAAGAACAATAGTTTCCTTTGCATAGAAACTAACTCAGTTTTTCTCTCACTATGAACCTCAGTCAAAGCATGTTTCTTTCTTTGAGAGATGGCACTGTCTTATCAGAATGTGAGCTGCAAGACAGGTGACTGTGATACCTGTTCTCTGAGTGGAGAAGGAGAAGCAGCACCATACATGCTCCTGGCAAACAAACAGAGAGGGATCTTGCTGTGTAAATCTGTTCTCTCTGCAGAGCATCAGGCCGATCTGGAGCTAAAGGCTTGAACTTTGGGAGATCACACTTCTCCTAGCATGCAGGGAAGCATGGACTCTAAATAGCCACATGCAATCATTATCTTCTCCCCAAGCTCAGAGTTAAGAGTAGAAAATCATTATCTGGCTCAGCTACTTCCCTTTACAAAAGCCCGCAGCAAGAGTGGCAATGCTTTAATTGGGAAGCTAAAGTTTTACCTCCTTTTCAAACCCCAGCTCCTAGTAGAAGGATGCCAACATTTTACCAACTAGCCCAATTAATATTCTCCTGCAGATCTCACAGGCATTGATCCGGCAATTCTCCCCTTAAAAAGCCACACAATATCTCTAAAACTTTATTCTGATTCTCTTCAGCACATAACACTTTTCAGCATCTCAACAAGAAAACACAGACATTAACTGATCTCCCTAAACATCAGAGGTTGAAACTAATGTTCAAAGCATTATCCCTGTTGTTCCTGTGAGGTCTCCAGAAAAGAGCAACATAGCCACAGAGACTATCACCCTCCTGTGATGCAGTGAGCACAATTAATAGGTGAGATGACACCCCAAAAGCAAAGCACCCAATAGATTTGGATGGGGAAATGAACTAGAAACCAAATACAAATAAAGCATGTATCATCTTATTTTTGAATAAACAAACTCATCCAGGTATTCCCCAAGGTCTGAAAGTGTTTAGCTTTCTTCTAGAAGCACTCACCATTTGGAAGTTCCACACTCGTTATTCTTGAAGGAGGAGACGAGCCTGCATGGTTTTTGGCTACCACACTAATGACACAGTCATTTTTTCCAAGTTTTATCTCAGTACTGTTTGAGGGTTCAGTGACTTCTTTGTACTCCAGAGGTGTCTCTAGCACGTAGCAGGATACTTCATGAGATACTATTTTCCCATTGGCTTCAGAAAGGGATAAAGGCTACAAACAAAGAGTGTGTTAAAATGAAAATGCCATAAACAAAAGAGTCATAGGATAATACATATTTAATGTCCTGATCTATTCTGATGACTACATAGACCTATGAGGTAGAAAAGACAGTTAATCAAGTGTGACTTTGAGAATTCAGATGTAAGTTTGTAAGTTTTTAATTTTCAGTGGAGAGGTATTATAAATTTAATTCTTCATATGAAATGCATCTGAGTCCAATGCTTGAATTATAAAACTTTAATAATTTTCTCATTCAGTGAAAAATATTTGTCTCAATGGATGGTCCTATTAAAAGTTAAGAAAAGCAGTCCAATTTATTGACTATAAACTTCACTCATTTGAAAATGTGTAAGTAAATAGTTTTTCATAGTTACATTACATAATATCTTAAATTTTAAGTGTCCTGGCTACCTTCCAGAAGATTTTTAGATTTTTTCCAGAAGGACTTCTCTCTCTCCAGATATCTGGTCCTCGTGAAGGGGCTAAGAAAGAAAAAAAGAGTTTGGTTTGGTTTTTTTCCAAATTGCATACTAGACGATCAAAAAGTTAGCTTTTAAATGGCTCGTTTTAAAATATATGTCTTCAAAAGTTCAACATTTTATCATTTAAAAATGATAAACTTACGAGCTTCCAGTGTTGTATGCTCCTCTGCCCTGCTCCAGTCACTCCACCTCCAGAAGTGGTCAGCAGCCGAACAGCGCACCCTGAACTGGTATTTGGTATATGGGTGCAATGCATTCAGCTGAGCCGTGTAAGTTGAGAATTTTCCACCATGTACAGAGACATTGTGCTGTTAAAGATTTACAGAAATTGACATGATACATGTGGGGTTTTTTTTGCTCCTAGATTATGCTGAAAGCCAACACCTAAAAAGGTAGGTTTTTTCCCCAAGAACACCAACAATGTGGAAAAAAAAGCCCTGCAAAGAAATTAATGAAAAGGAAAAGTATTTCCTATGCAGGCAGTCTAAACAAAGAGAAGTTTTCAGAAGTCTGTCAACATGAAGTTATATATAGCATGAAAACTGAAATATCACAGCAGGCAGAACCTTTAAGACATAAAGCATGAAAAGGAAAGATAGCACTGATGAGTCTTCAACAGGACACGCTCTGCACACACTATCAGGATATTGCTTTCCATCTGTCCTGTCCAGTCCTCCTGTCTCTCACGCAGCAAAAGTTCTGCTCACATGAAGCAGGCCGGGATTTTCTCTCTGGTATTCAGAACCTGAACTTCCACTGTGCACAAGCACATCAAACGAGGTAGACAAAGTTTAAGACACATGCATAGAAGCATGCTAAAGACAGTCTGTCTGACCAAGACGCTTATCATGCAGTCTCCCTCCTAGGCAGTCTTCCTTTATCCTTTAAAAGATAGTACCTGAGCCTTTCCCAGATGACCTCTGTTCACAGCTCTTCTGTGAGGGATAGAGTACTGTCCTGTTATTCTTAAATTGGTGCGAGTTTAGGGAGTATTTCAGTTTCATGACTATTTAAAGAAACTCTCAGCTTGGGAATATTTTTGACTGAATCTAATTATAACACATGTGCATCACAGCCGCCAAAAACTGGACTCCAAGTGATTTTAAGCTGCAAATAATTGTGCATTTCTAAGGCCAAATGACAACTTGAAAAATACAAAAGAAAGGGCAACAATCTCTCATACGGATGAAAAAGCTTCTGAAAACATTCTCAAAACGCCATGTTAAACCCCATAACAATTTCACAGCTACTTTTGTTTATTACAGGGAATTCTTGGAGGTTTTTTATTAAGCAACCATAGACAGCACAACAAGGCTGTGAAAGTGTCTAGTGAGCTCTTTGCTGTGTTTAAAAATATCTGTAGCTGAGGGCTCTGGTGCAGGTGCAGTGAAACAAACTGCTGTGGCAATGTAAGACCTTGCCATCTCCCACTGCCCCAGATGACTGACCTGATAGCACAGTTCATAAGCAAATGTGTGTCCCAGACTTTGAGCAGCTTAACTCTGGCTACACAGAACAGTGCAAATCTACTTTTTTAGCAGTTAAGCTAACTGAGCTGGGGGTAGGTGACTTTCGGGTGTTTGTTTCCCCTACTGACTGCGCCAGAGTCAGTAACTGTTAGGAGCAGACAAATGCAGGCAACTGTAGGTGATACTGTATCAGACTATACACCAAAATCCAGCACAGCTCATCTGTCAGAGCTATTATGTACATCTAAAAGCCGGTTTCTTCTGCTGTTAATTCCAAAGATACATCTGATTGTCTTTGTGGTACCTACTCTCTGGGTACTACTCATCAAGTTACAGACAAAATACAAAAAAATCTTAAGACTTCCACACTCATTAAGTGCTCTGAAAACATTTTAAAAATACTCTTACAGATAACTCATTAACTACCACCCTATTATTTTAGAGGCAACGATTATCTTCAGTCTCAGCTCCAACACTTCCATGGCTTGAGTGACTTTATTCAAGGTTCTGCCCAACAGCTGTGCCCAACTGGCCACTAAATGCAGTGGGTAATAGAATACTCCTTCTAAAAAAATCAAACAGGCATTGTAAAAAGCAGCCTCTGAGCTTCATATTCTCAAATTACAAATTCAGGCTGTCTGCCCTAAGACCTGGTAATTCAGCACATGCCTACCCAAGCTGGTCAGAGATACTCTTTCTGAACACACAAACACAGAACCTGGGTGTAAGCCTCTGGCCAACTGAACATGCAGTTCTGCCTTTAGGCTTCCCCAGTGACACAGATCACCCCACACTAAGTTAGGCAATATGGAAGAAGATGATATATTCCCACCACCCACACTCAGTATTTGATGCTGGTGTCTAAATTAGTATCAGAAGTTTCTCTGACAGTCAGCAGAGTAAATATGTGGCTCCAAGTCAGTGACGCAGAGCACCAAAGCTGGGCAGCAGCTGGAAGCCCGAATGCTTGAAAATCTGAACCCCACCCCAAAATACCATCTTCTCTCCATCTGCAGAGGTCTTCACTGAGGTTTACCTACTAATACGCCCAATGGAAGAATCCCTCCCTATCTTGCCTCTACATCACTGGTATCAAGCAGGTTTAGCAGCTCCCTATTACAACCACATACATATCAATTGCTAACAGAAAACAAATGAACGGCTCTTTGAGGGGATAAAAAAAAATCAATTATAAACTGCAAGAAGTAATCCGAAACAACCACTATGGAACTGTGCAGGGCAGCAGCGCACCCTGGAACAAGTATGTGTTAATTCAGTTTGCACCAGGAAGGACAAAGTTACCTAAAGCGTCAGTATGAAGCACTATGCACCCTCTCTCAGTACCAAATAAGGGTGGATAGCTTGACTTTCTCTAAACTGATTAAAATCAACCAAAAAAAAAAAGAAAGCAGGCAACAACAGAAATGAGCCAAACTTCTTCCAATTTTAGATTAACTTCTAATCATTATTACATTAATCATTCAATAAGATTATAAGAATGAAGTTCTTAAAGAGGAAAGAATTTGAAATGTGATTATTCAGTGAAAAAGATCAACATTTGATCCAAAAAACCGAAATCCATTAAAAGCAACACTTACCAGTTTTCGCCCAGAATGACTGCTAATTTCAATTTGACATAGAAGCCTGATCTCTGCAAAGCTGCCATTTATAAACCAATGAAGACGGACACTTGTAGAGCTGTTTGCAGACACAGTTAACTTTTCTGGAGTTTTTGGATGAACTTTAAAAATAAAGAAAAAACATACAGCTCTATGAAAGAAACATTCATTCTAGTCTAGAAAAAACTGATTTCAAAAGATCAAAAAGAAACAGAAGGATAAATAACTGATCTGATCAGCAACTAGAACAGTGGGTGCTGGGAAGGACCCTGAGAGCAATCTCATTTCTGATGCTCTTCTCAGCTATCAAGCACGGAAACAGATTTACTTAAAGCTGAGAGTACTGACTTGTGTGAGAAGTTTTAGACACTGAAAAACATTCTCCCTTCTACTGACATTATCAAAACCTGCAAAACATGAGCTATTTCAGAGGACTACAGTGATGGATGAAATTCACTCAACTTTTCTCTGGGTACTTTATAAGTTAAAACTTAAAATCTGCAGAGTAGGATAGGGTGTGATACCTGAATGACCTCTCCCTCCCCCAAACTCCCTGCACAGAATTTTTCAATAATATTCAGCACTACTATTCAGACCTATCAGAAAAAAAAAAATATCTCTACAGTTGGAATTGATTCAATTACTCTTAAGGAAACAGGTACTTTATGTTGGAATTTAAGTGGACAGTGAGGAAAAGAAAGAAAAGGAAACAAATAGGAAATAGCAGTTGTATTGACTGGGAGCAAATCAGAAACAAATTATGCTTTTCTAACACCTGCAAACTTACTGTGAAAATTCTAATCTCACACTAGTTGAACCGGGACACGGATTAAAAAAAAAAAAAATGCACTATCTTCATGTTTAAATTCAGATTTTCAGAGAGAATGGCAGAATGCTGTAACCATTAGGAACCCGTGAATCCTCAGCTGTGGTTACGGAGGCAAAAGGAAAAAGAATGGGGAAGATACTACTGGAAAGGTGGTCATCTTCTCCCCTTCGTTGTTTCAACTAAGAGTCTGATGAAATGTTATGTTTTTCTACAAACCACGGCAGCAGACAATTATGGCTACCACCAATAACAGGTAATACTTCTACTATTACCTATTACCTTTTAGTGTCCGATTTTTAATGCTCAAAATCCTACTGTTATAAAACTGCATAATATTTTGCCCTATAAGCAGACACTGTAATACAGGTTCATATATAGTTCATAAAGTTACACCTAAATTTTAATTATTAATGTGTAATAGAATATGAAGTAATACTTAAACAGTAGCTGACAAATTATTAGATCACAAGTAGTATTTATCCACACTAATTTATCCAATACGGTAGTACTGCTGTCAAGAGCTAACATGTCCCTGTACACTTAATTGTTGCCTCAGGATACGTTCTAAGCTTTCTTCTTTTCAAGCTCAAATTATCAAACACAGTGACAAATACTGGTGACAATAAAGCAAGTATACTGCCTCAGAGTTCTTCAAACTCTCCCCCAAAAATGGTTAGCATACAGTAACACGCATTTTTGCCTTTGTAATTCTTAAGTCTTACCTCTCTGAGTTAAATCAACCAAAACTGATGACTCTGTTTGTCCGATAGGATTGGAGACGCCTAATACGAAATCATACATGTTTTGATCAGCCACCACTGGAAAGCCACAGACACGCTCTCTGTTCATTTCATCAACTTTGCATGAAACATTTTTACCAGATATTCTACAAAATAAAAAGAGGTAGAGAAGTACAACTTAATTTTTGAATAAGATATTTTGTAGCAACAATCAGCAGTCTAGACTGAAAACACATTAAACAATGATGGATTCACCGACATGTGGCTTGCAGAATGATACAATTGCAGAGGCATATCTAACACCACAATGCCGGTTAAAGTGGCATCAGCCATGACTTGCCCTGTTCTCACGTGAAACTCTCCTCTTCCACTACCACAACATTTCCATCCTCTCACTTGTCAAAAGCCTGGAAAACAGGTAAGTCCTGTAAAACCACCTCACAAGTCACAACTAAGATTCTGATTTAAAGTATCTTTGTTCAGATCAGCATACATTTGCATTTAAAGAATGTTCTTAATTGCTTTCTGAACTAGATGCACACATTATGTCTTTCTATCAGTCCTGCCAAATCTAAACTAAGGTTTGTTATCCTGGGATATCAGTCCCAGCCATGTTTAAATCAAAAGCAAGAAAGGCAGCCAGGTAAAAGCCAAGACCACAGTTACATCCTCAAGGGAAAAATCTAAAGTGTAAATCTGAATATTCATACATATAAAAAAGTTGCTTTAATTACAATCTGTGTAAACTTGTCATTCAGTAGCACAAGTTTAAATTTCTTCCTTTGACCCTTTCCTCTTCCTATTGTGTTCTAGCTGAGCTCTGAGCTCTTCCCACACCACACTTTCCATTTCAATAGCTCAGTGTGGGCTGAGAACGAGGATGAGAATATTTACCCTGGAGTGCATGACACTAATCTCACACCTTTGGGCTGAGTGAAACAAGCCTGAACTACATCTCTGTTTATGAGCTGAATAAGGGCAGCCAGTGACTGGAGCTCTTTCCTTTGAATACCTGCTCTGTTTTGTCCACCTTTTTGCACCCCACACAGAGACTTTTTTAGCACTTGCATCGTAGATGACATCTGTGACCATAATTCAATCCTCATTGCCTCTGACTTGCTTCAAAGCCATCATGAGACTCGATTTCCCATCAGCTTGTGTGACTCAGGCCTCTCCTGGCTCAGTTCCCTGACTACTCCTTTGCTATTATGGGGGAGCCTCCTCACCATGAGAACTTAGTTAACTCCTCACTAACTTCCAATCACAACCACCAAGGAATGCCATTTGCAAGTGATATTCCAAAACAATGGTTCTTCACTTTCAAGGCTTCACGTGGCCTATGAAGTAAGAGAAAATAGTGAGACATCTATCTTCACTTCTTGGTGTGGATGATCCTGCTGTTATTTGTCCCTTTCAATGTCTCCCAGGTAACATGCACTTTGCTTGCTCTGCACTTTCTAGTTCTTCATGGTCTGAGAACACCTCTAGGTTTATTGCTATTTTCTCTCCTAGCACTTGGGAAATGCCCCATGGCCTGTCTTACAGTTGTTCCCCAGTCAGTTTCTGTCATCTTGCATACCAGAAGCTCAATAAACGTCTAACAGATGATCTAATACAGGTTGCATATAGAAAAAAAAAGTTAAAATTATTGAATGACTCCTGCTGTTTCGCTGTATTTTCATATTGGTCTTATCTGCATGTTGGCAGCAGCCTTACACACTAAGCCCTTTATTTTCTCATGAGTTCATGAGTATTTGGGAAAAGATATCCTTAAGCCCCATTGGGATTTTGTGAAGCTAGACGGGGTTCTCCAAGTTTAGTTTTGTTTCAGCTTCCACAAACTCTTGAAAAGTGTTTCAGGATCTGAACAATGGAGAATATGTCATTCAAATAGGCATGGTGAGTCAGTCAAAGGCAGCAAAGCACATATTCCAGTTCTACCATTTTAATCCTTGTAGTGCTTAATTGTTTTACCTTTCAAATAAGCTGTAATTTGTTTTTCGATTTCCATATAGTCCACTGGGTCTGCCTGGTTTCCAAGTGCATTTTATTATCAAAAAGTTGGATGTTTCACAGCTGAGGTCTTGGGGAATATCAGGGGCATCTGTAGCATGAAAAAAAATTAAAACAGTTAGCCAGTGTTTCACCATCCTAGTGTGACAGTTGGGATGTTAGCTTCCTGAAAGCATCGCCATTCGTTTTTGCTGGGTCTTAATTGTGTGTCCAACAAATAAATGGTAATAGTTATGCTCCAACCACATAAATAACATGCTGTAAAAAATCCCAATAAAACAGATGGATAATTGCTATCAGCCCCATCTGACTAACACTGGATTCTAGGCTTCTAAGCGGGTGGGTAATCTGGTAAATCAAATGTAAATATGTTCACAAGCTCCAGGCTCTGACCTGGAAGTGTTTCACTGAAAGTCTACCAAGTCTTTTCCAAAATTATGAACATCAGTTTAGCCACTGAGAAATGCAGGAATGCTGTCAGCTGCATGTCACACTTTCTTACATGCCAGTCTCACCACTCCTTTTAGCATGAATTCCACACTGAATAGGAAAGTTAAAAGCAAGGCCTGAATGGCTCATCCTCCTCACCAGTTGCTTTGGAAGTGTCCATCTTTTTCTTTTACAGCTTGTTATTTGCTTCTTTACTAGACCAGTTTTGAGTACCTTCCTGGAGAAGCAGTGCTCTCAACAGAGGGCAACGATGCTGATGTGAGATTAAGCAGTGCACTCATTTAATCTCACATACTTCTAGAGAAAAGTTAGCACAGTAATATACATAGTGCCCCTTCTCTAGGGCAGCTACAACACAAAAGGCAACAGTGGCAGGCTTAGTTCAGAGAATGAGCAGCAGGCCAAAAAGGAACATTTATTTTGCGAGACCTAGGCTTAACCAAGTTGATGTGTGCACACTTTCTCTAGCTTTTCTTCTCCAAATGTCTCTCATCAGCAAGAGCATCATGACAAGTCCTCTCCCTTCCCACTAAGTGGGTATCACAAGACATAACACTAGCAGGAAACATACTCCACCACATCCCAGCTCTCCAAAAAACACTGTATGGGGAAAAATCTGTGGGATTATCGCAGTCTTCATTCACAAACCACTGAGTTATTTACCTAGAAGGTTCTCCCACAAACCCAAACATTGCACAAATAATGTAAAAATGGTACCTCACTGAGAAGTCATAAAAGGTTGGATTCTGTTTTGCATTTGCTACCACACACTTAATACACATAATCAGTGACGGAGGGCACAGGCTGGAGTTGGGCACACACTTTCAAAAAGAGTTCAGCCTCTCCTCTCGTTTCCCTTAACCCCAAGGACCCTAAGTTCAAAGGCTGGCATTTGTAATGGGAAACCGGATCCTAATGGGCAGCTATTGGAAGATAACTCTCAAACCTGGGGAAAACATACCAAGCTCTAAAGTGACCAATTATGGGAAAGAAGAACCGGGTGCTTGTTTTTAAGAGATATTAGTATGTGATTTTTGAAGCAGGCATGGTTACAACAGAGAAGACGAACAGTGATTCAGTATCTTTAAAGAAAATACTAAAAGAATGTTCAGAATATTTTCCAGGAAAGGGGAACTATCAGCTGGGTTCCTTTGCTGTAATTAGCTCCCAGGGAGCTACTGCCTGGGCTGAACATCCTTCGTTGTTGCAAGTCTTAACTGTCTTATTGTCTTCATTTCACTGATTGGTAAATGGTTAGGAATTGGTTAGATGGCTGAGCCCAGAGAGTGGTAGTGAATGGTGTCCCATCCAGTTGCCAGCTGGTCACTAGTGGTGTCCCCCAGGGATCGGTGCTGGGACCGGTCCTGTTTAGTATCTTTATTGTTGATCTGGGTGACTGGATTGAGTCCATCATTAGCAAGTTTGCAGATGACACCAAGCTGGGAGGAAGTGTCGACCTGCTAGAGGGTAGGAGGGCCCTACAGAGGGACCTTGACAGGCTGGAGAGATGGGCTGACTCCAATAGCATGAGGTTTAACAAGTCCAAATGTTGGGTTCTACACTTTGGACACAACAACCCCATGCAGAGCTACAGGCTGGGGACAGAGTGGCTGGAGAGCAGTCAGGCGGAAAGGGACTTGGGAGTGCTGGTGGACAGGAAACTCAACATGAGCCAGCAGTGTGCCCAAGTGGCCAAGAAGGCCAATGGTATCTTGGTCTGCATCAGGAATAGCGTGGCCAGCAGGACTAGGGAAGTTATCATCCCCTTACACTCGGCACTGGTCAGGCTGCACCTTGAGTGCTGTGTCCAGTTCGGGGTCCTCAGATTAAGAAGGGTGTTGAGATGCTGGAGTGTGTCCAGAGGACAGCAACGAGGATGGTGAAGGGGCTGGAGCACAAGCCCTATGAGGAGTGACTGAGGGAGCTGGGGTTGTTTAGCCTGGAGAAGAGGAGGCTCAGGGGAGACCTTATTGCTCTCTACAACTACCGAAAAGGAGGTTGTAGTCAGGCAGGGGTTGGTCTCTTCTCTCAGGTGACCGGTGACAGAACAAGAGGACACAATGTCTCAACCTTCGTCAGGGGAAGTTTAGGCTCGATATTAGGAAAAAATTCTTCACTGAAAGGGTGATTGGTCATTGGAATGCGCTGCCTGGGGAGGTGGGGGAGTCACCGTCCCTGGAGGTGTTTAAAGAGAGATTGGATGAGGCACTTAGTGCCATGGTTTAGATGATGAGTAGGTGTAGGTGTTGTGTCATAGGTTGGACTCAATGATCTCAAAGGTCTTTTCCAGCCTTGTGATACTGTGATACTGTGAATGTTTTCACTTACAATTCTTGCTCTGGACCAAACTAGAACCGATGTAAACCTAAACTGATAGAGATTGAGGATGAATCTTCATACGGCAATAAACTGCTAAGTATTCCAGACCATGCCTTAGGAAAAGACATAAAGGAGAGAAGCACCAGGCCATGTTCTGAGAGAAGAGGGGTTACACAGGTACCTCCTCATCCTCCCCAGGCTTGGTGTCTTCTCCATGGACTGAAGCTTCCATAACGAAATTAAACAAGTACAATCCCAGTTCACCCTTAGAAACCAAAAGGTAGGGAAAAAAAGTGCCACAATAACTAGCTGAATCTTAAGAGTCTCAAAATGATTTTGATTGTCCCAAGGTTAGTAAACATAATGGTACATACATCCTACAAACAAGACAGTTCCCTCCATCTCATCTTCAGACAACATGCACACTACGTTTGTCCCACTGGTATCTGAAGCACTGGCATTTAGCACTCTGATGGCACTGCTTCGACTGCTCAGATATATCATTGGGTACACATCTGGTCCATAAGTCATCCGTTTTATCTGCTGTCCTTCTTCATGGACACAACAAATTGTCACATCTGAACCTACTGCCACCACGGTGTCCTGAGGAAACACCCCATTCCCATCGGGCTCGGTATCTTTTCCTAGCAGAGAAGGAAGAACAGAAAGCAAAATCAAACAAAATACCCTCACATGAATAACTTGCTATAAACACGGCATTGATCAGATAAATGTGTGATGGAGAACTCCAATGCATACAAATCAATGTTTGCTACCTTTCATTAACTAACGATTGCACCTTATCAAAACTTCCCCCAAACCAGTAGTCCACCACTGCCTAACCCTTTTCCTCTAATTTTGGCTTACTACTTATAAAGCAATCAAAGTCCATGTGGTGACAAAGGAACAAACATACCAGGGATCTCTTCTACTGGGCTCCAGTCACTCCAATCCTTGGGGCCAACAAACTGTGTTACATTAATATAACAGCGAATCTTCACATAATGCGACGTACACTCCAAAGGCATATCTGACGTCCAATTCCAAGAAAGAATGATGTCTTCATGAGTCAGTTTTGAATGGTATATTACCTACAAAATTTTCCCCCCAGAAAAACAACCGAGAGAGTTTATGAACACCTGTTAACAATGACATATAATCTCCTGCATGTCAACAGAACGGCAAACTAAGTCAAGCAAATCACCAAATCCTGATAAACGGTTGGAATATCTCACCTAACTTTCAGTTGTGTTGTGAATTTACTTCGACAAAAGCCTAAGATGCTAAACAGCCCATCAGCCAGGTGGACTGCCAGCCAAAAATAACAGAAGGCAGACATTTAAGGGAGAGCAGGAAGCTCACCAAGCATTTAAAAATGTATATATTGCATCCCAGTATCCTGGGCCTCTCCCAGGCAGGGAAACGTTTCAAGTATTCCAAAATGAAGTTCTTCTAATATCAGTCCCAGGCTGCACATTTTATCTTTTCTCTATTCCTAAAATTTATAGAACAGATCTATAAAGTGGGTGCAAACTGAACACTCAAAGACCACAAAGACTTGGGGCCCTGTTGGAGAAGTAAAGCAGAGATAATGGTGTAAAATAGCTGACAAATTCATAAACAAGTTATAATAGAAAAACTTGTCTAGATTGAAAAAAAAAGCTGTGACTGAAAAAGTACTGCCAGTATAGTAGCCAGTGACCTCATAAATTTCAAATTTAACAAGAAGTTACCTACTAGAAGCATGACTACACTCAGGTTCTAAAAAGTTCTACAATCTTCACTATTCTCAGCTTTCTTCAATTGACCTCCCAGAATATTACCATGGGAAAAATTGTATATATATTTTTCATAAAGGAAGTAAAGGACTTACTTGTGTGACTTTTTCCATTGCTTCCTTACGGAGTACCTGAATCTGCCAAAAGGCATCCAGTCCATATGGGAAGACTGATCCATTATCACTCCACTTCAGATTTAATGTGGAAGTCGAGAAGTCAGGTGTTAAATTAAGAATACGTGGCGTGAGAGGAACAAATGCTTGAAAAAGAGAGAGGGGCGAAAAAGTCATATTCTAGTCATTAGTCAGCAACACCAGCCCTACAGGTGTTTAACAGCCACATCTCCCTGCTCTCAGCTGGCTAGCAGCCATACAAACATGTAACACAACCTTTGTAATTAGAACAAGATGGGCTCTGTCATTACCTGAGCATGAAAATTCCCAGGAAAGCACAGGTGCTGGTGAGTCACCAGGTAGCATTTTCTCCTAACATATCACATGCAGATGTGAGAGTAAGTGATCATATACATGAATCTTCATGATGCATAGTAAGGAAAACATATCTTCCACAATCTTCATTCAATACCATGGAGATAAAGGAAACAGTGATAGACTATGAAGTGTACACAAGAAAACATCTAGGGAGCATGATGGAAGAACACCCAGAAGAAGCGGGTTTTGGAGACCAGTAAGGAACAGGGGACTTTCAACAAGAGCTAGAGTAGGGAGAAAGGAGAGCAGAAGCACAAGGTGCAAAAAGTTCCCATGAGGCTCTGACAACATAAGACATTTCCTTTATAAGCGAGTTTTTGTCTGGCAATAGATTTTCCTCACAGGGCTCTAAGATCACTTTATAATTCTCTTATTTCAGTTTGTCAACACTGTTCTATGCAAAACAATTGCCACATAATCTGAATGAACTAGTATCTTGACATGCAGAATGTGATTTTAAGCTACAAGAAATACAAAGGCATGACGTGATGATGGGGACATAACAGGGAGATTAAACAGATGTATTTGTCCTGTGAATGGGTGGTGGTGAAATAAGAAGCTGAGAAGCTGACAAGGGTTATAGTAGTACAAGGATTATGGCAGTTTTACTGGCCTAGTGCAGGATAAGTCCTGTTTTTAAAATGTGTGATTTATGCAACTTTGGACCTGGTCAGGGCTCTCAGAGCCTCTAAAGTGTTCAGCACAGTCAACACACTACCTAGTTTAACCTCTGATGAACCTGAGACTCATCTTGCCTGGAATCGGCAAGATGCTGGAGAAACCAGTGTGTGACCCATATATTTTTGAGTTGTGTATTGTTACAAGTTCTTGAGCTGTTGTCAGCTGAATTAAAAACTGAGCTATGGATAAGAAGTGCTACTGACTTTAGATTTTGACTGCATTAGGAGTAAGTAGGCAAAATGAAACCAAAGACTAAATTATGAGCAGGTGGGGTAGATTGTGTCAATGTCATCTTCAGCTTACAACTTCCTCCTTTGGGAGGAAGGAAGTGGGGAAAAAGTCTAATTTATCTATGGCTTAATATAGAATTATAGAATCATAGAATTATTTAGCTTGGGAAAGACCTTCAAGATCATTAAGTTCAACCATAAACCTGACACTGCCAAGTCCACCACTAAAGCATGTCCTTAATTGCCATGTCTACATGTCTTTTAAAAACCTCCAGGGATGGTTACACTGCCACTCTCCTGGGCAGCCTGTTCCAGTGCTGGACAACCCTTTCAGCGAAGAATTTTTTCCAAATATCCAGTCTAAACTGCCCCTGGTGCAATCTGAGGCCATTTCTTCTCATCCTGTCACTTGTTATGTCTGTCTTTTGGGAGAAGAGAACAACATCCACCTCACTACAGCCTCCCTTCAGGCAGCTGTAAACAGCGATAAGGTCTCCTCTCAGCCTCCTCTTCTCCAGAGTAAACAGTGCTAGTTCCCTCAGATGCTCCTCCTAAGACTTGTGCTCCAGACCCTTCACCAGCCTTGTTGCCATTCTGCCTTCCCCCAGCCGTCCTCTCAAGTATAAATAGTTTGCTCTGTTTCACATGCGTTTGAAGAGAAGGGTAAAATGGGAATATATTAAGAAAATATGATCCTGTCAAGATTGACACATACCTGCCCTTAAAATGTTGTGAAATTGCAGGAACAAACTACTTAATTCTGCAGTGGTTCAGCTTTTAAAATGGGAGAACAGGCACTAGGAATTACCCATGCAGGTACTTCAGTGTGTAGATTAGGAACTTATTTGCATATTTTTCCTAATTTGCAATTAGGAAAAAAAAGGTGAAGAGTGACCAGGGCCACTTAGCAGTGTCATACTTTGTTTTCCTCCTCACATTCTGCCCTTGATTTCTTTCTATATCTATGGATAGAGTGGTTTTCTTTCCACTTAAGGAGAAGAGAAAGCAACCTGTTATGTATTATAGATGCATACGGTCTCAGCACATCAACACTTTACATAAAGGAAAACTGCCAAAAAAACCTGCAAGCATACACACTTCCGCAATATAGTTAATCATACTATAAAAGCCTTACGTATACACATAAAGTCTGATACTTACAGATGTCTTTCTCATGAATTTCAAAATCTTTGGTAGCAAAAGCAGTCCCAGAAATGCTGTTTGTGGTTATTGTCACTGTGGTGGACCTCTCTGGGACTGGAATCTCGACCCTTCTCTCCTTAGTTTTAAAACACACTGGAGGTAGGAGATCACTGAAAACACAGAGAGGATTTCAGCTGATAGGAAGGCAAGTTAAGTCTTTGTAATGTAACAGAAAGCTCCATATCAAGTCTGTGAAGGAGTAAGACTTGCATGGGCTTTGTTTATTATCACATTAACAGGCATTCCCTCATCTTTTAGGTCACTTTTATCATAGTGATAGACTGTGCAGTAGTTGTACAATGCAGCTACCTAGTTAAGTGAACACCACAAAGTGAAAAACTGACTTTTTAACCAAAAGACATTTCTGAAACCTAGAGTCACCATCAATCAATACTTCAAAATAAGCAAAATAAACCCTCTGAACGCAAACAGTTCCTCCCTCTTCCCCTATTTCATCTCACATTGGTGGTATAAGAGTCCAAAGAGCAGATTCACCCACCTGTGTCCCCATCTCAGAACAAATCTTTTAGCTCCTTTGTGGTGTTCAACTCATAGGGAAAGTGCAGAGGGCAGGGGAGAGAACTGCTAAGATGCCAGATGGAAATACAGTCTGCACATGTTTGTGCAGTGCTCAGCACAGTGTAATCTGGCCTTTGAGTGGAGGTCATAGATACATAGAGGAAACAATAATCCTTTGCTTATTATCATTGATATGCAACTAGAAAGGCAGAAAATTTGGAAAAATCCAGACCTTCCTCTTGGGGCAAGGATGGAAGGAAGGAAAGCAAAGAGAACAATGCCAGACTTCCTGCTGGGGGACTTTTACTCACTTATGAACAGGAACAGGGCCCTGGAGCTGCCATCAGCTGGAGTCAAGAGCTTGGGTTGAACTTTTAAGAGTCACGCAAGTCTCTAGGCTAGTGAAGGCCAGCTGAGACTTGAGCACTCAGGAAGACTATTCCTCTTCTGTACTGAGATATTTTTAGAGGATGTTTGGGCAACTGAAAACCAAAACCTCCTTCCCTCAGGGAGGTCAGCATTAAGCTCAGCCCTTAGCCTCTTTCCTTAGGGGACCCAAGCCTGTTCTGTTTTGCTAAGGAGAAAAGCAGCAGCTACACGGCTGTTCTTGTTTAGAGAGCAGCACCTCATGAACCCTGCACTTCTGAACTCTGGCTGCAATGTCACATATATGTATTGTTTTCTACAGAAATGGTAGCTGGCAATGCAGAAGGAATAACTAGATACAGAAAATCAAACATGTAGGTGGAAGAAATGCAGCCAAGCCCTGGGACCCGAAGGACAAGTCTGGACCGCCTGCAGAATTTACAGGAAAAAAGGCAGTACAAATATCTGGTTTGGGGGCAGGATCAAAATGCAAAATGGATTTGAACTCATCCCTAGCACATGATAAGTATTTGGCAGACCACAGCATGGGGAATTGCACATGTAGTTCTCGTTAGTGAAAAAACACACTGAAGATTTAAGGTTTTTAATGTTTCTCAAAATTTTCAAGTTGCATTCACTTCGGAAAACCTATTGTAATTGTGGAATAATTTTTAAATTTCCTTCAATACTATGCTTTCCAGACAGCTGAAAATTTATAAAGGTTATAAGACAGCCACCAGGAGATTTTTCATGTTTTTCCACATGTGAATCTCAACACTTATGTCATATATTCTACCACTTTGGCCCATAACATGAGGATTTGCTTCTTCCAGCTATCATTTCCTTTTGGACTAAAGTTGGTATGAAGATGTCCCTCATGAAAACTCTGAGCAAGGGCTAGGCAGACACACAGAAAAGACTGAGTAAATGAGAGCATCTTCCAGTCCTTTGAAGAGAGCAAGCAGGAGATTTTGGCAGGAGAATTGTTAGCATGAAACAAGACTCCGCCAGAAACCCCACCACTGCCTGAGTTAACAGTGCCTGGAGGGAGCACCACCCTAAGAAAATTGATGGGGAGATGCTGGGAAACAACAGCATCACAAATTCCATGAGCAGTGACAAAGGAATAACTACACTTTCACAACAATTTGGTGGTTTTCAACCAGGTATACAGGGGACTTACTTGGTAGTGTAGCAGAAGTCAGTTTGTCCATGTCTTCCTCTTGAAGAGAGATCCCAAGTACAGATCATTTTATGTAAATTGTGTGTTACACATTTCAAATTCTGAGGGTGTCCCACAGAACCTGAAATCATATATGAAATATAGTCAAAAAATGCAGATCAAAAATTACTAACTGTATAACAACTGATATTGTTCACACTTATAGCCATTCTTTTTGCCTTTTTATAGCATGCGGGTCTGACCAGTGTTTTAAAACTGTTGAATTACTTGAATGACTGATTACAGACAGCCACAGACAGCCAGATATCTAGAAGTACTTATAATAAAATCTGGGTTTATACTTGTGTGCAACAACATAGGCAGCTGTCTCTTTCTGCAACAACCGTTCCTAGCCTAGCCTAATAAACAGGCTTTGGGCCAATGGCAAAACCACAAGCTTTGATGATAAACTTAATGAGTTTTTTGCTCTTCTTCATTGTCCCACACAAAAGACAATTAATGACAGAAGGGCAATTAAAGATGAAGTGTGAAATTGTCACAGAATGCTGACATATATAAAGAGAAGGTCTCAAAGCAGAAATTTACATCAACCATATATGCAGTCTATCACAGTTAACACTATGGAGAATTTAACACCCAGCTTGGCATTGATTTACAAGATGCCACTGGCTGCTGGAAAGCAGAGACTCGGCTTCATAGTACCTCCATTCCTAGGACCACAAAGGTGACAGTTTCTGAATGTACATATAGTAGGAAATCAATGTAATTAAATGGTATCAGTTCCGAAGTCTCAAATTAAAAGTAACTAGTGAACTACATTGCAACAAACTCACCTATCTCTTGGCTATATATTAAGCTTCTTAAACATAAAATAGCTAGTGCTAAAAGGCAGCGGAGGCTTGGATTCTTCCACATTCTTCTACTGTTTGTTTTCTGAATGGCAGCTTCAAGCAGGAATAAATATCATCTTCCAACAAGCTGGTCAGTTCTAAAATTAAAAACAAAACCAAAAAATCTTCAAAATCCCAAAATGCCACTTTTACTTTACCTACTTTTATTCTTCAGTGCTGCTCCCAGGCACAGCAACTCCTTTACCCTGTTTGGCAAACAAACCTTTTCACTGTCCCAACCACTCCTTGATGCACGTTTTCACTGAGACATTTCAAAGATAACCTCAAGAATCATAGACATGTAAAACTCAACTATCCACAGCTGTCCTTCAGGACTATCTGAGGCCAGAACAGAATAAACATGGTAGGGTTTTCTCCTAGTAGAGGTCTCCTAACTTAGACAAAAAGTCACATACTCAAAGGGACTTTTATACTGTGATGGAAATGTCCTCTGCTTTGGCTATGGGCTTAAAAGGACAGGAGACTCCATCTGTGTTCCTCTCCCCTCTGCTCAATTTTCACATTGCTGCTATTCAAAGCTATGGGATGTGTGACATGACAGTATCAGATTTGATCACCCATGATAACTGTTTCAATCTAGTGTTTTCTGGAGGAAAAAGTGGGGTGGGGGAGGGGGGAGGGGGTGGGAAGAGTAATTTCTCTACCAAAAAGAAAACCCTTGTTGCTGTAAATATTGACCTTAAGGTAAAGAGTACCCAGAATATCACATTTAATGTATTCTTTGAAGATTAATGGGTTGCATAGTTTCTAAACTGAAGTTCAACTGTTCAGTGAGATCTGGGGAACACAGTTCCAGCCACATCAGCCACCACCAATTTCTGTTCTCAAAAAGAAAACTGCTGGAAAGCTTATACTAAAGCCCAGCCAACCTCTGGTGCATTGTTTCCCTGCCACCCAAAAGCTCTGAAGACTTGAGCACCCTCAAAGAGACCACAATGCCCACGTAACAAGGTGCCCTCTCTCAATGACCAACAGCAAGAGCTGGTACATTTTCACATAAGAACATAGCTCAGCCAGCCTCTCCTACAGAGTGGTTTTGTAAAAGTCATATTTTGTTCAGGCTACCTTTTTTAAAAGTCTCAAATGGAAAGGCTTCTGACACTGTCTCAGAAGTCTCTTCCAAATCCAGATGTACATCATTGTCAGAATAATAGAACTTGCTGAAAAGTCTCTAATTTCTAAAGAAATCTCTCTTCACTGAAGTCCTCTGTACCACCAGGAGTATGCTCCCTTTTCTCCACAGCACAACTGCATATTTTTATTATTTTTGTTAAGGATTTCTCCCTCAGGGGACAGCTAGGAATACCTGACATGCTTTTCTGTCCCTCACCAATCTGTACTTTCCGAGGAGCACTATGTTGAATAATCCAGAGCTATTCACAAGGCAGCACTTCTTTCTCTCACTCTCGAATAACCAGATTGAGGGAAAGACCCAGGCGGCACAGAAGCTAGGAGATGCTATGGTAACGGTCTGCATTACATCTGGAGAGAAGAAACAACTTTAAAACTTAACAATTACTTTATTGTAACCATATTCTCAAGCCACCTGGACCTTGCTAAAAACATACTAATTTAAGCTGTACTACCCCCCCCCTCCAATCCATTCAGTTCTTCTTTTAATATATTCCTAAACTGTAATAGCCATGCCATGTAACTTGTTAAGGACAAAATCAAGAGTGAAGTTTGACAGATCCATGTTCAGATAAAGATGACTTGGGAACCCACCAGTACATAAAATATAATCTCTGTGTCAGAAGTTCCCCATTGCATTTTGGTGTCTCTCAGAGTCTTCATATTGTACTTGTCCATGTTACTAATGAAAACAATGCAATGTTACCTCCAAGTTTAAACTCTGATCACAAACCTCTAATATAATCAAATTTCAAGTTCTACATCAAAATTTGCAGAAGTGAAGGAAAGAATAAAAACAACAAAAAGCACTGATGCTACTTGAAGGAGAGAAAACTGCACTGTGAAGTTAATTAAATCCCAAGCCTCTCACTTTCTAAACACATTATCTATTCAGATTTGTGTAAAATCTCTTCGGTCATGCCAGGTTTACAAGATAGATTCAGCAATTACATGTGTGTGTGGTTCAAGAAAGTCTTCGTATTTTCTGCATACTCTTTCAGTACATAGTTTACTGAGTAATCCTCCTACTGCAGAAGTTTTAAGAGTAACATCATAGCAGTAAATTACAAGAAATTTGAGTCATACCAAGTTCTCCTCACTCAAGCACAGTTTTAATTTCTGTTTCAGAGTTCTGCATCAAAAGGAACCTATGTACTTTAATTGAGAGCATGGTAAGTGTCTTGTAAACCACAGTCTTTCATAAGAAGTGTAGACTCCCCGGCTTTTGTCTTCTCATACACATTTTAAAGCCTGCTGAAAAGTTGTCAGTTTTAAGCCTCATGTCACACAATTAAATGCCATTAGTCAGAAGAAAAGATCCCCATTTTTTGGCTTGTTTTAATTATAAAGTTGCAAAATAATTCAAGTAATTTAAAAACAAGAGGTTCATTTCCTTTGGATGAAAGCTGCTTTCCATCAGTTCAAGACTAATTCAAACAAGGCATGGAGTTTTTTCCTTACCCTGGAAAGATATGAAAAGCATGTTGTCCTCCAGGCTGATGTACTCTTAGGATGGACAGGATGATATAGGAGTCAGAGATATTTAATTCACCAAGGGCAAGTCCTGCCTGACCAACATACTGGCTTGCTATGATGGGGTGACCACATCAGTGGACATAGGAAAAGTAAAAGATGTAATCTATTTGGACTTCTGTAAAGCCTATGTAGATGGAAGAAGCTTTGAAACTGAATTGTTGAAGTGTTGCAGCAATCAGATGACTGATACCAGGTCTCTGCTGGCTCCTCCTTTAAAAACTCCCAGGTTTTTTTTCCACCGTTTCCCAGTCTCAGTTTCTAGATTCCTGATCATTCCTGGAACAAATATTTCTCTGTGGACCAAATGTGCTGTATCCTCAGCATTGAAATATTTCTGTCCCCTGAGGCCTGAGCATTATCCAGCACAATGAAGGAACCTTTCTAAGGCAAACCTACGTGGAGTAGGTGTTTACACAGCTCATGCCGTATTTGCTTTTCTCTCAACATTTAGATCTTGTTGACTCAATTTCACCGTGTGATCCAGCCCCAGATACTACCATATAAAGCTGCCACGTAGCTGTTTATCTAGTACTTCTGTCTCCAATCTCATTCTCAAATGAACTGCAAACCTCCTGACTTAACACGAGTATATTTGCACAGCAAATTCATCTTAAGGGCTTTGCCTGAAAAGGTCTTTCACTTTTGAAATTTTAAAATAAGGAAAAGGCCTCACATAAATCCATGCTAAGGAACAAAATAATGTGTGTATCCAAAAAGGATTGATACGCAAATTTATGCCATACAAAGAGCAAAGGCATGGCAAGCTTTAGCACATAATTGACTATATTCAAGAGCAGCTACTATAAGCAGGATTCCACAATAACTGTTGGAAGCTACAGTACATAGAGGTGTCCTGACTTCTGCTCAGGGCTTTATGTTGTGCAGAGGAACTACCTTTGTGCCTGTGGTCAGAAAGAAGTAATTTTAAACTGCTTTTTATGTCAATAAGCTAACAAAGGAACAATTAGATTATTAATCACTGAAGCCAATGGATCGTGGTCCTTATTTAAAACACCTCAATACCAATTGTGGACTTCTAAATGACTTTTAAAGAAGTTTTGATGCCTACAGTGCTCCTACTGGTAATCAGACATAGAGGAGAGGGAAAGTACTCCAAGTGAATAATGTACACCTGGCAAAATACCTGTGGACAGTTTTCCTTCCAAACTTTGGCATCTGTAAAGAAGGTTAAAGGTTCTACAACAAGTTGAGAAACAAGGGCAGCACCAGCTGTGTGACAGTGACATGCTAAGGCATTACCAGCCTCTTAAGACTTAACCTGTCAAAAGGAATACCAGAAGATAATAGATCTCTCTCCTATTGACTGGTTTGTATTATTTATTTCTTGACTTAACTGGTTCTGAATATGTTTTTTTAAAGCATAGCTGACCAGATGCTTGATTCTCTTTAAAGGAAAAAAAAACAACAGTATTTTCTTAGTAAAAGATCAGTTCTCTAAGTACAGAAGTTCTCCAAACCTCTGTTCTACTTCTGAGTTTTCTGGTCTCCAAATGCATTTAATTGTCAAGTGCTTGGAAATCACTTTGAAAATAAACAAACAAAAAATAAAAAACCCCTACGAATTGAGGATCAGTGGTCATACTTTTTATGGCTATTTTTGTGCTCCACAAGCAGATACTTAAAAAGAAACAGTTAAAAAGCCAGCTTATACAAAGGTTTAGGGAAACTGGAAGTGAAGAATACTAAATGAAACCAGGAAACCAGGAAAAACATCTGTATTAAACATAATAGAAAAAAACCATTTGTTGATAAATTCTCTCAAATGCATTTGTATTTTCTCCACAGTTGAAAGTATCATCGTAATAATTTACCATTAAATGAAACCTTAAAAACTCTCAAGTAAAATGTTTATACAAAACACAACCAAAAAAATTGTAGAGACTGATGGCAGGCTGCATTTCTGGCATTACTGACAGCCATAATCCCAGATGCAGCCAGGCAGAAACACAGGTGCTAAGCAAGCCTAGTTCAAAACCTTAGTGATAGAAGAAAAATTAATCTGCTTAACAGGATGAAGAACACTCATTTTACTTGTCTCGGCCCAAAGATATTAATTTAACCTTCAAAGTGAAAGAAAATACACCTATGTCCAGATAAAAATGCATATATCAAATTACACATCCTACTATTGCCAAAAGAAAGCTTCCAAAAAAAATCCCCTATCTGAAAGGCCATGCCAGAAGCACACATTTCTGGGAAACCAAGGAAATTGCTAATACAGCTGACAGTAAAGACAATGAACACAGAAGCAGAAGATGAACTGGCTTTCTTTAAAAACAGCTTTGCTGATCCCACAGCCTCCAGTCTTTGACTTTAAAGCTAGCTGAGTAATAAAAAACATGGAAGTAGAATTAATAAGATTTATATGGGGGGCTTGGCTGGTTTTCAAAACAGTACATTCTTCCACCTCCTTAAAAAAATTCCCAAAGTTGAGACAAAAATCTCTGTTTAGTAATCTAAATGCAGGCTTTCCCTCTCTGTTTTATAACATGGCAACATTCCATGTTATAAAAGATTCACAGAACATGAATCACTAAAACTCGTTTATAAATGAAGGCTGAATCCCATTTGGGAATCTGGCTTTCCCCAATTCTGAGGAATTAATTTAAGAATCTGCCATTTCTCTTTCTGAAAGCGGATAAAATAATTCAAGTTGCCTATCTGCACCAAATGCACTCTCCCACTCTGCAGTGGAGGAAAAGGAAACAAAGACAGGGTATTAAAATACTATACAGTAAATGTGCAGGAGTGCACAAGGCCAAATTTGAAGTCCTTTGAGACAAACTTTGTTTTGCTGTTTTTCTTCCTGTCAAGCACGAGGAGAAAAATTCCCTTCTCACTACTTCCACTAGCTGCCAAACAGCAGCATCTCTTCTGAGATGATGGGAAGCCACTACAGTTACCTTTCAGCCATCTCAGCCTGCTTTTGCTCTGCAAGGTGAAGTGAGATATCAGGATGCGATACACAAGGATAGACACTTCAACAATTCATTTTCATAGTTCCCTGGATCTACAAAGGCAAGCATTTTGGCAAGAAATTTTACCAACAAGTAAATGTCCACCCCATCTATAGCAAATATTTCACCTGGCTCAGAGTTTAAGGTGAATGCACAGCTGCACCTGCTTTCCAGTATTTCCAGTTCCTCCTTTCTTCTGATTCCAGGGCTGCTAAACTCTATGGAAACACAAATAATCAAGCTGCAGATCGGGAGACATGGTGGGTACTTCCAGGTAGAAATGAGCATGAGAAGCTCATTGAGGAGTTCACTTTGGGACATGGTTTAGCAGGCACGGTGGTACTGGGATGACGGTTGGACTTGATGATCTTAGACATTTTTTCCAATCTTAATGATTCCATGACTCTATGAAGGACCCTCACCTGGCAAGGAGAGGAGAGAAAACTCTTTGCAAGGGATTTTCTATCTTTGGAGGGTGATGCACGAAGACTCAGGACAGGGATCAGAAAGGTTTGAAGTAATTTCCTTAAGAAACCCATGAAAAAGTACCACAATTCAAGGGTGTTTTTATGAAAGCAGCTAGACAGCACAACACACAGAAATACATGCACAGAAACTGAGACCCTAACAACTTGCCTTTAGAAAGGGAAAATATACCACAGAAGCAGATGTCAAATAGTTTAATCACAGCAATGGATATCATCTTGAGAGGGATTTGGGAAGTACAATGGAAGACTCCTTTAGGTTACTCATACCAACCAAAAAAACCACACCAAACAAGAAAAAAACAGGTGGTTTATAGAGAGAATTGAGAAGAATATCTCTGCTGGGATAGCCAGGCTAGATAGAAAAAAGCAGAACAGTGATACTAAAGAGGCAGGGTAGTCAGGCAGAGCAGTGGACTGAAAGAGCAGAACAAAGCAAAGAGACATTGTTGGAATCAATGATTTATTTTTAAGGCAACTAAAATTGAATGTATTAGGTGACTTGTTTTGGTTGGGTTTTTAAAGCCAAATAAACATTTCGCACATTTTGCCTTTTGTTCTCACTGAATTACGCCCATTTTCAGTTAATCCACATGCTAATTTCGAAACTGTTAGTCCTACTTTAGTCATTTGCCATGCGTTACCCATTGTACAGCATACAAGAATGGTCCCCAAGCCAGATGCTACATTTAATGTTCCCAGTGTGAGATTTTCAGAAGAACACAGGCACTTTCAAAGAAAATCAAGTGTCTAATTACTAAGTTTGGAAGTCCTTGCCCATATCAGTTAGTCACCAAGCACATGGCTAAATAAAGGCAAATCCAGCACTACTAATAACACTGTACTGCTCTGCAGAGGGTAACATAGAAAACAAACTCTTCTGAGAAACATAGTGAATCCTAATCCCACCAAAAATAGACTAAATACATTTTGGGATACCTGCAAGCCTGTTCACAATTTATTGTTGTTACATATTAGGCAAATGTTATTACAGATTACACCCTAAGTCGCCTTAGACATCAGAGTAGGCATGCTAGAGAGGCCTGGATTGCAGTTGAGTAATTTACTTGTTGACTTCCTCAGTGGGGTCTCTCCAGTCACAAAGTTCCATCAAGCTTGTAAGGACATAGTATGCTAGTATGCCGAGACCTCACCTCCCTGTTCTGAGTGAACTGAACCTGGGTAGCATGTTCAAAGGTTGTTGCAGGGGTAAGAGGACAGACAAAGCATTATCAAATAAGCCTGACTTCCTTAGGAAGTCAGCTTGAATTAACAAGAACAGATTTTTCTCCCATAGAGGTGCAGATGGAAAACACCTAATCATCTGAACAAAGAACAAAGCAAAGGGGTGAAGGTTAAGGGACACTACTGGCCAAAAGTGAAATTTTTATCTCCTAGGCTATTGTGCTATGCAGGAGAAGGAAACAGCTCTGAATCATTTACACACTCGTATTTTAACCCATTCAAAAATTTTCTTGGTAGTTACTACAACTGGCAAATTAATACCACAGTAAGGTGAATGATTCAATTTGGGTATATGCATAAATCTGATATAGCTACTCACATTTCCTGATATGCTTGAATTTGGTGACCTCATGGTCGACACACTTCCTCGAATTCTTATGCTTCACAACACAACACTGAACAAGTACTAAGCAAAGGCACACAAGTCCAATTACTTCGCATATATAAAAAACCTGTCATTAATGCTATGGCTATTCACTATGCCTTTTCAATACTTAATACAGGTACAAATCACAGAAACAAATGTACACACTTTTTTTTGCAGTGCATAAACGAAGAATCAAATCAAAATATACAGAGAGTATTTCCTACTTCTCCAATGCTTGCTGTGTTTTACTTGTACATGACTGAAATAAAACACAAATGAAGTATTCCAAAGCAAATTTCTCTTTTGGGGGGACTACTATTAGTGTCTATGTAGTTCTCAAGGCAGCATTGTCTTCAGAGGAAAACATCATTTTCCCACATTGTCAATTACACTTTACTCACTGTGAGGTTTGAGGGCCAGACCACTGTCAGTCAAACTTTACAGAGAGGGCCGCAGAAAAAAACATTGCCATTCCTTAGAAGAATCATGTTATCTACACAATTCTGCCCCTGCCAGTTCTCCTCAGCTCGTACGTCCCTATGAACTAATAAACATCACAGAAGTTGACCTTATTAATGAAAGTTTATTTTCCTTAATCTGGCAATGTCCAAAATTTATTTTGAACTATATGACCTTTAATTTTCTTTCCATCACAGGAAAAGCCTATTTAGTTTTATAAGAGAACACTGATAATTACTGAAGCAATTCCAAGTGTGGTTTTTTTAAACAACTGGCAATGACCTGAGGGTTGGAATCCTTTATTGTTTACAATGAAACCCATGGTATTCATATTATTTTTAAGGTACATGAACCAAATCCAAAGAAAGTCTGTCTTCATGTGTACAAGCAGCATATAAATAGATCAAATCCCGAAATGAAGTCTTCACATTAAATAATACATTGAGAATAACGAGCAACAGTTATGCAGTATTCTTTCAGAGTGAATGTAAGAAATGAGAAGTACTTATGAGAAATAAATTGATTTTTTAGTAATCAAGGAAATGGGTAATTCATGAAAGTATAGGTCTACATTTTCTGATAAATTTCCATTGTATTACTCTTTCCTGAGACTTTAAAAGCTCTCATGCCCTGCTATATTTCCACTGTTAGTAAGTACCAGACGTGTCACATGAAGATATAATACAGCATGTTATCATGCATAAGCTACCCTTCCACTGAGGTGAGAAAATGCTTTCCTCTCTGCTCTGCTCCCAACTGGGCACTCAAGCGCTTCTGTTCCCCCTTCCAACCTCTCCAAAGAATGAATGTCTACCATGTAGTATGAAATTATCACAAGTCTGTCCATGTACACAGCAGTTAGCATTTACTTCTTTCACATGCTGTTTCAGTTATAACTTTTTCCCCTCCAGCTTTTCATTTATGCATATATATATATATATATCTGAGTATCCTCCTTTTAAGGCAGCAAAGTGTAGGAATTAAGTACTCAGAAACACAAATACTGAATTCTATGGTTGATATGCATTAGAGCTCATCTCTTTCTTAATTAACTTTAATAGACCTAAGAAATACCATTACCAGGCTATAAAGACTACATATTAACTCTTGCACTTGTGCACGTGTGTACACAGACAAAGCTACTGGAAACTGAGACTCACTTTCTCTTCCACATGCACATCTCATGGTACTGCTACCCTCTCATTCTTTTGCTGTTCACAGTCTTCATTGGAGCCATGGACCCAGAAGGCATGCAGGCACGCTTAATCCAACTGTCTGAAACTAACACTACTCTTCCTCAGCAACTCTGCCCCTTTCACAAAGGTCTCCACATCCCCACAAGTGACTTATGGTCGACTTGCGGATCAGTTCTCATAGCAGCATAGCTAGTAATCAGCATAAACTGACCCATCCATGTTGTCCTTTCTGCTCCTCTTTCACACCTTCAAAATTCTAGTTCTAGTGTACTCCTCCACATTATCCCCAGCTCTACAAACACGCAGCTCTTTAACTGTATTGCCTTAACTGAAATAAACCACTTACTGCAGTGCCAAATGCAAAAGATGTGGTTCCTTTACAATTAAAATTCTGTATAATTTAGCAGAATATTCAGTTTAAAACAGAGCATTGTTTAAAAATAAATATATACAAAAGTTCAGATTTTGTTTTCAATTTCTGATATATGACTGCAAATCTAATGCAAACAAACTGAGATCTCTCAGTCTGCAAGAGCGAGAAAGACGCTAAAAAATTGTTGTTTGTTCAGAACACTCTAAATGAGATGCTCACATCTTGTCTGTTGGTTGGATTCATCTGTCTTAGAAAGTTTCTTGATTTTGCTATATGAAAATAAAGTATCAACTCTTTTGGTGCTTCATGTGTCTCAGAATGGAAAATACTGCTATAAAGTACTTTTCAGTGGGATAAAACTCTTGAGCAAACTCTGCACCGTTAAAATATTGCTCAGCGAAAGGAACAAAGCAATGAAGAACTGAGCATTTTAAAATAATATGCTAGTGGCTACGACCCATATATATCATTTTTATTACTGTAAAATAAAGTAATGCTTTTCTGTCTTTCTTTTTATAACTTAGCAAAAGCAGTGAACTGTGTCCCTGTAAATAACCCACCAGCAAGTGCTGAGACAGCACTGTCTGCAAGGCTAATGATGCTGCACCTCATTTAAAACTCAAAGCAGCTCATAGAAAATTGAGACTGCTACTAATAGGACATACAGTGAGTCAGTGCCACAAGTTTCTCCTGACCTGATTCACACTTGGAATAAGAATACAAAATAGAAATTTTCAAATCACAACTGCACTTCATCTCACATCTTCACATCAATTTCACATGACCATAACTATATCATCTGTAACTTGCATTTGCCTTTTCTCCCTCAAACCTCCCCTGAAAGCAAGATTCTTCTGAAGATGATTGTGGGTTTTTTTTCTTTTGTTTGTCAAGGGCGACTATAAAAAGCATTGTGAAGAGGGAAAAACAACTTGGGATTTTATGCACACAAGTCATTCCAAATTTGATATCTCTGTTTAACAGGGTTCTTCCTTCCTTCTATTATTAGTAAATCTCATAGTTTACTCCTCTCAGTATTGACCTGCAGGTGATGTACAAAAGAAGAAAGATTCCTTACTTATTAGCTTCTGTCACCAATAAATCCTGCATACCTACACTCTGGCATGGAAAAATCTCTTCCTGTAGAAGGTTGTTCATCACATTTTTCATGCATTGTTCTGATACGTTTAACTTTTTTGTTTCACAATTCAGCAATGAAGCAGCTATTGTTTCCAAAGTGCTGAACAAGTCCGACTGTGGGAACAAGAGACGTGCGACAACTCTCAATGGTCTCTGGTGACTGCAGATTGAGGTGCTCAGGCATGGGGGAGAAGGAAGGGGCAAGGGGAAACCTAACTGCAGAACAGACAGTTAAATGAACAACAAACCTTTTGGTGTAGCTATAAAAATTACATGTTCTGCTTCAGTTTATTTTTAGTTTCTATTCCAGTATTTTATTCCTTAGGAAAATTTCTGCTCTTTACGCATAATAGCACAAAACTCACAAGGCCAAGCACATTCTTATAAACTTGCCTGTCTAAATGCAGAGACCAGCAAAACCTCTAGCATGAATTTTTAAGGTATGAAACACCAAAGTTTCACTTTTTCTTCATTTTGTGAAACCCTCCTCTACAAGAGCCTGTACCTGTCTCACCACAAAGCAAGTCACTAGAACCCACATAGCATTAAAAATAACACTACCTCAAACACCTTTGGAGAGTACTCTACTTTTCCCATTTCTCCAATTTACTGTATGAGCCATATACTAGATCAAGGATCATATTTGCAAAACATATACAGATAACAATACATATGCCTCAGAGACATAAACATTTGACTTGGGAATAATATATACAGAAAGTCTTTTTGAGCTACAGTAGAACAGATTAAAAATATCGGAAGCACATGTACATATTAGGAATGCAGGTGAAAAGTATAATTTTTTTCTAAAGTTTTCTTTTTTTAAATTGACTTGTCATTAAAGATGGTAAAAATAAATTCTTAATTCTTAAGTCTCATGAAATAAGCAACTAAATGCAACCAGAGATCACCTCTGTGAAGGTATTTCAAAGCCATGGAGTGCTGCTCGTGACTAACTGCTGATTTATGCAAGCTAATAAGGCTCAGTAACCACATATATACACATATTGCTCCTGAACTTGCAAACACACAAGTATATGACTAATTCCATCTTGTCAATAAAGCTATGCATAAACTTATATTTGCACTGTTGGCAGGAGCTCAGCTGCAGGAGCCTGTGTTAGGCTCTGTCCTTAGTTTTCAGCATGGGAGAGCTGAACGCTGAACTGGGAATTTACATTAGGTATCTGAAATTAGAAGTTTCATATATAATCCATCAGGAAGAATATTACACCAGAGACTTACTCAGAAAGGATGGGGAATTTTAAATATACCTTCTGTGTTTAAGTGTGTAGAGAGGAAAATTAACACTATTTTGCTGAAAGCCTGTTAGTGACCTAATTCTACAGGCCGCTATTGTAATGCTGAGTGCTCATTCCCATTTCTGTCTGCAATAACCACTGTCCAAACTCCAACCCAGAGTTAGCTACTAATTAGCAAGCACACACACAGCAGGGCAAAAGAATAATAGACATTAATGTTTTCAAGGACATATTCTTTGCGTATTAACACCAGCTGCACCACTCATTAGTTGAAATATGTTGAAGCAAGTGGAATACATTCAATTTTCAAAGTATCAGTTATCATAGCTTGAGCAAATAAATACATAAAAGCCACTGAAAATAAGTCATCACAACTTATTCTTTACAGATGCAGCCACCCTAAAAAAGCACCTGATCCCATAGCACAAGAGAAAAACTAGCCATTCATGTGCAAGGGAAATGGTTTAACCTAGTACAAAGTCTATTTATACACAGGATCAAACGATTACTTAAGAGTAGTTCAGGTCTGAGAGATCATCTGTTGTTGCAAAGCCTAAAACAATTCAACTATTTCGTTCAATGAGGTTACTCGATCACAGTTCTAAATTACCTACACAGAGAAAGGATTTAAACATAACCCACAATATATGAGATAGTGGAGGTCTACTACATGGCGTTGAATCTAACAAGTGTACATTGTGAAAAGTAAATCTGATTAAGCATCGTCAAAGCTCTTCAAAGATGGGGTGAATTGGCTGAAATAAAGAAGATTGAATAAATTCATAAAAAACCTCTAACTATTGGCTCAATACGCATCTTCCCAGAACAAAGTCTTTGGTTCACATTACACTAACATCAGATTACATTAGCATAAATATTACATAGATCTAACATTAATAAGTGTTTTAAGTGAGAAGGAAGACAATATACAGGGGACAAACTACAGATTTCGAGGATTTACATCCAGATTGATCCTGTCATTTGAAACCAGAGACAACACTTGACCCCCCAAAAAATTGTTCCAAAAATTTCCTAGTGTTTTGAAAAAGAAACAGGTCAACTGCATTTAATTTGAAGGAGAAGGCTGTTCTATATTGGGAATTGTGACAATGCTGTTCTAGCAGATGAATTATGAGTTACGTGCCTGGAGACCCGTATACTAAAGACTTCTCATAGCCATGACCTTTGGTAGATTATGGAGTGGGGGTGGAGGAAGAAGGGGAAAAGGAAGAGGAACAGGTAGACTCTAGGGAACAGATATTATTATCCTTAGAACCAGCAGAAACCATAGCAGAAGTAAAAGAGTTTGACATTTATGTCCACCTCACATACAGAGCACTTCAGTGCTTGTTGCACACAAGACAACACTGAAATGTGCAATATAAATAAATCATATTTTTGTTCTGATTTTTTCTCTCTCCTCTTCTCTTTCTCTGCATAGGATTAAATATTAAAAGCTTATATCTTTGGTTTTAGCTCCAGAGTAGCAGCAAAACCTCAGAGGTCAAACATCTCTTTTGTTGCAAGTGCTGAACTTGATCCAAAACATGAAAAATCGTGAAAAATAGTTGTAGCAGGAATACTTTTAACTTAGATTCACCTTTGGGCTTCAGAGTCTGCAGAAGCCCCACCTATAATACTGACCACTATAATTTTCTCTTTAAGTTAATTTGATTTAAGCATCACTTTTGCCCTGCAGTAATATTAAGACCAATTATTTGAGAAAGATATTTTGAAGCTCTGTCCTCACTGATTTTATAGTTAAGAAAGGCCATTAGATCACTGAGTTCAAGAAGGGCAAATCCATGGTCAGCCATATAAACAGTTACATCACATGATGAGCAGCATTGCTGTTTTGGCACAAGAGCTTCTGGGTGACCAACATTAAGTCCTCCTTGAAAGGGAGAAGGGCTGCCAGGCTAAGGCAGAAACAAGCAGACAGCCCCAAAAGGCAAGTGCCTGCCCAGGCCAGACTCACAATGAGCAGAACTACGCCTCATCTCCTACTTGTCTAAATTTCCTTCTCCCCTGAGGAACTCCAAGATATTTCAGATGTGCTATGCAACTCTGAAACATGCAAGCAATCTGGAATGTAGCTTTTAAAGTTACAGAAAGCATGAATATCAGAGGTGCTCTAACTACTCTGAAGCACTGCAATGTGAAGGTATCTTCACCCTCAGCCTAAATGCTGCAGACGGGCTTGCCTTTGCACTGTTTGGGACCCACATCTCCAAGTCTGGACTAGACCACTTGGCATCAAGTGTTCTAGGTCACCAGCTGGCTCCAAAACAGCTTTTTCTGTACTTCTATGTTCAGAGTACCTGGAATGAAGAGAAAGCAGTTTTTTTAAACTTTAGGCTGAAATGTGCGGCATGCTCAAGGGCACCATATGGGGAGCACGCAAGGGTATAAAGCCAGCTGGGACAGAGCTAGTTTGCTTTGCTCACCATGCTAGCCAAGCTTGCCACAGGCCATATCAGCTCCATGTAGAATGCACATTTAACTATGCCATCTAGTCAACTAAGCCTGCATTTCCTCTTGGAGGCAAGTAATTTATTTATTTAGGGAGCAAAACTAGTTTAGATGGATGTCTGAGGCCTACAAGTAAAACATGGGGTATTTTGGGGCCAGACTGATAGCATAAACCACAATCTTCAACCACCCCTGATGCCTGTACTTTTATTATACCTTTCAGCAACTTGTACGATAATGACAAAATTCTGCAAGCATAAGAAGCATTCCAGCATACTTTTCAAAGAAATCGTTAAAGTACATTGCTTTATTTAAATTCCATGATTATGCACTACAAACTACCAGGCTACCTTGATACAAACCAGTCAAGGTTCAGTCAATATTACAAAGATAATATCGGTGTAGCTATAGGTACACAACAAGCAAAAATATATACATCTATTTTAGGAACATATGTATATTCCAAATAAAAGTGGTTTTGACTGATGATCAAAATGCATTAAGCTATATTGGCAGAGAACACTGGTATAATGTTGTTCAACAATAAAAGCATCCGCCCCAAAAAATCAACCCCCCACAGTAATCCTCTAACCAATGTTACTGTATCAGTAAAACTATTTAGCTGGCAAGGAAAATGCTGCAGCATAGAAGAATCATAGAATCATCTGGTTGGAAAAAACTTCTCAGATCGAGTCCAGCTGTACCTGTCCCCTTACTAAACCATGTCCTTAAGAAACTCATCTACCTGCCTTTTAAACACCTCCAGGGATGGTGACTCCACCACTTCCCTGGGCAGCTGTTCTCATCCCTGACCACCCTATCAGTGAAGAAATTTTTCCTAATGTCCAGTCTAAACCTCCCCTGGCGCAACTTGTGGCCATTTCCTCTAATCCTATCCCTTGTCACTTGTGAGAGGAGACCAGCACACACATCCCCTCCTCTATCACAACCTCCTTTCAGGCAGTTGTAGACAGTTACGAACTCTCCCTTCAGCCTTGTTTTCTCCAGGCTAAACATCCCTAATTCCTTCAGCTGCTCCTCGTAGGACTTGTTCTCCAGCCCCTTCTCTGCATGCACTCCAGCCCCTCAATGTCCTTCTTGTAGTGAGGGGCCCAAAGAAAGTACTACTTTACCTATTTAAGTCTTCAGGAAATTTCAGGAAGCCAAGGCTGACTGAAAGGCTTTTTCATTTTGTAGGAAGCTGCCCCTAAATTGCTGGGTTTACAGGTGAGAAAGGAGACTCTGCTCTCTGACAACACATGGCTCAAGAGAGGTGGAAGCCATCCTGCTTCCAAGTGCACCCCTAACACTAAACTGGCAATATAGGCTGCCCATCCTCTGCTTTGGGCTGTGCTGTGGGTCTGCTTCTTGGCACGGTAGGAAGTGAGGCAGAAAAGCAGGGAACTGCTACAATGCTGCCCTTGTTTCCATGACACGTGCTTTTATAACTTGTGCTCCCTGAGGTAAAAGGCATAATTTGGACTCAACAGCTGACAACTCAGCAGTTCTCTGCCTGTGGGATAAGGGAAAGCTGCTTCTGTTGTAGCAACAGTCTTTGACCTCCCCCTGATGCCAGTTCCAGACCGCACATGGAAAGGAGGGGAGACATATGCCCTTCAAAACATTACACCCTGACCAACATTCATACCCATGGGTTAGGAGCTATTTTTAGCCTAAGTGCTTTCTGCTTGCAATGAAACCTACTACAAGGGGTGATTCCAAAAGATGGCAGCAGGGAAAGGCAGATGGCAGCAAAGTGGGAAAAGACCCTGCTGAGAGTTTCTGATGCTCGCAGGAAGTGCAAAGACCTTATAGACACACAGCAGGAGGGCTCTCACAGTCTGCGAATTTAGGGATTGCAAATTTTCCAGTGGTAGGAGGCCAGCAATGATCTGCATAAAATGAATGGTGTATATGAAAAAAACAGTCCCTGGATATTATTCTCAGTGTCAGATCAGAACCTTCAGATAGCATTCATTCTAATTACCATCTGCTAGTTTATACATCAGTAAGAAAGGCAGACAAAGAACAAAGGAACCTCTGTTTGCTGGTGACTGGTAACATAGCTGCCCCTTCACCCTCCAAAGGCAAGTAAGGAAACAGCTTTGGCCATCTAGGAATTTATATGGCCCTCATCATTGCCATGCTAATGACTCTGAAAGAGATCAATAAGATTCTGGAAGATGATCCCTGGAGATACTTAACTACCTACAACTCCCAAACTTATAAATGCTTAAACCAAAAGAAAAAGATTCCAAAAATCACATTTAACCACAGCCAAGTATTAGGAAGTGGAGGGGAGAAGAGAGAAGTGAGGGTAATATTTGTAGGCATCAGCATGCATAGACGCACAGTGCATCTTTGATTAGGTCATAACACTTGCCTGATGCTTAGATTCTAAGGTTTCACAAAGTAATTATTCCCTGCCTGTGTTTGTTTGTAAAATATGTGCAGAATCACAGAATCAGGTTCCCCAGAAAAAGCAAAACCCATGACTTCTGTTTAAAGAAGAAGAAAGCAGCAATGGTGCACTATTTTCTAAGCCAACCCAGCTCCTGCTGCACTCGCTGGGGTATGGGAAACACCTCTGACCACCCCAGAGACTACCCAAAACAACAGATGAGTCAGGATGGACACTTTTCCAGCCTTTCTTTAGACAGCATCTCTCTCTGCAGCTTAAGTAACCACTGCCTCACAGGAGGACTCTGTGTCCTTGTGAGAGAGCACACTGGAAGCAAGGGACCATGGGCTCCAGATCCTGCTCCCAAGGATTATTTATATCTCCTAAACTAATCTTTGAAGTGTTTATGGAATGAAATACATCAACCAGCTTTGGGGTATAGAGCACAATCACCTCTCAAGCCTTATCTAGAAGTAATTTATTTTTCTTATTTTCAGACAGAAATTTGATACCTAATAGTCACAAAGGAATTATAACGAAATTTCAGGGGGAAAGATTCACCAAAACACGAAACATTTCAACTAATGCTAGCTAGTTATAGCAACAGGACTAAAACTGACTTTCATACCTGCTCTCCCCGTTTTCCTTCATGTGAATTAATGTCTAACCCAGAGTAAGTATCCTCTCCTAAAGCCACCAGTATCTCATTTGAGTTCTCAGTTCTTTCACCTATGTGAGTATCTTTAAATTTCCCACATCAGACTTTTTTGTCTACTGCTAATTAACATCCTTTCATTTGAATCATCTCTGTATTTCAACAGCAGTTTGAATGTAAGATCCCAGTGTTTGTGTCCTAGACCAAATACATATTACTGAGAATGGAACAAAACTAACTTCAAAAAGTTTCCTGATTTCTTTTTTTTTTCCCTTCCATTATCCAAAAGTTGCCTTTCAACAGCTCAAATAAGCTTGTTACAAGATAACATAAACTATTATTTAAAACTGTATCAATAATTTTTGCTTTCAGCCAACAAATGTCTCAACAGAACAAGAACGGCTAAATGTAGCATCCTCTGCATTCCTATGGGCATTGGCACATAACTGGAAAAGTACCTCATGTACCTGGTCACATCATCTATTGGGTCATTTGCAGAAAAACATAATCCATCTGCATCAGCCTTATGATGCACTGCATTCTGCAAGAGAGAGTCAGTATTTACAAACATCTAGATTGTTTAAGACTGCCAGACATTTTCTTCTTGAGGTATCATTTTATCTTTCAGGTGGAATTCTTACTAACATACCGAGTTTAAATACGTTTTCTCATAAGGCACAAAACCTGCTGGAGGTCACCCACTGGACTGAACAATCTAATATTCATGCTCTAAGAGAGCTGTTTCTAATAGATTTACAAACTGTTCTAGCATTGCCTATGGATATAAATTCAGATTTCATTTGAACATTTACTAAAGCCCTGAGCTACGCAACGCTGAAGCAGGTGTGACCTTATAGCCATAGACTGTAACTCATAAAGCACTTGAAAACTAAAGGCCTATGAACGCCCTGCTAAAGTAGCAGTGGCAGCTTTGCCACTTTTGAAAATAAGAAAGAGTTCTTGGAGAGCATCTCCACTCATAGGTCTGTTCCCATGTGCTCCTGACTTGCCTCTGGCAAGTTTGCAAGCATGCCCTCACCTAAAGGTTAAGTCTCTCCCTTTCCTCAGCACACCTGTAAAGGGATTTTGCACAATCTAACTTATAGATAATGCTTGCCACTGGTTGCTCTAAGTGACTAAAGCAATATGTTTGAAGAGTGCACAATGGAAACTGTTATCACAGTTAATAACGCTGATAGAGGTTTGAATAGGTGAAACCGTGATAAGATGAAAGGATGCAAAGACTAAGTAAACAGAAAGCAAAACCAAACAAAATAAGGTGATCTACTGCCTAAAAGCTATACTCCAAACCAGCTCCAAGTTAGAGATTTCTAAGTTTTCCATCTGTGGACTTTTGCAATATTTTCCAGTTTAGATTCATAGCCCTGCAGCCTACTGATGCTGCACTGTGTTTTCTCAGTAGCCTCGGCAGACCTCTCAGACATAACCTGCAGACCCCTATCAAGCTAACCGCAGGCAACCCATGCCAAGCAATACTAATCAACTGCTGATACAGCACTACTCCGTCTGTGGATCCACTCGCTGCATTTGCCTTTATCTCTTCCACATCGTAATCCTTCTCCTCATCAATCATAATTTTTGTTTTGATCATGACTCATACTGGGGCCAAATCCAGGAGACTTCTATGTGCATGCTCACCTTTATCACCAAAACCGAACAGAAATCAAAGCTTATCTTTACCATCAAAACCATACAGCATACAATGGTTGAGAAGTGAGGGACAAGTACAGACTATTTGCAGATCAAGGCGTTCATGCATTCTTCCCTACAGGATGTGCAAACCTTTGTATGAAAGAACGTGTGCACCAATTCACCTAAACTGAACAACATACTGTTTCAGCTGGTATTACCACATGCCGATTTGAGAGGAAACATGGCACGATACGGACTTCAATTTTTCCCACAGCTACTAAACCTGCTAAGTCTGACTAACAGTCTGAATTCACGCTGTGGTGTAGAACTAAAGGTGTAAAAAGAATTTAGAGAATTCTTCACAGTAAGGAAAAACTGCAGAACGGACTTCCAGGTAGGATGTCAAAGGCAAGTCACGTTGCCTTACTCAGGAAACAAACCAGGTTTCAAATACAGCAGAAAGCTACCCAATGCTCACGCGTTCCTGAAGAGAATTTGACAGGACACGACCAGCTTAATTTAACATTTGACTATTTTTGCAACGGAGATTTTAAGTGTGGAAGTCTGTGGAAAAGAATCAAAGTTGACAATTTCTACACAACTGTTCCCATCCTAACTCTCCCTGGCACTAGATGATTATGTCTATCCAGAGCTTTACTCCCATGTATAGCCAAGTTCGCATGCATGCATGACCAATTACAATTAGAAACCAAACAAAGCATGTATATCATCAACTCCTACCGAACCAACACACATCATGCCAGTACAATATACATGCCCAGTTCAAATTTACTTACATGTGCTGAATTTTAACAAGGGAATGACGTTCTTTGCAGAATTCCTTCAGAGGCTTAGACAGATCTTTTTTAAACACAACCTCTAAACACATTAGAAACTCAATCCCTCAAAATAGCCACGGCAAGCTGCCACTGCGCCGGTGTCCCTGCACAGCCACTGTGCGACAAAGGCACGCAGCAGGTCTGAGAGGCTCTTAGATTCACCCTCCAAAGCTCCCCCCCCTTTTTTTTTTAAAAAAAAGGGTGATACCTAGTTAAACTTAACTAAATAAAAGCACAAAACAAAAGAGGCGTAAGTATTATTTACCCGCTTTTCAGTCCTTGAGCCAATCAACCTGCCTCTTCTTCAACAGAAGAATGAGCTGTTGACAAAACACAGCCTCTATTTAAGCCGCAGGCTCCGGGCAGCGCAGCCGCCGGTCTCTCTCCCCGCGGTGTCCCCAGGGGTGGCTGCCCCGCTCTGCGCCACCACCTGTGCCCCTCGCCCCCGGCCCAGCCCCAGCGGGAAAGCAGGGAAGCAGGCGAGGGGCTAGCAAACCACGCCGGGTCCTGGCTGCGCTGCAACCCCCTCCCACGGCCCCTCCTCGCCGGCGCCTCCCCGGGGCGGGCAGGGGGAGGGATGGAAGGGGCATCCATCCATCATCGCGCCCCTCGGGCTTCCCGCTCCCAGGTGCGAGCGTAGCCCCGGGGGGGGCCCGGCACTCACCCGCCGCCGCCTCGCCGTGCCCTGCGGCAGCCGCATCGCGGGAGGAGCGCGGGGCTGCCCGCGACGCGTCCCGGCGGCCCAGCTCCGGCGGGCAGCAGTGCGCAGCGCCGACAGGAAGGAGGGATGGAGCCGGGGCGGGAGGGAGGGAAGGAGGGATGGAGGAGAGGGGCTGGCGGGCTGCCTGCGGGAGGAGTCTGCGGCGCGCCCCGCCCGACCCTGCCCCCGGGGCGGCACCGCCTCCCGCCCCAGCCCCGCCGCCGCGGCTCCCGCTGCGCCGGGCCGAGGCCACCCGGGATACGGGGCTAGCGCCCGTCTGTAGCCGTGTTGCCGGCGTTGCCGTCGGGAATGAGTTGTTAGAGACCCCTGAGTGACGCGGGGTGTCGTCGGGTCCCCGGCAGCTGCGGGGGTGGGTGAAGTCACGGATCTGAGCTGACCATTTCAGGTTCTCTCCGTGCCACGAAAAATACCCTTCTTAGATAAGTGGCTCGAATATCTCCTGTGCTCCAGGGTCTGAAGTGGTGGGCCTGGCCCTCCAAACCCAAGAGACTGTTGATTCATTTTATCTTTGTGTTTGCCTCTAGTTTTGAGGTCTGGGACTTGACCTCCAACATTTCTTCGAAGCCACAACAGCTACGTGCCAGCCTCCCTCTTAAATTAAACTTGAAATCTTCACAATCCCACAGTCTCAAGGGCCAGGCAATTAAAAAGTATATACCATGAGGCCCATAAAATCACAAGAGTTGGCAAGCCTGTGGCTCCTCTCTTGTTCCCCAGTAAACCACAGCAGAACAGGGAGAAAAAGTAACTGTTCAGTTTTCCTTGCATTTTTTCTGCCTACATTTTCCTACAAAGGTATTTCAAGTAACTATATCTTGTTGGTTTTTTTCTGGTAGCCTAGCTGATAAAGAGCTGCAATGACTTGTATGAAGGTCCTGGGCCAAGCTCGTGTCCCGTCTTGGCTAAGTATAATAGGTTAATTAAGGTCCCCAAAGCCAGAGTCTCTTGCCATCCTGCACATTCCGTGGCTAAGTGAATACGGGCTATTTTGTACAGAAGAGGTCTTTCACCTTTTCTTACCCTTTCCAGTGTTTTTGCTTGTAGAAAGAGAATTGAAGATTCAGTAGGCCAGCAAGAGATCCATCATCCTTAGTTAGGTCACACATCTGAAATTAAGTTCAGATCTCTTCCGGCTCAAGAGCACACTTGACTTCAGGCCTTGTGTTCCGAACCAGTTGTTTATCAGCTGACCTGTGTCACCTTCTCAAGAGGAAGGATTGAGTCTCCTTGTAAACATACCATTCTTGGGAAAGAAGAGAGGTTTTTTAAATGGCATTTGGAGAGACGGTCTGTGTTGTGAATCCTAAGCAGAAGGTGATATCTTCTCCTGATGCACATTGAACCATTCATAACTCCAAGGATGGGCAGTCTTTAAGAGGATTATCTTAGGGTCTTCTATCTAGTAGATTTAAGCAGTTATCTTTCCAGCATATCAGTCAGCTCTTCACAATCCCACATCTCTCCCCAACTGGAAGGTCTGCTGGATGGCTAGTTCTGTGGTCTAGACTTTACTCCAGACACCAAGAGATCTGCCTAAAATAAATTTTGCATTTATTTCCCTGTTCCTGTTCTGGTCCAGAAGCCCTCCTGTCCCTTTTCCATGCAACAGCAGCCAAATCACAATGAAACTGGAAATATCCATAGCGGCAGAAGGCTTAGGGAGAATGTGGCCATTTCATTGCACATGATCCATCCAAGGGACAACTGCATCTGCCTTTCTCTGTTTATAGATCCCATTAATTGGAGGCTGGTACCCTCTCTAGAGTCTGTATCCAAGGCTTAGATGGGTTCAGCTTGTGCCTTTGCCATGCATGACAGATACACAAATGCAGGTTTGCATCCATGAAAGCAACACAAGAATTTTATGCAAGAACTTTCTTTCAAAGGTGTTGAAAATGTTAAATGAAATTATACCACCTTTTTTTTTTTTTTTCCAGCTCATGTTATTTCACCTTTAGTAAAGGCTCACAGGCATCTCTCTTGTCAGGAAGCACTGTACCATGTACCTACCTCCTCTCATGTACCATGAGTAATTGTGGAAGATTTGGCTCATTTTCTGTATTATGAAATCAAGTGAATTTTAATATTTTCTTTTTTTTTTAATTAACAAGGCATCTTCACTGTAATTCACAGACATTCCACACTTGAACTGGGTAAAGAAGCATGGGATTTTTTCTCCTAAGCAGAAAAATGTGATTGTGAAATTAGAAGAAGCTGCCAGGAGAAATCAGAGGTAAGGGTAATTCTTGAAGTTATTTTTAAGGTTTTGATATTGTATTAATGACTCAATTTTTGATGACTCAGTTGGAAGTTAGTAAACTTTCTAGATCTGATGCTATTTAAGACATATCAGGATAGTACGAATTTAAAGATGATAATGATACAGATAGTGGGTATCTGTTATCTCTTTTTTAATACAGTAAACTATGCTAATTTAAATATAAATACCCCTTGAAAAATGACTGGTCTAATTACCCTTCTACTTCTGATCTGCAGAAAACATGCTATTCATGCATCCTGTCTCATCATGAGACCTTCCCTGTAAAATATCATAGTTGCTATATTTTAGAATGAAATTTATCTGCATATATTACATATATGCAGGCCATTTATTGTTTCCTGCCTTATCTCTGATTTCCAGAAAACTGAAGGACAGATACTGGAATGCACACTGTGTATTTATATACTCAGTGTAGGATTTTGTCATTGATTTTAACAGCAGCAGGCCTGTGCACTTAAACATTAATATTTTGGACAGTGAGAAAGGAAGGTTTAAATCTCTTCAGATTGTGGGCTAGTTTTAGTTTATATTAGTTTATCATCTCAGTGCTTAGCATTACTTAGAGAACAACAATATCTGCTGCATTGGTCAGAAAAAACTTTTTGGGGCATATAAATTCCAAATGAAAGTGAGAAGCCCTGTTAGGACATTTTCATAATTGAGAGTTTCCTGGAGCCATTTAGTCTTGTATTTAAGGGTGTGTTGGTTATTTATGGCAGAGAAAAGGAGCGGATGTGTTGATGTTCTGGAACTTTTCCTTTGTGCATTGTTTCCCATTTCACAGTTGTATTTGGCACCCACTTTCCTCCAGCCAATAAAGAGTATTAAAGAACTTCCTTTGCTGAGAAGTTGTGTGCACATTTTACAAACCATACAGTTTAACCAAAAGTGTGAGAGAGAATACTTCTACCAGCATTTAAAAATGCCAGAGATTGTAAATATATAATATTGCCAGCAAAGGTCTGCCAGTGATTCCTTTTATGGGCTATCTATTCCTGTTTTCTTTAAAAAAATGGTTGTATAATAGAACCAACAAAGCAAATTTGGATCTGACTGAATGTATTCAGGAAAACCAATAACAAAACTTACACTGGCTGTGATAAGAGCTGGAGTAGCCTCTCTTCATGCCAAGAATAACCTCGAGTGCTGTGGATAGTGCATGTGTTTTTTTTGTGCACTCACAAAGCAACAGTTCTTTCCTATGAGGACTCAGGCAAAGCATCCCTGTGTGGTCAAACTGGCGCAGAGCTGTTCTTGGAAATGAGTACACTGACCCCAGAGAAATAATCTCTTTGCAAACAGCATGTTTCAAATAAAGAGAATTTTCATCACCAGAGACCTATGCCTGTAAACCAAGTGACAGGTTGGCAACAAATTACCAAAGGGCTTAAGAAAATTCTCTGGTGTCTCCTATCTGCAGGAAAACCTGCAGGTCTATTGTGGGGTTTTTGTTTGCAGGAAGAAGTAATGAAAGGCTTTGATCTACTTACCTGCACTAACTTAGATAGTGCATTAAATTTAAAAAGAAATGGAAATAAAAATGTTACTTCCCCAAAGCAATTAAATTGAAGGCACTTGCACTCCTTTCATTGGAAAAAAATCTACTTCAGATTCTTGAAAAATACATGGTGTGCAAAGGCTGGATTCACTAACCAGTAATAAGACCCTTATGACTGGCACTGAAGCAAAGCTTCTCCCATATGGTAGACAGATGCTAGCAGGTGGATCTCATTGCCACACACTGCTGAATGTCAAGGTCTTTGTGTCCAAGTGGTCTGTCTAATCAGGGTAATTTTTGCATAGGACAGAGAACAAGGGGCACCAACTGTTCAGTCCTCACTAAGAACATTAAGTCTGTCTCCACTGGCAACAACAAACTTATTTGGAACTGAACTTTTAAGTCTTCCTGAGTCAAGCAGTTGTTACGCAATGATTTTGCCTCGGACTCTTGCTTACCTTGTCCTCCATGAATCTCTGGAAAAGTTTCTGCCCATTGCCTTATTTCCTCATTTCCCATCTTTATGGTTACTGTCTGTCTTCCTTTTTGGAAGATGTTGTCTGTGTCCATGTATTATCAAAGTATGGTTTGGGGGGTCTTGAGTTGCCTATGCTATGGATTTATCTGAGCAAGGGCACTGAACCTTTGGTCTTGTGCTGTGATCTTGATGTAGACAACATGCTACTCACCATTCCTTGCTTTAATTGCTGTCTTTCATGTCCATTGTGTCCATTAATGCTCATTCTTTCCACCCTTACTCTAGTGCAGTCTTCTGATGCTTCCTCATGCAGGCAAATATTTCCATTCATGCTTCATTCAGATGATTCTTAATACTTCAGTTACAAATGTCTATAGTGGCCACAGTGAACTAATGTCTGAGAAGGAACCCACTGCTGAAATTCCTCTGCTAGAACAACCAGGATTCTGTCAGCTGATTGACAGCTGTAGGCCTTCTTCCCAGTCTAAGCATCTGTGCCGTCCTGCGGTTGATTGTACTGGCAGTGTAAAGTTCAGCACATGCTTCATCATCATGTTGGATGTGTCCCACTGCTGAGTTCCATACAGTAGCCTGAGAGGTCAGTCTGCAGGTCAGTGAAATAAGATAAAGCATAGTTCTTGGAAAGAAATTAAGCTAAATATAAATTTCTGAAGAAACACCAACAAATGGTAACAATCTTACTAACTGTGGAAGGGTTGGTGGAACCAGTCCTAGAATTAAGTCTGATTTATGGATATGAAATTGAAGAGGCTTACTTTGCACAGTAGAGGGAGGGCCTAATTATATCATGAAAACGAGTATTTATGAGAGTAAGAAGCTAATTTAGATTAGTATCAGCCAGAAAAGCATGGAAATCTGTAAATAAAAAAATACTAAGAACATCTCAGACATTCCTATACTCTCAATATTGCAAGATCTCCATTGGCTCCCCAACATCAGCGTATCACATTCAAACATACTGCCTTGTTCTATGTAACTTTTAGCTATGCTCCTTATTTAGCAATTTCTATCACTATGATGGTGACATTTTCCAATGCAGTGTTGTTCCCATCAGTCATACCTTTCTGCTCACCAATTTATCAGCTAGATATTGCTACGCTTTCTTTACTTCTATGATATCCCACAAAGAAATGTCCCCTTGACTACAAAGCTTAGTAAGTTGATGCTTCAGATTTTCTGTGCTTCAGTCCATGGCCTGAACATGTCTGATGAGTGTTGGATGAATTTGAAGGACCGTAAGCTGTTATGAACTTCATGTGCCCTCCAGAGCCGATCTCTACATGAACAAGAGCTGTTTGACCAGAATTCATGTTACTCAGCTGAGCTGTCAGCTTCAGTGAATCCTGAGTAAGTAGCTATAATTTTAAAAATTCTCCTTGCCAAAGTTTCCAGGCAGCAATACCCTCTACCCTTGCTTGAACCATAACCAGGGAAAAAAATATGCCTTCTCCCATACTATCCTGGGACTGAGCTGCAAGCACACTTACTGCTTGGAACCAAATTTCTGTGCATTAGAGTAGTAGTGAGACAAAGATAGCTCAGCCAGAGAGAAGGTAGGCATATGTAACAAATGCTTTTCAGGAATATATGAAATTCTATATTTACGTGGTTCATGGCATTCCTCTTGCCAGTCTTTCCATGTCATTTTTAAGATTAGAGTTTCAATATTGCTTAACATAGGGCAGCAAAGTTTGGAATATTATAATATTAAATAATGTGCAGATAAAACACCTTAAGATGTGTCCTTGGAGGATACAAGGGAAAAATCCATTTATTAGAGCAACTTTATCCTTTCAGGGCCTTTAAAAATGTTTGGTGTGTCCACTCACTCTGGTTAACTACAGTTTTTATGCAGTCTAATAACAGGTCTGTATTTGTACATAAACAGAAATTCTAACTCTAGTAAAGAACATAATCCCAGCATATTTGAAAGTCAAGTTGAAAAGTGCTTTCATAAAAGCAGGCATTTGTTTGCATTAGGTTAAATATTGCAACAAATTCTGTACCCATTCCAGGAGTTTCCATCAAAGGTGGACCTATTTTTATCCTCTGTTTTGCTTTTAGTTTTATACAAAAAACCATCTCTAGTGATGACGTACAATCCTAACCTAGTACCCACTTAATTACATATCTGCATACATCCTCACATCCTCCCTTCTGGTGTAACAAGCTCCTTTGCTTTCACTAGTTCACATATTGACAGCAATCTCAATCTGCCTTTGCACATGCCTAGTAAAGCCAAAGGAGCTGCCCACCTAGGAAATTATTTGTTGTAGCACCCAGGTTGTGAGATTAAGCTTCTTCAGGCAGAAAACTATTTTCTGTAAAACATTTCTTAGGACATGTGTGGACAGCACTGGAGGCACCAGAAATGTACCTACATGCTGAAAATTGTGCGACTGAGCGTGCTTTGTCTCGTTCTCCATCTTTGCCAAGCTGAATGTCTAGGCAACTTCCTTCCTCACTTGGGTCACCTGAGGTGCAGAGGGTAACTATCCCTGTGCCATAGATCCCCATTTGTCAGCATTCAGCTAAAACTGATTTATATTCACACTTGGCTCTGGTCAATACTTCCTGCTGAGAAGCATAGCTCGCAGGGAGGTTGCAAAGTATGTTCTTGAAGATGCTGTGAGTGCATGAGGCAGAGGCTGACTTAAAGCATGTATTGACCTAGATTAGGATTTAACAGGTACTCTTTCTGCCACCAGTATGAACTTCAGCATCCACTGTGTAGCTTCTTCCATGATCCTCTACAGTGTCATGTTAGCATAAATCCGTACACATTCACACAGTAAGACAGATGAAGGAAACAATTTCTTTTTTTTTCTTAATTAACATCCCCTTGAAGTATTTTTTCACGGAATAGTTCTCTTGCTGTGAAATACACTGAAGACAAACATCAATCCGCTGGCAGGGTGGTACGAGGTATTAGTGAACAGGAAGATACAACCAAAGGCAAAGATTGAAGAGCTATAGAGCTGGGATAAATAACCAAGGGCAAAAGTTGAAGGAGTACTCCTGCTGTGTGTCAAACCACAGTCCTGGGCTCTAGGCCGCCCTTAATCTGGCAGTGGTGGTGAGTTCAGCCTTCAGCTATGTGCCTTAGCCACTGGACTGGAGTATTTAAGTCAAGGCCAGAGACCCAAGCTCTCTTGCAATAGTCAGGATGGACTGACAGTAAGAACCAGAGAAAAACAGGGATCTTGCCTTTTGTCCATTGTCTGAAGCAACATAGTGACAGCTGATGGAACAAAGCTGTGCTCCCAATAGCAAAGATCATCTGGATTCTGCTCTTTGTGAGCCTACATCTCAGCACCTCACCCTCTACAGAACAATATAAGGAAGTCATTTGAGTACCTGCTGGAATATGGAATCTACCTTGCCTGGCAGGATTGCCTGGCTTTCAGAAGAACATACATCCAGGAAGTCTTCATTAGGCTTCTAATTCCAATTTAGAAGTATTTCAGTGAAACCTCAGTAAAGGTGTTTGGTTTTGGCATGATGGCTGTTGCAAAATTCAAGTGATGAATGCCTCTTTGTCCTGTACCTCCTCTGTATTTTCTGCATGGTGCTGCTGTAGGATGCAGCCTGGAGCTGAACATGCATAAGTTATGGACACTGCAGCACTCTGTGTTTTAATGTTTCTTATGCTTTGCTTAGGCTGCTAGTTCTTCTTCATTTAAAGTAAATATCGAGAACACAAAAAATCAAAGCCCATACATGCTGTTTGCTGACTATAAAATATGGAATTACAAATAGATCTAGTGAACAGGGGAAAAGGCTCACAGGAGCCTGCTGAGCACAGGGCACTTGGTCTAGCCAAAAGGAAATTCCTGTTGTCTCATTTATTTTCTCAGTTTTTCTGTCCTACACAGTTTTGTAAGCTGAAGGTTTTTTGTCTTCCTTCTTTTCATATAAACCAACAGGCAGCAATTCCACCATGCCTTGTGCCAGACCCTTACATGTAGTCTTCTTTTTCATACCTGTAATTAGCAGGACTGATGCTTATGGATACCCTCTGAAAGTCTTGAGGGGCAGGATATACACACTGCATGAAGTCACATTTAGATGGAGTCTCTCATAATCTTTGGAGATCATGTTACTAACAACAATCCTTTGTGTTACATGTTGTGCTTCTTACAATTCTCAGGCCTTCTCAGTGGGCATTTGTGGCCTGAAAACCACTGTTGGATATAAGCACCAGAGAATTTTTTGCCTCTGAAGTCACATGGGAGAAACAACAGATGTTTGTGAAAACATCACCTCCAGCTGCAGGGGTGTTTAAAGACTTGAATGGGAAGTGGAAGAGCTTGAGTGCAGTGGGCAAGGGTGCCAGAGGATGTTTCCCAAGTCCACAGTGTGCTCTGACCACCTCATTAGGCTAGAGGGCACTGTCCACTCTGCTTCTGAGTCAGAAGTCCCTTAAAAAACAAAAGTGAAGCTATGAAGGCAGAAAAGACTGGAACAGAAATTAAGGTGATTGTTCAAACAGTAGTGCCTGGGTAGGGAAGGGGAAGTGAAACTTCTAGTCCCTGCTCCAGGACATGCATTTTTTTGTGTATTCAGGTGCACTAGCCATGTATTTTTTCATACAGAACTGTTAGGCTTGCTGAGGAAGTTGGGAAGAAATGTGTGTTTACCCATGAAAGTCACACTATGATTCACCCTGGCCCTTATTACAGGCAGCGACCTTGACCCACCTTATGCAATCTTACTACTTTCCCGGACTTTAGAGGAACAAAACTCTTTGTGCTGAGCTGTTTCAGAATGGCCTGATTCCTCCCACAGAGAAACCTGCACAAGAAGAGTCCTGACAGAAAGACTTGCTGAAATTTCCTGTCCTTCTACAGTTTAGCATAAGCTGTGCCATAACAGGTTCTTCCTTAAGGTCCAAGTGGTAAAAACTTCCCCCAAAATTCCTACTTCTGGAGGAGGTAGAAGTTAGAATAGCCGTTGGTATGTGCCAGCTGAAACTCAGCAGCAGTGAGAAAAGGTGACTCTCAGGAAGTAAGGGCTGATTAACAGTAGTTTTGAGCTGGGAGTACAGAGCAGTACTGTCCTGCAGTGATACCAAAGCAGGCGTCTCTCTATTTCCATGCCTGCAACTCCACAGCGAGTCTCCAGAATTAGGAGACAAGCTTATGTGCCCCACAGACAACAGTGGTTGCTCAAATCATTGCTTTTTTTGCAATATGTGGTAGTCAGAGGGACTGCAGTCTCGCTGTTATTATTGAAAATGGATGTGAGGCCTGTCCTGCCAGTGCATCTGGCTCTGGCTCCAGAAGAAAGGGAACATACCAAAGGCTTCAGGGAGAATTTGTACCAGTTCACCTATGGGATGGATTGCCCACATCTGCTGAAAGGAAGAATAAGAATAAGGTCTGCTTTCAATGGGAACTAGTCAGCACAGTCTCAGACTGACCCAGAAACAAGCACTACAGTTTAAGAAGAGAAAGTCTGAGGGAGAGTGTTACCTCAAACATTGAAAAATATCTTGCTGCAGCTCTGTAAATGCTCTTGCCTCTCTCTCCTTGTTTGCTTGTTTGTTTGTTTCTTCCTAATTATTGTCTCTTCAGTCTCCTATTACTCTTTCCTCTTATTACTCTGAAGCTGGTTAAGGGGCTACTCTTGCACTTTCTTACAGAGAACTACCCTCTATGATCTCAAGTGTCATAGAAATTTCCAGAGTGATAGGCCTCCTTTCATACTGCAGCAGTCACCAAATGTGATGCTACTCTTACCTTTTGAGATAAAACACAAGCTGCAGAACAAACCCACTAAATAGTCTCCTAGAGACTACACTTCTCTAAATGCAGCACTGTGCAAAGAAGTAACTTTCACAGGAAATCTATGTACTGGAAACAAATGAGAAGCATGGGACTCTAAAGATTAGAGAGGAAAGATTATGTTTAGCTAGTCATTTTCAGCTTCCAGCAGTTTGGAAAGATAAAACTACGTAACTGGCAAATTTTATTAAGGGACATAAACCAGCTCCATATTTATTGGCATGAATGTTTAATAACAAACCTGGCTAGGCAAAGTGAGTATAAATCTCTTGTATTTGATATATGCAGGAGCAGATCAGGTCTATGCAAACCTTTGCTGTCACTTTTAGTGAGAAAAGAATTGAATACTCTATCTTATGACCTATGCCCTGACAAAGCTTTTCCTGAGAAAGATACATGGAGCAGAGAGGATGACATGATCATTAGAAAGATTGATACTTTACCACTATGACTCATTCTTCCCCCATAATTTTTTCCCTAAAAGGCAATTAATGGTGTTTAAAAGATGTTTGTTAATGCCTGCTCTTGCAAACAAATGTAATTAACACATAATTTGTGATTTTGCAATTTTACTTTTGAAATTAATGCAACACTGAATAATCTTAACAAGTTTCAAGATCAATGCGTTTTGCATTTTCTTGAGAAAGGATTTTATGCATGAAGTCCTCTTTTTTAGGCTAAAGAGAAACAACATTGGACAGCTCCTGAATAACCTTAATACAGTAGTATTAATTGTTGACCAGTTTGTGTATAATCGCTATCTAAATTGCACATATTCCTTTAATTACAAAAGCTAGCTTTCCTTTAGTTCAAAACTGTTACATTTCCTGTGTTCTTTTGCTTTATTGTTATAAAAGTATTAGTTTAGTTTTACAAAACTCAGAGAGAGGCAACAGTTAACTATTAAGAGAATATATTCCACAAAAGTATACCTGTCAAATCTATATCGTTTGTGACCTTCAATATCTCAAATTTAAGCCTAACCAGTTCAGAAGAATGAACTTATAGCATATAAACCAATCCAAAATTACTTGGATAATGAAGATTCTGTGATGTTGCATGAGCAGAAGTGGACCTCTATTGTGCTCTTTTTGTATGACTTCAGCAAAAATTTCTGTATTTTTATATATTTTTGTATGATCCAGCAAAACCTGAGGTGCTGGTGGCTTGTGAAAAACAAGAGAAGATGTACAGATCCACATCTAGAAAAACGAAAGCATGTAGACCTGTCTTAGGCATCAGCAATCTGTGCCACTCCACTGCTTTTTGGAGTGTGATCCGTCATGACTTTGATGGTAAGAGCTTGGAACCTCCTCAAAGCACATCTTTTGGCGCTGATCTCATAGTTTTGTAAATGACATATAAAGGTTGTGTTCTTTGATTCCAAGTGAAGTTATAGAACTGTCTTGGAGTGTTCCGGCATCCTTAAGATATTTGTCCAGCATCCCACCAATTCAGAACAGCAGAACTGAAATGAAATATTGTCTAGGGAAAGTGTGAGTTTACTCTGATTTTGAAAAATAGAATAAATAAATAAAAAAACCCCAAGAAACCCCAGCAGACAGTGGTTTAAACTAAGATATATTTTCCCTGCCCCAAAGGTTTGTTAACATTCTCTTCTGCTATAACAGAAGACAGTTAACATAACTCTTCTGCTATACATTTGTTAAAGTCTGTTATAGCCAACAGAGAAACAAATGAGCAGGAAGGGAAAGCAGCATGGAAATACCAGATGTCACTGGAGAAGTTCTTGCCACAACGACCTGAGAAAGTTAGATGAGAGCTCCTGTGAGTGTTGGCTGAAAGAAATTATGAAAGGAATTATCAGCAGTGGAAAGGATGCTAGCTCTTAGCATCCTGTATAGACAAGGACACAAGCTAACTAGAATCTTTGAAAATGAACTGGAATACATCACAAAAGGTCCACGTCTGTCACTGCCTGCTTCTCTGAATGGGAATTGTCTACAACAGCTTGCATTTTGTTAATTTCCCAAATGACATGAGGGCAAGAGAGGCAATATTGCTTGGAAGGCCCATACAAAACTACTCAAAATGATAGGACATATGCGTCTTAGACATAACGGAGATATGAAGTATAATCACTGAATACTGAGCAGTTGCTCAATGTCCAAAGCAGTGCTTCAATTTTATCCTGAATGTTTACTCCTACAGCTTAAAGAACAGGTAATCAACCTGAAAACTTTAATGCGCAAACAGCATCCAATCTTTGTTTACAAATAAGTCTTGTATAAGTTTACAGATTTGAAGATGTTTGGGTTTTGTTATTTTTTCTTTATTCTGCATTCAAACAATTTAGAAGTGTCAATGTATATCATTACGAAATAGTTTTCATAGGGGATTTCTTATTGGAAACTAATGGAAAGCATGGAGGTTTAGTGGTTAAGGCAGAATTGTGGAGGGTTACACTGAGAACAATGGACAGGGGTTTGCAGACCCAGTGGTTCCCATATTTTAGCATAGAATATTGCCGTGGTTTTTCACTATGCATAGCCTAGCAGGCATAGTCACTGTAAAGACAAGGAGACTAAATCTAAAGGTGATGGGCAACCACCATACATATTTGTTTCTGCAAGCACAAACCAACAGTTCTGAGTTGAGATCCTCACTCTGAAATAATGTGGAAAAGCTTGCACAAGAAAACCAAGTGAGAAGAAACAGATAAGAAACAAAAAAGGGGCAAATATAGCTAAATACCCCTGTCACCAACTTCTCAATACAACCACTTTCGTATTAGAATAAGGGAAATGTAGTTTGTTGGGGTTTTTTTTTCAAAAATAATAATGTCCATATTCTGTTACAGAAACTATGCAGATCTTGATATACTCCTGAAACTGTCATACCAGAATGAGAGTTGACAATAATTTGTAAGAATGAGCTTAGGTTGTTTGGCCAGTTAAAACCTTTTCAACAACAATCATACTCTTAATGTCTTCTCTTTGTGAATTTTTACGATCTTCTCCTGAGACACATAATTTGATCATGATAGACTTAAGCTTTTGTCATTCAGTGATGCCCATACGATTTTCATTGGAGTCAAGAAAAGAATTGCATTGGTGGTTTTCATAGATGAAGGCTTAGAATAAGTTAGGAAGTTTTGAATCGTTTCAGATTTAATGACACAGACAGATGCCAGCTTGAATGTTTGAAAAGCCACATCTGGAGATATGCAAAAAGATGGAATTGTGGCCTTATAAAGATACTCATACTATACATAAAGATTATCAAAAAGATTATTATGGTCAAAGGTTTATTATATGAATTTTATGCTATTTCTTTCTTTTAAAAAACAGACAGATTTGTAGATCATATTTTGTAAAAGCCTATCAACTCACATAGAAACCACTGTGACATGACTCTGAGCTTCTAAAGAGGTGAAAAACCTTTTCTGAAGTTGAAAATCTTAAGTTATTCAAAGTTCATTTGTTCGAGAGATGGTGGCTACAACAAGATCTAATGCAGAGGGAACCTCCCAAGGAAGTTTGAGTATATTAAAAAACTTCCGAATGATTCCAGTAAAGTCCTTGTACAGAAAGTTCCAGCTCACTTCTTGTTTACTTGGTTAGCTGCTGTAGAAGAGTCACATAGGATTTCCCTAACAAATCACATGTTCTCATATTGCAGAATCCTTGAGCCAAATGCATAGAAAACCTTGGATAACCTTTTCTTCCTCAATATACACATGGAGAAATAGTCTGTTTTCAACATTTTTGGCCTTACATTACATAGAAAATAGCCAAATAATGACCTATTTCAGCATATTTCCTTCTGTACTCTAAACAGCATCTGTATAATTTTCTGTTAGTTTTAAAAGACAATACTTTATAAGAAAGAGGGTTATACATTTAGTAATATTGCACGAGTGTAGATTCACAATTTTGAATATTATTTTGCAGGAAATTACTCTGTTCCAAGTGCTGTGAGCTATGTTCCCATGCCTACTGAGCTAAACAGACCTGAGGCTAGAAGAGGATTTGAACTTGTTTTTTTGGAAAGCCTGGTTCCCACTATCTGCTTCTTTCTTAGGCGCTTCAAAGTCACACATTGCCTCACCCTTAAGCATTTGGCTTTCATAACTGATTCTCTGAGCTCCAAGTGCAAGGAATTGCCTTACATCAGTGTTATTGCAAAAGATGTCTAAAGATAGCCAATACAAAACATGAACAACACAGATTTGTCCAGATTCCTACTAAAATGAGGGGAGATAACGAGAATGAGATTTTAAGAATTACATGTGTTAAGTTGGGTATTTGTCAATAGAAGAGGAGGTCTGAATTCTAACCCCTGCTCCAAGGACTGCATGTGCACTGAATTCAGTTGCTATTTCACATAAACCCTTTAAGCAGGACCAGAACTCAGGTTTCCATTAGTCTAGGGAAGTGCCTCATTTATGCATTAAGGATTCAGGTTCCTGCTCCATTTTACCTGCTTGATGAGGCTTGGCTCGGCTTTTGCAGAAGGCGTGGAAACCACATCAATTGCCCCTTCAACACACTGCTTATGGAATTACCTGCTTCATAGTTTCCTTGAGCCAAGTGTGTAAGACATTTTAGGTAACTATTTCTTTTTCAGTCAACACAAGAAAGAGATGCACTTCTACTTTTAAGTACCTATGACATTGAAAATATAACATACACTCTGAATAATCTAAGTAAAAATGCTGAAACATAAGTTACAGTTCACAGTCGTGGTGAGCTGTGGAGAAAAGATTATTCAGGCTTTCCACTTATGAAATAACATCTGTGGAAGATTTTCATTCCCTTTGTGAAGAGAGGGTATATTGCACTCATGGCTCAATCAAATAGATAAGAATGTGATTAGAATTTCCACTGATGTTTTAGGGGCACGAGATTTTTTATGACACAACTTATTCCTTTTTTTTGCTGTCATCATCATGAACTTCTGCATATGTCACGTTAAGCAAAACCTGCTTAAATGCAATTGCATTTTTTAACACTATTATGATAGTTTTTTTTGTTTTCTTCATTTCATGCAGAGTAACTCAGAAAATATTTAATATTTATGATGGCTTTCTCTCCAGTCTTTCTCTCAGGTCTTTGCATTGGCATCACATTGATACTGATAGAATGTGTCTTTAAGAATAGCAACAGTTCTCTTCAGGATTTCAAGTTAGCACTACAGGCTTTGTTAAAATCCTTATCATGGAAAAGCTCCCCTTTGAATTCAGAGAGCTTTGGATAATCTCCTTGGACTCTGAGGCCAGAAATCTTTCTCCAGTAACACAAATTCATTATTTTTGATAAGTACCAGCAAAGCAGGCATGATTTACTCTCAGTAAGTGAGAAAAGCTGTGCAAGGAGAAATGTCAGTGATTTATTGAAAATACCAGTGTAGATAACTAGCCTGTGGTTCAACATTGTCTGGCAAAAACTAGGCACCTAATTTTTATGAAAGGAATAAAAATTTTGTCTATTCCATCATACTGTATCTTGAAATCTATTCAGAAGAGAAAATCTGAACTATAAAAGCAACTGTACTGAAAAATATTCTTTCTCTTCCACTAAGACTTTGCAGGCCAGACTCGTATTTCAGACACCGCTTTCGAGCATGACGTCCACTAGCTTTTCAGTAGTCCCTCATTTGTTACTATTACAGCACTGAAGAGTTAATGTCTTTAGTAATTTTTTTACTTTTGCAAAACACAAACTTTGCAAAAACACAGCATTTTCTTTAAAGGATGTGTTTACTTCCCCTAAACCAGTGGAAATTAAAGGTTTTGGAAACCATGTGAAGCTCACTGCGTAAACTGTGCACAAACTTTGTGGTTACTTTTGCCTCTCTGGTGTCTCACTCTCAGCTGTTTTTGGATTCTTAAAATATAGATCTAACTTCAAATTCAGTTCATTTTGTATGGTCACATATGCTGTCTTCAAATCTGGAAAATATTTGTAAAATAATTTCTGCTCTCTCTGTGCCACCAAGTCTTCCCAGAAGGAATTAGTGTACACTATCTTTTATTTCTGTTTTCAATTGTAGCTAGAACTTAGAAGAAAACTGCTAGTTAAAAAATATTTCAGGTATAACATCACTCAGAGGAGGGAAATACCCGTCTTTCAGTCTACAAGCCTGAAGGTTATGCTTTCTTCAAGGTTCCATGAAGTCACACCGAATGAAGAGTTTGGGAAACGTTGATGTTTAGCTGCATTGGGGTGGACAAGGACTGGTTCAGCACACCTGCTTTAGATACACTGGAAAGCATCCTCAAGCATTAACATGCAAAACTCAGACAAGCTCTTCAAGTCAAAAAAAATATTTGTCCTGATTTCAGGAATGTGGCGTTGTTGTATTGGGAAAACTACAGTGTAAATGCTTCTGTAATATTTCAATTTACTACAGGAGTATAATTTGGCTCCAGGGACAATGTTTTAAATGCAAGAACCGGTAACGTTATTATTCACTATGGTGTATTTCAGGGCAGCAGTGGGTGCATTTTCAAATACTTAGGCAAAAACATAGAGTCTCCATAAAATGAGTCGGAAAGATTATTCTTTCATAATGGCAATTAAATCTGTCTTGAAATCCATAGCCTGCTTGATTATTCTGGGCAGATTAGCTTCTCACAAAGCTTCTGCAGCATATTATAAATGAGGAGTAAGCTACATCTCAATTTTATTTTTTTTTTTCAATATTGCGTGTGGCCTGCCCTGCAGTACAGTGTGCATTATAAGCACTTACATCCCAGCTCACTTTCATCTCAGAGGCGCTGGCATCAGTGGCAGCCAGACATTTCTCAGATCGTTTGGACTTTGGGAATATGGTCAAACTTCTGTTCAAGTTGAAGTAGTACCTCTTAAAATACAAGGTTGATCTTTTTATTTGAGATCTAGATGAATAAACTCAGGATCTAAGTAAATGGTGATACGGCTTACTATCTTGTTTGCTCACCATTTGGCAGACCATAATCGCAATGTACTTCTCTGTTACATGTCTGCCTCTTCTTGCATGTGGCTACGCCTGAAAAGCACCAGTCTCTACTGGTGGTCCACTTCATTCCCAATGTACTTGCTTCCTCCTCTCCTTCATGATTTTAGAGATTATAAAGATTCATAGCTACTCAATTTGTCCCAAACTCCCTGTTAGGGTGCATCATTTCAACTTACTGTTTCCACTTCTCTTCATTTTGATTCCCAGCCTCAAGCTGCAGTGGAAGGGCTTTACTCAGACGTTTCTTGGTCTGTCTTGTGCCATTCTAACCACACACTTTGCCCACTGATTCTTTCAGAATTAAATCACTATTCATATTCTTTATTGACTTCCTATCATTCCTAATTAAATTAAATCTTACCCACACATCCTTGAGGAGTATTTTATTTCTGAAGTTATTTAGTTTCTTTCTTTGTCCTTTTAGTAAGTGGCCAAGTCACTTCTAGATAAAACAAAATACTTTAAAATGGTACAGTATATCCTGAACTCCGGTTTCCTGATTTTAAAATAAAGAAACACACAATCCTACTCCATTTACCTCCTTAGAGCAGTATTCTCACTTAGATTTGGATTGTCAGTGCTCTGAGGCACCTTTGTTATTAAAGTTTTCTTACAGTTATCAGCTGCTAGAAAAGCTCATCTAAAACCCTCTTGTCAGATTAAAGCCAGTAGTTAGTTTTGTCTTTATTTATCTCAAGTTTCATTTTTCTCTTTGCTTCCTAGAGGTCTCTATTTACCCTTTGTATCATATTTTCTTCCTTCTGTAGGCACCAAAATTCTTAGTAGCCTCAGAAGGGCTGACAATGATCATCTAATTTCAGTCTGTCCAGCAAATATTTTAATTGTGCCATGACTCCAAGGACATCTTAAGAAGTCAACCTTTCTGTCTACTCCCACTCTTATTTTCCAGAAACAACGCTGCTATTCAGCTGTTATCTCTTCTGCGTTATGGACGGTTCTATAAAATGTCACAAATGGGAATTTATAAACTGTAATGATCAGGAGATTTTGTGATACTTGCAACTCCCTGTTTCAACACTTTTTAAAAAATGCTGGAGAGACGTTGTTTTCAGTCTAATAAAGTTATTTCATATAGTCTTTAGGCTATCTTACCCCCATCCCATAAAGTTCTTTCCATCATCTCTCTGGTTTCAATAATTCAATTTCAGAATTTCCAGTGTTTTGTTCTTTGTTGTTGAGTTCAAACTGCCTCTAAAATCTCCTATAAATTTAACTTCTAAAAGCAGCTCAGCCATCTGTAATATGCCTATACAAAGAAAGCAATTAAAGAGCTCCCTCTTTCCCTCCCTCCCTCTGTCCATAACTGCATTCTTGTGTTCTTGCATTCTGCCCTCTGTCACACTCCCAGCTGCACTTCTTTTCTCCATGTGTTGTAGTTCTCATAAAATAGTCCCACATCTTATTCATTTTCCTCTTGCTCTATTTGGTCCACCAAATCCTGCAAACCCTACGTGTTACTGCAATAATTTAAGGGATTTTTTTGCTTTATCACACTCAGTATGAGACCAGATTAGAAGCTGTATTCTCACTGTTGCATGTCTGTGTCCAGTTATGTTCCCATGAGCTGTTCAATGAATCCTTTTCCTTATACTTGGAATTTTCCTAAATTATCTTCTTTGTTTCAATCTGTGATGAAATCTCCTGAAACTTGTTTTATATTGCTACATATTCCAGCCTGTCTTTCAGCTATCTCCAGGGCGCTGAGTTACATCTGCAACTTGTCTGCTGAATTTTCTTGTCACTTTTTACGCTATCATTCTATGATCAGTTCTCATGCTTCCAATCTTTGGCTTCCAACTTGAGACAAAATACACGATCAGATTACTAGGAACCACCTCTGTAGATAAATGGATATGCCTAAGAACATTTTTATTAAGAAACTCTCTGTGCTATTCTGCTGTATCCTTAGCTGTGGCAATAAATCTCATGTCATAGTTACTCATTGCATCAGAAACATTAGATCCCTCTTACCATTTTCCACATCTTCCTTTTCCACTTTGGTATTGCAGCCATCCACCACCATTTTGTCACACTTGGCAAGATTCTTGAAGACTATATCACAATCAGCATAGAATTAATGTTTATGTTGTTAGGTATTTCTTTGCTGGTGTTGCATTAATTTATTCTTAATGTACTGAGTGTACCACTAGTTTGAGGTACAGGCAGTTTGTTGGTTTTGCCTTCAAAGCTTATGAAAGTTTGGAATATCATTTCAGTGGGTTGATAGTGTATCAGTGGAGATACAGAGCGATATAATCTCCTCCTCATTGACTTTCCAGCACCCTTGCTGCTACAATAGACATTGATAATCCTTCCTAAGAAGCAGAAGTAGTTTTAGACATCTTTCCCTTTATTTGGCGTAGCCCTTAAGGACAACCTGGGACTGATACCTCTCTTTCCATAAGTTTATTTCCATTAAACTGTTAGTTGTCTTGTCTGAGTAAACCAGTATGGATTTGATAAACTTTATTAGCAAGGCTATCAGGTGCATGTCATTCTGTATTTGCTGAACTATAGTCTGAAGTACCCCTGGCCTGGGTAACAATGTTCCCTCTACATGTGGTAAGGATTACCATGCAGTAAAGAGTGTTTCTTGCTGCAAACACAAAGTCTAATATTCAAAGGTACCTGAAGAATAAAGACTAGAACTCACACAGAATTTGAGTCCCTATGTCCTTATACTCCTTTCAAAGTTCCAGTGCAAATGCAGCACTGAATGGAGCTGTCAGAGACTTTCAGATATCTCACAGAAGATGTAGTTCTGTGGTCTTTTCTGTCAGCACTTATTATATCAGAATATAAAAGAGAGATATTGCCTTTTAAAGCAGATGTTATTCCAAGAGTATTTTTTCTTAGTGAAATCAATTGAGATTATTTAGGCAAGAGACAGCATGCTCTCATCAATGTTGTGTCTAGAAGTCTGTGGCAATTCCTGTAAAGCAAGAAACCTTATGTGTCCTTTTAAGTAAAAACAGCATGAATGTAATTTCTCTGGATAGTTATCTATATACTTATGTCTGACTATGCATGTGGTGGTATTGCCACTGGAGGTCTAACTTAACTATCAAAAGGAAACTATGAGTTAGAACTTCTCCTTGGGATGTTTTTATCTTGAATTCCATTGTTCGTAACACTAGGGCACAGCCTCAGGGTTATACTCTCCCGCTGTTGAAGTGCCAGGATCACTGCTACAATGCAGGAGAAAGTAAAGCCCTGTGAAGAAAAAGCAGGCCACCTGTAAAGTATTGATTCAGCAAATTATATAAGCAAGTTTTAATTCAAATGGATATTTAGTTTCTTTGTTGAAGAATTTTTTGGGTATGAGAATAGAAATAAAACATAGGTCTATTGTGTAATGCTTTGTTGAGTCATTATCTTGAAACTGATAATGGTTCTGTGCGATACAGAAGACCTTAAAATGTTCTTCTATAGAGCACTTAGAAGCCTGAACCAAGTTATACCCCCAAGTTACACATGGAGAGCATCTCTAAGTGTCTCCTAGGCTTGAACTGGAAAGGGTATTTAAGCATTTCCCTGCCTCTATCCCCCAAATGCCCAACTGTTCAGAGAGTTGCAAGACTTCTACACGTAAAAGTAAGCAGACATGAGGTAAGAAGGCTGACATTGGTAACAGGGGCAGCAAAAGGAAAAGCAGCTATCCACAAAACCTTTCACCTCACATACCAGCCTCCTGAAGTATCCTGGGAGTAGGCTCTGCTAACATTCTGCACTACAAAAGCTCTCAGATTTTAAAGGAAAGAAATCAGTGAAACTGAGGAAAATTCTGAAATGCGTAAGTACTTGGGATGCTTTCTATGACATTTTAATAGGTGCATTGCTAATGGATTGTTATTGTAAAATATTATACACTAATATACCACAGGATATGCTTGATTGCAAATCTGGTCCCTCTGGTTTGAGAATAATTTCCACAGCACTACTGATGAGTAAAGAAAAAGAGACCTTGTAAAGAGAAAAACTCTATCATGGAAATCAGGTCTGGGCTCCATAATTCCACAGCTGTTAATCTGACAGTGAATATTAAAACACTTATTGCTGAGAATGTCTGACTCCTTCATCTAGACAGAAAAAAACAGGCATTAGTTGAGCACCCATGCCTATGACAGACCTAGGAACTGGAGGCCTGGACACCAACACACAGAGCTAGTAGTACTGGAGCTGCTTAGAGCTGACCAAGAGGAAACAATAAGAGAATGTGTATTTTCTGGGCTGGTCACAGCCTCCCTTTCCCCCACACTAGTACCATTTAGTGGGACATGTTTCCTATCACATAGTGGGGCAGTCCCTGTACGTGTACCTCCTGGTTTTGCTCATTAGCTTCTCAGCTGGGTCCACTGGTGGCCAGATCATCTGTTCTCATGAAAAAAATTGTTTTCCATTCATGACTCAATAGCCAGTTAATTAAAGTATCCAGACTATGACATGGGATCTCCTCTAGATCAAATTTGAGAGCAGATTTTTCTTATGTCAAATGGGGCAAATTTCTTCCATTTCTCCTGTAGAAATTATCTCTCTCCATATAAATTATCGAAATGGTCTTTGGGCAAGAAAAACAGAACTGCTTTTCTTTCTTGATACTCCAGACACTGTTCTGGAGCACTGAGATTCCTGTCCCTGCTCCAAGCAGTGTTTCAGCAATTTACAAGAAGGTGAAGAACTCGAACAGTTTATAACATCTACCAGTCTAAATTATCAACTTTAGGGGCCAGCGATTAGAGTGTTCAAAGGAGAGGTGGTAGGACAAGATTTAACTTCTTTCTTCTTTAAATAAATTGGAATAAGGATTTAAAATATATTCTTTCATTACAGGGACCTGTTCTTGCTGTCTGACTTCTGAGTGAAGCCCAGTGCAGAGGCCTAATGCCTGATGGTGGAAACTTCAGAAATTTTAAAGACAGGAAGTCAAACATAGAGATTTTTTTTAAAGCAGTTACGCAGCCACATGGCAACTGACTCTACTGTAGAAGTCTTAAGGGAAACATGGTACTGAAGTATGTGCCCTAACATAGAGTCACTTAATTGTCCTATAAATTTAGTTGCTGTGACTTCAGAGGCTGTGCTGAGATCTCTTACGTTCTCCCCTAGTGAGATTCTACATTGTCAAAAGGGAATAATTTTTTCTGCTTAGACTGAAAATTTTCTTGGCAAGGGTTATCTCTTCAGTGGATCCTGAAAAAAGGCTTAAGGTGTTGCTGTATGCAAAATTATCTCAGGGAATGAACAACACTCATCGTCCTGCGTGACAGTTCTGGCAGGCAATCTTCAAATACTGGAAGATAATGTAACTGCAGCTTGTGTGGCTGCTGAAAGTGTTTTCTCACGTACGATATAACTAAGCCGTATGTAGTGTTAAGGTTGAAAATAGTCTTATTATATTCTTTTTGGTCGAGAATTTTAAAGGTAATATTTTTGAGTGGATCTGTTCTTGTTACATGCCCAAAAAGCTTATCTGATTTTTCTGGGCTGAATCAAAATAAGATATTACTTTCTCCTAAAAGACTTGCCTCATTCAGTGTAGAAATTCTATGACAACTAGTGATGAAAAATTACAGTATAACTAAGTATATTGTAGCTTTTGGAATTGTATGAAAGGAATCATTGGGAAATCTGTGAGCTTTCATTACCTCCAAGACCTATTGTACTAAATAGAGTGTACTGAAGGGCTTTTGAAAGTCATCACTTCAGAACAGGATTATCTGACTAAACCAAATGTGGAAAATGGGTTTATTCACTGCCTAGGTCATATAAATAAGCATAAATTCTTCATTTTCCTTGGCACTTTTCACAAGCACTAAATAAGGAAAACAAAATGTACAAAGTGTATCTGTGCAAATTCCCATTGAGTCAGGTATGCTACTGATGAATACAATTAGAAATCAACAAAGTAAATAGGTAGATGTGGTTATGGTCTCACCTTGCTTTACAACTACTGTTTAGAGTTATGGTTTATTGTGTGCATGATCCTAATGTTTGTATTTTCCTCAATAACATTTACATGCTTTTAGTAACATCATTAAGAGGTTACTCATGATTAGTTATGCTTTAGAAATAACCTAGATTATGTGAATCTACCTTATTAAGGGCCTGAGTAGCCAAGTACCCAAAATATGTGTAGGCAATTGCAGCATTGAGTCTTTGTTGCCCATAAAGTAAACTTTGTAAGGTAGACCACTTCCAAAAGGCATGAAAATAACATAAACCCAAAATGTAATTTGAGAAGCTTTAGTTGCTTTATAATAGTGCAGTTCTGGGAACTGAAAATAAAAGAGCTACAGGTAATGTTTGTGTGCAGTTTGGTTCAAAGAAAATATTTATTGAAAGGGATAGGAGAGGGAGCTGAATTTGCTGAGGCTGAAATTGTAGCCAATAAACAGGATGAACATTCCCTTTGAGAGTCCATGCTTTCTAAACAATATCTCTGAATTAACTAAAGGAAAAGAGAAATAGGAAAAAAAAAAGGAACTCTGCCAGTCATGGCAAGATTGTTTTGTGCAAGGAGAAAACAGGATTAGCTATAATGAGATTATCAGCTAATTCTGTGAGGCAACACCCAAATAAATCAACAGACAAAGGAGAGGGAGTTGGACTCTGCAGTAATTGTTAATAGCAGAAACATATTAGTAATAAGAACAAGTCTCCTCTGCCCCCAACATGGAATACTGTTCTAGTTGTAGGAGTATAATAAAAATTATAATTAAATATGATGTCTGCTGGCAAGAGTATTTCTGTCCAGCATTTGAAGGACATTGGGGCTGGAAGCTCTGAATTTATAGGGAATTTCTTTAAAAAGTAGCTAGAAGTATCTTTTTACCAACCTTTATTTTGTCAGTTTGTTCAAGCAAGATAGCAGGGCAATGTTACCATGTTATTCCTCTTCTACAAATCACTGTAGTGTACTATTGAAGAAATACATGCAGGATGCTATTGAAACCAAGGTAAATGCAGTCTGTATTTGTTATCACAGAAACAGCTCCATACTTAGGAGACTATAACCCATAACGGTAGAATTTTCTTCTTATTAGTGAGAATCTACCTGTATCAGGGTCAAGCATGTGGTAACCTCTGGAGAAATAAATTATCCCACCATCATTCCTGCTACAAAAGTCTTATCAGATCACAGGCTTTCCTCTTCCTGTGTTGTCACTGGTGGATTCAGAGTTCATCATATTTCCTGTGCTATTTAAAGAACTTCTTGGGATGGTAGATTATTTTAAGCCTGTCTCTGTATTCTTTAGAATACCAACAGGAAGCGTTTACCCTACACAAATCATAGTAACTTTGCAGTTCTCGGTTCGTACAGAGAGACCAAATTTGGCACAGAGGGCTCTGGACCACACAATATTTTAATTTTCTGCCCACTCTTCAAACACACTTTCCATATTAGGGAACCTTGTCACAGCTGCTTGAGAAGGTCTTTGAATGCAACTCGGGATATTGTATATAAATCACGCTCAAAAATCTTGTTGTTACAAGAGATATAGATATGACTGAGAGGTATAAAACCTGTAACTTCTGACAGCAACTGACTATGAAAGCAGAGTTGTGTTGCACCTGGACTGTTTGGGTCCAACACTTGCAGAGTTATTTCACCCATATACACCGGAGACCTTCCACTACACATATTCTGCTTGTGTTTAGTAAGAAGACTGTTACACCCCCATACCAGGACCCCAAAGATTATTTAGCCCTTGGTCATTTTCACATGAACTCTTTTTCCCTGTCAAGCCTAAACAAAGAGAATGTTAACTTATTTGAAAGTTTTATGAAAACCATTTTTTCCTGTCAAATAAGCAGAATCATGGCTTATTATTTATCTGATGAATTTGGAAAGCCAAAGGCTATGGAAAGGATCTAAGGTCACTTGCAAATGCGAATGGGACTCCTTAGTGCTATGTGTCCGGGATCTCAGGCTGTCTCTTTTGAGAAATAGGGGCAGCCTACATTCACAGAATTTCTCTCAAGCATGATGTAGTAGGAGGATACAGGCCAGGTGTTTACTAAACACACTTGGTTATGAACATCCCACATGTGAAAGAAAATATACTTAACTCTTATTCATCTTTGCTATTAAATTTTTCTCCTTTTCTTTTTTAACCTTATAGGTCTATGACGTTTAAAATACAATGTAAACAAGAAATCAGCAGAACCCAAAGCAGGTTGCTGGCAGTAGGTCCCAGAGCTGGAAAGCAGCCAAAGCAAGCTGGCTCAAGGGTGTGCAAACAAGTATCATTAACAATGAAACAATGTTTCTCAGGTATTCCACTTGCACAGGAGGCGTGTGGCTCAGTTTAGACCACAGACCCCACCTCCTACAAGTGTTGTCCTACCCAGTGTGTTGATTCCTCAACAATCTGCAAGGACAATGACATCCACGGATGAACTGGAGGTGATCTCTTCACCACTAACAGCCTCTTATATGTGCAAAGGCACCTTTGTTCCCTTAAGCTTTGACAACCACAAATCCATAGATGCTCTCCAGGCCTACATATACAGAATCTCAGGATGGTTGAAGTTGGAAGGGACCTTTTGTGGTCATCCAGTCCAACAGCCCGGCTCAAGCATGTCACCAGTTGCCCAGGACCATGTCCAGGTGGCTGCTAAAGTCTCTGGGGAATGTGCTTCTATGCCTAGTCACCTTCACAGTAAAACAAGATTTGCTGATGTTCAGATGGAACCTCCTGTGCTTCCGTTTGCGCCCATTGCCTCTGGTCCTGTCACTGGAGAACTCTGGAAAGAGTCTGGCTTCATCTTCCTTACAGCCTCCCTTCAGATACTTATACACATTGATGAGACCCAGCCCAAGCCTTCTCTTCTCCAGGCTGGACAGGCCCAGCTCTCTCAGGCTTTCCTCATAGGAGAGTTGCTCTAATCCCTTAACCACCATAGCGGTCCTTCTCTGAGTTCTCGCTAGTAGGTCTAAGCAGTTTCTACCAGCTATTGTGTAAGGCTTCTTTTTGTTTTCAACAAAAGCGAAGAGAACACTATGGGGGCAGAGAAATCCTATTTCTCAACACAAACATACCAAAAGAGGGTTCTAGAACTCCTTCTTAATTCATCTCACGAGTGGAAGGGAGGACTGAAGTGTCTTCCAGTCTTTAATGGAGCACTCTCCAATGCTACAGAACCCCTTTGAAAAACTAACCAACCAACAAAACTCCCCCAACACGACCCAACAACCCCTCAACAAATACTCACAAAATTACCTCTTGAAGAATATCCTTGTTTTGAAAACTCTGTTTTGCAGAAAGTTCACATACTTCTTCATTCTAAATGTTCTTTACACAATCTGCAAGAATAACAGATAAAACATGGTGCACATTCCAGAGCAGGATACCTTACCCTTTGATTGAAACTGGTTATAGGATTTATCAAAAGGAATAAAAGTGTTTCTTACACTAATGCATTAAGTCCTGCCAACATGCTCAGCCCAGTAGATGTGACAGAATCTCCATTTGTTCTTTGCAACGTTAGCCAGGGCAGTGATATCTTTAATTATTTTGCACTGCGCCACCACATCTGGAGGCACAAAATAAAGATCATACAGGTTTGATCTACCCATTCCCAGGGCTATGCATCCAGATTTTCCCTAGAACCTGCACTAGGTTTTGTCTGGTTAGCTGGATGTCATGGGCTTTTTTCAGAGGACAGAGTACTTGCGTGTCATGTTTTTCTTCTTGAAGGGACAAAAAATTTTCCCCTGCAAAAGTTGATTCTCTCTCCTTCCTTTCTGTTTAGGATTGATCCATTCCAGCTTCCCAGCAACCACTTGCCATTACAACACCAGCCAAGACAGCCAGTAAATATCCGCTGTTTAAGTACTGAATGTAAGTGGAGTTAATGAACTTTTCCTAAGTACAGTCCTCTCTAGCTAGAACAGCCTGAAAATCTACACTGCGCACTCCTCTGTCAGCACTCTCAGGAAAGAAATCTTGATATTATCAGCAAACACAGTAACATACTGATGATTGATAAATATGTGCTGAGTATCTAGGGAAAAATATGCTCTTCCCTTGACATACAAAATGCAGAGCTGAATCTGGACTTGCTGTGCACCATATGAATGCTCTACAGTGACAGCTATGGAGCTGATGGGAGCAGCTCCTACGTTCATCCGCTTAACCAGGGCACTCGCATTTGGTTCTTTGTTATTCTAGGATCCTTCTACAGTCAGTGGAGAGAGGCACCTACGTACAGCAATTTAAATCAAAATCTGAATCAGTCTCCGAGGGTGCCCCTTTCTCCACTAACTCCACAGTGAGGTGAGACAGCTAGTCTGACCTGGACATCTGAAGCTAGGCGGGGTGAATTTTGGTATGTCTCAGGAAATCCCTGTGTTTCGCCTATGCCCCTATCTCTAAATAGTAATAATAATAAAATATATTTATAACCAGGCTGGTATTATCTGATATTTTCTCTGCATAATCCAAGTGGTTGTAAGTATCTCAGAGATAGATCTTACATCATGCAAAACTGTGGTCAGTGTAGATGCTACTGAAATGTGAACATTCACATTATACAGTTTATTTAAGTCCTCCAGGGGGATGCCCTCTAAAGTCTAGCCAGGTGTGCCTGTAGAAGACAGGTATCTACTCTGTTTATTTTACTGATGAAGTAAACTCATTCAGCTTGAAACAACTGTGTGTCCAACCAGTCTTTCACACTCTCTCTACTAACAAAATCTTTAGCATAAATACTGACCTAAGAGATTCCTGTCCCTTGCCCCATAGCATGCTGCAGAGCTCTCTTTATTGTGCTAACACTATTTGTTATGTGATCGTGTTATAATCTAGATGAATAAACAAAGTTCCTTTGAAAAAGAAGCCTCCTAAACCTGAAGATCTCTTAGATCAAAAACTGCTTTTGAGAAAGCACCACTCGTAAATAGCAGGGTTATTGTGTGGAAAAAACTTATAATTCTCAGCTGGATTCAGATCAGGGTTACTTATTGGCTTTGGCAAGTGAACATTCAGGTCACCCAAAAAGCGTTGTAAGCAAAATATAATACAGTAAACTGTATGTGGAATATTCTAGAGAGCTCAACCAGGAAAGGTGGGATTCATCTCACTTCATGTTAGACCTCTGCAACATGGATCTCAGTCGCCAAAGAGGTTGTCCAATGCTCCTTTACAGACAATGCAAAGAAAGCATCTTATAAAGTGTGATTAATTTCAAGTAAGATGAATTGTGTTCTGCTAAGTGCCTGTTTCTCACGAGGACTGTAAGGAAGTGCGGAGTAACTAGCTGTGCTGCGGACACCTGCGTTGTCTCTAGCTATGAATTCTCCCTTGCTTTTCCTTGCAGAGACACTGTCACACTGTTGCTTGTGTGTGTGTGCATAAACGCACACGCACATGTGTGTGTATGTACACACTAACACATACACACAATTTAATTTCAAGATAACATACACGTCTGTATGTGTTAGACCCCATCTATAAGTATATTTCCCTCTGATCTTCCTGACAGATAAGTTTTGTCTTTATAAAGTGACTATGAAATGTGTCACAAATCCTGTGGGCTCTCCAAAGCTGAGAAGAAAGGCAACGAATCAGGCTTCCTTCTCTGGTCCAAGCCCTCCATCATCCTACCAGCTTGAAACCAGCAGAAGATTCAGCTGCTAACAGCAATTCTCTCCTTGCAGTTAACTATGACTGGCTAAGCACAAAACCAAAGCAGCACCAAGTGTTTGAATTAGCATAAGAAGCGGTCAGTCCTTGGGTATCCATGCTCCATAGACAGTTTCAGCCCACCTCCTTGTAAGCTCCATTAAATGTTGTAAGAATGTACAAACTCCAACTTCCAATGTTCTCCCTTTAACTAAGAGGAAAATTTAAGTTAAATAAGTTAGCTAATAACCGTATAATAAGTCAGAGGCTTTTTGCAATGAACCCTGCTTGCTGTGTATTCTCCTTGCACAGTCAGTTATTTCTCCTCCACTATACTCACTACAGTTAAGTACCCTTCCCTACATCTTGTGAGTTAATCCACTTCATGCAGTCACATATATCTAAAGAGAAGGTGCTAGGAGTTAGCTGTTCTTGCCACCTAGGGGCATCTGTTCAATCTGTATTTTTCAGCTTGAACGTCACTGTTTCTCCTCTTCCAGCTTGCAGATATTAAATGTGTTGGACCTGCAAGAGTCAATAACAGGATAAAAATTCCCAAACCAGCAACTGAGCATATTGACAGGCTGTCCAACCTCTGGACATCTCTGTGTCCATCTAGTTGCATTCTACATGAATTCAGAAATACAGAGGATTAAATGAAATCCTGGCCTTCTTCCTGCTGCTTTTCTCTTTGGACCAAACCCAAACTCTGCAGCACACCACATATTGCTTGTCAGAGTGCTTTCCTGCCAAAACAATTTGCAAATCCAAATTATGCATCACAACACTCTTGAAAAGTAGAAAGGAAATTAAAAACCTGGCAACAAACTATCACTTGTAGGAGCAATCTCATGTAGGTCAAAATTTACCTTTGGGCGTAGGGATATTAAGTAACAGGTCATGGAACACTGAGGCAGAGGACAGGATCAGCGTAATCCCACCCGTGTGAATGGGAAAGGAAGCTACTTAATGCATACACAATCTTGGGTATCCCTCAAGGTTTATTTTTTCATCCCTTAGTGAAGCCAAATGCTTTTGAGAAACCAGTCTCAAAAAGCTACACTTTTACATGAATTTTAAAGGATGGAATGGTGACTAATCACAGAATCGCAGATTTATTTAGGTTGAAAAAGACCTTTTGGATCACCAAGTCCAACCATAAACCTGTCAGTGCCAAGTCCACCATTAAACTGTGTCTCTGAGCACCACATCTACACATCTTACCTCCAGGGATGGTGATTCAACCACTTCCTTGGACAGCCTGTTCCAAGTCTTGGCAACCCTTTCAGTGAAGTAATATTTCCTAATATCCAACCTAAACCTCCCCGGCTCAACCTGAGGCCATTTCCTCTTGTCCTATCGTTTGTTACTTGGGAGAAGAGACCAACACCTGCCTCACCACAGCCTCTGTTCAGGTAGAGCAGTGTTACGCTTCTTCTCCAGACTAAACAATCCCAGTTCCCTCAGTCACTCCTCATAAGATTTGTGCTCCAGCCCCCTCAACAGCCTTGTTGCCCTTCCTCTGCACGCGCTCCTGCACCTCAATGTCTTTCTTGTAGCGAGGAGCCCAAAACGGAACACAGTACTTGAGGTGTGGCCTCACCAGTGCCGATTACAGGTGACAATCACTTTCTTACTCCTGCTGGCTGTTTCTGATACAAGCCAGGATGCTATTTGTCTCATTGGCCACCTGTACACACTACTGGCTCATGTTCAGCTGGCTGTTGATCAACACCCCCAGGTCCTTTCCTGTTGAGCAGCTTTCCAGCCATTCTTCCCTAAGTCTGTAGCATTGCATGAAGTTATTGTGACATGAGTGCAGGACCTAGCACTGAGCCTTGTTGAACCCCACACAGTTGATCTCAGACCATTGATTCAGACAGCCCAGACTCCTTTGTGGAGCCTTCCTTCCTTCCAGCAGACCAATATTCCTGCCCAACTTAGTATTATCTATAAACTTACTAATGGTGCACTCTGTCCTTTCATGCAGATCATTGATAATGATGTTAAACAAAATCAACCTCAATACTGAGCCCTAGGGAACACCACTTGTGAACAGCTGCCAACTGGATTTAGCTCCATTCACCACAACTCTCTGGGCTCAGCCATTCCACCAGTGTTTTACCCAGCAAAGGGTTTGCCCATCCAAGGCATAAGCAGCCGTTTTCTCCAGAAGAATGTTGTAGGGAACGAGGCTTTACTTTACTGTCAAAGGCTTTACTAAAGTCTAGGTAAACAACAAGCATGGGCTTTTCCTCCTCCACTAGGTAGGTCATCTCTTCAAAGAAGGAGATCAGGTTTGTCAAGCAGGACCTGCCTTTCCTAAAACCAGGGTGATTGAGCCTGATTGCTTGGTTATCCTGTATGTGCTGCATGATGATGCTGAGGATGGTCTGCTCTGTGACCTTCCCCAGCACCAAGGTCACGCTGACAGGCCTGTAGTTCCCTGGATACTCCATCTGGTCATTCTTGTAGATGGGCATCCCATTTGCTAATCTCCAGTCAAGTGAGACCCAGTTAGCCAGGACTGCTGGAAAATGGAGAATGGCTCAATGAGTCCTTCTGCCATTTCCTTTAGTATTCTTGGGTGGATCTCATCCAGCCACATAGACTTGTGCCCATCTAGGTGGAGTAGCAGGTTGCTAACCATTTCCTCTTGGATTATGTGGGCGCTATTTTGCTCTCCATTTCTCTCTTCCAGCTCATGAGGCTGGGTACCCAGAGAACAACTGGTCTTACTGTTAAAGACTGAGGCAAAGAAGGCATTAAGCACGTCAGCCTTTTCCTCAGAAAATAAGATCTCAAAAGTACCTACCTCCCCACCTCCCATCTGGGCTCCCACAGATACCAAATTGACTATGTAGATACACAAATACTTTCAAAAACCTAATCTTAAATAAAGTGCATCAAATACAAATCTCAGAGGCTGTAAACCTCTGTCCCCTGAACAAACACCCTGCCTCCAGAATCAGTTTGTAGCCTCTTGTATTGTCTCCTATTGTCTCTCTGCAATGTTTGCAGACATTGCGGCACCATTTGGGCAATCTCTAGTGGTCGTCTTCTCTGCCAGTTCAGTGTTGGTAATTTCTGTTTCTTCCTGTTTTTGAAGTGGCTTATCTGGTACAATGTTATTGCAATGTTATTATTTCTTGGCCTAAAGAAAGTATGATTAAAGCAAAGAATATAAACAGACTTTGGAAAAAGATGTAATTTAAATCCTTGCTGATTAGTTTCATTCCTTTGCAGGCTACCACTGAGGTGGGCCTCGGTCAACTTTAACATCTGGACCCTGAGCCACAGGATAAATTCACAACAATTCCTATCTTTACAACAGCACAAACCACTTACTTCTTTAACCCTAAACTTCCCAGAAATCTGTACATTCAGACTCCAGAGAGAACTGTGAAGTAAAACTCCATTTCTGTATCAAGCAAGATTCTGTAGCCCTCCTGCTTTACTATTATATGATGCTCAGAGGAACACTTTACCTCCTAAGAGGACACTGGATGATTGTGCTTCCCAATGTTACAGAGCTTATCAGAGGGGCAGTCAGGAATTACCCGCTGGTGAAGATAAAGTGTAAAATGTCTGTTCTACTACTACCACTGCCTCTCCTGAAACTCTTTTCTCATTTAGTAAGAGCTTGAAGCAGAAGAAAAACTTAGACCCCACTAAATACAGTCCTCTGGGAACTACTGAGTTTATTCATCAGGAGTTATTCTCAGCTGCCCTTCCTGGGAGGAGCAAGAGGGAAGGGGCTATAGGCTTTTTGTAATTGATTTGTGATGGGTCAGATTCACAGAACATAAAATAAAGAGCCTCCTATTAGGCTGAAGTGACCCAGTCACTAGTGCAAGGAAAGGCAAACAAAGAGCTTCCCTTAGCTCAAACACTGGTATTCTCAGCCTGTGAACACTGACTAACTTGATATTATGCACATACAACCAAGATCTCACCTTCCCTACATTTGGCCTTTCAGTAGGCACCTCCTGGTTAGCCCACGATGCACAAACCCAGCATGGCCACCCAGGAGGGGAGTATGAGAACAGCAGATGCAGGAGGAAGAACAGCAGCTGTGGGCAGCATGGAGATGCACACACTACAAATGACATAAAGTGCTGAACAAAAGATGCAGACGTGGAGAGAGCTGGAATGCTTCAGGTCAAGGGAATTCTCTTCCCACTAGTTTGGCCGGGAACCACATTCCTACATTCCTGGCCCTGCCACAGAACAAGGCAATGCTGTAAAAGCACAGGCTCAATGATTTGCTGTGGGTAATGTATGTCAGGACAGCTTGAACAGAAAGCCAAAGTTTTACAGTTCCTCTGCTGGCCATATCCTGGGACCTGGATTTAAAAACCACTTAGCAGATGATTATCATTTTGTAGTTCCTTTTGATACAATCCACTGAATTTTAAACAGTTTCTCTTACATTGAAATTAATTTGCTTGAATTAAGTTATAGCCTTTTCTCTTGAAGCATTCCTGACTTGATTTAGAAATGCCAAAACACTGAAGCATCAAAAAAATTTTTGCTGAGACTGCTAAAGGGATTTTACCTTGCAAACCAAACTCTGAGGATCACAATTGCTTCACACAAAACACAAGAGACTCACACTTCCATCAGCAGTTTACCTGCCATCAAAGTCTCTTTTTTTCATGTGCTGAAACAGCAGAACAGATAAGAAGTAGGAACAGACACAGTGTTCTAGTTTTAACTATATTTTAACCAAACATGTCTTAAGTGAATTACTTACCCACTTGTTTTACAAGGGGTAAGAGATATGAGAGTTTGGCGCTTGGGAATGGTGTTTTCATGGATTGATGTGATGGCTCAGACATGTGGCCAAGGTTAAAATTTGGAGTATAGATGTGTTAGTTCACTACCTTCTCTGAAAAAGGCTTTCCCCTCTTTCTTTATAAGCCACATGCGCGCTGGGAAATACATAGCTTGTCACTAGCCCCTCATCATCCTAACACACAGGTCCTTCCCTGGCTGGGTATTTCTAGAGGGAAGAGGAGTTACATCAGAGTAACAAGGTGGAACTTCCTCATAACCACACAGAGATCCTGGAACCTGGAATATTTTACAATTTAAACTTTCATTGCACTTTTTCTTTTGGTATAGTGTCCATAGTGTTTACAGTCCATGGGATAATTAGGTTATGCTTATAATAGTAAACTGCATAGTGCCAGGAAACTTGTGTGCACATCGACAATCAACTGCCTTCACCATTTAACTGATAAAGCAGTTGAATTCCCAGGCATTCATCCAGGAATCAGTCCCAACTGGTTGTCTGGATACAGCCAAACGATTTTGGAGGGCAAAAGAGCTTAAACAGCATGGACACAGCTATTCTGTGCCAGTTAAACTCAATGCCAAAGAATGCTTTTTTTCCCCTAGTATAGGAATTTCCTAGTATACATTTAGCCTGAGAAGGCCGGTCTTGTCATGGTGAAGACAACTGGTAGAAATGGAATGTTAAAAGATTTTGTATTCAGCTGCTTTTTTCCTCCCCACCAATTCCTTGTCTCCCTTTCTCTCACTGTAAAATCTGTCTATATGCTTGTGTATTGGTCCCAAATATTCTAAAATCTATGTAGTTTTGGGTCCTGATGAGAAAAAAGGATTAGGTTTATATCTGAGGAGGATATTAAATAAAAAAGAGAGAGAACTGTTGATCATGGCAATTCTGAAAGAGCACAAGCATTGAATAGCAAGAATCAGAACGGATGTTTCTGGGTGTGTGAGCAGTAAAACAGCAGTTTCTCTTTAGAAACACATCCATCAGAGGCTCATTTACCATGAGCTGAGCCAGTCAATTGGAAATCTGTAATAATTCATTTTTGTTTTTCTCAAGAAATGGACAATGCAGGACAATTCCAAACTTTTTTTCCCCGAGCCAGATTCCCTTCAGTTTTTCAGTCTGAGGTGACTTGATAACAACCTATGAAGAAAGTTTGTTTTCTGAAACAAGATATGAAGCAAAGGCCATTCAAAATCCTTTTCTTCATGGAAACAGTTCTATTTCTGTTAAATTTGATAACAGTTTGTTTTTACAAAATAAGACATCAATGCCAAATTAGAGCTGGCAATGTCATCTAAAGAAGTGTCACTCTGGATATAAACAGGAAATGTTTAGAGTGCTGATCCAGTGATTAATGAATGTTTCCACATCTATACAGAAGCCAATTTTTCCTCTCCTTGGAGGTTACTCCATTACATAAGCTACAGAAGGGCCGTAACATATTAAAAGATACAAAAAATAACACTTCTGTGCAAACGCTGGCATGGTTGTCTCCCTTTGACATCTATTACAGGCGTTCTCACTTATTCTATTGGGAGTAGAAAGCAAGCCAACATCTGAAAGATTTTTAGCTCACACCTCTTTTTAGGGCCAAAGCAGTTTTCTCCTGTAAGAATTCTCATCCTTCCCTAAATTCATTCATAGACTCTACACCTTAATAATCTGACTACAGCTTAGTGAGAAAGCCCTCACGTTCCTCTGTCTTAGGTACCCTAATGCTTTTCCTGCTTGGGTGAAAAAGAGTTGATTTGACTTAGTAGCTCTGAACTCTGTTGTCAGAATCTATCTAGACATTCACAGTAGTCTTTTTAGGCTGCCCATAATCTAAACACACATTAAAAAGGAGCCTAACAACAGAGCCCTCTAATTGCCTGATCTAATTGTCTGACCAAAGGGTACCAATTTAGGATAACAATAGCACAAGGCAGAACTAGTTAGGTAGTACATGCTGTCCCCAGAGCAGCAAACCAGTGAAAAGAGAAAAATAAAGGACTGTGTATTTGTGTTGTTTCTCTATTCTTTTTGCAAGGACATAGAAACCTCAGGCACCCAAGAGAGTGCAAGACCTTCAGGACAGCAGCTTAACTTTGCACGTTAAGTTGCAAGTAAGTCAAGCATATCTGCATTTGTTTGGGGGGATTTCTGAGAAACAGAACCTGCACAGACCAGAGCCTCTCTAGGCAAACTGAAAAGAAAAATCAGATGGGGAAAAAAACCTGTACTAGTACTTTTCTATTGAATTCATAGACAAGTTTAGACTTACCCTTGAGAGCCTGCCAGGTGTTTCTGAGCTTCTGCAAAGCGTCAAGAGATCTCTGCTCTTTGCTGGAAGCACCAGGAGTTAGCAGGATCTCTCACAAGCCAGGATTACAATTCAGCATTTGGTTTCCTTTCCTATATTCCTTTTGGAGGTGTTTTTTGGGGGGGTTTGATCGAGTACAAGGCTGCCTTATTCCTGCTTTTGCCATATGCTGGACATCTTGGTCCTCCATTAGCCCTTTGTTGTGTGAGGAGGAGAAATCTCTGTATAAACATTCACCTACAACATAAAGACCATCTGAGGTAATAACCTGGCAGAAAGACTCTCTTATGTAAGAGGAGTTGCCTGAACCTAAAATGTCTCTACCACATAGCTTTCAGGAATGAAGGTTGTTTAAAGTTAATAACTCACTGTGTAATGGTTAACTTGCAGAAATATTATTGTTCCTACCTGAAACAGGTTGCCTTAAGGAAAAAAAAAAGAGCCATAGTGTACTTAACCCTCTTTACTAGTGTATAGTATACAGGGAAAAGCTCTATGTAATATATAGTTTCATTCTGTAGAAATACAAACATCATGTATATATTGTGTATTCATAGTGTACTTGTACATAGCAACTAAATATTTTCATTCAGGACATGACCTCAAGTTTGCTGAAGTCCATGAAACTGCTATTGACCTAAATGACATTGGATAATTACTAGACCCAAATACTTAAATTTAGAAGTCTCCAGCAATGCCTATAAATAAGGACTTAATTAGGGCTTCAGGCTTAAGTAAGACTCAAGTGGGACACAAGCACTCTCAAAGTCAGGCTCCTCTCTTGAGGCACTTTTTCTCAGACCACTACTGCTTTTCTAGTTCTAACCAGAAGACTGCCTCACCTATTAGAAAAACAATCCAAGGGCCGTGTTGTTCTTCACTGTGACACTAACTTTTATTCACAACCCGGTAAATTAAATTAACTCAGCTTTTATTCTTCTATATTCTCCCTTGTTCTGCTTCCGTGTGTGGGAATGCATGTGTTTTCATTTCTTTATTTGCTTTGTGATCACTTTGTGCTCCCTGAAGCCACAGCTTTCAGAGTCCAACCTGAGTGTTCCCAGTATAATCAGACACTATTCAGGGAACAGGCAAGCTTTTCAAAGAGATTAGCTATGTTGTCCGGTTTCTGTATTATAATCTCTTTTTCAAGTACAGACAGTAGTTTGCTCAACCATTTGTCAGTTTAATTTCCCCCTTCTCATTTAAGCAAATTGTGCTAATTCTTGGTATCACATGCGTAGGAAAAAATACATGTGTAGACAGCTGAAGGAGTCTGACCATAAGAATCAGGCTGCATTACATATATACAGGCACAAATAGAATTATATATTTGAAAAAAAAAAGATAAAGCTATTAATCTGTGCAAAATTTACAACCGAGCACCAGCTTCTCGATGTATTTTGTTATTAGGTACCAGTTACTTCCTTACTGATGCCAAAAATGGGCAAAGGATGAATATGAAACTTGATGCATAGATTGTTGAGGAAAGACATAAACTGTAAGATATTTATTTTTGAAGAACACTACAAACACTATAAAATTTCTGCAGTCCAGGATTTTGTTTGAAATCAAATAAAACTTAAACAGGTCTTTATTCTTTCATTCATTCCTTAAGAAAATGCTATACTGGATTTTGTTCTATTTAGGCCTCTGGATCAACTATGTAACCTTCCTTACTTGCAAGAGGTTTTGGAAATCTTCTACCGTTAAAAGATTTAACTTTTAACTTGAACAGAGGCAGAATAGCCTCTGAAGTTGAATTGTTTGGGAGAAATGAATGAAACTTTCATTCACTCATGATGAGTGAATGAGTATCTTTCACTCATGATCCATACTTAATGAGAATCAGTCAGCAAAGAACTTACATCAAAGCAAGAAAGTCCTCTCTGTGACTGCCTTTGGTAAAAACATGAGTTAATATAACTGTGTAGAGAGACCTTCACACCAAAATACTGATCTGACACCTATATCAACTAATAATATGAAAGAATTGGAATGTCAGCTTTGCAGAACACCAAATATGCTAGAGACCTAAGCTAGTTCCAATGAGCTGATACGTCAAATCTACATAAAACAATTTTGGGAAATAGATTTTTTATTTGCATATTTCCTAGCAGAGTATTCAGCCCAAGAGTTAGGATGTGCTCATTTAAGCTTCATATAAGCTCATAAGGATATGGAAATATTCTGTATTGGAGTATTTTAATGTATTACTGAGCATTTTTTAATGTAGCTTTACTCACTGCTGCTCCCTCCACCTTCTCCTCAGCCTTCATTCAATGTCATGCTGACATTATTAGAAGACAATTCATTTACAGTAGCAAAAGAAAACACTTTTTTCTCCATGCCCTTGTAACACTGTTCTTAGATCACACCATTGTTTTCAGTGCATTAAGCTTACCTGATGTGTTACTGTGTGTGGTCAATCAGCCACGTGCCACATAAGAGGAATTTTCAACCGTGAATATTTAGATGAAGACTCTGGCCGAAACCTTTTTGAGAAATAGAGATGCTACAACTGGTCACAGCTATTGCATACCCCAGTTTTGCCACGTGCTCTGAAGAAGAGGGTTGTAAGCGTATTCAGCCATGACTGATAATGAAACAGACTCTCTGTGACAGAAACACTGCAAGTAATTGCAATAAGAACAAATAGAGGAAAAAATAAGAGGTCAGAAGGAAAAAAAAGGTGCTATGAAAGACTAGTTTATCGTTCTCTAAAGTTCAAAGAATTTGAGAGCTGGTTTTGTGGGTGTACAGCTTTGCAACCCTGGATGCTGTGTTCTTTCTAGCGTGTCTGGTTTGAGTCTCCAAATAACTACGCAACACGATACTTCACATTAGCAGTTACAGTCGGCACTCTCTTTTCAGGCTCACATTCAGATTTAATTGGAGAATCAAGAATGTGGAGTCCAATTCTGGAATTGTTACAAAGTTCCCATACTTAATGACATACAGAAACACTCCATGATGTTTCCAATTATACCAAGCACCACCACTCTTCAGGTCATGTGCTTCTGTGGTACATGCACTGGGTGTCTGGCATTGGTCTAGAAGACTTTGTGCCATGCAAATATGCAGGTAGGCTGAAGGAACAGGAGAACTTGCAGATTTATAACAATAAGATGTTTTTCACAAGGTAAATGGTGAGGTTGAGGAGCTACTACATTCTTCTATAATTGGAGCTGCTAAAGCACTCAGAAGTGGCACAGTGGAAAGGATAGTGACCTACATCCGTATAAAGCAATGCTGATTTCCATTTATCTGCCAAAAAATAAGCCAAATACCATAAGTACATCTTGATTGACTATAGTCAAACATTTTCCCTCCTGAACTAGATTGTCTTCACTGGATGGTTTTGTCTCTGAAGCTTGTGGTATTTTGTATGACACGGAGATCATTAGTTCAGCAACATTCTGTTGTTAATGCATTCCTGAAGTAAAATGATATGCTTGATTCCTTGGTAGGAAATGATCCAGAAAGCTTGTTTGTTCTGGCAGTTCTTTGCATGCAAGTTAAAACTTAGCTACCCATCTCCTCACCTTCCTGTCTCAGCAGATTCTCTATCTGGAAAGAACAATAGCCTGTCAACTGCTAGTCTGACACTCTTTTCTAATCTGGAGAAATTAGACTTGAACTCAACAGCAGAATGACTTCCCGCAGCTGTGCCTTTTATTGATGTACTTAGTCTTGTGATTACATTTCGAGCAACCCCTTTCTTATTAAGAACCATTAGTCACACTTTGTCTGTGCGTAGCATCCCAAAGTTAGGAGAACAGCTTCATGTATCTGTATACCTCAATGCCTTGTAAGCATAAAAGTAACAAGGAATTATGTTAGTTATGGATAGGCAGACAGAGATAAGTTGTCAGGTAACATATATACTACATATAGAGGTTAAACAAAAAATAGAATAAAACTCTGCTCACAGTCTCAGCCCAAACAGGCAGAAATGCCTGGTACAAAGGTGCACTCCCCACCCCTTAGGTCCTCAACTGAGGAGGGCAATGCTACAAGCGAAGCGGAATCACAGCAGGTTCCTGCTCGTCGCAGCAGGCGCACCTCCCCCATACCAAATCTGGCCCTGCAGGTTCCCTTACAGAATAGATATATAGGTCTGCAAGTGGAACCAAACCAAATTACTGAAAACACTCACAGCCTGGAAACGTTCCCCAGGCTAAAAAAAGAGAAGCTGTCAATGAAAATGGCTTCTGTTAAAAAGAAAAGGGTTGTAGTTATTGGCAACTCCCTCCTTAGGGGCACAGAGGGGCCGATATGCAGACCTGACCCAATGCAGAGGGAGGTCTGTTGTCTACCTGGGGCCTCGGTCAGGGATGTGATCAAGAAACTTCCCAAGCTGGTCAAGCTCACGGATTACCATCCCCTAGTAGTTTTCCAATTAGGAAATAGTGAAAGATCAACAAAAAACCTAAAGGCTATTAAAAAGGACTTCAAAGCTCTAGGACAAATGGTTAAGGGCTCAGGAGCACCGGTGGGTCTTCTCCTCTGTCATAGGCAATGATGAGAGAAGGGGACAGGAATTAAATAGATGGCTGAGAACATGGTGCGAAGGACAAAACTTTGGGTTCTTTGATAATGGGTTGGCGTGCATGCCAAGCTTGCTGGCAGGTGATGGGGTACATCTGTCCCTCAAGGGGAAAAAGGCTCTTTCAAAAAAGCTTGCAGGATTAATTAAGAGGGCTTTAAACTACATTGGAAGGGGGAGGGGAACAGCAACCACACTAATAGAATGGAATATGGGGACAGCACCCCAGGCTCTGGGGGGCATGGTAGACAGACATTAAAAGGGTGGGTTACAACAGCTCATCTGAAGTGCATTTACAGTCATGCACGCAGCATGGGGAACAATTAGGAAGAGTTGGAAGCTGTGGCAAGGAAGGGTGACTATGATATAATTGCCATTACGGAAACACGGTGGGACGACTCTCAAGACTGGAGGGCTACCATGGATGGCTATAAGTTATTTAGGCAGGAATGACTAGAAAAGAAAGGTGGTGAGGTTACTGTATACGTCAAAGAGGGGTTTGACTGTATAGAACTCAGTAACAGTGATGATAAGGTAGAGCATTTATGGGTTAAACTCAGTCGTGTTCGTGGTAACCCAGATATTGTGGCGGGAGTCTGCTATCGGGCACCCAACCAGGATGAACAGACTGATGAGCTCGTTGATAAACACCTAGGAGAAGTCTCACCATCATGTCCTGTCCTTCTCATGGGGGATTTCAACCTCCCAGATGTCTGCTGGAAGTACAACACAGCAGAACGAAGCAGTCTAGAAGGTTCACAGAGTGTATGGAAGACAACTTCCTAACACAGCTGGTGAGTGAACCAACTAGAGAGGGTGCCCTGCTGGATCTGCTGTTTGTGAACAGAGCCGGCCTCGTGGGAGAAGTGACAGTTGGAGGACGCCTGGGACACAGCGATCACAAGATGGTACAATTCTCGCTTCTTGGGCAGTAAGGAGAGGGGTCAGCAAAACTGCCACCCTGGACTTCTGAAGGGCAGACTTTGAACTCTTCAGAAGGCTGCTTGATCAAGTACACTGGGAGGTGGCTCTAAAGGATGAACGGGTGCAAGAGGGCTGGATGCTCCTCAAGAAGGAAATCCTGGCGGCACAAGAGCAGGCCATCCCTGTGTGCTGTAAAATGAATCAGCGGCGAAAAAAAACAGGTTGGCTGAGTAGGGAGCTTTGTAGTTATGTCAGGAAAAAGAAGAAAGTTTATGAGCTCTGGAAGAGGGGGCAGGATCCCAGGAGGACTACAAGGGTGAGGTGAGATCGTGTAGGGAAAAAATCAGAAGGACTAAAGTCCAACTAGAACTTAACTGGCCTCTTCAGTCAAAGACAATAAAAAGAACTTCTTTAAATGTATCAGTGGCAACAGGAGGACAAAGGAGACTCTCCCTGCCTTGCTGGGTGCAGAAGGGACAGTAGCAATGAGGGATGAGGACAAGGCAGAGGTGCCCAATGCCTTCTTTGCCTCGGTCTTTAACCCCAAAGGGGAAAGTGCTAGGGTTACCCAGCCCCCTCAGCCGGGAGACAGTGGGAATGAAGCTCCAGCTGTTTGGAAGGACTTGGTTAGTGACCTGCTCAGCCAACTAGACATACAGAAATCCATGGGGCCAGATGGGATTCATTCAAGGGTTTTAAGGGAACTGGCAGAGGTCCTCGCCAAACCCTTTTCCCTCAATTACCAGTAGTCCTGGCTGACTGGGAAAGTGCCGCTAGACTGGAGGTTGGCAAATGTTACACCCACTTGCAAGAAGGGTCGGAGTGAAGATCCAGGGAACTACAGGCCTGTCAGTCCGACCTTGGTACTGGGGAAAGTCATGGAGCAGATGGTCTTGAGTGCTATCATACAGCACACGCAGGACAACCGGGTGATCAGGCCCGGCCAACATGGGTTCACCAAAGTGAGGTCCTGGCAGACCAATCTGATCTCCTTCTATGACAAGGTTACCCATTTAATGGACGAGGGAAAGGCTGTAGATGTGGTGTGCCTGGACTTCAGTAAAGCCTTTGACACTGTTTCTCATAGTATCCTGCTTGAGAAACTGGCTGCCATTGGCCTGGACAGGCACAGCCTCTGCTGGGTAAAAACTGGCTGGATGGCCAGGCCCAAAGGGTTGTGGTAAATGGAAGTAAATCCAGTTGGAAACCAGTCACGAGTGGTGTTCCCCAGGGTTCAGTGCTGGGTCCAGTCCTGTTTAACATCTTTATCAATGATCTCGATGAAGGGATTAAGTGTACCCTTCGCAAGTTTGTGCATGACACCATGCTGGGTGCAAGTGTGGATCTGCTTGAAGGAAGGGAGGCTCTGCAGAGGGATCTGGACAGGCTGGATCGATGGACTGAGGCCAACGGGATGAAGATCAACAAGGTCAAGTGCAGAGTCCTGCACTTGGGACACAACAACCCCGTGCAGCGTTACAGGCTTGGGGAAGAGTGGTCGGAGAGCTGCCTGGCAGAGAAGGACCTGAGGGTGTTGGTTGGCAGCGGCTGAACATGAGCCAGCAGTGGCCCAGGTGGCCAAGAGGGCCAGTGGCATCTTGACCTGTGTCAGACACAGCGTGGCCAGCAGGAGCAGGGAGGTGATTGTGCCCCTGTGCTCAGCACTGGTGAGGCCGCACCTCGAGTGCTGGGTTCAGTTTTGGACCCCTCACTGCAAGAAGGACATTGAGGGGCTGGAGCGCATCCAGAGAAGGGCAACGAGGCTGGTGAGGGGGCTGGAGAATAAGCCCTATGAGGAGAGACTGTGGGAACTGGGGTTGTTCAGCTTGGAGAAGAGAAGGCTGAGGGGAGAACTCATCCCTGACTACAACTGCCTGAAAGGAGGGTGTGACAGGGTGGGTGCTGATCTCTTCTCACAAATGACAAGCGACAGGACAAGAAGAAATGCCCAAAGTTGCACCAGGGAAGGTTTAGACTGGACATTAGGAAGAATTTCTTCACTGAAAGCGTGGTCAGGGATTGGACAAGGCTGTTCAGGGAGGTGGTGGAGTCACCATCTCTGGAGGTGTTTAAAAAATGGGTAGATGAGTTTCTTAAGGACCTGGTTCAGTAGGGAGACAGGTACGGTTGGACTCGGTGATCTCAGAGGTCTCTTCCAACCTTCTGATTCTATGATTCTATGATTCTAGAAAGACATTAAATACTCAAGCTTCTACACATTTCTATGAAACAAGGCGGGAAGGGAAATGAAGTTATTTCCTGTATATGCTGTTGAGAATACCACTACTGTTCCATACTCAGGGAGTGGAAGACTACGAAGGCAGCAATAATGGACTTTAAATTTCAGCTGTAACAATGAAGCTCAAATTTTAAGGAAAGCTTTCTGCTAAGAAAAATAGGGAAGCTCTTAGCATGGCTTGGTTACAGAATCCAAAGGTGAAATCTCAATCTTTGAAGACTTATAAGAATAGGCTATGCAAATATCTGTTAGGAATGACAAATATTCTGTCTTGAAGAAGGAGATCATCTTATCATAGGAAAAGGGACCAAACAGCCTCTATGGGTCAGACCACGTAAGGGTCTTTTTGCAGGATTATTTTCTGATTCTTCTTATTTTAACAGAAATAATTCATGGCCTGGAAATTCTGGCTTATTAACAGAGATCAAAAAGAAATTGATCTACTAAGTTCACAAAAGAGATTAGAAACTCCATGGGATCACTGTCTTATAGTATATGCTGCAAGGAGAGTTCTGATTTACTAGACTGGCAATTTAAACTGTCAGTGGTCCAGGCAAGTGTCTGTAGGGGCAATGTATACTTAGGAAAAATTAAAAATAAAATGAGATATGTAAGCACGAGCCATTAGAGAGTTTGTGGTGTATCTCCACACCAGCTCTTGGGGTGTCATCCACTTTACCATTTTCACTTTGAAAAATACATCCTCAACTAATTGTTTTAGTTCCCTCCATAGACAGTGGGGAGAGACAGATAGCTCTTGGAGGTGATAGAGCTCATCATTCTTAGACATGCCAGCCTGCAATGCCTGTTTCTGTGTAGACTGGACAGGGAATGTACACAAACACCAATGTCTAAAACTGAAATGACGTACGAAAATTTTCACCCTTTAAATCTTTACATTGATTTATCTGAAAAAGAGAGCTTATTTTAACTGCAAGGAAGAGAGTTTGTCCTTCTTCCTTCACAATATGAATCAAAATAAGTTTCCCCTGGTCTTGGAGAGCTTCATGTATCAGTCAGTCTTCTGTAAAATATCAGATTAAATAATTACCATAGTCCCATCCAGACGTGAATTCTATTAACCAAAAAATTTGAAAAGGCCAAACAGATCTCAGTTTCTACAAATGGGAACTAATGCACATATATTTATTTATTTATTAGATATTTAAGATCAGATTTTCAAATATTAATGCCTACATCTCCTGTAAATTTTTTGCATAACCCCAGAATTTGTGCCTGGCAACAGGCAGCAGCATACACAAAAGATTGGCTACATATTCTAATTTCATGAGAACACATTCTTTGAAAGACCCATTTATAATGTCTTCTTATACAGACAATCAAGCTAAGTTACAAGAAGAACTTAAAGTGGCTACAAATGTCCAAAAGGCTAAATTTAAAGAATACGAAGCATTTATTTAAAAAAAACCAAACAAAACAAAACCTCGAAATAAGTTCATGAGGAGACATCACAGCTTTTTTCATTAAACAAATGATCCCAAAGGCATATAGGGAATAGCAGCTGTATTGGTTCTGAGTTATAAACACATGAAAATTAGGCTAAACTTTTCATGCTAATTTATTTTTTCAGTTTCTTCCGTTTTACCTGTTTCTTTGCTTGTATGCATCAATATGTACACTTGGAAACAAATTCTTTTAAAATTGTCAGTTGTTTCATGGACAACAATCATAGCACTGGAAGGAGAATAGGAAGAACTAAAATGGTATGAATCCCATGCAGAAAGCTGCTGAAAAATGTGCTGTGACAGTGAACTCCAAAACCTTTGGCTCCCTCTTTCTGTATTAATGAGTTACAAAAATCATAAGTATAGTCAGTGCCTGTAAGCCACGGGCAGCAAGCTGCGAGTGAATCCTCTGTCATTATTGCTCACAGTCCTGTGTCACAAATGCACCAGCTAGCGACTTGTCAGATTAAATCAGATGAAACTGAAGAGATGGTTACCCTCAGGAAAAATTTAGCAGGTATTTAGCTGAAGTTAGTGTCACCAGCTTGACTGGCCAAAATGTGTTTGTTAAAAAGTGTATTTTAAAAGACTCTATACATACATAGATCACAGTTGTGTAGAATCTGAAGACTTTATACACCATGTTTTGTCCTCCCAGAGCCAGATGTGCTATAGCAATGATTAAAACCCGTCTGGGGTTAAATGCTATCTGAGAAAATACGCCAGTCACACAAAAGTGGATGCCTTTATATAAACTCTGCTGCAGCACTTCTTGTATGTTCTAAGCAATGCCTTCAAAGTAAGAAACTCTTCTGGCTCCAGGAGGGCACTGTCTACAGTTCCCTTGACCCCAAAGGTGCAGGTATCTGGGCAGGGAGTACAACGCAGTGAAGGCTGTGGGCTTATGGCCAGAGTGAAGGAAACTTCCCAACACTTTCTAGCCAGCTAGAGTCAATTGACATTTCCAGTGCCAGGCCACAACACTGCCTTTCATTCACACTGTGAGCAATAGTTTGTTCACAGATATTTCCTTGTTCCACTATTTGAGGCCACCATAGGACAGAATTGGCAGAATGCAATGTCTGTACGGGTGGAGAGGCCTCCTTCACAACCTGTACACCCAGGCACTCAGGGAATAACTAGAAACAGCAAGGCACATGTGCTAGGGCCTGCCAGGTTCCCATGGTGCAATGGAGAAACAAAACAGATTTCATGTAAATCATGCATTTATTTCCCTTCATGGTGAGGCACATGCCTTAATAGAATGTGGACTGCTTCCCTTCCATCAGCCAGTGCTTCTTAAGACTTGCCGGTGAGAGCAAGTTTCTATTGGAAGAAATTGTAAAGAAAGAAGACAAGGTAGCATATTTACTTATCTCAGGATTTCATTTGGCTTCATTTTCCATAGGAGACCTGTTTTAGTCAAACATTCAGCAATGAAAATAAAGTGCCTTGCTGGTACCCTTCTTCTTTTTTTGATTTGTTTTTATTGTGGTCCCTCGAGAGAGCTGTACTGCAGACAGAAACCAGCTAGCAAAGGGCACAGACAGCAATCAGGAATGATTACACTGTACAAAAATGTCAGTGGCATAACATGACTTAACTGTGATTCCACAAATTATAGATGAATGCAGAGGCAGAAAAATCAAAAGCAGAAAACACACTATACCCTTTATATTCAAATCCCTCAAATTTTACCAGATTCCTCGGACCAGCTCCAGACACTTATAGAAACTAGCTGCTGCATTTTGCACTTTATCCCCTGAGAAATGGGTTTTGAGTAGAAAAGCCAATTGGAGAACTTGACATTAAACATCTGCTCATCTTAAAAGTTCAGACAGGTCGTATTTATTGAGACTCAGAGTAGATTCCTACACCGAATGTGCTGAGGGAAACAGGTTGGAAGCTGTATCTAACAAAGAACAGAAAGTTTCAAAGAATGTACAGAACATTGAGGTTCAAAGGGCTGGAACAAGATGACCTCTAGAACTCTGCTCCTACCAAAAAGAGTCACCTGTGCAAAGGACTGGAGGAGGAAAAACTTGAGCTTGTGCTCAATATTTTATTAGCTGCCTCTTCTTAGTGATGGCAAGTTCATACAAGACAGGGCACAAGTTTGCTCTTGAATTCATGACAGCAGCAATCCAGAGACAACTTGCCTAGTCTGTTCTATATGCTGGACAGAGTTTCTGTCCTGGGAAAAAGTCCTCTGTGCTTCATCATTTGTTTTTGGCCCATCTAAGAAGGAGAACTAGACTGTCATGTCTTTATTAAAAAAAACCTAAACCATCAAACAGCCCAAATGAAACACTAGTGATTCCATTTCAGCTTCTCACTTTGCTTTGACTCTCTTGATAGAGCTACTTTATGTCAGTTCTGTGACATAAAATAAGAGCCTGGGATGGGGTGCTAACGTGGAGCCTGCAGTGCACTCCCACAGCCAGAGTCAGGCAGGACAAGCAAATACCGTCTCAGGCTTTCCCCTGTTTCAAATTAGGATTCTGTCTGGCTTCATCCCGACTATGGTAGAAGTTTTGTTAGTTCAGACAAAAGGCAGTTTTTGCCTTTAAATCCTGCTATTGCCCATACAAAACATTTTACTCCTGCTTGAGAGAGACAAGAGTCAATCCTTTTCAGACTTCTTCCCAGGACCCTGAACTGGCATATTTTAAAGCATTTACATAAAAGGAATGGATGATTCCTCATAATACTATTAAAAGCTAGCATTGCAATCTTTTGTGTAAAGACAGGGAAGGGTGGGTTGTCTGAGTAGCAGAAACATCATATCTAGAGTCTACATATTAGGGACTATGACAGGCTTAGAAATCTTACTTTGAGGGCAGTCAGGCATTACTGCTGCAACTACTTTCTTCCTATACACCCCCTCATGGGAGCGCTGACATGCATGGATATATTACCTCCTTCAGCTTCTCCACGTCTTACTGAAACCACTGTAAGTAAAAAGTCATGCCCTTTCCAGAAAACTCTTGAAGGTCAAGGGCTTGAAGCTCTCAGATAAAGGACAAATCTCAGACACTTCTGGTCCCTGGAAAATAATTTCAGGTTTCTTCCAACTTTGTTTTGCAATTGAAACAATTCCTAAATTGTAATTCTGGAGTTCCCCAGAAAATGAAGAAAACAGTGCCCTCTCAACAGCAGAGTACACAATGTCTTGTAAAAGGCTTTGCAATCCCTTATAGTCTGCATAAAAAGTACACACATGATGTATCCCTCAATGTCTGGTAAGGGACACTAAATTAAAAGATATTAAGATTAAGCAGTGGGATATGACTAGAACAAAGTTCCATAAGCAAGCTATTAAAATTAGAAGGTTAGTGTATATGTCTCTTCATCCTGTCGTGCTGTTCTTACATTCCAGTGTTTTGTCAACTAAGCCTTTTTTTTCTCTTGAATAATCCTATTGAAATAAAATGCATGAGATCTAGGTGGAGCCTTGTCTGCACCTTAAGAAAACTTTTGACGAGGTCACAGAATCATATCTCATTAAGAACTGCAGGAAGTATCAGGACCAAAAAACCTTGGCGAGCTCAGCAATTCTGGCAAACAAAAGTGGTGCCACCAGCCAGTGAACGTGCAGTGGCCCATCCATATTGGATTTTTTTTAATTTTTATTTTATTTTATTGTATTTATTTTTAGTGCTTGGCATCTGTACCTTTTTCTAAAAACTACAACTACATGACACTGTGAATCTCTCTAGTGATATATAGACTTGTCTCAGACAGCAAATTCTGCAGTTCTTCCTCAGAGGTTTAGAGCTGGTTTTAACTGGGCCCTTTTGTCAGCGGCAGGGTGTGTGACAGATAAATGGCCTAATTCTCACTTGTACTAAAGTGCTTATGCTGATATAGCCCCTAAGTATTATGATAAATCTACTTGCAATGGTACGACATTGTCCTCTTCTAATACTGAAATAAGCCTTAATGATACGGCTGCATTCACACTACAGCCAGTCTAAACTTGGAAGTTTTACTGGCAGACATACCGGTTAATAGTGTGGGGGAAGAACATCACAGACACCTCTGACAACTGTGCTGGCAGACACCGCGGTGGTGTCCCTGGATAGACAAAACAAGTTTCTACAGGGTAACTGTAGCTGTCTGTGTGTGCTCTGCCCACGTGAGAAGCAAGGTAGTTTGAAGCAGCTTAGCTCGCTTTCGATGAGGTTGACACAAGGTCTAAAGCCATAGTCACACTAGCCTAAAAGTCAGCAACACTATTGAATTCCAGGAACTGGTAAAGACAGTAACAGCAAAACAACTCTTTTGCCAGTGTACACGTCTTTTTCCCAAGGAAGGAAGTGCACAACTACTATAAATAAAGCCCGAAAAGCCTAGGTTACACCTCTTCAGTTAAAATAGGAATGTTAACATGGTCCAGAAGTTAGGGTAGTCTGAGACTATGTTGCCCTCTGAGTAAAGATGACCGCAGTAAGAGAAGTTTCAGCACAATATATCAGAACAGTTGTTAAGCAGATCACATAGACATATTGAGCCATGGGGATTTATAAGATGGTAGTAATAGCACTGTTGTATGAGACAGTAGAACCGCAAGCTTAGGCAATGTCAGGAAAGCTATGCTCAAATAAGGAAGGGGATTCCAACGAACGACGAATTTGGATGTTCCATTTGTGACTCAGAAGCTGGGGAGGCTGAAAAAGCCTCCTTACTGCCTCATATACAATCCTCCTTCATTTACATCTTTCCTCCTATTATTTTACAGGGCTAAAATTAGTGTGGAGAGTGACTGTGGGAAATATGTATGAAAATAAAGCAACTTGGCTGAATGCGGCTTTATTTTTCAACTTGTGTGTTGGGCTTTCAATGAAAAAAAATCAGAAACCATTTACTTTACTTCCAACCTTAATCATCCTACTAGACACGATTTCTGCAGTATCTCCTGGTGCAGAGGAGAGACAACCTTTAAGACCAAAATCAGGGAAATAAGAAGTCCAATGTGGAATAGCCATAAATTTTATGGAGGTTGTTCATTTAGTATTTCATTTATGATTTTTAATAAAAAGATGGGCAACTGAAGATTTCAAGCTCTCAGCAAATGCTATGTCTTTTCTCCATATCTCCTCTTGTCCTTCTGTTGCCTGCCTTCCATGGCACTTCGCAAATGCCTCACTTTCCTTCTTCCCTATTCTGCTCTAACAATCTCATGTATCTTCTTTCTCCTTGGCAGCACTCACCAGTACTACCACCATAAAATTTCTAGAAGCTGTTAGAGCCTTGAGTGCACAAATAAGCCTTAATTAGACAGATTAAGGCTTTATCCACATCCTAACAAATATGTTCTTACCTTCCACTCCATCTATTCAGTTCTTATAAAAACGTCTTCATCATCAGATGCCTTCTCTTTCCATGTATCCTAGTATCTTCAAATTCAATGTTTTCTTCTTTTTCCTGGTCCCAGAGCAGCCAAATATTGAAAAGGTGTGCAACAAATGCTTGCAGCTTAGATTGCCTGGCTATGCTTGGTCTAAAGCTATTACTCTTTTAGGAACCTCAGAAGCACTGCTTTGTAGACACTTGCTGTTGTGTAACCCCATGGTAGCAACTGTGCTACCACTTGCTATTCTTTTTTTCCATTTTAGAGGATCTCATAAAACCCAGAAACAGGAGCAGCTTAGATCTTCCTCCTTACGTTTTGTCATATACATTGGGACGATAACAGAGTGAACCTGCTTCCTTTCAGCTGCCTCTGGCTTTAAACACAGTAGCAATATATGACAGTGTTCGTAAGTGAAGACACCTGTGCAGCTAGAAACAGATGAGAAACAGGTATGAGGGGCCAGCAGTCACAGCACATTAGTTCAGAGGATAGGTAGTTTGCCTTTCTAGAGAAGTGCCAACACTATAAACAGTATGCTTGACCCTGCCTTCCAGTAGAGCAGAGCAAAACATAATTTTCTAACCAAAAATAAACGAATAAAAACTGAGAAGTATATTTTCAACAAACATTTTCATTTTTCAATTTTGTGAGGTTTAAAGCTCCCAAACTGATTATTACCGAAGAAGCTGGAGGGTTAGAGGAAGAGATATTGTTGTGGAAACGCCCTCTGGTGATAGTGAAAGAGGGGAAAAACCTTACCTTATAGGTTTCACTATCCTCCTCCTCAGTAAGTTCCTCCACAGTGAAAACAACCAGAATTTATTTGATGCTCTCTTAGGACTGGCATAAAAACTACAGCTGAAGTGTCTAAGTAATAATTGCAAGCCATTTTCAACATCCTAGGTATGGCAGTCCAAGAATGGCTTATCATTTACTAGTTCTTAGGAACTCCTCTACAGTTCATAAGGAAGTGTTCGGGCAACAATTTCATATGGCTAATTATAGCTTTAGGTGGTCCTCTGAGAAGCAGGGAGTTTGAGTTGATGATCCTTGTGGGTCCCTTCCAACTGCAAATCTTCTATGATGCTGTGATTCTATGAAATACAGAAGCCCAGGAGTTAAACACTGGATTACAGAATGACACAAGCTAAAAGGCTTTGTGCAGGCTCTTATCAGTGCTGGTAGGTGTGGACGGGGAAAATAAAAGGTAGAAATTAAAGGCTGCACAATCCATCAAAATGTGCTAGACAAGCTTTCAAGGCAAATACAAGTCTTTCTTACAGCTCTGTGCACACAAACCAGTGAGACAGAGAATGGTTTGTGCAGTATTTCTCTCCCTGCAGCCCACAGCTCACAAAGACAAGCTCCACTGGTGTAACGCTGTACGAAGAAGGACACGGGGATTGACCTGGTTCCAGCACAGATTTCAGTGAAACTATCTACAACAGACAAAGGAAAAACATGCAAGACACAAGGCCATGAGGAAAATGTGAAGTCACCTTCTGGGATAATTAGCTGGGTGTGGTGGAATGGGTGTTTTATGAAGTCCCCCGTATAGTAAAGTCTGCACTGAACTGCTCAACAAACACAGTACTGCACTGCTTGTGTGTGCTAATCTGCCAGTAAGTGTGACAACCCGGATGCCATGTCTGAGAAGGGAGACGGACTATATATTCTTTTCTTTATATCCAGCTGATGACTTTCCTGCAAATTACGAGAAACACGGCACTTCCCTTTAAAAGCAAAAATGGAAATGGGCTTCTTGTCAGCAGAGACACACTAGAACTCCCATTAATCTCACTTTCTTGCCACTAAAAAGCAGAGTTCAAACATCCTGCAACCTCTACTGATAGCTAATAACTTGGCTCTGAGAGAGCTAAGAATAAAAAAAATAGAATTCTTACGGGAAAAATCAATGTGGCCCTTCCTCTTAATCGTAACTTCTGTGCAGTATGTATATTGAATTCAAAGATTTGCACCCTAGTTTGACAGCACTCCATAACTTAAAAAGCCCACTGCAGTATACAGTGCTGGGTAAGCAGAAGAGATTCTATTTTTTTCTATACTGCACGTTCCTAGGGACGAGTGTCTCCACTTCTATTTCATGTGTCTGTCCAGTTGTTGAACATTAGTCATTCACACTGAACATTTGCAAAGCTGCTCCAGTGACAGATGAAAATCCTTCAACACCACTTTTAGAACTGTTGCTGATTACTCTTGTATGTATTTTCTCTAACAAAAATCATGTTGGTTGATTTGAATAATTCTCATCTGCTCTAAGTAGAAAGACAAACTCTAGCAGTAATTATTTTTATTTTATATGGTATGTTTAGCTTTACAAGTGTAACACAACACTCTAAACACACACATAATTGTTTAAAAAATAGTCAGATCAAAGGATGATAATAGCAATTTGTGAGAACAATAACGAATGTAAAAGCTGACAACTACTTTGATAAAAACCAAGTGATTGGATGTTCATAGGAAACAAACATATGGGAAAGTAGCCTGACAGAAGTGAAATTTTTACAATGTGGAAAATCTTGACTTTTGCTAATTATTATTTAAGCCTTATGGTAAATTCAGAAAAGGCAAATCTAATGACAAGATGATTTAGTACTGACGCAGAATGTGTGCCACGACCCACAAGATAAACATTGACTGTAACTCCAGGTTCAAGTTTGCTAGTCCTTCACATAGGAAAAGGTTTGATTGCCACCAATGAGACAACGTCCTTGAATTAGGAATGGCCCCAAAAAGGTCTGTACACCCAGAGTATCAATTCAACCAATCTGTATCTGTGCTAGATTTTCATTTCTGCCAGATAGGAATAAAACACATTTGCTGAACAGAACCAGTAGTCTTTCAAACACACACTCATACCTGTGTATGTTTATATGCATTTACCATACTCTCTCCTAGGCATCAGATCTAAGCCTTGAACTGAAGGCAGTTACAAAGAACCAAAATAAATTTTGTAGCATTTATAGAAAAGCATTAGCATCCTTAGTCCAACTCCCACTCAGCCTTTCTGTGCTACACAATCCACCCTTTCCATATAGTGTTGTCCCACAGTACCCCTGCTGCCTGGTCCATTAGCTAGACATGTTGTTCCCTGTCACGAGACCACTGGTCACAGGGTTTTTCTGGAGGGGCATGTGCTCTATGCTTGACCTGGATTTAAGAAGTGTTAATGGGACAGTGCTAAATCCTTTCAACCTCCTGGCTGCCATCTACATAGCTTGAGAGGATGACTTATTTAGAGGCACATCATGGAAATCCCACCCTGGCACAAGCTACCAAAGCAGGTCCCAGCCCCTCAGTGAGAACTGTGGAGCTGGACTAGACCAGCTGGTTCAGGTCTCCAGAAGGTATATTGGAGCCCTTCAGAGGTCACAGAATAATTCCACATCTGATTATATTCCATAAGTCCTAGGAAAAAAAATTGTTTTCATTTATTTCAGGCTGCTGTTGTACTTTGTGGATCTTCTTGCCAGAGTACACTGTACATTCCTACCTGACCTCTCTCTTGCTTGAATTACGTAAGAAGGATTATGCAGATTCTTAACCTGTACCATTACCTCACCCTGTACCTAAATTTGGTTGTTGAAGCGTACTGCTTTTAGCCAGACTTGCTTAAAAGTCGAAGTAATGCTAGAGCAAGTTTGATTTCAAAAACCTGACTTATTATCAGCCATTTCTGTCATGCAGGCAGCTATAAGCTTTAACATAACTGTCAATGGAAAGTTAATTCCAGTGCATAGTTTACTTTTTCGTGTGCTTTTCTTTTTATTTATCTATACAAAGTTCATCTGTCCTTTATATTTACTTATATGTTTTATTTATAGGTTCCTATATGTTTAAGAAATAAGCATTTCCTTGTTGCTTTCTTTTCACATGGAATCACATGTATACTTGTATAAATGATTTTTTTAATAATAGCAATTCTTCTTCAATCAAATTCAATGATTTCCACTTTAAAAATGAGAAAAAATATTGAAAATAAGCTTTAAAATATTTGGAGATAAATGGTTCTTTTATTATGTAAAAGCATTAGAATGTCTCCAAGGTACTACAAATAAAATAAGTTATAGCAAATGAGATTATTATTGCTGGGAAAAGGACCACTTAAAATCAGTTTTCTGTGGGGAAAAAACAAATCAGAGTAACCCAATAGGGGCGCTAAGAAACATACAGCAAATACTTAAAAACCTCAAAGATGCAAAGCAATAAGTGAAAAATACATGCTGACACAGCAATTTGTAACAGGATACAACTATTCGTCATCTTAGGGAGGTAGTCTTGCTGTGCTGAAAAGAACAATAGGAAGCCTATTTTATCATTGTGTTTTTCCAGTTTTACACCATCTTGTCCAAAGGAGTTCTACCAGCATAAATGTGGAGTAATGCACTGTTGAGCCAAGCCTGGATACAAGGACCTGAAACAGAAAGTGTTCGTCATTGGAAGGATGTGAATTACTGTCTGGAAATCCCATAAACAGACCTGTAAGGCTGCCCTAAACAAATCAGTCATGTTCGGGTAAATTTAGCTCAACATACTGCTATAGCAATCAGCTAGTAATGGCTCACCTTCCAAAGATAGCACTACTATAAAATTAGTAACTCAGCTATACAGCCACGTAGCTGGACAGTTAAAAATGAACCTTGAAAATGACAAACAGGTGCATAATAGTCACTAGCACAGACATCGAGGAATGCATTAGAGCAGGGGTGTCAAACTCACAGCCTGTGGACCAAATCCAGGCCCTCCACCTTGTTTGATCCAGCCCAGCACGTTGTTCCTACCCGGCAGCAGCACCAAGCTCCTTGCCCCTGTGCTCCTGCATGTGCTGGTTGCATGTGCAGCATGACGCACGTTAGGCTGCAGGAGCAGGAGAATGTTGGCAACCGTGAGTTTAACACTCCTGCTGTAGAGCTTGATCTTTATTCCCTACCCTTTTTCTTAGCAAAGTGACAGTCTTCTCCCACTGAAGTCCTTAATGCCCTGCCAAATGTCTCAGCTGCAATTCTTAAGTCAAAGGGGATGATGACGTTTGGAATCTGCAAGATCAATAGCGTAATTGGTTCTGTTCTCTGGATGTTGAGGACCAGTCCCTGTCCATTACAAAGTGCAGTCAAGCTGAACTTACCCTCATCTCGTATTTTTGCTCTCATGTGCTCTGTTCTGTCTTTGTTGGCTGGATCATGAGCTACTGTGGGGATATATTACAAAACAAAAGGTCTGTCAAGCTTCACACATCTGAGGTCCATGCTTCCTTGCTGTTCCTCCTCTGTCTAACCTACTGAAGCACTATAAGGAATCTTCTCTGGTTTTGACTTTCCACATGCTTGTTAGTGCAGAACAAACTGAATAAAGCACAAGCACGTGGAGGTGGAGAACTCTGAATGGATTCTGCTGGATCTCTTCTATCTCTCAGTTTACATGGTGTAAATATCTATTCTAATGCTAGGATTAACACGTGAAGCGTAATAGTCTGCATTTTGTAGAAATTTTTGATCTTTGCTTACAGTACAGATATGAATTAATAAATTCTCATGAGAATGCCATCATAAAGACAACAAAGCTAAGAGACAGCAGGATTAAAGCTAAAAAGCAATACAAATATTTGCCAACTAAATAAGCAGCATCATTGAACTCAGGGATGTGCTTGAAAGCTTCTTTGCTGTCTAACAGCCAAGTATCATTTGCACTTGAAAGCAGGTTTCTAAAGACACTCAAATAGCTGATTTGATTCTAATTTTGAAGTACGTAGGAACTAGATGAAACAGTTGAAAAACCTGGCATTAAGAAATTCAACCAAGACTACACTGTCAGAACTGAGTATACCAATAGCTCTTAACCATTCTGACTGGGACCTCCACCCCTGGCCCCTGGCCCGTGCCCAGGAACTCCTGAGACCTGGGCCTTTGACTCTGTCTGAGCTATGATATTGGTGTACCTACCTTCATTCTTACCTCTGAGATGACTCTTGGATCTATGATGTAGCCTGCTTTACAGTCCTGTCTCTGGTCCCATCACCTGTTGCACCTCTCTAGACTCTGTGGATGGACCCTGGATCTCACTCACTGCCCCTTCTTGTGTTGAGCTGTTGATGAAACCAGTTATTAATAGCCTTATTTTGCCCAACCTGTTCAGCTGTGATGAAGCTGTTCTCTAGTGAGACCCTTGTCTATGTTGTGTTTGCTTTTGGTTTGTCCTACCTTGTAGAGTGGTCAGTTCTTGCTGCTTCTTGATGCACGAGACAGAATCAGATTTTAGGAATCCTTCCCCTACAAGGACAAGTGCATATAAGCTCAAAACCAAAACTGGTCATCTTTCATAAGTATTTGCAAATTCCTATTCAATGCATTGTGCCAAACTGCAATCTCACCATCTGCATTATAAAGCCAGAGGAATTTCCCAAAGTTCTGCTGTACATAATGATACCTTAATGAAGTAATAATTTGCCATAATGGCATATGATCTTATGTAAATGATTAAATGAACAGAGACTATGTCACTGATTAAAAAAAGCCAAAACCCAACAGCTCTGTTTAGAAGACTTGTGATATGGCTTCCCTGCATTTTTTTTTCACGTAAAAGATCTCATAAAAGCTTTGGGAACATGCAGGCTATTAATATATAATGAGAAAATACTCTCTGTTGATTACACAGTTGAGAAGAAAATCAAGATAGTAGGTAGAAAAGAGGGTAAAGAAAAGCACTTAAGAAAAACAAGATGCAAAACATGAATAGAAAAACTGGAGACAGTAAGTAAATTAACCTGTCACAAATTAATAAAGTCAGGATCCAGTTTGACAGATGGAGATGATACTGGAGATTGATGCAGTATGTCAACACCTTCTGCCCTATCCATCAGAGCATGCAGAATAATTCTGCTAAAATTCAATTGGTGAGGAAAAACACATGATTAGAATCTCTGGACATAGTGACTACGAAATATGTAAATTGTGCTGCAATTCTTAAATTCATAAAAGACAAAAACCTTACAGAGAAAAACTCATAGAGAAAAATGAGTTCAAGCACCAATAGAAGTATATTTTCAGCTGAGCTCACGTGGGATTCAGTTACGGAACTTTCATTAAGTTTAATTAGTGTCATAATGTGAAGTCCTTGTGCATCAAGTTGCTAATGTACTGTATGAGTGGATTTATGCTTCCGAAGGTGCATTGAAGAGGAGAGTGAGAAGCGTGAATTCACCTTGTTACAGACTCTGAGTATCTAAAATCTCTTTTTTTGGAGCATATTTTATTAGTGTCAGTCGACTTCCACCTGCATGTTAGCAAATGTCATTTGTGGCAGAGAAAAATAGTCTTTATGTTGTTAACCATTCTGAACAAGTAAACTGATCAAGAATACTTCTATTTCTGTTCCATTTATTTTTCACTCATGGGATTATTTTGCCTTTTCTCATTATGCTCATGAATTTTATTAATGTTCTTTCTATGAATATTCCCCATATGGAGTAAAAGCTCAGCTGAACACATCAAGTTAGGCCCCAGTTTGTCTAGCTGCGTTCAATATATTGAGTTCTCAGCTGTGACAGCCTTAGAGGCTGGTGATTTACTGGTACCAGAAGATGACAGTGGAAAAGAAGGAACTCTCCCAAGTTAGCATTCCATTTCATTCTCCACAACAAATTGATGAAGTGTTGGAAAGTACTCTGACAGGGTTGTGGATTCAGAGGAAGATGCATCCAAAGCGATTTATAGGGTGAATACATATAGTACCATCCAGATTTCTTGGTTTTCTCAGGTCACCTATCTGTCTCTGTCCTGGCTGTCTTTTTCTGTCCTTTGCAGGAATTAAGTGGCTACTGAGAATATGAACGAGAAAATGTGAATATTTGTTACACATATGCCCAATATTGCAGTGCTTTATACGAATGTTTCTTCTCCTTTTAAATATATATGCTTGTGTTTTCTTTCTGTTCTGAGTATTTCTTTTTAAAGAGCTGAGAAATAAACTTTTATGAGATCAATTATGAAGCAAAACACATGATTTCAATGACAAAAGATAGTATTTTCACAGGAGTTTATATCTGCTGAGAGATGACTTTTCCAATTTCAGAAAAAACATATTCAGATTTATGAAAACAAGAAACTAAAAGAAACAAAGTAATTTTAAACACATGTAGCTAATGCTAGCTGGTAGGATCGGTCTGGAAAACATGTAGTTAAATTTACACTATCAGGTTGAGTTGTCTGAAAATGGTGCTTGGCACAGCTTGGCAGAATCAGGATTATGACAAGACATAATTTGGAAGATCAATTCCCTTTTGAGGGGAAATTTATGCGAGCCCCTTTGTGGCTGCTATTTGCAATTAGAAAAAAGAGTTAGTTACCTCTCTCGTCCACCAGTCCTTCAAGACTGCATTGTCAACGTTGTGTGGCACAGCACAGGCCATATTCTGCAGTATCATTAAAATATGCAAGTTTAGTGATAACTAAAATGTAGTAGAATAGATGACAACTTACACAGAAAAGGTACTCTGAAATTTTACCGATATTTTTTTCTGTGAAACAAGGCAAGTGTCCAGTTAAAAAGCACTGTTCAAACCAGTGTTTTATAAGCGTCTCAAAGTATGGGTCTAACGGAGATTTCAGGACACTTCCATGAAGGCTTCAGTAGTTTGAGTTTTGCTAAGCTTTAACATTTCTGAGATGAAAGGACATAAACAATGAAAATAAACTTGGTTTAAAGTAAAGATCATCTTGATACAGAACAGATATTACAGATGTTAATAAGCCTCCTAATTATCTTGCTGTTGGATTCAGGCTTTCTCTTACTGCAGATTTCTGACTTGCAGCCACTTCCACACAACTCCCCAGGTTCATGAAGAAAGCATGCTCTCTACCACTTCTGGGGTCTGGCTGGGGGGTTCTGCTTCCTGCTTTTCTCATTAGCTTCCCAGTCTCTCTGGATCCATTCATTCTGTTAAGTGACAGAAAGGCAGGAACTGTTCCCATGCTCTGTGCCAAATAGCAGTGTTCACACTGCACAGAGTTATCTCTGGGTCTCCTTTGTGTTCCACTTGGTGATTTTGTGGCTCTAAAATATTTTTTGCACGTTTCTTCTTTCACTTTAAGATGTTTAAGAGCAGAAAAAGGGCTGTGTTCAAGGGTAAGGCTCCAGCATATGAATGCCTACAGGGAACAGCCTGGCACATGCTATTGCCTGGAGCGTACTCGGGCAGTGTTTCAGAGGGTGCTAGCTGGCACTGGCTAAAACTGTACCAGAGTGTGCTAGCAACTAAGCTCAGTATTCAACCTCCTCTCCTAAGACTATCTCACTTAGAAACAGAAATACAGCCTTTGAGCCTCTCTTCTGCCTGCTCCAGCCCATATTGTGGAAAGTGCTTCTTCCTCATCTTTCTGTCCTGCTCCTGCTAAACACCTTCAGGTGGTCTCCGAGGCTGGGGGGGCATCCACAGCAGACATTGTCTCTTAGCTGACCTGCACAGACAAGACACATAGTAAACTCAAACCCTTGCAGGCTCAAGATAGGATTTAAGAATATTAGACTGAATCTGTCAGTGGCCTTTAGGCACTATCCAGATGCAACAACAGGCTCAGGAAGTCATTAAGCTGCCAAAGTCCAATGATCAGGACAGTGTAACAGGCAGCAGGTCACACTGTTGCAGCTGTGGCTAGGCATCTGTTGCGGGTCCCTGTCAGAGGCAGGATACTGGGTGAGAGGTCTTCTCTGCTTAACAGGCCTGTCAGCACGATAGTTCTTATTAAATGGCCAGGGTAAAGACTTGACCTTAAAGGGAGGAGGAGGAAGGGAAAAATGTATTCTTCATCTTGTCTATCATGCTGGCTTCGGGTAGCAAAATGTTGAAGAAGTGCTCTGTCTTGGGAAAGCCTGGCTCACAATTTCACCTTACAATTACCAAATGTAGGTGTAGTCTTATTAACAGGCACATTCTGGGGATTTTCCAGTGTGTATAAACCCTGGCTTCTTAGGAAGAAAAGGACTTTAAAGATATAAAATCTGTAATTTTAAATTATCTATTACAATCCTATTATTTTTAGCTGTTTTGCACACAAAAGATGACTCAGTTTTAGAAAATCATGATCTTTTTACAGACAATCTCTGCCCCAAGGCAAAACACACCTCTTAAATTACCTGCAATGATTTTTCACTTGCCTGCCCTTGTGCAGTAATTCTATAGTATTTACTTGGTGCTAGGGCACAGCAGAAACACATGCATAGATTTATCTTTCAGCTTTTAAGAAGACATGCACATATTTTCTTGGAGATATAGTTTACCTTTTTTTCACATGAAATACTTAAAAGAATTGTCACTTAAAAAACCCTAAACCCATGAGATCCATCCAAACTGACATATTACTAGCAGTTCTCTAATATTGCCAATATAGGCTTAAAAAACTCCCTACACCAGGGCAAGCTGAGGTTTATTTATTATTCATTAGCTAGTTGCATTTCCTTAGCTGCATAACATTATGCTGCAACAATCACATATAAAACCTATGGCTGATAATGGCCATAAGGCTTGTATTTAATATGGGAACGTAGTAAAATATACAATATACAATATACAGTTCTATGAGAACCTATTGTATAAAGCTGATGTATACCTCTGTAGTTCAGGAGTAAAACGTCTACTTTGCCGTTGATAGGACAGGATAACTTTGATCCTGCGGATTACACCAAAAATAGGAGAAGTGAGGATAAATTTTTAAAACACATTGGTAACTCAGTCTCCTGGTCTTCTGTATTTTTCAGAAGATGGTCATGCACTGAAGGCATCTACCATCCTCCAATTCTTGTGCATTCTCAGAGTCTAGCAGCAAATGTCATCCTTTAGTTTATTTTCTCTCCTTCCCTTTCCTCTCTGAGTGACACTGTCATAGAAGGTGCTTTATATTGTAGAACAACCAGCTGCAAAAAAAAGTAAAAGAAATTGCACTTAACCTTTTCCTTTAACTTTTCATCTAAAATGCTAAACAGAGCTAATGATTAGGGAGGAATAAAAAGCACAGGTTAGAACCACAATTATTGTAGGCAAGTATTTACCATATATCATGCCTGTTTATCTTCAACACCTCTAGCTCCCCTGCTCTTGCCCCCAGATTATCTTAACCAGAGGTCTACAAATGTGCCAGCTATTTACTTCCCTAAGAAGGTATGCAGGAGAGAGCCAACTGATAACACAGTGCATGCCACTTGTCAGCCCAGAACTGGAAGAACATTTCCAAATACTTCGTTGTTAACAGCTTCGAGTTGTCTGGCTGTTATAAGAAATGCAAAGGTCATACCACGTTCAAAACTTAGCTGTCAATGGAGCAAGATATAAACATCATGTTAAAAATTATCAACTTTTCTAAGAACCAGAAATCAACAGATTTGTCATTGTCTTTTCTCTTCTCTCTGTGAAATAAAGGTCTTAAATGACATTAGCCATAAACAAGACAGATGGCAATATTAAGTTGTTGTTTCAATTATACTAATGCCTACCTTCACTTTCTTTTGCCAAATGTTAAAACCATTTGAGGAGCATTGCTGCACTGTTATAGTTTGTTCCTAGTTTTGGCAAAACACCAACTCTATTCCTGAGAGTAAAATAAGGAGAAAATAGATTGTATAATAATTCATTTCAAGAACTTCAAGATTTGGACCTAAACTTGCACTATGATCGTGGGATGAACTGAGAATATGTGACCTTGTATTGCTTACATGAAAATCTGTCCAGATTTAGCTAAATCAAAAACTGATAGAAATATCATTTATGGGAAAGTTTAGGAAGACCTAAGCTAGGTTTTGACACAATGCAGTGCCACACAAACATAGTTATTTGAGTCCCAGACCAGTGTATCTGAATGGCACTGCATTGTATTTGCACCCTTTGATTATTGCAGCTTAAATTTATGCAAAAGCTAAGTAAAGCAAGCAAACACCATCCCATGGTATGACTTCAAGCATTTCCCCTAATCAGAGCTGGCAGAGAGCCTTATTCTTAAGCAAAAAGTCACACCACTGATTTGAAAAGTTTCATAAACATGCTTCATAGGGTCAAAAGGGAAATGAAGAGACATTGCCACTTCAAAGAACAACTGGAGCAGAAAAGGACTACAGAGAACAGCTGAGAGAACTATTTCTCTCTACTAAGAGACTAACAAGTACTGATAAGTAAGCTGTCAGTTCTACAATCTTGGTATGTTATTTCAACACAAAATTAGACAGTTCCTTGTCTCCTTGATCACTGTGAACCTCTACACATTTGGACTAGCTGCCCTTGTTTGTGCTTAGATGGGTCTGGCCTGTAGTAATGGAATGTTTGTTTATCACACACAGGCCTGAGAACCAGAAAAAAACCCTTACAAGCTGCAGTCAGTGACATAGTATGATGAACAGTTGTCAATGTTTTACAGGCTTTTTCTGATTCTGGCTTCTCTGCTTTGAACACGGTGACAACGCAAGTTAGCAAAACTAACTCAAGAGACTGCAAGCATCAGGAGGGAAACAAAACAATAAAGCTTTTTTATTGCATGAGTACTGAAATAACAAAAAGCTGCCCATCTTCCCCTCAAATATGGTATGTTTAAAAGAGGGGGAGGGGGGAAATCTATTTTTCCTGCACAAAATGTTCAATGCAGCTCTCTAAAACCAAGTTGCCCTAAAGATTAGGAAAAGTACTTAATAAACAGATTCTAAAATACACAGCCTTCTGTGTATCTTCAGTACACAGAGATACCACAAAAATTACTGAATCTACTGCCAGAAGAAAGCATGAAGTCAATTAGATCATGTCCTTGGCCATCTACAACATCACCCTCAGTGATACATGTCTAATTCATTCTTAATTTCAGTTATGGGGACTCAGCAGTATCCCAAGCAATTTCATCCAGAGACACACTAACTGAACTTCACCTAATGCTTCTATCATGTGTCTCTGTTGTTGTAATTTACACACACTACTTCCTGTGCACTCTGCAACATCTGATTCCTTTTTTCTTTTCTGAAAATATGGAGAGGTAACATACCTCCCCAGAGTATTTTCTCCTCCAGACTAAACAACCAGTTTTCTTTCCATCTTTCCTAAGAGGTCATGTTTCAGACTTCTTGAGCTTTAACTTTATTGCTGTATTAATCACTTAAGGACAATATTCTCCAAAATGATGCAACTCATATATACCAAGATTAGGCAGATTGCCCAGTGGAGACAACTAGTCATTAAATTAAAACCATGCTCATGTGCTGCTGATTCCTCATCCCTAGCCTGTCAGTTTTGCGGTTTTAATAATCTGTTGCATCTCATCATAAACTTCTTAATCCTCTCCTTGATACATCTGAGCAGCAGGCAGCACACAGTAAGATCACACACCTCCTAATGGGACTTCCCATAGTCTTTTGTGTAGAAATCTAATAGCACTCAGAGTTACAGCTGAAGAACTTCACAGGCTTGACAGGTACCAAGTACGTCCTGACCTCCAATGGAAGTCAGGTGGAAAACCTGGTCAAAAGACATTTTATTTTTTTTTAATTTTATTTCTCCCTGGCATCTTCCCAGCTCTCCAAGGGAAGAGTTGAAGCTCACTGTTGTGGTTTGTCAAGTTCAACAGCTTTTCCTGCAATCCTTGTCCTTTTCCATATTAGCACACTGACATTTCTCATTGTGGATAGAGATCAGAGTTGATTGCTGCTATCACTGTTAGGAAGTTCTGACCATGCACGCAGTAAGTTCAAAGAGGTTGAAGAAGGGAAAAAGAAAAACACAGAGCTGTGAGGATGAAGCATAGGTAGTGTTACATGATAAAGAAATTAATGGATTTGTGGGGGATATTGGATTTAGCCTTTTGGCTGCTCTAATAATACTTTTCAGCCTGCAGAAAAGGCTCCAGGGAGACATTATAGTAGCCTTCCAGTGCCTAAAAAAGACCTACAATAAAGATGAAAAGAGACTTTTTACAAGGGCATGCAGTGACAGGACAAGGAATAATAGCTTCAAACTGAAAGAGGGTAGATTTAGATTGGAATTAAGGAAGAAATTCTACACTATGAGGGTGGTGAGGCACTGGAACTGCTTGCCCAGAGAAGCTGTGGATGCCCCATCCCTGGAAGTGTTCAAGGCCAGGCTGGATGGGGCTTTGAGGAATGTGGTCTAGTGGAAAGTTTCTCTGCCAATGGCAGGAGGTTTGGAACTGGATGATCTTTAAGGTCACTTCCAACCCAACCCATTCTATGATTCTTTGAAATAGTAGAGACTATGTGCATAGAGAAGAACCAGGACTAAGACATGTCAGGGCTTTCTATTGTTTCAAACTCCACCTTCTGATTCCTGTGTTTTAGGATATTTGTGTTTTCAGATAATGGGAAAACTTTTCCTGACTTCACTGTTGGAAGATTTTAAAATCATTGGAAGAAAGGGTGAATAGAAGATATTTTCACCTCTGTTGCACAGATGACAGTTTACTTGTGTACTTCTGTGGTTCAGTACCTAACTGCATTACAAAGCCAAATAAAACTGCTCTGAGACAGTCAGCTTCTTTTTCTTACTACTTAGCTGCACTATAATATTTTCTAGAGGGAAGCCAGGCCAAAGAAAAGGAAACATGCTATTATACATTAAAACAGTGTTTGCTTTCAGTGGCTGGAACAAGTCTTTCCCAGGAGGCTTTCCCACAAGCTCTCTTCTCTCTTGCAACACTCGTTTACTCATGACTTTCACTTGCTTTGTCTTGGAATTTCTAATCTAATTATTACTTTCAGGTTATCAAAAAAGAACATTGGTTTCCAAAGGTGATGATTCTTGAACCCTCAGCCTTGTCTCTCTGCTAGTCCAGATGCAGAATAAACTTAGAAAAAACGATAGTTATCCTAAAGGCAATTGAATATGTTCCCATATGGTGGCTACACCATATTAAAGATATTTAATCATATACTGTAAGTTTTCTGTACAGCAGAAAATGCCCACGGTTTTATGAATAGATCTGAATTTCTCACAGAAGAACAGTAATCTGAGCTTTCCAAAGAAAGGGTATTGAAAAGCTCTAGATATCTTGCAGGCAAAGTTTGTCCTAACTTTACCATGTAACAGCTCTGAAAATCTTGCTTGAGAACAATTCTGCATGTTTGAGAAAACACCTGAAGCTTTGTGCTTTTGGAGGGACAAATAGGCTCATGGAATTGAAGCAATTTTGAAGAACTATTTCATTCCCTCAAATTTGTGAAGCTTTCTGAAGCTGTTTAAGGGCAAGACAGGATTTTTTTTTCTGGGAGTTACTGGTCTTCTAAGCATGCTCTGACTCTCTTAGTTATAGTCAGAAGTACTAAATTTAATGTTCAAGTGGGGACAAGGCAGTAATGCTGAAGGACATTCCATTTGTGAAAAAAAGTGGAAGTCAGAAATAGACCGGGAGTCAAAGAGAGCTGGGAATTAGTACTGGAAATGGTTAGAATCCAATGCCCATTTTTGAGTGTAAAATAAAAATGGGAATATTTCATAGCTAGCTTTTACTATTACCATGTATCTTCCTATTTTCTTAGTCCTCAGGGACTATAGGAAAAAAATTTGCAAATAGCTGAGAATCAACTCCTTTGCCATAGTCAAGAAATATGGTGTACAGAAAACTCTGTGTCAAGGAAGTGAAATCTGTATTAGTAGCTGATATTAGTAGCTGATGGAAGGTTCTGATATGCCTTGCAGTAACTGTGAAATACTATCTTTCTGCAGGAGTGTCTCAGAAACCTTCAACTGCTCCTAGGTATTTTCTGGCACAGAGAGACTGGGAGGACTTTGTCCTAATTATACATCTTCCCTGAATTTGTATGTGGGCTAGCATCCCTAATATTACCTGGGCTGTGGTTTCTTCACTATCCTACACTAGGATGGAAAGTGGAATCCAATAGAAGACAAAACATGCTCCATTTCATGACTCTCTCTGGAGAGAGGCATTGTGAGCTGCAAACTTTCCTTAAGAAAAAAAAATTCAAAAAATCTCCTACCAAACAACAAAGGGCTTTGATTCCTCGTTGTGACAGTTTCCTGGGATAAGTCAGTTAATGTTAGTGCCAGAGCAGTCAGGAAAAGAAAAAGGAGGGGTACCTGCACTTATCAGTTGTAGTTTAGTATGCTGCAACAGGTCTTGGACAGCCTCTGATTATCCGCAGCCAAAAAATGCTCTGAGAGATAAGTATCATTATTTGATGTTTCTGCCAGCCCCTTTCACTTTTGAAAGGCAATATGTAGAGGCTTGCATTAGTTGTGCTCTAACATGGGATCAGGGCTGTCATCCTGGAACACGGACCTCAGAAGTACTTCAGATTTTTCTACTTATACGTCAGATGTTTGAAAGATGGAAGTGGTAGTAATTCCTAAACTCTGCCTTCTGAAACTATCACTTGGCAAATAAAAAGTCTCCCTTCTCTCATCAAACATTTAGAGAGAGATTAAGATGCTGTTATTTCACTGTGTTAACAGTAGCATTACTATTAGTCACATAAGTGAAAAACAGATTCTTGAAAGTCTCCTAAGACTCTTAAAAGTGCCTAGCAGTCTCTCAGAAGCAGAATATTCTGTGCAATTTCTTCCATAGGTTGTACTGGTGAGCCATAACTTGACCTGGAAATCAGAGATCCAGAACAGGTATTTAGCCCAGCAAGTGAAAAGTCATGAGCTGAGTTCTTACGAGTTTTGTAAGGTGAGCTGCATGGCAAGATATTGGTGTTCAACCAACTCTGAACACTCAGATCTTGAATATGTGGTTTCCTTCCTGGCAGAATATCACAAGTAAAGACTCCATCCCTTGAAACATCCTGAGGGAAGACAGAAAGCTTTTCTAAGCAATCAACCGAAAAGACTCAGTTCAACTCCAGAACAAAACAAAGTATAGACCTCAAGGTTTGTTTTAGCAAAGTCTCTGCTTATGGCTTCTCAAAAAAGCTTCAGTGGTTGATATATCCAGGCTGGTACAAGAAACCATTGCAATTCTGTGCAAGAAAAATAATATTTCAGAAGTGATTCACATGGCTGTTTTTTCAATGTGCTCCACAGAACTGTGGAGTTGCTGAAAGCCCACAGAAATCCCACATGCATGTCAAGTAGCAGACCAGTCCATAAAATGTCCTACTGAAGCCAATGGAACAAAATGGCTTCTATGGTACTGTAGCATCACTGATGGCATTAATTCTCCCTATTTGTATGGGAGGGATTCTGTATTTCAGATGGGCATCAATGGACACAGATTGTATAAACTTGGAGGTAACAGAAGTTGAAGTATCTTCAAAGGACCTCAAAGCTGCATTTCAAGAAATCATTTGATCCTGTGTAAAAAAGCCTGAACTCTGCCTTCTCTAACCAGCTGAGGAAATAAACTACATTTTTGCACCAAATCACTCCCGTCAAAACCAGTCATGATTAGCGCCCAAACAGCTAAGGGATTTCATCAGGTCCCACAGCCATGACCCTCTATATTTTCTCTCTCTGTACTTCTTGGGAAAACCTAGTTAAGCTCCCCCACATTTACCAGGTTGGATTTTTTTTTATTTTTTTACAAGCAAGTGCATAATATTTACCATCAAATGATCAATCAATCTTGAAATAGATTAACAGTGTAATTTTACACTGAAAGCTTAAATTGAAATATTATTCCCTTGTGAAGGCCCAGTCTAAAGCATGAAACACTAGTTGACTATGCCCAAAAGGCTGTATCACATCTGTCCTCATTTACAACTTTGAGGCTAAAGACACTGCCTCAATCCCTGAGTAGGACAGCCACAGCCTTGAACAAAAGACCAAGAAAACTATTGTTCTCTTCAACATTAAATAAATTTGACACAATTAAAGAGAATTCTTGTCTTTATGGACAAACATTTTTTTGCTTCTCTATGCTAAGGCCAAAAGATGAGACATGCTACTGCCTATAAATCTCCACTCACTATTACTTGCATCCTAGCTTTGGTATCGGATCTAAGCTGTTTTATCTTCTAGACCATGCTCCCGTGTTTCCCTTTGCGTATCATGTCTCATTCAATACTCTTCAATTCAAAATCATCTTCAGACAATACCAGTAGGACTGGTTATTATGAGTAGGAATGCCTCACTGAACCCAGGCTGAGCTTCTGAGTCTCTGAAGTGTGGTGTGTTTACTGCCATTCAGCTCAGGTACTATGAGTGAAGCCTGTCTGCTTTCTGACTAGCTAATAACTAGTGCCCTTCTTTTCTCTTATGTGACAGTAAATTGTTTCCATCACTTCAAAGGCGGTTGTTCGCTCCTTGTTTATCGTCCCTTCTTCAGAATCTAAAGGCTGACTAGTTTGAAATACCAGACTCCATACCTCTTGCTCAATTTTCAGATGGGTGTTCTGATCTTTCATATGTAACCATGCAACTCTATTCGTTTAACCTCCTTGCAAATGCTTTTTTCAAGGTCATCTGCTGCTGATGTGCTGTGATTACCGTTCACCAGTATGGGAGAGCTTTTCAAGGAATAAGAAGTCACCCATAACTATTGTGCTAGCTTACTATAATGATGAAAATGGTATTTAATTGTCAGCAATTATACGCTACTATAGAAAACAACACTGAATTCTGTTCCACCTCGTATATCATCAGTAAAGCTGTCATGTAAAACTTCCCTTTTTGACTTTTGTCCCTGGAGAACATGACTGACCTAGAAGGAACTCAACTTGGAAATATTGTTATGTTTGAAATCATGAAGAAGGGCATATGGAATGGAAAAAAAAAATACCACAGAGCTCTTTTTAGAAAGATTTTTCTAATGACAGCTGGATTTTAACCAAGCCATTGTCTCTGCTCCTGAATGTTGACAGCAGCAACACTTAGCAAGCACCTATATCTACTCAGACAATGATTTGAGGAACAAATACTACAAGCTGAGATTCAGCAACAAAAAAAAAGACTGTTAGATAATTATTACTCCTTTTCAAGACTAATGTCTGCGCTTCACTTCAGCAGCAAAATTAAAAACATTAGAAAAAATAAAAGCTGTATTATAAAGAAGGAAGGCAGGGAAAACGAGGTTTTCTTATAATTTAAACAAATGAGTCTATTCTGTAAAGAAAATTTTGTTTTAAAGGCTTGTTACAAAGGAAGATGATGTTTTGTTTATAAACTCCTTTTTAAACATTTATTTATAGACACTTGGCTACTCCCACGTGGGCACCTTTCCTCCTGCCTTCAGATATAAGGAACAAAGATTGGGTTTTGGGTCAGGTAACTTCTAAACTTATTTTCTTCTTTTGGATTCACAAGAATTTTCAACCTCGTCAAACTTGAATGGCTCCTTCTTTAGAGCTATTTTCTCTCCTCTTCCCTACCACTGAGTGCCCTCCTGCTTTCCAACCTTGTAATACATTCTTTCAGACGTCCTTTTCTCACTATGGTTTCTTATCCAAAGCATAAGTCTTACTTGCTGTCAACTACAATTTAAATTAAGCCATATTCTGGCTTTTCTTTGAAAATTTTCTCATATTTCTTTTCCTTCAAGCTGGATTTTTCCCGAAGACTCTTTTCCAAAAAAGCGGAAGATAAGATCAGAATTAGGAAGTATTAGGATTTATGCTACTGCCCCTGAGTTTCATTAACTTTTTGTCCTTAGCTTCAGCCTTTTTTGTTATTCTTTATAGAGTGCAAGTTCCTTGAAATCAGTCCAAATAGAGCTATAAGAGCACTACCATTGTGACTACAAAAAGCTGTTTTGTCAGGATCTTTGTATGAACTTTATTTTCATTAAATTATTTAGATGTTCTGTTACAGAAGATCTTTTGAAAACCGAAGAAACTTAAGGATCTCATTGATTTCAATTGAGTTTCTCCTAATCATGTCACCAGACAATGAGAAGGCTTTTGCTGTTCCGTAGAAAGTTTATAGCTGTTTAGAGATGTTCTTGCACCTCTTTTTTTTTTGTAATTATACTGGTGAATAAGGAAGGCTATCTCCTTCACCTAACAATTTGAGAAAAACAGAACTATGTCACAGTTGGAATGAATCTACCCAGCCTCAGTAAACAGAATAGTGTTCATTATATCAAGAGTAAATTGGCAAGACCACAGCAAAGTAGTTCCATTACCGAGCCTATTCTTGTGATACAGTTAAGCTGCTGGAACGTGCACTTACGCTATGTTGCCAAGGCAAATTACACTCTGCTATAAAAGTCACTATTGTTTTTTCTGGTACTGCAAAAGCTTTAAATATTTCAGAGCTTAATGATCACAGTTCTTTTTAGATAAACCCGTCTTTCTACTAGAGAGTGGGAACTTTGTAGCTGGTCTGAGAACAGGGGAAAGTGTGAAGATTTCATTCCAGATCAATCAGTGATTTCCTTTGCAATCTAAGGTATATGTTCTCTTCTGTAGTGAATTTGACTTCAAAACTCTAAATGGCTAAAATCTGATATTTAGAACATTTCTAAATCTGGGTGCTCCAGTGTAGCAAAGTTTCTTCAGTAAAACTAGAAAATTAATTTGTAAATTCCTAAGAATCAGAAGGTAGAGGCTGTTTATCAGGACAAATAGTCAACCAGTGTTTCTCATGCTGAGAATAACATGACTGATCTTCACGTTCATAATGAAGACAGTCAGGGAAGGGAAGGGAAGGGAAGGGAAGGGAAGGGAAGGGAAGGGAAGGGAAGGGAAGGGAAGGGAAGGGAAGGGAAGGGAAGGGAAGGGAAGGGAAGGGAAGGGAAGGGAAGGGAAGGGAAGGGAAGGGAAGGGAAGGGAAGGGAAGGGAAAAGAAAAGAAAAGAAAAGAAAAGAAAAGAAAAGAAAAGAAAAGAAAAGAAAAGAAAAGAAAAGAAAAGAAAAGAAAAGAAAAGAAAAGAAAAGAAAAGAAAAGAAAAGAAAAGAAAAGAAAAGAAAAGAAAAGAAAAGGCAAGACTAAGCTATTGCTGCCAGTATGTTTCCACTTTTCTCATTTAAATCCAGTATACTAGTCCTGAGTCTCCTAGCTGGGCACCCACATGCTGTCTTTCAGGAATGCCTGCTTATGATTGGCTTACAAGTACTCGTGTGAAAACAGGGAAATCCCTCATTCTAGTATGGTCTGAGGCCTAAGAGACTCCTTTTTTCTTTAAAAATCTCAAACCTCCGGTTTTAGTAGGTTTTAAGAGGTTCACAGTGTCTTAAATCACTTCTACTTTATGGCAAGTGGGTAGAGTGGCTAGTAGAAGGATTTTGTGACTAATTAAACAAAAGCAGATCATGATCGTGGCAGCTATGGTTTATGGTTTTCAGATCTGCTGTTTTAAAGACAGCTTGTGGTTACAACAAGGGGCACTTGAAAAGGCACGCTGCGTTCCTCAAACAGTGGTATTGACTCATGCTGAAAAGATCTCCATTCTTAGTTTAGCCATGGAAGAGACAGCAATGGTGCAAACTCACAATTTTTATGGCAAGAAATCCTGCATTTTAATGCACAACTTGCATTAAACTTGCAAGGAAAATCACGCTTAGTAACTATAATGCTGCTGTCAGAACAGAGCTGTGAGGAGACTTTGCCTCACTGCAATCTCAGATTCGGTGGATGAGAATCTTAGCACAGGCCAGCAATATCCACTTGCAGCCCAGAAAGCCAACCGTGTCCTGGGCTGCATCAAAAGAAGTGTGACCAGCAGGTTGAGGGAAGTGATTCTCCCCCTCTATTCTGCTCTGGTGAAATCTCACTTGGAGTACTGTATACTGTTTTGGAATCCTCAGCACATGAAGGACATGAATCTACTCGAGTGAGTCCAGAGGAGGCCATGAAAATGACCAGAGGGCTGGTGCACCTCCCATATAAGGACAGGTTGAGAGAGTTGGGCTTGTTTAGCCTAGAGAAAAGGTGCCAGGGAGACCTTATAGCAGCCTTCCAGTACTTATTGGGGGCATACAGGAAAGCTGAGGAGTGGCTCTTTATCAGGGAGTGCATTGATAGGACAAGGGGGAATGGTTTTAATCTGAAAGAGGGAAAATTTTTTTTAGATATTAGGAAGAAATTTTTTACTGCAAGGGTGGTGAGGCAGGTTATACTGAGAAGTTGCAGAAGCCACATTCCTGGAAGTGTTCAAGGCTGAGTTCAACAGGGCTTTGAGTAATGTGGTTTAGTGGAAGGTATCCCTACCCATGGCAGGGAGGTTGGAACTAGATAATCTTCAAAGGTCCCTTCCAACTCAAGCCATTTGGTGATTCTACGATTCTATGATCTGACACACATCCCAACCACACATGCACAACTCCATATGCTCCAGATATTACAGTGAAGAAAATCAGTCTTTACAAATCCATAATTCTCAAAGCCATTTTCCAAGAGTAAAGATTGGGCCAATTAAGCACAAGACAAAACAGGGTCTTTGCTACATGAAACTTTGAGAACCAAATGCATTTTCTCGTAAAGATGAAATTCTAAACTAGGGTGGATGCTGTGGTAGGTAGAAAAAAAGCTGCTGTGTAGGTTGCAAAGTATGAGTTACTGAGGAAATCTTACTGTAGAGGGCAAGGGATCCATTCCTATTTCTTGTTGATTCTTGCGTGAATGTGTTGAATTGCATTTTTCTTAGCTAAAAGGAGAGAAAGGCTGACTGACCCTGTTGGACTGAGATTAAGACCTGGACACAATCGTCAGAAGTCTCCAGAAGCTTGGTCAAATGCACAGCAATCCTGCTGAGACTGGATGACTTGTGACAACCCTGCAGGGTACATGAATGCCATGCAAGATCCATAATTTTTGGGCAGCACTGCTCTCCTCTCGTAATGTTTTCAATTTAGAAACGGACATTCATATTCTGTAGCATCTTTAGGTTAATTTTTATCTCTTCTACTCACACGTACACACGTAGATAAAGATGAGATGACATCTGTGCAGGGGAGTTTTACTGCAGATGAACAATTATTTCTGGCCGGTCTTACTAGAGAACTTCTCAGAAGATTTGCAGCTGACCTTTTACATTTCCTTCAACTCGATTTTAGCAAATAAACTGATCCAATACTTCCTGGTTTAGCCTGGGATTATTAAATGCTTGCAGTGCTGATTTGTGGAGACAGGGCTGTGGTTATTCAAGTTCAAATGAATACCTTATTGAGAAACGCAAGATGCTCTCTGAACAGGTTTGGATTTTCAACTTTTGAAGAAAGCTGATCAGATCAAATATCACTGTCCTTCAGTATTTACCAAGCTGTGTTAAAGCACAATAAAACCACTGGCAAACCTTGCTTGCCTTGTCACACAAAGAAGAAAATACTGTGTTTCTTTCAGTTTAGCTTCTCTAATCTCATACAGTGCAATCAGATTATTGTTGACAGTTTTTACTCTGGGCATTTTTTGTCTGTGCTTGAGTCCATAATTACAGGCAGAACCTGGCTTCCATGTGCTTTAAGGTTCCAAATGACTTCAGCAAGACTCAAACATGGCTACCTTGTTACAGTGTGCTTCTTAAAAATGCTTCTTGTCCAAACTGCTAGTAGCACCTGGTACGTTCAGTAAGCACTGAAAAGGGCAGATATATGGAAAATGGGGAAAGGGAAGCAAGTACTCTACAAACTAAAAATCTGTATTTAACAGAGAAACTGAAGCTGCATGGCAAATGGTACAAAGTTCTTAATTCCTCACAAACAGGAACTCCAGATAACTGAAAAACAGGACTGGAAATTCTCCTGGATGAGTTGACATAGTCTAGTCTCCATTGTTAATTTTTATATAACTAAAAACCATAAACCCACCTTACAATTGGTAGGGCCAATGGAAAAGACCTGTGCGGAAGAGACCAACCACTCTGGAATCAGTGAAACCTCACACCTACACATATAGAATCACAGAATCATAGAATCATAACGTTGGAAGAGACCTCTGAGATCATCAAGTCCAACTGTGCCTGTCTCCCTACTGAACCATATCCCTAAGAAACTCATCTACACGTCTTACAAACACCTCCAGGGATGGTGACTCCACCACCTCCCTGGGCATCTTTGCCAGTGTCTGACCACTCTCAGTGAAGAAATTCTTCCTAATGTCCAGCCTAAACCTTCCCTGGTGCAACTTTGGGCATTTCTTCTTGTCCTGTCGCTTGTCATTTGTGAGAAGAGATCAGCACTCACCCCGTCACAACCTCCTTTCAGGCAGTTGTAGACAGGGATGAGGTCTCCCCTCAGCCTTCTCTTCTCCAAGCTGAACAACCCCAGTTCCCACAGTCTCTCCTCATAGGGCTTATTCTCCAGCCACCTCACCAGCCTCGTTGCCCTTCTCTGGATGCGCTCCAGCCCCTCAGTGTCCTTCTTGCAGTGAGGGGCCCAAAACTGAACCCACCACTCGAGGTACGGCCTCACCAGTGCTGAGTACAGGGGCACAATCACCTTCCTGCTCCTGCTGGCCACGCTGTGTCTGACACAGGTCAAGATGCCACTGGCCCTCTTGGCCACCTGGGCCACTGCTGGCTCATGTTCAGCCGCTGCCAACCAACACCCTCAGGTCCTTCTCTGCCAGACAGCTCTCCGACCACTCTTCCCCAAGCCTGTAACGCTGCACGGGGTTGTTGTGTCCCAAGTGCAGGACTCTGCACTTGACCTTGTTGATCTTCATCCCGTTGGCCTCAGCCCATGGATCCAGCCTGTCCAGATCCCTCTGCAGAGCCTCCCTTCCTTCAAGCAGATCCACACTTCCACCCAGCTGAAGTGTTTTGGAGAGGTGTGAGAAAGGTACCTCAAAATGTCTTTGACTGGTGGTGGAAGTATTTCATACTGAGGGCATTGCTACAGCATGACAGAGCCACTCAAAGCAGCCCAAAACATGGATCCACTTATCTCTTGCCCCCAATGGATTTGAACGCAATTATTAAGACATTTATAGAGTAAATGGCTTGAGTACCAATCGGCGTGAGTACCAATGGTAGTAGTAACAACTTAAGGATTTATTCACACAATGCTAATGTGAAGGGGATTCAAATGACACAGGAAAAGTTTGAATATAATCCTGAAGAGCAAAAACTTTCTGGATATAATAAATCTCCTTACAATTGTTAGCTTGATGTTGTTCTCACTGTTTGCTGGTCATCTTAATACTTCCTTGTTTTCTCCTGTCTTCTTCTCCATGATTTCTTCCTTGCCCAGCATTCACACAAGTACAGTCCGTTTTCAGTTCTATATGGTGAGACATCTACCATTAGGCAAGCCATTGGTCAAACACTGTAGTAGTTCTCAAGACATTTTATTACTACATGTTACCACACACACACACACACACACAAAAAAAAAAAAAAAAAAGGAGTGCAGCTATGAGCAACCACCACAAAGTTATAGTGATCCTCTGATCCCTTCCTGTGAGTCAAAATAAGCCAAACATAGTGCAACCACAAACCCTATAAAGCACATCTAAACATTCACTAGATGCTCAAAGGATTAACAAAGTCAGCTAGGCAAGAATGAAATGTCTGTCACCATTCCTTTTCTCCTCCCACGTGGGATATTTGGGATAGCTACAAGTGAATGTTACATTCACTGAGGCCAAAACAGAAGAACTGATATCAGCAAGTTGTCATTCATGTATTCTCAGCTAGCGTATATACATTCTTGAGAGAACTTTTTGGGTGAATAAAAGTTCCAAGAAATTGAATGGGGTTGCATTACAGTCAGAAACAGGAGACAACACAAGTTTGCTGAGCAGTACTTTCCTTTTATGTGGAATGATCAAATGAAGGAGTTCTTATTTCTTCTTCTGGGATAAAGCTTCACAAGCATGAGTAAGCAAAAGAAATGTATTTTTTTTATACAAAAGCCGTCACTTGCAGTGGTGTAAAATGGAACTTACATTAATTTGGGGGCACTTCTTAATTTCTTCTTTATGTGTGCTAGGAATTAGAATAAAACTATTACGCATGTAACATTTTGAGCTGCTAATTGTAAAGTCATTCAGTGTCTGGGACAGGAGACAGAAGTTGATAGTGAAGCAATAGATCAGTAATGGATCAGAAAATCACACAAAGTAGCAAAAATAAAGAGAAGAAAGCTGTGGAGGGCAGGTGAAATCAGAGTATATTCCACGACTGTGTCATTGGCAAGTTAGAGCTGGTGTTTCAGTGATGTCAGTGAGTTTAAGACGTAAGTTTTGAGCCATAAATCATGGCAGCAAACTGCCAGTAATCATGAGTTCACTGGCATAATCTTGATGTTACCATGTACCTATGGGAGATTGAGAATGAGGCCCATTACCTAGTCAGTAAAAACAAACTCACAGTGTAACCCCTTCAGTAGAATTAACCTAGGTACACTAATAATTTCACCAGGTTTTTTGATTCACCATATTACTCAGAGATCTTTCCAACCTTAAATGATTTGCTGGTAAATTTGATGGCACTCTTAACCTTCTCCGAAATCTACTGCAATTCCCACAGTCTTCTGGGGTACTACCACCGAGTCAATTCAATAATGTAGGAGTTACCATTGACTACACTCTCCCATGTGTCTACCTGCATGTTTGGTCTAAATTTTAGTTATCTTTTCCACAGGACTTTTCTATAACTTTGCCTCTTCTATCTATAAAGCTAGCTAAAACTCTTCCAAAGACTGCTGTCTTCTGTGTCACCTACTAAAAAATTCCCCTCTCCAGCCTTGCCCAGCTTGACTTGCTCATAACAATCCAGTATACTATTGCCAGCATTTTGTCTTTGTCTTTCGTTTTGACCAATTACCTTTCTTTCTGTACCACACCACTGACTTTCCTTCTTTGTGATATCTCATATCTTTTCTTTCAAGGCCTTTCATGGACTAATATAAACATAGGCAATGTTGCTGACCTATAAACAAGAGGGCTAGGAACCACAACGTACTCACCATGTCCCTCAGAGAGCCGAGTGGAGAAAGAATATCTTCTGCAAAGATGACAGTGGCTCCCTAGGAGACCCACAATTCTGTCTGTGGTTTGGGGTTAAGCTGGGTTCTAGCATTATCTCAGTGCCAACTTCAGAAGCCCTTACTGGCTTACTTTCTCCCACAGAGAGGAGCTGAGAATACTCAGCAGCTCTGGTGACATGACACAAACCTAGAATGGAAGCCATGCTTGAACAGGTCGAGAAATGCATGTAGTGTGTTTGCTTCAGAGAGCACCTACACACCCATTATCAGAAGGCAGTTGAAATTTCAGCCATGGCTAGACTGTCATATAATCCTGCTACTGCTCCTTATCAGATAACAAATATTGTTTCTTTGTGCTACCTTGAGTGGTGGGTTCAGTTTTAGGCCCCTCACTGCAAGAAGGACATTGAGAGGCTGGAGCATGTCCAGAGAAGGGCAACGAGGCTGGTGAGGGGGCTGGAGAACAAGCCCTATGAGGAGAGTCTGAGGGAACTGGGGTTGTTTAGCCTGGAGAAGAGGAGGCTGAGGGGAGACCTCATCCCTGTCTACAACTGCCTGAAAGGAGGTTTCAAACACCTCCACGGATGGTGACTCCACCACCTCCCTGGGCAGCTGTTCCAATCCGTGACCTTCAGTGAAGAAATTCTTCCTAATGTCCAGCCTAAACCTTCCCTGGAGCAACTTTTGACCTTTCTTCTCATCCTGTTGCTTGTCATTTGTGAGAAGAGATCAGCACCCACCCCGTCACAATCTCTGCATGTAATCATCAGGTGTCTTTTACTTCAAATTTCCAGAGCTGTTTGGAGTTTACATTTATTTTTTCCAGTACTTGTGTAGGAGCTGGCATAGAGCATACTGAGGTTCCAGGAGAGAATTTCTTCAATAATTTAAATGCTTACTTATTGCTGGCTTTTTCATCAGGCTGCCTTACCACCCGAATTCCAGAATATTTCCTCATACAGTTTCTGCCTACATCTCTTATGGTTACACTGCACAAAGTGTGTGGACTCAGTAAAACTGACTCAATAAAAATGATACTGCTGTTCTAAAGCAGTATCACCTTAGTTCACACTTCTGTATCCACCCGGTTTCTTTCAGTTGCTGTTGCTGTCCTGTGAAATACTACTGTGACTTTCTTTCTGTTCTAAACCTACTGGAAAAAAAGTTTTGTAGTGGTTGAAAACTCCAAAAGCTGGCATAGCACTGACAGTTTTAAGGGTAGGAAACCTAACAGAACACTACCAAAGTGCATCTACACCAACTCCCTCCTTAAGCCCATGATGGGACAAGCAGATTATCCTGGCACAAGTTAAAAACATGACCTGTGAATGGTGATGTGAGCCATGTGCTGTGTGATTCTTCAGATTTGTGCAAAATTAGCATGTTAAGCAATTGCCCTTCTAGCTCAAGGCACGGCCTGGCAGCAGAGCTAACACCAACGTGTCTGCACACAAAGGAGCAGGCCACATCACAATGAGATGCCTGAAGATGCACGATGCTATAGCAATAGTTTTCAGTGGAGAGTTTAAATTCACCTCTTAAAGGTTTTCATGGCCTCTCGGTTTCTTCAATTTTACTCTGTTGTCTTCAGATTTTGTGCTTACCCCCAGCAGACAGGAGATGTTTTTCTTGCAGACATTTAGCTCTCAGCATGGTGTTTACAGAGCAATGGTAACTTCTGCAAGACATTTTAAGAGTAGAAATCTGAAAAAAAAAATTAAATAATTGAAAGAAGGAAATGGATTTTTTCCTACTGTCCATTACTGCCTGGATGCTAATAGCTTCATCCTGCCAGTGGCTGAGAATCTCCTGGAAGGAAGTGAGTTTCCTCATTATTTTAATGTAATTTGAGTGCACTCAATGCCTTGCAAATGCACTTCACACCTCACAGGAGCTGATGCTAAATGCTCAGTACATTAACCATCTGACTGTTGTCCTCTACCTTTTTGATAATTAGGGTTATTTAAAATGCCACATACTGCTGCTCAAATATTGATAACTCCTTTCCTGACCTCTTCTAAGGAATATAAATAACTCATTAATCAACTCTTAGATATCTTCTGCAAATAACAATGCATGATACAGACACTTAACTTGAGCTTTTTATGTAAACAATATTCTCTGTCTGAGAAACTAACAGTCTGCTACAACCTGATTTGGCAATAACAAATATTCCATTTAATGCTTACTAAGCAGCTTCACAAAACTGTCCAGGTAGTTATTCTAAGTTGTTCCAAGAAAACAGTAATTATTAAGTATGAGACTCAGCTTTCTTTTTTTTTATGGCAGATGGAAGAAGGATCGAAGGCATAGTAATAACGTATTTTCAGAAATTTTTCCTTTTCTGTGGAGGAAAAAGCTGACATTGAGGAATTCTTTAATGTTTGGTAAGTATTTGGAGAGAGTGGTTTATTGGTATACAAAACATCTATAAACATATCCCTGCGGTATTCAAGAGGGCAGCAAGAATGAAATAAGCTCCAATTTTCCCAAACGGGAAGTAGCAAAACACTGTTTACGCTCAGCTACGTTTCTGCAGGCAATGTACAAAAAAAAATGAGAAAACCATTTCTTTTATTTTGTCTAGAAAGTACCTTGGACGGTTTTCTGTGTGGACTTTTACTTGGGCAAGTATGAAAAATCATGAATCAGAAAAGCCACAAAAGGTAATGGTGTTCTCCCACATTAATCAATGCATGGACGTGTCAATAAATCTATGAGGCTGTGGAAATTTACAGGAATTCGCAGAGCTTAAAACGTGTGCAAAACCTCACTACATTAACCTACTGCGCCACCTAGCTTTGCCTGGAGAACACTTACCTCATCAATCTGTTGTCATAGGGTAGTGTACGAACCAAGAAGTGTATCTAAATATTGAGTACACACTGAAATACTTCCCTGTGTATAACACTCTAGAATAAAGGTGATATTTTTCTAATTTGTATTTCTTGTCTTGGAAAGCTTTATAGCTAAATCAGAAAAGCTAACTTCATCTGCAAGTCACTCTAAGTGTGTTAGAAGAGAAAAAACCCACCATACTGCTAAAAACTTCACACTGCTAAGTGATACAAGCCCAACCTTGTGTTCAGCCAGCACAGAGAGACCCTACATCGGTAGAAAAGCTACCGGTTGGTAGCACTTATATTTCTCAGGGAAGCAGTGTGGACAGTGAAGACAACAGAACTTTTCTTTAGTGTAAGTTATACCATCATCGAAGGCTTGCTGATAACAACATGAGGGCTGGAACAGTTGGGGCAAAAATGTCCATAATCCCCTGAAGCATGGACAATATTTATGACTATGCTCACAATCAGCTCTAATGATATGTTCTTTGGGCTGCTCCTTCCAAAGTCTGCCTTCTCCCTAGTCAATGCTTTTCATCTGGCACTATCAGCCATAGTTCCCAGCTCCTGGCGCTCCGCAGAGTGGACTCACGCTCTTAGACAGCTAGTCTAGGATGTGCTTCTAATGGTTTCTCTTCCAAAAGCTAGACTTCTTCAGCCGTGCTAAACGCACCGCTCAATGCAACACTGGCTTTGCAATAGAGATTCTTTCATTCGGCATGACCGATAGCGAACACTGCACCACACATCAGCTATCAAACCACAGAGCCTAACCGTACAAAGAATCAAAGCTGCAACTCTCCTTAAATAATATAGCCAATCTTTTATATATTATGTAAGGCACTCATATCATCTCCTATCATGAATTTATGAAGAATTTCTTATTGTTTAATTAACTTATTCATATTCTCTAAATACACACTTAAGTTTCAACCAGTAATCACACTAGTCACAGTAAACATGTTAAATCTGACAATCATAGCTTGCTGAAGAAACAGCACTGGACACTAATGGACATAAAATTTTGAAACTTTCTGCATGCCAGTTTGTTCTTTCATTAAACCTCATGCATCCTTATCCAGACCCTGAATTCTGGGAGAAGAGGAAAGAGATAACTCATTCATTCTCAGTGGCAGGAGTTTGAGTTCCTCCTTCTGGCACATCCACATAACACCCAGCATTTTGGGTTTTTTTCCATGAAATGCAGTAGGTTCATCATTCAGAATGTCTCAACACCTCGTTAAGAAAGGACTCTGTTGATGAGGTATTTTGAGTTCCATAGCATCTAAGAAAGCTTACCTTGTCTCTAGAGCTGGATTCTGCTTTCCATCAGCTTTCTACTGCAAAAGACTTTCCAGGAACGAGACTGCTGAAAGCAGAAAATGTAACCAAGACTTTTTTTTCTGTTTGTATCACCAAAGGGCTTACAAAGCCCATTTCAGATTTATTTTATTGACTACTGTGAGTTGACGTATTAGGAGGTATATAAAGGCACAGTTACCACTTGAAGATGCTACTTTCGGTTGTTTATTCATTTGGAAAACTCAGTTGGGTTGGAATCTTCTGTGTCAGTTGTCTGTTTTAGGCTGCTGTGTGCTTTTTTTTAAAATGCCAATCCAGTGACTTATCAGTTTCTGGGAATTATATTTAAAGGGATTCTGGAGACTCCTCAGAGCTGCTTGACACAGTGGAAATCCCCACACTAATTTTAAATAACTAGCAAAAATACCTGAAAGCATCTGCTTGCAGCAAGCCCATTTAGCCTGCTAATCCAGATTTCTCGGTTTGGTCTACAGAAGACATGCCCTGTCACTTTGTGTAAACCAAATAATTCTCTTATATTCGAGAACAACATAGTATTAATTGGTGAAAGTGGAACATATATGGAAACAACTCTTTTTTTGTAGCAAGCCAACAACTAACCCTGTGGGAAATAGTCCTTTGCCTCAGTGTAATTTGTGTTAAATATCTGGCAAAGAAGCAGGCCTGTACTTCATTATGTTCTCAGTTGCTTGTTGTGCCTTGGAACTCAGAAATGGCCTTCATCCAGTCCCATGTAACCAACAGGACTTTTGCAGACAAGTAACTTGTGTGTCATCTCTTGCTAGTTGCTATGTTCAGCTAGAATGCTGGATTTTGCTTCTGGAAGTGTTACTGTGCACACACTGATATGGCCTGAGTTCACTCTTACATCTTTGATTTTTGCTCTGGAAAAGCTGGACAAAAAGGGACCTCATCCTAATCCATTACTGTCTTCTTGCCCCAGTGTCATGTCTGGTTCTCCTCTAGTTTCCCCAGTTTCATCTGTGCTGAATAATACTGGGTATTGACTAGAGCTCCTTTATGATTATTGGCTTCAGTGGGAAATACTCATGATTTCTTCATCAGGTACCGGGCAGAAGACTTCATATCTGTTCTTACATCAGAGTGAAGGTCCATAGCACTGCAAGAATCCACAGGAACCTTCTTATCCTCCTTCTGGAGAAGTCCAGCTCCTTTATACAATCACCTGAAGTGTGCTGATGTATCGGGACATGAGAAACCGTGCTGTTTGTATGACCTGAATATATTGTAGTCTATTGCAAAAATAAAGGTCGTCATGTAGACTTACTGTAACTATAATTAATGTTCTGCTCCTAGGCCCCTTTTTCATCCTAGTAAATTTCTCAAAGGAAAAAAAGTATGTACACAGAATATGTGAGCACACAATCTTAATATATGACAGTGGAACAACTACTTTTTCCAGTACACTGTGCTGTCTACTCTCCTATCCTGTAATTTTCCATCACACTCTTAATATTCTATTAGTCCAACGCTCCAAATACAGAATGAATTTTAACTCGTGACACTCAGGCATGTGTGTTTGCTCTTGTTGTCTCTTCCTCCAGTTTACCACAAGATGGTAGCAGAGTGTTTCCCCTAAGAAAAATTTTCTTCTGGAATCTAATTGGACTCTCCAAAGGAGTAACATATACGCATTAACCCTTCTCTTTTCCATGTGAATCCTTGTAAAAAGGGAGGCTCCATCCTCTTGGTAGACACTCTTTATGTACTGGTACATGGCAATAAGGCCTCCCCTAAGCATTCTTCTCTCAAGGCTGAACAAACCCAGTTCTCTCAGCCTCACTTCGTATGGAAGGTTTCTTAGTTCTCTGTTCATCTTAGTGGCCGTTCTCTAGGGCCTGTCAGGCTGTCTGCATCTTTTTTGCATATCAGGGACCAAAACTGGATGCAGTACTCCAGATGCAGCCTGACAATTGCTTAGTAAAGCAGGATAATTACTTCTTGATCTCTGCTGGCGATGCCCTTTCTGATGCATTACAGCATCCTATCTGCCTTCTTTGCTGCTGCAGCACACTGTTCACTCATATTGAGCCTGTTGCACACCAAGACCCCAGGTCCTTCTCCACAGAGCTGCTCTCCAGTCAGATGGAATCCAGTTTGAGCTGCACTCTGGGGTTATGCATTCACAGGTGCAAGACTTGACACTTATCTCCATTGAACTTCATAAGGTTCCTGCTAGTCCACTCTTCCAGCCTGTCCAGGTCTTCCTGGAGGGTCATCCTCCGCACTCAACTTGATGTCACCTGCAAACTTCATCAGGGTGCTCTTGATCCCAACATCCAGGTCACTTATGAAGATATTAAACAGCACCAGGCACAATATTAATCCCTGGGGTACCCTGCTTTTGACTGGTTACCAATTTGAGAATGAATTATTTACCACCACCCTCTGGGTACAGCCTGCCAGCCAGTTCCTCACCCACTGCACAGACCACTCATCTAGGCTGTGGTGCATCAGTTTCTCTAGGAGGATGCTGTGAGGAACCATGTGAAAAGCCTTGGAGAGGTCCAGGTAGAAATGTCCACCACTCGCCTTGCATCAACCAATTGGGTCACTTTGTCGTAAAAGGTGAACAGGTTTGTTAAGCACTATCTGCCCTTAGTGAATCCATGTTGGCTTTTCCCAACCATGTGCTTTAGTTGACTTGTGACAATCACACGTATTTGTTCCATAATCTTCCAGGGGATTGAAGTGAGACTAATGGGTCTGTAATTAGCCAGGTCCTCCCTGCAGCCTTTCTTGTGGATGGGGGTGATGTTAGTCTTCTTCCAGACTTCATGGATGTCCTTGGATCTCCACAACTTCTCAAAGATTATGGAGAGTGGCCTTGCAATTACATCAGCCAGCCCTCTCGGCACCTTCGGGTGGATGGCATCTGAGCCCACTGATTTGTGTAAGTCAAGCTCCTGTAATAGTTCACACACCAACTCTTCATTCACTGATGGTGGGTCTGTGTCTGCATTAACCTAGGTGTTTGTTCCAGTGACCTGGTGCCCAACAGCACATGTTAAGACAGAGGTGAAGAAGATATTGAGAACCTCTGTCTTTTCAGCACTGTTAGTGACTAGTTCACCTCTACTGTTTAATGTTTTCTTGTTTCTGCTTGTTGTTAACATAATCTGAAACCAGTATCATTAAGTGTCTCAAATTTGGGAGTCAGAGTGGATATTTTGGAGCTTAACCTCTTTGGGATGAGTCAATGAACCACACAGTCACCTAAGGAGGCTCTTGGGCAGAAGCTAATTACCTTTCTGGAACCCCATCTCACTATCGGTTAACCTGAAAGTCTGAATACATGCGACATCTCTTCACTCAAATTCCCTGAGCACCTAGACTTCATATACATGGCACTGTTTCATTGTGAGGAGCATATAGCTTACAAAAATGCTTTTAAAGTAAAAAACTGGGGGGGGGGGGGGGGGGGCGGGGCGGGGAAGGGGGTGAAATTCCCAGATAAAATGTGTGGAACATCAGAGAATGATTAAAGGCACAGATTTAAGGATGGTGTAAATGGAGACAGTCACTGCCTTCCGGTTAAGGCTATGTCATCATAGAGAAAGATGCAGGAGCTCATGAGAGTTGGTGAGGCAGCTTATTTGTGCCTTGTGTAATCCAACAGGAAAGAATACTTCTGGGAGCTGAGCAGGTCAGAATTTATTAACTCAGAAAAGAAACTATAACATTGGAAGGTACTTGGAAGATGTTGATGTCTACACCTTAAACAACCTCAAGGGGATTAATAAGTGCCTAAATATTGTAAGTACTTAGTTAGCGATGAATTTATTACTGTGTTCAGCTGAACCCAATTCTAATATCTCTATAAACTTTTGGTAGCTCTGGCATCTTTAGTTTCCAAGTAGTTAAATAATAAATAATAAACATGAAAGGTCTACAGAATAAATGAACTTCACATATCTTAGTGTTCACTGGGGAAATGGATTTTGTGAATAAAACCAGAATGGAAATAATTAAACTTTATGTAACTATTTATATGTATTAAAAAGTGACTTGAGGTTACATATTAATTATACTGTTGATGTTTCTTTAGATTTCACTGTTTTTTTCCTCTTAATAGCAATTGTTTGACATAGGCATTTTTTTGTAAATATCAGTTATTGATAAAAACCTAATTATTTTTCCTTCAGTAATCCCATAACTTATTTTTGCTACTGTACTTTTCATTTTCTATAACAAACTTACACTTGGTATATACTAGCTGAGATCATATAAGATTATACATATGTAACACTTGCACCATCTCTTGTTAAGAACCACAACTATTATATATCAAAGATATATGCCTGGAGGAGAGAGTTTGGGTAGAACACACCATAATTCCATATAAGCTCAAGTCTTGCCCTGTACAGTGACCTACCAGGCACAGTGGAAATGTCTACAAAAAGCTCAAAATTTATTTGTGTAGGACTCCTGGGATGCACCTGCAAAACAAGTGCAGTAAATTGTGCCATTCCTCCCTCTTACATTTCACGAGATAGTTCAGGTTGCCAGCAAGGAATTCTAGCTTTAACTTCAAGCCGAGAAACCTATTGAGAAGCAAGGAATCTTAGCTCAGTCCAAAACTAATATGGCTATACAGTTTAAATTATTTTCCTCTGCAGCTGTGGGGTGACTAAAATTATTCCCAAAGAAATTCCACATACACTGCCAAAACCCCCATCATTCTGGCTGCACGACAAAGTACACCTGGAATTGTTCATAGAATCATAGAATGATAGAATTACCCAAGTTGGAAGGGTCCCAAAAGGATCATCGAGTCCAACTCCTGTTTCTACACAGGACACTCCCAACATTCACACCGTGTGACTGAGGGCATTGTCCAAATGCTTCTCGAATGCTGGCAGACTGGGCCATGACTGTTTCCCTCGGGAGCTGCTACAGTGCTCCACCACCCGCTGAGTGAGGAACCTCTTCCTAATATCCAAACTAAACCTCCCCTGGCACATCCTCCCTCCTTTGCCTCTAGTCCTATCACAGCTTACGAAAGAGATGAGCAGCTGTTTCACCCCACCAGTGCAGAGTAGAGCCGGACAATCACTTCCCTCGACTGGCTGGTAATGCCGTGCTTGATACACCCCAGGACTCGATCATTCAGTCCAGTGCAGTTCAGGTCAAGAACACTTTATTGTCCTTTACCTTGAAGAGTATTTCTGCAACTATTAACTCTAAATAGAAATTGTTCCTGGCTGGAAATTAAATCTCATTTGAGGAACACTGGTTTTGGAAAACAATGGTTTGCTTTACTTTGGTCTTGCAAGCTGCCACTGTGCAGTCAGAAAGCAGTTAGCAGTGACTCACTGTTAAGAATAGTGTTTTTAGTGGAGTTGCAAAGATCTGTCCTGACAGCAGTCAAAAATTTGTCTGGTAAAAGAGAAGATGCCTAGGATTTCCAAATGATCTGAAGCTACGAGGGATCACAAGCACATCAGAAAACAGGATTAGGATTCAAAAGAGAAATGGTCTCAATAACAGAAGTGCAAGGTTATAGTCTTAAGCAGAAAGAATTGAACAAGCAGGAAAGAGCAGGCAAGATAAAATGATCTGTGACTTACAGAACCTCACAGGCGGATGTTAATGTTCAGATTCTCAGAATATGGCAAATACACACACAGGTAGGAACAGAAGTAAATACAGTGTGGATAAGGCTCTTCTTACAAATGCTGCGTCCTCTGTTTCTTCTTTCAGAAGCAGACTTTAAAAGAGTTGTGAATAGTGGTGATCACGACCAGCATTCTTTAAACCACTGAAAGAATTGAGCTTGTTTAGCCTAGAGGGGGCTGAAGGGGTCCTGTTATTAAGCTTCAACATTCCAAAGGCTACTGCAAAACAGGAAAGAATAACTAGGTCTCCATTAGTTTGTAGGTAGGTAGTGGTGGGTATAAAGAGCTAGTAAGTATTTTTGGTTTAGATAAGAGAAAACTTTCTGCTGCTAAAGATAGCTAGGTCCCAGACAGACACTGTCTTAGAAGGCAGTGGAGTTTCTAGCTGTGGAAGCATGTGTGAAAAAATTCTGAGAGTTAGGATGTAAGTGTGGTTCATTTTACTTTGTGGCTGAGGATGGACTCTTCCACACTACATCAAACATAAATTTACAACTGAAAAGACTTCCACTTTTTCATACAAGTTACTGTTTTTTAATAAAACAATCAGCATCTCTATTAAACTGTCCAGAAATTCAGGTGTATGATAAATAACTACCTAGAATCCAAAACTCTTGAAATACAGACTAGTCTTTCTGCTTCTACTTTAAATAACATAGCAAAGGATAAGTCTTTCATTGTATTGGATAATAAGAAATTTTCAACTACCCAATTTTTCTTGTTTCAAATCTTTAATTCAGTGCCTGACCAAGGGAATTCTCTTTTGTATGTTCTGCAGTTATGGTTTTATTTGTTTTCCTATGAAGTGGTCCTGTTAATGTAGATAACATTGTTCCAATGACTTACTTTCTTCCTGAAGGACGGATAAGTCTGAAAATTACGTTTTTATTACTCATAAGGGGCAAATTTACTGCACAGCATAAGTTATTACGGGTAAAAATTGTTAGTATACCAATATCAGTTGTAAATGCTAAAAGTAGATTGTGTAACATTACAAGCACATTGTTGAACATGGATCTCAATAAAGAAAAATCACTTTAGATGCTAAGAGGCTGCAGAACTTGATGTGTGAAAGGGGAAATATTCTATTTTAGGTATAGCTGATGAAAAAATATTGGAAAACGTAAAAAGACAACTTTAGGAGGCCCTGACTTCTAAAGAGGTCTAGCAACTCCTAATGAGTTTTGTCAGCTATTCAACACAAAAGAATACTTTGAGCTCTTCTATTGCTGACTCTGACTGGGGAGAGAGGCCTAGTTTGGAGCATCAGAACTCCAAGATTTACAGGTACAAAAGCTTGAATCCCCAACCGTATTGAGGCAAGGACAAGCAGCATCTGTGTGCATTGGGTTGGGAAATGGAGACTCCCATGACAATGAAGGCTGGAACCTTGTGATTTCTGGCACCAGGATGATGTCTGCTTCTCTGCTTGCAGATCTGCAATTACAGAATAAGTTCTATGTCTGAGATGCAGAGGAGAGCCTGGGAACTGTTTAACAAAGCATCAGAAGTGCTAGCTGAATCTAGTCATGTAGGGGATGAGTCATAGAGCGAGGGTCCCTGCTATGGCAGATGGAAGCTTTTATCCAGTGACCTAATGTATTATCTGGACAGGTCTTCTGATTGCTAGGGGCGTGAATTCAGGACATTGTGGAGAGACTGTTTAGGCTTCCCTGACACTGAGTTTAGTATCCCATGCTGATCTGCTGAGCACTGAGAATATCCTGTGCTGACCTGCCACGTGGGCACCAATAATGCCATGAGGGGAGATTCAGAGTGTATCGGGTGTGGGCATCTGGCTCTGGAGGTTAGACCCAAGGGCAAGCGGGCTCACCTCAGTCCTGCCAGTGAAGGGAAAATGCGTCCTTAGTGAGCGGAGAATTCTGTGCATCAATACGTTTGCACAACTGGTGTCAATAATAAAGAACCTGCTTTTATGACCAAGGGACACTGGCTGAGCATTGAGGGCCACTCCGAAGAGATGAGAGCAACCTGACTAAGTGAGGCAAAAGAATCTTTGCCAACAGGTTAGCCATCCTAACAAGAGCTTTAAACTAGGAATGATGTAAGGAAAGAGGTGATGACTGATAACTGAGGGAAGTGGTGGACTGGGTTGGCAACCGAAGGGTGCCCACCTCAAGTTTATGCACACAATTAAGGAAGCTGAAAGAATGCATTATGGGGGAAGATCTAATACTCGGGGGGTGGGGGGAATATCATACCTGGGTGCCTACCTGAAGTGATGCTATGTGAATAAACAAACAGAAAGCATTAGAGAGCCCTGTGTGCTGATACAGGGGTATGATACTGCCTTTAATTAGCAGCATGGAGGTTGTAATACTGTGTCCAGTTTGGGGCTCCCCGGTTCAAGAGAGATGTTCAGAAACAGGAGAATATACAGCAGAGGAGTACCAAGATTGTTGGTAGCCTAGATAACACAAATTAGAAGCTCAGTTACTTTCCCAAAGAGAAGATTAAAGGATCTTCTATAGGCAGCCTACAACTACCTGAAAGCCAGTTACAAAGTGGACAGGCAGCTTCTTTTGGTGGTGGCAGACAGCACAAGACAAGAGGCAACAGTCACAAATTGTAGTTTGGGGTGCTTAGATTGGAAAACTTTGCCCCGAGGTCACCTAAGAAGGTTCTGAAATTGTCTTTCTTGGAGACTTTCAAGACTTACCAGATGCATCAAGTCCGGCTTTGAACAGAAGGTGTGTTATGGACTCTCTTGGTGTCATGAATGAGTGACTTAGACTACTTAAACAACCACTGCCAAAAGTTTCAGCGAAAGTGTTTTTATTCAAATATGATGTTGTAAAAGTCCAACTTAACAAAATTTGATGGTGACATTCACTTCATTAATTACTGCACATAGGACATAACAATGATTTAAAGTTACGGAGACAGAATCAAAGCAGCCAATACAAAAATCTTAGTGCACTATAATATCCAATAATGTGTGGTATCAGTTACTTAACAAAGATCTGCAGCTGTTGGGAGGTCTCTCCACCTCAAGAAGCAGCCTTAAGAGGTGTCCCAGTTCAAGGCAAGATCATTGTATGCAGCCAGCTGCCTAGCAGGGAGATCTCAAAGAAAGATTGTTTAAGCTGTCATAATTATGAAATAATGTGTTTGGTTTATACTTAAATTACACGTGATAGGAAAGGTATGCATGAGAATCCTTGTACTCATAACTGTCTAAGTTCCTTGATAAATTAGTCTTGGAAAGACCACTCATATGTTAATTGCACAATCAGTGTTCCAAACTCATTGCTTCTTTGTGGGTTTTCAGAGAATAGATTTGAACTAGAGAAGTTCTTGACCTGATTACAGCTTAGCCATTTATCTCCTTTGGAGCTTAAGTGCATTGATCAAACTTGATCAGTTTGATCAGGTGCTTTTTGCCAGCTGCAGAATATCTGCAAGAAGAATACACATAATTCAAAATAAAGCTGTTAGTTATTGGCTAACATACAGAAAATCTAGCTAGGGTTTAATGAGCTATTAGACTAAGCATTAGTATACTTGCCACTCCTGTTAAGCTACCAACAAGTCTTTGCTGGGCGGGCAGGCAGGCATGACTCAAAAGGGGAAGGCTCACTTCCCATGGCACTCTGGAAAAGACTTACAGCATTACCAAGCTGCCATGCTCCACTAGCTCCATCAATACTGTCAACAACACCCAATGATTCCCAGCTAGTACCCAACTAGACTGGCTAGCTTGTCCAGGCTTCCCCAGGTGATTTTTTCCTTCAGGATTTTTAACTTTTCATGCTGGTACTTCCCTTTTGAAACCTCTGAACTACCAATAATCTCATGTCAACAGTCTGTACTTTCAACTTTATCTCCCTATAGATGTTCTTACAGCTTTCTCATAGCAGTCTGGACCAAAGTTATGCAGAACTAAGCTGCCTTAGTTTATTCCCTTTGGTTTTCATTACATGATGGTCTGCCATTTTCCCTCATCAGATTCCATAATGTACAAAACCTCCATGTTTTATTTATTGCATATTATTCAAATCCTGCTTTCAAATACAAAAATGCTAAATTTCCAGCAAGCTTTCCTAATTATACAGTCTAAAAATATTAGAAGAAAGAACTTACTAGCACATTACATATAGTTGTTATTAAGCATAAGGAGAAAAACAAAAAAAACAGGAAAAAACATGTCAAAATGCTGGCATATGATTTTAGACATCTGTGATTTGCATTTTCTGTAGAACTGAGCAGTTGGATTACCTTTCATGTACGTACTTCTCTGGGTTCTGATGCAACAGTTAATGTCTCATTCTAGTGCCTCCAAACTGGCAATGAAAAATGAGTAATTAGTTACCCTCTGTGAGGAGTTCAGTTCATATGACTCACAAAACAAGCACAGGAACTCTGTGAAAGAAATAGACGTAATTCTCCACAATAAAGTTCTGAAGAATAAAACTATGCATTCCCTAGAAATGATTTGCTTGTTTAGAAGGCAAAAACATCATAAGAAAATGGAAAATGTAAGTAAAGAATTAGGGGGTTGCTCAACAGAGGGAAGCATGAGGTATCAGTGCAATATGAAGAGGCAGGGAACAACTGCTCAGACAGCAACTTGCTAGAAAAGAAATGAGTTGCTGAAGTGGATCACAAGCAAACTGTATCTCAGCAACACTATGGTGTTATAAAAAAAAGGCAAATTATGTATCATAAGGTATAAAAAGTAATACAGCCTGCAAGGTAGAACACTTCCCAGTCCTTATCCTTCTGAGGAAAGGCAACCAAGCTTTGAGAATTTGAGACAATTCAAAGGAGAGCAGGGAAAACAGTGCCTTAATAGGTACATTATGTTTATCCTACTAACATAGCTTAGGAAAAAGCTGTGTTCAAGTGCTACAAACTGGAGAAACCTTCACCACAAACACCCCGAAAAGGTTAAGTAACAGGTTTAAAGAAAGCTTTCTCGTGGCTACATCTTCTGATGGAAGCAGTGACCCAGCACGCTGTACCTCTAGGAATGTCTTGCCTGGAGAGCCACAGACGAAGGGCAGAGCAACAGATCCAGCGAACTCCTGATCTCCCTTCCTGCCTTGTGATCCTACGATTTGAGGAGCGGGCAGTTTGACTTTGTGAGCCATAACCTTCTCTTACCTGGTGTCTGAAGGGTATTTTGCCCAACAGCTATACGCGAGACAGTGAGACAGCGCCAGACCTGTGACGGCCTCGATCCCAAGCCCTGCTGCGGGCTTCAGGCCACCTCCTCACTCCATCTGCCTTGGTGGCCACGGCGACCCTGGGGCCAGAGGAAGGGGACACAGGCGCCTTAGAGACACCACTCCTACGTGCGGTTTTCTGACCAGCTCGGGACTGGGAGGACGGGGAAAGTGCCCGGTTGAGCAAAGCGCCCATTCCCTGCTCTTTGCGGTCCTCTCGGGCGGATCCCGCCTGCCCTCCTCTCCCTGCTTGCCCACCTCAGGCTTGGCCCCTGTCCCCGTCTGCCCCCGGTCCCTGCAGCCCCTCCTCGCTCTCCCGCGGCTCCCGCTCCTCCTGCCTTTGGGAGGGCAGCCAAGGGATTCGGCCGCGCTTCCCGGAGCCGGGACGGGACAGGGGGGTGGGGGAAATTCCCGAGACGCTGCTCAGCCTGGGGTGGGAGGAGGAGGCACCGCCCTGCCCGCGGGAGGGACGGCGGAGCCTGTTCCCGGCACTGACCGGCGGGGCGGGACGCGGGCCATCGCTCCCCGCCGCCCGCGGGGGGAGGGAGCCTCTCGGTGGCAGCAGGTGAGTTATGTCGCGGCATCCCTGGTTCCCTCAGTAATCTCCCCTTTCCCTCAGCCTGCTCCGCTTTGGAAAATCCACCTCGTCCACCTCGGCGCCTTTTTTTTTTTTCTTGGAAACGCTCTGTGGAGTTTTTACTTTGAAGTTCAGTCCTGGTGCCCGTTAAGACCGCTTCGCCCCTTGGCTGCTTTGTCCGTTAAGCCCTATTCCCAGCCACCCCTCGGCACGGCGGGTGCAGGAGGGGGGACCCTTGCTGCCCTGCAGCCCTCCTGCAGCCTCCAGGAACAGACTGACCTGGCAGCACTGGCACTAACGCTGAATTTAACGCGTTTTAGGAGCCCCCACCCCCCCGCCTCCTCTGCCTTCAAGGTCTCACAGCTTACTTACATCGTAAAAGCCGCTGGTTTGACGTGAGCAAAAATTAACGAGGTAAGATGCATCGTGGCATGAGGGTGATTAGGTTTGGTTTTTAAGCTTTCCTGTTCCTCCTGCTTCGACAAGGTGTTAACTTGTATAGAAATGCAAGCCAGGACCTTTAGATCCGTCATACAGAGAAAAAGTGTTGCTCTTCTCTTTTAGGCAACTGAAATCTGTAAAATTATTCTTCCTGTTAGTATGAATCATGTCACCATGTTGTGTGATTCCTTCCCTACAATTGTTAGCATTTAATTTCTAATGGGGCAGGAGTAGCCTTAAAAAGCTTCTTGAGAACTCTGTATTTTTAGATCTCGTTTTTTTCACTATTTAAATGCTTTTTTGTTTGGACTCCAGCCTTCTCAAGATCATGAAATACATTATATTTTCCTACTTTGGCAAAGCTTTTTAGAAACTGATGGCATGCATCAAAGAGCTTTCTATTTATCAGAAAAAAACCCGGAAGATGATGCTTTCCCTAAGTGATCAAATTATTATATGCCTATCAGATCTTAATTAGAGAAATTCCTTTCTTCATGTGCAGCTTTTAAACTTGTTACTCACCCATTAGATTGCAAAGGTGTTTTAGTAGCTTTCAGTGTCTTATACACAGATGTGGTTTTTGTCCTAAGTGTAATTGAAACCATCCTTAAAGTTGCTTGAGAGAAGAAAGCCCAAGCACAAGGACTAAGAGAAGGTTTCATCTGCTTTAGCATTTGGTATTTCAGCTATTCTTTTTTTCAGAATATTTGCAAATTAAATGTTAAGTAAGTGATGTGATGTTTATTTTGAAGAGGGATCTCTTTAGTTGTAGAATGATTTGGCAGATGCTATTTTACCCACACTCAATAGCTTTCCAATGGCTTGACAGTGTTCCCTGTTTCGAGTTATGTTGCCTCAGTTGGATGTCAGCTCTGAACTGTTGGTTTTGCAAGGGATATCATATTGGGACTTGCAGGGAACAGGAGGGTGGAAGCACACTTCAGAGAGGAGTCTTTTTATCAGTCTTAGGGCATTCTAGCTCATTTTGGCACTTACCTAGTTATCTGTTTAAGAGGAAGAAAACCATCTTGAGATCATGAGTTAGTCTACTTATGGTCTGGCTTACATTCTTAGGGGCGACTAATTCTCTGTGTCAGCTATGGAAGCTTTTTATTAGGTTTTGGCACTACACGTATCAGTTATGTTTGTGACCCTGTACTGCAGGGTGTGAATTTCAATTGTGATTCCTATCATAGTCTGTCTGTCCATGAAGTAGAGGGAATGAGAGCACAGGATGAAAAATGGGATGTAAGTCCTCAGTAGTGTTACTACTGCATTTTCATCACTGACAGTCTTCTTCCATGTCTGGTTTAGCAAAATTTGTCTGACCAATAGTGTTCATGATTTGATGTCCCCATCTAATATTACCCTTTAAATGAAGAAAGTTTTTGGATCCTAGCAGCTGAAAACATTTATTTTCCCAGACTGTGTGCAGGCTCCAGTGCATCTGAGGGTGTGGGATATGGGTTGCAGTTGGCAGCTGGTTTAAGTGATCAAAGTAAAGGACACTGAGAAAGGAAAGTTGTCTGAAGTATGATTTAGGATATGTAGCTTTAGAAAGTCTGATACAAAACAGATTAACTCTGTGATCAGCTAGTAGTAGATGTCCGCAGGAGGGGCTTTCTTTTCTTATCCACACAGGTATTCCAGGGGCGGCAGCAGTACATGCACCATATAGCTCCTATTCAGTGACTCCTAATACTATAAGCCTGATCTTTAAAATTCTTCAGTTGAATCATGATTCTTTGATGCCTTTGGAAAGAGGTTTGGCAAAATGTTTCTTAGGCATATTTACCAGATATATAATGGGAATTTCTTTTTCCTTTCATCCATGACATCACAAAAGCATTGGCCTGGATGGGATTTTGGGGATCACCTAAGCCAGCCTTTTGCTTAGAAGGAGAAACAGTTTACCTGAAGATATTTTTTTAGACTATTCATGAACTACTTACTGAAAGAGATTTCATCTCTTCCCACGGTAATTCACTCCTGTGCTGTTTCTGCTTCTTGAGTGATTGCACTATAATTATCAGGTATATAGACAATTCCTATTGCTGAATATTATTGCAGTTGCATCCAAGTCTCCAAAGCGGTTCTACTCTACTGATTAATTTCAAGGTAAGCTGGGGAGTCCTGAATCCATCTGTATCTGTTTTATCACACCCTGGGTTATATTTTTCCAATGGGAAGAATTGCAAGTAGACTATGTGTTTGTAAGTTAAAAAAATCTATCAGTGATTCAGGCTACAGACTGACAAAACATCTGTCTGCTTTATTTCCCCTAGATGTTGAATTTTTAGAAGGGAAAACTAAAAATTTCTTGCTCTGCTAATTTCTACAGCCCTATAGCTCTGTAATTTTGTACCCAATCACCCTCAATTTATGGCTTAGTATTATTCCCCATTTTATAGATCATTTCACAATGCACTTCAGCAATCAGATTAATCATGGAAATCAGTATTGTAACTGCTGTGGTTAATTATGACAGGGAATTGGAGCTTAGGGGAGTGGTTATTTTCTTCTAGTTGGTACTTTTGATGCCAGACATAAATAACTGCATCCAGTTGTGGGCTCACAGTACAAAGAAGACTGACAGGCTGGACTGAGTCCAGCAGAGAGACACCGGGAGGCTTTGGAGGCTGGAGCACATGCAGGAGTCACTAAAGGAGCTGAGTTTGCTTAGCCTTGAGAAGGGAAAGGTAAGGGCAACTTGAAATACAGTCCTTACCCAACTAATGGGAAGTAATTGATAAGACAGAGTTAAGTGCAGAGGTGTACAGCAAAAAGGCAAGAGGAATGACCACAAATTGTTGCAAGGAAAATATAAAGAGAAAAGTTTAAGGAGAAAAATTAATATCTCACTACAAGGAGAATATAAGGAGGAAAAAACTTCACAGTGAGGGTGGTTAAGTGCTGGAACAAGATGCCCAGAGAAGTTGTGGAATTCTTCCTGGAGTTCAATAAACTGCTCTACGATTCTCTGACATATCAGAGAAATGCTATTGCAGAATTATCTTAATGACAAAACTAACTAGAAAGGAAAAAATGTTCAAATTATGTGTCTATGGGTTGTATTAAAAACTACTGGCATGAGAGCTCCTTGTTCTTACCTGCAATTCATGGAAAATATGCAAGCATTCTAGGTTGGAGTATAGTGACGAATTAACAAAAACAGTTAGCAGTGATTCATTTCAGATGAAGAACTGTGACATACTGGTGTGGAATTTCTTGAAGAAGATCACTTCATATCTTTTCAGACTGGCAAATCTGAGCCAAGCTATTCACTGGAACAATGGTAGTGATTGTTACTTTTCTTGTGGCAGCTGGTAATTGCTCACAAGTTCTCAGTGGTAGTACTTTGCCTCTTTCAGAGTGATGAATTATTCGGATACCTAAAGACCTTCCCTGGCTTCCTGCCTTCATTCTCTTTGTTATTTGATTATTTTAATTTTTGGCAAGGATGTAGTTAATCTATTATCACAATGTCGGTTTTTTTAAAAATTAAATTGAAAATGCGTTTTGTGCAACTGTTTTGATTCTTTTAATCTTTGTAACCAAGACACAGATTTTTAAATGATGATTTTATAAAAGTAGTTAGTTATTGATAATGCAGAACAAAAGTTTGACATTAGTTGATAGTAATTACTGTAAGTGATTAGTTAGTTATAGGCAGAATTTTCGGCATAAAGATGATTTAAGTCAAAATATTACAAATATATTTAGGACATTATTTCTTTTTTCTCAAAAGTGTATTTAAATTTATTTAATATTCTCTTTTGTTAGAGGAGTCCAGAACTTGTCCCATGAAAACTTGCTTAATAGTTACAATTGCACATATTATCACAACTTATTATACAATCTTAAACTAGATTATTAACATACTGAATAATGAAAAGCATTATAACAATCCAAAATATGTTTATATTCTGGTGGTCATTTTTTGTATTAGTAGCATACAGCATTTTGTACTATGCATGAATAAAAGTGATCTAGGCAGTGTCATTAGTGAAATTGTGGTGTAGATAACAGCAGACAAATAGGGTATGCATTTATTTCAATACAAAAGTTGAGTGCCTCTTAAAAGCAGAAGAGTTTGGATTTGTTTTCCAGATAGGAAGTAATTTTAACAAGTAGTCTAATACATTGTGACCTTCCACAATGCTTTCCCACTGTATTTAACATTGGATTTAAGTGATGCATGACAAATAGGGCAAATATCATTGGGGTTGGACACAAAGCTGTTTACAAAATCGAGTCCTGTGGGGCCAGGCTTTCTTGATGCTGATACAATTAAGTCAGGAGTTATGCCCCTGAACCTAACTGACCACCCTTCTATTAAATTGATCTAGCAATCAATACTCTACCAGAGAATCAACTCCATTCACTTTAAAGACACGTTTATTTTCACTTTTGTCCTAAAAAGAACCTGCAAGGGTTGGCTTTGTGTCTCCGTATTAATTTCATGTAATTCAGAAGAATAACAGTCTATTGAGGAGTTACAAGAAGTTTTAACATAATGTGTCTTGGAAAGGCTTCTTTTTGTGTCTTTTTGTGTCTTTTGAGTCTTTTTTCACTGCTCTATAACAAGGAGCAACTCTGCCACGTTTAATTCCAGACAAAACACATAGAATTAATCTTCCTTTTAAATATTAAATTTTATTAGGTGATAAAGAAAGTATAAACTTAGAAAATCTATAAAGAAGCAGATTTTTCCAAGTCAGTTCTTCGAACTGCATACTAGTTCCATGTCAGTTAGGCCTAGGTTTTAAAAAATATTTAGATTCTTTATTCATGTTGATTTTAGTGCTGTCCAAATATTTTTGAGGATATTGATATAAAGCCAAGAAAGACTGCAGAAGCCTATACATTAGGCAAGGTAATGCTCACATTTTTAATACAAGGGCCTCCGTGTGCAGCATGAATGCTCACAAGGGAAAAAGTGGGGCACACTGCAGCAAGGGTGCTTGTTGTGAATACTGAGCCCCGTGTTGCCGTGATCCGTGCAAGACTCTTCTACATTTTCCATGTGGCCTTTAGAAACATGAAAAGAAAAAATGAAGTTGAAATATTTTCTTTTGATCCACTGCAGAAATTCAGAGCTTCTCAAAACCAGTGAATCTAAGGCAGAGTCATCAAACTTCAGTGTCAGTAGCTCTGAGCTATTAAATTAGAAGTTATCTTCTAGGAAGAAATTCTGGAGTGAATTCCTGGGTAATCTGAAATCGATAAGTGTTCTGTCCTTGGCTTTAGTGGGAACGGAAGTTCATCCTGGTTATCTGTCCTGCTAAGCAGTTTCAACTGTCATTGTGCAAGCAGTGGTAGAAAACTCTCTTTATCAGTATTCTGCACAGTACCAGCAATGTAAAATGTGGAAGTAAAAGATATCTGTACCCATAGTCCTGTTCCGCTTGTTTGGGTGTCTGTACCCTCTGTGCCTGTTTTTTAATGATACAACTGCTGAATGTTTAGTTCTCTCTCCTGCATGGAGGAACTTTTAGTGATTCATGTCTTGAGAGATCTGGCATACTGTCAGTCCCTCAGGACTGGGCTATGCAAGTCAGATTGAGCTTCATCTTGTCACAATGTGAATGTAAAAGGGTGCTAGACAGAGCTACACAGTGGAGGTGACATTCCTTCTAGGAGTGGAACTTGCTACGACTTTCATAGGTGTATTTCAACTCCAGTCGAACTAAGGCCCTCCACATAGTGTTCTGGGTGCTGGCAAAGGGGGAGGCTATGCTTGTTGAAGCATAGCAATGAGTTCATGTTTAGGAATACAGGCCTTTTGTACCCTTAATAATATTTTCCTTGTTAGGATGGATATCTTGTTACTTATGCAAGAAGAAATTCAAAAATACATCAGGACAAACTTTTTTTTAATACGTTGAGGGAAAGCTTTACAGATGTTGTGTATTCTTTTTACTTAGATTAAATTGAACTTCTAAAAGGTATTTTTTCCCCGTACTGTAACCAGGTCCTAAAACAAGAGGGTTTTTTTTTTTAATTCCTTATCTCTCTTTGTGCATTGTTCCTGAATTTATCTTATTCTGCCTGGAGTCTGTGTGGTTGGGTTTTTATTTATTCATTCGTAAACATGGTAATATTATCTGGACTATTATCTGGCTTGCATTTCTCCTAAAACAAACAAATAATAGAAATGTCTTCTTTCCTCCTAAGTCTTGTGCAGGAAAAGGTGGATGAATGATGAATCGCTTCATGATTCTGGCAGTACTGCTGCCCCTGAGGACTTGCTACACAACACACTCACAGCAAGGTAAAGTCTGAACAATTGGGTTTTTTATTGAAAGCAATCTACAACAACTGAAGCTTTGGGCTTGCTCATTTGTAATTCTCCTGTGATTAAGCAACATGTTACAAAATTAATCAATTTATTCTCTTTGATAAGGAGATGAAGCAACTTGTATAATTACCTTTTGTAACTCCGTCATAGAAAATTGACTGTTGAATCAATAACTTACAATGGTGTGAGGCGAGACTATATTTATCTGCTCCCCCTCCACCTCATTTTTTTGATCTGTGCTCTGTAATCTTCAAAAAATTTATTTCATCTTTGACATTTTCTATGCTTTTCTCCCCTTCCTTTCACTTTCTTAATCCTGTTTGTCTCACCTATGAGAACTTTAGCACCTCTATTGGCTCTTTTTTGACTGTGCCACAAGATTCCAGGACCAGATGTTCATTTCTTACACTTCATGTATGTATCCAATATAAAGAAAAAAACAAATATGTGTATTTGGAGGGAACAAAGTTGAATATAATGATAACTTTCCAGAAGGCTATGTATTTTAAGGTAAAAATACTGCTTCCACACTTGCTCCTGGCAATAGCATTGGGCATGACTCCATTAAAAGGAAAAAAAAAAAAAAAGTAATTATTATTTTTAATTGAATTTTCTGTGACCACTGTTAGGAAGTAGGAACTTACTAGACAATAGTCTGTATTACTGAAGTTACATTGCCTTAATTAAGTTGTTGAAGAAGGGAGGGGTCTGGAGTTCTGCATAAATATACTAGTTACTGTACTGAAGGGAGTGATATATCTCTTTCAGACCTTGTTGCCTATTTTCAACATTAAAATTAATGTGTTCACACTCGTTCACCCAAAGTGCCAGTTCCTCAGTTTTGAGAAACTGTTGCCAATCCCCCTAGAGAAGTAAAACTTAGTAATGCAGGCAAATGAAACATTTATTGCATTACTGTAACTTGGTGTCTTGGTTTCACATGCAGGTGTTCAGGAATAAAGTTAGCTACTGTTGTTAACCATAAAGCTATTCATATAGTCTTGAGTTAGCTTTCAAGTTAAAACAAGTCTTAAGATACCTCTATTATTTATCTTTGCTGGGATGGGAAGATTATAGTTGTGAATGCTATGAGTATTTCTACTTGTTGTAACTCAGAGATCTTGAAGATCTTAGATATATCCCCAGCCCTTAGCTGTATTGTTTCTTCTCTTTGTTGGTACTTTGCATAAGCCTGTGTTGGTGATCTAGGCTCTCTGATGCCAGGCTCTGAAGAAAACAAAATTGTGTAAGATCCAAAGTAACATGTCATCTAACTGAAAGGAGGTAGTAGAGGAATACTCATACAGATGGAGGAAAACTAGAAGCTAATGAGACCCTTGGAGTTTTTAATCAAGGTAATTAAATGTGGCAGGTGAAAATATTTTCCATGATGAGAAAAGGAATGAGATGATAGTGTGAACAAAAAGAAACATGTAGAGAGGCAAGCTCATCATCAATGCAATAGGCATAGCAGTGACACTTGCAATTAGACTTGGCTAGAGTAAGAGCAGAAATGAGGACAGGGAAACAGAGGGTACACAGGGGTTTACTTTAATGGTGCGCCCTGTAAAAGGTAGATGTTTCTGCCAAGTGACTGGCTTTTCTTTCAGGCATATTTTTTTCCTTTCCCTGAGAGTCTTACTTTGTGTCAGTGATTTTTTTTGAGAGGCTATCTGGGTCCCTTCCTTTTTTTTATTTTTTTGCGGGGCCCATCTATCTCCCCGACTCATACATACTGGAGAAGGACACTGGATTCTACACTTCGGACACAACAACCCCATGCAGAGCTACAGGCTGGGGACAGAGTGGCTGGAGAGCAGGCAGGTGGAAAGGGACTTGGGAGTGCTGGTGGACTGGAAACTCAACATGAGCCAGCAGTGTGGCGAAGAAGGCAAATGGTATCTTGGTCTGCATCAGGAATAGCGTGCTGGGCCCCTCAGTGAGATGCTGGAGTGTGTCCAGAGGAAAGTGATGGGGATGGTGAAGGGGCTGGAGCACAAGCCCTATGAGGAGTGACTGAGGGAGCTGGGGTTGTTTAGCCTGGAGAAGAGGAGGCTCAGGGGAGACCTTATTGCTCTCTACAACTACCTAAAGAGAGGTTGTAGTCAGGCAGGGGTCGGTCTCTTCTCTCAGGTGACCAGTGACAGAACGAGAGGACAAGGTCTCCAGCTTTGTCAGGGAAAGTTTAGGCTTGATATTAGGAAAAAATTCTTCACTGAAAGGGTGATTGGTCATTGGAATGCGCTGCCTGGGGAGGTGGTAGAGTCACTGCCCCTGGAGGTGTTTAAAGAGAGACTGGATGAGGCACTTAGTACCATGGTGAGTTGGTGTTGGGTCATAGGTCTTTTCCAGCCTTGTGATACTGTGAACAACATTACAGTAAATTCCGTAGCATAAATGGGATTTTAACAGCCTTTATCCTTTTTTGATGGTGAAAGACTGTGGAATCTGGGGTGATGAAAAGTGTCTTGTCTTACCTTCTTGAAATAACATGATTTCTTTTCTGTGTCCTGGTCAGTATCAGCATTCAAATGACACTGTCATCTGTAACAAGCAAAAGCATCTTGGAAAGCAACTGTGGCAAAAGAAAAAGCCTAGTTGCTTGGCCATTTCAGTTCCTTGGCTTCATTAACAATTAGATCAACTTGGAGTGTGTGAATGTGTGTGTGCTGTTTTTTGTTTATTTATTTTTAAGAGAAAATATACAGATCAATGAACACTGTATTTCATCTCTTCCAAGAAGCAGGGTTTTTTGGGAGAGGTGACAGAGCAGACATCTAAAAAGAAGGACCACTCATAAGGTGATCTCTAGTTTTCAGTAGGATAGTCTTCTGAAGGGTCCTTCCCTTTCCTAACACAAAAACAGACCTCAGTTTGAATTTTAAACTTTAGTTTATTCTGGAAATTAACTCCAAACTCACAAAAGGGTGGAAGTGCCTCTATAACTAGGTGTCTAATTCTAAAATAAGAATCTACAGCTCTGACTGAAGTGCTTAAGCTCTATGTAGAGCAACCAGGAGTGTGCTTAATACGAGACTATCATCTAACTAGCTGGGGGAGGGAAACTTAACCTATCCTGTTCAAATACATACTGATTGGCGTTAGCTAATTTAATCTTAATCAGGTAATAGAGTAAATTAATCTGGGATTTTATGCCCGAATTGTAAGAAGGCTTGCTGAGGGTTGGGGTTTCTTGGGATTCAGTCCTTGTTAATATCATGTTGTTCCTCTTCACAAAACTGTAAAGGTATGGATCAGTAGTCTCATGAAGTAGTTAGTAAATTGAGGGCATAAAGAAATTAAATATCAGACAATGTCTTGGTGGGGTGCTGTTGAGTAGATTCAGGAACTTCATTCTGGCCTGCTAATGCCTTAAAATGAAAGATTATTTTTGCTTTTGATATAAACAGCACGAGTTTCTATCACTTCTGGGGTTTTTTTCCCTCAGAACTGCCTGATGAGGAATCCATTTTGCCTCTAACCACTACTCTCAGATTGGCTTTGCAACTTGGACAGTTTGAAGGACTAAAGCATACATAAATATTAATATTTTTGTCTCCTTTTTGTGCTCCTAGAATCCCTTGTGTTTCCAATAACATACCTTAATATTTCCAAGGATTTGGATCTTCAGCAACTGCTGGTGGAATGGGATGTTGGCAAGCCAGCTCATGATACTGAGTTGTCAATGACTTTTGAAATTCAAGTCCGTCGAACAGGTGTAAATACTACTCTGTGGACAGTAAGTGTATTTAAAAAAAAAAGCTGTATTAGTTATTTACAATATAAAAGAATCTAAAGGAAAATCAGATTTTCAGATGCATGTGCAGATAGCTTTGCTGTATAGGTTTACAATTTACAACATAGTATCTAAAAAATGTACTAGAAATACCTCCATGTTTCATTAGATGCCAGACTTGGTCTAATGTTATGCCTGGTTTTTGTGCAAAAAAAATATTGGCTCAGATGAAGAAGTCATTTCCACCTGTGCAGAATGTAGGTATTTTGTACCCCTATTGAGGGATCATGGTGGCCAGACTTTGGAGATCTTATTTTAAAGGCCTCTGTTCCCCTTTCATGGTATTTCCACTTGGCGACATCCCAGAAAAATCCCTTCTATTGCTCCTAAAGCCAGTCTTTTTTGTATGATGATTACTACCCTTCTCTGAGGACTAATGAAGCATGAGTCATTTCTGCAACTCCTCCCACCTTATGAACCAAATGATAGTATCAGTGTGAGTGAAGCCTTTTAAGCCCTGGGCCAGTTAGCAATTAGCTTATCCACACCTCTTCCAATTAAATAAGAAGTAGTTATGTCTCTTTTACAAAGTCCCTGTCCTGCTAGTTTTCCTTACCACCTAAACAAGCTGAATTTTCTGAAGAAGTGGAGATCACCCAGATCATAGGCTTAGGTCAACTCCAGATGTTTTCCTCCGTTCATGACTTCAGTGTGAGAACTTTTGTCTCCAAAGAAAATTTCCTCTCTTTTGGATCTAACAAAATCTTTTTGGAACTTTTAGGGGTATTATGACCTATTATGAGTCATCTGCTGATTGAACTCTGGAATCAAGATGAGATGCATGTGTTAAACTTTGTAAAACTGGAGAACTACTCTAGCTTTTTTTAAGCTGCTATTTATGAGAAAGAACATAAAGCAGAGAAGGGCTTATTTTTCTGTAACCAGAACTCAATAAAATAAGATTGGCATTATTAGAAATCACAGCTTACTCTGATCAGCCAAGCAGGCAGTATATAGTCTCTGAATTTTAAGATCCTTGTTTTCACTGCATATGAGCTCCTGTGCAGGTCAGAGGATTTTTACCACTTTGATGCTTGGGTTAGGATTTTTAACACACCATAAGTAGGTCTAACCCTGAAGTTAGAAAATGAGGTCATATAGCAACAAATAATTCAGTGGTTTCATTGGAGAATCCTTCTTTAAACTCTTATTAATTCCATGTAGAAAGAATTTTTTTCAAATCTAAGGATGTAGTCTGTTCACTTACTCATAATGAACACAAGGAAAATAGAGTATATTTATGCCGCTACCACACTGGAATACATTTGCTTCTGCATTTTTTTCTGAAGAATGTGTACAAATAAAGAAACCGTGTGAGTCTGGTCATACCAAAGCATGGAGAGTCTATATGACTTCCGAAAGCAATGACTATGTCTCTTGATGCTATAACTGAGAAGTGAAATTACAAACTGGTGGCAGAGTTTTTCTTAAAGTGGTGGTATTATGAATGTGCAGTGGTTGCTGGTATAAAGCAGTAATGGAGAGCAGATATTTAGTTGTTAGTGTGAGCCAGAGCTCTGGTACAGCTCATACAAGGCACACGGATCTATATGCTGAGGATTTGATATGGTTGCTTTAAGAAGTACTGAAATATATTTCCTGTTGTAAAATATATTTATAATTACAGATGATTAACAGAATTTCTTGAGCCATCTTTTTCCTCTCTCTTATGGGCTCTGATGACCAGGGAGATTCACGCTTGCAGTACCTCTGCATGTGCCCGTCTGTGTTGACTGCATGGTGCTCTGGTTAGCTTGAATTGCTGTGCTGTTTGAATTGCTGTTCCGTGAAATGGTGCAGATCACTTGGTGTCCAGGCGGACCTTAGTAGGTAAAGATTTAGAGAAATTTGCATGAAACCATCTGAGAGCAGCAGAACACTTTATATTTTCACTGTCTGCATTTTTATAAATCAATATAAAAATGTTTGTCAAATTACAGAGAACTTATCTCACATGATTTTTAAACTCTTATATTTTAGGCCATCCTTCTGTTTCCTTCGTGGATCTCTAATAGTTTTGTATGTATTTTTTCATCTTTCTTTTGTATGCATATTACAGCAGTCAAGCATTTTGAGGCACCAGCAGGTATTTTCTAACTCCGCCTCTCACTGATGGTCGTATTGTCTTCGGGTATTGTGCTTCAGCACCACAATGAGATATCATCTGCAGAAATCCTTACTGACCAGTGCAGATCCCAGCTGTTAGTCAGAGCCAGGCATATGTAACCCAGAGCATTAGACAAGGTGCTCGTAAAGGCCGAAGCATCTATGCTATTACTCATGTAATAGCAGTCACAAATAACTCAAAGTCTCTGAGAGTGAATGTATTTCATGGAAGGAGGGACTGACTCACAACGACAGTGTCAGAATCAAGTGCTCTCACCAGTGTATCAATCACTCCACCACCACTCATAGCGATTTTTAAGCAGTTGCTTAGCCTCGCAGTTATGTAGTGGGAGATCACTGTAGCAAGCGGGATTTCAGAAATTCATTTTCTCAAAAGCATTTTCCTTCTTCAAGCTTTCTCTTTCACTGCTTTTGATTCTACTTCCAAAGTGTCTACACATTGCTCTGTTTTCAATACTTTGCCTTACTGGCATTTGTTTCTAGGAGTTTCACAATGTCACACTTGATAAATCAGGGAAGCCCCTTTATTGGATATGGGATTCAGATTTACCTCTGGAGTGTATGTCACACTCAGTGAGAGTCAGGAGCAAAGCAGAAACATCAAAAATCTGGAGTCAGTGGAGTTCATGGAAGACAGTCCCAGGTAAGCAAAACAAGACTGCAATATTAGTTTTATTTTTTCCAGGACAAAGCTAGATTGTTATTCACCAGTGACTTTAACAGCAAAGTACAATTCAGGAGAGAGGGCATCAAATCAAGAATCCATTTTTAACTCTTTCGTCTCTAAGCACTAGCTAGCTCTTTTTTTATTTTCAAGAAAAAACAGCAATGCTTCAGCCATTGTTTCAATTTGTAAACTTTCTTCCTAAGCTACTAGACCAAAAGTTTTAGAGCTTTTCTTGCTCACACATTAGAACAGTGCAGTACAGAGTGGCATGGGATCTTGGATAAGGTCTAGTGTAACATCACATTATGTAATTGAAAATAGGACACAAGACTTTCCTTTCTTTCTCAGTAATCTCAATCTTGGAAATTTTATTATTTCAATTGAAATCAAATAGGCATCAAAAATTCTATTTCTTTGTCACAAACTGATCCTGCATTACAGACCTGGTTTAGAGCTCTGTGAAAATAGTAATTCCAGACTTTATTAGACTTCTGGACCAGATTCTTGAGAGTAGATTATATCTTGAACCTCTACAAAAGCCTGTGAGTAACTGAAATCCCACTAATTTTTGCATCCAACGAGTCCAACATTGAAAACAAATGAAGTCTTAATCCAATTTGGTTATCCCCTTACTAATCTGATTCATTCAATGTTGACTCTTCTTACCTGACCTCTGCATGAACTTCAGAACATGATGGGTTTTAGCCCTGTACTCTTAATCTTCAGAAGCAGGCATTTTGGCTGTAATCAACCCATTCATAGGTGCAGGAGGTAGTACTCACTTGTAAAGGCAGTTCTTGATGCACACTCTGTTTCCCCAAAGTGAAAGCCCGTGAGATGGATTTAGTCTCTTAGGTAGTTTGTTGGACTACATTATATATTTATGGTTTTAAGGGAAGTATATGTATGATTACATGTGAATTTGATCCGTGTATGGGGAAGAATACTAAATAAAAGTCCACAAATGGATAATACTAGTAGATTCTTGTCTAAAGGCTCAGTTACGTGTTCTGGTTGAAGGCTGCTGCTATGAGAAGATTTTGAAATGGTTTATTACGTATTAATTTGCAGGTCTGGACACTCCAAATAACAGTGGACCACAAATCTTTCCAAATGAAAAAATTATAGAGGAAGGCTCTGACTTCTCTCTTTGTTGCGTTGGAAGTAGAGGACAAATCATTGGAGAATTCTTTCTAAGCTCAGCTGATCATGTTTCCATTCATATGAACAGTCAAGTTGGACTTCTCACTGTGAAAAAGGGTGCACATCAATTCATTGTCTGCTGTCGGGAGTTTTGCAGAGAAGATCAATGCTATGATAGTAAATTTTTCTTCGTGGGTAGTAAGTGAATGCATTATAGTAGTTGTATTTTCCTGCTATTAAGTGGAGAATGGCTGTGGGTAATGGGGCAAGAAACAAAAAACTTTGCTGTAAGTTGTCATTATCCTATCATGTCCAGCTGAATGCTCTTTAATGCCTGACTTCAGATCTGTGTGCTTGCATATAAGAAGCATTATATGTGTTCAGATGAATGTCATTAATTGATCCTAGGACAGGAGACTGATTTTTAAGTAAACCTACCCATTTAGGAGTTCAATTTCATTGTCTGTGCGCATGTAGTAAAACTCAGCACAGTCCCTCCTGTGAAGGCTAGTAGCAATTCTTACAGGTAGAAACCAATACAGGTGAAATTAACAAATATATGAATATAACATAAAATAATAAAAGACACATATGTACAGAAGTGTTTGGATTGCAATTAATTTATGATGTTATCCTGATTTTCTCTGCAGAGTGGTTATTGAATAAGTATAATTGAAATAATAACATCTGTGGTCAAGCACACTCTGTACCTATCCATTATTTCTAGCTTGTCAATATAGTAAAAGTTGATGACTTTTGCCTTTACTGCCATTCTGTTGGTGTTTTTTTTGGTTATTCCCTCTGACAAGAACAACCTGATACACCTAAAAATTTTTCCTGCCAAACTCAAGACATGAAAACAATAAGATGTTCTTGGAGCCAAGGAAGAGACACTTATCTTTATGGACGTCATTCACCAAAATACACTTTGTTTGAAGAGTAAGTCTTCTCATTGTTATATTAACTCTGGCCTTAGTGGTATAGAACAGTCACAGTACTTCCTTCAATGTCTGTAGAAATGTTTTTTATCCTTGTTGCAATTAGCTGCCTGCCTCTTTCCAGCTCACTGGTCAGCTTATTTAACAAAGTTTGAGCAGTGCTGAACTGCCCTGAAATAGATTATCTATAACAGAGTCATGGGTCTATCAATACAAGTTCTGCTTGGTAAAGCTTGTTGTTACCATTCTTTTGGGTTAATTTGTGTGGATATCTTTCAGTAGGTATGTAGACACCTTCAATCAGGATATAGGTAACTTAGAAGTATAATGTAATTATTGAGAATCCTAGATAACTAGGATTTAATCAGCTGGTAGGCTGAATATTAAGTGTGTTCATTGACATTAATGCTGACTGTAATGCTGGCTCAGACTGATGTTTCCCAGCTAACCTTTGGTTAGTTTGGTTAGCCTCCTCATTCTTTTGATTTAGAACTTTGACTTTACATGCTGGTGTTTTCCTTCTGAAGTTGTTGAGCTACTGACAATCCTATCTCAGAAATCATGCAATTTGTATAACTTCAGGGGTTTATTTTGTTTTGTTTTTTTTTGTTTTTTTTTTAAAATGCCTCTGCAGGCTTTCTCAGATGTCACTCTTAGTAGTCTGAGTCAAGGTTACACAACTGTAGTGGTCTGTCAGACTTGGCCTTTGTTCCTTGCTGCAGAGGCATCTACACAGAGAGTAGGCAGGCTTTAGAGCAGGGCATACAGAGAAAAAAGATCTCCTAAAACATGACAGATGCCTCATCATCACGACAAACTTTCATCAAAAGATCTCAACAGAAGGCGTATACCTTCATGGTCTCTGCATCATTCACTTCCATTAAGATATTATGATGTTGATTGAAAAGTATAAGATTAGAAGATGCACTTGAAATTACTGCTTCATTTAAAAGCATAATGGTAGATGTGAATAATTTAAGTCCCTAGTTTAGAATTTGCATGAGGAAGTCACTAAAAGCCATCTAGCTCCCTCTTAAAAAGGTAAACTTAGGTGTATCTTAAAAAGATAAAGTAAACTTAGACTTAGAAGAAAACGTTATTCTAATTGTAAGAATTCAATATCCAAGAAACTATTTTCATCCTACTTTAGGCTAGGCTTCTTATAGTCTCCCTCAGCCTTATTTTTTATTATGCTGTGTTCTAGTTGGGCTTCAAAAAATTTCAACATCCATGTCAATTCTACATTAAGGAAAATATTTTTTCTTTCTTTTCCCACCCACCCCCACCCCCCTCTTTCTTTGATAGGTTTCCCCAAAAACCAGTTCCGTGCGTTGTAAGTTGTTCTGAACAGTGCTCTTGTTCTTGGGATAGAGGCAAGCAGAGAATCTGGAATATCACAGTGACTGTGGAAAACTCACTGGGAAAGAAAACTGCCACGGATATTTTTGATGTAACTCACAGAAGTAAGGTCTTTCCTATGTCTTTGTTTAGTTTTTTTGTTGCAAGACCTTGTCCTCCTGATCTTAATGCTTGAGTGCTTGATTTTTATCTTCATAGTTTTTATTAGTTTTCTGTCCCTGCGCTGTAGTTATCTACTGTCTTTTCAGTTTCAGCTTTGCAAAGATATGTTAATGGTAGAAAAACACGCCAAAGGTCAGATTTGGTTATTGAAATTACCCCTTAATGCTTCAAAATCTGCTACTTTGCTGAAGTTGGTTCATAGAATAGGAAACAGCATGATACAAGGAGATAAACCGGGGACTTAAAAAAAAATGTCCACGGAGGTTTTTTGGGAATTCAGTTCTTACCCCGAAATATCATTGCTGATGTTAGTGTCTCTCCAAAATAAAATGGAAATGCATATTTTGAAAAGTAGGTAAATAAAATTACTAACACTTCTCCAAATGAAAAGTGATACAAATGTAAATAGCTGTTGCTAGGAAGGTGTCATAGTGCTAACTTGTCTTGATGCTCATGTGGGACAGTAACATCCACTTTGCAAGTAAGGAAGAGTAGTTATTCATCAGTGAAATGAAACGGTTATTGTATGAGCAGTAATGGATGGCTGAAGTTTGTACTTCCCTACTAGTTGTGTCCTTTATCAAAATGTGCCCCAGGTCTCAACTTAGTTCCTGCCAACTTCTGCCTCAAAACATTTGAGTATTTCCTGGATCTCCAACAGTTTCCTGAATCTCCAGTTCTCCTTGTGTCCTCTAGCTGCACTGCATCATCCTCAGTGTTCCCAAAGTCTTGTGGCTGCATTACCTGTTTGAAGAAGCAGGAAGCAACTTATGCTTTGCTTGGTTCTGAAGCTGACAGGCTGTTGTGCTGGGAGGCTGTTGGTGTAATTGCTGCTTTTTCAGAGGCTGTGATTGAAGTTTTACTAGACTTTTTCATATGACTTGTAGGAGTGTATGTTAAATGTTTGTCTCTGTTGAATTTGTCTCAGAGAGGCATGTGATTTCTAAAAGTTGATAGTTGGATTTTTTTGTGGTGAAAAAAATGGAGTGGGAAGGAAATGGAGGAGTAAACTGATAGGTTGTAGTGAGATCACACAATATTATAAACCATATTTTCATAGGAAATCAGGTTAAAATAGGTTACATTCAATGTGCTAATTACATAAAATTTTACTGCAATTTTATTTTTCTAGCTCTAGTGACTGCTACAACTTAAAGAAACTGTATGTGATATTTATGATGACAACATTTTAAGTACTGATGCTGTAAAATTCTTTGTTTTCTCTGATCCTGAATGTATTTGCTGTGGAATTTTCTCTAAGTAGAGGATAGCAGCAAGTAAACGAAAACTGAAGTCCGTAGTTTCCAGTCCTACATGTGGTAGCTGGGACCTTCTGTATCAAACAAAAGCTCTTTTGAGTCTGGAAGTCCTCAAACTAATTTATCATCCATGAAGTTGTAGGACAAATGGCCAAAGATGTCAACATACCACTCATTTGCACTGTAATGTCTTATTCCTTGCAGTTTGATTGATAAAATGGGAGAATTTGCAATAAAAGTCTCTTTTTCATGATGTTTTAGAACATTTCCGAGCCAGCACAAGGGGTTTATTTCTACTCTTCTATATAATTTACTTACATTTACATTCTGAAATTAATTTTTACTAATTTATATCTGATTCTCTTAAACTGGCAGATAAATCTATATTTCTTAGTTGCTCTTACTACTCAGCTAACATACCTTAAAATACTTTTGCATATATTTTATGTTTTACAAGAGCTAACTCAGATTTTCTTTTGGCAGTTTATCCTGCTGCACCTTTCCAGCTGTGGGAGGAAAGCACAGATACAGAAATCACATTATATTGGAAACATCAAAACCAAGGAATTGAACTGTTTTGTCAGGCTGAAGTACTCCGACCTGATGGGAAAGTAGAACTGGTATGAAACCTGAATTTCATATAGAAAAACATAGCAAATATCTTTTTTATGAGAGATTAAAAAATAATTCCCCAGCAATTCTAGTATAGTCTAAATCTTGTGAGCGTGTTAATGTGTCTGTTTTCTGGATTTTTTTGCACCCAAGACCTGATGATGTGGTCCACATGAGCAGCCATTGCTGACACTAATTCATACTTCTAGTACTTCCTGTACTGATGGCAGAAGTATGGAGTGTGTCTAGTCTGCACATCTGTGGCTGTGTCCTCTGCTTGATGGTTCTCAGATTTGTTGAAATAAATGGAAGTACTTATGGGCCTCATGATTGCTGTTAGTGATTGCTAACTTGATTTCTCATGTTTTCACGACATCATCTTACACGCAAATAGTGGAGAGATATGTTGAAGGCATTTTTGTGTTAGTCCTAGAGCTTTCTGTTTAGTATTGACTGTACTTGATGGTATTGTGTCTGTTTTCTAATAATGGAACCCCAGAACAGTTTGTCATCCTTTTTTTTCCACCTCTTTGAAGATTATATGAGTGGACTCTAGCTCTTTCACAAAAAGTGAGGTTGATTGACTCATTGCATATGAACTGTGGTTTCTCTATAGTGCTTTTCTTATGAGTTCAGCTTGCCTCTAGAATAGTAAAAGGCATGATGAAGATCAGGAGCAAGTCTTAAGTATTGATCAAGAGCTGTTAGATCAAATGGCTCTTGTACTTGATCATTGCAGGAGATGTTTAGAGGAGTGGCCTAAAAGCATACTCAATTTTTAACTCAGAACTCACCCTGCTTCTTAGGAAGGAATGGGGAAAACATTGGGAAAAAAAATGGAAAGCATATGTAGCTGTAAGTGCTGTGCATAGAGGTGGAACAGCATCCTACTTACATGAACTGAGTCAAAGACCCAGACTGGGTGAGGATAAATTTACTCATTGATGTAAAGAGTAATGATTTGGTGTGAGCGACTTGTGAGAGACTCCTGCTCAAATAGTTACACAAACATGGCTTGCAGATGGCTTTTGGATCTCCCAGTCTTTGTATCTCACGTATATCTTCTTTTTTTTCCCCCTTCCCCATTCCCCCCATTGTTCTATGATTATCTTTTCCAAGTCAAGCTTAACTGGCTATCGCAGGGTCTCAAGGAAGGACTGCTTTTTTGAAGAAAACCCTCTTGCTAATGAATCTGAACTGAACTCTGACTGTTCTGTTTTTCTGTGTTGCAGCATAATAGTTCAGACACGCATCTCCTTTATCCCAGAATCATGCTGAGTGGACTGCAGCCCCACACCGAATACAGAGCTAGAGTACGCTGTGGGGCAGCTAAGCACTTCTGGAAATGGAGTGAATGGAGCAAAGCCCAAACCATCAGAACAACAGAAGCAAGTACGTCCAGCCTACTGAGAAGGGAAGCTTGAGGGTTTTCATTTACTTGCTACGTCTGCTATTTACTACTCTTCTTCTACCTGCGTAGCTAAAGCTGAGGCCTGTTGCACTCATAAAAGTAGAAGCACACCAAGCAAACTTTAAGAAGGTGGCTTCTTAGACAACTTCCTGCATGCCAGTCTCTGCAATTTCATCCAGCGCAGGCTGTGGGAAAGCCAGATGGCTGGGACAATGGACAGAATAACAGTGATCTGTGAGGGCTGGAGGAACTGTGCAGAGGTGGGAACAAGCACCTGGGAACGGCAAACACAGAGAAGTTTTTCTAGGGAAATGAACCAGACATTCATTCAGAAAAAGAATGAAGGGAGCAAGAAGTTAAAGGATATTTTGGCAAAACCTGAGAGTGATGGGGAAAGACAGGTTTTGAGGATGGAGTTTCTTCAAATGGGAGTAAGCAGTTAAACAGTTTATCCTTTCTGCACCTAGAGCACCTTTGTTTTCTGTTTTTTGCAGCACCATCGGGGAAACTGGACATCTGGAGAGAAATTACACCAGTTCTAGGGGGCCGCAACGTGACCTTGTTCTGGAAGGTAAGACATGGATACAGAAATGGAAACAAAACCCTGCAAAAGGAGTTGGAAACTTTTTCAGTGAATAACAAGTTTGTGTGCACTTTATAGCATTTCAGTTTGAAAATATCTTCCATATAACATATTTCAGAATGTATGTAGTTGTATGGTGGTGTGCTGGCATTTCAGGCATCTGCTTCTGTTTTTCTAAGCATCCATAGAATCATCATAGAATCATAGGATGGGTTGGGTTGGAAGGGACATTAAAGATCATCTAGTTCTACCTCCCAGCAGACCAGGCTGCTCAAGGCTCCATCCAGCCTGGTCTTCAACAATTCTGGGGAGTGGCCGTCCACAGCTTTCCTGGGCATCCTGGGCCAGTGTCTCATCACCCTTATCATAAAGAATTACTTCCTAATGTCTAATCTAAATCTTCTGCCTTTCAATTTAAAGCCATCCCCCTCATCCTGTCACTACTTGTCCTTGTAAAAAATCCCTCCCCAGCTTTCCTGTAGCCCCTTTCAGGTACTAGAAGACTGCTGTAATGTCTCCTGGCGAGGAGGGGGCTGGCTTGCTGCTCCATTTCTGGACTAGCTTCCACTCACTACTTCCCTTTAAGTCCCTGCCTACATCCTGATAGAGGAGGATACCAAATTGCTTTGATCCAGGGCTTTTTCTGGTGGCTGTTTCTATTAATGTTTCAGAGAGCTCAGAGTGTGGTTCCACCAGTCTATCTCTTGCTTGGGCTCCCTGGTCCTCCTTAGCTTACCTGCTTCCTTTCGCAGCTTTGCCACCAGGCTGAGGAGATCGTCCACCTGATTGCACCTTACAAAGTTGTTGGCTTTGCTGCCTTCGGCTTCCAGGGCAAGCTAGTGGCACTTCTTGCAGCCAGAGACCTGGACACCTGTGTGTTTTCCTGGGAGCTCAGTCTGAGCTGAGGCATCCCGCCTGGCAGGTGTGGAAGATGCAGCCTCCTGCTGGATGGGTCCTTCTCGCCAACTGAACTTAACTCCTGAGCTCGGAGAGAGACTGTGTCCTCCCTGGTCGCCCTGACTGTGTGAACTGCCTCGCAAACTGCTGCATCACGCCTTTCTGATGCACCACATCCTGTTTGCCCAACTTGTTTGTCATGCTCCATGTCGCTCGTGCTCCCAAAGGGCAGCTCTTATACAGCAGGGGGATTAGCCTCGTCACCCTCCACTTCACCCCCTCAGCAGGGCTGGGGCACTCTCTCCCTCCCTGGGCTTTATTGCTCCATGCTTTTGCTCATTTCCTTGGTGTAATCATCTGATCCAGAGCCTTTTGCCTTGGTAGCTACCATTATAACAAGACAAATCCCATTACTGAGATTTCCGTGTTTCCATATCAGCCAGTATATGTATGCATGTATGGAAACAAATTATTATATTCTTACAGAATTAATACTACCTTCATATATTTTTGGCAAAATTCACTAAGTAATTGGTGTCTAATCACATAATTTTTTCCTCAGCAAGCACCAGATTTTCGAGCAAATGGAAGAAGTATCTCCTATGAAGTAACCTGGAAAAAAGTAGAAGATGACTCTAAGGCTAAAAGTATCTCCCTTTCATCAGGCTACAATAGCACAAGGATTTCCATTGATAACCATGCCTACAGAATCAGCATCAAGGCAAAGAATGATGTTAATTATTCACTTCCTTCTGTGTTGATCATCCCTAGAGCTACAGGTAAAAACAAGAGTATTTTCGGTTAAACTCAGATGACCATTATAAGAGGTTTTTTTCCAGCTATTTTAAGTGAAGTAATGATTTATCATCTTGGGGGAACAAATTAACCTAGCCTGTTAGCTCACATCACAGCTACCTGGAAATTATTACCATAGTTTTTCCTATAGGATGATAACTAGGTGTATATTGAACTGAAGTGCCTTGACCCATCCCTTGCAACAGAAAATCTGTTCCTGGCAAAAAGTATCTACGGTAGGTAGTAAGTTTTCAACATGTGAAAGAGCCCGTACGTCTGACAGGGAAGGAACACAACTACTTTATTATTGCTTTGATAGATTAGCATAGAAACTATACTGATCTTCAGTTATGAATCTGAGTTCTCATGCAGGAAAGTAATAGAGATTGTTTTGCTTATTCTTAGGCACTGAAGCAGAGGTCACTGGTTCAGAGCTTAAGGAAGAACAGGTTAATGGTACAGATGACGGCATTTTTATTTCCTGGGAGCCCAGACATCAATATGACAGTTACATTATCGATTGGTGTAACTTTCCAGAGTTGCAGCCTTGTGATTTGCAGTGGAAGAGATTTGGGCGCAACGCTTCCAGTGCTCTGATCAACTCAGGTGAAAGCTGAACAATTTTCATTTTCGATGCCTGTGCAACAACCTTTCATGTTGTAGATTAATTGAATTTAGGAGACGAATCCTGTGGAATATTGAAATCTGTGCAGTGCAGGTGTAGTTCTTCAAAGGCATGTGGTATCATATATTGCCTGGCAAATGAACGAGATGCCACAAATGCGCCAGCATTAAGCCTTGAAGACAGTATAGTATTTTAGAAAGGTAAGAATAGTATTTTAGAAAATAACTCCCCTGAGAAATTTGTACTAACATCTTGGAGGAGGATGGTGATGTTAATGAAGGAGTTAAAAATCTTATAGCAGGAGAGGTGCAAAATGGAGCTCTGTCTTATCTGTAAGTCAGAAGTTTAGACTTCAGCAATTTAACATCCTTTGCATACTGAGAGGGTCAGTGCTGTCAGTGTGCCACAAATAATTGGTTTCAGCATCTGTCCTTGCTTAGAACCAGTTGTGTGTTTTTTATCTCAGTGAGTGCGATTAGACCTAAATCCTTTCTGGCTGTGCAAAAGTTGCTCTGACATACTTCCACAGTTGTGAGAATGTAGTCTTTCTGGAGTCTCTGGAGCTGAGAGTTCACTTAGGAATGGAACATACCTGAACAAAATTTGACTAAACACATTTCAATATGCAATAAAGGGACTGCACTTTGGTTCATATGAACACATGTGAGCCTGCATTGTTACTGAACTAAAGTGTGGTAACACTTGGAAACAATGTTCAACTATTCCATGGGTTGCACTTGGATGCTAGTGAATTTCACATGGAATCCTGATGCATGGGTATGCATCTACACTAAAGAGTACAAGACACAGCCTTTGCCTCAGCCAGAAATGGAAATGGAATTATCTTGCTCTTTGATGCATTCTGAGTCTATTGTGTCTTGCACTACAGTGCAAGAAAATATATATTAACCTCCCCCCAATTCTCTGTTTCAGATAGAATATATGTGTTCAGTTCACATTATGCACACTAAGAATTGCTTTACTTAGTCTATCAGTTGCTTTAATAGCTAAACAGCACACAACAAAGATTGCTAAAGGATTATAGACCTCTGTAGAAAGCAAAGAGCAAAACCAAAAGACAAACCATAACCTATTTTTGTAATCAGTTCCACTGTTTCCTAGCTGGTTTTATTCCGGGAGTGAGATACAAGTTTCGCATCTATGGATCTGTGGCTAATAGAGCCTTCTTATTGGAGAAGAAGACTGGTTATCTCAGGGAACTACGTAAGTTGGCAACATCTTTAGGGTTTGTGTGTATGCTGAATTCATCTTTCACAAAGAGAATTCCACAACTTTCTTCCTGCAACTAGCTAAAATTGTATTTGCTGTGTTATTTCTGTATCTTCAATGAAGCTTTTAGAAGTTGTACAGCAACATACATGGCATTGAGAATATTTGACTGATGCAGTGACCGGGTAGAGTCCATGTTAATTAGAATATCTAAACAAAGCTGTGAATAGTAGTCCCTGCTTCTTGTGTAATATGCACTCTGTGAAGGCTCTGTGTTTGTGTTTGTGGAGTGCTTTGGCTTTGTTCAGCTTTTAAATCGAAGTAAGATATAAACAGAAATACCACATGGGAATTCAGATGCTTTTCAAGTGAGACTATAAACATTCCTGAAGAATAATGGCAAGTTTAACTTGAGTTTCCTTTCCTGCAGCTTGTCCGGTTGACCCTGTCGTGGATAAAGTTCAATTGACTTTCAATGCAGTAACACTGTCTTGGGATTCTTATATCACAAATGGGTCGCAACCTGGCTTTGTAAGAGGCTACCATGTGTATGTATCACCTATGGAAGAGGACTGCAGTTTGGAAGGATCCCAAAAGCTTGTTCTTCCAGGTAACTGAGGTCTGGGATTCAGAAAATTGTGTCATTGATAGCTGAAGGACTTAGTGGCTGTTGCTGATAACTACAGTCTTTTAGAAAGTTCACATTAGGCAGGCAAATTGGGTCATCAAGCAATATACACATTTCAACACCTGCTGCTTTTGCTCACTCTCTAATGCTTGAGATGCTAATGGTGGATATGGGTTGTGGCTTTATACAGATCTATTGCCCCTGTCCTCTTGTCCGTAGCTCCTTTTAACTCTGGTGTGAGCTCCAGAAAGGATTCTTGCAATACTGTAGCAGAAGTCAAGTTTCTGCTTCTTGTGTTCTGAGTTCTGGATGAATTTTTAAAACATCTGTTTGTGGTCTACTCTGATAAGAGTCATAGGGAGCATGTTAGCTTTACTAGGATTTGGGGTATTTCAGAAACAGATGGGATGCAATTTATTTCCTTCAGAATTGGCGCACTGTGTAAATTCCCCATCTGAGTTCTTTTATAGTGAAGCTATTTGTGGCTGTGCTTTACAGTGGAGTTCCTTCAGCAGAACTCAGCTGTGGAGTAGCACAAAGCAACATTTAAACCTGCTCCACTCTCAAGCCTGCTTCAGATAACTTTGCTGCATTGTAATTTTCAGGTGTTTCCAACTTATTCAAGGATATATGTTTTTATCCTTGCCTCCTCCTCCAGTTGGGTTGTGTAATCTGTCAGATCCTTCTGCTGATTACACTAGTTATCAGGCTGAAAAACTTAGTTTGAACTGAAAGCAGCTTATGTAGGAGTTCCTGTCAAAACTAAACTAATGAGAGAAATACTGTAATTCTGCAAGTAAAGACTTTAAAATTGAAGATTTCCTGCTTTCCAGTTTGTCTGAGCTAGTAGGCAAAGGGTGTGACTAGGAACAGGAGGAATAAGCTAACTCTTTTCTCCATGGAGTCTGGGAGTTGCACAACAGAGAAGCAGAAGAGGTTTGTTCAGGCAGATGTTTCTTGCTTTCTATTATCTTCAAAAACCTTGATCTAAACTTGAAGGGGTACAGGATTATGGTGAAAAGGGAAATGGCAAATCCTAAATGAGTCTGATAAACTCTAGTAAAACAAAATTAAAATAAACAGCTGCAGCTTTTGACGGTAAGTTATGAGGTGGTCTCCAGAGGAAGGGAGACTTTGAATTGTTCATTTAGAAGGGATGTGAGTTCAGCCCAGAGGCAATGAGTCAGGATGCATCATCTTTCTCAGAAAAAACTGTGCAAATAACAAAGAAGGCAGGTTGCAAATGTTCTGTTATTTCAGTGGTCAAGTGGTCACTGTTAAGCTGATTTGTAGCACTTTGTGGCTGTGCTTTACAGTGGAGTTCCTCCAGCAGAATTCAGTTGTGGAGTGGCACAATGGGTGACATTGTTGCAACCTTTTAATACTTATATCTGGCTTGTAAGAAAGATTGAGAGAAAGAATTACCAGGACCTGTGGTGGTAAAATGAGGGGTAATGGCTTCACTGAAAGAGAGTGGATTTAGATTAGATACCAAACAGATATTTCTTCCTAGTTCAAGTTCAGGTTGGATGAGGCTTTGAGTAAACTCATCAACTGGGAGGTCTCCCTGCCTATGGCAGGGGTGTTGGAACTAAAGGATCTTCAAGGTCCCTTCCAACCCAAACCTTTCTGTGATTCAGTGATTCTATCAATCATATCTGTTTCATTTTAGGTGATTCAGTGCTATGTAAATACACAATTGAAAATCCAGAAGAAAAGAGATACACTGTGAAAAACCTATTGTCAAGCAACAAATACAAACTAGTGGTTAAAGCTTATACAGGTGGAGGAGAGACTCCCATTACTAACTTCATATACATAGATACACCGTTTAACTGTGAGTATTGGCTGTGGAAAATTTATATTCTGGCAGAAGGGTGGGATGATTTAAAACGTTAGAATAATCTTCCTTTCTTAAGGGAAAACATTTAATTCAATGTAACATGCCCTTGAGAAAGGAAGAAAGGATCTAACTGAGAAACAAAATGTGCATACCAACGCAACATTTTATTACTTTTAAGTAGATATGGGTTTTATTTTTTTATTTAGAATGAAAATAACTTTACATCCTTATTTAAGTCTTATATCTTTCTGGGAAATAGCTTAATATATGTACTCTTTCATGACTAGTGAGTCCTGTTTGCTAGAATATGTTGAAGAATTGCATTTGGATTTAACTAGTTTTCTAATAAGGGAAAAACTGCAGACTTGTGTGCAAACTGGTAGTTTATTTATAGACTCTTGATCTTCTGATGCTGATTCCAATTCTTATCAGTCTTCAAATCCATTGCCAAGTAAACTCCTTCATAAGTCAGTAAGAAAGGGTTGTTGACCTGAGCATTGTAGTTTGCCAGCTGGGCAGACTTGATCATAAAAGCGTAACAGGAAATCACTTGCCTGTAGTTCTGTTCCCTTGAAAATAACACTCAGCGGTTGTGGATGTGGAAGTTGTGATCCAAGTCAGAGATGCCTGGTTTTGGAAAATTTATTGGTGGTGGAGATGAAGGGGGAGGGGTAGGAAAGGGTGAAGCATTGGCTTATGGAAGGAGACTTCATGATTTAGGCTAGACGTGTAAAACCCCTTACAATACCCTCAGAGGCTTACACCCTGGATCTTGGGTAGTGCCTGTCTTGCTGGAGGAACAGATGTTCTGTTGCTGTCTCGCCATAAAAATCTGTCTTCTTTGGGGATCTGAGAGAAAACCTAAACCAAACAGCTAAGTGAGATTATCATTGCCTTAACTTTTGGAAATTTATCCTTATAATTAAGACATGAAAATGAGGGCAAATTAAAAGCAATCTACAAATAATTGAATTTTGGTGAAGGAAATCAAGGTGCAAAGATTTACAGCTGTATCCCATGCACCACAGTTTTACTGCTGAGTTAGTAGGAGGTATTCCATGTGGGTTTGATGCTGTTTTCTTCCCATATCTCAGGCTATGTTGACTTTAACAGATGAGAACGTGAAAACAATTTTTTGAAGTATTTTTCTTTCACAGCAAACATGCTGTACCTTCTAGTCCTGCTACTGATAATTCCATCACTAGTAGCAGCTATGTGCAGCTTGAAGATGAACTGGTAAGTTGTAATGCATTTTTCTGTTGTAGACAGAGAATGTAACTACTGTAATTCACAAACCACAGCTGCAGCTTGTTGCTTCCAGCCTGTAGGGCCTCACTCATTTTTTTTCCTTTGGCTGTCCAACTGTGTGGATGTTTTAGTATTTGGCTTGTGGTGTTTCTGAGACACTCATCATCTGCTGCCATTTCTGTACAAATCTATGTGTGGCTTCTGCTGGTAGAACATGCTTTGATAAGAGAACAAAAGCCTCATTTGCTCTCTGTTTCCAGGGTGAAGGAATGTTTTTGTCCTATAATACCTAGTCCTAACAAGAGCAAAGTGCTATCATTCAAAGAGTTTAAGGTAAGAGGAAAATCTAGTATTTTTAATTTTTTTGTTCTTTGATTAGTAAAATTTCAGAAAAATATTTTTCTTGTGCTGAGTAAATTTTAAATAAGTGATATTGTACAGAAATTAACATAATTTAGTATGATCATTTAGTGGAAAAATCTGCTTTAATATTACGTTGACTCTACAGTGATCTGTTACTGCAAAAAGTGAAAGCATAATTGGAGAATAAATGACATATTTTGATACAGTAGGCTATTCTTCCACTATCACTGTTCAAAACCCAGCACTGTCTGAAGATGACAGACCAGATGACACTGCATTTTGCTGCATCTTCTCAACTGTATCCACCCACTCTTTCTGTCCCACATGTGCCTCTGCTGCAGGGCACAGATGAGTGATGCACTTGCTGGCCCATGGCAGGGTGAAGGGTGTACTGCCAGGTCTAGCTGGGAGGAAAGGAGTGGCAGAAGGCTCTCAATTTCTTCTAGTAGGCCTTTCAAATCAGCAGCTGTGGCTTCTATGCAGTGTGCAAGAGGGCTGCAAAACTAGGAGCATGTTTTCAGCCTGGCACACATAGGGCTGCTGTCAGTTTTGCTGCTGGTGCTTACTGAATGCTGGCGCTAGAGGGAGGAGTCCATACAATATAATAGCTCATGCTGTTGCCTTGCTATTGCTAGTGGGTCGGACTGAAAACTGCACATGTAAAAAACCTGGTGAAGACTTTAAAGTAGAGGGATGTGGTTCCTTCCTCAAATGTAGTCATAGTGACCTTACTTACTTAAAAAACAAATCTCTGAATAAATACTCTGATAAATCCCATATAAAATACATCTTCCATTGAACACTGTGTACATGTTTTCCTTCAAATTCTGTTAATTTCTTTGAAAAATTCAAACTAAAAAAATTTGTAAGACTATCAGAAGTGCTTGAAATAATCATTCCTTTTCCTTTATTCTGGGGGGTTTTTTTGTTTGTTTTTATGATTCTCTTGTAGATTGGTCCTGAGAAAATACTGAAGCTAAATGACTGCATTCCTGACATGCTAGCAGTGGACAATAATGCTGAAGCCCAGAAATTACACCCATGGAGTCAGTTGTCTGCAATGGTAACAGAAGATAAGATCGATGGTTGCAATTCTTCCTGGATTTACACTAATGGAAATGAAGAGAGAGACTTTACACCCACACCTACAACCCAGACTCATACGTGGTTTGAAAATTTTGCTTATTTGTCTCATCATGCAGTTGAACCTGATCCCTATCAAATACCAGAGACACTAGAAGCAAGCAGGTCAGAACTGTCACTAGGGCTGTACCATCCACACTACTACTCAGATATTTTTAATGAAGATGCTGCCTCAACATCCAGAGAAACAACTGGCAGAAAGGGAAGTCTGAGATATGTTTCACAAACAGCTGTGCACTGCCTAGGGAGGAGGCTTTGATGTACTCTCCTAGATGAAGTCCATCCTGTGTTTGGTTACACAATACAATTTCTAAATCCACAACTTCTCCTTTTGATGAAGGCTTTCACAAGCCCAACTGCCCTAATTCTGTTAATGCTGCAAAGCTATTGCTTCAGGACTAGTTCATGGAAGGATTACTGGCAGTCAGGGCAGCACATTCCTGAAAGATTAGAAGGAACTTTGACTTCTCTAGAAGTGGTATCCTGTGCACCAAAATGCAATGATTGCTCTGCTTTTACTCCATGTGTCTTCTAACAACAGTTGGTGGGTGAAAAAGCACAGAAAACACATTTCTATAGTACAGGCCCCTCTTAGTGGACTTCCACTCCCATCTCCGGTAACTGGAACTCCTCCCACCTCTGCCCTCTCTGCATTTAAGAATCACTCTTTAAAATCCTGAAACAAAAAAGTGTGGAGACTGTATCTCATACAACAAGCACCAAACCACTAGGTAAACACACACAGTAACCTATGTATGAATCCAGTTTGTGGAAAACATTGTATTCACACTGCATAGCAACTAGATCTTACAACAAGTCTTGCATGTTATTAAAAAAAAAAGAAAATATTAAAAAAAAAAAAAATACTAGAGTAGGCAGTAGTGAATTTGGTCTTCCATTTTGATTTTTAAAAAATTTTACATTTGTTATGAAGCAGAACAGTCAGAATTGTATCTTAAAGTCTTACTAGATTAAGTTTTATAGTGCACAAGGAACCCTTCGTTTTTGCCTAATTATCATGCTGTCTGGAATCTTTTACAAGTAAAAGCATTCAGCTTAAAAGCACAGAATAAGCAGTTCTCAAAAGGGAAAAAATGAAGGTTTTTTACAATTTAATATTCAGTTAATCTATTAAAATGCAATTACTCATCTTCCCTATATTTAAGTAGCTAATCACGTCTCCTAAAAACTAAGCAGCTGCAGACAGAAATGAGTTTTGATACTGAACCACATCTAGGTTTCATACTGTTGCTTGTAGATATTGTTGTTGTCCATGAGCTGTGTTGCAACAGGAAAACCAACAAGACCTAAATAGATGGTGGCTGAAACAAGCATTGACCATAAACGGGAGAAGTCTTCAGACAGGCAAAAGTGATGTATATACAAAGCTACAAACAGCGAATTGCGGTTTGGAGGTATCCAGTCTACACACCGTGCTGCATCTGTGTGTAGGTTGCACAGAGATATACTTGGAGAAGTAGAAAAAAACCTGCAGGATGGTCCTTCCTTTCAGGCTTCAAACAGTGGAGTAAGGAGACATGGCTGGTCACACCTAGTGGAACTGCAGTTTGAGAGAGAAGAGGGAAGTAAGAGATTGATGGTATTCAGAGACACCCTCACCTTATTCTCCTTTGAGTTACAGTGAATTTGAAAGCGTGATACCACACTATCTTTTAAACTTCAAACTTCTCCAGACTTTTTCATCACATCCCATGTACTTGTTAAAAACTTTAGTGCTGGAAAAAAGCCAAATCAAGCGAGGAGAGCTGTTCTGCCACTACTGAAACTTCTCAGCTGTGCATTTAAAAACCCACTCATTTATTTAAAAAGGTTTGAAAGGTATTCTAAGTCAAGTTATGATACAGAAATCAGCCAAAAAGGCACAAGTATCCCACAAAACATTTTAAATTTCACTATGCTGCAGTTCCTCATGCCAGAGGACAGCTGTAACTTGGCACAAAATCCTGATTTTGAAAAATCTGCTGTCACTGCAGCTCGGCTGCAGTAACTGAGGCCAGTGAGTGAGGGGAGGGGAGTGTGTGGGTGACAGTGATGCCACTGATGGTGAGAGCCTCGGCCTGCTGAGTTCCCACCTCAACTCCGTCTTCCCTGGGGATATCCTGGGCTGATGTTACCTCACTACCTTGGAAGCAAGGAAACAGTGTATCAGTACCAGATTGAGGGGTGATGAGAAGTTCTCCCCTCTGTCTACAAACCTTTCTGCGTGGTGGCCTTTATGTGTGGTGTTTCATAAAACCACCTGTAAAGCACAGAAACAGAGGATTCCAAGGAGTAATGTCTTTGTGAAAGTCAAAGGCTATAGTCTGGGCACTAGAACTAAAAATGAAGATTATCAAGTATTTTTAGATGGGTGGGAATGCACATATATTTTTATATTTTAAGACATCTGTCTTGCATTAACAGTTGAATGAATTCAAACCTGTATAGTTATATTTTTATGATTAATTTTTCACAGCTGTTGAAGTGCTAATACTTAAGCCATCACATAATGCAAAATTACTAATTTGCAGTACTGTTATTCTAAATTTTTAAAATAAAAAATTGTGTACAAACTATTGAAGAGTTCGCTTCTATTTTTATAATACATCTTACAAAGCATGAATAAGATACGTTTTTGACAAAAAAGTGTTTATTTGGAAAGCTTCAGGTTTGTTCTAGATAATTAGTAACTTACAAATATAAATAAAATGCCAACCCATTTCTAGTGCTAAGAGGTACACATGAGACCAGAACAACTATAAGAAGTTTAAGTACATTTTATTAACAATGCATCCCTTTGATAAGATTACGCTTCAGGAGGCTTTTAATGCCCATTGACATGAACTGTACACACTATACAAAAACAGAAAAAAAAAAAAACCACAAAAAAAAAATCAAGGTGGGCAATACCATTTTGGGACAAGCCTCTGTTTAAATTATACACAGCTCAATGCAATATTCTTACGGAAAATATATAAATACTTTTTCTTTCTATGTTACAGGTATACAATATAAATCAGATTTCAATGTCTGTTCAGTGACCTACAAACACTAGAACCTCCAAATATGTAGCAGCATGTTACTAAATAAAAGTCCACAAGGGACAGGGAGAATTAATTAGTCTTGAGATTTTTCCTTGATCCCTTCCCTCCTCAGAATAATCAATTTAGATAATCTCTTGTAATGCAGTTTTAGGGATGCTGACAGCCCAGTATTGGAATAATTTTTCCATTAGGTCTACAAAATGTCTGCCTTTTCCCCTCTTAGACATTGCATCTTGTGCTAGAACACCCTACTGAGTGGCAAAACGCCATGTTATGCTTTTTGGCATAAATTACATTTCTCAAATAAGATAGTGTATTTTACAAAGCAACTCAAGCAAAATGTGCAATTTCTGCATGCTGTGGCATTGCTATCCATCTATATTACAAAAATAGTCCAAAAAAATCCCCATTTTTTATTGAACACACAGATCTGTTTAAAACAAAACTATCCAGAGAACCACAATCAGGAGATAAACAAAAACTAAGGAGATGGGGGGCTTCTAGCAAAATACAAACATGATTTCTACTATGTTCCCAAAGATCTTTTATAGTTCTCAGATCTTACTCTCACCTAGTGTACCTTTAATAAGCATGTGATAATAGAAGTGTAACTTAAGTTATACGACCTTCTGTCAACTGGCTCCAGTGAAGCTCTGAGCAACAGGACTTTACACAGTCTTGCCTGGGCAGTAAGCAGAAAACCTCAGAGATACTCCAAAGCCTGGCAAGAATCCTTCCACTGTGATTGCTCAGCTTTAGCTCACATCCACTTAACAAGGTAACACCAGCTTCCTGCAGACCAAAAAGCCAAATACCAAGTCTAGGACACAGCAACAACTCTTTCATCTCTCACAAGGCTTTGATTATCACCTAGGTTTTTTTGAGTAGTCTTCTCAGACACCTAGTAAAGGTGCTACAGTTTTTTTCAGTCTCTCACTGCAAGTTACAAGACCATTACATAGTTTCAAAACAAAATGACAAAAAAGACAATCAGGATTCTCACTGCTGCCTTTCTGAATGTTTATAGGGCCAGTTTACCTCAGTGTGTCAAGGCACTGTGACCTGAACTACAAAATACTTCAAGCACTTCGTGTGTCCTGGGAAAACTGACAACGAAACCCAATGACAGAATATTTAGGGTACATACGTCAGCTCACATAAGAACTGCCAGATAAGGAAAAGTGACTGTTTCAAATACGATATGCCAAGACCCCAGGTTACGCACCTCAAAACCTGACTATCTCCAGCTCCAGGTGATGTCAACAACTGCTTGGAGCAGAACTGAGTATTTTGTGTTAGCATGTTGAATTATTCAGGACTTTTCTTTGCCATAGCAACCAAACTATATACATTGTGAAATATATACATGCTTTTCCCTTTATTCAACATTATCATCAATCATTTGGACAGGAAAAATAAAAAGCAGGTGGTCTGTCAGCTTCCCTTGCAAACCTTTCCAGGAGAAGTGGAAGTATTCTTTTATTAGGGTAAATACAAGCAGTTTTGACTTACTATTGTTTTCCTTTGAAGTTTTATCATGAAGCAAATAAAACCCCAAAGAACTCTGAAAGGGATATTTAAAAAAAGAAATCCATAGAGTTAGAAATTCACAGTTTATAACTAGGCCAATATTAAATTCCTTCAATAACAGTATCCCTTCATTTGCCAATTGAGACGAAACACCAATGTGAGCTTAAGGTAAATATGTAAATCAACTCTAGAAATGTATGTTATGTACAGTACAGAATTTACATCCTTGATGCTACTTGTTTAAATCTACTGACTCATACACTTTCAGAAAAAAATCGTATCTTATAACTGAATTTGTAACCATAACTTGGTATGTCAAGTTTCTGTTGTCCAAAGATCCCCACAGAAGCAAGTATTTCAAACACATAAGCATTCCTGGACAGAGATTCTTTCAGAAGTGTATATTGACATAAATTTTGCTTACCTTTTTATAATCAGAAGCCCTCCTCTAGCGCTTTCTACATTAAGTGCTATGAGTTAAACTGGTAACAAATGAACAAAAGTATTTTTTTAAATACAGGTGATAACACTTGTTTATTTTGCTTAAACTGCAGAAAAATAACATGGAGTTGTCTGCTGTAACCCCATCTACTTATTAAAACAAATCCCATATACTCTAGCCTAACTGAGGTAGTGTTTGAAACTACTGTATAAGGTATGCAAGCCCCATTTTTGGGAAAACTACGTTATTTCCTTTGGAGTTTATACCACTATTTGGTCTACTGCAACTGACATTTTGGTTTTACAGAAGCATTTATTTCTATGACCAAAGAAGTCCAATAGTTACTAGTGTGGTACGTTTCCAGAGTATTTCAAACATGCTTTGACACATAGATATATTATTTGTGTCACTGACCACAGAACAGTTGAATTAGTTTCTTTTTGTTCCTTCTTTCAGTGGGAACTTATGAAAAGATAATCTCAGGAACTGAATTTAACTATTAGCAGCAACTTAAAATCTGCTTTACTGGAACCTGATGGTATGCAGTGCACGTAAGAACTCTGTGACGTGATAGCTGCAAAGCTGTGCTTAGGTGGCAAGACGAAATTTCCACTAAGAACAAATAAATTCTAAATTTCACTAGGAATCATGTTTTACTGTTGACAGGACTACTTACTGAAATCTCCAGTAGCATAGCTAGTAAGAAGAGCTATAAGCATCAGGATAAGTTTCACTTACCTTCACTTAGGTATTAATCTGACAATTACTAAAAAAAATGGTTAGAGTGAATGGATAAAAATACATTCTACTTAGTACAGTCCAGCTGAATTATTCACCTATATCAAAATCAAAGGGTAATCCCTTCTATTACAGGTATTCTAAAAGATGGCCATGCTACTGTATATACACATTCGCGTATACTTATATTACCTTTGTATAAAGGCTTCTGAATCTTTAGCTCACTGAAAAAAGTGACAGGGATGCTTACTTTTTGTTTTTTTTTTTTAAGCTTGCACTCATTAATTTAGAATACTCACTAGTGATGTGATAGAGGCAACTATTTCAGTCATTAACAGTCACTGTATCAGTTAACTTTTGCAACTAGTCTTTAAATACCAATATAAAATTCTAAGTACTACTGTTCCAAAATTTGGTACTTAAGGCTTTTCACTACAATTATTAGAACTATCTGATACTTGATCACTCATCTTTTGAAAATTCAAATTAACCTTTGTTTCTACAAAAGGCTGTTTCCATGGAACCTGGGAAACACTCATTATTACATCTTCTCACAAAAGCAGCAATGATTATATTGTTGTCAAGTTTAGTTTACACAATATTCATTTATCTGATACAAATCATGCTTTTTAAAGGATTTTTGTTAAGAGTAAGATCAACATTCGTACTACATGAGCATGAGTGTAGAAACTGCAAACATGCATATCATTCAGGGAACACAATCTGATTTCAGCATTTTAAGTTTAAATGATTTGTTATTTAAAAAAATCAAACTGTAGTGAAAATCCTTAACTGGTTCAGATAAGATACATGTACGTAAACGTAATGATACTGGAGACACTACCAATAAAATGACTTACAACTATAGAACCACTAAAATAACTTAAACAAAACCTCAGACTCACAGAGGCTTTTCTTTCTGTCTGAAGTTACAACCCCCCAAGTAGTGTTATAAACAGTACAAAAACCAACAGAGATGGGTTGACATTAATCCCCTAGTGTCCATGATTACAGCATGGCTCCCCATTGCTGGCCATGGAATGTACCCTCATCTCCGATTTCTGGTATACGGGGGTTAAAAAGCAAGACACTGTTCTGCCTTTCTGGAACAGAATGGGCAGTTAATAACAAAAAAAAAGTCTCTGCTTGTCGTCCTATTTTTTTTACTTTAGGGTAGAAAATGAAATGAAAACCTGTGGAGGTGTTCAGTGCTTGGCTTTTGCATATACTGGTAATTACTATTATTAAAACTATGGTAATGTTTAATATATCCCCAATGAGCTCAAACAACAGGGGCAGTAAATGGCTGAGGAATAAAAAGTTTTCAGTTCAGTCTTCAGGTACCAGTAGATTCTGGAAAGGTCTAGAGGATGATGCTCCAAAGCTTTTTATCCAGTCAGTCAGAAGTTGTCTGAGGATTTCAGAAAGTCTGTATGCAACGCACTGCATGCGACAGTTGTCAGGATTCAGCTGACGTATCGATTACAGGCTGCTTTGTTGGTGTTGCTAAGATAGCCTCTGCTTCTTCATGCATCTAAAATAGACAGATGAAGTATTAATGATATTAGAGAAACACCATAAAAGGGTTTAAGACACATCTGAAAGTGCCTTTTATTCAGAACATGAAAGCTACACCCAACTGGCACATTTTCCTATATTCTGTGCATGTGAACCCTCCACTTACTTGTAAGAACTGTACATCTTGAAATAGCTCCTGAATGAACCTTCGAGATGGAAGTCGAAACGTACAATGTGCTAACAAGTAGGACACCTCAGAGTAAAGGCATATGTCATCAAACGCTTGGGGGTACTTCTCCTTAATTCTGAAAAACAGGAAAACCCAAATTTTGGAAGTTTTAAGCCAATTTCCACTGCATTTTTTTAAAAAATGTTCATTTAGATTTTGATTGTCAACATTATCGAAGTCTTCAGTAACAGGTATCTGGATCTGATGAAGCAAGAAAATCAGAACAGACAGCATTATTTTGAACCAAAATGAAAGAAATCTAGATTATTGTGATGAAACAGAACATATAATTTAAAAGTCGTATAGAATCACTGTGATCACCTTATCTTAAATTAACAGCTACAGAAAGAATATTAAAGAATTGGCATTCACATGTACAGCAGTAATAAAAAACCATGGAAAAGCTAAGTAAATTACCTCTGACCATTTCCGCATTTTCTTTTAGCAGTTTTATCTCAGTTTCCATGTCACTAACCCAGAAACCTACAGGGTTTTTTATAACATTTAGTCCCTGGATTTACATTCCTGTAACTTAACATGATTTTTTCTATAAGTTCATTAGAATAGTTTTACTCAGAGCAGATTTGCATTTCTCAAGTTACCGCCTGTTTGTTATTCTGCTTATCTAATATATATTTGTTACAGTTTCGACTTGGTTTGGTTTTTTTTCCCTCCTCTTTCAGAGAATTTTTTCTTCCTTTGCTGGCAGTGGGGGGGGCAGGGGCCATTTCCGGGCAGACCGGGGCAGAGGTTGTGTCCCGTTTGCCCGGACATTTCCTTTCACTGGCTACTTCCCAGTCCCTGCCTCTTTCTCCATCTTGCTGCCTAGAGAATAGTCGTGCTTTGCTACCTCTGCTTGCGTTGCTGTATTCTCTATCTCTCCATCTTTATTTCCTTTCCCTCTTGTGTGTGTGCGAGTGCGAGTGTGACCAATAACCATCTGGATCGGTGCTGAGGTGGCGGCTGCCTGGAGCGGAGCTGCGGTCTGGGAGAAGCTGTGCGCCCCGCACCAGGGCTGCCTGGAGCGGAGCTGCAGCTTAAAGTGACAGCACCACCAGAGCTCGGGTACGGGACTCGATCCGTATTAACAACTTCATCGCACTTGTTGTTGGCTTTGTTCTGTTCTGTGCACACATACACTTAGAGCAAAGAACTGTTATCTGTTCTGCACAATCTCATAATCTCTGATTAAAATCACTGAGCGTACTTTGGTTGGTTTGGTTGTTTTTTTTTTTCATCCAAACTAAGACATTGGTTTTGGTGGCCCGTACAGGGAAGGAAAGATAACAGTTCCTAGCATCATGATGTGTGTTGTGAGTTTGGGGTCAATACAGACCATTCTGTATTATATTTTTGCTTTCTGTTGGTATAGAACTATGCCAAAGGGGCTTGCAGGTTTAATTCATCTCAGTGCCTCAGCCAGTAAGACTCAGACGGCTGCAATTATTAAACCCAGAACAAGAATTCAATATAGTGTCATGGATTCAGTGCCTGTTGCTATTATCTGGAATATGTTTTCAAGGTTGTACTTCTGTACCAGCCTAAGTCTGGGGGGTTAATGATAATGATACTTATCCTCAGGGAAGGACACAGGAGAGTGTTTCATCTCAAATTTTTATTCAGTAATCTCTCAGGTTCGCTACAACAGCCTTTCAGAAACTTTACCTCTTGCTAGACATCAAGGATATCCTGCTCTATATCCTACTTTTAGTTATTTGTTTGCAAGTTGGTTTCATTAGTGTCCATCTTATGCATGAAGCTAGGGACAAGGTTGGTAGGGAATGCACCCAGAAGCATCCACAGGAAAGTGGTAAAGGAGAGAGAAAAATGTCTGATACCATCATAGCTCCAGACGTAGTTAAACTTAAAGAACAATCAGAGCTTAAAGTTGCCCCTATTCAGAAAATGAAATAAGACCAAGTTAACTCGTCCGGTGGATGAGGATGTGGAAGCAGGTCCTTCACAGACTACAGACCCAGAACCAGAGATTGTCACTGAGTCCCTCTCATATGACAACCTTCACAGCTTGCGGTAGGATGCTACTCGAAAGCCGGATGAGCCTATTCTGACTTGGATGATCTGAGTTTGGGACCTTCTGGGAGAAAGCTTACAAGTCAATGGTCATGAAGCCAGGTATTTAAAGGCCCTGGCTCGAGAGGCAGGTATTAAACAGGCATTTGTGAGGGAACCAAGACCCCTTTCACTTTGGGCAAGACTTTTAGCCAGTGAAAAAGAAAGATTTGCCTACAAGGATATCTTGCAGGCACATCATTTGAAGTCATCTTGGAGGACTATGGAAGAAGGAATTCTGCGCTTAAGGGAGATGGCACTACTAGAAATACTTTATGGAAGGGAAGGGGAACCCCTCAATGATCCAAATAAGGTTAGGTGTACACCGGAGATGTGGTGGAACCTCTCATACCCGGCACCAAGTATATATTCCCATCACTTGGCGTCCCTGCACTCGGCAGAGGACCAAGATATAGTGGGCGTTGCAGTGAATAAACTCAGAACATATGAGAAAATAATCAAAGGTCCAGTGCAGGCCCGTATCGCTGCAGTGGAGACACTAGTTCAGAACATCAACAAAGAACAGAAGAATTTTAGAGATGAGCAAAAGAAGGAGATTAGGAAACTTAAGAAAGAGATCAAGGACAGTATCAAAAGTCTTCAAGTGGCACCAGTACAAATTGGGACTTCTGGAGCCACAGTCAGACACCTCCCAGCTAGAACGAGAGGACAGGCTTCGAGAACCGATTTGTGGTATTTTTGGTCGACCACGGAGAGGATATGTAACAATGGGACAGTAAACCTACCTATGCCTTGGCAGTCTGGGTACAGGAATTGAAGGACAAAGAGAGAAGGAAAATCAACAAAAGTAAGTGTGGTGCCAGTTCCCCAAGGATCTGACCCACTAGAGAAAACCTCTAGAATGCATCCATCAAGAAAGAGCTGTGATTGTAATAATGAAAACCAGTGTTAGAGGGGCCCTGCCTCTAGCCAGGTAGAGGCACGGGATAATCGTGTCTATTGGACTGTGTGGATCCAGTGGCCTGGCACATCAGACCCACAGAAATACAAGGCTCTGGTGGATACGGGTGCTCAGTGTACATTAACACCATCAGGACATGTAGGCTCAGAAACAATTGCTATTTCTGGTGTAACAGGAGGGTCTCAAGAACTGACTGTGTTAGAAGCTGAAGTAAGCCTGACTGGTAGAGATTGGCAAAACCACCCTATTGTAACTGGTCCGACTGCCCTATGTATCCTGGGAATCAACTACCTTAGGAGTGGATATTTCAAGGATCCGAAGGGACATAGATGGGCTTTTGGAATAGCCACTGTAGAAACAGAAGAGATTGAACAGTTAAAGTTATTGCCAGGTCTCTCAGAGAGTCCCTCTACTGTCAGATTGTTGAAAGTTGAAGAACAACAAGTGCCAACTGCCACCACAACAGTGCATCGACGACAATATCGGATGAACCGTGACTCTGTAATTCCCATCCATAAGATGATCCGAGAACTAGAGAGCCAAGGGGTGATCAGCAAGACTCACTCACCCTTCAACAGCCCCATTTGGCCTGTGCGTAAGTCTGATGGAGAATGGAGATTGACTGTGGACTATCGTGGCTTGAATGAGGTTACTCCACCATTGAGTGCCACCGTGCCAGACATGTTGGAATTCCAGTATGAACTGGAATCCAAGGCAGCGAAGTGGTACGCCACGATTGACATTGCTAATGCGTTCTTTTCCATTCCCCTAGCTGCAGAGTGCAGGCCACAGTTCGCTTTCACTTGGAGCGGCGTGCAATACACCTGGAACCGATTGCCCCAGGGGTGGAAACATAGTCCTACCATCTGTCATGGACTAATTCATGAAGCACTAGAGAAAGGTGAGGCTCCAGAACATCTGCAATATATTGATGACATCGTGTGGGGAGACACAGCAGGAGAAGTTTTTGAGAAAGGAAAGAGAATCATTCAGATTCTTCTGGGAGCTGGTTTTGCTATCAAACAGAATAAAGTTAAGGGGCCTGCCCAGAAAATCCAGTTCCTTGGGCTAAAGTGGCAGGACGGACGTCGCCAAATTCCAACAGAAGTTATTAATAAGATTACAGCAATGTCTCCGCCAGCCAGCAAGAAGGAAACACAAGCCTTTCTGGGTGCCATAGGTTTCTGGAGGATGCATATCCCAGAATATAGTCAGATCGTAAGCCCTCTCTACTTGGTAACCTGTAAGAAGAACGATTTCCACTGGGGCCCTGAACAAAAGCAAGCTTTTGAGCGAATTAAGAGGGAGATTGCTCATGCTGTAGCCCTTGGACCAGCCAGGTCAGGACTAGATGTGAAGAACGTGCTCTACTCTGCAGCTGGGAATAATGGTCTTTCATGAAGCCTTTGGCAGAAAATGCCTGATGAAACTCGAGGTAAACCGCTAGGATTCTGGAGTCGAGGCTACAGGGGATCTGAAGCCAAATACACCCCGACTGAGAAAGAGATCTTAGCTGCTTATAAAGGAGTTCAAGCTGCCTCAGAGGTAATTGGAACAGAAACTCAGCTCCTCCTGGCACCCCGATTACCAGTGCTAAGGTGGATGTTCAGTGGACGGGCTGCCCACACACATCATGCCACTGATGCTACCTGGAGCAAATGGGCTGCTTTGATCACACAACGTGCCTGTATGGGAAAACTAAATCGCCCTGGGATCCTGGAGATTATTACAAACTGGCCTGAAGGTGAAAACTTTGGTTTAGCAGAGGAAGAAGAACAGGTAACACGGGCAGAGGAAGCTGTACCACACAGTCAACTGCCAAAAGAAGAAATACGCTGTGCGCTTTTCACTGATGGTTCCTGTCGTATCGTGGGGACAAATCGAAAATGGAAAGCGGCCGTGTGGAGTCCCACGCGACAAGTTGCGGAAGCTATTGAGGGTGAAGGAGGGTCAAGTCAATTTGCGGAGCTTAAAGCTGTCCAATTGGCTCTGAACATTGCTGAATGAGAGAAGTGGCCAAGACTTTACCTTTATACTGATTCATGGATGGTGGCAAATGCACTGTGGGATGGTTAGATCGATGGAAGAAAGCCAACTGGGAACGCAGAGGGAAGCCCATCTGGGCTGCAGATATATGGCAAGATATCGCTGCCCAAGTGGAGAAGTTGATTGTGAGAGTCTGCCATGTGGATGCACATGTGCCCAAGAATCGAGCCAACGATGAACATCGCAACAACAAACAGGCAGATCGAGCTGCACAAGTCAAAGTGTCGCAGATAGATCTGGACTGGCAGCATAAAGGAGAGTTGTTCCTGGCTCAATGGGCCCATGATGCCCCAGGCCATCAGGGCAGAGATGCTACTTATAAATGGGCACGAGACCGAGGGGTGGACTTAACCATGGACATTATCTCCCAAGTTATCCATGACTGTGAGACATGTGCTACCATCAAACAGGCTAAGAGAGTGAAACCCTTATGGTATGGTGGACACTGGGGTAAGTATAAATATGGAGAGGCCTGGCAGGTTGATTATATCACCCTGCCGCAGAACCGCCAAGGTAAGCGCTATGTGCTCACCATGGTGGAAGCAACTACCGGATGGCTGAAGACATACCCAGTTCCTCACGCCACTGCCCGGAACACCATCCTAGGCCTGGAAAAGCAAGTCTTGTGGCGACATGGCACTCCAGAACGGATTGAGTCAGATAATGGGACTCATTTCAAGAACAGTTTAGTTACCACCTGGGCAAGAGAGCACGGCATTGAGTGGGTGTACCATATCCCCTACCACGCACCAGCTGCCGGGAAGGTTGCACGGTGCAATGGATTGTTAAAAACCACTTTGAAGGTATTAGGTGGAGGGACTTTTAAACACTGGGATCAGTATCTAGCAAAGGCTACGTGGCTGGTCAATACTAGAGGCTCTGTCAATTGAGCCGGCCCTGCCCAATCAGAATCACTTCACACTGTAGATGGAGATAAGGTCCCTGTGGTCCACCTGAGAGGTATATTAGGGAAAGCCGTCTGGGTTAAGCCTGTCTCAAGCAAAGGCAAACCCATTCGTGGGACTGTGTTTGCTCAAGGATCTGGTTCTACCTGGTGGGTAATGCAAGAGGATGTACAGACACGATGTATACCTCAAGGGGACCTTATCGTTGGATGAGTTAAGTTTAAGTTTGATGTGAGGCGTGGGCATGGAAGAAAAAATTCGGGGTGGATAATGTTATAGTTTCGGCTTGGTTTGTTTTTTTTTTTCCCTCCTCTTTCAGAGAATTTTTTCTTCCTTTGCTGGCAGTGGGGGGGGCAGGGGCCATTTCCGGGCAGACCGGGGCAGAGGTTGTGTCCCATTTGCCCGGACATTTCCTTTCACTGGCTACTTCCCGGTCTCTCTTTCTCCATCTTGCTGCCTAGAGAATAGTCACACTTTGCTACTTCTGCTTGCGTTGCCGTATTCTCTATCTCTCCATCTTTATTTCCTTTCCCTCTTGTGTGTGTGTGAGTGCGAGTGTGACCGATAACCATCTGGATCGGCACTGAGGAGGAGGCTGCCCGGAGCCAAGCTGCAGCTTACAGTGACGGCACCACCAGAGCTTGGGTACAGGACTCAATCCATATTAACAACTTCATCGCACTTGTTCACTTTGTTCTGTTGTGTGCACACATACACTTAGAGCAAAGAACTGTTATCTGTTCTGCACAATCTCAATCTCTGATTAAAATCACTGAGCATACTTTGGTTGGTTTGGTTGGTTTTTTTTTTTTCATCCAAACTAAGACAACATTGACAGGAATAACAAAATAATTATTGTTTCTTTCTTGAAGATGCACGATATAATGAGTACGTAATGAAATACCATTACAGTTCAATTGTCAATTTTGAAAAGACTGGTGAAGAGTAAGAAATTAAAGACACAGCAAAATATTAAAAGGAATATCTTCTGCTTAGCTTTATGTTACACTTAATGATTCTCTCATAACTGCTTCACAATTTTTTGAGACGTCAGTAATAAGGTTAATTGCTATCCCAGAGACCTCAGAGAATACATATAACTAAATGTTACTAAAACATCTGAAATATATTGAACTTACGTCAGGAGTCCAGTTTCATGGCCCTTAGTTCCTACTGAACTACTCAAATTGATTACTAAGCGTAAGACTTCTTTCCGCAGAAGTATTCTGCACACTGGTGTATCATCAGGGATTGATTTTACTCCTACAAAACAAATTAAATGGTATGGAGTTTAAAAAGAATAGTCTTTGATTGCGCTTATCTTAGGTCATAGAAGTTTTAGTATTCTATAAACACAAGCACACTCTAACACATGAAGTTATGTACGTATTGTGAACTACTAACAAATACTTCCATTGAAATGAAAATTTTTAAAAAACACTACTTTCAGGAATTTTGACATATGAGTATTTTTAACATTTAAACTACAATTTCACAAACAGAAAATCCTGTAAGATTCAATCACAGTGCTGTCTCTACCATTAAATTACATTGCAAACTGGGCCAGTGAATACCTTCTTTGTTTCTATCAGATGCTGGAGAAATTAGCAAGCAGCTACTTCAGAAGAAATTTGTTAATTCAAAAAGTTAAAACACAAGCCTAAAGAAAAAAAAAAGAGGTCTTTCTCCTTACCTACATCGGTGTGGGAAAAAGAAAGCAATCAATTTGCTAGTAATGTTCGATACAAAGCTATTTAATAATCTGCAGAAATGCTGTATAGCAAAAGGAGAAGGGTTTAAAAGTATGTTCTCCCATCTGCCATAACCATGGACAATGAAACTACCTTCCTGGATAATAAATCATGCAAGGGGTTTTTTTTTTCATTGTTGTTTTTATTCTTGATCTTTTACTGCTTTGGGTCTTTTTTGGGGGGGCAAGGAGGGGGGAGCTGGGATATTTTGTTTGTTTTATATAATGAGCATTACTTTGTTCCAGCATGTATAAATTAAATATTTTTCCACAACACTCAAAAAATACTTTTAAGAGTTATAGAGTCTAATAATAAGGCTTTCAAACTTACCTAGTACAAGCTCGGTACTTTTGGTGCTGCTAGCTGAACCATGGGACACTGCATCACTACAGCCTGAAATTCCAGAAAATTTGGAGGAATGCACATCTAAGTGATTGTGTATGGTCTGCCCACACCAGTCAGTATACGGAATGTCTGAAAAATCTGACATAAACAATATATTACATCTTTGTTATTCACAATTCTCCTTACTTCAAATTATTTTCTTATTTTTCAACATGCAAGATTGATGCTCTTGTACACACAAGTTTTTTTTCTCTTAAAATTATCACAGGTATTGCAGAAAGGGCTCTGACTTCACCAACAGAAAGATGTGACAAGTAAGATTATTCTGGAATGTTTTACTACCCACAGTCTTCTGCATTTTGGATGTAAAAGATGAATACAAAATCCAAGCTGTTGTGCAATTAGCAGAATCACAGAAAAACACAGGTCTGAAGGGACTTTTGGAGACTACCTAATTCAACCCCTTGCTCTGAGAAGGGCTCACCTCAAAATAAGATCAGTTTCCTCTTATGTTCTGGCATTTCTATTCCTATAGCATGTGTTCATGGCCTCCTGTCCTTTGGCTGTGTGCCTCTGACAAGGTCCCGGCTCTGGTGCACCAGTAATTCCCTTCTGCTATTTGAAAACTTCAACTGGCATTTTACTTGCAATATCTTCTTGATAGTGAACTCTAATTCAGCTCTCTGGGCCATTCCTCACACTTCGTTACATTACCCTCCTTGCCAACAGTACTCTTCATGTGTTATTACCTGATAGCATAACACTGTTGTAAAACAGTGAGGATTCCTACTAAGCATCCAATACTGGATTATCTTTTTATTACAGACATTGCAAAAAGGCACTGTGCTGGTTTTAGCTGAAATAGAGCCAATTTTCTTCACAGTAGCTAGTACAGGGCTATGTTTTTTGAATTTGTGCTGAAAACAGTGTTGGTAATACATGGATATTCTTGTTCACTGCTGAGCAGTTCTGACCTGACAAGGGTGTGGAGTAAGCTGGGATGGGAAACGGCTGGGACAGCTGACCAAAGAGATATTCCACACCATTTGACGTCATGCTCAGCAATATAAAGCAAGGGGAAGAAAGAAGAGGGGGGACATTTGAAGTGACACCATTTGTCTTCTCAAGTAATCATTACACATGGAGTCCTGCTTTCCTGGAGATGGTTGAACACCTGCCTGCTGATGGGAAGCAGTAAATTAATTCCTTGTTTTGCTTTGCCAGTGTGTGCAATTTTTGCTTTACCTATTAAACTGTCTTTATCTCAAACCACGAATTTCCTCAGTTTTACCCTCTCAATTCTCTGCCTTGTCTCACTGGGAGGGAGCGTGCAAGTGGCTGTGTGGTGCCTAGTTGATGGCTAGGGTTAAACTATGACAGGCATGTAACTGCAAGCTCTGCAAAGGAGGTTAGGAAAAAATAATTCTGAATCTGATCCGAATCTCAAAATATGAAGAAAGATGACTAAATCCCAGAAATTACAGCTCAGCTTCAGACTCCTCAGACTCCCTCTGCTTTGTTTTGTGGTACAGACTTGCTTTGAAAAGCTCTTAGAAATACTGAAAAGAACATGCAGGCCTCTAGTCTTACTAAGACCACTAGAAATCAAAAAGATGGAAATGACCACAGAAATATCATTGGTTCCACAGTGAGCTTAAGGAGAATTAATTTCAAGGTCAATAAGAAAAAACCTTACAGGTTAATCAATTAAGATGAACAAAAGCCAGTATGTTCATTCAGTTTAATCACACTTCCCCACAAGGAATACTAACCTGTACGACTATATGCAGAGTTCACTTTGTTGTTAGGCTGATAACCCAGTATCTGAATGCAGACACAGTAAAGGCAGTTCTCATCTGTATGCTCCTGTAGCCCGGTATCCTCTGTATTTTCTAAAAACTGAGAGGCATCTGAACGGCTGGTGTTCATTATTTCCGTAAGACTGATCTGCTGTCGGAGCATCTGAAAAGGGCTTTTGAGAACATCACTTGTACCTGATGGAAGACCTGATGTAGATAAGCAATTAAACATCAGAAAAACCAAACCCAAGCAAACAACACTATTTCAGGCTTTTGAGCCTTACAAGGCTGGGGAAGGTGTATGAAGACCTTGAATCACTGGTTTTTGAGTGGTTAAGCTCACAAGACTGTTAAGTATTCAGGAAACACACACACACACACACACCCCCCACATTTTAGTCCTGGCTTATCATATATAACAAAATGTTGCAGAGGACAGAATTCAACCTCTAAACAAACACACTGTACACATACACTAAGAACATTTGTTAAATCCTGATGATCTATCAACATCGGTAACAGTAATACCCTTGTAACACTAATACATTACAAATTCTCATAGCTGAAAATAAACCAAGATTAGTAGAACAATATATCAGATGTTTAAATGACATGTACCAATGAACACAGAACCACAATCCAAGGAACCACAACTAGAGTCAACAATATAGAAAGAAGCTGAAGACACTTTCATGAGATGCTCTTCCCTGGGTAGAAAACACCAGCAAATACAATTTTGAACAAGAGCTACTTTACACTGAAACTTAGCTACTACAGAAACACATTACATTAACGTAATACATTAAAAAGACAAAAAAAAAAAAAGGAAAAAAATCAGTAAGGCGTGTCTGTTTGCATGCTTGAAGTCCTTATAATAAAGTTCCAGTTAACTAAGAGGCAAGATAACAGCTACCTTATATTACTTCAGAACTGGTTTCAATAATCCTTTTTCAGTTATTCTACTGAAAAGACACATATTGATGCCCTACAAATTTTGACTGCCCTGTAGTAAAAAGGAAGTATGTTCCAGAACAAGCCAGGCTTATGTTGATTTGAAATTACATCACACTATCTCAAACTGAGTAAAACAAGAAAGAAATTAATGGCTTGCTATCCTGCATCCAGAACACAGCTCAAAATTTAAAGGCTAAAACAGTTTTTTTCTGTAAAGAAAAATAAAGGAATAAACCAACATCTCATCTTCAATGTACAAATAAACAACAAAGGTACAGAAGAGGAAATAAAGCATACCTCCTGCATCAGGTGCAAAGACTCTAGCTCCACGGTCATCAAATGGAGGTGTGGTTTTCTTCTGGAAATATGGAGTTTCCTTTACCTGGAATATTCAAGTGAAAATTCAAATTAGCACAGGTGATCACAATATACAAAGGAACACCAGCTTTTTATGTTAAAATAAAGCGTTGTCCATTTTTCACTTCACGAAAAAGATCTAAACAGAGGAGAAAATTAAGAATGGGCTCAAGAGTACTAAAGAAAAGATGAGAAGAAAAACAAATTTGTGAATGAACATTTCTTAAGTGAGGCTTATGAACATTCAGTAAATGTTATAACACAGTCCTGATAAGCTGTAAGGAAGCCAGTGACCCAGGAGTAGCTATTAATAGTCTGTCCATGATCATGACACCACTGGAGACCTCAAGAGAGCAGTGCAACAAAAAAGACAGTATCAAACCCTGTGATACAGTAGCTAGATGGGAACATTTTTTAACAAAGTAGAAAGAGGAAGGCAACTGATAAAACACCTTAAACAAATTGTCAAGTAAAGACAAAATAACTTTGTTATGATAATATAAATATACAGAAATAAAGTACTAGTTAATCAAGATCATGGTAGCAGGAAGTTAACTGTGTGATTATGTACATCATTTATGGTTGACCAATGAACGTATCAATTAGCTCCTAAAAGAGGTATTAACAATTTTAGTATAAAAGCTAGCTGTCAACTAGAAATCATATGACAGCATATTTATTCTACCATTGTTTTAACACTCTCAACCTGGTCATAATTTGCCCGATCGTACGAAACAGACCAGCACTTTTCTGTAGACAATATTAGAAAATAAACTTTTGTTTTGTTTTCCAAAACATATTCCACAACCACAACCATTTTTCCTAATTTTTCTAGATCTAATCTGTTCTGACAAAAATGCAACCTTTCAGTATGAAAATGCAAACAAATCCTTTAATTTATCACATACATACCTGAAATATTTCATTGATATCCACTGGGAGAGCAAGGCCAATGTAATCATCAGAGCTACCATACGTAGCATTGGAAACCATGGAGCGAACAGAAGAGGAACGCTGAAGCGTGTTTTGGTTAATAGGACTTAATAAATCTTCTTTATCTAATGAAGCATAACTTAAAGCTTTCATGAACCTGTAACATTGAAATAAGAAATAACTACCTTGGCAAATGTCTCATTCTGGCACATCACAAGTAAGGAGGTGCTGGCAAAAAGACTATCCTCATCTTCCCATTGTAGAACCTACAGCTTGTTACTCTGTCAAATTACAGCTATGGCCTCATTGCCTTTTCTTCCTCATGTTGTACTGTGTGGTTTGGTAGTTTCCCTTGTAAAAGTTTTTTCCCCCTCAAAGTCCTGGCTCAGGGACCTGAATGACAACATTGCTGACCCTGCAAACCCATAAATTTTCTTCAACTTACTATGCTACAAAGATTTATAGTCCAGACACAGTTAGTAAAGATTTAGGCGTTAAAACTGCCAACTGCCTGATTTTGAAATGTACTTATACACTGAATGTACCTTCCCTGGACATTCACAAACTCCAAGGTGAGCAGGTAGATCCCTGCAAACACAAAACTCGAGCTTCCCAGGTATCAGTGATGAAAGGAATGCACATTTTTTTCTGTACTCTAAAAAAGCCATGATGGGAATGTGCAGAACACAAATTATAGGATATCAATAGCTTTCTTGCTGCTGACTAATTCCAACCAATGCTAATGATAGTAGCAGAGGACTTAAGTCAAACCATACTTCAAAACGACAAGAGGAAATGGTGTCTCTCAGGTTGTGCCAGGCAAGGTTAAGAGTGAGCATTGAGAAAATTTTTTACCTAAAGGGTTGTTAAGCTTTGAAACAGGCTGCCTAGAAGTGGTGGAGTCACTATCCTTGGAAGTATTTAAAAAAACCCACGTAGACATGGTGCTTGGGGATATTGTTTAGGGGTGAACTTAGCAGTGTTAGGTTAATGGTTGGACTAGATTATCTTAAAGTCTTTTCCAACCTGAGTTAGCCTATGATTCTAAAACACAAAAAGTTGTCAGTTGCGTGAGTTATTTCGTAACAAAATTCTGCAATTACTCTCAACATAAAATTAATGATAGAAGCATTATGCCTAAACATATGTCCTTGCTTTTCCTGGAAAAGCTAACAGATATCATTAATACTGAAAAACAACAGTAAGTTTTCATGAAAGCATGTCTGCAGGTAATAGGGTAAGAGACATATCAACATTTTTGGTTGTTATTTAAAGATAGAGGTGGAAAATCTAGCATTACAAAATAAAATATGCAAAGAAAACAGCTTTTCAACCTTACAAGCAAAAAGAACTATAAACATTGCAAAAATCAATTTACAGCTGCTACTTCCGATGAACACATGAATTTGTCAATGAAGCATTAATCAAAGAAATTTTTCTTAAGACTGACAGGCAAATTGCCTCGGCAAACAAAAAGGACAAAATATTTCTGTCCCATTTATTAAACAGCAGTGAAGGGCAATACTTGCTCAGAAGTAGTAACATACTCTGAAATTAAAAGGACCACCATTATTCAGTAGAGATACTCAGCTGTAACCAGTAAGAAAGACAGATATGAGTTAGATAATAGTCTTTCCAATCAATTATATCAGAAACCAATACAATCTGACAATCTCTTAATACATACAGCTGCAATTTTTTTAACCTTTTCAGAGACAGGAGAACTCCAGCCATTTCAGTTGAATGTTAAATTGGTCAGCTCAAATCCTTGAGCTTAATCACTGAAATAAGAGATCGTGAACAACTAAGCACCAGGAATACTACTAAGTATTACATTGCATGCAGAGTATCAGGATGAAAGTCCACTGCAGCAAGGCTACTTTGCATATGAAGGGTATGACTACAAGGAAAAGTACAACATTGCTAGAGTCACAACAGAATCTGTACTGCCACTGAAATGACACTGATTTGTTCCTGCATAGCACAGGAAGACGGTGACAGAGCAAGGAACAGCACTTCTGATTTCCAGGGTAGTGTAGCTTAACTACTGAATCATCCTCTATTTAATTAGCACACTCAGTCTAGTTCTAACTTATCTGAACAAAGGGTACAAAACTTAGCTTTTGTGGCATCTTTGCAGAATCACGTAAAAATATCAACAAAGAAATGGTCCTCTTAATCAGGACAAAAATGCGTAATAATAAACAGACACTACACACAGTCAATGGGTACGTGGAGTGCAAGTTCAGGGACTGGGCATTTGCTGTTCTATGCAGTCCACAGATCACTAATGTACTGGTAGCTTCTCCCCTTTCTGTCGTCAGAGAGAGGATGTTTAGGTAAGAACAGAGATAGTAATGTGAAAATCCAATGCACTAGCTAAAAGATAACGTGAAAGGAAAAATCTGGTATAAGGGCTTTTAAGAGAAAGCTGATAAGCATTAACTGTAGCCACTGGGAACAGCGTCAATGTCATGAGCTAGATATCTTATGTAACTACCCAATTAGCCTTCAGAACATCTAATATTACTCCAAAATAAAGAGGAGATGCTGTCATCTAAAAATAAATGCTGTAAAATCTTAGTTGCAGTTAAAATGTCAAACTGACATTCCTATCAGTGGTATCCAGTATGTCACCACTGGCCTCAATGTCACAGCGAATACGAATATAGCATATTGGCAGGAGTCCCTATCCTAAAACCTCACCAAGCGGCACTGAGAAAATTCTTCTGAAATACAAGTCTGACTACACAAGCAATTTTGTGATTGCCATTGTAGTAACACTGAATATTTAAATGCATTATAAGGCTAAAAAGTTAAACAGGAAGAAAATGTGATAAAAAGGAACATTTTCTTTTGTCAGTAACAGCATTAAAAGGGCTGAGCACAGCTATAAAAGCTGCCCTTCTCTAATAGCACTTAAAAAGTTGAGAACTCTCATTCTATTAATCTCCTAATATTGATACTGCCTTCAGTGAAATTACAAATAATCCTGCAACAAATGTCACTTAGGTGAAGCTGGAAAAAATATTAGAAAGATGCTTTCCTAATTTAATCAGCTTTGAAGCAAGCAATGAACACATAATAATCTCTTACCGGCTTGGGGTTAGCCGAGAATCCAGGCTGCCAGACTTCATGGTAATAGTGTCAGTGAACAGCACATCCTTTGCTGGAGATGCTAGAGCTTCTGAGTGAGACAGTGAAGGATGCATCCTCTGCTGTTGTAAGCGTTTTAGTGTGGCATAGCCAAAGGCATCTCGAGAACTTGTGTAGCTAAAGTTATAGTCAGCAAGACTTTTTATTGTAGCAAGAGAAGGAGCTTTAAGAGACTGGGCTCTGCGGGGAAGTGTATGAGAAGACCCTGGTGGTACCAGGGATACAGAGTTGGATTTTGAGAGAGGCAGGTGGTTAGACTGTGGTGTTGAACAGTGACTTGGTTTAACTGTTTTTGTGCTTACCACAGTACTCAAACTTCCACAGTCAGTATCTACATTTGTAGTGTCAACACCTACAGTCTCCCTAGAAGGGCTAGAGCTCATCGAGCTTATGCCACTTGTTGTGGTATCTGTATTAAAACTTAAGCTACGACTCTTGAAATGTGTTTGTGTAGTACCATCACCTATTAGCCTTTCCCTGCTTGTGTTTTCCCGGTGAATTTCATTTCCAAGACCTTTTGGCAACTTCAGATCGTTTTCTCCAATACTTGGGGTACTATCATTATCTTCCATATGCTTACTTCCAACAAAAGAAGTTTCCAATCGTAAAGTTTGGATTTTAGGAACTCTAAAAACTGGGTTGAATTCTTCCCCAGCAGGAAAGTCTATGCTACCAGAAGGTTCTGTTACTGTACGATTTCGCCTCAGGCCTGATTTACTGTCAGATGATGTCAGCTTTCCTCCTTTTGGATCACTGCTACTTCTGTGTTTTTTATTAGGTAGAGTAAGAGAGTTTAGAATGCGATTTTTCACAAGTCTACTAGAAGAAAAAAAAGGAAAAGGACTACGTTCTTTGTCCTTTGAAGGTCCAGGTCTGTCGTAAAATATTTGTTCTGCATCTTCAGTAATATCTAGGAAGAACGTACTAGTAGAAGTACTACCAAAGCGGTCATCCTCCATAATGAACATACCTGAAATTATACGAGACTCTGTCATGGAAAATGTATATTTCTTCAAAGCATATGAACTACGTTGTAAAAAGCAAGCAATTGTATAGAAGTCAAATGGAAGATTGTGATTTACTGTGACTTTAAGTCAACATTTCTTTCTCCAGAACTTAGTAGTATGAACTAAGTACCTTGAGGAGAACCTGAGTTGAAGGTCACTGCTTCAAAAGAAAAGCCATGCTCTTACTTCATTGCAAATATCCAGTTACTAGGATGCCAACCGACAAGCTCTTTAATGATATCTAAATATATTTCTGGATTTAAATTCAAAATATCGATATTGATATTAAGATATATCACGATACTCAAAAGTACACAAGAATTTAAATACAACAATACTCTGTGTGTGTTTGGACACAGACTGTATGTATTTATATTTCTAGAATATTCCTTTGGAAATAAAAACATGTAAAGGTATCTTTACAACTAAGCACAGAGATTTCTGCATGGGTATTACAGCAAGCTGCAGTGAATTGACAAAAACTAGTAACTTGCCCTATGTTACAATTTTACTTCTACACTAAATTTAAAGCTAACACACAGCTCTCTTCCCTCTCCCTTGCCTACATCTGTCTGAATGCATATAGTTGCTTGTGTTTTCCTGTCTTGCAAAAGCACCCTTACACTGTTTGCGTGAATCTCAACCTGCCAAAAGGCTGGTAAGAACACTAAAATGCTGGTTTGTGGTGGAGCTTGGGTTTTTGCTTGGTCTGTTGCTTTTGTTTTGTTGTTGGTACTTACTTGAAGGAGCAGATTCGCTTTCACTGTTATGTCTAGAACTGGTGGACTCAGAGTTCAAGCTAAGAGTACTGGGTATCGAAGAAAGTTCATTGCAGAGCTGTTCCATGTCATCAGGCACCACTGGCCAAGGCTGTCTACGACTGTGTCTTACTGCATCCCAGTTGTGATGCTTCAAAATGTCACATCCTTGTTTAGTTTTGGCTATTAGACCAAGCACGTATACACAGGTTCTGTAAAGTATATACAGAAAAACGAGCAACAATAATATCATCTAATTTAACTAAACTTACTTCTCTTTCGGAAGGATACAATTCCAATACAATTCAGCAGAAACTTCAAAGCTTCCAAGTAGATTTTTATTCATTTTTATTCGTAAATCATTGGAAATTCAAGAAACAGACTAAAATATCCGAGAACAATACACTATTCAAAAAATCCCTAATTATTACAAGAGCCTGATTTCATAAGGTAAAAAAGTACCTTTTTGACAATAAAAGGACAAGCATTAATGTAGCAGCAATATTAGGCAAAATACCATCTATTTATGCTTTTTATTTATTATGGAATAATAACTTGATGCAGAGAGACAAGCAGTAAATAATTTGTTTTCTAAATAAGGAGAGAAGTATTACATATCTTTTTTCATACATTTGCTTATTGCACAGTCTTTCAGACTTCCTATACATTCCTGTGATTGTATAGGACTGAGATTGATAGTCAATCATCATTTTCCAAGTAACTGCAAAACTATATTAAATTAGGTAAGGCTATTTGATAACCTATGGCAACTACCATCTATAAATATTATGTATAAATCAGATACATACCCTCTAACAGAGAGAACCTCACAATGCTGGGCAAGTGCCATTATGTCAGGAATTACATTCTCCTCTTGAAGTAAGTTAAGACCCCAATTTGATGATCCAATATTGCCCTGGAATAAAAGTTTGTCAAGTAAGCATTGATTTGGATGTGATCTGCAACACTTATCAGTGTAAAGATTTTGACATGTTTGTTCGTTGGTAGTAAAATTTCAAGCTGCATCTCAAAGCAACTGGAGATTTGAGCTCCTTTTTGGCATTTTCTAGTCATGAAAATGCAAAAAAAAAAAAAAAGACTTGGCACACTATGCGTAATACCTAAAACTGGTCACAGTTACCTACTATGTATTCCTCACTTTATCAATTCTACCAGCCAGTAGCAAGATCTTTGTTTACTCATTTTACATTCCTCTTATACAGGCATTTTATTACATACCCACAATATCTTCCCATGATTGTCACCTTGGACAAATGTTCCAAAATAAACTTTGGTGACGACAAAGAAGTAGATGAACAGTTGAGGTAGCAAAGCAAACGTAGAAGTGTAGCTTGGATAGGCACAGGCACTAGGTTTTTGCCTATCCCAGGTACCAAGGGTGTCATGACCATACACGTCATGACCATGCACTGACAGTGGCAGTGAGCTTTCTTCCAGAAACACTGTATTTTGGACCACTGCAATAAATACACTAAAACCAGATCAAAGCAGCCTGCTACTACTGAGAATTGCTGGAGAGAAAAACGAAAAAAAAAGTGACTATCAAAAAACTCAGAAAATAAAAGGTTCAGTAAAACATTTTTGACTGAAAGTCTAGTTAGGGTACAGAACACCAACTTGGAAAACTTGCAGACATTTTATGACAAAAACTCTAATTAATGATTTTACAGGGTTTTGCTTAGTTTTTTCAGAATCCAGAGACATAACAGTACTCAAACAACTGCAAAAGTTTGTAAATCTATTACTAACCAAGGCCCAAAGGGCTGCTTTCAGCTGCTTAATTCCTTCCCACTTATCCAGCATTGGGGAACGAACAGTGTAACTTAGATCTGCAACAATACTCTGAAGGAGAAAAACACAAGGTAGAAAAACCTTATTTAAAAATAACATGAAACCTCAAACAGGTTCTCTTGCATTTTTAATAAATGGTAAAGCATGAATTTAAAGTCATGCATCCTAAATGGAACAGTGGTTTGTTCTGAAATAATAAGCATAAATTAACAGCAATGGTAATGCAAGTAGAATATTTTGATGTAACCACTGATTGCATCAAGTAAATTTATATTTTATAAAGGAAACAGATAAATCAGATTAATACAATGCAATACATATGCTTTCCCTTGAATATTTCAAATATCATACTCAATCCATTACAACATCTTGTAAACCCACATAAAATGTTAATTAATTTAAGCAGCTATGAACTGGCTTAAGGCTTTCTTAGCTTTTCAATATATTAGAAAAGATTTTACTCCCTCATCACCACATTTTTCTATGCATAACAAGCACAGTTTTACTTGTCAATATTCAATTCATTCACTCAGACTGAAAAATTTCTATTGGTGAGTTGGCTTTCCATCCTAAGATTTTCCTTGCCATTTTAAGAGAAATGTTGCAAGGTATTTCTGATATTTCAGCGTCAGGAAGGAATTTTACATGGGACTGGATGACGCAGATTGTCTTCACAACTTTTTGGCCCTGTATAACACTTTCATAATTAACTTATTTTGCAATGACTGTTTAAATGCCATCTCTTTTAAAAAAATATTCTTAAAAGGGTTACAATACTCTTTAAAATCCTTCAATTCATAAATAGTTACTAGCCTCACCTGAGACTCCAGTAAATGGCAGCCTGTTTTATGGTGCACCAGTTGGCCATAAAGGTGAACTGGCAGGTAGACGTGTGGACGCTGTAATCTGGTGGAAAGAGAAATCATATGCTTTTCAGCAATTATGGCATTTAATTTTGAAATAAATTACTCTACAGTTTAATTTAATGATTACTCTTGAGGGTTTCCAGTTGAAGAGGATTCTTTTGGAGAACTCAGAACAGGGTAAGATATTTCAGTTGGAACGAACCTACAACCACCATCTAGTCCAACTGTCTACCCACTTCAGGGCTGACCAAAAGCTAAAGCATGTTAAGGGCATTGTCCAAATGCCTCTGAAACACTGAAAGGATCGGGACACCAAGCACCTCTCCAGGAAGCCTGTGTTAGCATTTGACCACCCCCTTGGTAAAGAAATGTATCCTACTCTCCAGTCTAAACCTCCCCCTGGTGCAGCTTTGAACCATGTCCTATCACTGGATACCAAGGAGAAGAGCTCAGCACCTCTCTCTCCACTTCCCCTCCTCAGGAAGCTATAAAGAGCAGAGTTGGCCTCTCAGCTTTTCTCCTAACCAGACAAACATGAAGTCCTCAACCACTCCTCACAGGACATGCCTTCCAGCCTCTTCACCAGGTTTTGTTGCTGTCCTCTGGATGTATTCAAATTGTGGGGCCCAGGATTGCACGCAATGTTTAAGGTGAGGCTGCACCAACACTTAATACAGTGGAATAACCATCTCTTCACCAGCTGGTTCTTCTGTGTCAGATGCAGCCCAGAATGCTGTTTACACTCTTGGTCAACAGGGCACTACTGAGTCTTGCTGAGCTGCTGCCAAGCAGAACCCCAGAACTGTTTCCATAGGGCTGCTCTCCAGCCACTACTCTGCCAATCTACACCAGTGCCTGGTGTCGCACTGTCCTAGGTGCAGAATCTGGCATTTGGAGTTTTTAAATTTCATCCCACTAACTGCTCTCCAATGATCCCAACTATCAAGAAGGACTACCAAGTCCTTCTGTCCCTCAAGAGTCATGTTGACTATGTCCGATGATTGCATTGTTCTTTAAATGCTTTTCAAAAGTACCCAGTGTAATCTTCTCCAAAATTTTTCCAAGAACTCAGGCTAGACTAATAGGTCTGTAGTTCCCTTAAGCCCTTTTTGTAAACTGGAATAACATTGCCTGCCTTCAAGCCAGCAGGAACCTCTCTAGACTCACAAGACCTTTGGCAGATGATTGAGAGGGGTCCTGCCACAACATCTGCTAGCTCCTTCAGTACTCCAGAATAAATTCCACCAGGCCCCATGGATTTGGGAACATTCAGCCAACACAGCTAGCCCCTAACAATTTCAGTGCCCACAAATAGAAAGTCACTTTTCTTACACTTTTGGTCCTCCAGCTCAGGGCATTGGGCAGCCCAAGATTTATCAGCATTATTAAAGACTGAGACGAAAAAGAAACCACTCAACACCTCTACTTTTTCTTCATCCCTATTAGTCAGGTGACCATCTTCGACAAGTATGTTCTATTTAGACCTCCTCTTCCTATTAATGTACTTAAAGGCTTTCTTGTTACTGACACAACATTGGCCAGTTTCAAATCTGACTTAGCCTTGGCCTTTCGTGTCTTCTCCTTGCATATGTGAACTACAGGTCTGTAATCTTCCTGTGAAGCCTGACCTTGCTTCAAAGACCATAGAACTTCCTTATCCTCTTGAGCACCACCAGGAATTTCCTGTTAAACCAAGCTGGTCTTCTGCTGTGCGCGTTTGACTTAGGATATAATGGAATTGCCTTCTCTTGTGCTTTTAAAAGGTAGTTCTTAAAAATTTAGCAGCTCTCATGGATTCCTAACCTCTTAAAAGCAGATTCCCAGAGGACTGTGCTACAAAGTTCCCCGAGTTTGCTCTCCCAAATGCATTAAATGAAAATTTTCAACTCAACCATTTCATGATCACTACGGCCAAGACAATCACCTATCATCACACCTCCCACGAGTCCTCCTCTATTCAAACAGCAAGTTTAGGAGGGCATCTTTCCTACTTGGCTCACTGAGTATTTCTGACAAGAAGTTTCTCCTACAAACTCCAAGAACTTCCAAGACCCACTCAGCACAGCAGTATGAGATTCCCAGCTGGTGTCCAGAAAGTTAAAATCTCCCATAAGGAGAAGGGTTACAGATCCAGAAATTTCTCTTAGTTACCTACAGAACACCTCATCAGGGCTAACCTCCTGGCTGGTCAATCAGCACTCTCTGCTGAGTCTCACTAATACCAACGATAGTGTAGCTCTAGGAACTGACCAATGCTTCCAGTTCATCCTGTTTGCTTCCCATACCGAATGTGCTGGTGTACAATCATTTCAGACACACTCCTGAGCCCTTCATGTGCCCAGAAGCAGTGTAAATATTACCCATTACCACTGCCACCCTCAGGCAATGCTATGTCAACCCTTGGCTTACCAACAGTACTACAGTAGGTATCCCCTTCACCCACCAATTCTAGTTCAAAGCTTTCTTGATCAGTCCCGCCAGCTTATGGCCAAAGATGCACTATCCCCAATTTACCTTTGGTTGCTTCGACGAACATAGTTATCACCATCAACAGGTTTACGGTATGTTGTAAGTGCTTCATTAAGTTGTTCTTCGATCAATTCAACATATTTTAAGTTATATTCCTAAAAGATATCCAAAAATTGACACAACACGTCCAGTGATCAGGTCTTTTACTAGGGTACTTTCTAAGGAAGGAATAACTGAAGTGCTCCTTGAGGAAGGCTGAATTTCTTTATGATCTGAAGGTGCATCTCACTGAAATTCCTGCACTTCATACATACAAGGAGTCTGCAGAGTTGACAATTGATTCTGTAACTATTTCAGTAAATTTGTTAAAAAAGACGGAAAAAAGGAAACACTCCATATTTGACTTTAACACGCATGTCAGACAACCGTGCATTTCAGTATTCCTAGAGAAGTGACAGCTTACAAATTAGTTAAAATGCCAACAAGAGTGAGACCAAGCACTTCTAATCAATTATTAAAACAAAATAATGTATGAAGAGCTGTATTCTACTCATAACAGTCATGTGTTCCTGTTTACTTCCTGACAACATAAGCTAATTCTACCTTCATGAGCTTCATGTTTACCTAATAAGAAACAAAAGGAGGTAACAGGCATTTTGAAAAGCAGTACTCCTTTTACACATTTCTCTACATAATCATCTATACTCCTATACTATAGTCCTGAAATATTTGCTCAAATATCAAAATTACATAAAAGGCTTGGGTAAATCAAAAGCACACATATACAGATGAGCCACGAAAACGTCAAAGTCCCTATCTACCTTTCCAACAAAATTGTAAGTCAATGAAGCAATAAATGTATTGGCATTATCAGTACATGTATATAAATGCAGTATTTAAGAAACTTTGACCTTCTAAACCTGTGTATTCACATTCTTCTGCCTCCTAGTATCACACACACATTACCTTTTGCCACTTTTCCATTTGTTTTGTTACATAACCTCTTTCATTCAGATATGAAAACCCCTTTGGGATGGACAAAAACCTGTAAAGTAACAACAGACAGTTAGGACTTCACTTAAAACGAAACATATAATGTAACTAGAAAACCAAATAGTTCCATTTACCTTAGAAGCAGAAGTAAACCCTTGTCTCCAAGATGAGAAAGAGCTGGTTTCATTTGGATAAGGGCATGAAGATTGGCCTAAAATAATTAAGAATGCCAAAGAACTGTCTGAGCACAATATAATTCTGAAAACAATTGCATCAATCTGCCAGCAATGAAACAGCAAGTTTTTCACAAAAAGAAGTATCAAACAGCACTAATTTCATCCAAATATTATCCACTTTAGATACTTTGTTATTGAATATATATATATTACTTCACAAAGAGTATAATGATCAAAATATCTGATCTAGCCTAAATTCATATTTAAAAGTAGGCATTAATCCAGAAGTCTACATTTGCTCATCATTTATACTGCAGCATTTTCAGCAAGACAGTTTATTCTATAAACTACTATGAAGCCCATCAATAACAATCAAGAAAGGACACCATTAGCAGCTTCTTGTGTGCTTCCACTTTCCTACTGAGGGAGGAGGTGTGGAACAGCTTACAGAGTAGCACACCAAAAAGAGGTCGAAAAGGGAAAGGATGCTCACCTTGTCTTCACATGCCTCATCTAGAATATCAAGTGCCTCGGAAGAAATAGTTTTATTTTTATCATGTAACTGAGTCACCAGTAACTCAATCCCCCAGTTGCTGAAGAACTCTACATTTGCTCTCAGTAATACTCGCAAGTGTTTTGTTGCATACAACCTGCAGCTCTGCAAAAGTAAGGAAAATGCTTTTTTGAATGGAAGAAAAATAGCTGATATAGTTAATGTTTTATCCCTTTTAAAAATACATTTCTATGACCATAATTTACAGCAAGTAGTTATGATGCATACTTATTTATTAAAACTACATTCGATTAGAGAGCTACTTCTATCTTATGAAATGGGAAATTTGAGTATGAGATCACAAGTAATCTGGTCACTGCAAGGCTCCTTGGAAAGTCCTTATCAATTAGTCATTCACTGTGATAGTACCACACAGCAGAATAGAAGTAAATAACCTGTCAGTTCCTGCATTGCTGTTCAAAACTTGCTTAATAAACAGCATAAACTGACATCATCTTCTATTAGGAAAAAAAAAACCAACCCACAAAGAATAGAAACAAACAGACTTAATCTACAAGAACTTGCAGTTCTAGAATAAGTACAGAACAACCCTGACAACATATGCTTCCCAGGAAAGGTGTTATCTATACAGAACAGGCATAGCTGGAATACACAAAATCAGATTCACAAACTTTTTTTCAGGTCCCTACACCTTTAATGCTACAATAGTTATAACCAAGTAAATCTTCTATATGTTAAAATATTAACATACATCTCAACGTAACTCGTTTATCTCTGTACTTCAAGAGATATGTGAATTGGTCCAGGTTGGACAGCACTACCTAGGTTATTTCTGGATTTTTCTCCAGAAGTACTTGGCAAGTAGGACTTTCAAGGAAATCTGAGCAGGAAATACAAGTGTACACAGTTCATTTCAGAAACCTCACCTATTATTTCAACTTCAAATATCACATGCACATTCTACTTATTCAATATACGGAGGCTTATTTCTTGGAGGGGAGGCAGGAATGACATAGCACACATACCAAGACAGTGGAACAGTGATTCGCAACTCTGACCCAGGCTGCAAAACCATTTTGAAATGCCTTGCATCCTGTTAGTGGTATGCCTTGTATGCAGAACAGATGACTAGTAGCATATTTATTAAAGATGAGAACAAGAGCTATTATGCTGAAATGATCACGTGATTTAGATGCTAAGCCTATAGAATAACACAGTAACACCAAACCAGAACTCAGTATCATGCAGTTCAAGTGTTAAAATCTGTCTCTAAAGAACCGTTGTTACTGCTGTAACTACACTGAATGTGGTACAAAGAACAAAAGGTAACAAAGTTCACTTCCTGAAATACTTTCTGAACATTAAAGAATCCAAATGGTTAGTACAGAATTAAAAAAAAAATTATCTTCTGTTTGGTGAAGAAAAAGGTAAGAAGGAACTTGCAACTCTGATGGGACAATAAAATGGCAAATAAAATTCACTGCAAATAAATTTGAAACAATGAGCTAAAGCAAAAAATAAATTCCAGCTTTACACAAAGCAGGCTCTGAGCCAGCTTTTTCCACCCAGGGAAAAGACCTTGGGGTTAATATTAGTTAGTTCTGTGGAAGCCTCAGATAGAAGTTCAATGGCAACCAAACCCCTTGAAAGTAAACAGAACAAAATGCATCAGCATTATTACTAGGTAAATCCACTGGGTGTTGACATCTTGGATACTGCGAAGAGTTCTGGTTTTCCAACCATCATCAGAAAGAAAAAAGTACAATTTTAAAATTGTGTAAAGAATGGCTGAACAGACTAAAATAACTGAAACAATGGAAAATGGACTTAACAACATCAAATAACTCAGATTAAGATGTTCAGATCTCAGACTGAGGGCTGCAAAACGACTCATCCATTTCCAAAAATCCTGAAGTCTTCAAGCAGCACCACAACCTTTGTGCAGCAAGATCACCTGTATGCATTTCCCAGATCAGAGGGGCAAAGTCTAGTATTGCTTTTCCAGATAAAGCGAAATCCTGGAATGTTTTTACATTTGATGAGAACTGATAGGAAATGCAGTGTAGAAGATATCTGAGGAAACTTTCCTTGTACATGAACTAAATGTAAAACACAAGCAAAGCTGTGTGCTAAATCTCTCAGGAGAGTCTCACTTTTACTACTAAAGCACCTTAAGACCCTTGGAAGTGAAGTAGCAAGTCAGGTCACTATGCTCAGCTTGCCTACACACAGGTCAGCATATAGTAGATGGCATATAGATGCCAGTAAATGTAGGGTAAGTTTATCTCTTAGCCACCTATGAAGATAAATTTCAGGTCATGAACCACAGCACTTGAGGATACACCGATTACTCAGCTGTTCCTACCACGATCTGGTAGAAACGCTGCTTGGGCAGTATTTAGCATGAATCATCAAAGCACATCTGGAAGTAGGTTAAGATGTGCTTCTGCTTCACTGATTTGCAAGAATGTTGCTCTGTAAATGTTTTTATTGTATATAGTCACCCCAAAATGCCACTCTCCCTTTCTAAATTTAAGATGGCCATAGAAATTACTCTTCCTTGTTCAGACACTTGTTAGCAAATGGCTAACAAACCTTCTTCACAGCTCTGCTAGCTTTAAAAGGTATATGAAGTTATAACCTCAGTTAACCCAAGAAAAACAGCATCTCCAGCTTTTGAAATAAACAGATAAGGTATTTCATTAACAAATATCCTAGGGAATTAAAATTTCTGAAAGAAGCCTTCCTGGAGATGGCCTCTCTCATATGTCTAATCCCATTAATTTTTATTGCTTTCAAACAGAATTTAGAAGCCAGAGGCAGCATACAGAATCAAAATCACAATTTGTTTTCTGGATTATGAATTAATATAAACCCTTCCATAGTTTACTATACAGGCTCCACTTGTCCTACGGAGTCCACACCAGATATCCTTGAAAAGAGAAGGTGGAAGGGCTTTTATATGCCTCGTTTGAATTGAACTGCACGTTCATTTTTAATCTTAGGATTCACTTGTCCAAGATGAGAGAATGTTAGTTCTGGCAAAATTTAAAATTATATTCTCCTTAGAGACAGAGTAGTGACTGGTACAAACTGTGCCAAGTTTGAATTTTTTCCTAACAAGTTTGCTAACTACAAAGACACATTTTCTTTGCTGTTGACAATGCTGCTGTTTCAGAATTCCACACCACAAAACTTAGAAAATTGTAGATAATCTTCCCCTAACATCTAAACAGAATTACTTCCAAATTACTTCTTAGTCAGTGGAACTGCCCATACAAATACTTGCCAGTTCAGTATTTCCATATTCTTTCAGGCACCTTACAGCCTCAGAATTGACAACTATTTCCACCTCACATAAATATTTTAATTTCTGGAGGACACTTGTATTTTTGTCAAGTGCAGCTGCTCAAAAATACCACTTACACCACTAAGGATACACATAATAATCAGAATAATCAAAAGGTTTTGTCCTTTGGATTAGCTTTTTACGCTGTGATCTTCTACTAGGCGCATCAACACTGAGGACAAAATTTCTCCCAAGAGATGATACTGGTAACACTGTGTACACCTAGCATTGTTCTTCAAAAGGTTAGTATTTTACCTTTTTGTCAACTAGTCCTCTTAAATTCTCTCTTCAAAATCCCATCAGTTCAGTTTCCACCATAAGAATGTATGGAGTTGGGTACATCAAAAAAAGAATTTCTTAAAGAAGTAAATAAAATTTCATCCAAGTATGAAATCATCTGCTGTTGAATTAGACATAGACCCACTTCTGCTGCCCTTTCTATTTGCTATCTTCCTCTTTTAAGTGAAATATACAAAATATTTCTCTATGAATTTCAAGAATTTCAAGCAGGACAACTAATTCAGGAAATAAAACACCTTGATGCAGTTTAATCCATCCCTCACAATTCAATATATTTCACAAAGGTAGTTAGCTGCAACCTAAGAGATTGAAACAGTAAATTTTCCTTCTTTACTATCCTGATAGTAAGAGATTCATTTAAATTTGTGATAAGCTACCAAGATTTTTTTTAATATTTATTAAATTTGTTATTTTAATTAAAAAACAAAATATTGAAGGGATTCCTATGGTACTGCATTATATAAAAATCAGGGTACAGTCTCATCCAGTGAGTGCAACACTAAACTCCCAATAGCAGAATTCAAGTTACAACACACCTTAGCTATGAACTTGCCCAGAGACTGCTATGGTTACAGGCCTGCTATTCCTGAACGCATATTTAACTCTGATATTAAGGACTATCGACCCATACTGTGCACACATGTGAAAGGTTACACTTTTACTTCTAGACTAAGTCAGTGCTTGACAGTCAAGAATCTATATCCTAGCAATTCCTACTTTTACTTTTCAGGGGACCGCCATAAAGTTACTTAATCTCCGCTGTTTCCCTACGCAATATGTGCTAGAAGGAAGCACTGAACTCAGTAGCCATGTAGACCGAGACCTTAAAAACATCACAAAATGTGAAAATGTATCTGTGTATCTCGCAAGAAAGATTTCTACCTTGAAAACCAATTTACATTTGAGCATTCACAAGTTTCAGAGCCTGTAGAATGCTTCCTAGCTTTCGCCAAAGAGTTTTGACATTTGTCAAGGTCTGGCATTAGATAGTCACAGTAATATTGGCATCAGACCATGAGCTCTAATCTTTTTCACAATCCCAAACCTCTCCTTCATTAAGCTGAATTACAAATAGGTGGAAACTGTATTTTCAGTTATCATTGCCAAAAGCAGCAGTAGCTCACAACTGTGTTCTGCTTTGTACATGCTTGGGACAGTATACTCAGCAATTACGTCCATCCCAGTCTGTCCACTGGTAGTGATACCTGTAACAAAGTTGAATATATTCTTTTTGGTTTGTTTGGGGTTTTTTCTCCGGCTAAATTAAGAAAAAGTAGGTCTTTAAAGAACATTTGGAAGGAGATCAGCCCATTCCTAACTACATAAAGCTGCTGGTACAAGTACTGGATGCTTGAAAACATTTGGAAGTATCTCTCTCAAAACAGAATTCAGGTCTTCATACACCTAAACATCAGAATCAAGAAATCCTACCAAAAATCTAAATCTCAAACCCTAATTAGTAATATAATGCCTCAATTTATTAATATAACTGAATAATTCATTGAGGAGATTGCAACAGTGTATCTGGAATTTTTTTCTAATTGCTAACTAATAGTAGTCTTGTCTAGGCAACAGAGGAATATCTCTCTGTAAAGTAATGAAATTTCTTTCCTAAACATATGTCAACTTATTAATTGTCATTTCCCTGACATCAGTGCTTGCCTGTTTACGAAGTAACACCTGATTGATTTATCTTTTTGTAAATGTTCAAACTCTTCTCCTCAGCCTACATAAGTCTTTGTTTTATTTCCACTCGGTCTTTGTTTTATTCAGAAATACAAATCCCAAGGCCTATTTCTAAACCACCCCTTTTTTCCAGGAGCTATAGCTTTTACTCAGTTCCAATACTGTAACCTCAATCATTATCAAAACAGCATACACCATTGAAAGGTTAATCTGTTTATTACTGCAAGAAATACACACTGTTTGTGAAAAATGCCTTTGTAATTGATTCAAGATATACACGGACCTAGACAATATTGTTATACTTGGTTTATGCATTTAAAGGCTTTAACCTCCTTCATTCATGAGAGAAACCTCCATTTAAATGACTTAATTCCTTGAGCACAAATACAATATACTGTGTGAAGCTCACAGCAAATGCAAAAGCTACATGAGTAGGGGTTTCATTCCTCTGAATACAAAAATAAAAACCTTTCTGGATATATAACAAGTCATACACCTTAAATAACAAAATAAATGTCTGGTGGCAAATAACAACGTAACATTAGCTGACTTGAACTTACATCAGTAGCTGCTGTCAGGATTTTAGAAAGAATGACTCTTGCTAAACCATCTCTGCTGTAATCCAAACTGGAAACAGTCAGTTTTAACAAGTGATCCTGGTTCTTCAAAGAACAAAGATTAAGAAGACTGTGGGGGAAGGGGAGAGAGAAGAAAAAAATTAGTATTTGAACCCACTCCAACCCATTTTTTATTCAATCAATAACTACTTTGAATTAGACTCTGCTTTCTATAAACATGGAATACAAAGTAAGTTCTTACATGAAATGAAGTAACTTTGAACTACTACAGCTGCTAAGAGGACCAAATGGTTTTTGGGGGAAAACCCCAAAACCAACATTTTCATAATGGCTCTGCAATAATTTCGCCAGCATACTTTAGTTAGTGATTATGAGTACATAAGTTAATGTTCATGAATTTCTCATAATAAAACATTGTGTATAAACTTGCCATACACTTAGCCCTATTAACTGCCTACGTTTTACAGCAAATCAAATCTTCTGAAGCCAGTGAAAATCTTGCAGTATAACCACCAATGAAAACAACTTAATTTAAAAAAAAATTACATAAAGCCACCTGAATTTTTGCTTAAAGTTTACTACACTTAAAGTAAACTGGCATTAGTCACTAGACAATTTACTACCAAAGGAAAAGGTAAATTTATTTGTACCTGAACAAAATTTTAAGCTTCACTTAAATATATTGGACTGAAGTTTAGGTACAACATCCATCATATTTCACAAACAGTAAGACACCTGCTAGTTTTCTGTGGTTTGTGTGCTTTTTTGCTGTCATTTGCGTTTTTGTTACTGTTTTATTTTGGTTTTCCTTTCTCTTCTCTGTCTTTCCAGTAGCATAACATCTTTCCTGATATTGACTTCTGTCAGATAGGTGTGGACAGGAGAAAGTAATCTATTTCGTTCAGTAATGACCGACTAAAAGACCTCATCTTAAAAAAAACTAACATCAAAAACCTGCAAAAATTGGGGATGTTTACTTCTATGTCAATAAAAACTTCAAAGTTTTCAGCTTTACGGACTGTGGTCCTCATGCACAGTTCACAATTTTCATAACTATTACACCTGCAAGCACAATTCAAACAGAATAAAACCACTCACCACTGAAAGACATTACATTTTTCAAGCATTTTCACTCCATGAGGATGGCAAGAAAGAGTACCAAAAAAGAGAAAATAGTGCTGGCTAAGAGTATTTAGTAACCCATTATTTTGAAGACTACGTTCAGGTTTCATTCCTGATGAAGAGTTCAGCCAATGTACAATATCTTTAACCAAGTCCTCCAGATAACTTTGTCCATCCTAACAAAACAAAAAGTAACAGCATTTACTAGTAACAGAACTGGGCCTCTCTTCTTTACCAGAATCCATAATTTTAAAGTTTTCTAAAGTGTACTAAGACAATACAGATATAAAATAGAACTGCTGGCTGGCAAACACAATTTAGACTGAAAAACAGGTTCAGTGTGAATAAAAGTTTAGCATGGAGACATCTTAGGATTATTTATTAAAGTTGAATTTAACAAAACTTCTACTGAAACACAGTCATCTTCCTCAGTTTCTCATCTGAATAATTCAAGATTTTAAGTTGTATTTCTTAATTACACCAATCACTTTAGGTTTAACATTGAAAGCCTACAGAAGTCTTTACTAAAATTAAGCTTTTTCTTCTAAATGGCATTCAACAGTAATACTCATTCTACCTCCCGACTTGTAGCTTAGAAATTCTTACCTCTTCTGATTCAAGAAGAAATTCAGTAAATTGACAACCCACCACAGTGAGCTGCTTAGCCTTGGAATACTCCAGATCCAGATTGGCATACAGTTTACTGCTAGGCTTGTAAAAATACAACAATCTCCTTACAAACCTATGGAAAGTAAAAAAAGAATTAGCTATTTTTCAGTATGATGAGGACAGTCTCACAGTACAAAATGATACTGGTAGAAAAGAGACCTTATCACTAAATTCGCTAATCAGAAATAAATTTTCAAAAGTTATTAAAAGAGTAGCAGTAATGAGTATCCAAGCAAGATTTCAGATATGCAGCAGTACTGCATGTTGTAAAAGGTTTTCTATGTCATGACTTGAAACAAGCACAGGAAGTCAAAATCTATGCTCTTACAAGCCATAATTTCCTTCTCATTCTCCTCCTTATAATCTATTCAGCTGTAATTTATCCTATGGTGAATTTCAAAAACTATACTATCTAGAGTTAAAGAGCTAAAAAAGAATCTGTGACAGAAGTGTTTTTTAGCTAGAATACTGCGATAAATACATTTCTGTGTTCTGTGAGGAAAAGACCGTATTTATTCATAGAATCATAAGGTTGGAAGAGACCTCCAAGATCGAGTCCAACTGTACCTGTCTCCCTAAGGAAATCATCCACCTGTTTTTTAAACACCTCCAGGGATGGCGACTTCACCACCTCCCTGGGCAGCCCGTTCTAATCCCTGACCACCCTTTCAGTGAAGCAATTCTTTCTAATGCCTAGTCTAAACCTCCCCGGTGCAACTTGTGGCCATTTCCTCTCAATATTTTCATTCACCTCACTTAAGCATTGCTAAAGTATAATATAGTGATAGCAAATGCAGAATCTCAACCTTTTTGAAATAATGGTGAGCAATATAGCTTGAACTTTGCACTGCAGGAATCAATCTTCAGCAAAGTGCTTCCCCCTGTCAATTCTTAGTCACCAAGCATTTGTGCTTTAAAGTAACACAAAATGTTCTCTCTGAAGGTAGATACGTCAAGCATTATAAAAACTTAAATAAAGCACTGCATCTTTAGCTAAAAAAGTAAGAGTAATCCAACTCCAAACACAAGACCAACTAGCAAGCAAATCTCAGGGCTTCTTTATATTTTGTCAGATTAAATGTATTTTGTTCTGGGTAATTAGCAATATATATATATCACATATATTACACATTTATAGGTGTGTATTATGCATGTATGTACACACATGTACATGTGCGCACACACATTAACTGTACCTCTATGAAATGAAGTAATTTATATAAAAATATTTGGAATTTCACCTTAGCTGCAAGATCATCACAAGAACACAAACAGCAAATAAACAAAAAAACTTATGAAAGGACAAAAAAATTGACCTTTACACTTCAAAAACAAAGTGTCTGAAAATTTTTCATAATCAGCAGTGAAAGCAGAGATATTTGGGGCTTAATTAGTTATAATGAAACATCAACAACAACAGCACTTTAAAGCCACTAAGGCATCTAACCCACAGTCTTGGAGAAAAGATCAATGAACAGTAAAAGTTCTACATTAAACTTAATCCTAGATTTTCTTAATTTATTTGGAATTAAATTATTTATGCACTGAACAATGCTTGAGAGCAATACAAAACCAGGGAACAGGAACACTGTCCTGACCCAGGCACAGGGGTGGGGGTGGGTGTCACAGCTGGGACCGTAGACATTGTTTTAGAGAAACAATGCTATAAACCACCAGATTTGGAAAATAATCCTTTACTACAGAGTATAGATTGGCAATTAATGTTTGGGGAAGAAAAAAAAAACAAAACACAGGAAAAATCTAAACACAAAATTAAATTACGGCTATGATTACCACGAGGCTACCACTTATGAAGGGAACACTTAAAGTAGCCCAACTACTTTTTTAGTAAAAGCTTAAAACTGGAGAAGCATGAGCCTTTCAGTGTATGTTTTAGGTTTAGTTTCTGCCCTCCCCACTCTCTTCCCACCCCTTCCCCCCCCTTCCCCCTCCCCCGAGATTAATGTAGAAACAGAAATACTCTTCAAAATAATTTAATCAAATCAATTTCTGAAATGTATGCTAATAGGGACATCAGAGAACTAATTAATAACTATTAAACTAAAAACTATTGTCACACATACAAAAAAGTAACAAAAATGTTTTTACATCAACAGATATGAAAGGATCCAGAACCATATGGGTATTTTGTTTTGTTGGGGTTTTTTGTTGTGGTTTTTGTTTGTTTGTTTTTTTAAAATCACACACACTTCTTTTGCCATTAATAGCTACTAGAAATAATTTCCTTTTGGCTATTGATGAAAGCTGTAACTATACAAACAGTACAACTGTACACTCATTCAGTCAAAATCTGTCAAGTGCTTATATCAAACACTAAATGTATGAAACATCATACAGGTAATACTTCAAGGTTTAAAATTAAATAGAGCTTTTGAAGAGCTGGTATGATTCCTGTTAAAGGGATTAAGAATACAAAGTATCTGTGCATAGAAAAAGAAATCACTAAAGCTTAAAGACTTGTTTATTTAAAGCAAATATTGCAACCTAAGTTTTTATTTTTGCTGCTTATCTACAGATTGTTTTAGAAATGCGACATATCCAAGGAACAGTTTACTGCAATATTAAAAACCAAGTTTTCTCAAATTTTTCTTCAAAGGAGGTCCACATTATTTTACATACCTGTGCAATTGTTCATCTTTATAGTTCCTTAGATTCACATTTGGCCACTAGAAAACCAGCAAATATAGCATTATATGAAACTTGTACATCTGTCCTTGATTAGTCACTAAAATTTTTTACTTATTTCTATTATAGCTATGTTTACCTAATAGTTAGAAGTCTTCTTGCATATGTAATGTTACCTATAAAAACCCCTTACTTTATTGAAAAGCCCACATTTCCTGCCCCATGAACTGTTCAATTTTTTTTCTAGAGAAGGATGGGGAATGTCAGTTGCATGCAATGTGTACAAGGCCACAATTCTAATGAAAACAGCAAACTATGAAAAGCTAATGAAAAATAAACAATTCTGTTCAGTTTCTCCTCTGCCTCACACATTCTTCTTTCCTACCTAAGGTACATTAGCATTAAGACATACTATGCACTAGTTAGTGGTAGACAGAACAAATACACTTGTAACAGTGAAAGATAAATTATGAAACTGTATTGTCAACGATAGCCACAATCCTCTATCCTGACCACTACCACTTTTACTACTTCTTAATCATCTTAGAGCAAGCACAAAAAGGCAGTAACAGACCACAGGATATGCAAGTAGTGAGGGGGTTAAAAATAAGGCTGCAAGAGATAAAAGAGGGAGGCAAAGTATCCACATGAGATCGCGAAGTCCAAATATAGGAACTCGTATCCTCCTCACTCGGGGAGTAAAGATGGACCACTTTGATAACATTATCTTAGTTTATGCTCATGTTGTGCAGTTTTACAGGAATCAAAGTGGTTAGAATTATACCAGGAAACAAGAAAACTTCTCATTCTGAAAGACAGAAGTCTGATCTTGAGTCATTAGCAACTGTTTGACAGGACACCCGAAAACATACTGCTGGGAATGTATAAGACAAGAGGAAAACTGCCACTTTGACCTAAATTTCAGGTAAACAAAAAAACCCAATACCCAACTGGTCAAGTAGTTAAAACTTCTTTTGTCAAAATACTACACAGGCTAATTAACAGTGAGAGTCTGAAAAAGCTTCTTGATCATATATTTAATATTGAATATCAAAAGGTAAAAATAGCTACGATAAATTCATAGATATCGAGCAAACCAGTAAATCTAGTAATTGGAGTAGAAAGCCTGTGAACAATAATATGAGGTAAGCTACTGTCATATACATATTCAGGCCTTCATACAAGATACATTCTTGCTCTCTCAACTTTATCAGTCCCTGAAAAATGGATCGAACTTTTTTTTAATACGATCTTGATGACGATTGTCACCATTAATCCTTTTTTGTACTTTGATCATCTCCATAACAAAACAGTAAAGAAGACAGTAAGAAAATGTTACTCATGGGTAACAGAAGAATGGTTTTGATGCACAGAATGACAAGAGCTATTTTGCTTCAAAGACTGTATTGAGTACTCACTCAAAAAGTTTTCTTACTCAAAGAAAATAAGTTTCCTGCCTAAAAAAGAGTCAGCCTCTTAAGTTTTGCAATAAATACATTTAAGATTTTTGATAGGTGGGGTGTTATATTCCATGTATTTTGCAAAAACCAAATTAATTTTGTAATGAAATTCTACAGGAGTATTTGTATTACTTCAAAGTATTCAGTGGGATTGCTTACTGCTCAAGTCTTCATGTGGCTCATCTACACATCCTAAGTTTGACATATAACACACCTCCAGCCTTAGCCTTCAGCTCAAGTTATGTAGACAAGTCTGCTACGAAACTAAACAAGGCAGTATCCCTGTGTAGTTTGGACTGGAGTCTAAAATATTAGCAGCTTTAAAATCATTATAGCTAATTCTGTAAAGTGTATTTCTATACAAATAAAGGTATATAAAATGCAATACAAGATTATTAAAAAATATATGAATTTAACTGCCTTGTGTTTTTCCATATAATATACAGAATGTATACAAAGAGACTGTATTAGCACTGATAAAACCCATGACACCCTAATTTTCTGCAACAAAACAGCTTATGGGATGTAGTATGGAATTACTATCATAAAATCAAAAATCACATGTGAAATGGAGACTTTTTCCAAACAATTTAATAAAAATAATATCACATCCTTTTTAAGCTCACCTTCAGGATGGTCCCTATTAGATTCCAATTCCAGTCAAGGTTCTCTTTATGATTGAGAACTTGGCTGTCTCGAAGATTCATTACAAGTGCTTCTTCTGTATCCTGGAATACAAACATGAAAAACTACAGTAAGCTTCATTGGATCATTTTGTTCAGTTGTGACATACAATTAACAAACATTAAATGGGCTATGCCCCTCAGTAATCTGCATCTGAAAGTAAATTGCGTGGTTGTAGTACTGCATTAAAAATCTAATAGTAAGAGACCAGAATTGGTCCTAAAAAGCACTGAAATATTATTATAATTTCACTTGTTAAGGTCTAGAAATGCCATACAGCATCCACAATTAGATGAAAAAATACTATCAAGAAATCACTCTCCTCTGGATCAGATGAGAGTGTGAAGTTTGGGGTTCAGGATCTAAGTCTCCAAAACAAGAAGTCAAATTCAATTTTGAAAAATCAATAATGGTAATACCTTTAAAATAAAGATGTCTTTCTGCACACGGTACTGATCCCTTTTTTGGTGCGTTGAGATTGCTTTCTGAATAATATGATCTAAATGGAGGCTGTAAGGTTTAGGTCCTCTTTTCTTCATCTCGTGAAAACGCTTTAAGCAGTTGAGTGCAGCACTTGCTCGTCTAACAGAAAAAAACACTACAGTCAGTATTTGCGAATTTTTATCCAACTAAAGAGCACCACGTATGCTATGTATTGAGTAAATAAAGAGAGCTCAAAGAGCTGGCCAATAATTCCAAAACAAATAACATTTTCTCGATACAAGTTTTCATACAACCATAGGCCTCATTCTTCTACTGAAATTACACAAAACATTATCTTTCAGAATTTCTAGTTCTGAAGAATAAGCCCTATTTATTTTACTACTCTGCGATTAATGGTGTCCATCACAATTCACAGAAGATATTGTAAAATTTAAGCTTGATAAGGTATTCTGAGATGTCACAGTAGTTCTATGTTCTGCAGTGAAGCTGAGAATTGAGATGGCTAGCTTCAGCTTTGACTAACAAAGCTATTTCTTGTAAATTCTTTTCTCCCTGCCCCCATAGGGGGCAGTACTATGTTTCTTGCTCTCAATATCTAAACAGTTCAGCCACAGCATGTAACAAGTTTCAGAGGAAATGATGGGAAGTAATAGAAATTAGTTATCAAGGACAGAAACATTTAATTACAAAATGGTGGTAGCAGAAAAAAAAAAATCTGCTGAGTAAATAAAACAAGGAAGTCTAAAACCAAGAAAATAAGTCTACCTTTCCTACCCATAGAAGAAAATTCTAATAAGGTAGGAGAGTGTTTTTTCTGAAGATAATATAAGATAAACAAATACATTTGAATTTGGTCACTTAACTAAATTACAAAAATTTAATCCGTAACAGGGCTTACAGTTTTTCAGGGTATGAAACAATGCAGTGTTGCCCAAAACCAAGACACCCAACTAAAAAACATTACTTCTACAAAATCACTTTCTTAAAACTCCAGGAATACTTATCCCTACTACTCTATCAGCTTGTTTGTTTTGCCAAAAAGCAAAAAACCTGCAGGTAATCCACAAACATATCCCTCCCGCTCTTCATCCCTTCCTTTTACCCCACAGCTTTGACCAAGTGAAATATCCTGTGATGGAGCCTGAGATAGATGTTTGGTTTTTTTTTTGAACAATAATTGTATTTTCACATACGAAAATCTTCTAGTGATAAGAACTCTTCAAAATTAAAAAGCAGAACACCACCAGATTTCTTAATACACCATAAGAGCAGCATTCTTTCATTTCACAGCAGCAGTCCAAAAACTCTGCAATCTATCACTCACAACACAATGAAAGTTGTGAAATACAAAGTTACAGCGTACTTGTAAGAATACTGATCTGACAAGGCAGATCAGGAATGGCAAGAGTAATTAGAAAAACATTTTGAATATTTTAGTACTATACAAAAACCCCAACACAATTTAAATAGTCTTCTACAAAGAAATACAAGTAAGAACACCAAGTTACAGAAACGTTTTAAAGATAAAGGAATCTTCAGCTTCTTTCCTCAGGTTTTAATTGTGTTAGTACACAAGAGATGGTATTTTAGAACTGAGCACTTCAGAGGTTAAATTGCAAAATCAGTAGATGTACAGAGAAATTCTAAAAAGATTACATAAAACAAAAAAGCCCATAGGTTTTAAAACCCCCATTTCAGGTCTTTGTAGTTCAAAGAGGAATAAAAAGCTTCTACAAACATTTTTTGAGGCAGAAGCCTAAATATACCTCATTTGATTGATAGTATGACTGCAAAACAGTTCCCTAATACTGCTTTACTACATGCCACTACACAAAGCTCCACTAAAATTTAAAATTTCTGTTCATGCATTCCTATATTTAAAAAGTGAAAAGAACTGAAAAATTATCAGCACAAACTCTGAACAAAAGCACCACAATTTTAATTACTATATAAATTACCATTATCATTTTCTTCTGAATGAGACAGTTGAAAAAAAAAAAACCAGAAAAAAACAGTACCATGCCAATAATACGTTTTTTTTGCTCACATCAATAATAATTCATTGATTTGGTCTATCTGTAGCTAATTAAACAGTAATAAACAACAACAAAGAAACAGTACAGGCTTTTTTAGTTGAATGCTTCATTGTATCTAAATGCCAGAAAAGAAGCGTGAAACCAGGAAGTGGTCAAACACAAAGAAGTCGTCTCAGATGTTGCTGGGTCAAGCAACACATTAGAATTCATTTAGGAATAATTCTGTGTAAAAAATTGCCATCCATGCAAAAGGGTTCTGAAATCTACTACCAAAACTCTTCCCCTATTTCTGAATTATTACTGTAAATACTTTTGAGATGATATAATGAAAATTCCCTAGTAAGTCTGACAGATCATTTCTATATCCCTGTATGTGTTTGCTTTTAAATAAAGAAAGCAGTGGTTTCAGGCACCAGAAAATTTATAATGTAGGTTTTCACTCAAGCATAGGGCAAAAACTAGATGTAAGTATTTTTGCTTTTAAGTGGAAATTAGAATTCTTACAGTCTTTTCTCTTTCATGATGTCAAAAGATGCTGCCATATTCATTAGCGTTGGTAAGCAGTGCAGGTGGTGGCTGTGAGAATGCGGAAGAATTGTGTTTGCCTAAAAAAAAAATCCACCAGTTAGAATAGCTTATTACATCATTTTCAGTCATGTCTTCAGGATAAACATTTGAAGAACCTACCACTTTTCACAACACTACTTTTTGTATAATGTCAAAGCAATAATTACACATACCATTTTGAATATTTGATCAAAATTTTAGATTTCAAAGCCTTCTAATCTGTATTGTTTGCACTAATGTTTTTTCAAGTCGTAACATGCAAAAACATGCAAAGCATCAGATATCCTTATGTGATGTGTATAAAAGTAATAAAAAATTCTAAAATTAGAAATACAGTTCAAGCTGATGATTTCTATTAAAATCCTTCTGGCACGGAAAAAAAATCTAATTAACATAACATCCTAAATCACTAGACATTTAATTGCCTTTATTTTGGGAAACACAGGTAGTTCTGCAAATATTTTTGAAAACTATGAAATAAGAGATTTCTTTATCTTCTTCATTAAAACTAAATAAAGGTACAAACATTTGTAAAGCATTTTGATAGAAAGTCGAACTAATGAATCACCTCTTCAGAAAATCAAAAAATCTTTATGCTTGGAAGCATACTCAAATGTCAGTAACAGTCACTCTCATTCAAAAGTATTCTGGAAACCAGAAAATTGCATACATTGAAGACTCTATAGAAACTACATGACTGAACACTCAATTCCACCAATTTTTTAAAGAAAAATCACTGAAGAGACTAAAGAACTGATTTTTTGTGGTTGTGACCCATGCTGCTGAGCTGAGATGTCATAAATCACTATAGTAATAAGCAATTCTATATCTGAAGATTGTGATCTTCATTGAAAGAAGTCAAATGTCTGAAGATGCAGACTGTCTGATAACTCATATTCAAACTTCTATAACAAAGTTTTATTTCTCAATCTTATCTCTTATAAAAGTAGTCTGCTTGAAAAAAGATTTTAAACCCCCAGAAGAATATTGATCAAGAAGTCCTTTGATGCATATGCTATTTTTATTAAGAGAGAATGCAAAAAATGTTCTGCAAGAAAGGTTAGTGACATCATCTTACACATATTCGACTAACAGCTACCTGGAAGGCTAAAAGGTAGCACTAAAGCGTATGTGAAAACAAGAATATCTCTATAACAAAACAGTTTAGGTTAAGAGAGAGAAGCTACTGTAAAATATATGTTAATTAAAAGGAAGTGGATATAAGCAAAGTATGTTCATCTTCTCTGTAGTGTGGGCTACCCACAGCAGTGCTGAAGAGCAATCCAAGTTGGAGTTGCCTTAATGTGTAGTACAAAGTGTCCCGCCACATCAAGCTCAACATAAAGTTTCACCTGCCTAGCCTGTCAGGCAGAAAGCTAAACACATTTCTAAAGGGCTACCAGCATTCTAAGAAAAGCAAAAATCATTAGTGGTCCTTTCCTCAAATACAGTAACTGATGGAAATTAACCCATCATTCTGATGAAGTAGATGTTCCAAGTTCGTAACACAAATTCAAAGCTATAACAGAAATACCTATTTACAAATTACTACTAATACTACTTATTCTCAGGAAAGTTTTACTTACCATGTGCAAAAGTTCTCCTAAAAGGATAGTTGCTCTAACAGATACGTGGTCATCACTGCTTGTGATCACTTCAACCAGACCCTTCAAAAAGTTAAAAAATTATTATAGCATTTAACTCACGACATTAAAGTTTATAGGAAAAAAGAGTAGTAAGCATCTATTCAAACTCAAAGTCATCAGTTACCTCTAGAAGTCCATTGGTAATAAAAGCTGAAAGCACTAAAGCCAAGTAATTGTCCATGAGATCAGGCCTAGGGACAAAAACATATGGAAACAATTTAGAAAGCTCATTTTTCATTGAATCTGCTAGAAAACAACAAATATTTTGTCACTATCACCTCAAAATAAAATGAAGCACTTTAAGTTCACTAATGCTCACCTTGACCTGGCTCGATGGGGTAATATAGTTTTAGCTTCAGCAGCTACAAAGCCATCAGAAAGTCTCCAGCAGTCCTGAAACCTGCTTGGATCTAAAACAATAAAAAACAGAAAATGGTAAATTATTACATTGAATTTCACAGTGTTATTTTAATGGTTGTCAGTGTGTAAATAAGAGTTCTTGCCAACAAATGTTATTTCAGGTTTCATGTCACAGAAAATTTTGTCAGAAGGGACCTCTAACATGTCACCTCACCCACACTCCTGAACAAAGCAAAGCAAACTTCAAAGCTAGGACACAGACTGTGTGTCTAAGTATCAAAAAAAGACATTTCTGAATCATAAAATATATTAAACAGAAAATACCATAACATCTGAAATTTTAAAACATACTTTCATACTTTGCAAAGTTTGTAACAAAGAATTATTTACTTATTAATGCGAAACAAGGATTAAGCTTTTATAATCAACTGCATGACAAAACAATTATAACCACAGTTTAGAGAACTGCTGCAATTAAAGGCTGAAACTTGCTCCTTTTGGGCTCATACTTTTGCACTGTGCGACAAAGCAAAGGATACTCTTGGGTTTAGAAAGGAATAATTCTAAAGATAAAACCCTAACTCTTAAATATAAATAAATGAAAAAGCATAAAAATGCCCTAGAGTCTGCTAGAGTGCAATAGAAAAGACTAAACTTTTCTGCAACATTCACTAACATTTCTACATTACTAAAGCTTCTAATGCTCCAAAGTAGTCCAATTTTAGTCTATTGTGTAAATCCTTCACTATGCTCCACTGTTGATCTTTTATAACTTACAACACTTAACAGCTGATAAAGAATTTGAAACAGGACTTCAGAGCACTCAATGAGGTCAGTCATGAAACAGTTTAAAATTGACAAAATTTACAATATAGAGGAGACTCTGAAAGGTTCAAATCTGTTGAAGAGGTTAAATGATAGAATTCTTACCTGAACTGGTTTTAAATACTTACCTACACTGAGAAGTGCCTCAATAAATTCTTCTGCGATAACAGGGAGAGGAAGGCGAAATATATCATAGAGAACTTCAAGCAGACCTCGCTACCAAAAAAAAAAACCAAAATCCATACAACAGGAATTTTACAGATATACCAAAAATTGACTTTGCTAAGTATTAAAATTATAACTGAGATTTCTCTAGAGTGCTAAAATGAGTGTATTTCTTTCAGTGTCTCATTTGTTGGTAACATACTGATTTTCATAAACTGAAATAATGTGGTGAAGTAGGGAAGGTGCTTGTTTACTTTAGAACTGTGCCTAATTGTTACTGTGAATTCTACATAAGCACAGGCTACCATCAACTTGTTGTTTTAATAGGTATTTGCGAAAAAACATTCAGCTCAGGTTCAACTCTCTAATGATTGCAACCTGTAAATGCAGATAATGTGATCTTGCTTTGACTTGTGACAGAGTAAAAATTAATTTTCTCTCCTCTGTTCCCTACTCTCAGATAGACAGGGTGTGCTTCCATACTCACAGGGACTTTGTAATTGAATTACAGACTTGAACTTGGGAGTCAAATAAATTCAACTAACACTAACTTGTTAAAATGTTACTTAAAACATCCAACATTATTCCTACAGCATCACTAAATATTTACTACCTACCCGTATTTCCATATTTGGTATACAGAGTACCCCAATAAGAGACTGAATCCCAGAATTTCCAGGTTTGCACAGGCTGATAATACCTAGAAAACAATAAATAAATTTCACTCAGCAAACAAAAAAGCATTAAGACACATTTTTAAATTTGATTTCCAGTTTGACGGAAAGCACAGATGACAAAAATTACTGACCATAAATATTTTCAGCTTTATAATGAGATGTCCTTTTCAATCAGTAATATTTAAAAAACATGTTAATCAAATGTTTTTCCTCATTAATTCTACAGCTTTTGCCTTTTTAGTGAGTAGTATTTTCAAATTATCTGCCAAACCAGTACTTACATAGAACAAATGACAGAAGTGAAAGAAAAATTGTCAGAACTGAGAAGTTTCTCCATCAAAAGCTGTATCTTAAACTAACAAATTATTTCTTTTAATCTGAGCAAGTTTAAATATCCATGGAATAAAAGTCTGTGCACCATTTGAAACCATCTTTTCCCACATCACCGATTTCAACACAGTTTCAACACAGTAGATTTAACCTTGAATAAAATATCAGAGCCTGTCTTATAATTTGGTCCTTTTACACTGTTAGAGTATAAATACTACAGAATACCACCTAAAGCTTGCACTGACTTTGTCTGACAGACTTAAGGGCATTTAAGTATGTTCCACAGTGCACTCTAGATGCCTTTTCCAAGAGTAGACAGTGACGGCATCCCATTTGGTAAGACTGACAGTGTAATGACGTTTTCTATTACTAACATCTATAATGTTAGTCTCCAATATAGCAAGTAATATGAAAGTGATCAATGTGTAACAGTGAGACCACCACACCAAGTAACATATTCCAAGGCAACTGCTTCTTCAATTATTTGAACTTTCAGGCATATGCTATTAGTTCCAAGTGCCTGAGTAAAGGGAAAGGCACGCTATCAGAAACTGCTTAAGTTGTTACAGACTTCCCAAGCTTCCTCCATAAACAAGAGAAGAAATCTGATAAACTTCTGAAGGATACATGGATATTTAATTATGCTTACTGATCACGGTCAGAACATAAAAAAAAAAATAGTCTTACAAGGAAAAAGGCTGTCTATGCGGTGTGAATCTTCTCTCAGTATAGCAGTGTCTTCATGTTATGTATTGTAATACTGCAGAGAAAGGGCTTACAAAAATGCAAAACCTGCTTTTTCTGTTTAGAAATATTTTCTACATGGACATAGTTGCAATCTCTGCAATTTCTGTTTAGCTATGGCATCTAGTAAAAACAGGTGCTAATGAAACTACTCTGATATCTTTTCACATAGATAAAACCTTATTTACAGTGGCAGAACCATCTCCATGCAAATTCTTGTGATGTTATTTTCAACATCCTCTCACCCATTGATATTAAGACGTAACATCATGGTAAAATTTACAAGGTGTCTACACAGCGGAGGTATCTGTGTTGTCTGTAGACTTAGTCAAAGAAACTACATATATGTCCTCCAATTTTACAATATTAGATCATGTGTAATAGCATTGTAGGAAGACAATGAAAAGTAGACACAAAATGTGACATACTCTATGTTTAAACTCCTCTTCCATACTAGAAAGTGAAGTTTCTCTTCCAACCATCCAGCTTCAAACAAACAAAATAATCTTACCTGCCCATGATCGAAATGCTGCCACTATTCCCATTTTACTAGCTAGGAACCGTGCTTCTCTGTCTTCCCTATCATTAAAATAACAAGTGTCACAATACAGTTCATTACTATTAAACAGCGTTACTAGCAAAGCAAATAAAGTGTAATTAACTGAGATTTTTAGATGGGGGACAAAAGCCAGAGTAAGAGAAATCTTTTACATATGCATACATGTGCGCCTATGTACTTATGTAGTGTTCATACACATGCATGAAAGTTACAGTTTTTAAGTATTGTTACTTCTCCTTTCTCAGAAGATTTTCCATGGCAGGAGGATAACATCACAAAGTAAACACACTTATGTGGTGAAGTGAATCACAATGCACCTCCATTGACAGAGTTCACAGCAGAGACCTAAAGATCTCGCAAGGTGGGTGCTGGTCTCTTCTCACACATGATAAGCAATAGGATGAGAGGAAATGGCCGCAAGTTGCAACAGGGGAGATTGAGACTGGACATTGGGAAGAATTTCTTCAATGAAAGGGTGGTCAGGGATTGGAACAGACTGCCCAGGGAGGTGGTGGATTCGTCATCCTTGGAGGTGTTTAAAAGACAGGTAGACGAGTTCCTTAGGGACATCGTTTAGTAGGGAGAGAGGTACACCTGGACTCAATGATCTCAGAGCTCTCTTTCAGCTTTATGATTCTACAATTCTACGATCTGGACCTTATTCAGTTACCCAGACCTAAGCACCTAATGTCATTTGATAATTAAAAAACTGTGAATTAATTCCAGTTGGAAACAATCTCAGGAGATCTCTAGTGTAAACTTCCACACAAAGAAGTTGTTAGGTCTGATATAAGACCAGGTTATGAGGTGGGCTCCTAGGAGGTCTCAAAGATGAAGGCTGCAGGACCTCTCCTCTTGACTGGCCTCACAGAATATTCACCTCCCCTTGTATCAAGTTCAAACCTCTTGTTTCAATTTCTCTGTTGCTTCTTGACCTCCCACCTTTCACCACCATGAAGGGTCAAGGCTACACACTTTCTCATTAATATCTTCACAGGTTTAGAAAGGCTCTTGCTCAAGTGACAGTGTCCCCCAACCTTCTCTTCTCCAGGCTAAACAAGTCCTTTGTATCTTAAATACTTAACGGTATTATAGGAAGTTGCATTCTAACCTACTGCATTCAACTTGAAGTAGTTTTAGTATTAGGACATTGCTTTTATTTTCGCTTTGGAAAGAAAGTTTAATTCTAGTACCACTAACACAACTGGTATCACAAGTAGCTGGACTAACACTTACTTGAGTTGTCCTTCTGCTGTGTCTGGATTATGCCTGTAGTGAAAATCTGTGTAAGGAGCTAAAATTCGCTAAACAAAAGAAAGACATGCATTACTTTCACAGGACAATACAGTTAAATGGGTTTTGCCCTTTCCTCAGTCCCACTCCAATCAGACATGTTATTCCTGCTTTACAGATCATTACACTCTTAATCTAAAATATTTTATTTTAAACATTTTGTACTCGCAAAAAGTTGAAATCTGAAATTAAAATGAAGCCTTTTCAATAGTAGTAATACTATTTAATTTAATAAGTAGTAATACTATGTTTAATTTCCCTCACTGAACAAGTAAAACTGAACCCACCTCTAATTCTACATCTGCTCGCACATATTGTCGGGTCTTTGGATGATTAATGAGGTGCAAAACTGTAGTTATCAGAGCCTCATTTATTCGGCTTAGCTGACAATCAATCACATTTTTCAAGATCGTACTTAAACCACCACGAAGAGCCACCACCTCGGGATTCTGAAGTGCTAGATAAAGCAAAAACACATCCCTTTGGCAAGTGATAGGAAAGAAAACATTTCATGGCTTCCAGCTTCCAATATAACAAACCTGTTGTCTCTTTAGCACATGTATGTTTGTGTTCCTGAACACTGATGAGGCACATGTAAAGCTCTTAATGGAACTGACTGACACTAGCAATTAATTGAGATTTTGGATTAATTTATCATGAGCAAAAATACTGGTCAGTCACCACTGTGCAGTAACTTCCCAACTTATTTCCAACTTTTTTCATACAGCAGATTGAGGATTACTCTACAAAAAGTTTTTGTGCTTGACTGGACTGATATAGATAAAATATTTATAATATAATATAAGTGAGTAACAGATCATTTATTTCTTTAAAACAGAAGTTTCTATTTTGAAAATACTGCTGAAGCTATTTCTCACTGATTGATTTTGAAGAAAACTTTAAAAATCACCTCCAACATACTGTAAATCACTGTCCAGCCTTTATGTGTACACATATACTGACTTCAGAAGCCAGCTAACCAGAGTACCCATGGTAAAAATTTTCGAAGATATTTTGTTGTTCTCAGAACATTTGTAAATTATTAAAGAAATATTAATTATTTGAATACAATCCATTTAACACGAACCCACAGAAGAAAATAAGATAGTTTTCAGGTATCTTACCTAGTTCACAGATAATGGCTATACATGCTCGAACCATTCTGTCTCGTTCTTGAAGACCATCATTTCCAACTGCTATCAAAGAATTAGTAATAGAACTGGGGAACAATGAAGCATTCACAGTGATCATCTGCCAAAAATGAAAGAAAAATCTCTCTGATTTCTTCATAGTATTTCTTCAAGTATACTCACAGGACTCCTAGATACAACCAGACACACCATTCCACATATCACTTCACTGTATCTGGCAAATACTCAAAACTTTCTTTTGTTCTTTATATTTTCTTTTATCTATTTACCTTGCCATTCTTTTGCTGATTAAGTTTTTTATTTTTATATTATCATAACAAAAATAGTTCAAAAGATCACTGTTGCAGAAATCTAAGTCTACCCTTCTCATATTTTTTCCAAGAATTTTTTTATCAACAAAGAATGCTATCCAGTGACACAGCGTAAATTACAAAGTCTTCTAAAAGATTCATTCATACTACAGCCGATTCTTCAATATCTATTCAGTTGTTTACTTAGCCAAGTCTAAAATCTCCTGTTTTGTAGACAGATACCTAGACTGCTACAGACTACTATGGAGAGTTAACAGAAGAAGCTGCTATAGAGTTTGGAAAGCAGCTGTCAATAACAACCTTATATCCTCTGGCATAATATCTCATCTTCCTGGAACTGCAGCATAATTCAACTTCATCCTAAGTTGAATATAGCTACAGCACAAAAACCACACCCCCACACACACCTTAAACGTGTTAAGCAGAAAATCAAACATGAAAATGGGACCCATGTCCATTAACCAAGTCATTCTTCATTTAAAAAAAACCGCTGCAGTAAGATTTGAGACAGAATAGAACATATTTTAATAATCAATGCTAATATACACTACTGAAGAGATGCTGCATCATGAACATCCTCAGCTGTTAGTTTAGGACAAGAAGAATTTAAACCAAATTAAGAAGCAATACTCTGTGCACACATTAAAGGCCATTATTCTACTTCAAAACAACCAACCAATACCTTGCCCTCTATCAAACAAGGCTTTGACTACAAAGGCTGAGTAGCTGTTGGTTCACATTTTTTCATACTATGTGAAAATTAAATTTACATATCCTCTATACTATGGAACATGAACATTAATAACATTACTAAGGAGAAAGCAGGCTTTTTGCTTGTCTGACTGCTTAAAAAGGGAACATATGTTATAGGCCATTCAGCCGTGTCACATTTGTTCCTAACTGATAAATAAAAGTAATACGTAAAAAAAATGCTAACTATTCAAACTAAGAGTTTTGTTTAATATCCCTTTTGTTTCTAACAAAAGCAGGCTTATCCTCATTATTTTTTCCAATGTCGTTCTCTATTCTTTTTACAGCTGCCATCTGTCTTTTATCTGTTTGTTCATACAAAGGGAATTTATTGTTCCACCCTTCTTTGCAAAGGATGTTAAACGAGAAGAGATCAAACATTATGACAAATATATTGGAACATTTTAACAAGTTTAAGAAGTGTTTTTCAGAAACATCTTGCCATACACAATGTTGTCACCCAAAAAATAGGAAGCTTTAAGACAGGACTCTAAACAAAAAACGAAACTCTTCTCCACCCACTCAGTCTTTCACTTTTACAATGGCACGAAGAAGAGAATTAGCAGAGTGCATGTAACAATCCACTCTAAAAAAATCAGAACTTTTTTCCAATTGATATTGACAGGTACTTAGCTAAGGATGCAAACAGCCTCTTAAGGCTGTTCGGCTTTATTATTTTGTTTGGTTTTAAGATAGAAGTACAGATTTCTCTCTTCTAACATCCAATTCCAAGTGCATTAGTAGAATAAATACAAACTTTTGTATTTGCTTCCATTCTGCTGTAGGTATTGAAATGCAGTTCTGAAGTCCAATCACAGGTGATGCAAGGTGACTTATAAGCAGCTATGATGAAACAGGTAACAAAGACTATGAATTTGGTCTTTAAAGATTCCTTCAGAAAAAGGGGAAAAAAAGAAGGTGGTTCATATTGTACCTAACTCTGACTTCTGCTTTGAAAATAAAACATCCTGCCTATTAAATTATTAAAAAAAAGATCTTATGACTTCTATTAGATGGAAAAATGCTTTCTGTAGCAACTTTATGCTATTTTTTTCATGGCTGAAGACACTACTAAATTGCAAATTTCTTACTAGGAAATGCAGAGGTGATTAGAGTCAAGAGGCTGAGCATTTAAATCTTTCAAAAACGAAAAATTAAAAACAGGTTTAAAAGGTTTATCATTAAGCACCTTATATAAACACACACAGCAGCATTGATTTTGTATTTTGTTCTTCTACTATATGAAAAGAAAGAGAAGAAAGAAACGAAATGTTCTAATTTTTAAAATAGAAAATAGAATGGTTTGGGTTGGAAGGGATGTCTGTGCTATTCTTACATACGAGCTTTCACTGTCAAAGATGAGGTTAAAGAATTACTTCCAGACTTTGAAAAAAATAGTTCTGTGATGCTGGTAGAACCCAGTTCAGCTCTTCCATGGCTCACAGTGAATTATCTCTTGCACAAAAGAATTAACTCTGAATGTTTAATTTGTCATTAATTTTACTCTATAATATTTTAAGAATCTTGGTATCAAATCAGAGTCTGAGATGTTGAGAGATGAAGAGAGATAAAAAAAGGGAAACAGCAGGGTAGCAAACAGAACGTGCCATTCAGGATGTGTGTCATATTATTCCTTGTGAAGGATTTTCCATCCTTCTGAAGTACTAACTGCTCTATGCCAATGCACACTTAACTGCTGTAGCCCAGATAAGACATGAAAAATCTATTAACTTTACTAGTGGGCAGGTCAGGTGGCTTGTGTTTGTCTGACATTGTCTTTTAAGAGAGAAGGATGTTTTAGGTAGCAAAAGATGCTGGGAAACACCTTTTATCAACACGGTTCTCAGCACTTAGAAACCATCAGCATCTCTGTACAGCACATACGTTCTGTGCATGTGCATCCCATGTATAAGTTATCAGTGCAGTGTGTGCAGTGATGGAGAAAAGCACTGGTGGTCAGCTATGATTTTTTTAATGCTTATCTGTCAAGATCATTTTTTCAAATCAAACTAATGGGACTTCTTTCTCCTGCTTCCTCTTGTTGCTTTCAAGCAAGACAGAAGTCTTCACTCAACTAGGAAATGATCAAAAAAGTCCAGGAATAATGAGGAAAATTTCTGACCCAACTAAAAACTATTAACTATAAATGTGTTTTTCCATTCCATCTTCTGATTTAAAGTATTCAGGCTCTGCTTTGAAGCTCTTCTGTAAAGCAGGTTAACAGAGACATTTTCTAAGTTATGACTTCTTCAAGGATTCATTCCTTTATGGTTGTGTTTTTGGTTTGTTTTGCTTTGGGGGAGATGGTGGTGTTTGAGTTTCAAAACTCTCTTCTTGGCTCAACTGTTACTCAAGCATAGTGTCTCTAAGACAAACACCCAGTAATCTCATTATGAGAAAAGAAACTGCATATCAAACGTTCATATTGTCAACTTACATGTATATATACATACACATATATAAATACATATACACGCAAAATAGAATAAACACACAGTGCTCCTAGGGAACAATTCTTCCAACTAGGCCTAAGATGCTCAGTAGAAGCAGAAGAATATAAGCACCATAAAGAACAGTACAAGTCCAGCACAAAGGCATCATACTATGTTGCCTGAAAAAAATACCTTCAGTAGCTGATAATGCCCATTTCTCTAGAATGACCTTGAAAATTCAGCTACCGTAGCTTCAGACTGCTCATATGCATCTGTACACAGTACAGTAAACACCAACTATGTCTTATTGTATATCTGAGAAAATAACTACTGATAGCATCAACATCTATGGATAAAGCAATAAGGCTAGAAGCATTCCTTCTACTCATTTCTCAATTGCAGAAGGCCACTTCAATGCCTCATTCCTCAAATGCAGAAAAGTCTTCCAGTCCTGATTCACACACACTTAAATACATTACACAATAAAGTTAAATCATTAAATGAAACTTAATAATATGGTCATTATACCCTTGCATTCACCATTCAGTAAGTTTTTCCAAAGTCTCATCCAGAATGATCTCTGGTATCGAAGGAAAAGCAGCAGGACTTATCTAGAACACTAGAGATTCTCAGTGGTAGAACTTAAAAATCACAAAAAGTCTCAGCGCTACCATTTCTTCTCCCTCTTGAATTATCAGCTGCAATTTCTTCTTACATGGTCAAGTAAGGTAAGGTATTTGAGATTGAGAAAGAAAAAGGTGATGGAGAAAACCAGGAATCAGGCATCTATGACTGGCATAGGTGGTAAGACCATACATAGTTAGAATTTACCTTTCTGACTAATCGAAGTGCTTGTGTTCTTTCTACTTCATTACTCTGCTGTATGTCAATGCACCTAAAATAAGTTAAAAAAAAACCAAAACACAATTTGTTTATAACAACACTAACTTTCACCTTGACTGTTAACATCTCACATTCATATTTATTCAAATAAATAAACAGAAGACAAAGAATATTATGACTGATTGTTTTAAAATTCTGCCTTTCAGCAAGCACACTCATCATGTTTGGTCAATTAGTGTCAGTTTATATTTTTTTCAAGTATCTTCACTATAATTAGATCACTAGAATTTCTCAAATGTACAGTGGCAAGGTGTAACAACTTCAACAAATATTTTCTGAGCTAGCTGCATTTGTCATTTCAAATCAGACAAAACCAAGTATCTGTAATATTTCTCACCAACGTGTTTCGTGTGTGTTCTCAGATCAAAAAAGTTTTTGCTCCAACAAAATTAATCAGCACATCAAAACAGACTGTGTATATTTATAAAACATACACTTGTATCAGTACCTTAAATCCAAATAGATTTTACCAAAGGAAGCACAAGAAATGCTTATATTTACATCTAATCATCGTATTGATGTTATTACATCATTGTGAGCTTGGCCTTCAGTATTCTTCTGTTTTACCATGTGTTATACTTAGATTACAAATTATGTGACAAACTATTTTTTAGCCCCGACTTTGAACTTTTGAAGAGGCCCCAATAATAATAAATAACCATAATAACCAAAAAATAACCATAATAAAAACGCATCAGAACAACTCCCATGAAACAACTCAAGACACGAAAATCAGCGATAGTTCAATCTAACACCACCACAGATTAATTTATGACTAATGGCATTTATGACTGAAAAACATAAACGGAATTATCTAAAGCAAGTCTATCATATAAAAGGATTGCATTTTATATGGTATTTAGCTGGTATGATGTATTATCCTTCTATTTCTAAAGGATATTATTCATACTGAAGATAAATGGCTTTTATCAAACTACATTTCAAGAATGTAAGAGGATACAAACCCACCTTTTCTCATCTGTCTCAATCATGAAAAAGCAAGGTATTTACAATTGTACAATTTACAAGGAGGAGAAAAATTACCTGGCTATCAAGTAATCCACTTTGAGCTTTAGCACCTTCTGGAGAATACTGGAGTCTCGAATGAGATAGCGGAGGGCTCGCAACCCTGCTGCTCGCACCTCTTTTGCTTCATTTAGTAAAGCTAACCTCAGACTACAATGAAGAAAACAAGAGGGACAAAATTATTTAGCAGCAGGTAGACTTTGCCTGATTTTTTAAAAAGCCTGATTTTTTAAAAATAAATTTTCTGCACTAATTTTCTGTCTTTGAGTCATGTGTCTATCCTAGAAAGCAAACATTCACCCTGCCAGCAGATGTAGACAATATATTAATCTGAAAATGCCACAATCCAATTTTTCCCTCAAAAGAACAGCTTGTATACCCACAAAATGCCACATGACCAATGTCTGTATATGAATTTTTGTTGGACAAAACAGCTGAGTATAGTAAGAGTCCAAGTAAATTAACAGGTAGAGAGCATTTCCTCCTTTGCTATACTGCCAATCCATAAACAGGAGTCCTCAAAATAGAGGACGTGTCTCGTAATAGAGACAAATTTGCACTTTAACTACTTATATGCAACTCATGGAAGACATTACGTCATGTTATTTTTACATGAAATGTGACAGTCATAACAGCCCAACACAACAGATTTCTACAGACTTCATTTTACAATATAACCAAAGCGTATTTCTCTTTAGATAGATTTGGAAAGCATTTTGCTCACAGCAAGGTGAACTTCCCTAAATGTAACTGTCTAGGAAAAAAGAAATGAGATACTGAATGCTTCTAGAGATGGAATTTTGAAGTATCAAGTGACATACTTTTGAAGTGACTCAAAAGATTTGCCCCTTTTCCTTCACTACAATGCGGGGTAAAAACTCCCAGCTTCCCAGTGGAGTATTTTAGTAGGATTCCTTCAGTGGGCAATTAAGAATGTAAATACTTCAGCCAGTGAGGCTGAATTTTTACATACACAAATGGCTTGGTTTTTTTCCTTTTCTTATTCTAGGACCATCAGACTCGGTAGGTAATCGGCTACTGCAGTGCCAAGTCTTCTCAATCCTTTGAGATTAATCACCCTGTATAAATGTCACTAATATAACAGGAATCTACTTGATTTCTAGACAAAGCAGAATATTTACATATAGCATAGCAGCATAAGATGAAATAATTATTTTCAGCACCAAGCAGGAAATTCATTCAGGAAGGCCATCTTTGCTGTAATATCAACTATGATCCTTCACATAGAGTGCCACTAATTGCTTTTATTTATTGTAGGCTGATATGGAAGCAAATAAACAGATTCTCAATACTGTGAGATTAAAAATTCCTTTCTCTAAAATATTATACTAGAGGACATATTTATTTCCAAAGTAATTAAAAGTAGACAAGTAACATTTCAACTGTGCCAAGTTGATAACAGGTATTTAGATCATGAATAACGTTTTGTTTCTAGTTTTGTAGATGTACAGAGATGGAAGTGTAATCAACGAGTACATAAGAATCTCGGTGGTATTTTTCTTCCTCTGAAAATAAGCACTGGTATCTGCATTGCCTTTTAAAACCTGTATTTAAAAATATTTGGTAAAGAATTCTGAATGTTGAAGTTAAACTCAAGTAATATTTAGTCCCATAATAAAGCGCTATCATAAATTACATATATAAGATCAGAAGGTAACTTATAAAAGCTTACAACAAAATATGCACTCAGGAAAATATACTAGCATTTTTACATTTTTTAGTCTTAGCAAGAAAATCAGTTTCTAGAAGTTTTACCAATATTTTCCTTAAAAATTGACTCGCTTTTCTAAGCTTGCTTTCCTAAGTCAGACAACTAAATCTAAAGAACATAAAATGACATTCAGTAATATATCCTAGTTGTTTCTGCCACCAATGCTGACACTCAAGACAAATTTACAAATGTCTGTAAAAACACAGAAATTCTGGAAATAAGCATGTAGTTACTTCTGACTGTCAGAAATAGTAACAAAATATAGGAGAATTTCACTTGGAAGTATGTATTCAGGGCATTTTACACCAAATTAACACAAAATGTTTATCTTTAAATCCTGATTCTACATCAAGAGTATGCTCTAAATTCTGCAGGTGCATTTTTTTATTAAAAGTGAAGTGCTTTCTGCAAGTATTGAGGTAGACGTATTTTCACATTTATGCGGAATATAATATGGAAATCTACACTTCAGCTTTTTTTCCCCCCTCTCTTTGCCCAAAAGCAATGAATGTACTTCCTATTTACTCACTAAAATATTTTAAGGTGTATGTTTGCATTATGAAATTTCAAACACATTAGAAATGCAAAATACTATCTCAAAAATACAAACAAAGCTTAATTGTTCTAGGTGCAATAAAGTATCCTAGTATTGCTCTAGTGCTCTTTAATACTTACCATATTATGATGCTGTCATATGTAAACCCCAGCTTTTCTTCAGTATGGCCAGTATTACAAAGAAGCTGAAAATAAATGAACATATCTATTAATTATAACTCTTTAAAAACTACTAAGTAAAACTGTAGATTTCTGGCAATGCTTTCAAAGAAACCTGAAGAATTCCATTCATGGCAATGGAAAGCGTATGGACCTCAGACTCTCCTGCGAATTCCTGCTCTCAGTATTCTGTTTCTACACACACCAGACTGTGGCTTCTCATACTAGAGAAAAGCTTGCACGATTGTGTAAGCTGCCTACAGTCAGTTTTTCAACTCCAGATTGTTCCTCTTGCTGCCTTTAAGCTCTTTTCTGAAAAGCCTCTAGTTGGGCAATTGGCAATCTGAGCAGAGATGAAAGACTGAAGTCAAAGCACATCTGCATTCAAAAAGAAAGCTCAGATGAAAGCTTTCAAGCAAAGATTGAGTCTCAAGGTCCACTACCAGGTTTTGCCACAGCAGCCTACAAAAAAAAAAGCACTGCCAATGCTGTGTCCCATTAGAGATATTTTGATTGGCCTGCAATCCATTCCACAGCACTTGTATTTCTCAAAAATCACTGCAAAGGTTGAATTTATGCACACAGACACCCACAAACTATTTCAAATTCTGAACATTTCAACCAAATCTATTTTGAACACAAGAGTGAAGATTTACAGGTGCAGTTTTTGTGTCTTTAAGTATAACACCAATCTCAAAAGGAGCAATCTAGTGCATGCCAATATTTTAGCCTCTTGAGGGAAAAGTCTCTTCTTCTGTAAAAAAAGCTGATGCTGTTCTCCTTTGGAAAAGCAACACAGAGATTCCTAGTAAACTCACTCAGTGCCCCTAGCTAAACCTATATAATACTTTACTAGCACATCTAAAGCCAAAAGCACTTTCCTAAGCACTTCCAAAAACTCCAAGTGACTAATACTGATTGCAATAGATTTGCACTTTGTACTCTTTTCAAAACAGGCATATGTTCTGAGCCAGCACGGTATTAAGTTTCTCCTCAGTGAGGAATTCAGGAAGTGTTTGTGCAAACTACTGAATATCGCTGCTCTGAAAGTTAAAATACATAAATCCCTGTGGCATGTTCTTTGTAAGTATTTACTGCTAAATATAAGAAATTTATAATAAGCTAAATAAAGAGTTAAATTAAGGCTACTGTAAGCTGAAATATTTAACCTTCCATGCTCCTGTTCTACTGTCCACCTCCACCTGAACAATCAGAATATTGCACAGAAACTTTGCTTTTAAGTAAATTAATTTTATTAGCTTGATGGTTTAAATTCAAACAGTGCTTAGTTTTATGCTCAAAAAGTACAAATTCCTCCAAGGACCACATTACATTAAGAAATTATTTTTCACACTGTGAGAAAAATGCATAGTAATAATGCTGAAATCCAGCCTTAATGAGACAGACTATTAAATTGGCCTGGATCAGCTTCACATCTGGGCTCAAATAATCTATGAAATATTTTGGATTCTGGATTTTTCTTAACAGTGTCTCTAACCAAAGATAATTATAAAACATAAGGAAAATTATTATATAATATCTTTCCCTTCACCTTTCAAATTTAAGTGATAACAGAACTAGACAATTGGTGCATTAACTGGTTATGACAGTATGTCACTTCCTAGCATCAATCTATTTTTATGCCATTTGTTGGACTGCCTAAGGCCACCATTGCTGCTTTAGCATTTCTATTGACATCTTGTGAACTGTAAAAATTGGCTGGCAGAGTGTAAGCAAAACAGTGTGAGAAGATAGTGAGTAAAAACAGTTCATTGTGCAGTTTCAGACAAGTACATCAATAGTTGTTCAGGCTCAACATTTATACAACTAAACCCCTCTCCATCATTCTATTTCAGACGCAAATGAGCAATCCTAGCTTAACATACCAGTGTGTCCTCAGTCTTCTTTCCTACTTAAAAAAAACAAACCACATACTGAATCATAATTCTGATTTAGGACAAAACACTTTAGAGAAAGCTGCTATTGTGTGCACTGCTGCATTTCTGAACTGAGCCTCCTATTATTGTACTTACCATTGGTTTGCATCTTGAGCAGTCCTGAAATGAAACTAAAGCAGACAACATGTTTCAGGGACCCACCTAACTTGCTGCAATTGCTAAAGCACATTCAATTCACTGGACCAGCTCTACTCTTAGCAAATACATGCAGTGTTGTTATTAGCTCCTCAATATCAACCGTTTTCCTCTACACGTGTTTCTACTGCCCACACACTCACTGATGTAGCAAGAAACTTGACCTTATCTCGAAAGTCAAACATAGTCATTGTTTAACCACTGTGTGAATACAAATTTCAGAATACGATAATTTTTATCAAAGTGTTTGACAGCATCTATGCATATATGTGAAATATTTCTCAGAGAATGAACAGATAAAATTAGCTAAAAAACATAGAGTAGAAGATTAGCTACTTCAGCTATTACTTTACACTCACTCCAATGGGCCACCATTACTTAGGTACTGGCTTTCTTTGCAACTTACAGCGTGCTTACAGGATTTCTAGCTAGAAAATTATTTAGAAGATGGATAGCAAGATCAGAATTTAAAATGCTCCAGTCATTTGAGAGGAGTGACCAACCTCATTAAAGAAATGCAATTAAATAAAAGGATTAGCATATCATATCCTTGAAGGTACCACACATTAATAGACAAAGGAAGTCAGCAGAGAAATACAAGATGCTCAGAAAACATTCAGAATGTTAATTACAAAATCAATTTTCAAAAAGAAAGCAAGATCAGTAAGATACAGCAAACTAAAAACTAAATGAGTTAATATGATGTCATTTCAGGGAATAAAAAAGACAAAATTTTACCTTTGGAAATACTAATAGGACTGCACCATATTCCAGATGAAGAGAGCTTTTTTTTTTTCTGCTTTACAGCCTGTTCTGAAAACTGGATGAATAACAAAGTTCTAGGTGCTACATTGTAAGTGTAAACAAACTGGAAAAAGTGTAGCAGAAAAAGGTACAGGGGAGATAAAAAATACATTCAGGAAGGCTGAACCATTAGGTTTATTTAGTTCAGGAAAAAAAAAAACCAAAAAACCCTGGCAAAAGTAAGGTTGGGTTGATATATGTTTAAAAGCAGAAAAAAAAAAGCCATGGTAGCTACTATAAAGAAGATACTGTTCAGCTGGTCTCAACTGTTCGGGTATTTGCTCAGTTCTCAATGTCTGGTTTTAAACATATTAAAGGAAAAATTTTCCCAATGCGTTCTCATTTCACCTTCAAACAACATTAAGCAGGTCAATGATTCTGGCCAAAATGCAGTGCATTTTGTACATGACAATTTCTGAGAAAGCCAATTAACTGTCATACGTTTATGTGTACCATTTAACAATTAAAATGCATGTCATTAGGAGGCAACCGATACCAGAACACATATCTGCTTCTGGCCACACACTGCTATGTGTCATTAAAATGGCAATGGATTATATTATCGTATCATGTAAATGCCTGCAATTATGCATATACTTTTTATTTGTCATATAATATCTCTTTCAAAATGTCTGTATTTTTATACATACATACAATATTTTTTATATATACACAGAGTATACTTTGCTTGTTAACTATTCATAAGTCAACTCTCAACCCCCAAATTTTTGATATAATAGTCAATGAATGGGAATAGCACAGATGCTTTGAGGGTATGGTTTAACATAGGACAAAATGGTACTAGGCCAGACAGCGACAGGTTTTTTTCATGCTTACTGTCAGCTATGAGTTCTTCATGCTACTTAGATGAGTCATAGCAATGAGTAACAGATCAACATGTCTTGGAAACAGTAGCTCAAAACAACAAAACCACAGGAGGTCAACAGCATACACAAGTTAAGTGAGACCACTCCAACTTAGGTTTAACAGGACAGCCATAGCATCATTGGTTATGAGGATGCTACTTATTAGATCCTACTCTTAAGAGAAGCCCCTACTGGAATTGCAGACTCTGGATTTAGACCCATCAGCTCCCCGGGTTTATTTCACAGCTGAATGCCCCTAAGCAAGTGTGCTGTTACTATCTACTACGCCTTTCATCATGAGATTTCAAGCATTGTCCATACTGGTTTAGCTGTTTGGATTAACACTACACTCTTGTCAATATTGCATTCAGATTCCAAGAAATTTGGGGTTTGCAAACGACAACTGAGATGCTGAAATGATGGACTATGAATCCAACCAAGACAGAATCAACTAAAGCCTATATAGCCTTAAACTCAACCCCTACCCTAGTGAAATATAGCAGAACATCAAAAGCTAATAGATATAGAGACTAGTAGAGCTTCATTAAATAATGACAGAATTAGTTTTGAGCAGATAAAAATATAATTTTCCATATCACTGATGCTATTCAATTGCTACATTTAAGCTAATTTAAGTATCTATTTTTGAATCAAAAATAGAAATCCTTATACCAATATTTGTGTATCTTTTTTTCTATGCACTAAACACATTTTAGGTTTAAAAAGGTATAAAAGATCTCTCAGAAGCTAACAGTGGGATAAAGTTTCTATAATAAAGGATTCTAAATTAATACTTAAAATTCAGAAGATATTTTCCACTAAGTAAATGCAGTTGTGAAGTTCCTTCAGTTTTCAGTAACCCGTCACTTACAACTACTCACGGGGGTGGGGAAAACCCCAAAGAAGTAACCATGATGTCTTGGTATTAATCAGCAGAAGTTAGGAAACTTCAAGATACTTGCCTTATGTAGCTGGGCATATAAATGAAAGATGGGTAATCCAACTCAGCTTACTGAAGCCAAAGGCACATATTGAGCTTGAAAACAACTCTAAGGACTGAAAGTGTGATTGACCACTTACGGCAGGTCAAATCCTCAAACAGTTTTCAGCTCAAAATTCAGGTTAGCTTAAATAGTGATACAGGTGGTATAAAAGGAACAAGATTATTTTTGTCTAATACAGATGAGACAATACTTCATAAACTTCTCAATTTATTAGGTGATGAGCAGCAGATGAGGAGAAAAATTTCTACATTTGCCACTGCTGCGATTCAGAAGTAAACATACCTTTCTATCATTTGATTATTACCAGACTGAGAATGCTAATTTCTTGAAGCAGAGAACTGAAGTCCTTAACTCATGTTTTGCAGCTGAAGAGCCAAGAACATGAACATTAAAGTTTTCACTAAGAAGTACTAGCTAAAACTTGATTAATGAAATGCAAGCTTTTGTAAAATGTCACGTATACAGCGTACTTTGCAAAGTACAGATGCTATGGGGACTTGGAACACAACTAGTTAACACTCCTCTTAAAGGTAAAGACAAACGAAAAGCAAGTTACATGGCAGGCATGCAAGCTTTATGCAAAATATCTGCCTTACAGTATGCTTCTTGCATATAAAAGCAACAAATTCTGTTGACTGCTGACAACCATTATTTTAGTAAATTTTATTTGATATATTGAACTGCTGCATAAAATCCTAGAGTCCAGTTCAGTATTAGTTCAATAGTTTTTAAGGTTTCCAAATAGTTTTTACTTTTTGTTTTCTTAAATAAAGGAAGGTGAGGGAGTAAACCCCCAGCTTAAAAATCTAGTCCTCTTTCAAGGAAAGAAACTGGATCCTTACACACCTTAGATATTTTGAAATTAATGCAAAACGTAATAACTACCATGATCTCTGTTAGGGAAGTCCACTTGAACCCACAGCACTTGTTTCCACATGAATACAAACATAGTATCCTGCTGGAGAAACTGTCTGCCATTGGCCTGGACAGGTACAGCCTCTTGCTGGGTTAAAAACCAGCTAGATGGCCGGGCCCAAAGGGCTGTGGTAAATGGAATTAAATCCAGTTGGAAACCAGTCGTGAGTGGTGTTCCCCAGGGTTCAGTGCTGGGTCCAGTCCTGTTTAACATCTTTATCAATGAAGGGATCAAGTGCAATCTCAGCAAGTCTGCAAATGACACCAAGCTGGGTGGAAGTGTCCATTTGCTTAAAGGAAGGGAGGCTCTGTAGAGAGATCTGGACAGGCTGGATCAACGGCCAACGCGATCAAGTTCAACAAGGCCAAGAGCAGAGTCCTCCATTTGGGACACAACAACCCTGTGCAGTGTGACAGACTTGGGGAAGAGTGGTCGGAGAGTTGCCTGGCAGAGAACGTGCTGGTTGACAGCCAGCTAAACATAAGCCAGCAGTGGCCCAGGTGGCCAAGAGGGCCAATGGCATCTTGGCCTGTGTCAGACACAGCGTGGCCAGCAGGAGCAGGGAGGTGATTGTGCCCCTGTGCTCAGCACTGGTGAGGCTGCACCTCGAGTGCTGGGTTCAGTTTTGGGCCACTCACTACAGGAAGGATACTGAGGTGCTGGAGCACATCCAGAGAAGGGCAATGAGGCTGGTGAGGGGGCTGGAGAACAAGTCCTATGAGGAGCTTCTGAGAGCACTGGGGTTGTTTAGCTTAGAGAAGAGGAAGCTGAGGGGGGACCTCATCACTGTCTACAACTACCTAAAAGGAGGTTGTGACGGGGTGGGTGCTGGTCTCTTCTCGCAAGTGACAAGCAATAGGACGAGAGGAAATGGCTGCAAGTTGCATCCTGGGAGGTTTAGACTGGACATTAGGAAGAATTTCTTCACTGAAAGGGTAGTCAGGGATTGGAACTGTTGCCCAGGGAGGTGGTGGAGTTGCCATCCCTGGAGGTGTTTAAAAGAAAGGTGGATGATTTCCTTAGGGACATGGTTTAGTGGGGAGACAGGTACGGTTGGACTCAATCCCAGAGGCCTCTTCCAACCTTATGATTCTAATACACAACACTACCACCCTCAGCTCTTCACACTTCTATTTTCCCCACACCTACCTCAGGCAACTGAGGGGCAACTAACAACTCTACCAATTCATGGTAGAAGACCATAATGTAAAAAAGCAAATAAAGCCATCTCCCCCAAGCTCCAGGCTTTCACTCTTAACCACTGGAATGAAAAACACAGATCTGCTCCAACCACAAGGCAGACAATGTAACACAATCTGCAACTGTTATTCTATTTTCATAACTGCATTTACAGTTCAAACAAAATTAGGAAGAGTACTCAAAATTAAACATACAAAAAATAAATTTATACAGCAGACATTCCAGAGATTAAAATAAGAACAAGTGCTAAATATCGAATAGAGTAGCATGATACACCCATACAGGGTCACAGATTCAGTATCAAAACGAGGTTTTAAACTACAGCCTCTGATTTTTCACTAGAAATCATGAATCTGCAAAACCTAATCCAGCTCTTTAATTTTAAGGCAACTAAGGAACAGAAGCACTCGCATTTAAGTTTCCAGATTAGTACAAACAGGAAACACAGCTATGCATATCTAGCAGGACAAAGGGCTTTCTTGAAACAGTTCGGAATCTCAGTCAAAGCAGCAGCACTTTGTCAATGATAGTCTGACAGGCCAATAAGACAGAATAAGGCACTGACCCAAAGAAAAGATTGCAGTGTATGTACGTTTAGTTCCACAGTGAATGCTGTGCACCTAACATGCACATCTGAACCAACTCAGAAAAAGGATCATTTACAGATTTGTTATTAATGCACCAGAAGATAATTTGCTGTTCTGATTTTGTTCTTGGAACTCATTCTCTTAGCAGGAGTGTCTCATGCACTATCACTGAAGTGTTGTTCAGCTCCACAGGTAGTGCTTGTAAAGGCCAGGAAACATACCTACTTCAAAGATTATCATGCATGTTTGTTCTTCTTATATCAATAGATTCCCCAACCTGCCCCTGAGCATTCATTCCTTCACTTGAGATTCTCAAAACTCTCTGGCAGCCTCTTGGGTTATCTCCTTCAATGATTTGTTATCAGCTCATCTTCCAACAACACTTTCAACCTTAACTTTACCCACAAAATTCTCCACTACTACCCTGTTTCTTGGCTGTTGTGGTGCTCCATCAGAAAGGCGTACAGCTTACAAGATCCTTCTGATCATCAGCCCATCTATCAGTGTAACATTCACAGTCAAGCCCCAAAGTCTCTTGGCTCATTGACTGCAACACACTTTTTTCTTGCCTTAAGAAAGGAACACTGGCCCAATCACAACCATTGCTATAAACACCCTTTTCCTAACTACATGCCCATCTCCCATCAGTTCTCTCTGCTCCTCTCCATAGACTCCTCATCTACCTAAAAAACAGAACTTGGTCTCCTTCTGAAGGCCTTTCATTGCCTCTTTCTTCAGACTACATTCTCATACTGATCTAAGTTTTTAATTCTTGCCTCCGATAAGCTTACACTGTCAGCTTCCAGCATACCCATGATACTTTCAGGCATGTATGTGTCACGTTCCCATTATGTGGAAGCACATATTGGTAGAAGCACCTTCAAAATCAGCAACACAGAATACTTTTGGAAGTCATCCCTTTAAATCTTTTTCATTATGAAAAATGCAGTGAAACTTCATGGTTGCTATTCTATTAGTGCCCAAATCACTGCATATTGTGCTCACTGATACAATCCTCATCCTAAACACACTTTGTCGGTTTACACCCAGAGAGTCTGGCATTTCAAATATTTGATTCAATTCTGTGGAATAGGAACCACTATTTAGATTTATTTGTGCAACTTAATATTTTGGGCTTCTAAGCACTAAAAAATTCTACTAAAAATTACACAAATTCAGTAGGACATGAAGAGAAACTTCAGCATAACTCTGCATTCACAGGCTTGCTTGTCCTTATTTGATGTTTTCACACAGTATGCACATTTCAAGTTACTGTTCCATGAATTTCTCAGCCATCATCTGATAAAATACATACAAAACATTTTGTCTCTATTATCACTTGTTCTGTAACACATTTTGAGCACTTACCTTAGTAAAATTATTCAAGTGGCCCAGCTTTCTCATATTTGAAACACCTTGTAATTTGGCTACATTTTGGAGAATCTCTCTCATATTATCACAGGGTTCTGCAAAAGAAAACAGGTTATTACGAGATACAGTTAAAAAAAATCAAAAAACTAAACATGCATTCAAGATGTAGCTTCCTAAAAACAACAGAATGTAACAGGTACTTTCCTTATCTTAATTAAGGATGCAGATCATTTTTGCCTCAATAAGCATCAATTTAATCTATGCTTAGAAACAAAACTAGGCACACTTGAGTTCTCTAGAATAAATGTTAAAGCCCACTGAGGAGAGAGATTCCTATTTTAAAGCCTATTTCAGTCAATATCTTAAATTCACAATTGACAAAGAAATCCATTTACTGTCTGAAACTCCAATCCTAACATCCTGTAACTGAAAAGCTTTATCCTTAATCCCCTTGTAATCTAAGGCAAGAAGTAAATTTAAAGACCCAAGGAAAAAGACAGCACATAGCTGGCTCACTCATCAATTTTATCAACACTAGTGTTGTAGAAAAAACAAGACAGTAGTGAAATAAATACTCTCCAATAGCACACTACCTCAGAAAGAACTAAGACTGTACACACTTCTTCAGTCAAGCCCTGTCAGTTCAATTCTTGTTTTAAATGTCAAAAGAACCTTCTTGCAAGAAGTCTATCCCCATAAAGTTGACAAAAAAATTATGACATACTAACTTCAAGGAAAGATGGGCAAGCCTGTTTTCCTTCTGGAAATGCATCATATATGAGAAAGAAGTAGAAAGTTTACTTAGTTACACAATATTACTGTTCTACAATACAAATAAAGCCAATAGGGAAGGTAGTCCATCCTAAAGGAACTACACATGTGGCAGTTTTAAAAGAACAAATAAAGTAATGAGTCTTCACAAATGGAGATTTTATGTTGAAATACGCTTGAAAATAGACCGAATACATTCTGGATTCTAGCAGGATTCTAGCAACCGAGCCATGTGGCTCTCCTATAATCAAAGATCAGATCCAGCACTGCACTTCTTCCTGTCAAAAAACCTTATGCAATGCTGCTGAAGAACATAGATTAATGCAGAAATGGAGAAATACAGCACAAAATCAGAGACTGATATCCCAAAACAAAAAATATCATGGCCTTAACATTTTATTGTCAAGGTTAACAGCTCATGTTGGTGTTAACAAGGACTTTTGTTTTTTATATTTTTGAAGAACTCCAATTCATATCACTACTGCAGAGATTTCATAGCTCTGATTAACCCTTACTGTTTAGCTCTCCATAAGTTCTTGGTTTTCTATCTGAAAATAAGACGAAGAAAAGCTTCTTATTATAACTTTAAGACCCCTAAAAAAGGCTGGTTTTTTCCTGACTTCTGTATTACTGCAATGCTGACTCATCTCAAGTTGGCCCAAAGCAACAAGCAAATATCTTCACAGTCTTTCCCATGGTGCTTCTGAGGGTGGAGTTCTGCAAAATTACTGAGCTGATCTTACAGCTTTCTTCTGCCAAAAGATACACAACCCCTTCCTTTACTCCCCTTCTCTCTACTCTGTCCCACTATACAATACAAGCTATCTTTTACACTACTCCAACACCCACTGATTTCACATTAAAATGATTTTGCTAACTCACCAAAATACTTTCAGTTCTTTTGGGTATGTCAGTTTTCTGCTGGGTTACCAAGTTAAACTGAAGTATTACAGAAGTACACGCATGTGTGGCTGTGCCACTAAGTCATTCACAGGTAGAGTGGTGGAAGTAGGACATAGCCTTTCCAGAACGGACTCAATAGAAAAGAGTCACACTACATTTTTATTTTTTTGTAAAATGCACTTTTAGACTTGGCAAAGTGTCCTGATGAAGGTACACAGAGCCACTTTGTCTCAAATCTTATCTAAAAACTTAAGAGATACAATAACTTTCAAGCCAGCACACTTGTGCTTTGCAACAACAGCTTAGCTTGCTGTCCCTTGCTGTCTTATTTTCTGTTTATATGGGGGTTTTTTTGAAAGCAAACACTCTGAAGTATGAGATATCTTTATTCTGTGTACTTCCACTAAACTAAACAGTTTCCCATCCACAATTGGAATAACATCCAGTACATATAATGACAATCTTCAGCACAGAGTGAAACTAGTGTTTTTAAAAACCTAGCCTCGAAAAATCAGTGATTCTCTACGTCTTATAGTAATTCATGGCTGCATATACATTAAAAATCTCCAAAGTTGCATTGTTTGTTTTCAAACTCTCATGACCTTTCAGGGCTTAATCATTTCTTCCACCTCTTCAGGATGGTGAGTTGGAATCATGATACATTCTGATAGATCCCATTCTCCAGAAAGAACACCACAGAGCTCTGGCTACACAATCCAGCTTGCACTCCACCTAACGCAGGTATGAAACAGGACCAGCAACAGCTATAATAGCAAAAGTGAGGACTTCTTTCCTCTGACAGATTTAGCAGCATTGTTTGATCACATTCAGTAGGCAAGTCATTTCGCTGTTCTGCTATGCACATGTGAATAAAAAGCAAAACAACAAGAATAACAGGTTTGAGCACACAAATAATTCAGTAACTCTGAAGCCAGGCATAATAGCCTAAACTGACTAGTGGTTATTTTCTATGCATCACTTTATAGATGCTTGGACATTAGCTGTATGCAGTAACCAAGGTAAACTCTCAAGTGTGACACTGCACTAGCAGCTGCTATCTACACCTACAAGAATCCTAGTGCCAAGAATAGAAATAGGAGCTTAAATAGGCCTAAAGATTTCTATTAAAGGAGGAAGTTGTACTTCACTACAGTTAAGTATCTAATAATTGATCAACAACACAACTTCCTCTTACTGAAGGAAAGGATCACAATATAAATGGCTGATTATGGTGTACTTACTATACATCTTGACACTCATTGCAGATTTCTCAAGTTTAAGTGCTATGCAACTGTATATTGCAAAGCTGCTCTTAGTGGCTTGTTAAACTACATGCTGCCAAAACATAAGGAGTAAAATGGACATCAACTAGAAAAATTAATGCACTGTTCTCTATTTCCACTGAAATAGTCATGAGTTATCAGTTATTAAAAGCAATGAAACATTAAAAATCAGTTACTTAAATGTGTCTATGTAAGCCTACATGACAGTTAAGTCTGCTAAAGCGCTTATTATCAACACCTTTAATAATAAAATGAAACACCAACAAGAAGGCATAAACTGTCATTATCAACTTGCTGGGGAAAAAAAAAATCAGGACAATTATGTAATCTCTTATAACATGAGGTATTCTTAATTTACATCACATTCAAAATGTGGAAACTGCACAGAAGAAAAACAACCAGGTTCTGAGAACAATAAAAGAAGAGAAAGCTACATAAAAAGCATACTCTGACACAGAAATAATTCCTGAATTATTTATATTTATGCACCAACTCCACTCTGCCAGATACAAAAATAAACTAGTGCACGAGCAGTTTACATTTATAGCTTACATTATGATTTCTGGAAACACATTAATATGTTTTGACTGAAAGTATGTCTCAATTTATATGGTGAAAACAGAAATAATTGTTTGTAAAATCAAATTTAGATAGTACATTGAAAAATGTATTGAATACTAAGCCACACAGACATCCTCCATGATCACTGTTAAAATTCTACTATCACACTTGAATCAGTAAGATGCAAAATAATATGCACTAGTATGGTGTGATGTACATGTTTTGCCAAATAATTCTCAAATTTTAGACTAAACCAGAGAGATCTTAAAACATGATGTTAAAGCCAAGAACCTTAGCAATTATTCCTGGCTTATACAGTGGTCATGTATTACATACTTATTCCCCTCCCCACCCTCCTCAAAACCCCATAATGTCATCTTTCTACAACATTAGATACACAACTATAACTACTGCACACTATGATAACTAAAATCAAGCTGAGATTATAGTCTCCTAATAAACTTTAATTACCACTTCAAACAGAAATATAATTTTTGCAGAATATAGTTAAATTCTAAAACTTGGTCTAAAACTTTCAAAAGTTTTGATATTTAAAAGATAGAGAGAAAGAAAAAAAGAATTTAAAAATAAAATAAACGGAGGCACAAAATTCTGGGGGCTGAAGAACACTCCAAAGCAGCGTGACTATGCATTTCTTTGCCGTGTTGCTCTACTCTCTCTGCTGCATCAGCTACTGTCAAAGACAGGACACAAGGCTGAGTGATCAGTATAGCTGTAATTACACTCAAAAGCCAGCCAAAGGCTAGAGGATAAGCTTTTTCCAGATTCCCAACACTGGTTATGTTGGTATACAAATCAAATTAATCCTTTCCAGAACATCTGCTACGAATTTGAATGGTGAATATGAGTTTATTGTAATGGTTTAGAAAATTATCTTCACTTCCTCCAGCCCATTTTCTTCATTTCTGCCATCAATTCTAGAAACAATTCAGTCACAAGTTTTAGTTGCTTTAACAAAAAATATCCCATGACTGCTTCACTTCATGCAACTACAGTTTGGCAAGTACATCATACAAATCTCCTTCAGAAATACTCACCCTGATCGTGCAAGAACTCCAATCATGTAATTCTCTGAATATGATTGAACTGGCAAGCAAGTTAATAACATTGCCATGACATTAGAAGAAAATTTGTAAAAGGAAGAAATCACATCTAAGAATACTTCCTCAGCTAACATTCTGATTCTTCTCTGCATCATTTTCTTTTGTTCAAGAACCCCAAAACATAAACCTTGTCAGTTAAACGGTTCTTACTGAACAAGTCCAAGCTGTTGGGAGACAGTCACTGTCCCCAGAAATAATCTAACACATAGGGTGTCCTGTAAGAAAAAAAAAAGCCTAGCAACACTAGCAGATCCAGCTTGCTGATGAGGACATGAAGGGCAGTTGGGTAAGACATGGAAAGAGCAAAGTAGCAAACATCCTCAAATTCAAACATTTTTAGTAAAGATACATAACTGAAACTATAAGGAATTCACAAACAACACTAACTACAGCAGGAAACCTTTAAACTGTAGCAAATGTGACATGATAATTACCCCCGTTAAAATGTTACAAGCAGAAGACTTCAAAATAGGGCATATACTAATGGTGTTTGTGAACTCCTATCCCTTGTACTAGGGACAGGACAGGTCTCAGTCAGCCGTAGCTGGGACTGTTCAAACCTACTCTTCCCCCCAGACAGATAATTTTCACAGAAGGGACATATTTATAAATTTCACAAGATGCAAGTACAATTCTTTACACACAGAAGACACCAAATTCATTGGGCAACTTTAACAGAAATATCTATTCCGCTGCAGTAACAGGCTAACCCCCCCAAAAACTAAGCTAGAAACACATTTATGGAAACAGCAAAATTTTTCTTTTTTTTCTATTTCATGAAAATAAAAAGTAATTCTACCCATAAGAATCATACATGATTTGCATAACGGGGATGAATATATTCTAAATTCTCTAGATATAAGGTTGCTAAAGCTGAATTCTAATTTCATTGATGCTCAGAAGGTAACAAAGTAAAAAGATTACTTAATCAGTTTTTTTTTTTTAAAGTAATTTTCAGGCAACAGCTGCTCTTGATAATCCCCTATCAAGTATTTTTTTAAAAAAATGTTTTTATTTATAGTCTGTGTACACTTCAAGCAGGAAACCAATCTTTTATGCAGCTGAAAGAAACCCAAGGTCTCTGTACTGTTCATCATACAACTTTATGTGAACAGATTAATCAAACTATTCTTTGTTATGGTTTTATTATTATTATATATTTTTCCATACATAAAGACTATATTGTTTGGCTTTAAATACTTTACCTCTATGCAGAAGTATCTCCTACTAATCATTCTACAATCTTAAATCATCAGCTGCTTATCATTTCACAATCAATAAAATCTATGCCAATAGATTTCATTTTAACCAAACAAGTGCTAACTGACAGTAGCCATTTCAAGTATGAGTAACTGTCCTAGCTCACCTTAACCATTTTGCCACCCTTTTAGTTGTAGTCCACAAGACTCAGGTTACTCAAAGTATCACTGATAAAGTAGCATGAAATTTTGTACTTATTTCTCCAACTGAAAGGGAACTAAAAATCTTTGTATTCTTCATTTTACATCTCAGACAATTAAGCATATTTAAATTTACAAAATAAAAAAAAGTTAAAAGTAGCTTTCTGAAGTGTTCCAGGAGCAGCTACCCAAATAAATGGTCAGATGTAGCCCAAACCACAGCAATAAGTAACACTTCATGAGCTTGGAGAGGTCTATATAGAACATGACCAGTAAATTTAGAAACAAAATCTCCTCCTTTTAGGGGAACTTTCATAAAGGCTCTATCATTTACATTAATTTATTGATGAACTGTGTTAATTCCAAGGATATTGCCGTTCAGGTAAAATTTGGGAGACAGACTTCTTCATAGTATTTAGTTACCCAGACACATTCAGGCCACCACTGAGTGGCAGCATGCTACACTGATGAATACAACAAAAGCATAAAAAACGTAAGTCCTATAGAGCTTTCAGGTATGTGTCAACAGTAAAACAGTCTCATAACTAAGAAAATACAACCCTAAGCAGGGTTTTTTGTCCTTTGGGGTGGGGTTTTTTCATTAGGTTTTGCATCTTTTTTTTCCTCACTTATGCATATTTACCAGCATTCCTCCTCTTCGCTGCATGCAAGGATTTGGTGAACACACTTGTTGTTAATCAGGTTCTGAAGTTTTTCTAAAGTCTACTTTTTTCCTGTTGCTTTCTACCCAAGTTTTCCATCACCACAATAGTCAGCTGGCAAATGAAAAAAATTCATTACCACTGGATGCAGGAACATACTAATGCTACAGATTTTTAAACCAGAATAAAGGAAAATACATTTTCTTGTGACAGTGAAGGCTACAAGTGTTTCAGTTAAAACAATTTAACAAATATAAGCCAGCACTTCTGTGGCGGTGTTATGGCACCCTCCCTTCTGTATCAGAACTCGTCACAGGAACACTGCTCAGTGTGCAAATTCACCTTCGCTATAGTATAACTACCTGCCTACCTGCATGCAGTTAAAAACACTTCCAAGGAAAAGCAAACCTCTTATTTTATCAAATCTTATCAAAGTCTTAAGTCACATGCTTATGTCTTAGTTGCAAGAAGCTAGCTGATTAAGGTAAATGACCTGTGTCATTCATTATTTAACAAAAAACAAGTCTCAGGCAGGAATTTCAATTGGTGTGAAATACAAAAAGCTTATCTGATTTTTCAGTACATTCCCCCTAACTAGTCACCCATCATTTCAACATCAATTCTCAAGCCATCTTGTAACCCTCTTGAACACCACTCTTTTCTGCAGCATTTCAGTTTGTACCAATATAGGCAGCTGGAAAACTTGATTTCATTTTTTCCCACTTTGAAGAAAAAAACTCTACCTGATGTTGAGCATTTCTTCTGTTATTAGGGTAAAACTGAGATTGTTAGGTAATTGGTAAAGTATGCATGAACACCACGAGATCAGGCAAATATGTGATCTATTTCTTTCTTGAAAGGCTATCGTTGACATAACTCTCGTATTTACTGTAATTATGATGAGGGGTGTGTTTCTTTACACAGCATCAACACTGGACAGGCTCTGACAAAAAAAAAATCCTGAAACTAAGCACTGCAATAATCTCAAAGGGCGGTGAGGAGGCAAGGAAAAAAGCCCCAAGAACATTTATGACAGACTAAAACATTCACATGAAGAAGGCAGCAGAAACTAGAGATTTTGGTACTTCAGCATTTCTAAGAGTCAAATGTCGCGGTGGGGGAAAAGAGAAGAATACGCAATGTTGTGTAAACACAGCATTGTTTAAACACCTAAGAAGCTATTTATACCAACCGATCCAAATCACAGAACAATCTCTTTTGTCAAATACAAATAGAAATCACAAGATATTAGAACAGTCATTTTATTCTCTGTCCTTCAGAAGAAAAGTGCTGATATTTTTTGACCAATCTGAACAACAGCCAAATGCATAAAGAACCACACAAAACCAAAAGCAGAGATGCTGTACACAAAAACTTGAAAGACGGATATGAATGTGGTTCTTGAAAGATATAGTAGTGCCCAAATCCTACAGATACCTTAATGCTATGTAGGCAAGTCATAAGGTTACAAAGGTCCGGTTTTTTTTGGTTTTTTTGGTTTTTTTGGTGGTTTTTTTTAAGATTGTTACTTAATTAAAAACATTGTTCCTGTTCTCAAGGAATAAAAAGTAAAAACTATTTTAAGCACACACCATTTCAGTAGTTCTGAGAAGTCCAAAACTGTTAAAGCAAAGCCAATGGTACACAACTGTTATTATTACAATTCTAAAACAACAGTCAACTAAAGCACAAGTGCAGACACAAAAGCTAAGGGAAAGCCTTAATTTTGGAGAGCATATACTCATCATCTCCAACTCTCTCGCTTTTAAAACCTATCAAAAGGTTACATATTGTCCAAAAAGTTACCAGGCCACTTTAACTGACCACTTCCTCTTGGGTTTCTCTCTATGAAAAAACAACCCAACATACAAGAGTAACACTGCAGAAAATTTCCCAGACTTCAAGACAAGTAAGGTCTCCCTCCAGCTGTTTTTCAAGTTGCCCCTTTATAGCCAAAAAAACTGAAAAAAAAAATATTACTAATTACCTTCTCGCTTCTATCACAGCTTCTGTTAGATTCACAAACAGAGCAAAGAACCAGCTGCTGCTGTGTGACCTGCTCTTACTCCAGCATCCTGCTATAGTTACCCATCACGATGATGGCATACTGCAAAGCGAGGATGAAAGGTGACCATACATTTTGTTTATTTGGCTATTTTTAATATAATGTTTCTACAGTGTGGTGGAGCCCCACTTCATATTTTCAAGCCAGTTCACCTATGCAAGAGTACATGAAGAACTACTTCAGGCTGCCAATATTATGTAACATTCTTGGCATTAGTGTGGAAGAACTGCCTTGAACCACCAAGAAAGTATACTCCAGCTACCACCTCTGAACTGGTTCCCTACTGCCTTGCTGCAAGTACTCCAATAGGGGGTCTTTCCTTCCCCCAGTCCTTGAGATCTCAGTGTCAGACAGGTGCAATAGTGTCCCTCCCTGCTTCATCTCTAGTGATGAAGGAAGCTGGAAACAATGTAGTCACCAAATCTAAAGCTGAATTTGGAAACAAAATTCATCTAGCCTTCTTTGACTACCCCACAAATAACCCTTAATAATGCCCAACATTTTTGTGGGCTATAAACTGCATATAGTGTCTGGAGATGCTTGTCCTGCATGCAATGCATTATGATTTGCCATGTGGGCACATAGAATCAAATACAGCATGGTTTAAAGTGATGCAAGCACAGTAAGAGAAGTAATACAGTTCAGATCTTGAAGTTAAATGGAATTTCTCTTATCTTTACTGATATGACAGAAGGAAACGATGGACAACGGAAACAAAAAAAGGAAAAGGGTATTTTTTCAGGTAACAGTAGCCAATTTTGTGAAACTCACTTTCAGGGAGAAAAAAGAAGAAGCCAGTCTTCTCAGCTACTTTATTCATACCTGTCTCCTGTTGTAGCTAGAAGACTCAACACTTACAAAACAGAAAGAATTGGCTGTACAAGAAAAGCTGCTAAATCAAAGTAGTATGTCATAATGCAGATTTATGAATAATAAATGAAAGTACTGATGTTGGAGATGGGTACATTTCAGTTCGAGTATCAGAAAGTGAAGACTGTTACCATCAAAAAGGAGGAAATGAAGACATACAGACAGAAGAGCACTGGACCATCAGCAGCTGGCATCCTTTTATCTCCTCAAAGCCTCAGAAAGTCAACAAGCTCTGGTAATAGCAATTGCAGGCCCAAAGCTACAGGAATCCAAGTGAACAGGTACTCCTTGAAGAAGGACATCCAAAGGAGTGTGACTACAGGTAAGGCACTGTTGAAACACAGCTCTCAACTAGGCAAATTCTGAACTACTTAGGCCTTCACAACTCAAAGGCAAGAGCTGAAACTCCAACAAAGGAAGAGGCACTAGTCACCCAAAAGGATAAGACTATTAAATTACAGGCGTGAGCAAAGAACTCATGAAGCATGTATTGCACAAGCCTTTTACAGTGTCCAGGGCTTTCAGGAGTATATCAACTTTTGTAATTCAGCTTGGAATACCTGTAAAATAGTCAGAAATTAGGATGAATTATGCTAAAAGCATTTAATACTTGTATTGCGGTTACATACACAGCCACGGCCTGACTCAGTGCAAGAACTCCTACCAAATGCACTAACCTGGTCCATAACTTCATCCATCCTTTCTCACCTTAGAAGTTATGAGCTTGATCCCAGCAGTCTAATTAAACCAATCTGCCTCATCCCATTGCTAATTTCTTCCAGATGACTGCAATGGGAGTTGCACTGGTGGCGAGTCTGTCCTCCTTTTCCTTTTCTGTTCTATTCTGAGAAGGCAATATAATACAAGGCCAAAACCCAACCACTCTGAATCACACTTAACTGCAGTTTTGTAATCAACAGAAGACACAGCATATGACCTTAAGTAGGGAAAAGCAATAGTTCTAACCTGTACCTGTACAGTTTTTTCTTACTATACCAACATTATGCTCAACAATATTTGTGATAGGAACAGTTTTTGATGAGTTGATCATCCTTTCAGCAAACTGATTTTCTTATGAAAATTACTGTCCCAAAAGATGATTTATCAGAATTCTTCTAAAAGATGAGGTACTGCCAGGGCGGACTGTCCAAGAAGTTTAAGAAGAAAATCACAACCAAAACCAAAACTCACACAACCAAAAAACCTCCAGGAATAGCATACCACAGACTTTACATTATCATCTTTAACCAGGCAAATCATGTATATACAGAGTTCACAGGCATACACAAACAAACACAATGCACCATCACATAAAGTGCTTTTCACAAACATTATTACATATTGTTTTTAAAAATACACCAAGAAGCTTCAAAGACTAAAACCCTACTGAACCAGTCTTGGAAAAATATGTAAAAGAACAACATGGTATTATCTGGGAAAACAAGGGCAACTCTCTAACTACAGCGTCAGAGAAAAGAGCAAACAAAAAGCATGCAGAGGAAAGTAAATCAGGTCTACAAGCAGCAAAGCACTCCCTGAGCCATAACTGCACAAAACCCCAGGAAGAACTAGGACTCAAAGCAGCACAAACAGGGCCAGCACTCTCCACGCATCTATTATTACTTCTGATATAGTCAATAGCCTGGCATGGAAAGAGCGTAGTTAGCATAGTCCACAGGTGTGGCCTAGTGAAGGTCAGACTTGTATGGTAAGTCAGGTTCATCAAGCCATCAGTAATAAGAACCTCTTTTAAAAAAGGCAATATCAACATAATTTCACATTTGTAATTAAGAGGTTACTGTAACTAGAATCATATGGCTAAGGCTCTGCTTATGGCAATCCTCTACTTTGCTCAAACTACACAGATACTTCACATTAATCAATGCAAAGTTCAGTTGTCTGGGGAAACAAAAATTGTTAGAATATTCTTTCACATTATGGAGCTCTGTGGAAAACTATGTGATCTGCTCAACACAGTGAATTGGAACAGTGTATCATCACTACAGAATTAGGTTAACAATTTAAAATACTTAAAATAATTGCTCATATAGCCATTGTAACAGCTGGAAAAACAAACATTCATTGTGTTCAGTGTGAAAATCAAGTTCTCATCTAGCTTAGTTAATGTCTTGCTGAGACTTCTTCACATTTTGCTTTTGCTTTCTCTTTAAAATGAAATAGCTACTATGTATACTATGTACAGCTATGTATTTACTGATCAGTCAGCTGTAGTTTCTCTGACAAAAAACCAAACCCCTCACTTTGTGATGGGAGGTTCGCTAAATTTAAAGCGGCTTCATATTCAACTGCAACCACAAAAATTTATTTTTTTTTTTTAAAAAGAGGCTACATACAGTCACAGTATGAAATATCTTTTTTTCATTGCATTAAAAATTTCTTTTGCATCCTATCTGAGAGTCTCTTCTACTATAGGATACACATTAAGTACTTATGCTGCTAGTACTACGGGTCTCATGGAATCAGTAGGAGGTTGAAAACACCTTATGGCAAAAATCATTATAATGATAGTAACCTATTGAATTCTGAGTGTCAGATTTCAAACAGACCACATCTACAAACTACCACTCCAGCATTTAAATTCTGTGTATTGTTCTTCCAGATCAAAACACTTTAGTATATTACACAACCTAAAGATGTTACTAAACACATTCACTGAAATACCGATTCTGTACATTTCAGGAATCAGATAAGACTGCTTGTAGTAATAATTGTGTCACATGTTTGAACTGTTAAGGCCTTTGTGTCCCATTTTGTTGACCAAAGTTTCACTTGTTTTAATTTTACAGGCACTGTCTCACTAAAGCAATCAAACATTTGGAGACAGGATGGGAGACTTAAAAGCCTGTGTTTTTAAACTGAAAAAACCTCCATGCTTTTCCCTAAAATACATTTGTGAACATGATAGGTATAAGCAGAAATAAATTTCAGCCCACAGTAAAAGTGCTGAACAAAAAATTCTTAGCACTGGTCATACCTGGGAGAAAAAAGAATTAGAGGTGGAAATGTTTATACAACCTTTTACTAAGATGAAAACTTTACAGATGCTGCTAACAGTTGTACTTCATCTACATTTCACGGTCCACTTTTATCTCATTGATCCTGTCATTTCCCTGCCAACTTCCTTAGAAAACAGATCTACTGAGGACAGCAGCAACCCAGGATCTCCTAAAGCAGAACAGTTATACTACAAGCATCAACTTTATTCCCTCCCCCAGATGAAGATCTTCTGCCCCAGGGATGATCATAGCTTCTAGCAGGCCAGTTTGTGTTCTGCATTTTTTTTGGCTCTTTGGGAGAGCCTAACCCCTACCTTAGTCCTCAGCAAGGCAAGATAAACTACGCAAATGGGTAGGGAACAAGTTTCGATTTGTCTTAAACAAAATTAGTTACTGTATAGCAATGTTATTGTTGCTTCCTTCCTCTTATCCACCCCCACCCCACCCCCACGCCCTGCCATACATCTGAGAGCGGCGGAGGATGTTTGGAGCGATTGAACAAGTAAACGGGAGATAAGCGCCTGCTGGTCTTGCAGCAAGAGGCTCAGCGTAAGCACCGCGGCCAGCCGGCCTGGGACAGGCAGGGATACTCAACAAGGAATGGGGGCAGGGCCAGCCGCCGCCGCTCCCCACGGGCGTCCGGAGGCCGAGGGGCGGGCGTTGCCAACAGCCCCGTCTACACGCAACGGCCTGCCCCGAAGCCGACCCCAGAGGCGGCCGAGGAGTCTCAACCCTTCGCCGGTGGCCAGGGACGGCAGCCCCGCCGCGCGGGCTGACCCCGCCGAGCCCAGGCACCACCGCGCCCTCCGAGCGCCCACCCCCGCGCCCCCACGGAGCGCCAGGCCGCTCCCCGCCCCTCCAGGCCCGCGGCGCCCCCCCCCCGGCCCGTACCTCGGCTGAGATCGAGCGGGACGTTCTCCTCGCCGCTGTCGTTGCGACCTACGGGGACGGGGAGGAAAGAAACGCGTTAGGTTGGTGGGGAGGAAGGCGCGCGACGACGAGAAAGGGAGGAAAGGGAAGGAGGAAGAGGACGGAGACGAGTCGCTGGGCGCTGGCGCGGGGAGAGCAGCCTGCCTGGCGCCGCGGCCTCCGCGGGGCCCCTCACCTCGGATGCGGAGGTGCCTGAGCGAGCGGGCGCGGAGGCTCCCCGCCATGTTTGCGGCCCCCGCAGTCACAACACCGGAAACCTCGCGCGATCTCGCGAGAAGAAATAAGCGGAGCCACCGCCTCCGCCTCGGTCGGCGCCCCCGCCCTTTTGCCTTCGCTCCCGAGGGGGCGGGGGCAGCAGGAGGCTCTGGGTCGGCGACCGCTGCAGCTTGGCTCGCGAGTGGGTGCAGGGCTTGTTGTCTGGCGGGAAGAAGGGTAGTGTGGACCCTTGGGTTAGAGTCTGATTAGAATCAAAGGGTCTAAAAAGGAAAGGACATAGTATTACGAAGAAGTTAATACTACAAAAAGGTGGAATGTTTTGAGTTCAGCTAAAGTAGAGTTAAGTTTCATCTAAGTAACTATTTTTTCAAAGTCAGACAGAATGTCCCTCGATAGCATGTTTTTCTTTACAGCGTTTTTTTTTCAAACTTTCGCCAGACACTTTGTTGAGAAATTATAGCGTCTTGTGTTAAGTATATGTGCTGAACAGATGTGTTTTCTTCTAAAATCACAGAATCATAGGATGATAAAGTTGGAAGAGACCTCTGAGATCATCCGAGTCCAACCATTACTGTCTCCCTACTAAACCATGTCCCTAAGGCACTTATCCACCCGTCCCTTAAACTCCCCTGTTTGTAGCCTTTTGCTATCTAAAATGCAAGATCAGAGAGACAGCTGGCTCCAAAGCTCAGATTAGCAGAGATCTGGCTCTTGGGAAGTTCATAATAACGTTAAAATTAGTCCTTGCAAACTAACAGAACATGCAGAAGATCTCTGGGAACATTTGTACACACGCACCTAAGTGGGAAGTACACTCTGTCCCCAGCCCTTGTCTGGTTACACGATTGATGGGAATCAGTCCCTCACATGCCCAGCGCTGAAATAAGGGACGCTGCTTTCTAAAACTCCAAAATGAATCTCAGAGTTTATTTGCTGGGATTTTCGGTACCATTCGCGGTGCTGCGAGGCGAGGGATGAAGTGCTGGAGGGCGGGTGCGGGGTTGCGGCTCCGCCCGCCCGAGTCCTGCTGCCCCCGGCGGAGTCCACCCCGCCGCCCCGGGCCCTGGATTGAGGGGGAAGGGTCGCTCTCCTGAAGAGCCCCGCTGTCCCAAGGGCCGCCGGGTTTCTCCTCAGGCAGCTCAGCCTCAGGAGGCCAAAGCTGAGGGGAAAAAGGGGTGGCGGGAACGGAGGCGCCCGAGGGGGCTTCCCCGCCTCGCCAGAAAACGCGGCGAAACGCCTCCCTTTTCTCCTGAAGAGACTGCCTTGCTGGGAACCGGCTTCCTACATAACTGCTCTTGTCACCACATCTGAAGGGTTTGGTCTTTCAAGGGAAATTAACTTTTCTTTCTTTTGGTTTTTGTTTTTATGAGGTTTTCCTGCTTAGTTTTCCTCTTTCGGGCTGTACTTGCCTTGTGATGGGATGGCAGTTCACGTGGATACAGCGTGACCAAAGGCTTTGTACAGCGGCTGTTCTCTGCTCTCTGCTTTTTTGTATGTGCAGTAATTAAAAAGAGGAAAAAAGGTTTTTCTCATTGCTCTTTTGATTTTCTCTAGTGGTGAGCTGTTTCTTACTTTGATATTTGTTAGACCTACCTAATAAAATAAGTGTATAAATAGAAACAAACCCCAAACCTTCAAAGGCTGTCTACAAGAAATAGTATTCTTAGATATACTTCCCTTTGTCCTTTTAGGGCAAAAGTTAAGCAGATAACACTTTACATCACGTTCTGCCACTTCAGACAGCTGTAGCCAAGGCAAGTTCTTGCAGCCAGGCTTCCCAAATTCTCAGAAACAAAACCAACAAATAAAAATCCAATTGAAGTGTAGAAGTAGCCTGCTGTATAAAAATAGCTTTGCATGCTTATGCATTTTTTTTGCTTGTTTTATTGTAAACCATTTTCCACTCCAAGTTGTCCCTCCTCTTTTGTGAGGTCTTTCAGTTCAGATCCTACATTACTCATAAAAATCTGGGTTTATTAAGTATTCATGAACTTGTATTATGTATTCATTATTTCATCTCAAATTTAGACTGATTGGTGCACTTCTAAAACATCAATATTGATTTAGGAGATCAAAAATAATTATTTGTGACACTGGAATAGAAAAACTTTCTGGCATAAAGTTTTCGTGACACAATATTTTTGTTTTAATAGGATTATGTCAAGTATATTTAATTTAAAATACCATTTTCAACAACTTTCGTGTTTTGATTTTTGCTTTCTAAATATGAAGCTAATGTTCTTGAAGAACGCCGAGTTCTCAAAATTAAAATGTCTAAACTGTAAAAACTCAACCATCTGTAATGCAAGACCAAAGAATGTAAATACTACATAAATAGTTTCATCAATATCCCTCAGGGCTACCCTTTAAAACCCCATGTCCAGGGAAACCTTGATTTCCTGAAAATGCCAAATAAACAAGTCTTCTGATAGTAATGTTGTAACCTGTTTTCTAAAAAATTCTGCTGGGACTAATTAATTTCAGATAAGCTTTGAAGCACCATTAAGCATTGGCTCACTATTAAACTTCTGGACTGGATTTAAATTTCTTATCCACGCATAAAATGCTTTGGACCCAGATGCTAAATGCTAGCGCAATGCAGCTGTTATTTCTTCGCTTATAAATTCAAAGTCAGACAGGCATGATATATTTTAAAAGAACCAGAACTTTTTCGAATAAAGGATAGAAAGAAAGAAGTAATATTTAAACTCCAGAATACTGGTTTGTGTCTTTATTCCTACAGACACCCATTAACAATCAAATTATGTCAGTCAATTCACTGGGCTATGATTTTTTTTTTTTTTTCCATATTTGTATCTGAATTATGCAGGCAAAACTGAGATTCTGGCTAATGACACACAATGCTATAATGCCACTTGTAAGTGGTAACACAAGGCTATGTTGAAGGTACTATGAGGTGCTTAACATTTATATGTGCACTCTGCAAAGTAATGTCATGGTCATCACTAAGATGAGGAGTTGTCATCCTGTGAAAGTCGAGGACATCTTGAGATCTGTTTCTGGAGCTTTTATCGTGTTCTATTCTCCCATTAAATGTGGGGAAAGAATCACAAAAGTTTAATTAAAAACTGATAAATTTTTCACCAGCTACTGTTGCTCTTGAGTATGCAGGAGGGGAGAAACACAGGGAGGGAAAAATCAAAAAAACAAATCATAGAATCATAGGTTGCAAGAGACATCTGAAATCATTGAATCCAACCGTCCCTGTCTCCCCACTGAACCATGTCCCTAAGATACTCATCTACTCGTCTTTTAAACACCTCCAGGGATGGCGACTCCACCACCTCCCTGGGCAGCCGTTCCAATCCCTGACCACCCTTTCAGTGAAGAAATTCTTCCTAATGTCCAGTCTAAACCTCCCAGGGTGCAACTTGCAGCCATTTCCTCTCATCCTATCTCTTGTCACTTGTGAAAAGAGGACAGTACCCACCCCATCACAACCTCCTTTCAGGCAGTTGTAGACAGTGATGAGGTCTCCCCTCAGCCTCCTCTTCTCTAAGCTAAACAACCCTAATTCCCTCAGTCTCTCCTCGTAGGGCTTTTTCTCCAGCCCCCTCACCAGCCTCATTGCCCTTCTCTGGATGCGCTTCAGCCCCTCAATGTCCTTCTTGGAGTGAGGGGCCCAAAACTGAACCCAGCACTCGAGGTGCAGCCTCACCAGTGCTGAGCACAGGGGCACAATCACCTCCCTGCTCCTGCTGGCCACGCTGTGTCTGATACAGGCCAAGATGCCATTGGCCCTCTTGGCCACCTGGGCCACTGCTGGCTCGTGTTCAGCCGGCTGTCAACCAACACCTCCAGGTCCTTCTCTGCCAGGCAGTTCTCCGACCACACTTTGCTAAGCCTGTAACGCTGCACGGGGTTGTTTTATCCCAAATGGACAACTCTGCACTTGGCCTTGTTGAACCTCATCCCGTTGGTCTCAGCCCATCGATCCAGCCTGTCCAGATCTTCCAGCAGATCAGCACTTCAACCCAGCTTGGTGTCATCCACGAACTTGCTGAGGATGCACTCGATTCCTTCATTGAGATCATTGATAAAGATGTTAAACAGGACTGGACCCAGCACTGAACCCTGGGGAACACCGCTCGTGACTGGTTTCCAACTGGATTTAACTCTATTTACCACAACTCTGGGCCTGGCCATCCAGCCAGTTTTTACCCAGCAGAGGCTGTGCCTGTCCAGGCCAATGGCAGCCAGTTTCTCAAGCAGGATGCTATGAGAAACAGTGTGAAAGGCTTTACTGAAGTCCAAGTACACCACATCTACAGCCTTTCCCTTGTCCGTTGAACAGGTAATCTTTGTCGTAGAAGGAGATTAGATTGGTCTGGCTGGACCTGCCTTTCATAAACCCATGTTGACTGGGCCGATCACCCGATTGTCCCGCATGTGCTGTATTGATAGCACTCAAGACAATCTATTCCATGACCTTCCCTGGTACCGAGGTCAGAATGACAGTCCTGTAGTTCCCCAGATCCTCCCTCCGACCCTTCTTGTAAATGGGTGTAACATTTGCCACTCTGCAGTCCAGTGGCACTTTCCCAGTCAGCCAGGACTGCTGCTAGATGAGGGAAAGGGTTTGGGGAGGACCTCTGCAAGTTCCCTTAATACCATTTCCTTAAATGCCACCTATTTTGTCCATTTGGAGCGAGCTAATTAATATCAAAAAGAAAATTAACTTCTTCGCTGGTCTTCTGTCTTATCTGTGTCAGAAGCTACAGTTAATCTAGTATCTCTTTGGTTTATTATTTTTGTATTTCAGTTTCTAAATCACTATAAATCAAATTAAAAAAGTGGGTTTTCAGGGCCACATGGGAAATCAGAGTACTTCAATGTTACCTCTTGGTTTACAATTTTATGTGAATATAGCTTTTCTGTATAGATAAGTGAATTTCCTAAAGCCGTGGGCATAGTGTGAAAAGGAGAGTTTCCTTTGAGCTGCTGGCATACTTCCTTTCCCATCTACAAAGTACTCAATATGAGAACATAACAAGAAAAACTCCAGTGTCATCTGCAGGTTTGCAGGGGCAGGTTAATCTTCAAACTGTGTTAAGATGTTCCTACACTTTCAGTGGTGGACAGAGGCTCCTGAAACTAGAGCTACGTTTTTGCATGCATTTGCAAAGGACTCGTAAAGAAACTGCTTATTTCCATCCTTTTTCAATTGGAAGATTGGCCATTTTGCCACCTCCTCATGTGTGGGGTTTTTCCAGTGGTAGCCTTTTTACATGCCAGATAGGGTTTTGCAATGTGGTGTAGAGGATACTGCTATGTGAATTATGAATCTTGGAAGATTTAAAATCTGTTATGAAGATCAAAGAGAAAAGCTTTCTATTTGTTTGGGGTCAAATGAAGAAATATGGATATGAGGGACAAGCTTGGGGCAGAGCCTGAACTGGCTTAAATTGTTCAAACTCTGTAAAATGAATAAGTTGTCTAATTTACACCAGCTGCAGTTTGACCTTTATATGCATGTAGAAGGAGAAAAAACATAAACTTATATCAAGCTATGCAGATAAGACATTAGCCTATTGAATACAATTGAGCTACAGCAATTTGTAGTTGTTGAGCATATTGTCATATGATACTCTTCCTTGATTTGCAATATTGTAAAATTGGCTTTAAAAAAAATATGTCTTTTGCTATGTCTATATTGTTAGCTAGAATTTTTATAATCGCTTTGTTTTTTAGTTTTTATTCACATGAAGCCCATCGGACTGCTTAGGAAAGGATAAGACAGCTCTGTTTTCTGCAGCCAATCAATATTTGCAAAGGGGGTATAAAAAAGGAAGGTATAAACAAACCATCACTGTTCTAATGAAGTATCTCAGAAGTTTATCAGTGGCCAAGTATGACACATGAACTGGTCTGAACCAAAGATAATTGAACCAATAGCTGGACAACAGATGTTGTTTTCTCCATTTGATATTGCAAGAATCGCTTGACCTGCTTTTTCTTATCTAAAAATATCTCAGACTGTAAAAATGTCTGGCTCAGCAGCAGCTCAGAACTAGATCAAGAACAATGCTGGTGGGCATTTGGTTTAGAAGTTCTGCAGTTTGAGACAATCAGATCCAGCTCATCAGCACATTTTTAAAAGCTGGACAAATGCATAGTATCAAACTAAGTTATTTACAGCTGTGTTATACCAGTGGCCACTCTGAAATAACACACAGGTACTGCAGCAGACCTGCACAATTCCTGTCCTGTGGGCAGCTGCGCATTGATGTTCTCAGACCTCGGAGTGCTACACAGTGGTTGTAAAGCAGTAAGAGTCTACATGCCAAATTTCCATCCAGTGATACAGAGTAATGTGTGGGAGGGTACAGCTGCAGCTTAGGGCTTGCACTGGAAGGTGCTAGGATCTGCTAGGGAGAGGGTTGTGCTGCAAGATTAAAAAGGCTGCGTCTTCAGAGGGTGCAGGAGAGGAAGCAAGGGGGAAAAGGTGACCCTACTAGCTGCAGCGTAATCTGCATAAATCAAAGTCCTTTAATGAGCTGTTCTTCAGTTTTGTGTGCTGTGTCTCTATAATACAGCAACAACCAGAAATAGGAAAGGTCCTTCCTTTTTAATATAAAATCAGCTGCCTCTTGAGAACTGTCTCTTTGCCCTGAACCCTGCGAGAGGATCTGAGAAAATATGAATGCCACCAGAGCTTGGTTGAAAACCTAGCATATTTTGGGATATCGGGAAGGGTAGGAGTCTTGAAACACAATTGCAATGTGAAAGAACGGATATTGCATTTTACTCACATCTGCTCCCTTGGGAATCCAGCTGGCTCATAGGATTGCTTGGGGAGGACACTGGTGACATAGAGAGCCTGTAAATACATGCTTAGCCAAACCTGTCCTGTTTGGCCAATGTGACAACAAAGACAATCAAGATCGGGTGCCTAGGGATGTTCCTTGGCACCGTTCGAAGCGAACAGTATGGATGCAGCTATAGTGCCTGGGCTGCATCGGGTTATAGGCAAGGGGTACCTGCTTAGACTGGGACAGTGCAGGGTATGTAACCCCTAGGTGCAGGTGAATGATAAATATTTTTAATTGAACTTTTGAGCCATATGTTATTTTTTGATTCACCTCTTTTGGTCTCACGTTCGTGAACAACTTGGAGAAAAAACAAGGGGCAGTTTGCAGTTTACTCTGGAGGGAGGCTGTTTTCCACAGGTTTTGCTTTTTGGGGGTTTGATTGCGCTCCTGGTTGATGTGGTATATTCCTGATATATTCCCATGCTAGCCTTTTCAAATACCATCCAACAGGTGAATTTCTACATATATTATTATGGAAAAGGGGTTCTGTAGGTAATATTTTAAGTATCAGTAATCAACTTTGCAAAAGCACCGTGACTTGGCTGAAGACAAAGCAATTTCTAACAAAATTTTTATCTCAGTAAGCATTTTTTTCTGGAATTGCTCTGATTTTGAAAAACAGCATCATCTAAGTCTATTCATGAACATATTACATTTAAATCTAGCTAGAAATAATGACTATTAATAAATATCTGAATTAATTGCAGCTGGGTAAAGTGTTAATGTTTCTTCAGTATCTATTAATGGAAGAAATTAAAAAATAAACATACAGTGCAGAGCAGAAGATTATGCAAGAGTAGCAATAAGTATCATACTAAAGCAAGAACAACCAGCTGCAAAATAACAGAATGTCAAGTGATGCAACAAGTCTTCTTGATTAGCTGCGCAGGTTGCTAACCAGATTGTTAAGTAATGCAGCCTCCCATTTAGGCACCCGTTCACATAAGATTTTTCACAGCATTCTGCAGTGTATAATCCTATTGAAGCTGTGAAAAGCATCAGGTGTTGAGTTTAGGTATGGTTGACATATTAATTAGACCTGAGAAAAAAACTTTAAAAAACCTGCAGCTGTTAAGTGTTTCAATCCAAATAAAATCCAGGAATAGTGCTGATGCTATATGTAAGAATAATTTGTCATCATCTGATTCAAAAATCTGTGTGGCAGCAGAAGCTGAATTTTTTAAGTCTTCATGTTTTAAAAAAAAAACCTTCAGAAAACCATTAAGATTTCCTTTGGGCACTGGCTGGCAAAGGCTGGCTAAGATTTTAATAGCAATGCTGTTACACATCATAGTATCCACACTGAAATACTTGGATATCTGAAACGCTCAGTGGTAAATAGATATCATTAGAACAAGTTTCAGTCTCTTACGTGACCAGTCGCAAGTAGCTTTCTAAGAACATTCCTGACAGTATGAAAAGGAGCAGAAAAAGGGATGGGATAGAAAAGGTAATATTTTTGTTTTAATTTAATTTAAGCTGGCAGTAGTAAGATTTGCTATATATAAGCATCCCAACTTAAGTACTAAACTCCCCCTCCCCCAATACTGAGGGAAGGAGGAAGGTGTTTGTCCTGATTTTTAATGCTTTGTGATAAACAGTGTAGAACACAAAATACAAGAATTGTAAGTCTTCTTAAAGGTTGGTGCATCATAAAACCTCTGTTGGTGTCACCCACAGTTAGGAATCTTGCACAAAAAAAAGAACAAAACCAGAAGCTTTTAAACAGAGCAGCTTTTAAAAATGGGCTAAAAATGAAAGTGCCAAGGGCAGGAATAAAGAAGTAAGGCAACATTTTAAAAGGATGAAAAGAGAAAGGAACAAGGAAGCACAAAAGCAAAGGACAAACCACGATGGTCAGAGGATCAAGGAAAAGAGGAATAATTATAGGGAACAGGAAGTAATTGAGAAAGGAAGTAGAGGAGTACAGAGCACATCTCAGACAGTGAAAGGAGGCAATGATAGCAAAAAAATGAGTTTGTCTTTGAATCAATGCGGAAGAGGAAACTGAGCTTACCTGTGTGAGCTGGAAGGTGTGTGATGGCATCGTCCAGAGCAGAAGAACATGAAAGAAGATGAGATGCAGGAGAAGGGAGGGGATCTTGGCAGAGTGTCCCTTCTGCCAGCAAGAAAAGGGGATGGGAGGCCCGGATTCTGTGTCTGTGTTTTGTGTACATTTTCCACCTGACATGCATCCACACGCAAATGAAGGAGCAGGCAGCTTTTCCTGCTAAGAACTTGAAAATCAGGAATCAGGCCAAAAAAAAGAATTAAAAGGCAGGAAAAAAAGCCAGTGCTGATTTTTCCTTTCTTTGTCTGTCTCATGATGCTTGAGCTGTAGGATTTGGCGATGTTATTGAAGTAATGCAAATCATATAATGTTTCTTAAAACCCTTGGTATCCATCTAATTCACATTTCATTTGCATTTGTGTTGACATTTTGCATATTTCCTTTCTGCCTAACAGGGAACATTTGAAATTTAAGCAATATTTATGTGTCTGTGTGATAAGAAAGAAAATAAACATAGTTTCCCATATTCTTTTCAACAAGATCCACAATATAAAAAGCCTCAAGCAAGAAACTATATATGTAATAATAGCTTAATCCTCTCTCTTTAGAAGGAGGCTAGTAGACATAATTTAACAAATTCTACGTATGTTTTGGAGCCAGCTAGCTAGAATGAAGCACAGAGAAGAAAGGCTTTGTGAAATTATTGTAATTTTGCTCCCCCAGGCAAAGGAAGAGACCTGGGGATCCCGTGCTGCTGCTCTGCACAAGGCCATGACATGTTGTGTTGGCTTTCTGCAGTCCATGGCTTACCTGAGTGGCCTGGAAATATCTTCTAGCTGGCTAGGATGCTGGAAACTGCTTAGGATGAACCTTCAGCTGTGCTACTACCTTGTTTCTTAGCCAGGCTAAGCAGTTGAAGTGCAACACTTGGAGGGCTATGCCGCTCTCCCAGGTGAAATGGTTTCTGATAAGCAGGTTCATTATTTCAGAACTAGTTTGAGTGTCTCAGCCTAGCATGTTCCCGTAACGTACACACATAAGGGTTTAATTCTGGTGAAAGCCATAGACCTGGCTCAAAACCATGCTGAAAAACGTACTGTTGACATGAGACTTGGGAGGCAACAAATGATGTAATGGGAGGTAAGTAACATAGATAGATTTTGTCCTCAGTTTTTATTAAGTTTTAGAATATAAGCTAAACTATTGCTTAAATTAAATTTTAATAAGTATACCCTATCTGCCCTCTTTTTATTACTGTAAACTTGATATATTTAAAATATGGATTTTGGATGCTAATGCTTATTTTTACAAGGCAAAGTGTTTTCTCTCTCATCTTTGTGTTTAACCAGAAACAGGCAAAAAAGAGGAAGAGAAAGTAGTGAGAGACCTAGTCTAGGAAAGTACTGAAAATATAATCCATTTGGCTTATAAGTTTGGGGTTATATTCAGGGTTAATGGATATGTGCCACAAACCGTTCTCTGTTCATTTCTTCCTTTCATACATTAAAAATGGGAGTAAAATATTTTCATGTCACACAAGATAAATCTATTACTATTCATGGGAAACTGAGATATCATTATGATGAATGCCACAAGAAACTAATAATTCTGGGTGCAGCATAGGCTTGGAGGCTTGGGAAGATTTGCACTAAATAAAGGAGTGGCCAGAAACTGAATGAGCAGGGCTGAATGCCTGCCTTTTCTGTTAACTCTTGTCCAGCCTGTACACCAAATGAAGTAAGGATCCTGTGGGAAAAAATACTGATCCATCATGTAATTATAGACTGAGCACACAGTTAAAGATGCATCCACACAATGAGGCAGAGCTGTGCAAATACAAACTCATTTTTTGCATGTCCTAGCATTTGAGTTCTTCACTCTGTAGGGAAGCCACATACAAAAGCCTTGCCAAGTAGGATGGTCTGGGGCTACTGTACAGAGTTCATAAGGATTCCTTTTTACGAGCCCATTGGTTTCCTCATAAGTTGCCTTATTTGACATAAAATACAAACTTATATGCACACACAGAGGAGTGTACACATACACAAATGTGTACGCACACACACAAATGTGTACACACACATGTATTTACACCTATATCTGACCTGAAGTAATGTAGTGGTAACAGGCAGTCGAATTCACCCAGTGAATCTAGGTTTTTCCGTGAATTTCCTGCCCCTTGCTAAAACAGTGCTCTTCACAGTTGAGATGAGTTGTGCAACAAGATCACACATAGAGGGGGGTTTTGTTACCAGCGTGGGAGGAGTAGCCAAGGGATCTGCAATTATGTGGATTGAGAGTATAAACCTCTTACACAGGAATGCACAGGAGATCAACTGCATTCCTGCAGTCCAGTGCCTGCGGTAACAGCAGAGAAAGGCTTGAAAGCTCCTGAAATAGAGAAGACTTTTTTTGCCCTCCCAGTTGTTGTTTTGCTTAGCCTGTTTGCTGGGACAGCTTAGAGGTACAAAACAGATGAGAACCAGCTCTGTTTACCTTAATTGATCTGTTCATGCTGAAGTCTAATTTCTATGTCAATGTTTTGATGTTTTCACTGCTGAATGTTTTAGCAGACACAGCCCCATACGTATAGAAAGTATGAAGAAGGAAAAATATTGAGGCAGAGAACAGCTTTCCTTTTCCTTCTTTATAAGTTTTGAAAGATAATAGAATGAATTACAGGTGAGAAACTTAAAATATGGTCTTCATTAAATTGCCTAGCTATATAGATTTTCTTGTCTGGGAGGTTTTCTGCTTACATTTCATTTTCTGGATAGTAATTATTGACAAATGACACATTTTAGTTGTGCTGTCTTTGCAGCAATAATGAGGCTGATTTTCACTGTGTCATCTGGTCACTGATAATTTTCAGAAATTATTTTTCAGCTACTGCTGTAAAATTTTGCAAAAGATGGTGTACTCATATTTCTTGTCAGAAAGCACACTTTTATTTAGAAGAAAGAAATGCATCCAGTAAACAGCATTGGCAAAATAATGAAAAATAAAATAAAATACTAGCAAATTTTCTGTGTGTAGTACCTTATAATTACATTTTAACACCCTGTAACAATCACATTATATATGATTTGTGCAAGCAATGCACAAATTTTTAGACTGAAGTATCTTGTATTTATTTTGATGATTGAATATATCGTAAGACCAATTCATGAAGTCAGTATAATCAATAAAGAAACAGAGCCCACAACACATCAAGACTAATAACATAGTAAAGCTATTCAAAATATATGACCGAAAAATCTCACAAAGAGTAAAATTCACTTCTTTTTCAGGAAGACGAAAGAGTTTTGTGTTCTATTGAAGTCCTCTAGTACAAGATAAACTATATTGAAAATGAAAGTTCCTTTGTTGGTCTTACTGCAACACGTGAAGTTTGGCTATCAGTTAAAACTAAAATAAGACTGGGCGTATATAAAGCATGAAACTGTTTATTCTATTAACTGACATGTGGTTGTGTATATTTAAATGTCTATGTTCCCTCTCATTTCTTTGGTATATCACTAATTTGATACAGATACTCTCTTGAATGACCCTGAAAAACAAATAAATTACCAGCAGTGACATAGACAAGTGGCCAAACACATTCATTGTACTTAATGTACAAGGTCGTGTTTCAAATTTTGGTGCAGGTGCTGACGTTTACACATAAAATTGGTATTTGTATACCTGGATGCTGCTTGAATAGCAAATATAGAACAGGAAAGTCAAGTTTGCATGTAGCTTTTCAGTGTATTATCAGTAATTTTAAATACAGTATAAAATAGCTTATAGGCTATTATGTCTACAGTTAATTGTGGTTTTGATATCCCCATAGCATTAAACCTCCTTATAGATTTACTGTGTTTTGAATTATCAATAAAAGGCACTTGTGTAAGATGGAATCTCAGCTCCACTGAAAAGTAAAACCAAAACTGACTGAGTTCAACAGAGCCAAAATTTTTTATGTTTATAAGCTAAACTTGCTAGCTTGCTATATTACACTGGTTTGCTTAGTATACCTTGCTGCCCTTGAGAATTATAGGAGACAATTATCAAGAAGAGTTGCTTGCAGTGATCCAGCAGCAAAAGCATCACACATTACAAATACATATTCCATTTTTTGTGTATGCTCACTCTCTTTTCTGGGAGTTCACTGCACATGTCTTTTGATTTCCAGTGAATTCTGATATCTAAGTGCAAAGTGATGTTTATTATTACGATTTATGTGTTTGTTTTAGTTTGATTTTCTCCTTGCTCATTCTTATTACAGCAACACCATGATTTTAGGAATAAATTTTTTTTGTACAATGGATAAACATGGAAAAGTTTCATTTCTATACTCTCATTTAGCCAAGTCTTATGTAAAATATAGTACTTAGAAGAAAAATATATTGTCAATTGATGTGATAACTATACTTATAGATTTAATCTAGATGTTACTTCTAACCAGTTTATCATAAGTTTATAGGTCTATTTTAATGCCTAAATTACTATAGTGACAACACCAACTAAACAAGTGAAATGTTAACCTAAAAGTTCTGAATATATTTTCAGCAATGCTATACTATAAAGTAGACTTTTCTATGGTTTGTATCTCAGAATGCTGTATGTAACATGTAGAACATGTTACTATTTTACTATTAATAGTCAAAAAGTACCGTAAAATGGTGAAATAAAGTTTAAAAAACAGTATGCTGTAATTAGCACGATGTAGAAAAAGAAACTTCAGCAATAGAGGTATGTGGCTGTACATGTCAGTGTAGCTAACACTATTACAGTTGGAATGGCAGGTCAGCAATGTATTGTCTTCTCTGATGCTCACTTTTGATTTCCTGTTTTCACAACAGGATGTTATCACTAAAGGAAGCTTTTCTTTTCAGGATACATTCCTCCCTGGAGTGGGAGTCTCTGGTCTTTAATAGGCCAGACCCAGAGTAAAACCTGTTCCCAGAGTTTGTTGTCCTCTGTACCTTTCTTAGACCTGAACTGGTCTCGTTGGATATTTATAATTGAAGAACTGTTTTTACATGGACCGTCACAAATGTGGAAAGGAAGTGGAAATTTATAGCCTTAACTTGATTTCATATTCCTAGATTTTAATTGCTCAGATAAATGGCATATGCAAACATCATACAAAGCCAGAGATGACAAAACCCTAAAATCCTAAAAAAGATTGGTTGTACACTTAGAGAGTGTAACTGATTAATTTGTAATCAGCTTTAGTGACTTCTCTTGCTCTCACAATTAAGAGGTCCAAAGTATCAGTCATTATCATAGATGCAATCTGAAATGGAAATACAAAGCAAAAATATTAGTTTTATGTAGTACAGGGATAAAATTATTTGGTGTAATTGAATATGCTTATTGCATTGATTGAAGTGTTCAACATACCATCACAAACATCATCGTAAATCTCGCCATCACTGTAAGTTGAAAAAAAGAAAAAGTTTTAAAAATTGACACATAATATATATGTATTACTATTTGCACATGGATACAAAATAGTGTAGCAGTATGGTGCAGACGTGCATCAAGTAATTTGTTTGCGACCTAGGGAAGTGCAGCCTCTGTGGTGACAGGACAGTATTGAGCAAGATTGTCAAGCCCGAAGGATTTTCAGTGAAGGTTAGAGCTGGATACATTTCTTTCTAACATGAAAGGCTTGCTTTATTAAAAGCTTATTTTTTTTTTATTTAAGATTTTAAGTAGCTGTTGTAACAAAATCATAGAGAAATTACCTTAAAAAAATCAAATACTTACTGATTTTTGTAAATGAAAACCAGAAAAGATAAGGAAAAAAAGCAGTATGGCCCTGAAATTCTTATTTGTTTCTGTGTTTGGCAATACCATAATGGTTTTGGAGGAGCGGCTTTTTAGATATTTAATTTAGGTAATGACTATAAATGATACATGCTCCATGAACAGGAATTTTCAAAATATGTCGCTTAGATACATGAACAGGCCCACAGAAATCAATAAGGCTATTTTTGTGTAAGTTAAATTTGTGCAGGCATCAGTTCTGAAAGTGATGTCTGATTTCATTTTTAAGGGTCTAACATAAAGCCTGTTGAAGGAAATGGAAAGGCTTCGTCTAATGAAAGTTTTGGAAAAGAACCTGAATGCTGAACTCCACGCAATTATTCAGAGCAACACTGAGCCAAATCTGCTCAATCCCAATAAGACCGGAATAAAAATAAGCCTAAAAAAACCCCGGTCCATTTTCATCGAACCTTTGAAAATGGCATCAATAGACTTAATCACAGTAATGTGGAATACAGTAATAGAGTCAAGTACCAATAATGCGTAATTTATGTAATTTTTTGTGCTTTCAACCAGAGTTTATGGTTAAGCAATGAGGAATGGAGACCTGGAAAATTTCCAGCATGGACACATGTGACTGATTTTTAAGAAATCTAAACTCCATAGAAATAAATAAATTTGCAGGATGGGAATGACATACTAAAATAATTACATTTCACTTTTATTTAACAAACAATTCAGTACACATTTAAGTGTTGTAACAAGTTTTTCAAAAAGCTCGCTTTGTACTTACTTCTGAACTAAATTGCTCCTCAGAACATAGCCATCTGTAAAATTGAAATATATATGTATTTAAGTTAAATTTAAATATTCATGTTATTTCTACTGTTACTAGCACTAGTTAAACGCAGTTTTTCTCCTTTAGGCATTCATACAGAAAGACGTAATAGAAGATAATTGTACAATGGATATGTAAACAAAGAAAATTTTGTTGTCCAATTTTAGTTTTAATTATTCATATCTGCTTGTTTAGCATAATGTGGTGCATTAGAGAGGAGATCATGCAGTAGCTACAAGACCAGTTAGATTTCTGCTGAGCCAGATACATTACATATTCATAAAATGTCATTTCTCTTGCTTCCTTGCAGTAGTTTCCATTGTGTACAAAACTAGTGCTGAAAGGAAGAAATAGTGATACAGGTCATGCAAAATTAGGTTTTTATCTTACATTTTACTTTCCTGGTTGCAGTAGTGGAGGGTGAAACAATAGGAATTAACAAAAATATACTACAGTTCACAAACTATAGCACAAAAGTTTGGTATAATAATATTTACAGTAATAAATAACAGAAATGTGTATAGGTTCCTCTAGGGAAAAATATGTCTTAAAAGATGTATACACTAATTAATAAACTGTAATGGTTTACAAAATTTTAAATGTATCATATTGATAAAAACTGTTTATATAGATAAGGGAAATAACTTAGAAAATCTACTCCCTAGCAAATTATTCTATTACTCTGCTGTATTACTAATGAAAGCAGATAAAATATACGTATTCCCTTCAATATATGTATTACCTTGAAAAAATTACTTGCTACCCTTGGTAAAAGTTACCTACTGAAATACTTGCCAATTGGCATAACATATATAAGCAAAGAGAAAGCTCTAGCAATAGTTACATATTTGTAGCTAAATATTGGTATGATGGTATATAATTAGAACAGTTCTGAAGGAGAAATGTGATGAGAGTTTTTTAGTAATTCATACACAATTCATGGCTTTTTCAATAAGCTTATTAGCTTGACTTGTGAAGTTCCTTGAATTCTTAGAGCTGCTCCTGTTCTGTGTATTCTTTCTTCACTTACAGTCATGTACAAACATGGTGTACTTGCCAGCCGGATGTTCATGTGTCAGTCCTTCCACTGGTGCAAAGCATAATCTCAGTTCTTCTGATGGTCCCTAGCCATTAAATATGTGAGAGATACAGACTCTGCTGATCTGCCGCTCTTTCAAACTTATTAATCCAAAATGCCATGTCTGAAGTTTCTATTTCTAACTAATTTAATTCATATTTTTGTGGCTTCCATAACAGGGAACAAGGCAGCAGGTCAGCGCACTTGATCTTGATTACCTGCCACCACTGAAAGCTGTGACACATGAGGCCAGCTGCTCTCTGACACTGTAAAAGAAGCTCGGAGGGGATGCAGTTTATGTTTTCAGGCACTGAAGTCCCTTTATATCCTACTGTTTAAGCAAAATCTACAAAAGTGAATTTAATATTTTTGTATATTTCAAAAGGTATGTGGGTCAGACCAAGGCAACTTTAAGAAGGGATTTGAGAAGGTAAATGAGAATCAGTTCTTTGTTTCACTTCTGAAATTTCCAAGCATTTAATAACAATTAAAATAAGTGATAGCAGAACATTTTACTAAGATCAGCTTTAAAAAGTGGGAAAAAATTATAATTTGTTATTTTGTTTGGTTTTGTTTAATTTTTGTCAGAAGCGTGGAACTATGGAATGCTTCATAAGGTAATGTTCAAATGGAAGAATTCGAGTGCAAGAAGGTAACAAAAACATTTTTAATGGTTGTTTTTCCTTTAAAAGGTAAAATTGTAACTTCAAGATTCAAGGAGCTAGAGAAACTAGAGCAAATAACCAAAACTGTCATGCACTTAACCAAAGTAGTACTCAGACTTCGCTAATTATGTGAAAATTGGCAGAGATCTACTCAGAAGTTTTCAGGAAGGATATTTTTATTTGTTTTACTCTTTTATGCATAACAGATCAGTAGCTCCTGTCAGTGTTTGAAAGGCTTTGAAGACTATGTGAGGAAAACAGCCAACATGAACTACTTTCTTGTTTGTTTGTTAGTAGCTTGATTTGAAAAATTCAGCATTGAAAGCTGCTCTTCCCGAAGCGGCTACACTACTGCAATCCATATTTTGAAGAACATGTATGTTGTTATACAAGAAATTTTTCCTCACCCCGCAGGCCTACTGGGAAGAGGAGTATACTCCAGACTGTAACAGTTGAGTACAGAGGGGATAAAAATACAAGTAAATTGACTGTATCAGTCTCAGAAGTTTATGTCACTGGACTTTCTTCTTCGTAGATCAGAGGTAAAAAGTAAAGGTGAGTGAAAGTATGGTACTACTTTGAACGTAGCCTGTTCCACACAAACTGAAGTTTCATTACGTGGCTTGAAAAGTATTGTAACAGGAGTACATTCATAAATTGAAACCAACAGTAAAAGGTGCAATCTTCTCCAAAAAGTGCAAAAACTTCTGCCAATGCAGATCCCAGCCAAGAGTTTCAAAGAAACACTGAAAAGCCTTATGCAGCTTCCTAAAAAAAGCAAGCATGCCAATTATGATATCTGTGTTGGATGAGCTTGGGGCTAGGGGAAAGAAAGACTCCTAAGCATTTCCCCCAGCCTTAGCCTGTTGAAAAGATTAAACTCCATCTCTGATAATCCGAAGTAAGAATACTGTTATTGATTTTCCCTTGACTGCAGCCAATGGTCAAGTGCTTCCTAGAGGTGTAGCAAGGATTTTATTATACTTTTACTAAATTCTGTGGAGTATCGTAGCTAAACTCTTTTTGTCAAACAGAGGGAGATGGAAGCAATAAAAACATCTGCTAATCTTAGTTGATCCAAAGCAAGATTTACATAACTAAGTTGTCTTTTTTCTCACATTTGGTATCTTTTGCCTATTGGAGCTTTAATTTTTTTAAGGCAAGCCACTCTTAAAATGCAATAATAAAATAACAATGTACCTCTTGTCAACCACCAGGGAAGGGAAAAGACTGGTCTTACATTCTGTTTAAGATGCCAGAGGAGAGGGTTATTTACATATCCTGACTCAGTCTCTGAGAATTTCATTTGTAGTATAGCCTTTTAATAAAACTTACATTTTCCTTCATTGTTCCTGCATAAGACCTTGGTATCATCTGTACTTTCTATAATTTCAAGAAATTCCCCTGGTTTAATCTGTAAATCTTTAGGTCCCCATCTTCTTTGAGGCAAATCCTGGACTGTGGTGGTAGAGTAAAGAACTTTAATTTCACCTTCAAACTGAAAAAATAAAATACAGAGATGGTGGTTACAAAAGATAGATGTAACGCTTATGATCAGACATTTTTTAGACCAATATATTCCGATCTATTACTTATTTTTTAAAAATTAGGCAAATAATTTTTTATGCTATGTAGTATGTGCCCATGCTTGCCATTTGGTCTTACAAATGCTCAGATCACTGTTTTTACAAGTAGAAATACTTCACCTTTCAAAGGCAAAATCATGTATTATTTCCAAATTAGAGGGTACAAATTAGAGGACACTATACAGATATTTTAATCTTTATATTTTATCCAAACAAAACTTTCCTTGAACAAAACTTCCTTTGATCAAAACTTACTTTGAACTTTTTTCTGAATTCTTTCTCTTCTCTTTCCATCTTTTTAAGCTTTTGTACATCTTTTTCACCTGATTTGAATTTCCCAAGGCTTGCTGGTTTTGATGAACTAGAATAAGAGGATACAGATAAAACCAGAATTAGCAACACATCTGAGGTATTGATGACCCCTCTGATAATTTTAGTGAAAATGCATTTGCCTTCATGTGTCTTCAGTATGTTTTGTTGCTCTACTAAACTAATATGTATAATACAATACAGATTTACTTTCAAAAGAAATAAAAAGTTGGGATTGTCTTTCCTGCGTTTCTCTTTTAGTAAGTTCTGATGTTTATATATCTATCACATAAGTGAATATGGAAAATTATTCAAAGTATCTAGCTGCTACAGCAAAGAGAGATTTAAAGCTACCTGAGGTAGTTTAGTTAAACAATAGCCATCATTTTAGAATCTCTAGGCAGGGAGCCATTTTTTGGACACCTATGTTTCTTTGGGCAATAAGCTTAATAACACATGTACTCCTATGGAGGCAGCTGGAACATCTTAGCATTTCATACAGCAGCTGTGTTAGTCTTCTGTTCCTGTGGAAGACCTTGCTATGCCAGGGAATCTGCATTACGTGACTCATTTCAAGTTCTGTTGGTTTTTTCCATATCCTTAATACTCTTGGCTTGTATCAATGAGCCTGGAAGGGTTTCATGACCTAACTGCCCTTCCTGATGCTGTACCTGGAAATTTAAAGGCTGACTCTACTTTTTGATCCTTCCTGATCTCTGTAGCAGTTGTGGATGACAGTTTCACTGATGATGAATGTAAGTGTGGGTGAGTACTAACCTAGATTTAGCTTTGGAGGGCCATGTGTTTTCCTTTGACTATACAGTTCAAAGAGGTCTCTCTGCTTTAATGCCTCCAGACTAGATTATTCTAGTGCATTCTATAACTACACCTGAGTGGCGTTAGAGACAACCGCATAGGACATGTCTCAGTCATCTTCACAGATGCATCTGTGCTCATAACATATTTGTGCTCCAGAGATGGCTGTAACTGCCTGGTTCAGGGATAAAAGTTTTTCGAGTTGAACTTTACACCTCCAGATGTGTTTCATACTTATAACACAGGATACTAGCTCCTTTTCTTTTAAAATACTACAGCAGCTGGGATGAAGTATTTATCCTAACAGTTCCCAGATTTTGATAGAAAGAAGACTGCATGCAGAGAATCTACAATGAGGTACCTTTCGGCCATGCATTCATTTCTACCTCTTGTCCATCAGGGACTGAATTTGTTGAAATTCAAACAATGTTTATTTATTCAATAGTCTAGTTATTATTAATAATTATCTAATTATGAAATGGAGGCAAGGAGCCTTCAACTGCCATTGTCAACAGTAGGGTCAGGAGAATACAAAACTATAAAGCACTATTACAGTAGTAGTAGCAGCATATAAGTAGAAATCTGTCTCTAGTAAATACTTTGAATATATTTCACAGTATATTACAGATTTCTAGACAGGGGAGTAATTCCCATTTTCACTTGCCTGTGTTCAGGGGTGGGCGGGAAGTCTGAAGAATCCACATCATCATAAACATCATTGGCTTCACAATCTGAAAAAGATTGGAAAGAACAATGGAAAATTACTATGTAATCCTTGAGTAGTGAATGTGTTGTATAACAATTCAGGGTAGTATAGCTAAATTGACAAGAAATTGTGACAAGTAGTGTAGCCATTTATTCTCTATAGTAACTGTGGGTTCTCTTTTGCACAATATACTGTGCAAAACAAACACCAGCCAACCTTTTCAGAATAAGATGCTTTTTTAAAAATGATAGGTATTCACTGATACTTTAATCTTCTTAAGCTGAAGCAAGTTTTAGCATGTTTGCTGCAGTAGCCTTTAATCTTCATTTTAATTTGTCCATTTCTCACTGTGTTGCATCAGAGTATATTTTTGGGGTTTGATGTTAATGTACTTTCAGACACTTCTTTAGCACTGGCTAATGTACCATTGCTTAGAAGTGGATATGAATCACACGTATGTTAGTTTTTAGGCCATCTTGCAATGCTGAAGCAATGAAAAGAATTCTTACCCCAAGAATGTACTTTGAAACACAGTCAGCATATATGTAAGGAGGAAGCAGTTGTTCAACTCATATTAATGGTCAGAAAAATCACAGCAGGAGATAAAAGGTTTAGAACTCAGTTCAGGCAGTGGCGTCAAAAATTGTAAGAACTTGCTTTGTATTCTATGGCTGAGCTGATATTTGTGATTATATGTTATTCTGCAAACATATTGCAAGTACTAAAAATAACAAGAATCTTTTTTTCCCTTTGAAGCCTTGCATTAAGTGGATCTTTTCATACTTAATGTCAAATAAAATGAACTAGTGGAAACCTCACATAGAAACTATGTGGCTTCTTAAAAATACATCAAATTGCTTTCTAGAGAGCTTAGAGTGTCTTTCTACCTCTTTGTCTGTAGTCAAATCAGTCACAATAGTTGAGATTTGTTTGCTGGAATTGGGAAATCCTGTTTCCTTCCTTGGATGTATTTTTGTGTCAAGCATGATACAGAGTGATGTATACAGAAAAAAAGGATCAGGAATCAATATAGGGACTGAACAATGGACTATTAATTACCTTTTCCAGATGGCTGTGTTGAAGGAGACATGCTGGAAAAAAATATGCACATTAAGTATTTATGTCACATTAATAGACTTTCGCATCATTTAAATAATTTAAAAAACTTGCAACACAAGGGCTCCAAGTAATCTCCAGACATTCTGAAGCTCCACTCACACTAGTGACACTCCTGGACTAAATGTATTTTTATACCATTAAATCAAAATAAACTGGTTCAGAACTGAATGAGAGAAGCTGGTGGTAAAAACACCAGTTCCTGATCTAAGCTCTAGGCAATATGGGAAGAAGACTGTTTGGCATACTATTCATAAAATTTGGATCGATGGTATTGTACTCATGAGCCAAGTACAGCTTAACTGGGGATACAGCAAACTTACATCACCACAGTGGCACAAAGATGAGGGATCATTTTGGGGCTCTTCACCAAAAAAATTTTTGATTTATTTTAATTATGAGACTTACGCAACAAACACAGTTTGTTAAGAAAGTAATTATGTTATGCAGGAGAAAAGAAAGGAAGTCAGTGGTTTTGCAGAAAATTATCATCCTGAGCTGCAACTTGATGCGTGATTCATTAGGCTGCTGTGAGAATATGTTAGTAGCATATAATCAATGCTTTATTAGAATTAGTTAATGTGCATTGTGATTTCCTGGCAGACTCTTACAACAAATCTCCATTATCTTCTGCCCCATTGATTTTGGTTGTTTTTTCTCGTACACTTTTCTTTTTTTCATCTTTGACCTTTAGCCTCTTCAAGATTCCCCAGGACCAGATACCATTCTTATCTTCATCCTGTGATACAGACCTTTGGAGTATGCATGCAATTATCACAGTGTAAAATGTAAAATTCTTTTTAAAAGGTCCACTTTAAAATTTCCACACGTAATCCTCATTAATAACACCCATGTATATACCACAAGGTGAGGACACTTACCAAAGTGCTAAACGCTAAAATGCCAAATTAGAAATATGTCATTTGTAGATATTGAAATGTATTTGTAGGTATAGATATTAATCTAGTGACTTACTGTTTTCATGTTGCTACTCAGCAAGCTAACATTTTAGATTGTTATTTTAATTTCAGCACTGTTAAGTCTAGTTGAGGATTTGGGGATTTTCAGGATTGCATCTTCTTTTGCTGGCATACCAAAATTATGTACAAAACAAAACTTCTCCAAAAGAGTAAAGAACCCCTTTTCTTTGCTTTGTGAATCCATCCTGAAGTATACTCACTTGCTGATCATCCTAATAATTGCTAATTATTGTGTCTAATTATGAAATACTAAAAACTGAAAGGAAAAGTGTTAAAGAATGAAATTATTTAAATGATATAAAAACTTACTTAGTTACAGCATCTTCATCATCAATCCCATCATAGATTTCTTGATCAGAAGGAGGAGGTGGAAACATATCTTCAACAGATCAAACAGTGAATTAATACCTTTTATATATTTACTGTTGCTGAATAGGGTATTCATTACTGGTCTCTTAAGTATGTCAGATGGGTGTGCAGTTAGTGCAATATCCTTGGACATGAAATCTTTCTGTAAGCCAGCACAGCCTATTTATTAAAACTATGATTTAGACTTATCCCAGCTGGGAATGCCATCCAGAGCATTTAAATGTAGTACTGCCAATCACAAGAGCACGAATAATGAAAACAAATGCATTTTACACTGTATCCAATAAAATTCTAAATGGCTGATTTTTGTTATGATGACTGGTGATTTTCACATTTTTGTGTGTGACTCTGGTGATCATTGAAGATGTCAGACCAACACTCTCAGCAAGTGATATTTTGTGTTTATCCATGGAAGCCAGAGGCAAGTGCAATGTAAGCTCCCCGTTTTGGTCTCAGTTCTGACCTTTGAGCCCCACCTCCTTCAGTGCAGGGTTAGCTCAGTTTCCATGTCCAGTTCTATCCACTGGTCAGAGTAATCACTGATATCTGTATTTAGCTGGCAGGAGCTTCATTCAGCACTGCCAGGGGATGCTTCTGCCATGACTAGTATCTAAACTCTAAGCTGAGAAAATGATCTGTCCTCTTGTGATCAACAGAGTGCTACGTAAATATATGTGCTATCAAAGCGGAAACTGGGTTTGAATATGTATTCTTGACAGCATGAAACTTATGCAGTCATACCAGGCAGGACTCCAGAGTACTACTGAAAGTGAAGTTCCCCTTAACTCTGTCATCAAAATACAGCTTTAATAGGTAGTATTACTGGCTATTTAAAAACTGGATTTCTCCTGCAACAAACATCTTGGTCATGTTAATATTTTGCCAATTATATCTGTGCTGTTTTGTGGGATGATTTACCTTCATCCAAAGAAAGTAAATTAAAGTTTTGTCATCTTGCAGCATGCTTCTGATCCACAGTATCTGAAGACAAAACCTTCTTGCCCGACTTCTCATGAGTGGAAAGAAAATTAATTGGGCCACTACACCTCCTTGTTTGTTGCCTGTTAGCTAATATTTAGGATGTGTACATATAATTATTGCATTATTTGGAAGCTGCGGAGATCTGAATTTGAAGGTAAGCAGTGCACAGAAACAACTCTTCCCCAAAAGTATACATGGAACTTACTTCCAGCTCCACTTTGACCACCACTCTGACTGGAAAAAGAAAAGAGAGGTGTTTTAGAGAAAAACAGTCATCCTTTGGAAAAAAACCCATATTGACCACCCATCACTTTTGTAGTTGTTATTTCTAAAACTTTTGGCTTTGGCACTTGTCTACATTGCCAGCAGAGCACTACAAATTTGGCACAGGAAGGTCAGGCTTACGCTTGTGTGTTCTATATGAGCAAGAACTAAATGCGCCAGTTCTTTATTTGTCTCTGTTTTTACCACACTCACACCAATTACATACAGTCAAATAGTAGTTGCATTCTTACTAAATCTAAAGAAAATGTGTCATCTAATTCATAAATGAACTAGCTCTTAGATGAGGAGAGATTAACTTTTAGCAGATTCAGGTAAAGCAGGACAAAATACTCTTATCTTTTTTTTCCTTGGAAATAATGAATTACAAATCAGAAAAAAAGTATTTAAAAATATCAGTTTCAGTAATTCAAAGGGTTATGAGACAGACAGTTATCAATACCATCTTTAGTTAATGTAAAAAAAAGGACTGTATTTTACAAATAAATTGTGAAGCAAATTCTCTATTTGCATAAATCAATGCAGATATTTCAACCCAATGAAGGTTCACAATTTCATATGAGCCTAACATTCGATCCTAATTGTAAGTAATTGTTAGTGCCAGTTAGCGATTTTCAATAATGTATCATTTTCAAGGAAATGCAAATTGATGTCTACAGCTATAATGATTTACTATATTCAGAATATATTTTATATCCCTGTTAATATCTTCAAACTAAAGCAAAAAATATGGCTCAAGATCATAGGATAATTCATGTTGGAAGGGATCTCAAGAGGATCTCATGTAGGCAGACTTAATGGGAAAGAAAATATAATCTGACTGAACACTAGAAGAGTGTATCCACACCCTTTAGATTCACTGCTTATGAGGGGATTTTCTTGAGATGAAATAGTAAACAAATGAATTTATTGTTCAACTAGCTTTCATTGGGTGCTGCTTTAAACCTCCAAATGCATGTTTCTAACATTTCAAGGGTTCTATATTAACCCAGTGTTCTGACAGTAATTAAAAAATACCTGATAGGTCCACAGTAGTTGACATTATTTCCAAGTCAGAGCCTTACTTGAACTTATACATCAAAACAAGATATTTTTTAAACTTCTGTGCCAAGAAATTCTGAAATACAACAGCCCTAGTCACTTATTAATTTTTGAATATTAACCAAAAATAAAATAGTACTATTTGGTCAAGAGGCTTTTTTTGGTACGGCATTCTTATTGTAGTTTCAAGACATGGATGTATGTCAGACCTTCCAGCAATTCATGTTCATGAACTGAACAGAGTGCTATTAATTGCTAGAGAAGATAAAAATGTGTAAAATACAGCTTAAAGGATTTAATGAATGTGAGCTATTCTTTCATCCTTCCAAGTTCCTTACACTATTATTTTAGTATGCAACAGTGCAAGTATTCTTGTTTGCTTTTGAATTCAATACATGTTCTAAATTCCTTGCATTGAGGTGGTTAATTGTAATGCTTGCCATAGTGAAAAGGATTGGTCAAAGATACTTCTGCAGTGAAGTACCTAATGCTCAGATTACCTAAAGCCTAAACCAACTAAAGTAACTCTTCTGACTAGGTTGCGATGCTATGAAACCAAAGTGCAAGGAGGAAAGCTGATATTGAGCAACCTGGAAAAATATCAGCTATGAAACTGTATGAGTTACTTCAAGAATGCCAGCCTGGAGGCAGATCTTTCCAAGCGCTGTTTCCGAAGCTCATGGGCATGTTCTAGCAGTAGCAGCCAGCCAGCTGCTTTCCCCTGGTTCCAGCCAGGCCTCTAAGTTAAGGTTCTGGGAAGCAGTAAAGACAGGTGTAATGGCTGTGTTTCAAGGTTGTTGTCTGACACATTGAAATCCCCTACACCCATATGCAGATCTCTTTATCTGAATCCCAGGTATCTGTTTCAGCACATCTGGACATGTAGTGGAAAATGAGCACTGGTTTGCTGCATCATATGACAGAATCAGTCTTTAATGTGAGGTTGGATAACAGAGGTACTATCATCCTGTTAGGTGATAGCCTTGACTTTTGTCACAAGATCACTAGGATATTTCCCTGCTAGTAAGTTTGATATACTGCCAGAGATGGCACGCCTCTAGCTGCTGATCTATTTGATGTGAAAAATATGACAGACTGAAGTAGAGAGTTTGCAAGGCGGTGCAGCAGTGCAAATACATGTGAGACTGTGCCTTAGAGGAGAAGTTTCTGATGAAGTCAAAAAATTATAGCTTATACCCATCTCATGGGATTTTATAAGCCTTATTTTCAGGACTAATAACATTAGCCACACTCTCTTCTGAAGGGCCATCCTAGTCATGCTTCCAAAAGTCCCATCTCTCCAAAAAGAAAGAGGTAGAAACACTCACAGTTTGAAAGCAGTGAGGGTGATTAGGAATTCCTCAGTGTAGTGAGTGTTTCCACTGCTTTTAGAGTGTTTTATTCTTGCATGTTAGAAAAGGCAGTATGTGACTTCAATAGATAGAGCAAGGGAAGAGAACTAAACTTCTTGCAGGTGATTTTCCTTTTGATCTCTTTTGGACTGCAATGCTGTAGATCCTCTTCCAACACTATGGATTGCTTCTGAATACGTGTGCTTATAGATGCTGGATTTCAGAATTCATTCTTGTTCCTCTGACTCGTCCAGTTTGAATAGCTTCATTAGATGTTTCTGATATAAGCAGCTGTTCTTTTGTGACCAAGAGTCTGCTTGGTTGTTGTAAAACTTCCACTATCTAGGCTGACTGGGTTGAATCACTGTCTTCTTTTCATGGATTCCTTATACATACCTGGTAGTACTGTCCTGGTCTCCAACATCGTCATAAACTTCTTGGTCAGTCTCTGAGTGTTTTGCAGTGGCTCTGGCGGATGGTTGTTGCTTTCTTCTTAAAGAGTCATAGTCAATCTCCACCATGGTTGTTTTAATGTATCCATCTAAATGAATGAAACGGCACAATCAGGAAGGGGTAGTTTTAAAGCTCATGGTAAAAGGATGTTTAGTAAAATGTTCAGAATCAGTGACTGAATTGTATGATCTTTGTAAACTTTCAAAGAAACATCTCTTTCCAAGCAAACTCAGTTAGAGTCTCCATCTGTCTACACAAATACAAATCTCAGATCTGTCTCAGATCTCTCCCCAAACCCTCCTCAGCTGATGTCCTGTTAACTTCACCTTTGTTTGCTTCTGTGCTACAGCAGAAGAATCCATGAATCATGGAGCAAGCTCCCTTTCTCAACTAACCTTGAGACCACTGCAGTCTAATGGCACATTTTAGGGCAGTGCATGACATAAAGATTCTGATAAGTTATAGGGAGAGACACTTTGTGTTTGTATTGATCATGCTTCAGGTGGGTAGACACACTGCAGCTGCATTTCTATCCTGTTTTCCCTGGATCTTGACTCAAAAAATCTGGCTATACATCTGGGTGCAACAACTCAGGAGAAACTTGCAACAGAGCAGATGGCCTGGTATTGGGAGCTCTGTCTCTGCTGAAGGAAAGTTTAGACAGGTGTACTGCCTGTACAAAAGACAGCATGAATGAATTTTCTCAAAGATGAAAAACTATCACACATTTCTTGAAAATGGAAAATCCACCACCTCTCTGCTTTCTGAGTGAACTCATTTTTTTAGTGTTTTCCCCCCAAACCAGTAACTCATTGATTTTTTTTTTGTTGTTTTATTTAAATGATCAGAACTGATATTTCTCTATTGTTTGGCCTTCTTCAGAAACCGTTACTGGCCTGTGAATAATGAAGGCTTAAGCATTGGTGAAGCAAATCGGGCTGCATCATTGACAGTGCAGTCTTTTAATGTCTTTGCTGTAATCCAGGAGCCAGATCATCATAGTCATAGTTTTACTGATGATATTTATACAGTTAGAGGAATTTGAGACAAAATAAGATCTAGAAATCAGTTAGAAAATTTCCATAGGAATAGGAACAAGACAAACACTTAAAACAGGACATTATGTTCTCTGTTTCTACTTTAGGAACACCCATGTAACTTTTAATACAATACATGAAAAAATGTTATCCTCGTTACTTGTACAGAGCCAGGTTCTGATGCTGTTTGAAGGCTGATATGGAATTACCTCTCAATAGGTCCATGAAGATCCAACACATTGTTCCTAAATTATTCTAGTGTCTGTAGCTATTACATTATGTTGTACAATAACTTCCCACTATGAAGCAAGTTTTGCCTACCAGCTAAGGACAGGAGGGTTGTGGTAATTATTTACTTTGGTGGCCAGTGGATCAACCTTAGTGTAATGCTCATGTTTGCTGTCATACAGTAAAAAGTTTCAGGAGCACAGTGAAGAATCAGAACTCACAACAGCCTTTTATCCTGCCCAGCCACTTTCCTTCAGGGTTGTCTGTGAGGCGAATTATTTCAATCTCGTCCCCCTGTTTGACAGTCAGCTCATTCTTCCCTCCCTTGTGGTCAACACAGGCTCGTGCCTGATGAAGGACTTGAATGGGTCCCGTTAACTGTGGAGAAGTAACAACAAAAGAAATCACAGATGTGGAAAAATGGAGATTTTTCCCAGACATTCAGACAAAAGAGAAAATAACTGTAATGATTATTATTTGTTTCACTGACATTTTAAATAGTCTAGGTAAATAAACAGAAAGGCATCACTTCTGTCTGCAGCTACCCAGTTTATGTTAATAATCAGGAATGAAAAGAGGGCAGCTGCATAGCAGTAGAACAGCTGAAGAAATGACTGGTGAAATAATGGAAATACAGAAACTAAAATGAAGAGGATAACCTGTGGACCCTTCCTCAGGTTCACAAAACAGACTAGTATTTAATTCCAGTGGAAAGTTCCATGTAGGTCCAGAATTACTCATATGAGTAAAAGTTCGTTAACATAAATAAGTCTATCATGTAGTGTTCTGGGCTTACAATTTTATTCTATAAATGATTGTACAAGCACTCACAAGACACACTGTTTACTGGAATTTAGGATTCCCTTTGTGAGATCTTTAGTGTATGTTATTGGAGAATCGCTTTGGATTTTAGTATCTCTGGCTTAAATATATTTGTGACCTTGCAGACGCATGTGGCAGTTCACAATTACAGACCAGCTCAGGAATATCTATCCTGTTCAGATGGTGAAAAATGGGAAACAAAATATGCTCTGTAATATATTTGTTTGTAATTATGAATGATAGCATACTTTAATGGCGACAGGAGAGAAGTCTGCATTCTGAAGACATTCAGTGCCTGCATTTCCCAGTAGTCCAAAAAATGAACTTGAGGCCTGACAAATGCCAGCAAACCCACTATTATTAGCTATCAGTATTTTTCTTTAATATTTGCTCCTTGACACGTAGCAGTCTTTCCACAGCAGACCAAGTCTATGATGTGAGAGAATCACCATGGCTTTATGGTGTGCAGAACATAATAGGAAGAAAAACAAAACTCCCCACTAGGTACAATGACACTGAAAGAAGCACATCATGAACAGGCATTAGTTAGCAGAAAATGACTGGCAGATTTGTAAACTGTGGTAGCATGCAAACCACCAGCTATACAAAAAAACCCAGGAATAACTCTCTCATCATTAAAGACATAGGTTTTGACAGTGATTGTAGTTCCCCTACACTTGCCCTATTCCCTTCCTCCTGATTTAGGCTGGAAGTTACTTTAGGTCCCTTTAGACCAAGGCAAGGGCGATGTGTTTCAATATAATGTAGAAATCTCTTAAGGTCTGAATACTGTTGTATCTGAGTCCAGTGAAGCAAAAAACACTAGTTATATGGGATCAAACTCCCACTTTTATTAAGGACTTCTGATGCCATTCTAGTGGCATAAAAGCTTTTTTAAACAGAAAAGTGAAAGGAAATATTGTTTAAGGCTTTTTTACATAGAAAGAAAGTGAGAAGAGAGTTTAACAAAACTATATAAGCACTGAAAAAATGTCATTGCTTTCAATACAAAGCCTTAAGTCAAGCATATGCCAAACATAAAAGAGTAGCTTAGATCTTTATTCAGAATTTATCCAGGCACTTGAACTACCTAGCATAACAAATAGTTTTGTAGCCAACTGAAAAATGTATTTTGAACTTGACAATGGTAAGTAATGCTTTTTAAATACCTTTTGCAAGATTAAAAAGCAAAAAGCTTACTTTGAATTTCTTCCTTATTTCCTGCTCTTTCTTTTCTTTTTCCTTTTGTTCTTTCTTCTCTTGGTCCATTCTTTTCTTTTCTTCCTTGTCCCGCTTCTTCTCTTTTTCCCTTGATGATCTGAAAGTGCATTGCCAGGACTGAATGTTGCAATGAAGCAAATCTCACTAGAGCTTCCTTACCCAAGGTTAATAAAGAACCACGTGGGGTGGAAAAAGGTTTCTCCCAGTCAAATCCAAGCTACAGATTCTAAACCTTATTGTGGCTGCAATAGAGTAAGCAGCCCTTTCTTCTATATCACAGTATCACAGTATCATAAGGTTGGAAAAGACCTTTGAGATCATCGAGTCCAACCTATGACCCAACACCTACACCTACTCCTACTTGTCAACTACACCATGTCACTAAGTGCCTCATCCAAATTCTCTTTGAACACCTCCAGGGATGGTGACTCGACCACCTCCCTAGGTAGCGCATTCCAATGAACAATTACCCTCTCAGTGAAGAACTTCTTCCTAATGTCAATCCTAAACCTCCCCTGGCGAAGTCTGAGACCGTGTCCTCTCGTTCTGTCACTGGTCACCTGAAAGAAGAGTCCAACTCCTGCCTCACTACAACCTCCCTTTAGGTAGTTGTAGAGAACAATAAGGTCTCCCCTGAGCCTCCTCTTCTCCAGGCTAAACAACCCCAGCTCCCTCAGTCGCTCCTCACAGGGCTTGTGCTCCAGCCCCTTCACCATCCTCGTCGCTCTCCTCTGGACACACTCCAGCATCTCAACATCTTTCTTAAACTGAGGGGCCCAGAACTGGACACAGCACTCGAGGTGCGGCCTGACCAGTGCCGAGTATAAGGGGATGATGACCTCTCTAGTCCTGCTGGCCACACTGTTCCTGTTGCAGGCCAAGATACCATTGGCCTTCTTTGCCACTTTATATTATATATAAAATATTATGTATATATATATAAGATATATATATATTATAAGATATATATATATTATATTACTTATTATAATTTAAAGTAGCTGTCTTCAAGGGGACAGTATGCTAGAAAAGGTTACCTGGAGGTAAGAGATTGGTTCTATATGTGCATGTCCAAACATCTCTGAACTAATTTTGTCAAGAAAGCTTGGAAACTGGTAGCAGTCTATGTGCTGTGGCACAGGCTCCCAATGCTAAATCTTCACCCAGGCCATCAGTGGTTGATACAGTCTGAATGTTGCCTGAGCTACCACTGGACTGTGGTTTTAAACCTAATTGCGACCACACAATCCACACAGCAATCCACACAAATGACAGTCAGTCTTCTGCACTGCATCATAAATTACCTATTGCACCAGGATATGTTGCCTGCTGTGTGTCATGTACTCAGTGGTACTGACACCTGGGCCCTAGGATGTAATTAGGACAATAGCTACTGCTCTGCCATTTGCTGCTGATAATTTCGTTTGAGTAGCTATGCTTTACAAACCCTATGAAACTAATTGAGTGAAGCTCCCTCATTTTTCTCTCTTGGTACATTTGCTAAGTCAATATGCTCAAATAACATTAAAAAAGAGACTAAATGAGGATCACCTGTTTTGGTTATATAATTTAAAAACTATTTGAAGGGAGAATTATACAATACATTTTTGCTGATAGTCATTCTGTGTCTCAAACAAGGTATTTTTGTGAACTTTAGACTATTACTCATTACAAGGGAGTTAGAGCTTTTCTTTGGCTGTTGTCATACAATGAATCCCATACATTTAGACACTAGCAGTGCAGGAGACTCCTCAAAGTAAAGGACTAAATGGCAGAAGAGTGACCAAAGCTCATATTCTGGCTCTGTAGCTGTTGTAGGGGACTCAGGCCATGTGAAATGTAAACCCAGCCTCTCATAGTTTTAAGTCCATTTGTCTAAAAGAAAAGACATGACAAGAGATCTATCTGGGAGCATAGTGTCTGAGGTTATTTTTCATCCTAGGTTGTAATTTCAAACAGTGACTTAGACATGTTCTTTAAATCAGAAATCATACTTCTGTTATATCTGATCACAGTAACCACATCGTTTTATTGCAGCAGTTTTTCCAGCCCAGGGCGTAGCAGATCTAATTACAAAAGGACCTGTGAACAATCTGACTTTCTCCGGGTGAGATGAACGAACACAATAAAACCTGAGAGGTACTGCAATGGAATCATACTTTTGTGCCAGACAAAAAGTGTGTATTTGTTAGCAAGATTTTAGTAATAAAGATGCAATAGGTTATAGAGTTTAAAATTACTACCTGATGTCATTTATGTCTTCATACATCTCTCCATCACTTTCTTGGCCCTATAAGAAAAATTCAGTTTTCAATGGCATTTGGAAAAACCTGAAGAAAATGGACCTGCTATGTAATCTTCATACAAACTTTATAAAAAGATTTACAATAAGATGTAAATACAAATTAACTTAATCTTTGCAAAAGAAGTTACTGTATTATCCAAACCCACTATTATTTTTTTCTGACTTTTTTTTCACTACACCACAATTATAAAGTCCTGTGTTGATGATCGCACTGCCACGATGAAGGTGCCAGGGTTAGCAGTTAAACTGGAATGCTAGGGCTGTAAATGGGATCAAGGTCCCAAGAGTCTTTTAGTCCGAATATAGCCAGGTACTTAAATACATGATACAAACCTGTCTTTATCTAAAACAAGAGCCTTATTACTAGAATAGAACAGGGCCTTTGTTTCTGGAAAATTTCATTGAAATGAAATGCCGGTGGAAATAGAAGGGGTGGGTTTGCTTTTTTTTTAAATCAATTTTTGGTGTCTAGCCAGCTTTGATAATTAGTTCCAGTTTGCTCTGCTTACCCAATTTTATTTCTGCCCTTCACAATAAGTAAGTGCTTCTACAATTTACTGTCAATATGCTGGATTCATTCTGCAATTAGTTTTGTAGTGCGTTGAAGGGATTTTACTAAATTTGTAAGTTTGTGCTGAAAAGGATAAGTTTACCAAGGATAAGACTTACCCCTTCTGTATTTCCATGGCCTATGTGACAAAAAAAAAAAGTAGGTTATTTATTTTTACTGTACAGAAAACAATTAATTCTAGCATTAACTATTTTTAAGCTGCTAATATCAATGATATTAACTAGAAATATATGTAGTCTCCTGCATATGAATCCAAAAATCATAGGTTTTCTAGCTTGCTTTTGTAGTACACTGTAAAACAGCAATATCTACAAACGAGGATATTTCACCATTTAAGTGTTTAATTGATGAATTGATGACATTGATGAACCTACCTATGCTATTTTTATTTTTTTTTCACAAAAATGCTTACATATACAAGAAAGTAATTGTTAAAAACCTAATAAATCCAAACAGACCTCAAAGAACTTCTTTGCACCAGCCCAACAACTGAATAAGAAGGCCAAAGGCTCTTTTACAAAGCCAGCCTCTACCCTGGGCTGCAAGAGGACAAACTCTGTCAATCTGCTGCTCCCTCCTTACTCTGCAGGTAGTTAGGTAAGAAAAGAACTTGGGCTGTTTCAGCTATGCAACTCAGTTTTCTGTACAGCAGGGATGGCTAGCACACTAAATGATGCATGCTGTGCCTGGCACAGGCCAAGTGCTCCCGAGGAAAGCTCAGATTGTGTCACAATCTGCTTCTCTGGCTGCTCCTGGTACAGCGTAGTGACTCACTGCCTCTTATTGAAAGCAGACCATGAAGAGATGTTAAAAGCACAGTCAACAATTTTTTTTTATCAAGTATAAAACAATGCCTGCTTCACCAGAGCACACAGCCTCAATTCTGAAAGAGCAGCATTCATTTTGGTTCAGATTTAAAAATCTCTTATCAGATTTAAAAATCTCTTAATTTATGGACCCAGCATATTTCTAAGCAAAAGGAGGGGGAAAGAGGGCAGATATTTAAAGCAGTTCCTGAGAGTCTGTCACATTAACTATAGAACAGTTAGGGTTAGGAGACAAATGTCTTCACCCACAACACTGCAGAACCAGCGTAATTAGTTACACTAGTCACACATGAATACAATATGCTTTTGCTTATCTTATAAATATAGTATGCTTAAAGCTTCGTGTAGCTACCATTTATTAAAATGTATGCATCTTACCCTGTGAAACAAATTCAACATCATCATAATTTTCTTCATTTTCTGGACTTCTGTAAATATGAAGAAATGGACATGTGAAACCCAGGAAGACAGATTTATGTTTACGTTTTCATTCACCATGGTTCTGGTGCTTCTTTTCAGCTGTTTTATACAATGTCTGGACCACCTGTTGAGCACTTTATGCTACTTGAGTACCCACAAGATTACCTAAATTGTTCCTCCTGACTGTGCCTTGTTTTTTCACACAGGGGTCACCTTGATCTGAAGTATAAAAGGAGAAAAGGGGCCAAAGGCACTCAGGTACCATTGAAATCAGTGTGTAATGAAAAATATAATAGGCAGATGGGTTGACTGAATGGAAAGAATCTGTTGGGTGTTTTAATCATCTTTGCAGGTGCAGGTTTCTCACACAATGCACAAGCAGAAAGCCAGACTTTTGCACAATGTTAAATATAGCTCTAAGAGTTGCTCCTTGACTCATACAGTTTAAAGTCTGAAATAGGGACAAGAGAGTCAGCAGTGTAAAGTTAGGCCAGGTAAAGGGTCTCTGATGTCAGATTTGAAAGCACTGTCAAACCCAGGGACGAAAGAAATTGCGAATGTAACTAATAATATCATCAGAGTGTTTTAACTTTATAATAACTCATTATAGTTGCAAGAAACTAGGGCTGGCAGTCATCATCAAAGAGGTGTAAGTCAAAGAAAGAACTTGTAAGCAGAAAATGATCTTTCACAACCAACTTGGTGCAGAAAGCACTGATACAGGGTGAAAGACAACGTGTCAGCAGGCAGGTACGCATTTTCAGCCACTAGATGGGGCATTTCTGGCGGTTTCCCGGGATACGGCAGCAGCAGCAGCACCGTCCCCGCCACAGCGCGGTGTGTGTGCCCACATACACCGCTCTAATGCCCGTTGTGTTCTGCCTGCCCGCCGATTGCTGCTGTTTGCAGCACCTGCTGGCCAGAGAGCAGCTCCTTATTCGGGCTCAGCTTATTTCTGGCTAGTTTTGACTGCAGATCGAAATGCTTTCAACTGTGTCACTGCGAGCTTCCCTTTTGCTTGCAGCTCTTCGAAGAAGGGTAAAGAGAGGAGATCCACATCTGACAGGGGCTTTTCCGTGTTATCACGACAGGTCATAACGTGGCTCCTGATGCAGTCTCACATCCAGCGCTGAGCTCAGTACTTCCGGCTTGCAAAACTGCTTCCTGGGGTATTGACTGATAGACCTGACCCTCCTGATCCTCTTCCCCCAGAAAAAAATCCAGGGAAAACTTCAGTTATGGGTAAAACTGATTTTCCACCAATATTTGAAGTCTGGGAACCCTTCTGGATTAAAAAACCCAGCTGGGTGTCTGTTCTCTCCTGTCTTCCCTTACCAGTAAGGCAGAAAAAAGTGTTGTTACAGGCAAGAAAATTTAGGGAAACAACTGCATAGATGGAGGACTCAAGCTAATAAAAAGTAATTCCAAACAAGCCAGAGATAGGGTAGGACAAGGAAAGTGGTGTGAGACCTCACTCTCTCAGAAACCTAGGAGACCTGCAACCTTAGGCTGCTGCTGCATGAGAAAAGGAATAGGCAGAAAAAGGTAAGAAAATAAAGACCTTGGGGTTTATGTTCACTTACATTTTTTCAGGGCTAGGCTTGATGTTCCTGGGAGGCAGACTGGGAGCTACTAAGGACTGTAGGGATGGGTGGGAGGCTGGTGGAGGAGGTGGCAGCTGAGTTGCAGAGTGTGGTGGAGGTACAGGTGGGGGCTGTGCTGCTGAGGAAGGAGCTATCTGTTTCAAATCTTCATTTTTGGGGCCTGAGAAAAAAACAAACCAGGCTGAAATTAACAAGCCAGCAGCTGAAGAGGGCATCTCACTCTTTACATGAAGTTCTAGGATAAAATATCAGTACTGCACACGCGCCAGAATAGATGTATTTGTTGAATCTGCTTCTTAGATATATTTGGTGTCTTATCAGAGTAGAGGCTCTGCCTAGAAGAGTGTACTGTCTATAAAAGTACTCTTTGCCAAGACATAAACAAGATACAAAAAACATCAGTTCATTCAGTGTATAGGCCCTTGTGCTTTAAAACTAAATTATGATTTAACTCTACTGAAAAGACCAGCTGCAGAGTTTCACATGAGCATTGATTCACTCCTGCTAGAGCTTTCCTTGCTCAGAGACAGTTTCAAGTGAAGGGATGAGAAATGAAAAGACATTTTGGCGTTGATTAAGGGGTGTACACATGTCTGTACTTCTTTGAATACAATTGTAATATAAGTTGTAAAAGGCTGGGCTTAATTTTCTAACAAGCTCATACTAGAAAAGTGGCAGTTTGAGAAGCTGCACAGAAGCTGAGCTCTCAACAAACACGTGCAGCCTTAAAAAGAATATGATGCAGTGCACCAGGCACAGAAGCTGTAATTAGGTGAGTGAGCTGGTGTGCCTGCGTCCTGCACTGAACCCATGCTCCGTGTAAAAGCCACAACCAAACCATAGTAACCGTTGCTTTAAGAGTTCACACTGAGAGAGCTTATTCAACACAACCAAATGAAATCACTATTTGGATGCCATGAAGTTAAACCTGGAATTTTGTTTCACATATAATGAGTAGATTAAAAGCTACTCAGAAAGAATTTTCCCAGCTCTACTGAGGGAAGTCCAACAAAATCTCAGGAAGAGGAGAGAAGGAAAAAGCAAATTCATAGCTCAGTTAAAACCAATTACAATTCAAAAGAAAACTCTTATCTTCTGGAGATTTTTGTTACGTTCACAACTGTATAGGATAGTTTAAAATCTCATCAAAAAAATAAAAGTATTTCACCACACTGGAAAAAAATGTCTTAAAAACAGAACAATTACATATATTTAGTAATGTTTAATAACAAGACTGAAAGTTGCAAAAACTACTGAAAGGGTTTTCTTTAGTTGCTTGGGAGTCTGAAATTCTGTCCTGGGTACACCCAGGAGAAGGAGAATCAAAAACTATTAGAAGGACCTCTCACGTGTCACACAAATCAAAGCAAAATTACCAAGCCTTGACAGCTTTTCTTCTTACTAAGAAAGAATTCAAAAACGTCTGGATAAACTGGGCTTTGTGGCTGCTTGGAGCATCTTGTCAATATACATTGCCAACAACAGTATATTTGAAACCTGTTAAGTTCCTCCATTACTTAAACAGCAAAGCACAAAAAGTCCCAGCAGTGCTGATTACATCAGTGAATTCTTTTCTTCGCTTACAATTTAAGATATGCCAAGATTAAAGTTACATGATATCATTTAACTGTTTATTCACATGTCTTTTTATCATTTTATTCGAAAATGAAATAATCCTTTCACTTAGTACTGAGGAGGCTATGTAAAGGTTAATGTGTGCCGGCTGGAGAGGTCCCGTAGAAGAGTGAGAATGATTAAAGGTCTAGAAAATGTGAATTCCTGGAGATATTGGACAAATGGCAGTTTTTCAGGGAAATGCAATAAGACTGAGGAAGAACAAAATGAATATCTAAGTTTCTGGCAAAGAAGGAAGAGATATATATATTTGTTTTCTTCATTTCCACAGTTGAGAAGGCAAGAATTAAAGTGTTTAAAGTCTGGTAACATTTGTTAGGAGGTACTTTGTAATAGTGAAAGTGGAATTTCCATGGCTTGAGGTTCACATTAGAGAAGTAGGGTCAACTTATGGCACAAAGAAGTTCTAGTACAGTTGTTCTTACCCTACACAAAGGGATCGACTAAACAACTAGTTTACATCCCTTCTGTTTCAATGATGGCATCTTCTGATGTTGTCCTACATTTTTTTTTTATATAACACATCTAAAATACTTGCCACTGGATTGAATCCAACAGCTAGAGTTCTACTAATATATACTCCTAGCTAAATCTTATCTTCCAGAAAGATGCCTCATTTTTTGGAGGGGAGAGAAGAAGATACCACTAAAATATTTGTTTGGTTAAGTTTGTTCACTGTTAAAATCTGCATGTTATTGTTTTCTAAGTTCATCAGGCTTTAGGTTCTATTACTTTTTTCCCCACCTTTGTTTACTAGATCAAAATGCTTTTTATAAGCACTGTTTTCTACCCATAAGTTATTGATACCTTAACCAATATCTCAGATTTATTTTTGATAACTTTAAAACTCAACCTTTTTAATCTCATCTCAAGGCATTTTTTTTACTCATCTAGCAATTAATTTGTAGCTATTTCTGTTATCTCTCCAGCTTTTCCAGGATTGTAAAAAATATGGTATTGGAATTGTACACTTGTCTGTGTGTACTTGTCTGCCACATGCAGTGATGAAAATTATAAGTTGTACTTCATCTGGCCACATCTCTACTGATTGCATCCAGGGGATTTAATTATTTTACCTGATTGTTATCCCTCTTCTTGTTTTGGAAACACAGGCACCTGAATATCAAGCTAAAACTCGTTATCAGAAAACCTTTATTCCATAATTTTCTAACTATATGAAGATTCCTTGAGGGTAAACAGAATTTAGACTTACAGCCATTACATATTAGGCTTTTCTGTCACCTCATTGTCCTTATTTAACTGTAGAGTTTTTTATAATGTCTGGACTTTTTACCAAGGCCTTAAGCTCCCCCCTTCCGCATGTGTAGTTTACCTTTCTTTGTTCTACACATACATTTGCATTTGACAAAATGCAAAATTTTTAAAGATGAAATCTGCTTCAATGATCCAAGATGATACATGATTGTGCTCTTGTTATATCTGAGTCTCTGAGATCTGTGTTCACGTATAACTCTTTACAGTCTTTGTTCATCCATAGACTTTGTCAGCTATTATCTCTTGTTCTAAAATCCCTAATAGACATTGACAATCTCAACATGATTTTTTTTAAGAAGACTCTGACCAATAAAGAAGCTAGAAAGATTTTATTCATGACAGACATTTTAATTGGTGCTAATTGTACTCTAATTTTTTTGTATTTTAACAGGGAATCCTGTATCAGTTTTTCCATGGTTAAATTTATGTTGCCTTACTACAGTGCCGTGTACACACATAGCATGCATACAAGCATTATGTTATCATACGGTATTACTTCATTGTGTTTCCTTTGTAGGACCAAGGTAAAAATTCTGCGCAAGTCTCTGTGCATAATACTTTTTTCAACTGATGTCTCTTGACAGCCAAATCCAGGTGATAGGAAATTGAGCCAGGAAAGGACATTCAGGTGCTTGTTTTTAAGCATAAGGGCTGAACAACCTGTCCCTTTTAATTTGTGAACATTGCCAGAATCTAACAATAACTAAATGATCATTGTATTAATTGAAATACTTCCTTTTTTTTTTTTTCTAACTATTAAAAGTAACTCTTCCCTGCCTTTAGAGTTATAATTACCTACACTTAACACTCATTGAGACTGATGTGGGTTAAAACTACATTAATTCTAATACTGAGCATAATGGAATGAGCTAGGTAGGACAGTTACATTTGGTATGAAAAGTCTGTTATAATCAGGCCAATGGAATTAAAGCTATCATAATGTTTCAGTAGTGTTTTGTTTCCTATTTTAATGGAGCGTTTAGTTTTGACTTCAGTACCATCTTGTATCTCTGAGACACTTGGTACTTTAAGGACATAGAAAGGTTTTGTGCTGGTAGTGAATCTGAAGTCAGCTCTGGACACTCAGTACAAGAAAAAAATATTGAAACTACACCCTGTCTTCACATGCACCCAAAGCACTCTCATTACAGGAAACAGTGTTAGGGACCATCACTGTGTGGTTGTTTTCACCACTTAAAACCTCAGTTTCCAAAGAGGCTCTTTTCTCTTCTTGAGACTCCCAGGTTCTTCATGCTGTGCCCCAATGAAGAAACAGATGTAGAAACTGAAGCTCTTCACAAAGAAATGAAAGAGCAGATGAAAAAGTATGAGTTCCTCAAAACCGGTGCAGCCGTGTAACGGCTAAGGGAAACTTGCCACAGAAACTGTCCACAGAAAGTACAAAGTATCCCATTGCACTGCTGCTTTTGGTGTTGGACTTCTTTAATCATGCTCAGAGCTTCAGCACTTAGAGCAGAATTGTGCACAGAACAACACAAACATTTCTCTTGTGTTCCTGGGGAACACAACTCAAACACTTCCACACATGCAACAACCAAAATGTCACCTGCATTCTTGGATTATGTTTGTTTATAAGACCAGAACATTAGAGCTGTCTTGTAAAATTTGTAACTTTGACCCTTGCTATTCCTGGCTTGTGAAAGAGAAATATTGATACCTCTTGGGTAGCTAACATGATCTTTAGAGATAAAGAACCCATCATTCCCTCATGTGCAGATAGTCTGTGTTTAGCAGCCTGGGGAGAAACCAACATGTGTGTAGCAGTGTTCTATAATTTCCATGCCTCTCCTGTGAGAAACTAGTTAAAAGCCTGCAATAAATCCAGCTCTTTGGAACCCAGCTATTTGGAACTAGGTAGTCAAAAACAATTTTCAGTGCAGGATGAGGAAAAAGATATCAATTCTCACCTTGCTGAAATCTTCATTGCTATCCTGAGGTGCTGTTTTACTATGTCCCAAGATGCTAATACCAGAAATATATAGCAAACTGCAGGGAAATCTCAGCAGTGCTTGGAATCCTTGCTGGAGGAACGCATGTAACAAGCAGTTCCTGGTGGGATGGGAATCTGGTACTTTTGCCAGGGACAGTTCTCCCCAGTGTTCTTCAAAATCATAAAATAAATTTGTCTCATGTACAAGGGACATATGGGCTCCGGTACCGACAAATCTGAAATTACATGTCTGTATTTATCCCCTCAGTGAGATAACCCGTAAATACCAGGTTATGTCACTGATTGCATAAGGGATTGGCATATAGACAAATAACAGTATCTAGTTATCAACTTGAGCAAAAAAGAAGCAGCCAAAGGAAAAAAAACCCACAATGCAATTTAATACTTACTCCTACAGTTCAACATCCTTTGGCTGAATATGCAAACCTGATGATCAATTCAACCCATACTGCAATAAAATGTAGAATGGCAGCACAAAGCTTTGCTGGCAACAATGAAAAATAATAATTCTGATAATCTCCCTTGAAGTAGGAAACTATCCCAGCAAGGCAGAGGATGGTATGGCTTCAGCTGTTCATATTTTTCTCACACCATGGCTGGATTGCAGCAATGGTGTATACCTGCTCTTAAAGTCAATACTGCTTAAAAAATTCCAGTCAGCTCAGAACAGCTGTATTGCATCTTATCAGCAACACACTCCCTTGCAAATGCATTAACCTGGCCGCCAGTGTCTGCACAGTCCAGACTTATCGGCAAAGACTTAACTCTTAATTGCATTTAAGGTGTCAAGCTGTACCATCTAAACCACCCATTGCCTTAACCCAGAAATTTCAAGTCCAAGTTTGAATAAGAAACAAAACTGGAACTGAACTGCAATGCATGTCAGTTACTTTTCATTTCAAATTCACTCTGGTCACACCTTACATACATAACAATATACAAATGTAAGAAAATCTCTTCCATAACAAAGCAGTCTCTTGCAGATATGGGGGAAAATTTTCCTCAATTCATATCCTAAAAAGCCGACTGTCTCCCTCTTTCTTTGGCGTAGAGTAGGGCCTTTGGCAAGGCCTTTCTCACTCCCTGATGCAGTGATCTTCTGCTATTATTAATGGAAAGAAAACCTGACGATGATCAGCTTCTGCAAGGAGACTCCAAACATTCTGCAGGAAAAAAATCCCTAGAATTTTAAATTTCTTATTGAATTTCTTTTGTTTTTATAAAAAAGGACTTCAGGAATTTTCAAGCAGTTAGTCAAAAGCAGTTAGTCAAAAGTTTAGCATTTTGAAAGAAGCATCTATTTACAAAAAAAGAAAAAGTCTTTTGAGCTACTCTGCAAATACAACATTAGCTTTCATTTTTACTGCAAAACACTTCGCTATTTCTACATACAAGATCTGGGAAGCTCTCTGGGTGTTACAGAGGGTTTGCTAAGAACCTGCAACAACATCTGCAACAGCTGATCACCCACTTCCTACTTTATTCAGAACTTGCAGAGAGCTGTTCTTTGCTCACTTCCCTAACCCGCATATTCGTTTAGATACAAACCATGGTTTCAGGTTTCACAGTTATGCTGCTTTGGAGCTGCTTAGAGCAAACAGGTAAAGTAAAACTACTAAAGCTCAGTGGTTTTGATTGTGCTGTTGTCAGATACGCTGTAACAGCAGAGACTAAGATTATTGCAGATACTGCTCATGCCTTGAAAATGAAGACCACAGAAAATTTTTGGTTATTGCACTCCTGAAGTTGAGACCCCACTTTAAGAAATGGCCCTGTACAATCTATTCTTCACTTTCTTTTCTTTTACTCTCCTCATCTCTTCTGATTCTATTTCCAGTTAAATGTTAAACCTGCTTTTTCATCTTTGAGCAAAGGAAATCATCTCAGAAGGGGAATTTTGGGGTAGGGGAAAAGGGGAAAAATGCAGTTCTCCATCCATTTAAGAGTACTGATTGTTGCTCATAGATCATGAAAAATATCATCAAAGCAGATGGGGAATTTGTTCTTTTTTTAAAGCAGAACTTCTCATTGATCTCAGTTGAGATACCTTGTTTCCAGAGCAGATGCGTAGAGCACCTCAATGGAATTTCACGCAACAGTTAAAACCTACTCAGTGCCTTATATTCTCAAAATAATACAGAGATGACACCTTCAGTCCTAGACCACATATCTAGTAGAAGGTTTTTCCCATTCTATGCAAGAAGGTAGAGACGAACAGATGATGGAGAAGCACCTGAAAGTGAGGATCTAAAGCTACATTTAAGGCTGACAGCTGAAAACTATAACACATATACATAATATTACTCCCAAAAGAAAACCCACATTTTTTTTCCAAAGTACTCTGATATTGAAAAGGTCTCAAAACTGAGCCTTATGGTGACTAAATATGAGGTTGGATATTCAGAATGTTTCATCTGGGAGTGCTAACTGGCCTGAGGAAATTGATATCAAACTACGGATGTGTAATCATATGCAGAAGCCTATCCGTGTCTAAAGAAGAACATAAAATTAACTCTCAGTTGAATGGTAGGTGAAACTTTTCATGGTATGATAAAAAAGACTTTATCACTACTTATTTTTTTAATTAGAAATATTTATAAACCCGAGCCACTTAATTTTATATTGCATAGTATAATTTCGTATGCAAGAAAGAAGAATGGCGAGTGGAAATATTAAGAGATGGAGGACATGTAAAATGTCAATGTTAAAATATTATCTTTGGTAAATCACTTATGTTTGAAAGAGAAGGAAAAGAAAATGTGTACAATGAGGTAAAGTCAAGCAAAAGAATATGCACTGGAAGAAATTTCCTTAAAATATGGCTTTGTTTCCCAAAGCAACAAACCGATGAAGGGGTTAATAATTTCATAAACTCATTGTTCAATATGAAACATAGTTATGTCATACACAGCATGCAATTCCTGTTAAAAATTAATCATAGGACTCTAAACACTATTCTATAAACTATCGGTTGCATAAAAAATTCCCATGCAACAAAACCTTGCATTCCAGTAGTGGGTTTTTCTACATTTTCTCTTCAGAATCTCCAAGCAATCCACATCATTGTTACAAATGCACACATTTTAGGCAGATTCAGTTTCCAGTGGAAAACAATGACCTCCGAAATGTTAATTAATAAAATGAACCTCTTAGGGGGAAATTCATTGTTATTATATTGTTTCAAAAGCTTTCTAATATATTTACTTCTTATTTTTTTATCTCTATTAGTATGGAGTATTTACTTTAGTATTTAGTATTTAAGATGGAAGTTATCAGGACTGACTGGCTGTTTTCTGTAATGAACATTTTGGATGACTACCTTAATTAGTCAACTTATTAACATGTACATCATTACCCATGTAATGCAACCAAATGGTGAAGATTTGTTAGAAGTGTTTCCTCCAGTGAACAGAAGTCCTATGAAAATAAAAAGATGTGAATGCTTACTCCAGTATTGTATATATTTTGTCAAATTCCAACATAATGCATGCTGTGTAGTTTTACATCTGTGAGCAGCTAAGGAAATAGTATTTGAACAATACAGAGAAGTTAAGATTTCCTAGCTCAAACGGAAATTTTAGTACACATCAGACTTCAAATTTATGAGAACTATATGAAAAACATCCTTGTAAGTATGAGTAAACAGACTACAAAACATTTTTTTGGAGCTAGCTAAACATAATTCCTTTCAGACTCCAAGATGCATTCTCCAATAATGGTAGTAGCAACATTCAGCACCACAATATCCAAGGAAAAAAGAGGGATTATTTTCCAGCTTTATTATAAAACTGCCTATAAAGTAATGTGGTATGCCAGATACACTTCATTGCTACAATTATTTATAAAGTAAATTTTCAGCAAAATAGGTATCAACTTAAAGAACAAGAAACTTTCATCCAGTTCACGTGATTCTTATTGAGTTTTAAATTAAAATTACTAATATAATTAGTATTCACATTATTTTCTGGAACATGGACAGGTTTCAGAGTACTTGCAGCTTTGGTACAGAGAGCTACTTGTGTGCCGTGACCTCTGTGCTGCAGCCAAATGATGAAGGTTTGCCCGAAGTGTTTCTTCATGTGAATTAAAATAGGTGTAGGAAATAGCAAGGTTTCAAAAACTAAAACAAGGAAATGTAATTAAACAGAAATAATTTTTCTGTTCCATGAGTTTTACTGTTATCTCTAGCAGTTTCTTTTCTGTTACCTTCCACAATAAAGTCATAGCTTGCTTTATTTTCCCTCCTTACAAATTCTCCTTTCTAACTGGTGTTCTCAACACTGTTTCATGAAGACTCCTTTTGTATGTGGTGTAATCCTAAAGACATTGTGTTAAACCCATCCAGCACTGACCCTGCCAGAGGGCTGACACTGGTTTCTAATACAACATAACACATCATGTGTCTCATTCAGTCCTTTACAGAAGTCTAGACCTACTGAGAAAGTTATGTTAGAAATTTACTTTGATTCAAAACAGAAATGGCCACCAAACAATTCAAACTGCATGTCAACTTGTATTTGGAATTGCTAGTAGTCATCATTTAGGCTTAGTCAGCAGAATTAACATGTGCATTCTCATGGTTTTTCTCCATGGTCCGAAATTCTACATCTCAGATTCTGAAGGGAATGATTATATCTAACTCAATAGGATTTAGTATAGTCAACTGCAGGATTGACTCTAGAATTCCTAAGCAGACTATAACAAGTGTACACATGAGAAAAATATATTTCTGTGCCTCCATAATATGATGTAAAAAACCCATCTGTTACTGTTAATTTTACTAGAATCAGATCATCTGGAAGGGAACAAGCATGCCATATAAGACCTAGCAAACAAAAAAGAAGATAGCTGGAAAAGATCTACAGACGTTTCAGTTGCAGGCCCTATGGCAATTCACAACTGAGAACTGTCCCCTGATCATTTATTGATGGATACGTTTTATTCCTTTTTAATTAAAAATATACATTAAGTTATTTGAAAGATATTGCAGATGGTTGTAGCAAAGGAAATAATCAAGGGCAATTAATTGAAATACTGATTTACCGTGTTTTTGTGTAGTTTTGTTTCTTAACACACAAGAACAGCAAGCTATATCCAGAACAATCTTCTGCAAGGAAATAGTAAATGTTCATTTTCCTTGGCACTTACTTTATCTATAACTTGGATTAGATTTATCTGTTTCATTAGGCAGATAAATAACTTGCCTTATTCAGATTTCTATCAGAATAGTTGCATTCACTTTTAAATTGCAATGATGTTTTTCATTGCTGTGTTTTTCCTTTGCTGTGGCAGCTCTTAAAAATTCTGAAAACTTTTCTTTCTGACTGAAGCAGACTGAAAACATGTGCCCAGTCTTTGATTACTGAAAAATTTAGTCTTGCATGCATATGCAATAATTGTGGTGCATATAATTATAGCTGGAGAATTAAAATGTCAGCAAAAAGGCTGAGGGAAATTTAATTCAACTTGATCTTGTGGGACTTACAGATTGTGTTACTGAAAGATGGCCAAAGAAATATTGAAATCAGAAATGAATTCAAACCTCTTTTTGGAAACGGACCTTACATGAAGCCCATGAGTAAGACAACCCCTTTGGGATCAGACCCACACAGGTGATGTCATTGTACTTGTACCAAACTGTACATCGTGTGGGATTTTAACTGCTGGGGTCTGATTTTCATGATAAATGCACAACTTTGACTTTATTTCAGCTGAGCATTTTTCTTCACTTCTAGGAATTTCAAAAATTGATTCTCCTGTTTCTTAGTGGTATAAAATATTTCAGTATAATGCCACTGAAAGAAGAATCATTTGGCTTCTTTCACTTTTCAAGAAGGAGGGAGAGAGGAAAGAACTTAGAGAAAAGCTTTGTTTCCACTAAAAACTTTCAAGCAGATCCAGCATAGTGAAATTCTTGGTAGATACGTCTGATCGTAATTTCAACTTCACTTCCATAGTTTTCAGGTAAACGCATGGAGGACCAGTAATAATACACATGAACTTAATTAAATGATTTAATAAAATACTAAGTAAAAAGCTTTGAAGTTGATCAAATTTCCACAGGTGCCCTCACTTCAGTACATTTTTGATGTCACTTAAAATTACACATTTTAACTATATATGGCAAATTCACATTATCATGCTATTCTGAAATTATAATTTTGACACTTTCTTGAATTATACAGGGGTTTATGGTACGCTGTAGTTCATCTGTGCAAGCAAAGGCATCACATCATTACACACAGTGACTACGACCCCACCATGAACACTGTTTTTTGATATCTTCAACTACTTTTAGTTTCATCTATCCTAGAAACAGATAATTTGGCTCCAGTTACAATTCCTTTTATCCCCTTATAACTTAATACTGAGTTGTCATGTAACTTCATCCAACCTATCACTAAGTTGAAAAAGAGAAACCTGCATTGACCTTTTAAGCAAAGACTCTGCAATAAACAGCCATGACACCCTGTGATAAAAAAATCCCCTGTTCTTTATAACTTTGGAAGCTGTTGTTTCACCTTGCCATCAAGTAAGAGCAATAACTGATTAGTTCTAAGGGGCTTTGCAAAGACAGTTAAGACATCTGCTGTACTTGGGAGTTGTGCTTGATTGTTTCTCAACGGAGTGTTGTGAAAACTTCAACTGTGCACCTCAAATTTGAGTTCCTCCTTTTTCTCTGGTTGTCTTACCCAACTTAAACAGCAGTGTCTCTGTGTGGGTACACAATCCATTGTAGTATCAAACCTCAACAAGGACTGCAGTCACAACAATATGCCAAATTATAAATTGTGAGATTTTTCTTACATGTCTTCTTTTCTTCTAGATTCAGTAGTCTTTCCTTATGTTTCTGCCAGTACAGCTCAAAATATTCTCCTTAGCTGAAGCCCCAGTATTGATTGTTTATGAAGCATTCAGAAGTGTTTATATTGCTAGGGAACCTGAGTCTTCTACTGACTTTATGTGAGCAGCCCTCTGTACACATACAATCCCACATTTGTGGTTTTACATGGAAAGCTGTCAGCAAAAAGACTTTGCTTCTCTTCTATTTTTAACAGAGCCTTATGTGCACTTCAGGTGTTTATTATAAACCAATATCATTGTATTATTATGTGAATCTAGAAAGCACATACACCTCGTTGATTCTTAGCTGAGGTAAATATGACCTACGCCCAGGGAAAATTGCTGTAATGGGACACAACAGAGGAATTTACCAGAACCATGTATTCACAGACCCATACAGGAATTCCTTAAAGCTTGCCTTCACTGGAAAATAGTAATGCATTGATAGTCAAACTTTCATCAGCAAGACACTTGTATCTAGAGAAGTTTTATCAAATTTTCAGGACCAGGCAAAAAATTCTAATCCAGAGCAAGGCCAGGACTAAACCAGCATCCCTTTCAGAATTCATACAGCCATGGTGGACAGTTTTAAATCTGTCTCCCACGCATGAGTAAGACTACTGCATCTAAGGTAAGTCCGTCAGTGTCTAACTTTTAAAGTTATGAACACTTATTATGAAAGAAACAGTAAAGCATCTTTCATGGGAAAGGATAACAACCATAGTAAAAAGCCCAAATTGATACTTCTGAGGTACCTGAGTTCAAAATCCTGGCTTAAATCAGACAACTCAAAGCTTTCTGCACCAGAGACACACACCCTAACACAAGTTTAACAACTGCTATGTGTGGAGCTTTTCCCTTCTTGAAAGACAATACAAGCCTAACTTTTGGCCTAGTAATGATCAAAAGCCCCAAAGACTAGATCTCAGAAAAATTAATTGCATGGTAAAACCATCTCCATTTACTTGTTCTTCATTTTACTCAGCACCCGAATCACAAAAGCAAATTGAGTGACTACGGCAAGATGCTGTTTATCAGGACAAAGTGCTGTGCAGGAAAGATTTTGCAGTGGGGGTGGCTTCTTCCTGACATGACTTTGATTCTTGAAATGACAGTTAAAAAAAAAATAAAAGCAAGCTATTAGTTTAACTGCCTTTCCAAAGCAAGCATATTTAGTCATTCGAGTTTAATGTTCCAAGAAACTCAGCAGCAACAAGCAACTTTGTTGAGCTGAAAATGAGTTAAACTCTAGAAAATCTGGTCTCTCCATGGAACTGTTCTATGGAGAGTTCAGCCCTAAAGAAATGAGCTGCATTAATTAATGACAAAACAGAAGATCAAGGTCTACATGCCAGAGGGCTGAAGTTCAGGGCTGCTATGAACAGCTTTGTATTGATGTGGCTCCTAAATCTTTCAGTCTCACCCTGACCCAAAGACTCTGATGTAGAGAAGACCGTGCCTGACACTTCAGTTCTGCTTTGCAACATGGTTGGAGAACAACCTGTGCCACTGTGTTGGGCAGCTTCAATCTTAGCTCGTCCTCAGCATGACTGTTCCAGGCTGGTGGCTGCACTAGTGCTGGATAGTGACAACTGGAGATCCTCCTTCTAGCAAAAGCTGGGAGTTATCCTTACAGCCATGTTCACGTGCATTTTAGATGCATAAGATAAATATTTCTAACCTTCAGTTTTAAAAAGAGGGTGAAAACTTACTTTGTGTTGAAACTACACGGGAACTAGAAAAAAAATGATTAAACAATAAACAGACAAATAAAATAATTTCTCGATTAATTATTTAAAAATAAACTGACAAACATATTTTTGAAACAAATGCCGATTTGGTTGTTCCCAGACTTTGTTGGGACTTCTCAGAGTTCTAGTTAGCAAAGCTCTTATTGATTCTGTTTAATAAAAACATTTGCTGAAGCCATTTGCTGAAAATGCTGCCTTTCCATTTTGAGACTGCTCTGGGCACTTGAATAAAGCCAGTCCTGCTGAACAGTGCTCTGTGGAGAAGGCACAGCTGCTCAGACTATTGTAAATTGGCATTTTTCATTCAAAGATATCCACAAATTTACATCATTTGAGGATCTGGCCTGAGCCGTGGATTTGTGAGAACATTTTCAGAACTGTGGGGTAATACAGGAAAATCAGAATGTAGCAGCTGACAAGGAAGTGCAATTTATGTTACTGATTTGGTCCCAACTTTTGAGCAAAATTAATAATAACAACATATATTTGCATGCGTACAACATACATGAAATTTTCAATGACATATTTTGAGTGCCTGAGAAACAGCTTATATTGTTGTTGCAATTTGTCTTATGCAACGAAAGGGACCTTTTGAAGCAGAACTCTTGACAAGAGTGGAGTCACAACAATTTCTTTTTTTCATGGAGATTTGCATCCTCCCAGATATTTAAAATGTACTTACAGAAGCTCTCATCACACAAAAGACCATCACAAATTTTACAGAATCTTAATGACAAACCTTAATATTCGTGCCTGGATTCTGACCATCGTGAAGTTCAGAGGCTTGTTTCTTCACAAAAATAGCGAGGCAAGCCTCAGGCACTACTAATGGCCACATTACCGAAATCATGCAAACCTAACAGAAAACATGACATCTAGGAGACACTTTTGGAGTCTGGATTCAGCTCTAAGTATAAAATTGATGCAGCTCCATGTGGGAACAACTGATTCTGTAATTTTGCATAGTCTTCAGCTTTCTAAACACACTTCAAAATACAGCAGCTTATAGGGTCAAATCCATGATTCGTCATCGTGAAAGACAAAAAAATGTGTGGTTAGTACAGATCGTGGTATATCACTTTGGTGGCCTTCAAGCTATGCCCAGGAAGTTAACTGTCAAGAAGAGGACACAAAACATTAATGTCTCATTTATTGGAAGTCAGGACTTAAACGTCTATTGAGAAAAATACTTGAACTCCCTGGCACAAGTTACAAACACATCTAAGCAGTCTTGAAAAATGAACAAGCTCAATACAAAAAGCATTCGTCCTATACTTTATCACTGAGGGAGGGAGAATATAATTTTAATTTCTGTTCTATGTAGAAGAAACACAAGTATAGGTTAAAGTTTTAAAGGGTTGTCTGAGGCAAAGGTCTCATGTTATTTCCAAGCAAAAGAGGGAATTCCAAATGAAATGAACTGGATACTAAATGTGTAAAAACCAAAATAACCCAAGGAAGCAAGAACAGTGAGAACTCACGGTCTTTTGGGCTGCTCTTCCGGAACCTTTCCAGGTCCACAGTGGGAGGTCTGCTGGGCTTCTGTGGGGGCTGTCCCAGCTTGAACAGCGGGGGCAAGGCTTTTCGCTTGGGGGTTTCTGAGCTCCTGTTCCCATCCTCTTTCTCTTGTGATTCATCTGATAGCCTTCCTGCGGCAAGTGTTGTGTTTGTCTTGTGCAACTTAGGAGACAGACATGATTCTTCCTGAATAATTTTGTTGAGAAAGATGTTCTTGGCAGTACTCATTCCCTTTTCTCCATTTTTTTCCTCCACGTTTTTAGGAGTGCCTTGATGTGAGCTGTTCCAGTGACCAGTAGGCTTTAGGATCACAGAAAAATGGCTGCCTGCAGCTTCTGCAGCACAGTTACTATTTTCATCCGTTTCCTTTGCTGCTTTAAATGAGTGTATATTTGGTCTAGGTCCTGATAGTCCTTTTTGCAGAAAAACGTTTTTATTAGAAATGTCTTCATTGCGGGAGACCTCATGGTTTAGAGAAGGCTTCTGTGCAAGAGGTGGTTTAGAGAAAGGAGGCTTGGGCTCATTTTCTTGTGTTGCAGACATGAACCTTTCCTTAACTGCACTTACTTTGGAAAATGCTGGGTTTGCCTCATTGTCCTGTGGTGCAGAATTTGAATTTGGTTTTGTTCCCAGAGGACTTTTCTCTTTTTCATGAGGAGTGGAGTTAAGGAACTTGTTCCCTGCAGGTTTTGGAAACAGAGGCTTTGGCTCTTCTTTTGCCAAGTCACTGGGTTTTGTGAGGGGTTTAGTGCATCCAGCTTTTCCATCATCTCTGTCGTTTGCCTGAAGCTGAACCCCAAACCTTTGAGCCACTGGTTTCAAATATGGGTGTTTTGGATCCTTCTCTGTTTTATCATCAGTTGAAGGCTTGACCCCCAGAGGAGGCTTAGGATGAACAGGTTTGTGAAAGGTACTGGGTCCTGAAGTAGAGCCTGCATTTTCTTGACTTGCAAATTTCTCAAGTACTGCTTTCCTCATCTGTAGTCCTGTATGGGTAGGTTGTCCTGGAACTTTGAAGGGTCGACTGTTACCAGCGACATCCTCTCTGGTGTTGTTACCTGTGTTAAATTTTGCCATGAGTGACTTCACATCTGTCTTGCCATCCTATAAGCATGAAAAAGAGAAAAAGAAAGAGCAGCAATGAGAAAGTCCCCGCTGCAATTTCACACATACTGTACTTTAAAGAGTTTCCTGGTCTGAGGCTTGTAGTACTGCTGATTGGCTGTAGAGATATTGTAGCACATCTTCCTGTAGGGTTAGAGGAGCTGAGCATTTTCTTATATCCTTACTGTGGTTATACAATCTTTTAAAATTTTCAGTGCAGGTACTACATTTAGACAGTGATCATGCGGCTCCTTTTGTACATAATGTAATTTATGTTTATTTATGGAATTGAGAACTGAACACCTAATAAATATAAGAAAATACATACTACTTTAAATTACTGTATCCCTAAGAATATGCATGTCCTGCAGTGAGAAGCATAGGCTGTACTAGAACCGGTGTTATGTACCAGACTAGAATTATTCCTGCCAACGCTTTGGAGAACTGCAAGTTCCTTTGTGAAAACAGAAATTCTTCTGATTTGTGATGTGTTTATCAGTTTTTCTTTCCCTTCTCAGCAGTTTTCTTCCCTGCTGTTCCCTCCCCACCTCCTTTTTCATTGTTTCTCTTCTCCTTTTTGAGTATGAAAAAAACTATGGATGGAAAATGAAAATACGTGGGGTGAAATTTGGAGAAATACAATCAATACACCCAGATATTGTCAATGATACTTAACTTCCTAGTGGTGGTCTTGGTGAGGAAAGCTGAACAATTCTGAGCAGATAAACCCCAGTTGCATTCCAAAATGTTTTAATTGGTCCGCCCTATTCAATACCTGTCAGGACCAGTCTTTAAGATGAACTGAGAGCAAAAGCTATATACATTTAAATTCAGTGCACTTATGACAAAGCATAGTGAAGGAGTGAGGCAAAGGGGAGTGAATTGGCCCTACTGCACTGGACTGGTGCTACCTTTGGGTCCCAGCAGCTCTGAACAGCAGGGACTCTTTTCCCAGCCCACAAGTGGCAGCAGGGGCGCCGCTACAGCAGACGTGGTGATGTATCTGATTCACGTCTTGTTTAATTGCTTTGTGTATGGAAGTTAAAACATAAGACTAATGGTATAAGACAGGTATATTATAACTAGGAAGGGCTCTGAATCATTTGTTTGGGAACAAAGGAGTATCACTACAAAGTATAATAAATAGAGGTCTCAAAAAAATTTTAGAAAGAGTTTGAAGAATGAACTCAGTACAGTTCAGCAGGTATTCGGGAAGGTTTTTTTTACTTCATTAACAAGAGCTTCTAAATTGCTTCTTTTGCCTTCTGTTTGACTGTATTGCATTACAGTAATTTCCTTTTATGTTGGCATAGTTTTACCTGTGGCTTCTGCAACTTAAAATTACTTACAATAAATGCAGACAAAACAAGATAGACATATACGAAACTTGTCCTTAGAGCACCGTATTGTTATCTCTTTTGCATGTATAGAGAAGGGAGGAAGTAACACACTTACTGTGGAGATCATCAGGTTTAAGCTATCTACTGCTGTTTGACTTGTAAGCACTCACACAATTACATGGCAGAGATATGTATATGTATTGCTAATCATTCAGGATTTCTCCCACAATACCTCACAAAGCACTGATTTCACCCACTTGAACAGAAAATTAAGCTAATTGCAATGTCAGAGAGAATAAGAAAGGCTTTTGCCTTTATAGTGACGCATGGGGTTTTTAAACTTATATGACAAAATCTGAATCAGCAGAGATACTATAACTTTACCTTGGTGTCTGAAGTCTTCAGAATTTGTAAATGACTATCTGATCATCTGCTTGGCCACCTCAGCAGCTCATTTATTTTGAAGTTATAGTAATAAATAAATTCTTCTTCTACCTCAACTATTTGAATTTTTAAAAAAATTACTACACCAAGGTACAGTAATGTGAGTGTTCTGGACAAGAGACGTTCAGCATGTAGACCTTTTTGAAGATGGAAATGTGGCTTTGAAGGATTTTTTCTTGTTATGATATACGGCTTTTGAGCTGTTTTCTACATCTTTGCAATAGCTAGAGCAATTGCATGCATACATGCTTTCAAATACACTGAACCGTTCATTTACTGCTGTGCTAGAAGTGTCAATGGATTCCTTTTAATAAATTTCTTCCCAGTACTGTAAACAAACCTTGCCCTAATCGCTTCAAGTGTTGAAAGCTCCTGGGCATGTGGAAGGGCTAACAATCAGGAATGTAACCTCTCTCATTTACTTAACAGTGAGTAGTAGTAAGTGGCAAAGATAACAATCTGAAAATCAGAAGAGAGTAAGAAACTCATGAAATCTTTCTGCTTCTCTTTAATGTACGTCACCAGTTCCTGCTTTCATAAGCTGCATTATGCTAGAAGCCATATTGGGGGTTCTAATGTGCGACGTGACTGGCCAGGTGGACAGATGGGGAAGTGGCAAAAGAGACAATCTTTTATTTGTGACCCTGCTCGTAGGTAAATCCCCACAGTTTCTGTGTTTCCCTTCCCAGAAACAACAGTTGCTACCTGTTCCATTAGCACATAAAAAAGGTTGTAAATCATGAAATGGGAACTTGAAAAGATTCTGAAGTGAGATTAAGTTTACACTACTCTTCCGCCCCAAAGTGCAAAGTACCTGTGAGACAGGGGAGTCTCTTGCAAAAAGTTCTCGAGTTATTTTCTGATCTTTCTTTCTGTGGTCTGTTGGAAAACTCAGTGCAAAATATTTTGGCTTTTCAGCTTTTATTCTGAGCTGGAAACAGCACATAAGGTAACATTGCTTTGATACAAGGTGGTTGCATTATTCAAACTGCATTGCTCAAATCTAGAACAATATCCAGGTTTTAGCTCCAATGCCATAGATTCATCAAGGAGATTTGTATGTGCGGTGCTTTCCCAGCCTCCCACTTCCTTCAACAGAGACTCACACAGTTACCAAGATACAGTCATATAGAACTTTTCCACAACTATATCTTAATTACACTTCAGTGTAAACAAGTGCATTTCTCCATTACTTACAATATAACTGCACATTTCTGTAGAGAATTAGAGAGTAAAGAGAACACACGAAATATAGAAGTTACAGTTATATTCTTCTGGAATTTTCTGTGACTATTCCAGTCTCAACTAGCAGCCTGATCAAAACCCATTTGTTTTGGCATAAATATGCTCTCATTTTTTACTTTCCAGTTTCAGTGAAGTCAAAAGATCATTTAATTTCAACTTTCCATTGTGTTTGCTCTTTCTTTAAACAGCAATCAATGAATGAAATAGAAAATGTTTCTGCATACTATCTTTAATTAAGCAAATTATATATGTGTAATTGTTGACTGTACAAGGAATTGCGCTGTTTTTCAAAATACATGCATACCTGATTCATAAAGGAAAAATCTCGTCTTTTCACTTCTCACCTGTAACTTCATATTTCCAAGTGACAGGATCTAAACAGGCCTTTTAAAAACTCATAATCTTTTAACAGAATCAGATCTTGATAGGTTCACTAGAAAGTAATGAAATAAAGATGGTAAAGTTGTGCCTTGAAGAAGAAAAGTGTGTACACTCATGAATTCAGTGGCAGAAATAACCACAGAAGCTGGTAACCCCTACAGGATTTGAGCCCTAAACTACGGGCAGGATATAAGGAATAAGGAACAGGACAGAAAAGGCAAGGAATATGACACGTTAAGGTTATAGAAAAATAAAGATGTGGAAACTATTTGGCAACATAAATGCCTGGTTTAACTTCTACTGAAGATACTGGATTTGAAGGAGCTTAGCTGCTTGCACAAAATACTAGTGCCATTCTGACTTCGTGATAAATCATTGCGTAGCTATTTCCTTTTCTAAACATTCTTCTCCTTGAGTCTAGTTAAAATTAGTAGTTAAAAAAGACTCTCTCTAATGGTGAGTGCTGCATTTGGTAAGTGGAGTTACGATGTTGCAATACTTTATACTTAAAAATGTAGATAGTGGAAGCGTGAAAAGAAGACAGAAAGACAGCACCTGCCCAAACAAAATGACTTGCTAATACAGTGGTAGGTATACAATAGAAAAAAGCCCTCATCGGATACTAAATAATGAAGAGACAGGGTCTTCTGCTGTCTGAGGGGGTTTTTTAAAGGTGGACCTCTAGAATGGAGAGGATAGACAGAAATCTAAGCGATTACCCAGTGAGGAGGCTGGTGGCCTCTATGTTACCCTCTGAGCATGGTTTCAAACTCTCTAACAGCAGCAAGACAAAACCAACACACTCACGTGGATGTGTGGCTGTCAAAATTAGACAAGACAGTGCTCCAGCCTGATCATACTCTATTCTGTATCTTTTCTGTAGTGCATTTCTCTACATATTTCTTGTCCTTCTCTTGTCACTTTTTCTCATCTTTTACTTAATCACAAGACAAAATACATCATAATTACAGGAGTGTAAGAAGACAATACAGTTCATCCACTCCAGATCAGTTTGGGTCCGGGACTAGTGGAGGCATCAAGTTTAATAAGAACAGCCAGATGACATCTCAGTTTACTCCCCTAATATTGCTGTCACAGCCTTTGCAGGAGGCCAAAGCACGTATCCATCCATGGCCACCCTTTCATCTTGTATCCTGATAAGTGAAACTTTATGTTTCACTTCCGTTTTCTTCTTTCTTTTTGGTATGAAATCAGAAAAAATATTAACCTTTGGCAACTCAGTCTTCAACAGAAGCCTGGCAGCTTCAATTTTCCACCAAGAACTTCTATCCAATAAAAACAGACCAACTGATATGACATTCTGAAAAAGGCTTAGGATTTTTTTTAACACGGCTTTATATAAGCACATTTTCATGATAATTAATATTTTGAATTTTTAAAATTATTTTTCAGATATTCCAATCAACAGCTTTCAGAATAATGTATATTTTCTAGCAAGTCTACCTAGAAATGAAGCAGACAGATTCCCCTTCACTCAGAACCCTGTTTATACATAGTATATACAATGAATGTCTGATGAATATCTTTGATTAAGCTCCAATTATTCCACTAAAGATAATGTAACATCTCCAAGTCTCAAAGAATTAAAACTCAGGTTCCTGCCACTGAAAGGTTCCTACCCTTATTTCTAGAATTTCAAGTTCCCATGTGATTATAAAGGAAATTTTGTCCAGTTTTAAGCCATTGAGTATCATCCTGACTCACTGCTGGAAAGAAAAATACATTCGTGACATTACAAATAAGATATATACACCGATATCTCAATCCAGAGGATGATATATTAAAAAATACCCCACCCACAAACTAATCAGTCAAAAATAATGCAAAAGGAGATACTGGAAAATAATTGCCTCTAAATGATATAATTTTTGTTATTCTTCAAAATGCAAAGGTCACTTAAATTAAGACTGCTCTTTGCAAAATTTCAGGGAAGCAAACACAAAACTGAGAGAGAGAAAAGTCAATTTTGTCAGCTTGGCATCTTTTCAGCTCCACCACTAATTGTCAGTTGAATTTACAATTAAAATTTCCAGCTATATGATGTTACATATAATACTTTGTACCGATTCTTTTTCTCCTGGAACTTTGCACATATATTTCTAAGAAGACAAACATGTACAACAATTTACCTGGATTCCACAAAGCTCTCCAATATGGTACAGGCATAAAAACTGGCTCCTTCAATGAGACAATCCACGGATTTATCACCTTAACAGCCCCATCTGTTCACTAAGATCTGCTCTGCTTCTCAGAGAAGGTTTACATAAGAATGCTGCTTGTGGGTTTCATTATCATGATCAGTAGAGAAAAATGCTCTCCTCAGGATATTAGGCAAGAAGTGGTGGGGGAAAAGGGAACTAAAATGTGTCCAGAATGTTTGGCTGCTGCCATCAGCAGTATTCACCATGTGATATCTAAAATTATTAGACTCCATTCACCCCATATTGTGGACTCCTGTGAAGATATATTGGTGCATAGAAGCTTGAGTCTTTACAGAACAATGGCTAATGAAATGTGTGCGGCACTCACAAGGGTAAAACCAAGAGTGGACTGACATCTTGGGTCATCAAGTTTAGTCCCCTGCAATCATTGAGAATGACTGCAATCGTTCCCACTCATCAGGTTTCAGATAATGTGTTTGCTTGCTCCCACCTTTGCCAATAGGATCTCAAGAGATTCTGCTGGTCAATTTTTAAAAGTTTTTGCTATAAAGACACAACTTTTTTTAAAACTACGATTGCACCTTTCGTATGTCATTCTACCTGTGAGTTTATTACACAAATCAAAGACTTTGAGGAATAATATAGGATAGGAAATCCAACACCAAGAAATTAAACTTCACAAGAAATTCAGAACCTGGTTTTGTGTTGAAGGTAAACCCAAACCACAAAGGCAGAACATTCTACTAAATACAGCTCAGTGAAGCTGCTGGAGCTCTGCACAGAGGTGGGATTACAGAAAAATTATTGTGTGTCTTGGAGCTTCATAAAACGCTGTTTGGCTCTGCCTTATTGTCTTCCACTTCTCTGTCTGCACAACGTAGTATTTCCTGAATCTTCTTTGGATTTCAAAATAAAGTATTGCAAGAGCTTGATATTTCCAGCTTAATTTTGCAAAAACTTCTATTTTAGGTAGTTCAGAAGCTTAATAGAATGCTGGAGGAAAATTACTTTAATTAAAACCACTGCCAAGTGCTTCATATTTGCCAGTTGCAATAATAATTATTTTTTGTTACCTAATTCAATGTTTCATTCTTAGTGGGAGAAATGCAGTTCTTTGTATTAATCATTCTACTAAACATTGTATTTTGTTTATGAAATCACATTTATTCATAAAAGTAAATGATGATGAAGCATTTATGGTGGTGAAGCATTCACTGATGATGAAGCATTTATTATTAATATTAAGGTAGATTAGACTTTGTGACTGTTGCTATTCTATCTTGCCATATTCATAACTCTTTTAAGCTGCTAACTGTTGCGATATAGTCATTTTGCATGGGTAAACACAACTGCTAGTGTTTGCTGACAGTATCAGTGCTAGACAAATCATGCAATGATGAAAGAATGAGCTCATCTTTGCAACTCTGAATGCTAGACAGCTCCTGTCATCTTCTTTTTCATTCCATATACAGAAATAAATATTCCTAGCTGAGAGAATGCTGCTGAGAATATAAATTGCAACAAACACAATGAAGATCACCATTTAAGCTGCGAAAATGCTGTGAAACTGCTGTGAAATTTGCCCATCTGCGATGTCTAGCATATGCCTCACTTTACACTTACAGGTGCAACAGCTTTGTGAATCCTGTCTATTTCTTCCCCTTATTTCTGTGAAGGATGTTTGTGAGTGGTTTGGGATAATTAGCTATTTTTAGGTGAAGAAATAATCTCAGTGATTTAATATTTTAAAGACTAGGACCCACAAGCCTGAAAACATCTTATAGATATTTTGCTGGTTTTATTTTTCAGAAAAACAACAGCAACAAAATGACAAGATTATATTGAAGCAAGACAAGAATATCAATAACGATAATGCCTTCTCGTGTGTAACCATGCCACTCTGGACTCTATGTAGACCAACACTAGCATCTAACTCCCAGTGTAACAATGGTGTGTTGATTTTCCCATGCACAGTTTTTATGACTGCAGTCTTAAGTATTTTTTTCGTTGACAGCATTTATTCAGCTTTCTGTTTCCATTTACCTTTTGGAAAAGTGGCTGCCTAGGAATTAAATTCATCAAAAATAGTGGAAATTTAAAAGGGGAGAAAAAGACCCTCACTGACTTTCTCAGCCATAAGTGCAGGTGCAACTTTTTATTTTTCATCTACTGATGTTTTCCTGTGCCTTGAAAGTGTTTGAAAGATTGGGCATTATCATCTGAACATCTCTGGCTTTCCGATTCAATGCTCATAATGAATATCATCATACTCAGGATCTTATTACCTTCACAATTGTGTCAGTACCATTGTGGGAGGTGATGCAAACAGAAGTGAAATAATAAATTTTTATTTTCTTTCGATGTTGCTTATCATCTGCTTAATTTCACTGATCCTAGTCTATTACAACAGTTGGGACATTAGTGGTGAGCGAGGGTGGGAGAAGAAAAGGACAGAAATGTTTGGTTTGGACAGGTAATCCTTAAACTATGTATAGTTAGAAAAAAAGTACATGGAAGAGAACGTTTGGACAGGTGCGTTAGTATCATCAAAGCAAGTCTGACAATCTCCTTCCTAAGTCATAGTAGTTTTGCTTTGCATATCTGTAACATAAAACACATGCAAATACACAGACTGCTCAGCAAGAGAAAGTCAATGTTAGCGCTATTTCACTGAAACATCTCTTCCTGCCTCCTTCTCCTCCCTCTCATAGGGCTTTTGCCTCCCAGTGGCAGAGGAAGAGCAGCAGAGATGTCTCCATTGATAATCTCTTTGTGCGTACTTGCACTGAGAAAGTGACAGTCTACCTGGTTTCATGCAGCTCCTGGTGGATAACATTTTAAGTATGTAAACCTCATCAAGCTGCAAGGCAGAGAGTTAGCAGTCCTGCTTCACAATGCTGTGCCGCTCCCATGAGTAAGGAAGTTTTGGAGAGAAGTGCCATCCCACTGCAGTGATGATCTTGTTACAGCGTTGCTTTGGAAAGTACCTGATTTTCTGTAAAAAGTTGATATTCCTGAACACTGGCAAGAGGTTCTGCCTGCAATTGCTACAGTACACTTTGAGAATGAATGTTGCTTGTAGAGTCAGTCTACATTATCTTTTTGTCTGCAGACAGGACTAGACTTCCTGAAAAATGTGCTGTTGCATTTCCACTGGGTTGTCGTTTGAAGGTGGCTTTTAGTATTTCTGACAGAAGTTTGATGTGGTCAAGAGCAAAATAGCAGCATTCTCGTGTCTACATGCACTGTTATGCTTATGGGAACAACTGGGGTTTCCAGATACTGTTTGTTGACAGCTGACACAGAGTATTCCATGAAAGATCCTTAAGCTAATGCTCTGGCTCTTTTAAATTATCATAATTCGATTTCTGTAATCTTCTAACAAGTCAAATGATGCTGGCAGTGTCTCCTTTCTAGTACTTTTTGAAGGATTTATTTCTGTCACCAAGGAAAGCCCAGCATATTCCTGATCATCACGGTCAGGTGTATGTTAAGCGCTTGGTTTTCCGCTTGGGTAAATGTACTATAATAGATTGCTCCTTCCAGAGCACAGTCCTTTGATAGACGTCTAGAGCTGATGTAAAGCACTTACCATATAAAATAATTTTACATGCAAAAAGCCAGAAGGCTTTCTGGTTTTGTGACTTGACCTTAGAAGTGCTCTGTTGTTTCAAATCTTAAGCAATCCTTTGAATACAAACTTGTATTCAGGTATGGACTGCCATGCTTCACCAAATCATTCATCTGCTCTGCCCTTACGCTCTTCCCTCTATGCTTTGGCACTGGGCTGCCCCTCAGTGCCCCCCTCCCCCCAGCCTCCCATGTCACAGACTCTTTCCTGCCCCTTTGTCTGCGAAGAAGGGGTCTCAGATTAAGCACTTTTGTCTTAGGCTTTTTCATTCTACAAGCTTTGTGGCTTTTACCAATGTCAGTGCTCCTGGATTCTACTTGCCTAGGTTCAGCAGCAGGAATTCGGAGGGAACTGAAAGCAGCATGGCAGCAGCAAATGCCCCAGACAGACCAAATGGGAACACCAGACTTTTGCAAAACTCTTCTCCCCACCTGAAAACCCTCTTGAAAATGCAGAGATCACTATTGTAGTCAGGAGCCCTGATGCATACAGATACATCCCTGTGAAGCACGGGCTGGGAGGACTGACAGAGCTCGCCATGGCACCAACATCCACCACTTCCCACAGTTCGTGTCTCATTGAAGACCACAGATGATCACCAAACAGCTTGATTAAATGAATTAATGAGCTAAAGTGCAGGTGATGTGTTTGTAGCTGTGGGTTTGCAGCAATTAACTCCTGGTCCGACACAAGGGGGATGTGGAGAGGACCTGGTGGCCACCTTGGTAAGGCCACAAGCAGGCTGATTGGCTGGGAACTTGCTAGAAGCTGCGTATGAGGGGAAATCAGTAACAACTGGAGTGAGGAGTTGGGGAGGAGGGGTAGCCTTTTGCTTGTCTTCATGACATTGTGGCCCCTCAGACCCTGTAGTCCAGGCACCTCAGCTGTGGCCATGTCTGTGCCCTGTCTGACCCTGCTATCAGCTCACGGGTCCTTGCCTCTCTGTGACTCCATGCTGGGGCTCAGCCTGTTACTGAGTACCTAGGACTGACTGGAGCCAGCGGAAGCCTGAACACATGGGGGAGGCTATGTTAACCTGCTGTCAGCGGTGTCCGGACACCCAGAGAGAGGAGGAGCCTGCACTGGGGGAAGGACAGATTGTGTGGGAAGATAGGGAGAAAACAACTTTCCCAGGGAAGAAGTCACATTAGTTTCCTCCTCATATACCTTGTGTAAAAGGCTTGGCAGGGGATTTTCCACTGGCCCCACTTCCCCCTGCAGCATCCCCCCTTGCTGCTGATACCATGAGGAAGAGGAAATGGAAAAGCAAGAGGAACAGACAACTTTCGCAAAACACACTTGACTTCCCTTTCTGCTAAGCACGTCCTTCTCTGCCTCTGCCCGGCAGGCAGACAAATGTGCAAGAACATGCAAATACCTCACCAGGAGTTGTGCAAACTCCGTGGGAGGGAGAGGACGATCTCTCTGGACAATTAACACCCTACTTTCCTGCCTCCTTGTATGTTAAACTCTCACCAGCTCTTCAAGTCTCATCTGCTTTTATTTCAGAGAAGCAAAATAGAAACCCATGGATCCTAAAAAGCTTCCCAGCTCCAGGCATGGTCCTTTTCTCACAGTTTGCCCTTCTGCATGTGCCTATATAGGGGCACAGAGGACTTAACAGCTGTAATATCTGTACCTTTTCAGGTATCACCTAGATCAGTTATCATGAGCGTTCTCTGGCAGGTAGGTAGCAAACAGCTTTTACATTTCAAAACCTCCTCCTTAAACCTTTGAAGAAAAGGTTTCAGATGAGAGCAATTCAGGCTTTATTAATGTCATATGTCTTTTTACCAACAGCTCTGCAATCTTTTCTGTTTAAAAGTAGGATGATCAGACTTATATTTGGTAGCTATTGCCCAAATCATACCAGAAACAGTCAGGTTGCTTTCGCTTTAAAATGATGTTTGCTTAAAAAAAAATAAAATTCCCAAACAGATTTTCATGGTTAATCTTGATAAACCAAGAAATCTCTGATAAAGTTCAGACTAAAATGCATGTTAATGAAATGCAGTTGACATCTTTCTATACTTTATGTGCTCTTAAGAAAGTACCTGTCACAAGTAGGGTCAACTTTTAAAACATCTGAAACGGAGAAAATGAAGGCTCAAGTTAAATCCTGATTTTCCATTAATGTTTCACCATTCTGCCTTTACACCCTTTTGTGGTGCTTCTGTGGTAATCAATATTATTTAGTATAACTGCAGCTAATATTTTTAAACCCTCTTCTCATGGTCTCAGATTTTAACTTTTTAGTTATGATATATGCTAAATAACAAAGAAGGAAAGGTCAAGTTATAAAAATATATCAATGCTTTACAGTTTAACATGATTTATATAGCAGAAATTTTATCTATGTTGCAGTGAAACCGTTCTGGCTTATTTTGTCAAGTCAGTTTTCCCAGGCAGTCACACAGCTGAAGATTGTCTATTTTTGTCTGTGTATCATTAACAGCTTTCAGAAAATAGATGGTTACTTTCTCATGCAAGTCCTATTGACTTACTCAAGAGCTGGATAAGGAAGGAAATCTTGTTTCCTGGCTGGAACTCCTTTTTTCCTGTCTTGTCCAGGAATAACAAAAGAAGTGTCCAACAAGGAGCTGCACTGGTAGCTTGCTGAACACCATATTCACTTGTGTGAAGCATCATGTAACACTCATCTCTGATATCATTCTGCAGTGTCTCTTTTTTGTAACTAATGTAGTACTTTGCACTGGGAAATATTATCAAAAGTGTCTTTTATATCCTTTAGATTTAATGGCAACCTTTTCAATGGTTGAGAAATGCACACAACGGGAACTAATTTTGGCAAGGCTTTGCAATTTCAAATTACCCCAGCATCAGATATTTTTGTCTATCTCTTATGAATTTTTTTCAGTTTCTTGTTTGCATTGAAAAATTTTGGAAAACTTTTGCTGATTCTCTTGCTCTGAGAGTTCATAAGTAGTGCAAACCCAAACAAAGCAGTTAATGGAAAGTGATGTGTACTATTAGCAGTTTGCTAACTAGTTCAAAATGAGATGTAGCACTAAGGGCTGGACCAGAAGATCTTTTGAGGTCCCTTCCAACCTGCACTGCTCTGTTTCTCTGAGAGCAGTGGCTCTCAGTTTTGCTTGCAGTTTGCTCTGTTGAAATACTTCCTGCTCCCTAACTGATCTGCAGGATAAAGTGCCTCCATGCAAGTGATTAGTGTGCTTATCACGTGGCTGAAGAGAGCCTTCGCACAGGCAGTTATTACCCTTTGGCTGATCAGCTATACCTTGCAAGGCTCTGTAGCTGGACCGCCAGCTTCCTGTTTTTCAGTCTGCTCCACAAGACTGAGACTTTGAACAGTGCCTGAGAGTGCAGGATAAAGGCCAAAGCAGAGCAAAGCAGGACTCTGTGACAAGATGCAGTTAAGGCTTCTTATTTATTTATTTATTTTTGGTAGAGCTAAAGCTGTATTGTAAAGAGGAACGGTTGTGGAAGGCAAAACGTGTCACAGAAGATTTGGGGAGAAGAACATGTTTCATGTCTAGCTAATGCTACTGTGCAAACAGAGTTTAGGAATCCCCTGTGTAAGCCTGGCATGTGTTCTTTTTTGCTGCAGACCCATTCTGCTTGTTTATAAACCAGTGTTCTTCCGTTTACCCACTGTACATCCTATGCACCATTTCTGCAACTCCTCCTGTAAGTCAACAGTTTAACCACATCAGTAGAAAATTCACAATATTAAAAAATGAGCCTGTGCTGTCAGTCACCTCAATTAGTTGTACCTTCAGAGAAAATAATAAGTCTTTAATGTTATGTGGGGCATGGGACACCTAACAATTACACCTTTAAACTGTTTTGCCTATGTAAAGACCTCTATTGTTTTTCATTGAAGTTTGTGGAGGTGCCTCACCCACCTCCGCTCAGATTTGCAGCTATGAAAGTTGAGGATTGTTCTGTATCACAAGTCACTGAAAAAATAAAGATTAAAAATATTAAAGGAAAGAAAATGAGAGAAAAGAAAAAGGACTGGGGTATGAGAGAAGAAAGTTACTTTTCAATCCAGATCACTTCACTGGCTGAAGTTAGTGTATGCAGCATTTATACCAGCAACACAAAGAAACACAGGATTAGAATGACTGCATGAAAGACGTACTTGGGTGAGGAGTCTCTAAACTACTGTTGTAGTGGAGGAAAAGGAAGGTAGGAACAGACCCTTCAAACATAGCTTCAGGATAGCTTGGTTAGTTGGACAGGAAGAAGCAGAATAGAAACATAGTGTAACTTCTGTGCTATGCATGGGCAAACCCCATCCTGTACCCATCTCCCAGCCAGTGCTATACTGCAAGGTCTCCCCTATGATCCTTTTGTTCGTTTTTATACTTTTCGTCCTGGACCGTTGACCAGTCACCGAACTGGTCAAACCTCAGAACTGCTCTCATGTAAGCAACATCGTGTTCTCTGTTGTGAATATTCTTGTGTGAGGATTGTCAGACACGAAATCAGGTATGTGGAAAAATGTTCAATTCTGTGTGTTTAAAGTTTAGTTAAAAATAAATTCAGCACTTTATGTGATATCTTAGTGTAGTACAGTTCCTGACAAATAACCTAAATGGCCTAAATAACAATAACAAAGAGCATGCTCCCACAGCACAAACATTTCAAAACACCAAATAACTTCAGAAATGTTCCCATGCCAGTTTTGATCAAAGACAATGATATTTAAAAATGAAAACCCAATTTAATCCAAACATCTTTAAAAAGAATGTTTCTACAAAAATTTTACTAAGGCCTTCTACCTAGCATGGCCTAACATCCTCTCTGTGGCCCAGTCCTTTGCACTTTTAAAAAGTTTGTGTTGACTATTAGTGAATTCTGATCAGTATTTCTTAGCAGGTGAGAGCTGGTTGGTCACGAAACTGGTGGGCTTTGAAGTGCCTGGTTAATCTGTGGTATAAAACAATAAACAAAAGACATGGAAAGTTAGGTTACATAGGAATACATTCCTCTGTGCCTTTGACAATCACAGCAGAAAACTAGGATCAGTTTTCCATCTGCTGAAAGTACTTTTAGTAAAGTAAATTTAGGCAGAGAGGGTACACAAACCTCATATTCTGAAGCCTTGCTGGTATACTCAGTCTCTTCTTTCAAAAAGAATACTTCTTCCTTCCTGCTCTACTCTTCTGTCTTCTTCTGAGACTCCTCTTTCTTGTGCTAAGGTCACTTTTCCCCATTTTGCCCCATTAGCACATTGGAATATGCTAACTGGGAAATGAGAGTTAAATGGGCCATGTGTCCCCTGTCCATCACACACCTGCCCTGCAGCCACCTGGATCTCACCTTTCAGCTACTGAGCAGAAAGGAACCCTAATTCATGCAGCAATTTGTCTGTGCAACAATTGTTTATTTTTTCTGTGGTGTCATTCGTGGGTGCTTGAATGATAGTGACCTCTAATGGAGGAGCCGTTCCAGTTACGAATCAGCCTCGCACTGTAATTTAGGTAAGGAGGGACCTCTGGGAGTCATCTTGTCCAACTGCATTCTCAGAGAGGGGCCGGTATCCCCATATTGCTCAGAACATTCATCAGTTGTGTTTTGACTACGTGCTAAGATGCAGATTCTGCAGCTTCTGTAGGCTACATCAGTATTTTATTTCTCTAAATCTTAAAACCAAAAATAGATAAGAAAAAACCCCAAAATGGTATTTTCCTTTTTGCATTTTATTTCCAGTGCTTCTTGTTTCTGTTGCCTCTTATTCTGTCCCTGTCCATATCTGAGTTGACTCTGGCACCCTTTCATTGCATATTTGAAGACAGCAGTAAAGTCTTTGCTTTGCCTTCTTATCTCCAGGTTCAACAATGAAAATTCCTTCAGCTTCTTCTCTGCCATGTGTCCTAGTTCCGTGATCACCCACTATGAGCACAATGAATGGGGTTGTTGCTACGTCTGTTCAGTGCCTGCCTGCTGCCTTGCCTTAAGAGTCCAGTTGATGTAATTTTTCTGGATTTCAGCAAACCCTTTGATCCTGACTCTCACAATATTCTCGTAAACAAAATGTTCAGAATACAGCTGGATAAACATATAATACAATGAGTGTGCAATTGGCTGATGGGTTGGGCTCAAAGAGTTAGAATGAATGGAGTTACATCAGGCTGGCAACCAGTCACTAATGGGGTCCCACAGGGATCCATCCTGAGGCCAGTGCTCTTCAATATCTACGTAAATGACCTGGGTGAAGGACTTGAAGGTTTATTGACAAAGTTTGCTGATGACACAAAACTGGGGGGAGCTGTCAACACTCTTGGGGGCAAAGACGTGCTGCAGAGGGATCTCGGCAGATTGGAGAGCTGGACAATCACCAACAGCATGAAACTGAACAAGGGCAAGTGCTGGGTTCTGCACCTGGGACACAGCAACCCTGGATACACGTACAGACTGGGGTCTGAGAGGTTGGAGGGCAGCCCTTTGGGAAGGGATCTGGGAGGTTCCAGTTGGCAGCAAGTTGAACATGAGACAGCAGTGCCATGGCAGCTGAGAGGGCCAGCGGTGTCCTGGGGTGTTTCAAGCACAGCATTGACAGCTGGTCGAGGGAGATGATTGTCCTGCTCTACTCTGCACTGGTGTGGTGCAACCTCGAGTACTGTGTGCAGTTTGGGGCGCCACAGTATAAAAAGGACATAAAACTACTGGGGAGTGTCCAGAGGAGGCCACAAGGGTGGTGAATGGTCAAGAGGGGAAGCTGTATGAGGAAGGGCTGAAGTCACTTGGTCTGTTCAGCCTGAACATGAGCCAGAAGAGGCCCAGGTGTCCAAGACGGCCAATGACATCTTGGCCTGTGTCAGACACAGCGTGGCCAGCTGGAGCAGGGAGGTGATTGTACCCCTGTGCTCAGGACTGGTGAGGACGCATCCTGAGTGCTGGGTTTAGGTTTGGGTCCCTCACTACAAGGAAGGCACTGAGGGGCTGGAGCATGTGCAGAGAAGCGCAACGACGCTGGTGAGGGGGCTGGAGAATAAGCCCTACAAGGAGATACTGCGGGAACTGAGGATGTTTAGCTTAGAGAAGAGGAGGCTGAGGGGAGACCTCATCACTGTTTACAACTACCTGAAAGGAGGTTGTGACGGGTTGAGTGTTGGTCTGTTCTCCCAGATGAGGTGCTCAGGTATAAGGTTTAGTAGTGGACAGGTATGGTTGGACTCGATGATCTCAAAGGACATTTCCAACCACACAATTCTATGGTTCTCTAATCATCTAGTTCAATGGGCAGGGACACGTCCCACTAGACCTATCCAATTTGTTCTTGAACAGTTGCAAGGAGGGAGAATAGTGGACTAATGCCTAGATTTGAGCCCTTGCAGCTACTCTTAGAGTCTGAGGAAAAGAGATTTTATTGAAAACTCATGTCATACAAGGAAAACATTCAGATCAATGGATACCTAGTAGTAGAATGAGAAATGAATTAGATACTGAGGTCCAGAAGAGATAAGGTGCGACCAGTCATAGGGACAGGACCTTTGGGGGACAAACTGCTGGGCCTGTAAACACTTGAAGAGATGAAAGGATGTCAAAAGGATTTGGAAAACAGTTTAAAAATTACTAAGATATGGAGTAGATTGATGGTTGTGGCTAAATAATTTTGAGAGGCTTTGTACAGGAGAAGTAAGTGAAAGCCTGGGGACATGATTTCCAAGTTATTATCTTCTCCAGGGAGAGTAAGAAAGCCAGTCTCCCTAGGACGAATCTTCAGAATCAAAATGCAGGTGCCCTCAGAGGTTTAGAGAAGTGTTGGTTATGACACTTCTCCAAAGCTTATTACACAAGTAACTAATGGGAAGAAAAGCTGTTACAAATGTGTCAGCTGAAGTAAAAGAACAGCCAGCCACAGCTGCATATCCAAGTTGCACGAGATCCCCTGAGCCCCATTTCATTTTCTGAAACTGTAAACCTTCCTAAAATGGTTAAAAAAATATTTTTCCAATATTTATGGATGGAATTTTGCATTTTCCTTACATGCCACATTTTTAAGTATGTGGAATCATAGAACTGTCTGGTTGTAAAAGAGCTTTGAGAGTCCAGCCTGTACCTGTCCACTTACTAAACCGTATCCCCGAGAGGCTCATCAACCCGTCTTTTAAACACCTCTAAAGATGGTGACTCAACCACCTCCCCGGGCAGCTGTTTCAGTGCCTGACCACCCTTTCAGTGAAGAAATTTTTTCTAATGTCTAATCTGAACTTCACCTAAAACAACTTGTGGCCATTTCCTCTCATCCTACCACTTGTCACGTGGGAGAAGAGACCAACATCCACCTCGCTACAACCTCCTTTCAGGGAGTTGTAGACAGTGATGAGGTCTCCCCTCAGCCTCCTGTACTCCAAGCTAAAAAACACCAGTTCCCTCAGTCTCTCCTCATGGGGCTTATTCTCCAGCCCCCTCACCAGCCTCGTTGCCCTTCTCTGCACACGCTCCAGCCCCTCAGTGTCCTTCTTGCAGTGAGGGGCCCAAAACTGAACCCAGCACTCGAGGTGCGGCCTCACCAGTGCTGAGCACAGGGGCATGTGTAGTGAATTGTTCTCATGTTCCAAGCATTTCAATGATGACATTACAAGTTGTGGGTCATTGTTCACAACTTCAGTGAAAGAACATGGGTGAGGCTTTCGTTTTGTACATTTCTGTGTAATTTTTCTATTCTTGATTTTCTATGTACTTCAACATTGGGACTGAGGGATACTGTTGAAGTCAGCTGCTATTTTTGTTCATTTTTGATTTTTTTTGTGAAGAGTCCTGAACTCTGATGAAGAATTACTTTTATCCTCTTATAGATTATTAGATTCTGTTAATTAAACTACAAAATAGCATGAATATTCTCTTTGAAAGAGAAAATACCTTATTGAAATGAATACACAAAACCCAACAGGTTCTTAATCGCACACTGTTCATTCAAGTGTAGATTTCACACTGATAAATATGAAATCTTTGCACTTACAGTTTTCAACAAAACAAGAAAAAAGTGCACCTTTAGATGTCCTTGTGGTATTTGTCTTAAACTACCAGGAGACATTCACAGCTGTACTGACATGATACAGGTCTGAAATAAATGACTACACAAAGTCTCAAAGTATAGTAGGGTGAATGCTGCTAAATCCTGTTTTGAGTGTGACTACAGAGAAACGCAATAAGTTTAATAAATGGTGACCAAGGAATTTCAAGGAAAGCATCAAATGAGGAAATTTTTTCATGAAAGTGATTTTTTGGGGTTTTTTTCCCCCAATTTCTTCAGACACCTTTGATGCTTTTAATAAAACAAATAGCTTGGCAGCTCTGGAGAAAAGGAACCAGGAGCCCTGCATTGACTTGTGTAACTTGTTAAAGTACGAAAAGCTAGCACATAAAATCCAACATTTTTCAAGTTATCGTTCAGGTGGCAAAGATAAAGGTTAGGGTAATTCTGTATCTTAGAGTGAAATAAATAAACATAGTGTGTTATGTATCAGCTTCACATTTACATTTGTTTATGAATGTGATTTATCTTAATCTAATTTACATATCTAACACATTTTCCTATCGTAGCCATTTCATTTTTGTCCTCTCAGGAGTAGGAAAATCCATAAGGGATGAAGGTTGTATGAAAGTTCAGAAAAGGTATTGTTGTTCTGAATTTTAGGGGTCTCTGCAGGTCTGCATTTTCTCCACTTTGCAAAGAACAGTGCTGGGAAAGGCTGGAGTTCATTCCACTCTTAAATAGGCCAAGATATTGCCTTATTTCAGTGTGAATGGGTTGAGCAGAGACATGGCTGGATGTAGCAAGTCTGAAGGTGTGTTGTGACAGTCTTATATCCTTCATATCCCTGGTTTTACCCTTACCAGAGGACAATTAGAGGCATCCCCATGCTTGGAAAAACGGAGTCTTTTTGTTTTAAGAATGGTCAGCTGCTCTTTACTTTCATTTCCTTGTTTGTAGTTTTATGAAAACACAGCCCAAGGTGTGTGAAACCCATAGCTCTCCTGAGAGTGCCCTAAACACCAGACCAAACATCAAGTAATGGATCATCCCAGGACTTTTCATCTCTTTTTATGGTGATATACTTTTTGTGAAAGATGTGAGGATTGTTCAGTTCAGATGTGGGTAATGTGTCTCTGTAGCCTAGTAATTACGGTACTCACTGAGAAGTAGGTTGACGTAGCTTAGATTCACTGCTCCAAAACCAGCTTAGGTTTGTTTATGACATGACCAAAGATACTTCTTCCCAACATGTCTGCTTTGGCTGCTGAACAATTGAACCATTTGTGTGAAGGTGATGCAGTGACCCTTTTGAAATGAGCCTGCTAAATACCATGAGACACAGAAGATTACCTTATTTGTGAACCTGATGGAAAGAGACAGAAGCCCTTTTAAATGGGGAATGGCATACAATGGAATGCTACAATTTCAAAATCTAGTTAGGATAATTGCAGAACATGGGGTGCGCTGCATTTTTAAAAACACAAAGCTTGATGCTGTTCCTCATGGAGATATCCAAACCCTCTGTCTCATAATGGATTGTTTTTTCAGTCTAGGCCTTCCCTACAATATAAAAACAAACAGGAAGAGAGATTCATAGAAACCAGCCTCTCAGCTGGGACACCTAACTTAAGCAAGGGAGTTATGACCAGGAAGTTTATAAGAAAAAGCAAGTTCAACTGACTGAAGGCTGATGTGCTCTTCCATGCTCTGCTGGATGTAGAAAGCTTTCCTCTTTACAGGAATTTCTCCATTCCTCATGTTTCATGAGTATGCTGGGCCACATCCTGGTCAATGTTATGTCTCCAGTTTATGGAGGTTTTGGTCAGCTATAATTCCTTGGCACCTTTGAATAGCTTTGTATTTACAGTGTGGACATTGCCTTTAGGCTTGTAGAGTTAGGTAGCAGATAAATATTGGCCTTGAAAATTCTTCCTAAATGGTGGACCTAGGTGCCGAAATGATGTGCACAGGTGCTGAAGGAGGCATCTTTCAGGATTAGATCAACTGACTTTGTTGACAGGTGAAATACTCGTAATGCTAGTTGTTAAATTATACACAAAAATACAACAATATACAATCTTAGCAAGCATATCAGAGCTACGGCACTGACGTCTGACTGAGTTATTTCAGGTGAGTTAAGTTACAATAGCTGTTCTCCCAAGAACTGCCTGTGTGGAGATTTCTTCTCTATAGCCATATAAGGTGAATAACAGAGTCTGCCACAATAAAAACATGAAGTTAGTAGCACTGATGAAACAGTGTGATGCCTTCCAAACCTGGAAAATGTGCCCTACCTCACTTTTTAGCTGCTGTTCTAGCTCCATCTGGATGTTCTGGTTAAATAGATCCCTGTAGTCTTCTTGTCTTTTCTGGATGTTCTCTAAGTTCTTCCATCTTCTCCTCCTCTCCCCCCACCTTTTTCTTCCTTTTTTTTTTTTTTTTAAAAAAAAAAATTATTTAAAAAGAATTCAAAACAAATGGTAGATGCAAATAGATGAATCGAATTCCTTGGTTGACCATATCTACATCAGAATATCTCTTTGCATTCTTGTGTCTCAAAAGCTCTTTTTCTTCTATAATATATCTGAGAATTACCAATATCACTGCAAGAAGACATGCACGTTAAAGGCTGTTTCTCTAGATTAAAAATCAACAGATCTTGTCTTGACTTGAAGTCAAAGGAAAATGCATTCCTTCTCATTTCCGTTCACCAGCTTCAATCTCACATGAAGCTACACCTATCAGCAACTGTTATTGTTGTTCTACTATTTTTTTCATCTGATATTATGTCTAAGTGTTTTGATTTAAATTTGACTCCATTATGATAGTCAGAAATAAAATAGTGAATTTTACATCTTGGTCTTCATTTAGTTCTGAGGATTCTGCAGACCTCATCCTGCACTCTCCAATCTCTTCCTGTATGCACTAGATGTAAATCTGCCAGAAAACAACCTTCTTGTATTACTACTCACTCCATCTTCTTCAGTTACTTGTTTTCTTCTCTAACTTTTTTCCTATCTTCCCTTATTGTTATAATATTAATTTCCACCTGTGCAACATCAAAGAAAAGAACAAAGAATGGGATTTGCTTCCTTGGTGAGGCTTCTGGTTTGCCTGAGATGCAGAGATGAAAGTGCTCCTTTCCCTATAGTGCTGTATAACATTGTCAAGGAAATATAGTAGGTATATGGATTAATGGTTTGCATTGCTTTGAATTGTCATTCATATTTGGATTCAGAGAAAACAACCTGGAGCTTTGAAAGGATTTTTTTAAAAAAAGTCAAACTATTAATTATTGCTTATTTTCGAACTGCATTTGGGCCACAGCAAAAGTCCTGTGAACAGCATATTTGCATCTATACAGATTGTTTATAAAATAACACTTTTGTGAAAGCAGTAAGATATTTGAACCATGTCAGAAGATTAACCCTGTTTGCCTTGCAAATTTTAATTTAGGGTGTTGCAAATACAAAGACACCATGAATTTTGGACTCCCAAATGACTAGCTCAAGTTCAAGAATCTCTGCAGCAACCAGAACACTGCAACAGCACAGAGAGCTGTTCCTTTGGTAAAACCATTGGCCCTGTTCTGATCCCATCTGTCTGTATGTAAATATAGAGTAACTTAAGTGAGTTGAATTGAATTATCGGCATAAACAAATGCATAAACAATGCTCTTTGGTACTTGATTTTTATTCATTACAACAGAAATAAATACAATAAGAAATATCTGATTTATATTTTAAATCTAAAAAATGCATAAAACTGAGACCATTGCTTGAGATTCAAGAATAATTCTATCATTGTATCAAACAGAGACAAACTCAACCAAAACCCTCCGAACTTTGTGAAGAATTGTTAAATGTAAACTGTGTTCTGCATTCAATTCTATTTCACATTGCCATTTGTCAAGTGCGACTTGCAATGGGCAAAGTTAGACCTTTTCCCCAATGAAGATACTGAATTATATAGCTTCAGTTTCATGAGATAGAGTCTTTTCTTCTCTTGAAACAAGATTGACAGCTTCAAGTAAAGAATACTTCTTTAGTAGTACTAATGTCAGGGAAGGATTTCTGGGTTTGGACATATTTGCTGTGATAAAAATATACATTTTACTTCCCAGAGCAAAAATGACCTGAAAAGCTATTCGGTTTTCACACTTTCCAACATCTATCTGTAAAATCACTTCTCTTGAAATTATTGATACTTATAAAACCAGACCCATATATAGGGTTTAGTATTTTATAGAAACTGTCTTTTTAAGGAAATAAATTCTACAGATTAGTAAAAAACCCAACTATACTGAACATGTACACATAAATGCATAAACCTTGAGTGAGGTTTTTTTCTGAATCGAAATAAGCAATCTGGAAAACTAATTAAAAAGCTTTACCCATTCCCTCTACTTGCTTGACACCCGCTTGCAGAATTTATCTAGATACACAAACTAATTTGTTGGCTTGGCCTTGAAAGAAATTGTTTTCTCTTCCCTAATTCTGAATGCCAGAATCAGTAAGAAACATACAAACCAATTCACAAGATGAAGAGCTAAAAGACCTAAAAACTTTTTTCATGCCCTCAAAAGCAGGAAGTCAGCTGCAAGGAACTGAATTAAAAACTACTAGAAATACGTTTAAAATTATACAGTCGCATTCATTGCAGTTTCAGTAGTAAATCATATGCATCTATGTAATAAGAAGTAAATGAATAAGAGCTCTGTACTTACCATAGTTTCAAACTCTGTCTCCACAAGTCTGCTAAAGAGTGTGTTCTGTACTAGAGTCAAAAATGTTTTGTCCTTCACTGTGAACTTCCTTTTTTGAAACTGTATGTGGTCTATCCAGCCTTCACAGGAAAAGATATCAGCAAAATCCTTGTTTTGCATATTATCAGCGACCTAACAGAATTTTTAACAGCATTTGTTTGGGTTACACTGTGGCACTGTGAAGGACGAATGACATGAGTGAGCATTCATTCATTTTATGACCTCCAAGATTATAATGAAAAACAGGTCTCTGGTGATCAGAAAAGCATGTAGTTATTTTTTCAGTAATCTTTGAATCGAAAAGACAAATGTATTTTGGTTTTTGCCTTTCATACTTGAGGTTCCTGAATTTTTCTGTATGCAGGCTTCACTACCAATCCCATGAACATCTTCTGGCTCCATTTTTCATGCACATTAAAAGCTTATGTAATTTTCTTCCTTTAATAAGTTGAACTATATTTCTGTCAATTAATCTTTGACTACTCAGCTCTTCATAGCTGATATTATCGGAAAAATAGGGTTGTCCTTGTCTGACAGGACATTGAAGTTCTCCACTACTGCAGACTTCCTATGCAAAAAATTGAAGGAAGAAAGGGCATATGGGCATAAAGCTTACTAAGCTGGTTCCTGAAAAGAAAGCTAAAACAGAGGGTTCAATGTAAAGAGAAGAAGGAAGGAAGGAGTGAAGCACATGTTAAATGTGGGGACAGGCGGATGACACCGGTATATTTTGGGTGATGTCCAACTACTAGGTAAAAAAACAGTTGACTGTTCCATAAGCAAACTCCTCTTTATGAAGTAATGGGGGATAAATAAAAATGATAGTAAAGGAACACAAAATATGTTATCACAGGGAAGATTTTAACTGCATTCTATGATGAAATCAGGATTTACCCATAATGTCCGTACTAGAGCAGTGAAAGGATGGCTGCATTCCTATAATTCCCAAACCACTGGTTTTCAATTGAAAATTCAATAAAATATATCAATGTTATATATATTAAAGATAGGTAATATAGAAAACAAAGGCGGTTAGAAAACAAATTACCTATTTTCTAAAAAGCAGATTACTAGGGCAGCTACAGGCTTATTTTCTTGAGCACAACATTATGCAACTCTAAGAACAGAGAGTTTGGAAGAGAAAATATTATGTACAGGTAGCTATATTTAAAGTAGGTTTCATTAAAGATGGACTACATCTGAATAATTTAATTTCTGTTTTACTGAGTTCAACTGGCATTTTCAGCCAAGCTTAATACAATTAACTTGATCTATGTTAGATTTAATCACAGTATATCATAACATGTCCTATGCTGAATTGTAAGCAATGGGAATCAGGAGATGATGTGGCCTGTTAGAAAGACTGCAAAGTAGATCAGGAGCTGGCTAAAGCCACATCAGTTTAGAAGTGGAAGGGGAATTCTTGAGTTGAACTAAGATTACTAGCAGTGTTCTACAGGCATAGACCACGGGACTGATTCTAGTCATTACTTGAGTCAAGAGTCTGGTTCAAGAGCTGGGCCTGTACGGTTGTTAAATGTATACATCTGAAGATATATAAAGCTGAATGGTTCTAATTCTAGGGAGAATCACATCATTACACAGAATAAGAAGGTTTTGTGTTTTGGAGTGACAGAAATCAATTAAGTTTAGTAATAGAATCATAGAGTTGAGAACTTTTGCTTTGAGCCAGGAAGACAGTAAGTAAGAGTCACTAACACAACATACACATGTGAAAAGTGCATTTGTTTCAAGTTCACATTAGACAAATGATTTTTAGGAGATTCAGGAGCAGAATTTGTGCAGAATATTGATGAGAGCTCATTTAGAGCCTTGTGTTCAGTTTAGTCAACTATGTTGAGTAACTATGAGTTTAAATAGACACAGATGCAGGTGAGGTCTTCTGGTATGAGTAGAAAGACTTCATGGCTTCTGAAAGGACAACAAAAAAGCTTGCCTTAAAAAAGTGCAGATGAAAGAGGATATTACAAGGTCTGTAAGTATCAAGGAGGAATACTTATTTATACAAAAAATAAAGGATTACAATCAAATGGTATAAATAGGTTGTGAACACATTTAAGTGGGAATTAGACAAAATTTTTATTAGTTTACATTCATTTGTATTCACTAACCATCTTCCAATAAAGATAATGGAGAAAGGAAATCACTAAAGCTTCCATACTCTGTATGAGCAATTTATGAGTGAGACCTTATGACAGAACAGGGAGGATTGTGACAGCAGGAAAAAGACATCTGTCAGATGGAGAATACCACCTCTACTCGAAAGAAGCTTGGACAGCATGTCTGGTCACACTGAGGTGTAAATGTCAGACTATAGTACATTAGTCTAGATCTGTCCTATTTTCATTTTCTTTTTAACTAGCCATGTTTGCCTGTGCAGCTCTTGAGGCATTATCTGTTTACTAGGGATTTCCTGATATTTGATAGCTCTGTTCTTCATGAATATTCCTGCTGTTCCCACAGTGAGGCAGTAACATCAGATTTTCCATAAAAAACAGCTTTATTCCAGGTGGACAGTGCAAAAAAACACATAAGGATTACTTTGAGGCTTTCTGAAGTGTCCTGGGAGGACTGCAGGTATGCTAAGTGCATGTGTGTTCTGTCCATTGAGAAAATCCTGTGTTTGTACTTAGGAACATTAATCACTTGAAGCCTGTCAATTATTGGGATCCTATTTAGAATCATAGAATCAGAAGGTTGGAAGAGACCTCTGAGATCATTGAGTCCAACTGTGACTGTCTCCCTACTAAACCACTTCCCTAAGGAACTAATCCACCTGTTTTGTAAACACCTCCAGGGATGGTGACTCCACCACCTCCCTGGGCAGCTGTCCCAATCCCCGACCACTCTTTCAGTGAAGAAATTCTTCCTAATGTCCATTCTAAACTTCCCCTGGTGCAACTTGCAGCCATTTCCTCTTGTCCTATTGCTGTCACTTGTGAGAAGAGACCAACACTTACTTCGCTACAACCTGCTTTCATGTAGTTGTAGAGAGTGATGAGGTCTCCCCTCAGCCTCCTCTTCTCTAAGCTAAACAACCCCAGTTCCCACAGTCTCTCCTCAGAGGGCTTATTCTCCAGCCCCCTCACCAGCCTCGTTCCCTTCTCTGCACGCGCTCCAGCCCCTCAGTGTCCTTCTTGGAGTGAGGGGCCCAAAACTGAACCCAGCACTCGAGGTGCGGCCTCACCAGTGCTGAATACAGGGGCAGAGTCACCTCCCTGCTCCTGCTGGCCACGCTGTGTCTGATACAGGCCAAGATGCCATTGGCCCTCTTGGCCACCTGGGCCACTGCTGGCTCATGTTCAGCCGCTGTCAACCAACACCCTCAGGTCCTTCTCTGCCAGGCAGCTCTCCAGCCACTCTTCCCCAAGCCTGTAACGCTGCACGGGGTTGTTGTGTCCCAAATGGAGGACTCTGCACTTGGCCTTGTTGAACCTCATCCTGTTGGTCTCAGCCCATGGATCCAGCCTGTCCAGATCCCTCTGCAGAGCCTCCCTTCCTTCAAGCAGATCCACACTTTCACCCAGCTTGGTGTCATCAGCAAACTTGCTGAGGGTGCAGTCCATCTCTTCATTGAGATCATGGATAAAGATGTTGAACAGGACTGGACCCAGCACTGAACCCTGGGGAACACCGCTCGTGACTGGTTTCCAACTGGATTTAATTCCATTTACCACAACCCTTTGGGCCCGGCCATCCAGCCAGTTCCTTACCCAGCAGAGGCTGTGCCTGTCCAGGCCAATGGCAGCCAGTTTCTCCAGCAGAATGCTGTGAGAAACAGTGTCAAAGGCTTTGCTGAAGTCCAGGTACACCACATCCACAGCCTTTCCCGCGTCCATTAAATGGGTAACCTTGTCATAGAAGGAGATTAGATTGGTTTGGTAGGACCTGCCTTTGGTGAACCCATGTTGGCTGGGCCTGATCAGCCGATTGTCCTGTGTGTGCTGTATGATGGCAGTCAAGACAATCTGCTCCATGACCTTCCCTGGTACTGAGGTCAAACTGACAGGCCTGTAGTTCCCTGGATCCTCCCTTGTAAATGGGTCACGCTTGACTAATCCTATAGCCTTCTCTGATGCCGTAACTGGCTGGGTAGATGAAGGGAGAGCAGTGGATGTTTAAAAGACTTTAGCAAGGCTTTTGAGACCGTCTCACATAACATTCTCATAGCTAAGCTTAGGAAGAGTAGGTTAGATGAGAGGATGGTGAGGTGGATTGAGAACTCACTGGATGGCAGAGCTTAGATGGTTGTGATCAACAGAAGAGTTGGAAGCCTGTGGCCAGCATTGCTCCCCAGGGATTAATACTCAGCCCAGTCCTGTTTAACATTATTCATTGATAACCTGGATGAGGAGATGGAGTGTAACAGAAAGCTGTGCTGCCATTCTGTGAGACCTGGACAGGCTGGAGAAAGTCCAGTGGAGGGCCACAGAGATGATCAGGGGACTGGAGCATCTCCCATGAGGAAAGGCTGCAAGGCCTGTGTGTATTTAGCCTGGAGAAAATTGAGAGGGGATCTTATTAATGCTTATAAATAGCTAAAGGGTAGGTGTCAGGAGGATGGGGCTAAACTTTTCTCGATGATGCCCAGTGACATGACAAGGAACAATGGGCACAAACTGAAACACAGGAACTTCCACCTGAACATGAGGATAAAATTCTTTACTTTGAGACTGACAGAGCACAGAATAGGCTTTCCAGAGAGGCTGTGGAGTTTCCTTCCCTGGAGATATTCAAACCTCACCTGGACACGTTTCTATGAACCTGCTTTTGCAGGGAAGTTGGACTAGATGATTTCCAGAGGTTCTATCCCTTCCCCGCTACCATTCTGGGATTCTGGGATTCTGGGATTATGTAAAATGTGTTTTCTTGTATCTACCTTTTCTATGTAGATCTTCTGATGTCTAGCACTATAGCTAAGTGAACATTAATTCCTTTTCCTCAACAGGGACAATAATTTCTTTTTGTTTTCTCGAAGTTTTTAATGGAACATCTTTGAGAACTTTCCTTCCTCTTGTCCACCTCACAAAAGATTTTTCTCTAATTTCATATAAAAATTTTCAACACATTGACATAGGCTATTAAGGAAAGGTTTGGAGAAGCAAGAGTAATGACTCCAGTGTGAATGTCTTCATAAACATAGTGGCAATTCAGGGCATAAATTAGAAGTAACATGTGATGTTGGAAATAAATCCATAAAGGCTTTTTGCTGAAGATAATGACTTTTCCAGGTTCTTTACTAACAATATACCATCAATCACCTGATGTTACACTACAGTACATTATTCTGATACTCATGCTGCATTTGAATTCTTGAAAATCAGTTTGAAAACATGACACAATGAATTATGAAAAAAAAACCCAAAACATTGACAAGGGGACATCATTATGCCATTGACTAATACAGACAGATAATTCATACTCTAATGATGGCTGCAGACAAATAAAGGATGGATCACACTGACTGCATCAGCTCATCTTGTTAAGATATTTATTGGTGTTTTACTTTGGTTAGATTAGTGATCATTTAAGCTGCAAGTACTTTCAAGTGATGGCATTCCACTGCTCTTGTGTAGTTAGCTGGTCAGCAGAAACTCTGATTTGTAGAATTGGTGTAGAATCCATTATCGTTTTCTAAAAAAAAAAAAGGAGAAAAAAACAGTAATGAAATGATGGAAGATAGTAGGTATGACGTGTATTGGTCGAAATTTATGTGAAATTGTATGGTCATTGCTTACCAAGAACATGATTTCACTGTGTCTCAAATACGACAGTAATGTAAAATAATTCTAATGGAGAATGAACCAAAACACGCACTGTGATTTTCAGAGAACGTAAGTATCTGAGTTTTGCCAGAAGAGTGAGTACTCAGCATATCTGATATAGCAGGAGCCAAAGTTAGGTTAATTTTTTTAGAAGAGCTTTTAATATGCCATACCAGAGGAAATATATTTGCAAATGAATGTATCATGAGTTATTATCATTGTATTTGCTGTCATGGTTGAATAGAAACTTGTCAACAATATGATGTAGGAATAAAATAAAACTGCTTATGAGATTTTTGTAAAATAAGAACAACTCATTGGATCAAGCAAAGGCTGACTTGATACCCTGTTTTTAACAAGAGATCAATAGCACCAACCTAGGGAATGTCCAGGAGCAGAGAAACACATAGAAATACTTCTACAGAATATTTCCCATTATTCCAAAATTGATACTTCCTGAGTGAGCATGATTACATACATAATTGAGAACATTCCATCAGTTTGTGTAAGGTTTTTAAAGTACATATTTACTTTTGGTATGCCAACTGTGTGAAGGACCAGTCTTCAGTCTATTTTGATTCTGCCACTTGCTAGTTTTATTTCATTTTCCCTACCTCTTACATTTGTCTTCCTCATATTACACTCACTTTTCTATCTCTATATCATATTCTTCTATCAGTTTCTCTCTTCTATCTGTGGAATAACCTCTGAAATAAGTAGCTTTGACAGCCTGGAGATATGATATTGTAGGAAACAGTTTGTAATTCTCTGAGGTGGGGCCAGAAGGACCATGAGTGCCGTTACAGCTTGCTGGACATGCATTCTTCAGGCTGCTTCACAAGCAGAATATTAGATGTAGCTGAAATGGTAGAGGCCATATTGTGAGAAAACATCAGGGGTTCTTCAGTGAGGAAACATTCAAAATCCTTTCCCCGTCTTGCCACCTCTTTTCTCTTTGTGATCTACCATAAAAGGATAAACTTACAGTAACATTTTAGGCACAAACCCCAGACACTTCCTTCTGGGGCTGAAAACTCTTACGGTCACGTGCAAATGGCACGCAAGTTTATTATTATTAGCAGCTGAAGAAAATTAAGACCACTTTGCCATTTTATCGACCTAAGCATCCATCCTCAGAATCCTGCCTTTTTTCCTTTCTTTGTAATGTTACATTAAAAATAAAAAACCTTGACGAAACAATGTAGCTACATATTTCCTTAAAGTACTTTTTTTCCAAGCTAAAAGTTTCCAAAAAATAGTTTTGTTGGATTTAAATATTCTACAGATCAAGTAATAGAATTAAGACTCCTAAACAGTCATTATATTTTGTTTCTAGAAAACATTTATCTTTTCTCCCTGCCGAAGACGTAAGTTTTTTGATGGAGAGTCTGACAGGAGATGAAATCTGTTTTTTAAGAGCTGAATTTTTAATCTGTTCTTATCCAGAGCTCCATTTTATCCTTGAAGTTCTGAGAAATAACATTACGTGCCAAGGCATTCAAATACAAATCTAAACATTCACAAATTCGAGCTACAAGGTGTCTGGTTTTAAAAGCTGTATCAGGTCACAGATTTAAATGAAATATGTACCTGGGCTTACCCTGAACTTCTTCAGCTGTGTCACTGAAATACCCCAAATATTGGTTGACCATATATTCTAAACAGCAATAATGCATTAGTATTAGGGGAGGCTGCTTACTGCGTATGGGCAGCAGAACTATCTGGCATCTTCACAGAACCGTTTTTCAATGCTTTCTCCCTGGCATGGTCTGCCACCAGGTTCTGGTGTAGGGTTATTACACTGACGAGTTCGAGTGCTTTCTCCATTGATGCAGGTGGACCAGGCACTCCAACAGCTCCAGCCTCCATCAGTGACAGCTGGTATTAAGAAACCATACTAGGATTAGTCCAACATCTCTCCTTTTTCTGTGCAGTGACAGAAAGATTAATTCTAGCTTTTTACTTGGCACGTTTGAGGGTGGACAAGGTAGACCATGATTCTTTTCTTACGTTGACTGTTACGATGACTCTCCAGATCATTGCACCCTCCAGCATACATCCCATCACACAGATCTGGCTTTTGCAAATGCCCATGTCAGTGGCACTGCTTAAGATTCCAGAGGTTTCAACATTTTTTTCACACTAGGAAGCTGCATGAATATCAAGTTCTAAGGCCCATTTTGGGCACTTGTGCTTTAAATACTTGGCCACAGGGAATAAATTTACTGCACAATATTTTTTACATTGTCATTTGTGGAATTGCGTTCCTTTCTCTTCCCCTTGGTAGACCAATCTAATAATAAGCTAGCACAGTGATTATGAGATGTGATCATGTGTTAACAAACATAATGCTTTTGCAGGAAACTGAAGACAAAATATCTTATGATGTGGTGAGATTCCTTTTGGTTGTAATCAGCTTACCGTTACCGCACCAGTCTTCAACAGCGCTGCACTTTACTTAAATGAACTTGAGTTTTTATTACAAGACACAACAATGTGCGTGGAACAATGAACTGTAATGTAGAATGCCCTTTCTGTAGAAAGAACTGAGTAACTTCCACTAAGTTCTACTCCATATACCCATGAGATTTGACCGCAGTAGGTACAAGGAAGTACTATGATATCCTTCTCTTCTCAGGACGGCTCCTTTGGTCAGGGTGTCTTTCACAAAAACAAATATGCACATTTTAGTCTGTCTTGAGTATTTACTAACCTTTAACTAATGAAGATTTGGGAATCTGACAAGCAATACCCTTGAAGTAGTTTGAGCACAAGCATGTACAGGCTCCATCTAGCAGTACACGGGTGCCTCCGTTTTTGCAGGGTTCACATTTGCACACACTGTATTCGGCAATATAGTCTTCAATTGCTCTTTCCAAATTTTGTTTCTTTAAATATGCATCTCTCATCTTTACTGGAACAAGTGTATGTATTGGAGAAGGCTGTAGAAGAAAAAAGCCCACGTGTAACAGACTTCTACCAAGTTCTGAATCCTTTTAATATGCCCATCAATAGAGTAAGCATCTGAATAAACCGTCAAGATGAAGAAAATACCCAAAATTTCATTATAAACTTGGAGTCTCACCTCCGTCTTGGAAAAAAAGCTTTCAGACTGTAAGAGCTACAGCTCTGAAGATCTTGTTCTTACCCTTTGCTGTATCACTACTGGAGCATCCACCAAAGACTTAGCCCACTGTATGAAATCCTCTATATCAACAATTTTGGATCCTTGTAGTAACATTTCTTTTATCTTAGCTGAAAAGTCAATCTTCCCTCCATCAACTAAGGAAAGAACATCATCAATGACAGCATCATCCTTAATTTGTGCTGCAGAAAGAAAGAGGATGAAGAAGAAAGTTTAATGCCATGAAGAACAGTTGTTCATTTAGCACAAACAGTTCATCTCTGTAAAATGACTACAGTGAAAAGCACCCTTCTCTCACTGGTTGTGGTGGAATTCCAGGAACTTTCTTTCCTCATACGTTTTATGTAGGAGGAAATCTTCTATTTTGCAATTAAATTAGAAAACCCTATATCTGAGAAGAAGAGAAGGGGTACAGCAAAATGAGAGCCATTATGGAGATCATAGCCAAAGATAACATGGGTAATGGTACTGTGTCACCTAAGTTGAACTATAAAAGGGCAGGAATTGGAATAGTGGGAGCCTCTGCCTTGTAACTAAAATACAAGAAGAGGGCAGTGAAGATAATTGCCTCTTGTGTGCTGAGTAGTAAATCATAGAATCATTGAATGGTTTGGGTTGGAAGGGACCTTAAAGATCCTTTAGTTCCAAACCCCTGCCATGGACAAGGACACCTTCCACTAGAAGCAACTTCATATTGCTCAAAGCCTCATCCAACCTGGCCTTGAACACCTCCAGGGGTGGGGCATCCATGACTGCTCTGGACAACCTGTTCCGGTGCCTTACCACCCTCACAGAAAAAAGTTTCTTACTGATATCTAATATAAATGTCCCCTCTTTCAGCGTAGAACTCTCATCCTTTTTCCTATCCCCTGCACTCCCTGATAGAGAGCATCTCCTTTTCTTTTCTTGTAGGCTCTCCTTAATCTCCTTGCCTTTTTTGTGATTCTTAGGTTTTGTGACAAAAGACTTATCTCCAAACACACAAAGGAGTAGACAAGAACTACAACAGGCAGAGAAACACAAGTAGCCTAATCAGAGAAAAGGAGCCCCTGTTCAGGCCTGTTGCAGCAGTGCCGTCAGCCCCACAGGGTGTTGCTTAGGATGAGTCAACAGCAAGATGAGTCAATGGAAAGGCTGTCTGGATGCAAAGAAGAGCATTTTAGGATTGTATAAATCAGATACTTAGACTATATTTAGGGAAGTGCCATTAAAGAGGTAGGGGGAATCAAAGTGGCTTTGGGAGGAACAGGGAAATAGAGGCATATAGGCAAAAAAGAGGACTGATTGCATATAGAAAGGTGGCTGATCAGTGAGCTTGTTTGTTCTGCACTGTCCTTGATCTTTGCAGGCTGTCCTGGCCTACTGTTAAATTCCATTTCTGCCCATTACTGGAGACATCCCTGGTGTGAGTAAGTGCATGTGTGTTGGTGTGCATCAGGTAGTCTGTATCAGCAATAAGAGGAGCTGTGGGCCTTGGGGTGTTGTATATCCAGCTGACAGCAACACGGGAAAATAAGAGTCAGATTTCTGGTTCAATTGAGTGTCTCAGGCTATATATGTGCATTAAGGAGGGGCTAAAAAACTCTGAGGGTTGTGCTGCCTGGGAAGAACATCTACTCTAGATGATCCTGCTTAAGCGGAGGAGCTGGAGGCCTCCAGAGGACCCTGGGAACACGCGCTCCGCTTGGCTTGAGTTGGGAGCATGGAAGTCCAGCAGCCTTGCCTCCACTCATCTACCGGATTTGTCTTTTCCCTAACACCAAGAACTATATCGATTATAAAAAGGGAAGAAATTAGTATTGCCTTTCTTTAAATGAAAGATACAATGTGAAACAAGGATATACTTACAGTGGTCCTTCACATAAACCTTTTTACATTTGCCAGAATCATAGTTAACATTGGCATGTAAGTTTTCATGTGCAAAACTGGCATCTAATTTATAGCCAAGGCATCTTTTCACGTCTTCCACAGTGATATCTGGAAGTGGAAATAAATGGAGAGGCTGAATGACCATAAATAATGTAATATTATTATTCTTGGAGAATAAATTCCAAGACTATTGGAAATGTTCATGGCTTTCTTCTTCCCATTTATCTTCTGCATTTTTCTCTTCTGTGAAACGAGTGTGAGGCTGATTGTATTTGAAATGCCTGCACAGAGGCAGGTGAGATCTACAGTGACTGGGAAAATACTAAACCTCTCCAAATCCTGACTTCTGTTTTCATTGATCTAACTGAAAGTAGATGTCACTCTAGGGACCACTCTTTCCATATATTCTATTAGAATTTTATCTTTCGCAGCTACTTATCATTTGCTGGTTGTATATGCTAAATTATTCAACCCTCACAATCCTCTCTCCTAACATGTTTTTCCTTCCTTTCCCTCCCCCAAAGTTAATTATGACCATTAATCTCTTGGAAGTACTCTGTTCCTCTAAGTCCTAAACGTCTTCTAACCACTACTGTCTCCAACTCATCCTTTCTGTTTCTTAAGATCAAACATATATCTGGAACTTTACTTTTATGTTCGGAAAGAAGTTTGGTTAAGATTGGTACTTAAAATATCCAGCATCACAATCTGCAGGTGCTGAACAGAGGAATAGTGTGGGATTAGGTGACATCTTTGCCCCATACCCTGTTACACAGGAACATCTAATAGTAATATTGTTAGTGTTGCATGCAGCAGATACTTATTTTCTGATCTCCAAAATCGGCATGAGAATTGCCTTTTCAAACTTCATTCTAGAGTGATCACTTTAACAAAAAGCACATATGTCTGAACTGCACGAGGGAGGGCTAAATTGCTACTTCCCTATCTTAACAAGGGCAAGGAAAATTTCAGTAGAGATGTTAAAGTCTATAAAAATAGTTTCAACACACTCAAGTGCACCGTGTGATTTCTAGGAAGTTCTTCAATTTATTCCTTGATTTTGTTTGTCACCACTGTACTCTCAGAGTGATTGTAACACAGGAAGGTACCAACTAGCAAATTTGGTTTAAGAGTTAGGCAGATTTTCTAGGCATTGGGGATCTCTGATGAATAATTTCACACCAATTAGTATTGTTAACATTTTGGAGAGGTTCGTTTAAGATTTTCTTTTTCTTAGCTACAGACTTAAAAGACAAACTTCAAATAATTCTGGAGGTTACAGACTGATTCTAATCTGTTGAGCTCATGTAATTTTGTCATGTCACTGGTGTACTATAAGCAGCACACACTGAACTGTGCTATTCTCAGTAGTGCTCCATATAAAGCTATCCTCATACCTCTCTTTGCGTAACTGGAGACTTGGGGATAATCTGCATACCATAGCAAGGCCAGCAGAATGCATACCTAGTCGAGACATAGCGTAATCATCCAGCACGTACACAAGTTCATATTTTCCCCCTACAGTTCCAGAGACAGCATAGTGAGTTCCATAATATTCTAGGAATTTGAAATATTGCCCCTTGTCGTATTCAGTAGGCAGAAAGTTTAGATCATCAATGAAACTATCCGTGAGACGGACATCACGACTCCGCATTTGGAATCTTCCCAGCTGAATCTTTCCTTTGACATGCAGAAAGGTTTGATTCTGAACATAAAGAGAAGAAAGGAGATGTGTGCACCATTCTTGTACACAGCAGGAAAATCGGTTCTGTTTTACTTATAAAGAAACTGCAGCACTTTTAAACATAATATTCAGTTCAATATGGTATTGGATCAGGGACAAACTTGTTAAATTCAAATTAAAGGTTCTCCTATTTAAACTGAGGAAACAGCAAGAGACTTGTATCACTTTAGTACTTCCAGTTTTGTGGAACTCTCCCCTTACTAATTTCAGCCACTCCTTTGCGATCAGTAATTTGGTAGCAAAGATATGCAATATCTACCAGAAGTGCCTTTCTGATTTTCGTAACATTGAAAGTAATTCCATATGGCTCAACAGATAACAGGAGGTGCCCACTGAGGTCAGCTGGAGGTTTGTCTTTGTTTATAGTCAGAGCAGAACTAAGTTCTCTTTTTTTGGATCACTTCTCTGTTATTCTCAGACTATCAGAAGGAAGGGCACAACTTCAATTGATAAAACCAAAACAACCCAAAATAACATCACAATTAAAACCAATCAGAAAACAATCCCTTTGATGCTGTTGACCCGTACATACATTCTAACTCCAGGTTTAGTGACTGTTGTTTTCATAAATTACACTGCAGACGGGTTTTCTATCATGATCTAAACTAGGACCTAGCTGCTGCCTTTAACACCTGACGTTATGAAACAGTTGCACTTCAGACTCTAAGCAAACACGTCTTCAAAACCTCATTATCTGCAAGACTTCGGTGAGTCCCTTAACTGTAGTGCCTAACAGGAGGTACATAAAAGGGATTTAGCAACTGACCGTCACATTAGCTGGCACCAGTTAAATGATCTTAAACTGCTGACTCAGATGACCCCAAAATAGGCTTGCTTTCTAGGACTGCCTACTAGGAATACTCCCTTTGAACATGCTGAAGGGGCCAAAGTCGGGGCATTGCTTATGAGAGCACTAGAGCTGGCACAGACCAAAATCAGCAGTGTGCTACTAAAACTGGATTATCATATGTCAGTGCTAATGACGATGTCTCTTAGCCTAGGCTAGTTTATTAGTACAGACATATCTGAATAGCTGAGATCTGACCTTTCAGTTATTATTCAACATTACTATTTTGTGTTTACCTAGTACAGGTCTACTCGGTGACACTTAGGAATTGACCTAATCTCCCCTTACTGCATGAGATCAGAGCTGCTCTCTAATTAAGGGTAAACAGCGGGAAAAGTTACATTCGGTTACCCTTTGGCTGTGTCTGAAATCTTAACCTAAGTATTGCCAATATTTCATTTTTGTGAATAAATGACAGAAAAGCAGCATGCAATTAGAATACTTAGATTCATATTGCTTTATTCTAACATTGCAAATTCTAGTGTCTGTAAAATTTTTACATTAAACCTTTTAGTTCTATTTAACTTACCCTTTCTGTGGAACTTTTCAGGATTGAACTTAAACTAGTATTCTTGTTATAGTAGTACTTGAAGTTTCCTTCTGCACTAGTTCTGATACTTCCTTCAGTAGGTGTGTATTTCAGTGACAGGTCAACACTAGTGTATTTTTGTTCTTCGCTGTAAGCCTCTCGAAATATTTGTACACGATCATGGTAGAACACAGATGTTAATGTTTTGTCTGCTTTTGTCTTAGCAAAGATAATGAAAAGAATGTGTGAGAAAACAAAACAGGTCATAATAAAAAAATCTACATAGCATTTTAAAGTTGTAGGTTTTACACAGTGTAGGAACATATTTTCTTACAGCTTTTTTTATTTTAAAAGAAAACAAAAGGAAATACCACCCTCACCCCAAACCACCTCACCTGGAAAAGCTCAGTAGTTCAAAACTAAACAGGAAGCTGCAGTGACAATATTTCAGTGAGTGTTAAATTTCAGTATATAATGCTGACAAAGTAATCTATGTGTGTCAACAGTTCCTTTACAGATAAGGAGCTGTAGTCTGCAGTTCCTTCCTATAATACAAGCAAGATTTGATAATAGGTTCTGATATCCAAAATTAATCAGAATTATAATTTTGTTTTCTCACAGCAGATAATAGCTAATTCCAAACACCTATTTCAGCATAGTTTATTTTTGTATACTTTAGCGGAACACAGAATTTTATTAACTGTAAGTAGTTGTACTTTAAAGTCAAGTATAAGCAATGCTCTCTGGGTCATATTTACTCATTTTGTGCAGGATTTGCTTTAAATTGTCATTGTTCTATGAAGTTCCTATTTACAGTGACAGGCAACACATTTGTTAAGCCAAATACTGCTTTAATTTCTGAAATGTATATCACAATGTTTCTAAGATCATTAAATTTTTTGGAGTCCAAACCTCACTGGAAGTCATGATCTGAATCTCAAAAGCCCATTACATTTTTTTTTTGCCCCCTGGGGTGCAGAAAATCAACACTGACTAGCAAATCCAAACAGGACTAGAGTATCATAATATTATTCCTGCTTTTTTATCAGTCATTTGTTTGTCCTTGAAAAAGTAGCTTGACTGCTGTTTTTCCCAGCAAAAGTTATGCATCGTGTTCCTTTCCGTACATCCCTTGTTCATCTCTTCTGCTCATATTGTCAACATTCCAGAAAGATAGTTTCATTTACTAGGTGCAGGTGCAGCAATGAACATGTATGAATTTCTCTGGTGAAAATGAGCTGAACTGCTAAAGCTAATGATAACCTGTTTCCCTCTGGACTTCTCTGGACTTTCTCAAAAGCTTGTTGTTGAAAAGCTGCTGTTACCTGAGTCAAGAGATATGCCAAGGTTTTCAAGAGGATGAAAGTATTCATTGTTCAATTAAACATATCTTACTTTGCACAGAAGGACTTAGACTTACATCATAACTGAGAACACCCACGTTCCATGGCTTGCGGTAGTATGTCCGTGTGTTTCCATCACGCACCCTTTCACAAAGACCATTGAAAAAGTCATTGTCAAATGGGCTGGCCATTGGCTGCATTCCCAAAATATTGATTCTACAAATAAAATAGAAATACAGGAGGAGTTACATTTATAAAAAAGGAAGTGTCAGCACCCATGGATAGTAGTATTATGATTGGAAAAGTCAAATTCTGTAAGAGGTGGAGACTGTAGCTGTGAAACTCAATGTGGTTTCATCTGTAGCATCTTGCCTTATCTCATGTGGTCATCTCATCTGTATAATGTAGATAGCAATGCATCTTTTGCAAGGATATTTAAGGGCCATGTGATAAATATGAGAAATAAACAATAAAAGGAAGATATTAAACATCAAACACGATGAGAACCTTTGGAATAAAAGAAGGTAAAATCTGTTTCTTCTTGACCAATGTATTTGTAAGAAAGCATTCCTTATATGTTTAAAAAGGACATCTCAATAGCTACTTTTAACACTTTTTTTCCACAACATTTATTAGGAGGTTTGCCAGTACAAACTTTGATATCAAGTGTATATGGGATCCATCAAATCCGTAACACTAATATATGGCTACTCCTAGCATGGTCTTTTCTCCCAGGGTGTGACCTGGTGGAGTAATAGAATTCCTTGGAGCAAAGGAGAAGAAATCTGAACCATTACAAATCTAGAGAAGCAGGTCTATTGGCTGCATAGCTCTACGTATGTACATACCAATATGCCAGAGATACTTCCAAAAATAGCTGCTCCTTGGAGCTTTCTGTATCTCTTTTTTTTGTATTTTTATGCCTGTTTCATTGGTTTAAATCTTTTCAGCATCTCCAACATCTATGTCTTATACATATCCAGATGCCTATCTGAACATAGAAAGTGGTTATCTGTTCATCAAGGTTACCAGCATCGCTGCTGCGTATCTATGCAACATTTTTCCATGGAAGATTTTAGTAACGGATTACAATAGAAATAATAAAGAAGCTACTTTTAAAAATGCTTAAGTACTTGGCTTAATTCCTCATGCTGTATAAGAGCAGCCTTTTTGCTCTTGTACAGGAATACAATTAACCAAATTAAATGTAAAGTATGCATCCTTTTCATTTAAACGCAAGGTGGTGCTGTAGTATATGTTTATCTTCCTATGTTACAGTTTGGATAGCTGCTTTCTAACTTGATTTGTAGACAAACAGTGTGTCACACTTTTTTTTTTTATTTGAAAAGGAAGAAATTCAACAGAGTATGAAAACAGAAAGATTAATTTTTTACTTAGATTAATGAAGAAAGCTCCTATAAACAGCAAAAATCTAGGAAGTGGAGAATGCAACACTGGAAAAAATCTGCAGGCTATGTTGTTACAGTGAGGCATGCCATTATATAAATTATTACGCTACATTTTATTTATTTTTTTTATTCCTTTTAGGCATGCATGCTAGTAAAGTATAATAATTGAGAATGACCAATTAATTAAGAAATATCAATTGAAACATATATATATATCTCTGCAAGATTTACATTCAAGTAATAAGTATTGTAAATGCATTCTTGCATCTTCTACATATATTTCTGTGTATTAGAATAAAAATTGATTTATACTTTCTGTATAAATGTTTCATCCTCCCCAAGTATACAAAAAAAACCTAGGAGTGAGGTGTTCTTCCAAAAGCTGTGCAGCATTCCTCAATACAAATGTGGATATGATTCAAATTCAGTATGTTCCAGTGTTTTCAGCTGGTTTTGTAGACAGCTGTAGACTCTTCACATGTCCCAATACTACTTTTTCCTTCATTACGTACCCCTGCCCCGCAGTCCTGCCGACTTCAGACACATCAATATCATAGTTGCGGCATGGTGATCGTGGGTCAGATTCACAGTTATCTTCATCAGAAAAGTCTCCACAGTCATTATCTACATTACACACAAGTCGTCGTTTTATGCATCGACCTAATCAGAGGATAAAACATCAAGTGAATGTGTTTCTTCCCCAAGATGAGCCCTCCAGTTACTTTTTGTTACGATCGTGTTGTCATGAGAAATTCAAGTCCTACGCCCTGGCTCCTTCAAATGAAAAAAACCCATACTACTATATTTACTTATGAATTTACTAGGATAGCTAAGAAAAGTAAATTATAGGAGAGTTGCTGTCATTTGCAGAAACCTGTTACTTCTTGTGATTGTTTCTAAATTAGTCTTTAATTATTAGTCTTTTTTCCTGAATTTTGTGTTCAGAGAATAAAGAAAAATACTAATTCAATATTAACAAAGAATTATTTCTGATTTGTTTAAATTCTTGCTATTGGGACTATATTATTTTGGCACTGCAGTGCCAAAACTATAGCGATTTGTGTTCTAAAGCAAGAGTGAAGTAGCAATTCACCTGAGGTTGCATTATCACAGGTTTTACAAAGTGATATTTTTTCTACAGGATTTGAAGATTTGGGTAAATTTAACCTTAGTATAATAAAACAATGCTTCTTGTTATCAGCTACCTCACCTGGAATTGCTACACAATGTCTGTGAACTAGAAATCAAACACATATTTTCTAATTTTTCTTTCTCTGTATCCACTTCAGAGTATTTGAGATAAAGACAAAACTGACAATGGCCTGGAACTCAAAAGTCACCTCCCATCATTCCTTTTCTTTATTGACTAGTTTTATTACCATTAGCTTTTACTATTTTATTTATACATCACATGTTTTACTTTACAAATTTACGTCTTTATTTGGATCTAGAGGATTTGTAGTCTCCAGCTGCCACTTATCAGACCACTTTGTTCATTAAACTTCCCTATCCATTTTGTTAACAGTCTTTCAATCCTAGTTTTTCTCAGGACTTTTTAAATAAACTTAGTGGTTCTGTAGTAGATAGAGCAGTTAGGCTAGAAGAAAGCACATTCATAATATGGTCAACTTACAAGAATGTAAACTAGATGCAAATTATAATGGGAGATGAGAGGAATGCACCCCTTCTCAAGCACAGTTCATGCTGTAGTTTTGGCACTGCAACTTTGGAACCCACCTGTCTACACACAGGGGACTCTCTTCACGCCCTAGCAATAAGGCATTGCTTCAGGAAATCATCCCCAACTAGAAAAACACTTAAGCATATCTCCCTTTTTTTTGAATGTATTTTGTCTTCAGTGGAAACCAATTTAAATTCACAGAACTTAGTAAACATGGTTTCCTGAGTTATTGTATAACTCACTATGGCACAAACCCAAAACCTACCAGAATTGCACTGGAAGTCAGTACCACAGTCTGGTTCTGGTTCTTCAGGACAGACTTGACTGGTTTTACAGCTTTGTGTATCTCCTAAGGTTTCCAGGCATGGTTTTCCACCAAACTGTCCGAATCTTTCAATGCTTCTAGAGCGAAACTTAAAGGATAAATAACACTATTAACACTGCTTAGAGAGAAGAGAGAACTATCAGAACAGAAGGATTTCCAGCTGAACTTAGAATTTTTCAAAATAAAGCATCTTTGATGAAATTTTTGCTGAAAATCCATAGGCACTGCTCATGGTGTAAAAAAATCTGCAGAGACATTGTATTAATAGTAATGCCTTAGAAAGCAGATGCTTAGTTTTCACTATTTAGTTTATTTCACTCTTTTCATTATTTCAATTCAGGAAGAAAACGTATCATGTATTTTGTATGCTTTCCAGTCTTTCTTTGTTTTGAAGTCTCATAAGAAGACCTTGACTAAGAAAATAAAACTCTGCTTTTGAAAAAAAATTGCTTTTTATTTTGAAAGGAAAAATGTATTGAAAAGTAATGTTCTTAAAAGAAACATCCACATGGCCAAAACAGTTAATTTCCTCCAATGAAACATTTTGAATAAGAACACTTGACCAATTTTGTACATATGGAGGTAGTCGTCTCTTACTCTTACACGGCTTCAAATCTGAAATGATTATGGGTTTTATCAAATCATGAACACACAATATGAAGAATTGCAATCCGATATTTTCCCATAATCAAAGACAGACAGATAATGTGCCTTTGGTTGTGGCCTTGGAACAAAGACTTCCAACTATAGTTTACCCTTTGATAGGTGCATGGGTCACAGGGCCCCCATGCGCTCCAGCTGCTCAGCTTGCAATCTATCGGAGATGGAGCATTCAGTTCTCTTGTTTCCCTGTAGAAAGATTTTTCCAAAGAACTGTCAAACAAAATATTCCAGTACAGTCCTGGGCAGAAAGTTAAAATTACATATGAGTTTGTATTTAAACTATAGACCAATACTTCTGAAGCATCTTCGAGCTGTTTTCTGCTTTACTTCCATAGCACTGCTTAATACTTAAATGTAAACAGCTGCCTAATATTAAATTATTTGGTGGTTTAAAAGTATATTAAAAAAAACTTTGAAGACTTAATAATCCATTTCTTTTTCCCTTTTTTTTAGATCTTTGTGTGTACTCATGCTTTTCTGCTGGATCACATTATTGAACAGAACCTATTTTTAATACATATAGAACATTTGCTGTTCCGCTATTCAGACAGTGGCTGTGTTTCCCATACTCAAAGCTGAAGAAAAAGGCACAGCAGCATATCTCAAATACATGTAGCACTTCAATACCTATATTTATGGGGTTTTTAGCTTATCAAATTTAATGAGGTCGCTTTTAAGCCTAGATAAAAGTTTAAATACTTACTAGAGTTTAAAGAAGGCTCATAAGTTGCAAACAGACAAGTGTAAATCTTTCTCAGTTTTTTTCAGCTTGCCAGGTTGAATACTTTGCCGGCTAGGCCTGTATTTTCTAGAGTTACTGTTCATTTTGGTGCCTAGTTTTAAATACTGTAAAAGTCTTGCCTCTTAGTTAGTGATAGGTCATCAATTTGTAGAATTTGAGTTTCTTTGAAGTTCTTTAAAGTACAAACAGTTAGACACTAAAAGCAAGTGTACTGTAGGATTACTTGTTAATTTTAAAAACTAAGGCCGATAGTTTAGCAGTGACATTATCTTCACAGATAACAATGCTGGAAAGTTGGGGAATGGAGGAGCGTTAAAGTCTAAGTTGCCTGGTTTACACTGTAATTTATTCTGATTTGGCCTTACTTGCTAAGTGTCATCCACTGTGAAGCAGTTCTCTCTCTGCACCTCTCCAGGTTAATTCTATTGCCTCTGCTCCACAATGGGAACTTCTTTGCTGAGCCCAGCTAACTGGCAGACCTGCACCTCCTGCAGCATGATGTGTGGATTTTGTTGCAGACAGAGCTTTGCCATCCGCTCTTTGACATCCTTCCCTCATACAAGTATGTCAGGAGTTCAAACAAACGTAACCTGATTCCACAGGATTGAGAAATCTGCAGTTTACACAGGGAAGGGGTACCAATTGGTTGAGCTTTCTGGTGCTGTCTGTTGTATGTTCAGGTTATATACACAGTGAATTATTATTGAGACACTAAATCAATCTATTTCTCTTTCCAGCTATTGAATCTTAAACAGCTTGGGGATCACAGGATTGTTGTGCAAACTTTTCTACACTCAGCTGACCCTGACTGGCTCTGATGCTCCAGGCTTTCCACACCAACGGAAAACACACAACACAGCTGGTGCTGGATGTATCTGTATCACATGCTTCCATTGTATTGCCTGCTGTTCCTAAACAACTCTCTTCCCAGAAGTCTCCTGACCTCAAGCTAGGGCCTGCAGTAAATGGATCCATGGCTGGGGATGTTGATTTTAATGTGTATCATTCAGAAAAAAAAGGAAACCGCTAAAAGCACAAATATGCCTAATATTTACAGACAGCAGAAATGAGAGAAAGAATTCAGAACTCTTTCTATACGATAGCAAACACACAGACTCTTAGCTGGTTAGGGAATTGTTTGCCTGGCACCAGGAAAAGGGGTATCTGATAGAAGATACAGATCCAACCTTGTGAAAAGTCCATTTTACTCTGCATTCCTTTTTACTTACTCTCTGGTGGACTCTGGTCCACTGGTTGGCTGCTGAAAATGCTGGGAACTTAGGTGATGTCATTGAATACCTGCCTTGTTCTTACACTTTTCTTTGAGCATCCTTTGATTCTCACTACTAAGAACAGAGTAAGGGATCAGCTGTCTCTTTGTTCTGACTGAGAAAGAATGTCTTTAGATTAATCATGGCACTTTTAAACAGAGCTTTTTCTTCTACTTTCATACGCCCATCTAGAGGCCATCTTCCTTTCTTCAGTGCTGCAGATCCCAAAACACTCTGCAAGGTGTGTGTATTTCAAATATTAACTAAACATTCATACTTATATGGATCAGAAAGATACTTCAATCTGGGCACAGATACAGATTTTTGAAATCATAATTCCATCTGAAGATGTGCTGCAGTCATGCTTACTCTTGTGTTATATTACAGTTAATAACTCAAAAAGAAAAAGAAATGGGTATACTGCATCTCTTAGAAAATTCTGCAGAAAAGGCTAAGTCCTAGAAGGTAGTTACATAGGGGATGGAGGCACCAGGCAGAAGTTGCTTCAGAAGAAACATCATCTGTGTATAGAAGGCCAAACGTATCCTGGGCTGCATCAAAAGAATGGTTCAGGGAGGTGATTTTGCCCGTCTACTCAGCTCTGATGAGACAACATCTGGAATATTGTGTCCAGCTCTGGAGCCCTCAGGATGACAGGGACATGCATCTATTGGGGCAGGTCCATTGGAGGGCCATAAAAATTATCACAGGCCAGGAAACCTCCCCTATGAAGAAAGGCTGAGAGAGTAGGGTTGTTCAGTATGGAGAAGACTCCGAAGAGACCTTAATGTGGCCTTTCAATATTTAAAGGGAGTTTATAAGAAAGATTGGGAAAAACTTTTCAGCAGGGCCTGTAGCAATAGGACAAGGGGTAATGGTTTTAAACTAAAATAAGAGATATTTAGAATAAATATTAGGAAGAAACTGAGTGTGATGAAACACTGGAACAGTTTGTGCAGAGAGGTGGTGGATGCCCCATCCCTGGAAACGTTCAAGGTCAGCGTGGACTGGGCTCTGAGCAAGCTGATCCAGTTGAAGATATCCCTGATGATTGCAAAGGGATTGGACTAAATGACCTGTAAAGATCCCTTCCAATCTGAACTATTCTATGATTCTCTATATAAAAAACCCCTATACCATGAGAATAATTAAACATTGGAATAGGTTACCCAAGGAAATAGTAGAATGTCCCTCTCTGGAAATATTCAAGACTGCTTGACAGGACCCATGGATAACCTAATCTAAGGCCTGCTTTGAACAGAAGATCATACAAGATCTCCAGATGTCTCTTCTAACCTAGACTTTCCAATGAATTTTGCAATTCTATGAAATTCTGGAAAGTTGTAATGTATTTGAACTTTAATATAGCCCTCTAGCCCCTTTAAAATTAATTTCTTTGCCTATAATTAGTTCATCTCAGGAATAATTCAGCAATACAATTTACTGTAACTTCATAACAAGCAGGCAATGCTTTGAAAAATGCTGTACAGTATTCTATTTAGTAAATATTTTTCCACCACTCAGCAGGACAGTAACATCAATAGAAGAAAGAAATGAAAATCTACTGGTCTTTCAAATGAATTTATGAAGAATCAGCTTGTTACTTCCCGTAACTGCAAAGATGGCTATATATATGATCTCTCCATCTTACTGATATAAGACTGTAGACTTCTGAGTAACATCATCTATTCCGGCATCTTGGGTTGAAGACTGACAGGTTCTCCTTAAAGATAGTAAGACTTGGAACTCTTACACCCTAGATCTTAAGATATATTGAGGCCCCTAATAGGATTTGTGAAGGCAGATGGACATCATATTCCTAGCAATTAGCAGATATTTAGATATTGCAGAAGTTTACATTGAAATGCATTTCTGAACTTTTTAATCGTTACCTTAAAAATGGTGCCAAAATTCCTTGCAGGCAGTAAGAACAAATGATGAAAAGTTGTGTCTAGAAGAGGACCTAAAGAAGCAATCAGACTCGAGCTAGTACAGTTCCTAAGGAATCTCCTCAAAGTTCCTATAAGCCATTATTTTGAGTTTAAAATAAAAATTCCAGGCAGAAAAGGCCAAGTTGAACTTTTCAATGCAAATAGTTGTCATTTAACTGTCTGCAAACCAGTCTTTGAGTTGACTTTCAGGTGGTACAGGTTTTCCTGTAATCCCAACTGAGCAACTTTTGCAAGAATATATATTGAGTGATGCACACACCCCTCGAGCCTCCTCTAAGTTAGCATACAAGGTTCATATTTGCTGCAGCTCCAGGTTTAAGGTTTTGGATTTAATTGAGGTTAGAGAACAACAAAAATAAATCAGATGGAGCTCATTGCAGGTGTATCCACTATCCAGAATGATCTAGAAATAGAACACATATGGAAAGAGCATTTTAGTCAACAACGTTTAGAAAAAAAGATATTAGGAAAATTGTATTTTACTTTCACATTAAACCTGAGCAGAAAGAGTTACTGAAAAAACGTGCTAAAACAGGAGACATTAAGTCTCAAATTTTAAGTACGAGAGGAAGTAAGAGCAGTTAGCTACAGAAGAACATCACTGAAGGTGGCACTTGTGAGCAAGAACTTCAGAGACAAGTGTGGAAACCAAAACACTTTCTCTCCAATTCATTATTAGGGAGGTGTGAAAGAGAGAAAAGTGCTTTTTGGGAAGGAAAAGCCATTTCACAATCAGTACCCAAACTTGCTTGCACCTTGCCTTAGATTACACAAAACACTGTACAGTCACAGGCCACACAGCTGTTGTGATCTGTTGTTGGTCTGTATTTCAGAATACAGAGCTGTTTAGTTCAGTTCATTAGTTATAAAACTGATGACTCAAAAAAAGGTCTTGATTTGATCAAGAGAGGAGGACAGCATCACAAGAGGGGATCATGTTGCCAAGTGGAGTTGCTAGCACAAACTTGAAGCTGCATAGTTGAGTCAAGCTTTTGGCCCTGCCTGCCGTGAACACTCTGCAATAATCTCATCTTCTGGGTGGACTGTTTCTAACTGAACATGTCAAAACTGTGCCGTAATTGGATGTGAATGCCAAAATAATAATTACGATGAAAACATAAGGAGAGAGGAAAGCAGTGATCCTTATAGTTTTGAAATCTGCTTTTCAAAGTCTGTTCAAGTATTTCAGCAGTCACTCTCATGGCTAGACACACGCACAAGAGGCACAAAATGCAACTTAAAGTCTTAAAGCAGATGGATCCCAATTTATTCATTCAAAAATACATTTATTTATTATGAGACTCACATTCTTTCATCAGTTGGTGCTGACCATTCTCAGAGATGGCAGACTAGGCAGCTCTGTTTCTGGTAGTGTAGCTCTTCGGTTGTTTCCAAATGATATTTTTGTGGAAACTGTGTAGTTCTCCTTCTAGTGATACAGTGAGAAAACCCCAAAGCCTATCTTTCCAGACGATTAGAAATAGGTAGTATAGAATACTTTAAATTCAACAGAATTACTGTCACCATAAAATAATGCATCTTCAGAAAGAAACAGGTTAAGATTAGACTATATTTTCACACTCAGTATGCAATAGAAAATAGCTGCATGACAGCTCTACCTCCCTGCAAGAACATGGCTTCAACACCCAACAGTCACCCTTGTTGTGTCATATACATTCAAAATAAATTGATAAACCATTTCTATTTGACTCCTTGAAATACAGTTTCCTTTTCATTGGGTACCTCTGCAAAATGTCATTAGGAATGTCTGCGTTGGAAGTTTATGATCTGTGTTGGAGAAACCAAACATAGAGACATCTGCAGAAGAACAAGGACACTTACCTTCTGCTTTTCCCAAAAATTGAGGCAGCCACCTCTAAATTGCATAGTAAGGCTACAAGCTGCAGGATAACATGCATGCTTCTCATTTTGTAGCTGAACAGACAAGAATTGCCATGACTGTATTTGTAATTTCTTTATTTGCTCATTTTGTTATTTATTACCAATAGATCAAACAAAAAGCAGTTTACTGAAGAACACCGATCACCGGCCAAAACTGATTTACGGTAAATGCTCTAAAGTCCACTTTTTAGAAAATTCCCTTTTTTCCTGCAAGGAGACTGGGAAATAGCATAAAGTAGTTTCAAGATTAAAAGCAAACTACTTTTGTTTACTAGTACTTTTAAAATATGGGAAAGACATTTTCTGTTTAATTACAGAACAGTTTACTACCTAGTGAGAAGATATCATAGCAGTGTCTCATGTAAGGAACAAATATCTTCTAAGGGAGAACTGTTTACAAGAGCAAATTCAGTGTCTATCATCTTTGGAATATTCATTGTACTAGAGGAATAAGGTCCCAAGATTCCTTTTTCTTTCTCTCCCAGCCAACACAGAAGAACAACACAATTTTTTTGTGGTTTTGATGGAGCCTAAAACTCTTTCAGCTTTCACTGTGTCACCAAACCCCAAACCACAAGCAAGCTTTAGAAGGGCATTTCTATTCAGTAGTTTTCTATAATCCAGATTTAAGGCATCATGTGTTGGACACAGTCACAAGATAGAAGTAATTTATAAATAACCTGCTGTTTAGCAGTTGAGAATTAAGTATTTGGATGCAAGCTTAAAATAATTGTCTAGTATAAGCATATTCCAAATTACTATGGGTAAGTAAATAAATTACCTTTAATTTTTTGTGTTTCTCCTTTTTTTTGTGGCTGGGAGAGTGTGAAATAGCATTGACGTTTTCTCCCTTATTCAGTCCTTAATTTGGGATAATATCATTTAGAGGATCTTACGCCTGATGCAGTCCCAGTCCAGTTTGATAAGTCCAGTTGTGCTAAACTCATTTGTTGAGCAAGAATGCAAGACAAACACTTGCAATATTGTATTGTTTCATGATATCTGCTCCATTTTATGCAATATACATTCATGATTCTTTAAGATAAAGACTAAATCAGAGTAAGCAGCTATTTAAACTAAGCTAGAAGACCAGCAATTATCTTCAGCTAGCCTGTAAAAGGTCTTGCTTACCATCCCTTAGTGATTCTCCTAATAATTATTTCAAAACTCCAGTACAGCAGGACTGTTAATTTTAGCTTGACCAGGTAAAAAGTCACTTAAATGCTTAACTCAAATGCTGGTAAACATATTTCTTCACACAATCACCAAGATAGTCAATTGGGTTTTTTTCAGTTCTGATAGTATTTCTGAGTATGAAATTACATGTTGTCATGCAGCCAAAAAAGAAGTCACCCTTATCACCCCCAGTGATGCTCTGGGAGGCACCCTAAGTCCTATATTTCAAGCTTCCTTTCAAAGAGCTGTTTTCAGTCCCTAAACCATACCAAACAAGTGGTATGAAGAGTAAGCAATCAAGAACTCTCTCTGTTTACTTAGTAATACATCAGGCTGACAGTTACAAGTTATTTTTTAGTCATCTGCATTGGAGAAGTTGTAAAATCTGCTCTGAATATGAGATAAATATTCCAATTTAGTTACACCAGCATCAGTTTAGACCTCCTACAAAGCCAGAATAGACAAACTGAATTAAAATTCCTGAATGCAATGCAATTTGAGTACCCAGCCTTCTACAGTCCTGCAGAAAGGAGCAAGAAAGCATCTTTAGGAGCAGTGAGCTCCGGGTGAGCAGATAATGCGACAAGCTTCTAGTGATAGTTTACTAAATCAGCTGAGGGTCTTGGTTTTAATGTGGGACAGCATTTGTCCAACAAGCTACATGAAGACTTAAGACCTTGTTATCAGACAGCTACTGTAAAAACCTTAAAGAAATAAATCTTAGCAGGCTCTGTGTCAACTAGGCCACAAGACTGAATTATGGAGGATAGAATCAGACACACAGGTTTGTTTGGTATGAAGAGTTGCTTCTTTTTAATGTCATTAGGTAACATTATTTGAGATATTACAATTTTATATAACAGTGTAACATTCATTTCTACATTTCCAGTTTGAGACAAATATTTCAATTCAAAGCTTTTTTTTTTTCGCATTACAGAAAGTGCAAGACAGGTTTATACACAAGACTAATTGCATGACTGGCTGAATCGGGTACTGTATTCAAGTTGTATTTCTTAGCCCCCCAGTTCAGCAACAGCTTAGACAATTGATTTATCAATATTATTTCAAGTTTGTACTTAACATTAACAGAAAATCCCCTTACACATCAGCCATGACCACTGGCCAAGAAAGTAGCTGTTAAAGTCAGTTACAAACAACTGATTTAGAGATTTGTTAGTAAATAAGTTCTTTAGAAAAAGGCACAGTTTTCAAGAGATGGAGAACTACCTCACATTAATGGCAACAGAGATGGTGCATTTCTTCACAAGGAATTTAGGCATGGAGTGAAGCCGTGATTGTCTTTTTGCTTTCTAATATACTGGAAACTGCCACACTACACCATGTGACAGCTCAAACTGAGCAACATTGGAGGCATTCACTGAGATATATGCAAGAAGCCTATCTGATTGTTCCATTTGTCTGCAAAGCCACCTTAAATAATCCTAGCAGATTTCCCTTCCTGAAAAAAACCTTATTAGCACCAAGACAGCAGTCATCCTCTGTGACTACCTCAGTGTTCTGCAAGAAATGTTTCAGCTTATCTGACCCTACAGTGTAGACCTTGAGAACTCAGGACCCCAGCAGTTATGATAAAGACCCCACAGTTAGTCCCTTTATTACACATTTTTGGTGGAATGATACTTTTACCATTAGTTAAATAGACAAGTGTTGGACTTTCTTCCCCTACCATACAGTTCACATCTTTGTGGCTCAGAGACCAAGTCATATGTCTAGTCACCCAATCAGAACTGCGTAGTATCCACTTAACTTTACAACTGGCTGCTGTTGTCATAACAGGCAATGGACCTAGCTGTTCAAAGTGTGGAGTTATACCTACTAATTCAGTTCCTTCCTCTGAGGGCAACACTTCTTCCCCAGGTACATTCAGTTCCTATATTTTAGGTTAGTAAGTGCTACAGAAAGAGGAATTATAGTGACTATATTTTACAAGACACAAGACATAGTATTGCTAAGCTTTTCTGTGGAAGATTGCAAAGAACTGAAAAGAACTAAAGTAAAGGTAACATCCACCAATGTGAATTTGGGTCTCCAGCCTGAGTCCAACTCTCCATTTGCTTTACCCCGAATTACCATCTTCACAGCATGTTCTTTCAGGGTTCTCATTTCAATCCACTTGGACATGTTTTAAATTACAGACATCATGGAACTGCAGCAAAAGTAGCAGACAAAGTGAAACAAGTAGAAAAATCACGTTGAGAAGAAGTCCAGTTATTCCATTTGTCTTTTTCTGGTTATGCCTAGTATGATGAAAGGACTTAGGTTAGGATGGGTATAAGTTATAGTTTTATTACTTAAACTAGCTTAGAGCCACTAAAAATAAAACTAAAGCAATAAATAGCAATACTTGTCTTCTGTTATAGGACAGACAGTATTTCAAAGGAAGACTTAGAGATGTGGCAGAGAAATAGATCTGCTAGTTTGACAGTTCATGTCAAATGGTATGAAAGTTTTGAGTTACATCAGTTTTTAGTGCAAAATCTCTTGTAACAGCAGTTGCTGTGTTTTTACTCCAGTTCACCTAGAGTACAAACCCGCAATTAATTAGGGGATTAAACTTCAGAAAGCTGAATGGGGCATGTGTGCTAACGGCCTCCTAGAGCAATATCTGAAGAAATTTAGTCAGCCCCTCTGAGTTTTGCAGCACATATATACTCATTAACTTTCCTCAAGGAAAGGAAATCTAGATCAATTGTGGCCTTGAGACTTACGTCCATGGAAAAATAAAATCTTCATTTCTTAGAAAGTGAGCTGGCGAGGCTTAGCCCAAATGAAGCTACGCACAAGTCTGAGTAGAGGTACTCTAGCAGAAGTATTCCTAGGGGGACAGTTTTCCATGCATCAGAGGAACATTAGAGTAGTGCAGATTTTAGCTAGGTCTTTACCAAAGGTTTTCTGAATAATTTTCAAAGAACAAAGTAGGTTGTCTTAGTGAAAGACTTACCTGACCTATGCAAACTGGTTGCCAAAAGGATCACCAAAAGGACCAGAAGGTAGTTTCTGAGATTCTTTCTAAGGAAAGAAAGATGACAGGCTGTTAGTGGATTTCGAGGTTTCACCAGGTTTACTCTACATGGCGGTATCAGCTAGCTCCTGTTCCAGACACTGTTGGGAAAGAATACTGCAGAGACCCTGCTAAATACACCTTAAATGTACTGCTTTAACAAAAGAAAAAGGGCTCTAAAGCCTTGTTAGCAGTTATCCCAGTCGGAGGTTAGGTATCTGTCAGAAAATCCAGCTGTGCTTACTGAACATTTACTTGAAGCTGAGCCAGTGTAGTCATGACGAGGACTGTTTTAGCCAAATGCTGGATATCTTGAGTTAGTATTCTGGAATTGATCCAGTTTCTACCAAGGGCTTGAAGTGCTGTGTCCCAAATGAAGTGATGTGGTTAAGCCACTTCCTCCTCCAGTGTAATGAATATGGGAGCCTTGCAAGCGCGTTGCACAGTCCACACTGCTCAGACTACTCCACAAAGTGTTAAATATAACCAAAGTGGAAGACTTCTGCAGCTATATTATTTGACAGCCATTTGTAGAAGCTCCCACTACTGAAGAACTTGCTGCTAAGGCTTGCAGCTTGAGGAACTGATTATGGACCCAAACCAAATGGAATCATTCTTTTTTAGCCTTCTTACCATAAATGTCCTTTTTTATATTAAAAATATTAGCCTCAGATACGCAAGAAGTTTTGTTCCACAGCCTCTAAAGCCAGAACCAGAGCCAGTGTTCAATCTGTTAAGGAAAAAGAGGCAGCATTTCTTTTGCTTTGGACTGGGTTTTTTCACCTTTTAACACTACTTACAGATGAGGCACTGAAAAGGTCTGTTTTAGCTTGACTTTCAAACAGGCCATCAGCTGGCACCACACTTTGTCGTGGAACAGGCTTTGGTGGTTCTAAGGAAAAGAAACATGCTGTTATAATCCCTTATCAGCTTTAACAAGTACACAGCTCTGCCTTTACAGCACCACAAAAGCTCATCTAATTAGACAGACACAAAACCCACAAAGAAGTTCCTTTGAATGACCCCAGAGTTTTACCTTCTACTTGTCCCTCACTACATCTAACATTGTACATATCCAGTTTACCTCATTCTAATCAAGTAGTTTATACACTAGGTGTCAGTGTTTTGCCACTGACACCGATCAACTCCGTAACATTGTTGGGGAAGCCAGCCTCTTAGCCCTCTGTTTCAGTAACCATTAAATCAAATTTTTAGTTCTATCAGAAAAGAATAGTGATCAGCCATCCCAATCTCTGTGCAGCTATCCAAGCAGAGGAAACAGAAGATTACCAGTCATTTTGGCAGACAGCTTAGTAGCTTCCATGTCATCATGATCTGTACTATCTTGAGGAATGCCTACTTTACTACTAAAGTAATTGCTGAAAGCTCCAGAAGCACCTGAAAGGTTTTGCTGCTCTCCTCTCCTAGCTGGTACTGCAGGTGGCTTTGTCATCTGGAAGTCTTTGAACATTTCCTTGATATCCTTCATCTCTTTGTCACCAAGTGGGTCCAGAGCAATAAAAGCATCACTGTCTTTCTTGGATAGCTCCTTCTGAGGTGCAGTTCTAGGTGGTGGCTGCGGTGGGTTAGTAGTTGTTGACACGGAGGACAGTACAGATGATGTCTGAGCTGGTAGTGTTGATGATGGGAACACACTACTCTGGAAGGGATTTACAGCACTGGATTGCTGCACCCATGAAGTAGATAGAACTTGTGCTGCTTGTCCCCAGAGACCAGAGGACTGAGGGGCTGCTGAACCGAAAGATGCAGGCTGGTTCCAGCTTGGCACTGCCGGAGTACCAAAGGAAAGTGGCTGAGTAAATCCTGTAGGCTGGGCAGGCATCATAGACCCAGGAAAGACTGATGAAGCCTGTGTGAAGGCAGGTGTTTGTGCACTCCATGGTGATGAAGTTGCTGGCAAGCCACCTGGGGGAGAGATTGTTGTTATATAGCACTTCAGTGACCTAAAGACCTCAAGCATGAGTGTATCAATTCCACTGAGGGTACCAGCAAAATGTTTTTCTTGTACTGTTTGCAAGAATCTGTCAGTTTATACTCATGCATCATGTCATCTGGGGGAGAGGGGAGAACAGGATTGTTTGTTTGTTTTTTTTTTTTTTTTTTTACTCTGCTCTGTTTCAATCCTGGAAGAACAGAATTGAGGTTGATATAACAGAAGGAACAGATTCCTGGCACCGAAATGACAGATATATTTGCCATATATTTACTTCTGGATATATGATCCCTAAGATTCTTCAGCAGTGTTACCCTAGACTCCCAAGCTGTACTTGGCTCACTTGAACCTTGTGTACCTGTAACCTGCTGGCAAAAAGTTTAAGCAAAACCCCTATCCCAGTTAAGGATACAGAGTTTGTGTCTCTATTCACATAACTTAAGAGTTTAGAGCAGAGAGCACATGGATTTAAGGAGCATAGGACTACACCTGAAGTAAAGGAAAACCAAAACACCAGGATGTTCAGTGTGGAACAAGACCTTCATTTTGTGAACTAACCTAGACCAGGCATTGGAGGTGCTGTGGTAGAACTTGTTTGGAAGAGGTCCAGTGGACGAGTTGGCACAGGTCCTGTTTGTGCCACTGAGGTCAAGCTAGTGCTGTCTGTAGTCGGTACAAAGAACTCTGAGCTAAACAGGTCATTGGATGCAACCTAGAAAGAAAAAAGAAATCTTTGTGAGATGGCATGGCAGAACATATGTTAGCATCACCAAGACAACCTAGTCCAGAGTTACAAGCTTTTATTTATTTCAGCTAGAGCAGAGCAGTGAGCTTTAATGTATCCTTTAAAGATAAAGTATAAAAGTTTAAAGCTTCATCATTTTGTTCATGCCTACTGAGATGCATGGCATTAAGTGGGTATAATATATAGTAGCCACAAGTCAACAGCATAAAAATAAGACTTAGAATGATTAAATTATTTTCTATCATAATAAACTTCTGCTCCCATCCCCCTAAACATTCCTACTCAGTCTACAGGGATCCTTACAGTTGTAGCAAGGCCAGCAATACTTTTGCATCATTTGAGTGCAAGTACAATGCAGCTGATCCAGACCCATCCTGTGTCTAACCAGGCAAGTCATTGAGATTGCACTCAGTGTACAGGTACTGTGAAGCTGCATACATTTCTAAGGTTGTACTAAGACCTCACTGTTACAAAACCCCAGGCTGATGAGAATACAGCTATCTTCACAGGTTCTGACATTATATCAACTGTCAATATACATAGCAGCATACTTACCAGACCTTTACAGAAGTATGGCAGCATTAAGGAAGAGAGCATATAATTTAGTGACCATAGCTACTAGGAAGCATTCATGAATGTTAGAACGTACCATGGCTGCAGAGAGGTTAGAGTAAGCATAGGAGGTAAAAAAAGAATTAGATGTGTGGCAAAACTATGTAGCCAGTTACACAGTATGAAGAAAGAATAGCTTCCTTCACCCAGCTTCTCCAAGTAAGAGCATGCATATCACCATGAATTACTTGAACATGGTTCACCTTGACATATCTCCTTCCTCTTCCTGGCTTGGTACTTTGTGGTGGTGGGCTAATTGTTATAGACTCATGTGACATAAGCTGGACATTGCTTTCAGAATCCAGCTTTAGTCCATTCTGCAGAAATATTCCTTTAGAAGGACCTTCCACAAACAGGTTTGATGGGTCTTTAAGAAAGCCATTCTGTTCTCTCTCTGGTAGCCCATTTGGAGTTCTTGCTGTAGACGACTTACTCGCAGGTGGCCACTGGCTTGTTAGTGCTTTTCGTTTGCCAGTTCTATTAGAAATCTGGTCAAACTCTTTATCAAAGTAGTCAATATCCCCATTTGAAGCACCATTACCCACTGGTGTCAAGGTGCTCAGACTTTCCTTCTTCTGATCAGCAGATTTTAGAGAATCAAGTGAAGGTGGTGCAGATTGGTCTGGCTGTGTGAAAGGATCATCACTGAAAGGGTCTGGATTAGGTGTGGGAAAGAAGCTGAGATTGGTAGAGAAAGAACTGTCAGGCAAGAAGTGTGGCTGTGGCTTTGGTTGTGGAAGAGAGGTTGTGATGCCATTCAAGAAGAGATCCTCTTTTGTAAAAGTCTGTTTGGTCTCAATTTCAGAACTTAGATCCACTAACAGAATCTCTTTAGCTTCCTATGTATTCAGAAAGAAAAATGAAGTTAGTTTTATGTAAGACTTGCTGCATAGTACATAAGCTCAAGGAAAACAGCTGCAAAAGGAGCGATCCTAGTACCCAAAACATTACACTAGTAAGTATTCAGTGTCCCAGTGAAGTTGCTCTAATGCTCTATCTTATAAGTCATTATGGCGGGCACTGCCAGCTAGCTACAGTCAAATCACAGCTACTTAGTTTCAGAAACTCAATGTTAAAAGCACCTGTTTTAAGATCCCTTAATTAAATATCAGATACTTGTTCTACAGCCTAGAGACTGGAGAGCCATTAAGCACTATTTACACCTAGGCTTTCACTTACGCCAAGAATATATTTGAGTTCTAGTCCTTAATTTTGACAAGTTGTGAAATCACACTGCCTTAGTGTGATTTCAAGATGCATTCTCAGCATTGGACTAAGACTGGAGAGCCACTTTCCAGTGGAAGTTGTTAACACACCATCTCTCCACCAAGCACATAGTAGAAGGGTAAGACTTGATCACTTGTTATATTGGTAGTACGAATTGTATCATGGCTGATGGTGTCTTAAAGTGCCAGAGTAAACTGGTAGGATTTTGGGGGTCATACAGAGCTATGATGAAGTTTATGCCCATTTCTGTGGAGTCAGACCATATCTCAAGCTAGGGTTACTCATCTAGAATAGCCAGGAGTTCACTGTGAGGGGCTTACTTAAGGATTCACTTGTCCATAAAATGAGCTTCAGCTTTAAAGGTCTTTAGCAGAGCTTCTGTAATAACTCTCATGGCGACAGCACAAATTTCTAAGATACTTGACTAGAGAGGTGGGCCTACAGGAACCTCAAGAATTCAATGAGACCAAGTGCAAGGTCCTGAACCTGACTAGGGCAACCCCAAACACAAATACAGACTGGATGAGTGGACTGAGAGCAGCTCTGTGGATAATCATTTGGGGATATTGGTGGATGGAAAACTGAATGAGCTAGCAATGTGTGCACAGCCCAGAAAAGCTAATCACATCAGGGATTGCATCTAATGAAATGTGACCAGTAGGTCAAGGGAGATAATTCTCCCCCTCTGCTTCATTACAGAGACCCTACCTGGAGTACTGTGTTCAGCTCTGCGGTGCCGAGGCACTAGAACAAATTGCCCAGAGAAGTTGTACATGCCCCCTCTCTAGAGCTGTTCGGAGCCAGGCTGAGTGGTGCGTGCTTTGAGCAACCTCATCTAGCAGAAGATGTCTCTACACATGGTAGGAGCGTTTGCACTCCATGATCTTTCAGGTTTCCAACCCAAATCCATGCATGCTATGATTCTATGACTAGCAATGCAGGATTATCTGTTACATAGCCACAAGCGAAGTCTGCTGCATGAGAATGACATGAGCTAGTCTAGTTCGTAAGTAGGTACTATTATAACCCTAAGATGCCAATATACTTACAGCTAGACAGAGTTCTCAGTGAAAGCAGAAATCAGGGCTAACAAGTAAAATCAGATCTCAACTTGATTCTTACGTTGAGAGCAAACTTAACCCAAGACAGCTAAGCTAGATCTACTTACTGTGGGACTGTTCATATCAGGAGGTGTTGACATATCCCCAAACAAGTCCATCTGGTCAACTCCCTTGAAGTCAGAAATATGGAAAGAACTGGTATCTGTTATGAGTTCTTGCAAGAGCAGGAATCAAATATTATGTAGATCTATGGTAAATATATCCAAATACTGCATTTCTCACACAATGTGGAGACAGACAGTCGGTTATGAACTCTTTAATGGAATCAGCATAGAGTTCTAAAATTAACCTACCAGTTTCATTTTGTCAGCTTGATCAGCAGGTAGTGCTTCATTACCATTCTGTAATAGATGGATAACAATGTCAGCAATAATTGGAATATCAAAGTTTGCATTAAGCAAGGGACTTGCAGGCTTCAAAGAGCAAGTGATAGAAAGAGGAAGCATGAGTGGGATCACTACTCAGTATTAGTTCTGTAGTCCCCTTTTACTCTCAATTTAACATAATAGGATCTGACATTGCCTCCACAATACTGGCAGTACAGGAAGTCAAAGCGAGCTGTGTTGCAGCAGCATATGTAATTAGGTGAGGCTGAACTAGAGTGACTTACCTCAGTCTTACTTGCTTCTTCACTCTAAAGAAAAAAAGAAGGCTTTTATTACAGCTAGGTATGTAGAGTATCCAAAGCCTCTCACTTTGGAGAGCTTAATAGACCTAGGAAGTAATCAATTTGCTGGTACAACTATCAACCAGTAGCTTCAAGTGATCCTGCATTTAGACAGACCTCAGTGCCATGTCTTACAAGAGTCCAAAAGCCAAGCCGAAGTTGAAGCAAGCTTTATTTCTATGCAGACTAATGCAATTTTAATAATTTTACTCACTTTTTTCTTGTCTTCTTCTTTCTTCTTCATGTTATATATTAGTTGGAAGAGGTCCTTAAGATCAACAACTAGAGGCTCAGCCTGAAAAAGAATGTATATTTTTGCCTTGTACTACTTCTCCGTGGATTTCTTCTGAAGCAAGCCATATAGTAAGCCAAACTTTCCTAAATGGTGCAACAGTAAGGTTGAGATAACAGGAAAAGCAAGAGTTTAAAGGACTGTCACAGTACCACAGTATCGTAAGGTTGGAAAAGACCTTTGAGACCATCAAGTCCAACCTATGACCCAACACCTACACCTACTCCAACTTGACCTACTGTCAAATCTCCACACAAGAATGCTTATGCAGAATCATAATGGGGCACAACCAGTTTAGAATTGTTGTTAACTCTGCAGGAAAAGTGGCTGTATTTGTGCTAATTTTGCTATGTTTTGCTAAAAACTTGTTGTTCAAGATTTCATAAGTGCATGGTTAGTTTTAATCACTCTGAAGTGCAAAGTTTGTACAAGCTGTTTGGTAGTCTTATGAGAGAAAAAAAGATTTTGCTTCTGTTTTCTAACAACTCCATCACCTCACCTTCAAAAAGCTTCTTTAGCTAATACAACATCTATTTTCAGCAGGACGTAAATAAATCAGCAAGGCAAACATAAGGTAAGATTATCATCACTTCAAAAGTGTAAGAAGACATCAACTTTAAGTAGTATTTGTATCAGGATGATAATTAAGAGTGAATTAGAAAGGTCCTGCATTCCCTCCACACCCATTAACAAGAATGTTTTGAGTGGTTGCTGAGGTGGTGGTAGCTTCAGCTATATTACTTCAAACTTCTGTTTGAGGCACATAGCAGCTGTGTCAGCGTCTAGAGAGGACAAGTCCCCCTGTTCAGCCACTACCTTTGGCTCAAGCAAAGATTCTGTTCAACAGATCTCAGCTGTTTCCATCTGAGCATATCCTCTCCTAATCAAGTGTTTTAGACATGAACCTGCAGGAAAAGCCATTTTAAGAGCTATTAGCTTTGACAAACAGTACAGCTGCAGCAGTCTAGATTTGCAGAAGTCCTTGCTTCTCAGCTAGACATGTTTGTGTCAAACACAATTAGCAGCAAGTCAAGAGCTGCCTGCATCTTGACTAAGCTTATAGGCTGGCAAGCAGCACCCTATGGTCTGACAGAACAGACTCCATTCCAGAGCACACACAGGCAGCTTTTGTACTTAATCTACAATTTCAGCGAAGCCAATACAACACAGGACTGAAACTAATAAAAAACAGTCTTAGGAGATGATGTTACAGCTCTTAAAGCAGTAATATGCTCCAACACAGAGCCCCTCAGTCCCACCTGTATTGGCTCTGAAGCTGCCAACAGTTTCTCCAGGAGGGCAGGCAGGGATGTGCATGAAGAAATTATAAGCTGTTATACACTGGCTTGTCAAGTCATTATAATGACTATTATAAAGACACTATAATAATAAGCTAATAAATGATAACTATCTAACTTAAGTTCAGGTAATTTAGGAAGCTGCATAATACACAGCAGTAATTCAAAGTAGCTTGTTTCCAATACTGTTTAAGTGCAGATTCTGTACCTGTGCCTGTGTACAGGATTTCTACTTGGGGGAACCTATTACAGAAGGATCACAATCCCTCCTAGAATTAACTCTGAGAGGACCAGACTTGCCATTTACTGGCCCCAGAAAACACCATTGCAATTGAGTAGGTCTGTTTTCACTGCTGCACAAGAAAAAGAATCATGAGAAATAGACTAGTGGAGTTCTAACACCACTCCTTTTCATTCTAAGTGAAGCTCTGGCTGTTTGACTCAAGAATTTGCTTTCTCACTGACAATTACAGGCCACTGTATAGCAAAGCCCAGGATAATGGCTCTGGTCATCTCACTAATGAATTCCATTGTCCATGGATGCGTTAAGCAAGGTTAATCATAGTAAGCAAAGCCACTTGAGTGTTTTTGTACTGGAATACAAAGAAGTTGAACAAAAAAAAGCCATTGGTGATACAGCCAATTCCTACTGCACTCCTTTAGGAGAAGACTGTCCATCTGTAGTGATATGCCCCTATATCTGTAGTGATAGGGATACTAGCAACATATTACACCCTTACCACATGTTAAGTGCTTACTCAATGGCACCATGCATAGCAAATGGAAAAGAGTGTCTGCTCTGTACCTGTTGTGCTGTTTTTATCGCAAAAAATTGGTGCTGGCCTTCTCCTCCACATATATAGCCAAAGGCACGATTGTCTGTTACATCCCGAGCGATGAAAGAGATTTTGTTTACTGGATGCTCATGTTCTATGACCTAGAATTGGGAAAAAATAAATATTGGTTTAAATTGCTGATGACATAATAGCTACTCTTTTTTGTAGTTAGAATGATTGAGACTGTTAGAAGGCTTCAGTTCAAGACTCATTTATCAGCCTTAGACTAACCACAATTGGATGCAGTTATCCTTCTAGCAGGAAGCTTCAGCATTACAGCCCATTTCACAAGTGAATTTTTTATATGTGGATGTCACTAAGGAATCTAATTTGGGTGGCTCTAACTTCCAAGCGCATCATTTGCTTTAAGAATTTCATTAAGAGAATAAGTGATCTCTTACCCCAGTTTTCTCATCTACTATCTTGATACCAGAGAGGGAGATGTTCACCCAGATCTTCTGTTTGTGTTGACCCTGGGAACGAGCTGCCACTGCCATTCCCTAAAGAGGACAATGCCAAAGTATTGATGAGACTTTCGTTAGATTGAGCTTTAACTTGTTCCTTTACATTCCTTATGAGCCCATGTCTGACTGTAGTAGAGCTACTCTAGTTATTCCTATGCAGTTGTACAGTTACAGCAGCACTCTTCCTGCAATATATGTGTGATCAGGTTTGAAGCAATGCCTCAGAACCAGATTGCATTTCCTCTGTAAATGTTTTGGAGCCTTTTATTATCTTAGTTCACAAAACTGCTGCAGTAGCAGCTTTCCTGACCCGACTGAAGCTGTGTGAGTGTTCTGCACTCCAGAAGTAACCATCTTTGTTCCTGCAGGGTCTAATTTACCCTTTGGCTTACCTGTATGTCTTGGTGACACTAATGCCAAAGGATGCTAACTTGTGCTTTGAGATCAGTGTTAAACTGCAGAGTTCCCCCTCCACATACCAAACCCAAGCTCACTATTTGTGATCAAGTTCATACTATTTGCATTCATATTGGATGCCTACAAGAGACCCCCAATGGAGCAACCCCAAGCTATTAGAGAAACATTGTCCTTAGTGCAAATGGTTACAGCTTTAGAAATAAAAACAATCTAGGATGATCTTGTTATTACTATGTTACCATTAACCTGGATTTGGTACAAATTCAAAGTGACCATTTGATCTGCTTTCTGGAGGGTACCCTTTACGTGCCAGTTCAAGCTGTTACCTTCAGCTTCATCATCGAATCTTGACTCATTTTGTCTCCTCTTGCCTCTGGCACATCATCAATGCCAATCAGTTTAGCTTTGTATCTCACACCATCACCTTTGAATCTGGCCAAGAGAGATTCATCTGTCTTTTCTGGTCCTGGAGACAGAAAAATAATAATTTTTTAAGAGACAAATGTCTACTTTGTGGCTTTGATAGCTTTAAAAAACCCAACATATAAATACATATTAAAACTTTCTCTTGAGTATAGCTAAGAACCTTCCAGTACTGTGTGCACTACAGTATAGTTACTCCTTTAAGCTCACAGTGCTCTTGCAGAGTCTGGCCTCGGTTCAAAGAGTGGAGCTCAGTCCGTAATAGTTGGGGACTTCAGAACAATTGTTTGCCACATAAAGGATTGAAATATTTATAGGCAACAGCCAAGTGGATAAGTGCTAAGCAAAAAACACCAAGCAGAAACAGTACTTCCTATAATCAAACAGCATTTCAATAAGCCCTTCAGATGTCAGCCCTTAGTTCTGGTGCAGTCAGATCTACTCTTGATGTGCAAGAATCTCCTAGTTCCTGTGCTAGAACTTTCTACCAGCAACATCATTTCTACAACAAGACCCAGTACACCAGTCCCTGTAATCACGTGGGAAGTTAACTAGCCGGCTACTTCTGCTGTTCCAAGTACTTCTCTGAACTGCTTGCTTTTCTTCACTGCAGGCTCAACATACTCCAAGTGTGTGCTTATGTATGTATTTCTGTATGAGCTAATTTATTTACATGATCTGATCTATCAAAAAATATATTATCCACAACAATTCTCACGAAATGAGTTTTTTAGCTTTTCTGGTCTAGAATCTGTGTTTGTGTTCAGCGCTTCACTCTCTCTTTGGGAGTACTTGAAAAAGTAAGTCCAGATTAAAAACTGACAGCTACCTGCATGGTCCCAGGCCTGGTCACCTCAGGAGGCTTTCACTTTCCTAGGCTTTTGTAGACTTGTCACGCTCAGCAAATGAGCCATCTAACAAGTTGAATCAAGAGCTTCAGAATTTTAAGCTAGAAAAAAAAACCCCTTCAAGCTAAAAGCCTACCTTCTGGTTACATTTATTTTGCTGTGAGGGTGATCTTAGTTTTGAATAAGTGCAAAAGAATACCTCATCTAGTCAGTGTTAATCAAGACATAAGCATTTCTCACCTTTCTTTTTTTCCTTCTTTGAAGCTTGTGCTTTTGGTGGAGCCTGTTGCTCGGGCTGGCTGTTGATAGTAGTAGTTTCAACTTCAGTAGACATGGTGAGATGGTGGTCAGTGATATTTCCTGTAATTTTAAAATAATCCAAATAACAATCAGTAGGTAGACATATTTTACCTTGAAGAAGAAATATTCTTATTAGACCTGTTAGGCCAGTTTTGCTCTGTTGAACACTGAAGCCTAATAGTGCCTGGAAGTTTTAGTAGTGATCACAGGAAGTCTGACTCACTGTCTGTTCATCTTGGCATACAGACAGCATGAAGTTATGGCCACTAGGTGATGAACCCTCACCTCAGAAATACTTAATCAGTAGATCACACTGACCTACATCCACAGGCTGTACTTGCATCACTGTTTTAATCTGTCAACCTTTAGCTTTTTATCATTTAAAGCTATTTATAGAACCTCAGATATTTTGCTTCATTCCCCTTCAGCACTGCCAGCTGCATCTCTGTAGTAGGATATGAAAGAATGGAAGAAACGTTTGCTAGGATCTGTTCCAACCACCCATGAAGATGACAGCAGAATGCCCAAAGGAATCCACTAGATCTTATTCATGTTTCTATAACTAGTGGAAGTACGAGGTTACACCACCCAACAGGTAAAATCAAATAAGTTCCTTAGGCTGCAGACTTACCGTTCCAGGAAAAAAAAAAAAACCAAAAAACAGAACAAAACAAAACCCAGACCCAAACCTCCACATCTTAACCGTAATCGAGTAACCTAAGGTTTTTCAAAAAAACCCCTGCAAGTTAACAAAAACTATGGACTAGTACGACTAAACTCTTGACTATTCCATGAGATCCTTTTGCCTCTGAGATATGAAATACATTAACAAAAAAGAGAAATCTGCAGTCACCATCTTTGTTCCTACAACATTGATTCATACTTACCAAATAGAGGAACTCCTGGAGTTCTGAAGATCTATACCCAGCCAGAAAGAACCACCCACTCACATCTGCTACAGAAACTGTCCCATAAATCTTCTGGGGTATTGCAGTGGCTTCAGTTAGTCTCTTGAATTTTAGGGTGACAATCATCTCAACAATCTCTTGGCTTCACTTAAGCAGCTGGGCTACACCTTACAAGTAACTTCCCTTACATCCAGGAAAGCAGCCACAGACCAAGCCACGCCTTTTATCTAGCCCACAGTTTGAGACATATATGTATCCAGATACAGGGGCTGAAGTATTACATATCCTCTAGAATTAGAAGCTTTTAATTCTCAGTAGCATATTTATTCCACATTTTCTTTAAAACTAATGCTTTATCCATTACTTGGAAGATGCTTTTAGGATTTCTCTCTCATTCTTGCCTTCCTTTCTTCCCTCAATTCATTACTAAGTCAAGTGCTACAGACTGACTCATCCAGTTTGTTACTAACAGCGCAATGGATGTTAATGCTTAACACATTCTTAACCTACGAAAAAAAAAATTCTTAGGTCTTTGAGAAGATTTCACCCTGAAGGCTTCCATTTCCATTTAGTCAGGAGGGAGGTTTCTTGGGAACTAGCTTTTAATATAAGCAAAGTTAGATCTAGATGTTTAATAGACAGTTTGTGAATTGCATTTAGCATTGCTCAAGTAAATAGGAGATAAAAGTGCTCAGATGGGAAAGATTTCTGGCTAGGGAACATCTGATGCAAGGGAACAATGGTTGCTATGAAAATTTCAAGTGGTTCTGAGTAGAAATAGATGTTAGAGGAAGAGTTGATATAGCAAGCTATGTTTATTTAGGAAATGTTATCACTGGAAGAGTGGCTTGTTACCCCATTCTGACAAAGAAGCAAGGGGGAAACTTGCAGTCAACAGGGATTTTGCAGGATTCTTGCGCCAGTGCTACAAAGGAGGTGTCCATTGGAAACCACCCATTAAGCAGGTAAAATGAAGACACTCTGAAATTAGACTAGTTTGTCTGATGGTATAGTTTTGGGTGGATATAATCTTCTTCAGCATAATGAGCCTCTCTAGATTTATCATGTCCTTCAGAAGCAGAGAGGAAGGAAAGACGGAGTTAAAATTGAATCATAAAGTTAACCACCCACTCCCTCTTCAGAGAACAAAAATAAAAGGCCTGGAGAACAATAGAGCTAAGACACGCTCTCTAGGAGCTGAGTCATAGCTTTAGGACGCTCTGCCCAGCTTCCTTGCTAGAAAGAAGAAATAGCAACCTCAAGGCAGAGTCCTGCCTGTCAGTGATGCTGCTTCCGCAATTTAATTGGTAGAGCTACACCCAGCTCTAATGTTACACAATCATAGTTAATCTCACTCTGAAGTAAAGAGGCAATAACAAGTTAATAACCTAGGAAGGAGCAAATATGCACAAGCAAGACCTCACTATGGCAACTGTAAAGTGATGAATTCTATAGGGACACCTGCCATCTTCAAACTGTAGTCATCCCTCCATTATTGCCATCTACCTCCATCCTATGGTGGCCAGACCTCTTATTCACATAGAGCCAGACAGCACAAAACCCCAATATGGACGATGATGGGTAGGGATACACACAACCCTGGCTGAACTCTTGCACATACCTCCTGTATTTTCTGGCCGGCAGGTGTTCTGCTATCTGAGGTCTGGCACAGTTCATCGCACCTGGTGAGACTTCATAGCACTTGGTAGTTTGTTATCACAGCATTTGATAGTTACTTATCATATCCTTGGAGAGCTCAATGTTTTTCAGAATCATGTCTCTGGAACACGTGAATTAGCAAAACTCAGAACGGAAGGATAGACAACAGCTGCCTTAATACATGTTCATATTTTAAATAATTACTTCTTGACATTGTAGTTAAGCCATAAGACTAGCACAATATTACCTCAGACTTCAAAGTTTCAGTGAGATGGGGAGCAACGTTACGTAGCTTGAGCAGTAATTTAGCCCAGTTGCTGCACGAGGCTCTCAGCCACAACTAAACTTGGATTTATGCTTCACACCTAAGTTGAAGGTGTGCAAGATGTTTGTCACACTGAAGTCTGATTTATCTTCATTAGAAGATCTGGTGTGCTCTACATGCCATTAAAATGAAGTTAAAATCATCTATTTGTAGTTCTTTCTTGCTTGGAGGCTTCCTTTCACAGTATTCAGTCTATTAGTATTTCCTTACTCACACTGTAGGAGTTCAGTAGAGAGACTAGTCTAGTCAAGAGACTAGAACTGTTCTATTATACTTGCATTCTGAGTTGATCTGAAAAGAGCCAGCAGTATGGCAGAGTTAGAGACGCATGCCCATTTATGCAAGGACAGCCATAGTGAAACACAAGATCATTCCTATAGCAGACTTAAATGACGTCTTTTAAATCTTCTCCATGTAGTTAAGGCTGTTGCTACCACCACAGCTGTACGACTGTATGGTCCATTTTAACTACTATTCTAAATGCATTATTTCAAAAGTCTTAGACTGTACGTTCATGGATGTTGTTATACTGGGAAAAGTGCCCCAAGGTCTTTCCTATATCCATAGATACACAACATATTTTGCTCAGCCACTCCAGAAAGAGCATGTTAGAAGACTGCTAGTAGTATCTTCCTCCTTTCCTATAGGGATTATCCTGTGATGGGTAAGTACTTATCACTCCTCAGGGAAAGACCACTTCAGGCCCTCAACACAGAGACTTAGAAGTATGAGCTGTTACCTGCTGTCTCAAGTCAGGTAATTCTCTGCTTAGGCACTGTATTTAATTTTTTACACACCTACCCTGGAAAAGTCAGTCTTAAGACTTTGGGCACACTTTTGATGTCTTCTCTGAACTCCCTACAAGAAGAGCTGTTGGTAGTGACAACTCATCCTTGAAATACTTCTTAGCAAGACCTGAAGCACATGCCAAACAATTTGGTAAAACAACATTTAGTGTCTCTTAGGAGCCTGAACAAGGGGTGGCAGCATGGTAGCTACCCTTAACAATTATAATTGTCACGTGCACAGGGGGTAGAGAATATCCATTATGGTTGTAGTCTGTCACAGGATTTAAAGTCTGGACAATAAGCCTCACCCAACAGACAGACTTCTCCACTCCCTCCCCCTCCAGCCCCTCACTGAACAAAGAACTGCCTCAATGTTGATGAGAACTTGTCTGATGAAAGGTTAGGAACACTGAAAAAGTCAGGAGGCAAGGTAGATAAACTAAACATCTGCTCAGCAGTCTCACACATTGTCCTTTTCACAGCCTGTGCTCCTTCTTTGTCTCGATACTGCAAGTACGTGATTCAGCTTAAAGAGTTATCACACATAAATATTAACCTCAAATTATAATCTGAGAAGTCAGGAGAGGACAAAGAAGCTTTATTGCCAAGTGCGATACAGCCTGTTAGGATGAAATAGTAACCGGAAACACAGCAATAGTTCAAGTGCTAAACCTGCTTCTAGTGCAGGTTGTTCCCTCTCCCTCACCTTCTTGAAGAGTTCAAGTTCTTCGCATAAGAAGGTTGTATTACGACCTGCGCAATGTATCCTTAGAAATAACATTAGCTATCTGGACTGAAAAGCTGTTTTCAGAAGGCTGGTAAACAAGCTATCCACTTGAGTGAATTCAAGACTTCAGCTCTGCAGGCTAAGGAAATAGACTGAAGGCTAAAAAGCAGTAAATTAAATGACTAGCAAGAGTCAAAGTTTTAAAGCCAGATACATTTACTAATAATGGACTATCTTGATTAGCATCATTCTATCAACATTACAGGTATAATGGTGTGTATGTGTGAGCCCCTAGGTGACTGACTTACATTTGCATCTAACAACTCCCTACGTGCATAACCGACTATCACATTTTCTGCCTAGCTCCTGCTGCGAACGTTAGTGCCACAAGTAGCCTTGAGAAGAACTACACATGCACTAATAAATCAGAAACATGCATGTGCTATTCAGACTTGCCATTTAAGCAGGGTCATTCAGACTGATGAGTCAAATAAAATACTATCTTAAGTGGGTTTGTTTTCATTGCTAGAATACCCAGTGCCTTACCACCTGACAGTGCCTAAGAGTTCAAGTTAAATAAAACTTCTCTAACATGACTCAAGATTACTATGATTTATTCGGAAAATTCCAGATACTTTTTCTGATGCAAGCACTAACTTTTGTTTTAATAAAGGAAAAACTATCAAATTGTTAGGGACTAGCATAGCCAATAACTAATACAAATAAAAGATATTAGCCTTAACCACAGGTAGGTTATACCTGATAGGTATTGTACACAATATACGTAACAAGTATCTGCTTCAAGACAAGTGGTGGAAAAGAGTTCATAGACAGCTTGGGAACATTTTCCCTTCAGTTTATGCCACGTCTGGAATGCAAGAGTAGCATCACTTGGCAGAAAGATGACTGAATAAAGGATCTTATACTGCTAAGTCTAACTCGAGCCCCTGTGGTTACTCTTGTAAGAGAGAACTGAAAAAGGTGTTGACTTACTTTGCCTGGTGAATGAAGCTGTGATTCTTGCAATCAGTAAAATGTAGATTAGCAATGCCCACACAAATAATTTTCCCCTTGGCTTCCCTGCTATCAATGAATCACAAGACCACGGTTTTCAGTCTAAGTTCTAAAAGTCTGTTTAACAGTCCTTTTTAGGCTGTAGTTAGTTGGAAATGTTTTGTGGTTAAGAGATCATTTTCTTCCTTTCATGCAACTTGTTATAAGCCCTGTTTGATATTCTGTCCCCTCACCAAAAGATGGATTAATACTTTGTCATGGTATTAAGGCAGCCTTATGCCAAAAGCATCCTTTGTCAACAGGAATACCCTTTCGGAATAAGCTACAACTACACATACATGTTGCAGGCTATGGCACATAGCCAATCTGTCTTTATCAGACAAAAACAGTACCAAGAAAAAAGGGTGACATTCATCTACTTAGTGGAATAGAAATGTGGTAATGGACACGTGAGGCAATACCACCTTCATGCTGCTCTCTTCTCCCAGTACCAACTGCAAAGGAGATAAAGATCTTAGTAGTCCAATTAGGCACATCAGCTACAGATGCTGGCATGTACCATTGGTGGTGCAGGATCATGCCTGTGAAACTAGCCAGACACCATTTCAGTCAATTTGCCAAGTGCTATTTCATCAATGGAACAGAACAGCCTGTTCTCATCATGTCAGAGCATCGGTCTACTCTGAGCTGTTCAGTTTTTAGCAAGAACACAGAAATTCCAAACAAGTTCCCCAAAATGTTTTCCACACACTTGAATCACAGCCAAGTGAACATCACTAAGTTACCGAGTGGAACTGAAGTGGTCACTTAGTTCAAGTAGTGCAATTGGACCAGTGCTTTTTCCCATTGTACAATACTTTTGAGCACAATTTCTGATGAGTTAATTAGTTACTTCTCAACCCAGCCACCACAGTAGCTTTACTTCGGATTTTTTCCACTTGTCAAGGGAATAAATACAGCTTTGCGGGAATATTAAAACAGAGGGCTCAAGGGAAGACACAACCAGTTTAAACAAGTTGTACCTGGTTAAAAATTTGGAATTATATACATAAATTAGCAAGGTTTGCCTTCTGCTTACTTTAAAGGAAGAAAGTGAAATGCTTTTCATGAGCTAGTGCTATCTAGATCCTGAAGACTTCATCTCAAACTGAAGGGAATTAGCTTTGTCATAGTATGATAGTTATTCTTCACCCAGGAACTCCAGTGTCCAAAAGTTTCTTCATATCAGTCTTCCAGAAAGACTGCATGCTTTGCTCCATGCTAAGAGACCACTACTCTATACCACTCTGTCAGACTTCCAGTGATGAAGCCTCATGGATAAGTGGCTCCTCAGAGTTCAGTTGTCTGTTCTAGCTAGTGCTCAGGAAAGCATCACTTGCCTACTCACAGGATGACAAATCTCTAGCTATGTATCTGCAGCATGTACCACTCCATTTTCTGTCAGTACTAGAGACTCACTGGACATACCAAACAGCCTGGAAGCAAAGCAGTTGTTAATCAAGACAGCTAGTCTTTACTCAGACGCAAACTAGTTTGAACTAGACAACAGCTCAAAGCCTTCATTTCCAGCTGTAGTCCTAACTGCCCCCTGCCTAGAAGGGCTGTTTCGAATCTTCTTGTAGTTAGTATAGCAGAGGACTCTTGCCAAGAACTATGCTTTTCACCCCCTTCCTCAGAGCAGGAACCTGACACATGTTGAAGCGGTTATCATAAGTTATTTCAGCTGCATGCTGTTAACTGTCCAGTGCTGGCAGAGCTATCCCTCTTTACAGTTTGGGTGTGTGCAAGCTGCACTGAGAGAGATAGCATATGTTCTGTATAGCCTGTGCTAAACTACATATTCTATACCTGTTCACAAATGTACAAGCAACAGCATTTAGCTTAATTATTCTTGTGCTCACTCAGTCCATAACCATATAACAGTCAGTGTCAAGCATTGCAGTTTGTTTACCTGACCTGATGATTCCATGAACACCTGAAAACGTGTCCTTAAATATCCATCCACCTAGCCTCCAGCTACTGTGCCTCTTGCTACAGAAACCATTGTAGTGGTTGTTGTCACAAGAGTCACTTCATACTGTCCAATGATGAACATAACTTGCATATGTTACTATAATTATGATGAAAATTCTGTTTGCACCTTATAAGGGCAGGCTCTTCTACAGCAATTGTTGTCAGTTAGGTATTATGAAGCATACTGCTTAATACAGGTTGCCTTCAAGATTAGTGATTACCAAGGGCCCCAGCTCTGCCTTGTTCCTGCAACAAGAAAGGCAATGAATAACTAACAAAACAAATCTAAAGTCAGTACAGAAAGATCTACACCAGAGGTAAAAAAAAAAAAAAAAGGATTAACCAAGACAGAGTTCCACTGCAGCTCCTTCAGTATCTGTCCTCCGAAAGAGCCGGCATACTATTCTGATGTAAGTTTCTCCCTATTAGTAACTGTAGTGACACATATTTGTGATGTACATTATACAAAGTTTGCCGTATTCCTTCTAAATCTAGACTTTAAATTAATCCTGAACAGCCTCTCTCTAATTTTGCATCTCTTTGATGGTCTTGATATTGTATTATGGGTAGACCCCCCATCCACCAGAAGCATGCAAAGAGAATGCTAGCCTTGCATCCTACCCTAGGTTTTACCTTCCATGAGCTCGGCTAGCAGCTGTGTGCAGATAGATCTACTATTCGAGCCACTAGAAAACTAGTTCTTACTCATACACTGCCTTCCCTTAAAGCACAGAAGATGTCTTTAAGTTTGAAACACAGGCTGCAACATTAACACGACCTCCTCAGCATTCCCAAGTTTTCTTGTCCCTTCGTAGGAAGCAAGCTTCATCTGTAGGTGTTTCAGCCACAGGGCAGGTATAAGAGTGTTCTCCCAGGAAGAGATTTGCTGTTGTGACACATCAGCATTAATAGTTGCCTACACTTTGCTAGTGGAGCCAGTTCCTAGTTGATATTGTCATGAAGCCTCCTGTCAAGGTAAAGGTTATCCTATTTCTCAGACCTACTTGTTCTGTTCAAGAGATAACCCTCATCAAGTATTTCACCTCTCATCTTATTGCTTAAGGATGCAACTTGAACTGATAGAAGCAGGAAATTCGGCTCCAAGGCCAACAGTCTGTCCTTAACTGGCCCTGTAATATTCAAACTTTGAGATTTAAGGTGGCATGCACCAGCTATGAGGGTTTATTAGAAGCTTTTTAAAAAAATCCCACAGATATTTGGGAGTAAATGTCTGCAGATCATTTCAGCTAAGACACTTCATCTTCAAGCACTCCACAGCTTCTGAAAGGATATACCTTGCATATGAGGGGAAACTGGAACGGTTTATGCCCCAAACAAGGCTGACAAGAGTTAGATGGAAGATGCTTTGTTCAGCACTCAGCTGCCCAGCTTGTACAAACAAGCTAATCCTGTTGAAACTGGTACCTGTTGTTTATTGGCTAGGCCTGCCACTATGCTTCATGCAGCTTCTTTATAACCCCGAGACCCTTGAACCCAGATACAGCCTCAAAATCAGGCTTCTAAAGTCAGTTTGTTTTTACAGTCGTGGTTCTTAGACAACTTACTCTATTTGATCCCTCTAACACAACCTCGAATTGTAGTTTTGTGGGGTCCATGCTGAGGTAGAGGACTAGCTGCTTATGTTTAGGTGTGTTTGACAGCAGAAGCTCATTAAGACCTGACTTTCTCTGGATGTGGAATTCATTGTTTCATTGTCCAAGCAAATTCATGCTTCTGTAGTGCTCACATATTGCTTGCATTTCTGAATAAAGTTCACAAGCATTCCTGAGAACAGGGTTAACCCAGCAGGTCACACAAGTGTTCTAGAAGTGTAAAGTTCCCCGGGAGAGAAGAACATCACTAGGAGAAAAAAAAACTGTAGGTTTGGCAAAAATACTCAATTACTATAGCATATTATGCACTTCCATTTACTTCATATCTCAAGCTATGTTTTTTATCCTAAATAACCCAAGGAGACAAGCACTGATTCCCCCCACTCCCTGCCACTAATTACATTTGTTTTCTTTCCTGCAGAGACAAAAATCTAAGAGTCTTTTTCCCACCCTTCACATGTATTAATATATACCTATTTGTATCTCTACCTGCTTGTGACATGAAAGCCTTAAGCAAAGAATTGTATTCACAGCAGCTACTGGTCAACAACAGGGTTAAGCCCACACTTTGACAAGTAATAATCTTAATGAAAAAGTGGTTTTTGTACTGCAGATGCATGGACACACTTAGAAATGTAGAAAAAGGCACATATTAGAATGGATAAACATCTCTACCTTCACAAAGCGAAGCTGATGCCAGATTTTTGGCATTTGGCCCATCCTTCCAACAGATAGTGCTGAGCACAACCTCTGGTTCTCAGCCAATAACTTTGTTTGAAATAAAAGCACAAGAGATGAGAACTATCATAAGTCACAGAACTATCAGAGTAGCACTTGTCATTCTCTCAGTTTCCTGTATACAAGATCCTTACATTCCCCTCAGCAGAACCATCTCTTAAATTTAGAATTCACTCCACTTTACTCTGAAGCTTCTTATACTGCAAGTCACAAGGTTTGTTAGTTAAGCCTCTTCTGAAGGTTCACTTGACATTCATTGAGCACTTACATCCTCCTTACCACTTTTACCACTTGGTTCTCCTCCTCCAAATGCAAACTCGAGTGAGTTATTACTCATAGAAATTTCTACTTTAGACTTGACCACATCCCCAGCCCAATTAGAAAATTCTGGAAGCCCGATTATGCCTGAAGAACCAGTGTGGTGGATACAACTGCAGTGATTCTTTGAACAGATATGGTGAAGCTCTCTCTCAGACCATCCCGTTCTTCTCTGAAAAGATTTTCTTTGAATTCTGATTCACCTTTCTAATTAGCCATCTACTGCCTTACCTCCTGGAAGCTGATCCGAAGACCTGCCTAACAGGTCACTACCAGATACAAGGATGTATTTTCAATTTGCCAGTGTCTAGAATAGAATACATAGTTTCATAACTACTTTTCTCTAATTGAATCTGCACCTCTATTTTGCCTCTATACACAGGTGTTTCCATCCCTGAACGTACTTGTGTCCATTCCTTAGCATACACGGGGCAAATCTATGCCTTTGTGCATTTTGGACATTCTGGTTTATGGAAATTACAGAGGACTTCTGATGAAAAGATTTTAAGGCAAGCTATCTCCAAACAATGCCTGCCCCCTTGATCCCCCACTCCAGTAATTCTGCTTTACCAGTGGACTTGCACATTTCGCTATGAAGTGCTCAAGTTACCAGCCTCAGCTGATCTGAGGCATAGAACCTGTACAGCTGTATTGGCAACACCTGCATTTATTTTACTGCTCAGAGCACAGGCACTACTGCTACCCCAGCATAAACGTCATCAGAAGATGATCATCAGATTTTAAGTCTCACCAGCTGCAAAGCCAGTTTCTCCAACAAAGCAGAAGATTCTTTCCAGTTAATCCTGGACATGTTTAACTATGCCCATAAACCACAGGCACTAGCAGCATCCTGAGATTCATCAGCAAATGAAGGGGTGCCCAGCAAGGATGATCAATCAGAAAAACCCAAACCCAGCACCTCAATCCTGCTTCACAGCATCCTAGCCCTTTCCTCGTCTCTGCTACTAGAGAGATCCTTTTGTATCTGTAGGCGAAATTCAGTGTTTACAAACTTCCTCAGCCAGTATTTTTCTTAGTGTTATACACTTTTTCAGCTCATCTTTTTTTTAGTGTTTATATACTTTCCCCTTACTTGACGAAAACGCACGCTTGCGGCCAAGCTTCCCCAGGGCGCCGGCCCCGCCGGATCCCGGAGTGGGCTGCCCGCACTTGGTCCCACCCGAGATGCGCTCCCAGCTTGCGGTGCGGCCGAGCCCCCCGCGCGGGGCTCCCCGCGCGCTCCCGGGCAGCGCAGCGCCCCGGCCCCTTTCCCCGGCAGCTGCGGGGAGATGCGAGCTGCGGGGCCAGGCTGAGCCCCGGCTGCGGATGGGGCACCCTGCCCCCGGCTCCCCGTCTTTGCCACCCCTCGCAACCACCCACCGCAGCCCCACTGCGGGCACCGACTGCCACCTCCTCGGCAGAAAAGCTCCCCCCCCCGCGCCTGCCCGAGGACAGCGCCTTCTGCCCCGCCGGCTTTGCAAGAGGCGAGCCCCGCTGCAAAGCTGCTTACAGGCTAGATTCGTGCTGCTCCGAGCATGATCCGAGGAGGGCAGCCGGCAGCCTGGCCGAGCACCGGGGGGCCCGGTTAAATATGCGGTTGTACCCTCGCCTGCGGATTAGTTAGCCACTCACAGCGAGAGATATGGTTTTAATCAGATGCTGGCAGCTGAGCGACTGCCCAGGAATGCGCCGTGATGTTTTTGCTGCTTGGTCTTGGCTACTCCCCCTCAACGTGTCGGTGCTCACAGGCTTTAACCCCTTGCGAGCCGCAGCTCCGACCCCTGCTGCGGCTGGGGGGAGGGGAGCTGGGGTGCGGGACAGCCCCCTCTTTCCCGGGAAGAGGGTGGGAGCCCCCGGAAGGACACGCAGGGAGCGGAGCGCGGTGAGGGACCCTGCGGAACAGGCTTGGGGCCCGTGGGGCACAGGTTTCCGCCCTTCTTAGGCATCAGTGGGCACAAAACGCGCTTCTAGAGAACGGGTCCCCCCGTGTGTTTGCATAAATGTGGGTGCGGTGACAGTGTTTGAAAGTCCAAGTCCAAACCAATGGTTTATTTTTTTTTCTTCCAAAACCAGCAAAACAGCACCCTCTCCCCTCACACTCCCTCTGTGACTAGCTGAATAAAAATATTGGGTCAGTGCAATTCAGTTTCTGGGCCACATCCAGACCTGACCTTTGTACTTCCCACTCATCTTTATTCAAACATCTAACATGTTTTGTTTCCCAGTGCAGTACAGCTGTTTTCCAACTTGTATGAAAGAGCCTCTGATAAAAAATTACATTTTTGTCCTTGTAGCAACTTTTTTTTTTTTCCTCAAGGCTGTAAACTTAGCCTAACATTTATTTTCTCAAAACAGTGCAAAGTATTTCTGTTCAAAGTAGTGATATTGCCCTTAATACTCAATTGAAAAAGCCAAAAGGAGCAACACTTTTCCTAAGGTTTTAATACATCTGATAGATATTTCTGTTTAGGAAGAGGGAAATATTTGATACAAAATTATTTTACCACTAGAGAGTTCAAGGTTGAAAACTGGTAGGTCCATTTGGCCATCATCCACATCCAAAGATACCAAATGATCCGATACTTTCCTCAGTACGGTCCTCTTTTTATGAACAGCAAAAATGGTAGGAGCCCTGTGCCTGAAGTGACTAAAAGCTGATAGTTGCATCTCACTTGCCTGTATTTATTTGTGTTTCAGAGGTGTTAATTTTAGCCAAAAAGGACACGAGGGGCCTATTTCCATACATGAGCTTAGTGTTCATGGAAGGCCATGCCATGAGAGCAAGGAGGCATTTGCTACAATTAACAGGTTGCTGGCTGTGCACATGCTGGTATTTGCAGGATTAAATCTGAATTCCTTGAGACACTGTTATATTCATGTTTAACAATTTGGGGTTGTACCGTTTGCACTGCACTGTCGAATGTCTTGAACACCTTGTGCTAGACACTTTCCAGCAGGACTGGAGCTTCTTGGTCCTGGGGCAGTATATATTTTAAAGAATAATACTTTGCTCAGCATGCTCTGTGGGAGTTACACAGACTGCCTAACATGAAGGATGACATTGTGCCTAGTTTAAACATGGTGCAGTAAAAAAGCAACTACTATCCAACAGCTCAGCCTGGTGCTGGCATGAGCAGGATTACCGTTTTTGCTTTGCCCAACAGAAAACCCAGGCAAATTTCTCTTCAATACCTTGAGTAGTTGCATGAATGGTTACAAATATGATTTATATGATTTGCTGTTGAATATGGGAGAGGTGAAAATGCTTTTCGTTTGTGAAAGAGAGCAATTAAAGAGTCCTTTTGAGGTGCCATGAAATGACACCTACTACAGAAATGCAAAGATATCTTTCACTACATGCCATTACTTGGGACATCACTAATAGTCTCACACAAAAAAAAATATGGATAAATGCTTAAAAATTAACTGGAAATAAATTACATTTTTTTAGAGAATAGAAGGAATGTCTCAAGCCTTTAAGGACTGCATTATCTACTTTGCAATTCAACTTAAAATAGCTTCAATTATGTCCGACATTGTTAAGCTAAATACTAGAACTCCAAACTATTACATTAAACATATGTAATAGGAGGAATCCAGGCAGAAAGCCCCAAAGGAATTCAGTTATTTCATCTCTACTGTGTTGCAGGACTTAAAGGGCATGCTTTACACTTTATGAAAAATAAAAGGTTTTTTATTTCTCTACAATAAACCCTCCAACCAATGGGCAATGTCTGTTATGACTTTAAGCCTGATGATTAAAGATTATAGTAGAGAGAGGATGCTGTGTTTTTTTCTCATATTTGTTGTGTCTGATCTTACTATTACTGGCATAGGTTCAGTCCCCTACTCAAGGTTTTTTTTTTTTAAGTTAACCGCGTATTGTGCATAACAGACTCAGCACTTCTCAAACACAAGCTGTTTTTCAGCAGGTCTAAAATTATCTTGAAGCTGCAGCTGGAAGCCTTCACCTCAGTGAGTTTTTCTATCGCTTTTCCGGACGTTAATTCTGCCCAAACCACAGTCAGTCTTTGGGATCACTGGGATTCCAGTCTGTGAGGAAACTGGGGTAGCAGCATGAAATAAAAACACTGAAGTGCAGAGATCTTTGGAAGACATCACCTTTCGTGAATGCCTTGAAAGAGGTATCAATAACAGTTTATTAAAAAAAAAAATCTGCTTGCAGCAAAGCACTGTGATAACTAATCTTGCAATGGCTTGCTCAGGAATGCGTGGTTTATTATTAAAGTAATCTTTTAAGATTTTATTGGAATGTGCTTCCACAGTGGTATTGCTGCCTTTGTGGGCTTTACTATGTGTGTGTCGTCTTGTCCATGATTAAACTTTTCACTGACAGACCTGGAACTTTTTTTCCTTAAACCTCCCACTTTGAATGCTGGAATTTCATTTGAACTTTAAATACCGCCTTGGAATTTGCCATAAGGTAAACTGTCTGCTCTTGTACACTTCCTTACACTGCTGCAGATGTTGCAGACACACAATATATGACTGTAAAAGGACTTGCAGACTTTTATCTTAGTGTTAAAGAAAGGCCAACAGGAATGAATTAATTGTTCAGATTGTCAGGTTTTCCCTCAAGAATTCTTGCTTTGGAATATATGGAAATAAAAGCTGATCAAAAACTGGTCTAAAACATACATTTTCAGTGAAGCTTCACTGTTGTGGACTGGAGAAGGCAAAGTATATCAAAGGAAACATGAAGGAAGAATTTGTACTTCAGCCTTTGGAATTCTCAGCCAAGTTTCTCACGTGATTTGGACTTGCTGACCACTTCTTTTTTCAAATTCAGTTAAAGTCCAAAGAATATCTAAAGCAAAAAGCATCCTTACTAATTTAATTTACTTAAATTACATTCTATAGTTCATTTTAGTATAGCTCTAAACATACCTCTAGGAAACACAGTCCACACATTAACAGCCTCAGTACCAAAATGGTGGATTATCACAAGACCTCAAACTTGTCTTGAAAATAATTTCTTCTGGAATGAAGAATAGGCTTGAATTATTTAATCAAAGGGGGTTTCTGAGGCCCAAGTTTGGGTATCTGAGGCTTAGACTGCCACACAGATTTAAATTGGTAATATGTCCAGCCATTTAGAAGTGATTGAGTGGGAGAAGTGTAAGAGTTCTGACCCCTCAGCTGAGGTACCACCACTCTTTAGTTCTGTGCCTTAACCAGCTGCAAAGTGAGGTAAACTCCATTATTTTAAACTGCCTTCAGTAGTCTTTGCTAACAATTAAATCTAACATCTCTCAGCTGATGACTGAGCTAATATTTGGCTTAGAAAAGATGACTTCCTATAGTACTTCGCCCTCTGCCATACTTTCAGGAGAGATGCTTTAGAGGGAGTTGTTGAATTTAGGACTCAAAGCTCATGCATTGCCATTGTGATTGTGTCCCTGTATTCAGCACTGGTGAGGCCGTACCTCAAGTCCTGGGTTCAGTTTTGGGCCCCTCACTGCAAGAAGGACACTGAGGGGCTGGAGCGTGTGCAGAGAAGGGCTGGTGAGGGGGCTGGAGAACAAGTCCTACGGGAGCAACTGAGAGAACTGGGGTTGTTCAGCTTAGAGAAGAGAAGGTTTAGGGGAGACCTCATCACTGTCTACAACTGCCTGAAAGGAGGTTGTAGTGAGGTGGATGTTGGTCTCTTCTCCCAAGTGACAAGTGATAGGATGAGAGGAAATGGCCACAAGTTGCACCAAGAGAGGTTCAGTTTGGATATTAGGAAAAATTTCTTCACTGAAAGGGTGGTCAGGCACTGGCACAGTTGCCCAGGGAGGTGGTGGAGTCGCCATCCCTGGAGGTGTTTAAAAGATGGGTGAATGAATTTCTTAGGGACATGGTTTAGTAAGGGGACAGGTGTGGTTGGACTCGATCTGAGAGGTCTTTTCCAACCGGATGATTCTATAATTCTATGATTCTTAGGGACGTGGTTTGGTATTGAACAGGTATAATTGAACTTGAAGATCTCGAAAGTCTTTTCCAACCAGATGATTCTATGATTACAGTGCTGCAGCTTTCCAGCCCTGGGGTTCTACCTATCTGATGTGGTCACTAGCAAAACACTGGCTTTCAAAACAGGAGACACATTGTGGAGTCGTTCAGAGTTTTTCATATCTCCTCTCATCTGCAGGTATAGTTTATCTCAGGCCTGTCTGTGGATGTGTGCTAACATGGATGGTAGGTGTGCTTTTATGCCACACAACATGGTCATGGTGTGCAGCTTACATAGTACCTCTACTCCTAGCATGGCTGTGCTTGGTTCAATGGCCAGCAAATTTTAATTGAAGCAGAAGTAAAATTTCCATCATTGAAACCCAGTGCTCGGTCACTGGTTTGGTCAATCAAGGCCATGAATTCATCTGAGCGAAAAATACACTGGCAGGTAATATCATCTCATTTGAGAATTTATTTTACCCAAGTTCAATAAATAAACACAGTATTTTGTTTGGCAGCTGTCAAGATAAAGAAAGGCCAATATCCAAGCCATGTTCTCTGACTAAGAGGTTATTCTGTAAATAGTGGGAGGCGACCACTTGAAGGAAGGGTAGCCAGTATCTGTGGCCTAGATTACAGGGGATGTGCACTTACATTCCTGCATACAGGAAGGGATTTTGGCCACTGTGTGCTTCTTCCCTGGAGAGATGATATGTTCAGAAGAGAGGCAGAATTTCAGATGCATGTCTTTTGGCAGTGTTTCGTGTTGGCTGGTTGTAGCTCCTTCTGCTTGTGGATGTTATATATTCTAGCTCTGGTTTTTTGAGTTCACAGGTGGTGTCTTACTTTTGGGCTTCATCATATTTAGCATCCAAACATGGGAGCTTCTTCTGGGGTCTGGTCCATCATTGCCAACCTGTACAGATTGTTGAGCAGAGTTTAACAGTTGACCTGTTTAAAGGTGTTTGCAAATTCTGCTGAAATTTCTTGATTTTTAGGTGTCTAAGTAGTTTTATATGCCTAGTCTCACTCCTTTCAGTTAACTGAAACCCGTCTTTGATGTACGGCACAATTCTCTGTCTATATGTGTCAACGTGAAACCTTGTCCTCAGCCCTTGTGATATGTAAAGTGAAGTTGCGTAAATTACATATTGTAGACAATCTAGATCTAACCAAATCCAGAAGACTGTATTAAAACCCACAGATTTTTATTTGATAAGCATAGATTTAACATAATCAGGCATAAAATTCCTTGTCAATTCAAGTCAGGCTCTATTGCATTTTCAAGGATTGTCTCTGTAACTGTAAAGTAGATAGACTGAGCAGAAGGGAATCTGAGATATTACTTTATCTGAAATTCTAGGATTTAAGCCTCATCTTTGAATTTGGTCAAGTAAATAATTACATAACTAAGGACACCAAAGAAAAATAAACTAGTTCCCAAAAGTTGTCAGCTACATCTCCATGAGATTGTGCCATTAGCTTTTTGTTTGTCTCAAAAATAGTCAGCCAGGAAACAACACTGTCATTCAGAAGAAGAAACACCCATAGTTATTTCTTCTATTGTCTGTAAAGAAACTACTTTACTTATAGCATTTCTGCATTCATGTACTTTCAGAAATCTTGCTCAAAGTAGCACCGCAAGCTGCAGACAATCCAGGAGATTCCTAGAGTGCACAGAAGATAATTTCTTAACCCAGATAATAGACACCCCTACCCGAAGGGATGCAATACTGGACGTGATGGTCACCAATGCAAATGAGCTCATCAATGATGTCAAGATCAGAGTCAGCCTGCACTACAGTGATCACACACTGGTGGATTTCAAGGCCATGAGGGATATGTGCCAGATGAGGAGTACAGCAAGAACCCAAAACTTTAGGAAAGCAAACTTCCAGCTCTTCAAAAAGTCAGTAGGACCCCTGGGAAATGGTCCTCATAGTCAAAGGAGCAGAACAGAGCTAGCAAGGATGCTTTCCACAGAGCGCAAGAGCACTCAGTCCCCAAATGTAGGAAATCAGGCAGGAAGGGGAATAGACCAGCGTGGCTGAGTTGAGACCTGTTGGTCAAACTGAAGAGCACAGGTGGTGCAAGCAGGGACAGGGAACCGGGGAAGAGTACAAGGAAGCTGCCTGGTTGTGTAGGGATGGGGTCAGGAAGGCTGAAGCGCAGCCAGAACTGAACTTGGCAAGAGAAGCAAAGAATAACAAGAAGGAGTTCTGTAGGTACGTCAGTCATAAAAGGAAGATTAAATAAAGTGTACCCCCACTGATGAATGAAAATGGTGACCTCATATTGACAGATGAGGAGAAGGCTGAGGTACTCAACAACTGTTTTGCCTGAGTCTTCACTTACAACCACTCTTCTCACCCCTCCTAGGTCTATGAACAACAAGATGGGGACCAAGGGTGTATAGCCTATCCTGCTTTAGAGGAAGGTCAGGTTTGTGACTACTTAGGGCACCTGAGCATATGTAGTTCTATGGGACCTGATGAGATGCATCCCAGAGTCCTAAGGGAATTGGCTGATGTGGTTGCGAAGACATTCTCTGTCATATTTGAAAAGTCATGGCAGTCCCTGGAGATTGAAAGAAGGGCAGCATTGTGCCCAGTTTTAAAAAGGGTAGAAAGGAGGACGCTGGGAACTACTGATCTGTCAACCTTATCTCTGTGCCTGGAAAGACCATGGAACAGATCCTCCTGGAAGCTATGTTAAAGCACATGGAGGACAAGGAGGTGATTCGAGACAGCCAGCATCGCTTCACCATGGGCAGCTCCTGCCTGGCCAGCCTAGTGGTTTTCTATTGTATTGTGTCCAGTTCTGGAATCCCCAGCATAAGAAGGTTATGGAACTGTTGGAATGGGTCCAGAGGGGGCTACAAAGATGATTAGAGTGGGCTGGAGCCCTTCTGCTATGAGGGCAGGCTGAGAGAGTTGGGGTTGTACAGCCTGGAGAAGAGAAGGCTCTGGAGAGACCGCATAGCTGCCTTCCAGTGCCTGAAGGGGCTGCAGGAGAGCTAGGGAGGGACTTTTTACAAGAGTGAGTAGTGATAGGACAAGGGGCAATGGCTTTAAATTGGAAAGGGAAAGATTTAGATAGGACATTATGAAGAAATTCTTCACGCTGAGGGTGGTGAGGGACTGGCACAGATTGCCCAGGGAAGGTGTGGATGCCCCCTCCCCAGAAGTGTTCAAGGCCAGGCTGGATGGGGCCTTGAGCAACCTGGTCTGGTGGGAGGTGTCCGTGCCCATGGCAAGGGAAACTGGATGATCTTTAAAGTCCTTTCCAACTCAGCTCATTCTATGATTCTATTAGAAGTGGTGTTTTGTATGTAGATTAAGTCATGTTGTGGTAGTTATTATATCCTATAGTACTGTATTGCTCTGAAAAGCCAACCCTGTTGTATTTATTTACCACTACTCTAAAGGGGGTATAAATACTTCCAAAAAAACTTTTTTTCATTAAAATATTCGATGCAGTCCTGTGGAGAGTTTTGATATAAAGAGTTCTGTTTATCTGCTCATCTTCTTTGTCTTAGCCCATGCACCTTGTTACCTTTTACATTAGAAACACATATTATAACATAATGGGTATTTTCTGTGTAGCTCCAGTTCCATCTGAACATAGAGCACAATATTTGCATTTCATATTTAGAGTCCTTCATAAGTAAATTGTTTTTATTGCCTAAACTTAATCTGCTTGAACAAAAGCTTTCACTATTTTGCTGACAGTGCCCTGAGTAAGCGGTATTCTTCCATACTCTGAATCCCGTTAAGACTCTTGAGGTAACATAAGTGATAAATTGCAGAAAATTAATAATATATTTATGGTATTTAGATACTGGTCAGGTGTTACGTGCTCTAGGAAGAGTCAATCCTCTTTGTGCCCTTAACCTTCTGTTATGCTTTTCTTCTCACTTTGATTATTTCTTAGCGTATTTTAGAAGTATTTCTTTTCTTTTCACATAAGACAGCATATAATACCTTTGCTTGTTATCTGGTTCTCTCTTCCCTAATTCTATGGAACTAACTCTCCAGGTAGGTTTGTGTTCTTCAAGCAGATTTTCTAGAGTAGTTTACTCTTGTAGGAGTTCCTTGCCTTCTTGGTAGACTTGCCTCCTCACTGGCAGCTCTATTTTCCATCTTACCTTTCTTCCTTGTACATAGCACATCATAAGGAATAGAGTGAAATTGTCGCCTCTTACTTTTTTGATCTTCTTCACTTTGTCAGTCTCTGGAATTAGCTCCTAAAGTGCAAGCTTTTTTCCAGTCTTCCAAGGAGACATATATCCACATCAATGACATGCAAATTCAGAGACTATCTACACTGACCCATCTCTTGCCATTTATGTGCCATTTCATTTATCCTGAAATTTACAAAATTTGGCTAATAATATTTTTTTCAAGTTGGCCCACCCCTACTACCATCTAAATATTTTTATGTTTCTTTCAGAGTTAATATGTTGGGGTCTAGTTTACAGAAAAGGACATACATGATCATTATGCAAAGCCTTATTACATGTTGCTGATTTGCACCAGAAAACAGAGGCTCAGCTTTGTGATGCTTTGCCTATGAAGGGAAAACAGTTGTGGTTCTTTTAATTGATATTAATTTTAAAGGAGCCCATTGAGCCCTTAAGATCCAGACCTGACAATACAGGATACAGAAGACAAGGAATAGAATGGTTCTTACCCAGAGAAGTCCTGGAAGACCCATCCCTGGACGTGTTCAAGATCAAGCTGGATGAAGCTTTGAGCAACCTCATCTAGTGGAAGATATCCCTGCTCATGGCAGGGGGGTTGAAACTAGATAATTTTTAAGGTCCTTTCCAACCCAAACCATTCTATGATTCTGTGATGTCAAATATGCAGGCTCCACAGCCTCATTTTAATCACCTCATTCTCCCCATATTGTAGGTTGAAAGTTTGAAAAGAGCAGGTTTTTTATACTTATCTTCAAGGCACTGAGCTTTAACAGCCCAAGAAGATTCATTTTTCATCTAGAATGTTTTCATCTTGTACACATGAGGGCTTGGAACTTTGACACTCACTTGGTGGCTTTGAACATGTTGATTTGCCTTTTCTTTACTCAGGCTGATAGAAAAGCTGGGGCAAAGCCATTTTCTGAGCTCAAACTCAGTAAAGTTTTTAGAGTACTTGTAAGATCAGTGTCAGGATATGACTCTTACTTCTTGGACTTCACTCATTTCTGTAGGCTTCCTGTTTGCTGAAGATTTTTTCATTAAAAGCTTCCTCTTGCTGCTCTTCAGTTTGATATTTTTACAAGTCAAATTACACTTTGTGCTTGCTTTTGTCGTAACTGGTGTAAAACACTGTTAAAAGACATTTGCAATGTTGTAAGTGATTATGATTTGATAAATCTGAGAACACATCTCCCCAGCTATAGCACTCCAAGCAGCCTAGAAGATAAGAACATGTTGTTGTTATTAGGAGACAAAAGGTTTATAGAATGGATTCAGGGTTTTCCTAGTGAATGCAAATTAATAAAATACTACTTTATGAGGTAAATTTGGATTTTCACTAAAGAGAGTAAAATATTAGAGAAACATGGAACAAATTCATCTACATAAATCTGACTATAAAAACGCGTGTGGTTTAACCCAATTTCCTTCTGCTTGGGAAAATTATTACCACATACATTGCAGCTCATGCTGAGGAAAAGATGCTATATACCATAAACTACTATATCAGTGACTTCTCTACAGTGCCTGGCACTAAATACTCAGAAGACAGCTTTGTTTTTTATAACTTGACCTAGAGGTGAATACAAAGATCATGGAAGACTTATTTTTCTGTACTAACAACCACAGATTTCCTCACAAAAAATTTTGCTGGCAAGAAGCCTTACTTTCCTTAAGTCCATTCCCATACTTGCTTCAATCGCAGCTGACAGAAGTTATATTTTTTAAGAGGGGGCATCTGTCCAAGTTCTGTCACATCCCATCAAGCAGCAGTACATAAAACTGATTTGCTGGTATGAGAGGCCCTCTTCTTCAGTTTGCCTTTGTTTAAAATATGAATTACTGAAATAGCCCAAGAACAATCCCTGTGTTACGAGTGTTTGGTAAAAATGTGGCTTCCTTTTATTTTAGTTTTCTGTTAGGAATGTTCCTTTAAGGGTTACTATAGTAATGCAAGCTGCTATTGAGACTGTAAACATTAATGATGACTTGGAAGTTGACACCCTGCAAAAACATTTCAGTCATTCTAAGTAAGACTTCCAACAGCACTGCCATAATATGCAACTCCTACTGAGAACAGCAGGATTCAGATTTTTTTAAGAAAATATTCATTGTGCTAGATAGCAAAACTGAAATGAAAGGAAAATAATATACTTTAATTTTGCAACAAGCCAAAATTCCCATTTCAGCATATTCTGGTGCCAAATTTCTTATATTTTGGCAGCTCTGTCTGGCCACTTTTAAGGCAACTTTTTCCTGCTGTGTCCAAATTGGCTGTACATCTCTCCGGAATAAAACCTCTGTTGCTGTTGTTGTTGTTGCCTTTCTTTTGCAAGTGCAATAAAAATATGTGCTAGATTACATGTGAGCATGGGTATCATTTATCATGTAGGGAGCACAGAAACAAACCAACCACCAACCCAACCAGATGCTCAGAGGGTATTTTGAGAGGGCCAAATCCAAATTTGGGCTTCAGTCTAAATGTGGGAACTTTAAAATAGAAAAGGAAAATCACAGGTTTGTGTGTCAAACACAATTTCTGATTGGTTTTCACAAATACAGTTTGCAATGTAGTCAGAAGAATGCTGTATTCAGCTGCTACTTATAGGGAAGTGTAAAAGTATAGCAGTAATACTTCTGTCTGTATTTATTGTTTGCTAACACGCAGCTCCTTTGGGAAGCAATAGAGTAGTGCTTAACAAAGCCGAGACAAAAGGCAAATTGTTTTAGAGACTCATGGCTATTTAATTTTCTCTTCATAATGAAATATAATATTTGGTCTTATTTTACAGCTTATTTTAGGTATCTAGCACAAGTAGATATTTATTTAACTAACAGCTATCAAATAAAAAAGGTACAACTCAAGACAAATTCACAAAATATTCATCTCCCAGGAGCACTGCTTCTGCAGAGGTGAAAGATGATGGTGGTGAGCTGAATCTTTCCTGCCCTCTTCCCGTGGGACACTGGAGTCTTTGTGGCTTTTGGTCTTTTGTACCATAGCTCATAAGCTTGTTACATGGTGTTGGGAAGCATTTTGTGGTTTGTGGGGACCCTTCTGGATTAAGGAACTCTTACATTGTTGTCTGTGACTGTAGGAGCCTGGACACATGGTCCTCTCCAGCACTGTGATTCCAGAAACTTTGTTTTCATTTGCAACAGAGTTGATCTCAAGGGTGGATTGTATTCTCCTGCTGAGCCCACTACGTGTGGACTGCTGTAAATACAGAAGCTATTGATTTTCTGACTTTTTCTGGTGTTGCACTGCCCTTTCATAAGACTCCACATAAGGGCCATGCCACTTCAGCCATCAAGAATCCCCATATCTGAAACGCACAAACAGTTTAGCCTTGGTTATGGGCTAAAAAATTGGACAATTTTAGATTTAAGTAACTCTATTTTTTAACACCTTTTCAGGGACAAACCAATAATATTTAAAATTTCAAATTCCAAAAGTAACCAAATAAAAAATTTTTGGAAACGACAAATAAAATTTTGTCCTGCACCTGTCATGAGGCCATCCGAGCCAAGTACAAATATCAATAGTCCCTGTTCTCAAGATCTTACAAACGTAATAGCCTTGTGAGTCGGAGCATGGGAGGATATACCTAAAGGCACAAAAGCTTTTCTGCAACATGGAATACACCTTGTTTTAGTGACTGGACAGATATTTTTAAGGATTCCCATAATCTACAAGGACAGAATTTCTACATAACTGAAAGAAACCTGATAATCAGAATTTGAAAACTCACAGGAAGCTTATTTAGAGTCTACTGATACAGCTACTATACTGATCATTGTTTAAGTATGTGGGTTAACACAGGGGTGATAATGCACATTTAATGTTGCTAATGGTTGTTAGAAGGACAGCTGTAGGAATGGCTCTGTTACCTAACAGATATGAGCTATGACTTTAGCTGATCCTATTAGTCCCTGTCTTGAAACTAGAGCTTGTGCTGGAGGAACATCTTCCCCCATTACCCATATACACTTTGTTGTCCACTGCTGCAAAGGAAACAGCAGTTGTGTTCCATAATGCCCTTCATATGTCTTATATTTTTGCCTCCTCTATGTCTTTAAATGTTTCACAACACAGGCAAACAATTCTAAGAGCCGTAGCTTTTAGAAGACATTTAGCTACTTGGCACTTCAATCTTTAGAGGCTATGCTAACTACACAGTCTGTTTTGAGCTTAGGAAACATCTTCCATGTCAGATTCCATGCTCCTCTTAAAAGCGTCACATCTTCCTGTATTATCCTGAAGAAAAAGCAACTGTAGAAAAAGATGTTTTGAAATAGGTTGTAAAATATTGCTATGTTTTTAATTTTTTGTCTTGGCTGAGAGGCCTTCTCCTTTTGTTGTCTGGAAAATGAATGTAGCTTTTATAAGAAAGCTTTTATATGTAGAGAATAGTCAACTACTAATATTAATTATAGGGATTTTGTGTTTCTGCAAGGAACAGAGTACAGTCTGGAAGACACCGGTCAAAAACTAGCATGTGGAGGAGCGTTAGTGTGTTAGACATTTTTCTGTAGATTTTCAGCGTATGGAGGATATAGTTTGCTATTCCATGGGGACATTGCACAAAAAGAGCATCTGTACTGATTCACATTTCTCCCTGTTTACCAGTGACAGGCATTGTGCTGATCACATTGCAATTCCACACTTCTGTCACATCAAACAAATGCAAAACAACTGCAGTCTGGCAGGACCCCATGGTCTAGTCCTGTGTCCCTGTCAGTATCACCTCCAAGGCCCAGGCCAGCTGCAGAATGTGAAGACCAATAACAAGAAAAAGAAAGCCCTCAGCAATAGCCACTAGAAACCTATTAGGGCTCAGAGCGCACCAACCAATGCTGGAAATCTTTTCTCCCATACTAGAAAGCTGTGTTCAAGGTCAGCTTTGATATCACACAGCTGCGTAACCTTGGACTGAACTGCTGTGAAAACAGTTGATAGTCAGGAGTCTCATCTGGGGCGGTTCTTGGCTTGGGAGCCGTGTTTAGGATCAGGCCCTTGCTCTCAGTCCTCTACTGAGCTACACTGCAGGTGTGCTGGGCTGGCTCTCATGCTCTCTTGATCCTCACGTTGCCTCACCAGTCTGATGTTTTTGGCTTGATTTCGCCTGCCTCATTCTGATGGATGTGTGTGGCAGTCAGTGGGCTATGGTGACCCTGACTGCTGCCACTGGACGTGCCCTGTTCATCTTGTTTGGGCACTGTGGGAATGTGCATCTGCTGTGAGGCCTGTCTTGCCATTCCCTTGGCTCCTTGCTGACCCTCCCTCACAGAGGAGCCCCACTATCATGCCTCCCTGACGAAACAATAGTGTTGTTTAGAAGTGTTATGATATTTAGATTTGCCTGTGTGGATCGTGAGGTTTTTTTCTCATTAGTTTCACAAACAATTCTGTGCTTACCTACTTACTGTTTTATTCTGGTAGGGCCTAGAGAGCTGAGCAAAGATTGGGAACTCTTGTTGTAGGTAATTCAAAAATCACTGTCATTGCTGCCATCCATCATCAGCGATGTATCTCAGTATCCTGACAAGTCTCAACAACAGCTAAATGTGAGCAAATCCAAGAGCAGGACTCCCTACATCTCAGTCTGCAACACTGAATAAAACACAGCCAGACAGAATATGTGTTACAAATTATGGACAACAGAAGTCATATATGAATGTTGTTCAGATAGGAGAGAAAATTTTCAGTCAATATGTGGCCAACAGCAAAGGGAAAATTAGAAGAATTAGGAGGCACAGAGAGGGCTAAAATCCACAATACTTATTAAGAGATTTGAAAAGCCATGGTAGTATTATGAGAGAGTTCAGTACAAGACACAGGTTGTGAAAGCTGCTGTTAAATGGTACAATAACCTAATTGTACTCTTCCAAACTGCAGAGAGCTAAACTGTATCCATATCATAAGGTAGCTGGATAAAATCAAAATGAACCTGCAATGGAATTTTCCTGACATCCAAATTCAGCAGAAGTTGCACCTTGCATGTGTACTTCAATCAGGAAAGTTTTTGATGGCTGAGGATGCTGAGGCAAGCTGGACACTGAAGTTGAGCTGCAGTGCAGGTGTGCTGGGCTTGCACACTGACTAGGTGCCGAAAGGTCCTGTTGAAAGCTGCCATCGCTGCTGTCGTCTGAAGAGTCTGTGTGTCAGTTAACATGACTGCTCTTAGTCTGATTCCTGTTAAGTACTCCCCAAATTTCTATCACAATTAGTACTGTGAGAAATAGTTCCAGTAGAGGAGACACCACTGGAGGACACTGATAGCAACATATCTCTCTCTGGTGAGGGCTGATGTACACCTGCAACTTGTGCTAAAGGAGATGAATGTTTCTGCTCTGTAGATAACGCACTCCCTGCTGTTTTCACATTGGCCCTTACAGAGGTGTGAAGTCCAAATAAAAAAATTGTATTTCAGATTTGTTGGAAGACTTTGTTTTATTTTTTGCCATTTTGCACGAGGTGACAAAATCACACCAGTTCCCTTCCAGCTTTCTGTAAAGAATATCTAGGTTCAGAGTAGTAAAAATATCATGGAATCCAATTATCAACCTCTGAAATCAGGAGTTTGTAACTGAAATGGGGAACTGGGAACAGGGCTCCTCTGTTTTATACATGGAGCACAAACCCTAGAAGTTTAAAGAGTAAGAGAGGGAAGTGTGTTACGTATCTAGACTGCAGTTTTACATGGTGGATCTGCCTCCGGAGTGGTTCACCTAGTGCAGGCCTGCCCACTTCTGCTTGAGTGTCAGGAGTGGAAAAGCAGGGTCTTTAACTACATGAGGTAGGTAATTTCACAGCTGCTCTAGCCCATGTCAGAAGTAAATGGAAAGCAGAAACAGGGAGTAAAGTGAGTTTGCCATCTATACCTATTTCTTTCCAGTCTATTAACTTGAGAAAGCATTTCCACCTTAACACTGCTGTTCAGGTCTCTAACAATTAATTCCACCAAGGGTACAAGAGAAACTCGGGGGCCCCATGGCTTGTCTGCATGGAGAAGTGGAAGTTAAGTAAGACTGTATATTGATTTTCTGCTAAATCAGTACATAGTTGTGATGAGTGATATTGTTTTCAAAACCAGCACCAAAAAAGTATTGCAATACCACAGAGTATTGTGAAACCATTAAACTAGCTATATTTAAGGTAAAGGAAGGCAAGAAGGTTGTTTTTTTTTCCCCCATTATTTCACGTATTCCACATTATTTCTATGTTCTCAAATTGTCCAAATTTTGTTGTAGGATCAGAATTCGCTCTGTGGGACCCCACTATCTGTTTCTCTGGTTTCTGGGGCCCCCACCTGGACCTCCTCAGTCCATGTCCCTCTTTGTCCTGCTTCTCCTTCTTAGGGCCGTGCATGGTATGTGTGTGGTTGATTTTCTCTGTTGGGGAAGCTGGAGGACCTCTACGAGGTAAGATAATGCAGATACATTACCTCCTGTTAGACCTTTCCCACCATGTAACTAGAGTGGAGGAGCCACATTTAAGGTTCCCTTTGAATGTTTCCCTGTCCCAGTGAACACAGACCTCAGAATTTGGTCTGAGTTAATCAGATCCCATGCTTACATGTGCGGCTTTATGAATGTGACTGTCTCTGGGAAGTGCAGAGTGACTCATGCACCACTTCCAGTCTTGAGGCTAAAGTTGGTTTGTGGAGAAGTGAAAATTGAGAAAGATAACTATGACACAAGGATATTTGTTCTTTAACGGTTCAGCATTACAGCTGTGGCAATATGGGGAACTGAGTGTTCCAAATTTTTGAATCATCTAACTCATGAATGTTTTTCTTTTCTTTCGAGGAGAATTGACACAGACAATATTAACTGCAGACTAATTATTTTTGGTGTGTTGCAACTCCTGTTGCTGTTGCTTTTCTCTTGGTCAAAAGATGCATTTCTTACAAGCAAAAAAGACATAAATAATGTAAACATATGCTTGGAAATTCATATTACTTGAAGTGCCATGATTAAGGGCAATTATGTTCATGTGTATGTAGAGAACTATAGTGCACCTGCATGGAAAATGAAGACAAATAGATATACAAGAAGAAGTATATGATAGTTTGTTAAATTTAAATATGAATCAGTAATTTCAGATGGAAACTTGCATTCACATAATAGGAAAACAATTCTTCTCATATATATAATTAGTTACTGAAATTCAATAGCTAATAAGATGAAGTAGATTAACTTTTTTGTAATAATCCCAGATAAATTATAGTCAGTATGTTTCATTTAATTACATCAGTAGCTGTATTTATGACTTTTAATGTGGTATTTTATAGTAATTTGTTAAGTGTATTATTCATCCAATGTGATGTCTATCAAGGTAATCTTTTATTTATATGGCAATGAATATCTAATTTGCATTCAGTTAATAATACACACTGAGAAGTAACTGACATACAATGAGGAGATCCTGCTACAATTTGATGTAATTGTAAAACAATGCAGAAGTTCTTAAATGGACCTCATAAAAATGAATCAGTATATGCTATGGCACCAAAGGAGAAAACTTTGCAGACTAAAAGTAAATGAGTTTTGGACAGATATGGTTAACCAGTTGTGTGTGTCTATGGCAGCTGTCAGGGAAAAAAAAATCACTTCTTTGCCAGCATGCTGGTGACCCTCAATGTTTAAGCACAATTTATGCTTACAGAGTCCTGCATGTATGGCTTCTGTTGTTTGGAGACAAAGTCTAACTGTTTAAGTGTCTCCCTACAGAATCCTTGCAATTAAAGACCAAAGAAAAAATGGCAAGGGAAGGGTTAAAGCCATCTACAGCCTGAGAAGAACAGGGAGACCTGTTGCTTTCTGTGGCAGGTCTGACCTAGCTGGAGGATGTGCTAAACGAGCTGTGTTCCCTACAGTAAGGGTGGACCCCTTTATCCCTCATCAGTGCAGTAAAGCAGCATTAGCACCTTACCTACTTACCCTAGTTCTGGGCTCTGTGTGTCTGTGGAAGTTGCTGAAGCCTTCTGCACAGCTTGTGGAGCTTTTCAGCAGATGCTGCTATGCTAAGAAAGCTGCAAATCTTTAGATTTTCTTGGAAAGTCAGAGATCTTTTGAAGATTTCCTCATTTTTTCTGTATAGGGTGATAAATTGAGCTGTTTAGACTAGATACTGCAGCAAATCCACCTGCTTTTGTAGAGAGTGCTCTGCAGATACAAGATAAAGGGCCTTTGTCGTGTGTAGCAGAGGATATTGCTGTTTCATGGGCTCCAACTTGTAAAATTTACGCTTAATCCCCTTGTAGCAGGGAACCCTGTGGTTAATCTGCAGTTATGTCAGTGCCCTTGCAGCACCCCTCTGTGGGCAATGACAGGTAGGGAAATGTCTCATGTAACAGGAGAAGCTTGATTACCTGCTGCTGCACCCATCTCTGTTGATGTCAGGCCTATGTTGAGTAAGACAGTAATTAGTATTTTTAAGACTGTCATATTTCTTCCTGTTAAATGCAACTAGGTGAATCAGGTAATACTTGGGATTATCCCAAAGCTTTCAGTTATGTGTCTCCACAGCTAGATAAAATGTGTCATCTGGGGTGTACTGGACAAATGGAACAAATAATTCAGAGCCTGCTATGAATATGGGTTAATTAGATTATTACATGCAATAACTTAGCTTATTAAAAGACAATAACACTTAACTTTGCAACTCAGTGTTTACTGATACTGAAAAGCTTTGTGCCTGGGGAGGTGTTGGCCAGCACAGCTGAAGCAGTGTGGAGTCCGGTTTGCTCCCTGAAGGCAAGAAGAATCAGATTCAGCACTTCTATATTTGAGTGTAACTCACTTTGACCTCAACTAGAACACTTAACACTTTTCCAGGGCAGAAATTTTGTCTTCAGTCAAAGTATTATTTTAGAGGCTGTAGTAAAGTAATTGTTTGGGTATTAATTTGCTATATTGCATCAAATGAATTTGCCTGTACGTATGAGACACTGCTCATTGTGAATTCATGGGGATCGTAAGAGATACTGTCCTCTGTCACCTTGGAAATTATTGGTGGGTTTGTTTCTCTTTAATCCTTACAGTCTTCATTGTAAATGAAGTTAATTCACACTGGAACCATAGAACAGATCTTCTATTTGCCTGCTAGAAAACTGTGAGTATATTTATTATTCGGTAAGGCTCCAGAAGCAAACACAGGTATTTATAGATCAACTGTAAGTATGTTATTGAGTTAAGTAAGTTGAATATAGTCATGAATGGAGTAAGAGAGCAAAAGTGATGAACTTCTACAGATAGCTGAGGACCATTTACATTTAGGGACCAACTCAAATCCCAGACATGTAGGCTACTCAATATTTAAAATTGTACGTCTCTTGTCAGACGAGTATCAGAATTCCTTAGGAATCCAGAATTCTTTGGTGCAGCAAAGAGATGGCTGGGGAGATATGTTATTAGTGGTCCATAAATTCACAAAAGGCATGGGAAGGGTGGAAAGGACCCACTTTTTCTTTCAGTAAAAGTACCAGAGAATCTCAAGTGAGGTTCTTTACACCACAGAGCTCCTTGCCAGGAGATGGTATGGCAGGTAGGAGCTCATCTGGGCTCGAGTGGTGACTGGACAAGTTCAGGGTGGAAGAATCCATAAGCGTTTCTAAGTATATGGAAACCACATTCAGCTCAGGAAGGTTCTGAGGTGAAAAGAATAGGAAGGTAGGAGAGTAATGGGAAATAAACGCTTGCCTCTCTCTTACACTCCTCCTCAGCCATCCACATACAGCTACTGTTGGAGACAGGCTAGTGAGATGCTTGGGCTCATTCAGAACTGTGATTCTTCTGAAGATGGTGATAATGATGTGGTAAGTGGTTTGTGGAGTGGCCAGTATAGTGGTAAAAAGAATCCTGGAAGTCTGATAAGTCATTTAGAGCACTGTACAATAGAAATAAAAAATGTAATGAATCATCACATTTCCTCTACTTGTAAAATTTAGGTAAAGGTAAAACAGTCTGATTTTTTAAACCATTGAAGGAAAGCAGGATTTTTTCTTTCTTTTTTTTTTTTTTTTGATGAGACAGTTGGAGTGCTTCATTGTATGATTTATGAAGATGGTCTAAAACTTTAGGGTATACATTTTGTTTTGAAAGCTTTTTGATTTTTACATACGAAAATTGTAGTGGTGTGTCTAGGAGTGGCTGATAGCAGACTGCAGAACCAGTCCAGTCTTCATGTCTACTAAGTCAAACAAGTGAAAGAGGAAGGACTTTTCCTGAGAACATTCAAAAACCCTTCCTGAAAGGCGAGAGTTGGCAAAGAATTTAAGAGAACTAAGTGAAGACTTGATTTCTCATTTAGTGTATTTAAATAAAATGAGCAAGAAATAAGGAGAGCAAACAAAGAAATACAAACATTCCTGGGTCATCAGTTAGAACAGTAAAATAGTATAAAATCTGCAAATCAGGCTTCTTAAATTAATCTCAAATTATCCCAATTTGTCACTTGAAATGTAAATTAAAGAGTTATGAAAGGTCTGGACTTAAGCAAAGACAGAGTCATCTGTTGATTTCGGGTGCACTTGTGTGTTTCCTAGAAAACGTCAAGTTCTAAATTGCACTGCTACTAGGTGATACAGCTAAAAGGAGGATACACAAATCAGAGTAAACCAACAAAAAGCCTTATGGGTTGCAAGGGAGAAGACAGCTGTTGTGAGATTATTCCAGGGAAGCTGAGGTGCAGCTCTAATCATCTGTTCACATGACAAGAATATTTTCAGCATGTGGACAGATATGTGCAACAAAGGAAAGACACAAGTTGCAGCAGAGCTGTTTGTCTTTCTTGCTAAAGAGGAAGAGAGTAGCAAAAAAAAGCCACATGAGAAATGAAGTTGATAAAGAGAGAAGCAAATACATTTTGCAAAACAGCAATACGCTGGAAAACATGTAAGCCTTTGCTTATCTCCTTTTGCCACTGTTTACCATCATTCTTATACTCCTCTACTTTTGTTGTTTGCACAGCTTTTCTGTCTCGTGTTATGTCTCATCACATTGTGCAATCACTTAGTTTGTGCACTACTCATTTACTTTCTTGGATATTTAAAGACAGCAACTTTTATAGTAGTATTTGTAGTAAAGGAAGTAAAAATATTTCATGGAGAAACACAAAGCTGTGTAGCAAAAAATCCTCTCTTGTCTGTGGGAGATAGAAGTAGGATTGTACGTGCTTCTCTTTCATCAATGCCTGTGCCCATGAATTTGTTATTGGGATATCAGGGAAGTATCAGTATCAGGGAAGTAAAAGCACTGCAGAAATGGAAAAATTACCACTTACCATGTATGACCAGTATTGGAGCAGTTACCAAACAAGATGTATTGCACAGATTCCATTGGACACAATGATATATTCTTCCTGTGAAAATATGTATTTTACTGAGTCTCTACTGTTGACTTTCTGTGTTGTCCCAGTCATTTTACCAGAGAAATCTTCTCAAAGTGCATTGACTACCTCAACAAACAAGAAAAGACTCTGGAACTTTTGCTTCTTTGCTGAAGATGTCTTTGTGTAAGTTGTATGTTTATTCTTTTCTTCCTGTTACTGTTAGGGTAGTGAGACACTGGAACAGGTTGCCCAGAAAAGCAGTGGATGCCTCGTCCCTGGAAGTGTTCAAGAGCAGGCTGGATAGGGCTTTGAGCAACCTAATTTAATGGAAGGTGTCCCTGCCCATGGTAGGGGTGTTGGAAATGGGTGATCTTTAATGTTCCTTCCAACCTAAAGCATTGTATGATTCTATGACTCCTTATTGTGTGTCATTTGCAGTGGTTCTGTTAGGCAGAAACATTTGGCAAAGTGGATTGAATTTAGACAAGACTAAAATGACCTTTAATTGTAGTCTGAGACCTCTCTGTGTCTCCAACTCTCATCCAAACTGTGACATTATGGTGCTGAAAAATTGTCTGTTCTATAATAAGTGCAAATAAATACTAACACACTGCAACTTGTTGAGTCCTCTGGAGAGCAGCTCTCCCAAAAATGGGAAAAGAATGGGTCTGAAGTGAGAAATGTTTCATTGCCTCGGTACAGATGTTTATTGCACATGTGCTGAACTGGAGGAGGCAAGAATGGAAGGGAAAGAAATTGCTGTACTAATCCAAGAATAACTTGTCCAATATCAGAGGAAGATGATAACATGAGCAGATTTCTCACATTTCCTTATTTGCATTGTGCAAAAATAACCAAGTGTGATAATCGCCTTTGTACTGACCTTACAGAAAAACTTCTTCAAATAAGTTTCCGTTTACTCTCCATTCCACATAGTGCTTGGGAAATAGATATTGTTTGGATCTAGCATCTCTAGACTGTGTTCAAAATGTCTTAGGTTTTACTTAATTACTGTTCTTGTTTTCCAAGGAAATTAGGTCCCTGCAGGTAATTAGGCCGTGGAATACTTATGTAAAAGGTATAAGCAATCTATTGAAAGTCAAATTTAGCCCCACAATGTAAATATTACAAAGTAAATGAGTTTAGCTGAGGACAACATGTCTTCAATATCCCCATGGGCCAGATTCTTTGCTGATACATAGTGTAACTATGATACACTAAAAATCAAAGCAGATTACAAGCTGGAATAAAATTCTCTGTGAATACTAAACTTCAGATTCAACTGGGACTGTGGTATTATATGATAGGGAATCTACCCAAGTGTAATTCTACCTTTGTGCAGTATGCATGACCTGATGCAGATACAGATTTGTATTTAATGGACTGCCCAGTACTCAGTACTTCCAACAGTGCTTCTTTTTTGATTTGTAAGGGTTTAAATGTATTTTCTGTAAATTCCTTTAATTCTTCATGATTTAATTTTGGTTTGGAACTTTAGGTGGCTGTGTGTATTGTCTGTGTTTGGAATAAAACAGAAACAAACCAAAAATGGTTTGGGGACCACAGTAGAGGGGTTTATAACCAACACCATGATGTATGAAAATTGGCATAAAGACTTTTTATTTCTGCCTTCATTGCCATGGGATTTGAAGGAAATAGCTTTAATGATCAGCTGCAAACAATTACTAAACTTCTAATGGAAGTCTACAATGTTATGAATCTGCTCTGTTTCTTCAAAAGTGCTGATTTTTGTTATTTGGAAATAATCCTTTCCCTCTTCTTAAAAGTAAATCCTGTGTACTTATAAAGTCCTAAAACCAAAGACCACTATTTCTTTTCTTTACTTTTGGATTTTGTCTTAAAGGCAAAGAAAGAAGGAAAGTAAGAAATTGTTCTCCCATATGTTTTCATTTCTGCTCTCCAAAACACATTTCCAGTTTTTCCCTGTTTGCTTCAGTGTTCAGAATTTCAAAGCAGTGGAAACTGGCTGCTGAAGTGGGAAAGAGGGAGAGTTGTGTACTTTCAGTAGGAAAATTTCTATTCATACAAACAACATGGTCTTTCCACCTGAAAAGAACTGATTGAGAAACACTGTCTCTAAGAGGTCTTCTGATCACTGAGCTGGGGAATCCGTGGTTAGGCCTGAGTTCACAGAATGATTTGCTGAAAATGTTTAACCCCTTACAAAAGTTGGTAAAATCTAAGGTTTGGGAAATGGATCTGGGAACAACAAATGAAAACAAAATATAGCAGTCAGCATAAACTGTCAAGAGATAAAACTGTTTTGGGGGAAGATGAGCAGTGGTAGTCTGATTTCTCACAGAACCATTAGTGACTTTGTGAAAGAGAAGAGAGGAACTCTCTGCATTCCAGACATGTCTGTAAATATTACACTAGTCTATTTATTACCCAGTGGCCTAAAGTCACATTATATAGACTATTGAAGGTCAGCAATTGTAAAGACTCCTAGTCACTTTTTAACTATTTGCTTTTCTTTCATTGCTACAGTGAAAGAGTAACTTAAGACTACTGATTAAGCCATACTAGGCACAAGGGTCTGATAGACCAGAAATGACCATGCCACTACAGACAGCAGATTGCAAAATGCAGACAGAGCAGGGAATGGGAAATAGAAGAAATAAAGCCACCTCTTAGTGATTCCTCTTTCTCCTCCCAAACCTCCTCCTACTAGTTAGGCAGTTTCCAAAACTCTTCAAAGTGCAGCTCTCTCAGGCATTTTCTTTCCTATCTCTCCCATAGATATTTTCCAAAACTTCTAGGTTTTATTTCACCGCAGAAACAAAAAGATTCAAATACTTATTAATATCAAAATGTCATCTTTTTTCACAAAGCTTAGATCTTTATGATACAACAGGTACCACAATACAAGATAAATGTACATCACATGAACACTGAACTATGGGACTTAAACCCACCAAAGACACAATCACATAAAGCATCAGTAATCCTTAGATCACAGACCACAGGCCGAATCCAGGCCTCTACCTTGTTTTATCCAGCCCGACCCCTTGTTTCTACTCAGCAGCAGTGCTGAGCTCCTTGTCCATATGCTTCTGCCAGCGCTGGTCACATGTGCAACGTGTGACTCGTGTTATGCTGCAGGAGCAGGAGAATGGCGGAGGCCATGAGTTTGACACTCATGCCTTAGAAAGTGATGAATTTGTGCTTCAGCTGATGTACATTCACCATTAAATGGTGATCAACAATGAAGGCCTCTGTAACCTCCTGCATAAATTAATGTAATGATAAGCAAAAATACCTGAAGATGATAAGATAAGAAGGGATAGGATTCAAGGTTTCATCACGTGCTTTTCTCTGACAAAACACGTTATATATACAAACACATATTACTATTTTAATAGAAAATGAACTTCCTACATCTGCCTTATGTTACAGTCCCTTTGTTTTCAGTTGACAGAAAATAATCACAAAATCATAGAATCATCTGGTCGGAAAAGGCCTCTCAGATCATCAAGTCCAACCGTATCTGTCCATTTACTAAACCATGTCTCTAAGAAACTCACCTACCCATCTTTTAAACATCTGCAGGGATGGCGACTCCACCACCTCCCTGGGCAGCTGTTCCAATCCCTGACCACCCTTTCAGTGAAGAAATTTTTTCTAATGTCCAGTCTAAACCTCCCCTGGTGCAACTTGTGGCCATTTCCTCTTGTTCTACCACCTGTCACTTTGAAGAAGAGCCCAACACTCACCTCACCATAAACTCCTTCCAGGCAGTTGTAGACAGTGATGAGGTCTCCCCTCAGCCTCCTCTTCTCCAAGCTAAACAACCCCATTTCCCTCAGCCGCCCCTCGCAGGGCTTATTCTCCAGCCCCCTCACCAACCTCATTGCCCTTCTCTGCACGCGCTCCAGCCCCTCAGTGTCCTTCTTGCAGTGAGGGGCCCAAAACTGAACCCAGCACTCAAGGTGGGGCCTCACCTGCGCTGAGTACAGGGGCACAGTCACTTCCCCGGTGATGACCATCTACCAGAGTTACTTGAGACACAAAAAACCTCTCTAATTAAGTTCAAGGAAGATACAGGTATCTCTCCAGCAGTTTGTGCCACCACATCATTAGTTAATTGTCTGTTTGCACAGGTAAATGACTAGCATGTGGTAGCTATTGTCCTGAGTTCCTATTGTCCTGAAAATCTGTGCCCCTGCTTTTAGTTCCAGTACTCAATTAGAGTTCAAGAGTAGGCTTGTAGGAGACAATATAACTTAATGAGAAAAGCTAAAAAGCTCGCTCACTTAAGATAGTCTTTTCTTTATGGGCACCATTGTCCCTGCTTGATTGTGGCAGAGCAATTTCCTTTTTAGTCAGAGTATATGGTATCAGTCTACCTGTCTGGATTTTTTTGTGGTGTCTTTGATAGATAATTACTTTCAAAAATCTCTGGGATAGATCAGACATGTCCAAAATCACAGCAATGCAAAACTTTGTCTTAAAGGTACAGTCTACCCCTGAGAACTTGGTCTTCTACCATTATTGACTGGGCTGGTCTATATCTGGAGAAATCTGCTTATGTGTACAAGACTGACTTATAAAGGGCTCTAGAAATGTGGAAATAGTAAATAGGACCAACTTTCTTGAGATAAAATCATAAAGATCTATATCACATATATAGTATAAAAAATAATGTAATGTATAGAAAAAGAAATCATGTCCAGTTTTAGAAATGAAATCTTCATCTTTGCCTCAATATTTATTTTCCATAAATAATTCTGCTGTGTCCAATCCCATTCATACAGCAGCAGGAGTCTATTATTTCATAATAAATAACAGTAAACCCCACAGTCATTGTCTCTTAATTTTCATTCATCATGCTCACAGAATGTGGGTATTACTTATAACAAGTTGCGTGACAAAACTCTTTGACAAAAACCAAAGAAATGTCGAAGACTTTTTTTTTCCATTTTGATGATGCTCAGGCCTAACTGATATTCAGTGTTATTAATATTATTCAAAAATATCTATCCTTTTTCTTAAACATAAAAAATTAGAAAATTGATTCTGGCTAGACATTTATAGCAATGCAGACTTACACCTTTTAAATTGTAATCCATGTCATGAAAAATAACTATTGATTATTTTCATTTTATAGACTGCACAATGCCACAAGGTCTTACATGAAGTCTGCACAGCCATTGTATGAAATAATTTCTACATCAGTATATTACAATACTTCAGCTCCTTTGTTTGGACATATAACACAAGGCTGCCAAACTGAAGAGCAATTAATGAGTCTAAAATATTTTAGTCCTATATGTCTGTTCAGTAGTTCTTATTTCAATAAATTGAAGCTGTCTGAAACATTCAGTTACTGTGTGTAGCCTATCCTTCTGTCCAGAGATTATTCAGACTTAGAAAATAAAAGACCAAATGAAACTGGTGTCATATTTCCGTGGACACGCATGGTCAGTAGGTAAAATTCAAATTTGAAGTTACAGTTCCTGTTTTGCAAAAGTTCCATTGTCTGTATTATGGCATATCCACTGACAGTATGGAACACTGCCGAGGTTCCTAAGTAACAGTTGTCCTTAACTGGGGACAGAATAGGAGTCCTAGGGTGTCATTCAGACAAAGTGAATTTGCCTGAGAGCACTTCTGGAGTCCTTCAAGGTTCCTGATTAATATGTCTCCCCCGTTCTTGCCTGGGATTGGCTTGAATATCTCTAACTCAATTGGAATTTGTGAAGCGATTTTATAATAAATGACTGGGGGCTAAAACCCTCTAGCAAAACTGAATGCCATTTTTCTTCAGGGCGTAGTTAACTGGTGCTGGGTTGCAGCAAAGTGCCTCCATTCACTTTGAATTGCCTTGGGATTCCCATGCTCCAGATTAGATGCCTACAATGTTTCTTTTGAAAAGGAACAGAGCTCTTTTAGTTTTCTTATAAAAACACCTCCAAAAGAGGAGGTAACTTAAGCCATTCCCCCTGTAACTAGGCAGGTGTTTCACCCAGGTTCTAGACCTCAAGGTACTGGCCCCCGTGCTTGACATGCATCAGATTCACTTCTCTTGTTTCAGAAATGTATTTTGAGAGTTGGACAAGCAGCTGTTTAAAGAGAGAAAGGGAGAGATCAGGCTAAATCTCTTCTGATGATGATCTTCCATTTGCCATGGAAAAACAAATTTCAATTAAGCGAGGAAAGCACTAGAGTCTCTGGAATGACAGAAAGGGCCTCTATCTGCTGTGGAAGATGTGATTCTAATATTTTGATTTCCCAGTTTCAGAGAAGGAATCTGCAGCCAGGCTTCTGTCTGACTTCTCTAAGCATGGAGCCTTTGGCTCAAAGTAAATTTCTGTCCCATCTCTTTCTGGCTGTGTTTTATGCAGACTCTGATTTTCTGCTGTGTTCAGATCATGCCTGGGTTAAGGCTGGTGCGTGAAAGAAACCTGTGCTCAAAGGGAAGATAAGTGCTGAATGACTCAGACTGGTTGAGAAAAATGTTTCTAGGCATGCTGAAAAGCAGAACTTTAATTGCCTGGAGTGCATTAGTGTGAAAAACTAGATCAATTACAGATTTTAAGTGGTTCTTCATCTGGCAGTGACTAAATAAGGATTTTGAGGAAATCAGTTTTGGCACTGGAGCTTCTCTCTACAGAGCAGATACTGCAAAACAGATTTCTTGCACACTAGATAATGGCTCTGCTGTGACTTTCCAGATAGATACAGTCAGCACGTTGTAAGCTGTCTCAAATATTATAAACGGCAGCCAGAATCTCTCTGGCATTTCCCAAATAGGTCACTGTTCATGGGCACAGCAGAATGTACACAGCGAGTCCTACCTTCTGTGAAAACACTTGCAAAGCCACAGAAAAGGGAAGAGGAAGTGGGGCTTTTTAGAGTTGTTGGTGAATATGACTGATTCCTGCCAAACTTCTATTGCTGCCATTGTCTTGGGAGACTGGTCTTATGTCAGTGTTCTGGTCAGTATACAGAAGGCCTGGTACCTCTTGGACAGCAGGCTTATATGCAGGGCAAGTGCTTACATCTAAGAGGTAGCTCAGACGTCAGCTATGCTACTTGTTTGCCGCCTCGTTCATCTGCTCCAAGCTATGTGCGTGAGTCCAGGCCTTAGACATCAGACAGACATGGCAACTATGAATAATCTGCAGGTTCTGCCAGTGAATCTGCCATTTGTAGGGATAATTAAGACAGTCGAAGTTCCCTTTGGCACAAAGGTGCTACAAAGCTACAAATGTTTGAAGTTACCGTGAACTAGCAGTCTTGGCTTTGGTGAGGCTTGAGTTCTCAGTGCACAGTTTCATGCCATTTCCCATTCAAGTTATTCCATGGAGAAATACATTATGGAGATATTTTAAGCCTGGCTGCTAGACTTTAATAGCTAAAAATCTTGAAGAATTAAAATATAGTATGATTTAGCTCATTCCTTCCAATTAAGATTGTCATTAGAAGAATGTACTTTATGACTTTGTGATCAGTTCTGTGGTTTTGGACTAAGAACATTCCTCCTGAAAGTAAAAGCATGAATTACAAACTCAAGTTGGAATATTTCCTCCCTATTATCTGTTAGGATAAATAAACCTTAATTTAAGGTCACATGGATGCACGTGCCAAACTGCCTGAATCTTTATGTACAATACAAACTGCTTTGAGTTTTGCAATTTAAAAAACCAAAAACTCTTTCAAGATTGCTTACAATTTTAGATGTACCCTTGTCAGATACAATTATTCCTGATTCAGAAAAAAAAATTATAACAAGTTATCAGGCTACCAAACAACCCATTTATATCAGGCAGTTCATATTTGCAGAAAATGCCTTAAAAGAACCCTTCCAAAAACAAATGTATTCTGCAGAAAGGAAACAGCAGAAGCATCCTGTATTTCTCTGCAATTCAGCAGTACTCATTGCCAACACCAACACCATATACTTTCAGAACTATGTTTTTCTTATTCTTACGCTATGCCTTTTGAGGTTACATCGGGCAAACCGGCTTGGTATCAAAGTCCTCCATACACGTTGGTGATATGAATTTGGATGTTTTTTCTTCCTTGTTTGTCCTTGGAAAAGCGATTGCAAAATCTTTATCAAGTCTTCAATCTTGCATGTAAAGAAAGGTACATAAGAAACCCTTTTTTAAGCCTTTTCAGGAACTGAGGAGGACACCATAACATCCAGGTAGTAGAATAACAGTGTAAGAAATCATTTACACACAGGAGTGACTAATGGCTGAGAAGTGACAATAAAATGTTTCTTTCATGTGTGTGCTGCTTGTTTTGGTTAAGAACATATTTTGAAATATGCTCTAAAGATTCCTCAAGGAGGGGTTTGTTTTTGATGTTGCAAGAATCCTCCGTGGCTGCCCTTTGCACAAGAACCTGATGTATTGTTGATGATGGGAAATCCTTGCTTCTGAGAAAGTCTTGAAAGGACATTTAAAGTATTTGGGTTGGGTTTTTTTGTGAAATTAGAGTTTAGGTCATATGACCTGTGGAACATCTCTGGAAGAAAAGACACACTTCAGAAAAGCTATGACCCTGCCTCATTTTCAATGGCATTTTCCCATTATTTTGTTAGTTGAATTGTGCTGAAATTATTCATTCAAGTAAAAACAGCTGATCAGATTGTGTAATCATAAGAGATCTGGATTCATATTATACACAAATAAAATCATAATTAGTGATGAGATGGAAAATACCAGATGGGGAACTCTTTAAAATTAGAATTCAGCAGTGTTTTATGTAACTTTGGTGGGATTATTTTAAAGGCAGATCCATGGATCCAAAATTCAATGCAAATTTTCTTGGTTTTAGTCTTTTCAGAAGCTAATTATTGATTTCTAAAACCGTGACCACTAGAACTAATGCCTATTCAAACTATCTAGCTCTTTATTTCATTTGGGTTACGAATTCACTTATTTCATTTTGGCTGCCATCTCAGAAATTAAAAATTATTTTCCTGGCATTTATTCTTCAGTCGTATCATACTGCAATAGTTATACTTCCACATTTTCTCTTTCTATTTAATGTTAACTCCTGTAAGACTATGGTTTGTGAAAGATTCCTTCAGAATTATAACTGTGATATCAGGCTATTGTGTTAATGAAAAAGAGAAAATACACTAAGCCTAATTCCAGTCTTCTTTTCAAACTGCTAAAACTCCATTTACGTCAATAGACTTGTTCTGGATTAACACCACTCTAACCTGAGGGTGTTAGGGACCTTGGCTAACATGAAGTTTTGTCAACCACAAAAATTCATTTTCCCTTGAGGGAGATAATAACCTTGCCTTCATCTTAGACCAATATTTGCTTTGTGAATCAATAAAACCTTAATTTACAATCACTCCACTTACAGTCAATGTCTGTTTAGTATCTCATACTACATATGATTACTGCCTAGAGTAAATATGAAGTCTCCTTTTTATTGAAATGCTGTGGTGAGGTGTCTTTCTGGGGTGTAAACAAACATTTGGAGAGTTTATTTGCTATTGCTCTCAAAATATGTGCTACAGATTTACAAGTAGGCTTCATTAATAATATTATTAATACTCTGCCAGCTTTATTTTTCTAGAATTAATGTAACATGATGTAAAGATACATATGGTGGACTGTTGGTGTGGTATAGGGATGGCTGGGCTTGGCAGCTCCAGGTGGCTGTCTGAGGAGCATTTGATAGTGCGATAACCACCGCTTAGTAACTGTACCCTCCATAAACTTTCTCCAGAGTCTGTGAAGGCAGATATTCCTTTAAATAAAGAGCTGATCCTCACAGAGCAACTCAGGTTAACAATGTTAGCTAGTTGGTTGGTACAGAGGGCACGATGGTAGCTAAGCATAGCTAAGCTACCCTTAGCCTTTGCACATTCTCCCTCTTTGCAGACACCCCGGTCAATCATGGATATCAATTCTGGCACCACTACCAACTAAACTAGGGCCCAAGAGTGCAAAACATTTATGTACTTGTGTCACTTCTGTAAGCAACCCTCAGCCAGATTGCCCTTTACTATGTGCAGTAAAAAAAATAAAATTTTAAAAAAAGAGCTGAGAAGGCAGCTCCTATCCAGAGAAGCCACAATTTAGGTTAATAGCAGGACATCAGAGATAAATACAAGAGGAAATGGGACATTTATAGGAATGTAAATATGAAAGAAACCTGGAATTGCACAGAAATGTAAACATATACTAACCATTAGAGTTCATTCTGCTTTAACCCTGTCTCATTCAGGATATGTTTATCATTCTCCCAAGAGCAGACCCCAAAAGCCAACTCAACACTGTATCATTTCACATTTTGTATATATGGCAAGCATTAAATATTGTATGGATGGGGACAAAAATCTGTGAAGGTAAAATATATTTTCATACGAAGTATTGTACCCATAGACATAATGAATATTTGTTCAACCACAGATAAGACTGGAATTTTATTTCCGGACAATACAAATAAAAACTTCTGGGACCACAGCTGCAGTATGAATCAGCTCCTCTTCATTCAGCCACTGATTTCAATCAAATTTGCTGCAGGTTCTGCCCTTCTGAAAACAGTATTTTTAATTCAGACTGACTAGAAGAAGTCATGGCCCCCTTGGAATCAGGCACAAAGCCTTCGTCTTTCGAATTCCAAATTATATTTGAAAGGAGACAAGTATAATTCTTTCCATTTTACAAATAGGAAAACAAAGGGAGATCCCTTTGATTACCTAAAGTCTCACAGCACTTCACTGAGAGCCTTTCCTGCCTTCCAGATATAGACCCAAAGCCTGGCACAGCCATAGAACTTTAATCATCTTGCTGCATGGGACAACAGCCTTGTTTTTCTCAGTTCTTCAACAAGTTTTTCTCCTATTTTTAAATCATTTCTACTCAGAAGTGAATGATTTGTGTCATAAAGGAAATCCAAGGTATCTGTTTCTCCATCAAGTCAGTGAAAAACACTGTAAAATGTGAAAAAAATACTACACATTTGGGTAATCTGAAAAACGATCTTTCCACTTCTGTCTCCTATTTATTCTCAATTATATTTCTATTTTCTATTTTTGTCTGTCTCTCTCCCTCTTTCTCTCTCTTCCTCCCTTTCTCTCTTTCTTTCTCGATGTTAGGGAAAGTACAGCTGTTAAAAATAATACAAGATTTGTTTTTCTAAATATTTGAACAGGAATACCTTTCAGTAGACAGGAGGAAGAACACTGCCTACAATGCACATTGTACCAGCTCTCCTAAGACATTCCTTGTTATTTTTCAGCAGCCAGCATAATGGTGTTGTTGAATAACATTAAATGAAATAAGATAAATTTTACTATCCTGCACACCTTTGGATGAGTCACAAAATCCTTTTCATGACAGCAAAAGCATTTCATAAAATTCCTTTTAGTCTTTTAAAATAATGTGTGAAGCAAGTGACTATCTATTCTTCTGGTAGTTGCTTCCAAAGGTAGCAGTTTATTAATTCTTAAGGATTCTGTACAAAAAGTTCCAGAACTTTTTTTGCAGAATTTGCAAACAGATATAAAAACAGCAAAATAACAAGGTGCAAACTGCCATTTTGAAAGGGAGTGACCACAGATATCAATGCATATTTTTTTAATGTTAGAGAAATATATTAATGGTATCCTCCTCACTGGAATATCTGATAAGTCTTTTAGTAGCTGTACTTCTCTAGTGTTAAGTTATACTACTACAGATGAACAGAAGAAAATCCTGGGAACTCTTGAAGCCCAGATCTTCTAATACCAATGCATAATTAAATGATGATGTTCACTATGGATATATATGGACATACTCCTGTTTCTAGAACACCTAGCCAGCATTCCAGCTTTCACCTGTTGGTTACCTCTATTGCCTCAGTACCATGCTAAATTGGGACCTCATGCTGCTGTGAGGGATACCACTTCAAGTAATGTCTCTGTCCTGTCCTTGCCAGGAAGGAAGAGGATCAAAGCACTTACAGAATCACAGAATGCCAGGTTGTAAGGGACCTCTACGATCATCTGGTCCAGCCTTTTTAGTTGATATATAGTTTAAATAAGATGCTCCAGCACCCTGTCAAGCTGAGCCTTAAAAGTATTAAGTGTAGAGGAATCCATTGCTTCCCTGGGGACATTATTCCAATGTTTAACATGGTGAAAAATTTTTCTTCTGAAATCCAATTGGAATCTCTCCAGGAACAACTTATATTCATTACCCCTTGTCTTTTCCATGTGACTCTTGTAAAAAGGGAGTCTCCATCATCTTGGTAGACACCCTTTATTTACTGGTACATGGTAATAAGGTTTCCCCTAAGCCTTTGCCTCTCAAGGCTGAACAAACCCAGTTCTCTTCCTGTGCTGAAAGAATGGCCAGGTGCTGCCAGACTGTACAGCTTTCCTTTATCCAGTCTTTCCCATGCAGGAAGCTCTACTGGCTCCTGGACTGCTTTTACTCTTTACTTTAAAGGTGCAGAATGGAAATGCCTTACCCTTGCTGCTCTCAGTGTGCCATGATTTAGGATTTATTCTCACACTTCAGGAATGGTAGAGTGCCTTGTCTTTGCATTATGAGATGTACGGATTTTGTAGACATTTCAGATCTCTTGTAATAACATTTCCATTGCTGAAACCAGTGGAAACCTTTCTGTTGACTGAACTGAGAGGAGGCTTGGGCCACTGGCTTTCTTCCTGCACTCTGTTTCATTATCTTGGCCAGTTCCTCCCACTGACAAATGTTCCACTGTAGTAACCTCAAAACCTTTTTGAGAACTGGTTAGTACCAGTATCTGCTATCATTTTAAATTACAATGTCATAATATTCAATAGTGCCAAAAGTGAAACTTGGTTGCCTCTTCTTTCCTCTCATTTTCCGCTGATTTGATGACTAAAGTGCCAAGACCTGGAAGTGTTGCAACATCCTGCTCTTGCTGCCTTTCTGCCTGCCTAAATCTGACTAGTTTGCCTGCAGTGAAGAAGGCTAAAGGCGATTTTGATGATTCAGAGTTGGGGGTGGTTTGAACAGTGGAATTTGTGAGGAGAGAGAATGGTGGTTGTGGCTCAAGCACCATCCCTGGGATGGAGCTGAGCTCTTATTTTGCTATAATTAGCAGCAGAGGGGTGGATTTGGACAACATTGTCCATCTTAACATGATTATGAGTTCTTTCCGCCTCCTCCAGAACCCTGAGGAATTTCATTACTGATTTCTGTAGCATGTTCACATATGTCAATGGATGCCTCCAAAACTAACAGAAAAGGAATTAGAGCAAGGAAGTGGAGGAGGAAAAGACAAGCAAGAGAACCAGCTGAATATTCCTGCCAAGTTTTACTGAAAATGTGTGGCTGGCCCTGTTATTCTGGTCCGTGGCATTTGCTAGCGGGCTGTAATAGACTACAGGGATTTGATTATTAGCACCAGAGCATATGGTTGCTGGATGACCAGTTGGGAATCATGAGTGAAATACTAAAAATCTATCAATTAGAATGTTTTTCTTACCATGGGACTTTCTGATAGAGAGGGCATGTATTGGCAATTGGAATCAGAACAGGTTGTGGTGTCCTCAGTAAAGGAAAGAAAAAGAAGGAGAAAAGAAAGGTAAAGTTGTGGCGATATCATTAGGTGCTCAGAGTCTGGGTTGTGCAAAAATAGCCATAATGAAAAGGAAGGAGATGATGAGTATCAAAAAATATATCTGACCTCTACCTGTTTCCACTGCCAGCATCCAAAGTGAAGGGTTGGCAGGCCCAGAGTGGTGGTGGCTGGAAGAAATAATTGCCAGGTATCTAGCAGCAGTCTGGCAGTGGAAGAGTGTACAGGACCTGGCAGGACCATGGGCTGTGCTGGGGAAAGGAGCTGCGAAGGAGCTCCATCTCTGGAAGCAACATCACAGTCTTGTCCTCTCTCACCACATTCCCTGCATAAACAAGCAGCAGCCTGCTCCTTTCTCCTCTGTCCCAGACTCCTGTGTGAAAGCTGTTCTTGGCTGGCTGTGCTCCTGCATGGTTACTGCTCTCAGGCCACCTGGGCTCTGGGAGTGGGTTTCTGGTGCATGGGCTTTTCTCGGCCCCTGTCACAAGGTAATTGTATCTTAACCCTGGTGCCTTGACACACTTCTTACCGCGGTCTGCAAAATACTAGTAGAGATGTATTTAGCAGCTGAAGTAGAACGTATTCAGGTTTGTTTAAGTTGATCTGATCAGATATTTTTACATAGGTGTAGTACTTTTCCTATAGCTGGGAGTATATTTTCCTACACGTCCTAATTTCTTTTTATTTTCTTAGTATAGTTTATCATTTAAAAGCACTAGTTTGCAGGCAGAGCATGTCATCAGTAGGGGAAGGTGCCTCAGGTTTTGAAAGCCTCTGCTGTAATATTGTTCCCTTCTAGAACCTTTTTCCTCATCTGAACTCCCCACATACCTCCTGTCCTTCCGTACCACTTTTCCCTTGCTATCTGGATATATCTTGCTGCTGCAGTAAAATTAAACACTATCACCACTGGTGTAAGAAAACTTGTGAGTAGTTTAGGCTCAACCAAACTTGGGTACTGTAATTGACTGTTACCCTTAAGTGGGCTGAGGAAGTATGATGCTGTGCTTGAAAACAAAGCCTCCAGGGTGGAGTTTGCATGACTGCATGTGGGTGAACCATTGTAACCTGCCTCCTCTGGAAGTGCAGTACCCGCCTGGTGACATTGCTTTCCCTGCCGTGGCCCTGTGAAATTCTTTGTCTCCAGGCAGATGTACAACCAGCCATAAGGCTCTACTCCTGGATCTGCCAACTTGCCCTGCTCTCCGAGCCCCTTCAGCCACAGAGTCCCCTGTCCCAGTGCCCTCCAGCAAGGCATTTTATTGTGGTCCTCACCCCCTCATGGTTCCCTGCACTTCAAAAGGATTTTCCACATTGAATTATCACATGGCAATGTAACACGCTGGTAGCTGAATGAAGTGTATGTAACTCCATGCACAAACTTCCAAGATCACAGCAGTACTAAATGGGCTCAAGAAATAAACAAGTATCATCCTTGATAGGTCCTTGCGGCTCTGTGGTATTACACATAGAATTTTCTTTGTGGCCTGGTAATTAAATCTTTCTCTTACCTTTTCTGTGTTAGTGCCGATGAAACAAAACCACTCAGATGGTCAGTGAGAGGAAGCCACTATTATTTACATTAAATTTTGACCAAGTGAACGCCCTGATAAACTAGGTCACAGAGGACACAAATCCTGCTTCATTTTTCTTGCGGGTTGTCTGGTTTTCTTATAAAGGACATTTACAAATGTACTGTTCTTTCTACACATAGATTCATACAAATTCAAATGAATGCCTGCTATTATTTTAAGAAGAAATATTTGGTACTGGATGGAGTAGATGATGGAGATTTAAGTGCTACTTCTTAATACCCTATCGGCTATTACTAACTGCTACGGCTTATTCCAGATAACTAAGAGCAGCAGCAGGGAAGGTTATATGCTTTTCCTAGAATGGCAACAGCATGTGCTGAAGGAATAAGCGGCATTGTTGTTACAAAATTAAGCCTTGTGGATATTGCAGTCAAGTGCCTTGGCAAACACTTTTCTTTACGTAGGTAATTGTTCCATACATGTCCTGTGCTAGTACTCAAATGTACCTTAAATACATATTTGCATCATATGTATATTTAGCTTTAAAAAAATAATAAATTATCTTTCACTCCTTCAGGGACTGTTACTAAATTTGCAGCATAGATCCACGTTATCAGTACTGTTGAGCAAAACTGAAAGCATGGACCATAAAAGAGCCAGTGCCGGCAACATAACTACGGAGGCTGCTTTAATCTGCAAACCCAGAACCAACACAGAGCAGAACTGAAATACCTGTAGGTCTTAGCTAGCAATTTTCTAACAGACCCTTGATGGTCAGGAAATACAGAATAATGTATTTAACATACATACCCTTTCTCCCACCTCTTAGGATGGACGGTTGGAGGGCATTAACTTGATGGCCAGGCTGAAAAAATCAAAAGTAGATTTAGGGAAAATGTCTTCCATGTCGAAGGTTTTTTCTACAGCATGTATGACCCCAAGGTGGGTGGCAACACACTGCTCCATAAATTATATTATGTGACATTCACTCTGGAGCAGTGATGGGGAACTGTCTTCTGTTTTTTCCTGCTTTGTCTTTCTACTGGGAAAGGTTTTGGCTTTGGTGATAGCTTTGGATGAGGCCATGGGGAAAATCCCAAACCCTACTAAGGGCTAGGACAGCATATCCTTGGAGTTTTCATCATGAGGCAGTTTTTTAATCCAGGGCTGTCACAGACCATAGTCTGAGACTCTTCATGATTTCTCAGTGGTTACCGAGATCTCTTGTTACTTGTTTCTTTATCAGCCAAGATGCAATGAAAATAACTAACCCATTCTTTCAAAAAAATGGCATGCAGGACTTTAAACAAACAAGTATTTTAAGGCTAGCTAAAACCACATCCAGAAATCTGAAATACAGACCTTTGTGTAAGCAGGCTGTTCGTATAAAAGAATGTTTCTAAGTATTTTCTGTAATTACATGAGAGTAACTTTATTTTGATCTCCTCTCTACAGAAAACTGCCTGTTAAAGGATTGAAAAATGCTTATTGCTGTATGTGGATGAGTAAACAGCTGAGGTAAAAATCTATGTGATTAAGGTTTTCTCCTGTATGCCTTGCACTAGAAAATCATAAATTTGGGATCACGTCACCATTTGGATAATGTGGCAATGCTTGCAAGTGGAATGGGGATTGTTCAAATATAATGTTAAGGGTTTATACTTCTAAAAACAACTATTCTGACAAAATACAGAACAGATGAAACTATAATTTCAAAGTCCTTAAATTTTTCTATGCAAAGTAGTTTTGAAGTGGTGATGGAAGCAGGAGCAACAGAAGTAACTGCAAATAAGTATTAGGCTCACTTATTGGGATTAATGAGGTTAGAGCAGTCAGATACCATTGTTTGTCCCTGAATTTATTTCCTGAATACTCTCTGCATTCATTTGTTTTTGATTTTTCAAAAAAATTGTTATGCATTGCAACCCGTGGGAATCAGTGGCACAGAAGATATATTTCTAAACCCTAGATTTCATTTGAAACAGGAATTGTAATTCTGTCCTCTTAAGGCTTTTTAGGAAGCACCTAATGACAGTAAAACCTGAGGGTCTTGTATATATTTAGAACCTCTGTATGTGGCACAGTAATTCCCAGATAGTTCTCAAAGGAGAAATATGAACCAGTTTCTTACAAGAACAGTCATCTAATATGCATAGAAAAATGGCTGTGATTCCAGAAGATGAAGTATTTGGCAGTTCTGCTAGTTTAATTATACCAGTTAGCGCAACACCTCTTCAGATGTTCCAGCACATCGGTTTATGCAGCTGTTGATGAATCAGTCTGAGGAAATTATCGACTTCAGAAAACACAGTTTTTGGGCGTGTTTCTGAAAATGAAATCTGTTTATAAGCTGGTTCACAGTGCCCTATGGCATGACTGCACAAACAGCTGTGTCAGCTCAACTGAGGAGAGTGGCACAGGATGGGAAGGACTAATGGGTGGGAAGGATAAGAGTATCTTAAATAGGCATTGCTGCCAAAGACTTTGTCTTTTAACAGATAAAACTTTGACTTTGTCCTTTATAGCCACATAGTAAATTGTATGAGGTGCTGTAAGGTAGTATGCAGCACAAAAAAAGCTATTGGACATTTACTGGTTTTCCTTGTTTTACCTCCTCTGGTTTGTTGCTGTTGTATGTATTCAAATGCATGGTTTCAATATGACATTTATACCTTTGTACTTTAGCACAAATATATTTCTCACTGATCTTTGTCCAGAGCTAGTGTCTTATTCATGAGAACATATCCCAGATATGTTGTATATGTCTTTAGAGACTTCTAAGAGCTTGCAAAGGTCTAATTTTTTTCCAGTCCTCCAGCATCTTGGTGACAGGCACAGCCAGCAGCATTCCAGCCTTTGAAGTAACAGGTCACTGTAGCTGCATGTGACTACAGAAATCTATAGCCTGCATTTGAATTGGAGCAGGTTTTAGGATCAGCCCACTAAATATCCACAGATTCAGTGTACATGATTGAGTCTACAAGTTATTATTTCCTCCCTGACACACATCCTATTGGAGCATTACTTGAATGAGAACGACCTCCAATAAGTAAGCCTAAAGGTGTCACAGTAATATACTGGTGTGACAGTGGTACAGCTTTGGAAATCCAGTTTACTAGGGCAGGAACACATATTCCTGCATTAAGTAGTTGCTTTTACACATATACGTGCATACACTTCATTGTTTCTATTTTTGTGGTCTGATTGGTTAGGGTGACAGAAATTATGCCATATATGACTTATGGGAACTACATAAGTGATTTCCACGTCAGCTGCTGAACATGTCTGGTAACTGCCACTCCCAAACACAGATCTCCCTAAACCCTCCTGGGTTTTTAACTCTGCCTTGCTTTTCATTTTTATGTAGAGACACAGACTATCTTAGCATCTACATACTCTCCTCACTGTTTTTCTCACTTTTTTCCTTGGCCTAATGTTATACATTATATTTTATGTGGGTTATATTCACAGAATGAGTATGCTAGGTCAGGAAGTTTCCCTGTCCTAACAAACAAATGCATTGTAATTGCTTTCTCTGTTTCTTTCTGTCAGGAGATAAAGTAAGCGTCATTCAGTTTCAGCATGGGAGATCAGGGGCTGCAGTACTAAACTGATGATTTGTTTCTCAGCTTGCTTAAGTCTCTTATCTTCAACATGTAAAGGAATTAGCAGAACTACACCTAAGATCCAGATTGTTTTGACCCAAGAGTAGTGTATGAAAGAGAAATAACAAACTGAAACTAGAAAAAGGAGATGAAAAAATCAAAGCTGGGGATGAAGTCTTTAAAATAATATTAGAACATTTCCTAAACCAAAACAAATGTGTGAGCATTTTTTTTTCCAATCCTGGAAACACTCATAATTTATCGTTAAATTACAGGCATAAGTGTTTGCTGAATTTTCCTAAATATTTCTACTATGCTCTGAATGAAGTGTTAAGCTCTATAATGAATTGGTTTGTTCTTTATATAGTGTTGGACTTGCTCGTGTTTGCTTGAACTCAATGTGTGTGGGAGGCTCAGCTTCTCAGGTGATGTTTAAGTTCTTGCAAGGTGGGGGCCCCAGTTTCTGCTTTAGATGAAGTGTGTGAGCTACTTTAAAAATACATTTCAGTTTTATGCAAAACATTCTTTCTGTGAGTCTGGTTATGTGTCAGCCTAATTCCCACACACCTCAAACACAAATTACTGGGGAAGCAAATACACTCTCAAATTCCAATTATGCTTTAGTGTAGCACAATGGTTAAGAATTTCTTCTTTTTTTTTTTTTTCAAGAAAAAAGCTAGTTAGTGCAGTATTAGGTAGGTCACTCTGGCCACATTCCCAGAATTTAACAGTGAGGGCCTTGTGGAATGCTGAATGATGTGTATAACAGTATTCAGGCTCTCTGTGAGCCAATCCGTCAAAACATTTGCTGCTTTGAAAATGTGTTCTTCAAAAAAAATGGGCATATGGAATTTATTAAACTATTTGGTGGAGTTCAGGCAGCAGAGCCCAGGAGAAGCATAAAAACATTTGAGGACACAATGCTGCCTTAAGGTAATAGGATCTCTAAACTGTTCTTTTTCAATCAAATACATAAAAAACATGAGCAAGAAACATCCTGAATGGAGATGTTTGACATTCCAAACAGTCACAAGACTTTAAGTAAAGAACTTGTAATATTATTAAAAAGGCAGTGGTTCGATCGTAGCGATGGCTGGTCCATTTGGTTCTGTTTCCTTGGCAGAGTGTATGGATTCTTGGTTCTTTAACAGTTCAAGTTGTATCAAGGAGTTCTAACTCATGGTTTCACTGCAGTGGACTTCTGTGTCACTGGCAGTGAGGATCAGTCAGTCTCACTGGAGATGAAAAAAGACAGTGCTGCAGATGACAGAGACAAATGAGATGCCATTTTCTACCACCTGCTTGTACCTTCTTCCAAGTGACTCCTTGTCCCTGTCATATGGTAATCACAGAACAACCCCAGAGTGAGCAGCTCTTTCTCTCACAGTGATGAACAGTAGGGCAAACTGCACAATCGACTTAAATCGAATTTTGGCTCTGGTTGATACAGAAAGAGATAGCATTGGGTTTGGTGCTTCAGGCACAGCCCTAGAGCAGACTTACACAAAGTCCTTATTTGGGGACAGAATTAGAGGAGGATGGAATAATTTGTGCAACCTCTATAGTGCCTCCGTTGCTCTCATCTACCCTACCACTCCTCTGATCATGAAACCGTCCTGTGCAGAGTCTTCATAACACACTGCTAGCTTTGATCAGTATTGCAAAGAAATAAAGGGATACCTTATTCTTTTGTAATCTCTTTCATACAATTGGACATTACAGGCCAACATAGTATTTATGAGCTTCTGATCAACTTATTCTGTCCCATAAAAAGACTGAAGTCTCAGGTTTGGGACTTTATTTTGGTGGTATATCTGTACTTGAGGGTAGTTCTCTTTCTTTTCTACAGTTCTCTATCCCCTGTAGGGCAAGGAGATAAAATCTTATGCTGAGGCATTAAAAATGGATTGTTACTTTTTAAAGTAAGGTTAGTACCATTTGCTGCTATAGTGTAGAGCAGTCTTTTTTATCCTAATATTTCAACCAAGAACTGAACTGCATAGCAGGCTTTCAGAGTTGTGGTGCTGTTGTACAGAATCTCAGAATTGTTCATTGTAGGCAAACACGCTCATAACCATTGCAGGAGTGAAGGGCAGTAACTCCATCACATAGTATTATTGTGCTATCAAGTGTTGCCAAAGTTATTTGCCATTTATATTGTGAAGATACCTCCAGTATCAGTCATATGCCTCATCTTGCACTTTATGTCTTGGCTTGATCCAATTTCAACTTACACTGCCTGTCTGTGCTGTGTCCTTGCTTTCAGTCTCCATTGCTTTCTCCTTTACAGGATGCTGCTGTGTATATGGCCTTCCTTCTTGGGGACCGTGAAGAGGTCTGGAGATAGTCTGCTCTCTCATTTGCAATATGTCTTTCATTCCCTTGCAGCCAGGTCAGGCTGCTGCCCACAGCAGTGCCCGCAAGGATCTAAGGAGAAGGATCCTGGCATTGTCAAAGCTGCTTTTTTTCAGCTTCTAAAACTGAGTGGGTTTCAGCCCTGGGACACTGTAATGGCTGGGGTACAGAGAACAAGGAGGGAAAGTGAAACATCTCTGCCTTCAATGACAACCCCCCGTAAAGCTCACTGACCCTTGTCCAATAAGCTTAATATGATACTTGGCAATATCATGAGAATATATTTGTTGTCATTACTACCAGAAATACAAATGGCGGTTTCCTTATCTACTGTGAAGAAATGCCGTATTGTTTTGTTATGTAAAGGTCCTTGAAATAAGCTGCAGCATCCAGCAGAAATTTTCCTTTTAACTTTATTCCCTGTATTAGGAAGAGTCTCCTGGAACAGAAAAGCTCTCTGGAAACTGGACACTGCTGTATGAGTGGAAACTTTTGAAAAAGGAAATTGCCTGTAATGGTTTGTGGTTGCCTCCATTACCCGGCTGCAGAGAACGAGTAAATCAAGTTAAACTGCAGATACATTCCCAGATGCCTTTGTCATTGATTTTTCCCACCTAAGGAAAAGCAGTCTGACTCACTCAAAAGCTGAGTTTTCACATGGCAGAGGCATGGCACTGGAACGACAGTTTTGGAGCTACGGCAATTTTTTTCTTATAGTGCAGGCAAGAAAGAAAAGTGCATCAAAAATGCCTGGATGGAAACTTTAAAAGTGCTGTGCTTTGGCCTTCTGCTATTACTTTTGAAGTCAGGGACAATGACAAATTCCTTTAAAAAAAATCCCACCCACTATTTTCAGTGCATGGTTTTATCAAGACAGAAGATTTTGGTGCTAGAAAGCACTGCGGGATTTTACAATGCCCAGAGGTGGCCTCCCTGATTCTTTCATGTCAGCCCTATCCCTTCAGGGTGTGCTTGAGTGTTTTGCTCACACTGGAAGGGCGGTGCTGCAGCTGACCGACTGCTATTGCCTGCTTCTCACCCCAACATGGGAAAATGTGAGGAGGGACATGTGAAAGAAAGGCAGGAGCAGCATCATGTCCAGCAGCCTCACTGGCTGTAGATCTATTGGGATGGGTGGCAGTGTGTCCTGTAGGATAGTTCTTTCTTTTGTGCTGTCCTCCTTCTCTTTTCTGGTTTGTACTACTGCAGTTCCCAGCTGCTCATCATCCTATGCCTAAGCATTTCCAGAAAGGTTAGTCATACAGTACTGGCTGTGTTTCTAACGACCAAGCTGCTCTGTTTGCTCCTTCTCACTATGTGGCAGAGTACAGCATCTGGCCTCAGCTCCTTGCCTTATGGATTGGTTTTACTTTTCACAGTAAGTATGAGTTCACTTTCAAGGGATTCAGCTATCACACCTCCAGTTGATGTTCCTTACCAAGATTTATGGAGCCTTTAAACTGAATTGGGTTTTCTTAAGCCTCACTGGTTTATTACTCAAAGTTCAATTCTGGAGTAACTAAACAAATGAAACTTTTGATATTGAGATCTGTCTGTAGTCCTCTCTGTTGTGGCTGGTATCTATAGAGACATTAAGGTTTGTTCTGCTTAAGTTATTTTATTTATATAATTTCAATTTATTTTACTTTGATATTCTACAACCACTTCCTAAGGGATTTGTCCCTGGAAAAATTAGAAGAATGAGGCATGTAATTCCATGAAGAGAGATTATAAAATAAAAATTATACCATGTGTGGGGTAACATGTTTTACTGCAAGTGGCTGTTCTAGCTTTCTGGCATTTATACACACAGCCATCTGTTTGAAGGCTGTTTGAAGTGGCTGTATTCCAGCATTTATGTAACTTGCCTGTAGAAAGGAAATGACATCATTTAGTTTCCTGAAGAATATTACCAGTGCCAGAAATGAGGAAATAAAATCTACAATAAATAGAATACGTATTTTTAAAACATTTTGCCTTTACAGCAAGCTACCTCTCCATGTTGGTCTGACCACCCCTTCAAAGTAATGGCAAGCCTGGGAAACTCCATTCATTTCACATGCATATTCACACACACTGCTAGTAGTTGACTGTGAGCCACTGTACCCTACATGCTTGTTTAAATAGGATCCGTTGAAACAGGACTGAACTATTATAGAGAAACAGCAAAGCCTGTAACGTCCCTCCATTGTAAGAGACACACATGAACTAATAACAGCAAGTTCATAATTAGACTGGGTGAAGCTTCAGTGCTTTCAAGTGATCATGAAAGGGCAGCAGCTATTCGTCATGCCTGGACAAAAACATGTAACTACATCAATATGAGCTAAGCAGTTTATCACAAACCTATATTAGGGTTTAAATAGCAAAGAAATTTATGTTATCAGAGTTTGCATAAAGGCTGTGTATGTTTTGAGACATTTGTTTTAAATCTTTGCCAAGCTATAAAGGTTCTCAGCTGGTGATTTGAGCTGAGCCCTGTTAAGTTACATCACGTAGGGGGTTCCTTCTACTGTGTCCTGCCAGGAACTTTTCAAACTTTCATCTTGGCTGATAATTCCTGTTTTACTACCTGCTTTGTCTGCAGAAGTTGTCAAGTGAATTAAAGACTACTGGATCACCTAGTTAGCAGCCCAGAAGAAATAGAAAGGTCATTTAATTCTTACAGAGAAATTTGGTTAGACTTTGATTTTGATTTTCTTTGTGTGAAAAGTAATGCAAAATAGGCAAGGCATACTCACAGAAGACCAACATCAGCTGGCAGAAGTTTGATTATACTGCTGTAGGCATAGTTTGAAAACACTTTTAGAATTTTGAGGTGCTTCATTTTTAATGCTAATATAAACTTATGAAAAACAAACTGCAACTTATGGAAGTTATTTTTTATGTTTGCCAGTTTTTTGTAAAAATACTTGTTAGATACCATTCAGTCTGTCCCATAAATTACAACTTAGCTGAGCTGTAATCCATGACTAGTTTTTTAAACAGGTTTGGGCTGCATATTTTTTACATTCCTTTACTTTTGAAAGTTTTTCATAACAAAGTTATTATTCCTGTCAAAAGGAAATGGAAATGAGGAGAAAGATTGGCTAATGATGGTACTTAAAAAATTATGGATATAATCTGTTAGTTTATGTTTATGAATGGCCTTGAATATTCTCCATAATACGCTGAACTCTGAGAAGCCAACCTTATCCATTTGAAAACAGTACAAAAGCATACAGAAAAAGTATTGCTAGCACTTGTACCTTCATAAAGATTTTAAATTTACTTAATATCAAGGAATTGATACCTGCTAACTGGGAGCTATTAGCTAACAAACTATGGTATTACATAAAAATAACTATAGGAAAGTCTAATGTAGTCAGAGAAGTGAGAAACAAAGGAGTTTATTTGCGTCTCATTAATTGTACAGACTTTCCAGGCTGAATCTATACAAGCTGATGATTAAATGGCAAATGTAATGATGGCTTTTTTGGTATGGATCAGCTCACAGCAGGAGCTGAGGCCTTTGTCTCAATGAGAACTTATAAGTAAAATGAATCATTTCAATGGATTCCTGAATTTAGGTATTTGGCTAAATTAAAGCCTAACTGAATATTACTGGCCCATTGGATTACTATGAGACAATACTGGAACTCACTGATTCAGACAGCACTTTACCCAATGTATTAGAAAGGAACAGTTTGAAATCCATTAGTCAGTCTTAATATGAAAAATATTGTGATTATTACAGTCAAATCGCTCTTACAGATTCTTAGCTTGGGAGTACTGCAGTAAAATTAGAATTCTTTGCAGATGCTGATTGCATACCTATAAACTAGCTGTAAACCTCTTGAATCACCGTCTCCTAAATCCTCTGATTTTGAGGGGTGTTTTTACTGGAGTCTAAAGGGAATTTCTGAAAGTATGCACTCCGGTTTGACCAAATCTCTGCATTTCCTCACAGATCTGTACAGAAGCCTAGTGAGTCTGAATAAACCAGACATGAACAATGAAATAAGAAATAAAAAGTCTTTCAAAGACACTTGTTCAAAGAATTATAATCTGTATCAGACAGGTACACTTTGATTCTTATTTCAGATTCTTTGAGAGCTCCCTGTATGCTCAGTATAAAGGCCAGATACAGGGGAGGTATATGAAGAATTCAGATCCTGTCTTTAGTTCCTTCAGGTGCACTGAGTATTTTTATATCATTCAAACAATATTGCTGTTGCAGTTTTATCCCTGCTTACATAGAGATTGGATCAAGCTGTGACAGCCAGCCAAATAACAGCTAGAAAACGTGATAGCAAAGGATGACCATTTCACTTTTTTTTCTCCCAAGAAGTTTTGCAAAAGATAGTCAAAAGATAATACGGATTTTCAAGACAAGAATGTGAAATTTTTTTATTTATAGAAAAGAAAAAACATCCGAGCATCACAGAGCAGATGGAGCTTTATCAAAAGCTATATAAATATTTCTGATACCTGCTTATGTTGCTGTGACATGCTGACAGAAATATTTCTTACAGTCCAGGACACTCCCAAGTTCAAAGTTAGCCTTCTGTGACCCCCTTCTTCCTTAATGTATTTTTTACAATCAAAATATCAACAAAGAAATGCACTTAGAAAAACAAAGAAGTGTTGTCATTGTAACTATGCAAACACTGAAGTAACATCAAGGCAGGATCTGGCCAGTCGCTGTTTGTGCACATCTATAGAGCACTCCAGTTTGTAACTGTTATTCTATTATTCCTCTGCTCCACATTGGTGGCAATAGAAGCTTGCAGGCTATTAGGCCTCCTGAACAGGATTTTGCCCTCTCTGTTATAACTGTAGGTAAGGATGATCTGCACAGACTCCAAGTATTTACACACCTGTGACAAAAGTCTTGAGAACTAGAAGAAAAATATACCACCTTGCTTTTCTACCTAATGTACACACATTTTTAGCCAATCAATATTTCTTAAAAATCCATGTCCTTCTATGAGGCAGATAATTTGTGCTTAGGCAAATGATATCTCCTGGGAGTGTTGCAGTCATTAATTTTAGTTTCTTCTCTGATTTTCAAATGCTCTGTGTACCTGTTGTTGCTGTGAAAAAACATGTGTGATTACAAACAAAAATGGTAGAAACCACTGGGTCTCAGCAGAGTGATATTGGGTACCTCAGTATCAATACATCTGCTTCTTTAGGTTTTGGTTATGTTTTCATTTTTACTCAATAATAGCAATAAAAAATATCCTACAGCCTATAAGCCATGAAGATGCCAATTAGCATTTATTTTCCTTATGAAATTACAGTATTTTAGAAAAAAAAAACCAACCAAATTTATTGGAAATTATGATGTTCTCTTCAGAAAGGAAATTTCTGAGTTTTACAATTATGGAAAAATGTGAACATGGCATCCCTAACTTTAATGTGATATTGAAGATAAGTTTGTCTCAGAGCACAGAGGCTCAACAGCCAGCAGGTGAGCTGGTAGGAAAAAGCACACAGTTCCAAAAAACAAACAAACAAACAAACAAACAAACAAAAACAAACAAAAAACAAACAAAAAACAACAACAACAACAACAACAAAAAACCACAACAAAAAAGAGCCATTAATACATCTCCAAGACTTCCATTTGTTTTCCTAAATGACTGCTTTGTACTGTAAACTCACACAATATCAAGGATTTTCTGATGGAATCACCTCTTGTCTCATTCTTATGGCTGTTAATACGTATATTAATATAGCTTCATTCAACCTAAATCCTCAGCATGGATATATTTGAGACATGAAAATCTATCCTACAGGAAGAAGCTTTAGTATCAGATCCTAAGAGTATCAGAGGAGTACTGGCAGAACTGTCTGCCTAAAAAAGTAGAATAAAACTTGGTTATAAGGTAGAAAATACGAAAGAAAAATATGGTGTGTGACTCCATTTCCCAGCAGCCTTAGCTGCATTTCTGCAGTGGTTTTATAATTTAAAGTTTTCTGTAATGATATTTATGGTCATGGAGGATTTAGTATTTTTGAATTTGGTTTTATTTAAGAATGGAATGAATCCCCAAAATAGTGACACTCCTGCCGAAAGAAAAAGGGCCCTAGAATTCTGTGCTACGATTGCCTGGATGTCCCAGTGGTGAGGACGCTGAAAGCCTGAAGCATTTGACTTGGTGATCTGCAAAACAAGCCAGCTGGAGAAAAAAAGTGTTATGGAAGGACATTTGTGTTTGAAGGCCCAGGCTGTTCCCAGAGAGGCAGGTAACTTTCTTGAGAATTTGGAAGATCTGAGGCCCTGGCAAACACCTTGCTGAGTGTTTGTAGAAAAGACAGGTGAGCTCAAAGGAGCTGGGACATGCTCTGGAGGCAGCCTAAAGGGAAAGAATTTCTTTAGATTCCTGTGTGGGTTCCCTTGGAACAGGAACAAACCTCATTTTTAATGGAGTGTTTTATAGTATCATAGAATCATTTAAGCTGGAAAAGATTCTTAAGATCATCAAATCCAACCATTAACGTTACCGAGTCTGTCTCTAAACCACGTACCTAAACACCAAGTCTATGTGTCTTTTAAACACCTTCAGGGATGGTGACTCAGCCACTTTCCTGGGCAGCCTGTTCCAATACCTGACAAGATTTTCAGTGAAGAAATTCTTTTGTGATATCCAATCTAAACCTCCCCTGGCACAACGTGAGATCATTTCCTCTTGTCTATCTCTTGTTAGCTGGGAAAAGAGAACAACATCCACCTCACTACAACCTCCTTCCAGAGAGATAAATTCTCCCTCGAGCCACCTTTTCTCCAGGCTAAAGAACTCCAGTTCCCTCAGCTGCTGTTCATAAGACTTGTGCTTCAGACTATTCTCCAGCTTTGTTGCTCTCCTTTGTGCACACTCCAGGACCTCAATGTCTTTCTTTTCCCTGGTCCTTTTCCTCCAGGCAGCTTTCCAACTATTTGTCCCCAAGCCTGTAGGGCAGTGTTATTGTGACCCAATTGCAGGACCCAGCACTTGGCTTTGTTGAACCTTACACAATTGTCCTCAGTCCATTGATCCAGCCTGTCCAGATCCTGCTGTAAAACCTTCCTACCCCTAAGAACATCAACATTCTTGCGCAACTTGGTGTCATTTGCAAACTTACTGAGGGCGCACTGCATCTCCTCGTCCAGATCATTGATAAAGATATTGAAAGCAGAGTCCCCATACTGAGGCCTGGGGAACAGCACTTGTGGCTGGCCACTGACTGAATTTAACTGCATTCACCACAATTCTTTGGACTTGGCCATCCAGCTAGTTTTTTACTCAGCGAAATGTATGACCATCCAAGCGGTAAACAGCCAGTTTCTCCAGGAGAATGTTGTGGGAAATGGTGGCAAAGGCTTTACTAAAATCTAAGTAGACAAAATCCACAGGCTTTATCTCATCCACTACAGATCATGTTATTAGAGAAGGAGATCAGGTCAGTCAAGCTGAACCTGACTTTCATAAATCTATGCTGACTGGGCCTGATCACATTGTTGTTCTGTACCTGCAGCAGGAACAAGTGGTAAATTTAAATAAGGAGAATAGCAACAAATGAATAATTCTGATGAATTTCTACGTTGATTATGATTCTCCAGGAACAAGATTCAGCAAGTATTTTTAAGTAATTTTGGAGAACTTTAAGCAATTTTTTTAAAATATAGTTTCTTTGAAAATAGTTTAGACAGTGAGTGACACATGCTTACTCTACAGAACAGTTCCTGACTTAACTGAATATCTACTCAGTTTTGCAACAAGTTTTCCACTATCAGCCTTTTAAAACCAGCAGCATTGGCTTCCCTTTTATGGCTGATCTGACATTCTCAAATTATGGCTGGAAATTAAACAAGCATGTGTATTGCTTTATGAATTAAGCATATTTGAATCTGGCAAGGCATAGTCAGCTAAGCATGGAAATCCACCTTGCTCTTATTTCTTAGAGAAATGAAGAAGTGTTTCACAGAGCTTCCTTCTGCCTTCTCCAAAGCACAGAATTTGGTCTACAAACACACGGGATTGGGAAAGCATTCATGTGATGCCAAAACTTACTGTAACTTCTTATTCAACAGCTTTGACACTGCTTACAGAGTTGAAATATCCTTTACACTAATGCCACATTTCTATAAGTAGCTTTCTATTAAGCTAGTGTTGACTTAACCCTTTCTTGCCTCTTCTGCATCCTACGCTCACTTGACACTGTCATTGTGATAAACTGAACTGAAGACCTGGAAAAAATTCACCCCAAACATTAGGGGAAGTACGGTGTGTGGGGGTGTTTTCAGCAGTATCTACTGAAAACACTTACATAGATGTTTGTAACGGAGAAAATAAGAGGGACTGCCATAGCCCAAGTCTTCTGACAATTAACTCCATACAGACTGGCAGTGAAAACTGGCCTCTTATATGTCTATATACTACTCTACCAAAGTCCACTTTTCTAAGGCAAAAGCAGCAGCCTTAGTTGGGATAAAATCCCATTTGCATGTTTAAAATAGCGTTTATATGCCCCTACAGAAAGACTGATTGTCACCCATGGTAGTGTCAGGGTGTTTGGCTGAGCAGTGTGGCTCTGTTACTGCCACCCCCAGCTCCAGCAGTGCTGGAACTGCACACGGTGGGGCCCCACAGCTTTGCAGCACAGCCCAGAAGGGTATTTATTCTTCTGTAACCTTCAAAAACAGGAAGTGACATTTCAAGTAGTTACAGATTTACTGCAAACCCATGGCTGGTCCCTCTGCATTGTCCTTACTTTCCTGTTTAAGCTTGGAGGAAGTGGCCAGACGGATGGGGGAAGGGAGATCTCCCTGTCAATCTTCCCTAACTGCAGCCTACTTTACTTGGGGGAAGAATGATGAAAACATGTCCAAACCCTTGCCAAAGGCTAGAAAGAAATATTTGACATCTCACCTATAACAACAAGAAGGAGTTAAAGGTTAAATCACACACAACCCTAGCATTTTGGAAAAGGATATGTTTATGTCATCAGCTTCTGTTGGTTGTAAAGGAACAGCATAAAACAACAGAATGGGCTCTGAGCTATTAGGAAAATACACTGTGGCTTGATACACGGTATCTGTGAATGTGAAAGCAACAATTGGTTCTATATATCTGTATTTTCATTTCCACATTCCCTTTTCAACTCTCCATTTCTCTCTACATGACCTCACCTCTCCATTATATTCCTCCTGGGATGCCTGTCCCATCTTCCAAAGCTCATAGACTTTTCTCTTGTTCCTGAGATTGATACAAAGCTCCCTACTCAGCCAACCTGCTTTTCTTCCCCATCAACTCATTTTACAGCACAAGGGGATGGCCTGCACTTGTGCTGCCAGAATTTCCTTTTTGAGGAGCATCCAGACATATTGTGATCCTTTGTCCTTTAGAACTGCCTCCCCTTTAATGTTATCTAACAGCCTTCTAAACAGTTAGAAGTTTGCTTGCTGGAAGTCTGAGGTGACAGTTCTGCTGAACCCCCTCCTTACTCCTCTAAGAACTGAGAATTCTGTCATCTCACAATCACTGTGCCTTATGCATCCTCCAACAGTCACCCCTCCCACAAGGCCTTCTCTGGTCACAAACAGCAGATCCAGCAAGGCACCTTCTCTGGTTGGTTCACTCACCATTTGCGTTAGGAAATTGTCTTCCATACACTCTATGAACCTCCTAGACAGTTTCCTTTCTGCTGTGTTGTACTTCAGCAGACATCCAGAAAGCTGAAATCCCCCCCAAGAACAAGAACTAGTGATCGGCAGACTTTTCCCAGTTGCTTGTAGAAGAGCACATCAGGTGCTTCGTCCTGGCTGGGCGGCAGATAACAGATTCCCAGCACTATATCTGGGTTACTGTGCATTCCATGGATTTTAACTCATAAACACTCAACCCTATCATTACTGTTATTGAGTTCAATGTAATCAAAACATTCTCTAACACAGAGAGAAACCCCACCACTTCTCATTCCTAGCCTATCCTGCCTGAAGAGTTTGTAGCCACCCATGGTAGCACTCCAGTTGTGTGAATCATCCCACCACGTTTGCATGATGCCAATTATGTCACGGTTCTCTTGCCTTGCTACAGCTTCCAGCAACCCCTGATTGTTGCCTGTGCTGCGTGCATTACTTCAAATGCACTTCAGTTGGGCTGTTGTTCCCACCTCTTCGCTGAGTGGAATAGCCGTAAGTCCTAAGTGTCTTCTAGCTGTAGTTTTTAACCCACAAACAACCTTTGAATTCCGACAGCCACCTGGAGTGCTGTCCCCCACTTCCACTGAGGTGGCAGACCAGAGCCCCTCACTAGGTGCACCATCCCTCTGAATATGAAGTGCCGTTTCCATGCCTTATTCTGTCAGGGCCAGTGTTGTTCCCCTCCCCCTTCCAATCTAGTTTAAAGCTTTCTTGATTAGCCCTACCAACTTCTTGGAAAGTTTCCTTCTGCTCTTTGGGGACAAGTGTACCCAGCAGACCTGGAGTGTAGGCCAACCCATATTGAAGAACACGAAGTTTTGCTCTTTGCACCAGGTTTGGAGCCAGGCATTTAATTCCTGACTCTTCCCGCTCCTTCCCTCACCATTTCCTGTGAGAGAAGAGAAAACTACCTGTGCACCTGAATCCTTTACCATTCGTCCTAAAGCCTAAAGCCCTTTTTAATCATCCTAAGGTTTCTAGTCGATTTTTTGTTAGTTTCAACTTGAAAAATGAATAGAGGATAGTAATCTGTGTGTTCAACAATATTTGGGAGTTTCCTTACCACACAACCAACTGAGGACAGAGGTATGCAGCCGACTTCCCTATGTGATGGGTCTGGTCTGCATATTGGTCACTCGGTTCCTTTTAGGAGGGAGTCCCTAATGATTATGACCCTTCTCTTCTTCTTTACAGAAGCTGTTTTAATTGTTGGCTTGGGTTTATTAGCCTTGGGAAAGTTTCGAGGCTGTGAGAATTGTCAACATTGGGGGTCAGCTCCACCTGCAGACCTGTATATCTATTCTGCAAGGGAACCTGCATATATTACCTAGTCGTTAGCTAGCTGTAATCTATCTCACTAGCTTTAGCAGTTTAGAAAAATACTCATAATTAGTTGTTTCCTCTACCAACACCACAGAGACACAGGAACAGTTGGAAAAAATTCACTTCATATGCCTTTTTAGATGGACAGATCAATGATTGTAAAGGAAGTTATGTAAATGCTTTATACTAAATTTCTAATTTTTGATCAATGATAGCTAATGTTAAGTGAGTAGAATCTTGCTGTGAGTACTGACTATCCTATATTTTGCACAAATAAAATTAAAAATAACTTCAGTATAAGAATTGAAGACTAGTATTAACCCTCTGTGAATACATCCCAATAATTAAGAAAAAAATGCACTAGTGCATAATCATTTATAGTACTCAGTATTATATGTCCATAAGTTGTAGCATGAATACAAATATTGTGCTGGCAGGGAAAGTGTGACTTTTGGAAATTTTCCTCTCAGAATAGGCAAAGCTGCCAAGAGCACCTGCAGAAAACAAAATAAAGTAGAGCAATATGTCAAATTAGTATTGCACTACAGGCTTTCCTATTTATATTCTGTCAGGCTAGATGTTATCAACATTTATTTAGTAATGTGTATTGGACAATATGCATTGAGATACAGACATTGTGCTGGGATTCAGAATGAAACAGTCTGGAAGTTATTCTAGGATGCTTTACTATTTTATTTTAGAAATATCCTTCCTTATTGGTTGTGCGGTGTTCCTCTGTTCATCGTATAAATTATTTGCCAATAATGATTTTGTCTTTCCTGTACTGAGAATTACTTATGATTTAGTTCTCAAAGGTCAGCGGCAAAGACTGATATACCACTGAGCTTAAAGACCAGAACCATATTCTGAAAAGAAGAAATGAAAATGGTTGACCTGAAGTGAATGTATCTTTCTTTCCCTATCTTGCTCTATTCCCCCTTAGGGCCACTGGGCCAGCTCTCAGTTACGTGTTTGAATGTGTACGTGCCCATATCACAAAGGCAACAATTGTCAGCATGCACTCACTGGCAACAATGGAGCCTTCCCAAAGAGCTGAGGCATCTGAGTTTTTCAAGCTGGCATTTCCACTTTCCTCTCTCATACCTCTTCCGAATTTCTCCATTTCTCCTTCAGTCTGTTATTTTGCTGTCCCTTCAATGGGATAGAAAGCTGGGGTAGGCCCTCAATTTCATACTGCACTGTTTAAAATTTAGAATGCTTGCCTGACAAGTGAGAAATCAAAACCTTCTTCCAAGCTGAACTCAGGAGATGTAAACCTGTTATACAACACCCTGGGTGCTGCTTTAGCCCTTGGAATTACACAGTGTGGAAGAGAGGAAGACAAGGCCAGCTGGCAGGAGGTTCTGAAAGGAAATGTTTTAGCGATTATGCAAAAGTCAAAACTGCAATCAACAAACCAATGTATCTGTTGTCAGAACAGACTGCTTAGTTTTGTAGGCAAGATCTCCACCTTTATCACTATAACCTTTTGGTTAAAATCACAAACTAACCATTCACAGTCCTTCATTTCACATGCTAACATTGCAGTTGTGGTTTATTCCTTTCATTTCTTAATTAATCCCTTATTCAGGCTGAGGTAGCATGGCAAAGGACTCTGCTCTCAGGAGACCCAAGTTTGTGGAGATACACAGTAGGTGAGAGATGCTGGCTGGGCTCAAGCTATTCGTGCGTCGACCATCTCACTTCTCTGGTTACTCTGAGTTTCATTCTTTATTTCAAGAGTCCTTGATAAATATTTTGCTGGGCCAAGAAAGGAATTGGCACCCGTTTTGCCTCTTGATCAAGACAAACTAGTATCCGGTTAAGAGAATAAGCATGAATTGAATTTCAGCTTTCAGAGGCAGCAGTGCTTTGAACTAATCCCTGCTGTGAGGCTAGAAAAGAGATCTCCCCCAGGTCTTTTCCTTTTCTTTGCAGAGTTCCAAAAACAGTGATCATGGGTCCATGATCTGGGAAAATGTGTGCCAGTGAACTCAAGAGAAATCTGTTTCTGTCCACCAGCTACAGACCTGACTGAATATGAAATGTTGGTATATTTTCAGTGGAAATATCAGTTCTCATTTATCAAAGTTCATATAGCAAGTACTGTCATAGTTTTACTTTGTTATTCAAGTGGAAGTTCTACACTAGTAAACAGCTAATGATATCATCACATTGTTCTCAATTATAATTTGATAATATATTGCTAAATGAAGATTCAATGGAAACCAAGTGAAATAATCCCACTATAATTTCCCTGTCAATTTCTTTTACAGGCTGTTGCTATTAAAAAGAGAAGTTCTTAAAGTTTTCATATAACTACTACTTAAAACTATTTTCTTGACTTGCTCCATCTGGAAAAGTGGAGATGCATGTCTCTACTTTCAGAGTGCTGTCACAGTCAGTTGCACGACCTGTACTCCTTACTATAATATATTTCAGCTAAAATTTGAAAATCTAGTTTATGAAAATCATTACTATATTATAAATAATTTGTTTTCCCCAGCAACAATCTGACATGAAAAATGCTGGATTTCTTTTACTTAGCCTTGTGGCCTAACCATGCAGTCACACCTTGTCATTGTGGTATAATTTTAGAATGTCTTACAAGCTCAATTCAATCTCTTAGCTTTGATGGGATACAGACATCAACTGAGCTGTCCCTTGAACTGTGACCTTAAACAACCAGGCTTTTTCCTTCCCCGTGGGAATCATGTGATTGCACTCTCAGCGGATCATTTTTCCTGGATTCTTTTATGGTATTTCCTACACAGGAAAAGCATCCTGTTATCTCACTTTAAAAGATCACTAATGAGCATTTTCAAGTTTTTTTTAAAAAATGTATGTCTTCTTCCCTTTCATTGCTTATCTAAACCCACATTCTTTAGAAGGAGTTAGAAATGATCACAGATGTATTTTTTTCATGGAGGACAGAAAATAAACAGTGGTAAATATGATAATGCAGCTGTTAATCAAAAAACTTCATTATAACGTAAAACCAAAGCTAATTAAACAACAAATGTGGCATTTTCCACCTACCCAGAAATATGTCTTAGTCTAAAGTCATCAAAGGAAACGTTCTATATTCTCAGACTGTGAATTCCAATGGGAAAAAATTTTCAGGAAGAATTTGTGTTCTCTCATTTGTGCAGCCCCTGACAAGTACACAGCTAACATGCCTTCATAGGCTCATATCTTGAGGTTTCTACTCTTAAGTTATTAAGAAATCAATTAAAGCAGCCTTTCAGAGGATTTGGGGGTATCTGAAGTTCTCAGAAACAAAAGCATGATAAACTAAGTACAGCTTTTAGTTACTTCGATTTGTAACTGAAGTAATCCTGAATTTATGCCACTGGATCTGATGAAAGAATATGCCTCAACATCATTCACAGTTGCTCTGCTAAAAGAAAAAGGCTGCCTTACTGTTGAATGAAAATCAGAGGTGATGTCAATTCAGATTTTGTCAGAAAAAATCCCATGATTTTTTTTATATGCACTGACACAGTCCATTCTTACATATAGTGTACTTTTAAATGACATTGCATGTGTTTATAAAGCAGTGCATCTTCCCTCAAAAAAATCATCTGTATAAGTCAGGTATTTCTGTATATAGATAACAAAGGCCTACAATAAATCAAAATTCTAGGTTAAGCTGATTTGTAGTTCTGAGAATATGTATTCGCTACTCTTTTATTTCTTGCAAAAGTAATTATTAAATGAGTAGCTATTGACATACATTAGCAAATTCAAACCATTCATTCCTGACATAGCTTTCAGATCCTAAGAGTGGGAAATTCATGAAAGAAAGTGTTTCTAACAAGATTTTCCTTTATGACATCCACAAAAGACTGCTTTCTCCTATGTTTTTCCCCTTTGGATTTTGATGACTTATATTTCCAGGCATCTGACTGAAAACCCATGATCCTAGGGCTCTTTTAAAAGTCCTAAAGTGAGTGACTTCATATTCTTGTTGCATGCCTTTGAAATTCTTTTGCTAAGTAACTCTCTAATTCAGCTCCAGGGAAACTTAAGGTTTTTTTAACAATGGTAGTAAATTCACCTCACCAAATCTTACTGAAGTAATGGCACATGTGGGGTGGCATGGTTTTGCCATTACTGGAAATGTAATATTTGGTAAAATAACATTTTATCTAAGCAAAGATGTGGGGGGTTACCTACTGATGATCTATCCTGTATTATCAGAAGATGAGCACTAGTAGCTACTTCTCCTTTAACTCAGGTAATACAAAGCTTTCTTTTTAGGAGTGAGGGTTCTGAATATGATATAAGTACAATGTGCTAGCAGGGTATAAAATTTATTTGCTATACACCAACTATTCACAAAAACTTCCTTCCACTTCTCAAGATGTGTAACAAGGAACTTTTGAAAAGAGAGAGACTAGGTGAAATTTCCTGTAGTTTTAAAACTAAAAACACCTCTTCATTTTTTTATCAAAACATAAGTTTTTTAAAAAACCTACAGAGGCACAGGCTATCAGGAGGATCTTCTCTTGATACTTACATAGTATATGAAGACTTTACCTCTCGAATGATTCCAGCCCAAAATCCATAGAAGAATTTGATTTTCCAACAGAAATTTAGAAAGTGACAAATGGTTCAAAAATCCTGTTTTCACAAGCCTAGTATTCAAATAATTTTTCCATGTCCTATAGCCCTGGATAGATTGTTTCTTTCAGGACATACCGTGCTCTCACACAGAAGTCTCTGTTCTTACTTGGAAGTTTTATGCTCCACGTACTTTACAACATCATTTGAACAAGTGAAATAAACTGATCTTCCTTAATATTTTACCATAATTCCTTGAATGACTGTTGCCAGTCTACGTGAAATATTTCGAAGTTGTCAGCTTCCTTATTAAAAGAAAGTGTTGATACCAGATCTGATAAGATTATTAGAATGAGAGGCTCTGTAATTTCTGTATGAAATTACTTCCATCCTCCCACCTTCATGTTTCCTGTTAATGCATTTGAGAATTGCATTTAGCTTCTTGCACAGGCACCATGTGTTTGAATATGGTTTTTAGTGTTGCTGCTTTCTAGGACACAATCTTCCACCCTAACAGTGTGCCTTGGAGCCTGTGTCTCTAGGTATATGGCATAGCATTTAGCTGTGTTAAAATGAAGTTGCTGAAATAAACATATCTTAAGATGTTACCCAGAAAAACCTATATAACTGATTAGTTCAAATCTCTTTTACCTGTCCAATGAACTATATTCATAAATGCAGATATTTCTAAGTGTTTAAAAGTTTTTGTCCAATTTTGATTTAAACGGCTCCCATCAGAAAGGCCTATTTCCCCTTCAAAGATACTTTTCCCGATAGGTCAGTTACCCGAGGCATCCATAAACCAAGATTTTTGGCATTTGTTGTGTTATGCCATTGTAATACTTTTCTGATGGCACAGTCTTTCCATGGTTTTCACAGCACAAAAACCTCCTAAATTGATGTTCTGGTGATTTACACATGTTTTCCTGAACCTTTTAGGAAGTTGAGGGACTGCTATTTCTAATTCTTCAGACTATTGAATTGTCTACTATATTGTCCTATTTTGTGATTTATAATTTAATACATGAATTAGGATACAATCAAGGCCATATCTTTCTGAACTGTTTGTAACTCAAAACCATATAATATAGCCGCTGTCTTTCCTGAACAGTCTGTTACCAATGTGCTTAATATCCAGTCATGTGAGTCATTCCACTGCAGCTAGGTAATACCAGCTAGCTCATACTTCTTTTATATTTCAGTTTCCCCTGACTCCCAGAATTGTTCCAGGAAGAAAGGTTGTTTTTCTTATCTCAGTTTTTGATATTTCAGTCCTTTTACGTTTGTCCATATATACTTGCAAGTTCTTCTGTAGAGACTAGGTGTTATCTATTACGTACTTCTTTTTTTTCAGAGAAGGAAGTACTCCAAAAGCCATCCATTCCACTTCCCTAGAAAAAGTGTTCCTGGCATCTATGTTTTTCCCTGAAATAAAGATATTTCTCCTAATTTGTATTACAAGTAGAAAAGACCTTGTTGCAAAGGTAACTCCAGCAGACGATTAAACATAGGTAGGGAAGGTACCTACACCTATGCCTATGCCTAACCTCTGAGTAGGTAGGTATATTTTCATTTATGGCAGGCAGTATTCACTTGGGGCAAACAAGTAACTTTCCTCCTGGATATAGGCAGGCAGTAAATAAGACTTCCAGCTTATGCCTGAAATAGATGAAGCAAGGACCCCTTACCAAAATGTTGCTATTATAACAAGGAGACAACTGTCTTAGGATATCCAGACTGATGATTTGGGATTAATAATAGTCTTTTCTCATCTGAGTTTTTGAGAAACGCAGTTCAAATGTGTCCATCTGGCCTGCTCAGCTATGTTTCAGATCTCTTGGTTGCTAAACTGATACTTTCAGACGTTGTACCAAACAAGAACTCAGAAATTCCAATTTTTAATAAACGAGAGAGGGAAAAGATGAATTTGTCAGAGGAAACTAGTGATGAATTTCAATTGCTGCATTATTTTTGAAAGACCAGCAAAATAAGTTTCTTAAAAGTAGTAACTTTTATACTTTTGATGTGATCAAAAAGGCTAGTTCTGCTCTATGCTTCTTCCTGATCCACTAAAAAGGCTGTGCTTTCACAGAGCCACATCATTCCTTTACCGAGGTAAGAGTATCGCGTATGGATATAGTATGTACTGAAGAGGTTTAAGATTTTGGGTAAGAGGACTTTCTCTCTTCCTGCTTGTAGGTGCAGCCAGTGAAGGATCTTGAGCTCCTTGGTTCCCTCCTCAGACTCATTCCATAGAGGCTGGTGTTGAATTCTGAACTCCTTCTAGATGTGCTATGAATATAGATAAAAGCAATGCTGCAACCAAACTTAAATTCCTTACACAAACCTACTCATGAAGGAAATCGCTTTTGGTTTGATGCATGACAATCATGTATATAATAAAAATGAAGACACATGCAAAGATAAATTTTGAACTATCCCACAGCAGGGATTCTGAAGCTGGAACAGAGGAAAGGGGTGCTCCTGTGATAATATTGCATAGGCTCTCTGCAGGCCCAGAGAGGGAGAATGTGTGTGTGCATATCAGGGATGACAATGGCATGTGTTTTGTCTTTTATGGAATGCCATGCAGGAGTTCTCCAGGCGCAGCAACTGAAGCAGCATAAAGATGTCTTTCTGGTCAGTAACACAAACCACATAAGTAGTATCTTCTTTGCTGCTACTGCATAAATAGAAAGGGGAAGGAATATTCATTTTGCAGAAGAAAAAGAGGAAACCCTGTGCACATAACAGCATTTAAGGAAGATACTTGTACAGTACAAAAGTACAACACTCTTCTCTGTTTACACATTGCTGTATGGAAGGATCTGTTATTTTCAGGAGAAAGGTCTTTGGAGCGTGTAAGCTGTGAGGGGAAGAATGGAGCTCTAAAGCATCACATATACAAGATGTTAGAGCAAACCACTGATAGAAGCCAGTAATGAAGGTCAAAACAATTTTATTTTGTGCCAGGCGGACCTAGATTACTGCATTGTTATCTGGAAAGACAAAGCATTCATAAATATGTTTCCTATTTCATTCTGTCAAGGATAAAGCTTATTACTTGGAGGAAGAGTTTGTAGGAGTCCCTAGTAAGAGAGTTCAACAGTGTTTCATTGGTCTTGGAGTTTATTCTTGTACAGAGGTGTATTGAAGGCCACCCCTTCTTTGTTCTGTATGCGTAGATGATGTAGCTTTAAAAGCAGACTTTGCTGCTTTGCTTCCCCAAGTAATAGTATCCTTGAGATACAGATGGAATTGCTACACATGAGCCCACAGTTCTTTAACAAGGCTTCATTCTTGCAGATGGCATGCATTGAAATTGATTTTGCATCTACCCTCTAATCTAGTTGAATAATAGCTACATTTGACCAGAACTTAATTACACAGTGATAACTTCATAAATCCAGCTGGGCTGAGTTGTCCTTCCTGTGTGAATGTTATCATAAGCTTGTATGAAACTTCTCTTCCTTGCTTTCAAGCTTCATAAAAAAGAAGCAAACTGTAATTACAACAAAGAGTGTTCTTCATGAAGGATCATATTCTGATTGCCTTATTCTTGCTGAATTGTCCCTTTACGCTACAAATTTTGTTTCTAATATTGCAGAAATAGTAGTAGAAAAATTGGTCTCAGGTATCCCAAAAGCACTAATACCTTGCATGGAATATAAATGCAGAATTTCTATTTACTTTTGTCCTTTGCCTCTTGTTTTATCCCTGAGAAGACTCCATCTTTTCCACATCTTCCCATTAGACAGCTGTAGACAGCTCTAAGAGCCTCAAGGCCGGAAAGACGCATCTCTCTCAGCCTCTTTTTGTATGCCCTGTGTTCCAGCCCCCAGCTATCTTGATAGCTGTTTATTGAGCATTCTTCAGGATGCCAATGTCTGTCTAGTAATGCTTCCAGTTTGGAGTGTCTCGGTACTGCAGGTATGGCCTGAATGAGGAGAACAGTCACTTTCTCAGCCTACTGATTGTATCATTGAGGACTTCATCGAGCTGAGCTCTGAATCCCCAGTCTTTGGTTGGGATTGCAAAACCATTGTCAGTGCTGTCTTTGAGGCTGACTTGCAAGAACCTTCAGCTTCTTACAGGAACAGTGGATTTGTATTAATTCTAAAGGAATCTAGGCTTGAAAACAGTTACAAGTTTCTTTATTAGCTGACCCTTACCCTGTTTGCTCTGGTGCTTAAATAGCAAAGGAATTCATGGTTAATTAATAAACAGAGTTTTATTTAGGTGTAACTAATCCAGATGTTAATTCATCATCTTTACAAAAATCTAATTCAAGATGGAAAGGATTGTTTAGAATGGAAATTAAACTTATAGATAAATACTAATAAAAACAAGTGCTTGGTAAACATACAGTTACATGCAAGTTGAGGCTACTGTGTCCTGTGTGGATGCAGGAGTTACTTGAGACCTTTACGAAGAGATCCATGATGCAGTAGCATTTACCTAGACAGAAACAGCTGTAAGACGTGGCATCTCCTTAGTTGAAAGCCAAGAAGTAATCTGGTTAAAAAAATCTAAGTAGTTGAATATTCCAGTAGAAACTATTGCTGAAATTACAAAACTAGCTTTTTTTTTTTTTTACTCTTTCATTTTCAGTCAAGATTATAGCTTACTGAGTTTATCTAATTGCAGCTTACCTTTAAAGGCAAGCACCTGTGGGTACACATACATTACATTTCTCAGCAGCAGGCAGTCATCACCGAATGGGGTGGTTCAGCTCTGTCTCCATTATGCTAACAATGGGGTAAACCTGAACTGCCTGCATGCTTGTGCTTGGGCTGACAGTTTAAGCGCAGGCCCCTGACTTTGCAGTGAAGAGGTGCTGACCTCAGACCTGCCTGTGGAGAGTAGCATCTGGGACCAGGAACCCTATAACAACTGTTGGCTGCATCATCCTGTAGCTTACAAGTTCTCTTGCATGGTGTAGCTGTAGCCTCCATGTCCATTTTAACCTCTGTACTTCTTTCTGGGAGTCCTTCAAACCAGCAAGCACCATGCAGTGACCCAGTACTTCTCTTTCTTCCAGCTCTCTCTGAAACAAGTGGGAAAGGTCATGCTTGCTACACCTATCACTCCCTCCCAACCTAAATAGAAACACTTGAAGGCCAGAGATGCTCTGTCACACTCTTTCCCAGCTGCTTGCTTGGGTAGGCTGTTATGCTACCTGTCTGCCTACTCCCTCAGGTTTGCAGTCCTCAGACTGCCACTGAGAGTAGTGTAGGGGGTTCCCAGATATCTGCAGGTTTGTGGGAATTCTTGTACATTTGTCTGTGTATACCCTGAGACAATTACAATGCTTGCTATGGTTTTGACTAGCACATATATTACAGTTCCTAAATACTCTTACAGGTCTGGCCCGCTGTGGCACCTGTGGAATGATTAATTTACAGATTCCACCTGCTGCAGATAGGGGTACTTTTTCTTTGCTGTAGTCAAAATACAAAGGCTGTACTAAGGTTACTGCTTACTCGAGTGATTCAATTCAAGAGCATAATTTATATGTAGATTGGGAGCCTGAATTTTTAAGGATGAAAAATCTTGTGGTCACTGTTGTTGGTCTCTGAGAAATAATCAGATTATGGTATGCTGAAGGTAGGATGTTACTAATTCGGGCAGTTGGATTTCTTTTGAGTTAAAATGTAATTAGGTTGTTTCTATTTCATTTTCTTAGTATGTTATTATTGTCACTAGATATTTGCAGCCCATATAAAGTTATTCAACAACTCCGTATGAAAACTAAAAATGGCAAAATTAACCTATGCACTTTCACAAAGATAATAGACTGCTTTGACTCACTGCTGTGTACGTATATGTTGTATCTCCTGTCCCAGCCCTGAGTTCTATTAAATGGAGAACCTGACAAACACTTATTTCCTGTGTATCATTGTACTTTATAGAAATTAATGTTGCTCTCATAAGGTGAGAAGAGGGGGGCCAAGTGGTAACCAACTACTTCCCTAATGTGAAAGTGAGTAAATATGTTGTCTTTTTTGTGATGGCCACCACATATAAGGATCATAGAATGCTTTGGGTTGGAAGGGACTTTAAAGTCCATCCAGTTCCAACCCCCCTTCCATGGGCCGGGACACCTCCCACCAGACCAGGCTGCTCAAGGCCCCATCCAGCCTGGCCTTGAACACTGCCAGGGAGGGGGCACCCACAGCTTCGCTGGGCAACTTGTGCCGGTGCCTCACCACCCTCACCATGAAGAATTTCTTCTCCCTTCCAATTTAAAGCTATTCCCCTTTGTCCTATCACTACATGCCCTTGAAAAAACTCCCTCCCCAACATACCCTGCTTCAAGTACTCCTATAAGGTCTTCCCAGAAGCTTCTTCAGGCTGAACAACCATTGCTCTCACAGCCTGTCCTCATATCAGAGGTGCTCTAGCTTTCTGATATCTTCGTAGCCCTCCTCTGGACCCATTCCAACAGTTACATATGCTTTTTATGCTGGGGATTCCAGAACTGGACACAATACTCCAGATGGGGTCTCATGAGCAGAACAGAGGGACAGAATCAGGCCTTCTGGGCTGTGAGGTTACATTGCCAGGACATGTTCAGCTTCTCATTAATCAGTACCATCAAGTCCTTCTCCGCAGGTCTGCTCTCAATCACATCACTCCCTAACCTGTATTGAATCCGTGAACTGCCCTTACACAGGTGTAGGACCTTGCACTTGGCCTTGTTGAACCTCATGAGATTCATACAGGCTAGTTTCTCCAGTTTGTCCATTATGAACAAATTTGTTGATGTAGTGAGGTTCGCATCTGCGACTATGGACTTTTTAGTTCTTACTGTGAATTAAGTCAGCAAATTTTTTTTTAATGTGGTCTATGTCACATACCATTTCATAGTTTCCTAGAAGAAATAAGGAACCACACTAGCCAAGCTGCTGCCTAGTCTGAGTAGAGTGTTTAGGCTAAAAGGGTATACTCATTTATATCATCTCCCATTAAGTCACGTTAGAGCAGCATCAATTGATTTGCAAGTTATTTGAAATAAGCTACAGGAAGATTTCCTTGCAGAAAAAAACAGGAAGAGAACCTGGAGGAATCAACCAAGAGCCAAAGGGCTGAGCGTAAGGAGGTCTTGTTAGGCTGTAATGATTAACAGGGGATTTGGAGACTTAAAAAAAAAGGCTAAACACAGGTCTCGGTCTTGGCACAGCAGCACATGAAATTTCATTTCTAAGGGATGGCTGTTTAATACACTGAGACTGGAACTCATGGGTGGATGTGGCTTAGGATTTGAATGTAAAAGACTGCATTTGGCTTTTTTGGAGAAGGGGATTCAAGAAGCTGGAGGAGATATAAGGGGTATAAACAAATCCCCATCCGTTCAGCTATGTGTAGGTAACAGAACAGCAACATTTCCAATATAAACGTTTTTAAATTATAGGAGATTATAGTGAGTCTAGAACTAAAACTCTTTACTAGTACTGCTATATCTATCTGATCTGCCTCAGAGTGAGCGTACAGACTCTAAATTGCAGTAAAGTTACTCTGGCCACTACAGGTAGCCAAGAAGTAACACCCCAGCCCTTGTGCCTTTAACTTCTGGGTTATCCAGGAGCATCCTCTAGAGGTATTAGTAGGTAACTGCAAAAAGAGCAACAGCGAACAGCACACACGAAAATAAATTACAAGTGAGTAAATCATTGCAGCTTTTACAGAACTGATTGTATATATGTATATATGCCACATATTCAAAATATGCTCCCCAGCAAAAGGCAGGGAGCCACATTTTGACCTGTGAACACCTTCAAGAGAGGCTGTTGAGTTCTACTTCCTGCCAGTGTGCTATTGCAGACAACTTTCAGTGCTCTGCTAAAAACCAAGTAAATTCTGGGCAGGATATTTCTATAACAGAGGGTGAAAAAAAATGAAGTACTGATCTATTTCCACGTTTGTGTCACAGAATCTCTCAAGCCGGGAGGAAAAACTTCCAACCCTAAGGACAATTTCTGTGGAAACACTGTCTTCTGTGGTTTATCATATTGCTTCTTCTTGTAGTTCCTGTTAGAAGTATAAAAGCAGCTCACCCGAATGCTTCTTCTATTGGTGGAGGCAGGGGAATTTCACAGGAGCAAAAAATCTAGAAGAACAAGCTCTAATTTTTTTCGACACATTTCTTCACTTTATCTCTGACGATATACGTAAACATGGGAATGTGTGCCACATGATACCTGGAAAAGACCCCGAAAGACTCTTTGCACTCCTTGCGCAAAAGAATAAAGAGGAAGGAGTTGCAGTTCTGTATTCAAAAGTCAAAATGTTAAGATTTACTTTTTTTTCTATGTATTTATGGATGATTAGGTCTATTTGGTAGTATTCACTTTGCCTCAGTGAAAGCTGGTATAGATACTGAAAACTAATTAGTTGCCATCTGTTTAAGCAATCTTACAATTAGAAAAAAACCTCAAACTGTCTATGAACTCTTTAAATCTCCCAATAACACAGAGATGGAAACCTTAATTCTAATTCTCTTTATAGCTGTAACTTAAGGTATACAAAAGAAGAATCTATTAATGTTCAAATCTGTACACCTTTATTCAAACATTTAGTAAAACAGCCTCTTGTAATGAGAAATGCAAATATTTAATTTCAGTATGCATAACTTTTTATTAACATTTTTTCTGTCTCTTTCTGTACAAATTTATCTTGCTATGGAGATTATTAAGTTGCCATCCTTTAAATGTTCTTTAATGATGAACCCTGTGTAGTCTGAGATTACTGCCTCTTTGTTCTAATCACAATCTATATGAATCTTATTGTTAGCAATGGACAAAAGGATCACATAGACAGATTCATGGTGATCTGTAATTTTAGTATAATTCACTTCTGTATTGTGTGAGTGTGATGGATGAAGTTCCAAATAAGAAAGAGCAAGTCAGTTGATGAAAGGACCATTTAAGCAAGTAAGTGATAAAACTCAGTCAATCTGGAAAATGAACATGTGAAGAGGTACTAAATCACCTTATTGAAAAACAGTTTTAGCAGGGAGAAAATCAAATGCATTATAAAAATCAATGGCTGCCTGAAAGTGAATAAGCAGAAGCAGGGATTTATATACTCATTATAGGGCTAGTTCAGATTTAGGTTCTGCAATTGGATTTACCCCTTCCAAGGTCTTGCTAGGAGATGGATTGCAAATCTAGACTGAAAATGAAGGATCCAGAAATAAAACACATAGAGATGAGACTTCCTGGATCAGAAGTTCCAAGCCCCATTTTTCATGGACAGCTATATAGTATGAGAATTTACAGCTCTATTTTAGAGCTAGTCAGGTTGTTTCTCATTCTGCTTTACAGGAAGGCTGTCCTCAACCCAAGTTCTCAGAGAGTTTGACCCATTTGCAGCTCATAATGAGCTTTAACAACAATAGACACCCACAAGCAAGACCTACAATTTGCAACTGAACCAATGGTTCGCTGATGGTGAATATCACAAAATGAAGCAACGTGCTCCTTGTGGGGGACTCTCTGTTAAAGGACACTGAGGCACTCCTCTGCCAACCTAATGGGGAGTCACATGAAGTATACTGCCTTCCAAGAGCCAAAATCCGGGATGTTGCTGAGAGGGTGCCACAACTTGTCAAGATAACAGACTACTATCCACTATTACACTTTCATGTGGGCATGAATGACACTGTAAGATATAACCTAGGCAAAGTCAAGAAAGATACAAGGTCCTGGGGGAGAAAGTGAAGAACTTTGGTTCCCAAGTCATCTTTTCTTCCACTTTTAACAGCTCAAGGAATGGGGACAAACAAGAATAGACACATAATGCAGATCAAATTCTGGTTATGTGGCGCCGGAAGGAGTTTGACTTATATAATAATGGAAACTTCTATCAGGAACACAACCTACTGAGGCAGGATAGAATCCACCTGTCTAGAAGAAGCAGGGAAATTTTTGGCAGTAGGCTGATCAGTTTGGTAAGGTGGACTTTAAACCGAAGGATCTGGGGGAGGTACCCAGTATAGCAATGCCCATGCCACCATCCCCACCACAACAAATTGGGGGAAAAAACAGGCCAACCAGAGCAGAGTATAATGTGCCTTACTCATCTCCCTAAATGAGAATCAAAAGAGCAACTGCCTTAAGCATATGTACCCTAATGCACACAGTCTGGGAAATAAACAGGAGGAACTGGAGCTATCAGAAAGCTATGATATAACAATAGCTGAAACATGGTGGAACAACTCACATGACTGGAGGATCATGATGGATGGCTATAACGTGTTTTGTGAAGACAGACAAGGACAAAGAGGAGAAGGACTCACTCTATATCAAGAAGACCCTTGAATGTATGAAAGTCAACTATGGCATTTATGGAAGCCCTACCAAATGTCTTTGGGTCCAAATCAGAAGAGGGACCAGTAGGCATCTGCTACCAACTCCCAAACCAAGATGATAAGACAAACAAAGAAATACTTCAGTCACTTAAGAAAGCTTTTGGTCAACAAAACCTGTTTCTTGTCAGGTGGCTTTAAGTACCCAGACATCTGTTGAAAGAACTGCACCGCAGTTCACATGTCATCCATTAAGTTCCTGGAATGCATAGAGGACTCCTTCCTCACGCAAACATTAGACACGCCAACCGGGAATGGGGCACTGCTGGACTTGCTACTCACAAACCAAGACAACCTGCTTTGTAGTATCTTGGTCAGTGATAGTCTTGACTGCAGTGATCATAATATTGTGGAGTCTAAAATAATGCTGAGCACACTGAAGTTCAGTCCCAAGACTAGAGTTTTAGATTTTAGAAAATCAGATTTCAGCTCGCTCTGGAGCTTGTGGAAAGCTCCATGGAGGATAAAGGTGCTAGTGAGTATTGGGAGTTTTTCAAGAACACAAAAACACAAAACCACAAAACCACAAAAACACAAAAACAATTTATCCCCTCTAAAGGCAAGAGAGCGGGTGGAGCAAGAGACTCCCTTGGCTTAACCATGAGCTTCTGGGTCTACTAAAGAAGCAAAAGGGAAATGTACCAGAGATGGAAAAGTGGGGTATTTGCCCTTGAATATTACAAGGGCACTAGCAGTGTATGCAGAAATGCAGTTAGGAAAGCAAAAGCTCAGCTTGAACTCCAATAGGCCAGAGGTGTCAAAAACTTCAAGTAAAGGTTGTTCAATTATATTAACAAATAGAAACAGAAGGAGAATAATCGCCCACTGTTAAACAGGAGAGGAGGATTATTCATAGAATTATAGAATCATCTGGTAGGAAAAGACCTCTGAGATCATCAAGTCTGTCCGCTTACTGAACAATATCCCTGAGAAACTCATCTACCTGTCTTTTAAAAACATCCAGGGATGGCGACTCAGCCACCTCCCCGGGCAGGTGTTCCAATGCCTGACCACCCTTTCAGTGAAGAAATTCTTCTGAAAGACTGGTCTGAACCTCCCCTGGTGCAACCTGTGGCCACTTCCTCTTGTCCTATCACCTGTCACTTGCGGGAGGAGACCAACACTTACTTCGCTACACTCTCCTGTCAGGCAGTTGTAGACAGTGATGAGGTCTCCCTTCAGCCTCCTCTTCTCTAAGCTGAACAACCCCAGCACCCTCAGCTGCCCCTCGTAGGACTTATTCTCCAGTCCCCTCACCAGCCTCGTTGCCCTTCTCTGCATGCGCTCCAGCCCCTCAATGTCCTTCTTGCAGTGAGGGGCCCAAACCTGAACCCAGCACTCGAGGTGCGGCCTCACCAGTGCTGAGCACAGGGGCACAATCACCTCCCTGCTCCTGCTCGCCATGCTGTGTCTGACACAGGCCAAGATGCCACTGGCCCTCTTGGCCACCTGGGCCACTGCTGGCTCATGTTCAGCCGCTGTGAACCAACACCCCCAGGTCCTTCTCTGAAGGGCAACTTTCCCACCATTCTTCCCCAAGTCTTTAACAATGCACGGAGTGATAGTAACCGATAGTGCTGAAAAGGCAGAGGTCCTCAATATTTGTTTTCACCTCTGTCTTTAACAGTGCTGTTGGGCCTTGGGTCTTTGAAACAAACATCTAGGTTGGTGCAGATGCAGACCAAACATTGGTGAATGAAGAGTTGGTGTGTGAACTATTACAGGATCTTGAGTCATGCAAATCAATGGCCCCAGATGCCATCCACCCAATGGTGTTGAGAGAGCTGGCTGATGTTGTTGTGAGGCCAATTTAATGGTCTTTGAGAAGTCATGGAGACCAGGGGATGTCCCCCAAGACTGGAAGAAAGCTAATATTACCCTCATCAATAAGAAAGGTTCCAAGGACCCAGCCAATTATAGACAGACGCATTACTTCAATCCCTTAAATTCCTGGAAAGGTTGAGTGAATACTCCTACCGACTGTCACAAGTCAACTGAAGCACCTGACTGTGAAAAGCCAACATGGATTCACTAGGGACAGATTGTGCTTGACAAACCTGATAGCCTTCTAGGACACAATGACCCAGTCAGTTGATGCAGGGTGAGTGGTGAACATGGTCTACTTGGACTTCTCCAAGGCTTTTGACAAGGTTATTTACAGCCTCTTCCTAGAGAAACTGACACGTTATGACCTAGACAAGTGGTCTGAGTGGTGGGTGAGGAACTGTCTTACAGGCTGCACCCAGAGTGTGACGGTAATTTTTCTTTCTTAAACTGGTAACCAGTCACAAGCAGGATCCCCCAGGGATCGATGTTGGGCCCGACATTGTTTAGTATCTTCATAAGTGACCTGGATGCGGGATCAAGAGCACCCTGATGAAGTTTGCAAGTTGACTGGGGAAGTTAACCCTCTAGAGGGACAAGCTATCCTCCAGGAAGGCCTGGACAGGCTTCAAGAGTGGACTAGCAGAAACCTTGTGAAGCTCAATGGAAATGAGAGTAAGGTTTTGGACCTGGGAATACATAACCCTGGGGTTCAGCTCAGACTGGGAGTCACGTAGAAAAGACAAGGGGTAATGATTATAAGTTGCTCCTGGATAGATTCTGATTTCATTCTGGAAGAAAATTTATCACCATGAGAACAGTTACACATTAGAATAGTCTCTCCCAAGGGAAGTAGTGGATTCCTCTTTACTTGATACTTTAAAGGCTCAGCTTGACAGGGTGCTGGACCATCTCATTTGAACTGTATATTATCTAAAAGATTGAACTAGGTGATTCCTAAGGTCCCTTCCAACCTGGCACTGATGTATGGTTCATACCTATTTGGTTCCCTTGCCATCATTGTCCTTTGCTCTTAACAGCTTTACTTCCTTCCAGATTTTCATGCCTCTGACATGTTCTTAAAGAGCTACTTTGCCCTATAATACCATCATTTTTGATACTACTAATTATTTCTTCTTCCAACATCATCCTAGTAGCACTTGCTCCAGATTAAATCAATATTTTCTTGAAGAAAAATCTGAGTTATACACAGATTTACAAATTAATTTCTAATGATGCCTTTCACTGTTTGGAATTGTATGCACTCTACTGTCTCTGAAAACAAATTTGTTGTCTTCTATGCTGCACCAATCCTTTGATTATATATTTCAGTGTATTTATTTATTTTTTTTTCTTGATCAATTCTAGTTGATGACTTGATTACTCTCCTGCCTTTTTTTTTTTACTTTTGAATGTCTTCACTGCAAATCTTGTTTCATTTAGCCCATGTCCACTGGTTCAGCTTTTCAACTTTCAACCATGAAACTTCCTTTCTCTTACTCCAGTCTTCCTCTGCAGTGATAGTGTGGTTTGCAAGGCACACGTTCTGTGAAGACTTAAAGATCTGCACATAATTGTGTTATGACAAGTTTCATCAGCATAATCATCCTTATTTTTGAGAACAGTTTGAAGACTGAAACTGAAAGGCAACCCTTTTCTTTCAAGAGGAACTCTCACCTCGTGTTTCCAGGTCTAACTCCATTTTAATTCTTATGTCAATGCCTGTTCTCTGCAACAATGGTAACTTCAATACGCAGTAGGTATCACATGTTTTACTGAGCCTTAATAGACTAAACCTTTGCTTTTTCTTTTGTCTAGAAATCCAGTTACTGGATCAACCTGGCACAATCCTCTTCCAATCAGTCCATATTACATTCTATTCCTGTTTTTAGTTATCTACAAGCTTTCCTTTCAAACTTTGTTATAAATTTGGCAAGATTGGTCTACCAGAGCAGTTTATCATTTCATAACACATTGACTGGCATTCATGACCTAATGTTTTCAGCAGCATATTTAAACAAATCTTTTTGAGGGGAGTGGACATGATTGTTTTCCCCATTCCTTCCTTCCTTTAAACATCATTGTAACTTATCTCCATTTTGGTATGGAAACCACCCTTCTCTCAGGTGCCATCCATTTAGTGCTGTAACATGACAGCTGTCAGAAGTCTCGTGGATTCCAAAATATGCTTGTGCTGTGAACTTCCCTTTTTTTGCTTTTTTTGTACAAATAGCATAGTTATATATTCAAAATCTCCTTCTATGCTTTAACATACAGTTGGAATTCCTGCTTGTATAAATGTTATTCCACTAGATGGTACCACAATCATTGCAGACAATGGGATCTGCATTATTGTTCTATAATTTGAGAAGAATTCACTTATGTTGTAACTTTAATATTTTCCTTTTAGTCCTACAGAGTAGGAGCTGAGGAGGGTGTAAACCAAAATCCTATGGAGATTGGTATATTTGTATATTAATAATAAAATCATCATTCTTATATAGTCTTTGCCCTCTATTCTTACAGCTTAATTTAATTCACGTCAGTGGAATTTTTCAGAGGGCAAAATTTTAGGCTAATTAAAGTCAATCAAATACATGTGCAACCTCTGCAAATTCAGCCTCTCCAGCACATTTTGTTGATTACTTGGAATAATCAAACCACACAAAACAGTACAAATCTAGGCTTTGCCAGCTAAAAGTGCACACGCTTGTTCTTCAAGCAGAAAGGAAGGTATTTTCACCAAACCTTGTTGCTAGTCTACCTTGTACATAAGTTCTTACATATCATACAATTTTAGCTGGTTCTAAGAGATTTGTTTTCACCTTGAAAATCATAAAAACGGAAAGATGGGATTCGGGGTGGGGGGACGACACAAGAGGGGATTAAGCTACAAAAGAAGAAATAAAGTGAATTGTCCCTTTCCTCCAAGTTTTTAAAAGTATTTTGTTCTTATTGGGGTATCATCACAAATTACTTGCTTGTAGCCACTTGAAAACGTAAGACTGTCAAGGATTACATTAAGGAATAAAGGCTTACATTCTGACTTGCTCTAATTCCAGAGTCATGGGTCAGTAAGAAAGAGGAAAAAGCTTAAACAAACTTGCCAATGCTAACAGAATTGGTTGCAAAAATATATTCACCTTCCATTTTATTTGTGATTAGTCATAACTGACATAGTATTGAGAAAAGCTTTAGATATTTCTTGGTTTCTTATTTCCAAATGAACTCTGAAATTTGCTTTTGCCTTTTTGGGAGCTGAAACTTTAGTGAGATTGCTGTGAAATTAAGCCTGCTCCATGCCCAAAGTATAAAAATGGGACTAGAATAAATAAGTAAAAATATATGTTTATTTAAAAATGAAATGGTAGTAATGTTTTAAGTAGATGTTTGGATGGCTTAGAAGTTGTTTATGTGACTTTTCCTGGTCCTGTTTAAAAAATTAAAATACAATAAAATAAAAGGAAGGAGCAAATTAAAAAAAAAAAAAAAGGCAAATGTTCCACATTTACCATCACTTCATATAGACAGGAGAAACTTTAGTTCAAAAGTACTTTTTTATTTCAGTGAAATTATGGGACAAATTTAAGTTCATGATGATTTTTTTACACTTTTTTCCTCACTTCGGGCACTCTGTTAATCCTCGTTGTGTGGACTTTTTCAAAATAACATTTATTTTTAAGTGCTATGTAATGATTGTTTCATCACCAGTACTGTAAACTGTATTATGTGGTTAATACCAACAGCAGAATAAAAGAGTACTTCTTGATTCCATCTGGACAAAGTAAGCTTCAGATTTTGGAAATTTTTTAACTTGAATACTAAGATTTCTGCCCTAAGTATTCAAAAATGCAAGAGATTTTGTCATTAAGACTTTTCCATTGTCTTAACTGGAAATAGGACCTTTTCTACACAGAGAGCTTTTGTGAACAGCATACTGTACCGGCATTAGCCCCAAGACTTCCTTTCTTTTTTAGTTCTATGTGTAGAGTTGGAGATTTATATTGGCCATAAGACGCATTGGGGGTGGGGAAGGGACACTCATTTCTATGATTGCCTTCTCTCTGGAGGCTCAAATTGAAAGATTGGTTGACGCTATAGTACGTTATCATTAGAAAGTGTTGTGGTAGGAGAATGCTGATTAGGCTGATTAGCTCTGGTTTTCTGTGGGGCTAGAGAGCTGCTTGAAGCTGCAGGGTAATATGCAGTTGCACAGTAGGCTTCCAGAGACAGGTACCATGCTCTTTATCCCTCTGCTATAAGAAAGACTCCAGGAGCTAGCTGCTGAGTTCGGGAATGGGAACATTTGGGAGTGTTGATATATCTGGATATCTCTTAGCTGCAAAGTGGAGGGAGTTCTTAGTTCAGGCTGGCAAAGACTTGCATACAGCAATCAACAGCAAAGTTTAGCTTCACCCGAATGTCTTCTGTTAGCTTGAACTTGAGCCACTAGATAATATAAAGCTCCATATTTTCTTATCTTCCCAGGTTTTAGTCCAGGGAAAATATCAAAGACAAACACCAAGCCAAAAAGACAAAAAAAAGTTTATAACAGCTTTCTTTGGAGTATAGATGCACCCTGAGTTCCCAGGGCTTCTCATGTTGGCTTGATGGGTAATTTGCAGTGAAAACTTTATTCAGAAAATAGATGAGCAGCCTTTTTGTTGTAAAAAACCCAGTATTTTTTGCGATGTGCATTTTACTATTTAATTTGCCTGAAAGAAATGACATTAGAATAGATAGATGTGCAAATATATTAGAATCTGGATTTGTGCTAGACTTTTCAGAAAACATGATTATTACACAGATATAAGGTAGAACTTATGGTGCAGGAGAAATTAACAGCACTATATGTCAATATTTCCTTCAAAAATAGTCCGCACTCTATACCCTGATAATTTCAGGCCAGCTGTATTCTTACCACTACCTGTGACTGAGTACAGGTATCAAAATCTTTGTAGTTTTGTGACTACTGAACCCTTCGTTCTGTTGCTGGCATCATGAAATGTTCAGGCACTGTATATTTTTTATTAATATATACTCCATTCATAAAGGTAGTACAAATCACTTCTGGAAGTTAAGAACACTAACAAATACTGTATTAAATATGTTCTTACAATCCACTCCACTGACATAAAACAGATGTGATAAATGTGCCAGATTGCAGAACTTTGTATTGAGATACTTGCTAATCTTTTTCTCATATCTTTTAATTCAAACCACTCTTACCTTGTTCCCTCACAAACCTCCTCCTGACTTTGGCCAATTTGACCACTCACTCCAGCAGGAGCTTGATGGCAGGAGAATACTTGTTCTGTTACATCTCTGCACCTCAAGTGCTACCTCTACATGCTTATGTAATTAAAGAGAAAGTGCTCAGTAGCGAAAGCTGAAATCACTCAAATTTCATCAGAGGTGAGGGGTTGTCGTTAAGAGGTTTATATCATTCTAATAATAACTAATTTGTTAAAGAGAACACTGTCCTGCGTTCACCTCCTTGACTGGTTTGAATGACAGTGTGCTAATTCACTAAGCTGCTTTATGACTGATCAACTTGACTTGCCTTTGGCATTTATGGATGTCTTTGTTATCATTTAGCTCAAGTGGTTTTTTCCCTCTAGTCTTCCTAGAAGCTATGGCTTGAGAGAAATTCTTATGAGTCCCAGTGATTTATTTCTCAGTAGTTAGAGCTTCTGCTTTCTTGACCTTCAAGTGGGCTCTGAGAATGAAATACTTTCCCTGCAAGTTCATGTTTTTTCCATTGTGAATAAGGAAAAATATTTAAATTTAGTTCATTTTCCTCTTCAAGGTCAAGTCTCTTTTGTCTCATCATTTCCCAACCAGAAGTGACTTTTTTATGATTGTGACAAAGGGAAAATTTTTAGGTTATATGAACATAATCGTGAGATAATGTTGTCACATTGCTTGTAGTGGATATTTGTATGTAATACAAACCATTAGAGTTATAGTTAGAGTCAGTCTTTATTTTAGGGTTCCAGCACTCTTTGCCTTTTGTATTTCCAGAATTTAACTATGTTGACAGAAACTTTTCCATAACTGATTTCTGTTCTAGCCTGGCTTTATTTTGAGAGCTGATGGAAACCTCTCCACTGGTTCCTGCCGAGAACCCTTATTTTGCTTCAGTGAAATAAGGACAAGTATTAATTTTTGTCCCCACTTGCCCCATGCCAATTTTTGACAAAAGCCTTCTGTCATCCAGTATTGGATTGTGTGAATTAGCTAGAAATAATCCAAAGAAAGAATTATTTGAGTAGCAGATAGTTATACTAGTTTATTTCTTTCTGGAGTTCTATCTGGTTGTTCAAATCTTGGATATGACTCAGTGAAGTGATAGTTTAGGTGATGGTGCTTTGGTCTGAACCATTCATTCAATTTCAGTAAAGGCGCATGTTGCAAAATGCTATTGTTGCATATGAAAAAAATGCAATTTGCATAACAGTAAAATGGATGCACGTGTTAAAGATCAAGGCTGCAAAGCAAAATAGAAGTTTATAAATTCTGTTAGTGGGAAGCTCAGCTTGCTATACTTGTTTTTCTCAGCTTCTTTAATGAAAGAATACATTTTGCACAAGAACTCTGTCTTGCTTGATGTGTGAAATGGGAGTTAATCAAGGTGGTGTATTATGTTATGCTGGTTTTGGCTTGGATAGCATTAATTTTCTTCCTAGTAGCTAGTATGGGGCTATGTTTTGGATTTGTGCTGAAAACAGTGTAGATAAAGTTTACGTTATTGTTGAGCAGTGCTTTTACAGAGTAAAGGTCTTTTCTGGTCCTCACACCACCCTCCAGCAAAGTAGGCTAGGGGTGCACAAGAAGTTGGAGGGGGATACAGCTGGGACAGCTGACCACAATTGACCAAAGGGATATTCCATACCATATAACATCACGCTGAATAAAAGGAGGAGCTGGCTGGGGAGCAGCAACTGCTTCTTGGTGGCAGCTGCTGCTTGGGGATTGGCTGGGCATTGATCAGTGTGTGGTGACCAATTGCATTGTGCATCACCTGCTTTTGTATACTCTTTTATCATTATTATTAATTTCCATTCCTTTTCTGTCCCATTAAATTGTCTTTATCTCAACCCATGAGTTTTACCTTTTTTCTCATTCTCTCTCCTATATCACTGCAGGGGGAGTGAGCAAACAGCTGTGTGGTAGTTAGCTGTCTGCCAGGTTAAGCCACAGCAGTCCCTTTTGGTTCCCTGCATGGGACTTGGAGGGTTCAAGATACTGGCAGGTTTGACTGGAATGTGCTAGATCCAGTTTATAGCTGTTATTGCTGTTTAGCTATTGATTGACAGGCTCACACACTTGCCACTGGGCTTGTTTGTCTTGCTGTTTACTGGAGTCTAGTGCTCAGTAGTGGCTGGTTTTCACCCTGCTACTTGGTGTACTGTTTAGAGTCTTACTGTGCTGTGCCTGCAATCATTTCCGTAACAGCAATTAACCTTGCTGCTGTTTCTGTGCTGCTGTACTGGACAGGCTGGGACTCCACTGTGAACTCAAATGGAAGGAACTGTGACCTGTAGATGAGCCCACATGGGAGCAGGACACCCCAAAGAATCTGTGGCTGTGAATAAGTCCACACCAAAGCACGTACATCTCAAAGCATCTGTGGCCATGGTTATATCTGTGTTGCAGCAGGTATTCCTTCAAAGAGATTGTGGCTCAAGGATAAGTCCACACTGGAGAAAGTACACCTTGAAGCATCTATGGTTGTGGATAAGTCTATGCTGCAGCAGGTGTACCTTGAAGCATCAAAGGCTGTGCATAAGGTCATGATCAGACACCTCAAAGCATGTGGTGATGGATAAGCCCATGAGAGCGCAAGTACACCCTTGGAGGGACTGCAGCCATGCATAAGTCCATGCTGCAGAGGATTTGCTTCTGAAGGGACTGTGGCTTTGGGTGAGGCCATGCTGGAGCAGGTTATGTCTCTGAAGGCATTGTGGCCCATGGAGAAGGCCACATTGAAACAGGTGAACCTCAAAGCAACTGTGTCTATTCTGTGGCAAGTATACCATTAAAGACTGTAGTTCATAGGTAATGCTCCACTTGTAGCAGCTACATCAAGAGACTTCAGTCTGCAGATAAGTTCAAATTGGAGCAGGGGTAAGGGAAGGAGTTCATTGCAAAGTTGAACACTGGTCTGGTCCAAAGGGACCAGGAGTGGAGACTGTAATTGACAAAGTTTTAGATTGTTGTAATGAGGAATTTGGGTTGCCTGTTATGGGAATTACTATAGCAGGAAACCCTTGGTGCTAGCCAGGCTACAAGCAAGGGGAGGAGTTCATTGCAACAATGAACCCTATAAACTGGCACAGAGGGACCAGGGTGGAGATTGTAATGCATATACCTTTAAATTGTTGTAGCCCATGAGTTTAGTTACATGTAGTGCAAGTGCAGTAGTGACTTGACCTGAGCTGGCTTTGGTGCCCAGTAACTCTATGCAGTACACTAGCTTTTGTGTCCTGAGTGACTACCATAACAGATGGAGTACAAAGTCATGGATTAAATGAACTCAAGGGATGTTTTGTGAACATTTGTGGATATTTTACAGACATCTCATAGGGACGGTCCATAGACCAAAAGAATTACATACGTGTGTTATATCAAAGTGTGGGAAGGGCAGAGATGGTTGATAAGGATATATTAGATAGTGTGGGACATGAGCACTACATAAACGGCATGGAATAAGGGTGGAGAATATGCTGGTTTGAGCTGGGCTGGGATAGAGTTAATTGTCTTCACAGTAGCCATTATGGACTATTTTTTGGATTTGTGCTGAAAACAATGTTGGTAATTCAGAGGTGTTTTTGTTATTGCTGAGTCATGGTTACACAGAGCCAAGGCCTTTTCTACTTCTCATATCATCCCACCAGCAAGCAGAAAGCAGACTGGGGATGCAATAGAAGTTGGAGGTGGAATGAGCCGGGACAGCTGACCACAACTGACCAAACAGATATTCCATAATGTATATGCTTAGCATATAAAGCTGGGGAAAAAGTAAGGAAGGAGTAGGGAGAATATTCAGAGTTATGGTGCTTGTCTTCCCAAGTAAACATTACACTTGATGCAGCCATGCTTTCCTGGAGATGGATGAACACCTGCCTGCCAGTGGGATGTAGTAAATAAATTCACTGTTTTGCTCTGCTCCTGTGCGCACCTTTTGCTCTACCTAATAAATTGTCTTTATCTCAACACACAGGTTTTCCCACTTTTGCTCTCCTGATTCTCTCCCCATCCTACCGGGGGGTAGTGATTTAGTGGCTGGGTGGGGCTTAGTTGCCACCAGGGGTAAACCACAATCTGTTTGGACTGGGAGATTGGATTCCAGTCTTTCTACTGAGAGAACTGAAGGTCAAAAGTGAGAAAAACAGAAGACAACAATTGGAGAGTCACACTGAATCTTCATACTGTGAACATGGACAACAGGGTTCTTTCTCATGTGTCTTTTTTGCTTTTGTGGTTCTCTTTTTGTGGTTAATCACTAACCTGTTGTGCTTTAATTGAACTAAAAAAAGTCTGTTATACATGGTCTGTTTTTTACGTCGTCCTCTAGGGACAAGGTTTATTATGGTAGTTTTGTTTTGGAACATTGTAATATATAATCTTAGGGAAGGCTCATCAAAGATATCTGCCCTTTACTCTGTTGAAGTTGGGCTTTACAGTAAATCTTGACTTGATGGGAAGGGCTCTAATGGTTATGTCTGACGTTTTGTAAATATCTGCCTTGACATGTCAGGCTTGATGTCATTTGCTTTTCGTGTGTTAAGAGACAAATGAAGATGCAAAGTGAAGAATGTCTTGTTGAAGTACCACTGAGTAGTAGTCAAAATGGTCAGGATATTATAAACAGTGGAAAAGTGCTATGATGACAGTTAATAATCAAATGGGTATTCCAGGAGCCCAGTGTACCCTGTTCTCTAGCTTTCTATTTCAACTGGGTTTTTTTTCAGAATCTAAACCATTTTTATTCCTCCTCTTTAAACAGTTATGTGTAATATGTTTAATTTTATCTTTTTGTGAAATATGATCAAGAAATGAGTTTCAAATTAGTTCTGCCTCACTGAATAGCAACAGAGAGCAAATCCTTTTCAGATTCTAGTTTTAAGGGAACAGAACTTCATAGAGGAGAAAATTCTGTAATTTACATCCTAAGATGCTGCTGGGAGCAGAAGGGAAAGTCCTAGATTGTGTCATGGTCAACAAGGGATGGAATCAGCCACAGTTCCTCCAAAGGAGAAACATTGAAATTATAAAGTAGTAATAATATATAACATAGTACTAAAATATTGAGGTACCTATTTCAGTTTGAATTTGGTCAAAGTATGAGGCCAATATGTTTGGATTTTATATATATGTACGTTGATGGTTTGTATATTATGTAGGCTTTGTAATATTTGTCTTCATTTTTGTTATTTAGTAATTTGCCTCCAGGTATGGTTCTTTGCATTTTGTCAGGGCACTGAAGGGGCCAAGGGCAGGCAGATAGCTGGGGGGAGCAGTTCCAGCACCGGGCACATGCTGTCTCCTTGGGGAAAGGGCCAGGCTGAGGCCAAGATGGGACACCAGCCCATGGGTGAGCTTTGCTTGGCAGGGCCCAAGGCCAGTCTGTGAGAAGCTGGAGACTGTGAGAAGCTGTGAGAAGCTGGGGCTGGATATTCCACAGCTGCACTGCTGGGACAGGGACTGGTGACCCTGGAGGGGCTGAGGTGGGGTCCTGGGCCCATGGAAGATGTTCCAGAGGCAGCAGATTGGGATAGTAAGGCATAGAAGTGGCCTCATGGCCCTTGAACAATTTATATAAATGTCTCCTACTACAGATAAAGATGAGAAGAGAATCTTCTGAGTTTAAGTTTTGACAGGTCTGTAACAGGGACAAACCTCACAAAGCTGGAAGGGCCTATGGACCTGAGGTGGAGTCGGTGATGTCAGCCTAGCAAAGGAGGTTAAAATGGAGGGTGCTTGGTCTTAAGAGCAGAAGAAAGGGTGCTCAAGGTGAAGGAAAAGTCTACCTAGAGGAAAATGTTTCTGCTCTACCTCTGTCAGCCTGAGATCTGAACAATAGAATAGGTTAGCTTTGTAGGGATCTCTGGAGGTCAGCTAGCCCAGCCCTTTGTGCGAAGTAGGTCTGATGAGATCTGAGCTGTGTCCAGTTCTGTTATGAATACTGCCAGGGATGGAGATTAAAGAGCCTCTCTGGATTGTGATGCCTTTTTTTAACACCCGTTTGGTTTAAACAAAAAAATAAATCCTTACACCTACCTGGAATTTCCCATGTTCCAGTCTGAGTCTGTAGTCTCTTGTCCTATCACTCTGCACATCTGAGAAGAATCTGGCTCTGCCTTTGTGTCTTCTGATCGGGTTTTATAGACAGTGTTATGGTCTCCCTTTAGCTTTCCCTTCCAAAGGCTTTATGAATAAGCACAATTTTCTACACTTCTAATTATGTGTGCTTCAGTCCTTGACCATCTCAGTAGTCCTCCACTGGACTCATTCCTTTATGTCTGTATGCTATAGAAGATAGTTCAAGGTGAAATCTCTTTGGTTCATGCTGTCTTTCCCATCTTCCAGACAGCAGTAGCTGTATGCCCTTGTCAACGTGCTATGAAGTCATTCCGTCTTATATACATACCTATAAGCTTTACATGAAATGAAACAGGTCTGGGGGAGGCTGACATCTGAACACTTAATATCCAAAAGGTTAGCTGACCTTTCCTGTGAGGAGAACTAAGTTGAAATGCCTATTATACACTGAGTCATTTGTTTACCTTAGGATTTGATACCACTGCCTGAATCCTTAAATTTACATGAGGATGCGTTTATGGCAAGGGACTAGATGTCCAGGTAATTTAGGTTCTTTCCAGATTGGATGTCAACTAAATGGCAAGTTCGGGGACTGAAATTTGAGACTTGGTTCTAAAAATAATGTTGAATGTGCCTTTATGCACATGCCCAAATTCGATCTCCATTTCATGGCACAAGCATTTGCTGTTTACAACAAGGCAGCCTGGAGGCCACAGATGAATAGATTACTGGAGTATGTTCCATTACAGCAAACCTCAATATATTATTAAATATATAGGTGCTTTTGGCTGGCCCAATTAATCATTTGTTTTGAAGGTGGCCATGGCACCAAGCTAGAATTGCCAAAAAAATAGTGGTGTGTTTTATTTTTTTTTATGTCTCATCTGTGAAATACTGGACAAGAAATGACTAGTATGGGACAGGTGTTAAGTGCATAGTTTAGTGTTCTTGTGCCAAAACCCAGCTCGAGCCATAATATTTTCATATCAGTTGTGCTTGAGGAGAAAAAGGTGGCAAAATCCATTTCCGGAAACAAGTACAGAGTTGTCTTTGGATTTAGCAAATGTAGCAGATATTAGCTACATTTAGACTTTGTACCTGAATAGTATCAAACCCCTATTTTGCACTTAAGAAAATGCAAGTTTCTAATCATTTTGGTTTAGGTGTTAGAACAAACAAGCCTACTGTAGGCAAAAGCTACCTGCTTAAGTCTGTAGATGACTCTGCAGAAAGTCAGTCTTCTCTCATCTCAGAGGGTTAGTAATACCCAGATTCACAGTGTGAAATGAGTTCTGCAAGTGACCTCCTACAGATCAGACATGCTTGGTGGAAATGCAATATATTGTGAATAGAAGTATTGGAGTTTTTTCTAATACCATATTTTTCTCTTTAGAAGATATTCCTGCTGTCAGTATTGGTAGGGGCTCATGCCATTACTGCTATTTCTGAAGACTGGATGATTCTGTTTTATAAATAAAGACTCTAGATCTTGAGCTGGCTGTGGCCACTATTACTTCTACCAAGACAGGTGATGTCCTCTCTTTTTCAAGCTCAGAGCTGGCTCAAAAATTTTTAATTAGGCAAAATCAGTTCTGTGCTAGGTACACAGCAGGTTTTGTTGGAGAGACAGTAAAACCCCAGAGAAGCAACTGCAAGGGCAGTCGTAACAGATTTGGAATATACTGGGTGATTTCAGAGAACCCTGAGAGGAAGCGTAGTCTGCCGTGAAAGGCAGTCTTCAGGTCTGTGGGCCCTGGTAGTTAAACTGTATTGGGATACTGGGATAAAGTTGGATACAAGCATAAATGTGGTGAGATTAATATAGTTACTGTCTTTGTAGTTATTGTTTGAAGGTGTGATTTATCTAAAACATCTACATTTTGACTAATTTTAAAAACTGCTAGGACTGTGTAAGGGGAACTGTTTTTAGATAAAACCTCCACCCATGGTATAGTTTAAATATAAGAATTATGGGAAACTTGGGAAGGTCCCTAAAAAAAGAAAAGTGATTTGAGATGAATAATAAATACTGTAAGAGGAGGAAATGTGTGGAACTAGTAGGAACCAGATTAAACAGAAATTAAACTCTTGTCAAAATACTAAAAAGATTTTGGTTTTATATCACTAGTACAGAGTAAATTAATCACTATAGTATTAACTTTATTTGGAAAGGTAAACTTTTTCTAAGTATCGTCATACTTCATGTACTGATCTTTGTATTATCTCCATTCCATGAAAAATCCAGATAATTTAGGTAGGAAAGATACTGCAATGCAGAATGGTGTTTATCTGGATGGGTGGCATGGTGCAGTGACACAGAATGTTTGCTAGGATCAGCAGGATTTTTGTGAGAACTGTTTTTTTATAGAAAACTGCAGTTTTATTTCACTAAAAGTATTCATGTGCTTCAGTTGGTCCTGGGAAGTAATTTTGCCCAAACAACCACATTGAAGTTTCAATTTTCCTGAAACATTTTTCTTCTGTTTGTTCAAATTCTTCATACTTGGCTAATAAAGTGGCTTCATTGCTGCTGACAAAACTGGCAAAGAGAAAATGGTTCTTGTACACATTCTTGTGCTTTAGAATCCTCGTGGTTAGAAGTGTCCTGAGACTGGTGTTCAAGAGACCTCATTCAAATCCTCTGAATCAGAGAGGCTTGAAAATTATATATCCCATTGCTCAGAAAGTGCCTAGGCTATGCCGCATGAGCTACGCACAGCTAGTAGGGGCCCACTACGAAACTGAACTTTTACACAGAAAGATCCTGAAGTGGGACTACTCATCCTAAATACTAGATTCTTCACAAAATAAACTTTTAAAACTCTTTTTTTTTCTCTCTTAATATTTGGCAGAAGGTCATTTTGTGTTGAATAAGAGCATTTTAATAAAGAATGAAAAGCAATACATTGTTTGCAAGGCTCACAACACTTATTAGTAAACATAAAATGTATAATCAGATTTGAAACAGTTTCAGCTCCAGCGCTGTCTCTGGTTTAGTTTACCAGGATATATACCCTCACAAGAACTTGTTATAATACCCATATAGAGGAAAAAAAGGATTTTCCGTATGAAAGAAATGTGCAGCAATAAATTAATTTCTCATGTTCATTGCCTTATTCTAACCACCTTCTGGAGAGCACTAGTAAATATTAATTTAGACTTAGTGCAAAAATTTAATTAAATAAATGGAGACGGATATTATTCAACTTCTTCACTAGAAATCATGGCCCAACAATGAAAGTGCATCATTCTCCTAGGAAACTTCAAGGCCAAGGAAACAAGCTTTTATCATGTTAATTCTTGTGGGATATCACTTGAAAGAAGAGAATGAATATAGGTATATATTAAACCAAATGTAACCAAAGAACCAAATAAATGTGTGAAATCTGCTGGAAAACTTAGAGTAGACCAAATCACTAAGTGGGAAATTTTGAAAGATACACAAAACTATTAAATGGCCATTTTTAAAAAAAAGAGCAAAAATCCTATTTAGTAATACTAATAGGAATATTTGCAAATAGCTCTTATTTTCTGAATCCTATAAGAAGTCAAATTTTGCCTTTGTTGATTTTTTGCATTTATTCATTTTAAGTCATATGTTTAGTACTACAAACAAAGCTAATCCTTCATGATTTGAAAGTTGCTTTGTAATCTAAATTACTAAAACAGATTTGATTGATTTTGTATTCTCGGATTTTTGGGTCCCACTGAAAAAAACAGGGCACTAGAACTACTCATTTCCTCTAAATGGAGGAGGAAATGAAAAAAATTAAGTTCCCAGTAGGATTTCCACGGATCCATGTGACAAACTTAGCCTTGTCTACTTCGAATTTTAGATCTGCTAATAATACATTAAGCTATATAGTTAAATCTATGTACAGGATTAATCTTCTTTTGCTCTAATAGCTTTGGAATGGTTAATGAAAACGTGTTTTGTCTTGGCTGTTGATGCTTGGAGTTTTTCTGCCACTACTTCTGACTTTGCTTCTTCCTCAGGCACTTTTACTTGATGGTAACCAGGTGTGAGTGTCTGAACAGACAACTGACCATTTCTACTGCTGTAGCTGACTTATTAAAAGAATAAAATGTTCATTTAGGGTGCAGGCTGCTGCTTATATCACCTCAATCTCTTCAGGAAGTTAGATTTTTAAGTCTCTGATTGAGCTATAGCATTACTTGGTTAATTATGAAGCTAATCTCTTAGGCTACTAGCTTGACTCATAGATGCGAAACCAAGCAAACATTCATATTTCTCCAGTCACTTTCAAAGCAGTGAATTATAGCAAAATTTCAATTCAGCAGTGATTGAAGTCAGCAGATCTTGGAAACTAATATGAAAGAATCTGAGATCAGACAGTAACCAAAGTGCTCAATCATTTCATCAGATAGTGATGTGCATCAGATGCATCTATTTTCAAAAATACTAAACCTTGAAAGCAGGTTTGGGATAACATTACGTTCAGACAACATTACAAGCCTTAACTTTGTCAGACTCGCCTACTTCATCCATAGGTCTTGGTCATTTTCTGAAGTCAATAGTGAACAGGTCTATTTTAACGCAAACCCATAACTCTGATCTCAAAAACATTAAAGTAATTCATCTCTGTGTCTAGTGTCAAGTATGATTTGATTAATTAGAGCAGCAAATGGTCAACTGGAAAGGTTACTTCCCTATCCATCAGGAACTTTGGAAAGATGCTTAGCTGAGGAAGTTCATACTGATGTTTCACTGTGTTCTTTGAATTACAGTAAAGGAAGTGGTCGCATCTGGGTGGGCTTTGTTTGGACCATGATGGGAACTTTGCCAGGTCACAAGATCTGTTTCTGTTAAAGATGCTGGGTCCATCTAATTCATTTCAGGGAAATCTTTCATAATTAGCTGACTCATGCACTAAAAAGATCCAACCCAGATGAAGGGAGGGGAAATGGTGAAATAGTTCGCTGAGCTACAGCTTCCCTCTCTAATATCTTTATTAACTCTTAAATGTCTTTATTCATCCTATCTGTAGGCATGAATGAAGAATCTAACTTTAACTTTGTCTTTAACTTTCTAGCATTGTAATTTGGAAAGGATTATAACTAGGAAAGGATTATAAATATTTATTATAATGTTACAAGAAATATTTTACAATTGTTTGAAGCGTTTTAAGTAAAGAGACGACATCATAACAGTAGCTATTGGGAGCTTAAATTATTTCTTTGCCTACTTTATCAAGAAGCCATTATATAAACTTGTGTGATATGTATTGTATGCCTGCATTTTATCCCAAGCTTTTTACTTCAGTCAAAATTCACAAAAATAAAAATCAGATGAATGAATACAACGCACTTCCTAAAACTAATCTGACTCATCATAATGATCAATGGGATGTCAGATGAACAGCCTGTATCATTGGACAGGCTTTGTTTTCCACATAATGTGGTCTTATTGTCATACTGATGACGTAGGAAGCTCATCTGATATTTCTGTCTTCAAAGACATGCCTTGAGCATAGCGAACTCTGAAGAATGTTATGCAAGTTCTGATGGATTCACTCTACTCAGCAGATGTTTTTAAAGTAGTTCTCTGGTCCAAAGATTATTGCCACTTGCACAGGTCTCCACTCTGATTTATAAGGCTCTGTTTCTCAAAGAGAGAGGCAGTGCTACAGTGGGAAATGTCTACATAATCTCTTGTATGAGCAGAGGAGGAGGGACTCTTGGAAGAAAAGGAGGAATGTTTCCCAGACAGAGAAATGAGAAACTATGGTAACCACCGACTTTGGTAGTTGGGGTCCAAATAGCACCTGAATAGTATAATTGTTTTTAGATTCCTAACAAAGGTAGCCCTGATGACTGTTCTAGAGCATCATTTAGTCCATGCTATGTGCCTTGCATGTGTTGCTACAAGCTTAGAAGACTGTGTTTCATCTGTTAGTTTAATAAGATACCCGGTTTTCCAGAAAGGAAATGTAAAATGGAGAAATCTAAGCAGCTGAAGTTCTGCTGGAAGACTAAATGTGGAAAGCATAAATGTTGAGGGAGAAAAGAAGAAGAGAAATTTTAGAATGTTATTATTAACATATTTGTAAACAGAGCAGTTATTGAGTCCTACTGCACTCAATGCAATTAATTTGTGGCCTTTAGCAGAAAATATATCCGCTTGCCTTGGGCTGAATGGCTACTATATTTTGGTACTGCCAGCTGAAAAAAAGGCTGAAGACTTGAGAAGGTGAAACTAACTGGAAACTATCCAACTAGACTTATCTCCAACATTTCAGAATTTTGTAAGGGTTTTGCTCCTTGGGCAGGCCTGCTTCAGTGGCTGAGAGGGGAAAAAAGGGAAAGGATGAGTAACAGGGCCATGGCAATCAAAAAAAAAAGCAAAAGGCTGAGCCCTCTAGGTCACAAGCCTTGTGAAAGAAAGCTAGAAATTGTAATTCCTAGAAGTGTAAGTTTGGAAGACACACACTTCTGGGGTCATATGATGTTCAAACACTTGAGATCAGCAAATGGTATCCAGAACTTTCCTGTTTTATACCTGCCCATGAGAGATAAAAATGCTGCTCTTCCAGTCAGAGAGAAGGTAGATGTTCCTCTATGTAGTTTATCATGCTGTTTGTAGTTTCTGTGTTACTCAATTCAAGAGGAACAAAGATAAAGAATGTCTTTGGTGCTTAAGGGTTTGAATTAGCTGCTTTTAATAACTAGTTGTCAATTTTTCTCACACAGCATTTTCTAACTAGTGAATTTATCTAGTGTGGTACCAGGGTAAGAGAAAGACATGCTCTACAAGCTCTACAAGCTACTTCTAAGCTGAAGTATCCTGCTTGTAAAGAATTGCAAAGCCCTGTGTCAGAACAAGGATGCAGTTTGAAGTCCCTTAGAACACTCTTCTATAGACAACAATCTGAATGACTATCAAAAGTAGATGCTTTTCAAGTAAACAGAAGACCAGGACAGCTGTCAAACATATGTGGGACTTTCATCCTTAAATTACAAGCAAGTGTTCCCATTGTATGAATCCTTATAGTTGGTATATTTATTCCCATTTCTTCTTAAAAGTTAATACTAAAAGAAGGCTAGTGTTTACATTGTCCAAGAACAGAGGACAGTCTAAAATAAGGGACCACAAATCTCATATAATCAGGCATTGTTTGAAACATCTGCTCCCATTTAGGCTTGGGAGTAGCCTACATCTGTTTTACATGCTTTTTTTTTTATGTAATTGTTTCCCCTATTCAATTTTAAGTAAAATTTTTGATTTGTATTTAACTATAGTAGTTACAAAGAAATTAATCTCAGTACTAATGTTGTGAACCATATGATTTTAGAGATCTTGAGACAGAAACCTCGTGACCTTGGATCATAAAATATACCAACATTTTACTTCTGTATTAATTCTAATTTTTCAGGCTTTTGACTCATGAAAATTATTTTTAAGCACTTTCTCAAACTGTGGTTTTGAACCACAGGTATGAGAACTGTACTGAGTATAAAAACTCTGAATTTTTTATAATTATATGTCACCAGGTAGTGATGTTTTATGAGAACTGTCAGTAAAACAATATTTTCATAGAATGAAAAAGTCATTGAGTTAGAGGAGATCTTTGGTACTTGATATCAGTTAAAATAGAGTGAGATGGGACTTGTTACTTTATAGAATCATAGAATCATAGAATTGTAAGGTTGAAGAGACCTTTAAGATCATTGAGTCCAACCGAGCATTTCTCCCCACTAAACCATGTCCCTAAGGAACTCACCTACCTGTCTTTTAAACACCTCCAGGGATGGCGACTCCACCACCTCCCTGGGCAGCCGTTCCAATCCCTGACCACCCTTTCAGTGAAGAAATTCTTCCTGATGTCCAGTCTAAACCTCCCCTGGTGCAACTTGCAACCATTTCCTCTCGTCCTATCACCTGTCACTTGCAGAGCCCAGCACCCACCCTGTCACAAGCTCCTTTCAGGCACTTGTAGACAATGATGAGGTCTCCCCTCAGCCTCCTGTACTCCAAGCTAAAAAACACCATTTCCCTCAGTCTCTCCTCATGGGGCTTATTCTCCAGCCCCCTCACCAGCCTCGTTGCCCTTCTCTGCACACGCTCCAGCCCCTCAGTGTCCTTCTTGCAGTGAGGGGCCCAAAACTGAACCCAGCACTTGAGGTGCGGCCTCACCAGTGCTGAGTACGGGGGCACAGTCACCTCCCTGCTCCTGCTCGCCATGCTGTGTGTGACACAGGCCAAGACGCCATTGGCCCTCTTGGCCACCTGGACCACTGCTGGCTCATGTTCAGCCGCTGTGAACCAACACCCCCAGGTCCTTCTCTGCCAGGCAGCTCTCCGGCCACTCTTCCCCAAGCCTGTAACGCTGCATGGGGTTGTTGTGTCCCAAGTGCAGGACCCAGCACTTGGCCTTGTTGAACCTCATCCCGTTGGCCTCAGCCCGACTGCTTCCTCCTTCTAACACGTGAAATTATACCATTCCTGTTCAACATTTTACTCTGAAGGCAACCTGCTTAAAAATGATGTTTAATGTCAACTTTTCAATCAAGAATGAAGGATATATATCTTACCATAGCCTACGTTTCTCCAAAAACAAGTACTACACTTCTGCATATTCTGTAACCTCCTAAGAGATGATTCTACGATTCTACCTGCTGCTTATTAACACTCTATTGGTTTACATTTTAAAACTACTTTTTATCTCATTTACTTCTATTTAATTAATCAGTTACAGCTTTATGTATTTGGGTAATGTGCTCTGTTTCCTCAAGTCTGAGCTTTATGCATCCTGCAGTTTCTTTTGGTCACTTCACACCACTCTGGTCCTATGTGATGGTATGTGCAACACAACAGGATTGCAAAGCATGTGTCTCAAAAGAAAAAAGCAAGTGGGCTGACTGGTATAGACTGAGAATTCCACAAAATATTGTCTGGAATAATAAGTCTTAATATATTTGGAAGGAGTTTAAATGCAGTTAATTGAGATCAATTTAGCTGTAGCATCATAGCTAAATAGAATTATATAGAAAAGTACAATCCATAGAGGTTTTGTTTTTTTTTTTCTTAATAAATCATCAATAAATCATTCTTTAAAAGTTTCAGTGTTATTTGCTGGTTTTGAAAATACGATCAGAAGTATACCTGTCTTTCTGTGTTTACTGGAAATATACGCTAGAGGTAACAAAAACCTCACAGGTCCCTGAGAAAAACTGTGGAAATTGAATCCTTTTATGAAGCATTTCCTAGAACACTGCAGCACACTGTGTGGTGTGTGCTGAGTTTCTTTTGTGCGAGGAGGAAGAATGCTGCCAAGTTTGGCTTTTTTCTCTTAGCCTGTAGAAGCCCACTCAGGCTCAGTTACAATTTGAACAAGCACTGAAACATTCCTGACAAGGCTATAAAAGCATCCACAATAAGAACATAAGGACCAAACATCTTAGGGTACTTTTAAACACTTTTGAAACACTTGTGCTACTTTTTAAAAAAACTTATGGGACCTGGCAGGGGTTTTGAATCTTGCTGGGCTCTTCATATTATACCAATATGATGTTTCTGGGAACAAGTGCAACGCTGCCTAAGCTGTGGCCGGAGTTTTCACATGCACGAAAGTTTGGGCTGGGTGGTGGCTGCCTATGAATAATTTGAGTTTTTCAAGAAGAAACAAAAAACTTGAATTCCCTTCGCATATTTATATCCATTCACCTGCTGCTTTTTGGAGAAAAAGTATGAAAAAGTTGCTTAAAGACAGAAAGAAATTATTATTCTTTATGAGATCTTTTATATTATAGGTCTGGCATTATTAATATTGTTAATATTGTTCTTATTACTATTATTTTTAATTCCTATGAACACAGCTGAGCTGCACTGCATACACAGAGGAACAGAATTTGACATATGCAGGCTAACTTAGCAGTACTATGAACCTAAGTTGCCTAAGTAAGAAAATCTTTACCCACTTTACCCACCTAACTCAAGTTAGGTGTTGCTGAAGCTTAACTGATACCAGCTTTCTCTAGTGAAGAGAGATACTGCTTTTTGTATGCCTGCATATATTACAAAGGCATTGCCTGAGAACAGTCTGGAAGTTTTCAAATACTCTTTATGGCAGGCAATGACTGCATAACCTGCTTCTGTTAAGTTTAATGGTTTGGGGTTTTTTCCTTTTTAATTTTTTTCCTTGTTGTAGGTGACAACTGTTGTGGGTATGTCCAGTGCTTAGATTTACTCTAGTCATGGGTTTCAATGTCCAATAATCTTGTACTTACAAATGCCAAGGTCTTAATAGGATGTATTTTGAATGCTTCTTCAAGGTCATAGCCAAAACATTTGTGTGCTCTCAATTGTCTTGTAAACTGAAAATAAATTAAAACCAGAAGTAACAAATATGACAGATTACAGATTCCATTGTACTTTGTGTCAAAGGAACACTGTGGTACAGAAAAAATCTATTGGCTGAGAAGGTACCTTCTGAAGGTTTGTGCAGGTGTCCTTTCTAATCTAGCACTGGCAAAAGCAAAGCCCTAGTGATCAGTAAACCACTGAGTGCAGTGCTGTTCTGATATTGATTCAGACTGTTTGCCTGCAGAGCACTTTCTAGATCTGACCTTCTATTATTGTATCTTGTCGTAGTTTATACTTTTAATTCTACTGCCGATTTTCAATATAGGTGTCCTGAAGAGTCCATTTTTTTTTCTGAAACCACTTAGGAAGAAGTACAAGCATACAGTAAATATTTCATTAAATGCTCTCAAACTGTTCTTGGCTTAGAAGGATGTCAGGAGGTAAAATACGATAAAATGTTCAAGGAGTTATCCCCAAATACTTTCCCTACAATACTGTTCATACATGTGAACTAAGCTTCTGCTCCCTTTTTTTTTCAGGAGGTATTTCAAGTAAGACAGAGTGTACTCTACTTACGCTGGACTCCCATGCTGCCAAGACTCTCCCTGACGGGAACTGAGTAGTACTATGGTTCTATAAACCTCCTTAGATTTGGGTTCTTTTTGGGCAAGTTGCTCCTTGTCACACATTTTCTTCCCATGTAATGAAGTGGGATATCTCTGGTCAAGTGTGTAATCTGTTACACACCCCCATTTTTCCTACCTTATCTATAGAAAACAGCAACAGACAGTGCTGATATACCAGTGTTATGTGTTGCTGAATAAACACACTAAAATTTATGTGCACCACATTTGGAGTTTATGTTAATTAAGTTTATGCACATTATCATATATCATGGATTTTCCTTACAATCAAAGTACCAAGAAACTTGTCTTTTAAGTAAGCTGAGTTTTTGGTAGAAGGAGATGGGAGGCTGAGTGAGATGCTGGTGTGGTATTATTGCCAGTACCAGCCTCCTATGAATTTAGTTTGTTAGATGTGGACTACTTCATAAACACCCGTAGTTGGTGTTGACTCATGATGGTACTGTGGACTGCTCCCAGGACGTAGTGTTTCAGTTAATTTGCTAGCTCTTCTGGCAGGTAATTTTTCCTAATATAGAGAACTTTGAAAGTCAGTCTATAGTGAGACAGTGTCTAAAATTATATTTCAAATAATTTTCCTCCGCTTTAAGAAATTTTATTACAAAGTATAAGATGGCCAAATTCAATTTATTAGTTAAAAAGATTAGATGATGTATCTTTTTTAAAGGCCATGACTCAATTTTCCAAATATACCAATAGTACAGGTGGACCAGAATTTTACTGCAATTAATAAAATCATATTTGCTTACAGACTTTGTGCAATTTCTAAGTCAATACTAAGAATATTTATCTACTGGATAGAAAAGAAGGCAAAATATTTATTAAAAAATACAAAAATAATAGCTCATCTGGCTTAGATTTATTTTGCTGTGCCTACAGTATCAATGTCTTCTAACAGACAAAGCCCGTATTTCCCATATGATCATAATTCAGATTCTCATGGGGCAACGTGTACTTCAAGAAACTTAATAGCCTGCAAGAATATTTGTAACGTTGGCCTAAAATGGTTTGCATCACTATTTTTCACCTATTCTGCATGTGAACTATAGACAAATTACACACTGGACCGTGATTTCTGGCCCTCTCCTGAAGACTACATGGAAATTATATGGGAAAAAGCAATTCATGCCATTTAAACAGCTACAGTTGATGCAAATATCGAAGGAATCAAGCAGGATTGGTAACTCCATTTTTGAAACTTCCAGAAGACAGGGAAGAACTGACATTTAAACTCCAGCATTGGCAAGACTCCCCTTATGTAATCTGATATAGAGAAAAGGAGCCCCTAAGTTTTCACAGACATTTGGCACTTGCTGAGAGGGAAACGGTGGTGGTTTTCTGTCCTGCAGCAGCAGCACAATGACTGTGACTGCAAGGCAGCTAAGGTAACAACACAGCAGCATGGGCTTCCGTACAAACATTCCTAAAGAACCTCTTTCTTCGGTGAATCAGTACTGTTTTGTTTCTTTGGCCATTACAAGAAACTTCATCCTACCTAGCTGTCACTGCTGAACCAAGTTAGATAATACTGCTTTGGCTGTGGTCTGTTTGTGCGTTTTCTTTCCAACCTTTTTGCTTCTTTCTTCCCAGACCCCAGGTTTAAGTTGTTAATGAAGTTACCTGTTTTCTCCAGGTCTTTCAGTTGTTCTGTCACTGCTCATAAAGAAGTGCAGGAGTCTGAAACATGCCTGGATATACAGGGAAATAAAGGTAACGTATTCAGCAGTTCTTGTCTGACCTTTGAATACCTCAGATTCAGGTCCGAGATGGAGAGGAATGTGATGCTAGATCCTCATTCATCTAGGTAAATTCAGCGGAAGGAGAAGGAGCTAAGGGTCTTTAATTACAAGAGATTTGGACAACTCTCACATTCAGCTCCAGAAAATTAAAATAGCTGTAAGAGAACAATGGAACATTTGGATTTCTGAACACAAACACACACACACACACACACACACACACACAAGTACATACAAACCAACCAACCAAAACCAAGCAAACAAAACAACAGAACTAGCATTTCTAAACTGATTATAGAGGCAAAATGTTTGAATCAAATTTCTGTTATGTTTAAAAGAAAACAAACATAACAGTTGGTACACATATGACTAAATATTTTTTTCATTACTTCTTTGTATCCCAAAAGTAAAAATTACCAAAATAGATTTGAATAAGCCTAATTTTACTGAAAATAATTTGAAAAACCCAACACCAAAAGCTAAAACCCCAACAGAAAACCCCTATCTCAACACCATTTTGTTATTTTAAGTCCCGTTTTCATATCCTCTTTTATAATCTTCAGAGGTAAATGGATTGTCCTTTGTTGTTTACTTCAATACTCATTCACAGTTTGGCACTGGTCAACTTATGTTTGCATTTTTCTGAGTCAGACTTCAAAAGTCTCCCCATGAGACCAGTCTATAAATTTTAAATTACTTGAGTAAACCCCTATGTGTTGAAGGCAGGGCAGAGTATGGAGATGGTAGTCACAAACAGCTGGAATATGTTAGTGGTTCTATTGAACATGTGCTAATGTTGCTTGGGTTATAACACATTTTTTCATCCTTCTTTTTCTCAAGAAAAGAGAAAATGAAATTTGATTTGTTCAGTATCACTCCCTGCCATACACTATGCAAAATATCCCTCATGTTACTCAGCTACTATTGATGTACAACACTTCACAGCATTGATTTTCTACTGCTTGTGTAGCAAAGAAATATATCAGAATGGAATATAGCTCGTGTCCCTTGAGGAAGAGCCAGGTTTTCTCTTGTTGCTTGCATGTGCCACCTCCCCACTTCCAGTAGATTTGTTGGATGTCCACCTATTGATCTATATATCAACTTTAACCTTTGTTTTGTCTTCAAGACTTTGTCTCATACAATGTCTTACCTCCTGAGTGAGGTTATCAGAGGAGAACTTTTATACTTCCCCTGACTGCAACAAGATTATATGAGCTTTCAGTGAGTAAAGAACTGTTCATTTATCTTCTTTTGTTCCCAAACCACCCCATATCACCTATAATCTCAACCATAGGGCACTTATTGACTCTCCTATTTTCATGTCTTCTTTTATGTGCTTCATGTTACCTGTTCTTCATGATACGGTAATGCATTGCTACTCATAAAGTATCATTCCACCTACATTTCTTCCTCCTTGAAAAGACAGTTTCTGTTCCACTGCTGTGGTACTCATGGAAATGACTGCTGTACCACTGTCCTTCATGCACAAATAATTCAGAAGCTTTACCCCATGCTGCAGAAATCTTATTCCACAGAAAGCTTAAGTTTTGAACTGATTACCATTCTAGTTTGTGCCATTTCGGTCATTGTCACTTGGTCTAATTTTCTTATCATAGGTCATAAACAGTGCCACTAGAAGCACTGTTGGAGAAGTCAACTATACTTTTTTTCAGACATTTTAGTAGTAAATGTCGTTATGTAGGAAATCATCAAAAGTATAGCATTCAACACCAAAGGCTGCAGATTGGTCTGGTTTTAATACATCCCAGGATCGGCTGAGAAAGGAAAATATTTTGATTCTACCAAGTACAATTTGTCATTCTCCAAGGGTGAGAAGGAAAAGCATTCTAACTGCCAAGCCTTTCAGATGATACAATTGTTCTCGTAGCTCTAAACATACAGAGAAACTTGGCCTATTTAAGACAGTGGTTTCTACCAGTCCTACTGATCTCTGCCTTGAGATTATTGCTGCATGAAGGAAGCAGATTTGGCAAAAAAATAGCCAATGCTGAAGATATGACATCCCCTCCAGTAATTCTGAAAGTGATGCAGTATATTAAAGAACAATTGAACAGGAATAACTACCATGTGGCAGAAAGAAAATACTGTAAATGTTTGTCCGGAGAGTGGTGCTCTGATCTCAGCTAAAGCAACACTTCCCTGTTTCAGCAGCCCCGTTGCCCCGGGGCTCTGGCAAATTCCTGTCTAAATCTTCAGCCTTACCTGGAGACACACCCTAGTATGTGGAGATTTGCAGGTAAGGAGTAGAATTTACTCACGAGGAAACAACTTGAAATGTCCTATTTTAAAGTGAATGCAAAAGAGATAAAGAGCATAGGATTTGCCTTATTTTCAAAGAAAAAAGCCAGATGATTGAAATTATGCTGCAAAGATAATATTACTGGTTTATTAGGAGTGGGAGTAAAGTTATGAATGAGCACTGAGTTGCTGCTGCTTTTGCTGAATATTATCTTGAAAGGTTTGGCAAGTGCAGACTGTTATATAAGACACTGCCTAAATTTAGCCATCAGCAATGGAAATCACAAATATGGACAGCTCAGAGATCTGTGTAGTCCACCTTGGAGAAATGAACTATTTTAAAGGTAGAAACTGAAATACTTAAGCAGGAGATTACTTGACTTTGTTTTTTTCAGAGGATATATGTTTTTTTCAGAAGATATATGTGTATTCTTTGGGAATTCATAGCCTTTTAATATTTTCCCTTCCATGCATTCTTCTTTCTCACATGTTTTTACTATTCGTGGTTGTTGTTGCCTCAGACATGGGGTAGGAAGATCTTTATGAAAGGTGCATTCTTTGCTCCCTTCTTCAAGCAGCGTTCTTGGCAAATTTGTGGTTTCACTGAAATATTCTGAAATATTATTAATATCTATAATAAATGTGATAAGTAATTTGATAGTTCTGCTGCACTTGAAGAAAATTACCATGGTCAGAATCTCATGTATGTTTTTGAGATAAAAAGGCCACATTTTCAAGGACACTCAGATGGAAAGGTCTTTTCCTGCCTTGGAGCATTCTTTCAAATCAAGCTTTGATCAGAGTTTAATACCTAAAAAGTCTCTAATCTGTAGTTGTTGTGAATCATGGGATTGTAACCCTCAATTACTCTACCTGTTGAAGTTTGCTGGGTGCAGCTAGAAGTCAATGATAAGATGACGTATACCGCTTTTTCTATGTAGAATCTGTTATTTCCCCAATCTTATTTTTTTAAGTTTGCCAAAGCATTTATTTGAGACAGCTAGTAGAAATATGCAAATTTATTTTGGGGGAAAACCGGTTTTTTTGATCCTGAGTTCTGCTTGTAGCTAGGAGATCCTATTTTACAGGAAAGAGAGAGGAGTGTTTAACTGAACTGTGATACTTGGGTATGACAGGAAGCTGGGAATCAAATGGCTCTGGTGTTTGTTCATTTTCAGGAGAAATGTACGAGAGCTACGTTTATCTCCTTGTCTAACCGTTCTGCCCTGTTCGGCAGCTAGTTAAGCCCACTGCATTACATGACAATGCTGGAACACGACTTCAGATCTAAAACAATTGATGAACTGACTCATAACACTAATCATTTTAGGTCTGAAGTAATGTTCTGTTGTGCCATAATGAAGATGACTCAACACAGTTTCTCCATGGAGAGCATTAAAACGAATAAACTTTTACCCTTAAGAAAGTTTTCTGTACTTTGCTCTTCTCTCTTAATTGAAGTTCCATGATACAAAAGACATGGAATCTAACTGAGTGTTAGTGTTTGTGGTTTTCTTCTTATCCAACTATTTACAAGACAGAAAGGAAAAGAAAACAAAAAAGAGAAAATCAAGACACCAGAAATCTTAGCCCTTAATCCTAGGAGTACCTTACATTTTCATACTGGGAAATCTCATTAAGCCACTCAGATTGCCAGTGTCCTCGGAGTCCTAATCAGATCTGCAGCAAAATATTATTAGCTCATGTTTAATAAGTAGCCACATCCAATTCTCATCCTGTCCCCTTTCAGTGAACCAGAGATTTATCTTTACTACAGGCCTTTCTTTCTCATCTGTGAAGGGAGAAAAATAGCTTTAAATTAAAGAAAGATTTGGAGTGTAGCATGTAACATGTTCATCATGACTTCTAATATCGTGAGGTTTTGGACATGCTAGTTGATATTTCACAGTATCACAGTATCATAAGGTTGGAAAAGACCTATGAGATCATTGAGTCCCACCTATGACCCAACACTTATTCCTACTCCCACTCCTACTTTAGACCTCAATTTCTAAGAAGTGTATGAGGTCTTGCAAGTCCTTGTTCGCAGAGTGTGCTTTGCATCCATGGCTCATGGCAAAGTATGAAACTGCGTATAGGGGAGGTGGACAATGAACACTTTTGTACCTAAAACAAGTAGCTATGATTCAGATTAAGCCTACATGCCATTCCTACCCCCTTTGAAACTCTTAGAGGCTGTGAGATGAGTAAACCTCACCTTTGAGCTGCCTGTCACCAGCAATGTGAGCTTAACTCCTCGATGTTGGTATGAATTGTTTCCTGCCCTCAATGACTAGGACTAGCTCTGAATCTTTACACTATGATAAAGGAATCCTTAATGACAACCTGTTTGTCCTGGTGAAATAAATATAAAAAACCTGGACAAATCCAAATGGCCATCACTATAGGCTTTTGTTTTAAAAAGCTTTCTTCCACAGCTTTTACTAGAACCATTCTTTATTAAATAAGACAGCCCCTGAGAATTTAGAACTGCCGTGTAATTTTGTTGCAACTTTCCTGAGTTCTTGATGGGAAAAACAGTTTTTACTGTTTTTCTACATCTAATCTACATCTAATTTTTCTTGATGGTTGATATGTGTTGTGTACTGTAGTGTAATACTCATCTTTAACTCCACAGTGTTGTCTTGCTTCTCTCCTCACCCTGGTTTCTGTTAGATGCTCATCACACCCACTAATGTTCTCCTGCCACTCCCAGCTAACCTTTTCTCACCTGTAGCCTTGTCAGACTGAACTAACTGCAGAATACATGCATCAAGTGCCAAGTTTGCTGCTAGCATTAACAGGTAAACCCTGTTTACATAACTTTTCCTTGCCACTGCCATTCTTAGGGGCACCATGTCTTCCTAACTACTGTTTAGACTGTTCAAGCACCAAGAGTGATTTCTTTCTCTGCACAGAAGACAGCATGCTGAGCCCCTCTAAGTGCCTCCTAGATGCAACTGCAAAGACACGGAATTCTGTAGGCAGCTGTCACAATAAATAACTTGTAATGAAAAAACAGGATCATGAAGGTGTAACTGTGATGCCATCAGATGGAAAAGAATCTAATCTCTTGCCCTGTACTTCTTCGTTATGTTTTCTTAAGTATTTATTACTTGCTCCAGGTAGATTAAAATACAGATATGGAGAGGTTCAAAACCACCAAATAGCTGCTCCACCAGAACCATCTGCCTGGATATTAACTCTAAATTAAGAATAATGAATGCTATATACATTTAGCATTCAAATCATCTGACTTTATTTCCTAATTCAAAGACCTCTGTCCTTTACATCTTCTAAGAGTGAGAATTTGTAGTATACTCACAAGGTTTATAATTGCACTTCTGATGGACTAGGGTAAGGAGTGAATTTCAGAATCCAAGATACCATAGGAGTAATGACTTTAGAAAGCAACATATCCAATGAAAAATACACAGCCTAATAAAAACAAGAACATCAGAAGTGGAGATAATGGAAATACCTTTAATAATACATTAAGTAATTTAAAACATGTTTAAAATGTTTAAATACTGGAAAACTGGAATGTATAATGAGAGTTCTAATTTTAATGGTATCAAAGACAGCATTTTGTTTCGTAAGTACATCAACATGAAAAACTGAGGATGTGATGATGGGTTTTTGCTGAATTATGGAGCATATTGTCCCGTAACTGTACACCTTTAGAGTACTTTACCAAGTGTGATAAGTAGCACACTTAGACTAATGACATTTCCCTGCAAAGATGACTAAACAGAATGCCATAAAATGCTCTTCAAGATGTGCATGGCCCATAGCACTGAACTGGAGTTCTGAGGGAACTAGTAATAATTCTTTGGTCTCTTTCTAGTGCTTTAAGAAAGAGATTAGATTGATAGATTAGAACTTGTTTAGATTTTTCCCAGTGAGCTAGTATGCTCAGACACTGGAGAATTTTAAATACTTAGTCCAACTGAAACCATCATATTTCTGATATACATAATTAACTCTTAGCTTTGTAAAATTCTTATAACTGCAGTTATTCTGTGGAAAATGACTCTTTTCTCTTTATACACTCTTATATGTCTAAAACACAGCAGAAATCTGACACAGAGGCAGGCACCAGAGGCCCAGAGAGTGAAATTATGCAGGTGTGCAAAACAAAGTCAGTTCAGGTCAAACCCCTGTCAGGTATAGAAAGATCCATAAGATGCGTAATTTAGTATTGAACATTGCCTTTTGAAACAGAAATATACCATTTATTCTGGTGTAGAAAACCAGGTAAAATGGAAATTAATAATAAGCTGAGTAAGCTGAAAATAATAGTGATAGAAAAATAAGTAAAGCTGAAAAAGTAGTAGCAAACTATCCTAGTTTAATCCATGATCAACTGACTGCTTTTTAGTGCATCAAAACCCTTCCAAGGTCTGGATTTAATTGGGAAATTTTTAGAAATATCTTTTAGCAAATAAGATAAAACATTCATTGTCAACCTGACTTCTGTTTTTGATTTTACTACTAAACAGGCTTAAACTAATTGGAATTTTTAGGAACATTCAATGTTCAGTGGTCAGTTTCCGCTTTCATGAAGTCAGTGTTTTCGTTGGCACAACATAAAGCCAGTATATAGAATTCCAAAAAGTATAGCCTTCTAGTACCTCATTTTTAAGCTTTAAACTTTCTCTTTCTCAACATATATCTAAGCATCAATAAAGGTGGATATAGTATCCTCAGCCTTAGTGAATGTTCTTACCACAAAAAAAAGGTCTGTCCATTTTGTCTGAGAGGACATTCTTCCTCTATGACATCTAGCTATGTTTTTTGTGTGAGCTTTACACAGTATGTAACTTTAGCTTATAGATTTGCAGAGGACTTAAGCCAACCCATGAAACCTCAGCACTGTTGTGGATAGGCAGATTTTTCTGGACATGATAATATATACATCTCAATAAAATTTTAATTAGAAAAAATAATCCCCATCTATAATTCTTACAGCATGCTTTAATAAAATTAAAGGACAAGAGATGGGTTACCTTCTTAAACTTGGTTGTATGTGGAGACAAATCACTGTGATCAAGCTACTAGAAACAATGATTTGTTGAAATGAGACAGATAATCACAGAAACCCCAATCATCAGGAAACCATGAGTTTTTTTATTCCTCCCAAGGGAAAAAAAAGAATTCTAAAGAGTTGTCTGGAAGATAGAGAACTGCCAAGTATGCAATGCCTGTTGAAAGACTTTTAAATTCTATGGGAATTTATAAAAGAGCATAAAATGATACATAGTGAAATTACCTCATTCCATCAGTGCTGAACATCTGCTGCATTACAGCCCCATTCAAGCCAGTTTTGTGGCAATAGGTCAATAAAGTTTTCTGGTCAGATTTCCTATGGGCTTTCAATAGCAAATAAGAGAGATGGGACTGCACAGGTAGGTAGGGCAGCTATCATGGAAGACTTCCTACAGGTAAGCATGATGGGGACACAATAAATTAGCTCAGGTAGAAGACAACTGCCTAAGAAAATGAAGTCGTTGTGAATCTGTGGGTATTTAAGAAAGCCCATATATATATGTTTTATATTGAAATGTATGTTCTTTATTGAATTGAGGATAAATAGCTGGGGTGGAGCTTTAGACAAGCTTGAGAAAGAAGGTTTTTGAAAAGTGTTTAAACATTTTCTTCTTTCTGTACTTCTTCCCTTATGTATTTGTACCTCTTTCTATTTTTTCTAGAATTAAAATCCTACCCCAAGACATCGAATTAAGTGACAAGCCCCATGTTGTTGACAGTGGAATCAGGATGCCACTCCTGGGTATTACACTTTCAGGAAAAAACAGACCTCAAATGAGCCTTTTAGAAATCCTTACAAACCTTGCTTATATTTCCCATTCCCTTTCTTCTCTGTTAGCTCACTGACTGAGCTCAGTGGTGACTTCTTCAGCAGTCATTAGAACTTGATGCTTTATGGGTCTGCATATTTTCTTCCATTCCTTAAAGACCTGTGTAGGGTTTCTTAAACGTAAAATCCAGCATGTTGTCTGGTGCTTTGCTCTGTGGTAGGGAGTGGCAAGAGATATGGCTATGTTTCCCAAAACATCCCTCAACATTTAACAAACAAGACTCTGTGAGAGAAATGTGCAAAACTTTAATGAGCAGTCTATGTTCAATTTGCAAGCACAATAAGTTATGTTGCTAAAAGAAATAAAAAAGAACAACAAAAAGGAAAGCAAAAAAAAACCATCCAGAAACAAAATCAAAACCGAACAGAACGTGTGAGTTTCAGGGCTTTGGTATAATTCAATTGATAGATACTTTGCCTGTAGTTTGTCTAACAAAACTGCTTTCAGAAGGAGAGAGTGGAGAACTTCACTGCAAAGTTCTGTAAAATATCAGACCAATGTATTTGTTTCTGTCTGTGACTGCTTCAGAGAGTCAGAATGATAGGCTTGGCTAAATATACATTTCAAGATATTAAGTCCTTTTATAAAATTATAAGGCGATCCATTTTCAAGCTCAAAATAGAACAGGCTGTGAGAGTGTTATCGTGTAGTCTCAGTACCAAAAGGCAAAGAAGCCTGATGAGAAATTCGCAATTAGAAAGGCCAGACTGGCCTTAGAAGTGCTTCGTTTCAGGTTTGTTTTGAATGATGCTTAGACCTTGACTCAGACTTTTCTCGCTGTAGTACTTGTTACTTATCTAAAAGAGTACATCTCTACAGCTGGAAATCACCAGGTATTGCATCCTTATCAAATGGAAACACTGATGGTACAGTAGACAGGAAAGATGCTCCATAATTGCTATCCAAAGGTAAAAAGAATAAAAGGTTAACACAAGATATATTTTATATAATATCTTGCATCTTTTCAAGTGACATCATTGATATTTTCTCAGAAAAAAGTAGAGAGACTAACTTAGTGAAAGTTTTTAAACTGAGAGAACTAAATTATTATCTACCTAAACAGACTAAGCAATAGGTATCTTTTACTCAAAAGCCAATCCATTGAAGAAAACATTCATGCAAGACCACAACAAAAGAAGAGGAAATAGTACAGTAATTTATATGTTGCAATGTATTTCCACACCATCTTCAGCCCTTTAATAAAAGGTTTCCAGAGCACTAGACACCCTGTTGAAAAAACAATTTAATTCAACAGGTAGCAGCCATTGCTTAAAGAAGAGATATGTAGCATGACAAGACGAGCCCACTACTAGCTCAACAAATAGAGTGCTAACCCTGTGATGAACTCACCCTGCTTGCTATGCATTTCATAGGAAAAGAACCAGCAATGCAAGTAGGTTATAGGTTCCTAGCAGCATTGCATTTGAAAGAATATGATTTAATTATATATGTTGCCAATTGCCAGAAAGAAACTATTTGATTTCTTCATAATATTGAATTCCAGGCACTTGTATATCAGCTGGGTTTTACCTCCAAAGATGGCAGGTTTAAAAAACTAGGTCATTTAGTACTGAAAGATCCAGGAGTATGGACAAGAGGTAATGTTAAGTGTCAAGACTCTTAATAAAGATATATCTTCTCATTTTGTCAGTCCCTGACAGTGGGTTGATCAGAGACTTGACTATGACATAACTTTATGTTTACCATATGCTTCCATATAATTCTTCAGCATAAAACCAGGGGTAACATTATATTTTTTGGTTAACATCTACTAGTGGACAGATGAAAGGACTCTTATTTCATGAACGAGGCAGGAAACTGATGTGAAACTTCACAAGTGTTTTCATTTAACATGGTAAATGGTGTTAATTAAATTCCCCTGTTCATTTTGCCTGTTAAGTCAGTCAGAAGTTGTTACGTGCACAAGAATCTAAACAATCATGTTGTAGGCCTCCAATAATTTGTCTTTCTAGTGAGAGTTTTCTCACTGTAGTTTTCAAAAAGGTGAAAAGTTGAGAATATTGATTACAGTTTAGACTATTTTCCTGGTTATATCTGTTAGCTACTCCCTTAAATAAGGAATTGCTTTTTGACAGATCATGTGGACTTAAGAGGTGTATGGTCAAATGCAGGGAAAGCTGGGAACTAGAATTAGTCTTGTCTTGAGAGGTGTGATAAACCTGCCACAGTGTTACACCAGACCACAGAAACAGGTTCTACATTGCATGTGCCAATATAGTCCACCCATCCACAGTATTACTCCTAATAATGCATGTTCACAAAAGCATGTCCACTGGAAAGGTATCCAGTCCTGATTCAGCCTTTGGCAAGAAGGTAGAACAACTGTGCCGGAGACAGATTCCTTGCAGCAGCAAAAACTTCTGCAAGTTACAGTTTTTTGTTTGCAGCTATAGCTGCATTGTTTTTTCTCTACCTTTCACTCTCTGGTTGATACTAGTGTAACCTGGTACTAGTGAAGTTGTTTGCATGCTGTAGTTAGGATTTTTTCCCTCAAATGAAAATGATTATGCAATTATAAGGTAACTTTTTCAGTTTCAATTGTTTTTGTAGATCTCTTCCACAATATTTTCAAGTCTTCAGCATGGATCCTGAAATATGGACACAAGGCTGTGTCATACTCTAATATCAGTCTCATGGAAGAAACAGAGACAAAATTGTGTCTTTACTCTTGTTCATTTCCTCTTGACAAACAGAATCACTGAATAGCCCAGATTTGAAGTGACCTCAAAAGATCATATAATCCAACTTTTTGTGGGAAGGAGAGCCTAGATAACATTATCTAGCACCTTGTCCAATCACACTTCGAAAACTTTCAGAAATGGAGACTCTACCATTTCTGACTGAGAAGCTTGTTCCCATGAATGATCTTACTGTGAAAAATATCTGTCCTATGCTGAGATGAAACCTCTCCAGGTGTAGCTTGCACCTGTTGTACTTTGTCTTCTTGATGTGGCTACTTGTGGAAAAAGAGCCTCCATTCTCTTCATAGCCACAATTCAAGTATTGGAATACGGTGATGACATCCCCACTGAACCTTCTCTTCTCGAGGGAGAAAAGAAATAACTCCTTCGATCTTTCATTATAGGCCAGGTTCTTTAGGCCTTTCATGATCTTTATAGCCTTCTTTGGACCCTCTCCAGTCTATCTGCATCTTGAAATATGGAGATTAGAACTGGGCTCAGTACTTCAGGCACAGTCTGACAAGTGCCGAGTAATGTAGTAATGCCTCCACATATGCAGTCCTGGATCTGATTTATCTCGGTTGCTGCAGCAGCACACAGACTCATTTTCAGCTTGTTGTCCACCAGGACCCCCAGGTCCATTTCAGCAAGTTTGCTCCCCAGCCACACAGATAGCAGCCTGTACTGGACTCTTTGGTTGTTGTTCCAGCTGCAGGACTTTGCACTCATCTTTGTCAGACTTCATACAGTTCTTAATATCCCACTCTTCCAGCCTGTCCAGAACTCTCTGTAAGACGGCTTTCCTTTCTGACAGGTTCATCCCACCACTCAGTCTGGTGCTATCAACAAACTTGGTGAGAGTGCTTTCAATCTATCATCCAGATAATTTATGAAGATATTGGACTGTGGGGGGACCTAGTATTGATCCCTAGGGAACTCTGTTTGTGACAAATAGATCTGTGATGTTCCCAGCTAGAGTTGCTGTAAAGTAACAGAATAATTGCATAGGTTGCAGGTACATTGAGAATCCCCAACAATTTGCACTTTTTGTTATGGAGTTATTTTTACATCCCTATGTTAAAAATACAGGGTTTGCAGCTCTTCATTTATCTTGTCATGAACATCCTTGTTGTTTTTCTGAAGTCATAAACTTTGAAAGATTTTTGGAAGATTCTTGAGAAAATTTAAGTAGTCTAAAATGTTTCTGATGTTCCCTTTCCATGTCAATCTGCTAAACATTTTGTTCCATATCTGCAGGTTTATACTCTGAGGGACTGATATACAGATATCTTTTTTTCCCCCTTTTGATTTAATGATGACAAGAACTTAAAACTGTGAAACTGAAGTTACTTCATTTTGCTTTGAAACTTCCAATTAAGTGGCATCTATAACCTCCTTGGGAATTTATTATAATCTTTAGTTAGTCTGAATATTAGCAGACTGCATTTCATTTCAAAGTCCAACTTATATAACCTCAGTTCCAGACTCTGAGTGTTGCCTTCCTGGGCAAGTTTCCATCTCTAAACTTCTCATACAAGGTTAATGAATCATTCATTAGAGACTTCATAACTGTGTGTATTTACTAACTAGTATTTTCTTTCAGAAAATAAACTTTAATATCAAACATCCATTCTATTTTTTTCTCTATAGTGTATTTAATCTCATCTAGACCACTTGAAATTTGAGCATACAGCAAATGTATACATCTAATGTGTTTTTCTTCATCAATGCCTTCCTCCTTTTTCTAGTGATCATTGTGAGACCTAATGTTACACTATTAACACCAAGTAATTGTGAAGGAAAGAGAATGAGAAGAACAGTAGAAGGGAGAGAAAACTTTCTTCAGCCTGGAGGCTGTTTTCTTGCCAGTAACAGTGTGGTTTAGTGGTCCGTGATGTAAATCTGTGCAAATCATAGTAGAGTATTCTTTGTCTGTGGGAGAATTGTCTCTTACTTTCTGTATGGATTTCATCCTGGACTGTAAACTCCTTACTGCATCTAGATCTTGTCCAAAATTCAAAACTATTTTCCCTGCCAAATAGCCCACACACAGTCAGCAACCACAAAACCACATGGATCCTGCTGTAATGAGTAATTTGAATCTTATGTTCCAATACCCATTACTCACACTAGCATCTCTTACTATCTTCTTCGTGAGGGTTAGAAACATCTCTTATATTGTGCTAGAAGATGTCAACCAGGAGGTGATAACTTGATTCTATAGGTAAACTGTTGTGATCAAAATCAAAACTTTTCTATTTATTTCTATAAGCATATATGGTACCACAAGGTAGTGTGGTTATCATAAACAAGATGTAATGCTGGGAGCTGTATCATAGATGAGTCACACTATCAATAGTAATTGCTTCCATGCAGAATATGGCAGAATGATCGTGGTAATATCCTCCATGAAAAGTGCTAACAACAACGTGATTATCAAGTGAAATCCTTCCCTATGATGGTTAAAACTTCCTATGCAACATGACAGTAAGATATGTACCCCAAACAAAATAATACCTTATATAGAAATCATCTTTGAAAGTCTGTAAAGTTGACAAAAGTGATAGATAACTGGGAGCAGGAGAAACAGTATTTTTTTCCTTTTAGTCCTTTGTGATTAGATTGCTGAATTTTAAAACTTTTGAATATCTCCAGTTATCAAGTCTTAAGACTACAGTATGAGACAGGAGATGCTTGAATCACAGAATAGGGCATCTCTCTCACTTGATTGTACTGCTTTCTCCCTGCATTGAAAGGCGGTTAAGCAAATATTTTATCCAGGTTTCTTCCAAGTGAGGAGGCAGTTTATGTAAAATCTGTAATACTTGAAATTTCTTTGTTATAATTTATGGGACTATTAGCTGATTGAAATGTACTGTAGCGTTTGGGTTTTTTAAATATATTTAAAAGTTTTATTATTTACTGCTACATGGATTAACAGATATGCATTTTTAAGAATTGTTGGAGTTTTAGGGCATTGTACATAAAGGAAACCAATTAGCCACTGAATAAGAGTTCTGGCAGGCATTTCCTATCATAAGGGCAATGATTTACTGCCTCCATTTTCAGTTTTATTCCTTGCTGCCTTTATTTCATTTAAAAGAAACAGGCAGACTCCTGAGGCAATATTTTCAGATGCAGCTGTCCAGTCCTGCCATAATACCCATTAGTCTGAATGACGCAGAACAGAAGGTAGGACAAATGGATAACTACTTTGTATTGTAAATACAGTTAATCTAGATTCAGGCTGAGATAGGGAGATTAATCTAAAGGAAATAAAGAAATAGATTTCAGCTATTGAAATTATGTTTCTATTTGTGAACAAATCAAGTAATAAAAGAACAATGCCCAGGTGAGTTTTCTACAAACAACAATTTACAGCTTTTTCTAAAATATGTTTAATAAAACAAAGCTATCATTCTCATTAGCTCACTTGAGATGTTGTATTTTTGAAGAATTGTGAATTAGGAAGTCTAGTTTTACAAATACTTAGACAAGACACATGCCAAAGTCTTGTGTTCATGAATTAAATCTCAAGCCCTTTTGCGGTGAGGACACATGGTCTGTGGGAGACATTTTAATCTGACTTGTCAGAATAAGGTAGACAAACAGAAAAGGTACCCAGTAGCAAAGCTTGGAAAAGTGTGTTTGCCTGCCTTTATATTGCCCTCTAAGGAACAAGACATGTTGCTTGTTTTCTTCATCTCATGATACCTTTTTCCTTCTAGAAATAAAAGGTACAATCTCCCATCTCAGGAGGGCATCTATAAAAAATGCGTTAATTGTCTTGGGGTAAAAACATTGTGCCCTTAAAATCTGAGGCTGCTTAATTGCAGGTCTTTAGATCATCCTGATTATAGGAAAGCTGCAGATGTAAATCTTGAAGTGCAGATTGTGGCTCGAAGTAGATAGACAGCTAACGTACTGTAACTTGTTACTATTTGAGATATTTTGTGTGCTGAGCCTCTGGATTTTCAAAATAGTCTGGGATTTTAGTAGAGGCAATACATGAAATTTCTTAGACTGATCTGGGAAGGAATAGTGGATCTCAGGGTATTTTCCCCATGTGTGACAATCTGAAAATCAACCTTACTTACTATAGCTCCTCCTGTTGTAAAAAGTCAAGTTGCAGCAAAGGACAGATGCGTCCTGACACATCTCCCAGTTGTTGTGGGGAACAGTTAGCAGGGTGACATCCTGGTGTCAGGATAGAGAGTGGCAGAACAAAGCCTTCTTACTGATATCCTGTTAATCTCATTTCCGAGATTCATTACACTTGTGGTCTCAGAGTGACACAGTGGTTTTCACGTTGGCAAGTAGAGTAAAACATTACTGAATTGTAGCTCGACATTATAATAGTGCACACATTTTTTTGAGAACATGCTTTTACTGGCAGAAACATTTGTATTTACATCCAGATGATTAGTAAATTCTGATTATCATTGGACAACCACAGTACTCATGGTCAACTAAAACCATCCCCATTCCATGATTATTTTTCAGTGACATTTACTTTGATGTCTATCAATCATCTTTCTTAAACTGGTTATTTGGCATGTTATGGATATTGCATAGTGTTATTTTTAACCAGAATATTTTGCAGCACCAAGTCAAACAGCTTATCATAAGCCCAAGAATGTTTCCTCTATGTTAGACTTCAAACCTGCAGTCTGATTGGCAAAAGCAGTTTCGTTTGACAAGATCTATTTTCTATAACACAATGTTAACAAGCAATAATTATAGTCACATCCTTTCATCTTTTATCTCTTGCTTTCCATATTAACTCATCTCCTACTTCACCTAGATTAATCAGGCAGCAAGTATTTAGGTCATTTCCCTGCTGTTGTGAATAGTTGCACATTAGCTGTCAGCCTGTCCATGGTTTTGTAAAGTATTCTTAAAACTAATATTACTGTGATATTCTCGGCTAGCTTTTTTAGGATTCTTGAGTGCAAGTCTTCTTAATTTTAAGAAATCTGCTTCCAAAAATTACACTGAAAGCAGCATCCTCCTTACTAACCCATGAGCTGGACAAGACATTATTTCCTGTACCTTGCTGTAAGGTATATAAAATACACACAACAAATATAAGTTGTTCTGCATTTTTTGCTTTCTTTCTGCTTAGTGTACTGATATCACTGGTACAACTTCCTTCTCCTAAAGACACCCGCCTTTTATCCCTCCATGTCATGCACTTACACCTGATTTCTTAATGTTATTTCTGCATTTTCACTTCTCCTGAATAGCCATTTTTCACTATACCTTGCTTTTTTCATTTCTGTTTTCTGTTTTTGCTTTCCTGATTTACTTTAGTATAAGTAGCCATCATTTTTTTTTTCTTGACTGTAGTCAAACCACAGTCACATTGTAAAACCTTCATATCTCATTTTGGAACATGTATGCCTACCTTTCTCTCAGTTTTATTGATTTCCCTTAGTGTTACAAACTTGGTTTCTGACTTTTGATTTTTTTCTTTAATCTTAATAATCTATTACATTTAGACTGAAATCAAAATGATCAAATTTCAATGTAGATTTTGTGGTTTAACTCTTGAAATTGAATACAGCAGAAGTGTTGAGATCAGTCTTTAGGTGTGAAGGTCATCAGTGTTTATTTAGGTCCATGCCATATATTGCACTCTATTTGCCGTTATAGGGTAGACGCATCCTAGACATAAAGAGTGACCATGCAGTAACTGATCGTGTCTCTACCATTGTGAGTGCCCTAGTACCTCTAGTGCATGCCATAACCCAGACCTGCCAGCTGAATCCAGGCCTCCACCTTATTTTATCCAGCCCAGCACCTTGTTTCTACCCAGCGGCAACACTGAGATGCTTGCCCCTACGCTCCTGCCAGTGCTGGTCACATGTGCAGTGTGTGACGCGCGTTACGCTGCAGGAGCAGGAGAATGGCAGGAGCTGTGAGTTTGACACCCGCACCATAACCTGAACATTAGTTGTCCCGTGTCTTCATGGGTACTCAAAGGAAATTGGTAAAAGAGGTATTGACAATTGTTAGTTAGATGTTTTCCTTACCAGGTGCCTGGGACTTCTGGTCTATGATAATGCATGTCCAGGTAACATATTTACTCGTCTTATTATTTCTTTTTCTTTGTTGTTATTTTCCAGTTTAAGATTGCAGCTATCAGGATAACACATAGACTTAAAAAATAGAATTTTATTGACACAATTTCCATTGAAGCATAAGGATAAAGGAGAATAAGAACAAATAGTGACATTTAGAACCTAGAAGAAGTTAATAGAAGGATTCTAATAATTGTCTTGTCACATTACAAAACTTTTGAAAACTTTGCGGTTAAATCAAAGCCATGATTTTCCTAGAAGAATTTCTCAGCTAAGAAAAACACGGTGATTTGTTTCATCTGGCTGATTGGATCTAGGAATTTTCCTTAACAAATGAAAGCTAAAATGAATAATTTTTCTGATCTAGATCCTTCCACTGGCTATATTCCAAGCCGAAAAACAGATTAAGTCCCAATGTTTCGTTTCCTCCTTTAGTGCAAGTCTTGTGAGCTGAAAAATTTTGCTTCCTTATTCAGCCCTTTTCTAACAGGGCTTCCTGGGGAGCCTTACAATGCAGCAAGACTCTCCTCAGTGACGCACAATCCTTTTCCCAGCATTACAGCATTGCTCTTTTCAGAGCAGAGACTCTCTAAATTGAAAAGGAGAGCTGCATTATCCTTTCTGTTTTGCTATTACAGGTAGCCCTCTGGCTCTTGGTAATATGCCAGTGGTAGATGTTTGGATTTTCTTGCCTTAGCATGTACTGGGACTTTCATGTAGATGAGGAGGTCTCAAGTCCTCCTTTCTGAGTCAGGGCCACTGAGCCAGACATAAACTCAGCAGGAGCCACATGTTCAACAGAGAACATTGTTTTTTCAGAATTTCAGATTTTTTCACAGAGACTTTTTATTCAGCTTCAGCCAAAACAAAACAAACAAGCAGAGATTACCTCCTGCACTTTCCCTTCCAGCAGCTTTACAGTCTGTAAAAAACAGAACAAGTCATTGGTTTACAGGATGTCTTCCTTTCTTTTGGTAGTGCTGAAGATCTGGTTTCCAGTTAACAAATCCCTGCTTTCACAACTTTGGCCAAGTAAGATCAGCCTGAGGGAAGGAGAGTGAAATGGAGCCTCCTCTTTATTTTTTCATGGAAGTATTTCCAAATGGGACAGTAAAATCTAATTCAGACTCACAGCTGAGACCCACTTCTGAGTAAGGATTCCAGTTGCCAAAGGTACATCCAGCATTAAGGTCAGACACCATGTCAGATATTCCTGCCTTCATTTCACGTCCTAGCTTGTAGCCAGTGCCTAATAATGGCTTACCCCAAATGTATATACTACTACAGCCTCCAGGTCCCAAGACCAGTCTCTGCAACATTTAAAATTAGCTGTTTGTGTAGTGAAGTTTGGTTGTTGGAGTTTGTGGGGTTTTTTGTTTTTATTTTTTTTTTAACTGGAAGATATTATTGAATCATATGTTCAAGATTTTTCATGCAAGCTTGACATTTATCCTCAAAATCAGCATCTGAGATTATCTAATCAATGGCTCAAACCCCCATCAAAATAACAGTTACTAGGAACTTCATTGATACCTACATTCTGTTTATTCTCAGTAAGGAGTAAGAATGAGGCTCTTTGGCTTTGCCAAATAAAGACAAAACCAGTATTTTATGAGTTCTGTATCTGGGACACAGCAGTTCTGGATGTCCACACAGACTGGGATCTGAGAAGCTGGAGAGCATCCCTATAGAGAGGGACCTGGGGGTTCTGGTCAACGGCAAGTTGAATATGAGCCAAAAGTGTGCCGTGGCAGCCAAAAGAGTCAATCATACCCTGGGCTGTATCAAGCACGGCCTTGCCAGCCGGTCAAGGGAGGTGATTTTCCTGCTCTGTTCTGCACTGGTGAGGCCCAATCTTGAGTACTGGGTACAGTTTTGGGTGCCACAGTATATAAAGGAAATAAAACTACTGGGGAATGTTCAGAGGAAGCCACAAAGCTGGTGAAGGGTCTAGAAGGGATGTTGTATGAAGAAGAGCTGAAGTCACTTGGTCTGTTCAGCCTGGAGAAGAGGAGACTGAGAGGGGATCTCCTCCCTGTTTACTGCCTTCTCACAAGGGAGGGAGGTGAAACAGGAGCTGATCGCATCTCTCTTGCGGCCTGTGAGAGGACTAGACGTAATGGCAAGAAGATATACCAGGGGAGGTTTAGTTTGGATATTAGGAAGAGGTTCCTCACTCAGCGGGTGGTGGAGCACTGGAACAGCTCCCCAGGGAAGCAGTCATGGCCCAGTCTGCCAGCATTCGAGAAGCATTTGGACAATGCCCTCAGTCACACGGTGTGAATGTTGAGAGTGTCCTGCGTAGGTATAGAAGTTGGACTCAATGATCCTTTTGGGTCCCTTCCAACTAGGGTAATCCTATGATTCTATGATTTTAATCCTAAACTAGACAATTTCCAGATCCGCTATACATTAACATGTTTGTACACTGCAAACTGACCTAGGCAACACGAAAAATTGCCAGCTATAGCCTTGATTTCTCTTTTTTTTCCCATTTCCATTTAGCTTCCTTCTGTCATTGTGAACTTCTTCTAGGGTATTGACATATTAACTTCGGTCAGGGATGCCATCATATTAAAAAGATTGAAATATGTGTCTATCCGCAGCTATAAATACTGTTTTCCTGCATCAGTAGTGTCAAGGGTCAGAAACAGCTCTTGGAGTAACACAAATAAGCCTGCTTCATGCTAAAATGTACTCAAAATTTCCATGACCTTTGAAGAACCTATTGATGCTTTCTCTTGCAATTAGACTTAATCTCTCATTTTAGGCAACAATATGAATGTAAGTTTTATATTCCACTAACCATAAACAATCTCCAGTGATGGGGATTAATCTTTTTGTATCTCTCTCAGCTGGTAAGTGCTAACTTAATCAGTTTACCAGAAAGTTCAGCCTAATTTAATATTTTTGTAGTTTACTGTATTTTTTCCTGTTACAGGTGCAAATTTTCTGTTCTCTTTCGGTAAGAAATGGGATGAAAATCTCATATGTTTTGTGAATCCTCAGCACATGCGTGAAAAGAGCACTGCTAACATTATTAACACCAGAAAATGTCAGTACAATTTTAATGGTGCTATGATGGTCTTGAGCTCCATGTCTTCATACTTTTCAGTTTTAGTGCAAGAAAAAAAATCTGCATTTATTAGTTTCTCAGCAAATATTAATGTAATTTCTTCTTTCATATGTGTATGAATCCCCAAGCTGTATCTACTTCTCTTCTGGGTAATGCAAGCTCTACTCTGAAGGCAAGTGTTCTAGCCAACATAAGTATGTTTCCCAACTCTTCCCTTTGGAAATACTTTCATTTAATAATACATTTTTAAATAACCAAAGGAATAGTAGAACTGGAAGTGAGGGATCATTTGGTGAATGTTATTCATTACAAAACAAGGCAGCGAAGTATTATAAGAGCTCTGAAATAAACTCTCTTTCTTATCATCTGCATGTGTAAAAGCAGCACTAAAGTTGAATTTTGGGGCTATGGACAGCTGTAATAGCATGGACATCTCATTTTGGACAAGTCTGAAATAATGTACAAAAATTGCATGTATTTGAAAACTGTAGGCTTACAACAATTACTCCTTGTCTAAGTCAGTACGTTAGTTTCCACAACAAAGCGAATGTAATTGCTTCTTAACCCCTTTGGAATTAACAACGCCTCTCACTCTTCTCACCTAGCCAGCAGCAAAAGAGAAAATTATACTGGCCTCAAAGTTAGATGCCAATGGAAGTGGAACTTGTCTGCTGACTCTAAATTCGATTTGAATTCCTGCACCATAACATCTGTACATTAGAGTTGTTTAGCACTGTTGTAAAACTGACTTGTGCTTAGAAAATGAGAATAATAAGAAGTAATCTTTAGTAGTGATAAAATTTTAGTCTATAGGTAAAATATGCAAAATTTTAATAGCAATTCTGAAATATCATTCTATTTAGACTAATATTATTTTAGACCATGACCTCTGAAGATTCTAGTACAGCACATCAAAATATCTCTGAAAAGTTATGTTTCCCTTTTATTTTAATAAAAATAATTGCTAGTTACCTTTCAAGGTAAAAATTCAAGTTCATACTTCCTTGAAACTCTCAACGAAATATGGTGTAATTAATAAAAAGCTTCAAAAGTGGTCTGCACCTTCTGCAGATCAAATGGAAGGACTAGAAATATCTTTCCTACCTCTTCCAGAAATCAATGAGACATACATTGCTGAAATAACACCTGGAATAAGACAAAAGAGTGGTTGGAAAATTTCAAGTGTTGAAATCTGCCTAAACAAATCACAAAATCAGACCACTTGTGTGATAGATGTACAGTGCAGCACCAAGTCTCACACCTCTTCTGGAATCACCTTTCACATGGAAATACACCTAACAGTGGCTTCTGGTGGGTACCTTCAATAAGCTTCATGCAAGGGAGGAAAGTTTTACAAAGATAGGATTATCATCTTGTGTACAGTGTGTCTGAGATGACCAGCTTCAATCCTAAACTTCTTCAGTTTATTATGACTAAAAGGGGTCTTGAAACTCATCCTCTGGAGACGCTGTACCCACATATATATCTTTGAGATATTGACATGACAACAGTGTCTTACAACAATATTGTATATTCTGTTCCAACAACTGCTAAAAATCTCGAGAAAATTGTGTCTCTTGAAAATGACCGCTCATGTTGGCGAAAATACTTCATATTGCCATGTTAAAAAAAATTGTAATACAATAAAGAGAGGAGTAGTTGAAATAAAATAATCCAAATACCAAATCATGTTAATTTCCATAGGTTTGCAACTTCTGTGTGATCAAAACGAGCTCATCCCTGTGGAAGACATCACTCCAGAAATGGGTGTAATTGGTTGTTCAGGGCACTAAAGACTAAAGGGCAGTATACTTAAAAATACAGTAAATTTTTGTCTTGGCAAGTTAAAAAGCAGTTTCTTAATCTGAGAGTAAAATCCTTCTTTCTGGCTTCTCAAGAATGTATGACAGTTCAAAGTATAAATCAAAGTTTGATATTTTAAACAATTTACAGTTTGGATCACAAATATATTTTTTACAGGTGTGAACAGGGCATTAAAATAAACCTCATGTTAGAAAGTTTTGGAAAGGTATTTGTCTAGGAATTGTATATGCCTAGGCTGGAAAAATGTTAGAAGTCTTGTGGTTGGTTTTTGAACGCTGTTTTTTTCTCATTCTCCCTAGCATTTGGGTTGGTATTCCAAAGTAATTTGTTTTCTTTGTCTGTTCAGTTTTGATATTTGTTGTTAAGTGAGAAAATATCACTCAGAGGACAGACATGGAGTTGTAATTTGTCAACAGATGAAAAAGACTGAGCCAGACTTACTGGAGGGGTAAAATGGAGCATCTTTTAGAAACTTCTCCTTCCTCATCTCCTCATCTTTAAAGCCATACCTTTAATTGATTACTTTTGTGTCTGCATATGCTTATAATTGATGGGAAGCTGCTTGTTAAGGGAGATTTCATTTAGTCTGTTTCCCAAAGACAGAAATTCTTTACACAAGCTTATTCTCTATTAAAGACTCCTTTATCTCCTACTTTGGCTTCTACTTCATCAAAAATATGTTGCTGAAGTAGATTTTATTTTCTGGTTTTTATTAAATCTATATGCATGCCTACCGGAAGCCCAGTACCATGAACAAAATCAGACCATCTGGCTCCAGAGATCATTATATTATATACAAACATAAATACCAAATGTTCCATATTTTCAGGGTGCATACAATCTTCTTCAAGTTGGCAGGGTAATGTTTTCACCTTCTTTCAGTCTGACTTTTTTTTGCTACAGATAGAGATAATTATGTTACCAAAACATCCCCAGACAATGTACTATTTCAAACAGAACACCTAGTTAAGATATGTCTTTATTTTTATTGCTGTTCTGGGTCAGTGGTTTTTGGAGTTGTCTTACAGGTAGAGCACCTACAGTTTTCAACACATTCCTTAGATCAAAATGTTAATTGAATGTTAATTGAAATCATAAACTTCTTATTAAATATTTTGTAGGAGGTTTTTTAACGTTTAAAATGCAGGATACCATAAAATCACTGTATTGTGGACTTGCTTCTTTTTTTTTATCTAGTAGGACCTGTTTCTGAGCTATTTTCCTCTATATTAACTTGCTAGTCTTTTAGGGTTTTTTCTGACATATGCATAATGAAATTATAGGCTGAATTTCCGTAAATGACGTTGATATTGGAGTGCTGGCTCCCAATCTGTTTGAGTGGGAAAGACCTAAACCTACCTCTGTCTCTCTCCAATGAAGACATTCAACTTTAAGTGTACTCTGCAGAGGAGTTGTCCTCTTCCTCTTAGGAACTCAGCATATTGAATCCCAAGTACATGGAAGTGCAGTGGTGCAGTCCTGAGTCAGCGATGCGTATCATCTTTAGTACTTCCCTGTCAGCATCGCTGGGCTTCTCCCTGTAACAGCACTGAATCACTCTCTATAATTACCTAGCTTTTTCTATAGTAAAAAATGAGGCAGTACCTTCACTGTACACACCAAAGCAGTGTTCGTCATGGAAACAGAGAACTTCATCTCCTAATGAAAGACTTTCAGTCAGGTCAAGTACCTCCATTTAGCCTTATATTTTCCAAGTTTGAAGTTTAAACAAGGCTTCATTACAGTTTCATTCCACCACCAAAAACCTAAAAATGTTTAAAATCTTATAAACTGATATTTCTTCCTGGACTTTACATCATCTGTTACTAGTACTTGAAACTATTTAGGCAACCAGCAATGCCACAATAAGTAACATGCAGCTAGGAACACACACTGCACCAGTACTACAGTAGCCACATTACTGTGAATGCAAGCATTTTCCAGTGAAATCATTTCATGGTGCAAGAAATTTTCATTTAGTGCAAGCAAAACAATTTGCATTTATTAGTTTATCAGCAAATATTTATGTATTTTCTTCTTGCATATGTGTATGAAGCCAAAAGAAAACTCTTATGGTGTTATTTTAACAGGTTACTGTAATCAAGAAAAATAAAATGCCTCTACTACTGTATTTACACAATGAGTATATTCCATACTAATGTTACTATAAGTTAGAAAACAAGAAGCTAGTGGTTTTGGTAGCAGAAATCTCTTCTGCTGTTCATATCACATCCTCGTTCTGCTTTTAAGAATTTATAGAATTAAAATCAGTGCTTCCTATAGAATCAACTATTCACATTGTCAGCTTTCATAACTTGACATCAGCATCAATCTTAAGGATTTACTCAACAGGCAGGGAGCCCTGCACAACTAGGTTACGTAAAACACACCAAATTCTGTGTTCATAAGGGGAACTGTATTGCCTCCAAAGGACTGCATAAGTTCAGGTCACCTGTGACCCCATTTATTGTCTAAACTGTAGTCCTACTACTCATCTCAATTGTATATTGTTTAAAAATACATTTTTACAGTGAAAAGGAGTTTTACCATGAAAGTCTTTTTCTGTGCAGCTATTATGCCTGTATGTGGAGAGCAGTAACTTCAGTGAGAAGTGCTCACACAAATTTGGAAGTAAAGGAAAAATCTCTCCTTGTAGTATATTACAAATGAATGTCAGTAAATATTTGCAAATCCCTAGTTATATTCTAGTGGTTTTCATAAATTTTTCCTATTTCACTTGATGAACACAGATAAAAATATGAAAAAAGAAAAAGAAGAATATTTGAGAGAGACCCTTTTTCAATAATGTTCACATTCAGGATAGACCATTATTTCATTTTCATCAGTTAAATATAGAGTAATTCCATCACAAGTAATGGACTAAATACACCATCTGTTTACAATAGCTGAAGACCACTTGGCTCAGGTTTATTCTAGTTTTATGTAGTTCCAGCTTTGATCTGAACTGGGTCATTTTGCCTTTGCTATGATTTTGTGCACACTTTTATAATGCTGCAAAGAACAGCTAGAGAAATGATATGGCTGATAGTTCTCCCCTGACATTAGAGCCCAAACCTGTATTAACACACGTTCTCTATTTAAGCACATATATAAAAAATATCCCTCCTCTGTTTATTAAAAGAAAGCTAGCTCAACTCCAGGGCTTAAATGCACGTTTGTCTATGAAAACATAACAAGAATGAGGTGTATTTTTTCTTTCATCTTGAATGGATCCACTAATCTCCTAAATAATATGCCCATCAACAACAAGTTGCCAGTACTACTGCACAGCCAGAGGCAACGTGCCAAATGCAGACTGGAGGGTAAAATGGTTTATAGAGAACTAAATAAGAAAACAGGAACAGTTAAAAATAGATAACAACAGCAATTCTTGTTTTTGAAAAATGGAACACTTACAGCCCACAGAAACAGTCACAGCATTTGGGGAGATTGTTGTAAAACAGTGTCTTGGTCTGATCTAGGCTTGGTGACTGCAGACAACCCTTTACCTTTGAAATATATTGAGATAAGTTTGATTTGTCCAGTGTCTGTGCCCAGAGACTGGGTAAATGGAGCCTCTTCTTTTCATTGTAGTTGTTTCAATGGGGAAATCTAAGTACTTTAAAGATATAAAGAGAACTTTCATATTGACTGGTTAATGTAGTTGCTTAAACTTGCCTCCAATGAAAGTAATATAAGACTGCATTTCATTGTGTAACATCTTTCTTCTGACTCTGAAACCTGTGTAAGTCTGTAATCATAGTGCTGAGTATTTGTTGGCCACTGATGTCAAGGAAAAGGCTCCTGCTGTCTTCCATGGATTTTGGATCAGATCCAAAACTGTCTCACTGGACTGAGCAGGTGTAATATGGTCTAGAGGATAAACTACTGGCTTCCAACTGAAGTGATCAAAGTCATTTTTTTACTGCATCAGGTTTTCTGGGATATATAGGACAAATACATTAATCATCGTCAGTGCTAGCTTCCCCAGTGGGAAGCGAGCTTCCCCAGGCACTAGCACTGACCCTATTGGAATCTTTTTGGATAACATGGAAAGAAGGAGAATATGCTGTCATTTCATTTTACATCATTGTCCAGTTATGGCTATGTCTTATCCTGTTTTCTAAACTCCTGAAAGATGTGCTTTGAGAATACACTCCTAAGAGGAAACACTTTTTTTACTACGTGCTTTAGCTGGTCTTAAGTATGGATTTAACCAGTTGTTCAGCAGGGAATGTATATCTCTAGTCTTACAGAGGCATTCTGCTTTATTGTACACCAGCAAATACACCACTGAAAGTGCATCATCAAAGAGGTACTGGGAGAATCAGACTCATAGATAATGGGAAACAGAAAAGCTCAACAAGACAGGCCCCACTGGCACCAGTGCTAAACAGAACAGGTGTGTTACCAGGAGCATTTTGGCTAAGGAGTTCAGGAGGTTCAACAGAACAAACAGTAAGGTGAAAAGAATGAAGTGGGGAAGTCTCACAGGTTTTTCCACTGAGAAAACAAGTTGTTTTCGGTCACTGCCCTACCAGAATCTGATGATATTGAATATCTTTTACTTCATATTAGTTTCATTGCACTCAATAAGACTACTGCTGGTAGAAAAAGTGTGAGCAGGTGGTATCTACTCCAATTTATGCATGATAACATTGAGGTCACTACTGAATGTCACTGCAATAAGAATGTACAGGACAACAATGACAACACCATCTTTACTTAAAATCACACATTAAGCATATTAATACATAATAAATAGAATTACTTGTCTTTCATTAAGTGTTTTTCCTCCTATGAGCAAGGCTGGTCATGTATGTAAAAAGTTCAGTCTCTTAACTGATAAGATGTTTAGAAAACAAAAATTTCTGTGTGATGTAAAGACAAGTTGAAAGTTGTGAATAAAAAATTTGCCTAATCTGAAACTTCTTGTCCAGGTGTCAGTGCTCTTAATAGAGTGTTCAAGTAAGAAACTGTCATCTGGACACTGGTGGTAAAAGCGCTCTTTATGAATGCATAGAAAATTTTCAAGTTTGTTGCCCAAGAAACTACTCACAGGAAGGATCACCATGTCTTTGCTCTATCATTACACGTTCACCAAACATCCATGTCTGGAAGCTGTTTGATTTAACCCACCATGATTTTTTGTATGCTTTTGGTGTATAGCAATGAGAAGGACAATGCCCCACTTTCAGTTTGGAATGCACCATCAGCCTGTCAGATCTGATGGTTTTAAGTAGATGTGAAATGTAACTCGTAATAATTTCATACCATACCTGTGACTTTGAGAAAAAGTTGGAAATCTAATGTCCTGATAATGAAGAGCTGTGTGTATGCAAAGCCATGACAAAACTAATCCAAACTTGAAAATGTTTGGGAAAATTTACCAAGTCAAACATAAAAAAAAATTAAAGCAAAACAAAAACAAAAAAACCCCAAACAAGTAGCTTATATATCTGTGTTATTTACCAACAGAAGATAAACTGTATGATGTCTTTGAGTTCAGTGAGATATTACTGAAGTGTGTCATATTGACAAAGTAGATGAGTCTATATTTATCATTGAGTTTTCATCACGTTCTCATGCTTGACTCTGAAGCTGCTCTTTATCTGGAATGATATTTGATGAGATTGCATTAGGAATGAGGAGTGGCACAGAGGAGAAGCTGAAATATTGGTATCTACAAAGTTTGCTTTACTTCAGACTGTGCTGTTAATGACTAACCTATCCCTCTTTTCTTCCTCAGACCCATCATTTTTGTTGCACAATTATCAGATCTTTTCTCATGATTTTAGTTGTTTCCTTTTTGTTTTCTTCCTTCTTTCATGTTGTTTCTTGTCTTCTCCTTTTAATGATCATCTGTATTGGATGCTTTTTCCCACTCCCACAAATGAAACAAGGGTAAATTAGGTAAAGCTATCTGGGCAAGAAAGTATAGGAGGTGGTACCCTGTTAGGTCCTCTGATGTTCCGGATCAATATTGTGAATTATGGAAATTGACAGCAGCTAAAATGAATTGGAAAAAAAAAAACCTATTCAAAATTAAATTAAACAGAGACTGAATTTACATAATATCAAATTTATAAAACAACATTTTTCCTTTAATATTGGACTGGAATTAAACCTTCAAATTAAGTAATTAGATTAAATAGAAAATAGTCCATCCTCATATTTGGGGAGTCTATTACCCAAGCTAGTCTAATTGATGATTTGTAATTAGTATAAGGAGAATTAATTTTGTATCAGGAAGGGCCCAGAACAGAGTAGCAGTTTTCAGTCAGATGGATAAGTACTCTGGCATGTTCTAGCATTTCTTTCACTACAAAATTAGCTGTTGCTTTATAAACTGAAAATAACATATTATCTAAGATCTAACCCCCAAGTTAGAGCCAATTATAAAACTTCCATCTTACATTGTAATTCTTGTGCTAGGGTAACTTTTCTCCTTTGTACAAGGATAGTGGTATAGTACGGTCCTTTTTGTTACCAGGTGTTCTCTGACGTATTGCAGGTGGCTTCAGGACTCTTAGCATTGGAAATCTAGGACATTAATTTGTTCATAAGATAATATTTAGGCATGTGTTTCCTGGTATATTCCCTAAACATATTTCAAGAGAGTACTAGCATCTCAAACACAAAGAACTGCACTTTTAATGAACATAAGAAGGACAGACATCTCACAGAAAAGGATCAGAGGGATATGTAGCATTGTGAAAAACAGAGCTATTCCCAAACTTCTACTGAGACAGTATACTGTAGCTCTGGAATACAATTCCTGTAGTGCTGAATTTGCATTCTTGTTATTTGTTACAGAGATCTCTGATTTTTAGGTTTCATCATAGTCAGACCTGGACTATGATTTCAGCTCCAAAAATGATAGCTATCTTCTATTTTGCTGCCTTTCATTTGTATTACAGAGTCTTGAGTAAGATTTAGAGAAATTTTTGCATGCCAATCAGAAGAATTTTTATCAGTATAAATAATTTTCATGTGCATTTGATTCCTTTAAAGTGCACGTAAAATTTAAGATCCTAACTGATATATCTGTACACTTTTCCTTATCTACCATTTTCTCTCATTCACATTAGTTTTTTAAAAAAAAGTCTTTTACAATTAATTTTTCTTATAAACTCTTGGAAAATATTGATAACATAAACTGAATATGAAACAGTATTTGAAAAAACCTCATATTGCTCTTTTTGGACAAAGGGAACATAACTTCTTTTTCCCCTAAATTTGTGAGCTGTTGGCCTTCACCCGATACTAAGTACTTCTCCAAAATAATGAAAACCAGATTGGCCATTGAAGCTGAAATATACTTCCCTCACTGTGATTAACTGTCCTCATTAAAAATTATGCCCTGCGGTAAATTTCATGTTGCCAACACAAGTGTACAATCCAGTCATTTTATGTTGGTATTTGGCATTGTCTTTTGTATGTCTGTTTATACCAGTATCTCTAAGAACAGATTAAATCATGTGAAGATTAGGATAGAGAGTGACAGCTGGATAATATATGCACTGAAATAACTAATCTAAGCAATAGAATTATAGAATGGAAGAGCCAGTTCTTTTCTTTAGTCTGATGTGTTCAGTGCAAGTGGAGGTAATTCCTGAAATAGAGGGACTCCTGGGGCGTTTAGCTTTAGCTTTTTGTTTTCTTTTCAGTCCAGAAAAAGCCTAACAAGTATGTTTCAGTATAACAGAGGGATTATAGGTCATATAAATGAACTCAGTTACAGGACAGTAAATATGATTTCCTAGAGTGTCTGCTCCAGGCCCATCTGTTCCAAGTCTAAGCAGAACAGCCTGCTCTCTTCCTAGTCTCTGTACATTTGCCCTTCATAGTACACATAACTCAGCTGGATAATGTGTAACTAGTACTCACTGACAAGTTCTAGAGAAGGAGATGAATGCAAAAAGATCTAGAATTGCATCACCATAGATATTTGTGTTCAGCCTAAAAATTTTACATCCTTTTTCAACCAAAATGTTCCACCATCTTTAACATCACAGGTAAATTTTAATGAAACAGTAACAGCTTATAAACTAGATTCCTCCTGTATGTTATAGCTGGATATATATGTAAAGAGTAGAATATGGGAGACCACTTATGCCAGGCTGTCATTTTGGCAACTGGCTAAAACATGGGATGTATATTTGATAGGTAGTTTTTTCAGGACAGAGTCTTCCTGAAAGTCAGTGTGACTAAATATAATAATTTACCTTACTGGAGACAGGAGGAAGATGGTACTCACATTTTCTTTACCTGTTGCAATGAGATCCACTGACTTGGAAAAGGGGATGAACATGAGCAATAAAAACGAAGCTATGGTAGTGGCGGAAGATACTGCTCAATGAAAGCAACTCTGAATACTGTAGACAAATAGAAGACACTAATTGCTTTTTTGGAGATCTGATCTAGTATGGGACAAAGGACTGTGCTCAGTACACAAGTAAGTGAATGTGAATGTGACCTGTTCTGTGAATAAGGGAAAAAGAAATTATACAATAGTTCCTGTCATAATGTGTTTTGTTAAATGGGAAGGAGTGGAAGAGCTGAGTTCAGAAGGCTTGCTGGAGAAAACATCTGATGATGTCAACATCTCCCACTGGTTTAGTCACCGTGTGTTTCCTTTATACTCACTGTAGAGATAGCTAGCAACTCTGGAGCTTAAGTCATCTTACCCTAAAGGAGATATCTAGAAATAGGTCAGCTGAATCACTCTGCCTGGGAGCTGAGGACAACTATCTCAGAAGTCATAATCTTTGTTGCAGATATCTTGAATCAGTGAGATGAATCCCAACCTTAAGGTCTTGTTTCCATCTCAGTGTCTTGCACAAACAGCTGTCTGCCTGGGCAGTTTCAGCTCTTCATCTGATTTGGCAGGACATGAAACCAGCCTCTTGAGATATAAAATGTCCTGCAAAACTAAGTGTATTGGGAAGCTCAGCATTATGCACTCAGTGTAATTTAATATGCAGTGGCTTTATGTGGGCTACAAGAAGCAAGCTTCAGCATTACTGCTGCTCACAACAGGGTAAAGTCAGACTGTTAGTGAGGGATTAAGCAAATTTTTGGGACTTAATTATTGATGAGACATGGATTGCTATTTATAAATTCTAGTATTTCATAAGCTCTATGACAGGTGCAGTTATGATTCTGGGACACTTGACTAGGACCTAATACAAGTACTTGATCACAACACTGCCACTGCAGTCTCAGGGCTGAGACTTGTTAAGGGTTGGGACTGGAGTGTTACCAAATTTCTTGAGTGGGTACCAGTTCTTAGAGTAGAAACCTCTGCTTCCAAGTCACCAAGTCTGAACCATGCAAGTATATGGAGCAATTATGATTTATAGAAGATGGAAAGCTCCCTGAACCTAGGCATGAGTAGTGGTACCAACTTACTCTGAGAAAGAAGCTGAAATGGTCTAAAGCAGTGATTGATTTCCCGAAATGACTTTCAAAAGTCTACAGCAATGAACTAACCTGATCTTGCTGGATGCAGGCAGCTACGACACTAGGTCCAATCCCAAACTGCTATCACAAGTGTGACATGCGTCAGAAATAAACTTGTCAATACTGTATTAATATTAAAAGCAATATTTTGGGGCATATGACTAGAGGACATCGACAGTTATGGCTCTTAAATCTTGAAGCTAGCATAGTCCATGTGGGACTAGTGTGGATGAATGTGTGACAGAGGGGGTGAAAATGTGTTTATCTAAACTAGGAAATAGAAAAAGTGAATGGAAAGCCTCACAATGGGATGGCTGAGCAAGCATTGTCTGCTTACATTAGGACAAATGGTAAGGGCAAGAGAACTTCAGGAAGGTGAATGTTTGATAAGATGGAAAAGAGTATTTCAACACACTGTGCTACTAATCCCTGGCTTGAGCCATATCTGATGAGCATCACACCTGGAAAACTTCTTCCAATAACTTCAGGGTCTTTAATCAGCATCTTCAGGGTGACATGAAAAGTCACTGGATCAGCTCTGTTTATTCCTTTATGTACTGCCTGTTTTTTGCCTCCACAGAACAGGATTTCATGTTTTCTCTTCCTTTTCCCTTTTTTAAAACCTGTCTGAGTTGTAAGCTTTTGTTCAAGTGAATTACGTGGCTTTTAGTTTCATTAAGTAATGTCTGAGTTATACAATGTTTTTCCTTTCTCCAGGTACTTCCTATTATTGTTGAATCCACTTACCACTTACTCATTTACCCATTATCTTAGAGCTTATATTATTTTGTCCAGGAGCTAAAGAACAATACAAATAAGAAAAGAGACAACATATAATAAGGCTGAGATAAATTGTGTTTAATCTCAGCTTAAGGTTTATTTTTACAAATGCCCATGTAAAAGTATGGTTCTGGATGGCCGTTTTATGTTTCCATTGCAAGTGGAGTGCAAAATGAATGTATTTCCAGCTCATTAGGCACATAACAATATTATTTTTGCTGGTTTCATAGACAAAATGCTGCATGGTTGGGGTCAGAGGGGCATGATTGACTGATGATATAAATTCCCTTGTAAAAGTGTTCAGGAAAGGCACTTCAGTTCTTCAAATAGGCACATCAAAACCTGCACAAAACAACGAATAGAGCAAGAGTGCTCCATTTTAAAGAGGCCACACTTTTCCATACAGAAGAAGCAACTTGAGCCTAACCTTGAGTTACAAGAAACATATCAATTCATTAGTGTGAGTGAATCTAAATGGAAGAACACAATAAAAACAGTGTCCTTTATCTTTGTCAGTTCAGGTCATATTCAGATGTGTATTTACACACATCTAGTCTCATTTTGTGTCCAGGATTCAGGTTGGGAAGGATTAAAAGGAAATCCCTTCTTCTCACTATGCATAGCCACAGTATGATCTCACCAGCATCCCAAGTCAGTAAAGATTTATGTTCCTAGGGAATTTCAAAGTCTCTTGTAGTCCCATTGTCTTTTAATTGGTGATGCCACAGAAGTCAGATTATTCACACCTCAAGTTTTACTCCAGTTTCTATGATTTGTGTTGAATAAAAATATTGGTGATATTATCCCATTGAGAGAAGCCAGAACAACAGCCATTACTTTGGAATAGCTATCAGTGTTTCTTTGATACTCAGAAATAAGTATCCACAGAGTTAGTAACTCAAAAGAAGATATAGTCTCAAAATAACATATGTTGGTCAGAAATCTCTGTCAAAAGTGTAATATTCATGTGTAAGTTTCCAATTTAAATTGTCACTTCAAGCTTTCATCCCGTATTTATTATTGTCAGTTTTATACTACTGCATTTTAAAGCCAAAGTTCATATGCCCAAATCTTTGCTTTAGTGAGGAGGTCTTTGTCAAAAAAATGAATGCATTTTAAGCTGTTACATTTGTGAAGTAAAAGTGAAAACTGACCCATGACACTACAAATGTTAAAAAGAGATGAATTTTCTTATTAAAAAATACGTAGATCATGATTTGAGAATGTCTGGCTTGTGATTTTGGGATAACTGCAAAGGATCATACAGTCAGAAAGAAATATCTTATCCAACATAGTACTTTACAAGTAACTAATACTGATAATTGCGATGCTCTTTGGCTATTTTAATTGTACTACAGACGATAACAAAGTTAGCAGCAGATCAAACTAAGTATTTTTATTTTTAGGAAGAAGCCTGGAATCTTCTCTGCATGGTCAAATTTGCCGTGATAACTTGTGCAATTTCTTTATTTCTCCTTTCCATAAAATGCCATATTGTGATAGTAACTCTTACTTAGTCTCATGAGCTGGAACTCATGAACATACTGACTCTTAAAACCTCAAAATTATTTCCACAAGTTAATAGTAAAACTGAATGAGTTTGAAATTTTTGTGATAATCACTAGAATACAAAGAAATTGCCATTTAGTCAAACCAATACCTGTCATTTAATTGTGTGTAATGTCCCGTGCTTGTCAAGGGAGCAAAGATTGCACTTTGCACAAACTTGTAGTAATGCTAGAGTTAAAATTAAATTTCTGCTCTGTTTTAGATAGAACTGTTTCTCCAATCAGATACATAGGTGAATATCTATCTTGAAAGTAAGGGTTACAGTTTTAATGTATTTTGGTATCTTTTGTTTCTGCTAAGCGTAAGAAGGGGAAGGCTGAAGTATTCTTTCTTTAGTATGAACTGGAGTTTTATCTTATCAGTTGAAGAGGCAGGCATTCTGACTGCAATGTAATTACTTTGAGATGGTGATAGGATAAATGCAGGACACACAAGTTTATTTACAATTTTGCTATCAGTATTTCTTACCATTTTTAATTAACGTAGGTCTTCAAGGGTTTACACACAGAGGTCCAACTAGAATAAATGAGACCGCTCTCTTTCAGAATTAAGCAGATTCAAAACCAGACTGTGTGAGTATAGGTCAAAGAAACCATCGATATTTCTGATGTTCACCACCAGATGTGTTTTGCATTACCATGAGATGGGATCGAGGTCTTATAACTGCTTGGATAAGAAAAATGGGTTCAGGTGTGGGTGTTTGTGCAAAAACAATTTATAAAATGATCAAAGGAGAATATATTTTTAGCCTCTGCTTTCTAAGCATATGGTGAAACAAGGACTAAGTTAATGCTGCTTTGGAGTCAGAAGCAAAACAAGTATGACAATGTCAAATAAAATACTATGTAATAATACCAAATTAATTCCTTTCCTTTGGGTACAGCTAAATTATGACTCTGAGTTCTGAATGAACAAGTTATAAATACTTTAAAAGAATATTTGGTCCAGATGCTATATTTGCCTATAGTCTCTGTTAAGTAGTTATTGAATTAAAATAAAACACAACTGTTAAGTGTCCCAGTAAGAAGAACACTTTGGTTTGTTGTTTTTGTCTTTTTAGAAGTATGAACTACAGTTAAAGTAAGATGGTGTATAGGACTGGGTCACTTGACAACATTCCCACAGAATCAAGTTAAACGAAATCTTTTCTATTGCAGCTACTCTTTTAATATCTACTTGTTTGGGGTTTTTTTTCTGACGCCAATAGCCTTAATAAATCCATTGATTTCAGTTTTATTCATATTCCACTGATTTTGGCTTCTGTTCACAGTGTTAGGAAAGTCTTGTTTAAAATGGCTTTTGCAAAGAAGAAAATCCACTTAGAAATGCATCACACAGCCTGAAATATGGAGCTGACATTTGCCTTCTATATCCATTTTTCTATTACTCACTCTAACACAATATACAACATCACAGCAAACAGTCATAGCAATAACAACACAGTGGAAAGTTTCCTGTTGTTTTCACCTTTGTCCAGGGAAGAATCAGCTCTGTATTTCTTTTTTCTGGTTGTGCCAATTATATTTACATATATTATTGCTGATTAAGTCAACGGCTTCTCATTGATTTCTGAGCTGGTGTTTCAGATAATAATGTGTTTTGCCTCAAAACCTGTGAAAACTTTCAGTGTTTGTTACAGTGTTATTCAGTGACATTTGCTTAAAAGTTGAGAAGTGAGAAAACTGTATTGAAATAGTTTCCCATCATGATTGTCATAGCAATAATAATAATAATAATTCCATGTTTTCTAAATCTCTAGATATAAGAAAATAAAATTTTACTCAATTTGCTGAAGTCTTTCAAAACCACTATTTACATGTTACATGGGACAAATCTGTAATTAAGATTAATATGCTTTTGTTCTGTGTTATGCAGCTCTGTAAAATGATATAATAAGAATATACCAAGAGTTCCACAGAAAATATACTCAGTAATGGACTGTATAATTTAAAATGTGATTCAATATAAATAATTTAAAATTTTAGTACAATTTAAATTGAAAATATGGCTTCCGTGATATTAGGAATTTTTAAGTGTGGAAAGAAGTCAAGGGAACTCCAGGAAATTTATCTATTCGTACAAATGTCAGTGTGATTTGATAGTTTATGGTACACCTGAGAATGAAGATACAGATGATTCTCAGCCAAAGGATAACAGTAGTTCATACTCTAGCCTAGGCTGTGAAAATGAGACATGGAATGCCTTTATTCATTTTTCTTCTAGTATTTCATGTTACTGGATTTTGTTGCTGCAAGAAATAATTATATAAATAGATGGAAGCTTGTTATTTTACAAGTAATCCTTACAATAGCTGATCTGAAAATCACTCTGGAACAATGAGAGAAATAAAATTTTAGTAAACAGTGAATCAGAGGGAAGCAGTCATGAAAAAAACAACAATATGCCTAAACCACATGATATTGCTTTGGTGCATGCAGTATAACTCTTGTCATGGTGTGTATCAATGTTGCAGAGATGAAAACGAACTAAAATGTATCATTGTGCTCATCTCTTAGAGAACAATTAAAGCATTTCAGATACTAACAAGAACATTCCTAACCAAGGACTTAATTGCATCTGCTTGTGTGACAGCATCCTCTGTCATTGACTTTGAATATTTTTTACCTCTGCTCAAATTAATCGCTATGTCTGTCATTTGGTATCATTCCTACCAGTGACGTATTTGACAACTTTGAAGAGTGCAGAAGGTCCGGCAGGTAGGACTTACTCAGCCCTGTCCTGGATGCCTGGAGGTCTCTAAGCTGAGCATCAGAACTGCTACAGGCTGTTCCTGCGTTTCCTTCTGGCATGCTGGCTGCCTGCTCCTTATTTTATACCTCTCCGCTGTCTTTGTTTGTCATGAATTCCAGCTTCTTCTTGACTGCTGCCATCTGATTTTCTGTAACTTGCCTGGCACTTCTTGAATCCCAAGACATATTTCCTTTCTAAGTGACATTTCCTTTCTCTCCATCTCTTTAGTCTTTAAAATGTTAATAGTGTTATATTTGAAGATGGTCCATAGAAAAACAGAACTTTTCTCAGGTTAAATACAAAATGGGAAAAATCTTCATTTTCCTTGCTTAATCCAGTGTCTCCACAAGATTAATTGAAGGTATTTAAAGAGTATTTTGGCCCATGCTATTCTTGGAACACTTTACAGAGTTTTTCAAATATGTTGGTTACATGCATGTCAAAACAAGTAAGCATTTCCGTTTGGATTTGTTATAGTTAATTGATCAGTAAAAGACATGGTTCCTGTCAACAATAAATTAAACTTAACAAGCATTTCATATCCTTCCCACAAAGGTCAAGACTGGCAATAATAGATACCTGTGATAGTCACAATCCTAAAAGAGTGCTAAAATTCTGATTGGTTTTGTTCCTCTGTCCTTACTGAAAGACCAACGGAAGAAAATAGCAAACACAGGATTTTAAAGAATAATCTCTCTGTTGAAAGGAAATGAGCCAAAGATAATAACTTCCCTATTGTTGCTTAATCAGACATGGTAAATGGTAATAATAATAATGAAGAATTATTGGGAAATTATGAAGAAACAATAGGAAAAGCCATAATTAAGGTTTCCCATGAAACTTCTATTTTTTCTCCTGGTGTGGATACTTATTTATTTAACACATTATGATATTACAATAAATCCTGTTAAGTATTAATCAAGGACAAAATAAATTGACTAACAATTGACAAAATTACCATCTCCGTAAGTTGATATCAGTGTGGGATCAAATTACATCTGACAGGGTTCTGTCAAGTTTGATGTAAATTCAGTCAGGTTCAACATTTTCACCAAAGATCTGAAAGTAACCATAAAACCACCATTCAAAATATTTGCAGATATTTTATAAGGTTAGGCAAATAGTATACAACATTGCTTGCTTCTTACTGAAGATCTATTTAAAAAGTCTTTTCTCATACAGCCAAACACACAATTAGTCACCTGGGATCAAGCATTACACATCATGGTTTTTGGAGCTTCATCCAAGGTACGTGTCTCCCATCCCCTTTCTCCCAGCCTCTGTATAAAAAACAAGAGTTCTGTGGTCTACTTTGCTGGAATTTTAGCACCTTTAAAAGTTCCTTTGGAATTTGAATCAGCTGCTTTCTCCATTTTTGCAGAAGAGAGGACTCTTGACCACAGAAGAAATTTGCTGCTTTGTCTATCTGAACCAAGGAGACGATGAATGTACGTTCTGGTGAGACAAGGCTACAAGGCACAGGTAGAAAGCTTGTAGTAACTACTAGGAGTTGAATATAAATTTCAATTTTTCTGAGGCTTACAGTTTTCTAAAATATGGGTGTGTTTTCACAGAAACAAACAAATAAATCAGTCTTGAATAAAGGCTAACAGCTTCCTTAGCAGAGTCTCTAAGATAAAGGTATTCACAGAAGAGCTGCCCATACTTTTGACAAGGGCAAAATGTATCATTCCTTGTACTGTTCAATGGGTGACATTTTGCCAAAATATTTATCATAGATAAGAGTAATTTCATCCCTTGTGGATAAAGTTTAGCAAGTGTCTAAGGAGCTAAAACTAATTTTTTATTAGAAAGGGAAGTTTAAGTCCGTCAGAGCCCTATAAGAGATTAGCAAAACCAGCCAGTTTTGGGGCCAGTAAGTGATGTGGATGGTAGACAGAAGCCATCATGAAGTACTTGCAGTCCATGCGGAGATGGTCCTTTCTTTCTTTCTTCATCCTAGTGAAAGAATTTTTCGAATTGCCATATACTATCCCATGTTCAATTTTTAAACTGTTTCCTTCTCTCATCCCAGATCGACTTGGACAGGTGTGTGAAACTATTAGTGCTGAGGTATCTTCAGAACAAAATGGTACTCTCTCAAGCAATACCATGAGCATGTTAGATATAACCTTACCCTCCACATCAGCTCCCTGCTGAAATCTGAATCAAGTTTAAGAACTTGGTGTCCACATTCAAAGACTTCCTATGCCTGAGACAAAGCAATTCAGGAGGAAGACCATAACCAGTTGTGCTCCTGCAGCACAAAGTAAGAGGCAAGGTCTTACCTGGGAGTCTTACCTGAGGACCATTATACTCATTATGCTTCCCACCCTGATTCCATGAAGTATTACACTGACCTTGTGTTTTTTGTTGTAAACGCATAGCAACATTCACGCTGAGCAAACAAACAAACAAATGAAAACCACTCTACCAGTACCAGACCCTACCCTACTTGTTCCCTGAGGAGAGAGAAGAAAACAAACAATATGTGACAGATGTTAGTCATGTTGCTTAATGCATGAGTAAAACCACTCAGATGTCAGGGAAATGATCATGACAAAAAAGACATAAAATCATAGAATAATCGATGTTGCAGGGGATCTCAGCAGATCTTTAGTTCAACATTCAGCTCAAGGTAGGATCAGCTGTGAGACCACATCAGGTTGCTCAAGGCTTTGTCCACATCAGTCTTGAAATTTTTCAGTGACATACATAGATGGGTCTAATGACAGTAAAGAGATCAGTGGATTGAATGTTCTGGAATCACTTTCAGAATATCTCCTTTATTCCTGAATTTTATTATGTTTAAAGAACCCTAAGATCACCACCAGGAAAAAAATGTGAAAAGTGAGAGATAATATAATAATTCCATCATAAAAAAAATAAAAGAAGGAAAAACTAATATTTCAAAGAATAATAACATCTAAAGAAAGCACAGTAACCTGTATTCCAGGAAAAATATATCCAAGGTCAAAGGTGACAATGTGTCAAATAGATGACAAAAGCCAGGGACTGCTGTCAGGTTTGCTTATCCATTACTTCAAACAAACTTTTTTGATTTCTAAAATGCTTTATTAGTGCTCTGATTCATGTGTGGAGATACCTTGTAGAAACTGAGGAGATTACAACTTCAAAGTGTCAGCTCAGCCCTAATGTATAGGCAGCCAAGTAGCAAGTTTTCATTTGAAATTTGCAGTGCAATATTTCGAGGCAAGCCAAAACTGGAGATTGCTTTTACTGTAAGAGACCTCATGGTAAATTAGTATGGTTCAGCTTCAGCCTTTTGAGGGGTAGGAAAGCAACGATCTCACTAGCTGCTCCACATTCTGCTCAGTCAGTGACTACCAGTTATGGCATTCGAAGGGGTCTAGGTAAAGCTTATGCTAGATCTGTAAGGAATTCACTCTGGTCTTTGGTTGCACGAAGCAGCATGGATCAGAACTGGAAAACCTAGTAGACTCAGTAGGAGTCTGTAGCTAGCTGAGAACACGTAAAACTGATTTTCTTCCTGCATCGCCTAGATAGGGATGAAACTGGTGGAAACCAGAATTTTGTCTGTGCTTAAAGCTTTGCTTCTGGTGAATATTGTTCTGATGGCACATAATGCAGAGAGCTATGCCTATGGAAACAATCATTTTTACTGCGTAATTTGTTCCTCTTGGGAACTGGTTTAAGTAACCCTTTTGCCAATGTAAACCACATCTCTGCTGGAAACAGGGTGGGAGAAATACCAAACTCTGTCTTCCACCAAAGTCAGGACAGCAAACCAATTTCAGTGATGACTCCGATAGATGACTTGCTGTTATTTATTGAATAATTTATTTTCTTTTCTTGATTGTTTAATTGGAAACACTGTTTTGAGAGGTTTAATTGATCATCTACTCACTTGCCACTGTACACATGAATAATCTTGTCATGCAGTAGGGAGGGATGTGTCTGTCTGTGTTACTTAAAGCTGGTTAATTTAATGCACTTCTGATTATATGTACCTGTCACGCTAAACAAAATATTTGTTGTTGACCTCAGTAGTCACAAAAGCTCTGCTGGGCCTGGTACTGCTGCGACCTCACAGGCTGTCTGGCTCTACAGTAGAACCAGTTTCCATGTGATTTGCCATAGATCAACAGCTGCCCGTTCAGTTGATATGCATTCAGCCGCTTAGCCCTGTTAGATTCAGCTGGGAGAGAGCCACAGGATGGCCTGAAGGGAAAGAAGTGTGATTATCTTTCTACAAATTCTCTGAAGGACAATACAGAAAATGTCCTTGAACATCTCTACCCTGCAGAAGAGAGGTATAAAACAGCCCACTGGAGTGGTGTCTCTTTTCCTTTCGCATCTCTGCAACTGTTGCATCTCAGATCTTCCTTGGAGAAAGGCAGGTCTGAGAGGTCTGAGAAAGAGAAAAATGGAAACTCAGAGGCAGTAGCTATTTTGGCTTCAATGAGGACAGGGAGGATCGTGTTGGTAGGTGGTGAAGCTAGGCTACTGCTTTTAACTCAGCTTGGGAGGGGATATGCATTGCTATAGTATATTTTTTTATTCCTTTTGGACAAAGTGAATGGGTAGAGCAAAACCAGAAAGGCTTTGTGGTGTGTAAGATGTATGTTTGGCCCGGCAGGAGTCTGGACTGGAGCAGAGGGGCAGCTGGTGTGCCAGGTCAGGGTGTGTAACTAAAGCTGTGGGTAGAGTTCTGGGGCTTGGGTGCTGTGGGACAGGTCCTTCAAGGAGGCAGATGAGTTGTGGACAGCACAGGAAAGCCAGGTCTGAGACGTGCTCATGAGTAAGATTTCAACCCTGGCTGTTGCTGTAGCTGAATAGAAGACATAGCGTGCAGTGTGACTGTAATGTTTGCTCTGCCTTGGGTCTGTGGTGACTGGGTGCCAACTTGTCTGTGGCAACGTGTCAGAGAAGGCAAGGGCTGGCCAGCCCTCGAGGGCTGTATGTTTTCATTATAAGAAGGCAGGGGGTATCAGAAATCTCTTCCATGTCATGAAGTCAGGCTGCAAAAAGAGGACTGTGTCTCCTGGGAGGGTGGCAGTGCTGCAGGGCTACCGACTCCCTTTGAGAAGTCTCATCTGCTCTGCAGATCTGAAACACAGTGGCTGCTGATTAATGATCTGTAGCCCATACAAACATTCTGGATGGCTAAATATGAAAAAGGTGGTAAACTGGGTGATCTATGGAAAGGACAGTAATGAGGATGAGATTTTTATCTGGTTTATTTCATATGTGGTTTCTGTCTTTACATATTCTTTCAATCTGGAAACTTCACAGCTTGTAAATGTCAATTAATTTGATTTCCTATTTTAACAAATCCAAGTTTTGTGTGGTTTTAATGTTTATGGTTTCAAAACTGACTTTTTTTTTCCAAGAGCCCTGACATCTTATATCCAAAAGGACATCACATTCCAGCTTTATAAAAGCTACCAAACTTTTCATTCCTGCAAAAGCTAGCTCCTTCTCTTAAGAAAACTTGAATAGACTTTTGAAGCAGAGCCTATCCTGGGCTCACCAAGAGTGCAGACTGACATCTAAATCTTGGAATGGAATTTATATCTTCAATACCTTAGGTTTTCTACCACTGTGCTCAATGGGAAGAGAGGTCAGTTGGCCTTTGGGTCAGCACTAACTACCAAGTATAAGCCCACTATACATGGCTGGCTGTTTCCTTGTTGGTTCAGAGGATGCCTTGCCAGATAATGAAACTTTTCATTAAGCCCTGATGTTCCATTAATTGTTCTTTCCTTCTTGATGCTGAATCTTGTGGTTTGGAGTTGCAACATCATAATAGACAGTAATTTGTTTCCCTTAATTCTCTGGGAATGGATTTCCATGCTAGAAGGGAAAAATAATTAGTGAAGTGGCATCTCTATGAAGAAAAGATAGAGGCAGAAAGGATGTAGGTTGTCTGAAATAGTTAACTAACTGTCTGTAATTATCAATGTGTATGGAAGCATCAATCAATGTCTGTGGAAATTACCTGTATTGATACACCTCTGAGGCTTGGAGGGTCCTCTGAGGATTCAAAGCTTCTTACTCCCTCCACTGAGTCTGTAATGCGAGCAGCCTCTTACCATTATGGGACTGTGGGAGTGAAAATTCATTTTCACTGGCTCTAACATCACTGCTGGTTCTTGGGGGGACCAGCTAGAGTAGTGCATGGCTTTGAGCATCCATTTCCAGAGGAACGGAGGAGAAAAAAGAGAGGGGTTGACAGAGGGTCAGTAAATTGAACAGGGGTCTAAAACATATTCCTGAGAAGAGTTTGAGCAAGATGGATTTGTTTAATGTGGGAAGAAGAATAGTAATGGGTGATCAGATAGCTTACCTCTCAGGTAAAGATGACAAAACTAAACATGGTAGTAGCAGGTGAGGCAACAGTAGGCAGAGACAGCAAATTACAGCTTGGCAGTTTCTGCTTAAATATTCAAAAATTCTTTTTCAGTAAAAAGGTGGTGCAATTCTGGAATATGTCACCAATCCAAAGAAATACTGGTTGTCCATTGTTGGAGGGGTTTGGATTATGGCTCATCTGATCTGTTGTTAGTATTAGTCCTGTCTTTAGCAGGAGGTTGGACTAGAGAACTTCAGAGGTCCTGCCAAACTGATATTTCTGTAATCCTCTCTTTGTTTTCCCTCTCTCTGTGCAGACATGCATATCAGGAATTTGGGCAGATAAAACTACTCTGCCACAGACTTGTGGATTTTATGCAGTGCTAGTTAGACAGCAGAAAGGATGGCTTGAGTGCATCCATAGTGGAATCTTTCCATTCAGCTCTACATGCATTCTGTCCAACCATCATAGTTGACTCCATCTGTCTTCTTTCCCTATTTGTAATGGATATAGTATGAATGGTCCTTTACTATGGCTCTGTTGAAGAGCCTTGGAATAAATGATGATGATGTAAAACATTACATCATAGAGTCAAGTGATGTTGCAAATACTAAGTTGAGTTTGGTGAGATCTGGCTAATGTTGGCCAGAACAGAACAGAACTGGGAAATATCCCAGAAGAAAAATCAGCATATTGAGGGAAATTCTTTATTTTCAGAAATAGACTGCTTATGGACATCATCAGAAACAACAAATTATTTTTCTCTCCACTCTAAGAAAGGAAGGAAATTCTGAAGTTCTGATCTCGAAAACTTTCTCTTGTCACCTTCTTCAGATTAGGTTCTTCAGCATTTCTAGCTGAATTCATTGGCAGGATGTAAAAAGTGGTCCCACAGGAGCACTGAACAGTCCCCCAGTGGAAAATGTCCTTAAAAGCCAGTGTCAACAATGGGGTGTGTTTGTGTGTGTCACAAAATTTTCCTCCTGCTCTCATTTGGAAAACAGGAAGAAAGTACAGAACACGCACGTCTTTCTGAGCATGCTCCTATGAGGTCTGAGGCTGCAAAAGTTTTGGAAATGTGCTTCCTACCACATTGTCATCTCCACTCTAAAGTTCCAAAAAACATGGATTCCTCACTGTAACACCACAGTTCAGCACATCTGGCAGGATGTATTCAGGAAAAACAAGTGGAGAGGGTTGAGGGTTTCATGCCTAGGTAATGACACTCTGAAGAAAGCCTCATTTGGCTTCAGTCAGCACTGCATTTGACTGAAGTTGTTACTGCAGTCACTATTCTTACAGACATTTGATCTCCATGTTCCTCACAAAATGAAGTGGTGTCACACACTGTTTTGTCAACACAGTTTGTTTTCAGAACTGTAGCGTAATAGAGCAAAGCCTTACTTTGCTGTGCTAAGGCTGCTTTTATTCTGGGTAGACGAAATGAAAAAGTGACAAAGTTGATGGGACAGGGTTTAAAAAAAGATAAAGGCAAAGTGAGGGACAGAATGGGACATTTCTCTGGTAACACAATTGACATGCCAAGTTTTTCATGTGTTCAAAGCAACCTGTTTTCCTGGGGATAAGGAACTGAATGCATGTGGTAAGGTAAGCATGTGTCCTGGTCACATTCACATGCAGAAGTCTGGTTTCTTTACACAGAATGTTTGAGAAATTTAGTCAAAGGTGAAGAAGTAGTTCATGAACACAAATACCAGTCAGAATCACTGAATATGAATCAGTATGAATCAGTGAGTCAGTAGACTCGAGAACCGGGATTGATTTGTTGTGTAAACCAGCAGACTTCAAGTCATCAGAGCAAATGATTTTAATGTGAATAAACCATAAGAATTCTTGTAATTTGTAGTTCTTGTAGTTTGCTGTCCAGCAAACTGAAATAGCCAAGAGAGAATTTCAGCATGGGGCACAGGGAGCACTGTTGGCAACCAGAGTGTAATCCATGTTGCTTACTTGCATTGTTAGAAAATGACAGGGAAAATCATGGCTGCTTCCAGCAGCTTAGACTGGAAAGGGAATTCTTTACGTGACCTACAAGGACTTGTCCCAGACAAAGCTAGTAAAATTCCATTTGACAAAATGCAGTACTGGCATTTCACCCAAAGTCATAACCAAGATGGTAATTGCATTCAGATGATGCAAAAACTTAAAATTTTCTGCTAACTCCAACTCTTTAACATTACCTTTTGGATGATAGGTTAAAAAAAACACTTAAGATAGTTTATAACCTTGTTTTTAATTATAATAAACTATTTTATTTAGGCTCTTTAACATTAGTTTATCAACAAGGATACTACAAAAAGAGAACAAAAGTACCAGAAAACAATGAATATTCAACCACTTCCAGCTTCTAAAATCTATTTTGTGGAAAAAAACATTATTCCAAAGGCAGTTATTGCTGTTTTCTTGGTTTACAGCTGAAACCTGGGTAGTTACTTAATGGTCAGCTCTGTTAAGAGTAGAGATCTGAGTCACTATAATATGTTCGGAAGAGTTCCTGAAAGGTCTTGCTACATTGCATGCCTTCAAAGGGCAGTGAAGGATGATGCAATGTCTTTAACAGATCACACAGCAGCAAGGTGATTATAATCAGCATGGCAAGTTTCACAGCAGTTTGAGCTGATAGCAGTGCATCTTGAAATGCTATATTAATACTTTTAATTCATTTACTGAATCCAAGGAGGATAAACTAATTGAGTCATAAAACCACTAAGATATTGCAGACAGGAGATCCTAAGAATCATTGTCTCCTTCAGGCCCATTTCATCTTAGAATCATAGAATGATTTGGGTTGGAAGGGACCATTAAAGTTCATGTAGTCTGCCTGCAGTGAGCAAGGACATCTTTAACTAGGTCAGATGATGTGCTTGTAATCAAGCAGTTGGGAAGGTAACTTTCTAGGCTGTCCATCATTGCTGTCAGGTATGTGTTTGATTCATCTTGCTTTGTTTTGTAAAAGCTGAAGCTGAAATGTGTTGTTGTCATGAAGTCTGACCTGCCGTGTAACCTCTGCAGAGACCAACATTCTTTGATGTTGTTTAAGTAAAGCTTTCTTAAATTAAAAAAAAAATCCATTCTTGACTTTGTTTTGATAGCTTTAAGCCTTAAAATAATAATAATAAAGCACCCCATGGTTAATTATTTTAAGCAGATACACTTTATCTTTTGCTTGTTAAGACTCAAAGAGAACAGGAACTAACTTCTCTTAGAAAAGCCTGGGAAAGTTGACCTGGCATTATGCCCTGATGCTCAAGTAAAACGGGATCTGCTGGGCTAGTACAGTGGGAAGAAAATTCCAGTAAAAAATAAGAAAAATGCTGCTTATGGGGAAACTGGTTGTTCCAATGGCTAAACGCTATACGTGTCTGGTTTGTGCTGACTTCAGATCTCCTGTGTCGCATGTCCTTGATACTTTTCCCTTCAAGTCTTTCCTTTGTGATGTATTCAGTGTTCTTGGTCTTGTCAAGGACAGTTTTCTTTTTTCCCTGAAAGGTTTTGGGGTCCTACAATTGGTTCCCCTTGGAGGGCTGCAAGACAATTAAAATTTGTAGTAATTGTTTCAAAGGTCATAAATAAATAGCTCCATTACTCGCCAAACACTTTGTAACCCAATTGAGAACCAAGTTTCCCCTTAATCATTGGCCCTATTTGGTCTTGCAAAACTCTTTCATGGATACGCTTCAGTTTTGAAAGAAAGTTAAAAAAAATCTCTCAGTGTGATCACTACAGAAATGTAGTATTGCTTGATTTCTGTGTGCTTCCCTGAGAGAAAACGGTAATTTCTCTTAAAACTATTTCTGATACTTTGTAAGTACTATGAAGACAAACTGTACAGAGCAAATGTGAGATTATGATTTATAAAAAGGAGAAGGAGAGAAGAGCAGTGCTTGAGAACACCGCAGTCACTCCCCCACATCAGGATTTTTACCCAACAAGCCTGATCTCTTGCTGTTAGTAGTGGGCAGCAATGGATATTTGCAAATATTCCCCTGATGTGCAGCTTTGAAAAACATATGCATGAAAATATCTTCTGAACCACAGGAAAAAACCTGTTACTTTATAAGCACAAATATAGTGCTTCCACCTCAGGCTCTTCCAGAATTACAAAGTGCTGGGTGCTGAGGGGAGTTAAAAAAAACCAAAAACCAAACCCCACAACCAACCAGCCTTTTCTGGGGAAGAACAGGAAGTACACGACCATTACAATGTTTCTTAACCTTTCCCTAATCATGATGTATTAGCCATACAATAATGAGCTAGGTGGTACTCCTGGTCTGAATTAGGTTATTGTATCTGTTCCTATCCTGTACCTTTTTTTATGAGAAGGTTATGGCATTTTCCAGACTGAAATGTAATTCATAGGAGTACCATAAAGGATCTGCACTGAATCTTGAGGGCTAGATATAGACATAAATAAGTGAAGTAGCTTACAATTTTTTGAAGGGGAACCTTACTGAGATACATGTTACGTTTAAGTTTTTATGATGCTGGCAACAACATTATGATTTTTCATTCATCCTGAAGATTGTTAGCAGAAAGATGTAGGTAGTCTGAAAGAGACAGAAATGTACTTTTTGAATTGTTCTGACCTGTGCCTGTAGACCCCTGAAACATTAGAGTACACAACAAAGTTAACAAGTTATATGCTTAAGCTCAATGATCTGATGGCTAAATTCCCCATGAAACATTCCCCAGGCTTATTTGTGATTGTCTTAAGTTTAGTGCCCTGTTTTGTAGTTTTAAGATGAAGATAAACTTTTTTTTTTTTTCCTCCGGGAAAGATGTATGAGAGGAGCTGAACAGCTTAGATTTGAAGTTACCTCTCTTGAACACAAGAAACTGGCCCTGAAAGTAACATTCGATGAAGCCTCCTTGGTATTTCCCATTTCCTATGCTTGTTTCTGTTGTGTCATCCTTCATTACTGCTCTACAGTGTGCGTTTGGCTGCTACTAAGATTGGAGTGCCCTGATGACTCCTTCCTCTTCTTCCCACATGTTGTACTACCAAAGTTCATAGGAAGACTTTTTTTTGTATATTCAGATTGATACATGCTCCTAACATGAGGTCTTCCTCTCAAGTGGGTAGCTTTAATGGGCTGTGTCCTGCATATCTATCTCAGTGCTTCCATACTGAACATCCTCACTTTGTTGAGTCTGAGTTGAAGGAATAGTCCATGTTATGCTGTAAGGACAGGATAACTGTTTAAAAGGAATCACATTTGCCCCATTTCAAATCTTTTTCTTTAAAGCTGAGGAACTATTTTCTTCTTGACCATTTGTGAAATCCCTTGAAAGTCCTATTGAAATCTGACCTCTTGATATTTGTACTTTTCACAAAAATAAGTTTAATTTATGAATCTTCTTCCAAATATCACATAAAGAGGTTGGTGTTTGGTAGGTTGAAGGTAAAGTGAGATGCATCATCTGAAGTAAGTTTTACTGCCATCCTTGCGTAAGCTCTAACCCTTGTGCTACTGAGGGCTGAGTTGCTTTCAGTCAAACCAATAAACTGACAAATTTCCAGAAAACAGTTACTTTTCAATGGATGTGTTAATTAGTTTTTCACTCGGTATGTGGGCATGAGAGTTCACATGAGCAGAGGAAGTGAACTCATAGCAGGGACATCCTTTTTGTAGTCATCATCATCCTCTGCAATTTTCATTCATTTTATCAGCCATTATGCTACTGACATGTCTTTCATTATGGAATAAAGACATACTTCTCCCTAGGCATCGGCATGTAAATCATCCCCTTTCCTGTGACCTGGTCAAACATTCAGCCTTTCTTTTTCTGACATCTGTAAATAGTAATGAATCTAATTGACTCCAAAGACATGGCACCACATAAAAATAAATTGTACCATATCTTTGCTTTGGTGATGTGTGGGAAGAACAAATTTTGATCTCGGTTACATCAGCGTAAATAATGCTGGTCTTTGTTTACAGTGGATGTCATCTGTCCCCATATGCTTACAAATAGAACGTCAGTGTGAACAGAAATGTCAAGGAAGTGGCATTTGACAAGAGATGTGCCTGACACATGCTTAGCGTACGGCTTAGATTTTTCTAAAGGCTGAGTTAAGTGAAACGTTTGTTCAAATCTGTGTTCACTTGTAAACGGATAGTTGGGACTGAGTGTGCTATGGTCGCAGTTACACTTTGTCTGCTGGTTACATCGTCTGCAGTGTAAAGTCAGCCTTTGCTGCGGGAGCAGAGGGCACTGCAGCACATAGCAGGATTTTGCTGCTTCAGGCCCTGCAGGATTGGACTGCCGAGAAGGCTTCTAGAAATAAATGTCTGATGCTGTGACTGACAAAACCCCTGAGAGAAGATCCTTGCTATGGAGTCTGTAGAGACTAAATAGGGAGCATAGCCTTCTTATTCAGGGCAGCTAATGTTGCAGAAGAGTCAGAGATCACTCTTACAGACCTAATAATATTTAATAAGTGCAGATTGATCAGTGATAAATACTCTACTACAGTTAAAGTTAGTATGAAATATCACCTAATCTTACTATGCATATCATAAAAGTTACAGGCATGCAAAAAGTATCATTTACGAACCCTTCAGTGTTTTGGGTCACACTGGGGATCTCTCAGCCTCAAGGGATAATCTTGAGAGGCATCCCTACTCAAGGGGAGGTAACACAGTCAGCTGCTGTGGAGGGAGAGCTAAACAGGCCCTGATAGCTGCAGATATTTATAGTTTAAAGTGTTAGATTTGCAGTCAGATTTTCTGCTCTGATAAATCAATTTTGTCTGTTTACCAGCCCGATTTCCAGCAAAACTGGTTTTGGGGTTTTGGTATCAAGTTCTTTCTGATAACCTCACACAATAGAACTAACTTTGATTAGGCCTGCTCACTGAGCATCTACCTGCACCAAAGTTCAGTTAGTTCAAACCAGAGGAGTGCATCTGTTACAGCTAATGAGGAAGATAATGGAGCCAGTGAAGCCAGTTCACATTTCTAATGCTACTACTTGCAGCTTTCTGCTGCTTCTCATAGTTCAAGAATGGTCTTCAGATATGGTAGCAAGTTCACAACAAAGAAATGCACATCAGTTCACACTGCATGTGAGTAAACTGCAGGACCTCACAAGACACGAGGCTGTGAAGGGAAAAAAGTCAGACTTTAAAAACAATTAATTGCATTAATGTGGCTTCCTTCCCTGAAGGCATAAATTCAAAATTCCCTTGGCCTTGAATTGCTGGAAACCTGGAGGGTACACAGAGGAAAGGAGCACTTGTTCTTCTCCTTTATTTTCAAGCATTTGTTCCTCTTCTCTTTTTTCCCAAATGAACCGAAACAGCTCTGACTGTTTGCATAGTCCCCTAATGTGGAAGTTCCCCAAAGCCTAGTGCTCTGACCATGGGTAATACATTATGAACTGGCAAACTGACAAACAATGGAAAATGAAGAGGAGTCCCTGTGTCCTTGAACTAAAAGAGATTTTTGTTCGTGTCTTCTGCAGCCCAAAGCTTTAAACACTAGGGAACTTGTCCTGCAGTGCTCTTCTGTGTATGTTTAGCTTTCCTGAACCAAATCCTCATCTCTGCCCTGAGAGATTAAATTATCTGAGCCTTGGATCAGAAAAAGTTTTACAATATTGCTTCTTTTGACTCCATATTCCCACAAGGATCTGGTAAGACTTAGGATCTTAAATGCTGTTTGAAGATCTGGGCCAAAGTTGATAATAGACACTCCATTCTGTTGAGCCTTAGCAATGACCAAAAGCCTCTTTCGGTACTTGCTGACCTCTGTTAGAAACTCTATGAGCTCCTGATCAGGCTTTCTGTGTTTATAGAAACATTGATATAATTAGCAATGAGGCAAAATTACTTGGTTTCTAACCTTGGAAGTTTAGTGTGTACCAGAGTTTTCTGCTTTCAATTGCTTCAGGATTGTCACCTGTGATTCTCTCCTCAGTGGTGTATGTAACTATTAACTAGAGTAAGGATACTGACTTTCTTTGACCTAGCAATGACACCCTCTCATGTCGTTAGAGAGCATTTCAATGATAGAGGAAAATGAGAGTGTACAGCAAAAACAAACATCCTGCACTTAGCTTCCTTATATGTAAAAAGGGTAGAACAAGTTATATTATTTACAACTATAAAAGCAAATCTTTTAAAATTGTAGCTACAAGGAGTGCTAAACACTTGTTATATTTTCTTCAATTAAAGGTAGAATCACAAACTGTTATTTTCGTATATCCACCAGGAAGTCTTCTCCCTCCTTTTAGGTACATGAATGTAGGTTAGGAAACATCTGTGGGTTTGACTTGTTCTGTTTTATGAACTCTTCTTTCATAGTTTATCCAGTTGCTGGAAAAGTTATTGGTTTTCCTCGTACCAGGGATTACTAATGTAGGCTGAGGTATCACTAATGTAGGCTGAAGGATCAGATGAACTCATTAAATAAAAACCTTGTTCTTATCCTGACATTCTTCTAAGTAGAAAATAGAGGAGTGAATGAGAGCATCAGGGAAACTAAATTAATCTAAAAGCATATTTCTCCTAACTAGGAGAGTTTCCTCAGACTCCTTCGAGATATTGGCTGCCCTCTCTGGCTCTGATTCAGAAAATTGTTCCTGCTCAACTACTTAAGGACATACTTATCTCCTCTTGAACCTGATGGTATTGGAGTTGGGGAAGGTCTCCACCCACACTTGCAATGAAGGGTACTGCACAACACTACAGCTGACTGTGCTGAATCTCTGCACATGTCATTGAACGTGGGAAAGAATCTTAATCTTCGTGGACCCAGAGAATGCTTATTGCCTGCACTACTTATCTCTCACCACAGCAGGCTCATACGCGTGTTACCAAATTGCATTCTCATGCAAAGATGCAAAGTCCAGCTTGAAAATTTATCTGAAGGAAGATTTTTTTAGGAATATTGTTTCCTTATTCAAGCAGCCTTTTGATTTTTGGTGACAAATAAATGAATTTGCTATGACAATAATTTTTACTTCCGATACATTTGTTCTTCGTAAAGATCCTCATCCACATACAGGTTCATATCAGGTTCAAGTGTCATCAGTGTAGCTGCAATGTGGTCAGCTGGAGGACATTGCTCATCCTCTGTCCCTCTCGGAGTTACGCTCTCACCAACAGGTTTAAATTGACATTCCCAATAGTTCACTTAATAATGAACTTCTAAACAGACTTTTTTTTCCTATGTAAGAAACCAGTCATACAAATTTGTTGTGCAAATCTTTGATTTCTTTGATGTTGCTGATGAGCTAAAATATAAACTGGAAAGATGTCTGTGTTTCTGTGACACATCTGACTGACAGTAGCCAGCCTACTTGTGGATCTAAACAAACAGTTTTGAGTAGAACATTTTGGGTTGGATCATTGTTAGCTCTTTGTAAAAGGAAAAGATGCAGTTCACAAAATTACTCTGCTAGGTTTTATACTTCCAACCCAGTTTTCAGTAAGCTTTAGCCTGTCTCAACAAACACCTAAGTATTTTGGTTAAATTTGCTGATTTCTTTTAAATGATTTCTGTAATACAACTCTTCAGAAAAAAATCCAAAATGGAAGGATATGGTTATACATCAGTAAGTCTTTGCATCTTTCTGTGCTTCTCCTACTTCATGGATTTTCTCAAGCCTCTTTTTGAATACTGTGAACACTTCTGTATTATTTGCCTGTAATGAGTCAATAGGACATTTATTTAATGTCTTCTGGAAGAGCAGTTTGGCCCAATTGAGCGTTTCAAGCAACATGCTTTCCACTTTTTTGCGCTCAGCTGAACGTGCTGGTCCCATGTGAGCAGCTGACAGGATTTTAGTAGGAAATTTTTGATTAATTGCTTGCTTGAAAGTGGTAGCATATTGTTAAGATTGAACACAAGATCAAAACTTTTAAAATCCTGTGTTAAGAATGAGTGTTCTGTGTGCTTGTATAAATCATAGCCAAACTTTTTCACTACGCTTGTATTTGTCAGCAAGTCTTACATTGATTGTTGTATTGTGGATAGACTGTTGTACCCTTTATGGAGTAATAGTGTCCTATACAAAACTCAGTTACTATTGCCAGTTTCAAGGCAAGTCAATATTAATATTATTGAGCAAATGAGGTAGCATGTAATTTTGTGTATTGAGGGAGAATGAGAAAGAAAACCTGTTGCAAGCCGAAGAAGGCATCAGCTCCTCAGACACACCAGCAGGAAAGAAGCAGTAAAAGTTCTTATAAAATAAATGCTAAAGCAGTAAAAAGTAGCAAAGACATAGTAAAAAATAAGGATGATAATTGTTTTTTAAGAAGTCAGCTACTCTATTCCCATGATTCACTGTCGTGAGTAAGGCTAACACTGAAACAGAAATTGAAATAGCTGTGGAAGCCACTTTTGTCACTGCTATTAGTACAGAATTCTGTCTGATGCATTCAGAAATTAGAATTATTGCAAGCAAGACAAGAGAAGACACTAACCAGAGGACTATTCTATGTTTGGAGGAAGACAAGGGAAAGAACATTCATTTACATCATGATTGAGAAGATCATTTTTGTGTGTAAAACCTGAATTATTTGGTACACTGAAGTACAGCTACCACAGGGATTTCTCACACTCTCACGCACAAAAAAATATCTCTGAGGTGTTAATGCTGATTTTTATTAAATCTTAGAACAGATGAGAAAGATGAGAAGTTAATAAAGTTATTGTTCCACCAAACTCTAGGAAAGGTTTACAAGGTAGCCAGGATATTTAGAGTCTACACTACAACAAGTAAGTTAATGAGGCCTCACGCTACAAAGAACAATATATTCCACCCATTAATACAGATTTGTGTGGTACCAAAAATTTACCATGAACAGACACTGCAAAGCAAAAGTAATTTCTTCCGCTTTAATGAAGGCTTTTGTCAATGAGAAAGATGTAAAATGATCTAGTAGCCTGCAGCATGTATTTATGTTTGCATTTTTCTAGTTTCTCAGGATAGTTGAATTAAGAATTGAAGCATAATTGACCTTACCGCGTGGCTATAACGCAGTGTAGAATCACAATTGCATTTTATATTTTAACCCTACAGTACACTAATATCTACCAGGAAGAAAACAAAATAATATTACTGCAGTTAAAAGTGGTTGATGACATGAAGACTGGGGCGTGGGAAAGAACATGAATGACAGAGGGTACTACAGAGAGATTTAGAACTATCACAAAGAAATACCATGTGTTTTAATATAACAAACTTTAAGTTCTTACCTCTGAGAAAAAAAAACCAAAACATATCTCTGAAGAAAAAAGCCTTATCTTTAAAAATAAGGATCCTCTCATGTGTGATGCCAGCATGGAAAAAATAGTTGAGCATCATGGTGAGCAACCTCCTGTTCATGAGTCCCCACCACAACTCTGCATCCCAAACAAGCAATTCATGCTGTCTTTGACTGTGTCAGCAGAATTAGGGAAATTTATACCACCTCTATGCTTAGAACTTGCTGCAAGTGTAATTGGAAACTTGTGACTGGTTTTAATACCAACAGCCTCTCAAACTGCAGGCATCTTAAAAGTCATTTCCCAAAAAAACCTACAGAAGCTACTAAAGAAAATGTCTTCTGATGAAGGGAGGATTAAAAAAAAAAAAAAAAGAGCAAAGGAGGGGGGAAAAGGAACAAGGGGCTTGTTTTCCTCAGTTGAGAATGGAGTTAGGCTCCAGCCTACTAAGTTAGAAATACCCCAAATAATTTTATCTGCATTTCACAAGTATTTTCAGATGTCTTTAATGTTTCCTTAACCTTTTGAGACTTCAAAGTTGCAATTTGCAGAAAATGAGCTCTCTGTCTCGAATTGTAGATATCTAGCAGTCAGTGTGTATTTCTCTCCTAGGCAAGACAAGCTTGCCAATCACTTCTTAGGAAAGACCTGGGGGAAAATGTGAAACTGAGCTTAACTTGCATGACACTCCCAAAACACTGGTAATTATAGAACACATAAAAATGTACTAGAATGACTTAGGTCAAACAGTTTTTCCATTAAAATTAATTCTTGTGTAATGAATAGTTCTAGCTTGGGATTACTTTAGCCAATGGATGTCACTGTTGTTCCATTGCATGTCAGATACTGTGGATATCTACTAGTACTTAAAAATGCATCTATGCTGAACTAAAATAAAGACGAAAAGAAGCTGCTTGTAGGACATTCCACTGCTAGAGATGAGGAGGTAGTTTGAGATATGGCTTAGAAGAAGAAAGCCAGGAAACCAGCCAAGAAATTTTTGCTGTTTCCTCAGCAAAGCTTTTTAACTAGTAGTATCCAAGCGCTGACTGCATATAATTCTGTAGTCTGATGTAAAACTGTAAGAAAGGATTAGGAGAAAAGGATGGCAAAAGTAGAAAGAAAGCCTCTGAAGTATAGGAAAAAGAGGGAGACTAATGTTGACTGACTCACAGGAAAGAAAAGAATGACAACTTAGTTGTTGTTGAATTTAACCTTGCCAAACTAGTGGTGAGGCTAATGTTTTGTAACTAAAGGTCAAATAGAAAAGGTCGGCTGATACTGGGTGACTGACTGCCTGGAAAGAAGTGCTAAGGACAAAACTCAGAAGGAAATTAACTTTTTTGTCTTCTTTTTATGAGTGTGGATAAAATATTTGGAGCAGATTATGTTGAATTTGATCCTGCTAGAGAGAAAATCTGAAAACAGAAGAAAATTTTAGGAGGAGAAAGAGAAAAAATGGAGTTATGGGAGCTGAGAAGAAAGCAGGGCAACACAGCAAGGGCAAGACATTCTGCCTCTTCCCATCAATTATATCCTCACCAGTAAATAAAAATGGGCTAGGACTCCATCTTGGGTATAAGAGCATATGCAGACCCTGTCTGCCCACATTGCACCAGAAAACCTCAGTGGTCTTGTCTGTACTGCCTATAAGTACAAGAGGAGGACTTCTCCTATTCCCCGAAGTGCTGAGGCAACACTGGCTGGCCTGAGACAAAACTATGTCAAGAGCTGTGTTAACAATTGCACTATAGTTACAGGTCAGGGCTTGAGCCTTAAATGCTGGTCAGGTTTAGCTTATTAGGATAAACTCATACATTGAGACCAATGAGGGTAAGGCTTCCTGGTCTCTGAATTCAACAGCTCGTTGAAGAGCCAGGCTAGTCCTGACCAAAGATAAACTTTGGTCAAGTCCAAAGCAAGACCTAAGCTTGCATTTTAGGAGCCCTGCTGTGAACATATTTGACTACCTTGCCCTCCAAATACAAAGGAAGACCTCAGTAAACTTAGGGACTTGGTTAGTCAGGTCTACCGGAAAATTTTCTGGAGGAAAGGTATGGGGCAGCTGACAAATCCTGAAGGGTCCTAGATTAAAGCCTGCACACTGGATGTTTTATCGTGACCTTCTGCAAAAGTTTCCAAAGAGGCCGACGTTGGGTTATGTATCCTCTCTGGACTTGGTATTTTCTGACACAGGGTACCAACCCACTTGGAAATATTGGAGCAACTTCTGCACATCTTCTTACTCAGCCAGGTGGGGGGGGGGACTTCTTCCCCTTCTCCCTCCCCTTACTAATGACGAGCTCTCTACAAGACCTTATAAATTAGTTCTACTCCAGCTCCGTGATGGTCATGTCCATGGGGACTTGTTATTTGAAATGCTAGATGGGAGAACAGAAAACATGCCTCCTTGTTAACAGGCTGTAGTGATGCACCTACAGCACTGACCAGTGAGGACTTGCTTGCCCTGTGATCCCAGGAGCTGTGGGCTGGCAGCTGATAGAATTATTCTGACTGCGTGCCTCTAGCACAGAGAAATGTAGAGAGGCTGTGATACAGTACTGGAGAGTGTGAAAGATGCATGCCTGTTCTAAGCATGCCACAGAGATAACTTATGGAAAACTTATTAAGAATCTCGTGCTTAGTGTGGGGAACATGACTTTCCTGTTGGTTCTGACCCTTCTTTGCTGGCTTTTGCTTTCTACTTCCTCTCCTGGGCTGCATGAGCAACCTCATCCCTCTCTGTTTAATGTTGAAGAGCTGACACCACGGAGATGGTGGTGGTGTTTCCTGTCTCCAGACACCAGTATCTCTGGTCTGGATTTGACAAAATTTATTGAAGATTAGTGATTCGCCACTGTGCTTTGGGACAGAGGAGAGATGTGTGTGTGCAAACACATGTATATGCTTCAGGAAAACTGAAGTTTTAAAAGGAAATACTGCTTGATTTTTGGTAGTTTGCTGCACTGGATGAAAGTGCATTACTGCATTTGAAGGCGGTGCGGAGGGGGAGACTCAGCAGGGGTTTTCTTGTTCACTGGTGATTAAGGTGTGGTTTTTATAATATTTCCAATCTGAGTACATGAATTAGGACAGCACACTTACTTGCTGTCTTGTGGGAGGAAACTAGCACTAATCCTGAGCAAAAAAGTGACCAAATTACCACTAGGTCTTAGAGAGGCCCTATCTTCCTCAGAAATCTATTGCCAAGTGCTCTTTCAGCCAAACCTGCTGAGCTGAGGTAAAGTCTAATGGCTGAGCTGTGGCTTGCAGGGTTTATGTGCAATGCTGAGAAGGCATAAACAGCTCTCATGCAAATGGTTTATGAGGGAGTGAAGAACCTTTAGCCATGCAAGATTTCTGTCAAGCTGATCTGAGCTGATAACTTCATACCACACTGTTCTCACAGATTATTTTCTTCTATAGGACAAAAACAACAACAAAACAAGCCTTCCCTACCCCCAGCTGGGTGCAGGGGTAGTAGGTTCTGTTAGCCTCCAGAGACAAGGGGCGTATTTAAAAACAGCTGAAGGATTGAATTCAGCAGATTTAAGAAGATTTGAATCAAGACCTGGTGTCATAAAGTGAATCAGTGCAATCCCTGGCACAGATCCTGCATTTGATGTAGGTGTGCTGGTGGCTAAAAATGTCTTATTGTATTTGAGAGAATTAAATTAATTAGTAATAGTATCTATTAATAATAGACTACAACTGATAGCAAAAGCAGAAAGATGTCTCATTTTTTAAAAAATCCAAATAATGCAGTTCCATTCTTGTTCAACTTGCTCTGCTCAGTTTTATGAGAGGACTAAAAGGCATCTGCTCTTGCCAACAAATTGGGCAATTTACAAGAGCAAGGTAGAATTGAAGGCTGGTGTATTGTGCAGATAGTTGAGACTGTCAGTCTTCCCAGGAATTATTTTAGAAATCTTGTCTTATTTTTAACTTTACAAACTTTATTTCTAACATGGCTTATTTGCATGAATTGCATTCCTTTGCTTATAATACAAGACTGAGTTTTCATGGAGACAGAGCTGTGGGAACAAAAATAGCTTTTAAAAACTAATTTTAGAAAGCTTGAATTGTTTATGTATGAAAAGGCTTTTGGCAAATAGTCCAGGGAGGTAAGAAACTCAATGACTTCCCATGACGGAGTCACAACTTGGGAAGTCTTATGATATGATAATTAGGATAATTTCTTCTTTTAAATTTTAAATTAACTGGTTATATTATTTTTGTTCTTTCTGTAGTCGTAAAAACTTTCATTTTGTTATGAAAATAAGAATTATTTCAAAATTCTAATTTGTTTCCAGGTGTAGTGATAGTAATGAGTAAAAAGAAACCAAAAACCTCAAATGCAGTAATTCTCTAATTTTTCTCACTCCTGGCCTCCCTCTTCTGTTTCAAGAGCTACTCCTGGTATGGTCCAGGATGAAAAATGCAGTAGGACCTAGAATAGCAAAAGGTTCCTGTTCAACTTCAAACCTGTATCCCAACTAAAAAACTGCAAACATCTCTGCTGAACACTAGCATTTAGAGATAACTAGCTAAAAGTTAAAACTGTAAAACTAGAAATCCTGCTAGTGGGTAAAGTTACTCATGAAGCCTTAGATAAGTGTTGTTAGCTACCTGAAAATTGTATACAACTAATTCAATCTCTCAGAAGTTTCACTGATTGTTGGTTTGAATAAGCTTATATATTCCTTGCTGTTTTCCTACTGTTATTTTATTTCTTCCCCTTTCTCTGATCTTACTGTTTTTCATTTTGGACACAGTTTGCTTCATTTTCTGCCAGATAATTTCTGTTGTCTCTGTCCTCCCTTCTGTTTTCTGCAGAACTGCAGGTGACAACTGGTTCTATTCTTTAAACAGGAAGATCAGGATCTTACAAACGGTCTCTCCAGACCAACTAAGTTAGTACATTGGCATATGTTGGCACCTTGGCCTGGCAAACCAATGTAGATTATTCCCATGCTGCCTGCCCACACAGAATCCCTGAAGAATTCCTCCAAAACCCCCAAGTCCATCAGCTGGGTTTGACTACTGCAGCCAAATACCTCTGCAGGCTCAGTTTATTTGCCTCAGATCAATTTAGTCAATAGCATCTGGCACTCTAGAAAATGTCGGTTGCCCAGGGTAAAAATGGAATTCTAGTAAATAAAAAATCCTGAAGCAAAGCGAATTCTGTTACACGCTTTACTGATGTGACTGTCTGTTCCATTGCAAAAGCTTGGACACCCACTATCGAGCTATTGAAAACTTGGGCAGAAAGGCCTTCTTCCAAATGTCTGGAACAATTTCTTCCTAAAAATACTGCTTCTAGATAAGTACATTCTGCATGTCAGACATAGTCCCGAAATGGAAATGTATCTGCCTTCAAGTCAAATCATAAATCAGGATATATTAAGGTTCAGAACAAAAAGCCTACAAGATCATCTTGGCAACTTGCTTTGAGTTCCCAATTACAGTCACTGATGGATTTATCCAGAGTTTTAGCTGTCTGCTTCTCCATAGCAATAGCCATTTCAATGTGCAGTGGGATGCATCGACACTTACAACTATGAAGTAGTGGCATAATATCCTTTCCACATTTAGATCAGAGTTTTATCATCTGCAACCTATTTGAAGGTTAATATAGCCAATATATTTGTTATGCAAATTACTTCAGAAACTGAGCAGTTAATAAATGCATAATGCTAACACAATTTAATTGTTTCTTGTTCTTTTGGAGTACGATATCTCTTAATTTTTCTTTTTTTTTCCCCTGCTGTCTTTCACCATATTCTGTTAGCATAGATAGTTCTTTTTCCATGTCTTTCATCATGTCACACTGGCTGCCAAATTCATTGTCAATTGCCTGTTAGTGGGAGATTTTCTGCTGACCAGGCCAAATGCAGAGATGAGCCTCTCTCATGACACCACTATTGTCCCTGACAGTTTTATTGTTCATGATGAGCAGAGTTGCCATTGGCAGCCTCTTGTCCCACGTAAAGAGCTGGAGAGGACACACAAAAAAAAGGACTTGGTTCAGTTCTCACATTTCCTGCTACCTAAGACGCCCATAGGGTGAATTTTGTTTCTTTATCTTAAGCACAGAGAAAGGGCTTAACTCTTTAGGATCCATTTGTTGAGTGGGGAGAGGTAGGTAAAATGAGGTAGGTAAAAAATGCTGAACTAGCCTGGTGTTTAGTTTTAGAGGAGCTCATGCCTCTACTTTGGAGTATAGGAAAAATGTTAACCCTTTCACAGCCAGCAACCTCCTTTGCCCAATAGCAGCATTATTGGAATGTCTCCCTGAAGGTGGCAGCTGCCTTTTTGTCTGAGCTTCCTGAAGTGGAGCTCTGAGTATTAATCTGTTGGATATTCTGCTATTTTCTTAGATCTTCTTGCTGAAGTGCTATCTGTTTTGTATGGAATAATTGTCATTAGCCCACAGTCTAATGTAATTGTTATCTTCAGCCTAATGTTCAGGCTATTGCTGTTAGTAGGCAGCATTTAGATGGCCTAGAATTTATACTATCTCCTGAGAATTGTGGGACAGAACTGGAGGAGTTATTTAGATTTAAATCTCCTGGGACCTCAGTGAGTTCTATAAATACAACACTGATAGAAAACCTTTGGGAAAGTCAGGTAAATATTAAGCCAATTTTTATGCGAAGTGAGTTCAGGCAGAGCGCCTTTCCCTTAAAGCTGATAATCCCACAATGACATACAGGGAGTTCCAGAACTGCCTGCAAGACCTTAAAAATCTCCTCTGGAAGCTTTTCGTATCTCCTCACTTAGGATTACCATACATAAGTTTTATAATAATCTTTTTTGTGCCTGTCACATCCGCAGAGATGCTATAGCTGAGTAGGGCAGCCCAATCTACTCTCACTATAAAAAACAGTGCAGCTAGGAAAAGGCAATAGGCAACAGTAATAAGTAGCTCGCTTCTGAGCAGTACGGAGACACCCGTTTGCCAACCTGACGCACTCTCTAGAAAGATGTACTGCTTACTGGGAGTTTATACGAGTGATGTCACTGAGAGGCTACTAAACCTTGTATGGTCCACTGTTAAGCACTGCTGCTTTTTCGTGTGGGTACCAGTGATAAAGCCAGTAGCAGTCTGAGGAGTATCAAGGAGGATTACAGAGCCCTGAGCAGTAGTATGAAACTCCATAACGAAGGTAGTTTTTTCATCAACCCTTCCAGTCAAATGGAAGGGGATTTGAAAAGGCTACTTAGACCATGAGACCTGCTTTGAGCAACCTGGTGTTCTGGGCGCTGGTAGGGTCCATGTAATGAGAGAAGGGGAAAAGCATCTTTGGTCCATCGGCTTGCAGAGTTGGTGAAAAGGGCTTTAAACTAAAATTGCCAGGGGAAGGAAACCTCAATCCATCCCACCCCTACCAGTTTGATGCCACTATCACAAACAGATGCCCAGAAGCTGGAGAAGGATCACAGGTCAGCAGGAGAGCACCTGAAGAAATGCACAAAGAAATTTCAACCATGCCAGCCAGTGAGTCATCTGCACTGGGGACTCAGCTTAAATGCCTTTATGCAAGTAGACGTAGCATGGGGAATAAAGAAGAGGATTTAGAGATTTAGAGATTTAGGATTTAGAGAGTGCACGTGCCTGCAGGGCTATGATCTTATTGGCATCACAGAGCTATGAGGGGATGGTTCCTATGACTGAAATGTTGGAATGGAAGGATGAAACTCCTTAGGAAGGACAGGTAGAGTATTTGAACAGGAGCATTGCTTTCTGTGTTAATAAGCAGCTAGAGTGCCTGGCACTCCACCTAGGGATGGATGGGGAGCTAACCAAGACTCTATGGGTCAGGAGGACAGGAACAAGTAGCATTATATTAAGGGTCTACTGTTGGCCACCTAATCAGGAAGACTGAGATGACGGCCTCTAAAGGCAGGGTCTTGCCTCAGTCTTCACCGGTCACAGTGTCAAAGTTGCAGAAGACAAAGGGAATGATTGGGAGAATGAAGAATATCCCACTGAAGGAGAAGATCAGGTTCAAGATCATCTAAGGAAACTGAAGTTGCACAAATCCATAGGACCTGATGAGATGCATCCATGCATCCATGCATCCATGCATTCCCTCAGGGAACTAGTGGATGAAGCTGCTAAGCCACTATCCATAATATTTGAGAAGTTGTGGCAGTGCAGTGAAGTTCCCACTGACTGGAAAAGTGGAAACAACACCCCCATTTTTTAAAAAATGAAAAAACGAACACCTGGGGAACTACAGGCCAGTGAGTTTTACATCTGAGCCCAGCAAGATCTTGGAGTAGAACCTCCTTGGAAACTGTGCTAAGGTACAGGGAAAATAAGGGGTGATTGGTAACAACGAATATGGCTTCAGTAATGGGAAACTGTACCTGACAAATCTGATGGCCTTCTGTGATGGGCCTTCAGCATTAGTGAATAAAGGAAGAGTAACTGACATCATGTACCTGGACTTGTGCAAAGCATTTGGCATTGTCCCACACAACACCCTTTTGTGTATATTAGAGATGGATGGATTTTACAGATAGATCACTCGGTGGATAAAGTACTGACTGGACAGTGGCATTCAAAGAGTTGTTCTTAGCTTGATGTCCAAGTGGAGACCAGCAATGAGTTGGATTCGTCAGAGATCGGTATCAGCAACATGGACAGAGGGAATGGATGTACTCTTAACAAGATTGCTGACAACACCAAGCTGTGCAGTGTGATCAATACACTGGAGGAAAGGGAAGCCATCCAGAGGCACCTTGACAGGCTTGAGAGGTGGGACTGTTCAACGAGGCCAAATGTAATGTCCTGAACATGGACAGCAGTAATCCCTACCACAGACACATGCTGGACAGAAAATGGATTGAGAGCAACCCTGAGGAGAAGGACTTGGTGGAATGAGAAACTCAACATGAGCCAGTAACATGTTCTTGCAGCCCAGAAAGCCAGCTGTGTCCTGCTGTGTCCTGCACCAAATGAAGAGTGCCAAGCAGGCTGAGGGAGGTGGTCTTCCAGCACTTAAAGGAAGACTACCAGAAAGCTAGAGAGGGACTTTTTACAAGGACATACAGTGATATGAAAAGGGATGAGGAATTTAAACTGAAAGAGAGTGGTTTTAGATTAGTCATAAGGAAGAAAATTCACACTATAAGGGTGGCTAGGCAGTGGAACAGATTGCACAGGGAAGCTCTGGATTCTCCCTCCTTGGAAGTGTTCAAGACAAGGAGGAGGACTTTGAACAATGCAGTCTAGTGGTGTAGTGGAAGGTGTCCTTGCCCATGGAAGAGATGAACTTGAGTCTCCAAAAACATGTGAATGAGTCACTTAACCACTAGGACACTGTATGACACACGCAGAGGAATTCCTCCTGATCCAGCTGGTTTATGTTGTGTAGCATCAAACAAGTCTGACAGATTAACTACCTCAGAGCAAGATAAGCAGGTGAATTCTTATTTTCTTTAATTATGTCAAAATTTGCATCTAAGTTAGATATGTGTCTGATCAGGACTTGTTCGTACTTTATAGTGTTTGCACTAACAGCAGCAGAAAGTAGGAGAATGAAGTTTGCTAATGTGCCTTTCCAGGTATGACAACTACTTGCATATTTCAGTGTGTTAGCAAGAGTGTAGCTTTCTGCTTGGCAGTTGAAGATTCATCTTTATTCAGCAGTCCTAAGGCTGTGTTTGGAGTACTGTGCCTGGGTTTGGACCACCAGCACAAGAAAGTCATTGACAATCCAGAGAAAGTCTAGCAGGTGGTCACTAGGATTTGGAGAATGATGACACAGAGAAGCTCACAGAACAAGGTTTGCTCAGCCTGGAGAAGAGAGGGCATGATCAGGGGGAACAGGAGAGAAATGCTCAGTTCAACTACCCAATGAAGTTTATGGAGAAAATGGAGCCAAAATCTGCTCAGGGGTGCACAGCTGCAGAAAAAGAAGTAAAAGTCACAAACTGAAGCAAGGACTTCCCATACACATATAGAAAAAATTCTTCCCTTGAGAGTGGCTAAGCCCTGGAGACAGGGCTGTGGGATGACCAGCTTTGGAGAATTTTAAAATGCAACAGCAACCTCATGTAACTTTGAAGCTGGGCTTAGTTTAAGAAAGAGGTTGGATGAGATGATCCTAAGCCTCCTTTTTCACCTGAATTATTTCAGGATTATTACCAAGAATATTTGAGTCTATGAAATATGGTGAGTTTGGAGCTTGGCATTCCTAAATAAATGCTGGTCACAGGCATTGAAACTGGTATTTGGGCACCAAAATTCAGCCACATATCTGTCTTTCCAGACTATTTTTTTTTTTGCTATTTAGCATTCGTAGATGATGGCTGTTTGTGGATTATTCTTTATATCTTCCAGTATCATCAGATCTGCTTTTGATTTAGAGGCTGCAAGGTCCTGGCAGCAACATCTCAGCTATGCACAGGTAGAACAAAATGAATTTACTGCTTAAACACAGAAGAATCTGCAGGACATCCCCACCCTTACTACATGTACAAAACAGAGTCTGCCTTGTTGTAGGTGGGTGCTGAGTGTTGCACCCAGTGTAGAATCATGCTGTGTATTCAATCAGAAAATAGAATCATAGAAGGGACCTTAAAGATCATCCATTTCCAATCCCTCTGCCATGGGCAGGGATACCTTCTCACCAGACCAGGCTGCTCAAGGCCCCATCCAACCTGGCCTTGAACATTTCCAGGGATGAGCTGTCCACAACTTCCCTGGGCAACCTCTGCCAGTGTCTCACCACCCTCAGCGTGAAGAATTTCTTCCCAATGTCTGATCTAAATCTTCCACCTTCAAATCTAAAGCCATTCCCTCTTGTCCTGTCACTACTTGCTCTTGTAAAAAGTCCCTCTCCAGCTTTCCTGTAGGCCCCCTTCAGGTACTGGAAGGCCACTGTAAGGTCTCCCCTGAACCTTCTCTAGTCCATTCTGAACAACGTAGCTCTCTCGGCCTGCCCTCACAGCAGAGGTGCTCCAGCTCTCTGATGATCTTCATAGCCCTCCTCTTGACCCATTCCAACAGTTCCATATTCTTCTTATGATGGGGATTCCAGAACTGGACACTGATACAATACTCCAGGCAGGGTCTCATGAGAGTTGAGTAGAGGGAGAAAATTCCCTCCTTCAACCCACTGGCCATGTTTCTTCGATGCAGCCCAGGACAAGGTTGGCCTTCTGGGCTGCAAGTACATTGCTGGCTCATGTCGAGGTTCTCATCAATCAACACCCCCAAGTCCTTCTCCACAGGGCTGCTCTCAGTCGTGTTGTCCCTCAGCCTGTGTTGAAACCGAGGATTGCCCTCACCCAGGTGTAGGACCTTGCATTTGGCCTTGTTGAACCTCATGAGGTTCACACAGGCCCACTTCTCCAGCTTCTCCAGGTCCCTCTGGATGACACCTCATCCTTCTGGTGTGACAACTGCCCCACTCAGCTTGGTGTCATCTGCAGACTTGCTGAGGGTGCACTTAATCTTGCTGTCTGTATCATCAATGGAAGTATTAAACAACACTGGTCCCAGTACAGACCCCTGGGAGACACAATTTGTCATCAGTCTCCATCTGGACATCAAGCCATTATATATATAGATATGTATATGAAACCTATACGTAGGAATATTGCTTATGGCACAGTGGTCCCTGAAGATGAATTTTTCTGCTGGTAGTCCTAAGTGAAACATGTGCAGACTAAAACCCTTGTAATCACATAAATCTGGAGCAGTGTCTGGACAGGGATTAGCTGCATTGCTTGTGTGCAGCAGACACGGTATTCATGGCATTTACCTTTGCCATCTGTGAGTCACTCTTCAAACTACATATCTGGGCTATAGTCTTACAAATTGCACTTTCTCTCTGTTAAATCTCTAATCAAATAGATCAAGTAACTAGAATGGAGCATTAGGTCTCATAACCTGACCTTCTGTGTAACAGAAGCATATAATTCAACTCATCAACTCATTCTCTCAGAGTCTAGGCCGTGAAATGTAAGTGTAGACCTTGGGGGAAGGAGGAATAATATGTTTAAATGCTGATAACCTAGACTCTAATTTATACATTAACTTGCCTATGATTTCTGTAAAAAATACTACTAAGAACTAATGAATAATTCTTGATTTATGATGTTACATTAGTTCTAATTAAGTTTGTATTAACAGTCTTATTTATCATGTGCTGAGTAATTTAGATGATATAGGAATGTCTGAGAAGCTGATACCACAGTCACCCATAAAATTCTTTATTCCAGGTTTTCACAGTTTAGTACTCCCGAAAAACTACTTTGTGGTTTTCATTTTAATACAAACGTGTTTTTCTTCTTTGTAATTTCACTGTAAAGTATGCAGAGCTAACGAGCTCATACATCAAATCCTACACTTACATGGTGCTTTCTGTGTCTACATGGTCCTTTTTCAATAGTTCATGAAGTATGTTGGGCATTATTTGTTAGCCTAGTGCCTAGACTTTGGGTAAAGTTTTTAACGTATTGGTATTGAATAATCCTGTATAATTCAAACACCAACAATATTTCTGCTATATTAACTCTCATGATTGTTGAATCTGGATTTTTTATTAATTGAGCTCGGCTTAGTTATCAGTCGATTGGGACTGGAATACCCGCATCTGCTGGAAATACACTTCAGCTAAGAACTTAGTGTGCAGACCTGTATCTATATATAGTAGTGTGGATCCAACGCTACTTAAAGTAGTGCAAGGACAGAAAAGATGCTTGAAACTAACCAACTTTCTGGCCTGTTTGAAATTTAAGTTTGTATCTGTTTCCATTACAGCTCAACTTGGCCTCTTGGCTGGAGTTCTTCAGTATTATTGGTTATCATTAGATCCCTGACCTTCACATGGAACTGTGTTTTGCTGGTATTGGCAGCATTGATGATTTTCAAGATTTATCAGACCTCCTTGTTACAATATCTTCATTTTAGCTAACTTGCAACTTGGCCAGATATTAACATCTTAGGCTAAAATTTACCACTGGATGATATTGGGCTCAATTTTTTTCCAGAAAGTTTCAGCCAAAACATTTTGCCATTTCCAAGCAAATGCTGTAGAAAATGTGTGGTATTGCAATGTTAAAACAACCCTGGCAACCTTTTCTTTCACTAATTGTAATGTCCATGCTGTGGAGCAAGTAGTTGAAATTTAGTACTACAGTCTTTCTGTCAGGAAACCACTAGTTCCTGTCCCCATGAAAAAAATTTGACATAATGTTTTTGAAACTCTGGATCTACATGTGTAGAAAGTTGGCTTCTTGGAACTGCCCAGCTAAGATTGACATAAATGATAATCCATCACAACTTCAACTGCATACACTCTCTAGGAATGCATTTTTTGAGAAAAGTGCCCCTGTTCAAACAGGTCACCTGGAACAGGTTGCCCATATCCAGATGTCTTTTGAAGAATTCCAAGAACAAAGTTTCCATTATCCATCTAGGCAAACTATTCGCATGTTCTGTCACACAATAAAAAATTTCCTTATGTTCAGCAGGAACCTCTTGTGTTTCAGTTTGTCCCAGTTGTCTTTTGTCCTGTCACTGGGCACAACTGGAAAGACTTTGTTCTGTCTTTTTTACTGTTTCTGAGTAGATATTTGTGTTCTTTGATGAGATCCCCTTGAGACTTTTTCAAGATAAAGAGTCCCAGCTTTGTCAGCATTTCCTCCTATGGGAGGTGTTCCAGTGCCTTCTTATCTTAGTGGTCCTGAATCCATACTGACTACTCTCAAGCACTTGCTTGTCTTCCATGTGCCTGGAAGTGGTTCCCAGAATTAGCTGCTTCATCACTTTACCAGGGACTGAGATGAAGCGGACTGAACTGTAATTTCCTGGCCTTTCCTCCTTTCTGACTTTTTTAAAGATATGAGTGACACTTGCTTTCTTCTTGTCTTCAGACACCTCTCCCAAATGCAAGTATCTTTAAAGACAATAGAAGTGTCCTCACAACTACTTCAATCAGCTCCCTCAGCACTCATGTATGCATCCTATCATCAAAGCCGTTGGACTTCTGTATGTCCAGTTTGCTTAAGTATTCTCTAACCTGACACTCTTGCACGAAGTGGAAATCTTCCTTGTTTTAGTTGTTCCCTGGATTCAAGGGTTTTAGGTTCATCAAACTGGTCTTATTAGTAAATCCTGAGGTGAAGAAGGTACTCAGTACCTTAGCTTTTTCCATGTCATGTGTTACAAAAGGACATTACTCCGTTCAGCAGCAAGCCCACGGTTTTCCCAGTCTTCCCTTTGCTACCTAAGTACTTCAAGAAGCTCTTCTTGCTTTTGACATCACTCACCAGATTTAACTTCAGGTCAGCTTTGGCTTTCTTAACTGCATCACTACGTGTTCAGACAGTGTCTCTGTATTCCTCCAGGGTAATCAGTCCCTGCTTCTACATTCTGAACACTTATTTTTTGTGTTTGAGTTTTTCTAGGAGCTCCTGCTTTATCTACACGGGTCTCTTAGCTTTTTTGCTTGGATTTCTGCTCATTGGAATGAGATGTTCTTGAACTTGAAGAAAGCGTTCCTTGAATATATGGCTTTATCCCATGTGAACCTTTCAAGCAGATCTTTGAAATGACCAAAGTGTGTTCTCCTGAAGTCCAGGGTTGTGGTCCCGTTTTTTTGAACAACTCCATTGCCTCTACTATCTCACAGTCACTTCTGTCTTCACATATCCTAATGAGCCTTCCCCTGGTTGAGGCCCAGCAAAGACCTCTCCTCATTGATTTCTTTACCATTTGGATCAGGAAGTTATCATAGACTAACTTCAGGAACCTCTTGAGCTCCTTATGCCTTGCTGTGTTGTCCCTTCAACAGTTATTGGTGTGGTCGAAGTCTTCCATAAGGCCTATGGCTAGTGAACGTGAGGTTACTTCTATCTGTGTGTAGAAGGCCCCATGCACTTGTTTTTCCTGATCAGGTACCCTATAGCAGACACTAAATGCAATATTACTTATATTTTTCTGCTATTAATCCTTATCTATAAGCTTTGAGTTGGGTTATCCAACCCCACCCAGAGCTCCATGCACTCCTGCTACTCTCTCACAGGAAGGACAACTTCCTCACCTCACCTTCCCACCCTGTCCATCCTAGAGCCTGTATCTCACCCTTGCAGCACTCTGATCATGGAAGTCATCCCACCATACCTGTAATATCACACAGATCTCTAATTTCTTGTGTTTATTCTCCAGGCTGCATGCATATAGTTTACTGGTACTTCGAAGAAACAACCAAGCATATTCATTTCCTGGAAAAGGTCTAGGGGGTTCTCCATAATGGTGCCTTGCAGGTACCTCCTTGCTTAAATGCAAATGTTTGAGGTGACTCTGCTTAATCACTGTTTCAATTAGGTGTCCTTTCCACTTACATCATCTTAAGTTCTCTGCTTGTAAAACCTGTTCATGACTGCCTTCCAAGGCTGCTGGTAGTTCCCACCCTGTCATTTCTAGTTTAAAGCATTTCTTGTAGGCTCAGTAAAACAAAAGTTTTGATGATTTACAAGGGCACTTACTTATGGCACTTTGAAATCTGAGTGACAGGCACTACAACCTTAATGGATTTTGCTTGCTATATGAAATCAGTTTGAAAAACACTTAATAATTTAAGGTACACAATTAAGTAAAAGAAAGGATCATTAATGTGTGTTTACATGGAAGACAGAGTGCCAGGAAGGGAGAAAAGACTGCACTGTAGTTTTGTTTTTGTAGCAGACTTAAATTAGTGTGTTTTGGTATAATGCTCATAACTTTCTAAGGCATTGTTGAAGTTTACTCTGTTTATATTTTTTGGAGGACCCTCTAGAAAGTGACTGCTTTGCTCAAATATAGCAGTGTCTCATTGTTTTGGTGATTCTTCAGTGTTTCTACACAGTGCAAGAAGTAGGACTTCTGAAAGCTGTCTTGGGCCCAAGACAGACTTTGAAATTCCCTCCACCCTTCCCCATTGCAGACACTGATAAACCTCATCAGTTTTGAGAGTCTGCATTTGGTTAAAATTTATTTTCCCTTTTTTTTTTTTCCCCATTATCCTTTTATTGTCAAGGAACTTGACTTCTTTTATATATCAGCCTATAACCACCTAATGATTATTTGAGGTGAATATCATCTGAATATTGGTAAAGAGTATTCAAATGCTACTGTGCATTTTGCTTACACAAAATATCTGAAAATACAAATAAGAACTGGAATCCTGAATTTACTGATTGCAGAAATGGTTTGTTTTATACAGATTCTAATTTGGATAACAGACTTTAGAATGAATTTTGAAGTCTTTTCTTGAATGTCCCTGAGAATGTCACCTATGAGGACAATTTGAGGGAGCTGGGCTTGGCTTTGGTTTGGCTAGTAGGAGAGTTAAGTGTCAGTCTTATGGAAGCCAACAGCAGCTTGAGGAAATGTTATAAAGATGATGGATCTGGACTCTTTCAAGAAAGGACAGGTTGAATAACAAGGGATAGTGACCACACATTGGTGTTCGGGATATTGACTGTTACAAAAATGGGAGGTGGTGCAGCTCTGGAACAAGTTGTTCGTAGGGCCGTGGAAATTCCATTCTTGGGTCTGTCCTGGCTTTTTGTATCTGAGTCTCAAAAACCTTCAGTCTGGTATTTTTCACAGGCCGGCTTCAACCACCTTGTCCTGATGGCTTCCAGGGGTGCCTTCTAGCCAATGTTTCTATGATTCTAAGTGTATATCTGTGAGCTTCTGCTTTAAATCTTCTGGATTTTTTAACATTTGTGGGGCCAGAATGTGAAAGTTATTTAGATGACTAATTTCTGTTCAACCCAATGGGTAGTATGGAACCTTCAATGTGGAAGGGGAAGTAGAAGAATAAATCTGCAATATATCATTTTCTCCAACTTAATTCCATATATTGACTTCTCTGAAACAAACGTGGGGAAGGGGAGAACCTGGTGTTGTCCCTCAGCAGAAAATGGTCATGAAAATGTACTTTGGAGTCAGTCATAGGAAAAAGGCCAGGCAGTAAGGTGGAAAGCATGTGAAGTGGATACATGAAGTTAGTTACGTCTATTGCCCTTTCACTCTTTCTGGTTAAATGAAATGGGAGGTAATAACAGGGGACTGCTGAGGTGACAGCTCAGTTTGCAGCAATTTCCCTTCTGTGACATTTAAAGATGAATAGCTCTTTATTTTTCTTCTAAACACAGAAACAACTGTTTGCTTTTCCTCTGTTTACCTTCTCCTGGGAAAGAAGAGAATTATGCAACAGCAGTCTAAAGAAGAAAGCTTTAAGAAAACACATACTGCTAGGGAGTGTCTTTTCAGGTTTAAACTACTCTGAATAGAAATATAGAAAGCAGGTCAAGGTTGGTAACATACAATAGCCTGAATATCCATTGGAGAGGATTGGTTTTGCAGAAACCTGAACAACCAAATCCAAGTAAATCCTGGTAAATCAGCTATAGAGACAAAAGGATCCAAAACCACTCAAAAAATTAAGGACTGCACAGAGTCATCGCAGCTTTTAAATAATGAAGAAAATCTGTCTTGATTGGTGAGTTTCCTATCCTTTTGAATAAAGAACCTTTAAAATGGAGAAAATGGAGGGTTTCCAAGTTTATTAAAGTTCCTGTATGCATACACATGTTCATGAATGCAACCTCCTCTTAGTAAATTTGCAAGGAGTTCTTTAGAGACCCAATTTTAGAAGATTCATCTGGTCAGTATAAAATGTTCCCTATCTCTCTGTAGAATCAAATGGCACCTCTGAGTTTGAAATTTCATCGAGATCTTCAATAATGGCAAATAAGAGTTTGAAAGTAGAAAAAGCTGTTTAGCACAGAATCATAGAATCATAAGGTTGTAAGAGACCTCTGAGATCATCGAGTCCATCTGTGTCTGTCTCCCTACTAAACCATGTCCCTAACAAACTCATCCATGTTTTATACACCTCCAAGAACGGTGACTCCATCACCTCCCTGGGCAGTTGTTCCAATCCCTGACCACCCTTTCAGTGAAGAAATTCTTCCTAATGTCGAGTCTAAACCTCCCCGGAGCAACTTTCAGCCATTTCCTCTCATCCTATCGTTTCTCACTTGTCACTTGTCACTTGTCACTTGTCGCTTCTCACTTGTAGAAGAGACCAGTACCCACCCAGCCACAACCTCCTTTCAGGCAGTTGTAGACAGTGATGAGGTCTCCCCTCAGCCTCCTCTTCTCCAAGCTAAACAACCCCAGTTCCCTCAGTCTCTCCTCGCAGGACTTATTCTCCAGCCCCCTCACCAGCCTCGTTGCCCTTCTCTGCACACACTCCAGCCCCTCAGTGTCCTTCTTGCAGTGAGGGGCCCAAAACTGAACCCAGCACTCGAGGTGTGGCCTCACCAGCGCTGACCACAGGGGCACAATCCCCTCCCTGCTCCTGCTGGCCACGCTGTGTCTGACAGAGGCCAAGATGCCACTGGCCCTCTTGGCCACCTGGGCCACTGCTGGCTCATGTTCAGCCGGCTGTCAGCCAACACTCCCAGGTCCTTCTCTGCCAGGCAGCTCTCCAGCCACTCTTCCCCAACCTGTAACGCTGCACGGGGTTGTTGTGTCCCAAGTGCAGGACTCTGCACTTGGCCTTGTTGAACCCAATAATTACTAACTGCGGATTTATTTCAAAAACACTTGCTCATGGCACTAAGTTTATTCTTTGTCAAGTTGCAACAAGATTCTAGACCAGGGCAGCAGAGCTGAAAGTGGAACCGAGTGCTTTAAGATATTTTCACTTGCAAGGCTATAATTAATTTTTACGGGCAATGAGTTCTTTGCTATTTTTAATATTGGGAAAACAGGTTTGCTTTTAAGCAATAGAAATAGACTTGCAACAAAAGCATTATAAATGTGGATGGGAACTGCACACTATCTGATGTGTATCCCAAGGTCAGACTTATCTTCATTCGAGGAAAAATACAAGTTGAGATGAAATAAAGGAACTTCAATAAATGCATGGCTATTTTTCATTTCTTGGCAGAAGATACAACTGCTAGTTGCTTGAAAACTGGGGTCAAACCAAGAACCTCTGTCCCTAGAGAACAAATTACTTGCGGTTGGTTCCCAGGAAAGATTTCCAGGTTTCCCACTCTCCAAAACTGGCAAAAAAACTTAACATCATCCTCAAACTGCTGAATTTTAAGTATATAGTTTCTTGTATACAGAATTCAGGGAGATTTTAAGCAATAGTTTACTTGTACACTTGATTGAGAATCCAGAGAGAAAAGGTACTATTAGGCAAATAATAAATCATATCAAATCTCTGTTGTTTTCCTGATGATGATCTTGTTTTAGAATTTTCATGTGATAACTTCTGGAAACCTAGTTTATTAGCTTAAAGAGAATACAAGTATCTTTTAAGACGTTTCATAAATTTACATGATTTCTTAACATATTGTCTGGAGAACTCAGAAATCTAAATTTAGAGTCTGATTTTGATTGTTATTAGTCCCATTCTACTTGAGTTGTGAAATTACTGTCCTGATATTGACATGAACAAATTTCTCTGGTGCTTGTTCTTTAATACTTTCAAGGAAGCAAAACAGATTTTGGCTAAAGGGGAAAAGAAGACTTGCCACATGCAAACTGAACTGACAGATTTCCTCAAAACTGAGGTTATTTAAACTGTAGGTGTGATAAGTAACAAACTAAATTATAATACCTAAAGAGAAAATCTCATTAGTGTTCAAGTATAGTTTTTAGTTTTATTAAAAATTGGAGGTTTTTGCAATTGAAACCCAATAAAGACCCCTCTCTTATAGAAGTTTTGGAAGAATTCAGAAATTTGGGAGAATAGAAGTATGGGGGAATTCAGAGAAATTTTATTTAAAATGCAGCGTCTGTGTTTTCTGTTGTCACCTCTTTGCCAATAGCTTTCATAATTCTTGTATTTTCACATGTGAAAGAGAAGAGTATATATGTAAGAAGAAATTTAGCTTCTGTTGCCCAGGTATTATAAACTGCATTATTTACAAAGACCCTTTTGCAAAATTCATATGAAAGACATGAAAATATTAGGAAAGGTCATGAAAATTATTTACTGTGTAGTGTCAGTCATATGATATGGTCTTCAAAATGGGAATATATAGGGCAAGACTCTTAATCACAGGAATAGGGCTAGAAGGGTCCTCAGGACTTAATTTAATTATCCATTTGCCACAAGGCAGGATCAACAGTTCCAAAATTATTAAGGATGTCCTTAAATACCTCCAAGGACAGACTCTATAATCTCCCACACAATCTATTCCAAAGCTTTATTCTCCTAGCCATTAGAGTTTCCCAGACTATCATGGTTTTGTTGTCTGTTTGGGATTTTTCTATTATTTATCTCACTGCTGCTTTTTCCTATCACAACAGATGTAAGCACTATCAATTTTTTTCTTTTTTTTTAAAGGTAATCAAAGTACGATCACTTCTATGTAAGTGTATTTTATCTGTGTTCAGATAGGAACAATGATTCCAAAACTAAAATAACTCTGCTTCACTGACCAATAAAAAGCAGAGTTTACAGAATTATCTGTAAACTGAGAAAATCTAATCTCAAGTCCATGGGAGAAGCCACCTTTTTCGCTTCTTCAAGTTCAAGTCTAGTATTGTGTCTAGCTTTGTTCTTAGGAGAGTTGAGAAAGTTTTTACCACTGAATTTTGTGAAACAAGTTCTAAGTACAAAGGTTTTGGGGGGGAAGACCACATGACAGACTTCTGTAGCAAAGTTAAATCAACAAATGTTGTACAAACCAGCAACACAAGTTTTTGCTTTTAGATAGTGTATTACCTTAATGTAAGTTTGGATTTCATTCTCTTAACATCATTATTAATATTCATGAATAAATCACTTCCCAGAGGAAGTGGGAAGTGGTTTCCCTGGTGTTCCTTAGTGGAACAAGAGCTCAGAGAATGAAGAAATTAGGTATCACATGATACATAACGTAAACTCAAGCCAAGACTCCTCAGCGAAATGTAAATAGCCAGCAGGTTCTCTTTTACAACAAACAGTTTTGTCAAAATAAAGCTAAATACCTTCCTTAATGTGGTATTTACTCTTTTTGTTGGCTTTGAGAAATCAGGAGGTTTAAACTGTCTAAACTTGCTGCAGGTGTATGATGCTTTAAAGAGCTGCATTCCAGGTTTCCAGTCATGAAAAAAAAAAAGAAAAATTCTGGTAAATATCTCTTTCGAGGTCAGTTTGCGTTCATCAGTGAGACCAGATAGACAGACACACTTAATACTAAAAACATTTAATATCGATAAAAGCCTTGGACACTGAATACATGAGTAAACTCTCATCTGGAGTGCGATAATCCCCAGAAAGTTTCTTTATCTTAAAGCAGAAATTTCGGGAAATGGTCATCCTCTGTCTAGAATGTGATAATACTAGAAAGAGCATAGTGCTTCCTAAACACTTGCTTCTTTCTGCAAGGCATGGGCAGAGTGTGGGATAGGAGGCAGAAGAAATCCAAGGAAGTCCTGTGGGAGATTCCTGCATTTTGGTCTGTCAGTGCAATCACAACTCTAAAAAATTATTCACATTCTTACTTTATCTATACACAGAAAGATATTTGCAGCCAAATGTCATTACCTCAGGTCATCTTTCTACTGATTGCTATTTTCTCTAAGTTCTCAAGTGAACGGCGAGGTTTCTTGTGTGTTCTTTTTTTAAACTATATCTGTTACGTCAAGGTAAAACACTGTGGGTAAATAAACATGCTGTCAGTATTAAGGCAGAACAGCTAATCTAAAGGGAAGATGATTTATATGTTATGAGTTGTAAAATACAAGAAATTCTCAAGCAGAGATCAAGTCTGTGATACCACAGTTGCACTTATGTTGTATAAAAATAAAAATCTTCAAGTTAACATGAAGAATATGAATTTTCTTATTGGTTCATTAAAACCCTGCATTTCAACAAATCTCCTAAGAGCCAAGCTCATCTTGAGTTTAGTGTAGTCATAAACTCTGGAATGGCAGGACATATGAAACAAGCTCAATACTTTTCTTTGTAAAAGTTCACTTTATTTAAATTTGATATGTCATGAAAGATAAGGGGGAGAGGAAGCTCTGAAGTATTTGCAGGGGATCATGAAAAGTTTTTCCAAAATTTACGGCTCGTTTTCTCCTTCACTGACATCAGTGCAAAATCCTCTCCAGAGTTTCTTTGGAATTTGGATTTAGTTTTTTCTACTTTTATGTTATTCAGCCAAAACTGATCACCTCAATCACATCCTTTCACAGCAGAAGGAGAAGGCACTAGACAAATGCACTAGTAGGGAATATATCTATTTTGATGGTATCTTTAAAGTAGTGCATTGCATTTCTTCATACATGTGTCATGATAGATAATTTTAAATGTAAGAATCTTATCCTGTGGGTGGTGTTTCTATAATCAGTTTCATTATCTTATCATTTTATCTAAGACATCACGTGTGGGCATATGTTTATATATAGGTATGTTTATGTATATATATGTATATATATGTATATATATAAAAGCACAAGGACAGAACCTGCGTTGTTTTTATACAATAACAAAACTTAAGGGATTTTTCAACTCATTCACTTTCTGAACATAGAATCTCATGATTAAAGAAGAAAAAAATAACAAAGGAACCATAGTGTTAAAGATAGATGAGTGCCTTTGTCCCACTCAGTTACTATGTTCACCCAGAAATTATTTGAAGACAGATGTGAAGTGCATATACTCCTCTATGCAACCTGTGGTAGAATTATCTGTCCTGAATGATGCTTAAATTGGTAAGATTACTGCTGTGATACCACTCTCCTAGTTTAAGTGAAGTCCAATTCCATGAAATAGGTATCTCAGGAGAGTTTCTGAAATGTGAGTGAAAGAGATGACTTCAGTCTCCTTTCCAACATGGACTTAGTATGCTCCTAGGTAAATCACAGCTGGGTAAGAAATGGGGTATTGAATTAATTTTTTTTTAACCCATGTAGAATTTTTTTGCTATTCTTGTTCCTTATCTGCCATGTATTGCCTGTAGCATCTTTGGAGAAATCCCAGTAGGTGACACAAGGTCCTGGATGAGGTCATAAATATGTATATCAGGGAAGGATGTATGTGTAAAAGCTCACTCTCAATTGCAGACCTTGGGTGTCTGAGACACAGGCTGAATGGTTACAGCTGTAGTTAAGACTCCTCAGTTTTAAGGCTTGTTTTTTTTAATTACCGTCTTTGTGTGGCCTTGTAGTGGGTTTTGAATCTTAGGTTTATCGCATACTTTGACATCCCTAGTGTGCACTGGTGCACGGGCCTGTTCATTCCCAGGAGAAGGAAACTCAAACAGGGCGTGGACATCCCTGCTCTGGGGCTTGGAAGAAGACCAGAAGAGTGTAAATGAGGTGTGCTCTGTTACAGCATTTGTGCTAAATAAAATCACCGTGTGTTTCAGGAATTCTCACTTCCGGATTTCCTACATTGTTGAGACAATGTTGGAAAGTATTCCCTGCAATGTGTTGATCTTTGGTTTTGAAAAAAAACACCCCAGAAGCAACTAGATGTTTGTTGGGCTCTCTGAAAGGACAGCGGTGTGGGCAGGGGTGGCAGTACCAGTGTGCTGGTGGACATAGGCTCCATCTCCAGCACCAACAATACACGCCTCTGCACTTTTTGTGTTTCCTACATCCAAGAAGCACTGAGTGTAGGAGCCTTGTGGAAGGTGGTGCTTGAGAGCAGTGGAGTTCTGTCATCTCTCAATGCTCAATTGCACCCCATGGGCCTCCTTCTCTCAGCTGGGGTTTCTTTGTTCATGGCAGACTTGGGCAGGATATAGCAGCACCTGGGCAACCTGTAGCAAGGCTATGTCCCACACACATTAAAAAATGTTGCCATGTGTTCAGGATGAACCTCTGTTCTCTGGACCCCCTGCAGTCTCTGCACTTTTCTGGAGGGCCCAGAATTGGACATACTACTCCAGCTGTAGCCTCATCAGTGCCGGGGAGATAGTCTTCGACTCTCGGAAACAAGTCGCCTGATACAGCCTATGATACCACTAGTGTCAAGGGCAGATTGTTGACTCATGTTCACCTCAGCTTCCATGTGGACTTCCTGGTCTTTTTCTGCAAAGTCGCTCCCCAGAACACCAGCTTCTGTTCTCTGTCTGGGGTGCGTATTGGTGCCCAGCCCTGCCTTTCCAATGTGTAGTAGCAACAACTCCTCTCAACATTACAAAATAAGGTAAAATATTTAAAATCATACCTCATGACAATTTGGTTCATGGCTCATTTCAAGTGACTCCAAACTTGTTTCATGCACTAGTCTTGAGCTGTAGCATTGTCTTCCTTAGTTCTTCTTTATCTGACCCCTTCTTGTAGATTTTGGCAAATATGCTTTAGGTTTTCATGTGTACAAATTCAAAGACTAGTAGGTTGTTTCCTTCCTACACTGTATTTAAATTGATTTGAGATAAGGATGGGGATATTGTTTGGTTTTTTGTTTGTTTGTTTGTTTTTCTAAAGAAGAATAAAATAAAAGCGCAATATTAAAGTACTGTTTTAAGAAACCCAGGGAACAGATGAAGCAAAGGAGTGCTGTGGTCACTGCCCGCTCTCCTCACAGAAGGCCACAAATGCGACAAACACATATATCTGTTCTTTTATTTCTGTAGAAGAGCAAATAGTTTGTTGTCGTGTCAAACTGGCAAATGACATCTGGAGCCATAATGCTGCACAACGTGATAGCCAGGGATAAAGTATTTGGCTGTTTCCTGCAAGACATGTTTATACATTTTATACACAAAGAGAGGTTTTATTAAGTTTTGTGTAACTGCTAAGGATTTTATAATTATAGTGGCTGTTTTTCTGCAATGAATAATCAGGAATAATACAACAATCAGGTTTTTTCTTATTTCTATCCAAAATAGCCACCCTGTTTCAATGATTTACCAATACTACAAATATTTTATTACCAGTTTTATATTTTTATTAGTAATTGCCATTGCTGAAGTGTGAAAATATGTCAATCACATATTTCTAAATCTCCCTAGCCTGCTAACTTCCCTTTAAACAAATATATTTGAGGAAAACAGTTTGAGAGAAAGAAATGCAAGCAAAACCAAAATTTACCTAAAATATCAGATGTGAGACCAGATAGTGAGTGTTTCCTCAGCTGTGTATTATCTGTCAGACTACATGACTTCTTACCATTATGGGCTAGAGCAATTTAGCTGAACAACACTGTCTTCCTGCTCAGACCATCTTCCCACCCAACACACCATTTTGATTTGCTTTGCTTATGTTCAGTTATCCAGACAGCAAAATTATTTTCATCTCCTCCTTTGAACTTTAAAACAACATAAGATTTTACTGCCTAATCAGTTATTTCTATATATCCTTTCATCAGAATATTGAATAATTTAGGCAACACTTATGTTGAAATTAACCTTTAAAGTGTAGCATTACAGTCACTGCTTCAACTGTCCTGTCTTATTGAAGTTGGCTGTAAGAGGGATAGCCTGGAATATTTACTGAAATTAAATGAAGTTTATTGTTTTGTATTGAAGTTTATTCTGTGCAGCCTGTGAAGAAAAAACTTATTTGTTTTCAGAATAAAATATTTTATATTGGATTTCTTTTGTAATAATTTTGACAGATTTTTATTTTTTTTTAAATCTGCACTATAATGCAGAATTTCAAAAATCCTTAAGATTCCTTACTGTGGCAGCTTGAAATTTCTAAATCAAAACCCCTTTATTTTTAGTTTATTTTTAGATTTCTAGTTTTCATTACAAAGAAAGTGTAGTTAAATGTGTGAAATTCAGATATATGTGATACTATTTCCTTCAGTATAATCCTAATAAAAAGCCTTACCAACAATATTTCAGGGGTTTCTTGTTGAACACACCTGCTGCAGTTTCTCTTTCTAATGAGATAATGTGTTTTGAAATAATATCACAGAAGTTATGTAATGTTGCATGACAGTCAGACTATTATTTCCTCCTGTACCTTATTGAGCCATCTTGCCATTATGTACATAAAGGTTGTGATATTTCTTGGATTTTTAGTTGCTGTATTCATAGCATGTATGTTTGCCTGAACCAACCTCAACCAACCAGCTGATTTTTGTGAACCTTAAGTTCAGTAAGAAAAAGAATGATGGCATTGACTCCTTGAGCTGTGGTTTAGAAGCATGAGTTCTGTCACTTCCAAACAAGTAAACAAAAAACCTGGTTTTATGAAACAGATATACTTCATAAATGGTATTTAAGTTTTATTTATTCTGTCTGTCACTGAAATACTTTGGAGAAAATTGCATGTTTTCAGTATGATTTGAGAATACTTGCATCCAAAAGATTTATTTTTAACGTATTACAGTGTGTGAATTTCTAATATACAGAGGAAAATGGTTTTTCTACAAATGGCCCTTTGGAGTTGAGCCTAAGGTTCATCCAAGGTTCAGAAGCTTCATTACCACCAAGCAGGAAATGAATAAGTCAGATTTTAGACCAATATTGCTCTGCAAATAGAATGAGAAATTGCTGACTAACATCTGATCTCTGATTCATCACTTATAATTAACATCGTTACTCTGGACAGCTAGAAGCATTGCAAACACCAGTAGTAAACATTTAATTTATGTGCTAGATAGCCAGGACTGGATATTGAGGCATAGGTAGAACTAGGTAAAGTGAAAAGATTGGGCAGATAAGAGAAAAGGTGGGGGAAGGACAGGACACACTGGATTATAGAAATCACCATTACAATGTTATGCATTTTTTTAATAATTTTAACATAAGACAGTTCTTCAATATCTAATCGAGATTGAGGCATCTTTGTGTCTCAACATGAGTCCTCCCATGATTTCTGCTTCAAACTTAACACTTTCAGTAACATCTGCATAGGTACTCTGCTTACAAATAACACCTATTTGCTGAATCAGTATCTTCACATTTTTTGCTGGGTTCTAGACAAGATCACTTTATAGACTCTGGTCCTAGAGCAGTTAGATGAGAGGCAGAAGCATAACTTATTAACGCCCATATCCTCTCCTCCATTAATTTCAAGACTAACATTGCCTTGGTGTCAGGAAATCCTGCCACCATCACCCTCAATATGCAGACTGTAGCAAGTTAGCAAGTCTTGGAAGACCAAAACCAATTTCCTGTACATATGATTCAGTTAGCTGAATCACACTTAGCACTTAGCACATCCTATTATTTTGTAGAGGTGCATCTCAGTTGTCCTGCTCTTGCAAGAATGCAACTACAGATATTACTCAAAAGCAAGCTGCTGTATTGAGAAACTTTGAAAGCTGTGTGTACTGGTACTCCAAAGCATATGTAACATATGCAGTTCTCACAGCTTAAGTATTTTATACCTGGTACAGCTTTTTTCTAAATGTCTGTGTAATATGTGGCCCTCCATATGCCTCTAGGTTTGGTTCTGGCAGAATTGCCTCTACTTAAATAAGCATCTCCAAAATCACATCTCTTGCCCATAATAAGGCTCATACTTGTTGCTGTCACCGAGTACTTCAATCAATTTCTTTGCTACTCCAGGAATTTCTTGTGTGGTTTTCCGTGCCGTTGCTCTTTACTGGGGCTGAAAGGAGGGGTAGTCCTTAGGGGCTCTGGAAGAAAAAGTGACTTTGGAGAACAAGGACCTGTAGAGCCGTACCCTGGCTGGCTAGCCCCTCATAAAGCTGGGGAGACGTTACTGTAAACTACATGTGATTTAGGTGGGAGCTTAAGGAGAAAAAAAACACAAGAAAATTATGTTTTATGCGTAGTGACTACAAGATGATGTCACAGCCAGTGTAATCACTGAAGCAAACAAGGCTGATAAAATGGTCTTACTAATAAGTTATTAAAAGAGGGTAGAGGGATAAGTAAACAAAGTTGGTGTATATACTACCTTAAAATTCCTGTGAGTGAAGATAAGACAAAAATAAATAAGGGTAACAAACTGTCTGCTATCATCATAGAATAATTAAGATTGGAAAGGCCTTTAAAATCATCAAGTCAAACTCTTAAAGGCAGCTGTTCTCAGTACCTGTTGAGGTTTTGAAAGAGGAGAAAACTACCTGCATGTAGCCCTTCCACTCAGGGAAGACCTTATCAACATGTATAAACCCTTCCTGGAGGGACAGTACAAAGGCAACCGTGCCCGGCCTTTGGCCTTTTCCAGTGCTGCCAACTAACAGGATGAGACGGTATTCAAAATCCATCTGGACATGGTTCTGGGTAACCTGCTCTGGGTGGCCCTGCCTGATCAGGGAGGTTGAACAAGATGGCCTCTCAGGGTACCTTCTGACCTCAACCATTATAATCATAGAATCATAAGGTTGGAAGAGAACTCGGAGATCATCGAGTCCAACTGTGCCTGTCTCCCCATTAAACCATGTCCCTAAGAAACTCTTCCACCCGTCTTTTAAACACCTCTAGGGATGGCGACTCCACCACCTCCCTGGGCAGCTGTGCCAATCCCTGACCACCCTTTCAGTGAAGAAATTCTTCATAATGCCTTCCTAGTGTCATTCTGTGATTCTCTGTAAAGGCAACAGGTACTTATTCTCCCTGTCAGCAACAACAGCAATGGTGGTGAATGAGAAGAGGCTCAGTCCCTATGTTTTTTATTTGAAGTGTGTTTGGAGGTTCCAAAGTCTCCACAGAGGACAAGCTACCGGGCACTGGCAAGGAATATTTTCCTAATATTTCATTATTGTTCCTGAACCCTGGAGAGGAGATTCAAATACATACTAGGACAGGACTTCTCCCTCATATTTCTGTCAGGGCTGCAGCATTGCAGGTCATGACAGGTATGTGCTCCTGTGTGAGAATGCCACAGAAGTACTGAAATAACCAGCATTTTCCTGGAGAGACACTGGTCATCAGAAGATATGTTGATGTGTGAAGAGGTACAGGTTTCACCTATGAAGGTCTCCTGTCTGAGACTGCCAAGCAGATCTGCTTTCTTGGGAGTATTGGGCTAGCACAGCCTGACTCAAATTATGAATCTAAATTGTTTGGATTTCAGAAAACTACCTGTCCTACTGCTATAAGAGACTTAATTTTGTGACAATTATACTTATGAAACACACATATTTTTGTGTTATATATCGACAGTGTTATTTCTGTTTCACCTGAGGTAAAAGTTCCGGACCCTTTAGGTCAGCTATTCCAGTGTGAGAAAACTCTACTCTCCCAAGAGCTGACAAACATGTTACATTTCAGTCTGAATGCCTCATGGCTTCCCCAGGCTCTTTTTTGGTCTTCCTTCCTCTGGAAGTAAACTGGATTATTTGGTCTCTACTGATTGCCCTCCCACTATCTGCACCGCAGCTGTATGTAGGCAATTTGTCCTCCCTAAATGTTTTCCTACCTTGTGATTTCACATTCTCTGGCAATTTCTTACTTATATCTGTGGAAGATGAGGAGATGCGTCTATGCTGATTAAAGAGCTTTACTTTAAATGTTTGAGTTCCTGCAGTTGTCTGCTTGTGTTGCTGAAGTGCTATGGAAAAGCAGTGCCTGTCTTTGACAGGTCTGTGATGGCCAAAATGGCTTGTTTCCAGCGTCTGCTGTGACTTTGGGTTCAGGTGTAAGCCAAGCCAGATGTTCAGTGGAGCTCTGACTTGGTGCATGCAAATATGAGTGGGCCTGTTTTGTAAATAACCGCACTAAAACATGGTGGTGACGGCTTCAAGGAGTAAAAAGAAGATATCCACTCATAATTTGACAGCTATGTCATTAGCAGTTTGATAAGCCATATCCAAACTGACAGGAAAGGCACTAGAAGTAGCAGAAAATGTTTCACAGTTCCCAGCAGGGATGGAAACACCAGGAAGTCAAAAGCAGAACTCATGCACATACTGAAGAACAGAGATTAGCTTTCAGCTTCCCTAAAATGGGGAAGTTTAGCTGCAGAGAGAAAAGGTTAGCCACATTACTTGAGTGGAAAAAAATTTAGTAACACAGAATCCAAGATAAAGTCGAGTAATTGGCATCTAAGTTCAAAGAACTGACAAAAGTACTCAGCAATATGTCCTGCACAATTGCATGAGCCTTCTCAAAAGTTTAGCAGATTTTTTATAAAGTCACTTGATAGGATTTTTTCAACAACTTCCATTTGCAGAGTTTGGGGATTTTATTGCCCCAGAAAACTCCATTTTTTTGTTGGAAGATTATTTCACTCAAGAACTGATATCTCAGAAAAAGTAGTTTGATTGTAAGAATAATGTTTTGTTATATGAGATAGAAAGACACGATAAAGCCTGCATTTGGGGAGTGAGACAAGGAAAAGTTGCTCCTTACTGGAAGTTTGCTCTGATCCAACTGAAATTCTTGAGATATCATCAAAACAAAAGGAGGAACTAGAGAAAATGAATCCACTTGATTTTATGGATTTTGGTTATAGAACGACCCTGCAGATCTTATCCAAACTAATAAACAATATAAAATTCTAGACAATAACCCTGATAAGTCAGTGCAACTCATAACTCTCTGTTATATAGAACAAGCGTTAAACACCACAAAGCAGGTTCTATGTTGGAACTTCTGCTTCAAGTGCCAGAAAGCCAAGCATTTTAAAAAGTGAGTGGATAATTTTTATTATTCAGAGTTACTGGCTAAATAATAGTAAAAAAAAGTTGTGCAGAAGGGCAAGACTAGAGTCTAGCCTCTTATTTGTACCACAAACAGCATACGGAAAGTAACATTCCTCAGAAAACAGCCAACAGGAATGCTCTGCAGCTATGTTTGAACAATAGATGTCCTTGTTTTTCCCATGACTTTGTTACCCTTCAAAATCCCATCTCCTGCCTGATATCATTAATGACTGAGTTCAGACTTGCCTTGCTTTTCCTGGACTATTTTCAAGGAGTAATTTTGGTTTATATTATTCCTTCCTGACCTATTTCTTCTGCATTGTTAACTCTTCTGTAAGTTTAATTAAAGTCGCTTGGGGCTAATGATTTTTGGTTTTAGATATGGACATGATGAGTCTGTGGTTTTCCTAGGCTGTTGCTGATTTATTCAAAAAAAAACAGGACAGTGGGGTTTTCAGGGAGTTTCTGGGGTTTTCAGATGGTTACAAAAATGAGTCACTGCAAGCACCTGAAATCCAAATACATATATCTGGCTTTCAAAAAAGCATTTCTGAAAGTCCCTAATACAAATTATGTTTTAATGAACTAATTAAAAACAAAACAAAACAAAACAAAAATCCACATCATCTTAATCACTTTCCCTAAAGAAGGAAGTATAAACACTACCAAAATGCTTAGTTTAGGTATCTGGAAGTGTTATGAAGTTTATGATTCTGAAAAATGTTAATGTATAATTGCATAGTGATGTGAATGCATGGGCCAACAGGGCAATACAGGGAATCTTCTTAGGGGCCTGCTAGATTATGATTTTCTTTCATGACCGCAAGTGGAGCACGTGATTAGAAGTTAGATGGGACTGGAAGAGCAACATGGCAGAGAATCCAGGTAATCGTACTCTCCATGGTACTTTTCCTTTTGCAAAATTGCAGCCTGAAATTCTCATTGTTGCTGTTGCTTCTCCCAAATGCCTCTCAACAGATGCTGTTGATTCCAGTCTTGCCTTGTACCACTCAAAAGCTAATGTAATATGTTGAGTAGTTTCCCCCTCGTTGCTTGTGCTTCGCTGAATAAACTTACTTGTGATGCAGGGCTCTGGATATTCTTCTCAATTTCAGGTGGACAACAGAACATTGAGGAAAGACATGCAGTTGTAGAACGTATAGATTGTTGTATGAGTGGCAAGTAAACAAAGTTTATGCAGCTACTCCCAGCTTTAAATGTCATTTAAGGAAGAGACATAAAGTTTAAAATTCACACTTGCATAGCAGTTATACAACACAAACTAACTCAGCAAAGAAAGAGGATTGTGGAGGGGAAAAGAATTTCACCAGTGTCAGCAAAAGCAGACTTCACCCACTGGCTGTCATGTTCAACTAAGCCTAGATAGCGTGTTGCTTTCAGATATTTTTCCTTTAGGCTCACCTCCAAACTCCCCAGGATAGACATCAAAGTGGGATCATGAATGTCAGTGCTCTCTGGTAAGGAGTGTGAAGCAGCATGTCCAAACAGCTCCACCACTGGCTGCTCCCTTTCCACTGGAGTGTATTTTCTCAGCTTTTTGACTGAGCTACCTTGTACTTTTCTCAGTGCCCCTTAGCCTTGTGCATTGCAGAAGTGTGAAAAGGATTATTAAGCTAAAGCTAGCAGGTAGCTGGCCTGGTCCACTGCTGGGAAACCAACTGTGCAAACCACTGATTACTTTTTTCCCATGAATGGCTTCCTTTAAGGCTGCTGCCTGTGTTCAAATCTTGATCAGTCCACTGGAGATGAAATTTCCACTGTTTGTGCTGTGATACTAGAAACTGGGCAAATACCATAGCATGTGTGGGTATGTCAAATGTGCCATCATGGAACAGAAGCCCTTCTATAAGCCAGGGCCATATTGCTAAAGCAACTTTGACTTCACTATTTGAACTGCAGCTGAAGGTACTGTAGTAGAAGGGACCCCTAAGAAAGTATCATGTGAACTTGGGTTCTACTAAAATGCAATATAGAGGTTTATTTCAAGATATGCCCAAGGTAGGGAAATTTCCTTCAAATCTGAAAAAGCTATATGGGTAGTGTTCCTCAAACTCACACAGCCAGGGCTCAATCCCTGTGTATTAAGTCAGTAAGTGTAAGAGCGATGGCCAAATTCAGATGTGTGAAGTGGAATAAGTTTCAACATATTTTATAGGGAAATAAAGTAAAGGTAGCTTCTAACTCTGCATATCTGATACATCATTCACAGTGTGACCTGGCACAACTCTTAGACTATAGCCTGAGACTGATGTAATAAATGAGTAGTTCAGTGTAGGACACGTGACATTATCAAAGCGCTCTGGAGATCAAGGGGTGATCTGTGTGTGCATGTAAAGTGCTGATACATTTATTGCTGTATTGTTCCTGGATTTGTAGGTATAATGATTTCTTACTGTTTACTGGACATAGTTTGTAAAGCAGTACTTGTTTATGTTCGTCTTGAATAGAAAATGAAATGGAAAGATAAGACATCATTTAATTCTCTTTTACACAGTGGAGATAATAATCTCTCAACAGTCACTATGAAAAATGCATAGCAAGGATTATTTTATATTTCAAAAATATTAAGAAAGATTAAGGAAGCATTGTTTTCAACATATTCCCCTCTTTGAACAAAGTAATATGTTAGTCACCGAATTGGGGCAATAAAGACAAGGAAAAAAATAATGCATACCATAAGATAGAAGTAATGAGAACTAAATTCCTTTTTAATATTTACAGATTTGCAAAGCAGTAGAAGTGAATTCTTTGTACCATCTTTTTTACTAAGTATCAACAGTAATAAATAAATAGCATAATCATGTAAACCTGAGCTTTTGTCGCATCGTTATATGCATGTCACCCACAGATAAAATGCAAACATAGATAAAAAGGTTGTACATTAACTACAACTTATGCAATACCTTACTTTCTATCATTTCAATAAATATGACACTTTAATTCCTGATGCTTTTTATGAATTTACACTTAATCACAATCATTCTCAGCTAACGATTAAATAATTACCTGAGGAATGATTTGCAGTAATGGGATTTTACTTTATTTCTGTCATGACAGAAATACTTCGAAGTATTATAACAGCAAAAACATGTCTAGTACAGAGACATTATCATTCCGGTCAAGCCAGATGTTTCTCTAGGAGAAAGATTTTCATTGAGTCAGGAGTACTCATAAAAAAAAAAAAGAATGTTTGCTAAGATTTGTCATCTATTAATAACATGAGATTAGAATACTGAAATGTATGTGAAAGACAAGGGTGGGTCAGAGAAATAAGCAGAATTACTAATACATTTCCGTGAAGAAAATCTGAGTGCCCTTAAAAAGCTGACAGGTTCTGCAATAGTCAATTTCAATATTTCCAATAAATGAAGGAAAATTACTCAGTTTAGCTTTTCTGTCGTATATATTGATATTATAAACTCATTTACCCTAAGCAGGAGAAACCTAAACAATCAAGAAACTCCATATAACTATTGTGAGAAGTGAGACTGTAAAAACCACTTTATGTAAACAGTTATTGTACTTACTGGCACCTGTACAAAAATAGTACATAGTCCTCCTTGAGGTACACAGGTAGCAAATATTTTATTTTCTTTTCCATAGAAAAGTCACAGGCTGCTTAGGGCTTTGCTCAATCCTCATTTTGTTTTGAGTGAAGTCACTATTCAGCCCATCACTTTCCAGCCTGTCCCATCGCACAGAGTAATTCAGCTCTGGTGGCAGAACTTTCAACCTCACAGGATTTGCTCAAACTAATTTTTTTCTTTTATGCACTGTTTTATTGATGCTTTGTTGCATTGCAATCAGTCATGAGGGTGAAAGAAAAAGATCTTCAATGTGTGATGTTGACTTGATTTAGAGTGACACAATAACAGAAAAAAGAAACAACACAAGTGTGTGACTACATTTGCTTTTTATGGTGACAGTATTATGCCTATAAGAATGCACATATTCCTTTACAAAAGAGGACTTAATGTCACTGCATTCAATCAAACCAAATATACTTAAAAAGAGAAAAGATTTTCAATACTAGTCTTATTTGAATTATTTTAATACAGAAAATCATAGCTATAAAATTGACTTTTTAAAGTTTTTTTTAAAATAATGCCACACTTCCTTGCTCTGATAGAATAGATGCTGGATGCTTGATATGATATATACAAAAAGATGAAAATGGAAATATCATACCAGTCTATTCATTTTAAATAGGTCTATCTTAACAATCATACCTTTCCAATGATCCTGCTCAGCCAAAGAGGTGTATTCTGTACAAGTAAACATACAGATTTCTCCACTGTGATGGGTTTATCTTGGCAAAATTAAAGGCTGGAATTGCCCTGAAATATCTCATTATATTTCAGCTGCAAGATGGATTTTTCTGTTAATGATCTAAGCTGCATATTCATTGTCTCTGGATACAGGAGTTACATTGTACTGTATGGCAGAGCTATAAACAGAGCTATATTTGAAATCCTGTTATATAATCATGAGATTAAAACATTCTGTGTTCTCCCTAATCTGTATTTGGCACTCCTCAGGTGGGTAAGCATACCTTTGACATATCTCTTTAACCTCTGATTTATAATCATGGGCTAGGAATGGATCCAATTTCCAATTCCAAATAGTTTTGCTCAAATATTACTCAAACTTAGCCTCAGAGACAAAGCCCCAAAGATTTGTTCCAGTAATCAGGAATAACAGTCATGGTGGAAAGGCTTGTCATTCCCTTGGACACATCACCGTGAGTCCCCTTCTTCATAGACCGCGCTCCCAGCAGCGACTCCCCTCTGCAATCACTCACAAGCTGTCCCCTCAAAGGCAGTTGCTTTTGCGCAAGAGCTGGAATGAGCTCTATCTGATTTCTGCATTCATTGTCGGGAAAAGAATACTTGTTCACTGAGAAAACAGAAGAAAAAGTGAATCACGATCATACAGACAGAAGGTGATTTAGTTGGTCTGCAGAGAGGGTCTGTGACATCCGTCATATGGAGTATTTCGCTAGGAATGTGGAAAGGCTGGAAAATCATCTTTCATCTGTATTGTGAGGATACATTAGCTAAAATGAAACATACACTCATCTCTATAGATAGTCCAAAATAAGAGAAAGAAAAAAGGTAAATTGTTCCCACTGTGCTTACATAATGATGTCATTATTGAATTCTAATCATGGTGATTGAAATGCAACTATTTTACTTCTCATGAAAGGCAGAGGAAGAACCACCATATCATGTAGATCCTCACTGTTCAGTGCCATGATGTTATCTTTTACCTGCTACCTATTATCACATGATTCATGCACCCTAATAAAATAATGTATCTAGATTCATATCAAATATTAAACTTGGATATTTCACAATGTGGCAATATTTTCCTTCCACAAACAATAGTTTACCATTCAGTTCTGTATATCCACTGTTGTTTTATTGCAGTTAACCAGAATTCCTCCTCGAATTCCTACTGTCTAGCAGAACTTCTAGCATACAGTAAAAAATTAAGTACTCAATGAAGATTACTGCCCAGAAACTGGCCATCCTGAACTCGGTCTGGAACAGAAAGAGTTGTGGAAGCAGGCACCTCACTGATGACTTTAAACACAGGAAGTGGAAGACTGACTAAAGGAGGATTTGGCATGAGGTAGAGGAATATTGAGGGACAGCAGAATGCACAGTAAAGAAAAAGAAGTGCTAGTATCACATTTGGGAAAATGCTGCAGTTAAGAAAGAAATATGTTTACAGTCCTGTTCCTGCTCTTTGCTGACAGTCTCATCATTAAAATAATGCCTTTGAATTGCTTCAGGTGATTAGTGATAGGCTAGAACAGCAAGCAAGGGAGTAATATCTTGGATCATGAGTAGATTCATGGAAAGAAATAAAAATAAAGCAACAGAAGTTCTTGATTTCAGGAGGATTTAGTGTGTACTGGCTACACTGAGGGATTTTAAGATGTGAATATAAAAGGTGACTGTAATTTCTCTAAATTGAAGGAACAAAAAGTACTCAGAGCATGTCTGGCAAACAAGAGGAATACCTGAAATTAAATGCTGTCAAATAATAAAAAATAAATGCTCTCAGATAAATGACGATCTACCTCAAAACAGCTACTTCCTTGCATTAAGTAAGGAGGTATAAGCAATGTGGATAGGGGTAAGGTATGTTAATTTGGAGAAGGGTTGTTGCTAACCTGCCTGTAAATCATTTGGACCAGACATGGCTGGACGGACCAGACATGGCTGGACAGACCAGACCTGAGCCACAGCTATTGATTTTAGACCACAGGAAAATTAACTTTCATCTGTCTCCATTTGTCTGGTTATGCATACCCTGAAACGCAAACAACTGATATTCTAATATTAGCTCATCCTAATTCTTTATAAAACTGCATTTGACTGCTGTCCTGGCATAATACTTTAAAAGAGAAGAGCTCTTTAGTGGGAACTGCTGTGACTTCTCAAGTGGTAGCCTCCATTATACATAAAGTTTTGCTTGCTGTTCCAGTGCTGTTCCTATTAATAATGCATTTTACTAACTAGACGTACTTTTCTGTTTGGAGTTTGTTTTGTCTACTCTGGTAACTGAAGCCTGTACTTTGGCAAACTTGTGCATAAGAAACTGCCGGCCTCATCAGCACCCTGTGCCATTTTCAAAATATTATGAAATTATTTTCTTTCTTTTGATTCATCTTATGCTGATAAACCTGTAACTTAAAATAAAATTAGAAATTAATCTAGTTTACCCCTCAGCTTTTGAAAAACAAAATTATGTGCTTATGTAACAGTATATCCAGAAAGGAACATTGTCGTGTTTTTTAAATTTGTTTCTTAATGATGGAAAAGACTATTCATTATGTAACAGCTAGACATGCTTGTCAGCAATATAATAAAAAAGAGTTTGGAAGGAAAGAGCAATGGATGTATCCCTGATGTTAGCTGCTTGTTAACAATTCAGGAAGAATTTGATCCTTGGTTGCAGATGGGATGTTTCACTGGCTTCTCAGCTAGCTTTCTGCACTGAAGCAGCTCTGAGGACCTCTCCGCAACTCAGCAAATATGCAAGCGATTTGCCCAGCTGAGAGATGGAGATGAGTAGCTTAGCTGCAAGGCCATTCTAACATGGGTTTGATATTGCTCTTGAATGATCACTTTCTTGCCTTATCACAGCCTCAGATCTTGCTCACAGCAACAATATGCACCATCATTCTGCTTAAATCTGCCTGATACCATCTGCAGTTCTCAGTGACTTAGTGATCATCCTTATGATTTTGTAAATGTTTTAATTGAAGATGCAGAACTCCACATTTCAAAAGCAGGCTCTTGTATTGGTGCAACGCCAAATCTTGCCTGCCAAGAAGAAAAAGCCTCAGTATAGAGATTAAGGAAGAAGAAACCATTTTCCTCTTCCCTTCTTTCTGTGGAGAATTTCAAGGTGCTCTTGAATCTGCACAACCTAGAGAACTCTAATTTTCATATATCTTGGAATTTTTTGTTCAATCTCAATAACTTTGTATAGAGAAAACATAATCAGACTTAGGGCTTTGGTACGGGATCAGGTGATTTCAATTTGAAGGGCATGGCCCATTTGCATTTCTTTTTCCTTTTTTTTTCTTTTGTTTTAATTTAAAGGAGAACAGAGGTATTTTAAAAATTATCAGTGTTATCAAATCTTAGGAGATTTCATGCAGGCTACATATGGCTCAGCACATGGGATCAGGCAAAGCCATGCCTTAACTTCATCCACTGTGTGCCAGCTGGGAGCACACATGGCTAGCGGATTGTCCAAAAGAATTGTTGTCTTTTTGGCTGGATGCACTTCTCTTGTCATGTCCACGAAAATCTTCCAAAGCTCATCATTTTATCCTGCTGAGGAAACGATGGCACAGGAGATATATGATGGAAACTCGAAATGTTTTCCAGGGTAGGAAAATTAATTTACATCCACCTCCAAGTAAAATAGGCTCTTGCTCTACAAAAATGAAAAATCTTGTGTTCTAGTAGTAGTACAATTTAGGGCAAAATAAGTGGCCATTTCAATAAAATGCAAGGCTCTTTCTGTATTTACAATATCTCTTTTTTTGACACTAGATTAGAATTGGTAATTAATTGTAAGACATAAAAAAACCCTTTCAGGCTTTGCTGAAGTAACAAATTAAGTGACCCTTGATTTTGACACTTTATGTCAGATCATAAGAAAGGCTATGAATAAAAAATATTTTAAGAATGAGATGCCTTTTCTGTAATTTGATATCGAAATTAATTATTATCAAGAAATAAATATGTTTTGAAAACCTCCTAACTTTTTCCTCAAAAATTTCCATTTTACGAAAGGCAGGGGAGCAACTAGTAACTTATCCCTGCTACTGTTAATGAAGTAAACTCTATGAGACTGAATGAAACATCTATGAAATATTTTATTTTATTAGCCACTTAGAGTATCCCACTTTCAGTAAATATGGATAATGATGATCTATAAAAAATTTTCAAGTAATGCATATTTATGCAATTGCTCAGGGAAGAAAACACACATGGAAAGAATAAATCCAGCAAGGGTATTCAGCTGAACTTAACAGATCACCAACAGATAAACACAGATGATGTATGTTTGCATATTAAATTCAATTTTGATGCAAATGGATCAAAATACTACTAAAGCTAAAGGGAGCTCCTGTCGTAAAAAGGTGGAACCTGCCCATATACTAGTAAAAGAAGAATAAGCCAATCAGTAGCTCAATTGCTCAGACAGATTCACTGTTCTCCTACACTCTGTCAATTAGGCTAGCAGTTTCAAGTTCGACTGATGAAAGACATGGAGAGAAACGGTAGGAAGGAAGTGATGAAGCATTGCCATTAACTGTATTTAGGATGACAGATACTCTGAAAAGAAAAATAACTCTCCATGAAATACTTCGTCACTTGAAGTAGATTATTTTTAAAGGTTATAGTTTATTCAATTAGCAGTTTGTCTTCGTCAGAGTCAAAGGTACCAGATTGCCATATACCTTTACGGCAGTCCGTGGCAAAGCAGATCAATAAGGAAACTTGCCAGCCCTTGATTCATCACTATACTGCCTGACACTCAGATACTGATAGAAGACTGCTTGAGAGGAAATAAATATTGTTTAAGTCTTGTCCATACTGTCTGTAAATGTTGTCCTCTAAATCTATTCCGGGAATTTTCTTGGTGAGTGCTATTTGGCATGGGCCAAAGCCACTATAATAGCCAGCAGGATGAACCATCATGAATAATATACTCCAGTTTGTTCCTTAATCGTCTCTTGTTTAGTAGTATATACACAGTCTGCTGTTCGGAGCAAGCCCCACAAACATTTATAACTATGGAAAAGGAAAGACCACAAAAATATCTTATTGTCATTTTCATTTTTTCTTACGTGTGTTTTCCTATATCCTCTGATATCTCAAGGTTACCAGGGAACATTGTAATCGCCATGATTATGGATACCAAGTTGCTCAAAAAGGGTGGTAAAGTGTAACAAAACTGTCTCCCATCATGACTGGGAGCTCCTGAGTGCTTCTGTGAAAGAGAACATTTAACTTTGCTCCTGCTGTTGAACATAAATTGAACAACAAAATTAAGTAAAAGTAAGTAAGCAATCAGTTGGGTCTGTCTCATCAGTAATTTTGAAAATATTTAGCTCTAATAGTGAGAGTAAATGTGTTTCTCAGTATTAATCATAGAATCATAGAATCATCTTGTTGGAAAAGACCTCTGAGATGATCAAGTCTAGCCGTACCTGTCTCCTTACTAAATCATGTCCCTAAGGAACTCATCTACCTGTCTTTTAAACACCTCCAGGGATGGCAACTCCACCACCTCTCTTGACAGCTGTGTCAGTGCCTGAGCACCTTGTCAGTGAACAAATTCTTCCCAATGTCCAGTCTAAACTTTCCCTGGTGCAACTTGCAGCCATTTCCTCTCGTCCTATCACCTCTCCCTTGTGAGAAGAGACCAGCATCCACCTCGTCACAACCTGTAGTAGTAGACAGTGATGAGGTCTTCCCTCAGCCTCCTTTTTTCCAGGCTAAACAACTCTAATTCTGTCAGCAGTTCCTCATAGAACTTGTTCTTTAGCCCCCTCACCAGCCTCATCGCCCTTCTCTGCATACGCTCCAGCACCTCAGTGTCCTTCCACCCAGCTTGGTGTCATCCGCAAACTTGCTGAGGGTGCACTCAATCCCTTCATTGAGATCATTGATAAAGATGTTGAACAGGACTGGACCCAGCACTGAACCCTGGGGAACACTGCTCGTTACTGGTTTCCAACTGGATTTAACTCCATTTACCACAACTCTTTGGGCCCGGCCATCCAGCCAGTTCTTTACCCAGCAGAGGGTGTGCCTGTCCACACCAATGGCAGCCAGTTTCTCCAGCAGAATGCTGTGAGAAACAGTGTCAAAGGCTTTACTGAAGTCCAGGTACACCAACCACATCTACAGCCTTTCCATTAAATGGGTAACCTTGTCATAGAAGGAGATCAGGTTGGTCTGGCAGGACCTGCCTTTGGTGAACCCATGTTGACTTGGTCTGATCACCCAGTTGTCCCACGTGTGCTGTATGATAACACTCAAGATGATCTGTTCCATGACCTTCCCTGGTACCGAGGTCAGACTGACAGGCCTGTAGTTCTCTGGATCCTCCCTCCGACCCTTCTTGTAAACAGGTGCAACATTTGCCAACCTCCAGTCTAGCGGCACTTCCCCAGTCAGCCAGGACTGCTGGTAGATGAAGGAAAGGGGTTGGCGAGGACCTCTGCCAGTTCCCTCAAAACCCTCAGGTGGATCCCATCTGACCGCATAGACTTATGTATATCTATTTGGCCAAGCAGGTCTCTAATCATTCCACCTGAATCGTTGGAACTTCATTCTCACTGTTTTCAGGCTCAGGGAGCTGAGTATCCCGAGAACATCTCACCTTACTATTAAAGACCGAGGCAAAGAAGATGTTGAGTACCTCTGCCTTGTCCTCATCCCTTGCCACTGCTGTCCCGCCTGCCTCCAATAAAGGAAGGAGATTTTAATGACAGAAAATTCCACAAAGTCTGGCTGCTGATATTGATGAGATTAACATTTTTCTTTTTTCTTAATGGGGACCTGTAGAACACTCTCTCTTTCCTTATGTCTCAGTTATACTCCTTCAATAAGGGATATTAGAGTCTGAAATCACATTATGATGTTCATTAGACCAGGGGACAAGAACCATTATTTCCTTATTATTATGCAGTGTAAAGTTTTCTTTTGAAAATGCTAGATAGTTCTCATGTAATTGTAAAGGAACAAGTCAGTAGGGAACAGCCTTTAAAGGTCACTTTAAGCCAGTGTAAGTTAATTAAATGACCTACACAGAAACATGTTTTAAAATCTCATTTGCCACATTTATATCTGTCACAGTAAAGTTCACCCAACTACCAATAAGAAACACACTGAAGTAAGGTCAAAGTCTTCTTAGAAGCACATGTAAAAGGACATTTTATTTTTTAATATAACACCAGGGAAAGAAATGATGTCAGAGTTATTCTAGTTTAGACTGTACAGATAAAAAACATTCTACAGTTTATTTAAAAACTGAGTAGAATGGAAAAAAAATACATTCTGTCCCCATTTCAACTTGTCACGGTCATAATATCTACAGGCAATTCAGCAGGGTTTGTTGCAGGCACTTTAACCTGTTACACAGCTTCCTGGCTGAAGTTGGAGAATGAGACGTAGTGAGGCCTGGACTAGAAAGAAGTTTTTTTGCTGTATTTTAGGTCATTTCTAATAGTCTTGAATCCTGTACCATGCAGCTTCCTTAACAAATTTATTTATGGATGATTAAAAAGAAACCATGTCACCATATGGTTCCTGCATTGTATCTGGTCTGTTCAAGTTTGCTGTGTTCTCTCTATGTTGATAGATAAGCCCACTACAGAAGGTTTCATGTTGTTTAATTTCTCCAGGATTTCTCAAATGCAATGCTGATATTTTGCATTGTCTATTTTATCATAGAATCAAAGAATGGTTTGTGTCAGAAGTGACCTTAAGGACCTCAGGTTTCAATCCCCCAGCCACGGACAGGGACACCTTCCAGTAGATCAGTTTGCTCAAAGCCCTGTATGATGACATGTTTTCATCAGAGTTGCAGAATATCTTCTCCATATTGCAGTCAGACAATTAAGGCATAGAAGTAAATTGGAGCTTGCCAGGACAAAGACAGGAAGAGAGACGAATCTGACCCCAGAAATATTTCTTCTATGAGTGACTTTACCAGTGTGTCCCACAATTGCTATGCTACTGATATTCAGTATGGATTTTCTTAAACCTTCATCTTTTTCAAGAGTCATGGCTTTTTTTATGTGAGAAACTCAGCATTTACTTTTAATAATAGAAGTTGCTAGCTTTATGATTTGAAAATAAAACTTGGAATCATGTTTACATGGTAGCAACAGATGACAATTAAAAAGTTTCCAAATTGTACCATTTTTATTACATAGAAATGACCCTACGATTCTCTGGGATACGAAATACAATTTTTTCAGGGTTCGTCACAGACATACTGGTATAGTGGCAGCTGTGAGAAAGAAATCTTCATAACCCTTAGGGATATATTGTATGGAAATAAAATTATCAAGTGTTCTAGCTGCAGTTCCAATCATATTTGTTAGTTTGACATGTAGAAGTGCTGATGACTCCCTCTTCCCAGAGAAAAAGGGAAGGGTTTGTGTCAAGTTTCATGCCCTGGGGTTAGCAGGAATAGAGCTACAAACAGCAGTACATGAAAATGTACCCTATTTAGTCCCTAGTATTAGGTAATGTTGGTGGAGTGCTTTCTTTTCTTTATATTGCTGTAACGCACTGTGGTGCTGAGGAGACTTGCTGCTGCTGCTTCATGGTTTTTTTCCCACCAGATTTCTCACCATCTTGCAGGTATTTGAAAGTGGGCATGTTTAAGTAGAAAAAGTAGATAAATTAAAAGGTAATGAAGCTGTTTGGCTTTGCTGTTTTCTTCTGGTTTGGTTTGTTTTGCTTTGGGTTGGTTTTCTTTTTTGGGGAGGTGTTACTGATATGGGGTTTTTTTAATGGCAGCTTAAAACTGATGTCTGAAATAGATACGTACTCCAAAAAGTGGATTTTCTTTGCCCAAAAGGCACTTTCTATTATTAGCCAATTTATGATCTTCAAAAAAAAGCAAATTCTATCTCTACATCCTCTTCATTTCCTTAACTCTACAAACTGTCTCTAAATGGCAAGGAAATAAGCAGAGCTGGACAAACTGAGTTAGGTTATAAGAAGAGGAAAAAAAATTCTTAAAATTTTTTTTAATTAGTGTGATTTTTTGACTTGCTTTTTTCATTTTGTAGCACCATGTAACTGCCTGCATCTTTGTCAGCTAGTTTCTCCCTCTCAAACACACAGTGAGCAGAAAGCGGAGAGAACTTTAACCCTTGATCCTTCCTAAAGAAGCAGTGCTGGGAGCTAGTAATCCTCTCAATTTCTTACTGAGAGAGAAAAAAATGCAGTGGTGAAACTTTGCCCACCCTAACGTTGAGCACAGGTTTCTTAGGATGTTGGGAAATATTGAAAAAGGGCATTTCTCTTTCCCTGAGGCACTGGACAGCAGAAAAAGAAGTCTGATGATTTTTTATTTTTTTTTAAAAAAAGAGGAGGAATGACTAACTTGGTCTCTGGAGAAGGAAAATAGCAATGACCCTGTCGTGCTTGCCTGCACAGTGCCCTGGGAGCATGTGCTATGGAACTGATGAGATCAGTTGTGCCTATCTTTGTATGGCAAGGTTAACAGAACCCTTTAATCACTCCTGGAGGAGGGAGTGATATACTGCTTCCAGTTCATTATGATAAACAAGTTCTTAATCTTCTCTTTTCCAACCCATTCTGAAACAGAAGAGAACTGAAGAAGCTTGGCCTTAGTCCCATCAATACAAATGCCTTCTCCCTGGGCTGGGTAAAGCACCTTGCCATTGTCTCACAGAGGAACAGATGTGCTGTGTGAGTTCCTCAAGAAGGAAGGATACATACAACCCAAACCCATCCTGCTCCCTCTGACATTCAAAAGGGTTCAGACAACATTCACTCTGTTTCAGACATCCCTCTAACCATGTGTATCTACCAAGCAAATATGTAAAATATACCCGAAAATTTTCAAAACTGTTTTCCTATAAGAAAGGTAATTTGTTCACCTTTGCATTAATTTGAAGAGGTTAATCTAATAAATAGAATTAGTTTTGCTCAGTAATTCCAAAATTACTAAGAATATCTGGAAGAAAAATTTCATCATTTAATCGTTGATTGATTGTCTTCATGCCTTATATTTGCTGTGCATATTGAATCTGTAAGGGGTTTTGTTTTTTGAGGACTGTTCCTAGTTCCTTAAGCTTTTACCTCTAACACTATTGAAATTTACCTTGTGTATGTTCTTTTGCATCTTCACTACTTCTGACATGAAATTAGAAAATCAAATCTAATCTTAAATTATGAATTTATGAACTGGCTGTAAATAAATGTGCCCAGGAAATAAGAGTGATTTTAGACACCAAATCTAAAATAGCCTTCTACAGAAGGAGTGGGGATACTTTATTTACCAATTTTGAGGTGGAGTTTTAACAACTGTATGAACAAGATGGCATTGTATTACTGACTGCAGCTACACAGATTTCTTTCTGTCTTAGATTCTTGCATCTAACTGTTGAATCAGTCTCAGATTTTGAGAACCTGAGGTTCTCAAGTCATTATGTAGAGATATTCAAATACATGAATTTGAAAAAAAACACTTTAAAAAATAGATTTCACATGCAGAAAAAACATGAAACTTCAGTTTCATTATCTGTCTGAGTGTCTAGTTGAAACTTAATCTAGAAACTCCAAGGTTATTGAACTCTTGGCTTTAAAATACATTTTCTCTTCAATAAATTGCAATGCAAAATTTGTTGTCCTCAGTGGTAATTTTCTTAACTATCAGTACTAGGTGTTCCCTTAGAGTAAAGTCACTGAAGTTATGCACTTCAATTGTGCTTGATGTCTCACTAATTAAAGAGGAAAGCACGCTGTGGAGAGACAGAGAGACTGCTGCTGTCTCTCTTCTCAATCTCTCTGGTACTGACTTAATGGAGCAATTCTGTATTTCAGTCCAGAAGCATTCTTGTAATTGTCTGCAGTCTCATACTAAATGCTTCATCCAATAAATATTTTTTAGCTTTAGCTCATTTCCTCTACTTCAATACAATGTGTCGTCAAAGATGTAATTAAAAACTAGTGCAGTTGTCTAACATCCATCTGGAACCTAGGCTATAAAAAGAAGATAACCTTAAAAGAAAAGCATACTGTTATTTGATGTCTCCTGAAATACACAGACTTAACTTTTGACTGTTCACTATAAACCAGGACCAGTTATATAGTATAGCCATCATAATTGTATATTAATATATGCTTTTACACTAATGTCACTTGTATGAGGCTGGTTGTGCAGAAGAGAGGAAAAATGAAAGCAACAAAGAGACAAAACTGCAAGCCCTTTTGAACTGCTCTCTAGAGAAGCATCTATTCTTCAGAAATGATAAGAGGAGGTAAAATATTCTTCAGCTTGAAGTAATTGGGTATGGGCAGACTGAAAAACATTTTACTTACTTCATCCAATGTAAAACAATGTAGAACAGAAAGAGCATTCTTGCAAACTGTGCATTTTATCATAGATGTCATAATACTTAGCTTGATTCTACAAAAAAAAAAAAAGCCCAAAACCCTCTGGTTTCACAAGGCTTCTGAAAATCTTGCGTTTGTTTTGTTTTGTGTTTTTATTAGCTCATTCTTGATGTTGGTAGAAAAAAACCAAACTGGTAGAATGAAAAGCCTGTCCTCAAAAGGCCAATAAAAGAATACACGGATTTAAAATCTCTGTATCTTTTGGGCTACATTGTGATTTTAGGTCATGATAGAGAAAAGTATATATGACTTCTATGCACATTGGGCTGGACTTACTGAAATATGCAGCTCCAGAGTTTAAGTCCCTAGTGAGGTGAGTAGCTGTTACTGCTGAACCGGCCTCATGGCTGACTGCTGCCAAAAGACAAAAAAACCTTCCTTGTTTCCCATTCCTGTCACTCCTGCTCTGCAGCTCTGTCCCTGCCTTTGCATAGATTTTGGCATGTGGCTGGCACACTGTGAGCTGATTTAACTCGCTAAAACAATCTTTTGCATTGATTAGCTTCCTGACACATTAGCAACTGCACTGGCTCATCAGTGGGGCTGACCAGTGCAAGAGTGGGTGCCAGGGAGGGAGCACGCACATTTGGCTTGAACCAGGGAGTAACGTGGTAAGAAAAGGATCTTTTTTTGTAGTAGTAGTAGCAGCAAACCTGTAGATTCAGTTGTAATAACTGACTTCACCTTGAGAAGCACAAGTCATCTGACCTGAATAGGGGTAGTAAGGTTAATAAACCCCTGATGCCTGCTGGTAAAAAGGACATCGGTAACTTAGGGTTCAGAGGGTTTTGTGGTTCCCCCTGAATTTTCTTTTTTAAATGAGACTTCTGATTTCTTTTTGCCGCTCATGTGTATCACTCCGTGGACCTGCTTGTAGAGGTCCTGAGCAGTTTCTGTGTGGTTTTTTGGTGGTTTTCTTTTCTAGTACCCTTTCTATACACAACTTTCATGGTAGTGGTATAATTAAAACTATTGCAAGAGAAGCTTTCTGTAGGGTTATTACTATTTGCTCCCATTAAAAAAAAATTGCACTGCTGAAAGAAGAAAAAAGATAAACAGGGAAGTCTAAGGAAACATCTTGCAGCGCCAAAGCATGTTTTCATTTTGAAACAAGACTATTCATGCAAAGTAAAAGAAAATTAGAGGTAGATTTTACATGCTTCTAGGCAAAAATTCTGTCAGATATAGGAACTGCATATCTCTTTTTAGTTCACCACTGAACATTTTCTTTCTTCTCTGTATTTTCTCTCAGAGAGAACACTAAGTATGGGGAATAGATTTGGAGATGAATTTATCACTTCAAGAAATAAGAAAAGCACACTTGTAAACATTTGAGCAATCTTGAAAATATGTTGATAAAAAGAGAGCATGTATGCATCACTGCTCTTTGAGGGTTTATTTTCAGCTGCCTTGTCAAGTTGGGAATTGCAGCCACTAAAGCAGCAGCATAATTTTGGATCATATTTCAAAGACATCCAAATGAAGAACAGCTAGTTGTGACACATGCCTTTTTATTATACTAAAAGTGATTGATATCTTTCTCGAGGCAAATGTACCTGTGAAATGTTATTCACCTTTTAAACAGTTCCTGTCATTTCTGCTTAAATAGTATGGCACTTACAATGGCAAAAGAAAACAACTTATTTTTCTGATATATCATTCCTAGATATGTGGGTACTGTGGAGGTCTCTTCAGCATGTGCTGCACATACAGATATATACATATATATATGTATAAACATGAATCTATACATATGTATGTATGTTTGGAAACAGTTCTGCAGTGACACATGCATTATAGAGTCTGACTTAGCAAAGGTTTTTTTTTAAAATGTCTGTAAAATGATAAGAGAAAATCCTGGACAACAGGTTGAAAAGGAATGTTCTATCTAACATCCCTAGTGATACTACTGGAGAAGTATGAGGGCATAGACAATTGGCAGCAATTAGGCTTATATATTCTTCCTAAATTTGATCTCCTACTGCCACTATCAGAAGGAGAACATTGGATGTAAATGGATCATTTATCTGTAAGATGTTTATTAAGATGTGAATTGAACCAAGATTGTAGTTGGCTGTATGGGACAGGAATTTAAAAATCAGACTGTGGCAACTACATTGTAGAAGGGTATAAATTTTTGTTTGATATCTCAGTTTCCTGGTGTTAGTAATGTATCTGGAGAATGGTTGTCTGTAAAACTATACAGAACCGAGAAAGACCAAAAAGTTTGTAAAAAATGAACATTCCTATTTTTTTCCATTCAAAGTTTTAGAGGGAGGGGTCTTCTGATAATATTTTCTAAGTTGAGGCTTGGAAAAATATGCAATATATCATCACCCACATGTGAAACTCAGATTTCAGATAAATGTTTTTAAAGTACGTACAAAGTTTACTTGTGTTGTTATTCTTCCATAAAAGTGATTGCCAGTCATACTGTATTTAATTATGTTGCCCTGCTCTTTGGCTTGGATCTGCGTTTACTTACTGCAACTCTCCTATTTTTTAAGCCCTTTCACTATCATAGCAATATTTCAAATATTCCACATTACCTCCTTTAAAAATTATTTTATTTGAATGGGGGAGATTCAGCTTCCAATAAGAAAGTGAATGAACTCAAGAGCTCATTTAATTTTGACCGGTTGAAGCTGCAACTCGCTTCCCTGCTCTGTTCTCAGTTGAAGCATGTGAACCCATATCTCTTGTCTTGTAAGACATCAATATGGTAAAGTATGTCTCTGTTTTCCCATGAAAAGCCTCTTGAAAGAAGAAAGTTTGAAATGACTATACATTTACATTCACAAATGTGAGAACATTTATTGTTTTGATTCTATGTTAATATTGAATATCAAGGCAGAGGACAAAAGAAGTGACAAGGGAGGAAATTATTCTCACCAGAAAATTGTTTACATTAAGGTAATATCAGCTAATTGCACTGTATTGTATGTTACATGTTCTTTGACAGATAGTTGTGAAACAAGCGAGTTCATGGCAAGAAAATGGAGTTTAGTGCTGACTCATTTATAACTGTGCTCCAGATTAACCTGTTGTTGAAATTAGGCTGCTTTGGCTATCTGTACTATTATTTTTGATACTGACTTGGGTCACTCCAGACAATGCTGCTGTCAATGGTTAAGATGCACCTTAAGTTTTCATATAGAGTGGTAGCTTAAGTATTTAGTTGAAAATTATGCACATTTTTGTGCAAGTAAGACTCTCCAGCTTCTTCATGTCATTGTAAAGTTTCAGCTCAAAGATCAAGATCTTGTATCTGTGTTTTTTTCCACAAAGTTATTTTATTTTGTATAGAATTTTCTAGTAAATGAACAGTGGAGAGGTGACTGAATGACTTGTACTGGGAATGTAAAAGCAAAAAATGGTTAATTATGCTGCATGTGAGCATTCAGAGATAAGACTGTAGCAATCAATTTTAACTTAACAAACTGTCTTTTATAACTATTCTTAGTTTTAACCCATAGGCAAAGTAGATAAAAACACCCTTGAAACAGAAATACTTGCTGCAGGAATAAGGCAAATACCAGTCTTGTGAGAACCTGTTTAGAGTTGGCTGGAAACTTCGTATATATTGAGCCTTTGCAATTACTTTTTCCTACACTTTGAAAGATTAGCTGAAAATTGTATTTCTACAAAAACTCATAGGGAATTTTCCATTCCGTTTTGTCACCTATTCCAATCAGTTCTGTTGATAGGTGCTCTCCAAGACAATCTCTTCACTATTCCTGAACAGCAGATATATAAGTGAAGGCCTCACTGCACCTCACAGCACATGCACTAGAGGAATTCTGTGCATAGATGGTGGGCCTTTGAAGTCTCAGATTTCTAAAAAGCTGCTGGATCACTGCATGGCAGTACAGCCAGCAACCAAACTACCACGATGGACAAGCTCCTCCACGTGGCAAGCTACTGAAGGATAGACTGTGAGACTGGTAAGATGGGAAGGGTGAGGAGTGATGAAAGATGAGAATGGTAGTGGGACAGAGAAGCTACAGAATGGAGAAAGGCAAAAAATCTCCCTTAGGGTGTGGTGAAATGTGTTGCAACCCTAACCTGTTTAAGCCAGATTTCTCCAAAGCGTACATTATTTCCTTCTCTCCTTTTTTTAATAATGATTTCTTGCTTTCCATTAACCTACAGAACACTTCTAATAAAGAGCTATTTAGAAATACTATGTGTGCCTTACATATAAGTGGTTTGTTTGCAACCCCCACCACTGCTAGAATTGTGGGATCAGCACTATCACTCCACAGTAGTGGTTTTCAAATGATGGTGTAGTGTTACATTCTATCTGCTTCTTAACTAAGGAGCAGTCATAAAATGTAGACGAAAGTACACACTTACCTTCACCACAACATCAACCAAAGTCCTAAAAAGATTTGACATTGTGTAGTATCCATGTGATGTAAAATTATACCAACAAGAACACAGATACTCAGCTGCAGATTCATGTTTTGTATTGTATGGTGTAATTTGAACATTTTCAAGGTAATCATGTTATTCTTAAACTGCATTATGCTCAGGATTAGAAAGGCTGATTTATCATATTTATACAAGTGGATAGCATAACTCCAAATGTCATCAATCTTTCTGCAAAATCAGTAGCGTATTTCAATATGGTAGTCAGTCAGGCTGTCTGCTCAGTTGCTAATAAAGATTAATAAATATTTCTGCTGAACATAACAACTTACTGTCATGAGTAAGAAATTGGGTAAGTATCTTTACTTGTGGCTTGTTTAAGACACTAAAGTTGCAAATGCAATCTGTTACCACAATAAAGATGAAAATTATCCTTACTGTCTTAGTGACTAGATATGCTTTTTTGCAGGAATGGAAAGTGGCTTGAGTTTCTTTTCCCAGTGGTGAAAAGACTGAAACACTGAAGAAAATGATCAGCTTTTCTTATGATCCTTACTGTCTTGGAATTGTCTTGGAAATACAGTAGAAGTAGCACAAGTATGACGTGCTACCTTCTGGTGCAGTTGAAGCTTCATCAAGTAGCCCCAGTGTCCCACATCTATGCAAAGGTCTTATCTAAGCTGTTGAGAACAGAGTAGTCAGACACTGTCCTGAGGGACTGGAAAAAAATGTCAGCTGAACATGTCTCCACGTTTTTAGCCAAAGTCTCTGATTAGTGTCCAGCTTTGGAAAGCATAGTCCTAACCTTTTTCTCTGGTATAAAAATTCCATATTGCTTTTGCCTATATAAACTCCATTATGATTAATTCTACCTTCTCCTAGTTGATTTTTCAAAGCCTCAATTCATCACCCCTTCAGGTTTATGCTAGAAAGGTGGGACTTTTTTTAAGGCCACATTCTAGATATTGAAATGTTCATAAAATTATAAAATGTATGTAGTATCAGAAGGTCCTTCAGGAACTTAGTTTTATTTGTGAATTTAGTGTCAAACCATATTATCGTAAATTCCCAAGATCAGATTATGAACATGTAATAAAATAATGTATATATTTAAAGCCCAAGTATGCATGGGTAAATATTCTATATAGGAAAAATCCTGTTCTTCATTGTTGAGGTGACAAGAAGCCAGCATCCTGGATATCAACATTCATCACTCTCTTGAGACTACAGGTGTACTCAGATTCCTCTGGTACTCTGGAATCTTCTTTTGAGATTATGCCATTTAGAGTCATAACTTCTGGTGTTTTTAATCTAAAAAGGAAACATTAGAGTCTCTTAGAGGGAAATAGGAGTCTCCAGCCCTTAATTGGCAGCCAGACACAAACCGTGATCGGTCCTTTGGAGGACAGTGGTTGAAATGATGCTCACAGCTTTTTCTCATAGCAAATCTAGCGCTCTCTGTGTTCTCAGTGGGGAAAGAAGGGCAGGAAGGAGCTTTCTTCAGGATCTATGTTTTAAAAGGAGCATGTCTATTTCTGGTTTGTTATCCAGTGTTGTGTTCAGGGAACATTGACTTTTGGTTCTATTTGAGGATTGTAGGCAGAATATGCCAAAGCAGAAGCAGGTAAAATTTCCTTGACTAAGTATTCAGATCTGATGCCTACAATTACACTTTAACAGAGGCTCAAACTGTCAGCTGGACATTGCAAAACCCACGTAGTATTAGATAGACTTGTGCAGATCTACAGGAAAGCATTTGGTTGGATGCCGATATCTGAAGACATGGGTGTTCTGGCTAGGAACACAGGGCATCGCAGGAAAGTCCCAGGATGGAGGAGGAGGGTCTGCTCTCTTTACTTCGCAGACTTGAAAGGGTTGTTTTTATACTATAGATTTTTTTTATCATTATTATTTTTAACAGGAGTTTGTTTGGCTTCAAAGACTTTAGTTTGTCTCCTTTCCAGGCAGTTAAACTTTCCCATGGCCCTGCCTTACAATCACTGCAATTGCAGTTGTTTTTATGTTTTTCTTGAAAAAGCCGTAGATGCTATGGCACAAAAATATTTGTCTGCCTTAGTTTTTGAGATTTCACCCAATGCCTGCTTGGATAGTAAGTATTTTTTATGGCTGTCTTAATGAAGACAGAATACTTCTGTGTTTTGCTGGAGTGAGGGAAGAACAGATCAAAAAACAAACAGGAGAAGTCTTGGTTAGTTCACCAAGAATTAGCTCATTTTCCCTTTGACCTCCATAGTGCTTGGACAAATAAACTCCTTAGTTTTGGAGTCTAGAAGCAGATAACCGTGTTAATTAGGTTCAAGCCAAGCTGTTTAGGCCATCAGTTTCAGTTTCAAAAAGTGCTGTTGTCATAACGAATGTTTATGCATAGGACGATATGTTTGGGATAGACTACTGTAAACCAGGGCAGCCTGGTGAAAAGCAGGGGTTCTTATCCGCTGTGTGTGTTACAAAAACTGCTATGTTTGTATGACTTTCCAAGCACAGATTGAAGGAGAGAAGCCAGGGGATTTGATCTCTGTCACAGAATGCTGCAGCCAAAGAGAGTTGCAGGAAGGAGACAGATGATGGCAGTGCAAAATTCTCTCTAGGGTGACAAGGGTGGATGCACAGTCCAACATTCATCATCGCTTCTGAATTTTTTAATGGAATAATCCATAACATTTCTGGAGGAATATTGCAGTATTTAAAATTTGAAATACAGTAACTCAGTAGGGAAAAATCTGCCCGGCAAGAAACTTGCATTAGTTTTGGTTTTATTTTTTTCTTGAAGAAATTTAAAATCTCTTTCAATTTTATGAAGATGAGCACAGGTCCAGGAAAGTCCACAGAAAATCTGGAGAAAAATATCAAAACTAGTGATTGCAGACCCAAGCAATTTGCCTTAATTTTTTTTTTGTCATCGTTGCAGAAGGGATCATACGCAGCAGAAAGAATATGGGCAGTAAAACTCATAACCTTTGTATTATTTTTTAGCACGAATCTGGAACTACCTCAGTAAAGGTCTCGGTTTCATGTGATATCAGCCAAGGCTAAGTGGAACAGAATTTTATTGCTGGTAAGTGATTTTTTCGTAACAATTGCCCTCTTCCTCTGATTTGTTACTGTATTGAGCACTTCTCCATGATAAGCCTCAATTTATTCATGTCATTTAAAGCATTCAATTCTATTAAACATTGAGTCTTTGCCAAAAGAGGAAGCTGGTGCTTCCTTTGGATAGTTTCAGTATCAGAACGTCAAGAATTTCTGAGTTTTCTAAGTCCATTCACAGATCTTGTAACAATAGAACAAGGGGTAATGGTTTTAAACTAAAGGAGGTAGATTCAGACTAGATTCACAGAAGAAACTTATTACTATGAAGCAGATGAAACACTGAAAGAAGTTGCCCAGAGAGACAGTAAATGCCCCATTCCTGGAAACATCCAAGGTCAGGTTGGATGGGACTCTGAAAGTGTCCCTCCTCGTTGCAAAGGGATTGGGCTTGATGACATTTAAACATCCCTTTCAACCCAAACCATTCTATGATAATAGAGTTTTCCAGCCACGAGAATCTAGCTGCAGAAGCCAACATATGGCAAATAAAGTTCATCTATATTTTATTTTTTTAAATGATGGAACAAGAGAGAAGAGAAACAGAGGTTTTGTTCAAAGTCACAAAACTAGTTAAGAAGAATCAGCAGCAGCATGTAGGTATCCTGAACCTCACAGCCCAGGAAATGTAAGGAGTGAGAATATTGGGGTGGGTTAGATGTTTCTCATAAAGGAACAGGGGTTTGTAGTGTGCACAGTTTCAGTAATTCCAGTTGCACAACAAGCACAAGTATCCACTTGAGATTTTTTGCTGTGCTGTCTGTTCTGGCTTACAGAATTACAGAAATACTTCCAGTACTTAAGGGAGGCTTACAGGAAAGCTGGGAAGAAACTCTTTATCAGGGAGTGCAGTGACAGAATGAGAGGTAATGGTTTTAAGCTGAAAGAAGGGAAGACTTTTCTTACTGTGAGGGTGCTGAAGCCCTGGCACAGGTTGCACAGAGGAGTCATGGATGTTCCATTCATGGAGGTGTTCAGGGCCAGGCTGGGTGGAGCTTCCAGCAACTTGATCTAGTGGAAGGTGTCCCTGCCCATGGCAGAGGGTTTGGAACTAGATGATCTTTAAGGTCTTTTCCAACCCAAACCATTCTATGATTCTGTGTTTCTATGAATGAAACCCTCCTAAAATCCCTGTCCTTGTGTTCAGATCTCTATATTGACTCCAGTGATAGCAGAATTTACCTTTAAGACAATGATCTCCCACAGCTTAAAACAGGGTGAAAATCAAACTCTCAGAATCATTATATAGCCTGACACTTTTTGATCACCTCCAAACGAAGAGTATCTAGGAAAATATTTTTAAACTATATTCTTATATAAAAATAGAAACCAATGAGAGCTGAGCACTGCCATGAAATTTAATTCAGTTTTATAAAGAAGTATTATTATGACATCTTTAAAAAGAGATGAATATATTTTGCATCTTCAGATGTCTTTAGATGATTCAGAGTTCAGATTTTCATGACTTTGGAAAAAACAAAATGTGAATCAGAACCTAGACAAATCCTTTTAGAAAAGCATTTCTGCAAATATAATGTCAAACATTGCATGTAGAATTGACAAGTTATCATGGCATGCAAATTTATGAAAGTCCAGACTAAAGGTGGATTGCTATAAACAGCTTGGATGTTGCGTTCTTGTACACTATTCACAATGCTAAAACAAAATAGAATGTGTTCAGTGAAAGCTGTTGTTTCCCTGTTTTCAATTGATGATAAATAACTCCAACATGTCCTTAAAGATCCATCACTTATAACAGCTAAGCACCATAGAAAAAATAGAAAACAAGAAGTGGAATTATAGAAATATTTATTTATAATATTATATGTTAACATGTTCTAAATCATCTTCAAAATACTTTTTGGTAAATTTACTGTTGCTCAATATTCTTTTTGCTCACAATTAAGTAGCATATTATGGCATTCATAAGAGGCAGGATGAGTTTGCCAAAGAGGAATCTGGCACTCAATTGCAGCCTTTCTTGGGCCATGTTTCGGAAGGGCGTTTCTGCTGGAGGAACATATTCGGCATTGTTTTGACAGATCCACACTAACGTAAAAAATCTGGCTCATGGAACCATGGTGCTTGCTTGCTTAATGCCTAGTATGGCTTCCTAGCAGTAGATTAAAAATAGCAGAACTTGGCTTTGTATATGGAAATAAAAATTGCCATGATGGAGGGAAATCTATCTGCGTTGGTGGTGTTATTTTGAATAGATTCTTTTATTAGTGTCTTTTTATCACAGCAGGAACCTCAAAAAGGCGTTGGCTTTTTATTTTAAGGGGAGGAACTGCAACACAAATAGTGATACCATCTAAAACTGCTGCAAGCTGTCTGCTCATGGAAGGCCAAAACTGCATATGCAGAGTTCTAAAGTTAGACACATATGCTCTCATCTCTGTTTTGGCATTTTTGTAAGCATGCTCACATTCAAAATACTTAGAGTCTCTCAATTCCACCAGGATAAATGGAAGCTGCATTTCTGATTATCAACACTTACATACCAAAGGTAGAAAACTAATTGAGTACAGTAGGTAATGTTTTGAATGCGAATTTTTCTCACAGTATTGGCACCTGGAAAGAAAATGGAATCTACACTGTGTTCTTGGAGAATTAATTCTAGTCCCTTACACCCTCAGAAAATGTCTAGCGTAGTAACAACCTCTATAAAAGATTTCTAACCTTTAAAAAAAAATCAGTGCTACCTAATGCAAAAATCATGAAATTATTTTCTATAGATTTAGTCCCTTTATGACCTGACTAAAATATATCAGCATCTTCTGAAACAAAACATGCCTAGAGTGCTATGTTAATCATTGAGAATGTTGTCCAAACGCATTTCTGCCAAATGAGGACGTTAAAGAACTCTACAAATTCCCTGGCATTTTATGTTTGTTATTAAGCTCTGCAGAACAAATACTCAAGTAGTGAAAAGAGAAGTCAAACCTTTCTACCTTAAAATGTCCTAGCTTTAAAATGAGAACATATTTTTTTAATTTTAGCAAGTCAGTAGTTAATTTCCAATCCTATAGAAAGTTCTGGGGAAGGAATATGGAAATACTCTGATTTCCATAATCATAAAATCTCTTAAGCATGGCAAGTGGCTTTTTCTGCCATCAGTTTCCTGTTTTGTAGTCTACTAGTAGTTAAATTACAGGTACACATCTGAATAAACATTCTCCGCAAGCTTGGTGGGAAGAGATGTCAGTATGAGAGAGGTGCCCATGGAAGCTGAGAGGAAGAGGCTCATTCACAGCCAGTAAGGTGAACAAAATTGTCTAACTTAAAATATCAAGTTAAGAAGAGGAGTCCTTGGTTTCCTGAGTATGTACCAGTTCCAAATGTGGTACATTAGATGATTCCATAAGATGCAACACCCTAAATGTCCCAAATTGCTTTCTAGATAGTTCAGCCACTACCCATTGATTCTATATGAAGCAACAACCAACCACAGAAAAACCTGAAGTATTTCCATTGGTACATCTTTTTTACAATATTCTTGTCCTCTGCCACCTCACTTCTGTCACAGAAATGTTAGTTTTCTAATTAAAATATTATAACATGTAAGACAATAGTAGCTAAGCCCATGCTGAGAAAATACGCATTAAAATTAACCTTTGACCTTTTGAAAACAGTTCTTTCATTATATCTGAACAGTCTAATAAATTACTTTTTATCAGGGAACTGCATTTTTGGCTTGGAAACAATGACCTTGCCGACTACATAAATTAAAGCCTGAGAGTAGTTTTCAAACCTAGTCTTCTGCTGTGCCCAGTTTATACCTCTGATCAGGAGATAACAATGTAGCTGTTCAGGCAAGCTCAAGGGAATAGTGGAAAATTCTCTGCTTGGTTCAAGGCAATAGTAACAGATTGTACTACTAAGTAGAGCAGGAAGTCTTGAGGTTAAGCGGATTGCTCCTCCGAAATATGTGATTTGGGACAGAAAGTCTAAGAACAGCAGAAGTAGGAGGGGTGTAAGAAAATAAAATGATGTGTGGAAAAGCATAGGAGATCCTGTAATGTATGCAATAGATGACATTACTTTTCTGTGTGTGTTGTATGGTACACAATACTTTAATCAGGTCACTGGGTGGCGGACTGGAAGGAGTCTGAGCTAGGAAACCCTCTTCCCAGCTGCTAGAGCACATTTCTGTTGTCTGGGCAGGGAGGGAGATCCATTACAGTTCACAGAATTTGTGGTTAGCTCTTCCAAGTTCAAACTCATGAGAGAGAAGTTACACCCGAGAAGTTCACAGGGTCTGCAGTGGTCCATCCGCTTTGATAAATCTGGGGTCTAGAAGTTTTTGTTGTTGTTACTGTTAGTTTTGTAGTGGCTTGGGTTCAAGAGGCCTTAAAGATCATTTAGTTCAGTCATCTGGTGCTCTATCACTTCTGGCATGCTGTTGGGGTACCCAGTCAGGTCTGATTCCTGTGAGAACAGGAAACATGTGCTTTTTGGATACGGTAATTTAGACATTGTCTGCTTAGTTCTCAAATTCCTCTGCATAGTGTATGTTCCATCTTGCAGTGTAGGATGTTATTGTATATCATCTACCAAGACAGCTCAAATTAGAATTATTTTAAACTACTGTTATTAAGAGATTTTGCTTTTAGGGCAAAGTAGAACACATTTCTTAAAGGGGAAATGCTCAGTCTCTCCACCTACTTCTAACGTTTTATTTTGCATCCTTTTAAGTGGTGGAATTTCTCGGATGTCAGCTATGTTTTGAAAAACAGCAGGCACTAGATACTAGCTCTGAGTTAAAAGTAGTATGTTAGAAAATTGAGATAGACATCATAATGTTTCATTTATTCTCTTTTAAAATTAATAAATTCTGAAAAATTAAACATGAATTTATACTGATCATGACCAACTTCTAAAAAAATCTGTTTTCAAGGAAGGCTTCCCCTACCCATCCTCTGCCAAATGTGAGCAAGTTCTTTACATTTGATCAAATAAGTGTTGTGTCAGGCTCTGGTCCAATGTAAAGTCAGTCAAGTTAGAAGCCTTTGGTAAGAGTCTTAATAACAGATACTGACAGAGACAGGTATCATTATACTTAACTCTCAGGCATCATATAACATCAAAAGGAGTATCTGGATTTTTCCAGAGGCTTTTCTTAAAAAATAGAGATAATACAAGTGTTCAGAGCAATCTTTTGTCACTCCTCAAGAACCCTACCCAGGCTTTGGAGGAATACTTGGCAGGATGTTTGATTGGCTTAAATGCACACACAGCTGACATAAAGTAGTATAATAAATATTCCACAATTTCCCCTTTGGTTATAGGGGAAAGAACCAATACTTACTTTTCTCTGTTGCATTATATAAAAGAAGATGGATGTTGGAACACTGCATAATACTGTTACAAGTGCTTTCAGTTCTGTGCTGCCTTGCATGCTTGGATGGCTTGGATTCCCTGAAATGGCACTGGGGCGAGATCTGTTACATGAGACCTACAAGAAAGAGCCCTGCCATTTGTTCCCTCCGCAGTTACTGATGTGAAACAGGCATATTGGACACTAATGGTAATGCTGAAGGGATGCCCGGCGTTCTGCTGAGCTCTCTGGGCTTGTTTCAGCTATATGCCTACCATGAAGCTAAAAAATAGATTCATCAACTTCAGTTAACCATCCTGACAAGCAGGACGGAGTACCCACAGAGCCAGGCAACCTGGACAAATTAGACCTTCAAAAAAATTTTCATGAATAAAGAGAGGAGCAATTAGGAAGAAAGCTCAAGAGGGGACAGCTGAGATTTGGCTGATACAGAACAAGACTGAACGCAGTCCTGATTTCAGAAGGGACAAATGTTGAGGAAGTGGCTGTGAAATTACTGGCACAATCATGCAATGTGCATTGTGAATATAAATGTAGAGTCACTCATGTCTGAGTGTGTGACTTCTATATGTGTGACAAACTATAAATGTTCAGACTGATGGAAAAGGAAGCAGATTGACAGCCATCCCTGCGACAGATAAAGGAGTGCTGAAAACGTATATTTGCATTTCATTAAGAATATGTTGAAAGGAAAGTATATTTATAGTTTTATTTCTGTAGAATAAATTTACTGCAAATTTTAATAGGAACAAGGCTTGACCAGCTTCCCTGGTATTTAGGACACATTTGATTTTTGGGGTGTTTTCTGTTATTCCATAGGGGAAGGGCTTACATGCAACAGTGTATGTGTATGCTAGGAAGAGCAAACACAAAAATAGTAATAGCAGATGTAGCCTCATGCAACTCTACAGTCAGCCTCTTTAGGTATCTTCAGTGACAAAAGTGTGGCCAAAGTAACAGGTATTAATAGCATCCTGATCATCTGCAGAGATAAAAAGTTAAATTTCAGAAATGTAGATATGTATTTGAATTAATAATGCACAGAGATTGAAAAAAATATCTCATGCTTTCTAATGGACCCTACCTAGATATTCAAGAGGCAGTATAAAGGTTTTCTAATGAGATGTCTTCTTATGAAAGCACAGTAAGCGAGGTGGTTCAAAACTAGAATTTCCATACTGTGGGTAATTCAGACAGTACAAACATATTTGTTCCAAACTGAATTGGAAAAGAAAGTAAAGCTTTCCAGTGAAGCAAATCATTTTAAACATCAAAATTTATGACTCACGGAGCATTTGATGTTGAAATATAAGATGGTGATGATGATGAAGAACAACGAAGTTTCAGGAGGATAATAGCTGTTCATGTTCATGTTCATTGCAGACAGGAAATAAGTTATTTGCTTTGTGGTTTTTTGCAATAAAAATCTCAATCAATAGTTAACTTGAAATACTTATATTGTCATTCTGATATAATTTGCTTTACTGAAACAGAGACATTATTCTGATATTATTAGATTGAAAGTATCAATCAGCATATTCCAGTGAAATGTTTCATTTTCAGTGAAACCGCATTTTCCTGTGGGGAGAAATTATTTCACTGAATTTCTGATCATCTGTACACATCAGAAAGCAGCTGGAGAATTATCTGGGGTGTGTGCCCTGCTGCAGACACTATCAAAAGGAGCAGTGCTCCAAAGCAGGGCATTTAACAGTCTTTTCAGAGCTCTTCTATTGTTACCTGTTAGCACTTGAGTTAGGTTTAAACTCTTCCTATTGCTCAGTCAAGGTAGTGGATTTCTGGAGGAAAGTTAAGAAAACACTAACTTAGTGGTCTACCCTTCAAAACTCAAATAGTTATCTTATTTCAAAACTGGAAATACATAAATAACAATTCACAAATGTAGCAGATGACAAAACAAAATACATCTGGAATGGAAGAAAACAGTGAAAAAAGACATGAAGTGACTGTGCTAAGATAGCTGATCTCCTTTTAGCCTTAAAAAAACTAAAAAAGTTTTTTATCCCAATATTATTGAGAAAAGGGACCGATTTCAGTTGGGAGGGAGAGGAACTGCAACAAAGGAGATTTGTGTTACACACTGGGAAACTCTTTTGGAGAACAGAGCAAAGCAGTGGAAAGCTTTTTGTGGGGAAATTGCAGAGATTTTGTGATTGAAGATTTGTAAGAACAGGTTGGGCAGACATCTGACTAGATGACATGGACAGAACAATATAATCTCTGCAAGACCTTTCTGTTCCTTGTCTCCACCTGCAATTCTGTGATTCCGAATTATAGGAGGGGTTTCTCCATATCCAGAGGCCGACCAATGCACCAAGACCTTTCTCTTTCCCTTCTCTCAGTCTACCTCTCCAGTCTCCTACAAGACAGGATGCAGAGACCAATTTTAAAGGGCATATGAAAGAAAGAGGATGAAGATATGAGAGAGCACAGTAAATCTAAGCTCAGGATTGCAAGATGAAATACTGGGAAAGGATAATGTTAACTCGTGTGTTTCAGCAGCAGCAGCTATAGCTGGAATATCAAGAATGATAGTTGTGCATAGTTGTAGTCAACACACTTTTGTAGCTTTCATGAGTTGCTGTGCTGCTTATAGTTTGGTTAGGACTCTGAACCAAATCACAGAGAGAATGGTTAACACTCCTATTGGCTTCAATCGCTGTGTCTTGCCAGCTTGTGTCTAAACAGCTTGTGGTATATAGAAAGCAGGTGTGCTGCTGGCTGCCTTACTCACTGGTTTTGATGTGCCATGCCACTATAATTCTATTACAAACTAGAAGCTGGAGTCAGAGTTTTCATTAGTTGTAGGATATTCTGGCTGATTTGAGGGGACAGAAAGACTTCTATTTGGGAGATTCATCACCTGTTAAATTCCTAGCATGAAGAGATTTGTAAAATACTATTACTGTTGTCTTGTTTATCTCATTATGAGATGGACTGTACCTTTCGCTTTAGGAGGCAGGTATTTCAGACAAGTCAAGTAACTTTTTTATTTCAGTTTCAAATTGTTTTTTCCGCTACTAGCCATGTAAACTAGAATAAAATAAACTTTCTAAAGCCTTCTATAATGTGTAGAAATGTAGAATTTTTTTCATTTTGTTTCTTGGAATATATTCCCTTTAGCAAGTATGCAGGATTTTACGGAAAGTGTGTGAGAAAGAGTGCTTTAGTTTCTCTTCATAATGATCATGAAAGATGAATATTTCCACTTGGTACTTGGTAATTAGCTAGACAGACACTTTAAAAACTATTAGAACCACTATGGGAATGTAAATATACTCAGATAGTAGAAATGAGCCTCTCTCAAATTCAAGATATTCAGATGTTGCGAAGGCTAGATTTGGTTATTAATCAGAGCAATCATGTTATAATATCTACAGTTCAATAAAGGCAGCTGGTTAGCTACTGAAGAAAATTTCTGAAGAAAATTTTCTGAAGAAAATTTCTGTATTCCGGGAAGGCTGGCTATTGGTCCAGAAATTGCCGTGGAAGTGCATATGTCTATCAAGATTAACAGCCAAAAACACACATTTGTTGTTTTAAAGTACCTGATCTTTATGCCAATGCAAATTACTGAAAGAATGCATTCTGAAGGAAATTATGTGAGAAGTAACAATCTGGTAGCAAACAGGAAAGGAGTATTTTAAGATTGCCAAATTGACACACCAGGACATATGTTCTAGGCTGGTAAACAATCTCTTGCCCCCTCTCAAGACAACCAGTTAAGTGTTGATCAGCATCCATAGCCTCTAAAGGCTGTAATTTAATTTCTTAGGGCACCACTGTTGTTATAAGTATTTGTGCAGCCGTGGAAGTACCACTGCAACCAAGGGCTTTTCAGACTGCTACAGCAGACCACTGCTCAGTGAGATTGTTGTGCTTCAGGGAGACCATGACAGGCCAAGATGACCGTCTATCAATTTTACTCTTCAGTGTAGCTGAGAAAAGACACTGGTTTTGCATTCCAGTCTTTATTTTTAAATGCCTTCACAGAAGGCAGGAAGAATAACTGAATGTTGGGTTCCAGATTGTACAAGACAACCTGATGAAGAGAATCTTTTTAAATCATTAGAATAATATTTAGAAACTTAGCCACAATTCGGTCTCATCAGAAAGACTTAACTAAACATCATTTTCCTGTTTCTTGCACTCCAGCAGTTGGGAGCAGGTACTGGTTCTCTGCAGGGACTCGTAACCACATTCTTTGTTGCGTTCCATATTTCTTTTGGAAGAAGTATCTGCTTTAATCATACAAAGCTGGAGGGTGTTTCTTGAAGATACAGGATCTGAAAATAGTATATTTTGCCTGATACTAATTATTTTCACATTTTGTCTTGGCACTTTACTATGGTAATGAGTGTTTACCTTGAATTCCCTTCTGGCTCTGCTATGGAAGGAACAGGTACAAAGACAAAACAACATATATGGTAGTAAAGCAAATCTATCAAATTAACTACATTCCCTCAGTAAATTAATTTCATTAGCATATTAAAATTACTTTGACTGAAATAGAAATTGGTCTGATTAATTTCGATCTGGTTTTTAAATCCCCAATATTTATTGTTTGGTGAACTGTACATTTTGATTCATATTCCATACTATGTGGTAGAAGTTGGAGTCATGCATGAAATCTGGTTCGCATTTTGATGCCAGATAGACATACACAGCCCAATTTTACCAATTAATTCCCTGGCTCTAGCTTTTCACTCATCTTTTTGCCTTGCATGTGTGAAGGCAGAATGTAAGAATTATCCAGACATGACAGATTTTCTTTTTCTCAGTCCATTATCTTGATGAAATGAGCCTACATAAGAAAAAGAAGATGTGATAATATTCTTGAGAATTCATCATCATCTGTTGAAAAGTAATGGTATGAAACATTGTTGCTTGCATCAGAGCCTTCTCTTTTAAAAAATATTGCAGCTATTGAGAGCTTTGTGCTTAAATAAGAAGAATAACATTCATCTTTAAAATATAAGTTTGTTCTTTCATAGTAGGAATTACCAGGCTCACCACAGATATTTCTTTCCTGTATGCAGTCAGTGTACTTCTCTAAATTACTTCCATTTATGTAGAACATCATTAATGTATAACTGCAGTTTATGGATCAGATTATTACATTGAAATGAAAAGTGTCAAAATAGGGTTTGTTAGATATTCTACTTTGTGGCAATGTTGTACAGACAGTAATACCTAATATGATTTGAAACCTCAGTCAACATACATGCTTCCTAGATCCCAGAGTGAATTTATCTTATACATAAGGAAGCCCTATTCCTTATTATGCTTGTAGAGTGTTGCTGTGGCAATGTACATAATTTAAAGGTGGAGAGAGAAAACTTTATATTTACTATGCTACCATCTACTAAGCTGTGAATCATTTGCACTATATGCTTAATAAAATGGCACAGAGACAAAGCAGCAAAACTAGAACAAATATCTGTGGTAGAACCACAGCCCTATTAAAGCCAAATGGAGCTTTCCTAAGTTTTATTCTTTTTACCTTGTTTTGTCTTAAGTGACAAGGAATTTTATTTGCCCATGTAAATACATCAATCCAGAAAATTGTCAGTCTTGTCCTCGAAAAACTACATCCAAGAAGGACTTTGACAGGAGAGAAGCTCAAGCACTCTATCCCTAAAGTTACAGTCATCTTGGACACACTGGACCATAGTCTGTTGACAAATGACTTCAGGATGATGTAAGGGGTTAGTTTAGTTCAGTACATTTACATTTACCAACAGCCTTCTTGGGTAAATATACTGCATATTTATTCCAAGTAGTTCTCAAAAAAACAGAGCATGGAGTTACTTAAGGCCCCAGATGGATTCAAGCAGATTTAGGAACTGAACACCCAGTATTTCCTCCTGAGTTCAGTGCAGGTTCCTTGATTCTTCCCAAACACATAATGAAAAATGAAGGTGACTAAATACAGAGGTTGATTTCAGGCCACATCACAATACTTACTTAGCAGTACCTGCACTAATTTGACTTGTTGCTTCTCTCTTGAACAGAGCATTACTCATTTTGTGTAGAGGAGGTGCTGGTGAAGCTGCATTTCGTATACCATTTAGTGTGTAGGAGCAGCATTATTGATCCAGTGGTTGACAACCCTTTCTGTGAGGTAGTTTTTCCTAATATCCAATGTAAACTTCCCCTGGTGCAACCTGAGGCCATTTCCTCTCATCCTATTGCTTGTTATTTGGTAGAAGAGACTGACACTTGCCTTAGCACAGCCTCGTTTCAGGTAGGTGTACAGCACAATAAGGTCTCCCCTCAGTCTACTCTTCTCCAGACTAAATAATCCTAATTCCTTCTTCTCCAGACTAAATAGTCCTAACTTCCTCATCTGCTCCTCATAAGGCTTGTGCTCTAGACCCTTCACCAGTTTTGTTGCCCTTCTCTGGACACGTTTCAGCACCTCAATGTCTTTCTTGTAGTGAGGGGCCCTAAACTGAACACAGTATTCAAGGTGTGGCCCCACCAGTGCCAAGTACATGGAAATACCCTTTCCCTAGTCCTGCTGGCCACTCTGTTTCTGATACAAACCAGGATGCTGTTGGCCTTCTTGGCCACCTGAGCATACTGCTGACTCATGTTCAGCTGTCGATCAACAGCATCAGGTCCTTTTCCACCAGGCAGATTTGCAGCCATCCATCCCGAAGCCTATAATGCTGCCTGGGGTTGTTTTGGTCCAAGTGCAGGACACAACACCAAGCCTTGTTGAATCTCATACAGTTGACCTCAGCCCATCAATTCAGCCTGTCCAGATGCCTCTGTAGAGTCTTCCTTCCTTCAAACACACCAGAGCTCCTGTCTAACTTCATGTCATCTAAAAGGTTACTGACAGTACCCTCTACACCCTTTAGATCTAAGTCTAGATCGTTGATAAAGATATTAAACAGAATTGGCCCAAACACTGAGCCCTGGGGAACACTGCTTGTGACCAGCCACCAACTGGATTTAACTCCATTCACCACACCTTTTTGGGCCCCACCATCCAGCTAGTTTTTTACTCAGTGAAAAGAGTATTCTTGTCCAAGCCATAAGCAACCAGTTTCTTCAGGAAAACACTGCGGAAAATTATCTCAAAAGCTTTATTAAAGTCCAGGTAGACAACATTCACAGGATTTCTCTCATCCACTAAGCATGTCACTTTCTCATAGAAGGAGATCAGGTTAGTCAAGCAAGACCTGCCTTTCCTAAACTCAGGTTCACTAGGCCTGATCACCTGGTTATTCTGTACATATCATGCAATGGAACTCAAAACAATTTACTTCATAACCATCCTTGGCACCAGCATCAGACTGATAGGCCTGTAGTTCCCCAAATCCTTCTTATGGTCCTTCTTGAAGATAGGCATTATGTTTGCCAGGACTGCTGACAAATGATGGGAAGCAGCTTGGTGAGCCCTTCCACCGGTTCCTTCAGTACTCTCATATGGATCTTATCTGGACCCATAGACTTTTCTCTGTCTAAGTGGTGTAGCAGGTCACTAAATATTTCCTTGGATTATGGGGTCTTCATTCCGCTCCTCATCTCTGTCTTCCAGCTCAGGGGGCTGAGTACCCAGAGAACAACTAGTCTTACTATTAAAGATTGAGTTAAAGAAGTCATTAAGTACTTCATACTTATCTTCATCTTTTGTCACCGCATTACCCCCTGCATCCACTAAAGGACGGAGATTCTCCTTAGTCCTCCTTTTGCTGCTAATATGTTTGTAGACATATCTTCACCACAGTAGCCATATGCAGTTCTAGTTGGAATTTGACCTTCTAATTTTCTCCCTCCATAAACTCATAACATATTTACAGTCCTCCTGAGTTGCCTGCCCCTTCTTTCAAAGATCATAAAAAACTTCTTTATTTATGAGTTCAGACAGAGCTCTCTATTCAGCCAGGCTGATCTTTCCCACTGGCTTGTCTTCCAGCACGAGGGGACAGCCTGCTCTTGTGCCTTTAAGACTTCTTTCCTGAAGAATGCCTGTCCTTCCTGGACAAACTGGCCCTTCAGGACTGCCTTCTGTGGGACTCTGTCAATCACTCTCCTAAACAAGTGAAAGTCTTCCCTCAGGAAGTCCAAGGTGGCACATCTTCTGACCCCCTTCCTCATTTCTCCAAGAACTGAAAACTCTATCATTTAATGATCACTGTGCCAAAGACAACTCTCCAACCAACACATCACCCACAAGTCCTTCTCTGTTTGTGAACAATAGGACACCTTTCCTAGTTGACTTACTCACCAGCTGTGTCAGGAAGTAATCTTACTCACACTCCAGAAACCTCCTGGACTGCTTCCTCTCTGCTGTATTTTATTTCCAGTAGACTTCTGGTTGAAGGTCCCATGAGGACAAGGGCTAGTAATCATGAAGCTCCTCCCAGCTGCTAATATTATAATTTGTCTGCGCCTTTATCCTGGTTGGGTAGACTCCTACTATGATATTTGTCTGGTTGGTCTTCCCCCTAACTCTTACCCATAAACCCTCAGCCCTGTTGTCACTGTTATTAAGCTCTAGGGAATCCATACACTCCCTAACTTAGAGAGCTACCCCACTGCCTCTTCTTCCTTACCTCACCGTTCTGAAGAGTTTATAGTCATCCGTTGCAGCACTCCAGTTCTGTGAGTCAACCCACCAAGTTTCAGTGATAGCAACTATATCATAGTTTTCCTGCTGCACAATGGCTTCCAGCTCTTCCTATTTATTGCCCATGCTGCGAGCGTTGGTATAGAGGCACTTCAGCTGGTCTGTTGGCTGTTAAACAGCTCTTAATTCCTTTGAGGAGACAATGAACAGGTTTTTAAAATCATGTCTTTCAATATAAGATACTGAATGCCCTTTCTTTGGTACATCGAACTGCATTTTTCCTGGTTTTCCATTTCTCAGCTGACCAAAATATTCCACTACAGTGCTCCATTCAAGTTGGGCCATCACCCCAGTACCAGGTTTCTGCTTTTGACTAGAGCTTTGATAGTCTGTCTTCTGCTGCTGAGCATATTGAAAATTAACAAGAGGGTATTGGGGTAAAAAGTAAACCAACCAACCAACCTGTTTTCATAAATTGTTTTTATTACTATGTCTGTGGGATTATTAATCAACATTTGCATGTTAACTGTGCCCAGTTGTGTAGAAAGCAGTCAGATTAAAAAGCTTACAATTGCTTTTAGGCATTGGAATTTTGATTACTTACTAAAAAATATCCACTCTTTTTGGTACAATGGAAACACAGTGAGAAAAATTCATCCTAAACCAGAATGACGCTAAATTCAGAGAAGTGTTGAAGATATTTTCAAGATATTTTTTTAAAACACTGTGGTCTGGAGGACTTCATATTATAAAACTGTGACTTGCTGTCTCTGGTTTGAAATGAATTGTATAACAAATGCTTCTATGTATTATGTCTAATGCAAGAAATGCCTTATTATCTTTTTTTTTTTTTTATGAACTACACAGCTGAGTTCAGGCAGAACTGTGATTGTCTGGCAAAATAACATGGCAAAAATCCAATAATGACTTATAAACTGATTTTTGAGTGGAGGTACTTTTCAGGAGATAGGGAAATAATGGTCATACTGGCTGCTAATGTTATGAAGGGGAAAAAAAGTAATCAAAATTGCTTTAGCATTGATGTAGAAGAATTTATACTGGAATAAATATCTCTGGACTCAGTGATGAGTCAAAATACTCTTCAGATTTGTGGAAGGAAGGCAATAATTGGAAATGTTGTTTTGGGACATCAAAACTGTAACTCTGGTATATGTATTCATTGGAACAGTATGCTCTCATACTTGGTTTAGGTAAGTAAAGAAAACCTTATCTTGTCCTAGGAATCTTGGGCTGGGTGGATAGGAACTAATTTAGTTTCACAGAAGCAGAGGATTAAAATAAGATAATAGATATGGATTCGTGACCCTTTCAGACAGACTGAAGTCTACGCTGAACTGCTCACTCTGTGATGCACTGGAAAATGAGCCGGTTTCCATCTAGAAGAAGCACCACAAGGCTAGTATGGCACAGCACTGGAGGCAGTAAGCTCTACTGAAGACTTGGATAGTGTTGGGCACACAGGGAAGTAAGTTATAGAATCACTCCGAAACTTACCTGTGCATATAGCAATGCCAGAGTTGTCCACAAGGGACTCTGCTAGTTGCAGCTCAGACGTTGATGAGGCTTTGTCTCTGCAGTTCATGCTTTCATACATTCTTTCCTTCATTGATCTTTTCCCCTAATCCCTTCATCTCTATCTGTCCCCTTTCTGGCCTTTTTTTCTTTCAAAGATCTCTTCTGCAGAATATTAGCTCAATGTTCTTTTGAGTTTGCAGTGAGGTTTCACCTTAGCCTTTATTCTAGATACAATCGAGTAGACCAAAGCTGTGTAATAATCCAAAATGAAAAACCATGAGGGAAAGCTCTGAGGTTTGCCAATGTCACTTTTGAAATCCTTCCTGAAATTGTGTTGACTGAAATAGACATTATCCTGTCTCAGAGATGAGTAGTTTCTTCATTTCTTTCCTTACCATCAATATTTTAGCACTTTGTGGGTTCCATCTAGTTCAGAAGGAAAAATATTCAAACTAAACGGGCTATGCCACATGTTTACATCTTTAACTTACTGACATCTGATTGCTAGCTGTAGTGTCTCCTATTGATAGACAGATCCCTGTTTCTGTTATTGCTTATTCAAATACAGTACATGAAAATGTTTTTATTTGGTTTTGCATAGCCCTGGCAGTGGAATGACACTGGATTTACAACAACACAGTAAACCGGTCATAGCCTAACTCATAGGTGAGAAGGCCAAAATTTACCATGTTATGTTAGAACTGGAGTAAAGGAAAGACTCCATTTCTGTAATTCATATTGGTACACCACAAAAGTTTTCCCAACGGTTCGAAAAAGGATGGAGCAATACAAGATGAAGTTTCATATAGGAGAAGAGGTTACTGTTGGCCCTATTTTTGTGGATCACAAATCAAGGTGTTTTACGAAGATTTTACACCTGTTCTTCAGGAAAGTATGTTATTTCTTAAGGAAAATTTTATTTCAGATCTGTGGAAAGTGTCAATGATAATTTTTGTTTCAGGTCAAGGGGAGAAAACCCAGTTCTGTAATTCCCCCCTAGGTTTTGGTTTTGTTTGTTATTCTTAGGGGTGGAGGGGGGACTTCATGGGGTTTTTTGGCTTTAATAACCCTCTTCGGTGACAAATGATGATAAATCTGGTCAACACTAAATGATTAATGGTCCATTGATAGGCACTGTCTTCCACAAATTCTTCTGGTGGCCTCTAGGAAGCCACAGGAGAAACATGCCTGTGTGGCACCACTGATGTGCTATACCCTGTGGCGCTCATGCAAGCAGACACAGGCTGACTGGAGCTCTCCTCAGTCTGGGAAGATGCCAAGTGAGTGAAGCTTCTGTTTCACCTCCTGCACAGATGCTCTCTGTGTGACTCATCTGGCACCAGGACTGCATCTACAGTAGTTTATGTCCATCTACATTATTCAGAAACAACGGATGAACTGAAAAATAATTTTAATCTTTTCTTCTAAAAACACAAAGGTAGATACATATCATGTAGTTAAAGGTTAACAAAATAGAGCTATATAGTGTATTTATAACTTTTGAACCAGTTTAGAGTAGAACTTAATATCCTTTTACATAGGGTGTAAAGATTTGTTGATGGCATTGCATTCTTCAGCAAAAATGCATGTCTTTTGAAAGGTTCTTCAGTTTCTTAACTTATTTCACTGCTGTTTCATTATCTATTGGCTGTTATTTCAAGACACAGAAAAACAGTGTCTGGAACACACTGTCTTTTGTGCAAATGTACTGAAGAAATATTTCCTAATTAGAAGACAATACTTCAGCAGCAGTATAACTTTCAGGGGAAAAAAACAAAAAAACAAACAAAGCCCTATATGTTTTCTTTTTAAAAATAGACAATGCTAGTGATGGTGATAAGAAAATACTGACTTGTCCTTGTGACAACTGTTGAGATTTCTGAAGGGGATATTCTTTTAAAAATTAGTGATTTTGTTAATTTTTAGGATGATTCCTTCCACAAGCAGTGACAGACAAGTTAAGTAGCAGAGAATTTTCTTTTCAAAAGGGCTGAACTCTGTAAATCTCAAGTGGGTAAAGCCACTACTGGCAGAGGCAAAATTTGGACCAGGGCTAGGGAAACCCATATCCACCAAGTAAACCCCAAAGTATGTTGCAATGCTAATATTACAGTAAAAATATCTTAAAAGACCAGAGATTAATTCTGAGGAACTCAAATCAGGTGGGAGAAGGAAATAGATAACTATTGATTCATGCATGACACTGAGAAAACACAGCTGGTCCTCAGCAGAACAGGAAACATCCTGAACACAATGAGGTGTACCATTTTTCAGTCCTTTCTCAGCGGTGGCTATTTAGAAAACAGAGATTCTACACAGTAAAAGGATTCCATTTTATTTATAGAGTGATATATTCAATGTTTCTGTCTTCATGGATGAAGGGAGTGCACCTGAGTTTGTGTCTCTCTCCTGTTAGCAGTGACAGTCATTCCTCCTGCCAAGTCCCATTCCCCCTCCTGTCCAAGCAAAGTTTCTGTTGCACAAGATGCTGAAGAATAAAGCTATCGGTACTTGTTTCTCAAGTTCACATACTACATGAACTGTTAATGACAGGTGTCTCATTATTCAGCAGACAAGAATACATTTATAGAGGGGAAGCATCATTTATTGGCCTGTGTCTCCTAGAGTGAAGTAAACAGCAGGTACAGCACTTCTACTCAAAATTAGAAATTACTTAAATCTGCCACTGTGTATTCATCTTAGACCAATCAAATTTGTTTTCAAAACAATAACTCCAAAAAGGTGTCTGACCTTGAACTAAAGCATTTCTGGTTCAGAACATAGCTAAGAAAACTGGTTAATTAAAATGACTGAGCAGCGAAAAAGGATGGAAAAAAAGACAAGACTGTACATTAGTTCTGCTTCTGAAGGCTTTTTAGTGTGGAATCCTAAAAAGCAAATTAATTAAGAACTAAACCTCACATGGTAAATAAATGTCATAAGACTCCTTTCTACAAAGGATATCCATGAGCACTTATTTATAAAATAGTGTGTGTAAATAATGACAATATCCAGGATATTTTCTAAGTATATTACATCATCCATAACATGATTTATTAATTGTTATCATGTAGAGAATCATCATATATATTTAATCCACTACAAAATAAGAAAATGTAAAGCAGATATGTACACTATGATTACATCTATCTGAAAAATAACTATTTGTAGAACCATAACAAGATAGAGACAAATTTTATTCTGAGATACAATGACAAAAACTTGCAGTAGTTGTTCTGTGAAAAATATAGGGAAAAATACATAAAAACATCAGTTGCAGAAGAAATGCTGAAAATTATTAGGGTATGGATTATAAGGAAATGATTGTCAGCTGGATGGCCCAGAGTCAAATGATCCAAGTAAATCATCATAATAGCAATATTTATAGCTGTTAGAAATTGAAAGTTTACATTGTTGTTATGATTGCTAGTGATATATAGTACACTGATGAGGAGACATTTAGTAATTCTCTATCAGAAGATTTTATCAATGCTATGCAGAAATGTTAGCCAATTTATTGATTGATCATTATTTTCTTGCAAAATAACACAAAGTGTCCTGTAGGTTTTCTATGGCCCCTTTCCTGCCCTATGTCTTTGTGGTTTTCTGCCTCAAATTTCAAAACTGCTGAATTTCTTGGTAGTATGACAATTCAAACACCCTTAAAATATGCTGAAATTGTTGCAAAGATTGAAACAGGTTATTGACTTTGATTTTTTTGCCTTTTCTCTATCACATTTGATTTATGTGACTTAAGTTGATTTTTCAGTGTTCAGAACCTGCATGGTCCGTTTTGAACAGCAATGTGGTAGATTATATTTACGTTCTATCATGCTTTGAGAGAATATCCCAGGGTCAAAACCAATTTGATGTAGTTACACACTGAAATCTGTGTGGCACTTGACAGCACAGATTACATTAGTTATTAACCATTCAATAGAAAAATTAAAAACAAGCAAGTACAAATCAACACATTCCAGATAGTTTTCCAATTGTAAAACCTTCAAATATTTTATGTGTTGACAATGACTGACTGAGTTAGAGCTGTAATTTGCTTTGGCAAGTCCAGCCCACACACCCTTTCACTGGCAGAGATTAAGGCTCAATGAAATTTTTTAGCTTAATCACTTTTCACACCCACATCTGCCTGTAGATAGAAAAGAAACTACCAGTTTGGCTTTGAAAAAGATGAAGTACACAGGATGTCCTGGCTTCTCCCTAGCAGAACACCTGCACTGGCTTGCTGAATTCCCTCAGCAGGCTACATAACAAACTCCGTAGGGTCAGGACATGAGCATCACAATGCTGTTATTTTTGCTGATAACATGCTTTCTGGAAAGGTGCTGGGCTGGTACTAGCAATCCCTGATGATGTTGGCATATTTGTGGCATAGCCTAAGCACAGGCAATTCCCAAAACAGAAAAGGGTCAGGAAGAGAGATTACCCATATGGACATAAGCTGCTCAATGTTTTGTGAAGAATTAATTTGCTAGTGTAGGTGAACTTAAAGTGTATGAAGGCATACATCTCTGCCCAAAGGATCCCGCTAAATAAAGGGTGTCCGGGAGATCAGTCCCTGACCCTGGGGCTGAGTGATGTAACTGCGGTGTATCCATGGAATTTGGGGCTAACACCTTCTGCAGCTGATATCCTTATCTATGCAACATAACTTCTTTAATGTGAGCCTTGCCAGTTCAAGCTGTCTGCGAGAATGTTTTGCAGGCTACCAAAGAGGTGGTGTTACAGTACAAAAAACTGCTGTATGTTTTGTATACCTCTGGGTTGTGGCATAGGGAAACATGTGAGCATTGTTTGTTCGAAGTCTGCCCAGATAAAGTAGAAAGAGTGTGAATAGTGTGGTAGAGGAAGCCAATCTCGCTGTCTGTATGCAGCCATGGAAACAGTCCTTAGGGTGAGCTGTTATCAGAAACCTTTCCAGGCTTTGCATGGGAGAAAACAAAAATTGCTACCAGTTAATCAGTGTGGACAAGCAAGGCTCTGTGTTTGATATCACTTCTGTTTGACCATCTTAGATACATCCAAAGTGACTTGTGTTGAAGCAGAACAATCATATGTACTGAAAAAGGGGAAAGGGCTTTGTGTTCTCTGCTGTTTAACACTGCTTCCTTCACACGCGATTTCTCTTTTCCCAAATAGTCTTGTCACATGTCTGACTTTCCCAAGACCTTTTTCCCTGAAAGATTTTGAAGTTTTAACTCAATTACTGAAGTGCACGGTGGTTCTGTCAGCACGTAACTTCTCCCTAGCTGCCAAGTATCTTCTATTGCCACATAAATTTGGCATCTCAGCTTACATAAAAGTGGAGTGACTTTGATGCTTCCAGGAAATGCTGGCTCTACAACGCAAGTGCTGAACATGTTTGCATATGCAGAGTTCTCCTGACAGGCCTCAGCTTCCAGTACGCTTTGGAAATCCCACATAGTGCCACGGTAACCCTGTTTTCAGTGAGATGGAATGGTGACTGATGAGCATGCCTGATGCTTTAATCTTTGCATATTTTGGCTTTTTTCTGTTTATCTTGGTGTAATTCACTGCATGGTACCCATATTAGTTCATTTAGTGTCATGGGAATTGGTATCTTCCTCTTGTATCAGTTGCAGCTGTTCTTTCCTGGTTGGACTTCAGTACACACACTGCACTTCTTGCAGTGACTCATATGCTGAAAAATGTTGCAAAACCACAGAAAACTCAGAATTGACCCAGAGAAAGCACAGAGATGTGAGTGGTAAATAATACTTAACACAGACATAAAGAGCATGGAAAGCCAAAAAGCCTCGCTAACGGTAAAAATTAATAGGAGCGAGATAAAATATTCATATTCATTAAGTAGAAATTACTTGACATGTATAGATCCTTTTGGCTGCAAATTGTTCTAGGAAGGAGTTTGTAGTGAGGCAGATAATGTTCACAGGAGTTTGCAGTACAGCTCTTGTGAAACAAACTCAGACTTGGAATTGATTATAGAGGTTATTTTATCTTACAGATGCTTAAAATTTTCCCTCTTCATCTTCCAAGGGAAATAATATCCTTTCCAGTGATCTATGCATCCTCAAAGATAAATCTGCCAAATTTTATCACCAGATTTTCTTGTCTGAAAAGTGTATTTGTATTTTCACATAATAACAAGCATTCTTTTAGAAACTGAGGACTAGCAGGTAAAATAATTCTGCTCCACACAGCAGAACAGTCTCTCAACAGACGTTCAAACCTGTTTGCAAATTCATATTTCATGCAACTCAACCTACTACAGTGTGAGACCTCATTACAAACTATGGAGGGCAGGTGAGGATTGTAAAGCTGCCAATGGACTTGTGCACTCAGTGTTTGAATGCCTGACACAAGGTCTTTTGTTATATGTACCTAAGCCAGATGTTTCTTCCAGCTTGTGGCTTGCACTGTTAAGACATGGCATTTTAATTTTCGAATGCGTTAAGGAGTTCAGAAATCAAGACAAGAAAAAATATGGGTGACAGTTGCTTTTTAGATGGAGTCTAATATCAAATAATAACAATGTAAGTTATGTAAAAGAAAGGCTATTATTTATGTTCCTCCTTCTTTTGTTTTGCTGCCCCCAGAATTGAATTTATGTCAACACTTCTCAAAGTATTAAATGTTGTGTATGGCATACAGTTTTTCTTGGTGTCATGGCAGCGTATTAAGTTTTCTGGTGTTGCCTTCATATTTAAGGACTGCAAACTGCAGAGCTCTCTATAGAGAGTTGCAGTTAGAGTGGTGAGTGGGAAAGGAGCAGAGTATACATTTACTTTGCTCTTTCCAAGTGGTTAATGACAGTTATTTTGGAACAATTACAAACATTATATTCAGGATAAGAGTTGGCATTTGGCAACATAATATTTAGTAATTTCAGTAAATATCTACTTTCCAGTACAGAGTTGGGAAAAAAAAAATGCAGGCACAGATGTTTAGATCTTTAAGATAAAACAGAAACTCTTATGCATAAGTGAACTAGTCTAGTGCAATGGGTGGAAAAAATCACCAAAGAGAGGAAAAAAGAAGTTAAAAATATACCAAAGAATTTTTTTACCTGATATTAAAGGGAACATGATAATAGTGTAGGAATGCAGATTTATCCATTTTCCTTCTGCTCCATGAAGACTTTTTAACAACAGACCATAACCAGAAAAACTCAGTCTCATATGGAATTATTTTAAAAACAGTAGCTTTCCAAAAATTTTGAGGAAGATTATGAAGGACCATAATTAGGTAAAAGGAAAGATTTTGTCTATCCTTTTGATTTGTTGAAATTTAAACTTAAATTTCTTTGACAGCCTTAAACAAGAGAAGGAGGAGGGGAAACAGTGGTGAAATCTATTTTTTTCATGGTATCTAACCTATTTTTTGTAAGTTTTTTCAACTATATAAGTTGAGTAGAACATTTACCCAGGTAGACGGTCCTATAGAAATATTTCCTTTCTTTATTTTTTTATTACTTCTCAAGTCCATGATCATCAAGCAACAGCCTCATTTTGTGATGAAAACATGAAATGAATAACTATTGTACAGAACATGATTGGATTTATTATCTTCACAGGTACAGTCTAACCTTGTAAAGGTTTACCTTCAAAGGACAACATTTAGCTATCAAATGTGTGTCCATATGATGACTGTTACAAACAATGCCACTAAATTTAAAACTTTATTTTCTAAGCTCAGATCAATTCATTTCCAGACATATAAATGTAATTACATATTTAGTGCAGGTGGCAAATTACCATGAGTCCTCAAAATCACAAGGGGACATATTAAATCTTAAGAACAGATGAGAACAAAGCTGGTTTCTTTCCCAGACTTTTCCTCTCATTACTAAAGCTGAGATGCTAAACTCATACACATGTTTATTTTAGACTTGGTACATACACAGAAAATTCCTGTGCTTTGGGCAAAGACATTTGACGACTACTAATATCGTAATCAAAAGAGTATTGGATTAGCCCAGCAGTTCCTCAGACCAAGTGCATTACTGATAATAACAAGTCAATTGCGAACTTGCTTAAATTTCTTCTGTAAGAATTTTCAACAAACGCTATGAATATTTATCTGTATTTTGCTCTCAGAGAATTGATCCATCCTCCAGGTTAAAGACATTTTTACTGACCACTCACGGATCAGAATATGGGTTTTCTTTATTAAACATAATTAATTTTCAAGCAAGCCTAAAAAAAATCTTGTCCCTTCTTAGCCTTTCCCCAAGAATTACAGGTAATAGCAAGACTCAATTTCTACCCTCTGAGTTTACATTTTTTATTTTTCTTCTGTGTTTGATGCTTCATATTCCTGAATGCAAACAAAATTGAGAAGATGACAAACTAGAGAACTAGGAGTTCTTGAGACTACAGCATATATAAAATTATTCAAAACTACTCTGGCTTGAAAATATATTAGAAAATATTTTTCATTTCTGAAGTATTCAGACACTAGACAAGACAACTTAATCTGTGCTGAACAGCCAAGCATGCAAGGTAAGGATGCTGTAGCTCCTCCCCATTGTCTGCTCCTGTTATTCAAGCTTGGCACCAAACATTGAGGGTCTGAAATTATCGAGAAATTTACGCCAAAAACAACCATTTTATTTTCTTTCTATGTAATTTTTTGATCATTATATTCCTTCTAACACCATACTTTTTTTTTCCATTTGCAATATGGGATCACATTAGCCTGTACGCCTCAAGGATTAACACTGCAGGCAGGTTCCTTACCCACAGGACAGATCAACCAGCATCGATCTGGAGCTTTTCATGGTCAGAAAGCAGGCATGAAGATAAAACAGGAGCAAGGGCTTAGGTTTTTCTTCACAGTAGAGTGTTAATTTGCTTTATCTCAGGTTAGGGAATTCTAGTGGTAATATGATCAGTCTGAAAACTGGGTTAAAAAAAATCACAGGAAAGCACCCTTGTTTAACCCATTTCAGTAGTGTTTTTGATTGTAATTAAAGGAATGTAAGCATTAAACTTGACAATAATTTTAGATACAATTCTTATTTTCATACCTTGAAACCACTTAATTTAATTTTTGTCTAAAGAATTAGGTCAGTTCTTCCTGCTTTTATTTTTATCCAGAAAGATCAATGTATCCTTATTAGAGAGACAGTTCTGACAAGCCAGTCAAAAATTGCCTTATGAAAAAGTGTTGTAGTATTTTAGAGTAAACCCTACACTAGACTCTCTGCTCTTTAGATTTCCACCAGCGTAGGCAACCCTAATTTTGTGTTTCCCAGGGAGCAATGTAGTGCTTGTTTTTCTAGCTTTCTCAATCACTTCAAGATTTTGAAGGATCAAAGTATTGTCCAGTGGTGCTGTATGTATGAGTGCATTTGATCCTCTTTACACAGAAACAAATCAGAAACCATTCCTTTGAAATTCCTGAGGTTGTCTTTACATGGAAAACAGATCAGAATCAAACCCTTGAGATGGGGAGTAAAACAAAATTCTTAGTGTTATCTTTCAGCTGACCAGCTGAGAGATGTGTCAATGTAAACTTCTAAACGCTTGGGCAATTCCCTTGACGTATTTGCCACAACATACTGTTGAGCAGTAAAGTAAAATAATTTCCCTGTTACTCAAACCATTGAAAAATGCCTGTCTTTACAACAAACAACAGTTAGCAATTTTTTCAGCTGCAGGTCTGGGGAGCAGACCAAGATGGGGGAGAAAATTAGGAGGCACTGCTGAAGGCACAGAAATGTTCTTTCCTTCCCATGAAGGAAGACTACAATGGATTGGGACTCTTTGAACCTCCTTACCTGTATTTTGGGGGAGTGAAGGAAAACCACAAAAACATTTAGATAATTATGATAAAGCTAGATAGTGTTGGCTTGTGCCCATGAACAAAAGTAACACTACAGTTGCTTTGATTTGTAGATCCAACAAAAACTTGCTTTGAATTAGCAATGTTTATATAAAAAACAGTGAAACATGATGTTTACATCTGAGATAAGCAGGGAATCATGCTTAAATGATTGTATAATTTTTTATGGACACTTCAGTGGCAAAAGTTGCCAACATAATAAGGCTTTTATAAATGAAATCATGAGGAAATCTCTTTTAGGAAGTGTTTAATTCAATTGAAAGGCTGACTTTCTAATTTGTGCAGAAGCCTCAAAACTCCCATAACTGATTATGTAAAATTGACACACAAAAAAAATAAAGGGAGAAAGGCAGCAGGGAAGGTTAGAAATGTAGACAAGTGCTAACAGAGGACTAAATTGTATATCTGACAGATCATGAGGATTTAGGGTGTTTTCTCTGTAACATCTGACTGACAAACTGAATTCCCAGAGTGAGGATCTGCTAGAGAGATAGGTACCATCCAATGAGTACCAGACCTCAGGGTAGGCCAGCCACATCATTGCTGAGTTTTTAACAGGTTTGTATCCAATGGTACAGAACCTGAGACAGTGAAAACTGGTGTGTCATGAAGGAAAGATTCTCTGTGTCTCCTCCTTAGGTACCTTAATTAGGAAGGACCAGATTCTGTACTTTGTTCGCACCAATCATCCCCTCACTGGACAAGTAGATGTCAGTGGGACTGTATGGGAATAAAGCTTCAGGTAACAAGCAGAACTGCTAAGCAGCATGGTGCTCCCTGTCATTAGATCAGTGATCCCTGTAAATAAATAAATTATTTTACAAGATATGAATTTGTTTTTCCCCATTGCCTATTTAAAATGTGTTTTTGAACCTATCCTTCTTGTTCAACCTCCTCAAATCAAACATGACTTCATAAGTCTGCAGAAAAAAGGTGAATATATTATCCTGAAAATTCCATTGACAGTTTTCTGCTTCAAATGAGCTAATATAAAATGGGAAGTAATTTTTGAAGTGTCAGAAGGAGATGTATCAGGCATGGGTCTAGCAGGTATAGGCCATGTCTGACTACCTTCTTTTTTTCAGTCTACATTTTTACTTCCAGTTAAAAGTAAGGGTGAGCTGTGATAGTGTTGTCACAGTAAGCTTCATCTTCTATGCCATTTGAACCACAAGTGGAAATTCTATAGTACGTGTCTGGTGACAAGCTCATTTTGTGTTGTGGTCTGGCCCTATTGTCAAATATTATCTGGGAACTTGATACCATATATTATAGCTTCAGAGAAATCACCAAATATAAGAAAACAAGAGATATTTAAAACTATTTTGCAGTAGCACTGAGATACTATAGGCAACACAAATGAAAACGGGCATCACTGTTTAGGCTGGATATCAGTCTGTGTGGACAGTGAGCATTTCTATTTTTCATTACTTGTTTTGTTGTTGTTGTTATATCTTTGTTGTCCTATGAAACTGTCTTTATCTCAACCCACAAGTTTTACTTCCCAATTCGCCTCCCTATCCCACTGCCAGGGGGAAGAGTTGTTGCATGATACTGAGCTGCCAGCTGGGGATAAACCACAATGCTAGCCCAAAATAGAGAGGAGGAGGAGAGATGTGACACCAACCTGCTAGGTAAAGGCTACATTACTCTTAGACTGGCAAAACTGTCTTCAGGGAAAAGCTCTCTGGTGAAATCTCTTGGCAGCCTGGTGTATCTCACATGCCAAAACTTACTCTGCCTTTTCTCTCCACCCTGATCCCAAAAAAACATTAGACTAAAACTTTAAAAATGTCCTGGTCGTAATATAAAAAATAATAATAAATAAGGACAACCTCCAGTCATTTTTAAATCCCAAAGACATTTGCATAGGTGCCAGTCTGCGAGTCTGAATTTCAAGGACTCCAGAAAGGAACTATTCCTTTTAACTCATAAAATCTCACAAAATATGGAGATATCTGCACTAAGACCTAGGACATATTTCCCAAGTCCTATTTCAGAAGTAAATTTTTATACAGCATCCCAGGCTTTTTGTTTTGCTGTGATCTAAACGATATTGAGACATTCTAGACTTATTGATTTACTGATTTATTTTCAGTGTTCTTTCCTATAATAGGTTAAGGAAAAGCCATGAAATAAAGGTAGTCACAACTGTGGCAATCAATTAAGGGAAGCATAAGGAGAAGGAAAAGACTCTGGAAAAGCAGACCATTTAGGTTTTTTTGCTTTGGACACTCAGAACATTAAAAATATGCAGAGCGATTAAAAACAAGTATTGAGAGAACTAAGACCTACCCAACCCTGGACAGAAACCTGAGCCAACAGTCAAGTCTTGAATTGTAACTAGAGAATCAGTAAATTTTGTCTCTGTCATATTTTGGCTCCAGCGAATCCCAGGTTAAAGGAACACTGCTGTCAGTCCTTTGCTTCCCAGATGAACGTAGCTGACTGCACAGACTCTACCCTAAGAAAACCTCACTAACCACAGTTGCTGTAGTGCCTTAAAAAGGCAAAGTCATTTCTTAAATAGCTAAGCTACAAAGAACCTGAAGAGCTACAGATCAAGGTCAACAAATCAGTTGCCACCAAATACTATTTGTTTATGCACTGATACCAAATAACACTATCTTTTCTACTTAGATAAAATGACACCTTTTTTACTAGTAATTACACTGGCAATGGAAGGATTTACATTCCTACTTAAACACTAGTCTTTGAATCTCTCAGCTCAGAAAAAGAAGACCTGTGAGGAAATGTAGAAACCGCCTCCCAGCAATCAAAACACTTAGCAATTGGTACTGAGCCTAGCTGGTTTAAGAAGCTGATGCTGATTCAAATGGGGCCTGGGAGGTGGGAGTGAGCCCTGGGTCTGAGTCATTACTGAAGAATTTCTGAGATCTCCCAAAGTCACTGACAGTAGAAGTGTGCTCGTGGTTGGACAGCTTGGATGTAGAAATGAACCACTCTCAGTTTATTGATAGTCTGCAGTGAATCACATTGACTCTCTTCTTCAGCCAGGGCGGGTTTAGATGAGTATGTATAGAATAACCCCTAAAATAACTGTGGAACAGTCTAGACTGTCAAAAATTAGTGAGTTTGTGTTTGTTTATAGAACTACTATCCTCTAAAGTCATAAGAGAGAAAATTGAGCACTTATATCATTCTGGAAGTCTAAAGTAGAGGTAATGTGGGCTTTTTTTAAGAGATCCCTGGAGGGTTAGTGCTGATTCCTGTAGCATACCCCTTGCAGCCTTAGTCAGGCGCGCGTATAGAGACATGTTTGCAGAACTGATTGAGGTGGATTGCAAACTGAACTATATTACCTACTTGTGCATAGCCTTCGTGTTAGTTTGTGTGTGTTATTTGGGAAGCTTGCAGTCTCATGAATTTACTCTGTTTGACAAAAAGGTGATTTCAGTAGAAGGCAAAGTGAACTCAGAGGACAAAGCGAGGCCTTTCATATTCAGTTCTGTAAATGTTAATCTGGCAAGTGTATGTTTGAATTCTATTGCTGTGTAATTATTTCAGGAAGCAATCATCAAGAGCAATCACATAGACAATTCCCTGATATTAATTGCCCTTGGTGGGTCAAGGCCATGTCAGGTTGTATTCCAGAAAGCCTTCCCAGTGGTTTTGTCCTCTATAAAGCAGTTCAATTCCAGGTTCCCTCCTGTCTGCAAGCTGGAAATAAGTTAAAAGCTAGCTTCTTGGTTTTGCTGTGCAGTCCGTAGTGTTTCTGAAAGGGCTTCTGCTAGCACTTTATAAAAAGTCTTGGGTATAAAACTTCATAGGAAAATTTTATTAGTATTCTGAGGCTGCATGTATCTGTCCAATAGGGTTGATAATTCGGCAAGCATTTCAATACGCATTATTGGGTTTTTTCCTTCAGGTTTCATTAGAGCGTGTAATAATGGTTCTGCTACATGGTTGGTTTCTTTTTTTTGCTTTTAAAGAGAGTAGGTACATTTCTTTCCACTATCAGTACCACAAATGAATCAGAGAAAAGCAGCAGGTGTCAGATATGATGAGTGACTTCTTGGGGGCTATTCTTGTGGTGAAGTTCACATATCAAACTGTGGAAAATTAAGTTTGAAACTTTCCCCATTCCTTAACTTGTAGAAATTAAAAGGGGCTGATATGTTCTGATGACAGGTAAGTCAAAAAGAAGGTTATACTTAGAGCTCTTTGGATGCATATTTCTTTGCTCTTTTGTTGTTATTGTTCAGACATTTTTAGCTGTTGTAAAACTTGTCTCTTGCCCTCCAGTGAGTCTTAGCATACAAGGCAGTTCAACAGCGAACAGGGGAATCAGCTATTTATTTTTAAACTTAAACAAAAATGTTCTCCTCTAATAACAACTGGAGAGAAGAAACAGCACTGCTAGGACAGTGCTTATAGTGCACTGCATTTTGCAGAAGTTTTTAGTGCAAGTTTGGCAAAGAGACCTACTGTATATATAGACACTGTGACACAGTAGTCAGCTTTGATTAATGGAGGGCTCTCAGCTTAAGACATATATTAGTAGGGATAATTCTTAATACATATTTGTAGTCAGGTGATCATGAGAGAATCTAGGTTTGTTTGCTTAAGTGTTTCCAAACCACACTGTTACAAGACTGAGAGTTTGAATTACGTGCACTTCAAAGATTCAGAATAAAAGTTCACAAGACAGTCCTTTAATGTACTACTGTATTGAAATTTAATGCTTTTCTGAATACTTAGTATGGAGGGTATTGAATGAGTGTTTCATGGAAACACTGATACACATAGATCCATTCCTTAGCAGACACTGACAACTATATATAACTTAAAAATTGCCATCTAACAAAGATGTTCCCATGTGTATATTAGGCTTCACCTCCCGAAAAAGGGAACTAGAACACTGACTAGACAAGGTTTCCAGCCATTCTCCTCCACTGCTGCCCCATGTTCCAGCCTTAATTTATTCCTGAAACAATGAGGAGTAGCAACAATTGGCCACTACCTCCTGCATCATGACTGTACCAGTTTGTGATATGCATGTGTCACCTTTTCCTGCACAGTGTAGAGAGCCAGTCCTTCTGCCTTTGCTTGCCTTGCTGTCCAAATGCACGGAGAGGTCTGCTCAACATCAGCAGAAACACAGTCTATGAGAAGCAAAACATTGGATTTCCATATCACTCCCTCCTTTGTACATGATCAGTACAACATAATGTCCAGATGAATTTTTTCCTATGTGTCTTCTCTGAAAGGCATATTGGCATTTCTAAGTAAGAAGGAACTACTTTGTTTCTAAATATCAGCAAGACTACTTAGAAGGCAGATGGTTTTGTTGAATGCAGCTGGCACGCTATGTATTTCCATGTTCTATGGTAAGCAGTTGCAGCCATAACAAGCAAGCATGATCACCTATAGTCAAACCATGGAAAGAAGGCATAATTATGGTAAATAAATGGTCTTATAGAGAGAGGCTGTGGAGCTGTACTTTGAACATACTTTGTGTCTTTGTCCCTTGCACAACTTTGATTAAGGTCCAAGGTTGATTTCTACAGTACACCAGCAAGTCAGCATAGGTATTTGCTAGGTGACAAAAGCTGGGGCGTTGCTGTTTCCAGGTTAATATACCTCATTCCTAAAGAAAGCTAGGTTTTCTGGACACAGTGCCATAGTTGACTGTGAGTCTAGCCAGAACTAGCTCAGACCCAAGACACTTCGGGATAAGGTACAGTGGTAGCACATCCTCATGCAACTGTAGATGCTGCTGTGCTTATCTTTTACAAACCTGGACTCCAAATAGGAAACCTAAAACTCAACATTCAGGATCTTTGGCTTTATAAAGAGAGCCTAAAAAATGGTGAGTTGGCCTAAGAAAATAATACAGGAAACCAAATTCTGTGAAGCCATCTGGTTACAGTGAGAGAGCAGAAAACACATCTAAGGGCATATCCCACCTCTCTGAGCCATTGCTTTAATAGATGTAGTGATATCCATTAGGATATTGGCCTTCAACGCACCCTAGAGAGTGAGCTTTGCCAGAGACTTTTGAAAGACCGGGGCTGGACTCCCTCTTTTGTAAGAGGCAGTAGCAGTGTGACTGGCCATATCTAATGTAATAACCACTGCATAAAAATGCTTGTCTGGCAAGCAGGAAGCCAGAGTCCCAGTCTGTCACAGCTGGATGGATTTGTAAGCCTTGTGGCTTGGAACTCGAATATACCCTCTGAACAAGAAGTGCTCAGCAGCACAAGTAGGGAGCTCTGTCCAGTTTGAAGCTGCAGCCTGAGGCACATTAATGCAAAGTAAAAAGTTCAACCCAAATCCTTTGAAGCCTCATTAGACTGACAGCTCTAATGACTACCTTTTTTGTCACATATGGTTTCAATGAAGAGACTGATTTTCGTGTAGTAATGATACATAGAATCCATTTTCAGGAAACAGTCCAGGACAGAGGTATACTCAACTTGAAGTGATGTGATAAAGGCCTGGAGATACACAGTGCCTTTCCTCTGTGCAGACCCTGGGCAGAACATATTCTATCTGAAGCAACTCAGGAAGCAACTTGATCCCCACAACTGCTACCATGAAACCCATTTTGAGATTCTTTCCAGGCTTTACATAAAGCCCACCACAGCAACAGGGAGCGGATTCCTCTTGGGAGGGCCGAAGGGGGAAATCCAGTAGGATTTCAGCATTACAAGGCATAGCTTTCAGAAATGTGAATTAGTGATGTGAAAAAAATATTTTATGTCAGAATCACACTACTTCATTCTGAAAGTATTTATACCTACTTGAAAATATAGACATGAAATCCTCATCATATGGGCTCAGGACAGCATATCGCTTCTTGGCATCCCACAACAACAGAATTTAGAGCTTCGGTGAAAGGATTTTGGTTTCCATTAAAGGATTTGTAAAAATAACAGCGAAGTTGTGAATACCTGAATAGGAAGTGGCACTTATTCACATTAGAAAAGAAATTACCTGCTGGAAAATTTGAAAGAGAGCCAATGGCACCTTGGCCTGTATCAGACACAGCGTGGCCAGCAGGAGCAGGGAGGTGACTGTGCCCCTGTGCTCAGCACTGGTGAGGCTGCACCTCGAGTGCTGGGTTCAGTTTTGGGCCCCTCACTGCAAGAAGGACACTGAGGGGCTGGAGCGTGTGCACAGAAGGGCAATGAGGCTGGTGAGGGGGCTTCTCTTATAAGGAGCGGCTGAGGGAGTTGGGGTTGTTTAGCTTGGAGAAAAGGAGGCTGAGAGGAGACCTCATCACTGTCTACAAGTCCCTGAAAGGAGGTTGTGACTGGGTGGGTACTCGACTCTTCTCCCAAGTGAGAAGTGATAGGACGAGAGGAAATGGCCACAAGTTGCACCAGGGGAGGTTTAAACTGAACATAAGGAAAAATTTCTTTACTGAAAGCGTGACAGGGATTGGAACAGGCTGCCCAGGGAGGTGGTGGAGTCACCATCCACGGAGGTGTTTAAAAAACGGGTGGATGAGTTCCTTGGGGACATGGTTTAGTGGGGAGACAGCCACAGTAGGTCTCGGTGATCTCAGAAGTCTCTTCCAAGCTAGTGATTCTATGATTCTATGATTCTATGATTCATAGACCAAAAAAAGAGAGAGTAGGATGCAGGATATGGTCCTCAGCATGACAATTTCAACATGATCAGCATTATCCTGACAGTCAACTTTTTCACTAGGCAGACATACATTTAGTTACCTCACAAGAAAAATCATTCTGTCACAACCCATAAAACCAAGTAGGAGGCAATCAGTTTAACAGTGATGTACTAATCCTCAAAACAGTCTGATTTACCATAAGCCATTCAAATGTTTTTGGGATGAGGGCTGTTTGTGGGAAAAATCTCTCTTAGCAGGGTAGCCTCCGTGGTTGAAATCAGGAAACAGAATGTTTCTGCCTTTTGCTATGGTACTGGAAAAAGGAGGATTATTATTGTTGACACTATGATTTCTGCTACTTTAACACAAAATGTTCTTAAATGAAACAAAAAACCCCCTGTGTTTAATATGCCTACAACAGGAACCTTTTGTCGTTGCAATTCCGAATTATTTTATTTCTGTGGTTGGGAGGTGTATTTCAAATTGAGTCCCTTTTTGATTTTTATTTTGCCTTTTGTCATTTGTAAAATCAGCAGAACTGAAGTTGCTTTTACGCTAATATGTTGTTTTCTTAATAGCAGTTATTGCCAAGAATTTCTTCCAGTATACTTTAGGCTGAAGTTTCCAAAACAAGGGAATTCAAAATGATAGCTGGAATGACAGGAAATCATGATTTCATAGAAAAAAATCTACTATGATGCTTTTCCAGTAGAAATATTTATTTTGGTCCTTTTGCAACTTGATCATTTTCTTAACATCCTTGCTGATTAGAAATACAAGTAAAAACATTATTAGCTTTTTGTTCAAGTCTTCAAGTCTGCTCTCTGATTGTAACTGATAGGCACAATGTGTATGTAACACAGACAGGACAATTTCCTTCCCCAGCTCTAAGAAAACCTGGTGTGGAAACTCTTTCACAGACCCAGGGCAAATCTGAAAGTACAGGAGAACATTGTATTTGTAAGAGTAGAAGTATGAGGTGAAATGCTGGTAATCCGTTCAGATCACAGTAATATATTTTCATTAAATATATTTCAAATTGCCACTGTCTTCCCAGAGAACTATATAATAACACTGGATACTGTCTAGTTCCCATTGAATTACAGTAACTAAAGACATAGTATGTAACTGCCTAACTTTAATATTTCTGGGTTTTACATGGTTTAAACTCTTTAGCGTGTACATTAAACTGCATGTTCCACACATAAGATAGTACTCAGATAAGTCAAACACCTTCATTTATTAGAACTAGTCTTTAACATTGACCAAGAAGCTAATTTAAAATATTTCTCCTACAAACTCTGGAGAATTTTCAGATAAATTTGATTTACTGTGTTAAGGAAGACATCAGAATTAGTAAAATGCTCAGGTACTTAGCTCAGGTACTTAGATCAGCAGTTGGTGACAGGCATCCGGTTACTCAGCAAACTACTGTGCAAAGATAGCATACCACCTTATCACAATTACACAGATGCTGGAAAATGTCAGAAATAGGGCAAAGTTCAAGGCTGCCACTAATAATGTTTTCAATTAACAAATCATTACTTATATAGAAAGCTACATACTCCATTTTGTACTAAAGCAACTTTTTCTTTTCACTGTTTGTTCTTTCATGTATTTACCCACAACATTCTGATTGATGTGATAATGCAGAAATAACTTAATCAGGTGGCCACAAAACCATTTTCTTCAAGGGAAGCCCAGTGACAAAGCATGGAAAGTTAGCTACTGACAAGAGAAAAGCTATACTTGAGTACCAACTGACTTCTACTACAAAGCATTTTAGATGGAATCTGTGAAACAAAAAAGAGTTTGTTTTGCGGTATCACTAGGTGATAGTATGAAAGATAATATGATAATCAGGCTAGTCTGAAATTAGAAGTTATTATAAGTTTGAGGAACACATGCTTTCAGTGCAAGGCAACAAGCTAGATGGCTTAGCAGCTTCTTAACAAAGTTCCCATCTCAAATCAGTATACTCAGTGTTGAAGAGCACTTATTTCTTCTAGTCATGGACCTTCCCAGGCTAACGTAGGGAGAGTATGTAATTAACACAGGAGCTGGGTTGAAGTTATTTTTATGCTTGTTTATAAAGTGCTCTGAGATACTCAGAATGGAGAAGCTTTAGATGAGCAAGGCGTTTCTACATATGTGGATGAATCGGGAAATATCCTTTGCCTGCTTCTGCTTTGGCTTTGATACAGTGCGCGTCTGTAAACACCCACTTCCAAAGTGTAAAATTTGAACCCCAAAACTAAACAGAGTAACATTTTCCAGAACAGTTGCTACAATGTTTAATAATGTTTTGCTTTAAATATTAACAACGTTGATTTTAAAATGTTTTCTTGTTAACACAAAGAGTGAAGAGAGGGTGTACTCTTCAAGCACAGGTGAAAGACTCGGAAATGAAGGGGACAAAAAAGGAAGCTCTCTGGCTCCCCTTCCTGCATCTGTGGTGCAAAGAGCTGTTCAAATTAGCAGAGTCTGCCTTAAAAATTGTGACGATAAAAGCAAGAGCATTTTTCTTTGGAGGGCTGATCTCAGAGGTCTCTTCCAAGCTACTGATTCTTGGAGAAGAGGAGGCAACACTTTGCTTGTGAGTAGTAGGCTTCCTGCATCTTGGCATTGCACACGGAATTCATCAGAAGATTTCTTCATATGAAACAACCGTTACATTTTCCAGTGTGCTGGGGGTTGGAGTAAGACCTTTAGATCTAAGCTACTACAAGAGTGAACTCTCCTCCTGGAGCAGCAACAGACCATGTTCCATGTAGAGCCAGACCATGGAGAGAGCTGAACTGGTGAAAAGTACACTAGGTCTCAGTGAAACTCCACACTAAACTGTGTGATCCTATTACGGCCCTAAGAAGGTAACTGGATTCTTCTTTCCTTCTCTCCTATTCCCAGCAAGCTTCTGCTTGTCCAGGCATCTAGGAATAGGTCTTGAAAAGCATTAATCAGATAGTAGTCAATTACATAACTATCATTTATTTAATTTTCTTTTAAAGAGAATCTGAAAAAATATGTTCATTTCTAAAACCTTTCAGGAGGTTTCCTCAGAACTATGGATCCCAACTATCTGTCAACTCCTTAAACCTACATAGTCTCCTCCTCAGTAATCCCATTTATCTAAAGCATAAACACATCCATGACAAAAAATACGATAATGTCTGTTTATTTATAGGGCTCAGCCTTCTCTCTTTGGTGCTCATGAAGACTTCCTTTTGACTTCAACAGGACAGGGACTATACTCCTTAGGGGAGTCATCTGTTCTCTCAGGTTTTGCAGAAGGTATGCTCAAGGCTGCAGTAGTACTTAGACCTGTTGTTTGCCTTTGCTCATTCTCCTAATAGGAACAGGGTTTTTTCTGTTTGCAGGTGCCTTCCTCTGTGGAGGAAGGCCAGGACAGAGAGCCATCTCCTCCTTCCCTGGGTCTATAGCCAGCTGCCGTTTAAGCTAACTGCAATTCAAAATTTCTAACTAAAGATCTAGGGGAGGGGTTTGAATGCACCAGTTTACTATTCTCAGTAACGGTCCCACTAAAACAGAGCAAAACCACAGACTCCTACTGTTAAAATGACCAACTTTACTTCTATAGCATTGATTTCTTTTGGTCTTACAAACTCAGCAGAATTGCCTTCTGCTTTCAAAATTGACAGAGTTAAAAAAGATGTCTCTTGCTTCTGTTGCTGTGAAATGAGGCCTTTTGCACAGTTAAAAAAAAATCAGCAAAAACCACAGACCACAGTTAGTAGCAATGAATTACCGACACAGAAAATACTTGCAGAGCTGGTAGTGGTTAACAAGTACTTATTATCAATTATATCCATCTAAACTATCATAATCTCTATGCTGCATGTAACAGTCGTGCTTCCTTATGTTGGATATCATTCTGCAACTGTTTGCAAGATATGCTTGTCTGTGTGCACACAAGAAGGCTCAGGAAAAGCCATAATACAGTGCTTAAAGATAACTCTGCAAGCTGTCAGGTATTTGATTTTATATTACAGTTTTAATAGTTCAACACAGACACGCGGAATATATTTTCATGGTAGAGAAGCCCCCATTAAGTGGACTTACTAAAGACACTGTTGCTCACCTTGTTTATCTGTAAATCTGAAGGTACTGATTTTTAAAATTACCCCTTTGCAAAATACAAGTGTTTACAGGATAACTTTCTACTGTGGCAGGAAGGTAAGTAGGGTTACACTGTTTCCTCAGACCAAAAACCCTACTGTTTCTAAGAATTGTTTTACTTCTTCTCCTTAGAGGTGAGAACAATATTTCCATCTTTCAAGTGATGAGACAAAGTTTGGAGACATTGAGAATAGTTGTCCCTGTAGATAAATGTGTTAAAAAGACATTCAGAAAATGATGTGACTTGCACAAGGAAAAAAATGCCAGATGATTACCTCTTCTGATAACTGACTTAGTACAGTAAAGTGGATCAACAGTGTCCTGTATAAATAATCATATCCTTGGCTGTACAAAATTTGACTGCTGCTTGTAGATGTAGGATATATCCAGACTTAGGATATATATCACAGTTACAAGGGACTGAGTGATCACTCAAGGAAAGATCATTCCTAAAAAATATTCCAATATTCAAGTAAAACCTTTTGCATTTCATCTTTTTACAGACTCAGATTTCAAACCAATAGTCACACTGCCCTTATTCCATCTTATTATTGTTTTATAAATTCACTTGTCTGTTGAAAATGTTCATCAGTAGTTGTATAATCCTCATAGAGTAAGAGGTGTGAACAAAGGTGTGAAAAGAGGTCTGAGGAAGATATCAAGAGGTCATCTTTCTGTCTGGGCACAGGATTAACAATTTCTAAATTATTCCTGATGTAGTCATAAAACATCCCTGACTGTTCTTACAGCTGTTTACAGAGAATTTTGGCAAACTCCTGACATAGCCTGTCCCTAACTATCTTCACTGGTACACAATATGTCTTTGTATCTAATCCACATGTACTAGCCAGCAGTTTAAGCCCATTATTTTTTGCTCTGTCCACAGTAGACATTATTAACTCCTCTTTAGCCTTTTGTATATCTGAAGGCTGTTTTCATGTCTCCCCAGAGCCTTTCTTCTCTTAAAGAATAAACAAATCCTGTTCTTTCCTCACAGGTCATATTCTCTAGACCTGTGGCCTGTATGTAGCTCTCCTCCACACTCTCTTCACTTGAGCTGCATTTCTCCTGGGAAGTGACCGAGAACTTGCCTGCAGCTCATAAATGAAAAGATTATTCCCTATCCCTGAGATACAAAACTTTGGACATGTCAGTAAGTTTGAGGGGTTTTTGCTACTTTGTGCAGAGTTTATGACTAGCTTTAATAATCAATGCCTTGTATGCAAATATGGACCTTACCATTCAATTCCTAGTTATTTCTTGTGAAACATAGTATTTTGTAACAAATAAATTAGTTGGTCAAGAATGTGTTGAATTTGAATCCTGATTCTCAAAATAACTGAAACACCAGCTGGTGTTAAATCCCAGATATATACTTTTGAAATCTTACCTCGTACATAACTGCATAGTGTGACAATAAATCTACAATAAATACACTCTGGGCTTTCTAATTAATACCAACTCTTTCCTAGCAAAAGTTGAATTTAAGCTTTATACTAACCTAGGTGGTGCAAACAGAAGAGGTCCTCCCCAACGTGGTGAGGTGCACAACTCTCGTTTTTCCCAAAATCTGTTTTTTTGTCATAAATGCAAGTAAGATTTTTTTGATTGTTCCTGATAAATCATTATTTCTTTATTATCTTTGGGATGCTTATAATGGATTCACTTTTTATTTTAGCATTTTCTAAAGAATTTAGGTTAGGCTGACCAGCCACCATTTTCCTGATTGTTCCTATCCCATTTTTAAAAACTGGTGATTTATTTGTTCTTTCCATCATCTGGAACCTCACCCAGCCATAAAGTGTTCTCTGAGTGCCCTGGAATCATTTCTCTCCCACCCAACCCCTTCAAACACTTAGCCCGTACAAACGACGTCCCATTTTCCTGATCCAGGCTGATTCTTCTCCTCTTTGTCACTCATTTTTATTAACTTTCTTACTCTGTCAGTCTTTTTACTGAAAGCACAATGTACTTTGGCTTTCACTGTGTTTACTGCAGTTAGCTTTCCCTTCTGACCTTCTTCTTAGCAAAAATGTGATTACAGAAATTTCCTGTTTGCCTTATAAATTTCTTGTGCTTGATTTTATCCCCACTTGATGGCCCACTTGATATATTTCTTGAAATATATCCCTTGATTTTTTACATATTTTTTGCTTATGTATTCTTTATCCTGAGCTTTGGGTAGAAAAGGTCTCTTGCTGAGATTCTTGTATTTTCTCTGTTTCATAGTTTGCACTTCCATTCTTGATATTGTTAAGAAAGCACATTCTGCCATTCATCGCTAGACGTCCTGATATAATGCTACTTTTATGTATGTAATTAGTATGCATGCAGGTTCCTGCAGTGAGGTTGATTTCTACTGGCATTTGCATTGTTTGCTGCAGTTTGATGCACTAGAGATTCAGGCAATGTAGTAGGAAGACTACTTCCTTTCTCCTTCTCTTCCTCCACCTTCCTCCACCCAAGATTTTTCCAGTCATGAATCATTTACAATATCACCTCTCAGCCTACAGCAGCAACAGGAATGTCTTGAACATACCTGTCCCATTCTTGCACACTTGTTCTTACTCGGCACTGGTCAGGCCACATCTCGAGTACTGTGTCCAGTTCTGGGCCCCTCAGTTTAAGAAGGATGTCGAGGTGCTGGATTGTGTCCAGAGGAAGGCAACAAGGATGGTGAAGGGGCTGGAGCACAAGCCCTGTGGGGAGCGACTGAGGGAGCTGGGGTTGTTTAGCCTGGAGAAGAGGAGGTTCAGGGGAGACCTTATTGCTCTCTACAACTGCCTAAAAGGAGGTTGTAGTCAGGCAGGGATTGGTCTCTTCTCTCAGGTGACCAGTGACAGAACGAGAGGACACGGTCTCAAGCTTTGCCAGGGGAGGTTTAGGCTTGACATTAGGAAGAACTTCTTTACTGAGAGGGTGATTGGCCATTGGAATGCGCTGTCCGGGGAGGTGGTGGAGTCACCATCCCTGGAGGTGTTTAAGGAGAGCTTGGATGAGGCACTCAGTGCCATGGTGTAGTTGACAAGTGGGAGTAGGTGTAGGTGTTGGGTCATAGGTTGGACTCGATGATCTCAGAGGTCTTTTCCAACCTTATGATACTGTGATACTGTGACACTTAGTCTTTCTTTAGCTCTGCAATCCATACTGTTCACCTGCACAGACTGCTTATGAAATAATAAGATGAACAGCAATTTAGGTGGGAAAGGAGGGCTCTGGAGGGCTCTATTCTAATCTGCCATTGGCAGCAGGGCCTACTTCAGTCAGATCGGTCTGTTTAGGGAATTGCCTAGTTTCGAAGATCTCAAGGGATGGAGTGTCTGTAGCTTCTGAGGGCAGCTAGTTCCAGTACTGAACAACTCGTATTGTGAAATATTTTTTCCATATATCTAACTGGAATTCCACCATGCTGCCATTTGAGGTCATGGCCTTTCTCTGTACAAATGCCAGCAGACAAGACCTTATTAACTCTTACTGTATATTGAGGGGTGTTGAAGTCGTAAGACTATACAGGATCTAGCCTTGGTCTGTGTGGACTTGTTTGAGAAGATTTCTTTCCATTCTGTAATTCAGACAGTATTGCCTTAAGTATTGGTGATTGCTTCAACGAAATCATACATTTGGAAAAAAAGTAAGAGGTGGGAAGGCATGATTTGGTGATGCTTCCAGCTAGTGGAAATACTGCTTTAAAGGTGCAGAGGCAGAAGGAAAAACACGGCCTTTCACTTTAAAAGCAAAGACGCAATTCTTCAGATGGAGGTTTCCCCATAACTCCAAAAAGAGGTATCAGCAAAGTATACAACAGGATTCATTGTAGTACTACAAGCTTTTGAAATAGAGGATTTCTGGGTATATCTACCGTACTAGACTACTTGCTGATAACACATAGCAAAATCTTGGAAGAAGAATTTCTCTTCTGATTCAAATGGGTATAAAAAAGCAATGTTTCCCTGAAATATTTTTTGCAAAATTGCTGAAACTTACTTATTCAGTAAGGTTAAAGCATATGATTTTCATTTTACTGCTATTTCTGATTATTCCAAAGGTTTATTTCTCCATGGAAAATTCAACAAAAAATGAAGACACTTAATTTCATGTTTTATCATGAAAGAATATTTAAAACACATATAGCCAAATTCAGTTGAGTTTTAAAGTAAATGTCATAAGAGCACTTGGAATTATTTGCTTGTGCCATGGTCTTGGTTTTAAAATTTACCACAATGGCTTGGAAAAAGAATAAATAGATTGAATTATAATTTTATCATTTGTGATCCATCACAGGTAGACAGCAATCCAGAGAAATAATTAATCAAAAGTTTTTACGTTATCCCAGAAACTGTTATTGTGATGTAGAAGTAATGGCAGTTTAAATTTCTTCCTGTCTACAGAGTAGTTATTTCAGCATACGTTTTCTGGATAAGGTATGCATAAGGATTATATAAAACCTGTAAGATTTATGATCTTCCCAAACTGAATGATAGTTGTTAAAGTGTCTGCCTAATACATTCAAAAACAATCCCTATCTGCCAGGTAATTTTTTGCTAAGCAGATTTTATATGAAGTCAGACTATCAAAATACCAGCAAATTTCTGAGCACTGTTGCCCAGGCTCCTGATATCTAATTGAGAACAGGCATGTCCAGAAGTGTGTGTGGACATGCATATCTGCACACACAAATGATTCTCCTGGAAGTGTGGCACTTTGTTTGACAGTAATCTCAAAACAAGCATATCTTCTTCATTTCTGCAAGCATAATTACCGACCTTTTTGACTTGCTTTCTATTTAAACATGTCAGGTGGTGCTTCTTTCCTGCTGGAAATGGAAGAGGGCTCATTAGCTACTTTGGAAAATGGAGTGTGTTCTTTCCTAATAAGCTGTATATTCAACAGTGACCATTATTCACATCGTCCAAACATGCTGAAAAAGAGACCTCAGTGTGCAGGTCTGTTCTTTAAACTCAAGTGTCACTGAATGACCTCTATATTTTGTGTTATGAATTCATCCCAAATATTTCAGCTTGTACAGGCCAGGATCAGAATAGCTATGATATTCCTGTTCGTACCTCTATCTGCACTGTTCCCACAGATTTTCAGAGGAAGTCAGATTGCTGTTCACAGATGTAATTCTCAAAGGGCTGTGGGTATGGAAATCACCCCTTGCACTCTCAAAACTACACAGACGCAGAGATTGTTTAAATGAAAAACTGCAATCTACTGTCAGGTTTCAGATAGAAGTGTATTCTTCATGCTTCTTATTCTTTGTATTAATACAGTAATTTACTGTATTAGGAGACACTCTAAGGAGTAAAAAGAATACAAAAAAAATGATGCTAAAGCCTTTAGTAGGATGGAGAAGCTGTGACAAGTCTTGATAAAAAAAAAAAAAACAGTTCCAGAAAGGCAGCAGAAAACATAAAGCAAGCTGCAAAGTTCGTAAAGGCTTAAAAGAAGATGAAGACTCCTTCAGCAAACAATAGTTTGTTTAGACAGCAAAATCATGGAGAAAATCTGCTTTGACCAAAGATAAATGCAGGAAAGAAGGAAATAAAATGCCAAAAACTTTGCCAAAATATTGCTCAACTTCTTGTAATCTGGGGACTTGCAAAATATGAGGTCACTTGAACAACATTTTTTTCCCTCCAAGAAGTATATAAATGAACCACAGCAAAAAGCAGTGAATAGAGCTTAACTCTAGAGTTTGGATACAAATCAGGATGTGGTAAGGTCTGTTTATCAGAGTCTCAGATGTCTGATGTTCTCCTGTTACATAAAGGATATACTTGAAGTAGCTACCACGTAAGGATTGTGCAATGACTCATATGAGTGACCTTGTTGATCACCTTCCCATTCCTGTTAGACCTTTGTCAAAGACTCCCTTTGTCCCATTCAACACTTAGTGGAACCAGCTTGGGGTTGCATTTCTCATGACAGTCAAACCTCTTCCTCTATCAAATGTGGGCAAGCTGCTTTTGAGACGGGCATTACCTGGGGCGTAGGTTGATACCTTCTCATTTTACCTGGATGTATTGAAGAAGGTGTAAGGAAGTAGCAACTTAAACTCCTCTTGGGAGAAGATATCAGAGAAAGTATTAGTGAGATGATGATGATGATGATGATGATGATGATGATGATGAGGAGGAGGAGGAGGAGGAGGAGGAGGAGGAGGAGGAGGAGGATGAGGAGGAGGAGGAGGAGGAGGAGGAGGTGGATGATGATGCCAGATAAAAACTCTCTTCCTTGTTCTGAGCCTGCTAATAAAGCAAAGAAGACAGTTGACTTAAAAAGGTTTTCTGTGGTTTACCATGCCTGTCCTTTTTGATCAAAATAATATCAGAATAAGGAACACTAACTAAAAAGAAATGTTGATTTCAGAGATTTTGTTGAGAACAATTCTTTCCGATTTAACACCAAGGCTGTTATTTTAGCCTATTTAACAGTACTGTCAACACACGATCATTTCTGGTTCATGCAATATGCTTCTTGTCTCTTCACTAGAAAATCTCAAGGAATGTCTTCTGAAAGCAAGTCCAATAAAAGAAAAGTAAACTTTTTAACTGACTTAAAAACTGAAGAGAAAAAAAGAAGAAACAGAAATTAGCAAAAATTTTGAACTTTGTTGCTAGTTAACTTAAAAGATCATTGCTGCTATGGCAAACAAGAAAAAAAGGTGGGTTTGCCCTTTAGTTCATACAAGAATAAATTTAGATGTGGAGTAGGTCAGCTTCCATTGCAAAATTTCAGTCTACATATTTATAACACTGTGAGTTCAATAGTGTCTCAGACCTTCCCACAAATCCATTTCATCAACAAAACAGAGTAATATTTCTGTTATATAGATGTCACAGATTATACGACCTAGCCAAACTCACACAGCAAATCTGAAAGTTGCCTTGTTATCTGTCCTGAGTGTTCTGAAGTAAATCTATTGTTCTAGTCTTCCTCAACACAAAAAGACTACTTGAAAGAGGTCTTCCTAGCACAAAGTGCTCTTGGGAAAAAAAAACCACACACAAAAAACAGTAATTCATTATGAAAACCGTAGAGTGGCTGCTGAAATGCGTCCTGCACTGGAGGCTGTTCCACATCAGACTTACTTCTGCTAGCTTGTCTGTATAAGAGCAGACTGCAGTTTTACTAATTTACAAACCAACAGTTTATTTTCATTAGTTGTCAGCATTCAGTCAGAATAGCAACAAATACAACCATATTCTGCATGGTTAGTAAATGTTTTTGGAGTCCGCCTGTTTCTCAGTAGTTTCATTCACATTATTGTTTCATAAAGAACAGAGATCCCTGAGTGCATGACTTTCCAGTCCTGTGCTTGACAAAAACCCAAAGCAAGGGTGACAACAGCTTCCTCCTGGGAAATGGCTGAAGTCTGTCCAGTTTAGTCTGTAAGTGACTATTCATGACTTTCCATTTCTAATGAAATAAATATAACTCTTATTCTCTCTCTCTCTCTTTCAGGTATTCTCAGTCCTTCCTGTCTAATCTATGAAAATAAAATCTAAACCAGATCTGTGAAGAGCCTGAACTATCCAACAGGTTTATCTCTTCTCTGGTGATTAAGCAGAAGGTTTAGTAGAAATCCTCGCTTAAGATTTGTTCTCCATACTTGAATGATGTTGTCTTGCCTTACTGTCCTAAATAATGGGGTTACACCAAAGCCCAAGATGTTATTGTGTATTTCATGCTTCAGTATTCAGAATGTTCCCACTATTTTTAAACAATTTTTCCTTGTCAAAGAGCAATTGATAAATCCGTGGTGGATAAAGGCCGTACTCTACACAGGTAAATCTCTAAGCCCCATAGTGAACAAGTCTTAAATTCTCATGAGGAAGCAATAGTTTTGATTACTGAAGGATTAAAGAATCTTTTCTGTAGACCTGACTGCACTATCTGGGAAAGCCAAATATCAAACTGAGATGTAACTGTATGTTGCTGTATGCTAAAGGTTTTATAATGCATGTGATTTGAACCACAATATCAGGAAATGCATATTGGGAAAAGTGAATACTAATCATCCAAAGAATTAGCTAACCGAAAGTGTCAAAAAATTGTTGCTATGAAATCATCACTGAGTAGAGAAATGCCCCAAGTGGAACTACAAGGAGTCAGGGGTTAGTTCTAGTATTGTTCCAGACATACAGCAGTGAAGTGTAAGCATGGAAACCACATAAAATAAGTCATGATCTCTCAAAAAGTCTTCCCGTCCAAGTTCAAACCAGTGTGCTCTAGCTGCTTCCTGCAGCTACTGTTCTTAACAAAGTTATTGTTCTTAACTTCTTAAGAAATTTACTGTTCTTAATTTGTTAAGACATCCTTCTCCACTCAGCACATCCTCAGCCTCCACAGACAACCTGTTCCAGCACTGCTATCTGAAACCTGTTTGAAATATGTATTACTCCTCTCCTTCTGGCTTTTCCATATCTGAAGACGTAGTCCTCTGGTGTTCTCATTTCTAGACTAAATACTGTTGACACTTTCTAATTCTGCATATAGGTTATATTTCTAGTTATTTTTGTTTTCTAGTCTTTATTTTCTTCTCTGGGCTCTCTTCACTTGTTTTAGAGTTGTTTGAAAAGACGAGGAAGGAAGAGGAAGAAGGAAATTCCCTAGATTTCCCCAATACACACAAGATATTTGAGATGGAGTGTTACCAATGCCAAGTAAAATTACTTTGTGAGTCTTACAGTCTTCTTGTTCATAAAGCCACTATTTGCCTTTTTCACAAGAGCGTGACAACGTTGATTCATGTCTGTTTATGATCTGTTGTGAAGCCCAGACTCTTTTCTTCTAAACTGTTTCCTAGACAACTGTACTCCACCTTGATACAGTACAGTTGATTGTCCTTAACAAAGCAAGTCTTATATTTGGGCTAACTTCATTGTCCGATTTTCTTCTCTCAGGAAATGTTATTTTAATGTACCAAGATAATTTTGCATTCTAACACTGTCCTTGAATGCAGCAGGAGTCTCTCCTTACTGTAAACATAACCAGTTAGCTCAGGGTCTCATGAGATCTCGATGAGAATGGAAAGATTTCTAAGATAGAGTGCTATATTCTTTGGAGTATATTTTTCTCATCTATATGAATAGATTAAACACACACAGGACTTTTGTCTAGCATGAACGGCTCTGTCTGTATTACTAAATTCCAACACACAGTACCTAAATTCAAACTCTGAATGTAATGGGTCTTACTCTCTATTAGCTACTGATCAGTATCTGGAGATCATGCGAGAGATCCCACCCACCCAGAACTGTGCCAGAATGATTTAATTGTCTGGGAACCTCCTCTGGCTTTCTGTTTAATTTGCTAGTATTGACTCTGCCAGAGTGTTAGCAGTTACACGAACCTAATAGGTGTTACCCAGAAATCTGAAACATGATGGCAGGGTCCCTGCTGCATGCAGGTCTGTAAGAACCATTGCTCATGTTTGAAGAGAGTCATCAAGATAGTAAGAGTTCCACTTTGGCACTGTCTACCTACCTGTCTGCTGATGAAAAGTGATAAACCTTATAGGCTTAACCTGAACCAAAGTCTTTCCTGAGTGAATGGTTTAAAAACAACCAAAAATCAAACAGAAAGTTACAAGGAGGATTGTTCCAGATGAATGGCTCACTGATCCTAGTTACAGTGTGCACACACAGGGTATCAGTATGCGTAGAAAGTGCTTCAGTCATTACAAAGAGTCTGTACCAAGAATACGTTGATGTACCAGGGCCAGTAAGAAATTGTGGTTTATGCTCCAGTGTATCTGATGGGATATGTTGTTCCTACTAGGTGTACCACTTGTTTCTGAAAGATTACATTAATGTTTGTCAGCTGAAGAACAGCATAATGTTTCTTCTTTTTCTTACGAGCAATCATTCATCAATGCATTAAATGCAGTACAAGATTGGGCATGAACCTCCAGCACTCTGGCACCAACAAGGCAGTTCCGTAATCTCTAGTGCTGTTGTTTGTTGGTTCGTTATAGACAGAGGATTGCTCTGTTTGTCCAGGTTCTTTTACTGGAGCCTATCCTGGAACATTTCAGGTTGTGTAAGTACTTCTAAGCTGAACAAGACAGTATTTGATAAATATGTTTTTGTAGGCTATGTAAAAGGGTTAGCATCCATCTGCCCCTATGATCCCCAGGGCCAAACTCTAGATTCTGAAAGCACCATTCAGCAATCATGGACCTTGAAAGTACATAAGATTATGAGTTTTGGGAAGCAGCAATAGCAATGTGAGGGCTGGCAAAGCTACAAGTTTTTCCCTCGGTCTGACTTAGATTTGTTCATGAACATGTGATGCAATGCAGTGTATGTTACAGATTATTTGATTAGGTTGAGCATGGTAGACAAACAGGCATCAACTGATGTCACCCATCATATAGCTGTTGATGATTTTCTTACCTCATGGAGAACACGATCTTGGAAAGCTCTGCCTCTGAAAAAAACTTAGAGATGACAGTAGACATTCTTCCACACTCTCACCAAAAATGACATGCAAGGTCTTTGGGCGGACAAGAAGTCCTGAAAAATTCTATTGGCCTTACACATTCTAGTTGGCAGGCCTTTGTGAACTTCTTACCTCCATTCTTTACAGCAGAGCTGTTCACTCTTTTCTGTTTAGGTGATATTTTATTCTTTTTCCAAGCACTCTTTCTATTCTCAGCTGAAGAGCTCTGATGCTAAGGGGCAATCTACCTGCAGGAAAGGTAGCCAGGCCTCCAGGATATGGCATGGTATACAAGCTGTTGTCCATCTCTTCTTTTGCGATGGATTAAACTCTAACTGTTTTCTCTTAAAATTAATGTCTTTACAACTGTCATGCAGTCATCCCTTTTTATTCTGGCTCAATTTAGATTTCTTTTCTAGATGGTAAAGGGAGCAAGTTCAACAAGACAGGTGGAAGGAACCTAATTCTGCAACTGTTCTTTCACTGTAGTGGGTGTGGGAAATAAAGTCAGATATCAGTGCAGATCCAACCAGACAGTGGGAGAATGCGGACCTGCCTCTCCAAATCCTGTCTAACTACTGGCTATTACTCAGAATGGGACTGTCACCCACTTCCTTCTCCATCACTTGAGAAAGAGTTTCCTTAGTTACTTTATTTTGATTTACATGGTCTGATTTTCAAGGACATGTCAGCTTGCTTGGAGCTTTTTTTAGGATACTCTGCAACCTAGTCTGCTCTGGGTGGCCAAATCATCCATGTCTATGCATTTTCTTTTGCCTTGCTTGGGTGACAGATTGTTTTCTGATTCACTGGATGTCACTGTGAGATAACTATAGTTACCCGTATGATGTGCAGTTAGTTGTTCTAACAGTAACATTAAATGTAACTGGTATTATAAACTCAAAGATCCCACACGTAAACAGATTGAGAGCGTATTCTGGTAGGGAAGAAACCCTAACTGTGGTCAGGAGTTGAACACGCTTTTCATCTAAACTCTGGAGAGAATATGTGAATTTTGCTTACTACCAGTTAATAAACTGATTTTTTCACCTCAGTTTGTTTTCCAGACTCCTAAAGAACAATGTTACCTAGGTATTAGAGTGGATCACGTATTTTCTAATGGGTTTGGTGTTTATTGAAATACTCTGGAGAACCTCAGTGTCTACATGTCAATTCATGTCAAGTAACAGAAGGCTCAGTTCTGATACAATATTCTGTTGCTGAGTTGCCCATGAGGGCCCAGGATTATTTGCTGTTTGAGTAGACAACAAAGTGTGGCAGCAGACCAATTAACTAATTTTTTACTCTCTCAGAATCTTCCTGCCATCATTTTTAGTTGCACTATTTATTTTTTTTATTTCTATCTATCTGGAGACATTTTCTCACGTGTGTTATTGTTTCTTTCCCAAGAGAAAACTGTTTTCTGTTCACCTCTGCTACATACCTGCAAAGTAATCAAGAGAGAGGAACATGCTGGACTAGTCTTGCATCATGAAAATTATGAGTCAGGCTCTAAAGGAAGCAAGTAAATATTAAAATAATATTCATAGTTAGTCTTTTTTCTTTTAATTCCATAACATGGCTCACTTATGAATACCTGTGCAGAAGTAGGACTCTTACATATTTTAAAATTAAATGTTTTGATTCTCCCAAAACAGGATTACTCCAGGAGGTTACATATAAATCAACAGATATGCCTTTAACAAAGTATAGTATAAGTTTTCCACATTTGTTTCTTCATTCTGATAAACAAGTAGACACTGAAACTGAAATGGATGGTGACAAAAGTTGACTGTGGCTGTTTTTCATGTTCTGCCACTCTTCAGGGTCCTAATTGTGTCTGCAGTTTTTTATGCCCTCCAGAAGAAAGGAGTATCAAGATTGTTTAATATGTCAAGCTTAACCATTTTCTCCCACTGTCTTGTATGAAGGAAGTGAAACCTCTATGGATTCCTTTTTCCAGTTCTTTCTTTTTCTCTGCTCACAGCTACCTGCGCACTAGGCCTGTCAATTGGTGCTTCATTAGAAAAGGTATGAAGTCTTCACTTTGCAAAAAAGAATAAAATTTCCACATTAGGAAAGCTCTCTTTTAACCTGACCAGAATGAACTTTACATAAGATTCCTAAACTAAGCATTAAATTTTCTTTCTAAATCTGTGTTAGCAGCTGCTTTAGGGCAGAATCAACCATATACTCATACAAATTCATTGGCAACTTCATTTATTTCCCAGATGAAGTTTCGTTTGTTAATTGTTATTTTCAGAATGAACTGAAAAAACACTCAAACTGGTGGAAGTTTCGGTACATTCTTAGAGAGAATGGTAAATGATACGTGAGTCATGAAAAGTTTACTTTAATCTGGCACATTGATTTTGATAGACTAGTTGGATGCTGCTTGTTTTTCTATTATAGCCTCCAGAGCTACTTCAATGCACACTGAAGGGGATAGAAGTCTCAGCATCATAGCTAGGCTGTAGATAGCATAGCAAGTACAATGTCGATGCTCAGAAGTATTAGAAGGTTATCCTTTGTAACAATAAATAATTGAGTATAACGACTTGTGGTATAGGAACGAGGAACTAATTAAATTTAAGGTTAACTTGCAGTAAGTTTTTTTGTATTCATACTTTAGTTAGGTATTGGTTGAATTAAAGAAAACAGAGAAAAACTATATACATTTCTCTCAACTTCTGGTCTCATCATGTGAAGACACACTGTGGAGCTTATTTGCAAGCTTCTGCTGATGCTTGCAAACTACCCCAAAATACAGAGGAGGCAGAGAAGGACCTGGGCGTGTTGGTTCACAGCAGCTGAACATGAGCCAGCAGTGGCCTAGGTGGCCAAGAGGGCCAACGGCATCTTGGCCTGTGTCAGACACAGCGTGGCCAGCAGGAGCAGGGAGGTGATTGTGCCCCCATACTCAGCACTGGTGAGGCCACACCTCGAGTGCTGGGTTCAGTTTTGGGCCCCTCACTGCAAGAAGGACACTGAGGGGCTGGAGCGTGTGCACAGAAGGGCAATGAGGCTGGTGAGGGGGCTGGAGAACAAGCCCTATGAGGAGAGACTGAGGGCACTGGGCTTGTTTAGCTTAGAGAAGAGGAAGATGAGGGGAGAGCTCATCACTGTCTACAACTACCTGAAAGGAGGTTCTGACCGGGTGGGTGCTGCGCTCTTCTTCTAAGGGACAGGTGACAGAACAAGAGGAAATGGCCTCAAGTTGCACCAGGGGACATTAGGAAGAATTTTACTCACTGAAAGGTTTATCAGGCACTGGCACAGCTGCCCAAGGAGGTGGTTTAGTCACTATCCTTGAAGGCATTTAAAAGATGGGTAGACAAGTTTCTGAGGGCTAAATTTTACTAGTGGACAGGTACAGCTGGACTCGATGATCTCAAATGTCTTTTCCTACCAGGCTATTTTATGATTCTATGTTAAAACAATGACTCAGCACAAAGAATTTTGTTGTTTGTTTGTTTATTCCAGTTCTTAGAACATAAAACTGTTCTGATATTTGTTTTAAAGCTATAAATTTTCATCTCGCATATACAGGTAACTACTAAGTGCATCCCTCAACTTCCATTTCCCTTCCTTCTTCCATAAGGACAAAAATACTTAGGTTAGCTACTGAAAGAGTTACTTGAGGAGAAATTATTTGACATTTCTATAAACTTATGTTTCTTTGTAGGCAATTTTTTTAGAGCAAAATCACTTTTCAGATCTGTGCTACAAAATTCACGAAAGATTTGGAGCCAAACTAATACCTATGCACTTGGAATAGGTATTTTTGTGGGTTTTCCCCTTTATATCCACTTCATTTCTAGATAGGTGCTGCCCAAACAAAGTATTCATGGGCATGGGCATGCAGTGCTGTGGCGCATTTGCATTCCCAGTGTTGTCAATATATTCTGACTAGAAGTCCCTCCATCTGTGTTCAGAGCAACAGTGTGCAACCCATTCACCTCAGAGGGTTTTTTCTGGCCTGGGGAGGAAAAAGCAAAAGTGTTCTCTAGATTGTGAGTGGCAGTCAGACAGATATGCAATGGATGGGCTATCTGCCCAATATATTTTTAGATAAATCAAATTGCTGCTGTATGCTTAGAGACAGTAATTAAACCTGTCTCTTAGACTTTAACTTGATGCCTTTTGGAAGTACTGGGAAAAATGTTACCCTTGCCAAAAGACTGGAGTTGTCAGGATATGTTATTTTATTCTTTACTTCTCCAAAACAGATTGAGAGCCCTAAGGGAAGTAAAAGTGCAGATTATGAGAATGAGATTTAAGCTGCATAAATTACCAGGTATCTGGTTCCAGTCTGGCTCTGTGGTGAACTGGGGATGGGTAAAGACATTCATTTGAAAGATGGGCAATGGGAATGGACAACCTTCTTCTGTCTCCTCATTGGGGAAGGTGGTAGGTGTATCAATGTATTTTGCATGAATAGTCTCTAAAAGCTACTGCAGTCAAGCTGCAGACTAGCCTGCATAGAAAAAAAAAAGACATTACCAGTATGTTTTGTACAGACTGGTGGTTGTTTGTACAAAGAGAGAAACCAAAGAGAGAAACCAAACCAAAGAGAGAAATTTTTTCGCCATTGATACTTGTGAAAAATAAGAGCTTTTAAGCTGAGAGAAGAGCCTACCTCTGTTAAAATTTACTAAATTTCTTGAAAACTAATTTTGTAAGAAAATTGTAATTTTATGAAATTTCCTAAATACTAAATACATTAAACTGACAAATCCTACTGAGGCTTCACACAGACAGTGCAGCAGAGTACAATGCACAAGTCCCCTATGCATTCCCTTCAACACACCAGTCCTCTCAAATTGGCTGTCCAGCTGAAGGTCCCCAGCTGTGAACAACTGAAAAGAGAGGCTTATCAAACAAAACCAGGCTGAACAATATAAACCTCCTCCTATTCAAAGCCTGTCAAGCAAGGTCATTCAGGATTATTATTTACATTACTAGTGTATCTGAACAAAAAATTCTACTTTGAACACCTGAAATTGGGAATTAAAGTATATATTTGGGTTCAGATTTCAGTGGCTTATTGTTAGTTATGAGAGATGAAGCTAATTCCTTTCATACCATGGCTTGTGTCCATCTCTGCTCCTGCAAGAAAGACGAGTTTGGTTGGATTACTTTCTGAAGAGATTTCTAACCTATGTGCTGTTTTTCATGGGTTAAAAATGGCTCCGTGATATTTTCTCCGGAGGCTTTAAGTGCTGGTCTCTACACGTCTACAGATCGTTGCTAGGACCAAAGTAAACTTGTACGCAGAAATTCCTAGTGTCTATGCACCTAGTATTTTAATACTTGAATGCAGTGGTTGTCCATCATGGGAGAAGAGTGAGGTTTGTCCACTGAATTCTACAGAAAAAAAGTATTCAAAGTAATCATATATTTTTTTCTTGCAATTGAATCCAAAGACATTTATCATCATGATATTTGGTCAACAACAAAGATATAAATCATCATTTTCAACCTAGAAAAATGTTTAAAATGGAAGTACTTTCAATAACATTTATCAGGTTCACATTCAGCTCTATCTTTTGGAGTATCAACCTGGATCTCAGTAATATAAAACCAGGACTAAATATTATGAGAAGTTTACATTTAAGCATTTCCAATTAAAAAAAAAAAAAAGCCAATCAACAAAATTGTGGAAGGGCTTTATTAGACATTACTTCCTAAAGTTAAATATTAATTAAGTTCTTTGCCAAAAGATTTGGCAGCTTAAGCTATTATAAAAAAGATACATACTGGTAGCTTTCCACTTTATTTTTGTTGAATGACCACATATTATTTTTTCCCAACCATTCCTTTCCAAGAATACTTAAAATATGTTAAACTAAGTGGGAAATAATAAATTGACAGCTGGGTGACAGAATCTACTTCTCCAAAAGATGTATGACTATACTGCTTCCAAGAAATGTGAACTTTAGTTAATAGCGTGACTTGCTGTGTTTTTGAAGGGGTCAGTTCATTGAGAAAGCAAGCATCCGAGTCTTCATGAGTGTCAGATAACAACGTTCTGTGTTGTATTTGTAGCTTGCTATAAAAGGACAGAGCTAATCTGAACACCAGTTAATTTTATTTGTGTATCCATTAGAAGGAAATACTTCCATATAATGTTAAGAACAGAGATACAGCCAACTTTACCAGTGTAACACTAATGATAAAAGTGAATACAAGATTATATATAGACAATTAAACAAGGTAAATGTATGGAAGAAAAATATAGTGAGGAATGCATGTGCATTGTCTGAATGAAAATACGCAGAATGTTAATAAGGAGCATAATTTTTAAAGCTATAAAGTCATCAGGATGAACTATGTACATGTTTATAGTCTGCCATGTGGCATGTGTTACTTGGCTAACTTTGTTTGAAGAAACTCTACCCACCCTGTGTTAAACCAAGTCCCTCACTATTAATAAGGTCTGTAGTTCTAAAAAGGCAGACTACATGCTGCCAGCTCAAGTGCTCTGAAAAATATCCTCCAAAATATCAACTTACTGTGCTTGTACAACTGTCATCCCCGGAGAGGAAATCTTTCCCCATTTGTCTGGTCATGCCTGAGGCACATTGTCAATTGCCAGCATCATGGTCAAGTAATCAGGGATATCATTCCAGAACTTGAACCCCCTGTCTGCTGTGAATTTTCTCTTTGTTTTTTATGTAAATTTGAGAACAGTACAAAGTAACACTAATTCTATCTTTCAGGTTTACTTTGGCTGTAAATGTAATCTGTACTGAATGGTTCAACTTGATTTAAAACAATTCTACATCAAAACTCCATGGTGGGAGAGGCCTCACTATGCTGCTTTTACGAACTCAGAATGACATTTTGAGGTTAGAAGAGGATATATTCTTTCTTAACACTTCGCTTTTGGTAATGACTTGCTGCTCCATTTCTTGCTTCAGTATCTAGATACAAAATTAATTCAGCTCTCCTGTAACAGAGTGCTACCATCTGTAGCAAGATTTGTCTAATGAATGTATTCCCTCAGATCCTGATTTTAAATGACCGTGGTTTTTTTTCATGCACAAAAACTTCTGTAGCAGGATTTTCAGCAGTAAATTAGACTCTAAGGGGAGTTACTAATGTTTATATTAGTTCGTGTTTTCTTGAGAACTTTAGCTGTTTGGGGAAGAAAGGGTCAGAAGGTTGCATAGTTCTGTATTTCTCCCTCCCTAACTACTAGATACAGTTTATAATTTACGATTCATCTGAATATGGTGCTAGACCTTTCCTCTAACCATCCCCTCTTGGGGGAGGTTTGGGACAGCCCAAACAGTTATTTTTATCAACTCCTCCGCTATTTAAGATTCTGTTTTTAAATGTGCCAGAGATAAAGGCTTTCAAGGCACTAATCCCAAAACTGAACTTGTAAGAAGTGCACCTTCCAAGCTTCGTCTGAACATGACATAACATGATTGAAGAGGAGCACCTGGGGAATTAATGCCTTGATAATTCTGGTCTCCTGCTAAAAAACATTTATTAAAATAAAGCAGCTAAAAGAAGACTCTGTATTCAGTAACAGAAGTTTAGCATCTCTACTGAGTTAGAGTTCAGGACAATTCACTAGGCAAAATTAATGTAAGTAGACTGCAAATAATCACATTTCTGACTTTTCAAGGATCTGGATTAAGTCTCTAAACCTTAGACTGTTTTTAAAGAGTGTTGAATTAAGAAGCAGTTGCATCCTTCCTTATTTGCCTGAAACTGAGGGATAGCTCTTCTTAAAATGTTGTCCAAAATAAACTTTCCTTTTCTTTTAATCCATCAAATAACTTGGTTGTTCATACTCTGTTCTGTCAGTCATTTGTATACCACCCTTCATGTTCTGCTTTACAAAACAATTTATATAATTAAACTAAATAATACCTTTACGCTTGAATACACAATCTGGGAGCAGGTCTGAACTAGAAATTTTGTTCCAGTGTCTCTTCATAAGCAGTAAACTTACAGTGTCCTCATATGCCACTGAGCAAGCTACTAGCTCCACTGGCATGCCTGCTGCAGAGTTGGGGCTTCTCTTTCCCTTCTTCTGAGTAGGTCTCTGAAGTCTCTTATTTTCACCCATCACTTACTACTAACCAATACCGTATGCCCAGCCAGGTAAGTCTCCTGCAAGCCCTTCTTTTCTGTATTCCATTTAAGCAACTGCTTCAACTCTGCAATTTTTTTAAACATAATTTTTTTTTTCTCCTGATGATTCCTCTCAAGAAGAAGAAGAGAAGAAAACAGGAAAAGGCCTGCACATCCGTATCTTAATTTAACATTATGATTTACTTGCAAGTTTAGGATAAATTCCTCTGTTCTCAGACTGCTACCTCTGATATGGAGGAGATGGACAATGCCAACACAACTGTTATGGCGCCTCTCTGCCAGAAATGCATTAGCTTAAGTTTGCCTATTCTTCCGTTCCTCTCAGCTGATTTCTTTAGTCAAACAGCATGCCCTTTGATTGTGGCTTTAGCCTTGGAAGAAATAAGAATCTTACATGCTTCTGACAGTCAAGTGGGGGGATGTCCCTTATAGCAGGGTTCCATTGCACATACAAGTCCAATAAAGCCAATGTGTAAAATATGCTATGGTACAAATGAACAACATAAATTCTATATCACTGTTATTGCTTACACTTATGCTATTGCCCTTTAGCAGCTGCAAGGCAGCTCACTCCTCTTTCATGGCTATGCTTTAGGCATTTAAATTGAATTTGAAATTAGCCTCTCTGCTGATGTTATTACAGTCCATGTTGTGCCACAGACTTCCATGATACCCTCCAAGTAATACCTTCGGATGGTCTGACCCGAACCAATCTAAACTGAGAGATTATCATCGGTCATTTAGGTCTTGTATTTCTTTTTCTCCCTACTTGTTTCCTTAACTGTATCACTGATGTCCCTCTTCAGAAAAGTTTTGTATGCATCCCGCTAAGCTAACATGCTTTAACAATCTTTTCTTTCTCCTAACTCTGACTATTTTGTCTCCTTACCTTGTCTTCAAGACAGTTGAGGGTTTCTCCAGTGTTATGTGAATTGGTCCTGACTCTGGCATGCCTTGGCCCCAGGATACACTGCACACACCCTTTGGCTGGCTTGAGAGGTCTTCACTGCAAGGGTGTCTCATGGCAGCCTTCCATATGGCTTGCACTGACATATCCTTCTGGCAAAAGCTGAAATTTTAGGGCTTCTTTTATCGTTCCCGTTCTTTTGCCTTGTTTGGGAATGCTTGTCTCGTGATAAGGCTGTCATTCTCCATACTGATGTTGTAAAGGCAATGTTTAGCTGGTGTCATCACAGAGTTGTTTAAGGGGGCTGCAATTGCTCTTCTTCGCTTGCTAATGCAATCCAAACTCAGAGCTCAGCCCACCAAAAGTAAAATCAGCCACAGGGGATTTCCAGGTGAAGCTAGCAAAAGGGATTGTTTAGTTTTCTTAGGGCAGTAGTGGATAATGAAGCATGAAATGGATGTTGAGAGTCTAAAATGACAGTTCTGTTTATCAGTGATCCAGCATCACAAAGTGTACTCTTATGTAAGGTCTTATTGCACAAAAGCTAAACAGACAATTCAAAAAATATTGTGTACTTAATCAATGCTAATGACATCTTCCTTAATCTAGTTACAACTGTCTGTCTCTGTGCTTCCAGGGATAAAAATTTTCTTCTGAGGCATTAATGACTCCACAAAAGCAACTTCTGGAGCTTACCACATTCTTCTGAAATACTGACTTAATTGTTTCCTGCCAAAGACAAGACAGTGGACGAAAATAGCCTTTGTCAGGTTGCACAGGCTGGGTGCAAAGCATTTGCCATTAAAAAATTGTTCCAAAATAGACAAAGACATACACTGTGCTGTTCAATATGTGCTTCAAAACATTGGGATTAAAATAATCATAAGAAGTTTTAGACTGAATACTATGTAGGTCATAAGGAAACTAATTTTGAAAAATCACCTTCCTTTAATAAGAAGCTTTCCAAATCAACTCACGTCATTGCTTATTCGTAAGGAATTTGGCAGGCAGGTACCAATCCAGCTGGTATTTCCTTATAAAGCCAAGCAAAACCTATATATTCTTTCAATCCAGTATCTGACTAACAGAAGAATAAGGAGAATCTGGGTCAAGTTTTCATTTTCTTCTCTTTGCCCACCACTCCCATGGCTCTAAGCTGGTATTTCTGCAAAATTTAAGTGCCATAGCCCTAACCTGTGATTTTATAGCCAACACATTTAGCATCTGTAGAGCCCTTGGTCATGTCCAGAACTGCCATGCACCTTGACGGGTCTGAGATAGCTGGCATTGCCATAATAAGTAATCCTAGCTACATCCTAAACTTGGCCTCCTTCCTGCAGAGATGCCCATGGACCTGAACTCAGGCAGGTTTCCCAGGTAGCACCTGAGATGCACCAATGAGACCAGGCTCCTTCCACAATGTATTGGGCAGTCATTTTTTCTATACTTTCTCGTCAAGAAGTGATTTTGGTGCCTCCTTCTTTTTTCCTCCTCATTAAGAATCGTAGTATCATAAGGTTGGAAGAGACCTCTGAGATCGAGTCCAACCGTACTTGTCTCCCCACTAAACCGTGTCTCTAGGGAACTCATCCACCTGTCTTTTAAACACCTTCAGGGATGGTGACTCCACCACCTCCCTGAGCAGCCTGTTGCAATCCCTGAGCACTCTTTCAGTAAAGAAATTCTTCCGAATGTCCATTCTCAACCTCCCCTGGTGCAACTTGCAGCCATTCCCTCCTGTCCTATCACTTGTCATTTGCAAGAAGGTTCCAGTACCCATCCCGTCACAACTTCCTTTCAGGTAGTTGTAGACAATGATGAGGTCTCCCCTCAGCCTTCTCTTCTCTAAGCTAAACAACCCTAATTCCTTCAGTCTCTCCCCGTAGGACTTGTTCTCCAGCCCCCTCTCCAGCCTCGTTGCCCTTCTGTGCACACGCTCCAGCCCCTCAGTGTCCTCCTTGCAGTGAGGGGCCCAAAACTGAACACAGCACTCGAGGTGTGGCCTCACCAGTGCTGAGCACAGGGGCACAATCCCCTCCCTGCTCCTGCTGGCCACGCTGTGTCTGACACAGGCCAAGATGCCATTGGCCCTCTTGGCCACCTGGGCCACTGCTGGCTCATGTTCAGCCGCTGTGAACCAACACCCCCAGGTCCTTCTCTGCCCGGCAGCTCTCCAGCCACTCTTCCCCAAGCCTGTAATGCTGCACGGGGTTGTTGTGTCCCAAGTGCAGGACTCTACCCTTGGCCTTGTTGAGACCTTGTTGGTCTCAGCCCATCGATCCAGCCTGTCCAGATCCCTCTGCAGAGCCTCCCTTCCTTCAAGCAGATTCACACTTGCACCCAGCTTGGTGCCATCCACAAACTTGCTGAGGGTGCAGTCCATCCCTTCATTGAGATCATTGATAAAGATGTTGAACAGGACTGGACCCAGCACTGAACCCTGGGGAACACCGCTCGTTACTGGTTTTCAACTGGATTTACTTCCATTTACCACAACCCTTTGGGCCCGGCCATCCAGCCAGTTTTTACCCAGCAGAGGCTGTGCCTGTCCATGCCGATGGCAGCCATTTTCTCCAGCAGAATACTGTAAGAAATGGTGTCAAAGGCTTTACTGAAGTCCAGGTACACCACATCCATTAAACAGGTAACCTTGTCATAGAAGGAGATCAGATTGGTCTCGCAGGACCTGCCTTTGGTGAACCCATGTTGGCTGGGCCTGATCACCCAGTTGTCCTGCGCGTGCTGTACGATAGCACTCAAGATGATCTGTTCCATGACCTTCCCTGGTAGCAAAGTCAGACTGACAGGTCTGTAGTTCCTCGGATCCTCCCTCTGACCCTTCTTGTAAATAGGCGTAACATTTGCCAGTCTCCAGTCTAGCGGCACTTCCCCAGTCAGCCAGGACTGCTGGTAGATGAAGGAAAGGGGTTGGCGAGGACCTCTGCCAGTTCCCTTAATACCCTTGGTTGGATCCCATGTGGCCCCATGGATTTGTATATGTCTAATTGGCCAAGGAGGTCTCTAACCAAATCCTCCTGAACAGCTGGAGCTTCATTCCCACTATCTTCCAGCTGAGGTGTCTGAGTATCCCGAGATCATTCCTCTTTCAAGTTAAAGACCAAGGCAAAGAAAGCGTTGAGTACCTCTGCCTTGTGCTCATCCCTCATCGCTACTGTCCCTTCTGCACCCAGCAAGGCAGGGAGAGTCTCCTTTGTCTTCCTGCTGCCGTTGATGTATTTGAAAAAGTTCTTTTTGATGTATTTGAAAATGTTCTTTTTAATGTCTTTGACCGAAGCAGCCAGTTGAAGTTCTAGTTGGGCTTTAGCCCTTCTGATCCCTACACAATCTCACCTCACGCTTGTAGTCCTCCTGCGATCCTGCCCCCTCTTCCAAAGCTCATTAACTTTCTTCTTTTTCCTGAGATCGCTACAAAGCTCCCTACTCAGCCAACCTGGTTTTCTTCCATGCTGACTTGTTTTACAGCACACAGGGATGGCCTGCTCTTGTGCTGCCAGGATTTCCTTCTTGAGGAGCATCCAGCCCTCTTGCACCCCTTTGTCCTGTAGAGCCACCTCCCAGTGTACTTGATCAAGCAGCCTTCTGAAGAGTTCAAAGTCTGCCCTTCAGAAGTCCAGGGTGGCAGTTTTGCTGACCCCTCTCCTCACTGCCCCAAGAAGCGAGAATTGTACCATATCATGAGCACTGTGCCCCAGGCGTCCTCCAACTGTCACCTCTCCCACGAGGCCAGCTCTGTTCACAAACAGCAGATCCAGCAGGTCACCCTCTCTAGCTGGTTCATTCAGCAGCTGTGTTAGGAAGTTGTCTTCCATACACTCTGTGAACCTTCTAGACTGCTTCGTTCTGCTGTGTTGTACTTCCAGCAGACATCTGGGAGGTTGAAATCCCCCAGGAGGAGGACGAGACGTGATGGTGAGACTTCTCCTAGGTGTTTATCAATCTGAGCTCATCAATCTGTTCATCCTGATTGGGTGCCCGATAGCAGACTCCCACCACAATATCTGGGTTACCACGAACAGGACTTAGTTTAACCCATAAACACTCTACCTTATCATCGCTACTACTGAGTTCTATACAGTCAAAACACTCTGATGTATAGAGTAACCTCACCACCTCTCTTTTCTAGTCATTCCTGCCTAAGTAGCTTATAGCCATCCATGGCAGTGCTCCAGTCATGCAAGTCGTACCGTAATTTTCCTGCCTTGCCACAGCTTCCCACTCCTTCTGTTTGTTCCCCATGCTGCGTGCATTACTGTAAATGCGCTTCAGATGAGCTGTTGACCCCCCTCTTTTACCATCCTTCTAGATGGAGATCTTAGGCTACCGCATCACCCCTCAGAGCCTGGGGTGCTGTCCCCATGTTTAATTCTGTTAGGGTGGTTGATGTTCCCCTCCCCCTTGCAGTCTAGTTTAAAGCTCTCTCAATTAGTCCTACCAGCTTCTTTGAGAGAGCCCTTTTGCCCTTTGCAGACAGGTGCACCCCATCACCTGCCAGCAGGCCTGGTATGCACACCAACCCACTATTGAAGAACCCAAAGTTTTGTTCTTTACACCACGTTCTCAGCCATTCATTTAATTCCTGGCTCCTTCTCTCATCATTCCCTATGAGAGAAGAGAAGACCACCTGTGCTCCTGAATCCTTAACCACTTGCCCTAGAGCTTTAAAGTCCTTTTTAATAGCCCTAAGGTTTTTGGTAGTTCTTTCATTATTTCCTAGTTGGAAAATGACTAAGGGATAATAATCCATGGGCTTGACTGTCTTGGGAAGTTTCTTAACCACGTTGCTGACCAAGACCCCAGGTAGACAGCAGAGCTCCCTTTGTAATGGGTCAGGTCTGCATATTGGTCCCTCTGTGCCCTTTAGGAGGGAATCCCCAATGACTACAACCCTCCTCTTCTTAACAAATAATACTCTAGGAATTGAAGTATTAATGTAAGGAGGGCTGGAAGCCCCTTGTTTCAACATATTCTCAGCATGACATTGTTAAAGTTCAGATCTCCAAATGGTTTCAAAATCTTTTTGTAGAAAGAAAATGCGACTACCAGCACTCCCAATGGTATCAGGGCATGAGTTACAATTCCCAGGAAGCAAGGGTAAAAACACTTTTGTAGTAATCACCCATTTATAAAAACAACTTCATGTCTTAAGGAGCCAGATGAGATGCCTTGAAATAGATCTTTCCTATTGCTAATTGCTGTCAGTTCTCATAGAATGAAATCCAACAAATGTCATCAAAGAAAAATCATATTTAAGTGTTTAGGATGATAGCTGATACCTCTAACATTACTAATTTTTCCTCTGCTTTTACTGAATTCCGGTCTTGTTTGTCTTAGTGAGGCAGCCATACTTGTGTGGGAAAATGCTTGAGTTGGTGGGCTGTTATTTTGGAAACTGAAGATTTTAAGTCAAAAATGTTTCCAGTGAAAACAAAGAATTTCTGTTTCAGAAGACTGCCAAACTACTTGTTGCCTACGGCTTGCCCCATGCCACAGTATTTGTTTGTCTCTTGGGAGGGGAGAGGGTTTACAGATTAGCGTAAGAAGACAACAAAACAGGCAACAAATGCGTCTTCTTGCATGTTCCTCTGCTGTCTGACAAGACTCCACAGAGAGGTGGAGTGGTTCACCACAGTACTCTGGAAACAGGTTGAATTGGCCTCCACCCTCTCAATTCCAGCTGCTGCTGCTAAATGCTCGCTACACAGTCCATCAAAAATTACAAAGGGCTCTATAAACTGCAAGCAGTTTGTGACTATCTCCTCATTCACCTGCTTCTCACCTTTTAAGCATAGTGAAGGCAATGCAGACACAAAAGGATGCTTGCCCTTGTTTATTGCCAGCACATCACTGAAGTCAGAGGGAAAGAATTTTGTGTCTTAGGTAGAAGGAAGTTTTAAAACACCAGTGAAAAATGCCACAGTCCCTTTAAGTATTTTTCAAAATGTATGACACACATTTATAGAAGTTACTGCTTGAAATTACAGCTTTATTAGCAAGTAAAGAGCTAAAGAAAACTGAGAAAGTATATGCTAGAGTACTGCTAAAATTTGGACCTACATTTCCCCAACAGCTTGACTCTTTTAATCTTGGAATACAATTGAGATTTTGCGATCTAGTTTGACTGATCTAGAATCTGGCTTTCAGATACATAGTACTTGTGCTGCTTGTTCCAGAGAGACTATATATCATTTTGATCAGCGCTCAAAGTTGAAGTTCCTCCTAAAGCCAAGAAAATAGCATTTACTGAGCCATATCCCATTAAATATTTATGAATCATATCACGTTAAGTAAAAATAGAAAAAGATACTGTGAGAGAAAATAATATTTAAATTTATTTCCATCCATTTAATTCCCATCTGAAGGGAGTTCTTCTGAAGGTCTGCTTAAATACGATCCATGTTTGTTTGCACACAAAACAAACCCCTTTCAAAATAGTTATAAGACATCCCAGTGTGCAGTATATGGGATGTGAAAGGCAAAACTGATGACTAACGCTCTAGGCATTATTTATTAACTTTAATTTATACTATCTCATATCCTGCTGTCAGCTCACTACTCCTCCTCCTTTTTTATTATAGATGAATGAAAACTGATGCTTTACATTCTTTTTAAGCCATCAAAATATGTTAATTATTTACAGTAAACCATCACAATGAATAAGGACTCATATCCCTGAAGTTTTCAGCTTCTTATTGCAGCTCTTTCTTGGTTTAAGCATTCTTTAAAGAAAAAAAAAATTGAATTACACCAAACAAAACATGCCACATCTCTCTTCAGAGTTTTACAGGGCCAAATTTAAGAGAATCGGAGATTGTCAACGCAGATAATTCGTCAGTCTTTTGAAATGATATTACACTCATGTGCTATAAGCTTGCAAGTCCAAGTGTGCTTTCAAACACAAGGAAAAACAGTATAGAAAATGGGAAGGGACTGTCTGTTGATATAGGTTCAGAACACAATACTGATTTCAATGTGAAGTCTTCATGAAGATACTTATTGTGAACAACTTCAGGTACAGTAACTAAAAACCTTCAAATATAGGTTGCAGGCCTTTTTTCTGTAATGCTAAACCCCAAACCCCAGTAAATTAACATAATGCTAAACCCTAGTAAACTAACATACACAGCCCCGTAGCTTCTGACAGCACCTGCCTGCTGCAGGCCAGGAGATCTGATTAGCTGGGGACGTGAGCCGGTAGCTGTGCTCTGAAATCCAGAAAGTCACAGTCTCCTTGACATTTTATAGTAGAGCAAAGCCTTAGAGCCTTCATTTTGCAGTGGGGAAGATCTAGCTTCAGCTTTTGTTTTTGGAACTGAAACCCGTTAGCCGCGTCCCCAGGAGGGATTTCAAGCACTGGTTGCAGTGGAATAATTTTTACCTCTCACTCCCCTTGAGGCTGTGCCACAGTAAGCAAAGTGTTGGTGGTTCAAAATGTCAGAGAAGGAGAAAAGCATGGGGCTGGCTGTGACCCTGTAGCTCCTTAACTTGGGTGGTCAGAATGAGCAGGCGTGGGATTGTAGACTGTCCTAGAAGGACTGCAGCAGTATTTTAACACTTTCATGTGTATCATCTATACTTTCAGCAACATAGCAGTGCAATTAGGTGGTCATGGCTTCATCTAGAAAGAGAATTAAATATCTCTTGCTGTAAGGACAACTGAGATCTATATGTAACCCATATTAAATGAAGCTTTCCAACAAAGCCTCCATGATTGCCCAGGCCAAACACAGGTATTGTGCAGACACAGCTTTTGCACCTATCACTGGTCCTCTACACAGAAGCACATCGGGCACTGGGTGTCTAAGAATCACAAGACTAATCCCCGAAGGCTTAGAAATTTTCTAGATCATAACTAATAGTTACCAGCTTTTTAATTTCTAAGGAACAATCCGTATTCTTTTATGAGCACTGATCTAGGCTGAAAAACTTCTTTTTATATAGTTTCTGGTACTTACAGCAAGCTTAAAGGACTGCTTTTATCTCTTTAGAGTGGATGAACTACAGCAGAAGAAATTCAATTATTTGAATTTGAAAGTTATGAATCACATCTTTAACACAGAATGACTGGTTTGTGTCAGCATTGGACGCTGTCATGGTTTTATTTACATTTGCATAATGGAAGGTATGTTATGTGTTATATGCATTATGTGACAAAGATAGATGAGGATGTACAGTATTCCCTTCCAACTATATTGCAGATGCTGAGAGAAGTGATTCATACCTATAGACTACTAGATGCAGCAAAGAAATTTAAAAAGGTCTTTTGCATCTCTAACTGAAAAAGCAAGGATTGAATATTATAGCATAAATTAAATGTAGACATAACAAAAAGAGTTTAATAGTATTTTAAAAAATATTGTGGGAATCTCTGACCTGAAGAATGTAGAATTTAAGGCTAGGAGGGGTTACTTTGGGGTAAAAGGATTTTGTTTCCTTATTGTGTTCTTACTTTTAAGCCCTTGAAAGGACTCCTATCCCAGTCACCTGGTTTGTGTGTATCATCAAGTAGATCTCCATCTGCAGAGCTAAAGGCACAGCGGTATTAGTCTGAAAGTGATAAATCCAAAGAGAAGTAGGGATGTTGGTTTTTAAAACAATGTTTTCACACTTTCAAGCCACTCCATATTCAGGAAGTGCTTGTCTTCTCCATGTTGTCCTAAGGAGCCACGTTCTCATGCTATGAAGCATCCTGAACAGAGACATCCCCCTGCACTGAGCACAGACAGTGGCCCCACTCACAGCCCATGTCTGTCACTGAACAATGCACACTAGTCTTGCCCTGGCCTGAGTTACAATATCTTCATCCAGTTGCAAAGGGTCAAGCTAGAGATCAGCTTTGGCAAAGAGCTTTCCGAAACTTCAGTCCAGTCTCTTCATGTGAGTCTAAACCAAACCTACTTTGAATTTGGAGGAATAAGAGTTTCAGAGTGAATAATTTCCAAAATGTGGAAAGTGTTACTTTGCTATTCCCTATTTTGTAGTTTTAGCAAGAGTTTGAACCATGGATGTGGTTGAAAACTCTGATGGAAGTTGCTGTGACTATATTTACAGGCCAGTAAAATACAGGAAATACTAAAAATCTTTGGAGGATTGGGGATGATGAGATTAGCACATTAGTTTATCTGTTTGTAGAATTCAGAGAATTTGGAAAAGACTTTCTTGAGCTTATTGAGTCTTTAAATTTAATCTTACTGAATCTTTAAACCTCTGTAAATCCCCCTTGTAGGTACTTATGAGCTGAACTGCCAGGGTTCTGTCTGGGAAGAGTATGTGGAGCTTTCCAACATCCTTCATAACAACAAAATAAAAAGCCTTTCACTTCCCTAAATGACTAAGATACATAATGGCTTAGACCATAAGACTTATTTTTTGCATTGCCATTCTTGTAGCAAACTTTGAGTAAATTTAAATACTAATTTTTTTGAGCAGTATTTTAGACGCATAGCTATTCATCTCACAGCCCCTTCTTAAACCAGGGACCATTGGCAATGTGTATTACTCAGAAACTGGAGCAAAAACATATACTATAATATCATAAAGTTAATGTTTAGCTGAATAAACTCAATTTTAAAACAATAAATATCTGTAAATAGTGTCATTATCAGCAGCTACAGATATACTGTTGGTGTATCCCAAATTTCTGGGAGTTTAGTGGGTTAGTAGGTTATTCAATCCATTTGCTTTTTTCCTTGATTATGAATGGTAGTTACTAGCCACCAGAAAATCATGACGCACCTCTTTGATGATTTCTTTTTTGTTTCAGCTTGTTGGTTTTTACCAGGAAGGCTTTCTTATTTTTTTTATCAATTTGGCAGTTCATCTAGTCTTGCAGTCACTGCACATCTTTTGTTGCATTACATCACACAAGTAAACGAATCAGAAACAAAATGGGGCTATTATTTCGGTTTGTTTCTGATGAGTCGTCAGGTATCTGGGTCAAAACCCCTGAAGATTTAAATCCATATTCTATGGATTGTCTGGTGATTCTCACCACGTTCATTGTATGAAGTAGCACTTCGTCTGCAGAGACTTGGAGTCACTTACAGACCCACTGAGTCCATCAAATCCCTATTCAGAAAATTGTTCAGAAACAAAAGGGCCAGTTGACGAAAGGAATATGCATAAAGTCAGAGCAAAGAAATGCAATGGTTCTAAATATTTTTTAGCTCAGCTGATCTACCTCTCTTGCTCCCTTGATTGTGTAAACTTTCTTTGTAGCTTTTACATACTAGTGAAACTTTCTCTGCTAGTAAGAGCTCATTGTAGCAGGAAAGCTTTGCAAAATCTGTCCCACTGCTGGGGAAAGCGGAGAGGATGGTGTTTGAGACTGTATGTGGGGAGTAGAGGGCAGGGAGGGGAAGGGAAGCCACCACTGACTAGAATTTAGTTTTCCTTTTATAACTTCTTCTTTCTCATTTATTATTATTATTCAATCTCTACAATTTTTCGAGTTTCATTGGACTTTATTCCCTGATACTTTTTCTCAAAAGTTAAAAGACCATGTACTAAATCTTGACTGAAGGCAATTCAGTATGGAGCCATCAAATGCTTTACCCTAGCTAAAGATCTCTCTTCGTCCTAAGTGCAGGTTGCACTCAGTTTACACTACAGCAAGTTTCTAGTTGATACAATTCTTGACGTGTTTCCACTGAAGCTTCATGTGCCGGAGCAGGAGTGGGCTCTGAAGGGCAGAGGGGATATTTCACATGCAAGATACATTTTTGCAAACTGCTCTCAGTTCTCATCTTGGTATGCTGACATCCCTCCAGAAAGGCTTGGGGATTGGTATCCTGAAACTTGTGGTGCTGCTGTAAAATTTAGCTGTCATACCTCAAAGTTAACAATCTAGTTACAGGATTTCAAGGGCTTTAGAAATATAATGGAACAGGTTGTTCAGTTCCTGGAGAATAAGTGGCTTAATAATTTTGGGGTGAATAATGGGTTTCCCATTGGAAGAATCTATGAATGAGTGCTAAAAAGCCAGAGTGCATAATATAGAACAAGGGAATGATTTACATGATAGTAAAAGAGGTAACTTCCCAGAAAGAAGTAATATGTTGGTGATTGTAAGAATTTCAGTTGTCTTTTCTAGAAGGGTGGCAAGAGAGGTGACTTTTGTGCAAATTTCCCCAGACAGCTCCTTGACCTTGGTGAATCTCTTCTTGCAGGAGAGGTGTGCTGATATTCTTCCTCTGGTGGGCATGCCCTACCTCTACATGTGTCAGGTTTCAATAGTTTATTGCTGCTCCATACCACTGAGGCAGGGGTGGATGTTTCTGTGTCACGTAAAGGCACTAATTTTAAAATTAATTATTTTTTTTAAAAAAAAAAGAAAAAAAGCAGTAAGATTTCTTTCTCAATTGCAACCAGCATATTCAGCCTCTGGAACTCTCAACCCTTCATGCAGGGCAACATTTTCTACATTTTTGCCCTTATCAGCATTCTTATTAAGTCCTTACTGGTCTTGTCAGGAAAGTGATATTATAGACCTGTTGTAAACAAAAAAGTTTGTGCCTATTTACAGATGATGCATATCTACAAGAAATGCTACAATAGAGCAATTTGGGAAAATATCGACAACCATTCAAATAGAAATATCTTGGATTCAATTATTTATTAAATTTTACTAGCAGCTGGACCAATTTTTTCTACCCAGGTTTATTTACTGAAAAAAATGCCAAAAGATGGAGTCATGGAGTAGCATCTTCCACTGTAAAGTCTTTGAAAAAACTAGCTTCTTGGCAAGACTCAGGCCCAATTCCTTCACAGATCCCTTTTATTTCAGCAGAACCACTTTAAATTTTAAATACAACTGAATATGGAAACGTACATTTGTTTTTAAATAAAAATTACCAGCATCTTACTCCTTTTTAAAGCCTGAAATGTAGCAAAAATTGTTTGTATTTTATTTGATTATCTGCAATTAAGAAGTCTAGTTATAATCATGCTGACTTCTTGTATTAGCCTGTAATTCTTTGCCAGGGTTAACAGGTCCCAATGATGTCACTGTCAACATGCAAGTGGCCTCTGCTCGGGTAGATTCTCCTTTCCCGTCAGCTGCTCTTTGCTCCACTAGCAGCTCTGACAAAATATTCCAGCTTTCCTCACAGGCTCTGTTATTTTAGCTCTTAGAAAGAATGTAACATTGTGAACTGGGACACTTTATTGCACAAAGGATGACCTTAAGAAAATTCTTCTCAGTCTTTCCCCTCATGAGACTCTTAAAGACTTCAGATCTTAAAACAATCAGTCTTGGGGTTTATTTTTCTCTTTCCAAACTATCTTTTTTTGCATCCCTGTGCTAGGTGTTACTGCTTTGTATAATAGTAGGATGATACACTGTCAAATGGTGATACTGGTCAATTTTCTAAACACTCCTAAAACTAGAAACATATCTCCAATTTATGGAATGTGTCTTTTTTAAGAAGATAATAAGTCAGTATGTAAAACAAACCTATCAGAACCCTTCCCCTTTAATCTTAACATTTAATCTCCATTTCTATCAGAAGTTAACTTATTGATGGGTTCTTCATCACCTTCCTCCTGCTTGATTTCTTCTCACTTACAGAAATCTCTAGATTTTCTAGCAATGTGTGTTTTGCTACACTTCAGGCTGTAAGCCTTTTGCTTCAGAACTCATCTAATTCAATAGACAAACAATAGAAAATCATCAAAAGGTTATGAAAATTTGCAGTTTGAGATAGAGCAGAACTATTAGTGAATATGGCTCAAATTTAGCAACATCAGTCAAAAGTAAAAAGATATTTAATTATGCTTTCACAGGCAATTCTAAATTGTTTTCCCCTACTCCTCAACTGGACTCCAAACTAGAACGCTATGTTCATGGAGCCAAGATAAGTTTTCGAGTGCAATTCAGAGTCTGATAACGGGGTCCTCCAAGGGCTATAAGGTAAAACGGGTCCCAGAAAGAAAAAGACAAAAGAAGCATAGTTCAGACCCCAGAGGCACTCATCTGAGAAGTGGGAGCCCTGAATGCTGCTTTTTACATCAAATTTTGCATGCTGAAGTCAGCAGCTGTAACACATAAGGGGTAGCTGAAAATCAGCATCAGCACCTACTGCTAGCCCTCTATTTAAAACTAAAATATTTTTTAGTTACTGTGAGCACCTGCATGATTCAGCACGTCCCTGCAGGGGATCTCTGGATTCCTTTTGAATACTCCTTTCCTGACCCCATCAGCCATTTTCTTGGCAGCAAGATAAGAACCAGCAAGTTTATAGAAAATACCCTGGTGAAGGCAGCCTTGCAGACTACTGTAGAACATTCTTCTCAGGTGCAGGACAGCAGACTTGAGCCCTTTTGGTCCTCTAAAATGAACAGCCCAGCAGTCTCCTGTTATAGAAAAGATGGCCACAGGTGCTGCCGACCTGTTTTAGTGCTGTCAGAGAGCAACAGTACGCGTTCCCTCAGAGGATAATGCTATGGTCTGCATCGCACAGGGAAGAACCTTGAATTTCACACTTTAGATACCAGAGGCTGGGTTTGAAGATCAGAAAGGTGGGGTAACTGGGCACAGCCCCATCCTTAGTCTTTCGTACTGGCTAGCTCTGGGTAGCTACCTGCACAATGCACAGACCTAAGGCAATTCATTTTTGCTGTAAACATTCAGTGTTGAGTATGGGACAAGAACTCTAGACTTAAAACAGGGATACTTGTGTTTGGGTTTGGATTTGGCTTCTAGTTTCCATATTGATCTTGGGTAAGGATGCCCAAGACAAACAAGGCAGGCATTGTAATTACTAACTTGCAGCTGATCATTCCATTGTTTTTATGTTCACACCATATAAACACACATACTTGATGAATATACATCCTGTCCATGAAGTTTACTATAATTTGTGATTCACATCATGATTCGCAATATAATTTTTAGACCTAGATTGTCTGTATCAGCTAAAGATTATTTTTGCAGACAAGGATTGGAAATAACAGAGTGGAGAATTAGCAGCTATTCATTGACTTCCCATTTAATTAGAGCTTACTGCAACATTTTCCAGCAAATGAATGAAATTCCTTGTTACCTGCTGATTAGCTTTGAGCTGACTCTTCCACACCAGTTAATCAGTCAGGCACTTCGACATTATACCAAGATGTGTAGGATGCTATCATCCTCTTGATTGTGTAAATAATTTCTGTTAAAATGCAAACCTTGAACTGATGAACAAAATTATGGAAAAAAGTGTGATGAGTAATATTTTTTCCAACATCAATACAATCTGACTGACAACATCATGTTGTCTTTTCTCATATATCATTTTGAAGAGCTATCTAGTAAGTAAAACAGGTATAAAAATGGAACAGATTCTGAGGTGCTACTGACTTTAGAAGAAAGGTCACTCCCTTGTGAAACCTGATATTGCATTGTTTATTTGTGCACACCAAAAAAGTCAGTATTTGCTGAGTCATGACACTCCAAAAATTCCAGTGAGGGGCATCACGAAAACAAGATTTAGAACAGCTGTTAGACAGCTACATACAAAAACCTAAAGTAAAGTCACCCTACCCTTCTCCAAACATATCCTTAACATCCAAAGTCAGAGATATCTGTGACAACATTGTGAGTTATGATCCAACATGCTTCCTGTGAGCATGGAGATAGGACATTTGCAACTGAGACATTGAGGGAATGATAGGACTAGAACAAGCACGTCTAGCATTTTGAGAGCAAGTTTCCCCCTTCAGCCTCATAGTATATGCCTGGACAACTTGTCATAGCTAAGAGCTTTCTTTGGCCAAGGAGCAAAAAAACTTTTGCGCCTCATGTTCCCCTGCTTTAGCAATGCAATCTGTAGCCCATTCCTGTGCATGTTGTAACCTCACCTCTTCTCCTCCCTAGCCATTCTTCCTTTTGTCCCTTGTATTTCTACAGTATGGGTAACCGCGGCAGCAGCTACAAACACTATGGAAGGCTGAAGTAAAGCTCAGGAGGCACCAGCGAATCCGCAAGGAAGCATTGTGAGAGGTATCTGCCCTAACCAACATGTCGGGGTCAAGGTAACACAGCGGCAGATATCCTCAAAGCAACTAGATATGGTTGCTGTTGCCTAAGGGAGGGTAGAGATCCTACAGTACCTCTTTTCCTTATCAGAGCTATCAGGATCCTGCCACCACATCAATCCTGCTCTGTCCTCTTCTTTGCCAGAATGGACTGCTTCTTCCTCCACCTGCCTCTTGCTGGCTGACATGCTCACAGGAGGGTCTGCAAACTGCCTGCTCCCAAGTGGCACTAGGCTTAGGAGCAAAGGACAGTACAGGACAGAGACCATTCCCCTGTCTGTCAGAGTGAAAATGCAGGTGTTACGTTCTCTGGGTGTCACAGAGGGATTTCCTCCTCCAATCTGCCTTGTGCACTTCACTGCCCCCTGAGCACCTCTTGCAGCCAGGGTTGGTCTGCCAACATCCTAGACAGAAAGACAGAATCACAAAATCACAGAATATTCTGAGCTGGAAGGGACCCATCAAGATCACCAAGTCCAAATCCCTGCTCCTTTCAGAATAACCTGAAACTAAACCATATGTCTAAGAGCCTTGTGCAGATGCTCCTTGAACTCTGACAGGCTTGGTGCTGTGACACACTTCCATGGAAACCTATTCCAGTGATCAACCACCCTCTCAGTGAATAACCTGTTCCTAATGTCCATTTTGAACTTCCCGTTATGCAGCTTATTTCCATTCCTCATGTCCTGTCACCGGTCATCAGAGAGAGGAGATCAGCACCTCTTCCTCCACTGCCCACCCTGAGGAAGCTGTAGACGGGAAGTCTTCTCTTCTCCAAGCTGAACAAGAGAAGTGACCTCAGCTGCACCTCTTAAATCTTGTCCTCGAGGTCTTCACCATTGTAGTCACTCTTCTCTGGACACACTTAAATAATCCGATCTCCTTCTTACATTGAGGAACCCAAAACTGCACGCAGTACTGGAGATGCGGCCACATCAGTGCAGTGTGGAGTGGGACAGTCACCTCCCCCAACCAGCCAGCTACACAGTATCACAGTATCACAGTATCATAAGGTTGGAAAAGACCTCTGAGATCATCGAGTCCAACCTATGACCCAACACCTACACCTACTCCCACTTGTCAACACCATGTCACTAAGTGCCTCATCCAATCTCTCCTTAAACACCTCCAGGGACGGTGACTCCACCACCTACCCAGGCAGCGCATTCCAGTGGCCAATCACCCTCTCAGTAAAGAACTTCTTCCTAAAGTCAAACCTGGACAAGGTTGGCCCTTTTGGCTGCCAGGGCACCCTGCTGACTCATATTAATCTTCCCATGAATTCAGACTCCAAGATCTCTTCACAGGGCTGCTCTCCAGCCCTCACTTTGTACACATAACCAGAATTACCCTGTCCCTGGTGGAGAACCTACACTGGCTCTTGTTAAATTTCACAGAGTTAGTGATTGCCGAGCTCTCTGGTCTATCCAGATCCCTCTACCATTAAGGGAGTCCACAGCTCCTCCTAGTTCAATATCATTGGCAAACTTACTTAATGTACATTTAATTCCCACATCCAGATAATGCACAAAAACCTTAAAGAATATTGGTCCTAAAATTGAGCCCAGGGGAACCCCACTTGTGGTGGGCCACCAGCCTGATGTAACCTCATTTGTTGTAACTCTTCGAGCCTGACCTATCAGCCAATTGCTCAGCCAACGTATTACAGACTTGTCTCTCTGTGTGCTGGACATTTTGTCCAGAAGGGAGTTCCAAGAGATAACAGCAAAAGCTTTGATAAAATCCAAAACCCCACATCTACTGTCTTCCCTTATTCAACTAGATGGGTGACACTGTCATAAAAGGAAATTAAGTTAGCTAAGCTAGGACTTTCTCTTGATGAACTTGTGCTGGCTACCACCAATGACTGCATTGTTCCTTAACTTCTTTTTCGTTTTTTCAGTAACTTCCAGAACAAACTTCTCCATAACTTCAGCATGTACTGAAGTGAGACTGAAAGGCCTCCAAATACCAGGGTCTTCCTTCTCATCCTTCTTGAAAATTGAGATGCCTTTTCCAGCTTTCAGTCAACTGGAATCTCTCCACCCTCCCAAGACCACTCAAAAATAATGGAGGGAGGTTCCACAATGACATTGGTCAGCTCTTTCAGTACCCTGGGATGACTCCCATCAGGGCCCATACGCTTACGTAAATCCAGTTGGAGCAGATGACTCTATATGTCACAGGAGAAAAGTCAAATTGTCTGAAGGGCTTGAAAGTCCTACTCATAAGGTTGCAGTTATTCACAAGGTAGTGTCATTTTTGACAGGAACAGGAACACTGGACAGTTCTCTTCAATGTTACTGTCAAAAGTACTTATGCTCCTGACTGTGAGAGCTGTGGTCTTTCTGTTTGTGCCACTGTCACACACGTGTGGCAGTTAAGAGTCATGTGAGTGACTGAAGATCTGACACAGACAGACAGGCAGCTGTTGTGGCTATAGATAGGGATGGAGGAGAGTCAGAGGTGAGTAGGTAGTGTGTGTCTCGGCTGGCACTCCATCATCTCTGAAGGAGATCACTTCTTGTGCACAGAGTGGGTCGCTAAATGTGCGAACAATAAATTAAAAGCTAAAGCTTAATTACATTTCTTAACAACTAATGAAGCAAAGACCTTTTATACTACTGTTTCCTTATTTCCAGTTCTGGCAATTTAACAGAAACTGAAAATCTCAAGTTTCTTTTGGGAAGGAGTAGGGAAAAGCAGAATTTCTTCATTCTTGTTTCTTCTAATTTTTTTTTTTTCTTATTACTAGCCACATATCAAGAATCTGTCTTTAGGTCTCCCTTAACTTATTTCTTCTAAATTACAAAAAATTTCTTTAATAACATCTTGAAAGTTTATGACTGCAGCTTATAAAGTCCCTACTAGTAACTGGGAATATATTTAACTGTAGCTTCAAGGCATTTTCTGTTTTGCTAATACTTAGCAAAATGGTATTCTGTGTATTTTAGTTATGTGTATTTTAATTTTACTGGATGTGTATAATAAAAATGCCTATATGGCACATCTTTCACTTGGCTTGCATAGAACAGGGTTTGCTCTGTTATTGGGACTTCTAAGTTAAAATAGCTAATCCTTTTTTCTCCATATCAAATAATCAGTTTTTATATAGTGCTATGTTTAATAGACTAATTATGGCAAAACCATGTATCCCTGATTTTATGATACCCTCTTCAAAGGCAATTATACTATGAATTATAGTATAGCTTGTGACCTTCCTCACAGATAACTAGGCAGTTGGTGCTACATCCAATTAACCTGCTTTTATCACAAGAGACATTCAAAATGTATCATTGGGATTGCTTTCATAATGTTGATATCAGCTATGTATACACAGCCAAAACAGTAGTCATATAACTCTAAATGTATTCACTACAGTTTCTGCATCATCAGAGCCAGGAACAGGGTTGCCTGATTTCAGCTGATCCTATTTCACTTTAATATTTCTGAAATAATATCTACACAAGGAAAATTGAAATGAACACAAAACTTTCACACCCGGAAAAGATTAAGCAAATAACTGAATTTATGAAAAGGCAGAGACAAACACAATGTTTTGTTTAGTTCTCATATGGATTTTTTTTCCACTTGAATTAACATAGCTGATATTGCCTCATAATCCATAACATGGTTTATTTAATGCAAGTGTTCTCTAAGAGATAGAGTGTCAGGAAGAGACTGCAAAAGTAATCTTGTAGGTTTGGGCTAAGCATGATCTTAATCTAATTGGGTCCTTAGTCTCTTCTCCTGTAGCTAAAGAAAAGGCACCATAATATTGCTTTATTGGATTGCAAGCTCTTCAGTGTCTTCCTCTGTGTTTGTACGCTGTCTAGTGCCATGGAGACTTCTCCCCGGTTAAGGCCTGTGGGTGCTGCTGCAATATAAGTAAATTAGAATAAAGGGAGTGAAATGAGAAAAAGATTGCTATAGACATTCTGTCTGTGAAAATTAAGTTCTCTTCTAACAAAAAAAATAATCCAGGTAGAAATATAGACATTTCCTCAAAAAATCTTAGTGGAGAGGAACAGTCATCCTTGTGGCTGATCTTGCTTTAGGAGAGAATCGGAATAGAATTAGGCTGAGAAACTTGCTTATAGCTGAGAACGCTCAAGGAACATATTTAAGGCATGAGTTGGCCCTTTTGTCTAAAAAGCAATAAACAACCATCAAAAGAAATGGCAAAGCCAAGAAGGGTTTAAAGGTTGGAATCTATTAGAGCAATATTTCCTCATACCTAGAGCTGAACGTTCCTCCTCTGAATGATCATGTCATTTCCTTGTTGGAAGCAATGAGTATTGATCTCAAAAAAACCACCCATTTCATCCCACTGTCTTGTCTAGAAGTCTCCTCCAGAGTCTAACTTTGCATCCTTCATCTGGAGTTTTGGACAAGGGGAAACATTCATCTGCATGAGAATAGAACAAGAGTGTATGTTTAACCAAAGACCTGTCTAGTTACTTTGAAAGACAATGGAGCGAAGCAGGCTATGAGGTCCTCAGAGCTCTGTAAAAAGGTCCAAAGTTTTGAAACAGAAAATGTGGAAATATGCTTTTCACCATCATACTCCTGCTTTTTGGATTCTAGTGTGGCTCTAGTCTGCACACACACTTAAAAACCACGTGGATCAGAGAGATGAGCAGATTTCAGTGAGGTGCCGCCGCCAAGCAGCTTGTCTCTGACTTTCACAGTCCCTTTGAAATCACTAAGGGCACCACCTCCTAACGGAGGCCCCATGGAAAGAGAAACACTTGAATTCTGTTTACTTTAAGTAGTCTTGAGTAATCTTTGCACATGTATCACAAAATCAATGTAACTTAAATAACCTTAATGTTCCACAGTCTGCTCCTAACACTCGTGGAAATAAAGCCTGAAGGATTTCCCCAAAATCCATAGTGGGTGTGCAGCGGACCTGGCTTTAAAATTGGATCTCTTTTCATCCCAGACCTGTATTTCACTCCGCCAGAGTAGGATCCCCTCCACTTTATTTCATAAAATCTACTGGTTGGCTTTAGGACAGCTGGAAAGCAGCACGTGAGCAGCTTCTCAGGGTACAAAGCACTTTTTGCCCAAACAAATAAATAATTCAACCATATTTACCTCACGGCCCTGTTCAGGGCAAGGGTGGGACATATTATTTTCCTCATACACTGCCCCTCCAAAGTGCAAAGGCTTTTACTCAGCAGTAGTCCTGTGACACCTAGTTTACATTTTCATACCACTGTGTAAATATACTCCTCCTCCCCATGCCCCAGTGGGGTAGGGGAATAAATGTTTGATTTCCTCTTCATAGCCAGGAAAGCTGGCACATGCAGTCTGTGACAGCAAGGCACAGCTTTGAGCTTCTTTGGAAGGACTAAAAAATCATAAGCATAGAAATATTTGTTGGCAGGGAGCTCTGAAGAACATTTAGTCCAACCTTCTGCTCTAAGCAGGACTATTTTCAGAAAAAAAATCAGCAGACTCAGTACTCTGTAAATACTAAGTAAAGACCGAGATTAGGCGAGATTCTTCAAAATTATACAAAATATACATAATCTATAATTTTGGACTGTTGGAGTCATTTTTCCCCAAATCACAGCTATTTGTTTTAAAAATGCAGTGAAAACAATTAATCTTTATTTTGCTGCCACAGATCAGACAAGCTGTCAAACATTGTTATTCAGTGGGTAAATTCTATTTATTTCTTGGCTGAATGAACTGAGACACATAGAAACACTTTCAGCAACCTCCTGTAACCTAAACCTATAATTTCTTCTCGTCCCACACACTGTGCCAGGAGGAGAGACATTAGCAATGAGAACTGCTGTTAGCACGAATCTGCTCTGCCTGGTGGACAAAGCAGAGAACTAATATGACAACGAATAATTTTAAATTTTCTCTTCCAATAATAGTTTTTTCGGATTTAAGCAACGTGTACTTTAGGCCAAAGGTATCACAGCATATTCCCACATTGACAGCAAAATGGTCATTTCCTTGGTGAATTCTATGATTGATGGAAATGAGACAATGAACGTGATGATACTGCAGGTGTCCTCCAAACCTGCGGTGGGGAGTGCTGAGTGTAGTTAGCAGGAAAAAGTTTGATACACTGTCTGAGTCACAGGCTTCTTGCCTGTGAATACAGTTTTCGGCTGTCAGTGAGACACCTGAAGTTCCTTAGCAGTTCACTGCAGCCTAGTAAAACTGCTCCTTCATCCTTTCTCATCCGAAGAAGCTTGAAGTCAACAGACCATTTTACAGGCCGCCTATTGCTCCATTTAGAAGTCAATTATAACAATGCAGCATAGGAGCTGCCAGGGTCATACTGGAGGTGACACGGTCAACAGCACTGCTTGTTTTCACTGGACAACTGACCTCCTGAAACCCTAACAAGAGAAGGTATTTCCAATAACCACAAAGAAGATAAGTTACAATTGTTTTGTTTGGCTGCAGAGCGATGGACAGCCATGCAGCTGTCACAGCGGGAGTGGAGGAAGCTGTAAAGCTGCCTGTCTAGCGGGAGGCAGCACAGACTCAGAAGTCTGTCAGACATGTAAAATATGTGTAAGAAGATTTTTCCTGTTTTAGAGATTAATTTACAGTGGAGAGTGGGTACACTGACTCAGTTGCTCTTATCTAGCAAAAAATAACCTCACATTACCTCTCCTGCACAGATGTTATTGCTACCTGTGAGACAAAATCTTTCTGCTCACCTGAAAGCCTCTTGATCTCATTGCCATCTAAAGAATCCTTGGAAAGCCAAACATATTGAAGTGACAATACAGGCAAACTTTTCTCCATTTAGAATCCAAGGAATCCCTGATAATGACTGCTTTTCTCAAAGAAAACAGCCTGATGCTCCTCCTGTGGTAGCACATGTAACCATTAACGAATCTTTTATGAAATCCATTTTACACCGATTTTATACAGTTTTCACCATGCAAGCAAATGAAGTTTCCTATGTCTCCATTTCTTGTGTTTTACTGCATTGCCACTGAGTTCAATAGAGAAGTTTCTGCTTTTTACTGGAAGTGTAATGTGTCGCAGTCATATTTGTCAATTAATACATCTTTTTGTTCATTTGCTTGGCTAATCAACCCTATGATAATTTTCATCTTACATTGAAGAGGCAAAGTAACATGGAAGCTCATAAGGGTGAAAAGAGTAGCAAATTATAATTTCTGAGTCTGCAGTCTATTTACCTGCAGTTTTATGTCATGTCTAACTGGTCAAGGGGTGTTTCTGAACTTACGAAAGGGTGAAAGTCTGTTCATAAACATGCATGAGAAAATGTACAGGAAATGACACCCAATTAAACTTTATGGCACTTAGATAATACTGAAGCTTACAGCAAGCTGACTGATAAATTATCAAACCAAATAATACAAAGCATCATACAAACAATGACGTCTCTTGCTAGCATCATAAATGGTAAAATATTGACCATAAATAGACCTAGTATAAAAATCAGCCAAAAAAAGCTTTGTATCATGAATGAGAACAAAGAAGTTCAAAGTCTGTTTCCTGGATTGTCTTTAAGCAATGTTACAAAACAAAAGGTTGCATGAGTCTAATGTTATCCGCCCTTTTGAAAATTGAACTGTATTTCCCTTCATAAAGATAGAGATTTTTAAAAATCTACAATAAAAAAAGAGGAACAGTCATTGTAAGATTAAAGTTTTATTACACTACAAGTGAACTCATGTTCTAAAGCTGACCCCACTAAAACAGCTTATCTTATGGGCACTTGAATGAACATGCACACCTTTTACAAAGCTGAAATTCTGGCTGGGCAATTAACCAGAAATTAAACACACTCTAATGTGATGTGTTGAAAATATTCAGTCAACAGTTCCAGTTTGTTCCAAACAGTCTTCATCCTTCTGCCAATTCTTATTAACCTTCTCCTTCTCCACTTCTTCTATTCTTTCAGGAGAGGAAATGAGGGAGGAAAAGGGAAGAGAAAGAAAAGAAAAAGATACATAAGGAAAAATTTAAAACTAAATGCCTCAAGAAAATTTGGTATTTTCATTAAAAATTTTCCTGAAAAATAATGCAGCCACTCTATCTTCCCACTCTACTTCCCAAATTATCTTTCAAAATTATAGAATTAAAATTACTTTGACAGGTTTGTTATAACTTTTTGTATGTGATTGAAACTACTTGCGCCTCCATCCATAACCATGTAACTATGAGTTAGTCTGACCACAGGAGACGATGGACCTCTGTCACTTGAAAGCTGGACAGCAATTTCCTCAAGAGGAAACAAGGAGCTGAACAGCAGATAAGAATAAACTTTCAACATTTACATAGTGTCAAAATTCAGTTCTCACTTTCTTGTATTTACAGACAAGAAGAAAATTAGAAAACAAGAACAGCTGCTATAACATTTACCATCTTACACAGAGTTTGTGACAAGTATCTTCACGCTTTTCTGCTCTGAGTCATATCTATAGCAGTGTGCTACACCGGAACACTTTTTCTTATGCCAGGGGAGCAGTCCTTGATACAACACAAAAAAGTAAATTAACTAAAAATTAGATTTCACTGTCTCTGAAAGAAAAAACAAGCAAATATCACAGTATCACAAGGTTGGAAAAGACCTTTGAGATCATAGAGTCCAACCTATGACCCAACACCTACACCTACTCGTCGTCTAAACCATGGCACTAAGTGCCTCATCCAATCTCTTTCTAAACACCTCCAGGGATGGTGACTCCACCACCTCCCCAGGTAGCACATTCCAATGGCCAATCACCCTCTCAGTGAAGATTTTTTTCACAGTATCACAGTACCATAAGGTTGGAAAAGACCTCTGAGATCATCGAGTCCAACCTATGACCCAACACCTACACCTACTCCCACTTGTCAACTACACCATGTCACTAAGTGCCTCATCCAGTCTCTCCTTAAACACTTCCAGGAACGGTGACTCCACCACCTCCCCAGGCAGCGCATTCCAATGGCCAATTACCCTTTCAGTGAAGAACTTCTTCCTAATGTCAAGCCTAAACCTCCCCTGACAAAGCTTGAGACCATGTCCCCTTGTTCTGTCGCTGGTTGTATTGCCCATCCTGGAATCTGTAAAATGTAAATTGGTTGTTGGGGTTCGGACTTTTTTGAAACATTGGATGGCATTTAAACATATTTCTAGTGTGAAGGATTTTTCCCTGCTTTCTAGCTGCAATTTATCATTCCCTAATGGCTTGATTTTGCCTCTAAATTTAGTAATAATGATTTTCTTTAACTAAGAAATGTTAAATCTTTTCAACTCTTTGCCTCTGTTCAGTTACTATTTGGCTAGTTCAGCAAACACAGGAAAGCTCTGCTTTTCAGCTTCTCCCTTTTTTTTTGCACATGGGATTTCACCTTTTTTTTCTTATTTCTGCTCAGACCCACTGACAGTTGAGTGGAAGTGGAAGTGTTTTGTCAATTTGCTTCTTTTGCTGCCAAGATGTTCAAGAATTCACTGACTTTCAATGCAGTTCTCCTGATCAGAAACTAAACATTTTCAGAAAGAAAATCAGAGTTGCTTCCTAAATTCCTGGATTTTCAGAATTACCCAGCCTGCAGTAGGCCACTCACTGTATTGCATAGGATCTCCAATAAGGTTTTACATTTTAAAAAATACTTATATAACAATAATAATTAAAATAATTAAATAAAAGTAATAAAACCAATACTGAACTCTAATAATAATACAGAAATTAATCCATCTTAGGAAGCACTGGTAGTTTTGAGCTCTGTCTATGTAAAAACTGTTGTGTCAATACCCTTCACTATTCTGACAGAAACCTGAGATAGCTCTATATCATCTTCATGATATACTAGGGCGTCCACACTAATAAATTAAAGAGGTCCACAAAGCAACCTGAACACTGGCCTGTGTTCCTCATATCATTAAATCATTTCCATGACTTTTTAGGTGGCCACATCCTAAGCCTGTTTGTCTCCAAGGCAATCCTGGTTACAATCCAAGGAAACAGACAGAACGGAAACCGTTCTCCAAAGACATGTTGGACATGGTTGCCTCCACAGATCATTAAGGCGAAAAAAATAATCCTTGGTAAAGGCTGATTTCAGCCCAGGCTGGTGCTTTAGGGAGAGAAGACAAGGGGTCCTAGGAGGAGACAGGCTCTACAGATGAGGACAACTTTTTACAGTTTGCATTAAGATTGCCAGATTCCTCTTTCAAGGCTGTGTAATTCCTTTTATAACTTAAAAAAGTGCTATTTCTGCTGCATCTTTCAGAACCAAGTTTTAGCAAGCTAGATCCACTCTATAGTGCCCTGAATGTCTGGACAGTGACCAAGGCAGTACTTATTCACAGTGTTTCTGCCCCCAGATCATGACACTATATGTCACCCTTTTAATTATCTGAGTCCTTCCTAATTAAACTCAGAAAAAAAAATGTGCATATGGACTATTTCAGAGTACTGCATTCAATCCAGGAACTTCATTATTTGAATTGTCTTCATTTGTTGACTTGTCTTCATTATTTGAGTTTCCTTCAAACTGTGGTATTCAAATGATTCCCCTAAACTATCCCAAATCCTTCAGAGTTGCACTAAGCAAGCTCTAATGGTTTCATTTCATTGACAGATCTGTTGATGTTTTTTTCCAATTCACACTTGAACCAACAAGTTAATTATCTGGAGAGCAGAAAGACTTGTAAAAGTCACTGCTCTCAGAGCAGCTAGAGATGAGAAACACTTTCTTCAACATATTGCTGGAAAAAAAAAAAAAAATTGATCTTAAAGTGTGTCTTATCAGAGAAAAACAACATTAAGTTCACTTTTAGGGAGTAACTTTGCAAGGTGAAATAAAACAAGTTAATTTCGCTATGGTGCCAAAAGGATTTCTTACCCTCTTGAAACATCTATGCAAAAAAACTTGTAACGTACTGGTGACCTCTTCATTCTTTCCATCACTAGAAGGGATGATGCCAACGTGTCAAAATCCAAAAGGCAAAGCTGGGTGAGATTTTTAATGTATTCAGCACTGGCTTTGTTCTTTGTTCCTGGATGTCAGTGGACTTTTGCAGTAGAGCAGTTAGGGTGGAACTTCCTGTGCTTTAGAAAATCCCACCTATTTCTCTCTCTCTAAGGAACTGGCAGGTTTTGGTAGGTAACTCAAAAATTGCATGCTTTCTGCAGCACAAAATTACTTTCAATGTGAAGTGAGCAGTGATAAATGCCACCTAAAAATGTTTACATGCCATCTTAGAGGAGCATACCATGGCCTTATAGGAAAAAGATATTAGATTTACCACTGTAGTTTCATGCAGCAATGAATTTTCCACTACGCGTAACTCTCAAGTACAGTCAGTGCTTTTGCCATAGTAATCTGTTGCTTCTTTTATTGATGGAGGAATGCGAAACTGATTGAACAAATGCAATATTCAGTTCAATCTCCAGCCAAAACTTCAAAGTCTTCATTGATTTCAGGTTAACCTGTGTAAAGGCGATAGGTTTTGTGTGCTGATTGCCAAGAGAACATGGATTAGTTTATGAGTCTTAGAAACACTGTTCTATTTGAAGCTGTCCCAGAAAAGAATGCTTATTCATAGAATCCTAGAATTACCTGGTAGAAAAAGACCTTTGAGATCATTGAGTCCAATCGTACCTATCCACTACTAAAGCAGATCACTGAGAAACTCGTCTACACATCTTTTAAACAGCTCTAGGGATGGCGACTCAGCCACCTCCCTGGACATCTGTGCCACTGCCTGACCACCGTTTCAGTGAAGAATATTTTCCCAATGTCCACTCTAAACCTTCCCTGGCACAGCTTGCAGCCATTTCCTCTTATGCTATCACTTGTCACTGGTGAGAAGAGACCAGCACCCATCTCCCTACAACCTCTATTGAGGTAGTTGTAGGCAGTGATGAGGTCTCCCATTAGCCTGTAAGCTAAATAAACAACCCCAGTTCCCTCAGTCGCTCCTCGTAGGGCTTATTGTCCAGCCCCCTCACCAGCCTCATTGCCCTTCTCTGCACACGCTCCAGCCCCTCAATATCCTTCTTATAGTGAGGGACCCAAACCTGAACCCAGCACTCGAGGTGCAGCCTCACCAGTGCTGAGTACGGGGGCACAATCACCTCCCTGCTCCTGCTGGCCACGCGGTGTCTGACACAGGCCAAGATGCCATTGGCCCTCTTGGCCACCTGACCACTGTTGGCTCAAAATAAATAAGAATTTCAAATCTGAGACTGTCTGGACTGAATTTCAGGCTTCTATCTAACTTGGAAGTAGACAAGCCTCATTTGTTTCTCAAGTCAGTGCTATGAAATTTCAGTAACTCTTTTTCTTTGTGATACCTCAAAATCTTTGAAAGTTCAGCACTTTAATGCATATTAACATTTCATGCACTGATGTTCATGTAAATTGGGAAGTTTATTGAATGAGAAAAATTTTACAGGGTTAAAAGGTGAACTGCTATTGTTGTTAGGATTTGACACTTTTATACAGTGCTAAAGCAAGGCAGCATACAGAAAAAATGTAATGCTAACATTAAAAAAAAAAGATGGGTAAATGTTAACATGCTTGGATCTCCACCTAACTTGACCCTCTGCATATGAGGAATGAGTCATCAGAACTGTCCAGGCTCCTGCTAGCCCCTTGGGCATGGTAGTCAGCTGTGTCCAGTGTTTCATTGACTCAAGCATGTCAGTTCACTACTTTCTATGCTTTCCTATTTTGCCAAGTCGCTTCCTTTCTGATACTCTTTTTCCCTCATGGTCAATTTGGGAATCACTGCTGTTTGATTTTCACACACTGAGATAGCCCTTAGTCATCTCTGTGATGGATTCCTTAAAACTGTGTGAACTTAGTTTCTGGAAATACAGTCATTTTGCTTTGCTGTTCAGATAACTGTGAAAAGTACACTAACGTGTCAGAGTTTGAGTTTGGGGTTTTTTTAAAGCTGTTGGTTTGGGTTTTTTTTTTACTTAGCCTCTCTTTTCTCAACATAACATGTTTGCTCCTGTTTATGCAATACAGATGAGTTCAGATGGCATTGGGGTCTTGCCCTGTGTTAGGAAGTGTTTGAATTTAGTTCAATTAAGCTTGGAAGGCTAGTAATTGACTTATTTAAATTATTTAGGCTGCACTACACACTTTTTTTTAGAAAACAATAGCTACTTTGAGCTAATCACAGATCTTAGGATGAAAGACTGGAGGGTGCCTGTGTTATCTAGTCCAGTTCTCTGCAACTCCATCACTACCTGCACAGGTACACACCAGGTACAGCCACTCTATATGCCCAAACATGCCAAATGATACCAATGAAATTGAAGGCCCAAAAGCTACAAAAATTTTACCACATAGGTAAAAAGCTGGAGAGACCAGGAATTTTGTTTCTCTCTTAAGTCCCTGTTACACAAGGGCATTCATTACAAGAAAATGCCCTTGCTGGCACAAATATATGTTGACTTTGGGGAATGAGATAGAAAAATTGCAGCAGCAGTATTACTTCCCCATCAATTCAGTGTATAGTCCTGCTGGTAAGCTCTGTCATGCATAGATTTAGGTTTCTATTCGGATCAATGCTCTCTTGGACATCCAGACACATTCAGAGGCTCAGCAGCAATGTGTGTAAGTGAACTAATCCTAACAAGGGAAAGTGTTATTTGGAAAAAAAAAAAAAATTAAATTTGTGTTTTATCATCAGAAGATAGAAATACAGTGAAGAAAAACAAAATAAAACAAAGTTATCTACAGTGTTCTGGGGAATTAACTCATTAAAGCAGAACACTCGGCTGATCTGAGACTACACAGTGGGGTTTAGTAACTGGTTAACATACCCAAAGGGGAATGCTTGGTTTGGTTTACAGAGACGTTGACTTCCTGAGGCACTTCACTTCAGATTAGGGAAATGATGCTGAATATAGTTTGAAAGAGTATCAATGATTTTAAACAGGATTAAAAGTCTTGTAGCTGGTTCTGATAGTGACATTTATTTAGGTCATTCCCTTTCACTCCCTTTGAACTTGGCATTTCCAGCCTGAAATTCGTTACAGAGGCTGGTATTCTAGCATCTCTTCAAATGAAACAGACATTTACAGATCTATAAAATGAAGCATTCTGTGAAATATTAAGATGATATATGTAAATATAACTTCATTGACTGTGATAGGCGTCCAATTTGCTTACTCAGAGGTCAGACATGACCCAAAGAAAAGCTGGGACTTGCCCAGGTTCATGGTGAGGAGTCAGTGTCAGACTTCCCAGCACCTGAGTCATGTATTTGGCTGAGTCATCCACACCTCTTTCAGTACATGGCTTCATCCACAATGACTTCTTCCTTTCACTCACTCTTGGTTTGCTCCTAATTTAAACTGAGTGATCCTATTACCCTGGGTTCAGATTCACATGTGTGTCTCTCAGCCTCCCTCCTAGTTCCTCTTTCCCATCATTCTGTCCCATCCCGGAGTTGTGTCAGTGACTCAGCCCTTTCTCCTAATTTCTATGCCAATGGACTTGGAGCGCATCTCGGTTATCATCCATTCCCTACCCTCCACTTACCCTGCCTAGGGGACTGAGGACAGCTAGATCACTCCTGACCTCTGTCCATGGAGAAGGACTACCATGATCTTCACTAAAATCAAACCCAAGTAAAATCTTTGCCAAATTTTAATCATGGCATTATTTTGTGTGATCAAGAAAAGAACTACTGGGTTTACAGCCTGTGGTTACCTTCATTAGCAATTCAGCATTAGATAGCTCAGTCATTGTTCTTTAATCTGACCCATCTCTGTACAGAATTCTGTTGCTGTCAACTTGGACAGGATTTATCTGTAAATAGAAAAATATCAATCTGCAGCTACAGCAAATCTTGCGATGCCGTGTGTCAGAAACAAGACAGCTATGGGGATAAAAAGTGTATTCTTCAAGAATAATCCTGTGATCTGTAAGACTTCTCACAACTTGGAAGATGCATTGTCATAGCTGCTACTGCTGGCAGAACTGCAATGTCGATTGCAGCTGCATTAGTTAGGAGCAGGAGCTTATTCAGTAGTCCGCATGTGGCCATATACACTGTATTTTACCAGCACATACAGGAAGGAAGATAACAGTAGTACCCAGCCGTTCCTTGATACCTGATAATGCTCTCTTTCTCCTCTTGGTATCTCTTGAAGTTTTTTCGGTGCCAACTCTGTTTTGGGGTAACATCAGTTAACAGTTGCAATGCCTAACTCATTTTTTATAATACAGCAATATTCTGTTAGCAACACTGATTCCAAACACTGTTTGTTTGAAAAAATTACAAGTTTATTTGGACAACAGTCTTCTACTTTGTGTGTTCCAAATAATTTCAAGGGGAAAACTAAACAGAAGCATAAAGTATTTAATATTCTCAGATTTAAAATTCATGCTACAAGGAGTGCCATCTAACTGCAGTAACTGTTACTCATCACTTATGGTCACAATATTAAAAAAACCTGCCATTAAGTAATGCTGTAACACAACTACAGCACCTGATCCTCTATGAAGGAAGTTTTAAGTTTTGACCTGGTTTTGACTGACTAGTACTTAAATCAAGGCTCTTTGTATCTCTCTGGAGAGATACCCAAAACAAATGGACATGGACCTTAATGGCAAAGAATAAACAGGGATTTAAAAAAAGAAAAACAACAACCAGACCTCTTGAGTTGCTCAGATAATCTTTGGAAAGTATACAAGAATGGATATTTAGTATTTTGAAGTTCTTATAAATGAGTCTTCAACACCACCAGCTGCTGAATCAGGATTATCCCTACGTATGAAGCAGGCACAAGAATCATCAAAGCTTCCTCATGTCTCTTTCTTAACCTACGGTAATTTTGATTTATAATTAAAAGTCCTTGATAGTTTTGCATGAACAGCAACTTACTGGAGAGAGCAATTTAGATTCTCAGAGGTCATCAAGGCTCTGTCCAGTTAAGAAAAAGAAAAAATAAAATAAAAATAGGTGGGGTAGCTTTTAAGTATATTGACCAGCAGCTTTGTGAGGTGCCCAGCTGCTCCAGGGCACAGGGAGATCTGGAAGGCTTGGAAGCATGATGCAAACCCTTGCACAGTAAGTGGGGCACTGCCAGGGCTGGCCATAGAAACCGCTGAGCACAGGGCTGTGTCCAGCACCACATCCTGCCCTCAGCCTGAGACACTTAACACAGTTGGCATGTTCAGCTGCTCAGGGGCTGCAGCAGCCCTGGCTCCACTCTGTGCTGTTTTGCTTGCAGACAGCAAAACAGCCTCTGCTTTGAATGACAGCCAAGTCTTCACAGAACCTGTCGGACTGGGAAGCCTGAACCAATTGCCTTCCCAGCCTAGGGACATTTAAGCCCATCCCTCTCACATCCAGGTGATCAGTGCAGCCATCCACATCCTTCCCCATCTACTTCTGATGTATTCAGTAGCCATGGAATGTTACAGTAGTCAACTTGGGAAGCACCGAAACTCACCTGTTGAGTATTGAAACGATTCGCCCAGACGCTTGTGCATTTTGTCCCTCACTCTGCACAGACCCTACAGGAGATTTGAAAACTGACTTTACACTGTTTTTTGAATCCCCATTAGGCTTAGGCACCAGCCTGCCAGTATGGGAAAGACCTGCACACAGGCACAAGAGTAAGACTTCAGAAATTGTCAAGATGTATAGGGAAGCACTATGTGAACTCAGGTCCTGATACTGTTGGATGTTCACTGAGTAGATGGGGCTGAGGCTGGTATTTTAATTAGATGCTTCAGGTCCACCAAAGACCTGCCTTGAATTTTTAAATCCTTAATTGGATCCGGTATTGAATTTGCAGAATTTCTGGTGAAAAAAATCCAGATAAACCATAGCCTGAGTCCATTAAAAGATAAGATATATCTCCAAAGTATTGGGTAGTATTAATAGTTTTAATAAAACCAGGCCCTGCTAAACTGACCTTGTTAATCCACACTATCAAATGGAGTTTTATAATGATACGTAAAGTCAAACAAATTCAATTAAAATATCTATTTCAGATAAAATGCAGGCCTTTTACATATCCTGTCACATTGAATTGCAGCATTTTTTTTCAACCCAGAGCTCTCCCTTCTACCTGTCAAAGGGCAAAACATAATCGCATAGCAAAATCTCACAACATATTTGTCACCTCTCCTCCAATATTTCCTAACTTTTTTCATTTACAGATGGAACAGCAAATTAGAGGAAAAATGAAAGGATGTGAAGTTGTGGGAGGTCAACAACTAGACTTTCATTATTTCATTCAGCTGTTAAGTTCAGAAAATCTTGTAAATTCACACTCGTAAAGAGATTTTTGTTTTGTCATAAACTCCACTGTAGTTTATGGTGTATTGCAGGTGAGAATTTCAAATAGATGAAGTAAATGGATGGAATGGATGGAATAAAGTATAGGATGTACTACTCTTAATGTAAGGCTTAATCAGTAAAGGAGAGCACAAAATGATCAAGGACTACAAATTACCTACATGAAGAAAGAAAAATAATCTGACCTCTTCATGACTAAAGACAAGAGGGATGCCTAAAGATATGTGCCAGACAGGTCTGGGCATGATTTCAATGCTGATTAGGGAAGGAATTGCACAGCTTCTCCTCTACTCTACAATGACAATTTATACTGAGTACTTGTACTGAGGAGGATTTAGTCCTATTAACCTTCTTCACTCTGCCCCATAAATCTTTTACCACTAGCAAGAGATTTACTTAATATATATCTCAGTGATTTACTAAAGGTAATAAATGATGAAATGGTTTGATTTGCAGCCAATCTATTTCCTGATATCTCTAACGTGTTAACAGCCTGGCCTCTGTTGGAAGAGCACTTCGTACGGCAGTTGTCAGAAAAAAGCTGAGCTTCCCCAGTTTGCCCAGGTCCTATTGCTCACACAAGTTTCCCTCTGAAGAGCCTTCAAGCTATGCTTGGCAGCTTGTAATTTTGGATATATGTGAATAGGAAATTATACTGACCCTGGCAGGTCTTCTTCATCTATTTTTACATTTTCAGCGGTACATCAAGTGGTAAATGGCTTTATTGGTCAGATTTTCAAATGCCATTCACTTTATATACTTCTTTACATCACAGAGAAATAAATCAATTCTTTCAGAAAACATCTAACAGCATCACAAAACCCATGCCTCCCTCTGGTAAAGCAGCCTGTGCAATCATATCCTGCAAGTTTTTTCACACAAAAGGACTGATTCTTACTTAGAGGAGCCTGAGACAGAGAAATAAACTGATCAGAGGGGAATATTTAATTGAAAACTTTAAGGGACAGCCACAATTCTAGACATGGACTTCCCAAGGACAAATCATGCCTGACTGAACTAGTTGCCTTCAGCCAGAAAATTCTGCAGACAAGGGGAGAGCAGTAAACACCAGTTATCTGGAGATTAGGAAGGCTTTCAATGTGGTTTTTGGTAATAGACTTATAGCCAAATTGAGGAGCTACAAACTGGACAGGTGAACAACCAGGTGAATAGAAAACTGTCTGAACCATGAGGCTGCAACTACAGTGATCAGTGGTTTGAAGTCCAAGTGGTGACCCATGAATTGTGACTGGCATTGCTTAGGGGCTAATAGGAGCCTAATACTCTTCAAGATCATTGCGAACCACTCGGACCTAGGGATAGAATGCATCCCAGGCAAGGGTGCAGAGGACACCAAAATGCATGGCATAGTCAGCACTGAAGAGGGCATAGCTGCCTTTCAGAGGGAGAAATGGACAGACTGAAAGCTTGTGATGTACGTCAAGAACAGATGTGAAGTCCTTTTCTTGACATGGACCAGCCCCATGCAGCAGTGCACACTGGAGGTCATTGGCTTGCAGAGCCTTGCAGAAAAGAATTTGGGGAGACTGATGGACAACAAGTAAGAAATGAGACAGCAGATTGCCATTGGCAAATTGAAGGTCAACTGCTGTCCAACTTTGAGTTTCCCAGCAGATACTGACAAATAAGGACAAAACCGGAGAAGTCCAAGAACGGGTTACTAAGATGACCAGGGGCTGAAACCCTTTTATGGAGAAGCTGAAATAGTTTTGCTTAACCTAGCTGTCCAAACCCAGGCACAAGTACAGCCCACATGCCCTCACAGAGTTAGCATCACTAGTCTTTTTTCCAAAAATAAGGGAGTATTTACTCCATCCTGCTATTTTCCATGAAAGAAATTGTCCTTATTTTACCAGTATAGTTACATGGACTATGTAAGTGGTATAGCACTCAAATAAAAGCACACAGTCAAACTGGACACACTGAATACTATTGACCAATCGGCCTTATAGTAAGAGCATTGTAGCTTCTTCAGGAGAGGCGTGATCAGTGTCTCTCCTACCTTGTCACCTTTACTGAAGATCCTAGTAACAGACGAAGCATGGGTCTGAAATACCTAAGGACTGCCTAGGGCTCTTCAGTTTTACGCATTCAACTGTCCAAGAATAAGCCCTAACCAGAAGTTAGCAATGTCTTCTACAGCAGGAGTGAAGGACACTTGAGGTGAGGCTGTGCAAATCTGAAAAAAAAAAATATGTAAGATGATTGTAAAAGAGTATGTGTGTGTGTACGTGTGTGACAGCAAGAGGGACTGCCTTGTGTATTCAATGAGGTCTTACAGTGACAATCTCAGATAGCTTTGTTGTGTGTCCTGTTCTGTTGCTGTTCAAATGCCTTCAGGATAAATCACCTCAAGGCCTCAAAGAAGAGAAATTCTTTACTTTGGGATGATCATTAAGCATGGACATTAATTAAGTTCCAAGTACTTAGTGCTATGGACACAAATGCAGTGTTAGGAATGAATAGACCTGCTATCCTAGGCATCTGGAGAATGTTAGGGTAAAAATTAAGGTAACTACAGAGTTAAAAACATTTTACTTTAGATGGCAATTAAATGACAAGTTGCCAGGCCATGATGCCATATATAGGCATCCAATTCTACTTTAGTTCTACTTTGGGAATATATGTCTTTTTTGGCACTGTATATTTTAATGTCCAAGTTAATTTGGTCATGGAAACTGAACGGAAAAGTACTTTGAAAGTGCCATAAAGATTTATTGGAAAAAGATTTAACGTTCACATAGGAAACACTTTAAATAATTTATTTTGGGATTTAAAGAAGAATATACATACCAAGGGGGGTGGGGAGAATCTTAGCAGTATGCACAGGCAGAAACCCAGAAACCTTGCTCAATCAAATGCCTTTGAGAGAGCAACAGAGCAACACACTGATTTTGCTTCCAGATGGGAGGCTGAATCCATAACCTTATTAGGATCTAACTACATTTCAAGTTCCATTTGCAATGATCATGGATTAAACTGATTACCTAAAAGACTGCAGTAACCATGGGCTTCAGCAGACATTTATGTGTCTATTAACATAATTGTAATTAGCTCTTTGTTCACTGCTTACAAAATCATTCCAAACTAAGCTATGAAAATTATTTATATAGTTACTGTCAAGTTCTGTGTGACATTCCTGAACTTTAATTGGATGTAAAAAAGACTTCATAATTTTTTTCTTTTTTTCATACACACGCATTTCTTATATGGTCTATATTCATACATACAAATAAATATGTAATTTCTATACCTTATGTATTTTAATACTTACAATGTGGTAGGTCTTAGGTCTTTATAACTTATGTAGATCATATGGCATGGTATAGTCACATACTGCAATAAGCAGGACTTCAACTACCACAAATTCTAAATGACTATAAGCAAAGATTGGTCTTGTTTCTAAAAGTCTGCATAATATTAAGACGCCTCTTGAACACAGGAGGTGTACTTCTTTGTTCTGAAATTACTGCTTGAGTCCCATACACTCGAAAGGAAACTATGACCCTACCAGCCGTATCTGAATGACCATGAACCCAAGACAAATTTTGCTTTTCATGTTCACAGGAGAAAAGGTGCTGTTAGTGTTTCTGCCAGCCCCTCCCAGCAGGCCCTGTACTCTGCCAGGGGATGCAGAGGAGGCTATAGGACACCTCACACTCAGAGTAACCCAGCCATGTTTGCCTCAGCACATCTGGTGGGATCATCTTCTGCTACTGCCAAGAGTTTTGACTCCTCAGCAGCATCTCTGCCAGCCCTGCCGCTTGTCTTGTGATGTAAACCCAGCTTGAACTGCTAATCAGTCCCTTGTGACTCAGAAGCCACAATACCTCTGAGCCAGGGCACCCAACTGTCAGAGCAGGACAGCCATCACCCAGAGAGCTGCTGATTTGTGCTGCCTCCTGCCTCCGACCTCTGTCATCCTCAACCACTACTAATCATTCCGCATAGTTCCCCTCCCCAAATGTGTTAAACAGTCATAAGACACGAGGCAACGATTTTCAATTATACAGTCAGTCCTTTGATTTGAAACCTTCTCTTTCCTACCCTGATTTAGAGCCACCAGAAATGAAGAAAAGTTAAATCGAGTGTCATTTGGATAAGGACAAACTGAACTCTCACTGAGCTGCTACTGCATAGCTTCGGTTTTAAATAGATAAAAAACACTGAACATATTTACAATTATTTTATTATGTGATATTTGGAAGACAGTAATTTAAAGGTCTGTCAGTGGAAATTAAAATAATATGTTTAAATTCAGAATGTATAATTTTAATCCACTCTTTCTGTATGTTATTGTGTTATATTCTACATACTCCTGAGGATTCTTTTTTTTCTGTTCCAGGTTAAGTCCACCAACCCTCCCTGGTATATGCTCCAACATGAGGCAGGGAGAGGGACTGATTGCATCTCTTTCCAGGAAGGGACATGCCCTCTGTGGTCCTCCTCTAGCTCTTCTTCAAAACCATGCAGTGTTCTGCCCTCCACAAACATTTTTTAAGGAGCATCTTGGCACTAACAGGCTTTCAAGTCTGACCTGGATTGGTACAGCTGTAACATTTCTAATCTATTTGAGTTTATGACAGAGTTGACATTGCTTGTCTATAACAGCTGTAAAACTTAAAATACCTTCTTCAGAACTGAGATTTTAGGTTTAATAGTAGCTGCTACTGTGATCTAAACTCTGTTAATATCTTAAATCTCTTCCCTGGGCATGTGCATTTTTATTACATGCGAGCTGGTTCTTAGTGACGTGTTATCTCTGAGTGTGGAGTGCATGATTTTTTTAAATGCACTATAGGTAAGAACTGTCTTGGGGCATTTTTAGGGTACAAAGATGCAGCAAGATGACATACAACACTGCTAGCAAAGTCAGCGCTGTAAAAATGGCTAGCTGGTGTTGCCAGCTGCAGCTAAATGCAGAAATTAGTCTAAATCTGGTCTGGTGATTGAATTCCTCAAGGAGCCAACCTCCATGAGGTACCAGCACTTTTCCACAAGCATAACTTAATCAGATAAGAGAGTGTTAGCTTTGTGCTGTGCTGTTCAGTGTTTTTCTCCTACCAGAAAGTGATTTGTAGCTCATATGGACCGCAAGAACTCCAACTTCTTTCTTAGACATTTTCTTACTGTCCAGATGACACCCAAAAACATGTCTTTGCCTTGTAGCCGTCAGCCTGCAGTGGACTGCAGCTCACCTCAGCTCTACACAGATTAAAATTTTATCTTCCTGTTTTATAGGAATGCTTCATGTGGTTCATACAACCACAACACCATCAACACACATCAAAAGAGGACTGCTAGGAACCCACCTCTCAGGCTAAGCCTGAGAATGACTGCACAATCCACTAAATGCATTAAAACTTGTCCAATATGTGATGAAGGCCCATTTCAAAGTATTGTTTATTTGAAAAATGTAAGGTCTAATCCTTTCTACTAATTACATAAATGTATACAAAGAAAATTACAAATTTCAAAGGGAAACATTAATACTTAAAGTAGCCCACAAGAGTATGTGGTTAGAAAGAACAGCTGAGGTTTGATTTCCTCAGTGTCTTTGAACCAAAGGATGAAAAGGAAATTATTCTGAAGCTCTGTCTTTTGTAAAATGCTCTGTAGAGCTGCTCCTGGGACTGACAGCTATAAACGTGGTCCCACTGAAACTTGGACTCTTCTTTATGTATCTTGCTTTGGTGTAGTGATTAAGGTCAAAAAAAATACAAGGGGATTCAAAGAAAGACCATGATTTCGATGCACAGAATCACAGAATCACAGAATGGTTTCAGTTGGAAAAGATCTTTAAGATCATCGAGATCAACCATCGATCCAACTCTGTTAAGTCCAGCACTAGACGTGTCCCCAAGTACGACGTCTACTCATCTTTCAAACACTTCCAGGGATGGTAACTCAATCACTTCCCTGGGCAGCCTGTTTCAATGCTTGAAAACCCTTTTAGTAAAGAATATCCAGCTTAATTCTCCTGTGGTGCATCTTGAAGGTGTTTCCCTTATCCTGTCACCAGCTACCAAGGAGAGAGACCAATCCCCACCTCACTGCACACTATCAACCTCAGCGGAGAGGATTTATTTTAAAAAAAGGTGGTTTAAAAAACTGTTACCCACAACACTTGACGTATAAGGCCGTATCTCATTAGAAAGGCTGGAAAGATATTTCTGCAGTAATAGGGAGGCTTGCCCTTTGGAAGCATTTTGTAGCAGATACACATGGAGACAAGATGATCAATTACTCAGATGTGAGAGCAGATTGACTATTGATATCCTGTGTCCCTGTTTCGGAAACAGAGATGTCTACCAACAAAGAGCGTGAAAGAGTGGTTGCATGTACTTACTTAGCTTTCTGCTGTTTCAGTCAGAGGCAAATACCAGCTGTCAAGGGAAAGGTACAAGAAAGGATGTATGCAGCCTTTTGGGATTTTTTTTACCAAGTACTAGGAATTTCACAGGGAGATAAGTCTTGCTGATTAAGCTTAGGCACCTAATTTAGACTCCCGAATTACAAGCGAATCTCCCCAGATTCCTGGGTCCCATGTACAGAAACGTCTTCTTGACTAATGAGGTACCAAGATGTTCCTGAGGACAGCAACATCTTCACCATTGGATGTTCAGCTGGAGTTTCAGTACAGTGCTATGAACCTCCTGTTTACATGGTGATGCCTGGACTCTGGCATCAGACCGCTGAGTGATACCATGCTAAGCAAACAAACCAGGGCTCTGCCACCACCGAGAGCTGCAACAAGTTGTGGGGTTTACAGTTGAATTGTCACATACTGACACTATGCTCTTTAGTTAGCTTTTTAAAAGTGATCGGAGATATGAAAAATTACATATTCTTCCTGACTGAAGTTGTTTGGCCCTTTGAAGAGTATGCAAGCTGTCAAAACATATTAGTAGAAAGCTTTCTTCTTTACAGGAGGATGCTTAGCAGGTGTACCTAATGGTGAGTAGATTTCAGTGACTGACAGTGTGGTTAATGGCTTCTGATCTGTTAAAAAGACTAAACAGTTCAGCACTGTTAGAGTCATAAAATAAACTACTTCTTGTCATGCTGTCATTGTATTTGAGCAGTATCATCCCTGAGTGGGAAGACTTGATGGTAAAAGCATTCATACTCTGGCCAAATAAATGAATGGAAATTATGGATTATGTTTCTGCTACCTAGATGTGTGCACTCTTTCTTTAAAGTAGAAAAGGATTCTAAGTTTATAATCGTTAGGTCATTAGTTTAAAGTCGTAACCCAAGATGCTGTAACACTTAATGACTACTATTTTATAAGCATAATGACTGAGATTTTGCTGTTTACTCATCTAAAAAGTCACCAGAAAATTTGATGACATATACTTTTACTTTTAATTTTATTTTTGTTAAATTATAATGTTTTGCCAAGGCCTGCATTTTGCAGAGGTGTGATTGGGTCACTACAGTTCTCAAGAGCAGCCAAGGCTCATTTTCATTGAAAAAGAAAAAGAAATTAAGAAAACAGCCCTTTTCAATTTAAAAAGGAGTGTTTCAACAGAATTCCTTTCCAAAATGCTTGCATAGTTTCTTTTTTCATTCTAACCCAGGATAAAAACAAATTTTGAAACTGCAACATTTTGTTATGTACTGGAACTGCCGCCCACTGGCCAACTCCACTTTTTTATTGAATCCTCGTGTTCCAGCTAATGAGTACTTTGTACTGTTTGTTCCCAAGTCAGAGATGACAGAAAATCAGACTACTCTTTTAAATTTATATTTCTTTATAGAGATTATCTATGGAGTTCATAGATGGGAGCAGTCCCTCTGTGATCTGGATTACTAAAGTATGGCTTCAGAGTTTTCAAAAAAATCCTACAGTTCAAAAAAAATTGAAAAATAAAAAAATACAGAAATGGTAGTGCTTAACTACTATTTGCTTCATGCACTATTATTTCAATTTGTAGATAAAAGTTTTAGCATAGTGGCAATATGTTCATAAAATCTGATTAAAATGTCTAAATAGGTGATATAATTATAGATGCACAAAATCACAACATTTAAGTTTTTAAAAGATTTTACTTTCCTATAGAATCCCTAAAAAAGGCCCTGTACAAATCTAACTTTTAACATGACATTTTATAATACGCATATAAACATACAAATTACCAAAAAGCATCTCTCCATTTGGGATTTTAGTTTACAGATCTCTACTTCGTGGACAGTTTAGTAAACAAGTATTGGGAAATCCTAATTATGTCTGTATTCTATTTATGAAGTCAATAGGTCTACTTGTACAATATTTGGCCTAATCATGCGAATTTCATTCTGCCCAAAGTATTACACTCATTTATATAACCACCCTATTCATTTCCTGTTTCTGTGATGACTGTAAAAGTAATGGAGCTCCTGAGACTGCTTACCTTGTACTCTTCTTTGTGATTGCCAATGAATGGATTTGGTTATGTAGGTTTTTCTGATGTATATTTGCAGATAGTCATAGCTTACTTCCATATTCGTAGATAGAGCGAATTTCTTGAGGGTGACACATTTAGCTACCTGTGACATCATTTTTATCATTCTATTTAAACATTGATAACAGCAGCAAGAAAATTTTATACTTCTTTTCTTGTTAACTTCATTAGGAATTGTGACAATAGTGGCTTTTGTAGAATGAAGGATCATAAACAATGCGGACTTCAGATCAAGAGAGGTTGAACAGAAATAAAATGTGTCTTCTGAGCATTATGTACAAGAATCAAGTAAAAATAATTGCACTAGTATAATTCCTAACACTATCATATAGCAAAACTCTGTAATTAACATTAAATTTAAAAGATATGATTTAAGAAAAGCTTTTAAAATGCAATAGCAAATATTCCATATGAAGCATTAACTATAAACACTCTGAAAAACTGAAATTGCATTTTTCTAATGCATTGTTCTGTTTTATTAGAAAATGTCTAGTAGTCACTACATGTTCGGAGTACAATTCAATGGAATGTACACTTCCATTCTGTATTCCATTTGTTTCATTGTCTGTAGTGTGTAAATACATTTACAGGTAAGAAATAGAATATAAACATGTATTCTACTATGGTCAAAATGCTTGTGGTTTTCAGGGTGCAGTATTTCTGTAAACAGAATAATGTTTTCCCACTGAAATGTCAATTTTTTTCATGTTCAGTTGGACAATCCGTTCCCATGTTTTCAAAGTAAGATAGCTTACCTTATGAAATTGTATTTCCTTAATTTTTGTCACCCAGGAAAGAGAAGGGCTGGACTACTTGAATAAATACAGGTTTCTCCTTTCCCTGATAACTGACTAATATTTTCGTCTCTCCATCGTTACAAATTCATTTCTGAAATCATAATTAAATGAGTAATAAATACAATGTTTTGGACTTAGTAAAGGAAATAACTAGGCAATTTCCTACATTTGATGCCATTCTAATCTATAAACATCAAAAGATCTCGTGCTTCCTGGTGCTAGCATCAAACCCTTCTTTGCAGCTGTACATGTGAACAAAGGGCAAACCTGCAGAATTTTTGTGTGTGAGGTTTGATTTGCTAGCCTTACAGCCATAAAAAAATGTTCAAAATGCACTTAGGGATCATTTTCCTCTGAAGAAGAAGGGAATGTGGAGAGAGGAAGAGTCATGGCAATAAGGCCTTTCTGCGGTTAAAGAAAAACCAAACATAATTTTTGACCCAAAACTTTACCAGCCGTCAAGACGAATTGTTACTGAAGAGGTTTTTGTGTATCCGATCAGTTGATTACCAGCAGGGACTGTGATTACACCTTTTCCTCTTCTTTATATGAACTGTTATAGGAATTCTTACATACAAGAAACGTATTCATAAGCACTAGTCAGGTATTTGCCTGCAGCTGTTGCAGAAAGTTTCTATTCTAATGTCAGAGAGGAAATGTAACTGCATGTATAATCTAAAACGGTACTTCTTAGCCGTGTTAATAGATGAAGAGTCGAAAGAGGTGAGTGCTGTTGGTATGCACTTTTATTTCCTTTATGTGGTTTGCAGGAGAACAAGAAATACTGAGGTGGTACTGGAAATCAGGTATTATATACTCAGAAAGGATGGAAATTTTTAAGCTGTGTTAAACTTTCTTTCTCAAACTAGGAAATAATAGAGGGTGTTTTGAGGGACTTTCTTGAAAGTTGACATCGAATGTTTTGAACCTTCAGCCAATGACTGTTTTTGTACATTCAATTTCTGCAGAAAGTGTCAATATCAGTAACTGAAGCCTCTGATGCTGCTGTTCAGCAAGTGAGTGATCTACACATGAATGTACTAGTTTAAGATATTTACATGTACATTCATGTTCACATGAGTACGTTAGAAGTTTCTCTTTTGTGTATAGACAGTGAGGCAATGACTGTAAAAATATATTCAATGTAGTAACATGTAAAAACGGCAATTCTCTCATCCAAGAAGGAAAATAAATTATACCACACAGCTTAGGGTCCACTTCTTAGAAGTGAAATATCTGTATGAGGTACAACACATCTCACCATCCCAGGCAATGTCAAAGGTCTGGCAAGGGAAGCTCTGACTGTCACACAGGCTGTACGCATGCTTATGGAGCTCTCTTTATCCAGCAAAAGAGCAAGAGATTGAGAGTCACAGCAGCCTCCCAGGGTTAAAGCTGCTGTCTGGGATGTGCCTGGAAAGGAGCACCCATTTATTTGGGCCAGGCACATCATGACGCTATGAAGCAGTGCAGAGAGCATGTGGTTGAAGGTAATGGGACAGTTGGAATCTTTTCCCTACTTGACCATCCTTGTGAGAAAGCCAGACCAGAGACCAACAGAACACCTAATGCAGCTAACTTCTGAGCTCTGAGATTTTATTTTCCCACACTGTTATCACAGATGACAAAGGAAATGGATAATCTGACTAGCTAAAGAAAAAGTCCAAATCTGCAGGAGGTCTGCATATAATAGGAGCCTATGGCTCATTCAACAGGGCCTCTGGGAATTCAGTGCTAGCAGATTCTCTACCTGTTTTTTAAGAAGAAATTAATTTTTCCAACAAGAAAACACTCAGACAAAAAAAAACTGCTTAAGAATAAAAAGCTTAATGTAACCATGACCAAGGAAAGCTCTGAACCATCCTCTGTTGCAAAAAAAGCTGACATTCGTGAAAAGCTGGAGTTCTGATCTTGAAATGTTCCTGATGTCAGTGCGTAGGACTGCTGCTCCTGATCAGAAAAGTTGGTTCAGGAGAATTAAAAGCTGTTATGATATGTTCCTTCTAACTTATCTTCAGAGAAGAGAAAACTAAGGAATGGAGTAAGAACTTATTTAGGTCTATGTCTAACAGGTGAAGATTTGTCAAGTTATTGCCAACCTAAGCTAGTAAATCTTTCCAGAGTATTATAAAAGCCCTGTTATTATACCTGCAACAAAGTCCATTTGGGCACTACTGTGCCCAGTCTTTATTAGGAGGAGGAGAGGGACTAGCAAGCCTTCAAAGAACAGGCAGAGAGTCCCAAGATCATGTCTATGCTATTTCAAATCAAAGGTGGCTTGCATTGAAAGAGCTTATGCTTTTCTACACTTACAATAAAGATACATCCAGACAAAGAACAAGAGTGAGTAGGTTTCATTTGCAAATATTTCCTGGGCTGGAGATGTGTTATGCCTCTGTAGTCAAATGAGAGAAATAGACACTTCCAGCCCATGATTCACTTGACTTATTTCAGATTCCTTGCTTTAAGATGAAATTCATCGTTCCCACGAAGTGTTTAATTTCCCTCTGAGCACACTTTAAACAACAGCTTTAGAGGTAGATATTTTTGCTGGAAATGTGCAACTTATGCAAAATGAACCCTACCTTCTGCATTAGTTTGCTGAGTTCTAATAAGGACTTTTGAAGAAGGCAACAGAATTGCATCTCAACAGAACAAGCTAGGAAGACAAAAAATAAAGATTTGAGGATTGTTCTGACCGTGGAAGAGAAGGGGGTTATTTTATTTCAGTTTTCAGTAACTCATCAAAAGTAGAGTCCTTTGGTCTCAGCAGAAAGCAAACATCCCTCATGAGTGAAAGGGAAACTGAGTCTGCCAAAAAGCTGTGCCAGAAACTGGAGGCCAGCGGATGCAGGTTACTGGAAGATGCTGTTGTAGGACAAAATGAACAAAATAACTATTGAGGTTGTCTTATTGCCTCATATCCAGACTTATGCAAGTACTTAATTACTCTGTATTTTTGTCTAATTGCAGGCTCCTGTTTCATGACTTCTTTGGATATGAACACATAGCAGTGTGGTCTATCAGCAAGGCCTCCCACTTCAGTGTTTCCAAATGCAGCTGTGTGGTGGCCAGTCCCCAGTAAGCAGAGCCACACACTGCTGCACTGAGTTGTTGGACCTGCAGCTCTGGTCTCTGCTGACGGAAAGAGCCAAGGCACTACACAGCTTTCCTACAGGTCTTTCGTGGCCTGGTTTGAGAAAACTGCTGTGATTTTCAGAGTTGTAATGCAGTATAAAACCAAGCCAGTTTTCATATAGTTTCAGGTTTCATTGCTAACCTTCCAGGCAACTCCCTGAGTAAGATGCAGACAGGCATTTCATGACCTTAATTTCCCACATGTTTGACTCATTATTCTACCTCCTGCAGTCAACTCTTGATTTCTTAATGGATTTTCCTTTCATCTTTTGCTCATGGCTGTCACATTGGTTGGAAGATGTTGCTATAAACACCACAAACACTGAGGTGATAGCATTCCCTTTCTCAAGGAGCTGGGAAATTTTTGGGAATGATCAGTGTATCACATATATGCACCATATTTTCTTATTTCCATACATATATATATTTATGAACTCTGTAAAAAAAAACAACAAACCCAAACCAGAAATGTGCTTATATGGAGGCCGCTGTGTGTGCTCCTGAGTGTATGCTTTTAGCACAGCTACAGCTACACCAGAGTTATTTTGGTCCCCTGTGCCTTTCAGTTCACTTCTTCCTACTGGTGTATGTGGAGCCATAGTCTCAGCTGTGTGTGCCAACATCTTCCTTCCAGTGCCTTCAGTCAGAAAGGACTGGTCAGCTGATTAGGATGTACTTCTTCCTTGAGTCCCATCCCCATTTTGGGGCCACCCATATCACATTAATTCCTCTCCACATTAGCAGCATCCCCACCTTCCTACCATCTACCTTTGCCAAAGCACTACCTTTGCTTACAGCTTCCATCATTATTTAGACTTGGTGTAATGATAGCACTTAAGAGCTACTGCCACTAACAGGGACTCTGCCCATCCAGGAAACTTTACTGTAACATCAGCCCTAGTTCCTGGCATGTTGGCTTCTCTCAGAGAGGAAACAAAATTAAAATGGTTAGCTGTCATTTTTGTTGCAAATCATGAGACTGAAAAATGTAAGAATTGTGTCTGGTTATCTTGTAGGCTTTAATTGGCCTCTTTGAGGAGAATAATGCCATCAGAAACATTAACAAAACAGATAATGAATTCTCAGTCTGGGGGCTGTGAAACTGGTCATGTGGATTGGTAGCATTATCTTAAGAGGAAGAAGGGTCTTGAAATTCTTCCCTCTAGTTGTCCATAAGAGACTGATAATATAAGATGTCTCGTTCCCTGAAAGAAGACTCATAGCTTGAAACTTCCTTTTAATTCACATTGCAGAAAAGTAACTAATAAATCCTGTTGTAAGTAGAACAATGATGTTACCATACAAAAGTAAATGTGACTTCTGGCAAAAGGGAACACATGTTTTTATACTAATTATTCACAGCCATTACTGCAATGATTTTTCTATTCTGAAAATATTTTAGAAACCTCTGGTAAGGAATACATTTCCTTAATTAAGATTCCTTCATGGTTTGATCCTGCTCTTGCTGACTTCCTTGACAGCAGAAACAGAGCCAAGATGCGTTCTCTTCCAGACAGAGGACTTCATTCCCTTTACCACTCTGGCTACATTTTTTTCAAGTAAATATGGATTTTTAAATGATTTACTAATGCTTGTCAGCACTGACAAAATTCACTAAATATCATTTAGCTGGAAGCATTTACTGGAAGGCAATGCCCCAGAGAATGCTGATGGAAGTCAATAATGGATCATATTTTCAATTAGTCAACAATTTTGTACATTTCTATCTTCTCCACGTGCTGGATAAATCCACTTAGAACTATTAACACTGTATTTTAAACAGTAACCGTCAATACCAGTCCTGTTCTTAACACGCTCAGTAGTTACATGGTGACAAATCTTGCATTCAGGAACTGTATCACACTGCTTCGCTTTGGCAGGTTATTGGTGGAGAAACCACTCTAGTGAATGCTTCTCCTGAAGAAAAGGCATAGCCCAGATACTTCTCCTTACGCCAAAATATACTTCCATTAGGTGATTTCTGTACTGTAAATGGAGACAGGAAAATCCCCCAGACACTCAGATTATTGACCTGCAGATAGTGTCACAGAGAATTGATGCACGAGAAAAGGGATGTTATTGCAAGGTGTTGGTGAAGCCTTAAGTACCTACAGCCTGAACAACTAGCAGTCTTACTAACAAGGGTTTCTCTTTCCTGTTAGGAGCTAATTGAAAGTACCAAATGGTATAAATAACATGTAAGTCAGGGGTAGAAAGGTGATCTGTAATATAAAAAATCCTTTTTTTGTATTTCTGCCTCTGTAAATGTCTCTCAGTTCATAACTTTTCTCCATGTTAGCATCAGTACTTTTATGCAAGCTTAATGAATATTCCCTCTCTCCACACTCTCGTACCATTGACGCATGGATGCGTTTCAAAAGCCAGCACTGGGCAAATTGTGTAAAACCAACTTGTCAGTGTTTTCATTAAATTGTCACAGCTCTGAATTTTACTGGATACACAAGAAGGAATCAAACACTAGTATGAAATGCTGCATTGCACACAACTACCAGCAAACTCGAAGAGACACTCCCAGGGGAGTCACATCTTTCCCTGATGGCCTCCCAGGATAGTGCATTTCAGCTGTCAGCAGTGTGGGAGGTTCCAGCATATACGGAACCAGAAATTAGTTGTACATAAATCACTCTTATTTGCTAAACACTCTCATTTTACAGCCAAATTTCATGCAAATATCTTTAGGTGTTTTCATTTCTATGGGTATCTTTGCACTGCTAACAGTTTTAATTACGCTTGAATCAGCTGTGAATGAGGTATACAGAGAAGGATTTCTGGACTGATTATCTCAATCAAACTCTGTAGGATTTCTGTAAAACTAGTGAAAATGATATTCCATCAGTTACAGTAGTTATTTGCAATTAAATTACACAGGAAGTGAGAGGATTTAAACAATGCAGTGTCAGGAAGAAATAGGTACCTCAAATGCATCAAAAAGATCATGAGTGGAGTGAGAATGGTCCTTCACTAGAAATAAGTAGAAGTGTTCACCTCAGAAAAAATAAACTCAGGAAGCCTTATCTGAGACATAACAAGACACACGCACCAGACAGATACTTCAGGCACAGTATTCATTCTAAAAGGATGAGAAGATTAAGAGTTTGTATACCAATGATGCAATAAAAGCTGAACAGAACGGAACAGATCACAAACTTTCATACAACACAATGCTTGCCAGCTACTCTCATACATGCTATGTTTTTTGAAAGAAAAGATATTTTATGCTGAAGCAACACTTATTTTGAAAAAAAGAGAATGACTAGTGTTTTACTCAGCTAAAATACATCCTGGGTCAGAAAAATATTGCTTAGAATTATATTTTTTCTAACCTCTAGAATAACTTTGTATTGTAAGATTTCTGAAGTATCATACACTACACACTCCATGAACCCAAAATGCTGGATAAGGATGATTTTTATCTCTTTTGGTGCAATTCCTAAATTCCTTTAATCTTTTTTCTCTTGCTAGCTGCCTTGTGAATTCTAGAAGTCTGATGACCTAGTGGTGAATCATTATTCTTTGATTATGTCTTCGTAATTATGCAGAATGACATAAGCTCATTGTGAAGCAGACTTGGAAATTATTCAAAGAGGTTTTATCCTTTTTACTTAATCTTTTTATAGCTACACAGATCCATTTTATAACTGTATTAAGGCACTCTGGGGCTTGCATTACCAAGCCATTATAACACTTCTGAAGTGCTTCACATTGCACTGTCTCTCACTTTCTGTCTTACAAAAAGAAAACATTGTGTCAAATCACAGAGAGTATTCTTGAATTTCTCTCTCTGTGGAAGTCCCACATATTTGCAGCACACTTTTCAAAGTGGGAATTCTGCAAAATTACAGATTCTATTCCTTTTCAATATAGATTTTTTCCCCCCCTATATTTTGGCCCAGGAAACAAACTGAAGTGATCTAGCTCCTAGCAAACAAAATTTTAATGAACGATCCAAGCACACTAATATCATGCATATGAGATCATTACAAATAGCTCCCCTGTGTAATATATATTTTAGAGTGTTTTGTCTACCAGTGACAGATGAAAATCTACAATAATTTTTCAGACTGAGCTGAGAGAATGCAATGTCTTAAATTTAAAGAGCCTGTGAAGTGAAGAATGAGAAAGGGAATAAGGAAACATAATCTAATGAAAATCTACAGCTAGCATATAGTGTCGTAAACTGGGCCAACGTGCTTGAAATAGCAGTACCATATACAGATTACATTTCTTGTTACCACAGAAACCACATCATGGGTCCTTCCTACTTTTTGTTTCATCTCATGCTGGAAAATACCTGTGGATCTATGTTTATTTGCCTTTTGAAAACTTAAAAATTATCTGAAGATTTCTGCATATGCCTTCAGAGATGTTTATTTTTCTATAGGCTACTTTTTTTTCTTATTTCAAACCTTTCCAGTACCAGTCATTACTAATATTAGCGAGATGAACAATACTACAAGTGTAAGGAAAAAGTGAAAATCAACAGAGAAAACGTCCTAGGCAATGGCCGAAAGGATTTATTGATTAAACATTAGTAAACCCACAGCTCCTGCTGTGTATGTGATGTAGCTCCCTACTCTAGCCAACACGACAAGAAAGAAGGACATCCAGAAACAATGCATGGCTAACTTTCTGGAGCGAGGATGAATATCTTTTATTTGGTAGAACCAGAGGCTTGCTAAGTAAGAATTTTTTTTAAGACAAGTAACTCACTAAAGCAGCATACATGTTTGGATTGGATCACACCTATTTATCTGTGCTTAATAAGAAAACACCATGAACTTTAAATTACTATACCAGTTTCCCAGAATCTAAATGAAAAGTGATATTTACTATATGCATAGTGAATTAAGGTGCTGGATGAAATCACGCTCACCTGTGATTGTTTCTCTCGCCAGGCAGTAGCTGGGTAACTGCGGGCTGAAAACAAGTATGAAACGTCCCAGGTTTGCATAACAAGTCACTTTGATTTGTTTTGTGTTTTATCTATAACAGATTTGTTATGAGATTAGTCAGCCACTGCCTTTGCTAACACCCTGTGGCACTGTATATCAGTCCTATGACCTGAAAGACTCTTAAACACATATACGCAAACTAGTACATTTGTCCTGCTTCTGGCTCTAAAAAATTGCACTTTCAGAGTCAGGAGTAAGAGGTTCACATTTATCAGGGACAATATAGATCGTGCTTTTCTTGCAGTGCCACTTGTGGTGCTGTTCCTAGCAACGATGCAGTGTCCAAAGGAGCAGTAGTGGCAGCAGGGTGCCTTCATGCTCCCATGGCTCTGCAGGCAGCCTGCACCAGTAGACAGGGAGCTGGAGATCCCCTTGAGCAGAGAGCATGAGCAGAAAATTCAGGGAAGCAGAGTGCTCTGGGTACTTGCTAAACAGTACAAGGCACGTACAAGCCCCTACTCAATCCACTTCCACACAGCAAAACCGTAGGGAGATCAAGAATACATTGATACTAACTCAGTTGTTTTCTTGTATATCATCAGAGCAAAGCCATGAAGGTAGTCTGTTTATAAGGTATCTTGTCATTCAGGTGCGGTCAGACTCCTGTGCCAAGCAATTTCCTCTCTTTCCATTGGTCTGATTCAGAAGTAAAATATCAGAGTGGAAGGAAGCCTTGGTTCAGTTGTGGTTATGCATGGAAACACAGCCAATAAGCAACCAGATTTCACTATCATGCTTTAGCAAGCTACTGTTGGCTTGCTGGAATGGGGTACCTGTGCACATGGATGCTCTCTGCCTCAGGCAGAGGTGAAGTAACTCAAATTAGCTCAGCTTTAGTGAAAAAAATGTCAGGCTTATATAAATTCCTGTGTATTGCCACAAACAAGGATCACGCACGTGGAAATGGCTGTGACACAGTCAATGTGCAGGGATATGCCTGAATGAGAATTCTTCCCCTTACAAAACAAATTGCTATTAAAATGTCATTTTATAAAAAAAAATCCTTTACCAGATCAATCGGGTCCTATTTCTCTTCCTGACAGTTGCAAGTAATTTAACTTGACTGCCATTTAACTTGATTTTAAGCTAAGCACTTAACCAACTTCACTGAGGTCAATTAAAGCTAAGTACTCTGTTCTCAGGACCTTCAAGAGAAAGACTGATATTTTTGAGGCATTTGGTAACACTTGATAGTTTAGTTATCTAGAAGGGCATTATTAACGAAAATCTTAGTATAAATGCATAGCGACATGGTGGGTTAATCTGTTTTATTCACAAAATCTGGAATTTGTAACACGGGACAAAAACGTTTTTAGTTTTAAAATGATACTGTAGTTAAGCATAGGGGGGAAGGTCAAATGATCATACAACAGAAATATGAGCAGCCTTTCAACTGAGTGCTTTCTTGTGCACAAATAATGGAAAAAAACTTCGTTTGAGAAAAAATGCACTTGAATGTGGCTGACCTTGGGAATATAGTTGTTCTTTTGACAGCTCTGCTGGTGCATCTGACTTTCTGAAATGCAGCCACTGATAAAAACAGAGAACACCAAATATCTGCATTTCATTATGATGCGCACAAAAAAGGGAATTTTATCGAATCTCTCAAAGCACCCCACCATTCTGAATAAAGGACACTAGAAAAGGTCACTAGGGTTTTGTACAAAGTTTTTATACATGAAATCGAAACAAGGAATGAAAGACAAAGTTGACAATCTACATAAGCAAGAGAACTCATGCACAGGAAGAACTTTCTACCCACATATTTAAAAACAAATCAATATTTCTATCAAATACACAGCCATACAAATACACTAAACCAACAATTTAACAGTAAATCTTTAGATTCAGTCTTTAGAGTTCCTCCCTTTACATTTTCTCACTATTTACAGGGCTGTTTGGAATACTGAGTTTCCACTATTAGTCACTGCCCCGTGTATAGCGAGGCTGAACATTAATTTGCAAACACTTATATTTAAGTGACTCATTAGTAAGATGAAGATTGTAAATCAGAATAACTCATCTCACTGAGATGGCATGGTTGTGTACAGTAATAGAAGTCCACAGAGAGAGCTTTTCCATTAACTCATTCTTCTGTAATTTCCATTAATTCATAACTTTTTAATGTTTTTTACATACAGTCAGGAAAGTAAGAAAAAGATGAGACAGAGTGGGAGGAAGTATTCAAGCCCAGCTCTGTACACAACAAGAAAGTGCATAATATTTTGGAATGCATACATTATTCCTCATTAAGAAGTACCATATTTAATGTCTTTCAACATTTTGAATTTCTGACATTTTACAGTTATTTGATGATTACAGGAACATTTTTATTTACAGCCTCTGGTAAACAGCCATGCCTTTTCCATAGTATCTTCTCTGTCTTCACTAGTTTCATGCATCACGCGGACTCTCCTACCAGCCAAGGAATACACATGGCTTGAACCGAAACCCATCATCAAAATTCCTGAGTCACCCAGAAGGATGGCTGCTGGATAGGTCAAAGCTGTCCCTCTCCCAGCAGCAGCAATTTGCCACCATCTTCTCCCGGAGACTGACAAGATCTCATTTTCTACAAGAGGAATGCGTGTCTCCTGTCTGCAGCACCATTTCTGCATTGGCTCCAAATGTTAACATTTTTTTTTTCAAAAGCCGTCAGAGTTTTCCTTCAAAAGAATTGTGCTAAAAGCAAGACCCTCCAAACTCAACGGATGAAATGTGAATTCTTGAAGAATCTGGACATGTTCGTAATATTTCTTCACAGAAGACATCTGCTTCTATTTGCACATTTCCTCAGACACTAAAGATAAAATTAAAATATATTTTGGTGTTAAAATTGTAAGTGCAGGTGTGCTGAAACTGTCACAGTCCTTTTAATGGTCATCCTTCAGAGAGCGTTGTTGGGAGTGATTGGTAGAGCACAACTTCCCGCTGTGAGCATAATTTTGAGGTTTTGAAATTCCAATGTATCAGAAGACAGCGCCAGCCACTGAAACATGCTGTTAAGTTTCTTAGCAGATCTTCTAAAGTTGTCACAATAATTATTTTCAAGGTGTTTTCCAAATATACCACTTTGGGAAACCTTTTTAATGAATCCATTTCTGGGAAGGTCTTGCATAAATTCCAGGTACAAACAGTAAAAACTGCAAAATGCCCTAACGTGCACAGATAAACACTTTAGTAGCTTCCCTTCTTTTTACAAAAACCAGCAAGGCAGATCACAAATTATTACACCATATGGTCCACCCGTCCAGGACTTCTCTTCTTCTTACCTACTATATGACCTTAAAAAGTTACATAAGATCACTCCCTCTGAAGTCATGTGTCTCCATTTGCCATTTTAATTGAATATACAAGTTCAAAGCAGCAATAGATACAGAAGATTCTCCTAAGCTTTCAACTATTCTCTGGAAACTGGATCTTTTTAAATGGAGTGGCTAAAAAATAAACTGGGAGACCAGTTTGGAAAAAAGTGGATTGTAACTTTTAGGTTTTTATTGTTTGGTCTGGGAATCTGCAAAGTAGTATAAGGTTTTAATCAGAGTCAGCTGGAACTTGGGTTTCCAACATGGAAGGACAGTTCAGACTCTAACAGCAACAGTCTTATTCAAGGTCTTGCAAGGTACCTCCATTGTAATGCCGTTTGAATACTCCCAGATTCCAGAAATCACAATTACAGTTCATTTCCACCTTTTTGAAACATGTAAAGCTTCTAAACAACTCAAGCACAAAAGATTGACAATTCCTAGACCAATTCCTAGCACAAGATTGCTGAAATGTAAAGTTATGAACTTGGAATCATACCAAGATTTCCAAAATGTGACAGGTTCAGATGTTCTAATAAACAGAGACTGCCTGAATATATGCCCACAAAATCCTTTGATTTTCACCAATAGATATACTGTAATTGAAATAAAATCATGCTGGTGAAACAATCTCAATTTTAAATTTTTCAAACCTATTTTTTTGCTTCATCTTTCAAAAAGTTTAATTTCTTCAGTATGAAAGACCTCAAAACAGTAAGTGCTAAAACAGAACACAGTGATTGTCTTCAAGAGCTATCCCAGTTCAATGAAGAAACTAATTCACATTAAAATTGCTTACTTATCTCCTCTGAATAAAAGGAGAAATTCTGGTGAAAAAGTCTAATAAAGTGTTTGTTATATGAGATATATCTTTTAAAAAAATCGTTTTACTTGAGTTTTCTCCTGTATTCTTACACAGTGCATGAGCCCATGACCTTGCTCTTATGGAGGATACAGTGCTGAAGGTTCAGGAAGAGAGACAAAACTGGACAACTAGGAGATGTGAAAGTATATTAACATGTCCCTGATTGAGACATGGACTGCAAACACTGCATCTCTTGAACAAAAGGCAAGATTCACAGCTTGTATTAGTTTGTGGTAAAGCACATACTAAATATAGTCAAACTATGTAAAGCAGAGCAGTGAGGTTCTTTGGCACTTTTACAGGAGCCGCACAGAGGGGAAGGCCTGTTGCTTTCAGTCCAGAGCAATATGAGTCGTTTATCACTGAAAGACCCACTAAACACACGCAAGATTCTGCAGAAACCTGTAAGGTGTGAGAATTACTGAAAGCATCAAAGCATCTGCCCTCTGTGAGAGGTTTCTGAAAAGACCATTTTCTCAAGTACTGACTCTGGCTTCCAATCTTGTCTTAAAAAATAACTGTATAAACACACTGTGGTCCTGCATGCGTACCAAACCAACACAGGTTTGATACTGGTTTGCTGGTGAAATAGGACACATGCAGACAAAGCCTTAAGTGACTCAATGATCTAGGTTTTCCTTACAGCAATAACAGTAGCAAAGGGGATTTTTCACACTCTGAATACATTACTAAGGACTCCACTTCTCACACGTCGGTCCAGCATCTTCTCGCTCCTGAGCATCACAAGTCAATATACCATTGTTGGACCCTCACTTCTGTCCTTAGCAGAACTGTAGAGTAGCATTAACCTTTATTCAGAATCAAGCCTGCTTGTTGGGCTCCTTCATAACTTAGGATAATATTTCTCTTCTTCTGTGTCCATTGAAGACAAAACACAGTAACCACCGCAGAGGGTTTCTGCTGTCCTCCTGCGAGTGATAAAATAAATCACTCAAGACATGGGTAGCAAGTGTGTGAGGGGCATTAGCATTGACTTTTCCTTCATTTACATTTATTTTACCTTTCAGTTCGGTAATCAAGCAAAGTCCCTGTCCCTAAGGAAGCCTGGGTGGGTGTTTAGCTAGAGGCTATTACAGGAACAGGGGGAGCAAGGGAGGAGGTTTTCTAGGAAGTCAGATAGGCATTTTTGCTGCATAATTGGAAAAGTTATGGCTGACACATTCTTTTCTGCCTGGCACTTTTCTTCTTTCATACTCTGAGGGCCTCTGAGTCCACATCAGCTGTGTGCAAGCAAATGTCCCTGAAGGCACTGGAAATTTGTCCCTGAGAACAACATGAGTGGGATGCTGTTCTTACTGTTTAACCGCATCTCTATTTCAGATCTCTCCTTGTTCATGTAAAGTGCGTACATGTGTTTACAAAATTCTTGTTGCAAAGATAAGGGAATGTGTGGTGCTGGCCAATCCCTTTTTTCCATTACTCCTTTGGAGTTTTTTGTTGGTTTTCTATCTCCTATTTTTGCTTTTTTTGATCTCCCTTCTATGGCCATGAACAGGGATTGCTGCTGAACACGTCAATCAGTCCCCTCAAACTGTGTCCCCAATGCTTAGTAAGAAATCTTGGTTTTTTACAAATAGAAGACCAAGAAAGAAATGTAGGGTAGCTAAAAGCAGCTCATATTAAGCCACACAGATACTGTGCCTCATGCTGTAACTTCAACTTAATGTGGAACTTAACCTGAGATTGAATCAAAGTACTGCATTTTGAGGATCATTATTCTTTGGCACTAAGGCAACAATTTCAGATAAGCACCAAAAAGATGGGCATCCACATCCACAGTTATCGCATTTCAGCAAAAAGAACTACAATCTGCAAACTCCTGGTACAACAGGAGTAATGTTTCTTTACTTTGTATATATGGGATATAGGGTGCTATTGACCCCCAGCCTTTAAATATGTCTTTGTAAATGAAAAAGATAGTAACTTTGTATTTGTAGTTGTTAATTCAGACCCTCACCATGACAAGCAGAGGGCTGGGACACCTGTCGTTGGGCTACCACACCCTGGTATGCTGGCACCAGGTGGGGAACATTGCAAAGAGCTGAAACGCTCACCAGACCACTGGACATCAATTGTCCTACCCCAGCCTGCAAGATGCACAGCATGTCCCATCTCAAGAAGTGGTGGTTCTCTGAAGGAAAGGCAGGTGTTCAGAAATAGTATTCGTAATTACAGCGTAGTAGAGTATATTTCCTTGTACTAGTCAAGCTAAAATGGTTCCACTTGCTAAAAGCAAGTGTAGAAGGCATTAGTCTGGGGTCATTGGGGTGTTTTTTAGAATCCTATCTTTTGAAGTGCGAGGCATTCACCAAAGTCATTAGGAGTCTCGTGGCTCAATAGGATTTTATATAAGATTTAGATTAATTCTTCAGCAGCTTTTGTGCTTAAGTTCAGCAATGTAAATCCATTTGTTTCTGTCTTAATTCCATAATGCATTTGCATTTTTCTTCACATAAAGATATGTAAATTTTGCACAAGCTTAAATTCCATTTCCAAAAAAATACTATGACCATGGTTTCAATGTTGTTGCCAAGGTATTTGTGTAGATATGTAGATCTATTTGGAAAATGAAGAGTACAAAACATTGATGGAATCCACAACTGGGGTTGTACAAAAGGCTTCTTATGTCAAAAGTGTAAATATGCTTTCAGGTTTTGTGGGTGAAAAAGTGTACTGCTTTTCAAGTTGATGTCATACACTCTTACATTAGTGTGAAACAGCATCTTTCCAAGAACATATCATGTTGGGTATTAGAGCAAAGAGTTCCCCACTCAAGAAATCACTATCATTTGTTGCAGTTCTTCCTTTTGGAATTTCTTTATTTGGCTATAGTTGTTGATGTTGTTGTGTGCTTTGATTTGTAGTAGAAACAGATTTAAAGTTGTTTTCTTAAATCAGCCTTGATAATTTATAAGCTTGTGCTAGAAGCAGGGCTATCTTGGATTATGAAAAATACAGCAGGCTTAAAGGCATTGTTCTCAGAGGGTGAGTAGCTGAATGGGTAAGTGCAACTGTGCTTGGATTTGGATAGATGCTACAAAATACAGCTTAAATATCGTACAGCTGAAGTCAGTCTGCACATAAAGAGCATATGCCAAGAAGCTGTGTGGGGCTTATGGTACTTTATAAGCACTGAGACCTGACATTTTATTAGGCCGGACTGTGCTTGAAAGTGGGAAATGGGAATCTTGCTGACAGTTTTGTGGAGCTCAGCATCTGATCCCTGCAATTCACTACCACTGGAACCATTCTCAAATAATTGTTCTGGGTATAGAAGGTTTAAATCTGGCCTTTGAAAGAACTCTACTGTGACAACAGAGGACAGAACACTTGTGTGGTACCATACTGGTTAATGAAACATTAAAAATACGCAACGTATGATAAAGATTATCATAGTTGGGAAAAAAAACAAGCCAAAGTTTCTCTTAATGCCCTCAAGAGCAAATGACAAAAGAATGCTTAAAAAAGCTATCTGCCAGAGTTTTATGTGGTGATATGATTTACTGTGCATTAGGTTTCAGAAGACTGCATTTCAGCAATTGAAAACAGAATGCTTTTTGGCTGATACCCTCTGGTACAAAAGCATAGGTATCACTCCAAATTATTTTTCTTTCTTACTTTATTAGAAAAAGAGAGTTGCCATAATACTATAAAGTGGTTCCTTTCACATTTATTGCCTGCATAAGGATTGAAAACTGGGCTGATTCCATACAGTGGACAGAGCTGAGATCTGGCCAGAATAGGTTTTGTCTGAGCTCACATCAGTTATGAGCTGGGCCCCATAAATGTGAAATGGGAGAGAGGTGGGAAATAATGGGCACAGTGTTGCAACTTTTCTCTGTAACACCTAATTATTGGAGTGGGACCAGTCCCTGCTCACTTGGCTTATCTGGCTACACCCTGGAGAGGTACGTTTGGCTGCTTGAAGTTCTCCCAGTCTTATCCCCAAGATATTGGCATGCTTCTGACATATGAAGCATGCAGCAGTCTGTCTTCTGTCTTTCCTGTCTCAGACATGGCTCATCAAGTGAGGTCTCTCTGAATGAAGTTCTGTGGTTTGGGTGCAGTTTCCAGCACTGTCCTCCTTCCCCACTTTCTGGACACATTTTGTTCTGAATAGAACTTGGAAGACCTTTTCTGTAGACAGACCTGAAGAGGTCTTGGCATTGTCATTATTTTCTGATGGACTCCATTTTCATGCCTTCACACCAACCTGTACAATTCTTAAGGATACTCTCCAAAATGAAAAAAAAGATACTTCCAATTATTTGTAATTTTTAGACTCTAATCCAGATCCACCACATCTGACAGTCAAAAGCTCTCTGGTTGCTGTTTTATCTGCTAGATTTTTCCTTACAGAGAGTTTCTTCATACAAATTAACTCTTGTGATTGCATAAGTGTAAATTCAGCTACCACAGTGCCTTAGAACGTCTTAATTAAAAAGAGGGAAACTACATGCCCATCAGCCTCTGCAGAAAGAGGCCTCCAGCAGTCACTGTCCTGACCGATGAAGAGAAGTAGAGGTTGTTTCCCGGCACTGACAGCGTCTGAGACACCCCAGTCCTGCCTGTAGCCCAACGTTTTCATCATCCTGGTTAGGTGAGGCTGGTATCCTGAAGCTTTGCTTGACTAGCTTGAGTCACACACCTGGTATGACATTGAGCTGGGCAGAAATAGCTGAACTGGCTCTAAATGGCTAACCTCAGTTGCAGCAGAAGACTAGCTATTTTATGTGAAGATTTGTTATATTGCCCTGGACTTCTGTTATTTGTTCTAGTTCATTTCTCCCAAACCTTTGAATGGATCCCTATGTTCAATGCCAGCATCTCTTAGATCTGTTACTGAAGCGAGAACAGGCTTTAGCCGCACTGCACCAAATACCCATTGCAGGCTCTAACCCCACGACCACCACCTGCTGTCTGTGTCTGTACCATACTGAAACAAAAGGCAATCTCCATACAGACTAGAACTGGTGCTTGAAGCAGTTTAAAGAATTCAGCAAAGCATAAAACAATCATTTGGCATGAATAAAATGTCTGTGTATCAGTGTAACATTTAAGTTCTATTGAAGAACAAACTACAACACTCCTCCTTAGCCCAAGAAGTAATAAAAATAAATCACAGGACATTTTTTTTCTAAACATCGGTAGCTCTTATAGTGCTGTCAAATATAAGAAATCAGGAATACTCTGATATACTATGTTTGATTATAGCTTAATAATGGCTTCTAAAACACTCAAAATAGATTTTATTCATGGTTGAAGGAACACATGTATCTAGAATCAATTTGCAGTAAGGGCCAAAGATTAAAAAAAAAACAAATTAACTCTGGGATTTTTTCCTCTCTTGTGCTAACAATGGAGACCTTTGGGACATTTTGCAGAGGCCATCTTTTGTTTTAAGTGTTTGTTTTTTCTTTGACTTCCTTTATAACTTTTTGCCAGTTACGTTTTTCTTTTGCCTGTGTTTACACGTGTGGTTGGAAAGAGTAAGGGAGGCTGCCTACGTCCGTAGCAGCCAACATGAGCTGAAGGTCTTAACACCAGTTGCCATTTGCAAGTAGTATGTTCAAACACAAGGCTCCTGATGTCAGTAAAGAAAGGCAACAAATGCTGACCTTCTAAATGGCCATATTTGTGTACCTTTCACAGAAATATACTTTTGCCAAACAGTGTCCTCTTGAACAAAATTTCAGAGCCAATGAAAGAATCAATGTTTTTGCCTTTCATGGATTCTTTGTAATATAATAATTTACTCTGGAAGGGAGAAAGTTAGAATGATTCCAGGATGCATATTACAGCATGAATAAAAATTGTTTCAGTTTGATTTTGCCTAACATTGGATCAGTACTAGCAATTCCATAAGCTAGGGGTTTGGGGTATTTTCGCCAGTGATGGTCAAGTTTACAAAAATAATTTCAGTTTTAACAAGGCATGAAAGTCTGCATGATATCGGTATATAGTTTAGGTGAAGAAAAGAGGTGGCACATGTGCCATGCACATGACACTCTGGAGAGGCTCCATCTCAACTCTGTCTTTTGTCTGTTTCGTGGATTCCTTGTAAAGCAATTCTTGTAATAGCTAGGGATAGCTCACACTGCTTTTAAAAGTGCAGTTGCAGGTCACTGTGGCAATGTATTCTGTACTGTAACTATTTCATTGTGTATTATTGAGAAGATTTTTCTACTGTCCTTAGTACACATGAAAAGGCAATGTCCTGCACAGATTATGCTTTCAGCTACCATGTGGAAAATGAGAGCTTGTTCTCCTTTGCAAATCTAAGTCCTCCAGCTTTTCCTGGGATACAAATGGAAGATATGTTTGACCCTGTTGGGAGATCTGGTCCATGCTGGATCTGTTCACTTCCTCATGATCTCACTGCAGCATGAGCTGTCTCAGCTAGGTGTGATATCTGTTTCAGGCATGCAGGTTGCATTTTGAAAAGAACAAGATATTGTGGCTGTTCAACTGTAACTTTGAAATTAAATTCACTTGGCTGCTTAGATACTGACTGAGTCCCTGTTATCTGTTTTGTTTGAAGAACAGTCTTTTTCTTCAAGCCAAAATGACTTGTATTTGGTTTCCTATGAACTTATACTTGAACATACTACTTGCTTTTCCTTCCAAAATCATTTGTGTGAATTTTTTAAAGGAATATCTGCAGAAATATAGATAATAGTATACGTGGTTTAGTGTCTGTCAATTATTGCTATACAGCTTTTAGCCAGAGGAGACAAGTTCTATATTAATTTCCTCTAGATCCTTTATTAAATCAACGATTTCCCTTAAAAAATAATTTAGGCATCTAGGAACAGATTTACAAAGGCATTTAAGTATCTTAAGAGATAGGTACACACCTAATAGTTTTTTCTGAAATACCTGAATGAGGTACATAACTCCTTGTAAAGCCATGAGCAGCCTTGATCACATTCAAAAAGGGAATTTAAACTCTCAAATCCGTCAGAAATTTTACATAAGTAACAACAAATTTTATGGGGTTTTTTCCTCCTTTTAAGATATTTTATTTAATATTTAATTTAGATTGAACATTCTTGCCTGGGGATATCACATTCCAGGTCTTTTAGAAACTTTGCCAGCTGAGTCACTGTCTTAATCGGTTTGTAATTATCTGGATGTTTTTCATAGCTCCGACATCTAAACTTCTAGACTGAGATGAAATATTAATAAAGGGACAAAACAGGGAAATTTCTAAACAGATATTCCTTGAGTAGATATTCTTCACGTAATCACACTTTGTTTAATTACATTAAATACATTCTGTATTTTAAAGTCATGCCCTCCAGAGTGACACAAAGCATGACAGTATGACAGAAAAAGAAGAATAGAGGAAAATTATTCAAGGTTATACAGTAATTTATCATACTGCATGAAAAAATCAATCCTTCTCTGGCAGGTACACTTACTTACATGTATATTTTACTGCACACAGCTGGATTGTTTGTCTCCCAGTAGCATTTCCATTTGGAAAACCTTAAACTTTAAGTGGATCCAGAAGGATTGTTGTTGAATCCAAACTGCGTATTCACCCAGGAAATTAGAAATCTTTGCATCAGCTGTGAGTCACATGTTCTTTAGAAGTTTGTATTCACAGCTTCATAAGTTTCCTATTTTGCCATTGGGGTGTTATGACTGAGACTGCTGTCTCAGTGGTCTGAAGACAATACTTGGATTCATATTTTTCTCACTTGCAGATGTAATGATGAAGACATTCACCCTGATAATGAGAGCCTGACCTCAGTCTCTTCAAACTGCTTTTGCTCAGGTGGTGACTTTTTTGCATACTGACGATGCTGAGAAGTCTCACAGAACTCGTATCAGTCCAAACTGACCTGGAAACATTCTTAAAAATATGATAATGATAGTGAGCTGTAGAAAGAATGTGATTTAACCTTTGAAAATACTGAATTAGAGATCTATTTGTATTCATTTATAATATATCTTTAGGACTTAACCTGAGCTTACTGAAGTGTTGTTATTGTTCTCAGTGTGACTGATTATGCTGCTTTTCTGAAATCATAGGGATAAAAAGAAGATGATAAACCATTAGCAGTCACTGGAATGCTAAGCAATCCTTGATTCATAACAAATACAGGTCTCCAGTTGCACCAGGGGAAGTTTTAGATTGGCTATTAGAAAAAATTTCTTTACCAAAAGAGTCAAGCACTGGAACAGACTGCTCGGGGAAGTGGTGGAGTCTCCATCCCTGGAGATGTTCAAAAAATATGTAGACATGGCACTTTGGGAGACAATTTAATAGGTACAGTGGTGTTGGGTTGACAGTTAAACTTGATGATATTAGAGGTCTTTTCCAACCTTAATTATTCTATTCTATGATTCCATAATAGCAGATTACTGAGGAGAAAAAAAAAGAAAAACATGACCAGGACAGAGGGTTTATTGTCGTTCTTCATAATAATATTAAAACCAAACATCAGAAAACTATAGGGAATCACAACCATAACGATCATGTTTTTAATCATTTTTTTTTTTAACAAAAGTATGAAACTTTCTGAGCTTCTCTGTAAGAACTCCTCTTTATGCCCATTTTATAGCAGGAAGACAATGGAAAGCATGTCAGAGTTGGCACATGTGGGCAGGTGACATGCTTGCTCAAATGGTGGTATTAGGACTATTTGCTCCTGTATTCTCCTGAACATATATGCTAGATCTCAGAAACCAGGGGCATACTGTTGTTCCTCCTGTGCTCATTCCTGCTAACTGGGGAAGAGCTGGTTAAATGTCTTACCTTTGCGCTACTTGGTCACAGAGTATAATTTACTTCAAGACTTGCTAGACTCTGAGTCAGACATCCCAGGCAAGCAGCTCTGTGCTGAAGACAGACATATTCCTAGCCCACAGCATTTTCTGAAATCAGAGATGCAGTGTCTCAATGCTCTTGAAAAAGGACTTCACATTGATGGGGAACACCAATGCATGGCGTGATTTCTGCCTGAGGAGCCATGCTAAAACTAGCTAAAGGAGTGGGGAGGACTGTGAACGCAAAAAGGTTCAAGAAGAGAGCAGCGTTCTTGTAGATCAGCAACCAATGACCTCTTTAACTTTTCTGCAAATGGAAAAGGACATGCCTGAGATGAGTGAAAAGGATAGGGACAGGTCACTGGGTAAGGAGATGGCCTAGAGGAACAGAGCAGATGAGAAATATCTGTGTGATAGAGGGGAGGATAGGGCTGTGAACAGGCAGACAGATATCCCTGTGAACTTGGATAGATATGGCTCATCTGATGGACTGTATCATAATTTGTCATCTTAGTAACTGTCAACATGAAGACAGAAGTGAGTGACAGATGGACTTAAAGTCATTCAAAACAAATTTCAGGTTCTTCAGGTGTGGGAAGAGAGGCCTGGGTGATGCAGACAGCAAGAGGTCAATAACATAAGGATCATAAATTGTAGGGCAGGAAAGGATTTCCACCCAACACAATCAGCTACCATGAAGCCACATGAGAAGGTGAAAACCTGCAAGAGTTGACTAAGGCTTATGGACTATGTTTCATAAAGGAATCAAAGTAAGACAAGAGTGCTGCAGAAGACAGAAACATGCAGGAAAGGAGCTGGATGGTGTATTCTTCAGCAGACATACGGGACTGGGAATATTAAAGAGGAATTGACAGCTGGTACAGCTCAGAGAGAAGGTATCAGGCTGGATGCTAGTGGAGTTTCTTATGCTCAGCCACATGACTGAAGTTGTTAAATATTTGCATTAACAAACCCAACTGAAAAGGTAGAAGAGTGTACAGAAACATTTTTTACTGGAGTAACAGATGGGAGAAAATTAATTATTTCCATGACATGCAAGGCCTGGGAATAAGCACATGACCAAAGAAGAGAGGCTTGTGATCAGCTGGGAATATCTTGAGAGGACAGAAGCCCACAGATATGAGTTGACCACAGAATAGCAATGAAATTTCGAAGTAATGTTATAATAAAAGTCAAGAACATTCCCAGGATAAGTTCAGAGAGAAACATTTTTTTGTGTGCGTGCAAGATATTGATAATAATTTGTTTATTTTGTGCTCCAATCATCCATGTTCACTAAAGATTCAAAACAGACCGAACACAGAGACTGGTGACTAAGTTGGCCAGAGGACTTCAGACCTCTGTTGAAAACACTGGAAAGCCTTGCCTAATCTAGGAAAAAGAGGGCTGAATGCGTATTAAGAGTAGGCTTACTGTCCATAAATATCTAATGAAGAAGAAGCACGGAGAGGAAAGGCCTACTTACGTTATAGAACAATAATGGCCCAAGAGCCAACTAGTCAAACTGGTCATGTGGACATCTTGGCTGAAATCCATGAATTTTAAAAAAATGATGATGTACAAAGAAAGTCCTTCCAGGACCAGTGAGCTAAAAGTTTTATATTTTTTTGAAATATAAGAATATCCTTGATGGGAAGATCTTACGTGCTTTAGATCAAGAGATGTTATAATTCTTATAGTTACAGTGTGGAAGTTGCCTTTTCATCTCCATTGTGTCTTCAAATCTCCATTCAAAACTCACCATCAGCTCCAGGATACATTCTTAGTTTTCAAGTGCTTTCTTCTGTGGGAGAAAGCCATTATCCTTCATACCAAGGTAATTGTCATCACGAAACTCTGTAGCCTAGGTCCTATAGCCTTTTTATTTACATCCTCTTTCTTCTGGCTATCACCTGCTCTTAGGATAGTTGCTAGTTTTATTTATTCCCTATGCTTAAAGAAAGATAAGACTGAAAATTTCTGGTCACTGTTTCTCTGTTTGCAGCTGGCCTCCGAGGCTTAGGTCTGTCTCTTTGTTCAGGTTTGGCAGCCACTGCTGATCACAGTGATCAAAGGCAGGAAGCATCCAGCACATCCTCATCCCTGGACTTCTAGCCCCTTTGCAGTATAGACCCTGAAGAGCCCCTGAAATATGGTTCTCTGGGTTGAGATTGTACACCCACACAGAGGCTTGCTGACTTCACTGTGTCTCTGCCCAGCACAATATACTGCTCTCCTGCCATAGTTAGGGCACTTTGAATAGGAAAAATTTCATAGCACTTGGATTTCTCCAGCAGTTGAAAAAAAGTAGGAATTGGACCTAGGCAATCTTTTGTGTCTTTGCAACATATAAAACTGGTTTGAAACATTTGTTTTGTTTTTGTTTTTTCCCCAAACAAACGCAAATCTTCCTTTTACTTGGCATGGGGTTTTGCAGTAGAAATTCAGGTTTTGTCTCTCTTCCAAGACTGTGTGATGACAGGGGAACTGCTGAATGATGATGTCATGCTAGACTAAAGAGAATACAATTGAGCAATTTGACAGGAAACTTGACTTTTGGTTGGACTGTGCGCAATCCTTTGTTTTTGACTGTTTAACCACTCCAATAGAGTAACTGATATTTTTGCCACTTCAACTAAGGCACGACAAATGACAGTAAAATTCCTAAAAGCTCTTTCAAATTTCTCACAGGGTAAAAAAGAGACAGTAAAACTGAGTGTCAAAACACTTTAGAAGGGCACAGACTCTCACTTCAATATATATGTTTACATTGATCTAACTGAACAGGAAGCCCTTTAGGCTGAAATGATAAATTAATGTCAGGTAGGAAAAGACCTAAGAATCCAAAGTATTGCATCAAGTAGAATATTAATGTCCAAAGTAAAGTAGCAAACAGAATATTAATCAGTGTTAATAAACTGGAAAAAAGTAATACTTTTAAAGCTCTCCTCAAATCCACTTTTTAAATACTCTGCAGAAGGTCCTTTAGGCGATTCCTAAATTTCTTTTTTTTTCATGTCTTCCCTCTCTTTTGGTTCCAGAAGTAAAGGAAATCTATGAATCTAGTTTTACAGAATTTATTCATTAAATTGAAAAGATTCAAAGCTAGACATGAAAATTTAGATAGCTGTGTCTATTGTCTGTTTTTCCTGTAGTTTTTCAAACTACTTGAATTTCTGCCATGAGAATTCTCTTCTGAGAGCATCCTAACAGATACTTGTGTGCTTTGGTACCTAAAATGTTGGTTTGAAGTTAAAGCAAAAATGCAAGTTATTTTGTCCATGCACCTGCACTATAGAAATGAGACATTCAATTAAGCTAATTAAATTGTGTATCAATTTTGGTCCTACATTTACTTTTTATCCTCCTTCCCTACTACAATGGAGAACTGAAGGGTATAATGAAGTCTAGTTTGACTTACCCTAGTATTTTCAGCTTACTATTTTGCTCTCTTCAGTTTAGTGAGTATTGATATTTCTGTTTGTCCTTATAAAAGTATGTATACATGTTGTTTTTCTTGCTGCGCTCCTTTCCACTTAGAGAGAAGCACGAGGATTATAAGGTTTTTTCAGACTAAGTAAATATAACTACAGATGAAAAATGGAAGTGGTCATTTCATCCTGAATTGTGGCAATATACCCAGATTTTTATTAATAACTTCCCATAGAACACAAAGGCAAAATATACTAGTATTTAAAACTTTGATTCATTTGCTTATTGTATTTCATCATGTTGACTTGTGAAATATTTATCTGGAAGTTCTGGCTAGCACATGCAGTTAAATTTTCTGAAACATTTCCTTTTCAAACACTTAACTTCTCAACTTGCCTCTTTCTCAGAACTGGAAAGAATCATAGATTCATAGAATGGTTTGGCTTGGAAGACACCTTAAAGATTATCTGGTTCCAACCCCCTTGCTACAGGCAGGGGCACCTTCCACTATATCAGGTTGCTGAAACCCCCACCCAACCTGACTTTTAGCACCTCCGTGGATCTGGGAACCAATATTTCTCTTGGCAACTTGTTCCAGTGTCTCATCACCCTCGAAGTAAAAAATTTCTTTCTCATATCTAATCTAAATCTCCCCTATTTCAGTTTAAAATGGTTACACCCTCATCCTATCATGGTAGTCCACAACAAAGAGCCCCTTCCCAGCTTTCTTGTATGCCCCCTACAGGCTCCAAAGCCTTGTCTTCTCTAAACCAAATAAACCCAACTCTCTCAGCCTGTTCCCATACAGGAGTTGTTCCAGCCCTCTATTCATCTTCATGGCCGTCCTCTGGACTTGGTTTAACAGATCCATGTCCTTCCTGTGTTGAGTGCTCCAGAACTGGACATGATACTCTAGGTGAGGTCTCTTTAGAGCAGAGTAGAAAGGGTCACCTTCTTTGACCTGGTGGTCACAATTCTTTTAATGTGGCCTAGGATAAATTTGGCTTTCTGGGCTGCAAGCGTGCACTGCTGACTTATGTTGAGCTTCTCCTCCACCAGCACCCCCAAATCCTCTTCACAGTTACTCTCAATTCATTCTGTACCCAGCCTGTATTTGTGTTTGGGATTGCTCCAACACACATGCAGGACCTTGCACTTGGTCTTATTGAACTTGATGAGACTGCCACAGGCCCAACTCTCAAGCCTGTCAAAGTCCCTCTGGTGTGTTGACCATGTCACACAGCTTGATGTCTTCCGCAAACTTGCTGAGGGTGCACTCAGTCACAACAAAGATATTAAACATTACTGATCTCTGCAGAGCACCACTCATCATCGATCTAAACAGAAAGCAAGGTTAGACATTAACTCATGGCAGCTGTACACATATCCTAAATTTGGAAATGGAGGAGACTGTGGTGAAACACCTATGAAGGACTGTGTGAAAAGTAGCTGAAGCTTCACACCTCCATATCTCACTCCTCTTTTGGAGGAAGCAGGACGGCACTTCTCTGCAGTTGCTGGCTGGACTGATACTGGGAATGTCCATTGCAGCACCTAAGGAGATGCAGACAGTGCAGGATGAATCCATGCAGCTGCAAAATACTGTGATGCAGGGGCAGAGAATCTCCGCTGGTGACACACAGGCTGTGGAGCGGTCTAGAGCTTCGGTGGAAAAAGATCATTTCTCTGTACTTCTAGATACAGATCCCTGCTGATGTATCACAGTATCACAGTATCATAAGTTTGGAAAAGACCTTTGAGACCATTGAGTCCAACCTATGACCCAACATCTACACCTTGTCATGGGTGAGGGAGAAGCAAGGCCACTAGCTAGAACATAGCTAACCAGAAATAATGCATGTTGTGTTTATCAAAAAAACCAAGCTGGACTGTACAAAACATAGACTGAAAAACCCTTAAATCTAATCAATTCAAATTGAACTATAATACAATATTCTGTTAACCTCTTTCCAAATAATTTAGGTGATTCAATAAAATAAGCATTATTTTCTTTATTGAACCACATTATTTTGAGGGAAAATATGATTCAAATTATTAATGTCCTCCTGTTAAGCAATATCAACATTAACCGGTTCCCAGGATCAAGTTTCTAGTAGGTGTATTGGATCAAACTCTTAATCTTCTTTGATAGTATTTTCCTTGCTGATAATTTAGCCCTCTATATTCATATGATGTGACTGTGGCTGGGAAAAAAAGAAGTCTCTTGATTGTTTTTCCACAGCTACCTAAGTAAGATTAAATTGAGAGCAGCCCTGCAGAGGATCTGTGGGGGCTTGGTTGATGAGAAGCTCAACATGAGTCGGCAATGCGCGCTTGCAGCCCAGAGAGTGACCTGTATCCTTAGGTTGCATGCCAGCAGGTAAAGGGAGGTGATTCTCCCTCTCTGCTTCACTCTCGTGAAACCCCACCTGGAGTACTTTGTCCAGTTTTGGAATCCTGAACACGGAACTGTTGGAATGGGTCCAGAGGAGGGCCACAAAGATGATCAGAGGGCTGGAGCCCCTCTGCTATGAGGACAGGTTGAGAGTTGAGGTTGTTTAGCCTGGAGAAGAGAAGGCTCCATGGAGATCTTATAGCGGCCTTCCAGTACCTGAAGGAGGCCTAGAAGAAAGCTAGGGAGGACTTTTTACAGCTCAAGTAGTGATAGGATAAGGGTGAATAGCTTTAAATTGCAAGGAGGAACTTTTAGATTAGTCCTTAGGAAGAATTTCTTCACACTGAGGGTGGTGAGGCCCTGGCCCAGGTTGCCCAGGGAAGGTGCGGATGTCCCATCTCTGGAGGTGTTCAAGGCCAGGTTGGATGGGTCCTTGAGCAGCCTGGTCTGGTGGGAGATGCCTGTGCCCATGGCAGGGAGGTTGGAAGTGGGTGATCTTTAAGGTCTCTTTGTACCCAAACCATTCTATGATTCTAATTCTAAACCTGCTGGATGAAAATGAGCATAACTGCAGAGAACAAAGCGAAGTACCTGAGTACATACTGAATCAAAACTGACACAGTGGTATGAGATGAGAGGCTCACTCAGTGCCTATATGGGTGTGCTGTAGTGCTCTTGAGAATGCTCTCAGTTTTCAAAAGCACAAAATGTGCAGCAATGTAGGTACTGCATGTGGAGCCAGTCCATTTTTGCGTCTACCATCTGACGCTAAACCCAGGGTAACACTAAACCCAGATTTCACCAAATACTTCCTCACAAAGAACTGAAAGAATTAACAGAATATTTTTGAGGACATTTTTACTACATTTATACAAAACACACCTTCTACCCTCGGTCATACAAGTTAGCTTATATTTACCTTTCACATCAGAGATCACTAGCAACAAACACTAACCACAAAGCAGCGTGCACGCATTGGCGGGCAGCCATGCCGGAATCCACAAACACAGCAATGTTCCAGTGTCCCTGGTCACCCTCTGTGTATTTACATGTCTGTGTAATGCAAATGAATAATGAGCTGCTGTGCATTGTTGGAGACCTTAGGACAAAGTTGCACAGTCAATACCTTTGCATTCTTAGGTCATGCTTTGAATAAGTATATTAGAAATTGTCAAAAGATTTGGTAGTGGAGATGGATGAACTAAAGAAGCAGCAGAATCATCAAAGTATGTGGGACTAAAATGAGTATATTCATCATCTCTGGTGTTGGATGACAGATTGGCAGAACATCGGCTGACTTCTTGATTGGACTGTCTCATGCTAGAGTGGAACATGGACGTGATCTTTCCCAGTATATGAGTCTTGTGCACTTTCTGTGTCCGTGTGCAGCACAGTGAGGAGGACGCTAGTGATAAATGGAAGGTCTGTGTCCTGCCATTTTAGCAGCACAAAAGCTCAAAATTCAAGTTTGAAGTATATGTGACAGCAAAATGTAAATCACAATTTTATGGTCTTCTTGGTGTTTGAAATGATTAATTCAGTGCATGACAGCACAGGTATTTGCATGATAGGTACATTTTTTAAACAAAAAAACCAAGCATGATTTTAAAATAAATCTTTCACCTACATATAGGGAAGAACTTTCCAAGCAAGTTCACTTCTTGGTGAGAAAGTTAGGAGAAAGATACGATCTGTAACTCTTTTTTGATGATACTTCTGATATTTCTAGGAGTTATTATCCCATAGGTGTAAACACATAATGTGTTCTTCTTCCTTTTTAGAAAACTCTAGGCTCCTGCTTGAGATTTGCTTTTCCATTTTTTACTGGAAGTCTCTGTTTATTTAAGTCAATTTAAATGATCCATCAGATGAATCACTGCATTTTAAATGCTATCACAAGGGGCATTATGAAAGGAATCAGTTTGCTTAAGGTCCCTCAAGTATGTAGTCTGCAAAAAGTAACTCCATACCAATTTACAAGGATAGATGGAGTGCAAATGATTGAGTAATGAAAATACTAAAAAAAAAACCACAATAATTTGGCTTCATTTTACAGTCCTTTCCACAGGGGGAAAAAAAAAACCAAAACCACAACGTATCCATAGCTGACAAAGGATACATATTCTTTGTAATTTTTTCACCTTGAATTTGGGAAAACATACAGTAACAAACAATTAGGTTTCTTGTGCTCTCACTTTACACTTTACATACTGCAGCAGTCCAGAGCTGCTTGTGATACTGAACATCTCCGTGATGTTGCCACACCACTGGCAAAAGTGGAGTGGAATATTCCAAATTTATCATCTGCTGCTTGCCTCTGGATACCATTGCCTCAGTTTTATTAATCATCAGTTTCCTTGAGCTATGCTTCTCTTCCTGAGCTGTGTGGTAGCTGTATCAGGTTGCTGAGCTATGTCTGGCACCACAGGTGGCACTTTCTACAAGAAGGCTCAACCCCGAAAATGAATGGCCTACAACAGAGACAGAAGTGTCCACCGTGATGAAATCAGGGCAATCTGCAGTAGGCACAGAGAAGACCCTGGAGAGTCATGCACTTGGAATTATCATCCTAGTGTTATTGATTATTGGCAGGTCCCATAGCAAATAAAAGCCTGCAACGAGACACAGACATTAATTCTACTTGGATGTTTGTGTGTAATCCTGATTGTTAAGTTAAGTTGCATGTTTTGTAGAAATATGGTGTGTGCAATGCTGTGAATAGCTTACTAATATCCTCTGGCCATGAAGAAAAACTTATGGATTATAAAGATGGATGATTGTTTAATTAAGCACAGATTTAATTAAGAATCCTGGAATAAGTATGTCAAATCTATGTGCCAATTAAGAAAAGGAATATAATTTTGCTTTAGAAGGAAATGGTTTGGAAGAGCAAAGGATATGAGTCTGAATGAATCCTTGATTAATTTATGAAGGGACTGAGAAGAATACATCCTGTCCGTCCTTGAAACTGTAACTTTCTTCTTTGACTTCAGGTTTGGGATTTAATGATTGTAATGCATGCCACAGGTTTACTGAGTGGCTAAACATCTTGCCAGCAGCTACCAGAGAGCAAGGAAAATCTTGGAGAAGTAGATATATGCACGGTTTACTTTCATGTAATCATCTAGTCATCATGTAATCATCCAGTCATCTTTGTTCACAGTTTCTGTAACCACTTTGGCTATGATTTTATTTTGTAAATAAAATGCTTTTACTTGCTATTACCCTAACCTGGCCAGAGTAAGGATAATTTCAAAGCATCTGGCAAACATCAAAGAACACCATCCAGACAGGCACACAGACCTTCACATCTGGTGTTGGCTTACTCCTGCAGAGTGAAGTGCTCTAATACGTTTCTCCAGGATAACTAAAAAGGGGGCACAAATTATTTCCATTAGACTGTAGAGGTGTTATTGGAAGTTACTTTCTATGGCAGGTGTTTTACAGATCAGAGGAGCAGAGATAAATTCTGGTCCTGGTGGTGTCAGAAAATTGCTTGGGCAGTACCAGTTAAATGAACCTACAACCTCCTGTTAATAAAACTAACAGAGACTTTAGAAAGTAAAAACCTCATCCCAGAGATGTTTACTTTACCAGTACAGAACTAAATATGGGGTCTCAGATGTGCACAATCACACATATGACATCATCCTCCTTGGGCTGCAGGGGCACAACTTGCACCACTACACTATTGCCAGGTGGTTGCAGGGACTCTCTTTTCAGTGCTTGGAGCACCTCATCTCCTCCTTCTCCACTAACCTTGGTGTCTGCAGAGTCACTTCTCTTACATTTTCTCAATCCTGTGTCTGACAGCTGCCGCACAGCAGGGTTTTCACCCTTTCTTGAAGATACTATCACGGAGTTGTGAGCAGCATTGCTGATGGGCTCAGTTTGGCCAGCACCATATTCATCTTGGAAGTGATTGGAACTATGTCTCATGTCACCTCAGGTCCCCTACAATCCAAACCTTACACCTAAACCCAATACAAGCAGCAAGAAAACTAGAACCTCCAAATAATCCATGGAAGGTCTATTATCACCGAACTTACATGTCCGCGATATATGAGGTCACAATTGAAGTATTAATATATTCAAAACCTTTCATCAGTTTTAGGGCAGCATAATGTTTGTCTAATAGCATATATTGCAAGTCAAATTGTTGTTCAGAACACTCAGCCAAAAAGAGCAAGCTGTAACAGTGTAGGTCCGGGAACAAATCATCCAGCTCAAGTAATCATCAATAAATCGACAAGGTAAGCAAGTCACAAACAATTTTGTAACCATGGAGGTGCAATTTCCACAACAAGCACCATTCAAAATCTCTAGCTGTGTCAACTAAATGAGTCAACAATTGTTTAACAAGAGTGCATTTGTTAATAATGATGAGTGATAAACACACTCTGCTTAGCGGTTCAGATTGCATAATCATCTTAGCTCTTTGGTCAGCCAAGTTGGAAATTCCATTAGGCACTTGAACCACTTGTAACATTTTGTGTTTCCTGCTTTCACTAAATCAGAAATACATGAAAATATCTTTCTGACACTGTTTTAGTACATCTGAAAGTCCTACCAAGATAAAAAGACCTAAAAAGGCATGCAAGTTGAAGACGTAACTACAGGAAATGATAAATTGCTATTAAGCTCAATGGTAGAATATTAACAACTGCATGTGAAATAGTAGGCTGATTTCAATAAGCTTTATGTCCATATTTGCAATGTAAAACTCTTTTATCATCCTTTAAAACATCTAGAGAACATCTAGAGGACGAGGTGATCTTATCTTTTCCAGACACTTCTATTTTCTTTTTTTAATATACCTCCAGATTGCTTTATGTATCCAGTCTTTCCATCCATAGACTACTGTGTTCATGATTGAGCATGCATTAGGATAGACAAACAGTAACCTGTTGACAAGATGATCTGCCATGACTGAGAGGTTACAATACAAGAAAAAACCCAGAATACCTTTCAGATGTCATGGGCAATTGATTCCTTTTTCATGTTAACAGGGTAATCTATGGTTTCAGTTTGAGTTGATTTTTAGAGGTTGTCTGTTAGAATATAGCTGTACCAAAACTAGCATTTGTTTCAGCTCATGTAGATTCAAACTACCTGAACATCATCAAAGATCACCAAGGTAAGGAAATAAGCACAGAAGTGAAGATACAAAACTTAACCTATTTGAATGCAGAGGGTAAGAATTTACTTAGAGTCTATGGAGAAAACACAGCTCCGTACACAACATAACTTTTCCAAACACAAATACAGATGCATAAACTTTAAAGAATCTGATCTGAGTTTTGCATTTTAACACACCTCCCTTAACAAGTCATTGCTTGAAGGAAAACTGCACACAGGACTGTATGAGCAAGCACATAGCTGTTAGATAGTAGAAAGCTATTATTCCCACCAGCTCAGCTTTGCAGCCCTCCCTGCTGCTCCGTCTATTTCAGTCCCTCAGTGCAAGAGAGAGCTCAGGAAACCGCAGTAACATGCGCGAAGGGCCATTACACTGGAGCCATGCCACACCAGGAGAGGTGAAGGGAGCTGGGCTTCCTTAGCCCAAAGAGGATAGGGCCAAGGAGGGACCTCACTGTTGTCTTCAGCTACCGAACAGGTGGTTACAGGGACACCTGAGAAAGATTCTTCTTAGAGGTGCCCAAGGAAGGCAAAGGGCAATAGTCGCACCTTGCAACAAGAAAAAGCAGAACAATTTTTATAGTGAAGGTGGCTAGGCATAAGCAGATTGCCCAGGAGGCTGTGCAATCTCCATCCTTGTCAATATTCAGTATTGACTAGGACAAGGCCTGGAACAGCCTTGGCTAGCTGTGAAGATTTTCTTGCTTTAAGCAGATGGTTGGTTTGCAGACCCCCAAGAAGTCCCTTCTAGCCTTAGTTACTCTAAGATCCAGTATTTCACTAGAAATTAGAATTGTAAAACACCGTGTTATTTCAGGTCCTCAACAAACTTGAAGAAGAAAACTTTAAAAACCTGAAGTCAGGTCTCTTTCTTATAGATCTTCCCTCTCAGTCACAAGAGAGGCTTCAGCAAAGCATTCAAAACTCATTACCATGATTTCATCTTTCCTTGAAAAAAACGATCAGGAAATGAAGAAAAAAGATTGATTTTTACATTGATGTTTGGTTTGGGTTGGGTTGGGTTTTTTCTCTTTTACATCACATCACATGATCAAGTTCTTTTTTGCAATCTCTTTAATGTTGTTCCCAGGACCTGGATCATTTCCAGCAAAACATCAGATATTGCAAAACAACATAATAAAATAACAGCAACACTAAATGACTTTTTCTCTCAGATTCCTATGTTTAATTACAATTACAGTTCATGGCTCATGACAACATCAATGAGTAAAAAAATATTCAATATCATGGTGGCCTCAGCTGTAGTAAGGAAAGGTTTCTTAGGTGTTACATACAAATATTGTATTACTGATTCCTATGAAGTACTTCTGAAAGTCTCCCTTAAATTAACTGATTTTTTTCTTGTATGTACTTTCCATAAAAATATGGTGTTTCTCCTCTGGCTATGGAAAACTGCCACAGACATTGCTGACAAGTTCCACTTGAACACATATATGTGCATAAATATTTAAATGTAACAAAGAGATAATAATAAATACTTTCCCTGTGCCTTACATTGTGGTTTATGTAATTTAATTTATAAGCAATGTCAGATAGCTCTTTTTCATACCTTCCTCATGAAGAAAACTTTTAACACTTAAATTGTCAAGCTCTAATCACCTGTAAAAACAATCATAGTCCTTTGCTATATCAAATTGAAAATAAATAATAAATAAATAAGTAAATAAACAAACAAACAAACAAGCATCTAGGCTACTAAACTAGGAATGCAGCTAAAGACACTTGCTAAAAGTGAGTCAGGCTGTACTAGGAAGAGCACGTGAAAACAATTTTCTAATCAGATAGCATTTTCTTGCTCAATGGAAGTTTGGATAAATAGAATAGTGGAAAGTTTGTAAGCTAGTTCTTGGAGATTAAGAAGCCAGGGCCTGCCCTCAGACTCTCTTTCCCTCTTTAGGTACCTTGAAAGTGTCCCACACATAATTTATGAACTACGTTTTAATTCCTCTCACCCTCCCAAAATTTTTTTAAGTGCTGGAGTAAAGGCTGAGTATATCTTAGTAACGTTAACATTATTTTGATACAATAGCTATCCCCCTAGATTAAACTATTCTTTCCAAAAGAAAGGGAAGAAAATTTAGTGTTAAAAATCAAAACATATTCAAGCAACTAGATGGATGCATGCATAAATCGTTCCAACTTTGTACTTTGCAGTAACTGCTTTGCAAAACTATGTGGCTGTGATTACTGCTCAGTATTTTCTGAATTCAGATTAGATGTGACTGGGTTCAAAAGGAATAATCAATATTTCAATACATCTAAAATTTGTTCCAAATTTTAATACAACTTTTTGAATAATACTACTTCTTATCCCCCCCCCCCCCCAGTTTATGTCTTTTTTTCTGTAAATTTACTGATTATGAAAATAAACATTCTTCTCTGAAGTTAGGTTTTAAGATATTTAAACCTTAAAAGTAAACCATTCGAGGTGTACAGGTTATATGAACTGAATCCTGTGGTGCCACTTCAACACGATTAGCTGTGAGACTAGAAACCAGCAGCCATTACATACCACTGACCATCAGACTACTTTGTCAGTTAACATACGATAACAAATACAATTTCTACTATAGAAGCACTGCAAAATTATCTTCTTTTCTAATTTTAACTCTCTGATACGTTAGGATTTAATAGCAGGTGTGTGACACCAGACAAATTCATGGTCTCTATCAGAATTTCTGCATAACTCTTTCATGTACCTGTGTAAAATTTCCAGTTAGTTTCTGTTTTCCTGTGTCCTGTATTTTAAGGAGTGAGAAAGCTTATTCTAAAAGGCACTGACCATGAATTAGTATGAAAAGCGATGTCTATGGTCCCTCAGTTCAACGTGTGTCTCATTTTGGAATTTTTATGATTCTATCCGGGATTATTCTGCAATATTTGCTTAAAGAGGTTTGATACTTCCAGCTGATTTGCCTGAATTTGTGGCACTGTTCATAAGAAATTAGTCCAGTTTCCACTGTATAATCTGGGTGCCAAATGTAATAGTTGTTCCCTCTTGCAGCCCTGGTGCTTTCTTTGCTGCACCATCGTATAGGTCTTAATATGAGACATGTGAAAACAGCATTTGTCAGAAAAATACAGTAAAACATGAGCTATCCAAAGAAAATCTGGAACACGTGAGCATTTTGTCACAGACGGCAAAACCAGTAGCTAGTTCAGAGACTGCTCTGTGTTGTGTTCTAACAGATGAGTAGAAGAAAACTGAAGCAAGTCTGAGTGAAAAAATAATAAAATATTAATTTTAGTGAAAAAAGTATAGAGAAACAGAAATAAGAAAAGAAGTAGTATTTCAGACTAGAATCATTAAAAGCAAATTAAAGACTAGGTCATATCCTTCAAAATTTTAAAAAAAAAAAAAATCCCACGTGAGCTTGGAAAACAAGGAAAAACTGATGAGTGATTAACTGTAAATTCTTGGACAAAAATGTTGTAAAAGGGCAACCCTGAGTTCTTTTATGAAAATTAAAATGAAGGAATTGTAACTTGTTCAATTTAATTTCAATTACTGGACTGTTGTATGTGTTCCTAAAGAAGGTAACAGCAAGATGAGCAACAGACAGTCCTGTCGAGTATTCCTACTGATGATGGAACAGGAGAATAGACAGTGGGTTTAGCAGACAATGAGAAATCAAAACAGCTGTGAAAGACCAGAGAAGTGCAGAATACGGTATGCAGACAAAAATTGTCAACTATATGAGGAGAGGAACTATCAGCATGGGAAGTGACATTGAAGAAATGGATCTAAAGATCATTATGAAGTATAGGCAGAAAGAGAGTCACCATTATGATACTGCAAAGAAAATTCAAACTGCCACCTGGAGGAATATAGCCCATCAGATGAGAAGCAATCCTTCTGCTCTACTTAGCACTGGCAGGGCTGGCTCCAACACTATGTCCCTTCTGGTGTGCTGCATTAGATTTTGTGAATGAAAGGAGTGTAGAGGAGAGTGGTCAGACACTCAGAACGCCAGAAAACAAGAGTTCTGGCAACAAGGTGAATGAAATGAGGCGGTTTGGGTTATTAAGGAGAAACTCAAGATCTAGGACATTGCATGCCTTCTGGTATAGAAAAGACTCAGGAACAGAAGAGGATAACAGTGAAGAGTACAAAAAAAGTACAATTCTTTCACTGGCATGAAAACACATATAAAACAGAAAGAAATACTGTCTAATCCTGCAGAGAGTTGAGCTCTGGAATACAGAGCCTAGACGCACTTGAGAATCATCACCATTAACAGCCTTTAGGAAGAGATTAGGCAAACATATTTAAGGACTGGCAAAGATACAGAGGCATAGTATGCACATTTTGAAGTTCATTCTTTCCTTACCTTCCAGTGGTCTCTAATAACTTTTGTTATAAGTGACCTGGTAAGCGGAAAAATAGTTATGAGATTTCAGGACCTTTCTTACCTATTACCATCAATGAGTCCTTTTGTCTGTTTAAAACAACCAAGTTTCAAAAATATCCACAACGAAAAGTTATTTTCCTAGAATGTTCACTCAAAAGTAGAACTTGGAAGAACAGAAGGAATATTTGTACTCGGAATCCAAACAAATTGTTCACAGAGAAATCTGGCTGTAGAGAACATCCTATCTCAGGAGCCACTTTCAGACTTCTGACTCCAGTATGAGTCACAGCTCAGCTGTGTTGGGAAGTCACTGTGGTCAGTTCTCAGTGGCTTTTTCTAGGAAACCAGCTAAAACCAACCTGTTGAAATGCACTGAATGTGCAGATATCATGTAACAAAGGCGGATCACGCCAATGATGAGGTAATATAGACATAAGGATCTAGGTGTAAAGTCTCAGAGCCAAATTATGCATTTAGGTTGCATCTTCTGTGGGCTCTCATGAACCACATCAAACTGCCATCCAGGTGCAAGTGGCCCTTCTGGATACCTGTCACAGAGTAAAGATCCCCACATACCTTCTGTAAAATGTACCTGTGAAAAAAAATTAATTCCCTCACATCATTATCAGATATAAATAACATTTGGCTTTCTTACCATTATATTACAGTTGAAGACACCTCCCTGACACCTGGGAGCTTACAGCACCCAGAAAACATTGGTTTTGATTGCTTATCATGCTGTCAAGCACAAAATTTCTACAATACACTTTCTCATCTGCATATCTGCTTTCAGTGAATAATTTTTATGAAAATTTAGCCAACATGATTCAGTCATTTCCAAGCATAAGAGAAAGAAAAAAATGCATTGTTTTGCTCCCATTAAAAATCCTGACAGTGCCGCTTTTGCAATATAGCTTTACTTGAGCAAGATACAAATTTTAATTGAGGCCAGCCACTGACAGAGATGGCAGTAAAATTCAAAATTGACTTGTTTGCATTTTTCTGTTATTCCACACTGTGCTGCTTTAACAGAAGACACTCCTGAGAAATTCCTTTAAATATCTCAGGAAAATAAAAAGGTGTTGTGATTTTTAGCTCAGACTAGAGCCTTTCAATGAGGCCATACTGTTTCACATAGCCTTCAGGTTCGGTTGGGTACACAGACATGAATGAACATCAAGCACATGAAGCTGCTCTTGGCCCTGCCCTTTGTCTTGTCCCTCTGAGAGATGATGCTATGTCCGAGACTGTCTGAGCCCCTTGTGAATATCACCAGGCTCCGATATGGTCAATGTAAGGGAACTGAAATTACAGTCAGCACAATCCATTAGCTTTTACGGATGGTATAGACCAGAAACAAATGTTGTTGCTCTATCCCTTAGAGGATGTGGAAAAATAATTTGTTTATTGTAAGGAACTGGGAAGGGGGTGGGAAGGGAGGGAGAGTGCGAAACAGTGAGCACAGGAGCAGAGATTTTTGCTTGTACCTCAGCAATGCTGTGTGTTACCTTTCAGTAGAAAGCATCTAGGAAAGCTTCTCCTGCCCTCAGTTGTGTCCAGGGCTCATCAACTGCTTTTAAAAGTGTTGCATTTAAAATGCTTCTCGGAGTAGGACCCTGGGCTGGCAGACCCAGTCAAGAGATGCTTGCTCTTTTATATCTGTTAGAACTTAAAGAGACCATTTGTGTACTTAGTTTTTGCAGGAGAAATCATAAAGAAGAAAGAAGTCTGAATTGGATCAAGGCCTGCTAATTTTCTGCTTCAGAAGGATCTCTCGGTTTTGTAACTGTTGAACTAGGATGGAGAGCATCTATGGAAACCAGCAATTCCATTGCAACTGACACTTACTTTTTCATGAAAAAAATGCTCTAAAGAAAACAAGTCATGAGATTTCCTGGGCTGAATGTCATATCAAGATGCCATCATACAATGATCAATTTACAACAGTATCTTGGGTTATAAAATGTAGCCAGATGTCACATGACTGACTATCACACGGTCTTAATACAACAAAACAGAAAAATTAAGTTAACTTTTCTGAAGAAGTTAATTGAAAATGACTGGTTTTAGAGAAGCTTAATTTACTCATCTCCATTTTTAAGAAGAAAAGATGGGTATTTTTGTGAGTATTTTATTCTTAACATTTCAGGTAGTAGACATAGCAAGGCAAGGCAGTTCTCTGGAGCAATCAGACACCTCTTCTCTTCTTCCCTCTTTATACTGACCACATGTCATCTTTATTTTTTGGCCATTTGGAAAACACAATGTAGGTCATGTAGTTGCAATCCCATTCTTCCTCAGGGAAGACAAGGAATAGCTCTCTGCATTTTCACTTCATCAAGTAGCTGGGAGCAGGATGCAAACATTCTTTTTCCTTAATCCACAGTATTTATTTCACAGCACATTCCATTTGTGTGATGGGGACACATAGGATTTTTTTTTAAAATGGGAAAGAAATAAGCATTTTAACTTTTATCAAGGTACAAATGAAAAGAAACTTCAGCTAGATTTTCCTTGGTGCTTGCATGTACACTCTTATTCTTTGTAAATTCAAATTGTGTTGCTGTGTTCTGAAAAATGGTAAAATGATGATAGAGTATTTACATAAATGAACATGTCCAGATAAAATAAGAACCAGCCTGAACCACTACTTATCCTCCAAAGCACTAAACCAGGAACTAGAACTCCTCTGATCACAAAGTACTCTCTGTAACATCTAATTTCATTTTTGTTACTGGTGCAGTTTTTCAAAACTGTATCTTTCTCTAGGGTTTATGAATAGCTGCAGTTCCGCGCAATTACCATCACAGGGAAACAATCCTTATGTATATCAGAAATAAAATTAGAACTCAAGGTAGACACTTTGCTGTTATTTGGTTCAATGGAAGGTAAGTTCCTAATTCTGAAGAACTTCTGACCTTCCCAGACATTTGGTCTGTTGGTTTCTTTACTTTACCATAACATTTTTCAAGATGACAGATGAGCATTTTACAATGTACGACTACATTTTAGTGGATATTTTGTAAGTTGGCTGCGTCAGATTTTCTTTCTTTCCTTCTTTCTTTCCTCCACCCAATAAGCATCTATTCTGCAATTTTTTTTACCCTAGACACAAACTGAGCAAAATATACTCACTTCTAGCTCTGTGCTGTGAGCAGTTTTGTTAGGATTTGTACAAATTTACTGATTCATATACTTCAAATAAAAATGAGAATGTAAATTTTAATGATTAGAGGGGAGAGAAATGAGGCACGTCTCCTTAATATACATTCATAATTTGTGAATTTAGTTTTAATCCCAGCGATATTACCAGGGTTGTCCTGAGACGACACCAGTGGGTTTGATTCTTATTTGTAACTCACTGAAGTCCGTATACTGCACTCTTTGCTTTGTTCTCAGTAAACCATGATTTACACTGTTCACGAAGTAAATTCCTGTTCTTCTCATCTTACCTTTCCAAAGGATCCCCTATAATTTTTAAGAATTTTACTAGTAACATTGAAATTTTGATGTAAATAAAAGTCATTTTTACTTAGCAGCCTTCATCACCTTACTTGATAAATCACTTTCTAAATTAAAAATATAGATGTAAAATACAAGACTAGAGTTTTCATTTGCTCAAAAAATCCAGTGTCTCAACCACACACTGTTGCAGTAGGTAAAGCAGTGAGGCTGCTACTTGGAAAAAAAGCAATTGCTCCTCTCTTCTCATTTACATTCATGAATCACATCATGCACCGCTCCAAGATTGGTGTTGCTTGAAGATAAACATCATTTGCAATTTTATGTTAGCACACAATCAGCAATACAAGCTGCATGCAAAAATGTGCCCTCTTTCACTCACAAATTAGCAGCTGTGGGTGTTATCTGATTGGAAATAGGACTTAAGAGGAGTTATTTTTAATCTCAAACTTACAACTTTGCAAAACTCTAAATAGACTACCAAAACCACTTCTTGCAAGTAGCTCTCAGTTTCCTTAGTTTAATTTTCAGTAACCAGTTCCACTCCAGCTGCTAGGAACTGGCACACATTCTGTCACTGGAACTACTGAGTCAAAAACATATGCCTTTAATGGGACTTTTGGCAAACATGGCATAGACAGTATTATGGAGTTTCAAACAAGTAAAACTAATAGTTTATTTCACGTTTTACAAATAGAAATCAATGTTTAGGGTAAAAAATATTGCTATTTACACACAGTAAAAATATTTACAGTGATAAATCAGCTAATTGGTGCATTATACTATTTTTCATCATATCTATGTTCCTAAATTATGAGCTACAAGTAAAGTGGCTGATGGTGGAACCTAACAGTCAGAAGGGGATAAATTTTTAAAAGGTTAATGAAATCAATGTGAAACTCAATCTTAGAGTTGGAATTTCTCAGTTTGAAGGTGGTGAGATTTCTAAGTCTTGTCCATGTTACAGCTTTATATTAAACTTGAAACTTGCTATATCTTTCAAGTTAGAAGTATTTGGTCTATTTCTAGCAACTGTTTGGCTCTAACTAGAAGTTTCTTATTTCAACTACAACCTCAGAAGACACATCGTAAAATTGCTTTTAAATATTGGAAATTCCTGGCTTAAAGGATTATTTGTAATGTCTCTTCTGTGGAGCAAGATGAGATGTTTTTTTAGATAAAGAGATGCTTGAGGATTAGCAAACTGGAGAGTAAACAGCCAACCTCCCACAGATGCAGACCATTTCAACACACTGCTGAACCAAAGCTAATGTTCATGATAGTTGATAGTAAGCTTTGGAAGTCTTGAAGCAAATAATTTTAATACAGTCCTTTTTCAATTCAAATATAGTCTATTTGTTCAGATTTGTTCAGCATTTCTATGAATCACTTGAGAGGAATTGATTATGTGCAGAGTTGTCAGAGAGGAAGAAAGGATGGAGCAAAAGGATGTGAAATAAATGAATTTAAAAGGTATGGTTACAGTTTTATGCTCTAGCCCAGGAGTATCAAATTCACAGCTCACTGGCTGAATCCAGGCCTCCACCTTGTTTTATCTGGCCTGGCATCTTGTTTCTACCCATCAGCGGTGCTGAGTTCCTTGCCCCTACACTCCTGTCCATGCACTGGTCATGTGTGCAATGTGTGTGACACATGTTACAGTGCAGGAGTAGGGGCAGGAGAATGGCTGAAGTTTGACATCTCTGCTCTAGTCTTTCCAGTGCTTCCACACTTTGGTGAGACTGTCAGGGGGTAGGGACTGAAGGAGCCCAGATCACCCATGGTAGCCATGGAACCTCTCCACCTGACCTTCATTAGGGCTCAGCCATTGCAGCCTCCGTCCTCCAGCAGGCAGGATCAGGCACACATTGTCCTATGCTGAGACATTGGGCTGGTTGCACGGACTGTACAGTGTAACAGGAAAAGTCTGACTTGAGTTCAATACACGAATAAGCATGTTTCTTGAAGGAATATTCAGTTCATATGGCAGTTGGCCCATATTACCTGATATGCCCTTGTGAAAAGTCCCTCCCCAGCTCTCCTGCAGCCCCTTCAGGCACTGGAAGGCCGCTCTGAGGTTTCCCTGCAGCCTTCTCTTCTCTAGGCTGAACAACCCCAACTCTCTCAGCCTGTGCTCATCGCAGAGGGGCTCCAGCCCTCGGATCATCTTAGTGGCCCTCCTCTGGATCCTCAAACAGTTCCATATCCTTCTTACGCTGAGAATTCCAGAACAGGACACAGTACTCCAGGCAGGGTCTCATGAGAATAGAATAGAGTGGAAGAATCACCTCCCTCATCTTAATGGCAATGTTTCTTTTGATGCAGCCCAAAAACACAGCTTGCCTTCTGGGCTGCAAGCACAGATTGCTGGCTCATGTCAAGCTTCTCATCAATCTGTAAGTTAACATGTGTCATGGTTTATTTACCATTTCTATTCCTATATGTGATTTTAACTGAAAAAAAAATCATGGCGGTTAAACCTGTAAGAATATTTGTCTCCTGAAATCTTTTATTTCAGATACTTTTCAAAGAACATATTAGTAATTGTAATTGCACAAAAATGAGAAAAAATTCACGGTAACGTCTTAAACAGCAGAGTAAAGTCAGTAAACAGTGATTCCTTATGACATCCACAAGACTTTGGAAGCTGAGGACCCCACAGTCTACTGAGGATCTGAGATAACTGAAGAGCTCCATTTCATCAATTAAACTAACTTGTTTAAGGTCAGGACAATATTTTATAGGACTCACAAGGTTCACTCATGATAGTTTTGGTCTAATTTCTGTAGAGTGAAAAGAAAGGGGATATAAGGAGTGCATTTGAAGGCCTCAAAATTCATTGTGATGAAATAGCTAAACAAACATACTCACATGCTGTGAAAATATGTTTGTGTTTTACGTCAATGTGTGATGAAGTTAGTTCTGCAAGATAATCCTGCGCAGCACTTGTTGCTTTTTTTAATTTCTTTGCTTTTTTTAATTTCTTTGTGTTGTAAAATAGCTTCAGGCTTAACACCCACCACGCCAGCAGTTGGACAATGACTAAGAAAGCAAATCTGGTTTGCTTTCCAAGGACTTTCCTTAGGATAAGATGAGTAGCTTGAAACCTGAACTGTTTAGGTTAGGCAAGCTAAGAGTAAAGCGAAGAGATTCTAACACTAATGCTTTCTAATGCTTTCATTCAATTCTTCTCCATGCCTACAGGGGTTAGATAATAATTCATTTTTATGTGTTCTATTAAAAAAATATCCTGCTTTAAAGAATAAGTTTTTAACATTACAGACATTTAGCACTGGACTAAACACTTGTCGGAGAAAGTCCTTCACTGGAGGATTTTATGCCAGACTTCTGTTATGAATGGTCTCAATATAGTTGATCCTCTTCCAAGAAAAGATGTATTCACTGGACCTCTTGAAGTCTCTCCCAATCATGTATATCTAAGGCACCGGGGAAATAATGTGTATTAAAATCAGGTAGCTTCAGAGAAAGGATGCATGTCAAAAGCATTTGTGCAGTGACACATCATGGCACGAGGCAAGCATCTGAATGGTTATTTACTATTGTTCTATTTGTCATTCAGATTATTTTTTACTGGAGGTCTTGTATGAACTCACAGGTTTCAGCTGCCTGACACTTTCTATTTGACAAGATTTGTGATTTCTTTGAAAGCAAATCAATTATTTGCGAATTTCAGTAGTCTACAAGCAAAAGCCCATAAGCTACAGAGATCCCTTCATTGTCCTGTGAAGTTTCATTCAGGGAAACCTAGATTGTAAATTGAGAAAAGTGGATAGTAGCTCAAGAAAAAAGTGTTATCCATCTAAGTAAACATTTTTTCCAGTGAGCATTAATGACATCAAACTCGATAAGGAGTCAGGTCCGCACAAGAATGAGAGCTGCCAGGGCAGATGTAGCTGGAAGGGAAAAAAAACAAGAACGTTAAATGTATTTGTGTCTATGTGTGTTTAGGAGAAAGAATTCACACTTTCTTTTACAAGGTTTTCAGATAAATATAGATATGTGTGTATGTGTGTATGTTTATATAGACACACACACACTGCCAGTCAAGTTACAACTATATTTCATTCTGTTTCACATCCATACAGCATTAATTTCCTTAAAGTTTGCATTATTTATTTTACAAACTAACACAAAGCTATCAAGTTTTGGCAATCTAATTCCATATTTAAAACAAACTTCTAGTAAGTAGCCATATCAAATTAAAATATATTTCTTTCACATATTCACATTAAGAAAAACTCAGAGAGCATGGAAAACTAACATTAAAGGCTTGCAAAATCATCTAACAATATATCATGATTACAGTTAATCTTCTCACAATGTTTTCCAACTTTTTCCTTCTTTCTAGCTGTATTATTGATTGACTGACTTTTTGCTGTATTGAGAAACTCGATTCCTGATCTGGAATGGAGTTGCTTTATTTCTTTCATGAACATTGTTATCTAAAATGCCTTTATGCGTACCTCTTTACAACAGCAAATTTAGGAAGAGACAACTTCTCAAAGAAGTCCAACACTAGAAGTGTCGGCTGGTTAGATTCTATTCAGCAAATACAAAATCCCATGACACCTTTTCAGTTGTGTTTGATTTAAGACTACGAATGAGGTTTTTCAAGACTACTTCACCAGTTTCAAATACTTTATTTGTAAACAGTCATTAAAGGTATGGTCTGCTCGACATCTTCATGAGCAGTCTGGCCACAGTATTTTGCAACCTTATTGACTGAATAATTGAGGAAGTTCCAGCAGTGACAGCAACAGGGGGCAGCACAACAAAGACAGGTAACACCAAATGAGCATATTTGCTCCCACTAAGACCGACATTTTTAACCAAATTAAATACTAAACATGCTGCAACTTAAAGTAATTTTCTGTGCCTTAAATATACATTTCATGAGAAAGTGCTCTCCAGGTTCACCTGCAGTTGTGTCAGACCACCTAAAGTAGATGAAAGATAAAAGGTCGAATCCTACCCTGCCTTAAAGCCAATGTAAAGTCTTTGGAAATCTTTTATTTTGAAGTTAGAGAGTTTGGGCTAGATCAAAGAGGTTGAGTTGAGTTTTGCATCGATAGACATCCCACTGAATATGATTTACAAATTTGGTTCATTATCATTGGAACTGATATTCAGTGCAGTGAATTTATTTCTTAAAAGAAAGGTTTAAAAAAGATTCTAGTTTAGGTCACTGACAGGACTCAAAGGAAGCTAAATAGCCCTAACTAAAAGGAAGAATCCCTTTGTGTGGCCTGGAAATATAGACAGTGAAACTGGAAAAGGAAAAGCAGTTCACAGACTGTTTATACAAAACATGGAAAAAAAGCACGCACTATAAATGTTCTAAGCATTATTCCAGTTGCAACATCAGTTTGTGTGGGGGAATGGTCCCTGCAGGATGCAAATCAGCCACAGAAAAATGTGGGATTTGCTCACAGCAAATTAAAAACAGATCAACTGATTATCAGGGGACAACATTCAGACTTCTCTGCTGAAGGGAAGTGCCATAAAAGTTGCTCTGTTTCTCACGGTATGTACACTAGGAGTGCAAATCAGGGCCCAAGTACAAGCTCAGAGGGATGCTCAGACGACTCTGACCTCTAAGGTGCAGACAAAAATTAAATGCCAGTATGTTCCTATATGTTTGGTTCATCTAGAAACACTGATCTGCATGCCATGCTGTCTTAGCCCAGTGAATTAATCCTCACCAAAGCTGTGAGAGATTGTGACATGCTGTTTCCCCAATTGCGTAGTCAGAAACACTTGAACACTGAGAGTAATGATACCTGAGTAGTCTCCATCGTCTTAAACACCTCTTCCTTTTTACAAACCTTTTTAACTACAAGATCACTCTTATCCCTAGTGTTACAGAAGACTGGCAACAGCACAGCTTCCACACTCTCCTCAGCCTTCTCACTCAACAAGCATGTTTAAACCTGAGCAATTGGTCTTAAAAACATCAGCCCTTTTCTAAACATCCCCAGGGAGCCACATGACCAGTCAAATGAGAAAAGAATAATGACTTGGAGAGTTTATAGATAGACGGGGAGCAGACAAGCTGAGAGAAACCAGGGAGCATGGCTCTCCTGCTGCATGGATTACCTGCTGCTTTTCCTCCACAGAAGGAGCACAGAGACAGGAAGGGCTGTGACAGCCTCAGAATCACACCATGCCATAGACATGGACCCTCTGTGACTCAGGGGAAGCTGACACAATCTCCCTCAGGAGCCCTCTGGCATCAGACTCAGTGATCTGTGCTTGGCCAGGATGGGAATGAGAATTAGTCTCATTTGTTTGGCTCTTGAGAATCCTAGAGTAAATAGCCGCTCAGCCTTTCAACAGAAGTGCAGATGTGCATCAGCCAGCTTATTATACAAATCTATTTCTCTTTTCTTGTTTTGAAGACAAAAAAAAACCTCCAGAAAGAAAGATAAAGATTGCCTACAAAAAAGATATATGTGACCCTTGTGGCATACTGACAGATCTCTGAAAATCTCTCTCAAAGGCAATCCATCTTCATCTGAAGCACATCTATGTTATGTTAACGGTGTGTTAACACACACAGTATTTTAGCTGTCCCTAAGGATTTTAGACCAAGAGCCTCATTAATTCCAACAGCTGTGTCACAATTTTGCACAGCAGTGTTTTCTATTGGAGAATGTACTTCCTGTGAACCTCCTACATTGATAGAGAAAACCGAAGTTTACTGATTATTGGCCTTGAAACTATTATTTTACATTAAATCATTTATAACACAAAATGTGGCAGATATTGCTTCATTCAGGAAGAATAACCTAATGTTTAGCCACCCCAAACAGACTTGAACATAGTAATTAAATTATTCAGAAAAAGTTAGAATTATTACAGGAGCAAAAGAAATCTTCACTCCAGATCCCTGGTTCAAATTTGGCTCAGTGCCTGTTTATGCTGAGCCATGACTGTCAGCAAACATCACGCAGCATTTCTGCGCCTATTTAGAAAGAAAACCAGGATTACAGACCTGTTATTTTCCTTGTAAAATCTGTAAACACAAACTTTGTAGTTTCAGGCTATCATCCTTCATCATTGATGATGTCAGAAGCAATATCAGAGGTTAAATGCACACAAATTTAATGTCTGACTCTTATAGCTGAAAAACGTATGTTGCTGCTTTTCTATGACCATTCTGTGACTGAAGAAAGGATTTAATTCTTTAGGCCTGAGTTGCAATATTTTCTTATACAACTAGGAAAAACTCATGTTTATACTCTCCAGACATCATAGTCTTTGGAGTCAACTGTCAGATAGAAGGGCCAGTAAGGAGACAAATCAGACAGCAAATATAGAGATGGAAAGAATCTGTGCCATGGAAATAAAGAGATAAGTTATGTTGCTCATCTTTCCATCATAATTTTTTATGAGGTGCCATTCTGCTTCCTTCTTTCTCCCCATGGCCCTCATCTTCTGTACTTCAAGTTAAAGCCCCCAGTTCATTCACCTTTACATCCCTGATCATTCTCATTGCTGTACTTCATAATATTTTCAGTAACTCGATATCTTCCTTATCTATGACAGCTAGTAATCCAGCTGAGGACACTGCCTGAGTAGAGTACAAGTACTGTTCATGCCTTGCTTTATGCATTTCACACTGGTGCTTATCTTTTCATAACAATGTTATTAATGTTCTTGTTCAGCTAAAGATCCACCACAACACTGAGATGTAAGAAGTGCTGTCTCAATAACTGGCCTCATTCTTTCTTTGTGCAATTGATTGTTTAAAACTAAGTTTTGCATACTTAAAGATTTGTGTCTTGATCTTTATGACTATATCTTCATCTTTTCAAATTCAGCCTGAGTTATTACCCTGTTGTCCTGTGACCTGACTGCTTCTCACTGCTCTTCGGGAGCTTGTGTGAAAACCCTGAATGAATGAATGAAAACAAACCAAAACTGTCTTAGGAGGAGTCTTGGAAATATAATTTGCCACTATTGCAATTAAAAAAACCTCCATGAGCTTTATTTTACTTTAATTTGCATCCCAGATTTGAATAGCATTGTAAAGCATAAAATAGAAAGTGCAAGTGAGATAGCTAAGTACAACATTGTCTATAATGAAAAAGAATCAAAAAAATGCCCAGCTTCTTGATGATACAGAGCTGATGAGTTTGGGAGAAGCAGCTATATCCAGAACAAATACTCTCTAAATTAAGCTGGGTTGGTTCACTAGTTCCAGGACGTTTGCTGGACAAGGCATCTGGCTAAAACATGATTACTCCATTCATAATATGGCACTATTTTCTAACCAATATAGAGAAATACATTTTTACACTTCAACAGTTGCTGTTTAGCTAAGTGGCAAGTGAAAAAACATTTTTCTGTACTGTCAAACAGAAATCTGCACTGGACTTCTGAAGACGCAGGCCTGTGGGCTTAGTATGAGATCAGACAAAAGAGACACCTGATTTCTTCCATTGGCTAATTTCAAGTGACTCAACTAAATCTATTTTAGAAACGCTCTGATGTGGAGAAACTTAATATTCAGATCTCTTATCACACAACTATTCTGAGCACAGTTTTAGAGGAACTGAACTGCTGAGAGAAGAGTCATTGTGGATATTCAGCTTGTTTGAAAGTTAGAAGAGTCATCAACTGAACCCAGAGACTCAAACACTCAATACAATAAGATGCTTCACTTTTTTTCAGGAATTGGGACTTACACAATAAGAGCTATACTTTGCTAATTTGGAAATGCTAGTCTTAACTCCTGTGATATTCCTCATCTTTAAAATAGAAATAATGGACATGGTCTAGTAATAACGTCCCATAAGGATTGAGTGTGACTACTTAAACAAATCCAAGGTCAAATTGGGAGTTCATTCTTCAAAAATCTGTTCTTCAAATAATTTCATTTTATTCATGCAGTGAGAAGCTACAAAAAAAAATCAAGGCAAATGAAAAACTTTTTTTCTGGAAAATGTAGTTAATATTTGGCATATAGGATCCAATTACAGTTTCAGAGAATCTGAGTGACTCTCCACAACATGACAGCTTCTTAACATAAAGACCAGAAACTGGATATCAGCTAGGTAGGTACTTTTCTACCCACAGAGTACCACTCTGAATAATTCTACCTTTAACTCTTAGTCTGTGGTACCTAGCTGACAACTGTTTCCAACTTTCCTAAGTTATTTTGGCACATGCTGTTCGATCCTCTAGTTCATAAAATGCTACAGGTTCACACAGTGTACTTGCTCCAATTTTCCAAATGTTCCATTTTGTTTCCATACAATTACGACAAAATTTACTCCATTGGCAAAATAGTAAGAAACACTGCAAAGGAGAATATGCATCAAAGTGGAAAGACACGCCAGACCTTTAAAATTAGCACATTAATTGTGCCTCATCTTCTCTGTAGCCAGTCACCAACTGTGTGGCACTCACTCTGCAGTGAACAGGAGATCCACAAAAAACAGGCATGTTGCATGGAGCCTTCTGCTTTTAAACTGTCTCTGAGACTGTTTCCTGTCTGAAAGCACTAGTGATAAATTTAATTTTTGCCTTTCCTCTTCTGCAGTTATCTTGATTAATATTTTCCACTAATGGAATGTATGTTAAGTTTACAACCTCATTGTTTTGCACACATGAGCACATGGAGTTGTCTTTCACCTCAGTATTTTCCCTCTCATCATTCTGCATAAGAGGTGACCACTGTTGTTGAATTCTGATCATTCAAAACTAGGAGCACCTTGCATAGTGCCGGCTCTACATCAGTGGGGAGACCCATCATTTGGTCTGGGCAGCTCCTGAAACTCTGACTAGAGCCAAAGGAGAGAGGTGGATATATCCCATGAACAATTCAGAACATCCTTGAAGATACATAAAAAGTTTTTGACACCTTTGACACCCTTGACTGTTTTCTGCAGCCATTGCGAGATAACCTTTGGAAAATTAAAAATAAACAAAATCAACTCTGCATGGGTTGCCATGGAAATATGCACAGTCAAGTATTCTAGCGTTAGGATACTTTAAAGGAAAGTATAGGACTGAAACTGTGATAACCTTTAACAGAGAAATCAGCTAAACCAGCTTCATAGTAGTAACACCTCATATATTTATAACATCTTCGCCCATGAATAATTATTTCTCCTACTCATGAAGCAGCATATCCTATCATGATGTACGATCACAGCTGAAGGTTTTCATGGCATGGTTTGCAGGAAAACCCACTGTATAATCACATCACAGTTATACTATTTTTGTGGAGAACATCTGCTACCATTTTGAAGCGTAGGAGTAAATTTCAAAGCTTTGTTCAAAATGTAAATTTATTTCCATTTCCCTGCTCCCAAAAATCACAGAGACAATAATTCTGTCTGGGCCCTGATTAAGTGTACACATTGGATGGAAGAGACCAACGTATTTACTTGCGTGGGAAGCAGATGGCAGTCTGCTTGAAAAGAATGTTTTCTGTGAAGAAGAATCTAGAGGCATGGAAAACTAATTTTTACAAAGGCTCCATCAACATACATCTCAAAAAATTAGATTTATAGAATCCATTTTGATAGTTTTAACTGTAGAATATGTTGAAAGTCAAGCTTCTTGCTCAACAGAGCCACTATTACACAGCTGTTCCAATGAATAGTGATCAACAAGACAATTTTTCAATTCCTTTCAGTAATCTACCAACTAGTACCTTGACACTATATTATTTAGGATAAAGGAGACAAGATAAGTAATGCTGAAATAAGGATATTTTTTCTATGCACTACTGACTGAAGTCAAATCATTTTGACCAGATATAGATTGCATTTAAAACTGATTTATATACAAGATGTTTGTTTCTGGTGGGTTTTACAAGATTAGTAATTTTCAAATCCTGGTGGAAACTAGTAGTGTTCAGTGCTCGGATAAGGATAAGGATAAGGATAAGGATAAGGATAAGGATAAGGATAGGGTGTTAGGATAAAAGTGATTTTCTACTTGTAAACATGAAATTGAGGTAGCCTGCAGATAACAGGATTTACTACACTATTTTACAGTATACTTTCAGGAGACTATTTTTCATGCAGAACAACACATAGACTAACTTTTTCACATAACACTTTTTCACCTGGGACTGTGTTCTCGCCCTTTGGATTTTTGTCCTTCCGTGCTTCTGTGAATTTATTTACACAAAACAGACCACTAAGGACAAAGCAAAGCAAAAGCTTCTGGTATCCTTTGTTTGCTAGGTCCTAAAAATAAGAATGGTGTTAGTCATACAGCTGTTTAGGGACTCTATCTAGGGATTGTGAACATATCATGCAAATCAAATCTTTCCACTGACATTTAGTTCAAGATGAGATTACATTATACACCTTCTATTACAATACACATTTTAGGTTATGCAGCTATTGTACATCCCTCTTTAAAAAAGGGCCGCTTTAGCCTTATCCATTTACTCATAGCCAGATTAGCATATAAGGGGATGGACCCCTGGGAGATCATGAGCTTTTCTTACAGGGTTAACACTTTCTGCAAAAAATATTCCTTATCTACTCAAAAAACATACTTATATATAAATATCTTCATATAGAAATCTAATGGAAAAAAGGAGTTTTGCAGGTTTGTGTGAGCGCTTCAAGGTGAACATCTTTAAGATCAACAGGAGCAGAGATCAATTCTGCTGCACCAGCCGCTGAAGCAATAACTTGCTCATTCACACACCCACGCACAGCCAGACCTGGTGCAAGGCCTGGACAGCTATTCCAGAAGCAAGCAGTTAATGCATAGATAAAAGGATCCTGGCACCAGTTTCTCTAGGATGGCCGTATCCTCAGCAATGACTTCATTTATGACCTCTTAAAATAAGTTAAAGAGACAAATTAGGTTGGCAATCAAATATTTCTCTGATGACAAGTAAAAAAGAGACAAGTCAGTGCAGACAAGTTTGTCTGTCTACCTGTCATTTTCCTACATGTTCATGCAAACTTTATATTTCTCCCATATCTCCATGCAAGAATAAAAGCCAGAGGCCTAGGTTGCAGTCCTGGGGTATCATGGAATCTTAGAATCATAGAATGACTTGGGTTGGATGGGACCTGCAAAGGTCATCATTTAAGCCTTATTGAAGAATAAGGTCTCCCCAGAGCCTTCTCTTCTCCAGGCTGAGCATCCCCACCTTAATTATTTTAGCTTTTTTTTGGTGTGCAGGAGAGCCTGTCCACTATCTGTGGTTATGAGATACCTAAGACTTCTCTAAGCTATGCACTTAACACCTAAGGCAAAGAGAGGCCTGAGTCACTGTGTAAGGCCTGCCCACACCTGGGTTGCTCCACTAACTCAGCAGCCAGTCTAACTTGCTTTCTAGCTCGGCTGTGCCCAACAGCACAAAAGAATTGTGATGCAGCTAAAAATTTAGTCACCAGTTTTTAACACTTTTGCTCTACATCTCTTCATTCCAGGATTTCCTAGTCACAACTGCATGGCTGATACCTAGATATTCCATCAAATGTTTCAAAGTTCAATGTTTAGAAGTATTAGACAGATTACCATCCAGTACAATGGGGACAACTAGGACTGGATAAGCCCTTACTTCTTCTGGGTAAGGAATGACTAAAGCTCTTATACTACAACTACGTGTCATGAATACCTGAACTCCTGAGACATGTGATGTTCCGGTGGATGTCTAGTATCTCTTAATAAATGTTTTTAAACCAGGCAACTTAATAGACCCAGAATGGATCTGTTTAAAATTAATTGGTTGGGCAAGTGTCTGTACATGTCCACAAACCCTTTGTGCATTTGTTTTATTTGATTTGCTATCCACATCAATGATCTGTAGATTATTTTGCTAGCATAATGACAGAGTACAATGTCATCTGACTTTTGATTGACAAATTTCCTTGCACTTTGCAGACCACAAATGACACTGAAAGAAAGAACACAGTGAACTTCTACAGCTACTATGAGCATGATAGTAATATTTACAGCACATTTCCTTTACATCATCATCAATTTATTTACTGGGAGTTTACATAAAAAGAAAAAAAAAAAACAAACAAGAACATATTCTACAGCCCTCAAGTCAGCATCTAATTGAGATATGTGTGGCTGGCTTCTGATCTCAATCAAACGTCATTGCTCAGTGTTTTTTTCCTTTTCACAGGAAATGCACATTGTCAGAGAGTACTGTTTAATTAACCCACAGTGACAGGAAAAGCCACCTACAAATACAATGCTTAATAAAACCACGCACTGTATATCCTCACATACCTTAGAGATTAGCCATGACAGATCTCTTACTGTAATATTATGAACATTTTATACATTATTATATTTTTACTTCTCCAGTAAGTAAAGTAAAGATACTGCAGTAACAAGTGCCCTTTAGAGAGACTTCGGAAAAAGACATAAGAATAAAATGAAAGATACAAAAGCAGGTAGATGTTCACCAAAAAGATCAGCAACAAGAAACCACAGCTGAAATTTTTCTTATGCCTTCCTAGAAAGGAAGCAGTTTTCCTAATTCTCACACCTCTACAATACAAGCCAAAATCTGCCAGGACTGCTGCCAGTCTGGAGCTGACCTTTGCCCATTCTAGACCCACGACACTGTAATTCTGTAGGGAAAGACAGACTGACATGAGTTGCAGAAGCTGCCTGAAGTTGGTTATGGGGTTGGAAGTACTGTCACTGGCCTGCAGGATGTACTAGAAGAAAGAAGCAGGTAAGATGTGAAAAGACAGTACCTTTATTGGCTGGTATTGTTTTTCACACTTTAGTCAACTAAAGATCCTTTTAGCTGATCACCTGCTAACCATCTCACTTTCATGAGACACAATTAGAGCTCAGGTTGTCTGTAAAAGTGAATACTAGTAGCCACCCGCTTTTTTCTCCATCCTTTCCTCTATATGCTGGCCCAGAATCTTAAGTTTCTGCTAATTAAGAGGGTTTTTTTCCTTGCCTTGCCCTTCACAGTGGAAAAACTAAAAAGTTTTTCTATTATGAATTGTTAAGGTGCAGTAAAATGCAAGTTGCACAATAAATCTGGACAGCCAAATACAATTTGCTATTCAAATATCCCAGTGATTCTGTACCATTTTAACGTATGTATTTGCATCTTATCAAAAATCTCAACACATCTCAATTATTTTTGCATAATTCCCAACTGCTGCAATATCTGACATCTTTATTTGTTTGAGTTTTATCTTCAGAAACTTCTCAAATATCTCTACTTCACAGTAATAAAGAAGAAACCCAAGCAGTTGCCAAATCCACAGTACATGCCAGTGTACAAAAAGAGTGGAACAAAGCAGATCCAAAAGCCTGCCATCTAAGCAGACTGGCAGATATCCAGCCAAAATGAGACCTGGCTGCAAATGACTTTGCAAGACATATTTGCATGGGATGGATCAGATCAAACTTTTGGGGTCTTTGCAATTCTGTGCGTTTCAGCAGGCTGGAGTAACATCGTATTTTTAAAATAATAAAGGGATATTTCCTTTGTAATTTAACTTCCTGAAGTGTCTATGTGAGAAGCTTAATGCTATGTAGGTAGAGGAAGTGGTTGGGCTTTGATAGCCTTCGTTTCACAGCACGCAGCATGCTGAAACAGAAACTAGTCTTTAACTTAGGAACGCACTGTTATTTTCCACTCAGCTTTCTGTTACGAAATGAAGTTACGCAGATCTACAGACTGTTTCCACTAAAACCTACCTTTGTCTCAGTTTGCTTCTTTTCTTAAGAAGATATTGCTACTGTAAAGAATAAAAATACACAAAAACTCATGAAGAAACACGTTTTGACAGAAAATAACTTCATGAACTATATTATAAAGTAGGGTTAGTAAAGACTATTTTTTGCCAATATCATTAAAACATCATCTCAGCCTTTAATATTCTTGATCCTTTGCTGTTTGAAAATGGTTGATATATTTCCTTAATATATCATAAGATTAATCTTTTGACATTAACACGTCAGAAATCAACAAAATTAAAATGCATTTTCAGTTGTTATATAAGGGATTAATAGTTTACATTTGGACATTATATACATATACACTTCAGTAATAAGCTGCTTCATCTCTGTATAGCCATTGAACATATTTTGGTACTCAGTAACTCTAAAAACAAAGCCAGTTAGTTTAGAGGGATTTAGATAATGAACTTCACTTGAAACTTCAGCTGCAAAACCCTTTCTCATTAAAGCAGTGAAGTCTTTGCTTCGTTATAACATGTTTAAATTAAAGTGCATGAAGTTTAACTTACAGAGCAAGTATCTAAGGCTTTTACTTTATTATGCATATCCAGAATGCAGAATAAACAGAATTAGTCTAATCCTATAACAAAGATATTTTACATTAATATAACTTCAGTGGAGTTATTGCAAATTTATTACGGCGTAACTGAGAGGTAACGTGCAGCACTAATAAAAGCAAAAATCCAGACACGGAAACATTTGAAAATGCTCTGATGGGTCTTCTACAAAGTCTTCGGTAAGTGCTCTGTCTCTCTGCAGTGTCTTCCCCTTCCACATTCCCTCATGTATCCCTGCCTTGTTCTCCTGCTTCTGCTCCAAAGCTGAAGAGATTAAGACTCCACATGAGTGCTGCAGGGACACAAGGAGCAGAATTCCCTCCTAAGGTAACTGTGGCTGCCTCCGTGCCTAAAAGTATGACATCGCAATACCCCATTTTCCACGGAGAAGGCTAAAAATGACAAGACGCAGTACCTTCATCCCATAGATAAGAGTACAACTAAAACCATAAAATACTGTATAAATCATAAAGGACAATACAGTGAAAGTAACATAAAGGCATTAGTAATTAGCTGCTGATGGCTTAACTGAAGGTATTGATACAGATGTCCAGTGAGAGACCATACATCTAGTTTCTTAGACACCGTTGCTTTTACTCTAGTGATATTAACTTATTCTTTTATCTAAAACAAATTATTTAGTATGTTACTAAACGACAATAGTGTATTTTAATGTATATAGACATTGTCCAAGAAAGGGGAATATTGTGGCCTTGAGAATATTAACAAATGACGTCCTACTATAAACTTATAAGGCTGATATGTGCCATATTAGCAGATAGTTGAAGGGATATTTTCCTTGTTAGGCTGTAGCATATTAATTAGAAATAAGACTTTTCTCATTCAGTTCTTTGGAAATTTCTGTAGTGCATTATTGACTTTTCAGTGCAACAGAATCAGAGTTCCTAATCACAAATGAGAGTAAAGTCCAACGCCTGACTTTCTTAAACAGTAGCCAAAGAGATATCGACTGGTGCCTACACTGAAAGTACATTTCCAAGTGACGGATAACACTGACGTCAGTCCCAGCACAAGGCCATGTGGACTTCCCAGCAATCTAATTTAATCTTTCCCACTGACTCCATGCAATACTGATCGCAAGGGTTACTTTACACAATAGAAAAAGAGCAAAAATTAAATCAGCATTTACTATAAACTTGCAAGGACTGTCACGGTTTTAGAACATCACATATCTTTCTTCAGTGTTAACATATCAAAAAGAAGTAAAGCTTTCTTCTAAAACTTTTTAACATACATAAAACTGGGAAAACTTAAATGGAAATGCCCATATTGTAGCCTACTATGTAAATGTGAAGGCCTGTTTTTGTTGTAGGTCCTCACTTGGGAAATCTGTAATTTTTAAGCATCCCTTGTTTCTACCTTAAGTTCCATTTTACAACAAAAAGTGTATAGATGTGCAGTTCACAAAAGGTCACGTAGCTGTTCTTACAACTATATCCGTCTACAGAGGCAATGCTTTTTTATATGGCGATACTATTTTTACTAGAAATATTTGGAATCAGGCATAGTATGTCAAAATTATTAGGATTTGTTTTAAGCATCTTTTAAGAAAATTTACTTTTTCCTTTGTCTTTAGATCCTGAGACCAAAAAAAAAAATTTGTGTCAGCCTGTAGTTCTTTACCAGCATGGCAAGGACCTGGCAGCACGCTGAGATCTTCTTGTCTCCATGTATCTGATCTCGTGAAAGTGACTATTAATCAAAGGGAGGTTTTTTTTACCTAAACTGCAGTTCTTTTTTAACTATATCAGATCTCTATACAAATATAACCATGGAAAATGGGCGGATGCACAAGGAGTCCTTTTCCGATGAGGCAACACAGCCTCATGCCATGCTGGAAACTCCTTTTTATGGTCACAAACATGATAACCAGTGAGGCTTACACCTGTGAAACACCAGGGAAAAGGCAGAATCTCAGAGGGATTCAGCATGCACTAATAAGCCTGCTACACTGGAGGAGCCTCTTGCCCAACTGCAAAGCTGTGCTTATGTAAAGAATGAAAGAAAAGAATTCATAAGATAAAAGAGATCATACAGGAGGATGGGCAGTTCTTTCTCCATGGAGAAGGTAATCTTGGGTCTTTCTCCCTGCTCCCAGGATGATTAGGCTTTGTGTAAGAGCATAGGAATGAATCATGGAGCCCCAGCATCTTCCTTTCTTCCTTTATTCTCTGAAGAGCTATGAAAGACTGCGTCACAGCACTCATCCCCTGTGCTTCACCAGACCAAGAGAGGTTTTCCAGGGAGGAATGACATTTTTACACCAATTTGAATGCTAATTTCTTCTTTTAACTGTTCAGATGCACTAACTGGCACTTTTATGTCTTTTCTGTAAGACAAACCTTCACATATTTTACTCTAATCTTTAACCCTAACTTCAGTTCACCACCATCCACATTTTTCAATCAGCATATCCTCTTCTATCCCACTAGCCACCCTAGGATGCATATCCCCACTCAGAGAAAATGGAAGACTTTTTCTGCATACATGATTTGGTTGTAAAATAAATCTGAGTATTATTCCTTACTGAGGCACTCTACTCCAGAGAACTATTTTTAAAATGTAGTTCCTACTATTTCTAACGATAGTTTTTTCCTAATATGAAGAGTTGGCCTAAGTACAGCCTAAAAGCTTCTGTCATCCTTTTAATAACTTGTTTTCACTATTAAAAAACACCCCTTTTGTATTACAGTGGGCCCAACTAGTGTGACAGGTTCCTGCATGGTTTCACAGAACTCGTAATTCTTGTTCCTTTTCCTGGGTTTGCTCTGTTGCACTTTCCCTGCTCCCTGAGGGATCCAAAGAGTTTGCAGCTCTTTGAGTCATCAATAAGTAATGGTGGTGATTTCTGAAGAGCTACATCTTGGCACTCAATGTCACTGTGCTGGCATGGAGATCTGGAAGTGGAAGAGTTAACCCGATCAAGGGCATGTCCTTGGGGACCCAGTCTCAGACAGTATGAGACATTGACACGGTATTTAGCTATTCTTGCCCTTCTTCATTCCACTCCCAAATTTCAAACCCAGAGGAACTAAAAATCTCAAAAGAAAATGACCCATTTTACTTTAAACCATGGACAAATTCTCGTGAATACAGGGCAAAGTTTAAACACAGAGTTAACACTCTTGCTGCTTGGGGATGGCCAGCATGCAGGGTGGGGTGATTTTGGTGCTAATACCTTTTTCTAGATTATCATGAGCCAAAATCCAGGGAATTCCAACATAAGCCAGGATCAGCAAGAACACATTGCCAGATCTAGATTCTGTGTATTACAACTTCATCCCACATTTTTTAATAGCTTTCTGTACAAAAATTGAAATAACTACATCCCATTCTGGCAGTGAGATTTTTAAGGACAATGAAGACAATGCTTGCTGTAACTAAAAGTGAAGCAGGTGACCAAATTCAAATTTAGGGACCTAACTGAAACATCCTTCTATATCGTTTTTGCGATGTAGCTTTAAATGCTTCTGCACAAAGATTTACATATAAAAGCTTAGATGTTTAGTATTATTACTGTTAAAGAAACAAGACTGTTGAGTTCTCTTGCTGTGCTACTAGACTACACAGTAGAATATATGAACATGTCTGGTTTCTCCATTTTAATATTGAAATAGGATTCTTTCTATGTTATATGTTGAAAATATGTTGCACTGTATTGCCATACTCACAAAGACAGCAGAATAAAAAGATCTAAAAATGTTATTGTCACATTTTGTGATTTGCTTTAAATATCTGGTCTTTATTTCTGGCAGACATAAATATTTATCATTATCAAAAATAACTACTATGATTCATTATCTTCCATGGGCCTGAAATAGAAACTATGTTTTATCAAACAGCTGTCATTTAATTAATTCCTAAAATGAATGAAGATTCACACAAAGAAAAAGAAAAACAAACAAAAAAACCAACGTCCTCATCCGCCTTATGGATAAGAAGAAATAGGGGAAAAAATGTGAGGTATAAGGAATGAGAGCTAGATACAGTGTCAACCATCCTTCAACTTAAACTATAACCTTTCTACTTAGGAAGAACAGCTGAGATTTCAAAACACTTTTTTCACCCGCAAAAGATGTTTAAAAAAAACTTTAACAAAGAACTAAATGTCCTAATGGTTCAGATACCATCTGCAGTGCTGGAAGGCCCAGACCAGAGATCCTTTTTGGCCTCATACAGAGCAGGTGGTTTCACCCACGGGATTTTATACTACACATCGGGAGTGCCCTGTAGATCAGGAATATCTGGAGTCCCTCTCCTTTTCTACTATTAGATAAGACCATTGAAATTATACAGAATTTTTTAAAGCAAAGCTATTTCAACTCAACTGTGATAAAGAATGGAAAAGAAAATTAAAAGGATAAGTTGATATAGGTGATACTGAGACACAAAATTCTCACAAAATTGCATAAAACTCATCTCAAAGGAAAGGAAAGTGGAATTCTCTTAAATCAGCTAACAGGAAGAACAACATTTTTGTGTACACTGTCTGAGCTGAATTTTGAACCTAAAACAATGGTACACAAATTAAGGAGTGAGTAATCATCATTTTTATTTTTATTGTAAATCTCAGGTCATGTACATCAGTCTCATGACTTCTGAGGCCAATATAAGTGACAGAAATTGTCAAGAGAAATATTAGTTTGGGGAAAGAAAAAATATTTTCTGCTTTAAAAAAATTCTTGACTATTGTTTTCTTTCAAGCTGATCTCTAGTTACTCCTTTAAAATGAAATTGCTGTGAATTACTTCCTAGAGTAAAAAAAGAATTATCTTACAGACCATCTAGCTCAAAGTAGATTCATTTTCCATACGTAAAATGCACGTTATCTACCACAATAACACTGTATTTTTAATGTCACACATTGTATATATAAGTATTCAAAAGAAGCACATGAATTTTTTCTTCATTCCTACATGGTTCTGTAATATGGTGTATTTATTGTGCACTAAAAATTACTAGTAGACACGGAAATTAAGCATGTGTTCTGTATTGATTATTAGAAACTGTAATTGAAATACTTTCTCTCTGTGAAAAAGTAGCATGTAAATAGCCATATATACATAGAATCTTAGAATGACCTGAGTTGGAAGGGACCCACAGGGATCATAAAGTCCAACTTCTATCCCTGGACAGGACAACCCCAACATTCACACTGTGTGTCTGAGGGCATTGTCCAAATGCTTCTTGAATATTGTCCAGCTTGGAGCCGTGACGGCTTCCCTGAGAAGATGTCCCAGTGCTCCACCACCTTCTGAATGAAGACCCTCTTCCTAATATCCAAAGGAAACCTCCGCCTGGCACATCTTCTTTCCATCCCCTCTAGTCCTATGACTGGTCAGCAGAGAGAAGTGATCACCTCCTGCTTCCCTTATGAGGAAGACATAAACAGCTATGAGGTCCCCCCTCAGTCTCCTCTTCTCCAGGCTGAGCAGACCAAGCAACATCAGCTGCTCTTCATATGATTTCCCATCTAGACACTTCACCAGGTTTGTGGTCTCCTCTGGACACTCGCCAGTAGTTTGATGTCCTTTTTATACTGTGGTGCCCGAAACTGCACACAGTACTCAAGATGGGGCCACACCAGTGCAGAGCAGAGTGGAACAATCACTTGGCAATGCCATGCTTGATGCACCTCAGGTTGGTCCCTTTGGCTGCCAAGCCACACTGTTGGTCTCATGCTCAACTTGTCATTGACCAGAACCCCAGATCCCTTCCCACATGGCTGTTCTCCAGCCTCTCGCTCCTCAGTCTGTGAGGACATCCAGGGTTACTGTGTCCCAGGTACAAGATCTGGCACTTGCCCTTGTTCAATTTAATGCGATTGGCAATTGCCCAGCTCTCCAATTTGTCCAGATCCCTCTGCAGGGCCTCTTTGTCCCCAAGAGTGTCAATAGTTCCCCCCAGTTTCATGTCATCTGCAACTTACTTAGTAAACATTTAAGTCCTGCATCCAGGTCATTTATGAAAATATTAAAAACATTGGCATCAAGATGGATCCCTGCAGAACTCTACTGGTGACTGGTTGCCAGCCTGATGTAACCCCATTCACTGTGGCCCTTTGAGCCCCACCTCTCAGGCAATTGTTCACCCATTGCATTATGTGTTTATCCAGCTGTGTGCTGAACACTTTTTTTATTAAGATACTATGAGAGACAGTATCAAAGATCTGGCTGAAATCTAGAAAGAGCACATCAACTGGTTTTCCTTGGTTGACTCTGTGGGTAACCCTGTCACAGAAGGAAATTAAGTCTGTCAGGCAGGATCTTCCCTTTATAAACCCATGCTGGCTGAGACCAATGACTGCATTGTCTTTCAGATGTTTTTTGGTAACTCCCAGAATAATCCTCTGCATACTCTCAACCAGGCACTGCAGTGAGACTGACAGGTCTGTAGTTACTGGCGTCATCCCTGCTGCCCTTCTTGAAGACTGGGACAACATTTGCCAGCTTCCAGTCAACAGGTACCTCTCCAGATTCCCAAGAGCATTAAAAAATAATTGAGAGAGGTCTCACTATGACATAGGCCAGAACTTTAAGTAGCCTTGAGTGAATCCCATCAGGCCCCATTGACTTGTAGGGGTCCAGCTGGAGCAGCAGATCCCACACAAGTTTGGGCATGACATTATCATTTGCACAGCCTTGGTCCTCTGGCCGAGCCCAACATCAGTATTGAAGATGGAGGTGAAAAAAGCATTGAAGGTCTCTGCTTTTTCCTATTTATGAGGTGCCCATGCGTATCAAGTAACAGACCAATGTTATTTCTGGCTTGCCTTTTGTTACTAACAGATTTCAAAATCCCTTTTTATTATCCTTCACAGTGCTGTCCAGCTTCAACTCTAATGAAGCTTTGACCACAGGAATTTTACCCCTCCAGTGCCGAACAGCATCCCTGTAGTCCTCCCATCTCACCTGTCCTTGTTTCCACTGGCCATACATAACTTTCATGCCTCAGTTTGATTAGAAGGTCCCTGCTCAGCCAGGCTGGCCTTCTGCCTCGCTGGCTTGACTTCCAGCATTTCGGAATTGCCCAGTCCTGTGCTCTTGGGAGGTGGTAATCAAAAAGTGACCAGCATTGATCAACCTCAGCACTATCAAAACTTTTTTCCCATCAAACCTACGGAGAAATAGATTATTAGCAAAAGCCAATAACACATTGAGAACAGAAAAAATTATATCTGGTATAAAAATGAAGATTTCTTGGATACTGCTCAGTATTAGTAAACATTACCCATTTGGATGTTCTCAGAAAGAGCAATATAAAAGAAGCATCCAGTCTTTTAGCATTACTCTTGTATTTGAATAAACATTTCCTTTTCTAACCACAGTCCATTCGTTTATTTGCTTGTGTGCTTATTTCCCTTGGAATCTCTTAACTGTTATGGAAAAATCCACAGCCAAAAGGGAGGCATGAGGAAAAAATGACAAAGTTTCCACATAGAGCTCTGTTACTGATAGGGCATGCTGCAAACCTGCAGGTCTCCCTAGATCTGCCACTGTGAGCAATATCAGCACTATCCATGGTATTTGTAGATGATCGGTATCTTAGCACCAAATTAATATTTTTAAAGGAGTAAAGTCAATATCAGCATTAGTACCATCTTCTTTGCAGTCAAGTCCTAAAATCTGGAGGCTTTTATTTCCTCTTTCTCTAATCCGATATGTCTCCTTCTCTTCCAGTTTTCACTTAAAGTCTTTTGTAATAAGTTTATGAGGACAAGAAATTGAATTTGCCGTTAGCTCTGTAAAGAGATGGTCTAGGATTTTTCCAGACCTCCCTGGTAGAGATGCTGTGGAAAGCCTTTCTTGGAACTTCCTTGGCTAATGCAGGGTTGGGAGATTTCTTCTCAAGAGAATTCACCTTATCCCACCACATTTTATAAACTCATCTCAGATACTTGCAGAGAGTAAATTTGTTTTGAAATAGTAATAGTAATATGGACTTCATATCTGTGAGGATATATGTGTTTGCGTGCTTTATATGTTTTCCCATAAGAAGAAAAAACTGCTTTCTCCAGCTTTCTTAAAATCACCTTCATCTTATTCCCTTGCATCACATCCTAAAACCAGCGCTAAACAATTACCTCACGCAGAAAAGTTCTCAAGAACATAATAGAAATGCTTTTAATGCAATTTGACTTCCCAAAGGACTTTTCTACATGGATAGATGCTTTCTGAGGCAGGCTTACCTTGAAACAAAATGCACCAAAAGCCTCTAGAAAAGACATTCCTCTCTAGGCTCAGCTCCATTATGTTGTTTCTTTCTCCTTGCATATGGAATTTGCAGCATCATGGTCCAAGTAAGTTTTTTTACTATCTTTGTTATTGTTTTAGCATGCTATAATTTTATAGTAAAATCCAAGTCAATAAGACTCCTTCCAAATATCTTCTGGAAGTATTACTCTTAATACTACTGTTGCTCCAAAGACTCATTGAAAAGGAAACCCAAAGATTTTTTTAGAATTTCTCACGTGTCTAAATAGTGGGGTTTTGTATCCTTAGTGCTAAACATGGAGGGAGTACTCCCCCAAGTCCAACTGGCAGCAGAGGAAAAGGCAGTGCTGCACCATCCTGCGGAAGTGGACTTGCTCATTTCCTGGGCTCTTGTGGGCATTTTCACCTAACAATCCCTTTGCTCTTGCAGGTCTGGGAAGAATGGTTTGTTAGTTATCTTTCCTGCTCTCCTCCTTTGGCAAATTGCTTTGCTGTGACTTTTGGAGGTTAGTGTTAAAGGTCTTAACCTCTTAAAAGGCTTCAGAAAGTGTGTTGTTAATAATGGGCTGCAGAAGGCTACGATGCACAAGAAAGTTTTCGAAAGTCTGTGTGCAAAGCATGGACTCTTCTATTGCTGGAGCCAGTTCCATCCTGATATTACGATTCCAACTGGGACATAGTTACATAAAAGCTTGTTCATTTCTACACCGAATGCTGACTGGTATTAAGGTCTTGTTAGCTGTCAAAAATTAGCTTTGCAATTCAAGGTCTTTTGATTACTTACAAAAATTCCCAGCAGACACAGGAGGCAGAGGTATGTTGTGAGGTCTGCAGTCTCTGAAAGATGGGACACCAGAAAATTATGTACTTGCTCTGAAGTAAACCTCAATGATTTTGATCCACAGTTTGTGTATCTTTTCACTACCATGACCAAAAGAAAGTTGAGTCTTTTTTTTGCCCTTTGACTCCAAAATTTCCTTTTTGTTTATTGTTTATGGCTATCTGAAATCTTAGTTTTCTTGCTGTACAAAGAACAATTTATGTAGTCCTTATAAAGACCTATTGTTTAGGAGCCAGTTGTAGTGTTTCCAGTAAGTGCCAGAATAACATGCAATGTTCCACTTATATAAGTTTTGTTACTAGTACAACAAAAGCACAATAGTTCCATCAAACAGATAGACCAAGTGCAATCCACTTTAAATGAAAGCATATAAAACAGGAAATCTGGGATTTCTACAAGACTAAGCTGTAAATTAATTCAGTAGACATATCAAAATTTAAAGGTATAAAATTTAAACATGCTCATGAATTCCAGGACAGTCTTTGATCTTAGCTGACATCATTAGTATGTATGCCATTGAATGCCTTCAAGAAAAAATACTTCTCCCACTTGTCACAAAAAAATTGTTACCACTGCCAATATATCTTACAATGGTACATTAATTCAAAACATGTTCTTTTCTTCTGAATGGAGTAACAGTTAACTAGGCCTTAGGACTTGGAAATCTTAATGAACTTTCCAAATGCCCATTAGTATTGTCACAATCATACAGTTGGGGAAATCTGAGGGTCAGGAGAGTGATGCCGGAAGAGGAGTAAATTTTCATTTTGATTCTCTTACGTGGGTTGCATTTCCCTGTACATACTCCATATTGACTCTTATTTGCCAATTGTATTATGATGAGCAGAGAACAGACAAGTGACTGGAATCTACGCCCATGGTGATTCACAGCTCCTTGCCACATGAAAAGAGAAGTGTGCACAGAGGAAGTAGAATAAGGTTTTCCACTTACAACATTTCAAAGCTGCTGTTAAAAAAAATGCAAACACTTGTGTTTTAAACACTTTTCTAGAAGCATAGTTCAGCACACTGCAAAAGGAAAAATCTGGACTATAAACAATAACTCTGTGAAAAGTTATTCACATAAGAATATCAGAAATCCCATTTTGCCCCCAAAAATATGAATAGGGGCTTTTAAATGAAAATCATAGGTTACCTCTGTTTTGGGCAACTACAAGAGCAGCTTCACACAAATTATTGGGAGAGTAGGGAACACCAAGATAAAGATCTAAATTACAGATCTTTCCTGAATTCAAAATGGATACATTTATCTATGTGCATTTTTACATGTATCCTGAAAATTAACTTATTTGTTCACTTATTTGAAAGACCAAACTGTCAGCAAAGGATATATAATTGCAAAGTACTATTGTATAACAAATCCTCATTGATGACCATAAAACAACACTTTGGGAATTACTGAATAGTTAAAAGTGTCACTGGACAGACAGTTCAGAGTTAGCAGAGTTCATCAGCGTCTAGCTGTAATGAATAAAAGTTAAAGCTGTAACATTCTGTAACTCAGAATCAGTGTCAGAAACTTCCACTGATCATCTTCTATCAGCTTACTTCAAGGTCAACTTGTGATTAAAACAGCACAGAAAATTTTGTTTATTGTTTTACCTTCAGGAACTGTAAGAACCTGTTTGTCAGACCTCAGAGCAATCTTCAGGAGGCAGGAGCACAGTGTGTCAGCTTTCACAGCACTTGGCAGAAGCCAGATATTCATCTGCTGTAAAAGCATTTTTACTGAAATCCTGCAAGTTGCTACAAACAAATTTGATTACAATAAGAAGTCACTGAGAGGTCAGTCTTAATCTGCAGCGAACCATGCCTGTTACTAAGTCAAGGTAAATAGCAATAAACTATATCTATATTTAGGTTTAATTTGAGGTTTAGCTAGTTAATCTTTCTTTAACCTCACCCCACAGTCCTAAAATAGACTAACACCAAAAGTCTTTCAAAAACTTTTGTAACATTGTGACATAGAAGCCAGTAATTTCACCTGGCTAGCGTTCTTGTACTTGTTTCATGTACTTGTACTTTATTTCATGGGAACTATTTACAATTAAAAAAAAAAAAAAAAAAAAAAGAAAACTCTTAATTTCTTTTGTTACGACTTGTAGCTATCTTTTAGTCAAATTTCACAGTTTACAGAAATTACCTCAAGGACACATTTCAAAATGCTAGAATACAACAAACAAACAACATTGCATGTGATTGCTTTGCCTGGATCCCTCAGCTTACAAAATTTTCCCAAGGCCTATGCTTTCTAGACTTGACTCAATAACCTGAAATATTTCAGGGCTGTCAACACTTCACTGATGACTTATCTTGTCTATCTTAAATATCATGAAATTCCTTAAGGTTTACTGGGGTGCCACACCAAGAGCCTTTCTGCTACTATCCTGTTCTGCCAGGACAGCTTTCACAATCTGACAGTGGGTAGCTTTATCATTTTAAGGAGTACACATTGCCAAAAGCCATCCTAAAGACAAATCAAACTGAAAACCCCAAGGAATAAAGTAATTATTAAAACCCAAAAGCTTCCATAAAAGTTTAAAATATTTTTTGAAGAAAAGGAAATATATGAAAGTAATGTATTTAACTGAACATGTATCATTCTTATCAGCAGCTTCTGATAGGAATTTCTCCTTTTATTTAAAATTTAGAGAACTAAAATACCAGAGAAAATGTCAAGCAATAAAATATCATTCATATCAATATTCACAACGTCCCATTTACATCTGTCCAAAAAGCTAAGTGTCATTTATTCAAAGACAGAACTCAAAAATACTATCAAGATATCCCTGCAGCAAGATAGCCCTGTACCTTCTCCATGGCATTTTCTATCTCTCTAACACTGTTTGTTTAGGTTGGACTCAATGATCTCAAAGGTCTTTTCCAATCTTATGATACTGTGATACTGTGATACTGTGTTTGTAATATATTATCAAAAATCATGGAGGCATCAGATTAAATCCCTTGGTATTCACTGGAAAGTCGAACATTGACAGTTTCCATTTTAAGGTTCTGCCAATCTAAGCAGGCAGCACAGAAAAAGTTTAGGAAGAAAAGAGAGGTTATTTGTGGCAGGTTAAGGGGAACATATCTCTAAATACTTTTACACCCTAAAACTAAATGATGAATACCCTTCTTGGATGTAAATGCATATCTGTATATAATTCCTACCTCTCCATAAAAGCATAACCATAGGTTATTTGGCTTAAAGGTAGGGAGAGTGTCTATAGCAGAATCAGTTGTGACACCTTGTTTTTTACAATGTCAGTTAGCCTGAAGCATTTCATTGCCTTACTATTTGTTGAAATAATTATCTGTCAACCATGAATTGTATATTTATACCACCGTAATTTAGGTAAGTCCCATGTAGACTATATATTCAATGCATCTTTCCCTGACCCCCAGCTCCAGGTAGGGTCACAACACCCTAAAATTTCTACTCCTTTTTTACAGAGCTCAAAGACTCTCTGGCTGCTTTTATTTTGTTAACAACAATGGGTCTATTTATGACTGTGAGACATACTGAAAATCAAGTCTTTCACGTGCAAGGCAACTGTCCTAGCAAATCAGTAAGATTTTATAAGATTGTTCATAGAATGGCTTGGAAGAAAATTTTGGATACTAAAGAGGAGTGGTAGAGGAGGCTAACCAGAAATATGACAGTTCATGAGCATTTCATTCGTACTTTGCTCTGGTTATAGACATGGAGAAAAACTAACTCAAGGGTGAAAGCCAGAGGATGAGCAAGAAAACCAGCACCTTGGGTTTTGAATTGTTCTCAAAAGTAAAATTATATTTGAAATCTGCATTTTCCAAGGGCGGAATTAAAGACAGGTTTTTTAATAACCATAACTGAGATGATATTTTGCTTTGTAATTGGTATTTGTACAGGATATTTTATACCAGCAAAACAAGGAGAGTAACAAAAGCTAAGAGTGGTAGTTTCGGGGGGTATTTTCCTATTCTATTACTATTTCCTGAACTTATAAACAAGCCTGTGAAGGAAGGAAAACTATCTGAACTGGTTTGCTTTGCAGTTACATTTATTTCATAACATTAACTCAAATTGTCTCACCTGCATAGTAGTATGTCCTGTAGCCTCAAGCAAAGAAGCCTGCTACTCTGGTTTTCAAAGGTCAAACTGAAGGATTTTGTGTATTTGCTTTACTATGGGCCTTCCAGCTCTGGCATTTAGGGAATGACGCTCAGAGGTCTTCCAGCAAACCTTCCACACCTTAGGAAAGGCTACTGATGGAAAATGAGATTTATGTGAATGATCCCAGCAGAAAAAAAACATAGGCCCCATACAGAAAGCCAACAAAGGTTAACATGTTAACATGACGGAGGTGGAATTTTGGTGCCTATGCCATATTGCAATCCCAGTAAAATCCCTGTTCATCTGAAATAATAGCATAAACTAGTGCATGCAATGTATGCAACAGTGCACCTTTTTCCCTTTAGAAAGCCACTGGTGGAAACGTCCCATGCCAAACAGAGCAGGTAAGGACTGTGCAGCCATGTAGTGATTCCAGAGCGGGAGAGGCAGGTGGTAACAGCCTTGCAGTATTCCTGGCAACACGCAAGCCCTGAAATTTCTGTAGTCTGCAGCTGCTCTTCTGCTGGACTTTCCAGTCCAGAGATGAACAAGGAAGAATCACCAGTAGTTTGCTACCTTTTGTGACTGCCCTTCCTTGCCTGTGCCAAAGGGAGACAGAGTGCTCTCCTTTGAACTCAGGGGTTTCCATTCAGACCCAGAAACTAGAAGCCAGACCTTGAGGCTTATGCATTCTGATAAAAGTAATCTCATCTAGGACCAAGCATTATGCAGTGAATGGGCAATATCAGACCTGCCTACAACTGTCCAAGTATTCCTTTAGGCAGCATTTTGTGCATTCACTCTCAAGAAAGCATCCAGGCAGCATGATTTCCAGCACTGGTTGGAAGAACCATGGTTCACCAGGCACTCCCTTTCTTGGGATTGTGTGTCTAACACTCTCCTACATGATGTCAGGAGCAATGGTTCAGATAGGGAAGTGTAAAAAAGTTAAAGATCTTTGTCACTGGAGCAAAAGCCATTTATCATTAACCTTCAAAAAAAAACCACAAGCAAAACACCCTCCTTGCTCAAAATCCTGAGTATATAGAGGACATTGAAATTAGTTCTGGTTTCAATACTATAGCTCCAAAGAGGAGATAAAGTATAGAATTACTCCTGAACTTAGGTTTTAATCAGCTGTTGTCAGTACTTAGTGTATATGGATCACTTTCCAGAGGCATCAGAGGCAGGTGGCAGTCTGCATTGCTTTCTATAAATGTCATCTACATTTTCGGTCTTACAGTGTTTACATGGAGCATAGAGGATGTTCTTCTAACATCTTTTCATCATTTCTAGTCTTGATCCCTTTGTTGTTTGTTGCCCTGAGAGTTATGCAGCACTGCAATGCCCCCACTGAGAATGGTTTGATACAACATGCCCCAGCCACACCAAATACATGTAAACTCTGAAATGCACTGTTCCCAGGAATCCTTGGGGGAACTCATTACCATTACGTAACAGGACTCCGCAGGAGAGGTAAGAGACCACAACCAGGAAGCAGGGATTGACTGCAAAGTGCCATTTTTCTTAAGGCCACTGCAGCAGGTCTGATGTAATTAATGTTGTGACAGCTTAGCCCTCCAAATTTAAAGAGCAGTCAGAAAATATTTGACACATAGAGAACACTACAGCATATGGGAGAAATCAAGAGCATAGCAATGCATGCATAGCAATGCATGCTATATTTCTGCTATTCCACACATAGAAGTCAGCACAAATCCTGAGAGCTATTTTGCCATATTGCCAAATAGCCCTTTTTCCAGTAAAGATAATTAGTTTGGATCCAGCATGGTGTAGACTTGGTTGTACTTTCTAGTTTTTGGACTACCTCCTTTTCCTGGCCATTTTATGTCTGTGCACTAGGCTGTACCATAGGCTTCATGCAGCCAAAGAATCTTCTCTTTCAGGCAAGGCCTTCCCTACAACGTCTGTCCTCAGAGAGGATGTCAACAGATAAGTAAGGATGAGACCATTACATGATTCACTTGCAAACGTTCCCACAATCATACAGTGAGCAGATTAAGAACACGAAACCTGTGACTTCATGGATCCAATTCTGGTATGCATTCCCAACATCTTTGTTTGCCATGCTGCTAGGTGTGCTTCCTACTTGCCACACCCAGCTCACCCCATTGTCAGGAGATTAAAAAAAAAAAAAAAAAGTTATTACCAATTAAATGTTAATAATGGCTTGAGCCAAGCACAGTGTTGGAATCTGTCATGCCCAATTGACATACTTCTGCTGCTATACGTACATATACCCACAAGTGTGCATGCTATTCTAGGGTGTGGGCCAATGCTGAAGATGGCCTCACACAAAGTACTTTCTATTTGTTGTTTAACTGGAATTTCAGCTATGATTGCAAAGGATGCAAAACGAAGTTCTAATAAAAACAAAACAAAAAAAGCCAAAAAGCACTTAGTTACCAGCTAACATCTTCATATAGAGTTTTCCCTCATGCTGAGATTCTCAAGTAAAGAGAGAATACTTACCTAAAAGAATGTCTGGACTAAATTATTTGCAATATTTTATCCTTCATTATTGCTATACTATCAACAGAGCTTTTATTTTAAATAAAAGATGGCCTTCAAACATTTACAATTTATTTAAGCTCATTTTACATAATAACAAGCCAAGAACAATGTTCAGTAAGTCTTCAATGGCAAAAGAAAACTGGGGAAGAATTGTAGCATTAACTCCAGATTTGCAATCCAACAACACTACCCCCCTGGCCACACAGAGCGCATGCCCTCATGCTGAACACTTTCATTTGGCTATCTCTCGGCAGCTTATGAGATTTGGGGATACTATTATGAGGCATCTGGCTGTTGCCACCCACTGTGCAGGAGGCTTGAGTGCATAAGTTCATTTCTATCCAGAATATAACTGTGGGAGCCAGATGCTGAAGAAGTTAGCTACTTTGGTGGGTATGGCAATTTCATACTCAGATCTAACACAAAATTCTCAGATGCAGTAAAAGAACTTAGCACAGTTAAAGCCAGAAGAGTTAAGCTGATTAAGACTGGCTATAGAACTGGTACAAATAGCACAATATATCATCTATGGCTTTTTAACTTCATGTGTTTTTATCAGTTTTATGCAGTGAAAAGTAGAGTATACACTTGACAAATCAATTCTGTCATTACTATAACATGGCTAGCACAAGGGCCCAACTAAGGACTAATTTTCACCTTCCCTACACTACCAGAAACATGAAATAGTCAAAACCTGCTCACATTTTCAAAGTGGTGAAGAAATCTAGCAACACAAAAAAGGCTTTGGGAAAGCAAAATGAGAGAAATAAAACATTCTGTAGATTAATGTATGGTTTAGTGAAAGGTCCAATGTTTACTCTGTCAGTGTTAAAGAATCATGCAACATCTAGTCACGTGCTTGACGTTACGTGTGTGGTGCTTTAAGAAGTGAAAGTCAGTATTTCTACTGCAACATTTGCTTTCTGGGTGGGGAAATCCCCAGATTTGTGCTGATGACTGCTCTCTGACCACTGGCTTTCTGAGACACTGCACAGTCAGACTTATCTGGAGCCAGCTTTAAGAATTTTTTACTCCTCCTTTAAAATTACATCATAGGAATAGGTCACCAATAACCTTTGGAGACATATGGTATGCCTAGCAATATCTTTTATAATATACAAGGAATGACTGCCATCCACTTCATCAGTTGTAATCATTATGTTCGAGGGTTTAGCCTTAGGGTTTGGTGTCCTAGGTTTAAAAACCTAATATCACACCTAAAGAAAACTAGCAAAGCACAGCATAGGATCGTTCACCTACTAGTCAGTATCTAAGCTCACGCTCCTGTAAGTAGATAGGTGTTTTACTGAAGAATGTTCAAGTGAGCTTCAAGTCAATTCTAAACCATACTCCAGTCTACAGCACAGGTCTCTACAGAGAGAGAATTATCAGGAATAAAAGTGGAGAATAAGGAAGAGAAAGTCTCAAAAGGAACATAAGCTGAAGAGAACAAGGAGAAAGCTGAATCCCTTTTCCTCATACACCAGCAGTCCTGGCTGACTGGGAAAGTGCCACTGGACTGCAGAGTGGCAAATGTTACACCCATTTACAAAAAGGGTCAGAGGGAGTATCCGGGGAACTACAGACCTGTCGGTCTGACATTGGTACTGGGGAAGGTCATGGAGCAGATCATCTTCAGTGCTATTATACAGCACACGTGGGACAACCAGGTGATCAGGCCCAGCCAATATGGGTTCACCAAAGGCATGTTCTGCCAGACCAATCTGATCTCCTTCTAAGACAAGGTTACCTGTTTAATGAATGAGGGAAAGGCCGTGGATGTTGTGTACCTGGACTTCAGCAAAGCCTTTGACACTGTTTCTCACAGTATCCTGCTGGAGAAAAAGGCTGCCATTGGCCTGGACAGGCAAAGCCTCTGCTGGGTTAAAAACTGGCTGGATGGCCGGGCACAAAGGGTTGTGGTAAATGGAGTTAAATCCAGTTGGAAATCAGTCACGAGTGGTGTTCCCCAGGGTTCAGTGCTGGGTCCAGTCCTGTTCAACATCTTTATCCATGATCTCAATGAAGGGATGGAGGGCACCCTCAGCAAGTTTGCAAATGACACTAAGCTGGGCAGTAAGCGTGGATCTGCTTGAAGGAAGAGAGGCTCTGCAGAGAGCAGCCTGGATCGATGGGCTGAGACCAACGGGATGAGGTTCAACAAGGCCAAGTGCAGAGTCCTGCATCTGGGACACAACAACCCCCTGCAGCGTTACAGGCTTGGGGAAGAGTGGCTGGAGAGCTGCCTGGCAGAGAAGGACCCGGGGGTGTTGGTTGACAGGTGGCTGAACATGAGCCAGCAGTGGCCCAGGTGGCCAAGAGGGCCAATGGCATCTTGGCCTGTAGCAGACACAGCGTGGCCAGCAGGAGCAGGGAGGTGATTGTGCCCCTGTATTCAGCACTGGTGAGGCTGCACCTTGAGTGCTGGGTTCAGTTTTGGGCCCCTCACTACAAGAAGGACATTGAGGGGCTGGAGTGTGTCCAGAGAAGGGCAGCGAGGCTGGCGAGGGGCTGGAGGACAAGTCCTATGAGGAGCAGCTGAGGGAATTAGGGATGTTTAGCCTGGAGAAGAGGAGGCTGAGGGGAGACCTCATCACTGTCTACAACTGCCTGAAAGGAGGTTGTGATGGGGTGAGTGCTGGTCTCTTCTCGCAAGTGACAGCGATAGGACCAGAGGAAATGGCCGTAAGTTGTGCCAGGGGAGGTTTAGACCAGACATTAGGAAAAACTTCTTCACTGAAAGGGTGGTCAGGGATTGGAACTGTTGCCCAGGGAGGTGGTGGAGTCCCCATCCCTGGAGGTGTTTAAAAGACAGGTAAGTAAGTTCCTTAGGGACATGGTTTAGTAAGGAGACAGGTATGGTTGGACTTGATGATCTGAGAGGTCTTTCCAACTGGATGATTCTATGATTCTGTGATACTTGGGGTTAACAAAGTCACTAAAACATGTAGATTTAGGTCACCGGGTTACACTGAGACAGCAGCAGTTACCTACAACTCAGACATCGAACTGTTCTTCACTGCCTTGATTGTTCCAGCTATGGGCTAGGTTCTTCAAACAATTTTCCCTCCCTTGTACCGCTGTACACCCTCCATGTACCACTGCAGTTTTCTCCTCCTCTCTCTGTGATTCCAGCTGGCTTAGACAAGGAAAGACACAAGGCCACAATCATCTTGCTTCATATGTCAGAGCAGGGAGTAGATTGTGCAATCTGAAGGACCAAATTGATGCAGTCTGTGGATTTATCTCCATGATACAGCACCCAGTCTGTCCCACCTGACATGCCTCATTGTATTTAATTTAAGAAAGGGCAAGGGTTGGCTGCCAGGATATGCTGAGAGGCTTCAGCTCACAAGATTCGGGCTGTGTGAGATTTTGTTTTGCTGTTTCTGAAAATGGACTTTTCTGTCTTGCTTGCTTTCTATTAATATAGTAAAAAATAACACAGATTCTTTATCTAAAGACAACACATTTCATATGAAACAGAAGTTCTTGCTAAGGTCTTTATTTGGCACTGCATTGTACCAAACAACCTGGGCAGACTGGCAAGGATAATTAGCAGTGCTGCAACAAGTTGATGTGTAATAACACGTAAATATTTCTGCATATAAGAAATTATGTCATAAAACAATTGGTTTGGCTTTTGCACAAAGTTCTGCACCTGAGATGAATCACTTTGGTGCGTAGTCTAGTAACATTGTCTCTTTTTGCACTTGTGTTATATAAATGCTTTTATGAGGTGCGGCTAAGCCAGGAACACTGTTAGGGCTAAATGTCCAGGACAACTCAGCGTGTTATGCTCCACTGAGAATGTATGCAAGCAAAAACACCACTTTGTATTCCAGTGAAAACTTATTTGCACTCAAACAAACAATGGGATAATTAGGAAAAGTTAACATCAGTGTAATTTTAACAATAAAGGTTGTGTAGAGCAAGGGATGGGCAGAGCCCTTTGAACAGAATTAGAAAGCATGTCTGCATTGTGCAAGAAAGCAGAGATCCTGAGCTAGCACATACCAAAACTTGTCTGTCTACATGGTATAGGAAAGTGCCAAGCTACCAGCTCGTGTCTTGGAAGCAGGATACTGCTTCAGTGTGCATCAGTGTGATACCGCTCCCAGATAATGAGCTTGGCATCGCTGTGCTGACATGGTCATTCTCCTCCAGATTCCAGGGGTCTATTAACTCAGGCATGTATGCAACGTGCTGTGTTGCACAGTAGGCATAGGTTGTGAGTTACATGGAGCTTTGAATGAAATGCAAAATGAAACCTTTCAGAGAGTCAAGAAAAGCAACTCCTCAAGTATTTGAAGAACAAGATTAAGAGAATTATAGACTTAAAAAACAGTTCAGAAGTTTAGGGAACTTGGAACTCCTAATTCTTCCCTGCATAACACTGAGAATCTCGTTTTTATGAAACCTAAGATCTCTTACATAAACCTACTGTAAAATGCTGTGGTGGAAGATAATTTCACTGGTTGATGTGGTTTTACAAGCTGATTAAAACCGTATTTAGATTATGGGGCAGCCGTTACGCAAATGAATGTCCATGCACCCAGTGAATGTTGGACTATCAAAAAAGTCTTGGTAGGCACTACTAACATGCAAGCACCTCTGAGAAAAGTTATCAGGAATAAAAGTTGATAGCTCCATATGAAGGAGAAGTGTCCTCTTACTGTTGGGGCTGGAAAGCAAATAAAAAATTGTTGACTGTAAAGGAGGTCACATCATTAGTTAAGGCAGAAATCTTATGACAACAGCTAGAGGCTCTAGTGTATTTATGCTATTTTAAAATCAGCCTCTTCCACAGCATCACAAACAGTATGAATACGCCTTAAAAGCCCAATTTTTGTCCTGATGTAGGCAGGAATAAGTATAAATATATAAATGGTTGTAACTGTACCTGAAGATTAGATATGATACAGGGTCATACCTTCAATTCTCTTCCTTTGCCAGCTACCTAGAGGAATTAGGAACATCCAGGATCTCATCATATGTCACATTGTCTGTCTCCAGCCCAGCAAATGTAGTGCAGACACAGAACTGACACATCTACATAGAAAAAGTTGCTTTTTTAGTAAATACGGAAGGTCTAGTCCCATTAAATTCTCTTCCTGCCAACACTTTGGAATCTCCATATCCCTGCTAAGCTTCATACGGCTGAACTGAATCTGCTATAAGCAGAGATGTGAACTTCAAAATGTCACGCAATTTCTCCATTAATGAAACTGAGGTCTGGGATTTGGAAGTCTTTCACTACAAAATGTTAAAAAAAACGGGAAGAGTAGAATCAAAAGGTCACCTTCCCATCTGCATTGCCTCCTATTTGTCATTTCTTATGTTACTTCCTCTTGCCATCTATTTATAACCTCCTGGTATGAGCTGTCATACCACAAATACATATGACCCAGTTAACAGTTAAACAATTGCTTCAAATATTGCATTATTAACCATCTTGGTTTTCTAGGTCATGAATTCAGATCCTATTTTTACATTTGCCTTTGTCCTAGAAAGGAAAATGATGAGCTCACTTAAAGCAAACTGCGTAAAACACATATATGGCTGTAATCCAACTTCTGCACAACCTGCAGAAGTCTTTAAAGGGAGATTCTGAGTTCTGCATTTCTTTCCTAAACACAGCTTCTCTGTCTCCTCTCTTAAAATGCATAACCTACCGAACATGTTGAGAGCAAGACAGAAGAGGCCAAAGGTAGCTGTAATCAAAGCAGAGGATATTGGTCTTGTTACTTGCTCATGCCAATGTAAATGGCTGATAGATCTGGCAAATTCACACCTCCACAGTCAGGAGGAAACTTTAGCAGAGCAATTCTTCTTTTAATTGATTCTAGATTTTCCTAAAAGCTTTCCATCATCAGTCTTACTGCCGTCTTCTCAAGTTTCCTTTCAAAGACCCTGTAGAAAACATGGCTTAATGTGCATGCATATTAATCAAATGTATTTAGAGGGCTCTGCTCAAAACAGTGTGTCAGGGTGCTGAGTCTAGGAAAGCAAAAGAAGTCACAATTTCCAAACTGCCCCTACAAAACGGAATGGATACAAAGGGTAGTTATGTTAAGGCCATAGGACTTATATAACAAGGCCATTATATGCATCATTTGATTAAAGCTAACTTTACTGCATCTCTTAGAGTGCAATAGAAACTTCAGTCAGTTGAATGTTTTTTAAAGAACTTTTAATATTGTTGTTATCATAAACTTCCAACACATCCTTCCACTGCAGGAACAGATTTTAGACTTTAGGAATTGCTCTTTTTCTACAGATTCATCTTTTACTGATCATGGTAGGATTGAGCACAGATGGAAATAGATGTTGGTCAGCAATGCTTGGGTGAGTTTACCCCAAGATAAACAGAAACTAGGCACAGCTCACTGCAAACACTCCAGGAAACAGGCTATGAGCGGTGTCCGCTTTCTATTTCAGTGGTTCTCTCTGTGTCACAAGTTGACACATGGTGCTATGCTTCAGTTTATGTAGCAGCCCCTGTTTATGCCTGGCAGAATAAGTAACTTAGAAGGCAAACTGGACAGCATTAACATTGTCATTTAGATAATCATGGAACATCTTATGTTGTACTGAGCTGTGCTGGACATATTGTGCTGCATATATGCATTGTCTTTCATCCAGAAATACCTTCTGTCTGTCACTAATGGAGACTGTGAGATACTTTGGTTTGCATTGATGAAAATCACTGTATTACTGAGAGTTATTTATTAATCTCATCTGATGTTGCTGTCACTGCTCTTACTGAGGCACCTTCTGAGTGCAAACTTAGTTAGGGAAAACAAAAAGAGCTTGAAAAGGATCATTTTATGAACAAGTAATTCATAAACAATCAATTTCACAGCTTTGTGAAACAGAGAATGAAATTCTAAATATGTGAATACAATTAAAACAGCATTGAGTATTTGGCAGCCTGACTGGAGGTTAATTTGCTTCTATATGACTACAAAGAACTTATTTTTATTGGTGAAGAAAACACCACCATTTCACTTGAAGCAGTCTGGAGTATGATTTTTAAAGTTCTTTCCCACAGATATACACGTCACAAACTCATTACAGTTGTGTTCTGCTACAGAGACAAACAAAATCACACCAACACTCTTACCCAAGCACACAGGAAGAGCCATGGCATCTCCTCAAGGTTGCAGTGCACTTTCAAGTGCTGTTCTTAGTCTGGGACTGAAAGAGCAAAGCAGACATCAACTTCATCCCCAGAGTAAGGAACAGATCAAGAGAAATTCCCAGAAAATTGAACATGCATGGTTTTTTCTTCACAAAGGAAAGTAATGTTCAACCAGATTTTCCTTCTTAAGAAGTCTACATGATCTTGGTCACTGTCAGCAGAGTAGATTAAAAATCACAGGTATTTCCAACTTCAGAAAATACAGTACTCTTGTTTTATTCTATACCTAACTATTTATCCAGGTATTACATGACCCTTAGAAGAAAAAAGCTTGAGTGTCTGCTGGTCACCTTGTCACAGTTCCTGATTTTTTGAAACATTCATATTTCTGTTTGAGACTTGAAATGATCTTCAGCTATACCATTCTGTATGCAATATACAGGGACTGTGATTCTTTTCAAGCAAGTTTCCCAGAGCATTTTTTAAAAAAAACCTGTGAAGTGTAAGGCTGTAATTCCACCTATGTGTAAATAATGCTTCTATAGGAAAGCACAGGCAAGATTATTAATTTCTTAGAATGGAAAAGTTTTTCAGGACTAGTAAGGTGGAAAAGACCTGTTCTTCACTACAATCTTTTTCTGTTGTCAAAATTGCTTATTTTGCAGGTTTCAGACTTCTCTTATCTCTCCTCCCAACATTCAAAAATGTCATAGTTGCCTCTCTTATTCATTTTATCTATTATGATCTGCCTTGCCTGTGCTTCCCACAAACAAAAACACTTTCGGGAAAAAATGATGATGCGGTAATTGTTCTGAGTACTCTTTCATAAGTGTCATTACCACGTGGTATTTGAAAGCCTAAATATGTTACAATTTATTTTTTTTAAATGTGTGCAGCAAAGTGGAACTTAAATATGATTTTTCCTTTTTGATTTTCAGCACATGAGTTTTTTCAAAGCCACATTATAGCAGCAGCAGACCTGCTTAAAACATCAAAATCAAAACATCTTGAGGCAAGTTGTATTCCTATTCTAGTTAAAAACGTATGTTTTCAAACTTCCCCAAAATAGGACATGCTCCAAAAGGGTTTCTTTTTCCAGAACACTGAAATAACTTTAGGATAATGTTCTCCATCAACCAATGCCCAGAGCTACTTTTGCCTCTCATGTATTCCTAATCAATACAGAGCACAGAATCACGCAGACTTTGGTCTCAGAGAATCAAGATATTTGAAACAAGATAAGGTCAGGAAGGACTGGCTTCAATTCCAATGGCTAAAGCACGACACCTATTAATATTAATGTAAATATAAATACGCAATATAAATATAAAAGCATACATTGAGATGTAATCCTCAAAGCGTTCACAGTCAAAACAAACAGGAGCTCCTTAAGGAATCAGCGTCATGCTCGTGAACCCATGTTTTCACATGGTATTGTGTTTTGGAAAGCAGTAAGGTAAATATCTTGAGATCAAGTAACTCTCTGTGGTGAATTAAAAAAAAAAAGGCTGGGACAGCATGACCCTTAATTTAATCAAGGAATTTTATAATACTATAAATGCACGCAGAAGGTCTGATTCTACTCTCAGATATATTAATTTTGAAACCATATATTATAAATTCAGGACTACTGGGAATGAGAACTGTTATAGTCAGGCTTGTTCTACTTAAGTAATATGCACTGTCATGTTTTAAAAGTCTTGTATGATATATATATATTTGATAATGATAAAATTCCAAGCATAAAGACAGTATAAGGCAAATATATTTTCATGCTAAATCTGTACCTCATGAAGCTATGTAGAAGTTCATATAAACAAATGATTTATCAAATGTACCTATCCATTGCACAAGAACAGCTCCACATCTGTTAGCTGTGATTTTTCACCCACTGTCAATCCATTTCCTACTCAGTTAAAACTCATTGAATTTAATATTGTCAAAAACTTGCTATGCTGCAAATATCATAGAATCATGGAATCATAGAGCCTTTTGGTTGGAAAAGACCTTTGATGTTATCAAGTCCAATCATACCTGTCCACTACCAAACCTTATCCCTGAGCACCTTATCTACCCGTCTTTTAAATACCTTCGGTGACTCAGCCACCTCCCTGGGCAGCTGTGTCAATGCTCAACTACCCTTACAGTGAAGAAATTTTTCCTAATATCTAATCTGAACTTCCTCTGGCACAACTTTCAGCCATTTCTTCTCATCCTATCATTTGTTACTTGGGAGAAGAGACCAGCACCCACCTTACTACAACCTCTTTTCAGGCAGCCGTAGACAGAGAAAGGGTCTCCCCTCCTTTTCTCCAGGATTAACAACCCCAGTTCCATCAGCCGCCTTTCATAAGAGTCATTCTCCAGCCCCCTCACCAGCCTCATTGCCTTCTCTGCACACGCTCCAGCCCCTCAGTGTCCTTCTTGTAGTGAGGGGCCCAAACTGAACCCAGCACTTGAGGTGCAGCCTCACCAGTGCCGAGGACAGGGGCACAATCACCTCCCTGGTCCCGCTGCCACAGTTTTTCTGAAACAGGCCAAGATACCACTGGCCTTCTTGGCTGTTGGGGCAATGGCAGCACCCCCAGGTCCTTCTCTGCCAGGCAGTTCTCCAGCAACTCCTCCCCAAGCATGAAGTGCTGCATGAAGTGCTGCATGCGGTTGTTGTGTCACAAGTGTGGGCCTTGTTGAACCTCATCCCGTTGGTCTCAGCAGAGCCTCCCTTCCTTCAAGCAGAACCACACTTCCACCTAGCTTGGTGTCATCAGCAAACTTGCTGAGGGTAAACCCAATCCCTTCATCCAGATCCCTGATAAAGCTGTTGACCAGAACTGGACCCAGCACTGACCCCAGGGGAACATGACTTGTAACTGGCCTCCAACTGGATTTAACTCCATTTACCACAACCCTTTGGGCCCGGCCATCCAGCCAGTTCCTTATCCAGCAGAGGAAAAATGTCAGCCAGTTTGTCAAGCAGAATGCTGTGAGAAACGGTGTCAAAGGCCTTACCAAAGGCCAGCTACCTCACACCCACAGCCTTTCCCTTGTCCATTAAGCAGATAACCTTGTCACAGAAGGAGATCAGGTTAGTTTGGCAGCACCTCCTTTTCATAAACCCATGTTAACTGGGCCTGATCAGCTGGTTGTCCTCTCTGTGCTGTGTTGTAGCACTCAAGAAAAATATATCCACCTACAGTCTCTAAAATCCTCTACTGAATTCCTGAACTACATAATTCTTTATAGTATATAGTTCTTAATAAGTAAGTGTTTCATTTTCACTATAATGTTGAACGGTGACCTTAGGATGGTTTTGGCAATACATTAATCTAGACTTGGTTAAATAACTGATGGTTGATGCAAAACTTAACAATGTCCCTTTCACTTCTGTACTGCAAATATAACAAAAGTCTGTTCTGACACCAGCAATTTTTTCCAACATCTACATCACTGAAACTTATCCTTCAGCTGAACAGAAAGAAAATACAATTAATATTGAGACAATCCTGATGGAACTACCTCAGTGAAAAAACAACCTTCTAGGAGCACTAGAAGTATCGCTTACAGGGGTTTGAGTTAAATGAACCCAAATGTTTCCAGAAAAGAACACTGCACCGATCTGATTAAACCATGCTTCATTCTGATTTGCATAAACATTTTTAAGAATAATGCTGATTTATTCAAATGTTTTTAAAATGTATGTCATAGGTCCAGTGCCTGACAGCATTACAATGATGTACCATACATTTTTAGACATTTTTAAACTTATATGTAGCAGCATAACTTGTCAATTATATAAGTCAATTTTAAATTTGATTCTTAAAAAAAAACCAGCAACAACAAAAAAAGCACAGCAAAACACATTGAGCAGAGGCAGAGCATAAGCAACAGGAGATAGAAATATGTTGGAGTCAATCAATGTCTATCGCCAGCTTAATATGACCCACCTACTGGTACAGTTGCAAGAACAAACAAGCTGCATAAAAAATATCATCACTGATTTAGGATTTTTTTTTTTTTTATATTGACTAGTACCCTTTCCTGAAACAATAAAATGTGCCTTAAATTTTTAACCTAGTAATTCTGGTTAATTCTCACAGAAACCAATATTTAGAAAAAGGGAGAGTTAAGTCAAAATGATTGTGAAAAGACACATTTTCTAAGTCATTCCTCCAGAACTGAAAACCATATGAGCTGTTCATAATAGGTTAAAACCTCTTCTCATTTATACCAATAAATATTAGAAAATATTTGCAAGACAAAGAGGCAATTGAGACCACCTTTCCCCAGACTGAAATAAAAGTGAAAGTCAAGTCATGAATCCCACTTCTGATGCTTGTTAATTCCCATTAAAAAAGCAATTGTTTCCAAAACCTGCAACAGGTACAGGTTTCTGAAATGTTCAAATAAAAATCATTTAACCAAGACCCTTTTTTTTTCTAGTGATAATTAAATAAGCAATTGCTTTCAAATATTCAACATCATTAAATTGATTATTCCCCAAACAAGAGCTTTCTAACAAAATGTCAAGCAGATTCATACAAATCTCAAAAATCAGAGACTATTCATATTTGCACTAATCTTATAATTTGCATTCCTGTTTTTGTAATTGAACTATTCTTTGGGTTTGATATGTAAACTTTGTCACATGCTACAAACACTCCAGAAGTCATTTAGCTTTTAAGAAAAGTCTGCAACTATGCACTAACACTGTCTGAAAGAGAAAACATGGATAATGATGGCTGCAAGAGAGTAATATTGCACTCGTTTGTTTGCTTCTTTAGTTATCTGTGCAAAAAGGAAAATTCCACTTCAGAATAGAAATAACAGGTTTATTTCAGCACCAATTTTGACAGCAATGCATTGATAAATACTGTCAAAATGAGTATCCGTTGAGCACGGGCATATGCTAATTTCATTTAGATCACATTTCCTCAGTTTGCTTAAGGGAAAACAAATATGGATAACATCAAAATTAAACTACATAGCTTGACCTGTTTACCCTCTGTCCATGAGACCAGTTAAAGACAGAAATTATTTTGATTTCTTCTTCACAATACAAATGAGATGGGTTTTGTTGCCTGTTTTATAAGGATATAGATTTTATTATCTGCCATAGGGATACAGAGAGATTCTTCTTCCAGACTTAAATTCCAATCTTAACTAATAGCAAAAACAGTTTTTTGTACTTGGGCATGTTGTGTATGAATTCATGCATGCAAAACAAGGTCACGTTTCCTTTGAGTAATTTGCTGCACAGCCCTTGAACAGACACTTTTGTTTAGAAGTTTCACACAATTGACTCAAGTCTAGGTTTGGGTCTCTGACAGAGAGAAGACATAAACCACAGCAAATATAGACATACACTATAGCATACACAGTACAGAGCACCAGAGCAGACAGAAATTGGTTTTTATTCCTGCTTCACATTTTTCAGATTAGGCAAGGCTCCAGGTTTTCTTCGACCAATATGCTGTGGTTTGGGTCCTACCCCAGATGACTAACATCTTGGTGGAACTATTTTCAGTCAAGGGATTATTTGTATACTCCCTCCTGAATACTGATCCCACCACATCCACTTTGTGTCACAGCCCAAAACAAAGCAGGGGAACTGCTGCCAGCACTTCTCTTGTGATCTTTGCGTGAGCATCCTCATCCAAATTGCTGCCCACTCACTCTTCCTGGCACTGAAAGACTGCTGTGGGAATTGCACAGCCGTTGAAACGGCACCTTCACACACAAACCAAACACTGCTTCTGTTTCTTCATTCCTTATTTCCAACATCACCCCATTTGTTTGCTATTTTTCTGGGAAGATCCCCCTTGGCTTCCCCTGCTACTAAACTCTTTAAGTAGTACATAAGAATTAAACCCTCTGTTAATAAGGTGGCAACATGTTCAACCAGAAGCCTCACTAGTACCACAGGCACACAGACCAACTCAACAGCAATAGGAGGAGTACTCTACCCCCTTCCAGAAAAAAAAAAATTAATCCTTTGCTGAACTCTGAACTATTAAGTTATATATTTCTGTTTTAACATTCAATGGCAAATGCCTGCAGCCACACTGCAGGCCTCAGACCTTTCCATTTATGATGAGTATGGGTCCTTCTCTGCACTGTCATGTTATGAATCTGACCTTGAGGAACCTGTTTCTCCTTGTGTATTGCAGAGGGAACTAAGGGTCACTTTCAGCTTTGGACTCCACTGTGGAGATTATGCACCTAAATACCTAGCACTGCAAGTTTTAGCATTGCAACACTTAAATTCCTGTTTTGATGTACCCCTAATCTGCCGTACAACCCCTCAAGCCTCAAGTATTAGTTGGTAATGTGCTCAGAAACACTGACCAAATTGCTATGTCTGACAAATACATAAAAACTTCCCCTTGGGAAAAAACTTTAAACATTCACTAACAGAAGAAACACTGGCACGTTTTCACTGTTTGGGATTCAGAGTCATACACAGATCTTCCTTCTGGACTCAAAGAAGATAAGGGGACCTAAAGAACTTGTCTGTCCTATTGCTAGTAGGAAACAGCATGCAATGTCCATGTTCATATGGACAAGGCACAGGCAAAGTAACATGCCTAGATTTAGACCTGTGACTGTTGTGTTCCATGAATTAACAGCAGTGTGACCTTGATGCAATTGCTAAGGCAATTTTCTGCGGAGCATGCTGGTTCTTATAGATTTCATTTTTATGTTTCTACCTCTCTCCATTCAATATATGCAAAGCCTGAGAGGCAAAAACAGGGTTAGAATACAAGTCGGCAGCAGACCCTGGTGGTCTAAATTTCCCCATCTAACTGTAGACGCTTACCTAAGGCACATAAACTGGGACAGTAGTCACTCTCCACCCTCTGCCCAGCCAAAGGAGTCAGCTAAGGGCACCTGCAGAGGATCAGCCAGATCCCAGGTGGGATGAATTATCTTCTGGAGGTGCATGCTTCTCTCCAATTAGACATGAAGGCATCATTAAGTAATCTCCTACTTTACACATCTCTGATAAGCGCTGCAGTTTGATGGGATGAATACAAGACTGTGTGCTATATCAGGAGAAGCTGACAACACACTCAGCTCTAACGTGGAAATGCAGAATGTTATGCGCTATGTGTAAATCAGCATCCTGATAACTCCTTCTCCTCTGCAGCTCTGCACTCAAGAACTTGATTATGATTTACCCAACTGTCACAGCTGCCAAGTCCTAACCCAGATGGCTTAATTAAAAGCAATTTTGTTAGATAAGGACAAGTAACGATACATCAGATAAAAGAAATCAGACAGAAGGAAAATTGCTCTGAAAATTGCTAAGTAGGCTAAATATTACAAATTTCATGTTTATTGTGCCTGTAATACGATGACAAAGTTTCAGTTTGTATCTCCTTGTCTGAGAAATGTCAGCTTCTTCCTTTTATCTGTCTGGTACCCCAAGCACTTGGAGACGTTTATCTCCTTGCTAAGCTCCTTCTTTGCTGGCTACTTGAAATTGCATTCAACTTAACATTACTTCTGTGTTTCACATTGGCTAGCTTTCAAAAGCAATTGTGAGGGTTTAGGAACATTTCCTCTAGTCAAACCTATGCTATTGCGTGAATAACTGATTGTTCTCTTTTTTCCTCCCCTGATAGTTGTTTGCTCAATATAAACAAGATTTTCTGGGGGACTTCCATGAAGAAAGCTAATTTGGCAAGGCTCTGTACTGAATGTGTTGAAGAAGGATACTCTGGCCTCCGTTGTGTGAGCTATGTGAGCTACATGTCCCAACATAAAGTAGTTGCATGTCTACACAAAGAAAGAGAATTCGTGCAGTGTTCATGATGCATTTCTCACATGCAGGATCAGAACCAGCTGTAGACAAAGGTGAGGGCAGTCCCCTAGGGAAGCTTTCTGCACAGGGTGGCAGAGCAGCCACAGACTCACTCACTGAAAAGACAAGTTTGCTGATCGTGCTATTATTACCAACTCAAAAGGAAGGTCTTCTTTCTCTCTTGTCTGCACCTGCTGCAGCAGGAGTAGCAAATCCAAAGCCGATTTCACTCACCGTCTGTCTTGGCTTTATTCCCTCCCTCATAACAGTAGGAGAAGGCTGGCCACAGCTTACCATCCCTTGTGTGGCAAAGTTCAGTTGCGCCCACATGGCTGAAACATCTCAAGGCAACTCTACCTAGAAGAAGTCCATTCGTGTAAATGTACAGGGACAAATGAAGACAAAAATCAGAATTGAGGCCTAGATCCAACAAACAAAAGTGAAGAATGCCTATAGCAAAAGCTAACTAAGTGCCAGAAGAGGGCTTGGCAAAGGGGAAAGGACTGTCTGCTCAGAAGAAACCCAGAACACCAGCATTTCAGAGGCACTGACCAAGGAAAGGTACGATTGCAGACTAAGGCAGATGTGAGTATTAAATGTCCTGATCCAAGAGCTGGAGATGAAAATAAGTGGAATGCCTTTGGTAAAAACAAGTTGTTAAATGGATTTCTGTTTCTAAAATCATTCAGACAGTTTAACTTGTTCACTACTTCAGTTGCATAACATCAGTCTAAATGCTATTATCATTTACATCCATGAAAGCGCACTTGCCTTAGACCTCTAGTAGGCTTCCTACCTAAGTACAATTATGATGCAGGCTCCTGAATTTCAGAAATAATACAAAAATCTGTACTCAGCAGACAATTAAAATTTGAATATATGCAGAAGCAAGCTGTTCCCAGACCTGCAATTAAGTAGCTAACTGGATTAGGAGACTCTGTTTCTGCGGACTAGTTGTTCTACTGAATCACATTGGCTTTCATGAACATGTCATAACATACACAATTTCAGAAAACAGCATTGCATGGGAAAATCTAGCCAAAGTTTACTGGCTTTCATACAAGAAAAGGGGGAGCCCCTCTAGAAAAAGTTTGTATGCAGTGATAACTATTTTTGTACCAAAATATTTTATGATTATGGAATGAAACACACACATAAATGTTGCATAGGCAAATACACCTTCATTTTGATGACCAAACTTCAACTTTACATGCATATGAACTAAATAAACATACCTTTATTGTAGTTAACCATAGTTGCCTCATCTTTTCTTTGTTTAGTTGTAATAACTTAGGTCCCAAGTAGCATGTCAAAATGGTTGTCTTTCCAGCTGTAAGCCAGACTCATTTCATCAGGTACTAGCCATGTGAAAGGTACTTATCCAGGACAAACTACGGTCGTAGTCAAAAGGAGTGAGACTTCCCAGGAGCAATACATCATACTTACCCTAGATACCTGTCTTACAAAGAGATCAATTGCTCTCTTCCTCTACAGTCTATGGAGATAACCTAAACAATCAGTTTTGCACCAAATGACTAACTTGCTATAGCCCAAGATGAATCCCACTCTATGTAAGCAACTGGTAGAACAAGAAGCCATACTTTTAATGAGAACATTAAAAAAACAACAAAGCTGCTATTTAGAAATCAAAAAAGTGGAAGAAACATAAAGAGATATTATTTGATTTATGATATGCTAATTTTTAGAAGTCTGTAATGTTTTAGAAACTGTCTCTATACATTCTCTGAAATCCATCAAAAGACTATTCTCTCATGCTACTCCTTTTCAAGCACCTTATATTATCTTTCTATCTGTTTCTCCATCATGTCGCCACAGTTCACCAAAACTCTCCTTCTCTGCAGCTGATATCAATGTGACAAACATTCTTACCTACATTTTTATTGATTTTTTTGACCAATTTGAAATCTAGGGATATTTTAACTTCTTTGGCTGTAACTTCTTCCAATACTTTTTTTTCTTCTCTTTTGACAAAAACTTTTAATTCTTCTCATGTTCTAATACTCTTAAGATAATTTCCAATGAAATCCTTAATCTTGAGAGTAGTTATACTCAGATAAATATTTCCATGAATTTTAGTGAAAGTAGGGATGCAAACTGGACTGTTCTGAAAATGTCTTTTTAAAACTCTGTGTTACAATTTATTTCTAATCATCTATCTCAAAGGTTGTTCAAACACTGGTGAAAGAATCTAGTCTCTCCAGCTTTGTAAGATACTGTAAGACATCTGTAAGATACTTCGTAAGATACAGCAGAACAAGTTAATTTTGCACGATATTTCTGTGACTAATGTGTTGATTCTTAATTTAATGCAATGGATGCTTATCTTGTTGACAATATTTAAAGCTGTAATAAAACATTTTCCACTATAACTTCTGGTTTGTGTTCTGAAACTTTCAACTTCAGGCTGAAAAAATCCTCATTTTTATTTCAGCTGGTGCCCTATTTATATAAAATCAATTTAACCTTTCTCTGTAGTAAAGGCTGCAAACCCGAAATTTAACAAGAACTCAAGATACCACAACCACTGCTTTGCACCTTGGTGACAAAGATTATATGAAAGGGAAGTTGCAGGTGCCACGATAACCTGAGATCCAGTACAAAATACATTTGTATAATAATACAGGATTTACTAAAAGTTCCACAGTATAACCTAGCATGGATAATTTATTTACTCCTTTAAAATCAGATTTTTTTAAAGGAAGGTGACTGGAATTTCTCTAGCTCATGCTGAATTCACTGCTGCCCTTTGGGCTGTACTGCCCAAATGTGCTGAGCAGAGTCAAAGTGCCATTAACAGACTGTGTTTTCTATGTTGTGCTACTCTTCGCTGTTTCTGTATTTCAGAAGGGTATATAGAGAAACCAGATCACAAAATCACAAAATAACCAAATGGTTTAGGTTGGAAAAGACCATTAAGATCATTGAGTCCAACCATAAATCTGACACTGCCAAGTTCACCACTAAATGGTGCCCTTAAGTTCCACCTCTACATGACTTTTAAATACCTCCAGGGATGGCGACTCCACCACTTTCTTGGGTGACTTGTTGCAGTGTTTGACAACTCTCTCAGTGAAGCAATATTTCCTTAAATCCAATCTAAACCTTCCCTAGCACAATTTGAGGCCATTTCCTCTCTTTCTGTTGTTACTTTGGAGAATAGACCAACATCCGCCTCACTTAGCCTTTCTTAAATGTAGACAAAGAAAATCATCAAGGATTATCTTTCTGCTTTAACATTTCTCTGAGTGACACAGTATGGCAAGGCTTATACAGTGATCACCATATTCTTAGCCAAAGCTTTTGAAGAGTTTTTTGTAGTTTTGGATACATGATGCACAGTTTGTCTGTATGTCATTTAAGCATCTGCACTTTCTTTTAAAATTTGATCTCTGGCCATAATCCTCTTCTTCTAGGAAGCATCTGTGACAAAATATCTAGTATACAGAAGTAATGTTTTCTTCCAATCATTGTCAGCCTCTGGAATCTCTGGGACAAATTACATTTGTGCGGCCCTACTTCAAGACAGACTTCCAAAGATATTTTGTGTATAAAGCAATCCACAGCCTTTCGCAGTATATATTATACAGCAGAAGTTATTCAACTTCAATTTAATACCAACATTCAGTTTTCTTGAATAATGAAATAAAATTAGCTCCTTAGTGGCCTTAAACTTGTCAGGAGCCAAGTTTACCTTACAATAAATATGTCATAGTCATATTACACAAATCTACCATATTTCTCAACATGATCACTACATAGTAACTACAAATTAGTATAACAGTTTATAAGAAAAATAAATGGAACTTTTTCTTAATGCTTTTAACTTATTCCATTTAATTGGTTTAGTTTATAATATTTTATATAAGCAATTTTATTTAAATTAGTACTTCTGTTGTAGTGGTTAATTTTCAACCAGTAGTTTAATACAATAAATTAGCTTGTAATGGTTTACAAATATGTCTGCTTTTAGGCTAAAATCTTAACAAGTATATTTGCCAGAAGATTGTGTCATGATTTATGTTCCTCAGTGTGAGCAAAAGACAGAGCCATAGGTTAAAACAGTTCTGAGGAGCAAAAATTCTTCAAATAGAAGTACCGAAAAGTTGCAAATCAGGTAAAAATAAGCTCAAGAAAGAGATTAGAAACACCATATCAACGATGCAGTGTCCTTATACGCACCGAAAGGGTTTCACAGAAGGCTAAAATATTTGGGGAGGAGGGAAGGTGGACGTTATTCAGCAAAGCTGACTATCCCAGCTCATAACATAGTTTCTGAGAGGGACATTCCAATCTTACTACAGACCACCTACTTTTCTTTAATGTGGAGAATTATTTTCCCAGAATTTTGATCTTGTGAAGATATTTTAATCATGGAACTAAAACATTATTAGACACTCCTTACCAACAATTCAATACACTAATGAAAAATAAATTACATATCAAGAGAGTAATGTTTTAAAAGGACACAAAAAAATCTTATGAAAATCTCAATTATGCTTCAGTTTCCAAAGATATAAAATACAGATTGAGAAGATGAGCAGGGGGAGCATTGCTCTAATGTGGGGGTTTTTTAATGAAGAGTTCCTTTAGACACTGCATGTCAGTAGATGAAATTTATCCAAATTCACCAGCCTTATCTGACGTTGCCACGAAAAATGAAAATTCCTTTATTCTTCTTGGGTTTAGTCAGGATCAAAAGCAAAAGAGTGGAAAACAATATCCCTTTTTTTTTTTTAATACTCTTGATTAGTTCTAGAACATATTTGAAAATATTTAGACTTTTTTACTGATATTATAATTTTGTAGGTAAAAAAATTACAGGTTTATGCAAAGAAGCATTAATCTCTTGCAGTTTATTCACAAAGCAAACATTAAAAATACAAAAATAGCAATGTGTAAAGACTACTGTTATGAAAACCCAATAAATCAAGCCACGTAACTTTATTTTAAGTGTATAAATAAAAAGAACAAGTGACTGCTAAGTTATTAACATAATGTTATTTTCTGGGCGGCCCATTAATGACTTCACTAATCATGAGTTATGCAAAGTAATTGATCCACCAGTATTAACTATCATTAGCTCTGTTTCCATTTTGATTTATGTCCATGGAAATAGGTTTTCCACATATTAATATATTGCTTTTAGATTTTTCCCATTTTTCTTGTATGAGGATCTCTTACCAACTGAATAGGCTGCTATTCAAGATGCACTTTTCATACCATTCCAGCTCACCTATGAGTTATATATATATATATGTTCCTTCTCGCTTCCTCACTGTTCATGAAGGAAAGAGGTATAATTCAGTGGAAGCAGGTTTCGTTTGACTTTTCAGTTGACCCAGCAAAGACTTATTTATTTAAACTATCCTAAATGTCTGCAAAAATTTGGAAAGGTCTAATTTTTGTCATCTTTATTAGTTCCCTGAATTCTAAGTGCAAGCTTTGTATCGTTACTCAAACCTAGGCCAGCTTTTAGACTCAGCAACCACGCAACACAACCCCGCACACCTACAAAGACATAGTGTGATATGCATGTCTGAGTATGAAACTGAAAGGAAATACTCCGCACCATTAAGTATTAAGTAGCCTTGCTAGTCTCCTCTCAGAGCAAATTCAACCCTCTAAGCAACACCATCTGGTAAGTAAGTTCTGTTGACAAGGTTTGCTCATAAAGACTCAGCTTGGTTTCCCGCTTCCTTGTTTCTTAGGCTCTGACTTGCTATTTTCCCTACAGCTGAAATACATCAACCAGGTTAAATTCTGGGCCATATCCTGAATTCTGCTGAGATATATTAAACAGATGCTTGGCAAATGCAATGAAAGTGTCGAAAGAGGTGGTGGTGAAAGCATGGATTAGGGGGAAGGGTATAGAGCAATGTCCAGCAGGAGGATCAGATTGTGGAGTCTTCTAAAAGAGTCAGCTGAAGTCCAGCACCCCTACAGCTGTACTTAAAGAAAGCTACCATTTCTCTTTTCATCAAAGTCCCATGTGGCAAGCATCCATGGTCCAATCGATAATGTTTAGTTTAGTATGTGAAAAACCACAACAAATCTGTCATTCAAATTGAAAGTCAGGACCTACAAGAGCTGATAGAGAGATAAACAAGGTTCATTCAAATAGGATCCTCTTATGGCACTAAAGCTACCAACCCACCACATTTCCTCCCCACCCCCCTTATTACTCCCCTCATGAATGACTTGTGAACCTGTATGAGAGCAAAGTTAAAAGAGTTTTGGCAGTTCCTGGGAAATATAGCTGCATATTGTCCTCTCACTATTCAGTTTCCCACTGGAAGCTCTCTAGCTGTCATGGATCTAACAATATACAGAGAAACAGAAATCTCTGCAGTCACTAAAAACCAAGATAAGACAAAGAACATGCTTCATAATCTAGCAAACCAGAAAACTCTGGGAAAGCCAATGTGATGCTATAAGTGCAAAAGACAGTTACCAATATTATTATACTGCCACTCGGCACTTCATTCAGCTATGCATATCAAATCTGAAAGCTTTATCATGTCTTATTTATGCTAATATTGAGATCAGAGAAGGATCTCACGACACCACACAAAACTTGATTCTTCCTGGGCCTTGTCTGGTGACAAGTTACTCTCAGTAAGTATTGCCAAAAGCTGATAATTGAAAGCTCTTGCTGAACACCCCCAGATAATGAGATATTAACAGTTTTTCCTCCCCTCTTTCTGCTTTCAAAATCTTGAGAGCTAAAAATGTCCTTTTGTGAAACAAGAGCTGAGATTCTAAAACCACGTGACTCAAAACCAAGGCCTGCTGAAAAATACGAGTCTTGATATCACAACACAATCTGTGCAAACTACCAGACATATATAAGATTTTATTAAAACTATTATCTTGATTTCTCTGTTTCAACTGAAAAGCCAGTATAAGGTTTGCAGTGAACATACTATTGCTCTGTAAGAAATTCAAAATATGTAATATGTTTACCATCATTGAATAATGAGAACGGTAATGTAACTGTATAAGTTGGCTTACATCCTTTGTACGTGAGCACTGACCCAACTTAACAGCATAGTGGAAAAACAAATGGGAACACATCACACAACTTTTAGATTACCAGCCTCTTAGCAGGGACTGGAAAGCAACTATCAGACACCAGCTCTCTTCCAAACTCTAAGTCAACATTTGGTCAGTTTTGGAAACCTGAAGATTTAGGATACTGAAAACTAAATTTACTTAAGAACTTATTACTAGTGTGTTTTACTTTCAGCTACCTAATTCTTAAGCTTTTTTAAGTACATCCTAGCTCTGAAAAATAACTACCTTGGGCTATCTTAACAGCTACCAGAGAGCTAAACATGTCTCTCCTGCTTGAACAATGCTGAATGGGTTAAAACCAGAAAGCCCATGGAGCAGAGAGACCCTTGAAGTCAGCAAAATGTGCAGGAACCCACCTATCAATAGGAAGGCTCTGTGGACAGAGTAGAGAGCGCTGAAAGACAATCTTCTACTCACATGGTGTCCTGTCTTACAAAGATTTGAATATGTAAGGTTGTGCTGGTGTTTTTTCTTCATTGTAACTCCTGTGGGGCTATGTTTTGGATTTGTGCTGGAAACAGTATTGATAACAGAAGGATATTTCAGTCACTTCTGCGCAGTGTTTACACAGTGCCCCAGATTGCACAGGAAAGGTGTAGGGTGTCCTCTGCCTTTTGACAATAGTTAGAGCATTTTCCTGGAAGATGGAATCACCTCAAAATAATAAAGGTGTGCAAATGTTTTTAGCGCATTCTGAAACTTACCCTGTGGCACCTCTTTTCCCCATGAATCACGTAGATATATCTGCACAGACATACCACTAGGTGCTACATAATGTGCTGAGTGCCCTGAAGTCAGATGCTACAGAACTCCAGAGGCCTGTATTTGAATTGTTCTTTAAATATCAATAAGCTGCACCACTAGCAGCAAACACAAGGATTATCCAAACACTTTTCTACTTAATGCATTCTGTCTCAGAACGCAGAAGAAAAATGGATAAGAACTGTGTCTAACATGAAGGAAAGGAGACACTTCAATTCATCATGTTGAGACTTTTTCTTAATATTTGTAGATAGGTTGGAGCAAGGTCATTTTTACACAGAGATTATGCCAGGGAATAACTACCCGTTCCTATTATCCAGGAATTATTACTCATTATTCCAACAGCTCATAACTATCACACAGAGAGAATCATTCCTGAAATGGACTTTATTGCACAAATGTTAAGGAGCTGCAAAGCTTCTTTCTACTTCCAGATTCTTTAAATCATCAGCAAGGTTTTCATCCTTTAGCCTTTCTACAAAACTGTGTGCAAACTGCATCATCCAAAACAAAAGTTTCTAGTGAGCCCACTTAATGACACTTTCCTCACTGGAACATGCTCCCTGTCTTTCTTTCTCTTCTTTTGCATCCAAACTGAATGCATTTTCTAGGTTCCCACCTCCTTTTGCACAAATACATGCTCATTTCATATTATACACCACTTTTTTAAGGGAAATTAGAGAGTAAGAGAAAAAATAAGGCTGGTAGCAAACTCTTATACAAATATTGGCAAAACACCTGTGAAATAAATCTTTAACTGAAAGACAGGAGTACGTGTCATTTTAAATTAAAGACCTCACACTGTGCCTCCTGTTCTTCCATTAAGTTATTCTAAGTTTACAGGATATCAGCTCCCATAGCAGGACTGCAAGATTAAACTGGCATTGAAAAGCTATCATGACAAATGAAATTCAATGTGAGAGAGAAGTGCCCAAGACCTTGGATGATGTAATAATTTCTTCCTAGCTTCTGCAATATAGTACATTTTGAATTGGTAATCTTGTTTTTCCAATAAGTGTCATCAGTGATATCTTTTGTTTGTCAAATGGGGTCATTTGTACTGAGATACCCTGAAAGTGGAAAAGAGAAATAGTCACACGTGTCCCAGAGGGCTTCGTTATCTGACATTCTTTGGACAGACAGTGTAAGCTCCTGCTAGCTTTACATCCTTCTCTGAAATCCTGTTGCAAGGAGGTGGCATTTCCCTGGAATTAAGTCATTACTGAAGAATCATTGCTAGTGTAATCTCCATGCACTCTCTGCCCAAATTTCTGGCCAAGAGTGACAGGTGATCTCTCCGTCCAGTAGTCTGTAGGAACAAAGTTTGCACTGCCTTCTCACAGAGAAAAGGATACACAAGTTCTTTTCCTCTTTCACAAAGACCTAATACCTCTTCCTTTTCCTTAGGAAGCAATATTAAAGCTGAGTGCACTCAATACATTTAATATAGTCTGTGACTAAGCAGTGTTCCTTTATCGCAAAGCTCTGAAGATTAGCTGAAAATACTTCAGCGCTTAGGCATGTGCCTCTCTATGCGCTCTGCCACATATGTGGCTGTTATGAACACTGCCACAGGAATTAGGCATCTTTGCTCCCAGATATGTTCAGCAGAAGCTGATCCTAAACTCATACCTCTCTTAAAGTGAGAAAAAGGAAGCTATCTTTAGGCAGACAGTTCATTTGTCAGTCCTTGTTTGGAATGTTAGAGTAAAGGTATATCAATAGTATTCTATTTAAATTAAATGTAATTCCTTGATTAATTAATATAAGTAAAGAAACCACCATCATATTTCTTTTCTATTTGGAAACCAGACACTTCCAAACTTATGGAAGAACTGCAAGTACAGCCACAACTCCAGAATAGCTGCCTGATATATTAACTAGGAAAGAATACCATTTCCCATTTAATGCTTACTTTTCATAAATGCTATATTTAACTTCTCTATCTTTTTGTCAACAAACAGTAAATAACATATTGCTCATAGAAAATGATAACTGCATTTGTATATTATGTGTACATGAAGTACACAAAGTACATTAAACAGTATCATTTAGTGTTTGCCATTTTGTCCCATACTTCCGAGAAACAAAGTGGTTTATAGCAAAGCCAGTTAAGCAGTAATTCTGCAGGTGAACTGCTCTCCAAACAGTGAAATCTCTCTGTCCACCTTCGTGAAGGCACTTACTTCTCTCGCTATTACATTCCTCTCAACTCAGCTTTCAAGTTTATTAGTTACCTGCAATACAAGTTTTGAACTAAGCTCTGCACAGATTCAGATTTACACATTAATGTCATAGAAGCTTCATGTAAACCATTTCATGTAATTCCATTTCTGGTTGTTTACTCTTTCCGTGGCATTTTCCCCACAATCAAAATGATATCAACAATAGAAAAATAACATCAGAACTTTTTTTCTTGCTTCTTTATTTTTTTAAAACTTTTTCTCCACATGAAAAAATACTGCACTGTGGTTCCACCTAAACCCTTTCCTGGTAAGGGTTGGTCACGCCTGATGTTTCTGATTAATAGCATTCTTTCCTTGACAAAAATTTACCTTTTTTTTTTGTGAAAGCTCATTAAAGTCTTAAATCAACAGATATAACATGGATTTGATTTTGTTCTGCCATGCTACAAAGATCAGCAAGTGACTCTAATAACAGAGTCTGTAGTGATGAAAATTTTCTTTCAACTACCAGCACTGTAAGGATACCTACGTCAGACGTTTTCCTTGTCAGAGTTACAGAATTCTTAACATGAAGGTCATTAGCTCTATTTGTAAAATACTTTCTTTTTGCATTTTAAAGCTGTAATTTCAGTGAGTATAATTCAAAAAAAAAAAAAAAAAAACTAACATGGGAGTGGAAGATGTAAACAAAGACAGACAGGCTAAATGACTAACTACCAGAACTACAAGATATCACATAACTTTCTGGAAAAGATCTCCCATAATGAGAGTAGAATTATAGCAGATTCAAAAGGCATAGAAGAAACAGACATTCACTTTGATGAGAACAAGACAAATTGGCATTGACCATAAAGAACACGGATAAGTAGTGTCTCTCAACAATGAAATTCAGAATGGAGAAATTTTGTAAGAGTTTACTTACCAGAAACTACGATTTTCACAGCACCTTTAAATTAATATTATTGCAAAATATAGAATCACTTCATACCAGTCTTCTTTGTGTTTAAAATTCTGTTCTTATGATGCAAGGATTTTTTATTTTCTATTTAACACCAATTTTAAGATTCAACAGTAATTCCAAAACACACTTATTATTCAAAACTGTATTGTGCCATAATGTAAAACAGTTCTTTCCATTTTTCTTTCCAAAAGCCAGTACAAAGGCTTTTATAAAATACTTTCAAAGACAATTCTGACTACTTTGGAAGTTAAGAATTCGCAACTAAAATAACAATCAGAAATTTTACTGGAAAAAACATTTTCTTTTTAAAGGCAGATAATTTATATAAAACAAGTAATCAATCAAAAATAAGTCTTCCTTTGGAAGCAATCCCTCACAAAAATGCTCAACCTATCTCAAAGTTAATTATTAAATGCTTATTTGGGCTGGTTAACTTAATACAAGCATCTTGTGAGATTATAAGCTGCAGCAGGACTTTGGAATCTCCAGATCTTTCCGGATGTGCTCAGCACCCAGCTCCATAATATTTTTAGACCATTAGTGGTTCCATTTGGGTTTTATTGGTTTTCTTTTTATTAAGGGAGCAAGTCATTGATGGCATAATTTTCTGTGCTGCTTTACACCAGAAGAGAGAGATCCAGGTCTATACACATTCTTCCTGTGACTTCAAGATAAACCAGATAGGACATTATTAAAAAGAAGTAAAAGTGTTATTGGTTCTAAAAAAATTTCTTAATTTTATTAATCAATAGGAAAAGTAGCTGCAGAGAGTGCAAATAAGTAACACTAGAAGTTGCTTGAAAATTCTCCAGATCTGTAGTTTCTGTAATATTCAGCTTATAGTCATTTAGAAATTTATTATGCAAACTTTTGGGACTATAAGCAACTCTTACCTGAAAAAAGTCACTCATGTCAGTAACCTTATGGACATGTATAAGTATTTACAGGATCAGCGTCCAACTTTATAATTGGTTATCTTCTCTATAACCCCAAATATAAAATAAATATTGTTGAGCAACATTTAGTATAGCCCAAATGAAATCACAATGTTTTGTTCTTGGGGTTTTTTTCCTCTGATTTCAGTGGGAACAAAATCAGGCCTTAAAAACTAAAACAAAAAGATTAAAGAAATTGCATTAAAGAAAGCTGGAATAAACACAGCCATGTTTTGATCCAGTTATCAACTTCCAAATAACTGAAATGCACTCAGATCACTTAGGAAAATATCCAAAATGTCTCGGTTTAGAGTTGCTAAGCAAGGAGAGCTACTGCCAAAATGTACAGTTAATTACTGCCACATGTGCTAGAAAATTAAGGGGTTTTTGTGGATTTGTTTATGGTGAATTATTGGTTTTATGGTGAATTATGGTGAATTATTGGTTTTCTATAATCCGTGCCTTACTTCTATGTGTGTAATTAATAAATTATCTATTTTTCATGGAATAGCAGAGCCTGAATCTGTCACGATTTGTTCTTGTACCATATCTATTTATGTTAATTATTAATGTGTGAAATAACCTGTTCTGCAGCTCTAAATATATTCTGCAGAAGTATTATCGCATTGGGATATGGGAAAAAAAATCATTGGAGACTTTCAGGAGACAGACATGCAATGAGAAGAGGATTTAGTCATCCCCTAGCATACATTATAACTTCTACTTCAGAAATTTCAAAGATTACAAATTTCAGTTCATGTGGTCTTTTGTGCATACAATACATTTCCCACAGACGCTTATGGACCTACTTTCTGTCAGAAGAGAACATTCACAGATGAAGGACTGCTACTATCTGTGAGTCACAATAGTGAAATACTTCAATGTTTGTAACATTTGCAATGTTTGAAATTAGTATGTTAATTACGAGCTACAGCTGAAGCTTTTGCAATGCTTAAATTAAGTGCCCGCTAGTCTCTAGCAATATCTTCAAATGAGTATAACTCCACGGTTTGCCAGATAACTGGGGGAAGTTATGTCAAATAATTAGGGGAAGTCACATAGAAACTGCCTCTGCGAAAGACAGAAGAAAGTGAGAAGAGGAAATGAGTAGAGTACCTCCTGACTGGTATCTTTATGTGGAGTACCTGAATGAGAAGTTTTCACTTGAAGACGTGTACACTTTTAAAATTAATGGGTAATTTTGAAGATACGAAGATTCATACTGAATCTAAAACCATCACTTCTCTCTGCAGTTTTATTTTTAAACTTAGTTTAAAGTTTATTATAGTTTCTAATTTAATTTACGTAATCACGAGGGACTGGGATTTTTGAGCTGGCAAAAAAAATGTAGTCAGGCCTCCGTTGCCATTCTTCAGTCTTACAGTTATCTATGGATGTCCTGGGCAACAACGCTCAATTGCTTATCATTAGAAAAATGCTGAGACCTTTTGCTCAATATGGTCCATCACTGCAGAATAATTCCCAAGCACAAATCATGAGTAAGTACCAGCCACTCCGAAGAGGCATGTTGAATATGTGCAATTTGTTTTGAAAAGAGTGTAATGCCATGAACATTGGTTGTGTTGGCTGAACCTTAATACCAGAAAGCAATGAAGACAACAGCTAATTAATGCCAATAGATGTAACCTCTACTTGTTACTTCAGACTGAATTTGTCCTGACCAATATTTATGTAAGTGATTCCAACTCAATGCTAGGAGAATTAATATTTTAACAATATAAAGGCAGAGGTTATACGCCTATAAAGCAGGGGTGTCAAACTCACAGCTCCTGCCGTTCTCCTGCTCCTGCAGTGTAACGCGCATCACACGCTGCACATGTGACCAGCACTGGCAGGAGTGTAGGGGCAAGGATCTCGGCGCTGCCGCTGGGTAGAAACAAGATGCTGGGCTGGATAAAATAAGGTGGAGGCCAGGATTCAGCCCACTGGCTGTGAGTTGGACACCCCTGCTATAAAGCTATCATAGTTTAGCTGATAATGAAACAAACTTAACATCTAGTGAAATACCCTTGAAAACAACAGGGGGAAATTAAGAATAAATTGTGTCCAGTAAATCACTTTTCAGATTTTGTTACAAATTTATTCTTCCATGTATAAAATCTCCACAACATATCTCTGAAGCAATGTTTGTAACAAAAACAGTGGACTGGATACTTCACTAGTAAGATATTGTATTAAATCTACCCACTTAGTTCTTACACTTTTATATTATCCTATTGACAAGGTCAATGAGACTTAAAATGCTTATAAAAAATATTGTTGAGGTAAAGTACTGAAAAGGAGCTCTATTATAAGCAAAAATATGGTCTTACCTGTGGCTTTCCTTCTCTAAAAAGAACATTGCATTTCAATAACTGCATGGTTAAACTTTTCTGCCATAAACAATTCAGTGGCTAGAGGGTCTAGGCACTTCACAAATGGGGGAAAGACTAGAACCAGAAGATACAGCATTCATTACTTTCCTACTCCTTTACTTGAGAAAAGAATCTCCCAGTTCTTGACTCCCTTAACCTCAAATTTAAATCTATTCAAAACACATATACTATTCCTGGACTGGGTAAAACTCAGTGCCTGGACTTCTTAAATTGCAATAAATTGCAGTGGTGAAAAAATATTTTTAAATTTCTTGCTAAATGTATGACATTTTTATCACAGTAAAACACTTTTCCTCAAAATCCTGCTATTTGTCCCAGACACAGCTTGCTTATTGGAGTCAGCTAGAAATCAAAATAACCTGCAAGCTCAATGACCTGAACCCTTGTGAAAGCTCTGTCCAAGCAGCGCTATGGAGTACAAGACACTGCTGACAGCCTTCAAGTCTTGACAGGCACAAGGTCCTGTTATTGCCTTATTGTTTTTACTGAAAAAATGTTACCAGGTGGAAAACAGCAGTTGTGGTGGCATGAAACTATATAAGCTGGTAACTTCAAGTCTGTGTATCACATACAAGGTTTTAATTGCTACAACACTGCCTTAATATACTTGCCTTGTAAATTTTCAAGTAAATTAGTTTTATCATGGGCATATAGGACAGGGCTTTATTGCCTTGACCCAAGAAATTCAAGAAACTTGGTATAGGAAAAGGTCATGAATAAATCACAATTATTAACATTTTGCTATAGTAATGTGTTAATTATTGCAGAAAACTAGCCCAAAATTGATTTTTAATGGCTGTTCTCAACAGTGCTTCTGTATCTGTTGCTTTCTAACTTGTATACATGATGCATACATTGTTACAGACAATAGAGAATATTATTTGTTCTCTACTACCCTTATATGAACTCAGAAATACACTGAAATTGAAAGATGCAACTATTGAAAATCCCAGAAAAAACTCAGCTGGACCTCATAAAAGCAGAAACTCATATCATCATCCTCCATACCTCGTAGTATGGGAGACCTAGTGGAAAAGCAGTATGATGTAGAAAAGATTTTACAATGTAGGTTCAACACAAGATATTTCATTAAAAGGTTTTTTATACAGCTACTTGTATTTAGCTATACAACAGAGAGCTGAACACCTGTATTAAATGCTGGAGCTTTATATTTTTTAATAAAATGTGCTCTGTCTGGGAAATCTTCCCAGCTACTTCCCAGCAGTGAAGACTGCATGCTACAAAAACATCTAAGTCTGGCAATTTTCCTGTGATTTACCAATGATTTTCCCTCTCACACATTCAATTAAAATTCTAATCATGGTGCAAAAATCTCTCTCCTCTATAAAGAGTAGAATACTCTAGGGAATATATTAAAGTTCGTCTACATTCACATTATAGTAATTAAAAACTGAATTTATCCCTGCATAATATTTTAATATAAACAGTACACACAATTAGACATATATATACATGAGGAAGAAAATATAAGGCCCGTTTTTTATTAGTAAGAAGAAAGCCTTCAAGACTAATAAATGAAAAAATATTAGTTCTGTACCTCCCATAAAAAATTTAATTAGAATCTGTAACTAACAGTACAACTTGTCACACATCTCTTATTCCCCACTATTGCTTCCTGGATTCTTTCTTTATATTTGAATTGACAAATAGTATATTGTTTCCCAGTTGTGGATTGCCAGGAAAATAAGCATAAGAACAAGAAACAGACTAAACAGCCTACATGATGGGGTGAGAAGATATACTTTTGTCTACCAGGAATTCTTTTTATCTCAGATTCACCAAGCTATGACTTTTTCCATGACCTTCAATGCCAAGAGTAACTGTCAATTCATGATCAAGTAAAGACACAAAAAGGATCTTCATGTAAGTAGTCCTGTTGCTGTCCCGAACCACCTTGTCTACATGAACTGAAGATAACTGCACCTGGAGATCATAAAATAAAACATTTTCACTATTTTTTTCCTGTTCTTGCTAACATTCAATGTAAAGTGAGCATGAACGTGAAATTCTGCATGTTTATAAAAAAAGGAACTCAAAACATCCTTAGCTCACATAATTATAGGTAGATTTAAAAGGGAAATTTAAGTTCCCCACCAGAGATTAAGTTCTAAATAGTTTTTTAAGCTTCAAATCTGGAACTAATACTGTAACAAGATTTAGTATCAACGCTAAGAAAAGGATAAAAGAAAGAGAGAAAGAAACAGCTGGATGCCTTTTAACTATTCGATTATCTTCAGTGTTCTACACGAGGATCACCTAATTTGGACACAATCTTACAGAGGACTTTGCTAACATTTCCAAATACTCATATCTTAAGTCTAGATTCTTTAATGGAAGAAAAAACATAAAAATTAAAAGAGCACATTTACAAATTTTCTCAACTTCATCTACAGTTTCTGCAGCTAAATTGTACAATGTTCTCAGAATACTCATGATGGCCTCTGGTGAGAAGACAGCTGTTAATTTATTGATGAACCCTTGAAAATCTATCCTGCTGCCAAGTACTGTTAGAAAGCTGTTATATTTGCTATATATTTACTTTTATGCATTTACTAGTTGTTACAGACTTCCCCAATCTGTTGACATAAGCAGGAAACAAACTCAGTTTAAATTATATAGGGTGAAACTGTGCAAACCTGCACATTGCCCTGTTAACTTCAACACGTTTATTTGAGGGTGGAGGTCTAGATACACAGAAGGATTTAGCCAACTAAACCAACTGAATCCTAAATCCCAACCTAAGAATTTCCATACTCTGTGCTACAGTCCTAGGTCCTCTACCAGAACAGTCCCATCGGTGACTGCTGTTGCACTGACCTGCCTAAATTCAGATTAAAATTAGCACAGAATTAATCTAGTGAGAGGCAGGTTCAAAATAAAGCCTGTAATTCCTCACAAAATAAGTAACTGAGCCATGGAATTACTTGCCAAAAGATGTTTAGGATGCTGAAAGTTTAAATGGATTTAAGACTCACTAGGCAGATTTCTAGAAATCTAATGAAGATTACTAAATAGAAATACACGTAGCCCTCAAAGTCCCCTAGCTGAAAATGTCTGGTGAATGACAGAATGGTAAGAAATAGTATCAAATTTACCCTCCTTCTCCTTATACCTTTCTGTCCTGTGCTCAACTTGTGGCCACTACTTGCACACAGCATAAGCTAACTGAGTAGATGCCTCCTTCACAACTGAAACTTGTCTGTCTCAGTTCTGAGAAATGTAATAAATATTCTTGGGGGATCCATACACTGAGTAAGTGCAGCTGGAAACAAAGACAATATCTCCTCTTTTATTATGGACTGAAACACTTACCTTATGTGCAGTCAAACTAAGTTCAATTTCCTTCTGTGCCTAAAGGAAACCAATTTTCACCACCAAAATAAAAGTGTTCTCATGTGTAGCTCCCTTAATACCATTTTAAATTTTTTTGCCTTCTAAGATCAAACTAAATAAAATTTGGTTCCACTCCCTCTTGCAATGAGTATTTAATAAGCCTTTACTGTAGCAGGCAGCTGAGATGCTAGGATTTACAGGATCTCTTATTTTCCCTCTTTCATTAGTCATTAAAATCCTATTGTGTGCTGTATCTACAGCTGTGGATTCCCCTAGAGAGCAACATGCTGCAATGTCCAGCATTGCAACATCTAAGTCTGCTAGCTGAGCCTGTGCTCCAACAGCAGCTTTCCCAAGGAATGACAGCCATTCAGTCTCCCATCACTCAGCTGTCACCTGGGCTCTCTGAACTCAGCCGTGCCAAAGTGCGGTTTGCTGTTGTCAAATCATGAGCCCACGTTGTGAGGAACCTTGGTGCGTGCCTTTGTGGCAAGCAGAAGGTCACAGGTCTGCATTTTTCTTTCTAATATAATGAAAAAGAGAGCTCTGCAGAAACTCTACATGTAAAGTTTAGAATATAAACATGTGCATGTTTTCCATAGCCCATTGACTTCCCAGCTTTCAGGAAAATGAAAATCTGAAAAAAGCTGATCACCTTCCAAACTCAGCCCTCCCACTAGTAGAGTGCTTTCAGCAGACAAGGTGGCATCCAGTCTGATAAATCATCATTTTACATGAAGAAAAACTAATATTTGTGGTGATGTAGCGTACAGGGGCTATGTTGGAATCGATGATCTTTTCCAACCTTATGATATTGTGATACTGTAATGCTACAGACAGTTGATTCTTGTACCTGAACCCAGAAAAGAACATCTTTTTTCATTCAGTCCAAAACTAAATACTGCCAAGGTTTCCCATGAATCAGAAGCTTTTTAAGGCTTGAAGTGAAAAACCCAACATATAGGACTGTCTCATATAAAAGTATCCTTAGGGATAAACCTTGTTTACATGTTTTGTCTAAGAACAGATTACAGTGATTCACTAGCTGAATATGAGTCAACAAAGTAATGCTCTTGAAAAAGAACAGATAAATGCCATACTCGGCTCTTTATCCACAAGTATTGCTTTTTGTTTTACTGATCACTACTCAGGCCTTTGATTGTATTGTGCATTTAGTTCTCTGAACTGTCCTTCAAAAAAGCTGTGGACTAACTGCACAGGAGCCATAAGAAAGGAAACAGTATTATCAGAGCTATAGAAACAATTAGAAATGACAAAATTTGGATTGCTTAACCAGTAACGTACCATGCTGCAGGTGAGAGCAATCTTTAAACACATACCAATTTGCTGCAAAATAAAGGACATAGTATGTTTTCATGATCACGAGAGATAAAAAAAAAAATAAATGGTTGGAAGAAAGATTCAAGTTAAATACTGGGACAGTTTTTCTGTCACTGGGGACAGTGAAGTATTGGAATAAGTTGCAGAAAAAGATAATGGAGTTTTTGCTGCTGGTAGCTTTTAAAAATATGGTATACATGTTTCTGTCAGGAACACTAGATAATCTCTCTCCTTGAGGTCCTAATCAACTTATTTTCCAAAACTCTATGCAATACACAAAAGAATTCCCAGGGAAAGGGCTCAAAATCCAAGTTGTCTTCCACTGTAGCTGAGTGGCATGTGGTCACTCGGCTACAAAACAAGAAAAACTTTTGGTGACTGAATCTTGATTTCTTTTTTTTTTGATTCATTGTAAGGCAGCTCCAGGTGAGCTGGCAGATTTTTACACCCTGCTGAGGAGTAAGAACTCTGGGTTTAAGTCTTTCCCAGCAGAAGATAAAGGTACAGCACCTCTCATACTCTACAGAAGCATGAATTCTAGCCTACTGCAAACCGTTTTAAGGTTTTTAAGAAATCATTATCCTAAAGCACCAGTATGAAGCCAGACTATGGCATACTTCCTTGAAGCCCAGCATGTTGCTATCTACCTCTTTCCTCCAATAGCCACTTAACCGCAGTTGGGCGGCAGAGATCATCTCTCTTGTGCTCAGAGTAGAAATCAGTTACTTCTCCTTCCTAAAAAGGAAAAAGAAGATAGTGAAAAACAGATCTCTCTTACTCAAATACCTCAGAGTCTGATCTTCTATTGCCTTACATGTGCCAAAGTTTGAGCTTTAATAGTTACAGCCTGGAGACAAAAGGTCACCAGGACTAAGAGTGGTGCATTCTGCAAACTGTCTCCTTGAGCTTTCAGCCAGATAAAGGGGAACAGTTAATGCTTCTTTAGGTGGAAAAGGTGCAGCTTTGGCACTCTAGTACATGGTCTTCATCTGCAGAAGCCTCATTCTATTGACTTCTGCTCTGAAGTACTCTGGGCCAAAATGAAGAAGGTAGCATGCCCTGCAGTTGGCCTGGTCCTTCTGTGGGCGAAAAGGGGTGGGTGAAAGCAACTTATTTGTTCGTCCCACCCATACTGAGCATATTTTCAAGAGCAGGCACTGTATAGGTCTTTTAAGCCTCTCAGCTTAAGTCTGTGTCACGTTTAATCAAAGACAAGAAAAATAACAGATGTTTTTATTCAATCAACAATCTTCTGTTTTATTAGCTGCGAGGTTGGTCTCACGTTTCCTCAGATGTGTCATGTTAATTCTTGCCATACTAAATTGCACAAATCATACTGGGTTGCTGGATCAGACACAAAGTAAAGTGGCTACCCTAATTATGTGTAATATCTACATGGTCTTCCAGACATCTAACAGACTGAGAGCTTCAGCAACAGTATTACAATGCCAAAACCACAGGGAAAAAAAATATAATTCCAGAATGCCTTGGGTTTTTCTTTGAATCAGTGACAATTTTAGGGATAGTAAAGGAAGCTGGAGTCTCCCCCAAGTTTTAGTTTTCAAAACTGGAGATACAAGGATCAACGAGACAAAAAGAACTCATCTGCAGAGAACTTTGGTGCTGCTTAGCCAGCACTCCATCACAAGCCCATCCAAATGATCTTTCTGTCCCACTCACATACAGCTACATTGCTATATAATTGTGTCTGTCATAGAACACATAGCTATTGAGCTCTTTCTGAGCAAATTCACACAGCAGTGCACTTCCAGCAGGAGATGGATCTCCAATGGTGACTAGTCATGAGTTCTGAGGGACCTGCTGCAGCTGAGAATTCCCTTCCTGCCTCGTGCTGTGTTTCACAAGCATTTTCCTGTAAGCAGAGCCATTTTACTTGTCCTCTGTCCTGCTTCCTGGGCATTGCTCCAGCAATGGCCAGAAAGACCAGCTTCAGACACAGCCATACAAGGTTATTTGCACACAGCACATAATAGGCAATAATTCAACATAGTGCATGCCATATTTAAGGATATGGAAACATTTTTGAAAGCAGCTGAAAATTCAAGCCCAGCAGCACATGTTTACAAAGGTAGTGGGTATATTCCTCAGACCAACATAGTCCGATTTACTAACCAGAGAGAGTAACGCTCTCTCAAAATAGAGGTTTAGACTCTCTCAAAATTCTGAATCGTATGAGTCAGAAGAGCAAGTCATTGTGAGATACACAAAGAACATCTTGCAGCTGAAACAAGCGAAAAAAGCACCAACTCAAACACAGCACTCAGCAGGAGTGGCTGCTACAGGAAACAGAAGGTCTCATTCTAATAAGGAAGCTTCAAGAGCATCAATAACAAAGCTAAAAGTAAAAGTAGAAATAAAAAAAATTGAAAATTCCAAATGGATTCTGAGAGCTGCTGCTCCACACTAGCAATACTACTGTAGTTAGAAATCAGTTTCACGAGGTCACTCTTCCTTACAGTTGATTTGCTAGAGTGACAAAGAAGTTGGAGCTCACGAACCAGACCCAAGTTGACTCTCTGCAGGCTATGGGAGCCTCCAGAGAAGTCTGAGGCACAAACAACACAGCTTATGCTGGACTGTGAGCCCTTTGTGATCAGAAGTAAATCCCAGCTGTGATTAAACAGACTAGCCAGATACCAAATAAATCTATCACACATTGCTCTGGATGCACTGTAGGAGATGTGTGTTTGAAGTCACCTTGTTTCAGATCAGCAACTGCTTCTTAGTAGTGCTTCCCTTCTAAATCTCAGCCCTTCTAGCCTTACAGAGAGCAGAGCTGGCACGACAGAGAAATTCTTGTTTAACCTCTCATGAAAACAGAAGGGCTTTATATTTCATTATCAGAAAAAAAAATGCAACATGCACATATACCCTCAATGTATGCATATTCTACATCATTTATATATGTTATATAAGTGTAAGCGGGTATACATGATGTATAAGGGTATATGAAGACAAACATTATATTGAAAAAATACAAATATCTGAGCAACAATAAATCAGAAGATGTTTGCATTTTAAGTAGGGGAGTGAAAACAGAAGTAAAATGGAATCAATTAATAGGAAAAGGTGTCTTTTATCAGTTTTCTGCAGAATTTTCTATCTCATTCATTTGACTGACTCACAGACTTGAAGTCAAGCATGTGCTGAATATGGATTTAAAACACTGTAATGTCAAAATTCTGATTGACGTCATTTGTTAGAGTCTTTTTACTTATGTTGTCCAGAACTTGATATATTGTATTGATTCATTGTTCTTTGGCTGACTGTGTGACCCAGATTTTGGCTGGGAAAATCATTACTGCTTCAAATATTTTCTTCTTCAAAATCTTTCCTAACAGGGATAGTTTCCCTGTTTCTTGCCTTTTTGAGCTTATCCAGATCTATTCTTTGTAGTTTAAACTCCTTTCTTTTCTATGTTGCTGTTGATGGAGATTCAGCTTGCTTGCTGTTTAACATAAGTTAATAACTACTTTTCTGGTAAGTGTCCAGTGCTGATACAACCAGGTCAAATGCCAGAATCAATCGCTAATGCAATAATTTTTAAATAGCTCAGAGTTGAATTCAGGTGTTAAAAAGGAGGTTGGTTATATGGTCATCATTAAGCTCACAAATTAAACTGCCCCAGTGAACAATCCCCAGAAGGATTCACTTGCCTATACTATTACTGTCTGGGCTGTTTCACATAAGCTAGTGCCAGAGAAGACTCCTAGGACTTCAGTTAGTCATACACATTTGAGCAATCATAAACTTATTCATATCAACCACGTGTTCACACTAAACTCCAATACAGTTTTTAGGCTAAAAAGCAAGTAAAATTCACATAAACTTGGGCAGCATAAACTTTAAAGTTTACAGAGTTAGTATCTGTAATTTTATTTGCTGATAGAATGGACCACAATAGAATCATAGAATCATTTAAGTTGGAAAAGACCTTTAAGATCAAGTCCAACTGTAAACCTAACACAGCCAATTTCACCACTCAACCATGTCCCTAAGCATCACATCTACATGTCTTTTAAATACCGCCAGGGATGGTGACTCAACCACTTCCCTAAGCAGCCTGTCCCAGTTCTTGACAAATGATGACTGTTAAGGAATTAATAATCTATCGCATTAGTATTACCTGTGTTACTTCATGATTTATTAAGTAGCAAATAATATTGTTTCTTAGAATCTCTCAAGTAGACAGGAGTATTACTAAATGCTACTTTACCACAAGATAACTGACAAGGAGTTATGCAGCATTCAGAAATATTTCAGAGTGCCACTGGAGACTATAAAAGAATTTCAACAGTTATTGAAAAATATTGTGATGAAATTTTCAACTGATGAATTAGTAACGTGGCAAATAAAGCAAGCAAATGTAGATGGAAACAATCCATTGTAAGAAATAATAGTATTTAATAGTATTTATTCCAGTTCTTCTTTTCCTGTATTAGGAAATTTAAGGAAAAATTAGGTATGGGGAAGAGGACAGTGAATGGGCAGTATAAAAACACATCACAACCTGATTTAGATTCTGTCCTTTATTGTACCCTCTGAAGATCAGGAACTAGAGCACTATTAGCTATTACAATTCACACTGAGGATGTTGTAGTACTTGATCCATCAGTAAAGCAGAGTCCTCAAACTGACTTCAATGGATTTTCAATGACTTCCAGTTAAGGAACAATTGCAATGATATGCAAAGCATCTTCTCGTCTTCCATTTATTTCTTTAGAGGGGAAAAAAAAGCATGTGCACTCATGCGCATACAGACTAGAAGTTATCCAAGTCTCCTGTTACGTTTCATACTTTGTTCTGCCAGGACAAAATCGTGATGTACCCAAAGAGTTTTCCAGCCAAGAAAAACCAAAACACACGCATTACCACTTGTACGGGAGAATTGGTTCAGGACTCCTGTCTCTGAGGTCAGTGAATGATACAGCAGAATAACACCCCTGGCACTTTATGCAACAGTGTCTCAGCTAGTTCAGGAATGAGCCCAGCCAAAACCACATGTTCTACATTCTCAGCCAATGAAACATTGTGAGCACAGCTGTAACAAAGCAAGACTGCCATGCCGAAATAAAGAAAGACAGTGCCCAAGGACTTAAAATATAGAATGCAAGCCTTTGACTTCAGATCTGGTTTCTGACATTACAGTAGTAAAACATTAGAAAGAAAAATACTTTTTTTTTTTTTTTGAATCACTAGCGGGATCTGAGAAATAAGTGCACACAAAGAACATTTAATCTCACAGACTGAGAAACATGGAAACATGCATCAATTTAAGAATGACTATTTAAGGATGCTTTATGCAAATGCAGTTATAATGTGATTTAAAACATTAACTGAACTACTACTGAACCAGACTTTTGAAGGAATTACTAATAATTCTTGAAGAATTTTTGTGAACTGGTACCTAGAACCCAGAAGGTGACAGTCAGAATACATGCAGTTAAAATTCAACTAAGGAACTTCTTTTTTTTATTTTTGACATTATCGTGAAAAAACTAAATTGATGCAAGATAAAATTCAAGCCGAAATAACATAGTCGCAAGGTTCATTTCAGAGATTTCACTGCTGGAAAGAAAGTTCAAGGCCATGGTAAATTTTCTCTAGGTGTAGTGAAAGCTGAAGAATGAAAATAACCGTCATAACAAGCATACAGTTCTGAAAGAATGAGAAGTTTGCTTTTCTCACTAAAGTTTCATTTATTTTGTGTAATAACTTATTTCACTAACAAAATAAATACTGCCATAAAAAACATGAACAATGCCAAGTGTTTGACACCAACAATTTCCTGAGTTGTGCGAGATTGAACATCTCCTTAAATGTCAGATATTCTTTTCAAACCACTTCAGGAACTGACTGAAGAATTTAAATTATTATCATTCTTAGCATCTCTGGCAATATTTCAGTTTTATGTTTTTGAAAATTTTCAAAACTACTGTTCTGGTTTGAGCTAAAGTAGAATCAGTTTTCTAACTTCAGCTAAGCTTCGTCTTAGCGACTTCATTTTCTGAAAGTTAACTGCATGTTTTCCAGACAGTGTTTCTCTCTAGAAGTGATAACACCATGCATTAGTATGCAGAAAGGCCATTGCTTATACTTATTCCTATAGAAACCAAGGCCACCCTTGACCTGGTGGAGCCATAAGTGAAAGGGGAAAAAAAGGGTCACACCTACAGGGAGGAGGAGACAAGACAAGTGACCACAAAATGACTGAGTATTCCATCCCATATACATCACACTCTGTATAAAAATGGGGGAATCACGAGCGTCAAGCATTCTTCTTTCATGACTGATGTCCAGTGAGGGCTTTGTCTGTCTTTTTGCCCTGAACCCAGACCTGTGCATTCCTGAACTCAAGTCCTGAGATCAGTTCAGGGCCTGTCTCTATGTCTGCTCTGCAGCATTAGCAGTGACGTAATCATCAGGGGAAGGTGCAATTTATTATATTTTTATATAGGTGTATATATATATATTATTACCTTATTAATAGTATTTTCCTTACTATTATTATTGTTTCATTAACACTCTTTTAGTTTTAGTTTCCAACCCACAAATCTTTTTCTCTCATTTCCCTTTCCTTGGGGAAGAAAGAGGAATATTTGGACCACCACGAATGCTCATGCTTGGCTCCAGATCAGGCTGGGCTGGGGCTAAACTGTGACAACTACTTACATAAACAGCTATGCATGTACATGTTTGGATGGAGACAAAATTTTACATTTCTGTCTGGAATTTTACAGGAGTAAAGTATATAAAGCAATATCCATTGGACTGCGACTCAAGCAATAAGAGTATTGTGTAACCAGAGAGCTATTTTTCAGTCATTTTACCTAACCAGCATTTACTCTACCTTGTTGAATTCCATCTTACATGACAGCCTCCTATCCTTATACTACCCCTGTACTCTATAACATAAACGGATATGTTTGCTTAATGTTGGTTTTAATAGATATGTGTATGAAGTTTCTTATGAGTTGTTTCAAGACAACTGAAGATAATGGCTTAAAAGACATAGACTATCACACAATATAACAATATATGTATATATGACTACACCCTGAAAGCCATGAGGAAAGAGGATTTAAAATAAACTGCCTGCCATTTAACATGTGCTGACAAGTTTTATGTGTCATAAAAACATTTAATACAATTGCGAATGACTACACATAATTAAATACTTTTTAGGTTCTTAATTATTAAAATGAAACTTTTTTTGTTAACTATAATATTTATTAAACTAGATTTATGTTTAAACAAGTTAGAAATATCTGCTCCCTGACTGTTATTTACATTACACCAATAGTGAGTTACTCTATCTAAAGCTGTGAAAAAGTAAGTGAACACTACCTGATGGAAACTTCTCTTCAGGAGTATTATATTTAATCCAAAGCACATAAAGGTCAGCGGGAGTCTTTCTGCTGCATTCAGTTAAATTGCTCTTAAGTGCAGCATCTTTATGTTTATGAAAATTATATATTGTTCTCTCTATGCAGTTTTACAAGTTTCATTCTCCTAGACAAGCACTTATTTAATAGAGGTCTTGCTTGCTTTCCACAGAAACTCTTTGGCTGCCCTCCTTTTAAACCCCAAAGAATGTGGATTCCTTGTGCACTAGGCATGAAAGGATTTCCTTCCTATACTCCTCCAAGAACGGTTTTAATAGCTACTCCTCATATTTACTGTGTAGGTCTATTTGGTCTGTTAGATTTTAAAATTATTACTCATCACTTTTTTCTCACTCTCTGTGCCCTTTGCTACAATGGGAATGAATGTCAGTTAAGATTCTACATATCTTCTCCTTGAGTTTCTCATAATTAATTATCTTTGGCTGTCAGTGTATAGAATGATAAACAGATACAATATCAAGTGATTTAAACTTCCCATAATTCTCTCTGATATTGATTTCTGTCAAATATTTGCTTTTCCGTTCATTTCAGCAGAGAAAAATGCAAATTAATGGGCTCCTTGTATCTTTACCAAGATTAAATGTGTCAGAGTAAAAACATTGATATAAAAACTTGATTAGTCAAAATGATGAAAATATTATTGATTCTATTTCTTTGTATAATGTGTAAATTATTGATTTAACTAAATTACTTTATTGTTCAATAAGACAAAACATTTTCCTGTTATGTACTGAACAAACATGACATGAGGCGTGTTTAGCTTTAAACACTTTAATTGTCTACCACGTAATATTTTACATATATTTTAAAGGGAAAATATTTATTTCACCTGGCATTACATCAATAAGTTCTTATATATACTCCATCTAATTCCTAAGGACAGGTGTTCATAACAGAAAACCCTCTGTTGATAAAGCTGGCTATAACTTACTAACTATGAAATTTAACTGGTAACCAAACAAGGAACAAATGATATACATGAACTTCCCAGTAATCTTTATAAAGGATTCCTCTCCTTCCTCCTGCTTATTGAAATATATTGATTTAATCCTTCTGTACTTGCAACCTAGACTTCAGTTTTCTGTACTTAAACATTTTGAAGTTTAATTCCTGAAAGTGTAGAGCACTTGAATCGAACAAAGCAGTTACACAAATAGCTTTAAGCCTCCGATTAGTCCTAGTATCATTCATTGAGAAATCAAACAAGTTGAGTTAGTTTCAGTCTTCCAGATTAGCAAGCACTTAGGCTCTCTCTGAATCAAGAGTGTCCACTCATCCAAGGATCAGCCTTCAGGATCAAACTCGTAAGCAGAGTACCTACTGTAAAAGTGCATGAATGATGTCAGAATGGACAGCAGCTTGTGATATGTTTTTTGACCATTCCAATTTTTTTACCACATATTGCTATGTGACATCCTCTTGGTAAGATATCAGTATTCCTCTTTCACCTGCAATGATCATCTTGTCTTTTTTTTGATACATGTCGGTTTCCCAACAGAGGGCTTCAGTCTCTTCCATGGAGAGACTGTGATCACGTGGAGAAATGCCAAAGGTTATGAATTGTTCAGAAAGGGTGAAATAAGAGAGTTCCTCTGCAGAAATATAGGGACATATAGAGACTCTTCAGTTCTCCACCTCTCACTGTTATCATGGTAAAAAACATTCAAAGTAACCACATGGTAAATTCCTTACTGGCATCTATAGACAGGGGATGACCTATCCATTTTTCTCCTACAATAACCCTATTCAAGAATCATAGTCAACTTTCATTGAAAACGCCTTCTATAATGGCAAATGGAAAAAAGATGCTCCCACATCTCTTATCAGTTTCTGTGATTCAGACTGTTAAACAAGGCACATCAGTTGACCAAGAAAAGCAAAAATTTAACTTCTTTGGATTAACTACAAATTGATTAGTAGAGGTTAAACCTTTACAAAGGTTAGCAGAGGATCTGGGACCTGTGTTTTTACACCAATTTTGGCAGATCTGTAGCTAATTGATCCAGGACTTGATACAAGAATTGATCCATTCTTCATTACTAGAAACCACCCCTATCTTCTATTTACTCATGTCCATTGCGAATGTATTGCTTAAACTTCCCTTACTACCACCCTGCTTTCATCCAGGCACTCTGAATTTTTACTTTTTATGGGATTACTTATCTTTTCCTCTTCACTTCTTTTCCCTTAACTTTTCAGCTGTTTAGCTGAATGCCCAGTACGTGCTCTATCGTCATTGAAGTAGTGGATAAGGTCTCATTGTTTTCCACCCAGACACAGAATCGCTTTCCAAAAGCAGTTTGCATTTGCAGTCTCTTCCAGTCTACTTCAGTACTAAAATTTCCCTTACTCACTGTCTTCATGTGGTTTTTCTCCTATAGAAACAACTGTTGCCGGGTCTCAGGAGAGCACAGTTGTGCCGCAGCACCTTTTTCAGCTTGCGTCACTAGACCATCATAGTCTGGAACCAGTTTTCCATCTTGCGGTTCACCCATTTTATTTCCCCTGCTCTCTCTGAATTCTCAGCAAGATTTTTTTTGTCCTTTCTTAACTGCGGAGCTTAAGGGATCACAATATTGCAGTTGTTTGTGGCTTGGCTTTCTCTCTCTATTTCTCTCATCTTACAATGCTGCTCTCCTACCAGTTGAAACTTCTAAGGTAGTTAATTCTCTCAAGTTACAAAGACAAGGAAAAAGAAAAACATTTTCTTTCTACTACCTTCTCTTCTTATTTAAAGCTATTTTAAGTGGAGTACATTGTCACCGTTCCAGATGTGCACCTATATATTAATTACCTTCATTATCTGTAAGCACAAAACAATTCAGTCATTGCCTTTCTGTGAGGTTACACATTGAGGCTGCTAATGCATTAAGCTTTCACCAGTGACTTTTACTCTACTTCCTGAAGTCAAGTTTATCTCCTCTGCTGGGACTAAATGTGGGCTTTTGCCAACTGCATCATCTGTACAGGATGTTCCCCATGTAGGAAGGTAGTAGAGAGATGAATTTAAGGACTTGAGGTTTTTTTAAACATATTAATCTTTATATACAATTGTTATTACATATGGATTATGTTTTTATATTTCAGTACTTCTACAAGAGCCTATTTGAAAACATTCTACACCAACTACTAATGTAGAGGCAACTCCTGTGTTAGGAAACTCCACAGCTATAATGGTTTTAGTATAACACTTAAATTCATCAATTACGACAGAGTACGTTCCATAAAGATAATTAAGATAGTGTAAGTTTCATGCATGCTTGTTCCTTAACAAAGAGTTAATTTTCAAATGCAGTGATACTCCTTTACGAAAAAAACTGACTATAATGCTTCTGAAACGTCTAGTTTGACTGGGTAAAATGAAGGGACACCTAGCTTCACACAGCTCATGAAGATAATTCTAGAACTAATACAGCTTCAGCTGCTCCAGGAGCATTTCAATATGATTAGAACAGCATTAGGTGAACAACAACCTTGAGAAAAGCAAATGCAAACACTAACTTCTGTAATACACAGCTGATGTCAAAAAGCTTTCAATCTAATGATAGATAACTAGCTGTGGAATTGCTTTTATACAGCTTGAAAGCCTAAATATTGCCAACTTATCACTGTAAACTACCAAGAGTTTTTCTAGTAACCTGATGTTATTTTATTTTCCTCCACAATTAACATTCTAATAAGCTAACAAAGCCACACTGCTTTAGGGTGAATGATAAGCTTGGTTTGTTACTCTCTTATATATGAAAAGCTGTGATTCTTATTCATATTTTAACAAGACAAATGTTTTCCACATCTATGTGACGTGTGCAGTCTTCTTAGTTGCATGATTAAGAATTTAAATTAAGGTCTTTGGAATGTCAAAGTGGACTCTCATTGAGGCTTTATCCTTGGAAACATACGCACTCATGTAGTTCATGTATGGCGATCCTTTCAACGAGTCACTGTTCTCTCTTGGCTTCAGTTAGGTTTGGATCACATCTTTAAAGATAATCAATTACAGAAGAGTCTATAATCTTGAACAGTAACAAGAAGAAATAGAGCAGAAGTGGTAGTACTACAGATTGTGCTGCTCAGCCAGCAGCAAAGTCTGTTTCTTCCCAGGACAGAAAAACATGTGCACAATTCCTTGATGAATTTTAGGATATTATTGTCATTTCTTCCACGAACAAAATACAGAGGGCAGAGTGACTGCTACACTACAAGAAGATACGAAAATAGTGATTATCTCATCTCCAAAGTCTCTAGTTTTCAGCTTGTAATGCTTGTATTCTTTAAGACACTTTTGAAAACACTTTACATCACTTTCTCTCTTAGATGTCAAATGCTGCCTAGATAAGGATGAACACTATGATTCTGTATTTATTTCCTGAATTCAGATGAGCTGTGAATTACAATACATTTGAAGAGAGAAGATAGGAACTCAGCTATCTCTTATAAGGGAATATGCATAGTGTAATTGCATTTTTCATGTTACAATATTTATTGTTCATAAATCAATTTGTCAAGGGCAGAGGAAAAATATTGCCTCCTACAGGATACTAACATTTTCCAGAGACTTACATACTAAGGTGTACATGGTCATTTCAAATAGTTGTAAAAACTATTGGATGAATGAAAGCTGTGAAAAAGTTTCAGAATCAATTATTTCTGTTGTAGCACTGCTGTTTTTAAAAGGCAGGACAAACCTTGTCTGTTACAATTTTGACTTTCCCACACTTGGAACGCATGCCAGTGTTGGAACAGGGGACTATAATACTTTTCCTTCTAGCACCTAAAATCTTTTATGCCATTGAAATGTGTGTTTTCCATTCCCACTCGACTTACTTAAGAAATGGCAGTTTGATATCACCAGTTGTAAATCAAAGATTACTTGATGCTATTTAAAATTTCTTAAAAAATTATCAGAATTTAGAGACGAAATGGATAATGGGACTGCATTAATCACCACTCAGCAAGCTTTCCCATTGCCTTGTATTACTGCAGGCTCTCACTGTTATGTTGGACTGTACTCCACAAGCCCTTTATACTGGTCTAATTTGGTACTGATCCCAAAATAAACTAACCTGGTCCTTCTGCCAAGTACTCCCTTTGACGCTGCATGCCACCTATTCAGCTTTGCTACAGTACTAGTGTTTGCCCATCTGTACAAGCACAGATTGCAGAACTGATCCAGATGAAGTCACACTTATTTCTTGATGAGCAAGAATAAGCACACTAGAACTGGCAGAGGATGGGACTTCCTTTAGTAGCACCACTGGCTTATGGCAGACTGAAATGTTCAAGCATTTATGGCATCAGTTTTCTATTCTGGTAAGTATTTTTATCTGAACTACAGCTGCCAATTTTACTTGCTCAAAAAAAGTCCTTTATGTATTACAGCAGAGCAGCACTGGAGAAGACAACCAAAGCTGCAGAATCTCCATCTCCAGCCTTGCAGGTTTTTCAGACTTGGCCAGACAAAGCCACGGCCGACCTCATGGTAGTGACAGTATTCCCTGGAGCCCAAAGTTCGACTAGAAACATTCAGAGGTCTGACCGCATTTCCACGACCTGTGATCTGAGATACTCAAATAAAGCTGGCTAGTACTCAGTTAATCAAAACAAATACTTAATGATTGCCTTAATTGTCTGTGTAGACTGTCAATCTTGGCTTTTACCTCTGAAGTCTACTGTATCCTGTCAATTAAGTTTTCCAAAGCACTCCACAGACAGCAAAAGGGAAAGTCCTTCCCAAAGGTAAGCATACAAAATCATGATTATTTAGAATTACATTGCCATTTCTTAACACTTAAGGGGATGGAGGGCATCCTAACTTTGCACTAACTCAGCTGCTCTTATTCACTCCTGAAATATCTAATTATCAGATAGCTTCCTACTTGTGGAAGCCCAGCCCTAGAAGTGTTCCTGGGAAAAGGGACATTGGACACACCATTGCAAGAGGCCTGACAGAATATACCTTCAGTGGGCAAGTAATGGCCCATCTACATAAGGAACACTTCGTAAATGGATACACAGGATGCAGTCTTACTCCATAATGTTCTCGGTCTGTGTGCCAGTGAGTAAAGGGAACACAGGAAGAATCATGGATCATGGATAAGATGGGTTGCATAAAGGCAGAAGCACTGTGAGATATTACTAATACTTACAGAATAAGCCACTTTATTAGATCGCTTTTCACTCTGTAATTGAGAAAGTATTAGATTATTTCTAATTTAAAATGCAAGTGAAGATTATGGCCATGAGACCGAAAATGAGACATGTTGAAGTGTTCTGAATGCTCAGGAGATTTCTTTAAAAAGTCACTTTTCCAGGCCATGGAGTCCTGCACAAGTATCTAGAAACCAATGCACAAGCTCCACCCAGATGGCAAGGCCATAATGCATTTCCCATGAAGGTCAATGGAATGATGTTCATTAACAACCACAAGCTTCTAAACCTCATCTTAGTCTTAGAGCCCTAAGGCTCCAGCTAGCAGTTTAGCATTCAGGGCTTAGATTTCAATCTAGACTGTTTTATTAACATAAGAATAAGTCAAAGCATCTGAACAATCCCAGTGAATTCAATGTAACTTGTCACTTAGATGTTTGTCTTAAATGACTCATGCAAGAACTAAAGATTAAAACTCAGAGTATGTTAAATACTGAAATAAAACCTTTTCTTTAACAGTGGTCTTTAAAAATTTTCAAAATCTCACTACACCACATTATTTAAAGGCTTTGTTGATAAATATCTAGTAAACTGAGTATTTTTTAATTGTGCTATTTTTTTTACAATGCACTAAGGAAGTTTATTGACAGTCCATTTGGTTAAAGCAAGCAGTTTGCCTGTGCATTTGCTTAACAAACATTAAATTAAACATCTCTCTAGGTACCACTCATATCTTATGGCTGCACAAGTCACGTAAAGAAATTCACTTTAATTTTTTTAGCCTCCAGTTATCCTATAATGATGCATCAGCTTTCCTACAATAATTAACTAGCACCTGGATATATCCAGTGTACAACTTGTTAATGTTATGATCAGAAAAATTATGCAGTACATTTTGCAGAGCCCTATTAAAAATATTTAAAACAGTTTTTTAACAAACACTAGATTAATATCCTTAAAAATGTCAAAACAGTGATTTTCTTATCAATATCCACTGTTGAGAAAAAAGAGTTGCCACAGTACAGGAGCTGATATTATTTCAGCTGATATTATTTATCTCTTCAAGTTTAGAATGCTTATATCACCTTTTAAAGAATAAATCATGCAAATCAGTTGATCAAGACAATACTAACTCCCAGCAGCTCCAAGTTAGCAAGTGTATCATTACTCTCACTTTGACTAAACAAATTCACATTGTTATGCACATAAACTGCGAAGCAGTAGAACATATACTGAAATTTGTAGTAAGATCTGTTATAAAGCGAGGCAGTATGTGAGAAACAAATTTTAATTGCAGTAGAAACAGTGTTTGCAACAACAAAAAAACCCCAAAAGAATCAGCTGTTATTTTCACAAAACAAAACACAACAGTTCCTGATTAGGTTATTTTCCTGATAACTTCAGGAACTACAGTAAAAAATGTTCACTATCAAAGAATCAGTTCTGTTCAACTAAAAGACAGCCATAGAAATTAAGAAGCTCGCAAACACCGAAACATTAATGCACTAGTAGTCTCTTGAGCAGTAGAATTAACATGTCCTCCAGATTTGTGTTTTATATTGCATTCCACTGCAGTCCTTCCCACCTTCAACAGGTTAATAACCAAGTACATCTAATAAGACCAAGCTCTAATCACTGTTCAAGCCTTGTCCAGCAGCAAATATACAATAAGTTGATCACATGTACAGATGAACAAAGCGTTCCCTCAGCCATTCTGGTTTCTGCAGTAAACATTACCTGGGAACTGCATATTGTAACACAATGATATAAAAGCAGCCATAATTACAATGCCCTGTTGTGGCTTACCACAAAAATTTCTGACCAAAATTACAAACACAAAACATTTTAAAAAGTCATAAAATTTTGTAAGACTTCACGCATTTTCTTACCTATTTAAACATGGTTTGGCATTATTAATGGAAATATTTCCTTCCAATGTTACTCTCACCCAATAAATTGCATTCAAAAACACCACGGTAAGAGTTTTTACTGTCAGGTTAATACACCTCCAAACTCTGATGGCAAAAACTAGAATATCCACGAATTTATGCTACAGGAACTACCTTGATTGCTGGAGCTGTTAACAAATGCATGTTCCAGTTACGTTTTGACTCTGGTCAGTTCTCAAGTACTCCAAAGGAAAAGTCAGGTGGCTTGACTTTTCAAGGATTTTAAATAAAATACATCTCAAAGATGGAACATTTCCTCTGTTAAAGTAAGCAGGAGTTCTTCTGATGACTTAACTGGAACAACAGTAAACTGGATTCTTAAAAATGAGACTATGTATTTGACAAAAAGGAAAAAAAAAACCAAAACTAACTTGCCTGCCTAATTGTTCTCCAGTCCTAAAGAAAAATCTGATTTAAAATTATCCTGCTTGTCCAGAATTTATCCCAAAACCATAACAGTGGTAATGCCTAAATAAAAATAAATGCCTAAATATGCCTAAATAAAAATGCCTAAATAAAATGTCCTGTCTTGATCATCTGTGGGAGACACTGAATATAGGTTGCTAAATCCTTTGATTTCAGTAGTATTTCCCAACAACAGATAACTTGCCTTGCATGCCTCTTAATGCAAAAACGGTAATCTCCTACACTTAATTCAGGAATACATGTCCTATTATATTGGCCTTAGTAATCAATACTCCACATAAATTGCACTCCAGCAGTACATGTGTGCAGAAAATATCCAAAGTTTACTTATCTATTCAATCTTCCACTTGTTTGACAAGTGGGCTTAGCCTGAATGATGAGCCCTTCCAACATGCAGTATTATAAACACCACAGCAGTGCACAGGAGTAACCCAGCTCACTAGGGGAAATCCAGTTCTTCTATGTAAGTAGTTCTTTGTGGAAAAAATGGTAAAGCTAAGTTTTTACTCCCAAAAAATGAGAGTATCTGAATAGACCAATGCATCATATTTTAATAAAGAATATTCTTTCTATGCTTATCTCTATGAATAATTAACATTATGATCATTTTTGAGCACCTACAGCCCTCGCTACCACACTACAAGCACATAAGTTGCATTTCCTTCTCAAAATAAAAACAGCCTAATTTTAAATATGACAGAAGCAGTGAGTCTTTTTTAAAAAAGGAGATAAATGAAAGCAGAGGAAACAACAGTAAGTTCACAATACTGTGCAATACAACATCAGGAGGTTAAAAGTCTGCAAAACTGATTATTCCAAATTTATATCTTTTTATCCATATTTATTTATTTTTATCCATTTATCCATAAATTTGTTATTGCTAACTGTTCTTTAGATCTCATTGGTTCACTCAAATGGAACTTCACACCATTGTAAAAATTTTAACGGCTTATATTCCTCTTGTCTGGGTAGAAGTACCACTACTGAAATAGTAGAATTAAATTCATGTAACAGTTGGTAGACAGAAAAGCAGATTCACTCTATTTCTTTAGACTTAGCATCATCTACAGTGTCTCCAGATCTCAGTTTTGCTTCAGTATGGAAAATAACCATCTGATTCTGATAAAAAGAATAAACATATCTGTGAGACCTTCTATGAACTGTAGTGTAGGTGGACGCTGGACCTATGCAGCTAGATGTACTCATGAGCTTTACACTTCATTACTCTTCTTTTAATCTTTTTATTAATTTATGAAGCAACTTCACCTCATATTTTTGGTATGTGTATAAAATACTTATACTTCCTTAAATTAAACGTACAGGAAGCCAGATCTACTTACATAGCTAAACTGTACACTAGGCTTGATCCACTTAAATGGCATCAGCTCACTCATTTTCCTTGTTTCAGTTCAGCTAGAAACAAGATAAAACCTAACTACAGAATCCAAACAGATACTCATTACATATGTATTTAAATATGAGTGATGCGTATTTAAGAAATCAGCTGAGGCTTGTTGTTATTTGCCATGCATAAGGAAAACACTGTGTAGCACAGGAAGAGCTAATGGAGAAGCCTATCAGCATTCTGGGAGAAAGACTATTAGCATAAAGCAAGTGATAGCAAGCTCCAATCATTTCACTCCCATTAATTTTAAATTAGTTTTACAGAAGCATGTATTACTACTGAATACTCAGCTTATACTAGCAATATATCTAGCTTACATCTCAGGAATGAGAAGGAGATATGAACCTGGAGAAATGCAATTTAAAATGAGATGATTCATCATCCAAAAAACGTGACTTTGTTCCCTTTGCCACTCTGTAAAATTACTATACCCCAGTCCTCTTAAAGGGTTTAGTATCTTAAAAAAAGTAAGTTAGACAGATGTCAACAATGTCCAACACACTCCCCTTGTTTGTTCCCTTCTGCATTCATTACTACTGCCACTTCTACTTGTAGAAGATTGTAGCATTACTGCAGTATTATAGAAATTACCCTTTCTGGGTCTTCACAATCCTGGACGGCATCCAAAATGGCTGCTTCTCCCAGTTTGGCAGGTCCACCTTCAGGTATGTTCTCTATCCTATTTCTACATCGACCCCCATCACTGTAGTTGTTAGTACATAATTTGAATTATCTGTTACCTTGATTTGTTGGTCACCATCTCACGACCAGTAGTCTAACATCACAACAGATGTCAGCACATATTATCAGTGAGCAGTTTGTGGGGGTTTTCCCTGCATTCCCAGACCATTGTCATTTCACTTTCTGAACAGATGCCCCCCTTTGTTTAAGAGAGAAATTCTGCCTTACATTTCCAAATTAGTCTTACAAATATGGACATCTGGCTTAATGGTAATAAAACAAAAGAAAAACCATCCATTCAGACTGATGACACATAAGCATAATAGTGCAACAGTAAAGGAATAGGCTGAAGAGTTGAACTGATGTTGTGTGAGATGACACATAAGCATAATAGTGCAACAGTAAAGGAATAGGCTGAAGAGTTGAACTGATGTTGTGTGAGCTGCACTCATCAAAACGCAAAAAACCCAAGCATATTTTCTTTTGGCGTCATCATGGCAAAAGATACGTACCTTAAAGACTAATTGCTCAAAAATACCTTTTTTGAATGGGTATTTTTTTTCTTTCAAATACTTGTGTAATGACATGGATTTTGTATTTCAGTTTGCTCCTGAACCTTATATATGAATTTTATAAGATCCTTAAGGATTTGCAGTGAGATCTATCTTGGAATACATTGGTTAAAAAATACCAGCAGTTGAATCGATTTTGCCCAAATAGAATAAAATAGCTGTTACACATGACAGTACAAACCATCTTCCACACATCCATAGAATCTTAAAAGATGATCTTTCCCAGGAGAGGTGGAGAACCAGATAGCAATAAAGGCTGGAAAGCACAAACTAAGCCAAGCATTAAAAGCGAGGCTATCAGAGAGGTACAAAAAGTGTGATCAGACAGACACAGCAGTGTCAGGCAAAGAGAAATGGAATACCTACCTCCATGTGAGCTAACTCCAGTACTGGAAGCAGTGAAACTGCACTAGCATGGTGCTTTTCAAGGAAACATGTTAATTCATGTAAAGCTCATAATCACAGGCATTACTATGCTAATAAGATTCTAGCAAACGTGCTTAGATGTAGCATAAAGTATCTTTGCCCAGCACAGTCTTGTGCCATAATTACAGAGGGCTCTCTATCACAGAGGGGTGAGCTTTGAGACAACAGTCTGACAAGACTAGCTGCTGAATTCTAGTAGGAAAGGACAAAAGCGAGACCAGCAAAATCCATAATCAGTCATCTCCTGAAAAATAAATGTCGGGTCACGTCTTCAGCAACCGTGAGCTGACACAGAGCCACTGAAATCTCTGAGCTACACAAAACACTAGTGTTTGGGACACAGGCACAAAATTAAATTCAATGCTAGGCAGTTACTTTCAAATGTGCTTACTTGTGCATTATGCTCTGAACTGTCTTTTGCTAATTACAGTAATCGCCTGTTTACCTGCCTGTTTACCTGTGCTGAAGAATGTTCCTTAGGCATAAATGTCACCTTTCAGAAAACACTCTCCTAAGCGTGAGAAATAAATACAGACAGACAAAACTCACCAGTTCAGACTGGTGAAAAGTAGGAGAGTTTTACATTTGAAATGGCATCTATGCAAATTTAGTAGGAGATGATAGGTGACAAAAAATCAATTCTACAGTTCACAAGACTAGCCGGATATGTTAAGAAAAGGGAGTGGAGATCGATGCACAGAATATCAAGGCAGATGAAGCTGCCAGGTAAAATCATTCACTGATTCTCAGACAGCCACATCACCTGACTATGCAAGAAGCAAACCAGATGGTAAACGTTTATACAAATGGGCTTATAAAGACTGTACCATTATGAACAAATATGTACTGTATATCATGTGCAAAGGGCACCTAACCTAATTATCCATGCTGTAATAGGAATACTTTGGGTGTAATATGGTTCTGAGACTTTTCATATTCAAGCGGTGTGAGCAGAGACATGTGGATGTCAGTCACAGTTGAACTGTAGAAAATCAGTAGCCACCTAGTCAAGCTTAAGAATGCTCCAGAAGCCTATGGAACAGATGACAGAACCACAGTACAGATTTCCCAAAAGTAACTACAATATTTAAAAATAAAAAGATAAATTTGATCATATTGTCCTAATCGAAATCTTCTGATGGTGCTATGAAAACACTTTATGGTATTTAGGCCCCATTTAAAAGACTGATTACAGTCTATGTACAGCAACAAGCTGGTTTGGAAATAGACAGAACAATAAGTGGAGTAGGGAACTGCATTATGCGGGCTCATCATATGAGGCTTCTATAGTTTTCCAGACATACCTTGCATTGCATGCTTAAGCACCACACTACCACAGTTATGTGGTTATCACCATCAGAACTACTTAATTCAGGTTAGGCATGTTGGTGTGAATTGCTGTCATATCTAAGGCTTCAACACGGATACTTCCTCCACCCCCTACTTGCAAGAAAGCATGGAAAACAACTGGTGAAACTTTACAGCCAAGGGTAATTAACCTCTGGCAATCCCCAAAAACCCTTGCTAAGATGAGAGTGACAACAAAAACACTAATTCTGTGAGCAAACATTTAAGAAAAGCTTTATACAAGCCATCAGAGGAAGCTTTAATATAAGCTGAGCAGCTGATGTAACACTGGCACAGTACAGGCAGAATATGAAAGAAAAGCACATTAGTAAGTTAAAGGTGGCAAATCCAATCTTTCACACTAAAATGAGTCATTTGAGAAAGTAACAAGCAATGCAAGAGTAAAATCTGCAAATGACAATACAGTGTTGCAGGTAATCAAGATTAAATGCTGTGAGAAATATCAGAGGAGCTTTACTAAACTAGGCAAATGGGAAGCAACAAACAAAATTCGGGGCTGTGCCATTCAAAGCAAAGATGGCCTAAGCTGAACATTTTTTGGTTCTCAGTTAACTGACACTTACCAATGATCATCTAGTTAAGAATGCTGGTCAGTGTGTAATAACATCCCAAACAAAAAAGCAAGGATTTTCAAAGAAATATTATAAAATCATTGCAGAAAGCAGCACTGCACTCTCATCTGCAGGACATTGTTCAGTTCTATTTACTTGGTTTCAAAAAAGTTCTGAAAAGCCTCACGTTTAGTTTCATTCTTACTGTGCGGCCCCACTGACAGCATTGGCTGCTATTTATCTGCAGAACACCTTTCAACAGCTAAATAAGGCACACAGCAGGCTGTTATTCAGGATCACAGAAGCCTTCTTCCTTCACTAGATTAACTTCCTGCTATTGGGTTTTGCTTCTCTGATACCACTCTACAAACTGTCTCTTCGCTGTGCCATTCCTCCTTTGTCAAAATACAATATACAATACACTCTACAAACAGTATGGTATTCAGATTTGCAGACCGGCTACTTGAATTATAGGACTTCTCTAGCTCATTTGATTCAAATAAATACAGCAAATTCTGAAATTTATTTAAAATTACAAAGCCAAAAATACATTATAATCTAAACCCCTTCCTTCCGATCTGTACCACATAAAACCAGCTTTCTGCATCACAATTTGCCCACTTCTCTTCAAAGACAAACTTAATTATGTGGGAAGTGTAAAGTAATTATATTTTCAGATATTTCCTGCATTACTATACAAAAATATAGCAGGTGCATCAATAACTGTAGTCTAGTTGTTTATGAAGTTAAAAAAAAAGTTTAAACAGATAATTTAGACAAAGCAAAGGGATGAGCCCAAAATTTTTCTTGTGTACCCTGAGTGATTCCCAAATAAAAATTTGTGGGTTCCTGTTATTTGACTCTCACAATGGTATTGCTTTCTGATGCTTGAAGCTGTCTTTCGATAAGACAGTTTCTATAAGCTTTCTATGACTATGTCTTTTGGCTCTGCTCAGCATTGGGAGAGCGTCAGCTGTGTCCAGTCTGTGGATCTGCATTTTATGGAAGTTATGTATGAACTGGAAATAGTGCAGTGTGAAGCAATGATTAGAAACCTAGACAGCATGATCTGTGAAAAAAGATTGATAATGTTTACCACAAGAAAGAAAAGAGTGAAGGTGAAATCTAAAACCAAAGTGCAGGTGCCCTGACAATTCAAAAAAGAGGGAATCATGTGTCCTCTATGTCTTTGATGGACAGGTAAAGGAGCCATTGTTATATATTTCTGCAGTAGTGATTAGGTTTATGTAAAGAGAAAAACCTTCAAATGTTCAAAAAACTTGCTAATGACAAATACAGATGAAGGTCTCAGATAAATGGCTTGAGAAGCATCATCAGAGGTCTTTAAAACTAGGTTAAACAATGTGAATGACACATTATTAACCACACTTGCTTTGCCTTGTCTTCTATGACTGTCACTTACTCTGCTACTAAAACACTCAAGATATCTTTTAACCACCGGAAAACATGAAAAAGGTGTGACAATTAGAGAAGTAGATCTATTCAGCACCAGTCTGAGAATCCAGGAGTTGATGTGTTACAAACTAACAGCGCACAGAACACACAAGGTGTTTGGCACCTTAATTAAAAAAAAAAAACAACCAAAACCAAACACTTCAGTGAAGTCCCTTCCAAAATGTCCGCACAGAAACAGCATCTTAGGTCTGTGAGCTGTGAAGTATTGTCATAAATCAGAATTGGCTAGGAGACAAAAACAAAGGAGCAGTAATGAGGGGTCAGTTTTCTTTACTGAAAAAGTAAGTTACCAGTGTAAGATCAAGCTGTTTGTTTCTTTTTAAACCAAAACTGGAACAAAGACTGAGTAGTAAGCAAGAAAAAACTGCAGATGCTTCAAAGTTATTTAGGGTGGTCAAGTCCAGACAGGACTGTGAAAAGTTGACATGAGAAACCGAAGTAATCACCAAAATGGCAAATGAAACTCGATGTTAGTACATACAAAATAAGCCACATTGGACAGAAGAAAAAAGGAAGAGCATACTTTCATCATCCCAAATTAACTATGTGAACTTGGGAAAACAGTCTGGTATCACTGCAGAAAACTCATTAAAGACCTCAGCTCAGTGCTGAGCTGTGGTAAAAAAGCAGACGTGATGTTTTGAAGGATAAGAAATAGGATGGTGAATAATACAGAAAGTATTGTAATGCCATGATATAAATCAGTGGTGGAGTCTCATCTGGAATGCTGTATGTGCTTCTGATTACCCAGTCTCAAAGAGGATACTGCAGAACTAGGCAGGATTCAGAGAAAAACAATGCAAATGACAAAAAGGCTGGAAACCTCATATACAATAACCAGAAAGGACAAAAAAAATTACTTAGTTCTGAAAGGAACAGACTGTCAATGACAAATGTGCAGTATGATGAAGTAAGGAGAGCAAATACAGGTTTTCCTACTCCCTGCTTCATGACACAAGAACAAGGTCATTAATTGATATTAAAATATTACAAATTTAAAAACAAAAAGTAGATACTTCCTGTCTAACACATAATTAATCTGTATAAAGCACAAGTGTGATTAAAGCCAAGCACCTATACACAGTCATTTTCTTTCTAAATATTATGAAGCAATTAAAAAAAATAATAAAGAACTACAGAGTGCTAAAAAATTTGAAAGTAACAGTAAATCAATTAGGGATAAGGAGTAAGCCAAGTCTAGGAGGCAGATTATCCTCTGCTTACAAGTAATTTCTTGTACTTCCTCAGCAACCCAGCATGGCCAGAGTTGACTGCAGCTTGCTGAACTAAACCAACCAGAAGACCGATCTTACTCCAGTCCTCTCCAGCATCTGTGAGACACAAAGGATGATGTGTATTGTAAATCAGCAATGGAGACAGCTAAAACAGAAATTGCTAGGAAATCACACACCAACACTACAAAGAAACAGCGAGATTCAGTTTATAAGGGATTATTGAAATCCATTAATCGAAGCTGAATTAAGAATGACAAGAACGCTAAACTGAAGCTGCTGACCATAGAAGGAACAAGGATGTCCTGAACACAACTGTAAAATCCACATAAACAGAGTTTAAAAAGCAGATTTAATAAGGCAGAGACGTGAATATGCAACTGGCAGTGGTCAAGCTTCCATAAGGAAACTCATTATAGGCATCTCATGGTAATAACTAATGAACATATTTAAAACTGAAAATGTAATATATTATGCTTTGTTTAAAATGGAGTATACTGCATGACAGCAAAGGTGTGCTGGCACCAGTCTCAAAAAAGGCACACCTACAGGCTTTAAAACTGAATTTACATGCTATAAATAGGTGGTAAAACAGGAACTCAGTCCAGAAAGCAACCCTAAGAGTAGCTGTAGTTTGAGGCTCCACAAAGGCACTTAGAAAACTACCTTATAATTTCAAAGTGTGCATTTGAGGGACTAGCAGAGTTTTAAGCACCACTGACCCAGTGGCCTATATTCTGCAAATGTCTGAATGAGGCAGAGGTAACTCATCTTCCACAATGAGTAATCTGGGATTTAAATAAGTTCAAGGGGAGATTTTCATGGACAGGAGTTAAATTTTTAGGTCCCACTGATATTCCAAAGAAAACTGCAAATTGCACGTGCCACTTTGTAAATCTCCTCTTAATAGAGCTAATCCTTGGATATACATGGAATCATAAGGTTGGAAGAGACCGCTGAGATCATCGAGTCCAACCGTACCTGTCTCCCCACGAAACCATGTCCCTAAGAAGGTCATCTGCCCATCTTTTAAACACCTCCAGGGATGGTGACTCCACCACCTCCAGGGATGGTGACTCCACCACCTCCATGGGCAGCCTGTTCCAATCCCTGACCACCCTTTCAGTGAAGAAATTCTTCCCAATGTCCAGTCTAAACCTCCTCTGGTGCAACTGGTGGCCTTTTCCTCTCATCCTATCTCCTGTCACTCGCGAGAAGAGACCAGCACCAGCCCCGTCACAACCTCCTTTCAGGCTAACCAATCCCAGTTCCCTCAGTTGCTCCTCCTAGGACTTGTTCTCCAGCCCCTCATCAACCTCGTTACCCTTCTCTGTACACACTCCAGCACCTCAATGCCCTTCTTGTAGTGAAGTGAACATATATCTTTGTTTGGTTTTTGGCTTATACATACATATTTATGTGCTATATAGGTATATTAAATGTGGCCAGGACCATTTTCTGACACTAAGGCCAGCTGGCAATGAAACAATTTGGTCTCTACTACTAAAATGCTTTAGACTGCAAAACAAAGAAGGTACAACCTAGAAATGGATGTTGGGTAGTGCTAACTCTCAAATCCTGCCTGGGAATTGCCTAAAAGAGTGGCAATTGGCCTGGGCCAGGGCACAGTCGTGGCAGTTCTGGCAGTGCAGCAGCAGAGAAGACCCAGTTCCAGCACCGGCAAGATGCCCTAGTGATGCTTGCTAGTACAAAGCAGCTCCTGGATCCCTGCCTCTGATTACCAGCATCTGAGCTGTGATTTTTAAAATTTTGGTGGTACTTTTTCTTTACAAAAGCAGGAACATGAAATAAAATAAATTATATTTTTTCCATTACTGCCCTTAAAGAATTCTGAAGGACATAGTTATTTTTCCCTTTTGCAGAAAAAGGTTTTCTTCCCCTGTGATGCACTTAGTTCACACAAAATGAAATGCATGTGATATTCAGGTGACGTCAGAGCCAGTACATGGCAACAACATAAAAGCCATATATGGACAAGGAGGCAGGCTGCCGCCTTCTACTGCGCAAGCACTTATGACAACATCATACTGCGGGATTTGCATGACTAAAATTAGGCAAAAAAATACTCTCCATGAAAGAAAGGCAAGGCAGTCTATAAGCGGTAGCCAGAGGCAGCTTCAGACTTGTCAATTCAGCTGTGTAAAGAATGTGCCAGTCTCACTGTTGGAGTCGTTTCCACACTTAATATTCAGAGCGAGTCATTGAAAATGAGGGGGAGTAACATGAAAGGGTGAGGCATATGGCACACAGTGTGCTACCACAGCATACCATATATTCCAGATAATAGTGTGCATTAGAAAATCCATTTATACTTTCACTGCTGACAAGCACAGCTACTACCAATTAACCTCTCTCTCCACCTCAATCTCAACTTCTGTTTCAAGGTAAATTCCTAGCGCTAATGAATCAACAGGAAATCTACCATAAAAGTTACTAGGAATAATATTTACTTGTTCAGAATTCTGCAAGTGTTTACCTTCCCTAATTCAGCTATGTATACTTATTACATATTTTAATACATACCACTTGTTTAACCCCTCCACAATTTCTTCATTATTTCAGAATACCAAAGGCTGGAAAATGTTCAAACACTTGGACCACTATCAGATTCAAAAAAGCTGGATAGGTTTTCAAGAAGCAGACCTCCTGTTGAGGAGAACATCTCATTTGTAGTTCCAGTCCTCCTTCAATCTTTGTATCTGAGCGAGTCCCCTGAGAAGTAAACAAAGTGAGGCATAAGCAACATCAGAGGTCAGTGTGGCATGAGTTTGAAGTCAACACCACAGATGAAAGATCTGTTCAGTGCAATGAAAAAAACCATTCTGACAGTTCAGGGCCTTATCCTACTCCGTGAACATCAATGCAAACCTTATCAACTTCCATTGTAACAGTATTTGACCCTGGTCTACAAGCCATCTCCCACTGCTTTCTTGAAAAGAAAACAGTACTGTTTATTTATTAACATTGGTAACCTAAAGGATTTGAACACATCAGTTCCAAAACTATATGAAACTGATAATATCCCATTCCAGAGGGACCGTACAGTCTGCTCTTCCATACACAGATTGCATGGATTGATGTCTGCAGCTGATGAATATTGATACTCAGGAGCTACACGCATCATTTAAAATGCACAGTAGTTTATACATGCAATGTATAAACAATGCAGCAACTTTGGATCACTTTGATCCATTACACAAGTAAGTAGGTCTGAGCTCATCCAGGAAAAAGGGAGAAAGATCATGCAGAAACTTGTTTCATTTCTGAGGCTGTCTAAATTAATATTGTGTTATGCACGTGGAGGCTCTGGGTGAACACACAGCTACCAAATGAACTGTGACAAAATTGTCAATATGTACCCACAGAATTCCTGACAAGAACAGGTGAGCACAATATCAAGCTGCGTATAATAAATTTAAATTTAGATACTATACCTCTCAGAGTGGGACAGTTTAATTTTGCTGGAAATTAATGTTAAAACATTCCCTTTGAACAAATTCCAAAACATCTGAAAACTGGAAAGCCCATCTGTACAACACATTCTGAGACTGAATAGTCCCATTCATGACAATAGTACTATCCACACATTATGGTACTGTTCACTACATGGAATGCTATGACTCAGCTTGGTCTGCACTTTTTATTACATTTAACCATAAATCTTACTCATAGAAATAAAATTGCATAAGCTTTCATTTCATAAACAGAAAATAAAAGTGCTTATTTTATTGCTGTTAGTATGTAAAAGAACACAGGAAGTCTACCCACTCCACAATGACTCTACACAACTTCATATTGTAAGAGGTATTTTAATTTAATTTCCTGTGTGAGATTCTGCTATTTTGGGAAATTTAAGTTAAGTGCTGACATTCAAAAGCCATCCACTCTCTGGGTGAAAAATCTCTAGTTCTTTAACAATTCATAGGTACATTCTGCAGGAATGAAGGAATTTTCTTCTGACATCAAATATCTATAGATTTGTACAGTCCCCTTTGTGCCAGTCACCAGTAAAAAAAAAAAACAAAACCAAAAAAACCTTCTGAAGGTTATTTTGTTCTTTCCTGCTTCTAAGGATGAAAAAAATCCTGTTCTATGAATTAATTACACTGATGCTTCTATACATTGTTTTCCATTTCCATGATCACATTTCCCTCCATGCACGAACAAATCCAACTACATTTGCAGAAAGACTGATGCAAAGATATTTTGCTGGGAGTGAAGGGACCAGAGGAAAGACCCAAGGCTACAGCACACTTCTAAAATGCAGAATTATAGAAATTGTGTGATCTAATGCTGCAGTCTATAAATGAAGGTGGGGAAGGGATGGAGAGGGAATTCAGACATATTTCTAGCAACCTAGCAGAACCCATATGTGCCTTCTTAAGACAATAAGCGTCTCAAGTGATTGAATCAAACCCTACAAATGCAGACCATAATTTGTTTCATTCACAAGAAACATTTGCTATAAAAGGAAAACAGAACAAACAACAAACTTGTCTGAGTCAAGTGCAAAGCTTGTATACCTTATGCTTATATGGGCTTTATCTGGCAATCTTCTTGCCACAGTAATTCTCCAAAATGGAACATCAATGAAACAACACTAATAAACAGTCATTGTCCAAATAAGTGAGACAATCACAATACATTCACATTACTTAAGTTAAACTAACTCCTTCTTTATTGTATTCATCTAATTCTTAGTATGGGAACCCCCATCCTCAGTCCAAGCCATTAAAAGACACAAAATTAAAGCAACACAGCTATCAAGTGAAACAACAATCCAGTAATACCACTTTGTGCCAAAATTGCACATTAAAATTAAAAAAAAAATAATATTAATTGTCCTCCTAGATATAAACATGTTCAGTGATTTGTTCACTTTCATACCTCTAAGGCTTCTATTTCTGTCACTAGTTAGAATAGGCATTTACTCAGTATAGGAGATCAATGACCAATACCCTAATGATAGCTAAGCCCAACAAAGGCAATCAAAGAAATTAATCATATAATCTAAGCCAGAGATCATTGTCAATAGTTTATTTCTAAAACAACATCAAAATATTTCTAATTTCTTCTATGCAACATTTTCCATATTTATCATGTGCTAGAATGGTTTATAAACAAGAGAACTACATATCAAGAACGCTGCCACGTAGCTTAAAGAGGATGAAATATATCTCTGGAATGCTCAGGTCCAGACTAAACTGTAATCTTATGTCCCACTCAAGTATTTGTGCTGATCTCTGGTAAAATTCATTCTGAAGAAGAATTTTAAGATTGTTTTGTTCCAAGCAGGAATCCTAGTCAAAGAGGATACTGATGTCAAAATCTGTGTCCCACCATAGTTAACAGATGTAGCTGCTGTTGACTTCAGTAAAACCAGGGTTTTAAACAGTTTCTTGTAAAGTGTTTTTAACTGTCACCAGAAATAGAAAGATAACACAATGTCTGCTAACACATCACAGATAAACACAATAAAAGTTCCAAAAACTAAGATTTTGAAAATATTGCTGTAGCTTCATACATGTAATGCAGCCAGAAGACATCCCCTTAACTATAAATGTTTTTGCATCTTGAGGTGGAAACACCATTTGCTGGAATAACTATCTTACTTTTCAATGACCACACATACAGATGTTTTAAGGCACAAAACATTAATGCACTCTGGGATTTACTGAACTTACCTTCTTAAATGGCATAGAATAAACAAGACAGTTTTTTGCTACCAAAGAAAGAGCCAAGAAAATCCCTTCTTTTTTCCACAGAACAGTCACACAAATTTTAGAGCCATTTGAATCAATGCCACTTAACATGCATGAAGTAATTCTTAACATGCATGAAGAAATTCAGCCTGATGGCAATGATAAAGAATTCACACTAGCTGATATTGAACAAGATTGACAAGAATTCAGGTCTTGTATATGTCGCTGAACATACGATTTTTATAAGGACAGTAAAAGTTTGTGAAGAATTTGGATAAGATTTGAAACAGTGTTATCACAAGCAAGACAGACAGTAAGAATGGTGTCTTTCTGATATTGAGATAATGTTTTGGTGAGATTTGTTTAGTAACAGAGGACACTAGAAACAAAAAACAAGAACAAATCATCTCTTTGTGCTTTGGCACATAGTCCTCATAGTACTGTATCACAATTATTTTAACCTCAGAGACTCATTTTCCATTATTTCATTTTATTACCCAGTGCTTCAATGAAGTCTCTTTGTTCTTTCGTATGGTAAAAACTGGAAGCTCTACAGTAGCCCTTCAGGTCAAAAGCCTGCTTCTTTAAGCTTCTTTTTTCCTTTATTTTGTTATTCAAGCAGTTGAAAACAAGAGCCAAAGCACACACACAGAGTTCACTTCCATGGTAAAAAAACAGCCGGTCAGAAGACACGTCCCTAGAAAACATTCCCTAATCTATTCCATTTTTGTTCCTTGGAATAGGCTTGCAAGCTAAAGCTGAAACTCAGTCTCAGCAACAGATTAATACATATCTTTACAGCAGTTAAAGTATAAAACTGCCAGGTTTTCTTCTAAAAGAATACTGTATAATACCTTTTTAATCACAGTGACCAAGGCACTGTCACCTTCCTAGGATAAGCAAGAAAGATTTTTTTTCTATTGAAAAAAGATGAATGTTCACAAACTATTCTTGGAAAAACAGATAGCAGAAAACAAACCTTCAACCTTTTCTTCTGTTTTCTTCATGTTTCTTGCAGATTTCTTAGAGCTGCCAGGAAAAGTTAGAAGAAAAAACACCCAGCTGAGAAATTAACCAAATTTAGCATGGAAATAATAAGAAACACAAAAAGACTAAAGGAAAATCAGGAGTTATAGATATCTGAACAACCTTAGTGCAGTGTTTTCCCCATTAAACCCAATGCAGTAATACTGAAGGCACTGGATTCAACATCAACACTTTAAAGACACATACTGTGGGCCCACTACAAGGCTTGATGCAAGTTTTGTGGCTGTTCATTACATGCTGTTATTCACATGGGTAGTAGTTTGCAAAGGCAAACCTATTCTCCACAGCTTCACTGCAATGAAACCTGAATTACAATAAATTTACAATTTTAATTCTGCAACACATTTTTTTAGAAGATAAAACAGATTATGTAAAATAAACATTGAAATTAATTAAATAGATTTCCATAAATATAGTGCTTTTTTTTTACTCCATTGAGTTTATTGTTGCATATGAGTGAAATCAGAGTGGTTACTTTATAGAATAAAGTTGCAAGCAACAAGTGATATTCACTAGCAGATAGGACAGAAAAAGCTGATTCTTATTTTGCTCAAGTCTAGCTATATTCCTTACAACTTCTTTGTACTGCAAATAGTATTTTTCACCCAAGAGAGACTGGAAGAATTATTCTGTAACTGACTACGAAATAGAAACATCACAACTGTTCCTTCACAAAGAAAACAAAGAAAATAGAAAACATGCCAAACCAAGCATAGAATAATTTCTTTCTATACAGGTTGGGTTTTATTTTTGTTTTTTCTTTTTTTAATGTCTCGTGCTTCACATAACAACAGTGAGTTTAGAAAATGTCATGGAAATTGATTTTTAAATTAATGCTGTTTTCTTACTGGCATGTGCCCGTACTTTACCACAAGTACTCTCTTAATTAATCCTATACATTAAAACACAGAATTTGGGAGCAGAATTGATCACAGTTGATTTCACCATTTAAGAATACAGTACATTGTGCCAGTAAGTTATTAAGGTTCCCTCTCAGGTCAGAGGAGACAGACAGGCATTCTCAGAGGACAATTCCATGTGTTCTCTAGTGAGTTCTCTGTGGCACCTGAAATACCCTTAAACTCAGATTGCCGCTGAAAGAACAACCCTGTCCTTCCTCAGTCACACATTCCTACAGCCCTTCGTGGGTCCACATTTAATGAGATAAAGGAATAGATACAGATGAAAAATAACCTCCAAATTCAGGTGAAAGCACTCCAGTCAACAATCTTTCAGAAACATAAAACCCAATATAATACAACAAATGGCTACAGAAAATAATCTGAAAAGCAGCCTGTACCCAGTTTTATTTTAAATGGTAATAAAACTGTAGCCTAAAATAAGAGGCTGTTCCAGACTGCCCCTTCATTACAGAAGGAAGCTAAACAACTTTATAAGACCAGTACAGTCATAGGAGACCTGATTAAATCATTCTCATTTCCCTATAGCCCACATGGCATGGTTATGAGATTTTTTCCCATGGTGCTTGCTGGAAGCTTTTTTCTTACCTACCATTCAGCTGTTTGTGCAAAATTTCTTTCCTAGTGAAGGTGCAAACAATAAAACGAGCCTCTAAATGTAAGATGCTTTTGTCCTTTCCTTTATTGCGTTAGTGTAGCCAGCTTCAAAATTTCAGAAAATACAATCATGAAACTCTGCATGTGCAACTGAGCTCCACTTTAGAAAGTTTCTGGATAATAATTTAAGACAACTTTAGATTGTTTCTAAGGAATTGATAGTTATGGAATCTAAGAGCTGCAGAAAAAAGCTCTTAATATAACTACTGTAATAGAGTCTCTTAATCTCTGCTGAGTTATTCCATGATATGGGTTTTTTAGAATTTTAGTTATTTGTATTATTATTTATTATTTGAAAACCCTGAAATCTGATGCTGCACAAATTCTAAGCATGAAGACAAAACCTCCATGGATTTTTTTGATTTTTTAGCAAACAAAAATATTATACATCAGAAGTACTGAAAATAATTTGGTACATTTTTGCAATTCCTATTTTACATCTTTTGAGAGTTGATATTCCAGATTATGTACCACTTTTTAAAAGTTAAACTCTTCCCTTTAAATAAAATCTGAAACATGGCTGTTGCTTCTTCTTAATACTACCTAATAATACAGTTTACCCAGAGAAAGAAGAATCTTCTTTTTAAAGATAACGAATTTTCATATTTCAGGTGAAATGGTAGACTTCACTTTTTTAAGACTGAGGGTACACATACATAAAAATCCCTTCATTTTAGAATTTTCCATTTCCATCATTCCTGTATCAGTTAAGATCAATTTAAGACTTCCCAGGTTGTTTATGAAGCTTGAAAAAACAGCACCAGACCTTCCAGCTTTCCTAACATACACAATGCACAGTTTCTTACATGAATGAATGTGACAAATTGGTACATAGCTCACTGCTGCAAGACCCATTGTTCACATGGTTATAGCTGCATTCTGAGCTACTTTCATGCCTCTCCAGCGCATCTCACATTTTGAATTCTATTCCCACTAGCCAGTCTAGCAACAGAAAGACCAAATTACCTCTGTATCCCAGAGGTTCCAGAGTGCATTTTGTGGGTTTGCATCATGCTGACTTTTGGTGCTACCAAACAGACTCACAGTATGCTCCCTGGTATCCTCACTCTTTGAAGAGGGGCAAAGATTAAGAAATCCACAACAACCATAAAACCGCAGCCCTTTTGAGCAAATCAGTATGAAGGTGGCTGGGAAAATACAGAAAACATGATATATAAGGCCTTGTTAATGTCAAGGACATGCAGGTAGCTTTGCAAGAGGACAAAGTACAAAATTTTAGCTTTCAAGTGTACTAGACAACCATGAGATCTGGCACAAGGTTCTCAAAAGCCTTTGCAGGCAGTCATCAGCCCCAGTTCTCTACCCTCCCTGTCCATTCTTCAGCCCAAAGTCTCCAGCTGCCAGCAAACGCATAAGGTTTTGGTATTATCTCTTAAAATATGTATCTGAAAACTGTTTTTATTTCTTGGTCTCAGTACTGCTGTTTTAGATAGCTCTCCTCTTTCCCAGTTGAATTAGTCTCAATCCACATGCTCAAACCAATACAGCCACTGAAATAACTGGCACACTTGCACGGCAACACCTACCAGTAAGCCTCTGGTCTCCTTCTTTTTGTCTCTCCTGCTGACATATGTTCAATATTACACAACTAAAATTACAATCCCACCTTAGTTAAGTTGTTTGCTTTCACTTCTGTTCCACAATTTTGTCCATTACCCCAATTACAGACAAGCGGCATACTTATTCTGCTAACTATAATGAATTTTAAAAGAAGCAGTTTATGGAAGAAATATGATTACTGAGTGTCTAGAACTGTATATTCTCCAATTCTGTTAGAGGTGCATGTCTCATGATTTTAATGCTATAAATCACCTCATGGCAAAAAATAATATTAGCAATCCACCTTTTTCATCCAATCAAGTCTCATTCAGGAAGGTTTAACTTTGTAAAAAAACCACAGCAATACTTTCTCTTTAAATAAAAGCTACTATAAGCAACATATACCTAGAAAATTTTTACATTGCCAAGCAGTGTGGTAATAGGGGCAGAACTGACTTTTAGAAGCCTGGAAATTGAAAAACAAACAAAAAGCACTAGGTATTCTTCCTGGTTTGCAGTGTCCAGGAGAATGGAGATGCAGACCATCAGAGATACTAGAGACACGAGGCAAACCCAAGGTGAGTCAGTGTTCATAGGAGCCTCTGACAAATGAAGATATGTTGACACAGAAAAAAAATAAAGAAATATAAAAAAAGCAAGAGAGAAGGTATTACTCAGAAGCAAAAGGGCAAGGAAACTCATGGGAGGACCTTATAATTACCAAGGCAATATTGACACGGGTAGCCCTCTTACTCAAGAGAGAAAGAGGGAAATGCTGGACTTACCAGGGAAACATTCTTGGAAAGCAAAACTGAGGCTACCTAACAGGAGATATTTCAAAATATATGTCTTATTTTCATTGCATCATGGAAAGGCCATACTGAAAAGAAGAAATTAATTTCCTCTCAGATCCTTCTTTAGTTTGACAACCTGAGCTAAATATCATACAAAGTAGATTATGATTGCAATTAACCCCTACAGTACAGCTCAACAAGTATAGATCTGTAAAGATCTGCATACAGTCATTATTTGGGTGCAAATCTCCATATTAGTTGGGGTTTTGTGATCTAATGTCTATGAAGACAAAGGTCTCCCTTTCAACAATCTAAAGCTGAAAGGCTTATGTTAACAGTGTAAACCAACTAAACAAGAGTTTCTGAAATGCAGATTTCAGCAGCATATCAAGTAAATTCTTTGTTAAAATTTGCTAAGCTGCATGTTATTTTTAGCAAAAAGAAAGCACCCAGCCATCGTGGCAAAGGACGAGGACCAAGTTGATGATCAAATAACAACAGCAAGCTGAAAAGCAAACAGCGAGGGTCAGACTCCTACTGAGAAGACAAATGGTACTAAGGTCCAAGATCCTTTCTTTAAAAACTAGCAGCAGCATCTTTCAGAGTGTTTCTTATACATAGTTCATTAAGACATAAAAGTAGCAAAAAACCTACACACCTTAGTAGTCCTCCAACCCTGAGCACATAATCTCCACGAGTAATCTGCTGAGTCTATTATGCCTACTGGAAATAGAGCTGCTGGACTGTTCATTTCCCTAAACTGTTCATCTGCTGTCAGTTTAAATCTCTTGTGCAATATTTGAGCCTTCCAGTTACTGTAACAGCAATTTTTGCTTTCAGAGGCTTCCTCTTCCTCCTAAAGACCAAAATTTGTTTTGCAATTCAGTTCATTTTATTTATAAATATTTAATTTTCATTTGCCTCCTTAAAATTTGTTCTGAGTGGATAGTAACATGAATTTATTATGAAGTGTATTTATTTTTCTGTACCTCATTACTGCTGAAGAGTTCTGTTGCCTCTACTAAGCATTATGCTAAACAAACTTCTGCAGGTCATCTTCAAGTGCACAAAGGAAATGAAGCGTAAATTTAGGATGCAGTTCTTTCACGCCCCTCTTCAATCTTCCTCAAAACCACATCCCCACTGAAGTCCAGAAATGGCATTAAGGTTGGTGATCTGAAGACAGGAGACATGATCTGAGTAAGTTTTAAATTCCCTGTTTCCTATACAAATTGCATCAACATTATTTTCAGGAATAACCCAAGCAGGCACTTTCAGGGATTATAAGCACACATCCAACATAAGAAAAAAAGGGTGGGGAAAAAAACCCCAGTCTTTAAAACTATATAAGAAACCCTGAGTCAGAGCTTGTAGTTGTTACATTAGATTTATTCTCTCTGAGACATGAGCACAACTGAATGAATCAGACAGTTCAAATCAAATTTGAGGCTGCTTGAAAAAACAGAAGAGAAAAATGAAATTAAGAAGACAGAAAAATTTTTAAGACTAAAAAAGAAAAAGAAGCTCAAATCTCTAACAGCTTGTCAGATAAGGTATGACAACATTTTCAACATACCGTCCATTCAACAACAGTTAGCAAATATCCCAATAACATAAATACCCAGGAACAGCATAGCATTTCAATCTGGTTTGACCTAGGTGCATCACTACAGTTTCATAGAAATGGGTCACAATTAATGGAATTTTATTTGTCATTTTAAAACATTTATGATGCAACTTTCTTGGCTGTCTACCAAAAATTCTCTAACCTCTTCCCCGTTAGGGGGAAATTAAAGCAGTTAGTTACCAGGCAATTCCAAATGTATCTGCATACCTTTTCCTCTATGACCAGCATCACAACTACTTTGTGTTGCATTGTTCAATTCACAAAATGAATCAGATTTTCTCACTAATACTAAAAAATTTGGGACCTGGAGAGTTAAAAAACACAGAAGTATTTAATTCAGTTTGGAATTATGGTATCAGAATCACTGCAACACTAAACACCTCGAGTACAGTAATTGTGTTCGTCAGTCTGAGTGACAACCATACATTACACTTAATACCTAATAGATATCACAGTTCTCCCCATCACTAAAATACCCATTAATCTGCCACCTTGTGATATTTCAGATATCTAAACGTGTTTCTGGTTACTACTATAATGGATTTAGACGGAGGTTTATAGTTTATAAAAGATTATGTATTACTCTAAAACATTCTCTTCTTATTCCCAGACAAAACACAACGCTTAGGACTGCCAGTAAGGTCCTACAAAACCAGACGCACTTTTTCAAAACAATGTTCACTGCAGATGCCTCTGGCATTTAAGTTTCCTGAATAGGAACTACTCCAAAAATTGATATATGCAACATCAGCTTTTGTATTAACCATTCATAGAAACCAGGCATTTACAGAAGTCACATATTTTACTCCAGACATTTCTGGGCTTATGTGGGGTTTTCTTAGCTACTGGGAAAATCTTACCAAGCACACTACTCAGTTAGCAAAGCCTTGTGACAGCCAGAGTAAACTACTATAACCAGTTTAGACTTCGTGACTATTTCTAAATTTTGCTTAAAAAAATTAGTTTGCAGTAAGTGCTAACTTTAATCTTAAAAATTGTGGTGGGTGTTAAAAGTTACAACTATATGCTTAGTATGGTACAACTGAAATCATATCAGATTACACCTCAAATATACAATTCAGTTATCATCACAGTTACTTCTGAACCAGTAGAAAAACTGAAACAAAAAGTATTATTTTCTTGATAGTCATAATTACTATTAAAGAAATAGAACAAAGCCCTATAATCTGCATAGTTCCCGAATGCTGGAAGAGTTCAGATCACTGATAAAAATATGACCAGTACATATAATGTATAGTATTTAAATATTTATACATTTGTAATGGATACTAGATGTCATTAATTTCCCAAAAGGTGACTACCAAGAGCTATCCAGTAAAATAAGCAACAAAAACTAGGATAATAATTCAGATAAAATGGATGGATTGGTCCCTGTAGGAAACAAAAGTTAAAAGTTAAAAGAAAGAACATTGATACTACAATTGTGACACATTAGTCAATTTGGTTAATATGGTATCAGAAAGTACTCAAATAAGAATGTGATGAAAGCTACAGAAACTATTTGGAAGATAATCAGCTTTGAACAGATACAAGACATAGTGTATTCAAAGGTGTAATTGTAGAAATGGAATCTAGCAAAAAGGAACTGAGAGATTCTTGCAAGAATAAGCAACAACATAGATGGAAATATGAAGCCATGAACACAGGAGACATAAAGTGGAGGTATGAGATACATAGAACACAAAAAGGATCAAAGCAGTGATAGCAGCACAAGAGATTACTTGGGACTTTAAAAACACCTTACATTTTCAGCACTGACGTGCATGGTTAGATCTCTATAAGAATACTACAGGTAGGATCTAGAAGCTTGATTTGGTGGTTAAGTTCCAAAAATAGAAATTCAGCATCATCCCAGCTACTTAACACTGAAGATCAGCTCACTCAGCTGCTATTGCTCAAGATAGTTGACACCTCTAGTACCACCTTACTTTTAATCAGTTTCACTTCTGTTCATATCTATGGATAGTTCCACATTCATGTGCTTTCCGCAGCTGTGACAGCCTAATCAAGGACATCCTCAAAAAAACAGGCTCAAGACAGACAGCAAGACTAATGAGAAGCATTCCCTGGAGCTAGGGCTTAAAACCCAGGTCTTTCTACTCCCAGACATGTGAGGTAATCTGTAAACTAATCTTCTTTTTCACTCCCAATTAATATTTAATTATTCCACGCAAAGCAGAGCACCTTCAAAAGGAGACACAGCAACCATCCCACCTCAGAGTATTTTATAGCCAGGATACTTTCCTGGAAGATAGGAGACGCTGATTAGAGCTCCCTCAGGCAGAGGAAGGAACCACATGCAAGCCTGCTGCCTTTTAACTGCTGACCTAGTGCATAGCACACATTGGGAGTGGCAAGCAAGGAACAGAACGGCAAGAGTATCAAACAAAAAAAGGCCATACATCTAATTTCAGGAAAGAGAACCTGAGTAGAAGGAGACTATGGTATCCCAGTCCCAGGTAATGACACTGCTTAAAGACCTCCTCCATTTGGAGTTCTTTACAAGATCTCTCCCAAGCTGCTCTCCATTCAGCTTGTTGGGATTTGCCATCCAACTCTCCTTTTCAGAGGGGCTGCCTGAGTGGCTAACGTTACCCTTAACCATGTTAATTTGCTAATACCCAGCACCTAAGCACTGCAAAGCTCAAAGCTGCAGCAACTTGTGCTTTTCTTTGTGAGTGCAGTGCCCAGCAAATTAGAGAAGAGATCCAGAAGCAAGTGCCAGAGTGGGGAAATGGGTTGATGCACTTACTTTAACTCAACAGAAAGTCACAAGGAAAGGGACTGAAGAAAGCCTTTTGGATACACAAACAGTGAAGTTCAAAGGGAAAGGAGTGCATCTACAAAACAAGTCTTCTCCAGCTCTACTTCTCCACATGCTTCCATTGCATTCCTGTCCTCCATCATTTCCAGCCTTACCCCCAAATTCCCACAATTTGTATGCCACATCAGCTGTCTCCTTGAAAGCTACTGACTTTCCACAGCCTTGCAGATATCTGATCTCTCATCACACTAATAAAATTAACATGATTAACCATTAATCATTAATCATTAAAATAAAACATTCTATGTGTATCTCTCTCCCTGAACATATATAAAATTATTTTAGATTATTTGTAACACTGACTGTAATTTCCCCTAATTAGGGACATTGCGTTAGATTCTCAGTAGTGATATGTATCAGTTCATTTCCAAGAAACTATCTGATTTACATCACATAAGTCTAATTAATATGCATCAGGACATTATGCAGGAATGCTTTCCACAAGGCATACACGTCCATGAACTTCGTGATACATTACATATACTCCTTCCCAATCTGAGGTGTCAGAGTCAGAGTCCCACAACACTGCTATACTTCTGTTCAGGTAGGTGTGGCAGAAGCATTACTGCAATAAGCATATTACAGATACACATGCAGGAAGAAACTACAAACAAGATGGCATAAACGTTTTGCGATTTCCATAGGCCATTATCATCCAACAAGAAACACTGCTCCTTTGCATTGCTTTCCTTTTTCTTTCTTGTCAGTACGTGTCAAGGAGTCCCTCAATAGCACAGAAACACTTCATACAAAACCTAATATATCCTGAACTATCACTTTTCTGAGAACTGTCCAGTCATTTCCAGGACTAGACCACGTCAGGCACGTGAAACTGAGTTTATCTAAGAAAAGATGGGAAGCACACAGATACTTCATTTACTGTACTAAAACAAACAGTCCTAAAAGTGCAATCCTTCACATGACATCTTCTTTCTTTCTTCCTCCTCAGATTAGATAGCTGCAATCACTCCACTTCCTAAATCCATCCTGAGGTTCTTAAATAATTCTTCCAACTGAAGCAAAATAAAAAATCACCACCAACAAACAAAAATACACCTGTGAAGCATGGTAGAGACACTAGAGCACTTAAGTATTTTCGTGCTAAATAACTATGAAAGAATTGTGTTAAGTTTCTTGAAATTGTTCAAGCCTCAGCAACAAACAACTGTTCTAAAATTAATACTAGGCTCAGCAGCACTGCACAAGATATCACAAGCCTGTATGATCACAGGTAATTACTCATACTCTGTGTGATTTGAGCTTTCATCACAATACCAAAACTGTTACAGCTGCATACAGTAGCTGTAGCAACTGACTGTTTAGTCCAGAATACTTACGTTATCTAAATGTCTCATCTGAAGTGTGTATGCAGGTAAAATCCAGCTACAATTCAGAGATATACATGCTGAAATTATATAGAAAACACAGCAAGAATGCCAAGGTTTATCTTGTGAAAAGTTACGGTTCCTGTTGACATGTGGAAGTTCAGGCTGTTGCAATCATGCAATCAAAAGGCGTGTTTGCAAGTCTAACATTTATAATTACACAAACATTCCCCCGCCCTTAATGTCAAACACACTGAATGCCTTTCTGACAGTGAGAGGCTTTCCAGCTGGCGAAAAAAACAGCATCACAAATCCAGTTTGTACGTTATTTCTAACTAGATTTCTAAAGAAATTGATTTCATTTTTGTTCTAGTCTGCTACTCTGCCACAGCCAGATGCTATAACAGTGTATAGGATATATAATTACCAGGTGTACATATGAAGATTCACTTATAAACTGTTACTAATATATATCTTCAATAAATAGTGAACTGTTGATTATAGAACGCAGGTTTCAAAGTTTACTTATGCCCTTTAAAGTATATTAATTGCTAACACATACATTTGCCATCTGTGACAAGCTTACCATATCAATTAACCAGACGTTAGCACTCTGCAAACTGCTCACCAGTGGAAAAGCATCCAGTTCAAACTATGTACATTAAATCAACTATAAATGGGTCTATCTCCTCCATACAAAGCTATTTCTACTTTGGAAGGCAACAGAGTCAACTGAGATTGCAAGGGACAGGCAAGCAGCAATTCTGGCACTAATCCTTTGTGTGACTTTGGAAAAGCTGTGCTGGGCTCCTCCACCTTCTTTTGCCAGTCTGGTGTTTAGACAACAGTGATCTTGGATTATAACTCAGGCCTGGAATCATCCCATGTTAGTAAGATACCTAACCAAAGAGTTTGCCTTATGAGATTAATTACCTAGACTTCTTGTATAATCAGTGCAGAGCATGATATAAACCTTTTACTGATCCATATAAAGCGTTTTTGTATTCCTCTGATTATGCTGAACACAGGTTTAAAAATGGAATCAGGGTAATTGGTTATACCTGCACTGAAATTCAAAGTAGAAAAGGAAGATAGGGCTAAATTTGACTTATAGGCCAACCTGACTCAGACATACATTTAAAAAAATAGATGAAGAAAAAAAAGTGCCACATCCCAGCTGCAAGATCCAAGTCCTAAAGCATCCTGAAGTATTGACCCATAACTGGGTTTCCTCATGAGGCTCTCAGAGCACACCCTGCCTTTTCTTTACATGATTAGTGGACCAAATGACTCTTCATATAAATTCAGTAAAAAGTCTAATGCCCATGAGGAGCTGAAATACTGATTTGAATGGAAACAAATTCTGAGTGATAGGGCTTCACTGAACCATGGCAACTGAACAGCTGTGGAACCGCACAACGTTTCTGTTATGCTATCAAAGATTCAGTGGTCAGTGCACTCCCTCATGCTTCTCTCATGCTTCTACTGCACTTCAGGACTGGCAGCCACAGATGCTTAACGGCACGACTGCGCCCTGACAACTGATTTAAAATAAAATATCAGACAAGAGGAGACCTCAGAAAGAGTATGCCCCCCTCCCAGTCACCATGCACTACCAGCACAGCAGAAAGGAGACGCAGGCAGGTACTATCACAACAATCCACAAACATACACCCTCCGTAACAGCAGCAGCTGTAGAAATGGGTACAGCAGCAGAAAGAAGGGTGAGATAGCAGTGTTAGCAGCACTGCTCTTATCTTTGTACCAGGCTGTAAGTGGTGTGTGTCTCACTACCATAGCTAAAACACCCTTGCCCTAAAGTAAAGAGCTAAAACCAGGCTCAAAGACATTAGTCCAAATCTCAAAGAATGTTTAAGCAACTTTAAACAAACTAAATACTCATCAACTACAGTGAGTCTATGCATTCAGCATAAAAAATGTTCCATGCATAAAAAATCTTTCATACTTTATTAGCTGACAAATGAAAGCCAAGTAGCTCTTAAGGATCAGGCTGACAACGCAACTGTTCGCAGCATAAGCAAAGTGCAATAATTCTTAAAAGGGTAAGTGAAGTGCTTGGTAGCAGGACAAAAATGGAACTACTGTTGCATTTGGCTGCCTTTTCCAGTTCCAGCCTAAGAACATATCATAGCCTAACAATATGTTTCAGTGTTTGTTAATCTGATGAAGTCAGTCTGTTGAAGTTAATTTTTATTGCCTTACTAAAAAGAAAGGAAATAGGAATCACTGTTACCTTTCCTGATCATTCCTTCAACACACCTAGCTTCCCAGAGATAAACTACCCTCTGCTGGAATAGCAGAGAATTTACACGCAAGAAAACATTTCCCTAAAAACGTCTTCCAGACCCTCTTAAAGGCATTCAGCTGAAAATATAGCTTGTCATTTGCTGCAGGCTTTACTAAAGCTGGGGTTTATTCCAATGATTTTGCAGCCAGCACCCTCTTAGTGAAAGATAACTGACTCACCTAATATATGAATGACTTTGACAAAATTAGCTTACCATGAGCTTAAGTAGGTTTTTCTAAGAATGAAGCTGCTGATTTAAAAGTAGCATCCAGTAACTTGTTGGTTTGTATCATTTTTCTTGTCCTGGAATCTTTCAGAATCCAAAACTTAATATGATATAATTCACCCAATGCAAGATTTGATTGCATACAATAGTTACATAGGGCACAAAAACTTTCCCAATTATTGCAATGGCAAGCATTTATAAAAAGGAAAAGTCTTTCCCAAAGAGCCCAGCCTCAGCATTTATTAGGATAATTCTTCCACCAGGCAATGAAAGAGCTGTTGCATTGCGCTAATTGTTAATCCATCCTGACAGCTGGAAACACTTTCATGCCCAGCCCCACAGTGGGCAGGATGGTACAAGAAGCAGCTTCTATTAAACTTCCAGCTGATCATAACTCACATCTAACCTCAAATCACATGCCCAAGCCAGCCAGATGGTCCAGGTACCTTAATAGAAGAAAAAAGACTTCATCGCATAATTTCTGACAACCTTCTTTGAGTGTTTCACCAGGACAGAAATAGAAAACACATTCTGTACAAAGGAAGTATATTTTCCAGAGAAACTTCAGGATATTTTACAAGGGGGTGTTGAAAAAAAGTAAAGCCAAGTATGACAACAAAGAAAGGAATGCTACAGAAACCTATCATGAGTTAAACCACTTCCATGACTGCTAATCTGGCTGCAAAAAAATCACAAGTCCACTGATTTCATCACAAGTGTCTTTGGTACATAGCTTTTAACACTAGATAAAAGTTTCAAATTTCAAACAGAAATGCACAGCTTCAATTCTTTCTTCAAAAAGACAGAATATGGCTTTTTAATGCACTCCGGGGTCCCGTTATCACACCTCAAGAAGAAAAAAAAAAAAACGAAAGCTTGGCACATTTTTGAAATTTCTGGCACACAGATACCACCACAGAATTACAGTCAGTATACCTGGAACGTCTTCAGGTCTCTAATGGGAAATCTACAGAACAGCTAGGCCTGAATGGGACCTGCCAGATAACTTCTGCAATGCTGGGTTGTTCCTGCTTTCAACACAGCCGTCGATTACCATACCTCGACACAACAAAGCAAACTGCCACCACCACACATATCCAGCTGCAGAAAAGTGAAACAATACAAAAATACTAAAATTACCAACTATTAATATTTACAAAGTACATGCTAAAGTTCCTTGTAAAACCAATTCAGCATATATTCTAAAAATACATTATTTTTGTTCAATGGAGGTGACACAGTTTGTGCCCAAGAGGAATTTAATGTGTAACATTTTTCTCTCCATAGGGTCTGACTTAGCTCTCTACTTGTATTTCATCACATAAGAACCTGAAACAATGAAAATTATTTTAAGGGCTCTAGAATGCATTGACAGATAATTATGAGTGCTCTTCTATGAAAATCCCCTGTGCTGTTGGCCTCTGAAAATACAAACTGCCAAGCTTAAAAAAAAATTTAGAAAAAAAAGGGTAAAAACAACAGTTAAGGAAGAGGATAATTTTATCTATACTGCTCCAAAGAAATGGATCGAAAAAAATAACTTACAAGTATTTTAACTGTTAATGCAGACTTCATAACTGCAAAAATAGAACTATGTACCACTCCAGTGATAAATGTTACTACAGAGGAAAAAGTCATTCAGTGTACTATAAAGATTAACAGCATCATTTAAACAGGAAAAAAAAACCCAAGCTTCAGTAGCATGATTGACTAATACAGAACATATGACAGTGGAGTAAATTATAGAGCTGTGTTTTTTGGCATGATAGCATCCTACTGGACTGCAAAGGTGCCTCGCGTGCCAGCGCACCATCAGATCCCCCGCCATGGGAGTTTGCAGCTCTCTCCTACAGTCACCTAATGAGAAAAGCATGGGGGAAGGACTGCTTTCACCCCCAGAGAATTTCCCCACCCAGGGAAATCCCCCGTTCATCAAGATGTTTTATCAGGTACAACAGAACTGTGCCAGAAGTTCTAGTAATGTTGCAAGTCACACTAATAATAACCAAAACTCCTAAAATAAATTTAATGCTGTTACTATCTGTGATGATTTTATATGAAAATATGTGGGCAGGGAAATACTATACATTTTTAAAATATATTTTTTTAATCTATTTACAATGCTATTTCTGTTCAAATTACACTACAGAACTTCTCACTTCCTTTTAAACATTTTTCCAACTTACTCCTTCTGTAATTTTTCTTTTTTAGTGATTAATTAGACTATTATGTAACATTTGGTTCAGTCAATTTCCATTGCCTATTAATAATGATTTTATTTTGGCATACAGACACAGTTCAGTCTAATGGCTGGGTTTTTTCCTGAAAAACTTTATGTGTCAAAAGCATTACAGCTGCACAAAAATCTAGCAAAAAAGCAACAATGTTTTCCCATGGCTAAATTTCCCACCAAAGGAGAAAGATTGACAAACTGTTGAGTAAGTCAAGAATGTTACTCAACTTCATATATTTAATGGGAATTTAACATGCAAAATGTTTTTCAGACCTGCAGCATGTTAAGAGCTCAGTTGAAAGTTTCTAAAATTGGCTGTATATCCACTTTTACTACATGCTGAACACACAGCTCCTCTGGATGCAGAGGTCATTGGAGCAACTCCAGAAAACAGCCATCAATTCACATACCTACATGGGCATTTTGATGTTAAAAATCACAGTTAAATACAGCAGGGAGACATTTGCATAGCTTATTTGCCTACATTTCAGCTGCCCCTGAGCAATGCAGATAAGGTTTTGGAATCATCAGGTGGCTAAAGGAGCTAAGGGATATCATATGGCAGCTGAGACATGCTAAACAAATCTGAGCTTCTTACCACACCATGGAAGAAAAAAAGAAAATCAACTATGGTGATTTAAATCTTTCACCAAGCTAGAAATATGACCACAGTTAGTTACACAGCTCAACTAATCAAGCTACAGCAGTTGACTCATGTATTTCAGTAATAATCTTCTAAAAATCATGTTGTTAAAATCAGAAGTTTACCTTTATCATTTTCAGTGTCATGTTTTCTAATCTAGTGTTTTTAAACTAACTGGTTTGGGGTTTTTTTCCTGTACATGAGTATCACTCCAAAGCTTTCATTTTTAATTTGTGGTATTTTTACTTCTCACCTAAGTGACTTCCACACAAACATAAGTTCTTTGGTGGTTACTCAATGCTTACAATGTGCTGCCATGACAGTACGACCACTCGTGTTGCAAGTGGAATTTCTCCAGTTTTTCAGTTCCACTTTAAGTCTCTTCTTTGGTCTGAAGACTGAGGTTTTCATGTGAATATACTTTTCATCTTGACTAAGAGTTCTACATGTCAGAAACATTAGTTCAAAAGGAAACTCCTAAAAGTTACTGATTTTTTTCTAGTAACTTTAAAAGTTTTACACAATGAGTAGATACAGTAAACTCCCATGCAACCTGTCCCACAATTCTGAGGCTGATTCCTATCTTACTCTCTAATTAAAGAAGTAACACTATTTCACAAAACTGATCTTACTATGCTTGCACTCAAAACTGTACTTTTCTTGTTTCTTCATTGATTTCTCCACCTTCTCTGCATTTTTATTCAGTTCTTTAGATGTATCCACCGTAAGACAGACCTTATAGAACAAAAAACAGCATTCACTCCTTCACATACACGCACATGCACATATTTCCACAGAAAGACCTAAGCACCCTCTACTATAGATTCAGGTTTCTGACGATACACAGTCTGTTATGAGATGGTCAAAATACCTCATCAGACTGGATCTGTGGATAAGACAAAAAAAGGGAAAAAAGGCTGCAGCAAAGATACACAAATCATTTCCTCTGCCCTTAGTCATTAAAAACCTTTGCACCACCTCAGGGAAGCAAGATAATTCTTTTCCAGTGCTAGTAATGACTGCTGCACCTGTGTTAACTTAATCCCAAATTATGGCCTCAAAAAAAAAATGCCAGAGCACCCAAGTCTCAATGTAGGAAGGACTATTGAGAAAGCACATGTAATTACACTGCCTGAATTCAGAGCGCTGTGCGTGGGTCAGCTTCCCTGAAGCAGTCAGAAAACTCTATAAAAGATAAGAAAAAACAACCTTTGTGCTGTGCTATCTTTTGAAAGTATTTTGAAGTGCTTATAATTTGCTTCTGACAATTAGGCAAACCTAATTGAGCAATCTCTACTCCCACACATAGCTTTGTGCTTGTGATGGAATTTTTTTAAAAGACAAAGAGCTATCAATACCATCAACACATTAAAAAAAAAAGTTCTGTTTATTTTTTCTGAGTAGACCAGACCACCACCACTACTATCACTTATCTCTATGTGTTATTTCAAAACCAAAAATTTTTTCTAAAACTGAATTTTAGTTTCCAAAGCAGTCAGACTACACCACTAAAAAGCTGATCAAATAAAAAATTTTTTTCTTTATATCTGTTCATACAGCACTGAAAGATGAAACTCCTTGTTCTCTTTTCCACGGTACATGCTTGTTCTCTCACGTACATATTGTTCTGTCAGTATGTCATGATATTATCATGACTTTCCCAAGTGCTACTAAATCCACAGGCATCACTTTCATAGGCTAAAAAAAAAAAAAAAAAAAAAAAAAGTGGTGAGAGGATAGTAAGATTAAAAAAATATCAGACTTCTACAATACATTTTGCCTTGATGTCAAAGACATTCTTGTAAGGATATGGCTGTCGTGCTTCGGGGCACAGGTTTCGTGTCCTTTGCAGCGACTGACGCCACCTAATGTACAAGAAAGGGCGTTAGACCACGTGGATCCAGGTGTCCATTGACATGGGTCCACTAGCACTTTCCCCTCCAGCACAAACACCTATGTGTGTACATGTCGCGGTGGCAGGTTTTTGTGGCCGTTTCTGGACTAGGGACTCCACCACCAGCATCCACTTGAGTGAAAGCCACCAAAAAGGCATTGCATAAAGGCAACTGCTGTCCCTCCATCAGCCCAGCTGAAGACGGAACTGCAATTTTGAGGCTTTGCTGGCAACTGTCACCTTGTTTCCAATTTGTACGTGATCGTCTCGCAGACAAGACAAAACAAGTTCATGAAACAAATACACAAACACTGCCCTCGAACACACACACACCCTTCCTGTGTTTGGTAACCTCTCCAGATCAAGGCAGTGCATCAGAAGATCTCCTCCGCAGTGGGAGACACCGAGCGTGGTCGCCTGATGCAAACGCGTCCCTGCCAACCCTCCTGCCCTGTGTTATCGCCTCGCTGCACCTGCGCTTATCTTTGTGACAAACGGCCCTGCCGCCGTCTCTCCCAGCTGCCACTCGTGGAATCAGCAGCCGGTGAGACGCTCTGGGGCACCGGCCCCTTCCTTCCCCGGAAATCAGGATCCCTTTCCAGTGCTCCACGCTGGAGCACAGCGGGCCTGACCCGCGCCAAGCCTGCTCTCCGTCAGGGGAATCACAGAACCATAGAAAGGTTTGCGCTGGGAGGGACCTCAAAGCCCATCCAGTTCCAGGCCCCTGCCATGAGACCAGGCTGCTTATCCATCCAACCTGGCCTTGAACACTTCCAGGGAGGGGCACACACCTTCCCTGGGCAACCTGTGCCCGTGCCTCACCACCCTCAGCGTGAAGAATTTCTCCTTAATGCCCAATCTAAATCTTCCGCCTCGGAATTTAAAGCCGTTCCGCCTTATCCTATCATTACACGCTCTCATCAGAAGCCGCTCCCCAGCTTTCCTGTAGCCCCTCCAGGTACTGGAAGGCCGCTATAAGATCACCCTGGAGCCTTCTCTTCTCCAGACTCCAAGGCAGGTCCCCCTCGCTGCCGCCCGGTGCAGCCGACGGGACACGCCGGGCCCGCAGCGTGCCCGAAACGCACGCAGGTTCCCCCGCCCCGCCGGCGGCCCCGGGAGGAGGTGCCCGCGCCGCGCCCCGCGCAACCTGCGGCCAATGGGGCGCGAGGGCGGGGAGGAGCGGCGGGAGCTGCCGCGGCCGCCCCCGCCCTCCGCGGCCAAACTCGGCGGGAGCGCCGCGGGGAGCCGCACAGCGCCCGCGACCCGCAACGCTGCGCCCAGCCCAGCCCGGCTCCGCCGCGCGCGCCGGCGCGAGGGGATGAGCGGTGCCCACTGCGCTCCGGCACCGTCCCGCACCGCGCCCGGCGGCACCTGGAGCCGCCGCCCCGGCGCCGCGCTCTGCTCTCCCCGCTGCGAGAGGCGCTGAGGCGGCCGCGCTCGGCTCCGCTCCGCGATCGAGAAACACTGATCGCTCCTCGGGCTGCGCGGGGAGAGCAGCCCCGGCTGCCGACGCTTGCTTCGGCTTCTTTTTAAGAGGTCTTTTCTTTTTTATAACTCAGACACCCCACTTGTTTGGGTTTTTTTACTTTTTTTTTTTCTTTTTTCTTTCTCTTTTCTCTTTTCTTTTTTCTTTTTCTTTTTTTTTTTTTTTTTTTTGTCGTCTCCCTCATTTGAAATTTTATTTCCACACCAAACTACCCCCTCCTCTCCCTCAGCTTGCCTTCCCTTTTCAGACACTGCTCTTGCCATCACTCAGCTCCCCGGCATCATGTCCTTCAACCCCACCATCATGCCACCTGCAAACGGCTCCGCCAATGGGACCGCCACTGGGACCGAGGGTGGGAAGCCCCCCACCATCCCCACCATCATGTTCATCTTCGGTGTGGTGGGCAACCTCACAGCCATCGTGGTGCTCTGCAAGTCTAGGAAGGAGCAGAAGGAGACCACCTTCTACACACTGGTCTGCGGGCTGGCAGTCACCGATCTCTTGGGGACCTGCCTGGTGAGCCCAGTCACCATCGCCACTTACCTGCAGAACCGCTGGCCAGGAGGACCAGCGCTGTGTGAGTACAGCTCCTTCATCCTTCTCTTCTTTGGACTCTCTGGCCTCAGCATTATCTGTGCCATGTCTATAGAGAGGTACCTGGCCATCAACCATGCCTATTTCTACAACCACTATGTAGACAAGAAGCTGGCAGGGCTCACGCTCTTTGCCATCTACGCTTCCAATGTGTTGTTCTGCGCCCTCCCCAGCATGGGTCTCGGCAAATCTACCTTGCAGTACCCTTACACTTGGTGTTTCATAGACTGGCGAACAAAGGAGGCCACACATGCAGCATATTCTTACATGTATGCCGGCTTTAGCTCCTTCCTGATCATGGTCACTGTGATCTGCAACATCCTGGTGTGTGTGGCCCTCATTCGCATGCACCGCCAGTTCATGCGACGCACATCCTTGGGGACAGACACCACCTCCAGCCGTTTATCTGACTTTCGCAGACGCCGGAGCTTCCGTCGGATGGCTGGAGCAGAGATCCAGATGGTTATTCTGCTCATTGCCACTTCCCTGGTGGTGGTCATCTGCTCCATTCCTCTGGTGGTGAGTAACATTGTGCAACCCTTCTTTTCCATCTCTGGTCACTGATGAGTCTTTCCTCCTCCTAGTTTATGCTTGTAGGACAGACTCTTGGTGCTACAAACTGTAACAATAACTTAAAGGCTGTTAGTATACATGCACAGTGAGAAAAAGTTGTGTTGATTTATAGTTACAAGGAAAACACACCTAGCTTAAGTCATGGGCTCCTTTGGTTGAATTACAGAACCAAAAATTCTCAATAATTTTTCCACTGTTCATCTGGAATCTACACAGCAAAAGTCTTACTGAGAGCTAAAGGCACTTGAAAGTTCACTTCCCAAATAAATTTGTGATGAGTGAGGTTTGGATCTGGCCTGCATTTCTGGATGTTTACTGTGTTTTTAAAAGTGTGCACTAGGTTGCTGAAGGCTACAGCGGTCCTTAATGTGCAGAAGGAGGGAGCTATGTTCACTTGGCACCAGCAATTCTCAGAGTGCTTCACACCCAAAACCTGAGCCAGGCTTCCCCTTCTGAGGGATTCACCCACTATCTCTGTGTAGTTTCCACACTCTTGCATCTCTCCAAGCAGCCCCCCTGCTGTGGGAGGAGTAAACCCAGTGGAACTCCTTGTTGGTGTAATTCTCTGTTAAGTGAGAGTTGGAGGAATCTCGCCCACATAAACCTAGAGATCATAACAAAATGTCAGACAGCATTACCACTAATGATTTGCTAATTTTCTGAAATGGCTGATACAATTATTGTCATTGAATTTAATATGCAGGATCCACTTAATTCTGTTCCTCCACCTTATCTCCAAGGAAGACTAAAAAAAGAAAAACAAACCCACCAGCTCGACGCTCAGTTCTTGCTTGCCACTCACCACTCTCTGTAATAAAAGTTGGCGAACTTCTCTTCTGGCTCAGAGACATTAAACAAATAGCTGGCTTGCCTCATTCGCCACCTTCCAAAACACAGCATAGGAAGCCAAGCATTTGTTGTCAGACAGAAAGTGTTCTGAGAAGGATTGTTTTAAGGGGCTTTATTGTTGGTAGGGTGATCCCTCTGTTGTAGAGTGTGTACTGCGGTAAGGAAGATTAGAAAAGTACATGTGAATAGGACTCGAGAGGTCAGCAAGTCCATCCCCCTGCTTCAGAGCAGCTGTAATCGCAAGGGTCTGGCCAGTTTTGCCACATTACTGACATAAACAAGAGCCACTGAAGTGTGGCTGTGCTGGAGTACCAGTGCCCCGGCTATCGCTGAAGGCCATCTCCCGTCCCTTGACTTTCTCACTTTGTGTTGCACCATGGCACGACCAAGTGTGGTGCTGCATGTTCAGTGCTTGACATCTGGAGGAAGTTGAGACATGCCGTCTGAGCCGCAGGCGGGGTGTCTCCAAAAGGTGCAGGTGCATTGGATGGAGGGACTGTGCACAACCTGCCCTGCAGTCCAGCTCCAGAAAATGCAGGGCTGAGCCAACCTGCTGCACCAGGAGGCATCAGGTCATGGAGGGGCTAAAACCTTGACAGTGCCAGGGCTTGAAAGTATTTAATTTGATTAATCTCATGTTCTAACAGCTACTGCACAAAAGAACAATACTGTGTTTTCAGAAAAGATGCCGGTAAATGCAGAGAATAGGGTCTTGGAATTAAATGCAGTGTGGTAATGTGATCAGCTGAGGGACTTAAGCACTTACAGAAAAAAGCCAAGCCTTATCCCATGGAGGATAGGAGCTAGAGGACGGCTGAGAAGTCTGAAAATAAAATGCAAAACAAAATTTTTCATATCTATTTGGAGCTAGAGAGTTTTTTGCAGAATATTTTTTTTTTAAAAAAAAAGGGGGAGGAGGGGGGAGAAATCAAGAGGGAGGGGTTACCAGAAAGGGAACTGGATTGTTGACAGTTAAAATTAATGGCCCTGGGTGGGGCAGAGGGTTTATTATTTAAACAGTAGCTAGTGAAAAGTTTGTATTTAGCAGAAAGTATGTGAAGGTGCAGGTGATGAAGTTGTGTAGCTCTCTCAGACCTTGACTTCACTACTTACAAAAGCACAATGTTACCTTGTTCACCTAAGTTAGCTGTTCCTGCTAAAGGTACAGATCTTTTCTATGTCTAGTACGAGGTAAGAAACTGTCATTTCACTTGGATGACTAAGACAAAAAGGAAGCTTTATTTAAAAAAAAAAAAACAAAACAAAACAAAACAAAACAACACAACCACCACATATATACACATCATCACAGTGACCAGTGTGGTTAATTTCTTCGTTAAGTGGCTTTTATAAGTCATTAGCCTTCCCCTGTTGGAATAAACTATAGCCATATAAGCTGCTTTGTGCCACAACGTAGCGCAGCATGTGCCACTGTTTTAAGTGTTCTGATTGCATATAAACTGAAGTTAAGAATTCGGATAAAAACTCAGAGAAGCTACAAATCCCTAAACAGAGCCATGAGCACAGAGAGGTAAATCACTAATATAGATGTACATTTTCATGAGTCGAGTTTTAGGGAGCCCTCACCAAGCAAAAGGTTCATCTATAACAGGACAGCCTGGCAGTCATCAAGAACACCAAGTGATAAGGTGCCGGTGGCAACATGTTCCAGATGCAAAATGCAAGCTCAGAGGGTGCTTTGTGACTGAAGTTTTCTGACGAGCTGACTTCCTACTGCTGAGTTCAGCTGAATATACCATCTCTTAAGTCAAAGCAAAGCAACTTCTGAAAAAGAGACATAAACCTCAAACATTTTAGAATGAACACTTTCACAACTTAATAACATAGCAGATAGAAGCAATCCAGCAGGCTACATTTATTTATTATGGTTTGACAAAAAAAATTATCAGGTCTTAAAATATTGAATAGCCCTGAAATAATAAGCAAAGGCTTGTGTTGATTTAACAAGTGGTTAAAGAACAACGAGCTGAGTCACAGTGTACAGCAGTTTTTAATAATGAGATGTTCCAGCTCTCAGTTTACAAGTTGGGTTTTTTAGTGTCTTAATGATTTATTCATAAAACCAGCAGAATATTACACTGACAAGTGTTATAACAAAATTACGAGGGATTGTGCAAAATGCTGAATGAAGTAGACAGAACTGAAGGCTGTTAAAATTTGTCAAGGAAAGAGAATTTGAATGAAAAACATTACTGAAAAGAAACTTTTGATATAACCTGATGTGTTCTAAATGTGCAGAAGGTGATGTGCAAGGCATGAAGGAGAATCTGACAATAGTTTCAAAATGAAATAAGGAAAATACATAAATTATGTGCTGACTCTTGTTTGTACTCCAGATTGTTTATCTCATCTTTTAAAATATTATGAGTTTTTAGAAAATAGAATTGGATAGATTTTAAAGTAGGGAATAAGATTTATTAAGAGGGATTTTGTCAAGAATAAGAGTATAAATTATTATCTGGCCTTTTAAAAAACCTAGCTTTTTCAAGAGTAAATAGGCACATGCTTCTCAAAATTTGTAATTCACTCCGGAGGTCTGTCAGATTACTCTAAAGACTTTTAAGTGCGTGATCATCATCTTATCCTGACCGCTGACTATTGTTGTTAAATTATGGTGAAGTGGAAAATAAAATACAATGTACATATGGTTGATTGCCTGAAATAATCAGGAGTTTCTAACTTAATGTTTAATTGATTAAAAGTTTGGGTTTTCTTTTTGCTTGGTTGGTTATGACTTTTCTCTGTAAATATCAGGGACTGTCCACAGCCAACAGCAAGGCTGCAGACATGATTTTTGAGCAATGGATTAGATACCAAGCAGACATCTTCAAGACATCCTTGAAGGGCAAAGGTTATTGGCTTCTAGAGCTGAAAAACTTGTTCCTGCTTACTACCATACCCTTTTTATATGTATCCTGTCGGTATGTGGGAATTTTTGAGGACAGGTAGGAACTATGAGGACAATTACCAGTGTGACTGTAACTATACAAGTCACTTTATTTCGTAGGACTATAAATCATGATTTACATCTGTAGCAAGTAAAAACGGAAATCAGCAAACAGCTCACAGGACTCTCATCCTACCAGTACCTATCACTTGAGCCTAAATTCAACATACCTTGGAGCCATGTGCTTTTTAACGCAATTGCAAACAAAATGCTAGTACTTAAAAGGTATGTTGCCTGAATTCTACAGCTACAAAGCTAACATACAGAACATATTTTTTGTGGTTTGAATTGTTTGAGTGTGCTTCTTTGATTGGAATTAAAAATTGCACAAATTCAAGCATCAGATTTGCTAACTTAGTAGTGGATTCTACTTACTCGGTGATTACTTAGAAGATGCAAGGCAATATCCTTCATCATGCTACCTCCTGCAGAAGAATTCTAGCCAAAACACAATACATCTCTTGCTGGTTTTATAGATGGCACATTAGTAAATGCTGTTTCATCGGTATGTAAAGAAATGGTAAAACTGATACTCCAATACAGATTTTTACCTTATTGTGATTAGGATGAAAACTCAGCAATAGGTCTGAACTGTTAAATGCATGTGACATTTGGGGGGAGTTCCAATAAAAGACGTTTCAGGGAAGTAGCAACAGTTTTACACAGTCCAAAGTTTTCACTAAACAGATCCATCTTATGAATCTTTAACCTATATGTGCTGCATATCTGTCAAAAGGAAATAAAACATACAGAGCTAACATAAAACAATCTGCACTGTACAATTAGCAATTGTCCTTTGCAGCCACGGAGTCAGCACTTAAGATTTTTTTCTTTCCATGAAGAATGCCAGGAAGAGAGAGAAAGGTGAAAGGCACCTCAATTTCATGTGCTGCTTATCAGAAGAACAATCCCACTACTAAATCACTGACATGTAACTATAGGTCCAAGTTTGAAAAATAAAAGAGTTAGGTCTCTAAAGTTGGACTCTGTACTTCTCCAGCTATCTTTAAACTGTGCCTTCTGGTTCTGTGATCTGGTTGAATTTATCAGCAAATACCCCTCCCTGTCACACCTCTAATCTTCCCGGTATTGACTGCGTTTAGTTGTATGAGCTGCTATAAGTCCTCCGCTCCCTCAACACTGTCCTTTGAACTTCTGGCTCTGAGGGCACATACCCGTCCAATGATCAACTGGTCAAATGCATAGACCAGCATTTACATTCTTCCTGGGTGTATTACCTTGCATAAGGAAATCTCAGTTCAGAAAAAGAAAAGGAGTATTTGGAAAGAGGTGTTCTTATGGCGCAGGTGAAATTCCCTGGGAGAACCGAACTTTGAATATTTATATATTTGACTTTTGTATATATATGTATGTGTGTATATACGTATATAAATATGTGTGTGTGTATATATATTTGACCTCAGCATTTTGGAGGGGAAAAAAGCTCTCACACAAAAGTAGGTATTTCAGGATCAGAGTTTAGCTGGTGCCTGACGAGTCACCTGAGCTTCTTAGGGTGGTGAGGCACTGGCGCAGGTTGCCCAAGGAGGCTGTGGATGCCCCCTCCCTGGAAGTGTTCAAGGCCAGGCTGGATGGATGAGCAGCCTGGGCTGGTGAGAGGTGTCCCTGCCCACGGCAGGGGGGCTGGAACTGGATGGGTTTTGAGGACCCCTCCAACCCAAACCATTCCATGATTTTTCAGCCTCAGGCTCGGGGTTCAGGCTCAGGAATCCAAACTGCTCTGTTCCGGCTTACGCGGCTGTCGCCGTAAGCAGCTTTTGCCTGCACGCAGGCTGGTCACTCGAAGCACGAAACGCCTCCCTGCCTTCAGAGCTGCCCAGGGGTTGCCCGTTCCCACCCGCTCGCCTCTCCGGAGCTGTGGAGCGGGGAGTGCTGTGTGAACTGGGGGGCTGTGGCGCGGGGCTGCGTGCCGGGAGCCGCGCGGCGCGGGACGCCCGCGCCACCTAGCGGCGTCCCCGCGCCAGAGCAGGCACCGCGCTCCCTGCGCTCCCGCCGTGTAATTAAGGGCGCTTCTAAGGAAGGGTTAGCGAATTCCAGCCAGCTGTAGTTATTTAAAATCCTGGCTGGTCTTCTCTCAGCCAGGAATCACGTCGCGACGGTTATCGGGTAGGAGGCTAGCACAGAATAAATAATGAAAAAAACCCCAAAGCTTAATAAAAACTTTATTTATTTACTATTTTATTTAATATGCATTTATTAATTATTTGTTTGTTTATTCATTTATTGTTATTTTATTTCTTTATTTAATATTTTATTTAGTTAATAGTAAAGCTTAATAAAAGAAAAACCCATAAAAATAAATTTGGTATGCATAGGGATACTCTTTGAAGTGCTAGAATGCCGTGTCTGCATTAACAGAAAAATAAGATAAATAAATTAGCCATCCAGAAGGCACCTGCAGTGTTTGAAATCATCGTGAAAGTAACTGAGAATAAAACTTGTATCATTTTATATTATATATAAATTCAAGTATTTCCTGTATTTTGAATCCCACAGGCAGGTTTTGTTACCCATAAACCTAGAAAAACATATTGAGAAAGAAAATATGGGCAGTCCTCAATGCGATGGTCAGTTTGAGAGATGCTATAGGCAAAGGCCTTCCAAAGAGGGACTCTGCATTATTTTGAACACACTTCATGAGGAGCTTTGAAGCATGCTCAGTCCCTGAATTCTCACAAGCCAAATGCAGCCACATTGCCCAGCTGCAGAAAAGTTTCTGCAAACAGAATTGCAAATTTTTTCATCAGACTTGGACAGCTACATATGCAGAACTTCTAATAAAAATGAATTGAGAGGGTTGTTCTAGTTTGGCTGCAATTTGTTTAAATGCTTCTCTGCCTCCTTGTCTGTATCCTCCTAGCTAAGCAAGACGATTCATTTCAGGAGTCAAACATGAGTTTTTAAAACTATTAATTTTAAAACCCTATTAATTTTGCTACTAGATTTTACTGTATATGATCAGAATATAGTCAAGGGATTTATATTTACTTACCTTAAGGAGTCTGAAGAAAACTACATCTTCTATTATCAGTTCTTCTCGGTGGCTTTCCTAGGCCTTCCTGTAATTGGACACTGTGTAGATCTTGTGAATATGGACAACAGCTATTTGAGACTGATCAGCATAGCAGACCCATTTGATGCCATCCTCCTTAGTGACACTGGAAAGATAACGATATGAAAGTATTGGACTGTGCATTACTCACAGTAGCATTTACAAAAGTGGCCTCTAAACCAGGAGAGGGACAAGGTTACAGGTTATTTTCTTGGATTCAAAGGAAGAAGTTGAAAAAGACATTTATGTGTAGAAGACAGGATTCTTTAGTCTTAAATTTTGTGCATAATAAACAAAAATTGCTAATTAAATAGTCACTTCATGCAGCAGCTTCAATATCTTAAATTCTTGACCACTTCATCAGTATTTTTATGCTTTTCTAAGTAGATCTAAAATGCTGGCTGATGCAGGAGAGCAGTGCGCGCTCCAGTCCAGTGTTGCAGTCATCTCATCATGTTGTCCTATTAAAAATTTCCTAGCTGGGGACCTTTCCTTTTTTATTTTCTTTTCACAATTCTTTTTGCCAAACTGTGCTGCAGCTAGCAAATTGTTGAGGGTATGCAAACAATTCCAGTAAGGACAGGTGCCAGCAAAATGCATTTCTAAACTTGGGAATTGACAGCTGGACTTGTTTCCAGAATCTAGTCTATTTGGATTAGAATCTGTTTCAGTTTGTTTCTAAACAATTATTAGACATTTGCTGAAGAAACCGATTTTCCAAGTCTCCTCAGTGGAGTCTTTGCAGGTACCATAGGTTTTGAGGAATACAAAGGACGCAAGGTGCAGGTCTATATCTTTGCTTGTGGGTTCTATCTGGAAAAAGGAGTTTTTGAAAATATCAGCAAAAATTTGGAAGTTCAAGGATTAATTATGAGGAGAAGGAGAGAGAAAGAGCCATTCCTTTCCTGCTTGTAACAGAGAAGGCAAATTTACAGCAGATTCATCTCTATGACTTTTTTTGCTGTTTCCAAAAATAAACTCACAGCTGCCAATCTGAGATGCCTGGCTTTGTCAGCCTCTTCTCTTGTTGTAGCTTGCAGTAGCAAATCTAGATCTCTGTTTTGAAATGTAAACTTTGATCTCCTGATATAATTGTATAATCATGTCTTCTTCTTCCCCCATCTTCTTGGGTAGGTCCGTGTCTTTGTGAACCAGCTGTACCAGCCGGAATCAGTGAAGGATGTGAAGCAAAACCCTGACCTGCAAGCCATCCGCATTGCCTCAGTGAACCCCATTCTGGACCCATGGGTCTACATCCTCCTCCGCAAGACAGTGCTCAGCAAAGCGATCGAGAAGATCAAATGTCTCTTCTGCCGGATTGGAGGGGCTCGGAGGCAGCACTCGGGGGGGAATTTCAACTGTGTGGATGGCCGCAGGACCTCCTCTGCCATGTCAAGTCAGTCACCGTCCTTCATCTCCCGTGAGCTGAGGGAGATTAGCAGCACCTCGCAAACGCTGCTGTATCCTCCGGAGTTAAGCGAAAGCAGCATTGGCGGTCGTGTCCTGCTTCCAGGCCCCAGTGCCAGCATGGCTCAGTCTGATACCATGTCAGTAAGGACACTGCGTAGCTCGGAGACCTCAGACTCTTCTCAGGGACAGGACTCCGAGAGCATCTTACTGGTGAATGAAATCAGGTCTGGTGGCAGGGCCAGCTCTGCATCCAAGGGCAGCCCTCTCCAGGTCACCTTCCCAACAGAGACATTAGATTTATCAGAAAAGTGTATATAGACAGCCACAAAAGGCATCAACATTGGGGATACTTCCTGGTACATTGGAAACACTGGTGCAATAGATAGGTGTTTTGCCTACTTGAGGGGAGAGGGGTTCAGCTGTGCCCCAAAGGGCTATTTTCCTCTTGCCATGTGATGGGTAAATTTTTCTTAGACTACTGAGGACTGTGTGAAACAGACACTGCACTTCGGCTCTGCCATCAGAGATAGTACAAGGCAGGTCTAATGAGACTGGAAACATGAACTGCCTTGTTTTGTTTGGGGACACAGGAGACCTTCTGGGCCTCTAGAAATAGAAAGACCCATCACTATTTTATTTTCATTCTTTCTTTGCCTTTCTAAATCTGGTAGAACTGTGTTTTCTCTCCCCATGGTTGCTCAGCTATCAAGAGTGTAAGCTTCTGGTACTAGAGCTGAATATGAGGCAGCTGCTAGGAACTCAACACAGCTACTCTGAGAGCTGCCTGGGGCAGAATTTTAAAGGGTCTCACTAAAGCATGAAAATGTGAATTTTTATCATTGTATATATATCGGGATTGAAAATATTTAAAAGTCTATTCTTCTCTGTGAGAAGGTTTTGTACTAATACAAGGTATATAGAAACGATTGCCAGCCTTCTCTTCCCCCAGTATTTCCTGCTGATAAGAATCTTGGTTTAGCTTTGTTGTCCGTACTAGGTTCACAGCTGATGAGGTGACTCTCTAGCTGAGAATACATAAGCACTTTCTGAGTGAAATGGGAATATGTGCGCTATTAAGAAAAAAAAGAAAACACATCCTTTTAGTTAAGAATATTCGTTTTCAGCAGATGTACATACTAAAAAGCCAGGTCTTATTTATGTACTGAGGATGTTTCTCTTTGTAACACATCCATGCCTCTCTGAGTACTTTGGCCCATATTCTGCACACACTTAGGCACACACTTAACATCACCCATCAGAGTAGTCCCTTTGCTGCCAAGGAGTCTCCTTACGTGTAAAGTTAAGGACATATAGAAGTGCTTTCCATATCAGGACCTAAAACTTTCAACCCTTTGTTAATAGTCTTAATAGTCACTTTAGTTAAAGCATCACTGATGTAATAAAGGTATTTTTTCATAACATTTATCATTTTACTTTAAATAGTAAATAGAATTTTATGACTCTGTAATCTGATACTCCATCAAATAAATGTACAAAACCATGGAAGCGGAATCTTCATTTCAAATATATAGAAACATATCCTGGTCTTGCAGCTCTTGCAGATCATTTGTCCCTAGAGTTTTAATGGCAAACACATCACCAAAACCAGCTGTTAACCACTGACAAAAAGGAGTTCTGTGTTTTATGTTGTAAGGGTTAAGTCTTGTTTCAGAAACACTGTTTATTAAAATAATTCTGTACAGATGTTTGGAGGATGTTTTGTCAAATACTAAGTATGTTATGCTGCTTGAAGTGTTTTCATGTGAAATGCTTTATTGTAGTCTTGAGCCTTATGTTGATGTGTTTAAGCAGTTGTACTGACCAAAGTAATTTTGGAGATCACAATTAAATGGAAATGTTCTGCTTGATCTCAGAAGTTTATTTGAGACTGCCATGCAGTGCCAACTCCTCACCTTAACACACCTCCCATCTTGGAATGCTTTGTGCTCAGCTGCTGACAAAACATACTTTGTAAGTTTCCAAAACACCACAGAATGATAACCATCAGCAAGAGGCAGCTGTCTTCAAAAACATCCCCAAGAGCACCGACACAGAGTCATGGAAATTCTTCATGCAAGCAAATAATAAAAAATAAAAAACTCAGGCGTGCTCCATTGTTCTCCTTTAACAGGGGAGCAGTGTAGAAAGTGGAGCTAAATCTCTTCATAAATATTTGCAGCAGTAGCCACTTTTCCACCAGTTAAGCTGGAGAACATTACTCAAATTCCTACTGCAGCTACAGTTAAAGATCTGCCTGAATTCTTTGCAATTAAACCACTTAACTATGGTCTGTTGCCTACCAGTGACCAACAAATTGAATATACTCATAGTACTTCCCAAGACAGGAAACACTCCCTGGCAGAGCAGGAAGGTGGACCTACCACCTGCACCAACACTGGACCACACCTTCGCAGCTGGCCCAAGCAGCACACCAGTGTTGTCCATACTGTATGCAATGACAGAATTAAATATCTACGTGTATAATAAGCATATAAATAAGCAAGGGCTTATTATTTAAAATGGGGCTTATTTTACTTATCATTTTATTAATACTGTTACATTATTATTCTACGCATTCTACGCATGGTCTGGAAGAGCTTTAAGCAAGAATAGACCATCTTAAGTAGCTGACCTTAGCAAACACACGATAAGCCTGAGGTGTTCCTCCTGCCCATGGCATTGCTGGTGTGTCGGCAGTGGACTGGATGCATAGCACACATCAACACGATCTCCCTCGCTAATGAACTCAAGGATTCCCAACAAGCCCACTACTCCCAACCAGCCCACTATAAAGTCTCCTGAGCAATACTGGGAATGCCTGCTGTGTGGCTCAATGATGGAGCACAAAGACAAAATGTGAGCACCCGTACTGCTTAGTTGCAAACGCAGATGGGTATTCAGAAGTAGCCTGGCTAAAAGGACTGAGCAACTGTGCCTTTGTTTAGAGTGACAGACTGTTAGATTTCCATCACCTGCCTGACAGTCCCATTCAGCTTTGATCCCCCCCATATTGTCATTACTGGATTATCTTCTTCAGCCTCCCTGAGCACAAGTCTCATAAAATAAAGCTACAAGTTTACAGACATTAATTTGTCACATGGAAGTTAAAAAAAAGGGTTCTTTTCCTGCAAATTATTATGAGTAGTTTCCATACATTCAAAAGGGCTTCCCTTCTCACACAGAGATACATATACTCCAAAAGAGCCAATCTATCTTCCACATCTGTATCCCTCTTCCTCAGTCCTTTGTGTTCACAGAAAATGCACTAATTTGACATTCAAATATTTCTCTTACAAAAGTTTTATCTCCCCAACTCCACACTGCTAGTCCTGTCACTGGCACCCTCATTCCCTCACTTTCAGCAGTCTGTCCTGCCCACATGTCCACTCCACCATTTCACAGAACCTTTTCCTTACAGAGCTACTGCAAGACCTCCCACCCCATTACCACACTCTAAACCCCAGCCCTAACTCAATTTAAGCCCCTGTCCTGTGCTGGGACCTAGAGAATCTACACATCACAGGCAGGATGACAGCTGATATCTGCAGGAGGCAGTAGTTTCTATGAAAACTTGTATTTTAATTTGAATCTCCAATCAATAATACAAGTTAGCAATATGATTGGGCCCAGGTTTAGGGTGTAGGATATACTGACAGAGGGCTTAGACTACAACAGTGGGCTACAGGATCGCATTTTAAATCAGGCTTGCACATCTCTGCTGTCTGCAACACTAGTGCTGCCTGACCCAAATCAGTGCTATAGCTGCAACCCCAAAGTGCTAATAAAAGCAATGTAATCCACTGTCTTCAAATGTCACCAGCCATCATCCGAATCAAGAAGATTTCTACAAAGTTTTTAGTTCTGCTCCTAGACACAAATGCAGATCTATTATACTTCAGGCACATTTACTCTTAGAGCTGTTAAATACCACCAGACCTTTCCACTCCTAGGCCTTGTTCTAGACCTGCCAGGTTTACCGTATCTGGAAACCAACTGACATCTACCTTACCTGCTTTCTGAACCCAAACTGTCAACTCATTCCCCACTTGTAATCTTTCCCCTTGATCATTTACCCTCTACAACCTTTAGAGGTCCTAGAGCTGCTGCTCTTAGAAAATCTAGCCCTCAAAACCAGGCCAGCATAACTGGCAGGACCCAGCAATCATCTGTGCTCATAAGCTCCTCCCACTTCTAAACTAGCCCTCACTGGAGATACCACAAGCCAAGAACTCCAATCCATGTGAGAACGTGATGTTAACATGATACCAACCTACAATAAACACATGGTGCTGTAACCTACCAACAAACCAAGCCCACATGCTTTTCCTTTCCTGTGCCCGAGTCCTAACTATGCTTATTACAGTTTTCCAGCTATTATATGACTTCAAATTAAATTAAGACAGCACCTGCCCTCAACACTAGTTTTTACCTCCTTCCCTTTGTTTTGGGGATCTGGGGGCACCTACCTTGTATGGCCAGGTAAATTTCCCATGCTGCCTCTATCATGATAACCATCAACAACAGATATTCAAGACAACTTTCAGGAACTAAAAGAGTAGAGGAAACTGTTACATTTGCTTTTTTCCCCTCCACAACTACTTCTAACACCTGATCTCTTACACTATTATCAAATTAAAGTCACTGCTGTTGTATCTGAGTCATACTTTACCCTCTAGTGTTGTCAGAAAGGATTTGTTCTCCCTCAGTATAACCTATGTTTAAGTTTTATAAAGATACTTATCTCTGTCTATTAGAGTGGAATTCATCTGCCCTGTTTCAGCATTTGAAGTTAACTGCCAGTCAGTCACCTTCAGCTTAGTTTGTAGGCAATGGAAATAAGCACCTTGGGAGGCTGATTCAACTCATTCTAAGATACTTATCTAACACAAGGAATATGAATGGCTCTCTGAGGCTGCACATTTATTTTCACTGGATATAAAGGGATTCAAAGGGAAAAAAAAAAAATTAAATCACAGAATCATAGAATGGTTTGGGTTGGAAGGGACCTCAAAGCTAATCCAGTTCCAACCCCCTTGCCACAGGCAGGGACACCTCCCACCAGCCCAGGCTGCTCAAAGCCTCAACCAACCTGGCCTCAAACACTTCCACGGAGGGAGCATCCACAGCTTCCCTGGGCAACCTGTGCCAGTGCCTCACTGCCCTCACAGGAACAAATTTCTGCCTAATATCTAATGAAAACTTACTATTATTTCAGCTTAAAATAATTAGCCCTTGTCCTACCCCTGCACTCCCTGATAAAGAGCCCTTCCTCAGCTTTCCTGTCATCATCTTTGTGGCCTCCTTTGGACTCAGTCTAACAGATCCATGTCGTTCCTGTGCTGAGGACTCCAGAACTGAACTCCAGGTGAGGTCTCATGGGAGTGGAGTGGCAGAATCACCTCCCCTGACCTGCTGATCACTCTTCCTTTGATGCAGCCCAGAATACAGTTGGCTTTCTGGGCTGCAGGCGCAGATTGCTAGCTCATGTTGAGCATCTCATCCACCAGCATCCCCAAGTCCTTCTCTTCAGGGCTGTTCTCCACCTAACCTACTGTTGTTGAGATTTCCTGTTCGACGACACTGCACCACTTCAGCATTTTCACATATGATTCATATAGAAGCTACTGCAGCCAGTGCCACCAGTGATGACGATAAACAATAAAAATAAATTCCTGATGGCTAAGTGGGAGTGTGTTTCACAGATATCCTATTAATATAGCCTTTGTCCTTCGGGTTCCTTGCATTTGGATACTCCTGAGAGGTTTAAAAGCACTGACCACTACCTTTTATTAAACATTTTTTCTGAGATGTCTTTTTTTTTTACTGTAACGCATTAACATATTCAGCAGAGACAGAAGAAGGCAACTGATTAATTGAGTAATAGTCAAAAATGGTCAGTGGTAATCCTTTTTCTTTTTATGACCAAAAGAATAAAGAGGCATCAATCAGCAGAGAAGTCAATATTTTATTCAAACAGGTCCAAAAAATCCCATACATGTAAAACATGGCATGCTGTACAAAAAACAATGTTGAAATTATCAAATTTTGAACTTCTTCCCAGACTGACAATAGTGTCACAGGAACTTATCTGCTCTACAGTGCTCCACAAAACACTATGTTCCTGACAATAATTAGAATTCATAACCTAATCTAATTAGAAACAAAACACATTTAGTACAGGGGATGGAAACAACCACCTTTTGAACCTGGTATCTCCATACTGCCAACTGGTGTAGATGCACAGCGCGGTTTGGCCCCACAGTGCTGAAGTCAACAGGAATTTTTTAAATCATTTCAGTGGAAACAGATTTTGTGATAACATGGACCTCTGGAAAGAAGGAAGCTGCCCTTCCTGTATTGGTAAATACATAACACTGATGCAAGTATAAAGCACAAAGAAAGAAAAGATGTGTTGGATTATAGCTGAGCTCCTTCAAAATGAAAACATACCCCAGCAGCTCTAAAGTATTTCCTTTTCTAGTCAGAGAACATCTTTTCTTTGAAGAAATCTGTCCAAATCCTTCTCATACTAACTCTTCCTATGGCTGAACAGATTGTATGATTTAGGTTGCTAGGAAGAATAAGACTAAGAAATTCTTCAACTAGAACATTTTAAGCTATCAAACCATATCTTAATCAAATGCCTATTCAGTAAGCACTTATGATCTATTTCTGGACTAAATGAACACATAAAAAAGCAGCATGGTGCTGTTTTACATTTCTTAGGATATTTTAGTTGCTGTAATTAGAATTATTTTGAATACTCTGGAGATGTTAAGAACTGTAAATGTTTTGTGTGTGTGTGCAAGCAAAAATGTAAAAATTAACATAAATACAAAAATATATTCAGGAAGAGTCTTGCAAAAATTAATTAAATCTTAGTAAGTAAAACATGGCAATTAAGTTTTTGAAAGGGGCAATTAATTTCTGCACAGACTGTCCTTTTAAAGGTTTTCAGCTGTAAGTATGATCTGAGTTAAATAATTTTTCTACAATATACTTTATATTGCAAAAATCACTATGCTTCTCAAGCAATATTATTTCCTTTTACATGAGTTACTTTGAAAAATGCAATGACTGATTTAAAAGGTTTTACTCGTCTACAAAACTATTATTCAAATGTTTTTATCATGTAAAATGTTACCAAAATCAAGTAGAAATGATGTGTTCCTAATCCTGAGTTCACCAGGAATTCTTCAGTTGACAATTTTTTCCAGTCCTTTTAGGAGGTGACCATCTCCACCATGTGTCCAAGATAATGAAGAAAGAGTAGTTTCAGCACAGAGCACAAAGAAACAGCCTGACTTTGTTCCTCTAAACTGCTTGTGTAAGGAACTAACAGCCACCTTCCCCTAAAGAAAGATGAACGTTAAACTAATCTCCTATGTTATGCCTCTTAGTTAATAAAATGTGGATACAGCATCCAAAATAATAATAATTTTAAAAAAGATAGAACAGGAGAATCAGGCAAAGCTGTCCTGAAAACCTGGTTCACTAAGAAAGTATTTTAAATTGTAGGTCACAAAAATCAGGAAAAACAAATGGACTCCCTTTATCAGATTAGCCTCACCAGGAAAGAAAAAGCTAAAGGTAATACACTTCAGACTACCCATTTCCAACTCCAACAATTTTACTTTTCCTGATGTCTGTAGCACAGCACTCAAGATAAAGAAAGGCCAGTTTCAGTCTCAGCTGAACATTCTTTCTTCTGGTAAAACATTGAGTAATAAGTAAGTATCCAGGGGCTTGTTTCGGAGAACATTTCCTTTCATCTAATCAGAAAGTTTTTAACCCATTCACCTATGAAAGCAACTTAAAGGTTTCTATCGATTTCATTGACCACAAATCAGATGCCAGACTTATCACACATCCACAAGAAAAATAATAATCCATATCCACTTCATAGGAAACTTCCTCATAGAAATAGTAATCTTAATGAAAATAAAAACTTCTTATAACAGACAACAGTTCACACTTCAACTGGAAGATGAATAACAAATAAGGATTGAAATATATTTTTTAAAGATCCCTTTTTCTTTTCCATTTTAAAGGAAAGCTTATTAATTACCATGAAAATGCAGACAATAACTTGTAAAATTATGAAATACATAGATGAAAATTGTTAAGCATTTTAACATTACATTTGCTCATAAGACTTTCATAATCAACTCCTGGCTTTCCTCTCAAAAATACAGATGGAACAACAACTCAGGTCACTACTTCTTCAATTTACAAAAGTAAAACAACTTTAATTCTTTAACTTTGGTAGGCTCTCCCTCTGCTTAAGAAACAAAACCAAAGCAATCCCAATACAATAAATAACACTAGTTCTTAAAACAGTATGGCAACCTATAAGGCTGCCCTATCGGGCTCTGATGAAGAGGGTTTCATCAGGAGTTGTAGGGCAATCCTCCTTCTCAGTAACAGTCTCCACTGTGCCTGAAGCAGAAACAATCACTACCGTTTTAGCTGCTGAAAGAGCTTTCTCCTTCTCTGCAATGGCAGCACAGACTGCCACAATCTCATCACTTTCAAAGTCATAGTCTGGGATTGAGTCTTGTGCAAGCTTGTTTCCTTTTGCCACTGCTTGCACTGCCTCGGTCTTCGTTGCCTTCTGCTGCTCATGTAGTTTTCTTGCCCATGAAAGGTCCTCTTTCCATACTTCAGGGTTCATTGGAAAGATGTGTAAGGATACCTGGAAACTTCGGATTGCCTATAAACCAGACAGGAAAGAAACAAGGATTTGAAACCGGAAGCTTTAAAGCCTACATATTTCAACACAGAAAGTAACAAACAAATGAAAACAAAGACATACATCATTCAAAAAAAAGAAAAAAACCTGGTTTTACTCCAGCCTATCTTTAGTGGAAATATCCTCCCTCACCAATAAGTTCACTAGCAGTGTTACTCCCAAACAACCATGCATACAATGTCTGAAAGTACCAAGAACACATGAACAAATCAGACACCTGGCAAAAAGGGCACAAATAAAATACCTATCTTAATAATACTGTTATAATGTCAAAAAATATGACATGTAAAAAATCATGTTTTAATTAAAAATAGAAAAGTAAAAATAATTTTTGTTTTGATGGTTTTCTACTCCACTTTTCTCCTATCATCAGATGTAAAGGAAGGCAAAAGCAGATAGATATGATTTAAAGAAATACAGAAAAGGGATGACTGGGATTTCAACTATTGCTAATATTGCTGCTTTTCAATTAGTATGTGGTCATTTCACATACAAATCTAGTACTACGGTAATCCTAGCCGCATGATAAGCGCTTTCCAGAACAGGCTTGTGGTTGCAAACACACTTACCTAAAATTAGACTAATAAACTCCCAACTTGGAGAGTTGTTCTAAGAAAGAACTCCCGTAATCTTATAAAAGTGTAATATTAATACAAGTAAGGCTAGTTGATACTGTTTCTCCTGTCTTTCAGCTCAACTGGGAAAAGTCCCACAAGTACAATACTCAAGACAGAAGTTGTTAAATATAGAAAAGGTGACCATCTAATCCAGCAGATGTGTTATTCAGCAATAAGCAGAGATTGCTACAAGACTGGAAAAATGCTAGACCAAGAATTACAACTGCATTAGATTTACACATATATTAATAGTGAAAAGGTCAAGACTGACCTTACCTACTCAAATTCGTGTATGTACATTCAGGCACGCGTGTATTTCACATGTATGACTGTATGGTCAGTTATGGAAATGACCATCTGAGTGGCCAAACTCTTGTGTGATGATGTATAGAAGCTGCCCTGTAGGGTGGGAAAACAGTGATGATATGGGTTTGGATTATATTTGGGAAGAGTTCCAGCAACTTGCATATGAAGACTTCAAAGACATGAACAACCATCGAATTCCATATTCTGCTGTAATTTATAAATTCTTAAACCACGCAAATTAATTTGAAAAATCACAACTTTTCATCCGTATTGACAAAACTACCTATTAATCCTTCTGCTGGCACAGATTAATACACAAACTCCATATGACGTGAACTCAGCAGAGAAACAGATACAAATCAGATTTAAGAAATGCTGATTATGCTATCAGTATTACTGCTGTTGCAATAGGAAGCCTTTCAGTTCCAGGAAAAAAAAAAATAATACTTATTATTCATCCACAGCCAGCTCTGAAGTGTAGGATCATGCAGTTTAATTCTTGCAAAAGTGTCATTTAATTCAACTTCACAGCTTTTAATTTCCAGTGACAGATGAGCTACAAGAAAAGACTAAATGCCTTTTTTTTTTTCTGTTGAAAATAAAATATGAACAAATACCATCTGCTTTTAAGCTTTCCAGGAAAGAGGCCTCCTAATTAAAACCTGTCTATATAGATACATTCATGCACAATAAACAATACTAAACACAGTAATCAAATATAAGGTAACATTTAACAAGCTGAGAAGCTGCCTTGATAATTCATTCCTGCTACATCAGCACATGATGGCATCAAGGAGCTGGCAGAAAAAGTCCCTTGTGTGCCTGCACAGGAAGGCCTGCAGCATCTGGATCAGATCCGCCTCACGGACACCAAAGTAAAGCCAGCTGGCTACAATGAGGCAGTGCGCTGCTGTTGCTTCATGGGCATCCCTAAAGAGCTGCCCAGCTCCCAATGCAGCCAGGGCAGCCACTTCAAGTTTCTCTTCAAGGTGCCTCTTCCTCACTTCCACAGCTTCCTTCTTCCTCTTCTTTTGAAAAAATAAATTCCTATCCTCTTCTTGTATTTTATTCTGCTTCGTTTCCTAAATATCCTTTTGAATCAACTCACTTCTTCCCAGCCCTCCTTCCTTGGAACACGTACTGCCTCTCTGCCTTTACACCTCAGTAAGCATCCCTGCACTGCAGCACGCTCTGCAGAAGTCACCGCTTCAGGCTGCCTTTACCATAGGTCTGTACACTATGCTCTAATATAGGCATGGCCTTAATCCAGGATGACTGAAGGAACAAAAAAGATCTATCCCATCATAGAACTTTACATATTTAGCCCAAAACATGAAGCCTGAAGTACAGTGCTCTTAACTCGCAAATCAAGAAAACCCAGCAGGATGGAAAACATTTTCTTCCTTATTACTAATCTATACTGCTAAAATTATGACAAGGAATTTTAAAATAAAGGCAAAACAACTTTCTCCCCAATCCCAGTTTTTCCTACACTCTGCACCTGTTTTTGCTAATGCTTTTAATTGTAAGATCTAAATGATGACAAGAAGGACTTCACCATCATGGTTAAAGCCTGAAAACTTCTGAGAATTTGACAAGAGCAAGACGAGGTGCCAACTAACTTAGCGCGGAATGCTCTCAAGAATCAAGCACCCTTGTTAGAAATGTAGCAGAAATGGCATTTAAACTTTTGGACACTTCTTGCACTTCTGCATTCTTCAATAAAAATAAAAATCACCACTGAATAGAAAATATTTTCATGCATTAAAAAAAATCATTAGGTGGGTTATCAAAATATATTTTTGACTACAACAGTGGTTAAAAAAAAAAGATTACACCACAGCAGCTGGAGACTGCAGGACTAACACAGAACCTCTAGGGAAGCCAGGCTCTTACCTGTAACTGGGTAGGACTGTTTACAGCTATTGAAAAGAATGTAATAGAACCCCACTTGAACTGACAAAGCATTTTATTTTTTCTCTGACTTAATTACTTCCCAAACACTACGGGCTAGCATGTGTATGTAGCTGGAGTATAGTACAAGATGGAGTTGGCAGGACAGAAATATGCCCTGTCACGTTTTATTTTCAAAAGAAATCTCTATTATCAAGTCCTGAAAGGGAACACAGTACCACCGCAAATGCAGCAACAAGAAATTCTAGGCCAAAATTATAAAACAAAGAGCAGTTTTTAAAACTGCATTGTCTTTTTTTCATTTATGCACATAAATATCAAATACACTAATACAATGATAAAGTTAAATATTCCATCATTATAAAATAATCCAGATTTTACTGTGCTTAGAAGAAAGATTACCGTAGCAGTGTAATTAAATATTTTAAACTCATATAAAGATCTAAAAATAAAATCTAAGTTATTTATCCCCTTAAGTTGATAGGAACACAATCCAAAGCATAGGCCTGTTTGCTTTCCAATGAAAAGTCAACCATTACTTTCCTTTTGTTTATCAAACTCTTTGTGTCTACACGCTTACATTAGTAACATTCTGAAAAAATCTCTCACATTCAGAATGACTCATGTTAATTAGCTGGGTTCCAATAAAACGCAGCAATTCATCTCTTTGCTAGTAACTCCTATCATATGTAAAAGACCTAAAACTCTTTCTTTTAAAAGAAATAAAAGGGCCAGTCTGAGGATTCATATTATCAAGGCTTGATTCCTTTTACAAAATGTATTATAGTATCACACTTACAGACTGCTAAACCACTAACTACTTAATAACAAGACAGCAAACCACATCCTTCAAAACATCAAAAAAAAGTATGTGCGGTTTTTTCGTATTTATGCAATTGCCCAGGTAACTTCTTGTAATCTTCAGTACTCCAGATCTGACTGGCCACAGCCCACAATAGGATAAGCTTAAGCCATGGAATCAAAGAATGGCTGAGGCAGGCTGGGACTTTCCAAGGTTACCTGGGCCAACCCCATGCTCAAGTAGGGCCACTTGGAGGTGGGTGCCCACGCCCATGTCCAGATGGTTTATGAACTTCTCCAAAGTGGGAAACTCAGTCAGTTTCACTTGCTCCATTTTGTTGTTTTGGGGTTTTTTTAATGATGCTTTCATCTCTATTTTTAGTCTGCTTGTTTAATTGAAGTGTGGGGCTCATTCTGCCTCATGGGAAGAACTGTTCTAATGAAGATATCAGTTTGAAATTGTTACTGCTTAAGTTGTCATCACCAATACAGTAAATAACATTTGTAAAAAAACCCTCACAATTAAATGAGAGAAATATTGCAAGCAAGAAATTATTATATTGCACAGCACATAGTATAAATTAGATTTGTTTGGAAGCTGTATTTTAGACCTGGGAATCTGAAATCAAAATACAGTAAATTGTTCTTTTCCTAAGAAAAAGTGCATCATCCATCATGAAGCAATAGATATATTTATACCAGACCATTTGGCAGGATGTGGGTAGTGAAGACAGACATCAGTGGGGGGAGAAATGAAACAAAGAAACAGAAGAAGCTCTTGAGAAGGGTAGTAATTCTCAAATCTCAAACATTATCAAAAAGCCCTGACATATACATTTTATTATTTCTTCTAAAAGATTAAGGTAATAAAAAGCCAACGGGAATAGGATAATTACGACTTCCATCACCTGGTCAAGAAGCCTCCACAGGTTCAATAATTATGAACCTTTTAAGACTCCTCCAGTCTTAACCTTTTAAGAACCCTTAAAAATTGATTGGTTCAAAAATAAATAGTGAATGTTATCTCTATTTCAGAAGAACTCCCCAAGTTGTGAATGGCAAAGAAGTAGGAACACCCAGTACTATAGTACTGGAAACACCAACAGGAGTTTACCCACCCCTGGCCTTCCTACTCAGAAATCAAAAAACTGATTCAACTTTAGCTCAAACCAGAAAAGACATATAAACACACTCCAAGGGCAAACTTCCTGGTGATAACTCCTCCTCCCTTTCTATTTGCAGACAGTAAGGTCCCTACAAGAACTACAGAAGCACCTGTGTTTTGTTTCAGATGAATAATGTGCTTTAATGCAAAGCTCCGATTGTTCTCACTTTCTGACAAATGCTTTTGTTTGCACCATAGAATAGTGTGAGACTACGTAAACTAGATTCCTTTCTGATTAAGCTCAACAATGCACTCCAACAGAGCACCTGAAGTGCTCCAAAGAACAGAGCTACTCTGAAGTAAAAGAAAATGAATATAATGTGGACATTACGTCCCCAGCACTAATAACTCAAGATATCCAGTCCTGCTGGTGTCATCTGACTTGCCAATGTAGACAAAACTTACAGAATCTAGTGAGCAGATGTGGTGGTATAACTGTAATAGTTACATGTTATGGTATAGTTATATATATGTTATACTGATATCTATAATTCACAGTACACTAAGTGCAGCATTTTTTAATAGAATAAGCAGCATCAGTTACCTAGGATTTTTTCAGGTAATAAAACTTTGAATTTCCTGAGATTAATGCATTTAAAAATCTTAGAGATAATTTACAGCAACAATTTCAGGCACATAAAAGGGGAAAAAAGATTTATAGATTGAAGATCCAGACAGGACAGACAATCTACTCCCACCTCCTACACCATAAAAGCCATGGAATGCCACTAGTTATGTGATGTGATGCAGATATGCATGGATTTATATTAAGCATTTCATATTACGATACTGCAACAACATAAGGTAGCACACTACACACCTGCAACACAAAGCTTTTTTCTTGCATTATACTCATCATTTGGCTTTTTCTTTCCTTGTTTTTTTTTAATTAGTGCTCCTTAATACATTTTAGAAAGAAACTGGGTGTGCATGATCTGCTAGCCCCCCACAAAAAAATACTCACTACTTTTTTATTCTTGAAAATTTTCAATCCAAGCACTATAACTTTGCAAAAACACTCTAAATTAACAACAAAATTATTTGTATCAAAACACTACACAGCTACTTCTATCAGAATCCAAATTGAACCAGTATCCCTTTTTTATCTGAGAGCTCATGATAAATAATTTCTCTAATGCACTTTCGTGAACATGTCTGAATTTAAAAGTTCATTCATTATGTTTCCACACTAGCAGAAAACTAGTACACTGTATACATTACGTTATTATACATATCCCTGGAGGTATTTAAAAAGACGTGTAGATGAGTTCCTTAGGGACACGGTTTAGTAGGGAGACAGGTTTGGTTGGACTTGATGATCTCAGAGGTCTCTTCCAAACTTATGATTCTGTGATTCTGTGATGATTTACAGATGTATATCTGTAGGCAGAGGGTGATCTGACATGAGAGAAGAGTCTCCCTTTGCATCACAGTACGTAGCCAAGACAAGCACCATGGCATACAGCTGCGGCTAGAGAAAAAATGCACTCCAGCTACTGCAGAGCATCCCAGCCTTTTTGTTGTCTTATTAAGAAAAGAACCAACTTCGGCCACCACTTAGGGTCAAAGAGCCAGAGGAAAGCATGAATGAGCACATATGATTTGCTGCAACTGATACAGAAGAGCAGGAAGACAAGGCAAACAAGATACTAGAATTGTATTAGCAGGCTTGTATAAAACTGAGCCTGAACATCACTGGGACTTCACGGTACCCTCATCTTTAAACTAAGGTGAGCTGCACCGTAGCAGTACAGTACTCACAACGTAATATGTGAAGTTATGTCAACATAATTATTATATTGCATAAAGCCACCAGGTAAATATAATAGATAACACAAAAGCCTTTGAGTTAGGCAGGTCTTCCACAAGCCCAGCAACAAAACAACACAGGGAGCATCTGTGAAAAACTACAAAGAAAAAGGGAATATTGGACATAAATAATAACAATCTTTATCCTTGCCTGCTTTCAGGTTACATGAGAATATTCAGCTACCTTGTTATTTCTCTGCTTTCATTCTCTCACACGCAGTTCAGAGGATGTGGTTTACAAATTTAGCATATTAATGTTGTCGGTTTCCCTACCAGTGCTATCTCTCCCAATCCAAGCTGAGCACGCCCTAGCGTCTGCCAGGCATCCCAGGAGCGTGGGTTTCTCTGGACCGCCATTTCTGCTGCATTCACTGCTGGAAACATTTCATGTAAAGACATCAGGACCTATGACAGAAAAAAAAAATAAGATGAATAAGAATAAGCAAAACTGAAAACAGACATAAGCTTTCTGGGATTATCCAACCAACCACCATTGCTTCAATAATGAACAACAGGTTTATCTCACCTACCTTTTTCTAGTTTAAAAGTTAGATGACTAATCTCACATAGTCACCCGTATTCATTCCACAGCCCACGGAGAGAAACAGGTGTGCTACATGATTCATCTGAACCACTTAAGCAACTCTATTAGAAGTAGATTAATTGCTTCTGAAGGTGTCCCTCCCTCTCTTTTCCTCCCTACAAACCTCACATTCTGTAAAAGCACAGCACAATACACAGAAGGACAAACACATTTAGAATTAAACACAATAAGTAAATAAGTATTGTTGAAGAACTCCTGGATCATATTTTTCTTTCTTAATAGAAGACTGGAACCTACCAAATGAAGTTCCAATGCACATGATAAAATTACAGAAACAATTTCTGTAATTCAGCATGGAAACCACCCTTAACAATGACTGCTGTATTTGGAGATTAAGTATTCTGCAATAGTAAAGCCTATGTTAGACATGAAATCACCTACATTTAAAGAAAAAAAAAAAAGTGGTTTCCAAATGTGGAAATCTTTTTTACTCAGCAGTGTAGGTTATTGTCAGCTTGTTACCATAGTATTCTACTCCTTTCATTCAATCTCCATACCTAAGCCTATAAATCATAGTTAATGGTACATAACGTGGCTCAGAGCTTGCTGTATTTTTCCAAGACCACCATAAGACTGGCACATTACCTGAAGACCTGCATCACTCTGAGATCATGATTTCAAACACCCACATACTATGGTGATAGATACCAGCGTAATAAACAAATGACAACTGCATTCCTATGCTATGATGAGAATGTCAACCACAAGAGTAAGAATCATGTGTGGGCAACCACTTTCATCCCAACTGACCTGCAAACATGATGAATAATATTAGAACATATTGGGACTATTGCTGAAGTTCAAAAATCACTTATTTAACCTTACTGTTCTACGGTATATTGAACAGATAAATATGTGTGTGGAGTAGAGGAGGATTCAACTGCAATAATCTTGAGTATTCAATCAATGTAAAGTACCTGCATAGCATTGAAGTGAATACAGCAAAAAAAACCCCAAAGCTTTACTATAGAAAGTAGTTCTGTACCTAAGAAACACAAGAAGCATAGCTTTCAATAAACCATTTGGATCCATACTCCCGCTGTTCTAATAGGACGAAATATTTCATAAACTATTCCTGATTCTCTTTAACTCTATTTAATTCCATATTGTACACTGCAAGTACCTAAAAATCTTTAAAAAACAACCCACAACTGTATGTCATGTTATTTTCCCTTTTTCTTCAACAAGTCTCGGTCACTGTGCTTTGGAAGCAAAGTTTGCAATGAATACTTTGTATTTTTCCAAAAGTTTCAGTTCAACTGTATTTTTGTGTGCAGTTTCTCTTAGGTGCTGTGAACTGAATCGAATTGTCACTAGTGGACAGATGTACATCCTATGGAGAGAAAGTGATTCTGCATCTCTCAGCTAGGTCTTACATTAACCTCTTAATGTGTCTGTTCTCATAAGAAAAAACAAATCTAAGTGTATGCTCAACTGAACATTTTTATGCATCCTGAGAATTCACTATTTCCTATCCATACTTTCTACTGCCAGGCAATTCCAAAACATCTACATAAGTATTTAGGAAGTCTTTTGTCGTTTTTAATGAATTTTACTGCTTTGTTTATTGAATTGTGACTTCACTAATAAAAGGCAATTATTCCACTTTCATCTAATTATGACTGTTGTGTGTACTAATTCAGACAGCTGCTTTAAAAATGCTCTTCTGGATCATGGTGGGAATTACTGTGCTCCTACTATGGCATCAGCTTCTCAATGCAAATTTTAATTTATATGCATTTTGTCTAGCACAGGTGGTTTTTTTCAGTTATTAATAAAATGACTCAGCTCTACTTTTCAGACATTATTAAAGAATATACCACTTTCCTACACTTCGGTCTTCAGGTCATCAAAATGAACACACAACAGCAGAGCAGCCTTGCCCTGAATTACTCTACCCATGACATTATTATCACTTTAATAAAATACCTCTGCACACTAGATACCGCTGCTATTTGTAAACTGAAACAGGAAACCGTTATTCTACATCTGGAAAGTCATGCTGAAAAAGGGATAAAACCCACCACTAGCATAAAGACTTCTTCTGCACTAATTTAAGAAGAGGTCACTGGGGCAGGCCACATGGATAAGATAAAGCCAGATAGGAACCATGTACCCCTTTGTCATACAACATGCCTGTCACATGCTCAACACGCAGCACATCAAGCATCAATCTGTGTATATACATCATACCTCGATAACACACAGTCCAGTGTGGTCTCCATTTCGCTAATACCGTTAAGTACCTAAACGGTTATTGTCTCTCCTTACACATGCGCCTCTTAAGAAGCGTACAAAAAAGGGAAAGCCAGGTTGTAGCTTATGGGAATTATGCTGGTGGCCTTTATCAAAACACAGATTTCTCATCTCGAAGTAGCTTAACATATCAGTCTGACAAAAGCCCACAATCATATTTATAGTTCTACAGACAGCATTTCATGCATAGCATATACTTCAGTACTTATACATACTTGAATAACACAACGGAACGTAACATAACATTACTTGAGTTCTGTGTGACAACAGAAGATGTGAGGCTTATTTTCAAGCAGGGAGATACTCTGAAATACTACTTCCACTGCATTTCAGATCTTCTTGCATAACGCATCACTAGTTTAATCATACCTAGAATTGAATTCCTTGCCTCCTTCAGAAATCATCCTACTTTCTTTTATCTGTAGTGCTGTCATTACTATGACAGTATAATTTTTAATTTTCTCTTCCTTCACATAAATTTTGTTTACATTTATGTCTTGTTTAAAAGCAAGGTTATTTTGCTATCTGCAAAACTCTTCTCATTGTTTTGATTATATTCTCTTTATTGGTTTCCTTGCTCCCTACATATCACGTCATAATGGACCAAAGTCCATTTGACAATAAAAAATCAGACATTCAATGAATGTCTTGCTCAAAGACTTGCTCCCACTTTCTACTGTATACAACTTGATCTTCTCCTCTTGTTTTGAGAATTTATTTTATTTCCTTTTATCTACCTCTTTTTCAATAAGTTAGTCTTATTTTATTTATACCAACTTTGGATCAGCATAATGGCCTATTTTTCTGCTTCCTACAGAGACCCGCAAGTATTCTTTCATTTCAGTCCACATGCTTGAAATACTCGGGCTGATCAGAAAACTTATATTTTCACTCAGATGTGTGAGTGAAAGATGAATATGGAAACCAGTAGCAGTCACCTGATCTGAGCAGAATGCCTGCTGCTGCTCTTACCTTTGCTCAATTTTATCTGATTGCCACAGTCACTTTCTTTTTAAGTTTGTTTACACTAAGATATTTATCTTCAGTAACTGTTTTGAAATAGTTGTTCTGTAGAAAAAAGAATACACAGAACACACCTCCATTGCGTATTTGATTGTTTTTCAATCATAGAGATAATACTTCAGTAGAAAACATTTTTAGAATTGATCAAACAATAAGAAAAAAAACACTGCAAAGCACAAAAAACATGTCAAGACCCTTATGCATCTATATATTAAAAATGACTAGAAGGAAATGTCTTATATATTCAGTAGGTTGATTTTCAGAACTTACTTTATTGCAAGATAGACTTCACTCTATCACATGCATTAAAACAAAGAACATACATGTCGCAATTACTTAGTTTAACAGACCTAGCTTAAAAAAAAATATATGAGAAACATTAGAAGAATTAGAAGAACTCAAAGGGAAAAGAAACAATTAAACATAGCAACTGTCATCAGGAGACTGACCAAGCACTAAATATCCAGGCAGTACAATGACCCATCCTGTCCTACCCACAATATTTTGGAAGTGTTATGAATCTGAGTAAGTCCTGGTTTTAGATGAGCTCACTGGTTTGAAATTGAATCACTATATATAGATACATTCCAAGTCCAGTGAAACTGACCCAATTCTCTCTTCCATCCAGAAACTCATTTCAAAACACTGATAAAATTCTTCCTACACATAAGCAGTTTACATTTATCAGTGCTGTAATGCAATTACCACTGTACCGCACAACAGTGCTTTTTCCTCTAGATCTTTCTGGTGTTTACATCAATGTTTGATGGTAAACTCTTCTCATTACATCCCTGTTTGAAAACAAATAAAAAACAAGCCCCATTTAAAAATAATCAGCAATTACTAGCTGATGTGTTATAACCTAAACTTGGGATTGCAAATCTGGTCATGTCTTAGGAACCTTATCATTTCTTAAACTGGAAAAGGGATGGCTGGAAGTTCATATTTCTTCATGGAGTTCAAGTTTAGGAAAAACTTTAGGAGATGGGAAATTGAATTATTTGAATACAAGTATGATGGGTTTGACCTATTTAAAAAGTAAAATAAAATATAAAAGAACTACATCTGAAATTCTGGTCCTGTTCAATGAATGCAAATTGAGGATGTAGGGTTGTAGAGAAAACAGATCCTCAGATAGCTGATTACAAACATTCAAAAAGCTTATTAAATGGAGATAAACCTGACTGTTTACATTTGTATTTACTTGTTTCTATAAATATCTATAAATAATGGTACTGTTACTTTAGGAATCCTGTCATAGTTTCACAGCGTGTTTGACAATGTTATCTGAGATCTGAGGTGGAAGTATCACAGGGTGAGCAACGTGAACCAGGCAAATTCTCAGGATTAGTGCAGAATAGCAGAGTGTCTGATTCCCAAGGGAGTTTACTATATCATAATGTATTAAGTCCTTTGATATCTCTCTTCATCCAAAAAAATAACCCTACATGGTCCAGCACAAAAATGTTCAGACTCAAACTCAAAGAATTTCTCAAAGCCCGTTCCTTCTTTTTTGTAATTCAAAACAACAATAAAATAACCAGCCAATGTTTAATAAACTACACCCACAATGAATTTCAAGAAGTCCTAGTGACTACATTAATATAGTCTTCATACACTTCTTTGAACACACTTACAATACTATTAGCTAATGCTAGAAACAATACTAGGCTGTTGTTGTTGAGGAGGGGCAGGCGTTAAAGACTTTTTTTAAAAAAAAAAAAAATAAGAAATGTTCTTGCAATGGGGGAGTAGTTTAGGCTGGTAACAGAATATCAGTTATATACACTTGAACATCTTGCACACAAAGAAAAGTTTAAGTCACCCTTAACCTTTCCATACATCATAATAATGTTTTTAAACAAATCAAAAAGTAGCTGTGAGCAATGGAAAAAAATCTCACCCACTTTTATGGGTTTTTGAAGTAATTGAGCAATTCTACAATCCCGTATGTTTTCCTGGAAACACACTTACTGCAAGTGTGATTGACAGCTGGGAAGTTTAAACACTATTTCCCATCTTCATAAATACTGAAAGACATTTGTCCTACATCTGTTAAAAAACAGATCTTTAAGAACTTACCATAAATATTTACAGATTCCTACTGTATCATTAGCATATTTGTCAGAGCCGTATATTAAACAGGGTATTTAAAATGTTATGTTTGCTGCTGAAAAAGAAAATTCTAATGAATTGAGAAGCTGCTATATAATCGAACACAAGATTATCTTAATAAATGCAACAGGATATACACGTATTCAAGCCTGTGCAAAACACTCCACAAAATTCTCAAAAGCAATTACTTCACGAGGAGACTTTTCCTTACTGAAAGAGAATCTGTATAGACCATAAAGAATTTATGCATATCACACAAAGGCATTTTGAATATGAATCACCTCCTCTAGTACATGACTCACATACCAAGACAGGCAGGTTTTTCATAGGCCCAGTGCAGGTCAAGCCCTTGCTGAATCAGTGTATAGTTCATAGAATCACAGAAGTTCTTCCAAATCTGGAGCTACCAAAACTTTCTCATCTACCTAAACAAGTAACAGCTGCAGTATCTGTGCTGGTATTCCAGACTGGAATAACACCGTCAGTTCTAAGACAGTATCATTTAAATATTAACCACAATATTTCTGGAATGAATTATGCATTTCTGTTTTGGCAAAAATGGGGTTTTACCGCTCATATTAGTGCCTTTGAAAGTAGAAAGGTATTGTATTACACATTAGCTTCCAGTAAGGGTAAGTCATACTGCAAAAAACATCTGTAATAATTATTTGTATTTACTGAAGAGATGTTACCAATTTAAAGATCAGAGGATCTGTTAAAAAGACTCAAGAAACAACTATATAAAGGCATAATATTTTGAGCATAAACTTTTATTGTGTTCTCATTCACAGTGTACCAGAGGAGTTACACAATGTCAGAAAGTGAAACCAAAGAGAAACAGTGGAAACGCCCAGCACTCTCTCCTCTTCAGGCAAAGAAGCAAAGGCACAATAGAAGCAGAAGTCTGAGTTCCGTTATTCTTTCAGCTTTCATTACTGTCCAATGATTTCATTAGACAGGCAAACACATTTTACAAGATAAATCACGAGTCACACAGCTGGTTTCCCAGCTCCTCCTGGTCAGCAGGAAATCCATGGGCCTTATTCCTGAAGCTCACCTTTGCCATTTAGCTAAAATAAGGGACTGGGGTGCTGAGTAAGCAACCACCCATCAGTGTTAGGGATTGCAGCTGGAGCACCAATAGAGGGACGTTGTAGTATGCATATGTTTGCATTAGTCACTGCATCGTAGTTCGGATCCTGTCAGCTAATATAATTCCCTGTTCTCCTGTTATTTCCATGGTGAAAGTACTTAATTTTAGTATAATTTCAATTAAGGAGATCGCTTTGGGAGAGCTTGCTTAATTCCTGCATTCACATCAGACCATAATAAAGAACTGTTACAAGAACGCTATTCACTAATTCGTCCCTTTGAGCTTAACTTTCATTTTCAACAGCTTTCTCTTCAAATTAAAAAAAAAATCTAACTGCGAAACAAAGGCTACTTCAAAAACACCCTGTGTTAAGGAGCCGGCATTGGAGCACATGAAGCATTTCTTTCCAGCCTAGAAGAAATACTGCTACATAGTTTGTTTTATTCAAAACAGAGTTACATCTTTAAACTACAGTAAAAAAAATTACAGGACCAAAACAATCTCCACATCTCAGCAGAATTCTTTTAGTAGAGGAGTTAAAAATTACATGTATAAATGCACAGCTATATAAGTTAACAATTTTTACAGCAATCTGAAATGCTACTAATTAAAGCAGAATTTTATTATTTTGTCTTTTCCAATAGTGCATAATAAAGGATTGGAGCTCCTTGGCACATAGCTCTGCAGACACTAGAAGTCTGTATGAGAACATAGAATCATAGAATCATCCGGCTGGAAAAGACCTCCAAGATAATCAAGACCAGCCATATCTGTCCCCTTACTAAACCCTAAGAGTCCCCTTACTAAACCCTTACTAAGTACCTAAGAAACTCATCCACCCGTCTTTTAAACACCTCCGGGGATGAGGACTCCACCACCTCCATGGGCAGCCTGTTCCAATCCCTGACCACCCTTTCAGTGAAGAAATTCTTCCCAATGTCCAGTCTAAGCCTCCTCTGGTGCAACTGGTGGCCTTTTCCTCTCATCCTATCTCCTGTCACTCGCGAGAAGAGACCAGCACCAGCCCCGTCACAACCTCCTTTCAGGCTAACCAATCCCAGTTCCCTCAGTTGCTCCTCCTAGGACTTGTTCTCCAGCCCCTCATCAACCTCGTTACCCTTCTCTGTACACACTCCAGCACCTCAATGCCCTTCTTGTAGTGAAGTGAACATATATCTTCGTTTGGTTTTTGGCTTATACATACATATTTATGTGCTATATAGGTATATTAAATGTGGCCAGGACCATTTTCTGGCACTAAGGCCAGCTGGCAATGAAACAATTTGGTCTCTACTACTAAAATGCTTTAGACTGCAAAACAAAGAAGGTACAACCTAGAAATGGATGTTGGGTAGTGCTAACTCTCAAATCCTGCCTGGGAATTGCCTAAAAGAGTGGCAATTGGCCTGGGCCAGGGCACAGTCGTGGCAGTTCTGGCAGTGCAGCAGCAGAGAAGACCCAGTTCCAGCACCGGCAAGATGCCCTAGTGATGCTTGCTAGTACAAAGCAGCTCCTGGATCCCTGCCTCTGATTACCAGCATCTGAGCTGTGATTTTTAAAATTTTGGTGGTACTTTTTCTTTACGAAAGCGGGAACATAAAATAAAATAAATTATATTTTTTCCATTACTGCCCTTAAAGAATTCTGAAGCACATAGTTACATAGTTTACCCTTACTAAACCATGTCCCTAAGAAACTCATCCACCCATCTTTTAAACACCTCCAGGGATGGTGACTCCACTACCTCCCTGGGCAGCCTGTTCCAATCCCTGACCACCCTTTCAGTGAAGAAATTCTTCCCAATGTCCAGTCTAAACCTCCCCTTGGTGCAACTTGCAGCCATTTCCTCTCATCCTATCACTTGTCACTCGGGAGAAGAGACCAGCACTCACCCCGTCACACCCTCCTTTCAGGTAGTTGTAGACAGGGATGAGGTCTTCCCTCAGCCTCCTCTTCTCCAGGCTAAACAATCCCAGTTCCCTCAGTCTCTCCTCATGGGGCTTATTCTCCAGCCTCCTCACCAGCCTCGTTGCCTTATCTGCACACATTCCAGCCCCTCAGTGTCCTTCTTGTAGTGAGGGGCCCAAAACTGAACCCAGCACTCAAGGTGCGGCCTCACCAGTGCTGAGTACGGGGGCACAATCACCTCCCTGCTCCTGCTGGCCACACTGTGTCTGATACAGGCCAAGATGCCACTGGCCCTCTTGGCCACCTGGGCCACTGCTGGCTCATGTTCAGCCGCTGTCAACCAACACCCCCAGGTCCTCCTCTGCCAGGCAGCTCTCCAGCCACTCTTCCCCAAGCCTGTAACGCTGCACGGGGTTGTTGTGTCCCAAGTGCAGGACTCTGCACTTGGCCTTGTTGAACCTCATCCTGTTGGTCTCAGCCCATCGATCCAGCCTGTCCAGATCCCTCTGCAGAGCCTCCCTTCCTTCAAGCAGATCCACACTTGCACCCAGCTTGGTGTCATCCACAAACTTGCTGAGGGTGCACTCAATCCCTTCATCAAGATCATTGATAAAGATGTTGAACAGGACTGGACCCAGCACTGAACCCTGGGGAACACCGCTCGTGACTGGTTTCCATTTTTTTTCCATTTACCACAACCCTTTGGGCCCGGCCATCCAGCCAGTTCTTTACCCAGCAGAGGCTGTGCCTGTCCACACCAATGGCAGCCAGTTTCTCCAGCAGAATGCTGTTAGAAACGGTGTCAAAGGCTTTACTGAAGTCCAGATACACCACATCCACAGCCTTTCCCTCATCCATTAAACAGGTAACCTTGTCATAGAAGGAGATCAGATTGGTCTGGCAGGACCTGCCTTTGGTGAACCCATGTTGACTGGGCCTGACCACTCGGTTGTCCCACGTGTGCTGTATAATAGCACTGAAGATGATCTGCTCCATGACCTTCCCCAGTACCAAGGTCAGACTGACAGGCCTGTAGTTCCCCGAATCCTCCCTCCAACCCTTCTTGTAAATGGGTGTAACATTTGCCAACCTCCAGTGTAGCGGCATTTCCCCAGTCAGCCAGGACTGCTGGTAGATGAGGGAAAAGGGGTTTGGTGAGGACCTCTGCCAGCTTCCTCGATACTCTCAGATGGATCCCATCTGGCCCCATAGACTTGTGAATGTCTAATTGGCCAAGCAGGTCTCTAACCAAATCATCCTGGATCGTTGAAACTTCATTCTCACTGTCTTCTGGCTCAGGGAGCTGAATATCCCAAGAACATGTCACCTTACTATTAAAGACCGAGGCAAAGAAGGCATTAAAGTACCTCTGTCTTGTCCTCATCCCTCGTCACTGCTGTCCCTCCTGCATCCAGTAAAGGAGGGAGACTCTCCTTGGTCCTCCTGTTGTTAATATATTTGAAGAAGCATTTTTTAATGTCTTTCAATGAACTGGCTAGCTGTTCTAGTTTTCTAATTTTCTCTCTACATGATCACACCTCATCCTTACAGTCCTCCTGGGATGCCTGCCCCCTCTTCAAAAGGTCTTAAACTTTCCTCTTCTTCCCGAGATTGATACAAAGCTCTCTACTCAGCCAAGCTGGTTTTCTCCCCCAATGATTCGTTTTACGGCACACGGGGATGGCCTGCTCATGTGCCGCCATGATTTCCTACTTGAGGAGCATCCAGCCCTCTTATTCTCCTTTGTCCTTTAGAACTGCCTCCTCACAAACTTTATCATGCAGCCTTCCGAACAGTTCAACGTCTGCCCGCTGGAAGTCCAAGGTGGCAGTTCTGCTGACCCCTCTCCTTACTCCTCCAAGAACTGAAAGCAATGAGACAAATATATTAAAGAAAAATCTTTCAAGCTCTTCTAAACACAGAGAAGTCCCAGGGCCAAAGTTTGCTTGAGGCTGGGAACAATATCATGACAGAAATACTGCTACATGCTTGTAAAATTTATACTACTTTTCCCCAGCCATCCTCTGTTGGAAGTTGTCAGGATACTAGGCTAGACCCATCTTTCATTTAAGCTAGCATCAATGTGAAGGTATCCAAATACAAATAAATACTTTATGGAGGTTTACATGCTTAAGAAGTCTGGAAAACAAAATGCTCACTGTTCAGCATCATGTAGGATACAGAGTGAGAGAACTGCACTAGAAGAATTCAGTGATTTAAAGTAAAAACAATTACTGCATCTTATTACTAACACTATTCAAATTAACAAACCAAGTCAGAAATCAGCCCTTCACATACACCCCTCCCTAAGTTTTTCCTAAGAGTCTATCTGGATCCCTTCTACACATATGATACTTTGAGAAAGCAATCCAACTTCTCCCAAAATAATTCAGGAAGAAAAAACTTTAAAGCCATAAAGTATTTCTCAAACCAAGTGCAACCTAAACCTTCTGCAGCTATAGAATTGAATTGAGGTTATGATTATTCAATTAGTTCTTCTGTAGAATCACATTTTCTTCACTTCATAGATAATGTGACTGTGATGAGGAGATCTGATAGCATCCAGGAAAAAAAAGGGTTGTCACTGTCACCTCACCTTGGAAAACAGCTAGCTTTGCTTCTTGGGTTTTGGGGGGGGGGGGCGGGGTTGGCGGGGAGGGGGAGACTGGAGGGGAGGGAGGGTGTGTCTTCTTTGGTTTTTGTGCAAGAAAAGACTTAAGAGTAATAACAAAGACTTTAAGACTAAACAATAGAGCAGGCTTCTTAGAAGTTACACATGTTCACCGAAGTACTATGATTTTACTTTCTCTTTTCCTTTCTCCTAACTTTGAAGAATGTACTTTTCAGCCATATTTTGAGTAGCTACCTTCCTAAAAATATATTTTCCCATTCTCATCTGCCCAGTTGGTTAAAAGAAGTCATGCCTCTGTTCTCATCCTAATTCCAAATTAAATTTGTTTTTGCAGAAGAGCACTTTTATTTAGCACATCAAAAAAATGGTTTTGTACCTTTGCATACAGATGGAGACAAAAGTTTCCCAATGCAAACAAAATAATAGATCCTGGCACTTCTGCCATCTAAGCCACTCAAAGACACACTGAAATGACAAGCTGATCTCATAAATTTAGTGAGGTGTTGATGGCCACAAGCCTTTTTCCTCAAAACAGCTTTAAAATAAAGGCTCAGATGAATCAACACCATAAGTATATTCTGCTTAATGCTTTTCTCCAAGACTAATTTATCTATGTAATACTTAATATGAAAACAGACTGGAGCATATCTTTCGCATACAGTATCCTTGTTTAATGATGATAATACTAAGCCAACTCTTCAGAAAAAATGGTCAAATTTGCTAATCTATCACATTAAGGCTCTCTTTGCTCTTCCCAGTACAATCTCTAAATATTTCATTTGCTTCTTCCACATTTTAATGTCGTAATTCATGTTCTAACACAGATGTTTATTGCAATTGGCTGCGATAACACTATTATAACTCCAGTTAAAAGATACTCTCAAAAATGAAAAACCTAAATTGTGCAGTAGTTCATGCACACAACAACACAATGTTTCACAGTATCTGTTCATAAGCACACTGTTTTCTTTTTTAATTCTAAACTGATAAAGAATTGCAATGTTTTACCTGCGATTTCATCTCATAAAGCGTAGCATCCTCTGGAGTTAATTGAAGTGCTTCATCCCATTTGTGAATAGCCTCTCGGTACCTGTAGTTAAAACAATATTACAGTCTCACTATATTTAAAGATATTGGATATTTCTATTTATCTCATGACACTGTCCTAAATAAATTGCCATGAGATCTCATTAGTATTGATTCTTCTGACTACTTTCCTATAAGATATGCTGAACTGTTTTCAGGAACTGGCTCTTTGTTCTTCTGACAAAATAGATGCTAAGTGCTACGTACAACTGGCCTCAACTGAATTTACAAGTCGAGTCGCATAGGAAACCTATGGCAAAGCAGTGACTTAAAATTAGAAATCTTTAAATTAGTCCAGTTGCCCTCACTGTCAAAATCAGCCTCAGTCAGGCATAAAGAAATATAACCTTAGCCCAACATACCTAGCTACAGTCATGATTTGAAATGTATTTTCAGTCCGAAAAGGATGAAACATAGGAGTTTCCCTCCTGCATTTCTATACTGAAGCCATCTGAGTAAATTTGGTATATAAATGTAAGAAAGAAGATGAAAGTAAACAGCTATGCTGAAATCACTCAGCTTTGGGAAGGTATACAGTATCTTCATAATATGCTGCCCTTCCCTAGAAAACAGAAGAGAGCTGACCAAACCAAATAAAATGTAGGTCTTTGTCTTGAACAAAGAGGTAAAAGTTGGACAAATGCACTCTAGGATTTTAAACCATATTGAAGAACTGTAACAGCATAATAAGATGCAGTTACAGGGCTGCAATCTTTCAGCCATAAAGGTGTTCTCAGATTAACATTAACAAGTCTGTGGAGTGCCACAAGTTCTCTGAATCTTTCAAAATCGACCTCTGTTACGGAACTATGCAGGGACTCCTATATTTATATTAATTTCACCACAAAGGTACAAAACCAGTTATTCTCACTAGATACACACACTGCAATTTTAATACAGTATAGATAAACATAATTTTCCTCTGCACTTCATATGGAAATGTTTTTTGTCTTCCGCTACTCCCCATTATTCCTTCCTTTTCCCTTCCCCATTTTTTAGCCCTCTGGCTTTTATGACACCTCCAGGTTTTCCAGAGCAGTCACATGAAGACTTCAGAAAGTTCTGAAACAATTGGGAACAGAAGAACAAATCGGAAAAGCAAGGCAACTGAAGTGAAACTCTCATTATGATTCAGGTACTGTTTGAAAATGACGCTGACAAGTATGCGTAGCACTCAAATCAAACACCAAATGTTGCTTCAAAAAATTTGCACATTTCCTCAAAGTTTAGCCACCAGCTGCGCATTTGTCATCTTCATTCACTCTCCATGGGCACATGTTCACAGTAAAGGAAATATCACATTTTCTGCCTATGTTAGTAGAAGCCTTAAGCTGTGATTTAGTTCGCAAAACTACTTTTTGAGTAAAAGATTATCATTTTGTTCAAGACCTAGCACAAACATAGCACTATAAGTCCTGAACGAGTAAGAGAAGTCCTCAGCTCAGTCAGGTGCTGTCCAGGCCAACGAGCAAGGTGCAGTATTGTGAGAGTAGCTACAAAGTTTAGAAAAAGATGATTTTGGAGAACAAAGCAAATACAGTACTGACATCAATAATGAGAAAGGAAGGAGCAACACTGGTATTCTGCAAATAGAAAGATATAAGATGAAAGCTTCATTTCAGGAGTCTTCATCTTCACTTCTACGGAGTAGGCAGCATTGCTCAGAAGTGTCGATCTGAATAGGTTAAGAATTCATAGTGATATCATGCTACCTCTGAAGGGAGTAACAAATATAAGCAAATATTCCCCCAAATCCTCTTTGGTTTTGCTGCCAATTTGTCAATCGTCTGCCAACAGAATAAAGATGGGCGATGAAGCAGAGGCTGTTCATTCACAGAAACGCTGTGCTAAATTGTGTTCTGTGTATGCACAGTTAAGTTACTCAACTGTGCCTGTGAGCCCAGAAAGTGTGATCCCAGAGAAGCAATGACAGAATGCTGGATTCACTTCCCAGGGTGGAGAACACAACAGAAGAGGACTGGAGAAGGAAGATTTGTCTGCAGGTACATGCTAAACCACCTACTCAAAAATACTGACTGCTGGCTAGCAGTTTACAGTGTGGGGATACCCACAAGGCTGTCAAATACTGATCTTTTCAGTGCACACATTTCCTTAAGCAGGAAGTGTGATAAAATATGAATGTCCTATTCTTTTAAATACTTTGGAAAAAAAAGTTTCCATTACTGTTCCAGGAAAAACTAGAGGACACTGTTCTTACTAACAGAAATTAAGCCACGTTGCTTGCTCTAGTAGTGCAATTTTGGGAAAAAAATCCTTTCTATAAAGACTGTCCAAAGAATTTTCTACCTCACTCTTTTGAAGGAAAATATATACTGCATTAAATATCACATGCCTTAGCAAAAAAGCTGCCTGTGGATATAAGACACACTTGTAAAGCCAATGTTCCAGTAAATGTTTTATGAAAACCATAAACCATGGCTGAAATAAGAAGTGAGCTAACACACAGGGGTAGTGTTGTAAAAAAATTAAAATTAGATCACCTTACTGTCTTTCAGTATCTTTTTTGAGCTGAACTGTATTTACCATTATAAGGAGAGAAATCTAGTTTTGAAAAGGAAAATATCAATATAAATATGACATCTGCTTTGGGTTTAATTAATACAAATTTAATGAGCATTCCATTTGCTACTCCCATGTATTTTCTTAGCAAGTAAAAAAGATCACACAGAGTTGAGTGACTAGCAAGTAAAAAGCTTGTACGTATCAACTGACCTGCAAATACTGCCATACCACAGCTGGTAAAAGTGAAGTAACGAATTTTAGCTTAAAGCTGTTCCACTGAGGGCTACCTGAACTTCTTCCAATATGCCTGATACGTATGATCAGAACATGTTCTGTGGCACTGCTGACACACAGTCACATGCATTTGACTCTTATGTCCCTTCAGAAAAACGGATATGAAACCTACCTCTTCAAAAGTTAAAATAACTTGTATCAAAAACAACATCTCAGAAACAAGGATCAGCTTCAAATATTGCAGACCCATCTACTGGTAATGCTATAAACTTCTGATATTTATCAAAGTGGAGATTAATCTCAAGCATCAGCTGGCAGTTCACTGGAAAACAGCTTTGCAGATAAAAGATGTGGGGGTCCTGGGGAACTCAAAGTTGAGTACGAGCCAGCAATATGCCCTTGTGGCAAAGAAGCCCAACAGCACCCTGGGCTGGAAATTCTGCTTACGTCTATCTTGATTGTGGAAGATACCCAAAACCCAACAGACAATGTCCAGAGCAACTTGCCCTAGTTGGCCTTGCTTTGAGCAGGAGTTCAAGCAAAAATTCTCCTGGGCGTCCTTAGGATTGTAAGATATTAAGACATCAGCAACCTCGGTGATGTAAGATTTAAGATAAACAATGATTATCTCTTAGCTAAATGAAATAAATTTTAAGCAAAATATAATCTTACAAATAGATCCCTTAATTTTTAGATGTCTGGGATTACTATAAAAATTTATGTAATATAGTAGTAGAGAAGTAACAGAATATTAATACTGGGCATAGAATATTAAGTTAATATTTCCAGCAAAAGTAAAACCCTAATGTATATATCTATTGTAACTAAGCATCTAAACTCCAGAAATAGAAGGCATTTTTAAGAAAAAAATGTACAGAGGTGCAGCATACTTAATTTTATCTACCCACAATGATTTCAGTAAAATAGCACGCCTCACTATAAGAATTTATACAATTATAACCAGAACTTAATTTTAATTTTCTCTTCTTTATAGCAATGCCATAAAAAGGAATTAATTATTAAGAACTGGATACATCTGGGATAGCTTCAGTGTAGAAGATTTGATGGATCTTGCCAATTTTTACTTAACAGCATATGAAATCCCATCACGCGCCTAAAGTACTAAAACTGCTCTCTTTAGATGTGCTTTTGACCATCTGGGAGCTATACAGATTTGGCACGTTACTACAGCTTGCTAAACTTTTGAAACAAACATCTCATGCTTACAGCTTGCTTTTTCAACACCATTTCTGGGAAAACAGGATCTCTTGAACAAAATCATTAAAATAAATTTGTATTTCCATAACAACACTTAATTGGAGGCTTTTGGGTAAAAAATATTACCAAACCTTGTTCAAGTTAAACAGAGATTAGGTTTTTTTAATCATGCATATATATCTATATAATGCTAAAGAGAGTCACTGCAGATCGCACAGCATCTAGAGTCCTGTAGTCCTACTCGGGGAAAATTGCCACAGCTGATGCTCAGGAACAGACTGAGATAGGGCATAGTCAGTGACACTGAAAGTATCTGAAGATACACTGAAGAGATGAAATGGTATTAAATTCAGACAAAATCAGACAGGCCTGCAGGAGAGAGGCAGATCACAGGAGTACATTGTCAGGAGAATGGATGAAGCAACATAACTCATGGCAATTCTTAGAGATTTGGAGGGACACTCCTACAATTAGATGTTACAGGAAGATGAGGAAAACCAGACAAAACTAAGGAAAGGAGAGGAAAAAATATTTTAAAAATAATATGGCTAATTGTCTAATATATCATAGAGGATGAATGTGAATGGTCTCTGGCCACCAGAAACACCAGCTAGAAAAATTTCAACCTAGTCTAAGGTCAAATTCAGATTTTGGTCGAAGCTAGGAAAAAAAAATACACTAGTCAGTAATTGTACAGAGTACATAAAACATAAAGAAGACATGAAAAGCAAGGCAGAAGTTGATTACAGGAACAGACTTCCCTTTTTAATCTGGGAGATAATGCAAGGCTGGACTGTAGGAGAAAAGATTCAAAGAAGGAGGAAATGAAAATGAAAGAATGTAACATGGCTTTTTTGTCTTTAACAGCTTCAGAGTCCTGCAATCCAGCTACGTTTTTACAGAAAAATACTGCTGTGGATGGGAAGGGAGGTACACGGCACTTTACAGAAGCATCTAGAGAAGAACAGTGGGCAGGAACAGGCAAAAGAAATTGTTTGCTTAAATGCACATATACAACCCTTGTCCACAGTTACTGCCAGTTCAGCACATTTAACTTCACTGTTAACCTTCATCTTCAGGACTGGGAGGTGTTTAAACACATGAAGTAAAATAGTAAATGTTCTTTTGAAGTCTTAGCAACTATACAATTATGGGAATTTTTTTACTGCAGACATTTCTGACACGATGAACCATCATTACTGCAGCTCAAAAGCATGGCTATTTCATGGTATGTAAATGTCATATGTTACTTCTGATTATGGAAGGAGAAAGTTAAAACGAACTGCTCTATCTATTGAAAATTCCAATATAACATTTTAATTTAACAGGCTGATTTAGATATGGCCACACAAATTACCACAGGTAAAGAGACACATGACAATTCTTCAGTGGCACCTGACAATATACATGCTCTTGGCCCCTCAGTAAAGAAGAGGGTAACACCAACAACTATACTGAATTTACCATGGCATAAAACAGCCTGCACATAGTTAATGCACATTATTTCAAAGTGTATCTGTTCATCAGAGTTACTATTCTTGCATATATCAGACCCCTCAATAATCAGGTTGATGATACCTGGACACTAGTAAGGCATATAGTGAAAATAAGTCTGATTTATACATATACATTTATATATTTCCTATGCAGCAAATAGAAAGTTCTGACAGACATAATTTAGTGGAATAATAATAGCTATACAAATATTTCAAAGATAATTATCTCACTTCCACAAAAGAACAGGTGGGAAATATCATTTTGTCATACGCAAAAAAGCAACTCCTGCCTATCATCATGCTAAACTACAAGACTAAGATTTTAATGTAAGTTCCACTTACCATATTCCTAATTTTTATTTTAGCCACACAGGTAAATATGGAAACTTTTTATCATTGCGTCTCTTAGGCAAATACAGGTTTGAAACTACTTTTGTCAAAGAAGAGGCATGAAATCCAACAATGGAGAAACATGATCTCGTAATTAATATCTAGAAACACAATCCGCAAATCCACAAAATCGGGATTCTGGTACTGTCTCTGACAGCAACATCTTCTGTCATGTAGGAATAATATTTAATTTCCTACATTTAATTTTCATAGAATATGAAAAAGCAATCTCATTTGAAAAATCAGCCACTAGTACTTCACAATTATTTTGTTGAGTAACAGGACCAGAATAGACTGCAGTAAATAATTTTAACAACAAATGATAGAGAAGTTGATGCAAGAGTACCAGATAACAATACGGAGAGCACAGTGCCTCCATATGACAGTCTGCCATAAGATGTCTTCCACAAATAAGTTTTATACTGAATTGTGAATGGAGGGCCCTGCTGCCTTTGAGTTATTTTATACCCTTTTTTACAGTCTGGTGATCACTGATTCATGGTCCACCCCACTGAGATATTGCACTTACCTGTACGGAGACAAGAAAATTTTCAAGTTACATAATATACCTGGTTGTCTTAAACATAGGGTAGAGCAATGATTCCTCTATACACAGTCTAACAGCAGCTATTGATACACAGGAAATAACAGTTATATTCAGGTATACTGTAAGTCATATTAGAATGTTTAAGAACAGAAATTGTCAAGACATTCCACACCAATGAGAAATATTATCACACGAGAACATTTAGTATGTTGTAAAACAACTGTGTTCATTTAAAAGCTGTAAAAAATACTTTAATTACATACATTTAACTAAAAAAAAAAATCCATTTTCAAATGCTTTCATGTTCAACAGTAGTGTCAGATAAGACAACGACTGGTAAAAAAGACAACACCTAAGAAACCCTCTACAGGGTCAGGAAGCTGTTTGCAAGGAGACCTATAAACACATGGATTTGTTAAATCCCAACCTTGTAATTTAACATAACATACTTAAAATTGTGTATTGACTGTCATTTTATGGACAAGAGCTCTGTAGCAAGCCAAAACAAACAGGGACAAATAGGAGCAGAACTGACATTTAAGCATGGAAAATCAATTCAAGAACAGGAATACAACTTTTATTACTCCTGAACCTGTTATTTCATTACGTAAGCAATAAAAGAAATGAAAACAGACTGACATAACCGTAAAAGCTTCAAAAGGGAAGTAAATGTATAGTTCCATAAAACCAATTCACTATTTTACTACCCTAAACAAAAGCTGCAATTAATATAAATCAAACACTGGAATAGTTACAGTATGTCAAGTTCCCACAGAAAGCAATGTATATTTACTGCTGAACTGGAGTTTAAATGCAAAACTTTAGCTCCTCAAAATACTTTCAACAGTAGTTCCTATGAAAGCAGCTGGAAGAAAAATGTAGAAGAAAAACTGTTATGGTGCACTTGAAGTAATTTTGAGGTCATATTCTGGTCTGGAGAATTATTTGTTCAGATCGCCTTTAGAAACATAGAAGTAGAGCTAGAATGATGGGTACCATCTGTTTTCTTCTTAGTTGAGTAGGCATTTAATCCTTTTAACCTTTTAATTATTTTTTCCACAGATGGCTGACAGCTCTGTCTCTCTTACCTCACGTTATGATCCTACTGGTTCTCAGAAATCAGTCACAGAAACTACAGCAAGAAGTCAAAAGCTGTCAACAGCACCAAAACAAGTTTATGGGATTTAGTTACCAGTATTTCTCTATATTTCTCAAAATGACTGATTGCCAAAATACGATGCTCAAGGGCTGGGTATTAACAGGGCAAAACATTTTGTGAGAGATGATACACAAAAAGCAGTAGTCTGCTTACATTCTATTCTGAGCATTCCGTTTCATCTAGTTGACATGTTCTTGTTATCTGTACTAAATAATTTAATTGCCTTCCATTTTCTTTCCCTCTGTTACTTCTGTCCTCTTTACAATATCTGCTGATTTCGACATCACAGAGTAATAATGACAGAAATTATATGCAAAAACAGAGAAAAAGAGATAAAGACAGAGAAAACATGTAATTCTCTATGGCATTTTGAGACTTAAAGGGCAATTTTAATTTATTTTTCATGGAACTACCAATAAGTTAAGTAGGCAGACACCCTATAAACCTCATATAGCTGAAACTATCAGAAAGTATTGATGTAAAACAACTGTAAACTACCAATGCAAATACTAGTCAGCAAAAGCCATGAAATCCCCTGAAATAAGTCCTACAAGGACATAATATATATGTATACAGATTGTATAGAGACTGGATATCACCATTCAGAATTAAAGGAATTTATCAGGCAAGACCAAAATGACTAACATGCAAAACATACGCATAAAAGTGGCAAGAAGAGTCCTCACTCTCACTGCCAGCACCATGGACATAAGGAGCGGTAAGTGTCAGTGTCACCAGGCAAAAATGTTTTACACAGGGACAGATGAGGCAGTCACAAGTTTGTGCTTCAGTTTCGATGACAGAGCTATTTAGTCACTTACAATACTTTTATGCTTCTACTGATAAGCAACCTTCCAAGAAACAAAAGATCCAAACTTAAAATTTTTGTTGACAGTTGGATTTTGTATACACACAGTAGTGCCTACCAAAAGAGTACAACAGCGAGAACCATTTGAATCTCTCCTTCATTTTTTCCTATAGCACAGTACAAGACATGAAATAAACCATTAAGAGCCAACAGAAGATTAATATTTCAGATGTTTTTCTCTACATTAATTACTGCATAGGAATACTTAGGCCATTTAGTCCACAGTATCCAATGCTTCTGAATTCTAACTTCCAAAATTAATTCCTCCTCTTATGACTCATTCTATGCTCTATCTAGCAGGGAACATTTACAAAGTATGTACTCCATTTCCATTAAACTATCCATAAATTTACAACACACTTTCACAAGAGACAACAGACACTAGTGTTGCAATAATGCACACAGCTGTAATGCATCTGTGAACTGGATGACACCTCCTGAGGAAAGAAAAGGGAAGTAATCAAAGCTTGATAGCTTAAGTGTTGCATATGGAGAAAGGAGATTCATGTCTCAATTAATTATAAAAATAAGCCCTTTAAAGTATAATCCTTACTACCTTCTCCCTTTAAATATTAGGCTGATCCCACTGATTACCAGTTAAGTCTGACTTGCAGAAGCTTTATTATCTCTCTACAGATCCTTCTCCTGGGTTTAATGACAGTTACCATCCATAAACTCTAACAGCAACAATGAATTTTATTTAGACTGAGAATCATACTAACTGTTGCTCAATATTAAAAGTGTCTCTCTGTTATCTCAATGTATTATCAGAATATGATGACCAAAACTGAATAACTTGGGCTCCCTCAGAGTCAGTAAAAATACATTCAAAAACTATAAATTACAGAGAAAAAAAGAAAAAGTTTAAAGATTTTTCCCATACTTACACAACGTTCCATGTAATGGTTATTCATACTTATAATTCATGTAAAGCTTCCTTAGGTTTTATGACAGAAATTTATTCTGTAAATTAATTAGGACAGCTTAATATTAACAATTCCAATTTTTGTATTAATTTCTTTCATCCTGTAGGTCAACAACACTTCTACATTTTTTTTTCCAGTATTGCTTGGAATTCCTTTCTCACTTTGAATCCCACAAAAGAAATCAGCTACCGAAATAAATAATTTCTGAAACCTAGTTCATTCAATTCCATTCACAATACTGAAGTGCTGGAACTCTGCCACATTTTTGAAAGGCATAAACCTGTAGAATCATTCTAACTGAGCTTTAAAAAGTTGTTATGCACTCTCCTCATCTCAGGCTACTTCTTGTCCCTGCTTTGCACCAGTAAAAAAGCTTTTGCTTCTTAAACCAAGAAAACAGAGTAATCCAGGTTATGACCTGACCAAACATTAGTTTGTTTTAAAACATCAAGCAGCTCCCTAGCGTAATTCTCCACTTGGCTACAGGAACACAAAGAAGGGAGTTTTACTTAGGCACAATAACATCACTGTATGGTAATGGTTTCAGATGATAGATAAACTGCAACATCTCAAATACATGTTTTTATGTTGTAGAAGTTCACAGTGCTTCCTTTACCAAACAAGACAAATGTTGTAATAGTCTGGAAACTGAATGCATGGAACAAAACGGCATCTTTACCAAACAGCTTTCTAACATTTTCATACTGAGAGCTCTACAAACAGATTTTCCAATCTGTCAGTGAGCCAAAGATGGTCTAGCATGGCCTAAAACAAAATTTATTTTCTATATTGGAAAATTTTATTTCAATCTCAACATGTGATTCTACCCTCGAGAATGCTTTATACAAACCTCTTCTTTATTAAGCCTCATTTAAGTCCTTTTTGAAGTATCAAGAAATATTAATGAAATTCAGATCAGAAACGCTCTTTGAAGACTGAACTTGAAATACTTCACTGAACTACAATACTATTTTAGAACATGAAATACTTCAAATAATATGTCCGAAAAAATAAGATATGTGTGAGCAATACAAGACAAAGTTAACCTTCTGATAAAAAGAAGAGTTTCATTAACAGACTAGATTAAACACAATTAAAACTGTCTATGCCAACATTCAAATCCATTGAGGGTGAATTTATCATCACAATAAGAGACAAGTAAAAGAAAAAGTAGTCTATATTAAAGCTTCCAGATAAATACAACTTGCTACAGAGAAGCCTAAGCTGCAGAAATCTTTCAGTAAATTTCTGATATTTAAAGTATTTAACAGATCAGATGTCTTCCATTTTTAACAGTAAAATAGGATTAAGGTGCCAGCTGATACAAGCCATTATTTATTGCCAACAACCCTTACCCAAAGAATCTAGTTTAAAAAAAACCCAACAAACTACAGAAATGAACTGCTTTTTGTCTTAGAATCACAGAATGCTTTGGGTTGGGAGGGACCTTTACAGGTCGTCTAGTCCAGTCTCCCTGCAACGAGAAGGGACATCTTCAGGAGATCAGATTGCTCAGAGCCCCATCCAACCTGACCTTGAATGCTTCCAGCGATGGGGCCTTCACTGCTTCCCTGGGCAACCTGTGCCTGTGTTTCACCACCCTCATTATAAAAAAATTTCTTCCTTATAACCAGTCTTATATCCTTCTTGGTTTAAAACCATTCCTCCTGGTCCTGTCACAACAGGCCTTGTTAAGAAGTCTCTCCCCAGCTTTCCTGTAGCCCTTAAGTACTGGAAGGCTGCTATAAGATCTCCTCGCAGCCTTCCCTTTCCTAGATGGAACAATCCCATCTGTCTCAACCTGTTCTTATAGGTGAAGTGCTCCAACCCTTGGATCATTTTCATGGGCCTCCTCTGGACCCACTGCAACAGCTCCATGTCCTTCCTGTGCTAAGGGCCCCAGAGCTGGAAGCAGTACTCCACCTGAGATCTCACAAGAGCCAAGCAGAGCGGTACCATCACCTTGCTCAACCTGCTAGCCACACTGCTTTTGATGTAGCTAAGGATACGGCTGGCTTTCTGGGCTGCAAGTGGACATTGTCCACTCACATCCAGCTCTTCATCCATCAGTACCACCAAGTCCTTCTCTGCAAGGCTGCTTTCAATCATGTTGTCCCTCAGCCTCCGTTGATTCCGGAGGTTGCCCCGACCCAGGTATACGGCGTTGCACTTGGCCTTGTTGAACCTCATGAGGTTCATGTGGGCCCACTTCTACAGTTTATCCAAGTCTCTCTGGATGACATCCCATTCTTCAGGAGCATCAATCACATCATTCAGCTTGATATCATCTGTAAGCTTGCTAAGCATGTTCTTGATCTCGCTGTCTGTAACAGTGCTGGTCCCAGTATGGATTCCTGAGGGACACCACTCATCATTGATCTCCATTGGGACATTAAGCTGTTGACTGCTATCCTCTGGATGCAACTATCCAATCAATTCCTTATTCACTTAACAGTCTACCCATGAAATTCATATTTCTCCGATTTAGAGAGAAGGATGTTGATTTAGAGAGAAGGATATTGATTTAGAGAGAAGAATGTTGTCTTAACTGTCATTTCTTAATTTTTTGCACAAGACAAAAAGCTTAAGCCACAGTCCACTACATTAGATTTCTATTATCAGCTGACAGGTCAAAGACAAAACAAACAATGTTTGTCAAGATTTGCCATTTAGCTGCTAGAGCCAGGATGTGAAAATATGTGCAAGACACACTGAGAATGGCAGTCTGAAAAAGTATCGAGCTTGAACCAGTTTCAAAATAGCAAACTTCAGTTCTTCACAGAAAAAGTCAAGATTTCTATGATTGTTTTTCAGAAAGTAAGAAAGAGAGAAGGGGTGCATTACCACTCACTGAATGAATGGTATTAGTGTGCCAGGCCCCATCCAGAGGTAGAAAGGTATGGTTCTTTACCTAAAACACTTAACTTCATTTTTTAAACACCATAATAGAAAGCCGAGCATGGTATTATAAATATCAAGATTCTTCTCTTGAGATTTGAGTGGATGCACTGGTCACTGAAATGACTGCAGTAAGAAAAACGTACAGTGTCTACCATCTATTTCATACATGTCACACTGTTTACCAAAAGTACTTAGTAATATGTTAAGAATTTTCTTGTGTTATGACTCTCTCTGTACCTATCCCCCGTAAAAAAAAAAAGCGTACTTCAGTTACACTCTGCTAAAATTAAGAGAAATAACAGCTCTACATGTAACACATTAGCACATTCCTTTATAAGCTAAGTAACAGTACTTGCATTCAATGTTAAGTGATAAAGTGAGAAAAGAATTAGATGCATTCTGAGGGAGAAACTGAAATGTTTGGTCTTTAAGTGAAAACATACTCACAGACATCCATTTCAAATTATAAGTGCGATACAGTAACACACAGGCAAACCCAACATTTAAATGGAAAAGCTTATCTCCACTTCCCTTGCTGCGGGGCCCCTTATTCTAATATCCATTTCCTATCTATTTTGGCAGAAGTGTTTGAATCATAGAATCATAATGCTAGAAGAGACCTCCGAGATCATCGAGTCCAACCGTACCTGTCTCCCCACTAAACCATGTCCCTAAGGAACTCAACCACTCACCTCTTAAACACCTCCAGGGATGGTGACTCCACCACCTCCCTGGGCAGCTGTTCCAATCCCTGACCACCCTTTCAGTGAAGAAATTCTTCCTAATGTCTAGTCTAAACCTCCTCTGGTGCAACTTGCAGCCATTTCCTCTCGTCCTATTGCTTGTCACTTGTGAGAAGAGACCAGCACCCACCCTGACATAAACAGAGCCAGATCACAGCCAGCAACCTGAAAGCTGCTTTCTTTCACATAGGCTTCTTCCCCAGTCCAGACAACTCCCAAGTTGGCTACCCCCAGGGTAAAGCAAATAAATGAGACCATTGCAGAAGGGTGCAAATGTGAGGACAGGACAGTTGGGTCACAACAATCCTGACTGAAATCGGCTTAACCAGTGACGGAACTGCAACTTTTGTCTAGAAATTTGACTAAACAACTAAAGCTTGGTAGCATGAATATCAGCCCTTGCTTTCAATTAACTCAGCTTTGATATAATTAAACAATTGTCTACAAAATTACTAAACAGTTAACTACCATGTAAATAAATTAACTTGGAAAAAAACAGTACAGGAAGTCAAGATCCACAATAAGTTGGGTTTTTATTAACTTGATGAGCACACGTTAATGTACAAGACCCTTACAAGCAATTTTTCTTGTGGTAGTATATTAAGTTGTGAAGCCAACTCTTAAACAATTAGCACTCCTATAACATCAAATATTTCCACAAAGAGAATAACAGAATCATAGAATGGGTTTTGGTTGTATTATGTATATACCACTCTTGATCTTCCCCACCAGCTTTGTGAACTAAACCTTCAAAAGACCTGACTGAACAAGAAATTGTTCCTAAAAAGTTTTTATTCTGAGCCTTTACCACCAAACATCCTTTCTGGTTTAAGGATACTTTCATAAAATGCCATAAGATGTGGAGAACACTGTTTAGAGAACTAGAAAATAAGGTGACATACATATATAAACCAAGATCTTTGCAACAAAACACACTGCTATGTCCTACTTCTTCAGAAAACTCCTGAAACACATCCTGATGGGCAATTGTGATCCCTGAAACTCAGTGCATTTTAATTTTAGAAGATACAGAAAACAGGTGCACATCACGCTCAATGAGGATCACGCAAGGGATACTGAATTACTGTTTCAAAATTAAATTCCATGAACCATAAAGATAGTTAAAACAAAGGGGGAGGAGGGGAATATTATCTTTGTCAGCAACAATAACTAGGCTTTGTTGAAGAGTAACTGGATAAAGTTATTAAATTAGGAAATTGTTTTATTTTTTCCCTTGTTTTTTCCCTATGAAGAAAAATAATATTATGAAATAATTCTAAATACAAAGGTTTCATTATTCAATAACAAGCAACTTCATGTATTTAACAGCATATATGGACAATAAACAAAACCACAAAACTGTAATTTTCAAAAATTAAATACGATCAGTATTGTTTTTACAGTATCCAAACCTCAACACATAATGTCAGTAATATAGTTAACTTCAGTAGAGCAACCCTTGCCAGTGTCTGTCAAGCAAAGGATGTGGAAAAGGCCCCTGGTTGGTTTTCTCTGTAAAAACTGCTTTGATTACTAATGTACATTACTAGATTTTGCTAAACTGTGTTACACTACAAATACAAACAACAGAATTCTCCACATTTAAAAGCTGCATTATTAAAATGTCTCACTGAAGTTATGGGCAAAATCTCTCAGCTCAAGTCAGAAATATGTTCTTTAACTTGATAGACAGATTTCTGCATTAAAGTATCTACACAAATTTGTAGCCACCATCTACCAGTACAGACCTGCCAGCAGAAACTGGTTTCTGCAGGATGGAGATAGTGCTAGTTTTGCTGCAACCAGGTCTGCAATTTTAAAAGATGGTCCCTTTCCCAGACAGTTTATAACAGTAAGACGCAGCAAGAGAAAAGGAATGAAGACACTTTTGACCTGTAAACAAACAAGCCAGCTGTGCATGAAACTCACAGTGGCGCACTTCATCTCAACACAAGACTCAGAGGAAATGAAAACACACCAGGTGCACTTTGCTGTATAAATTTATTATCCCTCATATGCAGCAAAAGGTTACAAATGTTAATGAGGAAAAATATCTTAAAAGCTGCATGGCACACACACATCAGATTGAAAGAAAATCAGACTGTCAAAATAATGAAGTAGAAAAAAGTCAAAAGAGTAATTAACTCTGCTTGTGTATAATTTATAAGGCTAGAAATATGCCAGCACATGTGCTTTCACATGTTTTTTTAAATAATTTTTCAAGCATAGCTATGATAATGAACAATAAAAATTAAATGTAAAATACTGTCAGAATAAATAACAAAAATAACTCAAAAATAACTAACTATATTATTTATAGTATTTATTTACAGTCCATTATGTTTAGCAGTTCCTCATAGGTCCTTAACTAGTACTACAGAGTTATTCTGGGATTAGATGCAAATACTCTATTTGGTCATAAACACAAGATGTTTGGAAAAAGTGCTAGGAATTAAACTGAAGCAACAGAAGCAACTAGCAACATAAAGATTTGTACATTATCGATTCCTGTCCTACTAAGAAAATCGAAATTTTTGAAATTAAATGTAAAAATGAGAGGCAAGTAATCATTATTTTGCACATGCTTTAGAAGGAAGGAAGGTAATTGTCAAGCATGACCCCTCTATACAGAGATATTAATATATACATAAAAATTAATATATACTGATGAAACTTTTACTTAAATTCCTTTTTTTTAATGCTTCTTCAGTTCCAGTAGCATACTCTACATATTTAAATATAAGGGGGTTTTAAGTAAACAGACACATTTTCACAGAGTTCCTTTTAAAAAAACACTACATAGCAGATGTCCAGTGAATACAACAGTGAATAACACTTATAAAGTTCTGTAAGTTATATTTCATGCATAGAAGGAACAGACCTCCTAATCTTAAATCCAAAGACAGATCATAGACAAATTAACCTTCATTTCCAATCAAGTATTAGCAACCAAACCTGATTCATCCCACATAAGCCTAGATACCAAACCTGAGTTGCTTGCATTTACACCCAAAAATTCAGTCATCCCACAGCCTCGCGGGCTGTAGCTGCGTGGTGCCAGGGAACATTCCTGGGCACTGACATGTGAGCAGCGTTGCTCTCAGCTTTACAGAGCGGTCCTCAGCACCGCTGCAGCCAGCCAGCGCTCTTCCTGATGGCCCACTGCCACCCTGTTCAGGACGACAAAAGCACTGCAAAACAATCCTGGTACATGCATCATGTACCTAAAGGGTTAACGCTGAGCAACATGAACCTCCACATTGTAATTTAAGCTCTTAATTGTGCTGAACTGTGTTGATACCTGTTTCTGCTTACATTGCCTCCACTAAGTGCCTAAAGTTATATAGGATGAAATATAGGCATCAATTAAATAAGGTTTTCTACTTAAGGAAAATACAAAGACGTATATAAATGCTTTCACAATCTACATTTGCTCCATGAATATTCCTTCTCTTTCTATTTACAAACACCTATCTACATAAATATGCACACTTTCAAATACAGATGGATTCCACGTCACAATTCAGAATCCTGAAAAATAGTTCTAACAAAAAGATACTCTCAAAATTTTTCACACTCTACGTACAACTTAAATAATGTACAATTCTTCTTGCACGCACTCTCAGAAAAATATGCATTACATTAGTAATAATTTCAAAACTGAACTCCTGCTTTGGCAAATAATAACCAGTTGTTGGAAAATAATCTTTGCCAGAACAAATGGAAAACCTCTATATTAAAGATAAACTGCCATTTAAACAAAAGGAACTACTTAAAACAAGCATTCTGCAAAGAACTCCCTCCTCAATGACTGAAACCAACTAGATGCATCACCAGGAAGCAACAACTCTATCACTAAGTGAGGAACAATAAAGCTGGGAAAAAAATTAAAGACAAATATGAACATTATTTATCAGGGCAAGTTACAGGAGGGTGCTAAACACTGCAAAAACCTCTCCGCACCTATTTTTTAAATTCTGTAGAAAGGTTACAAGGCATGGAAAACCATATGTCCTGATTAATCAGAGAGAAATTACAACATGTGCTTTTCCAAAAAAATGGAGGTAAGAAGTCCATATTTGTTCAGAGTCTTTTATATTTCAGCTTATTTCTTCGACACTCAAGTGTTAACGGTTTATACACCCTTGGTCTCATTCTACTGACTGTATTACGCATAAGGTATTCTCAAGGAAGCAAACAGCAAGGAAGTTATATATATACATAAATATATATATATACACACATATATATACACACACACATATATACACAATAGACAGTACTGCTAAATACTGAAAAATATTAAAAAGTGATACAGTATTTTGATTAGAATTCATAAACATTTTAATCAAACCCCTTTTTATACTATACAATTTTACGTACAGTGATAAGTCTACCTCTTTTCTCTGCAGTTTTGCATGACTGACCTTAGAAAAAACTCAATATAATCAAATCTAAGAAATACTGAGATTAAAAATTTTCATTTTATTTGGAGAACACCGATACCAGTCATCTACTCTGGAAAAGGTAAGCACTATACCTGGCATGCAAATTACATCTAAGACTGATGCCAAACAGTTATTTTCAGCCCTTTTTGATGTTATTTGCATGAAATGAATTATTAAGATAATCCGAAAGCAATTTTATTACTTTAGCACTTAAGTTCGTAACTCATTAGTAATCAAGTGCATATTATAATCTAAACGTGGAAGACACAAGCAAACTGAAAAAACACAAACATTATAAGAACATGACAGAAAAGCTTTTCAAATTCAATTAATTTGGTATGACTCTTCTGCTCCATCTCCTAAATATTATTTTTTAGTAACATTTATCAATACAGTAAACACACTTTTGAAAGGAGTGAGCCTCCATCATTTGACACTTGACACCTTACAATGTCAAGTGAGAAATAGAAACTCAATCACAGCTTATATAGCTAAAGGATCACAAAGTATACATGTTGAAATGATGTCAACGTGTAAGCATCAGGGGAAAATGGTCTCAACTGCTAAAATGTGGAATAAGTAGCACTTCACAGAAGTTCATTTTTTAATAATTAGAAAATTAAATTAAGCAATTCTCAAAGATTAATACCTCTAGAAAATTGAAGAGTTTCATGAATATTGACCTATCATCTGGTCTGCTCCTAGCACTTTAACATATCCTTGTTTAATTTGCTGCTGCAAAAGCTGAAGGAAAGAAAGAGCAAAACCTTATTAATCAGCCTAATTTACACATAGAGTGACAAAGTGGTGCAACTATTCATTTTAAGACAAGTGAATCTCTACAAGCTCAGCCAAAACATGAGTGTTCCAGTTGATAACATGATCTTCCCACACTACTAACAGCTTTAGAAATGGATATTTTTTTCATGCAATATGGAATACAAGTATCATCAGAAGCAAGACCACTATTAACTTTTATTTAGCAAAACTGAAAAATTAAATGCAAATCATTAAGAATTTAAATCAAATAGTGTCTAGTTGCAAAAGAAAATTAAGTATTTCAATGAGCATTTTTTTCACAGCTTGTAGATTGAGAAGAGTTCTATCTCCACCTACTGGTACAGCTACAAAAATGTTTGCAGTTTGAAAACAGCACAGGGGGATTGCAAAGCCATCTAAATGAATATGCAACTCAATTATATTGAAGGTACTGGTCTGACAGTTTTTCTTCTTATTTTTAGCTCCCTACATGCCATGTGTCTAAGGACTTCATATTTCACCGTTTAATCTCAGCCAAACCCATCCTTAAGCTTGTGTCCACAGCCAAGGACTGACTACCTACCTACCAGTAAAAACACACTGTAAGTACAAACTGCTGTTGTTTCAAATACTGAGGCTGAGCATATGAACTTTTATTCTTTTGGACTATCCTGGTTTTAAAATACTGTAGTACTATAAACACATAAAACCTAACCTGAATTATAGTTGTTGGTTTTGGTTTGTTGGGTTTTTGGTTTTAATTCCAGCGTATGTGGGCACATCCATACTGCTGTTTCAAGTTGGATAATTCACCAGCATAAGTTTTGTATAAGCAAAATGTACCTCTCTTCTGGAATATTCTCTATTCTTTTCACCAAAAGATGATACAATATTATGTTTTTCAAAAGACTGTGTGTATGTTTGTATTTTTGTTTCATTGCTCCTCCCCACACATCAAAAGCACAACCAAATGTGACATTTCTTCCATGTATCGGCCTTTTGTTTCTGTCCTGACTGTGAGATCACTCATTCACAAGTCATCTTCATAACTGTCGACTGAATAAGTTTCTAGGTCAAAATGTCCTAAGCCACGTCTTCCACAATAATAGACCCAATGGAATAATCAACCTAGTTCAACACCCTCTTCTAGTAGTCTCACCATCTTTCTTCCTATCCCACAAAAAGACTAAAATAAGGATCAGAAACTGCTCTCTTCAGCACCATTTTTCTCCTATGTGTGTCTCAGTCTTGGCCTAACAGGCTCACACACACACATTTCAGCACATACAAATACTCATCAAGCAGCTTCCAAAGAAGCAGAAAACCCATAGAGGGCTGCCACGTCCAAAACAATACACCCATGCCACTCCTGAGTTTGTCAATAGGCAAAGAAGCAGGCTTTACAAATTCTGACCCCCAAGAAGCTCATTATTCCTTCTCCCCACGAAGCACTGTACTTTACAAGCAGAAGCCAGTCATATCTCACTGATCCACAGAAATAAACTTACTGCATACACAGGAACTAACAAAACTATAGTGGGGGTGCAACACCCCCACTGCCTTCCCTTACTGGGAAAATAAGCTAATAGACTAACCGAGCATAAAGGTGGTGATCACTATTTTAGCTAAGTAACAGTTGATCCGCTTATAAAATTAATCTTTCATCATGTTAATTTTGCCATGCACATTACCTCAGACTCTGTTTTCCTTAACAAGTGAAGGAATTCATTGCTTTCCATTCTCTCCTTTAGCCTCTTGCTTCTTCCCAATCTGTTTTTCAGGATCCCCTTCTCTCCACTGCACAAGTAGCACCAAGTAAGATACCACCTTAGTTACCCTGTAGTGATTCGTCTTTGCTTTTCCTCTGAGCTTATTCAACGGAAGAGATACCGTCTTTTTACCTAGATGCTAGACAATCCAATACAGATCTTTCTTTAACTGTTATTGTGCTTTGATATTTCAGGAAACAATCCACTGAAGTCTGCTTACGTTGAACAAAACTATATTCAAGGAATAGACCATGTAAGTCTGAAACATAATTCCAGCAATAACTTTCCACCAGAAAATATAAACATTCCTTTCAGTCTGCCTCCTCAAGTTCCCTGCAATTGTATGTCAACTGTTCCACCTGTTTAAGTAATAAAATCCTCCATTCTGAGTTCAGCCTCTAATCTATGCGAAATCTTTTTTTAAGAGAAATACCTGTCTGAAAGCTACATGGCTTGACAGCACCAAATTTCCATACAAATCTTCGCTAGGTGAAAATCCAGCTCAATGGCTGAGCCCAAAGAGTTTGGTGAATGGATTTTTATCCATTTGGCAGCCAGTCACAGCTGGTGTTCCCCAGGGCTCAGCATTAAGGATGGTTCTGTTTAATATTATTATCAATGATATGGATGAGGGGATCGAGTGTATCCTCAATAAGGTGACACCACGCTGGGCAAGAGTGTTGATCTGTTGGAGGGCAGAAGGCCTCTATAGAAAGATCTGGACAGGCTGGATTAATGGGATGAGGTAAACTGTATGAAGTTCAACAAGGCCAAATGCTGGGTCCTGTCCTTGGGCCAAACAATCCCATACAACACTACAGGCTTCAGGAAAAGCGATGGGAAAGCTGCTTGGCAAAAAAGAAGGTGGGGTTGTTGGTTGGTAGCCACCTGAATAGGAGCCAGCAGTGTGCCCAGGTGGCCAAGAAGGTCAATAGCATGCTGGCTTATATCGGAAATAGTGTGGCCAGCAGGATCAGGAAAGGGACGGTCCCCCTGTACTCGGCATTGGTGACGCCACACCTCAAATGCTGTGTGTTCAATTTGGGGCCCCTCACTACAAGAAAAACACCGAGGTCTACAGTGTGTGCAGACAAGGTCAACAAAGCTGGTGAAGGGGCTGGAGCACAAGTCTTATGGGGAGCTGCTAAGGGAAAGGGGAATTGTTTATCCTGGAGAAAACAAGGCTAAGGGGAGACGTTATCACTACAGATAGGAGGTTGTAGTGAGGTGGATGCTGGTCTCTTGTCCCAGGTATCAAGTGATAGGATGAGAAGGAAAGGTCTCAAGAGTGACAGGACACACTTAAATTGGATATTAAGAAAAACTTCTACACAGAAAGGCTTGCAAAGTGCTGGAACCAGCTGCCCACTGGACGTGTTCACAGATGGGTAGATATGGTGCTTTGGGACATGGTTTAGTGCTGTACTTGGCTGTGTTAGGTTTACAGATGGACTTCATGATCTTAAAGGTCTTTTCCAACCTAAATGATTCTGTCATTCTATGATAATTACCCAAACTGTACACAGTGTGACACAGTAATTAATGGAAACGACAGTTTCAATTTACAACTTCTGTTAAGCCTCTGATATGAGGGTGTTGACAAAAAAGATTGTCATGAACATCCCAGAAGAAGCATTTTAATTTCTCATTGCTTGTTTCTCATACTTTTATAAGCCATTCAGTGTTTCTCAGTAGCTCTCATAATCACTTCTGACAAGTGATAGTTCTCAATTCACAAAAATACCTCTTATTGCTACTTAAAGAAGGGTTCAGCTTTTGTACTGTTTTCTAACTGACAGATTAATGAAAACTCAATCTCCAAGAGCATCCTAAGATATTAAAAGCACCAAAAATTACTTCCACTCAAAATAAATATGTAGCAGTCTGTATCTCCCTGTCCTAAACCATATATACAAGATTATTTCCTGTCATTCAAGAGGTTTATTGCACTTCATGTAATACACAAAAAAACTAAAAATATCAAAAAAGAACACCAAAACCCAAAGCTTATACAACATGCAAATCAAAATACTCAGAAGGCAAAACCAGAACGAAGATAAGACAGAAATGAAAATCAATCTCTGTTTAATATATGTAAGTACAGTAAATATTAGTGATTATCACATGTAGAAAGAAAACATTTAAAAATACTTTTGTTTTCTCAAGGTTTAGAACTCAATCTCTGTATCCTGAAACAGACGGAACAGACCTACCTTCCTGTAGACCACTGTATGACTTATTTCCAGTGTTAAAAACAAAGGTGTCAGAAGATTCCTAATTCGTGTATTCTGTTTTCAGCTATTAATATTAACATAATCAATTACTGCCTTAAAGCTCTTGATTAATACAATGGCAATATGTCTAAAACCAATTTACTTTAATTTGTTTTTAATTTAAAGAGGAGTTTAAAAGGCTCTGAAACTTTACTCAGCACAGAACTCAGGAACCCAAAAGGATGTACAGAAGTGAATCGCTGCCCCCTGAATAGTGCCACTATTCAACTGAAGAGTAAAAAGAGGAAACTGTATTTAAATATTTGAATAGAAAGACATTTTATACATATCTATTATTTTTAAATGAGACTAGTCACACACACAGTGTGTTTACTATCATATAGAAATCTGGCTGCTTTAAATTCCATGTTGCTCTCTCCTCCACATCGCCCAAGGAAACTTTTTTAGAAAGAAATTTTTTAACACATAATGTTTCTACAGCACAAGAGCACATAATGACTTATTACAGAATTGTTTCTAACAGGAAACTAATGTTTCATAGGGTCTCAGACAATTAACAAAGCAGAGATGCTCATATAAGTAAAGTCAGGACACAGATTCAGATGTCAAGCATTCTTAAGATTTTAAGGGAACTGTTCTTGGTACCGTTTTGTCCCCCTCCAGAGAAGATCTAGCTAAATGAGGTAATTACTATGAAACTTACAGTCCCTCTTTCCCTCTTCTAACCCTCCCATACTGCAAGAGTACTGTCTGCATGAACCATAACAGGACAACGGAACCATCTTTGCAATAGCCTTCCAAAATTGTTGAACCCTCAAGATCCAGTACTGCTATCAGAAGATGTTTGGAGTAGCTACCTCAACCTCATTTCCCATTATTAGACAGATTAACAGCACATTAGCTGCTTCGCAGTATTTGTCTAGGCCCTGTACACATGTGAATAAGTGAATAAGCTTATCCTTAATAAGAGAAAAGACATATTCGCAGGCAAGGAGAAAGCTACCAGAGTAGCTAAAGCATGACTTAGTGTGGCTTATCTCACTGTATCTGATTTACCCTTGCAGATTGTATCAGCTTCTCATCTCCCTCCCTCTCACTTTTTTTTGTTATGTGAGGAAACACAAATGAGATGGAATACAGACGTCATTTCACTGCCACCAACACCATCAAAGGACACAACTTATTTAGTACCAGCCAGTAAAGGTAGAATGAAAGGAATGATCAGTTTTTCAAATATGAAGAAACACAAACACAGCTGCTAGCAAATTACCTAGTGTTTAGTGAGGAGATTAAAATATCATTTAGCACTTATTCAGACAATGAAAAAAGACAACATCAGTACCTCCTATTTTCAGCCAAATTGGCACCTTCATCCTTTAGCTGCTTACTTCTCTTTACACAGTCTTCTATGAGAACTTCCCTTCTTCTCTTAGTTGCGTGCACCCAGTTAGCATCATCACCATCAGAGAGATCCTTGTCATCTGCAGCTTCTGCTTCAAACTGCTGAGATGTAGCTTTGGAAACTTTCTCACCAATTTTTCTCTTCCACCCAAAAGACGCCATCTGGAGAAGAAGGGAAAAACGTGTTTTCGCAATTAGGCAATTTAGTACATAGAAGAAAAAATACACCTCGCTCATTTCTACAACAATAATATACCACAGGCTGCCACTGCTCTGCACAAATCCTGCCTATCAGTTTCACCAGAGATATCAGTCGGTGGCCGAGGTCACTGACCAGCTTCACTTGGGGCATCAGTCGCTCAACAGGGGACTGACCAGCTTCACCAAAGTTGTCAGTCAATGGCTGAGGTGTCGGACTGGTTGCACCAGTGATGTCAGTCAGTCACCAAGAGGGCTGGCCGGCTTCACTAGAGACGGATGTCAAGCACAAGGGGACTGACCGGCTTCAACAGGGATGTCAGGCAAGCAGAAGAGGTCTGACCAACACCACCAGGGCTGTCAGTGGGTGCCGCGGGGACAGGCCCGCCTCCTCAGGGCTGTCACTCAGTGCCGCGGGTGCCGCTGCCAGGCCGGAACGAGTCTCACGCACGCCCTGGGAGCGGAGCAGCCCCGCCGCGCCCGCCCCGCGGGCCCCAGTACCCGCGCCGCGCCCGGACGCCCTGCCCGCCGGAAACCCCCGCCACCCGGCCCCGGCCCAGGAAGCGGAAGAGAGGATGGTGGCGCCTCTCGCGGTGCCAGGGGGGCGGGGCGGCCGATCGCGCGGAGCGGGCGCGGCTGCCCGGGATCGGCGACCCGGGCAGCGCCGCCCACGTGTCCACACTGTCCCAGCGCTTCCGGTGGGAGCGTTTCCTGCCCGCGGCGCCGGGCGGGAAAATCAGAATTACCTGGTTGGAAAAGACCTCTGAAATCATTGAGTCCAGCCGTACCGGTGCCCTTACTAAACCATGTCCCTAAGAAACTCATCCACCCATCTTTTAAACACCTCCAAGGATGTCGATTCCACCACCACCCTGGGCAACTATGCCAGTGCCTGACCACCCTTTCAGTGAAGACATTTTTCCTATATATCCAAACTGAATCTCCCTTGGTGCAACTTGGGCTATTTCCTCTCATCCTATCACTTGTCACTTGGGAGAAGAGACCAACACTCACCTCGCTACAATCTCCTTTCAGGCAGTTGTAGACAGTGATGAGGTCTCCCCTCAGCCTCGTCCAGGCTAAAGAACCGCAGTTCCGTAAGTCTCTCCTCGTGAGGCTTATTCTCCAGCCCCCTCACCAGCCCCATTGCCCTTCTCACCAGACCAGGCTGCCCCAAGGCCCCACCCAACCTGGCCATGAACACTTCCAGGGAGGGGCCATCCACAGCTTCCCTGGGCAACCTGTGCCAGTGCCTCACCACCCTCAGTGTGAAGAATTTCTTCCTAATGTCTAATCTAAATCTTCCGCCTTCCAGTTTAAAGCTGTTCCTCTCATCCTATCACTTCCAGCCCTTGCAGAATGTCCCTCCCCAGCTTTCCTGTAGCCCTTTCAGGTACTCGAAGGCAGGTCTGAGGTCTCTCCAGCCTTCTCTTCTTCAGGCTGAACAACCCCAGCTCTCTCAGCCTGTCCTCACAGCAGAGGTGCTTCAGCCCTTGGATCATCTTCATACCTTCCTCTGGAACAGTGAACAGAATGACTGGAGAACTTGTTGTCTCATGCATGTTCTTTCGCTGGGTGAAACACTATCTGGCTGGCTGAGCCCAGAGAGTGGCAGTAAATGGAGTTAAATCCCGTTTGTGGCCAGACACAACTGGTTTTCCCTAGGGCTTCATGTTGGGGCCAGTTTGTATCCATATCAGCAACCTGCATGACAGGATGGAGTGCACCCTCAGTAAGTCTGCAGGTGTCACCAAGTTGTGCCAGAGTGTTGATCAGCATGAGGGTAGGAAGAATCTAGACAGGCTAAGGCCAGTTGTATGAGGTTCAACAAGGCCAAGTGCTGGGTCCTGCACTTGGGTCACAACAACCCCACAGCGCTAGAGGCTTAAGGAAGAGTGACTGGAAAGCTGCCTGGCAAAAAAGGACCTGTGGGTGTTCGTTGACAGCCAGCTGAACAGGAGCCAGCAGGGTGCCTGGACAGCCAATGCAGCCAGTGGCATCCTGGCTTGTATCAGAAACAGTGCGGCCAACAGGACCCAGAAAGGGAATGTTCCCCTGTACTCAGCACTGCTAAGGCCACACCTAGTATACTCTGTTCAGTTTGGGACCCCTCAGTACAGGAAAGACAGTGAGGTGCTGGAGCCTGTCTAGAGAATCGATCTGCTAGAGGGTAGGAGAGCCCTACAGAGGGACCTTGACAGGCTGGAGAGATGGGCTGATTCCAGTAGGATGAGGTTTAACAAGTCCAAATGCCAGGTTCTACACTTTGGACACAACAACCCCATGCAGAGCTATAGACTGGGTGCAGAGTGGCTGGAGAGCAGTCAGGCGGAAGGGACTTGCGAGTGCTGGTGGACAGGAAACTCAACATGAGCCAGCAGTGTGCTCAAGTGGCAAAGAAGGCCAAGGGTATCCTGGCCTGCATTAGGAATAGTGAGGCCAGCAGGACTAGGGAGGTCATCATCCCCTTATACTCGACACTGGTAAGGCCACACCTTGAGTACTGTGTCCAGTTCTGGGCCCCTCAGTTTGAGAAAGATATCAAGATGCTGGAGTGCATCCAGAGGAGAGCGACAAGGATGGTGAAGGGGCTGGAGCACAAGCCCTATGAGGAGCGACCGAGGGACCTGGGGTTGTTTAGCCTGGAGGAGGCGCAGGGGAGACCTTATTGCTCTCTACAACTACCGAACAGGAGGTTGTAGTCAGGCAGAGGTTGGTCTTTTCTCTCGGCCAACCAGTAACTGAACAAGAAGACACGGTCTCAGGCTTTGTCAGGGGAGGTTTAGGATCAATATCAGGAAAAATTTCTTCACTGAAAGGGTGATTGGTCATTGGAATGCGCTGCCTGGGGAGGTGGTAGAGTCACCGTCCTTGGAGGTGTTTAAAGAGAGATTGGATGAGGCACTTAGCGCCACATTTAGATGATGAGTAGGTGTTGGTGTTGGGTCATAGGCTGGACTTGATGATCTCAAAGGCCTTTTCCAGCCTTGTGATACTGTGAGAAGGACAACAAAGCTGGTGAAGGCTCTGGAGCACAAGTGTTACAAGAAGCAACCAAGGGAACTGAGGTTTTTCAGTCTGGAGAAAGGGAGACTGAAAGGTCTCTTCTCCCAAGTAACAGGATGGGAGGAAATAGCCTCAAGTTGCACCAGGGGAGGCTGAGACTGGGTATTAGGAAAAATTTCTTTACTGGAAGAGTGATGAAGCATTGGAAGAGGGTGCTCAGGAAAACGGGGAGTCACCATCAGTGCAGGTGCTCAAAAATCATGTAGGCATGGCACTTCATGACATGTTTTGGTAGGCTGATGGTTGGACTTGATCTTAAAAGGTCTTTACCAACCTTAATGACTCAATGACCTGGGCTGAAAATGAGGGGCTTTTCACAAGAGCAAGAAAAAGGAAAGGTGGGCTACAGGGTTTAAAATTGCTCCAGTTACAGGGGAAAATACCAACACAAACGAACCATGCATGGTTCACAAGAAAAGCAGCGTGAAGGGGGCAGGTAAGGGAGGTCAGTACAGGTCAGAGAAAGGGGGACATACTCCCTGTATTCAGTGTTCTATCCCCTTGAATTCCTTTTCACAAGAGGGTTTACAGAATCATGGGGAAAAGTCACTCCATGGCCAGGCTGGTAGCTCAGTCTGCCTAGCTGGGAATTCTGCAGTTACTTGTTGTCATGTTGCTCTGTACTCTATATCAAAGCAACTGTAAAAGCCTTTCTCTATTAATTTATAACAGGTAATGATAGAAGACAGTATACACACAGTTTCACACAGGATGGTTCAGTATTTCATGTTTACTTAAAGTGTTGAAAGTTTAAAAAGTTACACAGTTATAAACAAGCATTTTTGCCATTCAGCTTTGTCAAAAGAAATTAACATAGGAAGTAGGCACATCTTTGTTATAGAACAGGACTTCATATCTTATAATGGTAATCATCTGGTAAAATAAAATTTATTTCCAAATTTGTATTAAACACTCATATCAAGACAAACATGAAAGGGTTTTTTTAAATATTGCACCACCAAGATGAATTTTTATCCATTACCGAGTGAGTTACACTGCACACGGACAATCAGGTTCATCCATGGTTTTGAAAAAATTACAATACAAAGGCAAGATAATTCAATGTACTCCAACAGGAGTAAGCCAGGGAATACAGAGTAACATACTTGACCAATTGTATATTTGCATAAGCTGCCTCCTTACAGCCCTGGCAGCTTTCTTAGTGAAGTTCTGTTTCACAGCCTCTTGGCAGACGCTATTGCAATCCTAAAAAAAGGGTCTGCAAGATCAGTAGGAACGTGTGAAGAAAGCCGTTTCAGCAGCAAGATCTACAAAGCATAGGGAAGTCAGGGAAGTCACACAACAGACAGCTGTTTGGGGTTCAACGATATTGTTATCCCCTTTTCTCTCTCCCCAACCCCACACAAAAATCTCAGTTCAATCAGAAAACTGATTTATCATACCAATAGAATTTACTTTATTTAAAACTACACATACAGCACACTTCTGCCAGAAACTTACTTTAACCCCGAGTTACTAAGAAAAAGGAAAACCCATGGTTGTCTGAATGCATAAGAGGGCCAAAAAAAATATAGAGAATTTTGAAGCTGTCTGCACCTTGACACCTTGCATTTGTGGTCAGCATTAGAAGTTTGCAAACCAGGAGCAGATACCACTTACAAATATATAGTTTAACATATGCAAGAGTGATCCCAAACAAATTTCAGATGAGAAATTACCGCAATAAAAAAACCTGTGCGTGTTGTATTTGTACAAGTGCAATGTTTAACAATTTCAGAATAAAACGGTAGCAAAAATGAACACAATGATTTGTTTAGCACATCAGAATCAAATCTTACAAGACTAAAAACAGGACTTAAAAGTAGGATTTGCAGCTGGTCCCTCATGTGAACATTTCAATCTCAGGAATTTAAACCCAGAACTTTACCTAAAGAAAAATCTTCCACTCTGAGACACAGTAATACAGACTTGCAACACAGGGACCGCGTGTGACACTTGAGGATAAATGAAGTTGTAGCTTGTACCTACATATTGGACAGACCACGCAATCGCCCAGTTCAGGATGCATTTACAGCAGTTTCAGGGCTTAAAGCAGCTTTATGTTTCTTCAGATTCTGTGCATGTTTGTAACAGATGAATTTCTGGACTGAAGCCAGCTGGCCTGGATTAAACTGTTCTTCTATCTGTCACTAGCAGTCTTCTGTGAATAAAGGCTCAGACTCATTGGTCATTGGCAAGAATCCCCATTAATTTTAAGAGTTCAGGTTTCACTGTTCATAGTATTGCCTTGATTTCCAATCTCCCCCTGGGAGAGCAACCTTTGAAACTGAGTAGGTCATGAGCTTACTTTAAAGAGAATATTAATTCTTGAATGCAAAACTAAACATTTTATGACATACAGTTTACCGCTTATGCCTGTTAGTGCTAAGTGAAAATGGAACTGTAGCTGATTATATTAAATTTACAAAAGACTAATTTTATTTGTGCAAGCATGAGCTGTGATTTTAACATACAAGGTTCGGTTTTCTTCCTGAAACACTGCAAAAACCACAAATGCAGAAGTATTTATAATTGCAATCTACAGTTGAAAACTTTTTGGATATTATCACTCAAGTTGTCATGTTTTTAATGTTCAACTGAAAAACTGGAATATTTAATTTCACAAATTATATAGCCAAATGTGCTGTATAGATGGCCTGGAAATACTTAGCCTATATATGTAGTTTCAACTGCAAAGTGAATTCTATGTAGTATATGCTAATGTGATGTGATAAACAGCTCTATACAAGCATTAATGTATTTCTAAAAACTTGACAATTTAATATCCCCAAATAGCATGCAACAGCCCTGAGGCTGTGCTTGTAGCTACATGCACATGTTTAAGGAAAACAATTCTTGGTCTGCAGTAGCAGTGAGGAGCTGCTGCGCTACCACACTAAGCTTTATAAACAAATCAGGAGCTTGCAGACAGTTGTCCTTCAGAGCAATGTTTTGGTTTAGCCCATGGGGTGCACAGTCTCCTTAGCATTAAGTCTCACCATTGCTGTGGACTCAATCGTTCTAGTCACAGCCCAAAGCATTCTATCCTTAGCGGATACAGAGCAACTATGTGCAATGCCAGCTGGGCGGATTTGCAAGTACTGAATCAAATGTATTATTTGTTAAAAGTAGCACATTGCAATGCATTAAAGTATTCTTTATCATTTACTGTCAAATAAAGGGGAAGAAACACAGCAGTTTTAACACATTACTGTTAGATGATAGCTCTGACCAACTGAGGCACAACTGTAGATGGTGACCAAAATGTCATAGTTAGGTCACTGAACTAGTAAGTGTAAGTTTACTTACAGTGCATCAGATCTATGTATTACCAGTGAAAAAACAAGAAGGTCCATCGAATCTAAATGTTATATGCAGCCTAATGTGCGCTAAATGCAAAATGTTACCTATGAACACTGCCCCAAGGGCCAGTTACCTGCATTACACTATCGGACAGCAGACAAACAGAATTCAATCCAGCTTCAAAACAGTATATGTTAACTGCCCATAATCATTTCAATCCCTGTGCAAACTGCATTCTGTGGCTAGCTTTTTCAGCGCCTTAGTAATTTGACTTGATTATAATTGGAAGCATCTGACTATGATTTAGGCATGCTTATTGCTATAGAAGAAATAAGCCCATCTTCAAAATCATTGTGCAAGTATTTTAATTAGATTTGCACACATCTCGAAAAACTCTATTGTATGACTCCCTGGTCTTGGAGTTAATTCAGCAGTAGAAGAATCAAGTGAAGAGCTCACTGATGAGGTAAGGGACGCATCTGCAGATTTTCCTTGTGCATCGCCATCTGAATCTTTTTGACACGATCTATAGTTGCTCACAGAACCTGACCTCTGTGGAGTTGCACTCCCAGACTTTGCTTCAGTGATTTCATCTGGGGGGGCAAGGGAAGAGAGGAGAAAAATTAATTACCAGCATCAAATCAGTGACAGGAACAGCAGACATCCTCTTCTCAGACTTTAAAATCTTGTCTTTTGATATCTTGATTAATAAATAAAAGCTTTTGCAAACTGTAGATATTTGATAAAAAAGGCTTATAAATATAGTAACACAGAAGCAAGTGCCCTTATGCAAATTATTCCTGTACACTGAACTGTGCTCCAGAACTCTTTAGATCTAGTTTAGATCAGCACTCACTGTATTTTTGATGAATTAATTTCAGCGGCTAACAGTTCAGCTTAGGTCATTTTAAAACAAAAATAGGATAGCATCATAAGGTTAAGTCCAACAACAGTTCACACATTTTATAGATGCTTTCTATTAGTATATACTCTATTTTTATTCTATTTTTGTTTTCTTTATAATTCCATTTGTTTTCTTTTATAATTCAATTATTTATTATTATTTGTTATTATTTGTCTTTTTATTATAATGCATTGATATATTAGTTGCTAGCACCTACACTAATTTCTCCTTCACTTCTGGAAGTTTTTCCCATGCAGAACTTAAGCTTGCCTTCAGTATGAGGAGGTAATACTTTCATTTCAGAAGTAATGTTCTACTGAAGTATCTCTATTCTCAAATACTGAACTTAGTTTGACTCTCACCTGCACCAGAAAAGTTAATTCCAGGAGAAACCAGTGGACCTGGGAGAGATTGCCCTTTCACATCAAAGCTACTTTAAACTACAGCTTGGTAAAAGGAAGAGAGAACAGTTAATTGTGGTGGAGAGAAAGTCAAATCAGCTTCACTATTGGAAGAGAGATGGTAAATCCATACCCTTGGGTTCTGTTTCTTCAAGACTTGAAGCCAGGACTGCAGCAGCCTGCCCACCCCAAGCTGCATGGGTCAAAGCAGGCATCTCCCCTCCAATAGGGATGGAATTTGTCCTACTGCAGTAGGTCAGTACAGGAAAGTGTTTAGTCCTCTGTACGAAGTACCACAGGATCTAAGCAAGCACCTGTATTGTCAGAAGGACCAAGGCAACAACTGCACTGCCACTGCCAAGTCAGATCAGATTAAACTGTCATGAGACATAGCCTTAGCCACCCTATACTGCAACTCAGACACACTTCCGTAAATTCTTTTTCCATGCCACCTTTTCCCCTAGGCACATCATTTACACCAGTGGCTGCAGGTAATTCTGCTTTAGCATACTGTGCCCATAAACAAGCGTTACAACCAGTCTCTGTTATCTTCTCCATTCATTTTCAGGAAGGCATCCAAACGGGATTTGTACACTGCTGCGGTCATTCTATAAAATAATTTTTTCTACAGATCAGACCAACTGCTTTGAAGACAAACATAATTTAATAATAAGAAAAAAAGGCATTTAAGGTCGATCGAATCTTCACCTCTCACAGCCCTGTCCCTCTTTGCACTAGTGGTTGTAGTGTTGGTGCAGACACAAAATGGAGCAGTTCCCGAACTGCAATAGCTAAGAAGCTGTTATTTATAACAGGGATAAAGCAGCTATCCACGTGATCACAGTAACACTATAGCAGGAAGGAATGAAGAAACACTAATATAAACCTAGATAGGCTTGAACTGATAAACAGCAACACTTCATGTCACTTCTGAACAGGTAAACGAAGACATCTTTGCATTTAGAATTATTTCCCATACAACTCCATTAACTTATGTCCATCTTCACATACCATCAATGCTACGGAAGTCGAGCAAGTATGTCCTGCTGTCCACCTGGTATAACTGCAGACTCATTTTGGAATATGCACTTGTTACTGGATTCTTCCTTCGAACACGTAGATAGTATGGATTTACAACCTAGTACAAGAGATTTGAGTTAGTTACCAACTCACTGGCGTTAAGTGACACAAGGCTTACCTGTGGAGATTTGAGGGGTTTGATTTTTGGATTTTTTGTTGTCCCAACAAAAGACATTCCTATAGCCCCAACAGAAAAATTAAAACATAGTGGCAAGTTTTTTCCTGTCAGCATGAATAGCCTGCCCCAAAACCCTTCCCGCACAACAACCAGTCAGCACAAGCACATGAGATAACTGCCCAGCACAAGAGAATGTAGTTTCAGACTTCCGGGCTATGCAGAAAACAGCTCAAACAAAAGTTTACTGTTGTCTGCTGTAAAGATACTTCATTCTTTTACCTTCCATTCATAATCTAGTTGTTTAATTGCTCGACAAACTTCAGCCATGATATCATTTGGTCGACTCTGACTCCGTATTCCCAAGTGCCACTTAGCTCTCCTTACACCTTGATGTTTTGACTTCTGTGGATTCAGCTCATCAAGGGTATGGCGAGGACGTGGTGCTTCAGCTACTAAGAATGGCACTCTCTCAGGATGGGGACGAGACAGATGGTGATCATCAAGAAAAGAATCTGGTGGACTGGTAGCCAAGTAGAAGTCTTTGGCCTCATTCATTATTCTTCTATTATCTATAATGAGGTGATAAGCAACCGCTAAAGGGTCCTGATGATTCCGGCTGTACAGACAACTTAGCACTTCCTCTTCAGTGCATTCAAACTTCTCACACACTTCTTTTAAGGCTTCATCATCAATCATGGTAGAGCTATATGATGGGTCTTCAGGAAACAAGTACTTGGGAAGGTCTTGCTTAAACCACTCATGTTCCCTAGATATAAAAATAATCGAAGTACGAATATACTTAAGTAAAGCAATTCTTTTTAATATTAAATTATCTTTAAAATAAAATTCATTTTAGTCTGTACAAAAAGAATTACAGATGTCAGTCCAAGTCCCCTTCTATGCAGAACAGAAAATGAAGCACTAAAATATGATAACTAATCCCCTCCTCCACAAGATTTTGCCACTCATTTTGCAGGAGACTGGAAAAAAATCCTTTCTTCTAAGTGTTTCAACTCCCTGAGCTCCAAAATTATCTTTCCATAATTCATCAACTAGCTTTTTATATAATCAGTGGGTTTTTTACGGCTATTATGTTCGTTTTTGAGATATTTTCAACTGAAATTCTTATCCTACCCACTTGAGTTGTCCCTCCCCAGGTACACACATAATACATTACAAAACCAAGAAATGCTGAAGCTGAATAATCTTTGGTAAATGTTTAGATATGGATTTTTGGTCATGACAGTCAAATGCTCCTCACCTCATAAAAGTTGCCTATCATGCTTTCACTCAAAAACCTTCACAGTAGTCTCTTTGAGACTTAAAAAGGTTTGAGGGAAGCTGTGGAAGTGTCAATCTGCATATCTTTACTACTATATCCATGAGCTGGTATTCACAAGAAGGAAAAGGAAAAAAGATACACAAGGAACTAAATAGTTATGTTGCCCAATCATAAAAAAAAAAAAAAAAAAAAAAGATTGTCTTGTGTGCCTACAATATGCAGGGGTTTGAAGCTAGAAAGTGCTACCTTGCATATGAAATATTCAGTCTTAACAGATGATTTTTCAAAGTCTGAAGATGTATTAATAAAAGCAGTTATCAGCTTGAAGAACCATCATTTCTCAGATGTTTACGATACAGAATAGTGGTTCTTAACAGCAAAGAAATTTTCTTTGCTCACCAAAGTCAATAGTGTAGTTTTTGCAAACCAATCTGTGGGTAAACAGCTTTGCTCTAGTAGTATTAAATGTAGAGTTTATTAGAATTTCTAGATGTAATGTATATCATTTGTTTCAATTGGCCACTGGAGATCAGAACCATCAGAGCTAAAGCAAAACCATTAGAAGATGAACTTTTCACCTTAGTCTATAAAACAAAGGCAAGCTGTAAAAATTATTTTTTTCATCTGCGTATTTGCATTGAGATTATCCTATATGATCAGATATCAGTTAGTGTTTTACCTAATATCTCTGATTGTTGCTCTCTTCATTGGATCCACTTGCAGCATGTGCTTCAAAAGACTAATTACAGATGGATTCAGGTACTGAGGGGTATAAAAGATACCATCACATATCTTCTTAAAAAGGGTTGGCACGTGATCATCATCAAATGGAAGCGTTCCACATAGCAAGGCATAGAGAATAACTCCACTGCTCCAGATATCTACTTCTGGTCCTGCATATAATCTGGGAAAAAGTTAACTATTAGTTTTAACACATTTAAATAGACCTTTTCTATACTTATTTTTTAAACACAGTAACTAAAAATGTATAATCTTAGGCAAACTAATCTGCAAGTACTATACCATTTTAGTTCTATGCCATGCCTCCCTTGAACTTAGAATATTGCAAGTTGGAGGAAACCCATAAAGATTATGAAGTCCAACTCCCTGCTCCTTGCAGGACTACCTAAAACTAATCATTGCAGTTTATTACATCCTAAAGATCAGAACCCTTCCCAGAGGCCACTCCACCCCTGACTCACCAAAAGCCATGCTGGCAGCAGCACCAATAGCCAAAAATTGCCATTAACTTCAGCGTTCCTCCTTTTCAAATACATGACAGGGCACAAATAAATGGCCTTCCTCTCTATTGTGTAACAGGAATCCACAAATGCAATTTAAGACAATGGCAAACTGCAAGAAACTTGTACCTACTGCCACGAAAGCCTGTGTTATACACTGTTACCACTGTTTTAGTGCAATCTGTGCAAAGTCATCTATTCCCCAAAACTGGGATGCTGGAAAGTTTAAGACAAGTCTATACAGCAGAACTTGCCACGTATTCTGTGCTACTGCCTGAATAAAACACACATTTGGATTCCAAACAGCTAGAGCTAATGTTAGGGTGGGTAGCTGACAGCAGCAGATTTTGACAGTCACTGAGCCCAGAAAAGGGAAGTTACCTTCAGTCTGAAGGTATCTACTCTGCAGCAGATATTTCACTGCTACTCAACTTCACAGCAGACTTTGCCTGTAATCCTATCCGTACCTCTACTTCCAAGATCTGAGCTGTGAGATTTTTAAATCAATTCAGGCACACTGTACACATTGCTCGTTTGGCATCAGACACCACCTCCACCTTACGGAAACTACTGAAAGCTATTTCATTTAAGTCTTAAATACTCATGAAAAATATCAAGACAATTAAAAGTTCAGCCCACAGTTTCTAAGCAACAGGCTTGTCAATTGCACTAGTTTCGCAGCCTTTACAATCAAGCAACAAAATTACTTAAGTACATGCACACATTTATCCAATATAAAAGAAACTACCTTCCTGAAATTACTTCTGGTGCAGCATAGTTAGGGGAACCACAGCTTGTTCTTAAAAATTCTCCATCTGACATCATATTTGAGAGACCTGAAAGTGTATAAAAGTAACTACTAAAAATTCAGAGAGCAAAGTGATTTCACACTGCATATACCACGTAGAACAAATCACTAGAAATTTAAATTAGAAAGTCAAATTTATCTCAGTAAACAAGTAACATTGTTTGGAATTACTGTCATTTTTATATAAGCATGCCATGTAATTCTCTATTTAGTTTACTAGAAATCTAAGTAACATCAATTATTGCACCACAACTTACAAATATTTGAGAACATATTCATTCCGTAACAAAAAACAATCTAATTTGGATGATACAGGTATGACAGAGAACAAAGTTTCTCTAGAGATGACATAGCACAAAAAGATAGGATTTTGGTCATTAACAAGAAAGTCTCAAAAAGCACGTTTGCTTCTAAACTTTAAAGTGGAAGATACTACCACAGAATTGCCCAAAATTCTGTAAGAGCTTATACAGAATAGCGGAACTGAGGAGAACCCATGACTTCAGCACAGTTTAGACACCGACACTGCTCAGGTGGTTCCCAAATCACCACAGTTCCATAGTTTAGTTTTAGATATTCGGTCAATACAGTCTAGCACCAGTAAAGAACCACCACTCCTAGAACAGCTGTGAAAAATAACTTCTAGTTTCCTCAGTAGAGGCTGCATGACCAAGACTGACATAAGCCAGAGAAGTCAGTCCCTAAGAAGGAATCATATATACCCAATTTATGGGGTGTGGAGGGGAGAAGAGCATAGCTTGGCTAGCCTTCATATTGTAACACAAAAAAGCATTTGTTAAGCTCTTGTTTAATATACTGATCATGATTAACTGAGTGCTACAGCTTTGCTGATGATTAAGTTACAAGGAAGATATTTCTACGAGTAACTGTACTTAATTTCTTTGCCACATAAGCCATTTTACCAAAAACATTCATTACACACAAGAAATCAATTTAATGATTCACAGCGCCCAAACACCATACTTTTTAAATATATTTAGAATATCAGCATTACCCAGCATGTTTCAGAGACCTCAAAGTGCTTTAAAAGAGCAGGTATTATCCACTATGTCTGTAAAAGATATATTGTGACCACATAGCAGTATGTATACCTCACTATGCTTATATGGTGACATTTCGTGATTCAGACAGCTCCAAAATTGCTAGTCTTCTCAGTCGCTGTGTCGTAAACAGCTAGTATCAACAACTAAGCTTTCTGATTAGTTAGGCACATATATGGCAAAAAAGCATAGGAGTTCACAAGATTAATTGTTCTTATTTTACCCTTTATGCTTTAATGACATCTTTTCAATTTTAAGTGAATTTAGAGTAGTTTAAGAGGACAAGTGTATTTTACCTGGCAATGTGGTTATTAAACATGATGAACTGCCCTTGCACTGTACTTCCAAAAGAGCTAAGTATTTACATTTTACAGATGGTGAAACAGACAATAGGAGTGAATTTTGAAGAGAAAAGGTCAGGAAATATACCTATTTAAGCATTTCAGAGAAAATATTGCTAAACAAAGCCAAAGAAATCAGTTCATAATTTCACTCAGTAACAGAAAATACGTGAAAAGAAACCTTGAGAAGGAAGCAAGTTCTACATGTGTGCAGGAACATAAGTTTGCATTATATTCATACCCTCCAGCTTCTTGTATTGTGTCCCACCACCAAGATATTCAACTACCAACATTCTATTAAAAATTCCCCATGGTAATTAGCAGGATACAAGTAATGAGAAATGAGATCAGATATAAACCAGCAGTGCTTACCAAAGTCAGCTATCTTGGCATTCATGTGTGCATCAAGTAGCACATTTTCAGGCTTCAGATCTCTGTGTACCACCATATGTCTATGACAGTAATCCACGCCAGAAAGGATTTGCTGGAACAGACGTCTACTTTCCTTCTCATCAAGCTAAGGCAGACAAAAGTTTTAAACAATTATTTGATCATGAAAGACAACTTATTTTTTATTTGTATGAATTAAAAGGAAATTTCCCCACGGCCTAAAGTTATGATTATAGTTCTGATACTTTATAGAGCAGATTTTTAGAATTTGTAGAGTAAAACTTCACAGCTTACATAGTTTTGTTTGTACCACAGCTCTAAAATAACTAAAACAAAACATACCCACCGACTCAAGAACTCATTGAAATTTCTCAGTAAGCTTTTTAAATTGTTTAGGCAGATGTTACATACTCAGTTATTAGCTGGAATATCAATAAATTTTGACATTTAAGCATACCATAAAATTTAATATGACAAAAGCTCCTGCTGACAGGCAGGACAGAAGCCATAAACTTTAGATGCTATTTGTGCTGTTAGCAGCTAGCCACCAACAGCAGACCTAGCTGGGCATTTCCTACACACATGCCCTACCCATGTTAAAGTTTGTTCTAACAACTAAGTAAAAGTATCCTGGCTATCTGGATGATCTGTGAAAACCGACTTCAGAGCTTTCAGAAACTGTTCTACTAGTAGCAGAGGGTATAAGGGCACAATGGTAGCTTTCCAGTAACAGGTTATACTGAAAAAACGGTTTTCAACTACTCCAGCTGGATACAAGTTCATCCACTTTGTACCCAGTAATTGCAAATTAACATATTAGTATCAGTAGAGAGGAAAAATGCTATAACAAAGTCATACATAAAGATCTGAAATGTGTTAACATACAGCCCTTTTCATTTTCAGAACAAAATGTAGTAATGAAGTATATTTTAGTTGCTAGCAGCAAAATTAATGCCAAATACGTACAAACAAACCTTTACTTAACAGTGTGACTGGTACCCCCTGCTCCTGGTGCCTGGCCATGTGGTTAGCACAGCTAACGCTATTTTATGAGGCAAACAGCCATTCTGTGACAGTCATGAATTTGTTCCCTTTCCCTCATTATCAGGCCCTGAAGGTCCTGTGAACCAAGTAGGCAAGGCAATCAGATTTCTTTTTCCCTTCCCAACCAGCTTCAAGGTTCCTGCCAGGCTGATTACTCACTTTCTCATCAGCCCTGAAGATCCCAGGCACCCAGCCAGTCAGATGGGGTGATGGTCCCATCACAGAACAGCAAGTGTAACAGCATAGAGAGCACCGCCCATGAAATCAACCAGTTACAAGCCCTAGGTTGGGAACCTGGACCAGGACTGCTGCTGCACAGTGAGACCCAAAACCCTCTGTGGTCAGGTACATCATCACCATTTTCTTCTTCCTCCAAGGACTGAACAAGTGACTCACATTCTTTCACATGATTTTCAAGTCCAGATTGTGACTGTTGTATTGACACAGTAAACTATGTATTAACATGTCACACAATCTGCAGATAGTCTAGGTGATTAGAAATTAAAAGTTAAGTTGTATTATAAATTCTGTATTATGCTACTCATAAGTTGTACTACATTGATTCTGCTTGCAGAAATTGTGCTACACTAATCATAATACCCTGTTAAAAAATACAGCTTTATTTACACGTTTCTGCCAGTGATCCTCCAAAAGATGTCCCTTCAGTGCCAAGTGACACAGAAACATTATAAAAACAATAACAGAATGCAAGCCATTCTATTGTAGAGTTTGACTGCTTCTTACCCTTCCATTTTTACAGATATAATCAAACAGTTCTCCTCCTGAAACATATTCCATCACCATGAAAATGTCAGTGGGTGTACTGATGACCTGGTACCTGGTAAGAGAAGGCATATGTTACATCTACACACTCCGTAAAAGTTGTTAGTAACATTTGGTTAAAACCAAAGCTGTGTGAAGAGTCAGATAAAAGTATGCTCTAAATTATCTATCGGCCAATTTGCAGCTACTGGAATGACAATGTATTTCAGAAAGTATTTTCACTCCTTTCACTATGTGACACCTTCACTGGCAAGACTAGCAGGAAATTTGTGTTCCTCACCAGGAATATCCGTCTTTGTACTTTCAGAGGAATAAGCTTAGGTTTCACAGAAGTCATCTGGGCTACCTACAGTGCTGCCCTGCAGACAGCTTGATTCAGTGAGGAAGGAATTCAAAAGCACTTCACTACTGCTTCAAAAGTATACATGTATCAACATTAAAATGAAAAAAAATGACCTTCCATTCAAAGCGTGCATCAAGACTAAAAAAAACCTGCTCCTATTAATAATGATCATTATCTTTGTAAAAGAGATCTAGATGTCTTATTAGTGTTCAAGAGTTTTAACACTCTAGTTATTGTATTTTTATCATTCCACTTCCGTTAAGTTTCAAATAAATACTTTAAAGTTTTGAAATAACCAGTTTACAGTCAAACTCCCTATTTAAGAGATTTTGGGGTTATTTTACATATACTTACCTAGAAGTTGCCTAATTTTTTCACCTTACAGCAGTCTGAAGCGATCAGTTTTTAACAGAACAAGAAAATGAACTTTGAAAACACTTCAGTCAAAATTCAGACATGATATTAAGGAGGGAGCACTTGAATGAAAATGAATACTTCAAAGTACCACACTTACGCATGCAAATATCTGAATTGTAATAAACAAATGAATTCACATGCACACTACAGAATCTCAAGTGTTCTTCAAAATGCCAGTTCCAAGACAAAAGGGAAAACAGACACAACATCTACATTAGAAAAGCACAGATCTTTGACCAGCACATGACTAGAACATATTTAGAGTAATAAAACACAATAAACTTACTGTAGAAATGCCATTTACAATCTTGCTCTTAATAACTTACCTTCTAGGCAGAAATAAAAGTCAAAATGCTAACAGAAAACGAAAACTATCTATCATGTCAATAGTTTTTATATACCCGTTGAAAGGATTTGTAAGCAAAAATCTAATGGAAGATCTCCAGCCTGCAGAGATCAGTTCTGTGAAAATGCATTACAGGTGACACTGAAAAGCACTGCATACTTGGAAGCTGGTTACTTTCCTGACAAGATACTACTAGTAGAATTGCCCTTTAAACATGCTTCAGAGCACTGAGAGCAAGAAGAGATTACTGCTTAAATACGTTTGATTACAGCAAGCGAAACTTACAGCTTAATTATATGAGGATGCCTGAAGAGTTTGAGGTTCTGAATCTCCCTGCGGATTTTTCCCACAACATCAAGGCTACGAATCTTCTGTCGATTCAGGATCTTCACTGCAACTTTATGCCCAGTTAACTCATGTTTACCAACTGCAAGGAACAAGGAAGTATTTAAGTCAGGGTTTTCAACTGCTCTGCAAAGACGTTGCCCACCGTACCCAAGAAGCACACGTTGATGTCATGACAGCATTCCACATATCCTGAATAGTCCTGCGGGAAGTTGAAAAATGTCATTTCTTCTGCTTTATTCCAATTTCTCCCACAATTCTACAATTAGAAGATGAACAGGATACATAAGAAAAACCTTACACCTAGTCTTGCAGCCTGACTGCATTTTTGCACTCTTGTAAACAAACGAAGCACATCCCAAACACTTTCATCCTTGCCCATGAGGGAGATAATTTTCTCTCCCTGTGTTGCTCCAAGCATCTGGCTCTCTTGAAAACCTACTCAGGCACGTTCTCCTGCAGCTTTTCAACACCTGTAAAGATCCCTATTACTAAGGAAATCACTGCTGTCCTTCCCTCAGGAAGCCCATTTCAGCAATTACTCTGAATTACCACTAAAAGTATCTGTTCAGTTTACTTGAAAAAACAATTATTGATCTGTCCCTGGAGCAGTCTGATCTCATACGGGCTCCACAGTCTGTGCAGTACAAAACAGAGCTTTGGTATATAGAATAAATGGCAAAAGATATAGAAAATGCACACAATAGAATCCAAGAATAACTACAAGAAGCAATGCAAACATGCAACCTCATACATTCCTCAGTTTCTTCCCTACTTCTAGGAAAGTTTAACTTTCCTTTCAATAGGGAAACTAAAAAGTGTAAAACATTTCCTACACAGTTATCTCTCTTGAAGCCCTTTATTTAGCAGGTGCTATTGGAAGTAGCCATAAAGTTTCCAAGAATATTTTTCTTAATCCCAACACTGGACCACTGAACGTACGTATCTCTTCTACTAGATGGCTTTGCTACCTGTATTAGTTTCTGCATGCAGTGATTGTATTATACCTACTTCACTTTGGTTTGCCACCCTGATTCCTACCTTTTGAAGATAAATCAAATTCCTTGAACACCTACATGGTTTATCCTTGTCCACCCGAATGAGCATTGCAACAGACTTGTGCTAATGGCAATGCTCACTCATCTCAGAGTCTCTGCTTACTTGAAAATTTAACTATGCCCCAGACTTCCAGCTTTAAGTATATCCATGGGAAGTTGTGATAAACAGCAGCAATCCACAGCATTCAACAGATAATTTGGGTAGAATTAGCCAACACCTATCAATCTACAAATCTCATTCCCAACAGAAGATACTTCTGCTTTTTGCCCCTATGTTGAGCTAAAAAAAACCCAGCGCAAATGAGAATAAACTCTTAGCAGACAGACAGTTATAATAAGCATCTGAGCGATTATTCTTACAACCATATGATAGCCACTGTGTAAAATAAAGCAGTTTGCCTAAATTCCTGTAGAGAAATAACTAGGTAGTGGATTAAGACCCAGAACCATCTCAATACGTTTTTTACCCTGAGAATACAGAAAGGAAAAACACAGCTCCCTTCAGAGAAGCCATTATGTAACAGTGGCCACAATAACCACTACAATGGACAGGCACGTTTGCCCTGCTAAGGAATGTAGGACAAAACCCCCATCCATCACAAGTTCCAGACAGACCAGAAAGCACTGGTAATTGAGTGCCTAGAACTGTAAAGGCTCTTCACTCAGCAGAATTATTTGCTTTAGAGGAATCGCATCCCCTTTGTTTTCTTCAGTTCAAATGTGACTGAAATTGTAAAGGAACCCAACAAATTATATCACGTATATTGTATCACATATTACTAAGGAGTAATGAATCATCAAAGCAACTATTCCCTTTGAACTCGATAATGTGAACTGAAGTAAGCTAGGATGATCTGAAAACAAAATCTTTAATCAGTAAGTTAAAATTGAACATTCATTTTGGTTAGTAAGAAATAGCTTCTTAGAAGTTAACCAAAGATCAGACACATGATTTGCATCCTTCTTTGCTTTACAAAGTATATTTAAGGTGTTTAATTTAGGCAGTAGCATATGTATTTAAGCATTCAACAGCTTAGCATGTAACTATTCAGCTCTGACATACAACGCATTAGAATGTGTCATTTATTAGCTGCTTTGGTTCGTTTCTGATTTGTTCCACCTATCTTAGCCAAAAAATGGAATTTTATTAAAATTCAGGAAAACATTATGAAGTAATTTATTAGCTGCAACAAACTATGCTCAATATGCACGACAGATAAGGGATTTTCAGAACACATTTTTAATTCAAATAAATCAAACATTTGCAGTTGACTAAAACCAATTCCAGCTGTCTCAGCCTTCAAGATTGCATCAAGCACTGATTTTATTCATTGACTGGGATAAAACAAAATTTTCTGCTTCTTCAACTCTGTTTGCCAACTGTGAATAAATTATTGTAATGAAAACATACTGTGGCTTTGTGCAGGTGCATGGACCTGTTTGCTTAAGACATTTCAAAAATTGAATCACTATTTTCTTCAGTATTTTTTGTCTCCCTTTTTATATCATTAAGATAATAACAAATCTAGCTTTTTAAAATATGAGTTTCCAATAACCACCTACTTCACAAAACACGACTATTTACTTGGATACAGTTCAAGGTATCTTTTATCAGTGAAACAGCACACACTCAACTGGTAACAGACTGCTGAGTAGTCTTGAATTTGGCATAAAGACAGAAATGAAAGCAAGATTTTGATGATAATATCATGTAGAAAAGTAAGAAGCCCAAGTTGTCTTTCCTAAGGTTATTTGTATTACGCCTTGACAGAGGCTTCACCTATAAAAGGGAAGGCTCAAATCAGAAGTAATTAAAATGTTAGTCATACTAATCCTTGACTATTAGTTCTTCAAAAGAATGACTGCAAAAAGTAGTTCACATAACAGACCTTGTATTTCCCTATATTTCTTTATTCTCTGGCAATACTAATTGCCTTCAGGCTTTACTATGCCTGCGCACAGCACTAAGACTCCCAAGATGGTGACAGCCTCAAAGCAGCAGTGACTTCTTTTAACTGCTGAAGTGCAGAAGTAACTGCCTCTAAACTCAGTTAAGCCGGTCTTTGACTGGAAATCGAGTAATAAGGCCATCCAGTGTAAACACAACATTCTTGTGAAATACAGGCCCCACTCATGAAGTTAGTAGGAAAAAAAATGAGCAAGCATATGTCATATTTAATGAAATATTTCTGCAAGAGCCCAAAAAGCAAAGCCGAGGCCCAGAGAAAAGCAGCTAAACAAATGTTTTCAGAAACACTAAAAAAAAAAAAAAAATCACTCATGAGTTAATGCTGTGCATTGCTGCCCAACATTAGAGAGCAAACTGATTTTCACCATCCATTTCTAGGCCTCTTAACATTCCCTTGACCAAGGAATCCTATTTACATCAGTTTTATAGTCTATACAGACCAGAGGTTTTAACCTATTTCTACAGATTTGAACAAATATTGTCTATCTACAATCCTAAGCAGTATCTTGCATTTTCTGAGTACAAACCACTGGAAGCTTTATTACTCCTCTTTTCTTGAAAGCCAACATTTTTTCTAGAAATATCTAGATATAAAAGTCTGCATTTTGTTTCAGCAGAAAACATCAGCAGAGGTTACAAAAACAAAATTGATCAAAATAGGCATATAAGTTTCACACTGAATCCTAGTAAAGTTTAAACAAGAACGTGCCTCACATATGTGATTTAGGTTCAGTAACCTTCTAACCCACAGCTTTTCACGTCTCTGGTACTCTGGCTTTGCCTAGATATTGGCTAGGAACAGCTGTCTCTGATTGCTCATTCAAGACTCAGCCAAGTCAACAGTTAATTCAAGCTAATACAGCCAAGTGAACAGTTAAACTGGAAAAACATCACACTAGAAATAGTCATCTGGGAGGGTAACAGAGTAAACAAGAGACCTTTAGCAATTACTAAGTAAAGCACTGGTTTTCCAGTTCAATCTTTTTGGGCTGCCACTGCTGTTAAAATTAAAGATCCACTTTCCAGAAACCATAGACCTGACCTCCTACATCACATGATCTCAAGGAAAACCCCAACTGAATTAAAAAAAGAATATATTTGTTACTATTTTTCACATTATTGTCAACTGATGAAACCCTATCAGTCAGAGAAGGGAAATGGTGAGGATTACAGAAAAATAATCAGATCTGGTGGTACATGAAGAAAATATGTGCTCAGGAGGAAGATCAGTGCACAATAGATAGAATAAGTCCTTTAGTAAGTACAAAACGAAAAACAAAAAGCAAATCAAAACTAAAACAGTACATTATCCACAGACAAGAAAAAAAAAAAGCTTTAAAATTATTTGTCCATAAGCATAAGTCCACGAACCCTAGCACTTGCTTCCAGATCCTAAATAAATTCCCAAGCCACTAAGGGAAGATATTCAGTATGCAGAATGATGCTGCATATCACCACAAGGTGATTTCTCTCCCATCCTTAAAATAAATATGTTCATAGATTCAAGTGCGTGCTCTTCACATTATTAAATACAAACCAGCCTAAAAGAATGCCTACTGCAATTAGTTAGGCAGACAGAGGGGTATTATGGAAACAGAGCAACAATAAAACTAGTAACTTTTTTTTCAATTAATTGTTTAAAGCTAACTCTATTTCTGAAATACTAATAGAAGTGACGTTCAATAATATCTTTCAATTATAAAAGTAGCTCCACAAATTGACCATCTTTCAAAATTTCAACTTCAGACACATTTTTGTCAATGCACATAAGAGCAGCAGCAGTACAGCAGCACGCTACGAAATTTAAGAGATTAGAAACATTTATGGGTATGCCTATCTTAGTTTAGTACAGTGCACCAACGAAAAAACCTCACCTTTGACTGCTCTTCTCTCCCCAGTCATACTGTCTATCCATGAGAAAAGATGATCTGATGCTTATCTTCCACCATATATTATTTTCTCTCTATTTAAAGAGGTGACAAGTTTCCAAGGAAAGGAATAGCATTCCACCCTCCGGGGGGTGGGGGGTGTCACTGCTCCCCAGCGGCTGGGGGTGTCACTTTATAAGCCTGCTTTAAAAAAACGGAAACTTGAAGGGCTCCACTTAAAATACTTTACACTGCACTTTACTTTATCTAGATATTATATGAGGCAAAGATACTCTGTGTTTCTATACATTAGTAATTTCTTCAGAACACTTCGGCAGTCGAAAGAGCTTGTGCAAAAACCATAAAAATAGGAATATCTACACTGAAAAAAAGATATCACGTTTAGCCAGTTAGCCCACTGGATACAGCAGGACAAGATGTGTTTTTTCATGGTTATAATAGTAAGTGATCTCTTAGGTTATCTCTTAGGCCTTATCAAGAATACAACCTCAGTCTAGTCTAACTCATTTAAGGAAAGGACGTTTTCAATTTGCATGTCTCTATATTTGAACAGTTCTCACAAACAACACAGCAGGAGCAGTGTAAGCCAATGCACAGTTCTGCCACCTGTGTTGAACAGCATCAGAGGAGAGTTTAAATCCTATTTTACTTCTACTAGGTTTCAGATGTGTCCACACCCCTACTGTGCAAATTTTTTAAAGTCTGAGCTGAAAACAATTTTGACAACCCCTGGTCAACTGGATGGACCATGAAGTTCTTCCACACCTGCATGTCAGCTGTGTTGCCAGTTAATCCAGTAATGCCAGACTCATCTTTTTATGCTTATTTCTCCCTCTGCAGAAGGAAACATTTTGCCTCCCTTACAAGGGCATCAGTTGCTGGTATCTGTGCAGCAAAATGCAGTGTCCAGACAATTCAAGAATTGAGACTATCAACTTCCATTACACATCTGATGTCATTTTAAACAAATGCAGTACCATCGGCTCCCAGGAGCTATTTCCACAAACACAAAAGGGAACACACCATCACCTCCCACTGTGGGACCATGCATCCTGCCCCAGAGGGTCCCAAGAACCCATCCACAAACACTGTTCTGCTGCACCATGCCAGATGCCACTTCCCTGCCCACAGCCACCTCAGCACTCTGGGCTGCAAGTGGAGAGAGGCCACGTCAAAGAATCACAAAACTGTTTGGTTGGAAAAGACCTTTGAGATTATCAAGTCCACCACTAAGCCATGTCCTTTAACACCATATCCACACAACCGTAAACACCTCCAGTGGGCAGCCTGTTCCAGCACTTGACAAAGCCTTTCTGTGTGTAAGTTTTTCCTAATAGCCAATCTAAACCCCCCTTGGCGCAACTTGAGACCCTTTCCTCTCATCACCTGTCCTTTGGAAGACCAGCATGCACCTCACTACAGCCTCCTTTCAGGCAGGGGTAGAGTGGTAACATCTCCCGTAAACCTCCTCTTCTCCAGCTTAAGCAGCCACAGTTCCCTCAGTCGCTCCTCATAGGAGTTGTGCTCCCGCCCCTCCACCAGCTTCACAGCTCTTCTCTGCACACGCTCCAGTATCTCACTTTCCTTAATGTAGTGAGGGGCCCAAAAGCGAACGCAGGATTTGTGGTGTTGCCCCACCAGTGCTGAGTACAGGGGCATAAACACTTCCTGATCCTGCTGGACACGCTTTTTCTGATATAGGCCAGCATACTATCGGCCTCCTTGGCCACACTGCTGGTTCATGTTCAGCCGGCTGTCAACAAACAGCCTCAGTTCCTTCTCCTCTACACAGCTTTTTCAGCCACTTTTCCCAAGCCTGCAGCGCTGCATGGAGCTGCTGTGACCCAAGTGCTGATACAAGAAGCAGTTACCAGAAGTGAAATATTTTGATTGAAGGTAAGTAGAGCTAAATTTTAAGTAACCATATTTTCAAAAGTGAGATACAATGTCCCTCTAATAGCATGTTTTGTTATAGCACAGTTGTTTGGTTTTTTTAATATAGTATTTCTCCAGACACTGTTCTTTAAGAAGTGATAACATCTTGTGTTAAGTACCGGACATGTTGAACTTGTGTCTTCTAAAACCACCTCTGCAGTCTTTCTCTAAGAATGCAAGATCAGACAAAGAGCTGACTCCAAAGCTGCCAATCAGAAGAGATTTGGCTGTTGTGAAGCTCACAATAACATTAAAATTACTCCTTGAAAAGTAAGAAAGCACGTGTAAGAATTCTGGGGACATTTATACACATGCACATAGGCAGGCAGTACATTCTGTCCTCAGCCCTTGTCTGGTTACACGATTGATGGCAATCAGTCCCTCACATGCCCAGCATTGAAATAAAGGATGCTGCTTTCTAAAACTCCAAAATGAGTCTCAAAACAGTTTGTTTGCCCACATTTTCGCTATCAGTGTAGGAGTCGGCATTTGGCCTTGTTGAACCCGACCTAAGCCCGGGCTGAGGCGGTGACAGGCCGGGACCCCCCGAGCCCCAGCCGAGCGGCCTCCGTGAGGCGGCGGGAGCTGTGGGCGCGACCCCGCCCGCGTGCTGCCCCCTCGCCCCAGGCCCCTGCGCACCCCGCCCGCCCTCTACGCCTCTCCCCGCGCGCCGCGCACCCTTGACTTTGCCGAAGGTGCCGACGCCAAGCGTGTCGCCCAGGATGTAGTGCCCAATCTTCACGCGCCCGTGCTCGTGCTTCTGTTTATCCGCCGCCGCCATCTTGAGCCAAGAGCCGAGCCTGCGCATAGCGCCCGTCCGCGCTGCGGCGGCGGGGGAGGAGCAACCACACAGCGCCCGCCCACACCGAAACCCGGAAGCGAACGGCGCTCTTACCGCCTTCGCCACCCGCCCCAGGACCAAACCATTGCAGGGCGCGGGGGCACTGGAAGCTGACGCGGCTCCGTGGTGGCAGCTAGAACCGCTATGGCCCCACTTGAGCACTCCCCGCAGTGTGGGGGGTACCTCCTGTCGTCACAGTGAGGAAATGCAGGGGGGGTGGAACTGGATGATCTTTAAGGCCCCCTTCAACCCAGCTTTGTTGCCCTTCTCTGCACACGCTCCAGCACTACAGCACCTTTCCTGTAGTGAGGGGTCCCAAACTGAACGCAGCATTGCAGGTGCGGCCTCGCCAGCACCAAGTACAGGGGCACAATCCTTTCCATGGCCCTGCAGGCCACACTGTTTCTGATACAAGCGAAGATGTCACTGGTCTTCTTGCCCACTTGAGCACACTGCTGGCTCGTTCACCTCGCTGTCGACCAGCACAACCCCAGTACTCCCTAACCCTCCCACCCCTCTCCCGCCTCCACCGGTTCCTTTAACTCTGAGCAGCTCTCCAGTTACTCTTACCAAGCCTGTAGCGTTGCGTGGGGGTGTTGTGGTCCAGTGCAGGATCTTGGCCTTTTTGAACCTCATAGGCTTATAATGTGGAGACTTCCTATCCTCATACAGATCAACACTCCTGCACAACTTGATGTCATCTGCAAACTTACTGAGGGTGCACTTGATCCATCCAGATCACTACATGTACTTCTAATTACAAAATCACACTGTTCCCATGGGCTCGTACAGCTCAGCCACAGGGCGCCATGAGGTGTGCTGGGCAGGCTGCCTGTAGAGAATGGTAATGGCAGCTCCCACAGGGGCAGCAGCTAGAGGCAGGGCAGGACTCGGCTCCAGGTGCTGGTAACGCTGTGGGTGGCAGACTATAGGTTCAAGGTTCCTTCCAGATGCAGCTGTTGGTGATGCTCTCAGCTCTGGCAGTGCTGCTGAGTGGGCTGGTAGCCAGAAAATCCAGTATGCACAGGGAGCGTGCTGCCTTTCACAGCCACCCATGGTCAGCAAGTGAAGAAATCTTTGTCACAGTTTAAGGTGAAGCAAGCTGGTGTAGCCCTGGTTCTTCCATTCTGCCCAGTTCTGATATAAGGAAACCCCATTCCAGCCATTCATTATAGTAACTCAGGAGAGTAAGCTGTGAGATCAGTTCTCCTAAAAAATGAGTATTGGGATCTTGTGACAGAAAACATAGCCACCCTCAAAATCCAGACCTCTCAAGTCCTGTATTTCCAATCAACTTTGTAAATCTGTTAGTTCTTCTCCTCTTTTTCCTTTCCCCTCCCCGGTGCAAATGCAGACCCTATTACAGGTGTAAGAGAGCAAGAAAGACCCTCTGAACTGCTACTACTTTGACCAGATAAGCTGCCCTCCCCTTTTGTCTTGCCAGCTCATTCATTCACATCGTGTTTAGGCCTGTAGCCTACCTTCCTTTGATGCATCTTGTGTTTTCTACATACCAAAGACCATACTCTTCTGTTCTTGATTATAACTGGATTACATTTTAATCATTTTCCAACCCTGCTTTAAAAGAAACACATTAATCTGGAGAGAAAGTGATAATAACATAAACTGGTAAGCAATGTAGGGACTATTTATTTATCCGTTTGAAATTTGGATGATATGAAATAAAATAACATTTTAAACTATGTTAGTCAAAACAAGCAAAGTAAAACTAATACATAATTTTTATTTGAGTAATTTAGTTAGATTTGAAACATGACGTTTTCAGCATGCACTAATTGATCCAGCATAAAGATTTAATATAAAAAGATTTTTCAATTCCTGACTTCTGAATTCAGATATGTAATTATGCCCTTTCTGGGCATCATCTAAAGAGAAGTATTCCCACAGAAATTCCAATTTGAATCAGAACTCATGCTCAGCATCAGTAAACTTGTGATCATGTTGTGCTTTTTTTGTTGTTCCTTGTTCTTGTACTTGGAGAAGAAGAATAGAGAGTACAGAAATCTGGCAAATTTTCTGTAGTAGAACTTCCTATCTTCCGCTGCTGAAACCTATTCATTCCTAACACCATATGTACAGAAAAAAACATGGAGGGAAGATGAGCAACCATTAGGCTTTGCACCCATCTATATCCAGGTGATTTCCTGCAGTTATGCTTAAATGGAAATGGCATCCCCTATTTTTAAGGAAAACCAGAAAATTTCAGAGCTTAACTAGATGGCTGCAAACAAATCAATAGCAGAACATGTACATATTCTCTAAGAAGAAGCAGCAAATAATATTAAGATTTATACAGGATCTTATTAATGTCATGTATGTTTCCACTTAGCACATCAATCAAGAGCAATGAATTTCTGATAAACTCATTTGTAATGATTTCAGTGCTTTTACTACAGTGTTAAACCTTTAATTTCTTTTTTTGTAATCTGAATGTCATTTGTTCACATTGTCACAGCTAGAATTTAGAAAAACAATTCTTGAGTATAAAACCTTAGAAACAGCTTTTTTTTACTTTCATGCATGAACAGTTTATCAGAATATACAAACTAGCATGGTTCATAATCTGAGATTTTGAGGAAAAAATATTTATTGACAGGAGATCCAATTTCAGTGTAGAATTGGAAAAATTGAGCCCTGGGGACCCCCACTGGTGACTGGCTGCCAGACTGATGTAACCCTATTTATTATAGTATAAGTCTTTGAGCACAACTCATCAGCCAGTTTCTCACCGAACATGTCATGGATTTGTATATCTGTGTGCTGGATGTTTTGTCCAGAAGGATACTCTGAGAGACAGAATCAAAAGCTTTGGTAAAATCAGTAGAGGAAAACTTGCTTAAGATGGTTCAAGTATGTGCACAGCAATTTTAAGTTAACTAGTCTGAAGAGGTTTGTCACAAATCTTTAGAAAATAGTGACTGAAGTAAATTCCTGTAAATGACAGATTTTAGCATTCTGAGTGATTGCAGCCACTGGTACAGTGCAGAGGGTAGGATGAATATCAGCAACAGCTGTGCAAGCATTTTAAATGCCTGGCCTGTGTCCCTGGAGTCACAGGCAAGGTTTGTAGCTGCATGTTCCCACATAGGTTGGTTTCTGATCAAACAATAAACTGATGCTGGAATTAATGGATTGACATCCTGAGATGCTGGATTACCAGGCAGATGGCAGATTCTTCCTGTCCCTCAAAAGATGTACTTTCTCATAGTACAATATGAAATCCATTGTTCTCCTCAAACAAAACACTCTGATAATGCTCTCCATGACATTTCAAGGAAGACTCTGTGTTGCCTGAATACAGCTTGCAGCACCTGTAAAGAGGGAATCAGCTTCATTTCTTTTTCCTTATTCTTTTGCTCCCCATCATAAATGCACAACAATTTCTAGTCTACATTATAAATCAGTTAAGTTCTCTTCATGAATCACGGGTGTCACCAAATGATGACTGCATTACATAAAAGCATCCCAAAACTGTACAGTTTTGAGCCCAGTCAACTAATACAGGCATTTTAGAATAAAACCATTTTATCTTTAATTCTTCCCAGTCTCTTGCACATGGAAACAGGTATGTCCACACTCTCTTTACTCTGTTCTCCCTACCCTCTTTCCCCAAGCATAAATGCATATCTTTTTTGTAAGTGCTGGCGGTTACAGCAAGATCTTGCTGCTGAGCAGTTAAAAATAAAAAGTTGCTTTAAATGTTCCACCTGTTCGAATTTCTTATGCCATGGAAATTTTGTACTACACTTACGAAAAGACACGCCAAACAAATCTTTGCATTTACTCTTTTAGACTCCACCTTTTTTGTGGATTACTTCCTTGAAGGAAATGAAGAGAAACTGGTAGAGCTCATTCAGGAAGTCACTGAAGCACTCATTTCATCCTTGCCTGAAGAGCAGATATACATAAGAGTAATCTTTCAACTGGCCTAGTTGTTTGGTGATATCAGCATTTGGTGATATCAGAAAATCATCAGTAAAATTTGCAAGTGTGCTCCTCAAAGGAGTCAAGAGCTGTCTTCCAAGTCTGTTTGCTCCAGTTTTCCTCTCAGTCCTTCCCTTATTTTTTGTTTGCTTGTACCAGAATCTTGTCAAGCAAATAACAGGTAAAGCTTCAGCGACTTAGAACCTCTCCTTCTAAGTCAAGTTTGAACAAATAATTGCCCGATTCCAGCCAGTTTTTTCTTGCCTTGACAATATAACGACGTTGTAGTAGCACTGGGAGTGTTTCTTTTTTATTGTCTTTGAGGAGCTCTGATTGTTGCAATAATTGCTGCTTTCTTCTGGGAAATCAATGCACAATCTGTAATAAGAAGCAAAATTAAGACTTTACGAGTCTTCTCACATGGGTCAGCTCAATGACATGGTGTAGTTGACAAGTAGGAGTAGGTGTAGGTGTTGGGTCATAGGTTGGACTCGATGATCTCAAAGGTCTTTTCCAACCTTACGATACTGTGATACTGTGATACTGTAATTTTCAGAAATGCTGGATTCTGCTTTCCTCCATTAACTATTAGGCATTCCATTTTCTCTCTGGGATCTTCCTTAGTTTTTCCAATGCCATCATTTCTAAGTTTAAGGAAAAATCCAATAAAATGCAGGAGAGGGACAGCAGAAGCCCACAGCTGCTGAACTGTGTTCTGCAGCTGGGGTTTAAACCCCTCTGTTCTTTGTATTTTGCAACGTGACAGTGTCAGAACTGCAGAGGTGTTGCAGTCTCCTCAGAAGGAAAAAGTCTTGCAGACTCAGCTTCTCTGTATGCCATAACCTTTGCTCCCAAAGTAAAAGTAAGTTAATTGGTCTGTCTTTTGACATAAAGCTACATGATCTGAGGAGGGTAAGTGTGCCTAAGACCTTGGCCTTAGTTGCCTACGAAGTGATTAGAAATAACTGCACAGAGAACAGGGGAATTGGGCAGCTATACTACCAAGACCAAAGCCCCATGAAAGCCAGTGTCCTGTCTGACAGCAGCACATAGAGAAAGACCAGAAGAACACAGACAGCAGTTTGCAGTTTTTCTTCCATTGCATTTCAGCTTCTGGGGGTCATGGAATGAGGCTTCCTCAGCCAGAGGTCCTTGGATTTTTCATCCCTGGGTATGTGTGGAAGTTCTTAAAGGACAGGTTTTAAACAGGTTCAAAATATCCTATACCAGTCATTAAAACTCAACAGGATGACATTTCCTTATGCCTGGAACCTGGCCCTTATTATCTAGAGCAATGATTCCAAGAAATCGCTTTACAGCATGAGCTGTAAATTTATTGGTACCAAGAGTATTTGAGAATTGAACTTCTATTTACATGTCTGACTCCACTTCAAAAAGTTACAGACTTATATATATCCTTCTGTGATTACATAAGGTACGATCTTTACAAAAACATACCCCACCAGCCGTGATTTATCAAACTGTCCACTTTAGGCACTACCCCACGTACAACCCCCCTGTACACGAGTTGCACCCCCCATACATAAGCCAGACCTCCCTGTACAACTCCTTTGTACAAGAGGCAGATCCCCTGTACACGAGGTGGACGCCCTGTACATGAGGCAGACCCCCCTGTACAATCCCCCTGTACACGAGGCAGACCCCCCCTGCACAACCCCCTGTACACGAGGCATTTTTGGTATCACTGGGGTGACACCGCGCTTGGTACCCATAGGGACAGTGCAAGGGATGAGCCCTGAGCCAAGCAGGGTGAACTCTGGGGCCATGCCCCTGCTGGAGCTGGGGTACAGAAAGTTCCAGAAGGCTGTGGGGTGGGACCTGGTGCAACTCCTCTTGACATGACAGGTGTCCCAGCCACTCTGGAAGCTGGTGCCGGAGAAAGTTCCAGAAGCCCTGGGCTGGCGTATATAAATAGAGGCAGCCGAAATGCTTGAGGGACTTTCCACACAGAGGATGAAGTACGGGGTGGGGCTAGCGGTGGATCCAGGGCAGGTGAGCCTGTTTGGTTTTTGGTTTTTTGTTTGTTTTTTTTGTTTGTTTGTTGGGGGTTTTTTTTGGCTCTTAAAGTTCTTCAGTGGGGACAGGCTCTGCTTGGTTTCCTATAAAGCCGCACAGCTTAATTGGATTGGCCTTTGTAAGGTGGTCGATGGGTACAGCGTATGTGTTTCACTTAAGCCATTTGCCATTCATAGCATACTAGTTCCATTGAAGTTCCCTGTTAAAGGTGATTGTGTTAATCACCTTAATTCTCACCGAGGGGGATTCCTGAGGACTGAGTCAGCTCTCGCTTCCCTGCTGTTTGTCGCTTTGACACAGAACTGAATGTGGACTGTGTCGGCAGGAATCTGGGATGTGACAAGTGTTTCCTAGCCCCTCGGTGAAAACTGACCTAGTGTTCGCTGGCAGACAGCTCTTAAAAGAGGAGGGCTAGGCTGCATGCTGCCGGAGAAAAGAAGTTCAGCTGAGCTGTTACGAGCTCAGGCATTCGCTGTAATCACGATCCAGAGAAAAGGCGTTCCAATGCTGAAGAGTGAGGCAAAATGTATTCTCGAACTGCCACAGCTTGCTGCATCATCTTTTCTGGGCAGTTCATGGAAATGAAGGTTTTTAAGACAAAAAGTACTGCCAAATCTACTTCCTAGGTGAGCCTGAAGCAGTTTTGCATATTGGCCTGTCTGCTGTGGAGAGAGATGCCAAAGGCTTGGGAATGCGAAATTCTTAAGTTACAAAAAACAGTCGAGCTGGATACAAGGCAGAGTTAAGTATTGAAAGTTTGCCAGCGGTCTTATCAGAACATCATTCTTAATGGCATTCTGTCTCTCCAGTGCTAGCTTCTGTGGCCCAGACTATACTACAAGGGGAAAAGCACTCATTGCAGTCTCTCTTTTGTTGGGAGGACTCCGTTTTTTCCATGCTAGATTGAAGGGCTGGTCTGTGGCACGCCCTCTACCCAGTGTTGTACCACACATAAGGCAAAAAACCTTACGCTCATGACAGTAAATGTAAATCCTGATGCCTTGATGTGTCCTTAACAGCATTTTGGGAACGAGTGTAGTTCTTAGTCGGAGTACCGGGAATTGATGTATTGCTATCGGTGGCGCCAAGCAGCTGTTTGCTTTCAAGAAAGAAAAAGAGTAAAAGAAAGCTGTCCTAGTTTTGTCACAGAAATAAGAAGCAGATGCAGTTCTGCAGATGCCTTCTTTGAGAAAGAGTGAGGAAGTGGGATGAGTATCTGTTAGCTTACCTTGAGTGGTTCTCAACTTGTCGAGGGCTTTGAAGTGGGGTGAGGTGTCTTGTGAGACAACAGAAGGGCATTTGATCAAACTTGGGGCATAGATCCAGCCAGCCTGCTTGGGCTCAGGAAAATGAAATTCTGGTTACTTGCCTATAATTGCCACATTAACCAAAAAAGCTGTTTCATCCCTTGCCTGTTGTTCCTCATCTGTTGATAAGGGCCCTAGAAGGTCAACTTTTTTGGCTCATGGTGTATTTCTACAGTAATATCTTAGAGTAGTGGTATTAGGCGAGCCTGATGTACTTCAGTTCTGCCCTTGCTGCAGTTAGTCAGCATTTCCCTGGTAGAAGTGTTAGCAGTTAGGCAAATACGAATTCGTGTGGAGCCGTTACTGCAATTAACCAGTTATGGTTGGGTTTGGAAATTCAGCCCATGCTGTTACAAGATGAAATGAAAAACAAATGAGGCAAACCAGCAATCCAGCTGTGTATCTGTTCCCCTACATGAAGTTCATAACATTTGAAGCAGCAAAATAATACATTTAATTGATGTGGATGCCTCACCAGCAATAGGATAAATAGGATAAACGTAATAACGGACCTTCACTAGTTGCTCTCTTAACTCTTGTTCTGAGTCGCTCCCATATATAAGAACTCCTAAGGGGAGAGCTATTTCCAAGCTACAGTTTGACTGTTACTGGCCCCTGGCAGACAGCAAGAGTCATGTCTGCCAGTGCTTGCCAGTAGGAGAGGAAAAAGAAAGAAGTTTAGTTAAACCAGGCCTCCTTTCTAGTTCTTATCTCTCCACAGTGTTATAGTCTGATCCTAGAGATCAGCAGTCACCTTTTCCCTGTCCCTATCCAGGTTAGGGGAATCTGCCCTGGCAGGAACCTGCCATTTAGTCTATGGGTGGTGGTCAGTCTCAGTCCTGCTGGCATTTAAGGTTATGCCACCTTCTTCCATAGCTTCTGCTTTGGAAATACTCCACAGTCCAGGTGTCAGAAATCAGTTCTGCCAAGGTGTCCCACCTTCATCAGTCCTAAAAGACCAGAGAGGTCCCACAGAAGGGCAAAGAGCAAAGACTGTAGTCTGACAGGACTGTTAAGTCTACTTTCCTGATGCTCAGCTAAGCCTTAGTCCCTCAGGAAGCTTCGACATGTCATTGCAGCTGAAGTGCTGCTTGCTGGTAATGCACATGGATGTACATTTTCTCTCAGGAAGGGGGGAAACGCACTTCCTCTAAGGAAGCATTGTTGTGCTCTAGGTAGGTATTGGAACAAAAGTCTTCAGAGCTGATGTGAACCTGCAAAACAATTTGTGTGCATTGGACTAAGACCTCTAGACCTTTCATCTGTTGAACTGCTATGAGTGGGCACCTTAGTAGAGTTGAACCTTTCAGAAAGATTAATTTCTTCTTCCACTTGCATATGTCTGAATGTTAATCATGAATCAGAAGCTTTTTTGCAGAACACTGTAGATGTTGTGTTGACCTCTGAAGCGGAGAACAACTTCTCAGTTCAAGGAACAAAATGGCTCAATGTTTTCTTTCCTTTAAAGGATTGCTTTTTGCGTGTCCATTGAGTTAGTGGGTGAGTCCACCAGCAGCCTCATAATTGTTGTGCTTGGCCTACAGATGCCCTTTTGTGATGATATCTTCCCATGTTTTACTGGAAGGTAAATCCACAGCTGTTCTGTGGATGTGGTGTAGCTGTGATGCAGATGACTTATGTGGGTAGCATACTGAGACCTCTCTTAGCGCAGTTAGTCCTGTTGAAAAGCAAAACCAGATCAGCAGACCAGTTTATCCCACTGAGATGTTAACACATCTGTGTTCAGTTGCATACTCCCAGAAATTAAAGGGCCTTTCAGATAGGAGACTAAATACTCTGTGGGCTCTGGTGAACACTGAGTGAATTCCTTCCTTTCTTCATTCATTGAGTTAATGAATGGTTGTCTTTGCCATGTATTTACTAGTGTTATGCAAATGGTTACACAAGTACCAATGCAGGGACTTAAAAATAGGTAACAGAAGAGCGCAGAAAGTGTGTCTTTCATCAGAACTCTGAGACCCTTCAGCACTGTTGGGGAAACTGGGGTTGTTTAGCTTGGACAAGAGGAGTCTGAGGGGAGACCTCATCCCTGTCTACAACTATCTAAAAGGAGGTTGTGATGGGGTGGATGCTGGTCTCCTCTCACAAGTGACAAACGATAGGATGAGAGGAAATGGCTGCAGGTTGCGCCAGAGGAGGTTTAGACTGGACATTAGGAAAAATTTCTTGACTGAAAGGGTGATCAGGGATTGCAACAGGCTGCCCAGGGAGCTTGGTGGAGTGGCCCTGCCTGGAGGTGTTCAAAAGACTGGTAGGTGAAGCATGCTTATGGATGTGATTTAGTAGTGGACAGATTTGGTTGGACTCTATATAATATAATCTCAAAGGTCTTCTCTAAGCAAGTGGTTCTATGATTATGATTAAAAAGGGGGAAGTAATTTGCTTTGCTAAAATGCCTGCTGCACTGCCATCTGAAATGGAGTCTGGCAATATCTCAGTGATCTCGGAAGTGCAGGATTATTTTGGTAATTAAGTAACTAGAAGACAGTGCAGGTCCTGGAAGTTGCGTGGCAGAATGAGAAAGATGGAAGCCTTTTTACCTGCAGCCGTTAACCATAGTGGCTCTTAACTGTCTTGTACTGGAGTTATTATATAAGAACCTTTGTTTCAAATGTGTTTTCTTGGCACAGAGACGTGCAAAAGCACAGATTCCTTCTTGGATTTCAGAGCGGCTCACTGGCATGTGCTTTGGGCCTTGAAGCACAGATCAGTCCAGAGAATACCCTGACTTACCGTGGATGTATTATTTGAATTGGTGACGATGTATACGCTGTGTGGCTGACTGCATGGGTACTGCTTTAAACAGGGACGCTAACAGGGTGTGTTCTGTTACTGTCTCCTGGCAGAACACCGTGGCAAATGAGCTTCAGCGCATACTTCCTGGCACCACGGCACCACAATCTTGTGCCCGCCTCGCATACAGCTGCAGGAGAGAAGACATCCAGTGCTGGCTGATGACTGTCAAACCTTCCTTTGCCTGCAAAGAAAGTGAAGCCATGAAACACCTGAGAATATAGCTTCCCAAGACTCAGTTTGAGTTTCAGAAAGCAGGTATCTTTATTTGAGCAGGGTAGACTCTGGGCATGTCTCCCCTCAGAGCTCCTATTTCCCATAACACCCAGTTACTTTTTATTGGGTAAATAATTTCCATATCTTGCTTTGTTGGTGAGCATGTACACACTTCAATACCCAGTGCATTTTCTTCCCCTTATCTATGTATGCAGTCTTGCAGACTCCTGTCCTTCCTTATCCTTTGTTCTTAACGAAATCTGCACATAACAGATGGCAACATTCTTAGTTCACCTGTTTGCATTGTTAGAATTCCTTAATCATTTGTTGATAATGCTTAGCCCCGTGTCAAAAGGATAGTGCTTGTGGGGACACAAAAGCAGGCTGTGGGGAGGCTGCAGAGACTCTGAAGAGACTCTGAAGATCCTCCAGTAATTGACTTTCTTGGTGCTTTAGGGTGGCTGCTAGGTGTTAGAGAAGATTTGCTGCGTATGCCTGGAAGCAAATGATTGTGCACTACTTCTACTGTGATGGCCACTATTGATTGCCAGTGAGAGAGGAGAATTCCAGCGTTCCTGGTCCTCCTGAGCCCACCAGAACGTGTGGAGAGTGTGGTGGTGGAGCTGCAAATCTGCTGTGCAGTCTGCATGGACGGCTGGGCTGATGCCTCCTATGTGCTGCCACAGTTCTCATCCTTATGCATCAGGAGGTGAGCTGAGAGCAAGCTCGAGTGCCCCCACTGCTAGAGCAGGTGGGTAGCAGCTTTGAGGAGCGTGTCATCTCCTTGCCTCCAGTGCCATTGGTGGTTGTGTGCCTGACAGGAGTTCAGGACACCCAGCTGCCTACCGTCACTGTCGCCCTTGCCACATGGCAGCCACCAGCTTCGGGGTTGCTGCGTATGGCTGCATTGAGTGGCCCCCATGCCGGCGTCTGCACATCTGTCTCCTCGGTCTGCCTTGCTGCCATCGTGCTCTGTGGGGAGGCACTAGGTGTTACAGAATGGAAGCTTTGCCATGTGTGCGTGGAGGTATCAGTGTGGTCGGAAGGACCTTGCGGCTGCTGGAAGACACAGCAGGGGCCTCAGTGACTGGCGTGAAAGAGGGATGTTGAAAAAAAATTCAGCAGCCTTGCTGGATGTGTGTGCAAGTGCTGAAGGTGAGGAGGCCCCCTTGGGAGATGTGGCAGCATGGGTTGTGACTGAGTGTCCCTCACTGCTGCTTTTGGAGTGAGAGTCTCACACAGCTGGCTCATGCCTGCATGCCACGTGAGCGAGGAAGCTCAGCAGTTCCAGTTCAGCTCGTTGTACCTCGTGCAGTGGGCTGAGAGCAAGCTTGAGTGTCACAGCTGCAAGATGAGGGATGTGCAGACTGTGCAGGAGGATGACAGCAGCAGGTGTGAGGTATGTCCCAGCCAGCTGCTTGTCAAGGTGTGTCTACTGATGCCAGCCTTTCTGGGGATCCCAGTAGCCCCACAATACAGTCAAAGAGCCGTGGTGACTGGTGTGAAACAGGGATGCTGAGCACAAGGCAATAAATGGGAATACGGAGTGGGAACACGAGTGCAAGTGCTGCAGGCAGGGAGGGCCCCTTGGGAGATAGAGCAGCAATGGATCATGACCAAGTGTCCTTCACTGCTGCTATTGGGAGTGTCTCGCCCAGCTGGCTCATGTGGGCATGCCACCTGAGCGAGAAAGCAAGGTTGGCGTGCTCAGTTGAGGCAGTTGCTGGTGCTGACGTTGCTCCTGGGGAGTTCTTGCTGGTTTCTGTGCTGGAATTCAGAGACCTAGAAGGGTTTTCCCAGCCCTACCTGCTTCAGCAATTGCTGGGGTGGGATTGCTTCTTTCTTGAGGGGCCTTGGACCAGCAATTGACTGTGCTCTATTGCTTCTAGTGAGACTGCCTCTGCTTTATTGCCAGTGAGAGGCTCAGTGTTCCTGGCTCTCTGAAGCCCACTGGGAAGGCAAAGAGCTGTGAAGCACTAGCACAGCTGCCCGGGGAAGTTATGTAGTCACCATTCCTGGAGGTGTTTAAGAGACTTGTAGATGCAGTGCTTGGGGACATGATTTTGTGGTGGACTTGACACAGTTATCAGTTCATCCTAAGTAATGCTGTTAGTTCACCATTTTGTTTTTGGAGCATCATCACCCAATATGCAACAAGCTTTGTCTAACATTGTTTTTTTTACATCAGGATTCTCTTCATACCTTCTATGAATGTTTCATGTATAAATACCTACGCATTTTGTATATAAAATATAAGTAAAATAAACATGTTCATGTTTTTTTACAAGTTTTGATTCACTGTTCTATTGGAACTTGAGTAAGCTTTCATGTGCTAATGAGTTCATGTGTCTTTTTTGGTCTTTACTCATGACAGGTGGAAGAGAGAGAATGTTAATACTGGCATTTCAGGGTACCTGTCCTGTTCTTAAGATGTGGCATCCCAAAAATCTTAGTTCCTCTTTACAAATCCTACTTTGCTGTTTCAGAGCAGCAACAATTGCAACATCAGTTGCTCGGAAAGTTGCAGTTGTGTTTGTTGGTACTGTAGGCAACAGATTGCAGTGTGTGCCATGATGATAGTTCAGCAGTCCCTTGGCATGCTTTGGGTTTTTTTACACCAATCCCTTGCCATGCCACAGTTTTCACATTAGCAGTGGAATAGGTCATGTTGTGTACTAAGGTCAGATAATTACTATTTTGCATATATGCCAATTAGAGGGTTATTAACTTAAGTTTGCTGAAAGGAAAAAATCTACCATTAAATGTATTACCTACATTGCTTTACTGCAATTAGAAAATGCTGTCCTTGACCATCTCGCATCTTTGCCTCTACACATAAATACAAGATGTCTGTTTAGATCAGAAGCATTGGAACTTTGATCTCTGCAGTAGTCAAGAAACACAACTTTGTTTCCATGAACAAATGCAGCAGGTTTTTGCCAGGTTGCCCACAATCTCTATTGCTCTACTTGAGCAAGATTTTACTTTTTGTTCAGACAGCCCAAGTAAACACACTCAAGTATCCAAAACTATTACCTAGTCTTCATTTAAAAAGATAGGAAAGCAGTGAGATGCACTCCAGTTTCACAGTATCACACAGTATCACAGCATCGTAAGGTTGGAAAAGACCTTTGAGATCATTGAGTCCAACCTATGACCCAACACCTACACCTACTCCTACTCGTCAACTACACCATGTCAGTAAGTGCCTCATCCAAATTTTCTTTGAACACCTCCAGGGATGGTGACTCAACCACCTCCCTAGGCAGCGCATTCCAATGAGCAGTTACCCTCTCAGTGAAGAATTTCTTCCTAATGTCAATCCTAAACTTCCCCTGGTGAAGCTTGAGACCATGTCCTCTCGTTCTGTCACTGTTCGCCTGAGAGAAGAGTCCAACTCCTGCCTCACCACAACCTCCCTTTAGATAGTTGTAGAGAGCAATAAGGTCTCCCCCGAGCCTCCTCCAGGCTAAACAACCTCAGGTCCCTCAGTCGCTCCTCACAGGGCTTGTGCTCCAGCCCCTTCACCATCCTCGTCGCCCTCCTCTGGACACACTCCAGCATCTCAACATCCTTCTTAAACTGAGGGGCCCAGAACTGGACACAGTACTCAAGATGTGGCCTGACCAGTGCCGAGTATAAGGGGATGATGACCTCTCTAGTCCTGCTGGCCACACTGTTCCTGATACAGGCCAAGATACCATTGGCCTTCTTTGCCACTTGAGCGCACTGCTGGCTCATGCTGAGAACAGGATTATCTGTTCCATAATTTTGCCTGGGACCGAGGTCAGGCTGACAGGTCTGTAGTTACCTGGATTGTCCCTACGGCCCTTCTTGTGGATGGGCGTCACGTTGGCCAACTTCCAGTCGTCTGGGACCTCTCCAGTGAGCCAGGACTGCTGATAAATGATGGAAAGTGGCTTAGCAAGCTCATCCGCCAGCTCTCTCATCACCCTAGAATGGATCCCATCAGGCCCCATAGACTTACGAGGATCCAAGTAGGTCTCTGACTTCTTCCTCCTGTATGACAGGGGGGCTGTATTGCACCCCGCCCCTATCCACCGCTTCAGTAGACCAGTTGTCCAGAGAACAATCTGCCTTACTGTTGAAAACTGAGGTGAAGAAGGCATTAGGCACCTCAGCTTTTTCCTCATCTTTAGTTACTATATTTCCTTCAGTGGTCGATAAGGATTGAAGGTTGTCGCTGCCCTTTTTTCTGCCGTTAATATATTTGAAAAAGCTCTTGTTGTCCTTAACACAAGTGGCCAATTTAAGCTCCAGCTGGGCTTTTGCCTCCCTAATTTTCTTCCTCCACGACTTGACAATATTTTTGAACACAACCTGACTCACCTGCCCTTCTTTCCAAAGGCGATACACCCTCTTTTTTTCACTGAGCTCCTTCAAAATCTCCTTACTCATCCAGGCCGGCCGTCTGCCCCTGCGGCTCATCTTAGAGCACATCGGGATAGCCTGCTCCTGCGCCTTGGAGACTTCATTCTTAAAGTACGTCCAGTCTTCCTGGACCCCCTTGCTTTTAAGAACTATCTCCCACATCACCCACCAGCAGCAAGTCTCTATTGGTAAGCAGCAAGTCAAACCTGTCTGTAAATTTCCTGTGACTTGCCCAAATTGATACGTTAACTGCTGATCTTCAGTACCAAGAAAGCAGCATGCTACTTATGGAACTTCACACTGAAACCAAAGGCATCACACTAGCAGCAACTTCAGACACTTAACGCACCATCAGTTTTGGTGGGTTAGTATTTTCTCCTTGAAGTATCTGAAATTTCTCTAATCCCTTGCATTACTGCAATTGCCCACATTTTTGTAACAGCATCTTAATTATCACTTTTGTAAAGCAAAGTTTGGAAGTCAGCTGAGGTAGCACAGTAACACACCACGTAGGGCAGATATATCAGGCATCAATCTATTATTCCTGTGTACCTGGCAACTGACTTGTGTATCACTCCTGTTGTTTACACTCTGCATAGCTACCTCTTAGTATCAGCTTTCTGCATCCATCTTCCAGACCAGTTGCACAATGCCTGTCTCAGCTACAGCACATTCCCAGTCCCTTTGTGCCTGGCAGTGTTATGTGCCTTAGCCTTTGAGAGCTGCTTTTTGCCCAGGAAGCGATGACCTAAAAAGTAGGCAATATTCTGCAGGCCTTTCAGTGCCACAGAGATGTCAAAAATGGTTAAAGCTGGAAAACCCTCTTTAACTATTGTCTCACAGAACAGCACATAGCCTTGCTATTCAAGTTAGTGTTTTTGAGATGAACTCCAACTCTGCTAGAGCACAAGGGGACAACCTCATTGTTCAGCTGAGTGCAGAGAGAACAGTCCATTTCAAGGTAATGGGTGTTAAATAAAAAAGCCAATTAAAGAATGATCTTTAATGAATTGCTTCAATGCATACCATCAAGAAAATGTGTGTGTAAATACATGTATTTCCAGGAATGTTGCATTTCACTGGAGTAGACAATTTATGAAAGGTGACATTTTCTGGATAAGACCATTTATTTAACAAATAGATGAATCTTTATGATGAACTGGAGGCTGCAACGGCTGCTCTCTTGGGCTTCGGTGTGGTTCCCTCACGGAATCCATTCCTACAAGCAGAAATACAGTTATCACTTTTTTAAAGGATGGTTTTTGACAAGTAATGTTTTTCATGAAGTTAATCAGCTTTTTTCAGTTTATCTCAGGAATGCATGGAAATGACTACAAAGTTCTCATGTTCTGACTTTTTTTTCTCCTGCTGAAGTAAATGTGACTTCTTGAATCAGGCAGATTCTGTAACCGAACACTGCAAAACTGCATAATACAAGGCCTGCTGTTACCAGATGTGCTCTACTTTGTAGCCCTACTAAGCCATTCAGTGAAAGATTCAAATATTTGTGAAGCACAAGGCAATTTCTGGCAGAAATCCTCTAGGTCTCCAATCACAGATGAAGACAGGCAGACAAAAGAGCTGGCCACAAGCTTACCTTTGGACACATCACTCCTACTTCAACAACACTTAGCGAAAAGCAGGCTACAGCTGCACACTGTAAGGTATTTTCTGGCTGTTTGCTGGGAAAGACTGCACTCAACCAGAACAAACAAATGAAGGGATCCCTCAACTATACCCACATCTGGGACTTTAAATACTCCTGCTTTTCACTGTTGGATCCAATCTACATTTTTATGACAAGACTCTTGAATTACTTCGTACTTTCATCCAGTTTTTTTGTGTATTAGGCCAGAAGTTACGGAGCTCAATTTTAAAATACAGAGGTCATGCAAGAAATTCTCAATGCATTAAACAGTATAGTACCAACAGCACACCATTACCTCTTTAAGTCCAACTCAAAGCTTTAGAATAGGTTTTAGAAACCTGCAACTCGGAATCTGATGTTATAGCTACTGATGTGACTGCTAACTGAATTCCAAATAATTAAGGTTATATCAGTCCTGAACTTTTTTTTTTGGTTTTTTTTGGGTTTTTTTTGTTGTTTTTTTTTTGGGAGCACAAGGCGATTGGAATGCATTTCAAGACTTATATTTTACAAAATCCCACACTTCAGTGCAAACAACAATTTCACTGACCCACAAATACAGGCAATACTATGCAAAGCGTATCTTTTTAACTATGGGCATTTTATTACAATGACCTGTGTTCTGTACTGTCTACACTTAACAGAAATAATCAGAACTTGTTACATACGCTATGTATTGACAGATTTTTACCCTCAAAGGAATATGCAGCCGATTATACAAGGCATCATTTACTCTGTAAGATACTTAAGACAGACCATATCAGATCAGAAGTACTAAATAAATGAAAAATGTTAACTTTGAATGATTAATTTTACAAAGCAATATCTACACAGAATTTCAAACCACATGAATTTGTAATAAGATGTTATACCTGAAACGACGATAGACCTTTTTCAGGTGCCTCATGCGACCAGTCCCAGTGGTGTTGCGTCTCTTAGCCTTTGCACTCCAATTATCTGTAACATAAGTTACTGTTACTCATATGCACCAAATAATTTTCACAATCCATTTGTATAGCACAATGATTCAATATGAGAGAAGCAATTTTTATGTAGTAACACTGTTAGAATATAGTTAAATCACCATTAACTGGAAAAAAGCTACAAACACTGCAAATGACATAGCATTGCTCCTTGGTTGGAAGAAAATCAGACTACTAAAGAAAACAAACACATGTTGATAAGCTCATGTCATTTTAACATAAGTTACTTACACTTTCTCTTACGCTTTGCAGGGTAACCACATTTCCCACAGGTAGACTTCTGCAGGTGGTATGCCTTGGACCCACATCGACGACACAAGGTGTGTGTCTTATTGCGTCGTTTACCAAACGACGATGTTCCCTTCGTCTGAAAAGCATTTCAAGACATGGCACATTGGAAATATCACTAGCACTTCCCAGTCATGCAGCTAAAGGAAGAATAAGGTCCTCCAGAATATTCACAAATCCAGACTCCCATAAACTCGCCAGAGGCACTCTGAAACACCAAGACGATCTTGCACACAGGTTGTCTCCATTTTTAGAAACCACCTCCTTATGCCTCTGAATGCCATTCCCTATCCTGCCCCCTAGCCGCCCCGTGCTGATCCACCGAGTCGTCATCTCCAGCTCCCTCATCGCTGAAGAGCAGTAAACTTTCTTCCCCTCAAGAACACTTGCTGGCTTCGTGCAGTTCATTCCTGCACTCCCCACAAGGTTTGGCGACCAAATACCCCTTGCTACGATATGCATGGCTGCCTCGGCCACGGAGGAGACCCGGGCCACTGTAGGGGTGGCGCGGCGCCTCTTTCTCCCGCGGCCCTGCTGCCCCCCCTCCCCCCTCCCCGGTCCCCCTCCCTCCTCCGGCCTCGCTCTCCTCCTCCTCCCCTACCCTGGCCCCGCTCCCCCTCTCTTCCCCGACTCTGGCCCCCCTCCGCCCCTACACCGGCCCTGCTCCCGCTCTCCCACACCCCCCCCCCGACACTGACCCTGCTTTGCGCCCCCTCCCCGCTCGCTCCCCTGGGCCCGCTCCCGGCCTCGCTCTCCCTCCCCCATAATGGCCCTGCTTCTCCCCACAGCAGCCCCGCTTCCCCCTCACTCAGCTGCCCCTCGCTCCGGCACCGGCAACGCCGCCCGTCGCCGGCCCTCAGGCCGCGGCCCCGCAGCGCCCTCCCCGCAGCTCCATCCCCGCGCCAAACCCAGCCGCAGCGCAGCGCAGCCCCTTCCCGTGCCCCAGAGCCGCCTTGCAGCACCGGAGGGCTCGGCGCGGTGGCGGATGGCGGCGGATTCCCCGAGCCCGCGCCCCCTCGCTCACCATCTTGCCCAGCCGCCAGCACCGAAGAGACCGCGCCCCGCCCCGCTTCCGCTGTGGTCCCGCGAACGCTTCCGGTGGTAACGCCCCACTGCGGAGCGGCCTCGCTTCCCAGCCCCGCTTTGCTGGGGCGAAGAGTAGCTGCTGCTGAAAAGAAGTGGCATATTCATTTAATCCCCAATATAAGAAGGATTTGGAACTGTAGAACGCGTGCAGAGGAGGCCACGAGGAGGGCTGGAGCACCTCTGCGATGAGTACAGGCTGAGAGAGTTGGGGTTGTTCAGCCTGGAGAAGAGAAGTCTCCGGGGAAACCTCAGAGCGGCCTTCCAGTGCCTGAAGGGGCTACAGGAAAGCTGGGGAAAGGCTTCTGAAAGGAACATATATCGATAAGCTGAGGAGAACGGCTTTAAATTGGAATAGGGAAGATTTAGATTGGATATTTGGGAGAAATTCTTCACGCTGAGGGTGGTGAGGCACTGGCAGAAGTTGCCCAGGGAAGCAAGCTGTGGATGCCCCCTCCCTGGGAGCATTGAAGGGCAGGCTGGATGGGGCCTTGAGCAGCCTCGGCCGGTGGGAGGTGTCCGTCCCCATGGCAGGGGGGCTGGAACTGAATGATCGTTAAGATCCCTTCCAAACCAAACCAAACCAAACCAAACCAAACCATTCTATGAGTCTAGGTCTTATTTGAGTAACCGTATTTTTGAAAGTTAGACAGAATATCCCTCTGATAGCATGTTTTTATAGCATGTGGGTTTTTTTTCAAACTGTTTTTCCAGATACTGTTCTTTGTGAAATTATACTGTCTTAAGTAAGGTATGTGCTAAACAAATATGTCTTCTTCTAAAATCACTTCTGTTTGCAGTCTTTATCTAAAAAATGCAAGGTCAGACAGAGAGCTGGCTCCAAAGCTGCAATTCACAGAGATTTGGCTGTTGTGAAGTTCATAATAACATTAAAAGTAGTCCTTGGAAAGTAATAGAACACACAAAATTTCTGGGAAATTTTATACTTATGGATGTAAGTGGAAACTTCTGTCCCCAGCTCTTATTATGCATGATTGATGGAAATTGTTCCCTGATGCGCCCATGGCTGTAATAAAGGAGGCTTGCTTTCTAAAACTCCTTGTGAGACGTCACCTGGAGTACTGTGTCAAGCTCTGGAATCCCCAGCGTAAGAAGGATGTGGAACTGTTGGAATGATCAGAGGGCTGGAGCACCTCTGCTGTGAGGACAGGCTGAGAGAGCTGGAGTTGTTCAGCCTGGAGAAGAGAAGGCTGCAGGGAGACCTCATAGCAGCCTTCCAGTACCTGAAGGGGCTACAGAGAAGCTGTGTGGGGACTTTTTACAAGGACAACTAGTGATATGACGAGGGGAAATGCCTTTAAATTGGAAGAGGGAAGATTTAGGTTAGATGTTAGGAAGAAATTCGTGATGATGAGGGTGGTGAGACACTGACACAGGTTGCACAGGGAAGTTGTGGGTGCTCCCTCCCTGGAAGTTTTTCAGGGCTAGGTTGGATGGGGCCTTAGGCAGCCTCGTCTGGTGGGAGGTGTCCCTGTCCGTGGCATGAGGTTGGAACTGGATGATCTTTAAGGTCCTTTCCAACCCAAACCATTGTATGATTTCATGATTTGCCAGCATTTTCAATGTCATTGCCATGGCTGTGCCTGCGTTCCCTCCCTATGGTGGCTGCTCCCCGTGGGGTCTGGCCTACTGGGACAGACCGCCTGCCCCTAGACCCAGTGTCTTAAGTGGAACCTTGGGTCCCTGGGCCAGGAAAGCTGGGTTGTGCCTAATGACCACAGCCCAGAATGGTCGAATTGGTCCTGGGAGTAGCGACGTGAGTATCTCTGTGTAAGTCTGTCTGTGCCTGGTAAAGAGAAGGCTTAACGTGCCTGAGCTGCCATACAGGCACATCATCATTGACTGTAGAGCTGCTTCTTTGCAGTAGTGCACGTGATGCCATTCAGAGGTGGCCACGGTTCCACTTCAGGCTTCAGGATCAGGTCCTGGTGCTGCTTACCTGTTAAATGAAAGTGATTTTAATGAATGAGATTCAGGGGTGGGGTTCTCCTGGCTGTAATACATGCTTTCAAAGCGAGCTGCCTTCAAAAACAGGCAGCCCATTTCTGAGCTATCTGTGTGCCTCTTATGAAGAGGAGCTGAGGGAACTGGGGTTGTTTAGCTTAGAGAAGAGAAGGCTGAGGAGAGAACTTATCACTGTCTTCAACCCACTGAAAGCAGGTTATAGCAAAGTGAGTGTCAGTCTCTTCTCCCAAATGACAGGCGATAGGATGAGAGGAAATGGCCTCAAGTTGTACCAGGGAGGTTCATATTAGACATCAGGAAAAATTTCTTCACTGGAAGTGTTGTCAGGCACTGGAACGGCTGCCCAGGGAGGTGGTTGAGTCCCCATCCCTGGAGGTGTTTAAAAGATGGGTACATGAAGTGCTCAGGGATACAGTTTAGTAGTGGACAGGTTAGACCTGATGATGTCAAAGGTCTTTTCCAACCAAGCGATTCTTTGATTCTGTCATTCTGTGTCCCCTCAGCCTCCACACACCATGTGGCAGTGCCTGCAACCCAAAGCATCACAATGGACATAATTCACACAAACTGGGTTTTATTCAGATGAACCATTTAAATTCTTGCATACCAGCCTACCACACACCTTCAGCAGACAGAAACTATACACATTTTTTTCTGAGAAGATTTTATTTTGGACATATAATGTGCAGAGAGAAATTTGTGCTTATCACCAGTTCAACACCTTGTCATCTCAAGCAAAGTCAGAAACTGATGATAAAGCCTGTTTATTTAAGACTTGATAGTAGAATTATATAACCTGGTCTAGCAACTTGCGATGAAAGTTTGTATTTATCTAGTAGGCTAGGTCTCACTCCACACTCTTCTGGTTTACTGACTAAAGATGCAGTTATTCCAAAATGTAGCTGCCTGGGCCTGCCACAAACCAGCAAACTCTGAGGGACCTTCCCACAATGAATGTCTGGACAGCTGAACACTTATGACGTGGAGCTCCTGGTCTAGAAAAAGGGATCATCCCCAAAGCAGCAAGGCTGTGTCCAACTACTGCATTTTCACTCCTGAACAAACTGTTATTGGGTTCTCTCAATATTAGTTTGTCTTCACTTTTTTCCTAAGCTTGGCCTCTCACTGATTTCCTTTGGTGCTAGTTTATGTGCTGGGAGAGGTTTGACCTCTGCTAAGATTGAGGGAAGGGGCAAAAAGCCATTTTGACTTTAGCTGTGTTCATTTTGATTGGCAATTTCTGTGGCTGGAATAACACCTAAAGCAGAGGTCTTTGCTCATATTCATTTTATCCTACCTGAAAATCAAGACATTGTCCTGTAGTAATTAAATGAGAGAGATAAATGTATCCAAAAGGTAAATAATCCCATCTTAAATTAAGTGTCAAAAGTAGGCTGTGAAACCATCCTTGGGAGGAACCCTTCTGCTTCCATTAATTCTAAAAGGAGCCTAGACAGCCCCTTTAGGCTAGGTGCATCAATGGCTGAAGCTAAACAAAACAGATTTTGCCCTGACTGACTTAATGAAAATGTTTTTGTGGCAAATATGTCTTCCTTGCCAAAAATCAGAAGAGATTACTCAGTGTCCTATGTGTGAAATGCCATACAGACAAAATAAAAACCTCAATTAACTCAAACAGTATGAATGTATCCTACAGACTGGACTGGAGTCATATTTCTCCCAGCAACCTTGTGATGTGTCTTTTAACTAGTGCCCCCTTTCTTCTTTCTTTCTTCTTAGATCTCAGAAATCTGGAAGATGCTGTGAAGACATTGAACAGATGCCATGGCCAACAGCCTCCCAAGGAAGTATGTTGATTTGGCTGTCTGCAAGGATATGCTGCCAGAGGAGTTATTCTTGTTCTTGGTGGAATAAAAATAATCTAGTTCATTTACATCTCTTCAAACGTGTTAGGAAAGGAAGATTTTTAGTATCGTCATGCAGTTGTCTTTAGTATTCGGGAACTCTTACAGGTAAGCCCAGCTCAGGGAGAGGGAGAACAAAAGTAGGGCTGTCTAGGCAGCAGTGAGGAAGGTGAGTGAGCCCCAAATAACCTCAGTGGCACTTGTCTTGCCTGGGTTTGGTGTCGTGCTGCTGCATCACATCACCACCAGGGCGCAGTACAGACATACAGCCCATCACGTGACCGTGGAAGCTTTGCTCCAAACCACAGAGTCATTGTACTGATTCTACAAAACCTGAACATTGCTGGAGTGACTGGTAAGTGACAAATACAAGGCTGATATCCAAGAAATTTCTGTCTAATGTTATCATAAGGCATAGCTTATTTGTGCACAATTGGCGATGACTACAAGGGTAGGAATAGAGAAAATCCAAGCTTGACATATACTAGAAGATAGCCAGTGCATGACAGTAGTTATCTTCAGAAGTGCAGACAAACTGAATTATTTATTACTAAACATGATCTTGTAGATCACGGGAGTGCCTTTCAGCATCCTCTTGGATATTGATCACTTTGACGTAAGTAACAGGAAGGCTGCAGGAGAAGTGAGAAACTGAAGGGTAACATTTACATGAGGGTCAGTTTGGATGCCTTTGTTTCTGGATATCGTCTTGATTTGCAGAGGTAGACACTTCGGTTGTATTTAGTGGGGAGGCAACTGAACTGAGTGTCTGTTACTAAGCAGCCACAAGAAACATAACTTTCTTTGTACAGTAGTTGAGAAGAAAACTGTCGTGTGAATTTGGATCAAATGCGCTGCTGACCACAAGATGGCAGTGTAGTGCAACGAAAGCTTTTCTCCCAGACAGCTCGGTAAACACTCTCGAAACGGTTAGCAGTAAAATTGGTTAATAAATTGAAAATTATTTGTATGTACTGTTCTTAAATCTCTATGACAATAACTGAAAACGTGCGAAAAGCAGTGCTTATGAAAAAGACTGTTGCATCCTGCTAAGAAGCTAATGAGTATTAATACAAAAGGTTTTCTGTTTGTTTAAGATGAAAATGGATAGAAGAAAATTCAATAGCTGCCACTAACTTACGAAATTGCTTGTTAAAATACAGTGGAAATCAAAAGATATAAAAACTCTGAATAACAAAGATTATATGGTGTTCCTATACTCAGTCCTGAACTGGAAAAGTCCCTTTATCCCAACTATGTATTTTTAACTTGCATTGAGACTCTTTTGTAAGAAACGACACAAAATATGATCTCACATGTAGCACCAAGAAGTCAATGCCAGAGCTTAATAATAAAAATAAGTTATTCAAACTCACAATTAAGAAAGCCTCCAAGTGTTTTTCCCAGTACTAAATTAGAAATTATCAGTCATCCTTTCTCTTTATGATGGCATGAATAGGTTCATACTGATGATCACATAACATCAACATTTCTTCTACAACACTTATGAGCAGTGCTTATACAGCTTAGTTACATTAAAAGAGCACTCCTTAGCATTGGACAGAGAGAGCAGATAGTAGTCTTCACATCACTGACAAATACTTGAGAGTGGCACTAGTACTTGGTAGATCCCAGCTGAAACATGACTACTGTCACAAACAGAGCAGGAGCAAGAGCTCACCACTTATTTCCTCAGCTGCCTTTAACTTTTACCTTAGGATAGCTGGGGAGGATCCCAGGGGATCCTGGAAAGCTGCCTGGCAGAGAAGGACCTGGGGGTGTTGGTTGACAGCTGGCTGAACATGAGCCAGCAGTGGCCCAGGTAGCCAAGAGGGCCAGTGGTATCTTGGCCTGTGTCAGATACAGCGTGCAGATTAGACATTAGGAAAAATTTCTTCACTGAAAGGGTGCTCAGGCACTGGCACAGCTTCCCAGGGAGGTGGCTGAATCACCATCCCTGGAGGTGTTTAAAAGACAGGTAGGTGAGTTCCTCAAGGATATGGTTTAGTAGTGGACAGGTATGGGTTAGACTTGGTGATGTCAAAGGTCCTTTCCAACCAGGTGATTGTATGAGTCTGTGTTTCTATGATATTTTCTGACCAGAAACATCACTAAAATCTTTATTTGTTGTTCCTTCTAGATAGGGGAACAGGGGCAGCATACCTCTGTACAGCACAGGTAGCTACAAACCTGGGATACACGTTACACAGTGCAATAGCATCATTCAGAATTATAACATTTCCCTGATACTTTTAATGCTTATACTTAGATATATTACAGGATAGTAGTGCATTGCTGCACAAAGGCAGTAAGTCTCAGAGGGGATTTCACTGACTAGCCTCAGGCTTGCCAGAGGTGGTGGTGTGGCAATCTGGGCTTAGCACCAGAAGGGTTGCTTGGAAGGAAGCCACAGATTCCTTTCCAAGGTGACAGCCATTTTCTTGTCAGTTGTATAACAGATAAATGGTCTTGTCTTGTTAGTATTATTGTGATAAAAACCAACTTATATTGGTCTTGTTTTGTTTTATAGTGTTGTCTTAAACACTTGTAGCATTATTCATTAAAAAGTATATGCACCTAAAAGCCTAGAACAAAATTTTCACTGGAGATGCACAAAAGGCATTGGAGCCACCACAGTTTGAATCGTGGTATGCATAACATACCAGGGGCAAAAGCCTAGCTTCTAACCACGTTCCCCTTGCATTACAGCACAAAATATTTTAGTTAGTTGTTAGGAAAATTTTTCTACCAGTACAGCCTACAAAGCAATGGACTTAATTTTCCTTCACATAGTTCTGGAGGTTTTGAGAAAAAAACTGAGCAAATGGCTTAGGTGTAACGGAACTTGTAGTGGGAAGACAAATAGGTTGGATGATCTTCTAAAGTTCCTACCAGCCATACTTTTGTGATGCTATAATTTTAGAAGAGGTCTCAAAGTATGAAGACCTAACTGTATCTCTTATCTCCCTGACTGTCATGTTCTCAGAAAAATGCATTTATACTTGGGGGAAAAGGTCAGATCTTCACAAATTCTGCCTTCAAATTTTGATAGCTTTTCCTATTGTGGTGGTTGGCCAAATAAATGCTATGGCCTTTACCTTACAAGCTTGCCTTACACTGACAGACCTGCGTTTTAAACATCCACCCTTTCGCAGAGTAATGTACCTACATCTCTGACTTACATTTTCAGAATTATTCTAAAGCACATCAAACCCCAAAGATTTATTATTGAACAAAATAAAAATTTATGTCACCCAGTCATGTGTATTTATAGGTGTTTATCTCCCTGTGCAGGCACACATGGATGGTACATGATTAACAGTACTAGCAATGTTTTCTTCCCTTTTTTTATCAAAAAGTTACCAAAAGCTTGTCTGATTCATAGCTAGATGCAGTCTATATGTAAGCCCAGACATTATGATTGAAATTTGCTAACTTGGAAGCCAAGTATCTAAACACAGAATCATAGAATCATAGAATGGTTTGGGTCCAGTTCCAATCCCCTGTCATGGGCTGGAGCTCCTCCCTCCAGACCAGGCTGCTCAAGGCCCCATCAATCCTGAGCTTGAACACTTCCAGGGAGGGGACAGGTTTCCTGGGCAACCTGTCCAAATGTTCCAGTGTGAATGGTACATAAGGCATGCTCTTGAGAAAAGAATACAATTTCAACTGGTTGGAAAACACCCTCAGCCTTTTCTGCAGAAATGTTGAAGTAAAAGTCTTTGCCAGAAGCTCAGGAAAGGAAGAAAACTTAAATTTGAAGATAAATTCAAATGATTGGCTATCCTACCTTCTCAATTTTATCGCTTGTTATGTGGAATTACACGTCTAGGTATATCTCTGCCATCGCATTCCCTGTGTTACTCAGCTATGCTTCAAGTGCATATGTGAATGGTTTTATCTTTAGTAAATGTATGTGAATTATTTCACTTCTCACCAGCCATTCTTTAGAACATGACCTGATGTTTTTCTCCTCCTGGACTGCTTTTGGGCAGCTGGGGAAATGTAACGCATGCCTTCTGTCTCCAAAGTTATCTATCTCCAAAGTTATCTTTCTTCAAAGTTAACTGTCTCCAAGTAATTTGGTTTTAGAAGACCTATGCAGGTTTGACATCTGTTAGCATTAAAAGCACTGGTATAGCATGTGTATGGTAGAGTACATTCTCGAATTTTTTATGTATGTTGCAATTAGAAGTATGTAAGTGCTTAAATACAAGATCGTGCACAAAATATGCATATAGTAAATATAAGGTGTCTGTCTTTAATTCAGGAATATATATTTACTTCTCACAAATATTTACTGTTCATATATTTTATTTTACTTCAGATCTAGCATTCAGGGGAAAAATACATACGTCTGCAGTAAAGTGGAAGGTCAAAAAGAAGACATTGGAGAAAACTGGGGCACTCATGTTTAATCTAAAAGCCAGTAAAATAAGCCTGATGTATTATTTATTATTTATTTACTTTACCTTACTTCTCACTTCAGGCATCCTAGAGGATTTACATTTGTCTTGCTTTGGGAGTACCGCAAATGACTACTTTCCTTGGTCACTTTGTCCCTTCTCTAAAAATAAAAATATAAGCTCATTTTGGAGTAGAAAAGTGCATCACTTGCATAGCACTCTTTACTCTGTATGGAATTGTGGAGTTTGCCTTTGAATGTGAGATAGAAACTGTAAGAAAAAAAGGCTTTGCAGTGAAACAAAAGCAGACAAATCCAAGTCCTGTATTTATTGAAGATAAAGCTTGTTTCCCCAGGTAAAATAAGTTTGCCTTTCTTCATCAAAATCACTGTTGCATTTTATTGTTTTCACCAGCTGAGAACATTCCCTAAATACAAATGCTTTGCTAGCAAAGGTCAGCTCAACTCTGCTGCTACAAATGTTATCTTCTGTTTATTTTGGAATGTTTTCCCTTTATCAGGCATTTTCAACTTTGCATTTACTGGAACTGAGGCATATGGTCTCCATCAGGGAATTATCCTCACACCCATGCAAAATTTCCCTCTTACACTATTTCACTTTAATAAAAATAGAGGACAAAACATTGTCTGGCCTTATTAGTGTATGCAAAGAGGACATGGAAAAGAAATGGAGCTGTTAGAACTTTTTATTACCTGATCGCGGTGTGGAGGTTACGATCCTGTGACCACAAGACCCGGATTAGCCTAGCAGACACAGAACAGCCAGTCTTATGGAGTGAAAGGCTGTGCACCAGCCAGCAGGGCACAGGGAGATGTTACTGGTCTGCCTGCCGAGGCAGCAGATCTACAGAAAGTTTTTCAAAATGCCCAGTTAAGTAGCTACCATTATGACTGGAGCTACACCTTAGCACCGTTTTGTCTCTGAAAGTCTGCCTGTGGCTGAAGCAGGGCAGACTCAGCTACAAAGCAGTTATGCTGGTGATGGAGAACATGCCAGCACTTACAATTTTAGATTTGGTTTATCATGTTAGTTTGTGGTTGTTAACTTATTGCTGTAAATTAGAAATGTTTTTCAGTTATGCTTGAACATAGATTAGGGAGACATGTAGCCTAAAAAGTGGCTGCTTGAGAAGGGAAAAATGCCTAAGGGAATTTTGCACTGTAAAAAGGTCAAAAACCGTGACAAGTCCAAGCTTACTTTTTCTGTCTTTCTGTATTCTAACAGCAGAACAAAACGTGGTAACCCTTGAAGCAAGAATATAGGTAATTGAGTTTTTCTGCTGAGTTTCTCAACCATTTTACAAGTTTGTTATTGACTTTAGTCAAAACTGACCACCAGACTTTTTTATGTCAGTATTTCCTTGCCCTGGCTTCGTTATTGCCTCAGAAGACACAATATATATTCGCAAATAAATGGGCAGAGGGGCATGTGTCTCTTGCTGTTATCCCATGCATAGGAGGAAACAGGAGGCTTCCTCATCCGTTGGCATCACAAGCTTTGCATTTTACATTTTCTCCTTGGAATTATGAGCATTATCTCTTTTTTTGATCATTTATGAAAATCTCAAGGCCATTTTTCTAGCTCTAAGAAGTCTGAACATTGCTGTTTGCAGAATACTTTTTCCTAGCTATTAATTATTCTACAGAACCTCTGCCTAAGTGATAAACACCATATTTTTAATCATTCTCGTTTTGGGATTTCTACCAAGTAAGCACAGAGGGGGATGCATTTACAGGCTAATCAAGAACAAGTGCCATCTCCAGAAAAGCAGGTTTTTTCAAAGATATTTAGTGATATGGTCTCTACTACTGGATAAAATTATTTCCAATTTAGAGAACTCCACATGAACTTTTTCCATACAAGTCAACATACTGGTAATTGCATCGCTTGATAGGCAGAAATTGTCTGAGTGTTTTATATATGGAAATAATGAAATACGTAATTAATATGGGCACAGAAAGAGATATGTATTCATCTACACCAAAAAAATAGTATATAAAGGAAGTACTTTCACCCTCTGCTTCAGTGCTAATCCTTTGAATTGAACTGCAAATATGGAAGAAAGCCAGAATAACTCACAAAAGGGTATTACACCAATTTTAAGGGAAGAAGTAACAAATACTGAGCACACCTGAATTTCTCTGTTGCTTGGGTGAATCTCTGCAACTATATCAGCCCTTTTTTTATTCCTGGCATGTGTTTTCGTTTGTTGCAGTCTGATGGTTTTTTTATGCGTAACCAGCCCAGAATCACAGAGGGCAAAAGTCAATGCTATGTAATTTCTGTTTCTGTACAATGCTCTGCATCTCTGTTGCCTCTGTGAAAGTTTGCAAAAGCTTACTTTATTTGTTGAGCTTTAGTTTCCAGCTGGAAGATATCTACAAAAGCTCCTTCCACAAAGTTTCACAGTAGCAGTTAGGGTTAATTACTGATTTCTCGAGTAAGCTAGCAAAATTTTAATGAATCTCAAATGGTCCTAAAAATGTTGTAGTTCAAAAAGACATCCTAATAAGATTTGTTTCTTTGAAGTTCTGCCTTTATTTTCTCTCTGACTCTTCTCCTTCTTTATAGCAGAGGAATCTTTGTTCCACCTATTGAAACATATTTTTTAGGTTTTAATTTCAAGATACTTGGAAATTTTCAGAAGGCAACTGGTGGATTTTGATGAAAGATTTTTGTTCAAAGTTTACTGCTTGAAGCATTTTAGCTTTCCAACTAGATACAATAATAATTCTAAAATATATAATGCAGACACACCACTGGTTCAGAAAGAACCAGAAATGTAAAAGCATGGGCAAGGTTGCTAATGGCTGATGTGTGACATTCTATTTATTCTACAAAGAAAAATCAGGAGGTGATATTTTGAAAAGCACCAAGACATCAGGCTAAAAGAGAGCTTCTGGATCATCAACTCGAGATACTGCTGTCTCAGGTAATCATATAAAGCTGCTTATGAGTTTATTGAACTGTAAGAATTAAATTAGTAGTAAATCAATGTAGAAGAATACAAGAAAAAGTCAACAAAAAATTAAATAATGGAGTACTTGTGAAAATAGACTTTATTTGGCTCTGAGAATCAATTGCTTAGAAGAACCTCTTGGAGCAATACACCACGCGATTTATCCTCTGATTCACCCCTTTATACAGTATGTGTGATTTTGTGTCACTATTTACACAAATGGGTTGAAAATGAAATGAGGGAAAGGTGTGAAAAAAGCAGAGTATTAACTCACCATTTTGGGCAGTTTCAAGCTGTTAAATTTCTTCACCATGTCTTGTGTCCTAAAATCAGAACCTATCCCTAAAGAACAATAACTATTTGCCCAGTGATAACCATTGTGTACACACAGTCTGAAATGTCTACACTCTAGGAAAGTCTGATTTATTACCTGTCTGCTACTAAAACTCTCTAAATTTTGAATTATAATAACAAGAGCTCTTCTATTCCAACTCAATTCCTTCAAACCAGAACTCTCACAAACCTTGTCTGGTGTAGTTTCTGGAGCATATGGACTCCAGTATCTGAGGCAATATCCTTTGACGAGGTCCCCCTGAGAGAGGATCATTTACATTACATTTAGCACAGCCTTAATGCTATTTGATGTATTTCTTAGAGACACACCCCAAGGCATTGTCGTTAATCCTTGAAATGTGACAAATACATTAAAAACAAAATAAGCAATTAAAATGCTTTTTGAAAAAAAGGAAAGTGAGATGGCATTAGCAAACAGAAACAAATTCGAAAACTCTCCAAATCCATTTCACAATTTAAATCCATAATGACAGGATGTTCTTTCTCTACTCAGTTGTTACTGGATCCTTGGCCTTTGCAGCAGTCACAGAGCACAGACTGTCTTTAGGGCTGTAATACATAATGAACTTGGACAATGAAGACACAAGACTATTTAAAGCTTGGTAAACTATTTGAGTAACCTTAGCATCAATCCTATAAAAGGCTGGAAGTCTACTGGGAAATATCACTGATATAATTATATTCTGGCGGACCTTGGTGTAAATTAGAGTACAGACAATACCATTTCATGCTGTCTCTGGACCTGGCAGGATATCATTAGTCCAACAAGTGAAGCATTGCCTTAATCATTCTTATGCTAGAATTATTATTTGGTGCAAGACACGAAATGCCTTGCCTGAAGGCTCAGCCTTTGTGTCTCTCAAACTACTTCTCTTTTATGCCCCTACAACATTGTTTTTAAGCCTAAAGAGAGCTTATTTCTGAAAAGACAGTATAAATGTTTAGCATGAACTTGAAGTTGCTATGAAAAAACATATTTTTAGCTGCAAAATTGTAATCAGATTGTTACCATTTTCATTAACAGTAAGGGAAAATCATCCTCATTTTCTCCATAAGTTAGACTGTCCCTCACAACCATGCAGTCAGGGGAAGCAATTGGGAAGCTCCTTCAGTCAGGCATTTTATTATAATTAATGTTATTATAGAAGTGCTTATCGGTCAGACTGGGACCCTGCTAGGGGCTGCATTGTCCCTTGTCACAAAATTGCAGTGTTGGTAGATTATCATGCAACTGCACATGGCCTTAAATATCAATAACACAGAAAAGCATGAAACTATAGAAATGGTCCAGAGCCTGAATGCTAAGTAGCAGAAAGTTAGTATAAGTACACTATGAAATGAAAGAAGAATCAACCATATGCTGTCCACTATTGTGAAAGAAACTGATCATCCATCCACTGCAAACCAGTAAAGTGCCATGAGACCTGCGGATACTTGGTCCTAGGAGTGACACAAGTCCAGTTCTAGCCTCCCTCTGTTTTATACATTGCCAGTTCAGCCTCTTTCCTTTTGCAGCAGCTGAAGTTGGCATAAATAAGAAATCAAGATCTTGTCTCCAAATGAAAGAAAATAAAATCATTAGGGTGATGTACCTGAAAATGTTTGCAAAAAGGACTACTACACAGCATCTGCCAAACCAACATTTCTGTCTTGCTGAAATGCTACTCGCAATAAGATATTCCATCAGGATATACTGATATGAATGATACTTGTTACTATCAAAGATTTTTCTACCCATTAATAAAGAACAGACCCTCATCACTACACATACTTCCTTTGCTAGCTGTTTGTCCCCTTTTATGTTTATTACATGCTTTGTTTGTGAGAAAATTACAATGTATCTTTATCTTGAGGGTTATTATAGCTAATGGTGTACTTAGAGAAAGTGAAATTGCTATCTAAGCCATTAGAACAGCTAACTGCAAGACCAAGACATATGTCTTGAGACATAAAATAGTCTTCAGAGTTCCCATACTCTGGGCCAGCTATCACAGGGCTTAACTTGGTTTTAATAATTCCTTTCATAGCCAAATAACTACCGACAGTATTGCACAAATTGGTCATAAAACTTAAGAGGAGCACAAGGATTTTGATTAAGAGCAATAAGATGTGTACAGAAGTGATAAAAGAGTATGTAGTACATTATCAAAGAAGACCGTAGCCACCAAAGCTGGCAAATCCCAAAGACAGGTTCTGGATTAGCTAAATTTGCTCTGAGGTTGCTAAGTGGAAATAGGAATCTCTGAAATGGATGGAATAGTGTGATCCAAGGTCTTCTTAAGGAAAGCAGGCCATGCCAACAGTGCAGGCCTTAAAAGTCATCATATAGTGATGCTGTGACATGAAGCATTTAGTTTTCTGAGAACTGTGTTAAACTGTTCTAAATAGATACAGAATCTGAGAGATAGTATATGAAGATTTTTCAGACAGGGGAGCTGCTTGAGGGCTTTATCCACGCTGTGCTATGATACATTAATGGAAATTTCCCCAGTAGTGGCATTTTCTTGCTTTTACTGGAATAGATTAGCTCTGGAAAGTGAATAAAGTAAAAAGAAAAAATAAGAGGGCATGGCAGGATGAGGAAAGAGGAGGAACTGTTCTTACTTCTGTAAGGGCATCCCCTCAAAAAACCAGCTGTTGATGTGTCATTGAACTGGGGACTGTGTATGATCTCAGGATGTCCTTCACAAGCAGGACTTGCATTCAGATCCCTAAGCTGATTTTCAGTGTGAGAACTGATACACAAAAATAGGCATGAATGCAGAAATGGAGACTGAAGATTCATGATCAAATTAAACCTTGGCAGCATTAGTTCAATCTAGATCAGCTTTTCCTGTTGAAGTTAGGGACTTAAGTGTGGTGTAGTGTCTGTGACAACGAGACTGGCCTGGGATCTCTGAGTAGTCTTTTTCAGAGGAAAGAAACTGTGGGAGAAAAGATAAGGAAAAGATTATTTTTCTTCCAGTAAGCACTCTTAGTAACTTCGTGCCAGCCCCATTCAGGACATGCAAGCCTTGTTTTATATATCTTAAAAACACTAAGCACCTCCCAAAGCAGGCTGTGTCTCTGGAGAGTACTAAATGGTTTAAGATTAAAATTCCTTGGCAATATTCAGCCTTTTTACAGAAAGAAGAGCAGAACAGCACGGCAGAGTGAGAAGAGATGTACAGTAGCAGACAGACTGACTGACTCCTTTGGCTGCTGAATTCAGTGGAAGTGCATTTTCCCTGGTAATTGCTGGATATCTGAGCATTTCATCTAACATGAAGGTAAAAGACAATTGCTTACTCAGTTTTTACTGATGAAGTGAATATGGCAAGTGCGATGAAATATTAATTTATATGGATAAATACTTGGCTGAAAATGTAATTGGGCAGTATTGTGAGAAAGAAGAAAATTAAAAAACAGCTTGCACAACAAAGCCGAGGAAAACTGGTCTGATGCTCTCATTTATTTCTTAAGCTGACTACTGTAAAGATTGCAGAAAGTAAGGACAGTTGCGTGAGCTTAATGGAAAAAGCAGAAAGCAAAGTAAATTTGCTTTTATTCCTCTTTTTCTCAGGTGCTGGGGATTTTTCTGTTGCTGGAAGTTTCAGGCTTCTTTCCCATTTTTTCCAGGTGAATATCTCTTTAGTTAATTACATAAAGAAGACTAAGTATGTAAAATTTAACAACAGACAACTCCTGATGTGTGACATGGGACAGAGCTTAAAGGGTATTTCCAGGGAGAGGAGACACTGTTTGGTATCAGCATTGCCACTGTCGTCAGTGAGGTATTATGGTGACCTTTACATTTGTCCAGAGGAGTCAGCTGCATTTCAGGAAGATAGCAGGAGTTGGTGGTGTGAGCCATGGCAGTGTATGTCTGTGAAACACAGCACAGCTCACACTAACCCAGCTCTGATCCTGAGGCAATGTGAATTGGGTCTTGGGAAGCTTGCATTACAGTTATGCAAAGTCCATGCTGATCTTCAGGCTAGACGAATGTGTCTGTTTTTTTCTTTTCAGTGACTAGAAAGCCCAGGCTGGGACCAATTTTATTCTTCCATGTGAAAAGCAAATCCAAGTGGGTTTAAAGGGAGCCAAATCATATCCTTAATTGTTATTGAAGGCCTGTTTGTCTGTTTAGGAAAGTTTTGTGCTGGTGCTTATGGGTAGAAATCCCTAATTATTTTCCTCTTTCTCTCCCTTTTTTTTTTCCCTAAATGCAAAAAATACTACTGGAGCAGTGCTTCCCATTCAGTCCATTGCCGCTGGAATTCTTTTGGCCCTTGGTCTGAATGTGATGGCTGTACTCAAAAACAGGTATTGATGAACACACTTTTTCTGTACTCATGACATCATAAGCATATGCTTTTTTCGCCAGTTATTAAAGAGCCACTGTATCTGTAAAACTCCAAATAAAATGTCAGAAAAAAAACCCAGCAGAAAAAGAAGGTTGAAGAACATAGAACTCAGAAGGGAAATCCTCCAGTCTGCCCCCAGTATGTTCCCTTTCAAAGCTATGATATTCATGTTGTAAAATAATGTGTGCTTTTTTGTTTTTTGATGGTGGTTCAAAAGAGCTCAACTGAACTATTTGGTAAACAGAGACATTCCTCCACTGGTGCTGGTTTGTACCAAATCCATTGATTTTACTTAGTGGAGTCATGTCTCAAGGAAAAACAACTTATAACAAGTATTATCTTCAATGGAAACAAATTGATAATTTTTACAGTGCAACTCTGTTGATGTGCAAGACACTTGCTTTTGATTTTCCTTCTCATTTACTTTGATGTTGCATCAATTAGGGAGGGATTAGTCAAAATTAAAGATGCACCATGAGACAGTACTTATTCTTTTTAGAAGCAAAAAGTAGCCGTCTTGATTTAGATTTTGTCACCTTAATGATTTTTTTTTTGAAGAACAAATTCATATCAGGCATGGTAGGTCATATTAAAAAGTAAAACAAAACTGAAATTTGTCAGGAGCTTTCTCTTGGTTTCAGTTACATACTAGAATTTTGAACAAACCAACTAAGCTTATGTTTTGGTCTAAAGAACTTATATATAAAATATTTGTATTTCCATTAACGTGAGAGTTTTGTTACCATATTAGGACAACAGTGGTTGTGGTTGTTCTCATGAAAAATAGCAAATGTCTCATTTCCTTACAGCAGTGGAGTCGTAGCATTGTGTTGACACTAGTTAGCTATTCCTGCTTTGCATTTGGGTTTTCTAAGTTCTCCCTTGATTTGTATTCAGATTCGGAGACGGACAGTAGCAGTTTATGGCCAATATGGGGGACACCCTTGCTCTGGGGATGCCTTTGAAACAAGACCATGCACCCCCACAAGGGGATGTCCAACAGAGGATGGATGTGGTGATCGGTTCAGGTGTTCCTCAGGTACCATCCAAGATTTTTTTCACCATTTTCTGGTCATAAAGTTAAGATGATAACCTTTGAACTTTAGTAAAAGAGCAATGGCTTTGGAGAACCTTGACCTGTAGATAAATTTGATTTAGGAGGATGTTTCCTTTTTTTCCAGCCTTAACTATGCATGTTTTTTAATTCATCTGGATTGTTGCGCATTTTGGAAATCACCTGGATCATGGAAATGAATGCTTTGTAAACCAGTGCTAGTATCCAGGCAGCTTCTCTTACCTTCACAAAACCCCAGCATTACCTCACTAGTTGGACGTTTATCACAGAGGAAAATGATGGGTTTTGGTGCTACCAGTGAGATAATCACAGTTAATCACAAATGACAGAGTGAAACGGTGAAAGCTCAGGAAATTCATCTAGAAGTGAACAGTTTCATTAATGTATCATAAACCTTGAATGGCTGTGTTTCCCTCAAGGGTATTATGAACTGTTTATGTCTACACCTACTGTTGTTTCACAAGCCCTCCTGGGCGCTGTCTGTTCATCATGGGAGTGAACAAGCTAATTAACATAGTAGATAAGTGGGACTTTTGTCTTGATTTTAGGTGATTTATTTTCCAACAAATCAACACTTCTCCTTTCCCCATGCATTTTTGTTCTGATTTAGGTCAGTGCATTAGCAGGTCTCTTATATGCAATGGAGATCAGGACTGTGAGGAAGATGGTGCAGATGAAGATCGATGTGAGGAGAAAAGAACTGTATGTGATATTGATAAAACACCTCCGAATTCAGAACTTACAGGAACAGGGTAATGTTCTGTGCTTGTCTCAATAGTACTCGTGCCAAATGTGTTTACATTTCTGTTGTATTTAAAAGGTCTGGCTCTACAAACAGACTTCCCGGGCCTGTGATAATACAGCCCATACGCAAAAGTGTTCAGTACAACCGCCTCCATCACGACAGAGGCTCAGTGCAACCAGTATGCACAGGTCCTCTGAAGCACAGAGTAAAGCTTTTTATCCTGCGTTCCTGCTATATAGTTAATATCTTTTAAGATGTGAAATTAAGAGTCAACCAACAACACATAATCATTAGCATGGAAAAAATGAGCAAGCAGTGCTCATTCTTTTTGTTCATTGCTCTTGCATTTAATCCTGTGGATCCATATGGGTTTCTGTTTATACTTCACATCTACAACCTAGCAAAATAATAATCTTAAGTTTCTTTAGGATATTTGCATTACTTGGTATATGGTATAATTCACATATAATACAAGAACATTTTGGAATGTATGCTCTGTTGTTTCTATGTCGGATTAATTGCTGGAACAATGAAACAAAAAGAATAAAACAGAACAATAAAAACAGTTGTGATAGATATGGATGTTTTAATGTTAAGAGATATTGATATGTGTTCATTTTCTTTGACACATCAAGAGCAACATTCTGCTTTCCATATTCTAAACTGTTGTGCATGCTGCCATTCTGCAGGTATAGAAGTCTATTAGTTGATACCTCCTTTTCTTGGGTAAATCAGTTCATCACCTTAATCTGCAAACACAGCATTCAGTTATAGTGGCTCTATAATTTCAGTCTCCTGGAAAATAATTTGCTGCCTGTCTGTCTTAATGATCTTTCATGTTTTCCTTCTCAATAGCTTTGATGCCATTACTGGTGAGACTAGGGGAAGAGTCATTCACACAAAAAGCTTTGGAGGACAATGTAGAAAGGTCTTTAGTGGCGATGGGAGACAGTACTACAGGCTGAGTGAAAGTGTCCTTGCATATACTTTCCAGGTATGTTTCCGTTAAGCACAACTTTGTACTTAGAGTCATGATTAAAAGTGAGAGAATGTTAGAAAATTTGTAGAGTCTCTTGGCAGGCAGGTTTCCTTAAACACAGCTGAACAATACCTATTCCCTCTCTGCAGTTAGTTTTTCAAATATGAGCGGGCGTATATCTTGCTAAAACAGAAGGAAAGAAAGTGTAATTCCCTGAATGTGGCTTCTAATTCTCTCAGTTAGACCGAATGTAAAGCCGTCTGCTTAGGATAAGTAGTGACCTGAATCACCCTAAGAAATCTTATATGCACAAGGCTTTGGGGTGCTTTGTGGAGATCTTCCAGGGACAAGTTTTGTTTGAAGTCACTGCCTTAGAGGTTTGGCTTATCTCACATTTATCAAAAGCATGCCAAACAATCCTTAATGTACTTCATAACATAAATACTTAATAGACAAATATATATATATAAATATATATATATGTAATACTTTTTGCAGTTGTGTTCAGTACTTTTTATGAAATGTGGGATGGATCCAGCCTCAAAAACACGTGGGAAAAGACTTGCTCTACTGTATAAGTTATTATTTTTAACATCTTTCATCAACCTTTTTATACAGAGTGCTGTCTTTCCTCTTCTAGGTTAAAATTCAGAATGATTTCAGTTACGAGTTTTTCAACAGCAGCTGGTCTTATATGAAACACAGAGAGAGGTATGAAACATCAAACAGTGGATATAGTTATTCACAGAACAGAAATCTGCAACAGAGTCATAAGGTATGTATAAATTGTCACTGTGGCATAGTATTTTACATAAACATTTCATTGTTTCTTTTCATGTGCTTTTATAGTGAGGTACAAATGTGTATTTTATCCAAATATTTCTGACACAAAGTGCATAACAGAAAAAATCCCATAAAGCCTTTACAAAGAGATCACTGGTTTGCTTATCAATTAAGAAGTGTTGGCTTCTGTTTTTCCTTTCTCCATTTTACTTTTTCTCAGTAATTTATTTATTTACTGTCTGGTTTCCTCCCCATTTGAGGAATAAATGGCTTTGTCTTGTAACTGATTAACCCTTTTCATTTTCTGCTAGTGATTTACTGCATGTTTTTCCCCCCATTGCCTCTATCAGTATCTTGGAGCAAAAAAGTTAAAATAATTCTACGATTAAAGCTAATACATTTTCCACTAGTAGAACTTGCCGATGTCTTAAACAGCAAGAAGTCACAGTGCTTATACCTTGGACTTATTTAACAAAGCACATTAGATAAATAATTTGAGAATAACTCAGTTATTAATTATATCCTCTATCTTATAGCAAATAAAACCAAGTAACCAATTTCTACATTTTGTGGTCCCCAAGCTGACAGTGTTTGAAAATTAGCATAAAAAAGTTCAAAAGCAACTTTGAGAGGCTGAGGTGACAGTTCATGTATAGGCATATAGGATTTTATGATTCTGCAGCATCCTTAAAATTGCTACAGTCCCTTAAAAAGAAAGGCTCCTCTATACAAAATAGGGTGCAAAGTCCTTTAGTTCCTCTGATTTCTTTTCAGACAATGCTTGTTAACCTGCTACCACCATTGTCTTTGAAGAGTAAGATTTTCTTTTCTTATTTGTCTTTATGATAGCCTTCAGGTACAAAAGAGGAGAAAAAAAATGATACAGCAATTATAAATGAAGGTCCAAAAGATATTTCTAACTTCAGAATATAATTCTTGCATTCACCAAGCTGCATAGACATATCTAAGAGCTCTGTAAAGCTGTTGGTTAGCAGCAAATATAACATACATGTCATCTAGCTAGTAGGAACCACCCTCGTAGTGACATGGAGTATGACTGACATCTTTTCCTTCCCACAGAGTAAGCAGCTGATGGTTGTTGAGAACAGTGTGGAAGTTGCTCAGTTTATTAACAACCGCCCAGACCTTCTCACTCTTGCGGAGCCCTTCTGGAAGGAACTGGCCAACCTTCCAGTTGTCTATGACTATAATGTCTACCGAAGGCTTATTGAACGTTTTGGGACTCATTTCTTACACTCTGGATCTCTAGGAGGACATTACAAAGTTATTTTTTATATGGATACTGAAAAAATGAAAGCAGAAGGTAGATACTACAATGTTTGTTACAAGAGACATGAGAATAAACAAGAATAAAAATCTCTTTGTGTGTTCTCCCAGCTAGTATCTAAAATCAAATAAGAAACTTCCACTATTTGCCACATTCGCTTCATAGGGAAAATAAAGATTAGAAAAAGTTCTCAAACCTCAGCCTTTAGTTCTAGATCTACATCTGTGATCCTCAGTGCTCTGTGTAGCAAAGATTTGATAGCTGGTTTAGGATCTCATCATGTTAAACTTAAATTCTACTTCCAATCTAAATCTCAAGTAACATTAAAGCTTAGAAGTTACTTGGAGATGAAGGCTGGGTAAAATGTAAGGCAGAATAAATTACAAACAGCAAACACCAGAGTGACACGTGTTTCAGTAGAGAACAGTGCTGTAGTATTAGGGACTGCTGAGAAAAGAACTGAAAGAAAGAGCAAACTTTGTCCACGTACACCTCCCATCTCTCAGCCTCTATCCATAGGCTTTAGCAATGTGTGTTACTAAAACATAGGACATGCTAGTTAGTTGTCTTCTAATTTAGGCATAATACTTCATGGTTCTTTATTTCCAAAACGTATCTCAAGCTAATGGGAAATTTGGAAATTAATCCAACACACTTTTTGTGTGTGGTGGTGTTAATATATCAATTATCTGCAGGTATGAGCATAACAAACATGTACGAGTGCACCACATCAGGCTGGAATGCTTTCATTGTGAAAAAGAAGAAAGTAAAGTGCTCCAAACTGGATGAACTGCTACAGACTTCTTCAGGTAAATGTTCAATAGTGACTCTTAAAGTTTTCAGGTCTCCATATTTCATCTGCATAATAGCTGTCAAAATGAGGGCCGATACTGATATCTTTGTTTAAGTCTATCTTAACATGTTGAACCCAGGCTCTGAGTGCCTGGTTTAAGAGGCTCTCCAGCACTCATCAATCGTTGCCAATGCTTTTCCAGTTACTAGTACTTTTCTGGACACCCCTAAAGTCAGGGCTGCCAAGGCACCTGCAAAACCCACTATTTCCTATATGTTGTCCATGTAGGAACTCTTGATCCAGGCACAGGTGGTTGATCTGTACTGATGAGTCCTTCGCTATTTACTAGTATAGTTTTTGCATGTATTGTTTTTATTTCCATTCGAAAATATAGCAATGCTGGTATTTTCTGTATTTCCAATTCGGAATCTACAGGAAGCACGGGTAATAAGATTAAAGGAGAACCCTATATAGAAGGAGGAAGCGCTGGTGCTGTTGCTGGCCTTAGTTATCTAGAGCTGAATGATCCTGCTGGGAACAGTCAGAGGTACTCCTTTTGGGCCAAATCAGTGACAGACTACCCCAGAGTAATTAAACGAAAGGTAAGGCTATTTTCATGAAGCAGAGATAAGCAGATCACATCACCTCAAGGGGAGAAATGATTAAGGTACAGCTGGTAATTAAGCAGGCTAGAGTCTGCAATAATTTTGTTTTCAGGTCACTTTATAATTCACGAAAAGAAAATTCCATGAACCTAATATGATCAGTTGCATCATGAATCTAGGTCTCTTGGCAGGTTGATACCTACAATCTTGCAAGACTTAAGTGACTTTAGTGGAGTTCTGCTTAAGAAGAGAAGGTTGCTCTGGCAGTGTCAGAAAGCTTGGTTTTCAGATGCTTCTTCCCTGAAATGCATATTTACAGATCTGTGTGGCTTTCATTCAGCTTGCTAACTTGAGTATCCCTTGTGTTTCTGCTCCTTTTCTCTGCATCCATAAGTTTGGCATAACCAGATATTATGAAAGCCAGACACTTCTAAATTGGCCATGACCATTTTCACTGCTACCCCTTTTGGAAACTACCCACATGCTGAAGAATGATATAATTCCAAAAGATATCTGCCAGGAAGTTTTCAATTAAATGTAAAAGCACAGAATATCATATGCAATAGAAATGCAAAATGTTTTTGCTTATTGTTACTTTCAATCACTGCTCAATGAAATACCACAACAGATTGTTTAAATTGTTTAAATGTCCAACTTTTCAGGCTTGGAATAACTAGGTAAGAATTCCGGTTACTGTACATTGGTGGTCTGTGCTACACTTTTGTCTCAATCATAATCTTATAGCTCAAATATGTTTAAACATGACTAATCTACCACTAGCTTTAAAGGATGCTGTTAAGCAGAGATGCCTTCTCAGAAGAAGGATAATACTAAATACTAACTTAAGATTTTAGCTACCTAGCTAGTAAATTAGAGCATTTTTCAACTCCCATATGCAGGAACATATATCACAAATTATTTTACATTCAAAAACGTGCTATAAACTCTTACATTTCAACTCTAACTACTGAATATCAATGTTTCTCCGCTGTGTGTAGCTAACACCATTGTATGAGCTGGTAAAGGAAGTGCCCTGCTCCTCAGTCAAAAAACATTACCTAAAACAAGCTATTGAAGAATATATGGCTGAAAACGATCCCTGCAAATGTCAGCCTTGCCAGAATGGTGGTGAGGCGGCTGTGGAAGGAACTCAGTGCGTGTGTTACTGCAAGCCTTACACCTTTGGAGCTGCTTGTGAGCTGGGAACTCTCGTGCAAGATCAGCCAGGTCAGCACTCTTTACACATGTGGTTTAGAAGTGGCAAGGTGGTATGTTCTCATGCTTCCAGAGTCAGTGGCCTGCACAACCTGAATGAGTGGGTGATGTGCAGTGGTGCTTGGGTCAGATATCACTGTAGACATGCAGCACAGGGAGAGTCATTGTCTTAGTTTCGATGAAAAAAACCCCAGGATCAGAAATTATCAGAAATTAAGTAATTTTAATCAGAGATTGTACAGGAAAGATGACAGTTCTTAGCTACAAATATATGTGTGTACAGAACAGAAGTAACAACAATTGTAATCGAGATCTTAATACGAATCGAGCAAGGTCTGTACCCCAGCTCTGGTGGTGCCGCTCTCTTTAGGGGCCGCAGCTCTGCTCTGGACAGCTCTGGGCGTGGGCCGTGCAGCTTCTCCTCCGTGTGGGTCCCGTAGGAGTTCGTGGCAGATCCAGATGACCAGTGATCGCTCCCCAGAGACAGACAGACAGACACAAGACGCACGCACATGCGCGAGCGAGTCTATAGCAATGCAAGCAGAGTGAGCAAAGCATGCGACTACTCTCTAAATGCAGCAAGATGGAGAGAGAGGAAGTAGCGAGAGAAAGGAATGTCCGAGCAAACGGGACAGGACCTCTGCCCCGGTTTCCCTTGAAATGGCCCCCCTCACCTCCTCGTGTCCCACTCGGATCCCCTTTGTTGGCAAAGGAAGAAAAATTCCCCGGAAAAGGAAAAAAACAGAAACTATAAAAGTCATGCTGAGCCTGAGCATTTAAATAACATGTTCAAACGGTACTTAACAAAAAAATGGTATTATTATTAAATGCAGTGCACAATGCTAACCACTAAAAATGTAACCATCTATAAATAAATTTATATACTAAATGAATATCAATAGCTTCATCAGTTTTTGCTCTCTAATTTTTAAGTTAGCTGTATCTGATATCAGAATCTAAGAGGATATAAAATACCTAACTTACAGATGCCATGGAATTATGCTTATGGAAGATATGAGTTTGAGTAAGATTAGATCGTTGCAATCTGAAATTCTTTGTCAGGTCACTAGATCTGAAGAGCATATACTTTTTTTTTTTTTTTTCTTAAAGGACAACAAGCCTACAATGTGGCCTAATGTGAAATATTCTCGAATTTGGCATAGGTGTTGTTGATGGACACTGGAGCTGCTGGTCTTCCTGGAGTTCTTGTTCAGGGGGAAGGAAATCAAGGAGTCGAACCTGCGACAATCCCTCCCCACGTGGTGGAGGGAAGGCCTGCATAGGAGAGCGGCATGAAAACAGACCATGTGAAGATGAAGAGTTGCAACATTTTCTGTAAGCAGAAAAAGATACATATTTATTTGGAGCACAACTAGGGGAAAATTAAAAAAAATATTTTGGAAGGATACGTAAGCTATTAAATTCAGGGAGAAGATCACTTACTGAGCTTTCATATTTAAATCAAAGCAAAATGAAATTCAGAAGCTGTGAATCTGATACAAGGTGTGACTGGAAAACAGGGTAAAAGCCAGTAAACTTGACACCATTTTAATTAGCACTCTCTCATATAGCCTAGCAGTGCCTGATTTAAGTATAATTCTGATGTAAATGAGGTGCATAATAGTCTTAAAAATGGGCTTCACTGAGAAGTGTAGGATTTTGAAAGGAAGGGAAACTAAATTCAAACTAAATTGTACTTTTGTTTGCTTCATAGCTTGATTGAACCACACTGTTTTGATTTATCCTTAACTCCTACAGAATTCTGTTCACCTCCTCCTCCCTTGAAAAATGGATTTGTTCAAGTGAGTTATTTCTAGTACTCTATTATCTGTTCTATCCCTACCTGCAGTGGGTCTATTACAGTTAATACAGATATTCACTTGGAAATTTGTATTTATCTTGGCTGTTTCAGAGCTACTATATAGCATCTCCCTCAGCATTTGTCCCTGGCTGAAGTTTGCATGATATTTTGTACTAAATATAAAAAATATAAAAAATATAAAAACCCCCAAAACTAGAACAGAATCTTCGCTATTCTGTACCTACAGAGAAAAGTAATCTACGTGTCCTTTGCTGTGTACACACACTAAAAATTTTCCGTGCCATGTGAATTACATATTAAAGCACAGTAAACTAGAGAAAAAACAGCAGAGAAAGTAAACTGCCCAAGATCATCCAGCAAGTCTATTGCAAAATTATAACTCAATTTTAGGAATCTTCACTCTACATCCTGTAACTCACCTTTGCAATTCCTTGTTCCATGGTGGAACTATGAGCTGGCAAGGTATGTGGCTGACTGTAACTTAGGCTTGTTTAACACAGGAGACTAAATTCCTGCCTTGGAGCAATGGATTATATCTTCTCTATGTTACACTGTTTACAGTCTTTTTGTTCAATAGATAGATAAAAGAATTAATTCAAAATCCATTAGTGGTTTCTGCACAACTGCAGCCTGATGCAAGATCCAAAGTTTTGAGCTCCCTCTTTTGCCTTTGGGGTTTTTTTAGTAATCAATAGGTGTATCCCAGATTGCAATTTTTGGTTCAGAAACTAAAGATAAAGCTCTGAAATTTGTGGAGTAGTCTTATTTTTTTCAGATCTTTCCCTAGAAGTCAGTGGGCTATAAAATGAGAAGAGTCTTCTGTCCTCAAGCCCAGCTCTTCTGAGTGACTGTATCACATAAACCTTCAGCAAGCTGATAACTTGCCATCCTAAGAGTTAGAAAAGCCATATCCTTTCCAGTGATCCTCCTGGAAGGCTGTTCAAGAGTTTATGTTCGCTCTCTAATGCTTGACAACAGCCATCTTTGCAGTCAGTTTATACACTGGCAGAAGAGCTGTTCCATCACTAATGTACCACCAACAGACCCCTGTGTCAGGGTGCCTCCAACTCTAGCCCTTCCTCTGCTAAGTTGTTAGCTTGAATATTCTCTATTCTACCAACTTTTTTCCATCATCTCCATTTTGATCACATTTACGTATATAACCAGGATTAGATTACCCCCAGTGTTCCGGACATTCTTATCAGTGACATTAATACTTTTCACTGTCTTCAGCTACTATACCCCAGAATTAAAGGGAGTTCAATACTGCTGGTGCTTCTTAGGTTGTATATCCAAAATTTCAGCTGCTCCTTTTCTTTCAGAATGCTGAAAACTCGTATCATGCTGGGAAAAGCGTTTTCTATACTTGCAAATATGGATATTCTCTTGTTGGTGATCCTGTTGCTAAGTGTGGCAGTAATTTACAGTGGCAAGTTGGAGAGAGATATTGCCAAGGTATTTCTAACTGGTTCTTCTTTTGAAATACAACTCCATTCCCCAATTCCAGTGAAATGTCTCTGAATGTATGCTTTCCAACAACAAAATACAAACCTACATTTCCCAATTCCTTAGTCATAATCAGGACTTTTATTTTTGGTCCAGATATTGTCATAGTGAGACAGAAACATGTCCATAAACTCTAGTTTTATGAAAGGCTGGACTTGAGTGAGACTGAATTCCAGTCCAGGAATTACTTTCAGTGAAAATGAAGTTTGTTGCTTAATTCGGTCCTGTGTCTATATCCAAGAACCATGGGGATGAGTCTATGTTTAAAGCAAGCTGAGGAAAAGGTCCAGTGGCAGCACTGGGCAACCACAAAGTTCTCAAATCACCTTGTCATAAGAACACAACACCAGGGGTAACTTTACAGTTTGGGTGATCTTCCAACTCCACTCATCTAACCCAGTGAGTAACCATTAGGGTTTCTTTGTTTTCCCTACTCATTTTATTTGTGAGTTAACTTTGAGTGTGATCGGATACACCTGGGAACTTTCAGATCTGTAGTTCAACAACTGCTCACAAATGTTAATCCAAACTGTTTAAATACCCTGTCTTTGTAAACCATCAGTACATGGTCTCTCAGGGTCCTGCATGTATAACCAGTCTCTACTAGAATGTTACTCTCTAGTATGAACTCTCAGCTGAAACATGGGTCCTAAGAATACAGAAACCCTCTTCAATCTAGAGCTTGACCTATAGGCGGTAGGAGAAGATATTTTCACTCTGTCCTTGGTAGGGTACGTGTTTGGCTAGCGTGATGAGTCAATATCCTGTGCTAACATGGTTGATATGTTTCTACAGGAAAGTAGACCGTTCAGTTCGTTAAGGAATTTAAGAGAAGATAAAATACGTGATTGCTTTCTGCAGTCCACTGATTCATTGTGGCTATCTCAAATGCTTAAATCCTTAGAAACAGCTTGTCTTCTGCCTGTCCTGGAGGAGGGGTTGCAAGGAGAGCCATGGAAACCTGTGTATGAGATTGGTGAGAGAATAACTCTGTCCTGTCCACACGGCATGCACTTAGAAGGGCCACATTCCATTTTGTGTGAGCCCAGCCTCAAGTGGTCTCCTGACATGAAGACTATCAAGTGCAAGAGGCCAGGTAAGCCACTGCTGTCTTCCAAATGCAGTGCAGGAGTTCTTTCCTGGATAAGATTATGGCTGATGCAGATAAAATGTAGACAGAGCTATAGGTGGTGTAGTGGTAGAGAAGCCATACTTTTATCACCAGTGGGAAGTGCAGAGAACGCGACTGTGTTTTCTGTGGGCCGTTAGAACAAAATGCCTTAAGACATTTCTTCTGAGGTTGCCTTAATGTGTTTTGGTTTTTTTTTTCCTTCCTGCTCCCCTATTGCTATCAAGTATTGTCAGTAGAATATTTAAATAGATTGCCTGAGATTTATGCTGCTTATTGTGCAACCCAAGTACACTTCACCTTCCATGAGGCGTAACACAACTGCCGTGTGATCTGCACCTTAGAGATAGGGCTTCTCTATCTGGAAGCTGTTCAGTGCACCACGGGCTCTCATGGCAGAGAAGGACAAGACTTGGTGACTCCTTTTGCTCATTTTACAGTCACTCAGCTGATGGGGAGTAAATCTCCAGGAACTGGAAGCAAGGGGGAACTGCTGCTTCAAGTTCATGGTGACAGCTATTTAAGCTCTGGATTGATATTGGCAGGCACTGACAGAGAGCAAAATGGGATATGTATATATACAGCAGTATACAGGAACTCTGCCTAAGTCATCTTTTCCAGCTGTGGAAGGAAGACAAGGCTTTCTCTCGTGCACTCAAAGGATGCTGGTCAGTGACATCCCAGTAGCTTGCTGCTTCAGGCAGTCACATCCTCACCTGAGGTCCCAGGTGCTCTTGTATTCCTTGAGGAAACTCTTGCTTAGGGACATCAGTCACTTCTGTAGAAGATGAGGCATTTCATGTCTGTCATCTCCTGATTAGCCAACTGCTGCCTGAGGTTGCCTGACCTAAGCAAAGAGGCACGTGACCATCAGCTTACACCTCAAAAGGCAACAGTCCTATGAGATTCCCGGTATTAAGTTGCCTGTGACTGTGACATGTCCATGTGCACAGGAAGCATAAGGATTTCAGAAGGAGTAACATAGCCGTACATAAACACCACACTGCTGCTAAAATGCTAAACTGCCGGTGCTGCAGCACTGTTGACAATTACTCCATAGGCTTAGGCTTAGTGACTGTTTTCATTGTTTTTTTGTTATATCATGTATTCAAATTCTAGTGATAGTTAGAACCAGTTTTGATTGCTTCCATATTTAGAAACAACTTATACCTGGCTGTATGGGAGCATTACATTAGCATGAAAGTTAAACAACAAAAAAGGGACAACAGCTAGATTAGAATAACAGTTAGCACAACAGGTGAAAACCCAAAGAATATGACATAGGATGGGTAAAAATTAAGTAGATATGTGAATACAGATACAATGGCACACGTACATTTGGATGAGAGTATTTAGTCTGCAATAGTGTTGGTACAGTCAGCTATACAACAAACAGCCCCTGCAGCAGAGACAATGCAGTGATTTTTTGTGGAAATTTCCCCTCTGCAAGAAGACAGGGTAGTGCTTGCTGTCTGTATTGCAATGCATTTTTTTTTTTTTTTTAACTTCTCTGGCAATTTCTGCTTGTCTACTTTGCTTGGCAAGTCCTGATCCATAAGGGATATTTTTTAAAGTGGGTTTGTTTGGTGTTTTTTTAAAAAGCAACAATGTTCAGGGATATCAGAGTTTCATGTTAAGGCAAGAACTACAGATACCTAATCTAAAACACAAATCAGGATAAAGCTTTCTCAGAAAGCGTGTCCTTAGGGATTTAGCAAATAATTGCCATGACTTGATACATCAATCTCTAGAGGAATGTTCAGTGAAGGTCTATTTAATTTTCAAGCTTGGAATACAACTCATCACTCAAGGAACAGTACATGTGCAATCATGGAAATTCCCCATGGATCACTATTGCTTTTATTTTTAAAGTTAGTGCAGATTGAGGACTAAGGATAGAACTTGTAGTTTCATTACCATCAGCATGTAAAGATATCTAGGTTCCCATTTCTACAGAGGGCTTTGGAGTCCTAGGTTTTCTAGTGACAATAGTGAAGCCAGTAACTCTGAAACTTAATGGTAAGGCTGTTGCTAGCTATGATTCAGCATTGCTAAGTTTAGCAGAAAAAAACAGCTGCTGCAGAAATGAGTTTAATGTTTAGGGTTGAACATAGTACCTGTCTTCTACCATCTGACTCATGACCCTTGAAGATGCTACTGAGCAGTAACTCTGCAAAGTGTGTTGTATCTTTTTAGGAGTATTTATTCCTTCCACGCAGTAGATATTTCTACTGAACATGCAAGATGTTACTTTATGTCATGGTTGTATAATTTAACGCCTTTTAAGATCAACTAGTAGGATAATTTCAGAGTAGACCTTTAACAACACTTGTTTTTCAGACCCTTAATAGCACTGTCTGTGCTCTTCTACTTCAGTGTCCAGTGTGAAACCAGAAGTGACAGAGCCTAAATGTCAGCCATGGGAGAAAGTGCATCAGTCGCAATGTGTGTGCAAAATGCCCTATGAGTGTGGGTAAGTTTGCGCTGAATTTGGCTATGACCTTCTCACTCTATTCAAGACCAATTAAATTGCTTTCTTCTTCAGTCCATGGCAGATGAAAAAGCTTTACTCATATGAGAAGGAGGCATTATGCTTTGTTTGCTTTACAGCTCAATCAATGTCCTGTTTGTCACTTACCTGCTTTGTCAGAGCTGTCAGTAGGTTTTAGCAGTGATGGAATTTAGTTGGATGACAGAAGGTGAAGGAATAATTTCAGCTCCACTTGATCTGTGAAATAGATGGAAAAAGATAAAATGATATTTTGAAGATTGAGGAAATGTTAGAACTGAGGCCCTTGGGACATAAACTGTCAAAGCAGTAAGCTAGTGAAATAAAGCAGATTTCCTTTCCCTGCTGAGAGACTGGAGAGTTATGAAAGGCACAATAATCTAATCTCCCATTTACACAGCAAGTAGCACAGACTGGTCATGCCATCTTTCCTGACTTCGTAACTTGCAGACCAGAGTTTGTTGTTTCCTGTTTGATCTGAGCATGTATATTTTGTTATGCAATGCAGAAGAAATGTAAGGAGATGAGTAATTCTCTCAGTTCTTTGCGTTTAGCAAAGAGGTAACAGAACCAAACAGAACCAAAACAGAGGAGTAACAAGACACCTGAGACCACCTGGCACTGATGGCCAGATGTGCCAAAGAGCTCAGCACTCCAACATGTGGGCTCGTTTTCATAGACTGAATGAATTCTCCTATACAGTGGTGTGAGTTCTGGATATGAAATCTGGCCAGTTTTATGTCACAGCAGGAGCTGAGCAGTTTGGAAATTTTAGGATAACAGACCAGATTTGCCTTTTCCTCATGTAGCAGGCAGAAGCAATTTCTAAGTCATCTTGACTTACTTCAAGACAGCAGAAGTTCTCATTGGCATGAATGTACTTGCCACCAACCACACAGTTCAAGAGTACCTTTCACAATGACTCTGGTTCAAAGCCAAAATTAGTACACTTTTAACATCTGAAAATTAAAATTGGTGAGCTTAGTTCAGGTTTTGTAGATCCATGAGACACTTCCCTAGGACTGTTTTCTTGCATATGAAGTACCAGGTTTTTAACAACTCCGCTAAGACTCTATTCCTCTTCATAAACACCTTAATACATCTGGTGCTATTCTTTTTTTCTCAATACTCATTAAAATGAGGCAAAACCTGCTTCTCTAGCTCATGAGTATATTGTGCTCAGTTACATTAAAGACAAGGGGAGTCCACAATAGTAGCAAAGGCCTTGGGCAGTTAAATGAATTACATTCAGTTATGCTTTCAGACTTCAATTTAAAATAATTTGCTACTTGCCTGTTTATATTCTTTTAAATTATGTTCAAAATGGCAGGAAGATAGGTAACATTCATTTCTGTTACCTGATGCCATCATTTCACTCTCTCTAGAAATAACACATTTAATAATAGAAGGATAAATCACGAGCTGTCAAAGCAGACTAAGCTGCCAGCATGTTGACTGTAGGAGAAAGGCATGTAAGCATATCTCGGTACTTCTTCAGAGATCAGAAGTGACTTGGCTTTGACTTTCAGCAGCATCCTCTGCTCATAAGAGAGCTCGCAACAGTTCACGTGGACATTCAGATTCACCCTACATCCTTTCAGTTTCCAAGAGACTAGCAACAAAGACTTACAGAGACAGCATGAAAACCCCGTAATAGGCTGGTGAAAGGTATTTTGTTCCTCATGTTGTGGTACAGTAGCCTACATCTAGCCTCATCAGTTAATGCAAGGAAACAATTCTGGGCACCAGAACTGCTAAACTGCTAAAGCAGCTCATGGTAGAGCTTTGGCAAGAGCCAGCTCCTGGAAAATTCCAGGCACAATACAGGAGTAGTTACGTTCATGAACCGTTGCAGCCTGATGCAGTCCCCATCTTTTGGAGGAAAGGAGAGTTTAACATTATGGATACCAGCTGCTCTGTGTGAATTGGATCTAGTGCATATCCAGTATATTAATACAGAGAAAATCTCACCATCCAGTAGCTTAAGACTGTCTTCATAGTAAAACATGAAAACTGATAATTTTTAAGTACCATACACTCTTTCCCCCCATTTATTTGTGTAGCATCTATGTCTCTCCTAAGAGTTCTTGGACTGTGTTGTTTTAAAACTTAAGGTCCTGAATATAATTTTAAGAAGCTAAAATAATTTTCAGCATGCTGAATTTTTTACTCTTTAGTTTCACTGAGACTGCTTCTCATTGTAGGTGAAAGGGAGAGAAGATATTTGCTGAATTACATTTGCTCTTTAATTTCTCACAATATGTGCTTGAGTAAAAGCTTGTTCTTACCCAACTCATCTTTTTCAGGTAAAAGCTATTGAATTTCTCACATTCACATTACAGAAGGACTTTACCTTTTCATTGCACAGCTGTAATGCTCTTAGTGCTATAACAACCTTTCTCAGCAATGACTTTCTTTTATAAGTAAAGATTCTCTATCGTTTTTCTTATACATCTGAACATGTTCACTTCTACTAACTTTCTCCCAGCCATAACAAACACACAAAGCATTCTTAAGACAAGTTTGAGGGGTTATACAGCTACAGATTGGCAACATGAGCCATGAACTCCCTGGGTTCAGCCTTTGGCATCTGGTTAGATCAGCCTCCATCTACTCTTTTGGGTGTTGCTAGAGTAGTTCGAGGCTGACAGATTAGTGTACTTGTGTCTCGCTTTAATCTTTTCAGCTAAACTAAGCTGTCTTGTGTATAAATTTTTGACCTTAATACTCAGATATTGAGGTTTATCACTCAGACAATTAAAGAAGGCCTCTGAACATTTTTAAATATAATAACCAATTTAATTCTAGATTAGATGCTTTCCCTGGATCAGACTTTGTTATTCCTAATTTAAAATTATATTTAAAGATGAAGTTTTTCTTGTATCTGTATCTGTAACTGTAACTTTCACACTTATAGGGTGTGCAGCCAGACAAACAAACAATATAACAGAGACAAATGCATGGGCTTCCTTTAGCAACTCGTCAGTGTTGCATATCCTTGGGCTGTCTTGTTGTGGTGCCTCAAAATGAGACAGTTAACCTCATCCTTTATGTTAGCAAAAGAATACTAAGAAAATTCAGGCAACAAACTTTAATAGGGATTTAGTGGTTGCTATTTTGAGTAATACAGTTAATCTTTAAAGACATATTTGGTTGCAGGTAGATGTAGCAGAGTTTTCAGGCTCAGCTGATGAACTCTGTGCCAAATTTTAAATATCTTAAACATACACTATGATGCAGGTAGTTTAAACTTTGTGTAAAGCCAGCTGTTTCAAGAGACTTCAAAAACATCTCTCAAAGAACCATTCCCAAAGCTTGGAGCAGGTACCTTTCCTTAGTGCTTCATTTATATGTCTGCCAAAAGCCTCTTCCTAATTCCTAGGGGGAAAAAAAGAAAAATTACTTGGCCAGCAAATGAACGAGTTTTGAGGCTGGGTATACTTACTGCACCTTTCCACTTCCAGATTCCTCTTCCCTACTCTGACAAGCCACAGGAACTGTTGCCATCCCCTGTTGCCAGCCTGCACAGCACCTTACCTGTGGCTGTAAAGTGCATCTAGGAGAGAATGAGTGTGCCTTGCTCTTGAAAGGCACATATTTTGTTTACTCCATAAAGATGCCCCGATTGCCTTGAGAAAAAGTGTAGAAGGCTAGGGGTTAAAATTAAAATCCAGAAATAAAGGAAGTGCTTTTCCCTACTCTCCTACAATAGTAGTACGAAACACAAATGCTTAACTTCCTGGACTTGTTCCCAAAGAAAACACTATTTAAGGTTGCCCAAGAGTTGTTATCACCACTTTTATAAGCTAATTTTTGTGGATGTTAGAATAATATTTGAATTTCAAGAAATAAACAAGAAAATTCTCTGGATAAATAGAGCAGATTTTTCATAACTTCTCTGTGGTGAGATATGCACATTTCCAGAAAGATCTTTGGTCTCTGATGTTGGACTTCTACATTTTATTCAGTAAAAGCTGAGGCTTTTAAAGGGCAGTAAAGATCTTTAAGTATATTCTAATGTCTTGTAATTAAGAAATTCTTATAAAATATTTTAATATATGTGTATATAAGATTATATGTATATGAAATGTTTTCTGTGTACTTAGCTGCATGCTTGTGTAAGATATTAGAGAATAAATGAGTTCTGAACTTTCTAACTTCAGTATCTCTCTCACTGATACTGAATTCAACGGCAAATATGCAGCAATATCCTGTCCTTCAGAGGGGACAGACCCTGTCTCTGCTGAGGTGCAGCAACCTTTGGAAAGGGAAAGAGTCTGAAATATTCACATGTCTATGTCTTGAGTTCCTTTAATGCACTCTTAGGATGTACTTCAATGAACAGGGAAAATGGAACTGGAACTTGAATGTTTTCCACTCCTCCAGTTCTTTTTAAGAGGTATGAAGTTAAAGTGCATTTAAATAGCAGAATCCCTACTTTTGTTCTCAGTCCTTCGCTGGACACGTGTGCTACAGATCAAAGAACCAACAGAAACACAGCCTTAACTGTTTGCAAGATGCATGCCTTGGAGTGCATGGGCAGAAAGTATTCTCTTACTGATGCAGAAAACTGCAAAACACCTCAGGCATCTGAGATATCATGTGGATCATGCCGTTCCTGGGAAAAATGTGATGGTAAGAGATTCTTCACAATTGTAAGCAGAATTATTTATATGACCAAAATGAAATTTATCCCCAGTTATGTGTTAACTGTGGGTTTGTCCTGGGATGGTATTCCCAAGCAGAAGCACCAGGCACTGCTAAGCTGTTCAAACCATCAGTCCAGTGTTTGGTGTTCAAACATGGCAGGAAGCTCCAGAAACTCCAACTACAGAAAAGAAAATTCTGTAAGATATAGTGACAGAATGCACTGTCTACAGGAAAAGCTTAGTCCTAGTACCCGTTACGTGGATTACTGTGTTGGTCCTCTGGAAGATCTGCCTGAAACCCTTGGCTTCCTCTTTTTTTCACTGTATCCACCTGTTATAAGTTCCCCAACACAGTAACTGTGGTAGTTCTTACTGTCCACAGGAACAGCTAAAATTTGCTGAAGAGTCTCCCCAGCAGTATCTTGTGGCAAGGATTTGAATGTCTTATCCTGTACTATCTAGGAAAGCCACCTACTTTTGTTTATGCTCACTTTCCTATTCCCAAAGGTGTACGTCTCTTCCCTCAGAGGAAGTAGCCCCAGTCTTTTGCAATCTGCAGTTTTCAGATTCCTAGATCTATTTTCTGTGAGTGTCCTACACTGCATTACATTTGATAGAGGTTTGCCAAGTGGGAACATAAAGAAGTAAATTAAGATTTTAGAAGTGCCCCAGATAGAGGCACGGTTACTGTCATATTTTGAAAATAAGAAAGATTACTTGATAGGACCTCATGATTTTTGTCTAACGGGGTTGAAGAGACAAAAATGATAACAAAAAAAGATAATGAAAACTGTCTGGAGCTTCAGCAGAGACAAACACAAGCCAAAAAAAATAATGATACAACGCCAAAACAAAGACACAGTTACAGGAAATAAATCTCAGATGGGACCTTGTTCTTATCTGACTATTTAGCTATTGCCACTGATACAACTATGTACATTTATTTGTAGGAGTAGATCTTTTGATCTTAGTGAAACACACTGTATGTAAATTAAGCTTCCAGTTGCAAGTGTCAGTATGATTAGTCTGTTACTGTCTAGAGACAGATCTCTCATATTGCATGTTATCTGGATTCTAGAGCAGTAGATACATTAACTGATTAAAGGAGTAGCATCAGGGAAGTCTTTGAGAGCAATATCTCAGTCACCCTGAGCCAACTTTTCCCATAATCACTATCAGCCTCTCCAAGCAGAGGAAACCCCAGCAGTGTACCACTTGTTTCCACTTAAAGTTTTTCCATTAAACTTGAATATCAGATAATGTTACTTCTGGTTAGGAAAAGAATCACAGAATCATAGAATGGTTTGAGCTGGAAGGGACTTTTAAAGGTCATCCAGTCCAACACCCCTGCAATTAGCAGGGACGTCTTCAGCTAGATCAGGTTGCTAAGAGCCTCATCCAACCTGACCTTGAATGTTTCCAGGGATGGGCCATCTACCACCTCTCTGGGCAGCCTGCACCTGTTTTTCTGCACCCTCACCGTAAAAAATTTCTTCCTTATATCTAGACTGAATCTACCCTCTTTTGTTTTAAAACCATTACCCCTTCTCCTATCACTACAAGGCCCTATTAAGTCTATCCCCATCTTTCTTATAAGTGGAAGGCTGCAATAAGTTCCCCCCAAAACTTTCTCTTCTCCAGGCTGAACAACCCTAATTCTCTCAGCTTGTCCACACAGGAGAGATGCTCCCTCCCTTTGATCACTTTTCTGGTCCTCCTCTGGACCTGCTCCAACATGTTGATAACTTTCTTGTTCTGAGCATCCTCCAGAAGACTGCTGTCCAAGCTACAGTTCTGATGGAAATATAGTCATTTTTTGGTTGAGTTGGATGCCATCCTGATTGTTTTTCCTCTGTGCTTTTGCTTAGCGCAATCCAACAGTTGTGTTTGCGATGAAGACAAGCTGTGTGAAGAGGGAGGCATCCAGATCTGTGCTGAAGTGAGTGGCTCTGCTGCCCGTCGGACCATGACTGAGTGCGAGGCTGGGCAGCTGAAATGCCAGGGGGAAACTGTCACCCTTGTCGGCATAAGGCCCTGTGATGTACAGAGCAAATAAGATACGTTACGGTTCATTTTGCTTACTACCATGGGAAATGTCAAAATGTGTCAATTCTTGGGCAGGACATACTTCGAACCTTGCTCTACCAAGTGTAAGCTGTGTTGTGAAGTCTACTGCAGCTGATGAGACTGTGTGCATTGGCTCTCACTGGCTGTGAATCAGGGCCCGAGGCTCTTCATTAGGCAGAGCTGCAGTTACTGCTTCTGCTTATGACAGGGCTCTTGCTTAAAGCCTCAACTTTGCACTGGCAAGTTTGCTTCACATTTCCATCAGAATTAAAAAGTATTGCTGAAGTGCAGTTGCCAAAGTAGCATTTATAGTGATGGATTACAGTGTTTAATATTGTAAATATATTTTTCTGAAAGCCACGTGAACATATGCGTGCACTGAATAGATTTATATTGAAAAAAAAAAAAAAAGGCTTTACAGAGTAAGGGGTATGATTATTCTCTTTCGATAAAGTAACTACTTCTTACTGTGCCTTATTCAGTTGATCAAACAGTATGCACAGCATTGAACCTGTCATTGAGCCTGAAACTCTTAAGGATCAAACCAGTGCGCAGTAACAGTAAAAGCGTCTTACTGTAATGAGACTTCTTGCTTGCAGCTTCTCATACACAGAACCACTTCACAGAAAAAGTCACCATTTTACATTATCAGAACTATAATCATGAGCTATATTTGTAAGTGCAGGTAGCTTGGTCGCATTTGGCACATTTTTGTTCATGCCGAGACCAGTTTGCTTACAGACCATTGCATATAAAGGCCTTCCACTAGAGCAAAACTTTCTCAAAAGCAGCTGTAAGGGAAAGTGTATCTTCAAGGAAATGGAGACACTCATGCATTCCCCCAGCAATACATTTGGACAATCTCCTAAAATTGTTCCTGAATTAAAGAAGTCACTTACATTCTTTCCTTATACAGTTAAACATGCTGTCTAGTGTAGTCAGTCAGTGACATTTTTACTTACAAATGGTGTACCTTGCGAGTCTGTTCAGGTAACTGTCCTGGCAGTTTGATCCCTTCAGATGCAAACACGAACAAAAGGGCTTTATAGCAAATGGGTGGTCAAGCAAGTGCAGTACTATCAGCAGGAAGCCTGTACACATTTTAAGGGTCAGATTTTACTATCAATAAACACATACCAGACAAAACATCTTTCTTGGTTGTCATATTTGTATCTGTAACTTCCTCACATAAACTGTACCCTCAGCTGGAAAACTTTGCTTTCCATGGTGCTGGCAATGAAGGTTAAGCCAGAACAGTAGCATGCTTTCCCTTGGAGAATCCTCCTTGGAACTGCCGTGTTGGAAGGGAAGGCTGCCACTGTACTAACTGAAAAGACCTCCTGATTTTTATGTTGTCTGGAACTTAATGGCATCTTTTTTGGTTTTTTTGAGCAAACCAAAATTTTTTTTTAAATAGGTTGTAGATGAAAACAAGTAGCATAAAATGAATGTTATCAGTTATTTGCTTTGTAGTATTTGTTTAGGAGTATCATGTTTGGAGAGCAGCCAGATATTTTCTCCCTTGGTTCGTCCCAACTCTGTTGTCCACAATTTCTAACCTTTCTCTTGGGACAACTGGCACAACATGTGATTGGACTGTGAACCTAGTGGGTAGCAATAACTTCCATAACTGCTGGAGACAAAAGAAAATCACCTGGAAATTTTGTGATTGATAGCACAGAAATAATAGTAACTTGGTGATATATGTCTTCAAACATTGGGAAATGTAGAAGAACAGCACAGGGCCTCAAGAAATGTTGAGAAAGCCTGCTTAAGAAACAGTACAATAAAATAAAAAGGGTGCCTGATAATCATTTCAATACATCAGCAGGGACAGATCTTCATGTCCGTAAAATAAATTAGTCTGAGGTAAGACAGACAAAATATTAATGAAGGCTGCATTTCCAATGCTTCATCCAGTCCCTGACATCTCACTTTTTATGTGACGCATCTAAATCTTTCCAGGGATCCTTTTTATGTCCTTTTTCTTTCTAATTGCCCACTCTGTCTTCTCCCATCCTACTTCTCAGTGTTGACAGCTCCTACCATGTAGGCACCTCACAGACCCTTTCCCCTCTAACTGCCTTCCTGTAGATGTCCGGCAAGTGTCTGCTCCTCCTCGTGCTGTGAGTTGGCAGTCCTTTCCGTCTGACTTCTGCCACATACTATTTTCAGACTTGTATTTGCCCAAGTCAGAAAGCACTTCAATTCCATCATCCCTCCTGAAAATCTGAAGACATCTTATAGAATTTTAGCACAGACATAATGCCTTGGGGTTTTTTTGTGGTTTTTTTGTTGTTTTTTTTTAAAGAACCAGCTGATTGTCTAACGCTGCTTGAGAGGGAGGAAGAAGTAATGTGAGTAGGTAGAAGTTTTCTTCAAACTAGCATGGCTATTAATAAAGGAAAGCCAGGTTCACGTAGGACCAGTGTCTGGCTTTACAATCTATTCATTCATCCCTATGGAGTGCACATTTACTGCCCATACTTTGCCCCTTTCAGTACAGAAGCATCCCCAGTTACTGCGGTCCACTTCTTCACTATACTGTTGTTAAACGAACAAGGAACTGCAGGACATTTTTTCTTTGTGAGAAAGCAAAGTTAGATGAGAAGAACAAAGAGGGGACCATGGTTCCATGGAGTAAATCATCTTATCAAAATTACCTGGCAGAGTGGTAAGGCCTTTTGTTTACCTGAACAAAATGACCATATGTAAGAGTCGGTCCAAAGAACAGTATTTGCCTCAACATTGCCATGAGGGACTTGGAGAGAGACCAAGAAGCAAACGTCCTGAGAGAAAAGAACTGCCTGGTACAAGCAGTCACTGTGACCAACGACTGCCAGTAACATCCAAGAAAAGGCCAAATAGCTGCTGTCCAAAAGATGAATTTCACCTCCTGGCTCAGCCAAACTTGCCCCACCTCCTCCCTGACCTGAAGCCAACAAAAGAAGAGCATGCGCAGAGACTCGCAGGGGGTCTTCAGGTCACCTAGCGGTCACGAGAAGAATATGATGTGAGGAAGAAGACACGCGAGCACAAGGTGGCGCAGGTGCAGACAAGTTCTGGCAAGTGAAGTGAGAACTTTTGGGGCCTGCGCAGTTCAGCCTGGATTGTGAAATGAAGGTGGAGATTGGCCACAATCCATGGGAGAGAGGAGGTGCGAGGTGCTGTTGCTGAACATAAAAGATGGTTCCTAACTGAATCCCGTGAGATCTTCCCACCTTTGGATCACGGATCACAACTGTCGTGACAATGGGTCACGACTGAGGACCGGCAGGACGCTGTTCGGGACCTGGGACCATAGGACGCCTTTGGACCTGTGGTGGTAGCTATAATCCTCTTTCCTCCTTTTCCTCCCCTTTTCCTCCACTTTGTCTATCGTGTGCCGCTTTACTGGCAAAATAATAAAGTTATTCTCTGATTGAATTATAACCCCTTGGCATCTTAGTTGCCTTAATTTTGCACTTTGGGATCAAGGTAAACGAATCATCATGAGTCCACCGAGTGGACTGTGACACCATATGCTTATTTTGGGTGAGCATTTGACCCTTGTCCATGGGTCAGGATACCTGGGAGGAAGTTGATATTAGATGGCCTGAGCTTTTGGGAGCTGAACTGTGAAGAGCAGAAGCAGAAAGCCACTTAGCCCTTCTGTGACAGACAACAGGCTTGTAGGGGAACTGGGCTCTTCTAGCGTGCCAAGAGCATCTTTCTACTTTGCATGCACATTTCCCAGTCTGTGATGCCAGATCCAATGAGACCTGCAATGCATACATGTCCCAAGAGGGAGCATCTTAATGTTTATACTGTATGGTAAATATCTGCCTCTATTATCATGAGATGAGATACTCCCAGAAATGTGTAGACGGACCAGCGGTTTCATATATTGTATGAAGAGAGAAGGAGAAAGAACAAAGGAGAGAACTCACAGTAAACTGGTAAATTTTTACAGAAGATGTTCAACTAAAAAAATATCACCCTTAAGAAGTTGCTGAAAGAAAGAAACCAACTGGGAAACTGAATGATACTGTGGCAGATCAAGGTAAGGTAAACTTGTTATCCATACTAATTTGCCAGACTCGTGGGAAGAATGGAGGCCAGTGGCTTGGAAGATATCATCACAATATGCAGTAAATAAAAAAATAAAACAGTAGCACAAACAAAATTCCTCAGCAATGCTATCATGACCCAGTTTTCTAGGATTTTATTTTTTTGTATAGATTCTCTAATAAATAAGAACAAGCCTGCACTGCATTCTTTCCCTTGAAGAAGATACAGGAGCTACGTTCATCTCCCAGCTGTCTCTTTTCATGAAAAATACTAAAGGATCAATACCTTTGGGAAATCTAACCTTCAGCTCTGTGTTGTTAAAAGGTAGATGACAAGTTCAAACACTATTGAAAGGACAAAATAGGTAGATAGATTCCTGCTCAAATGGCCCTGTGACAGGCTCCCCTTCTAAAAAAAAGCTGATAAAGGAAGGAGATGCCATAGAAGGAAAAGTCAGAAGTGTACAGTGGGACTGGCACAGAGGAGTAGTGGCCCCAGATTAAGCATAAGACATGTAATAGTTCCAAGAAGAACAGAAAAGTAGCTGGCAGAAATTTAGGAATGAATAAAGCTCTTCTGGCATACCTATTCGTAGTCTTGGAGCAGAAAATTAATGCCTGAAGTGTGTCAGACACTCCATCTTCCTATATAGTGACATGGGAGAAGCTTCCTGACTTCCTCACAGATAGGACCCTGCCTCTGCGGAGAAGATTTGGGACCAATGTGCATCTGGAGACTAACTAAAGGAGAGAAAGTGATGTCCACCAACCTGCTGTTGTTAAACTAATAATGGTATCACTAACTGTGTGAGCTATTGTTTACAAATCTCTTTTTCACTGGAGCCTGTGTATCTCCAGTGTGCTTCTTACAGCTCCTTTACCTCACCCTTGGTACACATAGGTATCCTCCACCTCTCAGGGTGAGAGACACATGGAGCAGAAGGCTGTGGTATCTGAAGCACTCTCTCACCTGCAGCCCTGGCCAGGAACCTCCAAGGTAACAGCAGATCAGCAGCTTGGTGCCCTGTCTAAGTAAAATATCATTAAATAAAATAAAAATGTTTTGAAGAAAAATATACCTTGAAAACATTAAAAAGCTAGTGTAAATAACATTTACAATGTATATTTTTCCTGTTCTGTTAGTGTCTTCTTTAAACAACTTTGGTCAAGCACAATTCCACTTTTCCACCCTTCTTCTCATAGGGCTTAACTTACTCTTGTCTCTTGCTTGTGAATTCATAGCTTGATGAAACAAGCTTGCAATTTCTCTGGGAAGAAATATCTTTATATGTGATGATTTTGCCCATTTCTTTCAACCTAGGAGCTGTTGCATTGTTTCTTTGCTTGATCTCTCTCCAGCCCCAACAGAAGTTTAATCAAGAACCTTCTGCCCTGGTCTTGTCACCAGCTGAAGCCATTGCATCACCATATTCATAACATTATGGAGCAGCACTGTTTCCAGCAGTCTGTGGCTCTGCTGCATTGCTCACTGTGATGAACTGCCGCTGTAAATAACAGCCAAGTGATTACTGCTTATGACAAGGAGGTGCAAGGGTATAAACTGCTATTGATTTCTTTCTCTCTCTACTGCAAAACACAGGAGAATTGTTTTTCATCAGCAGAAGGATGGTGCTGGCATCCTAGATCTTTTGGCCAAACTCAGGAGACATGTTAACTATCCAGGACTCAGCATCCAGGTCCTGCTCTCCTGCACATGTTCCTCCGGCAGACGTTTTCATTTCTTGTGTTCAGGGGCCAGTGGGCAGAGTCCTGCTCCACAACAGGAAAGAAAAAATACCAACTCACTTTAGCACTTTTGTAAATGAATTTTTATTATATTCAAGCTGCTAAGAACTGCATTAAATGTGAACATACGAAAAAGAATTAGCAAGAGGGAATCAGTGACAACGCAAGTAGCACTTTTGAGCAGAGTAGTAGTTTAACCAAACTAGTTCACTAGCTTCTGGTAAAGCAAAATCATGGTTTAGATTTTGCTGTTAACAGGAATTACAATGAGACTTTTACAGTGATTGAAATACTTGCTTCCAGAATAATTACACAATGTATGATGATAACTGGACCTGCTTGTACTACAGGCCTTATTGATCTAAAAGCAACCAACAAATACAAATACAATCACAGTTCTTGTATTTTGAGAAATGTTATTCAGATGGTCAAATCTTATGATGAGGAGACCTATGTAAGGACTTTCATATACATGAAGCAGATTATAGCATTGTACTTGTACAATTAGTCTAGGCGCATGTAGCAGCAAAGGCTGTTGCATATCCTCTCCAAATAGAAAAAGACATCAAGGCCAGCATTTGTTGAGTGAGAACGAATTTATTTGGATAATCTCCCAGGATATGTACATGCTGGTATCTCCCTGATAGTAGGATTGTCATCTTTATTTCAGTAGATACCATTACCCCTGGCACACAAGTACTCGATATTGTCTTTCTGCATGAAGCTCCCACCAAGATGCGATCAGACTGCTTCTGATTCTTGGAATATTGACTGAAGCAAGAAAGAGGGAGCATTATCTACAGAATAACTGGCGTTTTTTGTCTACAGAATAGTATTTTTCTCTCTACATTGTTTCCTTTACCAATTTTATGGAAGCTCATCAATAAAATGCCTTCCCAAGAAGGCCAGATTCCCATAAGTACTAAAGATGGCCTTAGGCTTTTTGTATCTACTCACCTTGCTCTTTAAGTTGTCTAACCACAAGACAGCCTGATCTGGGAACCATGAAGCAGTGCTAAGGTGATGCAGTCACTAAGCTAATAAGCCCTGGGGAGGTTAGGATGGATCAGCTTGACCACAGGACATTGCTTTGAGACAGCTTTTATGCTAAGAAGAGGTAGCACAAATACAGAGTTGGGGTCAGCTGTGCGAACCACAACTGCATCCAGCAAGGACTGACTGCTCATGCCTTTTTGCTGCTGCATTCAAGATGCTTCTCAGTATTTACAAGCCTTGCTGATTTCAGAAAAAGAGGACATATTTCATAAGTCTGAAAAGTAAGCCAAAGTCCTGGCAGTGAGTTTGTACCTAAGGGGCAATAATGACTAACTTTTTGGTGAAGTCTATCATGCATGCTCACATAATCAAGGTAGCTGCAGTCCAAAGAGGGACTGTAACATTCACGGCTGTATCAGTGGTGGGAGCATGTGTTGTTTTTTATCAGTGCTAAAGCATTTTTAGTCCCTCAAGTAAATGAGTGGTTTTGCATATGTACAGTACCTGCACATACACCCATCAAGTCAGTAAGGAGTGCAGCCACTATTTACTTTTTTTTCTTGGCAGGGCTCTGCATGTTATGTCAGTCAAGAAAAAATTCACATTTACAGGAAAACTCACTGCTGCTTTCACCCCGTTACACAGTAAATAAAAGCATTGCACAACAAATGTTGACACAGTAACTCTCAGGAATTTTTCAAAGGCAACAACCGTGAATTCACAGATGCTAACAAAATACCCTAGAATTTCACATGTACTTATTCAGAAACTGTTCCCTAGTGAACTAAACCAGGGATATGAGATGATTATAACAGATAATGTGATACCATCGTGTATTGGACTATGCAGGTTTAACCTGAGAGAGCTTGAAGGAACACATAGAGTATAGCTTGAGATTTTGGACAATACTGAAAAAAAGATCTTAGTTTCTTAAAATTTCCCAGACTTGTTTAGAGATCCTAGATGCCTGAAACATTACTGTCAAGTTTCATTTATACTTCAAGAACTGGAATGTTTTTCTGGCCCTGAACACTGACCCTTTTGACTGTTGTCTGTCCCTAGTGCATGTTATAGAGTTTCAAAACAGATATGGGCATGCAAATAAAGTAAATCAAGTCTAGGAGTTCCTGGGAAAGAGCAAATAACTAGTGCTTATAACCATAAATAAAACTGGACTGGCCTCATTATATCATCCCAGAGGCAAAGTGTATAGGTCAGTTTACATCCAGCTCGCTAACCCCTTGGCACAAAACCAGTTGACTTGGTGGAAACAGTCCTTGGCCCATGTGAGCGATTGAATTGGGCCCAGATTCTCTTTGGAGGAGGAGTAGCTAACACAGACCAGAACCACAATAAATAACTCAACGTGAAGAACAGCAGTATGATCTTTCCTGAAGCCCATGACTTGGTTGTGCATTTAAGCAGCACAAGACGCAAACAGGCTGCTTGACAGAGGACAGAAACAGCTGCAGAGTTATCGTGACCCCACTCTGTTGCTTCCGAGGACACAGGACCAAAATCACTCCACTTGGAGCATTTCCGCTTGGAAAATATCCTGAACATGAGCAATGAAACTTTAAGCACAACTGCTTTATAAAGTAACAGTTTTGAAGTACTTCCAGAATATTAGTGGACTAGTAACGTCCAACTCTAAAGTGCTATTTATTTGCTAGATAATTTTTATTTCTTGGTTAATTACTCCTAGTAACAATAGCTCCTAAAATGGTTTCATAAGAGAATTGCTTACTTTTGGGACTCATCTTAACCTTTCAAACCTCTGCAAGTGAAATCAGCAATTCACTACATTCAGTACAATGCTTTGTAACCAGCAGTCACAGAACTTTTGTGAATCCAAGGACTGACTAGCTTTGAAAATGTGAGACCTAAGTCAATGCATTTGAATGTTATATCTATTATTTCCCAATGGCAGCAGGTGTCATACCTGTAGGGCTGTTTCCTTCCAGTCCTCACTGCAGACTCCATCTTTTTAATAGCCCAGTTCATGTCAATGTCATGGTTATAGGGGCCAAGACACAGAAAGAGGAGTTACTGGCCATCTAGACATTTTCAATCAAATACTGGCAATGTGGCTTCATTCTTTTCTAGTCTGCAACTTTGACAAGGACACAGATGTTTCCAGAGCTGTTACTATCAGATGAGAAAAAGCGAAAATGAAGTGGTAAAAATCCTTAGTCCCCAAATTTGATATAAGGCCAGTTTGCTTCTGCCTCCTGAAATCTAAAACATGCATATTGAATCTGATAGCCTGACCTATGTTTGTCATGGTTCTGTGTCCCTGCTCCTGTTGCAGTCCTTGGATACTTTTATTTTGTATAGATATTTTTCCTGGTGCCTGGCCTTGGTGAAAAAAGACCACCATTTTCCTATAATGCAATCTAGCATACCTGGTACATGCTCAGGTTTGCAATCACATCACCCTGGCTGTAATTATGGTTCACTTTTAATGGATTATTTTAGGACAGCCATTCTGGGGCTTCTGGTTACTCTTAGCTCATGTGATAATAATCTCAAGAAATGGAAACACCAAACTTGCCCAAATATTCTGACCCGCAGTCTTCCATTGTAGTCATACAGATGCACTGGGATCCAACCTACCTTGTTCAAAATTACAGTTACCCCTTGAGCTCCCTTGAAAGGCAGCGGGAGGTGACAAGCAGCAAACATTGCAGCTCCTGGGGGAACTGCCAGCAGGCTCCAATGTAGTCAGGTCCTTCCTCAGTCTTGCACCCCTCAGGGTGGCTGGCAGCATATTCAGTGGCTCATTTTGGACAGAAATAGTGGCAATGTCACCTGTGCCACCTCCTTACTATAATCTGCATCGCTCTGGTTACAAGTGCATTGTAACCATTAATTTTGAAAATTAGGAAAAAAAATAATCAAGTGTTTTCAACCAGTTATGGTTTATTCTGCTACATGTTTTGATTGTCTCTAGTCAAGCTGATTTCCAAGAACTTCTAATTTCTGCTCTGCTGTAATTGCAGCCCTCTCTGGATGGGCTGGCTGCTTTGCAGTGTCATGTCAGAAAGCATTCCTCAGACACAAGTAAACAGCCAGTGAGCTGAGGAAAGAGCAGATAATCAGGTTTGTTTTCTACCTGAGTGGGTTTTAACACACAGGTCGTATTGACCAGGACCTGAGTTCTCTGAGACAGCATTTAACAGGACCGATTTGCTCGTCAAGGGTCTGAAGTTCCCAGCCCGGTTACCTGCAATCACTCATATGTGATAGCTTTAGGAGCTGATTCATCTGAAAATTTAGACATCTCCATGTGAAAATCAAGGCTCTGCTATCAGCTGTGCTGTTATCACTGTGCTCGCAGAAAGACCTAATAAAAAAGGAAGACTCTTTTTACTATTTTAGAGAAGTGTCAGCAGTGGAGAGCAGTAGAGGAAGGCCCCAGTAACTGGGTTTTATGGCCTGTAAAAAAGGTGTCATCAGAAATTTGCACTTGCTGAAAGGTTTATGACTTCCAGCTGAATATGCACTTCTTTACCCTCCTGCCAGGGTGCACCAGGGCCAGGGGCTTCTTTGGGCCCCTCAGGAACAGGGCCAGGCCAAGGCCAGGCTGGGACATTGGCCTGTGGGCAGACATCCCAATCAACAAGGTCCATGGCCAGGCAGGGCAGGGCCTGATGGCCTTGGCGGACTGAAACAGGGTTTTGGGCCATAGGCAGGATGGGGAAGCCAGTGGACTGGGCTGGGCTGTAAGTGGGCTGGTGCCCTTAGCCCTAATGCTTGAGGTACCTTATGTGCTCCATGCAAATTATTTGGTCACCTAAGGATGGCGCTGGGTGAAAGGCTCTGTTACTCTGCAAGTTATGGGAGCAGCAACTTCTAAAAAGCTTGTTTGCATCAGACTGAAGAGACTCTTGAGAATCAGGAAAAAATAGGGCTCTATGTTGGGGGTATGGGGGAATAAAAAAGAACGGAAATCAGGCTTCATCTTCAAAACAATGTGTTGGAATCAAGTCTATTCTGCACCACATTTCGTTATTGCAGGTCCTGGAACAACTGGGCCCCAAGCCCTGTTGTAATGATCAGGATACAACACTAAAATCATCCCATTCCTGTTTTGCCAGTGGCTGTCTATGTCTCATACAGACATGCTTGTCTCTTCCACCACATGTGAGTAATGCTTGATGGTTTCTAGTTCACAGTGCATGTGATTGGAAGGAAGCATAAGAACCTTCTTTGGAGCTCAGCACTGTTTTGGAGCTGATGTCTAACCTTGAGCTATCTCAATGTCGAGCCCTGTAACAGCTTTGGTCCTTTGTGGATGGAGCCAGTTATTCCTGAAAATTGGCAATACAAATGATGTCAATCTAGAAGACAAAAAATCCAGTGCTGGAAATGAAATCTTAGTAGGGTGTATATATGTCTATATATTCATCTATTTTAAATATATACACACACACAATTTTAAAAATAGAAAAAGTAAGATTTTTTAATGCAATTTTAGACATCTATGACATAAATATTTATATCTGACCTAGTGACCTCCCAGCACCCTTCAGAATCGACAGGAGAAGACAGGTACCTTTAGAGCATGGGTCATCTGGCCTGGTTTTAGACGTCTACCTAAGAAGACAGAAATCTTGTACTTTAAGAGACTCTTTGTCTCCTTCACTGACTAAAAGGACAGCCAAAGATGATTAGCTTGGATGCAGATATACACCTTTAGGGGCATCTCACTTCCTGTAACCAAGGAAGGAAGATCAGCTTACAAAACCCTTCCATGTGGGAAATCTTCACACCTACCCACAGATGAACACACTGAGCCTTGGGAGCCACTTGAAAGACTCAAATTAAAATGACCACTGTGAGCTAAGGGTTTATTGAATCTAGTTAAGTTTTAACTTATAAACAATGTTATTTTTAGCATCTTTATCCCATAACATTCCACCAGCAGAGTCGAATCGGTTCTGTTATAGATATAGCTGAAGCAACTGGTCAAAGGCTATTGCTCAGGGATCTCTGGGTGAGGAGAAACATGATGAATCTCTTCCTCTGAATACATAAACTGAATAGGCTGAGCTGGAGCTATCATGAATGAAACAAATTATGCTGCTGCTGAAGATGAATCCCTGCACCCCCTGGAGTACAAGCCCAGGAGTGCAGGAGCCCAGTGGGAAAAACTGGTTGAGATCGCATCTGGTTTACCACTCACTGGGAAAGTAGCACTAACAAAATCTCTGGTACTCATCTTCTACTGTACTTACAGTATCTAGTGTGCATTTAATAGTCACAGTCACATTTTGCACCAAATTATTAAGTAAACGTAGCAACTGAAATAAAGATATCAGGACCCAAACATTTAATGCAAGATGTTTTCTCTCATAGCTGTAACAAGGAACAGTAACTGCTATAAGTAAGTATTGGCCTGATGGTAAAAATTTGGTGGTTACTCTTTAAACCTAGATATCCACCTTATATTCAAACCCTTGAAGCGAATTCTGAATTACCCCTTTCTGAGGTTGCAAAAGGATAAACATTGTAACAGGTGCTATATATATGCTGTTCTTTTCTATATTTGGTCAAATTTTGTATTCTATGTTACGATTGCAACAACTATTTATACAGAAGCCCACAAAAGCAGCTGCTAATTGTACAGCCTTTGAATTATGCCTCATCTGTCTCACTGTGGTAAGCATATTCTACATACACTTCGCATGTTTTTGTGCTAGTGAAAAATTAGATGTGCTGGGATGTTGTATGGAATTTTGCATCAGTGGAAAGGCTCATTAAATTAATTTTGGATAGTGCCTCATCTCTGACGTTAAGAACAAATAGATGGGATTTTTCTGTGTAATAGAAAAGCTGAATTACCAAGAAAACTGTCCTTTGAGAATCAGTCAGGTCTCTGTGATCGCAGTTACTCTGACAGATTCCGTTCAGGTTTGATTATCTTTCACAATTATAATTTATAAGCCAAGGCAGTGATCCATCAAGTAAGGGTAACATTACTTAGAGCTTACAATGGCAAAGCAGAGACAGCTGTTGCTGCCACCAGCGAACAAGAAAACTCTATCATTTCCTAAAGTAAGTTGTTACAGTAGAAGAGGAGGGCTTATCCAAGAAAAAACATAGAGTTGCAGGAAACATTAAAGAGCTGCAGTCTTTGATGTGAACGTTAGGGACCCCTGTGACAGCGCAGAGCAACAAATGTGAAGTCCTTGCAAGTGCAATCCTGACCCTACTGAAGCCAACAGCAAAACTCCCACTAATTTCAGCAAGCTGAAGATTTCCTCTAGATGAGGTTTATGTCTGAATCACCATCTTATTACTGAGTGGCAGATGATGTCTCCACTCTGTGCCATAATTCTCAACTGTGAAAAAGAAATTACAGCAGTTATCCCCATCAGCAAGAGAGAACTCTGCAAGTCTTACCACGAACACTTGCATAACACACAACCACTCTGAGATTAGGAGTGCTGGAGAAAGCAGGACAGGCAGGGAGCATTTGCAAGGAAATTACTTCTGCTAATTTATCATTGTGAGAAGTGCCAGGGGAAAAAAAATTCCTCCTATCAGAAACATGGCTAGACAGTCACATTGGAATCAGCGTCCTGTGATGAAAAGCTAGTATTAAGTTTAGAGGGTTCAGGAGCAAGAAATCATCGCTTGTTGAGGATGCGGAAGGCATACATAGCCATTCTGAGTGATTATTCCCCTACAGAATTCAATTGGCAAGAAGAAATAAAGGCACTAAAACCAATCTGGAGACAATCAGATTTGCAACTCTCTCCCAGACCATCAGCAGCACATTAGCAGGTATCTTCAGTTGAAGGAAAGAACTATAGAACTACAAAGGCAAAGCTATCTCAGTTTTTTATAATAATTTTTACTACACATTTTAAGCAAGAAAAACATAATGTTTTATTATATTTAACAGCAGGATTAATTGCTTCTTCAGTTACTCTGATTTAAAATCTTCTAGTCTTTAAAACTTCACTCAGTCATTTCATATTTACAGTTCTCATTATTTTGTATTTCTCCCGGAATTTATACGGTGAGCACCCAGACAGGTAGCCTCCTTCATGACCCCATTAAGTGTCAGAGGGCATGTGCAGTGATGCTAAAGTCTGCCTGCCTGGATGATACAATCAGTACTCAGCCAGTGGGATGACCAGGATGCACAGCAGTCACAAGTGTAGGAACAGAACAAATGGCTGAGGAAAAGTGTCATCCAGCACCAGGAGACACCAGAGGCAGTGCTCCCCTTTCTTCCTTCCTGTCTGCTCCCCTCCTTCCCTCTGTTCTTCCACAGAGTTACCAGCAATGAGAGCAGTTCCTATAACCCAAACACCAGATAATTTTCAGGCCAAGGAAAGCCCACTGCCAACCTTCTCCCATAAATCTGTTAAGTGATCTCTATTATTTTTCATCCTTTGTTTTTTAACTACTTGCCCTTTCATAACCAGCTGAGTTTTCCCTAGGCTGGCTCATCCTGGTTGTGGTGGGGTAATCGTGGTGGTTGCCAGAAGAGCTGATGGGTTACGCCAGACAATTTCCCTGCTCCAGCACATTCAGTTTGATGCCAGCACACTTCATGGCTGCCAGCATACAAAGACTGACTGTCCTCTTCCTCCCTGTTGACTCCATACGGATGCAGTGAAGGCGGTGCTCTTCTTTGGGGCACTGGTAAGGCATCAGGCAGGAGCACTGCATCTGTGTAACTAGGAATGGATGTTGGAGTTTTAGCTGCAAATGTCATGACTAAATATATTTATATTTTATAGTTTGACAACATTTCGAAGTCCAACGGGGAAAAACGCTAGTGGAGGTTTGTGGTATGTAAGTTACAAAGGCCCTATAGCGCATATGCTGGTTGGTAGGATATTAGGAATAGAGGCAAAAGCAGCTTTAAATATCAGGTTTTGCAGCAGAAATGAGGTATCTAACTATTTTTATCGACTGGCTTTCCTTGACCTTTCTTCTAAACAAAAAGATATTAAGTTGACTTTCTGTTCTCAATTATCCTTGCACACAATGTTGCTGAGAAATGGAGTCTTACAGTCCATATTGTGTCAGATCCTATTTCATTAAAGATCCCTTTATGAATGCTAAGCTACCTGCTGCTGTCCTGTGGTAAAGCTCAGTTCTGCCAGTAATTTCATTACCCATTTCTGATCTAATCAGATTCTGGTGCTTTATATCCTTTCCTAGACATTCCCTAGGCAGGAAACTAAGTTTCTGCCTTGTCTTTCTTGAAAAATATGAAAAATATGTGTTTTCCTCCCTTTAGCTGTTTTCACATGGTACTGCAGTATCTTCTGCCTCTGTGTTAATACCAACTACTCATTTTCAGGAAAAACAAAGCTTCCATTTCCTAAATGTTTGTGCATACTCATGAGAAAGAGGACTTTTGTGGAGATGGAGAGAAGTAAAATCCAATTCAAACCTCTTGAGAACTACACTGAAAACTTTTTTTATACAATGTATTCTTTTCTCCTCTGTCTCATATATACTTGCGAAATAAGGCTCATCCTTATTTTGTTTTTGGACAAAAACACTGAGGTGCTTGACAGGATCCAGCTTTATGCCAGTTCTAAAGATCTAGGCTTCTTAGGGGCTCTGGAACAAATAAACCAAATATTTTTTTAAATTATAGAGGCCTTCCCAGGATCCCAAGGTGCCTAGAGACTTCAACAAAGCATGTCCCTCAAAGGGTACATCTGGTCGTGCCCTCTGCTTCAGCCCCACAAAGAACAACATCTCATGCAGTGATTTTAGAGCCACCTACTTCAAATGCTGTGTTGCAGAACTATTTCATCTTCGAAACAGGGTTTTAGGATTGCTGCATGCTGCTGTTGCTTTATTTTTTGTAAGTAGAGAAAGTGTGATAAGGATCACATTTGCTTCTGGAAACAAGTGAAGGAATGAGTGTGGCTGCCACTCAGCCTTTTCCTGGCAAGCACTTGGTGTGCATGGTGCCAGCCAGGGCCTCAGACAGTTACAGGAAAAGCCACTGCTTTTATCACCAAATTACACAGTAAATATAGAAGTTGCACAACAGTGTTTATAAAATAATCCTCTGAGGGATTTCACCAGCTTAGCTAGTTCATTAAAACTCTTAATAAACATGGTTTTCACATATGGGTATTTTCAAATTTTACCATTAAAATCCCATTAAGCCTGATAACCCCAGTCTTGCTTTTTAAGTACTAGCATGATTCAGTTTCATAATTTAATTACATGCTATAGAAGGCACGGCCCAAATTAACTCCTGAAGTACCAGCTGGTGATAGTTGCCTCACAGGGAATGGGTAATAACATTGTTGCCTATGTTTCTAAGGTTAAAGATCAAATGTAAAATAATCTGAAAATGTTCCCTTAATCTCCAAGTCCCTTTGTGTCTTACTAATGGAAAGTGCTAATGCTACACCACATGTGCTTAACAGAAAAGGCACGTATTTAAATGTAACACTTTGTAGCAGGGACACAGGACTGACCACATTTCCATGCTCCTCTCACAGTAAATGTCTCAGATGGACCGCAATGCCTGTAAACCCCATTCTTGGAGCAGTGAAGGAGTCAGCACATTTCATTTTACATCCAAAGTTTAGAAGTCATACCTGGACATTCCTCCCAGTCATAGCAGGTGTCATAGCCACAGGGCACTTTCTTCGAGCTATTTATAGAGAGCTTTGACCTTTCAATAGCCCAGTCTAGGTTGGCATCACCATGGCAAGGACCAGAATGCAAGAAATGAAATGACTGCTCTCCAAGGCACATTTCAGCTAAATACTGACAGCTGGGCCTAGTCACATTCTGCTCAGAATCAGCATGTAGCACACAGATGTCTTCTGAGAAGTGCCTACCCCAAGGGGAAAAGGAGAATGATTTTAGCAGGCTGTGAAACAAGTCCAGGCTTCTAAACATTCTAAACACTCCACAAGCATCAGATGAAAGACAGCAAAGCCATGGCCAGGCTGGATATCTGTCTAAAGACCTGAGGCTATTCAGTCACTGCAGGGCCTGGACTTGATACAGAATTGTGCTGTGAGATGAGGAAGCATTGGTCCTGTTCAACAGATGGGATGTGAAGGACACGTGCCTGCACAAGAAAACAGGAAACGCTGTTACCTCTGCAAGACAAGGGAAATTCTACGGACAATGGGGTGTCTTGTCTGAGGTAATGCAGCCTGCAGCTCTGTGTGCGAGACTGCTTCTGAGGCACAGTTAGTTTGGGACCAATGGCAGACAAATCCAGCCATGATGCTTGTAGTTTCTTTCTGTATGACTCTTGGTCCCTGAGTGGATTTGTTATCAACAAGTGCAGACATTCCAAGCAGCATTTTTTGGAGCTTAGTCATTTCCCAAAGAAAGAGAACTATACAGTCCACCTTGTTTAGCCTCTTGAGTTAAGCGTCTGTCTTTAGTCAACAAAACCTCTCTAATTTTCAGAGGATTTGACCTATTTATTTTTGACAATGTCTATCACTGTCTGAACATACACAAGGTCTCTTGAAAGAGATAAGATACCTGGTTATTTGGGCACTGAAATGAATGACTTTAATCCTGTGCCAAGGGACTTGTCTATGGTCACACAGGACCTTGGGGTGGAATGTGTGTTGATCCCAGCCCTACAACGGCCCAGCTCATATTCAATCTATACTCCTCTTTCCTATCTCCATCCCCAAACCACACCTCCACCCTGGCCAGTTATTTGTTAAAAATCCTCTAGAACAATCCTCTATTGACTTGAAGGCTCAATGGTCTGCACAGGTCATGTTGTCTAAAGAAACAGTAAATCCAAGTCTTATGTACATGCTTTGGAGACTGAAACATACAGTGTATTTTGCAGTGTGTTTATCTGAAAAAGGTGAATCTCCAACACAAGGAGTATGACCTGTTATAGCAAAGTGATGACAGTGAAAAATGTAGAAACTGGAGGAATAAAGAGAAGAAAAGGAAGACTTGGGATCGGTAGTAGGAGATGGTAATGTAGATTAGAAGGATGTACCATCGTATGCCATTTGATTGCCATTGTATGCTTATTTCATAGTCTATAAATGGGAATGTAGTTTGGATACAGAGGCACAGCTAGCTAATATTTGAACACAGACTAGCCCTGAATTGCTCTTGTCTTCTGTTACTCTTTCTATTTTGTTTCACAACGGACTCTCAGTCTATCAGTGGAGAAACTTAGACTTTTTCTCATGAAAGAACTTACCCGCAATCTTCTTCTGGAGACATACAAACACACTGAGATCCAACCTGCTTTTGTCCTGGATTGCAGACACCTCTGATTTTAGTTTGCACATCTGAAACAAAAGAATGAGAGTTATTATAACTAGTAACAAAGTGAACAAAAATAGCTTAAACTCCTGCATAAACCCTAAAATTGGTTTAATTCTGTTTATCTTATATTTCTCTCTTCAAAAATTGTTGTTGTGATTTCAAAAGTATGCATCAATCTTTGCAAGAATCACTGGAAAATCTTGTACAAGAAGAGAAGCTGAAATTTCAGTAGAATGCATTCTCCTACTTTACTTTCATAAAGCCTTATTAATAAAGCTGATGTTTGTTTTGTTTTGTTTTTAGGAAACAGTTTCAGGATCTCAATTTCATAATTAAAGTGAACAAGACATTGCACTCAAATATTCTGAGCTTAATGCAGAATTTTGGGGCTGAAATTATATGACGTTGTAAGGACAAAATAAAACCAAAATTAATGAGCCATTGCTATATGTCTTAAAACCAGTCATCTGCCTCCTAGTGCTAGCTACCTAAAATAAACTCTTTTGCTAATATCAGCAATATATAAAAAGTAAAGAATCTGCAGGCATACTAACCCTTTTCACATGTAATAGATCTCAAAATTGGAGGTATCCAGGAAAGGTCTTTCCCACAGGTATACTGTGTTTGACCAGTAACTATAAAGCCAGCTTGGCAGCTCAGCTTCATGGTTTCACCAATGTTGTACTGTTGCTTAAATGGGGAAATTGTGACAATGTCAGATGTTGGTGGCCTGAGGCATACCGAGGCTGTAATAAACAAGAAAAAAGTAAAAGTCTTGTTGTTTTCAAGATGTATGGATATTTACAGCAGCTCATAATGCTTCATCTGAAGAGCCACAAAGACAGTTAATAACAGTGATCACTTGATTGACATTCAAAACTAATAGATATTTAATATAATTAAGTCTAGAAATATTCAGTGGAGTGTCATAGTCTTTGAAAATGTTTTTTAATCAAAATCTAAATAATTACAATGTCTTTCTAATATGTGCTAATATAAGTAATTTAATTTTACAGTTTTAACATAATAATGGTATTAACACAGATTTAAATTTTTCTTTTGTTAATGAAACTGTTAAAAAATAAAATTAGTGCAATAGAAAGCTCATAAGTACATTCAGGTAATTTTTTCTGATAAATTGAACACTATGCCAATGGAATCACACTGAGTTCTAGAAAACTCCTGGAATGTCTCCTGTTAGCAAACCCAAGTCTATTTTGTTCCTTAGTTCTTAATTGGACTATAAATACTTCAAGGCATTGACTGATTGTAGGGATTTTCAAGGCAACCTGGGAGTAGTGGTGGTGGTTAGACACACATTATCCATCTAATAAAAAAAGTGATAGAGGAATTCCTCTAAGAACACTCTCTTCACCATAACTGTTATCAGCTTAAAGATATCTATGTGAGTCTGGAAACAACAGATGAGTCCTCTGTTAAAGATATTTAAAACTAGGCAAGAGAAGGACCTCACAGCATTCAAGGTTTTTCTAAAGCACTGAATATTACAATATTCTTACATAGTATGTAATAGTAACACTTCTGAATTGAAAGAGGAATAATGTAGTGACTCAGTGTGTTTTTGCCATCTCTACTTGAAACACCTTCTTAAAATGCTACCTTTTCAGATAACATTGAAGACTCTTTTGTTAAAACCTGTACTAAAATCTGTTTTGTGTCTTTTTCTTCAACTTCTATTTTGTTCCTGTGCTAAATTAGTTTTCTTTTTCTTACGTTGACATTCAACAGGTTGCTGCGTCCAGGTTTGGTCTGGTAGACACCTAAGGAATTGATAGCCACTGAGAACATGACCACTCACACAGACAATTTCAACTTCTTCCCCCACAGCATACTGGTTCTTTTCATTCTGCAAAAAAACAAAATAAAAAGCCCTTCAAAAATCTATTGTCTGAATCTGAAAAATCTATTGACTGAATATTGTCAAAAGAAACAATGATAAAAGCCTGATGATATGATGTAATGAATGTGCTCTTTTCATGCTTTGAAATATGAGTCATCCATTCACCTGTACAATGGTCTGTTTGTCCAGCTGTACTAACCATGTCATGGTTACAAAATAAGGATACAAGGACCACTGTTTTAAATGTATTTAGCTTGCCTTTTCTTCAGTTGCTGGTGGAATTCTGTGGACTAGAGACCCACAGTATGAGACATACACAGTAACATGCTCGCTAGCACAGTAGCTACCTTGGGTATCAAGCACATGTAAGAAAGAAGCTGTAGAATTTTCCAGCTCTGCAACTACTACACTTTCCTTCTGTATCACTCATTTTTCGTGCTCACCCTGAGAAAGCCGTTTTCTGGCGGATCCGGCCTGGAGCATCCAGACTCGGGTTCACCAATCAAGACATCCTCTTCTCTCCTGGCTTCATCATCATTTATACAGGGAGCACCACTGAAAAGTAAAAATTTGCTGATAAGGATGTACTTTAAGCACTGGTGTTACCAAATAACAATGGCAGAGTGTCTGGAGCTTTGAACAGGAATGTTGCAAGTGTATCCTGTCCCTGCCCCCATGGTGAAAAAAATTATTCTGGTAAATAAAAGGTGGTAGATGTCAAAAGTTGTGGGTGTTGATAGGAAGAAGATTGTAAGAGCATTAAAAAAGTGAAAGATACAGGGGACAATTTCTATCAATGTAGCTCATGATGTATTTTTATAGAATAAGAAAAAGAGGCAAAGAACAGCATGTGAAGTCTCTAAGGAGTCTATGTAATCTGGTGGAGTTTAAAATAGCGTAATCAAAAGCCACTTGTTGCCATCAGACAATGGTTAAAAGAGGCTGATCTCTGTAAGCATGAAGCTGTACAGCCTGTGCTGTCTGAGATGGGTAACAAAGAAGCACAGAGCCCATTTCTTTTAATCCTCTCCTGTCCACTCCAGAATCTCCTCTGTAGTCATTACAGCAGGATTGATGAAAATCTTTCATGAACGCTTGGTTCCAGCAGAAAAAATGAATCTGTAGAAAATTTTGGTCTTGAAGATGCAAGAAATTGGAGTCAAAATTTTAACTTGAAACTATGCAAACCCTGTTCATCAGACATAGTTGAAAAAGGAATATTAGAACCTTGGCAGTTTCAGTGGAATTCTGAGACTGAGTTCAGACCTAAATCTCTAAGACAAGAGGATGTAATATTAAAAAAACAGAAACTGCTAACTCCCGTGAACAGAAGCAGGTGAGTTCTCTATGATTTTGGACAAGAAGCCTGACAGAGCAGTGTGAGAGGTCTACAGGTATACTTCAGTATACAATTCATCAGCCATTTTCTAGGAGTAAACAGTGAATAAATCCAAACTTTAAGGAAGTTGTTAAGATTTTCAGATATTTCCTTCTCTCAGCTCCCTCCCAGAAGGTCACATTTGTCTGCTATTTTTCCTTGGCAGTCACAAAGCCACTCCTGAGGGCTCTTTGACTCTGATCCATGACTATGGAGATTTTTTGATCTACTATCTTCTTACCTGTCTGCAAACACAGAGACATAACAGTCCTCCACCTCTTCCCTTTCACCTTCACAAGGCTTCCCGCCATTCATTGGGGAGGGATTATTACACTCACGGGTCCGCCTTGTTTTGAAGGAAGCATCACATGAACTCCATTTGGACCAGCAACTCCAGCGGCCATCTACAGCAACTAAGAGAAATAAAAGAAATTCCATCTTCTGGCAGATCTGTAACATACCTAGTACTTCTCTTAAAGCCATGTAGTGAAGTTGTGTTGGTTAATAGCTGTTTTCAGAGGATTTAAAATTGCGATGGGTGAGGGAGCAGATTGTCTCTAGAATGTGAAGTTTTCCAAAGAGGTGGTAAGACCAATTACAGCTGCTTTGTGAAAACTTAAAATATATCTTCCTTTCTAGTTTTGATGACTAGTAACATCCAAAAACAGAAGCAGCTTATTTTCTACTTCTGTTTCACACAGAGATGTTTGAATTTTCATCATGCTGAAATTCTTTTTTGGATTGCTCAGTATTTAATGAGTTATTAAATAAACCTGAGCTCTAATGCCATATCTAAACCCAAAATTTACATCTCATACAAGATAAATTAAAATACCATCATCTTTTCTTGATCCACAGAGTATTTTGTCTGTCACACCATGAAAAATATACAGAAATTTTTATTTACATACTCTTTATTTTTTGTATGCAGTATACGTTCTACATTCATCCCTATCTATATATTGCCAATTGTTTATTTATTTCAAAATACCTATTTATTTATCAGGATCAAATAATCAGACATGTAGCTGCCTAAGTATTTTTCCTTTCTGTCCCCTTTTGGTTCTGGAATATAAATATATGTAATAATATAATACTGTAAGTCTTCTCAGTTTCCCATAGATGCAGCAAATAACACCAATTTAATTAAAACATCTGTTTGCATGAAATCATTCTTTAAAATCTTCAGAATGATTATTTTGTTTCCTCTTCTTGAGACAACTGAGTTTCCCTTTCATATTGTAGTCAAAACCTGTTATTTCCATTAGCCATGTAGTCTTAAGCATGTTAATAGGGAAAACTAAAGAATGGGTGTTTTAATTTTTCCATCAATTATCTTTGATCCCAGCTTCATTCTTATTGCCTGACAGCTCATTTTGTATTATCTTAATTATGTAGTTAAGGAATCTTTTACCATGTCTTAAAATTTCTTTTAAGCCTTGCCTATTTTTGAGTTTGATTTTTTATTTTGAATTTAAGCCCTAATTCTTCTACTTTCTGACCATCAATATCTGGTAAGAAGCTTTTAGTAGGAGAAAACTATATCAGATTTATCTTTGAAAAGTAGATACGGCAAACACCATATTTACATGATGACAGTATCATCCCAAATACCTGATTTGTAACCCGGTGCTCGTGTCTCACAGTTTTGGCCGTAGGTGCCGGCCTGGCACAGGCAGAGGCACTCTGTCCCAGAAAACACAGGCCTGCCGTTGTTGGGACAGGGTGCACACTGACAAGAGTCAAACCTGCCCACATATTCTTTCAGGGCTCTCCTCAGGTTGCGACGTTTGGTCACGGCGCATGGCACATTCTTCACCAAATCCACGATGGGCGACACCTGGTAAATAGCTGTTCAGTAAACTCTTACCTAGACACAGCAGGATCCTGATTCTGAAGGCACTAGAGCCTACATACAAAATTACATTACACACAAGTCAAGCACGTTGAAAGTTCTGGGTGCTTTAAAGGATCGTGCCTGTGCTATACATCTATATTACCCTGTTCTGGTTTGAGCTAAAGTAGAATCAGTTTTCTAACTTCAGCTAAGCCTCATCTCAGCAACTTCCTTTTCTGAAAGTTAACTGCATGTTTTTCAGACAGTGTTTCTCTCTAGAAGTGATAGCATGGGCACTGTATGCTGAAAGGCCATTGCTTATACTTATTCCTATAGTAATAAGGTCATCCTCAAGCTAGTGGAGTACCATAAGTCAAAGATGAAGAAGGATTGCACCTGTAGGGAGGGGCAAACAGGACAGGTGACCCCAAATTGACCAACAGAACATTCCGTGTAGGTCATACTCGGTACAAACTTAAGAGATCACGAGGGTCTCACTCTCTTCCATGATGGCTGACTTCTAGTGAGGACCTCATCCGTCTGTTTGCCCCTGATCCTGGATCCATGTGTTCCTGAATCCAGTTCTGTATTCAGCTCTTTCCTGCCACTGACCCCTTCCCCAATTTGCCCTGCAGCATCAGATGTGATACACAATCATCAAGAGGTGGGGTGGGGACACAATTTCATATATTTGTATATCTTTTTTTGTTTTCCTATTATTTTCTTTAATATTCTTATTACTACTGTTTTATTAAAGTTGTTTTAATTTAGTTTCCAACCTGCAAGTCTTTTTCCTCTCATTTCCCCTTCCTCTTTCCCTGAGGGTGGAGAGGGAAAGGGAACTGGCAGACCAACTACTCGGTTTTAGCTGCTGAAATCAGCTGTGCCAAGGCTAAACTGTGACAATATTGCATGTATTTCCCCAATTTAGGGCTCTTGTAACCCAGTGGAACAACAAGCAAGTGGAATATCATGTCTAAAAATTCAGGACTCCATAGACAACATGGGGATTGTTTACACATGGTCCCTGCCATGTGAGACATTCCTACACTGCCTTCAGGGCCTCAACAGCTGCAGTGTGAGAAAAATCACTGTTGCTCTGTTCAGCCAGGTTTTGCTGTTTGCCTCCGGTGCTTTGCTCTTGCTGGAGAGCAGCTGCTGTGCTGCTGTGCCAGCTCCTGAGCCACGCAGCTCAGTGCACTCAGAATCGCTCAGTGCACTCAATATGTTGCATTAAATGAGCAGGACAGAGACACCAGAGGACTGCTGTTTTGTTTTAGTTTGACCATATGCCATACCTTGCAACATAGGCCTGAGAATGGAAAGGGCATAGGGTGAAAAATTTGTTCCCGGAACCATGCACTTCTTTCCTGTGCAGTATCTAACCCCTGCCCGTGGCTGAGCTCCTGCTGGTGCTGTACTAATCTGCTTGTATTCCTTGCTCACTGTCCATGGATGTTGCAAACCTAATGTGGCTTATAAACTGAGATGCACAAGAAGTAGTTCTAATATAGGTTTTGTGGGTTTATATTATGCATATGTATCACACACAGCATCTACTGGATTTAAAAGATGTAACACCTACAAAACTCTCTGAAGAGCTGCTAACTGGTGAGTGCTTTACTCTCTCACTATGTTTCTTGTTCTTCTCTTACCTCAAAATCGATCACCACAGGATTGTCCTTTGTTGATTCCAGCCAGTTTGTGAAGACTGTGTGTCCTGGAAAAGCCCCCTTTTTCTCCCAGGCCAGAGCCGCGGCATACTCTGACCTGCCACCTTTTACCAGGGAGACTGACCGTTCAGATGATTCCAGAATGGAACCTGAAAGGGCATTTCATCACAGTGATGTCAGACCAAAGCCTCCTAAGACAGCAGATGTAACAACAGAATTCAAAGAGAAAGTGTAAGAGGATAGAAAAGAATATACTAAGATTATGTTTTGAAGCTACCTTTGGAAGAATGAAGTCCAAGCTCAGAAAAACAATCCTTGCTATGACAGCAGCCTGTCATAGTCTTCAAAATGAAAGTGTCTGAGACCTCAGCCATGGAGGTATTTGGAACTATACAAAACACTAGAAAAACACACTGCAAGGAAGAATCTTTAGTCCCATCTGTAAACATCTGAGTAATGGGAATGGGCCATAAAATGAGGACAAAAACATGGTGAAGGTGATGATATCCCTGGGTTCAGTGATGCAGATCATGACTCGTACCATCCTTGCAGAAAATGCATCAATGTTCTGTATTTCCTGAGACACATTTCTGGCATTAATAAGGGACTCATGCACCTAGATATCTACTTGGCTTAAGGAAGATCAGAGAGGAAGTTCAGGGAGGGTGTTGTTGCTGCCTGACTCTTACAGTTCACTCATAGCAACCCTTAAAGAAGAGCAGGGACTCAGTCATGATTACACAATTCTAGTTGTGTCCTATTCCCAGTTCAGCATGCCTAACCTTGGACCCAGGACCATGAGGAATGTTTGTAAGATCCATGACTGATTGGAAGAGCTAATGCTGCCCAATTTCTAATGATAGTGCTCCAGAGCAAAGGAAGAGTGCTTCTGCATCTTGCTCTTTTGTAAATAAGAGGATGTTTCCAGTGCTTGCTTCAGAGACAAATAGTGAAGCACTGACTGCTCTGACAGTGATGGAAGAACATTTTCAATTCAACAAAACTGGGAGGTCACCTAGGGCACCTAGCTGAGGGGAAAGGTATCTCTCAGGATAAATAAGAGGACACGCGCCCCATTATCATCACAGTCACCTTCATGCTTCACAGTCATCCTGTTTGTGGTGCATTTGGTACTGACTTTCTTTTTCTTCCTGAAGAGCACACGCCTTGTTGTTTCTGTTCGAACACACTCTGTGGATTCTTCCACTGTCAGTCCTAGAAATACCACAGAGCAGCATCTTCGTCACCATAATCGTGTTAACGCCATGCCCCTAGGCTCCCACATTGTAATTCTCCCTGCTCACAGGCTTCTTTCTGACCTCCACACTGCAATCACGCTCCTCAGTCACCACTGGAGACCTCACTACCGCAGCTGTCTACTTCCCCAGGTATAAACAACATCAGACTCAGTCTCTCCTTTTGGTACCTTGCCATGCAAGTTGCAGCATTGGCATGAAGGATCACAGCTTTAACCTTAGATTTTGACTTCTTTGGTATTGTCTTTTTATTTTGACAATCTAGCAGTCATGGGATTAGGTTAATTTCTAATCAATATCAACAACTTTAATGACTGTCCCCAAAAATAGCACTTATGTCTCTCAGACCTCATTCCCACAGTATGATGGAACACTTTTTCCTGGTGGCACCTGGTCTTGATCCGGACATGAGATGTTTCCCTGGACAAGATGATGTTTATCAAGAGAAGACTCCCTTGAACTTTTAAATGAAGACAGTGTAGAGAAAAAAATTATTCTTACTCTGTATTTAGGCAGTATGGGTAATTCCTAGGTCTATGCAAGTCTAAAAGATTTTTTGCCATTAGCTGGAAAACTTATGTGGTATAAGGCCTAAAAAAAACAGTAAGAAGAAAAGCTGGTGATCAAATCATGATAATTTCTTGCTAAAGATTACATACCTGAGTTCTTCAGTTCCTCAGAGCTGTACTGGTAAAGGATGTCGTAGGAACCACCCATCTTCCCAGAGGTGTAGTAATGAGTGCCAAAGTCATCAAATATTCTGCTGTATAAAGCATAGTTGTACTCCAGGGGTAGGTGGTTAAGTGCTTTTAGAAAGACGTCTGAGAGCTGCAGATCTGACTGTTTCGTTGTGAAGTTTGCAACAGAAATGACTTTATGAACTCTAATAAAGTTGGAATTCTAGAAATAAAAAAAGGTGTTAGCACTTTGATAGGTAGTTAATCGCAGAAAGTAGAGGGGCCAAGAGTACGACCTGAAACATATTGCAAGAACTGATTGATCTTGTGTATCATGCTGCTTTAACCATGAAGAAGCTAGCCCTGGAGTTTCTGAAAGCCTATGAGGTTCTTGAGGGCAATGCTTGTTACTCCTTTACATCATGAGAGTATATAGCATTCCAATAAAAATTAGGACTCCCTGAGCATCTACCAAACAGAAATCAAAATATTCCTAATAACAAATAAACCAGCAATTGATAAGACAACCAAAAAGTTCAGGGGAAAGGCTTCAGCTTACAAACATTCATGAGCCATTTGCAACTCATACAGCGAGCAGGTACTTTAGATACTAACTCACCATTAATGAAGTTTTACAATTTATCAGTCTAATAAGATAGAAAATATACTACACCCAATTTCTCTTCATCGATGCCAAAGGAGAGGAGTCAGCTGAGACACAGATTCCTGTTGAACTGCTGTTGCCTGTGGATATGTAAGGTGAATCACACCCCAGGTTGTTGCCATAATTCAAGCAGAAGATATCAAGGTAGGTCATGAGAATGATTAAAGGATCAGAAACCGAGAAGATGTACTAGAGAACCGGTCAACCTATCTAAAAAAGTTTCTTGTAAACAAAAATAAACTTGAGAAACATCACACTTTCAATTCTTCCAAATATATATGGAAAAACATATGACCTTTCAAGTGGCTACAGCCCTCTAGAGACCCTGGATTGGTCCTGTGAAACCCTTCTATACACAATTTTACATATATGTCTGAATCTGATCTCCTAAATCCCAGGTAATTTCCTGTTCCTTTTAAGTGATCTATAAACTGTTTTTACTATTTTAGAAAGTATTGCATATTCATTTGTGTGTTTCACAACTATCTACAAATACACATAAACAAGTTCTACAGATAGAGATAAAAATAGAGGCTTCCTGTATGATAAATTACAGGACATGAGGAAGACCCAAGTTAGAACTCCCAGTATGGATCCAGTAACGAGGGATTTTAAGCTAAGTCACCTTTAGCCAACACCAGACTAAGTTACTGGTTATTTCAGGTGGGTTTCTGGGAATTCATGCCAACAATGCTGAAAACCAACATACATCCAAAAAACCTTCTACCAAAATAAACTTACCAGATGTACAAAAGAGCAACCTGCTCTGTATACAGGTATCTACATGGAAATGAAAGTTAACAGATTTCCAGTAGCTGGTACTTCAATATAGTTGAATTTAAACTAGAAGTAATGGGCTATTTAAGCGATCAAGTTACTTAACCATTAGGATAAGTTAGTAAGCTCTGCATTAAATTTCTATTATAGGAAGTCTTACTATTAAGACTGATATTTTTGTAAAAAACATCATTCTAATTGTTTTAGAACTCATGGGTTTCAACAGACCTTAGTTTTGTTTATTCATATGGCCTCTTCAATGCAGAAGTACAAATAATGGCCCATCCTTTACTGTCATTAAGCTATAAAAGTACATAATCTTATGCCCTGCGGCATTGAATAAAGTCGCAAAATTTTATAAGAAAAAGGTTTTCAGTTCTCAGAAACTTTTCAGTGGATGTGTTATTTCTGAGATTATGTTATGACAAAGTATGTCTTGCTAACCATGAGATTCTGATATGCAAGTTGAGTGCCAAATGAAAAACAAATGTAGTTTAACTCCCAGTACACACATAAGTATAACATTCCAGAGTGAACTTCATTTCCTTTTAGAGTTTTCAGCTACTGTTATTACGTGGCATTCTGCCTTCTTAGCTATAACTAGGACTATACTTTTTAAAGTGGAACAAGCCTACCATGTCTGTACTAAAATCAGAAAAGCACTACAGAAGGTATGTTAAAACCAGGAAGAACCTATAGTATCAGAAGAGGAATTTTTTATGGATAGTCCTACTGGTTTTTTAAAAAAAGTGTAATGCCAACGTCTTGATAAGGAAAATAGCCTTTGGTAGCTCTGAAATGAACACATAGAAGTTGAATGAAAGGAAGAGATTGGAGGCAACATTCAATTACCTTTTCATGTGAGGCTTCAATGGCTTTCTTGAAGGAGGAAGATGATGTGACTTTAACCCGTGTCTTTTTTGAAAATAAAAATGGGATACCAGAAGACCTTTTAGCACCATGACTGGATGAACTACTTCCATGAGCACTGTCACTCAGAGGAGTTAAATCATTGTAGTAATCTGATGTTACATCATCCTCTTCATCTATTACCTGGAGATTCAGTAAAGCAAAATACATTTGCCGAAATAATAATCTGAAACAAAAACTTACTCAGCGATGAATTCTTGATTTTTTTAATGGAAGAAACATGCCTGATTATTTGAGAAATGGCAGTAAGTTAAAAACTGTTCCTAACATGAATATGAGGCCAAGAAAGGCTAATAAGCAGGATGAATAAAAGATAAGATGTAGGCTTACTAATAGGTATTTATACGAGGAAAAAAGAAAGCTTGTAACACTGTCTTCTAATATTCCCCACCCTCATGCTCCAAAGTTTAGGAATAATTTTCAAGAACTGTTAAAACACACTTTTTGTGTGTGGGTGTCAGACCTTCATGCTATGTCCATTCTATGACTAAGTGCCAGCCCCATGGCTTCTACATTGTACAAGGCAAAGAGTTTGATGTTTCTGTCCTTTCTTCTTAATTCCCAAATAGAGGAAATAAAAGATTTCTAGAGGGAGTCTTACAATATACTTGCAGTGTGAGCACTCGTACTGCATGGTGGCCTAAGGGCAGGTGCAGAGGAATTGAGAGCAAACCTGCCTGATCAAGTTAGTGAACCTCAGTGGTGCTGTTGTGCAAAGCACAAGGACAACTTTAGCGTCAGTTCAGAAATTACTCATTTCCTACAACTTAAGACTATCCCTATGGATAATAGGGCTGCTAAGGATCTTGGGAGGTTAGGTGGTCCCTTCCAACATTTCACTTCCATTCTCCAAGAATTCATACACTTTTGCCTTAAAACACATCAGAGTTCCAAGAAGAAAGCCTGATCCAGTGACAGTTCTATACCAAAGGCTGCTCTAAATGTTAGAAGATAAACATGCAGTCTCAAAGTGAGATTCACAGAGTTCTGCAAATGGACATCAGTAACTTTATAAACCACACAGCTTTAAAGAGACATGGGCAAAACAAGGCTTGTTTTCTCCGTTGAATATTTCTGCACACAGTAATTTTTCACCATTATTGACAAAACCTACATAGATTCATAGATTCATAGAATGGTTTGGGCTGGAAGAGACCTTAAAGATCATCCAGTTCCATCCCCCTGCCATGGGCTGGGACACCCCCCACCAGCCCAGGCTGCTCAGGGCCCCATCCAACCTGGCCTTGAATACTTCCAGGGAGGGGGAATCCACAGAGTCCCTGGGCAACCATACACCTCACCACCCTCAGTGTGAAGAATTTCTTCCTAATGTATAAGTCTGAACTATCAGGTCTAAAAAAAAATCAGTGATCCTTACACTTTATAAGATACAAGCCAGGCTCATTCTGTCCTTGGCTCGACCTGCAAAACTCCTTCCCAGACCATGTACTTCTTGTCCTCCTGCCTCCTGGACTTGATGTCTGTCTCCTCTCCTTGTTGCTTGTCAGAGGATCTGGGTAGGGAACAGGGGAGACTGAGCGGCTGAAATGGTTCAGGAAGGAATTGTGTCCCAAGGTTGCAGATGGCTGGAAGGCAACTGAAGTTAGGGCAGCCATTGCGAGGATACAGCAGTGATGCTGAAATAAGCTTTAGATTTGAACAAGCCTATGTCAGGATTAGGAGCAAAGTCCTTAGTACTGAATTAGAACAAAGGCACGGCCATGACCATGAGGAAGCAGGAGAGAAGTCAAAATCACTCATGTTGACTCTGATATATGATGCAGTGAGTAATACAGCTCTGAAAGTCACGATTAGAGCCACTTGGCTGCTTAATTTATCTCATTTCCACACATCTCCTTATGAATGTGTAGGTCTTATTGGGTTGAGAAATCTTGTCCTAAAATGTGTGTTCCTGCGTAAGACTTGAGCTTGTAACTTGAGTTGTGATTACAGCAAGGTTTTTTCAGCTAGGAGTTGCCACTTGAGAGTACCTGAAAACTGACAGCCTCCAGGTTTGCAGGAATTCGATATGATTTCCTTGTCTCATTGCGTTTCACTGTTGTGCATTGTCCTCCATTGAATGAGTTGCCAAGGACTTCCCCTCGGCTCTCTCCTGCCAGAATGTGAAATCTAACAAAACATTTCGAGAGATTAAACAATCTCAGAAAGTCATAGACACTTGGAACATTTAGTGGAGTATAGATGTAATTGATTTTGTAGGTTTCAATTATATGGTATGAGCACTTGGATTACATGACTGCTTTGAAAGAAGTTCCTCTACAAGAACTTCTCATTCACACTGAATTTACTGGCAAAATGCTGTAGTAGCAATCCTGTTTCCCACTTTCCAGCAGTGCCTAACCCTCTAGATAATCCCAATTTCAGCATGAAACAGTCACTCTTAAGCAGACTAGGAAAATGAGAAAACACTTCTCCACTCCTACCTTAAAGAGCGCATTGAGTTCAAAATTAAATTAGGAAATGCAACACCGCCTGGGACAGGCATCCCATGTCTAGGTTTAACACTGTTTAAATTAGTCGACAGGAAGAGGTGTTGGTTGGTGTCATGTGAGATGTATCATAGACAAACAAACACCTGTAGAGGAACATCCTCAACATTTCTGAAACACTGCATAACTGAGCTGGAAGTTGCTGGAAGTTGCCACTACATGATGCTGTACAGCAGGCAGGGTCATGCAGACAGCAGTGCTCCCTGACAGCTCTTTATCTAGTGCACCAGCAGCACAGAACAGGACTGGCAGATGCAGTGCATAAATCCTAGTCTGAAGGTTTGGTTACATTTTTATAATTTCCTTATATTATTCTTTATAATTTGAGAGATGTTTTAATGGGATACTCTCACATGCTAATTGGGAATGATCCTGTTTATGTAGATTAATGAGAAAACAATCTCAAGTTTACGAAAAATAAGAAAAGCTGGCTTACCCATTGCCTATTAACTGCACACCTGGGATGCTCTCATACTTTCTGTTACACACTGTCTTTTTCCTCCCACAATTTCTTTCATCCGAGTTGTCCCCACAGTCATTTTCTCCATTGCATTCTAATTTTTTCGCAATACAGCGACCTACACCAGAGAGAGAGTATGTGTAAAGATTCATTATGTCTGAATCCAGAAAAGGGCAGTATGTGTTTTTTCCCTAGTAAAGGTGTGAACTTGGTGCAGGAATTAACAGCAAGGCAGTGTCGTGCCTGAATTCTTCCAATAAGAAACGGTTGTTTCAGTTGTGCCAGTTTTGCCTTGGTTTGAAGCTGCAAATGCTTAAGCTAAGGTTTAGCAAAAGTACACCTGGATAAAGATATATAAGGTATATTTAAATTGAAGAAAACAAGAAATATCCACAAATTTAACAGAAATTGTGCATGCTTATGTTCAGACAAACTCCCTAGATAAGTTTATACATGAAAAATCTGTGCAAAGAAATACTACTGAAATAGTGATACTGCTTAGTTGTTATGGTTACACTGATCATACTGATCTGCATGCTAGAGATTGCACTTGAATTACGTTTAGTAACAAAAGAAACTGCAAATATAAACTCCTAGTAATACAAATGAAATCCTTATGTAGACCTTTTTCCCTGGCATTAGTGAATGGAATATACAAGATGTGGACCATGTGGCCCCTTATTGCCTCAGTGTTTAATCTTTTGACTATCTAATAATGCAGCATTTATGCCATTAAGATTATCATTACCACTTTCACACTGAAACTTATTCTTGCAATCAACTTCCACTATTTTGCAGAGCTTAGTTGGGAAGCACGGGCGGGAATCCACCAGCGGCTCAGTACAGGCCTGACCCCCAAACTGGGATGGTCGCAGCAGGGTTCGGACACGAAACTGGAAGGCAGAAAAAATAAAACCAAGGCTGTTTGCGTGAACAGTTTTTGTAGCTAAGTTCCCCTAGGCAGAGCCACATGCCTTAATGCTACTGAAGATTTATCAAAACTGGAGCCCTGTAGTAAATAATCAATCACTTTTGTCTTTACATCCTACCGTGCCATCAACCCAGGTAAGGCAGGCAGGGAACCAAAATCCAAGACCCTCAGTAGTCCTGGTGGAGCACAAATGATTAAAAACTTTACAACCTGGGCTACATCACAGGATGAATCAAAAGTTCAGTCTCTGTATCTTCAGTTTCAGAAGTACAGTAGAAAAAGAAGTGTGAACAGGCTTATGGAGATGTTTCCTGTTCTTTATCATCTTTATTTAAACAGAAACAATTTGACAGTGGCATGTATCCCCCTCTCCAAACCAGCTGGCTTGGCTTGCACACATGGTGCCTCATGTCTGAGGAGTACTGGATGACTGGGCAGGACAAAAGTGAACTGCAATCCTTCCTGAAAAGCAACTCGATTTCTCGAAGCAGCTTCTTTACCCAGCTCATCCCGCAGTGTGTCGGGTTAGCTGCTTTCCTAAACCTGGTGAGATGTGCTTTGAATCTTCCTGAACAGAATCAGGAATCGAACCTTCACAAACTCTCTCCATGCTGAGTTAATACAGAGATGGAAGCATCATCACCATTCTTTAAAGGAGCTGTGTCTGTGCCACTTCTGTGTTGAAAACTGCACAAACCTACGTGCCTGGTGAGACTATTCAGCAGTCAAGGAGACGGATACAATCTTGTTAAACTCATACAGGCACACGTTTGAGACAAACACGATGATTTACACTGCATCAAGGGCAGCATTTCTCACTGTGCAACAGCAGCAATGACGGTTCCCAAATGCATTGCAACAGCTGCAGTCTAAGCATCTATCACAGCTTTACACAAATTTAGCACTTTTTCTCTGGATCAGATGCTCAGGAGATAGCTTTAAGAGCATGAAAATATAAGTACTAGTCTTAGATTCAACATTCTGAAAGTTTCTGTTACTCAGGAATATGTGGGAATAAAATCTGGATCTCACTGTGTTTTCTTTCCCCAGTTGAGTACCCTTCATGCAGAGTAACAAAGCTGAAGGCTGCTAGGTAAATTGCTTCAGATATAATTTCCACTCCAATTCAAGGGACTGCTGGTGAGATCCACCTGCATGTGACGGAACTGTTCCTCCTCTAAGAATTTTTCCCCACTAGATAAGCATAGTTTCTTGCAGACTTCTGTTACTTCCCTCCCTGTAGCCAGACTCTAGAGTCAAACAACGCAGGAGGATGTTTAGTAAAAATCAGTTACCAAGTGACTATGGAGAGAGAGTGCAAGGAGTAACATGAGACCATCTGAAAGCTTTTGAGTTCAAGACAACTCTTCTGTTTGGCAACCATAACACCCACTAAATTATTGTGTGAGCTTCCACCTCTTCATCCCTCCCCCTCATTGCGAGCTTGCTTACACTTACACTTTACACTACACTTACCTTGACAGTCACATCTTCTCTTCTGATGGCTGTTTATACTTATAAAGGTCACAAGCAGTGATCTTTATAACTTGGAGGGAAAAATTGATCATAGTCCACAAAAGCACCTTTTTGCTTGAATCAGCAAATACATTGCATCAATATTTAAAGTTATATAAAAACGAACAATGCTTCTGTATACGGGTGCATAGGTAGGAAACTCAGCCGTTTAAGAGCATGTTGATTACAATCAAGAGCAATGCTCCCTTTCAGCTTTTGTAGTTTGCTGTTTACCATCCTCTTACTGTTTCTCCCTGCTCTGTTCTCATACTCTCCACTGCAGTTGCAGGATGGGAACCCCACCAGATTCAGAGCATTTGTAACTCATGCTGGTTAGGACTTGCCAGTTACTTCTCCTGATTACACCAACATGCAAACTCTACAGCGTAATTTTTATGTGGAAAAACTCATCTTTAAGTGTGACAATGAAACTTTTGAGGCAAATTCTAATAAATAGGTTTACACTACTAAATCACTCCTTTCTAATTTCATCTGCTGATTTTAACTTGTTCTCTCCGTCCTCTGCTGTTATAATTCATAACCAATGTCCCTTGTTAGCTTAAACTGTCATTTAGCATATTGCCATAAAGTTGAATTACTGAAAGAGAGAGACATCTTAAGTATACTTTCTTGTGTTTAACTCATATAATACATTTTCTACCTACTTGTTTTTTAACACATGGGTCACATTCTGACCAAGGGCCAAAGTCTCCAAGCTGACAGTTGATAGGACATGTTTGCTGGTTACATACACGCGATTCCTGCTTTGTGCACAGCTGGTCACAGAAGTTTTGTCTATAATAGTCATCCATTCTTATTTGCCTGAAAAATTGAACAAGTTATGATAGGAAGGAAGCACAGGTGGGCTACAGATGTTCTCTGACTGTGTGTGAAGCCTGATGAAAAAAATTATTTGAACTTAATGGAAAAAACTAAGAGACAATGGTGGTTGTGGATGTTGATTAAAAAAGAAACCTAAATATGCTCTAAATTTACAGAACAAGAAACTTCTTTTTGATCCGTGTCACTTCAAATGTCCCAGAGAATAGCTACAGAAAAAGCTAGGAGTGAAAGAGGGGATTTCTCACAAGATTAGAGTGTATCACTCAGTTGCATTTAATTTGATGTTACTGAATATTTATTGAACTTTAATGGTTGTCAGAAAATTAAACACACAGGGAGGAACCTTTCGTAGGTTTGCCATGCTGGGAGATCACTGTTCACACAGCATTGCTCTGCAGTAGGCAACATTCCCCCGTAGTTCACAGGGACTGGTTGCTCAATGCATGCTGCTGGCTGTCCTAGGACTTGGCTCTTCTGTCCTCATTATGTGTGTTGGCAGATATATGTTTGCTTGGAGGTACTATAAGGCTTTATATATATAATTTTGTCATTTTTAAGTCTTGCAATAAAAATATGATCTATTCATCTGGTAAACACTTGGATATGACAATTTTTCTCAGTATATAAAGGAAGCTGGAGCATCAAACACAGATTCCCCTCCCCAGAATCATTATTTTATCAGGGAATAAATAGAAACATAGAAGCGGTGTAACATTTGGGCCCTACCTGTGCCTGGTCTGCGTGCCGTAATTGCAGGTTTGTGAACAGGCAGACCATGACACCCACGGGTAATGTTCACAGTAGCACGCCTGGCTGCTCTCAATCAACAAGCTCAGCAGGATCAGGTGCATTAACACAGTCTTTTCTGTAGTGAAGGTATCCATCTGCAGCACACGGACTGGTAACAAAAGCTCAGGAAGCTATCACTGAAAGCTCATCTGAATTTTCTGCCAACATCAGAAGACAGACAGCTAGCTATTTCTCACTCCAATGGTCAATCAAATTTTATTTGGTGAGGCAGGAGGTTATAGACAGCCTTTGGGAAGTAACAATGCTTATTAAACTTGAAAGAATTTTTCCAGACAAACTATCTATTTATTGAAAAATGCATAAGATTTTTCCTCCTCATTGTGAGGATGAATCAACACTAAATTTGATAATAGAACATTGTAATTTTGTTTTGCCTCAAATAAACAAAAAAAACAGTAGGAAGCTTTAAAAGAAAAGTATTTGTTTTAAAACAATACTCAAAAGATTTAATTTTGAAAAGTTTGAAACACAATGTGCAATCATTGTCTATTTTAGGTTTTTAACCACATATGTTATTAAGATTTTTATACCTTTCTGGAAAAAATGAAATTACATCAAGTCAAAACATTGCTTCTTCCTTAGTAAAGAAAGGCAGTAATACTTCACACAGATATCACAATGAGAACTCAGAGCAGATTTTACACCATAAATCATCAGTGAACAAGTGCTTCGGAGAGATTTAAGTATAATTAATTAAGTATATCAAAAACATGGTAAAACTGAAGACAGAGAAATCAGCAGTCTTGACAATGAACCAAGAGGAGAACAAGTATTACATCTTTTTCTTTACCTGAGTTCCTGGCTTCTTGCACCAGTGGTACCAGCTTGGAAAATAGATGAAGCCCTACAGGAATCCCTTAATTACTTTGTTCATTCCTTCACTGTACTGTACATGGAAAATACTGTTTATTCTTGTCTGCAAGCAGAACACCAACTGATCAATACATTAGAAGCATATCAACAGCCATATAAATGTAAGTACAAGTTAGACTAATTTAATGTATTAAGGCAAAAAAACCCACAGAAGACTTCTCCATATGTCTTGCTACCTCTGTGCACTGAAGCCAACAAAAAGGCTTCCTTGTTAACTTACCATAAGATTGTCATAAGAAAGTCAGCCAACTTTGCAGAGTAATGTGACTGTGGCATGGTATGCTCCAGCCTCTTAAACGAAAGGCTTGAGGTTTTATTTGTTTTGGTTATCCGTTAATGAAGTCTGGTCTGGTCTGGTCTGGTGACAGGAATGGTCAGTGCAAAGTGGTTTCTCCACCAGCACCCCCCCAGAAAGACACGTTCTAGAGAATTGTGGAGCAACAGCTCTTCATACAAATGTAGTCGCCCAACATGGTCTGAGTGGAATAAAAATAACTGTGTACTAGGCCGTAAGTGTTAAATGCGCTGCAAGTCTCCTTATACTGCCTGATAGAGCTGCACAACCTCTCTGTTCTCAGTTTGAAGGCAAAAGAGTGAGAATCTGGTAGGTAGGCACATACTTATAATTCATAATTGCTTTCACTAGGAAACAGTACATGGAGTCCAGGCCAGGACAAAATACTTGTCTGGAGCTGAACTCTCTCTTGGTAACAAAACTGGGGCTCCCAGAGAAAGGAAAAATCCAAATATGTTTGAGATTGTTTTCCACTCTTTGCCTTTTGCCCTCCATTATGAGCTCTGGGCATGTAGAGGTGCTGGGGAAGTGCAGCCAGTGGATGAGAGCTGCCAAGTGTCTCTGCCCTGCAACACTGGCATCACCTCAAGCCTGAGGTGTCAGGGTAATAATTAAAATGGAAAACAAGAGAATACGCCCATGAAGAACAGACACAGCAATGATGAGCACAAACCAAGGAAGTAGTTTACCCTTAAAAAAAGTAATGAAAGTCTGAGACAGAACCCAAAGCCTCTCAAACACCTGACATGCATCCCACCCAGAGGGCAATGCTGCATTGAGTCCCCTTACATTCCAGTAGACTGATAGAAACATGTCAAAATGTCAGAGTCCTCAAAACGTATTTCCCAATTGTTGGGACCCAAGGCCATATTTATCTTCCAAAAATGATAACAAATCTGAGCTTCCTTCTTAGCTTCATTTTCCCAGTTGCTTTTACAGTTTGTTTTGTTTGGGTTTTTGGTGGGTTTGTTGTGCTTTTTTTTAAAAAATTCTGAGTTTGGTCAAGGAAGTGTTGTTACATAACTTGAGGACACAATTAGCAAACTGATGTTCTGTCAGAACCTTATTACATTCTGTAAACTTGTCAGAAGAAATCAAAATAGTCATCACTCTGGCTCCATGGTTGCTACTTGGTGGGATTTGTAAAGTTATATGAAAAATACTGGCTTCTACCTTTCAGAGAGCATCTTCTAACCCTCAGTGATTCCAGCTCATGGAGGGCAGCCTCTCCACCCATAGCAGGACCCCAAACCAGAGATGCCTGACTTCTCCAAGGCTTGTAGAAACAAACCATAGCTGTGAGCTGCATGTCAGGGTTTATAGTAATATAATGCAGATGGCTAAAGTCTTCTGCATTAAAAGCTACATTGACAATTCCTAACAGGAAAACAAGGAGTTATTAAAACAGTTTATAAATTTTAAAATTATTACAAGGAAAAGGGGACTTCAGATAGTCTACAAGCAGTCTGTGCCAGTGGAGAACAAGCTAGCAGACAAACATTACAGCTAGCATTAACAGAAATGTTAAATGGACACTGGCACTGGTAGACTTTACGTCTAAGTCAGGGCTTTAGGATAGCTCAAGTATCCATATAGAATCCATATTGATGGGAGTTCATGTGAACTTAGTTGTCTGAATCTGATGGGCCACAGCAGCAAAGAGGACTGCTTGGGCTAGCTCATATTTTGGTAAAGCTGCATGCAGCTGCTAGTGTGCCCCAGGAGGCTATCAGCTCATCTGCAAGCAGGGTAGCTGATCAGAGGAAGGGTCTGAACAAGGACCACAAAGCTGGCAGTAGTGTAACCAAAGTGACTAGAGCAAGGAGATTTTTCCCAAGTGTGGCAAATCACCTTGTGACACAGCAGGACAGTTCTCCATATATATTCCTCACAAGCTTTGTCTATAGAATATCCTCAGAACAATGTTATTCTCCTATGCCTTGGCTGGAGATTAGTATTTGCATATGCGCATCCTTCCGTTATACTGTAGGAACTGCTAGGGCATCTGAATATCAGGCAACACCATAGGGCTGACACTCCATGTTTATTTGTTGTCGTCAGAGACAGCTGCTCACAATGTTCCCTTATGACCTATTAAAAGCATAAGAAATCAAATAAATCTGCTTACAGAAACAAGCCCTTAGAAATTTGGTCAGCAACAGGGCAAATGGTGGCTCCTGCAAACAAGTGTGCCTTCTTGTTTCATTCACATGGAAAGGCTGTCAAAGTTCAAGGAGTATCTGGACAATGTTCTTAGACTCCCTTAGCAGAGAGTTGGACTTGATGATCCTTATTGGTCTCGTCCTACTAGAGATACTCTATCTTTCTATGGAAAAGCATAAGCACTAAAAGATGCTCTTCCTTCTGGACTGTTCTCCTACAGACTTTCACACCCATCTGATGCTGTGCTAAGTCTCTGGTCTAAAACACTGGTGCAGTATTCCCCAAAGGCCAAAGCACTATGACTGGAATCAAATTGGGAGCAACCCAGAGACGTCAGTGTACAGATACATGCCATTTTTCAGCACTCAGACTTTGGGAGTGTCTATGCACATATCCATGGCCTCAATTTCATTATTTCTATAAGAATTATTTTTCCAGTAGAACAAACATCCCTTAATCTCTGCCACAATGTGTTTATAAAAGTTCGTTTTTCAAAGAATGGGGAAATGTTGTCTCAAAGGGAGTAGAGAAATCCAATGATTATTCTGCATTTCTAGCCAGATTTCACAAAGTAACACCTCATCTACTTAATCCAATATCTAATTCCTAGTACTAAAAATTCCCATGTTGTCCTCCTAAGTAAACCTCTAACTCTGAGCTGAGGACAGCCTATGATCTCACACTAAAGTTCTGCTCAAGGAGAAACTCTAGAACGGTAAAGGGGAAAGAGTAGAAAGAACTGGGCAAACAACACAGCATTTTTCTGGGAGGTAAGCAAAGCACAGATCCAGCTGCTCTTGAATTAAGTGATGTCTCCTAGTGCTTTCTGGATCCCATAGGTGTAGAGACAGGAAAGACTATTCATCCATAAAGTCAAACTGTGGACTGTTACCATAAACCTCTAGTTCTTTGGATGATGAATAACAAATGTTTACTGAACTGCACACCTCATCTTACATCGATCTTGCAGACATGGCCTCAGCTCTCTGCTCTCTGCTGAAATTTGAAGTTTTAAGAGCCTAGGCTGACACTGACTAGACAGACATTTTTTTCCTCTCAAAATTTTCCTGAAAACAAACTCTCCCATATCCACATGGCAGATTAAAATTTATATCAGGCTGGACCACCAGAACAACACATTTTGCACTTAATTCAATAATTCAATGAGGTATTTTTCCTCCTTTTGAAGCTTTTATCACCCTAGATGCCCCTTATGATAAGGGATATTGAAACAAAAAAAATAAAGGCACTTTTAAGCACCAAAGGCCATCAGAATGGCTTCAATACTGAGCCGTTTTGACATAACCTGTGGCAATAAGAAGAACGAAACATAAAATATCTTATTTACTCTGTCTATCACTGAGCCTTCTGATGACAGGAGTGGCACTACCCCTGGTATGGCACCGTGGTGGCAGGCAGGCTTGCCTGCAGCCAGGCACACGTCACTTGTGCTCTGCTTCACTGGGAAACTCGGGCTGCTGCCTCCTTCCTAGCTGCCACTGCTGATCTGAAGGAGGCGTAGGATTGAAGAGCAAAGGGAAAAGCTTTGAGAGGAGAGACTGTATCAGCACAGAGGCTGCTGTGAAACAGAAGCACCTGTGAAACAGAAGCACCTGTGGAGAAAAACAATTTTTGTCCAAGGATTGTGTTAGTGGAATCAGATTTTATGCTGCAGGTTTTGAAAGCATTAAGTTGCCACTGCCCTCTTCAGCTGCTTTGTCAAATGAACAGCCAAGCATTCCCTCTTTTATATAGAATTTGCAGCTCCTTGACTTTAATTAACAAGCTGGAAGTATTTATTTCATCATTAGTAGCTCAGGACTCAGGACTTCATTGTAGTAGGGGTCAGCACAATGTCACTCCTGGGCAGCAGCAAGCAAAACTGGTCACTGCTTATGAAAAAGTGTTCAGGTGGCTTTGCATCTGATCAGTTACTGTTCAGGGTGTTTAGCTCTGAAAAGCACATTCACTGCTTGTATCACCAAGACTCAGCACAAGCCTTGTTTGCTGAGCCTCAGTCCTGTTGCTTGCAGTACATGATAATGCATGGGCTGGAGCCAAGGAGGAAACTCTGGCTCAGCAACTTCCTTTGTTTCCATGCTTTCAGGCTTCTGTTTTCTCACTTTTCCATCCCACAGATCACCCGGAAATTAAGTTAGGACTTTTCACCTTTAGAGGCAACATTGGATTTCTTCCCCATCAAAACCCAGCAACTGCTTTGATGGACTGATATATGGCCATGAGCTTAGTCAAGTACAATGATAGCCCAGGCACCTCCCTCCCAAGCAGTAAAAGCACCCTCTCTGCAAGGGCTTGAAATACTTAGAAGTGGATTTTATCTACCACATCCTGGAACCTCAAAATTCTGGGGAAACTGAATCCCAGTTGCCATGCTTGTAAGGCACCTTACTAACACAGGAGAGGACAGGGACCAACATTGCATACAGACATCCACTCAGCAGCCATTCCTCATGGAGTGGGTGGAAAGTCAGCCACACAACACCCTGCTTGCCAAACCAACCATCAGAGAAGACGAAGCAGCACCTGAATGAAGAGATTCTGAGCTGCTCTGTCTCAGGAGAGAGTCATGCATCCTTCATTGTGTGAGCTGCTACATAGAGTACCAGGATCCCTCCTGTACCACACCAAGGAGGCTTCCGCAACCACTGTTGGAATATTTATGGGGAAGGAAGGAGGCCAGAAAATATAGTGTAAGTTTGTGATTTGGTTACACATGTGGAAGGAGGATGCATGAGCTGGGCTGCTTGATACACGCCTTGTATTAGTTGGGTGAATAAGACCTTACCTTATAATATTTTTGTTAGGCATATTTACTATATGAAACAAATGATTTATTTAAATATTTTGTTTCCTGCTTAACACTTCACAAGTATTAATGAAATGACAACAGTAGTGATCATTAAAACATGCTCAGACCATTATTTTTATATTAAACATATAATTTATAATACATATTTTATGTAATATATTATCATATTACATAAAATATATTATCTATGATTTCTACGAAAACCACAGTTTACTGGGGTGGATTCCTTTGTGGAGGACAAATCAAAGAGGGGCTTGTGTTCCAGCAAATAACACAAGTTACACAACACGTCTGTGTGCCTTTTTTCACCAAGGAGGAGCTGTAACGGGCAACATTCCCCCATGCAATCCAAAGGAGATACATGACTTCCACATTCACACAAGTGAGTGTTTTTTGCTCTGTTGAGGCTTTTAAGGACCACCTAGACCACCACAGGAGCTCCCAACCTGAGGAGGTGTGAATGCAAGAGAGGGCAGAAGGTTTTTGGCCCCAAGCTCTTGTTCTGCTTCATTAGCCTGCTGGAAGATGCATCTACGTTTAGTTCTACTAGAAATCATAGTACTTCATAGCAAACAGAAGCAACAATGGAGCTGTGATGCATCTGTACTCTGTAGTTGAGCAGGTATTCTAGACAAAAGACAGGAAAAAATACCTGTCATTTCATGCAACAAATAATTCTGCAACTGTATCTGTGCTCAATGCAAATGGTACCATGAGTACCTGTGAGCATACCTAGAGTTCAGAAGACAGTGGTTTGCACCACAGCTGATTTCTCTGATATTTACTAGGCCAGCCACTGACTATCTGCACATTTCCTGCCTGCAGGCTTTGGAAACTCCCAGGCAACTGACTCTTGAAAGCTGACCCGGGACATGGAAAGTACATGCAGAAAAGGCTCTGTTCCAGGCCACAGGAAACACACTTTGTAACTGTGGGAGCCATCTGCAATGCTGGGCTATCTTGCATCAGGAGGGAAGGTCTAGTAATGTGCATACATAAGGCAAACACTAGAAACTGAAATTTTCCTTTACAGGTTTCACAGACTGATTTCAATCTGCTTCCAGTCAGTTTACTGGTAGGTCTCAACTTCCTGAAAGAGATAATGTGGTGCTAAAAATGCTCCAGGTGAGAAGATAAGATCCTGCCTGATAGAAAAAAAGGTAGAAAAAGCTTCACAAAGAGCAATGTGAAGCAATAAGGATCCCTGATAAATATTAACTATCAAGAAGTGATTTAAAAAGTATTTACTATCAAAAAAGTTTGATAATATCAGTCAAAGCACTTGGTAATCACCTTGTTTGATTAAATCAGCACCTGAAAGCTAACCTGCAGGGAAGAGATGAAGGGAACAGGGCCCATCCCTAAATACTTCTTCTATTCCAGTGCTTCCAGTTCCTGTTCAGACTCATTGCCTCTGTGCCAAAAGTGATGATGCTCTGACTCCACTGTTTTCTCCAGGCCCTATCAGAGTTCTGGGACAGTCTCCCTTCCTCAGAGGAATCTGAACCATCACTGTCAGTCTTGTGTTTTATGGAACCACGATTAGTGGCAGTTTCCCTGAGGCAGAAGCATCCCAGTGCCTCTGTGTATGTGGTACTGTGGTACTCCCTATCCTGCAATGCAACGGTTCACATAAACAAACCTCGGTGAACAGTCTTGTTCTGGGTTTCAGTGTTTGACAGAGGTGGAATTTAAAAGGGTTATACTTGTTTTATATGGTTTTATATATACTACATACATGCATTTAAAATATATCAGATCTGGATACACAGATTGCACCAGCTACTCCTTTTATTCTTTCATTCACCTGTGTAGACATAAATCCCAGCATGTGCTGAGGAATCCCAAATACTGTAAGGGGGTTCATGTTGGAGGAGATTTACTCAATGAGGGTTTACCAGTGCAAATCTAGTCTGCAGGCTTTGTCCATCAGCTCAGGCTCAGAGTAATACCAGTACCACAGATGGCAGTGGATGAGGGCAGAAGAGACTTTTTTGGCTTCGCTGCCATCGCTCAGGGGCAACATGCCTATGCTTGGCTCCTGCTGCACTAGGGAGCTGTGGCACTTGGCTGCATAGAGCTATTTTGCAGGCAACAGTAGACTCATGGCTGTGGCTTTACCTCTGCTCTCAGATATTTCTCAAGCTGTCAAAACTCAACCCAAGAGACAGGCATGGGCTTATGCCAGTTTGGCAATTCATCAAGCTTTTTCAGCCTGCGCATTGTCCCCAGCCTGGCACATTTATGAGGAGGGAACCATGGAGTGCAGCATGGGAGTGACCACTGCTCGGAACTGTACTACTTACTTCTGGAAACAGACTCTGGGGACAGGTCTGAGAGCAGAAATACTCTCCATGTCTCTGTGTCTACGTCTTCCTGACTGCGTTGGTGCCTGGCTTTCTGCCTGATGCAGAATAAGAAAAGAAACAGAAGTGGCATATCTCATCTTATTTAGGAATGTTTATGTAGCACAGTAACATTAACGACGGAAATGAACAAAGCTTAGGAAGGAAAAATTATTTTCTTTGATGTGCATTTTGCACATCATAACGACCTTGTGCTACATGAAAGCACAGTCCTACAAGTGTAGGACTGATATGTGTGAATGACTTTATTCTCCCAGAGAAGACTTTTGGAGGGACTTAAATTTAAAGAAATTAAGGTATGGAATGGAACAAAGATTAGCAAAATTCCTGCAGCTTTACTGTCCACAAACTTCACCGCTAGGGAGCACCAACAGACAAAGATTTTAAGAGTTTTTCTGTATTGAAATCAAGCTACAAATACGATCTACAGAATGCATTTGACACTGACACAATAAATATTTTAAATTGCTATCATGTAAAACTGCCCACTGAGAAACTGGATGAATTAGGAGTAATGGGGCAAGAGATTTTAGGTTATGTGATAACTAGACAAAGTCTATAAGCTAGTAACAATCCACAGCTCTGTTGAGTCATCTCTGCAACTCATGGATTTTTTTTCTGAGTTACTGTATGATTGGTAACTTTAACACGATAAAAACAGACAAATACCAGGCACCAGAGGAGTCTTTCTCCATCAGATACGAACATTCTAGATCAAATCTGAAGTATATTACAGAGCCAAGAGAACAGCTTGTTTTTTCCTGCAGCAAACCAGTATCGGAGATTCCTGATGGTATTTGGCAGCAACTCAGAGGCAGAAGGAGAACATTCAGAGCTATAACTCTAGTCCCAGTCTACACAGCAGAACTGACTGACCAAAGATGGTTGCTAAGAGCTCACTACGTGCATCTTCAATTCCTCTTCCTTTTGCCAGAAGAAAAACTGTATGTCCTCCTTACGCTCGCTTTCTATCTTAGCTGGACATAAACCATCAGCATTGTTGTCCAATCTGTGCAGAGTGGGGTAACATTAAGGATGGTGTCAGACTGCACTGAGAAACCCTCTGCTTGTTCTGGTTTTAACTGTGCATCCCATTGGCTGGGTTCCATGGGGATGTGCAAGAGCTTCAGGACCTTGAAATGAAGGCAAGGCTCAAGTCAAGACAACCTCCACTCCTAAATGGTTTTGTGGATACAGACCAATGTTTATAATAAAAGATCATTAATGTAATATTTCACATCTCATCCTCCGCTTCTAACACTAAAAGATGGGATTAACTTTGATTATTCAGTAACTCGGGAGCCACTCAAGTTGCAGCTCTTCCCAGCCAGTCAGGATGTGTATTCATGACAGTGCCAGTTTGGAAAGCAGTTCTCGCATACCTCACATAGATTCCCACAAAACAAAGAAGGTTTGACTGGAGTCTAGTATACAGTCACTGCTCACAGAGGCTCTCCTCCTTGGCTGGAGCCATGACTACAAGGAAATTCTCCAAGCAAATGTGCACATGCTGTAGCTGTCAGAAGACACAAGATGCAAAACTCTACAAACCTGGTGCAGTGGATGAGGGCACACTGAGCACTCTTACAAAATCCCTTTTGGTTATTATATGGAAACTAATCTGCATCCATCAAGCCTGCCGTGGTAGCCTATTTCCAGTTGGATTAAGGTTAAATAAATAACCTAAATGGCAGGTTATTTCATATCTTTTCTTCTCAATAGTCATGTGACTGTGGTGAATGTACTCTAAACATAAAGAGAAAAGGTACTTGAATTCAGCAGGAAAGATCCTGTTCACTTGTGTGTTGCAATGGCATTTAAGGTGACAGTCCAGAGGGATAGCTTCTGTGCTGCAGTGTAACTGGGCTAGCTAGGAACCTTGATCTCCAGCTGGAGGCTCCTTAGTTCACCTGGGCTCTGTGCATTTGAGGGCAATGGGAATGGTAGCAGAAGTGGGGTTGCTGAGATTAAAATAAACCTACCTTAGATATGCTTGATAAGCTCTGGAAAGCTGGATGGGAGAAACCATTCAGAAGGTGAAAGTCTTGAGGGTCACTGGGCATTGCACGGGCTGCACAATACCATATAAAAATAACACCCTACGCAGGTAGAAGCTGCTTTCCCTTTACTATCAGAAGAACTACTCTAAATAGTATATCTCAGAGACTCTGTTTCTGACCTCCTATATAAAGGTTGGCTCTCCAAAATTCTGTGCAAGCCACACAGTCAGTGGAACAGTCAAAATTTGGTGGAGGGATGTGTGAACAGGGCCCCAAGCTGTGGGGGTCCCAAGGTCTCTGCTGCAACTCTGTCATGTTTGACCTGTGATACTTATGTGAACACTTAAAAAATCAGACCATGACTCTTGTCAGCTGAGACAAAAGTGCTCAACATCAGTTCTCATGAAAAGTGCCAGTCTGGAAAGATCTTCCTCTGGCTGGCTGGTACATATACAACATCTTTGGATCTTCCTTGTAAGGCAATGCTGACTAGTAGAGAGCTGAAGTGAAGCTTGCAGTGAAGCTGACCATCAGCTACTGGTACCTGCTAACAGTCAACCTTCTCCAAAGAAAGCATTGGAATAATTCAACTACATCTTTTCAAGGACACGAACTCCCCTTCCCTGCAGCCTTTCCTGTGGGAGTCAGAGAGAGGGCTCAGACCTCCTTGCCAAAGCCTTTAGTTTGCCCAGGCCATCCCATGACCTCACCCCAGCAGCAGGAGGAGCTGGCCCTGGAAGCAGGCAGTGCTCAGAGGTATCAGTTGCAAGACGGTGCTCTTTGCTCAGGCTCCGCCAGTGCCGAATGTGCATTTCTGCAAAGGCACAGGAAAACATGAGGCAGGTCTGTCCTGGTGTAATGAGCTCAGTCATGACTGCATGTGTATAAAATTGTTTCAACATCATTCAGCTCAGCTGAGATACTCTTTTTCATGCTAGTGTGAGTGGGAAATGTTGAACTTCAATGTGCGTGCAGTGATTGGCAGGCTCATGAGGTGATTCAAAGATATTCCACTGTCTAAGACAACTTTTAAAAACCAAGCTTACAGTAGTCAATCCTTCTGTAGACACTTACCAAGTTTAAAAATCATCCCAGTAGGTCAATGCTCACTTCGCAAAAATAAACCCAGAAGACAGAGCGTGAACGCAGGTAGTTTTCAGCCCCATAAGCCAGCCTCACTGAAGAATAATGATGATTTATGGTGCACCTGGTCTGTGGATAAGCTGGAGTCTTGAGGCCCTTCTGTAATTACACATGTGCCCTTCTCTGGAAGCAGTGGCTATTTTCATACCACAGTCCAAATGAAGGAAATGTGAGGCATCTGTGCTTTGTTAATAGCTCCATTAGCCTTTCTTGAACTGTAAATTACTTGGCAGCATCCTAGACAAAAGGGAAAGACAGGGCTGGATGCTAAAGGAAAAGTTTGAAGTTCTCAGCTAATTCTGGTCTTTCAGATTTTACTGCCTGAAGTTGCAGTCCCTTTGAATAGTGAGTCCATAATTTTAAAACTCATTAGTGGAACTCAGCATGCTCGATTAGTACATGCTCAATTGTAGAACAGATTAACATAAAAAATATTTTTTATATAGAAGTGCTTTATAATATTTCAACTTTGAACATTTTCCATGGCAGTCTCCACCCTTGTCCCCTTCTTATTCTTCACCAGTCAGTGAATAGAAAGGAGAATAGACAGATGACTTTGGAGTCTGCCTAGTGCACTTGAAATTTTCAGAGTAAGGGGAGTTAGGAACAGTGAATCCTACTTTTCTCTCATTTCCAGCCCCCTGGTTTAACCACAATGACATTAGGAGAACAAAAAGGCACAGCCTGTGAGAGACAGCAGCAGGAAACGCAGTGCCATAATGGCATCTGGAGCATTATCAGCAGCGCAGTTGTGAGTAATTGCATTAATTGCCTTTAATTACACTCTGTGACCTGAAACAGGCTGCTTCCAAGAAACATGACACGACTGATTTAGAAAGTTACTTGAACAAGTATATGGCTAGATCTTCCTAAGCAGAGCCACAGCTGGAATGAGAGGCACACGCATGCATATGTGTGTGCTTGTTTCATAGATAACCCATAACAGAAGCAGAGGAGGAAAGAGCAGGCAGTTATTCATACAAGAAAGCCTACACAAAGTATTCCCATAACAAGGGCAAATTTGGAAATGGTGCCTTGCTTTCCTTTCCCTCAGACCAAATCTTTACCTTCTGCCATTAGTGTTCCTATCCTTACAGTAAGGCTTTAGAGATGTCAGGTTACATCACAGTTCCTGCTGAATGGTAACATCTTTGCCAAGGAGACCACGAGAGGTGTAAATTACCAGAGCTTTCCACAAATCCTGAAAGGAATTTTGCCTCAAAGGCAGCTCTGTCACTTTTTAGTCACAGTTCTGCAAATATGAATACACATTTACATGTATGCATTTTTGTGGTGAAGCAATTCTGTTCTGGACAGAATTTGCTGATGAAATCTTAAAGTCAGTGGAGAATTTGCATTAGAAAGGCATGCTCTCAGTTCTCCACCCAAGCCTTGGGATGGATCTAAACTCCTGGTACATTATCCCAGCAGCAGAGCCAGGAGCTGCAGTTGAAGATTGTTAAAATGATGCTTTGCAGGGGCTCACGTGCCTCCATGGGACAGGCAGGCAGGCAGGCAGGCAGGCAGGCTTCTGCTATGGCTTTGCTGACAGAGCTGAGACGACTGTTTCTCTGTCACTCCCCATGTCCTACAGTGGGATGGAGTTGGTGCTGTTGCCATGCCATCTTTATATTGCTCACCTGCAATTATGGGAGCTGTGCTCTTCTCCATGACTCAGAATGTTTTATTCATGAGCCATTTATGGGAAGACAAAGCACAGGGGACTCTGATGATACTGAAGCTCTTTCTTGTGCTAATGTTTAGGTTTTCAGCTGTGAGTTTCTAATTCTAATGCCTTGCACTGAAGGAGAGCTGCATACCAAACTCACTGCATGTGCATTTACTTGCATGTGACCTGCACGCACAGCAGAGCTGGATGTGGAAATTTAATGTGCATGCCTCTATATGCAAGGATAACTGTGTGTGCATGACTCCTTGAACATCAGTATGAAGATGCAAAAAAATTATATGCTATGTTATCTGTCCCAGACAGTCATTCTGGCAGAACCCTCCTTTTCATCCTTCCCACTGAACTCCTTCAGAGGGTGTGGTGAAATTCTCAAAGTGATCCCACTCCCCGCTTGGCCACATTGAGTAGCCTTAATCTCCTGATCTGCACTGTAAATCCTTGCATATTCAGGAAGATAAAGGTGGATCTCCATTATGTCTACACAATCTACTCACTCTACTACATAATCTGTAGTGGACGGGTGGAAGCCCACACATTTAGACTGATGAAGAGGGAAAATAACTGTGTCCTTACTCCTTGGTGTGGATGTCCACGCAGTCACAGGCTGGTCCTTTCTATGCACAAGTTGCCAGTAGGTCCTCAGTGACTAATTTTTGAGTTTATGATCATGAGACTTACCTGCATCAACATGTTTTGAGGTATTGAAAGAGGCGGATTCATTAGCTTATAATATGATTTTGTTGTTGTAAGTCTACCTGTCACATAGCTATTAGTTTTACAATTTTTTTGGACTTGTCGTAAAAATTTACTGTAGAAAGCATATGCGCATACTTACTTGGCAAGGAACCTGATGGCTACGTGCAATGGTCAATAAATACAACAATCAGTTGATGGTTCTAACAGGGTCCACATAATTCTCCTGATCTCCTTCTTTGCATGTAGGAGGCAAGTAAAAGAACTTCAATTTCTCTAAGCCACCATTTACAAGTAACTGAGATCTTGGCTTTCCAAATATTTTAAAACTAACTAAATCACTCTGGAAACAAGCAGTGAGTTTCTGACTCCCTCAAATGTCCTTTAAAATACCAGCCAATGGTCTTCCATCTGTTCCATTGAAGTAACTAAATTAACAAAATTCAAGATAGGGCAGCAGAGGGAAGCACAATCCAGACAACCAAATACAAAGTTAGGAATTGGAAATTGCAACACCCATTCTGATGCCTTCTTTTCTATGGATTATGCTAAGTCATTTACTTTTCTTGCTGTTTTCCTTAAGTGTTTTTAGACTCAGGAGTTTAGTCACCTATTTAAAAAAAAGATTCGTTCAGCTCTAAATCCACTACACAATCTTCAAGTCATTAATTTTCTTGGATAAAGACGTTGCTGACAACAAACTCTGCTTCTCATCACACGTTGCAGCACAGCTGAGTGCAGCCTGGACTCCTTTCTCTGCTGCCTGCCAGGTTCACAAACTGACACTGGATAGAGAAGACAGCACTGTGCAAAATGGGGAAACGTACTAGGAGGGTGCAGGATGCAAGAAAACTGTTCATGGAAGAAGCTACTGAAGATGTAAGCCCACGCTACCCTCTGGGATTTAACTCCACAGGAGGGTGGTCTCATGATTAATGCACTGCACTTGAGCCCCTAGTGTGTGTCAATGTTGCTAACTGCAGGCATTTTGAGGCTTACTTTCCCACACACATTTTCTCCACTAAATTATGCTATTCCTAGTGCTTGGGCACAAATAGACCTGGCTCCCAGCTTCTGTATATGTTCTCTGCACAGAACTACCCCAGCTGTGACACTGCTGTTTCTTGTCCAGTTTACAGTGCAGCAGTGTCCTTCTGCCACTGTCCTCCCCTGGTCTTGTTCTCTCTCTCCATCTCTCCCTCCCTCCATCCACTCATCTACCCTGTTTGAATAGAAGCTTGGCAGCACTCCAGGCTGCCCTAATTATGATTTCTCCTCCACAGGCTGCTCCAGATTGCCATCATATCCCCCTCTGCTAATGCATCACAAGCCCAACTACAGGAACATGTTTGCCTTCTGGAGACTATAAAGGGCTATTCCAAGATCACGGTTTTGGTTATTTGCCATTTGAAGTCAGTCTTACTGAAAGAGCCTAGAACGAGCTGAACACTTAGTATACCATCAGCATATTGCGATCGTCAGCTCTACTGTACATTGCATGAACACTTGCTTAACACCACCTTTGCCCTGTGAAGATAATTATAGTAAGAGATTTTTCAGGACTACTAATGATGGCAAGCCTTGTAAAAAAAGCCAATTGCACCATTGCGGTAATTTAGCCCAAGGGAACCTGTAGAAACAAATTAAGCAACATATATCAGCGATTCACCTTTTTTTTCCTGCTATTCAGCCAAGTTAAGAAGGTCATGCTAAATATTTTTTATTTCATTAAAGGCAATTTAAGTCATTAATGTCCAGCTGACATTGTACTGTTCATTATACTCCGCAAAGGTGAGAAAATGGCCAGTGACCTGAATTTTTTAAGCTGCATAAACATCACAGAAACAGCACAGTGCAATTACAATGCTACAGCCACAGTTTTCTCCACCTCTAGGTGTAATCAGATCATTTCTTCAGACAAAAACTAGAAAAGGTCAAACTTAAAAGAAAAGTCATAAGCAAAGCATTGAGAAGAACAATAAATGACTCTTCATTTTGAATTTTTTTTGGTTTTGTGATTATAGTGGCTGGAAGTTTTTTTCATTAAAAAAATCAAGAGCAAATCAGGTAAGAAGCTTCTCTAGTAGGAAATGTCAGAGAGACTCAGTGAGTGAAACAGAACATGAATATGCAGAGCAGGGATTAGTACAGTAACGAGAGGTGCAAGTATGGAGAAGATAATAGTAAAAAGGACCACGTTCTGTATGACCAAGCCTATGTAGCAATTTTACTTTTGAACAAGATACCTAAGTTAAATTAAAAAACAGGAGTTTGTTATCACCACATTAACTGTTTCATTTTTCTTATGAGTGAGCAAAGTGAGATTCATCTTCACTGACAGGAATTTGCTTTTATTGTTTTGATGATCATAAAGATCTTCTGAAAGAATTAGAACAGTTGAGGAAAAGAAGGATACGTTGCCTAAAAAAAATTTTAATTACCCAGAGTGTGTGCTATCTAATTAGACGTGATCCATCTGATATCTCATAGCAGCTGTGCATGAAGACTTCCCATTTCTAGTGTGTTCATAGTTAAACTTAAAATGAAAAATCATGTGATCCAGAAGGAGTTTTTAGGGTTATTAAATTAAATAAAGAAAAATAGTACTGGAACTAGGCATGGTGGATTTGTAGGACATTTTCAGTTACAGTTGAAGTGAGAGAACAGTGCTGAACAACGGAGAGCTTGTGCTGAATGCTTTCCCAAGAGAAATCACAGTTTATTCAATACAAATATTGCCTCATGTACATGTGCATGCATGCGTGTTTTATTATAGCCAGGCTTACCATTTTCTGGCAAGAATGCTGAAGAGATGCCACTAAAATATTGATTTGATTTTTCAAATATCACTTGAAGCCTAATTGCACTATTCACTTGATAATTTACAAACATGAGCAATAACTGATCCATTTCAAGTACTCAGGGATAACCATGAAGACTGGATCTGTATTAATTAAGTCATGAAGACTGGATCTGTATTAATTAAGTCACAACAGAACCTTGTTAGCTGTGTTCAGGTGAGTGATTTGCAATGACACCATGCCCCTCTTGCATGGGGAAGAAAACTGCCGTTTAATGCCTTAATATTCAGTGCTTAAGTTGAGGGCTAACATAGGCTGAGACTGTATGGATTGGTGTTGAAATGAGAATTACTGTGTTTTGTAATTCGTGACAACATAACTTTTAGATCACAACACTGCTGAATGAAGCAGCAGAGGCTTACAAAGTGAGTCATGTCACCCTTAACAGTGGATGGCACTGAAAATCGTATACTGAGCGCCTGCAGAGCAACAGTGCTGGAGTTCAGGACAAAACAAGCATATCTCATGTTACATGTCTTTGGCTTCTTAATGTAGGATTTATAGGTTGCTAACACACTGTAAAATACTCATCTTGATTTAAGTCTTGAACTGTTTGAAGTGCCACACAAACACATTTGAATGTTTGGTTGGACACGATGAGGTAAATTGTCCCTGTGGTCTCACAGCTGCTCACATGGCACATCATTGTTTGTTTTTCAGTAGCCCATTTTCTCATGGTGTGGTCCTTGAGCAACACTGTGAAGTTAATTACCACAGACTGATGCAACCCAGATCCTTAAATACTATTAGACTTCAGTGTACTTAGGTTTCACAAGCACATTTTTGGGCAGAGAGGTGATAGGGAAGGAGAGGGACACTGTCCGGAAAGTGGAAGTTTTCTTGTCCCATTTCTCAACAAAAAATATCCATGCTAGATTTTTGGGCTTGAAAACAGAAGAATCAGTAGAGGCGCTTGCCTAAGTGGCAATATTTTGAATCCTTGATGATTCCCAGGGCGCTTGATTCAGCATGATTAAAAATAAATGAGACATAAACATAGACGAGAGTGAGTGAATAAGCTGCCTTAGTAACTGCAACAGGATCACATGGATTTATAGTAATCAAGAACTGGGTATTTAAAGGCTGAGATTTATCCAAGCCCCAGGACTGGTCTGAAGAAGGAGCTCATATCAGAGTCAGATGTCCTTCCTGAATTTCATGAAAATTGTTTTTTTCATCAATACATAAATGCACTCAGAACTGCACAGTCCATCACCTGCAAAGCAACAGGATTAGTGTAGTTTACAGACGGTGTTTAAAGAAAGTATTCTGTCATCTGGACACACCGCTTCAACACAGAGGCACCTGGACAAGGTACAAAGCCATGCTTGTGTCCTAAAATGCTCAGGAACTATCAAGGAAGTGTTATGCATACAGAAGAGCCAGCTGCACCTTTGAAGGCAAACTAAAAGATATAACAAGTAAACGAAAGCACCATTTCCATGTATCACAAAAATGCAATTAATGGCATCCAAAAAGACACAACTTGTATACAATAGTGAGACAAAGAAAATGCGGTTGTTTAAAGACAGCTTTAAGGTATAGATACTGGCAGCCATATTGTAGTTAAAAAGGGAATCTTTTGCAACATGGTGTGGTGGAGGTTGTCTTCCCCAGTAGATGGGAAAGCTGGGCACATGCTAGACCCCAAGCCTCCCACCATCACCATCCCCAGCCACCTGCAAAATCCACAGGGAAGCTCCCATTCCCAAGGCTTTACGCTTTGCCAAGTGAATATGAAGTGCTAGCAGGTTAGAGCACCAGTATCTTACCCTCTTACTACTTTGTAGACGTATAACTGTCGAGCAAGCTGCGAGGCAGTGGAGCAAATAAACTGAAAGTAAGCAAAACAGAGCAAGACCTGGGCACACCCTCACACAAAAAAGCTGTAAGAAGCAAGCACAAGGCAATTTCATGTTAAAAGATGACACCTGACCCCTAAACAGCTGCACATATGCAAATATGTATAGCATAGATGACACTCGGAGAAACGACTTCACAAACTGGTGGGTTCTGAAAGGTATGTTTATTGCAGCGCTGGGGACATATGGGATTGCTCCTCCAAAGACATGCCCCAAATTTCCAGCAGCTCATCCCAGTTTAAATGCAACGAAGTGTTACATATTCATATGATTTCCCAATACGCCTATACATATGCATCACCTGTCCCTGTTTCATATTAAAATTAAGTCTCCTCCCCGTTGTGCTTGCGCAGTGCCTCCTAGTGGTGGTCGTCGGTGGTCGTGAGGATGAAGTAAGTGGCCATCTTCGAGGCTGAACTTTTTACCTTTCAGCCCTGTGCAGGCTCAGTTGCTCCTTGACTTACTGCCAGGCCGGTTGAACTCCTGCCAGGCCGGTGACCCATTTTCAGCCGGTCCTTAGGGTCAAGAGTTCCTTCTTACCAGGAGCTGCTTCTTTACTTCAGCGATTTCAGACAATAGTCTATTCTTTGAGGATGCAGGTGCAATCTCCTACCTAGTTAACTAGTAACTAATTCTCGCCCTGCCTCTAAAATCCAAAAATCTTAAGAAACCCCTTCTCATAGACAGGGAGAATCAACATCTGTTTTTACTTAGAAAGCAAGAGATTTCTATTTGGAAGGTCAGTGTGCTCTGAGCCACCTGCCACACAGGGTTTGTGCAGCAATTTGAGAAAAGATGCATGAGAAACAACAGGAGGCAAACATGTTTTTTCTTCGCTGTCCATCTCCTTTATAACCACAAAAATAATGATGAAGAGATCCCCACACTGTTTTTTCCCTTCCGTAGAATCACAGAATCATAGAATCACAAGGTTGGAAAAGGCCTCTGAGATTGAGTCCAACCACACCTGTCCATTACTAAACCATGTCTCTAAGAAGTTCATCAACCCGTTTTTTAAACACCTCCAGGGATGGCAACGTCACCATCTCCCTGGGCAGCCGTTCCAATCCCTGACCACCCTTTCACAGGAGAAATTTTTCCTAGTGTCCAGTCTAAACCTCCCCTGGTGCAACTCGTGGCCATTTCCTCTCGTCCTATCGCCTGTTACTTGAGAGAAGAGACCAGCACTCACCTTGCCACAACCTCCTTTCAGGCAGTTGTAGACAGTGATGAGGTCTCCCCTCAGCCTCCTCTTCTCTAAACTAAACAACCCCAGTTCCCTCAGTCTCTCCCCGTAGGGCTTATTCTCCAGCCCCCTCACCAGCCTCGTTGCCCTTCTCTGGACGTGCTCCAGCCCCTCAGTGTCCTTCTTGCAGTGAGGGGCCCAAAACTGAACCCAGCATTTGAGGTGCGGCCTCACCAGTGCTGAGCACAGGGGCACAGTCACCTCCCTGGTCCTGCTGGCCACGCTGTGTCTGACACAGGCCAAGATGCCATTGGCCCTCTTGGCCACCTGGGCCACTGCTGGCTCATGTTCAGCTGCTGTCAACCAACACCCCCAGGTCCTTCTCTGCCAGGCAGTTCTCCAGCCAATCTTCCCCAAGCCTGTAACGCTGCATGGGGTTGTTGTGTCCCAAGTCCAGGACTCAGCCCTTCGCCTTTTTGAACCTCATCCCGTTGGTCTCAGCCCATCGATCCAGCCTGTCCAGATCCCTCTGCAGAGCCTCCCTTCCTTCAAGCAGATCCACACTTGCACCCAGCTTGGTGTCATCCACAAACTTGCTGAGGGTGCAGTCCATCCCTTCATTGAGATCATTGATAAAGATGTTGAACAGGACTGGACCCAGCACTGGGGAACACCGCTCGTGACTGGTTTCCAACTGGATTTAACTCCATTTACCACAACCCTTTGGGCCCGGCCATCCAGCCAGTTCCTTACCCAGCAGAGGCCAATGGCAGCCAGTTTCTCCAGCAGAATGCTGTGAGAAACGGTGTCAAAGACTTCACGAAAGTCCAGGTACACCCCACCCACAGCCTTTCTCTCATCCATTAAACAGGTAACCTTGTCATAGAAGGAGATGGGGTTGGTCTGGCAGGCCCTGCCTTTCAGAAACCCATGTTGACTGGGCCTGATCACCTGCGCATTCTGCATGATAATGCTCAACATTATCTGCTCCATGACCTTCCCCGGTACCAAGGTCAAACTGACAGGTCTGTAATTCCCTGGATCCTCCCTCTGACCCTTCCCCAGTGTTGTTCAATCATTAGAGAGGTACGGACTTGAATAAAGATTTTCTTTCTGTTGCTATTTATGTGCTCTATGCAACATAATAGAGCCTCAGAAGAAGAGAATGGAATTGCTGTAGACCAGCCAGCACATGGATGTTTTTCTTGGGGAGCTGCCTGAGGTTAGAGTCCAAGGCTCCTCTTTCACTAAAATATTTGGCTAACATGATAAAGACTAGCAATTTTGTGGTGAAAAACTGTATGTTTCAGGAAAAAAAACTTCAAAAAGAAAAACCAACCAAACAAAGCAACCACCAAACCCATAGGCAAGCTTGAAAAACACAGAAACATAAGGCACTGCCTCTTTGGAGGAGGTTTCCTCTCTCTCCTTTGAGCACATACTCATAGGCTAGTGCTCACATATATGCATATGTGATGTTTACAGGACAGAATCACTATTTCTTTTTCTTTAGAGGAAAAAACACGTAGTATTACTGGCACATGTTTGTAAATATAGTTTGAGTTAGGTCCTTTACATGGCCTTTCAAAAAAATCGCCAAACTTCTTGCAATTCAGAGTCATAAATTCTTAATGCATGAAAATAGCACTCAGATCATTAATGCTTGAATATTTACCACTCGCTTTGAAGAGAGAACTTGTGCAGAGCTGTAAATAAATCTCATTTATATTTATTAACAATTTCTGAGCATACACTGTGTCCCACAAGACATACAAGACCAAAAGTTACCAGATATTTTGCTCACACTAAGGATCAACTAAACCGTTTCTGTCCACTTTCCTGATTCAATTGACGCAGCAAAGGTTACAAGGCATTAGCATTAAACACTACTAGTCAACAATATCAGGTTTTTGTCCTGGTTTTGTCCACAATACCCAAGAAAGAGGAAAAAATTGCTCCTTGCAGCAGTAGTAGTTCAAGAGTTTGATTTGATATGAGAAGTCAGACATTCTGGTCCAATTCTTTATTCTGCTGCACAATACTACGGGACTAAAAGTTACTACAAATTTGTCAGTGTAATTATTCAAGCTATTTATTTAATTATTCTAGGAGGTTAAGCTTTCTGAATGTCTGGGAAAAGGGCAAATTTAAAAAAAAGTGACAAGATGTTCACTGAATAGTTAAATTAGTAACATACATAAATGTTCTCACATCAGTAACATGGTCTCTTAAATTAAGTTCCTTTTTACTCTAACTGTTGTATTTATTTTATCCAAAATTCAATCTTAGTTGCACAAAGAGAACATGGGGGAATGCTCGTCAGAGCTCTACTGTGTTAAACATTAGAATTACAGGCAAATTAGCAGACTCTACATGCTAACTTCAGCCTTTGTACAACTGGCTCTTTTAGAAAAAGCAGCCCTAGAAGTTGAAAAGAAACTTTGTCATGAATTGTTGATTTACATTTCACTATGTTAAGTTCTTTTAGTAAGCTCTAATTTAGGACTCAGACTTTACTAGAAACAAAGCAAAGGGAAGACGACAAACATTTGAGAGAAGAAATTGTGTTTACACCCTTGGTCAGCAAACAGCCTCACCTCCAGGAAGGGTGGGGATGTGTTTGCTTTCATCTCTTCCTATTTCTGATTTCAAATCACTGATTTGTCATCATCAGGTTAAATTACAGCCAAATTTTAAACCCTTAGAAAGCTGAGATCCTACCTGATGTGCTTTCCACTAGACAGAGAGGTGAGGTAGCCCAGGGCATCAGCACTCGATAAATTATTGCAAATGAAACCCAAATCCATTTCTTGTGCCTTAAGTACTCCATAATGGCTAGCTGGGTGGCCCATGTTCCTCTTCTGCAGCAAATGCAGGGAGACTTAGTCCTCAATAAAAAAGCCGGTGTACGCCAGGGCTAGCTGGGGATGTAACAGTTAATATAATAGTTAACATTAACTTTTCCTGGCCTTGAAATGCACCAGCTTTGCCTTCCTGCATTTCAAAGATGAGGCAGCTAATTGCCCCAACCATTCCTTTGCTTTCAACTTTGATTTTGCTATATGCAGGCTAAAATCTCAGTGTCTAGACTATGTAGCTACTGCTATGGTGGTGCTGTTGGATTTTGCAAGCACCTTTTTGAAAGAAGTTCTCACTCCCTTCCCCATTACACACAGACTGATTATGCACATGTACAAAAAGGTTCAGCCAAGTTTAACTTCCACATTGAACTGTTCTAGTAAGGAGAATACAGATTATCTGATTTTCTTGCAGAGTACATTGTCTGCACAAACAGATGTACAGAGTAATAATCCTTGTATTACCAAAAAAGCACCTGATTCAACCGTATTAGGGCTTTACCAATGCAGTAATTTAAGCAGACGACAAACTTGTCTCTAAAATGTTTGATTAATTGGAGCACTGTTATTTTGTGCACGTCCATGAATCATGGGTATGATTACCTATTTGTATAACTACATAGCAAATCATCTCAAAGCATTCAACGTGGAAGCTTGCTTTTGATCTGGAAAAGGCCGTGGCGGTCTTTATGCCATTGAACACAGAGCATGAAGACACAATATGTTGCTAGATTGGACTATGGAGACAGGGCACGTAGGTCAGCTTGATAATAGGCCCCGTGACAAGCTGTGACTGCAGCTAATAAAGTACTCCTGGCTCTCCACTCTGCTGTAAATTGTATGCACAAATTTTCAGCCCACAAAAATACTATTGCTTCACCCGGTGGTCACCAATGCAAGTGAGCACTGGTGTCATGTCAAGATTGGCATTGGCACCATGTCAAGATTAGAGGCAGCCTGGGCTGCATTGATGATGCACTGCTGAAGTTTGCAGTTCTGAGGGATATGAATCAGGTGAAGAGTAATATCAGGACCCTGAATTTTAGAAAAGCAAACTTGCAGCTGCTGAAGGACTTAGTTTGTAGGCCCCCCGAGAAACTGCCCTCAGGAAAAAGAACAGAGCGGCCAGATCTTTAAGGACACTTTTGATAGATAAAGCACAAGAGCTCTCGATCCCCAGGTATAATCAGGAAAGGAAGGCAAAAGACCAGCACAGATGAGTTGAAACCTGCTGGTCCAAATAATGGGCAAGAAGGAAATGTACAGGCAGTGGAATCAGGGGCCTGTATCCTGGGAGGAAAATATAGGAACAGTGACTGGTTGTGCAGGAATGGGGTAATGCAGGCCAAGGTGCAGCTGGAGCTGAACTTGGCAAGGGATGAAAAGAATAATAAGTGCTTCTATAGGTATGTCAGCCAGAAAAGTAAGGTCAGATGAAGTGTACCTCTTCCAATGAACGTGACTGGCAAAGTGTTACCAATGGATAAGAAGTAGGCTGAGGTACTCAACTTTTTACATGGGTCTTCACTGGAAATCTCTCCTCCTACATTTCTGAAGTGGATGGATCTTGAGGCAACCACTGGGGGAGAAAAGTCCCTCAAATTGTATAGAGATCATATTCAAGACCACCTGAGGAACCTGAACATAATTAAATCCATGGGACCTGACAAGGTGCATGGCAGAGTTTCCCTCAGTTCAGAAGGAACTGGCTGAGGCGGTTGCCAAGCCACTTTCCATATCTGAAAAGTCATGGCAGTCAGGTGAAATCACCAGAGACTGCAAAAAAAGGGAAACTTTGCACCCATTTTTACAAAGGGTAGAAAGGAAGACCCTGGGAACTACCAATCTGTCAGCCTCCCCTCTGTGCTTTTCCTAGAAGCTATGCTAAAGCACATGCAGGACAAGGAGGCGATCTGAGACTGCCAACCGTGGACAAGGGAAGAACTATGGATGTCATCTCTCTGGACTTCTGTAAAACCACTGGCATGGTCCCGCACAACATCCTCCTCTCCAAATTGGAGAGATATGAATTTGTTGGCTGAACTGTTGGTGAAAGAGGAATTGATTGGATGGTTATATCCAGAGAGTAGTGGTCAACGGCTCAGTATCTGAATAGAAATTGGAGACAAACAGTGTCCTTCAGGGGTTTGTATTAGGACCACCATCTTCATCACTGACACAGACAGTGGGATTGAGTGCACTCAAGTTTGTGGACAACACCAAGCTGAATGATGCAGTTGATACAAATGAGGAACGTGATGCCATCCAGAGGACCTGGAGAAGCTTGAGAAGTGGGTCCATGTGAACCTCATGAGGTTCAACAGGGCAAGCTGCAAGGTCCTGCACTTGGAGCGGGACAGCCCTCTGTATCAATATGGCTGGGGGATGAAGGGATTGAGAGCAGCCCTGCTGAGAAACACTTGGAGGTACTGGTGAATAAAAAGCTGGCCACGAACCAGCAGTGTGCTTTTGCAGACCGGAAGGCCAACCGTGTCCTGGGCTGCATCTAAAGAAGTGTGACCAGCATGTCAAGGGAGGTGATTCTGCCCCTCTACTCTGCTCTGGTGAGACCCCACCTGGGTACTGTGTTCAGCTCTGGAATCCTCGGCACAGGAGAGACATGGACTTGTTAGAGTGGGTTCAGGAGAGGGGCACAAAATAATCAGAGGGCTGGAGAACTTCTACAAGGACAGGTCGAGTGAGCTGGGAGTGTTCAGTCTAGAGAAGACTCTGGGGAGACCTTTTACCAGCCTACCACCAGTACCTAAATGGGGCTTATAGGAAAGATGGGGGCAGACTTTTTAGCAGGGCCTGTTGCAACAGGACAAGGGATATTGCTTTTAAATTAAAAGAGGGCAGATTCAAACTAGATACGAGGAAGAATTTTCTATGATGAGGGTGGTGAAACACTAGAAATTATTGCCCAGGGAAGTGGTGCATAACCAAACCCTGGAAAAATTCTATGAAATGTGGTTTGGGTGAACAGCCAGTCATTCTTATGAAAATATATACATCATATAGATGAATGAAGGCATAGTGGGATGTTTTCCTCCAAGATAATGCTTTCAGCATCTGATAATCCAAGGGTATTAGAAAGCATTAAATATGGAAATAGATGAACTATTTTGTTACTCTGATGACAAATCAGTGGGGTGTTCCAGGGTGAGCTATCCACGCAGAGTTTACCTTCAAATACATACACATAACGTGAACTAACTTTTTTTGCTATTTATCACTATACAAGTGCTATTGGATTTTGATTTGTATGAAAGACCATGCGTTATTTCCCATCAAAAGTAATAATTTTATTTCTGGTATGAAATAACAGCTCCTAAACACCCTCCCTGCCCTTAATTATTCGCAGCTTATGAGCTCCCTGAGATGAATCCACTTCCTCTGTACTTACTAACCTTCAATAAATTTATTTTTCATGAACTTGCCTAGTGTCTCTTTGAGTTGATGAAAACATTCAACACCCACTCCCTCATCCCTTGCAAAGAGCTCCCCCATGTAACTACACAACTGGCAACCCCCTCTCCTTTTATTTGCTCTGAACATGCCTTAAGCAAGATTCAACTGATGCCTCCTCCAGTTTGCGGGCTACTAGTTTCAGTCCACATTTTCCATACCACTCATTGTTTCACAGCCATTTATCATACCTCCTCCCATCAGCCACTTCTCCAGTCTGAAAAGCCCTAACTTAGTCTTTGCTGAGGTGGAAGTTAACTGTAAATTTGCTTATCTTTTTCCTTCTCTGAGTCCTTTCAGTTTCTTTTTGACATCTGCCACATGCTCCAAACCACACTCAGTTCTCAAGATGCAGACACTGCTTAGATGAAAACATACAGATGTGCTCTGCTTTTTTCCTGTTTCTTTCTTCATGATCCATACTGTGATCTGATGTTTTTGGCAGCCTAAGGAAATTAATATTAACTCTCCATTATTTACATTTTGTTTGGGTGCTGATGCTAAAACTCATTAGAAGATGGTTATGACATAACTAAAATACACCCAGCTCATGCCTTTCACTTCTTCCTTTCAAATTGTACAGACTTTATTTTAATATGCTATTGAGTTTCAGAAATGGTACAGCTACTTAGAAGTTTAGTCAGACAATAGTATTGATGATAGGATGATGCTTCCATACCTGTAAAAATGACACAGGAATAGATAGTATTGTGTTGATGAGCAAGGACCACATGCATCATGCAAATCAAACACAGCAGCCCTTTAAAGTTCTCTTTGTTTTAATTTGAATGCTCACAACTCTTTGTTCAGTCTTAGTGGTTTTGTACATCCACGGCTTGGTCTGGCTCAAATACACTTATTTGAAGGTGAAGGTGCTCAGGTATGTCTCTCAGGCCATAGTGTCTGAGCTGAATCTGTGAAATCAACCAGGCAGAGTATTTACATCTGCATCTCCAAGTGAAACAGAATACCCGGTACATTTACTATGGCATTTTACAAAGCAGCAAACCCAGTCCCTTCCCATGTGATGCCTCTTGAGGCAGTAATTCCTCTCTCGGGGTGAACATAGCCTCCCTCTTCTAAGGTTTTCCCAGATTCTCATTGACTATACCCAAAATACATTTCTTATTCCACACCACTGCCCCCCAGAACATTTCTTTCAGAGCCATCCTGTGAAATTCAGTCCTGTGAATTGGGTCCCTTTCAGCTGACCAGCTTCTTCTGCAGCTTGTGCCACCCCTGCCATGCTCCTCTCCACCAGCATAAGAGTTAAATTCTCCCTCCCTTCCAGGAGCTGCAGATTTTATTTCAGCTGACTATATGAAAACTGAGTATTACTTCCAACATTTTAGAGGAGAGATGGAAGCTTTGTTGATCAATACTGATTTGAATCAAAGCTTATATTTAGTACTTACTACTGTAAAATAATTTCCACTTTGTTCCCACTGAAACATGGATAAATGTAAAAAAGCTGACATGGGTGAGGTTCCCAGTTCTAAACACCGAAGAATAAAGTTTTTAGAAATGACCAAGTTTTTTTTGCATGTGGGATCTCTGCAGCAGAAATCAATAAGATTTCCTCTCTTTAGTTTAATTCAATAAATAGCTTTTCCAAACTTGAAAAAAATTGACTTAAAAGCCAACAAGTCATCCCTTTTCTACTAACTTATGAACAAAACTTACGTGCACATCTTAGGCCCTTTTTGTTCTAAAAAAAAAAAAAGAAGAATTAGCTACCTGGGTATATATATGTGGAAAAAAAATCCTGCTCAAATCCATAACTTGAGATCAATTTTTTTTTTCATTTAGAAAACAATTTTCTATATTTCCATAGACCTCAGTGTTGACTAGTTTTTTTAAGATTTAGCACATTTAGCTTCATTTTATTTACAGTACTTCTTTTTATTAGCCATAATACTGATTTTATATGCATTAAATTGTTCTGATCATCTTCACAAGACAGCATGAAAGAAACTAAAAAATTAATATAAGAAATGTCTTTTGCTGTTTCCTCATGAAATAAAAGATGAAATAATAATCTACATGAATGTATAGTATAACAGATACTTATTTACCCATGTATATAGCTTACTCTCCTATTTAGGAAAGACATACCAAATCTAATGTGATATTCCACTTAGTTGCTAAAACAAGTCTTAATGGTTATCTATAAGGATTAACTTCTTCTTAAACAACAAAAAAAATGATGAAAAAATGGAAAGCAAGACTAAAATTCATTATCTAAGTTGCTATTTTGTACTTGAAGATTTAAACCTGATTAAAACCAGTTATTTAAGGTACTTTGCTTTCAATCATCATACTTAAAATGCAATTATTTTCTGTTCAGAAATTTCACAGTTGCTGGCAGAAAAAAAGAAAAATAAATGAATAATGTCAGAATCTGCAGCTGGGGCACTAAGGAGCAAGAAACCGGGCCAAAAGTGTGTAAATCCACTTACAATGTGCCTATGCTCATAAAACTGCTTATTTCCATAAAATCTATTTAAAATTGAACTTCTAAGAGAATAGTTGCATTTCAATTGAACTCTCCTATCCAATCCCAAGCACAACTATGGGCTGGGCAGAGAATGGATTGAAAGCAGCCCTGAGGAGAAGGACGTGAGGAAGCTGGTTGATGAGAAGCTTGTGGTGAGCTGGCAATGAGACCTCGCAGCATTGAAAGCCAACCATGTCCTGGGCTGCATCAAAAGAAGCGTGGCCAGCAGGATGAGGGAGGTGATTATGCCCCTTTACTCTGCTCGCATGAGACCTGACATGGACTCCTGCATTCAGTTCTGGGGCCCTCAGTACAGGAAGGAGATGGACCTGTTGGAGCAAGTCCAGAAGAAGCCATGAAGACGATCAGCGGCTGGAACACCTCCCACATGAGGACGGGCTGAGAGAGTTTGGCTTGTTTAGCCTAGAGAAAGCTCTGGGAAGACCTTATAGCAGCCTTCCAGTACTTAAAGGGGGCCTACAGGAAAGAAAGGGAAGGGTTCTTTATCAGGGAGTGCAGTGATAGCACAAGAAATAATGGTTTTAGGCTGAAATAGGGGACATTAGATATTAGGAAGAAATTTGTTCCTGTGAGGGTGGTGAGGCACTGGCACAGGTTGCCCAGAGAATTCATGAATGCTCCACCTCTGGAGGTGTTCAAGGCCAGGACTGATGACGATTTGAGTAACCTGATCCAGTGGAAGGTGTCCCTGCTCATGGCAGGTGAGGTTGGAACTGGATGATCTTTAAGGTCCCTTCTGACCCAAACCACTCTATGAATCTATTAAATTAAAAACATATGAGTAAAACTTCCTTCCCTCCCTTCCCCCCAAATGCAGTGATTTAATATACAATTACTTTCCAGAATCAGAACCATTTACTACATACCTGTCTTATCTTCATCTCAGCTGGCTGTGTTCTCATGTATCCACTATATTAACAGGATAGAGACAGCTGCTATTTGGAATAAAGTAGCTATTGCAACAGCCCAATAGATTTGGCTGCAGATACTTTTATTGCAGTGGTTTGGGGGCGGGGGGGGGGGAGCAAAAGAGAAGAGAACTGATTTCGCAATGAGGAAAATTAATTTTGTGTACCGAGCAACCGATATGCTCCCATTATTAAGACAGTACCTGTGGGACAGGAAAGAGGAGGGGAGACATTTTAAGCAGTAGGGAAATTTAATTCACGGGTTTCTGCAGGGAGGCACAGACTCCTTGGCATTGGTCATTCTTCATAGCATCTTCTTCTGCAACCCTGGCAGCCTGCACCTGGCTTCTTGACTTCAAACTGGTCCAAGCGAGAGAGCGTGAACCATGCCGGAGCAGAGCACTTGGCTGGGTTTGCCTTTTACTCAGCATGAATGGTGAGCAGAAAACGTCTGCCCAGGAAAATAGGCCTTTTAACCTCACTAGGAAGAAAGGGTAATACAAATCTTAAACTCCAAGCTGTTGTCATGCAGAAAGTCTTTAGCTTGTAACATGCCACACTTCACCCTTGCAGGATGCTACAAAGCCAAGCCTTTTTGGTTGTGCTTCTGGGTGCAGAGAGCTCTTGGTGGAGGCTTGACTGTGTCCCTCTCTGAGGAACAGGTCCCTGAATCCCACAGGAGGCACCAGGGAGATGATGGAGGGCACTCACCTTCTTGCTGGCATATCCAGGCTTGAGGCAGTGGCTTGTCTGCTCCACCAGTATCTGCAGGCAGGCTGAGTTTGCATGAGTGGTGGGCACTCCTCAACGTGCTTACAAGAGCTGCAGGCAGCGGTGCTGAGAGGACCCAAGGGAACAGTGGGACAGAATAACATTTCAGAGGTCCAGTCACTGCTTTCCATCTCCCTCCTTCTTACAAAACACCACCAATGGCAAAAGTAGCAGTACGGCCTCATGCAAGCTACAGGGCTGGGTCAAACGTCCTGAGGCTAGAGGGAAATTGGGGCTGGAAAGCCCTGCTGGGGAAAGAGGGAGCCAAGAGCCTGCTGTGTCCCTGGTAGCACAAACACATCACAGCGTCCTGTGGTATTCAAGGGTCTCACAGTAACCCTGTAGAAATGGTACTCCCACTGCAATGCCCTCATGGGGCAGTTCCTGTACACCCCTAACATAATAGTACAGCCCGGGTCTAACATCTGACTCCATCCCATATTGCAAAACTGTGTTTTAGAAGCCTCCTACATGTAATGTCCTGATTGCAACAATGAAGTAATAAACCAAGAATACAGGTACCAGAGCTTTATTAGATGTTTCACTGGATACAAAGAAACCGTATTTTATATTACTCTTTTTTTACATTAAATACATATTCTTGTCATAAAAATTCACATTTGCTATACAGAACTGTAAGCAATTTTTACACAACATTTATTAAAGTACCATTGAATAGATCCTAAAAAGAGAAGGTGCAGCTCTGTGAACCTTTGTGGGCACAATACCAGGGAACTCCATGTCCTCGGTGTTACACACTCGTCCTTCCCACCAAAACAAGAGAAAAGTCATTCAAATTCATTAATGCTCACTGGGAATAATAAGGCTTCTGTACAGAGACCCTGAACATTGTCAGGAGGCAGTGCGGCAATAACATCCTACTCATCATCTCCATTACCCTAAAGCTATTGATGACTGAGGCAGTCAAAAACTTAACAATTGTCCCGGCAAGCCCAGATATTTCTTCTTTTTATTTTGAAAATTATATTTTAACCACATATTTTTTATTTTCAATAATAATTACACATAATTACACATAAAAACTACACAGAATTCTGATTTAAGGATCCCAGCTTCACAGCAAAATTTATTTCGGCTACTCAAGGAATCTCTCCCAATCAAAATTGACTTTTATAGGACCTAGAGCTGAGGGAAAAGACTAATACATGTCACCTCACTGCAGAAAAAAAGCCTAAGTGCACTCCACGTTAGGAGATAATCATTGATATATCATCCAATCTGTTTTCAATTTGGAGAGAGAAAGTTTATAACTGAATTCTCATCAGCCATGGTGAGGCTCACCTAAGAGGACATGTGTACATAACTTAGGAGTGTGGAGATAAACCACCCCGGGACACCAGATATGGCACACTGCCATCTTTTAGCCCCACACTTAACATCTCGTAAGTACTGGTGTATTGCTATGGTGTACTGGGGATGACAAGCCTATAATACTCACTTTGAGCAGTGTTGCTCGCAGCTGACAGTTTCAGGGTTGCATATGCAGAAGCTGAGATAAGGAGCACTGAGCAGAGGCAAAGGAGAAAAGTGGGAAGATGCTGGTTTTAACTAGACAAAGATAACAGAATAGGGTCTGACGTAAGACTTCTCTTTTCCCTCAGTCACTGTTCAGGTGGGTCTGACTGAAGCTGACCTCACATCAAACATATTGTAGGGCAGGCTTGCTCTGCTTACTACTGCCCAGCCAGTGAGGCACAAGGTGGACCCTCTCTGTGTTCAGCACGTCTTTCAGAATTATCCCTGACATCAGGCAGAGGCATCTCAGACAAAAACCATGATCTGATTGTGGGAACAGCAGAAGGGCCATACCTGTGGGCAGCACAGAGACTCCTATCTAGAACACTAGGTCCCACCAGCCACTGGGAAATTACTACAGTTTTTTTAATTAAAGCTGCCACAGCTCCTGAAAGCAGAATGCTGTACATGGGCAAGCCAGGCCTGTCTGCTCAGCCTCTGACATTTAGCGTTTTTACATAAGGATTATTACAGTCCAACCTAGATTGTAGCAGAGTTCAAAGCTCTTCCTGCAAACTTACAGCTGTGTTCAAGCACGAGACATAAACAGCGTTGGACAGCATCCAGGCACTTCCCCAAAGCCAGGGTACCACCAGCCTCCTATCATGATTGTATCCCAGAGATGAATATTAGGCCATTCAACTACATGACCACAATTACTGCTGCCATCAGCAGGAACTGCATGTGTACAGAAGAGATTTGATCCATCTCACACTAGAAACCATGTCTTTGTCACCTTGTACAATCAAGGTAGTCAATCAGGCAAACATCCTATTCTTTACTTACCAATATGTAAGTGATCTCCAAGTAACTTCTATTCCCTAGTGCCAGAAAGTAAGGGAATCAGCCCTATGGACAATCCCCAGTAACGTTTGAAATCAGTACTGATAATCACGGCATTTAAACAAGATTATGTGAATGCATTAAGGCAGGTTACATAACTGCCCTCTTCCTTTAGGATTAATTATTTCCCCATTATACTCCAATACACACACACCTACAAAACAGGAGCACGGTAAAACTAAACAGATCACTGAACTCCAACATACTTGTGATCAATACATTGCACATACTATACAGCATATTTTAACCTCATCATTGAGTAAACATACACAATTAAGAACAACATTGACTGTATGTAACACAGAAGCTACTACTGAGATATGGCAAATACATCATATACACTATTAGCTTTTACTTCACTGAAAAGGAGTTTAGAAGTTTAAAATGATGCTAACTGAATCGCTGAAATCACCAAATAGCCTACTCAGTTGATAATAACTAGTGCTCCACATATTATATTCAGGATAAACAGCAGTGGAGCTGTTTTCAGGGTACTCCGCTTTTTTGAGATTGTGGACCTAACCACCACAATTTTGTATTTTCTTTGCAGCAGTGTATACTTACTATGCACTGACTTATCTGCTCTCTCTCATCCCAGGGTAAAACTTCAGTAACTGCTTTGAAGTTAGTAGAAATAGTCTAGTTTTATATCAGTATGACAGAAAGATTTAGCCCCGCACAGAGGATCACACGCTTCTTCTAATGCATGTATGCACATATACATACACATACACATGTGGACATTTAAACAAATGGCTTGAAATGGCAGGACCAACAAAACAAGTAACGTAACCAAGCAGCAGGTTAAAGCAAATAACCCACTGATTTAAAACTTGCCTCCTGTGGTCTGATTCTAATCTCACCCCTCTCCACACAAGACAGGAATCAGACCCTGGGACCGGATCTATTTGGTCCAAAATGCTGCAGGTTGGATCAGTACCTATCAAAGACAACTCTGCTTGTGTGAACTGAAAAATGGAGGTAGGTTGGCTTACACCAGCTGAAGCACTGCCTGTGTTGTGCAGCACAGTCACACATTTTTCAAGTATGACAAAAAGAAAGGCTTCAGTAATGGTATGAAAACAATAGTACTTGATGTGTATACAATAAACATAACAAAGGGGGAAATGAGCACAGTAAGAAATAAAGTTTTGGCAGAGAATGACATGACAGTCTGAGAAAATAGATGCTTATGAAAATCAACAGTGCATACAAGTATTTTTCCTCTTGTGGGGTAATTACAGTCACCTAATTTCCCATGCCAGATTGCTCATAACACGTGTAGAAATCTCCCAAGCAAATCAGGTCAGATAATTCATCTGACCCAGCCTCATAAGCACATTTCTGGTTGAAATCATAGAAAATTTTAGCTGCATGTGTTTGGCAAAACTGGGCTCTCAAATGGTCCAGCTATGCTGCATAGTCCCTTCTGGCTTGTTCTTTTCTGGCAAGATCTCCCAAACAATAACAGGGAGTCCACTCCTATCAGGACAGTTCAATTACAGTTTTGTGGCCTCGCAGATGAAATTGCCAGAGAAAAAGTAGATGGTATGCCCCTATCCCCTCATTTCAGTTTTAGTAATTAAGGCAAGTTTGTTTACCTTTCCCTAATATAAAGTGTTGTGCTTCTCCAACAGAAAGGAGATCAACAGCTAAATGAAAACATAATTTTTCTGATCAAAAGTAACATTTTGCTCCGATTTGTTTTTTCCCCATTGATGCAGGAACTACCTGATCTGTCTATTATCCTTCTCATCAGAGGATTTTTTTTGCTTTGCTTTTATTTTCCAGCACCCAAATGACAATTGGAATAACAATGACACTGAGCAAACATTTCATAACAATACTAACAAGCGCACACACACACACTTTTCTTAAATACAGCAGAACATTTACTTTGAGTATACCTCTAGGCAAGGAAAAGCTCGATGTGTTTGAGTCGGGGGTCCCAAGAAGAACTTGGTGCTGTGGGTGCTCTCAGATTCAATAGAATTTTAATTAGAATTCAAAAATGGAAAACAACTTTTTGCTCCACCCAAGGATTCAGATTACTTTACTATATTAAAAGAATAGGTTAGCTTTTTTGACTACATTTAAGTAGGGGAAGCATGACAGGGAGGATCTGGATGTAAACAAATCCAGCTAAACAGAAAAATGAAAAAAGCATGTCACACCACATCACCAATAAATAAGCAAAGACTTTGTGGTTTCTAGCTGGGACTCTCATATGGGGTGGGTTAAAAAGCCCATATGCTTGTGTTTCATTTTAAGTGTTTACTACCTGAATTTTGCTTGGAGGGCCTGTGAAAACTGAAAAAAACCGCATCAACTCACCCCATATTTTGATTAGCCATTGTTCAATGTAAAGAAAGGGTGTGACTCAGTAAATTTTGGGGGCAGTCTGGATAAGTTTTAATGCTGTAAAAAACCTAACTGTCTTAGATCACAGATTTCACTGGGAATGAATCTTACAGTCCTAACCTATATAAAAAAACACCAGCTACTGAAGGAGGCATCATAACTTTGTCATTTTGTTTTTGTGACAAAACTCCACAGTTTTTTTCAACAAAATTTATAATACTCTTGTCCAGAAACCGAAGTATCATTATGCCAGTATGTATGGATGTCTTTGTATCATAGACATATATTTAAATGTGTCTTTATAGTATATGTACACTTAAATGTTTCTTGATAGTACAAACATACACACACTTTTTCCAAGGCACCCTCTCAGTACAAAATAGCAGCAAGTGTTCATCTTATACCACTTCTTTCTTAAACAAACCCCCTATAACCCTCCCCATAACCTATCTGTTTGATAAGATCATTTTTGTTTTCCTAAACTCTGATGGTATATGGTAGTCCTTAAAATCTTACAGAAAATAGCAAAGTATTGTATGAGGTCATTATCTTTTCTCACTCAACCAAAAGTTCTAGTAACATCAATGGAAACTTGACCATATTCTTACTCCATAAAACCCTGCAATATTTCAAAGAGCATTTTCCTTGTAAGATATTATAGCATCTACTGTTTTGTACAAATGAAATATTTTGCTTTCCAAAGTCATACGCCCGTGCATTGATATGTCCAGAAGATATGATTGATTGCATTGTACCCAGGTAGGTGTCATACAGTGGCAATGCTCTCATTTTATGACTCACTAAGTTTTCCATATATTTGAGGTTTATATATGTGTCATTAAAAGTAGGATGATCAGTGATTCTGCTACTAGAACAGTGCCATTCAGTAGACTTCCAAACTTGTGTTATGCAGTATTACACTCCACAAATAACATAGGGAATATAGAGAATTATTAGCTAGAAATTGAACTACCACACTCTTTAGAATAGCAATTTTTCACTCATGAAACTGGCACTATTTTATTGTAATCAGCAGAGAATTGTTGTATTCATAGCTGCCTTAAAGAGAAGCTTTGACTACACGTATTTTTTTAAGTGCAGTTTTAGTTCTGCAGAAAGCTTGTTTCCAGTATGGGTCAAAATCCTGATAACTTTACAGTACACACAATTTACTAATCCTATGCCCAATCCAGGCCAAACACAGGAAATTTTCCTATTATATTTAGTGGATGTTTGATCAGGCTCTTACCTAAGATTAACCCTGGGAGGAAGGGGTGCTCCAAGCTGGCCTAACTTTGTTCCTGCTAGAACCAGGTAGAACACTTGCTGGCTGCTCCTAGCACAGCGTTAGGCCAGCACCTAATATCTGCTGACTTGAGCTGGGGCAAAGACATTGGAAAATCACATTTTGAGAATAAAAAGTGAGCAGGATTTAGTCTATGCTCTGTGCAATCTACGTAATACATCATATTCACTGTTCACTGATTATGCATGTGTTAGAGGCATGACTTTGGATTTACTTCACAAAGGCATCTAAACCTGTAGCTCACTGAAAAATATGATCAATTAAACTAGCTAATAGATAAAGTGTAGCAGCTTAAAATTTTTAGGCCAGAGATACTGTCCTTAGTCACCCAGTGTAATGCTTACACTATTGGGAATCCCACTACGGGCAAGCACAGGGTGATGTACACCCCACTGCTCCAAAAGCAGCAAATTTCTTGGCACTGTTCATAAACACAGAAGACACATGAATCACACTTGGTAACTTATGGAAAACATGTAAATGGCCTTCTTTTATCAAGCACTGTAAACATGTTTAATTTTGCTCTTCGCATGAAACATGAATGTAAAAAATTATCATAGTTGATTAAAACATTTCTCCTACACCCACCCACTAAAGCCCTAAACACCTCAGCATGTTATAGGAAGATCAGTGTTTTTCAAGGTAATTCTTTTAAAATGCAATCTGGTTTTGTTTTTTTTTTTTTTTTTTTCAAATTCTAAAGAATGCAACAACACACATATTATGGTACTATCAAGTAGTGTCATCTTCACCTTCATCCAGGGCATAGTTGAGCTTTATGACTGTGCTGATAAAGTCACCAAGTTCTACAAAATCTGCAGTGATAATATTCACACCACTTTCTCCCGGTTTCTGAGTTCGGACCCACTGCATCATTGCAGGAAGAGCCCTAAGGAGAAAACAGGAACAATAATTACTCATAAGGCAGTGGGACAAATGCATTGAGGCAGGATTTACCAACAGTGACTCCTATTGATCTCAGTTTCTAAGGGAACGATATGAGAAAGGACACAGGTTACTGCTCAGGCTTTTTGAAAACCTTCTTTTTATAATGTTCATTCTCTAGGGAAATAACATGTTGATTGCATTTCAACTTCTCAGTAGAAAGGAGTGAAACGAAGGCTCATAGTAATTTTTGATCTCGCCTAGGGGCAAATTTGCGGACCAGACACCTTTTTGAGATCATCCAGCCATATGACTCCATGGGAATTTTCTATGGAGAAAGAAATAACACAGAACTCAAGACATTTGCAAAGCATGGTTGAGACATTCAAGGAAATACTGAAAACTATTTTGGAGGACACCGGAGCAACCATGATTTCTACACTGTAAGTACTGCATATACCCTATACCCTTCCTTTCCCAGTATTAATAACTTAGCTATAAATTATATTTAATCATAAACCAATAGTTAGTAACTGATATAAAAATCATAACAGTCATATAGACTCTTTTCTAAGATGGCATATTTTTATTATGTCAGACCCTCAGCATGGAAATATCGGTGTATAAAAGACATGTGCCTAAATGGGTTTGTGAGTATAAACTATCATCTGACACCATGAAAATCTAACCTAACAATCACAAGAAATATCTATAAGAAAATAAATGGCTCCCCAATACTGCTGAGGAAGTCAAGAAGCACTTAACAGTTTTAAGAAAATAGAGAGTTAAAAAAAAAAAGGTACAGATTTTTCAGAGAAAGGGTAATTGACCATTGGAACAAATTCCCAACGACCATGACAAACTGCAGCACACGAAGTCTTTAAATCAAGCCTGGATGTCATTCCAAAAATACGCTCTTTGTCAACCTCAAGCTGCTGAGTTAAATAAAAGAACCTATGGACTGGGCAGGGCTGCAGTCAGTTTAGATGAACATTGTGTTCTCCCTTTGCTCTAAAATCCATAAATCTGTGCTTCCCCTCAACCTCTTTCACAGAGGCAAGGTACATATAAAATGTTGGTCTGATGGTAGTTTAAATCAAGCTGAACACGCTGAACCTAAATTTGCTCCCAAAAGCTTTAGGAAAACAGATTTAAAGAAAATAGAAACACTAGTAGACAGAAACTGTATTTGTCAGTGGCCACCAGAATCAGTCAGGTTTTGGTGATTTAGTATTGAAATAACCCAATCAGTTATACTCACCCCCCTCTATGATTTTACAGGAGAATGCACAATACTAACATTTTGCTCCAGCAAAATGTGCTTAAATCCACTGTAAGATTCACATTTCAGCCCAGCAAAACATTTCATTTCACTTATTGATTCAGTATGACTGAAGTGTATGTATGTATGCACATCAGCTTACAAAACTGAACTTAAGCACTCTGCTATGTAGGAACTCAAACAGTCTTTTTAGATTTATGTTTACGCAGTCCTGAAAAGCTACACTCCCTGAAACTGTAACAGATATAGGTTAGCAACACATGGACTGTTCAAAAAGATCTGTGAGAAATCAGAACCAGGACAGATCTTGGCAGAACAGCACAGACCAGCAGGTGATAACAGGAAGCTCAGAGCAGTTGAAGATTTCACCGCATCTTCTTATGCAAGAGATACTGCTGTACACTGGGCAAAGACACAAGGCTGAACCTCTGGGATGGCAGTATGTTGCCTCTGTCTTTAATATCATCCTATTTCAGCTCAAAGAGTTTCAAGTTTAAAGGTGAATTGATTCATTGTAGGCAGTCACAGATTTTTTCTTCCTTCCTTTTGCATAAGTTGATACTCTTGATATTTTACTCTCCCTTGAGGCATAATTAACTTCTTTTGGTGTCCTTTATATGCCCTGAACCTGGTTCTGATGTAATTCTGTCTTCAGACCGTAGAGTACGCTGTCTATACACTTAGCTAAGAAGACTGAAATATTATTTTCTTTTTCCTGCTGTGTTCTTATTAAGCCAGCCTTTAACAGATAGAGCACTAATCAAAAGGAGGCAGGACTATCTTAAACTCAGCTTGCCCTGCCATTTTATCTCCAGTTAGGCTTGGTAGTTAAATAGGTGACTTAAATTTTACTGATATTTCACATAGGACACAGTTGCATGATCCCTTTCTCATACACAAATTGTTAAGATAAAATCACAGAAATCTTTGTTCACAGGACTACAGAGCATTCAGAGAAGCCAAAAAGTGAGTCAGATTATCCAACAAAAAGCTTATTTGCATATCAAATTTGAAGAACAGTATCCTGTTAAAAAACCCCAACAAACCTGAACAAAAGATTCCACTGACCTTAAATATTTGATTTAGGCTATGCAACTCTGCTTATGATAGATGTCCACAGAAAAAACCTACACAGATCATCTCCCTCCCATATTGCCATCTTGAAAGTGGATTACATGAATGACTGTACAAAACCACAGTTGCTCAGCTTCCATACAAATATCTCACATGCTCACCGTATTTATTAGAATAAGCCTGCTTTAACATTCCTCAGGGTGCCTTTGTGATGGCAGTACAAACCTTATTCAGCGCTCCTTGTAATTTCCAGTCTCTGCATGCCTCAAACTAGTAATTGTTCTCATTAAGGGTTTTAGTCAGAGGAACACAAACCATGCTGTGTGGCAGCCACCTACATGACTGAGCTCACAGAAACGCAGCACGTACCATGGTCTTTGTAGATACTCGTGTTCCTGCAGCGTTGATAAGAAATGATTTTGTGCATGAGCATGTGTAAGTCTCTCAGCTTGCAAACCCTGATAACATGACTGCCTCTGTGTTAGGCAGGTTCTGATTCTCCTATGGAAGATGTTGATGTCCGCATGTAACAGCCTCACTCAAGCTCTGGCACCAATTGGTCATTCAGATCCCAACCCTGCAAGGGTTAAGGACAGCCCAGCCATTTAAGTATGGGCCACACTTGTAGATACTCAAGATTAGTAAACTCTGCTGCTGCCTAACTAACTACAGCTGTTTAGTCATACTGTAACTAACCGCATCCACAGCTCCACTGTGCTACTGAAATGAGTTTTCCTAATGAAAGTGTCATGCTGGTAATAATGACAGCAATGCCACTGTTGAAACTGCACGCAGAGCAACCCGTAGCTCTCCTGAGGGCAACCTCAAGTCTTCCAACGCTCCTGTGCCTCAGCTGCCACTGCTGTAAATGGCATAGTGAAAGCTGAGTGAGTTGATCAGTCTAACTGGCCTCAGAGATGTGTTCTGAGGTTTCAGCACTATGAGTAAAGGTTCTGAAGGGAAAACAAGGTGAAAAGTCCTGTGTTAACATGCTACATGCTACAAACTAAGAGCCAGGTAGCTGGAAAGAGCTGACAGATGCAGAACACTTGTCAGCCCTTGTATTACTGAAGTTGGCTGTGTCCTGCAGCTGTGCAGTCCAGACCTTATGGCCACAATCCCAGTTCCTGGAAGGAATCACTTTTAACCCCTAAGGTTTGCAAAAGCCACCATGTAGCGCTGAGCCACATACGCAGAAAGGTGCTGCTTGCCTTAGCCTAGAGCCAGGGAGGAGAAAAGGTGTGCTTGTCAGCAAAACTTGCACAGGAATAAAGACAAGAGTCTCCTCCTCTCACCTCACTACGTGGGGCACTGTTTTCATCCTGCTGCAGCTCCAGTGACCTGGGTTAGGGCTGGCCAGATCCAACACTGCCAGGCCACTGTAGCACTGCCCCACAAACCAGCATCTGCAGTGGGCTCCTTTCCACGTCCCCAGCAGGAGGGGAGGGCTAGTAGCATGAGCAAGGTAGGGAAGGGAAAGCCACAGGATTGAGGGGCTTGGGCAGTGGTGGGGAAGGAGGGGAATGACACATTACCTGGGTTTGGCTACGGATAATGATCAGTAATTTTGATGAAAAATTTTCTGCCCTGAAGGAATGCATAGAATATATCTCATATTTGCACTGATTGGGAACTAGGTGGTACCAGACTGCTGCTCCTCGCTCCCAGGAGGGCAAGAAAGCAGGGGGATGAAAGCAATGTGACCCAATGCGGTGTAGAAGGACCTCAGGGTAAGGGCTGTGGTCCAGCCCCAGCCCACAACCACTGGCCACCGGCCCCTTAGGTCCACCCATGAGATCCACTCTGCCACCTACTCCAGGCCCAGCAGCCTCCCACAGGGACTCTTAGACCCACCAAGAAGTCTGCATGAGAAGAGGGAGAGCAGAGGAGATCTAGGCATCTACCTAAGCTGGACAACGCAGTGCTGTGCAGGGATATTTAATGTGACTATATTTCTTCTGAGACCAAAGCTTTTATCTCTAGGTGGCACCTGACTAGGTCATTCAGAGGTACTAATCATTTGAGCATGGCTTGGGTATCAGGACAGCCTATATCATGCATGCAAACATGCCCTACTATCACCATTCCCAGCCTTTTTTTTTGTTGAGGAGCTGTGTACTTTCTCATATAGCACTGCCACAGTTATTTTCATTTACAATCCAGTAAAATCTAGGCTCAGCTCTGACAGTTATTTTATTACTTCTATTTTCACTGTTCTGTTTACTTGCCCCTATAAATAGAAAAGTGTGCAGGTTTCTTTTTAAGTTTTTCACTTGTTACAGGAAACATATTCTGATGCATTAAACAATTCAGCTGTGGAACACTGCCCTAAATTACAAGACATGCACAGCCCTTTTGAAGCTATTGAATATTCAAGATTTCCTTTTAATTTTTATAATCTATCAAAGATCTCAAGTGAATTTTGTTTAAAAAATAATAATTAAACATTCAAGTAGGTTCACTTCAAGCAGTGAAACTGTGAGTCTTATTATGAGCTTTGAGAAAGAAAATATGACCTAACTAATTGCACTAAAATTTGCTTTTAGGATATTTTAGTTTAGAAAAAGGGGTGGGGGTTTTTTAATGTCTGAGTCATCAAAGCCTGAAAATGTGACAGAAAACTAATGACAGCAGTGCTCTAAGACAGGACCTCCTGTGGTGGAACAGCCATTTCTCTCTGCAGAGCATTCCAGGGAGAGAAGGAAGAAAAGCAACTTTGTAAACACCAAACAAAAGGGCTGTACACTGTCTAATCAGCAGTACACTGAAGAGTACAGAGTACACTGAAGGCAGAGAACAGGTCTTCTTCTGGACTGCAGGGAGCCAGTACAACCTAATACAGAACGAAAACCTGGTCTCATTTACAGAGTGGGACACTGCCTAGCATTAGGTGCCCATTACAAGTCACACCAGTGAGAACTTGCTCAGGGCAAAGTGACATATGGCGTTTTTTTCCTCCCTGGCAAGGCACGCACCCCGGCTTCCTTACAGCCTTTTGCAAATAGGCATTACCGTTCTAGAAAAACAGCACTCCTCTGCAGGAGGATGTACTCACACAAACCTGAACTCTAACTCTCCCCCCACCTCCACCCGATTTTACTCGCATTTGCAAAACCACTGATTAAGTTTGGAACTATAATTCAGCATGCACAGACTTTGGCTTTTCAAGGATGCTGAGAATTCATTGTTCCTGTGAGAGCACTGCATATCTCGTATATCACTGAATCACAAAAATCACAGCTAGGAAGAACCTTGAAAGTCATTCAAGTTCACCCACTCCTTTCCACGCAGGATCAACTACACAAAGATCAACTGTACAAACTACTCCTGACAAATGCTCAATTTAATCAGGTCTCACAAGCCTCCTGTGTCACATCACATCCTTCCCCTGTATTGAGAGCGTACATACGTAAATATTTTTATACTTTCTCATTAGCTTCAACTGGAGTGCCCACAAATAGATGCCACCAAAAATAATGGCATTAAGGTGTGCTACTCAAGAATATTCACCATGTGCTCATCCTGTTCCTGCTAAAGATTTACAGTTCATCAATAAATAAACATTGCTGCAGAACATGAACCTTAGGTTCCATTCCACAGTACGTCATTCTACCATAACTCTTCTGTGGTAAAACTGTTTTAAAAGGTTCTCTTCTTTTACATGTCAGCCATTTGTTTTCTGCCCCTGATCAAAATTTACTGTTCTCTCAGTTGCACTAATAGACCTGTAGGGACAAAATTTTAAAAAATTGCATATGGAAATGGTCTGGATTAACAGAAATAAATGAACCTTTTTTCCCTCTCATTCTGTCCCAAATGGCTATATTTGATTTACACCAGGACCTCACAAATTGTTGAACTGGCGTAACCAAGGAAAAAATGAACTGAAGCATAGAGATTTTCACAAGCATGGCATAGATGGGCTGAGAAGGAACTCCTTAGATTCAGTTCCTTACCTCTGAGATCCCCTCTAGGCAGCAGTAGTGTGGCCATAAAATTTGCACTACCGAGGCCAGACAGACTAGAATCAGAAAACAAAGGTGAAATTTTATTATTAATAATCTCAAAGGCACACAGGTGCCATCCTTTCCCTGGATCCTGAGTGGACGTTACATTGCCCATGTTGCAAGAACTACCTACATTAACGTCCAAAACCCCTAAATTAATTTTTCTAAAACGCTTACAATAATTCAGTCATCTCCAATTGCTTTGAACAGTCTGGAAATGCATCTTATCAGATGACACAGACTACTGTGCTGGGGTCAGATGAATATTTTAATGTAATTGATCATAGCACTTTACTCTGCAAAGTCACCAAGGGCCAGATGTCTTTGCTCTCCTATTGAGCTGCTGTTGGCTTTTTGGGTTTCATTTTTAAGGGGAAGCAGGAATAAGTTTAAAAGGGTCTTTCCTGCTCTCCCTTCAAAGAACATTTCCGCTGAATTTATTGAACCTACACCACTATGTTCATACAAAAAAAAAAAAAAGCAATAGGATATCTAATAACAGCGAACAATGGTTCTGGAGGTGACTGAAGTTCAACATGCTATTTTTTTGACCGATTCTGTATTTTTAACCATTGCACCTACAGCATTAACTAACAGCATGGGAATGCAGACAGACAGGAAAGGACTCAGTGGAACCTATATTATAAAAGATGTCATTAATGAGGCGATTCTAGTGTTTGGCTACTGTCTTGGTCAACATAGCAGGCAGCTGAAGTAGAAAATGCCACAGCTAAAAGCCTGACCAGCTACCACACCCACTGAGGCATTTAGCTTTTACATCGTGATTGGAGAAGACCTTGTAGCACATGTAGTTATGGCAGAATGGACAAATACATTATAGTCCATGGATTAATAGGAAGACTACCGCCTGCCATGAGGACACCTATGCACAAAGCCTGTCTTTTTTTCAAAGACCCAGTAGACTAAGTTAGTCAAGCTCATCAATTGCTGTTTTAAACAGTTACCTCTTTGGAGATCACAGGGGGGAGAAACATCTCTGATTTTCATGACAATGGAGCAAGTTCTAAGCTATGAAAACAGACGGGATAGAAAGATCCAGGTGCTGTTCAGACATAATTCCTTTCAAGCTTTTGTGGCCCAAACACGTCTAAACCTGAAAACCAATTTACACATATGCCTGCATGCAGCACAGTTTACTTGCTTGAGGCAGTCACTCCTGGTCCTAGTTCCAGATAGAAATATGACATTTCAAGAAATGCAAGAAATTCACAGAAATGACAGTAAGTTTGGACTACGGAAACAGGAACAGGAACTTATTCCACCGCTGGTGATACAGAGCAAACCTCTGCTTTACCTAAGAAAACATCTGTCATCAGTTGAGGGAATAGCTACAGTCTTGGGGCTTTTTCCCTCATCTAATTCATTAAAAATAGAGCTATGACTTTTTCATACACTCATTACACTTGAATCACGGTATTAAAACCATTCCAGACGTGTTAGTGGGAATTGCTTTGTCCAGGTGTGTGCCACAGCCGGTGGACTTGTGGACAATGTTTCCTGCAGTAAACTTGGCCAAGGGCTTTGTTTTCTCCAAGGGCTTTGTTTTCTCCAAAGGCTTTGTTTTCTCCAAGTTCCAGGTCACACACTACCATGTGTGACCTGGAACTTTTCAATGAGCTGTTCTGCTGAGGAACTTGGTAGGGTACTCCAGGTATAGAGCTGCCCAGCTACGCCTCAATTCACAGTTTCTGCTCACCTCCTCATTACAGAACTCACATTCTTAAGCATGTAAAATTTCAATGATGTAAGAAAGAAGAAGGGGATTTAAAAACCCCCACACCCTTGTGCATGGAAGAAATACTCTGAAATTCAATGTGGAAAACAATAAGTAGGGTCTACCAGAGCAAATAAGAAGAGGTGATTTTTACCATGTTTAGCCTTTCCCAGGAGCTAGAAGAATTAACAGAGCAATTCGGACAAAAATCCACTTTTGAGTAAATGGAATAATTAGGAAAAAGGTACGTATCACTATCAGGGAAAGCAGAGAAGCTAAGTGGAAGGCAGGGTTTATTTAAGAAATGTCTGGCTGCCAGCACCACCTCTCTGCTGTATGACCTGTAACAGAACTGTCACACATCACTGACAGTTCTCACTAAATAAATTCCAATAAATTTATTCCAATAAGTCTAAAATATTTAATTGAATAGGTAAAATGCGGATTTTTTTTTAGTCTAATAGCATAGCCTGAAAAAATCATGTTTTCTTCTTGCAGATGCTTTGAAATTAAACTAAATCTCACCTATATTCGAATCTATATTTGAATACAGAGCAAAGCAATTTCCATTTTCTTTCAGACAAACAGCTCTAAGTAGTTCGATTTTTTTTGTTCCATCAAGAGGAGATATAGAGTGCAGTAGCAGAGGAGACAACCAATGGATACAAAATTGCATGCAGCTGTTTACCATAGTACCTTGCCCAGTATATTCTGCAGTACATTATTAGCACAGACATTTTGTAGAATAATTCATATTGACTGTAATGTTGAAAGATGCAAGGAAAATAATCATACTCAAATCAGAGAAAATTGCAGGAAAGGGATGGATCTTGCAGCATTCCCAAGAATGTAACACTTTCTCATTCTTCAGAGAAGGTAGGAATCAGCTTCATTTGTGAAACATCAACAAGTATGTTACAATGCAGCAATTGAGCCAGCAAAGTTTAAATGGAAAATTATGACAAAAATAATTGTCTTTGAAAAAAGGTACAGTAATTTTTCATCACTGCTGCTATCTGGACAGCAAGAAGAAGCAGAGAACGTAGTAAGACCTTCAGCCTGACACATCCAAGAAATAGAAACTGGGCATAATTACAGCTCTGATTTGAATGACGTGGTTAAGACAAGTCAGGAAATGAGATGGTAGCGGACAAAATTATATAGTAAAATACAGTTTTTCAGTTAATTAACAGACTTTTTAAAAAATACTTAATACAGCAAATTAAACATTTTTTTCTAAAATTTTGATCTTTTAAAATTTAAATAATTTTAAATTAAGTGCCACTTTAAAATTAAGTAATTTTGAAACTGTTGAAAAACTTCAGTATTTCTAAAACATTAAGTTAGAAAACATTAAGATGAATTATTTTCATCAAATATAATTAGTCATCAAGATTGACCCAAGTTCACAAATATTATCAACGGTGCTCAAAAATCTGTTTCTCCAGTATATTTCTGTTTAGCATCAAAATTCCTCCTTGCTGTTCCTCTTCCTATCAAACCAATCGCCTCTTCTGCTTCCTGCTCTGATTTCCTCTCATTGCATTAGCAACTGTCATTTTGTGTGGACTGAACCTCCTACACCTCTTTCTCCACCAAGCCTTCATGTGCAAACCTAGTTTTATCAGTTCCCTTGCAAGGTGTGTCCCAAATAGACACAGAGCACTAAGCCACCTAGGGCTTTTTACCCAGCATGGTGCTTGTACTGCAGGCAGCAGGAGTTTAGGGTCATCAGACAATCACTAGCCCCCTCACAACAACTGCTTCATCTCACTAGAGATGAAGACTAAGCTGCTTACAATTTTCTGGCTTCTTACTCTGGCCTCACACGGCTAAACCGGCTTTGTTAATCAGCTGGATCCCAGAGGTAATATCTTCCCAAACAGCATCCTGGGCATTGCTGTGAATCATTTACCAGGAGCAGCCTTCCCTAAGCTATTTCTCATTCCTTCCACTCGCTTTCTTCAGAGCCCAGCATTAGCAAGCTCAAAGCCTTCATATGAGAAACCTTATATTATACCAATTATAATTATGCCAGTACCTAGGAGATATTACAGGATAGCCACTGCTCTGGCACTGTGAGATGTGTTTGCTCTGGCTATGGCTAGGGGAGACATGCTCACTAGACTATCTACCTGCTAAGATGGTCCCATGTTGGGAAGATTTGTTCCCCTTAACACAGACTTTTCTGTCCCCCCAATAACCGGTGGGGCTATGAACAAATACTGCAAGAGCATCTGCTTCCTCATCACCGGGTGGTGGTTCCTGACATGCTTCAAGACCAGATTGCTCCCGGGGCTATAGCGCAAGCAACCTAGCGGGGAAGAAGAAAGCTGTGTCATGCGGTGCTGTCCTTCCATCTCCAAGTGACAAACAAGTGGCATGGTCAAGCCTGCACACAGTTGCCTCTGAAAAAGTGGGGTAGTAGTTGCAATGTTCTCCTGTAGAAGGCAGCCTCAGAGGAATCTGCTAATGATCTCTATTCGTCTTCTGAAAGCTCATAGAGCTCATCTCAAAAGCAGTCAGCTTTCTCATTCACGCTTTTCCAACTGCAAGACTGTTGGAAATCTTCACTGCTTTGACGGCAGGGAGCCCTTCTCTCACTTCCAGCCTAAATTTATTTAGTCAGTGTATAACTGTTGCTCTTGTGAGAACACTGGCCTTTAGCCTAAATTGTTCTTTTCTCTCCCTGGTATTTATTTGCCTGTGATATTTATAGACAGTAATCACATAGCCTCTCAGGCTTCATTGTGCTAGGATAAACAAGACAAGCTTTCTCAATATCTTCAGCAATTCATTCCCTGATTATCCTAGTTAGTAGTCCCTCTCTGCATCTGTGCCAATTTTAATCTACTCTCTAGAACATGGACACATGGAACTGCACAGGATATCCAAAAAGATATCCTACTTGCACCTTGGGCAGCGATACCACCACCTTTCTGTGCGTGCTGAAAATGTCTCAGTGCATCAAAAGGATACTGCTCTTTTTCCCAGATGCTTTCCACTGAGGGATGCTTTCCACTTTAGCCAGCCTTGGGTGACACTTCCAGCATCTGCCTCGCCTGGCTTCCACAGCTGATGAGACCCCACCTTACCAGAGCATGCTTCCATTGTTATGACCTTGCATTTTATACTATTGAATTCCAGCTCATTCCTAAATATTGCAGGGATCCAGCTCTTGTTGTACGTTACCCCTCAGCTTCCCTCTGTTATGATGACAGCCTCTTACTTTTTTGTTATCAGCAAACTCCATTAGCAGCCTCCTACAGCTGAATCCACGGTCCTTCATGGAAATATTAAAAAAGATCAGGCTCTCTGAAGAATGCTACCACTACCTTCTCTTCAGTCTCGTACTTCCAACAAGTCCCAGTTCCATTTCTGATTCCCAAATTCCATTTTGGTTGAAAATGCACTATTTAACACTACCAGCTGCATTAATGAAATCACAAAATTTTCCAGTAAAATTTCCATAGACTTAGTTACAAAAACAGATGAATAGTGTTTGAAACCATCCACCTTTGGCAAAACCTCATCAACATTTATCCTACTTTCCATTAACATCTGTATCTTTAATTATCACATCGTTCCAGTCTTGCCTTCACCTGAAAGCTTGTGGGGTCTCAGACCAGGCTACTGCCATTTTTAGGTAAAGGTATTATGTTTGCAGCTCTACACTCTAAACCATGGGTTTCACAGGTCTGCTTTAATGTGTGCAATGCTCATGCTAGTCCTTCAGCAATTCTGCTGTGGTGATTACACAGATCACTCTACTCTCTAAGACATTCACTTATTACAGCTTTTACAGAACATCTTCCTCAGAGCTATCAGGAGTTGCAAAGAGGTGCCAAGAGGAATTCTGACAATTCAAACGCTGCATGAAAAACTAACTTTCAAGCTCCACATTGAATACAGTAGAACGTAACATGATGATAAGCAGGATTAATACAGTTATTTTAACCAACTCACAAAGGACTATTATTAAGGTAACAGTGATACAGTTTATTTACTGTACTGTGCAAAGGAATCCACTGGGAGGAATAAAATCTGCTTGTTTACCTCTGGTAGATATTTCTGCTGACCCATGAGCCATCTTTTTTAACGTTAGTTACTGGCAGATTTTGTAACCAAATGCTAATAGTCATCTTTTCTTTTAATTCAATGTTATAATCAACAGTCTTAAAATGTCCAGATGGTGCTATCAATGGCAACATAACATAACAGAAAAATTCAAATCAGTCATAAAGCTGAGTCAGACTCCTTCACATTGTGTAATACTGAATCACTAACTACAGGCTACATCTACCATCATTCTGTCCGCCTTGACTTGAAACCATTTTAAACTTTAAAGAGGGCAGTCAGGCCATTTCAGTTTTGGCTAAAAAAATGAGTCTGAACTTTCTCAAGAAAAATTAAAACCAGGTTCTGACATTTTTCCTGCAGAAAAAGAGAATTCCTGGAGATGTGTATTATTTAGATGATAGTATCCCCCTGAAGAACTCTGTCCTCCTAAATTGTTTACTATCATGCACACCAGGTGAATTATTACTATTAATACTGCTATCTTGCTTGGCCAGTTGCTTGGAGCGACTGAGGGAATTAGGGTTGTTTAGCTTAGAGAAGAGGAGGCTGAGGGGAGACCTCATCACTGTCTACAACTGCCTGAAAGGAGGTTGTGATGGGGTGGGTGCTGGTCTCTTCTCACAAGTGTCAGGTGATAGGACCAGAGGAAATGACCACAAGTTGCACCAGGGGAGGTTTAGACTGGACATTAGGACTAATTTCTTCACTGAAAGGGTGGTCAGGGATTGGCACAGCTGCCCAGGGAGGTGGTGGAGTCGCCATCCCTGGAGGTGTTTAAAAGACGGGTAGATGAGTTCCTTAGGGACATGGTTTAGTAGGGAGACAGGTATGGATGGACTCTATGATCTCGGAGGTCTCTTTCAACCTTAGGATTCTATGATTTACCCTACAGCTAATGGATAAAACTTCAATTTCCAATAGTCATAAGCAAAATTAAAGTGGATGTTAGAAATAAGAGAAACAGTATGATATTGTCCGCAGACTGTCACTTCATCAATAGTGATATTCAGGGCCAAGTAAAGGCTGGGTACTTCAGTGCTATACACCCATTGTGGTATTAAATAGATCTGGCCCCAAGCCAAGAACTGCTGTTCTGTGAGAAACTCCAGCATTTCAAAACGCAGTTTTGTTTTGCATTAGAAAGCAAATACAAAGTATTGGCCTTTCCATCAAATAAAGTTCAAGATCTACTTCTGAATACAAAAACGAAAAGCTCTGAATATAGAAACAGAATTAAATATTTTAATTAATACTGTAACATAAATATGAAGACAAGAAAGAATGAATGGAAGTACAAAGTTGAAATGTTTTTGCATGATCTATTTTGCTAAAATAGACTTCACACTGGAGAAAAACACTGAATGATATATTCCTGAAAAAAAAGAGTGGAATTTAAGATATCTGCAGTTTTCAATAAAAAGCTGCACCCACATGAAAAAGAACAAATGGTTTTGTAATCACTGGGTTGAAGCAATTAACACAAACATGCACTTGCTGCCACATCTAACAAAACTAGCAACTGCAGACCAAATTCTTAAAAAAGGAGATAAAATACTAACCAGTATACCACTGATGTGAACTCAAATTAGCTTTAAAAACAAAGACAGTTTTATGATTTGGAGAGCTCTTACTGGTTCTGAACAGCACTAAAAACAGGCAGACACTGCGAGAAGTCTCATGTTTCCAGTAATACTAGTAACTTCTAAATTGATCTCATATTTTATTCAATGAGAACTCCAACATTGATGAACTAGGGTTGCTATACTATAAATGAAACCAATCACATCACAGACCATCAGGGAAAAGGTAGACTAAAAATGCATTACATAGCTTGTAAAAATATAACAAGGGATTTCAGAGGATGCATCAACAATAAACTAAAATCCTCTTGGAGTGAAGCCAGGACAGACATTTGGTTGAGACACACCATAAGAAAGAGGTCATAGAATCATAGAACCATCTGGGTTGGAAGAGGCTAGATTACTAGTGTAATCTAGTCCAGCCTCCCTGCAGTGAGTAGGGACATCTTCAACTTGATCAGGTTTCGCAGAGCTCCGTCGAACCCTACTGTCAGTTTCCAGAGGGCACATACCACATCTCTGGCCAATCATGTCCAATGTCTCACCAAACACATCACAAAATTCTTCCTTGTATCTACTCTAAATCAACCTTCTCTTACTTTAAAACCATTACTCCTTGTCCTATTGCTTCAGGCCCCTCTTTCAGCCTGTCCTCCTAGGAGAGGTATTCCATCCCTCTGATCATTTTTGTGATCATTTTCTCTGGAAAATGTGATCATTTTCTCTGGACCAACTTCAATAGGTCCATGTCTTTCCCATGCTGCGGACTCCAGAGCTGGATACAGTACTTCATGTGGGAGTCTCACCAAAGTGGAGTAGAGGGGGAGAATCACCACCTTCAACTTGCTACCCACGAAACTTTGGATGCAGCCCAGGATACAGTTGGCCTTCTGGGTGGCAAGCACACACTGCCGGCTCACATCCAACTTTTAATCCACCAGTACCCTCAAGTGCTTCTCAGCATGGCTGCTCTCAATCCCTTCATCCCCCAGCCATATTGATACAACAAAGGGCTGCCCTGACCCAAGTGCAGGACCTTGCAGCTTGTCCTGTTGAACCTCATGAGGTTCACAGGGGCCCAATTCTCCAAGTCCCTCTGGATGGCATCCCAATTCCCCAAGCATGTCAACCCAAGTGACACCATTTGTCACTAATCTCCATTGGGACATTGAGCCACTGATCACTACTCTCTGGATGTGACCACCCAACCAATTCCTCATCCACCAAACAGTCCACTAATCAAATCCATCTCTCTCCAATTTAGGGAGAAGAATATTGTGGGGGACCATGTCAATGGTCTTAAAGAAGTCCAGATAGATGACATCCATAGTTCTTCCCTTGTCCACTGTTGTACTCGCTCCTTCAGAGAATGCCACTAGGTTTGTCAGGCAAGACTTGCCCTTGGTGAAGCCATGCTGGCTCTCTTAAATCACCTTGTTGTCCTCCACGTGCCTTAGCATAGCTTCTAGGAAGATCTGTTCCCTGAACTTCCCAGGCACAGAGGGGAGGCTGGCAGGTCAGTAGTTCCCAGCATCCTTCTTTTTACCCTTTGTAGGAATGGATGCAGTGTTTCCTTTTTTGCAGTCTCCAGGGATTTCACCTGACTGCCATGACTTCTCAAATACCACACAGAGTGGTTTGGCAGCTACTTCAGCCAGTTCCCTCAGGACTCCGCGGTGCACCTGAGATGTGCCATAGGCTTAGGTATGTTCAGGTTCCTCAGACAGTCTTGGACCTAGTCTTCTCTTACAGTGGGAGGGACTTTGACCCTCAGTCTCTGCCTTGTGGTCCATCTACTCAAGAGATGTGGGAAGAGAGGTTACTAAGAGAGGTCATTCCCTTATCCTCAAGCGTGACACAGCTGTGCTGAACTGCTCTGCATCATCACAAGGAAAAGCAGATCCGTCACGTCAGCCATGCACTGAGCACAAGAGTCCCTGTGGTAGCTCACGTACCTTTGTAGGATACAGACCAAGCCGTGTATTCACCACAGAGCTGCTGCAGTCCTCTTCCTCCTACACATCTCTCAATCCAGATACTAATGGTGGTCGGCCTCAGCTAAGCATCTGCCTCACATCAAGCATCAAAGACTGGCCAGAGAGACCTCCTTGCATGCCGCTAACCAGCACTGACTGAGAGGGGATCTGCTAGAGAGCACAGCCTCTGTTAATGCAAACCAATGCGCTGAAATATTGTGCATCAGTGGACACACTGTTTAAGAGAATTCACAAGCATAGGCTTGGAGAAAAATACACAATACTTAAAATAAAAAACCACAGATGTGTGTCTGCATTTTGGAAGAGATCTACCCTGAGAAGACCTGCACAGCTGGTACAGTTGATGTTGGCTATAAGCAGCAGAGAGGTCCAAAAGGTTAATGAGAGGGAATTACAGTCACTGAGCCTTATGGTCAATCCAACGCATTATTTCCAGTTAATAGAGAATAAAGGAAAGTCTTGTCTGAGCTGGAAAATATTTTTCAAGCAACAGCCCACCTAAACTATTGCTCATGAGAAACAGCTTAGAAGAGAAACCCCCCATATGTTTATCATATGGATTACTTCTTTCACAAATGTTCCTCAGGCTGTAGAGCTCAAAGGAGGGAGTTTCCACCAAGAGGAAACAATTCAGTTGGGTTTACATCTCTTCTGTTCTAGTGCAGCCAGACTGTAGTAGCACTGAAATGTTGTCTGATAGAGAAAGGGAGCCAGCACCAGACACCATTAGGTGAGATGGACCAATATCATCCAAACACTCTCTGAGCTGAGATTAGCAACAGGCTTGGAAGAATTTACTGTACCTGGAGTGGGAGTAGAGCAAGAGGGTGGCTCTCTTTTCCAGTGCTGCAGTGGCGAACTTACTCACTACTCTTGGCTGATCCCTGTCCTTTGTCATCTGCAGAAGGATGCTTAACAGATGGACCAAACTGGGTGCAGACACTCCCTATGCCACGTGCTCATACTCTTCAGAGAAACAGCACCAGTCTTAGACAATACACAAGAACCTTGATGACCTTCCAGTAATGAGCTTCAGGACCACCTGCCTAGCACCTGATGACAGCCTGAAACAGCACCTCTGGATACAAAACATCCTTTCCTAATTTCTCCTAGAGGCAACTATAAAGGTTGATGGTAACACTCTGGCTTCAGATTTAATTAGGTAATCTCAATTGTCCAAATCCTAACCATGATCATGCATGCAGCTGAAGCAGAAATGAAACTTGCTGGGCTGATTGCTCACAACAGCCCAGAGGAAGAAATTAAAAAAGGAGAAAAAGCATGGGAGGAGAGAGATGGTGAAAGGCAACTAAGGAAAGGACGCAACAGTGGTCTTCAGTGCAGGCAGATCCTCATCCTGATACAGGGACAGCAGTCACGATCCCTGCACAGCTGATGGCTTAATAAGACAGCAGGAAAGGGTAGTGAGGAGCAGAGTCCTCACTGCTTCAGCATTTTCCTCAATGAAAAGCAGTAAATGGATGGGTAGCACATTAAGCAGCAAAACCAAAGCAAACTGTAATGAACTTAGCTCTTGAGAAAAATCCTGCTCACAAGGAGGCAAGTTTCTTTGCAATATCCACTCAAACTATGAGAAAAAAAGCAGTTCACACACCAGCTAAAATGATCCTGCCTCCGTTACTCAAGCAGCACAGTACACTACCCTACCTGTAGGAATTACTTGGATTACTGCATTGCTTCAGAGCTGTAATTTTAACGGGTCTCACTGAAAAAGCAAAGAAGCCTGTTTCAGACTTCAGAGTATGTATTTCCAAGCAGGAAGGGAATAAAGGTCCCTGGTTGTCCCAAAAGGAAATTAAGGAGCTCATCACCCAAGATGTGATTTCATTCTTGATCTACTACATGATGGTACTTGTTGACAAAACAGAAAGCACCACAGCACTTTTCAAAGATAAAACTACAAAGGTTTCAATACCCCACCATGAAACAAATGAATGTAAGGTTTCTCCTTTGTGCTGCAGCTCAGAAAACAAATAATTGTGTGTGAAAGTGCCTTTATCTTACCATGGCTTCTACTCCACTCTAACCGCTCAGTATCCTTCATATCTTAATATTGTTTTATGACATAATACATTCTGGATGACAGTTGCTTAGTTACAAAGACTCTCAGATCAACAGCTACAATATTAAAGTCTCGCCAAAGGTCAAATTCCACTGTATGATCATCCAGTGCTTTAAAGACATGTCTTCTATTATTTTTCTTAGTGTCTGGAATAAATACCAAAATGTACTATAATAGGCTGTGCTCTGTTGAAGCACCTGTATAGCCTGGCATAATACATGCAATGCTATCATAATTACAGACAAAATCTTTTTGTAATCTCTGACCACATGAAGTTTATATCTTAACACCCCACCAACTTGCCCCTCTATCCCCCTCTCCCCCCCAAAAAATTCTGTAAGAAAACAGATTTATGAAACATTTGCTAGGAGGAAAGTTGTAGATAAAAGATCAATAAAATAATGTTAAACATTTCCAGTCTTTAAGAACAAAAGAAATAAAAATACGCTTTATGCTCTATCAAGCCAGCATGTTTCACAGCGACAATGGCTTCTTAAAGAATTGCATCCCACAGACATTACTGAATTCCTAAAGAATAAATGTTACCATCTCTGGTTTAATAGAAGAAAAACATGGGTATTTTTATAGCCCATTCAAGGCCTGTATCATAGAACTTTGGCCTAGCTGTCTTCCCTATTTATACATCCATTTCCACTCCCTCTGTTTCAGCTGTTTCTTTGGTACAGATTTGGCACCAAGGTGCTAGCATTCCTTATTGCTTCCTCTGCACGCTCTGCCCCAGCACAACTTTGGCTATAGCCTGGCATGCCTAACTGCTCATTCAGTCCACAAAGACTAGCTGTTTTGAAGTACAAGAACATAGTAAAGCCAATTGCAGGCTTGGTGCACCTAGTGACTATGGATCCCAGGGGATTTCTTGCAGCTAAGGCTTTCTTAGCCTACCATCCAAGCAGAGATAGCCATTACAGAAGCTGGGGATATGCAGGGAGCTTCTTTGGGGCAAGTGTGGATGCATTCTCTACAGATTACAACTGAAAGCCCTCTAAGGCTTTGAAGGATGCTTAGAATTGCCCAGTTCCATCAGGACAGATGTAGCATGTGCCACGAGGTTTCAAGAGGTGACAGAATTTTTTTCACAATTTCTATCCATATCCCTCCACTCCAGAATGAAGAAGCAGCCACAGGAGACTAAAAATTTAAACTTCCAAATATACAGTGACTGCGTGTTAGTTAGTCCAGAACTGCCCAGTTCTCTAAGAACCGATAAGGACATGCCTATAGGTCTACTTATTCACACAGTCCTAAAGGCAATGGTTTGCAGCAAGTACTAATACAACATAGAGACATGGTGTGGTGGTTTTGAATTTTTCCGAGGAATTTTTCTTCCTATTGCCAACAAAGGGAATGCGAGGGGGGCGGGGAGAGGCCGTTTCCGGGGAAACCGGGATAGAGGTGGTGCCCGGACATCGGGTTATTTCTTTCACGCCTCTGGGGGGAGAGCCGGGTTTTTTTTTCTTCGGCTTTTTCAGGCGCTTTTGCTGTGGGGGAGGAGCGGCGGCGTGGCGCAGGAGCAGGGGCGGCGGAGTTGTGACTCGTGGGGTTTTGCAGTCTCTGAAGGAAGGATCATCGGTCATCTGATCTTCCACAACTCCTGCAGAACTCACACGCCTCCCTTTTTCCCTCGTTCCCTTCCTAGCTCGCGACAGCCCCATCGCACCCTTAAAGAGACCTGCATCGCTAGATTTGGGGTACAGGACTCAATCCATTTAAAGGTTTTCCGGTTTTGGTTGTGATTATTGTTAATTCTGTTCTGCTTATACATAGATTTGTACCTAAGAACTGTTATCTTTTCTATACATTTTTTTTATTAAAGATCTTTAATATCTGATTAATATCTTACTTTTTATCAAGAATGAGTCACATGGATGTTCTCGTACCTGCTGAGATGGTATTTGCTTGACTTTGTATTAAATATCTTCATATTAGAGAAAGTTATTATCAGCTTCAAAGCTGCCTTGGGAATAAATCTATAAAGGTTTGTTTGTGTAAATTTCTGTGCCCATTTTGTACCATATAACTGAAGAGGAGAAGAACCAACCCATGAGGAAACCGTTTCCTTCACAATCAAGTAAAAGCAACTGGGCAGACCCAGGCCCAGCATCAATGAATACATTTTCCCCAGGGGCAGCACTTCTTAGTATCTATTAGCTGTAGAGATTGCTAGTGATGTAAGTAATTCCAGAAAGAGCAAAGAAAACCCAACCGACTTAATGACCCATTTGCAATTTCACTACAGCAGCTGTGCAGACTGAAGCATAAAATATTTGAGACGAGATGATAGTGACAGGGTACAGCAGTGGGGCTGCGAGAACAGACATTACACTCTCACGATGAAAAATATTTGTCGCTTTCTGTATTCAATAAGTCAGCTTATGCTCAGAGTGTGATGATAAGATCACATAAAACCTCATGTAGTCACATAGCATAAATGATAACTGCAAGCAGGGGGTTTGGTGCGTAACATAAAAGTTACAAGACTGTCAGACAACATTCATGCACCTCCCTCCACGAAAACACCAAGCCTATCACCCCAAACCAACACCCCAAAGTCAAGCCACCAATAATGCCATCAACTTCCTTTCTGGACTAAATCCCACAGGCTTCTAATAGGTATGTAGATAAATGCTCTTCCCTAGCAAAGTTATTAAAAAATCCTGTGCTTGTGGCATTTTGATACTGTTCCAAGTTCACGACTAAAGCCATCACACACAACCACCCAGCACTTCCCAAAGGAACACTATACTAAAATCCATGTGCAGACAGATGCTCTGATAATGAAATGCCACTAAAACGCCAGCCTGTAAAATCAGCCTGAGTATACATAACCCATTTGGGAGTTTACTGTGCAGGCCTGTTGACCTGACAGATAGATGCTTCAAATGCAACCAAGGCCTCCCTGTGCTGCTTTGTGTACAAACTTGGAGATTACCTCTTGTGTGGAAAGACAAGAAAAGTAATTAAGAATAGTTTGAGGAAGAATAGAAAGACTCGCGATTTGGCTGGAATGCCCAGAGTACTTCTGAATTCCCTAGTAATATTCTAGAATGACACTTTGTGCCTTCTAGGGTCAAAGAAAATAAAAAAATAAAACAAAAAAAGACAGCTGTCTCCAAAGTCAAATATGGTGAGCGCAGAGGGCCGAGTGTGCTTGTATCATATGTGTTAGTGAAGGACTGAGTCTACACTTGCCTCTCAGCAGTTAAAGAGCTTGCACACTATCTGTGCTGCTATGTGGTCGCTGAGTCCTAAACTCAAATCAACTTTTCAGAGCCTGCTGCACTCCTGAGGCCCATGATGGAGACAGACATAAAGCAGGAAGGATGCCCAGACAATCAGCAACAGTTGCCACAGTTGTAACTTCTGTTGAGGTTTTTCTTTTTCACATAAAATCGTGCAAGAGTGGCATCAGTCAGTACCAACTGGGGATCAAAAACATCATTAAATTCCACTCCTCCAGCAACACAAAAATCCTCAAGAATTCAGCTGGCTGAGATACAGCTTGGAGTGCACCCTCAGTAACTGAATCAAAAATGTCACTTCTTGCAACTTCAGGGATTATTTTTCATATAATATCCACCTATTCAATAGCTAAATCTGACCCTGCTTAGTTTATGACTGCACCCAGAAATGGCTTTTCTCCAGACAGCTTCTGTAGCCCATCTCTTTTGTTAATAGTGTGGCTGCTTTGCCCCTGCTTCAAAGGTTCAATCTCATGTGCAGGGTTTGGTTTTTTTTTTTTTCACTTGCTTTGGTTGCTAAGGGGGAAACTTTAGCCTGGTGGGCAAGGATTTAGTCACATGTGAGCTACAGACAACATTATCCTTAGAGATTAATTTGGAAATCAAGTGACAATCACTTGGGTATGTGTTTATTTTCTATATATCAAAACATTTACAAGCACCATAGGATTTATTCTATCCTCTGAAGGTGATCTATTCTGCTGCTGCTATATTACTCAATCTCAGAGAAATCAAAGAGAATATAATGCTTATCTCCACCGTCGGAGATAAAATTAGAAATTTCACTGCAAATCAGAAAACAAAATTTGATTATTATTAAGAACAGCTCTCATCAAAACATTGTTTCACAAATGTCTTTGAGATCAACTAAAGGCAGCTGCTTCACTGTTAAGTTAATTCAATAACTAAAGGGAATGTAATTAATTTGGTATGTACTGTTTGCTAATCAAAGAGTACTTCTTGGCATCTGAATTGTGTGTGACAGAATATTAAGCCTGAAAACATATCCATAAAATCATAGATATGTTTGCATTGGAAGGGACTTCAAAGATCTCCTAGTTCCAGCCCCCCTGTGATAGGCATGGACACCTCCCACCAGCCCAGGCTGCTCAAGGCCCCATCCAGCCTGGCCTTGAACACTTCCAGGGAGGGGGCATCCACACCTTCCCTGGGCAATTGTTAGCCCTCAAAGTTTTTCATCAAACCTAAAAAACATGATGTGTACACATGCAAGTGATTCTCCTCATTCAAGTAATGAAGACAAATGTTGTGTTATAAAGTTTTGTAATGCTGAGCTGTGGTCCTAGGAAGAGATTACAAGAAATAGCTTTTCTCTCTTGTATTTCTGTGAGCTAGAAACCTTGGTGATTTCATAGTTTCTCCTTTCAAACAGGTGTCCCACAGAGCATTACCTGCAATGACAGCAGCAAAGCCTATCAGTAAAAAACAGTCCTGGTGTATCTTATACTGAATTCCTTCTTAGAGGTTTGTGGTTTGTTTTTTTTTTTAAATCAAGGTTACTGTGGGCCTCCCATCTTGCATATCTTTGCTGTGGGAAACAGGTTAAGGAATAACATCACTTATCCTTCTGAAATGTATTGCTGTAGGAGACTGCTCTTACTGCACTTTGAACATGTGGACCTCCACCACCACAAGCAGCTGCAATGAAAAGCTATTAAACCAAGCATCTTGACTAGGAAAGAACATTTCACCATGCTCTGTCATGACACGAGCTACAAAGCAGCAGAAAAAAGCATGGATTGCTGCAGAGTGCTTGAGTTTTCCTGGTCTGACAGATGCTGCAGCTAAGAGAAAACAGGAGGCCCCTGCTGTTCAAATCATAAATAACCTCATGACCAACAAACAAATTCCATGTTCAAAAGCTAGTTTGTTTTATTGGATCTAAACTTTGCTTTATTTTCAGAATAAAGTTAAGTCTGTTTAATGGACGAGGGAAAGGCTGTGGGTGTGGTGTACCTGGACTTGGATAAAGCCTTTGACACCGTTTCTCACAGCATTCTGCTGGAGAAACTGGCTGCCATTGGTGTGGACAGGCACAGCCTCTGCTGGGTAAAGAACTGGCTGGATGGCCGGGCCCAAAGGGTTGTGGTAAATGGAGTTAAATCCAGTTGGAAACCAGTCACGAGCGGTGTTCCCCAGGGTTCAGTGCTGGGTCCAGTCCTGTTCAACATCTTTATCGATCTCAAAGAAGGGATTGAGTGCACCCTTAGCAGGTTTGTGGATGATGCTAAGCTGGGTGGAAGTGTGGATCTGCTTGAAGGAAGGGAGGCTCTGCAGAGGGATCTGGACAGGCTGGATCGATGGGCTGAGACCAACGGGATGAGGTTCAACAAGGCCAAGTGCTGGGTCCTGGACTTGGGACACAACAACCCCCTGCAGCGTTACAGGCTTGGGGAAGATTGGCTGGAGAACTGCCTGGCAGAGAAGGACCTGGGGGTGTTGGTTGACAGCAGCTGAACATGAGCCAGCAGTGGCCCAGGTGGCCAAGAGAGCCAATGGTATCTTGGCCTGTATCACACACAGCGTGGCCAGCAGGAGCAGGGAGGTGACTGTGCCCCTGTGCTCAGCACTGGTGAGGCCGCACCTCGAGTGCTGGGTTCAGTTTTGGGCCCCTCACTGCAAGAAGGACACTGAGGGGCTGGAGCATGTCCAGAGAAGGGCAATGCGGCTGGTGAGGGGCCTGGAGAACAAGTCCTACAAGGAGAGACTGAGGGAACTGGGGTTGTTTAGCTTGGAGAAGAGGAGGCTGAGGGGAGACCTCATCACTGTTTACAGCTATCTGAAAGGAGGTTGTGGCTGGGTGGGTGCTGGGCTCTTCTCGCAAGTGACAAGCGATAGGACGAGAGGGAGTGGCTGCAAATTGTGCCAGAGGAGGTTTAGACTGGACATTAGGAAGAATTTTGTCACTGAAAGAGTGGTCAGGCACTGGCTCAGCTGCCCAGGGAGGTGGTGGAGTCACCATCCCCTGAAGTGTTTAAAAGACGGGTAGATGAGTTCCTTAGGGACATGGTTTAGTAGTGGACAGCTATGGTTGGACTTGATGATCTGAGAGGTCTCTTCCAACCTTATGATATGATTCTATAATTAATATGTAAATGACAATAGCCATTGTACAGGTGAAGAAAAGAGAGATGACTATGGATTTTATTCAAAAATGCCAAAGAACATTTCTTAAATGTATTATTTCATTAAGGAGAAAACCCATACCATATGTATCAGAAAAGATCACTGTTATTCCACATTTGCATTCATATCTTTCAAAATTCAATGTGAGGAAAAAGGCCCACCCTCAATATACAAGCTGAGTTTCTATATAGATTAATAAAGATTCCAAGCCGCTGTCTTCATGTAGCATATTTTTGTTACAACGTACAAATGAAAATTCAAAATGAGATGCTACATTTGGAAGACTAAACATGAGCTTTTGCAATAGTTAGAAGAGTTTCACTAAGGAGACAAAAGTAGTCATGCAGCAGATGTGATTACACAGTTGTGGCTTATGTGAAAAATCTAAGTTGCAATTTGGAAAAACACTATTTCCAGGTATTCCAACCCAACTATTTACTGCCATTTCAAGCTACTTATCTCAGAATTTCTTGTAGAGAAAGGCATACTAAGAGTTCAAAGGCTCAAGTAACTCAGAGCTCAGCCACACATATCCAGAATCCATTTGAAGTTTTTAGTTTTCTAAATAGCTACGAGGAAGCACATTATGAGCCAGAAAAGAATAAAAGGTTTTTTAAAAGGGCTATTTTATTGATGCAGCAAGTTTCAAGAACCCGGTAGTTTCTTGATTGTGCTACTTAATGTTATAAAGAACACTCAGAAAGATGTTTACCAGGGAAAACAAATCCCTGAACAACAAGGTGAGTGTTTAACAGTAAAATCAACCAAAAAAGTAGTACTTGTGTACAGAGAAGTGCTCTTCAGACTCACCAAAAAGGCAGATCCACTGTCCAATGAAGCCAGTAAGAACATATGTAAAGGATATCCAACCTACACCATTCTGTGATTCTGTGATATCCAAACAGTTGCAAATGCAGTCACACAAGCACTTCTGGATCATATTCCACTGCTTATAAAACCTTCTGTGTCAGTGTTTTACCATTTCAGGTAGAGTTTTTCCCTGTTTTTTCAACTTTACAGTCGCTTGGGAAAGCTGCCATAAAAATGGTTCAACCTTTCCGAAAAATAAGGCATTTTTTCTTTGCAGGCTGTAGTGTCACAGGCACTGTGTCATTCATCTCATAGAAGGGGACAGTGTTCCCAATAAACCTTCCTGACACAGGGACATCCATGCAGAAACAGAACATGAACAGACCATTGATCACCATTATGAATTTTTTACACTTTTGCAACCCCCTTTTTTTAAAGACAAAAAATAGCTCTTGTGTCTTGGCATTAAATTTCAGGTTTCCTACCAAGTTGTCAAGAACACAGTCACACATATATGCCTTTAAGCTGAAAATAGGCTGTGATTTATCAAAGTCAGAATGGCATAAATAATGTATGTCTTACATAGACGGCTTTTTTTTTGTAATGTAACAACTAATGGCCTGTCAACACAGTATTACATATACAGAAGCACTACAATGGTCTGTAGTCTCCTTCTGCATGACAAATGAAGGTCTATTAAGAAGCATGTTCACTCTTATGCTGTCCTGATACCTTTGATATAATGTGTGGTGGTATGCAACAGAAAAGCCATGCATCTTTCAGATGTGTAAAGGTAGTTAAGGATGCAAATTCTGCAGTGACAGGCTTTGCTGACGAACCAAAATGAACAAATTATTTACCCAGTTCCTGAAGCCTGATGCAAAAATAAAAACTTGAGTGACCTAGACCATTTGGATAGATCTGTCCACATCCAGTAGGGAAATGTGCAGTAAGATGTACAGTGCTTATGGTAAGAAACCACATTTGAAAAAGGAACTACAACTGAAAACCCATAAATGGAAAAACTGCATTCAGAAAAAAGTGTTAAACCAATCCCATAAGAACCATTAGGCTTTAGTGCCAGATTTTCTTTCAAGATACAGAAGTTCCTCCTTGGGTGTGCTTCTCTTTAAACATTTCAGGATTATGCCCAAGTTCTGACTAAATCACAGTAGCATGGAAGAAACACATATGCTCAAGTTTCTTTACAAGTAATTAGAATATTATTTCCAACACACATATTCAGCACAGCCAGCACGTTACCCATCAGTAACTTACCTTTCTGTGATCGTTTCTCTGAGGCCACTGGCAACTCCTTTCATCACGGTACTAGCCTTTGGCGTCAGCACTACTTGAGATATAAAAAAGGAGCCCTTCTTTCTTCTTTCAGTGATTGATGCCTGGAGGAACTGAATCAATTTTTCTGTATCTGTTGTGTTTGCCCAGGGAGCTGGCATCATCTGGCCTGGCCAAAGAAACGGTACCTCAAGAGCCACTGGACTATGGTAGAACACCAGCACTTGGTGTTCCTTTTCCCACAGGTACTGGAGGCTGACTTCATGGGCAAATATAGCAGGACACATTTTGTTTCCATAAGTGTCCTTGAGCATTTGGACAAGCTTTTCATGATGGTATTTCTGCATCCCGTAGAAGTGATTGAAGTCCAAGAAGACCACTTCTTTTGAGTGGTCAGTGAGAAATGCATTGATCTCTTCCAGACCCTCCTTGACTTTGGCACTGAATAAACCATGAGCAAAGTAGAGTTCATTGTCTGGGTCTCTGGGCTTGGTAGAAATTCTAAGATCAAAATACCGTATACCTGCCCCCAGCTGGCTGGTGAAGTTCATGGTCTGTGTAGCCAACCACTTTCTCATCAGCTTTTTAGCCACAGTCCCAAAAACAGACACAAAATTCTGGACTGTCTCCGGCTGTTCAGGCCCAACTGGAGAGGCTTCATCTATGTAGAAGCTAAATGAGTCATGAGACCCTAAAAACACAACAGAGAAAACCGATCAATATCATATTCATATATTACAAGTTATTAATGATTGTTTCTTAGTAAACATAATTTTATGACCTGTACCAGCATTCACCAATGGACTCCTCCCCTGCCCTTTTCCAGAATACACTACATTACTCTGGCAGCATTTACCTCACCAGCACCTCACAGGAACTTGAAGGAGAGGTAGTGACTGTTTCACTGTTTGTCTGGGCACTCTTTCACTCTCTCCTAGATTTACTTATGACTTTAAGCTCACTGAAGTCAGTTGTCCCTGAATGTCAAGGCAATCCTGGTGCAACTCCAGCAATGCTAGTCACATAATAAATCCCTAGAGCCTATGGGCAGAGGACAGTCTACCCCTGCACACTGAATCATGCATTGTCTAGTTTGCAGAACCAAAGGAAAAAAAAAAACAGACCAACAACATGCCACATAGATCTTTATAGCCAGCTAAAATATGAGTTGAAAAATACCAAGGACATAACTTTTCTGGCCTTTCCTTTACTTCTAGTTTCATCTGGTCATCAACAAGGTTACTAAATGCTGTTTTCCTCCTTAAGTTTACCTTTAAAATGCTTTGTTTTCTTTTGCTAGATTAGTAGAATCACAAAATCGTAGAATCACACAATCATAGAATCATTTCTGTTGTAAAAGACCTGTACGACCATCAAATCCAGCCATAAACCTAACAACGCTAACTCCACCACTAAACCATGTCCCTGAGCACCACATCTGCATGTCTGTTAAACCCTCCAGGGACAGTGACTCCACCACTCTCCTGGGCAGCCTGTTCCAGCGCTTGACAACCCTTTCTGTGAAGAACTAATATCCAACCTAAACCTCTTGTAGTATGACTTGAAGCCATTTCCTCTTGTCCTAGCACTTGCTACTTGGGAGAAGAGACCAACATCCACTTTGCTACAACCTCCTTTCAGGTAGCCATAGAGAGCAATAAAGTCTCCCCTCAGCCTCCTTTTCTGCGGGATAAACAACCTCAGTTCCCTCAGCTGCTCCTCATGAGACCTGTGCTCCAGACCCTTCACCAGCTTCATTGCCCTTCTTTGGACATGCTCCAGCACCTCAATATACTTCTACTGAGGGGCTCAAAAGTGAACACAGCATTCAAGGTGCAGCCTCACCAGTGCCAAGTACTAAGTCCCTTCCTTAGTCCTGCTGGCCACACCATTTCTGATACAAGCCAGGACGTTGCTGGCCTCCTTGGTCACCTGTCCACACTGCCAGCTCATATTCAGCCCACTGTTGACCAACATCTCCAGCCACTCTTCAGCCAGATTAAGTTCTAGTTAGGCTTTGGACCTCCTAATTTTCTCCCTGCATACACATCACATCTTTGTAGTCCTCTTGAGAAGTACAACACATATTGCCAAGGATAGTGTTGCATTTCTCTTGTAAAATACAGAAGATCAACTACATGCCCTTGACAAGAATGAGATGTCCTACTTAACATGCCTATGTACAGAAGTTATAATTTTCCACAACATAATAAAATTGAGTACAAACACATAATATGCTGTGCTATACAAAATTATCTGGCTTGACGTATGTCCACTGGAAAAAAACTCAAACCCACAAGAAACCCCCACAACAACCAATTTCATTCAGCATTTAAACACCTGCGTAAAAACAGCTGATAAAGCTAAGGATATCTGCAAACATATGATCATTCCTCTGTAAGTGAGTTTGTCTTGCTTGATGAAGAAATGAGCTCACCACTTTCTCTACCCCTATCCTTCTGAATATCTGGTGGTGAAATCTGGCAGTTTCTACAGAAATGCTGTCAGGCTGCTGGCAGAGTTGCACTCCTGCTGTCCCAGACAAAAGGGCACACTTCTGGTCAGATCCACCACAGCACACAGATCTGCTCCTCAGCCTACGTCATATCCCTTGCAAAACTCTTTCAAGGTCAGCAGGTCTGAAACTGACTGTCGCACTAGAGAGACTAAATTCTAGCTAGTCTAGTTGAGACCACAAGCAGTCTTGCCTGCTACTGATGCTTTTATAGGTGCTTGCATGCTGTGACAAATAAGTATCACATTAATGAAATCCTTCTAGTCAGTCATTTCTGATGGTGCTATTTTAACTGAACTGGAACAAACCCTATAAACTGAAGTGACAGCTATAACATTTTCTTCTTTAACAATAAATGGAGTCATGACAAATCATCTTAAACTCTGGCTTGGTTTAATCTGAGAAAGGTCTTAAAATTTTGTACACCCCTGCTTTCACAGTCCTCTCTTTGATCTGCATTTTCCATTTTGATGAAGCTTTCTACTGCTAAATGTTGAAGTGATACCATATTCCTTGCAGAACCTGATTAGATCACGGAGTATCTGGTTATACACTAATATCCCAGGGGAGCAAATCTGCATACAGAATTTTAATGCTAAAACAAATTATTAGAGCAGTGACTTTTGTTTCAACTGTATTACAGGGAAAATCAATGAGATACATTAAATGTTCTGCTCAATGTAACCTGCAGTAATCTAGAAATCAAAGTAAATCCAGACTTGTTCAAAACAAGGCATAGCAACTGATATTAGAAAGAAACTGATCTTGGAAACCTGCGCTGTGTCCATTGAAGTCCCTTTTATTTCAGTAGGATTTTATGTCAGAATAAGTACATGTATAAACACAATCAACTCATTTCAGTACTAGATTCAAAATGGTATTAAGATTAATGAAACCATTTGTTGTTTATTTTCCAATCTACAGGCACTTGCAACCTGAAGTTACAGAGAGGTAGTTAAATTTCACCACAATGGCTAATATGCAACACAGTGCCAAACACTACTAAGTCAAGAGAGGCAACACAGTTCTCACAGCAGAAAACTAAAGTGAACAAGTTATCAGCATGTTGCTTTTAGCTACTATTAATGCAAAACACAGGAGAAGAGTGTAGGAGGCAGGGGAAACACCAGTTAGAATAGCCTGAAAATTACAAGCAGGATAGTTAAGAAAAATACTTCTTAATTAAGGTATTCAGGCACATATTTAAGCCAAAAAATGGGGATCCTAAGTGTGAGGCACAGAGTAAAGCACACAGTGCACCAAGAACTTCTATGTTTTGTGACCCAAAGAGACCCTATTAAACACCACAAAAAAAACGAAAAAAAAAAAACATTGGCGTAACTTGGTTGACCCTGAATGAAGCAGAAGCCAGCTATTCAAGAGTATGTAAAGATTCCTCCTAACTGAAAATTACAGTAAATGTTTGTCTTTACATAGGTATAAGTGATTTGAACAGGTCATTTAAATATTTATTTTCATCATGCACCCATCTACATTTCCTTTTGCTTTCATCCTGCTCTCTTGTCCTAACCAGCTTACTCATATAACTCGGGGAAATCCATAATCTTACCAAAGGGAAATCCATAATCTTAGCAAAGCAAATTGGTATATGGTCTTCTCCACTGTCATGCTCCACTACCCTATGTTCCTGGTTATGACAGATTTCTCTATGAACACCTACTTGGTTTTTGCAATCGTGTTTCCTTCTAGCTTTGCTTTGCTGCATGGGGACATTCCCAACCTACTTTGCCACTAGGAAGGGGACTTGCAGGTTCTCTGTATCACCAAACCTCAGCTCCCATGAAGACAGGATGCAGGATACATTCAGAAACAACAATGCAATGATGCCCACAAACTTCAGAAGGCTATTTTTATTATAATAGGGTGAGGGGACACACGGCCCTGATATATGGGACAGTCCCTACCACAGACTTCAGATTAAGACATGAGGAAGAAAAAGAGAGGGGAAATGACTTGTCACAAGTCACTTAAGGAGGAGGAGTAAGTTGATAATCCTCTTGTGTGTAAACATATTTTCTCACCAGTGTCTAGCAGTTTCTCAAAATATTGCAGTTTTCCCACTACTTCAACAACACAACATATTGTTGATTCAAGGAGTCAAGGATGAAGGCTCAAGGATCATGGTGGTTGCAAACAAGGAGTAAACATGGTGTGCATATGTTACAGACTGCCCAGTAAAGAAGACAAAGTGGACAAAGCCTTCTTTATACAACTGAAAGAAGCCTCACAATTACAGTGCCCACTCTCATGGGGGAACTTTGAGACATTTACTGGAAGAGCAGAACAGCAGGTCACAGGCAATCTGGAAAGCATCAAAGACTTTTTTCTGCAGGCACTCCTTTAGGTAGACAAAGCATACTGCTGGCTGTAGTATAAATCAAGGAAGAACTGGCTAGGGACATGAAAGCTGATGGCAATCTTAGCTAGAGTGACTATGAGGTGAGCTAAGAATTTAAGATACTGAGGAAAACAAGGAAGGCAAATAGTTGAATAAACAACCTGGATTTCAGAGCAGCAGTCTTCGCTTGTTCAAGAAATTGGTAAGTAGTAGCCTTTGGGAGAATGAATTTAAATGCCAAGGGACTCATTGAAATCACTGAAATTGAAAGACAACCTCTTTAAAGCTTGTCAGCGATCCACTGCAATGTGAAAGAAAACAAGAAGGTAAGGCATGAGGCAAATTTGGCTGAATGGATAAGTCTGGAGTTAGCTTAGACTTAAAATGCCATGTAGAGATGGTGTAAGCAGGAACAGGCTCCCTGGGAGGAACAGAGGAGGAATACAAGGAGGAAGCTAAGAAGTCCACAGCTTGGATGGAGTACCTGCAGGGGATGGGAAATCTGCAAGGGATGGGGAAGGCAACAGAGATTCTGCAGATATGTCACAAGTAAAAGGGAACAAGGAGAATGCAGAACAGGGCAAGGAGACCTCAAAATGCAAGACAAGAGAACCACTGAAGTACTCAGTATCTTACTTGCCTTAGTCTTCACTGGCAAGGCTTGCTCTGAAGCACCCCATGTCACCACTTAGTACTTTCTCTTCTTCAAACTGCTTCTCATTAGTAAGAGGTGACTGAATTAAGCACTACTTATATAGATTAGATACATGTAAGTAAATGGGACAAGAGAGGATTCATCTGAACATGCAGAAGGCACAGGCCAAGATAATAGTAAGGCCGCCCTCTCTAGCCTTTGACAGGTCATGTTGACTGGAGTAGGCAAAAGTTACACTCACCCTCAAAAGTGAAAAGCAGGACAATCCAGTTTCATTCCCAAGGACAATCACACAGCAAGCCCTCATGGAAACTATTTCCAGCTTATGAACAGCAAAAAGGTGACTGGAACAACTACCATGAATCTAGCAGGAGCAAACCATGACTGACCAACCTGACTGCCTTCTAGGATGGAATCTGGAGGAAATACAGTTTTCGTTTTACTTCAGCAAGGCTTTTAACATAGCCTCCCTTTATGCCTGCAGTTAACTACCCAGACAAAACTGTTGTGGTTTAGCCCTAAGCCAGCAAGAAAAAGAGCCATGTGGCTGCTTGATTCAGCCTTGGCAAGCAAACAGAACCACTCCTCCCTCTCTCCACCTGTGGGATGAGGAGGATTAAAAAAGAGTACAACTTGTGCTGCAATAAAAATGGTTTGATGGAACAGCAAATGAAGACGAAAAACAATAACAAAAACAATAAAAGAATATACAGAATAGGTGATACACAATGCATATCACTCACTGCCCAGAAATCAATGACCATGCTCACTCCTGATCCAGAATCCACAAGTCAAGCCAGGAACTGCACTGAGGGGATCAAGCCAAGGGACTGCATCCCCCCACTGCACCACCCATCCCCCTTATATATACCATGCATGACATACGGCATCAAATTTTGCCAGTCTAAGCCAGATGGGCTGGATGTGTCCCTTCCAAGCTTCCTGTGAAAATTAAGCTTTCCACACCAAACTTATGAAATTAGTCCTTTCCTAGCTGGAATCAGGACACAAGTGCTCTATAAGCTACGTTAAACCTGGCTGGATCACCAGGCTCAAAATGTTGTGGCTGAAGATTCAAAGTCTTGCAGCTGATTACAAGCCAATTCTGTTTAACATCGTCATCAGTAACACAGGCCACATGATGGGTAGCACCCTCAGCAAGTCTGCAGGTGAAACCAAGCTGGGGGAAGCTGTTAATGCTCTGATGAGGCAAGCTAACATTTAGAGAAACTTCAGCACAGCAGAGAAGCTGGATGATGAGAACCTTAAGAAGTTCAAAAGGCAAGATGGACTCAGACAGACAATCCCACTCAGTATCACATCTGGGGACCAACTGGCTAGAAAGACTTGTTTATTTGGACATAAGAAAAACCAGCTTCCTCACAGGACCAGTTAAGCCCTGGCATGGGAGCCCAGCAGGGTTAGACTGTGTATCCCTGATTCTTAATATTTGGCTCAACAGCCTCATGTGACTTGGAGTTAGTTCTGCTTTGAGCAGGGGATGCACCAGATGACTTTTGGACCTCCTTTTCAATGTGAATTATTCTGTCTGCTTATTCCTCCCTCCCCCAAGAAAAAAAGGATTAATTTCTTGTCTTCAACCTTAGAAACAATTCTCAAGAGACATTTGAAATGTCTGCACCAGTTGTGGTCCAAAAAAATAAATAGTGGCCAGTTTCCACACCGAGATATTAAATTTTCATGAACTTAGATATGGTCAAACACTATTCTGATATTGAAGAATAAAATGTGCAGTATCAGTTAGACTGTGAGAAAACAGCTGGTAGTGCTTTTACTAGGGAGAATGGTCTCCTGTTTTCTTTACTGAAGTCCCTTAATAGGACAATTGGGAATATATAACCTATTAAAGCTCAGCTATGGACATATTTATGGCTTCCCTCAGGGTTAAACCCCCGATTTAAAAAATTATTGGGCTCAGTGCCGAAAAAAGTCCCTCAGGGAAAGTGCATTTCAGTTCAGAATTGTTTCTTTAGTCCCATAGACATTTACAAAGAAGCATAGCAAATCTACTCTTTTTTGGTGGCTAAGTTTTAACATATCATTCATAAAGCAGGTAAGCGTAGCTGAAGTTCATTCTGTCTTCCCCTTGCCTCACTGTCAGCTCTGGCCATTCCCCTTAACAACCGGTTGGTAATCAGCACCTAAATTACAGGTACTGAATTGATTTGCACTGCCCAACATGCTCCTGACAGCAGCAATCACACCCTGAAGATCTGCAAGTCACAGGAATACCACAGACAGAAAGAAAAAAAATCACATTTTGACACGTTTTATTCTCTTTCCTTTCACCCACAGACGTCAAGCTCCTCCTGTTTCTGCACTGGGAGTTTCCCAACAGCTGTTGAACTGAACACTTTTACTACCACTTTGGGCATCAATAAAAGCTTTATTTACTGTTGTCTTCCTACATTTAGGAGATGACATCCCTTGGTGACTATTGCTGAAATCATAGAATCATAAGGTTGGAAGAGACCTCTGAGATCACAGAGTCCAACTGTGCCTGTCTCCCTACTAAACCATGAACCTAAGAAACTCATCCACCCGTCTTTTAAACACCTCCAGGGACGGTGACTCCACCACCTCCCTGGGCAGCCTGTTCCAATCCCTGACCACCCTTTCAGTGAAGAAATTCTTCCTAATGTCCAGTCTAAACCTCCCCTGGCACATGCTGTGCAGTCTCTCTACGGCAAAAACATCCTTTTCAATAAAGACTATGCTGTGAGTGACATCAGATCATAATACCTTTCCTGAATGTTGTGGAGAACGGTGAGGACAAATTCCATTACTTCTGTCACACAAGAGACCAATGCAGATGATTCCCCAACCTCATTTGGTCTGTTTGTACTGTTTTATTTGGCCTTAAAAATCAAACAAAGCAAAAAACCCCCCATGAATCTTTACCTAGCCATGCTGCTATTTCAATCAATAGCGAAGCCTAGTCATGACCACTCGAGCTGGTGCTCCTAAGTATTGTGTTTACCTTCTTTATAAGACGACTAAGCACTGCTCTCTCCACCAAAGCCACAGCACACCTCAGGAGTTCAAAACATTTTAACAGAAGCAATGCAATTTAGGCTTCAAAGTCCAGTTACCTTTAGCATTTAAACTGTCTACATGATACAAGCTTTGTTTGATAAAAATATTACCCAGCAATGTAAAACAAAAGCAACTGAGAAAAGAGAGATTATAGACTGAACAGTGACTCAGCTTCCCCGCAGGTAACTTCCTCACTTCTCAGCTGTTCATCCTGTGCTCATCACCAGTTGTGTGCCCCTGATGCCAACTGACGGACACAGGGCTGAGCCACCTATATACTCTCAGCACACCATGATCCAAAGCAATGGGAAGAGTGGCAGATGAATGAACAAATCGAGAGTCAAAACATGAGTACGTGTATGACCCACTCTTGTTTATATATATACAGGCCCACTGGCTACGTATCTGACCACATTATGTTGTAATGTGTGTGGCCAACTCTCTGCTACCCATAAAATGTCTTTCTAGACTAAAACGCTCTAAAAACCCTACGAGAAACAGCTTGGTTCTACAAGCACCATGCTGCTGTTCTTAGGTAAACTAGTGAAAAATGCACAGACAGTCCCATGCAAATCAACTTATATCTGGTGAGGAGGAACACAAAAGCCTAAAACTGTCCCTCTGCAGAGAGACCAGGGAGCATTCTCCCTGCAACTCCCCCAGGTTTTGTTTTGTTCTGTGTCTGAATTAAGATGCCTGCTGAGACTGAGCTGGCTGCCTCCCAGGTCTCACCCACCCAAATCCCATGGTCACAATCAGCCAAACCACCGCAGTCAGCTAAGGGTGCGGGTACTTGACAAAGAAGCTCATCCACAGCCTCATTTCCCCACCTCAGCCTCCAAGAGTCACATGAGATTTCTGCAACTTCCTACCCAGGAGCAGTTCCCGCACTGCCCATAAATTAGCACAGCTTTTCAGGCAAGGCCGCCTGCAGCACCACCATGATCACACCTAGATTTTGCTTTCTGAAGGCTCAGGAAGCCTTCTCAATAGACTTCAGAGCACCGGGTGCTCTTAGAATCCTGGCCAGTCAAACAAGCACATATGCTTGTAACTTGGTCTCCGCATGGGAACTGGTATTTTCATTTCAATTAAGAAGTCAGACTTTTCTTTACATGAGAGGAATACTCTACAATATGTAAGAATATTTGGGTTTTATACAAGTGAATTCTCTGATTAGAAACTAAGAAAAAAATACCTTATAAGCCTGCATTTTGTAGGTGGTGAGCTAGCCCAAACATAATTCAAATCAACCTGAATCACCCCGTCTCAAGCAGTTAAAACAGAAGAGCTATTTCACTTTTTATATATAAAGCTCTGAAGTGTTTATTGGAAAAAAGACATAAACCAAAAGAACGACATTTTTAAGATAAGCCCATTAAACAAACTTGAAATGTTTGTGGAGTGAGATGAATGCAGATCATTCCACTTCTTAAATCAAACTTCTTCCAAGTCAAGCAGCACAAACAACTTTATATCCAGACAGTTAAATCTTTCAAAGTCAACAGTTTCAACCTGTAATGCTTTCAACCTGTAACTATATATATGAATTAACCTTGGTTTTCAACAGGAGATTACCAATGAAGTACAAATTCAGAGGCCAATTCTGAGCACACTTAACTGTTTTAAATTATTTTAATTATGTGCACAAATATCTGCAGAAAAGAGCCTCATTTTGATTTAGCTTCTTTCAGAATAATAGAATTCCAAATTGCTTTGGAGTTACATTAACACCAGGCTAAATTGAAGCTGTCAAATATCTGGGAGGAAGAAGAGGCACAACAGAGAAAATGTATTCTGGTCATGTCTGATAATGTAAGCCAAAAGGTGACAGGAGTGACAGAATGAAGCTGTAAAAGCAATATTTGTTACATTACTATTAACTTCACAATAATTTAGGTGAAGTTGCAAATACTGGACAATCACAGTTTCCCCATCAGAAATCCACTCCCCATTCTGCCCATGTCCTCTGTGCCAGTTCTGTTGCCTCCAACAAATCCTCTTTCTTCTCCACTTGCATCCCCTGCTGCCTTGATTTATCTCAGTGACAGTGTGGGAAGAGGAAAGGAAACATTTGCTTCCTTCCTGCTTCATTGCTTCCTGGAACTGGTAGCCTTCCCCTCAATCCCTACCCTCTTCCTGCAGGAGATGAAGATGCATTTTCCCTCTGCCACCAGGTGAGTTCCAGGTCAGCCACTGGAATTCTACATAACCATAACTCAGACCTTGGTCCTGTGCCTAGGGACAGAACATGAGGAGTTTGCACTGTCTTGCCTTATCAGGCTGTTATTGCAAGCAAAGTTGTGTGTCAAAGGGGTAGTCTGAGAAACCAGGTAAGCGCACAGTAATTTGTATGCAAACATTTTAACATATTTTGTATTAACATTTTAACTACTTTGTATTAAAAGCACTTCCAAGTCGTATTTTGTCAACCTCTGTCAGACATAGGTTTCTAAGACTACTTCTGCCATAAGTGAACCTCTGCATTCCTCAGCCTAAACATCTCAGCTGGAGCACCTTAATCCATATCAAATGTCACAGCAGAAGTACAATAGATGCACCAGCTACTAGATCAATGGACAGAGTCTAGAGCTGCACATAGCCAAGCACAAAATACTCAAATCCCAGCACAAAGTAACTGTTCTGATCAATGTAATACAGAAGAGAGTTTACCCTTCAGAGAATCACAGAATAGCTGAGTTTGGAGAAAACTTCTGGAGGTCATCTGACCCAATTCCCCCTTCTCCTATGTCCACAGAGAAGTAAACAAAAGCAAGAAAAATGTTTGCATAAATCACTAGAAGTCATTGAAGACTGCTCAAAAAACCCTATATAAACTGGCTTCTTACCTAGGAAGAAACTGGTAGTCCCTCAGTCTGAAGATGGCATCCCATATCTAGTGACCAACTTTCAGACTCGATGTTTTTGTCCTTCTTATAACAAATCTTATGCACAAGAAAGGATTTTAAGCAACCGCTTACTGTTGTTCCTCTAACATCTCCTTATCAACTATGAAATACTTCCCAGGATCACTTTGTTTTGTGCTCTTGAGCATGACTACGGTTGTCTACAATGGGAGCCTGTGACTGTTGACACTGCCAGTCATCTCCATGGCCGTGATGGACTGCTCTTGACTCAGGCTGAAGCTATTACCACTTTAACTTGTACTTTAAGAGGCAGTTTGTGGACTATGGCAGTGTCTGCACTTGGAAAGTGTTTCTGGTCACTAGACAGTCAAGATCAGGACCTTACTTAAGCATTGCTTCTTTCCTATAAGGGACAGGTTGGAAGGTGAGGAAGGATCTACTTGGCTTTAAGGCCTAACATAACTGGCAATTATCACAGTACAACAGGCAAGCTTGGCTAAAAATCTGATTAGATTAGTCATTATTCAATTCATACTAATACATTTAGTGTATATAGAAGTACCCACATCCAGTCTCTCATAGCTCTCTCCTGCAAAGGCAAAGGCCAGCTCCTGTTGCTCTTAGAACACTACATAAGTTAATTCCACATTTCAAATTCTTCATAGTCTGTTAAAAAAAGTACGGGAATAAGAAGAAAACATGCTGTAATTATATTTCTAGCTCTCCAGATAGTGTGAGCATGTTCACAACTATGGACATCACAAGACCAATTCTGCTTAAGAAACTATTCTTTAATAGAAAATTAGCACATACTGCCCTCCTGAGAGCATGTTTCCCCTCTCACTTGGTAACTACCTCACTGTCCTGTAATTATTTGTGTAGGAGGAGGTGCTATAATGTTTTCCAAGACACTGTTAAGTGTAGATAGCCTCCCACCTCTTCCCAGTCAAACCACCTACAGACAAATTTCCTTGCAGACTTCATACAGGCGGCACACAAAAGGCAGCACAGTGAAGCAGTACGCAAATGGTGGGGGCTTTCCAAGGTCCCCAGATTACTAGACTCCAAAAGCTCGCCATTACATGAATTATTGGTTTCATCAATGTAAGTTCTAAAAAAGCCAGAGTTTACTCAGAAAAATACAAGATTAACACCACTGGAAACCTGAAAAAGGGCTGCAACAACAGGCCATAGGACAGAGCAGAGCTTATCAATTCCCACTTTTAATCAGATCAGTGGAGACCTTGCCCGACCCCACAGTGGCAGCAGGGCAAGCTGTGAGCAGCAGCACTGCTCACATCTTCTCCTAGCCTCCATGGCCACAAGAGCCATACTCAGAAGCTCTGCCGAGCACGTGTTAGGCCACCGGATTTCCTGAAGACAGCTGAATTCAAACAGCATGTGAAACATTTTTGCATTATAGATATCGAAGTGATACTTCCATATAGATATGGAAAAGATCGTGTTGTGGTGAGAGAATCAGTAGGTGTCCCTTCCCCACTGTATTTTCCAAATATGATCTAAACTTCTTAGCTGTACTCAGAAGAAAAAGTGGAGGAGAAAGGCAGTGGTATCACCTGTGCATATACCAGATGCAAAAAAACCTGCAACCCTGTGAGACATTTGTGAATTGCACTGAAAATTTTAAAAGGTGCAAGAGCATTAAAACTTTTAAAATACACCCTACAATAAACCACAAAAAAAATTGTTTTCATTTGTTCAGTCAAGTGAAATGGTAAAGATGATTTCATGATGGTTTGTGAGCAGACATGTAGAATAAGGCTTCCCTCCCCTATCAGGCTAAAAAATGAGGAGGATTCATGAAACAATAACTTCAACTCAAGCTTACGAAAATTACTAAATTGGCTTTTATTTCTGACACAGCAGAAGTAACTACCAATTTTAAAAAATAATCTTTACATCAGGATTGACCAAGCATCTAAAGCATATGGTTTAAGGATCATCAGAAGTTTCAACAGCAGACTGAACACAACACTACGGCTTGCATGATGCAGGTCAAGCACTGTGATAGTCAGACTGCTATAGCCTGCTCATATACGAATTTCTGTATCACATTAATACACAACCTTGTATTTCATAGACAACTATAATCAAAAGACAATTCAGCTATCTCATCACTTTGAAATAAAATACTTCAGACAGAGCTGTAGCTACAGTTTTTCACTAGAATTCAACAAATAATTACTTCCAGCTTTTGCATTTTGGGGAACACTGCAAACGGATCTACTATACTATTTTTTTCTTTTTGCTCTGCAAGCTCATTGCTGCTTGGTTCAGATGCATCAGAGATCTCTATCAGATCTGACATTTTAGTTAAACACTAGTCTCAGAAGTACCGTATTAGCTATTTTTCTGCTTAATTCAAGGATAAGCATACAGGAATGCTACCATTTCAGCAAGGAAAAAATAGCAAGAGGTATATCTGACTCTAAGCTTAAAATTAATATGCCAGGAATAGTTTGGGACTAATTTTATTCCAGCACCAGCTTAGTTTGGCTGAGTATGTCATCAGCATCCAAGTCATATTTCCTGGGGCAACCAGCAGCACTTCATCTGTGAGCCAATATCTTTGGGACTAGCAAGAAGCTGTGATGACCCTTGGCAGCTCTGTTAGGCATGGGAAATGGCATCTCCCCACAGTGACTGCCTTCTGATTATAATTCTTGTTCATAACCCTAATGCTACTATTGACAGGACAGCCTTGAAGGGCAATATGCACTGAGAAGGCTTATAAAAAGAGAACAGACTGTTGATCTGTTCATATCTCTTACTCTCCACGCAGAGAAACATACAGCATTACTTATGTATAGCCACAAGTACTTCAATCAAATCAGACAACCTCTGCTCCTTGTGTTTTTACTTATTTGATTTTTTTTCATTAAAAAACCCTTAATACTCTTGCTAACAAGAGCAGTTCCCTTGAAATAATTGGTTATGATTACACAGATCTCTCTCTTTTTTCTTACTGCATCTTTTCAGCAACACAGAATGGTTTGGATACTTGATTTTGCATTTCTCCCATCTCTTGACTTACTAGCATCTCTTGCCTCTTCTCTCTTCTTTGATGTACATTTTTTCTCTGGCACATACAGCACAGCCCTTTCCTAACTCATGGCTGCATTGACCTATGTATTAGTGCAAGTATAGTTTTCATTTCATTATGTTATCCTTTCTCTCTTTTTTTATTAAAAACAAACCCCCACAACAAACCAACAATACAATATTTTCTTATTAAATCTAAGCATCATTACCAAACAGTTCTAATGATCTTGTATCTGACAAAAACTACTTGCACAGTGTATGGTTTCTGCATCTTTATCCATTATTTTAACGTCAAGAAAAAGAAAACCAGGAGGTGCGGCTGGATAAAATGAAATTGCATTGCAAAGCCAGTCTAAGAATGATGCCTTAAAATAATTTTCTTATACCTGAAGATCTCTAAGAAAGTTACTGCAATCTGAAATGGTCTCCACAAGAACTTCAAATGCAAGGTTTTTCAATTGTTTGTACAAGCATCAGACTCCTGCAAGGACACCTACAACATAGAGAATAAGGACTCCTCCTGCACTGTAATGAATACACTGACAGTTGGTTTATCAGCAGTCCAGAATGGGCTGTCCTAGGGATGACACTGACAGTTTTCTATTACCATGCAAGCAAACAAGGCTAGATTCTTTTTAATTTTCTCAGTCACTGAGCTTGAAAAGCAAGGACAAATCTGAGCAGCTAATCTGATTCTTTAAGGAGAAACTTAAGAAAGCAGGTGGGAGAAACATTATTCTCTCTTCTGAGTCAGTTTGCAAATGCTTTTACATATAAACCCTCTTAAAAGACCATTTAAAATAAGCTATATAAAATCATATAAAGACTATATAAAATCAGCTAACTGACTACACCAAGGCTGAGAGATAACAGAAGGATGTAAAATACTGCAAAGGAAGAGGAGGAAGACAGAAGCAAGTAAGGTGTTATATTTTGACCACTCCCCTTGCTCTGCACTTTTTCTTATAATTTGGTTGCATCGAATCTTCACATCAGACATTATTTTACTTCTACGTATTGCCTGGCACATTTTACAAACTGCTACCAACAAAGTAATCCCCTTAGCCACTGCACTGAATGCAAGACTTATCTCCTGAGACCAGGTGCTCTAGAAGAAGTCTCTCATGCAAAATCTCCTCAGCTACAAGCAAAGACACTCTAATGCTTGACTTCAGGTTTACTAGAGAAAAATAATGAAATATTTTCCCTCGAGATGTGAATGGTAAACACTATATCACCTTTACTGAAGCACATTTTGCCAGCAAACATCCAGAAAACCAGCCCTAAGTACTTGAATCCTAGGCATTAGGGACATCTGTCCAGCACAGGGAGTTCCCCACAGTCAGTTTGTAACTAAACAGAGTGCAAAAGAACAGGCAAGCAGAGCAGTGTCACCAGGAAAAAGTCCACAGGCTTATTCAGCTGGGCGTAAATAACTGTTCCACTAAGATACCACACCAAGGTGCTACTGGCCCTTTCAAGCCCAGAGGTCTGCAAATCCAGCATAGCTCTACTTTACCATGTACAGCCACTGTTTTACAATATGACTCCCTGGGAAAGGACTACAGAGGAAAAAACCTATCTTGGAGGCCTTTCTCCTCCTCATAATCACTATTTGTCTTTTTACATATGACTGCAGAGCAAGGAAAAAAAATCTCCTTCAAAAACTTTGCATGTAGCACTTCCAGATCTCTCTGGCTTTTGTACAATATTGGCTGCATGGCATCATGAACCATCTCTGGGGGCTAGCAGGCTCTGAGTCTGTCTTCATCTGATGGTCCATGATGAGATAGAAGTATAAGATAATTTGCTATCCCTTCTTCCCCACAGGTTGACAACCTGACTAAATAAGGTTAAATCCTAAATATGAGGTCTAATTATATCCCTTCCAAATTTTTCATTATCTTAATTATAACTCTGAATAACCTTCCTATCCACCTAAGTGACTCATTTCATTTTTTACTTTGAAGATCAAGTGATAACACAAAAGAACGGGAAAGGAAACACCGCAAAACACAAAAGACCTAAAGAAATGTCTCAACCTCAACCAAAAGGCAAGAAACATAGAATCATACAATCACAGAATCACAAGGTTGGAAGAGACCTCTGAGATCATCAAGTCCAACTGTGCTTGTTTCCCTACTAAACCATGTCCCTAAGGAAATCATCCACCCATCTTTTAAACACCTCCAGGGATGGCGACTCCACCACCTCCCTGGGCAGCTGTGCCAATCCCTGACCACCCTTTCAGTGAAGAAATTCTTCCGAATGTCCAGTCTAAACCTCCCCTGGTGCAACTTGCAGCCATTTCCTCTTGTCCTATCGCTTGTCACTTGTGAGAAGAGACCAGCACCCACCCCGTCACAACCTCCTTTCAGGGACTTACAGACAGTGATGAGGCCTCCCCTCAGCCTCCTCTTCTCCAGGCTAAACATCCCTAATTCCTTCAGTCTCTTCTCATAGGACTTATTCTCCAGCCCCCTCACCAGCCTTGTTGCCCTTCTCTGCATACGCTCCAGCCCCTCAATATCCTTGCTGTAGTGAGGGGCCCAAAACTGAACCCAGCACTCGAGGTGCGGCCTCACCGGTGCTGAGCACAGGGGCACAGTCACCTCCCTGCTCCTGCTGGCCACGCTGTGTCTGACACAGGCCAAGATGCCATTGGCTCTCTTGGCCACCTGGGCCACTGCTGGCTCATGTTCAGCTGCTGTCAAATAACACCCCCAGGTCCTTCTCTGCCAGGCAGTTCTCCAGCTGCTCTTCCCCAAACCTATAACGCTGCACAGGGTTGTTTCCCAAGTGCAGGACTCTGCACTTGGCCCTGTTGAACCTCATCCCGTTGGTCTCAGCCCATCGATCCAGCCTGTTCAGATCTCTCTGCAGAGCCTCCCTTCCTTCAAGCAGATCCACACTTCCACCCAGCTTGGTGTCATCAGCAAACTTGCTGAGGGTGCAGTCGATGCCTTCCTTGAGATCATTGATAAAGATGTTGAACAGGACTGGACCCAGCACTGAACCCTGGGGAACACCGCTCGTTACTGGTTTCCGACTGGATTTAACTCCATTTACCACAACCCTTTGGGCCCGGCCATCCAGCCAGTTCTTTACCCAGCAGAGGCTGTGCCTGTCCAGGCCAATGGCAGCCAGTTTCTCCAGCAGGATTCATTTGGATCCTATTTCAGTTGGTAGATCAAATTAGAGAAAACCCCCCCACTAATACAAGAGCTACTTGTGGAAGAGTGTAGGATTGCAAAGTGTGTCTCTCAGCTGTATTACCTGGTGCACATCCTCTCTGGTCCAGGAACACAAAGAGACCAATAATTTCTTGATGCAAACAGCACGGTGACAAGTAAAGACACACAGAACAAACTGTCAGTGCCTGCCTTTTACTTGTCTCTTCTACCATCACTGAGCAGGCAATTTAAAGCCCTACATGATCGATCAACTTTGAGCCCTGGCAAACACACTGTGCCTAGCAATCCAATTCCAATCCAGTTCTTTTTGCATTATTTGTTGCTAGCAGTAATCCTGCTTAATTCAATATAGCAATCAAATAAGCTACTATACAATACAGAGGACTATAAGAAATGAATGAAACAAGTTATAAAACAGCAGTATTCCATTTCCTAAATTTCCAGTCTCCAATCCACATCAGATTCCCAGTTGGTATTTATCAGCGTAGCTCTAATGACCCACTAGGCCAATTCAGACTTCTGCAGATCTGGCTGTTAGTGTTTACCATTTAGCATTTAGAAGTCAATGAAAAAGCACAGGCAGTACTATTGATTAACTGAATGAACAGACAACTGATCTGCACTTTGTCAAGATTCAGGATACATCAAATTTACACTGGATATGCTCATATCTTTAAAACCAATAATTAGTTTAGCTGTTTTATAGTAAAACTACATAAACACAACATTTCATAGTAATTTTCTGACATGTAACTGGATACTATCCTCATCCTCCAACTCATTTCAGCTGTTTTTATTCCCCTGGTTTAAAAGTTAACTGTGACACGTTAAAACTTATAAATTAATAAGTGTATTTTAAGGACCTTTCAAAACTTCCAAACATGGGATATTTTCAGTCTTGAAGGTACCCATAAAAAGCGGCATGTTTTCTCTGAACATCACAGCAATGACTGCAGTCCAACTTCCCTTATCCTATTTTGATTTGAACATGACACTTCCTCAATTTGGAAGTCAAAATATTATCTACAATTAAACCCACACCTGGTGATACTGGTAAAGCTGACGACATTGGTAAAGCTGATGCTGATGACGCCAGCTCAAATTCTTTCATACTGCCTTTGAATTCCCTAATATCTTGTGTGTTATCCATTTTTTTCTGAGTAGAGATTGCCCTTATTACTCAGGCAGGCATATCACAGAACAAACTGCCTTAACATCCCCTTCCCCTCCACTCTCTAGAACTATGCCAAGTTGGATATTTATTATTTCAAGGCATTTACAAGGACTTGCTCAAGCCAGCCCATTTCTGATCCAGTTGTGAGAGAATGTGAGTGGCTTGTGTGAAAGACCCTTTGTTTTAAACTATTAAGTAATTCTTCAGTAAAATGGCAGTGGCAGACAGTGTCTCAGTTTGACAGTCCCACTCCACAGCCAAACACAATAGCAGCTGTTCCACACTGCTATTATTGCCGTTTTCAAGGAGACTGTCAAAGCTGAGTCTGTCAGACAATGTCTTTTTCTTTTTTTTCATCTCTGCCTTTCTCCCAGTTATAGTCATATATGTTAATTCAGGAATTGGACAAATTTGGGTAACAGATCTTTCAAAAAATAAAATCCTCGTTATTTCTTTTAGGAGTGGTTGTGATGGGAAAAAACCAATCCAGCAAGCTGCTTGCAATTATCCGAAAGCAGACTGAGTTGAACAGAGACCTAGAGCTTTGTATTTAACTTGTTTAAAAAGCTTTTTCATAACCTTAACCATTCTGTTGGATGCAGAACTGCCCTCCTACCAGGATATCACTGAAGCTGTGGAGCACATGGAGCCAAAGTTGTAGGACCCCTCATCCCTCTGACACAGTCATGTCCCAGACAGCAGTGTTGAAGACCAATTTAGCAGTTAGCTTTGATGGGAATATCTTCATTGATCAATTGTCACTTCTGTAAAATGGAGGATATTAATACACTCTCTTCCATTAAAAGTCTCCCACTAAAAAGCGCAGTATAGGAACTAGATGTTGCTGAATTTTTACTTGAGGCAGAACTTGGTGTAAGTAGACCCTCAGTCAACAATATTTTTGTTAATGCTGGTCATGGGCCCTAAGGATATCCCTCTTGCCCACAAGCGCCACCTTGCAGCATTGTCACCCTCTACCCCACAAATCCACACACCTTGGGCAGCCCCTCGGCATTGCTGCCAGTTCAACAAGTCAAACCAGCCACAATGGCAGCTGCAGAGTCTGTGTATCACCCTTGGAGGGACATAGTGGTCCAGATGGTGCTGCAAGGAGGGCATGGACCTCCCTTCCCACCCCAGTGGCATCGTCACTGATGGGACAGATCCCACACGCAACCCAAGATGCCTTTCTGCAGAAGTTCAGTTTTGCACTGTGCTCACAATTGTAAAACATTCACCCTTGCATACAGTGAAAATGTTTGATATTTTAAGAAGAAAGTATCAAAATAATTGCATGGCAAATTATTTCTCACATACGACATAATCCTCTGTTACTAGTAACATCACTGACAAACAAAGGCCCCTTTTCTCAGAGGGCATGTTTTGAAATCTAAACATATTCATCAAAAATTAAAATTTGCAGGAAGCTCCTAAATCTGTTCTTGCGACTGGCAATCAGCCATTTTGTACATTATGTTACTGACATACTTTAATTAGCTCTAATTCACACATTATAATCACTGTCTAGAAAATTTGCAATGCACTTGTTATGAGGCAGTTTTGCATCTTTATCAACACACAGTTGCTTTAATGTTATAGAAGTCATGCAACAAAAAAGATCTATTTTCGCATCACGGATTATGACATACCTGTCTTCCAATTAAGTACTCTGTTTTTCAAAGCCGTTTGCAAACAAATAGCTAAAAGTGTTAAAATGTCTTTTCAATGAACACAAAAAAAACAGGGAAGAAGTAATTCCTTTACTACAGGGAGTAGTATTTTGTTAAAATATATCTCAAAAGGACACAGAAACCAGTCTTCTCCAGTTCCTTTGAAAAAACCTCTAAGCATACACTTCTACCTTTCTGTTCCGAAGGACCTCTGAAACTCTGCCTTGCAGGAGTCTGTCTGTAGCTGGGAGTCAATGACATCTAGGCTCCTCCAAGTGAGACAGACAGTTTTCTGCCTGGCAGTGCTTAACTACAATGTACAGTATCCTTGCTATTGAAGAGGAAGCAATTTAAAATTGAAATTAAAGATTCCTACCATTTGTAATAGCAACATAGCTGTTGGTGTTACTAAAGTTCAGATCTCATTATTATACAGTTCTTCAACACCCACAGCTGATTTCCGAACATTTTTCCAGGTAGATTCAATTCAACCCAGTTATCAGCTGCAGAGTTTTGTGAATTTGCTTGATCTGCTAGGTGAACCATAATTTCCCCTAAGTAGTAAGAATAAAAAGCAAATCAGGTGTAGGTGAATGAAAGCCAAAGGAATAATCAGCACAAAACCTTGAGAAGAAAAGCTTCTGAATCACAAGCGATTCTGTCTGGGCAGAGACTAGCAATACAATAGCTTCTTTATTTGCTGAAGTGCACTTCAAGCACAGGTACTTCGCACTCCATGTGCTTAGCTGTCCAAAGGAAAATATAATTCCAGAATTGCACCTGATCCCCAAGCAAAAGATACATTCTGCATTTTGCCTTCTTTCACTAACATATCTCTCTCTGTGCACGGGTATGAATTCACATTAAACACTAATTGTTTCCTTCTTCCACAAGTAAGCCTCCTTTGAAGAACTCCAGAAACAAGAAAAGTGGTTTCTGTAAAAAAACAAAACAAACCAACACCAGAAAGCCAAGTTTCATGGCACTGATTGATTTGCACAGCAGCAACAGAGAGGCATGCAAGAGCATTGCACTCTGGACAGTAAATTAAGCATTCATGGATGATGAGGCAAGTATGAACGCAGCTGCCAGGCACAGGTTTGTGTATGGTGCCACTCATAAACAGTGCACAGAGATGAACAGGAGACATATGGCAACTGATCTATGCTTAAATCCACCCCTGTTCACTGCATGCTGTATTTAGTGGCTGCACACAGGCGCAACACCCAAAAAGCTCACTCAGACTGTGCAGCAAGAAGAGCTGCAACAGGAGCAGAATCTGATCCTGAGCGTAGGAGGAAAATTAATAGTGAGCAGAACTGTAGTCGCCACCCTCATGTCACCAGTTAACAGTTTTGCTGGTATGTGACCTTTTGTTTGCCATCAAATCATCCCCCTAGCAGCGAAATCGTATGTTTGTCTATTCATCAGATCATCTGAACATTCAAACCACCTGTTCACGTACACAAAGGCTGTTTGGATCCTTCCTGCCCTCCTTTGTGGCAGCTCAATAACTAAGACAGGGAGCAAAAAAACCTGCACAGCCAGAGGGGAAAGAGATGTCAGCAGAGCACACTTATATATGGAGAAAATTAGTCTGGAAACTCAGTGACTAGTCATTCCTTTTTTGTGAGTGTCATACAAGAAAGATGCTCAGAATAATTACTACAATAGTGATGTTAAAATGTTAATTTGTACAGTACTGTGTGGAGCATGCAGTTCTGACTGACGTTTTGGCTGGAAAAAGAACCTTACTTACCAATCTCCATTTGCTGAATTAAAGCACTAATAGAAGTAGTTTGAAAAAAAATTATGTCACTCTATTTGGAACACACCAGAGGAAATAAATGGGGTTTTTATTATTTCAGTCCTGCAACTGTACAGTGGTACTTAGGAATAGAGAAGATTTCCAGGATCTTGCTATGGGTGGCTTTGAATCTTCAGCATTAAAAATTCAAAATCATGGGAAATCTCTACAAAACTCTAGCAGCAAAACTGCCCCCAGGTGAACACATGCTGTTTGCAGCAGCAGCATTGTGTTGGGTAATTTCATTACACAAATGAACATCCATTTAGCTGGTCCATGTTTATCAACCCATCCACCTCACTCAGTTGTAGCAGCTTAAAACTAAGCATCTCATCAAAATTGGTTCTGGTCATTTAAATTCCTGTAGAGATAAGAAAATGAGAGGGACCTCTGGTGTATATTTACCTTGTCCAGATATAGGCATCTAAATATAAGTTAGGTTAATTCATCAGCAGAGGTGATTATTTTTCTCCATTCTTTAAATGAGACAAACAGCTCACTTCAGGCAGCTAAACCAGGTGAGAGGAAACTCAGCATACATACCTCTGCTATGAATGAATGCATCTTTAAGGGGTGGGAAATATTATCCCTGTATTACTAATGGGCAAGTTAGGGTCTTGAGAGGCTGAAAGTTGTACCTTACAAGGATTTGAAGTCCCTCTACATGGAATTTAGAAGTTTAAAGTCTAAAACTATGCTGCTAAAAACCCTTCTGCGGCAGACAAGTGAAAAGTAGAAAGCCTTACTTCTTACCACAGCATTTCCCAATAAGTGAGAGCTGCACAGAAATGAGTCAGTCTCATGGATGAACAGCTCAGTGCCCAAACAGCATAAAATCCCCTTTTGGATGCACAAATGTAAAGTGTCCTTGCTCTAAATCCCTATTTAAGAACTAAGCTGTAAGCACACACAAGAGAACATCAAAGACCTGATGATGCTCAGTAACACCAAACATCAGGCCACATGGTCCAGAAGAAGGGATAAGGGGTGGGTGTTGAGGGAGTGTAAAAAACAGTTGAGACTGTAAGAAGGCTGGAAATCCAGGCCCACAGTACTTCAAAGTGAGCTCCAGAAATGTTCAGTTTGTTTTGGTTTGCCTTTTTTTTTTTTCCTTAGTACTCTCCCATATTCAGTGATCTCTCCATATTTTTTTGGTCTCACTAAAGTACAATTATAACAGTGGCTTCTGTATTGCTCAAGACGCCACTGAAAACAATCACAGAAACACTAAGATAATAACTGACAGCGTAAAAAAGGTCACAGCTCATCAATTGCTTGCTAAATGCTTCATGCTTTTACATCACAGTAGAGCTTAATTTTAAGGAAAGAATGGAATAACATTCTCATCCCGAAACTGTGGTTCTACCCCGCAGAAATACAGACAAAAGGATGAGAGAAAAGGTGAAGGTGCTTGTGGGAAATGCTGACTCAGGCTCAAGAGAGGGGGCCATTACTATGGGAACAAAGACAAGAACCAAACCTCCATATCATCCAGGACTCACGGGCTGGGCTGGCAAAAACTGGACTCTGGAACTAGGGGTTAGCACCTTGTGTTTGGTGTGACAGGTGGGGAGGTGTGGATAAGAACAAAAGGAAGAAGAGCCTGCAAGACCAGAGCTGGTGCGAGGAGTTCTACAGAAACACGTATAGGGAAATGCACCATTCCATCCGCATGTTTGCTCTACAAAAGCAGTGTAGGGAGGAAGGTATGTAGCCACACACAGCCCAGAGAGAATCACCACAAACCCTACCTGAGTGCTGTCCATAAGCTACGGGACTGACACCCTGTAGGGAGAAACAGCACATCAACTCATAATGCTTTGTGTCAGACAAAGCAAAATTACAAAACCCATCCTGGTATTTCTCTGCTCATGACATGAAAACAGTGCCCAGATGGCACATCTTTGGTGTTATAAGGGAAATAATCTTTGGGATATGCTCAGCACAATCCAGGCTGGATTCTATTTGATATCCAGACAATGACACTTCCATATTTCACAGATTGAGCTACTCAGACTGTGCTTATTCTTAGAAGGCACAGCATTAGATTAGTGTCAGGTTGTATTTTTATACTTAGCTTGAAGTTTGCTGCTTCCATTTCAGGCCTAGAGAAAAATTTCTACAGCTAAAAGTTTATCCAATTTTTTTCAAATTATATCCACTGGCCCTCAAAAGATATTATCTTCTCTATGTTCCTTGCTCTTGATATTCTTGGAATATTGTAGCCATAATGAATCTACCAAATAGTAGGAAGATATTCAATTTGGTGTCTGTTTGGAGATTTCCCAAAATGATGAAAAATATTAGCATTTAGTTCTCAAATTTACACATCATGCCCAGAAGACCTAAACCCCCAAACTTATAGAATCATATAGTGGTTTGGGTTGGAAGGGTCCGTAAAGATCATTCAGTTCCAGCCCCCCTGCCATGGACAGGGACACCTCCCACCAGCCCAGGCTACTCAAGGCCCCATCCAGCCTGGGCTTGAACACTTCCAAGGAGGGGGCATTCACAACTTCCCTGGGCAACCGTATGCCTCATGACCCTCACGGTGAAGATTTTCTTCCTAATCTCTAATTTAAATGTCTAAAAATCTTCCCTCTTCCAGTTTAAAGCCATTTCCCCTCATCCTATCTCACTTCTTGTGAGAAATAATCTCTTTCACTCAGCTACTCAACTCTACAGGGAATAACTGAAACAATAAATGTGCTCCTACACACTAAAAAAACCCACCATTCCTGAAACAAAACCATCTACTATACAGCAAACCCCAAAATGCTGCCAAAATAATTTGATAACAGACAAAACAGGAAAAAAAAAAAAAAAAGAAATCTCATTAACATGATAAAAAATCTCACTGCCAGCAACAAATTGACCTGGGAACCCTTTGAAAGCATCAAGAAAAACAACATCAGATTGGACACTCTTGGACACAAATTAGGAGCAAAGTCCTGAAAGAGACTATTTCTTCAACAGCAGGAGACTATTAAAAACCCAAACCTTTTAAACTTTTAATAATTTTGTGAACCCTAATGTTATTCATTAAGCTAATCCCATTAAAACCTGATCAACAGGTAACAATCTTGGCTGCCAGCTCTTGATACAGGAAGCAGCATTTGGCAATCTGTGGCAGTAATTTACCTTTTCCTCTGCCAAAAGTCCTCAGAGTGCTCTAATATCTAAAAGGCTCCATCATTAAGATGAGAAAGAAAGCCTAGAAGATGTGTAAACTGTCTTGCTATAGAGCAGGCACTTGATCAAAGGCAAAGCCTCATCTCCTCCAGCCACCTCCCCAACCGCTCCCTGCACGTGTGCACAACTCTTCCTCTTGACATGCTATTGGAATCTGGGGAAGGCAGAAACATTCACAAGCAGCTCATGGTCCAAGACAAAGGAAAGACAGCTATAAATAAAAAACGTTACATTTAGGCAAACATGGTATTTTGTATATGTGCTTATTTCTACCTGCAAGACGTTTTTTTAATCTATTGAAGAACAGCATAGAAGGTCAGCTCAATCTCAGGCTTTCTATGGGTTACATCACCTGGCTTGACTGCGAAATGCCACTTAATATTTCCAAATATAGCCCCTTTTTCTGAAGTCTCTCAGCAAAGGGCTAGACATAAATTTAATTTTTCCTGTTCCCAAACCCAGTTACATTTAGTGGCACATCCCCTTCTATATACTCCCTCCCATTCCTCTCCACTCCCCCTAACCTTCTGTTAGCAGCAAAGAAACAAGAGAAGAGGAGATTATAACTAACATAAGGCACTTTTCAACTGAAGCCTGTTAAAGCATTTTACCAGAAACCTATCAGTTATTTCCTAATAATTATTTATTTATGCCTTTGTACTCCAAAAGACGATAGCTTGTGTCACAAATGGTGCAGAAAACTGACAGAGAGCTACGAGTTTTCTTAACATTGCTGTATTCCTGCTGCAAAAGGTGGCAAGTCTAACAGGCTCTGTTTTTTTCAGAAAACATAATGCAACAGTACAATGGTGAAGTGAAAGGTCAATCTGACCTTCATTTGACAAGTTTTAGACATGAAAGGTTAACGCATACAAAAGATGTTAGCTCCCTCTAAAGAACTACTTTCCAAGCACTGTTTTGTGTACAGAAGCAATGTTTGTGCATAGAATCATGGAATCATTTAGGTTGAAAAAGGCCTTTGAAATCATCAAGTCAAACCATTAACAGCCAAGTCCACCAAAGAACGTCATGAGTACAAGTGAGACAAAATGATATTTTCTGGCTTTAGATAAATCAATGTAGACCTCTCAGGGGATACTTCCATCTATTCAAGCATTTGAAACTGCAAGATTGCTGTAAGACATACCATGCCCACACACTGTGCTCCTCTCCGTGTGTGGGTATGGCTCAGACTGCAGCGCTGGGAGGGCTCATATTCAGCAGCCATCTGCAGGTGTGATAATCCAAGGTGCCTCCCGACTTCTGCGTGTTTCCACCACAGGACAGAAATGGTCTCATCATAACTTCATTTCCTTTGACTATGTTTCATTGTCTTCTTATCATGGATGGAGTAATTAGTTAATGAGGAGGAACTGTCACTGTTAAAAGACTGAGTTGTAATGCAAGGATTCATTTGGCATGAACTGGATTTCAAAACCCGAGTGGAGCCATATAATCTGCCATTTAATGGGAGAGTTTGGAACTCTATCTGTCACACTGAAATTTCGGCATTTGCATTTGATATTCAGAACTTCTGCATTTCTCCCCCTCCTCCTCCCCAGCAATATAAACCCCTAAAAGAAAAGAGGAGATCAATTTTTAAAGACAGGTGGAAATTTAATTCCACAAGTACAGAGATATTCTGAATAGAATATTTTCATCTAGGTAATACTTGTGAGCCAGAACACTGACAAGGACATATTGTAAACTGCAGGCTCCTGAAAAAAAAATCCTGTTCTAAAATAGAAGTAGCATTATTTAATTACTTCACCGATTTCTCTTCTGGAAAAAGCATCAGCTAAGTAAATAAAATATTTCAATGCAGAGCTGTGATTCCTTATGGCTCTGGCTTTGTCCAGGTTGACAAATAAAACTAGCACAAACTCAAAACCTAGGAGGCAAACAGTTATCTCATTAAAGTGCAGCACATTAACTTGCAGCCATCAGCTTTGCTGCATGCTGTGCTGTGAATAAAATTAAATGTGAATTCAGAAGAATTCTAGCTGGCTGTGTCTGACAAGCTTTATTACTGTGCATATACCAGCAATCACCTCCCCGGTTTTGCAGGAAAAAAAAATTAACAAGGCAAGAGCAGAAGAGTCCAAGTTTATCTTCCTGGCAGTGGAATGGCTAAATTCATAACACCAGAGATGGCCTCACATGAATGCTTTGATGACAGTCATACAAACAAAACTATCTTTTGGACAACCACTGTGGAAAGTGACGCAGATATTTTGGTGATGTGCCATTTAGCAGCTTACTCTTGTGGCCATACCTAGAGAGTGGTTGTTGCTTATGCAAATGCCATTCATGCTTATTCAAACTAAGGTAATCTGAGCACAAACTGTGTTGGGTTTTGGCTCAGTCAGGCACATATCAGAGTGGCAATTCTGAATAATGTATTTTCCTGGGACAGAAGGAAATATTTCCTTGTCTTCTTCAGTTCTTTGCCACTATTTCTTGTAGTGTTATTAAGCTTCTTTACATTGGAAGCATAAAGAGACTATAATATGTTAGTTGAATTTCATCCATTTTGAGTGAAAAACCATTTGACTATGAAAAACAGGGATTATCATTTCTTCTCCACTGTATTTGTTAAGTTTTCTCCCACTAATGAAAACTAGGATTTGTGACCATCATTCTGTATTTCCAAATACAGCCGTAATAGAAATTAATGAATTTCAATTAAGCAAAACTGTCATACAATCAAAACATGAATGACAACAAAAGTGAGATGACCATAATTCTAGCTGACTCAGGTCTTCCAGCCCACACGCACAAATGCAGGCGTTCAAGACTGAACCCACAACAGGTCAGTGATCTAGCCCAAGGAAGGAATGCATAAATGCTCACCAACAAGTTTTATAGCTGTGCTTACATAATATCATTGTTCATATGGGCTCAATATTAATTTATTAATATATGATCCATGATATGAGCTCTTGAAGACCGTATGGGTGGATTAGCTCAATGGAAGCTGTAATATATGATGACAGTCAAAGAATATGCAAGAGCAGAATTTGGGCCATCTGCATAACTACAAATAGAAGCACACAAAACCATTTTCTTCTATTAAACCTAACACCTTGGCCTTCAGGAAAGTAAAATCCATGCTTATATAAATGTGCAGACACATTAAACCATATAATGTCAAAAAGTCTCTCAGACAAAAGCACACTGAATTCCGATTAGTTCAGAGTGATGGTGAATTAAAAGTTAACCTTATATTTATCAATATTGCAAACGCTTACACGGTTCTATTCAGTAGACAATGTTCTTAGCATCCTACATCCTACAGAACAATCACAGCAAAGCCAGGGAGGATGACACGCATTTGACTGAAGAAAGTAGAAGGACAGTTCGCCTAATGCCTCCAAAGCCAGAGCCTATTTCAATGCCAAAAGTTTAATTCTACACCTGTATTCCACATTTTGAAAGATTTTCTTACCTCTAATGAGGCCTGACAATCAAGGTTCCTGTGTCCATTTTATTTGGATTACAGATGCAAACCTTTCACTTCAAAAGCGTCACCATGAAAGTAAGTAAGACTCCTTCTTTGGTCCAACTGATGATATGTGCATTTACAGATATAGCAGCCATTTCAGCTTTAAAACGTGGTCCATACATCATTTGCAGACTTCTGTCCTGGCACACATTCTTCTTGATATTGTCCCTGGAGAAGTGACTGCTCTCTCTACAACCATCATCATTTCTTAAGCCCTTCAAACTCACCAGAAAAACACTGGAACTAGAAACAAACTGTGCAACTGGGTGAATGTGGGGAGTCTGTCCACATCATCTTAAAAATTCCAGTCTTACTGAATTGATCATAACTTTTACTCCAGGTCTTTTTTTTCCCCTCAAAAAGGGAGTTGAAATATCACTCTGTCTCTCCAAAGTAATTACTGATCCTTGGCAATGCTGACTCCTGGCCAAAGATGACTGTCTTGCTAATGGTTCCTAACCACTAACCAAATGCAAATATTCAGCAGCCATAGAGAGCAGGGGAGAGGAAAGCAGAGAGAAGATATTGAAAATCACGGCTCATAAATGGAAAATGCAAAACCCTCAAAGACAAGACAGGAAGAGACAATGCAATAAAGCAGATGGTCTATAGAAGAAGAGAGCAGACAAGAAGAGAAGACAAGGCTGTGCAAGGGGACAGAAATAGAAACAGTCATAATAATGTTGCCTAAAGTGCAGTAGATTTTCAGCAAAGCCAAGGAAACAGAGGAGGTTTTGCAAAAAGGAGTTTGTTATTTTGCTTCAGGTGACTCATACTTTAGTCTACATGTAAAACACATGTTCAAGGGAAACTGTTGTATGAATTTGCTGTTCATGGAGTCTGAAGGAGCCCACTCTACACTGCTGCCCACACACAGAGTTTTGCCAAAGACATGCTTCAGCTACTAAAAAGGCTTCCAGGTAGATATATGGCACTTAACCTGGGGACTTAAATACCAGAGTTTCATAACTTAAGTATAAACCCCAAGTTATTTGCAAGGAACATGTTCCCAGGACAGGGCTACTGAACTTAAGTGTAATCTTGCAAACATGTTAGATCAAAGCTCAGGGCTGCTACAAGTGCCAGGAAGCACTTCCTTCAGGTGGAAGGTGGGCTACAGCTCTCACATGCCGAGTATCTGGGAAGTTAAAGCCACCCCACACCAGAACACAATCCTTGCTTCTTCAAGTTTGCTTCCCCCAGAAGCCTTTTTTCCCAGCCAAATCAGATACATTATGTACTAGTGCTGGGGAAAAAAATCAATTATGAGAAAGGAAATAATCATTATTTAAATCTTAAAAACCTGGAAGATGTCCACACACTACAACAGAGTATCTGTGCAAGCATTTGGTAATTGAGTCTAACTTCTCTGGGGTATTTTCATTTACAAGACGTAAAGGTATAAACCACCTAGTAAATAAAAATATTTTGCCTTGACAAATACACTCTTTTTCTTTGTCAAACAGTGTGGCAATCACTGCTATAAAGTCCTGAGCAGACACAACTTATATATGTTCTCCAAGAGTTCTCATGTAGGCTCTTGTCAGAGCAAGACAGTTACTGCTACTCAACTGCTTCTGCACTACCCAGTGTAGGATGCCCATGTGTACAACAGTACCCCACATGTGGAGAACAGAGAACTGGAAAAGATGGTGTTAATGTTTACTCTGAAAAAGGATTCTTAGCTTTGGAGTTTTTCCTACAAGGATATGAAGAACTTGCAGAACAAGTTTTCCTTTTTAAGCTTGTTCATCTATAATTCGATTTGTCCCATATACATTGTGCAGCTTGCAAGATAAATTCTAATTTCACTTTTTAAGAACTTTCAACAGGAAATTGTTACCTGAAGATGTAAGCACCAAAAAATGTACACATATGCAAACACCCACATAAACACATATGTATATGGAGTAGATGCAATGATCAATGCGTGTCTGAATTATTATATCCTCTACCAGGTCAATTCGCTAGCATCACATGAAAGTTAGCTCTTTATCCTTTGACACAGTAATCTACTTTCCTGGGTGAAAAAGTTTTATCTGGACTTCAAAAAGGCAGAATTCAAAACAAGCAGGATTTGGCCTAGGATAGTTCTTCAGTTCTTGAGAGCTCTACTCTCACTCACTCATCAAACAAGCCCAGTGGCCAGTGCAACACCTAGTGTGGTCCTTTACCTCTTTTGTTGTTGTTGTTTGGTTTGAAGTTTCTTTGCTTTTTCAAAAGAATTTAGGATTCCACTTAAATTACCCCTGTGTAGGATTTAAAGCATGCTAAGCCATGGCCAGCCTCTGCCCTGGACATTTTACAGTCTAAAACAGAGACAAAAGATGGACAGACAAGAGAGTGAAAAGGAAGAAAAAAACAGTGTAACACTACTGATGGCACCCGTGAATGGAGAGAAAATTAATTTTTAAATCCCTGTTCATGTTTATGTTGAGTTTGCATACCTGTTGCCAGTGCAGGAAGAGTAACATAGCTACTGCAAGAGACCCTCTCAGCTCTCCTACCTGGAGGGTTGGTTTAGGAAGGAGCTGTCTCACCAAAGTAACATCATACTGGTCTCTAGCAAGTGTTTGATCATGTAACTGTGCAAATTGAACAAGACTTTAATATAACATGTCCCTTAACTACTTTTTTCAGCATGTGAAGTCTGTGCCCAAGTACAGCACAGAGCAAGCCCAGGTTCTTTAATCTTCAAGCCCTTTGAGTGTACACAGCAGAGAGAGGGACGGGTTGGACCAACTTGCCCGTGGGGGTCCCTTTTTAACAGTGTGTTTCAAAGAACTAACTTCCAGAATTTAAGAAAGAAACTACAGTCACTAAAGCATCTCTCTGGAGGAAAAGTGAGCAAGTAGTCTTGAAGTCCAGATAAGAGTGATACTTCCACTCAGCTACAATGCCTTGTGCTCAGCTGGTTACAATATGCGATGAAGAGAAGTTAGTCTTTCAGGTACTTTTAATAACTACCTCTCACATCAGCAGCACTGCTGGTAACCAACACAGACCTAAGAACACTGAATATTGCCAGCTCCGATGTACCAATTAAGTAGTGATGAACTTTGAGCAGAAAAGTCATACTGTGTTTTTACCTCTTTATCCTGAAGACCTACACAGAGAGGATAATGAATTGATGACTATAGGTGAAAGCCTAGCTCAACAGTTGGAAAACAAAAAGAATGGATTAATTATACACACACACCCCAATTTAAAAAATACAAAAAAATATGTATTTTTTTCATTCATGCATATATATGAAATAAAAAGTGTGCAGGACTCCTTTGAATGAGAGTGTAAAGAGTCGCCTTGCAATGTGTACAGCCACCTAAAAAAGCTGTGATGGATCTTTGCAATAATTTGTTACAGCCTAATCCTGCTTACTGCCCTCCCCAGGAATTCAAGAACATTCAAGACATTCAGACAGAGACAAAGCAGACTGCCTTCTGTTAGGGAAGGAGCAAGCATCAAAGTCACGCAATGGGGTCACATTCAAAATGCCTTGAAAACATAAAAAAACTTGCTGTGCTAAGGGTACCCCACATGCATTTACTTAAGGTTCACATGGTGCAGCTTAGGGCAACACGTACCACAGCACTCACATTATTCTGATTTCAAGAGCATTTTCTGATTAATTCTTCCAGATGCATTTGAAAACCTGCATTTAAACTTTTACCAGCTCCCACAAAAGTAAACTCATACTTATGTTACCTGAGCAAGTGCTAGCAAAAGTCTCAGAAAGGCAGGTATGCACTTTCTGAATACCACAGAAAAAGACTGCATGCTTGTCATTAGCATTAAGAACACAGAAGCCTGAAAAATATTTACAATACCATTTGCTTTGTGGGAGTCCAGTGCTTGTGTTATAAACAAGGAATTAAAAATGTTTCACACACATTACCTTTCCCTTATGGTGATCACCCAACAAAAATATTCACTGCATTTATGTGACCAACAACATGCCATGGACCTTTACAGCCAGCTAAAATATGAGTTGAAAAATGCCAAGGACTTGTAACTTTTCTGGCCTTTCCTTTACTTCTAGTTTCATCTGGTCATCAACAAGGTTACTAAATGCTGTTTTCCTCCTTAAGTTTACCTTTAAAATGCTTTGTTTTCTTTTGCTAGATTAGTAGAATCACAAAATCATAGAATCATTTCTGTTGTAAAAGACCTGTACGACCATCAAATCCAGCCATAAACCTAACAACGCTAACTCCACCACTAAACCATGTCCCTGAGCACCACATCTGCATGTCTGTTAAACACCTCCAGGGACAGTGACTCCACCACTCTCCTGGGCAGCCTGTTCCAGCGCTTGACAACCCTTTCTGTGAAGAACTAATATCCAACCTAAACCTCTTGTAGTATGACTTGAAGCCCTTTCCTAGCACTTGCTACTTGGGAGAAGAGACCAACATCCACTTTGCTACAACCTCCTTTCAGGTAGCCATAGAGAGCAATAAAGTCTCCCCTCAGCCTCCTTTTCTGCGGGATAAACAACCTCAGTTCCCTCAGCTGCTCCTCATGAGACCTGTGCTCCAAACCCTTCATCAGCTTCATTGAGCTTCTTTGTATGTACTCCAGACAGTCAATGACCTTCTTGTAATGAGGGGCCCAAAACTGAATACAGGAGTCAAGGTGTGGCCTCAACAGTGTCGAGTACAGGGGGACAATCACTGCCCTGGTCCTGCTGGCCACGCTGTTTCTGGTACAAGCCACAATGATATTGGCCTTCTTTGCCAACTGGGCATACTGCCAGCTTATATTTAGCTGTCTCTCAACCTTTGGTCCTTTGTCTTCTGGCATCTTGCAAATTACTCTTCCTCAAGCCTGTAGTGGGGTTGGTTTGACCCAAGTGCTGGACCTGACCCTTGGCCTTGTTGAACTTCATACAAATGGCCTTGGCCTATCGATCCAGCCTGTCCAGATCCCTCTGTAGAGCCTCCCTACCTTCATGCAGACCAACTTGGTGTCATCTGCAAATTTACTGAAGATGCTCTTGATTCCCTTGCCCAGGTCACTGGTAAAGATAAAAATAACTGGCCACGATACTGAGCCCTGGGGAACACCACTTATGACTGGCTGCCAACTGGATTGAAATCCATTTACCACAACTATCTGGCCCCAGCCACCCAGCCAGTACCAATTCGAGTCATGAGCAGATAGTTTCTCCAGGAGAGTGCTGAGGGAAATGGTGTCAAAGGCTTTACTATAGACTAGGTAGACAACATCCACAGCTTTTCCCTTATCGACTAAGCACATCATCTTGTCATAGAAGAAGATCAGGATAGTCAAGTATGACCTGCCTTTCCTAAACCTATAGCGACTGGGCCTGATCATCTGGTTGTCCTGTCTGTGCCATGTGATGTCACTCAGGATGACCCACTTCATAACCTTCCCCAATACCAGAGTCAGATTGATAAGTGTGTAGTTTCCCAGATCCTCCTCATCCTTCTTGTTGATAGGCATCACATTTGCTAACTTCCAGTCAACTGGTACCTCCCTGGCTAGCCAGGACTACTAGTACTACTATAAATGAGTGAATGGGGCTTCATGAGCACTTCTGCCAGCTCCCTCAGTACCTTTGGGTTTAATCCCATCCAGCTCTATAGATTCATGTGTGTCAAAGTAACATAGTAGGCGGCTAACCATTTCCTCTTGGATTATGTGGGCTTCATCTGTGATGGTTTTGACTTGAACAGTTAATTTTTTACATATTAGCTTATGTGAACCATGTTCTGGATTTGTGTAGAAAACAGTATTGATAATTTAGAGAAGTTTTTGTTACTGCTCAGCAATGCTGACATAGAGTCAAGGTCTTTTCTGCTCCTCATACCATCCCACCAGTGAGTAGCCCGGGGGTGCACAAGTATTCGGGAGAAGATGCAGACAGGACGGCTGACCCCAGTTGACCAAAGGGATAGTCCATACCATATGACGTCATGCTCAGCATATAAAGCTGGGGGAAGAAGAAAAGGGGGATAGTATCAGTGATGGCATTTGTATTCCCAAGTAACCATTATGTGTAATGGAGCCTAGATTTCCTGGAGATAGCTGAACATATGCCTCCTGATGGGAAGTAGTGAATGAATTCCTTGTTTCACTTTGCTTTTACACATGTGGCTTTTGCTGTATCTATTAATCTGTCTTTATCTCAACCCACACATTTTCTTACTTTTGCTCTTCTGATTCTCTCCTCCATCCCACTGGAGGGGCATGAGCTAGCAGCTGTATGGGGCTTAGTTGCTAGCTGGGGTTAAATCATAATGTCAGCATATAATAATACTGTTTCTATTTTGCAGCCTATTTATCATTCATCAATCTCTTCTCCTATGAGTAGTCCTTACAGCACATAGCGGTGAGTAAACTTCAGATTATTTTCCCACATGTAATTACTTCTCATAAGAAAGGCTATGTTGATTGGTCATGGAGGTTCACTGGGTCATTGCATTCAAGAAGAATCTTTTCATACTTTAATTTACTATATCGCAGATGTTTTTACCCTACTGAAACATGATCACAGCCACATTGTACCCTATTCACATTCCGACTTTTTCTATTTTGAAGATATGAGTAAGCTTTTGGAATCTGAGCTTTTATAAAACATCTAGAGAACAAGGAACTTTGGCAGTTGATGGATTCTCAGCCAGAAAAACTGAATACAAGCTATACCTGAAAACATGCATTTCACTGCTACACTGTGCTGTCTACCTCAATCTACCCCATGGCATTCTATGTTTATAAATTCATTCTAAAATGACCATGTTTGAGATCTTACTTTGCTGCTGAGAAAATAAACTTCCAGAGGAAAACCTTTACCAAACGTTACTTTTTTCTCCCAAAAAAAGGACAAAAAGACAAAAGGAACCACCCAATTCCAGTACTACACAATAATGATTTGATTTTTAAAAGACTGAAGATGAAAAATTCCATAAGTTGTGTCAAAAGACAGTAAGGAAGGAAAACAAAAATTCTACAAGTCAATAATATTGCACTGTTGTATAAGTCAATTAAGTAAACGTAATGATTATGAAGGCAGAAAAGTAGGCAAAAAATATGCTTATACAAATTGTTGTAGCCATGATCAAACATTCTTAATTAACTGTCGCAAAATTATAATTCCTTGTTCAACCTGTAGAGCAATACTGTGTCAATCCTCATATTTTCTACATATTATTTAAGTGAGTATTTTCAGATACCACTGCCAGCTTCTAGCTTCTAACCCCCAAACTTTTCATAGAATCAGAATGGTCAGAGTCAGAGTGGACCTTAAAGATCATCCAGTTCCACCCCCCCTTTCATAAGTACGGACACTTTTCGCTGGATCAGATTGCTCACAGCCTCATTCAACCTGGTCTTGAACACCTCTAAGGATAGGGCCTCCACGACTTCTCTGGGCAACTTGTTCCAGTGCCTCACCACTCCCACATTAAAAAATGTCTTCCTAATATCTAATCTAAATCTCCGCTCTTTCAGTTTAAAATCATTACCCCTTGTTCTGTCATTGCACTGCCTGATAAAGAGCCCCTCCTCAGCTTTCCTGTAGGCCTCCTTTAAGTACCTGGAGGCTATTATAAGGTCTCCCCTGACCTTACAAGACTAAAAAAGCCTTACTGCCTTAAGGCATGTACAAGTTAGCGGGTTATTTAGCTATCCATGTAAAATGCCTACTGAAGCAGACAGCAAAATTGGCACTGTAGTGAAATATCCTTTAACCTTGTCAGGATTAGCCTCTGCCTCTTGCAGGCTTTTTTAATTTTTTTAATAAAAACAAATGGTAACAGTTTAGTTTCCGACAGAGATCTCAGAAGCCTTTGCAAAGTGGTGATACTACCATGGTTCCCAGGTCTTGCAGGTAATAAAAAAAGGATGTTTTTTGCTAGACCATTGATCGTGAACTAACAAGATATGCTGTCCATTTAATAAAACAGATTCTATTACTTAAATCAGTAAGAGATAATATTTTTTTATGTGTGATCACCCATTAATCCAAACTTACAGACTCTCTTGTTCAAGAGTGCCTGCAAGGTATCATTTTGGAGGAAAGTATCTTACATGATTGATTTACAGAAAAGAAACACCCAAGGGAATTAACAGACAACATATACAGATACACACCAAAATCATATTTGAACTATATATTGTTCAACAAAAACAGCCTACAACAGCCAGCTCCACAAAACATGTGAATTTAAAACACTGGAGGCAGAAATGTACTTAGTTTTCAAGTATTTGTAGCTCATCTTGGCTCTTTGTCAAGAGTTTCTATCCTGCAAATCCTACTTCTGATTGAAGTCCATATTCATCAAAAACTGAAATACGTAACATAAGTAGGGTTGTTTTTTTTAAAAAAAAATTCTATATTACAGATGTCACAGATAGGGAAACTTTCAACTAGAAATTATTCATTTTTGAAACAGCTTTAAAATGGGAGCTTAATATGTGATGCTTAGGTGGACTACAGCATTCTGAACAGGGGTGTCCTGCTCCCTGCAAATGAATCCTGTACAGGAACTATCCCAGACAGAAGTTAGAAAACCCTCAATATCTGCAAAAACTCAAGACTAAAAAGCTGCTTTGACTTTAGAGGCTTAATGAACATAACTAGCTGAACGTTTTTCACTATTTTGAAAATGCACACATCTCTTTATTCATCATCATCAAAAGATTCAGAAGAAGGACAGTGAAAAAAGCCAAGTTTATGGAATTTTTAGTAGCTGGGAACTACAGCAACATAGAAAGGAAGCAACAGATCTGTATGCCCCAGTCTTGCTGTTCCCCACGACTCTGCATACAGCCACTTCTGGGGAGCAGAATGATAGGAAGATAGCAGTACTGCTACCTGTATGGTACTCTAAACATAGCGTTTTCATTGAAATAAATTGTTTGGGCTTGATATGTAATATCTTGCCACTATTGAGTTAATACACTTAATTATCTCATGAGTGAAGTAAAACTAGCTTTTTTGCAACGAGAAAATACCTTTTTTTCCATCCCAAATAATGTATTCCTTTTTTGTTGGCTTTTCTCAACTGCTAATGAAAAAACATCTGTTATGTTACTTCACAAATTCTTTTCCTGAACAACATGGAATTCACCGGAAAATAGACAGTGACAGTATTTGGGGATTTTGGATCAGGGTCTGTTTACAGACCTCTAAGGCCACAATAGGTAATGGTGGATTGCTGCATAGCACAGAAGAAGAAATTAGCTCAAGCCAAGAATAATTCCATTCGATAGACTCCACAGCAACCCTGAAACCTTGTGCCAAGATGGAGTGGTTTTTTTCTGGAAAGAACTCTAATCTTGCTTTAACAGATTTCACTTCTCAAGCTATCATTTGTGCTTGCAGTCTCATTGGTAAAAATGCACAGTTTAATACCAAGGCGAATATAAATGCAGTAAAAATGACATTTATATTTCATTTCTTGACTACCCCCAGAGCATGCTGTGATAGTTATGTTCCTATCAGAGAGCCAACCTGAAAAAACATTGTTCATATTATTTAATCAGACTCAGAAACATTTTCATACTCTGTAGGAAGAGACAGTTCCATCAAAAATATGAATCTCAGAGGGTCTGTAACACCAGCCTTCTTCACGGTCTTGATGTAGCAAATGGTCTCCTCAGTATTATATAATTTCTAGTGTCACAATAAAGTGTGTCATTAAAAGCTTTAAGAGAACAGCTCATAGAATACTTTATAAGACATCATCTTTAACTGACCTCCAAGGATGCTGTGACTGAAACACGCAGGAGCAGCAAAGATATCAGCCTCTTCTCCCAACACTGCGAGCTTCTCCCTCCTCCATTTGTAGTGTATTCCTCACCATTTGCTTTTCTTGAGGCTTTGAAATTCTGCTCCGGCATATTGCATAGCAATACCCTCTTCTTAGGCAACCAGAGAACTGTGATTGTGGAGCACAGCACAGTCATAATCACTCTCTTTTATACAGAATGACACATACCTGAACCTCAAATACTCTTTGAAAGGCATAATGTCTTTTCAAGGGTAAAAAGAGGACTGTATTGCGGATGGAAAGGCTGTTCAGGTAATAAGAGCAGAGTAACAAATACAGTGGTAATTGTGTGGGTTTCAGCTTGGTTCTTTCTTTCCTTTGCAGATTCAGGAACAGCTTAGAGAATTAGCATCACTTTCTAAAGGAGAAGAGGGTAATTTGATATCACGTGGGTTCCCTGCTAGGCATCATAGCATTTTAACACACACATTCAGAAACTGTATAAATTAAAATTTTAACAGCAATTCTCTCAAGTATATATTTTTACAAGATAAGTTTCAGACAAGGGAGACTAGTGATTTTGTCCAGATCACCAAACCTGTGGTCTGCCTTGTGTCTTATGGAAGTATTTCTGCAACACGGGATGCAATTAGCACCCAGAACTACATATGGAGAGGCCAAACTCTCTCTCTGCCTGGGTCTTGCTTGGCGGTTAAGGCTGAAGAACTGGCAGAGCAGTAAGGACAGTGTAAGCAGTAGCCAAAAACAACAGTTCTGCGTCCCTAGCTCGAGATCAATGGGAAGTAAGCTACTGGCATAATGGCTATCAGGGAACTGCCCTTGTACAGTATTTGGTCAGGTTTTCCCCATGGCTCAGGGGCAGCTAACCTCTAATAATTACCATACCTCAGAAATTAATTTTGCATTTAATCGTTAATATATTTCCTCATACCTTCCTTGCTTTAGATTTTCTTATAAGACAGAACGTACTTTGATTCCAACAAAGCATTAAGGTATGAATTTAATTCTCAGCTGAATTACACCCATGACTTGTTAAGGCTTAGCTGTGGTTGTCATCCTCTAGTTTGTAAGAGGTTTCTTAATGCTAAGAGAAAAAGAATTCCAAATTTGCTTCTTGATGAGGAGTGATTTCTGCAAAATTATCAGGTTGTAACTCAATCGGCGAGGCTCTGCTATACAGAAAACCATCTAGAGAGAGGGTCTAAAGTCACAGACCTTGGCTCTTTACCAGACAGATCTTCTCAGCAGAAAACTTCATTGAAAAAAAGCACTGCATTTTGACAGAGTTTAAGATGCCCCCTGCAGAGAAGAGCTCAGAGAACAGGTCAGGGCATGTAACAAAATCCAGTCTTCTAATGCTTACCCAGGCTTTTTATATAACATGGCAAACCCAACCTCCCTAAGGGATTAGCAGCAATATTTTTTATAGAGCAACAGTTCCACTAACTCACCCATGGTTTGCACCAGCAGCAAGCTTTCTGAACTTTCAGTACCCCTCCAAACTTGTCCTTAATGAAGAATTATAAAAAAATTGTAATTGCTATTCTCTAGCCTACTTTCCTACAAATATTTTTGCCAGAAGGTGATCGCAATTTGAAAGAAATCAATGAGGCATGGATGACCATTTTCCCTCTCTTAAGAAGTTCAGTAGCTAAAGTTGCGGGAAGAGAAGGAAGATCTGAAGACAGCTACATGTGATGGTGAAGTTGTGCAAAGCTGCAGCTTCAAGAACACTGCATAAGCTTGATATCGCAGGAGCTCTCAAGTTATCACACATGAACTACTGCGACATATAACTTATTACCAGAACTGAGACTGGTTGAAAAACACAACACTTCAACTTAGGTTTCCTGAAGATGAGTTGAGGGTGGGAAGAGAGGATTTCTGAGGTCAGGCAGGGCACCCATCTGGTAACATGATAACTTTGTCTTTTACAGTAAGGCAGTCTTTCCAATCCATGTTTAGAGGAATTGAAAGAGATCATATCTCACTTATTTTCTTTGAATCACATATAGTAAGGCAATCCACCACTGATATTTTTCTTGTTGTTGCCTCTAGCTGAGCTCAGCCTCATTTCCAGAGCTGTACGTAGGTGCTTCACTATTCCTTAACATTAACACACTCTCAAAGGGCTTTGTCACTTCGAGCTTCCATTTCTGCCTACATTTCTAGAAACAGTAAACACCATACCTTATTTGTGGCCACAACAGACTATCACCTCTACAGGCTACATACCGAGTTTCTGAGCATGCAGCTGAAACCTGCAGTGGCAATTTCTTCCCTGCTGCCTCACATGCCAAAATCCTAGCTACCAGTGCCCTCCAGGTATCTTTCAGATAGGTTTTAAATTTCTCTTCTCAAAGAACAACTGTCTTTCAGATAATTCTGCTGTTCAGACCCACTCTATTAGTTTATTTTTATCCAAATGAAGTTCATTTCACTATCATGCAATATGGGCTACTGCCTCATGCACTTCTTTCAATTGTTATTACTCACATATCTCCATAATAAGCTTGTTCTCATCTAGGTTATTAATCAAAAATACCCAACCATTGCAGCAGTGAATTAACATCCTGCTCAGCATCCAGTTTTGTCAGTTCAGTGCTGTCTTCACCTAAAAGCTGTTTAAGATTGATTGAATGTAAACTCGACTACCAAAGTTTTATTATCTTTTTAAAGAAGTATCAAGCACAACAGGACAACAATAAACAAGTTTTAATCTGTGGTTTTGCCAAAGACATTACTTAGCATACTTGAAGCTTACATCTCTAAAGACAACATAAATTCAACATCAAGGAAGGAGAGAAGCAGGAAGCATGCAACAGCAGGCACAGGCCACTGGCAAACACCATTTGAGGCCCTCAGCAATTCCATACCCTGATTTAAATTTGGCAGCTATAAAAAAAGTCCTCAATCAACAGTTTTAATTTTAAATATTCTAGCTTGGTAGTTGTGGAATATTTCAATACTGAAAAACTTTGATCTCAGCGCTGAATTGTCAGAACACAGCCCCATTCTGCTAGAAGCTCACAGAAACCATTTTGCTCTATGATTTACCATTTTCTACTCGAACTTCTTCACAGCAATTTCTGTCGCTTTCTCATTTTTTAACGAAAGGCCTAGGCTGCAATGGCATACAGATAATTCATTTCAAACAGAAGTCTTGAGGACAAAATTTAGTGATATGTATTTTCAGAACATAGGTAAGAACAACAGAAGTAAAGCAGTCTTCTTGGAGTCCACAAATGAACTTAGCAGCTGGTGAAGTGCTGGTGAAGTACATCCTTTTATGTAGCTGTGAAATATAGGTTTTGTTAGTGTAAGTTTCACCTGTTTTCCCAATAGCAGCATAATACCTGTGCCCATTCTTTCTGAGCACGTTTTCCTTCACTTTTGCTCAAGTCTTAGAAGTAGTATCAGTCAGCAAACCACCCATGAGCTGTGCTCTAGATGCCTTCTGAACCAATGCTTTGCAAAAAGATAGATCTAAATCTGTTAGTGTTCAACCCTAATCTGCTGGCAGGGATTTAGGGTAGTAAACTAAATGGCTTGTCCTCATCCCTCTGTCCTTCAGTGTATTTATTCATGTTTTAACTTACTATATTCTCTCTTGCATGGTTTTGGGTGAAAGGGTAAAACTACTGGTGCCTTCAAGCTTTCAGATAGCACTAGAGAAGGCTTCTGAGTGTTCACACCTTGTCCCACTGCCCACTAGCAAATATTAAAGACTACAGTGATAAGCAACGCTACTGGTTTTGACTAGGATACAGTTAATTAAGCAGCTAGTATGGGGCTATGTTCTGTATTTGTGCCAAAACCAGTGTTGATAATTGAGAGATGTTTTTCATTACTGCTGAAAAGTGCTGACACAGCACTGGCCTTTTCTGCATCTCACCCCACCAGTGAGTAGGCTGGGGATGCACAAAAAGGTGGGAAGAGACGCAGCTGGCACAACAGACCTTAGCTGACCAAAGGGATATTCCATACCATACAATGTCTTGCTCAGTATATAAAGCTGGAGAAAGAAGGAATGGGGAACATTAGGAATGATGGCATTTGTCTTCCCAAGTAACTGGTACACATGATGAAGCCTTTCTTTTCTGGACATGGCTAAACACCTGCCTGCCACTGGGAAGTAGTGAATTGATTTCCTGTTTTGCTTTGCTTTTACATGTGTGACTTTTGCTTTACTTATTAAACTGTCTTTATCTCAGCCCACAAGTTCTCTCATTTTTACCCATCCCGATACTTGCTCAACAACCATCATTTCAGGAAACAAATCCCACACTCTGGCTTTTCACACAGCTGACTGAAGGATGCAGATAAAACCAGGGGGCTGTGGTTTGTCTGCAAAAATTGGAGGAAGTGCTGCTGGATGGCACTAGGAAACATCTAGCAAAACGGTGAGGCCATGTTTGCTTGTCACTCTGATGCAGAACACGCACAACTCTTAATATAACTCAGAATGTTCTGCTAATGAATCAGTTCTTCCTCTGCAAACCCTGCAAATCTCCCATTTAGCTGAGCTTGCTATAACACTTTATTTGCTTTTCAAATAAGGCCAGAAACCTCATCTCCTAAGGATCACCCTGTAATCCATGGGGGTCTACCACACTTGCTTATGATCTGGCCTCATATCTAAATGGCCCTGAAACCACCCCAGAGGCAGGCAAAGAAACGTAGTGCTTGGCATGTCATCACACTCTCTGATGACTTGTGTTGCTTTCCTGTGGGAAATGTTTCTTTCCTTGCTGGTGTAACAAAGTGCAGACCACATAAGTCTCACATACAAGATATCAAACCTGATGTGTCAGCTGTCATGAGAAGCTTTGGATACCTATCTCTTTGTCCTCTATTATATGACATGATAATTTACGGTCAGAAAAGAATACATCCATTTTAAAATTACAGTACTGTTTCAGAAACAGCATGGTTCAAAGGTTGTCATTAAATTAAATCTATAAAACTCAGGATCACTTCCTAGTCCTGCTTCAGCTTTCCCCATTTTAAGCAAGACATATTAAGCAAGTTTTCTGGTCCATAAAACATGGAAAACATCCTGACATAATACAAACCAAGTCCTTTACAATCTGTATTTAGTACAGAGGCTATGGAGATGGTTACTTCATGCACACACTTCTCACGCTCTGACTGTTTCTTTTAAAAAGCTTTAAGTACAGGTCTTTGGCTCTCTATTCACTTCACTGAACCTGATCTCTCACTTCCCTCTCAAAGCATCAGCAAAAGCCAGAATTCAGAAGCCCTGTCCTTGATCAGTCATACTACCAATCATCAGTGTTTCTACACATCAATGCAGAGATGTTTCTTTGCCTGCTACATACTTTGGCCAGGCTAATATCAAAGTCACCCAGTCTGGTCACTTGCACTGGAATGTCTGAAGGATTTCAGACCCTTTTAAGCCTGGTTCAGTTGTATTTCTTTAGTTAAAACAGCAGAATACATGGTTTGAGACAGATATAAAAAATGAAGCTTGAACTTAACTGAGGTTTTCTTAAGTAATATTGATATAACACTTGGGGGACAGTGGAAGCAGGGAGGTGTTCATCTCTCAGGTGATCACAGACAGAACATGAGGAAATGGAATGAAGCGGTGTCAGGATAAGTTCAGAACAGACATTAGGAAAAAGTTCTTCACTGAAAGGGTGGTCAGTCACTGGAATAGGCTGCCAGGGAAGTGGTCATGGCACCAAGCCTGTCAGAGTTTAAGAAGCATCTGGACCAGGCTCTTTGTCATATGATTTATTTTCAAATAGTCTAGCAAGAAGCAGGGCATTGGACTAGATGATCTTTATGAGTCCCCTTCCAGCTTGAGATAGTCTGTAATTCTATGATTGTATCTTCAGATATACAGCTTGACAGCACCCAGTCCAGGCATCAAAAAACAACCATAGATCCTTACCTTTAATTTGATACACAAATCCACACAGTGTTTCTGACAGGTGCTCTCATACATGAGAATCCAGCCACTACCAGAGACTAAAGCAAGAGAATTGGTCTTTTGTAATAAGCAGTTCAAAAGAAACATGAAGAGCCTTGTGGTAGGGCTTCAGAAAACAGACCAATACTGCTGAAATGAAATAACCATACATAGCCTCAAATACACTGCAGACATTTTACAGCCCTTTCTTTGAGAATATTTTCTGTTCCTATGCGTATCTCAGTTCCCCAGTAATTCCAGGAACAGACTGCTGCTTTTGGACTGGAAAACAAAACCCAGAAATTTTAACATATACTTGTCTCAAGAGTTCTACAGACTTCAGTTATATGAACATCTTAAAATATATATTAAAGACTCTGAAAATAAGCTAGCTTGTTTTTGAAATACTGCTGACTAGACATTGCAACATATTATTATGAATAAATGCTAATACATTTGAAAGCCTCTGTATTTTATTAATTTTACAGTAAAAAATGGCAAATCTGTGAAAGGCCAGCTGACTCCAGTACCATTACAATGCAGACCAAAACTAAAATAGTACCTATTGGTATTTCAGAAACACACTGTCTCAAAAAAGATTATATTATATGCTATTTCTTCCTCTTCTGCATGTTCCTTAACTCACTACAGTAACAAACTAAGAGTCTGATCTAGCACTATTAGTCATCAATGTGGCTGTCAGTTGAATTCAAAATGCAATAGGTAAAATCCCAAAACCTGCTTTTCTCCATCTGTTTCCTAATTTATAATTAAGTCATCATCATAGACAATGGATAAGCTTTTGATTTTTTTTTCACTTTGAAGACAGATTACTTTTTCTTCATGTAGCTATTATTCACTTAAAGACTGGAAGCAACATAAGCTTGTACTCATGTTTCTGGCAATGAATTGGTTATTTTAGAGGACCATATTTAAGTCCATCATCTAATCAGCACTGCTCAGAGCAATTTATCTATCAAGAGCTAACCAAGATACACTCAGTTCCACAATGCATAGTGCACAAATCAAAAATACAGAGTTACCGCTCTGATTAGTGACACTTCACACTTAGTGACGCTCTGATTTAATGACACTTTTAGTGACACATACAGATCTGCATTTACACATTTACAAGGCAGTGAAAAACCAAGCCTAGACAGACTAATTGTCAAAATTTCTCCTGGAAGCTGGAGAATTCTATTATACAATACAATACAACCAATCAATCAAAAAAACAAACCCCCCAAAATCAAACAAACCAAACCTCAAAACACTCACTACCCAAACTTAACTGCAAACTGCACTGAACTCATGCAAGAAGCTTACATCAAGCATTACATTTTCTTCCATTCCTCCTCAGTCTTTCCTAGTTTGTGCATAAGTTGGTGGTGGTTTTGAAAACACACTAATTTGTCTCCTAGATTAAAACAGTCCTCACAAATAATTCCCTAAGACAGAGAGACTCAATCACTAGCCTCTCTGCACTTACTTTCAGATGCAATTTGCATTTTAGAAGATTATGGCTCCACATTTCTACAGGCTTTACGTATTCACTAATGAAGTATTTTTGGCCTATATCCCACACTTAAAACTGGGTTGAAATGATTCCTGAAGGAAAAGAGGATGTAAAAAACATTACATTTAACTTATTGGCTTCTGCATTGCATAAAAAGCAGGCGCCTGTAGACAAGAGCAGTTTTGAAAGATAAAGGCAGCATCTCACTTGACCCAGAGAAGTTGCTTTTAAGGCACTTCTGAATACCATTTGAAATATGAAAACACCTGTCACTAAAACCTTAAAATGATAACAAAACACCATCACTCCCCCCTCTCTAATAAAATTCAAGCTAATTCACAGATTAGAAAGATGGTTTTAAGATTAAGAAATCTTATGTGTCTTGGCATATCTGGGAAAGCAATGCCAAAGAAAGATAAAATCCAGTTCCGAAAATTACACTGGTGACTTATTGTTGCCTAAAGACTTACTTGAGAAGCAGGCTGGGCTGGAAAGAGGCCACCACAAATGTTATTTCCTCTAGGGTAGGTGGCACAAGGCAAGTGATTCAGAAGGATATATTCTTCCTCCAGAGTAGAGAAACATTGATTTATATAGATTGCAAATAGCCAGAAACTACTAAGCACTGGGAGAAATACCACATTGTCCAGTCATCCCCCTACATGTCCACAGCAGTGGGGGAGATGCATAGGCCTCAGGAAACCACAAACAAGACCAATACCCACACTCAGCTGGGAAGGAGGTGTTCAGGCTGCAGCTCTTGTCCCCAGCAGCTTCTGTTGCTCTATCCAGTATTTATCTCGTGTCAAAAACCCATGTAGACCCAGAAGCAAGGACCCACGCTTGTCCCGGTCAAGTCCTTTCATCACTGACCATACAGTGTCAAACCCTCTTACATCCTCTCCCCATGGCCATACAAACCTCATACTCTCCAGGGAATATGGAAAGTCTTTAATCTGGCCTCATTTACAATCTAAGGGACATAGCTGCCCCTTGAAAAATGCTGGAAAAGCAGTTCATCAGGGATTCGACAACATAATAATCTGCATGCAAACTTTTGGCTCATTAAATTCACAGGCCAGAGGAGTAAACGGATATATGGCTGGGAGAACATCCCTTTATTCTTACCTTGTCCTTTAAGCGCTCTCCCTTACATGGACCAGATAAGATGCTAGAGCCAGGGCACGAGGCCAACTACACCTTTGATCATCTACAGCACAGCACAGATCTCTGCCCTCACATCTCTCACACTGTGCAACCCTGGCTCATTTTAATCAACATTACATTTATTTCTTCATGTACCAATAGGGCTCTCCTGCAAAACTGAAGTCACTTACCAATAGCAGAGATTACTCCTCTTTTTGTTAAGGATGCAACCTCAATGGAAACTGTAAAAACTTTGGTGTAGGAAGTACACTTCCAGACAGCTAGAAAATTAAATCCTAAAGTGAACCAGACCAGACAACCTTTCTATGACTCATTTTGACCCCTCTAGATCAGGAAAATACAACAGGGCCAAATACCTAACAGCACAAAAGCAAACCATTTATCCACCAATGCAGCATCCCAAGCTCTCAGAAAAGTCAATGCCTGGTTTTATCACCTCATAGTCACATAATTTCCAGACAGAAGAGCCTGCCTCATTAACAGCTAGTTCCTTAAAACTCATCTTAGAAATGCCAGTTTTCTCCATATTCCACACTGTGATTTCTAAAGGGATTTCTGCTTTTTGTACACTAAAGGCAACAGCATTCATCTGTACATGCAGTGTTCATGTCCTTCACAGTGTCCCCTGCCTTGTTTCCCCTATAAGACGGCTACATCCAAATATTAATGAAGCTGGCTTAATTTCTCCTTATTTAGTGTCAACTTAGAAAATGTTTCCCAAAACACTCACCAGGCACGTGCACTAAATAACACTTTGCCAACAGCATAGATCCAGCTCCCTCTCACAGCAAAAGCCTGCACAACTAGATAAGCCTTGAAGCATGACTAGAAGGTTAAAATACACGTGCTTCTCATTCTCATCACAGACAGAACTCTTTCAAGACAATCTCTTCTACTGGAAAATGTAAAGGCTATCAATTTTACAGCAGAAGCAGGGTAAACCAGAACTCCAACCAAATAATGCTGTGAAGATTGACGTACACTAAAACTGAGCATCCCTGTGCCATTGGAAAAGTGTCCACTTCAACTCTAGAGATGGTAACAGGGCTACACCAACTGGGGGGAAGTTGAAACATTAAAAAAACCCAACCCACAAACATTGCACAAACCACAAAATTCCTAATTAGTCCTGAATTTAGACATGGAACTTTTTGACCAGAAAAAATACTCTCCCGACTTCTGCGGCGTACTCTGAGGCCCACTACACATAGGCAGTGAGCACAGCTAATTCCAGTGCACACCTACTGAGAAGAGGTTCTAGGAATCCAACAATGCACCCCCTGAAAAGCACTTTTTTTGGTACAGTGAGGATACAGAGATGAAGGCAGATGATGTCCAAGTCAGATCTCTGCCTCCAAGAGAACTCTGAACCAATCCCTTTTTCCCCCTTTTTGTGGCTGAGTATAACTGGGGAATTGTTGTGAACCACCTTCATCCTGCCTCAGCTCACCCCAGTGCACTGACTTACGATTCAATCCTACTGCAGTGCAGTACGGAGTGCCATGGCAGTCCTCACTGCTTTCCAGCAATGGAAAAACCGACAGGTAGATGCCTTCTACAGTAGTTTCAAAGTGATGTCCTGATCTGTCCATCATACACAGATAAGTCAACTCTGAGATGTCAAAACAAGACATTTTAAGTTTGAGGGAACCAATGCAAAAGCCTCACTTTTTTGGATCATATGATGGGAAGACACATGATATATAAGAAACACTAGCTTGTCAGCTTCTGAAATAGTATTTGTGAACATGATCTACAAAATTAGATCAGTCTTGCAAAATTTAAGGGCTTCAACAGAAAGAAATAAGACTAATCCTAAAACAACAAACACATTTGGACTCCTGAGCTAGTAACTAGGATCAGCACCTACTCAGACTTCTCCTCTGCTGACAATGCAACTTCTGGGTGGCATTCACATGACTGGAGAGCAGCACTTAACCAAAAGCCTGTGTGAGCTCTGCAGTGTAAAACAATATAACAGCCTTTCTCCCAATGTATTGTCTAGGGGTCGGTGAATTGTTCCATAGTCCACGGAGCATGCATCCTGACCCAGCTCTTCTCCTAAAAACAAAGCCAGCCTTAGTATCAGTGACCTTCTTGAGATTACCAGCCCCAGTCTACAAAGCAGAGATTTACAGCACATTCCAAAAGATCATACAGCAGCTTCATAGATAATTAAAATGACAGAAATGTCTCTATTTCTCTTCTACCATTTAATGGCAGCCATCTGAGTGAAACATCAGATGACAACATCAGTCCTGTGCTGGTTCAGAAGATGTACAAACGTTATTTAGCTTTGATGTGAACATCAGATTAGTTTGAAGCATGCCTTTTCAGAAGAATACAAAGTTTTAACAAAAGGATTCAGCAAAACCAACAAACTGATACTGTTGGAAGCCCTAAGCCAACACTTGATTGCATACTACTACACGTAACTCATGATACGTTTTTCCTACTCTCACTTATGTCCCAATTTAGCAACCTTTCGTAGTTATAAAAACAAGTTGCATATGGCTGCCAAAGTATAAATACATGCCAAATGTTTAAGAAGATTTTTATAAAAAAGATCTATCACAACACAAATACATGGTGGATGATAGTATGCCAATGAGGTAAAGCATGAAGTTTACTATTCACCTCACTGGGTTGTTAAAAAAAAAAAACAAAAAAAAAAGAAAAGCTATACAATTTATTTAAAGTCCAGGTTAGTTCTGTGCCCTTTATCCTGACCTGTTAAAATTGCATGCAAAACTTCTAAACAAATAAACTTCATGGAGAGGTTTTTGTCTTCATAGCTGCTGCACATGCCATAGATCTCCAAACACCTGAAACTGTCACACATATTGCTATGCCAGGAACCACAACTCCATCCAGGAGGAAATCCATCTCTCTCTTTTTCTAGATGCTCTGCAGTATTTTATTTCATAATTGAAACACTAAGATGAAGTGCTTAAGCATGAGGTATGCGAGCTAAGCAGATGAGAGATGAGGTGAAGGAAGGATTTGTTTAATATGAACAGAGATGATTTTTTAAAAGTGGCAAAGCATCTGAAAACCGTTCCAGTGATTTGTTTTAAATTATATAATGGTGAAAACTGTGAGGTGATTTTAAAATAGGCAGAAAAAAGACCAAATTTGTACTTCCAGAAAATATATTCCATTTCATCTGAAGAAAACCAACTTTTAAGTGGCTATGATACTTTGTGATCTTAGAAACATCACACAGTGAAGATTCTCTGTGGATACTTGGATCTGTGCTGATAGAAGACCAAGGACCCTCAACTCCCAAAGGAACTGGCACAACCCAGCATGTTTTAGCCCCCATTTACCAGGCATTAATTTGGGAGGCATGAAAGACCTTCAGCTTTGCCTCAAGCATTTTAAACAGATGACAACATAAGGAGAGTTACTATTAGTATTATAAACTGGAATTTGAATTTTCTTTTCTACCATTGGCTACATGGAATAACAGCTAACAACAATAATTTCAGAACTCCGGATAAACCAACCACTTATTAGCACGAACTATTTCTTTGTTACCTACCTATATCCAACAAGGAAACCGAAACCTTAATATAAAAATGCAACGCAAGACCTCAAGTGGCCTAGCTGTGCAAACATATGCTGCACTGGCACAGTTTTCTATCAGAGGCATAAATACATGAAAATAAGTACACAATCTATTCATCACTCAGAACCCCCAGAGGAAATCACTAGTAATTTCCATTTCTGGCAGGCTACTTGAGAAAGGAAAGGAATTGTCTCATTGCATTTGTTTGCCCTGATGTACTCCAGCATTTCAGTATTTCAGTACAGTTATTAGCTGATACCATGAAGCTATGTTCAAAATAATGGAAAATACATGATTAAACCAAGGTATGCTACAGTAGGTCAAACAAAAAGCCATTCAACTTTGCAAAAGTTTAGATTAAAATCCAGATGTTCACATTTTCAACAATGTTTCTTAAAATCATTCTTTGCAGTGCTGCAAGGGCTTTAATGTAAGGATTGCACATGCAGACCTTTTCATGAATTATCACCTATAATTTGTACCTACTGTGTACAAGATGGGCATGGAGGGTATTCTCCAGGGAACTGGCAGCTCTTTGAAGAGCAGAACTGCTAAACACAAACCTTTTTACAGAATCTGAAAAGTATTTATTAAAATCACAATCAATTTCTTATCAACCAGCTAAAATTTTAATTAATATCTCTATGCATAGCAGCAGAAGAGCTTGCATAGCTTGCATAGCCACCTTCAAAGCAAGCATAATTTGGGTTGAAAGGCACCATACGAGTTACTCGACAATAAGAACTGTAAAAAGTTACCAAATGTAAAACACATATAAGGAAAGAGCACTTCAGATATACAGAAGTTACCAAGTTTCCAGTCAAGAGATGAAATGAAACAGAAATTCAGTGAGGCTGGCCCCTCTGTTGCACCTGCCATGGTGGCAGGACACAAGGCAGGTCAGAGAGGAAGCCAGCTCTTCTGGAACTAAGTCATAGGAGACAGAGTGGACAGAGATTGTTGGATTAAATAAATAGCTCCTGTTGGGAAACCAAGCAAAAGTGGTTTCAAATTATTTCTTGTAGCAGACAAGGGGGACCTTCAGGGGGAGGTTTAGGCTTGACATTAGGAAGAAGTTCTTTACTGAAAGGGTGATTGGCCATTGGAATGTGCTGCCCGGGGAGGTGGTGGAGTCACCATCCCTGGAGGTGTTTAAGGAGAGATTGGATGAGGCACTCAGTGCCATGGTGTAGTTGACAGGTGGGAGTAGGTGTAGGTGTTGGGTCATAGGTTGGACTCGATGATCTCAGAGGTCGTTTCCAACCTTATGATACTGTGATACTGTGAGACGGGCAAGTAACTGAAGGGTTTGAACTGTTTGATTTTTATGGCAGTGAGAGGAACCAAACGGCTTCATTCTGTTAATGCTAGAAATACATCATGGCAGGGGAAATTATGGGTAAATACCACAGGAAATTGTACCACACAGAAATATTTCTGAAAGGGTTGGAATTGACATGTTAGCATGCGCAGAGCCAGTAGAAGACTGCTTTGTGGATAAGAGTCATGTAAAAAGAAGACCATCAATAAGGAAGAAGAGAGCTATCCTAAAAAAGTTAGGAAGGTCAGCTATGAGAGCTTCATTTATTTTCTGAATAGAAAATAAAGCATAAAGTACTTATTTCAAGTAGAAGAGCACTGAAACGTGCACTGGAAAAAGAAATACTTCTTCCAGATCCTTACGTGCATGTCAAAAGCTAGTGAGCAACCTGTTTTATAGGTTTATTTCTAAGTGTACCTGCATTATCAGCTCTAGGCAGAGCTAATTTAGTATAGAAAGAGACTCTGGCAAGGGAGGCAGAGGTCCAGTGTTGACCAGTAGCGGACAGACAAGGATGAAGCTGGTCCCAAGGACTTCCTGAAGACAATTACTTTTCACTCAAAGAAAATCCAATGTATCAGCTATTCAAGCTCAAAATTAAAAAGCTCCTTAATATTATTTAAACAGTGAAAATGTTCTGTATCTACATAGCCAACAAAGATTATTTCTAGCCATTTTCAAAATGAAAGAATTTCCCTATAAGGCTGAGAATGAAAGTGTCTGCACATGAAGTCATCACCTGAACATCTGCAAGGTATTACAACAAAAGACAGGAACGTAAAATATCATTTGAAACAGAGATGTTAGGTTACTTGAGCAGTGCTGACACTCACAAAATAGCTAAAATATTCCAGCTACAACAACATGCATGCTTTTCTAAAGTCTTGCCGTATCTTCTCTCACCTCTTGATACATCTTTGACAAACTTCTTCCCTTTTCTGTAAGCTAATCTTTATAAGGTCTTGCTTTTTCTTTTCAAAGTATAATGATGATGGAGGGGTGGAAAATTGAAATTTGAAGTCTTAGATCCTCCTTCTAAAGATGTGTAGCACAACAAACTTTTACCTGCCAAGACCTTCTTATTTAAAGTGAGCCAACATTAGCTCTGCTGTGTCTGGTAACTGCTTTCATGGCTGACGTACAAAGAACTTCATATGTCAAAATACAAGACCAAAAAACCTCTCATCTAGGAAAGAAGAGAAGTCAGTTAGGGACTGTGCATTCCTTTTAAGGAACTACAGTAAGAAAACATAGCTGCCAAGCTGGAATCACTGTGAAAATAATTTTCACTGGGCACTGTATTGCTCATGGTGAATCCTCCAGTGACGAGCACACTTTGAGGCCAAAGGTTTCACCTGCTCAAAGAACACAGAAAACCCTCCTATGAAATGAAGTCTGAAGAGTCACAACTCAAAATTATGCACTCAAGGGACATTTTGGGTCTCAAGTTCGTTCAGAAGATTTTATCTACACTACACAAAGGACAGACACGTCTATAGCACACATCAGGATTGCTCATATGGTAGATCCTAGGCTAGCACCAATTTTGAAGGAGGTATAAGTTACTAGGGGAGGAAAATAGATTTCCCATCATAGATTATTCTTACAGTCTTCTCAGAGGATTGGAATATTAGCACCAGGGGAAAAGGCAACATGTATTATACATATTATTTGAACAAATGCTCAAACTGACAAAAAGCCAGATACATATTTACAGATAGATGAAATTAATTGATCAGTAAGTGAATCAGTTCATAAGGAACTGCTATCTGCTGACGTCTATTTTACTGCATTGCACATAGCTCATACCTTCAACTCAGATGAAGAGGGCAATTTACACAGCAGAATACATAGCCTCTCTACAACTCACCTTCTAGCCTTATCTCAGAGCACAAAGATTTCATTTCTATAAGCGTGCATTACCTACAAAAAACCCTATTACTTATCCTGGTCAAAGAGGCACAGGCATTGAACAAAACTACTCAGCTAACTACCAAAAAATACACCCCTCAAAACAACAACCAAAATAATCCACAATCCTCCACCTTTTTTTTTTTTAAACCAGACTGTTGTGAGTTTAGCCAGGCAGATGTTTTAACATAACAGGCCATATACAAACACCAGGAGACACAGACATTGGGCTGAAATTCTAAGCATATATCCTTTCATTGTTCTAATTGTCATTGCAATAGAAGATTAAAAATGCATGGTATTTCTGGAGGCTAAGAGATTAATTTCCAAGTAGTGTATACTATTATTTGCTACTGGTATCCTTCATGTGATGAAAATTTGCCATTTGCAGTGCAAGAGAATGCAGACAAAGACAGCACAAGGAAAGAATAAAACCTAATAGTATAATCCATTGCCCTCATATTTGGAAGAAATCCAAGGGGAAAAGCTTGATTGACAAAGCTGACAGAAGTTATATTAGAAATCTCTACCTCATCTACTGGATTACTGGTCTTAGAAAAATAAAAATACCTGACTTAAAGTACAGATAATGAAAGGAGTAAATGTATTTACTGGAATATTAACGAAATCCAGCACTGACTATGGAAGCATAAGTGCTGATAAATAGTATAAGTTTGTGTGTGCATAAGCTTAAAGTTGACCAATTTAAAAAAACAAACCAAATCAAACCAAAAAACAACAAAAAAGGATGTGTTATAAATCGTTTTAAACATAATATGAACATGCAAGTCCATGCAAAGACAACACAGTGTATCAACTCAGTTCCAAGCGCTTCTCCTAAACAAAGAGAAATGTACTCATGACTTCTAATAACTAATACTGGAACATCCTGTGTATTGCATAAGTGATGATACATTCATTTGCAAAATTCATTCTAACGTTTTCAAGCTAATAGTTTGTTTTCTTCAGCATTAGCATTGGACTGTAATTCTGGCTCCAAAACTAAATTCTATCTTGCTGAATTTAGGTCAAAAGCAGTACTCCTACTGCTGCAAGGGAACTTTACGTCCTGCTGGAAAAAAACTATGTGCTGTTAACTTCTTTTGCTAAGATAAAAAAAATGCAATAGAAGCGCAATTATATTTACAAGGTATAGTAATTCTATGAATACATTAGTAATTAAATGTCAGTTTCCAAAACAGTTAAAAATTCACAAGTTAAAATTATGAAGATTTGACATACGTGGGTTTGGATTCTACACACTCCTTGCATTAACTATTTCAATAGTAGTTACATGTTAATAGCTTTTTTACACACACAGCATTAATGTTCAGCTATGTTGATAAGAGAGGAAACTTACAAATAAACATTATGAATGTCTTAAATGTTATTTCTTCTTAAAGGTTGAAACTAATCTCGTATTTGCCTTTGTTCAATTATTGCATAAATCCACATTGTGTGTTGAATATAATAATAAATCTACTGTGAAAAGATAATATTTAAACTGTACTGATACCTACAGACTGTGTGCCAGGCTCCCTAGTGGACAAATTCATATAAATGCATTACTCTTCTCCCCATAAGACTCTAATTGCCAAGCTGGCATTTTAAAAGTGAGATAGATAAGGGAGGTTTGTGTCAACTTATAAGAACAGGAGGGCAATATGCAAATATCTTGGCACTATGCCACTAAGGTCACAGAAGTTTTACAGCTAGTTTCACAAAAAGCAAGACTCTGCATAGCTGTTACATGAACAAAACCCTTCTGCTAATATAAAGGATCAACCTCTGCATTTACAGGCTGCAGAACTTGCACACTGCTAAACGCTATATTGGGATTAACTGGCACTTAAGAGTCCACGGAAGGTCGGGGGTCTTTTTTTCATATGTAAACACGTTAAGAAAGTGTGAAAGTTATATAATTACAGCCAAAGCTCAGAAAAACATACACTATGAAAACTGCCCTGCATTTTACAAAGAGGCTATGACAAAGTAATGGAGAGATCTAGGTGAGAGAGATGCACCAAATAATGGCCTCATGATGCTTCAGCCAAGGAAGCCAGTTAAAGACGATGCACATCAAAGGCAATTTCTTGCATCTGGAAGCAAGCAAGTTAGATCACTATCTCCTCAAAACCATAAAAAAGTTTCTTAAAAAATACATTCGACCTGTAAAGGACCAATGAATTACAAATCTACTCATTTCTGATCATAGCCAATATTCTGCAAGAACATTCCACAGCTTGTGGTTAATGCAAAGTTACTAACAGAAAAATCTTTTGCAGCTTCAACATGAAGTCACAGCTGCTGTCTTTCCATGTCTTGCAGGGACACAATTTCACACAAGATATATTCAACCAAGAGCAAAAATCAGTGTAACAAGTAAAACACTAGGCATAGCTTGTGTAAACTGTAAGGAACAAAGATACCCATAAAGCCACACCTGAGTTTAAACAACACTATAGAAGATACATTCTAGCAAGTAACTGCTGCAATTACTCTGTCTTAAAAAGAATCTATTTTTCCAGCGTTATAAAAAGTGCTGTAACACAAGCAGTTGCCACGCAGAACTTGCAAGAAGTGACCATTTTTCAGAAGGAGCTTAGGAGACATAACAGCTTCAGCATCTCTGAAACCCCATTCCCGTTCAATGTCTCAGAAGGCACGGATATCTCAGGGGGGACAGGCTGCTGATGGAGAGGTCTTGCAAAACGAGGCGCTCCCTCAAACCAAGAAATCGCCCAAATCAATTACTGTTTTGGAATCTGACAAGTATTTTGCATGAGTCTTACACAGTTATATACTATAGTTAATATATACTTATAGTTAATATGGTATATATTTATAGTTAATAGCTTACTAAAAAAAACCCCAGAGAGCACAGGAAAGAGAGAGTTCACAGCCAGAGCACCACGACCTGCAATTTCTCGACATAAGTTAGCGTTGCGACCGAACGCTTTGGAAGGCGACAAGAGCCGAAGTCTCGCAGCGAGCATCCCGGCGGCGGCCCCGCGTCCCCCCGCATCTCCGCGGCTCGGGCACGGCGTCGCCGCACGAGTGCGCGAGGGAACAGGCACCGCACAGCGCCTCACCCGCACGCGAAGGGGTTGCTTCGCCAGCAGCGCCCGCAGAAACGCGCTGCTCTCCCACGCAAACGGCAGCCCCAGCATCCCTGCCAAGTTGGCCGCAGCTTGGGGCTGCGAGAGCCGCGTCCTGCGGGCTCCTTCTCCTCGCTCGCTCCTATTTCAGGTGGGAGACCCCGAGAGCCGCCGCGGGGAAGGGGCAGCGGGGGAGCCCACCTACCTGGGATGGCCAGGTTGGTGAGCGGGGTGCGGTGGATGCTGCCGGGCAGCGCTGCCATCCAGTCGGCAAAACGCAGCTCGTTCTTGCCTTGCGACGAAGCCATCGCCTCCGCTGCCACCGCGTCGCCGCCGCTCGCTGCCGCCCGCGGGGCCCCGGCCCCGCTCCGCCCAGCCGAACCCCGCCCCGCCGAGCCCCGTCGCTGGGCTCCCAGTCCTGTCCCCTCGCTGCCGGCGAAGCCGCCCTAAATACAGCGGAGCGGCTTGGGGGAGGGAGCAGGGGCACCACCAGACCCTCGCACCGCGCCCGCCCCGGGGCGGGAGGAAAGAGCAGAGCCCGCCCAGGAGCTGCGCCCGCTGCCGTGGCTCGACTGGAGCCCCCAGGCTTTGCAATACCCTCCCTGACCTTGGCCATTAGGGGGTTAATGGGGTTGGGTGCCTTCTTTGCAGGCACTGGGCACGTCTCGCAGCCGGTCCCTGTGGCAGGCTTGTTGCCTCCGAGACAAACTTCTTGAACAGGCGAAGAGAGTTTGGAGATGCCTGGAGAAGAGAAGGCTCCGGGGGCACCGCATAGCGCCCTGACAGCATCTGAAGTTTCCTGGCTACAGGGAAGCTGGGGAGGGACTTTCTACAAGGGCAAATAGTGACAGGGCAAGGAGGAACAGCTTTAAATTGGAAGGGGGGAAATTTAGATTAGACGTTAGGGAGAAATTCTTCACGCTGAGGGTGGTGAGTTCCTGGCACAGGTTGCCCAGGGAAGCTGTGGTTGCCCCTCCCTGGAAGTGTTCAAGGCCACGTTGGATGAGGCCTTGGGCAACCTGGTCTGGCAGGAAGTGTTCCTGCCCATGGGCAGGGGGGCTGGAACTGGATGGCCTTTAAGGTCTTTTCCAACCCAAACCTTTCTATGATTCCTTGGAGATCTGTAGCGGTTTTTCGCAATATTTTTTTTAGTGTCCTTTGAGAATGATCCAAAACCTTTGAGGTCTCTGCCAAGTAACTAGTGATAGGTCAAGAGGAAATGGCCTCAAGCTGCGTTAGGAGAAGGTTAGATTGGACATTAGGAAAAATTTATTTACTTAAATAATGTTGAAGCACTGGAACACGCTGCCCGGGGAAGCATTCCTAGAGGTGTTCAAAATACGTGTAGACATGGCATTCCAGGACATGGTTTAGTAGGCATGGTGGTGTTGGGCTGACGGTTGGACTGGATGGTCATAGAGGTCTTTCAATCTTAATGATTCTGCAATTCTATGATTCTATGAAATTAGTATCTTCCATTCTCATTTCCAACCTAACTGCCTTTCGAGAAGCATCTTAGACATTGGCATTAATGAAGCATTTACGTTACTGCCTCCAGACCAATGAATGAGTGAATCTGATGAAGCTCTGAGAGCCATCTTGAAATGTTACAACAAGCCTGATCTTTTGATTTCAAGTGTGACTGGTTTTTGTCAAAGCCGTTGATACGAATATCGAAGTTCACCTGTAGATGTGCCAAAAACAGTGCCTTGTCTGAGCCACGATCAGTTATTAGTTCCCCTAATACCCAGGAGAGTCAGCTGTGGTCCTATAGCTTGTGTTCTCTCTCATATCTTCTGTAACAGTAGGCTTTGGAAATAAAAATGCAGGGAACAACTAACAATAACCTTCTATTTTCTACCCAAGTTACCAGAGCAAGTATAAAGAAATCACTTCCTTCAGCCACACAATAAAGGAATGATTTCTTAGAAAGTATAATAAGGGAATAAGTAGTAGTGGGATTTGACTGGGGAAATGTGAGCAGATGGTTGACCCTGGGGGAGATCTTAAATCTGAATCGAGTAGTACATGATAAAGGAGGAGGAGTAAACAAACAGTCACTAAGACAGGTTTAATTTTTGCCATATTATTTCCTGACAATTAGAATGCTAATCTGCCCCTTCCAAAATCACAGGTATTAGTAAACTTGGGGGGGAAAAAAGTCAAATACACATTTTGGATGCAAAGACTTAAAACCCACTAAGGTCAAAGATGTTGCGTTACATTATCTTCAAAGGGCAGGAAAAAATTACAGTAAAAAAAAAAATCTAAATAAGGAGCATTAAGTAGGAAGTAACATGTGTTATTATCAACATGACTAGATCATATCAGTTTAAATGGCAAAATAATCAATGAATTGCACTGGTTACCTTGGGCAACTGCTACTGAACTTTTATCTACTCCACTCCACTCCACTATATGTTCTCTCTTTTCTGAGATAATACTGAAATATACAGCTTTTTGAAAGGTTAAACATGTTGTTAATACTGCTGTTGATCTCTTCCAGTCTCTAAAGATTTGAGTATAGCTCAAAGTAAAATAAAACAAATCCCCGCAAAACCCTGTCATTTTAGAATGTATTATTATGTATACTAATATCTAAACTATCTGGTATTGTTCCACTTCTCTCAGTAAGGCTTTCTCCTTTACTGGTGCCCTGACTAGAAACTTGTTGGCCTTTGCTTCCACAAGTACTTAGAGCTTTTGTGTCTTCTCTTTTTTAAAGCCCAAAGTAAGATTCTTTATAGTCTAGATTTTCAAAGTATGGGCACTCTGCTTTGTAAAAAACAGTTCCCTCTAATATGTCTCACACTCATGATATTTGAAGAGATTTGCCTGTGTTTCTAATGCACCGTAGCTGCTAAGATAGCAGGTTTAAAATCTGTCACTGGGTCTGTACGAGCTTGTGGGAACACAGGCTTTAAGTACTTTCGAGGCAAGTAGGATAGGAGAGGGAGCTTTTATGAGGCAAGTGGGATAGGAGAGGGAGCTTTTATGGGACAGAAAATAAGAAACATTTCTACAGCAACCTGAAGAAATATATATGTGGAAGATTTGACTTTAAAATAAAAAGGTAGCATTTGGGGAGCTTATAATTTTTTTTAATTTGTTCGAAACTTTAGGTTTTGCTTATATATCTGCTTGGGAAGAATTTAATAAAAACCAACAATCTCATCACTTATGTTGATTAAAAAGCAACTTACTGTGGTTTAGCTTGAACCTAAAGTTTTACTAATTTTAACTTAAACATAAATAATGGCAGCCTGTGAATAAAAATTGGCGCATCCATACAAACTTTTGCTTCTATTTAAAAAGAAGGCTTTTTTTTAAAAAAAAAGAGTCACATTTTTGGTCAAATTACTGAAATCTCTACACGTAACAAGTCTGAACTGTTGGAGAAATTGGATTCCAGGAATCAAATACTTTGGAAAGCTTAAGAGAGATGAAGTACAATGAAAATGAAAGGTAATGCCAAGATACTGAAAAATATCATCTTTGCTTTTTTTGTACACAGCTATGCTGAGCTCAGTGAAGATGCCACAAAGAGAAGGAAGATTGAAATCGTACTATCTGTTCATCATGTATTGTATTCTCTCCAGGTTGCAGCTGTAACAGCATGGATGAATAGTGACACCTCTGCTTCTATGGAAAAGAAAAACAGTAATTTAGCCAGTAGGAATGTCACTTCAGCACTCAAAATTAATTTCTTTGTTAAAAAAGAATTTCCATTGTTTTAATTTTCTTTAAAATTAGCATTTTAATGGTAAACATTCACTGTTATACTTTGTAATTTTAACAGATACTTTGCCTTTTTGTGTGTCCTTGGCATCTGTGTTAATCATGTGAATAATAAACGAGTAACAGCATCTTTTTCTCTAAATTACATGAAGTACATTCCACTCTGAAAGGTAAAAGAAAAAATGACTTAATGGGCCATTGTCTCTCTGTAATTTTCTTATTATATCTGATTTATTTAGAGGCTACTCTAAATCTGTTGTTTATGAATTCAAAATGAGGCTTTGAACATAAGAATTACTATTGTTTAAATATTTGATTCTGCTTCTGAGGTTTGGTCTCTTCCTCCTTCTTACTGCCCATTTCTATTAATAGAAGTTTTTTAGAACAAATCATGGCTGCCATCTCATGTTTGCAGCTCTCACAGCTTTGAATGACACCATCAGTCACATCTGGGCAGCAAAGCCCTTCCAGTCGTTGTTCCCAGTTTTCTTCTTTTTTCTTCAGAGTGCGGTAGATCTGTGTTATTCTCAGCTTCGTTACTCCTCATGGCTAACAGATGTAAGAAGTCATTTTTATCTGTAAGACAAGCACATAAAACCCTAAAGATTAAAAGTAAGTAGGTTGATTGAATGAGAAGAAATAATTTTTTAAATGACCGTATGGGTGAATGGAAGAAATCACAAGTATTTTTGTTGTCATTTTATACTTCGTCTGGCTATTTTGACAATCTCACCTTGCATTCATTTAGCAATCTCTGTTTAGAGAGATGCTGTATTTGTCCTGGCAAAACAGCTTACAAGATTTCTGAATACACAGAAAAAACCCCTTGTAGATACAGGGGTCTTTTCTTCATTTTAGGGGAAAGAACATGTCTGTTTCTGCTTTTAAAGCAAAAGAAAATGGGGTTTCTTCTGTATTCTGATCAGTTATTCTTGACTAAGAAAATCTCAGCATCCTTGCTTGTGCTGATATTGAATCCAAGAAGGAGCCATATTTGCGCCGAGCAGCTGACAAATGTCAGAACGTTAATGTTATCACCAGTTTTGTTGTTATGAACTACAGAGTCTGTGAATATGATGGGTTAATATAATGGTCCAACATATGGTTTTAGTTGCGTACTTTATAACCAAGGCAGAGACATTACAATACTGCACAGAGATCCTGAGGGAGAATATGTGCCTTTATGCATATAAAAATCAAGTCCAGAATGCATACTACACAGAATAAAATAATTAAAGTGTATGGCAACACAGTTTGGTACAGTTAACAAAATTCTGGATACTTGAAATAAAGAGCCTAAAAGATAAATTATAATGTTTGTAGCCAGTCCTCAGGCAGAAATCAATTTCACCAAAGCTGCTCCTCTCTGAAGGGTGTTTCTCAGGTTTCTAGAAGGTTTGGTTTGGTTTGGTTTGGTTTTGGAACACAGTTTGTTTTGGAGGTTTTTTCTTTTCTATCTTTCTCATGCAGATCCATGCTGTGTTTCATCTAAGGTGTTTGTTTAAAAGCACAGCAGTGGCTACTTTTTGACCTGGATAAAAACAAAAAAAATTTCTTATGCTGGCATTACTGCAAAGACTCTAAGTGGCATTGCCAAGAGCAGCAATGGCTGCTCTATTTCACAGGCTGCAGTCAGTGCCTGCTGGGGGGATGAGAGCACATAAAGCTCTATTTTCTAGCCAGTGCTATAAGATCACAACTGCGACTTTGGTACAGAGAAGGATGACAGAGAGGGGTTGCTTTTTATTTCTTAACAGACCTGAAAATGTTTATAAATTTTCTATAAATACTTACAAACATTTGGTCATGAAAGAGTGTGCTGTGTCTTGACATGTTTAGCTCGGTAAAGAACTTGCAGAGAAAGCTTGATTCAAGCATTTGAATTTTAACACATTATTAAGGTAGAAGCCCATATTTTAATAAAAATAAGAGGTAAATGAGTTAGTTTAATGGTGGAATGCAGAAGCAAGCTCAATTGCTGATCATAATCCATGTAGCCATCCAATGTATTGTTGACATGGTCACAAAAGACTTTATCAATATGAAAATATCCTTTGGTTAAAAAAAATAGCATTGAAAGCCCTAAACCAGCCTCTCCCCTGCTCTTTTCAATTTTCCAGGAGCAGCAAAAAAGAACAAAAAGTTTTCAAGACAGTCATATAGTCCGGATAACTCTATTTAGTTATGTCAGAAAACAGAGCCCTTTGTATGAATAGAAAATTTTGACCAGGCTAAAAAAATCCTTCACTGAAAAGCAATATGTTGATAAATACACTCCAGAAAAGTTCAGACTGTCTGGATGCTGAGATTTTGCATTTGGGGTTGTAGCTAGCTTAGACAAATTAGGAATGTTCAAAGCAAGGTAAATCCTGTTAAAAATACAAGATGGAACTGAGTCAAGGAAAAGAACCTTGCTCTCATTGACAGCATTTATTATGTTATAACATAATGGTAAGAAAAGACAACCCATACGTAGAAATTATACATAGAAAAATCAGCGAGATATTCAGAAGTGGATAGTGCTAGGAGTATTTTATAATGGGCCACCAGAAATAGAAGATGAAATCTCTTTGTATGTATCAGCCATTTAAGATATAGTTCAGACTTACTGGGCAAGGAGAAGAGGAAAACTGTATTTCTAATTAGATAGTAAAGTACTTTTTAATTTGTGGAAGTATGGAAATTAAGTGCTATAAAAAGGGACTCTCAGATTTTACAACTGTTTCTTTACCATCAAGATATTCAGAATGACATCTTGTTATTGGTCTTGGCTATGACTGAACAGCCTATATGCATTTTATGTAGTTCCCACTTCTTTGCTGTAGGATTTTTTTTAAAGAGCAAACATCCATCAAACCATTCATGTTCTGTAGTAAATGTTATTTAAAAGAAGCTAAAAGAAATGTAAACTACATTAAAAAAAAGAAAATAATGAAAGCAAACCAGTGCATAATGGCTGCTTAAGCAATGAATTAGGCAATAATAAATGAATTTTCTTTCTGTGCCTGTTGGAGAGTAGTCCAAAATCAGTGAAGATAGTGAAAGTAGTAGACTGAATTCAGTGGGATTTGGATCCCCTGGATGGAAAACCAGAATCAGAGGGTTAATAGCTGATGCATCTACTGTGCTTGTACCCTAAGTCACTAGAGATGAAAGGTCTTTTCTGTTTTGAAATAAAAAGGATGATGGATGACACAGTGTCTTTCCAATAAGAGCTACAGAGTGTTAATAGTGGTCAGTTCCACTCTTGGCAACTGGAGTCATGTTTCATGAAAAATGCATTTCTGCCTCCTGGATGAGTCTTTCTGAACAGGCTCTTGCTGTTTGCATGGTAATGAAGCATTCCCAAAAGGTGCTGAAAATAGTCAGCAAGACTAACGAGATTTCAGCACACTACTCAAATCAGTATGCTAGCAACATTTCACAGGCTGCAGTCAGTGCCTGCTGGGGGGATGAGAGGTAATGTTCTTTTTTAATTACAGACACCCCATGATCGATGTGTGCAGTGGAGTTGTTCCATCTTGGCATTTGCAGGTCATGTAGTACAGGATGCAGGACAGTGTTTCAACCTCAAAGAAAGGGGAAGTTCATCCAGCTTCTCTAGAGGAAGAGGTCAGCATGGGCATTAGAGGAAATGGCATGAGAACTAATTGTGGCAAATCAGCGCTCCTGTGGTGTGCCCCACTCCACCTTGTGATGTTAACGAATGCTATGTGGTCATTGCTTAAAGGTCATATCCTGTGCAATGACCTAAAACTTCTTACCTGAAATCAGAGATCTTTGTTCTTCCAGCCTAAGATAATGAGGTGGGAGAGAAAGAGGGACAGAACACGAGAATGGAAAAAGTATGTGATAACACAGAGAGGAAAAGAATCCCACAAGGGCATGGAGACAGTTCATATCCAAAGGTGGTGGCATCATCAAGAGTTTAGAGACTAGGTTCTGGGGTGGTGAGTGGTGGAGCTGGTCTTGCTTTTCCTTCAGAGAGCGTGGGTCCCTCTGCCACCTGGCTCCTGATTCCTGTAGATATAGCTCTGCTGCCCACTGCTTTGAATTTCTTCCTCATCTTTAACCTACGTGGCAAATTAAATTATGCACCTAAGACCTTAATTTTCTGACTGCACTGTACCTAATGAACCATTCAAAAAGGCTGTACGTATTTCTAGCTAGAGCTCGTAATTCAGGCATCGGTTTCTGAAAGAATATTCTTCCTGCAGGATTGAGCCCTAATTGCTGTGCATCACAACTTACCACCAGAATGAAAAGCTGTTAAAAACAGTTTCAGTAAATGCAGTGCAGTTCTGGATTATAAAGATAATTAAGTTTGAAAATGTAATGATCCGTATGACATGGAAAAAATGAAAGATATGAGAAATTCCTAATAAAAACACAATCCCCTGAAGATTAAAACTCATTATTTTTTTGCAATACAAAAATCACACATTTTAGCTGCTGGGCTGTAAAACATTTTCCTAATTCTCTGGAGAAAGACCAGAGTTAAAAAGGCCATCAGAGACTCTTCCCACAGAACCCACAAGCACCATAAACCAACACAAAGGGCAGGAGGTGCAGTCTGGCTCCAACCAGCCTCCTCCTGCTGCTCTCAAGCAGATGGGAGAGTCTTCAAACTACCCTTCAACCGCTGCAAATGCTGCACACTTCCAGCAGCTCATGCATGTTGCAGTTTTAATACAGTGTTCCTCACTGCCTGCTGGTATTTTCGTAGTGTTTTCCCCATTTTACCAATTTTTGACCATTTTTCACTGGATGCAGTAGCTTGGAAATCAGAATGAGGACTTGATGTACTGAAGCACCGATATATGTTCATAGTCTAACAAAGGAGTTTCAGCACCTTCTTTTTGGATTGAAGACCTTAAAACCTAGTCATGTTTTCCTGACACTTGAGGAACAGAGCCCTTTTCAAAAATAAACATTGGTCAAATTAAAATTCTGTCTTCCAAAAGTTGTCTTTTGCCATCAACTAGATCAAGTAAGAGTTAGGGAAGATGAATCACAGTAGAACAGCAGTGAGAGGAATAGGAACATTCGAGACAAGCTGCTGGAGGGAAAGGCACTGCAAATCTGAAGAGTCACTCTCGTGCCAAAACAAAGCCCCAATGCTTCCCACAGCAGCACTGGGCACCTCCTTTCTTTGACCCATAGTCTGAAGTCAGCATGCCATCACTTTGATTTCATAGACATCTGATCTTTTAGTTATTCCATTTGTTTTCAGATAGAGTTTTATCATTTCGATTTTTCAGGGCAATAAGGAAAAGCAGACCTTTACAGCAATAAATGTTCCCCGGCCTTTCTGCAAACCAGTGACTTCTAAAATGTTTTTGCCAAGGCCTGAGCAGGTTAGGATGTGATTGTGCTATGAAAGAGTTGGTGCAGCATCAGCTCTTCTGCATGTTGGCTCCAAACCCTTTGGAGGTCAAAGGGGGCTCACACATACCAGGCAACAAAAATCAAAAGAATTTGTGCAGTAATCTACACACAGACACGCCCTTGTGTGTGCAGTGCAACAGATCTCAAATTTCTGGTGCTGTGGAAAACAGAAACAAGTGTGCATGCATGTTTCTTTCACCTAAGTGGAGATACAAGGTGTTTTCCTCATGGCAATTACAGCTTTGCAAAGCCCACAACCTTAGGTTGAAGTTAAACTAGCCTAGGGAGGGGGCTGGTGGGAGTGTTCCTGACATTGTCAGCATTGGCAGGCTATGGTGCGGAGAAAGCTCTTTGGGGGCTAGGGCTCACATGAAGCCTGGGTCTGAAAAGCCAGGGGACGGCTCAGTTGTGTCCACAGCTGCTATCCAAAGTAGTCCCCAGCACTAGCAAAGGCACCATAAGCTGAAGTAAGTGCAGATGGATTTGGAGAAAAGGGAGAAGCTGTGGAAAAGCAGTCCAGTGTTTGGTTTCATCACTCTCTGAACAAAGAAACCTTTCTGAGCCGAATACAGTGGCAGAATATAATGAAGTCTTTATGTGGAGTTAATTAGTGTAATTTTAAGTGCTAAGTTCAATTAAATAGCCTTTTGTTTTAAGAAGATTCTTTCTGGATTGAAGTGTGATGAGATGTAGTTCCATGTAAATCAATAAATTTCTGCAAGTGTAATTAGGTAAGCATATCAAAATCAGACAATACATATTTACAAATGGAAGAAAATGTACATTGATTCAGGGCATAAGTATTTTGTTGTGTGCAAATGGTACAGCACTTTCAGCAGCAGATAAGGTGTAGAGTTGGACTGATAATGTCTCTCCACTGTTAAGTTAAAAATGCCATCTGAAAAATGGAAGTGTTGATGTGTTATTTCACTAGCCATGAAGTGAAATAGCCAGCAAAACTCAGTCTCATTTTTAGAATTTCATTTTTGGAAGAATTTGCCACTACTAAAAGAGAAGTGGCAGTGGGAGGTTTGTGACTAGTCTGGATGATAAACAACTTGAATCATGCACAGACTGAGGAGACACAGTGGGTAAAATCCTCACCCCTTTGAAGTCAATGGGAATGAGCACTGAATGAGAGGGAGCAATTTTCACCAGCACTGTTTTGACTTTCCCTGGGACGTTGCAAGCACTTTGCAAGTCACACTGTTGGATAGATAGACAGTGTGTTGTGGAACGAGAAGGAAAAGCAGGAGCACCTTTTTCCATTGCAAGTGAGAGTCAGAAATATGCACTGATGTCCTCCTTTTATGCTTCCCTGGAAACAAACCTAGGTTTGTTGAAAATTAGGTTGAAAATTTTCTTTACCTGTGTGATGATGGTGGTTGTTAATCACCCAAAATAAAGCATCCCAGAGGGCAAATTAAATACTTTGAAGCCTCACTGCAAAGCCTTCTTGAGAAATATGCTCCATTCCTGAACACTTGAAGTTGGAAGTCTGGCTGGGACACGCTGCATCATCCATGCCAGAGGGATTTCAGAAGAATATCTGTTAGTCACCACCCCAACTGTCTTCTCCAATACTTCTCACTATAAAACATTCTAGAAATTCACATTATTGGGAGAAGCTGTTTGAGCAACTTTCAGTAAGTCAGAGAAGTTCAGCTGAGATTGGTTTGAAGTGCCACCTTCTTTCTACCGCACAGAAAGGAGGTGTTGGACAATGGAGAAGGATAATTGAGAAAAATATGAGAGCAAAAGATTTCAGAATCTGTGCATGTGCCAGCAGTGGATAAATGGTTTGCCAATCAAGAAATAATACCTTCAGAAAAAAATATCCTCACAAAAGTACATTTGTATAATCTGAATGTCCTTTTACTGCGCACCTAGTCCTTGAAAAAAAAGAAGTCTTGCTAGATATAGAAGAAAATTCTGGCATTTAGTGTACACACAATTCATAAAGAAAATATTTAAAAATATGAGTGTGGAAAGGCAATTAATCTCTCTGCTAAAAATGGCTGTGTCTGTGAGAGATAAGAGGGCAGGAGAAAGAACAGTAATTTCTTTTAAATTCTACTTTTAATCCACTTACAGCACCGCACCTATGAAACACCTTGCAATGGTTAGGCAGATATACTCTCGCAGCGCTATGTACTACCCTGAGAAGAAATGCTTTGCTGTCTCCTCACTTTTCCCTCTCCTTTCAGTTTACTTTCTTTACTGTAGTAGTATATTCTGCAGGTCAGGTACTGATCACAGTGATGTGCTAAGAAGGACCTTTTCTCACTAACGCAATACAAATTAATAACATGAAGGAATAGTTGGCATACTAGTATTCAGGTGGTAAAATGTGCATGTGAAATCCTGGGTGGGTTTTTGCTTTGGCATTTATAAAGCTCATGTCTCCGAAGTACCCTGTGGTGGGGAAAGCTGCAGGACCCACTGGGTAGTGGGTGCCTGACCCTTCACTGACCACCACCAGACTAGAAGTTCATGCCATCAGCCTTGACCTGCATCAGAGGGGAGGAATTACTGGGAAAGGTTTATGGTTTCTGGCATTTTCATTTCGTCTAAAGAAAGGTATTTTGGTCAAGCCTGCAAAGCTCAGTTCTGTTTCCCGAGTTTTGAAGGCAAAACTTCCCAGGAGGATGAACAATGGGCATTTAAGCTGGGGTTTTCAAAAGATTCATGAGAGGTAACAAATATTTTTGCTTGTGCTTTGTCTGATAAAGCTTGGGAAACTTAAGACACATCTCAAAAGTTATGAGGAGTGCTTAGGGACAAGGATAGGTTCTTCCTTTATTGGCTGTATAAAACAAAAAAAATAAATGAGACATAAAGAAATAATTATGAGACCTCATAATTAGTGCTGGTTCTGGTAACAGACTCTAAATGTTTAGGTACCTCTAAAACTCTTAATACCACTGAAGAATAAAATTTCCAAAGATGTGTTTCCCTGTAGTGATGAACTTCATTTCCAATGCAATACAACACATAGATTTGGTATGCTGTGCTGATTCTAGACTTACATGAGTTTTTCAAAGGATGAAAGATGAGAAAGTCTGTCTTATTTGAAAAACAGCAAAATAACATACCCTGCGTATTGTGAAGTTGTGTTTACAAAAACAGCATGCAGTTTTCACCAAGAGGAGAAAATAATTCAGAGCAGAGGATGTTTGACTCCTTCCCACTGCTTGGAGAGACCGGCAGCAGCAGTAAGTCCATCCAACCAACCTTCACACCTGTGACTTTTCCCAGCTTTCTCTAAGGAAAGAAGCCTAAGGGAAAGCTGGGAGAGACCAAGAAATGTATTCATAGATTCTCTGTTGTTCCCTAAATATATTTTCTTAGCTAGCTCTTTAAGAAGCATCTTGTCAAGGACAATTGAAGTGTGCATCTGTGATTGCTCATTCACTTGATGAATTCTTTTTTGTCTTCCTGAAGGAAAAACTAGATTCTCAAGCCCAATTTTCATTTTTACAGTCAGGCTTTTGTTAGCAAAAATGTCTTGTTCTGTTCTTTGAAACTCCATAAACATTAGTCTGAGCAGCAGGCATAGCTATGCAAGTTTGAGAGCCCTCCAAAAAGTTTATTGAGTTTTTATGCCCCAAATCCAGATTGTTTGTAATTATTCTCCTCCATCATACAATGTGTTTGAATCCTGTGCTTCCCATAATCACCTCCAGAAAAAGAAAATGGAGTATTTGTTCCCCAGGATAGCTGTTACAGATGTACATTATATAGTTTCCTTTTCACTTTTGTTAAATTAAAGCAATATTTTAAATATCCTGAAATCTGAATTTTGTTTACCTCTCTTACTACAGGGCCTGAAGTAAAAGCAGGACACAGTCTTATTTCCTTAGCAACAGAGTCAGGTGTGATTTATGCTGCTGTGCATCCCTGCAGCTGTCTCCAAGCAACAAACCAGACTGCAATGCCAACTCTTGTATGCACAATATATGGAGGGGGCTGAGGGAAAACTCTGGAGCCCAAATACCTATCCTTGCACTAAACAGGAGGCAAGACTGAACAAACGTGGAACTATCACAGAAATGGAAATCAATCAAATAATCTGAGCATCTCAGCTCAGCCTGCCAAATGCTCAGTATGCAAAGAATAATCTATTTAAAATCAGTCAACACTTAGGTGACAGCTGTAGATGCGTGTTAATACTTTACTGAGGCTTTGCCTTAGCTTATGAAAATGGAACCACTGCTGTCTCTGAACTGGCTCAGCAGGAGTTCTCATGGAAAAGTGAGTAATTGTGTAGCAAAAAAATATTTTCAGTAATAATCTGATAATTCAGATTATTCAGTAATCACTGTTAAATGGTTGTCAAAATTTGCCCAACTTCAATTGCCATTTCAAAGCTATTTCCTCTTCGAAGTAAAGAGACTTACATCTATGATTGTATCATGTTGGCAAACACTGTGTTTCTAAACAACAACTGTAAAGCTAGTGAAGCTTGCCAAATGCAATCATAATAGCATCATAATTTCTGAAAAAAATTACTGTTTTAGCTAAGGTGAAATTTGCTTTGGAAGCTGAGGCTTCACAAGCGAAAGCTAATGTTTATTCTTCAGTCTCCCTGACTAGGTGCTTTTCCGGTGCAGAGCTAACACCTGTGGGTTACAAAAAGTAAGCAAGAAAGCATTCCCTCATCTCAACATTTCATCCCCACTCCTAGTTTAGTCTGATTGGAACCACAAAACCTCTGAAATACCAGTGTGCATTCCACTACTGAAAATGCAGTGTTTTGTGTGGGAAGTGTCAGATCCTGTTACACTGAAATCAGGGAAGACCTGCAGACCAACAGGTGAGGATGGAACATGGAAATGCTGGTACCACCCTAAGGGTCACCACCTGCTTGTTCTTCCATTTTTAGCACACCAAAATCAAACACAGATTTTTACATCAAATGGAAATCCCTCAGAGGTTCAAGAAATGCTAGCTGGCCCTATCACTACAAAATAGTTAAACATTTGTCTAACTTCTTTTATGAGTTACAGAAGAATTTTAATCATGTGAATAGTATTACTAAATATGTGGGACTAACTGCATGCCATGGTGCCATCAACAAGCTCAGATATATTATTCTTTATTTTTGGATGCAAATTCTGATTGAGTTCTGTGGCATGCAACTGTCTTCTGCCTTACAGAGAGGCATGCTGCCTCCCCTGTGAAGTGGCATTAGGTGCTAAAATCAAGAAACTGATCCTCTTCAAAGCACAAGGAAAAAACATCTGACTCATTTTCATCTGGGTAGGCAAAGGGTCTTAAGGTCCTTCTAGAAAAGTGAAAACTCCAAATGTAAATATGTAAATACAAAGAAGTAAGTAAGGTTTTTCTGATATAAAATCTTTGCAAAAGGATAACCAGACCTATGAAAAACACAAACCCATTTCAGTTATTGTAACGCTCACTTGCTTACTATCTGTATATGTATTTTTACAAGTTTGTAAGTACTTTTAATATGAAGTTTGACATTATCGCAGTGGAAATAAATATCTCTATTTTATGCTATCCCTGGGTTGCAACTTTTTATAATTGAAACTTATAGGAGTGTTAAAGGATGAGATAGAAGTGCAAAAAGTTTCATTATTCATCAGCAGTCTATCCTTTTTATTAGCCATTATGCCTCATGTGCACTTGTTTACCTCTGGCAACCTCATTTTAAGTGACATGGCTTTATTTCAGTTTATTATTTTAATTGAAAGAAGCAGCTTTCAATTTTTGTCTTAATGTCTTACCCTTTGTCTCTTTCACACATACCGATTTCTTCAATGCCCTAGTGAAACTGCTCATGGTTTTTCAGTGTATGGTTAGTTCTGCACAGAGAATCAGACAGACTATGGGATAATAAAAGGCTGATTTTTGACACTGCCCTGCATCCATCCTAGTAAAACTAATTAAATTTAGAAGAAAAACAGGCTGTTAGCAAGTCTGCACATCTCGGTTCCCTTAGAGGAATTGGAAGCAGTCTTTTCCATCAATACTCTGCAATACCACCCTGGTTCTAAGAGTAAGTAGGTGCAAAATAGTAATGATGAAATGCATCATCTGAGAAGTCTGAGAGGAAGATGAGTTTAAAGACACTTAGACAGAACCATGGGGTCTGTATGGAAATGGTGACACGCTGGGCTGGACAGGAGCACTTGGGGACTGGTAGATGCCTGCTCCAAAAGCGCACTTTCTCCATATCCTTCCCTCCCACCTCAGAACTCCTGAAACAAACCCAAAGTCCATGAGACACTCTTCTTCTGTAAATTCACAAAGGTATCATTTGTCGCAGGGGGACAGGCCAAGAGAAGAGCAAAGTCCTATACCCTCTCTCTTTCCTGGACAAAAAAGGTCAGATGGGATGATGACAGACAAATGTTTTCCCCCCTGCCCCACCCCAGAGTGATTCACTACACCTTAGGAAAGAAACAGTGAACAGGCTGCACTACCGGGCCCTTCAAGGCAGCTCATCATTGGACTCTTTAGATCCTGAATGCTATGCTTTCCACTTTCTGTCTTTTCTTATTGCCACAGAAACTGAAAAGCATCTGTGAAATGCCTATGCTTGACATTTCTGAGATGAGTTCCGGGCCTGGAACACCTCTTGCAGCAGCAGTTAGGTGGGTATCTGGGGGGTTGTTAGCAACAACTTTTTTTTTTTTTGGCTGCCATTGAACTGCTTTGCAGATTTGAAAACTTCTTTCAGTTACATACAGGTTCTTTCCTAAAAATTTTTATCTGGCCTCTGTGACTTGAAAAAATGCCTATTGGAGTAGTCTTATATGCCTGTACTCTGCATCATAAACACACACGGTAGCTCCAGAAGCATCAATTCCAATCAACATGCAAAACCCATCTGCAAGAGGGTCCATCTTTTTTACTCACTATCTAGAAAAATAATTTCTCATTCCCTGATGAAGCTTTAACCAGTTAACGATCACAATGGCTCCATTTAAAATTTCCCTAAACACCGATAAAATGTTATTAATCCCTGCCTCCACTCTCTGGTCCCAGATCAGTAACAGCCATCATAAATGCAGCAAACTGGGCTATTTGTCTCTGCTTCAGCTTATGAAGAAATAATTTTCTGTTTGATTCTTCAATCAGATCTGCAGACTTTCCATCAGCTGCCTCTTTTTTTCTCAACCCACACAAATCAGTAAAATTGTCATCTTTTAAAAGCAAATATTGTATCTTCCCAGTTACATTTTCATTTAAAAAATAAATCAATAGAGTTTGTGACTGATAACCAGATTATGACTGCTTTTAAGATTCTGGTATCTTTCCCATGAGATAATCTGACAGCACTGTAAAATACATCTATTTATTATGAGGAACACTCACATATTCAATCGGCTTGCTTTAAACAAGACTATAAATGAGATTTAGGATTTTAAACAGCCTGGATGAATTTCCTTCCGCTTAAGTTCCAGCTGCTTGATTTTCACAAATCCTTCTTCACTGAGAAGAGTTCTTAACAATTCAAGACTGTGTTATGTCAATAGATAGATAGATAGATAGATAGATAGATGTGTGTGTATGTATTATATATAAAACTCTATATAAAACTATATGTATAAAACCATATAACCATATACGGATATGTACACCTCTACCCATATAACGAAACAAGAAACTTCATTGTGCTTCTTTAACAGAACCTAAAAGGAGCTGAGACACTTTGTTCTCTGCAAAACTCATCTGAAGGAGTTCCTCTCCGCATTGTCTCTGTTTCCTGCCTACAGCCTTCACTCCCAACCCTAACGCAAACACTGATCCCTACCTTAAAAAAAAATTCTGCAATCCGTCCAAAAGCAGAGGCCAAGACACATCATTAAAATAAACATATCTAATAGTCTCCTAGCACCATTTGTCTCACAGAGTGGGGCTCTTCTGTTTTCACAATACAGGGAAAATATTATTTTCACTCTGGGGTTGGAACTGAAAGGGGTATGATTTGCCTTCTTCCCCTAGGAAATACTGAGTGTTATTATGCTTCAGGAGAAGTATAATTACTGCCCAAGTGACTCTGGGGTTACACTTTACTGCTAAGAACACTCACAAAAAAGCGTAACAAAAGTTACTGAACTGGGAGCAGTGATGGCAGAAAAGCCAGCAGGTAGTGACTGCTGAGGTCATAGGCAGTGTTGCCTTAATGGGCATTATGGGCACAAGGCCTTGGAGGTGGGAAAAGAAGTCCCAGGGATCATGGACCCAACCACTCGCAGGTGGGAAAAGAAGTCCCAGGGATCACGGACCCAACCACTCTCAGGTGCAAAAAGCAGTCCCTAGGGAGAGGCAGTCCCTGGGCTGCTAATTTTAAGTGTACTTTAAGTGTTAATTTTAATTTTTTAATCTTAAGTAAAAAATAACCATGTTTGGCAGTTTTAAAATTTTAAATTTAATGTTTTCATTATCAATGTGATGGGGGGACTGTAGGACTTCATTAGGAAGGACCGTAGGACTAGCATTAGGAAGCAGGGAGGTAGATCTCCAGTGTTGAAGCCAGGGCTGCACCGTGTTCTGGGTCTCTACAGAGTGGTGGTAACCCCATGGCCTGTACTGAGTGAAAGCGCAGAAACTTGTATGCTGGTGGAGAGCAGGAACAGCCAGATTTTCTAAGTGGTATTGCTGCACAGATGGGGGAAAAAAAGCAGCCAAACCCAAGCTTGAGAGCCGTTATGAAGATATAAGGGCAGGAGCAGGTCCCATACGAGGACAGGCTGAGAAGGTTAGGCTTGTTCAGCGTAAAGAAGAGAAGGCTCCAGGGAGACCTTTTTGCACCCTTCTAGTACTTAAATGTGGCTGTCTAAGTTTAAGGAAAATAAAATATCTATATGGACTAGACAAGGGGCCTCTTCCCAAAACCCACCACAACCTTTGAAATTAATAGGCTTTTATCAGAAAAGGTATAGAAAAGGATAACGGTTCTTAACTACAAATACATATATAAAACTAAAACAGAACATAACAAACAGCAACACTGTAACCAAAACCTTTAAACAAATTAAATTCTATCCCTGCTCCTTCTGGAGCAGGTATATTTATGGACAGCAGGATGGGATGTCGCACCTTGGGAGGCAGCAATCACAGAAGTGATCCACAAGCTCCGGTGAGGGACTCTCTTCATCCTTTTGTCTGAAAGTGTGGAGGGGGGTAGCAACTCCTCCGCAGGTGACGTCGGCCCCCAGGGAGTCTACAGCAATTCCAGGTAATGATGATCACTCCATCTCTGAAGGACAGCACAGGGCACGTGGAGTTGGGGCTGAGCCAGGGGAGCTCCCTCCAAGATGCCTCCACCAGCCCAGCAAAAACGGTGTCTCCCACTCACAGCAGCCACTGAGCAGAAGTGGTGTCAACGGAAAAAAACCTTTCGCTCACCTCCCCCCTCACCTTGGCCCAGCCATCAAACTGGAACTCAGAGCAATCAAACCAACCCCCCTGCCACCCATCCTGGCTCCCAAAACCCCCTGCGTTGGCAAGGAGAGAAAAATTCCCTGAAAGATTTTGAAACTGTAACAGTGGCCTACAGGGAAGATGGGGAGGAGCTCTTTATCAGGGAGTACAGTGATAAGGCGAGGGGTAATGTTTTCAAGCTGAAAGAGGATAGATTTAGATTAGATGTTAGGAAGAAATTTTTTACTGTGGGGGTGGTGAGGTTGACCAGGGAAGCTGTGGATTCCCCATCCCTGGAGATGTTCAAGACCAGGTTGGGTGGTGCATTGAACAAGCTGATCTGGTGGAAGGTATCCCTGCCCATGGCAGGGGAGTTGGAACTGAATGATCTTTAAAGTCCTCCCTTCCATCCTGTGATTCTATGATAAGCAAATAGGCAGGAGGTACTTGTGTACACCTGGATGTGATATTTATTATATGCCAGCATAAAAATATAAGTAAGATGAAACGAATATTACTTGTGTTGCAAGATTCAAAAGTGTTTAGCACCCTCATTCCAAAGCACCCCAATATTGTGTCTATTACACTGGAAATCTGGACACAGAATGGAGAAAGGATACCATCACTCTTCAACAAAAGGCAACACATTTTATTTCATTATGTTCAGTTTGTGAACTTCTAAGTGCTCTCAGATGAAATAAAATAGTTGTGCACAGCCTTCTATAAACACAACTGCAATGACGACTTAAAAATCTTAAATTCTTGTCACTGTCACATAAACAAAACTGATCGTGATGTTGATTTTCAGTTTTTCAGTTGATCCTGATTTTTAGAAAATTTTAGGGCTTCTGAGACTACCATCTGAAGCAATTGTTGGACTTGCCGTCAGCACCAGGTTAGCAACTGCCCAACACAAGGGAAAATGTCAAGAACCAGCAATTCATTGCTATCTAACACTCAGGTTTTGACCAAAGATTCCGCCTTCGCCTTCAGAACCTTCCAAAAGAGGATGACCTGCTGAAGTGTGTCCTCTCTCCTGGGCACCAGGCTGCATGGCCAGCAGCCACCATCCTTGGAGGGGGTCCACCTTGGTGAGGTCACCATCCTTGTGGACTCACAGTGCATGAAAGACACCGGGACAAAAACACCACAGAAGAGATTTGAAGTCAGGTGGATATCACAGCTGAAAAGCAAACTATCTTCCAAGCAACACAGCTGGCAGCTGCAGCCGCCTGTGAAACCAACCATGGCATTTCAAGGTATCACTCTGTTGTGTGTGAAGCCTAGCTCCACTGTCAATGTTTTTGTGAATTTATGTATAACAGCCAGATACCATGAAAAGCAAGATAGTAGATGCATGCAAATACATTTAAAAGGTGTTCCTGTAACAATTCAAAATACTGTATGTTTGCTGCATATTTTTGCTTCTCTTACCTCTAAGCAGATTCAGTGGGGATTTTTGTTATTAAAAAGAGTTAAGACTGAAATGTATTATTTTTAATGCTACAACAATTCATTGATTCAGAGACTCAAATGGTGATGTTGTATCTGTGTGATTATCTCCTGCTGTGGCCATGGCCATGAAGAGGCTGAGGGCGTTTGCCATCCCACCAACACGTGGTCCATGACCCCCTGGTTTGCAAACTCCTTGGCAAGGACATACAAACAGGGTCACCACATGGTGCCAAACTGTACCCCTGCACAACACAGTGTTTAGTGTTAGCAAGCAAAAGAAGAGCCAAACTCCTTCTTTCCCTGCTAAACTTACTGGAAAGATATGGTTCTCTAAATTTATAGAGATAGGAAAAATATATGGTAGAAACTGTGATATGTTTGCTACCTTTTCCTTTCCTTTTCTACATTTGAGTTTGTTTCCATGATCTCAGGTGTTACTATAGTCACTTAATCAAAATCAGGTCAATCCCATTACAGTGGGAGCAGTGCTTTAATGTCAGAAAAGGCCAGAAAGCCGCCCTTCTGGAAGCAAGAGATTTCCCTGCAGTGGAAGACAGTTTTAGTGCCAGAGACTCTATGACCCTGGAGTTAAGCCACTTACATTCAACCCCCCAGCTAGAACAGGAGCAGTCACAGCACACTCTCTGCTGGTAAAAATTACTAGCTGTATGTATTAGAGCAATCCGACTTCTAGTCCCTGACCCAAATCAGCCCCTGTGATGTCAAAACTCAGGGGAAGGCAAAGGCAATATTGCTACCAGCTTGTCCTCTGCATGCTGCCTGGGGCTGCATGGAAACTGGCATTATGCAAGGTTAGAGCTACTTTTGTATCCATACTTTCTCATAGCATGTTGAATCAGAGGCAAAGATTAAAGCTTCTTCAGTTTTGATACTACTTGTTTCTCCCCATTTTGAATCATTGTAGGTTTGGACCTGCAGTGATTTTTACCACAGTCATTAACACAAGTTCCATGTTTGCTGTGCCATTGGCTTGGAGAGGCAGCTGCTGAAAATGGACAGGCACTCAAGCTCTGTTAGCACCTTTCTTCCTGCAAATTCCAGCACTTGATTTCCTTGTTGCATTGGGCTTGTGGCTCCTTAGCAGTGTTAGGTGCATTTCACTGCTACTTAGCAAGGTCAAAGACCCATCCTACCATGCTAGCTTTAGTGTATCTAACATTTCGTAATGTTCAAATTATGCCAGACTGACTCAAAATTCTGATCTACACAGTATTTTCATGATGAATCACCATAAAATACCATACCAGTACCACAGAAGAGGTCTTCGTTTATGTTGTCAAGCATTTTAATGTTGTTCTCTTTTATTTTCCTAAAGAAAAGTTGATTCATGGTGTGAAGCTATATGTCAATTTTCAAATGGTATAGTTCTTTCAACTACTGTAGTTCTTTCACTAGATTTCTTAATTCTTGATAATGCAAGGATGCAGAAATGTCTTCACAATATTAAATAAGACTGAATAACTACATTAGACTACATAATTTACAATTCAATAGCTGCTTACATAAATGTAAACAACGTATGCCCTGTCTCTAAGAGACTTCATATCTGTGATATGTCAAGGCAACATTTAGATGTAAATTAGAAGTCAGCTAAATTACATGCAGCAGAATTTAAGAGTAGTTTTATTTGTTAAATTGCTTTGAATTTGCTGGACACAAAAGCAAAAATAAGATTATCAAATCATATTCTACATTAAAAACTGATTTATTTACAAATGCAATGAGCTGAACAGATTGTTCCTGGTGACTATGTCCTTCAAGATTTTAAACCCGATAAATTTCACTTCCACATTTCATTTTTATTCATAAACTGGAAAACAAGCTTGCCCACTTTTTCTACTCCCAACTGGCTTTTCAGTTTTTGAGGGAAATCATCTTTGGTAGAACTACTTGAGGAAAATGAACCAGTCTCTACAGATGCAAACCAGGCTATTTTTGTCAAAAGTTGGTTCATTGGTTCACTTTTCCAGATGCATAGACAGTGTATAGTATTTCAGGATTTTGACATGCTTTAAAATCTTGAAAGTAAACATGTACTGCTTGGCATCATTTTTCTTGGTGCAGTGGAAGTGTAAGTGTGTAACATATGCTGAAGTAGAAGATAGGCAAGCAAGAAATTTGAGAATCAAAGGTGCCATCTTCTCTTGTATATCTCTGAGGCTACAGGGGTAGCAAAAAGGCACAAGATGATGATAGTCCATTTAGACCTTACTGTTTAATGAGACCAACTTTGGAGCACACTTTCAAAATATTCTTTGTTTTTAAAGATGTGTTTTTCCTTGCTGACGCTAACATGCTGGTTTCATAACAAAAAGGTTGTTACCTCTTACTTCAGTGAGTTTAAGTCAGGGCCTGCTCCTTCCCCCTGGTTGCCCGCCCTCACAGACTGGCTCAGTTGTGCTTCGGAGGACAGGTCCTTTGATGTCTGCACAGCGAATTGGAGAGGACAGACCTCCCAGGGTAAATCCAAACGTTTGTTTTGGGCACAGCCAAAACAACAAATCAGTGTTTATCTTAAACACAGCCAAACCAGCAAGCCAATATAGAATCAGTACTCATTTTGGACAAGGCCAAAACTGCAAAAGTTCCTAAAAAAACAGATCCCAATCTGTTCAAATCACAATCTGATACCCTCAAGGCATCTGGACAAAACAATACAACTCGGATCCTATCCGATGCACAGTAGTGCCATGGAAAACAGAAGGAAAAAACCAAATATATATAGAGAGACGTGAATAAGAGAGAGGAATAAGAAGGGGGGTGGAGGGGAAGAAAATAGTCACCACTCCAGGGGCCTCTGGAAAACATGGTCTTCAGGAGCACATGGTCCTGAGGTTCTTCTGCAGCATCTTCTCTCAAAATTTCCATGGGGTGGCAAGCACATAGTGCCTGCTGTCTCGGCAGGATTCTATTTATGGGACAAGACCATTTCCCCTCCCTAGCAGGAGGGGTGGTCTTGATGCAAAAGTTCTTGAACTGGCACATGTGCAGAGGCTTCTTTGTTAAGGTTCTGGAATTAGGTCTGGGGGCTTCAGGGTCACTGACAGTTCAACAGACACTTGTCAGAATAACCTCTATGTTCTATGTGAACCTGCAGTCAGGTGTGTGGTGGGGGCAGCACCTGCTGCTGCACCTCATCCCCCTCCTCTGCAGTGGCACAGTCAGCCCATCAGGAGCCAAAGCCCTCAAGAAGTTGTTAAAGATAACAATGGAATTAGAGTCAGATGATGTTGAAGACAATACAAGAAGATCCAGTGGATGTTTAAGACAACAATAGTAGAATCAGTCTCTACAGTTTACCAGAAGGATCTGTATTGATATGGTCCTTTCATAGCAGTGAAAATGTCAATACTAGAGAAAGGCGCAAAGTTAGTTTCTTAGTTCCAGATAGTACAAACTTAACATTACCCCACCCAAAACATGGAGCTAGATTAAATGGCTGGTGCAAAGCAGCATGGTTAAATCAGAAATGTAAGAGTTAGGACCATAGAAAGAGGACCTTTAATGATCTGTGAGCCTGTTCATTGCTCCCTGCGACTGCTCACAGCTTTCTTCTGCCCATTTGTTGGGAACCATTTGTAGGGAACTATGGCCAGATCTCTGATACTAAATACTCAATTTGCCCTTGAAAGTAGTGGTAGATTAGGTGCCTTGTCACTGCTGTGGATCTCATGTGATCCCTAGTTTCCTTTAAAGATGTTGGCCTTCCAGCACTGAATAATACATTCCTGTGCATGACATACATACACACACACACATATGAATGTGCTATCAAGTTACCCATGTGGTGCTATCAAGGGACTAGTCTTACTCTTCTTTGCCATTGAGAATGAGCTATATACATTCTTTACACCAAACGTGAATTCAGGAGGCTAGTGTACAAGTCACTATAGAAATCTATTATAATTCTGTTTCTTTTTTGCATACTGTCATGTTGTATTCTTAAACAAAAAATACCAAACATGCTTCTTGTAAACATATGGCGTGCAACTTCTTGTGCTGAATGTTATGTGCTTTTTCTAACACTACTCTCTGTGCTCCAGCTGCAGCTATGACAGGGTTTTACTCCTCTCATTGCAAGCAGTTATTATTCTGCCCTTTCTGCTTAGTTTTATCTTAGCCCATTTCACTTCTGCAAGTTAAAGCTTTTCCATCTACAAATTAGTTCTCTTGCTATTAAGTAACTTCCATTTAAGATGGTGAAGAGCCCACTGTAGATAACTGTGCATAACACTTTTATTAGGTTAACCCCTCCACAGCAGGAAGGTTTAGATCAGACATTGGCCCTTTTCAGTCCAAATGTCATTTCCAAGAATTATTTCCCCTGGTTGCTTAGCAACTTCTCTTAATCTTTCCTTTCTCTCATTCATATCAATATCCAGTCCCTTGGCCACTTTGCTAAGCTAAGGCACTGTGCCTCCAGCTTGCTGTTCACAGTGTCCTAGTGAAAACAATCAGAAGCTCACTGGGACATATTTTATTTGTTTTGCTCCCCAGTATAGTTGCTTTTATGTTTGGTTTGCCCAAGGAATACATAGGGCATTAGATTTGCTGGCCAGAAGGAAACAGACCTACTATTGCCTTTATGCACTGGGTCACAGGAAAGCAATTCAGTTCAGCTTTGCGGTCCTTGAGAGACCCAGGATGATCAGAGGGTACCTCTTGCTCTACTTGTAAGGAAGCACCTGAGGAAATCTTCACACCATCTTCACACCATCATGAATAACTCCTGTGGCCTTCCCTTCCCTTCCCTTCCCTTCCCTTCCCTTCCCTTCCCTTCCCTTCCCTTCCCTTCCCTTCCCTTCCCTTCCCTTCCCTTCCCTTCCCTTCCCTTCCCTTCCCTTCCCTTCCCTTCCCTTCCCTTCCCTTCCCTTCCCTTCCCTTCCCTTCCCCTTTCCAACTTTGTTGGAAGATGGCAGAACAGCAGCATAGCTCAGGAGGAAGAGGCTCAGTTTACAGTAGTTACAGCATCACTTTCCCAGTGTGAAAAGGCACACAGACTAGCAGTCAAAATACTTAACAGAGTCTCACATTGTTGAAATATGGCTTGGTTACTGCAGAGTAATTTTAGGACTTTGATGTTTTATACTAATTTTTGCATAATTCTTTCTGTTCCTATTCTATGCTGCTCAAGACCATGCCTCATAGATAGGACTGCAACATCACTATTTGCTCATAAAATAAACGTCGGTCTAAGTGTTTCTCATAAACGCAGGTGCAGCTCAGAATTCAATGAAGGTGTCATCATATTAACTAAAATCAATATTGACCTCTGTATGTCTTAAAAGCAGTTATTAATAGTCCCTCCCTCTGAAGAAAGTATTTCCACTGAAGGGTATTTAGCAGTTGTTGTCCAAATATAGGAACTTCCAATATTTTTCATCCCTATGATCACACTTGTTTATCCACTGGCAAGAATGAAATAATAACAAAATATCACTATAGCTTCAAATGGTTTGATTTTAAACTTTGATAGCAACCCTGTGTTTGCTTATGCATAAATAACAAAGATGTAGTCTGCAGTTTTATGAGGGGAACCATGCCGACACCTTATGTTTCTCAAGCTGTAGAAAAAAATTTGAGGAAACTTCAACTAAAAACTTTGCCACTTTTAAATTCTCCTTCACTCTACAAAACTAGGCAGTTGAAGCTGAAAAATAGAAACAGTTTTCCACATGGATGGAGACATCAAATCATTACCACGTACCACGTTGTTGGCATGTCAACTGCCAAGAAATCTTTCTGTGTAGTAGCAAAACTCAGCTACAAAGGATGTAACCTAATAGACATCCTTATGGTATGAAGAAAGCATCAACCAAGAGAAGTTCTTCAGTCATATCAAGATTATAGACAACCATCATCAATACAAAGATTGTATATAATTTTTCTTGGTCACACAAGAGCAACAGGATAGTGCATGTTGTTTCTTTAGAAATTAAAAATACAAATTCTGACTTTTTTCTCTTTAACTGCAGCAACTGGGTAGAATTATGAAGCCATCCAGAAAACTGCTACTAATGGTGATACACTCTGAGACCAATATGATATCAAACTAAACTAGGCAGGTGAGAGAAAAAAATTGTCTCCGTTATTTGTATTCCAAGAGTGAGTTGGGAACAGGATAAAAATAATGGAGACATATCTTTAGTAATATTACTGGAATGAAATATGTTTTCTTTTCGAAGGCCTTAAACAGAAGAATTTTTCCAAAGACTGGATGACAAGTGTCTCCTGTGTTGCAGCAATAATTATTGAGAATGGAGGCAAGAGGAGCAGTAAGGAAGGCAGTACTTTAAAGACAGAAAGGGTTATGTAAATGATACAAATGTAATGCAGACATTAACTCAGAAAATCATGAACAAATTTACCTCCAATGACAGAAAAAGTGAAAATAAATAGCATTCCAATTGCTAGAACGTGCAGTAATAAGCAAAAAGAAGTTGAAATTTCTCTTTTACAAGAAGACATTTAATATAATTGGTGTTACAGAAATCTAGTGGGAGGATTTGCATGTTTGAAATGTTAAAAATATTGCTTTTAACCCGATTACGAGGAATAAAACAGGTATAATGTAGGTGTAAGAGTTACACTATTTATCACAGGCACCTTAGGGACTTGAAATTACAGTCCAGAGCACAAATAATAATTTAACAAAAAACCCCAAACCAAACAAAACCAAAAAAAGACTGGACAGCAGCTTGAAAGCTGGTTATACCACCCACAAGTGGTCTGGTGTTCTTTTTTAGCTCTTTTTTTCCACATTTGACACATACAAATAGATTGAACGTGGTAAACCAATTAGAAGAGTATATATGTAGGTGATAAGACTGTTGTCCTAGTCAGGTTGCTATTCTGAAATTTGCATATTTGACTTGAATGCTACCCAGCGTACTGCTGGATACTGTGCCTATCTGTTCATCCCTACAGATTGGTAACTGGTGTTTCTGTGGGGTTTTTTTTAAGCTTTCTGTAATGGTCATAAATTTTAATTTAGCATTAAAAGATCACTGAAAAAAAATATTTTTATTCCTCCAAAAGATTCATTATTTACATGCCCACTTAGAAGTCTTTCAAGTTCTAAAAGTTTTACCTGTTTCATTTCTTTCTGAATCCTGCATTGTAAGATCCATGGATTAGAGTCAGTATTGATAAAAAGGAGACAGTGCTTTTCTTTTATATAAGGAAAGTTTTAGGCAATTTAATCTGAAAGAAAAGATCAGACAAAAGAGAAGGAATAAGAACAAATATCGTAGTTCTTTAAGAAAAGGTTTAGATGGTCATAAAGCTACAGTCAAGGCAAAGAACTTTCTTTGAGCAAAAGTTCCCATTGGATAAATGAAGACCAAATAGAAGCAAGATGTATAATAAAGAAACAAAGAGGAGTAAGTAAAATGAATATGATGACTAGCTCAGAGTATAGGAAGAGAAGCTGTTAGATAAAAATCCGTGACAGACAAGAGCAAAGAAGGAAGCAACTTCCATTTAAGTGTTTTAAGAAGAAAAAATGAGGAAAGCAATATGAACACCAATTTACTGAACAGCTCTTTCTACCTCATTAGTAAAAGCCTTTCTATAACAATTTACCACTTTATACCTGGAAAAAAGCAAAATGAGGTACTAGGCAAAGTATTTTCATGACAAGGATGAAATTATTTCCAAACCAGTAGTAACCAAAGAATACCAAATTATAAATAGTGGGTAAACACTTGAGTCAACAGGGCCAGATAACTTTTTCCCAAGTCATGAAATAACTTTTCTAAGGAAGATTCTAGAGGAAAGGCCAGAGAAAATAGTTGATGACTGGAAGAGCTGCAACCTTGTCCATACTTCAGCAGATGCAAAAAGAATGACAGATCGTGGCTTAATTTGGTAGCAATCTCAGGCAAAACAGTGGGAAATCAAATAATCAATAGTAGGAGGTTCAGCTCATGGAAAATGAACCATCTTACATCTGCCATGGCAACACATCTTCCACTGCTGCTCTTTATTCTGCCCAAACATTTAATGAAGATTTTTGCTCTTCAGGCAAAAAGAAGATACAGCTAATCTATAAGGTTAAGGTATTTTTGGACTTACCCTGAGCTTTATGTCTTTTCTGTGCTCCTCTGAGCTTCTTTTTTTCCTGAATCAATACTCTTTAGTTGCAGCTGGAGAAACAGCTTATGCACTGAACCTTCGTTGACTGCTATTAGGTAGAGTCTATCTCATCTATCGTAGGGTTTTATTTGATAAAGAATTAGAGGAAGACAATAATTAACTTCGGTGAATGTGATGTTATAGAAAACAAGTCTTGCCAGACAGTTGATTTAATTTATTGAGCGGCTGAAGGTAACTGGCTTGAAGTTTCAAATGGTGGTAACACGTACTTGACTTTGTTCTTTACAAAGTCACAACTGAAAAATGAGTGCTTTAAAATATCTTCAAAGACATGAATTAGCTAATGAGTTGGAATGTTTTTGACAAGATAATAGAGAACAATGTATAGTTTCTAGAGTTCCAGTGCACAACAGTTTGCTCATAGCCCAAGAAATGAGCTAAAATATGAAACAAACTCAATCATACAGAAAGTTTGCATGGTAGCAGCAGAAGACTGTAAATAAGATACAGTGCATTTGAGAAATCAGCAGAGAGCAGAGATGTACAGCAGAATCCTCACCAAGGTAATCCCCCAAGCTGAGCAAACTCAATCACGAAAAAAAGAAACATTCATTTGGTCTAACTATAAATGCAAATACTAACAGGACATGTGGTATGAGCTCTGTCGTGCCGAAGGGATCCAGCTGACTTTTGAAGACTGCTCACACAGCTGCACCTAAAGAAGGGAGAGCATGTCAGATAGTCAGAGGTGTATAGAAAAATAAATTAAAAGAATGACTGTTTGCAGAACTTGATAAATCATTTCAAGTTAGCTTCTTAGCTTATTAGAGAGAACCATTACTTAAAATAGGAAGTTCTGAGATACAGAAATGTATGGCACAAGTGTGTCACAATATGAGTCAGACATTGAGTGGAAAAAGGGCTAGCAAGAATTTCAAACTATAAACGGTTTAAAAAGCAGAGTGAGTAAACAAGTAAAACTCTTACATGGATGAGACTGGAAGAGACTGCATAGTTTATCAAATTCATCACACCACAATTTAAGCAAATAGTTATGGCACAGAGAAGTCCCTGATGTCTCTTCTAGAGGGCTTGGGCAACACCATTTGGAAGGGATAACCTGATGTCTCCAGTGCAACCACCTGTTCAAAACAGCAGCAGCAAGAAGGTCAGACCATGTGTCTTGGGGCTTTCTCCAGCCCTATCTTGAAAAGTTCCAAGAATGCAGAACCTGCTGCCTCTCTTGACAACCTCCTCCACTCTGGACTGTCCCTATGTGGAAAAAGGGTTTCTGTTTATATATAACACGGGGTTCTTCTGTTTCAACTTAGAACCACAGTTTCTCATCCTGCTACCCTATATTGCTGTGGAGAGAGTAGCTTCGTGTTCTTAGTGATCTGCCTTTAGGCGGGCTGCTCTGCAATGCCCTCAAAGCCTTCCCTTCTCTAGGCACAGGCAGCACTGTCCCTCAGGATTCCCTTATAGGGCAGGTGCGTCCATCCCCTTAGCATCCTGGTAGCCCTCTGCTGTGCTCACTCCACCTAATCAATGTCTTCTTTGGGTTTTATTACACAATAAAAGACTACTATCTGCCCTAGCAGAGTTTTGATATTAAAATAGAATACTGATCTGATGGTATTGGCAGAGAGACATTTTTGTTCATTGCTTCTACTAACCCTTAACAGCTCCATTTGTCAAACAGTATCAGTAAGGTGGTCAGCATTCCCATTTTGGGATGCCGACAATGGTATCTGTATCTTGAAAAAGACTCTTTTAATAATGAAGATCGGACTGCTACTGATAAAGGATTGAGACAATTTTTTTCTGGATTTGATTCTCACTACATCTTCTGGAGCAGAATGTAAACTCATCAAACTTTCACAGAGGCATGGGAAGGATCTGCTTTCTAACTTAAGAAGCTGATCATTTAACCTGGGCCAAGTACTGCCAGGTGAAAAGAAACCCCCAACCCCTATCTATAAATATTTATTGAAGACCTTACAATAATTTCACCTGAATACAATAAGGTGTCTGTATGTGTTGACATGAACATTCTGTTCAGTGAATATATTCTATGATCTGACATGGAAAATCTAATGTTCACTTTTCTTGAGTTCTAAAACCTTTGGCTTGTCAACTTAAATGCTGTGCAACACATGCATTACATTAAAAAAGCTCACAATAATTCTTTTTGAAGACTAGATACTCTTGAAAGCAGTTATTTAAAAAATACCTTTACTAGTAAATAGTCATTTAAGAATATATAATAAACAAAATATCACTTCGTTTCCAGACAACAGAAAGTGAAACTGTTTGTTACTCATATTATATGTCACCTTCTCCAAGTCACTCAGGCAAATGTCACTTTCTGAAACATCATTTTCTCTTCTTCAGCTCTACTCTATAAGCCCACCCCAAAACACTGTTTCCAGTGTAAGTTGCTTCTTAAAAATTTGCTTCCGTTCAAAATAATTAATAATCATTATCATATTTTATTTTTTGCAGTATTGGAAACCACAGAAACATTACAATAGAGATCCTAAGTTCCCAGAATACATCCTCTTAGATGTGAATCACATTCATTCAGAATGAATAATCCATGATAGATGCAATGCACATTGTGCTTAGAGAAAGTGATTCTTTTCCGCTTTGAAAGGGGACTTTAATTAACTGATTATACAGTAATAATCAGAACAAGCTGATCCCAAGGATTAATGACCAGAAGGGTCTGATTGTATCTGTGCACACCTTGGCCCATTAGCTCCCAGCAAGCTCCTAGTTATTCATCCTCAGGAAATTGCATTGTTCTTATTGGCATATTAAAGTGCATATGAGAGCAGAACCTTCAGGTTTATAGATAGACTAATTTTATTGGCTAATGTAGAAATAGCTAGTGTGTACAGCAAAGGGAATGAATGTCTTGTGTGTCAAATTAACTGGGAATAATCCCTGAACTTTCTATTGGCTTGATAATCACAACAGATATTCTGGTAGTAATGTGACTGATTTTATTTCACACCACTGTACTTACTACCGGTAACATTTTCACATAGCCACTATTTGTCTTTTGGGTTTTTTAAACAGTGTTATACGCATAATTTGACGAGTTCATTGATTTCAAAATAGTATTTGTCGTCATTCACAAAATTACAAAAAAAATGATGAAGTAAAAAAGTGATTTGAATTATTTATTTTTTTTTGCTGTCAGCACGGCTTGTTTTCACACAAAGGAGTGACTCCCATTAATACCAGGGAAAACTGCAACCCCAAAGCTCCCAGAAAGTGGTGGAATGGCAAGTTCTCACAGCCAACAGCCCTCTTTCCTGAAGGAGACAACCTTTAGGAAAAGGCACAGCCTCATTCCTGCTGAATGTGTTCTTCCTTCAGCTTAGTTTTCCACAACATAAAATATGACAGAACTGCTCTATTAAATCGCAGCCAATCTAAGTAATTTCTTACAATGTGATTTTCTAAGACAAAATAAAAGGAGATGAACACCTCCTTAGACCTGAGACACACTGCCAATGCTGCTACATGTAAAACTAGTCCTAATGGTTTTGTTTTGTGATAAGCAGTGCAAAGGGTTGATTTCTTCAGCTCAGCAGCTTTTCCAGCATTGGCTATTATTTGAGGCTGAACCAAGGCATATACTGCTACTGGCAGCAGTGGCTTGGTCATATTTGTAAGGGTGGTGTGGCACCATCATGATAATTTTTCAGTAAAGCATAAGTTGGACTTGTATCAAAGCATCGAATGTGCCTTCTAAGGAAAGCAAGGCTGAATGAAAAATATGGGAAAGCTGCTACTTTTTAGTCCAATATAGAAATATGACAATGAGCATTTTTGTGGCGAATTTTACCCAAGATGGTTTTAATTAAACATGCTTTGGATTCTTTATTTGTCCATCATTAGTAATTTTAGAAATATATTGATATTTATGCATCAAATTTGATTTTATCCAAGTAGGACCATAGATTCAAAAGTAAATGGTATTTTTCCTACAATTATATTATCCCAGTCCCTTAGAATCATTCATTAACATAATCTCATTTTATCTGGATAAAAGATAAAAATAGTATTTCAAGCCATCATTTTACAGATGTAGTATGAAGGTCCAGAAAGGTTTAAAAATTGGGCAAGAGGAACCTAGAGGTAGAGTAAACCCTGTGGGCAACACCTTAATCATAGGTCACCACACCTTCCTGCTTTCCTGGCCCATTCCCTTGCCCAGTTGCATGGTGTGAATATATGTATATATTGGAGGAGGAGAGATGTCTTGTTCCTTTTTTTAAGAATATATTAGAATCATAGAATAGCTTGGGTTGGAAGGGACCTTCAAAATTATCTAGTTCCAGCCCCCATGCCGCAGTATTGACATTGTTAACAACACCTGGTCTTCTTAAAGAAGAATATGCTGTACACTTCTGTATCGTCACAATCAGGCTCATGCTCAGCACACTCTGCCTTTTATGGGGATACGCAATTGAAGATGACTTGTGCCTCTCAAGCAAACAAGAACTTTTCCCAAAAGCATTGTCTTCCCTGGAGCATGGAGGTTTCTGGGGAATGGAGAAGTCCCTGAAACAAAGAGTTCATCATTATTCCAGAAATTACTTTGTAGGTGATGATGAGGATTTTGAACTTTGGTCAAAAGCACAGATGTGAATTGCTTACGTAGGCCATCATTGTTTATGAAGCAGTAGCTGCACGCTGAACAATCTCAAGCTTCCTATAGCATTCATGTTAAGACAGAAAAAAAAATTGTTGTGAGGGTCTATACTAGACATGGTAGGAATGTGAATCAGTAGAGATATTTCCTTGTTTGAGAAAAGATAAAGGTTTTGGACCACTTGAAATCTTCTAACCAAAGCACAATTTGTGAGTGCAATGCTATAGTCTACTTTATAGCCTGCTTTCAGATACTCAAAATAGTGGTGAGACTAAAAGATTAAGTTGAACATAAAAGTGTTTCCTAATCCTAGTACAAAACTACTAATGCTTATTTATGTCTTGACTGGATAAAGCTTCCACCAACTGTTCTCTGCCCTTCATGTCATGTTTTCCAAGCTCTGGGTTTTCTGTAAAAAGAAGGAAAGGAAAGAAAATCATTGCTATCTCTATAAAAGTATGACATAAATGTCTTGTCTCAGAAGCTCCCGAACAATGTGAGGGAGGGAAAAAAGGGAGGCAGAGAGCCTGGGTGACTCACCAATATAGAGATATAGCTAGAAGTATTTCTCTAACCGGGGTCCAAAAAGTTATAGCTCTGTGCATGGAGGTCCACAAGTTCTCACGTAAGGTCTTTACAACTCCCTGATATCAAAGTCCCACCAGAAGGCTCTCAAAGCATCTGCTATTAGTACCTCCAGCTTAAGACGAGCAGCAAGCTGCCTAGGACACCAGCAAGTCCTCATCCAAAGACAAGGGCTGGAACCCTGAAGATGAGTACTCCTTCAGTCTGTGCTATCACTCTGGTGGGGATGGCAGCGTGGCTTTGGGCAGTGGTGGAACCACACACAGCCTTTGTGATTGAGAGGGCAGGTCCTGATTTCAGGAAGGTCTGTATCTAGATAGTTGTAGCATGATATATTAATTATATAATTAAATATATATTGGGTTAGGTTTGAAAGAGTAGAATTTCCTAGAAATATAGAACTCGGAAGGTGAATAGAGGGTCCTTTTGCCACCCACTGAAATACAGACATCAGTAAAGACAAGTCATCTCTGTCACAGTCTGAAAATAAGAATAGGTGGCAGACTTCACCACCTGGGGGATATGAGGACACAAAATCTGGCAGGTGAGAGTGCTGACACCTGGGATGTAGCAAAAAGAGGTGCTGATGTTCAGCCATTATTTGGTTTCTCCAAATCAAGGCTGGATATCTTTCTGGAAAAAAAATCATGAGTTAATGGGCCACAGTGAAGCTTTTTAGTACATGTTATATGGGTCAGACTAAATAACTAGAGCTACCTTCCAGCCTTAATGTCCCTTAGTCAGTTGATCAGACCAGCAAATGAAAGATTGTGCATTTAGTAAGAACCACAGGCAGGAACCAAGGTAGGCAGGGGATATAATCACTTGACATTTCAGTGGGCAAATCACTGCTCCTTAAACAAATAAAGCCACAGCATATTCTATAGGAAGGTGTCTGGGACCTTGATTTCATCCCTACATGGTTGGGCTTTTTTTCCCTAGGAAATTTTCTGAATTTCTCCAATTTTGTATTGTTGGTTGTTTTGTTATGAGACAAATGATAGGAAACAGTACACAACTTTCTTTTGTAGCTCATGATTTTATATCCTGCATCTGAAAATGAAATGTAGCATGAAATTTACTTTTTGTCCTAATGTGAAATTGGATCAAGTAAAAGCAATTTCTCTACTCTTAGCAAAGAGACCTCCTTAGACATGGCCGAAAAAGCCTCCATTCAGTTTAAAAAAAATAACCATCAGATTTGTACCTTGGCTTACAGTGATTTTATTACCATCTGATATAAGACTGATGATATTGAATTATAGATGGATCACCATATCAAGCAACAAAATTATGAGATCTTCCTTTTGCACTAATGTATTGTTCAAATCCTGGCGCTCTCTGATTCAATTAAAATCACCGAGCTCTACACAGCTTCAACTAAAAGGACTTCTGCTGTGAAACATTGGCTTTGTTTGCAACAACTGGGACAATAGCTTTTATTTTACTAACAATTTTCAGACACCCACGTTAATAAAAATCCTCAAGAAAATAAATTTGGAATGCTTGTCTTTTTTTAATTGATTATTCTCCAATATGATTGTGGCAGTACAGTTTGAAAACATCTGGAAATAGTCCTGTTATTGCTATTATTATTTTTATAATAATAAAATTATATATATTATTTTTATAATAATAAAAAACCCCACCTTCCAGCTACTTGGAAGGTTTCAGCAAAACAGGGGAGAAGCACAAGAGCTCATAGCCTCCTCCCCATTGGCTTCCTTATGTCCTTGGTCCTGCCGTGGGAGCCAAGTGGCAAACACAAGACCCACCACTGCCCTGCCCGGCTCCCTCTGCACAGCTGGCCTGCAGCACCACACAGCAGAATACGGACTGCCACAGCCCCCAAGGTACGAAAGAGCCGCAGGGTAGTATAGTGCTGCCCTTCTGGTGCAACAAGAGATGTTCTTGTAACAGATGCTCTTTACAGATCACATCAAATGGAAGAGACCTCATCAAACAGAAGAGCTCTGAGGTCAAATTGTTCCTTATAAGTCCTCTAAAATACTCTCCTCTGAGTGAACATTAAATAGCATTAATACATATAAATAGTCAGAAAAAGCAAAGATGTGGGTGCTTCTACACATAGTAGTGCTGTCAGCACTGTGCATAGGGAAAACAAGTCCACTGGGAGAGCAGCTCTCTTCTCTGCATTTAGAATGGCCTTGCAAGGTACCTAGAAACACTCAAACCACTATGGTCTGAGTAAATAAACAAACAGTTCCAGTCTGTAATTAGTATAAAGCAGACTGATAAAATATACTGAAAAATGAGACCATCCCCAGGCCATAATGAATTGTTTCTGAAACAATGTTGAAGAGTGATTTGTCCATATGCAAGAAAAATACAGGATGAACAGCAAACTGCAAGAGCTTTTGAACATCAATATATTAAAATGATCTAGGTGGAAAAAGAAATTATATACAGACACTTACATGTGTACACAGAGAAATGTCACTGAGAAAATTACTCTCAAGCTTTTCCTCTGATGCCACAATGTTTGAGTGACCAAACTCTCAAACATGTACTCTGGTGCTCAGCTTCACCTGCTCAGACAGCCCTCATGAAGGAAATGGATTAACCACATGTAGCAGCTTAAGCAGGTACAGGATGAGCTCCCAGACAGCAAAGCTGCTATTATTTTGAGGAATACTGTTGCCATGGTTTCTACAAAAATATTCCAGGTAACACCAAACCACTTGTACATCCTATTTCAGCAACTTTCCCTCTGCTGATAGCTTTGGTGCAACAAAAATCCCTTCCCTGTCATCCATGCCTTTCACTGGAGAGTTTCCAGCCCATGGCAGGCAGACATACACGTATATATACACATACATATATATTGCTGTAGAGGTGAAGGTACCCAGGATGCCATGGCTGAACCAGCACTGACGAGCCACAGGCACAGATCAAGGTACAGCCCATCACTGGCCCCCCAAAACTACTGACTTTACATTTCAGCATGCAGTCACCAGTTTAAAGCCTGTGACTCCCAAGTGACCTCATCTGCCTTGTTGGTTCAACACCTTGTGTCCCTGCTGTTACCGGGAAAGACCCTGTGGACTCCAGTAGCCTGCTCAGATCCCCATAGCAAGGATTTCCACAAATTCACCAAGAAGGGTCTGAGCCCACAGCACATGCCTGAGTTCCCAAACCATCGCTGTAGGATTTCCTGGAGTGAAACTCTTTGAGCACCACTTTGCAAGGGGTAATGAAATACTCCTGAGGATGGAGAAAGGATGAACGTGACTGAACGTAGAAGTGTGGTCAGAGCTGTCTTCCACCAGGCTATGGGCTTACCTCATCCAGTAACTAATGTTAAACAATATTATTACAAAATATAGAAAACAAATTGCTAACAGTCTGATTTTTAAATGCAATGGCATACAGTGAAAGTCATTTGTCTGCAGTATGAATGTGCAGCAGATGCACATCAAGATGAGTAATGCGGCTAACTGGTCTGTGCGAGGGCACTAATCAGCCTCTAAAGTTGGCTGTGGAAACCATTGGCAAAGAACGATGGGACTTTTCTTCTGAAATGCTGGATATGGGTATCTAGTATGGATAAACCTCAGTGAAGGATTATTAAGGCCAAGACATGGGTTTGGTGCCACACCAAAAGGTACAAACTGCCTCTCATAGTATCAAGCTTGAAACAAGAGGGAAGTTCCCAACCACAAGAGGCCTAGGAGAAGCCTCTCAGACTGGGCATGCTGGAGTGGGGCTTGGCAGATTTTTGAGTGGGAAAATATGAGGTCACAGGCTTACTCGATGGCACATGAAGGCTTGGCCCCTGCTCATCTATCTGCAAGCAAGAAAAGTTCAGTCTGAAATTTGCAGGTTTTTTGTGGTGTTGATGCCAGGTAGCATTTATTGCCATGCCTGCAAGAGGTAAAATTAACACTGCGAATTAGAGCCTCTGCAGAAGCACAGTGTGAACTGTTTTATGTGTTGCCTTCTAAAGTTTATTGTCTGTTGTAAATCCAAATGTAATGAAGGAAATAGCAATGTCTGCTCGGATCATTTGGGAAAAGATTGTTTAATGTCATTAATATTGTATAAGAATGAATTAAGGGCCCACTGTTTCTTGTATAAACCAGTCAAACTCCGTAGGCTCAAGGGCTTATTGAAATATTTTTTGCAGCTACATCATTTGGAGAGCTCACAATCCTCTCACAGCACCGTTCTCACAGCCTGCTTTGGCCTGCCACTGGGAACTATATGATTGTTTCTAAGTGGATGTTCACAACAAATTGGGGTGTTCAACGGAACCAACAAAACTTGGGTGTTGATAGTGAGAGCGAAAGCTGTTCAGTTGCTGTTTCTAGGGGATGTAATCGTAAACTGCAGAGACTATGTGTCTTCACACATGACTTTTGTGCACAAAAATAAACAGCCACGAACAGCAGGTTATTTGAAGAATAAAGAAGCACATTGTCTGCATGCATAGCCCAGGTAGTCTAGAGAAGCCCTCATTTTACACTAGAGACTCCAAAGTCTTTGAATGATGGCACTGATCTTCTTCTTCCCACTGCAACTTTGCTGCGTTGTCTGAGTAGAAAGAGGGAGTTACACTTCAAGACTTACACATCTTAGCTCCTCTGTAGTGAATGGCTGCTCTCAGAGGGCAAGAAAATTATTCTTGCAGGGAGTGAATGTTCAGGATTCCTGTAACCTGGGAAGAGTGACAAAAATACTCTTAGCAATTCATGCACGTTTGATTTCTTTTATGGACAAGACAGAGCTGTCCAGAAAAACCTCAGCTGGCGCAGGAAGTTCTGCTGTTTCAAGAGACGAGAGCCCCATGCACACATGAAAGCAACTACGTGTACCTACAGAGGATGCTGACACTACAGACCCATGTGGTTCTTATTTAGACAGATGGCAGATTGTGAAATGAGTGGTGTTTACTAAGTCTTGTTCACAATTTCTATGGAGACCCTACTTCTAAAGAGTCCCTAAATGATGAACAAGTAGTGTGCCGAGCTCCTGTAGCTAGCATTAGACATGCTCCTCTGCACATCTATGATTGTAGATCATTATTAGCCATGATTATTAACATTTTATTGACGTATTGGATTTCTTTATTAAGGTATCCATGATTAATTCATTAGCTTACCCATGAGAAAGTGCTTACAATCACAAATGTTTCCCTACTGAAAGATAAAAGCATTGGTAGGTAATGTTCAGAAAAAAGGACGACTACTGACATGGACACACTACACTTATCTTGCATGCATATACACAGACACATCTATATGGCTGCAGGCTTTGGAATAGTGAAATTGCTCAAAGACCATATTCCTTGGAATTGTCTCCTTACTGTCCCAGTCACTTTCACTTTTGCTCTGACCCCACTGGCATTTCCAAAAAACATCTCCCTAATGGATTAGGTAGTTTGGGCTTTCATCTTCTATCAACCAAACCTGGTCACTGAAGTTTAATACTCCTCCTCCAATAGAGGAGGAAAGAGCTAGGCAGCAGGAAGCTGAAGAACTGTTGACTGAAGAGAATGCAGATATTGAATCGGTTCTTTAGTGATATTTTTGCTCACAGTGAAGCTTTTATTCATCCTTCTACCATGCACAAAAAATAAAAGGAAAAAAGAAAAAAAAAGATTGATTCGGAGCATTGAGGGGTTAAGTGGGGTTGCATACTCATAATGCCACGTGGGAAGTTTCACAACTTTTCTGCATGCACAGGAGTCTTCTGCACAGAGAGAGCAAATCATATGCAACAGCAGCACAAGTAGTAAGAACATGGACATACCATCTGATTTACTTTTCTTCATCGTTCCAGAAGTTGTAGGTGCTGCTTCCTATGCCAGATTTAGCTATCAGTGGTGGTTTATACACGAAGTTTTCCAAAAAGAAATTCAAACATTGATGTATTGTTGGAAAAAAATCTATTAAAAAGATCCTACATGAACAAACAAGGTGGATTAGGATCATGCTATCAGAATAGACATGAGAAGCCCTCAGTTGTCCCTTCTGTCTAAACCAAGTTCTAGTGATGGGTTTAAGCAGAGCATGAAAGAGAATATGCACTAGGACTCTGTTAAAGTGAATGCCCCAGCAGCAACAGTGCATGTTCCCATCACTCTGGTTCACCAGCACAGGGGGAGACCAAGGAGACAGGTCCTTTGTGGCACCCCAGAGAGCTGAAACGTGAGGTAATGACAGTACCAGCACGGTGATAGACAAGGAATCCAGTGTCTCTTTAAAAAACTTCAGGATTTAATTTGTTGCATCTGAGGTCTCACAGCACAAACCTCATCCCTTTTCTCCAAAGATTCCTCCCTTCACCTATTCTGTCCCTTGCATAGGGTCATGAAGCCCTGTCTTAAAACAAGCCCAAGTACCCCATTTTCCAGACTGAATGGGCTGTTCAGTAGTTGGCTCTTCAGATCTCCAGAAATGTCAAAGAGCTCTTTCCTTTCCTAAGCATTTACCACCCAACATATTTATTAAGAGATATTACATCCCTTCTAACCTTTGTTCAACCTGGCTAAACAAGCTAAGCTTATCAGAGGAACTGCTATAACTATTTTAAAATACAATTACCAGTGCTACTAATGAGAAAGAACAAAGAGGCCAGAAAGTCAGGGGGACTACAGTAGTAACAATTAAAACATGAAGGTACCTGCCTTAGAGGTTTTAGTTGTAGACAATCATTAATTTCCCAAATGTGTTTCCTCATGAGACACAGCAATGAACAGGTCTCGTACTAAAGGTAAGGGTAAATCACTTTATGGTCCACAATGCCAAACCTGCCCAGCATCCAGTCAGCCTCCAGCTAGAACAGCTTTTTGCATATCTTCCGGTCTTGGCAGTGTGGGTCTCAGGAGGCTTCTCCAGTGCAGCACAGGCAGTAAGTGCGTTTGCTGCGGTTGGAGGAAGAATTCTGAGCGATCATTTGACAGGTTATTACTGAGTTTGTTTTCCACTGACATAGACTGTCAGACCCACTTGGCTCCATTTCCAATCATGCCTTTTTTTCAACCATTTTTTAAAGAATAAAAACTATCCCTTCTTTTCTCTAACCAAGTTGTCATTTTAAGACATTTATAGCTTTACTTTGACATCTCAGAGGTTTTATGGCAGGTAAGTAAACCAGGAATTTTGGCCCACTGTTGGGGAAGAGACGTGTCATCAAGCCAGGAGCATTACATACACCAAACTCTCAATTTCTGAGAAGAAATAGCAGAAAAAAGTCTCAGACTTTAATTACAGTCTCTGAACAGACATGAAGCTGTGATGGGGATGGGGCACTACTCACCCCATGCCTGGGAAGAGAGGCCCCAATAGGGCATCCTCGAGGCACTTGTTTCCTTGTCTGAATTAGAACCCTGCAGGGGTGAGGGGCACTTCATTAATAGAAACCGAGTCCAGCAAGAAGCATTAATCAGCTGATGAACCCTCTACCCATCTGGCTCAATGTACTTGAATCCTGATGATCCTTACAGCATCTCTAAGTGTCTAGGAATTGTATTATGTAGGTAGATATATGAATCTATATAAAAGATGCTTTTCTATTTGTATAGAGGGAGAAAAATGTTCTTGCCCTGCAGTCCGATAAAACTTGAAAAGCTGTAGGTTATTTCTCTTCCTCATCAGTGATTCGTTTTTCCCAAACCATTACATTTTCCTCTGTAAGGAAAAACGTGCTAATGAGATACTACAGCTGTTTAGTAGGTAACCATGAGGTTTACATCCTACATGTGTCCTTATGAGTATTTGTTCTGGCCTTGGTGCACCTCAGGGAGGACATAAGAGAGGACACAACATGCAGCACTTGGCAGAAGTTGGAGGTGAGCCAGCAGTACCAGTAACAGACCCAGGCTGTCTGCAGGAGGTGCTGAGACACATTTGAATCATATGAGAGCCTGGGGCATCTCCACAGAGCTGTCTCATTTGTTATCTGTGCCATTGCCTGCCCAGGCTGCACACTAGGAAAGAGAGACAGAGGTAAGTAAAAAAGTCTTATGCACACATGGACACTGCCTGCGCTGGTCTGCATGGTAAATGCTTTTCCCATTGCTCAGGCAGATTGAAGCCTGGTCTTTTCTAGCTTTACAGAAATTTTCAAAATATCATATAAACACAGTACTTTTGTTTTATAGTAGCTGATCAACCTACGGCAGAGGTGCAGGGGAGGTCAGTAATAGATACCCTTTCAGCGCTGATGTTGTCAATCACATCCTTGGTGCCAGCCACAGACGAGGAGACAGGTTTGCTCTAAAGCTGTGTTGGAGAGCTTTACTGCATATATTGGCATTGGGTAGTGTTGGAGGCAAGCTGCAGGGATGTGGTGCCTGTCCTCCTGGCATCAACTGCCTCCTTTGTTACAACTTCGAAAGACTCAGAAATTAAAACAACCCCGTCATTACTTTGGTACATGGCTGAAGCGGTTAGGAACAGCCTTAATTAGGGTAGATAATGCCACAAGAACAAAATCCTGACATAAGATAATGTCTCTTGGTGGTACATAAATGTCAAGACATTCATGGAAGACAAGTGTTGCAGCAAAACAAATGCCTCTATTTTCATTATACCAAGTGATGAATGAAGATGTAAATGTCACCATATGGCTCAAGGGTGCTGTGCAGATGAATAGAGGTGGCTTGCTTGCAGCACACTGCCTGAGCTGCTGTGCACAGACACTTATTGGGAGGGGCCACTCTGGGCGATTTGCACTAGTGTTGCCCAGGGGCACTTGCCAGGACCAGGCTTTGGTCATGGGTGTTATGGGGTACCACAGTATCACAGTATCATAAGGTTGGAAAAGACCTCTGAGATCGTTGAGTCCAACCTATGACCCAACACCTACACCTACTCCTACTTGTCAACTACACCATGGCACTGAGTGCCTCATCCAAGCTCTCCTTAAACACCTCCAGGGATGGTGACTCCACCCCCTCCCCTGGCAGCGCATTCCAATGGCCAATCACCCTCTCAGTGAAGAACTTCTTCCTAATGTTGAGCCTAAACCTCCCCTGATGAAGCTTGAGACCGTGTCCTCTTGTTCCGTCGCTGGTCACCTGAGAGAAGAGACCAACCCCTGCCTGACTACAACCTCCCTTTAGGTAGTTGTAGAGAGCAATAAGGTCTCCCCTGAGCCTCCTCTTCTCCAGGCTAAACAACCCCAACTCCCTCAGTCGCTCTTCATAGGGCTTGTGCTCCAGCCCCTTCACCATCCTCGTTGCTCTCATCTGGACACACTCCAGCATCTTGACATCCTTCTTAAACTGAGGGCCCAGAACTGGACACAGCACTCAAGGTGCGGCCTGACCAGTGTCGAGTATAAGGGGATGATAACTTCCCTAGTCCTGCTGGCCTCACTATTCCTGTTGCAGGCCAAGATACCATTGGCCTTCTTTGCCACTTGAGCACACTGCTGGCTCATGTTGGGTTTCCTGTCCACCAGCACTCCCAAGTCCCTTTCCGTCCATGTAGCTCTTTCCTCACTTAATTAATCCTGGCTCCATCTCTGCTTTGCCCACAAAGATACATAAGCAATAAAGAAACATAGCTCCTTGGAGGAAGAGATGGGGAGAGAACAGCAGAGAGGACCCTTTTAAGCACTTCACCCAGTTCAGATTTGAGCCCTAGGACACGTTGATGGTTCAAGCAATCAGAATAACGGGATATAACCTGGGCACAGGACTTGTTTGAAAGTAATATTGCCTTTAAATATAACTAGCCTGTATGTTCCATTCAAGTCATACACTTGTTTCACAGAAATTTTCGTTAAGTGTCCAACACTATGGAGAGCAGAGGTAATTAAGGGCACCCTGAGCAAGTTTGCTGACAACATCAAGCTGTGTGGTGTGGTCAGCATGCTGGAGGGAAGGGATGACATCCAGAGAAACCTTGACAGGCTTGAGAGGTGGGTCTGTGCTAACCTCACAAGGTTCAACAAGGCCAAGTGCATGGTTGAGTACTTGGGTGGGGGTAATTCCAATAACGAATAGAGACTAGATGGAGAATGGATTGAGAGCAGCCAGGAGAAGGACTTGAGGATGTTGTTTGATGAGAAGCACAATGTGACTTAGCAATGAACAGTTGCAGTCCAGAAAGCCAGCTGTATCCTGGGCTGCATCAAAAGAAATGTGGCCAGATTGAGGGAGGTGATTCTCCCCCTCTACTCTGCTCTGGTGAGACCCTACCCTCTGCATTCAGCCTGGAGGCACCCAACGTAAGAAGAACATGAATCTGTTGGAGCAAGTCCAGAGGAGGGACAGAAGGGTGGTCAGCACCTATGAGGACAGGCTGGGAGAGTTGGAGTTGTTCAGCCTGGAGAAGAGAAGTCTCTGGGGAGACCTTAAAGCAGCTTTCCAGTAATTAAAAAGGGCCCACAAGAAAGCTGAAGAGGGACTTTGTACAATGGCATGTAGTGATAGGACAAGGGGTAACAGCTTTAAACTGCAAGAGCGTATATTTAGATTACTTATAAGGGAGAAATTCTACACTGTGGTCGAGGGTGGTGCAGCACAGGTTGCCCAGTGAAGTTGTGGAAGACCCATCTCTGGAAGCGTTCAAGGCCAGGCTGGATGGGGCTTTGAGCAACCCGATCTAGTGGAAAGTGTCCCTGTCCATGACAGGTGTTTTGGATCCAGATGATCTTTAAAGTCCCTTCCAGCCCAAGCCATTCTGTAATTCTATGACTACATTAAAAATGCAAATTGCAGCTGAATGACAAGCTAATGAATGAAGAACAGAAATTGTTTTCTAACAGGCAGTAAATCCTCTTCCTTTTGCCTTATTTTTACTGTTGGCTTGGAAGGGTATTTTGCATTTCCATTTTTATAAACATGATGTTTCATGAGCACATGTAGCTCCAACCACTACACACTGCAAGGCCCTTATCATGACCCCAGTACTGTGTCATGACAAGAGCAATGTAGAACCCCAGGCGTCAGTAGGCAGGACACAGCACAGGAATAAGCATGTGTGAAGAGCTTCACATGCACTGTTTAATGTTTGGCAGAGGCTGGTTTTTCCTCTTCTTCCCTTCCTGCTAAATAAAAGACCACTAGAAGTATGAAAAGCCAAACTAGACTCTCCAGATAGAAGGTCTTCTAGTTATATAGAGCTGATGAATCCCTGAGAAAATATCTTGAAGTAGGGAAAAAAGGTATCTGCCTTATTCTTCAGCCACAAAGGGATTCACTTGAGAGGTGCTACAGCAGAGGAATACCCTTCTGATGATGCAAAGAAATATGTTGATGTATAACTTAAGAACACAGACTACAAACCCAGGTTATTCAAAGCTAGTTCCTGTGAAAAGCAGAATTTTCATAAGCAGCCAACTTAGCCAATAAATGATTAAAAACATCAGTTGATGGTTTTCTTCCAAGAAGTGACAGATTAAACTGGAAAACACTGTAATTTAGACATGTTAAAACAATCTCTAGAACAAATCAATCAAACCTTTTTTTCACAACACATTTATGACAGTCATTCTTAAGCGAAGGACTCTTCCAGCAGTGCCCTACACTGTGGAGAAACTGCAATATATGAATCTATTATAAGTATAAAAATCATATTAAAGCAAGACAGAGCTAAATACTTACATTTATTTTCTCTTAAGGACTGGAGGTCAATCTTCCTTGCTATCAACGTTTTAGTCTTTTAATACATTTGTTTTCTTAAGATTTTTTTTTTTTTAAATCAGAGAAACTTTTAGATAGGATAGTCTGATTTTTGCAGCTCATCTGCCCTAGGTGGCAAGTCTTATTTACCCCTTTCCCCTGTCTCTCTGGGTTTCCTGTGGGGCCTGCAGCAAGCACGGTCCTGCAGCACATGCACATGAACGTGTCTGTGAGTTTTGGAAGTGTGAGAGAGAAGTAATTAATGAAATGGTTTCAATGCAGTGTGTGCAAATGCACACACCCAGTTGGATGGGAATACAGTTCCAGTTTTACCCACTTCCAAGAACCTGAGTTCGTCTGCAGACAGCCCCGTACCATCCACAGCAGAAATGGGTTTGTCAAGCTGATCATGTCCCATCAAAGAGAAGAGCATGCCACATTTTGTGGATATGGCCATCACTCACTCAGGAGCACATGAGGTCCTGGGAAACCAGTAAAAACATTGGAGTGAGCAAAGCCTGAAGGCATGGAAGAGCCTGCAGGGAGCAGCAGGAAGCAAAAGGATTTTAGTAGTGTTTCTTTAAATTTTTGTTTCTATTCTGTCTCACTTTGAATTTTTTCTTCAGTTTTCAGGGTTTGTTGCTTAAGCTTTGAGGTTCAAAGCCTTGTAATGTCCTTGGCAGCCATGGTAAGAGAGAGTTGCTGTGGCTGCTTTGGGAGCTGCCAATGACTGGAAGTCCACCACAGCCATTACCCAGAAGGAATTCATTTTCACATAAAGGCAATATGAAGGAGCCTAATAAATAAAAAGGACTCTAAAGCAATATCACAGGCTGGGTAAGGTGAGAAGGCACTTCTGGAGGTTATCTTTTCCACCCCACCTCTCAAGCAGGTCACCCAGAGCAAGCTGCTTGGGACCATGTGCATTCAGGTTTTGAACCTCTACAAGAATGGAAGCTGCATTCCCTCCCTAGGATGCCCTGAGGCATCATGCATAACCTGATAGGTATGATATTCCCATTACAAGTATTTCAGTTTCAGCTTTACTAACATGTGGCATTATAAAAAGTAGTTTCTCTCTATATGTTCATTCTTAGCACCAGTATCAGCATTTCACTGTGAAAGTATATTTCCACCAACTTTAGATGTGTCCAGTCAAATATATTTCCCACTAAATCAAGGCAAGAGACAGATGAAAGAATACAAAGAACTAGAAATTGTCTGCTGCTGTATGCCATCCATAATTCTCTTGCATGAAATTACTCAATTTCTCAGGGTTGCCCTTTCCAAATGTAAATCTTTCCAATATTCAGTGAGAATATTCAGAGAACTGAGCAGCAGTAAGCACTCTACTTGATGCCAACTCGGGAGGAGCAGCTATCTGTGACTTTCCACCTCTAGGACAAACAGGAACACCTGAGCACTATCCCATCCCATTGCCCTTTCTGGCAGTATGCTTGGTGGCTGTAGCCTTGCTGGCGTCCCCAGGAAATCGGCACCTGATGATGACCAAGGCCTGTTAGTTTCCCTGCCATCCCTGCTGCTGCCTGGAGCAGCACCAAAGGGACTTAACAGCTGAGATCTCGGTTTGTTGCAGCAGCACTCCTCCAGACCCTAGGAAAGGCATTCAACATTGTTCCCAGCAGGTGCCCACTGCTGCGTGCATCCCCATCATGGGACAAGCTGCTTGCACAGAGCTGTCTTGGGAAGCTTGCAGCCTGGATAGCAGCACAGAGCCTGGACATGGCCCTTGCACCGGGCTACCAACCAGTGAATGCAAGGCCCCTTGTTTAAGGACAGTCCTTGCTTCTTTTTTGCTTGGCTTTTTTTCAGCTGCAGGGGAAGGGATGCTTGGAGGAAGCACAGCAGAGCCAAGGAATCCATCTTTCTATTGCTCTCCCCAGGGCCATTCCAGCCATACCAGTTCCTCCTGCATCCGGTCAGCGTTGTCACCACCTTTATACTACCTAATGCAGCCGGTCTGCTTCGAATCCTATTTGGTGTTCATTTTAATTCAGTAATGACACTGTCTAAATGCCTGGGTCTCACCTGTGAGCACCTCTAAGTGCACACCAGGGGAGAGCTCAGCCTTTTTGGTGTTTCACTGCTCACCGTCACAACCGTGCTGCAGCAGCGTGCAGGAGTGTGCAGCTCCTGATTTGAAGCATTGAAGTCCCTGAGGTTTAGGTCTAAGTTAAAAGAAGGATTTTTGCTGAACAAAGAGGACAGATGTCCTTGTCGAGGCTCGCGCACCAGTTTCCCTGGGGCAGCTCCTGCTGTTTCAGGGGTACGGGGTGCAGAAGCTAGTGCAGAGCAGTAACATCTGGGGCCTTTTGCCCCACACTTTGTGGGCTGCTGAGGCTGGAGCTGGAGCAGACTCAGAACCTCCACTAGATTCCAGCATGATTCAGCCTCCAGCTGGTGCCTTGCTTCTTGCTGTGGTTTTTGCCTCCTTGCTCTTTTGGGAATCTTTTAATGTAGCATTTTTACAAGGGAGGGTAGGGAAACAAAGAAACAAAAGACACAGAAAGGAGTTATGCTCTTGCCTTCAAATTTGGACAAGGCAGTAGTTAAGCCTCATAATTTATGTACCTGCCCTGACTCGTGCGTCCCTGAGAAGTTCTATAGCTTCCTTTTGAGGAAAACTATTTTAACTTATTAAAGTAACACGCGCATCTGCCCAGTCCCTCCTGCTTTAACACATCCAGCAATTACAAGCGGGCATCCAGAGCTAGGTTTCAGTTCCCTCAGCATCCAAAAATCATGGTTCCACATTTTCAAACTCACTGCCGCAGCGTTTTCTCGCTGTGCAATAACCCACCTTGTGGATGAAGCAGACCATATTTCTGTGAGCAAAAACTGATTTTTTTTCTTACTGTGTGCAGGTGTACAACACTACAGCTTGCTTCTCCTAGAAACATTTCAGTGGACATGACGGGAGTGAAAGAATGGGGCAACCCTTCCGACTGCTGACTTTCATGAGCCAAAAACTGAATAGCTGAAGTCACCAAAGAGGCAATATTTAAACCAGAGGGACTGAAAATGCATCATCTGGCCTTGTTCTTAATTGTATAGGGATTTTCTGTTACAGATTTTCTGCAGTTTCTAGAAAGATTCTTGATACAGTTGTTTGTGGAGTTTTTTTAAAGCAAAACACACATCAGCAAGCAGATACATCAATTTAGCCGAAATGAGAGGTGTTATGGAAGGTGTGTAAGAAACTGGAGTGCAGGCAATGATACGACATCAGCCACTTTGGGTATCCAAAGACTATCCATGGTGTTTAAACGTGATTTCAGAGTGCTCAGACTTCTGAACACGTCCCTTTTGAAAATTATACACTCCACGAGATGCGTATTTGCAGAGAGGGCAGGCAAAATGTTGGCTTCTTGAGAGGGCAAGGAGCTGGGGGGCAGTGGTGACCCCAGGTGATATGTCTGTCTGACCTCCATCCATCATAGGCTGTCTGTCTGGAAATTCTCTTTGTCCAAAACCAAGCCATGCTTTTTAGCTTCAAAACCTTTGGTACCAAATCATTATTTTAAAGAAACCTGGAGTTTTGTAAATGTGGAAAGAAATTTTAAAAAAACATTTGTTCCCCTGTCTTTTGGGAGTTGATCAAAATCTCCCCAGCACCGGCAAGGGACAACTTTAGAATGTTTTGTTCAAATGTCCACGACTGTTTGCTACCTGCCTTTGCCCTCTGGTTTATCCGTGGAGGAAGTCCACAGGAAGGAACCAGGAATTTGGCTAGGGAGAAGGCAGCTTGAAAGCTACTGCATGGCCAGCCTGTGGAAGCAAAAAATTCCAGAGAATACTAAGAAGTTGTTTGTTTTCCTTTGCAAACAGACTGAAAATAAATGTTTCAGTTGCATTGAGAAGGAACACTGTTATTCTTAAGTGGCTTTTCATTTTGAAGTGTTTTGTTGTGTGTTGCACTTTATTAAAAATAGAAAATCTATTTCATTGAAACAAAGTGTTCTAAGTGGTTGATTTGAAATTAATTGCTTTCTATCTCAGTTTGTAGAGGAAACTTTGATGCTTTGGGCTTTCTTTGCATTTTGCTACAAAACCAAATACCAATATTTTCCTGGGAGGTTTCCCAGGAAAAGGAATATTGAATTTCAACCAGATATTGTTAAAAATCTAAAGTGTTATATTCACAAGCATACGAATTGCAGAGTTTTGTCTGAACCTTCACAAACAATGATCTTTTTTTTTTATTTATTCCATATATCCTGGAGTTAACAAAGATTTGTGAGCTAGGGGAAGAGGCTGAGGAGGAGTCTAATTTGTTGCTTCTTAATGGTACAGATGTAAAACATTATCTACATCCCTATTGACAGCTAATAGTGAGATAACACACCCAAGAGACAAATCATAAGCTCTTTAAAGTGCATGTTAACTCAGAAACACAGCACCCCACAGCATTCAGCAAACAACAAAGGCTTGCAAAGGCATTGCCAAGTTTATTTTTGGAGACTAGAGATGATGTGAATTGACACAGGACAATAAATAATATAATTTCTTGAAAGGCCACTGAGAGAAAAAGTGAAATTGGCCCTCAGTAGCATGACCACAGAAGACCACAGGGTGATACAGCAGGGTCCTGGACCAGCTTCTATGAAGCAAATGATCAACAACTCTAGTGACTCTTGATAAAAGGAAATAACAGGTCTGAAATTGCATTTCTTTGCCTTCAGTACTTATTCCCAGATATTTAGCAGGGTTGCAGTTTTCCTGGGGAGTATTTCTTTGTCACTGAAGCGTGTGCTGGAGCAGTACAAGACCCTCCCCAGGCATGGCTGAGGTGGGTCCGTGACATAAATTGGGTGGCATATCTTCAGCAGGACTGAAGGCTTTTGGCTTTAATGAGAGAAAAAAACGGGAATTTTTTACATTTCCTGATGACAGCAGTTTCAGTTTGCCAGAGCAGAGCACTTCTCTCTTGTATTGTCCCATGGCACAGCAGATCTCTTCTATGTGAGAAACTCCTCCTGCTGACAATTCAGGAACATATACCTTTCCCCTGCCTTTTATGCAGCACTTCCCTCTGGCCCCACATGTTAAGACCCAGGAAGTCATGTAATGTCCTCCTCTTTTTGCAGAGTTGTGTGAAGACTTCCATTGCAAGCAGCCTGGAAAATTGTCCCAAACAACACTATCCAGTAAATCCCTTTTGCCATAAACATGAGAGAAATGAGCCTACAATTGTGACACAAGTGAATGTTGCAGCATCTCTTGTGGCTTCTCTCTTGGAGTGGGTTTAATCTCATCAAAAGAATGGTTGCATTGAAACAAACTATTATTGTGCCAGACTTACCACCCCCGGGAGAGTTACTGTACAATTTGTTATGGAAAGGATTTAATACGAGGACTATACAGAGGGTCAAGCCTACTTTATGCTCATTAAGAGTTGAAGTGAAGGTGAATTGTGAAGACGAACTTTTAATTATCCTGTCAGATGGGAAGTAAAAAAACCCCAGGCTTTTCTGGCAACAGAAAAACTACCACCACTGGCCAAATATTTCCTTTATGACAAGTTTCATAAGACTTCTTCCTCCCATAGGCACAGGCAACAAATAAACCATTCTCCTGGTCTTGAGATTATGGGAACTTCTTCTCTCCAGAACTTCATTTGAATTTTAAAATTAGCTGGTTCTTCTTGGTATTGTCACATTGTCCTCTGTTTTCTATTGTACCAAGATCCTCAGGGCACTATTTCAGAGCTTGATTAAAAGCCAAAGCCCCAGCTGAGCGCACACAGAGCATCCTCACCCCAAGACCTGGTCCCTCAGCAGGTCCTTGCCTGCATGCTCAGCTGCCGCCAAGGGCAGCAGTGGCCTCAGTTTCACACCAATGCCCCCAGCCTTGGTGTCATACACATTACCCATTTTGTAATAAGAAATAATTCCATTCACTTGCCCAAAAATAATCAGGGGAATGTAACGCACATCTCCGCTGCTGAAACCAAATCTAGCCCTGCCAGAACTTCACATGCTCTCCCAGCTCTAGCATTTTACAAAATACTAAAAGACAATCTTTATGCTTTTTGGTTATCTAAGATGCTCTGAGAATCTGAAAGTCAAACATTCACCTGTTCCTCCATTCACTCCTCATTTTAAAGTGGGTTTAACAGCAAATCACAGGATTTTCAGGCATTATCGTTCACAATATGATCCGTGGTCCCTTTTGTAGGACTGGTAACAAGGTGGTGACCTGGCCAAAGAGATTTTAAACTGTCCTTAAACTGCAGCATTACTAGCCTCATGCCACTTAGGATCTCTGTGACATGTTTAACTGCTATCCTGTCCCCCTTTATCTTACACATGCAGATGCACACATGCTGAGGATCCTGAGACTATCCTGTTAGAATCTGTGGAAGAAAAGGTTAAAAAAAAAGAAAAAGAAAAAAATTCTCCTGTTCTGAGAAAATAATTGAATTATTTTCTTTTCCCTATACAGGGCAAAGGGTAAAAAACAAATCTTGTGTTTGTATATGGCTGAGAGGGAAGGAAAAATGTGGGGAGTGCCATGGGAGATCCAGCTCCACCTGTGCTTTTTGGAGACGGTTCTCAGCTGCGAAGATTCTTTGTTTACTGGGGTTAGCAAGTGTCTCACTGTAAACCTCTCAAATAGAAACATATGTAGAGAAGCTCCCCTCTTCATGCAGCACAGCACAGCACAAATCCAGCTGTGAATGGGGATCAACAGCACAGGGAAGCTATTGTTGCAGTGGTGGCATTGCACAGTTCTTCCCAGCTCTCCTGTCACACTGTCACTTGCTCTGTTGTGAAGACAGCTGTCGGTCCTGTCCTGTCCTGCACAGGCTGCAAACATGTACCGTCAGTGCTGGCACGTCCTGCCTGGCCAGTCTGCCAGAGACAAAAAGCCCTTCCAGGTCAAGATGCCTGTTCTGTTTCCCTCATCTTCAACTCTGTCTGTGCTCCTGGAGGTTACCAAGCACGCAGTTAAATCTGATTAGTTTTCAAGAAATGCTTAAACTAAACATGCTGTTATAGATAGGACTCAAAAGTGATGCCAATTGGTGTCCCTCAGAGATCTGTACTGGGACTAGTACTGTTTAATATTTTCACCAGTGATGTAAGACAGTGGGACTGAGTGCACCCTCAGCAAATTTGCAGAAGACAGCAAGCTGAGTTGTGCAGTTGACACATCTGAGGGACAGGATGGCATCCAGAGGGACTTGATGGGGACAGATTTCTTAGCAGGGTCTATAAGCAATAGGACAAGGGGTAATGGTTTTAAACTAAAAGAGGATCGATTCAGAGTAGATATAAGGTAGAAATTTTTTACAGTGAGGGTGGTGAAACACTGGAACAGGTTGCCCAGGTGGATGCCCCATCCCTGGACAAATTCGAGGTCAGGTTGGATGGGGCTCTGAGCAACCTGGTCTAGTTGAAGATGTCCCTGCTGATTGAATGGATTTGGATTGGATGATCTTTAGAGTTCCCTTCCAATCCAAACTATTCTATGACTCTGTGATTCTATGATTCATTAATGCAGCTAGGAGACAAAAGAAATAACAGGCTGAATTAACAAATGACAGTCTGTCAAATCTATCGTTTTTACTCAAATTAAAGACTCTTGTTCCAGTAATGGGAATTTGAAATCCTGCTATGTGAATTTAAATTCCTAGTATATGAACAGAAAATCCTGGGATGAGAGATTTTGTGGGGCAGTGTAATAGAATGAGTTTTTTTACTACGAAATCATCAGCTGCTCTATAATAACTAAATAATACATTTTAAATAGGTCCAGAAACTCTGAAAATTTGTCTCTAGTTTTAAATTCTCTGTAAACTGGATATGGCAAAAAATGGGATCAAATCAGAGGTCTATTTTTCACTATGGCTTTCAAGGCTTTGCTCCTGTGCTTGCCACAGGGATGGGAGGGAGACCTTCCTAAGCCTTGAAATTGCTATATTTGCTCTTCTTTCACCACTTTGCTTTCCATCCTATGAACATAATGGAAACCTGCTGGGCAGCACTCCTGCTGCCTGGTTCAGGGGCAGGGCTGCAGGCACGAGACTGCCTGCGAGCTCCTCACTTGCTGCTCTCTGGTCTCTCCACCCATTTCAGCTCTGTGATGAAAATAATCTGCTGAACAATTAAAATCCCCATAGAAACAAGCCCTCAGGTAGATACAGTCTCAGAGGCATTGTTTTGCAAAGGCCCGAACAGCTTGTTAGGTAGAGACATATAACAACGGTGATTTGCAGAATTAATTACCAGCCGTGACCTCTCCCACTTTTGAAGTGAAGGGACCAGTGATTGTCGCCCTTTCTCCCTTTCTCTGTGACAATATAGATTACTTCTAGATGTTCATCCTCATTAACATATGGAGATTTTTATTCAGATTGGATGAGTCTTGCAGCTCCACACCCAAACTGATCTGTGATGTTTTCTTTGTAACTATTGCCTCTGATGCACCAAGAATGACTTTTCTGCATGACTGAGGGAAAGTACTTTGGAAATTATAAATGAGGTTTTGTGAGGCTGTGGTTTATTTTATATTGATCTGCAGCCTCTTCTCTGTGCTGCAGCAGTTATCATGTCCTAAAAACGCTGAATTGCTCTTAATGAGAACACAGATATGCTGTTGCACACTAATTTCCCCATCCTTCAGTTTTATAGCTAACAGATTTATGCAGTTGGCTTCTTTTTTTCTTTCCCCTCCCCAGGCTGTAGGTTGCCTGGAGAAGAATCTGAAAACATCAGTATTAATCCATACAGCAGTAGAACATCAGCAAATACTAGTCTGTAAGCCTGAAGAAGGAATTATCAGCGATGTCACAAGGAACATCTCCTTGTGGAACCTGAAGCTTCAGCAGCAGTTTTGCTACATGGCACAGAGAAGTAGGTTTTTGCCATTGCAGTGCCAGACCTCAGCCCTGCCTTTTGCTCCAAAGAAGTCCTGAGCCAAGGCTGAGCAATGTGGTGGTACAGCCCTGTCCTCTGCTGCACAGCCCACATGATGAGCATCAAAGATCTGAAGAGAGCCATGTCCAAGCCCAATGTCTTCCTCCTTACCCTGGCAGGTGTTGCTAAAAGCCTGGGCTAGCCAGTCTCTGGCTCCTTGCCAAGATGTGTCCACATCACAGAATTGCATTATTTTCGTTTTCAAACACAGGCATCCGTGTGATCTCCAAGTTGAAAAGAAACAAAAATCAGAGGGAACACATAATGCAGCTCTTTTTTTTTCCTTTTTTTCCTAGCAGGAGGTGCATCAGTAGCAGTGCATTAGAAAGAGGCCAGCAAAACAGACGCAGTGGTGCTCAGTAGCAGCTCCGTAATGTCATTCCCCAGCATTACCTCTGCCCACAGCATTTGTCACAGCCACCTTTTGGCTGAGAGCAGCCAGAGCAAGCAGTGCCCTACCACAGCCATCAACCAAGCAGATTGCACCCCAGCTCTGCTCTGCTGGTCTCGGTTCCCCTGCTCAGCAGACACATAGACAGAGGCTTTTACTTTCTTGTCTTCACCTGAGAATAAGTCCAGGCAAACAGGAAATATTGCTGAAATTTGGGCACATCCCACCAGTATCTTGGGCAAAGGGAGCCACTCCTTTAGGATTAGGAGCGTGCCAGAAGGAGGAAAGCACAGGTGATGGGTTTTGTGGAACTAGACAGAAATGACTAGCAAGAGATTATGATTATAGCTTTGAAGTTTGTATTTTTAAGAATATTTATTGGACAAGATAGTTTTGCCTGCTATAGCCTTACACAGCTTGCTTTTTTCTTGGACAGATCTGGAAGTGTCAATTGCTCATAGAGCCAGATTTTCCAAAGGGGTGGGGGAAGCACTATTTTGCAGGATATGGGCATCCAGATTTAATTTACAGTCTTTATTCACTCACTGCCTGAACAGATGAGACTGCATTTGTCCTAGAATCAATGTACATTTTATGTAGGTGGTACCAATGTGCTGCTTCTGTGGCTTGCCTTTATTTTCTTTTGGTTAACATACAAGTTTGCTTTTCATGTTGCTTTTTCTTAGTTTATGCAAACTAATTCTCCTCCTGGCTGCAGTTTCTGTGCTTCTTGTAATAAGTTTTCCCTGCATTTATGCAAGTTTTCAATTTCCTTTTCTACCTATGTATCATGTACTTTTCAGCTGACATAATCAAATGGAGTATTTAGGAACTTAACCAGAAAATAGCAAAAGAATTGGATTTATTTAGGCAATGTAATCTCAAGAGAGAAAAGAGCTCTGTACTGTGCTGAGGTGCCAGGGCTTCTCAATGCTTGAACTGCCACCTCTGTGAGTGCTTTCATGTTCTCTTTTGAGCTTCCCAGAAACACTATATCCTGCTCCTTCTCGACTTCTTTATTCACAGTCCCATAGCCCTTGCAATCCTTGCTTCCAGTTTCCCTAAAATCAGCTCCCTTATCCAGTGTGGCAGGTTAATTGCCTTCCTGGGACAAGTGAGGTGGGCTTTGAATCTTCCTGAACAGTTAGGAATTAAACCTTCACAAACAATCTCCAAGGTGAATTACTGCAGGAGAAGAAGCATCATCACAGTCTTTCCAGGAGCTGTGTTTGTGCCACTTCTATGTTGAAAACTCCACAAACCTACATACTTGGTGAGACCCTTCAGCAGTCAAGGGGATGGACACCAGCTTGAGAAACCCATACAGGCACAAGTTGAAGACAAACGTGATGATTTACACTGCACCGAGGGCAGCACTTCTGCCCCTGTCCAAAGCAGCTGTGGCAGTGCTGAAAAACACTGCAGCTGCTGCAGTCTAAGCATCTGTCACAGCTTCACACTAATTTAACACTTTTTCTCTGAGTTGCATGCTCAGGGGACAGCTTTAATGGCATAGAAACATAAATTCTAGTCTTAGTCTCTACCTCTCCCATGTACTGTTCAACTTGCTTTTCCAAGCCATTATAATAATACGATAAATAAAATGTAAGTACTATGGGAAGCAGAGAACCCACTGGCCTTCAAGGCAAGAATTTCTTCCATGCTCTGATTTCTTCTAAATATGTAAATAAATCTGTGAATCAGGTAGAGCAAATTTCTACAACACAAACACAACAGCTACTTTTACCTCTGCTGAAGCCTCAAAATCTGGTGTTATGTAAAAACATTCAAAAAACGAATCTTGCCCCCCGCAAGTTGTCCCCTGAAATTTTTCCATTAAAAAACACCACACATACTGCATTGTAAGTATAGTCAGAGCTGAAACCACTGATCTCTATGATAGTAGCAGACAGACATAGGCCAAAAAGGGGCTCAGAATACTGCAGTGAATCAAAGAAATGATGAGATATTGTAAAATTAACAGAAGGTATACAAGATACCACAAAACTTCACAGATATACCTGTAACCAAATTTCTCCTCTTGGCAGAGGAAAACTTTACCTTCTACATTTTTATGAGTGGATTTTAGAGCTGCAAGACTGGTGTATTACCTCAACGTTTTTACACTTAGCTTGTACTCCCCTTCACAGGGGTGACAAACTTCTGGATCTTGAACACACATATATGAAGAGTTTAATTTCAGAGTAAATCATCAATGTTTTCTTCTGAGTCTAAACATTTTTCTTCACATCTATCTGCTTTCCTATGATACTGAAGATAAAATGATACTATGACATATTTACTCATGACCTTAGAGCATGTATGATGACCCCACTATCCACAGACAAGAATTTTCATCACTTTACAGTCATCTACTTTATTATTCACCAGGTGGTTAATGGAATTTGTCTTCATATGTCATCTAGTACTGTTCTCAGAGTGCAGCCACACACTAACATCAGTGATTAATGTCTCAAATACTATCATTTCTACAGAAGTTTTAATTCAAAGGTAAAAACCACCTCTCTAAGGACTAAATATGCAGCCCATTATTTGACTTGATTGAAAAACAAGTCATTACAAAAATGAATGTGATAATTATGTTCGAGATTGACCCAACATAGACATAAGGGAGAAGAGAGAACATGGACAATCCAACTGTTAGCTGAGTTTTGAACTTCATTATTTCTGTTTATCAAATCCCTTCAACTTCGGTCAAGACCTCAAAGTTTTTGTGTATGCTAAGGTGTGACACGCTGGCATGAACATCAGCTGAACTTGTGCTGCTCCTAATGACAGAACAGACCACCAGGAAAAATGGCAAAAATAGAGGGAGCCTACCATTTTTAATCTTCATTTTATTGATTGTTTTGCAAATACATAGAAAGACTTGGACAATTAAGTTTGCAGAGCTTACAGTACAACTACATTTTGTAGAATATTTCTTTGTTGTTTTTTTTTCTTTTTCGGGGATAAATTTCAAGAAAACATAAAGTGAAATAAGCCCAATGTGATAACATAGTAGATTTGTCATCCTCTTCAGGAGAAACAGTATCAACTGTCCTTGTGTTGAGAAGGGCCGTCAAGCAGGGGATGATCTCAGTGATGTCCCAGTAAGATTTCAGGCATACCATCAACTATGGAAGAGGAATGAGAAGCTCTCATGCTAGTAATACTGATCATTGCAACCACTGCTCAGAGTACACCTTTACCTATGAACCACGCTTGTGTCCACAGAGAGGGAAATACTTTGGCGTGCTTTAACTTCTAAGCCTACTTTAGAAATCAGTTACAAAAAGTGGAGTCATGGCTTATTGCATTAGCTTGTGCGGACACATGACATCTGCATAACAATACCAATATTCTACTGCAATATATTGTCCTCAAGATAAAAAAAAATTCATGTGTGACATACAGATAATTGTATCACTGTTGTATACAGAGAGAAACTGCTCTCCTTTCTTCCTCAGTTTTCAGTACCACATTGACTTTTTCTCTCTTGCATTAACATTGATACAAATAAGAGAAGACACAGAATATCCAGCATATATGACAGTCTTCAAGTACTCTTCCACACTCTTGATCATGTCCAAGCTGAACAGAAAAAATATCCTGTCGCACAGACCTTAGTTGGTTATTCCTCACAACATCCCTGTGAGGTAGGAAGAACATCCCCTTTTCCACCAACATGAGACAAGGCAGAAAGCACACATAACATTCTCAAGGCAGTAAGTGGAGAACTGGAAAAGCTGAAACTCAGGAGTACTTGGCTCCTGATTCTTTGCTTCAGAAACCAAGGTGCTGAACTCCCAGACAATACTAGGTCATTAGACTTTTAATAGCCATATACTAATGAAAACTATGGCTTCTGTGCGTATGCCAGCAAAGCAAAGTTCTATCGTAGCAGCAGCACACATCTGATGCTGCCCTCAGACACTTCTCCTGTACTTTTTATCTGAAAATAAATGTTTCCTGCAATTAACTAATCAGTCCTAAAACTAACGTAGCATAGGTACTTGGACTAGATCAACAATTCATTTACAGATTTATTTAAGACTTCCCTAGCTATTTAAATATATTTTTTTCCCTCTGGATAACTTAATACTAATTCCCCTGTATAACAGTTTTCAGAATCCTCCCTGTAAAACCTCAGTGAGCAGAACTTCAGTCATAGAATCATAGAATCCTAAGGGTGGAAGAGACCTCTGAGATCATCAAGTCCAACGGTACTTGTCTCCTTATTAAACCATGTCCCTAAGGAAATTATCCACCCATCTTTTAAACACCTCCAGGGATGGTGACTCCACCACTTCCCTGGGCAGCCTGTTTCAATCCTGACCAGCTTTTCAGTGAAAAAAGTCCAGTCTAAACCTCCCCTGGTGCAACTTGCAGCCATTTCTTCTTGTCCTATCGCTTGTCACTTGTGAGAAGAGACCAGCACCCGCCCTGTCACAACCTCCTTTCAGGCAGTTGTAGACAGTGATGAGGTCACCCCTCAGCCTCCTCTTCTCTAAGCTAAACAACCCCAGTTCCATCAGTCGCTCCTCGTAGGGCTTATTCTCCAGCCCCCTCACCAGTTCACCTCCACAGCAACAGAAATGGCCAAATTTCAAGAAATTCACTTGTCTGGAATGAATGAATAACATGTGGAATACACCAAAATAGAGAAACAGGTGAAAACTAAAGATAGGTCAAAAATAAGTTGTGCTACTCATGGAGTAAGATATTCTGGAGCACTTTGATCAACGTAGTTTCAAGTCTCACAGGCAAACTACCTATCCACCAAATATGTTTAATCATGAAATTAGCACTAGTCCTTGAACAACACGTTTCCTTCCCATGGGCTCAGCACCACGTCTTGCCTACACATTCAGGCTATACAATGGCCTACCAACATGAGCACCCATGAGTTTGAGTAATAAAACTTAAGGGAGTACTTTCCTACTAGCAAAAAGGTGCTCAAAAAGCGATTCTGTTTATTATTTTGTGGGAAGAAGGATAACCTTTTCTGGTATTGACAGGAGATTATAAAAGAATTGTTTTGAGTAAGTGTAACTAAACAAAACAGTCTCTCTAATCAAAATAGTTTTTACTGTTACAAAACCCATTTATGGATCAAGACAAATTTTATAACTGTCCATGAAAGAGAAGAACTTCTCATTTTAGAATGGAAAAATGCAGTACACAGGCTAGTACAGGAGCTAAATATCACAGTATTTTTCTATATAGTTTCCTAAAAATGTGTTGCTTTCCTTCCACAACACACAGTGACTATGGCGAATACCTCATCCATCTATTACAGTATTAGAATGCCCTACTATAGTATATGCACACACTGCTTATCATGTATGATAGGAATATACACCTACATATTTATTTATGCATCTAGGTTTCACATGGTTTTCAGCCAATTAATCGCTTCAGTCTTGATGGCAAACATTATGACAGGAATTATTTTAACGGAAGTGTTTTACATGTTCCCATTTATATGAATGACAGAAACAAAGAGAACACCATGTTTTAGTAAACATGGATTTTCAGTCAATTCATGCTCTGTACAATACAGAGATATCATGCTGATTTGGAATGTGAGATCCAATGCTTTCATATTACCTATGTGCAAAAATAACAGTCATTTTATAATTAGTAACAGGGAAAAGAAGATTTTTATCAGAATCAGTATGACAGAATCACTTTTTGATTGTCTCATGGCATTCATTCTAGTTATCACAAGTCTGTGTTCTAAACTTTTTAGGTTTTGCTGATGCTTTGATCAGCAAATGGTGCAAATTTATTTCTTTTACCCTTAACTGAGCGTATTCCATTCAGAAGAAATTTTCCAAGTGCCCACAACATTCTCTTCCCTTGTTTCTCTATGTAACACTGCAAGGACAGACTCCACACCAGAAACAGTCTTCATTCGCCTTTGAACGGAGGCTGTGGAGAAGGATTGTATCTAGAGGGTAAGAGTGAACTGTATGTCTACCAGTTGTCTACATGGCAACAGAGACTTCTTCAGCTTCCTCTTTCATCCTATCCCCATTCTTGTTTGTATGATTTACATACAGAGTTGGACTTCGGGAGGTGTCAGCTTCTTAATTCCAACAGACACATATCATGGAAACTGCAAATAGATTCAGGGCTAAGGACTCAGTTATTTCCACTGGTACAAACAGTTTTGTCAGAGACTCATTAACAAGTTCAGGAAAAGGGAAGTCCGTATTCTTAGTACCTCTCTACAGCTGTGTGCATTCGCTATAGACCGCTCCAGAAAAAAACCCCACATCTTTACAGAAGAATTGACATGGTAGGTGCTCTAGTTCCACAGCAATGGAGTGATTTGTAAGTTTAATGACATAGGAAAAGCAGAGGCAATCATAAGTTTCGTACGGTCATTTTCTGTGTAAAAAATGTAGTATTCGGCAAGGAGATCACAAGGCATTTTTTTGACAATGTTCATTAACATTTTAGTATAACATTGCTCAAAATTTAGGGAATGAATTCACCTTTCCATTAAAACTCGTAATGTTATGAAAGTAAAATACAATTTAGGCTGATAGTCACAACCTGAGTTTAACTATACAGACACTACTTACAAAGCCCTTGGAAGAAAAAAAAAAGACAGAAGTAAAATTGCAAAACAGTCATCGATTTCTCTTCACTGAGCTCCCATTTGGAAACAAGCCTTCTGGCAAGTGAAGCCCAGTCTGTATTTCACGTTTAAATCTGCCTCATTGGCATTAGTTTTGGCGAAATCTAGCAAAAAGGAGGGAAAAAACACAACAGTTGGCATATAGATACAGCAGTACAACCCATCATTCACTTCCACCACTAGCAACTGTGAGCTGCTGAAGACTAGAGACACTGTATTTATTTAAACTGATATATTTGCAGTATTTCAAAGATAAACACTCCCACAACTAAATTTTCTGATGCAGGAATACAAGGTATGTGTGGTGCAAGTATCCAGCCTCTAAAATTTATTTATTGTGAGTTGTGTTATTGATTTAAGAGTGTAAGCTGATTAAACTTGGGCAGCTGAATGTGATGATATAGTTCAATACTTTTAATTTAAACTTTTCAAAACTTGCATTTTTCCACTCACATTAATTTCTGTGTAAAGACACATTTACGTATCCTACTGTTTTAATTCCATATATTTGTAAAAATCAATTAGTGATTTTATAAGATATTCAGCAGACCAAAAATAAAACACAGTAAGTCCAAATAGGAAACTAGATGAGGAAAGAAGGTGTAAATGGGAGCAACTGTTAACCTTTGGCTGAACCTTGTCAGTGTACACAAATACTGAGAAGAAAAGCTTTCCATAGAAGAGCCAAGTGTCTTTACATATCTCCTACTCTCAGCACTATTTCAATAGATGCCCCAGGATGAAGATAAAATGTAGCTCATGTGATCTTACTTGTTCAGGATAAAAAACATTTCCACAGATATCTGGCTTCTAGTAATTTGTTCCACTGGAACATTACGCAGCACATTCCTTCTGTCTTCTGATCCCATCTTTTTCACTTAACAGTACTGAACAAGCTAACTCATGAAAGAATGACATATAAGGGACTTTCCAAGCATTAAAGCCTCTTTCTTTTAGAGGTACAGGGCTGTATTTCCTGTACCAGTTGTATTTCTACATTTTTCCTTCCTCCAGCTACTATTTATCATCATTTACAACCTTATGAGAAAAGTCACCAAGGAAAGCTTAGTTCATGAAGAATGTGTTTACTGTACCAAATGCTAATGAAACGTTTTCAGTGGATGGAAACTGTTCATTGATTTTTTCAAAGTTGCATGTGAACTAGGATAATAAATGGATGTAATAGGTACAAATGTGGAGGAGCTGGAGAAACTCCCTGAGTGCACCAGCATTACGGGACTAGTTCCAGAAATGTTTTAGCATTTCTGACTCCAAGTGCCTCACTTAATTTGGGCCTATTTCTGCCTCACCCAGGGATGGTTCCACTGAAGCAAAGGCAAAAACTGGAGGATGAAGATAGCACCATTAAAATCTGCATTCTGCAAATAATGACAAAAGGCAATTATGGAGATTATTGTTTTTCTGCTGTGGTAGATTTTGGTGCCATCAAAACCTCAAGTGCTTTACATTTGAATGAGCATATTATGTTAAATGTAATGTCTGCACATCTGATGCTAACAGCTGTCATTTCTGCGTACCACTATCTGCTTCAGAAAGGGTCTGATCCCCACGAGTGCTGAAGTGCCACAATGCCTGCTGAAGATAACAGAGGTGGCAAGAGCCCAGCACCACTCACAACTGGACCCAAATACAACTGTTTCTCTAAATAAATATGATTAAATAAGCAGAATAATGCTAATGTAACAAAAGGGATGGTTTGTGCTTGGAAAACAAGGAGTAATCAAGTCTGAAATGCAGAAAGCCCCTCGAGTTCACTGCTTTAAATCCCAGTAGCATCAGCCAATTCAGTATCACCCTGTACTAAGAGCACAGCATTTGATAAGGATGGCATGTGCTTTATGAAGACTGTTTTACAGTACACAGCCACAGAGTTGCTTCTTCTTACAGACCTCCTAAGCAACATGTTCTTAATACTACCTCACTTACAGGAAAACCAGCTTATCTTGGAAACCTCAAAATACTTTGCTAATGCTGAACACGCAAGTGTAGGGCAGCAGTTTGCCTCAGCATTCCTGCACACAGTCTCTGAACTGGTAAGAGGACACAGGGCCCAAGGGACTCCCTGCAATTCAAGCTTGTTGACTCTCTGATTTCCAAAGCCCACCTACACTTTTCAGCTACACAAGCTGACTTATGCTTATTTAATTATGTCTTTTTATAGCAAATAGCTCTTTCAAGGCCTGATTCTTGATGATGCTGAGTCCTAACAACTTCTAATGACCTTCTCAGGTACGCAAAAGGAAGTTATTGTTCAAATATGTAAAAACAACTCTTTAAAAAAAAAACCCAAGACAACCACTGTTAGCATATTTGGTAAAACAACAGACAGTGCTTATCCCTTACTAACTCCTAATTATTTGAAATTGCAGATAAAAGCAAACCACAATTCTAGCATCAGCTTTTTGTTCAAAAATCTGTTCCTATTGTGACTTTTGCACTGGGAGTGACTGATCAGGATAAACCACAACACCCATTTAAAAATGGACTCAAGTCCTGCAACAACCTGCTTCCCCAAAGGAAAATGTACTTCTGAAAAACAAAACCATACCCTCTGTTATTCTGTACTCACTTTCTACAATTTAAGATTCATTTGTTTTATACTAGTCAACTGCTATTCAACTAAATCTTTCTTTGTCAGATGCTTTTCCTAAACTCCATGTTACCTTTTAAGATCATTTTGTAAAACCGAGCTTTTAGATGATGCAAAAAGAAAGAGGGAAAAGGGAATTTCATCCAGACAGACTTATCCTGATTATTTTTATAATGAAATACATCTGAAAAAGTATTTTTCTCAGTCTGTCCTCTCATGGTCTCATCAACGGTGTAAATCAGTACAAGTTCAAACTTCACCTGCCAAGGTGATCTATATGCTGGGCAGCAGCAAATCTGATTTAGGCATGCAAGATAAGCCAACAATTTGTCTTCACAGCACAGTAAAATCAAGGGTGATGTGTTTATTTTTTACATGACGCCAGTCTACAATGAAGATTTTTGCCTCTAAATCACATCTTCTACAGCATTTTGTAGTTGAAAATGTCCTTTAGGAGATGTTTTCCCCAAAAAAGTATGCAGACTGTGAAAACAGGACTGTATAGCCAAATGTGTCTCAAAGAAAGCCATACAGGCTACAAAATTCTCCTCTCCAAAAAGGAGTAGTCTGCATGGGGAGAGATAGTTGTATATATAAAGGTAAAGCCATTTCTTAAAATCTTACTTGTAAAGAACCTAGAGAGATGTTTTAGGTCCAATCTTTCTCTGCAACCACTGAAGAAACCCTGCTATAAAGGGTCAATTCCTCATCTTCCACCCATGAGTTGTGTTTCAAACTAGCAAAATGTATGATCTAAAAAAAAATGCTTTTACTGTAGCATACAATTTCACTAAAGTTCTTGTCACCAATATAAACAAGAACAAGATGTCTTATTCATGAGTGAACATAAATAATCACAAGCACAATTGTGCTTCTTGCAAGAAAGCCTGAGGCAGAGTCTTGAAATGGAGAAAAAAGGACTGAGAATGCTGCTTTCTGAACAACTGCCTATCACAACGCTCAAATCTCTATCTTCTGAACTTCAAATCTAAGTGAAGGAACTATAGGTGTTCACTGTATATGACAATCAGGCCATCAAAGGCCCAATATTACGCAACAGTGACCCAGTCTTGCTGTCACTTCAACAGAAGTTTTGATCAGGATTTCAGTGTGGGGAGCACTGGGTCACTGGGGCCTGGAAGCATCTTTCTAGAGAAGTCAAAAAAAAAAAAAAAAAAAAAAAAAAAAAGAGCTCTTCCATGCCACAGCTTTAATAAACAAATCATTGCGGTATTGCGGTTCATGATTTCCATCTGTAGTGCCATGGAGATTTCAGGCACTTTTGAAACGACCCATCAGTAGGTAATGCTGTCCCATGCGCATATCTTGGCAGAGGTAAATGCTTTGCAAGCATTTATGCAAGCTGCATGCTTTCAAGTCACTGTAAGAAAGTGCATAAACCAAGCAGCATCTACATTTTTCATGCCCACAGCTCCTTTACTGCAGCTCATGATTTCATGCATGCCCACAGCAACTGTACATAGCTGACTATGCTGGAATTTGCCTTCTGAAGAACTAGGAAATGGTGCCTGTAAACTGTCCTTTCCTATCACAATGAGACACATCCCAGGCATACAGATGGTGGTTGTTGCAAAACCTCTCATCAATTGCTAACTTCGGGCTATCCTAAAAATTCAAAATTTATACCAATCCTTTGTAACATTGACAGGAAAGCACTAAGGGACAGTGGATGGTTCTAGTTTTTAATTTGGTCCTTGGTCTTGCTCTATCATACCCAGCACAAGCTATTTATTTTAAGCTTATCAGTGTCTCTGAATTCTCTTTTTGCTTCTGCTTTCACTGGCTTCAGCACAGGCTGCTGGACTTTATTTTAGGTAACAGATACTCATTTAAATACATATATATTGGCCACCTGAACCAAAAAGAAATCAATTCCTTTCAAACAAGTAGGTTTGGAACATGTAAGGACTGATGTCTTCTGACAACAAAGTTCTCTCCTTTAGCTTACTAAGCATTTAAATAGATTGAAACATGGCACCTTCAATTTATCATTAAGTGACTACTGCAGTAGATACAAAGCTACAAGGTCATTTTTGTATTTCAGTTTTGGATGCTAGCTGTTTGACAGGCTTGATCAGCTGAAGAAATAGAAGTCCTGACATTACTGAAGTTGTAAAACATGGATCATACTTTCCTAAATCACTCAGAAGCTGAAGGATTTCTTTTGCATGCAGATACGGAAGACAGCTTCCACTGTAAATTAAAAAATAATACTGACTTCCATAAGATATTACATGTAAAACTAATAATGGAGCTAAGTGAGTTTGTAGCAGTTTTCTGCACTTTTCAGTTGCAGGTCACTTGTATATTTAGCCAAGTAATTGTTCTCGGATAAACAAGTGCATTTTCAGAATTGAACAGCTCTCTTTTTAAAATATTTAAAACTCAACAAGAAGAACACCCACTATCATATTTAGTTATCAAAAATGCTCTCTTATGGAACAGGGAATGAACAAAATTCAACTGGCTCACTGTGCAGAAAGTTTTACTTACAGCCCATAGTATGCTCAAAGCCTTAGTAACAAGCTCTTCCACATACTATCTGCTCTGCAGTGTTTCAGTTACATGCCCTACCCCTGCCACGAAACTCTGCAAAAAGGAAGAGTATTGCACTTCATTACCAAATATTCCCCAACTATTTTTACAGTGCAATTTGCATACTGTCATGCTTGCTGTCCCTGTCAAAGGAGGGCTGACCTGCTCCAGAAGGCAGGTGAAGGAAAAACATAGAAGAAAAAATTTCATGATGTGCATGTAGGAGAAGGCCATGAAAAATCTGTCTTTGTTATCAACCACACACATGCAATTGGTTACAATATAGTAACATTACAGTTTTCCATTAATCAGCTAGTTTTGTGTTAGCATTAAATGAGTCTTAGGAATGAATGTGAAGGTCAAAAGGCAGTGACCTTCTGGATCAACGAAGAGGGTAAGTTTCGTTTGCATAAGGCAACGGGAGAGAAAAAGCAAAGATATCAACAGTAAAGGATTTAATGGGTTAGCTCTAGTAACACAGAGTGGACAGGTATTGTACAACCTTGTTGGCAAGACTGAGAACCCCACCTAAATATAGCATGAAAACTTAGCAAAGGAGAGTTAGGTAAACTTAACTTGTACAACAGAAAAATATTTGTCCACTTCTCAGATACGAATCAGCTCCCCTCCTCAGAGCATCCTAAAATTTCCCTTTCCACATTGTCCTTTTAATCTTAGTGATGTCTCCATCTCTTCTGTTTTTTCTAGCTTCTAATGCCTCCAATAAAATCATACTAGACTTAGGTTTAAATTACCTTCTTATTTTCATTCAAAGTCCTATGGGCATTCCACACAGCCTTCCCCTATATGAAGGAAACTTACTGCATCTACAATGTGATGAGTATTTGTGGAGAATATTTGTTCTGACACAACACTAACCACATTTGTTTGCAAAATAACTTACTGTGAAGTCACAGCCAGTGCTTTTCTTGATATCATCCACTGTCAGTCCTTCCCAGATTTCCACAAGGGTCAACCCTTTCTTCTTGTCCACATCAAACACAGCCTATCAGGTTCAAATAGCACAGGATTGATTTTTTATTATCAAAGCAGAAAATGAGTATGTAAATAGTAATATTGTACAAAACTATATGCTGAAGTAGGCAGCATTCCCTTAGTAACAGAAAATGCTATTATCAATTGGCTTTATTTTTCACTTCTCTGACTGACCAGTAATGATTTCTACTACATTTAATTGAAGAATCTCAAATATGACGTGTTAAGTTTTGTGGGAAAAATGTGCAGCTGTTTTTCTCTTGGCACCCGAGATCAACTTATTGGACAGAAAAACGATAGCTCCTCCAAGTCTGTAAAGAGAAGCTGGGCATAAGTAACATACACACTAGGAAGCTACAGTGGAAACAGAATTTGGTAGGTAGGTACTGTTGTATGTTTGTGTCATCTCCTAATAAAGCAACTAGATATGACAAGTGGTGACTCTTAAGAGAAATTTCTTCTTTTTAAAATTTTATATCAGTCCTTCAGTCTCATTTTTTTATACCTTACATTTGTATACTTCCACATTTTCATTTATTTTGCCTTACTTTGTGGAGGAAAAAACCTTTAAATTTCAGTAGTAATATATGGCAGAAAGCAAATTCTGCACCAGCACCTTTAATGCATTCTATTTAGTATGACAGAAAGCTCACAGAGGGACTACTCTAAGCCCTTAAAAATGTAACCACCAAAAATAAAAGGAGTATGATTACAGCAAAAATCGTAAGTCACTTATCCTTTGCTGAAAAGATTCACTAATGTACTTTGAGCAGCAGTGATACCAGATGCTTACATGTACTTGTACTGGAGAGTAAATTGCTTCACAAATGGAATCAAGGAAGGACTAAAGAAATAAAGCCCTCGTACAGCAACAGGTTATATTTCTCTGAAAAGGGCTGTAGTATACAGCAAAGAAAATGCCAGCTGTTTGACATACATATGCTACACAGTTGTTGCTCTCTGGAAAAAAAAAAAGAGCTGTTATTATAACTATACTTGAGGATTTTCATCTCATGTGGCAAATTTTCTGGAATACTTCAGGAAAAATAAGGAGATACACACGCCACATACTTCTCATGTGTGGCATCTTGGTTCTGAAGGTGTGTAACAGTACAGTCCAGTAGGCTAAATGTCAACAGTCACAGGTTTAAATATGAGCCCCCAGAACTCCGGAATTGAACAACTGGCATCGGTATCTGTCAACAGACACCAAATATATTTTTCATTTTTACTAAGCTTTACTGCTTTTACTGAGTGTCCTTTTTTAGGGATAGAGGAGGGAAGTATTCACAAGCATTCAAGAAAAGTACTTTACCTTCTCTGTAATGATGCGGTTTACACATTGTTTCCCAGTAAGTGGTAAACTGCACTTTTCCAAGATTTTATGGACATTGCCCTGTGTTTAACAATACACAGACAAACATTAATTTTCAAAAACAACACAACTTACTCGGAATTCAAATATGCACATGAAAAAGGAAAACCACCTCTGTAGCCATTCAGCCATTCACTGAAACATTCAATTTACTCATAATACCCTTGGAATTCACTTCTGTGGCAGGCTACATCCCTGGCAATTTGGGACAGTTGTTTCTTAGATCCCATTTATAGGGAGATGAATCAAAATACTCTCACTGTAACACTGAGCGGGCTCCTGAGTTTAGAATTTCTGTATTTTCCACTTACTAATTTATATTTCCTGCTGCAGTGTGAGGATAAGAGATACATGGGACCTCACTGACGACACATAAAGGACAAAAATTATGGAAATACATAGCAGCATGACATCTCTATGTCTTATACTTCATCACAAACTGTATGCGCAAGGTCAGCCATCTATACAGGCATTTCAGATCCCCAGGGCTCAAGTGCACAGTCATGCTCTGCAAACAGTAAATCCAGTTTCTTTACCCACATTGAATTTCCATTCCCTCCATCTCTACAGGGAAGCCCAAAAGCAGACTAAGATACGAGTGCAATACATGTACCTTTCAGTGCTAAACAGAACTTACATTATCTCTGTTTTAAACAGAAGACATTAGCATGCAAATACTGTAGAAAACAATGTATACATAAAAATAGGATTTACTTTAAGGTACTTCCCTTCCTGGGGCCTCAAATGCCAGCTACTCTAAATTCTGGGAAAAATATTACCTAATGAGAAGACATAGGGTGAGTTTTGGGGGCTTTTCCCTTCTTATTTTTTTCTTCCTTTTTTCCCCCGATTTTTTAAAAAGGAGTTCACAAATGGCTTTAGATCCTGCTAAATGAATGTAGGCTACAAGAGCTCTGACTGGATATAAAAGAGATGGATCGCTACATTTTTAGACAGTATTTGTAGGCGTTTTTCAAAGATAGCAACAAGTGCACATTTTTTCCATTATCACTTGCTTTTATTTTTTCTCTAATTATCAATTTTCAGTTATGCATGTTAAAAGCATCTGAATACAATATTTCTCAAATTTACAATCATCAGTTTCACTTAAAGCTTAATATAAACTCAGAAAATACCACTCAGCCATTTTGACTCTTGAGTGATAAAAAAATGAGCAGTCCATGTGCTTTTGAATTTATCTTTTTTCTGTGAACTATTTCTTCATTCTAATTCTACTGGCAAGATCCACATCTGGCATCAAGGCAACTACTCTGACGAAACTCACTCACTCACTTGCGACAGTGTTACTTACAACTGACCCTCTTATATCCTGTCCATCTAGAGGACCTTCCTGCACACTTTGCCTAAGAGCCAAGATTAACCTGCACTATTTGCAATATCTTCAGGCACGTACCAGGAATGCTTCTCAGCCATATGAAATGAAGAATCTCTTCTTGGTACCCAATTGAGACTGAAACACATGAACTTTCAGAGGTGATACATGAATGGCTCTTGTGACCCTGAGAACTGCATATATTCCAGCTTCTTAACAACTGAGCTGAAGATTATTGCATTACCAGTGAGCATTAAAAGCGCCTTTTGGAAGACGTCCATCAGGGCACTATCAGAATAGGAATCTAAATGGAACTGCATGAATTTTTAGTATCTAAATTGATATGGGATTTGTTCAGATAAAGTAAAATACTTTTGTGTAGACACATGAAATCTTAAGGTGTTTCAGCCTGCTTTGAATAAAAAATTCTCTTGTTAACGAACAAAAAATGTCCTTAATCTCCCACAACACATTTAAATCAAAACTATTCACAATGAGTTTGCAATTCAGTGTTTCATGTTTTAGTAATGGCCAAATGCAATAGTTTCCATTCTATTTATGTGAATGGCAGAGATAACTAATTTCACAACATGGAAGAGTTACAAGCCATGACTTTACTATTTTTTGCAAAATTTGTCAAGGATAGTATAGGGGTAAGAATTTCACTTTTATTTCTCTAGGCAATATTTAGCAGATTAAGCACAGAGGCACAGTGGCTGTTTAGAGATTAAATAACAACATTACTTTCTATTACTTTTCTTTGTGGGTATGAAAAAAATAATTTAGGAAAAAATACATTAAGAAATACCATACCGACTCAGATTTAAGTCCATATGCCAATGCCTTTGTGGTGGCAGGAATGCTGTGATGTACATATTTCCTGAGCTAGAGACTGCTTCTGGGCAATGCTACTTAATTGTCACTGATGAATTTCACCTCATAAAACAGTTTAGTCTCATTATATAGGGTTAATTCTTTGAGATCTTGCACCATCCTGTCCATCATCCACAACTTTATTACTTGGCTATGAAAAATGTTTCTTCTTGTTTTAAACATGCTGGTTGCTAATTTCATTTCACCTTCCTCTTTTATAAGGCAGCCACTCAGTATTCAACTTCTCCTTGCCTTTATTATTTCATGTCCTCCAATTTTTCTTCTCTGCCTTTTGTTTTTCATTACATGAAAATGTTTAAGTACTTAAAAAATGTAAATAACTGAAGCAGAGGGTATTTAGTCTTATTTGTAATATACTGTGTATCAGAGTTTAAAAACAGGAAAATTCTTTCAGTATTTATTTGAGTGTTAAGACAGATACTAGTTTTACTCTCAGAGTTAAGTATATTTTGCCTGCACTTCGAGGAATCAGTCTATTTATACAAAAAACTTCAAAAGGATTAAAAGATCCTTCACAAGATCACCAATCAGATCAAACTGACTGCAAGAACTACCTATTGCAGCAACTCTTGAACATGTCCACTGAAGGTACTATGTACATCCCACAGACTTCCACTGAATCTCCTTTTATAAGACCTGATGGCTGCTGCTTTACAGGAGACTCTGGCATCTGATGACATATTTCTTAATATTTATTTGGAGAATAAAATGACAAAAAGACCCTGTACTACAGAGGCAGCAGACACAACAGATTATCACAAGGCCTGCAGACATTTCTTTCACTCAGTAGCACACTGGGCTTTGAGCAGGATAAAAGATTTTTCCTCTAATACATACACCCACAGAAAACGAATTAAAAAGCCGTGAATACAAAGTTTGCTCTATAACAGTTAACAGCAGCTTTTGATTTCCATCTTTTATGATCTTCACTTTCGAACAAACAAGAAGACCCCAAAAAGAGGCTAGGTAAGAGGAAAAAGTGGCCAAGAACACTCACCATTTTAAAACAAGAATAAAATAGCTTTTCTATGCCTTCTCACAAATGCAGAAGAAATAATTTATATAACCTACAATTGGCTCTCTAGACATGCACACCAGGCATCCCAACTACATGAAAGCCCCTTTATGTATACATACACCAAAATATTAATACTATTAATAAACGTCTATGTCTAGACTGTTTATAACAGTGAATCTGTGTTTCCATCTTTTTCAGGTTTTAGTACTCCTACTGACAAAAAACCAACATGCAAACAACCTCCAAACACTGTACTGAGAAGAGACGTTACTTCCAAGAGGAAAACCAGAATGAATCATTACACTGTCTGTGGACTCTGAGCCTTAATCAAATTCCACAGTAACTAGAAATTCAGCATAAATATTGATTCAGATCACATTAATACCTGACAAACAAAAGCATAATTGCATATTCAGTTTTTGGCAGGCTGTAATAGGGATGCAAGTCATATAGATGAATTTGCTTTTCATTTACTTATTTACACATATGCACGCAAAAACTATTGGGTCAGACTCAGCTCTGTTACTGAATTGTGAAACTACAATATTTTTCAGCATTTTTTTAAAGTGAAAACTCATTCTTCAAATCACATTAAAACCATAAAACTGTTAATATATTTAGCTTTCCTCTTTTCATATTTACTATAGTTTATCATGTAAATTCCTTATGTTTGCCCTTATGTATTCTGACAGGGATATTATCTTGAACAATAAGCAACTAATTCCTATTGCAGACATGTAACAAATTTGGAATAAAAGAAACAGATATTAAACAAAAAGTCCACGTTTAAACATTTGGTATAATTCGCTGAAAACAGAGATTTTTGTCCATCAGTCCATTTTTCTCATCGTCAGTCCAGTCTTCTTTCTCAGACACTCCTGTTTTAGAAGTTTCAAATTACAAGTTTCCTATGACTTTCTGTAGGAGACTGTTTATAAAACTCCCTCCCTCAAAGAAGTCTCTAGATCAACTTCTATTACATAATAATGTAAGGCAGCCTGCATTTCATCATGCCAAAAAGATCTATTCTATTAAGCTGTCAGCACCAATTTGACTGGCAACTTCAAAGGCAAATACCTTTCCATCACAACAAGTGTTTAACTATGGGGAACGTCATTTTTCAAATCATTCTGAGGTGAAGAGCAATACCTTTGGGTTAGCAAGTGCTGTAGCTCTGGCAATTGCCGCTCCCATTAAATCTGCATGAAGTAACTAAAAAGCTGTGTGCAGCTCTTAAACAACAAGTTAATATTTCATTTTTTTCCGTGGTGAATGATTCACTTAAAAGAGGAAAGGAACCATACTAACCTAGTCTCCTGGTGCATCTCCATAATATCTAACAGAAAAACTGTCAAATCCTCCCAAAATAGCAGAATGAATTTCTTGGGTTTTTTTTGGTATAACACAAAACACTTATCTAGAAAGAAGCAGCTGAGCCTTACCTTGGCTGAGTGCTCCATGGTAACAACCACTTTGGTCTGTGCACTGGATACCAGGTCCATGGCACCTCCCATTCCTTTCACCATCTTACCCTAAAATTAATGGAAATGTAACATTTTTACTATTTAAAGAAAAAAAAAGAAAAAAAGATGGAATATATAGGCTGCAACAACAGGACAAGAAATTCACATTTTCCTCCACCTTTTTCATCACCACTGTATTCAAACACTAACAGAGCTTCACTAGAGTGAAAACAGCTGTCTCATTCTAGGCTCCATATCATGTAAATAGAAGAATCACAAGTAGAATAAGGATCCACTTCCATGGTTGGTGCCCAGGGTTTAACTTAAATCTGAGTAGTACCATAGGCCTAATGGAAGCCCTGACGCTGAGGAGTGATAAATTTAGTTCCAATGGTTCTGGCATTAGAAAAGCAAAGTATTCATTTTCCTGTCAAGAAAAATATCATTACTTCCTCCAAAGAAATCTTTGCCTATGAAATGTAGCAACGAGAATACCTGAGCACTCTCCACCTGCCAGCTTAGAAAGTATCAGTATAAACTGATCTTGTTTTTTCACAGATTTCTGCGGATGTCATTTCAGAACATGGACAAATAAATGAATGTGCATCAGCATTCACTTCTGCTTATTCCTCAAAACAAGAAATTTTTTCTGCCTCTATGACTCATTTGCTTTAAGAGTGTCAGAATTACACCTGTTATCACAGCAGCTATACCACTGCTTGGTGCTAGCTGCCTCTACTTTTGCTTTCTGTAATGCTGTTTCCACCTGCCTGTTTCCACCACCTGCTTGCAAACTAAACACATCTGATCTTAGAAGGTAAGAGGTCAGGACTTGGTGAGCTTTGGACAATAAAGAACCATAAGCATAAAGTTCTATCACTATAAGCAGAGCAGTCGTTTTTGGACAACAAGCGCTAGACCCCCCAAACCAAGTAAGGCAACAAGCTCATACACTTCTCTAGGGCTGCTGAGGTGGGTAGAAAGGGGATCAGAACATCAAGGTACCCTTGCGATAGGGTAGGTTAGCAGAAAACACTAGGCAAGGAATTTTAGAGATTAAAATAAATTAATTTCTATCTCAAGAGTTTTGTACTTGATTTCTTTTGACTGGTTATTATCTGTAATTAAAATAAAGTATGGACAGTAATACGATGTATGCTGGTTTATATATAAAACTATAAAACCTAAAATTATACAGTTAAATGACAGAAAATTTCCAAGAACAAGCTTTTCTCTTATGCTCCTTTTTATTAGCTATGTGATTCACTACCTGACTAGTAACAATATGTTGAAGAAAAACATATGAAAGAGGCGTGTCTCACTAAGCCGCCAGGCCAGCAACGTATTGATCTCTTGATCATAATGAAGAGAACATACACACCTATGTCCCCCTTCTCCAAAAAAGCCAAAAGCCCTCATATTTTCTTACCATTTGCACAATGATCATGTCTTCCTACATCTATAAACAAACCCTTAGGAACATCTCAGGTCAGAATAATATTAATCACATTAATTAAAAGTACTGCTAACTATGTATTTGCAAATACAAACCTAAAAGTAATGAGAGGATTTATCTCTGTCCTTAACTTGAAGGCACTGCCCAGATCATTCTCGATCTTACCCGTAAATACACAGCTCTTACAGAGTTGTGACATCTCATCAGCCTGCCAGAGGCTCACTGACAAGATCACAGAAACATGAATAATTTGGGTTGGAAGGGACCTCACAGATCATCCAGTTTCAACCCTTCCCTGCTGTGGGCAGGGAACACCTCCCACCAGAATAGGCTGCTCAAAGCCCCATTCAACTTGGCCTCGAACACTTCCAGGGAGTGGGCAAATATAGATAGCAAGGAGTAGCTAAAGACAACGCATTATCTCCTGTGTAACTCAGAATATATTTGCACTGAGGATTATACTACCAACACACTTGTCCTGACAATGCCATTAGTTCATTTTCCAGGCCTTTTAGTTCTATGAACTAGTAAAGAGCTACAGCAACGACGAAAAAAATGAAGAAGTAAGTGCTAATGAAGGACAATGACAAATCTGCAGCAGAAGCTGTCAATCAGGACAGAGAGGAGACTTCATCCCTTTGCATAGACAGAAGCAGGAAAATGCAAGCTGAGTTGAAGAGAAAGACTTGGGCACGTGTAAGTCTGCTCCTCCTCTTTAGGCAAACATACTTACCACTGCAGGGTGCCTGGTAAAGCAAATCAATTAATCATTAACTCCAAATAGCTGAGTACTCACATGCTTTTATTTTGAGGAATATCTAAAGCATAAGAGTCCTACATCCCTCTTTGTGCATCTACCAATCTCCCACAACTTAAACCTTCTCTCAAACGATATTGGCACAGGGGATAGCTGCATCCTAAATTTGAATTAAAATGCTCAAGACTAAGAGGTGATTTCCAAAAGTAATTTTGTTTCTTTTTGCATAGGATAAGCATGCAGACCAAAACAGTTTTCATACATATAAACACCATATATTTACAAGCAACAAGTGATTTCTGTTTCTTTTAAATTTTAATTGCATATTTAATTGCATCTGACGTCAGACTGCTTTATTTAAATACTTTGCATGTAATATGCATTTTGCCACAAAAACTGTCATTTTCTTCTCCTCAATACCACTTGCCACAGCCACCTCTTCTGTGAAATCTGAAAAAATGCTGGATACTAGCTGAAATGGGAACTATATATTTCCCTTAAAAAAAAAAAGTGTTAGTTTTTATTTATATTTGATTGAACAGGGCAAACTGCAGACAGTAAAACAGTTCACTCTTGCTTACTTGATAAAGCATTTAAGTGTAATGTAGTAACCTGTACAAAGCTCAATTATTTTAGACATTCTTAAAAAATAAAGAGCAGGAGGGAGGGTATTTCAAATAAGCAACTGCTAAATAGATTGCAGCATCCTGCTCTGTAATGCAATGCTGCTAAGGCCCAGGGTTTGCATGTCCTCTGCCCTTATTTATTTACTGAAGATTATTATCATTACATTGGTGCTGCTGGTTTAAGAAACCAGAAAGAAAGAACTAGTTCACTGGTAGAGCACTGGTAATTTGAAGCATTATCATAAACATCACCTCATCAGCAAGAGCTTAAAGTGAGGAGAAAAGTTTTTTGAATTAGCCATGGACTTGCTGGGAGGTTCAATGTTGGCAATAATTACACAGAGGGTTAAGCAGAAGACAGAAACAAGACAATGGTTTCCTTTTAGCTCTTTTGTTTAAACAGCTACCATAAAAGGTCTGTATTGCAGGGAGGAATTCTGCTTTTCCCATTGCGCTTCATCAGCAGTTGCTAAGTTTCAGTCCTTGGGACACAAGAGGTAGAAATTCATGGACCTGATAGTTTGTTTGGTTGGTTTTTTTAATTAAGATAAGCTCTTCTGTTTCTTCATACCCACCAAACCACACAAAATTAGTGGAATTGCTTATAATGTCCACTTATTGCAAAATAAATTATTTTGTTATTGTGATGATGGGACATCTTTAAGAAAACTCAGGAGAAGGGTACATACTTTCTCATCTGATGTCTTCATATATAAACATTATTTAAGTGGACAAAGTACAACATTAAAGAGCCTGAAAAGTTACTTTAGCCTAATAGTAATTCCTAAACACAAACCTTCATATTGGTTTGGTCACTTGTGGCATCCAAGACAATTTGTGGCATTCTCGCAGAACCTTGTGAGGTCGAAGGTGGGCAAGACAGTCAAGATATTTTTGAGATAATTTGCACAATGGTATTGCAAGCTAGAAAGATGCTATAGCAAGCAGGGAACAAATATAAGAAAATCAAAACAGACTAAAAAGAAGTCGCTGAGAAAAAAGAGGAAAACTCAGGAGCTTTCAAACACTATTAAGGTTTTGAATCCATGCTGGTGTCTTACCGCTTTCCTCTATACTGCCCATGGGAAGGACTTCTCTTCCACAGATGAGTTTTATAGCTACTCCCAACATCATAGGTAAATGCATCTAAGCTGATCTGGTTAGGTTAAAAGGACATAATCTTTTGAGACAAACATGTATCAGTATCAACAGTACAGCAAAGCAGATGTTACTGACATGTTCAAGAAATAGTTAAAATATCAGTGTTAAGTGCAGTTTTAAGGATTAGAATAGAGATGGAAATAAAAGCTTGAATAATTACATTTAAAATTGAATATCAAAGGACATCCAAGGTGAAAATGTATATGTGTTTAACAAAAAAGCTCATCTACTTCCCTGCAAAGAGTCCTTGCCCACGTTACCAACTGACCTAATACAGTATTAACAAATAGCACTAGTCTGAAATTTCTCTTTCCTTCTACTAAATAAAAGAATACATATGCCTCACACTATACTTCAAGTTAGTAAAACCACTATTTCAAAACCACAGAAAATAATCAGTGTTTTTAATTTAAACTACAGTCCTCATGCAGCCTTCCCATTCAATCTGAATTTCCAGGCATCCCCCTGGAATACCTTGAACAAGCTACCTACGATGAGACAGCAAAGATTTTAAGAATGTCAGTACGGTCTCTGACAGACGTAGACACAGACACAGACACACACTAGGTGACAGGTACAGAATCCATCACCAGGCTCAGCTTCCTTATGAAAGGAAGTAATTTTATCATGCCAGGGATAGCTACTAAAATTCAGAGCAACTGGAAGAGTGTGAACTCCACAGAGAAAAGCATAAATGAAGGTAATGCTGTGGATACAGGACACTTCCATCACCATTACCTGTAGTGAACTTAGGACCCCTCCAAGATATTCTGCTCTGTCCCTCTCTGCAGTAGGATGTACGCACTACTTACACACGTGTCACACTGGTCTCCCTCTTCCTGTAGGTACTGTATGTATTTACAGACGTGCGGACTTCAAATGACAACTCCAGCTCAAGTAAGGAGTTTATCAGAGCCATATATACTTATTTAAAGAAAACATCTCATCAGTTGTAGTGGGTTAAGTGTGGCTGGATCGGGGCTTTTTTTTTGTTTGAGGGGGTGCATATTAGCACAGACTTTAGCTTTGTACAAAAAAAGAAAACAATCAGAAGGAAATAGTAAAAAAATACACACACACAAATCTATAACTACATAAAGATGTAGATGACAATTCTTTGCTCATGACTAACAGTCCTGCCCAGTGTTTACAGGAAAGGTTTACAGTTGATTCTAAAATGAAAGCTGCAACTCTTCTAGACTTCACTTTCCATTTCTTCAGTGAAAAAGACTGGATGAAGACTCTATCAAAAAAAGATGGGTAAAGCTGAAGATCAAGTGTTCTGAAATATACTTCCTTGTCCTGTTTTCCACTGATTTTATGTCCTTATATGGCACACCAGTTGTAATTATACTGTCAACTATGACAGCTTGATTAGATTTTACTCTATGACTGAATAAACATTACAAAGAAACAGTGGGACATCATTAATGGGATTTTTGAATCAGCAGAGTTCATAATACAACAATACAACAGGAAGTTAATATTGGCTGAATGCAGCAAAGTTGAGCACACCCTACATGCACTGCAGGGTGAAGATATTTTTTAAAGGATGTCCAAACCAAAAGACTTAGTTGGATGACTTAGCCATACGGCAAATTACATGATTTTCAAGAATGCTGATCAGATCTCTCCTAACACACACATAACGAAAGGCAAAATTAAAAAGTGTAATTTTTGAAAGAATTGAACATAACTTCTTCAGTGACTGATATCTCTTCAAAAAATTTATTAATAACTCTTCCCTAAAATGCAGTATACACAAATATGTGCAGTAACTATATTCGCATTTTTGTTTTCCATAAGCAGAAATTTAAGGCAGCATAAAATATGTGAGAAGAAATCGGTCAAATTTTATTCCATTATTCTCCCATACAATCGTTGGCAATGGATTCGAATGACTGAGTGAAATTCAAACGAATATATCGAGAAACTGCATCTCAGGAGCAACTCAAAACAGTCTATGACATGCTTCACTAAAACGGATTTGCTTTATAGTGGTGAATGTTATTTCAGTTTAGTGGGACAGTTAAGCCTTCCATTCACATTTGCATACAACTTCCAAAACACACGGCACAGTATGCAATAATTAAATATTATTGTCTCACTTCAAAATGATGGTTCCATATCACAGTCATAATTGTTACCACTAACCCACAGATCAGGACTTTTTTGACATATACTTGTATTTTTGAGACAAGCAGAATTTCTTCAGCTGCTCTTATTATACAGATGCCTAATGCATAGCTGTCAATTCAATTCAATTGAAAATATAAGACAGCAGGGATAAAACATCAACAGTGAGCTCCAACATTCCTTCCACGCAGTCTGAAGAGAAATAAACACAAATAAAATTGATGGAAAAAGCCCTCAAAAGATGGAAGACATAGAGCTAATATAATAGACTCCCATTCTCCTTTGAGGTTTCAAGACTCTTCCAATGGTGGTAATTATGTGCTGGAAGGGCTCTGCAGGGCTTCCACACATGTTTGTTGGGAAAGAAGCAGTAAGCTGATATACTCCTGTAGGCTTGATTCCAAGACACATGTCTGCAAAATCCTAGTATCTCTTCCTATTAAAATAATATCCCACTGAAATGTACATTTGCAAGGAGTCTCTAGGTAACTGCAGATTCAACTACTCCTCCGTAAGCCTTACTCCATCTCGTCCTAGGTATCAGACAACTTCACTTTACTACTAAGAGAAACTGAGTCATTGAGCATAATTAATTTGTGTATTTTCTATTCATACAAAATTTAGCTAATTTGTAATGCTTCATTCATTTTACAGTTAATCATTAAAATATGTTTCTCAAAATTTCTTGCAATACTGTACAACTTGAAACAAAACACAATTTGATGTACTCAATCGAACAGAAATACTACAACTGAGTTACTAGACAGTCTGTTTGGAATAAAAATTAAAAAAAGCCTTGTGCAAAGACACCCTTACTCTAGAAAAGTGGCAAATAGCTTGCAATAGTGCTCCTTGGAGAAGACTTTCAGCGCTCTCAGGCACTCAGGGATATGTGTCTTTTCTCTCATCATTAAAAACTGCAATTTCAAGTCAGAAAAGCCCTCTGCTCTCAGGTTTGCCACTACAAATACTCATTAAAACCAAAACCAAAAAACCCTCCCACAGTCACCTACTCAGTTTGCCTCTGCTGGTTTACTTTAATTTTAAAAATGTCTCTACCAACGAACATGCAGTTCATCCCCTGGTCAATTATATTCCTAATACCTTAGGTTATACTGACCTCTACAGATGGTAAATTAAAAGATTTATTACTAAATTTGAATTGGCTTTCCTCATGTCTTATTTTCAGATAATCTTCTTTGACAAAACGCGGAATTTTTGTATAATTTTTCTTTAAGTTTATTTCATTATTAAAACTTTAATTCTTTAGGTTTGGTTACACCAAGTCAAAGCATTAAAAATTAAGGCCACTGCTTCTAAAATTCTAATATTTATTTATTTCCAAGAGCAATCCAAAGTTACATATCCAAACCGCACAAATTACATCATTCTCCTCCTCAGCCCTGTAACTGCATTACCTTAGCTATCAAAACATGAATTTCATACTCAAACAGAGGAACATATACAGCAAGAGTTAATTTCTTTGCTCAAAATTGTATTCCATTTATGTTGTTTGTAGAGAATAGAGATGTTAAACAGTGTCAACCCTGGTATCGTCCCTGAGGTTGCTGCTTGTTAACAGCTGGCCACTAGGCTCTAAGCCTGGCAGCTTAGGAAACTGCTAGCTTACTTGGCCCTTTTGGATGTATCCTATCTGTCCTCATTGATTTACACATGTCCAAATGTCCATTTTACTTACCCAGACCTCAGTCCTCTTCTATGGAGGGTACTACCAATCCTCCCCTAAATTCTAGCACTAGTCATAGAGTCCACACCACTAAAATCCAAGGCAAAGATGTTGAGTACTTTAACCCTCATCAAGAAGTATGTTACCTTCTCATTAATTATATGCTTCACCATTGTTCAGTGGTTTTCCTGCTGGTACATCATGTGATCAGTATCATTAGTTACATTATTAGTGTTGCTCAGTGACTAAGAGATGTTCAGAAATGCATGTTAAGATGTCAGAGTCCCTGGTATCACAGGGTAACATTTCAGAAGGTCTGGTGTTCTGTTTTGACCTGTGCCCAGCCTCTGACGCATGTCACAGCTGCAACCAGAGCTGTAGAAAATAAAGCAGTACTTTGTAGTGAGGTGTAACCACCAGAAAAGTAGCAAAAACTGTTTCATAAAATGTTTCTGCTCTGAGGGTCTCAAAAAGTCACTGGCAGAAAAGACAAACAAAGGAAGTACAGGCAGGCAGATAGGCAGTCAATCCCACAACTTCTAAAATCCCAAGTGAGACAATTTGAACTGTCACAGGAGCCAGGGCTGCTGCAACAATGCATCCTTGTGCTGCTGCTCCGGGGTGAAGTGAAGCTGCCTGGCTGGCAGCAATTCCTGACAGTAGCTTGAGAGACACAGATAGGTCAGACACTGTGTTCTCCACTCACAAAGCGAAACGTGGCTCTATTCAGTAGTTCCCAGCAGCCATGGACTCCCATCTGCTGTGGCCCATCTGCCCTACTCCATGTCCATTTCCTCAACATTTTATTTCCACCTCTCTTGGTCACCTTCTCTGAGTTTCCCTCTGTTCCAGGGCACCTCAGGAATTTGACACCTCCTCTTTCTTTCCCTCCCCAGAAACTCTCCTTAGCTGGAGAAATACCAAAGGGAAGAAGACAAAAAGACACTAAGTGGTAATGTTTAATGGAATAAAACTACCAACAAATACCAGTGATGCAACTCGATGTAACTTTTGCCTAAGCAAACAGTATTGTTTACTGCATGGGCTTGAAATACTGTCATCCTTTTCTTTCTTTACTTGTGGGATTTTCCTCTCCATTAGAAATTAGCAGATAAGAGCAAAGAAAGAGCTCTAATTATTGCAATAAGCTGCCTCAGCTCAGTTCCTAATAATAGGTGCAAGTAAATACAGGCATGCACACACTAGGGTTCAAGTGTTATCAGGCTCTATGGGATAGAAAAGTTTACTTCATGATGGTACTTAAAACACAAAATTTGGAGTTGCTGTATTACTTGTCTTTGAAAAAACACTGAATACCACTAATGCATGAACCCCAAAATTACAGCGTATAATACTTAAATGCAAAGCTAAGTGAAAAATGTTGCAATAAAATACAGCTTCAGGTTTTCTTACACTATGGGCTTCCAGCAAAGCTGATCTTTGTATCACTCCCTACAAATCTTGTGACTAAGAAAAGATGCATCTCACTCATGATTCAAATCAACTGACGATAATATGTCATCTTAGTTACAGCAAAATCAGGAAGATCTCTATGCCTGCATGATGGCTAATCCCATTCGAAAAATCTGTACCACAGAACAGTAATAACACAGCAGTAAAGGAGATAAAGAATCATCTGACCAATAGATCTCAAAACAAAGTAACCAAAGGGAAATGACTGCTGATTATAAAGGCTCCTGATTGGGTTTATGGAGTGCCATCAGGCATATTTACTCACACATAAATACAAAATCCCTGCAAAAGAAATTTGCAGACAGACAAAGCTTAGAAAGAGCGGCAAATAAGGACAGCAAAAAGTCACAGGGATCCATTTGGTGTATGCTAGTAAAAAGGTACACCTCAAAGGTAAATAAAAGACAAATAAAAGCTATTCAAAGTTGTATTTTATACTTTGCTGTTTTGAAAACATACCTGTCACTCATAAGTCTGGTGCTGAACAGAACAAAGAGGCAGCTTCATAAGCGAAATTAATAATTCCAGATAGGAAAATAATCCACTTGATACAGACGCAAAACTAAAATCAACAATTTTCTAGAGAACATAAAGCACTGAAGGAAGGGCCATGTAAATCTGCATGGTTTTGAGAAAAAGTTAGAACACAATCTAAGCTTCAATGTTTCAAGAAATATTTTTGTCAACGAATCTTGTTTTATTCATGCAAAATGCTGGCTTCACTTTTTGATAGTTCAAATTTTGAAAGATATGTCACAAAAACTGTCAGTGAAAGAAGTTTTATATGTACCCTGAGAAAAAATTTAATTTTAGATTTAATACTTAAACAACATCAAAAAAGGTTTTTTGTACGAAATACGAATACATGTAGTTTATCAAGTTTGGAAAATGTTAAGTATGACTACTTTTGCTAAACACAGAAAAGACAGGAAAACCAACAAAAGTAGGCATGAGAAAATGCCTATATATTAACTTTTAACAGCATGTTTTCATTTAAAAAGTCTTGCAAATCTATGCTAAATTGAGTAACAACCCCAAACACTGCTTACTAAAAAGTTCTGGATGATAGCAGGAAAGTCCTAGGAAAAACTAATGGGAGCGGAGGTCAAATAAAAATAAAACTGGAAATTTAGCAAAATGGTATGTTTAAAAACAAAGAAAAGAAAAATAACCCTCACCCCAATTAAAATGAAACCAAGAAAGAAAACAAGTGGTGAATTGTTCCAGCTTATGACATCACATTTCAAGAATGAATGCTCTAGTGAATAGCTTTTAGATTCAGCGTAGATGCAACTGCATGAAATTGCATATCCTCAGATAGCAACATGGTCAGTTGAAATTACTGGGATTTTTTGGCATTAAAATCTATCCACTGACAATTCAGGAGTACATTTTTTCAAACATTTCAGCTTCATGAGATATTCCTAGAAGTGTATTTTTGCTGGTTTACTAGGAATACTTTACAGCAGGAATCTTTATTACTTGTTCACTTGGGTATTTTGAAGAATACTTCTGTGGCTGCTTCAATTTACAAAAGCGTTGAAAAAGAACACAAAGCAAACCTTCCTATCTAAAATTCAGCCCACCTTATTCTGTTTTCCAACAGGCCTTTCAGAAACACCTTGAGTAAACAGAAGGCCTTACCAGGTGCAGGAACGCTTAACACTGCTTTGGAAGGACCAAAAGATTGTTAAAGAAGAAAATCTTTGAGTTACGTGATCTTGAACATAATGGATAATCTAAGGACACAGTTATATAGCAACTTTCATTTCGCAGAAGTATATAGAGAATGTCAGTGTAAGGCAATCAAGCTAAAGAAAACCTAGAATTTACCTGACAATTGAAATAAAAACATGTCTAGATTAAAATAACCTCAAATTGTGCCTGTTAAAATCTCTAAATACTATTTACCAAAACAAATTACAATTATACCATAACTTATCTTTAAATATTTTTTTTAGTCTATCTCAAAATAGTAGTAAATCCAAAATAACTTTTAAAAGCCATTATGTAAGCAAGTAATTTCTACTTGTATGAGACATTACATAGCCACCACAAGTAAACATGAAAGAAGTGCTTTCACAAAACCAGCACTACTTCATCCAGTAAAAGAGTAGTTATTAGACTGCCAGGAAAGAAAAAACATCCCACTCATCTCCTCAGTGACATATACCTGCACTACTGGACTGATGGTTTAGATTACTTACATCATTATTTACTTTATTTACCTCAATCATCTGAAAAAAATACAGTTTACTATATGTAAGTTTTAAAAAGTAAGCTATTTAAAATACATAATTAGAGTGGTGACATCGTACCTTTGAGATACAGAGCCATGGACAAACCACGTGAACTCCAAATTTAGAAACCAGAGGTTTCAACTCCTTGAAAACTTACACTATTGTACTTTTACCTTGGCTTACCCAACAAAACTAGGGTTAAAAATGTAATTCGATTTATCCCTTACATTTCAAAGTGTATATGGATTCCTCCACAGAAGCTGGTTTCATTACTTTGGATTCTAGTGACCAGTTCTTATAACTTGAGACAAAAAAAAAAAGAAATGGAATTGAATGGAACTGACCAGTATCACCTAAATATATGTCATATTTGGACTGCTACAGCATCTCTGACCATGAGATTATGTTTCAAATACAAAGTTCTATCTACAGACATAAAACAGCAACAGAAAAGCATGCACAGGATCCCAGAGTGACGAACTAGCAATTTTCAGACCCCATTTTTCACAATATTAACCAAATAACACTGTAAGTAGAAAATAGTCTTGAAAAAGCACATGTTTTAGTGGGGTCTGAAAAGATCTAACCAGCATTAGTGTGTTCTCAGATGTAAGACGACAAAATCAGGTTGGGCTGCTTTCTTACGGATTTCTCTCTTACGTGGCATATCCCAACCCAGATGAAATCCCTCCACATCCCTCACAATTGCTCACACAGGCACCTGAAATCGTCCAGATTACCGTTCCTCCCACATCTGCCTGGATAGACCCTGTCTTTGTCCTCTCTGTCCAAAAGACTACTGGACTCAATGAACACCTCTCCAAGACACAGGACATTCTGAAAGCCATTGAAAGTATCAGACTTGTAAACCACATGAAAGATGTATGTTTTTTAATATTAAAACATAAAATGTTTTCAAAGAACAGCTTCATGTCATCAGCTGCTTAAATAATACTGGGATTAGACTATATTTCTTCATTTGAAACCTGTAGGTTTCAGGTAGCTACAATAGTATTGTGCCCTTACAGATGTATTAAAAACTGTAATGCTGTGATCCTTCAATGAGGAACACTAAGAAAAATAACGCAGACTTTTTTATAATTCTATGATAATCTACATGCTGTTGTACACTTTCTGTCAAGTTACCGCTCCACGTACAACTGTACGAGAACTGTCACTCTCAAGAAAAAGCATCAATCCTCAGAAAAAATACCAATATGACACCTGAAAGGAACACACCCAAGAGGAAGGAAAAAGGCTTATATAAATCATACTTAGCTTCTTAGCACAGCCATAATTTTACAGGGCTGACTCCTGATTATTGATTGTTTGGTGCCAGCAGTACGCAAGAAAACCTGTTAACCTTAAAACTGCATATATCCTCTATTTTAATGTTTTGAGCTTCACAACCCTCACAACTGCTTCAGCCCTTTTCTCCTTTCCCTGACGCTCAGCTACATTTATATTATCAGAAATACAGTGCACTGACAGCAGTACCAACACCTACTTACAGGAATCATCCAGTTGGCCAGGTCACCATATTTAGACACCTGCATGGCTCCAAGCATTGTCAAGTCAACATGGCCTCTGGCAACAGAAAGTGTGTAATTAGCATATCATGTTCACGTAACAGCCTACAAATCTTAACAAGCTTTTATTTATATTCTCATTACATCGATACAAAACCAGTGGCATACCACAGAGGTAGCAACCACTTTGTCACACATGTAGTTGGGTTTTTTCCCCCTTTGAATGTATGCCTGATGCAAATTTTCCTGTCTGCCTGTTACGTCTCAAAAATGTTATTTTGTCTGCTTTGGGTTAATTGCATGCAGTCAATCAGCTCTAAACTCATACTTTTAAGTGCACTCCTTCATATATTTACATTCACTCATTATCTTTTCAGAGCCATTAGGATTTAGTGTTTGTTTGCATCCAACCTCCTTCCTGAAAAACAAACAAAAAACAGGTGCAGACAGTAAATTTCCATTAGGGAGGTGGAATGAGGATCACAGTTGCAAGCTGAGCAAAGAGAATACACACAGTCCAAGTACAGATTAGATACTTGGAAACAACCAAAATGTAGTTGTTAAAATATAGATATAAATGTGTTTATATATGGTCAGGTGGTGGCAGACATAAATATCACTACAGTATCCACTAGAGTTTCCCTGTTTCCAATAGCTTGACCTAATCCTCTGTAAACCATCACTGATTAAGTCCATGATCATTTTACAGGTTGTTAAATGCTAGCCACATTACAAAGAACTACTAATGAGTGCAGTCACTGGCTCAGTTTATTCTTTGTATGTCTCTAAAGACCAGTGTTGGTGCTGTTACATACCCTCTTATCATTGCAAATGATTCATCACTAGAGAAATAGGAAGAACCTGGAAGAACAGTGACTGTCTCCTTACCTGTAAAAGAAACAGTATGTATGTATTTTGCCTCTTTGACAAAGGAAGTCATAGGTATTAACCAAGAAATAAGGGAGTTTTATCAAATTCCTATGGATGTTAGTATGTTGCATGGAAACCTAATCAACTATAATGAATTGTGAAGCAGTTTGTTACAGTTTTTATTATATGATTGCCTGCTTTTTGATCACCAGCAGTTCCAGGTGAAATATCACTGACATCATAGGCTAAGAAATATCTGTGGACTCCAGCTTTCTGCTCTATCCACATAAAAAGTGAGAAGTAACTCTCCTTTGAAACAAAGGAAGTATCTTCAGGACACAGGGAGGTTGCAAGGAAGAGTAAGCAGAACAGACTGAACAGTCTAGAGTGATAATTATGTAGATCAAAGAAAAATAAATGACAGATTTAGTCTACTCTTGCTTTGTACAAAAAAAAAGGTGTTCTGTGTGAGGTACTGTGCTGTACACAGTGCCTGGATCAAACAATGGAGCACACATGGAAGTGTCATTTTTTACTTTATCCAGAGCCCTCTCTTTCCTCTTCTGCCAGTACTTTGAATCAGTCTAAGCAACAACCACATGTACAGAGAACTTCTGGAAAGGAAAAAGAAACACAAATGAAGGTAAATTATGAAACATATAAACAAAGCATGGGAAACTTGAGAGGAAAAAAAAAGTAGCAACAGATGTTGCACAACCAGTGTAACAACAAATGGGGAAAGAAATTAGACATCATTAAAAAGTTCCCAGAAATCAGAGAAAAAGAGACAATAAGACTAAGTAAGAGGGTAGGAAGAGGGAAGGAACACTTTAGGAAAGTTAAGAGAGAAACCTAATTTGCCTACCTTAATTTATTGAGTTCATTTGATGTATACTATTTGTCAAGACATTGTCTGAAAATTAAATTTTGACACACAAAATAGTGTAGAATTAAGGTCATACTAGTAGTCTTGCAGTCAGATCACTGTGCTAACTTCTAGACCTGCTGAGTCTGCCTGAATTGTCTTTCCCTACCAGGCATCCATCCTAGTCAGTGGGAGAGAAAACACAGCCTGCAAGGAGCAATATGCAGTGAGAATACTGGGATAAAGTAACAAGCTCAGGCAATGTGGAGAAGAAAGCAACACAGGCTGAGAACCACAGAATAATGTACCCAGAACACTGTATTACCTATTTCTCAAAAATGCTCTCAGGAAGACAGTACTTGTAAATACTTCTGCTGTAATACAGAAGTCAACTTCTCAATTACAGTGAAGATGAACTTGATGCAAGACATTCAGAAAAGGGGACAAACAAAAACCCCATACATATTTCAGGGAAATATGATTAAACCTTCGTATAAAAATACATGCACAGGACAACCAGGTGACTGGGCCCAGTCAACATAGGTTCACCAAAGGCACGTTCTGCCAGACCATTCTGATCTCCTTCTATGGCAAGGTTACCTGTTTAATGGATGAGGGAAAGGATGTAGATATGGGGTACCTGGACTTCAGTAAAGCCTTTGACACCGTTTCTCACAGCATTCTGCTGGAGAAATTGGCTGCCATCGGCGTGAACAGGCACAGCCTCTGCTGGGTAAAGAACTGGCTGGATGGCCGGGCCCAAAGGGTTGTGGTAAATGGAATTAAAACCATTTGGGAGCCAGTCACGAGCGGTGTTCCCCAGGGTTCAGTGCTGGGTCCAGTCCTGTTCAACATCTTTATCAATGATATCAATGAAGGCATCAAGTGCACCCTCAGCAAGTTTGTGGATGACACCAAGCTGGGTGCAAGTGTGGATCTGCTTGAAGGAAGGGAGGCTCTGCAGAGAGATCTGGACAGGCTGGATTGATGGGCTGAGACCAACGGGATGAGGTTCAACAAGGCCAAGTGCAGAGTCCTGCACTTGGGAAACAACCCTGTGCAGCGTTATAGGTTTGGGGAAGAGTGGCTGGAGAGCTGTCTGGCAGAGAAGGACCCTGGGGGTGTTGGCTGACAGCCAACATGAGCCAGCAGTGGCCCAGCTGACCAAGAGGGCCAATGGCATCTTGGCCTGTATCAAACACAGCATGGCCAGCAGGACCAGGGAGGTGACTGTGCCCCCGTACTCAGCACTGGTGAGGCTGCACCTCGAGTGCTGGGTTCAGTTTTGGCCCCCTCACTGCAAGAAGGACATTGAGAGGCTGGAGTGCAACCAGAGAAGGGCAATGAGGCTGGTGAGGGGCCTGGAGAATAAGTCCTACAAGGAGCGGCTGAAGGAATTAGGGATGTTCAGCCTGGACAAGAGGAGGCTAAGGGGAGACCTCATCACTGTCTACAACTAGCTGAAAGGAGGGTGTGACAGGGTGGGTGCTGGTCTCTTCTTGCAAGTGACAAGTGGTAGGATGAGAGGAAATGGCCGGAGGTTGCACCAGGGGAGGTTTAGACTGAATATTACAAAAAACTTCTTCACTGACAGGGTGGTCAGGCACTGACACAGCTGCCCAGAGAGGTGGCTGAGTCACCAGGAAGGTGAGTGTCTAAGGGACACTAAGGGTGTCTAAGGTGTCTAAGGGTTTAGTAAGGGGACAGGTATGGCTGGACTAGATGATCTGAGAGGTCTTTTTGAACCAGATGATTCTATGTTTCCATGATTCTTAAAAATTTGGCAAAAGCCCACACCAGGAGTATATTTTGAAAATGTAGACTCTGTGGGATAATACTGGACCACTCCAGTCAATGAATGTGAACAGAATTAAATCATATTCCTTCTAATTTTGCTTTTGTTTTCTTCACAGGATTTCATACATTTGGCTGGAAAGCACCTAGAATGGTCTTAATCCAAGTAACTGTGGGATTTAGCAGCTTCTGAATGTTTCAGCAAGGATAACAATAATAATTTTGGTGGTAGAGCTGAGGTTCACGTATCCTGTGTCCTGTCTACTGCAGCTTCAGAGAAGGATGCTTAACACCGAACTAGCAGTACTAGGAATAATCAGATTTCGATGTTGCATTTGACCTGTTATCTTAGTGTCAGCTCTGCAAGATTATCCCTTCAGAAGTATTTACCAACAATAAATAAGGGTTCAAGCTCACCTTGATATCCATATAAAAATACAATGATATTTCAATTTATCAAGTTCAATTCATCGCTCTATTAGCATCTTCATTTCTAATACATCCATATTAGAATTTAAGTTCTAATGTGCATGCATATAATTTCACCTTTTATAGTACAACTTTTTATTCTAAATATTTTTTCATTGCAGTGACACTTTCAATATATATATATTTTTAAATCCATTTCAATTTCAGCTCAAGCATTAACACAGCTCTCATTTGTCTCTGACATTTTCCTTCACAGTGTATCACAACAGCTACCTAGCTACTGATGAAATGCTGGACTCAATTCCTTAATTATCTCTTCCTTCAAATCAGAAATCCTTACTTAAAGCGTAATACTGAAACAGAGGGAATAACATGGCATTATGAAAATGGTACCAATTAGTTAAGCGAGGTAGCAAATGTTTCAAGTTAGTGAACAACTGCTGGACTGCACCCTCTTATTAAATTACAAGTTTGTTTGATGTCACTGCTTTATCTCTTTTAACTTTCCAGAGTTTAATTTTCCTGGCTAACATCTCTGAGAAAGATACATACATATACACCCCACAAGTGTATGTATGTATACATAAATAAAAAACATAAAATGCATAGTTTTTCCATATAAAGAAACAATTCTAAGATGTCAGCTATGGATCTATAACCAACATATTTAACATCAGTGAGAATTTCTAAGGTGCTAAGGTCTACTTCTACTTGTCACAGTGCAATATATAGGTGTAATTTTAAAAGAAAACAGAGAATAGACATAGGCACAGCTTTTCATGAAGAGAAGAGAAATAAGACCGATGCACTAAACCATAGTAAGCTTTAGTCTTCATGTTGCATGGCTACTTTTGAGGTGAAATGTCCAGAAAATAACTAGGCAAGAATAGTACATGAGGATTGGCATTTCAACCCCTAATGCAAGCCATCCTCAGCAGAGCTCTCCAGTGCTCCCTCTACAAATGCAAATAAGCTGCATTCTTGGCAGTTTACTACTCAGTAATAAACCAGGCCATTATATATAAGCTGTTTTAAAACATGTCCCAAATATTCATCATTGAAAACCATTTTCTGAAGTCACAAGGTGAAAAGTAGCAGGAAAACAAATCCATATTCACATGTATACTTCACAAAACAATCTCACTTCTGAGAAGGAAGATTTGGTCGTTTACTTTCCAGCCTGGAAGAGTTTCCTTCGGTGGGTACTAAAATTCATCAAAGCATAAGCCGTCTAACACGAATATTAAACACCTCTATTGACCAAAATCACTTAAAAGAAGACAAATGCATTAATATTTATAAGTAAATAAAAGAGGAGTCTGGGTTCAAATACTGAATCTAAAGAAAAGTTTTACATTAGCAATAAATAATCATTTTCCGTGAATTAAATTTATTTAATAGATTTTACCTGCATTAATCAGGTCTGGATCTACTTCATTTTCAAGTGGATAAGGACCCTAACAACAACACAAACACGTATCAGCTTTATATTAAAATACCTTTGAAATACAATTCATAACTGCTTTATTATTTTGAATGCTTATTACTGAAAATAGATCATCACAGACATGCATTTTTTTTATCTTTAGCAGAGCAACAACCCTTAAGACACAAGCCACAATTTACACCACATATCATAGCTAACAGATATATTGTTACAAGCTGTTAGAATCACTGAATAACCACAAAGTGGGGTGTTTGTTCGGGGGTTTTTTTGGAATTTTTGCTTGTAAGCAGAGTTAGAAAAAAAATTACGTAGCTGCAACATCATAAAGCCATATAACAGTGAAAACAATATTCACTTTAAGCTTTATTTAAAATAATGTTTGAAAAGGCTTGCAAGGCTTGGTCTTGCAAACCACTGAAGATTCTGACTCCTTACAGCAAAACATACTTAAGAACATACTTAGCAAAGTAGCACTATAACCCTGAAATGAGCATTTCGTTAAAAATTTCCTGCACTACATTGAGAATTTTATGAAAATGCAATATGGCATAGATTTGAATATGAATTTTAGTAAAACTTTAATGAAGTTGGGAGCTGGAAGGAAATGAAAACCAGTCACTGCAGGGTAAGTACACTGCAATAAGTGACTCTTACCAAACCCAGGACTCCATTTTCACTCTGTAGGTGAACAGTTATATCTGGACTGATGAAGTTACTGGCCAACAGTGGGATTCCAATACCCAGATTAGCTGAAAAGAATTAGTTAAGGTACAAAACAGGAATACAATTACTGCAAACATGTAAATTTTTAGAAGTTACCATTGTACTATGATTATATTAGAACTGTAGTCTTCATAAAGCACAGTCATTTTTATTTAGACGCCTCATATTTGTGATGAATTATTTTGCCATTTGGACTAACTGCATTCTGTTAAACACTTTACATGATAAAAACCACACCGTACAAGTAAGTTTCATTTCCAACATATATAACCTTTTCAAGAAACTCTTGCAAAACTTTCAATGGCTAACAACCTCTTCAGATATGTCTGGATATAAACTCCAGGTACCCTAAGCCTCAATATATCATCTGTTTCAATAAGGTGTTAATAAAATGAGAGAATCCTAAGCTCTGGGAAAGACAGTAACCATGGTAATTAACCTGTCCTAAATGAAGCATCTGTGGATGTCATTCCAGCAAGTCCTCACTTTTGTCTATAGCACAGCTGAAGGATACCATACATGCCATCCTCAAACTCTAAAGCAGCCCGTCTGATGATCCTCTCCCTCACATTGTCTCCTTGTTTTTGTTTGGCTTTTGAGTCTTCAGGCTTTCGGACTGATAAGCGCTGCAAGACAAGTAGTAATCATAAGTAAAGATTACGGTCCAGATTCTTGCTTCTAAGAGGCAAAAGCATGATTTGTGATTGCACTGAGATACTTTGTCCAAGTATAACAAAATGTATCCATCTTCTACAAAACCCAACCTTTTACTCCATCAATTCAAGCTTATCTAAGCCAATGGAGTCATCAAATATCCCCAACAATAGCCTTAGAGCAAAATTGATTTTTTTGTTTGTATTGCGGAAGCTGAGAGAGTGATATATAGACAACTGGTTATGAAGACACCAAGCATTAGTGCAAATACTAGCAAATCTGAGATTCACTACCCCAGAGACACCTAAATAGATTTGTAAAATGTCAGATTAAAATACAAATAGTGTTCTCTCTCTGCATTCATTCAGTTCAATGGTGCTATTCTAGATTTACATGCATGAGACAAATGCCAGTCATCTAAAGATACTGTGAGCTAAACAACTAAGTTTTCATTCATAAATCTATAATCTTGCATAAATGTGCCTGAAGTTGTTTCCTGAGATTTGCTGGCCTTAGGTTGATGCTTTCTAAATCAAATGTAGACCAAAATGCTGCAACATTCAAGCAGCTAATAAGACGTTTTTTGTAAATCATTGTTTACAAAGATTATGTTCCTTGCACACGTCTCCCCTGCATATAAAACTGCTCTAGACAACATCATGTCCTGTACCCACATATGTCTTCACATCCTCTCTTACTTCAGGCCATAATGAACACATCACACAAAACTGTATCTCCTGTTCCTTTTCATAACCACAAAAGCATCTTTTACAGTGTCTTTTTTCAGCATGTTGGGAGTCATTTTCCCTTTAGACAATCACAAACAGTCAGTATCTATCCTCTTGAATTTCCCAGCAACTTTCTTTTTATGTCTTGGCTAATTTCTCTATAATTGCTTCACTTGTAGGTTAAAAGAAAAAACAACAGTCACTGAGGGTTACTCTGCAGCAAAGAGAATGTTGGATAGAAACTATGACTTGAACTAGAGGAACCACATCTGAGCCAAATTAAGCAGGAACTGCTATTTAAAGCCAGTAAGAACTACAACAAACTAGCTTCTCTTTATTCTCTTTACCCTTCATTTCTCTTCTTATGACTTACCATACTCAATGCTTTCATATGTATTGCCACTTCATTCATATATAATATTTTATGGAAGAGTAAATACATCTTCCATTTCCTCCCTATACTATCATTAGTGAGAGGCACTGCTGCTGGAATTACAGAACTACACAAGTAAAATTATTCTCTGTTACAACTTGCTGTGTTGTTTATAGTAGCTCCCTCTCCCTCATTTTTTCTTAAGCATATAGAGAAGGTGGCAGTTGAGTACGTAGGCGTATTCAGTTACACAGCCAAGCCACAGAAAACCAGGTGTTTGAATAAAGGTCTTACAGGGACAAAAAGTCACCTCTTCATCCACTGCCAAAATGCAATAAAAACAGCAATTTAATAAATGCAAAAGGATTTCTCTCACGAAAGGCAGAAGCTTTTCTGTGAAATATTGCATCCATTCAGAAGAAGGAAACAGGCCATTAATCGCAGCCTAATACAACATACCCAGGGAAAGAATACAAGATCAAAAAAAAAGATATTTGACAGATCTGTTTCCAGTCAAATACTCAACAACGTGCAATATGCTTTTGCAGAACGAACAAATGGAAAGGGAAAAAAAGCTTTTTAACCTTAAAATTCATAGAAGAGTTTACTTGGAGAACAGGCCTTGTATGACTTTATAGGACTTTGTGATTTGATTTTAATACTGAATGTTTAATTACTACAGTTCCTTTCTGCATTATTGACATCCTTTAGTCAGACTATAAATGCCACTAACTACGAAAGTTCCTAGTTAAAAAAAAGGAAAGGAAGGTTCTAGGAATTCTGCAATGTACCTACCTACCTACCTAAGCTCCAATACTTAGCAAAACCCAACCAGTCTTTCTCATGCTGTTTACTCAGTGCTAAGACTTCGTGGCTAGAGCAAAAACCTGTAAATTCTAAAATGCATCCCAAGCTGAAATGCAATGTGACCAAGAAGCTCAGCTACTTACTTCAATTCTTTTCTCAAACTTCTCTCCTTGTATCAGGCGATCAACATAGATTTTGGGAACATGAATGTCTTCTGGGGCAAATGCTCCTATGTCAACAATTTCTTCTACCTACAGAGACAAAAGGCAAAGTGAAAATATTTAGAAAAAAGCATTCAATAAGAGATTTTATTAATAATGAAGTTTCAAATATTAAATACAGAGTAGATTACATCAAGAAAACTTAGTAATGGGACAAAACAAATAGGACACTTAAAACAGTAAAGTTTCTACAGAAAGAGTTGATGTTTTCATAGCCCAGTTTGCATGACCATCTTGAAGAAATATACCATGTACAGTTAAATCAGACTTATTTGTACCTACAAATAATTCTTATCCAAACAGAAGGAAACAATGTACTGGTAACAAAATGTCACAGTACAAAGCAGAAGTATAAATTTTAAGGACATAAACACACAAGCGGGCTTGAAGTTTCTCCACAGAGTATTCAAAACTAAAATTGAAAACATTTGAACTGTAATTGATTGAAAGAAAGATGTGACTAGGTAGAAGTCTCTACACTTGCTGAAACAGATCCAGAAGAAAATGGCACTGATCAACACATAGTACACACAGATAACAGGATTTTCCTTCCTTCTACATCTGAGTTCAGGGAGGTCTAGCTGGAGAACCTGCTACAGTCAGATGCCTGCAGCACAGATCCTCAGCCATACCTGGTGCTTTCCCTGACAAATCTGAGGCACAGAGAACACATCTCACATCTCACTACTGTGAGACACTACTGTGAGGGCTATACCTGCATCCCAAAACACAGAAAATTCATAATGTTAAAACAATGGGTCGAAGACACATCTGAAACAATCTACTCAAAAAGAAACTAAACAAACTGCTTTATCACCAGGAACTAGTCAAGCTGTCAGGAATGCCTGACGTCCAAGAACCTCCAAACAATCCCAGGCTATGACAAAGCAGTAGGGGTACATCACTTAGCAGCCACCACCACCAAAACAACATTAAAGCACTTAAAATTCAATTTGACGTCTTACTGCACAATGCAATCAATAATAAAATCTATCGTGCATAATAGACGATTGCCTTTCTATTGTGCCTTGGAGTGTGACAATAAACAAACAAACCCATCTAAAATCAGCCAAAGGAGAGGGAAAATTAACAAACTAAAGGCCACAGATCAGTTTCAGATAAGCCCTAAAAAAACCCCCGGGGTAAACAGGCAGGAGAGACAAGTTGTGAAATCTGTAAGGAAAGGTGGTAAGGAAGACAGTAACAGCCACAGTGACATCAACCCCAATATGAAGAGCAGAATCACATATCCAGTCCTATCCACAAAATAAGGAGAGACATTCAAATCAATATTTTAAAAATTCAGACCATGGTATTCATGAAAAAACAGTGCAACCGCATCTGTGCCCTATCTCACTTCAGGTTTATTATTTTATGCATGAATCTTAAAATTAATATGGAGCTCAAGAAAAACACAGGGTAAAATGAAAAAAATCTTGGAGCACACAGCTGAAGCCCCCTGCCCTGTTGCTGCAGTGACTACTATCAGAACATGCTCAAAGGTGAGGAGAAGCAGGAGACAACACTTTTCAATGAAGCTATATGCAAGCAGATGATCTGCTACCAGTAGGATTCCCAAATTCACCTTTCCTAATTAAATTTGTCTTCACTTATCAGGTTATCAGGCCTGGAGAATGCTAATTGCTACTGACTGGAACTTTCTCATAAAAGAACTATATTTGCTGCGGTAACTGAGATTATAAAACCAAAATCTTTGCTGATACATCTCAACTTCTGAACTATGCTGTCAGAAAACTTGACACACTGTATCTCCCCCCTCATAGAGTACACAGAATAAATAATTTAGCCAACATTAAAGTATTGATTTTTGCCATTAGTCACTCCATTTCCTTAATTGAGTGGTATTTTGTCTCTTTGGAAACATCAGTCAGCATGATAGTTTTTCCTCACAAGAGCCACCAACATAATTACTTATTATTTCCATATATTATCCTAAATGAATACAACATACACAAACTGTATTTTGTTGTAGGGATTTCAAATGAGCCTAAAGATTCCTGCAGACTGGAAAGTCTTTGGCCCCCACTATTCTGACTGGTGATTTGCATTTCCCTGTTCTGCCATTATGCATAATAAGCATCAAATGTAACTAGAAAGAGAAAGAATCTGTGCAGGGGAAGTAAAACTGTCATCTCATTCTCTAACTTTTTCACAACTTTTCTCACAGGGAAATCAAGGTTACTCCACCTGAAATACTGTAGATGGGCTGTCAGCGGCCTCCATCAGTTTTGCCAGCCTTGCAACCACAGATAAAGCTGTGCCAATGAAAGCAAAACCAGGAAATCTGATTGCTATGCAAATTAGGAACTTACCTTTCTGTGATCACTCCAAGACATAACCCAAGCATCTTTCTAGGTAACAATGATCATGCAAAAAGAAATAGTTCCATAGCTGGGCATGTTCACTTCCCTTTCAGGTTACATACACATTTATGAGTCTTTTCTGTAAGACATCCCAGCCTAAGCCTCAAAGAGATGTATAGGAGAGCATTCGTATTAGTAATTAAAAGAATGTGTGTGAGTTTTCTTCCTGTTCTGCTCTCCATCTTAACTACCCTTCTGTTTTTTCTTCTACTTACCTTGCCTCAGGCTTTATTTTGGCACACACAGAAGTATCTCTGTAAACGTAATAATTCATTATATGGCATCCCACCAAGAGACACAAAGTCTGACAAAGCATAAGGATGGAACTAATCAGGGCAGACTACCTCCTGCATGCTTTTTAATTTGCAAATCAACACTCCGGTACAATTTAGATTGCCTTGATCACATGTTCATTTTAACTTCTAAATTCATCAACATGCTAGAAGATAGAAAATGTTTAAGTCTTTGCTACACAGGTAAAGCTGAGAAGTAACTTCTAGAGACCATAATGGGCTTATTTCCTTCTTCTGGGAAGGCTCTGATGTGTCATTCAAAAATCCTTTCATTGTTTCAAGAGTTTCACAGTACTGGTTTTCTTCCTGGGTATAAACATTCTTGCAAATCTTGACTGATTGCTGACAATGGGAGCAGAATGAATAAATTCAATCATGTGTTAGTACTGGTTTATCTGCAAGTACACCCAGAACATAAAAGCTGTTCTCCGCTATGATTCACTAGAGTCTTCTGCCATTCCTTTTAGTAGCAGAACTCATAGAATCAATGGTCATTTGTTTCCAATATAATTTTCATCTGTAATTTACATCTACTTTTCCCTTTTTAAAGCAGTTTGATTTATTTTTGCTTACAGAAATTCAGCTACTCTCCTACAGTTTTATCTCAGAAATTCTGAAGCACTGCAGAGAGAAAAAGAGAACCTTGAGAGTTATGGACTTCGAGTAAGAAAAACAAGGAACTCTGGTTCTTGACTAAAAACTGGTAAGGAAATTACAATGACACAACTATTTATATCAACACACTTAAAAATAAAAAGGCCTTTCCTTTGAGTACATAGCTTTTAACCTATCTCTGCAGCCTAATTAGGTCCTTTACGATATGTGAAATGTTTTTAGCTGTTTTAGTTTTAAGTCTCAGTTCTCATAAAACTAACGTATAACCGAAATGACAATATAATTCCTTATTATGTGAAGAAAAATGAGAACGTGTATGTGTGGGTGGGTGAGAGAGAAAAAGAGATCAGGGGAGAGAGAGAGCTTAACAAAACCTTTGCATTTTTAAGTAGCTTATTTTTAGTCCAGCTTTATTAAACCTCTCTATCACTACCTTAATTATCCTAGTACACTCCAGTTCTTCAAAATGAAATAATAAAAATACCCAGCAGAACATAAGTAGAATAGAACATTACAACTGGTCAAATGCCCAAAACAATGGGAGAATTAAATCAAATATAGCACCTTAGATGCTCAGGATAAACTCACTAGAGCACTTCTTCAGTTCACTACTGGAAGAGTCAGGACAACACCGCAAAACTCATTGTAACATTTATAAATTCATAAGAAGCTAAAAAAAAAAATAATGGGAGGAAAGCCAGGAAAAAAACCCCAAACCTCGACAACTGGTAAACATGGTCTTCATTTGTTAAGGGTTAGCTAATGGGAAAAGAACCTGCTTAACACATACTAGGTATCTCTGCTCAATAAGGTAACTGACCATATCCAGGACCTTCCACTTCAGGACAGAATAGCTGCTAACAATATTAACTCTAGTGGAATGATATCATTTAACACTTTTGCAAAAAACCCCATATGTTGCTTTGAACAATTTATTCCTGTACTTTATCCTGTATTTTCAAAATACATTAGACTGAAAGCCTTTGAATTGATGAGAAGGTAAAAATAAGCAACTGATATTTTTTACTAAAATTATTCTCATAGTATCCAGAAAAATTTAAACCTTCAAAATTTTAATCTCAATTAAATATTTTATTTTCTTACTCATATCAGAGAAATGACAAATTAAGAGAGACTGAAACAGATATCTCCTGCACATTCAAATGAACATAACTTAAAGGTCAGGAGATAAATTTAAGCTTTACTTTCAAAAATGAACTAAGAGGAATTTAAGTACTGAAGGGAGAGGCAGAAAATTGAAGGGAAAAAAATCAGATATTTAACTGCACCTTCCAAGAAGCAATTCTTTGTATTTTTCAGGCTATACAATCCAACTAAAGTACCTTTAAATTCAAAAAATACCTGCAACTAAGAATCAGACCAAAGCATGCTAAGACACAGGAAGGTAATCAGAATAAAGCAATGTATTAGAAGCTATTTTGTAGCAAATTGTGTTGCTGGTTTTGGCTACTAAGGAAAAGAAACTGGCAAGTATTTTAACAAACGCAACAAAAAGACACATCATCTCAAAATAGTAATTCATGTGCACACGTCTATCAGTCTTCCTTCTCATTTCAGACGTTCATTACAGACTCACAAAGACTTCAGAAAACTACTTCACAAGCTACCACTTCCTCAATGAGCAATCAGTGTGGTCCATTCCACCTTCAAAAATATATCCCAAAGCCCCAAAATATTCAAGATCAATAAAACTTTCATGCAGTGTTATGGAAGAAGGCAGTCAGTATTTTTCAAGGAAAGGACTGTAAGAAAACAACTGATGGTGGTAGGTCCCGAGGCTCCGACACTTTCAAGAGATTAATCATAAACCACAGGAATGCAGGCATCAAGAAATTGTAACAAATTTAAAGAAAAATAAAACTTTTCTTATGCTTAATCATTATCTTTCCTGAAAGCTGCCTGTAAAGTAGAGCATTAGACATGAGGGGAAATAAAAACCAAGAATAAAGTGCTTCACAGAACCAAAAATATTATTTGAAGCTGAGGCTGACAGAAACACATTAAATCAGTCCTTTACACCATAAAAACAGGTGTTATCACAGCCTAATGATAAAATTCTTATTTCTTTCCCTCTAGCAATGGTGAAAAAATTGTCTTTAGCACATTTAATATTCAAAGTTGTAACAAGTATGACCTCTAATTTCCTGATCATACCAAGTTTTTGATTCTGTCTCTGTATTTATTACTCAGGGGGAATAACTACTGAAGCACATCAAGCCACTACCAATTGTCTTGAAATTCCCAATGGAAGTCGCATGCAACTTATTTAAAGTGATTTTTATATAAACTGTTTGTTTGGGTTTTTAACTCTTCCTTCCTCAGCCCCCTCAAAAAATAAATTCATATATTCATTCAGCAGTTCTTCTGCTGTCTCTGATTCCTCTGAGTTTTTGAAAAAAATTGCTCTCAGAAACCTTCATATTCATTTAGCAATTTCTTTTCTTCTTGTGTCTGAAAGTATATACTATGTCTTGAAGTGGCTGGCTGGGTGGCCAACTTCATACAACTCATCTGGTTCTCCCCTCTCCCATCCTGGCAGATGTCTAAATTGGATACACTTGGTTAGTAGATGTTCAACCATGATGGAATCTGATGGAATCCATCACAGACAGCAATTCATTTCTACATGTATGGTGGATCAATTTAGTCCCTTAACCCTGGATTTTCAAACTGAGCCCCAGTGGGTGCATGCTGCCACCCAGGCACCAAGTTGCAGGATGTGGCCCCTCCTGCACTGGCATCGGATGCCAGAGGCGGGGTCACCTGTGGGGGCTGTGCTCGGGTAGAGGATCCTCTGCATAGTAACTGAACTCAGGGAGGAGGTGACAAGGCTAAGGACTATCAGGGAGTGTGAGAGAGAGATTGCTTTCTGGACTAACAACCTAGGCTCCCTGTCTCAGCCCCCCTGCCTTGTGTGTCAGAGGACTCCCCATCCTCTATCCAAGCAACTGACGAGCGTAATTTAGGAGACAGAGCAGAATGGCAGCAGGTTCCTGTTTGTTGCAGCCAGTGCATCTCCCTTGTTTCTAACTTGGCCCTGCAGGTTCCCTTGCAGAATAGAAACATGGGTCTGCAAGAGGAGCTGACTCCCAATGTTGACAATCCTCAGTCTGGGAACCTTTCCCAGGTTAAGAAGCCATCAATTAAAACAGCTTCTGTAAAGCAGAGGAGGGTTATAGTCGCTAGGGACTCCCTCCTGGAAGGTACTGAATGACCAATATGCAGACCAGACCCATTACACAGGGAAATCTGCTGCATACCTGCGGCCTCAGTTGATGACATGGTAAGGAAACTCCCAAATATTGTTAAGCTCACTATCCTCTACTCATCTTACAAGTTGGAAATAATGAAAGATCAAATAGAAACCTTATGATGATTTAAAAGGGCTTTAGGATGAATGGTAAAGGATTCAGGTGCACAGGTAGTTTTCTCTTCTCTCACAGGAAATGGTGAGGGAAGGAGCGGGAAGAGTCAGGAATTAAATGCCTGGCTTCAAACCTGGTGCAAAGAGCAAAACTTTGGGTTCTTCAATAATGGGTTGGCCTACACTCCAGGTCTGCTGGGTACACTTGTCCCCAAAGAGCAGAAGGAAACTTTACAAGAAGTTGGTAGGGCTAATCAAGAAAGCTTTAAACTAGATTGGAAGGGGGAGGGGAACAACACTGGCCCTGACAGACTAAGGCATGGAAACGGCACTTCATATTCAGAGGGATGGTGCACCTAGTGAGGGGCTCTGGTCTGCCACCTCAGTGGAAGTAGGGAAGAGCACTCCAGGTGGCTGTCGGAATTCAAAGGTTGTTTGTGGGTTACAAACTACAGCTAGAAGACACTTAGGACTTACGGCTATTCCACTCAGCGAAGAGGTGGGAACAACAGCCCAACTGAAGTGCATTTAAAGTAATGCACGCAGCACAGGCAACAATCAGGGAAGCTGTAGCAAGGCAAGAGAACCGTGACATAATTGCCATCATGGAAATGTGGTGGGATGATTCACACAACCGGAGTGCTACCATGGGTGGCTACAAACTCTTCAGGCAGGATAGGCTAGGAATGAGAGGTGGTGGTGTTGCTCTCTATGTTAGGGAATGTTTTGATTTCATGGAACTCAATAATAGTAATGATAGGGTTCAGTGCTTATGGGTTAAAATCAGTGGAATGTGCAGTATGCCAAATACAGTGGTGGGAGTCTGTTATCACCTGCTCAGCCAGGATGAAGAAACTGATGAGCTCTTCTACAAGCAACTGGGAAAAGTCTGCCGATCACTAGTTCTTGTTCTTGGGGAGGATTTCAACCTTCTGGATGTCTGTTGAAGTACAACACCACAGAAAGGAAACAGTCTAGGAGGTTCATAAAGTGTATGGAAGACAATTTCCTAACGCAACTGGTGAGTGAACCAACCAGAGAAGGTGCCTTGCTGGATCTGCTGTTTGTGACCAGAGAAGGCCTTGTGGGAGGGGTGACTGTTGGAGGATGCCTGGGGCACAGTGATCATGAGACGACAGAATTCTCAGTTCTCGGAGGAGTAAGGAGGAGGGGTCAGCAGAACTGTCACCTCGGACTTCTGGAGGGCAGACTTCAAACTCTTTATAAAGAGCTGCTTGATAAAGTTCAATAGGAGGCAGTTTTAAAGGACAAAGGAGTACAAGAGGGCTGGATGTTCCTCAAGAAGGAAATCCTGGCGGCACATGAGCAGGCCTTCCCCACATGCCATAAAGTGAGTCAGTGGGGAAGCAAACCAGCTTGACTGAGTAGAGAGCTCTGTGTTGATCACAGGAAGAAGACAAAAGTTTATGAGCTTTGGAAGAGGGGGCAGACATCCCAGGAAGAATATAAGGGAGAGGTGAGATCATGTAGAGAGAAAATCAGAAGGGCTAAAGCCCAACTAGAACTCCAGCTACCCAGTTTGGTGAAAGACAATAAAAAATGCTTCTTCAAGTATATTAACAACTGGAGGACCAAGGAGAATCTTCCTCCTCTACTGGAGGCAGGAGGGACAGTAGTGACGAGGGATGAGGACAAGGCAGAGGTACTTTAATGCCTTCTTTGCCTCGGTCTTTAATAGTAAGGTGACATGTTCTCGGAATACTCAGCTCCCTGAGCCAGAAGACAGTGAGAATGAAGTTCCAACGATCCAGGATGATTTGGTTAAAGACCTGCTTGCCCAATCAGACATTCACAAGTCTATGCGGTCAGATGGGATCCACCTGAGGGTTTTGAGGGAACTGGCAGAGGTCCTCGCCAAACCCCTTTTCCCTCATCTACCAGCAGTCCTGGCTGATTGGGGAAGTGCTGCTTGACTGGAGACTGGCAAATGTTACGCCCATTTACAAGAAGAGTCGGAGGGAGGATCCAGGGAACTACAGTCCTGTCAGTCTGACCTCAGTACCGGAGAAGGTCATGGAGCAGATCATCTTCAGTGCTATCGTACAGCACACACAGGACAACCAGGTGATCAGGCCCAGTCAACATAGGTTCACCAAAGGCATGTTCTGCCAGACCAATCCAATCTCCTTCTATGACAAGGTTACCTGTTTAATGGATGAGGGAAAGGCTGTAGATGTGGGGTACCTGGACTTCAGTAAAGCCTTTGACACCGTTTCTCATTTTGCTGGAGAAACTGGCTGCCATTGGTGTGGACAGGCACAGCCTCTGCTGGGTAAAGAACTGGCTGGATGGCCGGGCCCAAAGGGTTGTGGTAAATGGAGTTAAATCCAGTCGGAAACCAGTCACGAGCGGTGTTCCCCAGGGTTCAGTGCAGGGTCCAGTCCTGTTCAACATCTTTATCAATGATCTCGATGAAGGCATCGACTACACCCTCAGCAAGTTTGTGGATGACACCAAGCTGGGTGCAAGTGTGGATCTGCTTGAAGGAAGGGAGGCTCTGCAGAGAGATCTGGACAGGCTGGATTGATGGGCTGAGACCAAAGGGATGAGGTTCAACAAGGCCAAGTGCAGAGTCCTGCACTTGGGAAACAACAACCCCGTGCAGCGTTATAGGTTTGGGGAAGAGTGGCTGGAGAGCTGTCTGGCAGAGAAGGACCTGGGAGTGCTGGCTGACAGCTGGCTGATCATGAGCCAGCAGTGTGCCCAGGTGACCAAGAGGGCCAGTGGCATCTTGGCCTGTATCAGACACAGCGTGGCCAGCAGGACCAGGGAGGAGATTGTGCCCCCGTACTCAGCACTGGTGAGGCTGCACCTCAAGTGCTGGGTTCAGTTTTGGGCCCCTCACTGCAAGAAGGACATTGAGAGGCTGGAGTGCAACCAGAGAAGGGCAATAAGGCTCGTGAGGGGCCTGGAGAATAAGTCCTACAAGGAGCGGCTGAAGGAATTAGGGATGTTCAGCCTGGACAAGAGGAGGCTAAGGGGAGACCTCATCACTGTCTACAACTAGCTGAAAGGAGGGTGTGACAGGGTGGGTGCTGGTCTCTTCTTGCAAGTGACAAGTGGTAGGATGAGAGGAAATGGCCGCAGGTTGCACCAGGGGAGGTTTAGACTGGATATTACGAAAAATTTCTTTACTGAAAAGGTAGTCAGGCACTGGCACAACTGCCCAGGGAAGCTGAGTCCCCATCCATGGAGGTGTTTAGAAGATGGGTAGGTGAGTGTCTAAGGGACATGGTTTAGTAAGGGGACAGGTATGGCTGGACTAGATGATCTGAGACATATTTTTCAACTACAATTTTTTTAAAATCCCAGATTAGTTCTAATGTTGAATGAACAAAACACATCCACTATCACACTTGTATAAAGCTTGATACCAAAACTATTTTAAAATAGCTTTTCTCAATGCACGAACACCAGGAAAAACTGAGTGAATACATAGCTCAGGAAACCCAAAGGATAGTCTACTTGAGTATCCATGGGGGGACACACAAAGAAGGTAACCCCTCCTAAATGCCTTCAAGGAGGTGACTCAATACCACAGCATCAAGAATGAGTTTCTGTTCAAGCTACAAAGCCTGTTTCTCAGCTGGCTCATTCCAAGACATTATAAAAGGGACAAGCGCTCCTCAGCGCATTGCTACATACCTCCCCTGTGTTGATCAGACATACACACTCCAGCTCTCCTCTTTCCTTTTCCCCACTTCTTTTAACAAGAAAAAAACCCTGATATAATACATTTGACTTATTCTGAAGGTTAACAAAACCTGTTTTTCTATAATAAAAATACTAAACCACTTGTTTAAACATGACTTTGTTTTAAGATTTGTTTAGCTACCACTTTCTCTAGCTTAATCACAAGTGGCAAACTAAGGAACTTGGTATTTAATTCAGCAGAATATCAATGGGAGTGCATTTACACACACTGGACTTCATGAGTGCAGGTTTTCTAAAAAGCAATTTTACAGACTTTGGGAAAAAAAAAAGAAGACTAGAAAACTTTCAGATAAACACCAGTAATCTGTTCGTCACACAGAAATAGAAAACTACTCTGTGGTCCTCATCCATTCTTTTACCATCTCCTGCAGCCTGAAAAATTAGCATGATTTGGAGTCAAGACAGTCTTAATATCTCCATCTTTTACTTCTCTTTAAATCCTCATTTTCTTTACTGAAGAATTCCATACTATAGCATTAGCAGGGAAGGATGCTGCAAGAGAAGACTACAATCTAAGCTACTGATTCAAATGATTACCCCAAAATTCTCAGGGCAGCAACAGTTACAAGGCTGCAGCTTTTCAAATCTCAATAATCTGATCACCTGAAAAAATGCATTTGTTTCCTGTCAGCGGCAATTAATCACACTGTGAACTTTTGTAAGATTTCCAGTTTGAATGTCAAATCTTTCTAATTTTACACCAGAAATCTCCATCAGAGATGTTAATAGCACAGAGAACAAATTATTGCTTTAAGAAACATCAATAAAAGTACATATGCATATAAATACCTTAAACCATTCCTAAAACTCCGCACCACCTCTTCAATCATATAACCATCTGTGATTTAAAATTCAAGGAGTGATAAAACATTGATTCATTAACGCATCTTATACACAAAGCAGGGTGTATGAATTACCATTAATATATTGTATACATATTACTACATGAAATGAAAAGTTAAAGGTAGAGGATTTTAAATCCTATTAATTTCCATAGTCCTCTGGTACAGGACATGAGTACTGTTAATGAAATACACTTCAAACACACAGTATATTTGGCTTTCTACAAATTGCTATGAAAAAAACCCACCACACCTAAATTTAGCTTTAGGAGCAAGCAGAGGCTTTCCATCAGTTTCCCCAGCACACTGACTTCCTGGCAATCTACAGTATCTACTGGTCAACTATGGACTTGCTATAGCTTGTTCTTTTTGAATGTCATACTTGTTCTTAACATATGTGACAAAGATAAAAGGATTTTTTTTCATTGAAGATTATATTCACATCTGCAATGAAATTCTGAAGCTGAATGCTGAGAAAGCCCTCATTCAAGAAAGTATCAGTTTAGAATGGAACAAAATATGAGACAGATAAAAGAAAAATAAGTTCAAATCTTCCAGCAAAATGTTGTGTGTAGGCAAAACTATGTGAACAGCAGTCAGCAACAATTTGATCTGCTATGAATTTTAACCCCTTAACATTTGCTACTCCTGCAATAAAGTGCCAAATCTGAACCCCGCATATTAGAGGGTATACATAAAAGAAAAGCAACTGTAGGGAAAAAACCCCACAAAACAAACCACATGTCTAAATTACCTATTAAAGAAGTTTATTCCCTCCAAAATCATAAGCACGTTAACTAAATGTAAAAAGAACTACCTTAAGAACTCCCTTCTAGCCTAGTTTATTCCAGTGCTTCTCAAATTGTTAGAAGATGGTCAGCACAACAATTTTAAAAATGTTTTGGTTTCCTGTTGTAATAAACACATGCACACACAGAAGCAAGGAATCAAATACAATGAAGAGAAATAAAAGTAAAAAAAACAAACATTCAAGTGTCTAGGTGCACTTCTTTTCAGCAAACTAAAATTACTGGGGCTATGGTGTTTCTAGAAGCTGCTTTTCCAAATCAGTACTGGTAGTCCTTGGATTTCAAAACCAATCCTTCTCTCACATGTTCTTTAATGTTCTGTGACTGGTGACATAATAGTCACCAAACTGCTTTTTAACATTGCTGAATATTGAAGCAGAAAGGGTATTAAACACATCAGCCTTCTTCATAGTGTTCATTGGTAATTTTACTCTCTTCATTGATCAGTGCAGAATCAACACCCTTCGTATCCCAGGCCACTATGTATGTACTCTTAGTTTCCTTGCTACTTTCAAGTCTTCTTTATTTTGTACTGGGCTGGGTATTTCTGAGTTTGCTCCTATGTACTTCAGATTTTTTGTTTGTTTGGGTTTTCTAATCACAGTATCACAGTATTGTAAGGTTGGAAAAGACCCCTGAGATCATCGAGTCCAACCTATGACCCAACACCTACACCTATCCCTACTTCTCAACTACACCATGGCACTAAGTGCCTCATCCAATTTCTCTCTGAACACCTCCAGGGATGGTGACTCCATCACCTCCCTAGGCAACGCATTCCAATGAACAATTACCCTCTCAGTGAAGAATTTCTTCCAAATGTCAATCCTAAACCTCCCCAGGCGAAGCTTGAGACCGTGTCCTCTCGTTCTGTCACTGGTCACCTGAGAGAAGAGTCCAACTCCTGCCTCACTACAACCTCCCTTTAGGTAGTTGTAGAGAGCAATAAGGTCTCCCCTTGTGCCTCCTCTTCTCCAGGCTAAACAACCCCAGCTCCCTCAGTCGCTCCTCATAGGGCTTGTGCTCCAGCCCCTCCACCACCCTCGTTGCCCTCCTCTGGACACATTCCAGTATCTCAACATCTTTCTTAAACTGAGGGGCCCAGAACTGGACCCAGTACTCAAGGTGCGGCCTGACCAGTGCCGAGTATAAGGGAATGATGACCTCTCTAGTCCTGCTGGCCACACTGTTCCTGATGCAGGCCAAGATACCACTGGCCTTCTTTGCCACTTGAGCACACTGCTGGCTCATGTTGGGTTTCCTGTCTACTAGCACCCCCAAGTCCCTTTCCGCTTGACTACTCTCCATCCATTCTGCACCCAGTCTATAGCTCTGCATGGGGTTGTTGTGTCCAAAGTGTAGGACCCGGCATTTGGACTTGTTAAACTTCATGCTATTGGAGTCAGCCCATCTCTCCAGCCTGTCAAGGTCCCTCTGTAGGGCCCTCCTACCTTCTAGCAGATCGACACTTCCTCCCAGCTTGGTGTCATCTGCGAACTTGCTGATGAAGGACTCGATCCCCTCATCCAGATCATCAATAAAGATATTAAACAGGACCGGGCCCAGCACCGATCCCTGGGGGACACCACTAGTGACCGGCCGCCAGCTGGATGGGACACCATTAACTACCACCCTTTGGGCTTGGCCATCCAACCAATTCCTAACCCAGCACAGTACATTCCCGTCCATGCCACAGGTTGCCAGCTTGTCCAGTAGTCTACTACGGGAGACAGTGTCAAAGACCTTGCTGAAGTTCAGGTACACCACATCCACAGCCTTCCTCTCATCCACCAGGCGAGTCACATGGTCGTAAAAAGAAATCAGGTTGGTCAGGCAGGACCTGCCTCTCCCAAAACCATGCTGGCTGGGCCTGATCTCTCCCTCATTCTGCAGGTGCCGCATGATGACACCCAGGATTATCCGTTCCACAATTTTGCCTGGAACTGAGGTCAGGCTGACAGGTCTGTAGTTACCTGAATCGTCCCTACAGTGGATGGGTGTCACGTTGGCCAACTTCCAGTCTTCTGGGACCTCTCCAGTGAGCCAGAACTGCTGATAAATGATGGAAAGTGGCTTAGCAAGCTCGTCCGCCAGCTCTCTCATCACCCTAGGGTGGATCCCATCAGGCCCCATAGACTTATGAGGATCCAAGTGGAGTGCTTAGCCTCAGACAACCTTGGTCTCTCTGTCATTTTCCTTTTCTGTATTTGAGACTGCAATGACTGTGATCTAGGTCAAACTCCCACTGCTCTTCCAATGCTTTTTTCTACATGCTGTAAAAGTTTATTCTCAATCTCTTAAAACAGTCTCTCCCTAACTTCATTTCTCCATAGGTATACCTCCCATAAGCCTTCATCTACTAAGTCTTGCAGCTCATGAAATCAGTCTTCGTTAAAAGCATTCCAAGTATTTTGCCATTTTCCCTTCTATGCTTTCCAAGCATCACCAGATTCTGTTTCATAGTTACTCTCCAACAAGTGTTCATTCAAATATTTTATCTAAGGTTCCTTTGGGAAAGGATACTGTAAAGTCTTTATAACTGCATTATCTAAATTCAGATCCACAGGATTTAGTCAAAACCTAGGCATGTAAATTCAATCACACAGTTAAAAGCTCTGACTAACCGCCTACACGTTTAAGATGCAAAGAATTCTACTGTCACTTGTGCCAGAAGGTGCTGGTAAGATGGCAGGACTAACTAGCTCAGTATCCATCATGTGCCAAACAGGATTCTCAAAGAAAACATTTCCCCACTGCAGATCGCTAAGACACTGTCTCAGCAACAATCCCCTGAGTGCACATGGAGTCATCACTGAGCAATTAAACAATATTGGAATACGTTATAGCAACACAATGGCTTGGTGGTTACAGCATTTGCACAGAAAGATCTCAGTTCTGTACCCTTCTTGGCCTAAAATCTGTTTCCCAGAAACACATCCTAATGCAAAATCTATGCCCATCCCAAATCCAGAATCACCTCCCGTACCAGAGTTCAGTTTTGAGTTCCATGGCTGGAGCATCCAGGTAAGAAAAAAGACTCCTTTAGATTATTTTTGCGCTTTAAAATAGTACTTATGGGCTTTTTACAGTAAACTTTTACTACGCAAAAACCCTGGAAGAATTCCTCAGAACAGAGCTATGCATCTGAGGGAAGTTTTGCCATTGTTAAAGCACTAGGAGGAACAGACACCAAAAAACCCCGTTCATTTTCCAGTTTCCTTAATAAAACACAATGCCAAGATGTAACATGGATAACAGGATACAAATAGCTTATTTCAGTCTGCTTCTGTCCTTTAGTGCAGCGCAGTTCATTGTACCTGAGATAATGGCGCTCACTGACGTGGTTGTGTTGTTACTAAGCAACCAGAGATAAAATGTAGAGTTTAATGATTTTTATTTAATGCATTTTTATGAAAAAGTACACTCTCTTTTTTTCCATCCCTGATATCATTTGAGGTGGAAATGCTGTTTACACAGGGAGATATATTTAGTCATCCTCTACAATCTGAACATGATGATTATTCAAACTGGATATTCAAACAGACAGTCAATAAAATTTCTAAACCTATTGACTATTACCACTATCAAACACATCATGGCAGTGGCTGAGATCTCAAACCACTTCTCCAGGGACAAGTATTCACTAGTTCTCATAGCAGAGAATAAACAATGGCAAGAAAAGAGACAACAGCTTAGGGATGTTTGGGGCTGCTATGGATGTTTATTTACTCTTCCATGGCACAAGGAAAAAGCACAAGCCAATATTACCTTTCACCTCTCCTGTGCTCTCATGAGACAGACACCTGGTGAGGTCACAACATGTTTTTTATTGTGACTTTGGGTTGTCTCCATTCTCTCCAAAAAGGAGGCATTATCACCATCATTCCTCATGAGAGCCTCTACAGCAGTGGTGTCAAACTCACGACTGCGGCCATTCTCCTGTTCCTGCAGCATAATATGCATTACACACACTGCACGTGCAATCAGCACTGGCAGGAGCATAGGGGCAAGGAGCATGGCGCTGCTGCCGGGTAGGAACAAGGTGCCAGGCCAGATAAAACAAGGTGGAGGGCTGATTCAGCCTGAGGGCCGTGAGTTTGACACCCCTGCTCTATAGAAAGATGCACCTCTTAGGAAGTGTCCTAATATCACAGCACTTGTCCTAGTAGCATAGGCACACTTTCAGGAGGCCCTTCTGTAACTCAGAGCTGCTACACATTTCATTTCCCATCACACAGTTCAATGGGATCTGCTGAGGGGTCTGACAGCAGTGCCACCTGCTGAATTCAGCAGATGCGTCCATTCAACATTGCATTGGAAATATTATCATATCTGTAAGCCCACACAACCCCTCAAGTTTCTTCACATTCCAAGCCCTTCCTCTGCACCTTTACAAGGGTGCGTGGCTCATGCACTACTTGTAATCACAGAGTTCCTTTTAGATTGGCTGATTTCCCAACCCTCCAATCTTTGCAATAAGAGCAGGAAAGCATTTACAGATCTGAAAATCAGCTGAAAACCTCAGGCTGAGTGTGTGCATGGTGTCTCAGGTCCAAACAAAGCTACAGCTCTGACTGCATACTTAACTCCTGCAAGTTGTGCAAGGCACATTGAGGCAGATGAACAGAGAACATTTTTTAAATGTAACACTGTAGAAGAACTACAAACCAAACAATCTCCCGCATCATTTTGTTTTCATATATAGATAAAGTCAAACTAACTAATCCTGCCAGTACTGGATTATTTAACATTTTTCTCTGCAAAGGTTACCTTCCAAAGAACAGGAATCATGCAATTCAGTTGAAAACGTCTTTTTGACCCCTAATACTGGTTATCTTCAAATTAAAGCAGAAATTCCATTGCACTTCATGCAGTTGGATCTTTACAGTTAGATGTGCCTCAGCATACATCCTTATTATCATGAATGTTAGCATGTTCTACTTCCTATCACTCAAATAAACAAAAGAAATGCATGTGATTGTCCAAAATATTTGTGCAGGTCAGTAAACATCTCTTGCACTTCATTAGAACTTTACTATCAGTACCCAAAACCGGTACTGAACAGCTACTTCTTATCATTTCCCTTGTCAAAACAAACAAGACTGATGGTCAGACACTTTAATCTGAAATTTGTTCTACAAGAGTTTTAAAAATCAATACCTCTCCCTCTCCATTGTGTGCCATAGACATAACTGGTAATGGTACAGCCTGACTTCTTCCTCCTTCAGAAGTCTGTCTATACACAGCCAGACTCGCACCTCAACATGGGAGAATTTTATAGCCAAGTAATAGCTATAAGTTTATGGGTTTGTGAGGCAGGAGGGGTTGTCTCTACGCTTATCCTCCACATCTGCAAACACTGCCAACTTCTCCCACTACTGAATTGCTACAAAAATTAAGTGCCAGTCCATACTTCAGCTAAGAGAGTGTGAAGTGCCATGTTAATTTAAACTAAAGAACAGTGGCTTTAATACACTAAAGAAAAAAGTGCCTTTACTGTGAATGCATGTCCAGAGATTTCACAGCTCCTAGGGTAAACTTAGAAGGACAGATTAACAAATTCAATTCATTCACAATGCTTCCCACTTTTACCAAGTCCACAGATACCTTGAGACTGGATTTCCAGTAGTTTATATTTCCCTTGGTATGGATCTTACTCTGCCAAGTCCTGTTGTGGATTTTTATCAACAATCAAAAACTAAAATAAATCTGGGGAAAGATTGGTGAAATAATAAATCTTAAGAAGCATGCGGCAGTATCAGACACAACAGTTAAACTGTGTCTTTTCAAACATAACATGTTTTATAATAAAACACAAAGTTCCTGTGATCAAGGAAAAACCTGTCATACATGCACAGAACACGATGGAAAAATCTGACTGCACTTTTCCTGAAGTATGATGGAAATGGATGTGTAAGCAGCTAACGCTGTAGGACCTCCTATATAGTAAACAGCAAAGAGTACAGGTATGGAAACAGGGAAGCAGCAGGAACAAAGAGTAACTCTGCTTTCCAGTGAATGTTAGTGGCAGCAGTGTTCACAATGCTGAAGACACTCCAGTTGGTCACATTTGTAAAATTTCCAAAAAAACCCAGAGCGATGAGACGGACATAAAAAGGAGAGCTAAAAAAATGTTTTACAGACAGAATCATTAAGACCTCAATCTGTTGATCGTACCAACAGCACAGAGAAGTGGGAAGGAAATGCCAGCTTCAGAAAGGTTTTTTAATCTAGCAGAAGAGAGTAGAAGACTTGGATGGAACTGAAAGCCAAACTAATTACAGTAAAAAGACATATTTATACCAGCGAGGGTGATTAACCGCTGGAACAAGCACACACAGATGGATGGGTTTTTCCATCTCTTGCTTTATTTGCATTAAGGCAAGATAACTTTCTGATTAAACTTATCTTTCAAAATCCAAGTTATACTCTGATTGAATGTACTTAACGACCTTAATACTGACATAAGTGAATGCCTAGCACTCATCCTTCTAATGTAAAGTTTAACAAATAAAGTTTTGTCCCCCAAAAAGGAATTGCTTCTAAAGGACTGGATAAAACCAAATGCGTACTAATAAGTAGAAAAGGTACAATCCATCAGATTAGCTACAGGGATCAACAGCTCTCTTTTTTCTGTGCAGTAACTAACAAATCAGAAACGCAGAAGGATACACTTCTAATTTTTGCTAGTTACCTGCATCAGCTTGGTGCTTCATGCCAGACAAGCACATGATGGCAGCATAAGTCTAGCTGCACAACAGGCACAAAGCTCCACATTCAAAACTGGGATAGGAGCACCAGACTCAGAAACTGCAATCCTGCAACTTCCAATTAATCACCACATGACTCTGAAGACAAGTCTAACCTGTAGCTAGTTCAATGGAAAGGTGCAGGGTTGGCTTCAAATCTCTACTTCTAAGACAGTCTGCTTAAAGTAAGTTAAATTGTCAGTGGGTGAAGAACAGAAACAGACTTGGGAGCAGATATCAGAATTCAGAAATCCCTGCTGCCAAGGGAATATCCAAATTACCATCTTACATAAACTTATTTCTTCTCCCTGTAAGTGGGATTGAGAATTTCACCCTTCAGTCTTGAAAAACGTTAACTAAGGAGAGTCAGGCAAAACTCTTTTCAGTTCCCTCAGTTCCCAAGTAATCAGCTCTAGATGGCTGCAGGCTGACAATGCTTAGTGCTGAGAATGTATTAGATGCCATATTGATATATCTCTCTCTGATTCCCTGGGTTTGAACTCTTAAATCCAAACATAACATTCTGAAATCCACTTTGAAAGAAAGACACTTAAAAGTTAAGCCAATGAGGCATTGCATTTGGCTCAGAAGATCTTTTTGTCCTAAATCTCTGGTTATGCCTCTTCAACCATTAATTTGTCCAAAAAAAATAAGAGTTGCAAAGTAATATTAATGTGACATCTTGCAAAAAACTTGTCAGTTTTAAAATGGTATTGAAAATGCAACAATACTTACAGTGGACACAGCTCACAGCAGATCTACTGAAGACTGTTAAGTGGAATTATAGCAAGAAGGATGTCACATAATCGATACTCACTGACAAGAAAATTCTACCCTATCACATGTGGATAGAAGAGCAGAAAGAGAGAATGAGACGGAATGTAGGTGGAAGGCTTTGATCTACTTATATTCTCTAAACGCCAAACTGAACAAAGTGTGAAAGGCGAGTGACTAAAAGAAAAAGGAATGATGAAAGATTCTTTATTTTATTTTTAAATGGAAAAATACCTTAAACTTGGAGCATCTTACTTAATATTTGAAAACCAACTCAAAATTCCTATACTGTTTCTGAATTGTCACTGTAAGTCATGAGATAAATTCTATGGTATTTTTTGCCACAGTTCAGTAAAAAACAAAGAAATAACTCAAGTTCCCAAAAGTATTATGCAGAGATGTTTATATAACAAATATATTTTTCAGATAAAGAGTTCACAAAAAAATCCCCAACAACTAAACCCAAAATCCAATCCCCCAAAACAACCCCAAAACTATGAAGAAACACAAGATTCTTATTTTTAGAATTTACTAGAAGTAACCTGGAACAGTTTGTCTTGATCCTACCATTAAAATATACTTAGCATTTATTAGTCCTATAATAAAAACTTACCAAAGAGTGATGAAAAAGCTAATAGAGCAGACTATATTTTAGATATTGCTATGCCTTGCCAACTCTTCAATCACCAGTACATTTCTAGTATAAGATGCTCCACGTTTTCAAACATTACCATTTTAGACTACAAGGAAAAAAATATTGGGAGAAACTTCTGGAAACTTCTAGTCCATCCTCTTTCTCAAGGCATAACTAAATGTGTGTACCTTATTCTGGACCGATATTTATGTTATTTATTACATTTTAGAGACCACAACTGCGATAGCTCCATGACCTACCCAATCAATGTTGTTATGTACTTAGTATTCTCAGGAAATTTTGCATAAGGTCTTATGTGAATCTTCTCCAGCACAGCCCAAGCTTACTTCTTCTTCTTTCATCCACATATTAATTTACATTTAACAAATTTGAAGGCTGTTGCCTTGTTTCCCTTTCAAAGGCTGATTAAAGCCTATACAAAGTCCCGGCCAGGATCAGATGGAGTGTAATAATCTGAGGAACCATGGTGAACTAATCACTAAAACAGAGAATAATGTTAGGAGTAGGCAATCCAAGAAGACAGGTTAGATCTCTGTTGCTGGTACGAAATCTCCCAATGAATCAAGAAAAGTAGAACTCCAACCTCAGAATATCAGGCAAAACAAAGGGGTTTGTCGACTACAGTGGTGTAGGGCTTACTATGTTTCAATTCCCTACCTCTACCACAGTTGTCTTGGCAGCTTTGCACATAGGTTGGTTGAAGTTTCTGGCAGTTTTCCTGTGAAAGAAAAGAAAACGAATAAATATTAAAAGCTGAAATAGCACGATGAAAGACTTCTCAGGCATAAGCTACTACAAGTATCTCTGTAATAGAAACATCACAAATCTTTCCCCTAGACAGCTGGAGGACTAATAAAAAACACAGGAGGGAGGAAAAAGTATTATAGAATTATGTAAGATCCATATGAAATTAAATCATATTTTGCTACATTGGAAAGTATTTATTACAGCTCTTTTTAAGTTTTAATCAGCATACTGCTCAATTGAAATTGGGTATGCTACCGATATCTTCATTTATTAGTTCCAAGAGCAGCAGCAAGCTGGGCTTTGTACAATGTACCTTCCCATTATTTCACTGCACAAAGTATGAAATTAATCTCCACAGAGGGACAAGCATAGGGAGTAGCAACCTCTTGGGTCCCACATATGCCTCCATAATCCAGACCAGGACTTGGGACAGCACTTCACACATTAGTAAATTTGATCCAATTCTCTTGATTAAAAAAACTATGCCCGTTTTGGCACTCACTGCAAGACTCTGGCAATCATCCTAAGTATTCCCACGCAGTATTTCTGTAACAAGAAAAAAGAACCTCTAGGGAATAAAAGTAACACATGACTTGTCTAACTGTGCTGGCGTCTGCACCAAGATCCTAGTAGGTATAACAGAAAACAAGTGGCCTGTGTCAGCCTCTCTCTGTGTTTTTCAGAAACTAAACAAAACTATGTGGCATAATAGTTAAGAAAAATTATGTATATTTTAGTGGGGTTCCACTGATAATTTCTCAGCATTTTTTTCCTTTAAAAAGCAGAATTCTTGGAATTTTTTCATCGAGAGCCAAAACCATCTTTTCTCCTGCCTGCTTTCTACAGAAGCTTTTTTCTTTTTCTGACCAGCTTTATTGCCCTTATTTCTTTCTTCACCCTTTTGGGCGATGACTAGGCCTAGCGCTACGGCCATTCTGAACTTTGGGATGCTGCTGCCACCTCGTGGCTTAGTAGGAGGTACGGAATTGAAATGGCCAAATCCTGAGAGTACCACGTAGTTCTAACAGTTTCTAGTGGAGACGCACAGAATCAAAGCTTTACTCAAGACACATCTTGAGGAAATACACTTCTATCGGCAATACACAGCAGCTGTGAAACCTCTAACAGAGGCTACAGAAGAGACAATATATTTTGCCTACATAAAAAAAAGGCTTGACTTTTGTCAAGTGTATTAATGTAATTAGTAGTGTATTAATATAATACTAGTAGCGTTTTAAGGAAAACTACCCTAAGCTAGGTAGAGTAGCGAGTCAGAAGAAAAACAGGGTTACAAAAGCTGAATTAAAACAGCAGGAGAATGGATACAGATGGGTGGAAGGCAGATGTGGAAACAAAGAATTCCGTATTTCATTCCAAGTGACTCCTTTACTGAACCTAAGCCTTTCTCAAGATCATAGTGGCTGGTCTGCCAGTAGAAGAAACTGATATAAAATTATTTTTACATAAGGGAAAAAGTTACAAGAAAACATTTCAACATCAAATTAAGAAGAGTTAATGCACTTGACTCTGACCCTACTAATAAAATCTTGTGCAATTTAGAATGTTCTTGGATTACTGAATTTGTTTCAGAAGCAGCAGTCTTTTACAAAATCAAGGGACTTATTTCTGAAGAACACATCATCCAGAAGAAGAAAAGACAGAAGCACGATACTAATTATCCAACACAGAATAACACTGAGGATTTCTGAGTATGAAATCCAGGAAACAGCTAGACAAGTTTGCCTTTCAAAGTCTACCAATTCCATTGTTCCTGTGATGGATTCCTAAGATGACCCAAAGGTATGACAACAATTTTTCTCTCAAAGGCAAATGATAGAAAACTAGTTCATAGTAGACTAAAACTATGAACTACATCTACTATGTACGTAACGGTGGAGAGATGAAGGGGCATCTGAAAGATGAGACTGATTTATATATTGCAGAACCACTTGAAGCATCAAGAGATGACCAGACACAACTGCCTGTGACAGTAGAGGTCCTGAGTCAGGTTACACCTTCAAGAACTCTTTTTCTTTGTCAAGAGTGCACTTTCTTTGGCACCAAACCACACCTCTTTTCACAAAGTGGAAGTATGCTGGGCTAGAACAACTCTAAAGCAGATGAAAAGGGAGGCGAGCAAAGGAGGTAGAATATCCATAAAAGCAGTGGCATTCCTTGTTCTTGTCCCTAATAAGCAAACTTTTAAGGTAGCTTAAGACCTGGAGACACACTGTTCTGCTAAGCAGAATTAGTACCTGCATCAGACTAAAAAAGTGACATGCCCATATATGCATCCTTTCTTCTACCACAGGAACAAGGTAGGATTATTTCATTATGTTTGAGAGAGTCTTGGATTATTTGTCTGGTAATGCTGTGCTATACCTAAGTATTATGATCTACTGGGCCAGACACGGGTCTTGTTAGGCAAAAGCTGTGGTGCCGAATAGTCTGCTCAGCATAAAAATGCCCAGAAGGAAAGCAGCCACAGTTCACTGTATGGACCAAAAGAGCTAGAAGACATGAAGTACTATATAGTAACCCCGGTTCAAGAATTTGCTTTCTAAAGGAGCTGGTGCTAACCCAGATCCTCAAGAAAACAGTACAGCTTCATGTATGAGAATAGACAAAAAAACCCCTCGTGTGGTCCAAGTAAGTCTACATAAAGTAAATTCTTCAGATTTAAAAAGCTCTTAGCTTGAGAGTGATTAACAGTTTGGCAAACACTCCATTTGTATTAGCTCCACAGACACCAGAGCCCTTGGAAACAAACTTTCAATAGTACCACACTGCTGTGGAAGTGGTGGCAGATGTGATTAAACACAGAGCATATATCTATCTATGCATACCTTGTCAAACAAAACCAGAAGTCATACAATAAAAAAGTATGTAAGGGCCGCACTGGCAGTGAATACAGCTTAGTACGTAGAACGATACCAAAAACACTTTTTCATTTTCATCCTGTGTATCACAGAAATATTGCTGTTATATTCTAATCTATTATGCTCGTCTCACGGGCCACATGGTTTTAAAGCCATCAAGTAATCTGTGTCTCATCTACAACCACAACAGATCACTGTTTATTATGAGCAAATCCTTTCAAGCTTGCAATACTGTACATGGAATAAGACACTGGATGATGATGTTTCCAGCTTTGATTAGCTACACTTCAAAAAAGGAGAGAAGATTTTTAGATCTCCACTCCAGAGGGAAGTAATAACTGGTATAAATTGTATTATGTGAATGTGGGAGACATGAAGATTTCTGAAATGAACAGGAAGGAGAGGGAAAGGCATAAAGAGAGACCACAGAGCATAAAAGATGGTGAAAAAGGGTAAACACAATCAGTCTTTTTCCATGAAGAAGGAAAAAAATTTTGAGAGGTGTGTAAGCACCAGTAGAAAGCTACACGGTAAAAGCACAGACAGCAGGGCCTCAAGTTCAAACAAAGACAAGCCCAAGGGGGAAGACTATTTCCTATCTTCCATGTCTCAAAGGCCAAGAAAAGCAGTTTAGTAGCCATCAAATTCACGTGCACACACACAAGAAAGTTCATTTTTCAATCAGAAATCATCTTGTCTTGCCAGTGAGCAAGCCAGGATGTCAAGAGTTGGGTAAAATAAAAATTCTTCCTTAATTTTCGAGTGTTTCAATTTAACACTATAAGATAGTAGTAGTATTATTGATATTATTTTATCCATAAATTTTTCAGTTGCTTTTTCAACTTTTTGTTTGTTTCAATACATATGAAGACAGACCTCATCACTCAGCATCTTCTTGCAGTGAACTGCAACTGATTACCACAACATTTACCTTTTCATCTGACAGCCATAGAACAAACAAATAAAAACCAGATGTTAAACATTAAGCAAACCTCTTCTGCTTCAGTTCAGGACAAACCAGAACATAGATACAGCAACTTAAATAATTTATGTTATCACTATTGCCACACTCAAACTTTTCACTACCAAAGATGTTTAAATTCATATGATGCCTCTCCCTATGCTACTGAGATAAAATCTAATTTAAACACACTTTTCTAGAGACAGAATAAAGTTTTCCCATCACTGACTTGCCAGGAGACTAAGTCAGATCCCTTCTCTTCTGACATACATGAACCTACACTTCTTGGGTCAAGCTTCAACTGTGCAAGGAAAAGGACACAAAGTAACAAGAAAACTGAAATTGAAATGTCACTACATTTCTCTACAGTCACCATAATGACTTCTGTCTGTTATGTCTCATTTTTAACTACTAATATTTTATTTCACAGCTATGTTTGAATTCTCAAAAGTCATTAGGAAGAGCAATTATATTTTGTTTTTTATAGCAGTATAATTTGACAGTAGGGAAAGGCAATATGAAAGAAAATGAAATTAGTAGAACATTATTTTGCCATCACACAGGAAACAGGATTCTCCTTCTCTTTCATTATCTAAACTATTAAGAATGTTTTCCCATTGGTAAAGTAATACCTGAAAATGATGTTTCCTGCACGATCAGCCTTCCATGCCTTCACAAGAGCAAAATCTCCTGTAATCGACTTCTCCAGAATAAAGTGACGGCCATCAAACTCTCGCACCTACAAAGAAAAGTACAGACAAAAGTATGTTATTAAGATGTAGGTTTCTTCAAACAGATCTCCCATGTAATATTTATTCTATTTTTAAAATTTATTACTTGATTTTTCGATTTTTTAATTTAAACACTCATTTAGAGTTCTTTTGGTACCACACATAGTTTTATCTGAAAAACTGTAGCTCAACTGTATAATAACAGAGAAGCATAGAAAAGCTGTAAACTCCAGTTTTATCATAGTTTCCATTTTCAATGAAACAGAACAATAATGTGGTTCTTATTCCTGCTGCTTCATCTACTGGAATTAGGCATGCTTTTTCCTACACATCTACCAGCTAACCAAAAATTGAAGTGCTAAAGCAGAACTGTTGAAAAAGTTCATAATTACTGCCCATCACAAACCCCAAATCTAAAATTAACCACATCATCTGACAGATTGAATTTTATTTGGTTTTCTCTGCATTTATGGTCAGTATTTGTAACAATATTGTGCCTGAAGCCAAAATACGTAACTGGCAAACAGCTAGTATTTTAAACCTGTATGGAAACGTGAAACAGCTTTCCCCTCAACCATACAGAAGGTTAGAGTTACACAAATGCTACCTGAGAGCTATTTAAAATTTCGGGGGTAGGAGAAGTATGACAAATGTGTATCAAAAGACAGTTTTTCAGCCCTGTAAAAGGAAACCTAAGATTTCATAAAAAGACACTTGCATTTAAAATGAATTTGGAGAATGGATTCGATCCAATCATACTAGTCACATTATTGCCCTCCCAAAAGACTCAGGAGAGTAAGAGAGGCTTTTCCACAAACATTAAAAGTACAAGAAAAATGTTCTCAAAATTATAAGCCATTTAATAAACAAAACATTCCTTCAAATGGTAAAATATTGTAATAATACATTAATCAAGAGAAGTAAGGAGAAAAAAGACTATATTAATGATTAGATGCTGAAAACAGCCATATACAAAATATACAAAAACCATAGCAGGGCAAATTACCTTTAGCCCAGAGTGGTTCTTGAAGCAGAATTTAGTATCATTTATATCATTTGCACCTAACTGGGACACATCGCATTAGCCCCATCTGTTTCTTCAAGTACAGTTTTGGCACTAAGAAATCTCTTCCCTTCTGCAAATTCTACATCCAAAGAAGCTTTTGTTTCTCATTTAGAAGCTACAATCTTTTTTAATTTCTTTGCAATTTTATATAGTCAAAATAAATTGCACTTTAACTGTAGGCGAATGCATTTCCTGAAAGTTTCTGTCAACTGGCCCCTTCCTCGTTTAACAGGAAAATGCCCCCACCTCCTCTTTTAATGTTAAAACTTCATGTACAGCTGCAGGGCTGCTTACTGCATACCACAGTACTTAAGGAGAACCTGTTCCACTAACAGGAGGCTCTTCTCAATCTATAAGGTGCACATGGTGGCCTGATATTAGATTTTGTTCGAATACATAGCAAACTTGGTCAGAGAACTGTCAAGTGAAGAGTAACTCTGCAAGGCAGGATTTCACTTGGATGAGTTCTTGATGATGTCACCCTACACCTGTAAAAACTTCTCTAACGCATCACAGAAGACACAAGTAAGCAGTAAGAGAAAAACTAATGTGCCTGGTACCACAGACATCCTGCAATCCAATATAACACGGTTAAACTTGGCCAGGAGGTGCTTAAACTACTCTTTACCTTTGAAACATGTAAGAAATTCAGTTTTCAAAGCAGAACTCTGCCCAAGAAGAAGCTGACATCTTACCTCTCTTGGCTGGCTGGCAATGGCAATGGTGCCATCTGTGTTGTATTTGATAGGTGCACCTCCTTCCTGCACCAGCGTCCCATAGCCAGTACTGGTGTAAAATGCTGGGATTCCTGCTCCTCCTGCTCTAATACGTTCAGCCAGTGTACCCTATGGGAAAAAGGATTTAAGAACTAGTCATTTGGGAACAACAGATCAAATTCTGATGAATGGCTTCTGTGAACTTATTTTTATAGTCTGTCGTTTGGAGCTTTTCCTTCTGAACTCAGCAGACCATGCCATCTAAAATGGCATTCCTCCCATTTTAGCTCTACTTTGTGGTACTGGATATGGCGAGAAACGCTTCACGCACTGCCATAAATTGCTCAAGAGCCCACCATCACACAAATCCCTGTCAAGTCCCAAGCCCCAGCACTTTGCTGTGCCTCCTCTCCTTCAGCTTGTTTCCTAATGCACCATTACTCTGAGAAGAGTACAGAGTTCTTTTTCTCACCTTGTGGCGTATGCAAGGTTTTTAAAAGTCCTACATATTTATTTTTTATTCTCCAATATCTTATGAAAACCTTCATACCACAGTCCAAGCAGAAACAGCCACATATAGCAAATCTATAAAGGATGAAGGAGTGCAGTGATTTGAATTGCCCATGCAAAGAATACCAAGAAGCTGACAGAACAGCTTTTCTACTCTATTTAACCAGCCCATCTGCACTCTACTGTAGGTCCAGCTGTACCACAGATACTAACAGCCGAAACTCCTCAACAGCCTTAACCATGGTCTTATGGCCAAAGATACATCTTCCTGCTTTTCATTAGTGTCCTTTCCCAGATGTTTTGGATAACTTCCCAGATTCAAAGCAAGACAAGACTGTTATGCTAAAATATCTAGCCTGATGACCTGCAAAGCATAGGCTGCATTTTCCTCAGTTACCCTGCAAGAAACACAATGACTTCCGGTAGGTTTAAATATGGTGGCAAGAGGCAGACTTCGGTAGGTTTAAATATGGTGGCAAGAGGCAGACGTGAACCATGCAATGATACAAAGTACTGTGTTCTAAGCTGCTACAGCATTTCAAGATCTCACAATGAGATCGTACGGTAGGACTCAATGATCTCAAAGGTCTTTTATAATCAAATGGTTCTATGACTCTATGATTCCATGATCATTCCTACTGTATAACAAGCATACCAGTCCCCCATTTTGCCTGAAGTGATGTCAAATTCGAAGAGAATTTTCCAAAAGGCTATTTTATCTTGACACAAATATTTCTAATCTCCATATCTCCTAGTAAGTCATTAATTCATCTTATGGTTTATCATTGCACACTTGAAGACCCAGTATTTTCATGCTGGATCTACACAGCTTGTCTATGCAGTCCACAAAGCTAATTACATGTCTAAGGAGTTCAACTTCTTCAAGACAAAAGCATCAAACATTAAGGAAGAAGAAGGAAAAAATGAATTGTGAAATTTGCAACTTTTCAAACATGAAAACTGTTAAGTACCTGGTTATTTTCATGTCAGCTGACTGGATATGTCTGTCTATGTCTGGGATTTTAAGAAACATTCCCAAGAGATGGAGCCCAAGACTCTCTTCTCCATAAAATCTTACTACTCTTGCTTTTCCCAGACAATCAATAGCTGTTTAAAGCCGAAAGTTTATGTGTCACATTTGGAGATGCCACATACTATCACACTGTAGTACTACTTTCACAAAACTATATCTCAATAGAATGTGACTGATACTCATGATTTTAAGATCCCATTGCATTCAGACCATTTGGCTAGCTTGGAAGTCCTAAAAGAATTAAAACTAGGTGCTAAGGTTGGAAATGTTGGCTCATACCACTATGCAGAGATTACTTCAGTTAAGATTTAATGAAAAAGCCCAAAAGAGTTGTGTCCTACAGTGAACAGAAAATTTCCTAATTTGATTCCTACCCACTAGATGGCAGACACTGCACACACAACATCCCCAAAAGCACACAGGTGCTGCCCCTAATGCAGGAATTACTTTTCCCCTCTTCTATGGGAATAAAAAAGGCACAAAGTAGTGAGCATACTTTGTGTGTTTGTCTGCAATCCGGGAGGAACTACCAAACATCAAACACTGTACAATGAAATATATGTGTGTGTATATAAATATTTACACTTTAAATTAATATAATGGAACAAACTATAAAAGGAATCTATACAATATGACCAGTCATTTCTTATCAGACCAGTTGCAGCCTACAGTCCATGATCATAAGACGGTAAATGCATCTGCCTTCACTACACATCTGCACACAGGAAGAAAATTTGGATTGCAAAATAATTTTAGAAGAGCACTTAAGCATTATTCTACTCAGTATTTTAGATAAAATCGCCAGTCTCCTCAAGGCGCACCTTACCTGAGGTGTAAGCTCAACTTCAAGCTCACCAGATAAATACTGGCGTTCAAACTCAGCATTTTCTCCAACATACGATGACACCATGCGTTTTATCTGCTTAGTCTGAAGCAGAAGACCAAGTCCAAAATTGTCAACACTGTGTAGAAAAAGCCAGACAATCCTCAGTATTTATAACAGTTTTGTTGTATTAAAAGCATTTGAAAAACTTTAATCATTTAATAAGCTAGAACACAGTTATTTCCTCCTTACTTTAGACACAAGGAATTGGCAGACAAAAAACCAAGTTCGGCTTTTAGGGGGGAAACCAATGCTACAATTAAAACTTAGGAGTCCAGTGTTAAACCCTCATCTCTTCTCAGGCACTGAAAACATCCAAAACTTCCTTTTAAAGACATTTCAGGTCTAACAGCTACAAATATCAGCAATACAAGTGGTGTTAATTTACATATCTTCTCCTTTAAAAAGCTTTACCAATTAATAGTCGCGCGTGGCACAATCTGGCTGTGAACAAAGATTTATTTTTTGTTTAAATCCTTGCCCCCCAGGAAAAAGGCAGGTGAGTGCTTAGGAGGTCAAAGAGAAAGGCACATTCACATTATAGTACAGCTCTGTGTATAAAGTAAGAGAATATTTGTATTCAAATTTTCTTATTAAAATAACTAATTTGATGTCTTACAAAGAAATTATCAACTCCAGTAAAAGATATTAACACTGCAGTCCAGATTTTCTTGTCTGTGTCATAACATCAGCTTAAACTGAATACAAAAGATGACATAAAATATTTTTCTTGTACCAATGCCTCTGAATTCTGATATCCTAAAGACACTATTTTCTATCAGTCTTTAGCATTTTGTGACATTACTCATCCTATATTATGTACTGATGGGATAAGCATATTTCAAGAGTTCCTGTGAAAAAGGGGCTCTGTAAAAAAAAGCCATCCCAGTTTGAAGAAACATGAAATTAAAATATAAAAATGGAAACACAGATTATATTACAAAGCCTTTCTTTCACATTTTTAACATTATGCACAATATTGGCAGACTAGTACATTTGTGCAACGCTCCTCTCAACTTATATTGGTCTCTGCAACATCTGAGTGGAGAAATTTGACCTTGCACTCCCACTACGGGAAAGATGCCATGATCCAGAAGCACCTCACAAAAAGTGATGTATATTTACTAGTAGTGGTCTAAATTCAGTATGACTTAATTATCTACACAATGGCTTCAGATTTAAGGATAAGTAATACTGAAAAATATTAAAAGAATTCTTTCAGAAACCAAACCCAGTATCCAGCACACTCTAATGAACATGCACATGCACTTACAATGTAAGCATCCTACTAAAAGCACCACTCCTGAAGAAGACCTGCAAAAAGGTTGTCTGTATTTTCTAGTTCTATGAATTGCTTTAATGAAATACATCCCTTTCCTATACAAATCTCACTCTTTTGGTATACTTACAACACCATGTCTACAGTCCTGCTGCCTTCTCTTAAGTAGTCAGAAAAGAATTGTCCTTCCACTAATGACCAGACAAAGTAATGCATCAGACTGTGTTCCCTCTACTCTCCCTCCTTGTACTTCACCCAAATTATCAGCAAGTACATCCCCTAATATTGGTTTTACAACCTAAGGTGATGCAGAATAAAAGACTGTAAAGGAGACATAGAACCATAGAATCAGAAGGTTGGAAGAGACTTCCAAGACCATTGAGTCCAACCGTGCCTGTCTCCCCACTAAACTATATCCCTAAGAAACTCATCTACCCATCTTTTAAACATCTCCAGGGATGGCGACTCCAACACCTCTCTGGGCAGCCTGTTCCAATCCCTGACCACCCTTTCAGTGAAGAAATTCTTCCTAATGTCCAGTCTAAATCTCCCCTGGCACAACCTGTGGCCATTACCTCTCGTCCTATCACCTGTCACTTGTGAGAAGACACCAGCACTCACCCCATCACAAAAAAAGCCCCAACACATGTATAATACAAATCTATATTCTCCATACAAAAAATACTACCTTAATAACAACTTAAAAATCAAGACACAACACTGAGTGAGCTGAGAGGTATTTGTTTCGCACAATAAATCAGCATAGAAGAGAGGAAACAACCCATCAAGCGAGAACCAAGCCTCACTTAATGTATGTTTATGCTCCACCACTTCAGAGATCATGTCAGACATTCCAGCTGCAACCTCTTGGCATTCTTCCAAAAGGCGAAATGCAAAAGGTTGACTATTATACAATATTCATTTTCAAATATAGAAGTGGTCATGATGAACCCACTTTTACAACAGCACCACTATCCACTTGCTTGCCAGCATTGATGTCCCACAGCACATGCTGGGCAAAGAGCTGAGCAGAGCAGTACCAGCACCAGCTCTCTGCCTCCTACCACAATATTCACAACAGCTTCATGGACAGACCTACAGTCAGAAAGACTTCTTAAGTGCATGCAAAATTAGGACTATTTTAAGGTTAGATAATCCACTTCTATGCATACTCAGGCATTTTGGAAACTACATGAGAGGAAGTGAAACAAGCTTCTCCGATCTGGTTCTCTGAATTTATTCTGTGTTCTCTAGATGTAAAGAACTTCACTTACTGTAAAAGCTTTCTCCACTTTCCATCTTTGACCTATTAAAACAAAATTAAAATCCTACCCTGATGCAATGTTAAAAGCATGACAGTGCCAAAAAAGTTTTGAGAAAAAGATTTATGCTTGCCTGGAAACAATCTGTATTTCTAACTGCTCAGAGGAAAAATATCCAGCAGCTTGAAACAAAAGAGCTGGGAATAGAGCAGGAAAGAGGAGTCCATGGAGAAAAAAGAAAAGCCAATATCTGATGGTAGTTTAATATGTTGTGTATAAATAGAGTACAGCATTGCAAAAGTACACAAGTTAAACAAAATTGTGCACTGCTTTGCAGTGCAAGAATAAGCAGGGGCAGCGTGAACTGCTTACGAACCAGTTTGCTACTCCTGTTTATCATTCAGGTGGTTAACACCTCCTAACATTGCAAAAGTTGCAAGCTATCGAATAGAAACAGGCAGACAAGTTTTCTGCATGCAGACAACAAAATTCTGAGTGCATGTTCACATGAAAAGGGATGGCAACAAAGGGTCAATAGTGGATTCATAATGATTAAAGATATTTCTGCCTCACTAAGATTTATGGTCCTCCTATAGTCTCAGAAGGAGCTACTAGAGCACATTATCTGAAACAGTATTTTGCATATCATCCTGCAGGATTCCATGCAGGATCCCAAATGGACACACTTCACTCCTTCAACTACTACAGGCATTAATTAAAATAAATGGGTGCATTTCATCTTCAGAGCAGTGTCACAAAATCCAATGGCTGGTACTCATATGTTTATTTCAAATGTAAACTTCCTAAAACAAATACAGTGTTAAACATCTTTTTTGAGGACGCATTCAGGTTTCCAGCTAAAATAACCCTTTTGTTTTCCATGCACATCAGTTTTCCTTTTACCTCCCTCCAAAAAATCATTTTAGGCACTTCAGTCTATTTTACTTCTCATATGTTTGTTTTTTACATTTGAATGTCCTAAGAAACCAACATTTCATACACCTTTGAAAATGTTGTCCTCACTCTTATTCTCTCTACCCTTTGCTCTTTACTTGACACCTCTACCCCAGAACAAAAATAAAAACCAATTTCTGGTTTAGGGAAACTTCTTTCAATCTAAGATTTTTTTATGGCTACTGTTAGTTACTTTGTCTCCCTTTCCATATTTTGCTGCTTTCTTGGTTGTTTTGGTCTAGGCACAAAAGTTTCTTTAAACTTTTCAGCTTAAACTGAGTTTATGCTGAAAATGTTACCCTTACAATATGCGTCTTGCAGGCAATGCCCTTCCTATCAAATAGTAAACACAAAAATAAAAAAAAGATCCTTTACTGAGTTCATGGAAAGAATACATTCTGTATACCTATTTTAAAAGCTGGATTCAGTCCTTTAAAAATTTAAAGAAAAATGAGTGTAATAAAAATGTATTGCATTAGATATAAAGGAAAAAGGCATAGTGGAAGTTGATACAGCTGTTATGCGTGCTGTCATAAGAGGGAAAGTACACATTAATGCTTGAGAGAGAATGTGTTCTTTGCCCTCAAAAATTGTGTTAAGATTTCTAGAAGCTTCCCCATTCTGCACTAGGATGAAATCTGAATCAAAAGAATACATTAAAGACATATAGGAAAAAGAGATCTAACTTGGCACACATCAAGAATGCCAGTGACCCAAGATCCCCATCCTTCTGATACAGACAATAAGAATTAAGGAGGTCTGGTTGTGCAACAACACATTCCTTCCTATTGTTTTGGTCCTATCAGACCTATGAAAGTTTCCTGCCTTCTCTAATAAAAAAATTAGACAAAGATGGCTTCCAACCAGATCTAGCCTACATATCTCAAGTAGATTGGAAGCAGTCAAAGACACTGTGTTGATGTTGCACTCTACAGAAATGGTATTTTGCAGCTCTCAGACTCTCCTCTGTGGTGGCTCAAGTAAAACACATTCTACAGCATTACGAGGAAGAAGCAATAACCTAATTTTCCAAACTGATAAAAGCTTTACGCACCAACAAGCTCTACACAGTCTAATGAAGTAGGGAACAGAAATTTGCACTCTTACACAGAAAAAAAGAGATCTGGTATGTTGCACTTCTCTGGCAAGAGACATAAGACGGATTTGGGGTTTGAGGTGATAATGATGCTCTCTCTCTGTCTTGTGCAAAGGCTTGTGTCTAAGAAAAGGGAGAATGATCAGGACAGACTGGCTGCCCTTACTAGGAAACACTGGAAACCAACGGTCAGCAGGATCAATTAGCATAAGCGCTTCATTCTATATATCAGTCTATTCTATATATCAGGAAGAAGAGTCTTCCTCTGTTAAGAAATCCTCCTCTCTATAGTCTTCTTATTAAAAGATTCTTCAGGACCTGCAGTGCATATTCCTGGGAGATGCCACCAAGACTAGAAGTCACTGGTTATGAAAGGTCAACATGGATATTTGAGATTTGGAGAATTAAAACATGTTGCCCCAAAAGGAGCTAACACAATGCCCTATCTGACCTTTCGCATCATTTAATTTGGGAATTAGAAGGATGGAAGGGTTGCAACATCACCCCTCAAGACTATGGACTGAGAAAGAAAAACATGTAGTAAGAATCCTGGGGCTAGGCTCCACCTCAGGCGGAAACTACAGTTTCCTGCAACTTGCTGTTGCTGCAAGAAAAGCATATATATGGTTGGTCATAGTCCTGGACAACGCTTTTGAAGACACTAGTCAGCTTCTGGAGATACATGAGCAGTCTCTCCCCGCATTCCACAGGTCCAAGTGTTGCATAGCTACGCACAGAACTTGGTAACAAATGGACCTGTTCCAGAACTAGAAATTTTCCTGGCAAAAGGCTAGCAGTGGAAGAGAGAAATAATTTCCTCTGTCATTTTCCACTGAAAAGACGCTTCATCTCATCTGTTTTACTTTGTAATATCAGCTTTTCATACTTCAAAAGGATCTGCTCCAAGTTACATGCAAGTACACCTCCCAGTAGGTCCACACTTCCTAGGGGAGTCGAGATATGCTTCCCAACTGAGTGCATCAATCACTATCTTTTTGGCATCTCTTAGTAACACAGCCTTAAGCTTTCAGACTCACTATAGCATGAAACTTTACCAACAAAAGAAGCTATATGGCTGAAGATACCATCTGAATTCTTAGAGAGGCACATTCATAGGTTCACAAAAATAGTCATAAAGTATAATCCTGGCAAAATGATTCTTTGTAGACTTTGTGCAGAAAATGAGTAGATGATTACTAAATGGTGTTTGCCACAAGACAGAGAAAAACGTGCAGGCACACCAAGGGTAAAATATATGTGGACAATAACCCACACAAGAGTTCTTGAGTTCAAGAGTTCTTCCCCAGTCTTCTCACTGGCTCTTAACAGTGAGAATAGGTCCCATAATAATCCTCCATGTGTTACTCTGGAAGATAATAATCGATAAAAGGAGCCAGCTCAGATGGCATTCTGTTTCTCTTCCTTTCCTATCGTCCACTTCCAGGAGGGTACATAGAATGAGGGCAAGATAAGGAACAAGAGTCAACTAACACGGAGAGTTCAGCTCATAGGAAGATAAATTAGATGGAGGTATAATGTTTATTTGCCCTACTGATTCTCAAGACACAGTGTTCAGATACCTTTTTTTCTTTCTTTTCTTCCTAGGACATTTTCCTATCTGTCCTAATGTGAACTGCTTAATAGAAAGCAGAATAGAGAATCAGAAACTCTGCGAGAGAAGGTTACTGAGAAAAGAGGATGGAGAGAGAAGCATGGATGCTGCCATATGCTAAAGGAGTCCTGGTCAGGAGAAGGAATAGGTAGGACAGAAAACAGGGCAGTGGGTCACAGCTCCCAGAAACCACAGAAAGCGTCTCACCACCTTTTCAGCCTTTTCAGTAAAGGACAAAGGAAACAGTGCATTGAATCTCTCTCAGCTCAGCAGCCTGGGACTTCTTCCACTTTGAGGGGAGAAAGGAGAAAAAAAAATAAGGGAGCCCACAGTTGCCAGGAATCATGAGTCCATGCGTGCAAGTTGGTATGACTGAGCCTTAGACCTCCCTTGCTCCTTCTCTGCAGTGTCTGCACTGCACACTACTCCCTCTGCTACTAAAGCCTTAGGGGAACGCTGTCCTCCCCACTCTGATAACTTCATCTCAGCTCCAGATCACAGCAAAATGCTAGTATTCTTCCTCTGCCATCTTCCTCCAAAACCAATGCTACGTTCCTGTAAAAATGATGGATGCAGGCATACAGAACAAGTCCACTGAAAGACTGCAAATGCAGATAATTTTTGAAGAGAACAAATACCGTACACTGTATGGCTACATCAGCAGAAAGGCCTCCTTTTTCCACAATTCCTTCTGCTGTTGAATGGCATATCGTGTTTTTACTACACCAAATAAACCAACTCCCTTCAGAACTTCCAAAATTTACCATATTTTTTGTTCACATTAAAGTTACACAGTATAGGCTTACTCCAATAAATATCTGAATTTCATCATGAATGCATAATACTTCAAAAGCCTCCTGGCTAAAACCTAGATTTCACTTTTATTGTTACTTTTCTAAAACTAAGTCAACAGAGTTGCTTGACAATGCCGAGTTCTATACCTATTTTGTCTTTGTTTGTAATCACAACAAAAAGTCATCCTCACAGCTGATTTCTCAGTACTTCCATGCAAAGTTTTGTACAATTTGCCCTTCCAAAAACCTAAATAACCTCCATGCTAAAATTAGCAAGATGACCTGGTCAGATTTTCCGGGATTTGCAGTTCACACAGTGTCACCAGTTACAGCTGTAATAAAGCATCTGATTAGATTCTTTAGAAAGAATGGAGATTAATTAAAAAAAAAAAAAGCAAACTGCTTCAAATAATCAACTTAACACTGAAAATATCTTGTATACCTTGCTTCATTATTTTGGCAACTTGCCATATGCAGGATTTTACCAAACTCTACTCTTATCTCTCCACCAATAGAGATAAGAATCATTGGTGACCCCCTATTTCACTTCCAAAAGTATATTTGAGTTTTTTAAAGGATTTCTTACATATATAAAAAACCGACACACGCAATGAAGATACTCTGAGCATCACTTTGATCATATCTTTATGTACATACAAGCTTTCCTCCTAGCCCCTCATACTTTTGCAGTCATATTTTAGTTTTCTAAATCAAGGGACTGTCAAATTCATGCCATTAAAAGCACCTGACCCCTTATACCATGTGAAAAAACTCAACTTTCTGTGAATTTGGAACATAACTTCCACCTGTCAGTATGTTTTGATATGTATTTTTAATATATTTTACATGTGTAAGTAATACAAGTATAGCAAGAGAGATATATGTAAAAGTAATAGTAAGGATGGAATTAAGCCATATGAGTTATATATGCAAGAACAGTCTGTGGCAAAGATGGCAGACATTTTAACAGAAAAACACATCTGGTGCCATAGAGTAGTGCCCTCCCTGGAGATCTGGCAACTGCAAATAGCCCATTAGGAAAACAAGTGTATTAACATTCAACAGAACTAAACAACAGTGCCTTCAGGCAGCAAGACCAAACGTGCAAACGCTTATCTCAAAGCTATTTTCTCCTTACTAATGCGTAACATAAAAGGAACTTCTTCATGAAGAGCACAGACAGCAAAGGTTCAAAGAGCTGGTAATGCCTTTTAAGCAGGCAGTCTGAATCTCTGATAATCTGACAGCATGCTGTCAATCTGCTTTTAGATGATCACCCAGGTGACTAGCAGTTAAGATATTAACTGCGACTTCTCTATTTTTACTGTAAGTGAAACTCAACTGTTCAACACTACTGCATTCAAAAAGAACACATATTTAACTCTCAATAGGCGTCAAAGGCCAGAGGGAAATAGCTCATTTGATACAACAGTCAGACCACATGTGCAGCTACTAAAAATAATGGACTTCATTTTCACCAAGTGCAAATTCAGCTTATTGAGGTGGCAGGGACAGAACCAAAGCGTTCATCTCACCAAAATCTATTTCATCATGCAAAATTAATTAAAAGTAGTGATTTTATGCCAATTTATTTCTTAAACTTTCATTTTAAATATCTGGCTATGTTGACAAGAGCATAGTTTTTGTTACAACACAGATCCAGAAACAACAGGTCTGGTAGTCTGCTTTAGAGAATACTTAGCAGAAGCTGACCTGAAATACCCAAGTCCACTCTAACTTGAAATCAGTATGCAACCAGACACCACAAAGCTTACAAGTAGCTGAAGCAAGTATCCATGTGCAAGATGGCACTGCATACTAATTACATCATGTTGTGAATTTACTGAATTAAAGTTTATAATAGGGACCAACTGACATATGTGGAGTGAATTAGGTTTAAGCAATAATGCAGGAAAAACTGAATAAAATGGATTTTAGTAGCCTACTGAGACAGAATCCTATAAATTTGAAGGCTTTATAATAACACAGTGTAAAGAAAATATTTAAAACATGAACAATATAGGCAAAACAAGTCATATAAGGGAAGGTGTGATGCTGTATTATAGAAGCACAACAACCCACCCTGTATCTTTCATTATCTCCCTGGTTCACAAGTTCCAGTTTCCCCTGAAGCAAGTTGTGTAAATACCAGAGATACTCCATATTTGTACTGCTTCTCTTTCAAACACTTTGCTTTGTTTAGCTTGGCTAAAGAGTAACTGCTCTTAAAAAGGTACTGTTTCACTAGCTAGCACACAGCGTAGGCAAAAGCATAATGCACAGCAAGAGACAATGAGTTTAGCAGTATAATGTTTCTAAGTAGGGTGCCATGGAGCACCACCCCACACACTAGTGTACGATCTGTCCTTGGCAAGCTTTTCAAAGGCCAAAAGAAGGACTTTACCTGCCAGCAACTACGTGATTTGAATAAGGATTTGCCGGAGGAATCTCCTTCCTATTACACTGCAGCACAGTAAACCTGGGTGTGAACTCAAGAACATCCTACTCCTTAAAAGTTATTAGTATAAGTCATATTTACTTGCATTTCTAGGCCTTGCTGAACCTTCTTTCCAGCTAAAAGAGGGTTAGTAAGAGTGCTGCAGAACTTCCTAATTACTGCTTTGCCCTAGATATAAGTGAAGCACTGACTCTGTTGCTGCTATTTTCGTTATAAACGGATAGTTCAGTAACACACTTTCTGGTTCACGCATATTGAAAGACATGTGACTTAATCCATGCAGTCTCATTGCTCTCTGGAACAGGTTGTCCATCTATGTACTTGGCTCTTTCCCTCCTTCAATTATAAGTTGCCTGCTAACATCACTGCAGGATAAGAAAACCTAACTACAACCAATTAACTCCTGCTTGCTGGAACAACTGAAGGAAACAGCTTCAGTTAGGAAGATGAAACATAGCAGGACATCAAGAGTGCTATAACAGCACCAAAGAAAAACACACTGAATCCTGAGGCATCTTGGAGAGTGGAAAATTATGTATCCCACAAAGTACCCGACATCTCAGAATTACAGAAAGAATTCACCTTTTCTGTACCGTTGCTGTAGGTTATATGATTGCTAGGCTACTTCAGTTTTAAAATCCATTTATTAATATTGCAACACTTGATAATATCACCGTACTTTTTGACATGGTATTAGATCTTTAAATGGTATCAGTTGCTGTGATAAGGATTCTGGCTTTATTCATAGTTTAAACTGGATTGGAAGGGGGAGGGGAATATCAGTCACCCTAACAGAATTAAGTATGGGGACAACACCCCAGGCACGACAGCCTAGGATCTCCAGCTAGACGGACAGTAAAAGAGGGGGAGTCAACAGCTCATCTGAAGCGCATTTACAGTCATGCACGCAGCATGGAGAACAAACAGGAGGAGCTGGAAGCTGTGGCAAGGCAGGAAAACTATGATATAATTGCCATCACAGAAACACGGTGGGACGACTCGCACGACTGGAGGACTACCATGGATGGCTGTAAGCTATTTAGATGGGACAGACCAGGAAAGAGAGGTGGTGAGGTTACTCTCTATGTCACAAGAGGGTTTTGACTGTATAAAACTCAGTAATAGCGATAATAAGGTAGAGCATTTATGGGTTAAACTCAGTGGTGTGCGTGGTAACCCAGATATTGTGGTGGGAGTCTGCTATCGGGCACCCAACCAGGATGAACAGACTGATGAGCTCATCGATAAACACCTAGGAGAAGTCTCACCATCACGTCTCATCCTCCTTATGAGGGATTTCAACCTCCCAGATGTCTGCTGGAAGTACAACACGGCAGAAGGAAGCAGTCTAGAAGGTTCATAGGGTGTATGGAAGACAACTTCCTAACACAGCTGGTGAGTGAACCAACTAGAGAGGGTGCCCTGCTGGATCTGCTGTTTGTGAACAGACTTGGCCTCGTGTGGGAGAGGTGACAGTTGGAGGATGCCTGGGGTGCAGTGATCATGAGATGATACAGGTCTCGCTTCTTGGGGCAGTGAGGAGAGGGGTCAGCGAAACTGCCACCCCGGACTTCCGAAGGGCAGACTTTGAACTCTTCAGAAGGCTGCTTGATCAAGTTCACTGGGAGGTGGCTCTAGAGGACAAAGGGGTGCAAGAGGGCTGGATGCTCCTCAAGAAGGAAATCCTGGCGGCACAAGAGCAGGCCATCCCTGTGTGCTGTAAAACAAGTCAGCATGGAAGAAAACCAGGTTGGCTGAGTAGGGAGCTTTGTAGCGATCTCAGGAAAAAGAAGAAAGTTAATGAGCTTTGGAAGAGGGGGCAGGATCGCAGGAGGACTACAAGCGTGAGGTGAGATTGTGTAGGGATCAGAAGGGCTAAAGCCCAACTAGAACTTCAACTGGCTGCTTCGGTCAAAGACATTAAAAAGAACTTTTTCAAATACATCAACGGCAGCAGGAAGACAAAGGAGACTCTCCCTGCCTTGCTGGGTGCAGAAGGGACAGTAGCAATGAGGGATGAGGACAAGGCAGAGGTACTCAACGCCTTCTTTGCCTCGGTCTTTAACTCCAAGGAGGAATGTCCTGGGGATATCCAGCCCCCTCAGCTGGAAGATAGTGGGAATGAAGCTGCAGCTGTTCGAGAGGACTTGGTTAGTGACCTGCTTGGCCAATCAGACATACACAAATCCATGGGGCCAGACCAGATCCATCTGAGGGTTTTAAGGGAACTGGCAGATGTTCTCACCAAACCCCTTTCCCTCATCTACCAGCAGTCCTGGCTGACTGGGGAAGTGCCGCTAGACTGGAGGTTGGCAAATGTTACACCCATTTACAAGAAGGGTCGGAGGGAGGATCCAGGGAACTACAGGCCTGTCAGTCTGACCTCGGTACCGGAGAAGGTCATGGAGCAGATCATTTTCAGTGCTATCGTACAGCACGCGCGGGACAACCCCAGTCAATATGGGTTCACTGGCTGGATGGGTAAAGAACTGTGCTGCTGGGCCCAAAGGGTTGTGGTAAATGGAGTTAAATCCAGTCGGAAACCAGTCATGAGCGGTGTAACCCAGGGTTCAGTGCTGGGTCCAGTCCTGTTTAACATCTTTATCAATGATCTCAATGAAGGCATCGAGTGCACCCTCAGCAAGTTTGTGGATGACACCAAGCTGGGTGAAAGTGTGGATCTGTTTGAGGGAAGGGAGGCTCTACAGAGGGATCTGGACAGGCTGGATCGATGGGCTGAGACCAACAAGGTCTCAACAAGGCCAAGGGTAGAGTCCTGCACTTGGGACACAACAACCCCGTGCAGCGTTACAGGCTTGGGGAAGAGTGGCCGGAGAGCTGCCTGGCAGAGAAGGACCTGGGGGTGTTGGTTGCCAGTGGCTGATTATGAGCCAGTAGTGTGCCCAGTTGACCAAGAGGGCCAATGGCATCTTGGCCTGTATCAGACACAGCGTGGCCAGCGGGAGCAGGGAGGTGATTGTGCCCCCGTACTCAGCACTGGTGAGGCCGCACATCGAGTGCTGTGTTCAGTTTTGGGCCAGTCACTACAAGGAGGACATTGAGGGGCTGGAACAAGGCTGGGGAGGGGGCTGGAGAACAGGCCCTATGAGGAGCCCCTGAAAAAACTGGAGTTGTTTAGCTTAGAGAAGAGCAGGCTGAGAGGAGACCTCATCACTGTCTACAGCTACCTGAAAGGAGGTTGTGACGGAGCGGATGCTGGTCTCTTCTCACAAGTGACAAGTGATAGGACAAGAGGAAATAACCACACGTTGTGCAAGGGGAGGTTTAGACTGGATATTAGGAAGAATTTCTTCACTGAGAGAATGGTCAGGGACCACTTAGGGACATGGTTTAGTAGGGAGTCAGGCACGGTTGGACTCAGTGATCTCAGAGGTCTCTTCCAACCTTATGACTCTATGATCCTATAATTCGAATGACAACATCTATGTTTTAATCTAGTTCACAAACCCTATCAAACTATAGCAGGCTATGACCCACATGATAGCAATACAACTAATAAAAGTAAAATAGATGAGACTATATTTCATAGATGAATTTAATTTCGAAATGAATGATACTGTTGAATACGAGAGCCAAACCAGGATTTCCACAAACTAGACTTTATGAAAAGCCAATACGCACTTGGTATTTTCAAATCATCACACTGTCTGTGAGGAGCTTACCAGCCTTTCATTAATGTTCATGGAGAGCTAGTTTCAATAAAAAGGGAATTAAATTTTACTTTCCTGTCAGCAACCAAACATTTCATAGTAATTGCTCCAGCCTTAAAGTTCAAAGAATTTTCAGGAAAGTTAGCATTATTTCAGGCAAAAATAATTCTCACCTATAACACCACCTACTGTATGTAGAACACAATACAAAATGTCATCTCCTCCACTCTATTCCACAATGCTTCTCTTTTCGCTTTTCCTCATGTTCAAACCCTCACCTCCCACCTAGGAGCATCTGTGCAATCTCTCTGTCTACATATATGTGTGTCATTTAGAAATAAGAGTCAGAGGAGAGTGAATATCTACTCTCAGTGATTCATGTTTCAACTCAAAATAATTTCTGTCTCTTTCTCTCTTCTTTTTATCATCCTACAGAATTTGTTTTCCACAAATCTAAGGATATTCAGATTCACTGTGCTTGTTCCAAACTGCAATACAGATCATATCTCTTGTCCTATTGATGTGGAACGGTACAGAAAAAAACCCCAGCATACTGTGAACTTCAGCCTCAGTGGTCTATACTATATGTGTGAGCATGAGTGTGTGTGGACAAAGTACAAGGAAGATGCAACAAAAACAGCACAAAGCATTATTAGATAAATCCCACCTAATTCACTTCTTCGGCAAGGCTGAAGGAATCGAAGGAGCAGGGTTTGACATCTATTTTCATATTGTATGAAAACAAAATTCTTTATGTCCAAACAAGCTTTCTGGCTCATACAAAATTGTCTCTATTTTTATTCTAACATAGGTATAAAAGAAAATGGTTTCCCAGTGGATTTGGGGGTTTTTTTATTGCCCCATAGCTCTTGTTCAGCAATTGGATAAAGGCTGAGCTTCCACAGAATAGATGAGAGACTTCCAACCCAATGAAAGGGCTCAAAATCACAAGCATTAATGAAATCCCATGAAAATAATCCACAATTATTATTATTTCACCATAAATACAGCATTCAAAAATTAAAAGTTCACAGAAAATGTAATAACACAGATGTTATCACTTGGTAAAAGAAACCAATATTTAAAACAAACAAATGGACAGAATGCTCCTAAACTATGTTCCTTATCAACTGGGCTGTGTAACCTCAATTACATCTAGCTGTGTGAACTCTTATTTGACAGGATAATAGAGTTTAGGATGTGGTCCCTAATCAAAGAAAATTTGCAAAAGGAAGTACAATACCACCAGGAGACATCAGCCTTCCAGTATTCTCCAAATCTATAATGAACTAAATTACACTCAAATTATTATGTTGCTGAAGATGACATTTTATGGGGTAAATCACCAAACCAAGGTGAGGGCCACCTGCAGATAATAATCACTGCAAGGAACAGAATATCAGTCTTACTGACCAGGCTGATTTCAAATACAAGTCATTATAGTCTTCATACCCATATTTTTCTTTAATTTCATTTCAATTTTACCAATGCACTTCAACAGAAGTGGCTGTAGTTATTTCTATATTTGAAGATCATTAGGTATTGTGGAGTCTACTACAATGAACAGCTTATATAAAAATTTGCCCTAATGAGAATCTAAGAAATTAGATGTTATTCTCATTGTCAACCCCACATAAATTAATTAATGGGCAAACATTTAAATAAAATAATAAAAATCTCCAAGATCCATTAAAGAGGCTCTCTATTCTTTCATTATAAATATTTTCCAGTGTTGTGTCATTTTTTTTAAAGTAATAGAATTAGAGTAAGAAGGACAGAAAGCACCAAACTAGTTAAAAAAAAAAAATCCCTATTAAGATTTTCACACACATAAAAAAAATCACTCATACTACGTTTAAAGCATCTAAGTTGGAATTTTCAGTTACATTCAACCAGTTAAATATATAAGTATATATATTTGCAACTGCTTACAACAGTGACAACTGCTCCCTGACAAAGCTAAGTATACATACAGTACTGTACATTCCAGTCTCATTCCAAAAACTGCACTCTCAGACAAACCCACATAGTTAATATGAAGATTCCTATGATGAAAAGCAAGACTTTTTCATACCTGTTCACATGAACGGAACATTCAGTCTGTACTTATAAAACCACAGATAAAGAATACCTACCCTGCATTATTACTGACTGCTGTTAATCCTTTTACTCCAGTCTTCAGTAAACCCCCAATGAGGTTTTCGGGGATCCCACACAATCCAAAACCTATGTACAATAACAGAAAACTGAATATGTAACAAGTGTTTGAAAGAACAGAGATTAATCAGACATTTGAGAATGTGCAGTTTCATTAAAAATCTTTTCTGAACAGAACAAGCTCCTTAGTTGACTAAATAAACCAAAACTGCCAGAAAGAGTTGCATCCTCATACTGGAACCTCCCAGGCACTAGATGCTTCCCAGTCTGGATGAAAGCATTTAACCTTCAGAGATCTGTTTACACACAAAGGATCTTTGGAGAAGAGGTCCAGGACCTTGGCTCTCCTGATGTGTGTCCTAAACACGGTACTCATTATTCCTTCTTCTCTTTCTACCAACTAACTTTCAGGTCCTTGCTGCACATAACAATATCAAACGAGAGAAGCAAGGAGTCTTCCCGCACAGCTTAGCCTATAATTAGGTGATAAAAATCTTGAAATCCTAATGTTCTTGGGAAGATGTGTAATTGGAAGCATAGGAACCAGAATCTCCACCCACATCGAGGTGCCTCATACTCCTACCTCTTACATAAGAACCCAGTATAGCTAAAGTGAAATTCCATCCCACATTTGAGGCACCTAAATCTTAGGCCAGGCTCTAACACTGCAACTACCATTTCCTTCCCAGCCATTTAGCTTCAGATCTTAAATACAATTCTTCCTAGAAGGCATTTTGCCTCGTTACACATCTCCAATGAGGTTTTCCATATTTCACAACACTACGTTCATTACTTCTTCAATACTAAAAATAACTTATAACCTACTTTTCTTCTAGCAGTCTGAAAATCATGAAACTGTGGAAATCATCTAGAATACTGAAGACCTCAAGTCACAATGAAGGTCAGTATGACACAACTTCCTGGCTGTTCTGGAAGTGCTCACATAACTATTTAGTGTAAAGCAGATAAGCACTATCTTCCCTTCCTACAGCCAGGAACAGGTTAGGTGATTTTTTCAAGGTCACTGAGACCCAGTGAACAGGCAGATATAGAATACGGAGAATGCTACCATAAAAATACTCAATCCAAATTTTATTTATTTACCATATGAAATAAAAATGTTAATTCGAAAGAGCCCAAGTAGATTTTCGGCATTCAAACTGGCACGAGTAAAGTCTAAACTTCACTAGTTAGGAAAAAAAATCTAATGATTTTCCTGAGGCTTTTTCCCTTCTCTGACAAAATGGGAATTTCTAACTGAAAATCCCCTTATTAGCAGAGCAGGAAATCACTTGTTTAAAATACTCATAACAAGTATACGGATTCTTAAATTAGTTAAAGGTAGAAGGATAAAAAGTATGACATTAATAGATCACGTGAGCGCATCCATAAAGACTTTAAATATTTACCACCAACAAGTACAGTTGCCCCATCAGGTATATCTTTTACAGCTTCAACAGAATCAGTATAAAACTTCGTGTTGCGATGACAGCTGGTAGAAAAATAGCATCCACAAATCTGGAATAACATTAAAAGAAATAATTGAATTAATAAAAAGCATTATAAAGTAGTTTTATAATGATAGCCATCCCTCTGGCTAGATAAGGGTAAAAACACATAACAAAGATATTGCTACTGTAAACAGTAAACATTGGAGGCAGGAAGATATGGGTTCAGGTATCCAAAACAACAACTCTATTGTCTCTCTATCCTCTGCATCACCCATGTTTTATGGAATTCATACACATCATGAAGGCTTTAAGCTTCATATGAGCTGCACTGATTTGACAATATCCAAACAGATTTTCAATTTCTGAAATACATCCTCAGCTGATGACGAATTATGACCTACTGTGAACAGATTCACAAATGTAATTTCTCAGCACAAGTCACAGGAATCCAAAGACTGCTCTAACCTGTATATTTCTACTTGTAGCTTCAAAGATATCCAGACACAAAACACAACCACACAACAGACACAAAACAACAACATCACAAAATCTGAGTGGAGACCAAGGAATAATATGAAGTACAGTGCTGTGCTGGCAGTATAATAAGCAAGGACTCCCTTCAACAGAGTGAAGCTTCTTCCCCCAGCTTTCTAACACAGTTTTAGAACTCTTAGTGTTGTTGAGGAATAGCCCAGAATCAGGGAGACTCAACAAACTGATGAAACAGCAAGGGCAAGAGGAAAATCAATACAAATCCCACCCCTAAATCTAGAGTTCAGAGTGCAAAGCCACCACACATCATAACTCATCTATTATTTTCTTAGGTCTCAGTTACCCTAACCTTTCTCTTTTCCTTCATTTCCCACTAACAGTACCATGCATTAATACTAACCAAGTACTGCCAAGGCATCAGGAGCAATTAATATTTATGTCATTATACTGACAGTCTCCATAAACTGAGAGTATCTGGAAGTTAAAATACTACCCACTGGTGTTTCCACTCGTAATTTGGTAGGAGGACTGAGAAATTTTGAACTAGGAAAGGAGAAAAAATGAGTAAATAAATAATAAACAAGCTTATCTACACACGTTTTAAGGACGATACCCTAATTCTTCCCTAAACAGCTTCCTTAAGATCCAGTTACAAACACGGCAGTATTTTCTAGCTGAGTTTCAAGACTATACAAACTGCCTTCTTTATAAAATTAATGCTAAATTCTACTAAATATTAAGAAAACCTTTCTGAATGTAGGCTTATGTCTCTCTCAGTGGGTCATAAGGAACAGTGCCAGCTGAGGACAAGTAATAGACCCTTCCCCATGCTCAGTTTATTTCAGAAATATTTTTTTGTCACAATAAGACTGCAAAGCGCATCTGCTTTCGTAGCATTCAGTAGGCAAGTGACAAACTGAGAAGTGCTGGCATCCTCAGGAGCTGCAGTACAACAGGGCTGCAAGCAGGCACAAGGACCAGGTCTGGAGGGAGGCCAGCCCACTGTTGTGTCCCAGTATCTACATATAGGAAAATATTTTAAAAAAGCCACATGGTACCTTTTCTTTAATTTACCCATCTGCCTGTAACAGTTGGGAAGAGTAGAGCAGCACGTGTTATATGTACGCATACCCAGGGTAGATGTCTCTAATGAAGCCATCTGCCCTTTGGCATTAAATATGTTGGTTTCAGTCCCTTTCTCACCCACTCTGCTGCTTGAGAGCAACAGCCTTTCAGGGAGCTGAGATGCCTGGGATCACCCACCCTCCCCTACCCATCAGGGCAGCTAGCTAAGACCTCAGGAGCTAGCTGCAATTCCAGCAGCCCAGGTTTAAGAGGGAAGTGACAAAGGAACAGATGAATTCACAGAATGATCAACAAAATCGAAGAAAAGTTTATAGAAGTGCAAAACAGAACTTAGCAAAACAAAGACTGAAAGAGAGATGATTATTTGTCCATAAAGACATCAAGAAGAGTAAACGTGGGCATGAGAAGGAGAGCAGATGATCTGTTTCAACCAAAATAAAGTAAGCAAAGCAACAGCAACTATTCTGGCTGAAGAGACAAAAAAATAACTCAGCTATGGTTTTATGTGGGCTGGAAACCATTAGAACATAGATTCATAAAATGGTATGGATTGGAAGGGACCTTATAGCCCACCCAGTTCCAGCCCCCCTGCCATAGGCATGGACACCTCACACCAGACCAGACTGCTCATCCATCCAACTTGGCCTTGAACACTTCCAGGGAGGGAGCATCCACACCTTCTCTGGGCAACCTGTGCCAGTGTCTCACCACCCTCAGCGTGCAGCGTTTCTTCCTAATGTCATACCTAAATCTTCCTCCTTCCAATTTAAAGCCATTCCCCCTCGTCGTATTGATGAGGACTGACAGCTGCCTCCCCGCGGGGACAGCAAAATGAGCCCTGCGTGCCCGCGAATTAGAAGGTTCTCCCCTGAGGAGCAGTCACGGCTCCAAGCCTTATAACGTTCAAGAAGCATTTGTCCAACACCCTCAGACACCCGGTGTGAATGTTGGGGCTGTCCCGTGCAGGGGCAGGAATGGGACTGAATAATCCTTGTGGGTCCCTTCTCAGGGTCCACGGTTCTACGATTCTATGGCCGGGGCTCGCCCTGGCCACCCCGGAGAAACCCAACCCGGCGGGGGCAGCAGTTGTGGGGAAATAAATTAAACCCGCGAGATCAGCTTCCCTCCCGCTCCCACAAAGTCACCGCAGCCCAACCCGCACGGGGCCGCGCTCTGCCCCCCCCCCCCCTTAATCTCCTCCTCCTCCTCCCTCCCGCCTTCCGCGGGCCGAACCCGCCACGTTCGTCGGGAAAAGCGGCACCAAGGGCATTACTTCTCCGCGAGCAGCGCCAGCCCGGACACCTGCGAGGCACCGCGCCCTGCCAAGGTCACGGCTGCCGCGGGGGCAGAGGGGGGAACAGCGCCCGAGCGGCGGAGCGGGGGCCCCCGCCCTTACCCCGGCCCCGGCGCCGCGGGGAAGGAGGATGCGGCGGCCCAGGGGCGGCAGCAGGAGTTTGAACGCCGCCATCTTCGCGCTGTCGGGGAGCGGAGCGGAGCGGAGTGAGCGGTGGGCGCGGTGTCCGGGAGCGGCGAGCGGGAGGCTTGGCGATGACGCCCGGTGACGTGGGAGGGGCCCGGGGCGGGGCCATGCGTCGCGGAGGGGCCGGGTGTTGGCGGCCCGTCACGCCTAAGTCATAGACTCGCTGTATTGCAAGAGCTTTGAGATCATCGAGTCCCACCGCACCTGTCTGCTTCGAAACCACATCCCTTGGCATCATCATTCCGCGCGCCTGACAGCTTCCAGGGCGCGGCAGTACCTGGGGGTCTGGGGGAGAAGGGAGAGCTCCTGCAGCAAGACCTGGGTTCGTTTTTTTCCAGATTTGCTAATTTTTTTCCTGGCAATTCTGACTGAAATTACAAATTACAATGCAGAACTTGGTACTCCAGAGCATCTCTTTTCATCCGCAGTCTGCGGACTTGGGGTGCTGGCTGATGAGAAACTCAGTGTGAGCTGGAGAATTGGGTCTGTGTGAACCTCATAAGGTTGAACAAGGCCAACTACAAGGTCCTATACCTGGGTCGGGGCCACCCCTGGGTTCAGTACAGGATGGGGGACAATGTGATTAAGAGCAGCTCTGCAGAAAAGGACTTGGGGTGCTTGCTGATGAGGAACTCAACGTGAGCCAACAATGTGCACTCGCAGCCCAGAAGGCCAACCGTGTCCTTGGCTGCATCACAAGAAGTGCGGCCAGCTGATGGGGGAGGCGATTCTGCCCTTTGCTCCACTCTCGTGAGACCGCACCTGGAGTACTGGGTCTGGTTCTGGAATCCCCAATGTAAGAAGGATATGGAACTGTTGGAGCAGGTCCAGAGAAGGTTACAAAGATGATCCGAGGGTTGGAGCACCTCTGCTATCAGCACAGGCTGAAAGAGTTGGGATTGCTCAGCCTGGAGAAGAGAAGGCTCTGGGGAGATGTCATAGCGGCCTTCCAGTGCCTGAAGAGGCTACAGGAAAGCTGGGGAGGGACTTTTTACAAGGGCATGTGGAGACAGGATGAGGGGGAACGACTTTAAATTGGAAGGGGGAAGATTTAGATCAGACATCAAGGAGAAATTCTTCATGCTGAGGGTGGTGAGGCACTGGCAGAAGTTGCCCAGGGAAGGTGTGGATGCCCCCTCCCTGGAAGTGTTCAAGGCCAGGCTGGATGGGGCCTTGAGCAGCGTGGTCTGGTGGGAGGTGTCCCTGCTCATGGCAGGGCTTTGGACCTGGATGGGATTTAAGGTCCCTTCCATTCCAAACCATTCATGATTCTATGCTGTTTAAGTTCCACAGATTAACAACTCAGATGCACCACCTGTCAGGCTAATGTGGCTTAAATTTCTGTTCTAATGCTTTGTGACTGAGGACTAACATCACAAGAGTTAAAGTAAGGACAGAGTCTTGGAATGGTTAAGTTTCTGAAGCCTAGACCTCAGGGTGAGCCAGGCTTCGGTAAGCACATGCACACGGGGTGCTTAGATGCTATGTTTGGATTGGAAAATGTTACGAGAATAGATGTATACTTGTTTAAGCAGCCACGTGATGTGAACTGTTGGCATTTCTGCTGCTGTTAGAAGGCAAATTCAAAGCATGCCTCCACTATTATTTATGCTTTCTAAAAATACCCCAGATGATCAGTGCATGCCCTAACAATGCCCAATGGAACAGAAGAATTCACAGAAAATGTGAGAAGCTGTTTAGATGCAGGAAAAGAGAAAATCCCCTGACGCACATGACAGAAGGTCACTCTTCTTGCAGGTCACGCTGCTCCTCATCTTGTTTCCAGGCTGTCTCCAAAGACCTGCCCGCCTCACTATGGTTAACTATCGTGGTATGAATACTCAGCAGGATGATTGGCTGCAAGGAGGCCAAAGTTTTAAGAGTGCACTGCCAGTCTCTGAAGTGTTTTGTGCATACCAAATCCATTTTATTTGGAGCGCTGGTTCAGCCTTGCAGGTGCTAGATCATGGCACCCACAAGCAGGAATCAGCTCTGTCGCAGCGTCCCCTGCCATGTCACTCTCACATTTTAAAAGTTGGTGGTACCTGTAGTTCAGGTGTCAGTGAAGTGTGGTTGGGTTTTTTTTCTAGGTATTCACTGTATTTAGCTAGTTCCAGCTGTAAAAAGCTACGAATTACAGGGGCCTAGTGAACTGAAAAAGAAAATAACAGCACAGCTTGTATTCTTCCAGGGCTAAGGACCAGCAGAAAAGTTTCACAAGACTGGGTTTCTGAACATCAGTTCCACCTATATTGAATATAAACAAGTAAATTTATTAAGTCACTTTTTCTTTCATGAAGAAATTTATCTAAGCATTGAAAAACTTGTCTGAAAGAAGTTTATTCTCTTCAGTTCAATAAATATCTTCCTTTAAATCAGCAGCATGCATTCTTAAACTTATTAAATCATTCACTCTTGTTACATGCCCAGCTAGCATTTGTTTTGCCTGGGGTTTGGATTGTGTGGGGCTCCAACAGCATTCCTCCTTGCAGGCGGGAGAAAGGGGACCAAGTGCATGTTATAGGTATAGTGCATGAGTATTAGTAACTCCTTGGAATACCTATTATGCAAAACTGGCAATTCTACTAATATAAATTACGTTCTGAACTAGGAAGTAAAGAGGATATAACTTTTCTTATCAAGTGCTATGGATTATCTAAAACCAAAATTATTAAAAAAAAAAAAATGAGCAAGGTCCATGTGCTTTGGACTGCAAGCCTCTTATTTTGGCTTATACAATCTCCAGACATGACTGAATGAGTACATACAATAATCTGTTCTGAAGTTGTTTATAAAGGATAGTAGATCATGTACATGGTTTTATTTTTTTAAAGTTGTTTTAAAACTCTTCACACAACATGGACTGCAACTAAGCAGCCAACACAAAACAAGCCTCTACAGTGATCAAGAATATTTTTAATATTATCTTATTTTGTTCATTGATGTAAATCACATAACAGTAGTAGCATGCAAGTCAAACACTTGAGCAGCATTTACAAATAAGTAGTGGGACATTTTTGAGCCCTTAGTGCCAAAACCAAGTCAGCAGGTATGCATTCTGTAGCTGCCACAGGTTAATCATTATATATACCATATAACCCCAGTTTACTTACACACTACCAAGCATAATAAGACATCAAAGTCAGCACTACAATACAGTCAAGTGACATTTCCTAAAGGAGCCATTAAAGCATTAGCAGATAGGCAGATAAGCAGGCATCCAGTACTGGGTGAAGAACCACAACTCTGAGACAAACAAGTTTGTTTCTAGACAAAGTTCTTAAAATCTGTTTATATTTGACCCAGATTTTAGCTAATTAAAATCTAGCAATTTGCCTTTCTTTCAGTTCCATTGGAATTTGGCAAGAAAATTAAGTTACTGAGGCTTGAAAAACACGTGGAGCCACAGAGAAGGGAAATCTCATTAAACTACACAGCAACTAGAACACAGATAGAACACCTGAACTTACCTCCAACATGTAAATAGGTTCCAGTTCTAGAATAAGAGGTTGGTGTTTAAGTACTTCTAGTGTAAATAAAAATATTAAAATATTTTTATATTAGTCATTTAAAAGAACTTTTAACTCACCTTTGGATAAAGTAGAATGAACTTGATTCCCTTGATAGGGGACGGAAAGTCAAAGAAAATTGAATTATTTCATAGCATCTAAATCATCCTGCAAGAATGGAGTACTATAGGGAAAACACAAAGGAAAGATAAAAAACTTATGATACGGACCTAAAGGCATTAGACAATTATAAATATATTCCATCTGAGAACATAAAAATAGTTATAAGCTCCTGCACAATACATACAATAATTTTAAGATGGATTCACGGTGTTTATAGGCAGTATATTTAACTATTAAAAACAGAAGGGCTGCCACTTGAATCAGCAAGGGTTACGCTAACAAGCCATGTCAACATAAATATGCAACTTATTAACAAGGTTCAGGTGAAAGGAAGGTCATCACAAGGAAAAATGGATATTTACAGGTCTCATGAGAACTATACATGTTAAAAACCAGCAGGGATTTGGCAAATGAAATTAATTTATACTTACTATATATACTTAATTAAACATAAATACCAAAAGAAAAATTGAATTGGAAAACAAACCCAAAACCATTCCATCTTCTTGACACTTATGGAAATGTAAAGCAAATAACAGAACCACAGAGCTAGTATCTTTGAAGGAAAGAACTTGTGGAGCTGTTGAGGAATCCCTTTGCGAGCAAACCCTGGCATCATTTTCCTTTCACAATCCTAAGGTTAAGATCAAAGGCACTACCAAAGTACAAAACGATCTTGAAGCTACTTAATAAGAAAGAATCAACAACTGTTTTGCAAGAGCAGTTCTTAACCTGTGAAGGACCTTTTAAGCAAACAATAGAAAGTCAACAAATATTTTTTGTTACAGTGAATATCATAGTAGAATATAGGAGCTCACCTAATTGAAAAGAAAAGAAAAGAAAAGAAAAGAAAAGAAAAGAAAAGAAAAGAAAAGAAAAGACTTTCTGACCACTGCAAATGCTGTGCCTCAGCTCAAACCCACAACATTTACAAGGTGTAATTATGCAGAATTTAAAATTCTGTGTCATTTTTGTTTAAATAGAATCACAAAGTCTGTTTGCAACTCGTGTTCATTTTTGTATATTGCATATTTAGCAACTGTCATCATTATTTTCTAAATTAGTTACGTGTAATAAACTTCAACAACAACAGTTCTGGAGAAAGGATAAGTGACTTATCATTCCTTTACAGCAGTAGTGAGGAAAAACCAAAATGCAAAACCTTTTTCAGCAGATATTTGCAGACAGCTGCACAAGGTCTGTATGTTTGTGTATTCATATGTATGGAGGTTTGTGTCAATTCTTATTCAGAAAATGCTACTAATCTTTTATTCCTACTTTTTGCCCAGAATTTTTTGCTGCAGGAATGCAACAGAACAGGAAAGCATTCCCCTCCCCTCTGCCTCCACTGGCCAAGCTGAAACCATGGGATTATTTTACACTCTATACCAAGAATGTTGTAACAGAGTGAAGGTAAACATAACAAAAGAGACTACAGAAACAATGAAGTGCAAACAGAAATCCTGAGCAGCTGTCACACTGCGTGTCAGTTCTTGTTCATGTCAATTCACTGCCATAACAGGCTTTTGCAAATTCTGCAAGGTAATGTCACACTAATAAGCTGCACGGGGTACTTTCAAACAAACCTCATCGGCAACAGAATGTACATTAAACTCAGCACCTCTGGGGACTTTCAAAACTACTAGTGAAGAAATCTTTCTCCTTACATTTGAAAACAAACTTACAGGAACAAATACAGAGTCTTAAGCTAATAATGCAGAAATGTGTTTGCAGACACTGTACAGAGTAAACAGATCACACACACACATACACCACGCCCCATACCTCACTACAGCCAGTGCTGTTCAGTAAGATTACAGGACAGCTGCCAGAGTTGGAAATGAAGAAAAGCAACACCTGCTTGGTCTGCAAGTTTCGCCTGTAACTCCAGTTTCCTCTTTGAAAGTTTCCTCTTTGAAACTTGGACTTCGCCATCCATTTCATGGGTGTGGAGCTTAATTGGCAAGCACTGTTTCTTGGCTACAGAAGTCTGACATGCAAACTCGCATATGCAATCAAAGCCTTTGTAATTATTTTGTCATCCACTCACGTGGGAGCCAATTCCTTGTGCGCGCTGACGAAACAGTCTCAAACTATTCTTATGAGTTGTTGTGCCTAATTCCTGTAGTCCATCCAGCTGATGGAGGAACAGCAATCTGGCGTTCCGAATGCCTTCCCCCTGCAGTTGCTTGGTTAATATTCTCAATGGTCCAAAACTTATACATCTAATAGGAAATGTAGACAGCCTTTCCCTGTAACATTTCATTTCACAGATGCAATCAAATGGACAAGGGAACTAGTAAGGAAGGTAAGTCAACTTTCACATGGCATATATGGCAAAATATGAAACTTAGGTTGTTAAACTTTTTATAAGGTGATTTAAAATTAAGCCCTACCCTTCATTCATCCATCTTTTTTAAAGACCTCTTTAGAATCAGTTAGTCTTAGAATATCAGGTTTTCCTTCAGCTCTCCCCCAGTTTTGGTAAAGTGTATGTCTACTTTAAATCTGGTTCTACAAATGCACACTCAGAAGGAGCTTGGAAGCCCCTCAAGCCTAAGCAGTAGGTTTCATGCATTTACAAGCACACAGATGCTCGATGTAAAGCTTTCGGGGCTTTTGCTCTCAATTTCACCAACTCCAAACATCTTGTCAAAGACACAGATGGTTTATGTCAGGGACCAGTTAGAAGCTATACCCTAACATTTCCCCAGAGACTTCCATACTCTGCTATTGGGGTTTTGCAGAGTTTCAGAAAACACAACCATTTCACATTGTCGTCCTTACAGGAAAGTATCCCCATTAAAAGCTGGACTACACCGAGCACACCAGTGACACCCTGTGGCATCCTGCTGAACTCTCAAATTGAAAAGGTTTACAACAGTTCTGTACTTCCTCCAGCACCAAGGCCTGTCCTCACTTAAGACCGCACGTGCCAGTGAGGTGCTAGTTCTGTAGAAAAGTACTGGTTGAAACTACTTACTACAGGAATAGCAAAAGAGGATCTCAAACTCCCATGTAATTTTAAATTGCCTCTAGAATGCATAATTAATGTGACTCTAGGTTATTTGTCCAAGCAATAAACATGATGCTTTTGTAGGTATAATTTTGGTACAATCCAAGGGAATTAACAGTATAAAACCTCATATGGTGGCAGAAAACTTTACTAAAAGCCAGATAAAGGTTCTCTGAGAATAAGTTACACATTACAGTTTTAGAAGGAAATTACAGTCGTAGATAATAGCCACCCAGATCAGCTTGGTGATCCAACTGCAGACTGCCTGTCAGCATTCAGGTAAATGAGCTGACCTTACACACAAAACCATTGAGGATGGGGAATATGCAACTAGGGACATGAAACTGGTGACTTGTTTGACCAAATGACATTACTTCTGTGTTAGCTAGAAGTCAACTGCGAAACAATACCTTGAATTACATACACAGTAATCTGTAGCAGTTGGAGACTGAGGTGAGGATTGCTGTAATCAAATTCTCTCAGACCAACCATTCAGGATGCCATACATGAGATGTGGCAGGCACAGGCATTCTTCTGGATGAAGGTATCCTCAGTACACACTGTTCTTTGATCATTAAGCATACAATAGAAAAACACAGGTTTCCTTGCCTGTTGCACATAAACCATTTCATTCTAGTATAGAAGATTCTACCCTGAAACTTGCTTTTTTGAAAAGCAATTACTTCAGCTCTGCCCTAAGCAGCAAGATGCAGTCATTATTTGTCACTGTCTAATGGTCCCTTCTTCTAGGAGGATCACTTAAAAGAGTGATCCCTTAAAAAGAGTGATCACTTAAAAAGTTCAGTGCATGCTACTTCAAAAAAAATAAAACTTCAAAATTATCGTGTGTGTTCAGGAACTATTTAAATGAAAATTGGGTACAAAGTTGTCTCAGTTGCAGGTGACCACATTGTAAGAAAGCTGCCGCTCTCTATGTTGTCAGGGAAGCATCTGAACTGTACAGAGAGTAGAAAGCAAGTAGAATAAGAACAGTTATGCAAGTTTAGGCAAACAAAAATATTACACAACTACACTATCAACTAATAACTGGCACTCATATGCCTCTCCAGAATAAATACATTTCACTTCTATTGACACAAAGGTAAAATTCCATTACAGATCACAGTTATGCCCCAATTTCACATTTGCCATCAACAGTATGAATATCAAATGTTCTAAGTTAGATAAATTTCAGGCTGAATACATAGCCTTATTTTAAGAGGACTGACTGTATTTGACACTTCCTTATTCAGTGCCATGATACTAACCGCTATTACAGTGAATTCTGGAAATCATTTTATGGAGCTTAGTCCCACAAACAGGAACGAAGTCTTTGATAACTGTTTTGCACTTTCTTAGCATTATTCTGAATAAATTCCAGTTTTATACCCCTTTCCCAGCAATTGCAAAGCCACACGGTAAAAGACAGAGAAAGAATATGCATCTGCCTCCCTGAATCCGAGGGATATTCAGCAGGTGATACCATAATATTGATCATCTTCCTTAAAGATATTAGATACAACAAAGTCATGAAGCTCAAATACAATAAATAAATACCCTGGTTTAATAGTTCATGTGTATAGATACAGGGTTTTTTTGGCTTATTTTCAAACCCAGAAATATTTACTCCAAAGAACAGTGATGAAAGACACGTGAAGGACCAAGTATTCTAAACCACATTGTAATATATATGGTTTCTCTCAACTGTTTATGTAAATAGCATTACTTATAATCCTCAGCTAACACAGTTTATGATGCAAGTTTGACATCAAAGACTAAGTGCAACAATCTAGTCATTCCTGAGGCAGCTCTGACCAGCTGAATCACAAAACAGACTGTGAAGATCACACATCCCTTCAGTTTGCCTCTTTGCTGACTAAAGCTCATCACTTGATGCAAAATGTAACAAGATGTACCTGAAGTGACATATTTTGAACACACTTCTATTACTCAAATCTACAGGAGACAAGTATGATTAGACGTCATTAATAGCTATAAATAAGTAAAAAGAGCAAGGACCTCAGGCTGAATTTTATAAAATGCTCCTCAGATACTATAGGTACGCTGTAACAGCAAAGACTCATTTCTCATTTCAGCTTAATGCTCACCACATGCACACAAATACTGATCAAATCCTGAATTCATACTAGCACCCAATAAAATGGAATTTGTCACTAATTTAGGTAGTTATGCTTTTGTACACTACCAATGTTTGTAATTTTCTTAAAAAAAAGGCATCAAAGAAGATAAGTCACTTCTCATTTCTTTGCTAACAAAAATATACCATTATTACTTAATATTTTACAAGTATATCCCTAATTTAAGTAATTTACCAGAGATTTAATACCCTTGTGAAATCTATTGCACAGCTGAATAAGCCTGTCTCAGCTTTCCTAACTCAATTCATATCTATCTCAGTTATAATTACTGTACTAAATTCAGAGACAGCCATCTAACACTAAAATTACCTACAAAAAATATGAGGAACAGACATTATTCATGCTTACAAGTGAGGACATAAGCTGATTCTTGAAAATATAGCAATTCAGTGTCATTTTAAGATGCTGTACCAAATACAGTATTATATTTTCTCCCAGCTTGTACAGTACTGCTACAAATTCATATTAGCCAAGTACACCTACATTAATATCCATGTTGTCTTCCCTGTTCATTTTGAAGACAAATTTTGACCAGAGACTTTAAACTTGTTAGGAATCTGCTTAATAAGTGATAATGTCTGACTTGTTTTGAGTCTTGTTTGATCAGGTTTTCCAACTCTGTCTTTTCATTCAATTTTTCCACTACTAACTAAATCTACCTCCACATCCCCCCTTTTTTTGCTTTCTATGTTTCCTATTTATTTTAAACATTAAAAGTCAGTTCATAACCAAAGCAAGCAATAAGTAATCCAGTGCTATCTTCATCACTAGGCTTAGTAACCTCTGATCAGAGGCCTAATTTGCAGAAGCAAAAGCCTCTTTCTTCCAGTTTTCTTTCCAGAGATTAAAACAGCACACAATCAGAATGCTGACGGGTGTCCTCATCACTGTATACAGCTTCCTCATGGGGGTTAGCAGATGGGCTGATCTCCTCTCTCTGGTGACCAGTGATGGGACAGGAGGAAATAGAATGAAGCTGCATCAAGGGAAGTTTGGGTTGCACATTAGGAAAAGGTTGTTCACTGAGAGGGTGGTTGGTCACTGGAACAGGCTTCCAGGAAAACAGTCATGGCACCAAGATTGTCAGAGTTTCAAGGACATCTGAATGACATTGTTGGTCACATGGTTTAGTGTTAGGTGGTCCTGTGAGGAGCAAGGAGTTGAATTCAGCGATCCTCGAGTCCCTTCTAACTCAAGATATTCTGTGATTCTATGAGCACACACAGTTCACTTGACCTCAACAGAATTTCTCTCTTGTCTACTTTCTCCAAGAATTAGTATGATTTCATATCACTCACTTAGGTGCCATAGTTCAAGAAAATTTGTACAACCTGCACAACTTAGAAGTTCCTTGGGCTGCTAATAATGATAGAAGTGTAGCAATTATTGCTGTGCAAAGCTGCCTTCTCTAGGCACTTTTGTGTTTTTAATTAAATCTAACAAAATTTCCCTAGTTTGGATAATACCAAATATACAGAGGAACAACACACTTGGGTCCAACTTGTGCCCACACTTTAACTTTCAGAAATAAAAGAGGTCACAGAATTTCTAAAGCAAGGCAGATTACATATATCCAAGACATTAGGTTTTCTAATACATTCAAAGTTTTCAGGTATTCAGAGATGTCAGGCTAGCCCAGGTTCACAGTTATATATATCAGGACAGTTAGTAAGTGCTGATGGAATAACACAGGACAAAAATAGTTCCAAAGAGTACAGTTACAACCAGTGTGTTCTCTAGCAACATACACACACACAGATCTCAGGAGGACAGAAAGAGTATGTGGTTTGTAAGAAAAGAAGCAGCAGAATCTGCTGCAGCAATCTGCAGAATCTACTTTACATTCACACACCTGCACACACACAAATATATTTATATATAAACACAAATTAACAGGAGAACTGTTGTGGCAATGCCGTATCTTGGCTCTGAAGGACAAAATCATCACTGCTTTCCCTCTTCCATTAACCGAAACTGTTTAAGCATCTCGTCACTTTTCCTGCTTTGCTTCCACCAACTTAGGAACAAAGCCTGTCTCTAAGCAGTCAACACCTCACCCTTCCCTTGTTAGTAACAGTAGCCATAAAAACAGGAAGTGCAAGGCACTGAAAGGTCACAAATTCCACATGAATCCCTTCACCTGAGATCATTTTACCATCCTGTAAATATTTCCTAAAGTAACTCTATGGAGTGAAACGATTTTTGCTTCAACATAATTTATGTTGTCACCCAGAAAGAATGTTTCTTCTCAAATATGGAAAAAAGTCAGACAAATACTGGATGCAGCTTTATCTTTGTGTGAAGCTCTCAGAATTTGAATTTTAAGATTTCTGAGTCCTAAAAAGGATGGTGGGAATTGCAGCAAACCCCAAACCAGACCATTTTCTTTCAAATTCCTGGCAGGGATTTAATCTAAACAGGTTCTAAGCAAAAACAAAATATAAGGTCAATTGAGGTCTCTGTTCTCTAAAATAACCAGACACCAAGTCTTTCACCAGTCTTCAGACCAAAGCACTTCGCAAGATGTGAGGAGAAGACTCACACAGGAATTCCACAAACTAAGAAATGTAGTGTGGGGGTTTAGTACTGGAGGAAGCACGACTTGGAGGAGAGATGGACGTAAGGCCCTTCAGGGGCCACTCTAGCCAGGAGTGAGGCAGAGCCCTAGGGGAAGTGAGGGCTTGCCCTCTGCAGTAAGGAGGCAGCACCCGGCCCTGGCTCAGCCCAGCCACTCCTCTGGGCTCTGCACTCTCTCAGGGTTCTGTCCAGAAGTCCTGCAAGAGGTCTTCTCTTCACTGGAGTAGTGGATACTACCCCTTTTTTCAACATCTGTGTCAGCTTTTACTTTTTCAGTGGGTTATTTTGAGAAACATACCTCTTCCATTTCAACCACTCATTAGAAAGGTCAAAACCAGATTTCACTGCATATTTAAAGAAAGAGTGGATAAAAATTTCTGGGAAAAATTCATTGTACATACATCTAGCTTTCAAAACAGACACAGCTAAAGTAAGCTGCAGTGCCTGAAGGACAGGAAGAAAAAACGAAAGATACCACTTCCTTTATTAAATTAGTCAAGACTACAATTTTTGAGTTTTGTTTTGGGTTTTTTTTTGACAAAGGACATCTTGAAAGCTGGAGTACATCTCCTGCACTAAGGGTTAACCCACTTGCCCACTTGTCTAGTTATGAAGAAAGCAATTAAGAAAGCAACACAAAATCATAGGTGGGTATTGAAACAGAGAAGTAAGGGCACAACCAAGCAAGCAAAGGGTCTGAAGAAGCGACCTTATCAATGCACAGCCTTTCTTCAGTCCCAAAACTGACAACCTGGAAAGTGGTGTATTTCACATGAAGCACCATCTCCTCTGCCCTAAGGTATGATATGGTTAGCAAACATAATACTTTCAGTATTGTTAACATAGCTGTCCCTTAGATGAAAAATTGTATCTGGCTACAGACTATGCAGAAATAAATGACAATATGTATCTCACCAGAACACAAAGAGGCTTCTTATAGAAAATAAACAACTTCTGGAAAAAGCCACAATGTTGCCTTGAAGTTTTACTTTTTTTTTGTTGTGTTTGATATGTTTGGCAACTCTTTCACAAACACAACACAGGCAAAAGCAAAATAATCTGTGTCTCTAAATTGACAGCTTTTCACTACCTAAAGTACCCCAGTAAACTGAACTTTTTTATGGTTTTAGGTACTTTGGTGGGACATAGGCACTAACAGAATGAACATTATATGACTTGAATAGGGGTAAATGACAAGAGCAAATGTCAAGTTGCATCAGGGGAGGCTTAGGTTGGATATTAGGGAAAAATTATTTACTAAGAGTAGTGAAACATTGAAACAGGCTGCCCAGGGAAGTGGTGTAGTCACCATGAATAGAAGTGTTCAAAAAGCATGAAGACTCGAGGACACAGCTTAGCAGGCATGGTAGTGTTGGCTTGATGTTGAACTTGATGATGTTAGAGGTCTTTTCCAGCCTTAATGATTCTATGATTCTAAATGTCTTTCATCAAATATTTTAAAATATTCAAGCAAAGAAAATGCAAAATATATGAGTTTATGGCATGTTACTACAAAGAACAATGAAGCTTTTTGAAGGCAGGTAAAAAGATGGAGCAGGATAAAGAAGCAATATAGAGAAATACAGCATTTTCTTAACTATACAACAATATGTGTTGATTTACTGTAGGGTAGTAACAAGATAATAATGAAATGAATGAAATGAATAATAATGAAATGAATGAAAAATAAAAGGAAAACGTATTGTTTTCCTCTTATAACATGGAAATTATTTAGAATTTCTGAAGCCCATGAAGTGTGCTATTCAAGGTTTGAAAAAAAAAATGGAGAAAAGGCCTCTTTCCTCTAACCAAAAGTATGCGGTTTCAAAGTGTTTTAACAGTGCTTTTACAGTTTTACCTTTATGTGTTAAGTAATCCAATGTCAAAATGTAACTTAAACCCCACCAATAAGGATATATTTCATAGAATCATAGAGTGGTTTGGGTTGAAAGGGACATTAAAGCCCACCAAGTTCCAACCCTCCTGCCATGAGCAGGGACACCTCCCACCAGACCAGGCTGCTCAAGGCCCCATTCAGCCTGGCCTTGAACACTTCCAGGGAGGGGGCATCCACACCTTCCCTGGGCAACCTCTGCCAGTGTCTCATCACCCTCAGCGTGAAGAATTTCTTCTTAATGTCTAATCTAAATTTTGCCCCCTTCCAGTTTAAAGTCGTTCCCCCTGGGTAGTTCCTGTCTCCACATGCCCTTGTGAAAAATCCCTCCCCAGCTTTCCTGTAGCCTCTTCAGGTACTGAAAGGCAGCTAGGAGGTCCCCCCGCAGCCTTTTCCTCTCCAAGCTGAACAAGCCAAACTCTCTCAGCCTGTCTTCATAGCAGAGGGGCTCCAGCCCCTCTGATCAACTTCATAGCCCCCTCTGGACCCATTCCAACAGTTTCATATCCTTCTTGTGTTGGGGGTTCCAGAACTGGAGCCAATACTGCAGGTGAGGTCTCACGGGAGCTGAGCAGAAGGGGAGAACCACCTCCTTCGACCTGCTGGCCAAGCTTGTCTAATCTGTATCTTCCCCCTTCCAGTTTAAAGCCATTCCCTCTCATCCTATCACCAGAAGCCCTTGTAAAAAAGTCCCTCCCTAGCTTTTCTGTAGGACCCTTCAGTTACTGGAAATCAGGTTTTGTTCTTAAGCCTCGCTGCCTTTCAGGACTCGTTATGTTCGCTCATGGGCAAGACTCGGTCGCTGGGGAGCACTGTTCGAGGGAGGCAGCGCAGGGACGCGCCGAGGACTCTCCCTGGGCACTCTGCAGACACCCAACTGTGTGATGAGACCTCTGCAGCCCGCACACCAATAAGCCGGCAGCCCCAGCCTCTGGGGCGCTGTGACTGCCTGCGCGCAACCGCTTTAGAGCCCCCCGAGTAGCCGATGCTGAGCATCCCTCTGCTGCCCCGGATGCGGCCGCCCTGCCCCATCCGCCCGTGGAGGGTCCCGTCTTCCTGCCCCGCCCCGCCCCGCCCCGCCCCGCGGCCCCGCCCTACCCCCGCCCCGGTCCACCGTCCGCCCCGCCCCGCCGCCCCTGCGGCCCCGCCCCAGCCCTGCTTCGCGCGTGCGGGGCGAGCAGACGGGCGGGGCTGAGGATGACGGCCGCGGCTGGGGCTGGAGTGTCTGCAATGGTGGCGCTGCGGCCGCGGGTGGTGGCGCTGGGGCTGCGGCTGCCGGCTCCCAGGGCAGCGGGCAGGCATGGTGAGCGGCCGCGGGCGGGAGGGCACGCGGCCGGCCCTGTCTTCTGGCGCCGCCGCACCCGCCGCGCTGCCGCAGTGGGTCTGGGGAGGCGGCCCCCGCTGCGGAGCGGCTCTGCATCCCCCCCGCTCACGGAGACCCGCGGCGGGAGCGGCGCGGCTGAGGCCGTTCTGGGCCGCCCGAAGCCCGACCTGTGCAGCCCGGGGCAGGCTCAGCGCCGTGCCTTGAAAGGCGGTGCGGGCTGGATGGGTGCGCGCGGAGGTCTCTGAAGCTGGGACGGGGCAACCTGCAGTTCCCATATAGGATGCGGGATGGAGTGGTTGAGAGCAGCCCTGCAGAGGGCTTGGGGTGCTGGCTGGAGAATTGGGTCTGTGTGAACCTCATAAGGTTGAACAAGGCCAACTACAAGGTCCTATACCTGGGTCGGGGCCACCCCTGGGTTCAGTACAGGATGGGGGACAATGTGATTAAGAGCAGCTCTGCAGAAAAGGACTTGGGGTGCTTGCTGATGAGAAACTCAACGTGAGCCAACAATGTATGCTCGCAGCCCCGAAGGCCAACCGTGTCCTTGGCTGCATCACAAGAAGTGCGGCCAGCTGATGGGGGAGGCGATTCTGCCCTTTGCTCCACTCTCGTGAGACCGCACCTGGAGTACTGGGTCTGGTTCTGGAATCCCCAACGTAAGAAGGATATGGAACTGTTGGAGCAGGTCCAGAGAAGATTACAAAGATGATCCGAGGATTGGAGCACCTCTGCTATCAGCACAGGCTGAAAGAGTTGGGATTGCTCAGCCTGGAGAAGAGAAGGCTCTGGGGAGACGTCATAGCGGCCTTCCAGTGCCTGAAGAGGCTACAGGAAAGCTGGGGAGGGACTTTTTACAAGGGCATGTGGAGACAGGATGAGGGGGAACGACTTTAAATTGGAAGGGGGAAGATTTAGATCAGACATCAAGGAGAAATTCTTCATGCTGAGGGTGGTGAGGCACTGGCAGAAGTTGCCCAGGGAAGGTGTGGATGCCCCCTCCCTGGAAGTGTTCAAGGCCAGGCTGGATGGGGCCTTGAGCAGCGTGGTCTGGTGGGAGGTGTCCCTGCTCATGGCAGGGCTTTGGACCTGGATGGGATTTAAGGTCCCTTCCATTCCAAACCATTCATGATTCTGTGATTATGTGAATTGCTGCTGAACATCAGACCCTAACCATGAATGCCCTTACCTGAGTTGTGAGAGGTGTGGTCTAACAGGATAACGGGCCTCTCTGAGTGCTAGGTTGCTCAGCTGATACTATGGATACCGCCAGGGTGGATAAACCCGTATGAAGTGAAAAGAGAAGTCAACAAGGCCCTTGCAAAGCGCATGGCAGTACTAAGGAAGCATTGTGTTCTTCCTTCAGATTCCTTCTTAGCAAAGGGCTGTGCTACTCTGGAGAAACTGAAGGACCTCTGTAACGAAGGGAGAGAACATCCTTCCTCGCTTTTGCAGCTCTATACACAGGTAGAACACTTTAAAGCATGAAGAGCTCGCTTTTAAGAAAGTCACCTGTGTAGGGTGTGGGAGAGGGCTGGGTGTAGGAATGGGTGCGTAGTGGAAAGGGATTTGTGTTACTTAGTATGTGCTGTGGACATCCACGAAGTACAGGGTTGCCTTTGAATTAGAAGCTATCCTAAAGGTCAATAATAATTGCTGGTACTGTAAGGACAGAAAGGGGTTTATGTTTATATTCACTGTCAACAGTTTTAAAATGCTTTTAACTTGCAGCTTTTGTAAACTAAACATTAAAAATTACCTTAAAATTATAATGTTCCATAAAGTGTAACAATTTTGTATATTATTGCATGCTACCATCTGATTATTTTCCTGGTGGCATTTTACACTGTATATCTTCTTGTTTTCATAGGCTGTATTAGACATTACGTATTTTGAGGAAAACCAGCTTGTTGATGAAGATTTTCCAGAAGAGTCTTCATTGCAAAAAGTTAAAGAACTTATTTGTGTTCTCTCAGAACCAGAAGACCTGGTAAGGGAATGCAACAAAAATGAAGAAGTGAGTAACCAGCCAGAGAATTAATTATTTCATTATTTAAAAATAAAAAACTTGAAATGGGATAGTAGTTTGTGTATTTTTTTGATGGGCATTTAAAATATTTTGAAAATTTTTCAAGCCTTACTCGTATTTAAGTAGTGATTCCTGAAAATATTTTTTCAAATAACTTGTCACATTCTCAGAATTATTCTTGTTAATGAGTCTGTGTGCTTTTGGCAGCTTAAATCCAAAACATTAGGTTGGTGTTTGTGACTGTTACTGCTAAATACAGCTTCTAATGTTAGGGACTCGATAGTATGCTGTTTGCATATTTATATGTGTATGTGAGTTGATCAGATGCTTTACATTTGGGTTAGCCCAGTTTGTTGGATTTTATTTCAGCCCATCAACATCCTTGGTGCAGAGTTATTAGAATGTCTTTACTGGAGAAGAGGAGCCCTACTTTACATGTATTGTCATACAGCAAAAGAGAGGAGTGAATGGCTACAAGAAAACATTGCCATATTTGAAAAGGTAAAGGAGATTAAAAAAAGTTTTATAAGCATGTGAATACAATTTTAAAGTTTGACTCTTTTCTTTTAAAATACAGCATCTTTATTTTTTCCTTTTAAATAGGGGGTTGGGAAATTCATAACAAGAAGTATTTCTGAGTATCATTATCTTAATCAGAACACATCTGAAAGTTGTTTTTTCCCGTCGTTTTTTAACTGTACTCAGTGTCTCAATGATGGAGTTCATAACTTGATGAAGATGCTTAGATGTAGATGCCCTCTTCAGCTAAACGAAGATGTCTCAGTTCAAGATAAAGACACAGCTAGATTACTCAGTGAAGGTAAAAAACCGCCCACCTCCTCAAAAAAACCCCATCCCTCCTACCCTTAATAACTGTGCCAGTTTATGAAATGCTGTGCTGCATATTTTTGTTTGACTTCATTTATATTCAAAACCTCACTTTTTAGAAAATTAAAAAAATAATGAGACAGATAAGCAGGCAGCAGTGCTCTCGTCTCCTTTTTCATTCATATTTTAGGAAGTTGCAGTGCTCATTTACTTTGTGGTTTTGAGTGCACTGGAGAACAGTGAACTGAGGCAGCTGTTTTTTTGTGTACAGCATGTGTGTTTTGCAGCCATCCAATTATCAGCTGACAAATGTTGAAAGCACAAACAGGACTGCAGAGGGGGATGTTTCTGTGCTGGTCTTCCTGTTTAGATCTTGTAGAACACAGGCGTAAACACAGATTTACTGACTTCACACGGGTGGAAAATACATGCAGAACTGGTTAGAGTTGGGAAACTTTGTTCACTCTGTCTCCACTTTACATGAATCTTTATGTAAGTTACATTATTGAAGTGTCTTTACATGAGAATCTGAGACTGCATCAGTATGGGACAAGTGGGGTGATGCAGCAAGAGGGGATTTGTAAGGCTAACGGCTAGTTCTGACGACATGATGTCTGTGTTGTACACTCAGAACCAGCGCTGCTCTGACGATGAGGAGATGGAGCACATTATTTCTTGGTTTCATCTGAATGTGGGATCAATCCAGTTCAGCTCCACAATGCAAAGCAAAGTTCAGTACCTGATTTGTAGCTTTATTTCACAGGACTTTTTTTTTCTATTTTCTGTGACCATGGACATGCATGTGGCTTTCTGTTCAACTAATAAAGCTGCTGCTGGTTAACTTCAGTTAAGATGATGCTCAAATAACATCTTCTTTTAGGGCTAAATTGTGGAAGGCACAGAAGCATTCTAAAGTAAATATGTGTCATCATACCTGCACTTAATGGATTGTAAAGACATGCTGAAATTCCCTAAGATAAGTAGGCAAACACAATTATCAGAATAATGTATGGCACTCTTAAAGCTTTTAGCAATACGGAGGAGGAAAATGCATAGAGTAATGAGCAAGGACTTGATCCCAGTTATCTTCTTGGCAATGGCAGTCATCCTATGGTTAAAATATGGGTTTATATTGCCTTTCTGGATCTTTTTTTCCAGTATTAGTGGGGGAAAAAAAGTAAAATTTGAGGTTAACTAGCTGTGTACTTGCTTAGAACAATAACCTACTTGATCTGAATTACTTTTGCAGGTGTATTTAGTGACACTCACTTACTGGCGATGATGTACAGTGGAGAAATGTGCTACTGGGGTTTGCGACACTGTGGAGAAGGGAAGCAGGAAAGCCTGGAGACCACAGATTCCGTCTGTAACAGCAACCTGGGCTTCAGATCACAGAGCGTGTCGCTGGATTTCCGAGAAACAGGCAAAAACATGTTAATGAAGTATGTGGCTGTATGTGAGGGACCTTTAAAAGGCGAAGGGTGGAACACAGCAACTGCAAAACAAATGTTGTGTTACTTTGTGAAATCCCACAACTAACTTACTCTGCTTTGGCTGTGCCGGTGTCCGAAGAGCACGCTAAGGGACATGGTCCCTGCTTCAGTGTCTGACGGATCTTCTTTTGAAAATGTATGCTTTTCTTGCATTAAAAACATACATTCCGAGAAGCTCCTGGAAAACAGGTTCAAAAATGCTAATCAAGTATTTGCGGAAAAACGGCTGTGGGATGAACAAGGACGCAGGGATGACGGCACCTCCTCCACGCCGGCGCGCTGGGTGCAAGGGGCGGTGGCAGCAGCAGGGCTAAGGGCTATGGCGGATGGTGGAGCAGAGGAGAGAGCAGGGCTGGAAGCAGTCGTGAGGGATGGGCTGCGTGTCCTGCGGGAGCGCTGGATGAGGGAGAACCGCGAACGCGGCGATGCGGCGTTCGCGGTTCTCCCGCATCCAGCGCTTCCGGAGGACTCGGAGGAGTTCAGCGCCCTGCAGATGCTACCGGTGAGTGTGTGTGAGGGGAGGAGCTCATTATCCCTGCTTTTCTTTTCTCTGCTCAATTCCTGCGCCGTTAAACCACATCTTGTGGGCCGTTTTCAGATCGACGTGCAGCTGAACATCATGTCTTTCCTTTCGCCGCGAGATTTGTGCAGTTTAGGAAGCACGAGTTGTTATTGGAGGGCAGCTGTGCAAGATCCGTTGTTGTGGAGGTATTTTCTCCTGAGGGATCTCCCGTTTTGGACTTCAGTTGATTGGAAATCACTCCCAGACGTGGAGATTTTTGATAAAGCCTCTTCAGAAGCTGATAAAAATACGCTGCACAATTACATGGCAGTGTAAGTATCTTCATATTCTCTTCCACGACTGACATACAGTGACTCTAGCAGTGACATACAGCCTACAAAGATGTTTCACGTTTACAGCAGTAAAGCTGTGCTGTGAGCTGCTGCTTAAGTTTTTGTATGTCTCAAATCTGTTGTTTATTTTGGCAATACACTTTCCTGTCGTTTGCAATTTTGGTCAGCTCTTTTTGTTTGGAATTCAACAAGAATGCAAAACATTGTAAAAAAAAATAAAATTAAAGCTAACATAATAAAACTGAAGCTTTTTGTAAACTTCATGTCTGCTGTGCCACAGAAAGACATCTCAGAAGCTGTGCTCAGTGTTGGTAAAAATGTGTTCATCTCTCTCAGTACAATGGCAAATGATTTCTTAAATAAAAGTACTAAGAAGTCTTCAAACTACAGCAAATGGAATGAATCTTTATTTTCATCATCTTACCTTTTATCTTACATGTTATTTTTGTGCACAGAGTTAACAAGTAGTACTGCTTTAGCTTTGGTCAAAGGCCGTAAGACAAAGAGTGTGGTTTCACCTTCTGCAGTTGAAAAGTACGGCAACACTCATACTGTGTTTGGATGACTGAGAGGAACTCGTCTTAAGACAAGTGGATTATTGTCTGGGTTTTTTAAAAAAGCTTCCTTCAGTTCCTTTACTTAATTTGCATGGGTTATTTTTTCTTTTTTTAATTTGTAGTTAAATTTTCCAGCAGTGTTTTCACGAGACTATTCCTTCATTCTAAGTGTCCTAACCTCTCCAGTCTCTTCACCCCCACTTTATGGAGGGAAAAGCACAGACAGAATTTAAAGTGCAACAGCTATATTAGTTTTAAATTTATTTAGGTGTGAACAATTTAAAGCATCATCTGTTTAAAAAAAACCTGTCACTGATTTCTGTTGTGTCTGTGAGCACCTAACAGTTTTACTGATTTCAACTGAAGAATCACAGTCTGAGTGTAGAGAAGCACACATTTAATGTTCCCTTGAAATGATTTGTCCAGCAGCTGCTAGTGTGACCATAGAAGCAAAGTTTGAAGCTGCTTTTCCAGGATGTCTGTCACATGTATGACTGTTACTTCTTTCCCTTGATTACCGAAGTATTTTCATGCTTTCCAGCTTCTGCATCAAATGAGCACATAAGTTTGCAGACAACACTGTCTCCTTTCACAGCAGGCGTACTTTATGCCAACAGGGAAAATGGTCTTTTCCAAGTGGTTACCTGTTTCATAGTTAATAAACACAAACCCCATCTAATTAAGGTTTGAAATGCACCTGAAATCTCATATTTTGTATGTGACTCAACAACTTTAATGCTATTTTACCAATTTTGTGTGCTCAGCAAGGGTGGAGGAATTTGTAATTGTATTTTATTTATTAAAGTAAACTATAAGATCTATAGATAGAAGCATACTAAGGTCCAAAAAGTCAGTATTTGGACTTCAAAAGGATTGAATCTTTACCTGCTTTTTACTGATGCTTGAAACCATCAATTTGGAACATCATTGTTTTTGACCTGTGCTTGAGTTGTACGAGTAACAAAGCAGGAGAATTGTGGAACCAATATGAATTGCTGTTGTTTGATTAATACACTGTTTGTATTTTGTGTTTAATTTCTTGTCATGTCTGTTTTACACAGATATAAAAAAAGCTGTCCTCAGAGTAGAAGAAGTTTGAAATCAAGCCGTCCCCGGTATGCGACTGTGACTTCCATTTTTCACTCACTGATCACTCAGGCAGAACCTCGCTTTGCTATGTTTGGGCCAGGTTTGGAAGAGCTGGATGACTCTTTAGTGAAAAAGATGATGACATGCCCAGAAGTCCTGATAGTAGCTGGCCTGCCTCTAAGGCAAATTCATGGTAATGCCAAGTTTGGGGTTTGGTTTGGTTTTGTTTTATGAACAGAAATAACATAAACACGTGTTGGGGAGAAATGGAAAAAAGATGCTGTTTTCCTGACTTGAAACTCAATAGCATAATGGTAAAAATCCCCAAACTTCTGTCTTTTTATTTATTCAGAAGTATAAATGCAATGGGATAAACTTATAGCTGTAGTGAATTTATGATTTAATTTCCACAATGTCAGAGAGGTCATTTTGATCCTTGTATATCTGTTTTGATCCCAAATTCCATGTTACACATGCTGTTGCAATGGATAAATGCAGACAGAACTTTCTTTAAATACTGCTTGCAGTAAGTGGCTTCAAACACTGAAAGTCAAGCCTGATTCTTTATGATTCAGTTTAGTGATGTCAAATACTGTAAACTTCATTTAAAAGAGTTGTATGACCAGATGAAGGACTTCCTTTAATATTTAAAAACATCTGTAATTTCATTTCAGTGCAAACCAGAGACAAAAATTTACTACTTCTTAACTGATGTTTATTTAAGCATAGCAGAATGGAATAATTAAACTTCATTTATAGGAAGTGTAGAAGTATGAATTCTTACTGCTGCTATCCTTTTTGTCTTTTTCAGAGCAGTTTGTCATAGGCAAACTGGAGCCTTTGCTATGCCAGTTTCAGCTAACAGACACAAGTCTAGCTCCTCTCTGACTCACTTAGGTTTCTAGGTTCAAATCTGAGTATCAAGTCCATGAAATGCCTCCTGGTTTTCTTTTAATACTGTTGAATTTATTTTAATTAAGTTAATAATCTGATCAATTAGAGCACATATAAAATTTCACCATAAAATAGCAAATATGCTGTCCCTACCACTAACGTGTAGGTTTGGATATATTGATTTTGTAGCTCCACTGGAATTTTCAGCCAGTACAACTTAGTTGTTTTCAGTAGCCAAATAGTTGCAAATATTTGGGTTTTTTGCTGTAGGAATTGGATCAGGAGTCACTTTTAAGATCAATAACAATCAGAAGTTCAATATTCTGACATTGTATTCAACCACCAGGTAAGATTTATTCTCCAGAAAAAACCCTGTAGTTTCTCAGTTATTTCATACTTTTCCTCATGTTTTTGTCATGTGATTTTTATGCATACATTTACATACATGAATATCCCTTATAAACTGAAGCTTCAGAGCCTATCTTTTACTTTCTTATCCTGGGGTTTCTTTTTGTCTTCCAGACATCTGTCTATGTACACACAAAAAAAATAAAATAGGAGGGCAGGGGGAGAAATTAAACAGTTTTACTTGCTTAGGCCATTTTTGTGTCACTTTTCTGTGCTGCTTAGACTCTGATTTTGTGTTCCCTGCTCAATTAACATGACTTCTAAAATATTTAAATATCTTTCAGTGTGGAAAGGAGGAGAGCAAGAGCAGAGCAAGCTGTTGTTGCGAATAAGATGTTCTACCAAGAAAACAGTACAGTAGGGAATCAGCAAGCTGTGCATTACAATGTAATAGCTCAAGTTCAGAAGGTGTGCGAAGTAGTTGATGGATTCATTTATGTTGCTAATGCAGAAGCTCATAAAAGTAAGGGGTTTCTCTTTATTCATTTTTTTGAATGATCAGAATGTTATGAAAGATTGCAAAGAATACAGAATACATCAAAATCCATGTTCTGATTCTTTCAAAACCGCTTCATTCATGCTATTTCTTCATGGCTTGTCCAGCTCAAGAGGTGCTCTGTGCTAGATATTCTCCCTCATTTTGCTGTGAGAAGTTACGGCCCCTTCTTCCAGTTAGGCTGATATTGGCATGGCTGCTCTCTAAGCTAAATGTGATAAATGAGCTGGACTAAAACAATTAAACAAAACCAAAAAACCCCTGGGGGCGGGTTGGACAAAAAGCCTGAAATGTATCACTGCTGGTGTAATAACCTGGGAATAGAGCCTTTATCAAGAAATGTGCAGTAAAAGATGCAATTAACCGAAATCAGGGTAGTCCTATAACAAAGATAACCCAAACCTCTGTTAGGTAGTTGTCTTTACATTCATTAACTTTAAATGGAAGGAAAGGGCTAGCTCAAGACATAGAGTAAAAAGAAAGTGAGGAGACACACTAAGGAGGTAAGTATGGTCAGTAGGGAAGGGCTACTGACTACAGTGTGTCAGTATTTCCTAATGACTTGTTGCAGTTTTGATCCCTGTAAAGTACTTGGAAAACACTGTTATTAAGAACTGGAATAGGCTGTGTGTAGAACCTGTGGAGATCTTTAAAGAACGTGTAAGTGTGTCATGAATAATCCATCCTTGAGATAAGCAAACTAGAAAATCTGTCCGCGCTGCTTCAAGCCCTGTGTTTTCTTACCTCTGAAATCTTAAATATTTGAAAAGTAAAAAGAAAAAAAAATATTATTGGGATTTGTATATATTTAATACTCATGAAGTAAAAATTGTTTCCTAGAGCGTGATCGTCGAGAGGAACTGGCTCATATTTTGGCAATGATTGATCCAGCCCTTGGGCCTCCAAATAGACCTCTGCTAGTTTTGTCTTGTGTCTCTCATATTGGTGTCAAAAGAATTCCATGTGTTTACATGGCCCATCAGTTGCAACTAAATCTGCTACATCAGCCCTGGATGGTATTTGCTTTTAAACCTTATTTTCTATTTCTCTGTGGCTTAAATGTGATATAAGCTTCTGGTAGTTCCTGAACCGTGCTCGCCTTAGCAAGTGTGCAGCTTTGAACACTAGAATGTGAGCTCTCCTCTTCAGTGAAGAATTTAGTGTCTGTGATCCTCTAAGATGAAGCATTAGCCTGTCTGAACGTAGAGGAGCTAAGTGGCTTGCCCAGCAACGCACAAGAAACTTCAGATGGAGCCAGAATGTAAGAAAGGATGGTCTTGAAGGTAGTATGGAAGCTTCAGTTAAATTAAATCTGCACTTCCTGGCTTGTGACTCAAGGACTTGGTTGCAAGGAAGATTTTTGTGCCATTTTCAGGAGACTGTTAATTGTCACTCAGTTGACATGATAAACAGAGTTTTTGACCAACCAGTATTTTACCTAGCTTATGAGGTCCTGAACCTGTTCGTTTATGCTTGCCAAGCACAGTATGTATCTGTATGGCTCAGTAGCATATAATTTGGTTTTGGTGATGTTGTGTAACCAAAGGATAATACTTAATCAGAAAAAAACAAAATCCTGAATGGAGAGAATTCCTTTGTTTTCATGAGGAAAATATTTACAAGGTTTTTAAAAAATATACAATTTATAATAGACACTTTTTAATATGTTGCAAAGTCTGAGAAGTAATAATTCATAATTCATTTTGTAGTTTGTTTTTTGTACCTTACTTTTAGGAAACCTGTCTAAGGGGTCTTTAAACCAGTGATAAAAGTGCAGATTTGGTAGGAGTATTTCTGACTTTAAGGGAAGACGTGTAGTGCTGCTAAATAATGTGCTATCCATTAACTTACATTAGCTTTTTTTTTTTTTTTTTTCTTTACAGGTGCAGGACACTGTAGCTGCAACTTTAGATGGATTGCTAAGTGGAATTGAATGGCTCCTGGAAGAAGCAGGTTGTAAAAATGCTCAGTAATGGAACTGTGTGTTGTTTTATTAGAGAAAGACTTTGGTGTTTTGCAGTTCAAGTGAAGTGAGAATCTTGTTCTGACACAGCAGTGTTTGAAGAGAGATTTAAAAGGGAAATCTGCATATATTGCACTATGCATACTCTAATCTTCAAACTGCGTTAACTATCCTGCATTAGAAGTACAAGTAAGATTGCCTGGATTCCAGCAGCTGATGAATAAGTGATTTCTGCAAGCAATCTGTGTGTTGTAGTGTTTTGTCTTTCTTTCTTTCATAAGGGCCTTTGACGTGTAATCTTTTCTCAATGTATCTGATAATCTAATTTCTTCTGTAAATACATCTAACACTAGGTTAGTTTATTTAGACCTCATCACTGTTTACAACTACCTGAAAGGAGGTTGTGACAGGGTGGGTGCTGGTCTCTACTTGCAAGTGACAAGCGATAGGACGAGAGGAAATGGCTGCAAGTTGCACCAGGGGAGGTTTAGACTGGACATTCGGAAGAATTTCTTCACTGAAAGGGTGGTCAGGGATTGGAACAGGCTGCCTGGACATACGTTTGATGTCATGAACCCATCTTAAATGGAATCATGAATACCTCAGGAAATTTCTCAAAAGGCACCTAACAGTTATTTAAGTAGTTTAGGACATTTACAGATGGGAAGTGTACTTGGCTGGAAATTTTCTGCACAGCTGCAAGTATTTTTATAAAAATGGAAACTGTTTTAGAGCTGGAATTGCATTTTCCATATTGAGGTCTTTTGGGATAGTACAAGTTTTTCATTATTGGATAAATGTTCAGAAACTTCCCTTGGATTTCTTGCCCATGCATTTATTTGCTTTGTTCTGGGATTTTTTATTATTTTTTTCTCTCCGTGGAAATGCAATAGTGTCACAATTTTTTCTTGGTACCTGGATAAAAGCCTACATGATGCACATTCGGCTATAAGTGCATGCATTCTGTGTATGTGTGTGAAGGTCAACACAGCTATGTCAGAAACATTCCATTTGAGAAGTCTCTTTTTTTTTTTTCTTTTTAAATGAAGTAGGACAGACCCAGGCAAAGGTTTTGTTTTTTGTCTATGTGCACAATTCACTCAGTTTCCTAGGCATTTTTGAATGTCTTCTAATAAGGACATAATAGGATTTTCAAGGGAAAATCCATAGGAAGCCATACTATGGTAATTCTGTGTTTTATCTTTTTTTTTTAAATAGGGTGTGTGTACTGTGTCATTTAACAGAGAAGACACAAAAGATTGATGAGTGTTCAGGGAAAATTCCATGCTTTGTGACTGGGTGTGTGTGACTTTCTGCTTGTCATAATAATTCCATAATGATCTGTAGAGGGTTGAATGCAGCAACCTACTGCTGTGATAGCTGCTACATATATGTTTATGCAAGATACTCATTCGTTTTTTCTTCATAAGGAAAAAAATATTTTTTAAAGAATGATAGTTAGTCTGTGTGTGTAAGTCCCCCTTACATGTATGCATGCATACAGAATCATGCTGCCTAAAAGATAACAAATTATCATTGCCATCATTAATGAACAAAGTTATTGGATGTTACCTGTTTGACAGGCAATTATTCACTGTCATTTTAAAAGATAACAGTATCACAGTATCACAGTATCGTAAGGTTGGAAAAGACCCCTGAGATCATCGAGTCCAACCTATGACCCAACACCTACACCTTCTCCTACTCGTCAGCTACACCATGGCACTAAGTGCCTCATCCAATTTCTCTTTGAACACCTCCAGGGATGGTGACTCCACCACCTCCCTAGGCAGCACATTCCAATGAACAATTACCCTCTCAGTGAAGAATTTCTTCCAAATGTCAATCCTAAACCTCCCCTGACGAAGCTTGAGACCGTGTCCTCTCGTTCTGTCACTGGTCGCCTGAGAGAAGAGTCCAACTCCTGCCTCACTACAACCTCCCTTTAGGTAGTTGTAGAGAGCAATAAGGTCTCCCCTTGTGCCTCCTCTTCTCCAGGCTAAACAACCCCAGCTCCCTCAGTCGCTCCTCTTAGGGCTTGTGCTCCAGCCCCTTCACCACCCTTGTCGCCCTCCTCTGGACGCACTCCAGCATCTCAACATCCTTCTTATACTGAGGGCCCCAGAACTGGACCCAGTACTCAAGGTGCGGCCTGACCAGTGCCGAGTATAAGGGGATGATGACCTCTCTAGTCCTGCTGGCCACACTATTCCTGATGCAGGCCGAGATACCATTGGCCTTCTTTGCCACTTGAGCACACTGCTGGCTCATGTTGAGTTTCCTGTCCACCAGCACTCCCAAGTCCCTTTCCACCTGACTGCTCTCCAGCCGCTCTGCATGGGGTTGTTGTGTCCAAAGTGTAGACCCTGGCACTTGGACTTGTTAAACCTCATGCTATTGGAGTCAGCCCATCTCTCCAGCCTGTCAAGGTCCCTCTGTAGGGCCCTCCTACTTTCTAGCAGATCGACACTTCCTCCCAGCTTGGTGTCATCTGCGAATTTGCTGATGAAGGACTCGATCCCCTCATCCAGATCATCAATAAAGATATTAAACAGGACTGGGCCCAGCACCGATCCCTGGGGGACGCCACTAGTGACCGGCCGCCAGCTGGATGGGACACCATTCACTACCATCCTTTGGGCTCGGCCATCCAACCAATTCCTAACCCAGCCCAGAACATTCCCGTCCATGCCACGGGCTGCCAGCTTGTCAAGCAGTCTGCTGTGGGAGACAGCGTCAAAGACCTTGCTGAAGTTCAGGTACACCACATCCACAGCCTTCCTCTCATCCACCAGGCAAGTCACACAGTCGTAAAAAGAAATCAGGTTGGTCAGGCAGAACCTGCCTCTCCTAAAACCATGCTGGCTGGGCCTGATCTCTCCCTCATTCTGCAGGTGCCGCATGATGACACCCAGGATTATCCGTTCCACAATTTTGCCTGGAACTGAGGTCAGGCTGACAGGTCTGTAGTTACCTGAATCGTCCCTACAGTGGATGGGTGTCACATTGGCCAACTTCCAGTCTTCTGGGACCTCTCCAGTGAGCCAGGACTGCTGATAAATGATGGAAAGCGGCTTAGCAAGCTCATCCGCCAGCTCTCTCATCACCCTAGGATGGATCTCATCAGGCCCCATAGACTTATGAGGATCCAAGTGGTTCAGCAGGTCTCTAACTTCTTCCTCCTGTTTGACAGGGGGGCTGTATTGCACCCCGCCCCTATCCACCGCTTCAGTAGACCAGTTGTCCAGAGAACAATCTGCTTTACTGTTGAAAACCGAGGTGAAGAAGGCATTAAGCACCTCAGCCTTTTCCTCATCTTTAGTTACTATATTTCCCTCAGTGATCGATAAGGATTGAAGGTTGTCGCTGCCCTTTTTTCTGCCGCTAATATATTTGAAAAAGCTCTTCTTGTTGTCCTTAACACAAGTGGCCAATTTAAGCTCCATCTGGGCTTCTGCCTCCCTAATTTTCTTCCTCCACGACTTGACAATATTTTTGAACACAACCTGACTCACCTGCCCTTCTTTCCAAAGGTGATACACCCTCTTTTTTTCACTGAGCTCCTTCAAAAGCTCCTTACTCATCCAGGCCGGCCGTCTGCCCCTGCGGCTCATCTTAGAGCACATTAGGACAGCCTGCTCCTGCGCCTTGAAGACTTTATTCTTAAAGTACGTCCAGCCTTCCTGGACCCCCTTGCTTTTAAGGACTATCTCCCAGGGTACTCTCCTTACTAGTTCCTTATATAACTTGAAATCAGCACGCCGGAAGTCCAACATGGTCGTCCTGTTTTTGCTCTTCCTTGTTCCATTGTTAATGGAAAACTCAATTATCTTGTGGTCACTGCAGCCCAGACAGCCTCCAACCACAACATCACCCACCAGCCCTTCTTTATTTGTGAACAGGAGGTCAAGGAGAGCCTCACCCCTGGTAGGCTCACTCACCAGCTGTGACAAGAAGCAGTCCTCAATACACTCCAAGAACCTTCTGGACTGCCTCCTCTCAGCTGTGTTAAGTTCCCAGCAGATATCTGAGAGATTAAAGTCTCCTAGAAGAACAAGGGCAGACAATCTTGAGGCAACTTCCAGTTAAACAGCAAAAGGTCCACCTCTTCCTCCTGGTCAGGCGGTCTGTAACACACTTCAGCCAGGATGTCGGTCTTGCTTGCCCCTCTTATCCATAGACTCTCAATCTGATCGTCCCCGATCTCAAGTTCTACAGCGACAAGGGTTTCCTTGGTGTACAGGGCCACCCCTCCACCCCTTACCTCTCGCCTGTCTCTCCTGAAGAGTTTGTAACCTTCCATGGCAGGACTCCAGTTACGGGAGTCATTCCACCACGCTTCCGTGATAGTGACTATATCATAGTACTCCTGCCGGGCCAGGACCTCCAGCTCCTCTTGTTCCCCATACTGCGTGCATTGGTGTACATGCATTTCAGTTGGGCTAGTGGCTTTACCCTTGATAATGACTCACATTCTGCAGTCACTTCAGTGGTGAATCTGGTTACATCCCCTTCCCCCATCGGGCCTAGTTTAAAGCCCTCTCAATGAGCCCTGCCAATTCCCAGGCTAGTATCCTTCTACCCCAGTAATGTAGAGAATATAATTTTTCTTCATCTAAAGAACATCAGTTAACTTAAAGATAGGATAACATAAAGACTTAAGAATTACAAGTTACAAGGATGCAGCCTAGGAAATAGACAGTGGGAACTGGAAGCTCATGAGGCTACAGAGCTCCAGGAGTGTAAGAATCGCAGTGCTGGTGGGGTAGCTTGTATGATTGATTACTGTGGTGGATCAATATGGCAAGGGAAATGAGCACCTGTGTTGAGCGATGGAACAACTTACAAGCACAGAGGTATGCTATGGAAGAGTCAACCATCCTATTGAGATTTAATGTGCCACATAATTGCAGAGATGTACTGCAAATTTAGTTTAGCACTACCTTTCAGATTTCACCTAAAATACTGTTATTTAATTTCCTGAGTCACGTGACTTTGGGCTGTTACATTGACAATACATTTGATTTATTCTAAAACTCAGGTGCTGAGGCTTCTGAGCAGCTTTCCTGAAAATAAAGTGGTTGTGTGGCTGCTAGTTTTCAAGTCCTTGGAACTTTGGAAGACAGAAGTGGCTACTGGCAGCTGCAAAGCCGTACGTAAGGGTACCTGCCAAGCTCGCAGGACGAAGGAGACAGCACATTGACGGCTTCCTTGTAGCTTCTGGCGGTTTCTTGTATCGGAGCGACCCTGGGCAGCCACAGCCTCCAGGCCGGATCAGCTGGGGTCTCCTCTTCCTGGTGACTTCAGAAGGGAGCTGTGGCTCGCTGTGTGTCCCCACTAGATGGCACTGCTGATCCAAATTGGTCACTGATGTCCACGCAGCATGTGTACACCCTCTGCCAAAATTGCTTCAAATTATCAATTTTACTCCCTTCTCCGATACGGCAACAATCAGATGCAGTTATAAAAAAGCGTATGAGAAAATCAACATGTTTTTTAAAGGTCTGTAGACAGGCAATATGCTCCTCCTTCTTTTAATCCAGTGGGTATCAATACTGATTTGTATAGAAGCATGAGTATTGCAACTAAAGAGAGTAGCAGGAGTTGCTGTCAGGAGCATGTATGGAAATAATTGTGGGTTTCATTGCAAAGTGAATGACATTTCAGTCTGCGATTTAGTTCAGTAGTCCTGGATAAATTATTTTCCATATGTACAAGAGTAAAGAAAAAATATTCTCGGGCCAATTGGAGAAAGTTATATTATAAGTAGAGTTTACGCTTAAGTCTCAGGCCAGAGGACTTTTGCATGCAGGTTGCTCTCAGTTCCCTTGGCAAGATGAAACTAGAAATCAAGAATGTTGGTGGGCATATAGCAGAGGTGTTCAATGGGTGAGACAGCAAATAAAATGCAGTGAATCTGGATAGAGAGGTGTAAAGAATCAGTGAGATTAGATTATCTCCCATGCTTGATCACTTCCCCTCCAGCATTATGTTCTCTGTGTTTGCCCTTTCCAGCAGGGAGGTCACAGCTGGACCGGTGTCGGGCAGAAAATCCACTCTGTGCTGTGCAACTGCTCACAGCTGCCCGTCTGGACATTCCTGGCCAAGGTTCCTGGGCATGTGCTTCAGTCTCTTAGTGGCTCTTTGCTGGATTCACTAGTTTATATCTCATGTACTGCAGGGTCAAAATCAGACACCCTGCTCCAGATTCAGTCCCATAAATCCTGAGCAGAGAGAAATGAGCACTTGTCCTCAGTGTAGCCTAGCATACGGTTACCCTTTACCAATGCATAGGCACACAGCTGAATCCAGGTTCACTGGTCCACCAGGAGCTCAGGCCCTTTTTGTGGAGTTCTCCCAAACCAGGTAGTCCCTGACCTGCACCGATGTACACTGCCTTCCCTCTCAGAGGAGGAGCTTGTCTGTCTTTGCTCAGTATCTGGAATTTCCTGAAGTCCCTGTTGGCCCTTTGAATGTACACTTGCAATATTTCTGTCTATCCTTGCACAAGAAGCCTGGTATCTCAGGGAACACTGGACCTGCAGGTGACACCATACAGAATCAGCCACCTGATGAGAGAGAAAAAAAAGTGTTCAGTTTTTTGTCCGAAGGCTGAAATCAATCAAGCCAACTGCTGCATCAAAAAAGTTGAACACTTCTAGTCTTAGAGTCTCAAAGTAAATTTCTTCGTAGTTTCGCAAACTGATGGGAGATGAAAGCTCTAAATATGAAAGTATAATACTGTCCAAGAAGTACATTTTATCAAGCTCTGAAAAGTCTTGCATAGTGAAACAATCCTGATGATAATCCAGAAAGACCTACTATATTCATTAAACTATTTAATACTGCAAAGTGATGACAATAAAATAAACTTCTATTTTTTACAAATTTCCAAAGCAAATTAGTCTACAAACAGCAGTTGCTTAGAACTTTCTCCTGTAAGACTGATAGTATTTACAGCCAATTAACTTCGCAATTCAGCTGAATTAATCTTACATTTTGTGGAGATACAAAAGCATTTGATTTATATGAAAGCAATAGCTTAGATTTGACTTGCGTAGATCATATACATTAAATTCTGTGGGATAAATTATTTTAAGTTATGTCATAAATCTGAATCAAAAGGACTTACTTGAATGAGTTACTTGGGAATCGTGTGCAGACCTTGCACAGCATAGCGTGAGGATGTGTTGATAGAGCTGCTCACTACACTTTTAAAAAGCACACGGTATTTGAAAAACAATAAAGGCAAATTACAAGCTTAACTAACAAAAAGATTAAAATACTATGTTTTTCCAAAACTAAAGACTCGATTTCTTTAAAAATATAAAATTTTCGGAGCAAAGAACCTAATTACTGATTACTGCTACATTCATACAAAATAAGAGGGGCAAGTCTGAGTGTAATCAACATATGGTTGTATTTGCACTTGAATTAAAGCATCCTTCAGTCTTTTGTTGAAAATACTTGTTGCTGAGCCAATATCAATATCCTTCTTTTCAGCTGATAAACCTGAACTGCTTTTGGACTCACTGAAACAAAAAACTTCCACAAAGTATATTTTTAACTTGCATTTCACCACAGGAAGCAAGCTGATATAAATTAGCTGGTGTACAGACACACAATGAGATATTTTCTCCTGACAGTTCTCTGGTCTCCTATTCCAGTCACAACTAGCTAGAAATTCACAAATAAATTGGAAATAAAATAAGTTAAAGGAAGTATTGGTGTAAAAATTTTTAGGAGTGACTTGGTATGCCTGAGGGTGAAATAGTTTGAGACACCCAACTAAAAAGAAGGCATTGGGAACTGCTGCCACAGTAATCAACTGGATTCATGCTAAGCACCCAAAATCACCAAGCATGGAAAATTCTGGCTAACATCCAAAACCTCATGTTGCTATTTCCACAGTGCCTATTGTCTACGGATGTTCATAGTGCCACCTAAAGTGAGAGTCACTCCCTCAAGTCTCCCACCTTGAGCATGAGACTTGCAGTCAGCTCCCACCCACAGGGTATATTCCATGTGTCTCTGATCTCTAAGCACAGCAGTTTCTTTCCTGCTATGTTATTCTATGCACTAAATTAATTTAATTGGCCTGACCTGTGCTTTGCAGAGCAAATGAGTCTGAAGTCGGGGGTAAAAGAAACTGCAGAACAGTGCTTCATCTGGAACTTGTGGCTCTCGTGAGATTCTGTGCTGAGGTGAAGCCATACGTCAGCAATCCTCTTCTAATCCTAATCACATCCCAGGTGTATACGTTTACCCCATATTTGGGTGCACAGAATTGCATACACTGGCAGAAATTAAGGCCTTAGAATATTTATTGGACCCACATCCACAGAATTTCAATAGTTATGGCACGATGGGTAGTGGAAGTCCTAAAGTCTAACCTAGTAAAAATGTTGCTTGGATATTTTTGTGCATTTATGTTTCTAGTTTGATTTCTTTATGTGCACTTCAGAGTGGAGTGGAGATACTTGGTTACTGCAATATCAGTGTTATCCCAGTGGCAATGGCAGAATGGCAGAAATGTCAGTTTCCTTCCAGAGTGGCACTTGCAACATGCCCAGGGATCGCCAGGCTGCATGTTTATCTAAGCACAGGTGGGAGTTGGCTTGACAGCTAGGACACCACTCCTCAGAATGGATATCTTCTTCCTGACACCTCTGTGAAATATCTAAACAGACTGTCTATGTCTGAAAGTTGCCTCCAATTAGAGAGTGAATTTAGGAAAATATTGCTATTCTTGAACAACTGCAAGTAGTGCCACTCATATTCCAAAACAAGAGCACCATGTTCATTCAGAATGGGCTGAACTACACCAGAAGGACATACAACTGTCCTGGGAAACGTGTTAGCACACCAGATTTATATTTTGGGCTAAAATGTTGTAAAATGGTTCCAGGGTAACTTCACAAAAGGTAAGCCTTAAATGATGATATCCTGTAAGACGAACAAATATTGTATTTGCAAATTACAAATGCAATTAGTTAAGTATTTGAATTCAGTCTTTTTATTTCTTCCTAGATTGACACACTGTGGTCACAGGGGCTCTGTGAAACACATGTTCTGGCCTCTAAGCTGTGGGCCATGCTTGCACTGTACTTCAGCTGCAGTATGGTGTACACCTTGGAAGCTCCGTGTGGTTGCTGACTGCCAGGAAAGTGCATCATGAGTTGTATGTTTGTGGACCCAGGGCAAGAAAGCACAGCTCACACAGTCTGTTAAGGGTGGCAGTAAACCATAACAAGAAGTAATGAAGGCTTATCTCCTCTGAGTTTCCAGTGCACTGGACCTCACACAAAACCTAAAGCCTACTAGTCTCAGTCATAATGATAGTAAGCTGGAATCAGTTCCTACATTGAGCATAAACATAGCCTGAATCTGCTTGAATCATGTTCCTACTAGCTTAAGTTAAGAGAGGATTGGGGTCTCCTCACTGCCTTAGATCAAAGAATCACTAAGTAGCCCCCGACTTGTATTTATTGCCAAGGTTTCTAAAGATAGATTTTCATTATACAGCTATTTAAGGGCATTGAAGTGGCGTATTTTTGAGAGTATGCAAAGTTAAGGATTCAAAGTCCCTGTACTGAGAGAGACAGTGAGGAAGAGATGCACCCCCAAGAGCATTTTGGAGATTCTGTATTACTTTAGCACATTGCAACATCATTGCTCCTAAGGAATTTGGTTTATGTTATTTAATTAATTTTGGTTTATCTGAGACATTCTGAAACTTCTGGATAAAAAAGTACTGGCGCCTTTTCCAGCTAATACTCTGCTTTTGTCTGTACACTGGCAATATCATGTCTTGCTCCTTGCTATCAATCACACACAGAGGTCACTGCTTTTCACTCCAGGAAATTACCCCATTGTTTGCAGACTGATAAGAGTTTCCTATAAAAACTGTATTTATTTTAAAGTCTAGGGCATCAGAGTGCATTTCTGCCATAAATGTAATACAGTCAGTGCTATTACTACTCTTATATGCTTAATATGCTCTAGAATCTACAGATTCAGATCCTTCAAGTACCATATATATGACAAGGTTCATCAAAGTCAGTAGTACTCACATACCCGAAATTTAGCAAATGACTCTTTGCAAAATGTCTTGTTTCTCCTTTAGAAAAAATAAAGGATATAGATATGTGTGTGTCTGTAGATACAATAATTCATTGAATTTGTTTCTTGTTCAGTTAAAGTATTCTACTCAGACCAATTTTGGAGCTCTAGGTTTATCTGAGTGCATGGATGCCTTGGCTGATTTCATTGTCAGAAACTGAGGACTGCAATTTATCTAGTTTTGTTCTTGTCAGTTACCCTGGGTACAGAGCAAGAATCACTCTTTTCTTATTTGGGGTTTGCTGCAGTGATTTTCCTTCATTTACCAATGTGCCAGAAGCCTGTGGTTCAGTTGGTTACTGGCATAACTCAAACAGTGTACAGCAAAATGAAGATTCTCTAACAAGGGAAGATAGAAGAACTTGGTTTCATAATTAAATGTAATTATTAGTATAATTTTCTGTCAAAGCAATACATATCAATCAATACCAATGAGGGAAAAAAATCTGTTCAAATCACTAGTGACTACCTACTTTGACTCAAGAGCCAAATGCATTTTTGTTGCTGTATGTATGGACCCCTTTTCTAGTAACCATCACTGTCCTCTTGCTTCCTTCCTACTCTGCTTGCAAGGGTTTGACCAAGAGGGACACAGTTGCGTCATCTCAAGTTCATAGAATCATAGAATGATTTGCGTTGGAAGGGATCTAGTTCCAACCCCCCTGATCAGCAGGGACACCTTCCACTAGATCAGGTTACTCAAAGCCCCATCCAACCTGGCCTTGAACACTTCCAAGTGAGTGTGTGTGTGGGGGGGGGCGGGGGGGTTAGGGGGGGGCAGGGGCCGTTTCCGGGCAGACCGGGGCAGAGGTTGTGTCTGTCCGTTTGACCGGACATTTCCTTTCACTGGCTACTTCCCGGTCTCCGCCTCTTTCTCCATCTTGCTGCCTAGACAATAGTCGCGCTTTGCTACCTCTGCTTGCATTGCTGTATTCTCTATCTCTCGATCTTTATTTCCTTTCCCTCTGTGTGCGTGTGAGTGCGAGTGTGACCGATAACCATCTGGATCGGCGCTGAGCAGGAGGCTGCCCGGAGCGGAGCTGCGGCCTGGGAGAAGCTGTGCGCCCCGCGCCAGGGCTGCCCGGAGCGGAGCTGCGGCCTGGGAGAAGCTGTGCGCCCCGCGCCAGGGCTGCCCGGAGCGGAGCTGCAGCTTAAAGTGACGGCACCACCAGAGCTCGGGTATGGGACTCGATCCATATTAACAACTTAATCGCACTTGTTGTTGACTTTGTTCTGTTCTGTGCACACATACACTTAGAGCAAAGAACTGTTATCTGTTCTGCACAATCTCACAATCTCTGATTAAAATCACTGAGCATACTTTGGTTGGTTTGGTTTTTTTTCATCCAAACTAAGACGGGCATCTGCAACTTATCTGAGCAGCCGGTTCCAGTGCCTCACCACCCTGATTGTAAAGAATTTCTTCCTAATATCTAATCTAAATCTTTCCCCTTCAAATTTAAAGCCATTACCCTTTATCCTATCACTACATGTCCTTGTAAAAAGTCCTTCTACAGCTTTCTTGTAGTCCCTTTTGAGTACTGGAAGGCTGCTATGAACTCTTCCCAGAACCTTCTCTTTTCCAAGCTGAGCAACCAAGACTCTCTCAGCGCATTGTAGGAGAGGTGCTCCATCCTCATGATCATCATTATCACCCTCTTCTGGACTTGCTCCAGCAGATCCATGTCCTTCTTATGCTGGGTACCTCAGAATTGAACGCAGTACTCCAGGTGGGATCTCACCAGAGCAGAGTAGTGGGGGAGAATCACCTTCCTTGACCTCTTGGTCATATGTCTTTTTATGCAGTCCAGGATACAGTTGGCTCTCTCAGGTGCAAGCGCGCATTGCTGGGTCTTATTGAGCTTCTCATCCACCAGGACCTCTAAGACCCTCTCAGGGCTCAATCTGTACTCCATCAAGCCTGTATTTGTTCTTGGATTTGCCTGTATTTATGTGTAGAAGCTTGCACTTGACCCTGTTGAACTTCATGAGCTTCTCGGAGACCCACCTCAAGCCTGTCAAAGCCCATATGGATGACATACCTTCCTTCTAGCATGCCAGCCACAGCACACATCTTGATGTCGTCAGCAAACTTTCTGAGGGTGCACTCAATCTCCCTTTCCATGTCCCTGCAAAGATGTTAAACAGCACCAGTATCGATACCAATCCCTCAAGAACAACATTCGCCACTGGTCTCCACTTGGACACTGAGCTGTTGACCACGACTCTCTGAGTGCAAACATCTAGCCAATTCCGTATATAATGAAGGTCCACCTGTCAAATTCATGTCTCTCCAATTTAGAAACAAGAGTGTCATGTAGGACAGTGTCAAACATTTTACGCAAGTCCAGGTAGATTAGATCACCCTTCCCGTATCCAGCAATTAGTCCCATTGCAGAAGGCCAGAAAAATTGTCAGGCATTTGCCCTTAGTGGAGCCATGTTGGCTCTCACCAATCACCTCCTTATTTTGCATATGCCTTAGCATAGTTTCTGAGCGGGGTTTGCTTCATGATCTTGTTGGTCACAGAGGTGAGACTGACTAGCCTGTAGTTCCCCAGGTCTTCCTTTTTTCCCTTTTTAAAAATGGGGGCTGTTTCCACTTTCCAGTCAGTGAGATCTTTGCTGGACTGCCACAACTTCTCAAATATGATAGACAGTGGCTTAGCAACTTCATCCGCTGGTTCCCTCAGGACCTTTGGACACATCTCATCAGGTTCCATGGACTTGTGCCCCTTCAGATTCCTTAGGTGGTCTTGCAACTGCTCTTCTCCTACAGTGGGAGGTTCTTCATTCTTCCATTCCCTCTCTTTGCCTTCTGTGACTTGGGTGGTGTGGCTTGAGCCCTTGCCAGTGAAGACTGAAGTAAAAAAGTCATTGACTACCTCAGCCTTCTCTATATCCTGGGTAATGAGGTTTCTCATTTCTTTCCAGAGAGGGCCCACATTTTTTCTATTCTTCCTGCTGCTCAGACAATTTTTCTGTGTTTCTCTGAGGTTACTTTTCCTTGCCTCTACCCTCTGTAGGCTTTCTCTCTTTGGCTGACTTGGTCCAGGAACTCCGAGTTCATCAATGCAGGCCTCTTGGCACTTTTGCCTGACTACGTCTTTGTTGACGTGTATCATCCTGAACAAGGTCCAACGTAACACCTCTTTTCATTGGCTCCTATATCACTTGGAGAAAGAAGTTATGATGAATGCACTCCAGGAAACTCCTGGATTGCTTATGCCCTGATGTGGTACCCCTGCAACAGATGTTGGTGTGGTTGAAGTGGTCCATGAGGACCAGGACTTGTGAACATGGGGCTGCTCCTGTCTACTGAAGGCCTCACCTTCTCAGTCTTCCTGATCTGATTGCCTGTAGCAGATATCCATTATAATGTCATCTGTCCCTGCCCCCCCTTTAATCCTGACCCATAAGCTATTTGTCAGCTCTTTGTCCATCCCCAGGTGGAGCTCCATGAACTCCAGCTGCTCATTGACACAGAGGGTAATATCCCAGCTCATCTCCCCTGCCTGTCCAAAACTCCAGTTAAAGGAGCCATCCCACCACATCTCCGTGATGCTATCTCATCTCCATGTAACTCTGCAGGTATGTACACTTCTGAACTCCTCTTGTTTACTGCCCATGCTACATGTATTTGCATAGAGGCATTTAAGTTGAGTTCCCAGTGAAGCTGACCTACTTGCTAGAGTGTCTGCAATTCCTTTATGCTGCTCTTCAGGTGCTCTCCTGCTATCTGTTAGTCCTTCTCCAGAGTCTGTGCATCTATTGTTGACACTGGTGTCAAACTAGTGAGAGCAGAATGGATTGAAGTTCCCCTCCCCTGGCAATTTTAGTTTAAAGCCCTTTTCACCGGCTTGACAAGTATATAACCAAAGATACTATTCCCTCTCTTTGAAAGATGGACCTTGTCAGCCCCCAGCAGACCAGTTTTCTCAAATGAGTTCCAAGGTCTAAGTAGCTGAAACCCTGGCTGCGGCACCAGTCCTGTAACCATTTGTTGACTTGACTTGACTAGCCCTTTCAAACCCCATCCCTTTGACTGGGAGCACTGATGAAAAAATTACCTGTGCTCCTGAGTTCCTTACTGCCACTCTCAGGTCTCTGTAACCCTTCTTGATCCCCCTCAGCCTGCTCCTGGCTGTATTGCTTGTGCCCACGTGAAACAACAGCAGTGGATAGTAAGTCAGTGGGCTGTACGAGGCTTGGTGACATCCGTGATGCAAGCCCCCGGTAGGCAGCACACCTCTCTGGATAGTGGGTTGGGCTGGCCGATGGGTGCCTCTGTCCCCCTCAGAAGGGAGTCATCCACCACTGTCACCCAGTGGCTTTTCTTATTTGTGCTGGCTGTTATCTGGGAAGCAGATTGGACTGTCTTACTTGGCTTCAGTGTCTCTCCTGATGTGATGAGTGTTTCTTTTTCAGCCTGCACAGCAGTGAAGCGGTTCTGCAAGGGCAAATCAGGCTTCAGCAGAAGCCTCTTTCTCACTGCCTCCTGCACCTCAGCCACTGGCTAAAGGAACTCCTCCAGCTTTTGCAGGTAGCTCTGCCTCTGCCCCAGGAGAAAGGTCAAGACTTCCCGAAGTCTGAGGTTTGCACTGCAGCCTCTCCCCTCAGCAGCTTCATCTGCATGGAGGCATTGGACACCACTGGGGTAGATGGTCCAGACTCTGCAGCTGGAGCTGCAGCCTTTGCTTTGAGATGAGTGCCCACCATTCAGCCTTGAGGGTCGAGTAGAATAAGTGCCCTTAGCCTGCGCAGATGGTCACAGAACAGTGCCTAAATGTTGTGTTCTGTGTACGTAAAATCTTCTACTTGGCTTGTGGAACGCCCCCCTTCAAAGAGACACCCTTCCTGTGTGTCCTTCCGTGCACTCTTTAATGCAAATTGCCAAACCACGCCCTGGCTGCTGTGCCACGCTCTGTTTGAAGCAGCAATGCCGAGGCCACTTTTTTATAGTCATGAGGATGGTTGTGTTTGTTCTGGCAACTCCCAGACCTCACTGGTGTCTGCGGTAAAAGCTGCCAGGTCCTGGTGGTCTCTCCACTGCCCTGTCACTTTTTTTGCCACAGGAAAACCCCCTGTGTGCTGAAGTCTTCCACCTTGCTGCAGATTGGGCCAGCTCTAGAGCCGCTGCACTTGGCAACTCCAAACCCTCAGCATCTGTACTTTTTCCAGCACTCAACTTCAGTGCATTGCACCTCACGACTGCTCTGATTTCCTCCTTTCTCCCACTAGGCTTAATCCTGGCCTCCCAATCTCAGAGAGAATTTTGGTTCTCCATTCTGATTCTTGTCTGTCTCCACATAGTCTAGCTAACTTTTCAATAACAAGGTGGCTAAAGAAAACAGCGCTTGACTTCCCAGTCCCCAATCCCTCTTTCCTTAGATATCTTGGGTGTTTTCCAGTTCTAACAGTTGCATTTTAGCTTGAGCTCTCACTTTCTACCATCACCTGCACTTCTCAAAATTGCACCTTCCCTGAGCTTTCCAGACTTTCCAGTCTTTTCCTTCTCTGACTGCTCACCCCATCTCTGTCTCTTTCTTTAGTATCTCTTAGTCATTTATGCAAGGTCATCAGCAAGTCCATAGCTGGTCAGTGCATCATCTCTAGCAGAGACAGACTTAATCTACAGTGACTGAACCTGAACTGTACTTTCCTGGCATCCAGCAATTTGTTTTTCAGGCATTCTGAAGCAGTCATGGTATCTTTGCATTTACTAACACTCCTAACACTCACAATTTCTTCTTCTTGCCATTTTTTGATGGAGTTGTCTCTTTTTTTTTTTTTACATGTTTTTGAAGCCAAGTTCATCTATCATCTCTTTTCCTAGGTTACTCATGGTAACTCTTCATAAGGTCTCTGAGTCTGCAGAGCTCACTGAACTCAGCCAGAGATATGGGAGCAATATGTGCAAGACACTGTTCAAACACACAGCTGGAAGGCAGATCTTACTCTAGTGCATTATTTAATTATAAGATGAAGAACACAGGTGGATAAAACTAAGTGGGAGTGTTTAGATAGGATGAGAGTGAATGGCTCTGCACAGTCATAGATGTGTCACAGTAAAACAAAATTTTAAAGACATTTTACTTACTTTACCCACTTCCTTTCTGATATTGCTTTAGGTAAACAGTTGTCTTCCCTGTGTTTCAGGATTGTTCATCTGCTCGTTATCCTCATGATGGCCTTTTTCTCTTGCCTGCAAAATCAGATCATGTAAACTTCCACTGCTGTTTCTTTCATTTTATTATGAATGATCAAAGATTGTTTTTCCTGTTCACATCACTAAACCAGGGCGAAGGAAAAGAAGCTGGAAAAACTATCACCTAAAAAAAGTTCCTCGCTTATCTTTTGCTATGGAAGAATATCTTCAGAAATGTTTTATCTGAATGGCCCTTTTACAAATTCTAAGTTCCACTCTTTTGGTGATCATCAGTTTTATACTCTACATGAGAAGAGCTTTTTCATGTACTGCCCTTGGAAAGAGTTCATGGCTTTTCTGGGCAATGCAACAGTCTGCTGGCTAATAGGAAATTATAAAGCTGAACCTGAAAACTTAAAACTGAAAACATGAGCTGGAGGTTGGATGAGAAACTAAATGGTCTAGGCATGTTATTCTGTGGAGCTGCTCTTGGGCCGGCAGAATTTAAAAGGCAAACAAAATCAGAATCAGACATATTTCAATGCATGTCTTAGCATACTTTTCCTTTTTAGCTCAGAACTAACTCTTATAAAAATACCAGACAGACAGTATCTTACTGTCTGTTTGCTCTAGAGGTAAAAAGTCAGGAAATAAATTTTCATTTCCAGAAAAATGTGTGCGCTATTCTTAACAATGGTACCAAACACACTATTTTCATATGAACATATGAAATTTTAGCTCTTTCTTGAATGTAAGAAAAATACTTTGTACCGTTAGAAATAGCAGTGATACTCCCCATGAAAAGTAAGTATTAAAGAAAGTTACAAATTCCTTCTAATAATCAAGCACACATGAATTTGTACTTTTGATTTTTTTTTCCATTTATTTTGTTAAATGCAGAATAAGTGAGCAGATTTGGCTGTGGTAGTTTTTTTGCAAAGCTAAGCAAAAAGGAAAAGCATACAGAAAATCTTGGAAAATGAATTTTAGAGATGTGGTAAGAATTTCTCCATTGTCTGCAGGCATTGTAATGGAAAGAATATGTATTTTTCAAACCCAAGTATGGAAAACAAAGTATGGAAATTTTGGGGCAATCTGTAGTAGCTGACAGGAGATCTCTAAGCAAGAGTCAACAGCCAGACACCTTCAACAAGCTTAAGGTTCTGTCTTTCTAACAGGATTCTTCACAAACTCCTCAATATTTCTCTCTTTATGATAATGAGGGAGAAAACCCCTGCTGCCTCATTAGTTATCTGTCTGCTGCAGAAGTGTCACTGGATATGCTCATCACTGAGAGAAGAGCAGAAAGCACCAAACCAAACAGCTGCTGCTGTGGTGACACAGAGCCATGTTGCATAGGGAATACTAATAAGTCAAAAGGATATGCACTGGAGAAGGGAAGACTTTGTGTTTCAAAGTGTACTGTGAAAAAACGGTCCCAGCACTTAAGAAGGATAATTAACAGTATGATAAGATGTAGCTCTGTAGTGCTTGTACCAACTATTTTCTTTCATTTGGCTACAACTAAAAAAGAAACCTAAACAGTTCGAAGTTACTGTGCTTGCCACTAAACGTACAAACAGCAGAGAGTGCAGTGCTGGGAACATTTTGCATTTTTTTTACCCAAGTACAGCTGTTCTTATATGGATAGTGGCAGAATTCACCAGAAAACTGGATTTAACTACTTTACAAATGCTTACTATTTCATGTTGATTACTGGTGGTTTAAGCCAAAAGTTGCTCCTGTTCCACCAGAACAATGAGTAGTATTAGAGGTTAAAATTAGCTTTCAGTAAAACACACTACATAGATCAAAACAAATAAAGAGAGAGATGTTTCCCTTTTTGCCTCCCATACAGGCAGATACATTAGGCAGTGTGTTAATTCCAATTGTATTGGAATTGCTTGGGTAATTTGAGAAGGATATAAATGAGACAAATTGGAACACAGAAGGAGGAAAATGTTATTTAATTTTTCTCATGGAGGAAGAAGAAATGAGGGAATATCTTATCTTCTGTGGGATGCTTTTTTTTTTTTTTGCTTTAGGTGTGGTTATTCTGTTGTGTTGTTCTTAGCTTGTAGGTGTCAAGGTGTCCTGCAGCATTATTAATGAGAAGGAAAATACATGCATGCCTCAAGAGGCCTGGCAGCATTCTGCACACTCAGGAACATCCTCCTTGTTTTGCGTCTTTGGGTCCGTAAAGAAACTCATTACTCAAATGGCAGAAATCAATGCACATAGAATTGTTGTTACTGATTTCATGTGCATCATTAAATATTTTGCTAGATATTTCACACGTAGCTTTATCCATTCAAAATGTCACTAAAATGCCTTTGCCCCTCAATAATTAAGGACCTATGATGAAGGAAACTGAAGTCTAGCCATTCAAGGAAAATAGCTAGTGTTTCAGTCCTGAGTCTTAACTAAATCACACCTGCTGTAAATTCAGCCCATTATATAGGAACATCGCAGCAACAGCCTCCTGTAATTTAATACTAAAATGGTAAATAGGCTACTTGCCTGCAGACAATGCAGTAAAGTCCATTCAAACACAGGTTACCTGAAGCACAAATACCCCAAACAAACTCAATAACCTGAAAAATATGAATCCAGTTAACAATCACCTCCATCTATTTCTGGAGGTCTTTGTTGTCAGACAGATGAAAAAGAATGGGATTCATTGGAAAACAAGAGGTTTAGCTTTAAGTCAGCCAGGATCATGAGTCTGCAATGCCTTCTAGGTACAATGTATTTTCAGACTTTCTTTTAAAAATTAAACATTACCAGAAGAGAAATCTTGTGAAAATTATGCATCTAATGTCTGTCTAAATTGAAGAGCAGTAATTCAGTGTACAAATTATATGATTGAAGTTTGATCTCAGAATTCAGCTTCTTTCTCCATTTATTTTTTAAACCTTAGGCAACAATATACTTTAAACTGTCAGGCCATGAAATATGAATACCAGCATATGACACAATAGGATCACCCTGGTAGAAAGACAGACTGAGAACCACAGAGATGTCCACCACTGCACCTCGTTGAAATCAGTGGTATTTGCTTCTTGCTGTGACATCTAGGCATCTGAGTTCACTCAAGAGTAGCTGAGGCATTTCCAAAATGGCCCTGCATGGCATGACCCTACGTGTTTCCTACAGTTCTCAGTTCATATGTACATCTCTAGGTACAGATGGCTATATGACACGAACTCATAGGACTTGGTTAAAGGATTGAGCCAAACAATTGTTTGCAATGAGAGGTTTGGTCTCTTCTCTCATGAGATGAAAATCTGAGCTCAAACCAAGCATTCAGTCTGGCAGCGAAAGAGCCAGAATTTAAGTTTCTTCTAAAGAATCAGAGAACTTCTTAAAGTAAGAGCTATACTGTGTAAGACACCAGCACCATTGACACAACTGCCTCTTCCACACCAACTTTTCTTTAGTTACACCCTAAGCATTTGAAATGTTCCTTTACAGAAACTGTAAATTAATTGTTCTTTCATCTTGGATATTTCTTCTTCATTTGTTTTTCATCTGGTAAATACTCTTTGCTGAATTCAGTCATCATTGAGCTTGACAAAATTATTGGCAAATAAATTATGCCTGAAAAACAGTGAAGAATAAAACCCAATTTGTCTAGCAGTGCATGAGAAAGATTTCTCTAGACAAACTGTAGTATTCACAAATGGGTCCTGAAAATTATTGAAAGACATGCATGAGACAGGTTATTTCTGGGCCATCACCAACATATATGGCACAAACAGCAGTTTTAGGATCTTTAAAGCAGTGATATGCAGCAATAATAGGAAGGCAGGGAGATACTTTCCAACGGAAAGGGCCCAGTGGGAATGAAGCATGCCTAAATTAGGAAACGTGGCTGCTGAGGGTACAGCAGCAGTAATATAATCAAATACCTAAGTAGGAGGCTGAGTTAATACAGATGCTGGGAGGTCTGAGCATTCTTGTTCGGAGTTTGGGACTCAGACTTTGAGACTTTAGTGTCTTCTGGAGAGGCTTCCAGAGAGGAGAGCTATTTATTTAATACAATAGCTTTGTGGTTGTGATATGTGTCCCAAAATGGGAAAGCACTTTGTTGACCCTCAAGAGCCTGCAAGGACTTTAACCCATTGTTCCAGGTTTACAGCAACAAAGTAGCCTGAGGTTAGGGCAACTCTGCACAAAGCTGAGGTACGGCAGAAGGAATGCAAAACTCATAGCACCAAAGAGAGAATAATCAAAATAAATTCTGATTTTGTTACTTGGTGGGAAAACTGTCTCCAGTTCAGTTTCTCACTCCCAGAGCTTGTTTATTGATCAGCTCTTCAGTGGAAAACACAGCCGTCATTTTCCCAGAAACCATGTTCTCTCCTTATTCTCCTTACCAAGTGAAAGAGTAAGTCAACCACAAGGATCTTGCATTTCTGACTGTAGATTGGTCATCAATCTCATAAAGAAATGGTCATGTCAAGCTGAATGATGTCTTGATCCCTAGTCTCCTGTTTCCTTTGCAAGTCTTTTACCACTAAGCTACTTTGGAAATCTCTCCTCTTTAAGTGTTTTCTATTTGAACAGGATAAGATCTGATGCCATGTGAGGGGGACTGTAGCTAATGTATTTCAAAACTGCCATGGAACTGACAAACAATGGATTTCAGCCAACTTTGACATATAGGTAATACTTGACAGTGATTAATCTGCTTTGCACCACTTGGAAATTCCCAGCTCAGACACCTCAGCATGGTCTAAGGTCACTCATGGTAGCTCAGAAAGTCTGTAGACAATGAATTGAGCTCACACTGAAGAGTTCAGTGGTAGTTTTAAATGTTTGGTAGAATTTTGGGTAACTCATTGAACAGCTGGAGACAGTACATCAGGTAAAAATACAAACAAAGAATTGGACTCCTGCCTTGTAGAGAGTAGATATCAAGCCAAAATGAAACTTCTCTTAGCTGCAAAGGAGATACAAACAGACACAATAAAGATTGCATTACAAGTGTTCTTATTGTTCAAAAAGCTGAAGTTAACTGGTGTTCAAATTACTGAAAAGCCATCTTTGTCAGTTCAGAGATAAGGAGATTAATTGTATGTGAATAGTACAATATGAGCCCCAATTCTCTGCTGTCAGCTAGAGTCATGCCCACAGCAGCATGATCTTAAATTACCTTTCTATCCAGTTTTCTAACCATGCTTATTAAATTCCAGAACCTGATTTCATATCCTCATCTGTGTCACAGACAAAAAGGGAAACGCTGTACTACACAAACAGCAAAAGAAAGCACGTCGCACTCTTCCTCTGCACTAGAGGCCCCATGAGAGACAGCCTGGAGCAGGTGCTGGAGCTACCTGTTGAGCGGCATGGGTGGACAGCTCAGGGATTCCTGTTCAGCAGTGCAAAAGAAACAGCTTTGTGTCAAGACAACCTACCATCTGAACGGAAAGTTAAACAAAATCCAAATCAACAACAAAAAACCCCAACAGAACACTGTATGACTTTATGCCTGATTACAACAGGTCCTTTTAATTCAGCCTACAGAAAACTGCCTCCTGGGTGCTCCTCTTAGCACCCTGGGCGTGGGCCACCCCACAGGGACCCTGTAGCCCCACTCACCATACTGGGTTTGCCCCAGCAAACCATGGGCTGGTTTGCTTTAGCAAAGAACTGTCTCTGAATTATGTGGTGGGGATCAAATATTGAGCTAAGGTCTTTGCTATATGATCTAATAGGGATGTCTTGTGGGATTATGTCATCTTAAAAGTGTCTCTGTACCTGTCAATACATTCTTAGGAAAACGCTTCCTCAACCAAAGTTATAAAGTTTTAGGGTGCAATCTAGCATAATAATTGTTAAAATAAATGAAAAATCAGTGATATGTTTCTTTCATAGAAACTTGGTACAACATTTCATTTGGAATTTGTGTCACTGCAAATAGAATTATTCTCCTGCACACGGAAATGTAGTTTTCAGTTTCTGAAGTGAGGTAGAAGGCGATATGATCTATTGGCTTAAATAAATTCTATGCATATACTAATATACTCTTTAAGACACTTTCTGTTTGTGCTTAACATTCCCATGTGGACAGGTATCTACATATGTCAATGTGACTGCTTATTATTTTAGGTACTTGCATAATTTTCATGGGTTTTATTTTCAGTTGCCTAGTATTTTTTCAAGGAAGACAAGATCTTTTTTAATGCTGCAATACCCGTGTTTACTGATAATCACAGTATCACAGTATCACAGTATTGTAAGGTTGGAAAAGACCCCTGAGATCATCGAGTCCAACCTATGACCCAACACCTACATCTACTCCTACTTGTCAACTACACCATGGCACTAAGTGCCTCATCCAATTTCTCTTTGAACACCTCCAGGGATGGTGACTCCACCACCTCCCTAGGCAGCGCATTCCAATGGCCAATTACCCTCTCAGTGAAGAATTTCTTCCAAATGTCAATCCTAAACCTCCCCTGACGAAGCTTGAGACCGTGTCCTCTCGTTCTGTCACTGGTCGCCTGAGAGAAGAGTCCAACTCCTGCCTCACTACAACCTCCCTTTAGGTAGTTGTAGAGAGCAATAAGGTCTCCCCTTGTGCCTCCTCTTCTCCAGGCTAAACAACCCCAGCTCCCTCAGTCGCTCCTCATAGGGCTTGTGCTCCAGCCCCTTCACCATCCTTGTCGCCCTCCTCTGGACACACTCCAGTATCTCAACATCTTTCTTAAACTGAGGGGCCCAGAACTGGACCCAGTACTCAAGGTGCAGCCTGACCAGTGCCGAGTATGAGGGGATGATGACCTCTCTAGTCCTGCTGGCCACACTATTCCTGATGCAGGCCGAGATACCATTGGCCTTCTTTGCCACTTGAGCACACTGCTGGCTCATGTTGAGTTTCCTGTCCACCAGCACTCGCAAGTCCCTTTCCGCCTGACTGCTCTCCAGCCACTCCGCACCCAGTCTATAGCTCTGCATGGGGTTGTTGTGTCCAAAGTGTAGACCCTGGCACTTGGACTTGTTAAACCTCATGCTATTGGAGTCAGCCCATCTCTCCAGCCTGTCAAGGTCCCTCTGTAGGGCCCTCCTACCTTCTAGCAGATCGACACTTCCTCCCAGCTTGGTGTCATCTGCGAATTTGCTGATGAAGGACTCGATCCCCTCATCCAGATCATCAATAAAGATATTAAACAGGACCGGGCCCAGCACCGATCCCTGGGGGACGCCACTAGTGACCAACCGCCAGCTGGATGGGACACCATTAACTACCACCCTTTGGACTCGGCCATCCAACCAGTTCCTAACCCAGCCCAGAACATTCCCGTCCATGCCACGGGCTGCCAGCTTGTCAAGTAGTCTACTACAGGAGACAGTGTCAAAGACCTTGCTGAAGTCCAGGTACACCACATTCACAGCCTAATGTAAGAGGATGTTGACGGTGTAACTGGTGGGTTGCCTCAGAATCCTACGTATCTAACTGGCATTATTAGGAAACTGACTTTCAAAATTCAGTATTATTTTCTAGGTGGAACAAAAGGTATATGAAGTTGTGAAGGGATCAAAGTAATAACACCTTCATGGACAGACTTTTTGTCTGTATTCCTGCCTCCAAAAGACTGATCACTTCAGAACCTCACATGCATCAAACATTCCATTAGTACTAAAGGACTTGTGACATTGTCCAGCAGGTAGGAAAGTTGGATTTGGTTTTTGTTCCCCCTCACGCTAATCCAATGAATCTATTCCCTCATTATATTTATTTTATATTCTAGCACCAGATGAACATTCAGTCTGTATTACAACCCTGGTCTCTTGGTACTCCCTCCTTCAGCATTGAAATCCAAATATTATCCTATGAAGCCTACACTTCACCTCTCATTATCAGTGAGATTACAAGCTAATTAACTAGCACCTTTGGAAAATTTCAGGCTCATTTTAGCAAATTCATACAAAATGACCTCTATGAAATAGCTTTTTTTTAACACTTATTAATTTAAAAATCACAGACAAATATCGGGACCGCACTGATGTAAGCAAAATTATTCAAAGCCTGTTAGAGATTGCTATACTTTGGGGTGGGGGTGTTTATTATTTTTACTATTTGTTGAAAAAATTATATACAACGTAGGGACTAAATTCTTTGATGCCTTCAGACATTTATTGTCTTTCACAAACAGAAGCAGAGGGAGCTTTTGCTCATAGATCTGCCATTGGACTTTTGATCCAACAGAAATCTTGCTAATGAAAGACAGTTTCATTTCCAGGGTCTGTTTGAAACTAAATACTCATGTCAAAATTATGTAAATTCTTTAAAAATCAAATGTGCACATGACTGCAGGCATATCTGGGACACAAACACTAATATTTGCATTCAGTAAGCACACCCTCAGGAAAAAACTCCAAACTGTGACTCAAAAAAATAAAAAAAGAGGCAGAGAAAACCTGGAGGGAGAAATTTGAATAAAAGATGTTCAGTGAAATTCATTGACTGAATATGTCTTATTTTGAAAGAATTTGACAAAACCCTCAAAAACTGGCAGAATTACGTCTAAAAGAGAAAGTATTATTAGAATGAATGTGTGTAGAAGACAAACTCAAAGTAGATTTTTAACAAATTATTATTTATTTATGTATTATAAGAACTCATCAACAGAAGATGCGTTAAGATCTTGTGTTGAATTGCTGCTGGTCAAGAAGGAGAGTACAATTTTATAAAGCTTGAGAGTATTACAAATTTTACACAGAGTTTATTCTCTGCTTTCAGTGTGCATGAGTAAAGAAAGAAGAATTTGCCTGTAATTATTTTGATAGGAAATTAGTAGAAATACAAGCAGAAGTAAAGAGTTGGAAACAAAATAGAAATTTATTCACTAACTCATGCTGTCCTTGGTATCAGTTGCTTTTACCGCAGTGTAGACATACGCAGATACCTGGATCCGGATTCATAACTAGGGAGAATAAGCAAACAGATTCAAGGAAAGTTCCCCTTAAACGATTCCTAATAAAACTGGTGAAGCATCAAATTCTCCAATAAAGGAGATACTTGAAGGTGAGAACAAACTTGAATGGCCTATTCTTTGAAGGAAACATTAAAGGAAACATTTCTTAAAGGAAACATTAATACTGTGAGTATTGTCATTAACTCTTTCCTTTTTTTCTTATTATTTTTGTCTCCTGGTTGGAGACTGGAATGGCCCCATTTTTCATTTTATCTGGAAGGTGAACAATTCTTCTTTTTTTAAATAAATGTTTCCACTGTGGAAAATACTTCAAAATGCTCCTTTTTTGTTTCATCTTACAGGAACCCCTTTAATTTTACTGACATTACTCTGAGTCAGATCGGAATATAAGGTAAATCTGTAGAAAAAGAAACAATGAAAGAAGATTTTACTATGCAAAAATGTCTTCAAACTCCCCTCTTCTCAGTGAACATTAAAAAGTACTGATTTGAGGATCAATCAGCATGCCTTTTGCTCTTCTCTGACTCATTCTCTGTCACTTTGAAAAACAAAGTATAAAGTGGTGAAGAAGCCTGTGCAGTCTTTCTGTTCCATTAAGTGCATCTAATTGCAGTCTAAGAGTACTCCATTGTCATGTTAAAGGACTAGGTACTTACTTTTTTTACGTCCCTTTGATTAATTCAAAGGATTTCATTTGCAGGTCAGATGCTATAATTCAAATGAGAAGACAAGTTATCTATTTTTTCATTTATATAGCATTGCCGTTTCCTTCTGCATATTATAAATCACAGCAGATTTGAGGTTGCACTTTCGCTCCCTCACCCAATTCTATTAAAAAAATCCAGATTGGCTAATGCATTTGCAGTAGTAGTAGGCTTCACCAAGGAACACTGCACAGTGCTTTACACAGGCAGCAAAAATTTCCGATTGAATTAAGTGGTAACTTCTGGCAGGATGGCTGCAGTTAAGTACTGGACAACAACCTATTCACCCAGCCTGAGAGCAAACAGAACAGAGTGTCTGACTTCAGCCTGATATTCTTGGGTGACCTCTTTTAGAAAGTGAAATTAAATGCTCACTTTCTCATTATCTTCTCTTAATATCTCACCTATTTTGGCTTCAGGGCTTCTCTGAAAGTCCTCAATTCTGGAAGATGCTGAGCAATCCAGTGAGTGCTCCTGCATTCCTTCAGAGTGCTTGAGGTCAATTGCCTTGTCTTCAGCAGGATTCTGTTGAATACTGCCTCTCTGGAGAAAAAAAACTTTACTCATCATTTTAAATTTAGGTTCTGATTCTCTTAATATGGCAGATATGAGCCCAAATCTTCATTCACGCCTGGTATTGTGATGCTATTCAGCTCACTGCATAATTAGCAGAATTTTTGCTTTATTTGCAGTGAGCTGCAATGATTTACAGATTTTATTGAGCTGCAGAAAACACTTGCTTAACCCAGTTACATTATGAAGCAGCTCCCTGGAGAGACATATAACTCAGCTTACACAGGGGAATTTTTTCTCTTTTACCTGAATGCAACTTTGCAGGCCTTCATAACAAATAGGCTAATCTGATGTGGTACATTTATTTCATAAAATAGGAGGTCATAGTGGTTTTATACACGCTTGTCTGTACTTGGCCTTACAGAAGAATACACCAGAGGTTTCATTTGTTTACGTTTTTCTTTTAAATGTAGATCATGTGCCAAGAAACAGACACTGTGAAGGACTAGAAAATGAGATTACTGAAATAAGCTGTCTCTCCAAGTACTCATATTTTCAAGCTAATAAAGACATGAGAGTTAGTAAACTCTCAAGTAAAGCCCTAGGAGCTGCCTTGCAGTTGGTTTTTCTGTCTTTTTATGCAGCATTATGACTCTTCAGGCCAAGACACTCTCATTAATTCCACCTGCAGTAGTGATTCCACCTGGTCTATTCATTTTATGCTAAAATGTTTCCTTGCATTTCCCTCACTGTCTTTACCTTAAAACTTCTCTGAGCTTCAAAGTTAGAGGAGGAGTTTTGCCAGGTTATTTGCACCATTCTACAATAAAAATCTAGATTTTCAGGAAGCAAAGCTGTTGTTCTTTTAATTGGCATTTTGCTCAATATATTTTCCATTTGAAGAATAACTAGATTCTTAACTATTGAGAGAGAGAACTTGAAATGCCTTTCAGGATACCTTAAGTTTCTTAAGGTCTTGAATCCTTACATCCTAGGTCCGAGAGATCCTCATGAAGAAAGCTTTTCCAAAAATAATGTAGGTTATAGCAGGGAAGAATGATTCACAAAACATATGCATTTTCTTTTCTGTGCTTTAGAAGAGTCAATGTGCCTCAGTATAAGTTCAGGGAGCAGCTCACATGCCTGTGAGCCAGTGTTTTTATGGTCTGCTCCGATGTTATGACAACTACTACGGACTGTCCTTCCCCTTCCTCAGTGGAAGATGTGCAGAGTGCTTATCTGAGTTCAATGTTACCATACAATCTTCAGAATTTATATGCCTAATGAGATCCTAATTGAATTCAAGTTAATTTGTGTAATTATTTTTGTACTGCTCTAAAGCTATATAAAACCTTTTCAACACCGCCATGTACAGAGTTTAAAAAAAAATTAATAATTTCCACTTCATTGTTAGTTTTCCCTGAGTACTACACATTAAAATTGTCGGGTTATCTTTAATAACTATGAGTTAGAATATTTTCATACATCTTTCTCTCCACTCATCAGTCATAGCCTCCTTTTAGCTACAGGTTTGTTTAGAACAGCTTGCAGTGTACTTACTCTGCATCTGTCTACCCAAGGGCATGAAGAGCAGAGCAACTGTAAGCCCAAGCTGCTTTATACCAATGCAGTGTCAGTGATTTCCTCCTATTGTTCTCGATGATTTCTTCTCTACTGTCAAACTGGTAAGGCTGGAGGAACTCCTCTCATTTATTTTGACGTGTACTTTCAGGCCATTTATCAGTCTTACACTCTTAGTGATCGGCCTGTCCGTAGAAGAATAGTGGTTTCAGGGCTTCAAGTATCCTGAGTTTCTCCTGATACAAAGGCTACCAGTGCTAGTTAAATTTACCAGCTAAGCACTAGAGAAAAAGATCAAAACCATCACGTGTGCCACTTTCAGTGACATCTCAAAAAATAGAACTCACTGAGGACAGCTGATAAATATGGTAAATATGACTTATCCCTATCAGAATAAAAATTATGTTGTTGTTCATGAGACAATACATAGTCCATTTTTAGTCAGCGTACAGGTACACAATAATTATTCCCAGGCTTTCTCCCCCATGACCCCTACCCTGAGATGGAGAACTTGAGAACCTTCATAGCAAACATCCCTAGAGTGGGTGGGTAAAGGAAAAGTAAACAGACACACTCTGTGAAACTTCTAAAAAGTATCTGCTGCTGTTACAGAAACATAGCCTGGTGGGCTCTTCAGAAGTTTCAGCTGTGGATTTTAAAGTGTGGAAAGCTCTTCAGGTATAAATAAAGACATAAAGTTTTATTTAATCTTATATAATAAGAATATATACACCTCGGCATCTCTAGATATACTGTATTCTTGATGATTAAATGTCACAGAGCTTTGTGGTACAGCAATAAGTGATTTCTATTGAAAATATTGCAAAGACTGCAGAATAGTCTTGTTACAATGACTAAGTTCTAAAACAGTGAATGCAACGCATTGATGCTAGAGATGAAGTGGTACTCATGGTGAAAAACAGACCTCACTTCACATGTGCAGTATTGATCCTGGGACAGTTCTTTTCTCTTCCACAGTCCTATCCACTGAGTGAGCATCTTTACTTGTGTAATCTACTTTAACAGAGGATAACAGCATTTAGCAATCTCTTGCTTTCTTTTTAAACCAGGAAGTCTTCTGACTAGCACTCAGTAATTCAACCACTTTGCAGTTCTCCAACAAACCAATTAAAATACTTACATTTGTTTTGTAGCTAAATTAGAACTTCATTTAGAAACTGTCAGATGCTTATTTGTTTCATAAATATTCATAGCAGGCTTCTCCAAATGCTTTCACTGTTTTTGAATGTCGATGAACGCAGCTTATAATCTCTTCAGTGTGTGTGAAATTCTGACATTACTCATGTTAAAAGATTTTGCTGTTGCACTTCATAGAGCCAAAATGTCATATTTTGATTTCAGATGACTTCATTAAATCTTGGTTCTGTGTCCAGATAGTCCCAGTCACTCTTATGGAATCTCTTCACTTAGTATTTCAGGACTAGGCAGGGTTTTTTCCTTACTTTTTTTTTTTTTTTTTTTTTTTTTAATTAGTGCAGAAACTTCAGGAAAACTTGCAGCAAGTTAAATTTTCAGTACAGAATTAAGAGTTAGGATGCTGCATGTCACAACTATTATTCTTACATACCTATAAGTTATAGCTCATCTTATTTAAAATTCTGATCTTTTAAAATAAAGTGGAAGCTTTATTTCAAATTGAAAATAATTGCAGTTACATACAGTTAGATATTCCAAGCTGTTTCCGTGTGTTAAATTAAGAATTACAGCTGCACAGCTATAAGTATAAATAAAAGCAATAGAGTGAATGTCTGGGAGAGTTTCATTTTTAGTTTTATTTGTACTCACTTTACTTATTAATGGAATGTCCCTAGGTGAAGTCAGAGTTCAGTGGAAGAGATTGTTTTTGATTTCCTATCTCAAATAATTTACCATGAGAATGGCTTTTGAAGAGTAGGAAAATTAAAGCATTAACCCCAGTAATTTCCAGGTGCTCCTTAAGCATGAAAATATATTAAACTTCTTACAGTGCATTTTGCTGATTACTGATTCATTAAATTGTGTTACATCTGAAGCAAAACAAATCTATGAAAAATTTCAGTGAGAGTTTAAAATTGTTTGCTCAAGTTCATTAATATCTGAACTAGACTACAGTATATCTGCTTTTTATCTGGATGAGTTTAATTACTTTTTCTTGACATATGGAACACAATAGATAGCCTACCTACTTTTCAAGCTTTTTAGGTTTGCAGCAAATAGTAAGGTGCCATAGTAAGGTGAACTACCTTACTACCTGTTTAGTTATGTGCATATTTTTGACCCTACTAATACGATTGTAATTTAAATATTCTGTTACTGTTTATTCATAATAATAGAACACTCAGACAAGGTAAGACCATAGGAAAAAAACAAAACAAAGAAACAAACAAAAAACCCCAAACAAACAAAAACCTCCAAGGCTAATATATTTCCCTTTCTATATTGACTGCATTAGAAGTATTAGGGAAGTTTATATCAGGATTCTTCTCTAGAGGACTCACCAGAGAGTCTGCTTCAAACTGAAGTGATGGAGGAAAAGCAATGAAGACAGTAATAAGCTGAAGCTAACAAAGATTTTTTCCCCAGTTTTAGAAGAACTCAAGATTTAAAATTGCTGAATTGCTAACAGTACTGTATGATCTGATTGTCCTGGGATCCAGAGCTGCAATTTGAAGTACATCACAGAGACCAGGTAAAGCTGAGACTGTAACTCATTGCTGGTTTGGCTCTTGTTTTATTAGGGAATAAATACAGAAATTGTGCTTTCACTGAAATTCTTTAATCAAAACCATATTGCTTTAAGCAGAAAAAAAGAAAGCATTCATACAGTATTGGAAATTTGGTATGGTGCCAGCAGAATCAACTTGTGTAACAAAATTACCTTAATTGGGGGAATAATGTACTAATTTGCATTGTTACTTCTGTTTTGAGTGCTATGGCAATATTGCATTGTCAGGAAGAACAAAATGTTCTTGAATTTATATGTTTGGCTTTAATTTACATCTAGCTCCGCGTGAGCAAATATTTAATTTAGCCAGAAAAACAGACTATATAAAGTGGTTTGTTTATTCAAGGAAAAGAAATAACTTGACTTTCGGTGAGGAAAACCTGTATGTCTAATCCAGAAAAAAGGGTATTTTGAAATCTTTAGTTCATTGGCAGTAAATATCTAGAGAAATTTTAGCTTTTAGGGAAATGCACAGGAGTCTCTGTGCAGAGCACAGAGCCTGAGCAAAGCATTTGAGCATCTTCCTTTCTTCCCCCTGACTGAAAGAGCCCAGGAGAATCTCTGCAAAAGAGGAAAGGGAAGGGGAGCACTATGGACAGTCCTCAGTCTAACACTGCCTGAAGCAAATTCGAACTTTCAGGGAGAGTCTGCTTAGTGAGTTAGAATGGTCTGTACTATTTGTTTGAGAGGCAAACTGATGGAAGGGGGCTTTTTGATGTCTTAGAAGGAAGCATCTAGTCAGATGAGGACCAGATGGCAGAGGTAACACTTCCCCAGTGCTGGTGAGAAGTGACTGTGTTCTTTATAACACTGCATATTTTGTAAGAGAGAAACTTATGCCATTTCCTGTGCAAAAAAAATATTTGCAAAATTTTGGGTAGATCTGAGGATGGTTTAGAACAGGGTTAGTTGCGTGGTTATGTGCAAGTAATTTCCTCAAAATGTGATGTCTGGAAAAGCATAAGTATTGCTTGGAAATAAGTAGGAAGCAATGCTGGCTGCCTCTGCAGGCTCTTTGGAGAGACCCTTTCCATAATCAATAAAGTGCCATAATGTGGGGACAAGAACTGAAAGGTCTTGAAAATTAAGGTTGAAGATAGGAGATAAAATTTGTCTTGCTTGTGGTAAATCTGTATGAGAAATTCATAACATTTCCTGTATGTTCAAAAGCCATTTTCCTATTTTTTTTTTTTTTGCTTTGCTAGAAGAATTGTAGATAGATATTAGCAGGACAAGAACTGTCTGTTGTGGTCAGAAAAGAGCTTATAGCAGTAATTAACATGTAAGGTGACTGTGCACAGCCTTCCTGCTCACCTAAGCAGCTAAAACTTTTGTTCTTGTTTTAGAGTGTAATCCTAAAGTAGCACAGGGGAAGTGTATGTATATATTTCATTAAGTTGAGGTAGATCTCTACATTTTGTCTTTCAGTCCCGCAGAAGAACATAATATTTTTGTGGCATTAGCATAATAATATGAAAAATCAAAGATCTGTGTTGTAGTAATTCCACTTGCTTTCCAAATTTTCCATTAGGTTTGTTGGAATCAGTTTTTAAGAAACCCCATATTCCCACAACCAGGAACCTCTCTTACTTTAGGTAGTTTCTCTGAACCAGTAGAAATCAAGTACCTAAGTCAAAACCAAAGTAGTTCACTGCAGGAATAAAAAGCCAAAGGCATTAAAACTTAAAAAGGGCTCAGCTATGGCAGCAGTATGAACTCTTTTGATGTCAAAAGTGAAGATACATCAGAGTTACATATCTGGCATTTGGTTACATCTCCACTCACCTGTATCTTTTGTATCTTGGAAAAACTGTAGGCTTAAAAACAAAGAGGGACCTCAGAAAACGAGCTGTCCTCCTATTTGAATTGGCTCTCATTTTTTAGTTACCGTCTTTGACTTGCCTCTAGATAGCACACTAAAAAAATAACACTTTTAGTAGTGTTAGATCTGTATTAAAGCAGTAAAGAAAAATGTATCTTAGAGTATTTGAAGTATAATTGTTCATAGAATAGCTATTTTGGCTTCCAATCTCTAGCCTCTTAAACTCAATGATCATATGTGTATTATATCTTACACTGGTTTAGGACTTCAATGTTTTGTCCTTAGTCCTTTGAAATTCTTTTAGGGATACTTTGGACTGTCCCTGTGGTTCTAACTTGTGGAATGAGATATGCAAGATCTTCCTTACAATTTCTTTGAGAAAGAGTGAATGTTTATTCTGATAGGTTCCCTAGTTTTCATTTAAATACATTAAATATGAACCCCAAAACTTTTTAGCCAATGTACCTTTCCTCTCCTCCGTATTTAAATAGTTCTGGTATTACAGAACTGAGTCCATTTCCCCCTGAAAACTGCACCACTTTGCTTGCTGTCTGATAATGCTAAGAAAGATGTTATCATAAGGAATCACAGAAAGAACGATGTAGGGAAGATCCTATTTTTTATTAATTCTTACAGAATTGCAAAATGATTAAGAATGAAAGGAACCTCTGGAGGTCATTTTAGTCATTTACAACCCAAACAATACACACAGGAGCACTGGCATCTTCTATGGTCTTAAAATTTGTTGCAGAACATAATAGGTGGTACTGACTCACTTTTCTGATGTTTTATGCCTTTGTGTGTTTCATAAGGTGGTGAGATGGGAGATACTCTTGTGTTTGGCACACATAGTAATTCACTTGCTTCACTTCCATTTGCAAACACACATTGGAGCAGATAGACTGTGTTCCAACATGTTAACTCACACAGGCTGACACCTGGCTTCTTTAGGAGAAGAAATTTTTCTTCTTGACGTATTTGTTTCTTTCTGCAGAACTTTGCTTTCTTTTTTCATCCATGCAGTAGGCAATTAGCTGCTCCTTGTTTCTTTCACACCATTATCACAAGCAACGGCTGAATGTCTCATTTCATTGAGCAGCTTGAGTCTCATAACAAAGACTGGTCTGTGGCAATGTCTCACTTTCACACATAAGGGGCACTTTCCCTTAGCTGACACCCTTAACCTGAAAAGAACATTGTGGTCCTGCAACTACCTGCAGAACTAGAACCAAACCAGATATCTCTTCAAGCATTTGTTAAGCCTTTATGTCTCTGAAGCCCAAAACATATTAGCCTTTCATTGAGCCACAGTGTTTGAGGACTAAAGAGAACACGCTGTTTTGAAAGGAAGATTCTGAAAAGAGGGAACCAGCAGTCTCTCATAATTTCTTCCTTGTTCCCAGTTTGTGCATTTATTACTGGAATTAGCTTACAAGAAAACCTCATTAAGCCTCTTGTCCTTACTAAGGAGAAAGCCTGTAGGGACAGGAAGCGTGATTTTCAATAGAAACCACTTAGTTTCAATAATGAATGTTAGCAACATCAGAACACATAATGACCTGAGCGGTATTTTACAACAAAACCAGCTTGGGACAGAGGTCATGCAGAGGACATCCTCAGCCCAGAAAACATATTTTAAAAGGTGAACATTTTGTGAATTTAAACAGTGGGGCTTTTTTGAGTAAAGTTTGAACTGGATGATGGGTTTCTTTTTTTTATCACTTGATCTTTCTGTTAATATTATCAAGCCTAAATATCTCCTTTGTCATTCTTTGTAGATGTCATAGAGGACATGATTCTTCTAGAAGAATTTAAATGTCCTCATGGCCAAGAGTGGACACTGTGTGTTATAGGAAATAACAGATATAGTTGTAGAAATAGAATAAATTATTCCATTTATAGTTGTAAATTTGCCATGAAACCTATTTGAGAAAAGACCTTAAGCATCAGTTGGTATATAGAACCATAGAATCCTAAGGTTGGAAGAGACCACTGAGATCGTCGAGTCCAAACATCCCTGTCTCCCTACTAAACCATGTCCCTAAGGAACTCATCGATCCATCTTTTAAACACCTCCAGGGATGGTGACTCCACCACATCCCTGGGCAGCTGTTCCAGTCCCTGGCCACCCTTTCAGTGAAGAAGTTCTTCTTAATGTCCAGTCTAAACCTCCCCTGGCGCAATTTGCAGCCATTTCCTCTCATCCTACCGCTTGTCACTTGTGAGAAGAGACCAACACTCACTTTGCTACAACCTGCTTTCATGTAGCTGTAGACAGTGATGAGGTCTCCCCTCAGCCTCCACTTCTCTAAGCTAAACATCCCTAATTCCCTCAGTCTCTCCTTGTAGGACTTGTTCTCCAGCCCCCTCACCAGCCTCGTTGCCCTTCTCTGGATGCGCTCTAGCCCCTCAATATCCTTCTTGCAGTGAGGGGCCCAAAACTGAACCCAGCACTCGAGGTACGGCTTCACCAGTGCTGAGCACAGGGGTACAGTCACCTCCCTGCTCCTGCTGGCCACGCTGTGTCTGACACAGGCCAAGATGCCATTGGCCCTCTTGGCCACCTGGGCCACTGCTGGCTCATGTTCAGCTGCTGTCAACCAACACCCCCAGGTCCTTCTCTGCCGGGCAGCTCTCCAGCCACTCTTCCCCAAGTCTGTAACGCTGCACGGGGTTCTTGTGTCCCAAGTGCAGGACTCCTTTGTCCTCCTGCTGCCATTGATATATTTGAAGAAGTTCTTATTAATGTCTTTGACCGAAGTGGCCAGTTGAAGTTCTAGTTGGGCTTTAGCCCTTCTGATTTTTTCCCTACACGATCTCACCTCACCTTTTTAGTCCTCCTGGGATCCTGCCCCCTCTTCCAAAACTCATTAACTTTCTTCTTTTTTCTGAGATCACTACAAAGCTCCTTTACTCAGCCAACCTGGTTTTCTTCCCCACCAACTCGTTTTGCGGCACACAGGGATGGGCTGCTCTTGTGCCGCCAGGATTTCCTTCTTGAGGAGCATCCAGCCCTCTTGCACCCCTTTGTCCTTTAGAGCCACTTCCCAGTGAATTTGATCAAGCAGCCTTCTGAAGAGTTCAAAGTCTGCCCTTCGGAAGTCCAGGGTGGCAGTTTCACTGACCCTTCTCCTCACTGCCCCAAGAAGCGAGACCTGTATCATCTCGTGATCACTGTGCCCCACGCATCCTCCAACCGTCACCTCTCCCACGAGGCCAAGTCTGTTCACAAACAGCAGATCCAGCAGGGCACCCTCTCTAGTTGGTTCACTCACCAGCAGTGTTAGGAAGTTGTCTTCCATACACTCTGTGAACCTTCTAGACTGCTTCGTTCTGCTGTGTTGTACTTCCAGCAGACATTTGAGAGGTTGAAATCCCCCATGAGGAGGATGAGACGTGATGGTGAGACTTCTCCTAGGTGTTTATTGACGAGCTCATCAGTCTGTTCATCCTGGTTGGGTGCCCGATAGCAGACTCCCACCACAATATCTGGGTTACCACGCACACCACTGAGTTTAACCCATAAATGCTCTCTACCTTATCATTGCTATTACTGAGTTTTATACAGTCAAAACCCTCTTTGACGTATAGAGTAACCTCACCACCTCTCTTTCCTGGTCTGTTCCACCTAAATAGCTTATAGCCATCCATGGTAGCCCCTCCAGTCATGCGAGTCGTCCCACCATGTTTCTGTGATGGCAATTATATCATAGTTTTCCTGCCTTGCCACAGCTTCCAGCTCCTCCTGTTTGTTCTCCATGCTGCGTGCATGACTGTAAATGCGCTTCAGATGAGCTGTTGACTCCCCCTCTTTTACTGTCCGTCTAGCTGGAGATCCTAGGCTATTGCATAGCCCCTCAGAGCCTCGGGTGCTGTTCCCCTGTTTAATTCTTTTAGGGCAACTGATGTTCCCCTCCCCCTTCCAATCTAGTTTTAAGCCCTCTTAATTAGCTGTCCCAGCTTCTTGGAAAGAGCCTTACATGATGATTTTTACATGGAAGTTATTTATAATACTCAGTGTGATTCAGGGTTGTTCTCTGTGTAGTTTTTTAATAACAGCTATAGCAAACCTGGAACATGTCTGACAAAGATCTCAGACAAATTTTTCTCTATAAAGAAATGAAATATTGCGCAACTTTTTCAATAAGACATTCCACTCATAGTTTCTCTTCAGGTTTTGTTTGCATTAACAGTTGGACTTGACAATCTTAATGGCCTTTTCCAGCCTAAATAATTCTATGATTCTATGACTCTAACTCTTGCTTAATTGTGTAAAATCAATATTGGGTTATAGGTGCCCTCTGAAATTTTTTCTGTTGTGATGTGTCATGTTTTTACAACTTGCAATCAAAAATCTTGTCCAAATCTTTGTGTTATTATCTTGGAAAAAACAGCAGAATTTTCTTACCTAGTGCTATTTTGTACAATTTATTCACAATTTTTTTTTTATAATTTTACTCCCATTATTAAGAAAGCAATATGAAAGAGGCAGAATTATTGCAGATGTTCTGGAAATCAGCACCTATACAAGAGTTTTATTTTAGAGAGAGAAAATCAGTTGCATGTGCAACTAAAGAGCTACCTTTTGAGTCTAACGAACTACCCTCAGTTAAATTTAATGGCTGAGTTTCTGCTTCTCCCTCCTGCATCCTTCCCAAGCTCACAGATTTTTTTGGTTTTGTTGTTAAAAGAATGTGGCTGTTATGTGTGACGTGTATTCTAAATTGCTGTTGGGGCATTTATTATATGCTCACAGATGTTAGGCATGCAGATACAGAAAGTAACATGGGCAAGGGACTAAGGACTGTGTCAGGTTGACTCAAAATGAGAGAAGATAAGGATAATATAATAGAGACTGCACTCCCATTGGAAAAAAAAAAAAAAAAGAAAGAAGGAAATTCCTACTCTTCAGTAGCTAAACAACATTTGGGAGCCTGAACAACACATATTGCTCTACAGAAGAGCAAAGACACAAACTCCAGCCTTGTTCCTTAATAGTTAGGTTCCTTAATCAAAAAAATTCAGTTTTTGCAGTACCGTCGTATGAAGCCTTCTCACCTTACACACACTTCTCCATAACAGAAGAATCTAATCTCTTGCCCTTGCTTTACATGAAGTTTGGAGGTGAGGGATGTGTAAAAACTGTTCCTTATATTTGACTTCTTTCCCTCCCTAAAATAAGATGTGAGAGCACAGCCATCTTTAGGCACTTAAATGGTGACTAAGCTGCAGATACACAATCTTATACAGGGTTCTGAGACCCGGGCAATGAAAGGGAAGAATTGTCTTCAAGGTACAAAAATTTTAAGAGCATAGTTTAAAGAAAGTTTTGGAGGATTTAGAATGAAATTAAAATGACATTTGAAATCCTTCTATCTGCACTAAGCTGAGCAAATGAGCCTAGTGACAAAATGCAGAATCAGTTTTGTAACTCTTGGAAAGCCAACTGTGTAGTTTTGGATGTTTCTGGCTGATATTTAAGAACACCTTAACAGAGGTACAAACTGAATGCATACTAGTTACGCAATAAATAAATATAAACCCTTGAGAAAAGGCAAAATGATACTGGCATGACTAAGTATTGACATAAGGAGAAAAGTGTTTTTAAAAGCAAAAAGGTATTTTTCAGAAAGCTCAAGCAGCATAGGAAGAATTTGCTAGTTAAATGTAAAACATAATGAAATAGGAAAGAAAATGGGAGGAAAAACTGGCGAAAGGCAGAAATCAAATCCCAGGTAAAAACCTCTTTTCAAAGGCACCAGGAGCCTTCTAGACAGGAGGCTGGGCCAATACATACCATCATGTGAACAGTGCATTCGGAGAAGGTGAACACCTATCAGAAAAAAATAAAGGAAGTTTTCATTCAATGCACGTGAGTTCCAAGAGGTTTGTATACTGGAATTCTTTTGAGGGGAAATTGAGCTGAGTATTTCAGTCAAAGTGAAGTGTTAGTGGAAGAAATTACAACTACAACTACAGCAAAATGCCAGCAGTAGGCTGTCTTCACCCAGGACTTAGGAAAGTATAGCTCAGGGGTGAAAACTCTGATCCAGTTAACTGGAGTGGGTAGCCACATGTTTAAAAATCCCTTGTGCTTCAGGACTCAGAGGTCTCAGGTGCAACAGTAATTTTAGAAAGGGCTGTATGGGAGATCTAGGTGAACTGAAATACAATAATCCTAGTAGGTGTAACAGGCAGATAAGTAGAAAACTGTAATAAAAAATGATTCCTGGATATGTGAATAAATCTGTTGAGAGGAGTAATTTTGTAGAGGCAATAGAAAACGTAAGCCACAGCTTAGTCTGGGCTAGTCTACCTGAACCTTGAAGAAGTGTTCTTTGAGCTCCTTTACCACAGACTTCTAAAGAAACAACAATTGAATAAAAACAAAGGCCTTTTCAGGGCTAAAGAGACAAGAAAGAAGCTAGATGACAGTGAGTTTTCTAAGTGAATGATTCCACTCCCCATCTAAAAAAGCAATCTAGTACAACTAGCAAAAATACAATTATGAATGTGACCAAGTTGATGAGATGTATGAGATGGGTTACATTTCAGGAACTACTTATCAAAAAAACCCCTCTCTGGCCCACAATAAAGACAGCTGACAGGACATACGATAAAGACATCTTAGGTAAAAGCACCTTGGGGAGTATGCAAAATAATTTGTTAGACTCTTTCCATATACAAGAGTGTAAGTCAGTCCTAAAATTAAGGTCATAGAAACCAGGTTCAAGAGATATGATGATGATGATAAAGCTCCCCACACACTATATCAGTCACCTGAGGAACCCCTTTCTTCAAGCGGCTGAGTGCCAGAAGGCTTAGCGTGGATAAGACATGATCATGAGAGAGAAATCTGCTGAGAATTGTTAGATATATTTGCCTCAAGGTTCCCTGAGCTGCAAGTGAATGACAAACGTTCTGGGTGAATTTTTTTCCGAAGGATCACCATCTGCTTACACTACTTTTATATTCACTTTTAGGCATCTGCTTGGGTTCCTGTGAGAGACTGATTGTTGGACTTGACAATCTGACTCAATATAGCAATGTTCAGTCTTTCTTCCTACACTTTACAGATGGCTACCTGTACCTGAACTTCTTTCAGAAGCCACTTATCATTTGCCCAGATGTAATATTTGAATTCATCATTCAGACTAGTTTATGATCTAATGTAGCAAGGAACAAGCAGAATTCTGGCAATGTATCCTCTGCATCCCTCTCTGTAGCAGCCTTAGTTCAGTGGTCATGGAGAAGGAACTGTAGCTCCAAGTTTATTGTTTCCTAAACACTAAGATTTATTTATCAGCCTTATCTCTTGCATCTGTAAAATACGCCACGTAATTAGTTAATAACTCTACTCACATGCTAAGCATGCGTGGACATTAATGTCACTATTTCAGTCTGTGGTAAATGCTCCATTAAGATCTTTTCTTGTCTCTGTACTTGTTGAGCAATACCATTTCCATAGCTCATGGAAATGGTAAGTCAGATCAAAGATATCCTGTTGTGATTAAGCAAAGGATCTGCAGCCTAATTCACCTATTACCCCGGAAACAATCTATCCATCAGCTGTCCATATAAGCGCTTACCCTATCTTCAGATAATGTATATACTTCCAACTATCTGTCGGTTATCACCTGACAGTATCATGTCCGAGTTAGTCAAATCTGCTGGTTTTCGAACATGAGTAAGTGGTACGCTGCTTTGAATGCCAGCTTTCACATTTTTAATGCCATTTGGCCTTGATCTTTATAGCATTATTTTCCGGATGAACAGTGATAAATGGAGAGATAACACAAGAGCAAGCCTAAAGTGCTTACAATAAATAAGCTGTCAGATAAAGGTGTGCTGCTGAGCAGAAAAAAATATGGTAAATTCTCACACATCAGAGGTACTATTAGAGGGAGGGAATAAAAAGGCTATAGATTGTAATTCTGTTTTGTGTCATATCAGATTTATTTTGGCATTCATTATTTTCATCCATATTTCAGTTACCTGTTTAGTCTTGCATTTATAAACTTGAGCTAATAAGCACTATCATTCTGTCAGTACTGCAAAAACATAATTCAGGTGTAGTTTCTTTCAGTCTGCATTGTGTGCTACTGAATTTAAAATCACCTGAAGAAATCCTTTCTCCAAAAAGCAAATGATGTTTTTACCTTTGAATTGTCATGGCACCGTGCATGTTGGCAGCACAACAGGGATCTGAAGGGTCCCCAGGACAGCAGGACGCATCCTGAAAGCCAGTGAGGGAGGTAGGCAGCTCCAGTACCAGACATTGAGCACTTTCCTGGGTATGGGGAAGAGCTGAGGCTGGGCTGGTACGTTGGGCTGTGGGTGGGGTTCACAGTTGGTGAGGTGCACAGCCAGGCAGGAGCATGGACTGGTGGCTCTGGGCTTGGTGAAATGGGATCCTGGGCTGTGGTCAGGCATGGAGGAAGACAGGCTCTTGGGCTGCTGCCCTCTGGACCCTGACACGAATAGAAAATTAGTTAGAAAGACAAATTCCCATAACACTGGGGCATAATAGTGTTTTGAAACATGCAGATTCTGGGAGAATGCTCATACTAGTGTGTTCATCTCTTTCATGGCTCAAATATATTGTAGATTTGTACAAAATATTCTGTCAATATTTCCCAGAAGTTACTTTAAATGCTTCATGGTTTGTTTGTTATTTTCCTGACTGTTTCAGTTGGGAACATTTTTTCCTGGCATTAATGTTAGTAGTGTTACAACCCCTAAGCAATTTCATAAATATAATATGAAGTTATCCATGTAATAAGAGCTCCTGGCTGTGTTCTTTTATCTTCTGATTATGTGTTTCAACCATCAGATTATTAAATGTGCATCTCTGTATAACCTGGTGAAGCTGATTGATATGCTTTTAGTATAATACTTAAATACTCATTGCTCCAAAATGCAGAAGAGAATCGAGCTGCTGGTTGGAAAATTCGTCAAGGACATGACACATCTGGGTTATATATCATGTGCCAATAAGTGTTTAATTTTTTATGCAACAGTATGAACAGGAGAGTTTATCTAATGAATCTGTGTCTTGGCAAAGCAAATAAGAGTAAATGTTGAATGTCAATTGCATTTGACATCAAAGTGAAGTAGAGGGCACTGCTCTACAGGGTACACCGTCACTTGGACTTGTCCATAGACTACTACATGCATACCATCTGGAAAGACTAGCCATGGTCACCAAATTAAATTTAAAACTTAAATAAAAATAATTAGAAAAGGAGGTGACAGGATCAATCATGAGGATTCAGTTTGCTATCATCAGTCTTAAGAACATGGCGGCAGCTGTTGTACCGTGCTGGATCAGGGAGGCTGTATCAATCATAATTAACTTTATGGGATGTCCATGTGGGATGGTAGACCACAATTAACAAGGGGATTCTCTGATATTTTGATACTAATCTCTTCAAGATGGATTGGAGGCCATAATGGATATTTTAACAATCTTTGTAAGACGTGGCATTGCTCATGTACCATCCAAGTTATATGCCACTGCACATCCACAACCTATGAAGAGAGCTGATGGATAATATTTTGGAGGATATTTTAAGTATAAGATTATCGGTGTGCAGTAGATCACTGTGAAAGCTCTTACAAACTTTCGTTTTGGCTACATCTCTTAGATAAGATCAATGAAATATTTGGTGGAGCTAAGCATAGAAAAATCTGATTTAAACTGACTTTCCAATCTTCCCCCATTCACAGCATGGAGCTCAGCCTGGTTAGAAGAGCAGCCAGGCAGCCAGGAGGGGTAGTCAGGAACTGGCAGATTTTAGCAGCTAGAGCCTTTTGGAAAACTTCTGTGACTGCTACTTAGGCACATTTCTTCTAGAAAGAAAAATATGTGAGCACTTATCCACAGAAGATAAAACACTGAGCAATCAGTACTTTCGTGATCACTGAAGTCTTGACAGGATCTGTAAATCAGTTGCTGTATATTTTAGACAACTGCCAAGTTACTGGAGTTTTCACCTCAGTGAAGTCTTAAGCATATTAGTAAGCCCTGAAGAACGGCTAGTTTACTGACTACTCATCATAAATTAAGGCTGATCAGTTAAAGGATTTGGTGTAACCTTGAACTTCACAAGCACCTCAGACTAAGTCATCCATAATCTCCCAGTTATAAATATCTTTTGGGGGAGCCCTTTCAAAAGTGATTTCCATATTTTTGAACATAGAGGTATGTTTTTCTGCCTGTACCTAATCTGGTTCTCCCGTGACTGGTAGTTGGCACATTATTGGTGCTCTGGGCACCAAGTGTTCTCTTCTCAATTAACAAATTGCTTTTCCCATCTCTTCTTTTAATTCCCTCATCTTTCCCCTCTTCCCCACTCACTTGTCATCTTAATATCGGCTATTGTCCTTGTTTCTGACAAGAGTTCCTTCTGTAAGCAAACTAAGAAAACCAGCCTCTGAACCCAATTTCTGGAACCTCATATACATTTCTTTTGTAATTTTTCTGGAAAATGTAGTCTTCTAGATGACCAGCAAGAATTTTACATTATCTTCTGGGTTCAGAAGCTGATACTAGAAAGGCTTCCTGACTATACCCTGCACCCAGGAATGTAATTACCTAATTTACTTTAATCTGGCTGTATTCAAATATCTTTGCTAATCTTCCAGAGAACTTTACTGACAATTGCATTTTTGTGTTCTTTTTTTGCCAGTTTAATGCTGCCTCAACGGCTTTTAGAGAGACAAATGAGATGCTCTCCTTAGCTGAAATTTTGCTCAACTGTTAATATTAGATCGATTTTCACTGACCTCAAAACCTATCTTTGTTTTATCATTAATGGAACGTTATTTTCATTAGTGATTCACCACAAACAAAGATCTGTATTTGCAGTTGTAGTTACTTCTAGACCCACTGTCAGGATTTAGCCAGACTGTTTGTTTTGTCTGCTTTAGTTTATTTAACATATCACTTTGATGAAGCAAATAAACCTTTGCTCTGTTTTTCCAACTCACCAGTGTTAAATTAATTGTAATATATATAAATAAATTACACGTGTACTTGCATTTTATCTTGTAACACAAGGAATTACGATTAAAAATTTTGATTTCATTCTATTGTCTACATATAAATAGGAATAACTGGCTGCTTTTTGTCATACTGTTAGCAAGTGGGTGTAGATCTGATTAAATACTCTAGTTGTTACTGTTTCGTACAATGCATAGGGAACTTTGTATTCAGGCACAGTTGTGCTGGGCATGAGTTAATTACTTAATTGACAATTACAGCTAGAATGAAGGAAATATTTCTCCTGACGAACAACATGGGAAGGGCACAGTGGAAATAAATTTTAGGAAGCAAGGAAAGATAATATGAAGAGAAAATATGAGTAGGCAGAGAAGAAAACACTGAACCATTAATATTTATAGGTAACATTGTATATCAGAACCAACATTTGACTCATCCAGGCTGTTTTGATGCATGGCCTTGGTACCTTCTGCCTACACTATCTCTACAGACGACCTCTGAACAATCACGCTCAGCTCCCTTTTTCTAGGCTGCTGGAGAATGTTTGGCAGTGCCTTGAGGTGGCAATGGTCCCTTATGTATCAAAATTCTGCTGTATCTTTCTATTCCCACAGAAAAGTCAGTGTGATGGACATACTTAGCTGTGATTTACGTCTTGTGTCAAAAGACCTGTTGTCCTACTGATCACAGCAATGATGTTCTAACAACCGGGAGTACAAATCAGTTCCTTCTGGATAAAAGGAGTGTGTTAGCTGCTGCTGAAATTTATCCGTAGTCTAACAGACCTTATTCCAGAATTATTTCACAAGCATTCATGAAACGATTTCTGAGTCATCCCCTCATTCAATATTTAGCTGGAACTCAAGAGTTTTCTACCATGCTTACTGCGTATAAGACTGTGGCATATGACTGTGGCTTTGTGCACAAAGCTGTTACGCGCAGCAAAAAATCAAGAAGTAGAATTTCTGGGTACAATAAAAGCTGAAAAATTAGGAGGTACAACTAAGAGAGGCACGCCATGTAGCTTGACAAGCAGAGCTGTTGGTTGCCTACATTGTTTCCCAAGTAACTTCTCCAGTGCTTATATTTACAAAAATATTAAAACATTTTAAATATACTAATGTTTACTAGGATTGGCTATGGAGCATGAACTGGTGTGAAACTGCTGGGACTACTCACAACTGAGGCTTCTTTTCATACCTCAAGGGCTGAAGAGTTACGGGTCTGTCAGGGTGGTTTGTTGTTTGCATGGGAGACCATTGAGTCTTTTCTCCATGGTGCCAAAAATGCTCATTGACAGACAGAAGGGTTTGTGGTAACTTTGTGCTTCATTGTGAGTGTTGGGTCTGTCTCTGCTGTGATTTTCTAAATAGTCAAAGCTTCAATTTCTGCTAGAAGCTAACTATTAATATTGAACCTTCTCTTCTGGTGTGTCTCATGAAAGGACAGTGACTGGAGTTTCGGTTGTTCAGACTCACTGCCTTTTAGGACCCTGTGATTCAGCTGTGCACAAACACACGACCATCATTCTCTAGAATTTCAGTGTTCTGCCCCTAGGTGAAAGAAGCTGATATCAATGCCTTCTATTCCCCAGTTTTCTACATGATTTCATAACCAGTTTTCTACATGATTTCATAACCAGCACTTTTTAGTGATTTGCATTGAAAAACAGTATTTATGAATCTTTCACTTCCACTCATTTTTGTGAAATCTACTTCTTAGAATAATCTTCCTTTGATTGAATGATCAGTGACTTTGCAAAAAGTGGGATACCTAGTCGATCTGTGTTAACTGTTTATACTCCTTTAACCGATTTTTTTAACCTAACATTGCATCCGCTTTCAAGATTTCAGCTGGGAATAAACTCTCTGGAAAGAGAACTTGACTTTGGCATTTCTGTCCTTAGTTAGACAGTGCAGGGCTACTAACAGGTTAAGGAGGCCAGAGCTTGATATTTTTGTTTGTTTGTTTTAAAGGAAAAGTAACCCCTAGTTACTACTCCAGTACAAAAAATACTGAAATATCTGTGAATTGTAGATTGCTGGGAAGTTGTATGTATGTCATACTGTGAACAACCTACTCAGATATGTTAAGCTATTAACTTGTTCAGAAACTTCTAATCTTTTTTTCTGTTGTTGAGTCATTTTGCATGTGTACTTCATATTATGCAAGATTTAATGCCTTGCTGAATTACAATTAACAATAGACCTCTTTGGGATGAATCAGTGCTTTTCAGGCATTATGTTGTCTCTCACAGTCCTTCATCCAGTGCAGAAAATAGGTTTTCAAAGAGTGTTTGAATTTAAAATTGAAATTAACACAGATATACAACATATTTCTGAAAGTTAATTCAATCATAGATTTTTCAGGGTAATGAAAACTAACTAGGATTGTCCACACAAAAAAAAGTCCAAGTGTACATTCCCCTTTAGGTGAGTCATAAAGCATGAACCAGTTTACATAATATGAACACATAATTAAAGGAATGCATTCCAAAAGAGTAAAAGCTGATGGGTGTGCAGGTGATCCAGTCAAGGTAGCCCGAGGTGAGTAACCAAATTTCGGTATATTAGTCTCATAAATGGTAAAACTGACCTACAGAGAAATTTGTTTGAAGTGCACGTGTGCAGCCTGGCTGCACACTAACACTGCACAGCCCTCCTTTGTACCTTTGATGTTTAGATATTACAAGCAGTGATATTTGTCTTCTGATAAGTAGTGAGGGGTGTAACTGGGCAATTGCATATATGTGAGTCAAAGGTTTAAAGGAGCTGAGATACTGAACTTTGGCCATGGTTACTGCCTTGGAGTTGCAGTTTGGCAAGAGAATAACTGTGACACTGACCTTTTTGCAAAAGCAATATGCCTTCGTGGCTTTAATTAATAACTACCAAAATAACAAGGTTAAGAGAGTTTTCCACTAGGACTGATGCTTCGACATGGGTATTGACTGTATACATATAGCTAAATAAAACTGTCAGAGAGCAAACCCGAGCACTGCACTGCTGATGGTACACATCATTACTTAGCTCTTAGCAAACAACCCAGCATGGTTATGCCAACTAGTTTTCAGCTAACCTGTCTGTTTACTAAATTATGCCACCAAGTCTAGGCACAGCTAAAGCACCAAGACCATGCTCAGTAGTCAGTATGGAAATAGCTAGGCTGCATGACCCTGCAACAGTGTTCCTTGCATCTTCAGACATTCATGGACTCTCAAGCCATACCCTTGGACATTCAGCACATACCCTGAGCTTCTACCTTCCTGTTATGAAAGCACCACTCTGGAAAATTCAAAACAATCCTCATTCTTTCAGACACTTTGGAATAACAATGACAAGTAGAAGAAAAAGAAGAAGAAGAAGAAGAAGAAGAAGAAGAAGAAGAAGAAGAAGGATACCATATGCGGCTTTAAAGAACCGTATGGACTAGCATGTGCATCCATCTTTCTATCACAGAGTCTGGCAGTTGCTGACTTCTCTTACGCATGCCTTTGTGCAGCAGAGTGCTGAGAGGTCAGTTCTGCAATAGGGCATTGTACTGCTCTGCCAGGGTCACTGTTATTGACTAAGAATGCCCTGCCCAGTCCCCCAGTACTCAAGAGTGTTCCATGCACAAAAGTATGTAAAATAAACCCCAAATACTGCTGTATTAAGAGTATTGACAATGGTTACTTTAAGTATCAGTTTCTGGCATCTGACCTTAGTAACCTTTGTTTCCTACACATTGCCAATGGAAAGATGCACTTCCATAAAGCAATCTGGATAAACAATGGTAAAAGCTTAAATTTACAAGGATTCAGCTATCTGCTATTGTTCCTAGGTGGCAAATAATGAAGAACATATTTGCAAACATGTTTGCTAAGACTGAAATTAAGTTCTTTACCTAGAAATCCAAAATAGTAACAGACATTTATTGGAAGGAGGGGAGGAGACAAGGAAGGGGAGGGGAGGGGAGAGGAGAGGAGAGGAGAGGAGAGGAGAGGAGAGGAGAGGAGAGGAGAGGAGAGGAGAGGAGAGGAGAGGAGAGGAGAGGAGAGGAGAGGAGAGGAGAGGAGAGGAGAGGAGAGGAGAGGAGAGGAGAGGAGAGGAGAGGAGAGGGAATAAACTATTTCAGATGGAAGGGTCCAACTGCCTGATCTCTTCATGCGGAAGAATATTAATCTCTTATTAACTGTTATCTGAATTTTGAGATGAGCCATAATTTTGAAACATTGAGTAGGCAGAGCAACTCCTGTGAGCATCCTGTTGCCAGCCAAAGTTTTCAAGTCTAGCTGTATATATCCATGCTAATACGGTTCTTACTTGCAGGAGTTGCTGAAGTCAAATCAGGGCTGTTAGGAGTGCCTAGTTAATGTCTCTGCAAAAGAGCTTAGAAGAACACGTCCCTATTGGTTAGAACCATAGAAATCAGGGAAAATCTAGGTTTCATGAAACTCTCTAATTTAGCCCACCGCTCATATTAAGCTGGTCAGGGTCTTGTCTCAGAACTGTTCTGGAAATCTAGAAGGATGGAGATTGCAGTCTCCTGGGCACTTATTCAGTGCTTAATCACCCATATTGCAAGAGACTGGTGTTTTTTTACTGATGCCTGCTCAGAATTTCCTTTACAGCAATTTCTGCCTATTGCCTCTTACCGTACTGCCATGTACGCCTGAGAGGAGTCTGGCTTGGTCTTGTCTAAAACCTAGAACTGAAGCTGAAGACAGCAGTTAGATCCTCTCAGACCTTCTTTTCTCCAGCGTGAACAGGCTCAGGTCCTGCACGCTGTCCTCATGCATCATGTGCTTCATTCCTTTAACCATATTTGTGGTCTTTTCCTTTACTCACTTGAATTTGTTAACATCTATCTTTCTGGGGCCGGGGCGGGGGTGTGTGTATGTGCAAACCTAGATGCAAGCCCAGCAAGTCTTTTAAGAGATGAGGATAATTTCTTCCCCAGTCTGCTGGATACACTTATTGATGCAGCCCAGGAAGTGATTAGCTTTCATTGCCTCAAGGGTGCCTTGATGAGCCCTATTCAGTTTGTGTGTTGAGACTGCCGGCTCCTTTTCTGTAAAGCAGCTCCCCGGCTGTTTAGTCTGCAGCTTGCACAGGGATATTCAGCAGTAGCTCCAGAACTTTCTGCTTGTTTTTATTGAATATAATGAGGGTTCTGCTAGACCCCTGCTCCAACCCTTCAAGCTCCATCTGAACGGCATCCCTGCTGTTCTGTGTTGTCTCACAAAAGCCATAGCAAATTGTATGTGGTGCTCTTCCCTTCTCTGCAGGGTCAGTCATTTCCTCTTAGAAGGCTAACAGATTGATCAACATCACTTGGCCATGGTAAATCCATGCTGGCTGTTACTAATCATCTTCTTGTCTTCTATGTATCTGTAAATGGCTTCCATGGAGATTTACTCAATAGTTTTCCAAGGGGCTATGGTGAAGCTGACAACCCTAGTGTTCTTTCTGACCTTTTTTGAAAACTAATGTAATTCTTGCCTTTTTCCAGTCATCGTGAACCCTCCACTCCAATCTCTGAGTGTTTTCAAAGATAATGAAGACTGTCTTCATAATGACATTGAGAGTTCTTCTGCTGCGTTCTCTTTTGCCATAATCTATAGACAGAGTTTACTGCATTAAAAAATGCACATTTGTATCATAGCATGTAAAAGAAGCAAGGTATGGAGATAAGAAGCAACACAGTTGAAAAAGTTCATAATGATTAAGGGACTGATTTTCAATGTGAACCTGGAGAAAACTCTTGGCTCTACCTCCCTCATCATCCCTCCAGCAGCAGCCTAATAAAACCTCTCCTCCACACACAACAGCTACTCCTCTATCTTCCTTGTGCAAACAATCACCTCAGAGTGTCTCAGAGAGAAGCTGACATTGAGACTGTTGCTACTCGATCCAGAGTTAGCTGTTGGTTTTTCACACCAAGGGGCAAGGACAGGTTGCAACAGCCATAAGAGAAGCTTGGGTTTAGGATGAAGCGGCAGCTGCTGGAAAGAGACTTTCTCATCAGCAGTATCCCCTTCCTCTTACCCCTTGATTCAAGAGCAGCATGAATTCAAGTTTCAGGGATGTACTAACTCTTCCAGGAGATGGAGAAAGAAGATAGGTTCAAGTGCTGGGGCAGCATTTCCTATCAAACGGCTGTTTCTCATTCTTACAAGAAAAAGAGTGGGTAAGATCAAAATGGTCTGGGTCAGAATGACATGCCAGAAGTCATTCCTAAGCTGTCTTAATCAAATTGAAAGGGCTAAGGAAGGATTTTTACAGCTTTTGAAGAGATTAAAACTGCTGTAGAAACTGCACGAGACTTTGTTACGATCATGTGATCTCATATAACTCATACTGAAATGAGCAGTCTTAAACACGAGTAAGGCATGAAGAGGAAATCAAAAAGTAAAGGCTGCAATGTGAAAGCTGTGTTCATTTTTAAGAATATCTGTGCACCATAGAACTTAAATGTCTTATTTTTTCTCACCAGACCAAGGCATCTTAAACAAACTGAGAGAGACAAAGGTAAGAACATCACAGTAGCTGCCCTTTTATTTCATGTTACCTACAGTTTGGATTATTTGGTTGCTCTGCTTTTCTCTTTTGAATGAGCAACAAACTGAGAGCAAGACAGACCATGTTTTGTTTGCAGTGTAATAAACAGCTTGAATATAAACACAGTATTCAATATTGTGAAGAGAGAAATGGCTTACTTGGGGAGTAGCAAAAAAATCTTATCAATTACTTGACATCTTTGTATTCTACTCTTTGCAGACCTGTTAGTCCATTTTTGAAAGCATATAAAGAATTTTGTTTTTCTGGCTTTTAACTTTGCAGAAAAACTTCCCAAATGTTTCTATAGTAAAATGACAAACAATAAAATTTCTCAATTCAAGACTATTTGGGTCACCTTCCCTTCCAGAAATAACTAAACAATATCTTTTTACATCTAATTTTATGGAGAAATTAGCAGTAGAATCACATAGTACTTTGTCTTGCTGCATTTCTAAAGACAAACAACCAGATGAGATCAACAGCTACTTGATCCTAACTATTGAAACAACTGTGACCTCTATGTGGTTAAAAACGTGGAAACCACTGCACAGTGAACTCATAGTTTCTCCTGTAGACAAACTGTGAAAATGAAAATAGCATCTCTGTATATTTGGGTTGGAGTGTTCTTCAGTCAAGAGGTGGTTATTGTAAAATTATGCAGGACCATGACTCAATCTCAAGAGTAGAGGCTCAAAAGATTTGTAAGATACTAATTCAGGCAAAGCAAAGTGCAAAAAGGCAGCAGATGTTTTCCGTTGCCTCCCTTTGTAGTATTTAATGAACTTAAAGTATTTTCATTTTAATGTGTTGTGGGTCAGGTCCTGCTTTGTGGTTCTAAATTCTCACTGTGGAAAGCAAATATGCAGGATTTGTAAGCAGAATTGTGTTTGTTTTGTTTTCTTAGTCCAGGTTTCTGAATAGGGAAATGACAATAAAGTCTCAAGAAAGCTGTTCTGCTGAAGGAAAGGAGCACTAGCAGTCAGTTTGTTGCATTTATGGATTTTGTGTGCTCTCCCACAAGTTTTCATGCCCATATAATTTCCTTTTCATTCAGTTCAGGAACAGCTGCACAGGATAGGACCAAACTACCCTGATCTCCACCAGTGGTAAGTTCTTAGACAGCATAAGGAAAGTGCAAGTACAAACTGATCTTTCCCTGCCATCTCTCCTGGATTTTCACACTCAGTGGGTTAGGGACTCACCAAGCTGGAGGCTGCATGAGTAGGGTTAGCTGGTCTGTCTTGCTTGAATTTGTCCAGTCCCTTTGGCCCCCTCAATAAGCTGTGATTGCGAGTTCCATCAATTGATTCAGAGTAAGTTAAACATATTTCTGTAGCCTATCTCAAACATCCTGATAACTTCAGATAAAAGCCTTATCTATTTCTGCTGTTTTAATAAGTATTTGGTAATCATTCACCATTTACACACATTATTTTAACTGTTGTTTTCCCATAAATTAAAGAATATTCAGAGCTTTCATGAGGGGAGCAAGTGGCAGAGACATGTCCCGATGACGTCTGGTTAACCACCAGGTGACAAATATTTGAGTCAAGGTCGTAGTGAATCAGCTTGTTAAAGAACACAGCTCTTATTCATACTGTCTCACGTAGTAGATAATTGTTTAGTATCCTTTAGCACTTGCTACACTATTGCAGAAGGATAATGCATAGCTGCATCTGTTATTCAAGTGACTGCAAATGTTTTAGTTATTTATGCCCTTTGCAATTTTAGAACACCTTTTTAATTTTCGAAGCAAATTCTTGATAATTTTCTTCTGGATTATCGCTAGCCCCTTTGTTTCTGTGTCTCTGGTTAATGGTTCTGCATTTCCCAGGCCAGCTGACTGTTGCAAGTCCACTGTGTCCTGTGCTCCTATTTTTTGCCACTCCTAGTCCTGGTGGTCCTGCTGTCCTCAAAGCTCTATGCAAATCCCATCCTCTTTGTTTGTATGGGTATAGACCATTCATAAGTCTATAGCTCTTTCTTCCTTCTGCCTTTCTCAGTTGGGCAGCTCTCAACTGATGTATTCACTTGATCAATTTTCTTTCACTCGATGAAGTAAATGTCTCCATTTCACAAATATGCTGAAAAAAATTCTTTGAGAACATTAAGTTCTTTTTTCCTTTGTTGTCTTATATTGTCTTTTGTGGTATTGTGGTACTGGGAAATCTTGCCTAAAAACAATATGGTTTGTGGTTAATGATGACCTCTCTATTTTTATTTATTTTTGTGGGGGTGATTTTTTTTCTTTTTTGGTTGTTTCGGCTTTTTTTTGTGTGGTTTTTTTTTTTTGGTGTGGTTTGGGTTTGTTGGTTTTTTTTGCATTTGTCTGCAAACTGGTTTTATGTGTTGCTCAGGCAGGAAAGGAACTAGGCTCAACCACCAAAATATTTCTAACACTTCAATGCATGGTTCCTATTAACTTGCATGCATTCAGAAACATGAGGTGAATAAATAAAATCCTGAGCATAATAAAATGGTGCAGTGCAAGATGTGAATATAGGCCAATTTGTACCATGCAGGAGAGGAAAAAAGATAAAATATAGGGAATTTATAGAATACTGGTGATACAAAGAATGTTCTAACCTTATCTATAAAACTTACACTCTTAGGTGGTATCTGCGGCTGTTTTTGTTAATAATGAACAAACTTCAAGCATTCATGGCTGTGTACTGTATCAGTCTGGAAGGCACAACTACTACTATGAGCCCTAGAATCAAATCAAAACCACTTACCACACACCTCAAAGATGAAGTAGCTGGTGATAACCAGCAAACTTTATGGTTCCCTGTGTTAAATCCCATTTGTTTCTATGTGGTTTCCTGAGCTGTTTCAGCAGCCTCCTTCCAGGGTAGTGCCTACAACATATTGAGAAATGAACAGGGATCTCAGTATCTTGTTAAACGTTGTCCATATTTTAAATAAAGAATTTTTTCTGCAGAACTGGGGGATATATACACACTGAAGACGCCTATGCCTGTAAACAAGGCTCCTCCAGGGCTCAGTCATAACAGTCCTGAAGTTTTGATTGCAGTCTATGGCACGGCATAAATTCTTTGTCTGTGTTCCTGTGGCTTTTAGTAAATGATGTTTGGGGCTTTTGTGTCCTGTCATCAGCCTGTATTAGGCCTTTGTCCATCCTGTTTCTAACAAATAAACTGTGCCTGTGCAGCAGGTCCTATTAAGGCTGAAGGTGGGTTCTGCCTGCACAGGAGAGTTGTCATTTTTTTCCATCTCATGTTGCTCGGAACCTAAACGACTCCAAATGCCAGGCTTTGAACTTAGCTACAGCAAAGTTATGCAATATTTCAATGTTGTGTGTGTTTCAATGCAAAATCTTTGTGCTTAATAAGGACAATGACAAATAAGTGTTTTAGCTGCTGGTCACTTCTGTCCCAAGAGGACTAGCCACCACATCTAAGATGTGTTGAAGAACTTTATGTGAGGCAGTTTATTTTATAAACACAGTAAAACGGATTAGCAATGATTATGTGTATAAATCTGGGGCTAGATCCAACAAAAGAAGATTGAGTGTTGCAGTACTTGGCTTTTCTGCAGTTAACTTGGATCCAGAAGTCCAGTAAATGGAGATCCATGAAAAATTTATGTGTACTTCGGCCTTTTTCATATGCTATAGTTAGGCAGATGTCAATTTGCTGTCTCCATTTAGGATGTGGAGTTCAGTATCTCTTCCTGAAAGCAGATGTTTAAATTTCCTCTTTTCCCAATGGGACAGGGTTGCTTTTTTCAAATGCAGACAGTGTTGGTTTTCCCTCTAATGAAGGTTTAGGTACCCTCCAAAGGCTTCTGGAGAAGTGGCCAGATTAAAAACTCTTTTCCCAAAGACCAAAACAAGCTACAGGAAATTAAAGCGCTTTTCTGTTGTACTGCTATAGGTGTCTAGGACTTGTTGCATAAATCAGGCTTTTCTACTCATCTTTTACAGTGCTGCTAACCCTTTATCTGAATCTTCTGGCCTTGTCTTCTGGATCTGAGAAGAGCAGAGAGTAGGCTAGTTGAAGGCAACCCAACGGCTTAAGTAATAGACAAGCATCTTCCAGCCCAGGCGTTCAAGTGTTTTTCTAATGAAAGAATAAATTAAAGAGGTAGTGGAATGATAGTTCTGCATTTATGTCCTGGTGTTGGTGTCTCTGCCCAAGTTGTGTGCTGCATGTGCTGCATGGATAAACAGGGCTATTAATCTATTCAGACAGGAAGAGATACGAGTCATATGAGAGGTAACTTTTTCAAACACTAATATGAATGTGACAGGTTGTTTTTAAATTTATTTTGGGAATAGAATTGGGTGCATGAACTGAATTTCCAGCTAGCATGGGCAAGCAGCAGATGTTTCTGCTAATATCTGTTCTCTAGAAAGCCCCATCTGAAGACTGGCCTGTTGTTGTCAAGTCAAGATTGCTGAAGAAATCTGCATTTACATCAGGCAGGAAGATGCCTCCTTCAGCCTATTTTTTTTTTTCAGAACTATGGCAAAGGCAATACAGAAAACCAACTGGAATAGATTTCTTTTTCCTTCTGATTTGAACTTTAACGCTTTCCATGAGTGTTTTGTTGTTTGTGTCATTTTTACTGTTACCTATAATACTACAGTAACAAGGGGTATTTATGGATGAGAGATACATTCTTTTCCATTGTGGAAGAAGTGCTGAGAAGCTGTTGTCAGCATCTGACTTAAATAAAAAAATAATTAAAAAAATATACAGTTATTGATGTGTTTCCTGCCCAGTGGGATTCATAATGCTGTATTGTGTGGTACAGATTTCCCTTCCTCCAGGCACAGAAATGGTCTTTCCAGAGCTCCTTCAATTATTGTTCAGTTTTGTTAATTGAGATGGTTCTTGTGTTGCCACACTGTGGGCTAGTGTTGATATACCATGTTGATGTTCTTCATTTTGTTTGAAAGCTTGTCAGAAGATTGGAAGACCACTAGTGCTTTGATTATGCTGTACTAAGGACACAACAGCTTTTCTGATACTTTCTTAATCATGCTCCGAAATTAGTTTGATGAGTTCTGGTTACCTTATATTTCCTTCTCCTAAGTTTTTATGTTGATTTCATCTTTATATATTTATATGCATGCTTTACTTATCTGTAGTTCCTTCTTGGGCCAATTTATCTCATGTATGTATGAATGAATTGTAAGAACCCTTTTTATGTGTAGGAAATCTCTTTATATTTGTCACAATAACTGAAATCTGAATCTGGACCGATGATGTTATTGGTGTATACATAACAGTATACAAGAAAACAGTTGTCAGTTTACATGACAATAGTGACAACAACTTTTTGTTCATATAATAGTGACTAGAACTACTGATAGGATGGCGAGAACCCCTTGCTTTCCAGGTGCATTACATTTGAGGTGATGAGGATGACTTCCTAAAGAAATTGACTGAATTAATCAAAAGTAACTGAGAATTTTCCTTTTGAATTTCAGAGACGATAAAGATCTTATTTGTGTCAAAAAGATCATCTTCAGTACTTCACTTCTGACTCTACATTCATACTACTTGCTTTGCATGACTACAATTTCTTCATCATGTATGACTAGTGAAAACAAACCTGTTTCAATACAAAAAGGATGAACATACTGTGTCTGGGCATAGAAAGAGCACAAAACCCCTGGAATGTGAGTTACTTAATTTTGAACAACAAATTCCCCTGCATTTTTCCTTTCAGCCTGTAGCTGAAGTATTTCCATGTTGTTAACTGAAAAGTGTGTATAAAAAAGGGTTGTTGTTTTTGGTTTGGGTTTTGTGTCTCATTTTCCATCCACAGGTACATGCAAATGCAACAGTTCCATTAAAGAGAGTGAAATATTCCCATGTTTTTAATTTGGATAACATAAATATTAAAGAAATTATGATAGGCTACCATGGGCCTTGTCCTGCACCTCTTTTCATACTTTGTATTGAGTTAGTGTAGTTCTGGGTAGATGACAACGTCTTTCTAAATTGGAATCAGACATTCTTTTTTAGTGAGATACATCTTAGCCTAAACAGCGAAATCACTTAGAAAACAATTTGAAAAGCAGTTTATTTGATAAATACTGGCCATATTTTTCAGAATAATTATTAATCTCTTCTTTTTTCTTGCATTCAAGTAAATATCAATGTTCACTGACAAGATTTGACTAAATGAAAACTCAAGAATAATTTTCGTGTTCTTCTTAGTGGAAAGATACTAATCAACAACCGAAAATACAACTTGAGGGAATGTAATGAAAAGAAAAAAGAATATTCGGTAAATTCCGATCTGTTCTTTCAAAGTTAATTAGCAGACCCTGATTAATATTGGATAAAGAATGACTACACTTGCACAGCTAGTAAAGTAAGAATTTTTGTGCATTGAAGTCCTTTGAACTGTGTGCCACCATCATTTTATTAGGCATGTAGAGTGTCTTCTGTGAAAAAGCTGGTATACATTCATTGGGAATTCAGCATCAATAAACCATATCTAACATCTTGATGAAGGTAGACGTCTTGGTTTACAATAACTGTACTAAGCTGCTAAGATTCTTTACAAAGTCAATAAATCTCAACAGCAAGAATGAATCACATAGAGTCACATCCCTGTTGATAACAAAGACAGATTTTACTACTCTTTACAGAAAGATGATTTTTCTTTAGAGAAGCAGACAGGTTAGAGAAAGTATTAAGGAGCCACCAGCCATAGAGACATTGCTGGCTTGCTGTGAAGCAAAAAGAGAAAAAGAGAGAAGGAAGCTGTGTTCAAAATCTTAGTTAAGTGAAGAATATCTGAGAGAACTTTTCCACATGCAAATGATGGCTGGTTTTCTTGTTTTAGGAAAGAGAACTTTGACAAAAGTTATTGCCATCAGTTTCTCCTACTTAAAAGGACTGAACAACATTGACTAATGTGATAGAGCTAAGTTCAAAAGCGGTAAACACACTGATTGTATTTTTGTATCATAACAATTAAAGATTTAGATAAAATGGCTTAAGAAATTGTCTTAGCACTGATGAAGGATGAATGAGAAGTTTCCTATTGGCATTAGAGGAAACCTGCAGCACATAATTTTGCAACTTGCTCCATACCACAAGCACAGAAGTAAGTGGTGAAAATGTTCTGAACTCCAAGGACATGGTTGTAAATCTTTTCTGGATAAATACTCAAGAAATTATTGTTTTGTACATAATTTACACTCCATTGTGATTTTTTTCCTGATTCTTCTGGAAAGGAAGAGAGAGTGAAAGCAAGTCTCTCAGAGAGTACTTCTATTGTTCAGTGCTGGAGCTAAATCATGGGTAATACAATTATTTACCTTAAGATGTCATCAAGAAATTTTGTCTCTTATCACAGTTAAACAAGTAAGTTTAATAAGCTAAACATCATGCAAGCCATTTGCTCAGTGTGCTGTCTGACTTTAGAGAATGATAGTACGTTTTCCATTAACTATGTACAAAAATAGGCACAAATGTGATTCGTATTTAAGTGAAAGTATAAAAACCTCAGGTAAAAACTATGAATGGTAAACAACAACTGAAGGATTAGATTAATATACTTATAGGAACTGATACTAGCAGGAAATAACAACAATTTTGTCCACAAGGCTGAAGATGCTGTGTTGTGCTAACTACCACATGCTTCCATGGGAATGATTCAGAGAGCTCTCAGCGACGTGTTAATTTGTTCATGTTCATGGGAAATAAAGGTGGGTGTTGAGGCCGTATCAGGCACTATTCCTTTTAAATGCATTTCATCACACAGAGCGCCTAGGCAAGCAAGAATGACATTTTCCTATGTAGAGATCTAATAGGTGTGCTTTGAAAACCTCTGCAAATATAGTCCTAAACAGGAAGAAGACACAAAATACCTGCTTGATATTTTCAAAGTACGAAGAAAACATTAAGCTGTCCAGTATCACGGCAACATCCTCTAAATCTGAATAAACACTAATCTTCAAAATTTGTGCACCAAGGATTCCAAGACATCATATGTAGGTGACAGTAGTACAGGACTTTTTTCTTCTCTTTTTAATTTAGATACCTACAGTGATGGCCAAGTCTTTTAATGCTTTTGTTAATGCAGCCATTAGCTCTTTGTTTCTATGTTCCTAATTTATGCCAGTTCAAATGTAATATTTGCTATTTGCAGTTTCTGCTGCCATCCACTCTCAGTGCTGACAAGACCTTTAAAGAGACATGTTTTGGTCATTGATATTTGGAACTCATTTGGAGACAGAGTTTTTCAGTTCAGTTGTGCTAAATTGCTTTCATTGTGATGCAGTTTTGGAGGAAAACTGGTAGTCTCCTTACTTGTCTAGTATGAAGAGACATTCTGATGTAAGGGTGGTACCTCCATTGAATACCTGTTTTTATTTCCTCCTTTAATATTAATTTTCCAGTCTTTGTTGGTCTTGTGCTTACCACTTTACAGCTGGACAATCATGAAGTTCACAAATATAGTTTTGAGTAAATGATCTATCAATTTCTTGTCAGATTAGGATCTTTGTCAATGTTTCATAAGTATCTATAATGTTTCCAAAGGAGGTGCTGTGGTCTTCTGCCCAGGCTCTGAGACTGGAAAGGAAGCTGGGGTCCCTTCTCAAGTTTTTCTACACAACTTCTGCCCAGTTATTTAAATGTTAATTTCCAAATCTCTCCAGCCTTCAAGTGATGATGATGAAAATCATGTCATAAATCTTTGCCGTGCATTTTGAGGTAAAAGCACTGTACAAATGGTACATAGGCTCTTCAAGGTGCTGTCTCAATCATTTTTATTTATTATTCATCTTATTTACTCACCTTCTGACATAATTTTCTCTCAGAATCTGCTTACAGTCCCAAAATCGTTTAGTAAGAATTACAATGGGGAAAAGAAGTATATTCAAAGTTAACTGTAATGCCAGAAGATGACATTTGTAGTAAACGATGCTCTCCCATATAAAAGCATAATCACAGATTTTAAGAGGAGAGGCTAAATCTTACAACACATCAGCTTGACCTGCTGTGAAACAAATGCCTATTAAAGCAGTCATTTGTGTACCATGATGATAAATACTCAGTCAGTGTTTTACACTTAATTGTTCAACTAACAGAGAATCCACTATGTGAACACACGGATAGTTACAGCACTTGAAAATAATCATAGAATCATAGAATCATTAACAAAATAACAATCTAAAGCAATCAAGTCCAACCATGAGCCCAATACCACTGTGCCTACTAAACCATGTCTCTAAGCATCACATCTACAAGTTTTTTTAACACCTCCAGGGATGGTGACTCCACCATCTCCCTGGGCAGCCTGTTCCAATGTTTCACTGCTCTTTCATTAAAGAAATCTCTCCTAATATCCAGTCTAAACCTCTCCTAGCACAACTTGAGGCCATTTCCTCTCATTCTATCACTTGTTACTTGGGAGAAGTGAACAACACCTGCCGCCCTACAACCTCCCTTCAGGTAGATGTAGAAAGCAATAAGGTCTCCCCTCAACCTCCTCTTCTCCAGACTAAACAATCTCAGTTCTCTCTGCCACTCCTTGTAAGCCTTGAGCTCCAGACCCTTCACCAGCTGTGTTGTTCTTCTCTGGACACACTCCAGCACCTCAATATATTTTTTGTACTGAGGAGCCCAAAACTGAGCATGGTATTAGATGTGCAGCCTCACCAGTGCCGAGTTAAGGGGGATGATCCCTTCCCTAGGCCTGCTGGCCACACCATTTCTGATACAAGCCAGGATGCTGATGGCCTTGGCTGCCTGGGCACACTGCTGGCTTTTAGTGTCAGCTTCAGATTGCTGAATTTTATTATGCTTTTTGTGCTTGATGAAGGAATTGTCTGGTATTAGAAATCTCCTCACGTATATACTTACAGATCATTTCCTTTTGTCTAGGTGGGATTAAAGAATGTGGATCATTCTTAAATTTCTTTTCTGAACAATTTCCAGTTCCGAACAATCTCTTTTCCAGTTGTGGAACAAAAACTTCGTACAATCTTCCAGGAATGGAATGGGGTAACTGGCAAATGTATATACTGTTAAGTATAAGCAGTGTCACCAGGCAGTGTCTATAGCCCACAGAGACCTCCATGTCAAGGTAGAGATCCAAGGAAGTGCAAGTCCTGAGAGCTCATAACTCAAAATATACCCTAACCAGTGTGATGCCAACTACATTACACTGCTCAGTGAGATAAATATGTTGAATATATTGGACACGATTTTCAAATCATTATTATGCAGTAAGATTGTAAGAATAATCAAATTTCTTTCCTAACCAAATTATACTGCATGAAGAAAAACACGGTAATTTCTGTCTCAAGTACAAATGTATTAGTGCTAATGAAAGCTCCAGGGCAGCTTTTAGCAATTTCATTACATGCTACCTTGGAACATCGTAGTTCAATTAATCTCTGCAGTGCCACATTGCATTCTTAACTTCTTTTCAAACAAGTTTCATTGAAAGAATTGTGTTTGATCTGCAAACTGTAGTCACTTTAAACAGGAATAGAACATGAGAGGAGTTCAAATAGCTAAAAGGAAATGGGCTTTATTTAAAATACCAATTTTCAAGTCCTCCAATAATGTATTTCTGTCAAAGATCCCTGTTGTAAGTATGAATATGCTTAAATAAACATAGAAGTCTCCAAGTGTGTTAACTTTATACTTTACGTCACAGTGATCCACCCAATATGAAGAAATATTTTCCCTCAATCAGCCTTGCATAAGAAATAAAACATATAGGCAAAACACATACAGTATTTGGGGATGATACAAAAGAAGAACATGCTTAAAAATGACGATAGAATTTTTAAAGTCATAAATCTGACAAAGGAACATAGTGTTCATCATATCCTATATGTCCACGGTTCATCAAATGGCATTCTTCAATAATTTCCTTTCTGGTAGTCACTTTTTACTGCTCCTTAGGGCTTTCCTTTCTTTCTGTGCTAGGATATCAAACTACTGGAGAGTGTTCAGAGGAGGCCACAAATTTAGTGAAGGGTTTAGACAGGAAGCAGTATGAGGAGCGACTAAAGTCACTCAGTTTGTTCAGCCTGGAGAAGAGGAGACTGAGGGAAGACCTCATGCAGTCTACAGCTTCCTCACAAGAGGAGGAGGAGGAGCTTATGCTGCTCGCTTCTTTCTGGTGACCAATGATAGAACATGAGGGAATGGCAGGAAGATGTGCCAGGGGAGGTTTAAATTGGATATTAGGAAAAGGTTTTCCCTCAGAGGGTGGTGGAGCACTTGAACAGGCTCCCCAGGGCACCAAGCCTGACAATATTCAAGAAAGATTTGGACAATGCCCTCAGTCACATGATGTGAATGTTGGAGGTATCCTGTGCAGGGACAAGAGTTGGACTCGATGATCCTTGATGGTCCCTTCCAACTCAGAATGTTATATGATTCTATGAAACTAACTTAACACTTGTCATCTGGAATTCCTCTACTGGGAAGATTATTTTCAGTGATACATTTGTGGGTTTTCTCAGTCATCTTTTTCACTTTAGTAGGGCTTACTCATTTATATTTACCAGCAGCTTCCCTGTTCTATTATTACAGCTGGAGAAAAAAATGTTTTTAACTGACCAAGCTATAGTCTTAAATACTATCAGGTTTTCTCTGTACCACTGATTTGTCAGCCATTTCTTTTTCATAGAATCATAGAATTGTTTGGGTTGGAAGGGACCTTTAACAGTTATTTAGTCCACACCTCCTGCAATCAACGGGGACATGTTCAACTGGATCAGATTGCACAGAGCCTCATCCAACCTGACATTGAACGTTTCTAGGGATGGAGCATCTATGAGCTCTCTGGGCAACCCGTTCTAGTGTTCCACCACCCTCACTGCAAAAAACCCCCTTCCTTATATCTACTGTGAATCTGTCCTCTTTTAATTTAAAACCATTACGCCTTGCTGCTACAGCCCTTGCTAAAAAGTCTGTCCCAATCTTTCTTACAAGTCTTCTAACTTCTTCCCAGAGCCTTCTCTTCTCCAGGCTGAACAATCCTAGCCCTCTCAGTCTGTCCTCATATGAGAGGTGTTCCAGCCTTTTGATCATCATTGTGACCCCAGATGGTATCTGTGGGTCAGATGACATCCCTGTTCACTGATGTGGTCAATCCCTTATAGTAGGCCACGAGGTTGATTAGGCAGGACTTGTCCTTGGTGAAGCCATGCTCGTTCTCTCAAAATACCTCCCTGTCCTCCATGCACCTTAGCATAGCTTCGAAGAGAATCTGCTCCATGAAGTTCCCAGGCACAGAGGGAGGCTGACTGTTCAGTAGTTCCCCAGGGTCATCCTTTCTACCCTTTTTAAAAATGGGAGCAATGTTTCTCTTTCTCCAGTCTCTGGGGACTTCACGTGACTGCTAGGGCTTTCAAATATCATAGAGTGGTTTGGCAACTACATTAGCCAATTCCCTTACTTAGCTGAGGTCTTGTCAGGTCCCATAGACTTATGTGTGTTCAGGTTCCTCAGGGGGTCTGAATCTGATTGTCTCTCACAATGAGAGGGACTTTGCTCCTCAGTCCCTGCCTTGTGGTCCATCCACTCGAGAAGTGTAGGAAGAGAGGTTGCCAGTGAAGACTGAGGCAAAAATTGTTGTTGACTATCTCAGGCTTCACTTTGTTCATTGGTATGAGTTTGCCAGAAAGGGGTACAATTTCTTTCGCCTTTCTTTTCTGGCATACCTGTAGAAGCCCTTATTACTATTCTTTGCATCCCTTGCAAAGTTCAGCTCCATCTAAGCCTTGGCCTTCCTGACCCCATCCCTACAAAACTGGACCGTATCCGTGTACTCTTCCCAGGATACCTGTCCCTGCTTCCATTATCTCTGCATTTCCTTCTTGCTCTTCAGTTTGACCAGTAGATTTTGGCTCATCCATGCCAGTCTCTTGCTTTCTTTTCCTGATTTCTGACACCTGAGGATCAAGACCTCTTATACTGTACGGAAAGCACCCTTAAAGATCTGCCAGCTCTGTTCCGCTCCCTTGTCCCTGAGGGTAATTTCCCAGGGGTTCCAACTGACTAACTCCTTCAAAAGATGGAAATTTGTTTTTCTAAAATTCAGAGAAAAAAATTTTGAACATCACAATTTCTAGATTATCTTACCTGTATTTCTGTGCAAGCTCTTTCACTATGGCTGTCTTTGTGGCATCCTTTATGATAAACAATGCTGCAAATGAATTATCTTAGGCTACTTATGTAACTCCCTTTACAGTGTAATTTACACGATTCTATGAACCTAACTTGTTAGTTACTTGTTTGCCATTTTTGATTGTCTCTTAATGAGTGAGGTCTGTCAACACTAAACATGAAGAACAATCTTTCCTGAAGTGGAAACCTCAACATCTAAAGTTAGTTTTTTCTTTTGGATTGTATTAATCTTTGTCAGTTATTTGCAGGAGAGGACCACACCAAAGCATGAAGTACAAAATTATTCCAGCCAGATGAATTAAAAATAAAGTAGGATGGAACTATTATTCAGTGTTAAGCAATTTCAAGCATTTAAAGATAACTGTATCTGTGCATTCTAAATAAATGAAAGGGAGCTATGTAATTATAATTATCAAAAACTGCAGAGGCTGCTCTATTTTACAAGCTGTCAGACACAATGCTGTAAAACTGTCTCAAGCTTCATTTAAACCTTGCTGTGCAAATGACAGTGAAAACTATTTGCCTGTAGCAGTTATTTTAGAAGATTAACTTGAATCCTGAAACAAGCAGCTGACATCAGAGTATAGCAACTAATCCTGAAGGGGAGGTATAATTTCTTTCCTGTTTTATTATAACACATTAGCTGAATATTTGAGACTAAACGGTTGTCCAAGCAAAAAACATAGCAATTACCTTATTTTTCTCTTTTCCCCTTTCCCCCCTTTCCCCTCCCATTTAATGTTATTGTCATCAATTTCTATAGAAAAGTAGCCATTCACATCACATAATAGAATGTCTCATAGAGTGCCCCAGCACAAAATGGACTAAGGAAGAAATGAGTATTTAACAATTTCCAGTGCTTTGAAACCTGAATGAAATGGTGGCTGGATAAGACTAGATTCCACAATCTTTGCACATGTTAAGTACTATTTATGAGTAGCTTTTTTGATATGGATGTTGTGGACAAGTGGTTAAAATTAGCTCTGTTTTTTTCACAGCCTCATATTGTTGTCAGACCTTAGCCTGACAAACATTTTAGCACATGAATTATCTCATCACAGTCTGTGTGATTTCTAAGTACTTGAAATTTTCAGTTTTGCTTGTCTGGGATGTTGTATAAAATCTTTGTTCCTCAGGTATTCTGTAGCTGTTGTTATTTGCCAAACAAGTGTAAATCAGGGTTCAAATACTAATCCATTCCGGACAGACACATTCCTTTACCCCAGACAGATTGCAAATTCCATCTTATAAACATATGTATCTGAATGTATATATCAAAATGAAAAAAACCAACCAAACATACACACCCCCAGAAAACACAATAAAAAAAAATTCTAGGACTGGTTCTGTTCAATCAGCTTTTCTGTTTATCCGAAGGAGCTGAATGCCCCATTATCAAGTTTGCTGATGATACCGAACTAGGAGGTGCTGTTAACTCTCTTGAGGAACAGGAGACCTTGCAAAGGGATAAAGATAGATTGGAGCACTGGGGAGTGGTTAATGGGATGAATTAACAACTCTAAATGCTGGATTCTCCACCTAGGACGGACTAACATCAGATACAAGTATCAAGAGGGAGAAGAGCAGCTGTAAAACAGCCCTGCAGAAAGGGATCTGGGGTGCTGGTTGACAGCCAGCTCAATACCAGACAGAAGTGCCCCGGCAGCCAAGAGGGCAAACTGCATCCTGGGGTGCATCAAACATGGTAAAGCCAGTCGATCAAAAAAAGTGATTATTCCACTGTATTCAGCATTGGTGCAGCCTCACCTTGAGTGTTGTGTGCAGTGCTGGGTGCCACAAATTAAGAAAGATGTGAAGGTCCTTGAATGCATTCAGAAGAGGGCAACAAAGCTGGTGAATGGGCTGAAGACTTCGGACTTCTCTAGTTTGAAGAAAAGGAGGCTGGGTGGTAACCTCATGGCTCTCCACAACTTCCTAATGAGAGGAAGTGGAGAGGGAAGTTCTGAGGATTTCTCCTGAGTATCCAGTTACAGGATGTGTGGGAATGGTTCAAAGCTGCACCAGGGGACTGGACGCTGGGAAGCATTTCTTTATCAGAAGGGTGGTCAAACACTGGAACAGTCTTCCTGGAGAGGTGGTCAATACCCCAAGTCTGTCAGTGTTTCAGAGGCATTTGGGCAATGACCTTAATAACATATTCTGCGTTTTGGTCAGCCCTGAAGTGGTCAGTCAGTTGGACTAGACGGTCGTTGTACGTCTCTTCCAAATGGAACAATCTATCCTAAAAGGCAAAATGAAACTGTTGTGCCCTGAAACAAAACCTGAAGCACCATGACTCAGTCACAAACCTTTCTGTTCCTGATTGCCACTGCCACCTGTTTTTCAGAAGACTTGCTCTTCCATATGCTCAACATACTCTCACAGTCGCACAATTTTCTCTTAGCTGAAAAGCAGCTTCTACAGAGATATCGTAACACAGAAACACAGGTAAGTCTTGTCTCGAACCTGAAACTCCCTGGATTTTTTTGGCAGATCATCAATTATGGAATGGGTTCTGCTTAGGAAGGAAGAATGATTTTCAAAGAGATGCTGCCACAGGCAGTGCCTGTAAGAAACAGCTCGGGAGGAGATGAATGTAGAGGATCTTTATGGTAGAACTGCTGATGAGGACACTGTGTCTGCAAAATAATGTATTTCAGGAGTTTTACTTCAGACAACCTTTAGTCTTCCCAAATGGCCGGAACACCCACTGGAACAGCTCTTCCAGAGTGACATTATCTGAAAGGGAATAAGGTTGGATACTTCTAGTTCTCCCCACGTGTTGAACCAAGGCGTAGTAAGTGGTGACTCTTAAAAGCACTATCCTGGACCAAGGTAAAATACTTCCCATGGCGCTGTGACGTTTGGAGTCAGTACCTTGCATTATGTGTTGTTTGGAAATTACTGAAGAGACCTGTGTTTCTGTTACTCCAAACTGCTTCACCAGGGCTCCTAACAGCTAAACCTCCTCAGACAATCCAGTTGAGTGCTCTGAAGTGTTTTTCTTTTACAGAATTTGTCATGAAGGAAAAACATAATTAGCAATGGACTGTCATTTCTACCAGAGAACCAGAATAAAATAAATCCAAGGTGAAATAAATTAAGGCATTTGAAGGTGCTGACAGCACATCCATCTGATATTTAAATTTATTTTGCATATTTCTCTTACTGCTAGAGCTTAACCAAATTCTCTGAGTGTTAAAAGGTTGGACAATCTGCTGAACCTTTAATATAAGTCCACCAATTAACAAAATTTCTAAATTTAATCTTCTGTTCTTTGAACCTCTCCTTTATCTGTCCAACCCGAATTGCTAAGTCATAGGCATTTCTAAGGGATCATGATTTCTGAGTCCCACTGAATACAGGTTGATGACTGAAATGTGCCGTTACCCCAGAAAATAAGTTTTGATGCATGCATATTTGTTTATGGTGTAACTAAAGTGTGTCCTGGAAAGGATTTTATATTTTTAAAAAAATACATATATAAATTACCGTACTTCCTTTTCAACAAAAGACTGGATTAAATGAAGTGCTAAACCTATGGTTTATATTTAAATATCTGTGGCTCTTTAATGGCTGTATTTTGTATTAATAGTTATGTAACTGTTTAAGAAATATTAACAAAGAAACTGAGAGGAGTGTTAAATGATAAGCGTGCTTTATAAATGTTATGACGCTATAATAATAGCCTTATAAGCTGACTGTAACTCTACAAATTATTTTCCTCTCTCTTACAAAATAGACATCAGAAACAAATTGCACAAAAATCTTAGCACAGAGTAAAGAACTCCTACAGTTTTATAGAAGGCAATCTTGTATTTCACAGTTTGTCACAAAAAGCAAATAAAAGGTACATAAGTTATTATGACAAAAAACAAATAGAATTTCTTATTATTAACTAGAATATTTTTAGAACTTGGAGAACTGCATTCTACAGGTCTTACAGTGCAGGACTTCTGGTGATATTTTGTTTGCTTAGTTAAGAGCCAGATGAAATGTTGCAAAAGTTAATCTGGTAATGCAGCATCTGAACAGTCATTTTGATCTTTGAACATGAGGGTAGTAATTTAAAACAAATATCTAAATTATTTTGAGTCTGAACACTGAAGAGGTGTTTCTTGAGAACGTGACTGAGTGCTTTGGTCTCAGAAAAAATGACTGAATGCTTTCCAGCTCTGTGGTTTTAGTGATGTGCTACACCAGCCTGGTGAAGGCTGACAGAGCTACTGCACAAAGATGAGGTAAGAGAAATGTTCAAAGCCATTTCCTACAACAACGTCTTGGAAAGAGTAAGATTTTAACAAGTCAGAACTTGTAGATTGTGATCTTCCAATTCTAATTTTCACCACTAAATATTCATCCAGTGCAACTTTAAAATCAACCTTTCTAAAGTTTTATTACTTCTTTATCTAGGATATTTTTGAGTGTGTAATACAAATATATTGAATATCTGATATTCTTTATAAAAATAGAATCAATGAGTATCAGAGCTTCAGCTGATAGGTTTGGAAGGATTCTTATTCTTTCTTGTATTAGTCAACATAGTTTCTATCAGAGGAAATCCAAACAATCCTCAATATAATTGAAGTCTGATTCAGAAGCTAAACATCGTGGGGAGATGGAGAAACAAAGGAAGGGATGCAGCTACCTAGCAATGCTGCATGTAAGTCTAGCTGTTACAAATGAAACAAGAAAACTGACCTTTCTCATTGGCAGTAATTTCTGAGCAGTGCTCCCAGACTGACACCATCAATGGCAGAGGGAAATAGAAACATCAAATGGCAGAGGGGCTGGGATCATGTGCCTTGCAAAGGTTAGAATCTTTATGGGTACATGATGTTTGCATTCACACATATATATATGTGTATACATTAATACATTTTTTATGTTTTTAAAATAAATTATTTCAGATCAGCTTGATTTTTCAAGTGATTCACTGAAGAGCAAATTTAAATTTATAACTCTGTTTTCGCAAAGAATGAAATTTATATGTATTAGGCTAAATGTTGAATCTAGCCTTCTGTTTGAAAATAAATAAAAAACAGACTTCGAAAACAACTGGGATTCTAATAGTGTCATTCATTATTAAATATTTAATGCAAGAGAAATAGGAACCTGCCTCACTGCCTAACAAGTGAATGTAAGTCTACCTCAAAATGAAAAAAAGAACTTGCAAAAATGACGGAGTTCGAGTTGCTCTTAGGGACTGAATTCAATATTCTGTACCTTATCTCCTCGTTCTGCTAGTAGGAGAAGCATGGAGAGAACTCTCTAGAGAGGAAGTAGAGGCACCAGCCATTCTACACGTTGATGTCTTTTTCCTCATTATGTCTGGAAGAGACATCCTTGCTGTTCCTAATTGTTAACGTTGCCATTCCTTATTTGCCTCTATTTGGCTCCATCTCACTCATCAGATAGCAAAGATAAGAAGTTCTATTTCTCTAGCATGGCGCAGTTAACCATCTGTGACAGGAGATCAGAGAGCAGATTTTATGGCCCAATTAGCATCCTGATATAAATATAGTTTATCTGTAACAACATATCATCAAGCTTAATCCCCCCAGTGCATGATTGAGGAGACCAATTTCCATCTCATTTGCAGCATCCTTACTTTAAAAATTGTGGAACCTCACAAAAGTTTGACTGCAAAACTACTGAGTAAGTCTTCTGAGAAAAGAATTATTTTGCTAAAGAGTATTCCCTTTCATGCTTTGACATAGTATAATGAATCTTTTTCCTATAAATAGAAATATTACGAACTGCTCTTTGAAGCCAGTAGAGATTATTTTGATTTCAAATTCCTTCATAGCTGCAGCTTCAAAACTATTCTAGTGTGAGTTTATAATGACTGAACAGACAAATTTCCTGTAATTTCTAAGTATATTAAACTACAGTTGGGATAGAGAGGTGGTAGAAACCCAGTGATGTTAAATAAAAAACATGGATAGAAACTCCTGTGTAGCATCAGGACTTTTATTTTTCAGTATTAAAACCATTTTTCCTTCCTTTTTTCATCCATTTTCTCATCTGATTTAAATCAAGGCACACTTTTTTACTGTTAGAAAGTAGTTAGCAAATATTCGTAGCTGATTTGTATAATGAGCATCGTGTTTTTATATGGAGATATTTTTTTCTGTTTTATATTGTGTCTTTTTTGCAAATACATTATTTATTGTTAGCCCATTCTATCACAAATATGAACTACAACACCAAATACAAAACTCTTATGGTAAAAACTCTCAGTGTTTTTATTGGCCTTTAGCCTGGGATATATCAGTTGAAAAACAGGTTACAGTCTAGGTGCCTAACTTCAAGAATGCACCTGATCCTCATCCCACTGCTCACAAACTCAGTGATATCTGGGGTTTGGACTGTGTTGTGCCATGACTATTGTAATCTGTCTTTGCTTTTTTTAGGGACTCTGAAAGGTAGCCACACTGCTATCTAGGCAAAGATTATAACAGCAAGAGCTCTTCCACTAGAAATTTACTCCAAAATGTTTTTCTAGACTCACATCTTATTGCCATACTTTCTCAGATTTGCCTTGGTGTTTTTCAGGAGTGTCATAGGTCTGAGCCCATGATTTATTTCCTCCCGGTTTGAGTCTTTGATGTTACTCAGTTCAGGGCTAGCTGGCTGTGAGTGAAAAATGAAGATCAAATTAATCTCAGCATATATGTCCACACCGTCCATCTGCCTTTCAAGGATGAGGTATTTCTTAACAGGAAATTAGTAAGAGCAGTGACATTTCCACAAGCTTTGATTTGGCATTTGTGGATATGTCTAGTTTACAGTTGATCCAGCTGTCAAATTCTACTGTTGTGCTGCAGCAGAAATACTGTTTTCTTTATGAGCTGAATTAATTGAACAAGACACCAAGCATGTGCTTGATCAGCTTACTGAGATAAAAGGACATTTTGGCTTAGTACAGAAAGGCAGAGGAAAATAACTTAAATTGATTACTCTGTTTATCGCTGACTCAATTTCTTGGTTCCCTTGGCAACTGTCATTGAAGTAGATGAAGTTACTAGTAGCCTGAAGGAGATCAACACGCAAGATTTCTATTTCTATCATCAGCCACATTAAGCATTTTCTGACTGTCAGAAGTACAGAGAGAAAAGTGCAACCTTAATGGAGGGATTAGATTGCTATCACTCCAAATGTAGTTAGTCCAACCTAATTATTTGAAATATTTGAATCCTCTGCTGCCAAGAAAACGGGAGAATATTGTGTTGTACTGATCTATTGTTTTAGTATTTTCTGTTTTCTGATGAAGAAAGCAAGTGAAGTGAAGCTTAGTCAGTGCTTTGGGTGAAAAGCCTCTAAGAAAAACCCTTCCAGAGTTTCAGTGGGATGAGATAATCTTTATTTTTATATAGTACTTCTATACTCTATTAGGTATTTGATACAAAGTTGCTATGATTTAGTTGTGGAAAGTGCTTGGAAATCCGATGAAATTGTGGTTTACAAGAACAGAAATCTTTTCATAGTCTATGTAGTTGTCAAATCCATCAGACAGAAGGAAACACTATCTAGTGCATACAAGTTTCCAGCGAAGATGTGGATATTCCACAGTCTTGGTGACCTGTTCAGCTGTAGTGCTTTCTCTTTTCAATGTATTTTTATTTTTGAGTGCTCTCTGCTACACCTACAGAAGGAATGACTGGGAGACTGTATTGTTCTGCTTACGGGATGTTGTTCAAGAGCTGTGCTTCAACATTTTCTCAGAAATGTGTTCTCATGTGCTAGGCTTTATTGCTGGAGATTTTCTCTTCTGCCTTAGTCCGGCACCTTACTTAGGTCCTTACTTTTGGTTTCTGACCAGACTGATCTGAGAGCTAGGATCTGAAACTTTTCATGTCAGTATTTGTGTTCCTCCTCTCTTTCTTGAAGACAGATTTTATGAAAAAGTGAACAAAAGTGAAGTCTTTTAGACCTGTTTTCAGACCCTTTTGGTCAACTGGAGCAACAAAACCAGAGAACTAGGGAGCCAGATCCTGGCTCCCTGTGACTATGTCTGTACTTTGGGATCTGGGAATCATTCCCAGTTTCCAGACCTGGACACTTGCCCTGAGCATGTTGACTCCCTGTAGGACGAAATCTGTCTGTGCAATTTTCCATTGACACATGCACGCATATGTACACTCTGTTTCTAAGGAGAAAATACGGGCACATAGGCCAGCAGGGAGACCTAGTGTGTTCCCACAGCATACCTCATCTGGATTGTCTGAGCTTGCCAAAAAACCTACTTAAGATGTGATCTAGACATATTTGGAAGGACTTTTTTTGTTCTTGTTTTCTCTTAATTTTAAGTGAAGGCATCTATCTCCTCACTGGGACATTAAGACCAATAGCCCATATACGCATGTACAAAAAGCAACTTCAGAATTTTATTGGAGAAGGGAATAATTATTTGCCAGAGGTTTCTGTATGGCTCTGTTTCAGAATATTTTAGAGCATTTCCAGTTACTACAGGTCAAGAGAACAGGATTCTTACACACTGAATGGAAAGCATTCAGTTGCCCATAAGAAACATATGTACTGCTGGCAGTAATACAGCAGCAACTGCAGACGTCTTTGGCAGACTTAGATTTTTCTTGCTGTGTGGAAATATTTTCTGTCCTATTCTGTTTCCCTCTGCTGTTGAATATGGGTGTAAGAGTTTGAAGACTTCACAATGGGCATCTCTGCCCACAGATTTTAAATCTGCTACCTAAGGGGCTGCCTGCAACTAATAATACTAGAATAAAAAGATCAAAACATTAAGTCCAGTTTTCTCTTTTGATACTTATTTTTTGTTGTTCAAATGAATAAATTGCCTTGGAGTTTTTCTCTACATGCAGTACTGAGTGCTTACATATTAACAGCTGCACACAGAGTAACCTTTCAAAATAGAGTTTTATTTGATTAAGCCATATGCTAGCAACAAATCCTAACCCACTCAATTGTAGATTGTCACAGTCGTGCAGTGTGCTTTCTCCTGCTGAGATCTTATTTGCTTGGTTTTCTGCCATAGGGTATATATCCGGAACAAACAAAATTCTTAGGCTTAATGACGAAGAAAATAGAAGACCCTGAAATCCTATTTTATTTGCTAGTTTGAGCTCACCAGAGAGATCAGCAATGTGGAGTTCTATTCCTGGCTGGAACTCATACAGAAAACAGGCACAAAGATGCTTTGAAGTGAGCTGGGACAGACACTGAAATGTCCCATCTGGGAGCAATGTCCTAGCAGACTGCTCAAAAGATCAAAATAGGGGAAACTTTTTTGGCGCTGGCATATTAGGTCTGCCTACCTGTTTTTCTTCTAAGGTTTCTTCTGTGGGTGTATAGAAATAAAGAAAATAGAACATAGAAAGGAAGCAATATAGTACTTTGTAAGGTCATTTTTCTCTCTTTCAAGAATCCTTTTTCCTTCCCTCTGTTGCCGATTAAAACAGACCAAGTGGTAATATGGACAAAATTTATATAGCCATGGCACTGCTAGTTGAGATTTCTATTAGTGTAATCAACAAAGCAACAGCAGAAGTGATTCATACCATAGAGACAATGATAGATTTGTGACAAGACATTGAGGACATAATGCTGTTACAATGCAAAAAAATTCTGCCTGCTTCCCTCGAGAAAAGATTTCACCTTCATTTCTGGAATGTGAATTTTAAAGTTATTCTTTTCTGTGCCTACATCTGACAGCAAAATATTATAATTAGCCATTTCCACCAGTGTCTCCTTCTGCATGTATGATATTGAGCTTCCCAGCTACCACTCTTTCCAGACCAGGAAAATAAATCAGACTTGCCTTCAGGGATTCATTGTTTTTATTTAGCCTGATTCAAAACACAATGAGGTCAATGAATCATTCTTTCCCTATTGTAATAAGATATTTCCTTCTATGTGGAATAAGTCATATATATGAGAAGACTTGGCAGGGCAAGAAATGGCCATTCAGTTTAGTCAAGAAAGATTTAGGGAATTCAAATGAATTAAGTTATTTGCCTCTAAGGATATTTGTGTGATCCTATATTTTTAAGCTAGGAGAATACATCTAATTAGTGCTACAAGAGAAAATTTAGAAAATTTTCTTGAGATGTGTATTAATATTCCAGCATATGTTGACAAGCATTCAAGTGATGCCTGGGGTTTGTTACACCACTAACATTCCAGCTCCAGGGCGATGACATTGTGAAGCCTCTGAATTTCAATTCATCAGCACTTAAATAATACATTTCTTCCTCTACTCTTTTTTCATTATTTCAATTGTAGAAATTATTTCATTACGTATAGATGATTAAATAGTTCTTTCCATGGTTTCTATCTGTATTGGTTAACGCATATCTGATTTTTTTTTTTTTAAATTTGCATAATTTGACATCATTTGAAAGGAAGATCCTGATATATTTCTAGCTAGTTTCCTAAGACAAGGATATTTAATCATATTTCTGTGCAACAGAAATTATTTTTAGGATTTCACTGCATCGGACTGTAAAAGACAGGGAAACAACATGTCAATACCATGTTTCTAACTATGACTAAGCAGAGATTTGCTTTTACTGCTTAGGAGTAATAAGTAGTTTCCCCAGATTTAGAAGTCACATTACAGAACTATAAATGTTTCACAAGAGAATATTCCTCTTTCTTTTCCTCCTGCTTTTGAACGTGTTTCCAAATTGAAAGCAGTAGACTAAGAGAATTATGTTTTTTGCTTCACAGCCAGGCTGCTAAAACTGTCAGTGACTGTTTTGCAGTGGACACAGATTTGGGATGTGATGTTGTGTGTTCCATGAAAAGATAAAAGTTAGAGTTGATTTTCTCTGTCACAAAATAGCTAGTCAACAGATATCATTTTCACAGATAAACCACATGTTAATGATTGGAAACAACTCTATTATATTTCCCTGTGTGGATGTCAACAGCCCTTACCTCACTTATAGTTTAGTAGTAAGCTATTAAAAATGGCACTTTTTTTTCAGTCTGGAGTTCTGTAAGAACAGAATAATCTTACGCATTTAAACAGTGATTTTTCAGATGACAAGCATACACAAATTCATGTTGTTCGGCAAGGCAAACTGATGACATTCACTGTTATGTGCTTTCCTCTCAGGGCTGGTGCATATCCATGGAATCCTTATTTATGCAGACCAGTACAGACAGATGGATGCCAACTCTCTTCAGCCTAAGCTAACAAGTAAGGCTTAACACACAAACAGAATAACTGTGTTGTGCTTTACTGTGCCAAATTCTGAAAGAGGAAATCTGACTTTTCATATGATAAGGCCATAGCAGTCTGTTAAGATCAATGTATCTGTACTCAGAAGACTACTTGTGCAACAGTACATCAAGGAGTTTACATTAAATCAACTCAGCTAAAATGTATTCCAAATCTTAGCCAAAATCAGTTCTGAAAGGATTATATTTAGTGCTAACAGGATGCTTAGTCAAAAGCACTACTGATAAAAGAAGATATGTAAACCGAGATTAGAGATATAATTGAAAAAATCCCTTTGTGTTGTAAGAGGATTTTTCAGGATTTTATCTGTTATTTGGGGCAATTTATCCAGGTCATGCTGTGGAAAAACTGACATCCTCAACTTTGTAAAGATTTATGTATTTGCTCTATAGCAGCATAGGAGTTGCAAAAATCTTAGCTTGTTCTCATGAGATTTTTTACTCATTTTCAGATAAATATTTGCTCTGAAAGGGCAACAGATTCCCTAGACTTCAGTCTCAGGATGCTTTGAAAAGTAGTGCATTGTATAAATATAAACTTTCTTGATAAAATTGAGATTCGATAACTGATAATTCATTTTTACTAGTAGTAGATGCACTTGAATATCTTGGTATTTATAATCCCAGTTTTAGAGCCTGTGCTTTTCAAAACAAAAAGCTGTATACTAGTAGTACAAGTTTAAATAAGGAGACTAAGAAGTAGCTAGTGACTCATATTGTATTTCAAGCAGGCTAGCAGGAGGAATTAGAAGATAATAAGAATATATCTTAAAAAAACCAAGTAGAAAGCATTTTCGTTTAGATAGCAGACTGTTAGGTTGCTTTTGCTGGGGAATCCATGAGAAAATAGTGTCCTTGGCTAATTGTCCCTGTGCAAGCCAGTAGGAGTTTGTTTTCCATGACTGAATTATACAATCATAGAATGGCTTGAGTTGGAAGAGACTTTTAAAGTTCATCCAGTCCAACACCCCTGCAATCAGCAGTGACATCTTCAAAAATAACAGGTTGCTCAGAGCCCTGCTTAACCTGACCTTGAATGTTTTCAGGGACAGGGCGTCTACCACCTCTCTGGGCAACCTGTTCAAAAACAGGTTTCAAAACTCTCATTATGAAAAATTTCTTCCTTATATCTAGTCTGAATATTCTCTCTTCAAAACCATTACCTCTTGTCCTGTCGCTACAAGTCCTACTAAAACATTGTTCCCAGCTTTCGTGTAAAATCAAAAACCTCAGCTCTCTCAGCCTCTCTTCGTAGGACAGATTTTTCATGTCTCTGATTATTTTTGTGGCCCTTCTCTAGACCCACTCCAACATGTTCTGTTCAACATCTTTACCAATGATCTGGACAAGGGGATGGAGTGCACCCTCAGCAAGTTTGCTGATGACACCAAGCTGGGTGAAAGTGTAGATCTGCTTGAAGGAAGGGAGGCTCTGCAGAGGGATCTGGACAGCCTGGATTGATGGGCTGAGACCAACAGGATGAGGTTCAACAAGGCCAAGTGCAGAGTCCTGCACTTGGGACACAACAACCCCCTGCAGCGTTACAGGCTTGGGGAAGAGTGGCCGGAGAGCTGCCTGGCAGAGAAGGACCTAGGGGTGTTGGTTGCCAGTGGCTGAACATAAGCCAGCAGTGACCCAGGTGGCCAAGAGGGCCAATGTCATCTTGGCCTGTGTCACACACAGCGTGGCCAGCAGGAGCAGGGAGGTGATTGTGCCCCTGTGCTCAGCACTGGTGAGGCCGCACCTCGAGTGCTGGGTTCAGTTTTGGGCCCCTCACTGCAAGAAGGACACTGAGGGGCTGGAGCACGTCCAGAGAAGGGCAATGAGGCTGGTGAGGGGCCTGGAGAACAAGTCCTACAAGGAGAGACTGAGGGAACTGGGGTTGTTTAGCTTAGAGAAGAGGAGACCGAGGGGAGACCTCATCACTGTCTACAACTCCCTGAAAGGAGGTTGTGACAGGGTGGGTGCTGGTCTCTTCTCACAAGTGACAAGCAATAGGACAAGAGGGAATGGCCACAAGTTGTGCCAGGGGAGGTTCAGACTAGACGTTAGGAAGAATTTCTTCACAGAAAGAAGAATGTCCGGCCTTTCATCGACAAGTACTCTGAAATCCTCCTCCACAGGACTGCTCTGCTGTAAGTGCTTCATGTCCCTTTGCAAGTCAAAGGTACGTCAAGCAATACAGAGGGTTTTGTAGTTATCAGTTCATAGCATTTCTGTAAATAAATTACAACTTTTCTTGGGCTGTTTGCTCCCTTAGTCTGATGGAAATCTTTGGTTATTCGTTAGAGAAAGAAAGAAATAGCAAGTATGAGACAAAAATATTGGTATAAACCGTACATGCATAAATTTAAGATCTTCATATGAAAGACAAGAAGAAAGCAATGGCATTTAAATTAAAAGAGTATACCACCAAATGTCAAAGGACTATAAAGGAAGAGGATTAATGAAGACTAGAAATAACAACATTTCTATCTAGAAGGCAAAAAGTGTTCACAGTATCCTTGAGGTTAATGGGAACAATCAACTTCAACTTTTTCAGTATATGAAAGCTTTGTAAATTTGTATGATGATAAATAGCATGATAATAGAGGTATTGGTTTCAGAAATTACATTTTATAATCCAAGGTGCTTTTCCTAATGCTATTTACATTTTGTAAAGCAAATAAGTTATTGATGCAATTTTCCACTTGCATCAGCTCTTCAAAAGCTTTCAGTGAAGATACTCAGGGTCCTAGCTTAAGTCAGTACTCTCCAGAGAATAAAACTGAACTTGCTGTAGTTAATAATATTGTCCTTTCAATCCTGAATTTCAGTTCTCTTTTCATCTTTCCTAATTGTAATTCTGATTTTTCCTTGCCATCATGGTGATGTGATGGAATATTGTCACAAAGTAGCTGAAAAGTAGCCTCTTTTAATAGTTCTGAATAATATTCCATGTATTCTAGAGGTTAACGGTAGCAACACTACAAAATGCAGAGAATTAGATCCAAGATTTGTTTAGAAGTGGTGTTGCTATTACCTCCCTGCCAAGTCCTTCTTTTTTGTGTGTGTGTGTGAACAATCTTTGAAGTGTTTTGAAAAAATAAAACAAACTGGAGGTTGAAACTTTCTGTAGCATATAGTAAATAGATCAATCTGCCATGTGTAGTCTCTTGCAGAACAAGTAGAAAAGAAATATACATGTTAAGTTTACAGCATAGCTTTAGGCTCTCTCCACCTGTTGTAAGGGAGATGTTCCAGCCACCTTATCACTTGTTATGGCCCTCCTTTGGACCTTCTCAAGAAGATCTCTGATATGGTGGGGGCCCCAGAGCTGGACACAGTACTCCACATGGGGCCTCATGAGAGCAGAACAGCAGGAGAGAATCTCCTCCCTCAATCTGCTTGTTTTGAGGCAGGTCTGGGTTAAATTTGCCTTCAGGGCTGCAAGCACCCTTTGCCAGCTCATACTCAGTTTTTCATCCACCAACACCTCCAAGCCCTTCTCTGCAGGCCTGCTCTCAAGCCAGTTATTGGGAGACTGTATCCATGTTTGAGATTGCCCTGTCCCAGGTGCGGGACTTCTCACTTTGTCTTGTTGAGTTTCATGAGGTTTGCACAGGTCATTCTCTAGTCAAGGTGTCTCTGAATGGCTTGGTGAGGGTGCACTTAATCCTATTGTCAGCATGTCTGACAAAGCTGTTAAATAATATTGGTCCCAGTACCAATCTCTGAGAGAGCTCACTCTTTACCAGTCTCCACTTGGACATTGAGCTGCTGACTGCAACGCTTTGAGTGCAGCCATCCAGCTAGTGCCTTACCCACTAAGTGGCCCACCCACCAAACAAATGGCTCTTCAGTTTAGAGACAATGTGTTGAATGCTTTGCACAAGTCCAGGTAGATGATGTCAGTTACTCTTACGTGATCGACCAATGCACCAACCTCATCATAGAAAGCCATCAAATTTGACAGGCACCATTTGCCCTCAGTGAAGCCATATTGGCTGTTATCAGTCACGTCCTTATATTCCATATGCCCTAGCACAGTTTACAGGAGGATCTGCTCTGTAATCTTGTGGGTCACAGAGGCGAGACTGACTGGCCTGTAGTTCCCCAGTTCTTCCTTTTTTCCTTTTTTTAAAAAGGGGCCTTATGTTTTGCCTTTTCTAGTCAATAAGAATCGTAGAATCATAGAATTATAAAATGGTTTGGATTGGAAAGGGCCTTAAAGGTCATTCAGTTCCAACTCCCCTGCCATGGGGAGCGACACTTTCCACTGGATCAGGTTGCTGAAAGCTTCAGCCAATCTGGCTTTGAACACCACCAGGGATGGGGTATCCACAACTTTTCTGGGCAACCTGTTCCAGTGCCTCTCCGCCCTTACGGTCAACAATTTCTTCCTAATATCTAGTCTAAACCTCCCCTCTTTCAGCTTAAAACTGTTACACTTCATCCTATCCATGTACTCCCTGATAAAGAACTCTTCCCTGTCATTTCTGTAGGACCCCTTCAAGTACTGGAAGGCAGCTATAACGTCTCCCTGGAGACTTCTCTAGGCTAAACAACCCCAGCTCTCTCAGCTTGTCCTCATATGGGAGGTGCTCCAGCCCTTTGATGATATTCTTGACTCTCCTCTGAACTCACTCCAACAGATCTGTGTCCTTCTTGTGCTGAGGAATCCAGAATTGAATGAAGAACTCCATGTGAGATCTCAGAAGAGCATAGCAGAGGGGGAAAATCAACTCCCTTAACCTGCTGGTCACATTTCTTTTGATGCAGTCCAGGACATGGTTGGCTGCAATTGTACATTGCTGCCGCATGTTGAGCTTCTCATCCACCAACAATCCCAAGTCCTTCTCTTCAGAGGTACTCTGAATTCATTCTCCTTTCAGCCTGTATTTTTGCTTGGGATTGTCCCACCTGTGAGCAGGACCTGGCACTTGGCCTTGTTGAACTTCATGAGATTCTCACGGGCCCACCTTTTAAACCCGTCACATCACTCTGGAAGGCATCCCTTCCTTCCTGTATGTTGACTGCACCACAGAGTACGGTGTCATCAGCAAACTAGCTGAGGGTGCCCTCAATCCAAGCGGTCCATGTCTCCAACTAAGCTGTTAAAAATCACTAATTCCAATAGAGACCGCTGTGGAACACCACTCATTGCTAGTCTCCACTTGCATATTGAGCAATTGACCACAATTCTTTAAGTGTCACTCTCGTGCCAATTCCTTATCCACCAAGTGGTCTATCCATCACATCCATGTTTCTTCAATTCAGAGACAAGAATGTTGTACAGGACAGTGTCAAATGCTTTGGACAAGTCAAAGTCAATAATGACATTGACGCTTCCTAGAGAAATTCACTGGACTACCACAGTGACTTAGAAACTTCATCTGCCAGTTCCCTCAGGATTCTCAGGTGCATCTCATTAGGTCCCATGGACTTAAGCACATTCATGTTCTTTAGATGGTCTCGAACGTGATCTTCTACAGTGGGCAGTATTTCATTCTCCCAGTCCTTTGCCTTTGTATTCTGTGAGTTGGGTGACATGGCTAGAGCACTTGCTGGTGAAGAGCAAGCAAAAAAACGTTGTTGACTACATCAGCCTTTTTCATGTCAGTAGTAGTTAGGTCTGCCATTTCACTCATTGAAGGAGCAGTTTTCTTTCATATTTGTTGTCCTATGTACCTGAAGAAACAATTTTTGTTATTTTTCACACCCCCAGCCAAGTTTAGCTCCAGCTGTGCCTTGACTTTCACATTCCCTTCCCTCCAGTCTTGGATCATATTCCGATAATCGTCCCAGGATGTATACCGCTGCCTCCACTACCTGTGCATTTTGATTTTGTGTGTTAGTTTGGCTAAAGAGGTACTGACTTAGCCAAGCTGGTGTCTTTCCTCCTGTGCCCAACTTCTTGCACATTGAGACTGAGAGCTTAGTCTTTTAAAATGCAGGTTTATACCCATATAACTCCTAGGGGAAGGATTGTTTCTGTTTTTCCATTGCATTCATGACCTTTGTTACCTTTAAAATATTAAAAGATTATTATTTTCGGGTATTTTTTTTTGTACAGAAATGGCTTCAAGCTTGGCCTCATAAACATCTGAAATATTGCTTTGATGATAGCCATTCTTTCAAAGAGAAGAAAAAACTCCGTTGCATTCTGTAGCTGCAAATTTCGTTTTTTTGAAGCATGCATGGTCATGCATATTGACCCTGCGTTAATAATATCCTTCAAGAATAGTAAATACCCAGGCCATTTTATTTGAGTGATTCTGTCAAGCCACTTTAAAAAAGTTATTCTTTGTTTCCTTTTTCATGTTTTCCTATTGGTACCTCAATTTCCCCGATCATTTTACATTTTGTTCTCCAGCCACATGTTTGTATTTCTATATATTACTTGCAAAATCAGGTAATTTTTTTCACGAGCTTTTAGTAAATTGTGAACCTTGCTAGTTTTCTGTCAGCTGTTCAATTACTGTCTACCAGGACTTCTCTGGGGTCAGGTATTCTACAGAACAGATTAATGGCTTCTGTTCTGTTGAGGTCCTCACTACATGAATGCTGGAATTGACTTCATTAGTCCTGCAACAAAACTTCATTGACTTCTCATAAGCAGGATTTATTTTGGCATAGCACCTCTTCCTGATGAAGGAAGGGGTCTATAGTATTTGATACTTCCAGGGGCAAATATTTGGCAGAAAATTAGGATTTTCTTGTACAGTTAACTTAATCACCTGAAACTAAAACTAAATCAAATATTCAGGTACATTTTCATCTCGCAGTGCTATGCATAGAGTGTAATATGCTTAGACAGAAAGATCTGATCAAGTTTTCAGCTCATTCAGAGATAGATCAAGTACCTCTATATTGTGCAACAACCTTGTTTTAAGTTTTATTTTCTAAGAAAAATTTTTGCTAATGAAATTGTGGATGAAATGTTTGTAGAACTACCATTTGTCAGACAATGTAGAGCCTATAATTTCTGAGTTATGCCCCCTCATCCCCAAAATACAAACAAAAGAGTTTGGAATCTGATTTGTACTTTCATTTATGTTTGTTTTTTAATCCTAGTTATTGCATTCCATAATGTTAATTATGTTTGTTGGTTACAGTAGGCATGTTTTCTCCTATATGAATTTAAATGAACTGATGAAGATGTGAAATGAGCACATATAGGCCATGTCTTTGAGAGGATCAGATGGCAGTTGTACAAAGAGTTAGACTGTATAAATACGTGCTGAGCAGCTTCAGAAACAGTCCGGATAGTTGGATGAACACACGATTATGTGAACTTCTGAAATATTATAAACTCTTCAGTTCTTAAATAATAAATACTAATAATTAAGGAATACGGCCTCCACAACTAAAGTGACAAGTTAGTATAAATATCCTAGATTAATTTTCAAAATTTACATATTAAAAATGTGTCTATATATCAGACCAATTGCAGGTCAACATTAAGCACCAGATTAGGTGCTCAGAAATCAACACATTTTGGTAAATACCAGTATAGTTGTGACAGACTGAGAGGAACAGCCTCAAGTTGCACCAGGAATGGTTCAGATTAGACATCAGGAAAAATTTCTTCATCAAAAGTGTTATCAGGTTCTGGAACAGGTTGCCTATGTTGAGTCCTGATCCCTGGGAATATTTAAATGATATGTAGATGAGGTACTCACGGATGTACTTTAGTAGTGGACAGGTATGGTTGGACTCAATGATCTCAAAGGCCTTTTCCGGGCAAAGAATTCTATGATAAGTTTTAGCCCGTTCCTCAGTAGGCTGGCATTTCTTTATGCCATCCCTTTTTAAATTGTAATTTCTATTATAATATTAATGACTGATATCCAAGAATGTAGCTGGTATCTGGAAATTAATAAGTCCACCTATTTTTTCAGAGAATGAAGAACTTCATCCCCCTATTCCTAATTAATTCCATTAGAAACTCAAAATGCATGCCCTGGAATTTTGCTGTATTACCTCACATTTTGTGTTTTCCTATATTTTCTATTATATAAATGCAATTCTGAACCATAAGGGATTATGGAAATAGCAGTGTTAAAGGAAAAATTCACTAACATTTCAATGTAACATAACCAGTCTTTCTTGTGATAAAGGAATTCATAAAATTATTTGGACATCCTTCCCAAACACTGTGCAGTTCTGGGTAGAATATATAATGTTTTTTATTTCCGATTGGACTTACAGATTTTATTATTTTTAATTAGAATTTTGAGAATTTAGCCCTCCTTCTGACCTCACAATTAAATCCACCCCTAGAAAACCATGTTCTCCGTTACACATGTTTTACAAGCTGTGTGTAGGAACCTGGGTCTCCTTCTCCATCAGTGGTATTGGGGAAATGGAGAGAAAAAAACTGCACCTCTTTCTGTGATTGAAGACTATGATGTGATTTGCAACCAGTCTGATTAATGGAAGCCTTTGTCTTGGTTTGGAAGGGTGTGAGCCCTGTGCCTGCCCGGAACCTGTTACTGCAACAGTTCTGTAACATTGCTGCAGCTGCAGGTTAGCCCAGGGGACTGACCAATGGTTTGTTGTAAATACAAGGTATGTGATGGGATTGTACAGCTTGATTTTTCCTGCTTAGATTGCCTTCAGATGTAGGCAAGCCTCACGTTCTTGAGTGCCTGATTTCTGCTCTTTTGTCCCGCTTGCTTCTCCAATTGCACCTGCTTCAGTCCTGATCCTGTTACTGCTTTAATTCCTCATTCCTGGTGTCTGAATCTGCCCCCTCACTGCTCTGGTATATGGTTGTTTGGTCTTTTCCTGTCATCTACTTGCTAAAATCTATTGTAAACTTCATAATCCTATTGGATACCCTACTAGACCTCATATCTGTCCAAGTATTTGTCTTCCAGTATGTCTTCCTCTTGATCTTGGTCTGGCTAGCCACATTGTTGTCTAAAGCATCCCTTGGAACTTTTCTGATCTCTCTTTGGCCTGAAGAAAATACTTACTTCTTGTCTCTGCTAGTGAGACTGAGGAACCTTCCCAAGGATATTTTTATGACTCCTTTTTTGCTTACATTCAAGTGAATTAATATTTCTCTCAGCATTTCACAGCACCTTGCGCACACAAGCCTTGATTAAATTGGTATTTTACAAAGCAAATTACTTTTGTTAGGCCTGCAGTCAAATGGCAGTGATTGACCCAAAGTCCTCTCATCATGTTTCAGGATGAAATTATCTCAGTAGTAATTCTATACCAAGAGCAGGATTTGCCATTGATTAGGAATAACTTAGATCATATCTGGAGCTTATGAAGATCAACTGGTATTGAAAGGATGTCTTTGCAGGTGCAATTCTCCATGAGCTTATTTTCATATTTATTTTAATGAAGACAACATACTACAGTATCTTTTATGTAAAGAAACAATAGTTATCATAAAATTGATTCGTCTAGCCTACTCCCAGTTTGTACTTGTTTGAATGCCAAGGGATAAGTTGGGGAAGAAGCGTAAGATTGAACAGCATTCTGTTGTAACTTTACAGGTTTTTCATAGTTTCAACTAGATGCAATTGCTAGTGAAATCCATCCTGTCGATAAACAGGCTGAATCTGGAGCCTCATAACAAGTTCTCCCTTTGCATGAACAAGGTAACCTTAAATGAACTGGTATTTGCAAAGTATTATAAAGGTCGGAGTCTAACTAGCAATCTTTTTATCAGCTACCTGATTATTCTTTTACCTTTTTGTTTGCAAAGGCATCAAGTCAATGTCGTATACCTGGGCCACAGTAGTGGAAGCAGAGGAACACACTGTACTAATAAATAGTACGGTCTGAATTGCAGGCAGAGACATGAGGTTTGAGAAGAAAACAAAATCTACAGACAGAAAAAAATCTACGTAGTTTCAAGTAGGAGTTGATACCTGTTTTTTTCACTTGCAAAGCTCATCATATATAAAGTTACATAAAGTGTATAAAGTTGTTGTCTATAGAAAACAGAGTCAAGTTTAAGCTAGTTTCTGTACTACTGAGAGGAGCTAAGTTTTGGGAAAAATAAACATGAAACAGTTTCCTAGGCACAAATAAAAGTTATTTCAATAGTGCACCAGACAGCGGCTTCTATACGTGAGGTAGATTTTGCAGAAATTGTTACTGTTAGTTCCTGCTAATAACTGGAATTTATACTGCTGGATATCAGTCCTCAGCTACATGAAGTCATGTATACTTTCTGGGGTAGTTTTGCTCTGTGCTTTTTCTTTTCATTTTCTTTGCCTTATAGAATTAAGAGAGGCAACCGTATCAATGAATTATTACATTAATAGGGAGCCTTGTTTGTGTGGAGCATTCAGACCAAGGGGGAAGGTGTAGTGACAACAGCTGTAGAAGAGTATTGGAACTCACCCATGCCATCTCACCCAGCCCTGTTCCCTCTGACACAGTCCAAAAGACACAGAAAACAACCATCTCCTCCCCGAGTGTGAGGGTTTGGACTCATAAATGTGTAGATGTGTGATAAATTATCATGAGGCACCTCATGCAAAGCATATGCAGAGTGTTCTCCAACTTCTTGTCAACTTTTTTCACTAAGGAGTAAGCAGGCTTAAGATACTTAATATTTTACATGAGATCAAAAGTATTATGTACAATAAAGCAATTTATTGCAGGTAATTTTCCTGTGAGTTGAAACTTTACATGTGATACCTTAACATTTCTTTCTGTATCACACTGAGAGACAAGGAGTGATCCTTCATGAAAAAGTGTCTCCTGTGAATGAATACAAATTTATTCAGAGAATGGAGAGACAGATCTCAAGTGCACAGTAAATTCAAGGTTACTTTAGATGCAGTGTGTGGAAGGTTCAAAAGAAAGATGACCTCCACCTTAAATTAAAAGATTTATTCTTAACGTCTGTCAATTTAAGCTTATATTTCCCTTAAAGTATTTCTTAATGCCTGTTTTCTAACTTATTTCCTCCTAGATAAGAGGCAGTGCAGTGAACTACTTATGTGCTCCTCAAGACTGTCATGAAAACATGCAATCTCATTTAGCTATAGTTTAAAATGTGAGTGTACAGTTGGGATTATAGAATGTCATTTTATTTCTAAATAAAATTGGAAAAAAATTACAGAAAAAAACCCCTTAAAATTAGATCAGGTAGTTTCAGGGAAACTAGTAAAAACTGATCTATAAAGTAATATAAAATTCAGAAATAATCTTTAAACTACTAGCAATTTGGGACCTTAGCATGAGTGTATCCATTTTGCCTCTTGACATGGTGAATTCATGTCAAGATTTTCCCGCCTTCTACAACACAATGGTTAAATAAATCATATACAGTTTGGACACTGTCGTGGTTTAACCCCAGCCAGCAACTAAGCACCACACAACCACTTGCTCACTCCCTGACAGGAGGACAGAGAACAGAATCAGAAGGGTAAAAGCGTGGAAAACATACAGTTGAAATAAAAACAGTTTTATAATTGAAATATAATAATAATAATAATAATGACGTAATGAAGAGTAAAATAAAAAAGAGAGATAAATAAAACCTAAGATAGACAAGAGATGCAAATGAAAACAATTGCTCACCACCAACCTAACAATGCCCAGTCAGTCCCTGAGCAACTCCTTCCCTGCCAACCTAGTTTGTTGCTGAGTGTGGCATCATATAGAAGGAAATATTCCTTTGTCAGCTGGGGTAACACTTCCCAACTTCTTGTGCACTCCCAGCTGGCAGGGTGTTGTGAGGAGAAGAAAACGCCTTGACTCTGTAAGCACTGCTCAGCGATAACTAAAACATCCTGTGTTACCAACACTGTTTCCAGCACAAATCCAAAACATAGACCCATATGAGCTACTATGAAGAAAATAAACTCTATCCCAGTCAAAACCAGCACACATGCATAAGAAATGAGGCAAACAAAACATTCTGCTCACTTGTACAGACTTTTAACATAGATACCAGAGCTTAAAGTCCACCCTAGCTGTAACAACTGTTCTTATACTCAGAACAGTTTATTAGATACTTTTTGGCTTTGCTATAGGAAAGATGTTTTTCTGATTACTACTCCTCAGCTGTTCTGATAAGTAGTACAGAAAGTTCTGAGGACAAAATTAGAAAGGAGAGCAGCATTATTAGGCTTTCTGTGCAGCTGAAGGAGGGAGAAGTTGCCACCTCTGATTTCATGTAAGTGTCTTTGAAATTTTGCTGATGAGTAGCTTTAATGGAGCAATCTGCTTTTGAGATGAAACACCCTGGTAGGAATGCAAGTTAACAAGGTGTTCTGGTATAGTAAAGCCAGCCTTCATAATCTAGTGTATAAGCCCAAGGCAAAACTATTAAAGCAGAAAAAAGTATGAAAAAACCATAAGGTCATACTATTCCAAAAATTGCTTCTGTCTAGAAGGTATAGTTGGGAAATACTTAGTAGAAGTAAAAGTCAAAAAATCTTATTTGCCTTTGAATATCTTCACAGGACTATGACTGAATGTTGCAGAGGAATACAGACAAATCTGAACAGACATTGTTTTGTTGTGTGAAAATAAGTCTCTGGATATGAGAGAGCAGGTGGGGATCAGGTAGTATCACCTGAGCCTTTAAGCTCAGACCATAGATGCAGATTTATGATACAAAAGCACTAGTCCAGTGCTCTTACTCCTCCCACACTAACCCTTGTCGTCTGAGATGAAAGAAAGGAATTTCAAGAGGCTACAGCTGGTCAATCAGCCAAAGCAGAGACAAGTAAATCCTGATTCTTTTTCCTCAGTTTTGACAGGACCTTTTAGGCTTTGGGGTTTATTTGTTTATTTTTTTATAAGTGTATTTGAACTACCTTTAAAATTTCCAGCTGAGGCACTGGCAGCAATGCAGCTGAGGCAGCATGGTTGGAAAGTGGCAGTAACTGAATATTTGGTGGAAAATACAAATGAATGGTTGGATTTGGAGTGTGCTAAACTTCACCTTGCCATGGCTTCACTGCTAGAGTAGCAGAGAGATCTAGTGGATAAAAAAGCTAGATCACTCACAGCTAACTTGGGTATATTCAATCACAGCTGTGAAGTTATTCCTCATTTCTCCTGTCCAGACCTCCAATTGGTATTTCCATAAACTTCTGAATGCTGAGATGAGCTGACAGTGGCACATGATATATCACTCTTTTCCCATTCATCCATTTAAGATAGCACTTTGTCATTGCCCTTCTTCATCCCAGGAGTTCTTTGAGTCTCCACTTCCGGTGTGCTTGTTCATCTACGGGGAAGTACATCTCTGAAAAATGTAACTTATAACAACTAGGCAATACCCCAATCTGAGTGGCAGAGAAAGCCATTGTAGGTAATTTTTGCTATTCCAATACGATCCTGTGTAAATGCTTCCAGGAATGGGAGCTGAGGTGGTCTGCAGTGGTCTGAAGAGTGTCCTGTGAAAAAGCACCATGGCTGCCTGTAGCTCAAATGACACGTTTGTTGCTTTCACTACAATTTCTTTTTTATTCAGGTGCTACTATATATGTCTGCAAGTATAAAGAAAAACTTGCAGCATGATTCTGAAAAACTAAATTAGCACTGCTTCCTGGATTCTTTCACGGTCTCCTTTTGTCTTTGGCTGGCTTTTGAGTTCCATAATTTTATCTAACAAAAAGGAAAGCTCAGAAGTGGAAATTTGGTTCCACTGCTTCTACTAACATTTAAGGGCTAGCCTTTCGGAAAGGGTTGGTTGCCCTTCATTTCCATGTATTCTTAGCTCTCACTGCTACCTTATGAGAATGGCACAGTTAATGTATTCCTGCTGTGGAAAACTCCAGATGTTTAAATAAGGAATATTTGCCAACATAAATCTCAGCTAGTTTATGTATTTGAGTTTGGATTAAGTCCGTATGTTGCAATAAATGTGCATTTTAAAGAATGTTGTGCTACATTCTAATATTTTGCTACAGCATACAGATTTCTCTTCTTGAGGTCATTTGGAGATTTAGTATCACCTGAGGAACAGTAACAACAGGACTTAAATATAATGGTGCTGTTTCCAAAAGGCCTAAGAAACAGCAGTCAAGACTGTGCTCAGCGCTGGTGAGGCCACACCTCGAGTGCTGGGTTCAGGTTTGGGCCCCTCACTGCAAGAAGGACACTGAGGGACTGGAATGTGTGCAGATAAGGCAACGAGGCTGGTGAGGGGGCTGGAGAATAAGCCCTACGAGGAGAGACTGAGGGAACTGGGGTTGTTTAGCTTAGAGAAGAGGAGGCTGAGGGGAGACCTCATCACTGTCTACAACTGCCTGAAAGGAGGTTGTGACGGGGTGGGTGCTGGGCTCTTTTCACAAGTGACAAGCAAGTCACAGGCAAGTTTCACAAGAACAAGGGGAAATGGACACAAATTGCATCAGGGGAGGTTTAGATTGGACATTGAGAAGAATTTCTTCACAGAAAGGGTGGTCAGGCACTGGAACAGCTGCCCAGGGAGGTGGTGGAGTCCCCATCCCTGGAGGTGTTTAAAAGATGGGTAGGTGAGTTCCTCAGGGACATGGTTTAGTAGGGAGACAGGCACAGTTGGACTCGATGATCTGAGAGGTCTCTTCCAGCCTTATGATTCTATGATTCTGTGAAATATGAGAAGAAATGTAAACAGAATTTCTCAGGTTGAAAGCAAGTTACTGAACAGGAGGTTCCAAATCATCTGTACTGTTCTGCCTTTATTCCAAATGTTTTATTTCCTCAATCAAAACTGCGGGTCTTTTTCATTACTGTACTCAAAATGGGATAGATCCCATCCCTGTGCTGCAGAATTTAATTTAAATAAATAACATAAGCTGCTAAATATTTGATGGAATAAGAAACTCAGTTCTGAAAGGATGTGTTCAAAATTTCAGTAACAAAAGTGCATGAAACTTTGTTCAGCCACCTCAGCATCCTGCACCTGTATAAGTTTTACTTTCACCTACTTGTACTTAAGCGTATTTCAGATTTGAGGGAAAAAGAGGTGGAGGGAAGGACAAATCATAGGTTTTGATGTGGCTATTAGGAAGCACTGGAAATCCTTTTCTTCTAACTGTTGTTTTGGAAATCCAGGGGCCTGCTTGTTTCATTTTTCTCTACATGTCAGCATTATATGCACATTACAAAACCACCAGTAAACTGATGGCTTTTTCTTCACCCTTTCAAGTGAAGTAATACTTCTTAAGGAAAGCTTGGAAAGTCATCTTGTCTAATGAAGTACCACTGGAAAAAAATAGGTACAGCTTGGTCAGTTAATCAAAGTTTCCCCCATACTAAATAAATGCTTGTCAGTGTAACAATGCATCAAGTTACTCTGTGTACTAGTTTCAATTCCTAGCAGAGTGTTTTGGTTCAGAACATAAAATGTTTGAGTTTGAAAGTGTTAACATAAAATGTTTAAAAATGTTGAAGAAGTGTTTTGAAATTGACCTTTGCCCCAAAAATATTTTGGTTTAGACGAATCAACTTTTTCAAAGAAAACATGTTTCACCAAAAAAAATAATTTCCAACAAGCCATATGCATCCAGTACTGCCAATACTAAGCACTTAAAAAGTCATCTGTTGAACCTCAGAAAATCTTTAGAAGTTTGGGACATCTGGGATTCATTTCATTTTCTTCCTGGTGCATATGAGAAATGAAGCTTCCCTCCATTATCAAAAGGATTATGAAATCAATAACACAAACCCAAATCCTGATGATGTCACCTTATGAAATATAATACTGCAGGTCTTGTGATACACCTTCATAATGTCCTAGTAACTCTCATAAACAGCTGAGCAGTGGGGAAAACTGCTCTCTGCAGGATCCCACAGGCTGCAGATGAACCAGGAGAGATCTGGAGGTCAGACCTAATCCAGGAGTAAAATCAATAGAAATTTCAGGGGGCGGGCAGATGCAGAAGACCACAGTGCATACAGGAGTTGAACCAATGAGAAGACTCCAGTATATAGCTGATCTGGAGCTTGGCAGGGATAATACCTTATAAGCAGGGCTGATAAAAAAAGGCTTGGAGGAAGGCAGGGAACATCCTCCAAATGGCTAGAAGCACCTCTATTAATTTTGCTAATACTAACGTTGGTAATATCTAAGAATAATATTGCAAATATTGGTGCAATTAGTAATTTCTTGAGACAGAGATAAATGGAAAGAAAATATATTTTAAATATTTTAATATTTTAAATTTAATAAACAACTAAAGTACTAATTGTAACCCCTAAGCCTCGTGTTTTCCAGATGTCTCTCTCATGCTTCCAAGAGGGTTTGTGTGATTCATTTTGTTACATTTTATTTGACTTGTGATTTTTAAATTAGAAAGTATGCAGTACAGTACCTTGTGCTTCTGTTCTGCATCAGATAAATTTAATAACAAAATATGTAATTCCCAAGTGTGACTAGTGCTCTACAATTGCTTTTAAGTTGTCTGTCCTGTGGTGATAAGCAAATATTTTTGCCTTGGTAAAGCCCTGGGTCTAGTAAGTGTTTTAAAGGAAGAATGAAATGGATCAGGTTCAGTATGTTACTTGCAGGTTTCTCCTACCTATGATATGGAGATCACATTGTTGTGTTGACTGACTATATTTGTCATGGAAGACCTATTTGCCATTATTGTGGAGATTGTTTAGACAATGGTAGAAGTACAGAAATAAACTTACCTCTTTACATTTTAAAGAGATTTTTAGGTAGTTGGAGCTGTTTAGAGTTTTGCTTCTGAATGGAAGTTTACTCTAAGGCCATAAACACCAAAAAGTGTCAAAGGGTAGTAGGAATTTCGCCTTGAATCCTGAATTAATGGCAAACAGATTCTGTGAGAAAACAACAGTTCTGTAAATGAGTAAACTATTCTGCCATCTAATGGAGCAATTTAATTGGGAACACTTGAGTATATTTGCAGACACAGTCTAATTCTGAACTTCAAGTCTGCACAGCTAGGATTTGCTAAGTTGCCTACATTCTGCATGATTTCCATGAGGTTCCAGCTGCCTCCTCCTGCTGGCTCATTGGAGTGGCACAGAGCTTATAGAGCATGAAACTCAGTGACAGTGTTGCTAAAATAAAATTTCTATTCTAACATATGTCTGGGTAATGGAATTCTGGCCCAAAGCACACTTCACTGAATAAATGAGTAGGATGCCGATTGGTTCAGCATAAGAAAAATAACACTTCTTTTATGATTGTATTAGTTCTAGGCGTATCTAAGCATATCCTTTGTGCTGTGGGCTTCGTTTTGGTGTGCTGTTCAAACACACATTGAGAAGATTCCTACTCCCAAGGTTCTCCACAACACAGAGAAGGAAGACACTATCAAAGAATTGTTGAAGTCAGTGTTTGAATCAGGAATAAAACGCAGTACTTTTTTTATGTATGACAGAAGGCATGGGTTTCCAAATCCCACCATTTTTTCTCTCTACCAGAAGAACGTTTCAGCTTTATAACATCATTAATAATTGTCAGTAGTTGATATACTTCTAAAAAAACCTTTTTGTATCTGATGTTTTTGAAGAATGGCACATTTTTTTTCTCAGTAACGTATAGAACTGTAATTTTTTAAAGGAAAATATAAATGATCTGTTATGACAGGAATAATTAGATATTCTGTTCTGTATTATACCTGCAATGTGTGTGACAACATGAATCTTGAATTCCTTCCTTTGTTGAAATACATTTTAAGGTTTGATAGAATTATAAACCATACATTTGGCATTTAGACTTTCATTAAAACTGTTACATTAGATGTAATACAAGTGTCTTAAACTAGAAATGTAGTCTTTCAATGGAATACTTTAAGCAAGATGCTGAATACATCTGCATAGACTTTTAGTTTTAAAAGGTGCAAAAAATGGGATCATCCAACTTTGTAACCACAAAGATCAAAACAGAAAGGGAATTGACCAGTGGACAATAGTCCATGGGAAAAATCTTAAAGTCCAAAAGGAGATAAGTTGGGTCCTAAACAAATACCTTGAACTTACCATTTCTTAAGATTGGAAAGAATTAGTCTGAAGTAATGTAGGCTGTGTGGCACATTGACTCTTGCTACAGGCAAAACTGAAGCATAACTCTCCAAGTGCAATCAAACACTAGAAATTACTCTAGCCCCTGAGCAGGAGAGGGTTGCACATTCTTCCTGTTAAAGCTATTTCTCTTTGCGTGAAATTGGTAGATGAAAGAAAAAGGTGGATATTATATCAACATGACTTGATGAGCCAATGGTAGATTTTTCAGCTGGCAGAATATGATGGGCCTCCATTTCCCACTGAAAACTTGGATAGTTTCTATGAGGAGTGGTTGAATAAAATGTAGAAACAGAACAAGCACAGATTTGGGTTGAATCCCTGCAGAGAGGATGGCCTAGGACCAGCTTCCAGCGGGGCTCAATAGTTAATAGCTGTTTGTGCATCTGTAGTTAAGAAAGCATTTGGGGCTGCCTACCAGTATACATTAGACATGTGGCATTTGAACGTCAAATCCATGCAGCTAAAGATTTTGGGCAAGTTCATGATACAGTAGCCAGAAAGTGGGAGGCTGAGGATATTTTATGTGAGCTGGAAGTTTGCACACCTAAATATTCATGATAAATTTTAACCCTTTAAAAAAAGATCATGGCTCTCAGACTTTGGAATTTCATTTTGCAGAGGCAAATGCATCGATTCCATCTGATGGAAACAATGAAAAGTAAAAATCAACAACCTTTCTGTTTCAGCTTTTATTATTGGCAATTTCTGTATGACCGTGCTGTACCTTCCTCAAAGCAGCACTGAGCATTGTTACACCACAATGCCATGCTTTAATGTTCCAAAACATTTAAATCCACTTAACTTGTTTAAAATGTTGGAAAAATCATAGTAATCATGATATATTTTGCTGACTGCTCCAAACCTCTGAAGGTGGAATAAGACTGAACTAATACACCTATGTCTTTATAAAAACAAAAATGAACATTTTCAGTGTTTATAGCCCAAAAGACAATGATGTTTTAAAACATTATGACTAGGCTACTTCATTGTTACTATTGTTTTACACTTCAGAAGTGCTGATTTTGACTTTGTGGCTTTGTAGCACAACTTTGCACAGAAATTCAACACTCACAAACACAAGAATATTTGATTTCCCTAGCAATATCCTCATTGTTGAATTCTTTAGCAACTTCTGCTTTATGGAGTTGCCTGAATAGGAACTGAGGTCCTTTCAAAATCAAGCCTGTGTTTAAATACCAGATTCTCCAAAATGTGGGCTTCAGAGTATCAAAATGGTTGGCTCTCATATCTCTAATTTGGTATCAACTAGGTCACTGAAAGGCAGTAGGCTATTGCAGAGGAAAGGAGCAAATCTCACAGCAAGCTATTGCCTATCTAGAATTCCCTTTCTAGAGCTGATTTTCCTACTTTTGGATGTAATATCAGAAATATTCGGCCTTCCAGGAGATGATAACAGATATCTTTGGGACTAAACCAGCTTAAAGAGAGAGTGGGTTATTTTCCTTGTTTTTCTAATTAGAACTGGTTTGCTGTTTGTTGCACTGGATTTTTATTTAAAGCCAAATATTATGTATTTAGAACATCATTAAAAGCTAAATGTTCTACAGAATCCATGGCTTCATACCAATCACCTCAAAGCCAAGGGCAACTCCATTTCCAGCTGTGTACAAAGCACAGGCTCTGAAAGCCCTGGTTTGATTAGGAAAACATCAGCCCTTTGGATTGGTCTTTTGTGCTATTCTGACTCATTTTAGAAATTGTTAAATGTATTCAACTTAACACCATCACCACCACCAAAAAAAAAAAAAGTTTCTTTTGTTTTGCTGTTCTTCTGTCATTTTGACCACAAATTGTATTTGAGCATCTTCTACAGGTTTATAAGCAATATATACAGGTACTCTCATTAGTGCCAAGTTCTCTTTATCTTTTCATATGAAGAGGATTGACTAGATTGTCAATATAATGTTTTATAAAGCCTTCTACTAGATTGCTGTGTGCCTATGCTGGAGAAGGCAGTTTGAAGAAGACTGCTTTGTGCTTGAATACATGGCAAGGGAGCCATAACAACTTGGAGTTCATGGGGAAATTCCACCACCTGCCCTCACTCCAGCGGTTTGGTAAAAAATGCTTTTATGCTTGTCAAGCAGCAGTCATACACTGCCTTTTTCTGATATCTGAAAGGAAAAAAAGAATATGTATCCTGTTCTTTCCTTTAACATCAATTGCCACTGAACGAAGAAGAAAAGTGCTTGGAACCACAGCACTTCCTGGGCCCTGGTGGATAACACTGTTGATAAATTGAAGGGCTAGCCCAGAAATGTGTTCAAAGAGTTGTCAGATTGAGTGATACAATCTAGAAAGTCAAAGATTTAAAATCTGTTCCCACTCATCCGAAAGAGAAAACACAAAGGTTCTGGTATTCTGCTTGCCCTGTAACTTTGTTAAACTATATCTGTGAAGACAAGATCATCACTCCTACAGAATTGCAAATCAGTTTCTGATTTTGAAAGAATAACTTGTTACCTTTGCTGAAACACTCTAAAAAAAGCCTGTTTAGATTAGGTGACTAGGACAAAGAAATAAAAATAATAAGTAGGCACTGAAACCATTCATACAAATAAATGGATGAGAACAAGGTATTAACTGGGGATGATTAATTCATGTTGTTTCAAACTAGACATACACAGAATGAGTGATAAGGTTAACACTTCCACAGAATGAACAAAATGTTCCACCTTATCCTAGCAACCCTAAGTAACTTTCTGGGTGTACTGTAGTATCTCAGCAGGTCTGGCACCTGCTATGCCGGATGTTGTTTTCAAATGTGAATCATATGCATATGCAGCATTTCAGCCTTTTTCTGTTGCAAGAAGATCCACACATAATTTTGTGCAGGTTTCTTACCACGCTTTTCTTCTATAACTAAATACATTGCAGGCAAAACTTTGAATGTTTGGTTTAATTTTATTTAATCTGTTTTGTTTGCTTGCTTCTGTGTGTAAATACTTGGGGTCTTTATGATTTAAATTTCCACCTTGAGTGACAGACCACCTTTGATGCTCTGCAGGCCAGCACTCAGGATGAAGAATGCTTTCTAAGGTACCCTCCTTCATAATTTATTTCTGTGTTATTTAGCATAGAAAATTACCTATAGAATGTGAAATATAAAATAAGACAAAAATAAAGTGATGGGGCTGATACCTGGGATTTTGTCATGTGAGTAGTGCTACTTCAACAACATACTAAATTAAAACTAAAAAGAAATAAAATAATTTTGGCTTTGATTTTTTAACTTCTCCTTCCTGACTCCAAGTTTTAGAGAAAGAGCATTTCCCCAAAGATGTTTTCCTTTGTCATTCTGCTTTCAAAATATTCATTTCCTCTTCAAAGCCTTTTCATTGTCTTAAAATTATTTTTCCCTTTCCAACTGTAACCTGCTACTGATGATTAAAACAAAATTTTTGAGATATTATGTTCAGGCTTATTTACCTTACTGCTAACTTTTCAATTATCCGTGATTTATATGAGGCTTTTTAGTCAAAAGGGATCCAGTCATCCTAGTGTAGAACACAGTGGGTATATGGTCTCAGATGTGTACTCTGTATCTCTGTATCTCTGTGTTTAGCCTTTAGTCTCTGTAAACAATATGTAAAAAGATTAAGATGCTTACAAAAGACATCCAAAAATATGAGCACATTGAGTATTCACCAGATGAAGTCTAAAAAAAAAAAAAGGATGTTCATTAAGTGTTATACTTTTTGGTCATAAGCACTTCATTTTGATCTTCACGAGGGAGCCTCTGCCCACTAAGAATTTGTGGCCCAAGGCCTCCTCCACTCTATGTCCATTCTTTAGCTAAGTGAGGAATAAATGGGTATGATTATGCTTTCTTGATCCAAATTGTAAGCAAACCAGGCTGACATTCCTGCTTTTGGACTTTGAACTATAGTAGAGTTGAATGGATTATGAGAGGGACTTTTTGTTTCTTTCTTGAAGCTGGAGAGTGGTCTTTCCTGCCTATATGCCGCAAAGCATTTAATAGTGATAATGAAATATTAATTAGAACAATAATAGAACTCAGGGCCTCCCTTCTATCAGGAAAGTGCTCTAGCCACTAGATCATGGCCAAGGTGAGTAGTGCCTTCTGATTGAGCTGCCTCCTGAGTTGTGTTGTTCATAGATTGCAAGGGCTGTATTTCCGTTGCCTCCAAACAAAAAAACTAAATACTAGGAGACAAATTGGATAGTTCCTGCCCTCTTTGGATTTATTATTGTTGTGTCCTTGCAAACTGCAAGATGATATTCACGCCAATAGCAGATGTCTAATATCAAGACTGAGAGAATCAAAATAAAATTGTTTTCATAAATCATATTTGTTGGGACCTAGTGTAAACCTTATTGAAGTCACTTCAGTGGTCTCATAACATCTGTTCCACTCTGATAATACTGAGTACCTTGCTAATATTTCTCTGTATACTCTTTTTGACTTTTTAAAGATATATTTAATTTACTTCCAGTTGATTTTTTTCATCATATTTTAATGTTTGTGGTTTTATTTGGTTGAGAAATACTTAGTGCTTAAGGCCAAGGATTCCTAAATTCTGCTCTGTGGAGATGTTTCCTAATATTTATATTCTAGTGTTCAGTCATTTGTGTATATTTTAGAAATCAAAGACTAGTAGAATACAAATAATGTTTGTGAGTGAGAGATTTATGGGGAGTGTTTCTTTTTGACGTTTGTTTTTCAGGTTTGTTTATTTTTTGTTTGTTACAAACTCAGGAAGAACTAAAGGATGCTATTCCATATATAAACCTTCCATTGTTTCAAAACATAAAATCCCCAAACAATGTTGAAGCCTATCTGTAGGTAACCCAAATTTCTAAAACACTGAGCATCTGTAAGTTCTTCACAGGAAATCTAGGATGCACAACAGAATCTAACCAATTATTAGTCTTTTTCTTCTCTCTCCTTTCAATTAGGTGGGAACATCTGCCTAACAGCTGCCTAAACACATTTCAAAGCTGTGAAGAACAGGACTAGAAATTATTAAAGTTAAACACAATTTTGCCATTAGCTTAAAGGGCTTCTGAATTGTATTGCACAGAAGCTTAACAATTAAATTCACATACATGTTATAATATGAATAGATGAGTAACATAAAAAAAAATGTAGACTATCAATAAAAATATTCAGACTCTCCAATGTCTATTGTCATAATTATTATTAAAATAAATTCTGATATTCCCATTGCAGAAAAAATAACCAATAACTGTTCTTCACAGGCAAGGAGGAAACCAAATACTGTTATTTATAAAAAATGCAGTTAATGTGCTAATTCTTGCCACATACCATGCAGAGGTTTGAGGACTTTAGTTTCAGTCGCCTCCAAACAGAAAAACTAAATAGTAGGAGATACATTGGGATAGTTCATGTCCCTCTTGGACTTATTATCATACTACAGCATTTTATTACATAATTTCATTACAGTTACATAAGTAATAAGAAGTTTCAAACCTACGAAGTATCTCTGGCAGAACATTCAGTGGCAATATACACTATATCTTTTTTAAAAAAAGGTTTTCTGCAAAAACATGACAGGTTTCTTGTTTGCTACTGAAAACAGCGTACTATCTAGCAGAATGCAGAGCACACACTGACATAACGGCAAGAAAAGTAAATATAAGTGCAAACCACAGATTTAAAATACCTTAGAAGGAGAGAGCAGGTGATTGACTTTTTCATAAAACTCATCTAGACTTTAAAAAAAGCACCTTTGATTTTGTTATGTGTGTTTTCATAGGGCTTTTTTGTAACTTAATTAGACAGAAGCCAATTGGGTCTAGGTGTGATTTACAACACTGCACTTTTAATGAAGAATAAAGAAACATAAGATGAGTTTCTTAAAAACCCACATATATTTATAAGAATAAGCATGAAAATAGAACATGAGACTTCCAAGTAACCGTTGCAGACATGTCTTTACAAATAAGTTATGGGTTTTTTTCTGTGAGCCTCTGAAAGTTTACATGGAAACATCTTTAAAATAAAAAATGTAGCTGATTATGAAAAATGTTTAGATACTACTCCAGTTTCAACAGCAAGCACTGTACATTTTTTCCTAGCAAAAAAAAAGCAGCAATAAAAGCTGTTCTGTACATTTCCTTGTTAACATGCACATAAACATACACTAAACATACCAGTAGATCTTATTTTCATGTCAAGTGAAATCTCATGTCCCAATATTAAGGGATCTTAAAAAACATATCAAAATCAAGTGGTTTGAAAAATGTAGCGCTTATGTCTAAAGAAGAAAACCAATATATACTTGTAAGAATTAGTTTATATCACGTTTTAGAAGATATTTTTAAGAATAAATAATCAAAGTCAGGGAAGTTATTACAAAACAGGACAAAAAGCAACTGGAATATATAATTTCAGATTGCTTTAATGTCTGTCTTCTGTAACTTTCAAAACAAATAGAATAAACCTCAGAAGGCTCTTATCTCCTCACTGGTATCTGTTAATAACAGGAATTCCTTGCCAAAAGGCACACAAGGATTCACAGATGATGTTGTAAACCAGAAAGCATGTATATCCTTATCAGTAGGTCAGGCAGCTGAGGGAAATATAGGGTCTATTTCAGTGTATGATGAAGGGTAAACCATTTGTTCTTTCAGCACTACAACCAAAGAAAATATGAGCTAGGAAACATGGTGGTATTGCAGGGTTGTTTGCTATAGGAAGCAGAAGGAAGGCAAACAAGATTTCAAGAGGCGGGAGATTCTGGACATCGTGGCAGATTTGGAAGTGGAACTAGAGCAACATAATATGCTGTTGTCTAAAAAGTGGGTGAATGTATCGCATAGTTGTATGTGACCTGATAATATTAGTATTTGCAATTTATAATGGCCCACCCTTTTGTTTCATTATAGTGGTTTTGGTTTATTTGCTCTACGGTTGCAAGCACAACGAGTTTACCTGCTCCTACTGTCAATTTCTGGGTTATTTCCCAGAAGTCATGGTGGAGGAGTTAAATTCCTTTAGTGTTACTCTCTACTCTGCTATGTGTTTCCCCAGTCCACAGAAGATATTCACTTCATGGGGCTGAAGAGGTATATTATTTTAGCCTTTATTGTTATTCACCTTTTCTATTTGTTGTTTAACAATACTTTTGAAGAAGGTTAAGGTTGTCAGCGTAAAGTGAATTTTGCTTCTGTTCCAATTTCCTTGACTTTTCTTCAGGCACATTTGCAGAAAGACATCCTGATTATCCATTTGCCTTTCACTGCTAGGGTCTATTGTTCTCCCACAGATTTGGTGAGTGCGTGGTGCTGCATCGTCATCTTGGTATTTTTACTCCATGTCAAGTACTGACAGATTCCTTCAATGTGAGATAGTCCTCTGCATTTCTTGCCCTTTTTTTTTTTTACCACCTAACATGCATTTCCATTTCCTATATTTAGCTCTTGTTTTGATCTTTACATGTAAACATGTCACAGGTTTTTTTCTGTCTGGCAAAATAATCTGATTTTTTCCAACACAGTGATGTGATAATTTTGCTCACCCTCCATGTATTTCAGTATGTAAAGTATGAGGTAAATTGCTCTGCAAAATCTAAAAACCTTACAGATATTGGATCTTGATACACCAATAGGCTCTCTCTGAGGGTTTGGATTTGATTGGGGGGTTTTTTGTTGTTTTATCTTCATTTCTGCAAATGGGCTGGTACAGAAATGATGAGCAAGTGTCTTAACGGTCATACATTGAAAGACAGTTTAGATAATAAGTCCTTTTGCAAAATCTTTATGAATCTAGCATTCTTTGCCTTACCAAATGTCCATTTTGAATATTTGGAGTGTAAATTTTACAGGGAAGAATTGCTCTTTCCAACTGTGTGTTCCTAGAGTACTGGCTCCAGTGAGATTCCAAGTGTCAGATATGGGGATTCTGCGCTCTGTTGTTATGTTAAAAAAATAATATAATTGAATAGTTACATTTGCATAACTGAAGATAGACTTTCCCTAGCAGAAGTAATGTGTATTTGGCATACATCAGCTAGAGGATGAGTGAACGTTTTTAAGCCAGTCAAAACAACAGGAGACTTCAAAATACACATTGAAGGACACATCCTTCCATTTTTAGCTTTCCACTGGTCAATTGTGTAGATCAAAACAAATTAAATATGGAGTGCCTCAAAAACATTAGCTATGGGTCTGAGTGCTTCCTATTTTATTACCCACAGGTCAAAATGCACTGTCATATTAAGACATAAAAGAGAAACCCTAAGACCAATCATCCAGCAATTTGGCATATGTTGGGCAAAAATCAAAGAGAACATTTGTTTTATTTTCAAGGTGGCTGTGTAGCAGATGTAGATGCAGACTATCAATAATCTCAATATTCTACCTTTTAACTGAAATATTGTGGAAATGTTACAACCATGTAGTAAAAATATATGGACTTCAGTCTGTAACTAAAACTCAAGAAGTACTTAACAGAGGCTGCTGGCTTTCCTCCCTTTCATAGCATAATTACAGCTGTTTTCAAGCAAGCTATAACATGATAAGGAGTAAAAATTCAATGTCAGTAGCACAATTGGGTATCATATATCAGTGTTCCTTAGCAACAACCTCATAATGTTCAATGAAGGCCGTGCTCAAATGGAGTAATAAACACCAGTGGAGAATATTTTCAATGAATGGTTACACTTCAGCTTTATCCCTCTTTGAAAAAATATAGATGTGAAAAATACTTGCTGCTCTAGGTTGAAAATATCAATCAATGTGATGTTTTGTTTTATTTTTAACAGTCTGTGTATAATTGAGCTGTGACAGTGCTCATTACGCCAAGATCGAAACTCACTTCAAAATAATTCTGTTATCTTTGTTATACAGATAATCTATCTGTCCTGTCAGGAAGGCTGTCTTTCAACCCCTGAGATCTCTCCCAAGTAACAATCTTGTTATGAACCCACAGTGTTGAATGTTTATATGTATAAACCATCACTTGAAGGAAGAAAAATGTTTTTTTTCCTGATGTTCAACATACATTGTCTAAGATATATTCACAACCCTTCTCCCTTAAAGTTCAACCTCTTTTTAAAAATCAGGTAAAATTTTAACATTTCAGCACCTAGAGGGAAATTAATCAAGTTAAATAGTAAAAACAGAAAATGCTAATGAATAGGTAATATCACACATTACTACTAAGACCTTGATATTTTCTATTAATTTTATAACCTTATGATTCTTTATGCATTACCCAAATGCAAAAACAGTGCGTGAATTAATACTATACTAACAACAACTTGGATCGGGATCAAATTCTTCTGTGTCATTCAGAGTTGTGACTTCGTGGAGGTTTGCGTTATCTGAACCTCTCACTCCTACTTAGTCAGAATTATTTAGCAAATCTGTCTTCCAGAAATTTTCATGCCTGATATACTTTACTTTCGAGGGAGATGACTTCAGCTTTTCCTTTCTGACCCAAGTGTTAGGAAGACACACAGTCTTAGTGTCTTCAAAAGAATAACCTTTTTTGATAGAGAGCATCCATAATTATAAAATTATTGGGCTTTGATTAAAGAATGAGCATTTCCTTTTCAGAATAAATGCTTAATATATGTATACACCCTTTACTTCAAAAGTATTTTTCCAATATGCTAACAAACATTTTTCAGGTCCAGCAAAAGAACTTAGCTTTGAACGAAACCAATTTTGTGTTGAAGTGACAAAGCAGATGATACCTGAAAATCGAAGACAACATAGTGGTTAGCTGACGTACATTAGCCACAAAGCCAGGTGATATCCCTGGAACTGAAGATTTGTGTTCATGTTGGTTCAAACAAACTGTTTACTTCACTACCCAAGTCTGAGCATCTTGGATTTCTCAAGAGTGTGGAAATGTTGGCACGGTGACATTTCTCAACAGACCACGGAAGGCTTTATCTGGAGTGGAAAACTAACCAAAACAAACAGTTTCTCTCTGTTGATAGCCCTTCCCAAATAACATATGTTTGGACTGGGCTTTGCTTCGACAACACCTCCTCTTACAAGAGACAAAATCCTGATGTCATTCAGAAAACATTGAAATACTGATTGCAAAGCTGACAGGATTCATAAAACCTGGTAGAAAAAATATTTCTTTTTTCTAACTCCTTGAAACAAAATAGAAGTAGCCAAAGAAACACCCTCTTAGATGAAATAATCACCTTGCGTCACAGAGTGTAACTGATCCTCCCTCCAAGGCCAGGTGAGGGCACGTTGATGCAGATGATATGGAACACCTGGACTCTCATAAACACATCACAGAGCCCAAGATTATATTCTTTTTATCCCTTTCAAGACTTTATTCTAGGTCCAACAGTGCTCATAGAGCCTTCAGTCTTGCCTAGCACCGCGTAGGTAAGGTAGGAGAACAAAACAGGCTACAAAACCTGAGCCTACTGGTTGTCAACACCAGAGGAAAGAGAAAACACAGAGGAAAACATGAGACATTGGAAACTCATTTTTAGAGAAATAGACCCATCAGAAAAATTTCATACCCATCTTATAGGCTTGGCCAGTGAGATAGGAGGAATGCATTCCCTGTAGTTTACCCAGCTAAGCCACCATGTCCGATCTTGACTTCCTGTTTGGGCTGAGACTGACACACCAGTGGCAACTTGACCTTATCTTTCTCTCCCCTCTCATATTCCTACTTACTCATTTTCCTCACTTCTGCACTGAAAGAGAGGAGATGAGGAGAGGAAGTTTTAACAAATGTACAAAATGCAAAGAATCTCCACAGATCAAAATATACTTTGTGTTTTCAAAAGGACAGAGGAAGCTGAAAAAGAGGACCTTTAAGTTCTTTTTCATGGCAATTCTGTGATATGTCTACAAATCCAATATTTAATTTTTAGAATCTAATTTTTTTTCCTTTCTTCCTTGAAAGCTTCATTTTTGGGAAAATAATTTTAGATTTGTTTGTGCGTAGCAGTTTACCACAGTATTAGCAGCAAAAAATGCAAATACAAACGTGATGTGGTATGTGTGGTATTACTGGAAATAGAAAAGTAAACAAAATATATACCATTCAAAATGGCATAAGCATGCTAGTTAAACAGTACAAGCAACTTCTTAGTTTCTTTTAACTACATTCTGTTTACACAGAGACAACTGTGGTTAAAGAGAGGGTGTGAAGATGTTGCATTGGCAGGGAATAAATCTAGCATTTTACATGCTATTCACATCATGTTAAAATAATTTTCTCTAAGTCAGTTTCTGAAGATCTTATCAGTGCTATTTCCAAGACTCAACTAAGTTTAATCTACCTCAATAACACACTGGGAATCTTGCTGCCTGTTCTAAGGCCCAGGGTGGGGCTGCACAGGTGCAATGTGCTCGATATAAGGAAGGGTCATAGAATTGAAATAAGAGGAATCATAGAGTCATAGAAGAGTTTGTGTTGGAAGACACCTTAAACATCATCCAATTCCAAACCCACTGCCATGGCTAGGTACACCTTCTACTAATTCAGGTTTTTCAAAGCCTCATCCAACCTGATCTTGAATACCTCCATGACTTCTCTGGGCAACCTGTGCCAGTGCCTCTCCACCCTCACAGTCAAAAATTTCTTCCTAATATCTAATCTAAATCTATCTTCTTTCAGCTTAAAACCATTACCTCTCATTTTATCTTTGCACTCCCTGATAAAGAACCCCTCCCCATCATTCCTGTAGGCCCCCTTCAAGTACTGGAAGGCTGCTAAACAACCCCAACTCTCTCAGCTTCTCCTCATATTGGAGGTGCTCCAGCCCTTTGATGATATTCTTGACTCTCCTCTGAACTCACTCCAACAGATCCGTGTCCTTCCTGTGCTGAGGAATCCAGAATTGAATACAAAATTCCAGGTGAGGTCTCATGAGAGCAGGGTGGAGGGGCAGAATCCTCCCTCAGCCTGCTGGTCACCCTTCTTTTGATGCAGCCCAGGATACAGCTGGCTTTCTGGGCTGCAATCGTACATTGCTGCCTCACGTTGAGCTTCTAATCCACCAACAATCCCAAGTCCTTCTCTTCAGAGGTACTCTGAATTCATTCTCCTTTCAGCCTGTATTTTTGCTTGGGATTGTCCCACCTGTGAGCAGGACCTGGCACTTGGCCTTGTTGAACTTCATGAGATTCTCATGGGCCCACCTTTTAAACCTGTCACGTCACTCTGGAAGGCATCCCTTCCTTCCTGTATGTTGACTGCACCACACAGCACGGTGTCATCAGCAGACTAGCTGAGGATGCCTTCAGTTCACACGATCCATGTCTCCGACTAAGGTGTTAAACACCACCAGTCCCAATAGAGACCACTGTGGAACACCACCTGTTACCAGTCTCCACTTAGACATTAAGCCAAGTGTTTGGGAATTTTATAAATTTCTTCTCTTGCTCAAAGCTACAGGTCTGTGTTAAAACGCTGACTGCACTGCTGTATATCCAGACGTTTTAAAGCTATCACTCATAGAGCATTTACAGTTCATCTTAAGTATACAGAAGATTTAAACTCTTTACACAGGAGTACCAGGATTTCATTATGTTCTTAAGGTGTGTCTGTTAAATATATTTCAAGTATAATTTTAGGTATTTTCAGACATTAATTTCCTATTTTGAAAACTGGTTTCTTCAGCTTTAAGAATCTGACTTACTTGATCTGTTGCAATTTCTTTCTGTGTGAGAAGGAAAATTTGCAAAGGTAGACAGGGAGAAGGGAAATGTTATTTGGGTGTATCTGAAAAGATTTTTTGATTTCTTACAAAATGAAAGAAACTTTAAAAAATTAATTTTGAATCCACTTCAAATTACTATAAATTTCTATGCACAAATGTAATGATTCATTTACTTTAATGTCTACTTAGCCCGTTAATAAAATATTCTGCATTTTTGTCCTTTTTAAAAAACTGTGGATGAGTTTGTGAACGAATGATGTCATTCGGAATTTTAAAAAAACCTAAAAGACTGTTTGAGACATGTTTAATCAGATAGTTCATTTGTAGCAATTTCAAGATTTCCTCTGTTTCTTTTTGCAATCAAAGTTGCTCACTGAATTACGCTCATTTTCATAAATATTTCAAATTTGTTTTGATTAATTCAATGTCAAAACGACTATATAAATGACATCTCTCTGCAGGAGCTGGAACTACTTTTGATGTGATACCATTTAAGTTACATTTGCCTCAGAGCTTGCTATTTTTTAGAAGAGTTGAGAAGTCCAGAATATTTGGGAATACGCATTCCTGAAGTGCTACTGTCTATCAGACCTCTAATTTTAGCTCTATTTATGGTTTGTTTAGTTATGCAATCAAATAGTTTTGAAAGACATCTGTCATGAAAACAAAAACAAACTCTTCAGGAGCTTTTACGCATTACACATGTATACCAAAAATTATACAGGATCATTTCCTTGCCTTTGTATTCAGCAAATCCTTTGAGAACTTCATAATCTCTACCCTGACTAATTCTGACTTCTGTGATATATATTGTCCTTATTTATAGTCTTGGCTACAATGAGTCTAAACTGCTGAAAATGCGAGCACTGCATTTTGTATGACTCCTAATGGAATTCCTGAAATCTATAGTCTGCATTTTAGCAGTATTTAGGAACCCGGCCTTAAAATTTTGTCACAAATGTTTACAACTGTAATATTCTTTCAGTATGCCAGAATCTGAGAGACAATCGGTTATGAAACCTCACATTGCCATGTAGTTTTCTTTACCTAAGATTTGAAAAGGTGATAGACAACTTACCTAGAGTTCACCAAATGCTTGAACAACAAAGAAAAGTATCAGATGATGTGATTTCAGTTTATTTTGAGAAAAAGTAATCAGATAATTTAGTGGCTAGAGTGAGAGCTCAAACACCTATGTTACTTTTCGTTACTGTGTCATAAAGCAGATATAAATACGCAGGTTAGCTTTTGCAGAGCAAACCAGTTTGCATTAAAATGATAAATCCCAAAATGTTTACAAGACCGCTTGTGGTACTCAGTAAACTGACATCCCATCTGTCATTAAGTGGTGTCATTAAATTTGTGACTATGACTTAGTGTGTATTCATGGACCGATGGTTTATCAATGGATTGCTGCAGCTAGGACAGCAGGCTGTACAATGCTGAGTGCCCTCCAAAACTCATTTCCTGAAGGTGCTGCAGAGACCATATTTCAGAGGGAGACATGTGAGGGCTGTACAACCCTGAAGGTGACAGCTGAACCGTTGGGATGTGTAAGGGCTACCCTTGGACCATTCTCCCTCTCAGCACACCTTCAAAGCCTAGTCTTGTGTGGAGGTAGCTGTGCCAAGGCTGGGGTGATCATCTCCCAGTTCCTTTGTAATACCAGTTTCTCAGTGGGTTCCCAGCACATGGAACAAGACAGTGCCAACTCACTACCCTGTCCCATCGGACTGACAAGCCAAACCATGTCTGCACAGAGCGCAGTCTCTGTTCCCTGCCCTCAACCTGGTGACTTGACCTGTTCCGAGGTAGTAACACCAACTCAAGTTCGAAAATTCAAGGAACCTGGGATCTTACGAGCTTCATGGAATTTCTTAGTGGGAGCTTTCCTAAATCTTCCAGGAAAAACATCAGAACAGATACGTTAGGTCAAAAAGAGAGTCTTCCTACCTAACCCAGTTCTGGTGTCCTATATGCCTATAAGCAGAACATTGTGCCTCCCTCCTTGTGTCCCTACCTGGACATAGTTACTAACAGTTGACAAGCTTGCTACTGTTTTTCATAAAACTGAAATGTGAGACATATTTTTAGAAATCAAAAAACTTACTAGATGATTCACTCATGACTTGAAATTTGCAGTCTTGTATTTTTTTAATGCTTAATTCCCCTTTGTTTTAAATTATCTACATAATGTCCTTTATTATTACATGTCAATGTAGTTGATAGGATACAAGGAGTACATCTAAAGATTACTGCCTTACTGCCAGAAAAGCACTCCTCATTTAAGCATCATGGACCCCTCCTGAACAATCAAAGCTGAAATAAGTGAGTATCAGGCATCCTTCTGTGTGCCTCTACATGGTGAAATTCCATTTCATGTTTAAGCTGACCAGTATGACTTGCAAGGTAAGCCCATCTAAGATCCTCATCACTGCTGATTAATATAAAGTCTAGCCTAGTATTTTTTATTCTCCTAAAGTATTTTCCTATGTTCTGCTAGTCCTCAAGTCAGGCACTTTCTGGTTTTGAGCTTTTACAGTAATAAATTGATTACAGTTTATATGGCCTTCCCTGTTGCTTGGAGACAAATACCTATAAAACACACCTGGAGGTGTTTTCTTCAGTTATGTTTCTTTTGCCTCACTCCTCTTTTATTCCTGTTCATGGATTGCCATTGCCAGTAGCAGTTTGTATGACGAAAGAATTTAGAGGCCTGTTTGTTTACGGCTTCTCCTCTACAGCACCCTTGGGGCTTCCTCCACCTCTCCTCTGATCCTGTGGGCAGACACAGTAAGATGCTTAATGTTTCCCAATGGTACTTTCCTAAGCTTACAGTCATGCGGGATTAAACAATGGATTCACAGTGTTTCGGTTAGAGTGTTTAATATTTGGGGGCTTCAACGTGTTTAGGTGCATGCTTGGGCAAAGGGTCAGAATGAGATGAATCAGTGGTGCGAATTATGTTCAGAAAGGTTTAGAATTATCTCTGATTTCAGAGAAGGGAATTCTGACTATTACATGGCTAGCAATGTTTCACAACAGGAGTTATTGGCTTGCTCCAGTGGTCACATTGCTCGAAAATATTGTGTTCTAGGGCAAATAATCTTGGATTTTATGTATAAAATGTGATTTGTTCAACAGTGATTCTTCAAATGTAGAGCAAAAAAAAACAAAATCAAAGAGCAGGGTATACCTTGTATCTACATACCTTCTACAATTTAAAACATGGTGGTCATATTTCAGCAATATAAATCAATGTATTCTTGCGTATATTTCTTCTAATGCAAAACTCTTTCCAGCTGCAATTGAAGCTTTCAGTCAGAACTGCGGCTTAGTTAATTCGTATTCATGCACAATTTTGTCATCAGTTTGTCACCTGTTCTCATAAGAAGAAACACTTGTTATCCTTCTGACTTCCCCTTCTTCCCAAACTAAAAATAAGCAAAAATTAATCTTGTTATCTTAGGTAATTGAAATAATTGGCTCCGATGTTGCTGTGTAGCTAGTGGCTTAGAAGGGATGTACAAGAATCAAAAAGAAGGATCTAGCATGCCTATTCTCTTTATGTAAGCTATAGTGCAAAGTAACATGAATGATTCAAGCAGTATTCACAGGAAAAGAAAACTATGCCCCTTAAAATAGCTTTGAAAAGTTTCTTTCAACTTTATTTCTAACATACACAGATATGAACATACATATTACAGAAATACAAATATATTTATGTTTCAAACTTTTGGAAAGATAAAATCTACAGTCTGAAGTTCTTTGTGTTCTGGGAGAGTTCAAGATAGCTTTGAAGTATGTTCTGACACTACTTTATCTTAAATACTTTTAAAAACACACCTTCTTCCAATGTGCATTCGGGTTTCTAGCAAGTGTAAATAAATTTGAGATGAACTTCTGAAACAGCACAATAATAAAGAATTTTATTTCATTCTGCGATTTCATTGGCATTTATTGTTCCTAAAAGAGAATGAGTCAGACCCTTGTAAGTGTTCCACAGCAGTGACCATATCACACATGGCAATGAGTCAAACACATGTATCTCCGAAAGAATCACCAAGACACCACACCAGACAGTGCAATAAATTCTGTCTTCCAATATTATATGCAATTCCCACTGATGTTAACACAGAGAAGAGAGATTTTGGAGTAGCCTGTGCTTGTAAAATATGTGTTTGGTCAAAAAATTGCTTTGCTGGTCTGCATAGTATTTCTTATGTCTGAAATATGTTAACTGTTTGCTGCATAAAGCTATGCTGTGCACAGCATAGGTTATGCAGTGAAGATAGTGACTACCATTATTTTTCCAGGGCTTGTTTTATTGCTTGTGGTTGTTTGAGCTGCTAGACAAAAAGTCTCTTCTGCAATTCTGTTCTCATAAAGATGATAGAAAGGAGAGATGCCAAGCTGTGGATTGTAATGTATTCATAAAATCCTAATGATCTCATTGCTTAGCAGCATATTGAGTCCTTCACCTTGATATCAGCTTGAAAATTTCCTTCTTCCAATAAAATGTCAAAATATTAATTTGTCATAATTCAGATGTTTTGCCATGTAGCAGGAGCAAAGTCAAAGTATTGACAAGTGTGAGTTTAAATAACAGACTGCGGGAATCATTTCTATTGATTGCAAGAACCCTGCAGGATTCCTCATTTAATTAACACTGCGTTGTTCCACTGCCTTGAGAAATGTTATGGCAATATTCATGGCTGCAATTGAACATAAAGCATTTGCAGTAGAGAAATGCACACGTGCCATGGGTGATCTTGCACTACTTTTATTACATGAACATAAGTACCACTCAGGCACCTGCAAACTCTTATGAGAAAAATGTACTCCTGTGTCAAAAATCCCAGTCATCTGGAGAGTGCAGTTTAGTGGGGCTGATATGCCATCATGCTGTCTCTGAAGTTTTCTTAAAGCCTTTTGAGGAAAAATACTAGCAAACAAAACCTTTCTGTTATGCATGCTAGAAAAAAATCCCAAACAAAATTATCAATGAAAAATTTCCATCAGGCATCATAATCAGTAATATTACTTTGACAATTGTAGCAGTAGTATAACTGGCATAGGGCAAATTTCATCTTAGATTTTGGATAACTAGAAAGAAATTCAACATTTAGTCTTTGACGCTGAAGTAATTTTTTTATTGTTATTCAGCTCTTGAAATTCCCTCTTCTGGTTTCACATTCTTGTATTTTCTTCAGACATAGCGTATGTTCAAAATTGGCTCTTGGACATGGACCTGTTGGAGCAGGTCCAGAGTAGGACCAAAAATTGATCAGAGGGCTGGAGCATCTCTCCTTTGAGGAGAGGATGAGAGAGTTGGGGCTGTTTAGCCTGAAGAACAGAAGGCTCTGGGGTGACCTTATTGCGGCCCATTTAAAGCGGCTTACAAGAAAGATGGGGACAGACGTTTTAGTAGGACCTGTGGTGATAGGACAAGGGATAATGGTTTTAAACTTAAAAAGAGTAGATTCAAACCACATATATGAAAGAATGTTTTTAAAATGAGCCTGGTGAAACACTGGAACAGATTGCCCAGAGAGGCTGTAGATGCCCCGTAGCTGGGAACATTCAAGGTCAGGTCAGACAGGGTTCTGAACAACCTGACTGAGTTGAAGGTGCCGCTGCTAATTGCAGGGCTGTTGGACTATATGACCTTTAAAGATTCCTTTCAACAAAAACCACTCTATGATTCTGAGGTTCTAATAGTTTCCAGAGCTATAGGCATATTGCTGCTGTATATTCAGATGTTAACTCATCTGGACATCACACAGTATCCAGCTTCATCATAAAGTTTGGACACAGTTTGTGTTTTAAGTGTAAATGGGCAGTAACTGTACATTTTAAAAGATATACCTAGTACGAAGCCACCATATATATGTGAAGAACTAGGAAGAGTTGTAATGGAGAATGAGGATAAAGTTCAAAGAGGTTCAAAGAGAGCAAAGAAGAGCCTATGTGGGCTGCCTCTGGGTCCTAACAAGGCTAAGAATATTCCAGATCAAATGGATCTAAATAGGCACGTCCGTGCTGTGAATATGAGTATAAGCAATGTTTTCCAGACAGCATTGACTGGTAAATCACTTTCTCTTTTAGAATTTTCATCTAATTGTATGTAGAACCAAAACGTTTCTTCTTCCCTACCCCAGTAAAATATACACTCACTGAAGCAGATATTATGCAGACCATGTAAACTGATTTTAGTATATTAACTTAATATCCGAATGACCTAGAAAATGTCTGATAGTCTTGGCCTACGTACTCTTTCATCTCTGTAACATTATGACTTTCCTCTTGCTGGTTGCATCCAGTTCTGTGTATCTTTCAGGATGGGCTTTTCTCTTTGACACAGTTTGGTTTTTATCACTAATAACAATATGAATATTTTTTCTGTCTTTAAATGAAGGTCCTTTTAATGCCTTCAAGTAATCTGGTGTAAGCAGAAGAGTAATATGAATCAAATATAAACATTTCCAGAACTGTAAATTGTGTAGTCCAGGAGGAAAATGTTATAAAGAAAATAGAAACATATTAATTAATATTTTGTTTTCAATTATAACTTTAAAACACAAAATTCTATAAAAATTAAAATAACATTAAATGCATAATATATGATATAGTGCATATTAGATATATAACATTCTGACTATAAATTACTTAGAAATATAATGAACAGTTAATTGAAATGGCTGTATTAGTTAGCACTGAATATGTAGATTAGGCAGTGGTTTTTTCTGCAGCATTTTTGATAACAGATTGCATCGAAGGGTCCAGCTCTCCTAATTCTTGACAATATTGATTTTCTCTCAATATACTGCTCTGAATTTTAAAAATTAGGAACCAGCAGAAATACCAAAATTGAGTCTGTCTGTATGTGCAATTCTGGCCGTATAGTGATAGAAAACGGTGAAGCGTAAGCACCATTGCTATTCAGCTGAACAGGTCGCTTTGATGCTCAGAGGAAGCCTCTCTAACCGTCTCCTTATGTGACAGGAAGCCAAGTTGCCTACTCCCTCAGAAAAGGTACTTCTGTGTTGTGAATGGAAAGTTTCAATGCCCTTACTCACTGTGTGACTTTGACTTGCTTATTGCATGTAGTCTGAACCTCATATCCAAAATGAAATTAGTTCTTTTATCTTAGCTTTTTCTCTTATGCTTGTTGCTGAGTGGCCTCCAACACAGATGAGTTGGTCTTCTTAGCTTGCTGACATGTTATTTTGTAAACTTCATAAATAGTTATCCCCATACTTACAAAAGTAACCTCTGAGTGCTTCACTACCTGTGTACTTCACCTGAGATGCTGAAGACCTGTCCTATAGTTGCCAATCGCTCATGGCTTCTATTGGCCTCAGCGTACTAACTTGTCAGCATCTACAAAATCAGACTTTGGCTGTCTTGGGATGGGGACCCGGAAAACAGGGAACGTATCATTAGTGGTCTAGTGTGGTTATTTTCTTAGTATAAAATGAAATCCACAAAGCTGCAGTCTGGAATCAGCTTCCACCACAGTCTGCACAAATCCTCACTTTACTAAGTTTATAGCTATCTGTTTAAATTCTTATTGTTAACCTCAACCTTTGAAATAATTTATATATACATGATGTTCACAGTGAAAATAGTAGAGCAATCCTTTCCAAGGGACAGGGTGTGCCGGTCAAATTGAATTCTTTACATATGTGCCCCAGTAAATGTCAGTATGTCAGTCTACTCCTATGTCACACCAGGAAGACTCCCCAGAAAACTCCAGATAGCAGCTGTGATTAACATCTATTTACTTCTTATGTGAACAGAAGTCAACAAACATATTTTAACAAGAATTTTTTCTGCACTAAACCAATGCAAAGAATCAGAAAATTTGAATTATCTATTGCAGGAATAATTAGATGGCTTTGGAAGATATCACTTCCATAGACAATGCCCTTGATTATACAGTGATTAGAGGTGTTTGATTAGAAATGAAACTGTTTTCTCATCAAACAGGTCTGACTGGTAGAGTATGTTATGTTTCATGTCGTCTTTCTTTTGAAGATTCACTATATAATTGTTTTCATTTTTACCTTTAACAATGACAGTATTTTTGGTATTTTTCCATGGGCAGGCAATTTTTGGTAGAGGCACTTTTTTAACTTGAGTAATTTTTTTATTAATATTCTGTCTGCTCTCATGTTTTAGTTTCTTCTGTTAGTTGGAATACACTCTTCTAGAATCTGTGTTTCAGACAACAGTCAAATATAAGTTACAGAAATTGCAGAATTTTTATGTGACATATAGAGAGACTGTTCAGGTGTCGCATGAGCACAGTTCCACTGTATCTCAGACCACTTCACCTCCAGGACCAGTGCCAAGACCATTACACAGCAAAAAAACTGGAATGAAAAAAAGCTTGGGACATGCAATCTGGTTTCCAGTAAGCCCATCTGGGTACCTCCCAGCTCCTTTTGAAGACCTGGACTATACAGGGGAGCACAGTGCAGATATGCACCCCATCTCACTCCTCCCTGCCTGATCTTTCCTGTGTATTGGAAGCTGGTTAGGTTCCACACAACCTCATATCTACCCTGGACCTGGATGGGATTAGTGCTATGTTGGATCCAGCAGATCTAGGAAGCAAATCAAGCAGTAAAAGTGACCTTTATTGGATGGCAGCCTAGGTATGCCAGAGCTGATGCTGAACCTGATCCCAAGGGGTAGGACTGACCCCTCTAAAGAACATGACCTTCTCATGCTCCTGGTTAGAGTACTTGAGTCTTAGAACTTTCAGGCTTCTAGGACGTGCTGTCTTGAATGCAGTACCTGAGCCCATGCCAGCTCTTGCATTTGCACTGTATCATACTATGCCAGAGGCAACAAGCCCACCAGGGGTACCAGTAATAGAACAGAAGTGCGTTGTAGTTGTTCTGTGTAAGGAAGAAGAGATCAAGGTGAATTGATGTTAAACTAGAGCTAAAAAAGGCTACTTGTTTCCTGGTGGAGACACTGGTGGTGTTTTCCACTGTATTCTGTCTGAGTAGCTATACTTAGTTCATGAAGGGCACTCCTGCACTCTTTTCTCTTTGACCTGTAGATTACTGTAAAGAGGGTGTGGTTGCATAGTTTGAATTTAGGTGTCTAATTCAGGTGTTAAGAACCACTATTGAAAGATGTCTACATACCTCTGCAGTCTATCATAGAGAATTTAGACTCTTGATATAGGTGCTGTATATCAAGTAATGAAAGCAGTTGAAAGTAGATGGTGTATGTATCTAGCAAAAGGCAGTGCAAATCACACTATGACATTGTAGTCTATTACCTAGAAAATTACTTCAGAAATCATTATCTGAAAGTATTTTTTAAAAAAAAATAAATAGAAAGTTGAAAGAAAATTCTCCTTTCTAGAGCTGTTCTTCATAGCAAGTAGAAGTAGAAAAACTTAATAGCTACCAAAATACTCAACGTGAGCACGGACCTGTGGACAGAAAAGAGTCCTCTTGCAGCATCTGTTAACAAAGAGGGAACTGAACAGCTGCACCAGACAACAGTTACACACCAGATGTTCAATAACTTAGGAAACTTTTATTAAAGAAAGAATAAATTATGAGGCTGAAGTGATTGTAGTACTACAGCTCATGTCTGGAAACTTACAGAAATAAAATCTTCAACAAATATTCCCACAGGCACATTACCCTAACTGCAGCTGCAGCCAGCAATAGTTGGATGAAAACTTTGAGAGAAAAAAACATGGCAAATATTGTCCTTTTTTTAAGTAAAGACCAAGGTTTTATTCTGTGTAAGAGTAAAGCACTGAAATAGTCTCTTGGACGGCATAAAAGTAGCTCACGTTGAAGAACAACAGCAGCTGGGGAAGCGCTGTGGTAATAATGACAGACAAGGGTAGTGAGGCAGTAAGAATGGTGATGGAGCTGAAGAGCAGTGGTACAAATAATAAAAGCTGCCTTTTACCCAGCAATATCTTCTCCGGATAGCCACACACTTCAGGGACTGATTACCTCAGATACTTCTTAGCTAGGATAAGGAGGTTACCCTGCACTTGAACTGCTGCCCTGGATCTATGAGAGGTTAGTAATCCTGCCTGCTGCCAAGTTACAATGTAAATTTTTTTTTTTATTTCTTACTGGTTTATGTGTTGTTGTGTTTCTTTATCCTGTTATTGAAGTTCTATTTGATTAAACCATTCTGACCTGCAGAGGTACGTTTCACTTCTTTGTGCCCTATTTCCAGATTTCTAAGAGGGAGACTTAAAACACAGTTCCTTATTCTTTCAGAAGGCTGATCTTTTTTTGACTGCTGTCAAAGGTTCTAGGTGTTTCCTATTGCAAATACCATCAATCAATGACAGTGGTAGAGAACATTTCTCCTTAATATGTGCCCATGTTGGACACTGCTACTCAGATGAACATTCACGTTTGGAATATGAAATACAACTAGCTTTAATTCAATAAATTCTGTAAGTGAACCTATAAATTCTCATCTGGAGGAGATAGAAAGTTGTATGCAAGAGAAAGCACCTGACTGACTGTTGCAGTGTTTGGCATTTGGGATTTTATTGGACAGCACATATATAAGAAGCCTTTATAACTGGTTAAAATAATTACAGAGATCATTTAGCTTATTTTAAGACATCAGTCTCAAGGGCCTTTGACAGAATAAAAAAACCCAAACAAACAAAACCAAACAAAACCCCAACCAAACAGGAAAAAAAGCCCAAAGCAAAAACAAATTAAAAAAACAGACCACACTCTGGAGAAGTTAGAAGTCTATTCCAAGTCAGAATCAGATGTCATGTATATTGAAACTGCAGGGACAGAGGTTAGACTGATCGTGTGAATTGAAGCTTCTGTAGTTTTGAATGCCTTAGTAAGATTCATTTTTCAGTAACTGAATACTAGAGTAATACAGCAATAACCCCATATCTTTCTGATAAATTACCTATAAAAGGTGAGGGGGAAAAAGTATTTTAAGTATCATGCTTGCAGTCAGTTACTAAAGAGATTTTGTTTTTGAAGGCGCGATTTAGCACAAATTTCAAGGGGTCTAGTTTTTTCTCAGAGGATGGACAGCAGGCACATCAGCCTTGCTATCTTGCTAGTGACAGAAAAAAATTCTCCTGTTAGTATTCCTTTACAGTAAAAGGCACAGTAAGAGAAAACTCTTATTCCTGCATCATTCTTTGGTCATTTCATCGTAGCCTTAACCTGTCTGCACCCTCTTCCACTGTTTCTTGTTCAAAATACCTGTGCGCCAGTTAGCCTACAACTTATATTACCAATTGTCACTGTTTATCCCAGCTTTTGGTGCTCTTATCCAACCATGTGTCTTCCCCCTTAAACACCATAACCTTCAGGCTTCCCATCTCCCTTCAGTTTGTTTTCCATTACCTCCAGCTCCTTCTCCCCTTCACGAAACCTCATCACTCCCTGAAATCCCTAGATCTATTGCTCAAGATATCTTCTTAGGCTCTGTGTTCCTGGTACTCTCAGGTTCAACTTTTGTTATGTCTCCTACCTCACAAGACAAACACAGCATCACAAGAACAGAAATGTCTCCTGCTCCAGGGACAACAAGCACTTTTGTCTTTTGCTCTCACATACAAATCTAGAACTATCTGCTTCTGAAACTGAAAAAGCAGTGCAAAAAGTGCAATGAGAAACGACATGCATAAGATTTGAAACTCGCTCATGGATGCCCACATGCAGTGACTTATTACCCCTTATACCAATGCTTCAGAGGATACTCATGTGGAAGTCAAATGCTACAAGAGCATGTACAGACAGACCTGTTCATTACCACCAAGTTAACATCCTGTAAGACAAGAACTCCCTTTCATAATCTTGAGCTAAAGCAGATTTTATCCTCTGTCAAAACTGTTGTGGGGCAGGGGGATGAGCCACACTTTGTAACAAGGGTGTTAATAGCAATGATTCAATCACACATAAAGAAATGTACAGTTGTTCCTGATGCTGTCTTTTGGTATCTTCACACATACTCTCTGTAAAGTGCTCACTAAACTTACTGTTCATTTTAATCACTTTCAATCTGGACCAACATTAATACTGCCCCTATATTGTTTATTTAATTTCATTTCATAATTTCATAACCTGCTGTATACCTCCACCCCGTCATGCTACTGTATCTGTCTCTTTGGGAAGCCAAGCACAGCACATTTACCATCAAACATATCCATAGTACTCTGCTTTGAGAATCAATTTATATAAATAACAATTGAGTGAACCAGAAAAACTTGTATATGGGCAGTGCAAAACATCCCCATAAAAAAAGCCATTAATTAGTATTGCAAAAGGATTACTTAGCTCTTACTTAGAAATAGAATGATCTCCCTGACAAATTAGTTCAGTTTAACTTAGTAAGTATTACGCAGTTACTTTGAAATATCTCAGAATTTTTCATGTATATTTGACTAACTGGTTTCCAGGCTGCAAGATAAGATCCAGCTCCCGCCAATCATAAAACCTTTACACTGATTTCAGTGGGTTTGGATCCAGCCACAAAATGATACTGTCAGGGGAGAACTTGCAAACGCAAGGGAAAGTACTATAATGTCAAATACAGTTCAGACTAATGCTACATCTTTCAACCACACAGATCTTCTCTGAGAAGAAATGCAAAGATAAGAACCTTCTGTACAACCCCTATGCAATAATGGCTTAGAAAAGTGCAAAGTAATTAAGTTTCAGAAAATGCAGCACTGAAGGTGTTGAACTCAAATCAAATCTTGTTATAAGAGATAAGAATGAGGTGGAAGTTAGTAGCTGCCTAGGCAGTAGCAGTCATAACCTGATTATGTTCATTAACCATTACAAGAAGCCAGCACAACTGTCCCTCATCACCAAGTGCTTCTCGTTTGCCTGGAGCTCAACCAATTGTAAAATGAAAAATCCAGCAAAATCACCATCTCCCCTTATCTGTTCTCAAATGATGCACTGATTGTCCCTCTAACTTCCTTTGGAATAAGCTGCACCTTCTTGGCCTTTTATCAATATACACAAGGGGAAATAAGTCTTTTTTCAGAGTACAAAATATGTCAGTTGCCTCTTTTAACCAAGTATTTATTCTGATTCTTTCTCTGAAAGAGAAGGTGGAAATAATAATAGGAAAAAGGAAAAATTACTCAACACCTTCAGTAATATCTTGGGATGAAAAATATTCATGTCCAATTCCCTGAATGACTACTTCCTCTGCAGTTTTCAGTGAGAAATTTGGGACGGGATCTAACTCACAGTTACATTATCCAGTTTCTGCAGTTCCCAAGGGCCACTCCATAGGCAATGGGGACAGACAAATGTGTCCAGAGCATGAATCCTTCTAAGACTCGCTTTCCTGATGCCTCAATTCCCATCTACAAATGGGGATAAAGCACTTTGGCTGCATCAGAAATGTATCCTGAGGATAGATGCATTGAAGAATGTAAGGAATTTGCTCTTTGACACTACAGCTGTGTCAGTGCTGGAGAGAAACCACGTTACGAGGCTTTGCAACAAAAACAGGCAGAAAACTGTGTCAGGGTAACTGTGTGATAGGAAATGGAGTTTAGCTTGGCCTGTACTTCTCAAATTTCCTTAGGCATTTGTAATGACTGAAGATACAGTAGCTGTACAGACAGCAATTTCTTCCTTCTTCCAGAGAAGAATTGAGAGTGTGTTTGTGCTCAGAGATGAGCAAAGGTCTGAAAGTGAGGTGAATTCAAGCAGAATCATAAGGGAAAATGAATAGTGGTGCCAGCTGATCATAGGCACTAATGAGGTTTACAGCAATAAGTAAGCTGAGTAGAAAGCAAGCATTACTGTAGTGCAAACAACAGCTCTTCTCTACAAGGACAAGTACATCCCAGTGCAACAGACTGACTTTCAGAGGAAACCACAGGGAATGTAGTCTTTGAAGATTGCCTAAGAAATAAGTGCTCAAAGCTCACAGACTGACTTAATCAAAGCAAGTCATCCATTAAGACGTCCTTCACATCCCAAGTGCTTTGTACCTCACCGCATCTCTCCTCTCTGAACACAGAATAAAAGAGTTTCCTCTATAAATTTATTAGTGATGAGTGATCTTATACAAAAACTACCATCAGAAAGCCATTTATGCCTCACTTTTATGCTGGTGTAGGCTTTTTTTGGTGGTTCATGAGTTCTCTTTTGTTTGCTTCTTTTTCTTCATAAATAAACATAAACCCTTACGTTTATTTGCATTGCCCATTCTGCTTCAATACCTGAATCTAGATCCAGGGCTTCCTTTCACCATGGAGGGATTCAAAGACGTGTCTGATCGGGGCGATGGACTGTTTTGCACCTGCAGAGTAATGGGGCTCAGAATAACACCATCCTACAGTGAAACTCAATACTTGTAGAGCTCAGATGCTGATGAAACATAACGGGCCACAGCAAAATTATGTTAGTGGTGATGCAGGCATGAGTGTGTGTGATAGGTCACAACTCCTAGATGACCTAACCCTTGGCAAAGGAGGAAAGCTCAACTGAATCAGCCGAGCTGATAGACAAATGCAAACATGAAGTTTGCTAAAGTTAAACAGCACTCCCCTTTTGAGATCTGAATCACCAGGGGAAATCACTATATTCACCACTTCCTCACAGTAACTGTCAGTTATGCTGTAGGAACATCATGTGGATTAGCTTCTGGTAGGGAAAAATCGGGAGACAATCAATAAGGCTAGCTAGAGGGACAAGGCCATAGTTTAAACAACCTTCAGTTGCCTTAGTCACAAGGCAGAGTCTGGCAGAGCCACACTCATGCTATTCCCAGTCTCTGCCCAGACTATTATCGGAGGTCACACCACAAACCCTTCTGACCTGGGAGTTCTGCTAGTATTTATCACTCCAGCAAACAGTACACTTGCCAGCCCAGTGAGTTAAGTAGTTCTGAAGTTGAAGTTGCAACATATGAGATTTATTATCTTATTGTGAAATAAGCAGAATGTTATGGAATAGCACAGATTATCACAATACGAAGGACCAACATCTCCTTTGTCCCTGCAGGCAGGATTCTCTGGTCATGGCATAACTTTAGGAAGTCTTGCTGCTTCCAACACTTAGAGGTACATAACTGCCCTAAATGTTTTGTTGTTTAAATGATTTGCTTGAGCCGTAGCAGTCAGACCCATTTTTTTATGCTTCCAAAATAGAATAAGGAAAAGAATGAGTACTGTGATGGTTATAGCAGCACTTAATTTCTGTTCTTCCAAGCTGTATTTCATTTTCAATACAAATTTCTTGGGTTCTACCTTTGAAGTAGAAGAGGGAAGCCTCATCATTCTCAAGGATGAAAGTCTGGCTTATAATGAACTGTCTGCATTAACAAATGGAAGTCAGCTGTTCTGCACTCTTGGCTGCCTACAAGTGATAGGACACAAACAAATGGTTAGTGTTTGCAGAAATTTAGGAAACATTTCTCTCAATAGCTGAAGACATTAAAAAATAGTTAGTTAGGCTAGATTATGTGGAGAGGAATACCTGGATGTTCTACAATGGAGTTGAAAATCATTAAAAGACACACCAGCATAGCAAAAGAAACTTCCAAGCTTAACATCCAGAGGGACTTACATAAAGTCTGTGAATACCTAAGCAGCTGGGGAGAGGAGTGAGTAGCCAAGAACTGAGCTGGAAGTACTGAGAGACAGAAGGAACAAAAAGGAAAAAAAAAAAAAGAAATAGGAAAAAAAAAGATAAATGAGACCTTAAAAATGGGAGGAAAGATAATGATCATACCAAATTTGTACTTTAGACTGTAGTGATTCGATGCTTACAGGATAAATGATGAGTGTGCATGTCTGAATGCTGCAAAGAGACTAGGAAACACAGAGGAAAAGTGATCATCCTTATTGAGAGCCAAATTGACCCTCTCCTCTTCAAACAACAGGAAAATGATCCAGGTTATTATAGCCAGAGAAAGGACTAAGTGATTCAGTGCATCTACTCTAGAGCTATCAGTGAGAATTAAGTTATTCTCATCCATTGTAATCAAATGCAATTAGGTAAAAAACGAGCAAGTGAGTCTACTCCAGGCTTAGCCTGCCAGCATTGGATTTTGATTTAGACTTCATTTTGCAGTTTTATCAGCTTCCCATGCCTTGAAAGAGGCCATTTCAGTTTGTGACCCAGGCCACTCTGCTGCTGTTTATTATTCCCATTTTAGCAAAAACACAGAGTCTGTGAATAAAACAGCAAGACAAAACAAGCAGCAAAACTGTAACTAATACCATTCATTAGTTCATTCTGCTATTAAGGAAAGCATATTTTAACAGCAATATTTGGGGTTTTTTGTTTAGTTTAATGACGCATGTTCCCATTAGACTCAACTTTTACTTTTGTAACCATAATCGTGGTCTTCATTTTGCTGGAAAAATGAGTGTGATGATTACCACCCAACGGGAACAGATGGGAATTAGACTCTACTATATACAATATTGTGTATATTTATAAACTTAGCTCTTCTGTTTGAATAATTCATGACCAGACTGGCTTGGAGATTTGATAGATATTACATGAATGAGACTGGTTTTTTGTTTATTTTCCTCCTATTTCTATTGCACTGTGCACTATAACTCACCACAATTTCCATCCCTGCTTTTATTACCATGCAGTGAGTCCATTCTTGGAGTTGGTGGTCTCAGACCAGACCCAGTAGGCTGTGGAAAGTGAGCTCAAATGCTGGCAAGCAAGAAGGCTTGTAATTATGTATGTCACTAAGTAAATGTTTTGTGCTCAATTTTATACCTTCTTGTAGTGGTCTTCTTGCTCGAATTCAGTTGCTGAATTTCTTGCTGCAGCTTCAGTGACCAGCAAAGCTCTCAATAGTGTATGAATGGTCAGACCCTGCCCTGCAGCCTTTATTTAACACGCAGAAAAAAACAGCAAATATTTCAAACCGCACCATTCAGAGCAGTATCCATCTGCTAGAATTAAGGATTCACCGATTTTATTTTAATCATATAGATGAAAAGAGCCCATTCTGACTAGCATTTTTTTGACAACTATCTTCTCATTTCCTCTAAGATACTTGATCAAATGGATCTTTCAATCATATATCTCTAAGAAACTTGACTGGCCCCCAAAATAATCTTGATAATGGGGAAAGGAAAATACTTCCACCACTGTGAAACAAGGAAAGAGTTAACTGACTCACAATAATCGAAAAATCCATGAGTCCAAGGTATTGCAATCACAGGTGCAGAGACAAATAATCAACTCAGCGACTAGATAAGAGACTCTTTCTCCAGCAAATCTTTGAAATTTATAGTTCAATTACAAGAGTGGACTGGGAATGATAATAAGAAGCCTCACCCTTTCAGAAAATATTAAGCTGAACAGAAGCAGAGTTGTACAACTGAAAATGGGGAAAGAGAGAGGTGGGAACTCAAAGTGCTGGACAAGGTTTGGAAAGACTGTTAATATAAATAAGTGTTAATGTTTTCCTTTTACATGGAACAGACTCTAGAAACTGAGGCTTCAAGGTTGCAGCAGCTGAAAGCAACCGAGGCGAGGACAGCTGCTCTAGTATTCTTAATTCCAACTGTGTACTTCTGAACTGTGATCTCTGAAAGCTGTATCTGGGTGGGTGACAGGGGGTTGTGGTTGGAGATCACCAGCAGGAAGGAAAACTCACAGTAGTTTACAGACAGCACCATTTAAAAGTTGAGTGTATTAGCTCAAAGCAGGATTTCAGTCGGGTTACGTAGAAACTGGTAAATATTTGGTTAGAGTATAATAAAAAAACTTTGTTTTCACTCTACTGAGTTTTAAATTATGGAAACTAATTAGAGACAACCCAAGGAGGCAGATGACCATGGCTACATCTATACTGCTAAATGAAACAGAACTAGTCACAGACGGGCAGTGCCTGCACTACATAGCTTTTGGCCATGGGTTTCCTCTGGCCCCCATCCAGCACTTGTATAACACAATGATTATTTCTGTGCAGTGGCTAGAATTGCACGAAGGCTCAGGTTTCAGTCTGCTAGATAGCACAGAGAAAGCACTGGGAAGGACGTGCATAATTTCAGATTTCTGACAGACAAAGAAGAGGATTTTGCAAGCCATGAATATTTTTCAAGCTGAATTGAGAAAAATACTCATAACCATTTGAGAAGCTCAGTTCTGATGCCCCAAACTCAACCCCATTTTCCTAATGCGAACTTTGAGAGAGTTCAAGATGTTTGTATGAGGCAATAATTGGCACTAATGGACTCGACCTTTACATCTAAACCACAGAGAAGTTGTTGAAGAATGTCATCCTTCCCTCTCTGCCCATATAAGCAAGAAGTTGGGAATCTTGTTGTGCTGTGCACCTGTATCTCAAGACACCTAGCTGTCACAATGTATACAGATAGGCTATATACCTGATCCCATAGGCTGGGGATATCTTTGTCTTTCTTTTCAGCAGTTATTCAAAACCTTCCATCAATTTCTGGGTTTGCTACCTCTGTAAACATTGTTAAAATTGGCAGATCTGGGGAAAAAAAAAATATATATGCCAGTCCCAATATGTGAGTAGCTGTATAGGCAGAAGAATATATTGTTGGAACCACTGAAATATGTATATACCAAGACAGCAATCTTAATGTGGTAATTTTTGTTCTGCCTGCCTTAGCCCATCCTACCCAATACACTACTCTGAACTTCTCCACTGCAGATAAATGGATAGGGCTTGGAGGTTGTAGCCCTTCAGGTAGTTATTGAGTATTAAGTATTGAGGTTCCACTTCTGTAGGGTATCAGAAATAGCATCTGTGCTCTATGAATAACAGAACATGCTATTCATAATATAATATGTTTCCAGAATTAAAAACTTCCCTTACATTTCCCTGCCACTGGGAAAGTTAAGTCTTGTTTCATGTTTTAAATTAAACTTCAGGAATCCAACAGGAAAACTGCAGTGGCTCTCCTGTGCAGTGGCTTTGGCCAGGCATGGAACAGACCTTTAACTCTTGGTATGTGACAGAGAACTGTCTGCAGCTGCTGGCCTCCTTGTCTTGTCAGGTCAAGACCCTGTCTCCAGGGTAATAGCTGCAAACTACATCAAAGTTATAAAAGTAAAAAGTTGAATTTCCTAAAATGGCAAATTTTTGTGACAGTTTCTTACTAGATGAAGAGTCCATAAACATGTCCTGTGATGAGCATATAGTACAGCATGTATGAAGTCAAGAGTACAATAGCTGGGGTGAAGTCAGGTATGTCTTGCTAAACAGCATGTATACAAGTAGCCCAAGTCTCTTTAACAGTACAGGGCCCTCCTCTTGTTTGTGTCAAATATTTTAGGGGATTATTTCTGTACAAGCTATTTCTAGATGTGGCCTGGGTCAGAGGTTTCGGCTGGCTGGATATCTAAGCATCTGTTTACAAGTGTTGGGATGGGTGGAATGTCACTCAGAGGGAACTGAAAAGTACACATCTGCTGGTGCTCCACTTCAGGCCTACGACTTCCAATTTAAAAAAAAATAAAAATAAAAAACACACTAGGTAAATGTCACTGCCATTGTGTGAAGCCATTTAAACATTGCATATGCAAATGACTTCAGGGTTAGTATCTAAAGTGCACTAGGCCCAAGTCAACAATAACAAACAAAAGCACAACTCAACTCCACCACCACAAAGAAGAGAAACGTGGGATTCACATCGAAGTTTGATAAAAGACCTCTTTTTCCTGTTGGCTGTTCACTTTTTCTACTCTTTCTGCTTACTTAGTCGATATTACAAAAAATATTACAAAAAAAATCTTCAAAGAGAAAGAAGAAAAAAGTGCCATGCCAAGAATTAATTTTATACGCAACGTGTCCCTCTGTATGTATGAGGTCATTTGAAGTGCATAAAGTGTATCTGAACAAATTTAATTAAAAATTTTTAAAAATGCACGGAGTGAAGAGGATTGTGACAAGCCAGATTAAAAGTATGAGGAAATGCAAGAAATTAATAAGACCAGTAAGAACACCTATAACATGACCAGAAAAATTACTTTGTTGGCAAAACATACACATATAAGTGTGATAACTTACATAAGAGGACAATCTAATAGCAAAGGACATAGCTGTACACTGATTCTGAACTACAGACAGGGCAGGAGGTTGGACTCAAAAGCCTCTGGGTTACAGTGAAAGACAAAGAGGACACGATTGCTACTGTTGTTAGATCAAACCACCCAAACAGAGAATATCTGCAGTGGAAAATTTTTTATTAGTAACATGACTAATCATTCAACATACAGGACCAGGGAGTCACAAGATAGTTTACCTGTCCAAAGTATGGTCAAGGAAAGGAAAACATCAGGACAGAAATCAATTAGCAAGCTCTAAACTGAAAAGCGTCAGTCACCATTTCTGGTGAAGTAGAAAAGAACAGACAGAGGAGGGGCTCTTCTGGATGTGTTTCTAATCAGTGAAGGGTAGTTGTTTGACAATAGGATGATGAAAGCCTGCTTGGAGACAGTGAATATGAAATCATAAAGTTCACAATCCTAAGAAACAAAAACAGGGCAAAAGGAGAAAATCATAGACTTGAAGCAGGCCAGCTTCCGCCAGCTTCCACCAACTTGAGTCAATAGCTTAAGGAAATGTCATAAAAAGGAAAGTGAAATGAAAATGTAATTAATTCGTTGTGGTAGAAAACATGAGCTATCACTATTAGAAGGGAAAAATACTGAGAGAACAGTTTAGGTAAGCCAGAAGCTTTTAATTGATCTCAAATTCAAAAAGTTCCACCTGGAAAATGAAAATCAGATCAAATTCTAGAACATATAAAATAACAGCATATATACATGAAGTCCAGACAGAAAACTAGAGCACAAAACTAACTTATAATGAGAAAACACGTTAAAGAGTAATGTGCGTTAATAATAAGCAAGAGCAAGGAAAACGTTGATGGTTTTTCCTGTCTATTTGAGGGAGCAGGGACGGAAGGTGATTACACAACTGATGATCCCAAGAAGGTCGGAGCACTTAAAACTTTTTTTTGCATGTCAGCTACAGGCATGTGACTAGCATAATTAATGTTCATAACAAAGGGTTAAGAATTCAATCTAAAACAGTGAAGAAACAAGATAGAAAAGTGTTATGAAATGTTCTGAAATCAGCCAGACCAGACAGACTATGGCATGACATATTTTAAGAATGAGATGAATTAATTAAATTATCTGTTACTTGAGAAATCAAGAAAGATAGCTAAGAGATATAAGATTGGGAAAGGACAAACACAACATCTGCCTTTAAAGAGAAGAGAAAGCAGAGGAAAAAGAGCTTGGAAATAATAAGCTAATAAATTTAATTTCAACTCACATAAAAAAACCCCTAGAATCAGTCAAACTATTTGCAAACTTTTGAAAGATAGCAGAAAATGTAGTAGTATAAAAACCAGTTTTCTATTACATGTCTTTTTATACCCGTTGCCTTTAATTCGATACTGTCATAACACAAAATTAGGCTTTTATAGGGAACTGTCTTTGTTATGACTTCATTCAACGGTTTTATTAACAATCTGGAGAACAGTCTATTAAACTTGCAGATGAGACAAAGTTAGAAAGAAGTGTATACATAAATGTGTTGGAAGACATAATGCGAATTTAGAATTATATTGAGAAATTGCAGAAGTGGAATGGAAAATGGATTAAACGTAACAGAGATGATACACTGCATTTAGGTGGGAATAATCAAATATAACAAAAAAAAGGCAAAACCAAATAAACCCAAACCACCCCACCCCCAAAAAACCCCCACAACATAGGCCAACAATTGACTTTTTTAGAATTATTTTTCAGAGCAGTACCTGGAGATTATAAGTTACAAACTTAAGATGTATCAAAAAACCCACCCCAAGCTATCGCAAATGCAAGAAACAAGGGCATTGTTCTGATGTTAGAAACAGCCATACAGCCCTCAAGTCTTCCTTTTCTTAGCACTACTAGAACCTTGGGTAGACGACTTTTTATCCCTTTGAGGCACTACACTCCAGAAAAGACACAAGCCAACTGGAGAAAACCAAAACCAGTACAAGCGCGTAGAGATAGAAAATGTGATCTATCATTTTAAAACCAGAGATTAATTGGCCTGAGAGAGAGAAAAGACTGAAGAGTACATGTCAATTCTTTTCAAATACAGAAAAGAATAATGTGACCATCATTTCCACCATGGATAGAAGAATTTAAAAATTTAAATTCTAGCAAGAATAAGAGTTAGGCATTGAGGAAAACATTCTAATGACAGACTTCTGAATCTCTGAGACGGTTGGCTTTGGTAGGTAAGGAAGCCTTTACCATTGAGAATTTTCAGAAAAGTTAGTCAAGAAAATTTAAAGAATCAGATACACTTAATCTTGCTCTGGGACACATGAATTAATTGTGTCAGGAGTAAGTAAGCTGTAGGTTTCAGCTGCATTTGTCTCCTAAGTAATTCAAATGTGGTTATTATGTCAAAGTTATGACATGTCATGTACATGATGAGCAGGTGGTGTGCACTGAACCTAAGTCTCTGGGTCCTGTTTAGGGTGAAGTCACCTGTTTTCCTGAACCCAGCTGTATATTCAGCTTGCCCTCGATCCCATGATAGAGCTCTGTAGTGCTCTAAGAGCATTGTTGTTCATAGGACTCCTGCTCCTTAGCCTCACCAAAGCATATGGTGCACAACACACCACTTCCATACAAAGGAAACCATTGTTATGCAGCTCCATTAACCAGATAGGCTGGATACCACCTATAACTGGATTGCTTTTGAGATCATTTCTCTGTCCGTTGACTTTTGCTCTCACTGCCTTCAGTACTTGTTACAAGCGCTGAGAATCATCAAAGTGCAAGCATGCAGCATGAAGCATTTTTGAAGTAATCTTGTACAGCAATTGTCACCCAGGCAGCGGTTGAGGGCAAAAGGACTTTAGATCTTGTGGATGGACAGCCAAACCCTTTTTGACAACTGGAAAGAAAAACACACCAGAGAACACCATGGAGGAGAGAAAGACTTGTCGAGCAAGAACAAAAGGGTCTGGAGATCTTAATTTTCACAGCAAGGTAGTTATGGCTCAAATATGATTTCTGAAGAGAAAACTAGCAAAGGGCTCTTTAGTAGAGAAACCTGGAAACTACAGATCAGCACGTCTGATTTTTACACCTGATTAGATGGATCATACAGAACAGGGTTGTGAAACACATGAATGATCACGGTCCTTTGGGAGATGTATATAACCATATTCTGCTTTGAAAGACACTATACTGTAAAGCAATTTAATGATACTCTAACAAATTAATATTAAGACAAGACTTTCTTCTGTTGATGTTATATTTTTCTCAAATGGTGAGCTGTTGAAAAAAAACCCAAGCTCTTCAGAAAAAGGTTAATGTCATCCTCAATAGAAAGTGTATTGGTTATGTACAGAAGGCAATAACACATATTCTGTCAGCCTGATTTGAAACCCTTGCCTTCAAACGAACTTGAGACCTGTCAATTATAGGTTATAAGCTGAATTGTAAATTAAAGGATGCTACTATTCCTGGATCTAGCAGACTTACGAAAACAAGAAACAAATCTACATTGTGGTTTTGGTTTCATTCTTCAACTCGCCAAAGAAATTTAAATGTCTTGCTTTATATGCTGTGACCTTGGTCAAATTCTTGTCTGTTTTCTTTTGCATGGTAACACTAGTGTTTCAGCTGTAAGTGAATTTGATTACCCAAATAATCAAGCATAGTCTCTATGATCTCCTTTCCTCCTAAATTTGAGAGACAAGAGAACTTGGGTGGAGAAGGGGAATATGTAGCAAAAGTTGTAGAAAAATGGTCATAAAATGTGGGTACACGCGTGCATACTCTGAGCAATAAAATGCAAAGCACTTTGAAAAGTGAGCTGGTTAGGCCTCTAAAGTATTGGAATTTAGGAATCTAGGCAAAGGAAATCAATCCAAGAAAGCCTTGCTTAAAGTACTTAAACCTTTGAGACACTTTAGACACTATCATTTTAGGCAGAAGCTTCAGTGGACAGCTAAACTTGTACTATTGACAGAAAAATATGGAGGACAACGTGGACACAGATGTGTAGCAAGTGATCTCTGGCTCTGCATTTCAATTTTGCCGTATGTGGCTGGTCACAATCTTCAATAAGCACTGAAAACACCAAGGATGGGATTCAGTTAAGTTCTACAGTGATAGCTGTGTATTATTTATCATAATTGTATTTTTCTTTGTTCATTTGCAGTAGTTCTTCTGGCTAATGTACCTGTAGGGTACAGAATGGGCTAAAACTCCTTGCCTTAAAAAAAGGGCACTGAATATACTGGCTGAATTAAAACATTCACTTCTACTCTCCTTCACCTCCCTTCTTCAGAAACAAAGCAAGCAAAATACCCCCATTGTCACTTTTCTTTTCCTAGAGAACCAAAAAGGCAATGTATTAATTACACAGTCAGATAGGGTTTCGTTTTATATGAGCTGTAGATGAAGACATGATGGATGCCTTAGAAACAAAAGTGAGAGCAGGACACTGCAAGGCTGTGGCAGAGTTACTTCATTTTCCTTTCTCACTGCCTGTGCCTTCCTCTCCTGCATGCATGTTCATATTGACTCCTCAGAGATTAGTCCCCTAAAGAAAATTCTCTGTTTCCACAGATATTTGTTGGTTAGGTAATCATTCTGCTTCCACATAAAGTATTCAGGGAAGCTTTGCTCTGTATCTTTAAAGGAAGTAACCCAGACAACCCACAACCTAAGATTTTCCACATATTCAGAAGCTGAGAGCAGAGCTGCTATTAAATATTGTTTTTATTTTTGCATACAGCAAGCACTGTGCATTCCCAGCTCTTGGTACAAGTCTGATCATGGTTGGAATATGCATTTTCTTAGTGTGGTTTCTTTTCATGGCAAGCAACTGTATGCCATAACAAAATAACATAAATGGTACTTTTTTCCTGCAATTCAATTTACAATGAAAGTTTAGATCAAGGGTGCTTCTCTTCCTTTAGCTGTTCTCATATCTTAGATTAACAGAGAACATTAAGAAGGTAAGGTGAGGAAAGAGGAGGTACTAACCTACTCACTCTACAGAACTTTAACTTGATTCCATACTACGGATGGAAATCTTGATTCAACACAAAACACACACTTAAAAGATTGATTTACATCCCATAAATGTTACCACTTAAGTTTCACACAGCATCAGTACATTTTTTTTACTTTCTTAAGATTTCTAAAGTCATGACATAAAGGAGGAAACACAGACTTATCTGAACAATCCTCTCGTACTTCTAAAAGACTAATATTTTCCTTTTATATCCTCCATTTTTTCATTACTATCAGTGGAGGTTAATTGGATAAAGATGTTATAATTCTGAAAAAATACAGATTTGTAGTCCTTGTGCCTGGAGGGCAGTAAAACGTAGAATACCACTGAATCAATAATTGTACCTATCCTGTTTAACATCTGTATCAATGACCTGCAGGAGGTAAAGTACACTCTCATCAAGTTTGCAGATAACACCAAACTGGAAGGACCAACCGATCAATGCGTTCAAGGGCAGGGCTGGCCTCCACCAGGACCTAGACAGGCTGGAGGAATGGGCTGATAGGGACCATATGAAATTCTACCAGGACAAATGCAAAAGCCTGCCTGTGAAGAAAGAAGCTCATGCAGTGATACAGACTGAGGATTGACTGTTTGGGCAGCAGCCCTGCTGAGAAGGACTTGGTAGACTCGGTAGACAGCAAGCAATAAAGGCCAACAACACCCTGGGCTGTCTGAATAGGAGCATATCCAGGAGATCAAGAAAAATGATTATGCCCCTTCACTTGGCAGTCATGAGATGACATCTTACATACTGTATCCAGCTTTTTCCCCCTCTTTACAAGACAGACATTGCCAAACAGGAGCAAGCACACTGGAGGGCCACCAGGATGCTCAGGGGCCAGAGCATCAGGCCTGCGAGGAGCACCCGAGTAACCAGGCTGTTTTAGCCAGCAGGAGAGAATGCTCTTGGGGGCATCTCAGACCACCTTTCCTCTTGTTACAAGCAGGTCATTGAGAAGACAGTCAGGCTCTCCACAGCAGTGTATAGTGGCACGAGAGACAATAAGCATGAGCTGAAATGAGAAGTCCAGTCAGGAGAAGAAATGAAAGCTTTTAACCCACGAGGACAGTGCATAAGTGGAACAGGTTGTCCCAAGATGTCATGCAGTCTCCATCCCTTGAATTTTTTAAAATCCAGTTCAGTAAAGCTCTGAGCAACAGGGTTTGACCCTGTATTGAGCAGGAGGTTGGACTAGGGAGGTCCTGAGGTCTCTTCCAAGATTAATTTTTCTGTGATTCTATGTTTTATAACACAAAGCAAAGAAAATAGATAAAAACATAGATTTAAGCTGCAGGTAAGAATATAGAATATGAACAATGTCTTGATTTAATTTCAGTCTCCTGCAGTTTTTCATGCAGTTTTGAGAAATAAAAAATGTTTCTTGTAATTTAATGTAAGTAGTTCCTCACTCAAGAGCAACACATTCATACCCCCTTAAAATGTGAACAGTATGGAATTTCAGACTACTCAGACTAGATCTCAGAGTCTCAGGCCTCGTCTGAAAGCTCAGCAGGTAGAGCAATATCAATTAAGAGTGCGTTTTTACAATACAGCATGGCAAAGTCACCAGCAACAAAAAAAAAGTCACTTCATTTTCTTCCAGTATAAACTCTACCAGCTAAAGAAAGCAGTTTTTTCAAGCATGGAGCCTGCATTTGGATGCCATTATATTGATCTAGAAATTTATATATTAACAAAGCTTTTCCTGACTATACAAAACTATTGTCTGCTAAACCAGAGTTTGACTGGTCTAACTCCACCTGTGGCAGGTTTTACCAATGCAGCTATCTTTATGCAGTACAAGAACAGACTTAAGCCAGTGCTTACAAGAGACATTCACAGCTAGTCTTGTAGGCATTATGGAAAGCTGTAATACAATATGCACTAGCTGTCACTTTAAAGTGAAAGAAACTCTTCCACATGAAGAGGTTATGAAGTGAGCAGCTGGAATCCTATTTGACTACCTATTGACAAACATTGCATTACACGCTAACATAAACAGACAGCAAAACCAGATTGAGCCATCATTTCATCTTCCGCACTTGGTTGCAGAGTATCACACCCTGAAAGGAGAGGACTTTCAATACACTATTTGGAATGAACTGAAGCAGGAATCACAGATACAGAGAAAAAAGTACTTATATTAGCTGGTGTTGGCAATATTGGGTATTGTTTCAGAACAAATGGTCAAAATTCAGGTGTCTTCACCAAGTGTATTCAAGTCAGACTTGCTTTTCCAGGCTTTTAAGAGGATTGGATGGCATCTGGAAGAGTGATAATACAGCATAAACGAAAAAGAGAAAGAGAGGTGCATAGGCATACATGAACTTATGCATAGTTTGAGAGGCAGATGTTTCCTACCACATGCATAAAGAATATAACCAATTCCTTTATTATTGCTGAGCTAAATTTAAGATTCATGTTTCATAAAATAACAAACTCAGATATTCTGAAGCTCATATCTGATTATTAAAATACTATCACAGACTAGCAGCATAGCTCCAACAAAACTGAGTACATGAATTATTAAAAAAAATAGGCTTTTCTTTTTTTTTAAAAAAAAGAGACAATTCAAGACATCACTGACCATTTATTATGGTATTTCCTTGTATTTCACCAATGAAGAAAATTCAAAATATTTTTCCTACAGACATGTTAACACACCCCTTTGTGCTTTTGCAGCTCCAGGACTTGCTGTAGACAATGTGGAGGTTTAAAATATAATTTAGGGGTGAAGTCCCAATTGCTTAAAAAAAATAAATAATCCTTAAATTTTCTTGTTTTCCAGCTTCAGAGAATGTTGTATTAAACAAACACTGTAAACATCTCTGGAGCTGGAATAGGAGTCTTCCTCTCCTAACACAGCACTCTAACCACACAACTACAGAGTTAGGATCAGGTCTGTGGTTGCAATTTCTAACCCAATGAGTTTCTAATCATGTTTTGCCATAGGTTTAGTAGCAGGAGGTAAGAATGAAAGGCCTGAGAAACAGTCACTGGTTTGGCAGCACACACATCTCTTGGGAGGTGTGGCTATGAACCCCCTAAGAAGTGGTAAGAACTAAAACTTAATGTCCCTTGTACATACATTAATGGAAACACTACAGTATTGCTTGACACTGTTGAAAGAATATTTTTCTGTGATTTTTTTTAAATGAGGAAAAGGCAAGAGATGGCTGTGGCGAAGGAGTGAGAAAAGTGTATCTACATGCACTTAGTTTAAAATCTCAGCAACTCTTCTGGCAGATAGTTATCTACATGGCAGATACCAATTCCCTTAAGCCAATCAAAAACTGATGAGGCCACATCTCACAGTCCATCTCGCCCCAGCAACCTCTTTTTACCCACCGCATTTGTTCTGGCACTCACGGTAGTGGCAGAGAGCCAGTATGGAGCAACTAATTGGCTGAGGACTGATCACTTGCTGTTTGCAGGTGAGTCTTTGAGGCACACCTGTGCAAGAATAAGGGAATAGCAGCACCAACTTGAGCTCCAAAAGGTGCCAGGAACTGCATCACCCCCTGTAACCCAACAATTTTCATGAGTTGGCACCAGCATTCTCGTTCATTGAACCACCGTAGGCAATGGATGAGCTACAGCTCTCTTGTATTCTGGGTTACTTTGAGAAAGGGCACTGCAACATGAATCACCAAAACAGGTTAGGCTCTTGCAACAAGTTATTTCTCCCATATAACAAGTGACAGGATAAGAGGAAATGGCCTCAAGTTGTGCCAAGGGAAGTTTAGATTTCTTTACTGGAAGAGAGGTGAAGCATAGGAACAGGCTGCCCAGGGAAGTGGTAGAATCACCGTTCCTGGAGGTGTTCAAAAAAACGTGTAGATGTGGCAGGTCAGGACATATTTTAGTAGGCACGGTGGTGTTTGGCTGTCCGTTGGACCTGATGATCTTAGGGGTCTTTTCCAACGTAAATGATTCTACGATCTTTGGCTTGTGTGGCTCTCATCCCATCTCCACTGTGTGAGGAAGCCAGATGCTGAGGCAGCATGGTGGGAGGCAGAGTGGGCTGCTACAAGAGCTTTAAAAATCATGTCACTGCTGAAGTCACCTTTGCACAGGCTGGTCTTTCTCTTGTACTTTCTCAACATAAATGATATCTAAATAAAACAAGCTGACGGCAATACACTCATTTTAACTGTTCTCTTTCTACAGAGAAAAATCTGTACCGTTGTAGGTGAAGTGCAAGTAGTTGTTCTGCCTTTTCCTGTGGCTCAGTCAGCTCTCACTTTATTTAGCCCTGTGTGTGCTCTGCTTAACACCTGGTGGAGGAAGCATAGTGCCTCCATTTGATTCCAGCAGTTCAATCCCACCTCGTTCCCACCAGGCAGCCACGCATGTGGCACATTGACACCCACTCTCCCTAAAGTCACGTTCACTGTGTTTCCAAAACCAACACTTCGAGAAGGGGCAATGAGGCTGATGAGGGGGCTGCAGAACAAGTGTTGTGAGCAGCAGCTGAGGGAACTGGGGCTATTTGACCTGGAGAAAAGGAGGCTGAGGGGAGACCTTATCACTGTCTACAGCTCCCTGAAAGGAGGTTGTAGCAAGGTGAGTGTTGGTCTCTTTTCCCAAGTGACAGCGATAGGACGAGAGGAAATGGCCGTAAGTTGTGCCAGGAGAGATTCAGACTAGACAGTAGGAAAAATTTTTTCACTGAAAGGGTGGTCAGGCACTGGCGCGGCTGCCCAGGGAGGTGGTGGAGTCCCCATCCCTGGAGGTGTTTAAAAGATGGGTACATTAAGCGCTCAGGGATCTGGTTTAGTAGGGGACAGGTACGGTTGGACTGGATGATCTCAAAGGTCTTTTCCAACCAAGCCATTCTATGATTCTATGACACCCCCGGGGGTCAGCTCTGCCCGCACCAGCATACGCCGCGCCCAGAGCCCGCACTCTCGCCCCGCACCCGCGGCCGCCCCGGGCGCCGCTCTCCGCGCTCGCCCCCCGGCTGGGCTGCAGCGGCCGCCGCCTTCGCCCAGGGGGAGCTGCGCGGTGCCGCGACGGCACCGGGCTCCGGCCGGAACTGCGGGGCAGCAGCTGTCACCCCGCCTCGCTCCGCCCCGCGCCCCGACCCCCCCAGCCCACGGTGGGCGGACAGCCAGCTCCGAGCGGGGCGCGGCGGCCATGGAGGGGGAGGAGGTGGTGGAGGAGGCGGTGGTGGTGGAGATCGGGGAAGAAAAGGAAGTGGTGGAGACCGAGGACGAGGTGGTGGTGGAGGAGACCGAAGAGGTGGACGAAGACGAGGACGAGGAGGAGGTGGCGGCGGGAGCGGGGCGGGAGCGGGGCGGGAGCGAAGTGGGCGCTGCTGGCGGCGGCGGGTGGAGCGAGGGCGGGTTGCGAGCGCGGGGCGGGGCGGCGCTCCCCACCGCCTCCCGGCCCGGCCTGACCCCCCGGCCGCTCCGCCCCGCCCCGCGGGAGGGCTGCGGGCTCAGCCCCGCGCCCGGCAGCGCTCGCTCGGCGGTGTCAGTCGCTGCCGCCTCCCGAGCCGGGGCCGAAGGGGCGCGCGATGCCCGAGGGTGCCGCGGCCGCTCGCTGAGCCGCTCCCATGGTGCCGACGCTCGCCGGGGGCCCCGCGCCCGCCACCAGCGCTCGAACTCGGGGGAAGTTTGCGAGCGAGTCGGTGAGTACCGGGCGGGGCCCCGCTGCGCTCCGGCTCTGAGCCCGCAGCAGCCGGAGTGTCCCGCGGGGGGCGGGGGGGGGCGGAAAGTTTCGTGACTTTTCGTGGTGAAGGTGGGGGAGAACATGTCCCTGGGGTCCGGAGGAACGATGTCCTCGGGAGAATCCTTTCGGTTGCGTGGACCCGGGTGTGCAAAGCAGGGCGAGAGCGGGCGCTGAGCTGCCGGCGTCCCAGTCTGCCCTGCTGGAAGGGACCCGCTGGGAGCGGTGCCTCTGGCGGTGTGGTTTATTCCAGTCTGTACAATCCCCCCCCCTCTCCTTTTTTTTCTTATTAGTTTTCATGCTATCTGTGTTTGCGTTTTGTAGCGTGTGGTCTGGTGTCAGCATTGCACGGGGGAAATAAACGGAATATTTAAAAAAACCCAAATAAATACTGCAAGTCTTCAAAGAGCAGAAGCGCGGGGAACAGCGGGTGCTGCTGCGGAGGGGCCACCGGGGCTTTCTCACGGCGATGTCCTCGGTGGTGTTTGATGCAAACTCTCACTGGGCCGATTCCAGAGACCGAGTGTGCGGATGTGCGTTCCTTGCTCCTCTGTTCAGCAGTGTCAATCCCGTTCAGAATCTGGTGTGTAACTACTTTGTCGTGATCCCTCACGGCTTCACTTTCCTCCTCGTGTAGCAGCTACAAAATATCCACACCTTGGTCATCTTTCCACTCATGGTTCATGCAGAAATGAGAGTGAAGCAATTGAAAAAACTGTAGCCCACTCTTTATGTTGGATCCTATTTTATAAAATGCTTAAGCAAGTGTTTACTGGTAGTCAAAATTGGAATTCACCAGTTATTTAAGCTTAACTTAAATCTGAAAGACTCAGCTGCAGACTAGACTTGGTTGCTCACATCGGTGATGAAAATATAGTTGAGAATAGAATCAATATAAGGAGGATTTGTTAAGATTTATTTAAATACTGGCATTTACTTTTAAATAGGTTGCAATTGAGATGTTTTATGGCTCTTGAGTGATAAATATAAGTATTATTAGAAGTTATTCAGAAAGCTTGCAGTATTTAAATAGGAATCTTTCATCTACATCACATCTGAGTCTTGCATTAGGAGGTTTGCTGCTTGCCATGTTAACTCAGGATGTTAGCATGTTTTAATAATTATAAAGAATTGACAAATGAGACAGCCTGCAGTTCTTCTGAGGAATAATTTCTCAAATTGCCAGTAAATGGTAGTGGTGATTTTATTAAATATATGAAAGTAACTGCTGAAACTTACTGTAATGTATAAAGTCATAGATACCCCCAATAATCTTTGGAGTCAGATTCTTCGAGTGTGATTGAGTGTTGTTTTCATTACCATGGGCAGTTTCATTGCTTCTTGGTGTAAATGTATCTGCATAGCACAATGCAACATCATGCAAATACATGAACTTGGGGGCTCTGTGGAGGTGTTATTTCAAGAGCATCGTGCAGTGTGGCAGCACTGCTCCCAGAGAGTTGTTGGGTGTCTGTGCCATTCTGGGTGTGTTAAGGAGGTGGATGGAGCTCAATTCTGCATGCTTTTACCTACTGAAGTAGCGTGTACTACTGTATGTGACCTCTTGTGCCTATTTCCAGGAGAGAAACCTCAAATAAGTCTTTGATGGCAATTTCCCTGTTGCTGGGCTAGTAACTCTCTTTTCTATCATCTAGAGGCTAAAGAGTTATAGCACGTATTGGTCCTTTTAGTGTATAACTCACAAGATTTCTTTCCCTTGATTGTATGTACATTTCTGTTAATGTGTATATAAACAGGGGTAGGCCTTGCTCCCATCAAATGACCCTTCTTTTTGCTGCAGAAATTGTTCTGTAGCAAAGCTAGTATTTATATTGAACTACTAATGGGAGTACTGACCTGAATAAATATAACGTTGTGTAGTTTATTTAAAATACTGGATTTCCATGGACAAAATAAAAGTTGCGCATATTTGTCATTGGGAAGGCAACGTAGGCAGGGAAGTTTTGATGTTGGTTGGGTTTTTTTTGGTGTGATTTTAAAAAAAATGTTTTATAAGACACAACAGCACTTGTGTTCAGCCGAGTTGAAGCTCTTGCAGTATTAAGTTAGGTGTCAAAATATTTTCAAAGCATTGCGAATAAATAAAAACGATGGAAATAAGAAGAGGGAACAAAGCTGGTGGGGAAAGAAAGGGCAAGTATACCAGCAGTGCAAAAATGAGTCTGTTTACTCCATGCAGGAATCCCTAAATGATGGGTTTGCTAGAGGGCTGGGTTCCTTTAAACTGAAAGGATCTTCCTGATTTTGTCGCTAAATATTTGTCTGATGAAAAGAAGAATTTTTGGCCCAGCGGAACTGGGATGGTAATTCCAGAGAGAGAGCAAGAGGTGATGGGGCCGTCACTACAGTGGTGGCAAAGGCAAAAGAATGATGCGATGAGATACTCACTTGGCAGGGACAGATTTATGTCAGGACTTGAAGGAACACTTTGTGCTTAAATTGTTTTATCATAAGGGAGATCTTTCTTTGTTGTATATGAATCCCAATTTAAATTATTTGTATGAGGTGGAAGTTTATTTACACATCATTTTAATTCCTGAGAGATGTAACACGCATCCTCGTACCAAAGAGCTGGTTCTCAATTTATGAGAAACAGTTTTTCCCAGTAAATTGTAAAGACTGTTTGCTGATAGGGATGGATGTGGTCCATATCACATTTTCTGCAGGTTATGAAATGAAAATGTGTTTAAGCGCAATACTTTATTAACTTTTAGAAAGCAGGTATTCTGTTGAAAACAAAGTCATTACCAGAAACTATTTTTTTACTAGTAAGTTAATATACACTTCTGAAATGCTTCAAAGTTGCAGAGTGGTTTGCAGTAGGATGAAACCTAATGTCTTACCTGAAAAAGACAATATTCCTTACTGTTTGCTGAGAATTTCAGAGGTACATGTTGTGAGGAGGTAAGAGACAATTCAAATTATTTTTATCAAAGGAATAAGTACTGGAAAATACTTGTCCATTGTTCTGCTTCGAGCAGTGGTGGTCACTGATGCATGAGATGCTTGTATTAAATGTGTGAATGCAATGTCCAGAGTAACCTTTCACATGTAAGGTTGTCCCACTTCATTTGTTGTTCATGTAATCAGTAGCTGAAGGATTATAACAGTAATCAATCATACGTTAGCTTTAAAACTCTGTCGCACAATTCATACTTACACTAAACACATTTGTTAGTTTTTTGACTTTGCAAAAAAGTCCTCTGACGGCAATGCTGACATCCATGTGTTCTAAATCATGCTCACTTTTATAACTTTGAGTTATTAAGATAGTCCTATACCGTTTGCAGTGTAGTCTTTGCCCTGCTACGTGCCCAAACGAGTGGTTATGTTTTGTGGAAGAGATCCACTGCATGGGATTGTAGTCATATGGGGAAAGGTCATATATGCATGGAGAACACTAGAGATGTGATGGAGACAACAAACTGCCTGGGGAATCTTGATGGAAGAATGTGGAGCCTTGGTAAATTTAGCGGAAAATGTTAACCTCTCTGCATTAAGAGATTTCTCTTCTGGTGTGGAAGGAGTTATGGTATCCCATATCTCCTTTCTGTAGCCATTTAGAGCCACACAGCATTAGGGTATGGTATTGCTGAATTATTTGTCCTAATATCCAGTACAAATGTTGCATCATTTAAGCACTTAAAGTCTGTTTGAAGTTTTACTCCCTCAGGAGAAAATGAGATTGGTAAAACTTGACCCATCATTAAGAGAAAAATCAAATCCTGATCTATTATTAGGAGCCATTCCAACACTGTGCTCACTGACTATGGGCTTGCACCCCATACTGTCATGGCTTTGTGGTCTTGGGCAGCCTAACAGTCACTCAGTACTCCAGTTTTTGCACTAGTGCTGATTCAGGTCTGGCCAACCTAGGATGTGGGGAAAACAGAAGTATTTTCACCTGTTCTTCTCCAGGTAGAGACAGCCAATGGCTGTTTCTAGCCTTGAAAATTTGCTGTACTTATAAAATCCTGGATTTATTCAAATTCCAGTGGGATTGCTCCATATTCCAGTAGATGGCAAGGATGTGTTGATGGTGCCCTGTATGTAGAAACCATACCTATGCTAATTCTGTGAACAGATGTCTGTGTGCATGACCAAGCATGCCAGAGTTTTGAGTTTTATATGTGGTTGATCTCTACCACCTTACTAATACAGCCAAACATCTCGTTTTGTGCTTTTTGGAGTCTGGGGATTGAGTAGCGATAGTCTGACCGTGAAAGAGAGTCCTTATGCAAGGAGAAACAGACTGAAAGAACCAACAAGTTTTGTTTCAGCTGGCTTGGTTAAATGAGTATGCTTGTCAGTTTTTACATAGTGAACTGCATGCCTTATTCCCAGCTGCTCTCAAATATTCAGCTAGTAGCCTGATTTCTGCTGTATTCCATGTTTTTGCTTTTTTGCCTGCCTTTTCCACACAGACATAGGAATTTTCTATCAGTGTTACCTTGAGAAAGAATCAGTGCAGTGGGTTCTTCTTTATTCTGCGACTATGAATATTGTTTGAATTTGATACTGAATGCTTATTAAATTATTTGCACTCAAGAACTGTGTTTTGAACCTGCTTTATAATTGTTTTGAGCAATACCTTGCATACTGTTTTCATCCAAAAAAGCTTGAATTCTTTGGTGTTTTGACTGTTCATGAGATCGCTAGTGCCTTTATGTAAAAAGAGAGTGAAGAGAAAACAGGGTTTCTTCTAGATAGTGGTTCATGTCCCTTGCTTTGTGTGAGTTGAACCGGACTGGTGGTGATTAAATTTAGGACCAAGCTTTACCTGTTCTACCTAGAGTAAAGGAGATCTGGGATGAGAATCGAGAAATGAAAAGCAGTTAGAAGCCATGAGCTGTGCTTTCTTTGCCTTTGATTACTTTTTATGGCTGAGCCTATTAAGACATGTCCAGAGAACACTATGGAACTTTTACCTACAAGGAAATTGCCAAGAAAGCCATTGTTTTTGTAATGACTGTGACAGTTTAAATTCTAATACAGTGGAGGTCTAAAGGCCAAGTCTGATGTTAAGTAAACAGGGCAGAAAACAGCCCTGTCAGGACCCACAAGCATGTCTGTCCTTCGCAGCATGCACAGATCAAGCCCAGTGAGCTCTGCTAACACCAGGGCTCTGCTCTTCTGGGTTGAGTCCTTGCTTTTGTAAGGCATGTAGTAGGACCATGCCTGTTGCAGTCAGTTGTGCCACCAGAAGGAATGATTTACAGCATTCAGTGGGAAATCTTGGTCTTTTTTCTTGAATCAGTTTGCAGGTTTTGGGTCATCCACACATGTAACTGAAACATACACCACTAAAACTTTTCCGACTTGACCTGTGTGTATTCCTGACAGTGCCAGCCTGCTGGTCCAGTACATGTGGACAAACTGTTCTTACTTGTGGCTGCAACGTTACTGCAATAAGATCATAGAAAGTATGTGAAATGATGCTTTATTCTTTTTAGCTGTGATTTCTGACCTTTGGAGAGCAGCAGTGAGTCTCCAGGTCTGCTGGTGCTGGATAGTGATAAACACTGCACAGGAGACATACTTGTTACATGATACAGTCACTGCTGGCCTCCTGTACGCCAGCCAGTTCTGCTGGTGCGGGACAACGTGTACGGCACGGAGGGACTTGCAGCCTGGGACAGGGAGAAATGGCCTCTACACCTGCCTGTGAGGAAGGCTATTTTTGTGGAACTGTGTGATAAGCTCTGGTATCTTCCAGCATTAAGGTACGTTTAATAAGGATGACCGTATCAGTTCAGAAACCGTTTCAGAAAAAGTAGTCACTGCTGTAAAGCAGCCTGTGCCTCATTACTGCTGGTTCTTACTTAAATATTTTGCTTGAATAACTAATATCCTTGAAATAATAGGTGGATTTTGAGAGAATTAATTTATTTGATTGTACCAGGTCTAGACACACTTTTTTCAGTGGCATATAATTTATCCACCAGAAGGCAGCCACAACTGTGTTATCTGTAGTGGATGCTGCTTGGTTGTTTTGAAGGCTTTTGCTGACCACAGGGTGGCTGGCAGTGACATTAAGGAAGGCTGGTTTGAGAGGTCTGCGTAACTTGGAGCGGAGCAAGGAGGAGAGCAAGAATACTGACATAAAGATGCTTTATCCGTCATGGATTTTTCAGACTTGTTGTGTATGATTGTGTAGAACCTTTATCTGATGTACAAAGGAAATAAGCAATACATTGTGCTCTTGTATCTTTGATCCAGCTTGTGGAATGGATGAATGCACTTAATGCCATGGGCCCATGCATTTGATGTAGCTTGTTCTGTTGCTTTTATTCAATCATAAAAAAAGCTAGTGTTTTATTACATGAACCAAAACTATTGAGAAAGTCATTGCAGGTCCCTTTCAGTCTCCCGTTCTGCTACTGCAGGGTGAGGACTCTCTCTGTAAGAGTCCAAAGGAGCTTTATAGATCAGTGGGAATAAAAAGTCTATCATCATAAAGCGAAAACATAGGATTTTGGAAGAGAAGACTCTTCCTGACTAATTGTTCATGTTGACATTGAACAATATAATGGAAATCTTTGTACAGAAGCTTCTGTAGTCATACTTCTGTTTTGTATGTTGAGGTATGAAATTCAGATATAGTCCATTTTTTAAAGAATTCTGGCCTATCATTTGGATGTTATTTCAAGTCTAAGGAACCCAAGAGCCTGGTTAACCACAGGATGTCTTGGAGTAGAAGAGGGAATAAGTTTTCCACAGTGGGTGAACATGTTCTACAGGTATTTCAGTTTGCAGAAATTGTGCAGAAAATGAGAGGTTTATGGTGTGAGAGATTAAGAGCCAGGGACTGCATCCAGACTGTGGATAATTTCTGAAACAAAATGAAATATGTGTAGGTAGAAAGATCAGGAAATGAAAGTGTGGGGAACTGCTGGATGATATATGAAAGACGGTTTGATGCCATTGTGTTAGGGGGAAACTCAGCGTTCTGTGACCAGTAATCAAAAGAATGTGTTTAAGAGCAGGTATAACAATTTGTTTAAGGATGTTTGAGATGACTGGACTAAAACACCGTTAAAAAAGCCCCAAACCCTCAAGATGATTTAAAAATTCAAATGTAACTTGAATTGCACCCAGAAATGTATTTTCCTTCTGATTTTTAAATATATTTTATTTTTTCATTAATACAAAGATCATGCCACTTTATGGGTAGAACTGTGGAAGGAGTAGACATGTTTTTGGTGGTGTAGGACTAATTTTGCCAGGGGTTTTCATTGCTGTGCTTTCCAAATGGCATATTGGTTGCAATGTTCTGAAGGAACCTGTCAGTGCAACTGCTTATACAAAATACAGGGAATGGAAAGATGGTATTTCTCCATCAAACAACAAATGTCTCACCAAATCATTTTATATCTGAGCGGTTGGTACAAATACTATTTGTTTGTATTACTGATTTTGTTTTATTTATTAATGCTGAAGTGTGAAAAATGTAAGATGTCAGTAAACGTGACTGGCACCATTTGTTTTTAGGGCTGAAACAGAAAAGATATGTCTTCAGTAGTTATTGATTTGTCTGGATTTTTTTAACTGATTTTAAAGGGTCCCTGATCAGACAAAAGGCTATGGCTTGCAAACCCTCCTGATATGATGTGGAAGTGCACTCTTAATGGCAAAAGAGGAATGATTCGTCCCACTCTCTATATTTTGGACACCCGCACTGACCAGATATCTTGAAAACTGGCATGAGAAGTACATTTGTTCCCACTCAGATTGAACACTACTCCAGAGCAGGGACCTCAGCTGTGGTTTTTGAATCTGCAGGTCAAGCCTGTTCTTGGGGCTTTACTTTTGCTTCGTTGGGGTTGGTCAGGCTCCTCGAGCCACACAAAAAAACCTTCACTCAGCTGAGGGCTTAGTCAAGGGTTTTTTTTTTAATTTCATTTTGAGCCCTTAAACACTTCCTAGTGAGGTCCAAACTGTTTCAGAAAATTCTTAGGTTTGTATTACAGTATATGTAAACATTCTGTGTGTTGTCATTTTTTATAGGCTCTCTAAGTTGAAAGCCTCTGTAGTGTACTATGGTGACCTTCCTAAGAGTTGCTGACTCTTATTCTGTGGAAAAGTTACCAGAATCCAGCCTGCCGGAGAGGTTCCAGAGAAACAGATGGCGAGAGGGGAAGGAAACACTTTTAGACTCTGCTGTGTCCCTGGCAATACCGGCTATGAGGGAGAAGGTGGCAGTTCGCTTGCAGAGTTTTATGTAGGAGCCTTTCTTAATTTCTTCTGCCTGTTTTTAAGCAGTTGTATTAAATAATTGACAAAGCCAAATACCAGAATGGTAATTCACAGTTTACTGGACATACAGTGACATTTCAACATATCTTTAACAGAACAATCCATAAAGAAGAAAAATATATCCAGATTATTGAACTGCGGATTTCTTTATTGCACAATCTATGCTAAGCCTCATGTTAATATTATATTTAATAGACCTAGCAAAGTTTCTTTCTTTGCTTTATTCCAGGTCTTCTGAATAAAAGTTTTGAGGAGGCTTTTCTGAATTGTGTGGCTTAGAAAAAGCGGGAAGGACAGACAGAAGCTTCTTTTACAGGGTGAATAAGCAACCTGTATCTCTTGCCACATCATTGCACTTTGGCAAGGTGGCTCTGGTGGGCACTGGCAAAAGCCTATGTTTGTGGTATTGCTTCGTGTCCTAGTAGATGGGTGTATTCCACATGCTGTGATTACTCCTTACCTTAACAACACAAATAGGTGCTCTTAAAAACTGTTGCTAAAATTCCTGATTGGAAGCAGCGCAGTTGTTCACAAACTGTGGCTTGTGGAGCACTTCCAGACAGTGCAGACTGAAACCAGCTCGGGGAAAGTGCTGAGCTGTGCATGGGCAGAGGAAGTGGCAGCCGGGGCTTCAGTTGCCCATCCAGCTGCCTGCAATCACAGCTGTCTGTGTGCCATCTTCTGTGCCTCCCTGGCCCCTCTCCCTGGGCTGCTGCTGAAACTGAAGTCTCTCTGAGTTTTTGCTGATGTATGTGAACTCAGCAATTGGTTTCCTCTAATGCCAGTACAGGAGAAGCAGCAGATGATAGAGCTCACGTGAAGTGTCACCTAAGAGAGTAGAGCTGCAGAAGATGTTGGAACTGTGGCACCCGGTGGAGGCAGAAACCTCCTAATAGAGAACAGCGGGAAGCCTGAACAAGCAACTGTATTAATTATGGCAATTACTGGACAGAAATAAGGCATTTTCTTGGGAAAGATGAATATGAGTCTGTGTTTTGTTCTGTTGGTGCAGTTTGCAGCACAGTTGGTTGGCAATTAGTTGTAGGTGCTATAATCACAAACAATACTGGAAGAATTCAGACATTTGAAAAGCAATGACAAAAAAGGCACATTGAATGGGCTAGCATTGATTCTTTACATTGCATAAGCTTTCTGAGTTGTGTTAAGGGACTGAGCGTGAAGAGCAGATAGAAATTCTAACATTGCAGATTAAGTATGGAGGGTAGTACTTCCAGTAGAACAGCATGGATAGTTTGGATGGTCCACATTATAAATAGTTGCTTAATGGCAGCTCAGGATTTGGACCTTGACTTTTGACCATTATTACTTTTACCATTCATTCCTTTGTCTTTGTCTTAGCAGAGCACTTCAGATAGTACAGAAAGGAACCAGTGCCGTTTATTATGTTGTTTTGTCATCCAAAACAGTAAAAACAAACAGAACCACTCACATTCCCTCAACTTTTTCTTCACAGACCCATGTGTGTCTGATGGGTGAGAGGTGATACATTCAAAACCACCCTGGTAACTCCTTTCTGAGGAGTGACACAGGACCTTACTGAGCTATAGGTAGGGAACTTTCTGCATAAAGCGTTACAAGCCATGGATGCAATTTCTGTAGTGTTAGTATTTCTGGCCATTGTTTGGCTCAGAGACGTATCCATGGGCATTAAACGCTGGCTGCTCTTCTTCCCCTTATTACCAGCAAGTCACTATGTAGAACACAGTCATTTAATTGTAATAAATGTCAACAAATGTCAAGATGGTAAAGAAGTGCCACATGGACCATTAGAAATAAATATCATGGGATCAGGAATATTCATAGCAGTGTTTTTCATCTTCAGCTATTGATACAGTCAGGCTATGAGAAGTCATGAAGGAAATTCAGAACAATCTCTCCAGGCTTTGCCAAGATTACTCAGTGGAATCACTTGTTGCCAGATGCTGGTGCTAAATGAGAGAGAACAGCAGCCATTGTTGAGGGAATTAGTTTTCTGAAACCACTCAAAATCAATTATCAGTCCAGTTGTTGCAGGGGTTGGTTAATACTCTGTGGACCACCCTACAGTTTGAATGACAAGCAAGGAGGTAGAAATCTTATTTATGAGGAAAGTGTTCCTCACCTATGTTGTTAGGTCTGGGAATGCGTACAGCATCTTTTATTTGGGAGTTTAACATAGCTGTGAAAAAGGGATCGTAGCGTAGATTGTAGGATCGGAGTGAAAGATTTGGGCTACATTTCCCAAGCAGTAGCTCCTGGAAGCAATATGCAGCTTGTGGCTAGGAGCAGGGCCATGTTCCCAGCCATGACTGCAGGAGAGGCTCCACAGAGAGCACAGAAAGGCCTCAGCCAGACATTAGCTTTCAGAGCCTGCACTCATGGCACTGGTTTCCAAACCATAGCAGAACAGCTGTTACGCTGTTACGTTACTTTTTTCTTTTTCTTTTTTTTTTTCCCCTCTTAGAGCAGGGGAAAACTTGGTTGAGTGTTCAGGTGGTGTTTTGAATGTATTGTGCTCCTTGCTTTTATGCAGCCTTGGAATTCATAATAAGCCAGGTGCTGCTTGTGTTTCATGGATTACGTATCCAACCCCAAAGTCCAAGAAATCTACAAAAAGATGACTCATCTTTAATTAAAGATTCATGGCCAAACATGAAGTCAGGCTGGTAAAGTTATCTGCTGATCAGACCCCCTTGAGCTGTTGGTTAATAAAGAAGTGAAAACCTAGCAGTATACTGACTAAACATATGTAATGGCTTTAATGATAGGTGATGCTGGGAGGAGTCTAGCATCCTTTCTGGAGTCTGGTTTGTTGATTATTGTATGACCCACTTGGCAGCAAGCCTGTCTTGCGAGGCATGGGACAATAATATCCTGCACAGCTCCTTTGCAAAGTAATTGAAATAAGGTGCCAACATTATTTGGGACAGATACACATTTGATAACCAATTGCTGCCAAATTGCATGATAAAAATAACAATGTTTTTCCATCATAAAACTTTCCTGCACTGTTCATCACCAAGCTGAGCCCGAAGAACTCTGCTTCTGGTAAAATTTAAGGGAATGTTTCTAGTCAAGGTATCAATAGGCAAGTCCTGTCAATCACTTGAAAATCTGCTTATTCGAAAGTTTTCCATACTGTGCCAGACATCTAGGCATTTGCTCAAAATTCAGTATACTTTCAGAAAATTGGGACTGTGATGTCAAATTTACTTTAAAGTTATTTTCATAAATCCAGAAAAACTTAACCAAATACCACTAGGTATCCCCTTAAATAATCTTAATTTCTAACTCTAGCCTTTGCCATACGATGACTTATCTGCAGGAAACGAGCACTTCTTCACCAATCCCACAATGACTAAAAGCCTACTCTTTAGCAAAAATGGGAATCTGTCAGGCCACGAGTGCAAATGAGTCTCTTTGTGGAGACTTAATCCACAGGCCCTCTGACATGCTGGTTCTGCCTCTGCAAAGTTAATATAAGTACCTGGTGTGGTTCGTCTGGTCTTCTTTCCTCTGTTTCAGTTTCTCTGTTGTATGAACTCTGCCTGAAAAGTAGATTGGCACACATTCTCTTAATTTTCAAATTAGTCATGCCAGCTATGCATAAAAGAGCTGAAGCAAAAGCATTCCATGTCCGTTGTTAAGTGTTTTATTTTCCAGACTAAAAACTGAATGCTTGGAGCTTATGTGTCATTATATGCTTGTCATCTCTAATTACTTTCTGGCATGTTCCTGGGTGTTTTGTAGACAGGAAAATAGATTTGATTATTTTTTTTTAAACACCCAGCTGAAATGCCTTCATAACTAGGCTAACAAAAAATAATAATACTCTGTGCGGTGGAAAACTATTGGGATAAATAAATGTGTGGACACATTAACTGGTTCCTTTCTGAAAGAGTAACTTGCTTTGTCTCTTATTAGTAAGCATTTTGTCCCGAAGAAATGAGACTGTTACATTTTATAACTAGAAATTAGTCGTTAAGCATATTTGGTTATTTTCAGTGCTTGTAAGAGTGTGATTTTTCCCTGCAGGTATTTTATATACTGCAGCATGGTTTTACCAAAGGAAAATGTGATTGTTTGCATACCAGATTTTCATACACAAAAATTCATGGATGCACATGTACACAGAAGCGGGTTTGCAGTTCTGACCCTTGCGATAAGCTACCAGCAAGCTACAATACTCCTTTGAGACTGGCAGTAAATAGCAACTGCATCAATGAAAAAATGAGAGTTTCCCAGCTGGCATTCCCTTTGCTACTTGGGATTTTATTATCTCTTGACTGTCATTTGACCACTTGACTACCCTGACAATGTGCTGGAGTATCAGAAGCCTATTATCTCCCAGAAGAGCTGCAATTCTGAATCCAAAGATAAATCTTTAGGGCCACTATGGCTTTGTAGAGTACCTGTCAATACACAGGCTGTGTAGGATAGAAATACTTCTGAAAGCTGTGGCTGGAAATTAAAGGCAAATATCTTCTAGGTAAGATTGATTAATTGGGGAGGCTCTTGTCTTCTCTGCCATTGGGTCTGAAGCATACATATGGCTGGGAGCCGGGTTTTTCCTGGGTGGTGTGCCTTGCCCCACAGCTGCCTCGTAGGAGGAAAGGATGGGAACCCATGGCAGGAGGCTGTCTCGTGATCAGGAAGGGCTAGTCAGCTCCTTCAGGCAGCAGTACACAGCCAGGTGCATTCTGGCCAGGCATGAAGCTGCCTTTCAGTCGCAGCACGTACCTGGTGCTGCTGACAGGGCTGGGACTAGAGGCAGCCTCGGGGCAGCCCTGGGCTGAGGGGCGCATTGGGATCTGCTCTCTATCAATTGTGAGGTGGCCCAGGTTCATTGTGTGACCCAAAGGCTCATGTATCCAGAGACAAGGGATCCAAGAGCTCCACAGCCAGAGCATTGCCATCAAAGACAAATCTTGGTCAGTATTTCACTGTAGCAGCAGAAAAGCAACCTAACTGGAACAGGCTGCCTGAGGAAGTGATGGAATCACACTCCCTGAAGGTGTTGAAAGAACATGTAGACAGGGCATTTTGGGACATGGTTTAGTAGGCATCATGGTGTTGGGCTGATGATTGGACTGGGTGAGTTTAGAGGATGAGCTTAAGGCTTAGACATTGGAAAAACCTTAATGATTCTATGATTCTAACAGTGACTGATCTGCCTAGACCTAGTAAGTGTGTTAAAGTTACTGAGGAGTACTCACATGATGTAATATTAAGTGTCTGCTCTAGGTAACTAAATTATTTGCCTTCTGTAAATGCTCTACTGACTATGAGAAGCCTAAGATCTTAAATTCAGCCACCTCAGTTTAGTGCCTGTTCTTCCATGGTATGTGCAGAATGTCTCTGATATGCACCATCTGCATAAACAGGAGCAAAGACTCTTGCCTCAGGTGACAATAATCTATTACTAATACGGTGTCACAGCCATAGTTTGCAATTCAGTCAACTGTGCTGAACAAATATGAGGACACCTACCCTACAGAACTGGCAGTCAGCATTCAGGAATGTCAGGATAATTTATGGTGTTGAGCCAAACATATGTAGTCACATGCAGCTGCACTGCATGCTGATTACTTGTGCTTTTAATATGTTTTTTATTGGCCATGTGCCTGCTGAAATCTTACACTCCCCACTATTAGATGTCTCTTTGTGCCTTGCTAAAATAGCTGTAGGAAAATATTTTACTGAAATCTGAGGTTTTAAGGGAATTTTGAATATAGCTTGATGAGTTATTACAGGGAAGGAATACTTGAATATTTAGTATAGAGTGAAGATAATTAGTCTTTTCTGTGCAATAATATATGTAAGCTTTTCATTATAAATTTGCCTCTGAGTGGATGAAATAAAGTAGTAATTTTTCTGGAAAAACATAATTTTGAAGAAATCAAGCCAGTTAATAATTTGGGGCTGAAATAGACTAATAGTTTCTTAGAAGTAGCGGGAACTATATAACTTGCAATGCTGGAGTGGTTAAACATATTTTGAATAAAAATCAATTTTTGACCCTGAAGCACAACTTTAATGCATCAAAAACAGATAAACAGAAGTAACTTCAAATAAATTAAAATAAGTCCAAAAGTTTTCAAGTGTATTCAAACAAATGAAGATACTTTTTTTTGTATTGAATAAAATGATACAAATTGATGGGAAATAAAAATTTCTGTCTTTCTATAGAATTGTATATCACTATGAATGGAGCCAACTGATTTTTTTTTAGTTGAACCAAAAGGATGTGCTACTGAACTGGGTTTTTGCTGTTAAACTAACTGCTGTTGAGGGGTTTTTGTGAAGTCACAATGTTTTCATGATGGTCATGAAGGTACAAATATGCCTTGAAGCATAGAATTCTACCGAACGATTATTTACTGATGCCGAGTGTAGATTGTGTGAGGTAAAAATCATGCATGAGGATTATGGTAGACCTAACACTGGTGATGATGAGTGGACACACCTCCCTGTCCTTGAAGAGTTTGTAGCATGGATAGGAAAGCTGTTGCTCCTTGTGTAGACAGGACAGTGGAACTCCAAAGCACTCCTGAGTGAGGTCCATGAGGTCTGTGGAGGCTCTGCGAGTGCAGAGTTTTTTGCTTTTCTTAATTACCTAACTGGAAAGTTATTAAAAAACCCCTCACTGCAGTTGGTGCTCGTGGCAGCACAGCAGTAATGGCAAGCCATCAGCTGTTGCTTCCTCTGCAACAGCATCTCCAGGCTGCAAGGCTTTGTGCTTGCCTGCCTCCTCCCCTAGTATTTCATGTCCCTCTGTAAGACAAAGACAGTCTCTGAACCTTTTTCTGCTGCTCAGGTTTTCTGAACTTCATATCTTCATTGCCCTCTTCTGCACATTCTTTGGTTTGGCCACCCCAAACACCCTTTCTCTATTTTTTCCCCCCACAAAACTGCTCTCTAGCCTGTTACTCCTTACTTATGTTAGTGGTAGAATACGACACTCTTGATATTTAATCTTGTAATAAAGAAATGAGAAAACTGTCTCAAATCATGGAAAATTGCTAGATGTAATCACTTTTTTGTTTGTGGGTTTTTTTTGTTATTGTTTTGATTTTGTTTAAACACTGCCCATAATAAATGTGTGTTAGAAAAAGCTTCAGACTGAAAAATGCTTTAGCAAAATACACAAAATCCATCTTTCCGGCTAGGGATGGGCATGTTAACAAGTTTTGCTGCGGGTCTGGAGAGATCCCATGGCTGCATTAGCGTGACATTGATGCCCTGCTGTTCGTACTGTCCTTTGTCAGAGCGAACGCCCAAAGTCCTGTTTGGTTTTTGGTCAGTAAATATACTGGCAGTGCTTTTTTTCATGGATTATGGTGATAACTGCGATGGCCAAATTAGGCTTCTGGCAGTATAGTCTCCCCTTTGGCCCTAACCGCTACTGATAAAACTTTGCAAATACAGCTCCTAAGCTGGCAGGCTGGTTTTCTTCAGCTGGAGGGTGAGACCTTCTAAGAGCTTTTGCTCTCCCTGAGGTTTATTGCAAAATGAGAATGTTCGCTTTGTTTCTGGCATCAACTCGGGTTTGTAAACTTTGTTAACCAAAGAAAAAACGAGTTCATATTCCAAAATACTTGGAATCTGGTTGTTGACTTTTGGATACAGAGGGCTGTTGCTCTCACTCAGCACAGTTATGCCTTTAAACTTCCAGATGATCCCTGTACACATTTTGTTGTTTATTCTCTTTTCTGTCAGAGGGCTTGTTCCTGGAAAATCGAACGTGAGCACAGTTTCCAAATTGTGCTGAGGGTGATGTGTTCTCTTTTGCTGTGAGAGTGTTAAAGTGGGATGGATAGTGGATGTTTTGCACGTTACTGATTTTTTAGCACTACAGATGGGAATGTTTGAATTGCCAAAGACTATGAATGGATGGGGTTCATACTTAGAGAGGGAGACTGGCAGGTAGGACTTGGGTGGGGGGTTCAGCTGGGAGCTTCTGCCTGTAGGGCAAGTGGGAAGGGGTGTTTGCTGGGAGGGGCTGCAGCAGGCAATACTTGCCAGTAGTGATATCCTGACCTTCACCCACTCTCCTTGGTGCAGCTTGCCCCCTTGTCCTGCAGCCTGTCTCCTCTTGGACATTACAGCTTCTTTCTTCCTTTAGAGTTGACCTTGGCTACACACATGCTCGAAGGTAAGCTGTCTTTCAACAGCCTGCTTCTTTACCTTGGCTGGGCTCCCAATCCAGGTACTGGATTATTTTATCTTTTAATTGTTATTTTCTCTGTTTGGGGGGCATCGGAAGGACAGAAGGCAGTCCTGGATCGTAAGGACTGGGTTTCAGTTACTTGGAAGGTGGGGCTGTTCAGTATTGAGGAATAAGGTTTTTTTCTTTTTACAGCATTAATCAATTTGCATTCCATTTTCACCATGACAGCTCAGATATAATTACTTTGCAACCACGGGTTATTTAGATGAGTACTGTATAGTGAAGTGAACTTTTTAACCTCCAAAATTAAACACATGGAAAAAGTTAATGCTAGTATATTTAATTAAAAATTTGCAAACCAGGCAAAAAGGAAGAGTGTACACAAAAGCAATGTTACCCTTTATGTACAAGCTAATCGAGGAAAGTCTAGTGTCTTTTTGAGGGCTTATGAGTATGAGCTTCTGCTACAGACAATTGACTGTAATAAGGGGATTGATTTTAAAGAAGGGCACAGTCCACTTGAATGTTATGAAGTTCAGTAAAGTTCAAGTGTCTTGATGCGGTTGTAGCCTCCCGTTTCTGGTTGCTTAGGCTTATTTCTTGGTAATTTCGTCTCCAGAGGGTCAAGGGGCCTGAAAAGAAGTGTATGCATATAGCAAGGTAGGTTCTGTCTGGTTTACTCCTATATACCTCTGTGTCTGTTTAACACCTTGCTAGAACTAGATCTTGCACATGGTACTATAAAATGCCTGAAAGCATTTCATTTTTAAAGAGATGCAAGTATACCTTTCTCTTGCTTTTAGTTGAAGTTTATAACCTTAACCATTTCCTACAGAATTTTGCAAATGTGAATCCTGAAGGTTGTGGCCCCAGAAGAAATAAGAGAGTTCATTTTTATGCACAGTTTTAAGCCAAATTCACGAATGTTGAATGCCTGTGGTACGCCTGGCAAGTCAAGTAACTTCTTAATACAATCCCATTCACTGTCTTTGGTGCATGAACATCTAAAACATAAAAAGTAGAAGCAGCATCTTTCTCTGCATCTTCTTTCTCAACCCGGGAGCAAGTCAATTTGCATGTTGTTGTACTAGTTGCTCTCTTTATGTGGACACTGCTTAAGTCCCGATCCTGCAATGAAATTTCTAAGCATAAGCCACTGTTAAAAATCCCTGATGCAGTATGAGAAGGCATGCATGTCTCTTAAAAGGGCTCTTTTCATGTCTGGGCGGTACTGAGAGAAAGCAACAAGGCATGTTTTAGCATGGAAATGTTGAACAGCCCGTTCCAAGTGCAAAGAAGGGACAGGAAGTTCTTGGTAGTAAAACTGCTGTGTAGGTCTGAGTCATACTTGTTTATATCTAAAAAATTAGTTTTCTTGATAAAATAAATAGCAGTTGTGTTTGCTTGCTGGAATTCTCTTCATTAAATTGTTATTTTGGAAGAAAGAATGTGCTCCTGGTTATTAGGGTGTTATACAAATCTTACCAAAGTAGAGTATTTCGGAGTTAAACTGCTTTTAGAGGTGAAGAAATCATCTTGCCCTCTGCACTTTCTACTGTTTCTTTAAACAACAGTTAACCAACTCTCAACGCCACTTATCATTGGGAAAGATAGGAACAGCGAGCTAGGAAGCAGTTATTCTCTTTGCAATTTATAGGCATGTTCAAGGTGGTGATAAATGGCCTTTGTGAAAAAGAGAGACAATTATGTTTAATTGATTACAATAGAGGATTTTTTCCTTTTAATTGTACTACTTAGGATGTTTTCCTCCTTAAAGAGACTGATATATTCATTTTCATGTTTTTTACATGTCTAGTGCAAATGCTAACAGTATTCCGGAGCCTTCCCCTCTCAGATGGAATGGTGCCATTTATCTCCTTGTCACCTATGGCTCATATTATTTCATGCAAGCCCAAATCATTCATGTCCCGATTAACCAAAGCAGAGGTCTGGCTACTTACTGTGCAGAAAAACGACGTCAGCAGTGAATAGGCTGCCTTTGTGGTTTAAGTTGAATGCAGCTACAATGATGCAGTGATATTTCTGTGTTTGTATATCTTGCATGCTTTGTAATGATCAAAATATCATGACAACTTTTTCGAAAGTATAGCCTTAATGAATCTGTTTCCAATGTTTGTATCTACTGGAAGATGGAAATGTGAGGGGAAGCAGTTATTGAGAAAGAGAAAAATGACTCATCAGAAATATTTGTTGTCTTTTCTTTCCTATATTTTAACTATTTCCATCATAAACTGTGGAGTGATCAATATCTGTCTGAATAGGATTGAGGATGTGAGATAGCTCTCAGAAGGTGAAATATTTTACCGTTTTTAACCACCTTCCTTCCTTTGCAACATTTAGATATGCTAAAGGCTGACAAAGTTTAGTAACTTTCAAGGATGTTGTCTAGTTTACTCTTTATTTATGATATCCTGCTTTTTTTAAGAAAAAAAAAAAAAAGAAGGAAAATGGACAAACAAGTTTTTGTCTCACTTCTGAAATGGCTAGCATGAATGTATATATCCCACACTAGATGGTGAAGATGAACTCCTCGGACTATTAGAGTTGCTCTCCTTAAAGAAATATCTGCACTGCACTTCCTGAAGCAGCACTTAGGTTTGCTAACATTGCTCTGGAACCATATGGAGGTTCTTCCAATACATGAATGGATTCCCAGAACTCTTGCTTTGTAAATAAGGTCTGTTCCCGGTGACTCCTAATTGATAGACAGTTAATGTAATATCTGCTGGCTAGTGCTGGCCACTCCTAAAGGACTTCTTTGAAATTCATTTATTGATTGCTGCAATCTATTTAGGCCAACATTAATTTGGCCTCCATTTTCTAATAATTTTTTTTATGGAGTGAGTGAGATTAAAGTCTCAAACCCCTTCATAGAATCATAAGGTTCCAAGAGACCTCTCAGATCGAGTCCAACGTACCTGTCTCCCTACTAAACCATACTCCTAAGAAACTCATCTACCTGTCTTTTAAACACCTCCAGGGATGGCGACTCCACCACCTCCCTGGGCAACTGTTCCAATCCCTAATCACTCTCTCTGTGAAGAAATTCTTCCCAATGTCCAATCTAAACCTTCCCTTGGTGCAACTTGCAGCCATTTCCTCTCATCCTATCACTTGTCACTCGGGAGAAGAAACCAGCACTCACCCCGTCACACCCTCCTTTCAGGTAGTTGTAGACAGTGATGAGGTCTTCCCTCAGCCTCCTCTTCTCCAGGCTAAACAATCCCAGTTCCCTCAGTCTCTCCTCATGGGGCTTATTCTCCAGCCCCCTCACCAGCCTCGTTGCCTTATCTGCACACATTCCAGCCCCTCAGTGTCCTTCTTGTAGTGAGGGGCCCAAAACTGAACCCAGCACTCGAGGTGCGGCCTCACCAGTGCTGAGTATGGGGGCACAATCACCTCCCTGGTCCTGCTGGCCACGCTGTGTCTGACACAGGCCAAGATGCCACTGGCCCTCTTGGCCACCTGGGCCACTGCTGGCTCATGTTCAGCCGCTGTCAACCAACACCCCCAGGTCCTTCTCTGCCAGGCAGCTCTCCAGCCACTCTTCCCCAAGTCTGTAACGCTGCACGGGGTTGTTGTGTCCCAAATGGAGGACTCTGCCCTTGGCCTTGTTGAACCTCATCCCGTTGGTCTCAGCCCATCAATCCAGCCTGTCCAGATCCCTCTGCAGAGCCTCCCTTCCTTCAAGCAGATCCACACTTGCACCCAGCTTGGTGTCATCCACAAACCTGCTAAGGGTGCACTCAATCCCTTCATCAAGATCATTGATAAAGATGTTGAACAGGACTGGACCCAGCACTGAACCCTGGGGAACACCGCTCGTTACCGGTTTCCAACTGGATTTAATTCCATTTACCACAACCCTTTGGGCCCGGCCATCCAGCCTGTCCACGCCAATGGCTGCCAGTTTCTCCAGCAGGATACTGTGAGAAACGGTGTCAAAGGCTTTACTGAAGTCCAGGTACACCACATCCACAGCCTTTTCCTTGTCCACTAAACAGGTAACCTTGTCATAGAAGGAGATAGATTGGTCTGGCAGGAGCTGCCTTTGGTGAACCCATGTTGACTGGGCCTGATCACCCGATTGTCCCACGTGTGCTGTATGATGGCACTCAAGACGATCTGCTCCATGACCTTCTCCGGTACCAAGGTCAGACTGACAGGCCTGTAGTTCCCTGGATCCTCCCTCCGACCCTTCTTGTAAATGGGTGTAACATTTGCCAACCTCCAGTCTAGCGGCACTTCCCCAGTCAGCCAGGACTGCTGGTAGGTGAGGGAAAGGGGTTTGGCAAGGACCTCTGCCAGTTCCCTTAATACTCTCGGATGGATCCCATTTGGCCCCATGGATTTGTGTATGTCTAATTGGCCCTTGCCTGCCTCTTTATTTGTAAATAATTTTGTGGTTTTGATCTTACATGTGATTATGGCCCCAGGAATTACATAGATATTAAATAAATGTAATTTTCTGTCCAGGTTGACCACAGGCTGTCCAGAAATAGAGACAATTTCCCTAACTCGCTGGATCATCCATTGTTTATTAACTGATTGTTGTTTATTTACCTGTGGAGAAAATTAGGTTGAGTTGTAAGACTGAGATGACATTCCCCTCTGTTGTTCTCGGAGTCATTAGTACTTTATATTTGCACAGTGCTGTACAGACATGACGCCATGAACCCTTGCCCCACAATGCAAACCGTAGCCAGCTCTGCTGCTGCCTACAGAAGAGGTGGGAATTGTGCCTTGGGCACAATTGCCTTTAGTATTCTCTTAGAAGTCAGAGATTTGATTTGATTTGATTTGATTTGATTTGGTTGCTGTTATCAGAGAATGGATAATGTTAGACATAAGTTGTCCAGCGGTGATGTTCACCTCATGTTTTTCCATTCCCTGTCTACCTTTGCATGCACTTCAGTAGCTGGATTTTTAGTGTTGAATTACTTAAGTGTTGGAAAGTAATCAGCTTTTGAAGGGATATCTCTTTTTGTTTTCACTTTGTGTATTTTTACTTCAAAATAGATGTAGTTATCATTTTATATGCCTTGCACTATACACTTTAGGAATGATCATAAGACTTCTTACAAATGACTTGAAAAATGATAGTCCCAAAGAGAACGCATCAAAAAGAATTAATTGTTCTTACTAAATATTTAATTAATAAATCATTATTATTATCTCTTTATTGTTGGGTTTTGTTTGCTTTGTGCTTCTGACTGCATTTTAGGATCATTTTTAATATGCACTGCACAGTTTCATCTAGCACTTCACCAAAAAGAGACAATTACAGTATAGAAAAATAGGAAAAACAGCTATAGATATTTTACCTTAAGTTTAAATAACAATTTTTAGTGAACTAAATTCTGATTTTACTGCATCTGCCTTAAGAAGGGCACGTTTGTGCTGCCTTGTTCACTCTGCACATCTGAGCTTTATTTCAGCAGGACAATTGTACTCTTGATCTTTTGTTTCAAGTTTATGAACTAGTTGGAATAATCTGCCAGTCTTGGATCTGAAATGGACACAGGATTAGAGTGGTTCAATTTTTATAGCTCAGCATGCACTTTACAAGGAACTAATCCAGCCAGTGGATTAAATGTTGTCACTGTTCTGAGGGACAAGAGGTGCAATAAAATAATCCATCCTGCAGCAGGTTAATTACAAATTAAACATCAGTATAGTATAGAAGTCTTGTCCTAGCATATGTAGTCATAAAGAAAGTGGAACGAATTGCACAACACGCTTTTATTTTTCCATTACTCTGTACAAATAATAACCGTTAGTAAGCATTTCTTTCCCAGCTGTGATTATAGACTAATATATTAGTCTGCAATATGTCTGGTGAGAAATGTGATTAATAAAAAATTCCCTCCTTTACAGAAAAGTACTTCAAATATAATAGAAAATTATAAGCATTTTGTAGCTCTTTGAACATTCAGTGGTACAGAGAAAAAAAAAAATTGAGCTTACAGATTTTATAGACTCTTAAAAGGCTTGTGATTTTTCTCATTTTCACAGTTTTGCATTCTGCATATTCTGTCGTCTGTGGTTCCCACCATGCTCTCTTATGGACCTCCAGAGTTTGGGTCTTTGTTAATAGTTTCTGTTTATTAATGAGACTGCATTTCTGATGAAAATGGTTTGACAGCTCGTGTGATTGACAGTATTCAGCTGATAGAGAAACTCAGCATTTTTCTTAAGATGGTAAAAATTAGTTTTGTCTCTTCTGTACCCCATCACTTCACTAGGATTCCCTCATGACTGCACTATAGGATTTTGCTCGTTTTAAGCAGGGCCAGGCAGTGCTGTCCAGTTGTGCATCTTTTACCAGGAATATTTTCAACAAGTGCTTTTGCTGAACACCAGCTCTTGGTTTTCATCCTTATGTCCTTTCTGCATGGGACCCTCCTTGGATGATGTATTTTTGAGGAGCAGCAGAATTATCGGGAGTGATGCCAGGGAGAGGGAAGGCACAGCCTCATCATTCCTGCTGCAGTACCACAGCCCCTTAAAACCGACATGGCAGCATTTGTCTGAGACCAGTGTCTCCATCAGCTGGGTATGGCTGGCTGGGAGCTAAGTGGTGATAACTTAAGCATGCCCAGGACTATTCCCAGCGTTGGGACTAGCTGGTGCAAAATGACCCTCCTTTTTACTATCAAATTGTTTTGCTTTTAAGTTGTACTTGAGAATTGTTTTTAACCATGCTGCTTGACTCAAGGAGGTGGTCTGCCAGACATCATGGTGACAGTTAACTGTAGAGATTACCAAATTTCATGGGAACTGGATGAATGCTCTTCTAGGATCAATGTGCCTGTCAACATTCCAGTGCGCTGTTTGGGTTAGAAATAGCGTAGATGGGAAGATGTGATACTAGTCCTTCTTGTCTTCCTCTGCCTTTCCATATGGAGATCAGCATGGCTTCAGCAAGCCAGTGGTCAACACATGGACTGGCATGTCACAAGACTGTGACATTTTCACTGAAAAACAGTAATCATCATGAGTATGGAGGAGTGGTGGATGCTAAAGCCAAATTGGCAAAGGATTTTGAACAGAAGGGATGCCTTGACTCAGTGGAGATCTAAACTGCATAGCAGAAAACAGCATTTTAGTTTCCATTCCTTTTCCTAAGCAGATATTCTGCTAAATTTTGTGACTTTTAAGGATGCCTGGCTAATTTCTTAAAGAAAGAGAGTAACACTGAAAAAGTCTAGAGAGATAAGGAAAACTCTCGCTGCTGGTGACATGCAGTGTAATGGGGACTTTCTTGCAGCCACTCCAAGGTGGATTTTGGTACAGTGAGTTCACTGGGCAGTGCACACCACTTCATACTGAGGATTTTTTTCCTTCTAATTTTTTTATGAAATTCCCACTATGATTTAATCTATGGGGCAGGAAGTTAAGCAGGTTAAATAGAAAAATCTTCAGATTTCTAGTGGCATCTTGACAGTGAGTCGTTGAACTTGAGCATCTTGATTTTCTGGTATCTGTAAGAAGCTATGAAAAGAAAATTAATGTTTTATGGACACTGCAAGTGTCTATGTTGAAATTATTTAAGTTGATGTAAATCCACTGAGTAAATCCACTGATCATCTGTAAGAGATATGATTTTTTTTCCCCTTGGTTTATGTATAATTTGACCTCTAAAATTTTTTTCTTTTCCTTAAACCTGGAGGGGAGCCACAGCTAAACAGTGTTAGGTAGAATGTACTTTAGAAACATCTGTGTGGCTGCTTGTTGTGTTTTGCTCACATACTTAGAGTACGAGTTTTCTTGCGTTATAACTTGTGATTGTCTAAGCATTTTCACCTAATACCTAATTTCACCTGATTTTCACCCTGTTCCTTAAGATACCGTTCCTTGATCCCATCTACACTCTTCCTCTTGATGAAATTAAGAATTCCAAATTTATAAAATCCTGTCTAGATTCCTTTTACAGAAATCGCAAGTGTCCTGCACTCCGTACTTATTTTTCTCTATTGCTGAATCATAGCTTAGTGTGCTTTTAAAAAGTATTTCCATCTACACAGGACTTGTAAAGAATGTGATAATGATTCAAGAAGTTCCCTTTTTTAGTAACCTAGAAGTTATTTTAATGGTTACCTGCAGTTTTGTGAGTAAGATATTATACAACAATTTCATAATCACACGAAACTGTTGTTTCAATGGCTCTCCAATAGAGGTATCACCCAAAGGTTTTTTTTTGGGGGGGGGGTTGTGCTTATTATATTTTATAATTGGTTTCTGTTAGTATCAAACCACCAGGAGATCTCTCTCAGTACTATAATTAATCTCTAAATTTTACAGTTAGTCTTAGCAAGGTGTGCTTTCACAAAACCTCATCTCTAACAGAGAGATGCTTTGTATCATATATTGGTGCTGTGCTGCTGTTTTGGCACTTGATGCAGTTACATGTTCAAATGGGAATACCTAGTGCATGCATCACTTCAGCTTTTGATTACTAGCAGTATGTCACCGGGCAGTGCTTACATCTATAGTTATATGTCACTTCACATAGTTTGACGTGCTCCTCTCCATCTTAAAAAAATGGAAATTGCTTTATCTTATAATGGACCTTTTATAATATTATTACTTATAATCATAGTGGAACTTTATCTTAAACCACTGTGAATGCTAGCTTTGACTTTGTTTTTTCTCCATAATGAAACAACTGTACCATTTTGGTGGTTAATTTTCTCAACAATGACATAATAGATTATCTCAGCCTCACTGAAAGTTCAATAGTGTTACATTTACATTTCTGCATTAAAATATGTTTAAGCAATGTAATATTTGCTCTTGTTCACGTTATATAATTTGCTTCCAGTGCATAGTTTTCTGTATATGCCTTTCCTAACAAGTCCTAGAAGATCCTATGTCCCTGCAGAAAAGTTTGAATTAATAGAGCTGTGTAACTAGAGATGTTTTTCCTGGTCATATGGATTGATTTTTTTTTTTGAGTCTGTAATTATGGCAATACAGTCTGAGCCCCTTCAAAGCAAGGACTAGAGAAAACATAACCCAGAGGTCTTCCTGTTACACTTTTGATGAGTGGATTTTTTTTATGGCTGCAGTCTGTTAAACACCACATGTTCAGCAACCTTGGCGTGCTTAATCCTGTCAGGACGGGCAGGGCACAGGAGAAGAACAAGGTGCAGGTGAAGGAGCAGGTGGTTCAATGTGACACAAAAAGCAAAAAGCCATAGCCGATTCAGTATCTAGATAAGCCAATGTCCACTTGGGTGAATACTCAGTGCTGCAGGCAAATAAACATTTGAGCTTTGGAATATCACCACTCCTGACACACAGGAAACATTGCCAATAACCATGATAAATTGTTTCATGTTGGTTTATTTTTTTAAGGTAAGACCATTTTATTCTGTAATTTATCAGACTCTTTTCCTTATATTTTATTACATTCAATTCTGATAGCTTCCTGAGTTAGAACTGATACTTGTAGATTTTGCAAACTCATTTACTGTGAGGGAGATGAAAGTCATGTGCACCTATGCCAAGTGACCATCTTCAAGTCTTGTTTCCTGAAGCAGAAGTGCAAAGGGTATGTTCATTTTTTATTAAGAAGATGCAAAACTTATCATTAGATCTTTTTCTGAATGGTGGGTGTGTTGTTCTTTCATTCCTATATCAACTTGGTTTGTTTAAACTTGACACTCATGTAAAATATGTAAGCGTATGTATTAGAGAAAATAAGGGAAATTCTTCAGTCTTCACTGAAGATTCACTTTTGTGAATTCTTCAATCTTCACTTAAGACTTTTGTACAAAGTTTTTTATTTTGCTGTATTTCTCCATTATAAATTCAACTGAGTAGGGATCTGGTCACAACACATTTGCCCTCTAGTGTAAACCTAATGGTTTCAGGCTTCTTGTACAGTTAAAGCCAAATTCAATATCTGATGATGCCTTGAAAGATAGCAGTACTCCTTAAATGACCCCTGTGTTCACATTAGCCACAGTTTCAAGAACCTGTTTGACTTTCCCAGTAAAGAAGGCCCCTGTGCTGCTACAGCCATAAGCGCCACACAGACTGTTGAAGAGGCTGGTAACTTCTCCTGGCAGCGAGATAACTGCTTTTGAGTGCTCATAGTTCATTTAATTAGAAGGCAGATTTTCAGGAAATACAATTGACTCTGCATATAAGGCATAGTTAATAGTGTTTCTTCTTGCAAAACCTTGATTTCGCTATGTGATGCATTTCTGCAAGTGCAGTTGCATAAAGATTGGTGGTCTGAGCTGTCCCATTAACACTTTAGGCAGACCTAACTTGGGAGTACCAGGAGCAAGACGTAAGAATTGCTGGATAAAATCTCAAGCCTAGAGTAAACAAGTACCGAGTATACCTCTGAGGAGTTGGGCTGCAATAAAACAAACGATTGTGATGGCAGTATTTGAGCAGTGAGGGAGCATCTTCATACAACATTCAGCTCAGTTTTCACCCACAGCTGTGCAGGAACCGTGTGTAAACACGATTAATGTCTGCTGATGTTGTCATGTCTTTTTAGGATTCCCATTGTATAGATAGGAAAGGATCTGATTTCTCCAAACCATCAACTCTCGGCACTGAAATTCTTAAATTGTGGTTCATGAAACATCCAAATTCTTTAGTAAAAGTGCCAGTTGACCTTTTTTAAATTATTTTTAGTTTTTTTACAGAGTAAATGCTGCTAGGCTGGCCACTTAGTGTGAATAATCTTTTCTTCCTCCAGGTGATGTGTAAAGAAAGCTTTCTTCTGCATCTCTCTTGCTGTGTGTAATACAACAGTGCATAGGAGTGAAGTGATGTTTATCGTGATTTTCTGTATATTTCACAGCTGCATGTCAGTCATGTGGCATTAACTTATTAATGTTGCTCATAAATCTCTCCAGAAAAGCGAATGTAAGAAAACTGTAAGAAAAGAATGACCTTTTACAGTTTTAGCTGATGGATCCTAACTTGGGAAGGACACAGGTAGCGGGTTGGTGTTAGCTTTGGCAATAGGCTTCTTTGTAGCTGTGGATGTTAATTAAAGTTTTAAGAGCCTGAGGGATTACTTGAACATCGTGCAATTATCTTGGCGTTGAGGAATTTTGTATGTTTATTTTTAAAGACCATCTTTCCTTCGCTTCTTTTTAGGACTGGAATGAAAGAATAAATTGTGAAAGTTTCTAATATTATATTTCTTCATTAAATATCTGTTATGGTAAAGGACCTCTTATTGGTGCTCAGATTAGAAATTATATTCAGAATATTGTTCCTGTTGCTGTTCCCTGCCGACTTTCTCCATCTGGTAATATTACTGTTTAGAAAGTGATAATGTATGCATGTAACAATTGTAAAAGCCCAAAATGGGTAATCTGATTGTGATACTGAAACAATAGTAGTCAAGCACTCCTCTCTGCGGTTGCCAGCTTTAAATTATCATCATTGTTGTAAATCGTGTGAGGGGATTGTGGGAAACAGCTTTCAGCTTTTCATTTTTCTCTCCGGTGATCTAACAGAGAAGAACTCACAGCAATCTAAGAGACTGCAGTGGTGCTTTACAGATCATTACTCTCAGCATTCCAGGGGAATAAGAATGGGAAGAAGGTGCCTGAATATTGCAGTATCTTTGGGATTATAGTGCTTCTTACTACACAGATTCACAGCTAATAACTGAGTCCACCTGGACTGCATAAGGATGCCCCGGCAGTTTTCTGTGTTAGGAACTATGCATGTGTTACACAGCATAATAAGCTCATCGGTACCAGAAATGAGAAAAACATTTTCTGTGTGCTCATTGCTATATGAGAGATGTTTCTCCTTTTTACCTTTAAAAAGTAGAATCCAACTCCAGCAACTAATGTATGTTGTGAGCTTGTTAAGTACATGTGTATACCATCATACCATCATCTGCAGAGCAGAACCCCAGAGCTACCTGTATAAACACTTTGGGCCATCAGGAGGGGAAAGTATTGCACTCTAAAGAATTCAAGCAGTGTATAGAGGGAAATATTTTTTTTAATTTAAAAATGAAGTGTTAATAACTGATTTTCAACCTTTTTATTTTATGCTTCAGACATTGTCCCTGGTGTTGTCACTAAGGCACAGGCTCTTCCCTGAAAGCCTTGTGCCTGGTGTAGATACTCTGCACTTGCTGTATGGTGACTTTGGGACCCTTATGTTGCTTCCTGGGGCTCGTTTATTCCTCAGGTGCTTAGCAAAGTGGCACCAAAAATAACAAGTTCTTGATTAATGACTTCAGAGCTAAGAAAAGGAAAGAATTCAGTTGGTAAGTGGCTGCATTGCTGACTCAACATATACCCCTACTACATTGTTTTCCCTGTCTAAAATCATTATTCCTGCAGCTGAAGCACCTGGTGTTTGGGTTAGTGTCTCTATTAAGAGTTTTAAGACATGGCTAGTGCTTACCACTACCCTGATCCTTCCCATGGTATTTGTAGTACTTGAGTGCATCATATGGCTATGATGTGTATGTATGAGAGTTGGGATTTCTGAGATGTCAGTGTCTACATCTGTCACAAATATGGGAGATATTATTTATATTAGCTGTTTGTGCTTAAACAAAGTACAAGCAGTGGTAAAATCCCTTATGATAGGCCTGACTTACTGTTATTTTGACATCAAATAAAAGTAATAAAGTTAACTTCTAATAAAGAACTCTGTATTTCAGGTAGAGACTTCAAATTTATAGTGTCTCTAGTAAGATGCCAACCAAATTTGCTGTGGTGTTCTTTTGTGCTCCCATGGTAATAAAAAAACCCAACAAACATTTGTGCTTCAGTTATATGAAATCTTTTGCTAAAAAGGAGATCAGAGGCTTATGAACTCTAACTTGCAAACTTTGTGATTTCTATAGCTGTACGAGCTGTTCAACAAATTTATTTTCTGCAAGAATTTTCTTTAAAAAAATAATTAGGAATTGCTTGCAACATCTGAAAAAAAAGGAGGCATGATTAAAATTAATCTTATTCGGCCTTTAAATGTTATTGTTTATTTTCAGGTGTCCTTTAGCCTTTTAAAATTATATTTGCGTCAAATTCTAGGTATAAAATATGTCTTTAAACAAACCATTGCCTTTATTATTTAACATTGGAGTTGGTACTAAGCTGAGAAGGAACAAAAAAAAGCTTTTTGCAGACATTTTGACATCTCAATTCTGTAAAATTCAGTTTTAATTTACAGTTATTGCCAACTTATCTCAAACTGTATTTGTATGGCAAGAGAGATGGATTTGGAGTAAGAGGTAGGGAAAGCAGCATCCTCAGTGAGCAGGTTTCACATATCAGTGAAGCTGGTGTTTCGGGGTGAGATATCCAAATATAAGGGAGGAAGAGGGAACACTGTGAGTGAAGAAGTGAGAAGCTACATGGAAGCAGTTACAGAAAATAAGATTTCAGGAATGCAGTCAGAAGAGTGAGTGAAGGAGACTAAGAGTAAGAGTTAAGAGTATGAACTCCTTTTGAAAGGAGGGCCATGATGAAAAATGAGGGACATGATGAAGAATGATAGAATCGTTAAGGTTGGGAAAGATATCTGAGATCATCCAGTCCAACTGTCAGTCCAACATCACCATGCCTACTAAACCATGTCCCTAAGCACCACATCTACATGGTTTTTTTAATACCTCCATGGATGATGACTCCACCACTTCTCTGAGCAGCCTGTTCCAATGCTTCACCACTATTTCAGTAATATGCAGTCTGAACCTCCCCTGGTACAACTTGCAGCCATTTCCTCTCATCATATCACTTGTTACTTGGGAGGACACCTGCACCCACCTCACTGCAGCATGAGATAGTTGTAGAAAGAGATAAAGTCTCCACTCAGCCTTCTCTTCTGCAGACTAAACAACCCCAGTTCTCTCAGCTACTCCTTGTAGGACTTGTGCTCCAGACCCTTCACCAGCTTTTTTGTTCTTCTCTGGACACAATCCAGCCCCTCTGGAATGTCTTTCCAATAGTGAAGGACCCAAAACTGAACACAGTATTCCAGGTGTGGCTTCACCAGTGCCAGCTACAGGCAGACATTCCCTTCCCTGGTCCTGCTGGCCACAACATTCTTGATACAAGCCAAGACGTGACTTACCTTTCTGGCCACCTGGGCACACTGCTGGCTCATGTTTAGCCGCTGTCAACCAACAGCCGCAGCTCCTTTTCCTCCAGGCAGCTCTCCAGCCACTCTTCCCCAAGCCCATAACACTGCTTGGGGTTCCTGTGACAAGACCAAGTGCAGGACCTGTCTCTTGGTCTTGTTGAACCTCATCCAGGTGCCTTTGGCCCATCAATCCAGCCTGCCCAGATCCCTCTGCAGAGTCTTCCTACCCTCAAGTAGATAAAGACTCCTGCCTAACTTGGTGTCTTCTACAAACTTACTGAGGTTGCTCTTAGTTCCCTCAAGATATGTAACTACCTGCCAATCTTGACATATCCTGTAGTCATTGTGGCAGCTGGGATGTACTGAAGGAGCGTGTCTGTAGTACACTTAGGAAAAATGAGGATGGGCTGTTAGCGTGGTGCTTGAAAATTGCCCGCCTGTGTTAATTTTCAAACAAATGAATTTCTTTGTCGAGGTGAAACTCTTCTGATTTCTACTGATGGTCTTCACTTCAGCTGTAGTTACAGGAATGAGTTGCTTCTGGCAGGAAAAATCTCATTCTGCTTCATTATTCTGTGAATTGGCTCTCACAGGTGGATGGCTACAACTGATTAGATATCTGTGCCAGGCTCTTTAGAGCAGGCTGATACTCGGAAACAACAGATTTATGGCACAGGAACTGCAGCTTCCCTTGGTATTTGTGTCTGATTTTATGTGATGATTTTGTGTTTGGAGAAAACCACTCATTGCAGTGAGAAGCACTCTTCAGCTTCTCAACCTGAGTTACTGGAGAAAGTTTCTTTCTTTTTTTAGATCTCTTAATAATCAGCTACGAGAGTAAGAAACATTTCATAAAGAGTCAAATGATTGATTGCTCAAAAATTACAAGTCGTAAAATTAACAGTGTCCTAATATCAACACATGGTCTGAGAATTTAGTGCTACTTTAGAAGGAGACCAAGGACTATGCAGAACACGTAAATTTTAGTTTATCTACAAATTTTTTCCAGGTCTGTGACCAAATACTGAAATGATACTTTTATCATTTTTCAATCTGACTGCGATATATTGTATAATTCACACTGCCCTGGCAGTCTAACTGCTGTCGACTGTTCTGATTATTATTTTTGGCAAGGCAAGGTAGCATACACCAGAGTTACGGGGAATAATTTCAATTGAAATTTGCTTGAAATACTTTTTTTTTTAAATAAGCAATGTTTCTTTTCAGTATAACTTATTTTTATCTGTATGTATCACTTCTTTTCATTCTGAGTTTGCTATTTTATTTTTTAAAATCATATCCAGGTTTTATTTCCAGAAAACTGACTTTATTTTTCTTTATGCCCAGTATAGGACTGCTTCCAGAAATAACAACTTGTCAGTAATCTTTTCAAAGACTCACATTGTAACTAAATGAAACATTTGATCCCTTAGTCTAGGTTCCTAAACACTGACAAGATAAATTAGAGCTTCATTAAATTAATCATTCAGTAATTAAAAAGGAAGATTCAGAAGAATGGCTGAGAAAAATTGATGTAGTATAAATGAACTCTGCATTAAGCTTACCATTAAACAGAAGAACAATGAATCATAAATCGCATCTGTGTAAATGTGCATGCTTTCTGTGGGGAGACAGCAATTATTATGCCTAGGAGCATTTGCTGCAGTATCCCACTCAGTTACTATCAGCATCAATTAGTCCACTATGATGAAAACTTCTGAAATGATCCAAGGTTAAAAAAAAAAGACCCAAATCTCTTTGCTGTAGGCTTTCCTGTTGTAAATGGTTTGGAGGCATTGATAACTTGCAGTTCCCTTTTATACAGAAGCAATTAAATTTACACGACATTGGTAAACATACCTTATAAATGCAAGAAAACTGCAAGTCCCTTCATTTTTTTTAATGATGTAATTTACCATCAAGTTATAAGTGTGTCATAAGGAAGTTATTAGAGATTATCTGATTTGGCATATGGTGATGTCTTCAGGGCTCCCTTGTGATATCTATGTACTGAAATGGGAAGAGGAAGCACTCTACATTTCATTTAAAGCGTTAAGTGAGTTTATCTGATTCTCTTTTGCAATTACTTGGCATTTCTGTCACGTACTATATAAGCAAACATGAGAGAATTGCTGAGAGGCACTTATATGTCTTATTACATAAGTGTAATCTGTAATATGTAAATATATATATGTAAATACTTAAGTGCATTTATATTCCTAATATAGTCTCTATTGGCTATAGGCTGGAAGCTGTCTGAATCCTACCATCAGTGGTGTTCCTGCCAACCCCTGAAAATAGGCCTCTGAATTCCTGAGTCTGATTTAAGGTTGTTGATGTAATATTTTTAGAAGAGAGAACAAGCCTAAATCAGTGCAGAAATAATTGGCTGAAAATGTGAATTGCACAATATACATGTTCTCACTTGGTGCCTCAGGGAAAACACGCTCTGGGAGGAATTCTCCACCCCACTCCTGTGTTCATGTTGACCACCCCACGCCCCACAAAAAAGGTTCCTGCCACAGATACATTCTGTTCCCAACTTAGCCACGTGTAAATAAACTTTCTTTTTTGATACTGATACTCCTATAGTTTGACTCCGTTTTGCATCAGGTGGGCAGCATCTTGCCTTGCACTTTTTCTGAAAAGTATCGAAAAGGCTTCAAGTTAAAGAGATGTTGTGGATGCCAAGTATACGTGAAAATCAGAAGCAAGACTTAAGAGAAAGTAAATGACAGCCATGACAAGAACTCAGAACTTGAAACATGTGCAATACAAACACATATCATGCGCATAGATCCCATAATTTAAACATATGCGTATGTGTAAACCCGTACAGTCTTAAGGAAGATGGATGGAAGGGTACGGATTAAATGCCCAGATTCCTCAGCTGCCTCACTATGATCAGCTTGCAGGGAGATATTCTGGAGCTGTCTTTTTTTTCTTGATTTGAGTATTAGCCAAAAGCAAATGAGGACTATTTTTAAAATAGAACTGAAGAAAAATATGAAAGGGACTATACAGTGTCATTGCTGTATAGGGGCCAAGGTTTGTGACATAGGAATCTCCTTTTTTCACAAGTGTTATAGACTGTCATGTATAATCTTTGAGAACGCTCTAGAGAAAATATTTTACTCTGAAATAAAAGTGCTGAGTGCCTTCCACTGAGAGCTTTAAAAGTTGGGGTTTTTTAATTTAGTAGTTTTTTTCTTTTAATTTCAGATTCAAATTTTGGAAACTGGTATGTGTGTGAAAGCATAAAAAAAAAAAGGAACACTGAAATCAACAAGAAATGTTTCTTCTTAAGCAATTTATAGAGTTTGGAAAAACACGATTAAAAGTCATAGTATATATGCATCCTTTGGCTTTGTTAAACAAACAGCTCTCTAACATTAGGGCTTTTTGTTATCCAAAATTCTGGACGAGAGCCAGAAGATAAATATATTTAGAGTATGAAAATATACAAAGTACATGTGTAGCTTGCAAATAAGTAATCCAGAAAATTAACAGATGGCAATTGTAAAAGCTGCAACTAAAATGTAAGTCTTAATGACTGGTTTTGCCTCTTATATGAGACCACAATAGTGATGATGAGCCATAAATAAGGTCAATATTTAATGTTATTAAATGTTTATTTTTAACACAATTATTACATTCACTCATACTCCAGCAGTATCCAAGGAGGCAAGTATCTCAGCATATTGCAGGAACGGCTGATGAGGCCTAAGTGAAAGAAGGGCCCGTGGCTGAGCATCTAGAGTGGGTGGAGGGGGTGCATTTTAGCCCTTCAGCTCAATGTGTGTATGCACCTCCCAGCTGTACTTTTAACTCTTTGCTAACTTCAGCATCTTCCATCTTGGCAAGCTTCTGCAAATCGCTTTCTTTAATGCTTCATCTATTCACACGCACTTTGTTAACAGCATCAGTCATGCTGACCTTGCAGCTTGGCACCCATAAGTGTAGTTTTTTGGCATTGCTCTGCATTGCCAGGTGATGTCCTGAGTCGGTGACTCTGCAAAAGAGCTCAGGAATCGCAGTTCAGTACTGCAAAGCTTAAAACCATCTAACTTCAAAAGTACAGGGAGAGGAGATGTTTTACTACATGATTTGGGGCATTCATGAAGAGTTTTATTTTCTTGTTGTATTGGGGAAATCTGACCCCGGCTAAACTGAAAGCGAACTTATAAGTGAACTTATACAATGATAAATATTAGCTTTCTGGGGAAATGGTGATGGAGTATTGAATGAGCGGTCATGAGGTAGGAAATGAAGTAGCTGTTTTGGGATATAAAAACAAACTGGGCTTTTTGGAATTGCTCTTGAGTGAAGAGAAGGTTGAGGAAAGGGGCACCATCTTAGTTCACAGGTAATGCTTTGTCTGAATGTGAACTATTTATGGAACTTGTAAGACCAGTCATTTAAGAATTAAGGTCATTTACAACGCTTAGCTAGCAGCTGCAACACTTAATGGCCAAATTGAACTCAAATGTAGCAGTGATGGAGAAAAGTAAATTTGGTGCTTTCCCCTAGATCTCCTTTCTCTGTCCTCGAGAATACTGTCCTAATGTGTGGGTTACAACATTTCCAAAAGTGGAGAGGAAATGAGAGCCGTGGAGGATTTAACTTTGCACAAGTTACATATTAAGGCATGAGTAAGCTTAAAATTAAATCTGTATCTCTGAATTTTAAGTCCTGTAATTTAAAACACTAAATCGTTCATCCACTCTGCTGGTTAGCCATGGGATTTTTTTTGTCCAGTAAATTTTGGTTTTATTTTTCTGGATTAACAGTTTGCTAGATTGTCCCATACATTATATTTTTTTCTTTTGACAAAATGCAGTGATTTTCTTGATATTCTGCATTTCCTTTAGAAAAATGTTTTCTTTTACCTTCTTATGGTCCCAGTTCCTTGAACCATTGTTTGGTTTTTTTATTCTTGCAGTAGTATTGGTCTTTCATGAAAATTAACAGCTTTGTTTTCCCATATCCTTTTATATTTTATTTGCATTTTTAAAAGTGTTTAGTCAAAAAGGAGTGTGAGATGGTGAGAGGAAGGGGAATCACATTATTCAAAAGCCAGACTTTCCCCTTCTGCAGAAAATCGTCTGGAGCTAGATGATCATAAGTCAACAATGGTAGTCTCTCATAAAAAGACAGATATAATAAAATATATAAAGCTGAAGGAGAGCTACGTAAAATAATCCTTTCAGTTTAGCTTTGATAAAGCCACAGATAGACTGTTATTTTAGACTTCAGCTAACTGGAGAAGGTCCAGATGAAAGCTGTAAGAATGATCAGTAATCCAGAAAATTTAGTTGAAAAATTTGTTTTGTTTCATCTAGGGAAGAAGGGCAGCGTAACCATTTTCAGATAGGTATAAGACTATGAAAAATCGTGTGGAATAACCTGTTCTTCCATAGTAGTAGAGGAGTTGAATTACATCAAGAGAGACGGGAGGTACCTACTAAAATAAGGTCCTAGTGGCAAGGGTAGTCATGTGCTGGGATAGATTGCCAAGGTAGGCTGCAAAATCTTTGCAGGTCTTCTTTGGTCTTTAGAAAAATCCCATAAGCAGAGATGAGAGTCAAACAAGAATTGATTGATATGGCTGTCAAGAGTAGGACTGGACCAGGTGACGTCTACAATCCTTGTCCAGCCGTATTATCTGTAGTTCTGTTACACAGGTCACCAACTACTTGTAACCAGTAATTTGTTTTGTTTGAAAAGCAAGTTGAAGTGATGGACGTTCTTTTTTTATCTCAGCCTCTAGTAAATTCCAGTTTTCACTTTATTTCAGCCTTGTAAAAGGTTTTTTTTTCCTTATTTCTATTCTTGATTCCTCAGTATATCTTCTACATCATTGAAAAGCAATCTGGCGTTTATAGCTTCTTCCAGATATCAGTTATTATAAGGTACATCTGAGTAACCCATTACATGTTTTTCTCAAGTAAACTGGTACTATTATCTTGATTATAAAAAGATGCCACAGACTTCAAGTAACGTTTTTAGGTCCTTGCTCCTTTGAAGTTTGTTAGTTTCCTACGTGTGGACATCAGAAGTGGCTACAGTAATCCAGTAATACATCTTTCTTCTCAGCTTATCCTTGGTATTTCGCTGTTAATTTATCAAGAAAATTTCCCTTTTAAATTAACTGATATGTCAACAACTGTTTCAGCTAGTAGAGTTCTGGATTTCCAGCTGTCTAGATCTCAAATATATAAACATTAACTAAACTGTTCTTCATAACATTCCTCCATCTCAAGTAGATAATTAACTGTAGCAGTGAATATGGTGTGTTTCACTTACGGAATTCTTTTTTCTGGATACCACAAGAGCCATTTTGTATGTCAAGTGAAATTGCTACGTACTTAGAAAGTTTGGAATTCTTGCCTGTTTGTATTCTTTGCAATGCTAATGTTTTCTTTTATAACCAAAAGAGGTGTATTAATTCCTGTATTTGGCCTCGGATTGCAGTGCAGACTTCCTGAGCTGTCCTGTCCACAGATTCACTTGTAAGCAGAAAACAGTGGAAAACAGAAAACATAAATTCAACCTTTCATCCTTACTAAGAGTGCCAAAACAAATATCAGTTATTACTGAGCTTAGTACTGCTAAGAAATTGTTCCGGTTATTCTTATGTGAAAGAGGCAAAGACAGCCAAATCTGTAATAAAATAAATGTGGTTCAAGGAAGTATTTAAAATATGAAGGGCAAGATTTATTGTTAAACTCTGAAGGACGTGAAGGGATTAAGAGAGGAAAAACAAGCTCTGATTTGGAACACGAGCATGACCCCTTGACCAGGGTATACTGGTGAGGAAAGTGGAAGAGTTACAGAAGGAAAACAGGTTTAAACCCTGAGCTCTATGAATAGAGGAAAAAAGTGAAAGATGATGGAATGTTCTGATGGGTTTTGTTAGTGTTTCCTTGAAAGAATTTTGGAAATTCCTATGCAGAGAAAAAAATTGATGATAGAATTTAAGGAGTGAGTTCATAGTGGTGAAAAGGTATTTCAGCTGAGGATTTGAAACCTCATTGTATTAGAGAAGTAGAGACTGAAGGTAAGAAGTTCAAACCTAAGAAAGTTAATGGAATTATCTTGGATTGGAAGGGACCCATAAGGATCAACAAGTCCAGCTCCCTCTCCCTACTCCTCACATGGCTACCTAAAACTAAACCATATGACTAACAGCATCAACCAGATACTTCTTGAGCTACACTGTGCTCAATGCACCCCTGGACACGGTTGGCCCTTTTGGCTGCCAGGGCACCCTACTGACTCATATTCAACTTACCATCAAATTGATAGAGTGAATTGATCAGTCTTTAAAAAGCATATGAAGATCACATTTTTATCTTCTGTTTGAGACAAATATTTTCAAATCAGGTTCAGGAGAAACCTTAGGAGCCTAAGCAAGTGCCATGTGTCACAACTGATGCAGACTGGAGAAACTAATAAAGCATATATTCAGATACAATCAGAATAAAATCAGACAAGTTATGGGTTGTCCTCCTGTGACCTTCGTTGTAAAGGAGTTGTTTAACTGGAAATGGAAAGAACTAAAATACAGAAGGAATCCAATACAGATAAAATTAAGATTTCTTAGGCCAAATTTTAAAGCACAAACACTCTGGAAACAGTTTATCACAGATGCGAGAGATCCTGTTATGCATTTGTTGGTAGCCCAGTGCAAAATCAGGGACAGAACTTCCAAACAATCTGTTAGGACTTATGAATCCAGATCACGTGTCTGCTTGGAAATAATCCACTCTTTCTCAATGGCACATGCAGTCATAGGGTGTCTCTAGTTTAACCTCTTTCTTCCAAAGGATGTAATTTTCAGTGTTCTCTTTTTGGTTCTGCTGCCAGTAACTTTTCAGTACCATCTCTAAACATTCAGAAGCATGGAATCAGAGGATTCTTGAGGTTGGAAAGGGATCTCTGGAGATCATCTAGTCCAACCTGCCTGCTCAGAATAGAGTTTCATGAATGCAGTTACCCTGATCTGTGTCCAGCTGGGTTTCAAATATCCCCAGAAATACAGGCTTCACTACATCTCTGAGCAACCTGTTCCATTGTTCAATCTCCTCTCCAGTGAAAGGAGTTGTTAGTGAAGGTATAATATTAAACAGTATTGAGCCTAGGCTACTTCAGTAGTGACTAACCTTCAGCTGGACTTCATGCCACTTATTGAAACCCTTTGAGCCTGGCATTTCAACCAGTTTTCAGTCCACTTCACTGTCCACTTTTGTAGTTTGTACTTCTTCAGTTTGTCAATGAAGATTTTACATGAGGCAGTGTCAAAAGCCCTTCTAATCTTTTTCCAGCACTTAGTTTTAGATGCTTATATGAAGACCAAAAGATCTTTGGCACAATTGGGTCCATCTCATTTCAAGTTTATTATTTTTTAACAGGTTAGTGTGGAACATGCTGAGGAGGTATAATGGGCACAGATCCTCACATCCAAGTCAAGGGAGTGATGTGCCTGAACCTGTTTCTTTCTCAGAAGACTTGGAGCATCTCCCATACAAGCACAAGCTAAGAGAGTTGTTCTTGGTTAGTCTAGAGGAGAGATGGTTCTGGGGAGACCTTATGACAGCCTTCTAGTACTTAAAGGGCGCCTCCAGGAAAGATGAGGAGAGTCTTATCAAGGGTTACAGTGATAGGATGAGGGGTAACAGTTTTAGATTGAAAGAGGAGAAATTTAGATTAGATATTAGAAAGAAATTTTTTACTGTGAGTATGGTGAGGCACTGGCACAGGTTGCCCTGAGAAGTCGTGGATGCCCCATCCCTTGAGATGTTCAAGGCCGGGCTGGATGGGGCTTTTAGCAACCTGATGTAATGGAAGATGACCCTGCCCATGGCCGAGGTTTTGGAACTGGATGATTTTTAAGGTCCCTTCCAACCTAAACCATTCTATGATTCTGTTCTATGATTCTATGATAGTTTGGGAAGAAAAATAGTCCTGGATGAGCCCTAACTTAACTCAGAGTTGCAATCCTTTTGTTTGTCATGTGGGCTAGAAAAGCAAAAGTGTTTCTGATAAAATATGTGTCTCTGAAAAAAACTCACCTGTTTAGTTCATTCACACGAATCTATGTTCTTTTTGTGAAGCTGCAGTTCTTCCAAAAATCATTGAAAAGGCTGCTGCTTGGCATTTAAACATCTCGCCTATTGCCTTATGTGCAGTGCTGCCTCTTTTTCACGCATAATGAAGTGTTAGACCTAAGTGCAAATATAACTGTCTTCATGCTTGTGTGACTTGTTCTTAACTGCAATATTGCAAATAAACAGTGTGACTGCATCCAGTGTCTGTGCTATCAGCACTTGCTACCAAGTGTGAAACAAAATGTTCTGAGTACAATTAGGTAATCAGAAGTTAGGACATTTGCCTTTTGTTGCCCATAAGTAGCTAAGAGGTCTTTTTAGCTGTTGAGCAGGATTTAAAAATATTTTGGAAAGGCTACTGGAATGATTTTCCCTTTCCTATTGTAGTAGGATTCTGACTTTGTCACATGGAGATCATTTCCACTTGCTAATACCCTACCAAGTGTTTAGAAACAGGAATTTGTCAGTAGTCATTGGTAGCACTCTTCAGTCAACAGCTGCCTTAGACTTTATAACTTTGTTTCAGTCTAAGCTGTCTGTTTATTTTTGGAAAAGAGAGTTGTGGCTCACTGGTCGATCATCCTCTCTGAGTTTAGAAGTTCTTTTAAAGTAATATAAAGTAATATAAAACTCCTTGCAGAATTAAATATAAATGAGACAGAAAATAAGTTAGATCCTCAGCCTGATAAAATGTCTGCAGGCTCTTTCTGAAAAGTGAGATGGTGGAACCTGGCTTTCCATATTAGGGGGCAAATTTAGTAAACACTTGCCGTATATGGACCTACCTAATCCCCTCATTTCATTATGTTAACCAGGAGAGAACTCTCTTTACAGATTTCATTGCGGTTAACCACACAAAGGATGATCTCTTTTAACCTTCATTGCTATTGCATATTATTGTTGGGTCTGCATGGAAATTTCCTTCTATGATTTTCAAATGTCTGTTTAATTTATCCCTCTGTTCAGTTAAGGGATTTTATTTTTTTGCTACTTGGGATTTGGTTTTGTTTTGTTTTCTTTTATTTTTACTGTGAATACAGAGGTGACACTTAGCTCATAGCACTGAAGAAGGATTCCTGAGTAATATGATGAAGCTTTTACTCACTATCTATTCTATTTTGTTTTCAATTACTTGTTTAGGGACCTATCCATACATTAAAATGATTAATGTAAAAGGAAGAAAATTCTGTGGGTACAAATGAAGATTCCTGCTGCTCCTTTCTAAGCCAATGCTAGCACTCTGCCAAGGAAAACTCTCTACTAAAATATTGTTTTCATCTTGTTATGGCTAGGACAGTGTGGCCCTGGGTATTTGTTGTGAATGTGTACAGCATTTCCTTAGATGATAGTTGTGTTTTTGCAGACCACATTCTTTTTCTGGTTATTTAAGGAGCTTGGTACTGTGAAATCCGATCTTCTTTTCATAGTCCCATCCATTAGAAACAAAATTATTATTAATTATTTAATTAATCTGAGCACCAAAGCTAACTTTTTAAAATACTTTAAAAAGCTGACTCCTTGGGAAGAAGTAGCTTTCCATCTTGAATTAGTATTATTTTTATTTAAGTATAGAATACTACTAATTCAAAACTGTTTTAGATGAAGCTGCTGTGCCAAATATCATGGGAGTGATAGTGTGCTTAGGAATTCTGAACATAACAAATGACGTACTTAATTTTTTTTAACAGCATGCCATCTTCTTGAGACTTACACACTGTTCTTTTAGAGGAAAAGGAAATCTTACTTTCTTTGTAAGTTTATAGTCTATGAGTTACTGCACTGTAATTCATTGTCTAAAGTAGTAGTACTGAGGTACTACTCTGTTAGAATCAGGGTTTAGTCTGGTAATTCAGAGTTTACTTCCAGTCCAGCTGATTTCCACTGTTGATGTGCACTGAAAATGAGTTCTTGATCAGTCACCCTGACTTCTCTTTGCCATTTAAATCTGTGTTTGTGCATTTTAATGTCAAGGTTAGCGTGGAATCCTGCAGCTTGGCAAGACCTCAGCAACACAAGAGGTTTCAGGCAGCCGCTGTTTGAGTGAGAAACCCAGGTGCCCTGCTTAGAGCCATTGTGCAGACTGCCTAGCTGGTGGCCTTTCCCAAGGAGAGACAGCAGTGCCAGGACACCCATTTGAATTTTGTTATGTTGCCTTCCCGCTGCTGGTGACCTTTGCTGTTCCAGAACTCACCTCTTGTCTCTGTTTCCTCTGATTTTGTGTAGATGCTGCAATGGCTGGAGAAGGTCGCATTTTGCTGTTGAGCTGAGGGAGGTGTGAATCATCATCCATCCCCTGCTGACATTTGAGGTAGTATGATAACTTTTATCTTACCTGCAAGTGACTTTATTATGAATGTTGGCTAAGCAGAGCAATCGATAGTATCCTGTAGTGCTCTGCAGATAACCCTCACAGATGCCATGATCTATTCCTACAGAAGGTGATAATGATAATATGCGGTGCACAGAATTCTGACTGGGATCCAATCATCATATTTTATTACCCCAAACAACAGAGATATTGGAATTAAGGCTGTCAAATTCAATCCCAATGTAAACTGATGACTTCAAGCCCATTTCTAGCAGTTTTTAGTAGCCAGATTTGAGACAAAGGGCTTAGTAACTGCTAGAAGTGCTTAAAAGCTGTTTTTCCTCATCAGAGGAAAATATTTATACTGTATTTTCATGAACCATTTTCTTATTTATAATGCTATTTAAAATATTAGTTGACTGACTTTTTAAATGCACAATATTGAAACAAATGGAAAAGGAAAATCTGTATTTTTTTTTTAAGGAAAGGCAGAACTTGAAAATGCGTATCAGAGCACTGTAGATAACAGATATCTAGTTTGAATGTATGTATTTGGTCTAAGTCATATCTGGAGTGTATTACTGAAAGCTTAATCCCATTACAGTGGGATAAATTTGAAATACACTGAGGTATAAGGGGATTGCTCATGCTGTGGAACTGGAAAGCTGTTATCTAGCGTTAAATGACTGCATGAGACTTTACAGCTGCTGTCTGTGTACTGTAAAAGTTTTATGAGACTTAACTGGCTATTCCTATCTAAGTGTACACAGATGTAATGTTATTTAATAGAAGAGGGATTCTAGAGACTTTTTGCTTTGGTTGTAATACAATAGATGACACTTGCCACTCTATGTCTGTATTTTTAAAGTTTATAAACCCAGAGGCTGGAACTCCACATGCATGCATCATACCATAAATCTCTACCTGGGAAACTTGTCTAAGCATATGCCAATTCCACTTAGAAAATAAGGTCAGGATAGTGAAAAGTTACTTGTAAAAGTATTTGTAACGTAGCTGTAACTTACAGTTACTAGGGACTTCCTCAACCACAGTTGCCTTCATTGTGGTTTCTGTACCTTGTCATACAGGGTTAAAGCACACATGAAAACCGATTTATTATTGGCTTCTCTCATTTTGTAGCTGAAACATGGTAACACAATGCTGCTTCTGAGCTCTGTTTTCGTGACTTTCCTTGCCCAGTGAGCCAGCTGATCCCCAGCTAAACTGCCCATTCCAGATTCCTCTGCAAGTAGTGGTGCAAGAACCGTGCCTAGCACTGGCATCACTCAGGTTTGGACACAGACTCTGGCCTCACTTCTGAGCTCTACCATGGATTCACTTTCCATAACTTTGTTGTGTTTCAGTTTCCTATTTGTAAATGAAGGCTGATATTTCTTTACTTATAGGAGAGCCCACAGCATCCCAGTACTGAGGACACGCTGTTTCTTGCCTGTCGTGTTTGATTTGGTATTGACACTGTGTTACTAGGAGAGAGCTCAAACCCTTTGCATTTAAGTGTGACTTTGAGCTTAGGAGTTGATAGTGGATCCCTGATAGTAAAAATAATTTCTGTGGTGCTTCCTTACTTGGTATTTTCCACTAACAAGAGATAAAGAACATTTTGTCACAGGGAAAACCAGCTAACTTACAGCAAGGATAACATGATCATAGGGCAGGGGAGATACCTTAAAAATTACAAGTCTGTAATTTGTATTACCTATGCCAAGTTAGTTTTAGATTAAGAACTGGAAATGTGGTAACTGTCCCCATGCACATCAATTAATGGCTGAGCCTTTATAATTTACCTTTCAAATCACATTTGGCAATACCAGCCCTAGACTCATTCTGGAGGCAAGTTTACTATGCAGCTCTTCTGTGAAATTGAGACATTCAGTGCATTATGCACAGTGAGAAATATTCGTCTGCACATTTTCTGGACTGCAGTTAATAAAGTGTTCTACTCTAAATAAGGTTTTGTTTATCTTAAATGAATGTGATACATTCTTTCCCTAAAAATCAAATATGCTTTGTTATTTCAAATTGGGGGTGCTGAGAATGACCCATAGATGTGACAAGAGTGATTTGTGCCTCATTGACATTTACAGTCCCAGTGGAAGATTGCACATGAGGAACATCTTTAAATAGATTTTGATGGTGCTGGTAGTTCTGCTGAATATGCTGGGAAAAAAAATTAACATTTGGCCAAAAGGAGCAGAGATGTTTGTAAAATAACTAGTATAATATATTCCTTTAACTGTAATTTCTTTAGCTATTAACATTTGTCCAGATACCAGATCAGCACACCTCTTTGTCCTTTAAACAAAGCTCTGCTAATTTGCTTGCTGTGGGATACAATGTACAGATTATGGAAACCGTTTGTGGTGCTGTGAGAGCCTGATAAAAGCTAACAGTATGGGAATAAAATTGACCATGATCTGTTCCTCCACAGTTTGGAAAAACTTACAGGCATAAAAGAGCTTCTCCTTTTGAACAGTCTTTAAGTTAAAGGAAGACCTTGCCTACACTGAAGATGTCGGTATCTGGATGTTGTCTTGACAATAAATGTATACATTGGTTGAATACCAAAATGCTCTAATACCTTTGTCATCAGACAACTTGTTAGGTGATCTTAGGCTACCACACACTAGGTGTCCACTGTGTGGGGGTTATGGCCACTAGTTTGTGACTAGGATCAGATCCAAATCCTTCAAATAATAGTGTTATGGATAGATCAGAGACATACATACTTAACTGAAAAAAAAAAACCAAAACCCAAACCACTCTTTTTTTTTTTTAGCTTTATGGCTATTCTTCAAACTTTTGCAGATCAGTTCATCATACGATTTGAAGGGTTTGCTTTTTAGCTGCTAATAATATAGTCATCAGTAGAACACTTTGCTGTTAGATAAAATGAGTGAAATTCTAATGCTGTTGATTCATACGTTACTGCAGATTTGAAATCAAAATTAAGATTCAGTTTGAACAAGTCTGTCAAAGTCAGATTTTATATCCTGGTGAAGGGCTATAGACAGTCATATTTTTTAGCTACTGTGCATAAAGTAGAAAGGATACTAAAAATGAAAATATTAAAATGTACTGCGCAAAGTATTTACTTAATGGTCTTTTTTTTAAAACATAATACTCTGCACTCATTATTAGCCACTTTTATTCTGGCTCTTGCTTCTGAGTAAAGTATTTCATAAATATGCTGTTTGAGAACTATTTGTGGAAAGTAGATCTTTTCAGACTAAATATACTACATTGAACCAGTGAGAAGAATCACAGTAGAGAAGTCTGTGGAAACCTACCCTCCCACACATGGCTCAGCTCTTTTTTAAGATACACTGCAGCAAATCAAGTATGTAGCTACAATTGGAGGGTTTATCGTACATGACTAGTAAAAATTTGTCCATACGGTCCAATCTTTGATGTCAGATGTGGGAAGTAGGTCTGGGTTTTGGAAAGGCAGTCTCAGTATACCCACTTAGATGCAGTGTTAGTTCAGCAACATCAGACTGTCTTACCCTGTCCACCCACAGGGCTCCCTCCCAAAGCAAGCAGCTCATCCCTTTCACCATGCTTTGTGAGCCATCCTGCTCTGTCCATCTCTTTCCTTCATGAAAGCAGTTGTCCTAATTCCTTCACCAGCAGAGGTCAAGAAATAGGAAAAAGGAAAGGGGCTGGAAGAGTACCGCTCCCCGTATTGTATTGTTGACAGTGGGAGGAAGCCAGGGTCTCCTTTCAGCTGTGACTGACAGAAAAAGCTGTGGAGAGTTCAAGCAGCCTTCACAGCTTTAAAAACTGTTTCTTTTCTCGTCCAGGCAGAAGTAGCACAGGCTGGATGGCATCATGTCAATGGCCAGATCTGGTCTTTGAAATATGCCATTAATGAAAACCTACTTAAAAACCCAGATTTTCTTAAAGCAAGGCACACTTGCCCTCTTTTTCAGATATTTCTCTGTAAAGCTATACCACTATTTCTATTAATTTGTGCTACATCTCCTAGTAACAGCTGCTTGTTAAGATATCTGATGGCTTTTGACCATACCAGTAAATAAAATGTGCTGTTCCCATCAAGGCAAATTCTTTATGGAAAGAAAGAATTTTGGGTTGCTTCAAATAAGCTAGTTACATAAAAAATTACACACCACATGATACAAGTTTCCTACCATTATGATGTCAAAGTTTCAGTCTCCAAATTATTCTTTGGATCCTTTATCAAAAATGTGTAAGTATACATAGCGGTATCTATAGCAAAATCTAGAACGAGGATATAAAAGGAGTGTACATATTTTAATTATTTAAGAATTAAAGTCTGAAAATTACTCTTTCATTTACTATGGAACAAAAAGGCAAAGGGAAATTAAAACACAACTTCAAGTTCTATATTTTGAAGACTTACCAGCTCTACAAGGGTGCCTTCATACCAGCTGAGCTGCTCAGGATAAACTTGGCTGGTGTACAGTATGTGCTTTTTCCATGAGTTTTACTTGTCGACCGTAGAGTGTGCCTGAAACTAGTAGAAAGCCTGCTCTCCTAGGGAGATAAAAATTCGATTCCAGACCAGCCAAAACCAGACCCTTCTTAGCCAAGGCAGTAATTTACAGACCACCAAGTAATCCTGCAATTAATTGTTCTCTGCAGTTCATAGAACAGCTGACATCTGGATTCGCTTCCAAGGCTATGAAAGGAGTACAGACTTTGAGGGGCTTGGGGTTTTTTTATATGTGGTTGAAGCACCCTGTATCAATTTGTATTCAGAGCTAATGGAAAGTATCATTGTTGAGCTGTCCAAAATCTTTTCAGACTATAGCTTTTAGAATCTCTGAAAACAGCAACAGAAAAATACCTTCCTCAAATGAACTATACCGAATCATTATTCTTTTTAGTGTATGAGTCCAGTCACCTGTTATCAAGTCTGATTGCTGAAGAGAAACTTACATGCAATAGGCGGACTTAAAATCAGGACTAATTTATGCATCGGGGCAATTCAAAACTCAAAACTCCATCTGCTGTGATATTCTGCAGTTTTAGCAGTGTTGGAAAATTTATAATCTATGCAAAAGTGATTTATCTAATGCTGCCATACATTTTCTAGTAGAACCTAAGAGCAATCATTCTCATACTTATTGTGAACATGGTCGCTTATGCAGGATTCAAGTGTGATTCGTAAGTGTCATACACATCTCAGGAGCAGATGATATTGTTAATGACTTCTTTAAAAAAAGAAAATTTTTTTTTCTAAAAATGGAACCCTTTTATCTCTCTCTCAAAAAAATGTTCCTTGTGATACTAAACTTATTCAGTGTAAGAACCACAAAAAGGAACAGTCATACTCTTTCCCTTCTATGCTGACAGTTTCCGCTTGTCATGTGGATAAGATTAAAAAGACTGCAGTTTAGCCCACAGGGCCCAGTGTTGACTGGGATGATCACTGATTCACTGATTAACCTAATTAGCTAGTTGCTCAGGCTTTTCATGACAAGCACCTGTGCAAGTAGCGTTGCCTGTATTTCAGTATAAAATCTGATACTTAGGTAAGACTGCTGGTCAGGCTTCAAAGGAGCTGAGTATCATGCTAGACTAGAAGAAGCCCCAGCAGGGTTTTACGAAACAGTCTGTGGCTACATTGAAATGTCCTTCTCTGCAGTCTATTCCTGTTTATTGTACTGTGTGTCTAATGTGAGTCCTGAGATCTAGCTTGGTATGGGATTTATTTTTGTGAATTGTCATCATAAAATGTGTTTTAGTCTGAACAATACTTGTGGTAGTGGTGAGTGAAGGCTTAGGTTCCCAGCTTCTCCTCAGATATCTCATGAATTTTGTCTGTAAAAATCTACTCACTTGCAGTCCTGTGTAAAATAACAATAACAGCAATGGAGAAATGTGAATGCATTAGTCTGGAGTAGATTCAACTTTTTTTTTGTAGTAAAACAAAGTTTCACTTTCTTAATCAGATAGTTGTTACCAAGGTGGAGTTTCCTGCAGAGGAGCGAGTGGAGGCCAGCGTACGCTCCCTTGGCCAGCCAGCCAGCCTCGTACTGAGCATCTGTGTTGTTTATAGTACCCATTGCCCAGTATCCCATTTTGAGTTGATCGGTTCAGTATTTGTGTGTTTTGTCTGTGAAGTCTAAAAACAAAGGTTGCAATGCAGAACTGTGCTTGTTTTAGTCTCTGACATTTCAGGAATGGTAAATGTGAATGGATTACATCCACTACACTGAGATTAATGTGGCTAAAGAGCATGGTTTGTTCCTTTTGTTCGTAAAATAGAGCTATACACTTATTGAGAAGATTTTGCTAGTTGCTTGAGTGCTTCAGATGAGTTGGTCTTTATCTTAGTTGCAATTCTTTCTCACTTAATGCGAAATATTAGTTTGGTGTTTTGGAGGGTTTTTTTAATCCACTACAGCTTTATTTTGTGATGCTAGGATGGCTGGTGGTAGGTTCACAGGACTCTGTAATCTTCTGTAGTAGGTAGGACATTGGATTGAACTGCAGTCTGTGTCTGACTCTGCTGCTGGGCTGCGGTGTAAACCCAGTCGAGACGCTCCTCTTCCCAATGTTTCCATTTCCCCATTTGTAGAACAGATCATGCCAGTGACCCCCATTGCAGACTGCTTCAGGCTTTGCTGATGGCAAATGTTGTCTGACATTAAAAAAACTCTTTACAAATAGATCTTGTAAATTACATTTAAAATTAATATGGCTGCTTATATTGCTTACTTTGCAGACATTTTGTACTTTCTTTGTTGGTACAGGTTTCCTAGAGGAAATGCTGGGCATTGAGACTGGCACCTTTCAGTTTCCAAATTTAATTTCTAATTGCAACCTGGCATGTCACTTCACGTTGGTTGTTCCAGACAATAGCCTTCCTTGTAATGCTATGCTAGCTGCAGTTGTCCACTTGGAAGGTTAACTGGATGATTTTCATCTTCATTGAACTAGTACTTGTTCAGTAGGTCACTAACTCTAGTCACTACCAGGCATGACTGTTCAGTTCATTCGCCTTAAAAACCAGGCTGGCTTTAACACCCACTTGTCTCCACTTCCATAATAACAACTCTCTCTCATCTCCTAAGGTCAGCAGGAGCTTCATAATTTTGAAATGGTGTTTGGTTATAGCCACACATTTTTGAACAAACGATCCTCAATTTTTTTAATCACCTTGAACCCAAACCTCCCTCTCAAACCTCAGAGCAATTTCAGGAAATCACAGGGAGCAGGGTTTTTCTGTTACAGAAGAACTCCAAGAGGTCAGATGTGGATTTATTTATAATATATATGGGAACCTAACTGACTATATTTGCCCAAATATGAGGTAATATGCTTTTTAATTTGAATAATATATAAACACTAGCACACAGGAGAGGGTTAGTGAAGCAAATGCCTATTGGAACAGTGGACCTGCCCTACTGTGCAGTGGCAATCCAGCAGCACATACAAGAATGTTATATTATAGTAAGTGTGTGAATGATCCTGTTTGTTTTCCCTAATATTCTAGCCTAAACGCCCAGTAATGTCTCATAGGTTGCTTTCCGCCACAGTTCCTGTGCTTAATCATTTTTTCATAATTTCTTCAAGATGCTCAGCACTCTGGCTGTGCTAAGGCAATTAACTTAGCCATGTTCTCATGTTAAATATATAACATGCCTGCTTAAAATCAGATGTCTTTAACTGCTTTGCTGGATTTGGGCCACAATGCTGAGTCCTGACAAGATTTAAACTTTGAAGCTAGCAAGACTCTGAAGAGTTTTGGTTGGTTTGTTTTTTCTTTTTGGGTTTTTTTAACACTGGCACAGAATTGTTTCACAATGCTGGAATTATGATTTAATCTCTTTATTTAGAGTGTGAATGATTATCTCAGTGAAATGTATTTCTTCAAGTAAAAACATTTTTTATTACAGATTTCTAGGGGCTTGGTTCTAGATACTGACTCAGACATTTCTTTTTCCTCCCTTATCATGATACTATGTTAAATTGATGCAGTATTATTCCAAAAAACTGGAATATACTTTTTGCTCAGAGATAAATTCTCTCCCTTTTTTTGTAGCTGATTGTACAAATAAGGTAAAGAGATCAATTTTGAGTTTTGGATAACTGGTGTCTTAGTATTAATAATATTTAAAATAAAAAAGAAGAAAAACCACTATACTTGAGAAAAGCGTTTATAGCCTGAAAAAATCACCACTGTCATAGAGGCCTGGATCCTCTTCCTTAATGATACAAGTACATAAAGCTGAGGATCAGCTCAGCAATTCACATCTGCACAACACCAGCTACATGTTGTGAATTCTTTCAGCTGAGACACATCTGTTCTGCTGCTTTGATGTGCTTTGGGTGCTGAAAGGCAATTCCAAGCTCAAAATGTTCTGTATGCAGTAGACAGAAACTTAATACTATAACTTCAATTCTGTTTTAGGAATTGCTTTCTGAGGTGAGTTGCTGGCCTTATGGTCAAGATCCTCACACTCTACCTAGTCCATCAGGTTACTGCTGCCAGAGCTTAACAGATTTTTTTTGTAAATAAAGAATTGATACAATATATGCCATATCCATGTTTTGACTCTGTACCCAGTTTTTGGAGTGTGTCTTTATAGCTGGATTGACCTAGAACAGCTATCAGTACAATCCTAGAGCAGTGTCCACATTTTGGATTCACTGAAGGGCTCCTTAACCACATCCAAGAACTGATAATCATTTGGCCTATAAGTAGTTTAAATTCAGTTTAAATCAGAGTAATTAGCTGACACATCTATCCATGGAAAAAAGAAATCAGCTCTGGTAAAAGTAGTCAAGGTGTGTATTACAATGGAAATTCAAATAATTCCAAAGGTAAATGTTTGTTTAGGAAAAAAAAATCAATTTTTCTAAATCCAAAGTGAGCAATTATTTTTATATATTCAATTTTTAATTTTAATAGATAAAACTATTATAAATTATTTAGCTTGCACAGAGCTCTAATTAATAATATAAAATTTTCTGTTCCCTAGTTTTAGTTTATCATAATGGTGTACCTTTTAAAAATCCTTTAATTTGCATCAAACCATGCATGATAAATGCAGCTTTATGCCAGAGACCTTCATTCTTTTCCCATGGTGCTGTCTTTTGTTGGTGTGTTTTTTGATTTTCTTTTTCTGAAATATGCCTTTTATGAGATTTTTTTTTTTTAATTTGCAGTACATAATTTCTGCTTCTATGGTAGTATTTCTTGTTCTTTTCGTATCCCAGATAACCAGACACATTAGGTGAATGTTGTGTTATTCATATGAACTGTGACAATCTGTTATTTCTGTTTCTTAACAAGGCTGAGTATATAGCACTGACAAGGGTTCTATAAAAACAGGTGTTCATCTAAGCGTTGCTGATGACTCAATCAAACCGTAATGGCAGCAAGCAAGGGAAGAAGTCTTTAGGTCCATGTCAGTTTCAGAGTGTGTTGATTGGAAGGGCTGAAACTCATTTCATCTGCCAAATGTCCTGTTGGCATTCCAGGGAATGAGGGTAAACAGGCAAAGTGATTTCAGCTATGCATGATCAGCCAAACCAGCTCAAGTGGTTTTTATGCAAGCACAAAATAGACATTTCCTTTTGATGTCATGAGTCTTGCCATGAGATAGCTTATAAGGAATGTCAGCACTGTGAAAAATAAAGGCATTTCACCCAGAAAAATTCTGCAAGGGTATGTACATAAACAAGGTTCAGCACCTGTCTGGAGAGGCTGGAGTTACATAACCTTCTCAGCACTTGTTTTTACTTGGTGATGAATGTATTCATCTGCATTGCATGCTCTGGTATCCTTGCCTGTGATCTGGTTGAATGATGAAATGCAGCATTGTACAGAAAAGCTCCTCAGATTAACCCTTTGCTCAGTAATTTTCTGGTTAGGTTTGCAGCAGAAAGGCCATCTTTGGTTCTGTACTAGCTGCATGTGTGCTGCTTTGGCAAAGCTAAACTGGAGGAAGTTACAGAGGAATAGACTGTCATACGTGGAGTACCACGAGTTAATGGAGATGACAAAAGCAGAAGTCCCTTCATAGATGCAATTTAATGAAGTGTGATGTCCTTATCTTTCCTTCAGGTCATTTCAAGTTCAGGAGGTATCTAAATGCAAAGATCTCACTGCAAACTACAGTTTTGTTAATAAGCAGAACTCCTTATGGTTTACTGTGAGTGTTGACATTGTTATCTGATCAGAGTAGATGCAAACCACTCAATAGGCTGTGACTGAACTATTTCTTTTCTCAGGGGTTTTCTTAGCTGAATAAGTTCACATCCCACTGGTGAATGTCACATTTAAAATCACTTGGATTGACCTTACTCCAACATTGCTATAGAATAGGGCCAAGAATTTTTTTTATCCTTTTTTTAACTCCTGGCTCCCTTTCTGTACTGAAGCAATTAGCCTGAACTGACCTCTAGCCAAATGTTGCTGTGGTCAAGTATCAGCTGGCTTGAGGACAGTCAGCTGCTGTATTTTTTGTTTTCTGGTTTTAGCTTTTTCATTCTTAAAAACTGCTGGAGTAGGGTAAGGTATAGACTATTATTCCTTAGAACAGCGTTCATTACAGACACAGATTTTGTTTTTTCTTTTTAATAATAGGGACACTGTTAGTAATATTTGTCTTTCATTCATATACAGGGGTTGGTGCTGGAAGATAGATATCTCTGGATTGTAAAGGTCAGTTTTGTCCTAAAGCCAACAGAGAAGTTGTAGAAGTTTTAGTCAAAGTCTGCTGCTCAGCAGGAACTGTCCCAATAATTATAGAATTGCTCTTAAACAAGCAGTAGCTGCTGCTGGGGGGGTGGTTGTGTCCCTTCTGCCCTGGTTGCGCACTCCTGTGTCTATACTGCCCCGGCTCTGCTCCCAGGGTATGTCTTCATGGAGTCCTGATAAGCCTGGTCAGCAAAAAGATTTGTTAAAATAAATGTTTGTGAATTAATTTTAACAATTTCCTGATGGAGTTCACTACTGGCAGTTATGCCAACAAGTTTGACAGTGCCAGAGCAGTACTGGAATGGGATTGTTTTCATCCACAGCAGCAAGACTTCAGTGAAGTTCAGTGTGATTGTTGACCTCTGGTACGTATTTCCAGGCTCCTGGGTTGGTGCTCCAGCTGTCAAACCATTCTTCCTGGGAGGAAGCTGAAATGGCTGCTGGTCACGGCACAGGGTTGGAGTGAATGGCTGTGCTGTGACAGCTGCACATTGGGAACAGTCCTTGTCCCACCATGTAGTTGTTTGGCATGGTTATGACAAATGAAAGTGTTCACAGATGTGCTTTGAGTGACGAACTTTGTTGATATTTATTCTCATAGGAGAACTCCAGTGAGGGGTAGGCCTTTTTTGTGGCAGCTGTTAGGCTGGAAGAAATAGGACGACTGGGGGAAGAGCAGTAGGAAGATCAGCATAGGCTGGTGGACACAGGAGGACAGGGAAGTTTCAGTATGGAGGCAGCACAGGATGCCTGTGTGTTGTGACAGGGAGAGAGCAGGAGGGCTGCAAATAAAGCGACATTGTGCTCAGGCCTGTGAAAGAGAAAACAAAACTTAAGGGAGAAAGTGGAAAGGCTGAAGGGTAAGGGGGCTATTCGACAGGGTAGAAGTTGTGTAAGAGGAGAGGAATTGGCAAATAGAGAAGCATTTCTGCAGAAGATTTATTAATATGAGACAATAAGAATCCTTTTGACAAAAGTCAGGATGGAACAGGGGAACAATTGAGCTAGCTGAAAACGTAACTGATCTCAGATGAACCTTGTGCTGTGCCAGTGTAGCTCTTCTCCAAGAGTAAGAGGTTTATTAGCCTGTGATTTGCTTTATGAACTAGCCCTGAGCACTCCAGCAGCTGCAGCCTTCACAGCTGCTGGTCTTGCTCCCCAGGCTGCCTGACACTCACACCACCCCAAGTCCTCACTAGCACGGCTTCAGCCTCACCATACTCCTTCCTTCCTCCCATCCACTTGAGAACAGGGCAGTCACCTTTGTAGACACCCATGTCTGCTTGGCCGGGGAAAGCCCTGCTTGATGCCTGGCAGGTCCCCAGAGCACCCTCAGCTCTACTCATTTTGCAGTTGCCCCATGCCCACTCAGACTGACCACACAGTGCCCGGGTGGTATAGCTGGGCATCCCTGTGCCGGTTTGGCTGTGGCAGAAGCATCTCCTGGCTTACCTTTGCAGGCCTGGGTTAAACTCCGCTAGCCTAGAGTGGCTGGAATAAATTCCTCCTGTACTGAGCCTGAAACTCAAGAATTACTGAGCAGTTGTGTTAATTAGGATGTGAGAAATACCATTTGATTTTCAAGTTTTGTATTCAATAGCATGAATGAGAAATCTGGAGCTGGTAATAGATTTGGGGTTTGCTGTAGTGTGATTCAATCTGTTCTCTTGGGATAAGAAGGTTAAGGAGGGAATTATATTTTAAGATCATAATTTGTTACCATAATTTGACATGCTTGGTGTGCTTTTGTTTTACAGTTTCTAACTAAATTCAAACTTTGCTAGTTCTACTAGGAGACTGACTATTTTTGAAATGAAAATTTGACAGCATGTGTTGTTAATCGGTAACAATCACTTAGAGAGTGTTACCCATTACTGGGCTTGGTTGTTTGAACACTGATGATTTAATCTCCTGTTAGGTGAAGAAAGAAGTCTAATTGAAAACACTCCAGTGTAGAGTCAAGGTTTGTCATACCAATTTAGTCAAATGTGAAAGCGGAGCTATTACTTTGTCTCTCTCCACTGCCTCATTAAGCTAAGGTGTCAGTGTGTCTTACAATTTTGTGCCACAGAACAAGAAACTGATGCCTGACTGTTGTTTCAGTGTCATTTTGGTGATGTGTCTTTGGTTTTGAAGGTCTCCAATAATCTCTGTGCTCTACCAATCTGATTGTAAATGGTAAAGTAGTAATCCATGGCACATATGTTTTCCCCTGCTACATATGGAAACCTCGTAAGCTTTTCAGGGCAGAAGCCTGCCACTGCCCACAGTCCAGTGCATTCCAGCTTCTGCCCTTCGTTGTTATCAGACTTTGGTGGTAACTGCATGGAGCAAAGTAGTGTCCCTCGAACAGGACGTGGTGTAGGATATGTTTGTGTGGCATAAGTGAATTAGGGAGAAGGAGGAGCGTTGTAAAGGCCTGTTGGGTTATGCTTGTATTGTAAACATTTGTGTGCTTGGAGGTTTTAAAGGCTTGTGTGGATCTGTGTGAGTCTATCAGAAGGTGCCTTCTCAGAATTAATGCATGTGGAAGTTTGCAGTGTAAGACAGCCCTAGTGGCAGCCCTCAAAGAGCAGCACAGCCAAGCAGGAACACTGAAACGGGTGCTCAGGGTTGTGCAAGGTGCCAGTAGGGAACAGTCCAGAGAACTAGCCTGGGTTACTCTCATTCTTGCAGCCCCACAGCTATTGCTGCCCTCTCCGCTCCTGGCATGCTGCCTGCCCCGAGCTGTGGCTGTAGGTACTAAGCCAGTGCTTGTCTGCTAACAACCGTTTGGTTTCCTGGTGTGGGAACTGGCTTATTAAACTGCAGTACTCCTCTCAGCTTTACAGTGTATAGTCCTAGGCCTGGGAATGATTACACACAGCATGCAAAGATGAACAGAGCTTCAAAGGAGCATGAACTAGAAAGAGCATCATCATATTTTTGTTCACTGAGTGAGTTAATGTTCTTTTCCTACTTTCACATTTAACCCAGGTTTGTCACTGGGATCAGTCCTCCACAGACTGCTGTGGGGGGAATATAGCAACTCCCTGGAAGCAATCTAGAGATTGACAATAGTAGATTTTTTTCCCCCCTCTACATTAAAATGAACTACATTTACTCTCTTCCCTATACAGCAAGAAAATATATGACTTTATGAGGCAATAAACTGTAAACTAAATACACTTCTGGTTTAAATCCAATCAGAAATTCAATAAAACTAGATAATAGTTTAAATGTCATGTCATATTCATTAGTAATATTAGTTTATAAAGAAACTCTTATTGTCTTTTGTTATTACAGCATTAGAGGTATGGATCTTTGGCATCTGCTGTTTACTTTGGCACTGGTCTGTGCAAATGACTCGCTTTCTGCAAATGATGGTAAGTTTTATGATGCCTTTCTATGCCTTTTCTTGTGTACATAGACGCATAACTTTTTATAAGGAGTATTTTTATATTGTATGTGTCAGGACAATGCAGGTTCCTTGACTGCGGTAACCTAGGTACATAATGTGATATGTGAAAAATACATCAGTTAATCTTGTTGTAAAGATAGTAGTTGAGATAGAGACATGTTGCAGAATAAAGGTGAATTCCACAGATAGTGTTAGATGTGTGATGTGTAAACAGGTTGGATAAATGTTAGCATTAGATATCTGGATGTTTTTTGCTCAGGTACTGAAGTTATGAAAGAATTGTATGGGGTAAAATTTTTTTATAGAAACTGGTGGATTTTTTTCCTTAACAAGTCTTTTTAGTACATTCTAAGATGGTACACTTTGGGTCTGAGGCCAATATGAATGAGTTGCATAAGAAACACAGAAATTCTTGAGTAGTGGTTATAAAAAGCATTTGAAAAGAACATGTACCCACAACCAGCCAGCTGGCTGTGGGTAGCCAGCAGAAGCCTTTTCAACAAGGAGAAACTCTGAATGCACATCCCCTGATGTTCGTGATTCAACAGATCTGCACAGGGTTCACATCCACTGAATGTACCTCGGGCTTTCCACAGTTCCTCTCCTTTCCATCATTATTCACCTCAGTCCTTCCGTCTTCTAAATTAAATGCCAGGCTGGGAAGTACTTGGCCCTTCTGAGCTTTCTCTGATGCTTTTTTCTTGTTGCAACCAGCAATGATTTAGAAACATATCTGTATCACCCGGAGGCCTGTGCAGACTCCAGTGGGTCCTCTGGGACTGGTCTTATTTGGTACTCATTTCGATGGTACTCATTTAGAACAAAAAATTCCTTTTAACTCCAGTGGTAATTTTATGTTGGGTCAGACTGATCTGCCTATGCTAGTTATGACCTGCCCCTGTAAAAAAATACAACTTAATCTGTTCTGCTCTGTCTTGTTCTGGCCTTTGGAGAGAGCAAAGGCAGTTTTCCATAACTACTAATTTTATGCGAATGTGTCACTGCTTCTCCCAGAGCTACGAAGCAGCTGCGGAAGGGTGGCTCCATAAGCAGGTACCTCTCCTGACCTCCTAGGCAAAATTAGTGTTAGCAAAGGAAACCAGAGAGGGCATTTTGAGTAATTTTGGAAAAAGTAGGATGGAAACAGCTTCCACGACAAACTGTAAATAAACTGAACAAATTTTCAGTGAAAATTTGTGACATCTCTCAATTTGCTTTTTTTTTTAGCTCCTTATTTACAAGTTACTGGATGCAAATTAAATACCTATGGAGTTGCAAGCCGTGTTTCACTAGCCTTTTTGGTGTTAGTTTTAGAATATGGTAATAAACCAAAGGGCTGTGGTATAGTTGCCTGTACTCTTAACTGTCCTGTGTCTTAAAGGTATAATCATTCTCCTTCATCCTGATACCTGTATTTGCAGAAGTGCTAGAGAGACATAAGGGGTACCACTTCATTTTTAATGGAGACATTAAGCTGAAATACAATTAGAACTCAGAATGATTGGTTTTCAGAGAATTCCTCTATAACATTCATGTTTCTTCAAAAGAGGATTTGGATACAGAAAACACAAGTTTCTATTTATTTACTTCTACATGTGTGGCTCAGATGCTGTCCTCTGTGTTATCAGGAAAAGAATCTGTTATATTATCTTCTCACTTGCTAGTTAAGGCTTTTTCTTTAACATTTAACAAATTTGGCTTGAGTGTCTTGTGTATCTCACTAATGAAGGTGATGAATGAATCAAGTTTTCACTTTCATTCCCTACTTTAATTTCTACATGCTGCAGTACTTTCATTCTGCTACCTGCCTGCCCCATGGGAATTTAGGGTTCCTATTTAAGGAATGTGTAAGGAAGTGTGGGGCAGTGACGTGTTTATTTTCATATTAGGATTGGGCTGAAACAATGTGAAGCCTTTATTTAATGTGTTTTGAGTCCTTCTGTGTCTTCTGATTTTGTTAAAAGAAGAGGAATTTTTTTTTATAGGAATTTGCAGAATAAAACTGTATACTCATTTCCCCCTCTTTGTGTACGTATCTCTTTATATAGACTTATGAACTGAAATAAAATTTGCAAATTCCTCCTTGGCTTTGGTGAGATGTGACAAGTCAGTATTTCACAGTGAAATATGACACAAGTACCAGCTTCTGTTCATTGCCCCATACAGAATAGTCAGTAGAACAAAAATGAATGTGTCCTGACTTGGTCCTTCCCCCCATGTCTGCATTTTACAGTACATTCATTCAACAGACAAAAATAATCCTTGCCCAGATGCAGTCTACTGGACCAATTGATTTCTCTCTTGAGGTGTAAGAGCACATGAGGCTTTTTGATCCTTGACACATTAGATGTGGTCCAAATGTCCCAAGTCTGGTAAAAATCTGTGTTATGAGTAAAATTTAACCGCATCACCTTTGAGTGACTTGGTCTATATTAATGAAATAGTGACTTCCATGAGCTTATCTTCAGAATCAGAAAGTGAAGGAATATTTTAATTGTGTTCCTGTACTTAAATCCAAGACATGATACTAAATATTTCTGTCCTGATTTGCTGTAAAGTAAAGCTTACATTAAAACTTACCAGAGTCTGTGCTTTGAGCTGGCTCAGTGCCATGGGGCTGGATCCACCCTTGGCACACAGTGAAATCCCATACGTGTTTCCTCCTGCGGGAGAGAGAGTGTGAGGCCAGCAATTGGCCAGGCAACTGCACAGCATTCAAGAGAAGTTATTGGACATTTAGGCACCTATTTGCTGTCTGGAGAGTAGGCTTTACTTGCTTTCAAGACGTAAAGGCCTTCCATGTCAAGTCAATATTACACTGTCTCAGTAACATTGCTTTGGTGCAAGATTAGCAAATACGTGTAATTTTTTAATGTGCTGCCAGAAGACAGCTGATGCCAAGTTCTGCTGGAAGCTTTCCATTGATTTAGCTTGTTTTCATGCTCTCCTTTTGCAAAGAGCTTGGCTTGCTGGCTCCTTGAATTGAGGCTGTGGCTAGTGTGAAGTGACAGAGGCGCCTACCATCTCTGAGACAGTGATGCTAAAGGTGACCAAGGATGTCTACTGTACCAAGTCTTCAAGTGTAACTCGGGGCTGAGCAGGTCTGGCACTTGCAGCCTCCTGCTAGGGGACACTGACCCACACACTGTCCGTCTCCTTCAGGTTCCTGCTATATGATGGTACGCAGAACAGATGCAGCGGTAGAAAGAAAGTGTAAAGGCCACAGTAACAGGAAGGTAATTTCTAATAGGTGTATATTTACCATAGGTAAATGGGTTTTGTGCCTTAGGCACTGGAAAACATAAGGCCCATTTTCACAGCTAATGAAGGCATTTTTGTTAAGTCAACAGAACTTATGCTTCTAAGAGTTTAGGTTGCTTTGAAGATGGGGAATCGTGTGATTTTAAAAGTTTAATTTAGATGATTAAGTACATAAGCAAAAAAGAGTACTGCTTCATGAGTAGATCACCTACGTCTGTGCAATATTAGTTACTGTTCAAGAGAAAAAATGAGAGCTTATATTCATATAAACATACACGATTTGTGTTTGAGATATTTACATTAGTGTAACTACAGTGTTTCAAATACACATCCAGCATATACCCAGGTATTTCAATTTGCTATAACTGCTGACATCAGAAGCAGTTGAGAGGAATTGCTCCAGACACAAATTGCAAAATGTTTAGGAAGCAAAATAAATTTTGTCTGCTTATTCCTTCACTAAAAGTCATGAGGGTAGGTCACATAAGGACATAAAGGAATAAACTGGGATTCAGTCCCAGTTAATAAAAAAAATTCATAAGCTCAAGCAGTTCCAAAACTGATTTCTTCCCATTGAAAATAAGTGGGAAATGTCTTTTATCATTTTTATACTAGATCAAAGTTCATTGCAGACTATTACAGCTATACTAATTCATTCTGAAGCAGGTTTAGAGAGGCATTCATATTTAATGAGAGCACAGTAAAAATGCTTTTGAGTGAACTGGATTTGTACAATGATTTTAAGAGCTACAAGCCTGAATTTATTGATCATTTTATCTAATCCTATTTCAGAAATATTTATTTTTTTACATTACAACTTTTTTATTATTGTATGAAGCTGTTATGCTCAAATGATCTATTTTCCTCACTTTTATATAAAAAGGATTAATTATTTTCCCTTCTGAGAGATACCAAAGTTAATTGTTACTTCTACAAAAACGTCCTTTTCTTATGCTAGTGTTTGCTCACTTATTGTACTTGGATAATTTGCATGTATTATGTATCCAGATCAAGCCATTTAAGTACAGATGTGCACTGGATATCAAGCCTCGCAATTATAGAACCGGAGATGGAAACTATAACCAGTTCCTAGGGCTCTAGTATCATTAAAGACACCTTGAGGCACCCAAGACATCTGCAGAGGACTCACAGTGATGACACAAGACCTGTAGACATCTACATCCTTCTGGAATGGCCAAAAGCTTAAAGAACTTTCCGAAAAGGTTAAGGCTAGACATCTAATGCCTGAACATCCGTTTTGAGGCAATGAAATAAACTTCATCAGCTGTTCTTTGTTCCACCTATTGACTAGGTCTCCATTGACTGTTGGGTGCATTGACAGGATAAGAGTCAGCCACATATGAATCATATGGATATCCTGTAGTTACCCAAAAAATCCGCATGAGACTTGTAGATGGGGCATCTGTGTCTTTTGAAGCAGAGGCTGGAAGGCAGGCGGAATATCCTAGGCAGTCTAAGATAGCTACAGATTTTTAGGCAACTGGATTTTGCTTTACTTTGCATAAAGAGAGCTAAATATACTTGTCTTCATTTTGAGCTGAGCCTCACCCTTATAGCCGCCTTCTTTGAATATGTATAATTTCTGCACACATTCTTTTGGGTAGTGTCCTAACTGCTCAGCCACACACTGCTGCTTCTACAGGTCTTCTGCTACAGCCAAGGTTGAGGGGTCCTCTCACTCTATTGACAAGATAGTGGTTGGGTTCTTGCTGTTCCTGTGAAGCTAAGTGGAAGACAGGTATTGTCTAAAGGCATGAATTTGACTCTTGTAAAACATGGAGGATTCTTAGTCTAAGCAGGAAGATGCCTTTGAACTGCAGTATAATCTCTGCTGAGAAAAGGAAATTTGCACATCTGTTCATGGAGCCAGAAGGTACCAGGGACTTTATTGCTTGTCTTGAAATGTTAAGGAAAGAAAGATCAATAACTGTATGGAGTCTTGGCTGAAAACGTATTTTCTAATGTTCCCAAACTCAGACCTTATAGATTGCAGTCAGTAGAATGACAAGCCCTTTCTCAAACATTCTTTTATTTTAATTACTTTTTTTTTTATGATCAGGAAGTCCAGACATAAACATGTAACAATCCCAGTCTTGTTAGGAAATGACCAAAGATAATGAGGAAGGGCAGAATCTTCCTTAGCTTAAGCTGCAGAGTCTCTTACTTCTTCTTGGTAAACAGTAGTGCTGTAATATAGTTGGTAGTCATTTGTTCCTTGTGGTAATTTTCTCTCCTTTATTCTTTTAATTGGTGTGTCTTTGCTATAGTCTTTCTCTGTGTTACCCTACTTTCTCAGTTATATGCAGCTAAGTGCAGAACACGAGCCAAAGCAGAGCTGACAGTAAAATCTGGAAAGCTCAAAACTGTGATTGGCTTAGTGCATCCTGTACATGGACAAACACAGAAGTGTCGAGAATGCGGACATAAAACTTTCAGCTGCAGACAAAGCCTTAAGAATATTTGCCTTATTTGCAGAAATTACGTGTCTCTGAACAAGAAATATGTTCCATTATGTAGAAGAAATTGCTATAGACCCATTCCAGGAGCCAGGATCAGAAAGACTGGCACAGGGAAGCATAAGTTATACCACTCTGATTTGGCTAAGCCATTTTGGCTGGACGAAAGATTCATTTTGGCAGAGAGCAAAGTAGTATTTCCATCATCACTTTCCATTGTGATTAGGCATGGCTTTGATGGCTAGAAGAAAAATCCGAGGGAGGACCTCGAGTCTGTGCACTTTTGAGTTACTTTTACAGCTCTTGCTTCCTACACAGTAGCATAAGCCATTTGTCTGGGCCAGTGTGGCCCTATTTATGCTTTCACAGGGAGAAGAAAGGATTTCACCTTGTCTTTCTGCTGGATTGGGAGCGCACATGGTATTTTAACAGGAAGAGGTCCGGCATATCTGAGAGTGGAAGACACATACTGGGAGTGAATTATAGACAGGCCTGTGTTTTGTAAGAAACCCCAGAAAATAAAGAGCTAGTGCTGAAATTTTCAATGATGGTAGCCTTAAATTATGCCCCTAAAAATCCATGTTTATGCTTGTAATTGAGTAGATCCAATGATTCAAATGCTAGTCTGGGTTGCCAGAGACTTGTCTTCTTTGTCCTTTCCTCCATACAATATCTGTGACTCTGGCATTTACTGAAGACTTTCAAGACTTCAGATATCTTCACCCACAAGCCTGCCAAAAACATTTCATGAATAATCAGCTCCAGTCAGACACCCTGCAAAATAACGTACGTTCCATAGTTTATCACATCCAGTTATCTCTGTTATCTTTAACATTCCTGCTATCGTGTGTATTTCCTTCACTGTTATATAGTTTTCATCATATTTTCTTCACTTTTGAACATGAATTCACCAATTTGCTGACTTCCTGATTGCTGTGTTTTGAGGTCATTTGCAAGAATTGGCCACATCTCTGTAATTAGTGCCAGGTGTAGTCAGAAGGAGAAGTCATGCTTTCTGCCTCTCAGCTGCAAAGCCTGTAATTCCACTATGTGTCTTTGCTCTCCCAAGTAGACCTAGAGACTGCAGTGAAGCCACCAACATGCGCACTGGACCTTCCGTCAATCTGAGTTGTTCCTCCCATAGCAGGGGTGAGCTGCACCCAAAACTGCTGGCTGATGGTAGCCACTTGTGGCTTGCTTTTGAAGGAGAAGCAGCGAGGCCAGTTTGAAACACAAACTTTTGCCTACACATGCAATTAAGTCCATGTATTTAAAGAGGAAGATTGGATGGTGGAGATGATGCAAAAATGTGCACAACAGTTTGTTACTACTGTATAAGAAGCTAAAAAGTCACAAATCCCTAGTTACAGTACTTACTTTAACTCCTGATACCATAAATGTAGTTCTATATTTCATGTGAATTGTTTAAACAGTTTGTACTGCACTGGTCAAATGAACTCAGTTAATAAACTGACTGCATGAGAGGAAGGAGAAGTAGCTCAAGCAAATAAACACTAGTCCATATTATAAAAGCGTATTACAGGGGTGAACCATTGCACGCAGTGGAGCACACACAGAGCAAATTGCTTTCAATACCACTCATCTGTAACAGGAAAAAACAAAACAAACCCTTGTTACTGCACATTGATAGCATGCAATGAATTGACCATGGGAAGGAGTAACATTTTTTTCATTAATTTAGACAATGATGCAGTTATTTTGCAATAACTTGCGCTGTCTGATTTAAAATACAGGAGATTTTTTGAACCAAGAGGCAATCTGCAATGTTGCGCACTTTTTTTCCATGCTGTGCTCTTCAAAATTGCAGTGTCAGAGGAACAGAATAGAAGTGTGACTGGGGATTGAAGAGCCATCATTAAACAGGTCTAGTTCCTAGGGAGCATTGTCTACACCTCAGCAATATTTCAGCACACTTGGGTGTTCTCTTCAGCTCCAATGAATCAGAAGTTAGAGAAACATTTTAGAGTAAGGGTTCACAAAATTACATCCTTAAGTTATGCAGAACAACTCTGAAATCTTTGTGCTGGTCACTACACTCAGCAGAACCAGATGATTCTCAAGATTACAGCAGCGCTTACTGCATGGTTGCGTACTTTGGGGACTGGAACCACCATTTAGAGGATGACTGGGTCCAGCCTTGCAGAATTCTTGGTAGCTGGGCTCCAGCGGGTGCTCCAATTGCCTGTTTCCAAAGTTGGCTGCTTCCCCTACCTATCCTGTTACCCTCTAGCAGAGTACTGTTATCCAGGTGTTTATCTGCTTCTAAGGAAAACGGAAAGGGGAATGGCAGTCAGATAGTGCTGGGGAGGTGGCCACTGTGTGACTCTCTGCAGGAAAGCTCTGGTAGTGCTCCCCTTGGAGAATAAAAATACTTAGAAGAGTAAAAATGTTGACCTCAGCTGTTTCCTTTCTCTGCTACTGGAGGCGTTCTCAGAATGAGCTATGGAAGAAGAATAGCCTAGGAACAATGCTGTAGGTGAGAGGCAGAGTTACAGACAAGTAAAGACTTTAGCATCTGAATCTGGAAGAAGTCCTACTACCTAAGGAGACAGAGATTTCCTGACTTTCCCTTCTCTTCCCACCATCGTAGAAGCATGCTTTAAAAAGTAACAGCAGTTTTCTATGGAACTTCTAGAAAACTGTTGCCCCTTCTGGGGATTTTGAATTCTTCTTGCATAATGCAATGAAGATTTTCTTTTTCCTGAATTACAAGATGAGTCTGGGTAGTTTTTTTACAGATAACTAAAAATCTTATACAAAGCAGATAATTCTGTGCTGAAGAGCATAGAGTAGCCATGGGGTAAGGTGATAGATTAGGTGTGTTATCTAAAGAGCCACCCGTAATGTCAGTTCAGTCCTGTGTTTTATTCTCATTAATTTGGTCAAGGAGATTTTCCTGGAAGTGGATGCAACAGGAAACTGTTAAATATCGTGTGGTTGGAAATTTAGCATTTTTAACAGCCTTGGCAGCAACAAAGTGGGATTTAGCACACCTGACACCAGTTTTAAAATACGACTCAAGGAAATTTCACATCAGAAAGTTTGTCCTCTATGCAAGGCAACCTGGAAAAGACTTGAAAAAGAGTACATTGGTAAATGAATTGGTAAATATGATATATTTGGGAGTCCATGTAAGTCATGTTTCTTTGTTTCTTTCAGAAGGCACTTAATATCTGTCACCCATAGCTACTGACTCAACATGCACACAGAAAATAGTTGTTCAGTCCCTACAATGTGGATTTTCAGAGAGTCTGTGATACAACACCATAGCAAAGGTTCCTTCAAAAATGCCAGGCAATAAAATGGAAGGATTTACATGGATTAAAATTAATCAAAAGGGGAAACAAAGGAAGATATGGTCAGCTCCTATAGCAGAAACATCATGGGGTATTTCGCTTTTACAGAACGTACAAGCAGAAATTAAATCAACAAGATCTCCTCTGCTTGGAAAGTTCTGTGGCAGGACAGGCCAGAAAACAGTGCAGTCCTACATGGTGCCAAGGGAGTGAAAGAGGATGTGAGCAGGCAGGAGCCCTCAGCGGGCTGCTGGAGCCCCACGTCCATGCATGCAAACACTGTGCTGCTGGGGTGATGCAGTGTGGTCTGGCTGGGGAAATGCAAAAGATCCACCCAGACTGAGAAGTGTGTCTTTTGTGGGCTATCCCTAGCTGTTACCCAGAACACATTCAAAGAAGCATGCTGAAAGAAAATATGTTTATTCTGTATTTGGTCTGATGTTTTGTTTGTTTATTATTCCCCTAGCAGTGTGTAGTTTTGGCTTTAAGGCTGACACAGAAATTTTTGAAGGAAATTTGAAAACTGACTTAGAGCAAGAATTTACCCTTGAATCCCTATCTACCAGAACCCAGTGTTCTTTACTTTGTAAAGAAAAAATAATCAGAACAATCACATGCCTGGCTGGGAAACACCATGTGTATCATGTTTCTTTTAAAAGGCACTTAGTGATTGCCGTCCATGCCTACTGTAAAACAGGAAGAACTGTTAACATTTAATAAATATTATATCTTGAACAAGAACATGTACTAAGTAAAATACTGTACTTATATGCTTTGAATTTGTGTTCTGTCTCTTCATTATTGAAGCACAAAACTAATATAACATTTTGACTTTTAACAGGAAATTGCAAGTGTTAGGGAAGCAAATGCAGATGATAGCTATGGATGTTACCATGTTCTATTTATTATTTGCTGTTAATGATCAAATAGTTAAGAATATAATTACTTCAATGAAAATGCTGATGCCAACTCTAGTTACTGTTTTATGGGATTTAATTCAAGCCATCTGTTTTAATATACTTGTATATGTCCAGGGTTGATCTTTGCTTGCAGTGAAGTGTTTTTCTGGAGGTTAAAAGCAATTATTAAAAGAATGGAAATTAGTAGTGGTTCATGGTTTAGCAAGGAAAAAAAATACCTTTTTAAGGTCTTAGTGTCTGTTTTAGAGGGCTTCCACAGCAGAAACGGTTGAGGGTGGAGTGTAACGCAGAAATGTTTTCTGTCGTAGGCTATGTGTTGATGTTTAGGGTTCATCCCAATGAGGTGTCTAGAAGTATAAATAATCGGTCTGCTTATTCTCCACTGCTTAATTAAGTCCATTTATTTCATAGGGCAAAGGAAATATGACTGGTTTATTAAAAAGGAGTTACAAAACACTGGTGAAGAATGTGGAAAAATGCTGGTGTGTGTACATAAACAACAGAATTTATTTTCTAGTGAGCTATTCCATTCTTCAGTGCATTTGAGGGGATGTTTGGTCTTTCTAACTAGTTTAGTTAACTTTGAATGTTACTGCTGCATCTGTTTTAGTTAGAAACTGCGCTGTTATCCAAGGATACCTCAACTTGGCTCCAGAGCTCAGACTTTCTTGCTGTGAAGATTTGTCAAGCCACTTCACAGAAGAAACACTTGCATCTAGGGCACAAAGAATGAAATGGATGCAAGATCAAAAACTTATTATCTTTCCTTTCTAACTCCATAGCATTTGCACAATAGGAAGCTGTAGAAGTTAATCAGAAAAACCCAAGGTATCTCTTGTTACTCTTGGCACATGCCTTTCGAAGCACCTAGGGGCTTTCAGAACTAAATTAAAGTCCTGGCTGGATTTTGTCAGGTAGAAGACAAGACTTCGCTCTTGAAAGGATTGCACTGGGAGCTTTCTGGGTATCCAGCTGTCATAGCTGAGACTGTTTAACCTCCCATTCCTGGCAAACCCAGTTAAGCAGAGTTACATTCTTGTCTGCAAAAATAATATTGAAGAACACTCCTGATTGAGACTTCATTTTAAGAGAGGTAGCAAAGACAAAACCAGTGGAATTTAATGTAGTTCCCCAAAATATCCAGCTGCTGTTCTATACTATTCCAAGGACATGAACATTGCTAATTGTTTGAAGTAGATTTTTCTAAGAGTTGACCTTTGTTTCCTCCCCAAGTCAAGAAACATTTGTTTTTTACAAGAAAGAACATGTCTTAAAGAGTCTGGCACATTTGCATGTGGTGCAATCTTGTGAATGTTTTGTTGAGATAAGTGAGTAACAGCTTCCAGTTGGTGTACTGCAGGAGGTGAGGGCTTCTTTCCAGAAGTGCTGACCATCTCAAAATAACTATATTTTCCTTGCAGAGCTCCCAGTCTGCCATATTATCTTATTCCCTCAGTACAGCAGGTTTGATATACTGCTAAACCACCTTATCTAGCTAATAGGCTTAAGTAGCAGTTCTAGTTACAGGAAAGGCTGTGCAAGGATTACATCTTTGAGAGTTGGTGTTTTGTCTGTGTGGTCCAATTTTATAACAGCAGACTCGATTATAAACTATTGTTAAATGCTGTTTTTCAGTTATGAGATCTTGTTACCACTGGAATTCAATATGTTTTCTCTTCCAATTTGTTAAGGCAAAAGTGCAATTTTTATTCAGAGATTGAAGCTTTGGTTTCTTCTTGTTTAGAAAAGTGTCAGCAGTTAAAGTCTTGCTATTTAATTTCATTATATGCCCTCCAAATCCCTTAAGAAACATCAGTTATGACCATGACAGCGCTTTGCACTACGTGGGTTTTACTTATTAGTGACTTGAAAAATGTGTGAAATACAATTAAGAGCTCCAGTAATCCCAAGATACCTGTATAGAGCACTGGCTTTCTAGAAACAGCAGGTTTTTTTCCGAAAGTCATAGCTATCCCTAAAGGAAATAGACTGTGAGACTTAGTATGTAACTCTTAGTCCTCTTTAAGAACACAAGTGGGCACCAGTAAAAATAATATATGGCTTACATTGATAGGCCTCCCAGATTTTAAAGAGAAATAGTCTCTCTATGTTTTCTACTTGCCTGTGGGAATCCCATCAGGCATTCAGATGCAGTTTAAGAAAAGCTGCTATAATGTTCTTACAAATTACTTTTAGAAAAGCCCTGAATCCATCATATCTCTGCTTTATTATAGGTAAGCTGCCATGACTTCTTACATGGAAGTCTCACAGCGTTTCCTGGTCGTTGACATAGTACACCGCAGTTTTTGAAGTACAGCATTTTAGAAAGACACATGATTTTTAGAAAAATGCATAAGAAGAAATCCTCCTTCCTTTAAATAAGGGCACAGCTTAGATCATAGACAAGAAATAAAAATTGTTCCATATTTGGAATGGCTGCAATATGGATGTGTCCCTAGGAGGAATAGAGCTGGCATACTCAGATGCTGGCAGCCCAGCATATGGGACGTGTCAGGAGAGCTGCTGTGCAAAACGCTTAGGCTCCCTGTGTGCTCAAGTGTTTATTTCAGTGCTAATGTGATTGAGATTTGTTTTACTGATTAAGCCCTTGGGGGTTTTTTTATTAGTGGGTGGTTCCCACACAATTGGTGTGAAAATACCATTTTTTGGGTTTTATTGTTTCTTAAAGGAAACGTGCCCCAATTACCTGAGTTATCACCAGCAGCCGTACCCATCATGGGTTGCAGCAGAAAGGCAAAGAAAGGGGTGCAAATAACCTAAGCCCTTCACATGAGGCTGAGGCATGTTGACAGAAATGGGTGAGCTTCCAAAGCCACTTACTTGTCCAAAAGTAGGCAAAATCCTCATTACTCCAGGAACAGTAATAGTTCTGTAATGATGACATTGGTCTGAAACAAGCTTTCAGCATCTGACTGTGCCACAGGAATTCCTCTGTGTCCTTGGAAAATTGATTAATATCTGTGTCCCAACTCCCCAGCTGTAAAGTGAGAAGGCACTTTAAGGATAAGTCTTTAATTGGTTTGAATTGGTCAGCTTTTATGGTGATGAAATTGCTGAGGTGGTGCGATACCCTCTGTCAACAGCATTGCAATTTTGGTGTAAAGGAAAACAATAGAAAAATATATCTCTTCTTCCAGCGCTCCTGAAGCCGGTGGGCTGCCCCCTCTGCCAACACAGGGGAAGGTGCCTCTATGCTTGTCAGGAGGCAGGAGACACAAGCAGCAAGCAGAGAAAACACTGAAGTTTCCTCCAGCACATATTTCTTTTCTGCATAAATATGCATACTTGCAGAAAGCGTGCTTTTCTTCAAACAGGCAAGGGCTTGTGCTGATGTGGGCCCATTACTAATTGTTGCCATGGGAAACTCTGAAATGGCCACCCACACTTTTATATCTGAAAGGAGCTTGTGTTCAGACATACTCTTCAATCTGTGTGTCAACATATGCCCATGGTGTATATATATGTTTCTTTTCTGGTGTTGCATGGTCAAGTCGAGATGCAAAAGGTTACTTTTAACGCTAAAGATTTTGTTAGTGTCAGCAGCACCTGGAACACTGTGTCTGTGTGGCTGCTCCAGTAGCTGAGATGCCCAGAGTACCACTCGGTGTTGGTTCAAGTCATTGATGTGCTCTAGGCATATAAAGTCACAGCCAGTCCTAAGAAATTTTCACTTTTCTTTCTTTAATTGTTGCTTATGTGACCCTGCAGCCCTTCTCCCCATGGAATGATGTGATCCAAATATGAAAGTGGAAATACTGGAGCATTTCCAGAAATAAAGGCTTTTGTTTTGAACTATGAACATATTTTCACCCTTTTCTTGTACTCAGAAAAGGCTGTATTATCCTGTGTGAAGTTTTCTAAATACCTCTGTCATGAGACATACACCTGATTTAGAAAATCTTAGCTGAGATGACTAAGGTTTGGAGAAGCTTTAAGAGGCCCAGACGCCCACGGTGTCAGGTAGGAACCGCGATGTCTCTGGTGGGGCAAGGAGGAGGGGTGCTACTGGTACGTGGTTTCTACTAACCAGCAAGTGGTCGTAGGAAGCAATTCTACAAGCAGTTGCTTGTATCAGTTCTAGATACACTCTTTGGCAGGTTAAATTTGGCTTACTTTTATGCTGCTTAGTTTCCGAAAGCTTTTAAATATGCTATTTAAGCCAAGCTCCTTGCTAGCAAGCTGCATTAGAAAGTCATTAGGGTCAAGAAACGTAATTGTTTCAGTATTAGTGCCTCAGCAGAGCCAGGACTTCTCCAAGTGTAGCTGTACCACTGTCCTTTCAGAGAGGATCTGTGTGAAGCACGCTAAAACTTATTGATGAAATGTTGTGGAAGAGGCTGCAATGTCACTGGCTGAGCTGCACATTTGCTTTGGACTGTGAATTTGGCACCATTTAGTGAGACGAAAGAAACATCAGCATTAGAGTACAATGCTTGGCTTCCTCCCTGCCTTCAAAACAGTATAGCTTGCCAGTTCCTTCTGTGTACCCAAATACTGACTGGATTAATATAAATGTCAATTATAACATCATTTAGGACAGTGAGCAAGCACTTGTTCCTGTCTGGTGCTTCCATGGTATGTTTGAGCACCTTTAGCTCCAGCGGGTCCTTTCCGAAGTAAAGGATGGGCTGCGGGTGTCACACAAGTGTGGCTCTGTGTCTTTTATTACATTGTTCCGCAGTTTTCCTCTGTTTTTTGTTTTGAGGGGTTTATGTTGGCGGAAAAGATGGAGACTGTACATATTATCAATCTAATTTGATTATGGTGGAGGTATTAAGGTAGACATGGATTTTCAAGGATAAGATGGTAACTACAGATAGTGGGATTTTGAGAAATTAAAGTCATTAATTCTCATACTGTTTGTATGCTTGTATTTTTTTAAATTACAATTTCAGTTTAAACTAGGGGATCTTACATCAAACTAAAATCCTTTACCTATAATTGTAAAGATAACAACTAGTAATATTGAAAGTGAAAGTAGCAAATTGAACATCTTATGTTGCTGCCTGTTGCGCGTTACCTTGCTTTCCTAGTCTGAGTAATTTCCTAATGAAGAAAAGACATTACTAAAAAGCATGTGAATATAAATCATATTTTATAAAAGTTTTACTTTTTTTAAATAGTCTTAAAGAATTTTAAGAATTAGTTAAACAAAATTGCTTAAATACAGGCAGAAGACGGTTCAAGCTACAAAAGATTTTAACGATCCTAGAAAATATCTTTCTCACGGAACTATCAATATTGCAGATTTAAAAGAAGACTAAGTTGTTTTTCTATCCTTGAGGTAGCTTGTCTAATGGTTATCTGTATTTTTGGTGAGTTACCTTAATATTTTAATTGTGCTACATGAGCCACTTAAAACATTTTTCTTTTTATAGATCTCCAAGTAGATAAAACTCTGGTTTCAGTTCCTTGAAATTACATAAAGGTATCCAGATATTTGTCGTATTCTAGTCGCATTTGTAGAACTGTGTGCACAATGGAAGTTTCTAATTGACTCCATTTTTCTTTCACTTTGTAAAACACCTTACTGGAGATGATGGATTCTTAGGAGCATGGTTTAATGCATGAAATGTAATACATTAGAACATTTTCTAAGTGTCATATTTAATCCTTTTGCCAAACTTATCTCCTGAAACATGAAGAAACATTTGTCATAAACCAGTCCTTTTTAAACAACTGAGAAAATTGCACTTAGTTCTGTTTTCAACAATAAAATTCTGCCATTTAAAGGGTTAGCGAAACTGTTGTTGTGAATTTTTTTGTTGTAGCTTGTTCTGATTTTTTTCATCCATTACTGTGAACTTTGTATTGAGCTTAGCCCAAAGGTTTCCTGATTCCCAGCTTTTTAAGCTACCTAACCTGTGTAAATACATTAGAGCAGTTCCAAACCATTAAAAACAAGGGGAGATGGATGTGTGCAAAGTTCAAATGTGTTCTGCTGGCTTTTATCATCAGTGTGAATCATGGGGCAATTTAGATGCTTAAAATAGTTTGTTGTTCATAGAACACAGTGAAATACAGCAAATGAAATCTCTCTAGAGGAGACAGAAATATATATTGAGCATTTCAGTTTGGTGTTGTGGGAGGTCTCATACTGGAAGGGGCTTCGGTTTTTTCATTTGTGTGTTTTCATTTTTATTTAAAATTATCTTTGGTGTACTTGAAATGCTGTGTGTTGAAAGCTGTGGAGACTGAAATCCTTCTTTTTTCATCAAGAATGAAATAGTATGGGAAGTTTAAAATACATGCTTCCAGGGCAGGGTTAGGTCACAAGCATTTCATGTAAAGGGATTCATTCTTCCTGCTGAATTAGTTTCTCACCTCTTTCTGTTATTTCCCCAAGACTTCCAGCTCAATTTCACATTGCATGCAGAGTCAGTGAATAGAAGTGTATAAAGCCCCCCAAAAATAACATTTTTCTGACCAAATACAGAGACTCCTTTCTGGCTGGAGGCTGACAGCTCTTCCTTAAAACCAGCAGGCACAATATGCCAAACCATCAAAGCTGTGTGGGAGAGTACAGCAGTTCAGGAAAGTATATAAAATCTAGTTGATTGATTGCAATTGTTTGGATTTTTTCTTTTTTGTCTTAATTATCATTAGCATGGAGACACAAAGAGGTAGCTACTTTAGAAGTGTGCATGGTGATAGGGAATCCATCCAAATCTGTATTAGGAAAAGTTAATCCCTTGGAGGTATAAGGAAGGTGGTACTTGCATGGACAAGCAGGCTAGGAAACAGAGAGCAGGAGTCAGTGAGGGAAGGTGGCATCTGTGCCAGGAACTGGTCTTTTCTGCATATTCATAAAAAACTCTGCAAAGGAGGCAAGTGCTGAGGTCTGCAAAACAAGAAGTTTATCGGTGCTCCGCTGAACAGTGAAGGGCCAGCTGAAGAGCTGCAGAAAGTCCTTAAAGGGCAAGTGCCTGGGTAATACATCAGCAAAAGGTACTCAGTGTAGATAAATGCAGGACAGTGGTTGTAAGCAAAATACAGACATTACATGGTACACAAATTCATAGGCTCTGAATGTTACACAGAGCTGGGATTTTGCCATCATAGCAGACTGTCCTCTGAGAAGGTCAGCTCACTGCTCATCCCCACCCCAAAAACATGCAAAGAGGGCAAACAAGGATGAACAAAGCTCTGGAACAAATTCTATGGAGGTATTCCTCATTGTGGCCTTCTCCAAGCTGTTGTTCCTCACATGCCTCTAAAATCGATGTCCTGAAATGAAGAGCGAACAGCCTCAGCCACAGAGGTGACTCTCACACACGCTTCTGCAGACTGCAGCCAGGATGCTGGGTGCAGATACTACCTGATGGCAGCACACATGTTTCATCAAGCCGTGCCCTGCAGGAAAGAAGCGTGCTGGTGTAGCTAATTTTACACTGTGTCTCTTTGTATGCAGAATAGTGAGAGTAGTTCTGGTTGGATCTAGTCAATTTTATAGTAATTATTGCATCTGATAACAAGCTTTCTGGAGTAACATGGAGAGAAGTAGTGTTCATTGGACAAATAATACACAGCTAATTTTTAGAAGAAAGCAATAGAAGACTAAGGGTTGCATAAGCCCTGTGTTTCTGTCAATGTTTCCTTTATCTGCCAACCTTATGCTAGATTTAAAAGACATCATGCCCAAACTAAATTTCGTTAATTGGGCAGGAGTAATAAAAACACCAATGCAGTATTAGAGCAGCTCCTGTGTTGATATGACCTCCTGCATTCTGATGTTTGTGCTATTACTACAGAAAATACTGGAAAATAGTCGAGTCTCTAGTCAGCTTAAGGAAGTCGTTGGCTCCTTTTCTACTTTTAGTATGAAACGAGTCCCATTTGAGTTAGGGAGAAAAAAAAAATCAAAACAAAAACCAAAACAACAAGGAAGAAAACAACAAAAGAAAAATTTCAGAACATTTCAGAACAAGGATGGGCAGCACTCAGCGTCTCTTCTGGTAGTTCCTTCTGCAGCCAGGTTTTTCCAGCTGAGGAGGCTTTATCCATCCTCGGGAACAGCAGCCACATCCAAGAACGCAAGCTCTTGGCAGCGAGCTGGTGCCGTCTGATGTAGCTAGAGAACTGAAAATAACTCTTCGAAGGGAAAAACTGCATACGTAAGAGGCCGTAGGCATGGCTGTATAATGTTGTTAGTTTAGTGTATTTTGTGTGATTAGAGAATTGGAGGTTAAGTCTGGGGGTTTGTGTTGTTTTTTTATTTCCGTTAAAAATATGTGGCTGAGGAGTTTACCCACAGAGATAATACAGGACGTAGTGAATTGTGTCAAATCTGCTGCCACTCGTGAGATCCAAATTCTCTCTCTGCCTTTTTTAGTTATGTGGAAAAAAATCGGTCATTGAAATCAATGTTCAGCCTTTGTTTTATACTTTCTCGTAAGTGCAGTTGGCTTACTTTCCAATTTCTTCATTTATGTTAAAGGGAAAGTAGTACACCCAACCATAATGATGGCTAAATAGTTATCAAATAGACCTTAGCACATTTGGTGAAGAAAAAAAAAATTGTGGGGTTTGAATCATCACATTGTTTTAACAGTCCAAGCTGCTCTCAAATAATTGTTTGCAGTGCCCATTAATTTAAACCAATGTCACTAGCCACAGCTGTGGGAGGATTATGACATGGTCACCCATCCAAGGCAAGATGCGATGTAATTTTAAAATAAAAATTCCCTAGCCTAGACCAGTGTTACCATTGGATTTAAAATAAGTTAAATACTTCAGTCATGGCAGTAGTATAGCATGTTACGATATGATCTGTAGAAGGTTCTTCGTACACAGTGCAGACTTGGTAGTATAACCATATATATAGATAAAAATTATCCCAGTGTATGCTTCTTACAGAGGACCTTGCATTTGAAATACCGAAATGCTTAGTAGAGATTTAATGTAGAATCAAAACAATATGTTTCACAAGTGTGATTTTTGTTTAACTGCTGAGGGAAACATACAGAGAAACAGTAAGTTTTCAGAAATCTTAAAGGGAATGTGATGGTTGAGAATGTGCTGGCTTGGTAGAGAGAAAGCCTAAAATCCTAATACTGGGGTTTGCATTTTTCTGTTATATTAGTAATAAAGGTGACGTTTTTAAAATATGCACTATACTGTTAGTTTATGGTCCAGTAATACTGTGAACAACATTTTTTGACTTTTCAGTTACTGGAAGAAAAGATCATTAGATCCTTTTGTATACAAGTCGAATTTGGTGTTTTGGGAAGGAGTGGAAGAAAATCTATCTTATGTTTGTTTGTATTTTATGTTTTACTTAACATCAAATACTATTCCCCTCACTGAAAGCATGAAGTAGAGAGATACTGTTTTAATGCTGGTATCACTCTTCAGATTTTATTAGCTCTTAATCTACTGAGATCAAAAATTCCTGGCAAGTAACGTCTAGAGAGTTTCACTTATTTACCGTATATAATTTATGGGAATACTTTGGCTTTTCTGGAACAGAGATGCATTTATGTAATCATAGGAAGGACATCTGAAACCTGAAAAAAATATGCAATATGTGCAAAGAAAAGGTCTCTTCCGATCCAAACCATTCTCTGATTGTATGAAACAAATTTTATGGTACAGATCGTGCCGTTTAACAGTGATGAATTCATGAAGATGTGCTCTCTACAGATCCTCACACCAGGGTGCTTCTTGAAAGATTGCTCAGTGCCACATGAGAGAGGCGAAAACAGAAAAGGAGAAGAGGTGGGTGATGATGGGTGGAATTAACGACTGGCCTGTCTGTAGATATGTCCACACAGGTTGCAATACGGTTTTAGTAACTGTAATGACAGTTACATTGTCTGATATATATTAAATTGAAAAGCAGGAACAGCATATCTGTATTCTGAATGAAGAGTGTTCAGAGTTTACTGATTTTCAGTTGCATTACTGTTCAAATACGTGTAGGAGAAAATTTTCACAAGTTCTCTCTACTGCAGTTTAGAGTCCTATAAAGGTAATTTATTAACCTCTGACTGAACATTTACATTTCACACGATTAGGTTTTGCTGTTAGGGCCTAATTTCATCCTATAAGCAGCTGACAACTCTTTGCACCCAACAACATTTAGAATTAAAAGCTCTTCCTGGTTTTATTTTACTGCTTGGGGGGGCAGAAATTGACAGGATTGTTAAGTGGTTCAGGGAAGCTAATGCTAGAAAATAGTGAGCTGTGCTGTCGGATGCCTGTTCTGCCAGATCTGTGGCTCTGAGTGCTCACTGAGCAAAACATGGAAATGCAAATAAAGAAAATACTGTAAGACCAGAAAAACTAAAAAAAGTTGCACTGAGTATGAAACCTTTCTGAAAGAGGGATAATTAATATATCAAATGTATTAATGCTTTGAGTTATGTTACAAGCGAACGAACTCTGTTCCTGTTTAGGAAATAGTTAAGTTTCTCATCACGCTGAGTGTGTGATTTGACCTTTCTGTCTGCAGTCACAAGATCAACAGTCTTGTTTACACTTGGAGAATGATTAAGGGTCTTTATCAAGATGATTCTCTAAAAAGTAGACTTATTCCACTCAGAAAACAAATCATGGCTTAAGTCCCACAGGCTCATGATTTTTTGACATGATTTTATGAGCAGATGCAACTGGAATCTGCATGCAGTATTGTCTTGGAAATTGGAGAATTCTGTTTCTATATAAGAATAGTGAGCTGTAACCTTCTGCCTGTCGTAACTAATTGTTGATTCATAACATGTGTCCTGGACACGATAAGCTGTTCTGTTTGTCAGCAGGACCTACAGTTCTCACAATTATGGCCTTTCCTTCTTAATGAGCGGCACCATTTTTTACTGACAGAGGCGTAAGCATTTAAAATAATGTTTTCCAGATTTGTTTGCTTTTGTAAGAGGTTCCAGGGAGACAGTAAGATTTACTGTTGGAAACACTCTTGATGGGTTTAGAGATGTGCAGCTATCATTTTCCTAGTCTTGCTGCCAGTGCCTAAGAAGCCTATTTCCAAATGTTAATATGGTGAAAAACCTACAGTGAATCAGCAAAATTTCATACATGGTTCTACAATACACATTTTTTAGCATTGTTATGAACTGTGTAAAATTCTGTGGAATAAGTCAAAAAAAAGGTTAGCGTATGGGAAAATACTAGGAAAAATTAAACATCATTTGGCTACTAGATGAAAACAGAAGCAGCAAGTGTATATATCTCTGTGTGTTAATTATATGTTTTTCCATATTTCCCTGAATATTTTAATCTCTTGTCTTCACGTGAATATAGAGAGAGTAAATAAAGTAATTTTTAATATTGCAGTTCAAATCAAGAATTTACTGGACAGCAGAATACAGCTGCAGTAGCCTAAAAATGCATAAAAGAGAAATGAAGTAAGAAGGGGAAGAAAAGCAATACAAGGGAAATCAAATGTAGGGAAGCTCAAAAAAATGTTATATACCATGAAAGCTGCATAATACTGTCTTATCAAGAGGGAGAGAGTCTGTAAGAATGTCTTCTCATTTTTTTCTTCAGAGTTTACCAAATTTGTGTTCGTTTGCAGCAGCAGGGAACAAATCGTCTCAGGCCTTCAAAAGTGTCAGGACTTTTTTTCTGTGAGAAAGCTTTGCTTCTGAAAAGCCCAAGAAGTTCTCACCACATCTGCAAATATTACTGTTTTTATCCAAAGTTGAATCTCTGAACCCAATAGTATTAAAATGAAGAACCACAGCCTGCTTGGTTAATAGTTAAGCAGCTACTCTGCATGGTCCCTATTGAATCATGGAATTGTTTGGTCACAGAATAATTTAAATCAGAAGAAAACTCTTCAGGTCTGTAGTCCAACCGCCTGCTGAAATCAGGGCTGATTTTGAAATTATATAAGGTTGCTCGGGGCTTTGCTGAGTTTTGAATGTCTCTGACAATGGAGACTCCAAAAACTCTCTGGCAAACCTGTTGTTGTCCTTGACCACCCTCACTATAGGGAGAAAACCAGCTTTTATATCTAACCAGAATTTCCCTTACTGCAACTTCTGTTGCCTTCACCAGTTCTGAAACTCTCGTGATCTCTGCTGCTGAAGCTGTTGTGGAGGCATTTCACAGTCCCTACTAGCTCTTCTGTAATAGCAGGTCCTGCAAAGCATTTCCTTCAGTTGGCCTTGTCCAGTGTCTGTAGTAAAAAGTTGTCAAGAGATTCAAATTGCCTGGATTTTGAAAGCAAATCCTCCCTGTGTAACATTTCTGGGGAAATTTTAGGCATCTGTAGCTAGAGATGCTTTAGAAGGTAGATGGACAGTAACACAAGAATGATGGGCCGTTTCAGCCATCATTCAGCTCATCCTAAAGCAAATGCCCATAAAATGTTATGTGAATTGCATCTGTTTCTCTCCGCTGATTGTAAAGGCTACTGGCTGTACTACGTGTATCATGGATATCTAAAGTTGAATTAAATTAATCTCACCTTTGCTGACTGTTATGTAGATGATCACATCTTTCTGTTGCTTGTGGATATTGAAACCCATTCTGCAAGTCAGATGCAAGTTACTGAATATCGTAGATGCTGTATTTTGAAGTACCTGTCCTAACAGCACCGTATTTACTGATTTAACGTTCATAAGAATGTTAGCACAACACTTTTATTGGCACTAAACATTCTGTTTCTTTGCTCCAAAATGTTTGCAAAGGCTTTTGAATTAATCTGGGTTATAAGGGCTTTCTCATCCCTTGTGCACATTTGCTGATGTGCTAATAACTTTGTCTGCTGTTTCTGTTGCAGTGGCATACTATAATTTTTGGCTGGATTAGGCACTATGAATTTGTTGTTCAGTCTGTGCAAGCCTAGACAGAATTTAACAACTGTTGATAGAAAAGGTCCATCGTGGCCAGGTATGTGGAAAAAAGCCAGTCTGACTGGAGTTCAAAGAAAGAAAAAGAAATCACTTTCCAGCATCTTAGGAAGAAACCTGAATCTGTTTGCACAGATATGCTGGCCTCCTAGAGAAGGTTCACAGGTTCTTTTCTTTCTGTTTCAGTGAGTATAAAAATTAATAGAAATGGAGTGAGAAGGTGTTTTTAACTTGCAAGCTTCCTTTCCCTGCAGAAAAGCCTCATTCTCAATCCCTCCCTAATTAGTAGCAGATGCAGCAGTACGTGTACAAGCGTGTGTCAAGAGGACATTTGGAAATTATAGCAGAAGGTGCTGTGCCAGATAGGAAGGAAATATGTGAAACTGAAGCAGGGAGTTGTTAGGAGAGTTCCAACAGTTGTTTTATAAAGATAGGAAGGGTAAGGGGACAGCTGTTACGGGTTTTTAGGTAACACTGCAAATCTAACACATAACCCCTGCTTCTCTTCAGCCACTGTCTTCATCTGTTATTTAGATATGTCAGAAATGCATAGCAGTTAGAAGAGACACGTTCATAACTGATCTTCAAAAATATGTTTAAAACATTTACAGATTTTCCTTCTGTGCCTAAATCCAGAAGGTTATTGGCAGTGTAATGTCCACATTTTTGTTTTCCTTTTTCATTTCTCTTGCTATCACATTGTAGTGTAAAAGAAGCAGACCAACTGCAAAGATATTAGTGACTGTGCTAAGCCAGACATAAAAACTTCTTACTGCAAATAACACTTAGGCAGAAAGAATTTAAGAAAAAATATTTTTATATCACCTCTTTTAGCAACGCTGCTGTTATACTCTTATTATTGTTATTACTTATAATGGTGTTAAAAATACAGTAACAGACAATATTTGTTTAGTTGAAATTGTTATTGTCCCTTAAATGTATTCGGACCAATCTCAACATGCTTTGCCCTTCAATTTGAAATGCACCATAATGCTGTGATGCTAATTCTTTTTTTTTATTTTGGTGTTTACTGTTATTATTTCAAAATAGTTCCACCAATAAATATTTGGAGTTGCATTGCAAGGTTTCCATTGTTCTTGCTTAACACCGTGACTTTACATACTGGATAGACTATGATTTACAAATACTGATGTTTTCAGTGCATTTTTTTTTGCCAGCCTTTGTGGCCTAAACCAAAATAGTTTGATTTTATTATCAGAAAAGAGAGATGTAAAATGTGTTTTTAAATACAGTTGCAGAAGTGAGATCAGTCTTATGGGTTGTGAATGAATATCAGAGCACCAAGCCTTCAATGGACACTTCACCCACAGTGGTATGACCAAAGAGTTAGAGTACAGTTCTGGTGTCGTATGGATAAGTAGCATCAATCAGTATCGATGCAGCTCTTCTGCCCACTTCCCCTTCTGAAGTGTTCTGTGGAGGAAGGATGCTTCCACGAAACCTGACTTTGCATTCTCAAAATACATTGGTGTTAGGAATGTGGGATTGAGGTTGACAGTCTGCTACTCGCAATGGCAAGCATTGTCAGAAAGACATCATTTTTATTCTCCATTGGGAATATCATAACTGCTGACACATGGTCCCCGCTTTCTCTATTGTTTCTCTGCATAATGAAAAGAGAGGAGACAGACTTCACAAGGGCAAGGCAAACTTAACTGTGGCCCAACAAATTCAAAAATCCCTGTGTGAGGGCTACGAAATTATGCCATAGGATAACTGTCATCTCTATATTGGAGAAGTTCTTGTCAATTTATTTTCCCAAGGGGCAACTGGATAATTTGGAGAGCATTTCTGTAGACAGAAGTTCAAACAGACTACCTGGCATTCAGTCACAATAAGTATTTCCCGTTCCTAAGTGTAGAAGGTGATTAATGAGGCTCTCTTTTCTGAAATAATCATCTCAGTTCACAGAAATATGTGGCTTTGCTTTAAGTGGAATATTCTAACAGAAAGGAATTGTAACTGAAAATTTGTAACCTGTACTTAAACCAAATGTGCTTTCAGTTATTTCTTTTCAGAGTTACCAAACTCCTAAGGACATATTCTACCTAGTATTTATATTCTTACATAAGCTTTATTTTTTAACCTTATTGTAGAACATGCCTGCAGAAACTGACCTGTACTCTGCTGTAATTATTGCTCAGATCTACTGCTTTGATTGCAATCATTTTCTTTAATGAATCATGAAGGATCCATAAAATGTATTCATAATATTTATTTTACTGTTGTTAAGTCAGCGTGTTCTTTCAGGATTGTGCAATCTGGAGAGCTTTATAAATACTTGCAAATATTGCTGACAATCTGGAGGCAGTTCAGTGAAGGGCCATGAGGATGGATAGAGGGCGGGAGCACACGATATACAAGGAGAAGCCTGAAGAAACTGAGTTTATCATGACTACAGGAGCTTTTATGGACAAACCAGTTCCTGAGAGGTACACACAGAAAAGCAAGAGGCAATGGTTACAAACTGCAACAGATGACCCATTCGAGCATAGGGAAATAATTCTTCCTCTGCAAGTGGAGCAGGTTTTGACAGGGAGGCCTCAGGATCTCCAGTTTTGGTGATACCCAAAGCAGAATAGGGCAAGGCCCTCAGCAGCCTGATCTGACTTCAAAGACAGCCTTGCTTTGACTATGAGGTTGGACTAGATGACACCCAAACATCCCTCCTAAACTGAATAACTCTGTCGTTCTTAAAAATCAATGCATCATAAATAAGCCCAACTTTGTGTGCTCCTCTGCGCTGCCAAACTCACTGATGATAGAATGGCTGTAGGTAGTGTCACTGACACCTTACATGATTACAGTTGCCTGAGTCTTGCTACAAAAGCGTTCATTGTTGCCTGTAGCTCACCAGGGAACTGTTTTTCACTATGTTTGTGAAAATGTGCTCAGATGTCAGTACTCCCACAAGAATTCTCAATTTTGTATGTGTGTGCTTGCACTTAGTAACTAAAATCTCCACAGACCCTGACATCAGAGTTTGCTTAGGCTCTCCTAGCAATTAGCACTGATAAACCTGTGTGTACCACCGGTGCGGGATGTCTGAGCATGCTCTGTCCCGGGGCTGCAGAGGCAAAGCAGAGTTTCTCTTAGCGGCCACAGCCAGCTGCTGCGGGCTGGGAGGAGGCCAAGCCCTGGAAATGAGAGCAGGAAGCCTGTCTCTCGTGTGCGTTCAGTGACCCCCTTTTTGATGCCAAGGCAGCATGGAGGAGGGAATAGGTTCAAATTTATTGGGGACAAGTACTAAACAGGGGAAAGAAATATAAGCAAGGGCTGTATTTATGCAGCTGTGTAGACATGAACTGAAGGAGTCTGAGTGGCCCTGTAGATGCCTGCGTTACTTACCTACTGGCATGCCTTTGGGACTCCTCCATGGAGTGTTCTGCTCCATATTCCCGGAGAAGCCTCCTGAAATTATTGAAATGTTGTTCGGATAGTCCTTTAGAATAAGCTTACCTGTGGGGCAGTTGGATCCAGCTTTCTGCACAGCCTCTACCTGTGATATTTGCTGCTGGCTTTTTACTACATGACTATACTCCCTAAAGGCATCTGACATTGTTTAACCTCAGGGCAGATGAGAAAAAAATGCAGCCAGGGTCCATGTTTGGCTGACAGCAAGAAGCATACAGTCCTGTACCCAGGGGCATGCTCCAGTGCAAGACAGCAGGTGTGATGGACATGCAGCAAAGAACCTAGGCTGGACAAGGTAGAAGAGAAGGCTCCTGTGCTGTGTGTTGGAGGACCACTGTGGCCAACAAAGAAAAGATCAGAGTTGTCTGAACGGAAAAATAGGGATTGAGCACAAGTGCTTGAAGACTGGATCCTATGTCAAGGACAGGAAGTCAGAAGCAAATGACAGGTTTATGATACTGAGACACAAGGAATCACACTGGCAAAAAATTCACAGAAAAGCTCTGCATAAGCCCAACAGCCTAGTTTCTTCCAGAGCCTGAACTGGGAATGGTTTTCTTTGTCTCATCAGTCTACTGCTTTGTACTGAAGAGACACAAATCTCATTAGCAAAGCACGTGTCCGAGCCAGCTATGGAGCACCAGCAATTAGGCCTTTCCCATCCAGGCAGTGTTGTTGCAGTTGGCATTCAGGAAGGTTGGCTCATATTGCGTATTTTCTTCCTATGTACACTGTGCACTGGAGCTGCAGAAAGAAAACATAAATCTGCTGGTGACTGAGATTCATCTAGACACTGCACCAGACCAGTTTGGTCTCGATAGAAGCAACAGATCAGCATTTTAAGGCATTAAAAAGGGAATGTTTTATTACATTTATTTTCTCAGTTTAATCTGAACAGGCCTGTACTACATTCTGCAGAAGGGTTCCGTGGGGAAATTGTCTAGGTACACCCTGTTCAGCATGAGTAAGCATGGTAGGGCCAGTCCCACCCTCTGTTCATTTCATAATGAATTCCTGTCTTTTTTAGTGCGAGTGATAAGACTTAAATTGCTCAGGAGTCACTGCGATCCTGACATTTTTAATTTATAAGCCAGCTTTCTATAAAGCTGTTGAAATGTTAATGTGTATTTAGTGTGTCTTTGATGTGAACTTAAAAGATAGTTTTCATAGAAGAAATTGCCATTGTCTATGTCAACAAGAGGTTTCTCACCAGGATGCCTGTAACAAAAAGTAAATCCATTTATAAATTCTATAACAAATGGCCAAATGCTGTGTTATACAAGGCTTTTAGAAAGGATGACAAGGATTCTGTGGCAGCAGTTTTGATGAAGCTTTTCAATATTTTAAAGGCTTCATAACTTAACCTGCGATACACAATTTTTTTTCTATCTGTCTCTGGTACAATTACAGCAGCAGAATAAGCATGTGGCAAAAGTTCAGAAAATATTCTGTTCCTTCAGTTTTCCAGTCCCTGTTGCTTTTCGCAGCTCTGCTTGGGGAGCAAGCTTTAAACCACCATGAATGCTGTATGAATACTGGTAACTGAGAAATTAACATGAGTTTTTTTCCATAAGGTCAAGAATACCAGTTGTATTGGTGCTAAATGACTACTTGCTGAAGGACTTCATTAAGCTACCTTTCCTTACATTTCCTATATCCTCCTTTACAACACTCTGCCTTTTTTCACAACAAAGAGTGAAGAAATTACTTTGCCCATGGACTAAGAAGCCAGACCCATGGCTGGCTTCTTCTCTCAGAGTGGTGCTTATATATTAACTTGTAAGCAAGTCTAAGAGGTGTCATTTACAGACAAGAGATAGGGTAGAGTTCAAGAAAAGAGGACAGGCATTTACACCTTTCTAAACTGTGAATTTCATGCTGCCCTTGCCATGCTTCTCTTTCTGGGCTTTCCATGTATACCTAATATGTAACTCAAGTTTCCTTGCAGCAGTAAAATGGAATAGCAGTTTTTGGCACAGAGCTGTGAACTGATAGGAACTTGCTCAGTATTTTTTGACTGAAAGTAGAAAAAAAAGTTTGTATCATGTTTGTGTTACATAGCAAGTCTTATTAAGTTTGTCCCTGATTGACCTGGGGTGACAAAAATAGGCTGATTGATTGAATACAATCCAATTTGTTTGGTAGTAGAACAAATATTTTAAGCAGCCATTGTTTGATACTCATGTCTATCTTCCTTGCAGATGTCTCTTTTCAAACGCATAGTAAAACAGTAGCTGTACTAATTCCTGTAGCCCTGTATCCTATCTTCTGTATCTTAAATGGTTGCTTGTTCAACGCACAGTGAGGAGTAGAACAGAGAACGCACTGACTGTTTTGCCTTCCTCAGTCATAGGGGATTGGGGGGAGTGAGAGGGTAGATCTGGAGCCAGAGGTGGTACCTTGATATTTATTATCTTTGCATACTTTTCCCTGTAAAGTTGACAAATGTTCCCTTGAACACAGAGACATATAAAATGTTAGAATCTGAAATCCTATGTAATAAGGGCTTTCACAACTCAACAGGTTGAATGGAGAAATGTGTCCTTTTGTTCCTTTAAACCTGCTACTTACTAGTTGAATTACCTGTTGTTCTCTCCCCTCTTCCCTCCTCTCTCTGCCCTTTTTATTTTAAGAGACAATGAATAATCAATCCCAGGTCATATCTTTTCTTCTTTCTAGTTTTGTAGACCTCCCTACCTTTGTCAGGCTGAAAAGTCCTAGCTTATTTAATCATAAAAAAAATCTGTTCTCTAGTATTTTTCATAGCTGTGTCTGAAAACAATTTGGGGTAGGAAATCATTTTCCTTTCCAGCTCCACTGAAGAGAGGAAAGAGAGATGTGTATGTGTGCCCATGCATGTGTGTACATACGCTCCTGCCATCTGCACCATGGTGGTTTCATCTTCAGAGGTTACCTCCGTTGTAGGACTCACACAGTGCAGATCGGTGAGGGCAGACCAGAAAAGGAGGCACCCGTTGTGCAAATCCACTGTTGTCAAATGTGACAGCAGCTGTTTGGAAGAAGTTTACAGGCTTTCTGCAGGGATAATGGGTAATGGCTCTTTGACTTACCTTCTGCCAGGCAATGTTAGAGACACTCCTTTGTAGTACTGCTCCTTTACGTGCTTAAGCAACTGATACTTTAATCTGCCCTCAGTTAACATGGTTCAAAAAGGGCTTGGCACTTTTAGAAGAAAAAGGATCCTGATTCAAGCTCAAAATACTTACTGAATGATTTCTAAAAGAGGAAAACTTGTAAAAACATATTTGATTTATAGTTTGGTGAGACATTCTAGGCATGTTCAGGGGCCGGGTATAGATTAATCTGTCAGTGTTTTCCCACTGTCGTAGGAATTTCCAACATGTGCCACCAAGTTCTGTGCCCTCGGGGCTCAAAAGGGATCACTCTCAGGTTTGGTTTCCCAGCTCATATGACAGTACAAACATCTCACCAACAGACCAAGGCCTATGCTGACCTACAACAGCATTATATAAGCAGTCACTATATAATAAATAATAAAAGTAACAGTTCTATCTGTGCCTCGTGATAAAATTAGGGCCAGTGCACATTTAGGCACAGTGTGAAGCCTTCAGTATGGTCAATAATGGCACTAAGGCACATTTCCACAAGATGATGATATGTTCCTAATTGAAAAACTGTCTTGCAACTGAAGAACACCAGCGTATTTAGCATAAGCAAACACTTTCTCTAACCTGCTTAGGAATAGCTGAACTGGTTTTGGATGGAGAGTTCCATAAAAGACAGGCACCTAATGCTGAGATTGTCACATCAAATTAATAAATTATAGCAAAGTGTCAAGCAATTGAATACCAGATTTTGTAGTGGGACGAGTAAGGAACTTAGCAGATGGAATTGTTAGCTATGTCACTGATTTATATTTTATTTTATCACATTTCTGGCATCCTTATATCTCTGTTCTGTCATGTGGACAGTCTGTTTACCCACTCTACTCTCACTGCTCTTCCCATCTTCCAACAATTTTTCTTTTTTACGCTAAGGTAAAGTTCCAAAAGCAACGTGTTTTATAATTATAACAGCAGTCTCTTGACTCCTGTAATTTTCCTTTTTTTCTCCTTTGAAATGTTGTGGTTTAATTTGGATGCTTTTCTCAAGCTTAATCATCTAGAAGAGAATCTGGAAATTTTATAAGGTGTACATCGGTATTTTACATGTTTTATGGTTCATGGTTTTGTTGGAAGAATTTATACTTCAGAATTCATCTTTTTAATGATAATTTGACATTTCCATTTGTTCTTACTGGTAGGACTAAAAAGTATGATTAACGAATAAAAAAAATTGAAAGTGTGGAAAAAAATACCTTCAGTTTTTCAAATTTCAAACAAAGGAAACTTTGGTAGTAAGCCTATATAAAATTTCATGCTATTGTTATTTCCTAAACTAGCTTGCTTATTCCTCTTTAATATACACATATCTCAGATTTCTTGGAGCCAGACTTGGTGGAGCTGGTTATACTGTCAACAGAGAGATGTTACCCAAAATTTCACGTTCATTTAATCAGTATTAATTGCTCTCCGTAAGTCCATATATGTCAAGCACAAACCATGCAAGCTGATTCATTTTATGTTTTATGCTCATTCCTGCTGTGGGAATCACACCACAAGTCAAGACAAGGGATCGAATGGATTTCTGCTTGAGCCTCTGACTCCATGCTATGTGCCCCTGCATAATTTCTAAGCTGTGTAGAGCCACCGGCTCTCAGTGTCAGACACCTCATAAGGAGCATGTGTGGGTTTTTGTTTTGGTTTTTTTTCCCCAAAAATAAATGCTTCATTGCCAGTGAAAGAATTAGGCTCATCTATGCGTGACTGCTATTCCCAAACCTTCACTACTGCCTCACACATGCTGGCACAAGTTTTTTGCAGTCACATGGGAAAGTGGTTGGAAGGTGGTTTGAGGAACTAATTTGCCTGGAAAATACTCTTCTTTTTTTTTTTTTCCTCCAGTGTTAGTTGTCAGCTGCTTCCCCTCTCTGCTCCCATGTACCACCTGGTTATACAGGCTCCTGGAGCAGGAGACAGTGATTGGCCTGGGAGCCTCCTTCTTCTTCCAGTGACTGCTGCAAGAGTCAACTGAACTGCAGTCAAGAAGGAGAGATCAGTATCTTCAGATGGCAGATCAGAGCACCTCAGCTCCTTCCTTAAGGGCATCAATTAAGCTCTTTGCAATTAGAAGGCAAGAATCCACGTCTTTGCACTCAGAGATCATGCCAAGGAGCCCAGGGAGAAGAAAAGTAGTAGAGCCCACCCAGAATGAGGAAAACTTCAGGGCAACACTAGTGGCACATATCCATAGCACCCTGGTGTTATAGTTGAAGTTGAATTAGGACAAAGTCTCAACTGATTTACTAAAAGTTTATTTAAGATACGAAAGCAAATGCAGCGCTGGGCGGCCGGGAAGTCGCAGCTTCACCAAGGCTCGCAAAGTTCGGGTAGCTCAAGCAGGCTTTTTATACATTTTTTTTTTCTCTGACTTGCAGATTTCAGCAGTTACACAAGCAAAATAGCAAAGGGGATAACAACACCTGTTAATCTTGAGAAAGAACAGAAATCAAAGGCAAAGACATAATATTCCATTAAGCAGACAACTCTGTAACCTTGAGATAATGCTGTGCCTCACTCCTTCTTGAATGGGGCGTTTTGTGCCTGGAACAGTGAGGCCATTTTCTCCTGGTATTCTTTGGTTTAAGCAGCAAATTGATCTCCATTTCTCACACTGGGAAGTGTTCAGTGTGGGGAATTTTGGCAACACTGCACTGAGATTGTTAAAGATGAGATGCCAGGCTTGTTTGTAGAAACCAGACACAACAGACATATGCAGCACTATGGAGAACGTAGGCACTATTATCACTTTCAGTACCCTTGACAGATGGGTTGTCCCGTCTTTGTATAACTGTTGCCATTTCTCTTCCGCTGTAACATCTGGAGACCTTTACCAAGATAAAGTGTGTGAAGAGTCTGTCTGCGTGTCTCTCTTCTCTAAGTCCTGAAGCCATAGCACCTCTTGGCTGGTTGATGAGAAAGACAGCAGAGAGAGAAGTTTTAACATACAGAGGGAATTTTCTGTGTCATTGGTGAGGGCCTCTGCCTCTGTGGCAGTCCCTTTTGTTTATTATATTATACTGCTCTTCTGTGTCAGGCATGAAGGATGAGCCTAAATATTACAAGTTAAAATACCGTTACTGGATATATCTACTTGGAGGGGTTTTGTAAAATATGCTGATATGTATTTCAGATCCCTGTTGTTTCAGTAAGGATGAATCTGGTACAGATTGGTGTGATTTCCTGGACACTGTCAGATGTGATCCCTACTTTCACTTACCTTTTCAAAAGCAACAGCTCTAAGACCAACTGGACAAAGGAAGATTTTCGTGTTCCTTAAATTACTAAGAGTTTTTTCCTATTTTGAAATTAAAGTAGTTAGTATTTTTTGTATTTTTATTGTCTTGGGCCTAAGTCTGTGCTGTGCTAGGTCAGCCTGCCGTAGCTAATCATACATCCTAAATCCATGTCCTGTGCAGACATAGTAGAAGTTATTTGAGTTTTATTTCTGGAGTAACCATCACAGTATGATGGCTCATGTCATTTGTTATGTCAGTGTCTTTGTCAGTGATGTAAACAAGATGACAGAAACAGTGAAGTTTGCCATAAACTGAAAATTTTGCAGATTTTGATGCTGACTTGACCCTTTAACAGCCAATGTGCAGTTGGCGTATTCCCTTTGGAGACTGGTCTTTATATGCAGTGCAGTGCTGAGTGTTTCAGAGTAAGTGGAAGGAATCAAGATTGCTGCTAAAATTTTTTTCTGAAGCAAAACTGTATTCCCTGTTTCAGTGTTACTTCTAGCCTGGCTATAAAAGCAGGGTGATGGAAGTCACAGCGGCCTCACTCAGACACTTCCTATTCGGCTCTGCAGGCCACATAGCAAGCACTGTAACACCAGCCTTGCTAAACCCAGCTGGGTTGCAAGCTGAAGAAAAATTTGACTCTAGAGATGCAAATAAGGATCCAAGCTTGAAGTGCTCAGCTCGGCTTTCCTGAGATTAGTCCAGTGCTGTGACCAGTTTTCAGCACTAATGAATGTCTGCTGAGGAAGGGCTTTTTAGTGGAAATAGCATTGTTCTTTTGGTACAGTCTTTACTGTACTGTTCTAGGAGAGAAAGGCATGTTTTTCACAGTCTGCCAAGTTCAACATCAGTGGTTGTTGTAAACCTGTCTGAATGTTCAGGATTGTTCTGGATACGAAATCGATGATGAAGAGCAAACATCATGGGCTTTTATTGATGAGTTCACTTCTTACACGTGACAATAAGTGCAAGTAGGTCTGAAATGTTGCCACATGCTCTACAGACTGTTTGCTTTTACATCTTCCCTCTGTCATGAGCTTTTTGAGATCTAATCTTCTGCTGTAGCTTCTGCCTTTCTCTTGTTTCTTGAATGCCAGCCTTCCACAGAAAGATTTTGCTCCTTCTTTTAATCTGTTTTCATGAAAAAATAATTTTGTAGCTACCCAGAATAGCAAAGATTGAATCTTCTAAAAGAAGATGAGGAATTATTTGTCTGTTACTGACAACTTAGTGTGTGAACCTAGGCTGGTTCTTACGACAGTCACCAAATTGTGCAGGTTTTATTTTCTGAGTTTTTGGAAAAAAGAACAAATATCACCCGTGGGTGTAATACAGAACAATTGATGTTTCTTATTTCAGTTGAATAACCACGTGTATATTTGTGCACAGGCTTCCTGTACATAGGCAAGTGTATCTCACTGAAATCTTCTTATGTAGAATTATTTAGCCAGGCTCCTGCTGTAGCTGCTTGGCCTTTCTGATGATCAGACCAGCACTCAGCGAAGTGTTCACTTCACCAAGTAGAACAGCAGTCATGCTGTTAAATTTGTGTGAGGCTGTCTCTCGCTGACTAGTCTTGGAAATGGCTTCGAACACCCTAAGCTTGAGAACAATGTGGCACCAAGCAGCCGTTCCCTGTGGTTTAGAAGCATTCCCTTGCCCTGCTCCACTTCTCTGTGTGGTGCAAGGCAGCAGTGACCACTGAGTAGAATTGTGGCAGGGTGTCCAAGGACAGATGGCCTCTCTCCAGCATGGGGGGATGGGACGACACCCCACCTGTGTGGGAAATCCCTTCTCATGCAGGGACTGGCAACTACAACCCCAAGTCAGGCAAAAACAAACCTGTCATTGCAAATGCCGCTTCTCGAGGCACAATGAGTCACAAAATTTAGGTTCATTTTTAGTGTCTGTTCAACAGTTGCTTTGTATAGCATGCATTTGAAAAAGAAGCACCTTCCAAGTTATAGGTGTTGTTAGGATTTATAGTTCATGGCTTTTCTGTCTTCTTTCTGTATGCCTTTTTTTCCCTCTGCCTTTTTTCTGCCTGCTTATTCTGAGCTGCTTGTAGATCAGCAATACATCTGAAATAACTGAAAATATGGCGATGTTTAAAAGTTAGATGAAGATTCCGCACTAAAAATCTCAAGGTAAAGATTCTGCAACCATTTCTGACAAATTCTGTGGGAACACAGGCCCTAATGTGTAATTCATCTCACCTTTCCAAACTTGCACTGGCCCTGCAGGACCATCGAGATTTCACATTTGCCTTAATAAGCCGAGATGGTATGATTTAGAGTATAATCAAGAATTGGATCTACGTAAAAAGGTGACATTTTGCAAAGTCACTCTTGTTGCTGTAACAAAAGGAGCTGTCTGTATGGCAGAAGCATGGCAATAATTAAGATGACCTTCTGAACCCAATTAGAATTGCAATCAAGGAACATATTATACTGTGAGAGATGTGCCAAGTTAGTCGTTGTGTTATTTTTTCCCTCTTCAGATATTACTCTGTCATTAAAATCTTATCAAACATGTATTTGTCTTTTAGGTTAGCACATTTGGGGTTTTAACATTACAGACTTTGAGACAAAGCTGGTTAGTGTTCCTTTTGTTTTCTTTCACATACTGAGATTGCACATTAGCTGCTTTAAATCAGGTGTTCTCATTTATGCCGTAATATTTTCTAATTCTGTCTTACCTTGCATCTCTGTTTTCTAAAATTATATCAGTATAGCCTTAAGCACTTAATTTACATGACTAAGAAAAATACTGTCCCTAACATTTGAAATTTAAGAGACATGTAAGACAGCATATTTTATTTTTAAAAAAATTACAAGTAGTGAACTTTCACAAACATTATTCCGCACTACTGCTGAGAGTGTCTCAGATATCTCTGAGCAATAAAAAAAGTTGCAGTTAATATGTGCCCATAGAGATTAAGATCTAACAGTTTGTACCATGGGGAACTCCACAGTTAGTATGATGGTGAAAACCTGGATTTCAAAAATGCAGGAAAATTCAAAGATCCTTCAGAAACAGTATGATAAAAGTGAACATATGCTTACTGTAGATAACTAAAATTGTACCCTTAGATGACTTAGATGAATTCTAGATGACTAAAATTCTACCCTTACATTTTTAAAATGTGGAAGGTATTGCTCTCAAAGTCTTCCTGTTGAAAAAGAAGATAATGTCCTGCTTTATTGAGGTCTATTGCATTTGGACCTACCAAGACTAATGCAAAATACCTGTGGCTATATGGCATCATGATAACATCTATGAAACTTCCTTCAAACACATTCTGACACAATCTTTTAGAGGAATTAAAATATTCTGAACAAAATTGGTAAACCATTTGGAATGTGAAACAAGGCTGCCAAGATAAAATGTAGTAGAAAATTTTAGAATAACTTTCTACCTAAAACTAAACTGGATCTCTGTTTTGTCTCTCTCAGACTTGTGAAAATCCATTTTATCTGCTGATGTTGATTCATGCAATAGTAAAACCAGCACCAATCAGGGAGAAATTTTTCACCAAAGCAAAACAATTTGCTGAAGTAAAACTTAATAATCTCGCTCAGGGATGTTCTCACATGAATTATCCTCATAGCTATTTCTATTCATCATTTTAAAAAGATTAACCCTCTTGCACTCATCATGTTTTTATGTTCACCTGTAGAGAGGGTGAGTGAATCACTTAATCCCATATGCTTCAGTGAGCCAAAAATGTAGTTTGGGTCATTTTGTATAATTACAGCTTGCAGCTGTTGCTGAGGAAATGGTGTCATTATAACTTTATTATTGAGATCTGTCTGAGTAGCAAACTCTTTCTCTTACTGTGTGGGGTGTAGATGGAATCCCAGCTGCTGAAACTGTAGTCAAGATGTAGAAGTCTGACTAAATGCACACAAGTGATCTGTAGGCTGTTGTAAGCTCAGTTTTCTCTTACTAAGGCACTGGAGCAAAATCAACAGAACTGCCTGCTTAAATGGTGCATTTATTGGCACGCACAGAAGAGCAGAAGGGTTCTGAGAGAGAAATGAAGAGAACAAGGAAAGCTTGGCTAGCAGCAAGATGATACGTTATACCTATGAGAGTCAAGTTCTGCAGAACCTGTTTTCAGGCTTTCCAAAGCCACAGGGCCTCCTGAGCAGGAGAGGTGTATCTTGTCGTAATACCTAATGTCAATCTATAGCACATATATAGGTGCTTAATACCTCGATTTAGAAACCGAAGTGTAAACAGAGCTTCCTAACTGACTGGCATTGCAGTGTCTGACACATTAAAGCAAGGTGTTGGTGCCAGGATTTTCTGAGTAATCATTTTGGCTTTGGCAACTGTTCTTTCTTCCCACTTTCTAAGGTCAGTTGGGGTTCCCATAACAAACCTCTCCCCTTCCTCTTTTTTCCCACTGCAGAAAACGGAGAAATGCATATCACAAAAATTTTAGAGAGACCAAGATGTTGTTTGAATGATAGCTTGGGTGAAGGCATGTACAAAGCTCTTGATATGTGCTGAATGCCCAGAACCTACTAACTTTAAGTGCATATTGGAAAGCTCCTAGAGGAGAAGAAAGTACTATTATAGAATGGTGTGCAAGAGCATTTTTTACATTTTGAAGGATCAGTAGGTGCACCCTTATTGACAATATGTATTAATCCTTTGTTACTCTAAGTAAACCATGAAAACTGTAATACTTCTGCATGAACATCATTCAGAGGAATGATGTCTCCCTTGGAATAGTGTTGTTGAAGACCATGCATTTGTCTACTTTGAGACTACTTAGGGACGCTAAAGACTAATCCAACAGTAATTTTAGAGACCTAAGTTGATATTAAGTTAACTTGAATATTTACTTTTTATTTTGTCCAGTCAGGAAACATCTGTGTTATCAAATGAAAAAAAAAAAAAAGAAACAACCCACGAGGTTTCCCTCTCAATTTCTCCTAAGGTTATTTGAAAAGACCAGTTTATGAAAAGATACAGGACAAAGTGGGAAAGCCCTATTTTTCAGAAGTGTTCAAACTTCAAATATATCTCTGAAGCCTGTATTTCAAGCACTGAGAAGAAAAGCCCACGCCACCTCTGTCTGTGACTCTTCCCTAGCTTCGCTTTGAAGCCCAGGACTGACAGCACTGGGTTCTCACAAAGAGGGAACCAGTGTTAGAGAAAGTCAGCAGAAGATATATAAAACTTAAATCACTTTTGGCAGTCTGTCAGAAAAAACGCAGATATTTTACTTATAAATCTGTTCACTGTGCTTTTGAATATGATTTTTTTGTTCATATTTCCTCTGCAATAGTAATATAAGGATGAGTCTGTAGGCTTACTTCAGGCCACTCTGAACCATACAGATGATCAGAATATTCTTCTAGGCTCATAGCCAAATCACAGAAAGAAAAACTGAAGGAAAATATGTATTATTCTGTTAAGCTCGACTCCCTTCTGAGTCACCAATGCTCCCTGTTTGCGTATTCTCTAGTGCTTTGTTCTTCCTAGCACTGAATCGCCAATACTCGGAGGGGGAGTGTGATTTTCCATTGCTAACTTAATTCCATCGGTCTACTATCATTGGCATAATTGCTCTCTCTTTTTATATTTACGTCACCCTGAATTTCAGAGTGAGTTAAGATGTATCCAGCTCAGCAACTTTCCCATTTTGGGAAGAACAGCAGACACTCCCTGTTTGTAACTTTAATTTAGTGCCACATACATTTCCTTTCGTGTGCAAGAGTCTAGGAGGGGTATAAAGCATGTATGCAAGTTGTGGCCTTGAGAACTGCTTGGTACTCTGCTTGGTTAGGGTATTTTCCAAAGAAAATCGGCTTGTAAATCAGCAGAATTTTTACGTGATATATCACAATACTGGATTCATTTCTGGCCCTCAAGAGTGGAGATTGGTGCTTTATAAATAGTATTAAAAGGAAAATCCTGGTTAGTCTACAAGAACCCTACTTAAGTGGGGGACAGAATGTTGTCACAGCCATTTTCCTTTTGAAACAAACTAGAAAGGTTGCTTTTACAAGAACACTGCAAAACTCCAAAGAGGTAGGTTCTTGCTAAGTTTGAGTATAAATAGAGAGGAAAACAATACATTTATTCTTCTCTGGTTTGTTTTTAAAATTTCACTGGATCTTGTTTGAGGCTGGTAACTCATAGTTCATGATTCATTGCAATAATAAAGTTCTGAATTACTGAACAAGTAAACATCCTGGCTACAGTAATGAAAAAGACACTCTAAAAAAGTACAGAAGAAATACTGCATGCCACAATGTTCTAAAATACAGAAATCAATTTGGACATTCTTGGGACCCAAGAAAAGACATTATGGTCTAGATGTGCAAAAAGATTGAAAATACTGTATAAGCCCCTGTACACTTCACAGTCTCTGTAAAGATAAAATCAGATGGTTCTCATCATGAAGAATTGTGAAGAATAAGCATGACTTTCAGTCCTCAGGTATTCAAAGCCACGTATAATTTTCAGCTGTCACATTCACTGATGTGAAGTAACTCCCCGGATTGCTTTGAGGACATAACTTTTGTTCAGGGCAGGTGCTCTTAGTAGCAGCCTCTGGACATTTTTTATCTCTGAAGTTTCTATATTGATACATGTTGACTATAACAGGGAACTTCCCTCTGGACCAAAGAACAAGATTGCTGCTGACTTTTTGGAATTTACTTCAGATATATACAGATAGTCATTCTGAAGCTAGAACTAGCATTTTTCCTTCTCTTAATGCATTTGACTAAAACCCATACCATCTTCTAATTTCGAATGGAAATTGATGATTTGTACTCCATGAAAATCTCTGTAGAGTACAAGGTGCGATTTTTCAACTATGTATGCAGGCAGTCATTATTTTGAAGAACAGTTAAAATCTGCAGAAGCCAGAAGTAGCTTGGGAAGTACAAGAATCTAGAGCCTGACTTTGGTCTCCCAAAAGCAACATGAATTAAAAGGACTGAATGTGAAGAACAAGGCCACATTGAGGGCCATGACCTTCATGAGTTACTTCATCCAAATGTAGCGATGTTAGGGAGGGAGAAGAAATATCAGGATACATTTGTCCCTAAGTAGCACTGTTTAGAGATGAGATACATAGTTTAGGACACAGTGTCATTGCTAATTGACTATGCAGAGCTCCATCTGTGTAATGCAGCTTGGCAAATTCATGGCCCTACTTTTATGGAGCCCTGGTTATACTGGACCTAATGATTGAAACCTTGTTAGATTTGTGAGGAAGACTTATTTCTTTCTGTTGTGTTGTCATGATTCTGTAGGTGTCCTTAAGCGGAGGTGCACTGAGTCATTGCTTGCCTGTTTCTTTTCAGACTGTCCTTACAGCCACCTGCTTTCTCCTCCTGTTTCGAACTTCAGTATCTCCTTTGGATGACCTCAAATACATGCAATTTCTTCTCTACACTGTCAGGAAGTGTATATGCCACAGCAAGAAATGGTTATCCTCACTATTTAAACTGAGCAACAGTGTGATTACAAGTCTGCATCAGCTCCCACACTTCATTCACAGTTTTTCAATCTTATATTTCTTCTGCCTTCACCTCAAGCCTCTTGCTACCCTTTTGTGTCTTCCACTCATGCACACTTATGTGTCTTCATGCTTTTCTCTCCAAACATGTTGTCTTCTTTTCTTATCCTTTTTTTCTCCCATGTGTTTGTCCTCCTTTGACTTACGCTGCCTGCTTTTGCTCCCTGTGTCCAGTCCCCCTGCAGACGTTAGCTCTGTTGTAACTTTACCTTTGTAAAAACACTTTCTGCACTGCTTTCATGTTGGCAGGTCTGCTATTTGCTTTGCTGATGCCACCATGCAGCTGTTTGCTGCCACCTGAATGCAGTGATGCACTCACTGAAGCACACTGCCCACCGCTGGGCTCTGCTCACCACCAGCTGCCTCAGTCTAGCCTGGAGCTCCCATTGTGACCCCCAGACCAAAGCATGGCTCTCTTCTGCAAGTATTCACCCCAGTGCTGACAAATGGCCCCTCTGCACAGCTTCTTGTTTGTAAGGTATAAGCTAATGTTGAAACAAGGGAGGTAAACTGTCAAATGCAGCCAGGACCATCACAGTGTGCCCCAGCATGACTTTTGCATGAGCATAATGGTAAAGCTGCAGTTCTTAACTAGGGTTCACACCTAACAGTCTTACTCCCCAGTCTTACGTATTTTCACCATAGAGTCTGGGGAGGTGGGTGTCAGCTTGGAGCCAGGTTTGAGAATGCTGGATTTACTTCAGCTTATCTTTGTGCAAAAATGTCAGTCTTGTTTCTGAGCACCCATCTCTGATGGGAGGCTGGTGGCTTTGGAGGGGCCGTGTTTTAGCTAGGACATCCCCTCATAGCTGTATGGTGGCTTTATTATGTTTCATGATGGTAAGCAATGGGTTTACTTTTAAACAGCTATTGACTTTGAACTGGGCTTTAGACTGGAAATTGGTAGTAGATGTACAGGAGGCAGAAAGAGTGTTAGAGGTTGCTGTTCAGTACTGTAGAAGTCATTTGCTCTAAGGAAAGCATGGAAAACCTTTTGTGATATTTGCTTACTGCACATACTGGTTGCCTGCCTGACCTCATTTGTGCTCCCTTATTTCCTCATATGCCCTACCACATAATATTAGTCAATACTTAACATCTACAGCAATGGCCATAACAGATAAAAGTATTATCCATTCTTACTTTTTGGACATACTTTCTTGAAAATGTAATTTCAATTTGAGTTACAACTACATAAGCAATTAAGAGATAATGGGTGTGATACATTATCTGCCTTGCCTTTGAAAATACTGTGACCTCCAGCTCTGCTTCTCTTTAGGTGTAATATGTAGGCAGACTTTCCTGTAACAGAAATTATGTGGTTCCACCACTGCACATGGGAAGGTATGACTTGAAAAGCACATGGAGAAACTTTGGAACATGGCACACGTCCACATCCTCGCTCATCCTGGTACAGTCTCATGGGCAATAGCACTGAGCAATACTGCACGGTTGGTTTTCCCCCAGTTCTGAGCTTTATTACACAGCAGCTTCTGTTCTGTGGATGCTCAGTAGCACAGAGAGTATGGGAAATCAGTACAGCAATTGGATTTTGATGCTGTAGAAAAGCTCTGCTTCTGCAAGGCTTTTATTCTTTTAACTATATCAATCTCATTTGACAAAAAGAGGGAGAAGTTTGTTCTGAAGGAGAGCAACCTGAAAGAGAAGAGCCATTGCGTCTTTGTTCAGTGTTACCAAGCTTCAGGATTGTTTTATTTTTTTGTTTACTTGTTATGTTGCAGCCTTCTGGCATTCTCCAAAACACTGCATATGCCCCAGCTGTTACACGGGGATGATTACATATTATTGCTCAAAGTAGCAGTCACCAAATTAATCTTCAATGCAGTGGTGACAACATATTCCTCTGTCATATCCCTCAGTAAAACACCCAGGAACTGTTACAATATTTAGCTTTAATCCTTCAGCAAAATACACTCTTATGCATCATTTCCCTTTCCTGTGATATAGTGTCCATTTTAGAGTTATTAAAATCTGTTTTCTTTCTGTTAAGTACTTATGCAAAAGGATCATATTTATTACTGATACAAAGGAAATTATCTTCTTTTCCCTGAAAAGTCGTTCCAGAACTTTACTGTTGGCCTTTCATGGACAGTTTGTACCTAGAGCAAAAGTTGAGTCAGACTAGCAAGCAGCCTAGTTAGGAATTGACCTTGTTGTTGCCTCCGCTTACTGCATCCCACTCTCCGTATATGTGTTGTCTATCAATTTATTAGTCCTAGACTGTACCTATTTAAAATATCATCTACTGACAGCAGATGTTGTTCATTCTGCTGTGCAGTTTGAGCAAATCAGAATTTCCTGGTACCAGAGAAATCAACCTGTCCTTATTAAAGTAAATTGCCTAATACTTGTTGAGCTTGGTGGGTTTGGGAGCAGAACCTAATTGATACAGAATTCGCTTTCAATGTACAAATTTGAGCTCCAGTAAATAGCGCTCCAGGTATTCATAACTGTTTCCAATTTGAAATGTAGTTAATTCCCTTATTTATGGTTCCATTTCCATTTTTCTCTCTTATGCTGCAACAATGATGAATTGTGTATGCTTTGAGAATAGATTGTATGGAGATATATACTGTTGCACAAGGTTTCTTCTGTCATTTTTTTTCCATATTGGAACATCTTATTTTTCTCTAAGTTTGATAGGTATCAGAAGTTCAGATAACTGATAATCTACATAAACCTTCTAAAATTACCACAACAAGAAATGCTTCTTTTTATTCCTCTTATTTTCATTTTCTGATTAGTAAGCTTGATTTTCTTGAATCATTCACATCCTCATTAATTCACCTACATAAGCCCCATACTAGTGAGATATGTTTCTGTATATTCGGTATGTCTTTTCTTTGAGAGACTTTTAAGCAAAGAAAAAAAGTGAACCTAATCTCTAAAGAAATTGGCCTTCTGACACCTCTATATTTTAAGACTTCTTTTGTTTTAAATTCCATTTCTTTATGACTTTCAGTAAACTACAATTACACTATCATATTATCTTTTTAATGATGAAAAAATGCATAGCATTGAAACTACACTAAAAGGACAACTGCAGGCTGGTGACCCACAAACAAGCGTAAGCAGAAGAGATGGCACATCTACATTCCTGATTCTTTCCCTAAACCACACCATTGTTTTAGCTACTGTTTTGGCACAGTTTCTTCTGGCTGAGCCAGTTTAGACCATAGCTAATCTGTGGTCATAGCATAATGAGAGCAGAATGTGAAGAGGTTTTTGCAGCACAGTTATGGCAACTGACCACCTACCTTCAGCTAAACCCTGGGGCAGGACTAGGAACTCTTCTACCGACCTTCCTTAGTAGTCACAGCGAAAGAAGCTGCAGATTCAGCAGCTTCTTTCCATGTTCTCTACTGTTGATTCTACATATTCAGCTAAGCTCTTATCTTAAACGACACAAGTGGGTTTATGCATGACAATTTGACCAGAATTATTCGATCAAGGAGGAAGAGAGCAAGTGTGTTTTGCTTTGTTTTGCTTTTCTAGTCTATTTAAAATCTTAGTTTGACAGCCTTTGCTTTCAGCATCCCACTGCCTTTATGCCTAAATGCATTCAGCTGAGCTGTTATGTTCAGCTATCAATTCTAGTACAGTTTGTTCAGCAGATAGAGCTCACGCAGGGTCCTGTACACTGTTGATAATTGACTTGTGTGGGAAACAAGGAATTCAGATCTACCCCAAGAGTGCCAAGTCAATATGACAGAGTTTCCTTCAGTCAGTCACTAAAGCCTGTGGTTTCGAAGGCTAGAGGCTTGAGACAGAAACTGCAAGTGAACAATCAGATGATAATTTTTCTTACAAACAGAACTGATTATTGGGGAAAACCAAAAAAAAACAAAACAAAACAAATCAAAACAAAAAACCCGACCAAAAATACAAGCTACAAACCACTAAAACAAGAGTATATGACTCCCAGACAAAGCTGCTCTTCACTCACAAATTCTTGTGACTGTAGAATTCTTGTGACTCTTTGTCTCTGTGAGACAAAGAAATAAGAGTTCTATCACAAGGAAGTGAAAAAGAAAATGGTACCTTAGGAATACAGTCCTCTGAAGCTGGGGGGCAAGAGACCAAGTCATAATCTCTATTCTGTGTAATCCTCTCCACTGTAACCAATGTAAGTGAGGCTTAATTCTGTTCAGTTCAGTTCATTATGTTAAGAAGCGGCAGTATGACTTTACTTACTCCTGGGGATGAAGACATGGTCTGCATGGGCTTTAAATATTGTACATTCTAGCTATAAATATGGTGCAGGCATCCACAGAAATATTCTAATTTAGAAGGGGGGTTTGAGTATACCATTGCTCAAATTCTTAGCCTGTTTCAGTAGCTGTATTTGTTCTTGATGCTGTAGCTGAGGATAGAAACATGAAAAGCTATAACACGTCCTTCCTTGCACGCTGCTTATAGAAGGAAGAGACTCATGTCTTGTCAATTGTCGGCATTATGCAATTGAGGCGATTTTATTCATGTCTGAAGTTTAATTTAATTGAATTTATTTATTAAAAAACATTTCATTTGTTTTGTTTTGTTTTTAAATAAGTGATTGATTTTCAATTCAATAGAAAAGAAAGTTCATGACTGAAAGCTAAAACATTTATACCTTTAAAAAGTTGTAATGCTGTTCTTGAATCTTTTAAAATTCTGTTTTATTTTGGATCCATGTTATGATAGTTTGCAATTTCGTGATCATGTGCTGGTTTTAGTAAATGATAAAGAAACGCATACAAGCTCAAATCAAGGTCAATCAAAAGCATTTGGGGATTTAGGCCAAAGCTGTCAAGTATTGAATATCAAACCAAACAAAATCAGGTACAACAGTCAAATATTTTGTTTCAAAATTTTCTGAAAAAGAACAGTGATTTTTTCCATTTGCTGCAACACTTCATTTCAAAATTTTTTCAATTTTAAAAAGAAATTTATTTAAAGTTCAGTGAAATGGAACATGTTCGCTAAGAAAGAGAAAAAAACTCTTTCAATCAAACATCAGTTATTTTAGGTTGGCAAGAAGAATTCTACATGATTTTGGGGGGGAAAGAGGAGGGTTTAAGCCACTCAACTTACGAAATCTTTTTTACACACATATGTTCAAACCTTGTTCAATGTCCAAAGTATGAAATGAGGCAATGATACGGGGTAAGCAAAACAGAAATTCAAAATATTCATGTATTAGTTACTGCCTGATGCAGATGCTTGGCAGTGTATAGTATAAAGCACACAATTTGAACTTTGGCATTCAATGGCTGTGTCTCTGTGAGTTGTAAATGAAGAAGTCAACATGCAGGAAGGCTATAAAGTCCTCACATGTTGAAGGAGGCATCTGGTGTGTGGATGTCTGTACCTTAATAATTTTTCCAACTTTGAGTGTAAATATTTTGTACCAAATACACAGTTGTGACACTGCAAAACTAATTGCAAAGAACTTAACATGCAGGGTCTGGTAGCATCATGTCATTCCCTAGACAGGGATCATTTCACCAGTCATAAATACCTGACAAGTATCTACATCTTAGGTGCCTCGTGGAGAAATTTCCTTAAATAAACGATCATATTTCCCAAGTAGTGAAGAAAAGTAGGCACTTCATGTGCATGCAGTCTCCCTCTGGAACGCTTTCCAGGCCAAATAGGAAACTTTGGCATTAGACCCTAAAAATCAGGAAAAAGCTAAGTATTCACTTTGAAAGCAGTGAGTCACACCCGCAACTTTTGTTTATATTTTTCTCACAAGAGTTGACGAGGCTGACTAATTGCACCAGTCATTTCATGGCCCTACATCATTTCAGTTTTGACAAAGAACAGAAATAATTAATTTAGAAGCAGCACGTGGCAGAACAGACACATGCTGAGAGCTACCTTTGTCTCACTCAGAGCAAGGTTATATCCACACAATGTCGTATACACCAACCTGAACTCAGTTCAAGGTAGCTGCTTGAATGAGTAGACACATTGCAAAACTGCTTAGCTGGGTAAATACCTAGCTGTGGTTAGTCTAAAACCAAGCTCTGCAGTACCGTACTTTCTTTAAAGGAAGTGCAGGGCTAATTCAGGTGTATCTGTACTGAACTACAGCTACAGTGCTGTCAGATGGCCACACCAGGTGTCAGCCTGCAATATCAACATTCCCACACTGCACAAGAAAGCTTGACCCATCTTTCTGCTTTGTCTTTCTACAGTACAATCATCTACCTATAAACAGGTAAGAAGAATTGAAATCTTGCCTCCTTGTACATAATGAGAAGTTAATTACCCATTTAAAAAGCTGGGCTTCATTGTAACAGTATGTCAGTCTGTCTTACAGACTTGTTTAATGCGTCTCATTCTGTTTCCTGCCATTTTTCCTGACAGAACCTTTGCGGTGGCCACAAATCAGCAAGTGCAGATCACCTGAACTGGAGACGTTTTCATGTTATTGGACTGATGGGAATTTTTATAACCTCACTGCTCCAGGAACCATACAACTATTGTACATGAAAAGGTAACAATATGGAAGCAACAAAAGAAAGAGGGAAACACAGAGAGAATTCATATACTTTGATCTGCTTGTTAGCCTCTTATTGTTAATTTTTTGCTATGTTATGAACCATACTGGTTTTTAGCATAAAACTGCCTTTTAAGTACAGATTTTTCAGTGTCAAAATTTGTTGTTAATTATTAAGTATTGGCAGTAACGAGTGTTGCTTAACAGATAATTAAGAACACATTCTTAATAAATGTCCAGGTTGCAGAATCCAAAGCTGAACACTGTATGGCATGCAAAAGGAGTTTTAATAGGGAACTTCAGTTTATTTCTTATCAACCTAACTTGCAACTCTGAGGTTAATTATATCTATGCACGGATGTGGAGTTTGGATACAAGCACCTTTCAAATTTTTATTAAAGTTTTAAAAAGCTCCCACTAGTGAATTGCCAGATTAAAGTCTACATGTGCGGGTCCAGCTGAAAAGACTGCACTGAGACTGGGGATTACATTTCATTGAGCCCTGGCTAACTCTGGTTCGCATTCCACTTTTGTAATTTTCAGGTTGTTAAAGTGATTAGTCTGAAAGAGAACACAGACATTACCAGTAATGGCTATTGAGGAAAACAGGCCTTTTGTTTTCAGGAGCAGGATGTGAGTTTCTGTTCCATCTAATGTGCTAGTTTTCAACCTTTTTGATCAAAAGAGACTTTCTACTAGTGTTGATACGTTTGTTTAGCAAACATAAGCGTAATAGCAAGTCTGGTGTGCTTACTTGCTCTTCTGAAACCTCTCAGAAATACAGGGATTCAAGTTAAAACCGCTATTTAAGTGTAGATGTTTAGGTGACAGTTGTCAGTGGCACATACCACGAGGGCAGAAACTTTAAAAATTAATTAAATTCTATGATAAAGCAGTACATTGAGCAGATCACATATTTCATTTTGCCCTAGAAATTCAAACTGTAATAAAAGGTGTGAACTAAACACCTACATTAAAAATATTTCTACTGCAATGTGCAACCATCATTTAAGAATCAGGACTGATACCATCTAACTCAGTCTCCTCCTTAACACAAGCCATACTATCCAAGCTCGTACACCTTTATCCAGTCAAGCTCTGGCAGAGCTAAAGCATTTCCTTTAGAAAAGTGTCTAGTCTCATCAGCTAAACACAAAACTGGTGCTTAGTGGCAGAAAATGCTTCTTACTCACTTTATGTAGCGACTGTCTTTTTACTTCTTAAGCACACACTCCAGCACTGAAGGCTGCATTTGGCATAATTAGTTTATCTTAATCCCCCTTCCATAAGTTTGAATGGCCTTTAGTAAGGAAAGGCATTTACAATATATTTTTAACAAATCAAGACTGTAATTTTTTAAAAGATCCCTTTTAGGTCCGCATTTGTGCTGAGAGGTAATATCGAGGTAAAGAACAGCAACAGCAGATCTGTTCACTATGAGAGTTGTTTTTCCACGGTGACTTCAGAAGTACTGAATAAATATCTGTCAGTTTTCCTGCAGACTATTTCTAACAATCTGCTCATTCCCATTTTGCTTTAACTGAAGATTTTTCTGGTTTTGAACCTGCTGAGTAGTTTCAACTTGGCAATATGAAAATGACCCTACACAAGTAGCAGTGTTTCTCAGTCTGAGTTTTCATGGCACTCTTTATAACTCTGCTCATTTGTCTTTTGTAAAAGATGAAATGAATGTGGTATTTCGTGCTCTATTTCTTTTATTTACAAAGAACATGTATGAATTTTTGAACAAAGTCAGAAGGGAAAAAACATACAAGGTTTCTTGCTAGTAGTTCCAAGCCTGTGTTTTAGAAGCTCTGTATCCCAAGGAATCTCTTCCTTACTCACAGCATTGTATTTCTCTTGCCTTCATTCATATCTTGCAGTTCAGGGTTGGTTTGTGCCGGGTCTCCTTCAGCACCACCTGTAAGCACTTTCCTGTGTAGACGATCGATGCTTCAGTGGCTACATCCCAATTCAGCTCCCAGGGGCAACACACTTCCCTGTCCTTAGCTTTGTAGATGGTGCAGTACTGATCTGCCTTAAGAGCTGGCTTTCAGTGTTTCAGACCTCAGTATGTAGATGGCCACATTACTGCAGTTTACCTTTGCCTGAACATCAGTTGCTTAAATTCATATCAAATTTACCTAAGTTTGTGCTTGCTGGTAGTCATTAGCATCTATCAACACAGGAAGCTCTGACTGTGCTTTGGAAGCAGCATCCACTCACAGTACCTGAGAACATAAACTCATTTATGCAGGTTGGTTGGATAGTGGTTTGGTTTCATTGTAAGTCACAATCGATATTGACATGTTTTCCTTATGTCCATAAAAGTTATGACTTATCAACAACATGTCTTGTAACATCTGTGATTTGTACTTTCTAAGATGTATAAATCTCTCTCTCACATATATTGCATTTTTGTTGTCATTCTAGGAATGATGAAGACTGGAAAGAATGCCCCGATTATATCACTGCAGGAGAAAATAGCTGTTATTTCAACACGTCCTACACCTCTATTTGGATACCATATTGTGTTAAACTTGCCAATAAAGATAAAGTATTTGATGAAAAATGTTTCAGCGTTGATGAAATAGGTATGCTTCCATTATGCATTTTACCTCTATATTTTCATGTCGTGATAGTTGTCATGCTATAAGCTTTTGTATTACTCATACTGTCTCAAAAAGTTTAGTTTCTAAAAAATATATACATACAAAGGGACTTGGTTTTGTAACGTATATAATATGATCCACAGCAGAAAATATTGCCCGGAGCGGAGGAAAAGCTAAAATTATAAAAGCCAATATGTGCTTTCTCTTTTTGAATACTATTTGCCTCTCAAATGTTTGCAGTTTTGCCTTTGGTGTTACGCTTAGCTCTTTCTAATAGATGCTACAAAATCTTGCTCAGTGCAAGCAAGGATGGCATTAAGATCTTGATTCTGCAGGGTTCTGGAACCAAATAATTTTTTGTTCTGAAACCAACACCAATCTACAGAATCAGGATGTTTAGCATTTCTAATCTAGAATTTATATTTATTGCAATGTGAATTGTGACTGTCTAGGACTTTGCAGATGTTATTAGTTGTTCAGAGCAGTATATATAAGCCATTAATTTATTCCTGTAAGTGACTAGAATACCCACTGCTCTAATTTCTTCAGCTAAGTAAATTAGATTAATTTTTCAGATGCCATCATTTTTCAATGTAGTTCTGTTTTAGTTACTAAATATTTGTCTTTCTATGTTACTCCAATTGCTGGGTTTATTTCTAGTGAGAACTCTAAATTTAAATTTTGGTGGAGAATCATTTATGTCTCCGTGTTTTAAAAGCTTCAATTAGAAATGTGGTGTAATAGGTGTAATTAAGAATTAACATTTTTAATCCTCTTTATTAGTCACTCAGGTGAAATTTATGCAGAGCGTGTCTACTGCAGAAGGCAGAGTGTGCCTTCTTGTTACCAAAATTGTAGTGACTTTGTCATTGACTCAAAGATTTAGATTTTAATCAGCAAGTATGTGGTTAATATGCTTTTTCAGTCCTGAAATCATTTAACGGTGTCTAGTAAAAATTATCATTTCACATTGAAAACTGGTTGTTTTATTCCAAATACTCTGTTTAAACAGTACTGCCTGATCCCCCTGTCCACCTTAACTGGACTCTGCTAAATACTAGTCAGACTGGGATCCATGGGGATATTCAAGTAAGATGGGACCCACCACCAACAGCAGATGTTCAGAAGGGATGGATTACTCTGGAGTATGAATTGCAGTACAAAGAAGTTAATGAGACAAAATGGAAGGAGGTATGAAGCAAACATTTATTATACAATAGTCATAGTGCAGTGCAGGCTTCTTCTGTCCCTCATACTTCTGACCACTGTGAAAAACAACAGTTTTTTAATTGCTAATTAGATGATACCTTAAGTCTTAAACAATATATCCATACTCTTCTGAAGTTTTCTGGCAAACTTTGTGACTTTATGTTTCAAGATAGTTCATGTGCAGGATTATAATAACAAACCCTGAAATCCCTGTGTTAAAGTATAGCATTAGTCAGATACCTGTAAGTGTTTTTCGAGGATAAAATAGTTCTCTGTTGTTTTCCTAAACCTCAGCTATTTGAAACAGTGCATGGTATTTTTAGTAGTTGGAACAGGAATGTTTTGCTTGGAAAATGTCACCGTGTCGGTCCAGATTCTTCAGGGTACCTGTAAAGTTGCAATATTAACAATTATCACTTCAGTAGGTTGAAAAATAAAAATAATGCAACATAGATGAGACATACAAATTTCATACCAGACAGCAATGGGAAATTTGTGACTATATCCCAGATCTTTTAAGCTTTGTTTTTTTGAAAATCACTCATCTTCTCATGTGATTAGTTTTCCTATTATGGAGAAGAAATTATACCCAGTTTACTGGAATGCATAAGCTAAGTGTCAGTGTGTCATGGTATATTTGCATATGTAGAACTCTTCCCGAATACAAGTTCAATACTATAAGAACTTAATTTCAAAGCAGAAGCCTTCATTTGATTTCTTATTAGTATGAACCAAGTTAATTGACAGAAAGAAAGCAGATTACACTGCTGTTGATTTGTTTTAAGACACAAAAAGCAAATTGACCAATTGAAAGATAGTCAAATTGATTTGCTTGCCTTCATCTGTGAAAGACTTTGGATGCTTCCTTACTTCTGATCATTCTCAAGAGTTTTCAATGTTAGAGTTGTTCTGCCCTTATTAGAAGTTCTACTCTAAAACAGGCCTATGATATCTATAACTTTTTCCTAATACTTGTCTGAATTTCTCTTTATGCTGGTTTAAGCTACACTTGCTGTATAGCCTATATTTTAAAGCCTACAGAATAAGTTAAGCTTACCTAGTAAATCAATGCTCCTTATAAGAACTTGAAAATCTGCGGAATACTTGTGGGATGTACAAAAGCAGGTGGCAATGCAGATACCTTTCAAAAATTGCACAGTTTTGCTTTATTTTATCATTACAGCATGCCTTGAGAATAGCTTTTCTCAGGAAAGCAAAGGTTGAAAGTTCGGTGTTTCTTCTTTCAGAAAACAGATAAGAAATTGCTGAATGCTATCCTTGCCTCAAGAAAAACAGTACTATAGATCATCTTGTACTGCAGCTGTATGTATCGTATGTTATTGTGCCTTTCAGCTTCAAAGCACAAGCAAGGCATCGTTCCCTGAGACACTCTCAGAGCACAAAAGAGAAATTTCTTTACAAAATCTTGGTCTAGCCTAAGACAATAGCTAAACTCTGAATAACAGCATTGGATCAGCAACAATTTCACTTTTTGCATTCTTTGCTAGAAATATCTTCAGTAGCAAGCGTTGAAGCAGTAAAAAGATTGATGTCTAGTTACACTGTTATTATTGTTTTTTACACAAAGGATAATCTTTGCATAAACATACTGTAATGCTTTGCACATTTAACTGATTCAAAAAAATGGTACAAAAATTAATTTATAGTACTTAAATTGTACTAAGTCACCCTCTTACTTAGATTTATTTTTAATTATTTTAGATCTTGGGGTGAACCTGTTTGATTTTTCATGTAGCATTCATTATTTTCAATCCATTTGCTAATTAGGTAACATTAGTTGAAAGAGGACTAAAACATTAATTAGTAAAGTCTTGTATCAGTAAGTTATAGTAATAAGAGGATCAAAATTATTTTCTTAGGAACTTCTTGAAAGAAATAAAATCCCCACCCTCATATAGCAGGTGTTCATGCAACAGAGCCAAATTTAATCTGGCTCACAGTTTGAAAAAAATTCATTGTTGTTAGTAGCTGCTTGCTAGTCCCCTCTTCTACCTGCATTTGCTAATCGTGATTAGCAGTATTTATACAGACCCTGTGAAGCTGCTGTGTTTTTTAAATGAGGTGTGAAAACACATCGTCTGAGCAATAGTGGAGAATGATGACTTCATAATGAAGCTTTTGTCTATGAAGTGCCTAAAAATGTTTGTGTGATAGGGAATCTTGAAAGTCTAATGTTTCTTTAGTTGTTTATCATATTTTAGATTGGCCTGATCTTTTGTCTTATTAAAAGCCCCAGTCAACCCAGGCCCAGGTCCAACTAATGTGGGATGAAATTGGTGATCACAGCTCAGTCCTCAGTGAAGAGGGCAGGACCGGTGAGGACCCCATTGGCTTTCATTAGCTTGCTGAATTTTTGCTAGAAAAGGTCCGTTTCAGACTTCAGTGAAGCATGCTTTGGGCAGGGAAGCATGGAGTACTAACTCCAGAGCTGAACACCACCATAATGTCTGTGCAGCACTGTGGCTGAGATACGGGGCTTACTAGTTTGAGGGATGCAAACTCATCTCCCTACACTGTATTGAATACACAGCCTAATATCGCCATGTGTTGTGTAACCCCTGGCCCTGTACTTTGCCTACCCTGGGCATCTCTGAACCTTTCCCTGGTACTGCCCATCTCTCAGTTTTCACTATTTTTCTGTTGAAGTCGGCAAAAGCCATTGCCTTGGTTACTGTGTTGCCTGTTGTGCCTGCGCCAGCCTCTGCCTCTGGTGCCCCCATCCAAGTTCCACTCTCGGTGTCTCAGGGGCTCCAGCTGATGGGTAACAAACAGTTGCTCCACAGGCTTTTTTTAACCCCCTCTTACAGGGCCAGACTCATGCAGGCAACGCAATCACACAGCTCAGCGTGGCAGCAAATTTGTCACACGTTTTCTTTAGTCTGGCAATCACAAGCACTGCTCTGTGTACACTGACTGAACAGCATGCAGTCTAGCAGCCAAGCAGTCTGGTTCCAAGTTCTCTTTCACATACTTTACAAACAAGCTTGCTATATATTGGCATGCATTTTTATTAGTTACCTTTTATCATGTCTCTCTTATGTGACTTTTAATTGATTTAATCCATACGACAAATGCTATTCATCTAGTCAGTTCATGCTGAACCTTCCCCAGTCTATACATCTTGCTCCATCCAGGTGTCTTACATAAAGTTTTGTAGTGCATTAATGGACTAGAGGCATCCTCCCTATTAATCAGTTGTCTTGCAATTTCAGGTACACAATAATTTCACCTCATATTTTTCAGGGCTCTCCTTTAGCCTGCCTACTGCTTTTTCTAAGTGCCACCATTACCTGGGATATATAACATTTTGTGTGGTCCAGCATCCCTAAGAATCTTCACTGATTTCCACCAACGAACCTGTAAATCTTTAGTGTGCTCTTTCTTTATGGCTTTATAGCACAGAATAAGTCAACTGGACTGATGTATATGGTATTGCTTCCCCAACACTTTCCAACTGTTATAAACCTCTGTGGCATAGAGCAATCTTGTGCTCAATGACTAGCAGAGAAAATCGGTCTCGCTCAGGTCACTGCCTCCTCCAAATTCTGACTTGTTGGTTCTCCAAACACTGGAGTCTGGAGCCAGCAGGTATCAGAGAACTCCATGGATCGTAGCTACGAACAGAACGTTTCTTGAGTTTAGATTATGCAGCTACAGTCAATAGAATTGTACTGTTGAAGCTTCCTTCAAATCCTCAATGGCTGCTGTTTTCCAGGTGTTTTAATTCTTAGCCTATGTTGAGTTTTGTCAGTATCATCCTTGATTCTGGAATGAGAGTATAATACCTGCCCCATACGTCTCTATTCGGAGCACATTTTCCTTATTTTTATATACTTCTGATGGGCTGTTGGAGCTAAAGTACATATTCTTAGATGACTCATAAAAGAGTCTAATGTGACTTCCTACATAGTCTGATATGCAGCAAGTGTTTATGTATGTTACAGTTTATATAGAAGTCTGAAGACTAACAGTCTAATGCCAGCTTTCATGGTGTCACCGTTATCACATTTTTTAGAGAGCTGAAGATATCGGGAGCTATTCTATGTTCCCCAAATAAATACATTTATAGGATGTCATACGTCTGGTTAGTAGACCTTTAGATCACTTTTCTTCTTAAAATTAATTCTGTAGTGGAGATTGCACTAGTTTTAAGACTTTTGTATTATTTTAACATTTTTTTTTGGCATTGTGAAGTCAGTAATGTTGTGTTACAAGAGTAAAAAGGATTTACAACTTGATCAGATCAGTGGGAAATGTTCACACCACCTACTTATGCCATGTAACTCCAAGCAGCTGCCTTTCTTCACTGAGTATTTACAGAGAACTTGGATTCTCTGCATTGCATCCCCTGAATCACAGCAAAGCCGGACGGCTAGTAAGTCGAAAGTAAATGGTGTGAATTCTCTCTGAACTCTTCTTGTGGCATCCTTATAGTTCCAAGTAGCAAAACCACCTTCGAATGTTTTTTTGTGAAGTCTAGAAGCAGCATAAAATTGCCTGTACAACTCAAACAAATAAGTCACAGTCCTTCTATCTTTACAGATAGAACCCAGACTTTCAACAATGGTTCCACTCTACTCTCTGAAGATGGGAAGAGATTATGAGATACGAGTCCGATCAAGACAACGTACCTCTGAAAAATTTGGGGAATTCAGTGAAATCCTTTATGTGTCTTTTTCTCAAGCAGGCATTGAATTTGTTCATTGTGCTGAAGGTAAATAAAGAAAGAACAGCAAAGTGGTTTTATACATGCTGGGGGCTTGTCTTTTCAGTGTTTTGGTTTTTTCTTTATCCGTACTATTGATGTTGTATGCTTGAATAGGTTAATAATTCAGCCTACCACTGGAAAATAATTTGGTGAGATTGATAATGTACAAGTTACACATACAAGTTCAGAAGTAAATGCAGCGAGACTGTTCACAGCATATCAGAGAGCAAAAATGAAGATCGCTTTAGGAGCTGTTGCACATCTTATAGAGGCTAAAATACTGTTAAATCTCATACTTCATCGTCTAAAATGAGCACTCCAGTAGTGAAGAGAAGAATTGTCACTTCTATTAAAGTGTTATACTGCTGGCTGTGTTTTTTTTCAGAATGATGTACTTTTCTGATCTGCCTGATACTATTAAGGACAGAGTGTTTTTCTGATTCTTGCTTCTGTCTTGTTTTTAAAGTGCTACTAAAGACAGAAGGAGAGCACCACATATTTTCTATTTAAAGAATGATACAGTGCCTTTTCCTAAAGCATTCTTGGGTCTGAGCTATTAAATTAACTCTTCAAATTATGAGCTCTTCAGCAAATTATTTTAACAAGCTACTTCACTTCATTTTCTGGATTATTGGTGAAATTTAAATAAAATCACCTATAACTCTTATCTTTCAAAATCTTGCTAGATTTCCTTTTTTTAACTGTTCATATTACTAGTTTGCATTCCTAGTTTATATAAACAGCTAATGTTTTGGAGATAAGGCGTTATTTTATTAAGCCCAGCTGCATTAAGTTTTCAAGGTTTTCGTATGAACAAAATTAAAGTACTTTAAAATGTAAGGCTATCCTACAAGCACAGTTTAATTCCATCACTGCAACCCAGATTGTGCAAGTTGATCAATATCCATACATCTCATATACCAGCAGTGAACTGATTTGACTGAGAATTTGTTCTGGCTTCTTTTCTACATCACCTTCAGGAACACAGAATTAAAATTTAAATTTTCTGTCTATTAAAGATGTAAAGTAGTTAAATTAAAATGCAATATCATGATATGACAAGGAGTTACTGGTTCTCCATTAAAATAGGGACTTGGATAAGACAGATATATCGAGCTAGGACTTTACTCATGCTTGAAAACATGTAAGTTCAAAATCTAAGCTGGGAGCACAGGGCTATAACTGGTACATGATTTTTTATTTTTTTTTAACCAAAACTACATATATTTATGTTCATGTACAGAATTCTAAAGTTTTCTGTCCATCATTCTTTGGCCAAAAATATGAGTGAAGTTTGTACGGAAAACTTGAAATTGGGAACAAATAATAGCCAGAATAAATTTCTCTATACTGTGTATTCTACTGTGTCAGCTTAAGTAAAGTGGAATTGCCAGTATTTAAAAGATAAAACATTTCATTTATCGACATTGTTCTTCATGCCTACCAAACTGCATTTTTCAATGACCTGAATTCTTTGTAGACAGCTGCAAGGTAAATAAAAGGAAGAAAGTCTTTTTTTCAGTTGTTGGTTCACAACATAGTTAACGTTTATACTTTGGAAAGAGGAGTAGTATGCTTTTTAAAGTCACCATATTTTAGTTTCTGTGACAGAAGAATAGTTTGCCTATGATTTAGTGTGCTATCAGCTTGGACAAACAAGCAGTAACATGGTCTGTGGCATTATATACCGTCAGGGCCACTGGTAGCATGTTCCAAGCAGGCAGCATTTTCCTCATGGCTGGTTTTGCTGCCTATATTGTCTTTACTAAGATCTTGTTTGTATTTAAAAACACAGTCTGTTTTTGCAAGGAGTCAGTGGGTTCTCAAGTGCAGTATAGAAACTACTGAGACCAAAAAGGTATTTTTATTTCTGCTTAACACATAACTTTCATATTTAAGTAACGAAAAATTCTCGTGTCAGTTTTTAGCACTTTGGAACCCTTAGGCAGTGGAAGAGAAGGTTGGAATTAAAGACGTGACACAGATGCAGATTCCTACTTACATGTTTTTGCTCTGTTGTTTCAGAATTTGAGTTTCCGTGGTTCTTAGTTGTTATCTTCGGAGCATGTGGGCTGGCCGTAACAGTGATCTTAATCCTGCTGTCTAAACAACCAAGGTACAGAGGTTTTATTTGTCAGATCTTATGTATTTGTATCTTTAAAAGTACCGTTCTTCAGTTGTTTTAAATCTAGGGGACTAGAAACTATTTTGAGGATTGTTTTCCATGCTCCTAAGTTACACGGACCCTGCCATATGTATGTACTTGGCCTTCAGCAGTGAGAATCTGATTATGTTGACAGCTCCTCTTCCTTTTGCATTGCAGAATGTTTTATTCTACAGTGTTTACATAGTTAGTTTACTTAGGCTTTGAAGGGGATTGGGTTTTTAGTCCATTCAGATTTTGTAAATATTATTTTTACCCACATACTGTTCAAAGGTTTCACACAAACATATGTCTATATATTTGGGTTTGTTCTTAGACTGTTGCACTAATCTGACTATTTCTTCATTGAGCCAAAGGAAAGAGCTTGAGTTATAGGCGGGTATTTAAACTGTATGAATAGATGGCAGCTCCTATAGATAACAGCAATAAAATAAAACAAAGCACAGCATTGTGTCATTTATAAAAATTCTAAAATTGTGGCATTTATAAAAATTAAACAGTGACATATATATAAAAATGACATTATATAAAAATGGTTTCAAAGTGAATTCAATCCCTAATATGCGTGTTCAGGGATAGGTCTTGGCAGAACAATTCAGCTTGGCTGTCATAGCAGTACTGTCCTAGGGAGAAAGAATACAGTCAAGTTCCAGCAAACACATGCATTTTGTCACTGGTCTTGTATATAGACTTCAAAAATGAACACTGAGGTGCTTTGCACATTCCAGCATAAGAACAAGTCATTGAAATGAAAACAATATGGTGCAGTTAAAGAAAGTCTAGAAAAAATAATTTAGGCAAGCAGCACTATTATTTTGGCAGAGCTTAATTTCAGGAAGCCACTCTCCGCGGTAGCATCCTGGTCCCAGAGCAAGGCTTGTGATACAGTGTATGACAAAAGCTTGATGTGTCAGAATGGGGAAAGAAGAACATGCATGTTGGACCAGGAGTTCACTTAGGTCAGCACACTAAACAAGGAAGGGCTTGGTCAGAGAAGATTCTCAAGGCTGAATCGTGCCTCTGATCAGACATCTTCCAAGCTAGTCAGAACTGCTGTAGCAGATTTTCTCAGCTGAGCTCTCTTCATCTGGGAAGTTTTTCTGGACCTGTGAGCCTGCACCCTTTGCTTGAAACTGGTGCATATGTTGGTGGGAGTGGCACCTCTTTTAGAGTTGAGAGGTGCAGCCTCAAAGTATGCAAGGCTAAGAAAGGAGCAGAGCATAGCTCTCCCTCCTGAATGGCTTCTCCAGGAAGCAACTAGTAAAACTGTGTGTCTGTTGCACTGGAAGCAGTGCCCAGTCCTGTCAGAATAGCTGATTAGTGGATACAACTGTAAGTGCAGACCTAAACGGGTACCCTGAAAGCCCAGTCAGTGCACAGCTAACATAGACCTTCCAGGCATAAGATGGAAAATTACTGGATTTCTGGCACTCCTTGAGGCTTGCTGAGCAGTACTTTGAGGGTCTGCCAAAAAACAAAAACAGCTGGAGAATTTGGGCCTTCCATAGTTAAGCAGAAGGTGCCTAAATTTCTCTCTAGCACTCCTTAAGACTCCGCTGATCTTCTCTGGACCTCACCAAGGTCACGATGCAGCAAAGCTAATGTTTGGATTTGGAAAGGCTTATTTTCTAAAATAGGCAAGTATCCCAGTAAAAAGAGGATGTTGATATTTTTCCTTTTAGGAATTACAGTTCATCTGTATGCAAAAAAAACGAGGGAGGTAAAATGGAGGAGATATGCATAACTTGCTGTTGTTTGATTATTATTAATGGGAAATTAATATCCTTCTATTTGAGTTTTCTTTTATGGTTTTTTTGTCCTCTCAAAGAATTATAAATTCACATGACAAAGAATTAGAATAATATGTATTTCTACAGTATGTGCATGCATAAGCATGTTACTAGGCCTTACGTAAAAGGGTAATACCCTATTGTTGTATATTACTTGGTACATGAATAATTCAGAAAACAGAAGTGTCATAGAGATGGCAAATTACTAGCTTAGATTTTTGAATTGTGTTTTAGTTGTCTTTTTGTTTCATTTGTTGATTCTAAAGTAATTCACCCTTTTCACCAACTCCTTTTTTCTGTTTCTCTGTTTAAATTTATTTGGCTTATGCCACTCTGTCTCTGAAAAAAAATCAGTCTGCACACTGAGGCATGAGTCAGGTTCCTTTGAAAACTATATTAAAAAAAGAAATTGTTTGACAGAGCTCTAGGAATTTACTTTTTCTATAGAGGATTAAAATGTCTAAAACTGGACTTCAAAATGAATCCCCACATAAAAGCTGTTAATTCAAGAAGGAAGGCTGCAGAAAGTTCAGGTTTTTATTTGCAATGAAAGAAAATCCTTAGGACAATCAAAATGGAATCTTCTAACATTTCAGTTTTGAAGTAATTAAGTATACATGCAATGTAGGGTTCTCTCTTTTTTCTAACTTACTCAAACAGGACCGCTGTCATTTAAAAGCCATCTTTTTTTTTTCCAGGTTAAAAATGCTGATTTTTCCTCCTGTGCCAGTTCCAAAGATTAAAGGGATTGACCCAGATCTCTTGAAGGTAATATTATGCTCTAAAATCTACAGTAGGAATCATTGTAGTAGTAGCAGGTGACAATTGTTCCAGGCAGAAAGATTTTGTAGGAGAAAATTATTACACAGGGGAGTTGCCACAGAATTAGTTTTCATAAAATACTTTTTAAAAAATTGCAACTATTATATCAGCTACGGTTACCTTTCCTTAAGTTAACATCATAAAAGCACAAGCATTTTTATTATTTCCTTTGTAACATTCCTTTTTTGTTGTTTTACAGAAAGGAAAGCTAGATGAAGTGAACTCCATCTTAGCCAGCCATGACAACTACAAGACACAGCTATACAATGACGACTTGTGGGTTGAGTTTATTGAGTTGGACATAGAAGATCCTGATGAAAAGAACAGAGTCTCAGATACTGACAGGCTTCTGGGTGAAGATCAGCTGAAATCACATAGTTGCTTGGGAGCAAAGGATGATGATTCTGGACGAGCCAGTTGTTGTGAACCAGATATTCCAGAGACAGACTTCAGTGCAAGTGACACATGTGATGCCATCTCTGATATCGATCAGTTCAAAAAGGTAACTGGAAAAGAAGAAGATCTCTTGTGCCTTGATAGAAAAGATAATGATGAGTCACTTCCGAGCCTTGCCAACACAGACACCCAAGAGCCGTGTATGAATACTCAGTCCGAAAATAGCCAGCCATGGCCACCTTTTGCAGACCGCGTTGACCCAGCTAGTCCATCAGTCCATACCCAGCTAAGTAACCAGAATTCATTGACGAATACTGACTTCTATGCGCAAGTGAGTGATATTACTCCAGCAGGTAGTGTTGTACTTTCACCAGGGCAGAAATCCAAGGTGGGGAGGGCACAGTTTGATGGCTGCACAGAACAAAACTTCACCATGGAGAACGCTTACTTCTGTGAGGCAGATGTGAAAAAATGTATTGCTGTGACTTCCCATGAAGATGAGCCACGTGTTCAGGAGCAAAGCTGTAACGAGGATGCTTACTTCACCACAGAGAGCCTTACCACTACCGGTGTCAATCTTGGAGCTTCAACAGTAGAAACCCCAAGTTCAGAGATGCCTGTCCCAGACTATACATCTATTCATATTGTTCACTCTCCACAAGGCCTTGTGCTCAATGCGACTGCACTGCCTGTGCCAGACAAGGAATTCAACATGTCTTGTGGCTATGTGAGCACAGACCAGCTGAACAAAATCATGCCATAGCTCTTCTCTGACTAGGTGTGTGCAGTGTTTCACAGCAGTGAGTCAGCTTGGGCGTGTATGCTGAAACCAAAATGAAGTCTAAAAGTTTCTTGTGGTTCTTATAATTTTATCTCAAATGTTGCAACATAAAATATTCATCAAAATATTCCTGTTGTGTTCTGTAAATATTATCTATGAATTGGTCTTGAGGCTGTTTTACTAGCAGTGACTGTCTTGTTCTTGTGGGTGTTGATTTTTGTGTTACTAAACATTGAAATTACTATGTTAAATGTACAGTAAATCATGCGTTTTGATAAAGCTAAAATCAAGTGGTTTAAAGCATAAGAATTTAGTAAAAAATGTGCTGTTGGCAGAGATCTTTATATCAATAATTGGGAACTGAAAATGTAGGTAAAAAACCAAAATAATTTTAATAAATAACATCTATTTTGATTTATGTAAATTAATAAAATATATTTTAATATTTTAGTCATAAAAACATAAACATTTTCTATTACACTACACACTGTAGTTCAATTATGGTGACCCATTTAACGAATGTAATTGCTGCAATCTTAAAAAGGAGGTTTCTTTTATAAACGTTTTGTTCACAGCAAAAAGTAAAAAATAGATTTTTACAGAGCCATTTTATAAAGCCAAAGAAATTTTGAAATATTTTAGAAACTTAAAATAACTGATTCTATTACTTTCTTATGGTAATGAACGTAGAAATATACATTCAATTTAAAGTTTTGTAGAAAACTTAAAAATTTACAAAATATTTGGGCAAATTATTCTGTTCTTAATCAGATTTTGGTTAATGCTAATAATACACTTTTTTATAAGCAAAATTTTTTTGACCACAGTATTAAACAGCGTGCAACTATACTTTCACTGAAAATTTTTGAGAACACATGAATAAGCTCTGGTGACTTAGCAGCATAAACTCTTCACATCTGACCGACTTCTGAAGCCCTTCTACAGCCAAAGGTATCACAACATTTATTAGTTTGTGCCACATAAAGTATGGATTAAAAAAATAAAACAAGGACTTCAGGAGTAAGCCAGCAGTTCATTTTTAAAGATATAACAGGATTAAAACACTTCAGTGGACAAGGGGATTGAATACACTATCCTTCAAAAGTGTCTTCGTTTTTGCAGCCTAACAGCATCTCCTCTGACCCACTGCTTTAGGCAGACTTTCTGAAGGAAAGGAGAGGAAACAAACTCAGTGAGAAAACGGTCTTACGTATTTTAGGACTTTACTGAGCTTTGCAATGAACTATTATTGCTTCAGAAGTTACCTTCCTAGGCCATGGTTTCATCATAGCAGGGTTCTTCTTAGAAAGCAAATGGGGATGTTCATTTCTTTACTCTGACCTGGACAGAAGCGCAGCAAATGCAGGTCTTGCTCATCATGTCTCCCACTGAACTCACTGATGCCCACTTTGTGACCAAGGGCTACAGGACTGGGCCCAACTATTGGGTGGGATTATTAATTTTAGCACGTACTTTATGGTAAATGTGCATTAGATATTCTGCTAATTTGCTGCTATATTTTTCTAACAGCTACATTATTTAGTTTCATATAAAATTTCATAGATGATAGACACTAATGCAAGTAATGCCTATGTTTGTGTTTGAAAGAAGTTTCTTACTCTGTTTCTATTGCCAAAAATAGCTAAATACCTCAATCAAACTCAGAATGTCATTTTGGTACTTTACTGGTCACACAAGCCATTATACGCTGGTCAGAAGATGTGTCTTTCAGTTTCTATTTAACTTTCCTTACGTCAGTGTTTTGTTTGTTTTTTCTCAAAGTTTAATAAATGTATTGTCTCTGATCTGTCCTGACCAATGTGATTTATTGCACATAATTAGCTTTTTATGGAAAACAGATTTTATTAGGATAAATCCAGTATTTCTTACTGAATAACGTAGAATGCAACTTCCCTCAGAACAGGAGCAATGCCTAATGAGATCAGTGTTTTCACTGATATATGTATATATTTAAAAATAGAAGCATGTACCTAAATTTATAGATGGAGATAGGACATGCTGTACCCAGAACTGGCCAAGGCTTGTGTTACTAATTTAGCAGACCAGTTTACCATTGGCTGGAATAGCCTGTGGTTTAAAATAAATAAGCTGCACTAGTTCAAGATTTACACCTACAGCTGAATCCACAAACCAGATATTCTGAGAAGCCCCAATAGTTACTTATAGTAGTAGTTAAAACTTAGCAGTATATGAATCCCCAAAATGTCAGAAATTTCAGATAGTCTGTCTCTGTGGAAAATGCCATATCTTGAACATCTCTGAGGGTGTACCTTAGTAATGTACTAATGCCTCTGTCCTTTCCCTAGAGGCAGGGAGGAAGCTATTGGAGGAATCCAACTAGACAAGGGTAAGCCCTATGCTTCTAAGGGAATCAGCATGTGATCCAGTTCCTCTACACAGAGGTCCAGGGCCATTTAAGGTTTGTAATTTGGCTTCTGGTGCTGTTCCAGTACCCCACAGGTCTTATGTAGATTCTCTCTTATAAAATCCTGAATGACGGTAGGTGTCCATGTTTTGGCAGTTGAGTTGATACCCAGTGGAAGAAGACAACTCCAGGTACATAAGCATCTTCGGGTCGGGTAGGTCTAAGTTACCACTATAGTTAATAGTATAAAGAACCACTTAGCTGACCCGATATAGGTGTTGGCTTTAGGTGAGTTGATTACGGCTTCCCACTCTTCAGACAAGGATGGGAGCATGGACATCTTGCTCATGTACATACACCAAATATGTTTCTTAATTAAGGTGTCTTGATGTTGATGTGCATTTCACCTTAGCTGAACTGTTGGATGAGGTAAGCTAGTGAGGAGCACTGGTGTTCTCTTAGGGCTTATACTGTCTGTAGAAACAACTTTGTCTGTGGAACTCGATGCAAATGAACTATCATGGTGAGTAAATAGGCTTGCTTACACCTCATGCTTGAAGAACTAAGCTTCAGAAGGCTTATGCCTTTTATAAGCATCTGAAAATACCTGAGCTCCAGTTGGAGTTGGAGGATTCACAGCTGGACTTTAAGAAACAGCAATGAAGACAGTGGTTCACCACTGCTGTGCAGGAACTCCAGCTCCCACTGCTCTAGGTTGTGCCAGTTCCAGTGCTTTCTGCCAGTGCTCTTCCATGAGCTAATCCAACTTTCTAAAACCTGAAAAAATCATAAAAGCAAAGTTTCGCAAGTTACCTTCTGTTGGTTAATGAGTTAAACCGATGGAGCAAAGTTCTGGTTGAACACCAAGGAAAAAAGGCAGAACCACATGGCCAAGAGCAAAGGAGGGAGCAGCCACAGGAATATCTTGGCAAAACCAGCTCCCTCATGCATCTCACGCACGCAGACAAGAAATGGGAGGAATACACAGCTCAAGGTAGGTGCATATTTGCAAGGATGTAGTGTAATGACCTCAGCTTTTTAAAGGGAATGCAAAAAGTCAGTTTGAGCTACTTCCCACCACCAGCAGCAGTGCTGCTCAAGTAATCATGTGTCTAATGACTGCAGTCCGTGTACAGTTCACGTGTGGGTGTTTAGAAGAGAAACCCCAGTGTCAGACTTGTGGTTGTCTCTGAACGTTACATTTTATACTGACAATGCACTGTTTTCCTACAGAACACAGAAACCTATTATTTCAAGATATGATGCACTTGCCAGATACAGTAATGCTTATATTACACAGTTACAAAGCAACCTGTTTATTTACTTTCACCTTTCTTTTGAAGTGGGCAAAAATCTGCGTCTTATAGAAAGAACCTCTGTAGCAGTAATTTTCTGTCTTCTTTCTTATTCACATTGAGAAATAATGCCACATATTGTTTCGATTCCAGACATATGAGAAAATGTACAAGTGACAAAGTTCGTTCTTTTAGAAATTCCTACTAAAATTGTACTTTTTCAATTTGAATCGATGGTGAAAATGTACAAGGTGGAAAGAGACATCACAAGACAGACATTGTAAGCAAGGATGATTTTGGTAGTAAACCCAGTAATTTTCACTGCATTGAAGCTTTTAGCACATAACTGGCCGTGCCTGTTCCCATTCTTGGAAACACTTTACTCACAGGTTGCTTGGCAGGAACTAGTCTATATCAATATCTGTATTCAGAAACCCTGTTGGTTCTCAAAACTAGAACTCAAGTTGCTCTCCTGGCTGCCTTTTGGCATCACCAGGAAGCTCACTATGATTTGGAAGAGTTTGGTTCTGAGCCTCTTTTCTCCACCAAAGACAATGTTTCAAGTTACTGTTCCAAAAGACTGAAACAGCACCATCTATACCATTTTGTATTAATATAAGAAATAATTTTGCCAAACAATAACTTACACTTCTATTCTTTACTACTTGAGTTGAAGTATTTTTCCTGACATATAAGACAGGCGAGATCAGCAGATTATGAGAGCTGTTCACTCTTTTTGAGTGAAAATTATCATTATGAAAGTTATATTCTGTATTTTGAAATAGCAGGAATATTAAAGAATAAACTTGCCATGTTTTTAGAAAATCTTCAAGTTTTATCATGTAGCCACAGGCAACCTTTTTTTCACTGCACTGAGATGTGTTATCTCACGGGCTTATTACAAGACACCGTCTGAAAGGAATGCCTGACTCGGATTACCTGATTTGAGAGGAAAAGGGAGAAAAAGTTTAGTGTGTGGTGTTGTTTTTATTTAGGAATCAATGCAAACTTGGAGGCCATGCAAAGAGGTAAACACCTCAGAATATTACTTTTTTATTACACATTTTTCAGTTCTAATTCAGAATCCTAGTTCACTAAGACAGTGGAATTGGTAAATTAATCAGCTTTTACAGCCAATTGACTTTGAAGAGATACCAGTGGATGTGCTTTGTCTTGGAACTCCCTCTCTTTAAATGTGATTTTACAGTACAAATTCTTCTTTCTGACTAATCATTATTAATTGTACACACAGTCAGTACATTAACTGCCATAGAAACCATGCCCTTGGGCCACACAAAAGCAAGATGTAGCACAAATCCATTTGCATGATTTGTGTATTACTTAAAAACTCTGGCACAACCATATTGAGCAAGCATTTCCTCATCTTCTCTAATAAGGGCTATTAGAGAGAGTAGGTGACATTCAGAAACAGATGGAAAAGAGGAGCAGTAGTAGCAGAGGTTGGAGAACTCGGCCAGTAGAGCACCTGCAGGAGGCAGCAATGTTCAGCGTAATAAGCTGTAGGTGGAGACGTAGGAGTGGTGTGGATGACAACTGCCGTCAGTAGTTGTAATAGAAAGCAGATACAGATAGTAAAATCAATACTTTTAATAAGTTGACATAAATGTTTGACAGGTTTAATATTTTTTGCTACAGGTTTTAGTATTTCTTTTGCATAATATGAACTTCTTTATCCTAATACATGAAATTCAGCTGACTAATGACACATTAGCTTCCTGAAATTAGTCTGAGAAAGCAGAGCATGCTTTCACATCATGTTGTAAATTGTGAGAGAAGACAGCTGAACTCCTCCAAACTGGAAGGAATGAAATTCTGCAGAAGGCTTAATGGCAGTAAAAGTGAAGCTGAAGAGCTGACAACTTTCTGTAGTTTCCCATCCCTGATGCCATAAATGATGCATCCACTACTGTCCTTGGTCTGCTTTTGAGTTCATGCTGAAGAAAATAAGAGACACCTGAGGTCTCGGCATGCCAGGAAACTGATTCCTCCCACTTTTTTCTTCAGTAGTAAAATCAACAGAACATATATTTTACATATTTTTTCACTTACATAAGAAATCTTATGATATTATACCAGAAAGACATAAAAGTACAGAACTACTCAGTGTCAGGTAATTTTCTCATACTAAGAAAGAAGTTAAATTTTCTGATCTATTTCACAGCAGCCATCTGCATAGCACGTACAGTGCTGCAATCTCGAGTTACAAACAAGGGAAATACCAGCCTTGCCCTTCTGAATGGAAAACTTCTTCAGGAACTAATCCTGTGAGCCAGCTAAATGTACTTTCCTTGGAAGAGTAAGACACAAGCTTGGAAAGTTACCAAAGACAACATGATTCCTAGCAAAACTGTGCTACCAAAGGAGTGGATCCAACCTTTCTTCAACAGCCATCTGAGTACAGCTGTACGCTTGTTACCCAGAGATGTTACAACCTTTATGAGCACCCTGTCATCCATTTGCGACCTAGCTGAGTAGGATTCCTAGAGCTAACTCTCTACTCATGTGTTAGAATCCCTTCTTCGTCAGGGCATACTTTTTGATGGAATCATAAAGATTTGCTAGTGCCTTGAAATTGTGTGAAAACTTTTAAGTGACATTTCCTGAGCCAAACTACTGATGGAGGAATGTGCAGCTCTGGGCAAGGACATGTGTTAACTGCGTTTAGATTTGTAAACCTACACTATTTAAAAATGCAAAATTTTACTCAAGTGCAGTTCATACAATTTGTAGCATTAGTCAAACTATAAGAACAAACTAGCCAAAGAATGACCTACTTTATGAAGAGCTCTAGAGTCACAAAGTCTCTTGATTTTATAGGGTAAATGATGGCAAAACTGTGCCACTTTCTTCAGAATACAGTTAGTATTAATTAGTTGATTTCCAATCACCAATCAATTACAACCACATTTTCAATTTATTTCATTGAGGAATGTATTAAATGACTATTAAGCAGCAAAATGCCTGCTTTCAGCATGGCACTGGTAGTTGAGCACTGTCACAAAGAGAAATACAAGAAAACAGAAGCACATGCTTTTACAAGTTGTCTTCCTGCTTCCATAGTGTAATAAATGATAATATAGATGCAAGCATTCCTTTCGTATAAGACTACTCTCAAACATTTCACTTCCACAGAAGAAGAGCTAATAGTCTATGGAGGAAAAATTGAGAAACAAAAGAAAACAAACAAAATACTGTCTAAATGGACTCCTTTGATAAGATCAATCAGACAAAATTTGATAATCTCTGGAAAATGCAGTTCTTATGGCATACTAGATGTATTTAAGAAAATTTGCTCCTTGCCAATTTGACACATACACTCACATTTGTATGGTTTGAACACACACTACTACCCTGATTTTTTTCAGGAGTATAAGAAAACTAGGTCAGAAGTTCAGCGTTACTTTAAAATTAAAAGAGATCCAAAATTACAAATTAATTACAAAAATATAGTTGTGCTTAAAATTAAATTAAACAGTTAGATCCATTGGTATGTCAACAGAAAGGTAAATCTGATGTAAATGGGAAGGCCAAGGAACGCAAGCCAGGTTACTCAGGAAGGCAGTGGAAGCAATATAATCCCTTCCCTTGTCTCCATCCTTTTAGTATTGCTCTTCATCTCTAGGGTTCATCAATCTTTGTCATATCCTATTTAAACTGGAGAGAATATCCATCCATTAAATGCTTCCAAGAAAATAATGTTTTTTGTAGGGTCATGTCTTGGCTTGCAGGACAGAGCTTTGGCATTGTTGGAATGCTATGGCTGCAGTATTAAGAGTAAATACTAATTCATAAAGTATCACAACACTGGAAAAGACCTTTGAGATCATTGTGTCCAACCTATGACCCAACACCAACACCTACTCATCATCTAAACCATGGCACTAAGTGCCCCATCCAATCTCCTTTTAAATACCTCCAGGGACGGTGACTCCACCACCTCTTCGGGCAGTGCATTCGAAAATGCACTGTGAAGATCTTATAAGAAGAAAATAATTCAAATTTTACAGAAGCAAATCATCAAAATCTACAAATCTATTTTTGCATAATTATTTTCTCTCTGAAACTGACTTCAAGTGGATGATTCATACACTTTAATGAAGAATACTTGACTACTGAAGAACTCAGGGCATTCAGAATCTGCCTGTGAGGAGACACACACTTTCTTCCCTGTAGCATAGATTAAACTTTTGTATTAATATAGGTAAATTATTTAGTCTAGGTATGTGACTTCTGTTTAGGCATGGGTACATATGTATATACTTGAGAAAATTTACACAAAATCAACATAAACAAGCATCTGTGTCAGAAAAACAGTAAACAAGCTGTGCTACAAATCAGTGTTTTCACTCCTGCTTGAGTGATGGCTGAAACTTTGAAAATAAAAATATTCTGACAAGCTAAATGACTGCAAAGGTCTCTTCGGCTGTAATGGCATATGAGGGGCTTTTTTCCCCTTGGAAACAGCACGTACCAGTCTGTCTATGCAACAAAGTGCTGGAACATGTTGTCTACCTTCAATACCATATGGCTAAATATTTTATTAAAAGTTATGCTGCAGACAAACACAGACTATTCCAGACAAAGGCTTCCAGACAGCAGGAGACAGTGAGCTGGTTTTCCCACTGTAGTAATCTAGAAAGTTATTTCAGAAGGCAAACCAAAACCATTTTAAGTTGAGCATGTGGTACACCTAACCCAGAAGACTGTGTGATTTTTAGATCTGACCCTAATGACTCCTTCCGGAGATTACAAAATCTAGGTTTTTACAGAGACAAAGAATGACACACATTTTAGAAGATTTCATTTCCAATTTACCTAGGGTTTACCTTCTTTTTGAAAAAAAAAAAAAAATCATTCTGTGTCATAGAACACTCCTGTTGAGCTTACAAGAACACAGAATTTTTATAAGCAATGTCAGAAATTTACTGCCTACCAATGTCTTGTCACAAATAATTTTTGATTTTGATAATTACCATAAACACTAATGCTAAGCCATTATTTTTTCAATTACTGAAGCTATAAAGCAAAAAATATATCATCCTTTCCAAGCAAAAAGACATAAGTACAGAGGAAAAAATACTTTGCGGAAGAACATTTCTGTTCTGTTTCTGAACAAAATAACAGCTCAAGCTCATGCTAAAACTAAGTGGTCTTTTATGTTGTTTGCTGGCTCCCATTATGAGGAAAAGGTCATACACATAGTCATTTTTTTTTCCTTCTAAAACCTCCTACCCTAAGACCTAGGTGACCAACATGCATGAGAGACAGTAAAACACAATCAGCTATTTTTACTGAGGTTAATTTAAGGGCTACAGATATTGTTTTAACAGATATACTTGCCTATACACATACACACATGTATATATATTTATTTATATATTTAAATAGCTATATTTATATGTATTCTAGTATATTAACCTACTTAATAAACATGCATTTGTGTGTATTTGTGTATAGTTTTATGTTTTTATTTTTTGGACAACTGCAGAACATTTTGGAGAACACAACAGAAATGGGTGCTTCCACACCAAAAATACTTCCTGACACACAGTTTTCATCTCCTGAACCAGAAAAACATACCCTCTCAGCAAGAGGAATACTACATAACCAACTGCATGCTGAAGCTCAAGACGCACAGAAGTACAATTTCTGCACCCATCTTACTAAGCTATTCTGCAGCCTGGCACTATAGTAGATTAAATACTGTGATGAGTGCTCTAGTAGCCTAGAGCAGGTAAAAACCTATGATCTTCCTTCCATGTGCTCTTCATCAAAAAGTGGAAAACAATAATTTTGTAAACTGAGTTGAATCTTGCAAACTTTAACTTTGTAAACGCAGCTGATTGTTAACATTCCTCTGTTACGTCTGGGGCTGAAAGCAAGGGTGGTAAAGACCATTATAATGCAAAAAGAACAAGAAGATCAGTAAAAAACCACTCAAGCCTATGCCTAGATTTTAAACATGACATTGCTTGTAAGAAACATCACAGGAAACATGCCTGGCACTGTCATGTTTTGGTACAGAAGTTTCTTCTATGGGGATGATGATAATGGCAATAAAAGGTATCTGTGTTTTTCACTTGGTGTTAGAAACCCTCCACAGGTTTTACTGCATTAATACAGAATTACCCAGCTACCTGCTGTTTTCTGCCAGAAAAGACCTCCCCACTTGTCTAATACACAGTGGATGTCAGACATTGTTTCAGTGACCACCAGAACCTTATATGGTCTTGCCAGAGAAGTTACTATCCTATAAAAAAGGCACAAAAAAAGGAATGAACTTTAAATGAACTACAGCAAAGCTCTTCTATTTTGGAAGTTTGCAGAACTAAATGGCTTACTAGTTTAGCAGCAATACTTTAAAAGCTAAAACAAAAGAATATTTGCTAACTGCTAAACCTATTCAAGTTAAATGTTCTACCCCGTCTTCTGATTTTTTTTTGTTCCATGTATTTCCATGTGTCAAAATCTGTCATACATTTTTCCCTCAAAGGATTTTTTTCCTGCATTTTTTCCCAGTCTGTTCATAGTAATCACCTTTCCAGTGGTTAAAAGACGTATTTACACATGGGTCATTCAGTACAGCAATGTTGCAAATATAACATATGGCCAAAGGGTAGTATTTTTGCCTAAGTATGAGAATTGGATTTTAGTCTTTATTCCCTGTCTTCCTGTGAATGTAATCTATAAAAGAAACAACCACTAAATCATTAACACAAAAAAGTCTGTGCAATATACTGTGGTTTATTGTGCATTGAAATGCTCACCACTCAGAGGGTTTTTTTATTATTATTTTTAGTGAACAGTGGTTATGCACCTTCCCCTGAGTTTAAGGGGAGGACTTATTGCTGTGATGTTTCACTTTGACTAAAACACTGATCCAGTTTTCTCCAACAAATAACTTTATAAAACTTGGAATTTTTTTCTTTAAATAACAAACCTTTCAAACAAGTTTTTGGCAGTACTGCAGTTTTCAAGGACAACTGAAAGCCTCTAACAGATTTTGTAAAACTTGATCAATCAAGTGCAGAAAGTGATCTAGAAAACACCAGCAGCCTTATTGAGTTCACAGGGAGATGTCAGAAGTACCTCTTTCCCTGTTAGTATCTATCATTGTGACACACTTGGTGTCCCAAATCTGGAATCTGGTCTTTGACTATGACAGTCCTTTCCCCAATTGTATCCCAGCTGTAGATCTTCTGTTCACAAAAATTGCATTCATCAGTTTGTTTATGTCAGTGTCCCAGAGGACATGAACTGTCAGATATCCTGATAAAGCAGATGCATGCAAACTGCATTTGTGACCATGACTAGCAGGTTGTTATTTCTCTGGATGTGCTCAGGCACGAAGGGTCCTGTGGATACTGATCTGCATGACAGGCAGTTGTGCTCTTGAGGACAGCATCAACAAAAATTCAAGATGTAACGTCTTCCCTTTCCACTAAAACCAAAACCAGACCATCTGAGAATACCACAGCATATCTAGCATTTTCCAGAACAAGTTCATTTATTCTAGCATGCAGATGTGGTTCTAGGGAGGTAGTTCCGCAGCTTGTTTCTGAAAAAAAATCTGTGTTCGTAAAGTAAATTAACAATTCCTTTTGCTTAAGTGCAAGCCTGTAAAATAATTCCTCTTCAGATTACACCATGAGACAACCTGCTCCTTGAAGATTTGCCAAACTCAACAAGGCCGTTAAGTGACGCATTCTAGCTTTGAAGCTGGCTTTGCTTGGAGAAGAGGTTTGAACCAGGCAAGCACCAGAACTCCATTCCAGACTAAATTATTCAGTGATTCTTTTAAGTACTACGAAGAATCACCCACCCAGTACTACTAACTCCAAAACCTAGTGATGGTGATCTAAAGGATAAAATGGTTAATGTTTTCCTGTGAAGTTTCCAGCAAGCGTAGCTAGCTAAGAAGCGTATTATTCTACAGTTATAACATTTACTGACACAACTCCACGTGCTGAAGAGCTCCCAGTGCCTCAGCACAGTTTGTTTCCATGGTAGGGCAGGATATTAAACCATAGATTAAATACTCTTAGCAGGATTAAAGAGAGGTTGGTATATCCTGATCATTAACTCAACTTTAGCCCAGAAAAGAAGCAATTTATACCTAGTAAGGTGGTAAGAAACAGGGGGAGTTGTTTTGTTTTCCTGTGTGACAAATGGGCTTTGTTGCCTCTGCTTTCACAGGAATGTTATTCACAATGCCAGGGGTTCCTATCAGTCCCACATGCCTACTTTAAATTAAAAAGAAAAAAAAAGAAAAAAAAAAAAGCCTGGGAGGATATGAAGAGTTTAAGACAAGGTAATCTTAAAGGGACTTGCTATCAGCTGTTCAAGACCAGGCTGGATGAGCCTTTGGGCAACCTGATCTAGTGGAAAGTGTCCTTCCCCACAGGCAGGGAGTTTGAAACTGGATGATCTTTAAGGTCCCTTCCAACCCAAATCATTCTACAATTCTATTACATTTCACTAACAGGAAAAAAATAATGGTGTAACTTTCTCCTTTTCATATTCAAGCAGAACAATGGATTTCCCAGCCTCTCCAGAGTAGCAGCATCAACGCACATGGCTCATGGGCAGCAGCCTGCCTGTGAAGCAGACAGGTTGCCCCTTGGAGCTGAACATCAGCTCCACCAGCTTGGAGTGTGCCCCCAAACAGCCATGGGTGTCCAGAAAATCTTCAGGAGGCCTTTGTGGTCATTTCCCTCAGACAAATGAGGGACAGGCCATGGATTATCACTGCTTGGTAGCCATAGTTACAAGTGCAGCACAAATACTGAGAGACCAGAGATAACAGGGATTGATTGATCCATCTCTGTCCCTCACAGAAGGGCTCCCATCCAACATCTCCTTGCTGCTGTTTAGAGGAACGTTTTTTTGCACACAAAGTGCCCCCTCAGCTGATGATTAAATATATCAGTTTAGGGCTGGAAGCACCTATGAGGACAGGCAGAGAGAATTGGGGTCGTTCAGCCAGGAGAGGAGGTGGCTGTGAGGGGACCTCATAGCACCCTTCCAGTACCTGAAGGGGCTACAGGAAAGCTGGGGAGGGACCTTTTACAAGGGCATGTGGAGATAGGACGAGGGGGTACGGCTTTAAATTGGAAGGAGAAAGACTTAGATTAGACATTAAGGAGAAATTCTTTACGATGAGGGTGGTGAGGCATGGGCACAGGTTGCCCAAGGAGGGTGTGGATGCCCCCTCCCTGGAAGTGTTCAAGGCCAGGTTGGATGGGGCCTTCACCAGTCTGGTCTGGTGGGAGGTGTCCCTGCCCATGGCAGGGGGCTGGAACTGATTGGGCTTGAAGCTCCCTTCCAACCCAAACCATTCCATGATTCTATTAAATTTCACTAACAGAAAAAAAATATATAAATAAAATGGTGTAACTTTCTCCTTTTCATATTCAAATTCCCTCAAAGAGACCTTTAAGGTCCCATCCAACCCAACCCACTCTATGATTCTGTGTGAGAAGCCACTTGATGAGAAATTCAGGAGTTGCCAGGAAAGGGTGAAACCAACAGCTATGGTGGTCGGGGTTGGTTCGGGGTTTCAGGGAGTGGTGGGCACTGCCCTTGGGTCACGTCAAGACCGCAACAAGAGGCACTGCCCCAGTTCCCGCGCCACCCTGCCCCTGGGGAGACGTTTATCCAGCGCACCCTTCGGGAGAAGCGCCGGCACCACGGGCGCCCCGGTCCCCTCCTCGCCCAGCGCCCCTGTCCGTGCGGTCCGGCCGCGGGGGGGCGGTCGATCCCACCATGGGGCCAGCGGGGACAGGAGGCAGAGCAGTGGCACGCTCCGCCGGCGCAGCGGGGTTCCCGCTCTAGCGGAGCGCGGGGGCGCTCCGTCAGTCCAGTGCCCCGCGCTGGGGGCGCAGCCGTCGCACTCCCCGTGCCCGTTCTGCCCACGCGCTGGGGAGAAAAGGGCGGGATTTGGGTGTCCTGTGCACCTGAGGACGTGAGAGGGTGCGACTCCTGCCCAGACCGTGCTCTGAGTGCCCTGTGCACCTGAGGCAGGGAGCGGTCCGACTCCACCCAGTGCTCTGTGCACCCAGGCTGCTGAGGTGGGAGAGGGAAAGGGTTGCTGGGACGCAGCGGACACTGCCAGTGGGGTCTGCAGAGGTGCAGCCGCGCCTCGGTCATGTCGGGGCTGTCTGTGAAACCGGGCAGGAGATGGGATTCACCTCGCTCATGGGTGCCGTGATAGGTAGGGTCTGCAGGGATGTGGAACTGTTGGAACGGATCCTGAGGAGACTACGAAGATGATCAGGGGGCTTGGAGCACCTCTGCTGTGAGCACAGGCTGAAAGCCGGGGTTATTCAGCCTCGAGAAGGCTGCGGAGAGACTTCATAGAGGCCGTCCAGTATCTGAAGGGGCTACAGGAAAGCTGAGGGGGAACAGCTTTAAATTGGCAGGGGGAAGATTAGACACTAGGAAGAAATTCTTCATTATGAGGGTAGTGAGACACTGGCACAGATTGCCCAGGGAAGGTGTGGATGCCCCCTCCCTGGAAGTGTTCAAGGCCAGGTTGAATGGCGCCTTGAGCAGCCTGGTCTGGTGGGAGGTGTCCCTGCCCATGGCAGGGGGGTAGAACTGCCTGGGCTTTAGGGTCTCTTCCATTCTATGATTTGGTTTCTTAGATGTGCTCAGGGTCTTCAAAGACTGAGTAATTAAAGCAAGGACATACTGAATGCAAATGACAGGTACCTATCTTACGGAAGAGTAGAGTTCAGAAAAATGATGACTAAAGTGCCTGGTACTTCATGAATAATTACTATATTCGGTCGCAATATGCAGTAAAAAAATATCTTCTCATTTTATTTTGGTTATAAATACAGGTTTCTTCTTAAATGGATTAAAAAAAGCAACCTTAAATTCCAAAATCAGATCATCAGCTGCGATACTTAAAAAAGGACACTGAGAGACTGTGGATGGCAAGGGGTTAAAGAGAGATTAAATAAAGCTGTCAGGTTTATGATTTCAAAAATGCATTTAAAATCTTTAGTTTCTCCCTAGTGAATAAATACTGTAGTTCAAAACCAGGGTGGGAAGATTAATAAAAATGCCTTTGGAAGACATAACATATATGATAATAACATATACAAAACCAGAAGTGATTAGTTTTCCTGCTGGAAAAATACAACATATTATTTTTAATTTACTGTTTCAGTTTAGCAGGAGTTTTATTCCCAGTGGCACCGTTGCCTAATGCTGCCAAGTGCTGAGCACATCCTGTCTTCTAAGAAAATAAATTATGCCATGAAATAAGGAAGCATACAAACAAAAACGCACACAACACGGCAGCTCACTGAACTGCCACCCTCAGTCAAAATTTAGAGGGTATACCACAGTTTTATTAGCATGATGAAAAGAAATGGGGATTGGCTAACAGATAAGATACTGCTTGTGATAGGAAGTGGAAAGATCAGGGCTTGGCATTCATAGTGTACATTTAGATTATCAGCTAATGGAATATTAAGATATATAATTGTTTACAAGATTGAATATCCTGAACAAATGTCTTAAACTCCATTTTAACAAATAATTGCATTGAAATAACAGAAGTCGGTAAGAATGCAAACTTAGTAAAAAAATCACTCACTTAATTTAGAATTATTAGTTCTTTAATGTTACATATATTCTTAAAATATATTAATTTTTTAAAAAAGAAGTTAATTAGCTTCAGCGTATGAATTAGTTTTAGTCCCTGACAAAACAGTGGATACAAGACAAAAATGAGTATTAAACACACAGAACGAATATTTTCATTTTACTGCTTTGGTAAAGAAGTTACATACACATAAAGACTTGTAAGTACTGAACAACAGAGAAAATAATTCAGTTATGTAATTTTGTTTCCTGCTTAGTAGTAGTTCATTTACATATCTATTATCACCTAACTTTATCATAAGTATTTCTGTCTGGAAACCAGTTCAGTTTCTGGGTAGTGCGCACCTTCTAACTTCTGGTTCATCTCTCATTGCAATGTTTTGTTATTTGTAAGAAGACAGTGCATACATTACCACACAGAAGTGATGATTTTGTCTGGCATACATGGTTTATTTGGTATTGGAATTTTTGTTTTGTGGAGCCTGAGGTTCCAAGACAGTTTCAATATTTTTAGAAGCATTCATACTGTGACTTTCAGATCCATCTCTGTTGAAGATTCTGTAAGTAGAATTTCTACTAAAAATAGGAATTGTGTTAATAATCTGGAGTTTTATAAGTCCTTTTCAAAACACTGCCTTTTCACTCATACAGAAAGGTTTATATTCTGCAGTGTCTCATCAATGATATTAATGCAAATTGTTTATGAGAAAATGTGAAAGCAACAGGTAAAAGGTCTAGGTCCTGCATGAATTCATGCCAGGTAAAATCTCTTTTACTTAAGTAACATTTTTTATGTTAATCAAACTTAACAAAATTTCATCTGTTACCTCCAAAATATGCATTTTAGAAAATGAGTAATTGTTTCAACTGATTGAATTTCCAACTCTTTAAAAGTGAGGACAGGAAGACCAGTCTGTTTCAGCAGCATATGTAAAAAACAAATTAGTCATATGTTTTAAAAGCATCCTCTGTTCAGACAACTAATATATTTAGGTAAAATTGCATGATTGTGTCTGTGGATTCAGGTTTATGTTTTAATTGCAGCAAAAATTCCAAATTGAACTATATCATCTAAGAGTTTGGTAGATTTTTCTTGGGCTTGCTGATATTCATTGCATTTGCTAGAAATGGAAGATCATTGCTTGGCTGAAGAGTAGCTTTACATGCAAAAATAGTTTTAATTTAAAAACAAGTGTTCTTTGTTCAGCTCACATTTGTGCATATAAAATCTTTTGACTTATTATGAATGAAAAATATATTAATTCATAGATCTATTTTTTACATATATGGTCATCATTGGATTATACAGTCGTCATTGGATTATACAATCCAGAAATAAATGAGTCACAGCCATGAAGGGACTATGAAGAAAAACAGTTTGGTGAACCTTGATAAACTTTTAGATAACTTCTCAGAGATAGAAAAGGTAAATGAAGAAGGTACACTCAGAGGCTACACTGAATTGCTAATGCCTTACTTAAAATATACTTGTGCCAAGCTCCGCCTTTGTGCAAAATTTTTTCCTTTACTTCACAAGAAGGCGTCTTTTAATATTTTAATCTTTATGCAATGGAGCTTTTAACATCTGCAGGATGACTGTTGCATCTTTTGATCTGAATGTGATCAAACTGGGAGAAATGAGTCCTCATAATCCCATTTACTGTACACACAACACCCAACTACTGGAGCTGGTCAGATGGAGCTGGGTAGGCCCTCAGAGGAGGCCCACAAAGCTGGTGAAGTGTTTAAAGAGAAAGGTGTATGAGGTGAGCTGAAGTCACTTGGTCTGTTCAGCCTGGAGGTGACTGAGAGCAGACCTCACAGCAGTTCACTGCTTCCTTATGAGGGAAGGAGGAGGAGCAGGCCCTGATCTCTTCTCTTTGGCAACCAATGATAGGACCTGAGGAAATGGCAGGAAGATGTGCCAGTGGAAGGCTAGGTTTAATATTAGGAAGAGCTTCTTCACCCAGAGGGTGGTGGAGCACTAGAACCACTCCTCGGGGAAGCAGTCACAGTGCAAAGCCTGACAGTATTCCGTAAGCATTTGGCCGACACTCTCAGACACATGGCGTGAATGTTGGGGTTGTCCTGTGCAAGGACAGGAATTGGACTCAATGATCCTTGTGTGTCCCTTCCAACTCGGGACATTCTATGATTCTATGGTTTTAAGGTAAAAAATGTAGAAACTGCTGTCTATAAATATTTTGTAACATTTTAATAAGATTTTCAAGTAAAAATTTCTTCTAAGTGACACCAGCTTATTCTTTATTAATTGCCTTTAATACCAGCTTTGTTTGGAAAGGGTTTGTATTGACTGTATCTCAGTGATAGGAGTGACTTCTGTGGAGTCTGAGAAGCTTTTGTTTCTGTGCTAGAATTTTAATAGTGCAGAGGCCAATTTTGGCTTCTCAGCAAAAGCATGGAAGTGTCCCTTTCTATCAGAAGCTGCTTTTGGAGATAATAGCATCGCTGCACTATCCTTTCAGAAATTGTTACTTGTTCTACAAAAGTGTCATTGTCATAGCAGAAGCATCTATTCTTGTACGCTATATGCATTGAGCTCTCCTTATCTTATGTATATGTCAGTTCTTAAAACATTGATCCACTGAGGAAAATTGGTACTGTATTTCCTGTTAGACCCATTTTGGCCAGTTCCATGGTGATTTCCTGATCAGTAAATCCATACTAGAGATACTATAAAAAAGCACCTGAAATAAATTTTACTAATTCCCACTCACACCCATTACTCATATTGGTGCTCAATTAAGTCATTGTCAGGCTCGTACACAAAGCAGTAGAACGAACCTTGCTGAGGATTGATCCAGACTGTAGACTACAGAACAGAGAAGAAAGCAGTTTATAAGTAGGGATGTAAGATGGCACTTTTAGTGCTGCAGAGTAAACTCGAATAGCACAGGTTCCCAAGTCTAGCATTATTCTTCTCTGTAATGGCAAATAATGTAGTGTTGTGAAATTGTTAAATATTATATTAATTTAAAACTCAAGATTTAAAACATTTAAAACTTGGATCATAAGATATTAATTTAACTCCAATGTTTTTCCAATTTTCTAGAAAATATCAGAAATTAACGAAACTAATAACTTACTGGTTCTGCAGCTGGAAAAATGTAACATGTTGTTAACATTAAGCCAATCAAAAGAAGAATCAGTAAAAGAAGGTAAGCTATTTTTTAAAAAATGGTATGGTTTTTTGCACATATTCAGGAAGTTCTGAGAAATATTTCCATTATTTTCAGTCATATAAAATACAAAAATAAAATATCAAGGATCTAAGATACTGTGTGAAAAACAGTAATGCTTAATCTTGGGTCATGTAATAGAATCCACCTCATTTGCATAAACCAGGTAATTTTAATCCACAGACACATCTAGAGAACTGCATTAAAATGGCTATTTATCAGTTGGTATTAATATCCATCCACTTTAAGAGATTTTTAAGTGCATGCAGTACCTGTGAAAGAAAATCTTTCATTTTATATTTTCTTTCAGTTTTTCCTCTTCATCTTTTTTCTTTTGATTGTGTTACATACTTTTCCAGAGAAACAATGTGTTGGCAGGGAAAGAGGGGGAGGATCAGATGAGTTTGGTACACCTGATGATGTTCTTGTGCCAGATGTTTACCTTTCCCATCCATACAGGCCTTTTGAGCTTCTAATGTACTGCCTCAGTTTACAAAACCAACACTTTCATGTGAAGTAACATCAGTAATTTTACTTGAAGTGCTATACTGTGAGTTACGTTAATCCATAAGCACCTCAGGTGTCTGTGTAGAATGATAGGGTCAACATTTTGGACAAGTTAGGTCAGCCCTTACACTGTTGTGTCCCCAGCTGAGTTGTTCCATTGGGTTATCAATACCACAGTGTACCAGGTCACCAGAAAAGTTTTGCCAAATAAGAAATTATCTAGATGCATTCTTGAATGCATATTATGCTGCCTTCTGAAATGTCAAAGCTTACCTGTAATTGGACATAAGATGTCAGACTGGTGGGGCTGGTGCTCCGCAAAAACGTAAATAATTGTATTTCTTAGTTGCTTGTGTGATTTCATTTGTTTCAAGACAGTCTGATAACCCAGTTAGGCTTTTTGATACCTTTTCCCCGTACCCTGCTGACTGAGATATTGAAGTTTTAGTCATCTTTGAATTTTGCTCATTTAAATTGATTCTGTAAGGATTTTGGTTATTGGTGGAATCTCAATGTCTTGTTCTGCCAAAGCATTTGTTTAACTTCTCGAGGACTGCAAAGCTTTCCAAATTCATTATACTTCTTACCTGTGTGAGATTTAATCTCTGAAGAAGTCAGATTAAGCAATGTGACAATCCTATTTTAGCTCAGTGACATTTCCAACTCCATTATAAATTGTAAGGAATAGCGTATAATTCTTCAAGGCTGAGTTCAATTAAGCTGATAACACAGTTCTAAGTTTATTCCTTAGGCTGTACTTGTATCACAATATCACAGTATCACAAAGCTGGAAAAGACCTTTGAGATCATCGAGTCTAGCCTATGACCCAACACCAACACCTACTCATTAATGTTAATGTCCACTTTAATGTGATCTGTTTGGGTTGTATTACTTTGTATACCATATGTCATTATGGTGCTAAATAGTTATGAATAGTAATAATAGCTAGTATGATGAGGATTCAGACTGTTCAATGGAAGCTAGATATTGAAACGGCATTTACTACTTAACAGGCTGGAATTATAAGCCTCTACATCATAACAAAAAAGTGGCCAGGTAAAGGATGAATTAAAGAGAATGCTGTTCAATTAATGTTGTTGTTGTTCTGGAAGTATATCTTTTCAGACAGGTCTGTGAAAACAGAAATAAGATCCAATACTTAGCATAGATTTGTGGTTGCTTATTCTTCTGTAGTTTGTGGAGTTGCTGAAAGGTGCATCTTTTCACAGAATTTTAGTTCTGACAAATCAACTTGTTAAGTTAGAAAACGGGATAGGAATAAACTTAGTTTCACACAGGAATGAGATTACCAATTGGTTTCATTTAGTTCTTTCCTGGGACTTTGGCATAATCCAAAATGAACTGGAAAAGCAACTGAGTAAGTGAATGAAGTTTGCTAATTATACTAATCTATTCATTTCTACCAAGAATTTCATTATATAGAATTACAAACTACAAAAAGGGGAGATGAAAACCAGTAGCAGTGCTTTCGGGAGGCATTTTGTATAAACAGTGACTAGCCCCAGTTGGCTGCTTCTCAGGAAAGAGATCTTGGTGTCCTTCTGGACAGTTCTCTGAAAATATCAAAGGTCAAAGAAGCAAACACAGTGAATAGGCTTGACTGTGGAAGAAGCAGAGAAATAAATAGTATGTCCCTGATTTTCCATGATTTTCGTGTACTGTTCTGGTCCCCACATTTCGAAATGGACGTACCAGAACTAGAAAAGATAACAGAAAAGGTGGCAAGGTTTGGGTTTGGCAAGGAGGAGCCAGGGACAGGGAATTAAGAATCAATCATGTAACAAAGCCCAGAGAGGTAGGGCTTTCACCAGCTGAGACTCACTCCCACCATAGTGAGGCAGGGCTGGCCCAGTGAGGGCTACCAGAGTCAACCAGATGTCCACATTACCAAACAAGTACATAGTGATGGAACAGGTCCAACGTAAAGAAAGGAGTTTGAGTCGGGAGGAGGTTCAGAAACAGTAACAAGGGCCAGACATGCTCTAGTGGTCACTAACAGGTCCCTGGTGATGGGGCAGGTCTGAAATCAAGCCAGGAAGTGACGCCCTAGGTCATGACCAAGGTCTAAATCTACATGGTATGTGGCTGCAACACAGCTGCAGTGTAGCTTCAGGTAGGCCAAGGGCAAAAGCCTCAGGTAAAAAACAGCTCCCAAAGAAAGCAGGAGCAGCCATTTCTGAATCTCCCACCAGGTTTCTTCTAAGAGCTTTTTTCAATGTCAGCAGCTGTAGTCAGTTTCTAAGTTGGCTTTGAGCCTAGCCAAACACCGAGAAGGTGGGTGGAGGAGAATGCGCTTGGGGCCCTCTCAGGTTTGGTCACAATTTTGAAACATCTGAAAGAAGGGCTTAAGTTAACAGGAAACTTTTCAGCCTAAAGAGAAAGAACAGAGCTGATAAGACTTATAGCTGTAAAATTATGAACGATATAGAGAAAGCAAATAAGGAATGACTATTCATTTTTTAGTGTAATAAGAGAACTAGAGGGAAATTAAACTTTTTGACTGATTTAAAGCAAACAAAAGGAGGAATTTTTCCAAACATTACAAATAAAGTTGTTGATTCCACAGAAGTTTGTGGGTAACCGAAGTATAGATTAGCCTAAAAAGATTAGAAAAAATAGACAATGAAGGACAGTCATTCAGAAACAGATCAAGAGGCTTCATTATTGACAAAAACAGAGAGGAGAGGGTTTATAAAAACAGATTTTAACAAGAAAAGGTAAAGGTGGACAAAAAGAAGAAATTATTCTTGCTGTAAAATGTATGTGATCAAAGATAGCAGTGAAAGTGAAAGCAACAACTCGGGAAATCAGAAGCATTTGGGATGACTGCAATGAGAACTGTGGAAGAAGAGACATACAAGTTTTGTAAATAGAAGTGCCTCAATTTGATGAAATAAGAGGGAAATTATTTGAGAAGATAGTTATGGTGATATAACTGAAGAGAATGACCTTTGGGTCTGTTTTGAAACATGATGGATAAAAAATTTTGGGTGGCAGAAGTCCAAGTAAAAATAACAGAGCAATCAGCATGAAATATGAACTAAGTTTTAGCATCAGGGATAGTCAGGAAAAAAACATACCTCAATAATTTGTCAATGGACAAATCTGTACAGATACAGATAGAAGGCAGAATTGTTGGAAGCCAAGGATTCTGGTCATTGAGTAAGAGAGATTGCAGAGCTGTTAGTAGCAGCAACAAAAAAAGTGAAAAGCAGGAACTTGAAACGACGTGAGACATCCAGGGTGGTTCTGGAAGGTATTTGATGATAAGGAAGTAAAATGTAAATAAGAGATGCCAAAGGGGTAGAATGTACATAGAAATTAACACAGTTGTCATGGCTATTTTGTTAGTTTAACATGCTTATCATTAAGGGAAATACTTCAAGTGTCATGGCATGAAGTGCTTGTTAGTTTGTATTTTTGAACTGTATTTGTTAGTGGTGATCAGAAAGCAGAGTTTTGCAAAACACCTTGGGCAGAAATTGCCATAATCTGCAGTGGATCCTGTCAGAGAAGCTTTCAGTTATTGCGTTACTGGAGATCAGCCGTGACTGTAACATTATTTCAAAGGGACATTACAGTTGGTGTAGTGATTATAAATTATACTGAGTATATAATGTTTCCAAAACATTTTGATTTTTTTCTTTTTGAAATGGATCGTAATGGTCTTTGCACCTTTGTTGAATTCACCTGTAACACTGACCCTCCAGAAGGGGTATTAGTGTAGTGTGTACTGAGAATCAAGAGCACTAGGTGTTGTGTGTCACAGTTCAGTTCTTTGTAGAACCCATATGAAAGTCAATGCACTGTGGGATTAATAAAACCCTCTCTTTATTATTGATGGGGTTATAGAGGGATCCTGTGTAGAACTGGAGACAATGCAAGAGACCAAAGGTAGCACTGATACTTCCATTCTTACTCTGGCAACAGTTAGCCTAACCAGACTCTAATTGCAAGAGTGGCTTTTATACAGTGATATTGCCAACTGTGGCTTGGAAAAAAGATTTCTCATAGCCTTATATCCCGGGCTGTTTCCCAGAACCCAGCTCAGCCACATTTCCTGAAAGTATCATTTAGTCCAAAGGCAACAAAAATTGCTGGGTTTGGACTCCTGTGTCAATTTATTGATGAACAGTGGCAACACACAATCTTAATATATGTACATTCTCAAGTTGAAGAGCATTCTGAAGTTTGCCCTATGACAAATTCAACACAAAAGCAACTGAATTTACAGGATGAGTAAACAAGTCAGCCCTAGAGTTTTAAGGATTATCAGTATACCACAAAGCAATTCACAGAACAGCTAAAGAAAAATGAGAGACCGCATGCTGGTGGATGGTTAACCTATGATTCCAAATAAACATGCTACTTAGAGCAGAGGGGCAGAAAAAGCACTATAGAAGTAAAAGCTGATGTTCTGCCTACCCTGAAGGGTTTGCAGCTAGTAGTGGTGGTGGGCTGCAGGAAGTGGAGTTTTATCCTGGCTGAAGAACTCTTTGTCAGTGTGAGGAACAGAAATAGAAATAGCATTTCACACCCCAGGAAATCTCGAACACATATAAGTGAGAACCTGAGGGCTCATTGATGTCCTTTATTGCCAGAAGATTCTCTCTAGAACTGTTTAAGGTAAGAGTGAGAATTCTGAAGAAAATGTAAAGGAAGAAAGAAATCTTCTAAAACTCAAGAAGAGAGGAGAGTGAAACACTTTAACCAAAGAAAAGGTGGGAAAAGATGAGCAGCTTGGCGAGTGTACACATGTTCTGAAAGGTCATTGGTTTTTTTAGTCATGACTGTAATTACATAAGGCATTTGCTAAGATATGTCCTTTAAAGATAAGAAAGATAAGCAGATATTCTTGGGACTAGACAAAAGAGTGGCTTCCACTTCAATAGCTGAGATTGAGTGTAAAACTAGCTGCTGTCCTGTTGTTCACTCAAATGCATAGATGGCTTTCCTATTTGTGCACGAATTACAAGCAATTTTGGTTATTTCCATGCATTTTCAAATGGGTGAAAATTTGTAGTAGAGCTAGTTAGTACAAAAGAGCATGCTAGCCTAGTGCTTCCAACTTTGAATATGATTTTTCCGCATGTGCTTTTGAGCCAGTACAGGAACTGAGGGCAGGCAGTGTTTCTGTGCTGTTCGTGCTCCCTCTACTGGTTTTTTGAAAGCATGGAATGGGAGAATACAGCTAGCTAGCGTACTCGGCTCCATGGAAAGCCGACTTAATGGAAGAATAGGCTAAAGGCCAAAAAGATTGAGTCGAAAAGTGAGTCTCTGAGCTGAGATCTTAATTCATCTTCCTGACTTTCTTATTTTGTAATGTATTCTTAATTATAAGATCTACAGTTTTCAATGGAGCTTTAGTCTTATGAGATATGTAACTGTTATTTAGCATACTTTATCTGCTGCAGAAATTAAAAGCCACTTAAATTCAGTAGTACTCTGGAAATAGAAAGAGAAGTTTTAAGAGTAAGCAATATCAGTTTTAGTGTCTCCAGTTTTCCTAGTCTTTGAATATTTTGTAATAGTACTGGTAAGGTTACAAGGAACAAAAGGGATAAAAATAACATTTAATGAAAAACAGACATTTTAGTACAGGCAGGCCACATGATGTTCAAATATTAAAAATACAATTAAAAATAAAATTATAAAATACAACTATGCAAATTGGTAACAAGTTGCATGCTTATACACATGCATACATATAATAATTTCATTTAAAATGAAGTAATGGGGATATAGGAGCATATTTCGAACCTCCACATTTATGTAGAGCCACAAGATGAATGTGACTACTAACTAAAAAGGGTGTGAGAAACAGCAGTGGGAGAATAGTGTTGATCTTGTTGAAAAGGTTAGGCAAAAATGGTCAGGAAAATAAGTCTCAGATTCACTAATTACATCAAATTGCTGGAATGCTGATATGGAAAACTTCCATCATTGCCAAAAAAACAATAGCATCCTTGTTTTCTGACTAGAACCAGGAGTGCAATATTTTTATGAAATATTTTTATGTTCATATTGCTTTATAAAATTATTTTTAATCTATCGTAAAAGTAAAAGCTAAAATTAAGCAGTAACCATGTAATATCAATTATTTCCATAGTCAGTATGAAGACAGACTAATGTTTAATCAAGATGATTATAAAATATTTGAGAAAATTTTATAAACAAAATACAAAATCAAAGTGGCGAAGAAATTATTCAGAAATACTGCCTTTTTCATTTCTTTTAGAATGTACTACTCTACAGAATGTGATAAAGGGTCTAACACAAACCATTGAAAACCAGTGTAATGTGAAAGGTAAAAGCAAAAGTGTTCTTACACCTACTGTACTGTGCTGTGATTTAGAATTAGCAAGCATTTTTTTGTGTTTATATTTACTAGGGTTTTTTCAGAGAGAGAAACTCAGTGGCAGCCAAATAGAAGGAGAAAAAAATGTACCTAAAATCAATCTTTTGCTTATTTTGGTGGTCTGTATGTTTAATAAATATCTATTGCTGTTATCCCACCTAGAATTCACATGTAAAAGAAGTTTTACTTGAGTGAGGTTTCTAAATCAATAGTTGGGCATTTATTCCAGCACACTACAGGCAATTTTACAGAAAGTGAGAAACTACAGTTCAGGTGTTGGACTGTAGCCTATCAAAGCATTTATGCATATTTTTTATTACTTCGTAAAATCAAAGAGACTTAAGACTCAATTTAATGTTTAGAGTTTCACTCATCCATAAATACTTGACAAATACCCATTGCTATTTTAAAATAAAATACATAAATATTTCCTATATCTTTGTGCCACAATTTAGCTGTACACCAGTTAATTTTATATCCTTTGTGTGTTGAAGGCATGTTAGTATAAATATTAATAAACCTTTAAATATTGGAAATATATGGCTGCTTTTAATAATCAAAGTGACTTTCAAAAATAAAAAAAAGCATTGTCTGCTTTTTCTAAATTCTGGTTTTGATTCACTACTTTCTAGCTTTTGGGCTACTGTTGTAGCCATGATAATAATTATTTCTTTTCTGAGCCAAAGATCTTTGTAGCTATATTTTTTTGAATCAGTTATCAGAAGGCTAAAGACAGTTTGAAGTGGTAACACAAGGCAAATATTATGAATAAACTATACATTTTCTTGTTAAATGAAATGGAGATTGATATTATGAATTCTGTAAATTATGATTATCATGACTACTATAAAGTTTCTTGACATTCAGACAAGTCAAAAACTAAAAGTATTTCCTTATTCTGCTTCCTTGCTAATAATACTGTCAAATCTACTTTTTAGTGTATCATATAATTTTTTATTTACATAGATGAAAATGATAGACTGAAGGGTACCATCCACATTTTGGAAGAGAAACTAAAGGCTTGTGAACAGGTAACTCACAAATGGTCATTTTTTAGGCAGAGAAATAATATTTTATCTCTGTTGTAGCATTTCATATGTCTTTATATTCTTGTGTTCACTACCGATAGCATTATTGGTGTACTTTTCCTAATGCTTATCACGTCTAAAAAGAGAAGAGTTGTTCTCATGTCAGTATCAATATGAAAATGTTTAAGAGGGACTAAGAGGACAAAACTAAGTGCTGAAAACTCTGTTTCAATCTAAGATGGGCTTATTTTTTTTACGTGTATTTAGCTTTAAATTGAACTTTACATCTGAAAATCTAATCCCTTGCATTAAAATATTTTCATGGGGAAATAAGTTTTTGATATTCATTATGTCAGTTGTACTGCCTGAAAATCAAGAGCTGTCTGAATTAGGTCTGTAGTTTCTTTGGGAGTAAATGTTACGAAGGTGGTAAGTCTCTGCTATTTAACTGTGATAATAAATGCAATTTGCCATCTGTACTTTTTATCTGTGCTATTCATTTTTGGAAGGGAGGTAACACCAGCAGGATTAGTCACAAATTGTGTTAGTTCTTTGTGCTAAGATTGCAGATCTGATGCCTGTATAGGGTTAGGAATCTCACTGCTGTTATTCTTTGCCTGATTTGTACTAACTTTGAGCTAAAATTAAATTCTTATACTGATAGAGCTGTTATCTTGACAGTTTGAAAATAAAATAAGTAATGCCTTCTGAAAGACATGGGAAACCTATAGTTCTACACATTAAATACATGTATGGGCATGGTGGAACTTCTGATGCTGTTCTGAAGGCACTGACTTAACTGTGTCCATGTGTACTATTACCACCAACCAACCACCTTCGTGAGTGCCTCCAAGCATTCCTATGCTGAGTGGCTGCCTATCTTGGAGAAGGTTCTGACAACAGCTTGCAGTAAGAACCTCTGCACTGGCAGCTACAGCCACATCCTTGTGGCTTGAGTATCTGTGCCACCACCATCGCTACTGCCGGTATCACTGGTATTTCTGCTGCTGCTAGTATGAAGTTGTTGAATCCTTGGTATAAGTAATATTAACCAAATGCATACTTCAAATATGATTTTTTGTTAAACATCCTTACAGTCAAAAATCCACAATAGTAAATCTCTAGTAACTTCACTAACCGCAGCATGTAGCATATCCTGCATTGTGGAAAGGAATATTACCTCTCCATTTGCCTGTTCTCCCAATAAGTAAAGTTCCTGATTTTCCATTAACTGATAGCTGTAATACAATGAAACCTGCTATATTTTTCATCACTTCAGCCAGATTGCATAAGAAGTTTTGGGCATTTTGAATTTATTGGATCATGGATAAGTACTAAATTATAGAGTACTGTACATTCTTACATGAATGTTGTGCTTTGCAGAAAGCTAACAGCACAGAAACCTCAAGATTTTTATGAAACTTTTTACATTCTTAGGAATCTAAAGATAAGATTGAGAAACTTGCGATAGAAATTAGAAAGAAAGAGGAAGACCACAAATTAGAACTAACACAGCTGAATTGTGATATAAGAAAACAATGTAAGTTCTCTGAAGACTGAATGCTATAGCATTGGGTAAAACATATTGTAACCTGTAGGAGCTAGGATAACGGCAAGTACAAGTTTGACTTCTTAGTGGAAACATATGAAAGTCAGAAGTGGACAGTGTTTAACTGAATTTTATCTTTGCTCAAGAATTTTGACAGTGGCAATGCACCAACAGTACAGCAACAGAGAATGAGCAGAAATTCCCAGACTGGTAGGGCAGGTACTGGAAACTTGGATCTGAAAGTCTAAAGGAATGAAATTTTGGATTAACTGTTGACTGGAGAATTGCTTTGAACCATAAGCTAGACTGCTGTTCCACTATGCTCAGGAGAGTAGGACGTTATTTTCAGAAATAAATAACGTAGCAATGTGAAAAAACTGATTTCAATATTAGTTTTTTCCATTTTTGGCATAGTCTTTAAGAGTAGCATATTGGTCAACCACTTCACTGGAAAAAGCCAGAAAATCTCCAAACATGCATCTTTAAAGAGACTCCATCTTACTGGGATGGGACAGGGTGGTTTTCATGCTGCTTTATAGTATTTTTTTTTTCTTGAATTGAATTGTTTTCCTATGAAATACTGACTTGCTGTTCAGGAAAGTTGTAATATTTGGGACATTATGTTATATAATTATTGTATTTGGTGTACTGTGTTACTAGTTGAAGTAAAAGAAGAGGAGTATAGAGAACAGAGAGAGAAAAAAGAACTGGAAATACTAGAACTAAATAGGCAGCTGAAAATTCAAAATGAAGAGAAACAGAATGAAATAATTAAACTGCAGATAGAGGTATGCATTACAAAGCTGAGTTAAGATCAATTGAGCATTGGATAAACTTAGAAAAGACCATGTAGTGAAAAATGTTACTTAGTAGTTAACAAAGTAATAAGATGGAATCTAGAAAACGTAAATAAATTTCTACAAAGACTGGTTGCATCCTCTCCCTTCCATAGTGGTATGTGAGGCACTTTTGCTCAGTAATCAAGTACTGCCTACTGTATAAGGAGACCAAGGTTTGCTGTGTTCTTTTTTTAAATTAAATTATTTTGAAAATTTTGGTAGTTTTTCACCTATTAAAAAATTAACCAGTGTTTTCTGCTTATCCGTATTCTTTTTTAATTTTTGAATGCTGGAAGATATGTTTTTGTAAACTTCCAAGATCCTAAAGGCTTCTAATCCAGAAGAGACCCGAGTCACAGAATTCAACATTATTTCATGTCTCAGGGTTTAAACCAGTTTCATTACAAAAACAATTAAGGAAATAATTCAAACATTTCACATATCAAAAAAAGAAATAAGGTGTGAAAGTTTGGGCCGAGTTATCCTTTGGATGTGAGGGAAGGATGATGGTTTCAGAGGCTTTTAGCATCCTCTGTATTTTCTCCAGCAGATGTGCAGCTGGGAAGGCTTCAGCACTTTTAGTAGACATTTTGTTTGTCTAAATGTATTTGGTTTATCATATTTGTACAATTTTTTGCAGTATTTTGAGGCATTTCTTTAAGAAGCATAACTTGTAATTGCATAATTTTTAGAATAAACTTAAGTAGCTTCATTGTCTTAGGATTAAATAGTAGATAATCTTGCTATTACTACTTACTGGTACAAAAGCTAGTTCTTATAAAAGTCAGAATTATAATTGTTTTGTTTAACATACTTTTTCCTGTTGACTTCTAATGTTTTGTCTTTTCCTGTTTTTTTTCAGTTCAATGCTAAATTAGCAAGAGTTCAGAATAACATGACCAAATCATTTTCAGATTCTTCTGTCTTGCCACAAAGTATCTATCGAAGGGTATGTTCTTTAATAGCCCTAGTCTGTGGATACTAAATCTTAACAGCCTGTTTGAAGCAGCAGCTACCTGGAGTTTTGCTGTCTTCTCCAAAAAAACTTTGCTGATGGGGAGTGTTGTGGTGGGAGGAGTGGAGTTTGATGCTTTATGGGTCCATCTTACTTACCCTCCCACACATCCCTCCCACCTCTAGACAACAAATTTCATCTCTGTGCTGATGTTGATATAGCTAGGATTCAACAACAGATGCCCACATGTGAAGTGGTTTTAGTACAGAATTGTTAAACTGGGAACATAAGATAGAACTGATATAGATGACTGTGACATAAATTATATATGGGCATAATTGGTTTTTGTAGGCTTGAACCTTTGGGATGTCACAAAAACAGGATCCTAGGGAAGACATGTTTGTAACTTTTGTGATAAATATTCTATTATAATACTTCTTATTACTAATAGCCTATTGTATTATTACATAATTCATAAAAGTCTTTCCTTTCTTTTACAGAAATTGCAGCATCTCCAGGAGGAGAAAAACAAGGAAATTGAAAATCTCCAAAGCACCATAAGAGACTTAGAGCAACGTCTTAACAAAGGCCAAGACCTACACCTGAAACGGAGGCGATTTTGAGTCAATAACACAAAATATTTCAGTAGTACATACAATGAGAAATAGAAACAGTATATTTAAAACTGTGCACCAGAAAGTAAAACAAGATCTGAAGAAATACAGAATATTTTTTATTGAATAATGCTCTCATCAAATATTCCAAGCACATCCATTCTGTGTATATTCAAGGCTACTTTCTTGCTCTTCAGTATTCACAATAAAGACATTCAGGTTTTGTAGGAGTAATAATTTCCCTATTAAACCATCATTAATTATGGTGTACACTTTCAAAGCAGTTTTCCTTTCTTGAATATTCTCTTCTTCATTCAGGAATCCTTCAAACAACTATGCTTTCACTTCAACTCAGTTAATCAGAGGTTAGAAATGCTAAGCTACAGAGAGAGGTTATACAAGTTTTAAGTGGTAGATTACCTTACTGATCAATACAGATTTATCAAATTGAGCATTGTTATAAACAAATATAAAAATTAAACCAAGATTAAATTTGTTCTGCCCCTCTTTTAGATACTGATTCTGCATGAAGAGTTTTTAACAGTGTTTCTCACTTTAGTCACCCTCTTAGTGATTTAGTGGGATTTTATAAACTGTAGTAGTATGTATGAATGGACCCTCATAGAGTATCTAAGCCACAAAAGCATATAAATCTTCCTTAAAATGATGCTATTACTGCCTATGTCTTGAGATAAAAAGTTATATTGGCATGGTCCTTAGGAGTAAGCTTTTCTTGTACACAATTTGTATCCCCAAGTTAAGAAAAAAAACCAAACAACAAAACCAACTTTGGAATATATTCCATCTTCTTAATAAAAAATGATTAAAATATCTATTCTGTTTTTCTTCTATTCTTGATTGCAAAACATCAGACAGGAACCCCTAGGTCATAGTTTATGTTCCTGTCCTCACAAATGCAATCAGAATGTTAGCAGAGAAACAAGACAGACAAATTAATCAAGAATGCCAACACCTTCCCAATACAACTGAAAAACAAACCACAGGTCAACTGAATTCCTTTAAATTATGAAGCTTTTCACTGATGGAATTTGACGGTTATTGTGTAATTCTAAGCACTGCTCTAGAAGTCTACTTCTTTGCAGTATTTTAACTCAACACACCTGTCAGAACAATTTTTAACCATAAAAATACTTTATCTGTTAATTTTTCCACTCTTACAGGTGTATAAATTTAGGTAGTAAGACTCCCCTGCATTTTTAGGTGCTTAGTTTGTTTTTCAGGCTCAGTTTTTTGCCTTTTCCTGTCACTGTGAGGTGTCGCTAGTTTCACTTTCTCCTGCTGCCGGTGACTGTCAGGCAGCAGTGTGCAGACGTCACTGTCAGGATTCAGTGATGTCTTGTGCTGACAGCTGGCCGTGTCACCTGCAAGAATTTGGAAGTGCTCCACGACACTGTCAAGTGACAGAATTTCCTAGCTCTTCAAACAGAAGGTGTCGACAGTGGCAGCATCAGCTACTAGAACCTGAGTCTGATGCTGTCTGCCAGTTTCAGGTTAACTGTTTTTTTCAGCTGGTTTTCCTCTTTTTTCATAGCTTTTTATCTTGTGTAATATCCACACTTTCTCCTGGAGGAGGAGCGTCTACCTGTTCATGACTACCTGTCTGATCATGTCTGTTACGGCCAAAAACTCTATGACGCTGACCGCTGTGAGGATGATGTCTTTGAGTTTCAGAAGGATCCTGATGGTTCTCGTTTTTGGAATGACGAATGCCCTCGCGATGGTGGTGATGGTGGTGCCTGTGTCTGTGTGGGTGGTGGTGATGTGAATGTTGACCCGTTGGTTTGGGTTCTTTGGGTTCTATCTCTGCTGGCTTTTCATCTGCTTTTTTAGTGATGTTTTCACATACAACATCAATATCTGGTTCCTGCAAAACAGAAGCTTGAATTAAATACAAGGCATTATATTTAATTAAACTAGTTGTAAAATATTAATTATCAACCTTTTTGCAGAATCAGAAACCTGGTAAAATTATTTAAATTATTTGTGCTGCTTTGCTGAAGAAAGATACAAATGTATCAAAAAGAACCTTGATTTACAGCACCGCTGATAATTAGACAAGGATATTAATGTAAACTTAGGAATTTTAATTTTAAAAAGAAAGGATTATTTTTCAAGGATCCCACATGTGCCTAAGTCCTGCATTTAGCTGGAAAACAGTGGGATCTAAAATACTTCTCATTGAGCTTTCACAACTATGTATGTACATTTCTCAATAATCCTCTGATCTGTAGTTACACATAAAACAAAGATACCCTTCTTTTATAACAGTAACAGTAATTTGTCACCTTGCATTATCACTTTTTTCAAGTAACTACTGTATACTGTGTTTAAATGTAAACCAAAGGGGTGGTAACTCAAAACAGCTTGGATTCGAGTCCTGGGCATTTTTTTAAATTTAATATGTGTTAAGTGCCTACCCATCCCTAAAAACAAGAGTATAGCTGCTGCAGGAACAGAATTAGCCAGATAATTAGTCCATTATAAATTGGATCTAATTCACTTTGAAAAATGCTTGAAAGTTCTCTGTAAAGACAAAAGAAATGTCTAAATTCTAGGTCATGTCTTTTTGGATTAATCACACTGAAATATTAATTCTTAAGTACCAGTCAAATCTAGTTTCCTTTTCCAATATATATAGAATATATATATATTGGAAAATATATATTCACTATATATATACAAATACACATTCACAAAAATATATACACAAGAAAATACCGTGTAGGAGCAGTTTCCACACTTGTTCTCGCAGTATGCAATCTTAATAGACTCTTCTACGTATTGGAAAGACAGGAAGGAATAGGGCAGGCCCAGATGGTACACGAGACGGCCACATCTAAGGAGAGAAAGAACTCTGAGATTACATAAACATATACCTAAAATAAAGGATCTCTTTTTATCATAACTTATATTCATGTCAGTCCACCCACACCGTACAGTCACATGGAGAGTGTTTCTGTGCAAGGTGTTTACAGCCAAAACCAGTATCTGCCTTACAAACACTTGCCCACTCAGCTGCATCAGTCAGTAGTGTGAAGCATGATTTCTGGCTGACGTCATAACTCTACTGGCAGAAACCTGTAATTTAGTGGCATTTAGGCTGGCAAAGGCACACTCATTTCAGACCTACCTTGCTAATGAGGAGGGCTGCTTGTGTAGTGGTACAAATCATTACATGGTTGTTGCCTCCTTACAAAGAATGTTTTAAATCAACGTAACCTGTATTTTGATTGGAATGTGCACTGCAAAGCATCTGCATTGTGCATGGGGGGATTTCTGCAGTGCCTATTTACCCCCTGCCAGTCTTTGAGCGTTCTGGTATGCACTTGACTGCACAACTGGTACATTCAACAGAGCTGGAGCAAGTGCAGAGCTTGTACACAAGGGCCGCTTGTTAAGTACCCCTCCAGCAATGTCAACACTCAGTGCTCCAGCCTTAGCTCCCTATACGTCTGCAGCAGATCTAGGACCAGTAAAGGGAAAAGAATGCATCGCCAACAAAGGCACAATAAGGACATACATTCCTAGAACCATAACGTATCGTGGCCAAACCAATGCCAGACCAGTTTGTGTTGTAGGTGTAACCCCTGTGTTGCCAATACAGAACCCTTGAAATGCCATGGGCCAGACATCAGCTTTGGGGCCTTTTCACAGGCTGCATACAGCCTTGTTCTGTTTGTCTGTCATATGACAGCAACATTCCATACTTGGGAGTATTTGCTGCTGTAACATGCAATCACTTTCTAGAGATCGTTGCAGTGCTAGTTTCATCCCACAACCTTAATTTAGCTAATTTGATCAATTTCATCATACTACTAAAACCAAGTTAAGTAACTTTCTAATTCTGTATATGTTTTGGTATGAACTGAGAATGTTCGTAACAGTAACATAGTAGTAATTAGGATGGACACGTTAGAAGTGTCATGAAGTTTCATGAGAACTCAGATACTTTTCTTATTTGATTCTACTTTCACATGCATGAATGTAATGTAGTTGCCTGAAAATAAAAACTGTGTAAGGCCAGAATCATGCTATCAAATTCTACACTCAGTTATATTAGTGTAAATCCAGAGTAATATAAAGAAAAAGTTATTTATCCCCAACTTACTTAAGGCAAAGGCAGACTTTTCGTAGCCTCCTTTTTCTAGTAAGTGCAACAGTTTGATTAAGTGCAACTCAGAAGCTGATTATAATGTCTTTGTTGTAAGGTAATCAGGTTATTTGCAAATCAGTGAAATAATATAGAGATTTACAGCGTTGTATTCTAAATACATGCAAATATCTCTAAACACAGACCTGTCATAGATGAGAAAGTCATCTTTGTTTCCATTTAGGGTGGTCCAGACATCATCTTGCTGCTCATCTTGCTGGTAGAGAGTAATGTAGTCAGAAACACTTTCTTTCAGTAGGTGAAATTTCTTCTGGGAGGAAGTTCCCTGATGGTTGACAACAACATACGAGATATTGACCAGTCCTTCATTCTCCAATTTCACTCGCAGGTCCTCCAGTCTAGTGGAGAATGTAAAGAAGCAAGACCATAAATCATTAGAGAATCATAAGATTTGCAATGTTCAACAAAAGTTAACATGTTCTATCTTGCTTTTATTACGGTGAATGTTATTTTCTCCCAGTTTTAATGGCAACAGTCTAACAGTATTAAAACTTTCTTGCCATTGGCCACAACTATCAACACTGCTGTCACCAAACCAGACTCTACAGCAACTAATATGCCATGGGCTCTGTCCTTGCGACTAGAACGCAGCACTAAGTAAAGCAGACATCTATTTTGAGACTGAATTTGGTGTTATTTTTATTTCGGTTCTTTCATGCTCTTCATGGTGTAACACAGTTATTTCATCTGATGTCTTTATTTAAATGCTGAGGGTTTGGTCATATACTGTTAATACAGCAGCAAGATGGATAATCCAGAAAGTAGACCTGCAATAAAAGGCTGATAGTTCTGCCGCTCATCTTGACATGGCTATTTTCTGGAACAGCCAGAAAAGGGATATGACAGCAACTGGGACAAAAGAATTTCTACTGGATGTGTGTGCAATCTGTCTGACAGCTATCAGTCTTTCCATTTGGCATCCCATCACAAAGGTCCTTCTTTGCTCTATAGTACAGAAAGCTGCTTTCTTGCTGTACAATATGGGGTTTTTTTCCTTTTCGTTTGTATCCTTTCTATTGAATTCCCCTAGAAAACTTATTTTTTGCCATTTCAGGAAATAAGTCTAGAGCTTGAAAGACTACTTAAAACCTTTCAATGTACAGAATCAAACCCAACTACCTTGAAAGCCAACCACAAAGCATTGCTTTTGACTTTGATGGAGCCAGAGATTTACCATCACTTTTTCAAAACTACTTCTTATGAAACTTGCAAAGGCTATTATAATATAAAGTTATGCAGCCTAGAGGGGGAACGTAAGATATTATTACAGTGATTAAAGTCAAGCTCTGAAATTGGTACTGTGAATTTTTAAACCAAAGTGATTTCATAATCACTGAATGAATCCAAGGTAATAGCTGTATGCAATTGCTTTTGGGTGAGCTCCAAATTATTTTCTTGCTGTTGTTACTATCATGATACCTAATTATTTACACAAAAATAGGTTGTAGAAACCAGTGCACCAATGTCCTAGGACTTATACAAAAATATATTACTGATGATTCCCTTGAATTCTTCATCTGCTTTTTGAAAGGCCAGTCTTTTCCTTATCTTTTTGACTTTTTTTTTATCTAGGACCTCTGAACAGGAGCTGGTAAAGCACATTAAAAGCACATTTCAATTTTCTTTTTCTCCTACAGTTCTTACATAAGAAATAAGTGATCTCTCTGTTTCAGTGTCAGAGAATTACAGTGTTTTTTGGCTTCTATATCTTTGCTACCTTAATTAACTGTTGCTAAATGAAGCATAGTCTTGAGGCACTGTTTCTGTTGGGTTGTCATGTGTTTTGGGTTTCATTAATATCAGGTTGATCATACTTATATGCTGTAAACACAGTCTGAAGAAGATGAGCTAAAGAAGAGCTAAAACTAAGCCACCAGCACAGAATGCTCCTGCTAAGTGAACCTGTTCACTGGGTCACACATGCCAGCTGGGATGGCAGCATTTGCAGAACCTGGAGTTCACCGAGGGCATGTATTATCCTTAAATAGCATTAAAAAAATTGACCAGTCATGTTTTAACAAAAATAGGGAAAGATATTTACACTCACCTGGAGGCCTGCAACAGGCACAAGTATCAGCTAGCTTGGAGGAGGGCCACCACTGTCACTGAACCCCTAGAGTTCAGCATTGGGTTCTCCTCCCCAATGCGCCATTCTGGGGGCTCCTTACAGTTCTGGATCTCTGTCCCTCCTCCTGGGAGGAGACAGAGAGCCAATACTAGCCCCAGCTCTGCCCACATGGCTGGGCCTTATCTGAAAAGAGAGAAAATCAACAAAATTAGATCAATGCCTAAACAAAGTTCAGACTCTGAAACTTCCATAACAAAACAGTGCACACTATTGGCTCCATTCAGTTGTTTGTGGAGATTTTTTTTAAAAAAAAAAAAAAAAGTAAGAATAAATTTGAGCTACTCTGTTTACTGCTTCTTCATATCTGTTTCATTTTGCAATGGAGTTCCCCCGTAATGACTACATAATATTTCTTTTTTGTTGTATGCAAACAGTTGAAAAGTGTTCAGAGTAAGGAGATTTTCTTTTAATGCTACTAATAGGATTATGTTGTTCCTTCCTCTCTTTAACTTTTTCTTGACTGTTTTTAACACGTCAATGATTTTAACACGGCCTCATTTCTTCTGTTCTGAAATCTGTCGTGCTGAGCAGTTTACACCAGTAAGAATCTAGATGAGTTCACTCCCAATTACAGAGCAATTCCACTGACTTAAAAGTACTTGTTCCAACAGTGTATTTCGGGACACAGTGATTATTATAGAACCTGGCAGAAATTTTAAAAAGAAGACTTAAAGATTTTTACAAGTCAATCTGTAGTATTTAGATCCCATTGAGAAAAATCTCTTAAGGACACAGGCACTTGAAACAATTCTGCAAAAGCAGGAAATGAAAACTGTGTTTCAGGATTCCTCAGATCTTACAAAGCCTCCCACCCACACTTAGCCCATTTAATATTTATGAAAATCAAAGCATGTTCAAAATTCTGTACATATCTTTCCCTTTTATTCCATTAATATAGTAATCTTTGCTTAATATATTCAGAAAACAATCAATACTGAGAAACATACAAAATTGTAAAACTGGTCTCCACCATACCCTAGATTGTGGAATTGTATAATTTCACCACTCGCATGAAAATCTGTGACGGTAAACACAGAATGTTTTGGAAACACTAAGTTCTGATAAATAACATACTTCATCGATATTGTCATATTCTGAAAAAAACTAAAACATTCTAATAACTGATCTTTTAAAACAAGAGCCAGCTGCTGTAAAGCCAAAATTCTTTCTGAAATCCATCTGTTCCTAATGTTTCTTTCCTCCAGTTCTACCAAAAAACTTCTCTACAGTACTTTGAAGATTAAACTGTAGTCCAATAGATATCAACAGGGCTGGTTTTTAACTCTTTTCACACATCTGGAAAGCTGCCAGCCTTTATATCCATTATAAACACATCAAACTCCTGTCACATCTACGCCTTCTCCAGCACTGGCACACAGCGCCCAGCAACAGCTGTCTTGCTCTGTGAACTAGAGGAGAGCTATGTTCTGAATTATACTTCTCTTCGCATTTCAACTTTCTACTTGGTTTCCAATGGAAATTTCCACAGTCAGCCTTTTCAGCCAAAGAAACAAGCAGACACTCTGCCAAATATTAAGTCATGAAGCTCTTTCACAGAAAAAACAGCACACTTACCCTTTCCTCCCCCCACTCCTTGGCAGCTCCTCTTAACTCTGCTGCAGAGGAAAACTGTGTGAGGAAAAGGGCTGTGGTATTTATATGGCTCTTGTTTATCTCACTTTGCAGATATGGTTCAAAGTTCAGGGAGCTTATTCTGAACAACCTTGCAAGCAAAGCAAAACCCTTTAGCAAAAGTAGCCAAAATATTTCTCCATTAACTAATTCTAAGTGGAAACCATTTATTACGCATAATGGCAAGGTATTTTTAATATAATAACCCTGAACACCAGGTTATACAGTCTGTTGGTCACCCCAGTGAGCTGGAGGTAGTGGTACGGTCAGAGGAGGGGTGTGGACCAAAGAGTCATTATTTTCTGAACACAGTGGTAACCACAGTGAGAGGGGGAAGGTACTTCTCTATTTATAAAAACGCTGAGCTAGCAGTCTTTTCTCTCATGTGCTTTATCTGGTCTTTGCCTTAGAGAATGGTGTACCCTGTCTGAAGTATGTGCAGTACAGAGCTCCCTAGTTGCTCTTGGTTACATTACTTAGCTTTAAAACTTATTTCTGTGGAACCTCCTGTTTTATCAACTTCTGTTGAAGACTGGAGCTCAGACCTTTAATCTAGTTACATGAAAGCCACAAAGCTCTACCAACTGGCAAGAGCCACTTCACATTCTGTATTATTATTTATATTTTCTTAAGAACATCTTCACTGAGGCATCTGTGGACATTCAAGTTAAATTGTTTCCTTACTCCCTTTTCTTAGTGAAAGAATTGTTTGTGCATGGTTTATTTTATTTTGCCAGCAGTTTGATTTCCTTCAATGTATATGTTATCTGTGTTTATGGAGAAATAAAGTTTTTAAAACTTGGTGTGCCCTCAAGAGTTTTATGATGATGATAACTGTACTGCTTAATTTTACAGCCTGAGACTTTTCTCCTGCACAGATGAGCATTATACTTCTCATTTGGTGTAAGAAATGGAACTGCTGACCTTCTGGTTTATCCTGTAGAAATCCTATGCTCAAGTCAATGGAAAGGACAAAGATCTGAAGTTTTATTCAATATTTTTGGAGGACACAATGCAGAAAACACACATCTGGGACTGAATTGTTTTTAAAAGGTGGAATGCGCTCACATTCCTTATGGTGTTAGGTAAACACATCCTTATATTCTTTGCCAGGTTGGGACCAGAGAGTAGGTTTCTTGCCAATTATTGCAACATGGGTGGAGATGCTATCGAATAAAGAGCAATATTCCATTCCCATTTCTTCTACGCCTTTGTAGAGAGGGGAGTGCAGGTTTGATTAACAAGTGCTAAGCCTATGAGCAATATGTAATACCACTGAGTGCTGCTGAGACTAGCAGCTCACAAGTACTGCAGAATAAAGTGTCCAGGCAAAGTAAACTGAGCTGAAGTAGCAAACTTTTAAAATCGCTGCCTTCCTGTGGAAAGCATGTTGAAGACAGAAATATATACTGGTCACTACTGAAAAGTTAGTGTTTCCACCCATGCATTATGCGGAGACACCTACAGATCCTCAGTTCCCTTACAGAGAGGTGAGAAGCAGCTGTTGTTAGCAATTATCACTGTACTAGTATATACTGTTATATTTATTATAACCTTTATAATATTAAGGAGAGCTATGCATTCATAGTGATAAGCCATAAGCATCTTGCTTTATAACATTCAACTTACTTGAGGTCTTTGTTCTGCCTTAAGATTTATTGAGGAAAAATGTTTATCTTAAAGCAAGTAGGGCAGGGAATAGACAATGTTGGCTGTGGGTCTAGATAGATCTAGTTCAAAAGTTTTAGAAATGTACATGTGTATACTTCAGTCTGAAGCACTACCCTTTATGAGTGGAAAAATCCACTCACATTTTTTTTTCAAACAGTAGAAGAAACATGTTAATAATCATTAAATTTACAGACTAAGAATCTGACCATTCCATTTCTTATATTAATCTTCCATGAATTTGTAACCCCCGTAACCTTTTGTCCACAGCTTCTAAACAAATAAATGTATTAAACCTTAATTTTGCTTTCCTTTGCAAGTATTTTCTTAGTTGTTGAGTGTATTCCAATCTCTCTGCAGGAGGCAGTTATGAACTGTGATTTGGACAAGTCTTAAGTGTCAAACAGTAATTTTTATAATTATCATCCCTTTCTACCCACTTTTTTTCTAATTTGGGGGGAATAATTGTCCTGATGTAAATATCATCCCCCTTCCCTTATTACTGAACATAAACTACCCTATTTTTCACTTTTCAAACTTTTTAAAGCATCACTGCACATAAATACCAGTGTTTTGGGAAATTAACTGATGTTTGTTATTTCTGGTATCTAGATTGGTAATGTATACTTTTCTTAAATCTCAAATGGACATGGAATTTTGAGGCTGTCAGCAATTATATTATGGTAAAGTCTGCTGTAGTGATTTGCAACATATGCAAATAATGAGAGGGCAGAAGCAGAACATGGATCCAGCTCAAAATCTATCATGAGACCTTAGGACTTCAGTGTCTGTTTTGCTCTTGTGACTGAAGGATGTCACGAACAGTGAGTTCAAAGTCCACTGGTAAGTCTCTACTGATTCTTCTCATGTCTTGTCTTTTATAACATTGTAACTGTTGCAACTCAGTGGAGTTACTCATACTTTATAGTGGAATACATTGCAGCAAAACCAGGCTGTTGTGGTTTACTTAATGCTTACACAAAGAAATTTCCATTTGTTTATGAGGCCTTAAACTCTTGGTTAAATGCTGTAAATAAAGGGTAATTTAAGACAAGGCTAAGAAGATAAAGTAAAGTAAATTCAGCAAAATAATTAGAAGCACAAGTTCATCAGTTAAAGTGACTCCAGAAAGGATAGTGGTGCAATATTGGTCTTATGCTCCTCTCATGTGAGATCCAGAGCATCGTAAGATAACCCAATTCACACTTCTCAGAATTCAAAGGAATGAACAAAAGCTGGCATCCTCTGATATAGGCCTGGAGTTTCAGTGAAAGAAGGGACAGCTGATACATGCAAGTATCTACTTGAAAACAAAATGACACTTAAAGGAGCTCTGATGTAGTAGGTAAATGTTTTGGTTTTCTGTTTGGAAATTCCATTATAATAAAGTAACTTTCTGCACTTGAACCTATCTGGAGCACACTGTAATTAGCAAAGAAAGTCTTTTTTTATCAGGCATGTCCTAATCATTGCACAGATTGCATATGCAAACTGATCCTACTTTCTGCATACTTACATGCATTCTGAGTTTCTTATTGGCTCTGTTTACTTTCTGTATTTATTCTGCAATAACTCTACCAGCCTGCAACCTCCCCACATCACCTCCATGGACCTAAAACCAATGGTCCTCTTATCATCTGAAGGCAGAACAAATTATCTGATCATACCCAAGAGGTGGTTAAGAAGATCATAGCTGTACGACGTTGTCTGTCTTTTTGTATTTTTCAGTGTAGTTAGTAAAATATTTGGCAGTCTTGTGATGTATGAAAGAAAACTGAAAATTCCTTCAGTTTGATGGGACTCTCCTTAGGCTGCTGGTATTGGGGATAGTAAATCATGAAGAAGCAAATGTAATCATGCAATGCCCAAAGCAGGGTTATCTGTACAGATGTCCTACATGGATCTCACATCCCATACAATGATTGGTGATCCCTACTTCTACAGTAATGATGCAGCTGCACCAGGAATTATGCAGGCAGCTTTAAGCCTTCCAGTATGGTGCATTGAGTTAATGCATAACTGAAGTGATTAAGGATCTGGACCAATGCATACAAAGAAAGGTAAAAAACAAACAAACAAACAAACAAACAAAAAAAAAAAAAAACCACCACTTAGTTTTTCTGTATTCAGACAATTCTCTTTACATTGACAGATGAGGTCTGCAGGAAGGTGTAACTGTAATCACAACTGTAATCACATCTGCAATGCCTGCAATTCCCCTGAAATTCTTTGTACCCACTCACTCTTCTTAGAAGATATGGAAGAAAACGATTCATTGGCTAAATCCACAGCAGTTCATTCCAGGTGACTTTTAAAGGCTTCTCACTAGAAACATCTGTAAAAGCAAGTTCTTGTTAATGATTTCTAACAGGTCATCCAAGCATAGTTCACTCCACTGAACCCTAGCCAGGGACTGGAAGTTACAACAGCATAGTACACGGGATTAAGTGAAAATATGCCCTGAACCTTAAAGGAAGTTCAAATCTGTTCCTTTCTTATCTATTGTAAAATACATGAAAACTGAAGTGAAAATTGGATCCAGCTAATGAATAAGAAGGATTTGTATGAAAAAGTTCTCTTTCAAGAACTATTGAATTGTGATTAAAAAAAATGGATGACATTTTTGGTTAAATTTCTTTCTGTGGCTCTATGTTGCTTTATTTTCTGGACAGTACAGCAGTGGCTGCAAACATCATGGTCTGCAAAAAGTGTTAAGAGAACATAGGGACAGATTCAGGCAGGTGAGCGCAAGGTGGAGATTGTTTTGCATGAAACAGAGTCTTACAAACTACAATACTTATTGCTTCAAATACATGATATTGAAGGGCAATTGTTGGTAATACTTCTTTTCTGATAACAAACTCCTGGAACACTGAACTATGAAAAAAATCTTGTGTCCCCTTCTTAGGACAAGAATATGTGGATGTGCCACCAGCAATGGCTAAATCAACCAATTTTTACAGTTCTTTCCATCTTGGAATTTGAAAAGCCACTGCCATTTCAGCATCAAAGCACTCCCAAGTAGCAAATTGTTTGTGAACTTCTGAAACAATTTGCAATGAGTACAGAAGCAGATTGGTCTAAGGGACAGTCTTCACTTAACAAAATACACTTTGTGGCTGCAGCAAGAAGCTAAAATCGATAGCCATCCATACCTACCATCAGTAAATCTGTTTTCACAAAAAAGGGGCCTCCTAGTACCATAATGAACTCCAGCTGTAAGTACGTCAAGTGGTCTCTGTATATAAAGAACTATGGTAAAGCAGTCCTGACCTTTTGAGGACTGGTGGAAGAACTGAACTGTTTATTAAAGGTGTTCTATGTAAAAGCAGAGGGAGAGCTGTGCTGATACCTATGTTTGCAACAATCAAATCCTGAACAGACTGCCTCCTGTTTTATGAATACTGATGGAAGCCTGGAAGAGCCAAATCTTTATCCAGTTTACATCAGGAAACATCATTTGATATGTGAGGAGGACTTAAAGCAGCTATCTTACAGTAACATCTTTCCTGTTGTTGTCAGTGCCATTATTGAAAGGGTCAGCAACTGCATCCTAGCATTCAGCCCCTGACTAGAGGTTTGATTTCTGTTAACAAGCCAGTACCGAGTTACAAGTTGAGCCTTCAGCAGACAGTACTGTGTCAAGCCTTCAGCAGCTGCCTTACCGGTTATTAATATAGAGCTACTTGGTATCTAAAACCCAAACCTGGAATGTAATTGGTATGCCCACAGTCAGCTGGATAACTGCACACCTCTGGAAGTGCTAAATGCTTAATGACTGAATAGCCTAGAATAGCTTTAATACTAGTATATATAATGTAGCTGTCATAAATTCATAATAACTGGTGAGGGAAAAAAAAGATAGAAAGATCATGAGTAGGTTCATATTTCCAAGTATTTTCTGTTCTCCTGAAGAGTTCACATTTTTGCTGAGAATTATAATTATTAATTAACATACCTTTCCTTCTGTGTGTTTTGGATGAAATATTTATAACAGAAGTCCCCAATCTTCTGATATTACAGTCCTATATTTTATTTTCCACAGATGCAGTTCTTGAAGGTAACAATAAAGGCAAAGTAACACTTCTAATACAGAATATTATTTCTGCATTATGTTGACTTTGGGCCAACAAAGATTGGATACCATTGTATCTGACAAACATATTAGCTCTACCTCGACACTGGCAGTCTTGCTAATTTTCATACAGCTTTTGTCTCCTACTTTTTTGGGATGACCTTTTGTCTGAGGACACCTTTAGAAGTCACCTGTACAAGCCATCACACTACTCCACATCACCACAAATAGCAAAGACATGAAAAAACCTGCCCTGCAAAATTCAAGCTGCCATTATTGGTTGTTTCTATGAAATTGCTTTTGTTTCCTATATTCGCATGTGTCTGGATGGACCTCTTGGCTTGTCAAGAGAATTCACACTGAACGGGCTTCAGGCTTCATACCATGTTCTTTAATTACGGGTAATAACAGCCATAACCACTTTTGAGTCTTATCCCATTTCAAAAGCGCTGGCTAAATTTGTGGAAATTGAAACGTGAGAGAGGCATGGTTCTGACAAGAAACAGTCATCACACTATGCCTCACCCTCTCCCCAGCCAATAAAAGTTTGCATGGCTGCTTATTTTTAAAGGCTTTTCTAGAACTATAGGAGACTGATGCTAGGTTGGCATTTTACCTTGGCAAGTCCTCATCTGTAGTTGACCTCTGATTTCTTTTTTTAATGCTGCCTCTTGGCCAGAATACATGTTCAAAATCTTACTGATGTATGGTTTGCATTATTTACTAGTTATTATTTAGATATCAGTCATGCACCAGTCTTAAGAATTGGATTTAAGGAGACAGTAGTTTCCACATATTCATCTTTGACCATCAGCTTTTTATCCAGCCCTCTAAACAGCAAGCTGAATTCCTCTGAACATTTTCTTGTCAGCAAAAAAAGAAGAAAAACAAACTAGGGATTTTTGCTGATCCTGCACCACGATCATTGCCAGATTTCCTGTAGGAGCTCAAGAAGAGAAACAAAATATGAAAGTGAAGTGAAAAAAACCTTGCAGCACTTTAAAAGTCATGGCAATAAAGCTATGGAATGTTCTGTCCAGTGCCACTAACAGGCATTCAGGAGAGGCAGACCAGAAAACTAAATGTATAAGTGATCCCATGACTGCAATAACAGTAATAATTAACAATAAATGGTTCTTAATTATATTCACCTTTTTGCAAAGACTTGCTGATGTCTTTCTTGTAAATGTTTGAAGTTAATAATAATTTTTTTGTTGATTCTTTAATACAGACATGTGCTCAAGGTAAGTTACAAAACATATAATTAAAGGATTTCAGCTATCTCATTGTCCTGAAGCCAAACGTAAGACTTCATTCTCCGTTGTTCAGCTAAACTCCTGTGCAGGCAGTGGCTCAGGCACTGCTGGAGACTTACAGAGTAGATTGTGCAGGAGGGTGGTCTTAAGAACTTAAATGACATAACAGAGGCCAGGTGCTCTTTCAGTGGCACACATGCTTTGGTAGCTGCTGTGTGCCTGTAAAGGGAGTACCTAAGTTGCTGTTACAATCGAAACAGTTAAAGTCAGCATGCCGCATAGCACACCTGGTCTTGCATGGATAGAAGGTGCCCTTGATGGATGGAAAGCTGTGCCATAAAGGAAAATGTTCTTGGAGGAAAAAGTTCTTCCCCTTGATATTGGGAAGAATTCTTTCTAGGTTGCCCAACTTTCCAACTTTTTATTGCTCTTAATATTATCTTAATCACATGTGGAATGTTTCCCTGATTGTCTCCAGGTTCTGAAGTAAACTTTCATCTACAGTGAACTTTTTATGAACCTATCAGTCAAACGTAATTTCCCCCAGCAATAATACAGTCCATAGGTCTATGGTTTTCTAGGAAGATTACTTGGCCTGAAGGGAGGAGCAATCTAAAATTATCTGACAATGTTTCTGCATGTATAATACGTGGAACTGCAGCACTGATAGTGGGTAAATCAAAACTTTTTTTGCCAGTTTAGCTTTCATCCTTTCCAGGCTCCACAGATTTCCATGGATCATTAAAGAGAGCTAGAAAAATCACCACATTTCACATCCTGATGTGCCATACTCACCACTGCTTATCAAAAAACCACAAACCAAAAAATATTTTTGAAAATCAGGTTACAGAAGATTTGCTTGTGAATATCTGGGCTACCTCTGAAGAGGTCATCAAAAGAATTGTGCCTAGCCATTCAAGGAAGGCGATTCTGCCACTCAGCTCTGATGAGACCTCACCTGGAATACTGCTTTCAGTTCTGGAGCCCTCAGCATAAGAAGAATACGAAGCCACTGGAGCAAGTCTAGAGGAGGATCACAAAAATGATCCAAGGGCTAGAGCACCTCCCATACGAGGACAGGCTGAGACAGTTGGGTTCCTTTGGCCTAGAGAAGTGTCCACGGAGACATTATAGCAGCCTTCCAGGACTTAGAGGGGGCCTACAGGAAAGATGGGGATAAAAACTTTTGAGCACGTCCTGTTGTGACAGGACAAGGGGTAGTGGTTTTAAACAAAGGGAGAGTAGATTGTAAGGAAGAAATTTTTGCAATGAGGGTGATGAAACACTGGCACAGGTTGCCCAGGGAGGTAGTTGAGTCGCTGGATGGGGCTCTGAGCAACCTGATCTGGTTGAAAATGTCCCTGCTTCTACACAAGGGTTGGACTAGATGACTTTCAAAGGTCCCTTCCAACGCAAACCATTCCATGATTCTATTATTCTTTACACAAAATCGTTATAAACAACGTGTATGCATGTTATCTCTACTCACAATGCAAGATGCAAGCCCATACAAAGATGGCAGGGTATATATTTATTTTAACAATTAACACAGGTAAATTCTTAACAGAAGTTTTCATTAAGAGGATTCCCAGACAAGTACTGACCTACTCAAGGGAGATAGACAAGGTGATCTTTAAATGACACTTCCATGATTCTATGTTCTATGATTCTATAATTCTGTTATTCTATATTCTGGGATAAATGGAAAAAATAGTAAAGTACTTGACACCTGCTGCTCTTTAAGCATTAAGCCACTATACAATTCTTTTAGGTGTGCTTCTCATAATTCCGCAGAATCCAAATCACTATGATTTGTGGAATGGGTAGACACTAGGTTCTTAGAAGTGCTTCTTCTTCCAAATATTTAAAAAAAAATATAAGAAAATATATGGATAAGAATGCAAGAATTCAACCACCCTCTCTTGCAGTGCTCACCAGACGCTGATCTCCCTGATTTCACTCATCAGCTGATCTTCATGTGGTCACAAAACTATGAAACTTGCACACAGTAGATAAGATTTGGTGTGGAGCTTGTAGGGCAACAGATAATACTGAATAGATATAAACACACATCCTGTCCTAGCTGCATATTTCCTCTGAAAATATAAATATAACAAAGGAACAAGCTGACATCTCTGTGTCACAGATGTAAGATCTGAGGATTTTTAACACCAGTTCACAATTCAGCATGTAGCAGTTTTCAAGCATTGCATTTTACAGTTACTACTATAGTTTCAACTTTCATTAGCTCCTTGTATCTTCCCTTCCTTCTTCAAAACGTAAAGAAATGAGAAAGATTCGCACAACAGCTCTCTATCAGTGGCACAACCCATATTTATTTTCCTTTAACACTTTATAAATAGTCACTGGTATTGTTTCACTGGGCATACCTATCAAAGGGACTGCACAGAAATGTTTTTCTCTTGCTCCAGGCACAACAGTGAAGTCTTTTCATGCACAGAACAACCCATTATGCAATGGACACCTGCTGAGTCATCCGATACTGAGCAGATTTCTTGCAAATGATTGATATCACTACAGGAGTGAGCAATTATTCGATCAGACTTGTTTTAATAGCAGAGACCAGAAAACGCCATGCTGTAGCAATCTGAATTCCCCATCTCCTTGAGCGAATCATTTGGTCCTGATGTGGTGGGAGATCTGGGTGTGTAACAAGGGCACCAAGCAGTTTTCACAACTGTCTGGGGAGCCAGACAGAACTCTCCAGCAAGCTAGGTGTAGGTCCCAGGCTGCTAGGTGGACAGCCTTGCGTGAGATAGGCTAATGGTCCCTTCAGGCCTTTATTTATATTCTGAATCAACCACTTTTGGAAAACAGTTACACACAGTTACATACAGCACACCTTCCGAATTCTTGGTTTCACATCTGCAGTTTATCAATGCCTTTGTTTCTTCAGAAAAGAGGGGCTCTTCTTTATTAAAGAAGGGAAATGTATGATTCACACTTTTCTACAGTTAGTTTAGTATTCATTTTTGTCAGCTTGCTACTTCACAGATCTCCCTGGAATAGCCTGGCTGGATGTTCTCTGTCTTCTTTAACACTGCTGTGAGAAACCCAGGGCTTCTCTTCCTCTGTTGAGAACACCTATTACTCCCCAAACCAGCTGAATGCTGTATCCAGAAGGCTTATTGGGTTATCTTAATGAATACAGATTCCTCCAGAGCATCACTGAGATGATGTTGGGAAAGGAAAAATACATGGGGAATTTTTAACCATACAAATGGTTAATACAGCTTGAACTACAGACCATCTGGATGTTTGCTTAACACTTTTTTCCTCATGTAAATAAAATGCACTATAAACCAGGTTGAGACATAACAACTAAATTTTATTGTTTTGTAACATAACTCTCAGAAGTCCTAGAGAAAGTTCTGAGCAACACCATCCATCTCCGGGAGGAAAAGGAGAACCTGAAAAGTTATAGCACAATCAGTCTATTTTTTTATTTGAAAAGCTATTAGAACAGATTATGAACAGTTCATTTAAAAGCTCCCATCTAACTTCACAGTCAAATTAGTAGAGTGAAGCCATAGGAAAAAAGTGAAGAAAGAAACATTATGGAAAATGCCATGGAAAAAAAAGAAAATTGACAGAAAAAATACAATTAATGAAAAATAAGCAAATCATCAGCCTTGTCTGGGGAGGCAGAAGGTGCTGGAATGGAAATTCCAATTCTTGCGTTGTACTTTGGTCCTATAGCAATAACTTTAGTAATATTTCAATTTTAATTGCAAGCTGTTTGAGATACAGTTCTTCAACTAAAAATTAGATCTATAAATAAATAAAATATAAAGTAAACTTTATATTTTTTTATGTGCAGGAGGCCTCAACATTTCTGAAGTACTGCCCTGTGCCTGAAAACAACAGCAGGTAGGGCACAGAACTCTAGATTGAAAACAATTGTCTGAGCAGTCCCACTAAGGAGGAGAACAATGGTATTGTCACATTGGCAAGGCCATTATGCAATAACAGGAGGAAATAAGAGGGACATAAATTTGAATTCAAACTTATTTATATTACATTATAAACCATCGATATTGATAGAGCTTTCTTGTATTGCTTTATTATAAAACTGCAGAGTCTTCAGAGTTTCTGTATTGACGAGTATATAAAAATTAATTTGAACTTGATTGAATGTCAATTATTTATGTTTTGTTTGATGGTGTAGGATTTCTGTGCTGAACGGCTGCCTTAGCTTCACAGGCATTTGCCCTCTTAGTGGAGGATGACCACAGCAAAAGTGACCTTGTAGACCTGGCACCAGAGAAAATGCTGGAGCTCACAAAGAAGTTTGTTCACAGGAATTACACAGGCAAAGTCCTAAGGACAGACAGCCCTTGCACGCGGCAGCTCTTCCGTGGCCACACTTAGCTGGCAAATAGAGGATCATTGTGTCTGATCTGACAAGTTAAATTGTTATACTTGTTTATTTGGACCAATTTATTTTCAATTAGTGATGACAGAGGAAGCCTGGCTGACTATGGATGCCTCAAAGGTTCTGGCCTAAGCAGGTTTCCCATTGTCGTCAGCACTGGGACAGGACAGCATGCTCACTCCTCACCCTCTGAAGCGCCTCAGATCCATCGTCCAGCAGCTCCAGGCTGCCTCCTCCTTCAGCTGCTGGAACCTGGAGCTGGAGGGGCAGAGCTGGACAATGTGGAAAGGGACAGTTCAGGATAGCTCTTGACACCACTTCATCATGCGTTGAGTACCGCTCCATTTCATAGAATAATAGAATTTTCAGTTGGAAAAGACCTTTGAGATCATCAAGTCCATCTGCACCTGTCCACTATTAAACCATGTCCCTAAGTGCCACATCTACACGTCTTTTATACACCTGCAGGGATGGTGATTCAACCACCTCCCTGGGCAGCTGTGCCAGTGCCTGACAGCCATTTCAGTGAAGAATTTTTTCCTAATATGCAATGTAAACCTCCCCTTGTGCAACATGAGGCCATTTGCACTTGTCCTATCGCTTGTTACTTGTGAGACAATACCAATACCCATACTGCTACAGCCTCCTCCTAGGATGAGTTGTTGGTATAATCTCACAGTTCTGCCTGGAGAAGGCTCTGGGGAGACCTTATAGCAGCCTTCCAGTACCTGAAAGGTACAGAAAAGCATAGGAGAGGCCTTTTACAAGGGCTTGTAGTGGTAGGATCGAGGGGCAATGGCTTTAAATTGGAAGGGGGAAGATTTAGATTAGACATTGGTAACATTTTTCACAATGAGGGCAGTGAGGCACTGGCACAGGCTGCCCAAGGAAGCTGTGAATGGCCCCTCCCTGGAAGTGTTCAAGGCCAGGTTGGATGGGTACTTGAGACCTTGAGCAACCTGGTTTGGTGGGAGGTGTCCCGGCCCATGGCAGGGCGGTTGGAACTGGATGAGCTTTAAGGTCCCTTCGAACCCAAACCATTCCATGATTCTATGTGAGGAGCCATTTGATGAGTGAGAGAGCGATAAGGTCTCCCTCGAGCCCCTGCTCCAGCCTAAGCAGCCCCGGCCCCCTCAGCCGCGCCTCACAGGCCTGTGCTCCAGCTCACAAAGTGTGCTTTCAACTGCAGAGCACTGGGCCGGCCGGAGGGCCCGGCGCCGCCCGTGGGGCCGCACACGGGAACCGCCGCCATGCCCCGCCCCGCCCCGCCCCCCGCGCGCGGGGTGATCCTCCCGTCAGTTCCGTCGCGCGGGGCACGCCGGGAATGCGAGTCGCGATTGGCCGGCGCCCTCCCCGCTTCGCAGCGCGCTGGGCAGCAGGAAGCGGCGGCGGCGGCGGCGCGGCGGGGCGCGGGCCTGCTCCCGGTGAGTACCCGGCGCGGCCGCTTCCTCACCCCGCGGGGCGCCGCGGCGCGGCCCAGCCGACAATGGAGAAGGGATCGATTTAATGCGCGCTTTGATGACGTAATAAGGACTAACGCGGTGGCGGCGCTGCCTGGCGCGCGCCCCGGGCTGGCGCCGGCCGGGCCCGCCCTCGGGGGTGCCATCGCGGCAGCTCCCGCCCCTCGCGCCGCACGCCGCGCTCTCAGGGCGACCAGGACCGGGGGCTCGCGGCGCCGAGCAGGCCTTCCGCCTTCTCCCGCTCCGGGGACCCGACGGGCGCTCATTGGCTCCCCCACTTAGGGGCGGGCCCCGCCGCGGCGTTACGATTGGGCGGTGGTCGCTGTGACTGGCAGGAGCCTCCGCCAATGGAACTGCGGCTAGGGCGCGGGGGGCCGCGGGGCTTTGGGGGCGGAGCTGGCGGGCTGGGAGGGGCCGCGGGTCGGTAGGGGGCGTGATCTGTGGGCGACTAGGCGGGGCTTGCGGGGAGAGGGTAGGGGATGGGGACGGGGCTGAGGCTGGCGGCTGTGGCCTGCGGGGGATGGGAAGGGCCGCGGGTCTGGACGGGGCGTGGGATGGGCAGGGCCTGCAGGCTGTGGCGCTCGGCGGGTCCGCCCCCGCCCCGCGGGATGGAGGCCAGGGAAGTGTTAATGGGGTGGGTGGATGTTCCCCTGTCCCCGTGCGGCTCTTACAGCAGCCCTCCAAGGCCTAAAGGGGGCTACAGGGAAGCTCGGGAGGGCTGTTTATCAGGGCGTGCAGAGATAGGAGGTGAGTTAAGGGTTTTAAGCTGAAAGAGGAGAGATTTAGATTAGACATTAGGAAGAAATGTGTTCGTGTGAGGGTGCTGAGGCACTGTCACAGGTTGCCCAGAGAAGTCGTGGATGCCCCATCGCTGGAGGTCAAGGCCAGATCGTATGAGGCTTTGAGCAACCTAATTCAGTGGAAGGTGACCCTGCCCCTGGGACGGGCATCCAGTTGAAACTGGATGGGCTTTAAGGTCTCTTCCAAGACAAACCATTCTATGAGTCTATGAAAACATGCAGCTGGGTGCCCGAGAAGCTCTCCTATCCATGTGAGCTGTGAAAAACCTCTGCTGCTGCCCACCAACCCCTCCCCAGGTCCCCCTTAGCCCCCCCTTCCCTGAGGTCGTGGCAGTGGTTTGGCTGGACTGTCAGGTCATCCAACCTGCCCTAACACTGTGCTGCCCACCTGCCTTCCTGTGGGATCCACCTAGGCAAGGAAAACAATCGTCTAGTGCCTAAAGCACACACAGGTCCTGCAGTGTTCCAGGACGACAGCCATAACAAGATGGCTTCATTGAGGTTATTTATAAAACCAGACACATAAATCATAGGTTTATCACGCAAAGTGCATCCAGTGTTACAAGGTTTGATCAGTAGTCCAGTCCCTATCACTTACCCATGAGCCTACACTTAAGTGGCAACTTGGATCATTGCTGTCTGCCTTCCTTGCACTCTCAGGTTTTTCCAACAACTGTACCATTCACTTCTTCCTGCAAACCAGTTGTGCTTTTATTGAGTATATGGAGTATGTTTGGGTTTTTTTCTGCAATATCACTGAGTTTTTACAATGAGAATACTCAATGAATGCTGCAACTGCATTTAGATATGCAGGAAATTCACCCTTCTTACAAGTTCTGAGTTAATTCATGACAATAACCTAGCTATCATAACTTGTATGTTTTATTATTCATGGTTTTTAAGTGTTTTGAGAAAGGCAACTTTTAAAAAATTCTTAGATTGGTTAAGGGGGGAAGCTACTGTAATTCTGGGGGGTTTTGTAAGATATCCCTACGAACGACCAATCTGGAAGTAAATTGCATTTGGGTAGGGGAAAATTATGGGAGCTGGAGATCCAAATTTTCTTTAACTTTTAAGGAATTATGCTTTTAACGGCAAGTCATCTCTCCTTTATAATGTGTCAAAAATGGGCAAGAAGAATAAAACAGTGAAGTAAATGGCTGACAACTTACCACATGAGACTTTATCTGGAATACCAGAAGAAAGGCAGGAACTCATCTGTTTTACCTCATCTATAACGATGGGCATGAAGTGCATGCAAGCAGCAACCACTCCTTTCCACCTCACCTTCCACTTGCCCTCATATACTGCTCTCCTCTGTCCCCTTTAAGACTCTGATAGGTTTTCCAGTGTCTGCTTGGCCAAACAGTAATAGCAGGTGGAGCTAGACTTCCATAAGCAGTTGCTCCTGCTCTTCTTTTTTCATGCTTTTGGCAAAATGACATTTTCATGGGCCTGTTTTTTTAAGATCAGAAACAGTGTGTTTTGTGGTGAATGCAGGAGTTCCACAATTTCCTTTACTTGATGTCTGTTAGCCATAAGAAAATAACTTTGCTTTTAGAAATAACTGGGTAATTATCCTCTCTACTTCTATCAAGCTTCATATGCCCATATGTGTTTGTTAAAAATGAGGCAGAATTTACATGGTGTCTTAGTTTAGATGAAAACCAAGATATGTTATCAGAAATTAAGTGATTTTAATCAGATAAGAAAAAAACCAGATTGTATAGAAAAGATAACAGTTCTTAGCTACAAATGTATGTATATACAGAACAGAATTAACAACAATTGTGATTGAGATCTTAATATGAATCGATTTCTGTACCCAAAATCTTGTGATGCAGGTCTCTTTAAGAGCAACGCCGCACTTTCAGCCTGCAAACTGTACACAACTTCTGCCCTGGTTTCCCCAGAAACATCCTACCCCCACCCCCTCGCATCCCACTCAGATCCCCTTTGTTGGCAAAGGCAAGAAAAATTCCCAGAAAAAGGAAAAAAATCCCTGAAACTATAACATTATCCACCCCAAATTTTTCTTCCATGCCAACACCTTATATCGAACTTAAACTTATAACTATACACATACATGTTTACTGATAGGTACATACAGATACAGTAGTATGGACAACTCATCCAAAAATAAAGTCCTCTTGAGGTATACATCATATTTCTCCATCTTTGTGCATCACCCACCAGGTGCAACCAGATCCTTGAGCAAAGACAGTCCCACGAATGGGTTTGCCTTTGGTCGAGACAGGCTTAACCCAGACGGGTTTCCCTAACATACCTTTCAGGAGGATCACACGGACTTTCATCTCCATGTACAGTCTGAAGAGATTCTGACTGGGCGGGGCTGGCTCAATTGACAAAGTCTCTAGTGTTGACCAGCCATGTAGCTTTTGCTAGATGCTGATCCCAGTGTTTGAAAGTCCCTCCATATGATGATGTCATTGATATACTGTAGATGTTCTGGAGCCTTACCCTTCTCTAGTGCTTCTTAAATTAGTCCATGACAGATGGTGGGACTATGTTTCCACCCCTGGGGCAATCAATTCAAAGTGTACTGCATGCCCCTCCAAGTGAAAGCAAACTGCAGCCTGCACTCTGCAGCTAGGGGAATAGAGAAGAACGCATTAGCAATGTCAATAGTGGCGTACCACTTCGCTGCCTTGGATTCCAGTTCATACTGGAGTTCCAACATGTCTGGCATAGCGGCACTCAGTGGTGGGGTAACTTCATTCAAGCCATGGTAGTCCACAGTCAATCTCCATCCTCCATCAGACTTACACACAGGCCAGATGGGGCTGTTGAAGGGTGAGTGAGTCTTACTGATCACTCCTTGGCTTTCCAATTCTCGGATTATCTTATGGATGGGGATTACAGAGTCTCGGTTTGTTCGATATTGTCGACAATGCACTGTTTTGGTGGCAATTGGCACCGGCTGTTCCTCAGCCTTCAACAGTCTGACAGCAGAAGGACTTTCTGAGAGACACAGCAATGACTTTAACTGTTCAATCTCTTCTGTATCCACAGCAGCTATTCCAAAAGCACACCTATGTCCCTTTGGATCCTTGACTTCCTGAGGTAGTCAATTCCCAGGATACATGGGGCGGCTCGACCAGTCACAGTGTTTCTGCCAGTCTCTACCAGTCAAGCTCACTTCAGCTTCCAACACAGTCAGCTTGAGATCCCCGTCACCCCAGAAATAGCAATAGTTTCTGGGCTCATATGTCCTGATGGCATTAACGTACATTGAACGCCAGTATCAACCAAAGCCTTGTATTTCTGTGGGTCTGATGTGCCAGGCCACCAGATCCACACAGTCCAATAGACATGGTTGTCCCATGCCTCTGCCTGGCCAGAGGCAGGGTCCCTCTAACACTCGTCTTCGTTATAGTGATCAGAAGTCTTTCCTGATGGATACATTTCAGAGGTCCCCTCTAGTGGGTCAGATCCTTGGGAAATCGGCACTGCACTTACTCTTGCCGATTTTATTCTCCCATTCTCCTTCAATTCTTTTACCCGGGCTGCTAGGGCAGAGGTAGGTTCCTGTCCCACCGACTCGTATCTTCTCCATGGTCAATCAGAAAAAATACCATAGATAAGTTCGTGAAGCCTGTCTTCTCCTAGCTGGGAGGCGTCCAACTCTGACCCCAGAGGCTGTGATTCATACTGGTGCCTCTTGAAGACTTTGAAGACGTTCCTTAATCTCCTCTTTAAATTTCCTAATCTCCTCCTTCTGCTCATCCCTAAAATTCTGCTTCTTGTTGATGTTCTCAACCAATGTCTCTACTGCAGCGATACAGGCCTGCACCGGGCCTTGGATCATTTTCTCATATGTCCTGAGTTTATTTGCTGTGATGCCCACTATATCTTGATCATCCTCTGAGTACAGGGACGCCAAGTGATGGGCGTATACACCTGGTGCCCTTGCATGAAAGGTTCCACCACATCTCTGGTGCGCACCTAACTTTGTCTGGATTCCCGGGGGTTCACCCATCCCTTCCATAATGTATTTCTAGCAGTGCCATCTCTCTCAGATGTAAAATTCCTTCTTCCATAGTGTTCCAAGACGTCTTCAGATGATGTGCCTGCAGGATATCCTTGTAAACAGACGTTTCTCTCACACTGGCTGAAAGTCGTGTCCAGAGTGAAAGGGGTCTCAATTCCCTCACAAATGCCTGCTCAATACCTGCATCCTGGGCCAGAGCACCTAAACACCTGGCTTCAGAACCATTAAGTTGCAAACTTTCACCCGTAAGGTCCCAAATTTGGATCAACCAAGTCAGGATAGGCTCATCTGGCCGTTGAGTAACGTCTTTCCACAAGTTGCAGAGTCTGCAGTCTGTGAAGGACCTGCTTCCTCGTCATCATCCACTGGACGAGCTGATTTGGTATTATATTTTCTTTTCTGGATAGGAGCAACTTTCATCAGCTCAGATTTTTCTTCGAGTGTAACCACATCCCAAGCTACCATACCATGATATCAGACATTTTACTCTCTCCTTTTTTTCCGTGGGGGTGCTTCTGGGTGCATTCCCAGCCAACCCTGTCCCTAGCTTTGTACACAAGATGGACCATAATGAAACCAACTTGCAGACAAATCACCAAAAATAGGATATAAAGTAGGATATCCTTGACATCTAGCAAGAGGTTAAGTTTCTCAAAAGCTGTTGTAGTGAACCTGAAAGGCACCTGAATAAAAGTTTGAGATGAAACAGTCCACTGTGTCCCTCCCTGAGAATAGGTAACATTATCATTAAGCCCCCTTAGGCTGGTACAGGAGTACAACCTCGAAAACACATTCCAGGTGAGACCAACAGGCACTGAATCCATAACAATATAGATCCAAAATAAAAACTCCGTAATAATCCCAGCTGTCTGAGTTCTAATAGCCGATGCCCTCAGATGAATTAACCCTGTCAGACCTTTCGGCGTGGTTCTGTACCAACAAAAAGCAAAATATGTAGTACTCTGGGGAGGTGGGGCGCGCAGCTTCTCCTCCATGTGGGTCCTGCAGGAGTTTGTGGCAGATCCAGATGACTAGTGATCCTTCCCCCAGAGACCACCCACCCCACCCCCACCCCCCCCCACACACACACACGAGAGAGAGACAGAGAGAGAGAAATAGAGCAAGCAAGCAAAGCAGCACTCCAGCTAAGTCTAAGGAAGTGAGAGAGAGAGAGCGGAAGCATAAGAGAAGGAAAGTCTGGGCAAATGGGACATGACCTCTGCCCTGTTTTCCCTGGAAACATCCTCCCCCAACCCCCCCACTCAGATCCTCTCTGTTGGCAAAGGAAAGAAAAATTACCCAGAAAAGTTAAAAAACCCCTGAGACTATAACACATGGCTGTGCATGGGAGTTAGCAGGCATGGTGACGTCGGCTCAGCTCAGCTTAATACTCGTAAGGAGTATTGCACTCAGGATTTTCCGTTTCCTTTCGCACACAAAAACAATCTGCACCAGAAGTCAGGGAGCACCTGGTCTCTGTTTTCTTCTAGCACTCTGAAGAGAACTGCTTCTTCAACACACCGGAAATTTCTGTCTCTATATTCAACATGTGGTTTGGTAATAGTTGCTCTCTGGACGTTCTTCCTCTTGTCCATTATAAGGATAACACTGTAGGGAAGGGTCTTTTCTTGAATTGCTTGAAGACTCATTCAAGCCCAGTCAGAAACCACACGTTCTTCAAAATAAGTTAGACTGTGGAAAAAACACAATGTTTCTGTGCTGATGTGATTTTGAAATGCCTGTGCTTTTTCTGCGGCATTTTTGGTGCTATGTGAATGTGGGAGTCAAAGATGAGCACTGCTGCAGAGACCTAAAGTTATTTTGCCCAGAGTTAATTTGTGAAACGCTTTCATTGAAGCACTTGGACTCACTCCAGAGGTTTTTTTGCATAGGCAGCAGATGAACAGCTGCATCTCATCCACAGGCACAGAACTGTGCTAAACCTGTTCAGGGTTGAAGTCCTCTGCCGCCCCCACCCCAGCTATGTTTATTATATAAGTAAGGGCCATCAGATTACAAGTTTATGTGTCTTTCAAAAGACTGGCAAAGAATATTTGACCTTCCAGTGGAGCAGTGTAAGTAGGCTGGGTGAATAAGATGCTCTTTGCTCTTGGGTGTAACAGCACATTAAACCCCTGGCTATTCTGAAAAGTGCTACTTTATTACATCCTTATTTAAATTAAGTAAGCCTCTTGTGTTCACTAGGTGCAAAATATGACTTAAATAATATTGAGAACTTGTCATCCACCAAGTGGATTGGTAGAATTGCAAAAAGTAATCATGTAAAGATTCCGACATCATGCTGCTGTGATGCTGTTGAATAATTGGCTGTGGAGACGTTACATTCCTGCAGTATTTGCTTTGGGAGAGGTGGGTCCCTGCTGAATCTGTAAAATAAAGAAATAACACCCGATTTGATGCTTCTCTTGGTGTGTTTAAATAAGGCAATATTCATTAACCCTGCCATTTCCTACCTGTCAGCTAAAATCTGGCAAACCTCTTACCAAGACAGTTCAGTGTTTCTGTTGGTTTTGTAGTCCCTGAACAGTACTTATTACCTCATGTTTGTATACTAACATGATTGTGCACAGTATTTACTGAGTAGTGCATTATTCTTACTCTCATACCACATATCTGCAGACGAGTCCTTTCGCCATGGAAGCAGAAGAAACGATGGAATGTGTCCAGGAATTCCCTGAACACTATAAAGTAATTTTGGATAGACTGAATGAGCAACGTGAGCAGGACCAGTTTACGGATATCACTCTGATTGTTGATGGTACGTACAGGCCTGAGAACCAGTTGGTATTCTGAGAATTCTGAAAGCTGTGCTGGGAAGCTATTTGGCTAAGTCACAGCTTTCAGCTGTCAGACTGGGCTGCTGACACGTTCTTGGTCTGTTTTGGTGTGCAAGTTCAGAGTTTCATTTAAAATCTCAGAGTGAACAGAGTCTCCAGCAGTGATTGGCAATTTTACTTCACTTTTTCAAACAAGGGGCTAAATATTTTCCAATAGAAACCCATTTTGATGCTGCTGTGCTACATTTAACATGCTGCCTAAGGATTTCCAAAGCACTGTTAAAGTATCTTGCTCTAACTTGAGGTGTCTGTGTGCAGAGAACTTGTACAGGTATTGTGTTAAAAAAAAGCAGCACCCTGAAATTAGATTTACTTCTTGCTTCTCTGTTATCTGCCTACTATTTTAATATGTAGCTATGATAGAGTAGAAGCACTCACTTGTCTTTTTATATATGTTCTAAGGACACAAGAATTAGTTTAAAAGGATGACAGAGATATAAGTGTGCTTATTGTCTCCTTAGGAAAGATGGTATTTGATAGATCACTTGGAATTGCTTCTTTTCCCAAACACGTTTTGGATCTGATGAGGATTTCAGGAAGGATAGGCAGTGTCCATTAGGACAGACTTAGCTAAGGGAGTACATCCTGATCTTTAAAAGGATAGCAAGAACTCACTTGAAGGAAAAGGATCTTACAGAGTGGGAATTAGAAAAAGTAAGCAATGAAGAAAAAATTACTTTTCAGGAATTGCTACAATTTCACTGACAGTGCTTGCACAAAACTTATCCTGAATGTTTGTTCCTGCTCTGGTATCACCAAAAGCATGTGTTGAGCTCAAAGCTGGGTTTGTGTGCAAGTGTGTTGTTCTAATTCATCTTTAATTCATCTCTGTCCCATGGAGCCTTATGAATGTTTATGTCTGTGCCAGAGAGAAGGCAACATAGTGAGTGGGACTACACAGTCTGGAAAACAGGAGGAACAGCAGAACCACTCTTCTTCTGCAGCAGTGTTTATGCTGGTAGAAGTGGTGATAAAATTAATCAGTTTGTAAGAACCACAAACCCCAAAGAGAACCTGGATGAGCCATACAGGAAAAAGTTTGTACAGGATATTTCCCCTAACTTAAATATACGAAAAGAGATAATGCTAGAGTGAGCGAGTCCTCCAGCTGATTGAGTTGCAGAGCTTTGGCAAAGTCAGTGAAGTCAGGAAAGGTCTGGATGAGAAGGGGCAGGCTTGCTGCAGTCGTATCCCATGTTACAAAGAGATATACAAAGTGATGATATGTTGCTGGGATGGATTTATAGACTGGTGGTCTCTTTTCTGCATCTACGCTTATTATGCATAGTGAGCGAGGAAGGTGTTATCCTAACCCAAAACTTTTGTCTCTCTTTGTAGGTCACCATTTCAAAGCTCATAAGGCTGTTCTTGCTGCTTGTAGCCAGTTCTTCTACAAATTCTTCCAAGATTTCACTCAGGAGCCCTTGGTGGAGATTGAAGGTAATCTGACTTGTGCAAATAAAAACCTTCAAACTTATGTGCCCAAGCTGGAAATGACTGTAGTGTCCTTGCTACAGGCTTACATGCATGCTGGGTCATATCAGTTAGCTTTCTAGATCTGGGCTCTTGAGTTGTTCTGAGGTAGCTACCACCACTGGAAAAAAACTTCCACTGAATGAAAATTAAAAAGAAAAAAGAACAGTCTTGAATTAAATCTTTTGAAGGAAAAGAATTTGAGTTTCTGTGGGTGTTTTTTCTCTCTTTTTTTCACTTTTCCCAACATGTTACTAATGAAGGTCAGGCAAACTCCATATATTTTTAGAACTAGCAGTCTGACATTCAGTCTTTTCCCTCACAACAGGCATTCTGGTCAGATGAAAAAAGCTGCCAGTGATAGCCAGTGGCAGATACATTGGCTGGGATGCAAGAACAGGACAGACATGGAGCAATACTTGCCTTGTAGGCAAGGAGGAAATTCCTGGAGCAGTATTTCAGCCTCCAGTAACTTGCTGCTGAGATGTCTCTCTCTCGAGATTGTATTTTTGTGTTTAAACCTATACTAATTTTTATCCAAACAGCTTTTTGTTGCTCTTTTCCTTCCTTTTGTCTTTGTTTTCACATAACTCTGTAGTTGTTCCAGATTCACATGCTTCTGTAGTAGACTTGTTTTTCCAACATGAGCCTTATGAGTCTGTCATTTTTATGAAACTGGCAGCTACAGTACTGCGAGCAAAATGGTGAGCAGGCAGGTGTTAAAGATTCATCAGATAGATGAGACTGAGAAACTGCTAAAAGGAATTGTTGTTTTTTCTTGCTGGTACACAGGTGTAAGTAACATGGCATTTCGTCACCTAATTGAGTTCACCTATACCGCAAAACTCATGGTCCAAGGTGAGGAAGAAGCAAATGATGTTTGGAAAGCAGCTGAGTATTTACAGATGTTAGAAGCAATTAAAGCACTTGAAATCAGGTAAGCATATAAGCTTCTTTTTCTTCCCAACAGTGAAATGCAGAGTCACAAGAATTCTTTTACCAAGATCTGGTTGCCAGTATTCTGCACTGCTGTTCCTTTTACTGGATACTCCTAAAATTGCATGGGACCTTATATTCTTCTGTTCTGAGATATGGGTCAGAATTATACAGGCTGAGGAATGAGTGTCACATGGTTTGGGCTGGAACTTGATGGCAAATGGCATGGCTGATAAACACTGTAGACATTGTAGGGCTGTGACTTTGTAGTTACTGATACCGGGTCTCTCTGCTATCTGATTGTCCACAACTGCTTTACAGCTGGGTGTACAGTGATGATGTGCCTCAAGTAATTAGACCACATTAACAAGCTTGTGCTGGTGTTTTGATTTTGTGCAGCTTTCTGCTATTTCTGAGAGAACAAGCAGTGATCTTAAAACTTCCTGCTGCAAAATTAACCTCTCCAGCTCCTTGAATGAACGTAACTGTTGTAATCAGTTTTATACGAGATCAATACTTAAACAGATGTTGCTGTGGCGCTTCTTAGCCTGTATGAGGAACTGTACTCCTTCCTGAGAAAAGGAGGTGCCAGTTCCATTATGCTGTTTTTCTTCCCCTTCCTTTCCTTTCACTTCCACAAAGTGCTGTCACGTTCTTATTCCTTTGGCATGTGGCAATGCTCTGCTGTTATGAAGCAGAGGGAGGGGCAGTAAATGCCTCCTAGCATTACAGTTATTATGGCTTTCTCTTCTAGACCTGTTGAAAGTTCCTTGTGTTCAGGCCAAGGAAAGACTATTGTGTCCTTTTTATCTCCCCATATACTCATTAGGCAAGGAAAGTGGTGTCGGACCCACCCCGTCACAACCTCCTTTCAGGCAGTTGTAGACAGTGATGAGGTCTCCCCTCAGCTTCCTCTTCTCTAAGCTAAACAACCCCAGTTCCCTCAGTCGCTTATTCTCCAGCCCCCTCACCAGCCTCGTTGCCCTTCTCTGCACGCGCTCCAGCCCCTCAATGTTCTTCTTGCAGTGAGGGGCCCAAAACTGAACCCAGCACTTGAGGTGTGGCCTCACCAGCGCTGAGAACAGGAGCACAGTCACCTCCCTGGTCCTGCTGGCCACGCTGTGTCTGACACAGGCCAAGATGCCACTGGCCCTCTTGGCCACCTGGGCACACTGCTGGCTCATGTTCAGCCGTTGTCAACCAACACCCCCAGGTCCTTCTCTGCCAGGCAGCTCTCCAGCCACTCTTCCCCAAGCCCGTAATGCTGCAGGGGGTTGTTGTGTCCCAAATAGAGGACTCTGCACTTGGCCTTGTTGAACCTCCTCCCGTTGGTCTCAGCCCATCGATCCAGCCTGTCCAGATCTCTATGCAGAGCCTCCCTTCCTTCAAGCAGATCCATACTTGCATCCAGCTTGGTGTCTTCCACAAACTTGTTGAGGGTGCACTCCATCCCTTCATCAAGATCATTGATAAAGATGTTGAACAGGACTGGACCCAGCACTGAACCCTGGGGAACACTGCTCGTTACTGTTTTCCAACTGGATTTAACTCCATTTACCACAACCCTTTGGGCCCACCATCCAGCCAGTTTTTAACCCAGCAGAGGCTGTGCCTGTCCACGCCAATGGCAGCCAGTTTCTCCAGCAGGATACTGTAAGAAACGGGGTCAAAGGCTTTACTGAAGTCCAGGTACACCACGTCCACAGCCTTTCCCTCATCCACTAAATGGGTATCCTTGTCATAGAAGGAGATCAGATTGGTCTGACAGGACCTGCCTTTGGTGAACCCATGTTGACTGGGCCTGATCACCTGGTTGTCCCATGCGTGCTGTACAATAGCACTGGAGATGATCTGCTCCATGACCTTCCCCGGTACCAAGGTCAGACTGACAGGCCTGTAGTTCCCCGGATCCTCCCTCCGACCCTTCCTGTAAATTGGAGTAACATTTGCCAGCCTCCAGTCTAGCGGCACTTCCCCAGTCTGGTAGATGAGGGAAAGGGTTTTGGCGAGAACCTCTGCCAGTTCCCTTAAAACCCTCGGATGGATCCCATCTGGACTCATAGGCTTGTATATGTCTAATTGGCCAAGATGTCTCTAACCAAGTCCTCCTGAACAGCTGGAGCTTCATTCCCACTGTCTTCCAGCTGAGGGGGCTGAGTATCCCTAGGGCATTCCTCCTTGGAGTTAAAGACCGAGGCAAAGAAGGCGTTTAGTACCTCTGCACCCAGCAAGGCAGGGAGAGTCTCCTTTGTCCTCCTGCTAACCGCTGATATATTTGAAAAAGTTCTTTTCATTGCCTTTGACCGAAGTGGCCAGTTGAAGTTCTAGTTAGACTTTAGCCCTTCTGATTTTTTCCCTACACAATTGCACCTCACCCTTTTAGTCCTCCTGGGATCCTGCCCCCTCTTCCAAAGCTCATTAACTTTCTTCTTTTTTCTGAGATCGCTACAAAGCTCCCTACTCAGCCAACCTGGTTTTCTGCCCCGCCAACTCATTTTGTGGCACACAGGGATGGGCTGCTCTTGTGCCGCCAGGATTTCCTTCTTGAGGAGCATCCAGCCCTCTTGCATCCGTTCGTCCTTTAGAGCCACCTCCCAGTGAACTTGATCAAGCAGCCTTCTGAAGAGTTCAAAGTCTGCCCTTCGGAAGTCCAGGGTGGCAGTTTCGCTGACCCCTCACTGCCCCAAGAAGCAAGAATTGCATCATCTCATGATCACTGCGCCCCAGGCATCCTCCATCACCTCTCCCACGAGGCTGGCTCTGTTCACAAACAGCAGATCCAGCAGGGCACCCTCTCTAGTTGGTTCACTCACCAGCTGTGTTAGGAAGTTGTCTTCCATACACCCTATGAACCTTCTAGACTGCTTCGTTCTGCTGTGTTGTACTTCCAGCAGACATCTGAGAGGTTGAAATCCCCCATGAGGAGGACGAGACGTGATAGTGAGACTTCTCCTAGGTGTTTATCGACGAGCTCATCAGTCTGTTCATCCTGGTTGGGTGCCCGATAGCAGACTCCCACCACAATATCTGGGTTACCACACACACCACTGAGTTTAACCCATAAATGCTCTCTACCTTATCATTGCTATTACTGAGTTCTATACAGTCAAAACCCTCTTTGACGTATAGAATAACCTCACCACCTCTCTTTCCTAGTCTGTCCCACCTAAATAGCTTATAGCCATCCATGGTAGCCCTCCAGTCATGGGAGTTGTCCCACCATGTTTCCGTGATGGCAATTATATCATAGTTTTCCTGCCTTGCCACAGCTTCCAGCTCCTCCTGTTTGTTCCCCATGCTGCGTGCATGACTGTAAATGCGCTTCAGATGAGCTGTTGACTCCCCCTCTTTTACTGTCCGTCTAGCTGGAGATCCTAGGCTGTCGTGCCCCTCAGGTCCTGGGGTACTGTCCCCATATTTAATTCTGTTAGGGTGGCTTATGTTCCCCTCCCCCTTGCAGTCTAGTTTAAAGCTCTCTCAATTAGTCCTACCAGCTTCTTTGAGAGACCCCTTTTGCCCTTTGCAGACCGGTGCACCCCATCACCTGCCAGCAGGCCTGGTATGCACACCAACCCAAAGTTTTGTTCTTTGCACCATGTTCTGAGCCATTTATTTAATTCCTGGCTCCTTCTCTCATCATTCCCTATGACAGAGGAGAAGACCACCTGTGCTCCTGAATCCTTAACCATTTGTCCTAGAGCTTTGAAGTCCTTTTTAATAGCCCTAAGGTTTTTGTTAGATCTTTCACTACTTCCTAATTGGAAAACTACTAGGGGATGGTAATCCATGGGCTTGACCAGCTTGGGAAGTTTCTTGATCACATCCCTGACCGAGGCCCCAGGTAGACAACAGACCTCCCTCTGCATTGGGTCAGGTCTGCATATCGGCCCCTCTGTGCCCCTAAGGAGGGAGTTGCCAATAACTACAACCCTCTTCTTCGTCTTAACAGAAGCCATTTTGATTGACAGCTTCTCTTTTTTTAGCCTGGGGAACTTTTCCAGGCTGTGAGTGTTTTCAGTAATTTGGTTCGGTTCCACTTGCAGACTGATAAATCAGTCTGCGGGGCCAGATTTGGAACGGGGGAAATGCGCCTGCTGCAACGAGCAGGAACGTGCTGTCATTCTGCTTGTTCTGTTGAGTTGTCCTCCTTAGTTGAGTGCCTGGCAGGTGGGGGGGGTCTTCCTTTGTACAAGGCACATCTGCCTGTTGAGGCTGAGACCAGGAGCACAGAGCATCAGTCCAGAAGTCTATTTCTTGCTCACATTCCCTGATAGTCCTCAGCCTGGCGACCTCCTCTCTAAGCTCTGTAACCATGCGGAGGAGTTCCTCCACTCAAGCACAGCCCCCCACAGGTGACCTTGTCACTGGTGTCAGATATCAGTGCAGGAGGGGGGCATGTCCTGCAGCCCGGTATCTGGGTGGCAGCGTGCACCCACTTGGGCTCAGTCTGTGAGACTGCCTCAGTTGTAGTTGGTGCAGTATGAAGGGAAGAAAAAATATATATATATGTATATAACCAAAACCAGAACAGGGGACACAACACCACCGTAAACAAAACCTTTAAACGAATTAGATTCTGTCCCTGCTGAGTGCAGTTACATTTACGGACAGCAGGATGCAATGTCATGTTCCAGGAGGTGGCAGGGCACTGGCTCCCTGTTCTGTTGTCAAAAGCGTGGGGGGAGGAGTTAGGGGGGGCGGGGGTTAGGGTAGCAACTCCTCTGCAGGTAACATCGGGCCCCAGGGAGTCTACAGCAATTCCAGGTAATGATGATCACTCTATCTCCGAAGGACAGCACAGGGCACATGGAGTTGGGGCTGAGCCAGGGGAGCTCCCTCCAAGATGCCTCCACCAGCCCAGCAAAAACGGTGTCTCCCACTCACAGCAGCCACTGAGCAGAAGTGGTGTCAACAGAAAGAAACCTCTCACTCCCCTCCCCCCTCACCTCGGCCCAGCCATCAAACTGGAACTCAGAGCAATCAAACCACCCCCCTGCCACCCATCCTGGCCCTCAAACCCCCCTGTGTTGGCAAGGAAAGAAAAATTCCCTGAAAGATTTTTAAACTCTAATACTGTTATTCCTTAAAGTGCAGTTGTGCTAGATGTATTTATCTCCATTCAACATTTCACAGTTGTGGTGAAGTATAGTAGTCTCTTTGCTGAGCAGGTTATTCTTTTGGTACATGATCCTGGAACTCCTTGCAGCAATGTGTGGACTTAGTCACCTCTAGACATCAGAAAGGCATGCTAGATGAAACCTTAAGTTTGGATGCTTGTGTCTTCCTATGTCTGACTAGAGTAATGTGCAATTTAATAAGCTGTATCCAGCATTAAATCATTAGCCGTGTCTGACATAGGACTTAAAGATACTGGGCAAAGCCTTATCATTTCTATTACTAGAAAACATGGAAGTGATAGGGAGTAGATTATGTAGAAGTACTCAACTGGCCACAAAGGAAGGTAAAAGCACAGCTTACTCCTGTCAGTCTGATTTGTAGGGAAGATAGCTGCTCATTTTCAAAACAGATAAAGAGCAGTAGAACCTCCAGCACCTAAGTGCTGTGAATGATCTTGAGGGTGTGACTTGAAAGCAATGGCCCACTCAGCTTTGTGTTTGAGATGGGCTGCTATCCCTGACATCTTGAAGAATGCTGCGGGTTGTGCATGTCTGAGGCAGGGAGAACAGGAACGGAACAGAGCAGGGAGCTGGGTTTAAGCGCAGAAGATTAAGCTAAAATACTCCTGGAGGCTTTTATTTTTACCTTGGCTGTTAGCTGTGTGCTACAGATGTTATGTGTGAAGTAACAGCTGTGGTGTTTTCTAACAGGCTATAAGCACTGCAGGCAATTGCACACACTCCAGAGCCTGAGGTGAATAGTTTAGGAAGGACTTGAACCTTATTTCTGAGTAGGAAAACTAAACAACTCCTTCCTTTGGGGAAGATTTCTTTCCAAGTACAAAATTTCACAGGTTTCTTAGATAAACCTATGTCTTAAGGTTAACTGGCCTTTCTTCTCAATAGATGCTTTCTATCATTCAAGCAGAGCTATTTAAAACACCTTAGTAGCTTTATGTCAAAGTCTGTACAGCTTTAATGATGCTATTTACAGCTCTGAGGAGTATAGATCAAGGAGAAATTGGCTTGACATGCACATGGATTGTGTGGTCTTTCATCATTCAGCTTCTTTGTGAAAAAGAGAGGGAGTGTTGGATGCCGAATCTCAGTATTAAGCAGAAATTGATATGTCAGTGCTTATGGATCTTAACCGTGTTTGTGCAAATGCTTTACAGGAACAAAGAAAATTCATCACCCTTAGAATCAAATCAAGCAGAAGGTCAAAGTAAACCAAAAAAGAGGAAGATAGCTGAAACCTCTAATGTTATCACAGAAACGCTGCCATCTGCAGAATCAGAGCCTGTTGAAATTGAGGTTGAGATTGCTGAAGGGACAATTGAAGTGGAAGATGATAACATGGAAGCACTTGAAGAAGTAGCTTCTGCAGAGCAATCCATAAAGTACATACAGACAACGGGTACATCCGATGAATCTGCTTTGGCACTTTTAGCAGATATCACCAGCAAGTATCGTCAAGGAGAGAGAAAATGCCAGATCCAAGAAGAAGGTGATAGTGCAACAGATCCCTCATGCAAACAGGTAGAAGGTATTGAAATTGTGGAACTTCAGCTGTCGCACGTGAACAATTTATTCCACTGTGAGAAATGTAACCGTTCGTTTAAATTGTTTTACCATTTTAAGGAACACATGAAAACACACTCTACTGAGAGTTACAAGTGTGACATATGCAATAAAAGGTACCTGCGAGAGAGTGCTCTGAAACAGCACTTCACCTGTTACCACCTTGATGAAGGTGGAGCCAGCAAGAAGCAAAGACCTGGCAAAAAAATACACATATGCCAGTATTGTGATAAGCAGTTTGACCACTTTGGACATTTTAAAGAGCACCTCCGGAAGCACACAGGTAAGAGTACTGCAATAGTCCTGTCCTTGGGGCCTTGCCTCTAGCGTTTTGGGGTTTTACATGTTTGGAAGTAATAGAGAATATGCTGAAGAGAACACACCAGTCCTAAGTGCCACAAATACTCAGTTTCTAGTGACAACTAAAATGCTGTTTATCTTTTTGTTTGTATGTTTGTTCATTTGTTTTGTTTTTCCATTGATGAAAACTTGAGGGATTGAGGTGTTTTTATCATGTATCATCTGATTTTTCATTGTTAATTAACACAGCAAAATATTTCTAGTGTTTACTGTGAAATCTGCCTCTTGGAGTATGGATTGCATCTTTTGAGTACAACGTGACTTGTGCTCCTTCTTTCTTATTTGTAATATAGGTTAAGATGCTACTTTTTCATCTCACTGAGAAGTCCACTGTGTGAACAGTTAGTCAGCTTTATACACATAGCTCTGAATGTAAAATATATGTGGTTCTGGGAAGGGAATTGAGTGCACCCTTAGCAAGTTTGTGGATGACACCAGGCTGGATGCAAGTGTGGGTCTGCTTGAAGGAAGGGAGGCTCTGCAGAGGGATCTGGACAGGCTGGATCGATGGGCTGAGACCAACGGGAGGAGGTTCAACAAGGCCAAGTGCAGAGTCCTCCATTTGGGACACAACAACCCCCTGCAGCATTACGGGCTTGGGGAAGAGTGGCTGGAGAGCTGCCTGGCAGAGAAGGACCTGGGGGTGTTGGTTGACAACGGCTGAACATGAGCCAGCAGTGTGCCCAGGTGGCCAAGAGGGCCAGTGGCATCTTGGCCTGTGTCAGACACAGCGTGGCCAGCAGGACCAGGGAGGTGATTGTACCCCTGTTCTCAGCGCTGGTGAGGCCACACCTCGAGTGCTGGGTTCAGTTTTGGGCCCCTCACTGCAAGAAGGACACTGAGGGGCTGGAGCGTGTCTAGAGAAGAGCAACGAGGCTGGTGAGGGGGCTGGAGAACAAGCCCTGTGAGGAGAGACTGAGGGAACTGGGGTTGTTTAGCTTACAGAAGGGGAGGCTGAGGGGAAATCTCATCACTGTTTACAACTACCTGAAAGGAGGTTGTGATGAGGTGGATGCTGGTCTCTTCTCCCAAGTGAGAAGTGATAGGACAAGAGGAAAATGGCAGCAAGTTGCACCAGGGGAGGTTTAGACTGGACACAGGAAGAATTTCTTCACAGAAAGGGTGGTCAGGGATTGGAACAGGCTGCCCAGGGAGGTGGTGGAGTTGCCATCCCTGGAGGTGTTTGAAAGACAGGTAGATGAGTTTCTTAGGGATGTGGGTTAGTAGTGGACAGGTACAGTTGGACTCGATGTCAGAGGTCTTTTTGAACTAGATCATTCTATGATACTGATCTTCCAGGTGTTTTTGTTTAGTATTGTCAGTCATGGGTCATCAGTAAGAATTAAATGGAGGACAGAAGCCCTGTTTCTTTCACAGCTTCTTCTTGTTGTTATAGCCTGCCTTTGGTGTGTTTGTGGGAAAAAAACAACATATGGGTTTACTCTTTCTCTCAAAAGTCAATCTAAATAAGGATACGGTAGCTTTATGGTTATGGTTGAATTCCCTGGTATTTCTTGCATAGTAGGAAAATCACTGTGTTAGCTGTTACTAATTTATTTGGGTCTGCTTCCTCTGACAGTTGGATTATAAAGGACCAGCACAATATTGGACTATCTCCCTTCCTGTCTGTTACTTATGATTGGCAAGTGAAATCCATTCTCATAAAGGGAGAAATAGGCAATCATTAGACAGGCCAAAACTCTCCCTTTTCACAAAATGTCATTTAGATGAGACTAAACTCATATTTGGATGTCTTGTGGGGAGAAGCAGCAAGTTGTTACCTTTTGCAGAGGAGTTCAGTGTTTTCCATCCCCCCTGTGACTGGTGCTGCCCAGGTCACAGTGTTGATTTGCACTGTGGAAGAAGACACACAACGTCTTTTGGTATTTGGATATTGCCAACGTTACCTTTGAATCATCACTTTCAGACCTTTTGGCGGAATATGTTAGAGATTACGGAAGAATTTGAGTAAGAATAGAATAAATCTGTCCGTAACTGGTGTCTTACTGCAAGTAACTATTTAAATGTGACCAAATCACAGGGCAGGTGAAGGTCTGGCATGTGAGTTTTGTGCTGTAGCGTCCACTGGTTTCTTGGGCAAAATCTGTTATTTTTGACCCGCAAGGCTGATGGGAGCTCAACATCCTCTGCATTACCTGTTACTACATCTCCAAAAACATGGTATTTTGTAACCATTAAGGGAAATTTTTCCACCTATATGTATGTAAGTGAGAATTATAAGCTACTTAAGAATTTCTTTGGGAAAACTAATTAGGAACTTCTGAATATCTTTATTTCCAAAAATATGGGTTTATTGCTTTCCATCTCAATTGTCAATAAATATTGCATTCCTGAAAATGCAGTTTTCTAAATTAGCTAGGTTAGATTCTTAAGTTTTCATTGAAATGTCTCAGCCTATTTTGGGGTTCATTAAGCCATTTGTTTCAGTAGTGATGTTGGTGTCAGTACCTCTGCAGATTAATTATCAGACTTTCAAAAGAAAGACACTGTTTCTGAGTTTAGTACTTTAATTTTCTTGAATTTCATTGTGTTTGTGCATGATTAAATTAGTAAACAGAGACACCAGTTGTTACTACTTGATAACAGTAATAGTGATTACTACTTTCAGTGAAAAAGAGAAAACAGAACCTGTTTTGAGCTTCCCTTGCTCTTGTCTTTAGCTGGCTTCTGTGTCTGGTACCAGCTTTGAAATGAAGTGGCCAAACCGAAAGGAATTTTTATCTTGTTTGTGCCTATTTATGTCCCTCTGTGCTTTCTCTTCACAGGAAGGGGCTGTTGTTTTTTTTAATACTGATGTATTGTTATTTTGTTGTCATTTTGTGCCAGCTTCTTTTTCTGGAGCTGAGTTTTGGCTCTCAAGCCTAAGCTGTTATTGTTCTTGAAAACAAAACTTTGTATTATTTAAATTCTTCTTTCTTTCATGTGTCACTGTATATTTATTGATGCTGATTGCCTAATTACAAGTATCAGACAAAAAGAGAAATAGCTATTTCTTTAAGATGTTTCATCAGAGTAGTAATCTAACTTCCATAAAAACCTAAATGTACCTTAAATGGCACTGGCAATTGTTACATTGTTTTTTTCTACATGAGAGTTATGACTCCACATTAGGTTTTTGCCCCTTTATTTACATAAATAAAGCTTACATAGAATGTCTTTCTTCTCTTCTGTAGAATAATCCAATTGGCCACTTCTTTAGAACATATTTATCAACCTGCATAAAAGAACAATGGAATAAGTGAAAGCTGACAGTAAACTGGCTTACAAATCACTTACAAATCCTTGTATCTGTCTCAACAGGTGAAAAACCATTTGAATGTCCAAACTGCCATGAACGTTTTGCTAGGAATAGCACACTCAAATGTCATCTGACGGCCTGTCAGTCTGGTGCTGGAGCTAAAAAGGGAAGAAAGAAGCTGTATGAATGTCAGGTGGGTAATTCGAGTAGCAAAGGCTGAGGCTAGATTCCTCCTTCCTGTGCTGAGGGAGTGTGAGTACTGAGCAGCAAAGGCAATGGGAGTGGGCTGATGTCTCCAAGAAGTGCTTTTAGTAAAAGAAATGTAATGGTTACATTCAACAACAACATGCAGATAAATTCTTATATTTAAGTAGTTCCATTTAAAATATGGAATTACTGATATGCAGCCTCATAATACTTACAATCAGAGAGATTCTTATGGGTAAGGTAGATGCTCATCTGTATTTTACTGGTCTTTCTACTTCCTTTTCGAGATTCTTGGTATACTGACTTAGGGCTTTCCTGCTTGTGAATGCTTCACTCAAGTCCAAAATACACAGTACTATTTGATGTCCTATTTTATTATTCTTTTGTTTGATACCAAATATTCCAACATACAATGGCAATCTGTAATGCCTTTTTAAGCAAATATAAATTCTGTAGATGGTGCTTGGTCACTGTATGCAACTGACATTTGAAAAGCTGTTCGGATAAATCTTACTTAGCTTTTAAAAGTTGGTTCTGCAAAGCTAGAAGATACAAGAGCTGAAGTTCATTGTGGCGTTTTTATTTGCAGTTTTGCTGCCCCACTCTAACAGTCTCAGATGAGAACAGACAACTCTGTCTGCCATCTGTGTGCGCTTTATTTTTCCCCTAAGGCTCTCACCTTATTCAGTTCACAGAATGGCTGTGCTTTGAGGTTAAACTGGGTTGTGTAGTGAAGAAAACTGCTTGGATATCAGTTTAATTTTTTCCAAAGGAGAGAGCAATCTTATTCACAGAAAGCACTGGATATTGCAGGAGATTAATTAATTTTGTTCTTATCAAATCATTTAATCGAAAGTTTCACTGATGCCATTGCATCATTTAGTTCTTATGCTAGTTTGAAGTTCACTCTTGGAAGCATTCCTTTGTCTTGGAGATATGTATGTTCTGAATGTGAGAGTTACTCTACGACACAGTTGTACTTAATAGCTACATTAAACATACTGGTTTGTCCTTGTGACCCTTCAGTCTAGTTGCTTTGCATATAACTTTCTCCTTCAAAACTGATACCATATTCGCACACAGATGCTGTGAATGTGGGTTAGTGTTTCGTCAGCCTGCACAAATTGCAGCAATGCTTGGATAAATTTTTTGTGAATTTTTTCTCTTTAGAATATATTTGAATAGTGTTCAATAAGTAAATCTTGGCTCACTGAACAAAGAGGAGAAAACAAAAACGTGCTTCCTTTATGAGCATTTCTGGTGCTCTTCAGTGTATGCCTTGAGTACTGAACTAGGCTCCACATGGCACAAATGATCAGTATGTGCTTGGACATTAGCAATAGTCATCACCTTTATGTATGACGAAGTAATTTTGAATGCTTATCTAAGCATTAAGCATTAAGAAGTGTGTCTGCAAGTTCTTTCTAAAGCAGGAGTCTCAGGGGAAGAAACAGGGCACTAGCATCACAAACTCATTTTAACATGCTTCAACAGCAAATCGGAGATACTTAGCTCCAATACCCAGACCTGTTCTTAAGTAAATCCCTATCAGATATTCCATTATCTTTCTGTGCTGTTGCTGAAAAATATGAGGAAGTGGAGCATTCTGTTTCGAAACTATTTACCAGCAGTGAAGGCATGTTGAAAGATGCATTCTTTACTGCTTTCTGCAGCCCAAAACACTTGCATGGACAAAGACTCCTGAGCCTTTTTCTTCATTGATTCTTACCTACTCTTTTCTACCCTGGCATCTCATTCATATCTGCAATCCCTGTGTGTTGTTTCCAGGCTGCTTATTTCAGTGCCATCTGAAAGAAAGAAGTGTGCTCAAGTGCTTTGTGAAAGTAATGGGTCTGTGGTTGAAGCAGTGCTTTTAGCAGGAAGAGAATTAAAGGGAAGATGTTTTAAGAGAGTTTTATCTGCTCACATCACTCAAGTATTTGTTTTTAAATGGCAAAATGGGAGAGTTCAATCTTGCCAGTTAAACCTTGCAATGCTATGAGAAGATGAAAGCTGATAAAAGTTGGCCAGTACTACTGTGTCTCTGTCTTCAGTAAGAGGACAGTTTGTTTTACACTGTTATTGTATGGTATTATTACATATATAGCTTTCCACCCAAAACTCTAGCACCAGACAGTTATTGAGGCTTGGCACTGTAGGTGAATTTCTTATAAGGTTAAAATAAGAAAAATTTCAAATGTTGACTCGTAAATTTTGTGGGTATGCATGTGTGCACAACACAAAGCAGCATCCCATTTCTTAAAGATAGATAAATAAAAAAAATAAATATAATACTGGGTCTCCTGTTCATCTGTAGCTGACTTCTCAGCCTTTACACTAATTAACATGTTTTTTTAATCCACGTATCAAGAAGCTACACTGTGTGAAGCCATGACCTGAGATAGGCACTGTACTTTGTCATATTTCTGTTGGCACTGTTTAACGTACTGTGTCTTTTGTTTCAGGTTTGTAATAGTGTGTTTAACAGCTGGGATCAATTCAAAGATCACCTGGTGATACACACCGGTGACAAACCCAACCACTGCACCTTATGTGATTTGTGGTTTATGCAAGGCAGTGAGTTGAGGAGGCATCTCAAAGATATGCACAATATTTCAGAACGAATAGTGACAGAAGAGGTCCTTCCAGTGGAAGCCGTGAAAGCTGAACCAGTAACATCAATGACTATAATAGAACAAGTGGAGCAAGTCCATGTGCTACCCGTAATTCAGGTACAAGTGGATCCTGCACAGGTAACTGTGGAACAGATGCACCAGGATCTCATCCAGGACAATCAAGTGAAAGGCACACAGATGGATGAACTGCAGGAGCAGGTACAAATCAGTTACTTGGAAGTTGAGCACATTCAGACTGAGCAAGGGGCTGAAGTGCATGTGGAGCAGTTGCACGTCGAGCACGTAAATCAAATACAGATGGAAGAAGTACAGGCAGAACTTATGGATGGAACGGACCTTGAACAAGTAGGATATGGAAGTGTTGATCAAGGAGAAGCAGAAGAAAAGGAACATAATCAAGTAGATGATGCAGCTAAAGAAGATCATGAACAAGCTGAAGACTTGGAAACTCAACAACTGGTGGAAATGAATGAAAAGGTGGATGACTAGGACAAATAACAACACTGCAGGTTTAGGAATGAAACACCAAATTATTTTTGTTAACTTTTACATTGGTTTTTAAACCATCAGTGGTGATCTTTCCTTATATGCTGTCCTTAGGAAGCTGGACAAGTGGACCAAAATAAGCTTTCATGTACAACTAAACTTCTCTCTTGTGCGAAAAAATTTCCCTGTGCATGTATTACCATGGAACAGAAACTACCATGGACATGGACAGCTTTGTGGGGATTTTAATAAGGAATAGTTTGTATCATTGTCACACCATCCATGGGGATATATGCAAGAGTACCTTCACCTCTTTTCCTCTTGCAATAGAGGCGAACTCTTGTTAAAGATTTGTGGGGTGTCTGTGGCAAAAAAATCAGTAAACTCTGGTGGATTCTGTTGGAAGTGCCAGTTGGGTACCTGTGAATATTCGGATCAGACTGTTTGCTGTATCCTAACAATGGTCCCTGACTTCCAAGGTGGGGTAAAACATTGTTGCTGGAGGTCTCCGAGCACAAAAATCCTGTGCCTTTTCAATACTGACTGGTTAAATTTCCACAGAATTCCTAGAGTGTTCAAGAACGTAGTTCAGTAAAAGCCAATGTAGGTAATGTTATAGTGCTTTATACTTTTGCTTAAAATTGTCAGCTACTGATTTTTCTTCTTTGTTTTTTTTGGATTAAATTTAGAGACAGGACGAGGCTGAGGGATGAAACGGATTCCATGTGGAGGTAGCAGGACACTCTAAAGGACACTTTAAAACGGGATAAGCTCAGTATTATCTGTGGTAAACATAAGCAGAAAGAAAGCTACCTTTTATTTTCTAAATTGACATTTTTTGAAAATTAATATGTTTAAATATAAATATAGAGGTGACTTGTCTATATGGTATCAGGTTCCTAGGTTTTTGAAATTAAATTCTGACACTTGACACAAAGATATGCTAAATGTAAAGGTCAAAGCCATAGGTATGAGTGCTAAACTGTGGATCGAAAAGCAGGAATGTAAATAATTTAATCAATACTAGACAATAAAACAGTACCAGCCATGAAATGTTGCACTGGGGTAATGTTGTCTTGAGGAAGAGTGGCCTGGCAGAGTAGGACCTGGGGGTGTTGGTTGACAGCCGGCTAAACATGAGCCAGCAGTGGCCCAGATGGCCAAGAGGGCCAATGGCACCTTGGCCTGTGTCAGACACAGCGTGGCCGGCAGGAGCAGGGAGGTGATTGTGCCCCTGTGCTCAGCGCTGGTGAGGCTGCACCTCAAGTCTTGTGTTCAGGTTTGGGCCCTCACTACAAGGAAGGCACTGAGGGGTTAGAGTGCGTGCAGAGAAGGGCAACGAGGCTGGTGAGGGGGCTGGAGAATAAGCCCTACAAGGAGAGACTGAGGGAACTGGGGTTGTTTAGCTTAGAGAAGAGGAAGCTGAGGGGAGACCTCACCACTGTTTTACAGCTATCTGAAAGGAGGTTGTGACAGGGTGGGTGCTGGTCTCTTCTCGCAAGTGAGATGTTATAGGACAAGAGGGAATCGCCGCAAGTTGGACCAGAGGAGGTTTAGACTGGACATTAGGAAGAATTTCGTCCAGAAAGGTTGGTCAGGCATTGGAACTGTTGCCCAGGGAGGTGGTGGAGTCGCCATCCCTGGAGGGGTTTAGAAGAGAGGTGGACGAGTTCCTTAGGGACATGATTTAGTGGGGAGACAGGTACAGTTGGACCCAGTTATCTCGGAGGTCTCTTCCAACCTTATGGTTCTATTATTTGTTTCACCCAATAAATTGGGAACAACTGAGTGACTGGCAATTACAGTACCAGCTCACAGCGATAAGAAGCAATCTCATTTTTAATAAGGTTAATAGTTCCTTACTGTAAAGTTAGATTTGTTTAGAAAATAATTGCCTAGCTCTGTGTTCAAGGATGGTAGGGACTTCTAATTCTCAGTTGTTGCCTTGAGATTAGAGGTGTTCCACACTTCCAAAAAATTTTCATTTCAAAGCCTTAACTGAAAGGAGGAATTTTTGCAAGGAGGTTCCGTAATGCTCTTGGTACTCCTGTAGATCTTAGTTAAAATCAGGCTTTTCTATTCAGTCCAAATATTCTCCAAATGCAGAATTATTTACTGGGATTTGTGCTTTTGTTCAGTCTCGTTCAAAATGTTTCTTGTGTTTCATTGTAGCCTTTGAGAAACTTGCAAAAAAAACCATGGATCTCAATTAAAATGTCAAACAATTAATGTAACTTGCATTCTTTCTTACGATGCTTTGTGTTTTCCAAGATACAAGTAATATGTGATGAGATTCTGTGTGGAGGGAAGCGCATGGCCCAATGCTAACCATGAAAGTAAAAGCTGGCTTTTGTATTTATACCTGGCTTCTGTTAAGCAGCCCCTCTTTCAATAACACAGAGGGGACAGGCCTGCTTGTCTCACTGCGTAACTCTACTTTTTTAGGTGTTTGTGCATATAGAGACAAAGTCTGTGTCTGTGGAATTCATGGAACAATCTGGCTGTGTGTCTAACCAAAACTAACTTTTCCTTAATTAAAGTCCGATGTATGTTGAGCAGTTACTGGTTTTGGTAGCAGGGATGGGGTTTGGAAAGCACAGTTCGGCTATTTCTTTTTTCTGTTCATCTCCCCTTATCAACACCACTTCATTAATTTGGTAGGAAATGCTGCTCTGTTGTTGAACCCAGTGCTCCCCATCCAGATTCCCACTGAGCCTGGCTGGAAGCATGGTGGGACTATGAGCAATCCTCTCCTCAACCTTAGGAACAGGGCGAAAGCCTGTCCTCAAGTAGCAACTCTACTGGAGACACTTTCCCTTTGCAACATCTTCTTCCCTACAGTTTCCTTCCCAAGTGTCTGAAGCCCACATCGCTCCCACTGGTGGAGTCCCTCATGCCTCCTTAGTGCAGCAGCTAATACTAGGGGAGGAAAGATTGACAGGGCAGTTGGAAGATCTGACTAATCTCTGGAATGTCCACTCTAGCTTCCCCAAATGTCTGAAAAGACACACACACCTCTCTGGACTTCACGTTACCTATGCTCCATTGGAGTTCTTCCCTCCAAAGACGTACATCCTGCTGGTCCTAGAGCCCTGTGTTACACAGGTACTAGTCTGTAGCTTGCAGTGGGGCAGCACATGGGGTGAATGCTTGAATTTATGCCACATGAAACTAATCAGCTAAAGCAGTGGGGTTCAGGCGCTGAGACATGGAAAACTGGGAATGAACAAAAACCCATGAGGTATGTCTGGATATAAAACTGAGCATTAAACTGAGACTAAGGTTATAGGCAGCCTACTGGATGTGATATTCTATGGGAAGCCATAAGCTATTTTCTGGAAGTAGAGCAGGGAAGGGAAAGGGAGCTGCTCAACAGCTTGAGAAACACTGAGTTATTCAGGCCATACAAGAAAGCTGACCCGAAGTCCGTTTCCTCTCCTACGAGGATGAAATTACTGCCAGTCCTGTGGAAATGGTCACTAGAGGAGGACCGTGCAGGTTCTGCTTTGTTTCACCTGCCAGCAGGGGAGCTTCTGATTAGCTAATGCTGTAGAATATGGTACTTTCTTACAGAAATTCATTCTTTCCAATGAGAAAACATTTCTAACAGATGTTTAATTCGGTTGCTTATTTCTAAGGATTGAAGTATCTTCTATGGGGACAATCAGGAAAATGCAATGTGCAGTTGGGGGGTTTTTTGTTGTTGTATATGTTTCCAGCAACAACTTGTTTGCTGCTAACAATAATTTAAAGATGAAAGTAACTGGTTTATACTGAAAATACAAATAATTTGGCTGTTGCACAAACTGGAGCCCTTTCCTGACATACCTGCTCTCATCTAGCCCAGCTTCAAGAGCGTGCCCATGTTCACATCCTCCCCGTGGCTTTGCAAGAGGTGCTTCTGCCGTTCCCTGGCACTTTCTTCCTGCTGGGCTTTTCTCCTGACTGGAGCCTTGACTTTTCCAACTGTTCCTTTGAACGAGGGCTGGCAGCCTTTTGGGGAAACCATTTGCACCGGTAAACGCCTGGTGCTAGGAAGGGGTTACGCGGTAGCTGCTGAGGTGCAGGTCCCAAGCGTGGGGACAGGAAGACCTGGAGGGTATAAGAGGGGGGCGGAGGGTTGGGCTGACGGGGGCACAGCCGCGCGCCCTGCACTGCAGTGACCCCGCATCGCAGCACACCCCACACAGCCCGCACAACGGTGGAGCTGTCTGAGGTGGGGGCAAAGGCGGAGCGAGCCCGCACCACTGCCCCCCAAGCCTGCACCGCAGCCCGCAGTCCCCTCAGCCCCCGCTGCTCCACCTCATCCCACACCGCCACCGCCCACAGCCCGCACCGCAGGTGGCCGGAAGCCACGCAGCCTCCGTTTCAGTTCCCTCGGCACACACCACCACCAACCCGCGCCGCCCCCTGCGCCGTGCCCGTGAGCCCGCGCAGCCGCCCCTCCCGTTTCCTCCCGAGGCCGCGGGGGGTCGGGGCGGTCCCTAAGCCCGCTTCGCGCCACGGGGGGTCGGCAGAAGACGCGCAAATGGCGGCCGCTGCGCGGGAGGAAATGGCGGGCGGGGGCGGGGCCCGGGCCAGCGGGGCGGTAGCCGGGTGTGATCACAGGCAACTTTCGCGGTCTGCGGTACCGCCGGGCGGGTGCGGTGGGCGAGGAGACGGCCTATCCCTCAGCACCTGCCGGAGGGGCCTCCATGGCTCCGCAGCGCTGTGCCTTGGCGTGCGTGTGACCGCGCCGAGAGGAACGCAAGCTCCTGTCGTATTTCGAGCAACAGGCACATTTATTTCTGTTTTGGAGTCACCTTTCTCAATAACTCGTTTTCCTTGAGAAGACTCTCTGAGTTTTATGCTTCAGGAGAGAAAGTCTGGGAGCTGGAGAGCGTTTTCAGCTCCGCTACTGCCTGCTTGCGGAATTAGTCTGTCTCAGTGTAATAAAGTACTGAAAAAGAGAAAGACAAAAAAAGCTGTTTACCTACTTTACAGAACAGTCAGAGACCGAGCTTATTAATACTTACCAAGTGTCCTGAAAGAGGCTTCCTCGGTGTAATGACAGGTGTGACACCCATGCGTCCATGCCCACGTGTGTTCAGCTCCACCCCGGGCAACAGGGACAGAGCGGGTAGTGAGATGGGGTGGGTGGGCTTTGAGTGCTCCTGAAGCTCAGAGCCTTTTCAGAGACATGCATGTTCTATTTGATGCCTGCGTCGTGTGGTGGGGTGCTCTGAAGCCTGAAACCAAAATATTTTCAGCCTAAGAAATCCCACATTGTGTTTAACATACAGAATAAATGGCTAATTCTGTGGAAGGAGTCAGCACATGCTTCAGTGTTTTCTGGGTTGGGATGTTATTCCTTACTTAGTGTAATCTGTTCATATATCTTTAGAGTGGCTGGCACAGTTACTGTCATAGAATCGTAGAGTCATTAAGCTTGGAAAAATCCACCTAGTCCAACTGTCAGCCCAATACCACCTGTTAAACCATGTCCTGAAGCACCTCATCCACACATTTTTTGAGCACATCCCAGGATAGGGACTCCATCACTTCCCTGGCCAGCCTGTTCAATGGTTCAATGCTTCGCTACTCTTTCAGTAAAAAATTATTCCTAAAATACAATCTAAACCTCCCCTGGCACAGCCTGAGGACATTTCCTCTTGCCCTATCAGAGACATCAAATTCCTTGTGATGTCTCTGATGTAACAGGCAGTGTCACAAGAAATTTCAGGACTTTTCTGGTATTTCAGTTGATTCACACAAAATAGATTTGTTAGTGTCATCAGTGCACATGTTACAATGTGTTCAGATCATTCCCGACACAGTTCAAGGGGAGAACTGAAAACCTGTACCTAATTTTCAAGGAGAAAAGGATGTTTGCTTGTGCATGTGTGTGTAAAAATACTGAATTTTAAAAGTATCATTCTGTGAAAAAGGGTCCTAAATAACATATACAGTATTTTTTCTTGCACTAGGTAGTTTCTTTTAAAATATTTTCTCAGATCTAAAGCAGTTCCAGGGACTGAACAATCCCATGGCCGTAAATGAGCAAAGAATTTGATGTATTTTTCATAACCATTTAAGTGTTACCATCCATATTTTAGTGCCTTTAATTCAACTGATATTTCTTTTCTAAATAGTGCCTTATCCCACAAATAGATGCAAGGACCTCAAGATTTTAGTTGGTTCTGGATAGTCAGTCTGTTTGGGAATGGGAATTAAGAATTAAGATGTCTGGGTATTCTGCGTTTACTTTTCTTACAGTTACTTGCTTGGGATCTTTTGAGAGTATTGTTTTAAAAATTGCAGCTTTGGGGGTATTTAAGGCAATGCTGTCCTTAGCTTTGTCGTATGAAAATACCCAACATTATGTTGTAAACTAACTCAGGGCCGGTGCTATTGCAAATGTAATTAATTTACTACTATTCTAATCTAGTGATTCTGTTTTGAACGAAATTAAGCTGCACTGGAAAAGAATTGTTTGTTACTGTTGTAGTCACATTACGATAAACTGATGGATTAGTTGATGCTTTGCATGGGGGAAGCACAGCTGACATAATTGTAAGATATATGTTAAAAAGCTGCTCTTTTGAATATATATTTGGAGGTTTGGGGGGGGGGTTGCTCTTTTTTTTGGTGAAGTTACACTGGTGGGTTGGGAACATAACAAATAAGAGCACATGAATTTGAACCATACTGACAAGTGCTGGGATTAGCTCCTTAGAGCTGGAAACACCACACAACTTTTGCGTGATCAGTCTTTGCCTCCAGTGTTATTCTGGAGCCCTAGAAGTCAGGAGTGTTTGCTTCTCTTCCTGATTTATACGATGTGGCAGGAAATAAACTTCAACCTTTGAAACTCTTGACTAACACTGAGAAAACCTCCAGCATTGCTCTTACATATCCTTTGTGCATAGACAGCTCTCTTTTAGGACACTTGGCAAACAATAATAAGCTCAGTCTCTACCTGTTCCTGTAGAGTAGGTAAATAGCTGTTTTCTTCTTTTTTCTCGGTAATTTATTACAGTTTCACAGAGTAAACAATTCCACAAGCAGGCACTAGCAGAGTTGAAAACACTGTCCAACTCTCTGACTTTCTTTCCTGAAGCATAAAACTCAGAGAGTCTTCTTCTAATAGCAAGGAAAACAAGTTATTGAGAAAGGCAACTCCAAAATAGAAATCAATGTGTCTCTTGCTTGAAATATGACAGATTCTGCCTAATAGTAATAGTCACTTTATTATGTTTGTAAAATGAATACACATTTGCACACTTAGTACCCTGGAAAATTAATTGGAAAACATTAATATTTCCTAAGAAATTATACATTTCAGATAACATCTAGGGATGTTTCATTGCATAAGCTGAACCTCACTTTCCATCAGGTTGTGTACTGGTATTTTAAGCTGCAGAGAGACAGAAATTATACCAATCTAGAAATCCGCAATGAAATTGCTGTAAGTATGTCTGTGTTAGTGATAAATCTTGTTAATGCATCATGGAGACAGATCTGCTTGAAGAGGGTTAGTGGGATGCATTTTCTGCTGGTTGTCATGACAACTGTAAATCCACGCAGCTGTACAGCAGTGTATTAATCTGTGCAGTTTAATCCAGCTTCCAAATTAGATCATCAATACTGAGCTGATAGATAACAGTTGGCTTAAATGCTCTCCATTCCCTTCTCTTACAAAAGCACCCTGAGTCCGACCGATACACCTCAGTCTTCTAGGAGAGACACAGTGTTAAATTGTGGAGCAATTGTGGCTGTAATAGCAGCGTATGACTTGACTCAATGTCCTGAGACTGTTATTTTTTCAAGTGGTTATAATAAATCATTGTTCTCAGTCTAAATTTTATCATTTATGCTTTAGAGATTGTATCAAAAGTTTAAGGACTCTTTAGCCCCTCATTAGTATAATCTGGTTATTACATTGTGCAACAATGCATGCTGATTCTATCATGACTTTTAAAGCTTTTGTTGCAAAATGAGGAAGTATTTAATCTGGAGGAAGTTAGAAAATGTGAGGATTCCCTGTGAGGTGATTGGAGTGTGCTTGAAAACTCTGCTGGCACAAAACAATTCAGGAGAATGACTCCTGGTTTGAATTTATCCTCAGTTATAGATCCTTCATTTTTTATTTTCCAATTACTATATTATTATTTCCACAGTTTTTCCTGTAGGTTGCTGAGCTGTACTCATGAACTTCATTGTTTGTGAAGGCTTTCATGAAGTTAAGGCAACCATCCCAGTTCATGTGTACAGGGTGGCCTCTTTGAGATGCTGCATTTATGTAAATAACAGCAGCCCTCTCCTCTACAACAGTCCCATGTATAGTGCTGTTTTCTGACTCCTGCAGGATTGCACCGGCAGCTGTCTTCTCTGCCCTACTGGCCCGCTGTGAGTTGAGTTAATTACAGGCTGAGTGGGACGGAATTTAAACTACCCAAGTAGTTACAGAGGAAGAGTTCTCCAGTGCTTCTCATTTTCAGTTTCATTTTTATACAGGACAAAGATGTGTTGGTTGTTTTTTTCTTACTGCTTACAGGTCCCACAGAATCCTCATTTAGAAACTTGGTTTTGCAGAAGTCAAGTTGAAGTCTCTTATCAGCTCAAGTCTGGTCTGATAGTCAGAAGGTACAAAAATTACACCGGAGAGCTGAACCTGGGGCTCTGCTCTTAAATAAAGTTCCACTTCTCTGGCCAACCATGGCGTAATTGCACCAGAAGAAAGCTGATTGCCTACCAGCATCCACAAATGTAACATTTAAAATGAACAGTCGATGTTTAAATCCCAGTGGCCCATTTTCATTAGCTTTTCAACACTAAGGCAGGTTGTTCACTGGGTAACTGGTCTTCTGAAGTGGTGGATGAGGTAAGAGTGCAATATAGCCCCCCTGTCATCCAGGAGGAAGAAGTTAGAGACGTGCTGAGCCACTTGGATCCTCATAAGTCTATGGGGCCAGATGGAATCCATCCTGGGGTGATGAGAGGGCTGGCAGACAAGCTTGCTAAGCTGCTTTCCATCATTTATCAACAGTTCTGGCTCACTGGAGAGGTCCTGGATGACTGGAAGTTGGCCAATCCACCCATCCACAAGAAGGGTCGTAGGGATGATCCAGGTGATTACAGACCTGTCAGCCTGACTTCGTTCTAGGTGAAATGATGGAGTGGATAATCCTGGGTGCAATCATGCAGCACTTGCAGAATGACCAAGAGATCAGACCCAGCCAGCATGGCTTTAGAAGGGGCAGGTCCTGCCTGACCAACCTGATCTCCTTTTCTGACCGTGTGACTCGCCTGGTGGATGAGAGGAAGGCTGTGGATGTAGTGTTGCTGGACTTCAGCAAGGCCTTTGACACTGTCTCCCACAGCAGACTCCTGGAGAAGCTGCCAGCCTGTGGCTTGGATGGGAACACTCTGCACTGGGTTAGGAACTGGTTGGATGGCCGAGCCCAGAGAGTGATAGTAAACACCCAGTTGGTGGCCGGTCATTAGTGGTGTCCCCCAGGGATCGGTGTTGGGTCCAGTCCTGTTCAGTATCTTTATTGATGATCTGGGTGAGGGGATCAAATCCATCATTAGCAAGTTCGCAGACGATACCAAGCTGGGAGGAAGTGTGGATCTGCCAGAAGGTAGGAGGGCCCTACAGAGGGACCTTGACAGGCTGGAGGGATGAGCTGATTCCAACAGCGTGAGGTTTAACAAGTCCAAATGCCGAGTTCTACACTTTGGACACAACAACCCCATGCAGAGCTACAGGCTGGAGACAGAGTGGCTGGAGAGCAGTCAGGCGGAAAGGGACTTGGGAGTGCTGGTGGACAGGAAACTCAACATGAGCCAGCAGTGCGCTCAAGTGGCAAAGAAGGCCAATGGTATCTTGGCCTGTACCAGGAATAGTGTGACCAGCAGGCCTAGGGAAGTTATCATCCCCTTATACTCGGCACTGGTCAGGCCACACCTTAAGTGCTGTGTCCAGTTCTGGGCCCCTCAGTTTAGAAAAGATGTTGAGATGCTGGAGTGTGTCCAGAGGAGAGCAACGAGGATGGTGAAGGGGCTGGAGCACAAGCCCTATGAAGAGCGACTGAGGGACCTGGGGTTGTTTACCCTGAAGAAGAGGAGGCTCAGGGGAGATCTTATAGCTCTCTAAAACTACCTAAAAGGAGGTTGTCGTCAAGCAGGGGTTGGTCTCTTCTGTCAGGCGATCGGCGACAGAACAAGAGGACATGGTCTCAAGCTTCGTCAAGGGAAGTTTAGGCTTGATATTAGGAAAAAATTCTTTACTGAAAGGGTGATTGGTCATTGGAATGTGCTGCCCAGGGAGGTGGTGGAGTCACCGTCCCTGGAGGTGTTTAGAAGGAGACTGGATGAGGCACTTAGTGCCATGGTTTAGACAACGAGTAGGTGTTGGTGTTGGGTCATAGGTTGAACTCGATAATCTCAAAGGTCTTTTCCAGCCTTGTGATACTGTGAAGTGTTGCTTTTCCAAATGCAGTGAACCAAATATGAGGAGCAGGAGTGAACTTTAGGGAACAGTTTATATGCGTGCTGCCCCGGGCTGGTGATAAACTCTGGAAGTCATCTCTCTTACCCCACCTCTGCCCCCATTCCTGGGGTGCTCTCCCCAAGGCTCCAGAGGCTGCGTCTGTAGTCAGCTCTTCCCACAGTGTTTGCCCACACTGTGTTTGCTTCACCTGCAAAGCTTATGGAAGTCACTGATCTCATGCCCATGTTAATTTTATTAATTCATTAACAATTCATTATTAAATGTAAAAAATTTTTTATTGATTTTTATTTTGTTGGTCTTAAGGATAAGAAAACATTCTTGATGAAGTATTTGATTTAGATCTGTAGAGAGCAAAAAACCTTCTGCTATCAGCAAATCGTGTCAGCTCTTCCTGATGTTTTTTTGTCCTTGTAGTTTACAGCTTCGTAACACCAAAATGGTACATAGTTTTTGCAAACAGATTGTCCATCATTTTTCTCTCAGTATTCCTGCACCATATGGTGGAATCACCCGCTGGTTTTATAGCTGCATCCCTGGACTGGGAGTGGTGCCTGGAATGAGCTCAAGTGAGGGTCGGTCTCTGAATGCCCCCTTATGCCCATCACCCAGGTAGGTGCCTGAATCTATGAGGCCATGGGCCACTGTGTGCTGCAGCTAGGCTTGTGTTTGCTCTTCCAGCACCAGTATTAAAGACCATATAGGATCCAGTTCCATAGTTTCAGCAATTTACTCTTTTATATGTCAAAAAATGTAAGGTTATTGCTTCTGTGTCAGCGTTATTTCCTTTTGGATGCTGGTAGGCTGGGGAATGTCACAGTGCAGAGGCCTGAATTACAAATTTGCTTCGTTCTGACGTATTTGGAAACATTTATTCTTCAGGCAACTGTTTATCACCCAGTCAAAGTTCTAGTTCTCTTGCAAGACAGTATTTATCCATTTAGTTACTTTTTATATTTTCGAAGTGCTGGTATTCTTTATATTCTTGTGTTTGCATACATGTTTTTTTCTCCTAAATAATTGGTATTTGACATTTGGATATACCCTGAGACATATGCTGCTGTAACTGGTTGCTTCTACCCAACTTAAGTCTCAGAGGAAAGCAGAGGGTGGGAAGCAATGAGTTTGTGCAATGTTTTTTCTTAAATTCTGGTTTCTAGATTTGCAATTTAGGTTTTCCTTTCTAAGAAGGGGCAGAAGGGGAAAACACTTCTCATGCAATTGTTTTCATTCTCTGCTGGCAGCTCTGACATGAATTTCCAACATGTTTCAAGTCTCACTAGAGAATAGTTTGGGGAGCAAAAGTGAAAATAGTATTTCTGAGGTTCTAATGATCTGGGAGGTATAAATATTGATTTGGGAACACAACATCAGCTGCTGTTTCATAATTATATTTTTCCTTTTTGAGGGAGTGCAAGGATAGGGCAAGAGGTAACGGTTTTAAGCTGAAAGAGGGGGGACTTAGATTAGACATTAGGAAGAACTTCTTTACTGTGAGCATGGTGAGGCACTGGTACAAGTTGCCCAGAGAAGTAATGGATGCCCCAGTCCTGGAAGGCAAAGTTGGATGACTTATTGAGCAACCTGATCTAGTGTGAGGTGTCCTTGCCCATGTTTGATCTTTAAGGTCCCTTCCAACCCAGAGCATCCTGTGATTCTGTGATTTTAGTAGCTTCTCATAGGTGTTACCTGCATAAAGATCACCATTATGAAGACATTAATGTGCAAGATAGTAAGTGCTAATAGTGTGTGCGGGTTGTCTGGATAAAGAGCTGAGCTTCAGAGTGAACGGTCTCTGTTGTGCTTGCTTCTTGTTTAGGCCTCTACCGTACAGCTCTGTCCTCTCTTGAAAAGCACAGCCTCAGGATAAGCCAGGCAGCAAATCTCTTGAGAATTAGTACTTTCTCTCAGCAGTGCACAAGACTGTGTGAGCTACCAAAGATCATGCCATGGGGGCACAGGGATTTGAGTTTTCCAGAAATGGTTCAGAATGCTTTCTGCTCTCAGGCAGACCTGCCTGAAAAGCTGTGAGGCATTTACTGACAGCTCACCCCTTGTCCATAGCTTGTTTTTTTGTTGGTGCCTTGCACAACTGCAGCCCCACACTAAACACGAACATTGCAGACCTTTGTGACTTTGTGTACTGTACCCTTTTGCTTGGAAGGAATCAAATTCAGTGTAGGCTTCCTTCATTTGCGCTGCCAGAGTGAGGGGAGAGGGCAGCTGCACTCTTGTCCCTGGGGACTTATAATTGTGTTATCACTGGATCTGCATTTCTGCAGGTGCCATTTCTTGGGATGCACGTGGAGGGCTCCCCTGAGGCTGGGGACATTCAAAACATCTTGAAAAATGCTCAATTATAGCAGGATCAGATTCTAAAAAAAAAAAAAATCAAAGGAAAGCATTTTGGAAGTGGTGCTAATGTGAAGTGTCACGTCTTGTGCAGTGCATCAATGACTGATTTTTATCTTAATTTGAAGCATGATCAGCTCCATTTGGTGGAGGATATTTCTCTTGACAGCAGTTCAGTTGTAATTAACGTTGCCAACTTCTTGTCAACCATGAAGATTTTTTAAGTATTTTCTTTCAATGCCTTCTTGCTTATTCTTCCTTGGTTTGTTTGGGGGTTTTATGTTTTGTTTTGTTTTAATTTTTTTTCTGTCCCAGACCCCTTTTGGCTGCTTGATGCCACTTGAAACAGCTGATATCTTCCTAAAGAGGAACAAAAAGATGCATGTTTCCCTTCAGAATCAAAGTACTGGAGTATTTGTAAGAGCTGGTTTTGGCCTTTTTCCCAGATGCTGATTATATCATCCTCTTTGCAGCTCTTGGTCTCTGGTGACCCAGGATTTGATGACCTCCTGAGGACGTGTTTGGCAGAAAAATGGAAGCTTGAAGTTAAGAGATGCCTAGGAACTAGCCTTACACTTCATATGAAAATGTACTGAAGCAAACGATATTGAATATATAAGGGAATATAGATTGGAGTTGCCAAAAATTCTATACTCCTTGGTCAGAACAAACACATTATAACTGAGGTTTAATTCTTGCTAACATCACATTACTTAATTTGGGTATCTTGCACAGAGCTATCCCCATAAGCCCGATACCAAGAAACTATTTTTCTGCTTTTCGTCATGTGGAGGGGTGACAATCTGGTACATAAATTTTATGTATAAATTCCGATACAGGTCTGTATCACCCCTCTAGGAACTTGATTTATCAGTTCTTATGGATTTCAAGGCATGCCTGTAGGATAGCTGAGCAGTGATGGTACTGCACAGTGAAAGCCTACGTCTGAAACCCTTTAGGACAGGGATTCACCAAAGTCTGAGTAAGTGCTCCAGTCATGAGGCTACTTCATGGTATCGCCTTTCACCTATGTTCTGTTGGTTTTGTTTGTTTTGTTTAAACCATATGAAAGTTGTTATAGTCCATATGTGGAACAACTAGAGGTTCTTTAAAGTAACTGAATTATCTTTGTCAGCTCCACATAACCAACATATGAGGCAATTCAGAACATTTACAAAAAAATAAGAAACTGTCTTGGGACATGGTGTTCAGCTACTGTTATCAATGAAATTTAAAAGCAGAGCCAACATCTCACTCACTCGTAACAGAAATGTAGCCTACCTAACAGTTGTGTTGTTTCAGAAATGGTTTCCTTCAGAGAATAGCCTGTCTTGGCAGCTCACATGTTTTCTTTTTGGTTGTTTTTCCTCTGTTCAACCTCATCTGAGAACTTTGTACTAATAAAGTGTTTGCAAGGCTGGATGAATACATTAAACGATTTTGGACCTTGGTGGGTTGCAATGGGTTGCCCACAGTGACAGCAGTATTTAATTGGAAAGTGTTACAGCTGTTGGCTCTACAGTGTCTGGGAGTGAATGGGAGAAGCTGTACCCCCACTCCATGCTTTGCTGTCTTCAGGCAAGCGAGGAACAGGCACTGATGGTCTGTCAGGAGTGAAAAGACAGAGCTGATAGTGGCGAGTGCTTCCCTGGTCATCCAGCACCCATGTGACAAGAGGAATTCCAGCAACACCCAGTTCTCCACTGATTAGTGGTTTTCCGTAGATATCTCATGTGTGAGTCTGTGATGGCTATCTGCCTACGCACGCGTCTGTGTGATCAGTATACCATGAAATTTAGCTGAATTTGGGATGAGAAGGATGTCAAACGGAAATGTTGAATTCAGGGCTGTGGCACAGGGGGAAGAAAGCTGAGCCAGAGCCCTTGAGGTCACACACTTGCAGCTGACCCTGCTTTTGTTTCACTGGGTCCATTGAAAGATTGTGTTTCTGTGACGTGTGTTCATGCAATGAGAAAGGCTTCCTTCTGATGTTACTGGTCACATCACCTTAGAGATAAGAGTAAATATCTGCAAATGGGAGGAGAAATTGTGAGAAAACTCAGAGCCAGAGCTAGTTCTGGGGAACGCATTCAGCAAATGTGTCTGGGCTTTGAAGTCTTGTGGATTCAGGAACGACCTTGATGTTATGGCTGGGAGTCTACACAAGATGTGCTACAGAAGAGCTTGATTTCTGACTGCAACAGCCTGAAAATGAGAATGAATGCCTTGTGCATTTTGGAGTCTTTTTCTACCAGGGACCTGAGCTTCAGCTGGTGGATACTGAGGTGAGAATTAATTGCAAGACAGTTCCAGGGAAATCTGTCTTTCAGAAGTGCTTTGTGGAGAATCTCTAAATTTGGCAGCTTTAGTAGAGGGAGTTCACTTTTGGTTTTGTTCTCCGCTAGTTCTCCCAACAGTAAATACAGCACGGCATATGTAAGGGCTTTCAATACTGTCAACAGGTGCTGCCTCTCAAGGCCTCCAGGATTTTAAACGTGGCTTAGAATCAGATTCTGTTTGTATTTGTAGGCAAGTTTTACATCTTCTGCTACAATCTTCATATTGTAAGACATTTTGCTAACAGATGAATTGCAAAATGTGTTTCAGTACAAAAAGGATTTGGAGGTGCTCAAGAGATGCCTGTGTTTATCTGAATCTTGGAGTGCAAACATTGGGTCATCCAGTGAAATCATTGGAGGAAGGATGAAAAAAATGCCTCTATTTACATTATTTTTTCTGTCTTCCTTGAATTAGTATGTCAGAAATTAGAATAAAGAAATCTAATAATAGAATAATATAATAAAATAAAGAATAGAACAATAGAATAAAAAGTCTCTCACATAATAATAAAAAACCCCAAACATTGTTAGGACTGGAATTCTCAGATGGACTGAAGGAAGAGAACTCTGCTTCATCAGGCCATGAAATGTATTGTATTGACAAGTCTCCTTTACATGATGAGAAATTCCATGTTGGTAATAAAATGGAAAAGGTGAACAGATTCCATCTTCATCAGAAATGAAACTCCACTGTGTGCATCTCAGCCATCAAGCCAGCAACCTGGTTCCTCCAGCAATCTTTCCAGTTCAGTGCCCACAGCTTAGGAAACATTGCAGTCACTGTGGTAAATGAGTGTATCTCTGTCTTTTGAGTGGTTAGTGGTATCCCTAGGTTTGAAAATGAGAGAAAATAAAGGATGAAGTCTTTCTTCCATAAAGAGAAGATGTTTATTTGTGCCAGCCATACGATTTAGAGGTTATGAGAATAATCTCTTCCCTGTCCTATTGAGCTCTACATGTTGTCAACAGATTAAGTGGTGTGATTAGCTGGGTTTAAGTTCTAATTTTATGAAGACAGTGCAAGAGACATGCGTTTTCTTTCTTTCTCTCTCTCACCTAGTGCTGTGACACTGAGAAATGCTGCAGCCGTGGACATACAGAAGATGAAATAATGTTGATGAAGGTTCCATCAGAGATCAAACTTTGGACAAGCCAGAAGAACCTATTAATCTCTATGACAGAGGCTGAAAAGCTTAGTGCTGGCAAAGCAGGGGGTTCTATCTGAAGGCAGTGCTGACTCTGTTTGCATGTGGTACGTCATCAGGCAAAATTAAAGACGGTGTCGTGTCTACTCTGAGCTGCTTGCTGGAGAATCGCTTCCAATACGCCTCTCCAAGAGCTGATCATGAGTCTGCTTCCTGCGAGGTTTCAGGCTGTTAGTGGCACATGGTTTCTAGATGGAGGGTGCAGGAGATCAAACAAGTCAAAGCCACCTCTTAGCTGTAAATATTGCTATCTGTTACTGCAAATACTGCAACTCTTTGCGTGCCTTCATTTCCAGACCTGTTTTCTGCTGTGTCTCTGTAGTGATAAAATTACATAATGTCATTTATAAACTTCTGTGAAGAATAAAAGGGTTTGGTCTTGTTTTTATAGTTCTTTACTGTGATATTTTTAATAATCAGGATGATGGAAGGGTGCCCATCTCAAGAAAAGAGCTGCTGTAATGCTTTTGAGCTCAGGGATGATGAATCTGACATATGGGTATTTGGCTGTTTACTGCCAGAGGCTTTGGTTGTGTCCCGGCTGCCATCCTGTCCAGCACCTGAACAAGTCCCAACATTTGTCCTGAGAGAATGTGACCTTCTGGATCCCAATTGCCAGCTACACTTTACTAAGGTTTCAGGGCAACACTAAGCATCTCTCATCTCATTTCTTCTTGCTGGCCTTGTGTGTTAGCCTGTTCAGATTTCCCCAAACTCTTCCTCTTGTTCCCATTTTCCTCTATTCACGAAAGCTATCCTAGAAACCTAGCAAGTCATAACTTTATCCATGCAGTCATTTGAACTGCAAGTAACACTGTGCTGTGAGTTTTCTTTAATACAGAAATGTCATTATGGTTTTGAAGTCAGCTTTCTTTTTCTCAGTATGTTTTACTGCAAGCATATAATTTGATGTGCATACCACTTAAACAGCAGTTTCATTCTTAAGTGTCTTGACAAAACCCCCACCCAACAGATTTTCTAGTATAATTATAGTGATAAATGGAAAAAAATGTGGTTGTTCCCCACCAAATATCATCATTAAATTAGTACAGATTTTTATTGGAGTTTGACTCTCTACATTTTCTTTCTTTTTTTTCAAACACCGATTGTGAGCTAATACCCCTGATTATTTTGCTGGGGTTTTTTTTCCTGCTTTGCAAAGTAAAATGAAGGTAGTGGGTTTTGGCTTTCATTGAGTTGTGCTTAACTCAGACAGCTGCCTTTTCTTGTGTTGACAGAAGGTATTTAAAAAGGGGTAGAGCATTAAGCAAATCCAGGATAGATTAGTCAGTGAATGAAATGCTAGAATCAGTATATTGTCATCTGTTTAAAAATAGATTGCTATTTCGGAACTTTAGTCTAATAGGAACAGCTTATAAATGCTTCTGCGTGTCTCTATTCTCAGATGCATTTCTGGATTCTAACCTGAAATTCTGCAGATTTCTTCAAGGAGGAAACTGATGGGATGTGAGGAGCTGAAGTATCTTACCTATAGACTTCTGCGTAAACTTAGGATTTTGGATTGTGTGATGTGAACGGTGGTTCTGAAAGCACAGCCACCACTTAGCTGTCTGTACCAGGGGTAGTGGATGTTTGCAGGGAAGATTCTGGTTTAAAGATGTTCTAAAATTGGTTTACGCTGTGCTTGTGAATAGCTTGGCTTTTCATTTCATTAGTGAACCTACGCTTCTTGAAAGTATGGGATGCAGTCAGTATCATAGTATCATAGAGTTGGATTTAATTTCCATTTTGCAAGTTTGTCAAAATAAGGTCCCCAAACTTATACACTGAATGTGTTATTTTGTTAAAATGTTAATGAGTATCATCTGTCTTAGCTTTGGGATGTTTTGTGGTCTCCTGCATGGTAAATTTTACAATCTTTCGTATGGCATTTCAAATGCCACATGATATATATTTAGCAGTTAAAAAAATCCTTGGAGCAACAGTTGCTTTTCCATTGGATTTAATTAGAAAAATTAAATGGAAAGAACACTGGGTGCTTTCCTAATGCTGATGGATACTCAGATTTACACTATTCTTTTTTTTCTATGTAAGTCTTCAGTTTGACAAGTAGAATACTAATAGTAGTCTGTGATACAGGACAGATGCTCAACAAATCTCAATAAGATTAGCTAATGAAGTAAAATGCTAGCCAAACTTATTAACATTAATATTCGTTCAATTCAGGACAGCTTTTGCTGTTCAAATGTAATACAAAAAGCAGGATGATTTTAGGGGGTTGGGATATAGCAATTTTTTAGCATAAACCTGACTTTCAGTGGATCAGTAGAAAGCTATGTATTGCTCATACAGCTGAGGTTTTCCTCTTCTGTGCTTTCCTAGCCAGAGAAGTATTGGTCTGTGCCTTCCCTCAAGCCCTGGCAGCTTTCTCTGCCCTCAGGTCTTGGCTTCCCTGCTGATCCTTGCAGCAGGACAAGGCAGTTGCCTAAATATGCTGGGGTACAGGCTCCTTGGCACACACTATTGTATCTGGATACTTGGTTTGAGTGACGATATTATGAAATTTTCAGGGCTCCAGAACCACACAAGTTTAAGGGGAAAAAAAGCCTTATTTTAGTGGCATGCATGTCAAAGTATTTAGCTGCAATACTGAAGCTGAGTTTATGAACGAAGAGTAAAATCTAAAGTTTTGCTCTATCTTCTTTGAGTTAATATCTCTCACGTAGGATCCTTAATGTGCAACACAGCAGCTGAAGCTGAGAAAACGTTTCGATTTGCAGTAGGCTTGTCTTGCTTGCTGCCATTATGCTGTTTCTCTATACCTTCTCTGAAATACTCGTCCTAATTTCACTTTTGTTCTCATTCCAGTGGAAGGGGAGTATTTAATGAGCAACATTTCTTTGATATGCAGACATTAGTAACTTATGACCTGTAGAATGTCAAGTAAGATCAGATGGCTTCCTGCTAAGCTTCTTGTTGAGTCTGGAAGATTTACTATGCATTAAGCAGTTTTCAGAGGTGAGGTAAAGCTTCAGCAATTCTGGCAAGCTTGTGCTTATTCCCCTGCATGGCTCTGTGCCTGCAAAGGTTGGGGAGGATGTACGGGTGGCAGACCTGGTAGCAGGGCACTGCCTGCACAAAGGTTTCTCAATACATGGTATATGGACACAGCTTTCGAGGCCAGAGCTGGTGTGAGGAGTGGGTGGTCTGTGTGGTGAGAGGACCACGTCCGTTGGAGAAGGCGGCATGCGCATGTGTCACTACAGAAATACGACTGGGATTGCTTTCCATTTCCATGTTATTTTCTGGTGGGTGCAGGAGATTTCCTTTCTAGTTGCCAGTTAGATAAAAAGTACAAATACGTGTCTTTTTCTCTAGATCTTTTTCTCTAAATGTTCTATAAGTTCTCAGTACTGCAGTCACTTTGTGACATTTAGAGACGGCAAGGAGAGAACAGTTGCAATGACACTTTCAGGTAATAGCTTTTCAGTGTTTGTAAAACCAAGCAGAGAGTTGTTATGGCATTGCTCTGTTTCTCTATGGCTCCTGCTGCTTTTATGTGGGTATTGTATGTCTACATCGACGCTTCCTTTTATTCAGGCTCAGCAATATAATTGCTGTAGTGCAGTGGTTTGTTAATGCCAATTCAGGATTAGACTTGAGTGTCTCAGACATTACTCTGGAAAACTGGAAAGGCCAGGCTCTATAAAGTACATTTCAATGTCCAATGCAGGATTTATATCTGTCCAAATACCTCCCTGGAGAATAATAGCAATGGCTTATCTTCTGCCCAGATCCATGTAAAATTCAGCTTGTGAATGCTTCACCTTTTACTACTCATTACTTTTGAGGAATGCATATATACTGATGCAACTAAATTTGATTATAAGAGGCAACCAGAGTTATTAATATTTTCTAGAACCCATCTAATAGATAAGCAGGGAATAGTGAGAGAGAACTCTGTTAGACAACATAAACTAGCACATTTTCTATTTTCCTTTGTATAGAAACACATTTTAGGTTTCTCTTCCCTGAAAATAGTGGTAAGACAATTTTTATTGAAAGCCATCTGCTTAGCAATGCATATCTACTTAAATATACAGTAATTTTCTTGAAATTGGACTGATTTCGGTAGGACTCAAAGTATTGCTTGCTTCTTGGTTCTTGTACTATAGCTTGCTTTTTCTAGAGAATTTATTTTATTTTCAGTTGAAAGCCTGTGAGTGAAATTAATTTTGTGAAGTATTTGAATTAGATATAAATTTTGTCCTGCTATTTAAAAGGCTAATAAAGACTTTGTTGCATCTCTTTTGCCTCAGAACACATGTTCAATGGGAACTGTTTTTACCTTGGAAGGACAATTCCATGGCAAATTGACCAATTTTCATTATTTCTTGGGTAAGGAAATAAGAGACAGGCCAGGTTAAAGTTTTGAGAGGGTAAATTTTATTTCAAAGTACAGTCTTTCTTCAAATTAATCTCCCTCATATATTTCAAAGACCTGGGAAATCAATGGGTTCTACTAATAAATTCTTTTTTTCGTCTTTGCTTTTAATGTGAGTTTCTGTTCGATTCAAAGACTAATTAATGCTCTCTATAGCTGTTGTTATTATGCAATGTGGGGAAGGGATGAAAGGCATTTTTTTATCTCCATATTTTAATTCCTACTTCACAAGTCTGAATGTATTAGCTTTGTGTTATATTGATTGTTTTGCATTTATTTTATTTTCAATACACCCATGCAGTCTGCAGACTGCAGATTTGATGTTGGGCTCTACTAGCCGCACTGTGCTCAACCTTTGTTGGGGTCAGCTCGGGTAGTACTGGAGGTTACCCCTCAATGCTGAGGGCTCTGTGCAGCCTGTCTGCCTTGGTGCCCTTATCCAAGAGCTTTTTCCAGCCCATCAGCAGATAGCACCTGGGGAGGTGGAAAGGTGAGTCTGTGCTGCACCCTGCTACCAGCATCGCATGAACTGCCTATCAGTAGCCCTGCAGGACTCCTCTGAGCGACTCCTGTCCTGCAGTGCTGGTACAGGATGAGTGCGCTTGTGCCAGCCCAGCCTAGTGGTCCACCTGCTGGGCAGCTCTCTGTGAGCCAGGTGGTAGCACTCCCTGGACACAACTAGTGACTACCTATGAGAGAGCATGGTGAGATCTTTTAGTGGACAATCACAGATTAGGGCACACCTGGGTCTTTTTACTCTATTTCTTCTCTCTGCTCTTGGTGAGAAGGAAGTAGAACTAAATGTGAGAGCTCACTTGGATCTATAATATTCCGCCACAATGACCTGTGCTGAACGGTGCTCCTGATGCTGCCGCTTGTCTCTGATTAGCAGCTCTAGGACCAGGCTGGTCAAGTAAGAACTTTGAGTGAGAGTTCAGGTTCCATCACAGAAATATCCGTCTTTGTCATTAGAGGTCCTTCCCAGAATGAATGTGGGATCAATCCAAAAGATGAGGATTTTAGTCTTTCTCATGAGGATGAGGGGGGCATTTGATCAGGCCTGTGTTCTGCTTCAGTACGCAGGGCTGAGGCTTATTAAACTTATAAAAAGTTGCAAATCTGTTTTCTCTTAGTTACAATTGCAGAATAACTTGTGGGTTAGAGGTAGCGTGAGGGGGTTTGTTTGAGGTTTTTTTCCTTTCTACACCGTAATTTCTTATTTTCTTGGTTTGGCATCAGCACGTACAGTAGGCCTTTCGTTGTGATGAAGGAGTCAGTACAATGCAACCATTTGTTACCTCCTTCTGCTTCCCCTCTCGGTGCTGTGGCCATCAACTGAGGTGTTGCATGGAAGCCATTGAAAGCATTTGTGTTCTGTTTCACCAAGTAATGTGCTGCAGGTAAAAATAGAGGCCCTTATCTTCAATATTTTTTTTTTGTTAGCTTTCTCTTTCAGTTGGTCGGCTGGAAGGCAGTCTTGAATCTGTGGTCTGCGATGTGAGTAGGGGACAGCAGAGTGTTTTGACTTTCCTGCTCTACTCTGCACTGGTGAGGCCCCACCTTGAATATTGCTTTCAGTTTTGGGTGCCACAATATAAAAAGGACATCAAGCTGCTAGGGAGTGTCCAGAGGAGGCCACAAAGCTCGTGAAAGGTCTAGAGGATAGATCATATGAGGAGAGGCTGAAGTCACTTGGTCTGTTCAGCCTGAAGAAGAGGAGACTGAGACGAGACCTCATAGCTATCTACAGCTTCCTCACAAGGGAAGGAGGAGGAGCAGGCGCTGATCTCTTCTTGCTGGTGACCAACGATAGGACTCAAGGGAATGGCAGGAAGATGTGTCAGGGGAGGTTTCAGTTGGATATTAGGAAGAGGTTCCTCACCCAGCAGGTGGGGGAGCACTGGAAGAGCTCCCCAGGGAAGCAGTCACGGCACTGAGTCTGACAGCATTCAAGGAGCATTTGGACAATGCCCTCAGTCACAGGGTGTGAATGTTGGGGTTCTCCTGTGCAGGGACAGGAGGTGGACTCGATGATCCTTGTGGGTCTCTTCCATCACAGGTGGTTCTATGATTCTACAGTTTGGCTCTGCTTGATGTGCTGGCACTGCTTGCCACAGGTGACTGGAGTTACTCTGTGTCTGCACGTTATTGTGTGGCAGCATGGGGAGGTTTGTGGAAGAGGTGAAGATACCCGCTCTCTTGATGCTGTGTCAGAACATCAGAAGACCTGCTGTTACAGTGGGACCCGTATGGAGTCACTTGCATGTTGGTACCATTGTCCCTTGTTACAACATAAAATGCACTAAATGAAGTGATGGAAGGAGTAAGTGCTGTGACTCACCACAAGGCGTGTTATGGTCATTCTCACACAATATTGTGGCATAGATCTTGGATTAAACAAACAGACTTTCATGTAACTGAAAAAGTAAACAGTCTTTATGCATAGGCTGCTGTACAGGGCCTGTCTCCCATTTCACTGTCCTAAACAACTCTTATTTCCATCTGGTGCAACACTCACGTTTTTGTACTTGCATCGTTGTAGACGTGTGTACAGTGCTGTTTTATATTGCCTTGGCCAGGGCTGCTGCGTATCTTAATATTCGATGTGTGGAAAAAACAATGTGGCTTAGGCAATGATATTTATAAGGTTAATGATACTGATCATGTCTGGTTTTCATCAAACCATAACTGGCAAACTCAATGCTGTGCTAACTAACAGTAGTAATTCTGGGATGTGCTGAAATGGGCGGTATGTGGGCCCAGGCAGAGAAAGCAAGCTGTTTCTGGAGGCTGTCCATGGTCAATGCACTGTTCCTGTTTCCTCCTACCTGGGCTGGGAACACACAGGTCTGCTTTCAGCTTGTAACTGTGCTTTGGATCTTTTTTTAACAACTATTATGAAGCTCTGGGTGTGTATTTTATACAGTCACTCTGTTTTCTGGCATTCACAGCTTCTTGCTCAAATCCAGAAAATGTGCTCAAGGTGAAACTTCAGCAAATATTGATTTCCGTGGCTGCCATTCACTGAACCAGTACTACTTGAGCAAAAGTAGAGAAGTGGAGCTATTACTTTCCCTCTGTCAGTGAACGCAGTGTGTGGCTGCACAAGAGGCCTTTGTGTCATGTTTGGTACAGGTCTTATGAACTGTTCTGCTGGGCTGTCATCTGTTATAAAAGGATAGGTTTTCTCAACATAGCAGTACAGGAGGCTGTTGGTATTTGCTTGTGATAACTGAATTTCCAAAGCTATGGTTAGAAAAAAAGGTCAATATTTTTCTTGCAGATGACTTAAAAAAAATCCCAGCTACTTTAAATTCCATTTCATTCCACAGTTGGCTTGCGATGTGCATCATGTACTAAGCAAAAGACAAGCTGTTCTTCAAGGGAAGTCAAACAAATCAAGCTGATCCCCTATCCTAGGGAAATACTTCCAAAATCCTGCTTTCCTCAGGCTAGACAGCACAGGGGCAGAAAAGATACCTCTGGTGAATGTTTTGCAATATCCAGTGACATCCTCATAAAAAACCCTCTCAGGATTTGAGCAGTAGGAGACCATCCAGTGTGAATTCTTTCATATCCACTGGAATAGGAGCTGCAGCAGTTTTAGCACACAAGGCTGAATAGGTTTTTTGCCTCTCCAAAACAGAGGCTTAATAAAAGAGATCAATTTGCAAGACACAGTGCTTGGAGACCTGGTCTAGCTGCCTTTGTGTTTTTCCATGTGCTCCGTTAAAACCAGGTCACTTCTACACACCTGCCAAGATAGGATTTTTAGGAAGCAAAGTCTGTACATCCAGTGATCTTTTTTTTTTTTTTTCATTTGATCCTTTTTCTTTCATTCTAAATTTCCTTAGAGCTGTGATGCAGAGTTTAAACTGAGGCTGCAGCTGTAGCCTGAGGTTATTTAGCACTTCTTGGAATCGGACCAGAATGTCAGTATCTGCAAACATTCAAAGGTTAAAGAGGAGTGTTGGGCTTGCACAAGGACTGATACATCTATTCACCTATTGATACATCTGTTCACTCAGTCTTGTGTTCTTTCTGTACTGGTTTTTTTTTCCTTCTTTATTTTGTTTTTTAAAGTAATAATTTACACAGATATATTCTGTTTTTTCAGGTCACCTGTCAATCAGACTAAAGAAAACAAAATCATTGTCCGTTATATTTGGATGACTTCTAATTTCCTTGTTTCTCTCTTCTCTCTTAGAATTATTTTCTTTCACAGTCAGTGCCCTTTTGTATAGTATCAGGGTGGATTTAACTGGTTCAGATTACAGGAAGGAATGTAGGCCATGAATAGATGGTATATATTCTGCTAACACCAGGAATACTGAAATAGCTCATCTTAAAAGACAGGGGAAACCGAGCCAGTTGGCCGAGTGCCAGGAGATTGCAGGGTTGACAATTAGTGGCAATCCTGAAAGGGAGATTAATGGTGTCTGTGCTCTAAAAAAGAGCACGTTGAGCCCAAGGAGAAACTCGACCAGGACAGATTCTGGAAGCCCCATGTGCTATTGCCTTAATGTAGTGTTGCCTTTCTCTTGACACCCCTGTCGCTGCTAGATCCTGGCATCCCTGTGTAGTGTGTTTGCCTCTGGGATACTGAACCTTCAGACAGACTGGGCTGGGTGCCTTCTCTGCCTCTACTGAATGTATTCAGGAGAGAATGGTCTAGGTGCATTTGAAGCAAATCCTTCTTATGCAGTTGACCCTTTCTGTACAGCCAGTTAACTGCAAAGGCTCTGATTATTTTTTAGAAGATGGTCTTTAACTAGGTGACTTCTGAATAGGCTGGCATTCATAAAACTCCAGAGTATCCTGGTTTGCTTTGAGTGTTTTCCCTGCCTGCCACTAGTAGTAATTTTATATTTCTCCTTCTGCAAGAGCAGAATTGTCCACACCTGCCACTCGGGAGTGCTCAGGGTACAGCCGTAAGATACAGATGTTCTTTGGGAAGGTGATGAGGATGTCACTGCACATCCAAAGATATTTAATTAAATAAGACTTTGTATCTTGTACATGACACCTCTGATATTGTTCATGGAGTTTTCCAAATGTTTTGTATGGACCACCTGAGCTGTTGTGGTTTTCCACAAGATCAAACAGCAGAATGGAAAAAGAGTTCAGCCTCTCTAATATCCAAATCATTGTGGACAAGTGGCTTCCAAAAGCACTGATCTGCCAGAGTGCTGTCCACTACTAAAACTCTGAAGTAGAGTTGAGTTTCATATAACAAGTATTTTTGTTACCTTAAAATACTCTTAAAATTGTGATATGAAGCAGATTACAACAGAAAACAACTATGGGACAGAATTTGGGCAATCCTGCTGGAAATTGTCCTTTACCCAAATGTTTCAAGAGAACAAACAAAGAACGTAATGTTTCAGTTTAGGTCAGGTTTTGGTTTGCTTGAGGAGGGGTTGTCCTTCCACACAGATTTTTTTTTCTTCTTTGATACCAAATAATAAGTTAGAGAGAACATATGGTGCTAAGTGAGGCTGGTGTGATGGAAGGATACTGAAGATTTTGTTGAGTTGCCACTTGATCTCTCCCCTACTAAAAATTTCAGAATTTGGCCAATAGTTGTTGCACATATATAGTATTTGTCAGTGGTTTGACTCTGTTTAGATACAGACAATAACATATGATTATTTATTATTATTTTATACTTTTTCTGTAAACCGTAAAGAACGGCACTTTTCCTCAAACAAGAGTAAAACAAAAGAGTGGCAAGGGTTCAAAGATGTCGTTGTAATGCATTCTCTCTGCATTACAATTATAAGCCGTGTCAGCCGTAAGTCTGCAGCATGTACAGTAAGAACATCCCTGGCTCAGAGAAGTGACAGGGGGAAGTGATGGACCCTCCTTTACCCTGAGGCCGGAGAGAAGCCAGGCTCTCTGCATTTCCCAGGGCAGAACTGTCTGTGATGTGGCCACAGCACAGAGAGGTGAAGCAACTTGCAAAACCACTCGCATGTGTTTGAGGGCAAGGAGCAGCTTCCCAGAGGCTGAGCTGTTGCCTTGGCCTCTTTGTGGAACCAGCCGAGTGCTTATGTGCTACTCCAACTCCCATTTAATGCAATCTTCACCAGCTGCCCTTTCTTTGCCCTTAGATGGTGCCTGGAACACGCGGGAGATGGGGTTTAAGAGGGCAGATCCACCTGGCCCTGTCACCTGCTCATTTCTAGTGCAGCACCTTAGGTGACTGCCTACCTTCTCTAAGCTCCCAGCATTGAGTTACTGGTCTAATTCTCTCCCTCTCAGTCTGGTGAATCTGTACATGATGGCAGCAAGGCGTCGCCCGCTTTCATCAGTCGGGCAGAGCTGCGGGCTGAGACCACGAGAGGTGAGCATTGCCACCGCCGGCACTATCGCAGAGCTATCCTGCCCAGCTCACTGCCCTCAGGCACGCAGCTGCATGATCAGCAGTTGCTGATAGACTCTTAGTCTTAAAGGTTAAAGAAAGGTAAAGAATAAAAACATTGTGTCCTGCCTTAAAGGTAAGTGATTGCCTGTGTGTTTGGAACAAGGGCTTTGTCCGTGCTGGCACACAGACAGAGTTAAATTTGTGAAATGGTATGTGGTGTGCTGTCATTTAGCGAAGCGTATGGCTGTTATGTAAAGGTTTTAATGACTTTCTTCATCTGTCTGCTTAGGAACACCATGCGTCTGGCAAAATTTTGAGAAGGCTCAAGGCGTTAAAGAAAGCTCATCTAAATAAAGGAGGGTTAACGTGACATTGCAGTTACTTAATCCTGTATTGTCCTGCCATGTGACTGCAGGGATACAGCAGCGCTTCATTTGCCTGGTGCACAGATTATGCTTTTCCTGTCTTCTTCCAGGATCAGTTGCTTTGCTAAACCTGCCATGGGAAGGAAACAGAGAGGCAGCAAACTTTTTACAGCAAGGCTTCAAGGCACAGTGACGTTTTCAAGGCTCAGTGACAGGCTTGCAAACTGAAGAATGAATCAAAGGCAAACCCTACATCCAGCTCTTTGACCAGCACCAGAACCAGGAAGAACTGCACTCTTAAGGTCAGCTATTCAAAATGAACTGAAAGCATCTGGATTTATTCAGAGTACTTAATTAGCTATTTGTTTGACCTCTGTCTATCAAATTAGTTTTCAAAGCAGCAAGCTATAGCCTGAAAATTTGTGTCAAATGTTTTACGTGTGTCAAATGTGCTGCGTAGACAGTGAGGAACTCACTGCTTTCTTGCTCAAAGTTTACAGTTTTAATTGCAAAGCTGCTTTTACCGTGTAGATGAAGAACCTAACTCATTGAGTCGGTGAGAGATGGACATAAACAGCTTTTGGTTTTATCTCTGATTTTGAACAAAACTGCAATATGTAGATGTGCAGGAATTTCCAAACTAATCCTTGGACTTTCAGTAAGCTGCTTTTTTGTGCTATGTTTGTCACAGTGTCCATTATGCACAAGACTGCATATTCATACAGAATTATTTCATTTGTACTCCTTATGGGGACATCTTGTTAAATGGGGAAGTGATTACCCTATAGACTATGACAACAGGATATGTGAATGGAGGAAGTTTTGGGAAACACCGCCATTCCAGGTGGAATCGTGATGACAGCGGAGAAGACGATGGGCACCTGGAGTGCTATGGAGAAGGTGAAGAGGGCGGGCAGCACAGGCTGACCCCATTTGAGAAACTAATGCAAGATATGTCCCAGAATGAAAAAGTGGTGAAAGAATTAACCTTGGGAAAGAGAATTGGCTTTTATCGAGTCAGAGGAGAAATAGGAAGTGGGAATTTCTCGCAAGTGAAGCTTGGAATTCATTCCCTAACCAAAGGTAGGCACCACTGTGTGGGTCACCTGTGTGCTCAGTGCCCTACTTCTGTACGTATACAAATGGACCTCTTTGGGAAGAAAGATGCGGTCTGTACCTTAAATACACATGTAGTTTCTATGTGTCTTTTTTTTTAGTGAATCTATAGGCATAGTCACAGAAAAATCTGTAGGTTTGGATTAGGCTTTAAAGGAATCAGAAACATTTTCTCTAGATGGCAGCTACTACAAGAAAAATTCGTTTCTGCACTTCATGTATTTACCACATCTCATCCCATGGCTCAGACACCCCACCCTATGAAGCACGATGTTGCGCCTCCCCTCCTACAACTCGTCCTGTCTGTCTGCCCCCTTCCCTGCCCCAGCTCTTGGCTGCAGGGCTGTGACTGGGCATGCTGCTGCCCACAGCCAGAGTTGGCAAGGCTTCCTTTGGTTTATGGCATATTTTACTGGTATGGATGAAGCTTTTATTTGGTGACTGTAGTTCTGGTAAGAAATTTTATGTCTGCTTTACAGGTTCATTTGCAGGTAATTTCTTACTGTAAAAAGTTGGGGCAGGGCTATAGGTGTGGGCTGAGCAGGTGCAGGGAAAAGGGCTCTGGTGCAGCCAAGCCAGGGGCTGTGTTGAACTGTCAACTGGGGTTTTTTAAGTACAGAAAAGCACCCTACATGCTGCTTCTAGGAAGAACTAGAAAGGTGAGGTAACTGCAGCAAACACTGCAGTTATAGGTACAGCTAAGGACTTGTCTTCATCTGTTCTGGTTCTTCTTCTGCCTGTGACAGAGTGACAATAAGAGAAACTGTTCTTATTTTCCCTCGGAGATGTTTCCCCACATCTTTGTACACCTCTGTCTTCTGTTTCTTTTTCTCGTAGTCTTCCCTTTCCACTTTGATTGACTCACCCTCTCTGCATGGTCCTACAGGTGAGAGAATGAGATATGGCCCAAAGCCTTCACACTGTATTCTCTTTTGTTATTTCCTCTGACCACCTCTTTCTGTCCAGACTGCAAAGGTGTGAAAACTCATGTTTACCCCTTGTATGAAGTGGTTGTTGCACTGGGGAACTGATGGTATTCGTTTTTTGACAAATTTAAGTCTGCCTGTGCCTAAGGGTGGCTTTAACTGAGTGTGGATTTTGGGGGGTTTGCTTGTTCCAGAAAAGCATCTGTTCTACTCGGCCCACAGCAAGTTGTTTACTCTTCTGTTCTGTGATTTTTTTTTCTCAGAAAACTATCTTGTGCTTTCTGTTGGAGGAAATGCTGATCCTGTACTGAGAATAGGAGGAATGCTAATGAAATAAAGTTATAAATTTCATCTGGCTGAACCTTTTAACTATTGAACTTACTTGGGAGACAGGTTGCTTTAGCATTTGAATGGAGCTGATTAAAAAATGTTCAACTTCAGTGAACACAGTTAAGTTTGGACAAACTAAATACCAAAATCATAATTTTTTTCATGAAAATGTTCTTTTTCACCAGAAATCTCTCAAATTATATTTCCTAGCCTTGTTAGTAGCTTCTTTGGTTAACATGTTCACTGGGCAAGGGTTTCATTTTTTGATGACAGTTTGCAACTGTCATGAGGAAGGAAAGGTGAAGTATAAACACCTTCTGACTCATCTCTGCCTGAAAGGTTATCAGTCCTCGTAAAATAGAGTACGTGGACTGGAGACCCGGAAAATGCACACATGTGCATATGCATACATACACACACCCCCCACGCACAAAGAGGATTCTGTTTTTTCCTGTTCCATTGGTAATGAAGTGATGTTCCTACACAGTGCTAATGAGTACATCCTTTTTTTCCTGATTACGTAAATACAAAGGCTTCATTATTGATGCTACTTGGATCTTTGTGGTAGGGGGAGGTGTGTGTGTTGAGGAGCTGTTCAGCTCTTCAGTTATCGTCATATTGTGAAGTTCCAAGTATGGTCTTTCTCCTGACATGTGACTCTATATTAAAAAAGGAGACTATTTTGTTCTTTACTAAGATAGACTTCTGTAACAATTAGGTGTGTGTGCTGTTCTGTAGCAGCAGGACAGATGAAAAGTTTTCTAGAGGGACCAAGGACAAAACTGCAGGATCATATGGGTTGAAGGACCTTGTTTCTCTCACAAGGGCTGTCGTGGTTGCGTAGAGGATGCAGGAATACCTTTAGTGCTTCCATGTGTATATGGGTATTGGGTTATTCAGGAGCATTGTCTGCTTTATTAACCTGAATTTTGGCAGAGATTTTCTCCAGAGACCTGTGGAGTTGCTTGCAAAGGACTGTAAGGTTCCTAAGCTCTGTGTAAGCTTTATTTTACTTACCCTACAGCTGACAGATGTCGTATGAGAGCACAGCTAAATAGAGGACAAGTAGGAACATCCAAAACTTACAGCTAGTAGAAAGGCAGTCCAATGTGAAACATCAGCTGCAAAGGCAGGAATGTCCAGACACCTACTTTTCCTTTTTTAAAAGCAATTTTAACTTGTTTCTGTTTGTATTTTCCTTTTGCCATGATATCACACAGTACTTCTTCCTAAAACGATTTCTCAACCTTTTCCCTAACTTCTTTTTAGATTTCAGCTACCTCTTTCCAAACCTCACGATACACTGTGTACAGTAAGTCTGTTGCTGCTCACCTTTAGTATTTTGGTTAATACACTGCTAAAAATGTCCTTCGGTTCAGCAGTACAACCAAGCAAAGGTAATAGAGGGTTTAAAACCAAGCATTCTTTGGAAGCAGAGGGAACAAGTTTAAAAAAGAAAAGGAGGATGTCAGGTTTTTCACACTGTAGGTGGGCTGGATTTCTTTGCATATCATGCATATGCATCTGTAGCGATGTAGATTTAAAGGAGCTGGCTCCTGATTTGTGGTGGTATGTGAACAGGATCAGGCCTTTCAGTTCTAAACTTTTTTTTTTTCCTTTTCCTTTTAAAACTATGCAGGAAAACTGACCAAGAGGAAAAGTAAATTTCCAGCAAAAGCAAAGGGAAGGAATTTAAACTAGAAGTTATTTTTTTTAAGGCCCAAATGTACAAATGCGATACTCCTCTCACTCTTCTTTAGAGCAACAAGTAAAAAATAATGACTTCTGTTTTTTTTAATTTACTCCCCTGTCTTTTTCTTTCTGAAAGAGTCGATAAAAGTGATTAGTTGTTAAGAAATCTGTGAATGTTTGACTAGGATATTCTTGGGGAAAAAACTTATTCCCAGGAACAGACAGTTGTTTTTATTTCCATGATCCAGTTTACTTTTGCTGTCCTGATGAGTTACACAAAGCCACTGTGAACCAGGCGTAACCAAATCCTTCAAACACCATCTGCATTCAATAGAGCAAAGACAAAAGCCATAACCTACCAATTAACACAGAAACTTAAGGGTGGTTGTGACTGACCTATTAATACTGTTTCGAGCTACCCCAGCAATGCGGGGCAGCTGCAGATGTGTGTCTGTGTTTTGTGGCCCTTGGTTTCACTTCAGATACGCTCCAGAAACATGTAAAACTTAGCAGCTTTGTATTACCAGGACACTGTAAGACAGCTAGGTTTGCTGTCTTACAGGATCCCTGCAACTTATTCTACTCCACTGTTTTTTTCCCTTGCTCAGAATAAAATGTCTGTGACATGGATTTAGGACCCATTGTGGCATACAGAGATAAAAATGTACTTTTCCTGTATTCTGTACGTTACCAAGAACTGCTCATGCATGAACACATTGGAAGAAGTGGCACAGCTGTCCTGAGAAAGACAAACCTCTGCAACACGTATTTTGGTAACTGAGAATTTGTGGAGGTGGGCGATAAGAAGTTAGGGAAGAATTGTCCAAGTTGTACCAACTTAAGAACACCCCTCCACTGTAAGCACTGAGGGTTAGAGCCCCTAAATTACCCTTAGGTCTGTCTGTCCGCTTTGCAACAAAGCACCTGAATTGGACACCTCCGTTAGTCTGCAAGAGCCAGTCAGAGGCCTAGCTCATCTGAAAGCTCTGAGCTACAATGGAAGAGGAAACACAGGCTTCCTTTACAAGCATTTGATACCAAAAGCAGATGCTGTAACTGTGGCCGTTAGACACGTATTAGCTGGAGAGCAGTGGAGCGCACTAAGACAGCAGAAGATTTGAGTAGTCCTTACAGTACTACAGTGGCCGACGGCTACCTCAGCATTGAGGAGAATGGTGCAGATGGAAGGGGGTATGGGTGCTTGTGAAAGATGGCAGGGCTTAGCAGGCCTCTGCGGTTTAGCTTATACTGATCAGAGGTGAAACTTTATTGCACTTCTTTAACCAAGCATTGCTGTGAGCAAATACTATTGCCATTTATACATATTGCATTAACAACATAGAAAAGCATTTTTCTTTTCAGAGAAAGTTGCAATTAAGATTTTAGACAAGACAAAGCTAGACCGGAAGACGCAACGCTTGCTATCTCGTGAAATATCCAGCATGGAAAAACTGCATCACCCAAATATCATCAGACTGTATGAAGTGGTGGAGACACTCTCAAAACTGCACCTGGTGATGGAGTACGCAGGAGGCGGGGAGCTCTTCACTAAAATTAGCACGGAAGGGAAGATGCTAGAAACAGAGTGTAAAATAATCTTCTCGCAGATTGTGTCTGCCGTGAAGCACATGGTAAGTTGCTCTTCTTCCAGAGGCATGTAGCCCCTCAATATTGTAGCAGGTTTTGTGGATGTACCTCATGGTTTTCAACTAGTAGGTTTAATGTTACCAAGATTTCAGGCCCACATTTCTGAAGAGCAAAACAGCTAGAGAAGAGATCTCTTAGAGGTATCTGAGAGAGATTTGTCACCCACCTCAAGTTACTGCCTCTCTGTTGACAGCATTTGGGAGGAGACTGAACTGGAAAGTTGAATATCCCTTTAGTCACAGCATTCCCCTGCCTGATTTAACAGCACCAGCTCACAAAGCTTCATTTCTTCCCTCAACCTATTTCAAAACATAAGATCAGTTACTCTTCTGCTAGAAGAAAGCACTCCAGAGGAGAAGCTTGTTTGTTAGTGCGGGAGACTGGCACTTAGGATAGTTAATTCCTGGTTTTCACTTTGGTGCAAATCTGTGAAGTTAACATCCCTTGCCTAGCCTTCACTCTATGGATTTCTGATGATGCTATTTGTGCTGAGCCCAGAGCATCTTGTAAAGGCAGAAAAGGAGCAATTAACTACTTCAGTGCCATCTCCTCTGAACCTTGCACAGTAACTACAGCTATTTAAAACAACAGTGCAACAACATGGGAACACAGTTCTGGAAGTAGAAGCAAAAGTAACCGTCTGTTAAAGTTGGCTCAGGGTGCCCTCCGGTGGTTCGTATTCTCCTGACACGTGATAACCCCAGGTCAGACATCCAGAACTGGCATTAAAGGCCGCTCGTGGCAGGTATGAACAGCACGCAGTGTTTACATATTTTGACAAAAAATTATGTGTCTTGTAGGTGATGGATTAGCTTCAACAACTTTTTCACAGGACAGGTACTCAGCAGCTACTGGAACTTACTTTATGTTTCAAGATGGCATCTATTTCTTAGCATTAATCCAAACTACCAAGCTGGTCAAACTCTTCACTTGCACACTCGGCCCCCTGCAAAACCTTTTACTTTTGCTAAGCCATCAAATCCAGGCTACTTAAATGGCATCACACTGCTGTCAGTCCACCTCAAACAGATGATCCCTTCCTGTTACTGATGACACTTCAAAAATCTTAGGATGCTGAAGGGTTTCCTTATTGCCTCCAGAGTCATGCACCTTGATACTTAAAGAGCAGGGCAGACAGCGTTCAAACACATCCATTCCTCCTACTCATTTGAAAGATGAAGCTAAACCCTTACTTAATCAATACAGGTATTTCACCACTAAGAACAGCAAATTCCATTCGAGTCCTTGGCCATTGCTGCCATTTCCAAGGGGGAAAAGTACAAGTTATAGTGGATGTGTTTATTGTAGATCTCCAAAATGAGAGGACATGACTGAACTGGTATCCTGCAACAACACGAAATACCACAAGGCACAAGTCTGTGGTCTGTTCTCCTGCTACCACTAGCTTCTCACAGGACATCAGAATGCAACAGAATTGTAGCATTTTTCTTTATCTGTGATTATGTTCACTTGGTTCACTTGGTAAACTAAATGTTTTCACTTCTCAAGTGCACAACTTAAAACATATACAAAAATGGAATTAAAAAGACATTATTTTTGTTACAGCACTACAGAGATGTAGTAACTGCAAAAGCAAGTTGTTCTGAACCCTGAAAAAAATATTTTGTAGATGAAGGTACCTAGTTGTGCAGGTTTAGCCATGATGCCATCACAAATATGCTTCAAGAAAATAGTTGATATTAGTTAATGGGTTGAGACCGCTATTCTTAAAAAAAAAAACAACATCCTTATTCCCATCTTCTCCACCTACTCAATTTTATTCGTATCAGTAGAGAATTAAGTTATACTTGTTTAAATACAAAAACCAAAAGTTTATTTAAAACTTTTCAATTTCATTGCAATACTTCCCCGGTGTGGTTATCAGTCAATGATAAGAGCAAGTCACTTGAGAACTTGCCTGTGAACAAGCTAATACCAGGTTTTCCTCTTGTTCTACAGCATGATAATAATATTATTCACCGGGACTTGAAAGCAGAAAACGTCTTCTACACCAGTAACACCTGTGTTAAGGTGGGAGACTTTGGATTCAGCACAATAAGTAAGAGAGATGAAACTCTAAACACTTTCTGTGGTTCTCCTCCTTATGCTGCCCCTGAACTCTTCCGAGATGAAAACTACATTGGCATTTATGTAGACATCTGGGCACTGGGAATCCTTTTATATTTCATGACAACGGGGATCATGCCATTTCGGGCAGACACAGTGGCCAAACTGAAAAAGTGCATTCTTGAAGGGACATACAGTTTGCCTTCCTGCCTCTCAGAAGCTTGCCAGAAACTGATAAAAGGAGTCCTTCAACCAGTACCAACTGAACGATACTCGGTCAAACTTATTATGAACAGTGAATGGATGCAAGGAATACAGTACCCCAAACCTTTACAGCCATTTAAATTGGAACCAAAGTACTTGTCAGACATTAGTACACTCAAAGAGGAAGAAATTGAAGTGAAAAACATTCTGGAAGATTTGGGTATCACAGAAGAGCACATTCAAAATAACCAGGGAAGAGATGCACGTAGCTCGATAACAGGGGTCTACAGGATTGTTTTGCACAAAGTACAGAAGAAAAGGGCGCTGGAATGCGTTCCTATCATGTCCCATCCAGACCCCAAGGAACAAGACATGAGCAGAGGCATCAGTTCCTACAGCGGGATGAAGCACACATCCAAGCTGTGCACTATATTATGAATTGCACTACAAGCTTTCTACTTGGTACATTTAACAAAGAGGTTTTATTAACTTTCCACAAGTTCCAGAGTGACATTTTTTGTAATTTCTGAATAAACCAAAATGCCTCATTTCCTTTGCATTTCTGAAGTCACAGTGAGGTGCTCACAAACCTGCTCCCAGTCACAGATAAAGGATCATTAGTGGGAGTGACCTTTAGTAAGAATCATATAGCATTGCATTTAAGTCTCTGAGACTCTAGGTACATGTATGTGACTGCTAGCTCATTGCAGAGTTGTACCTCCCCTTAACTAAACTTTACCACTGCAAACCAGGGCAGTTTTTATAGATAATTAGATTTAATCAGACAATAATCCAAACTGCAAATTCTTCTTTAAAACTTCTTCAGCAAATTAAACATGATATGTTTCAGAGCTTCTATTTTTTTTTTTAGTTTTAAGAACCAGCAGTCCTTCTGTTGACCTCAGTTTATAATTTGTCACAATTCAGAGGCAAATTAGGATATTCTGCTTTAACCCTGCATGTGTGCAATTCCTACTGCTACTCCCTGCTAACCTTCTGACAACTTCCAGTACTTGCACAATTCAGACAGTTCAGAACTCCTTGGACTCTAGCTGCACTCCAGTAAAGGAACATTTCAGCATACACCAGAACTCATGTAGTTTTAAATTCTTGCTTTAGCACTAGGTACCAGTAAGATGAATGCAACTAGTAACAAAATCCATTTATATATTGACCATTACATGCTTGTACTAAGTCCTGCCATACTACTTTGTCAGAGGCTGACACAAAGCCAATATTGACACTCTTGACCGTAGGTTAAAGGTTGGACAGTCTGACACCTCCAATTGTTCTGAGCATTACCAAGAAATAGCTACTCTGGTTTTCAGGTTTAATTGCTTATTTTATACCTTAATCTTCTACACCATCAGTTCCAAGGGAAATGGTGAAGTGTGCAGAGGCTGTCCCTCCTCTTAACAGCCACAGCTGAGATGGCAGAGCTGAGGGGTAGATCCTGCATGGTTTTAGCTAAGGGAACTAAACTGGTACACCTGGTTCTTTCACATTTAAAGGCAAGATGCCTTATCAGATATGGGGACTGATAAGATGAGCAGTTCACTTTAAAAAGAGTAATTAATGTAAATGAGTGACTCTGAAAAGCCAACCATGGCAAAGTGGATTTAGCAAGGCTCAGGTAATTACGAAGCAAGAATCCATCCCCCTTCACAGTTTTTCTGAGGAGGATCAAACAACACCATCTTTCATAAGTCATGAAGATCAATTGTATTTCGTCAGTTGGGAATCAATTCCTCCACTATGAATGCTTTCATATGGAAACTAAGTTATCTTGAAACACAGTCCTGAAATAAAGTTTTGCACCAGCCTAAACAACCCTATCTTTCCACTTTGGTAATGGAATGATGGAATAATGGAAAGATCCAGAAGGTCCACATAGCTTGTGAATCCACAACTTCAGGTTTTCATGGGGCCAGTTTCCTTTCTCTTTCCTGTTAAAGAAAAAATAAGCACCCTACAAACCAAACAAATTAGCACTACTCCAACAGGTTTCACGTCTCTCAAACTTTATTTTAATAAAGGATCAGCCTCACAGACCTGTGAGGTCCCTGTGGTTAACTTTGTGCCAGTAGCTCACTCCTTGGCTCGTCCACTGCCAGCAATGGACTTTGTTCCATGGCAATTTGTTCTTCTGGAGCCAAGATAAGTTTCACAAGGGCAATCTGAACCAAAATACTTGCAAACACTATCATCATGCATCATTGCTCCATCATTTTCAGCAGAACAGATTAGTATTCATCAGTTTATAATAAACAACTATTTTACCAAGGCTTGACTGTACAAATACAGCAAGTTATCAAATCCTAGTGAGTGACAGATAATACAAACACTTCATTACACACAAAAAAATCGTAATTTAACAGACAAATCATTTTTTGCTACTTTATATTAGATAATGTAGCTTTGTAGAATTAGCAAAGAAATAAATTCAACAGTCTGTACATTAGCTCAGTTTAAATATAATTACAAGCTTACAAGGCTCATGTCATAGTTCATTTCCAATCTGGGCTTGGAAAATCTATCCCCATTAGAATTGTGCATCTACCACTTGCAAAATGGGCAGCTTTTAGCTTGCATGTTGGGAGGAAAAAAAGAAAAAAGGAAACAAAGGATACCACTCATACAGTATTACCAACAGTGAGAAGGTAATTCAAGTGAGAAGGTAATTCTAATGTTTCTAATTTGGAAATTAGAAATAGTCTTTTAGAAATGCATTATAAGAATAACAGCCAGAGGCTAGAGCTCTAGACAAAGTGGTCTTCCTCCCTTCCTTCATTCACCAATTAGAACAGCTGTATATTATCTAGAAGTTCTATTAGAAAATTCTGCTGTTTAAGATATTTCTACAAACAATCCTGAAAGATGCAAAATCAAGGAACCCATTTATTTAAAAGAGAGTTACTACCTCCCTTCTTTTTCCTCTTTCCTCCCAGGCTGCTGTGATTTATAATGCAGGTAAAAACCAGATAGTAGGGATGTTGGAAGGAATTACATAGTAGCCTGGTGGGTCACAGTTTCTTGGAAGAAAATCACCTGTCAGTCTAGCTGTTCTTGATTGTTACTTTGACAGGGGAGCAAGATTCTACGCCAGCAACAAGTGTTACTCGCTTCTATACCTTTCCCAATGCAACAGGGTGGTGGGTGGTAAAATGGGTGAAGAAAGGGAAGGTGATAAAGGGAAAGAGAAGCACAGTATTCAGAAGATCGCTTATGTCAAGGCACTGAGAACCCTAACACTAAAAGCTGGGACTGCTTTGCCACACGCTCGAGTATAAGTTAACAGTGTAGGTTTCAAGTCATTTCACATGGAAAAAGCAAGCAGAAGATTCTTTTTTTTCCCCTATGTACAAAGACCTTGTAATAGACTACAGCTACTACTCAGCAATTAAAAAAATCCAGACATGTTGAGGAATCCACAAAACCCCTGGCAAGTCCCGCCATCCCCAAGTATATTCATGATTTTAGTGTTCTGAAAACACCGTAAATATCAGCACACCGTATTATGACAAATCTTTTCAAGGAGCTTAAACAGGTTTTCCATGCTCCAGTGAAGTACTATTGTACACTGAAACTTCAGCACTACTGCAACCCTTCTCTCCCTCACCCTACCCTCACACCTTGTTTCATTCCCCACCTCACAGAGGTATCTTAATGCTCCCCATTGGAAATGGTAACAGTAACGCCTTCAGATTCTGTTGTTGCAGGGATTCTTGGCACTTTCTTAGCAGGGCTTGGGATGTGCTATGAAGAAGGGAAAAAAAACATTAAATACAGTTTTCTAGTTGATAGACATTCATACTTCATGGCTAGTCCAGCGCTTAAACATTCATGCTACACTGGATGGTTTGGTCTTAAGTCAATCGAATCGGTCATACTTCATGCAAACTGATTATGTGAAAAGAGCCAGTTTGTTCTTGTTTCATTCTTGTGCGGTTTCATTCTTGTTATGATGAAATGTACTTTTTAAAGTCCCATGTTGAATTTTTTACTTCTGGCTTGCATGTTACATATGTTAACAAAGTATTTAATGTAACTCGTTAATCCATATCCTCTTCTAACATACATGCACATGCTAAGACAAACACAAAAACCGTTCCACCATTTCTATCAAACTTTAAAAGAGTGCTGAGTGTTCACCTCATGAACTACACCTGGGTGGACAACTTCAACTCCTGCCTCCAGAGGTCCATCCCCCATGAGTGGGCGCCGTGCGTAAGTTCTCCTGTGTTTTTCATCCACACGCACAAGGTACCATGTTCCCTCAAAGAGATCTTCTACTGAACACTGTGGAATATAGTTTGCTGTAAAAAAAGCCAGTAACACACTGTTAGGTGATTAGTGGTGAAAATTTTACTCAACACAGGCCTTTACAGTTTGTGTGTATCAAGAAAAAAACACAAGTCTGCATTTTCATTTCAGCCACATTGGGCTGACGAACACAAGCTACTTAGAAGCAGAAAGGGTTGGACATTTCCTTCATTCTACACCCTGATGATTTAAAGTCAGGTGAATTAAGTGTTGAGCATTTTGCTGTAACGCTAGAAATGGTTTACATTTATGAAGTTCTTACCCAGATGATGCGTTTCCTGTCTAATCTTCATGTTTTCAGCAAAGACCTCGGGTGCAATGCATTTTCTTGAGTCAAGTCTTGTTTTGAGATCAGAAAGGCTGGCAGTTATTTTGTCCAGTGCAGAACCTAAAATACAAAACCATCGTGTCAGGTAGCACTGAGAGCTCCACATGAGCATCATAACATTTCAGTCCTATTCAAAATATTTCCCTCTACAGAAGATAAACTTCTAGTCATTTAAGAATATTCCCAATTACTCAATTGAACTGTTAATAGAGTTTCAAGAATATTATTTATTTGCCCTAGGAGACACAAACATCCCTGGAGCTGGAACACCTTCAGTTTAGCACTGCTGTCACTAGGCATTGCTCTGCAGGTGCACTTTTGCTGGTGGATTGTGTAACAAGGCATTTAGAGGGCAGCTGTGAAAAGGAGTTAATTAACATCTTTTCATTTCACTCACCAGGAGTGGCATCCTGTGTGACTCTGATGGAATACAGCGTAGCAGCAAAACCAGAGCCATAGGAGAACACGCTGATTCTCTGTCCTGCCAGCTGCTCTGGGGAGTACCTGCACATCAAGGAATAGTGAGAATTAACCCAAGGTGCCAATTCTAAATAACTAGCAAGTACAGCTCCCATAGAAAAAGCAGCCAGCAAATTATAGTGACTAAAATACACATATAGCATGCATAAATCCTGACTTTTAAATACACAAACACTGCTGTTCAGTGCCAAAACAGCCTCAGCAAAACAGAGTAAAGAAATGCCCAGAAGATGATTACCTAGAAGGCAGCCAGTTTTCATTCTTAAGTGACCTAAAGCCTAAAATGAACAACCATATCTTGGAAGGAAGAGTCATAATAAAGAAAGAAGGATCCAAGAAAAATGGTTTAATTTAAACTTAGCATGGATTTTGTCTGTCAATGCAAAAAAAAAAGTTAAGTAAATACTAATTAAATTTGGCTTTGCTTATTACAGTGAAACAGAGTGTTCTGTTTTCCACTGCAGTGGGGTTTGGGGTTTTTTAAGGGGGAGGCTGAGGCTGGGAAAAAAGGACATCCCCTTACAAATAAGGCCCTACTTTGGAAGGCAGAAGCAGCTGTTTCAGATCAGCTTCCAACACATACATTTTGTATCTGCTTGTCACTTGAATTGACTGTGTGTGCACAATATTTTCAACTTTAGTCTGTCTGCTTAAGGCAATGTAGTTTGCTAGATAGTGCTTTTACAAAACACTTTCTGAAATAGATACCTTTTATGACCTTATGTATAAGAAACTGACTTTTTCCAATATTATGCTTACTGGGCTAGAAGAGAGGCAAGGCAACCATAGACTGAAGGGGTATACATATTTCCATTCTGATTTGATACGAGTAATGAAGCTTTGGTTTTCTGATTGAAGAGTTCTGCACTGGCTTTCATAAAAGCTTTTTCCACATCTCTGTCAAAATAAGTATCTTCAAGCTTTACATCCCTATCAAAAAAAAAAGTTCACAAACAGTTACTAAAATAGCAGAAATTAAAGCCAGACCTTGGATGTGTAATGATTAGGATTATGTGAACAAGAAAGACAGCAGCCATTCTCACCTGAAAGCTTCCAGACCACTGAAAACATCATTTGCTGTTTCTGGGCTCTGGTCACTGAGAAAGTCATTCAGCAAGAGTCTGGCCACAGACTTCTGTACCAGCTTACAGTAGGGAGAATGAAAGATCATGAATCCAAAGTCATTCAAGGTGAAACGTCTGTCTGTTCCCTCTGGAAGTGGCAGAAATGTGTTACACCTTATGTTCAGTACTCACTTCTACTATAAATGGGGGGGTGGCAGGATATCAGTCATCGCAACATGTCAGCATGCAAGAGAATGAATCATAAACCATACTACTGCTGTCAAGATCACGTAAAACATTGCTGCTATTCTGTTTAAAAGTTAGGTTCTGACTGATCTTTTCCACCAGCTAACAATATCTGCCCTTGTTCTGGAAGAAAAAGCTATAAGCTTTACAGAATCTCCATATGCCTACCCAGCATTCTGACATAATGAACAACCTACTTCATTAAATGATCTGATCTTCACACCTATGTTTCAATTACTGAACACAGGGGTTAAAAGAAATCAGTATCCTTGCATAATGTGTAAATATTAACCTCAATGTCTTAACAGCCTGGGTAGAGGGAGGAATAACAGGCTTTTAAGCAAGGTATTATACATCACACCAACCAAAGCCTGTAGAGACTGCTGCTTATTGACCAGCAGGTGCTTAGCCATAGTAGAACAGAAATAAGGTATTTCTTACAGGAGAGAGCAAACATTTCAGTCCCCTTAGAACACACAAATGCAAAAGAAGGGACCCATATACTTATCTTTAGTTGGATGCTAAAACTTGGAAATACATTGCAGCGCTTGCCAGACCTTGGTATCAATCATTAGGTAAGACTACGTACCCTTTTGCCACTGGGCATGGATTTTGTTGCGGTAGACAGTGTAGCAGCGATCCAATGCACTGAGGTAGCACTGAATAGACAGTTTGCCATCAACTACAGGATATTCAGAGACCATATCAGGTTTATAGAAGTCGTAGGCATGCTGCATGTGGGTTCCACGCAACCCTGATGGACAGAAATTGAGAAAAAAAAAAGGCAGATAAATTACTTTATTCAGCTGCTTTGTTTCTATTCAAATGCATCCTTTAACACACACAGGGAAAGAAGCAACATTTGGCTGAAGTTAAGTAGGTTTTCACAGCGCATCCGGCCCTTTCAGGTAAGGTTTCACATGGCTGTCAATTGCCTGTGAAGTAAGGGCAGTTTGAGTGTGACAACACAAGTGATAAGTTTTCGTTGTTTTGCCTTTGAACCAAGCTCTATTTCACTCTTTGTCAATTTTAATGGAAAATCCCCAATAGGAGCATCCAGATGTTCCTGGCTGCCTCCTATAACAGAACTTGGCTGAGTTAGCCCTGAGCAAGCGGAGATGAAGTACAATTTCTGACATTAGTGGAAGTTAATCCAGCCCTCCAGCAACCCACACAAACCAGGGGCCAGGCTTCAAAACAGATTCAGTTATCTGGCTGAATAGTCTTTGTTTTCTCACAGGACTAACCTCTCTCAAAAATTAATGGAGCATTTGGACCAACTAGCATGGCAACAGCACCAGCTCCACCGGTTGGCCTGGCATTTCCAGTGGCGTACACAGCTATGTCCCCAGCAACAACAAGTGCATAGCGTCCTATGAAAAAACACACAGAAATAACAATGAGAAATAACTAAAAACCCAGCACATTTTAATATCCACCACCAATTTTTAGACTCTGGTTAAAGAGATGACGACCCCAGGGTTATGGGACTCTTCCATCCTGACTTTTCCCCCACACTCTAGTTTCCCATCAGTCACAGAAACTTACAGAAAGACCAGTGATCATTAGTCACATTGTTATTTTTTTGCACTGTGATTGAACTAGTGGCAAATCCCCAAAACAATTAAGAGACTTCAGAAGAGAAAAACAGTTTACTCTCTGGGTTTGGTTTTTTTCAATATGGTTAGACACAAACACTATCATTATACGGCAAACAACTCAAAACCAGAGGACAACGTGATTTTCCAGAAAATACCCTCAACTTACCATCCCATGAGCTGGACTCAACCCAATTAACCGCATTAAAGAGAGCGGCAGTGCCTCCGTAGCATGCATTGGTAGTGTCAATTCCTTCCACATCCGTGTTACCAGATTCTTCAAAAAGTTGCATCAAGACAGTCTTTACAGATTTTGATTTATCAATTATTGTCTCCGTTCCAACTTCTAACCTCCCAATGCAATCATAGGAAAGGCTGTTCCTCTCCATGAGCTTCTGAACGACAGTCAAGCAGAGAGAATTGATGTCCTCCCGGTCAGAGCAGAACCCCATCTTTGACTGGCCAAGACCAATGGTGTATTTCCCAGCATCCACACCATCATACTTCTCCAGTTCTGTCTGGTCAACATACTGAGAGGGAAAATATATTTCCAGTGCCACAATTCCAACATCTTTGGGCCAACAGGATTCAGCATTCACTGGAAGAGACCCAGGCATGGTTGCAGATCTTTAAGAAAAAAAGAAAACCACAAACCCAGTCAATTTACTAACATCCATTTCAAGATATCTACTTTCATTTTCTGTAGCTTTACAGAAAAAGTTAAATTTCAGATGTTCTACAAGGTTATTTGCAAAAGGCAAACCTCTGCCTCCAGGAAGACTTTGGTCAGCGCACACTGTAAACATCATTAGAAATCTAGTAGCATTATGTATTTAAGAAAAATCTTTAAGTGAGGAAACCCAGATTTCAGCCCTGGAGAGAAGATGTAGGTTAAGCCCAAGTTATTTCACTAAAGCACACAGCAGAATTGTGTGTGTGAGTGTGTGTGTGCACTTAGTGGGGGGTTCTTTTGTATTTTTTGTTGGGCTTTTTATCTGTCTCTTCTAAGAACACTCTGTTTTGGCATTCCAGTTGAACTCCTAACACCAGGCCCACAAGAATATTTCACAGGCTGAGATGGACACACAGGGATTCTCTCTGACAGGCCGAGTTTTCTTATTTTAACCCCATAACCTTACTGTCACTACACTGAAGGATATACTATGTCCTATTACTGTAACCCTGTATCTACTTCCCAGACACGGACCACCAGAAAGGCACCACCTTCCTGTACTTTGACTGTAACAACACAGAACACTTGCCCCTCTTGTGCGCAGCTGCATGGAATGTCATACTGACCTTACCCACCTTCTTCCGTAAAAGCACTGTGAGCTGCCTAAAGGAATAAAGCCATTTTCTGCAGGAATGATGGCTTTACAAGATGCACATTGAGGCAAGACTTCGGAAAGCACTAAGCGTTTTCTGTCAGAGGGGCAATCTGAGGCGAGACATTAAGTAAGAGTGCACAGTGCCATTCATTTTGCCTCTAACAGTTTCATCCACATCCATGATATTCCTAGACTTAAATAGGTTATTTTTTCTCTTGTAGCCTGTATTACTGTTAAAATGTGTAACGGGAGACCTTATAATGGCCTTCCAATACCTGAAGGGGATACAGGAAAGCTGGGGAGGGACTTTTTACAAGGGCAAACAGTGATAAGAAGAAGGCAAACAGCTTTAAATTGGTAGGGGGAAGATTTAGATTAGACATTAGAAAGAAATTCTTCATCATGATGATGATGGTGAGACACTGGCACAGGTTGCCCAGGGAAGCTGTGAATGCCCCCTCGAAGTGTTCAGGGCCAGGCTGGATGGGGCCTTGGGCAGCCTGGTCTGGTGGGAGCTGTCCCAGACCACTGCAGAGGGGTGGAACTTGGTTGGGCTTTAAGGTCCCTTCCAACCCAAACCATTCTATGATTCTATGACTCGATCTGTGACAGCCACAGATCAACAGTGGAAACTCACAATGCCAGAAGGATGCGCATCCTTGGTACGGGCTACAGAAATCCTCTGCTCCACGCTTGCTCCTTACAGGGGTCTGAGAACCCTTCCAACCCAAACCACTCCATGACTATAAAAATCGCCATTCAGAGCCGCTGCCTGACACCCGTTTCACCAAACCCGCCCCTTTTCTTCGCGTCCCCCCTTGCCCACACCTCGCCTCACCCCCTTTTTTCTCCCGCCCTCCCCTCTCCGTCACGAATTCCCCCTTCCCCTGAGGCGCCGTGGGGTCCTGCCGAGGGCGCCCGCCGAAACGCCTCAAGGTTACCGGTCACTCGGGCCGAGGGACAGCCCTGGGCCGGGGAGGAAGCACCACGTCGCACCCCCACCCCGCGCGCGCCCACCCGCAGCGCCGAACCTCCCCATCCCCCGTCCCCGCAAGCGCGGCAGCTCACAGCGACCCCCTTACACGTTACGGAACCCCATGGCCTCCCCTACCGGCGCGGAGGGACTGCGCATGCGCGGGAAGGTAAGACGGGCGGGAGGGGCCTGGACCTAGGTCGCGGCGTCCGCTGCTCCTCGGCCCCTCCCTCCCCCAGTTACGTCAGCACGGCTTCCTTGCATCTGGTGCTTCCAGGGCTGTTTCACCCCGTCGGTACGTTTCGCTTCGCTCAGTTGGAATTGTTCAGCCTGCAGAGGAGAAGGCTGCGGGGACCTCATAGCGGCCTTCCAGTACCTGAAGGCTACAGGAAAGTTGGGGAGGGACTTTTTACAACGGCAATGAGTGATAGGATGAGGGGAACAGCTTTAAATTGGAAGGGGGAGGATTTAGATTGAACATTTGGGAGAAATTCTTCACGCTGAGGGTGATGAGGCACTGGCAGAGGTTGCCCAGGGAAGGTGTGGATGCCCCCTCCCTGGAAGTGTTCAAGGCCAGGCTGGATGGGGCCTTGGGCAGCCTGGTCTGCTGGGAGGTGTCCCCGCCTGTGACGGTGGGGCTGGAACTGGATTAACTTTAAGGTCCCTTCCAGCCCAAACCATTTTATGATTAGGAAAAGGTTCTTCACCCAGAGGGTGATGGAGTACTGGAAGAGACTCCCCAGGGAAGCAGTAACAGCGCCAAGCTTGACAATATTCAAGAAGCATTTGCACAATGAATCACAGAATCACTTGGTTGGAAAAGACCTTGGAGATCATCAAGTCCAACTACACATGTCCACTACTAAAATCATATCCCTAGGTGCTTCATCTACCTGTCTTTTAAACAACTCCAGGGATGGGGACTCAACCACCTCCCTGGCTAGCTGTGCCAGTGCCTGACAACCCTTTGGGTGAAGAAATTTTTCCTGATGTCTCATCTGAACCGCCACCTGGTGCAAGTTGAAGTCATTTCCTCTCACCCTATCACCCATCATTTGGGAGAACAGACCAACACCCACCTTGCTACAACCTCCTTTCAGGTAGCTGTCGACAGTGATAAGGTCTCCCCTCAGCCTCCTCCAAGCTAAAGAACTCCACTTCCCTCAGCCGCTCCTTATAAGACTTGTGCTCCAGCCTTTTCACTCAGACACAAGGTGTGAATGTTGGGGTGGTCCTATGGATAGGAGTTGAACTTGACAATCCTTGTGGGTCCCTTCCAACTCAGGTCATTCTGTGATTCGACTTCCACCACTGCCTCAGGCCAGACTGACCTGTCCAATGAGCTCTGGCAGCCCTGCCTCATGTCGTGGGGGGAGGCCAGAGCGTCCACCCACACCTCCCTCTCTCCTCTGTTGCTGCTGCTGTCCCCACTTCTTTAATACATTATCACTGAGACATTACCTCCATCTGGCTTGGCTTTGGCCAGTGGTGGGACTGCTGCCTCACAGCCAGCCAGGCCCAGCTTCTGGCAGGGTCCAGCAGCCCCCCCTACCTCCAAAGTCCTTGCCACAGCAAACCAACACAGAGCCTCAATTTTATGCAAGTGATCTGTTAAAAAGAAATGCACGCAGCACAGGAGCAGCCTGCACTGGTGGAAGGTGTCCCTGCCCATGGCAGGGGTGTTGGAACTGGATGATCTTTAAGGTCCCTTCCAACCCAAACTACTCTATGACTCTATGACTTGATCTACAACAGCCACAGACCAACAGTGGAAACTCAGTACACAAAAAGGATCCGCATCATTGGTAAGAGTTCAGGAAAACACTCTGCTCCATGCTCGCTCCATACAGAGCTTTAAGATCCGAAGTGGCATTTCATTCATATTATTCACTGCAGCTCTCTCTGCAGAAGACAACTAAAAGGAGGCTCTTTCTGTGTACTCTTACGGCTCACCAAACATACCTAACATAGCAGCAGGCAGGACTATCGCGCTGTACCACAAAGAAAAACATGGCTTTGTGAGCTTGCTCTGATCACAGAAGAAAACACATTACACATCTTAAGTCAGTCAGTCATCACAGAGAAAAAATTGTTTACTTGACTTAAAACAAACAGCCTTTTGTCCTCCTGGTCAAATGGCAAAGAGCATCCCATCATTGATCTTTTATTAAAAAAAAAAAAAAAAAGAGAGGAGTACTCAAAAGTATCATTTATTTTAAAAGACCGCAAACCCCAATATAAAGAAATGAGGAACTGGCTTTGTTTTGCATACCCTTAAGATTGTGTAGGGAATGATGGAGCAGCACAAAACAGTGATGATTTTCTACCAGTGTTGCCAGAAATGCATTCTCCCTCAGCAACTGGTGGCTTTCATCACTTTTGTTAGGAATTTGAGAATATTCTGTCAATAATTTGGCTTCATTTTTTTCACTCAGGTGTTTAATTCATACGGAACACTTTGCTGGAAGCTGGAAAACAAGCCCACAGCCTGTTTACTGGAAGCAGCACGTTTGGTAACTCCCTTTAGTGTTTTACCTCTGGGGACTTTGTGAATGACAGCAGAGCCACTTCAGGCTTTCTCAGAAGTGATGATCTGGCAGTTTCAGCTATGACATCATTTAAATACATCTCGTTATCCCCGCAGCGCAGAAGGGGTCACGGGTATCAAGCCCACCAATGGCACTGCTCACACAGGCGAGGCCGTGAGCGAGCGTGGCATCCCTGCATCCTGCTCAGCCCCCAGCCCGCGGGATGGGGGCTACGTGGGAAACGGGCAAAATTCCTAAAAACACCAAACGGCTGAAACGGCAGCTTGGATCTTTCCTCAGGACCCACGCAGGGGGATGCCGGCCACCCCCTCACCGATACGTGCCGCGACCCCTAAACCCAGCCGCAAACGACGTCACGGACGAAGAGAACAGCACCGCCAGGGGCAGCGCCCAGCGCTATCGAGGGGTGGCGTGAGCAGGGGGGGACCCCCGCTCCGCCCTGGGCGGCGCCTCTGTCGCGACACTGGGAGGCGACACCAGGAGATGCCGGGGGTGCTGAGCCCTCCCCGCGCCGGCAGACGTTCTGCCCCAGGCAGGGATCGCCGCGCCGGCGAGAGCGGGTATCTTCGCTAGGGGACACCCAGCCGCGACTCCTGCTGGGATTTTTATTTTTTTTCGTTCTCCCGTCTGCCCCCGCCTCTCTCCACCCCTCTGCCCCTCTCTCTCCCCTCTCACCCCTCTCTCTCACCCCTCTGCCCCCCTCTCCCCACTTTGCCGCTCTCTTTCTCCCTCCCTCCTTTTTTTTCCCCTCTTTTTTCCCCTGCCTCCTGCCGCACTGCAGGGACTGCTCAATCGCACTCACCGATATCGGTGATAATATAATAATCGCTCCCCCACCCCCGGGGGCGCCCCGCACACCTCGCCCCACGCGTGCTCGCCCCGCGCCCCCACCTGTCGGAGGCGATGGCTCCCGGCTGCAGTGTCTGCTCCGCTGCCTTCTGCCCTTCTCAAGCGCGAGGGGAAACTCGGGAGCACCGGCGCGCGGCGCCTTTAAAAAGCCCCGCCGCCCGGGCTCTTGCGTACGCCCTGAGCGGCAGCGCTCTCGACCAATCAGAGGCGCCGTCTCTCAGGCCCCGCCCCTCCTCCTGCCCACGGCGGGCGGGGAAGGCGGGGGGAATGGTGTGAGAAAGTGACGCGGCGTGGCCAGAGGGCGTCGCGCCAATGGGGACGCGGCGGCCGCGCCGGGCGCTCAATGGGAGCCGAGTGCCGGGCGGGGGCAGCCAATGGGAGCCCGCTGCCGACCGCGGGTGAGAGTAGGGCGGCCGCGGGGCCCCGCCGCATGAGGAGGCGGTTGCCCGGCAACTAGAGGCGCTGTCCGCCTGGACTGGCCCCAGCCCCAGCCCAGCACGGGGGTCCTGGCCCAGGCGTCTCGGTGGTGCCCGGGGTGAGGGGCTGGGAGGTGGCTGCGGGGCTGCTGAGTACGCGGGCAGATGTTTGGCCTCGGAAGCGCATCTTCCTTGCCTGGGAAACCTACCCAGGGCGAGGCACCCACGGGGGCTCCGCCGGCCACATTGCCTCACGGAGAACGGGGTGTCCTGCCCTACCTGCCCCCCGCATCCTCCCCTAACAGGTTCGTGGAGGATGAGGTATCGTGCTCTCCGTGCCCCTCATCGTCCCCTAACAGCCTCACGGAGGATGGAGCGTCCTGCCCCATGTGCCCCACATCGTCCCATAACAGCTTCACAAAGGGTGAGGTGTCCTGCCCTACGTGCCCCACATCATCCTGTAACAACTTCACGAAGGGTGGGGTGTCCTGCCCTACGTGCCCCACATCATCCTGTAACAACTTCACGAAGGGTGGGGTGTCCTGCCCTATGTGTCCCACATCCTCCCCTAAGAGCCTCTGCCTGGCTTGTTAAGCCCACAGTGCGCCAGGCCGTATCTCATGGCATTATCGTTATTTGGAAAAGTGACAGCTGGCTGATGTCTGGGCAGCCTTTAGGCCCTGAGATTATTTACATCTAGGTGATGCATTGCTGTGCAGGTTACGGAGCATCCCTAGACGAGTCCTCCCTGCCAGTACCGGGAACACAAACCTTTGTTGCAGATGGGAAGCTGCTCAGTAAAAATCACACACCTATTTCAAAGCCTGGGTAATTTGGTTATAAAACACCACTCAAGTCAGATATACTCCCTTGGCAGCTGATGTTGGGTTCTGTGAGGTCTGATTGCTACAGCTGGCAGAAGGCACTGTCTTGCTCACCTTATACGGTATCAGGATGTTAAAACCATGTTACTTCCACTATCTTAGGGAGAGGTAAAAACAAAGCAAAAGAAAAGGAAATGCTATCATTGGAACTGGTAACTATGATCGTGTTTGTTCAGTCTGTTTTGAATGTACAATTGCTCTGCTGTCGTCATGTAAAAACACAGATTTGTTGTATAACTCTTGATAGTGCAAGGATTGAGAAAGACTACCGAGAAACTGAGAGAAGTCCTGTTTGCACGTGTTAACCTGCAGTCTTCTGATAAGCTTACGCCAGTCTGTGTACAAGCCAGTTCCATTCGTAATTCTGAAAAAACATGTTGACAAAAAGCAAACTCAGCAGGCCCTGGTATCGTTACATCATGTAGACACACTGTTATCTTCTGTGCCTACAGACCAAACAAACTGTGTTAAAGGAGTTGGAAGTTCTACTCTGAGACTATAAAACTTCAGTTCCTCATTCTTTTCCCATTCTACCACAAAAAAAGAACTCAATACCAAAACCCAAAGTATGTCCTTGTTCTAGACTGAAAAATGGATTCCTAGTGCCCACCTCTCATTATATGCTTTAGTGGCAAAATGTTTCCTGACATGGGGATACTTGGACTCTTGTGGCTTTAGAGAAGAACAGACTCTTGGGAGGAGATCATAGAATCAGAATGGTTTGGGTTGGAAGGGACCTTAAAAATCATCCAGTTCCAGCCCCCGTGCCATGAGCAGCGACACCCTCCATTGGATCAGGTTGCTCAAAACTTCATCCAGCCTGGCCTTGAACACCTCCAGGGTTGGGATATCCGTAACTTCTCTGGGCAACCTGTGCCAGTGCCTCACCACCCTCATAGTCAAAAATTTCTTCCTGGTATTTAATTTACATCTCCCCTCCTTCAGCTTAAAACCATTACCCCTTGTCCTATCACTCTCTGATAAAGAGTCCCTCTCCAGCTTTTCTGTAGGCAAAGAGATGAAGCAGTCCATCTCATTATATTTGTAGGAGCTCTTTCCTACACTCCCTAGAGGCTTAGCTGCCGGTGCTTGATGCTGGCTCCATAATCTGGAGTGCATGTGCTCACGTAACCTGGAATGGGGCTGTAGTGAAAAGAGCTATGTGATGAGGAGCTCTGAGAAGCCTCCTCAGTGGCCTCTTCCCCTTTGTTTGGGAGCTGTGTTCAAATTCAGGCCCTTGCCTGAGCAGCGCTGAGGGGGTGGGTGTGCCTGGCTATGTCCCTTATGGATCGTGACCCACTGACTTGACTTTCCAGCTTCACCTCAAGCCTGCTCCTCCCTGCAGACTTGTTTGGAAACCTGGGCTCCTGACTGACCCTGCTTGCCATCACTGGCCTTGCTCTGCTTTTTTATTTGGGCTCTGTGCGAGCATGCCCTTGTCAGCTGCCCTGCCTGTCTTGTTATTGTGTTCGGCTTCTGGCTCACCTGCCCTTGCAGAGCAGCCTGGCCTTGCTGCTCCCTGAGAGCTTCGATCTGCTCACCTGTGAGCCTGCTCTTACATGGTAGTGGTTTTTTTTATGATAGATGTCACGTGCTTTCAAACTAGGAAAGACAGAATTGGTTTCTGCAACTGTTTTCTTGGTGAGATGTCTTCTCATCTTTAGTACATATTCATTGATCAATCAAAGAAAGGTTCTAAAATGACAAAGATGAGCTTGGGAAGGTGAGCTACATGTTTGCTTTCTTTTGCATGGTCTGTGGTATAAGGTAATGAATGACATCCCACAGCCTTTGATATCAGCATCCTGTGTCATTGAAGATAATATGACATAGACATGCATGAAATCATTCCTATTAATTTAAAATCATGTATTTGAAAAAAACATCCATGCCAATTACCACCTATAGCCAATAAAATTATAACCAAGCTCTCCTATTGTCCCAGTACCAAAGTGCATTTAAAGACGAAAACCCACAGATGATGAAGAAAAACTAAAAGGTGAAATGTGACAGACAGTTGCTGAGATAAAGCACACAGTGCAGTCCCATTCATTTTTAAATAATTACCTGAAGTTAAAGAGATCAAGTATCTAACCTAGACTTCTGAAAACAATGTATATGTCTCCTCAGGATGTTTCTGGATCGAGATACTAATTCAAACTTATATCAAGTCTTTCAGACTAGTTTGATGTCTAATTCTTTATAGCCTAAGATATGCTACTTTTTCTTATTAATCAGTACACTTTATTTTATAATTGTTGTCAATAGCATTATTCTTTTTATTCAGCTTTATGAGTCTCCTATTCGTGTGCTTTTCCTGTTACTGGGTATATTGCAAGGGGATGCTTACAGAAAAATTACTGTTTCTTCACAAGAAAGGATCTGCCTATACTGCGATTACGATAGACTAAAATTGCATTATATGAATGTCTTGTAAAGATTGTAGTAATAGCATTAAAGTTGTTGTTGGATCTTGTTCTAAATCTCTTGTGTGATTAATTATAGTCCTTACAGCAAATTATGCTCCATACATGTGATTGCCACTGTTTCCAGTCCAACTTGTGTGAATGCACGCAATTTTCCTTCTTGTGGCTCTCGAGCTGAATCAATCTGTCCAGTGAGATTTTCAATCCAGATGGCATTTGTTCATTTGGGCTAATGTGCTGAAATGCATGCTGCAGCTTAGTAACCTGGGAACTGGAAACCTGAGGAGGGAGAGGTCCATTTAATAAAGATAGCATTATCAAAGAAAACCAGTATAACTCAGAATAACCTCGGAGCCAAAACTTGCTCAGATGATGGTAGAGAAATGACAAACACACTTCTTCCTCCATTCAGATTGACTCTGTTTTGTTAAAAGAGGAGTTTGAATTTGAGTTTCACTGTTTTTCAGTCGTATAGAAGTCTGTGCGGTCTCCTAATCCCATACTGTTTTGAAAGGAAAGTGTTTACTGTCTGATGACTCACCTTTACTTCTAGTTTAAGCCTGTGTATCAAAATTAAGGCACTGTTTTTGTCTCAGTAGACCCAACAGGTTCTTTTCTGCTGTTTAGTAATACTTAAGCAATCCTATTTGTAATTTTTTTTCTATATGAGAGATAAAGACTGTCAGCTGAAGTTAATAACTCTTAAAATAAATGAAGCAGCCAGATGATCAGAGTTGTTTCTTAAAACTGTTCAAAAGTTTTGTTTTTTTAATTTTCAAGAATATTAATTACAGGCCTAATTTGGATTTAATTCAATGGGAGCTATGTTTCTAGGTCACTAAAATACTCATTGGGGTTTTCAAACGCAGCCAACTACCTCGTTAGGTGCTGAATGAAACCCATTGAAAAGAGAGCTTCAGCCTCAGCCAGCATTTTCAGGGAAAATAAAATCGTGTACCATAATAATCTCTTCCACAAAAGAAGCTGCTGGGATGACTTTACTGAAAAAAAAATTATTGATTTTATTGTGTTGCCAAGTACAAAATAGCAAAAGTCAAAAGCAACGGTCAAGTACAGAGAGTGCAAGGTCACCCAAGTGAAAGTTTGGAGACTGCAAAGTTTTTCTTTATTTATGTGCCAGGTTGTACATTTATGTGTCAGGGTTCAGAGATAACCATACTGGACAGCAGATCCTTAAATTGTTGGTTTGATACTTCACATACCAATCCCAGGGAAGAAGGTTTTCTAGATTGAATGACCAGTAGAAGTTATTTCTATTTCAATTCCCAGAAGACTGCCCAGGAACCCAAACTTGAAACACAGTTGGCAGCTGGGAGAGGATTTCTGTCATCTCATTTGATCTACTGAATCCAAGAGAACTTGGTATGAGGTAACATTCACACTGAAGAACTAGAAGATGTGAATAAGATTGTTAAAGCCTGTCTTTTGAAGTAGATCCAGTAAATGGAAATATTTCAACAGTATTTTATTTGCAGATCTAGCTGAGTCTTTAAATCTTTGTGACATTGTAAAAATTCCCGTTATTAATAGCTATAAAAATGCATGTGGAACACACTTTTCTGCTTATATACAATATATGGAAGAGGAGGAGCTGCAGCAATATTATAATTTCAAATATTACGCAAAATATTATTATGTTGAACAGAAAAGAATCTAAGGTTTGGGGACCAGGAAAGCTGACAGTTCAGTAAGATGTCACCGCTAGGACCAGACGATAGTCTCTAAACCGGAGAGAGAATGACAGTTGTGCTGCATTCTTACAGCCAGCAGAGGATGACTCTGCAAGCCAGGGCTGTAATGGAGCTTCCCAGCAGTCTGTGCCTAAATGAAAAGGGCATTCCCTTCCTTTCCCTTCCCGTAACAGACTGAGTACTCAGCAGTTCCCACTCTTGATGGCAACACTGCTGTTGTCTCATCTAGGGCCACAGTTTCACTTTCTCTTATCCATACTGTCAGCTTGATTTCTCTCCCTTCTTTCTCCAACCTCCCAAACTTTCCTGACTTGCTTCTGCCAAGTGGCAACTTTTAATAATTCCATAAGTGAAACAATCAGATGGCTCACAGGGGCCTCAGACATGCCTGGAAAGTTAGTTTCATATTCCAATTCTGTGAAATTATAATTATCCCCAATAGAACAGGCATGGAAATGAGGGTGCACTACCTACTTCAGTCAATAATTAGGGTGCACTCTATACTCTCAAAAAGCCACTGGTTGCATTGATGGAAAAGCTATGAGTAGTTAAGAAGTCATCATAATCCCATCTAGAAATCTGTGACCTAGGAGGGAAGTATGAAGTTAAAATCTGAAATCCAGAGCAGAACATAAGGAAGAAAATAAACAGAACTGTCCAAACCAATAAGATACAGATATGTAGTGTGATGTATTTCAGCAGTTCAGTGTCGCTGGTGCTCTGCTGACCTGGGCCCAGGAATACTGGATTGTGTCTAGGACCCATTTGCTAAATCTGTGAGGTGTTCAGGCAGTGCAGCATCGGAGTGCGAATGAAACAGTGGAAAATGTGTGCCATGTCAGCTGGCCTCATCCAGGGATGCATCCTCTGCCTCATCGACATGCTGAATGTGGCAGTCAGGAGGAAGATCTTTGCATGTTCAGAGACAGAGAGAGCAATCCCAGCTACTGCTCCTGCTCCTGACAGAAGGCTTCCTGCTTGCCAGATCATCAGGCAGAGGATGGAGCTATGCCAACATACATGATGTACACAATATTGCCTAGAAACTGGAGGAAAACTTAGATGAGCTGCCTCATCCCTATTAGGAGGCTGTTGGTTCATCAGAGAAGATAATTATGTGTCTTGTTTTCTCTTATGTGTTTTGGAAGGAATCAGTTTCTTTCATCAGCTGTGCATCTGTGGTGTATGCTACCTATCCCCTAGTGTCTTTGCTACAGATGCTCACCTTTTTTTTTATTTAGGGAACCTATCAGCAGCTGCTTGTCCTGTCATCTGCCATGATTTCTCCCATGCTGGCAGCATCTTCTTAGACGATAATTACAGAACAAATACAACAGGCAACTCTGCAGAGCTAATTTAAGTCAAATGCAATGAAGGAAAACAAACAGTAGCTAGCAGCGGAAGAGGAGGAAGAACAGAATTAGGCTGTTGTATTAAGTATTTTTTGGATCTCTAAATAGATATTCTAAGTTTCCATTCTATGGCACTTACTCTTTTTTAAGGCTTTTCTTTTCCCTCATTTGCTCTTTCCATGTAGGTGTCTCTGAGGAAAACCACCTTTGACTGAGATGGCTTTATGGAAATATTAAATTAGTTTAAAGTTTCCAAGGATCGAGGGAAGGAACTGGAGACTGTGGCACAGGGGAGAAGGCAGTGTCATCCAGTGGGAGGGAGGCTATTAGGTAAGTAGACAGACTGATGTCATTGTTAGTCTTCAAAGGAAAGCCTTGGTGGACATGTGCAATCCCCAGTGCTAATTATGAGAAATTCAGCAAAAAGGGTTGGAAGGACCCAGCTGAAGGATCTAAATAGGAAACTGAATTAATAAAAGGAATTGAGGTTGTCTTTATTGCATAGCTTCACATGCCACACTTTGAGGCCAATTAACAGGCTCAGTTATTATCATTGAAATGATATTTCATGATAATAACAGCTGGGAGCAGAGATTGTTTGTAAAAGGTAAAAGATATGTGGTTTGGCTAATATAAACTGAATTAGTATGTGGGAAGGCATCTGTAAAGTTATATAAGAAGGAAAAAAATAAAGATTGATGACTGGAAATTAGAAACAAGACAGGTAAGAGCACAAAGATGGTTACAGATAAGGAAGAATGTGGACCAAGAATGGGACTGAGAAAATGGAACAATGAGAAAGAACTGGATACTGGCTTGTTAAAATAGAAATCACAAGGGAGGTTACCATGAAAGCTGGGTAGGAGAGAGGAGGATTTAAGTCCACTGACAGTTATAGAATTACAGCAGGCACTTGCTACAAGACTTTGTTAGGAACACCGTGTCATTTGGCTCATAAATCTGATCATGAGCTTTCTTGTACATAGGTAATGTTTTCTGCCACTGCTTTCTCTAGCACATATTTGAAAACTCATTTAAATGCTACAGTCATCCACCACTGATGAAGCCTGGTATCTTTGTTCACAGTGTCATATGCCACAGGTGTCTTCATCATGGGCCTTGCTTCATCATGTTACTGTTTCTGTTCTTTCTTTTTTGTAATTTTCATTCTTCTCTGCTTTCTACTATGAGGTTTTCTTCTGGGCATTTTGTGCTTATTCTTCTTCATCCATTTTTTAACTTTTTTAATCCGTGGGCTCACACAGAACTTTCTGCTCTCTATGTAGAGACTGTCAGAGGAAAAATTATTTGTCAGTTTCAAAGAAAAAATGTAAACCCCATACTTTTTTAAAACTATCATACTTCTCACTCACATACAAAGACATAAAGCTAGAATCGGTTAATCTTAAATTGTAATTTATACTATGTCTTCAATTTGGTTTGGTTTCAGATATGTATTAGGATCTAAGCTTTACATGATTACACCCATCTTCCAAAATCTGGAAAAAGCTTTACTATTTCAATAGTCTGAAAAGAACCACAGTGCAAAGCAGTACATTCCTATGGCAAATAAATAAGTAAATCACTGTTTTTGTTATTATTGTTGTTATTATTATTGTCACAATCATCATACAAATGTCTAGAAATAAAAAAATGTCCACAATTTCTTTGAAATTCATTACTTTAAGACAAACAGTGTGATATTGTAACAGTCAAAAAGAGAAAAAAATAGAAATAGGTTAAGTGCAAAAGTGAAACTGCTTTAATGAGTTTAGGCAAAGTTTGTAGAGGGTCAATAGTTGGAAAAACACCAGAGAAGTCTTAAGGTGCGTGAGTCCTTCAGTTCTGAAAACAAAGATACTGAAAAGGGAATTCAATTTTAGCAGTTGTAAGTGTAAATAGCACAAGGAAGGTTAGTTCTTAAATCACACACAATCTTATTTTTCATTAATTTTGTGTTAGATTCTACTTGTTTAAACCATCCCTAATAGGTTTTAACTTGACCCTCTCACAGTGAAGGACCCAAAACATCTCTTACATAACAGCTTCTAGGTGACACAGGCTATCTGCTTTCTGCAGTTCAAACTTCTCCACTCTTCGGAGAATTCTTTTGGGAATTTCATCTGAAATTTTCATGCAACAGTTAAAGGCCCCAGGGAACAAAGCTAAAAAGAATAATAACAATGTTAGAAACAACATAGATATGAAGAGGACAAGTCACAGCTTGACTTCACAGAATCACAGAACGATTGAGGTTGGAAGGGACCTCTGGAGGTCGTCTGGTCCAAACTCTCCTGCTTAAAAATTTTCCTGTTAGCAAGAAGGTTTTTGTGCTCTGTCCCTTACAAGAGTGCTCACTGAATGCTGGAATAACAGAAGATGCCAGCAAAGCTGCAGCAGTGATTTTGAGCAGTTAGCAGTGTAGCAAGAGTTGCTGAAGACCAGTCACCCTATCCACTGCAGCCTGGAGGGGACTTTTGTACTGGCGGGATTGTTGACAGAGCCCTAGGATTTCACAGTTGGAAGGCAGGGTGAAAGCAAGCAGCTGGCTTTGGCAGTTGCCTCCTCAGCAACCCAGAGAGGAGGACTATAAATAATCAGATGGTGTAGAAGGATTAATTAAGTGTTGAATGTTACCTGTCTTATTTCCCTGTTGCCCTTTGCTTTTTTCTCTTTGGCAGCATACTGCTTGGGAAGCCAACTAATTGGTGTTTGCAAATAGCAATTCAGCTCATTGAAACCACTACGTTTACATCTTTTTCTGAGGGCTCAAGACAGCATTGTTGACACTAAAGTGTGAATTTTTGTTGTCATCAGTCAGCTCCTGACAGAAGCATTTTGTGGGATCAAAAACTCAAGGACAGGTAATTATATCCTGACCTCCACCTGAGGTTGCCAGCTGTGCTTTTTGGAGAGGTCTGATCTTTGCTTCTTTGGGGTCTTGTAAACTAAAATACTTGGCAAGAAGAGCACTGCCAGCTTCCCGCAGAATGGCTGGATATTACAGAAGGTCTTAGGGTGTACCAGCTGTCTGCCGAACTCTTCCTTACCTGGTTTCTCCAGTGCCTGGGCACCATCTGTTGCCCTCATCCCACTTTACATACTCAGGAACACCACTTGCTTTGATCCTCAAATCTGAATAATCTGTATTGCGCTTCCTAGTGCAATATAGTCCATTATATAGCACTGTGTTAGTCATTTGTACCCTTCATGAGTGAAAATTAAGAAATTAATATTGGCATACTTTTATAGCTTTATCAGGAAAAACATACAGAAACTCATGTAAGGAAAACAAAGCAAAATTCTTGATACATCCAGGTGGGCTTGTGAGTACCTCACTGGGCACTCATGGCAGGTTGCCCTTTTGGAAGGAACTTAGTCAGCAGGAATTGTATCTTTTTTGGAAACCTGTTCATAATTACAACTTTTGATACCACTTATATAACTAGAGTAGCAGTTTTAGAACAAATTCAATTACCTGATGCACAGCCTGTTGTTGAGTTGGAGCATTAAGCACTGACTTGCAGTTCACGCAGCTGTACAGAATGCAGTACCTCTCAACATTAGAACATGCAATAAGCTGCATGTGAAACTGGTGGATACACCAACAGAAAGCAGATGGAAATTTTGTTCAAAATGTGAGTGAGGTGGTGATTGTGTTCTTGCTAAAGAGGCAAAAGTGATTCTTATGGAGGCTGAGTGCCTGCTTTTAACCTTTTATTTGAGGTATGTGCTTGAGGAAGCTGTCTGGTTTTCATAGGTTCATATGGGTGTTTGCCTTGAGGAATTCTGATCTGCATTGGGGTTTTATGACAAAAAATGAGGCTGTGACTTTTAAATAATCCTTTTTTTGTTGTTCTATGCATGAAAGTACAACTACAATATGGAAAATACAAAGTAATTATCTTTGAATCACAGATGAATACATGGCATCACAGTCTTTTCATCAGACAACATGAAACCATCATTAGCAACCTTTTGTTGACAGAGGCATTTGTGATAACTGGTACCTTTTTACATGGGAGTCAGTGTGAAAGGTGAACTTTTCTCTTTTTTTCCTTTTTCCCCTGAGTGGGAAGAATGATCAGGGCAATGAGCCAAGGAATTCCTTTTTTTCCTCAGAGCCCCAGGAGAGGGGTGCTGCTCTGCTGGAGCACTGGAGCCACCCTGCAGCTCTGTTGCCTAGTCCATTATTACCATAAATGTGCTCAAATCCTGGCTTGTGGAATACAATAATGCTGATCCTTTTATTACATTTACGGTTTACCTTTATTTAACATGCTACGTGTAGCTTTACTAATTTCAAAAGAAGTGGAGAGAAAAGAAAGCATTGCTTTTCTAGGAAGAGTAAGTTCTTTGGCACATTTGAATGAAACCAAATTGATTTTTTCTTAAAAAATTAAAAATAAAATCCCTGAAGTTCTGAGTTATTTTGAAACAGTTCTTGTTGTTCAAAGAATATAGTGCAAGAACTTAATTTAAATTTCCTACAGTGCTTTGTTTCCTTGGAAGCCTAACAAATCTTGTTGGCATAATGTCAGTCACTTTCTTAGGGCTGAAATGATCAAAACCACTTGGCAACTAGAGATTACTGTTTTCACCTGCATTCTGCTAGACCTGTTAGAAGCTCTTTTAGTAAAACATTGCTTCTGAATGGAAAAGATCCCCTTTGAGATCTTTGAGACAGTGATTTTGAACTGATGTGATTGCAGTAGAGTACTGAAGAATGAAGCACGGAGAAAATGGATCTGATGGAACAAGATCTTTGTGAGTACTGTTAATTATAGTTGTCTTTATGCTTCCGTTGATCAGTGTTACGTCACTTTGACTGCAAAAAGTTTCTTTTTCCCTTTCCTATTTGCTACCTGGCCAAACTCAGTCTACAGAGACTTTTATCATCCTTAATGCTTCGTGTTTATCATCATCATTCTCAAACTTGAGAGCCACGTGTTAAAACTGCTGAGGAAGGCTGTGTCATCTAGGGTTCAGGCAAGAAATATCAAAAGTGATTATTGCTGCCTGCTCAGTCTCTAGGGTAACAAAGAACATTTCTTTCCTTCAGTTTTGAGCTGATGTTCTTAGTTTTGCCTGCCGGTTTTGGGAAAAGGTAACATCTGATAAGAGCCCTCCTACAGCACAGAGTGGGAGCAGCTGCTGGTTTTTCTGCTGCTCTCCGGCTGCAGGTTTTAGGCAAGTAGGACTGGATTAATGTATCAATGTGTGTAGGGCAGACCATGGGCAAGGAGAAACACAGCTGGATTGGTTCAGACAGGCTCTCCTGTAGAAAATTTCACACAGCAGGATAGATCTTTGCCTCATATTTGAACTGAAGCAGGGGTGAGAAGGAGAAAAAAGAGGAGACAAAGCCACATGGAAATAGATAGTAAGTGATAGAGCTATGGTGTTCCCCATCCCTGTTCTTGCTCCTGACTGTGTTTAGCTTCATTTTGGCTTCTTGTCCAAAATGACAGAAAAAGCTGGGCTTTGGATGAGTACAATAGGAAAGGCAATTTTGGTTTCTGACTCCATTTCTCTCTACTCCAGACTCAACCCTGCTGCCTAAGGCTAGCCTTGTGCAGATCTTTTCCTGACAGGTTTCACTCCAGAAGCTGTGTTTTGGCCAGGTCTTTGCTGGTCCCTTCTGAACCCTACTGGCAGCAGAGTGGAGCCTGTCAGTACTGCTGGCAGAGCACTTGACCTCTGTGAACAGGATGTAACCTCTGGACTGCTGAGTGAAAGGCCGTGCTGTAGGCATGCCTCTATGTGACAAAAAAACCCCAGACAGTTCTTGTGCTTCACAAACTAAGGGAGCCCAGCAAAGATGCATAGAGTTATTAAACAGAATGTGTTCCCTTAACACACTCTGTGATCTGAGGGACAACTTCTCTTGCACCCTGAGATCCTCAAACCTGAGGCAGTTTTTGTTACTGTGCTGAAATGTGAGACCTGCGGCTACTGTGCCTCAGGTTCACCATGAACTGAGGCAGCTTTGCACTGGTTGCACAACTTCGGCACACCTGGGGCTATTAGCAGCAGGCATTAGTGTTTCCCAGTGGAATTCTTTTATGATTATAAAGTAGGCTTTGTACATCTGGAGGAAAAAACCCCTTTGCATTGATTAATTGGATCAACCTCTTGCTTAGTCAGAACATGATATTTACTGAAATGCTCTGATCTCAGTACAACTGTTTCCATAGATGAGTTTCAACTCTTAATCTGGTGTTGTTGGCTTATGAACATAGAATCCAGGCTCTGTACTTGGAAAGAAACTTATTATCACATCACTTACACTTTTTATTAACTACTGTAAGGCAGTTCATTTAGTACCCATTTGCGAATGAAGCTGCCAGAAAATGTTCCTTTCATTTAGAAAAAACTTGAGGTATGTTAAGGGTTCAGTACCTCAGAGTAGGTCTTTTCAGCTTAACCTAAAGCAAGTCAGTAACTATTTCATTATGCAGAAGGCTCTGATCTTGGTTGGCAGGTGAACAAAGCAGGATGCTATAATCCTCAGCAAATGCTGTGTACCTGTACTCTGCGAAAACAAGAAGGTTGCTTAATAGTGAGAGATGAGAGGGAACTCAAATGCTGAAAGATGCATCGTACTATTTTGACTGCGTGGTAATACAGACAGTTAAAGCAAAATTCTGAGAGAGAGAAAAACAAAAGATAGAGGGAATTCTAAGCTCTACCTGCTGAAGTGGTGGAAATAACTGTTAATGAAGGATAAATCATAATTTAAAATATGTAAATCATACTATATCATTTTTCTGACTGAGAATGAATACAAATGAAATTATGCAGTGACACTTTTTCTGCTCTGCTATGAGGACCACTGTTAATATGAACATTTTCAAGGCTGGAAGGCCAACTATAGATGTACAGATAGGTATGTCATATGTCACAAATTTCAAATAGGTCTTTGTCCATCAAATCACTATTAGTGTGCAAGCTGTCTGTTCCCATACAATATTCTTGCCACTCTTGACTACAGACCATCAAGGAAATACAGGCTGAAAACTGGTAAAACAGCATGTAATATTTATGTGGCCAAACAATCACTTGTTTCCAGTGTCTTATTGGAAGGTAAAATTTCTGCTGTTCCTAGCAAAAATCCAAATCACATAATGTCTTGCACATTAAAATGTTATTGTAGCATTTACCAGTTGTTTTGGATGCTTTGACTGTATAGGAATTAGCAGATTTCTGTCTTCATATCAAGATTAAATACATGTAGTAGATTCTGAAAGAACTTTTGTCTTCTCAACTTGAAATTCAAACCAACCACCTTGGAAACAATTTCTCTTGTCCATGCTGCTGCATGTTCTGCCATGCAGTGCTGCCTACTTCACTGCAGGTGTGACAGCATCTGTCACTCTCTAAATCCCTGGCACTGAGATGGGATGAAGGTAGACCAGCAATGTTTTTTAAGTAAAATTGCAAAAACCTCTTGAACTATCTTAAAGAAAAAAACCCCCATCACACTCTTAAAAAATACTCTTGAGCTCTTTGTTTTTTGGCACTGTCTGGCAGGTTTAGGACAACTTGCAATGGACAACTCTCTGTGGCTACTTCTTGCCAGGCAAGTCTCCATGGCCATGTCCCCGCGGCCAGCTCTTCGTGGGGACAAGTCTATGTGGAGAGCCCCAAAACCTAACCCTAACCCTGACCTTTAGTGTGTAGAATCGTTCCTGCGGAGAGTTAGCCATGTAGAGTCGTCCCACAGAGAGCTGTTCCATGGAGAGTTTTCCTGAGAAGAATTGTCTGCCATGCAGAGTTGGTCACAGAGAGTTGGCTGTGCAGAGTTGTCCCTTTCTGCTGCCTGGCAGAGCCATGATCCTACCTGTGCCTGGGTGTAATTTTGGCCATCAGATGGCTTTCCCAGCTTCTATCAACAGCTACCAGTTCACATCCACAAGCAAAGGAAACTTTCGCAAGTTTGCATGTACCAGCCCAAATCTTACTTGCGTTTCTGTTCCCTGACCCTAAAATAAATGGATGCATAAAGGCCAGCCTAAGAAGCCTGATGTTAGTTAGGGCTAACTCTTAATCTCATTCAAATCAGAGTGGTGTGTGCCTCTATTCAGACTGCTCCCCAGTTTTTATTGTGGGTTGTGATGTTTGAATATTGTTGCTACGTATGAGGCATGTTTGCACGAGGAAAGTTTGCATGAGGAAAGTTAGGTAGCAAAGGTATTTGCCTTGTGCCAGATGGTTCAGTATAAAAGAATGTGTTTCAAGAGAACTTTTACTTTGACCTGTGTGTGTACATGCCAGTTCTGTTGTGCAAGACCTTGCTTACTGGCCAGATCATAAATCTAATAGAATAGCACTTAGAGAGCCTTCCCATGCCAGAAGGTGCAGTGGCCATTTTAACAATATAAAATTTTAAGGCAGATTTTGTCTATATGTTGTCTAAATCCTCAAGGAACTCCACAATTCCTACTCCTACTGAAACCAGTGGAGCTTTAGAAAGGAGCATCTCAAAGGCTGAAGTTGTCCAAAATTTATTTTCTCTGTGAATACTGCTTATTTTACTGTAGAAAATTACAAACATGAACTAAGAATTCAAGCACAGCACTGGCTAATCTGTTTTGAATTATTTAAAATTTTAAATAAATTGCAAGAATACAAAAGGAAGTCTTATTAGATCTCCCAAACCCTCAAGACACGTTGCACCTAATGAGGAATAAAGCTGCATGCAAAACTGCTTTTCTGCAGAGAGAAATCAGTTATGTGAAGTTTGTAATGAAAACTTTTCTGAAATCATTGCCATCTAAGAAAAAATTAACTCTAAAGGAAAAAGATCGAGTGATTTTCTAAATATATTCCCCCTCAAGAAGCTTAGAAAAGGAAATTGCAGCTGGACTAGAGAGATCCCTTTAAACAAACAGTGAAATTTTATTAGGTGTTCCCTCAGGAAATCACTGCTTTAAATGACTTACACCTTCAGCATTTAAACATCTCAGCTACAATGTTCTTGATAATGTTTGCTATCATAAGTGACCCTCTCGGCTTTTCCTTGCTTAAGCCATTTTACAGAATCACAAAGTCCCCACAACTGCTGTGGAAACATTGAGGAAGTGCTCAGGTGAAGCTCTAACTTCACTGAAAGTAATGCCGGTCATTGTGTTCTCCACAGTTTAAGACAGATAGATTTCACTTTTTAAATCTTCCCATGCTACAGCACAGACATTTAAGCCATCATCTGTGATCCCGTGCAGAGCTACAAAGGCTGAAGCAGATAGAATTCTAGGTACATACCCTTTGGGTCTTTTTTTACTTTTACTTTTAGGAGATTAAGTATGGAAATATATAAATTACAATTGTACTTACTCTGGGACGTCTGACTAACCGTGACTGCTAGAACAACCAAGATGGTGACCAAGTTCACATCCATTCCTCTTGGGAGCTGAGGGAGCACAGCCACAGAGCTGGTGGCGAGCTGCAGGAAATAACACCTGACCCTACCTGCCGGCTGCTGTGGATAAATGTGACTCAAAGCCCCACCCTGAGCAGCAGCTCGACGTTGGCTCCTTCCCGTGTGGCACTATGGACCTCAGCAGGATTTCTCTTTTCACCAGTAGACATGCGGCTAAATGTTTTGCCAGGTGAGAAAACAGGGATTTTTCACAGAGTACTTGAAAGATCATACTGCCCTTTGGGTAGATCCTCCCATCACTCCTCATTGATGGGGCTCTTCAGAAACAAATATATTCAGGATTAAGACAGAAGAAAAGAATGCTCTTCTACCAGACATCATCCCTATGAATGCTAAATGTGCGATGATGTGGACCAGACCTGCTGCAGTAAAAACAGGTACAGCCTTTAGAAGACCCTAACCTTGCACTACCTTTGCATTTGACCTCTGTGTTTTAGGCCTGTAAGGACCCCAAGCAAGGGCGATGTTATTCAGCACATCTTTCTTTCTTACTCTCTTTTTGCCCACTGATAATGCAGCAGCAATGTTTTTGGTGAAAGACAGCTGGAGAGAAACTGCAGCTGGTGCATCTCCCTCCATTTTTTTCCTGATTCTTGTTTCTGCAATCCATTTCAATAGTTTCCTGTGATAACAGAGGAACACTCATTCTAAACACTCATTCAAACAAATATGTAGCTTTCAGTGAGGGAGAAAAAATAAAAGATGCTTATTTGGAGGCTGATAACTTCTGTAAAACTTCTGTGAATCGCATCAGAAAAGTTTTTTTCTGACCCATGCAGGCAATCAGGTAAACTGTCTCTGTGGAAAATAACTCCTCAAATTCCTGCATACATCATGGATTCAAATCTTCTAAAACCCAAGAAGATTACTGTGTGGATCTCTGTCTGAACTGAACACGATGGCTGTATGGGTAGCAAGCAGTTACCATATTTTGCTGTAGTCCTCCATTGGCACTGCAGTGCCAGGCAGTCTGCTTCAACCTTTTCCAGGGATGAACTAGAAAAATGAGTCTTGAAAACCGCTAGACTGTTCAACCAAGCTCACCTTTGCTCTGGCTCATGACAGCTACTCTTACCTTTCCTAAATTTCCAGAACAGAAGACAGAAGAAATTGCTAACCTCAGGGACTTTAATCTACACTTACACTGTCCCAACACCAGTTTTGCAATTCAATCTAACAATAGTTAATACAGTCCAATCAAACTTACCAGATATCACAGTTTTACTTATTGGGTCATGGTTTCTGCTTGAGACTGTTATTTGCCAGGATAAGAGAATGGGCCAAATGCAGAGTACCACACTTTCAAGTGAAATTCTACTGCTAAGAGGAGAAAGAGTAGTAGATAATGATGTGCACTGTTTAAAGTATGATTTCAGGGAAGTCATTTACGTTGAAACCAACAAGCTGATTCATTGTGACCATACACATAGTATATTCTTAAAAACACACAGTAAATACAGCTGTCTGCAGAGACTCATTTCTCTGCTGCTGGCAACAAACTACAGCATATCGAATGAAACTTACTGCTTCAGCTACATTAGTCAGTTTGAGCTTAAGTTTCACATCTTTGTTCCCATAGAGTTCATGATTTCACTTCTAGGTCCAAAACAAAGCAAATGCTTATTTACTTCAATGGGGAAGTGCAGCAAGGAAACTATGATTATGTCAGACCCGGAACATGCTTTCCACTTTATGAGGCTATAGAATGTGTCAACAATTTAAAATGCTAAGGCTATTAAAACAGGACAAGATGTATACTGAGGAAACAACTCTGTTTTATGAGCTAGAGAAATTAAAAATTAAAATAAAGCGAGAAAACAATAGGAAATATTGTGCTATGGCTCCATATGAATGCCCAGCCAGCCCTCCAGCTTAAAAAGAAACAACAAGTTAGCCAGAAACTCTTTTCCAAGAATTGCACTGACATAATCGACAGTGGCATTAGTTACAAGAAGAGCTAAAGGAAAGTGAAGTTTTATTGACGTGTTGACTTGGACTACATTCAAAGCTCAAATGAAAGTGCAAACCTGCAGGGAGGAAGTGTTGCAAAGGAGAATGCAGTCATTCTTCCATCCTGAGAAACAAAGCAAATCCTTGTTTTAATCCTTTTTGAAGTTCTACTTTTCATTTGTGAATGTAGGACTGCTGGAAAGGTTAAAACTGACAGCTCTTTTAAACTGAGCCTTTGATTTTGAGCAGAGGTTAAAGGATTGGAATTTCTTCTACATATATCTGCATTGTAATATAATGCCTTTGCTTATACGTACCTTTCTCCAGTTACTCAGGCAGAGGCAAAAGTGAACTGTCCTTTAGTTCACTCCTTGCCCTCAGACAATCCACTTCTACAACAGGAGTGCTGATTACTGAAGAAGACTAAACCCACCAACTGAGTTTGTTAAAGCAGGATAATTCTTGTTGAAACAACTTTGGATCACTGGTGTCTCCATCAAGATTTAATTTGACAAAGGCTTCTTTCATACTGATAGATACAATAGGCTTAGCTATTACTGCAGTACTTCCTATTACTCCGTAAATGATCATAACAATCAACTCAGAAGAATATGATTAATTTTTTTCCTAGACTGGCTGAAATCATGAATGAACAGGATAAAGAGAATACATAATCTACAATTAAACTTTGGACTTCCTAGAAAGGTCTCCATTTCTTTGTGTGGGTATTAGTATCCCAAACTGTGACCTCCTCACCTGTCCCCTATTCTAGACTGCCTCAGCAGACCCTGTGCCTACCAAAACCCCCAGACCTTAAAATCTCTGCACAATTCTCATTCAGTCTTCTATATATCATAAATTTATCTATAGGTAGTTTCCGTTGAGGTAAAAACCAAAACAGTTTACAAAAAAAATTTGAGCTGTGAACATTTTAAATGGTTGCTACACTTGCTAAGAAGTAAACAGCCAGATATCCTCTGCCTGGCAAGGAGGCTATAGATACACGAAAAGTCCCCTGACAGCCAGCCAGGGCCTCAGGGCTGTATGTTTTACATTCAGCACTACATCTATGGCAACTAGATCTTTAAGGTCCCTTCCATCCCAAACCATTCTATGATTCTATGATTCAGTCATCTTATTGATACATAAAAGAGAGAAAAAACTTGAGGAAGGACTGAGGACCCATTTCCCTCCTGTCTCAAGCTCCTGCTGTGCCCAGCCTCTCCAGGACTCCTACACTCTCTGCTGCATGGAGGTGCAGCCCTTGCAGGACAAGTTGAAAGCATTGTCCCACTCTGTGCTAATGCTGGCACTTAGGGCATAGCCTTCCCACTCCATGGTCATTAAATTATAATAGAATAAGATCAAAGCTGAGTTTTTTGGAAGAATACAGGATTTTGTCCTGAAGAAGAGGTTTTGGGCTTTACATACCAAGAAAATAAGGTGCCAGCTCTGCCTGCAGTGCCAAAACTGCAGAGAAATACCTCATATTTTCTACTGGTCATTTCAATAAAATTTTACTTAGAAGTCTTTTGAATTCCATCTGAAACAGCTGACTCCACAAACACGCACACACATACACACTACCTAAGAGCCAGGAATTTTACTTGGAGGTGCCTTCACTGGATTTTATATTTTACTGTGCTGGTAGCTATCATCACCAGTGGAAATAGCACAGAGAAAGCCCTTACCTCCAGCACACAGCAAAAGGGATCATTTCTCACAGGGCAGTACTCTGGAGGCCAAACCAAAAAAAAGGAGGAGATGATGCTGTGACACAGGTGCTAACAGAGAGAGGAAGCTGAGTGGCATTCAAAAGAGAACTGGAAATTTCTCTGAAGTGAGAACCAAGAGGAAAATTGAGGCTGATGAAGTTCTGTGACTTTGTTCATCTGTAAACGCAAGAAACAAAAGCTGCAGGGAAGATAGTGATTAAAATGCTGTAGGCTAGAGAACGAGAGGCAGACACCCAGAAATCCATTACTGAAGAAGCAAAGAGTACCGCTTGATAGAAAGCTGTGTTAGCATCATGTTGCAATTGCTGAACCATTCTGGGAAGCCACCCCTGAGCAGAGCCCTAGGATTCACCTCAAGAACTTTTTTCAAGACTGCCAAGGAGTACATCATTCCTGGTGAACTGGAAAGCTTGTCTTCCAAATGGTGTATTCCCATCATTTGAGACAGCCAATTTATAACTCTTTCTGTATCTCCAATAAGACACTTAGAAGTTGACATACTATTACACAGCTTTAGAAAAAGGACCTAATTCATTGAGGAAGTGAGCAAACGGAGAAACTGAAGACCCTTCCCTCCTGAATCTCTACTTTAAAAAAATTCATAATTTAGAGGATGACCACAAGAGGTGTGCTGAGAGCATCTACAGGTTCTGAAAAGAAAGTGGTTGGCTGACACAGGAGAAAACCTGATGCTGAGATACACAAGCAGGAAACAAATACATTGGGATTTGTGTTTCTTAACATAGAAAAACCCAATAACTCTGCATGCTTCCTTATTATTTAAAAAAGTAAACGTTTGCTTCAGTAGGTCATTCTCACAAACCAAGTAAAAAAATGTGATATTTACATCTTTTGTCCACACATCATCTTCCCAACTCTTTCTCCCAAAAGACCACTCATGACAAAGATGAGTGCCAAAAAACAGGTTCCCCTAAGTTTTGGATAGGTTTTTTTGTTATAGATCTTATACTGTTTTTTCGTTTGAGGAAGTGAATCGGTTATTTTGATTCCAAAAGGCAAAAAGCAAAGTGGAGGATGGACAGAACATCTACTCACAAACACCAAGCCCTTGCCCTACAGAGGCAATATCAGACTACACAGAGCAGTGGCCTGGTTCAGCATGATGCTTTATTTCCAACCTGCTTCTCCTGAGTCCTAAAAAGCTCAATGCTGGCTGTCATAACAACATGTATTCTAGACACCTCTTCTGATCTCCCGATCTTTTAAAACCCTTCTATGTATAGGGAAATAACAAAAAGTGACAAAAAAAATCAATGGAAACTTGATAAATTAAGTTTTTAAAAAAGGTTGCTGGTATTTTCAATCAACATAAATAAACACGCAAATGTTCTGGTCTTACACTTCAGCTGATAACGTGTTTACAGTCACAGAGACTTACGCAGGGACAAGCACAAACAGAACCACTGCACGAGGTTATACTAACACAAGACTGTGTAAGAACATGTGACACATGACATCAGTACATGACGATCAACAGCCTTGCACCTATTTCACAGGGAACAAATGTGATTCTCTCTCTTTCACGACCCATATGTTACAGTGGCTTGTGAAATCATTATTAACCCTGAACTATGATCTCTTGCAGCCCTTGTTTATACCAGGAAATTGAATTTTGTCTTACAAATCATGATATCCACATTACATTTCTGTTATTTAGCTAGCACTGAGATTTTTACACAACTTCAAGTGATCTCATGTTTGCCAGGTAAGGCAGTCATGTATGTTGCCAGTCAAGGATGGGCCACCCTGACTTGTCCACTCCTTTAGATGTAGTCTTTGGGTAGCAATAAAAAAAATAGCTTAATAAGAGACAAATATTTACAATAAATGCTGACTGTCCTTCCCAGAGATGGTTTCATGCCCTTCAGAGGACGTTACACACATTCTCTCCCTGTAACCTTTTATTGCCCTTTTTTTTCAAATGGTTTCCAGTCCATCAAATACTTGGATGGAAGAACAGCCCTGCACTTTTTTATTTATTGACCAACCTGGGGCAGGGAGGTGATTTACTTTGGCAAGGGAATTTGGTACCTTAGTTCCTCATTGCTATTCCAAAGCCTCCTTCCTGGCATTGGAAAGTTGTTTGCAATAACTTACTCTGTTCTGTAGTTTTAAAACCCGAAGTGTTTCATCACTTTAGATCAGCTAGCAGGAACTGACTGGTATGTACCATTTAACCATGAAACTCCAACCTAGTAATTACAGAGTTTGAAATGAGCTCCTCTCTAGAGCTCCTCTTGAAAAACTACATTTCATCCTAGGATTTCCCAGTCAGCTCTACTTCTTCAGCTTTGAAGAGTTTATCTTTGGACACACTTACCTGGCCCAGCTTATCCTTGTGTTCACCATAAAACAGTAAACCTTCCTCCCCACCCTGTACTCTAATCAGCGACCTACTGAGATTGGGTAATGTTTATAAAGCACTTTGGAGATAAATGTGAAATGCTACCACTAGGAGAGTCATGGAGATAGGAATACTTGAGGGAAGAAAACAAGTGTCAGTTAAGAAGATTACTTTGATAAATGATGAAGGGATGTAATGTACAATAGCATTAGAATGTATTTACGCATGCCACAGAACATCTCTATTCAAATGGTTTTATACTGAAAGCCTGTTATCTCCTCCAGAGGGCTGGCAAACCATTTTCTCCTGGATGTACCCCTGAAAGTCCTTTCCTTCTCCATAAAGTAGACTACTGAATTATTCATAAGGACCTGCGAGCATGGGTTACTTTGGGATAGAAAGTAAGCAGAAATAGTGAATACCTTTTGTAAACATGTGACAGGAGAGTGTTTTCAAGCATCTTCAACACAAAGAATTACGCTGCAGGTTTTTTCGCAAGTATGAATATAGTACAAACTCAGACAATTTCAGTAGAAGCTGTTCTTGTTAAAGAAAATCAATGTTTGTAACCTCTGTCACTGTGCCAAACCAGCTGGAATCTCAACTGAAAACTTAAGCTTTTATCTCCATCAATAAAGTAACTCTTGCCATGGAAACTGGAGTGACATCCTGGCGTAAGACAATATCACCAGCTCTAGGGAAATAACGCGTTGTATACCTTCAATCAATACTACTCCTTTTAAGAGGTGCTTCTCCTGCTCATTGGTATCACATAGCATCCACAACTCAGGAACAAAGCATTCTGCCATAATCACACAACTCTCCTTCCCCTGTGCGCTTGAAACCTTTCATCTTCCACATAAGCTTGGAGTATGTGTACACTATGTGGCAATATGAACACATTCACTGCTAAGCCAGTCCTTCTGCAAGGTAGGGAGGTACAATAACTAGATGAAGGAAAAAAAGCTATAGCAAAGCAATTCTGACTTTAGCACTTTGTTTTTCAATAGCTTGTTTTATGATACCAGCTACTTCCTTCCAGAGGAGATGCATCTACAGCCTGTTGTGTAAGCAATTTGGACAGATTCTAATGAAACAATGTATGTCTAGACCAAATCCTTCTCCATCTTTTACTGAATACCTTTTGTAACCATGATAGGTGAAGGTTTGTGAACACATGTCAAAGGCAAAAAAGTTGCCCTCAACATACTCAAACCTTCATTTTTTTTCACTATAAAGGAGGAAAATGTTCACACTCTTGATGACTAAGAAGACAATGCATTTTTTTTGCAAAAATAATCCAGGCAGCAGAACAAAAGAAATGTGCCAACATTCACCCCTTTGAAATACACAGCAAGAATATACTTTCTTGTAAATAAAGTCACAGCCAAATTGGTTTCTTATTTGAAATGTGTTGTCAAGAAGTTTGATCATTCGACTTCTGGTGGCAGAAATTCACTGGGAAATGTAAACCCAAGCAAAGACTTAGCACTGAAAATCTCAGCCTCGACAAATACACTAACTGCAATTGTTAAATCTTTTTAAGAAAAGCTCCTGGCTTTGGACAGATTTTGATTTTGAGAAAGTTGCTTAATTTTACAATAAATGTTTGTTCTGCATTTTTGAAGTTGCAGTTAATTATAAAGATGTGATCATTCCTCTACTGAAATAAATCAGTCTAAAAGTGATGCTAAGTGCCTCCTGAGAACTGCCTTTTGTTGTCTCACATTTTCATGTTTCACTACATGTCAAAGAATCTCTGGCACAGAAGACTCTTTGAAGAGATGCTTTCCTTCTCCAATAAAAGGAAATCGTGATGAATGATGGGAAGGCAAGCCTGATCTACAGATATTGCTAAATCTTTGTTATCAGAATTTTCCAGTATTCATTTGCCCCCAAAACACTTCGTATTTTTCTGAGCAGTGATGAGAAAGTTTGCTTCTGAATTGTCAGCAGCAAGATATAAAAAGAAGTTGGTTTTGTTTGACTATTAGCAATTTAAACTGAAATGTAAAAGTGAAACTTGCAGCACTGTAACCTCGTGAATTCCTTATGCCATTGTTACATCTGCTATCTTTGGTTTCATTTCTTTACCATAGTTCCTGTACCAGAACGCGTATCTCCCAGCTTCTTTGGCTCATCTATAAAAACTTTTCCACACCAGTCCAGGAACACTTACTCAATGCTATCCGATTTTTTAGGGAAAAAACAACTAAGATCAAAGCAAGACTGAATTTCTTTGGCAACATGAGGAAGGCTGCAGGGACATTAGCAACATTCCTTGGACAAATGAATTATTTCTGTGGTGGATATGGCAACAGCACACAGTCCTGCTTGGTCAATTACCCCAGCAACAATATCTCTATACAAATTCATTTTCATACAGATAGTATTAGGAAATATGGGCGAACAAATGTTTTCAGTCAATTAGTTTTGATTAAACAAATATATTTTTACGAGCTGCCTAGAAATCTATTCAACATTTCCATCAAAAGGAACACAGTAAAATTTTCTTTCTAGTTCTCAGTGTGCTGAAGACTGCCTTAACATGGCATTAAAACATTTTTGCAAAGTAGTAGCATGCTTGGGTTTCCTAGTCTTTAAGACAAACTCTCCTCCTTACCCCAGGAAAATGCAATACAAAATCAGGTTAAGCAAACAGAAAATTATTATATGAACATAGAAGGAAAGATCAGAATGTTATATATATAGTACTATTTATCTGTAACAGTGAGTTTACATAACAGAAAACAGTTCCACAATGCAGCATTGAAATTTATAATTCAATGTAGAGGATGTAAAATTTGGGGAAATTTAAGAAAGAACTGAAGGCATCAATTTATTATTTTGAGGAAAAGCATTAAAACTGGTTTGGGTTTTTTTTAATGAAAGAAAACAGTACTTTAACTTGACAGCTCTTCCTTTGTTTCAAAGCAAAGCCTGCCTGTAGCTGCGAAAGAAAATTTAGCTTGCAGACTCCAACTTACCAGCTGATCAAAGCCCACACTGTGTAACACAAGGCAAAATTTCTTCTGCCCTGAATAAATCTGCATAATTGACAGAATTTAGATTGGCTCAATTACTTAAATAGCAGTGCACACTTTTGATGCATTTCATGATTTATCTTCATACTGATAGTGGCTGGTGGAATAAAAATATACGTGTTTATAATTAACTATGTAGTAACATTTCCTTTAGGCTGAATTTCAACCCCTTCCCTCTCTCTCTCTTTCCAGAACTTTATTTCCATTAGCAAAGGAAATGTTCTTCCAATAATAAGATAATACCAATGGCCTGGCTGTTAAAACTTTTACTTCAGTTTAATTCAAACTCATCGGCATTTTCCTTGGAGCATGGCATCAATTATAAATAATTCACTTATCAATAACCAATTAAAGGCACATGATACAACGTATTTCACTGTAGAAAAAAGTGTTAACAGTAGCCATGTGAAAATACAGATGGTATTTAGGACTAGAAACGTGGAGGAGGAAATGTGTTTACTCTGCCTGTTAAGGCCACTACACTGAGAAGAAACATTGTAGCATTTTTCTTCAACTTGGTAATTATTAGTACCTACTTTTTACAGCAGCAATACATTAAACCAAGGAAAAAAAGGCATTATAGTCCTAACAAATAAGGAAGGCATCATTCCCCCATGCTTTCTTCAACTTTTTAAGTACGACTTAGAAATACATGGAAAAGTTTATATTGGCGCAGTAAACGAACCACTGAAATAACAAATATTTTAGTGATATGTATCACACACTGTGCATGAAATTATTAGCTTGAGTTTTCTAACAATTTTTTTCTAACAATTCACATGCTTTTTGTACTTCACATCTACCCCTTATTGAAACGCACGCAGTAAAGCACAAATTCATTATGGTTTTAGTATCTTGGTTTATTTTTGCCATGATTTTGCTACATGTGGCAGGTATCAATGAATTGTTGGGAGAGCAAATTAATTTGAAATGTACATGAAATACTGGTAAGGAAATATTGGGCAATTCATTCCCAATAAGCAGGTGCACCTCCTAGGTGACACGGCCTGAAACAAATATTTACCCTCCCCTTTGTTCTCTAATCTGGCTACACATAAATTACAGCATTAAATACAGTGTGTCAGTTTATCTTCAAAAGTTGTCAACGGCCTGAGCTAAAGTTGCCTAAGAGTCAGGAGGAGGCATGAGACTGCCGTATCTGTTTGGAGGGAGAGCGAAAGAAGCTGTGTGTCACAAGTGTTTTCTGCTTTCCTTAATACATTTCTAAGTGTGTTGTGGTCGAAATGGTGTAAGAATGTGATCAGGAAAATTTAGATTTTGAAATACAGCTGAAAATTTTTACAGCTGTAAAAAATTGCTAGAAATACAGAAAATGAACTTACATGCTTTTAAACTACTGAAGAGGTACCCATTAACTGCTCCTTAAACATAGCTAGAACAGCACAGGATCAATCTTAAGGACTGTTGGTAGACATATTGTTACCAAAAATGCTACAGCTACATCTAAAAATGAGAAACTGTAATTCTCCACTTAGTTCCTATGTATACTTCCCTTTGCAGCAAAACTGGATAAAGAAAAAAAAAATCACACAAATATTATACCATGAAATAAAAATACAGAAGATTTTTCTATACACATTTAAGTGTTCACTTCTTGCGTAAAATATATTCATTATGGGCATTTCAGCCTATAGTTTAAAATATAGGCTGGAAGTAAATGAACGAGCAACAGTCCCCCAGTATTAAACCATTTTGCCTTTGGATAAAAGACAGTTCCTGCTCTGAGGGCTCTAAAGCAAGGCATTTCTGATGTTGTTTCCAGGAAACCTTTACATATTACAAAAGACAGAAATCCTGTCTGCTTTTCCAATCTTCTTTTCAAGGAAAAAACCCACTTTTATTAGTTTTATAATAAAGCCTAAACAGGCCCATTGCACAGTCAGACAAGTTCCTATAAGCATACATTTCTAACATGAAAAAATAGAGACTGTTCTTTTTGTGGGAAGGCACATTTAAAAGTGTGAAACACCTTCAGCAATTAGCCTAGTGTGCTGCAGAGAGTCAGTACTTTGCAGCCACGGAAGGTCTCTACTACCCATTAAGCCCGCCATCCCAGGTAATATCTTCTGTAATTTTTTTTTACTTTACATTAACACACTTAGTAGGGTAAACGTAGTACAACAGATCACCCTTTCATAACTAAAGATCAGCACATGCTACACTTATTTACGTCTTTCCATAAAAATAATCCCTTTTGACAGCTATTTATCACAAATCGGAATAATTAAAGCCCCATATCCTTAATGGGCAATTGAGTTCCATGAATAAAAACTTAACAAAACAGTTATTAATAAACATTTCTGAGCTTGTACACTGTAAACTAGACAAGAGCTTAATTTTTAGTTTGGGACCTTTCCTGAGAAATTTCTGTAAATGAAAACTGTTACTTTGACTACGTTATGAACCTGTAACGTAATAACATTTTTCCTTACGGAACTTATTTATGAGGAAATTTCTACTGCCATATAATAATAACAATACTGCATTTGCTTTTATAATAATAATGATGATGTTGCTCTTAATGGAAAATGCTGTTTACAAGTACAGTTGTAAGGTCTTAAAGAAAACTCACTTTTTGAGCAATTTTGATTTTCTTCTGTCTTCCTGACTCTTCCCTAAAGCTTATATTTTACTGTAATAAATGTTTGCCTTTACAGAATTCTAAAATATTTACTAAAATTCCTTAATTTCAAAATAAATTAATATTCATAATTAGCATATTTTTAAAATTAAACAATTTGGCCAAAATACTTAATACTGTAACCAGTGTGTATTCTCCTTTCTAACCTCAAATAATAGCTACTAATGATCTGTGAATTGCGTACCAAGCAACTACAGAGGAAGAGAATTTAGTAGGAACACTGTATGATAGCAGTGTTCAAAGAGTTGCAGATAAGCAGTTGTACATTGTGAAATACAAACAGTATTTCTTTTAAAACAGTTGAATACCACAGTCCAGCAGGAAAACAAGCCGTAGGAAACATAAGGAAACCACTTCAGTGACAAACAGTGCTAATACAAACAATTTTTCAGAGCCATCACTCTTATACATCAATGCGGACTCCATGCTTTATGGACATTAATTCTCTAGTGCCTGTTAAATACATGATAAATGAACATAAATGAGGTAAAGATGCAGTAATTGCCACATACAGCCAATATGGCAAAGGAGGAGTTTTTCCAAATGGGCAGATCCAGAGGCCATGACGAATCCCGTCACGGACGTGATGAGAAGTCCAGGATATGAACAACATCCAGGGAAGAAAGCACCATGAATCCTTAAGCCTGAAAAGGTGCATAATAAACTTTAATGTCAAAGCCACAACAGGAATCACAGTAGAACAATGAAGAAGTGGTCTCTGTGGAAGAGTCAGAGCAGCCTGCAGAAAAGAAAAACATAAATAGCAATGACTAAAGCAGTGACAATAAAAGAAACGTTTCATGGATGTTTACAGGTATACTAGTAAGTGGCTGAGTGGAAGTGCAAAGAAAAGCATACTGTTCATTTCCACTGTAGCTGATCAAAATCAGCAGTACAACTATTCTGATGTATGAGAGCTGTGTGCCACCCTGTCTCTCTGTTGTGTGATGTGAATCATACATCCTGCTAAGCACTACTGGTGGCAAAACAGGGACGGAGAGGGAAGAGATATGCTATTTGCCATACAGTAAAATATAGAGGGACAGTATACAAGAAATTCTTAGCCTGCTACACTGACCACATGCATTTAATTCCAAGATAATTAAAAGGAAACCAACTGTAGAACACACTTGAAATATTAAACATGATTTACTTGAAATATTTAATATGCTTTAATAGCATTTCTTTTCAAAAATGCATCTGGTATTATATACTACATTTAGAAGCCGTGAAGTTGTTTTAGTTTAACTATACCTAAAAAAGAACAGTAATAACAAATATAACAAAAATCTTAGATAAGATGCATATTTTGATTGCTGCAATATAGTATTTATGCACAGGCAAAAGACAAATTCAGAAGCCAATATCTGAATCATTTATGACTACAGTTTCTCTATCAACAACTTTTTGAATGTTAACTAAATTGAAAGCCTGATAACTGGTTTTAATCAAGGTCATTGTCTAGCTAGTGAGGTTAAATTTAGCCTTTTCAAAAAGTAATAATTATCTATTTAATATACATTCTTGAGAAAATATTCTGAATGTACTTACTAGCAACAGTCTCTACAAAAAAGAGTAATAAATATACATATATATAATCTCTAAACAAAAAATAAGTCAACTCTTATCATGCAAGCACAGGAGAAATGACAGCACATTACTAGAAGATCTAGACAAGTGCTGGTGTAATATTAACCGGCTTAATTCAGATACTGGTGAACATTTGGAAATTCTACAATGGACAAGACAGCCATTCTCCTTGAACACAACAATGCATCTGATCGTTGTGCTGAACACATCCCTCACCACATCTACTGCAGAAAGCAAACAAAGCATTGCTATAAGACAGCAGCCAGGAACCCGTTTTAAGGCTTCAGCTGTATTAACTGTTGTAGGATTCAACAGCTACAGTAACTGATGGTGGGAACAGACTCTGGAACAGCTTAATCAAGTGTTCACAGATAATTCAGACAACGCTTGGAACTCTTCTCTGTACCGAAACTTTTTTGTAACCTTAGTCAAGAAATGCAGAGATGGAAACTTATGGATTACCTTGAATTATAACAGCATGTGCTTTTAATCAAAGGCAACATTAAAAGGCTTACAGAAAGCTTTGCTCAATCAGCTTTCCACCACATGCTTGTCCATGACACTCTCGATCACGTGATAGGTTTACAAAGACCACAAACTGTCTAATGTATTTTAACTGTAATGGTATGGACCCCACTCATTAAGCTAGTGCAAAGGGTACGTTTTCTACAACTACATTTCTGTTTCATATAGGCAGATTGTTCATGGATTAAAGCAGAAAAATCTTGTGATGGTGTAGCTGTTTATCACCTACTCTAAAAAGATTTTTGTTGCTTTCAGCAAGAACCTAAAAAGTGCATACTAGCCTAATTTTGAAAAACCACCCGAGCTGATGATACATTTTGGCAGACATCCTGTTCACTGGTCACTATTTCTGCATTTTGAAAAAAAGAGTTGAAATGTCTAAACCAGTCTTTTCCCTCTGCCCTGTAGAGATTAGGTGCTAACAGCAACACAGTGAGTAAGGAGAATTTGAATGTTAATTACATATACAATTTATTTGCATTAGTGCCAATGTTTATCCAGTTTTGGGGAAGTGATACTTAAATTGTTTTCAGACCGAACATTAGATGAGAGGGTTGTTCATACAGTAAACCCAGGCACTTAATTTTAGCAAGAGAACACCATATTTTGTAATTGCAGTACAGTTATTAGGCTTCTGAAATGTTACTACCCAAGTTCTCAGAGGAGAAAAGTCTGTTTTATCTGTCATGTTCTGTAACTAAAAGAACATTTACATCCTTGAGTTGCCAAGTCCAAGAGACAGACACGTAGTGCTATTTGGCAATATAAGCTGTTACACTCTTTCTCCTAACACGCAAATTTGTTTGCCTTACAAGTCACCAGACCTTAAAAAAAATAAAGAAAACAAATAACAGTACAAGCTTTTCTGTCTTAAACCTCCTGGAAAGAGATGATCATGGTTTGAGTAGATTTAGGGGGACAACTTCCATGAGATAAACCAGGCTGCAGTTGCAAACATAATTTATTCATGACACAAATTACCTTTCCATTTGCCTATGTGTTCAACCAGGTGAAAGACATTTTTGAAGTTCCTGCTCCACCAGCCCCTCATACATTACAATGAGCAGCTGGAGACAGGAAACGACAATCATATGAAGTGAAACTGAAGCAACTTCTTTGCTTTAATGCTCAAAGTGACAGAATTAATGCAACAACACAGGGTCCTTCACTCATATTCCACAATGCTTTACAAGCCTGAAGTCCTTAGTTTTGAGGCTGATCTATAAACTCAAAGTTAAATTGACTGTATGTGTGTGCAAAGCTTATTCTCCAACTCCAGAAATGCTTCTGGGCAGCTCAGCTTGGTCAGCAGTGGCACATTAATCACCTGTGTTATATATGTTTGCTGGTACAATCTCATTTGCCACCAACCCCATTCTCTAAGCTTTTAGAAACTGGTGAGACTTAGGCTGCAAGCTAGCAATTTCTGCATGTCTCTTCTGCAATGTGAGTGTTTGGGCTGCAGTCCTGTGGGACACTGGGAGCAGTGCTGCAGTAGCTTTCAGATTTAAAGCTGGTCAATGACAGACTCTTCAAATACCTATTCTTACATTCTTCTACACTTGTGTGCATATAATTCACAATAAAAACTACACGGAACACAAAGAACTTCAAATTCTAAGTAGCAAAGTCTTTCTAGACTTCATAGTTGTTGCAAAAATAATGTGGGCAAAAGGGCAGATCACAGGCTACTTGGTACACATGTGTTTATCAGAGTAAACACGTAAATACCACAGGTGACTATTTACCCTGAATACTCCAGAAACATAATGACGACACCCACCCAACAGCCAAATAATCCAAGCAGCAAGCTGTGTCAGCAGGAACAGGAGCAGATGACTGGGGCATGTGTAGGTAGCAGCTGGAGGTAGAAGGCAATACTGCCCTGTGCTACACAGAAGGGTTACTTCACAGAAATAGTCGGTCATCAAATTTAAAAGTGATGATCAAGAGCTTTATAGATAATTGTGTAATGTGAAAAGTGCTATTGTTATAAATTAGTAATAGTGGTGTGGTTAGTTAATTAGACTTCTTTATTTATTAGCTACTCAGTAATGCGTTGCATAAGCAGTAAGCACTGCCATCTCTTAAATCATTTACTCTCAATGCCACAACCTAAACAGAAAGAATGGGACTGGAACTAACAACTAGGTTGTAAAAAAGTATCCCACAAAGTAATAAATTACATAGGCAACAGCCTGAAAATAGGACATGAACTGAAAGGTGCAGCATATTAATCTGAGGAAAGAAAAATCACATAATAAAACCAGGTCTAGCTGGCCAGGCAGCAACACAGCAGAAAAGTTTACGGGAATTACATTCTATTGCAAACTAAAATTACTCCAATGATGCCGAAAGAAAACATAAAACCTGTAACAGATTTCTTTTTCTTTTTAAAAAGATAGAAATATATGCATGTGACATTAAAAAGAATTAATCTATGTTCTTTCCTTCAAATGAAGTCTCACCTAAAATATTATATGCAGTTTGGGACTTGACCCTTTAAAGAAACCTTAGTCGAAAGGCAATCCAGAAGAGATGAGAAAAATAGTAAGAGGCCTAGAAAACATAAATCCAGGCCCTTATTTTTTTACAATTTACGTAGCCAAGAAGAGACTTTTTGTAAAGCATAACGGTTTTGCAAGTAATAAAAGTAATGCTGCTACTGCTGTAAGGGTCAAGGCACCTACACAGGATATGATTTACAAGTAAGCATCCTTTATTAGCCCAGTTACCATATGGAAGGAGGAGTAGTTTGTAGGCAAATGACTATGAAAAAGCCTTTGGGCATCTTGCCTTTTCCTTAACTCAGGTAAGTAAGTGTTGCTACTAAAAGACTATTACCCTCAGCATCTTGTATTTCTGGTTTAAAAAACATTTTTGTGGAGAGCACAGCAATCAGCTGTCTTATGCAGAGACAGTTTCAAAAATAAGAAAACAAGATCTGTCAACAACAATACTTTAGGCTGGATATTAGAAAAAACATTGCCAGCTGCTTGAAACAACAAGGAACAGATTAAGTTATGGAATTGCAGTAATTTACCTCGTTTGGTATACTAAGGATAGCCTACAAAACATTCTCCATCATGGAGAGTGTAAGCATATTTAACCTTGCCTCATGGAAGGTAGTAGAGACAGGTCTCCTCCCAATTCTGTAACACAATACAATACTCCTTAACTCCACAACTACAATACTTCCTCAACAGACACAGTGAAGACTGTCACCTAGTGGCCAGGATTATTAAAAAATACTGGTAACAGCCTCAAATGCAAGAAAACGCAGCAATAAAATTTTAACAGTATTTTCTAATAACTAGCCATTCATTACATGCATTTATTGATTTCAAAATAAGAAATACACATTACAATAATAACAGATTTAAATGCTATACCAAAATGTTAATATTCTAGGAACCATTAGGAGGTTGTACCAAGGAGGGGGCTGGTCTCTTCTCCCTAGTAGCTAGTGACAGGACAAGGGGAAACGGCCTTGAGATGCACCAGGAGACACTTCGGCTGGATATTAGAAGGAATTTCTTTACTGAAAGGGTTGTCAAGCATTGGTTGAGTCACCATCCCTGGTGGTGTTTAAAAGACAAGCTGACCTCACTCTTGGGGCAGACTTAGCAAGGTGAATCGATGGTTGGACTCGATGATCTTAATGATCTTTTCCAACCAAAAGCATTCTGTGGTTTAACAATCTAACTTTCCTTTTTAGGAAGAAGTTCTTTACTGAGAGGGTGATTGGCCATTGGAATGCGCTGCCCAGGGAGGTGGTGGAGTCACCATCCCTGGAGGTGTCTAAGGAGAGACTGGATGAGGCACTTAGTGCCATGGTGTAATTGACACATAGGAGTAGGTGTTGGGTCACAGGTTGGACTCGATGATCTCAAAGGTCTTTTCCAACCTTATGATACTGTGAGATACTGTGATACATAGTTTTGTAATTTTACAATATTTCCATACACAAAAATACAGAAAAGCGAGAACAAGGGATTGCCTAGGGAAGAAGAATGCCAGGTGTCAGAACATACTGGAGGCTGACTGGCTGGAAAGCAGTTTGGAGGAAATTCAACTTGTTGAATAACAAGTGGAATATGAGCCAGCAATGTGACCTTGTGGCAAAGGCAGCCCATGGTATCCTGGACTGCACTAGGAATGCTGCCAGCAGGTCCAGTGAGCTGATCCTTCCCTTTCTCTTCAACACTGTTAAGGCCACCTCTGGAGTGCTGGAGTCTGGTTCTGGCACTTCAAGAGAGACACAATGCTACTGGAAATCAAGTCCAGAGAAGGGCCACTAAGATCATGAAGAGACTGGAGTACCTTGTACATGAGGGAAGGATGAGAGGTGGGTGTGTGCAGCCTAGACAAGGCTCAGGGGACATATCATCAAGGTGTATCAATATCCGAAGGGAGAGTTTAGAGAAAAGAGCCAGGCTTTCTCCAGTGGTGCCCCCTGCCAGGGCAAGAGACAATGAGCACAGACTGAAACAGAGGAGGTTCCTCCTGAACATAAGGAAACATGTTTTTTTTCACTGAGACTGTGACTGCATGTGGGAGCAGACTGTCCAGAGATGTGGTGGAGTCTACATACATGGAAATATTCAAAAGTTGTCTGGACATGGTCCTGAGCAACTTGGCTCCAGGTGAGTCTGCTTCAGCAGGAGAATCTGAGTCTTCCAGAAGACCCTCCCAACCACTCAGTGGTTCCATGAAGATGTCCTCTTTATTGAAGACAAATACAAGGGGGAAATTGACCAAATGCACAAACAAGAAAACTTCTCTACTACAAATAATGAGATCGTACATAAACAAAAACTATTTTCCCATTGGAATTCCATTTCTTACATCTCAACTCTAAGCAACAATGCTTCTTGCACTTAACTGTCTCATATATATGTTAAAAAAATTGGTAAAATGTTTTGCATTGTTCTTCTTTAATTAAAGGATTACAAACAAAAGCATTTTTCCTCCATCTCCTTTCTTCCTCTGCTTCCTAGGAGCTATTTGCTCTGTCTCTGTGAAGAGAGTAACATTGTTATGAGCAAAGTGGAAGAGGGAATGAAGGTGAGATGGTCAAACAACTATGTTACATTCTGGTTGAACTGATAAAGGTTGTTATCTTCCGCTTCTCCTGTACAAGTCCATGAGTAGGTGGGATGTACATTTCTGCGAAAGGAGGATTAAGTAGCATGTATGCATACCTGTGCCAACAACCCCAGCACAATCCAACTGCGAGGACCTGTGTTGATAAGCTGAGCAAATTTCTGATAACAAGCAGAGCCGCACGGCTCTGGCTACGGGGACCAGAAGCTAGCTGGGGGCGAGGAATGCCTGCCTGAGGTATGGAATCTAGAGGAAAGAGTTAAGTGAGCTGTGGCCGGTGCTGGCACAGCCGAGGCTTACCAGAACTACAAATGTTTTGGAGAGTATACAGAAGAGACTGTTGTGGTCAGCGAAAGCTGTGTACATATGTTTGAACCAGGCAAGAAGACGAGGGTATACACATAGATGTACGTGTATGAAGGGGGAAACGGGAACAGGACATAACTAACACACGGAAGAACAACCAAAAAAGAATGCCATAACCCGGTAGTACTAATCCTATTGAGAAAGTCATAGAATCACAGAATCATAGAATCATAAGGTTTGAAGAGACCTCTGAGATCATCAAGTCCAACCATACCGGTCTCCCTCCTAAACCATATCCATAAGAAACTCATCCACCTCTCTTCTAAACACCTCCAGGGATGGCAACTCCATCACCTCCCTGGGCAGCTGTTCCAATCCCTGACCACCCTTTCAGTGAAGGAATTCTTCCTAATGTCCAGTCTAAACCTGCCCTGGCGCAGCATGTGGCCATTTCCTCTTGTCTTGTCACTTCTCACTTGTAAGAAGAGCCCAGCACCCACCCCGTCACAACCTCCTTTCAGGCAGTTGTAGACAGTGATGAGGTCTCCCTTCAGCCTCCTCTTCTCTAAGCTAAACAACCCTAATTCCCTCAGTCTCTCCTCGTAGGGCTTATTCTCCAGCCCCCTCACCAGCCTCGTTGCCCTTCTCTGCACAGGCTCCAGCCCCTCAATGTCCTTCCTGTAGTGAGGGGCCCAAAACTGAACCCAGCACTCGAGGTGCGGCCTCACCAGTGCTGAGCACAGGGGCACAGTCACCTCCCTGCTCCTGCTGGCCACGCTGTGTCTGATACGGGCCAAGATGCCATTGGCCTTCTTGGCCACCTGGGCCGCTGTTGGCTCATGTTCAGCTGGCTGTCAACCAACACCCCCAGGTCCTTCTCTGCCAGGCAGCTCTCCAGCCACTCTTCCCGAAGTCTGTATCGCTGCACGGGGTTGTTGTGTCCCAGGTGCGGGACTCTGCCCTTGGTCTTGTTGAACCTCACCCCATTGGTCTCAGCCCATTGATCCAGCCTGTCCAGATCCCTCTGCAGAGCCTCCCTTCCTTCAAGCAGATCCACACTTGCACCCAGCTTGGTGTCATCCACAAACCTGCTAAGGGTGCACTCAATGCCTTCATTGAGATCATTGATAAAGATGTTAAACAGGACTGGACCTAGCACTGAACCCTGGGGAGCATCGCTCGTGACTGATTTCCAACTGGATTTAACTCCATTTACCACAACCCTTTGGGCCCGGCCATCCAGCCAGTTTTTAATCCAGCAGAGGCTGTGCCTGTCCAGGTCAGTGGCAGCCAGTTTCTCCAGCAGGATACTATGACAAACGGTGTCAAAGTCTTTACTGAAGTCCAGGTACACCACATCTACAGCCTTTCCCTTGTCCATTAAACGGGTAACCTTGTCATAGATCAGATAGGTCTGGCAGGATCTGCCTTTGTGAACCCATGTTGACTGGGCCTCATCACCCGGTTGTCCCGTGCGTGCTGTACAATAGCAATGAAGATGATCTGCTCCATGACCTTCCCTGGTACCGAGGTCAGACTGACAGGCCTGTAGTTCCCCAGATCCTCCCTCCGACCTTTCTTGTAAATGTGTGTAACATTTGCCAACCTCCAGTCTAGCAGCACTTCCCCAGTCAGCCAGGACTGCTGGTAGATGAGGGAAAGTGTTTTGGTGAGGCCCTGTGCCAGTTCCCTTAAAACCTTCAGATGGATCCCATCTGGCCCCATGGATTTGTGTATGTCTAATTGGCCGAGCAGGTCATTAACCAAGTCCTCTCGAACAGCTGCAGCTTCATTCCCACTATCTTCCAGCTGAGGGGGCTGGGTAACCCCAGGACATTCCTCCTTAGAGTTAAAGACTGAGGCATTGAGTACCTCTACCTTGTCCTCGTCCCTCATCACTACTGTCCCTTCTGCATCCAGCAAGGCAGGGAGAGTCTCCTTTGTCCTCCTGCTGCCGTTGATGTATTCGAAAAAGTTCTTTTTATTGTCTTTGACCGAAGTGGCCAGTTGAAGTTCTAGCTGGGCTTTAGCCCTTCTGATTTTTTCCCTACACAATCTCACCTCACCCTTGTAGTCCTCCTGCGATCCTGCCCCCTCTTCCAAAGCTCATTAACTTTCTTCTTTTTTCTGAGATCACTACAAAGCTCCCTACTCAGCCAACCTGGTTTTCTTCCATGCTGACTTGTTTTACAGCACACAGGGATGGCCTGCTCTTGTGCCGCCAGGATTTCCTTCTCGAGGAGCATCCAGCCCTCTTGCACCCCTTTGTCCTTTAGAGCCACCTCCCAGTGAATTTGATCAAGCAGCCTTCTGAAGAGTTCAAAGTCTGCCCTTCGGAAGTCCAGGCCAGCAGTTCTGATGACCCCTCTACTCACTGCCCCAAGAAGCGAGAATTGTAGCATCTTGTGATCACTGCGCCCCAGGCACAGTCTGTCCTAACAAGCAGTTCTGCAAATGGTCAATGAACATATATATAGCTTAACAAGAGCCAGTTCATCTTTTTACTTTATTACAAGTTTAACACTTCCTTTATTTTTTTTTAATGACAATGCACTATTTTTAAGGGCAAACTCAGACAGCCTTTTAAAAGTGACAGTTCATACATAGCTTGTTTTTGTTGGCTAAACCAAATGCACTACTCAGTAAGACCGAATGAAATCAAACAGTAGATGGATTATCTGCTTTCCAGTTACTTCTACCCCTTATTGTAAACAGAAATGGAATAATCCGCTTTACGCACAAAGTGTGCATGGCAGCACTTATCCATTCAACTTGGATGACAAAGCAGCTATGTGATACACATAGGTTATCACGTACAAGGACCTTCGTTTTTTCAGAGCATTGTAAGGAGCAGGACTTAACAGTGGATGTAAAAATATTTATAGGACTTTTAAACTGCATACAAAGATAATGCCCATGTATCTATTAAAAATTTATCTAATTAAAATATCATTGGAACTTTTTTTGTTTAGGATATGGTAGAAGAACAATAAACAGTGATTAAGAAAGAAAATACACAATCACTGATCAACTGACTTACCTTTAACGACAGGGAGCCAGCAAGGAAGAAGTGGTCCACATCAATGACGGAGGCGAGGAAGCCAGCCAGAGTGACCTCAGTGAAGTCACTTTTTTTCCTGAGTCCAATCACAATTGCCCAGGACCACATTCCTAATATGCCATGCACTGCATTATCAGAGAGGGCTCGGAGCCAGTCATTTTGCTGAATTAAGGAAAACTGCAGAAGTCTGTCTGCTACAAAGCAGAATATTCCTAAACCTAGACTAGAAATAACTGAAGCTGTGCTGAATGTTTGGAGAAGAGCATGGGCCTTTTCAGTCTCAGATGCCATGGCAAAAAAAACTTCCCAGCACACAAAATGTCATCAAGGTATACACTGCGCATTGTCCTTTGCATCATCAGTTGTTCTGCAAATGTCAGAGAACATAATGAAAATTATTAAAGAAAAAAATACATTAGCACAAAGCATTTGTTATCACAGCTACTACTGAGCATAAGAAAACCCAAATTCAGTGTTTGCACTTAATATTCCTACAGAATCTTTTATTTCAGTTAATTGGTTCCCTTGAACGCTACAGCTCTGAATTAAAACACGTGTCCTATTTTAATTAGAACAAGCATCTCTGTAACACAGAAAGCTCATCTCCACTTTCTGAAATCTTAAATTTCATAACATAATTTGAAACATCTATGGTAACAGAGTGAATATGCTTCAAGGTTCCTCCTGGTCTTAAAGTGATTAATATGTCATTAAAACCTATACACTGTAACAAAAAAAGACTAAATTTGGAGGATTCTTAAGACTGAAAACCTCAAACCACTCTATGCTCAAAAATACCACAAATCACTCTATGCCACAGCTGTAACTGAGTTTCTTATCTACAATCCAAAACACTGATTTCCTTCGCATACTCTGTAAACATATGTATTATCACCCCAGTACTCCTCTCTGAACAACTCCTTATTTATCTTGGAGACTGACATGTAGAATGAGCAGGAAGAAAATCAAGACCGCTTAAATATCTTTACTGTGTATCATAAAGACAACACAATTCATTCAAGCAGAACTAACTCCTTACAGAGCAAAACTATATATGCTTATCCTCAGTATGTGCTTCTGCAACAAACTCTACTACTGTTACTTTTACAATTTGCTTATTGTCTTTCATGTTTCATAGCAGCAATTTTTGCAGAAAAAAAATTAACTAATCGCAGTCATTTTACTTTTCAAAAGCTGACAGCTGTAATTTGAAAATACAGGCATTGCTATTAGCATTAATAGAAGTTCTTAAAACATATTTATGTTCTGTAATTTTTATGAAACCTCCTTGTAGAAGGTAATTTCTTGTGAATAATTATTGTCCTTAACTAACTGCTTGACATTGCAAAAGAAATTTCAAAAAACAATTCAAGATCTCTAAAACATTCCCACCCCACTTCCAAGAAGAAATTACAGGATACTCTGACTACAGAGACAGAGTACTCATTTCTGCAATAACATCAAAAAGAAGTGCTCTGAAATAAAAACACTCATGTAAATGATGTATTTCCCAGCTTTGGTACGTTGAATGCACTGAGAAGCAGTCTTTGAAGGGCTGTATCAATTCTACCCATCCCAACTGTTATGCTCTTCTGCATTTTTGGCCGGTCATGGGGACAGATCACAGTTTTTAGATATAGGCATTGAACATCTAAAAATGGTTTCTTCCCAGGTGGTTGCTATTTCTGTGCAATACATTAAACCTTGATAATCCTTCTTCTTACAGTTCTGTCAGGTAAATTTTTATTCTGAATGGGCTTTTAATGAGTGTATTAGACTTCCTATAAAATTACTTTAACAATATTGACACAAAATAGTTTATGATTTTAAACATATTACTTATTGTAAGCCCCAGAAAATATAAAACGTTTCTTTCATATTATTTACATGCCTGTTTACTGTAGAATTAACCTCAAGAAATGACCACTGGCATTGATTTTTATAGAAAAAAAAAAAAGGCCACCACATATTTATTTGGGAAACATTTTTAAAAATGCAAAGAAAGCATGAATAATGCATGGCCTTTGCACACAGATGAAAAAAAGTGGGTCATGTATAGAGAATGTTAACCATGATTGTGCCCTTTCTGAATGAACATGTAGACACAAAGTATTTCCTGAAGCAGTCGAACTGCCATTTTTTTAACAATACACAGTACATTTCTGAATAAACTGTACTTTAAGAAACAAATGCCAATCTCCTTACAAATGTTTCTTCTATATAACCATCAATGTCAGACTGGATTTTATTTAAAACTACCATAAAATCTGCATAAGATTTCAATCTGTGGAGAGCTGAGGTAGCAAAATCCCTTTAAATAGCTCACCAGTATTAAAAAATCAAACTTACCCTGGGATGAACAGAATGTATTTTTTCCATTGCTATTGCTTTATGTCAGTAGCAAACGCGGTCCATGCAGCAGCGTTGAACTTCTGTGCTTTCTGAATCCAGTCTGCCCAATCCAATGCAGGAAAGAACAAGTATAATTTGTTCCATCTTAAATAAATCAAACCAGGCAGTAGTAAGCACTGATACTACACAAAGCTTTTTGAACTCCCTACAAAAAATACATGGAAAGTGAACAATGGTCAAAAATACAGAAAAAAAGCAACACCTTTTCAATGAATTCCTGAACAAATATAACTGAGGTCAAAGCAACTTCAGCTAGGGCTTAGAAGCTCTGTTAAAGAAACCACGAAAAGAAGAAAAAGACAACAAAACAAGAGACGGGCACAAGTAAAGACAGAACAAGATAATAATTAAAAAAAATAACAAAACTCAATGTCATAAAATCATAAAAGGGCACTTCCAGCCTTCTATTTAGAGTAATTGCATTTTGAAACACACATAGATCTATTTTAAACAGATTTTTCCTGGTAGCCTTGTGCCTGAAAGATTCTCACTTAACTAAACTAATATTTTAGTCATGTTCAAGGATCTCTGTCTCATTTTATCCCATCTATTAATAATCTCGGAATAGATAACAGAGACCTATAAATTCAAGCAGCAAAAGAGGTCTCTTTCAGTTCTGTGGAAGGCTTACTCTGCTTTGCTATGGATATTATTAAAACACGCATAAAATACAGAGGAAAAGTATCACTACAGACTTAAGAAAATCCAAAATTAGTATGATTTTAGAATTACATATCATGAAATAAAAGATGATAATGCCAACAGAAAAACAAGGGCAATATGTGAATGGGTGTCTTTGAGCCACAGTGAAGAACAGGGAGCAAATACATGGCTTCAGATTACTCTTATTTAAAAGCCACATCCATGGCATAACTGTTCTTTTTAACAAGTCTCTGTCACCTTTTATAGACAAAAATGACTGCTGTCTGTGTAAAAATCAAGGTACGTTCCCAGGTAGAACAGCGTTATGTACAAATATTCTGTAGATCAAGAGTGAAATGAGACCAGAAAAACCAAAATTCTGCTCAACCAAAATAATCTCCAAAATTACAATTTATAATAAAACTAAAAATTATATCTTTTTGCCTGAAAAATAATGATTTCCAGACTGTTTACAAAATATCACAATGAAGTTTAACACATTTTTCTATCCTATAAATCTCAGAAAGCATAGTTTTGGAGCTTACACTTTTGTTAGAACAGTGGGAAACAGATGTACTACACAAAAATGCTTAGAAACCTGTGCATGGTCAGTCCAGTTAAGATAGAAAGAAAGATTTAGTTTGGGTTTACATAAAACGCATGCACACAACATCTGATACAGCCACACTGCTTACAAGTGTGATTTCTCATGACATTTTTATTAGCAGATGAGGCATTACGCACAATCTCCATCTAGATGCACAAAATGCAATTTTGCTGATATATTTAGCTTCATTTAAGGAAATTATAAAAACCGTTTGACACAGTTAACATTGCAAATTACTGACACAGGAAGGTACTTATATTAAAGCTGCAAATACGCATTCGGGGAAACAGGTGACACTTTCAGCTCACGGTGTAAGAGCAAAACAAAAATCCAATGGCTAAAATTATCATTTAGAAATATTGCTCTACAAAATTTTTACTTCAATTTTGCCAGGATTTATTTGGTCCACTAACACAGGAATTTAATGCATGAAATACCAGAATTATGCACTTTATGATAATCTCCTTAATCTCATTATTTGTTATTGGATGATAATTTATATAAGGAACTCCATGATGTACAATTACCATCTCAGATAGCAGCTCCAACCTTTAATCTATTATCTCATGGAAAAGCAGATCTGAGCCTAAAACAATCTGAGAAGAACTTATAACAAAAGTATTTTTGGGTCAGATGATTACAATGTATTATTGGGTTTGGAGGGTGGAAGAAGGATAAAAAGGAAAGAGGACAAAATCAAACTAGAAATCTGTAGGATTTTACCAAGAAACAAACTGAGTGAAACCCACAAAGAAATTAAGAAAAACAACTCCCCTACAAAATCAGGATTTAATTAAACGGTTTATTTCAGGGACCATAAATTAAATTGTTTGAAAAGAAATCCCAAGACACCAAAACATAGGCTTTCTCCTTAATGAGCCCTTTGGAAGTGAGATGTACCTAAAAGAGAGAGGTTAAGGAAATATCCTAGAAGTATTTAGTAACTAAAACCAGACCACAGTACTACCCAGTGGAAGAAAAACTCATTTGTCATTCATTGTATTACAAAAAAAAAAAAAAAGAGGAGGAATAAAGCATTAACAGGTTATATATTACCCTCATTAACTACAACAGCACTCCGATCACACACAGCTAATCCGATTTAAGATCAAATGCAATCAGTACGTGTAATTAAAGAAAGATACAAAGGAAAGACAGGCATGCAGCAGACATGTAGAATTACAGAGATCAGCCACAATTCTTATGGCGTGAGGACAGTGTAAGAGGAAAGGCTTGAGGAGGCACCCAAAGCCTCTCATAAACTATCCACTCCATTGCTAAGAAATTGAAATGCGCTGTTAATATCTTCATCGCAGAAAGGGAAGCTCGAGTTTTAGGGAGACTTAATCACAGAAAGACAGAATGACAGAAGCATAGAATGATGGAATGACAAAATGCCTGAATCATACAATGCCAGAATCATAGAACGGTAAGGGCAGGAAGTGACCTTAAAGATCATTCAGGTCCACCTCCCACTTGGACCAGTGGCATTCCTGGCTTTAGGAAAAGCACCGCATCACAATTTCCTACGTTAAGAGCTGACCCGTGGCTGCCCATAGTAATAAACCAAGAACTCCACGCTGTCTCCTGTTAGGCTGCCACGCGTCTTCAGCTGCTTCCCACTAACCCTCACTGCTCTGCCAGCGCCCCGCGGTCCCCAAACCCCACGACTCCCCCAACCCGACGAAAGGCAGGGAGGAGCCATGAAATGCGCACGTTTACCGACCCGGGCGGCTTCCGGCCTCCGCGGACTGAGGGGGAATGCTGAAAGGCAGCCGTGTAGCATCCCCCCTCACCCCCCGAAGGCAGGGAGCCCCCCGCCGCCGGCCCCAGCCCACCTGAAGCGCCGCAACCCCCTAGCGCACCGCCGAGCCGCCCACCCCCTCCCCCACGCCCAGCGCGGGGCCAGGGGCATGCGCGGGCGCGGGGCATGATGGGAGCGGGTGGAGCTGGAGGGGTGGAAGTGTGCGTAGAGCTGGAAGAGCGGTGTAGCGGTCAGGGTTATAGGGAAGCTCAAAGCCCGTCCGTTTCCAACCCCTTGGCATGGGCAGGGACAGCTCCCACCAGCCCAAGCTGCTCATCCATCCAGCCTGGCCTTCAGTGCTCCCAGGGAGAGGGCATCCACACCTTCCCTGGGCAACCTGTGTCTCACCACCCTCAGCGTGAAGAATTTCTCCTTACTGTCCAATCTAAATCTTCCCCATTCCAATTTAAAGCCGTTCCCCTTCGTCCTATCACTACTTGCCCTTGTAAAAAGTCCCGCCCCAGCTTTTCTGTAGCCCCTTCAGGTACTGGAAGGCTGCTATGAGGTCTCCCCGCAGCCGTCTCCAGGCTGAGCAATCCCAACTCTCTCAGCCTGGCGTCATAGCAGAGGGGCTCCAGCCCTGAAATCATCTTCACGGTCTCTGCACCTGTTCCAACAGTTCCATTTCATTCTTACATTGGGGATTCCAGAACCGGACACAATACTCCAGGTGGGGTCTCACAAGAGTGGAGCATAGAGGGAGAATCACCTCCCACATCTGCTGGCCACGCTTCTTGTGATGCAGCCCAGGACACAGTTGGACTTCTGGGCTGTGAGCACACGTTGCAGGCTCACGTCGAGCTTCTCATCAATCAGCACGCCCAAGTCCTCCACAGGGCTTCTCTCCATCACATCAACCAGGGTTGATGGGTAATTCTCCCCCTCTACTCTGCTGTCATGAGACTCCACCTGCAGTACTGTCAGGGGGGTTGGAACTGGATGGTCTTTAAGGTCCTTTCCAACACAGATCATTCTATGATTCTGTGAAAAGGCTGGATACTGTCTCTCACAGTAGAAAAGTCCTAAAGAAAATGTCCATCATACAGCTGGATAAACACATAATACCATGGGTGAGCAACTGGCTGATGTGTCAGGCTCAAAGGAACTGTAAATGTAAATGGGGTTACATCAGGCTGGCAACCTGTCACTAGCAGTGTTCTGCATGGATCCATTTTAGGGCCAGTACCATTTAATAGCTTCATAAATTACCTGGATGCAGGACTTGAAGGTGTAATAACTAGTTTGCTGATGACATGAAACTGTGGGGAGCTGTTGACACTCTTGAATGCAGAGATGCCTTGCACACGACAAATTGGAGAACTGGGCAATCACCAGCCATATGAAGTTTGACAAGGGCAAGTGTTGGGTTTTGCACCTGGGACACAGCAACCCTGGATGTCCATACAGACTAGGGAGCGAGAGGCTGGAGAGCATCGCTGCAAGAAGAGACCTGGGGGTTCTGGTTGATGGAAAGTTGAACATGAGCCAGCAGTGGCCTGGCAGCCGAGTTGGCCAGCTGTGTCCTGGGTTGCATCAGATATGACATTGCCAGCCACTCAAGGGAGGGGATTGTCCCGCCCTGCTCTGTATCAGTGAAGCCCCACCTGAAGTACTATATACAGTTTTCAGCGCTACAGTATAAAAACGATCTAAAGCTACTAGAGTGTCCACAAATTTGGTGAAAGGTTTAAAGGGGAAGATGTATAGGGAGTGGCTAAAGTCACTTCATCTGTTCAGCCTGGAGAAGAGGCCTCATCACAGTCTACAGCTTCCTCACAATGGAAGGAGGAGTAGCAGTTGCTGATCTCTTCTTGCTGGTGACCAATGACAGGACCCAAAGGAATGGCAAGAAGATGTGCCAGGGGAGGTTTAGGCTGGGTATTAGGAAGAGGTTCTTCACCCAGAGGGTGGTGGAGCATTGGAACAGGCTCCCCAGGGAAGCAGTAACAGTGCCAAGCCTGACAATATTCAGGAAGCATTAGCTTCAGACCCATGGTGTGAATGCTGGGGTTGTCCTGTGCAGGGACAGGAGTTAGACTTTATAATCCTTGTTGGTACCTTACAACTCAGAACATTCTATGATTCTATTTGATCACTAGAGATAGAATGTACTGCCAAGAGACAGACCACACATCACAAAGGACCGAAGGCACTTCAAATAAATATTTATTCAGTGAAGTAGAAAGCATTTGGGAAACTTTTTATTCAATATTGAACTATTTGGTGTAAGCTTCTGAATAAAAGCACATTTTTACAGATAAAACCACTTGTCTCTACCCTCATCACTTTGGTAGTTAATGAAACCGCTTGTTTAAACAATCCTTTATGAAATGAAACCATTTAAACATTCACACATCTAAAAGCAGCACTGTCAGGTCAGCTCTGATGCATTTATACAACTGTGCTTTATTACTTCACCTGTCTTTTTGCCTATCCACAATATTCAACTGTGGCATTACAATGGCAACTGACAGACTTTGCTGGTCTGCTGTGTTATTATAATGGTCACTTGGCATACTGCCTTCATTCCTTTTGCACCTCAAACCCTCCTCAGACATTGCTGCGATAGCTCCTATGAAGTTACAGAACACAGCTCTTCACAGCCTATAAGGCTTCACTTCCCAGAAGTTGCAAGCAGAGATTCGATATCCTGAATGACTTTAGAAGTTTTTTCCAAAGCTTCCAAGACGCACACTTCACTGATTTCTTCCGGGTCACTCCTGTTTTCTGTTTTTCTGACAGTAATACCAGATGGATTATTTTTTGCGGCAGATGTCCTCCCGAGAACATTGCTATTATCCAATAAAACTAGTGTTATTTAGTTAAGAAGAAATATCAAACTCTTCTTCCTAAAGAGAAAAATACTTCTCTATATTTGTATTCATCATTCTGCATTGCAAAGTCTCACATTTCATAGCATGGTAATTACATAAAGCTAAAAAATAGAAGTTTATATTACTTAAAATGTCAACATCATTTATAGAAAATGTCTTTAATGAAGCCTTCAGTTTATACAAAAACCACTTAAAAAAGGAAATTAAACGATGTCATGGAATCACAGAATGGTTTGGGCTGGAAGGGACTTTAAAGATCATCCAGTTCCAATCACCTTGCCATAAGCAAGGACAACTCCCACTGGATCAGGTTGCTCAAAGTCTCATCCAGCCTGACCTTGAACATCTACGGGGATGGGGGTCACACTGCAGTTTAACAGTGTGCAGTTTTCATACTAATAAAATTGAGCACTGGCTTAGAGACAATTACAGAGTGAGTGGCTTTAGGCACATGCAGCACAGCACACTTTTTTGAGCTGGCTGAATGCAATGGAAGAATAGTTGATAAACGGGCACTGAGCTGCAACAACAAGCCCAAAGGCAACTGCGTCACCCCTATTTCAAGAACAGGGCAGCAGATGACTGTTTGCAAAACTAATGCAATATCCATCACAGGGTTTCCTTTTTTGGTGATTTTTTTAAATTTTAGTTTTGTACTCTGCCACTGTTTTTGTTTCTGGTGCTGTGATGCAGAAGTTGGACAAGGTAAGTGATAAAACAGAAATGATAAAAACCAAATGGCTTGAAAAGGTGATTTTAAGAAGTGGGTAAGGCAGCAAATAAGGTAAGAACAGGATAGAGCCTTCAACGATCGAAAATGCAGATTTGAATATGCAGATTAACATCAGCATATAGAAAAGTCTTTATAGCTTTCAAAAGGATACAACTAAATCTCTGTATTTTTTCAAGTTCAGCATCAGCAGACCTGTCCAAGAAAATAAAGATTATTAAATGATTTTGTATCATAAAAAGGTCTCAAATGCATTTTTTACTTCAGATTTTAATGGATTCCAATAATAATGAAAATCAGGTGAGCAAAATCCAAGTTAAAAAAATACTTCATTTTTGTCTTTCATACCACTCAGTAGCCAATGGCTGCCATTTATCAGTCATTTCCATTTCCAGAAGTCAGGGCTCTGCTCTAAGAATAGTGTCTTTGCTGTACATATGTATAAATATAATTTTCATTTCATCAGCTACTGAATCGGTTGTAATTTGAATAACAAGTGCAAGTGTAACTGATTTCAATCAACAAATTTTTAATGCCAATATGTTTGTATATGATGTCAGTAGACAGATGGTCAGTATTATTTATTAAAAACGACAAATATATTAAAAAGAAATAAAAGTATTATTTAGCACTTCCCAGTATCACAGAATTACAAGATTGGAAAAGACCTTTGAGATCATTGTGTCCAACCTGTGACCCAACACCAACACCTACTCGTCATCTAAACCATGGCACTAAGTGCCTCATCCAATCTCCTCTTAAACACCTCCAGGGACGGTGACTCCACCACCTCCCCAGGCAGTGCATTCCAATGGCCAATCACCCTTTCAGTAAAGAATTTTTTCCTAATATCAAGCCTAAACCTCCTCTGACGAAGCTTCAGACCATGTCCTCTTGTTCTGACACCAGTCACCTGAGAGAAGAGACCAACCCCTGCCTGACTACAACCTCCTTTTAGGTAGATGTAGAGAGCCATAAGGTCTCCCTGAGCCTTCTCTTCTCCAGGCCTAACAACCCAAGCTCCCTCAGTCACTCCTCATAGGGCTTGTGCTCCAGCCCCTTCACCATCCTCATCGCTCTTCTCTGGACACACTCCAGCATCTCAACATCTTTCTCAAACTGAAAGTACTTCAAAGTACTATTTTGAACTCCTTGGTGATCTGTTCAAAGACACCCTTCTTAGCCTAGCTTCTCTTTTTCATCTTGCAGAATACTATCTCTGTAACATTAACCCTGCCTTGGCAAAGTCACTATAATCCTGATTTTTAAATAAGGCTGGCAGAGGTGTAATGAAGCAAGCTTCACCTAGGACGCAACTTATCTAATATTTTAAACACTGAAAGAAAAATATGAAAGCACACACAATAAATGGCCTTACAATTTTCATTTTTGATGCTTGGGAAATGCAGTCTATAAAATTCATAGTCCATAGTCTTTTTAAGTTCTATTTTCAACATTACTTGTAGTCAATTGTTTAGGATAAAGACAAATACCAAATTTCTTCTGTTACAGAGTGTGCAGTATATTCAGGAATCTTGTTTCTTTCATTCAAACTTCTGCACCATTCTATTGCTGTTCTGATGTACCTATGTTAACACGAAAATTCACAAAAATGTAGTTATTTATAAGAGAAATACAGTGTTAATTCAAGCAAAAAACTGAAAGCTTTTAGGCAATACATATGGATTGGAAAGAAAAGTGATGGTTAAGAATCTAGCTTTTTCTCTAGGTTTCCTTGCCATTTTTTTAATTCCCACTTCTTGTATAGAATCTCCTTCACATTTAAATTTATGCAGCTACAGAAAATTACAACAAAGCTCTATGATTTGTAATTAATGGTGTACAAATGTTAATTTCTGTTTGTGAATATCTGCTTGTTAAAATGCAGTACAGTAGGCCTCTGATGATTCCCGTAATGAGGCTGTAATTAGAGCAAGCAGATTAGAGAAATTGACCTCTGCCTGCAGATTGCCATCTGTAATAAAGCAGAACTGGATAAGGTTCTATCCAGCTCTATGTACTCGCTCTGTATAGGACAAAGGTTTTTTTTCATATCCACTGATGTAAGTGCCAAGTTGCAGCTCTAGTTGTTTTTTTAAGAAGACATTACTATAACAAATAAAACAGAACGACAGCATACAATGGTCCTGAGTCATACAGGTCCTGAATCTTTGCCAGATGCAAGAAGGAGCTTTTATCATTATGTGTTTGGCGTTCCTCCCCAATATATTTTCAGTAAATACCACTTCTTCATATAAAATGATTTGTACAAAATGCCTTCATATTTAAATTGTTTAAATTACTTATACCTTTCGTAGATTCCAGGATGACTTATTTGTATTAGCTGCTGTACCGCATCAGGAGTAGTTAACTTACACCAGCCCACATCTTCATTCACCTCAGAAGAAAAAAATTACAAGTATTAATTTTCTGTTGCAATCTGCTGAAGAAAAAAAAAGCAAGTGCAAATCATCAATTTAAGAGGCATGTATGAACACCCTGCTTTAAACACTTGAAAGTTTGTGTTTTGCTAAGGATAGAATTTGATATAGTCTGCTAAGACAAATGTAGAATGAAAAAAACCAACACGTGGCATGGACCCAAGAGTAATTTTGTGCTGTTCAAGAATAACTTATTTCTAAAGGGTGTACAAATGTTCCCAGACCTGTAGAATTTTCATTTCTTCCTCATTTTTATCATTAGTGAGTATACAGATTTGAGCTAGCTCACATCAGGAAGTTATACTGTATCTTTTGACACACTATCATATTTATATTGTTTATAATAGAGATACCCTCAGACAGTTTTCACATCTTTTTCGTGTCTTGTCACCTTATGGTAATAAGCAAAGTTATAGAAGCCAAAACTCTCAGAAGCCAATCCCAAATCCCACACTCACATAACTTCCTTTGTAGTGCCTTTTTGCAAAAATCAGTGTTATTTTTTTTACTTCTCTATTGAGTAGATTTGAAAATGTCTATGGAATACCATATATGCAAGGTTACTTTTCTAAGTAACTTTTCACTATCCATTTGCTCAATTATAGATAATTTGAAATAAAAAACAAATACTCTCTACTTTGATCAATGTGAATGAATTCTTAAAAGGAGAAAGTTTCATTTGCCTCTTTTATGGAGAAGTTATGCACTAAAATATTTTTCTGGCATTAGTGGTGGCATTTGCCCTTAGTTCCTATTTTCATTTAGACTACTAAGCTCAAGAGTGAACCACAGCAGCAACTGCTGTGAGTTAATGAATCTCTGGAAGGACTTCCGTTTGCATTTTACAGGTGTTTTGTTTCCTCATTAGTTTCCTTGTAACATTTTTTCATGAAGAGTATTAAAAACAGTTGTTCCTCTAATTCATTAATTACCTGTATCTTATTACCACAAGAGCTGAAATCCCAGACCATATTCAGGGTCATCCCATCCCAAAAAGCAGCGTGGAGTTTATGATCTGAGTACACAAAGAGTCTTCCTGTGCTGGGAAAAACCTTTTCATACAGCAAAACTGGTAACATTTCTCGTCCATCTGTCTCAGGTACCTAGAACCAAACCAATACATTTAAAGCTTGCAGAAAGCTTACAACATCTCTCACAGATTGTCAATGCACTTGTCTTTCCAGATCACAGACAGCTCTCTTTGGCATGCAATTGCTTTCTGCTTCACAAATACACCTTTACACTGCATACTTTGGGTTCTCAAATATATACCTTCTGATATTTGAGGATATACTCAACATTCTTCCCTCTAGACCACATTCTATCCCTCTACAGCCTATATAATCATCCTTATAACAATGCAAGATTTTTCAAGCTACATACCATTTTCCAGCAGCAGAGATAATAGTTATGCGATAATGATAGTTTAGTTTTGTAGCAGTACTGAAGTATCCTGAAGAAAAACATAAACAAAATATCAAGCACTTTGTAATTACGTCTTCTAAACAGTCGTGCTATTTGTTCTGTAAGTTTATATAGATGTCCTCAGTGCTAACATAAATTCGTTTAATTTTTATAATTAAAGTCGTAATAAATATCATGTAATTCTAACTACTGTCCCTTCAAAGTCAGAGGAATTCCTGTAACAAATATAAAATTACTTGGTTGCCTGAGTAATAATGGAGGATATTGAGTATGGATTTCCTGGTATGTCAGGAGGTAGGCTGTTTACGAAATACATCTTTTCTTCTCTCTGCAGTAAAGAGCACAAAGGAGGCAAGTTAGTTACAGGTACTATAGCATGAAAACAGTATTAAGAGACTGCAAAATATGATATTTCTGACTTCCCAGAAAGGAACTATAATCACATTTAAATTTCTCCCAGAACACAGATAAATATCTTCTTGAAAAGTAAAAAGAAAAAAAAAAAGTTTTATCCTGTAAACCTCCTTCTGTGGGGAGAACATTCACAGTTTCCATGCATTCATCAGCAAGCAGATTGTAGTGCATTACTGAGTAACTATGTTTGACTGTGTGTTAAAGGCTAGGTTCAAAAGGTACAAAGCTGGCCCTTAATTCTGCTTTAAAAGTTAAAAATATAGACACAGAGAGGCAAAACTATTTCTCCAGCACCAAATAGCTGGTCTGTGACAAAGCCAGAACAGAAACCTGCATCTTCTAGGTTCCGTCTCCACACAGTAAAAAATAAAACACTTCCAAGTACCTAAAGATTAAACTCTAGTCAGTATATTAAATACTAACTTCCTCTTCTAAATGAATGAGAAATGGTTATTGTGGAATCTTACTGCAGGACATTCTTAAGCTTACAATTAATAAGATTTTTCTTATTATGCCTATCATGTACAAAAATACATTTGGAAACAGAAGGAACAATCTCATTTTTTCTATAATTGATTGCTTGATTCAGTCATTATAGTAATTACTAGTGTCAGGACTTCACTACCAACTACATAGCCAAATGCGTTAAAAGTAAGAGCATGCTAACCTGAAGGAATTTAGACCATGTTTTAGAATAGTTTTATACCTTTTTTGTTCCGTTTCGGATTGCATAATGTGTGAAATAGTTTCCCAAAAATGCTCCCTCTGACTTGAAAAATGAGTTATCACCAGGATAAATTTCTATGATGTTTCTCCTACCATGGATAAATCTATGAGAAATAACAAGATTTTTAACAAGTATTTAAAATGCTGTGCCATTATACAAGCAAAACAAGTCAGTACACTTGAAGGAAGCACTAAGCAGAAACACATTTTCAACACAACTCTCACTCAAAAAACTTGCTACTGTCGTGTACCAATTATTTCTTTTAACACAGATTAGCATTACCAGGCTCTTTATTTGCCTGCGTGCATGAGGAGAGTGGGAGTTAAACAAGCTAAGGAAAGCTTTTCTGTGTTGAGGGGTAAACATCTCACAAGAGCTGCTCATTGCACTGACCACAAAGTAGTGCGACTTGAAAGGGAAAAATCCAATTTTCATAGTGAAAGTCTTAGTTTCCACTCCAGGTGCATGTTTTTCACAAAGATCAATGGTCTTTTCCTTGTGATCATACGGTATCTTGGAGCCTAAAACCCATTTAATGACCCAATTCTACAACTCTGTGTCTACAGGCCTGGACTTTCGTAATGGGACGCGTAAGAGTAAGTATGCCTATTCTCCATACTTCCAAAGAAGTGAGTATAGTATTGAAGAGCTGCTAAACATTTTGTTCAGATGATGTGAAAATTTGGGAATCACAGTAAGAAAAATTAAGAACACTGGACAGAAAGATTAAAGCTTTAAAGACTGATTATGCTTTCATTGAAGACTTTTAGATGCTTATTGTAACTGTACCATTTTCAAAGTTTGTATAACAGATTTGAAAGGGCAATTTTGAAGAGTGTCCCTTTTCTTTATTTTTAAAGTATATGGACAAGGTGATTTGCCAAGAAAATCCGGTTTAGCTGCTTGCAATATGCAAATTATGTAGGTCACCAAGACAAACATGAAGCATGAAATTGTGAGCATCAAAAGGAGCAATGTAATTTGGAAAGGAACCAAGCACTGTAATTGTTGGTGAAGTCTGTGGGAGCACTACAAAACTTGAAGTTCAATGAAGAAACAGCAGAAAGAAACAGACTCTTACATGAAGATTGTGTACAACTTCTCAAAGAATGAGAAAGGGGCATATTAAGATGTTTCATCTTAAAGTTTAATTAACATAGAAATGAAGCCTTCCAAAGATGGTCTCCTACATACCTATATAAAACACTCTGGCACCATACAATTTCAATTAGCTGAGGGCATGAGAAGTTCTCAGTATCTTGATTTTGAAAGAAGTCACAGGAAGTCCACCTATATAAAATAAAATAAAAACTTCAGTTGGTCCAAAGGTCAGGCTGGGGGAGTTTTGTGCTGGTTATCATTTCTGTATGAAGAACAGATGCATGCACACCTGCTCAAAGGAAAAGAGGCCACATATTTTCAGAGTCCCTCGATTCCTTCAGTTTTCCACACTAGTTATGAAATTAATTTCATCAAACCTGCAAAGGTTTTTTTTTATTATTATTTTCAGTGGTGCCGACAGAGAATGTATGCCACTGGCCCATATTGGAACTATTATTTCAAAAATGAAAAAGACACAAGCCAACCCAAAACTTGTCTTTTCTTCAGTATCCTCTTTTTTCATTTACATATTTATATGGCATGTCAGAAAATAAATTTTATATTTCTGTGGACTAATTCCTATGTATTCATCACAGTAGGATACTGAATGTTGTTTTCACAAATTTAACTTTCAAGAAGTTCCTAAAAAAAAGAGAATATAGTAGTATTTTTATTTTATTCTTTTATAGCTAGAATTCAGTTATTTTGCTGGAGGTTGAAGTTCCAAATCTTAGAATTTTAAAACATAGGTTAACAACTACGAAGAAAACAAATTACCTGTGTAAATGTGGGGCTCTGCAGCTGAGTGGCAAAGCTGTAGGTAAACGAGAAACTGTTTCATAAGTCTCAAGGTGTTTTAAAACATAAGCTCCTAAAGTTGTATGGCTGGTTTTCTCACATGTCTTCATTACACCCTTAGCGGCATGTAAGTTAAAGCACATCTGTGCCAACAACAAAGGGTATTTCCATTCTTCTGGGTAGGAGGAAACAGACCAACGCTGTGTAACCCATGTGTATTCATAAGAAGAATTTGTGTAGAACACAGGGACTCCATCTCTGCCTTTTTTGTCCTTTTGGTTGGTTGGTTCTCTGTATTGACCTTCAGCACAACCATGTTCGTTCTTATTCTCTGTTCTTGTTTGTTTTGATGATATTTCTGCAAGAGAATTTTTACTTGATTTTCCATTCTGATCTCTAGTTTGACAGTTGCTGTTATTTTGAGAGGTGCGTAAGGATGTTGCAGATGACTGGCTGACTTTGCATAAAAACTCCACTGTAAATTCTTGCTGTAATTCTGTCAAGTAAAGGTGAGCGTAACCATCTACTGATGATATCTTCACGCTGCCGTTCTCTATACATCTTGTCAGATCAGCCGTAGCAGGGTCAGGCCATCTAATTTCTAAGATATCACTGAAAAGAATCTAATGCAAGAAAAAGGATTGGAATATGCAGTAAGATAAAAATTACCTACTTCCCAGAAATTACAATGGGTGATTTTCATTTAAATTATTCAGTCCTTCTGCAAGGTGATGTATGGCAATAAACTTTGCACTGTATTTATTTGCACACATAAACTCAAGCGGAAGAAATATCTAACCTTTAGATCTGCTTCCTCATGTTCTAACAGAGTTCTGTCTAGCAATAATGTTTTAATTTAATATGCGTTTATAAACTAGGACAGTACATGGAGAACTGACCAGGCATAACTGGCCACAGACAGTAGATATTTTTGTTTCAGACAGCTTCTTAAGAAAGACTGAGAGAATGCCTAAATGATCTTGATCACATCAGTTACCAGTAGACTTCATGAAAAGCCCACATTAAAATTGTGTACAATTAAACCCCATGTGGTCTGAAAACTTCACTTTATAAATAAAATCAAATTAAACCTGTAAAATGCAGGCAACATGTATTTATGTATTTTCAGCAAAATGGAAATTTACTGAAAATGTGGCAATCTTACTTAATCCCACAGATTAAGCTACACAGCTATTGCTAGGTGGGGATAAAACATATTTCTGAAAATGAATTTACAACATAATATTTTAGGCTTTTACAACATTTGGAAACAATAGCCTTATCTTTACTGCCATGATGTTCAAGTACAGATTGCTGCTTCAATTAGCACTTCTGTTTAAAACGAACAAAACTCGTTTTCATAGCATATGCTACCCCTTCTACAAAAAGTAAGCAGATGATTCTTAACAAATTACTCCAAACAAGAACTGTATCTACGTCAAACTCCAGATTAAAGCTTTGCTTAAAGAGCAGAGTTTAGAAAATGCACTAATGACACTCTGAAACTAGAAACATTCTGACAAGCTAGAGAATGCCTTTCTAAGCCATCTGCAGAAGTTCTGCCCTAAAAATTAGGTATTTTCCTTTGTAGTGTCTTTATAGGTGATCAACATACAGGAAATATCCTCGTCTGCTTTCAATTGACAGCTCCAGGTAAAGCACTGGATCACAAATAACACAGCAAAGCAAACCTTCTCCAATAAGGTGTGAAAAAAATTAGCGAATGAGTATTCACACTTCTCGTAATTTGTTTTATCTCAGCTTAAACAATTGTGACTGACATTTAATCAGGTATGTTTCACCCCTGATCATACTTTGGCCCAGCACTGGAAAAGCCTGGGGTCCAATCCAAGTAAAACATGGCAGCCCTGCTGTATTAGTAAGGTGAGAAAGTCTGCTGAAAGTATTTGGGGCACTAAAGATGAAAATTTGATATAAAGAATTGCAAAAGGACCCTAAAAAAAGAAACTAAGTGACCAGACAACTAAAGCTGAAGATAAAAATTCAGCGGAGCTAAACATAATGTGATACAAATGGAGAAAAGCAATCCTAACTTTATATATAAAAGGATGGGCTCTGGGCCAAGTACCACCACACAGCAATAAGATCTCTGTGTTGCAATTTATAGTCCCGTGAAAGTATACTCTGTGTTGAGCACCAGTTTAAGCACTGTATCAAATGTTTGAAAATTCTAGGGAAGGAATAAGAACAAACAGAAGATAACAGCCATGCTGCTTAATATATTTGGGGTTAACCTGCCTTTTGAGTGCTACTTGCAGTTCTGAACAGATCACACCACCCCTCATCAAGCTGGGTAGAGATGTGTGTTTGTGTGGCCAAAGCAGAGCCCAAGCAAACTGCAGCACTAGGTTGTTTTATATTCAGGTCCAAGCAAGGTAATACAGAGTAACTGCAGAGGCATCTCTGCACTGAGTGACCCAGAGAAGTCTTGTCACTGCCACAGGCCAGAGGTGCCAGGCTGGCCCATTCCCAACCTGTTATGAGAACACACTGAGGGAGCTGGAACAGAACAGCAAAACTAAAAGGCCAGCAACACAATAAGGCACTTGCTGTGGAACAGGAAACATCACGAAGCAGATAGTCACAGTGGAAGCAGTTAAGTTAGAAACTGCCTAGAAATCCAGCCATCTCCTAGAACATGATCCTGGCCTGGGAGGGAATGGAGTGTCACCCTCCTGTGCTAACTAACAATATAGCATCTGCTCTGTGCCACTGTACCTTGCAGTGGATGAACAGTGTGACTGCTACAGCCTGAATCCTGCTAAGCGTGTAGTGATATTGATGGATAGCAATTAAAACATCAGCATGACGTGTGTTACTCGTGAGGTGTTAGTCTAAAACTTTTAAAACTTAAAACTCCCCTAATTTATCAGTTGCCCACACACTACCACGCTCTCAGTGAGAACACCGGAGGGATGCTGATGAGGAGTGAAGCTGTAGAAACAGTAAACGGGATGTCTGGATGGACCTTCAGCTTGAAGTGGAGACACTCAGCTCCAGTCCTCCTGAAGGCCCCTCTAAAAGATTAAGACAGGTACTTCAATATGGAAACAATGGGATTCTGAACCTGACAGCCTCTTGGAAAACACTGTCCTGTTTCACTGAACCTTCCCTGAAAGGTCTGAAGTGCAGAAAACTGGCAATACATAAACTAGTCCAATCTATCATAGGTACAAAATCCTGGGTTTCAGGCTTACAAAGAGTAAACAAACCCTTCCGTGTTTGGCTACAGAGTATGTGCATTAATAGAGTACTAAGTAACAGCTAAAACTGTAGTTTAGAATGGCAGTAGGCTAACCAAGCAGACTGATATATCCACCAGGCCTTGCTCTGTGGACCTTCCAGGCCTGCTCTCATGCACACCCATGTGGAGCTGTGCAAGTCCACTTTGTCAGTGAGTAAGGGAGTTTATTTTACAAAAGCACTGCGTGTGTTAGGTCTCACCTTTTTTCTTTCTGGAGGGATAATGAGAGAAGGTAAGCACGGGGGAGAAGCAAACATGTTCCGGAAATCCAGGGCTTGCAGAAGCTTTTCCTAGCGAAATGCAAAGAATATCAAATCAAAACACCACAACCCCTTTACATCATGAGTTTTTCTGTGCAGCAGTAACATCTTAAGCCAATGCCATCACCTTCGTTGGAAGGGGGATTACATTAGACATTAGGAAGAAATTCTTCACACTGAGGGTGGTGAGACACTGGCACAGATTGCCCAGGGAAGTTGTGGATGTCCCTCCCTGGAAGTGTTCAAGGCCAGGCTGGATGGATGAGCAGCCTGGGCTGGTGAGAGGTGTCCCTGCCCATAGCAGGGGGCTGGAACTGTATGGGCTTTGAGGTCCCTTCCAACCCAAACCATTCCACGATTCCTTTCTGGAGCTACGGACTTCCCTCCCGCTCGGCAGGAGGACCAGCTACCCTGTGCCCGGAGAGAACCCCTTCCTCCCCCGGCACTCGCCACCCCGGGTGCCTCCCCGGGTCCCTCCCGCGCTGTCCCCGCCCGCCGCGCACCCGGTAGGCGCTGATGGCGAAGGCGATGCGCTGCCGGGCGCCGGCCGGGGGCTGTAGCGGGTGGGCGGCGGCGGGCGGCATCGCCTCGTACCGGTACTCGGAGCCGCACGGAGAGAGCAGCAGGCGGCCTCCGTCGCCGCACCGCGCCTCCACCGAGCCGTCCCCGAGCAGCACCATCAGCCGCTCCCCCAGCATCGCTACGGGAGCCCGTAGAGAACCGCCGCCCGTGCTTCCCGCCAGCGCTTCCCGCCGCACGGAAGGGGGAGGGGCTCCCCCACCTCCCGCCTTCCCTGCTGTCTTCCTCTGCTCATCTCCGTCTTCCTTCCTCTCTCCCCTTCTTCCTGCCTCCTTCCCCCCCTTCCTCCCTCCTTCCTCTATGTCCTCCTTTCCTCCCTTCCTCCTTTTCTTCCTTTCCTCCTGCCTTTCTTCCTTCCCACATTCACTCCCGCCTTTGCCCCCCCCTCCCCTCCGTGCCTCCTGGTTGTGTAGCACCTTCCTGCCAGCAGGAACCAGGTGGAAGATGGGGCCTGATTTATGTACACACTTGCAAAACGAGCTCACTGGAAATACACGCAGTGTCTTTGTACTTGAACTTCTTCTATAGTTTTTATCTGCTGGAAACAGGATTTTTTAAATTATTTTTTTTTTCTGCTCCAGGAATGAAAATCAGCTGTACAAGGCCTAGATGACAGAAAAAAACACACTATTTAGCTGTAGCTGTGCTGCTTTAAGATACACCTGGCTCAGCAGGTGCCCTGGCAGGGAGCACTGGTCTCTGGAGAGCAGCAGTAGCTGCTGCCCCAGCACACTCTCCTACATCACAGAATCACTAAGTTGTTCAGGCTGGAAAAGAGCTTCAAGGTCACTGAGGCCAACCATAAACCTAACACTGCCAAGTTCACCACTAAACCATAGATTCATAAGATGGTTTGGGTCAGAAGGGACCTTAAAGATCATCCAGTTCCAACCTCTCCTTCAATAAGCAGGGGCACTTTCTACTCAATCAAGCTGCTCAAGCCTCATCCGACTTGGCCATGAACACCTCCAGGGATAAGGCATCCATCACTTCTCCAAGCAACGTCACAGTGCCTCACCACCTACACAGGAAAAGATCTTCCTAATATCTAATCTAAATCTCCCCTCTTTCAGCCTAAACTTCTTCTGCTTTGTCCTGTCCTATGCTTTGTCCTGTCACTGCTCTCCCTGATAAAGAGACCCTCCCCATCTTTCTTGTAAGTCACCTTTAAGCACTGGAAGGCTGCTACAAGGTCTCCCAGGAGCCTTCTCTTCTCTAGGCTAAACAAGCCCAACTCTCAGGTTCTCATCATAGGAGAGGTGTTCCAGCCCTCGGATCATCTTTATGGCCTCCTCTGGACTCATTCTAACAGATCCATGCCCAGAACCAAACACAGTACTTGAGGTGAAGTCTCATGAGGTCTCAACCACGTCCCCAGGCACCTCATCTACATGTCTGGAGTCACCTCCAGGGATGGTGACTCAACCACCTCCCTGGGCAGCTGTGCCAGTGCCTGATGACGCTTTCAGTGAAGAATTTTTTCCTAATGTCTAATCTGAACCTCCCCTGATACAACTTGAGGCCATTTCCTCTTGCCCTGTCAGTTGTTACTTGGGAGAAGCATGCCGGTGGCTACATGAGAGAGTGTTTGTTGCCTGTCTCTCCATATCAGCACCTCTGCTCTGGAAAACAAGGAGAAGGCTTGGGGGACAGAATCAAGAAGGCAGATGGCTGATCTGCAACATACCCCAAAGAGACATTACAGATAAATAATGCTTTTGTGACTGCTGCTTTGCATTCATGGGACAAGGAAATCTAGCAGGAAATACTTTTACCTAGAACTGCATCACACAAGCCCCAGCTGCATAGATTAAAGATTAATTTCCCAAAGGCCAATATAAAAATTATGCCTAGCTGCCTTTTGGGCAGATACACACATAATGCCACACCCATATCCTCCTATATTTAGTTTAATCAAAGCTGGTTTAAGTGGATATGCAATTTAGAGTGAAGTGGTAATTCATTATCAATTCCTCCCTAAAGCACTAAGCAAATGTAATTAAAGATCCTTTGCTCTACAGGCTGCACTAGATCATAAGGTCTCATTTAGCTGTAAAAATTGTTCCCTGCCTATGGAAGTACTGGTTTATCAGGTCAGTATGGAACCATGGCAGAAGTACTTTCAGGACAAGTTTCTGTCCTCTACAACTGCTTTCTTAGCAATGTAGATTAACATCCAGTGAAGTGGCTGCAGATCCAGTCGCACAGCAAAATAAATCTGGTTCTGTTTGCAATGCCCTTTTTAATATTTTTCTGCATAGTACTTGCAAGTTTTAAAGTATGTATTTGGATTATGAATCCTCCTTATATCACTTTTATTTTTATATACATTTAGCAGTATAGAGATACTTGGCTTCAAAGCAAGCAAGTACAAATCTTTAAAGGACTGGACTAGGGTTCAGAAATGCAGATTAAGTCCTGAGTTAGTTTTGAGGTATGTGCATTTTATCTGTTAAAATGAAATAATAGTACATCCTTGCTTTATTACTTTTTATTATTTATGTACAATGCATGATATTTTGCTGGCAATTTCACTGCTATGGTTGGAACCCAAAGCGTAGGACCCCTGGAAGTACGTCAGATAGGCTGAAGCAAAGATGGCAAATCAGCAATTCACAAACAGTGCAGTATCTTTCTTGAGATTTGGCTGGAATGTAATTTTCTGTTCCGGTATCAACTACTGGCATCCACAGGAATAAAACTGAATGATTTTAACTATAATTCAGTATACTGGATTTGCATGTAAAGGTAGGGGGGGGGCTACAAGGACTGCCTTCTGTAAGAAAGTTGCTTAGAAGATTCCCCCACGTCTGATAGAGCAAACACCAGCAGACTCCAAGACAGACCCACAGCTGGCCAAGGATTGAGTGCATCAGTGATGGTGGTAGCACCTCTGGTATAACAGATTTAAGCAGGGGAAAAACAAACTGCACAACACCAGCAACTGCAGTGGAAAAGAGGAGTGAGAACATGCAACAGAAACAACTCTGCAGACGCAAAAGTCAGTGAAGGACAGGGAGAAGCTCCAGGCACCAGAGCAGAGGTGCCCCTGCAGCCCACGGTAAAGACCATGGTGAAGTAGTCTGTGCCCCTGCAGCCTGTGGAGGTTAACAGTCGAGCAGATATCCACCTGCAGCCAGTGGAGGACCTCATGACAGAGCAGGTGAATGTGTCTGAAGGAGGCTGTGACCCCACAGGAAGCTCACACTGTAGCTCCTGGCAGGACCTATGGATCAGTGGAGAGAGAAGCCCATGCTGGAGCAGGGGAAGGGGGTGAAGAGTCATCCCCCTAAAGAGGAAGAAGCAGCAGAGGAAACTTGTGATGAACTGCACTGCTGGGAGCAGGGAAGCGGTAGAGAAATCAGGATTTATGTTTAGCCCAGGAAGGAGAGAGGTGGGGGAGAGGCATTTAAGATTTAGTGTTAATTTCTCATTACCTGACTATGATATGATTAGCAGTAAGTTAAATTATTTTTCCCCCTGGTTGAGTCTAGTTTTGCCCGTGACCATAAGAGCTGAAGCATCTCTGTCCTTAACTCTATTCGCACAAATTTCCATTACATTTTCTCTCTCTGCTCCAGCTGAGTAGCGATAGAGTGGCTCTGATGTCCAGCCAGGGGGTAATCCAACCACATTCAGTCAGTGAGATGTTGCAAATGAGCTATCACTCATTCAAGGAGTTCCGTGCAGTATGAAGGAAAGGCAGACTGTGCTAAAGAAGTACTGTCCCAGAGAGAAATTAACAGGACTGTCACAAACCAGATGGAGGGGCACTAGTGCTTAATACTCTAAGAAATTATTCTATTTAAAACAACTCACAAAACCCAATTATATGTATCTTGTGTTAGGTGATGAGCTGAGCAGTGTTTTCTATTAAACCCAACGTTCAAAACCCCAGTGACTACACATTTTCCTCAACAAGGGCCAGAAGCAAGAAATTCTTAGTAGATTTAAAAGGAAAGTACTAAGAAAAAGTTGACTTCAGACCAGTGTGAAATTACTTTAAGCAAAGTGTGATTTTCAAATGTTTAGCATTTTTTGTTAAATCGCAGTTGATTTGTCAAGAGTGGCAAATATTGTGTATACTTCTGATGGCTGATGCTTGATCCTATGCTAGAAAGTAAGTTTAACTTCAGAACCAGTGCTAAATAAGTTTGATTTGCTTCTTCCCAAGTTTGCTTTCCATCCTTCTGTACATTCACTGCCTGGCTGTTATGCTACAAAGAAAATTAAATCTTTTAAAAGGTACTGTTCAGAAACTTGTAGACAAGAAACACTTTTTGAAGACTGCTCTTGAAATTTGTAAATGCTAAAATTAATGCAAAATCATCTTTAGACCTCTCTGTCATACACAAAACTATCAGCAGTTAAACACAGGCAGACAAGCAATAAGTGGTGAGAAGAACAGTGAAAAATGTGCTTCTTTTTCTCTCTCATCTCTCATTCCACCACCACTAATTTGTATTAGACTCCCATGAGATTTAAGACAAGTAGGAAAGATGGTCACAGTGTTTAAGGCAAAGATTGTCCCGTCTCCTTTACACAGGAGGACAGTTAAAACCAATCTTTCTTTTACTGCCTTAAAGATCTAACAAAGCTTTCTGTGTACAGAGACCACAAACTTCTCAAGTACTTTGAACAGAAGTCTCACTCTTCAGTGTTTCTCATGGAAGACAAACCTTACTGGCAAACCTTGATCTGAACTGCTTCATATATACAATTCTTGGTTCCCAACATTTTTGCACAGGATGACTTGGCATCACGTGTAAGACACACTATCTCCACAAGCTGACACAGTATAGATCTGGAGTCTGACAGCTACTTTATGGAAAAAAAAAGACACCCTACAAGATGCAAAACTAAAACACTTAAAGCTGAGTGCCATGAACACACTACTACCTCACTATGATACATAAAAGAATGCTCATTCCTTGGGACTTTAAGTTTGGAGTAAACTGGTTTTCCACAAGACAGCTGCTTGTGAAGGCAGTAGGAAGTCTGACCAGTATTTGGATTAAAAGTATTTTATGAAAATATGCTCAACAGTAAAGAATGTCTGTGAAAATAATCTAATTTTCACTTTTCCAGTTTCTAGATTTTAGTCTAGAGACTTTGAAATGCTAATACAGTTCTTATGACTATATTGCCCTTTAATAAATTTTATTTTCCAGTGAATTTTAAAAGATAATACTCTCTGTAACTGTGTATTTCAAAGAAAAAAAAGGAGCATTATTTTGACAGGGAGTCAGAAGAAGCCCTTCTCCCATTTTTTTTTTAAAGCAAAAGGACAAGGTAGTAAAATTATACCAAAAAGAACAAAGCTAGTTAAAATTTATTTTCCAAAACTCCAATCTAATAAGTATGTTAAATAAACATTCAGAAAACAGTCAGTGGTCACTCTGTTAGCAGATGCACAAGTTAATTAAACAAGTAACAAATATTAACAGAATTATTTACATGCATATTTACAATACACTTTCTTTACAGTAGATAACTTTTGGGAAACTGAAGTTCGTTTTTGGTAAAGGGTTCTATTCAGTCTAACTAGTAACAGATAACAGGAAATGAATTTGGCAACAACTGAGTATCCTACAAAAACTAACGTGAATATATGGAGCCAAAAAGGAACAGTTCGCCTTAAATTGTTAACATTTATGGAATACATGAGTTTACTCCAACTAGAAAATTAAAATCAAACTACATAAAATTAGAAGAATGGAAAAACTTACAAGTGTTGCTGGAAGATTAGACATGTTAGATACATTAAAAAAACCCCCAGAGCACTGCACATACTCTTGAGAAGAATGAGTTAAACCAGAATTACACAGACTCGAAGAACAGAACAAATTAAAGGATAGTTTTTGCTGTGAAAGGAAGCTTATCTGAACCAAAGATCTTGAAAGCACCTGACTTCAAAATACTGCTTGCTTTTTCACATATCAACATTTAACAATTTTATTTCAGAAAAAAAGGGCAAGACCTCACCCATACGGATTTTGGAAGAATAAGAAAAATGAAATAAAACAAAAACACACACACAAAACAAAACCTTCACAAAGCACTATTCATGATTGATCCTACAGAAAAAAACCCCCATAAATTCATCATAATCTCCTTAGCACACACACACCCAGTCCCCTCAATATCCCCATATATCTTTTTTATGTTAAAAAAGATGAGTAAGACTCAATATATACTAAAACAAGCAAGTAATTAAAATTAGATCAAGTTATTCATCCCCTTTATCTCTCAACGGAAATTTTATAGGACAGTTCTCCATTAAATTTTATATTTCAATTATAACAACTTTTAAATATTTTTTATTGCAGCCAAAACATTGTTCATATACCTGTACATAAACTATGATATATACACATTTTAAGTTACAGGGCATAAGTTTACAGTTTTTGGCAGATTCTGTTTAACAAAATGGAAATTGTATAACTTTAGTATTTGGAGAAACTCAAGTTCCTTATTTTGGTACAAATGTTTTGTGTCCCCCTGTATTCTAACCGTACCTAAACTAACATTAAACATTAATGTGTGACATCTCACTGTTTTCTCTTATGCTCTGATTCTAGACAGAATTTTTCATATGCTTCCTCAATTTCTGGATCCATCTCATCATCGATGTCATCAAAATACCTAAGGAAAAAAAAAAAAAAAAAAAATCACCAAAGATGTTAACCTTATATACAGATTTTCAGAAACATTTATGTAGATGCCAAGAATAAATCAGAACTTAATAAACAGCAGTTAATGATGACATTTTCTTAAAGATGAAGACGAAAAATAATCATGGGTACTAGGGAAAACAAATAGAAATCTTAAAGTCACATAGGTATGTACAAATAGTTACAGGGTTTTACACAATTTTAGATCATCTTATGCTGTCCACAGTTCAAAATACAGAACTATTTCCCAAGGTAACAGAAAAATGCAGTAACGCAATCTTAAGTTTTCCAAAAGTTAATAATACATCTGTAATGAACTATTTGCAAACCCTTCATAATTATCATAATATTAGCATAATTTTTGGTTAGTCACCATCCTAGTTTAAACATTGCATCAACTGTCTTGGTTGTGTGGTAGTCAAAGAATATTTGTATAGAAAATCTGCATTCCTATTTGTTGACATAATGGAAGAAAGCAAATTTAGTTCACCTCCTACTACGTCTGCATTATACTATTTTCTATTATATGGTAACCAGTCTTCTGGAAAAGACCTGTCTTATCTAGGTCACAGAAAAGACTGGATCCTGTTAATGAAAATAAGTATCTCACATAGTGGGGACTACTTTAGATTTTCAAAATAAAGCTGGGAGGTGATGGCAATCACTTCAGCTTTCTTTTTTCCCCACAGTTATTGGGAAATAACTTGAGTGTTCCTCTAGGTTTTCTCTATGTCCAACTGCAGTGTTCATCACCATTAACAAGGGCAAGGAGTGGCAGCACGTACATGATAGTGTATATAATCCTAAACAGCCTTAAAACCAACAGTCAGCAGCTGAGTGTCAAAAAGTGTCAATTAATTTCAGGTGCTCAGTTTATTATCTTCTGTGCTTTAGTTCCAAACAAGGGAATTAGGATCTCATCTGCACAGACACCATAAATGCTATGTTTCATGCAAAACCATAGCAAGTGCCACAGAAACATACACAGAAAGCATTTTTTCTTCAGCACTGTGCATAAAGAAGCAGTCTCCATATTTATTTTATTTATTCCTCCTTTCTTATAAAAGCATAGACTTGAGAACAGACTCAACACAGAACTCCCTCATGTCACTCTGGAGAAATAGCTGACAGAAGGTCAGGATACACTTGTCTAAGCTTTTCTTAAGTGTTCAAAGAAGGTTCCACATTCACCTTGCAACCGTGCATGAAGGTTGACTGAGTCTTTCACATGTCAATCTTCAGATCTGCCGTGTTTAACTGTTGTCTCCATTTTGTGTTTAATTTGTTCTAAACACAGTAGTTCGCATAGGCATTTATTTCCCCCCTCAGTATGAGCTTGTTGAATAGTGAAGACATCTCTAATTTATTTTCCAAAGTTCCCGCCTCAGCTCCTCTCAGCTAGGTACCTTCTACAAGTTTTCTAATTCATTAACAAAAATACCAGTCCAGGCCAGCACTCACACAAACACAATACAGAAAACGTTCTAGGTATCAATAACAATCTGAAAGTTCTCCTTCAATCAGGCGAGTACAAAGCTCAGAGCAATTTATTTTAGACTATATTTCATTCATTGGTTTCCTATTAAATTCTTATAAATGTCTGACCACATTCCCATCTACTGTTTTCCCTTTTGCTATGAGGTTGTTGTTCTACAGGAATATTGAACAGCTGTTTAAGTGAGGGAATGCTACTTGCCTTGAGGAGAGAAATTTAACAACCTCCTCCCTTTGAAAGACTGAAAATTTTCTAATAATTTTTAGTTGGGATATATGTATCAATCAGTCAAATGAATTCAGGTTGCCTCACTGCCAACATTTGAGGGCTGGTGCTTTATTTTGCTTGCAAATTTATTTTGTTTTTAAATACAGAAGACTATGTTTGTACATGTGCATAAATATCTGAAATAGAATTTAATTACCCTACTCAGTTGGATAAATATAAAATTTGCTTCAAACTTTTGTGATTACAGGCCAATTTACATCTGAACAAATACATAACTTCCAATGTAGAGCTAAATAATTATTATTTAGTTTTGTTTTGTCAATATTGAATTCCCAAGTGTGCAGTAAAAAGAACTAGTATTAAAAAACCCTATCACTCACAAAGAAAACATACCGATCTCCAGCTCCTGATAAATCTGTTCCATTTTCTTCATAATCTGGAAATAAATCCTCTCTTTCAAGCAGCTCTTGGTATTTTTCTTGGTAATCTGTTAAAGTAAAAATGAGACTGAATAATATATAAGACTAATTCTCTAAATTAACATACATCTACACAGTCTGAAAATATCCCATTTAGTGAAACCATATATGGCATGAAATACATTACAGAAAAAACGCCTGCTACAGTGTTTTCTCAGGACATCAATTAGTCTCTAAAAATGACACCTGTCTCCCCAGAGAACTGTAAAGGTACTCACAAGTCTTTAGGTCAAATAATGGCACATCACATTTGGTCAGATTATAGAAAACAAAGAAACTGCGGAAGATACAAACCTTTTCGCTGTAACAGTGGAAAAACAAAAGAAGACTTAAGATTTCTGGATTCCAGGAGAGACCAAGTGCTGAGGACTACAACAAAAATTCTTTGGAACTATATGAATTTAAACAGTTATTCCCCATTTCAAACATTTACCTTCTTTTAATGCTGAATAAGGCATGTGTTAAAGCCAGGAATTCAGACATAATTTAATCTTTTATATTGTATGAATTTCAGACATCTGAAAAACTTCTGTACTTCAAAAGGACCAACTTAATTACAATTATTTTAAAGAAGATTGAGAAGACAGGTCTACTAAGCTTGTGACACACCTGGATCTGCTGCGGTGAAAGGAACACCATCAGGAGTGTAAAACGTTGGCTCATTCTAAGAAAAAAGTTATAGAGAAGGTTATATGTATTTAGAGGCAGCTGTTTGTAGTTTTCAGTAATGTGATTGTCTATGAATCAAATTAAATCCACAATCAATTAAGGAACTGAAGTATCTGTACATTCTTACCATAAAATAATTTGGGTCATTTTCAGGGGTAGCCTCTGTATGTGAAGAAGTTCCATAAACTCTACCCCAGTTACTTGATCGCAATTCTACCAGTTTCAGAAGCATGTGTTTCACATCTCTGAAATAAAGAGAAACACTACAAAAGTGAGAAGGTTTTTTTGTGCTAAGCAAGAAATTTGTCTTTCCTTATTTTGCAAATACTAGATAGTTAAATCCTTCCCAAGAGCTCTAAAAGACAAAATTTGGTCCAGCGTGCAGATAACTGATTTTTTTTTTTCCCTTCAAGTCTAGATAGTTTATATGCCAATTACAAGATACTCACCCTCTCCCAGTTCCTCTGTGTTAAAGTAAGGGGCCCACATGAAACAGAAATTACTCTAGCTTTTACCAAGATACAAAACTTGTAGCACAAGTTAGGAACAAATCCTTTTCTGATAAAAGGATAGTACTTGGAAAAACAGGGGAATGACCTTCAAATTGCATTTTAATAATCTAATTTACACTCCTAACTTTAGCCCTCTTAATCATGCTAAAATTTTGCGGTCAACAGGGAGAAGTAACTTCCCAATTATATTAGATCCCACCATCCATTTCATCCCTAAAATAAGAGAAATTGCTTTCTTCTTTTAAGCAAGTCCATGGACAGGAGTCTCTTTAAGGAATAAGGAAATAAAAGTGTTCAGCGTAAGTTTATGCTTCTGTCTTTGAAGTCTCAGTTGGCGCTATCAATTTTACCTGATTCCTGAAGCAAAATTTTCCTCATTCTCCCTGTGAGCAGTTCAATTACAACCCAGAGGTGCTATGAACTACCTGTTGGCCTCCCTCCACATGGCATGAGATCAGCCACAGCATCTGAGCCCTCTATAGGATTTAGTAAGTTTGCAAGAAGCTGAGGATGAAGTACAGCAGAGTCAGATAACTTCATGCAAGCAGTTATTTCAAACTGAGAAGCACAATACATTAGACAATCACTCATTTTTCCAGTACAACCTTGTCAAAAAGGTATGCTCTCCATAACAAAACAGAAACAATCAAAGCGTATTCCATTTTGCCTTCACATTTAGAGTGATCTGTGTCTATTTAGTACTGTTACATATTTAATGCCATCTGTATGTATTTAATACTGTTAAATTTAGATTTAAAAAATATCAAACTACAAGATATCACCACTATTGTCTCTCTCTTAGAGACTAAAGCACTTAATGAAAATTTCAAGAAGTGAAAGAATTAAAATGAAAAAACAATCATTTAGAGCGGAACATGCATCCCTATTAGAAGACCAAAAAGCACAAACGAAAAAAATCTCCCTCGATCGTTTATGAAATGACCCAAATATCACCTTACTTTTCATAAACAGAAGTTTTTGGACATCTTCATTATTTTTTTATATTTTTAAGGTGTTTGGTTTAACATTAAAAAATATACTGCACATTAAATTTATCTTCTCACCTGCTACAGTTTGCATCCAACACAACATTTTCAATTCTCTGAATCATTTCCTCCATATCATTCTTGCCTTTTTCTTTCCAGGCATCTTCTAAAACTGAGCCTGTCAACTAAGGACAGGGAGTAGTGTTTATTTTAAAGAAACTTACAAAACCGTAATAAACTGTGAGCAGAAGAGATTCTGCAAAAATTCATAAAGTTTAGATGCACTGTGTGACTACCTGAGGGCTGAGGCTCCCAGTTGCCTACACCTTTTTGCTAAATAGATTAACAAACCTTAAAAAAATAGTTTGTTTTAGACTACAGACCAGATGACAGCTCTATGTCCTGTTTTTCTGTTACCCAGAAGTTCACAGCCACTTCTTTCAGTCTTGAAATTAGATTTTGAAACAACTCTTTAGTGACATTTGTCAGATCTTATTTAAGTACTTGCTATAAAAAAAGAGAGATCTTATTTTTGCAGATGATGCATGCCGCCACTTTGAGAATAACAAAGTTTAATAAACTTCAGAAACACTTCAGTCAACAGCCCAGCATCAAACATGCCACAGAATTTAATCTGGGTACATAAAAGAACAAAGAATTATCCAACTAAGCCAGCTTGGATCTTGATACATAAAATCTGTGAGGCTTAAGCTGCTGCTGAGAGAGCTTTAGCAGGAGACAGTCTAGAACTGCTGCAGATGAAAGCCTCGTGTTCATGTTAAGAATAGGTACTTCATTGCCCAATAACTGCACAGTAAGAGATATATCAGGATAAAAGTAGTCTGCCACTATGATTAAAGTTACTAGCAACTTCTGATGTTCTCAGCATAAATAGTGTATGATCCAAAATACTTGCAATGGCACCTAATGATACAAAGGAATAAAGTGCAAGATCAAGCATCTTAGTCAACACTTGTTTGGTATTCCCAGTTTTCTACTGCGGGTCTGCTTGGACAATATATAACAGCACCAAGAAGGTTTAATTAAAAATAAACATATTGTGAAGCACATAGAGGTTTTTCACCTATCTATCACCATATTAAATGGAAAAGATAAGAGGAGACATTTACTGCTTCTGTAGTGAAATCAAAGTTTCATGGAGGTACCTCAATCTAGCTACAACATCTGCAGATACCGTAAGACAAAAGAAAACAGTAGCATGCAAAAAAGTTCTCTGTTCTCTAACACCTGTTAGATCTAGCAACATGCAATAAAATGATTTAGATCACTTTCTTATTTTAGAATGAATGCTGTGAAGCCACATAAATATTCCAACAATATCCACAGAAATAGTGATGCCTCCATCTTCTTTGGAGAATGATTATAAAAACCAGCAGCAATGCTTCCTGATTTGTGGTCCTGAGTTGTGGAGCACCTTTTTGAAAGGTCCTTCACTCGTCCTTGCCTCAGGGAAACACTGCCAACATAAAGGCCGACCACAGGTATGAATACTTTCATTGAGCACAAACTCACACTTGCTATGAAGCAACCTGCTTAAACATCAAAACTTCAAATGAAGAGTTTAAATAGGAATATATAAAACTTCTCTTCCCTATTTCCTATTCACCATATCAAAGGAAGCTGAAAGAATAGCAATTCAGGAGTCTGTAAAATGATGGAGTGGGAGGATGGGGAATAATGACTAAAATCCAACCAAACAATCACCACCAAAACTCCAGAAAAATACTATTTAGCTTTTCACCTTCATTCCTAAAATAAACTGTATTTTCCAAACTATGTGCATAACCATGGTTAGTGAATATAAGAGTTTCTCCCTGCAGAGACCAATAATCTTTTTTAAAGTAAAATGTCAGAGGTTTTTTTTCCCATTATGAAAGAGAGTATTTCTACAACAGAAATGCTGTAGACAATACAGTATGAAATGACTGATATCAAGAACCTTTTGATGTAAAACATGGTAGACATTAACTGCTGAATGTCCTTCAGAACACAGAACACACCCCAAACCCCACAATACATTCAAGTTGGGTACAGTTTTCTCCCACACCAGAAGCAGCAAAAGAAGACCTCACGGGACTGCTTACTCCTGTGCGCCTTGGCTTATGTACTCAAATGGCATCGCATTTTACTTTTAGAGGAGTACATTAATTTTTTTTGGTTTTCCTTAGTACCATTATGGAACTGAGCCAACAAAAAAGTAAAGCTTGCTCTGCTAATGATACAATGCATAGAACCCTATAATCGCTTCCTCATTTGCACTTTCTTTCAAAACTACTGTCTCACCTTCAGCAGTTTCACAGCACATATCAAATTACTGTCCACAGGATTAGCAAACAGAGCATTTAGTAGTTCCCGAAGGCCTTCTTGAAGAATTTCGGCTCGTGTTACTTGTCCCTTTGTTCCTTTAATCTGAAAAAAAATAACATATCATAGAATCATAGAATGGTTTGGACTGGAAGGGACCATGAAGGTCACCTAGTCTTAACCCCTCTGCAGTGAGCATGGACATCTTCAACCAGATCAAATATAAAAAACACTGAAAAGACTCAAGTTTTCAAAATTAGTTACATTTTCACTCCTGAATACCGTTCCATTTGTTTGTGATCAACACGATTCACCCCATGTAGCAATACAGACTTGGGAAGAGTGGCTGGAGAGCTGCCTGGCAGAGAAGGACCTGGGGGTGTTGGCTGACAGCCGGCTGAACATTAGCCAGCAGTGACCCAGGTGGCCAAGAGGGTCAGTGGCATCTTGGCCTGTATCAGACACAGCATGGCCAGCAGGAGCAGGGAGGTGACGGTGCCCCCGTACTCGGCACTGGTGAGGCCGCACCTCGAGTGCTGGGTTCAGTTTTGGGCCCCTCACTGCAAGAAGGACACTGAGGGGCTGGAGCATGTGCAGAGAAGGGCAATGAGGCTGGTGAGGGGGCTGGAGAATAAGCCCCACAAGGAGAGACTGAGGGAATTAGGGTTGTTTAGCTTGGAGAAGAGGAGGCTGAAGGGAGACCTGTCTACAACTGCCTGAAAGGAGGTTGTGACGGGGTGGGTGCTGGGCTCTTCTCACAAGTGACAAGTGATAGGACAAGAGGAAATGGCTGCAAGTTGCACCAGGGGTGATTCAGACTGGACATTAGGAGGAATTTCTTCACTGAGGGGACTGGAACAGCTGCCCAGGGAGGTGGTGGAGTTGCCATCCCTGGAGGTGTTTGGAAGACGGGTAGATGAGTTCCTTAGGGACATGGTTTAGTAGGGAGACCGGCAAGGTTGGACTCTGCGATCTCAGAGGTCTTGTCCAACCTTCTGATTCTATGAACACAGTTAAGCTCTTTAATTAGAAGAGCATGCCAAATACTTTTAACTATTTTAGAACACAATCCTTACAATTCTGGCACATACATAACAACGCACGTCTATCATTTAGTTCCTTTGCTAGTAAATTGCTCAGAAGAGCTACCAATTGCCTGGGAAGGGGTCCACAAAATCCCAAATCCTCATAACTTCACATTCTTCCCCATACTACAGCTATAGCAGCTTGTTTCTAGAAGGCACTCTTTATGTATTTAAAAAATTATAGAAAATAGTTTAAAAACAAATGGTATGCTAGACGGAACTGGACAACTCCCCCTCCCCCAAACGTCTTGTAGATCTTCCTTTTTACTTCTAGCAAGTGAAAAGCTGATTTCAAGGCCCTCTTATGAATAAAAACGGAAGAGTCAGAGAATTATTTTCTTTCCTCGTGTCTGCAGAACATTTTCAGTGTCTGCTTAAACTACTGAAATAGTTCAGTTAAAAATATATTTTTAAGTACACTTACAGCAGTTAGTGAACTTACTGAATTCACAGGTAAAGGAGTCAAAAAAGTTTTACCTGTACATACACTTTTTTGTACTTATCATAGACACAAAAACCTAATCTAAATGCAGCATTTCATGTTTCATGCATAAGCCCAGGACTCAATCTTCAGAAGAAATATCTTTAAGGGTCTGCATTTTTATTTGCTTATTTTGAGGATTTCCACATCTTTCTCAAGGGTTGGATAACAGCTCCTATTAGTGGCTGAATGTTCAACTACATGGGTTACTGATCCTGACCTGCTTCTGCCAGGTTCTAACATTTCCTACTCTGATTAAATGTAGTGATCTGGGGAGTTTGCCAGACAAAAGAAACATCAAAACCTTCATTCCAAAGGTGCTTTATGGCTGGTTCTGTTTATGAATTCTTCCTTTTATTTCTTTTAAAAATCCTCATACACTTGCTAACAATCTTGTCCTTTTTTGTTTACCTGTTTCTTTGACACACATTAAAATGACACTGTTCTGAAGTTCTGCTTTACTCGAAGAATATAGAACAGTTTGTGTTGGAAGGGACCTCAAAGATCATTACTCTCTCCCTTTAAAAAAATACCTCAAAACTGTACCCACATTTCAGTGTTTACCTAAACACAACAAAAAAATTAATGAAAAACCACCTCACATACACCTTTCTTCTTACCTCTAAGTTAAGGTAAAGTTCAGCTAAGAACAGCACAAAGGCATGAAATTGTTTTCGAGTAATCTCATCTCCTTTGGTAGCTTGATTTCTGTTTTCATACTCTGTTCGACACCTGTAAACATTAAAGCAAAATCATATCATCTGTAGACATCCAAACATATATAACATGCTGCTTACTTAACAGAATGCTAAGAACTTCTGAACTGCATTGAAACTGTTAAATCCTGAAGGCTAGGAAGTAAGATTTGTGAGGGAAATGAGAGGACTTTACAAAGACACCGTGGACTTGTGTCCTTTTAGACGAATAGATGTGGTTATGTTTCCAAGCACTGAGATACCTGAGACAGCAAAATGAAACAGAGCAAATTAGAACATGTAAAAGAACATTACACAGTTTATATATTAGAACATGGGTCCACATATTCAACACAGACAGCCAAATGTCCACAGAAACAAAGTAGATATATTCTGAAAGACATTTTTTCCCCTTTCAGGGTGCCGCCCACATTGTCTTAGCTGCCTTTACACTTACTGGTAAACTCTATCTGACCATTTTAAGTGACAGTGATACATAACTCATGACATCAAGCTGACTGGTGCAGTTAATACTGTAAAGGGATGGGATGCCATCCAGAGGGACCGTGAGAGGTGGGCCTGTGTGAACCTCAGTGTTCAACAAAGCCATGTGCAACGTCCTGCAGATGGGTTGGACAATCCCAAACATGGATAAGGACAGGCTGAAAGATGAGTGGATTGAGAACAGCTCTGTGATTAAGCACTTAGAGGTACTGGTGGATGGAAAACTGAGTACGAGCTGGCAATGAGTGCTAGCAGCCCACAAAGCCAATCGTATCCTGGGCTGCATCAAAAAAAGTACAACTAACAGGTTCAAGGAGGTGATTCTCCCCACATACTCCACTCCCATGAGGCCTCACCTGGAGTACTGTGTTCAGTTTTGGGCCCTCCCAACATAAGAAGCACATAAACCTGTTGAAGCGAGTCCACAGGAGGGCCACAAAAGTGATCAGAGGAATGGAACACGTCCAATATGATGGCAGGCTGAGAGAGCTGGGGTTGTTCAGCCTGGAGAAGAGAAGGCTCTGGGGAGACCTTATAGCAGTCTCTCAATACTTAAAGGGGGTCTCCAGGAAAGTTGGGCAGGGGCTCTTTATCAGGCAGTGCAGGGACAGAACAAGGGGGACCGGTTTTAAGATGAAAGAGGACAGATTTACATTAGATATTAAGGCACTGAGGCAATGGAACACGTTGCCCAGAGAAGTCATGGATGCCCAGTGGTGGTGTTCAAAGCGAGACTGGATGGGGCTTTGAGCAACCTGACTAGTGTGGGAGGTGTCCCTGCCCATGGCAGGGGGGTTGGATCTGGATGATCTTTAAGGTCCATTCCAACCCAAAACAGTCTATGTAGTCTATGATTCTTAATTTAGATATAAACATACAGACGATTAAGATGACATGGTAGTGAGGTAAATTTTCTTGTACTGAACAACTGTGCCAAAATATACAAGTTTACACAGCATTTTGAAAACAGAAATAAAGAAAAATATTTGAGATAAAGGAAAGCCAGACTACTTTTCATTTATTCTTGTTTATATAATGGATTAAGTAACACTGGAGAAACTGAAAGATGTAAGAAGCTGAAACACAAAATTCAAGGTAGAAACTTGGGCTGAGAACAAAAGCTCTCTGTAGTAATACTGTTAGGTTGCTTATCCTCATCTCCCAGCCCCAATTCCATGCATATTTACTCCCATTTACAAGAAGGGTCAAAGGGAGTATCTGGGGAACCACAGGGTTGTCAGTCTGACTTTGGTGCTGCGAAGGTCATGGAGGAGATCATCTTGAGTGCTATCAATACAGCATGCACAGGACAATCAGGTGATCAGGCCCAGTCAACACTGGTTTATGAAAAGCAGGTCCTGACAGACCAACCTGATCTCCTTCTATGACAAGCTTACCTGTTTAACAGACAAAGGAACGGCTGTAGATATGGTGTACCTGGGCTTGGGTAAAGCCTTTGACACAGTTTCTCACAGCATTCTGCTTGACAGACTGGGTGCCATTGGCCTAGACAGGCAAAGCCTCTGCTGGGTTAAAAACTGGCTGGATGGCCGGGCCCAAAGGGTTGTGGTAAATGGAACTAAACCCAGTTGGAAACTGGTCACGAGCGGTGTTCCCCAGGGTTCAGTGCTGGGTCCAGTCCTGTTCAACATCTTTATCAACACACTTGCAATAGAGTGCAATCTCAGCAAGTCTGCAGATGACACCAAGCTGGGTGCAAGTGTGGATCTGCTTGAAGGAAGGGAGGCTCTGCAGAGAGATCTGGACAGGCTGGATCAATGGGCTGAGACCAGCGGGGTGAGGTTCAACAAGGCCAAGGGCTGAGTCCTGCACCTGGGACACAACAACCCCCTGCAGCGTGACAGACTTGGGAAGAGTGGCTGGAGAGCTGCAGGGTGTTGGTTGACAGCTGGCTGAACATGAGCCAGCAGTGGCCTAGGTGGCCAAGAAGGCCAATGGCATCTTGGCCTGTGTCAGACACAGCGTGGCCAGCAGGAGCAGGGAGGTGACTGTGCCCCTGTGCTCAGCACTGGTGAGGTCACACCTCAAGTGCTGGGCTCAGTTTTGGTCCCCTCACTGCAAGAAGGACACTGAGGGGCTCGAGCGTGTGCAGAGAAGGGCAATGAGGCTGGTGAGGGGCCTGGAGAATAAGCCCTACGAGGAGAGACTGAGGGAATTAGGGTTGTTTAGCTTGGAGAAGAGGAGGCTGAAGGGAGACCTCATCACTGTCTACAACTACTTCAAAGGTGTTTGTGAAAAGACGGGTGCTGGGCTCTTCTCACAAGTGACAGGTGATAGGACAAGAAGAAATGGTCACAAGTTGTGCCAGGGGACATCAGAAAAAATTTCTTCCCTGAAAGGGTGGTCAGGCACTGGCACAGCTGCCCAGGGAGGTGGTTGAGTCATCATCCCTGGAGGTGTTTAGAAGATAGGTAGATGAGTTTCTTAGCAACATGGTAAGGGGACTGGTATGGCTGGACTTGATCTCAAGAGGTCTCTCCCAACCAGATGACTCTATGATTCTATATTATCAATAGAACAAAAGGCAACTTTAAACTCACAGCTTCAGGATGCTAAAGTGAATGTTATTTATTGGGCTGGCTTTAAAAACCAGGAATCAGATAATTCAACATTAATAAGGTTTTTCTTTATGTTCAAGTAACAAACATAGTTAAAAACCAGAAGATGAGAGTGATAATTTTGAAGGCAAAAAGTCTCATCTGTTTCAGGACAAAGCGAAATAAAAAGTATTTTTAGGTTTTCCATAAGATGCCACTCCCGATAAAAGATCATCAGAATGCCTTGCTGTTAAAGTTTTTCATGCTTTTGCTCCTAGACATAGATGGACTGTGTGAAACTTAAAATACTAAGAATCAAGCCTGAAGCTTAGACAGCTGAAGTCCTTAATGAAAAAAATGATAATTTCTACAGAATTTTGAAGTATTAAGTTGTACTACTCCTTCAAATGTCATGCAATAAGGTTTGAAAGGAAATATGCCCGTTTAAAAAATGTGGCATTTTTGTCAACTAAGAAGTCTAATCATTATTAAAACATAAAACCCCAGAAATCTGTAGTAACTGAAAACTGGAGATATGTATCCTTTATTTTATTCATCTGCTTCATAGATATAGAATCAGTTAGTTTGACAGTGAATTAACCTTACACAGAGCTCCAGCCAGAAAAGTAATAATTAAAGAAAAAAAGAACCACACAAGGGCAGCACCTATATGTGGAGTTACTATACTCAAAGTTGACTAGTTTTCAAAGTTGCCCTGTGATTTCAGATTAGTCTAAGATACTCAGCTCTAAAGCGCCCACAGAACTCCAAATGGAGCCCTGTTTTCATATTTTGAAGTATTAAAATATATTTATTTGATATCCAGTATGTACCTGTGCTTTGATAATCCTCAACCTAAACTCTTCTTTTAAATATACACCCCTTTGCACACAACGTTGAGTTACATACAAAACAGGAAGACATGTGACCTGAGAATGTAACAGGCTTAAGAAGACATGCTGACACTGACCTTTGAAGAAGCAACTGTCGGAAGTTCCCACTTTGTGGACTAATGGTTAGATGGTGAGACAGATAGTTACACAAACGTGCTCCCATGTAGGAAAAATTTGGGACAGATGTGGCCTTCCAAAATAAAAATGGAAAAATAAATTATTCATAAAATTCATGATTACACTATCAGGAAATATCGTTAAAAGCTTTTTTGAGAACTCTGTTTAACAACAGTTGATTAGACAACTGAGGAGCAGAACATTAATGATTACTATTTGTCATGTTTATTTTTGAATCTCATAAGCACTTTGCTATGTGCATTTCATCACTTAAAACTTTGCTTTGCTGTGGTCTTGTAGCTTTAATTATGCCACAAATCCTGAACTGTACTTCTCCGTTGTGTCCCACATCAAAGAGTGTCTGAAAGGTACTTATAAACCATTCAAATAAAATTAACACCGGATATTACGGCACTTTTTCAAGGGGAAGCCAACTCTCAAGGAGCAGTGAGTACGTAACAACACACAAAAAGAAAAATGCCTTCATTCACTCTAAGATCTATTTAACCCAGAATCTATTTTTGGCAATAGTGAATACCCAAGGCAAAAGAACAAAAATATGGCAATCAGACGTAAATAATTTCTCCTGTACTGGCTCCAGCAACCTGCCAAACAGAAAAATCCTGATTCAGAGGTTAAAACTGTATCATTACACTTAACAGCTTGACGGGTTCTTTTTTCTGAAGAAAGTCCTGTAACTGTTGAACATTTACACTTTTATCATCTAAAATCAGGTGGTAGCAATGCAATTCCACAATGGAACTTATAAAACTGTCTGAAATATATTTTGCTTTAGATCTGATAATTCAAAATTTCAAGAAGGGGGGAAAAGTAATTGGAAATCCAATAATGTCTATATTCAACCTCTCACAGAATCACTGCAAGTTTGAGAACAGATTGAGATAATTTTCTCAATCTTCCAAGGGTTCTATGAGAAGTTGGATGTAGGCATTAATTAACTTAATACAAAACATTTTCCTATCCAGCAATTTACTACTGTTCACTTGTTTTGAACTTTTTTCTAACAACTGAATTTGAGATTACTTCTCAGATACAGCTTTGGTGAAAAGAGGTTCTAGTGTAAATGACTCCATCAGCTCTTCCAAAAACAAAACAAGGATAATAAGAACTCATTAAAAATTTTTCCTACAGCTTTATCATCTTTGAACATTCGTTTTACATCTTGATCACATATCAGTGCTACAGATGTGCTTGCACACCTCTGCTTCTAACCCATTTAAAAAAAAGCATCTTGCTGTTAACATGTCAATGCATGGCAGCTAGTTACCTTCTACAGGCAGAGAAAAATACGTGCTCATTGTAACTGTAGGATGTGCATGAAGTCAGTGGAAAGAAGTGAAGTTAGAAGATACAACAAATCTAAGTAATTATGATAGTCAAACAGAATTTAGTTTCCAATAAGAGGCATGTGAAAAAGCCAACAAGCTTTTTGCTGCTTTGTTTCAGTCAGTTGCTTGGACTAAAAGAGGTGCCCTCCTTTTGCTTCTCTTCCCTGACAAAAAAATAAGAAGCCCACAAAAAAAATCCAGACTCCTCTAAAAAAAAAAAAAAGAAAAACCAAAAAAACCCCCACTAAAACCTGAATACACGTGCAGGTGCTCGCTTGCTCTCTCTCAACTTCATCTGTATTTTTTAAACATTATTTGTGATTGCATCATATACTGAATCTCACCTGACATTTTCTTAATAACTGCACTATCATCTTCCTTGAATTACTTTTGTTGGTAATCTTAGTTTATATCCAACTCAAAAAGCCACAGTCTAAGCATAAAGGCTAATCTACCAATACATACCCTGAGAAATTTTAGTTGCTGTAACAGCAACAATCTGCTGTTAACTTTGCAACAGTCAAGACTCTTAAGCTATGAAGTCAGTGTTAAAAGAAGAGAAATGGCACTTCACTCTCTCTTGAAATATAAGCGTATGAGGAAGAGCAGGCCAAAGTATTACATATAATTAATCCTTACAGACAGGCTAAGATACCTAATACACAGATGAAGGGAAGACTGTACAGGACTTACGTTTTCTTAATTTTTAGTCTTCTTCCTTCACAAACCTAACATGTGGAAATATGCTCAGTTGGGTTAAATTAACATCACTGAGGCAGATGTTTATAAACACACCAGCAATTTTAATTCTTTTGTGATAAGGCAGGAAACACAAATACTGACCCTCTGCTCAAGACAGAAGTATAAGCATAGTTGACTTGCACTCAAACACTATCCAACCCTGACATAAACCAAAACTAAAACTGGATGCTTTTGGATACTAGCACAACTTTTTTGTGCCAAGCTTTATTTTTCACTTAATTTCAGACTGGTAAACACTCAGTGCTTCTCTGCTAAGGAAGGGCCAGCTTTCTCACTGTACTTGTTTTTAAAAAGCTGGAGATAGGAAGAGACAACATCAAAGACTTTCATTAATGGAGAGTCAATCTATTTAACATATACGAAGTTAGAACTGGGACAAACTCCCCTTTTTTCCCTTCCAGTAAAATTCTATCCAATATGTTAATCTTCTTTAAACTATCCTCCATGTGTTCAAATAAAGGATGGGAAAATGATGCTGTCAAACACATTACAGGTAATCTTAACGTCTAACTAAACTGTGCTGAATTAAACGTGTATCAATTCTATATGGTAATAAGAAACTTAAATCTCTACAGCCTGTACAATGACTAACCAGTCATGCAGATTCTACTTACCTCAGATTATTTTACAGTAAAAATAATCTGCAAGTATCTGCACTTAAAAGGTGAATAAGAGCTTGCATTCTTCAAAGCAGAATTTGAAAGCAACCAACTCAGTAAAGTGAGAGACACTCAATGTAATAAATAGCAAGCACAAGTGTGACTTCATTCTCTGCAGCAAGCCCAAAAATACAGTAACATCAGCTCATTTGCTAAGCAACACATATTAAGCTGTTCTTTCCAAAGGCTCCTCCAATTAGCAGAGAGTTCAGCTCGAGGTCTCTGTCCTAGTTTCCATTGCCATCAATCGGACTGGACCTAGTTACCACTGGACAAGCTTTCCTTTCCTCCCATTATACTGTTCTGATATAGGTATATTCCAAATGAGGAAGAAATCGTGTTAATAAAGGAGCATTTCCCAAAAGGTGATGTGTACAGTAGATAAATTTAATTTTTTGAAATACCAAGGAATTAAAAAGTATCTGAGTATTATGAACAAGTTTTTTGCAAAAGAGTAAAACTATACAACTCTAGCACTGCCTAAGTTTCTTCAATCTCCATGATATAAATACAGGAATTCAAATATAACTTCTTTAAATAAACTGCTGTATTTTCAACTCTAGTACATAACCTAGGAGATCCAAATACACAAAGGAAGTAGCTTAAATTGGGGAAATTTATCAATCATCCTTGAGTTGAGTTACAATTTCAATTTACTAAGTAAAATCTTTCCCTGTACCTTTTAGTCTAAATAGAAAAGTTCAAAACATTATAATACCATGTAGATACAATTACATAACAAATACTACTGCTATGCACATCTTGGACACTAGGTACCAAAAGCACCAATATCCATGTTAAAAGACAGAATACACAAGCTACCTGCTGATAGATGAGTTCAACCAGTTCTCGTAAAGCTACATCTTCAGTGACCCAGCCATTCAGTGTTTCGGCGAACTGCTCTATTTCAGTTTCAAAACAACCTGGTTGCTCGGTGAGGTGATTCAGGAAATCTTGTACATATTCTGCCAAGGTCAGATAGCCATCTTCAAAGCATGAATCCTACAGGAGTGAAAAAAATACACCAACTATCTGAAAGGAACCTAAAATAATATTGTTATGCTTACTATCTCCAGATGTAGCCATATAGCACTTAGTCTTGAGTCTCTGCATACTTGATAGTGATCTTTACTGTGGAGTTCACTCTGACATTGTCAGAGAGCACAAACGTCAATGCATCAGAAAGCTCCAGTAGTCCTAGCATCTTAAGAATTAGGAAATATGATTTTACAGATATTAGGGTCTCCCGATAAAACAGATAAAAAGACAGATGAAAAAGAAATCAAAGAGCTTGCCAAGTTTGGTGCAAGATTAACTAAGAAAGTAGCAAGTAAGTACAAAAACTACTAATCTGAGGCTCAAAAACTGTGCTGCAGATACAGGAACTGTAGAAGAAAAAAAACATTTTAACAAAGTATTCTGGGCTCACATAGAGTCTACAGTGCTCCAAAATATGCAGAAGCAAGAAAAATTACACAATTGTAATAAATACAGTATAGCAATCCCAAGCAGAATGTACTATTTAGCAAGAAAATGGCTTCAAATATATCTACTGTAACAAAAAAATGGAGCTAAAGATAAAACAGTTTTTCTTTATGTAGTGGACGTAATTATGTTGATAAGATTTATAATTGTATTTCTCCCTCTCCCCAGCGCTTCTCCCTTAATGAGAGGATTCTATGATTCTAATGGTTTGGAGCTTATAAAGTTAAAGAATAAAGGCTAAGAGGTCTATGTGTAACTTTTCTAAAGGAAATCTACTTTTACTAGGCCATTTCAAACAGATAAGCAAAAGTTCTGTACAATAAATTTAAAACTACTTCATTTCACAGAATGATGACACTATTACGCATCATTATTGTGCTGAACTAGCATCTCTCCAAACAACCTGTTTGAAAACTCTCCAGCCAGGTTGTAGGGAATGCAATTGCTGTAGCTGTTAAAAGCAGCTGCTCTTTCAGATAGCCATCAGGTTGTTGTGGGATCCTCATTCAGCAGAGAATACTCACACTTCATCTATCTGTAATAAATGTGCAACTCCAAAGGCAGTCTAGGTTTTAGTAACTACACCAGACAACAGGGCAAATGTGAGGGAAAAATGAACAAGTCAAACTTGATAATAAAGTTGTATATTACTAAATCAGTAACATTTCATACTTTTAAGCCCAGTAACTTCCAGACAAGTTACTTGTATTCTCATAGGCAGATAGAGAAGACTAAAGGAAACTAAAGGACTAAAGGAAAACCAAGTATCTCTCTCTTTAAACAGTGATTGGCTAGCAGGAGGCTACAAATTTACACATTCACTATAAATTTACCATTCAGAGGCATGAATGTCAACTAGAAATCTTCCATTAATTTCAATGATTTCTCAGTCAATTCAAAACTGCCTAACCCTCCTCCTTTACATCTGATAGCTATAGGATAGCATCCTGGATTATTTACAACAGTTACCAATTTCAAGATTATGTAACAGATTTGCCTCTCTTCTACTAAGAGTCAGTTCATGAGTTTAAAGCTGTAACAATCAAAAGGCTAAACGGGTACTAAAACTCCTCTGATTTACACAAAGAAAAAAACTACAATGTCTACAGGAAAGATAAGTGAACCAAATTTCTGTAAATGTGGGCTCATTTCTGTAAATGTGCTAATTACCACTTTCCTATACCTGATGAGTACTCATAACACTTCCATAGTCACTGATAATTTCTCACTGATTTGATTTCTCTTCAGACTTAAGAAATATTTTTTTTCCTTCAGATTATATGCCCCCAGCAAGTCTCTCTTCCCCAAACTCCTGGTGAAGTTTTTCTGAAAATTCTAGCGTGCCTTGTATGCTGTACCCATTAAACTATCTTCATAGGTAACTGATAAAAATTTTGAGAGTCAGAACTAACTGGAAATTAACTAATCTATTAAGTGTTATATGGACATAAATATGAATTACAAAAATGTACAAGAAAACAACACTATTTTTAAAGCAATAAATACTTAATAGCAGAACCACTGTTTATTTTACAAGAGAAAAATGAGTTTTTAGATTTAAAAACTCCAGGGAACATTATAAATTAAAGCCAAAAAGTATTAAGTCAGAAAAACAGAAGTTTCTCAAAATTCTGGTTTAACTCAAATTTTAAAACTCATGGTTGTGTGCTATTTTTTTTTTGTTGTTGCAAGTGAGCCCAGTTAATGAAATAATTTCAATCACTGAAGTAAAAAAAAGCCCTACATTTTTTAATAGTGAAGGACAAAAGTCTGAAATGCCACTATCCTAGGCCTAGTATATTCTATTTAAAGTCACTGTAACATACTTCCAAGTAAATGTTCTAGGTTTTGTTCGCATTTTGAAGTGGTACTTTTATTAATAGATGAGTCACGTAAATTCAGTGCAACCACAAACTCCCACAAGCTTGTGTGTTTTCGCAAAACAGATGAAAAGCAACACTGCTGGCCTCAAAACTTGGTAATTATAAGTATATATTATGCATGCCATTCCAAATGGCTTTTTTTTTTGAATGGAAAATGAAATCACTTATTTATAGAAAACATATAACATGTACAGGGGCAGAGAAGTTATTTTTCCCCCTAGGTTATCCATTCACTGAAGTATGTTTGTGCTGGCATTTTGTTAACAGTTGTGTATTGGCTATGGGCTTCCATTATCCAGAACAGTAATTCCATTCAGTAAGCTGGCAAAGCTGGGGACATTAAGATCAGATCATTTTTACTATTGAAGAAAAGACTTCAAAACACTAAACCACCATATTTAGCATTCAAAACAAGCTTTGTCCTGTAAGTTATTCAAAATCTATTTGTTTCAGTACAATTGGTTTTTTTTATCAATTGATTGTATTTGTAAAAGTAATAGTTCCCATCTGTGCCTATATACAAGCACCAGAGCTTGGGTGCTTGCACAACAAAAGGATATTTCAAGAATTCTCACAGATCTTCCCTGCAGTAGAATTACTGAAGTGATAACATGGAAGATATTGGAGCAGAAAAACACCAACTTATTACATGTTGCATCTACAATACTCATTTGAAATCACCCTTCACTGGCTGCAAACATATTTCTTATTAGGTATGCAGGTAGGTAACTGCTTGAAATAAGCCTAACACTACTTCTTTGCCCTTTGGGGATACAGTACCATTCAAGGAATTAAAAGATGTATGATAGTACACCGAGTTAGGCAGTCACGGCAAATTATATCCATGGCACGGTGAATTTAAGAAGGGTAAAGCCTGTGCTCAAAAAAGCTAAAGTTCAAGCTTTCTCCCACACTTGCTTCAAAAGCCTGTGAAAATAGCTTAAAAGGGCTGATAAGCCTGTGGATAGAACTGCAACAGAGGCAACGGCCAAAAAAAAGACGGCTTACTCTGCTCTTGGGTATAATCAATGCTTGGTGTTATTAACAGGCAAACTGGTTATCTGCACCAAGCTTTAGCAAAACATCACACGCTAAGGGCTCTCAGATACACCATAACATTAACTCATTCTCCCTTAACCTCCAGAGTCACAGTCTGAATGTTATCATCAGTATTTCTGGAATCTCTTCAGGAATCGCAGCATTCAAGTTCTGTCATACACAATCTCAAGAAAATATTGGTAATTTGAATATAAGTAACAAGCATATAGTAAGAAGAGAAAGCAAACGCTCACTGTGAAGTTCTGATTGAAGTTTGGGTTGTATCCTGATGGATAAAACTCGGGTGCTTTCACAGACAACTTTGACATTACTACAGGATCTGCAGACACCTGAGGTTCAGACATTTCTGGTCCAGAATCAGAGACTGAAACTTTATCTTGCGATCCAGATGACATTCCCCTCTGTTGAAGGTGTTCTGAAAAAATTTTGTTAACAGCTTTTCTTAGAAGTTGCTAAACTGGTATGGATTCATGCACAATACACACATAATACATTTTTTTTTAGGATTTTAAGTATACTTTTACTATAGATATGCTTTTGAGTTTACTTGAAATATATTAGGGGTTTTTGTTCTTCTTAAATATGGATAAAATTTTCACTTTAGCAAACTTTTTCTACAAGACAAAATAAACAAAATGTTCATGGATGGTCACTGAACAAAAGGGAGTAAAAAAGAAAAATAAAAAAGAGCTCTTACCTCTGCCATGAAAACAGGTTTTCTAAAACATCTAACTTGGAAACTAGTAAATCTGCTTATGGTATGCTTGCTCACCTTGTGGGTTTTTCATAGATTTCAGATACAAATACAAGACTCTGAAGGTTAGTCCATGGAAGACATTACTAATTTTTAACACAATCTTCAAAGGCACTTGGCTATTGTTGTTCTCGTACACATGCCAAAAAAACAATGAAAAGAGTTTTTGAAACCGTATTTTCCACACGTATCTTCAGAGATTGAAAGCAGAGCCCTATTCCTATCTGAAGGACTCAACCAACAAACACTGCGTTGTGTCACTGTCGAGCTGCATTTACTTTTGGGGGAATCTTTACACTGGAGTTGTTCAATAAGGTAAAGGCTGAGCCCACCTGTGCTCAGACCAAGGGACAGAAGGCATGCACAGACGTGTGGGCACAGAAAGCGGGGGATGGGGTGAAGCGTGGATGCCCCGACTCCACTCAGCCCTGGAGGCGGGGGTGGGAAGTGGGACGCGGCCCCGCGGCCGGGACGGAAGGGGAGGTGAACAGGAGCAACCCCAGAGCTCTGGTCCCCGTGGAACTGGGGAGGCAGAGGAGGAACGGGAGCCCCGCGGGCCTAGGAGGGGGGAGGGGAAAGGAGCCCCGGGAAGGAGAAGTGGGGGGTGAGCCCCGGGACTCCTGCCCCCATGGGGCAGTGGGAAGGGGCAGTGCGGGGGTAGAAAGGGAGCCCCGGTCTCCGTGGGGAATCGGGGGTGGGAGAGGAGCTCCGCGGGGTTGGGGGCGGCTCCACGGCTCCCCCGGCGCTGGGGCTCCCGCAGCGGCGGAGAAGATGCCAGTACCTGCGATCCTGCTGCCCAGCGGCGCCGTCTTCGGAGGCCGCAGCGGCTCCTGCTGCACGAAGAGGCCGCCGCGCTGCTGCTGCTGCTGCTGCTGCTGCTGCTGCTGCTGCTCCTCGGCCGCGTCCGGGCCTCGGGCCTCACTGCCGCCGGGGCGGGCCCCGCCGCCGCCGCCGCCACCGCCCTCCCCCGCGCCGCCCAGCAGCGCCGCGCCGCCTCGGCCCCGGCCCCGGCCTCGGCCCCGGCCGGCACCGGGGGCTCGGTCGAAGCTGTCGGCCATGGCGCGGGCGGCGCGGCTTAAGCGTTCACAGGGGCGCGCGCAATCCCACCTCGCCGCGGCCCCACCTCCGCACTTTCAGTTTCACCCCCGCCTGCGGTGGTGTCGGCCAGCAGCGCCCCCTCGCGGATTGGGCGCGCCCGTCGCCATAGCAACCCCAGAACGGGGCCGCCGGCGGGAACGGGGCGGAGCGGGAGGGGCCGAGAGAGCTATGGGGGCCCAGAGGGGTCATGGTGTCCTGTGTGGGTTAAGTCGTCGAGCATTGGTTCATGAGCCCCTGTACGAGTCAGGGCCTCTGCGCGGGTCACGGGCTCCTGCATCAGTCATGAGCGCCTGTACGGGTCAGATCTCCCGGCACGGGTTATGTCTTCCCTCATGGGTGATGCGTTCCTGCACGGATCATGAAATCCCACATAGGCTGTTGGCTCCCGTAGGGTCACCAGCCCCTATATAGGTCATGGGAGCCCGCACAGGTCACAGCTTCCCACATGGGCTATGGGCTCCTGCATGGGTCACGGAATCCCGCAGAGATTAGGGCTCCCGCATGCATTACAGCTTCCTACGTGGGCTATGGGCTCCCACATGGCTCACGGAATCCTCCACAGGATCCCGCAGAGATTAGGGCTCCTGCGCGGGTCACAGCTTCCCACATAGGCTATGGGCTCCCGACCTCTTGTATTCACAGTCCATGACCCTACACCCCTCTCCTGGCCGTGGGAGACGGACTTCCAGCAGCCACTCAGCGTGGGGCTGGTCTGTGTTACAGCTAGCCCCAGGATGTATCCGAGTCACAACTCCTCGAATCCCAAATACACAAAAAGACAATGATTCCTTGCAATTGCTTCCCTATAGCAGCGAACAGCATGAGGTGACCATAACAGGACCAGGACTGCAGCTGCTGGGGCAACATGCACACTGTACACGTGCAGCTGTGTGTATCCTCAAGGAAGGCGTTTCTCTGGAAAAGCTACAAGCAGCATTCAAAATTTCAGCCAAGAAAGTTAAGCCTCCAACATAACAGTATTATTATACTTGTTAGGACTACTTGATATAAATGTTGAGACCAACCTATTTTTATGTGTAATTTATGCATGGCGTGATAACAAACATATGTTCCCTTCCAGTACTTAGAGGGGGACTGAATAAAAGTTTGAGAGGGGCTCTTTATCAGGGAGTGCAGGGATAGGATCGGGGTAACGGTTTTATGCTGAAAGAGGGGAGGATTTAGACTAGGTATTAGGAAGAAATTTCTTACTGTGAAGGTGGTGAGGCACTGGAACATATTGCCCAGAGAAGTCGTGGATGCCCCATCCCTGGGGGTGTTTAAGGCTAGGCTTTGCGCAAAATTAGGTACTTGGATCCACTATGATTGCAACTTCTCAAAGTTGCAAAACCAGTTCTTAGTCTGTTCAGAGAGGGACACACATAGAAAGACAGAAAAAGAGAGGGAGAAAGACAGATACAGAGAGAAAAGAGTAGTAGGGGGGGGAGAGAAAAATACCACTCCAAGGGGGGGTGGGGGGGTGGTCAGCGGTCCTTTTGGGAAGTGTGGTCTCCAGGACCGCATGGTTCTTTAACTTTTCTGCAGCACAGTTCCACAGAGTGGTGGGATGATACCTCTGCATTCTAGGCAGAATCTATTTATAGGGCAGGTCCATGCCCTATTAGCATATGAGAGGTGGTCTTGATGTGCATGCACAGAAGATCCTTTAAGAAGCTTCTGGAATTGAGGTTGGGGTCTCCAGGGCAGTTATGTGTGTGTAATGGGGGTGGGGGTTAGTGCCTGTTGCTGTACTTCCTCCGGCTCCCCTGTGGCAGCTGCACATCAGTGCCCCTGCCTACACCTCCCCCGCGTTAGCCGGGAGTCCAGAGGCAACAGGCAGCACCCAATGTTTAAGACACACAATGTCTGAGACATAACATATCCATTGGGCTCAGACAATGTCAGTCTTTACACAGGTTAAGAAAAAATCAAAATAGTGATGTCTGGCACTTAGAAAAACTTCTGATTGTATTGTGAAATGGTGCCTACAGAAGTTATGGGTTTTTTTGTTGTTTTATTATTACATTTTGCCACTTTTAATTCTTAAGGGGGAGTGAGGGGGTAGGATATAAAATAGTTGTTATTTATCCAATGCATGAATTGGACTTATTTTTGATAAGAGATAAAATTGGCCAGACAATAGAGGTGACACAGTTAAAAAAATTAATGAGGCTCATGGGAAAACTTCCTAGGCAACCCTTATGGAATGTGAAGACCGGTAAACTAAAAAGTATATGCTCTGCAACTGAAATGAGAGAAAAAGTAGATTTTGATGAGTCTTCAAAAAAATTGGAAGACTTGCCTTGTGTAAGCAATTGTCAAAACTAGATTTAATGCAGTATTACCAATTCTTTAAAGATCAGAAATTAACTACTAAAATCACTTATATTGAAAATATTCTGGGTTCTTGTTTTGTTTCAGTTCCCAATTTCAAAACCTATTATATATTGTGACTATGGTCACATCAGTAGACTTTACCTTACCAGGAAGAGAATGAAAAGCTTACATTAATATAAAAAAGGAAGCTGAGATTCTCAATCACTGGTCCCAGGATACCGAGGCTTTAAGAAAATCATCATTATATACTGGCATCACTTTTTAATATGTCAGTCTTTCAAGAAAGCAAATCTTATCCTTTAAGGTATACATGTATGAGGAATTCAATGCTGCGGGTTACCACTACTGAACTGGACAACTTTTCATTTTTAGTCATAAATGTGAATTCTTTTCACTTAGTAGGTGTTCTATGTTACCTTAATTTAATGACTGTTTGGCAAGCTTACCATTTAGACTGGATTGTGATGTCAGATCCATCTTCTTGCTACAGTTGCACTACTGAAGTTTCAATGTGAGCAGTAGTGTTTGGTTGGGAACCCAATTTCTCCTCCCCAATGTGCACACCTAAAACAAAAATTCAAAAAAAAAGAATCTTTCAGGCAATTAAAGCCAAAATTACTATCTCAAATACTATTTACCCCCTTTAGACAATGCCTAACATTTTGCTTAGAATGTTCCTGCCTGCTTCTCTTAAGCTTGTCTATTATTTCAGTCCTCTAAAAGCAGGAAAACAGACAGCTATGCCAGCATGGCACAGCCTACGCACCCAAGTTGCTGGATTAAAATTTTCACCAAATGCAGTTCTGACCACTTATAAATAACCACTAGAGGAGTTACCTGCTTTGTGCTAAGCCTTTTACCTAAGAGTCTAAAACTTAATTTAGCAGCAGTGCTGTCCACACTTGTAGTGCCTGGTGCTGAGAAACCACAAACTGCAACTTTGTCACTGCTCAGAACACAAGAATTTTTACATGTTTCGTAGTTGTCTTTTTTAAGCAGACAACATATTTCTAATTAGAAAAATGGAGAGGGCTAGTTTCTGCTTTTAAAATGGAATATATTATTAGTAATTGGAATTTTGTTAATTGGTAGCACAGTGATGAGGCGTTAGCCAATGGTTGCTGAGCCTGAAACACGAAGTGTATCTAATAGTACATAAGCCGTAACAGGATCTTTCCCACAGGTTTGTTTAAAAGCATGGCAGACGCCTGAACATCCAGTGGTGGAGTATTGATTAGAGACTCCTGCTTTCAGTGCTTAACTTTGTTTCCAGTCATCATTCACCTGGAAGCCATGTGATGCCTCTGGCAACTTGTGCATAAACACATACAGGGATGCAATAAATAAAAAAGCAAAGCCTAACCCACACCTATAGACTACAGATTGTGTGAGATAACACAACATGTACAGACAGCCGGCAAGCTGGCAAGCTGTCCTCTGCAAACTCTAAAAGCAGGTTTTCTTTCTTGATCCAGGTATCAGGCATTGGCACAGCTGCCCAGAGAGATGGTGGAGTCACCATCCCTGGAGGTGTTTAAAATATGGGTAGTTGTGGAGCTTAGGGACATGGCTTAGTAGTGCACAGGTACAGTGGGACTTGATGATCTCAAAGGTCTTTTCCAACTAAGAAATTCCATTATTCTATTTATGCTGTTGCCCTATATCCTTGTGTGCTGCAGTTGTTGCTCTGCGTCCAACAGACCCACACCACTGCTTTTGATACCAAAAATGATGGAAAATAAACTCTCTAAGAGTTGTGTTGGAGTTTTGGAAAGCAACATCCTTTATTTCAGAGCTGGGTGCATGAGGGAATGATTTCCATCAATCGTATAATGAGATAAGAGCTGGGGACAGAATATATATGCAATTTACATGCATATGTGTAAATTCTCCCAGCAATCTCATGCATGCTTTACTACTTTCTAAGGACTAATCTTAATTTTGTTATGCACTTCACAATAGGCAAGTTTATGCTTATTACAGCTTTGAAGCCAGTTCTCCATCCAACTTTGCTTTCTTAGATAAGGGAAGAAGTATTGTCTGGGAACAGCCCTATTTAAAAAAAACATACTATCGGAAGAACAGTCTGTGTCTAACTTTCAAAAATCCTGCCACTTATCGCTTAACTGAAGTGAGCTAGAAAACCAATTATACAGAAAACCACCTCTACTTAGGCCAAAATATTCCACTTCCTGCAAAAACAACCACTTCTTGTATCACTTTACTGCACACTACAAGATGGAATGACTGCAACAAGGGCCATACCACCCTGTCGCACTGGCATGTCTCTGTGGGAAGAAGATTGTTTAGAAATGGAAGATAGACCCTGGACAAGTTCTCAGGCTTTAGTCAAAGTACTGAGAGAACTCGTGACCAGCTGACCATAGGAAAGGTGATAAAGAGTTAAAAGCAGAAGTGTGTTTATAGTTAAGCAACGTGGGATTGTTACACTGATGGAAAACTACTCTAACCCTCTAAGTGTGTCTCGGAATCACCGCAGATCTGAGCCCGTGCCTTTTAGCCGCCGCATTTCTCCACGTGGAACACCACGTTCTGGGAAAGCATCTTCAAATGGGTTGCCTCGACCTTCTTCGCCGCCTCGTCCCTCTCACACGGCCGAGGCACGAAGGCGCCCAACACCTGCGGGCTTCCCTCTCCGCCGCAAAACCGGCTCTGCGCCTCCGCTTCCCGCGGGAATTCCCTGCGGCGGCGCGCGGGGTCGGTGCCAACGGTCCCCCCCACCCCCCTTCCCCAAATCACGCAGCCGCGGGCAGGAGCGCGCGCGCCGGCACCACGTGACGCGCCCCCCCTTCCCGATCCGGGGGTGACGCGACCGCTCCGACCTCCACGTTTCCCCCCCTCACTCCTTCCGGGTTGGTGGGCAGAGCTCCGCCACCCCCGCCCGCCCGCGCGCGCTCCGGCCCCGCCCGCTGGCTCTGCAGGGCCGCCTCGCCCCAAGGTCGGTTAGTGCTGCGGCGGGGCCGGCGCCGGCGGCAAGGCTGGTGAGTATGGGAGGGGGCGGCTCCGCTTTGTCCCGGAGGGGGCGGGGATGGTGGTGTGGGGGCTCCGCGTGGTCCTGGCGCGGGGCGAGGGGGGGCCGAGGGAAGGGGAGGGGGGGCCGAGGGAAGGGGAGGGGGGGCTGCTCTGTCCCTCACTTGCGGCAGCGCCCGGGAGCGGCGGGAAGGGACCCCGAAGCGCTGGCCGGAGGCAGCAGGAGCCTCCGGTCGGGCCTGAGCGCGGAGGGCGAAGCGGCAGCCCAAGGTCAGGCGGTGCCCGCGGGCTAAAAATAGCGGCGAGGGGAACGACGACTGGGGTCTAGGGACTGGAACTGGGCTGAGGAGGGGGACGGGGTCTGGGACTGTGTCGAAGACTAGGACAGGGGATGAGAACTGAAGCTGGGAGGGGAACAGGGAACTAGGATTGGGATGTGGGATGAGTTGCTGTTACGGCGACGGGGACTGCGACGGGCATGAGACGTGACAGGACGTCACAGAAGGGCACGAGGAGCACGGAATGTTAGTGCGAGCTGGTGGGGTTTCTGGGGAAGAACCTTCCTGTCTGTCAGCAGCTCCCTGTTAGCAAGGGCAGCCCGTCTACCCTGCCTGCTGCCCTGCTGGTCCCCCTGTAATGCCAGCGCAGGCACGTCTCCTGAGCAGTTGTGACCTCCCGTCCAACTCGGCATAGCTCTCCTGGGAGCCTAGGCTGGGGAGTGCTTTGTTTGTCTAGCTCCGTGGAGCACAGGACATTTTCACGTGTCATTGTCACTTGTTGAGGGCGACGGCGGAGTCACAGAAACACAATCTCTAGGTCAGCTGGCAATGTCAGTCCTCCCATGGCCTTGTGCCTTTAGTTTGGTAGTTGTCTTACTCAGTTTCGAAAAGTTGATTTTATTTTCTTGCTAGTAAGAAAATGTGGGGAGAAGTGATAATCTCCTGGCTAGTGGCAGTTGAACAGACTTAAGCTGCCGATTTTACATACCTTTTGTCTAGTATCATTAATAATTCCTGCTTTATTTTCACATGTGCAGCAGGGATTCCATACGTGGCAGGGAGTCTGCTGTGAGGTCTGGACGCAATGGCGAGCCTTCTGCGTGTAGCTGTTAGTGGGTGCTCAGCTCCTGTTTTTGGCAACGTGTTACCACCTAAGGTGTGTTCTGCAAAGATGCCGTGTTTGCGAATGTTTAGAATCCACCGGATACTCATGACTCAGGCAGCTCCAAAGCCAGGTAAATTGATTAAACTATCGTAAATAATATTTTAAAATATGAGGAGAGTTTAATTTTTTCTTTCAGATATAAATTGATATGGAAAAGACTTGAAATAAAAAGAATGCTTGTCAGCAGCCTACTTGAGTCAGTCAGTTGTAGTACAATTTTATACTGGTTTTAAAGGGCTTATACAGGAAGTGTTTGTGTTTATTAAGAGTGCTTTGGATCCAGATAGTTTTTATGGATGGAGGGGTTGGAGCTCCTGCTGTCACTTGAAGGAAGTATTTAAACAAATGCTTTTCTTGCTTAAAAGCCTGAGATCTTCATGAGTTTTGGTAGTGTAACTCTTTGTGTGCCTGTAGGGGAAGATACAGCCCTCTCAAAGAGACCATCTGCAAGTATGACTATGTGTAGATGTGATTATCCCATCTAAAAATCTCTTTAGCTTTGTTCAGGAAACTTTTACATTGTAGCTATTTGAAGAACTTTTGATCTGCATCTTCATTTGTGGGGTTTGTAGTGTTTGTTGGTATGTTTACACTAATTACATTTTGGTGTAGATAATGGGCAGATTCAATTAGTTTTAAGAGAAAAAAAAGGGAGCGAAACAAGAACATCCTTGGTTCCAGTTTATGATATGAGCCTCGTGTATGAAAATCACAGCTGACGTTATTTTGCTGTGTCCTATGCTGTGCAGCTATAAGACTGGAGAATATATAAAGCTGGTTTAATGACATTTTTTGCTCTTTATCCTGTGTGGGCTGTGTCTCCCCGAAGGAATTTAAGGACCCTGCTTCAGCGCAGATTTAGCGCCTGCAACAGATTAAAGAGGAGAGTTAGACCAATAGTGCATGTGATGTTTGGTTCTTCCACACATATAATCAGTAATTGCAATATTAAAGTAATGCTTTTTTGTGAACAGAAGTGTCTGGTTGTAAAAACACAGGACAGAAGATCAGACTATGTAATTCTGAGAAGCCTTAGTTGCATTGAATTTCTAGCAGAACTAACAGAGGCTGGTGCTTTTTGGGGTCCTTTTAAATCAGTGGCCCAGTGTTCTGGAGCTTCTGTAGAAATGTAATGAGAGGAATAGTTTCTTTACTCTGAGGGCTCACGATTATTTGTATCACATGGCTTTTTACCAAAGTTGCACAGTGAAACCTGAATTTCTTTGCTCTGTCTGGCGGCCCAGGGATCTGGGGTCTGTCAGAACTGATTGGGTAATAGTTTTGCTATCCCATGCATTTGTAATGCTCCAAATTTTTTTTCCATATTAAGTAGCTGAATGAAGGAGACATCTGTCTGTCTTGATATGGCAATTGTCCCTTTGTTGGGAGAGTTAACCTGGGATGTAGGAAACTAGGTTCAAAGTTCTTTCTCAAATGTCCCAGGTAAGTGGCCTTGTTGTTGTTTGAGTTTGGAATCAAACTTTGTATTTGACTTTGAACACAAATTTGATCATGAAACTGAAAGATCACTTTGGTTTTACTGAGATCAGTATGCTTGTCTCTGTGTGTGCATTTCCTTGTTTTTATGGATCACTTTTCAGGAATTTTTCCACAAGGAGAGATAACTCTGATTAGTGTCATGATTTTAAGTGTTCAGTGCTGTCCCTTCAGATCTGTCACGTGGAAGCCTTTGCTTAAGGGCGAGTAGTATTCATGCAGTGCAGTTATTTAATGCTAAGAATTGTAAGTTTGATAAGTCTTTTGGTTGATAATTAAGCTATACTTATAGTTCATTTTGGTAACATGAGATTTGTCCTTCAGTAGAGGACAAATCAAGGATAAAACAGCCATTGAATGACAAATTAGTAGTAGTACTATTGCCCGTGTCTACTTTTTTGGTGCTCTTGAATCACAATTTAACAGCATATAAAATAACTAAATTTTATTCTTACTTTTAGAAATTATCTTTAATTATAGTGATGCCTGGTAAAATCACTGCTGTACTAAGTAGAGTAAGTTTTCTCAAAAGACCAGTGTCACAGCAGTTCTTCTTAAGCCTGTAGTTATTCAATTTTTCAGACTAGCTTTTGTTTAGTCCAGGCTACGTTGTGTACAAGAGTAACAACTGCTTGAGGAGTGAAGAGATTTAGAGTCAAGTGAAAAATAAACTTGGAGGATGGATATTTAATTTGCTGCTGTTTTTTTTGTTTCTTAACTTAGGAATTTTCCTACAGGAGTAAGCAAGTATTCTTGAAACTTGTCTCAAATAGTTGTTAGCACCAGATGCTTCAGAAACAGATGCATAACTTTCCCAAGTCCTAGGAAAGACTGTGTGACTCTGAGTTTTTCAGTATAATTCCAGATTGGTTTGTTGGTTTGTCCTACAGCTCTGTGACTTTTACCCCTCTGCATCTTGGAATTTTTAATGTCTTTTTTATTTTGATGCTTCTCTCTTTCTTAGAATTTCCTGTAGTTTATTTTTTATAAATCTTGCATAACTTCTAAACCTGTAACCTAGACAGGCTGTACATTAATTGTAAACTGTAGACATTCTCCTTTAGTGTCCCTGGGTTTTTTGGATGTCCTTGCTTGTGTAAGAAGAGGGGTGAGGTTTGTTTAATCTTCTGTACCATTCTTTTTGTTGTTGTTGTTCTTTTCTTTTTGCCAACATCATATTGCTGTCTTTGGAATATGTCCTCATCTTCAGAACAGGTGAGATTGTTTATTTAAAGCTGACAGTAGTGTGACTTAGAAATTAGAGGGGTTATGTACTGTGTGTTCCCATCCCTGGACATTTGACATATACGTAAAGTTTCTCCTTTCTCTTTTCTCTCAGTCAGTCTCCAGTAGTTGTTGATATCATTTTGCTACAGGCAACTTCCTGAAGTGAGGTTAAAAAGATAAAACCCTGTATTCTTCTTTATTTCTCTACATACAATATTCTGAGTTTTCTTGGTAGTTTACTTAGGATCTTCCTTAAACACTTGGTTTGTACATGAAAGTTAAACGGAGAAAATCGCTTTTATAGTTACTTTTCATTGTTTGATTTTTGAAGCTTGGGGATATAGACCACCTACTTATGTTGTTTACTTGAAGTTTGAGATTGTGCTGTGAATATGACACTGTAGACATGTTAAGGCAATGAGAAAGGGTGGCTTCTTACTAGTTTGTCTGATTCCAATTCATACACATTCTGTATAAGATTCTAAGGCCTGTGAAATTTACTAAGTTTTGACAGTAGCAGAATACTTTTGGTGTTGATTCTTTGTATCAAGAGAAGTACTAAGTATCTCCTCCTCAATGAACAATACATTCAAAATCTTCATGTGACTCAAAAAGGTGCTCATGGCATGTGTGTATTAGTCTGGTTTGGAAATACAGAACATAATTCGAGGCAGTTCTTAAAGAGATTATCTGATGTGGAGGCTTAGAAAAGCAATTTGGAAGCTTCAAACTGTTATGCAGTTTTAAACTCATGGCAAGGATAGTAGATCTGCTTTCTCAAAATAAAACCTAGATCAAGATCCTAAGTTTATAATTCCAGATTTTAACCTTTCATAGCTAATGCCTTCTATGAAATTGCTGAGTTCAACAAATGAAATCTGTGATCATGGTATACTTGTAGCTTCCCTCAAACACGATATTTATCATTACCTGTCCTAAAGTTTGAACACAGATCTTTGCTTTGCAGTTGTAAACATCTGCTTTGTTTTGATGCTGAATGATGTGATAGGTCAGAGTAGTCTGCTTGAAAACTGTCTTATACTTGGTCTAGCAAAAGGCTGGCAAACTGACATTTGCTTCTGTGTTCATTTCCTTCTATATTCACTGCTGCTAGAAATGGGCTAGTTGGACAGAGGAGAAAAGAAAGTGAGAGACAAATGAAGCTTGTTTTAAGTTTCTCTTGGATTTAGTCTCCCAAAGCACTAGAGGAGGACATAGTTAATACTTTCTATCTGAAACAGTTCTGCCTATTTTTCCTGAATGTATTTGTAACAATGTGGCAGAAAGAAATGAGGAAATACATTTGGCATGTAGCAAAGGCACACTCCTGTTACAGCCCTCCTAGCCATTCACACTTTGCTCTGGTACCCTGCACAAAAACAAGTGAACAAAAACAAATGAGAAGCATCAATTGTCATTTGAGTCTTAGGAGCTAAAAAAAAAAATCTAAATCTTTTGCTTGAGACTTGCATAAGCTTTAGTCAAACATCTGTGTGCCTTTAAATTTGCAGGCATCCTTCTGTTCCCTGTGTGCTATAATTTTTTGCATTTGTGTGCTGCAAAAACTTCCAAAAGGAGAACAAGAAGGTAGCATTCCAGTTCTTATTTTCTTAGTGCTTCTTGAGAAGATCCTGTACTAGAGCTCAATCCTTTCTGAATCATGACTGGTTTCTGTTATTCTACTAAATTTCAATCTTCTAGGTTTCATTTCTGCTTCTAAAAGACAAGAAAGCTAATTTCCACTGAGTTGAGAGAAAATCAGGAGCAGGACTTTATTGTGTAGTAATTAAGAGAAGAGATGAGGAGAAAGGATAATTTATATGATTAGCTTTCAGGTGGTTAGGGCTGCTGTGATAGACATGCTTTGAGTTGCATGGTGATGTTTAGATGTGGTGTAAGCTGGTGAAGCAAATCTTTGCAAAGGACTGTTACCTTTGTGCGTCTGTTGTTTTAGACGTGTGTTCTTACATTCCTTTAAAGCATGTTCTTCTGAATTTGATTTTTGTCTTGTAATCTAAAGAATTTTACATGTCCTCCAATGTATAAAATATCAAACCACTTGAGTTTTCAAATTATGTTATTATTTTATTAGTTTAATTTCAAAGAAAAAGCTAAAATAAAAAACATAAAAGGAACTAGAAGTAATGCGCTTTGTCTGGTGATCTTTCATTATGTCTGGCTGGGTGTGTTCAGTCATTTTTTTAAATGGGTTAGAAGACTGACAAGTATAGGTAGATATTTAAGTATCAGTTCTTAACAATGCTTTATTGTATTTTCAGAACATTATAAGTTGATAGTATCTTGAAAGTTGTTAACCTAAACCATTTTCATTTGATCAGTTTTAAGCAACTTACAGTCCCAGTTTTATTTCCTAGATAGATTTAGAGTTAAAAATATCGAAGTGATTCAGTTCCTCAAAGCTCTTAGTGTGTTTATAGTTTTGTCTATTTTTTGCTTGTTTCTGTCTTAAAAACAAAGGGGAAGGAGGCAAAAAGGAGGCCTCACTAAAATGTGCAACACATTACTAGTCTGGTGCAATCTTTGTAGCACAATGTATAGTATTGGTGGCCAGATTAAAAGCAGATTTGTAACTTAAATCAAGCCTTTCACTGCCTTCCTCCCCCCCTCCTTTTTTTTTTTTTTTTTTTTTGGTGCTTGGTCTTTTGAGTGGCTCCTTAGGCTGCCTAAGTTTATATTTCTTTAATATACATGTGGTTTAAGTATCTTCTGTATAAATTCCATAATCTAGATTTACAATGAAAGCTGGTGCAGAACTATGCTTGTGTGCTGAACAGCATGCTATCTAGTGTAATTGAAACAGCGTGGTAGTTGAGTATGTGTTTTTATAAATAATGTATATAAATATATTTATAAAGAAATGTATATATAAATAAAACCACTTGGTTGGATCAGACAAGTTTAAATCAGATATGAAACTTGAAGCCCACAAATCGTACATGAACAAAGTTAGATATTTGTAATTTGAAACCTTAAGCTAAACCAGATAAATTGCAGCCTCAGCAGTTTCCTGGTGTTATTTAGTAAAGCTTTGAACTAGTTGAGGCAAGGAGGTAGCATTGAACATAACTAAACAAATTAGCAGACAGTTATTCTTTAGATACTTCTGAATTCACATTTTTCATTTCTGTAGCAACTCTTAGAGTATCTTATTGATAGTTGTGCCTTTCAGTGTACTTTTGTGGTATGTAAATTATGTTCATTAAGTGGTATAAGATAACTGTAATTTGATAGACAATATAAACATGTTCAGTTAAAATACAGTTCACCTGTTCAGACTCATTTGTATATTTCCTCACAGTAACATTAAAGTGAATAGAGAGGGATTTAAATTCTTACCCCAGGTGGAATGTTTTATTACCAGAACAGCATGTATTGTATAAATCAGAATGTCAGTTGCACAATTGGAACTGTCAATTCAGATTGGTGTGAATTGCATCAAACACTTATGACTGACTGCTTGTGTGGCTGATGGTGCTTACCTGCTGATTTCCAAGAGAACAGGGATTTCTAGCAAGATGGTGTAATTTAAGGAAATGTAAACTACAGTGTTAGAAAATACCATTCTGTTTCCTCTTCCCTTAGGAAGAATTGATAAGTGTGACATGTCTGCCTGTATCTGTACAACACCAAAGACTGGCATTAATATGAATTCATTGATCTTTAGTGTAACTAATGCTGTTTTATCTGCCACTCTTGCAGGAATTCCTTACAAACAGCTGACGGTAGGTGTCCCCAAGGAGATATTTGAGAATGAGAAGAGAGTGGCTCTATCGCCAGCTGGAGTTCAAGCCTTGATTAAACAGGGCTTCAATGTTGTGGTGGAATCTGGTGCTGGAGAAGCTTCCAAGTTTTCTGATGACCATTACAGAGAAGTTGGAGCAAAGATCCAGGGGACCAAGGAAGTCCTGGCTTCTGATTTGGTTGTCAAAGTAATTACTTTATTAATATATTTCATATTACGTTCTTTCCAGAGAAACATTTAGGTCATTTTTTTCTAAATAGTCTGCTGAAAGTTCAGTAAGTAAGCTGCTTTAAATTAATATTTTCCATTATAAATTCTGATTGTTTTAGTATGTCTTTTTCATAACTCAGGTGTGCACCTATAGTAATAAGCTAATTAATAGCAGCATTGAAATAATTGAGGATAGTTTCTTGTCAGCTTTTCAACTGCTTTGGAGGAGTTGTGTTTTCTAGACTGAGGTGGACTAGTTGTGGACTCTAATCAGATAAGATCTCTGCTGTAAGAAACTTTTGCTCCAAAATTAGTAATGCACAACTCAACTTGCTCTTTAGAGAAAGTGCCTTGTAATTTTGAATATGCAATTTTCTAATTTTTTTCGATCAGACATTCAACAGTTCCACAGGAACAGTGTGTTTGAACAGTATTTGTAACTAGGTGAGGTGTAGCTGATCTAGTAAGGCTGCTGAAAGTGGAGTTGCTTGAGAGCAATTAAGTTGTGCACAGTCCTAAAGGAAAAACGAAAAAGGCCTTAAACTGGATGTTGTGCCTTCCTTTAACTGCTATCTTGGAAGTTATCATGTCAGGATTGAACATAATTTCTGTGAGCTGGTTTGTGAACACCACCACTTTGAAGTAGATTTCTTTCTGAAGAAAAGTGGGAAAGTCAAAATAAGTGAATACAGGTCAAGATGGGTATCTATTGGACTTCATGCTTGAAACTCCTGTATGTAATGGTGCATTGCAACGTCTTTAGTGATCTTAGCCTGTAGAGCTTAATTGGCACATCTGTTCAGTAATCTTTTTGCTTTAAAATGGCTAGTTTTGGGGCAGCTGCCTGTCATAAAAGCCAGTAAATGCCAGTTAGAAGCCATTGGATCTTTCTGCAGGTGTGTTCTTACTGTTACTGCTGTGTAGCTAATCTGCCTAGGACTAATTTTAACTTAAGGATTGCAGTTAAAAACTTCAGTTACTCAGTTCAGTTGTGTAAACAGCCTTTGATACACGGCCTTCCTTGTATACTTTGTGGGTGGGAATATGGACACACTGCAAGCTGGAAGAAAGGAAGTGGATTGTGTTCTGATATGTTTCCTCTGATTAATTTGTAAACTTCTGTCTTTCTTCAGGTGAGGGCTCCTATATATAACTCGGCTCTAGGTGTACATGAGGCAGATCTTTTTAAGATGGCGGCTACTCTGGTTAGTTTTATCTACCCAGCACAAAATCCAGACCTCCTGAAAAAACTTGCAGAAAAAAAAACTACTGTCTTGGCTATGGATCAGGTTCCACGGGTCACCATTGCTCAGGGATACGATGCACTTAGCTCCATGGCCAACATTGCTGGGTATGAATCTTACTACTTTTTTTTTAAATCTTTCAGCTTGAGTAAGTGTAGCTGGGTTAAAAGCTGTGTACTTTGATATTAGGTATATTCAAAACAATTCTGTGTCTTTATTTTCATGCAGCTATTAGAAGCAGTATGAAGCTGTCAGAGGTGCCAGATAGCTACTTAAGTTTCTTATGGTCGACTTTGCAGCAGATCAGAGCAAGACTTAAAATAAATAAATAAAATTTAAGGCAGTTCTTCTGATTCCAGAACTGCTTTCTGTAATGCCTTTTTAGTGTAAGCAGGGCAGGCTCAAAGACACATTGAATGCAGTTTGTCTGTCTTTGGGATCTGATGTTGCTGGGAGCTAAGCCAAACAGTGCTCAGTATGAATGCAATTGCCATGGCAGATACAAACAAAAGACCAAATACTCTGACATCGTCATGCTTTGCCACTGATATTGGAGTGAATTAAAATGTTGTTGTTGAGCTGACTTCTACTGTTAAGTTCTTTTGTGGACACTGCATTATGCATCCACATACGTGTCCTGTTGCTTCTGTGTGGTTTTGTTCTGTGTAATTTTACTGAAATATAGAAATTCATAATTTAAAGTATAAAATTGACAGGTAGTATTCCAAATCGGAACAAATTTTATGGCATATACACCTCCATATGTTCCTGCTAGAGACAGAAAAGAGAATGGATTGGGAGTGTTGGACCACAATGCTCTTAGTAAAAATACAAGAAAATATGCATTCTTCGTAAGGAAAGACGTAATTATAAATTAATCTACATTTTCAGATAGCTCTACTGATGTTATGTTGGTGTCCAGCCACCCATTCTTGGATGCTTACAAAGCAGATGGGCAGAAGAGGAAGCAAGGTTAAGCTGTTAGCGCTAAGGCATTTAGCTCTGCAGAGTTAGGGTCAGAGTCTTTTTGAATGTGTGTTTGCTTGTCCAGGTGAGCATATTGCAAAACTCCTCTGGGTTTTGAAGTTGCTTATTCATGTTTCCTTCCCTAACAAGTTTCAGATTACAGCTTTTGAAAGTAGCTTCAAAGACCATGAAGTTAACTTTTGGCAAGTTACGTATTTATTACTCAGGTAGAATTTTATTTGAAAGAGTAAATAGTTGTGGGCATTCAGTGTAATGCAGTCCAAAAATTCTGTGTGAAAATGCATTGTATGATTTTAAAAAAGCAAGAAATATGAAGAAAGATTATTAAACTTGTGCTTAGTAGTAAAATATTAAACTTGCTTAGTAGTAAAATATTAAACTTGCTTTATCCTATGAATACTATAGTCAAATGTGTATCCTTTTCAATACTGTCATGAATAGAACTGTAACTGAGGCTGGGAAAATGCTGATGTGTGTTTTTCGTTAATTAACAGTTACAAGGCTGTGGTATTGGCAGCAAATCACTTTGGTCGATTTTTCACGGGTCAGATCACAGCTGCTGGTAAAGTTCCTCCAGCAAAGGTACGTACAACCAAACAGTTACTGTGGTGGAAGAATATGTAAGTTCCTGAGCACAGCTAAACAAGACTGAAACTGTGCTAAAAGGCTTTTTTTCCTGTCTTGGGGCTAATTCTAGAGACTTCAGAAATCCCTATTGCTATTCCCATAGCAATTTTGGTTCATTACCTGTAGTGACCTTTTTTGGGGGGAGAATCATAGAATAATTTGAGTTTTATTTAAGTTTGGTTAGTTTTAAGCATTGGATGAGCTATGTGTGGATGGATTTTTTTTTTTTTTTTTCTTTCCAGATGGGGAAAGGCAAGGAAACAGGAAAAGTCAGTAGGTGTTAGGATTTGTGCTGTGTTGAAGGCTGTGGTGGAAAGGAGTGCGTGTTTGGAGTTCTAGGTGAATTGGGTTGAAAAGAAATGAAAGTAGAATGAATGAAGGAAAACAAAATGAGAAATTAAAGAGAGAAACTGTACTTACATAAACTGTTAGCTACAGATGAGTTGGCTCTCAGATAAGTGAAGTAAGGAATTATAGCTTCTAAACTCTTTGATTTACAGGGCAACTTTACCAAAGTAATTTTGAGTTGTGTCCTAAGGTAACTCGTTAAATTATGACTTGTTAATGAGCTGTATCTGCAGTTGTGAAATCAGTACAATGCTGCTGCTTTTCTATCCAGCCCTAATTTTAGAGTAGCATCATCTTTATGCTCCAAGCATGATGAAGTTTTCGTTCTAGGTCTTGATCATTGGAGGAGGAGTTGCTGGCCTGGCTTCTGCAGGAGCAGCTAAATCAATGGGTGCAGTGGTCCGTGGATTTGATACTAGGTAGGTTTGTGAAAATGATAATAGCAGTTTGAAATTATAATAAGATTTAAATAGTTTGTAGCTATATTACAGTGAAAGCACTTGTACTGCCTGGAATCACAATTCCTTTTGTATCATTTTTATTCCTCCATTTTTTATATCTCTTTACGACGCCACCTTTCGAAGACTACTCCTTATTAATTGTTCAGAACTATATGAATAAAAAAATCTTGCTTTATGAAGATGAGAAAAGTAAGGCTTTTATCCAGAATTTCATGTCTCTGTTCTTCTTGGCGCACAGGGAAAATAGTAAAGAAATAATCATTATGGTCTCATTTATAGTTTTTTCGTGTTCTGGGTTCATGGCTGCATACTCTTGTATGCTTTTACTCTCTTGGTCCCAAAGAGGCCAGCCAGGACCTTTTTTGGAGAGCCACTTCTTTAAATGCTCCTTTTCCTTGGATCTCTTCTTTGTATTTGGAAGGATCATTTTGTCCCATAGCCACTTTTCAAAGCGTTAAACTGGCAAAATTAAAGAACATGCAAGTTTTTCTTCTTATAGCTACAGGGATAGCAAACTTGATTAGATTTTTTTCTGTTATATGGCCTTCTTATACTGAATTTATATGTGCTTAAGAGTTTATTTTCATTAAAATTACTATGCTGAAATAGTATCTAGTGCTGCTGAGCTTTATTTAATTTGAAAGAATAAAAATTAATGTATCTGCAGATTTTGACATGCAGTATGAAAAAACTTCCATTGCATATGCCTTAAAATAAACTGGGAATAGTTTATTTTTCTTAAAGGCGTGATCAAAATCTGTCTAAAACTTTTCATATTTTTGAAATTCCCTTTTTAAGCATCCTGCACACTTTTATCTTAAGGTGCAAGAATGTTTGTGTTAAATCCTCTACATGTTGTGAATGTTCACCTAACATTGAAGTTTGCATGATGCAAAATAAATTACAGATTTCCAGGATCACTGTAAAAAAAAAACAACCAAAACCCCCCAAAAACCTAAAAAAAACCCAAACCCCAGAACATCAGCCCCACCCCCCAGACCTCCCCAAACCCAGTTTTTCCTGTGAAAGTAAGACTTAACAGTGTTTCTCATTTTACAGGTTGAAGACAGGGTCATGGGTCATGTATTTATCCCCTGTCTTAGATTTAAGTTTTGAGATCTAGAGTTATCTAGTCATGACAAGAGAAATGGGTGAACAGAGTTAGTCAACAGTTAAGCTCTCAGGTTTGAGATTTTTCTTGTATAGTTAACAGAGTTGGTCCAAGAAAATGTAAGCTGTCATCATTCACTATCCAGATATCTTCATTAGGGACCTAAAATTAGTGATGCAGTTATTTTTTTTTTCACTAAGTACAGAAAGCTGGGGACTTGAGTTATGGTCTTCTTAATCTTAGAATAAGTTTTTTAGAAATCTTGTCTGAACCCTGCAACTAAAAAAACCAGAAAAGTCACGGTGGATTTTTTGCTTCTTCCTTATCTCCTGCCATATTCTTTTCCTAGAGCTGCAGCTCTTGAGCAGTTCAAGTCTCTTGGTGCTGAGCCTTTGGAAGTAGACATAAAAGAATCGGGAGAGGGACAAGGTGGTTATGCTAAAGAAATGTCAAAAGAATTTATTGAAGCTGAAATGAAACTTTTTGCCAAGCAGTGCCAAGATGTTGATATTATCATCACTACAGCTCTTATTCCAGGTATGTTTTAGGTACAAGATGCTTATTTTCATTAATTTTGTGTAAGCTGGCATGTTTTGGAGCTGTGTCTGCATTGAAAACAGAGGTGTTAGTGAATTATGTCTGTGTAAGCATATATCTTTTCCCTTCCCTGATAAACGCTGGCTTTTAAAGTGTGTGGCTTTTTTTTACAAATTTTGTTTACACAAACTTAACGATCATTGACTCAATACCATCGTGCTTTCTTATTATTCAAAGAGAAGATAGCAATAAAGTAAGTACATATAAACATTTATTCTCTTGCGTATTTATTGCATCACTACTACTTCTGATATCCAACTTGGGTACTGAAACTAGTACAATTGAGATAATACTGTCTTTTGTAATTGAAACATAGTAAGGTAGACCTTAGTTTTTAGTGCTTTGTATTGCAGAACACCTGGCTTTTAATTACTTTTGATTTGGCGTTTTTGGGTGTGGATTGTTTTGTTTTGTTTGTTTGGGTTTTTTTTGTTATGACATATTGTAACATTGGATTTTGTCTGTTTACTGAGGACAAAATTGGGCTTGCCAGTGTCTTTGGTACACTGCCCATGCATACTTTTTTTATATGCATTGGAGCAAGACATTCTAGTATCCCTTCTTTCTGCTTGTATAAACAAACCTTAGTGACATTTCATCCTGGGTACCAATTACTTGAAAATTTTGCTGACAAAAATAAGGTTTATCAAGAGAAAAAAGGGGAAGAACTCATGTCCTGATCTCTACAGGTAGAAAGCCACATTTTATGTTTAACTATACCTTGTCTTGCCAGGCAAAAAAGCTCCGGTCTTGTTTAAGAAAGATATGATTGAATCGATGAAGGAAGGTTCAGTTGTCGTGGATTTAGCTGCAGAAGCAGGAGGAAACATTGAGACTACAAAACCTGGAGAACTGTATGTTCATAAGGTGAGCATTTTAATCTGCAAATCATTCTCAGTTTGTGTGAATTAACATTATGTTTTGTAAGCTGTATGCTAACAACAAGAATAGAATAGAATCATTAAGGTTGGAAAAGACTTCTAAGATCATTCAACCATGAACCCAACACCACTGTGCCTGCTAAACCATGTCCCAAAGTGCCATGTGTACACATTTTTTGAACAGCCCCAGGGATGGAGACTCCACCTCTTCCCTGGGCAGCCTCTGCCAGTGCTTCACCAGCTCTTTCAGTAGAGAAATTTTTCCCAGGAGACAATCTAAACCTGCCCTGGTGCAACTTGAGGCCATTTCCTCTTGTGCTATCACTCATCCCTAGGGAGAAGAAACCAACACCTGCTTCACCACAACCTCCTTTCAGGTAGCTGTACAGAGCAAGTAGCTAATTTTGCTATTTGGGCATAAGTAATCCTTAGATTTACATTTGGTCACTACTTATCTCTGTGTATAATACTTTGAAGATTTTTAAACCTCCAAATACTTTTCTATACTGTTAATTTGATTTTTAAGTGTGGAGGTGTTACTACTTAGACTTCCAAGTGTGGTGATTTGTCTCTGCTGAGTTGAGGTTGTGGTTTGATGTCTATTTCTTGGTCTACTTAAAGAGACAGCAGTAGCAATATCTTCTTTGACTTGCTAATCACCTCCCACAAGCTGGAGGTTAACAATCCCTGACATAGGTAAGCAAAAAAGTTCAGATTATGTCAGTGTTCACTTCAGTGCAAAGTCTCTGGCTTATCTGAGTATAATGTCAGCTTCAGGAGGATGCTGTCTTTGTGTGTCATTAGTGTCACCAACACAAGTGTGTCTGCCCTAGAGTATCCAAACCACTTATAAACCAAATGAGGAGTAGTGTGAATTGTTTCATTAAAGTAAGCAGTTTTGCTCTGAATTGAAATAATTGCTTTGGTTTTGCTCCAGTGTTCATTGGCTCAGTTGAGAGCTTATTTTTCTGCTTTTTTGGGGTTTATTTTTAGTACTTGTAAGAAATCTACTAGCAATTATTAGTAATGTAAGGACATAACGCTGTTATTATTTAGTGCCTGTGGGTAAGAGTAAGAGGGGCAAGCAAGACTGACATCCTGGTTGGAGTATGTTACAGACTGCCCGATCAGGAGGAAGAGGGGGATTTACTGTTGTTTAAGCAGCTGGAAGTTGCCTCAAGATCGGCTTCCCTTGTTCTCTTAGGAGACTTTAATCTCCCAGATATCTGCTGGGAGCTTAACACAGCCAAGAGGAGGCAGTCCAGAAGATTCTTAGAATGTACTGAGGATTGTTTTTTGTCACAGCTGGTGAGTGAGCCTACCAGGGGTGAGGCTCTCCTTGACCTGCTCTTTACAAATAGAGAAGGACTGGTGGGTGATGTTGTGGTTGGAGGCTGTCTGGGGTGCAATAACCATGAGATAATCAGATTCTCCATAAACAATGGAACAAGGAAGGGCATAAACAGGACATCCACACTGGATTTTCGGTGGGCTGATTTCAGATTATTTAAGGAATTAGTCAGGAGAGTACCCTGGGAAACAGTTCTTAAAAGCAAGGGGGTCCAGGAAGGCTGGATGTTCTTCAAGAATGAAATCTTGAAGGCACAGGAGCAGGCTGTCCCGATGTGCCGTAAGACGAGCCGTAGGGGCAGCCAGCCAGCCTGGATGAGTAAGGAGATTCTGAAGGAGCTAAGTGAGAAAAGGTGGGTGTATCTCCTTTGGAAAGAAGGGCAGGTAAGTCAGGTTATGTTCAAAGATATCGTTGTCATGTAGGAAGAAAATCAGGGAGACAAAAGCCCAGCTGGAGCTCAAGTTGCCCCCCTATTAAGGATAATAAGAAGTGTTTTTACAAATGTATTAATGGCAGAAAGAAGGACAGTAACGATCTCCACTCCTTATTGGATATTGAGGGAAATATAGTAACTAAAGATGAGGAAAAGGCTGAGGTGCTTAATGCCTGCTTTACCTCCGTTTTCAATACTAAGGCAGATTGATCGCTGGATAACTGGTCTTCTGAAGTGGTGGATGGGGTAAGAGTGCAATATAGCCCCCCTGTCATCCAGGAGGAAGAAGTTAGAGACGTGCTGAGCCACTTGGTTCCTCATAAGTCTATGGGGCCAGATGGAATCCATCCTGGGGTGATGAGAGAGCTGGCAGACGAACTTGTTAAGCTGCTTTCCATCATTTATCAACAGTCCTGGCTCACTGGAGAGGTCCCAGATGACTGGAAGTTGGCCAATGTGACACCCATCCACAAGAAGGGCCGTAGGGACGATCCAGGTAATTACAGACCTGTCAGCCTGACCTCAGTTCCAGGTGAAATGATGGAGTGGATAATCCTGGGTGCAATCATGCAGCACCTGCAGAATGACCAAGAGATCAGACCCAGCCAGCATGGCTTTAGAAGGGGCGGGTCCTGCCTGACCAACCTGATCTCCTTTTATGACCACATGACTCGCCTGGTGGATGAGAGGAAGGCTGTGGATGTAGTGTTGCTGGACTTCAGCAAGGCCTTTGACACTGTCTCCCACAGCAGACTCCTGGAGAAGCTATCAGCCCGTGGCTTGGATGGGAACGCTGTGCGCTGGGTTAGGAATTGGTTGGATGGCCAAGCACAGAGAGTGGTAGTGAACAGTGTCACACCCAGTCGGCAGCCGGTCACTAGTGGTGTCCCCCAGGGATCGGTGTTGGGTCCGGTCCTGTTTAATATCTTTATTGATCATCTGGGTGAGGGGATCGAATCCATCATTAGCAAGTTCGCAGACGATATCAAGCTGGGAGGAAGTGTCATTCTGCTAGAGGGCAGGAGGGCCCTACAGAGGGACCTTGAAAGGCTGGAGGGATGAGCTGATCCCAACAGCGTGAGGTTTAACAAGTCCAAATGCCGAGTTCTACACTATGGACACAACAACCCCATGCAGATTTACAGGCTGGGGACAGAGTGGCTGGAGAGCAGTGAGGTGGAAAGGGACTTGGGAGTGCTGGTGGATGGGAAACTCAACATGAGCCAACAATGTGCCCAAGTGGCAAAGAAGGCCAATGGTATCCTGACCTGCATCAGGAATAGGGCGGCCAGCAGGCCTAGGGAAGTTATCATCCCCTTATACTCGGCACTGGTCAGGCCGCACCTTAAGTGCTGTGTCCAGTTCTGGGCCCCTCAGTTTAGAAAAGGTGTTGAGATGCTGGAGTGCGTCCAGAGGAAAGTGATGGGGATGGTGAAGGGGCTGGAGCACAAGCCCTATGAAGAGCGACTGAGGGAGCTGGGGTTGTTTACCCTGGAGCAGAGGAGGCTCAGGGGAGACCTTATTGCTCTTTACAACTACCTAAAAGGAGGTTGTAGTCAGGCAGGGATTGGTCTCTTCTCTCAGGTGACCAGTGACAGAACAAGAGGACATGGTCTCAAGCTTTGTCAGGGGAAGTTTAGGCTCGGTATTTGGAAAAAGTTCTTCACTGAAAGGGTGATTGGTTATAGGAATGCGCTGCCCAGGGAGGTGGTAGAGTCACCATCCCTGGTGGTGTTTAAAGAGAGATTGGATGAGGCACTTAGTGCCATGGTTTAGATGATGAGTAGGTGTTGGTGTTGGGTCATAGGTTGGACTCGATGATCTCAGGTCTTTTCCAGCTTTGTTATACTGTGATATTAGAGAAGCCTGTAGGGCATATTGCTGCCATAGTTGCCATTAACATAAACGGAGCTGTGGGTCATGCAATGTATTTGGCTCTGTGGTTTTCTAGGGCTTGTGATGTCATTGCTTAAAAACTGAAATAAGATTATGTAGAACATAAATGAGCAGAATCTTGCATGAAGATTTTATAAGGAACACTTCCAGTCAGAGGAGTATTACCTCTAAATATAGTGTACTGGCACTCTCTGTGGAGAAGAGTAGCGATGCAGAACTGCTAGCAGTGTGCTGGAGCATTGGATTAGGAAGCCAGAGTTCCTGGAAACATGAATGGATCTTACCTGAAAGTTGTAGGAATAGTTTTTTAGCACAAGCCTGTGTAAACTCGAAGAGTGTATGCCAGCCTCAGCTTCCCATACCTTCCAAAACTCAAGAGCCTGATAGCTAGGTAGACTCGCATTTGTTCTTTAAACAGTGTAGGTATATTACATTACATTACATTACATCTTTACGTAAAGGTGACCCAGGTGTATTACTTGCATAGCTAGATGGCTCTGAGGAAGCTCCCTTCTTTTCTCGTGTATAGAAAGCTGCCTGCAGTGCGTGCCCTCTAGAAGGGCTGAGAAGCTGCCAAGTATCAGGGAGGATAATCTGTTACCTGGTTTCTTTAAGAAGCTAAGTTCTGAGGGAATGGTAGGATTTGGAGAGGACAAGCTCTTGCAATACATCTTCCTCTCTGTGTAGGCTTGTTGCTGGTAGCATTTAAGGTGTTGGGTTTGGTCATGCTGAATTCTGTAACTTGCTGAGTAATCATCCTCTGACTTAATGATACTAGAGCTCCAGGTAACAGTTTTAACTGAGGTTAAAAGTGAAACAGTTTGGATATATATTTTCAGAAGGATATACTGGAAGAGATGCTGCTTCTTCAGAGATTGAACCAATCCATAACATTTTACATTTTATTTTTTTTTTAAGGGTGTTACACACATTGGCTACACAGACCTACCTAGCAGAATGGCTACTCAGGCCAGTTCTCTGTATTCCAATAATATTATCAAACTTCTAAAGGCGATCAGTCCTGACAAAGAAAACTTCTACTTTGAGCCAAAAGATGAATTTGATTATGGGACTCTGGATCATGTCATTAGAGGAACTGTTGTGATGAAGGTAAGTCAGTAAATATCCTCTTCTTAATTTGTCAGTATGTGCATTCATCCGTGTTATCTCTTTGAATACATTTAAAGATACTGCATGTGGATTGATGGGCAATGTGAGCAGTCGTGTTTGTATTCAGTGGAATATTTCTTGGTCCTTTTTTGTGAAGAGACCCTCCTTTGCTTTTGTTTTTTTGTCATGGTTAAACAAGTATCTGATAATCTACTGTTGAAAAATAGGAAGAAGATCAAATTTACACATTGCATTTGTGTGATAAAGTCATAGTTATTTAAAACATGTTTGAAAACAGCACTACAGGAGCAGAAAAACATTCTTCCTTTTTTTAAAAAAAAGGCAAGTAAGAGACCAAGCATATTTCTGTTCTTGTAAGAATAACTCCAGAAAAAATTGGTGGGACTAGAGTATCCAGGTACTTTAAGCTCTATTAAGAAATAATAAAATACAAATCTATGTATGAGGGCGTAATAATTTGTAGTTTAGCTAAGAGGTGCTAATTTCTGTTGAGATTTGCTGCATAATGTTGCCAACATTTTGTGATGCTTATAATGTATACTTTGGAGAAGGTTTACATTTACTTCAGCTCTGCCAGACCATGGAAGTGATGTGTACAGCTCAGATTTGCCCGTTCCACCACTTGTTGCTCCAGGGGCCTGTAGAACAGAAGGAAATATGAGACATCGTGCTTGGTACTTGTCTGAGTTCTGGACAGACTTTGATGACAGTTCATACCTGTAGCAGATTTTGCTATTTCTAAGACCCTGTTTTACTTCCCATAAATGTTTTGCACTTAATGAATGTTAAACATTTTGGTTCCTGTTTTCAAGCATTATGCTGTTGCCACTAGGTGCTCTTGGACACTGATACTAGATCTTGTCTGAAAAATATGTGAACCAGTATGGTTAACTTGGTTGGGCTGTACTGATCATCCAGCCTTGCAAACTTCTGCTGATGCAGAAAAGGAGGGTTTTCCTGTGGCATGGCTGTAGGATGCTAAACCCTGCCTGAGTTGCAGGATTAGGAAAAGTAAGCTCTTCCAACTGTAAAGCATCTGCTGTGTTAGGGGTAACTGTAAATATCTTTTCTGTCAGGATGGTAAGGTGATATTTCCAGCACCTCCACCAAATAACGTTCCTCAAGGAGCCCCTGTCAAACAGAAGACTGTAGCAGAGCTGGAAGCGGAAAAAGCAGCTACTATTACACCTTTCAGAAAAACTATGACTAGTGCATCTGTATACACAGCAGGTAGGCAACTTCCAGAGCTGGAGAATCAGTATAGAATTCTCATTGTTTGCCTAGCACTTTTCAAGTGACTCCCCTCCTTACTCATCCAATTTAATAACTAGATAGGAGAGCAGTTGTTTAGGTGGTGTATCCTAGTGCAAAATCAGTGTAGTGTTATAATTGTTTTTTTGAGAGAAAATAAAATTTTATAAATTTAACCAAAAGTATTAACAGTTCAAACAGCGCTCACTCGTACTGTGTGCATGTATGTGCATTTAGCTCTATTTAAATATCAGTAAAGTACTTAAAATTCAGAAGGACTGCTGCTAAAGACTGTGCCTGTACTTTGCAATTCAATACCCTTGCTTTCTTCGAACTTCATTGTATGAGTTGTAAATGACCACAGTCTACTGAAGGATTGAGAAAAGGATTTTTTTCTTGACAAATAAATATTATGTGGGCTTGTCGTTTGATATTCTGTATGCATCTGAACTTTTGCGTGACATAATTAATGAACTGAGTATTTGTAATTTTAACCTTTGTTCTTCATGTGCATGCTCTGTGTCTTAACATGACTGTGACTTTTCTACACTTTTCCTGTAGAACAGGAGAGTGACAGGAGTCAATGTTGGTGTAGAAACCTATCTTTGCTGCTTTGCATGCATAACAAAGATGTGTGTTGTATTTATGGTATTATTTTCTATTGTAAAATAAACACTAGCACTGAGAGAGTTGTAGTTGATGAAGATATTCCAACTGATCTTGATACGAGTACATGCACAAAACTTCATTTTGATTTTAGCTCAATACTGGACTCCTGTTGTACAGAATTTAGGTGTAATAAACCATTGAAAACTTATAGAAAAGTTTTGCTATTCTTTTCTTCTAGGTTTATCCAGCATGTTAGGACTGGGTATTGTAGCTCCTAATGCTGCTTTCACGCAAATGGTGACGACATTTGGGCTTGCTGGAATAGTGGGGTACCATACAGTCTGGGGTGTGACTCCTGCTCTTCACTCTCCACTCATGTCAGTGACTAATGCTATCTCAGGTAAGTAGCTGTCACACAACTGCTTATTTTTTGTTTGAAGTAAGCACAGCTTGCTTTACTCGAACTTTAGACAGGAGTCTGCTGATAACACATTTTGAAAAGCTGAGAAGCCAAGTACCACTTTGTATGCCTGAGTTTACTTTCATAAATAGCAAGGTCAACTGACACATACTCTTTCTGAGAATATGCTTTTTCAAAAGAAGGACAGATGTGGTGCTGTGTATTTTTTATATTTGTAAGTAATTTTTCACTCTTAACCTCTTTGCTTTAGAGTTTGTTCTTCTTGGTGTGCTGCATCATTCCTTTCATAGAACACATCTTTCCTCCCATCTCTCGAAAATGTAGCCCTGAACATAACTTGTGTTTCACATTTTCTGCATTGTTTTTTCTTTTCAAGCTGTGTGTTTTGGGGAGTGGAATTCCTGAGTGACTTGTAAGATTCATGGCTCTGTATAAGATTTTATATAAAGATTTTATATATGTGTGTGTGTGCATAAATGTGACAGATCATAAGTCTGATCTAAACATTGACTGTTAAAAGCAAAATTTCTCTTATGGAGCAAATACTTGGAGGCTACCTCTGCCCTCAGGGCACTGTACTTCAAAACTGTATTCGTATAGTAATTTTTCTGCTTTTGAAACATGCTTGTATTGCTAAAAATCACTATAGTTTTTGTTAACATAGTAATTTGTAGAGTAGGGGTCAAAATATGACAGCTGAAAGGAAACTTCCTACAGTTAAGTATTTTTTTCTCTTTTAAATAGGATTAACTGCAGTTGGTGGGCTGGTACTGATGGGAGGACACTATCTCCCCGAAAACACTCCTCAGAGTCTAGCAGTGCTTTCAACCTTTATCTCTTCAGTCAATGTTGCAGGTATGAGTGTTTTCTCCTGAGGGTGACTTTAAAGCACTCATGTAACTTTTATTCCTTGCAGCTCTTTAATTGTATAGATTCCAGAAATTCTATTCTGGGAATAGGACCTGACATCAATAGAAAAACCTTACCTCAAGCAAAATATTCGTAGTAGTTGCTGCATCTGGTTTGCATACCCTATGGTGTAACCTTTTTTTAGGGAACCATTTAAATGTGGATTTTTCTTGTACAGTATCCTTTGGGTGATGATTATATAAAATACCTTTTTCTGTGTATTCCAAGATGGAACTGCATTTGTCCTTGTATTCCTTTTTCTCCTTGAAAAATTCTGCTTGCTCAAGCTTCAGAAGTCACAGCTTTGTGTGAATAAAAAAGGTAAAGTGAGCAAAGTGACTTTTATAAATACTATGTTTTGCTTGAGTAGATACGGAAAAGGACACAGTCATAAACTAAACTGTATCCAATAGTCAGGATAAAGTATGGAGCCAGAGCAAATCTCCTAGCTTCTACTTTTATGAATTTCCTCCAAAGGTTAAAAAAGACAACAGGATCTCACTTTGGTTACTCTTTTGTTACCTGATGGTTTTCCAAATTACTAGCTTTTCAGAGGCCTTATTGGTGTCAGCTGCTAACTTTGTGTGGTAATATGGTTTAACCAAGTATTTTTGTTTTAATGTCTCTGTAAAATTGTTCCTCTACTTTGACCAGGTGGATTTCTAGTTACACAGAGAATGCTGGATATGTTTAAACGTCCCACTGATCCTCCTGAGTACAACTACTTGTACCTGCTTCCTGGTGGTGTGTTTGTAGGAGGCTATGCAGCTGCTCTCAGTGGTGGCTATAATATTGAACAGGTATGGAGGTAACTGTGGCTGCTAGCCCACTGTTGACAACACAATGTGTTTCTTCACTGATTGCTCTAAGGAGCCCATCAGCTATTTATTCAGGCAGGGCCAATCTGAAGTTTATTAATTTTAAGCTTGCAGTAGTACCACAAATACAAATTTTAAATGCTGTAGGGTTTTTTTCTGTAGAGCAGCAGGTGCTTTGTTATTTATTGGAAGGTTTTCCTAAATTATACCTTAAATATTAGATTGACTACAGAAATCAGTCTTTGGTTTAAATGTTTCTGAAAATTCAGCTTGGCGTGACAGTTTGAGTACGTGCGAATCTGGGTGGGGCCAGATTTCTGCACAGAGGGCTGTACAGGGATTGTACCTATAGCACCATTAATGATAAAGTTCTGTTTGCATTTGTTTTAGTAGTAAGAAAAATCAATGTGTATTACCTCTGTGTTTAAAAAAGTGAATCCAAACACACCTTTATGGCAGAGGCTTCTAAAGTATTTGAGTTTTTTCAGTTAACTTGACATGAACAGAACAGTTCCTTTAAGTTTTTTTTTTTTTGAAAACAAGAGTTCAAATGTGCCATAAGAAAAGTCTGAAACTTCCTATAATGGTTAGGACAGTTTTGTCTTGGGGTTTGTGCTAAAGAAAAACTTGGTTTTGAACTGATGAAGCAAATTAGCTTGACTCAGGTATAAGTACTCACAGTGCAGATAAACCACGGTCATTAAGTGGGGAAAAAGTTTTAATAGATGTCCGATTTTAATTGGCCAAAATCACATCCTGTACAAGGTTTTCACTATCAGGAGTTTTGACATCGGTTAAGAACTATGACTTACAGACATTCTGGAGAAATTAGCCCTTCTGTGTAATGATCAGATTTTTATGCGTATTGATGTTTTTCTTACTTTAAAGATGATGTATCTGGGATCAGGATTATGCTGTGTTGGTGCCCTGGCTGGTCTCTCCACCCAAGGAACAGCTCGTCTTGGAAATGCTTTGGGTATGATTGGTGTTGCAGGAGGTTTAGCAGCCACTCTTGGAGCCCTTAAACCCTCTCCTGAATTGTTGGCGCAGATGTCGGGTGCAATGGCACTTGGTAGTACCATAGGTATGTGTTTGATACTGTGAATTAACAATATGTGCTCTGTATATGCATTTATGCAAGCTGTATATACAAAAAGTATTGCGTAGCTCACAGGTAAACTGACTAACTTACATTTATGTCTTGTGTAGGTTATTTTGCAAATACGTGAACAAAGAATTCTAAGTCCTAGGACTTCTGTTATGCATCGGGATGTAGTAAAGAATGGGGAGACTGGTGGGAAGGTGGGAGCCCATCAACTGGGTTGATGGGTATGCAGAAGTGAATGAATTTGCCTAACTTCATATCTGTTCAGTTCCTATACGAATGCTGCCAAGTTCCCTTTTTCACACTGTGCTTTGATCACATAAAATGTTGAATTTCTCAATATTTAGTGAAACTTTTGAGAAGATAATATGCTTTAATCTTCTCTTGAATTTCCATTATGTACTACTTATTGCACTAAATGCATACACACAGCATTCAGTTAAATGCCATAGCAATTTTTAGTGTAAAACAAATCTTTCCATTGCAACAGACATGTATGTGCATGTATTCATTGCACAATAAACCATGATACTTTAGTTTAGCGCAGGTTGGTTGTGTTTTTAAGACATACCTTCTGTCTTCCAACTCTCAATAGGTTTGACAATTGCTAAACGCATCCAGATTACAGATCTGCCTCAGCTGGTGGCTGCTTTCCATAGTTTGGTTGGTTTGGCTGCTGTGCTTACCTGTGTAGCAGAATACATGATTGAATATCCTCATTTCGCTACGGATCCAGCTGCAAACCTCACCAAGGTTGTGGCATATCTTGGCACTTACATTGGTGGAGTAACTTTCAGTGGCTCTCTTGTTGCTTACGGAAAACTGCAAGGTGAGACCTTTCTTTCAGAATTATTTCAGTAATTTTTTTACTCCCAGGATTTAGCGCTGCCTTTAGAGTTCTGTGTAATTGGAAAGAAACCTTGTATTTTGCATCAGGTAAAATTTTATATGTTTAATTCTTCTGAGTGTAATTTTTTCTTTTGGTTCTATGTAATATGCGTATAGCTTCACTTGTGAAAGCTTTGTTTTCAGTACTTGAACAGAACTAATTATTTACTAAGTCATGTTAGCTTTGGTGTTGCTAAGACACTACCTGACACTGTTTTTCTAATTAATTTTACTGAACTTTTATGTCCATAACTTGTACGCTTGAGCAGACATTTTAATTGAAACCCTGCCATTTCTGGACTCAGTGAACACCATTAATGTTTATGAGATTTTGTTCTTAGTATTGCAGGCTCCATTTAGGTTGGTAGCATGCAGTATCAGTTGAGACCGCCTGTCTTTGAACCATTCAGCTCACTGTTTTTTGTCTGTTACTTTCTTTTCTCTTCTCCATCTTACCTGCTCCATCCCCTCAGTGATTTCAGTGAAATTCACTGCCTGTTTCAACCCATTCTCCTGTTTGTTTATTCTGCTTCCCTTGTATTTTCATATCAACACAATAGTAAGCTGGTGTATATTACTGAACTTTGACTCCTAGTCCTGAGACCATCAGTTCTTTCCCTTGAAATTAGCTAAATTTAAATGAGACACCTGGTAAGTAATTACTTAGACTGAAAATAACAGATAAACTTGCATTATTTTTTACTCTTGGCTTTGTTGTTTGGGGAAAAAAAGAAGCCTAGGGTGAAAATAAATATGTAATTGTCTTGTTAAACTGAATCACACAAATACCTAACTTTTCCCTCTCAAGTCTCTGTCAGCGTGGCAAGGTGTGTGAAGCCTGTGTGACTTAGAGTACTGGTGAAATTAAAGCATTTGAAAGCAGGACTGTTTATTTGGGGTTATCTGTGTAGCTGTATTTTTCTGAGCATACAGCTTTTAAGAGACTGAGGTACCTCTACTAAGAAGTTCCAGCTAAAAGCTTCCTATTACAGAACATCATAAACAACAGAGACTTGGGGCCAGAACAAAAGCACTTTTTTTTTTTTTTTTGAGAGAAGAAGAGATATTTATGATTATTCTGAAGCACGTCAGAATAAGAGTTTGAACAGGAGTATTTGGAAACGTAGAGTAAGATTGAATATGTTGCAATACAAGGTCTCAGCTTCAACTAACTTGTTTTAACTTCTGCCACTCTTACGTTTTTTAAAAAATTTTTCTTTTGCTGAGATGTTCAGTCTTCTTTGAAGGCAAAAGACAGACTGTCCTGCGTCTGTCAGTTTCTGAATATACATTTGATTGCAGGTATCCTGAATTCTGCACCACTGCTCTTGCCTGGTCGACATGCTTTGAATGCAGGATTGCTGGCTGCCAGCGTTGGAGGAATGATTCCGTACATGCTTGATCCTAGTTACACTACAGGAATTACTTGCCTAGGTTCTGTGTCAGCTCTCTCAGCCATAATGGTAAGTCAGGGACCTGTAGGTGAAACAAATTAAACATGCAGTTATTTCTTCAGCTTTGCAAGCTTCTTCTTAATGATTATATTTTACCATTCTGAGCCACAGTTGTCATAGTGACTGTATGCTGACCTGCTGTAGCAAATAACAACTGATTTATTAAATTTAGCTGTAAGCCAGAACTGTTCCAGAGAACAGACACGTATGTTTACTTTTCGGAGCTATGACTTAGTGGAGCATTTTATATGACCCACTGATATCTTAAAAGGCTTTCCAAAAAGTTTATCCTTAAAATACTTAAAAAGAGCACTGGATTTACAGGTTATCATGATATCTTAAAAATATTATCTTCACGTGTGACTTCCCCCATTCGCTCACACCAGCTTTGCAAAACTTACCCTGAATATTACAATTCCGTAAACTGAGTCTTGCAAAAACTGCTCAGTGTGAGTCCTTTAATGGTATGAATGGTTCCATGGAGCTGATGGGGTATTTTTTTGAGTGATAATGTGTGACTAAGCACAGGATGACGATAGTGAAGTGCCTTCCTGTGCATTCTCGGACAGGAAAATTGGTAAATCCAATCCTCGTACCACAGCTTGATATTTCCTACATTTAAAATACTTGAATAGGTTATTAAGTAACTTGATACTTATTTTTAAGTGCTGCAGACAGAGTGTCTTCTCTGCGTGTTCTCCTTAGACACAGCTTATATTAAAATATTTTCTTTCCTTTTCCAGGGTGTCACTTTAACAGCAGCTATTGGAGGTGCTGACATGCCTGTAGTTATTACTGTCCTGAACAGTTATTCTGGCTGGGCTTTGTGTGCTGAAGGCTTCCTACTGAACAACAACTTGCTGACCATTGTTGGTGCACTTATTGGCTCCTCTGGGGCCATCCTTTCCTACATCATGTGTGTGGTAAGAAGTCAGCAGAAATTGTGCTTGTTTTCCAAGTAATAAAAAACCCTTACTTGGCGTGTTTTCTAGGAAGATAAGCAATCGGAAGACCAAATTACTAAGAGTTTACAGGCTAGAAAATTCTTAACTGATATTGAGCCCAACAGTCTCAATTATCTCCTTTGGTGTGGAAAGATACAACCTTCAAAACTGAGGAAAGCCTTTGCATTGCCTTGGGCATTCAGGGTTTGAGTCTGGGCGCAGATAGGTATGATTACTTGTGTTCAGCTGGTATTTTTAGTCACATCACTCCACAAGGTTGCTGTTAAATTTAAGCTAAATTTAAAATTTATCAGCAGTAGTGAGTTCCTTGAAAAAATGTTTGGTTCAATGAGAGGATAATTTACAGCTTGTTTTTTCAAGTGTAGGTAAGTGTGCTGCTTTCTTCAGAGCAGCTACTTTGAAGTACCACGGGGTGGCAGCAAGCTTGCATTAATGCATTGCTGGTACTAATGTCTTGTGTCAGAACAAGCTTGAGCTTCAACTCTTTGTGCAATCATAATGTAATGGTATCCTTTTCTCTGGAACATTTTTACAGAACTCTCTTGTTTTCCTGTGCCTCTCTCCTTTTTGTTTTCAAAGATGGAGGCGTAATGACTTAAAGAAAACCGTTTGCAGTGCAACAGCTGCCAACCTCTTGATTGTCTATTGTGAATCCTGTTTAATTTCTGCTGTTGTGTTCTTGTATGATCAGTGTTGCTCTTCTCCTGTCCTATGGTCGGCTCTGGCTGTCTTTCACTTCGTCTCTGCTGGTAAATAGTGTTGTTGCCATGTTAGGAATGTTCAGTGTCATTCCTTTTCATCTCTCTTGATGAACAATTTCAGAAAAGCTTAAAGAAGTGTTTTTGTTCAGCTTCATGGAGGTGAGTTCAAGTGAAAAAATCCCAGGTATGAATTTAAGAGTGTTCTTTCTTGAGCATTTTGTACCTCCTTATCAAAAGGAAATCAGATTATGAGGCACACGGGGCATCTTTTTATACATAAATATATATACATGTGTATTTGTGTAGAGTTAGCATTTTATTCTGTATCAGTAGAAAGTTAATACTTTTGAGGCAGCACAAGTATGAGAAGTGTCTTTTAAAGATTAAATTCTTGTATGTCTTGATGGAAATGTTATCTCTTGGTTACATATTTACCAGTAGGCATAGATACTCTGTTTTTTCTTTTACTACCCTCTTCCTTTTTTTATTGGTTCCTTCCTTATTTTATTGGTGGCTCTTCTAGGCACTCTGAGAGTTTTGATATACTGAGATCTGTTGATTGGAGTAATATAGGCAAATAGGAGTCCTGGACAAGTAAGTAGCAAAATGGCAGAGTGGCTTTCCTCTATGTATTTCTCAAATTTCAAGTAGTTTTCATTTTTTAAGGTAGAAATCCTGTGCTGCTCCATGTGAGTTTAGATGGTTAAAATTAATCATCTAGTAAATTTAAAAATATTTTGTGTAATTTCTGCACAATAAGCAGAATGACTCGTTTCTCCCCCAGGATTTTTCTTTTCTGCTTTACTTCCTTTAATGGAAATCTTTATTTTCAAAAGCATTTTTATAATCAGAGGATTCAGTATCATTGTCTCAAAACTGTGTTTTAGGAGAAAAATTGCCAAGAGTTTCATTAAGCTCTACTTTAGGCTTTTGGAACCTGTGCTAAGGAAGCAACAGTTTTCCCCTCCTTCCTCATTCTTGCCCCTCTACTTCCATCCACAGCATATTGAAGCTTATCAGGTGCAGACGAGATTGTTTGTTGAAACACTTTCATGGTTGAAACCTTTTTACAACATTTGCAATTACTTTTTGTGATAAAACTGTAGCTTAATCATCCAAAGTCTGTCCATATAATCTTTTAAAGCTTGATGTAAAGCTTAAAGGTTCAGATAACTGCTTAGTTTTTGCACTTCTATCTGCTTGTCTTTCACCTATGCCCCATTTGTGCCTATTAGTGTGAGTTAAGGACAAGGAATTTAACTTCAGAACAAAGAAGAAAAGGCCTGTACTGTTCACTCATCCTGTGAATTATGACTTCTTTTGAAACACTAACCCAACGTGTCTTCTCCAGAACATTTGATTGTATCAGTGTGTCCTTCTCCCTTCTATATTTTTTTCCTTTTTTCAGAGTGCTTACTTGATGATTACAATTGTGGTTATTTTTTTCTTGATTAGGTCTTGACTCAGTTTGAAGCCTTCTGTACTCCCTCCACCCCTTTTTATTTTTGGCCAGTCTTCCCTCATTCATGGGCTCCCTGACGTGGAGGCAGGCAAGGATGCCTCAGTCTCCTGCTTGCTTTGTGTGGATTCTAAGTTTTCTAATCGTATTTAAGCTTTGTTTTCCTTTGGCCTGGTTTTACTGTGGTCTTTTGTTTTAGCTCTGTGTAGAAAGTGCTTTGCTTCTTCTAAGCTTACTGTGTGCAGCATCTGCAGCGTCTGCCTAGAAAGAAGTTCTTTTCTGTTTGATGGTTTAATATTGTGATACATGTCAAACAGTGTGTTCTTGGAGGGTATGAACTACTGCCTGCTGCAGGCAGTAGAAACATACTGATTTCACTGCATTTGTTCTCCTTCCTTACGGTATCTGAAACAGTGATGATTTATCAGAGTAAACAAAAGTTCTTCAAACATCTTGATTGTGCTTATTTGCTAGGTGATGCATTTCACAGAATGGCATATCTTCTTCAGACTGTACCAACAAACCTGTGGAGTTGCGTGATTTGAAGTGTCAGTGGAAAATGGACACTTGGAAGCATACTTCTGTGTGGGTTTTCCTCTTGCTTATATGTGTGCCTCTCCAGATCCATTCTTAAATTTTGCTGTGGTTTCTGAGCTAGCACAGCAGATATGTGACACACATGTTTAATTAAAGACACCATTTATCATGTTCTTTTCCTGCTTCTAGAGTTTTGTTTATTGCAATTACAAGTTTTGCCTACTTCAGATATTGCTTTGGGACCACACTCAGAAGGAGACATGCCAGTGAAAGCATTTAGCCAGTGGCTTTTCCTGGCTATGTATCTACAGAAACGAATTTTAAGGATGTGTTCTTTTGAAGGTCCTAGTTTAAGATTTGTTGTTCCCTTTTGGTGCTCAGCTCTTAAGTTAATGGCCCCTTTCAGTTTATTACTATTTGTTTTGAGTTAGCATTTGGTTAATTTTTTGTGGCTACTGAGCTTTGTGTTCTTTACTGTCTTGATGCTGTAGGAGCTTGCCTTCTGTACTGTCTGTAAGAACTATGTGATTTCTGTGCTGTCATAGAGCAATTTTGTACTTATATGTTGAATTGGTCAAGAGCGTAACAAAATATCGTGCAAAAATTGTGTGTGTGTATATATGTGTGTAAAAAAAATTCTCATCAAATACGTATTCTTTTATATCTCTCCCTTTTAAGAACAAAACCAGACCAATATTGGTTGGTTTGTTCTTTGTACTGGGGGAAATGCTGGTGCTTTCTCATTACATGTGTAATGTGGTATGTTAGAAGCTGATGTTGGCTATTTTGTTAATCTGAGTCTGTTTTAAGGAGCCTGTTTTAAGAAGTTTTGAGTTGTAAGCAGGTAACACTAGCAGATTAAGGCTATTGTCAGGAAGGCTTTAGTGTTTTCAGATGTTTTGGTTTTGGGCATCTTCTCTTCTTATTTTTGTATTTTATCTTTTGCTGATCAACAACCCTTTTGTATTTCAGGCTATGAACCGTTCCCTTGCCAATGTGATTCTAGGGGGCTATGGTACCACATCAACAGCTGGTGGGAAGCCCATGGAAATAACTGGAACCCACACAGAAATCAATGTGGACAATGCAATTGAAATGATAAAGGAAGCCAACAGTATTATTATTACTCCAGGTGAGACACTCTTGAATCATACAGCAAGATGTTCAGAGAATGTATTATTAAAGAAAAACAATCAAAAACCTGAAACAAATCAAAAAAATGATAGCGTGTCTAGCAGTTGCAGCGTAACAGCATTGTGTTAAATGTTGACCGGGTCTGTGCGATCTGTTTCTGTTCCCAGGTTAATCATCATTCCTCAGTGTAGACATGTGCATGCCACTTTATTTTTCCTTGTTTGTGTCTCTTCAGACTTTGTCCTATTTATTTAGATTTTAAATTCTTCAGGACAAAGACTGTCTCTTGTAAATTATGTTTACAGATAGTTTTGTGTGCAGCTGTTGTGTGAGTTTCCAAGTACTACCACAGAACCAGTGGTACCAGTAACAAAATATCTGTCTGTTAAGTTACTGAATGAGAGGATTTTTTTTGTGCTTCTCATCTACTTGCTCAATTCTGCATTGTTTTATTAAAAAAACCAGCAGAAAAACATCTTAAAATCAGTTAGTATACAGTAAATACTGGAATTAGAGTAGAAAAAAACCTGAAAACCAAAACCCTGAGTTATCTGAAAGTTTTAAGTTAGCTGTAGACTTGTATGGTTCAATAGCACGTTCTGTTTTAGAAGTCAGGTAGGGAATAGCTGAAGACTTGTTTTCCTTTAACTGAATGGCATGACTATTTTGTTAAAATTATTTCAGTGTTGGAATGAGGAGAATGCTAAAGCCCAAAGCCTTCTTTAATTTTCCTTCTGTTGAAATGAAAACATCAGTCACGTAGAGTTCTAATTTGGCAGGTTACCTTTGTTTTCAACAAAGCTTGCAAGAGTCTTGAAGGACTTCGTGTCTTGCTTCTGTGGTCATACCTCAGTGACACCACTGATAATTTATACTTTTTGTTTTCTTCCTGGGCATTGTTGCTTTGATCAATTAATTCAGACAGAAAGACTGAAGAGATTATTTGCTGCTAAAAGCCAGTGTTCAACTGCTAAGTTTACATTATGCAAATCCAAAATTTTGTTGAGGATAATGGTGGTGAAGTAACCTGATAGTAGCCTTTTAACCAGTTTTTTAGTGTACCCGTCTGAAATATCCTTTTCTGATATAAAAAAGAACACGTATTTTTATGAAGCTGAAATAAGTAACTTGTGTAGTTTGACTGGTCAAACACCATACTGTTAGTGATCAGGAGACCTGAAAGAGAGAAATTACAGTGGTCAAGCTAGGAGTATACGAGTATCTGATATGTGTGTGTATTTAATTTTTTGTTTATGTATTTTTAGTTATGAGAGCTTCTGTTTGTGTAGAAGGTACTCATGTAAGATTATTCTGTCTGCACTGGAACGTAAAATAGCTTAAAACTTGGAAATTCTTTCAGGTTATGGTTTGTGTGCAGCAAAAGCTCAGTACCCCATAGCTGATCTAGTGAAGATGTTGAGAGAACAAGGGAAAAATGTCAGGTAAGTACTTGCCTTGATGAAAACTATTATAGTTGGGTTTTCTTTGTTCCCCATTCCATTAAAATACCCTAAAAGTCTTTGCTTTGTTTTAATTTTTCTTTCAGTGGTCATTGTTATGCTGATCACTCTCAGAAGTGCTAGCTGGAGGAGTGATCTAGTCTTATTAACCTATAGCTGAATATCTAGAAACGTGATGCTTTAGTGTAAAAGATCCCTTACTCCCTTCTAGTCGTCGTAAATTTAGTTTTTGGAAGTGGAGCCAAGAGTTGGATAATAATTTTTTGTTGGTTTTTTTTGGTTTGGTTTGGTGTCATACTGAAATTCAGTTGAAAAGAATGGCTTTAAAATTTAGTAATTCCTCATTGTAGCAACAAAATTGTACTTTTTTTGAAAGGTAAGTGAGCTCCTTTGGATATGTATGCCCTGCTTTTGGATTTAGTTGTATTTTTCTACAAAACAAGCAGTGAATTTTTTTATAGAATAGAACTTTAATGTAGCTTTTTGTGTTGTGTTCAAGAGAAGAGTTAGCAGCCTTTTCTAAAGGTGGAGGTTGAAGAGCTCTGTGAAAACGACCACTTTGATATATTACTGTGAGGAATAGTCACAGGAGTTGACTTCATTGCAAGGAGAGTAGTTTTTCTTTATGCTTGTAGGCAATGGGAGAAAGCACAGGCCTAACTTTAATGGTTTGAATTGCTTCCTAGGGAAACCTCCGTCAAGGGGATTATTTGCTAGGCTAAAATAGCTTTAACCTTTTTTTTAAGTCCCAATTTCCTAAGGAAACGGATCCCTCTACTTGGGGAACAGTTAAAAGAGTGAAATGAGAATAGCTGAGGCTCCCAGGCAGGAAGTGAGAGCCTCCTTCAGTATGGAGAAGCGTTTGCTGGGGTCAGTCTGGTATGAAGGGGAAGAGTACCTTAGTTAGCAACCTCTGCACTGATACTGTGGGACTTGTTTTCTGAGATAACTGACTTGCATTAATAGAATAATACTTACTACTACACAGCAAAGTTTGTCTGTTAGAAAAAACATAGAACAGTAACATCTGATTCTGATTGGCATGTTTGAAACGGTGCTCAAAAGAATTAACCACCCAATAATGTTAGATGCCCTTCTTAGGTTACAAATCTGTAATCTGACTTGCCTTTTTTCTACTAACCCCTTCTGCTCTCTAGAATAGCTAAAGGTCTTCAGTGTGTACTGATGAAAATCATCTTGCAGATGTACAAAACCTGCTGGTTTTGTAGTGATGTGCTGCCCATAGTGTCTCTTTTAAAAGTAGATCATCTGTGTTTTATGTTACTTGAAATTGTCATAAATCAGTTGTGTGATCTTATGTTAGCAGCAAGACTTCAGGTTCCACAGGGTATACTGCCTAATTTCCCTTTACCTCTTCCAGGCATTAGGGCTTTGGTATCTCTTCTCAAACCATGCTTTGAAGTTTTCTACAGTCTGATTTGTTCAGAAAGAAGCCAGTGGACATAGGAAGGGCTGAAGATGTACACTTCTGTCAGTATTTTAATAGTGAATCGCAGAATAGTTGGAGTTTGGATTTTGAATGTCTAGTCTTCAGAGATGGAGAATTGACAGCCTCTCTGGACAATCTTGTTTAGTGACCCTTAGAGTAAAAAACAGTTTTGTGTTTTGTTTTGTTTTTTGGGTTGGTTTTTTTTTTTTTTTTTTTAATTTCAATTTCTGACCATTGTCTCTTGTCTGTTCACTGGAGTCCACTGAGAAGAGTCTGACTCTGTTGTCTTTATTCCCCTCCATCAGTATTTACATACAGTGATAAGATTCTCTGGAGGCTTCTCTCCTGTAGGCTGAAGAATAGCAGCTCTACTTTCGTGACAGACACTTTAATCCATTAAGCAGTGTAGGCCTACTTTTACTGGGTTCCCGTAAGTTTTTGTTCTTGCAAGCAAGACTAAGTTCAAGTATTGTGTGTAAGGATTATTGAAGTGCATGTGGCCAGTCCCAGGAATTTATTCTACTGGAGTGCTGCTGCAAAACCAGAGATAATTCTTAGGTGTCAGTATTGGCCCCGAGTCCTTTTCTTCAGTATTTTGTAGACCTTAGATATTGAAAGTACTAGAAAAGGAAGATCATGCTTCCCTTGCTGATTGCTTTGGAAACTATTTTCTGATGATGGTAACTTAATATTTTAAGAATAGTCAAGGCTTAGTTTTCATTTGAAACAAGATATTTGGACAAATGCTGGCTAATCAGACTCGTTCTATGGTTTCTGTGTGTTTATTTTGTTTAAATGTGACTTTCATTTGAAATCAGTACTCTAACAATTACTTGGTTTTTGGTTTTGTTTTTCTTTTCCCAGTTTTTTCCCAAGCTTATTGAAAAGTTGTGTTTTACAGCATGTATTGTGATGGATAACAGCAGGGTTGTTATAGGGTTTAGGAACAACTACTTATTAGTGTTTACACAGAATGTTGCAATTTTGCATGTAAAAGTGCTTTATAGATGCATAAATGAGAGGAAGGTATGTACTGGTGTATCTTCTTCCTGGAACAGTTCTCTTCACACCTTATTTCTCCATGTTTAGCAAAAGCTCTGTGTGTCCAAATTGCATTCAAAATTTTGAAGACCCATTAGATGTGCAACAAAAGAACCTTTCTTTGTTAATGTGACGACAGTGTTGTGTGATTTTTCGCTTTCCTTTCAGTGCTTCTGTGGGGTCAAGCTTTATTCTTATCAACCTTGGTGATGTAAGAGATCATAGGTTTTGCCTTTTATGTTGGCTTTGCAGGGGAGTAACATGAATGAATCCTTGAAATAATTTCAGGAAGGGATCACTGCAGTGGTTACCTAGTATTTTAATGAAATAAATCTGTATTTACTGTTTGTGGTAATTCAGGCCTTTCATCACTTTGTGGAGCTCCCATGGTGTTCATTGAGTGCAGCTGCTGTCCCTCTGGTTTTAGTAGGCCTACAGTGCCTCAGGACCCTCATATGCTCACCATCCAGATGTAGTGACACTCTCTCACATCCACCATGGAGGGGTGCCAGCATGGACATATGATTGTCATCAGTTTGTAATGCCCATAGAGTGCCAAGAAAAATTGTCTGTCATACGTTTTTTTTTTTACTTCATGGCTCACCACTGATCCAGGGGAGTTGTTGTTTTCATTTACTTTGCCTATAACCATAACATTCTCGGTGAAGAGCGCAGATTATATAACATGATGCATAACCTTTAACTAGGCTTTAAACTGAGAAATATGGGAGAGTTTGGAAACTTCAGACTGTTATAGTTATTAAGTTGCATAGCTAACATCATGGCTTGCTTGAGATGGTCTTGCAACATATCACATCTTTAATGCATTACTAGGATCACATAGAAAGCTGGATATTGCTGAGCCTTCATTATAACTTTCTTATGGATGGGTAAAACAGCAAAACTTTTTATCGGCTAAATCTTGTAGTCCCCAGAATCCATTGGCCTTGGAGAGGAAATGCTTGATCTCCAACTGGTGTCATATTTCTGCAGTGTTAAAATTGAGTAAATTTTTGAAAGTTCTTGCCTTCCCAAAGTTCTTCAGCCACATGCTATGTTGTTTGTAGGCCCCTAGTTGAGAAGTTCTGATTTCTTCTGTATAATTAAATGATATTCTGTAGTAATTATCTCTATATACATAATTATTATATAGTATTATAGTACAATTTAAAACTGCATGTGTTCAGATATTTGCCTGAGTAGTTGGTGCTGTCTGTGTCCGCATCGAGTTAACTATTTTAGCTTTTGCCACAATATGACTTTCCTAAGACTTTTTCCTATTAATGCGTTTTGTTTTCCTGCACAGTAAGAAATTCTTGGTAGGAAAAATGTATTGCAGGGTGGAAGGACTCCTAGAATTGTGCTTTGTGTAGCCTTTGTAAATCTAACTCATAATTAATTATGGTGGTTTTCTGATAACTCTCATAGTTGACAGAAATGTAGATTACATCTTTAACAGCCTTTCAAATTAGTTACTAATATGTTAGTGTATTTGGGTTTTTTAACCTGATTTTAACCTGTCTTGACGTACTTGGATTTCTGTTTTCTGATACTGGCAAATCTAATTACTTCTGAGCACTTGGCAAAACAAGTTTTTTACATTTTTCCTAATGTGATAGCATTGGTTTAGTGTTGGACCTGCATTTTTGGATTTTTATTGTTACCTCTATGGCTGAGCTCTAATCAGGTGTACTTAGGGTTCTTTTTTTTTCCTCTCCATTGTTGTGATTGCCTGGGAGTAATAGAACATATGGATGGATAGCACTTACACATTTATCTACAGCTTAATAAATGAAACTAATTAACTTCAATTGCTTAATTATATAAATTTACAGTCGTCATTGTTCTACGAGAAAATCTAGAAGAAGTTCAAAGAGTGAACTGTTAAGATGCTGTTACAACCAGTCTTAACATACTGCATAGCTCAGTTGTGCCTAAGTTGGAAATTACCCTCACTGATAAATGGCAGTGTATGAGCAATGTGTGCTGACAGAAGTTTCTGGGAAGCTGAAGTATGCTTAGTTGGAAGAAACTGAGTGTGTACATGTGTGTCAGTTCCCATTTTGTTTCTTACAGTCAAATTAACTGATGGGATTCTGAGTTATTAACGCTGCAGGTGAAGGGACAAATGGAGTCCAACCTATCTGTTAGCTCAAGTGCTGTATTGGTGTAGCTGGAGAGAACTAGCAAACCTCGCTGTACCTGATCTGCTTCTGCAAGGACATAGCTAGAGCTGTGTGCTCTTGGGGGTGGATTGTATGTATGTCACTGGTTCTATAACACGTCTCAGCTCTGGAGACAGTGTCCGTTTGTGTTGTTTCTTTCTTCCCTGCAGCTAGGTTCTTTCAAGTGTTATTGCATTGATCTAAGGTCCATGCCATGTGTTTGGATTTTGCCCCTGCTGTGATAAACCACAGAGGCTGGAAGTAGAGAGCTGGTACAAAGCCTCACTTAAGTATGCATATTTAACAAATTTAATTCAATTCAAATTTAACTGCCCTGGGCTCAGCAGAAGCACTGAGCTTAGTCTGTACTGAAGCACTGTTTCTGGGGAAATGTTGTCTCATCTATGTGCTTTGATGCTAGTTATCTACATAATCATCTGTAATGAGAGCATTGTGGTACTTACAAGTGATGCTACCCTGCACTGTTGTTCTATGGCAGGATTCAAACTGTGGAATATCTGAATGATGCACTTCTCTGGTCATTTAGGTTTCCCCTCATTCCCTGCATCCCCAGCCATGACCTTCAGTAACAGGTTATTGTCTGTCCTGTGTGTATCAAAACACAAAGGGCAGGAGGAAGAGGAGGTGAGGTAAAACCCTTGGACAAATTATTCTGTTTATATGCATCTTCTGAAGTGTTGAGTAATCTAAATTATGTACCAGCCAGATGTTACTTGGATCACTTTGTCCAGCTTTAGCATAATCACAGGAATCCTATCCTTAGATGGATGAGGTGATCTTGAAACATTGGGCCTTGGATTAGATGAGTGCTAGTTCTTTCGATATTGATTACAAGAATGTTATCCAACTGGTTGTAGTAAGGATAGATACTGACTTTATGAACTATGTAAAAAGTAATATCCATTCTGAGACACTTCAGTAATTGTTCATGCAATAGTTGTCTTGTATACACTAGTATAATTAGCTTCATTCTACTTTAAGTTATGTTTTTTCCACTCGAATTTAAATGCTTTCTGTGCTGAAAGTGCTGGTCTAGATATGATGTGTATGTCAAGTGTTTTAGATTTTTAGTCTAAATTTAAAAGGAAATGTTGCACTCTCTGTTTTACAAGAAAAGGTTCAAAATATGAACTCATTTCAGAGTGCTTTGTTGTCTTTCTAAAGCCAAAAAGTATCCAAAAGGGGCTGATTAAACACACTGAATAGCATTGCTTGGTACTGAGATGGTGTAGGTGTGAAATCTTAGTAGCAAGGAGGTATGTGCTTACTTCAGCATGTCTGACAATTGGAGGTGATAAGCAAGCCCCACATTACACAGTCAGGGGCAAGGTCAAGCGAAAAAATTCCTGTTGAATTCTGAGTTTCAATGAACTACGAGGACAATGTCCAAGTCAGTCACAGCATAATTGTGAATCTTTGTTATGGGTAAAGTATATGTAGACTGAAAACTTAGTCATGTGAACAGAAAGTCAGAAATAGTGTGAGATTTCTGCGTGATTTAAAAACAAACTAACTATCCTAAGGGACGTTTTGCATAACTGATACTAAAAGTATATCAAAGAAACATAGCATTTTTTCACTTTAAAACATTTTTACCCTAAAACATGTCTCTCAAAATGATTTGTTTTGATTTCTTGAAAAATGAATGAGGTTCATATTTTGAACATGTGGGAGAGTATATGTGACAGTGTTTCTGCTGCAATGCGCACAGCTGTGAAGAACTGCTGTTGTGAGTCAGGAGCAAGATACACAGCTTTTGTTAGACATCTTGTGAGCTATCAAGGGTTTTGGCTTTCTCTTTTCCATGCTTACCTGAATTCTGCTTTCAGTTGTACAGACTGGTTTCACTCCAAATGTATGTAGATCTTATCTTGTGAAATAATGAAAGCCTTGGAGGGGCATGTATTTTTAGTGATTTTTTTTTTTATACACTAGCACATCCAGAGGTATTGGCAGGCTACTGTCATGCTTGATTAACAGGCTCTTAGAAGCAGACTTCTGGGAGTCACTTCAATATTTGTCCAAAAAGCTTTTGTACGAACAGCTTTCTCTAACTTTGAATGCGCACTATGTGGTTTCAAGCAGAATCTGTCAGAAGTCTGTGACTACTGATGGCCGATGCCATAACTTTTCCTGAACAAAGATAATTTGTCCTTTTCTTTTCTTCTTTCTTTGCCTCTTGCCAGGAATAGTGAAGTCAAAGGTGAAAATCATTCCCTTGGCAGCTTAAATTTTGGCTTTCCAGCCCTTGAAATGCGATTATATATGTATATAGTATTTAATAGAAGCCTCACGAGTGTTTTGTTTTGTGTATTGCCAAAACAGCTTGGTCACAAAGACACTCAAATAATTTTATTAGAAACAAAAGAGAATTTGGTTGGAAAATCTATTTTCACTGCCAGAGGAGTGATGGGTTTTCTCAAGTGTACTTCAGAATAAGAGTTTTCCTACTGTTCTGTAAGTGATTGAATTTGGTACACTTCAGGACACGCTGCAGTACTACACATGGCTTATATTAGAGTGTGTGAAATGTAAGCTGTTAAAGTTTTGTCCTGTATATTTGCTGTCCTTTTTCTGACTCTAGGTATTATCCTTTGCAATAGGATCAGGAATGTTTACTAGCTGAATACAGTCTATTCTCTTTGTTTCTTTAAAAGCATTCCTTTTAAAGCTAGCTTTCATCCTGCTGTTTGACCTAGAGCTTAGAATTGTGGTGTATCTAGTGTTATGTGCATTAATCATATGTCCTTAATTTTGTTTCTGGAGTTCCAATTGTCTTCGTGTTGTCTTGCTGGTGAAGTGCTCAGTTGCCCTTTTAAGGATGTATTTGTACAGTGTTAAATTCACAAGTAATCTGTGTTGATTGGGCTGTGACTTGTGGACCATCAGTGATGTGTTAGCCACATCCACTGCAGTGGAGTTGGAAGTAGGAATATGTGACAATCCCTTTGTCATGGCAAGTTGATTTATTAGTCTTCACCTCCTTTCTGAAGAAGTCTGAAGTCTTTTTATTGTATTCGTGAGTCACTTGGATTTCCGCTCAGAAATTTCTGTTCAGAAATCCAAGAATTTGCAGTTTTCTCTTGGGTATTTTCTGTCTCTTCCAAAGCATATATAGGCTTCCTTATTAAACACTTCAGCTATATACATCATTCATCTGAGGCATTTCTGGCGTGCCTGAGTGAGCATTGCAGTTGGTGATAGCTCCAGAGGTGGAAAGACAGAAAATGCACAGGGTAGTAGACACTGATTTTGCCTACTTTATTTAGGGCTAGTAGATGAGCAGAGGAGTACAATCTGCCCACAAGAAATAGATTTGCTTCTATTGAAAATATGCCTTTGGGAGCTCTAGCTAAACCAGTTTAACATCTCCATTCCGAATGCTGTTGGGTTTTTACTCTTACAGGACTGCATGCATACATTAACACTCCCCTGCTGTCGCCCTATCTGTCTGAATTTTTAGTAATTCATAAGCTGTGTGTTTTTAGAAAGTTGTTTTTGAGCTGCTCTGAAAACATTTCTTAAATTGTTATGCTTAAACTGGTGTAGCTTATTAGCTTTCTGCCTTTGCCCTCCCCTTCCTTTTTTTATTTCTTTTTCCCTCCTAAGTCCAGTCATGGGAACAAAGTGGCATGTTAACCTAGTTCAGCAAAGCAATGTCTTGTGCTTTGGAGTACAGTCTCTGCTAATTTTTCAATTGGAGTGTTAGACTGTGGTAACTACGCGTAACTATGCATACTCTAGAGATTCTTGAGACAATATGCCAAGGGCATTTTCTAGGTCTAGGAGTGGTTTTGTTTCAGGAAGTCTTCACAGTCTTTTCACCTTTTCATGAAGAGTGCTCTGTTGTAGGCCAGTTCATTTACTCTGTGGCGCTTTCACTTTTCAATGATGTAAGGGGCTTCCAAAGCATATTAATGTGGGTGATGGTTTTGCAGTAAAAAGGCTCGTTCACAGAAAAACAAAGGTACCTGTCACAACGTTTTAATATGGTACTGTTTGGAAGGTGGAGGCAAATGCTTGCTGTGTGTGAGGTGGCTTAGGCTGATGATTGTAGCCAGACAAAATGGTAAAATAGTCCAATTACATTCAAAAGTAATTGAAGGAAAGTTTATTGGTATAAGTGACTGCGGAGTGGAAAAATTACTGTTGATCCATCTTGCAGTTATGTGTTCCCAGGCATTTCTGGCCACAAGTTCCTTCTGTGTTGTCACTGAAAGTGTCCTGCAGGCTCTCCAAAGCCAATTTGCAGGTGCAACAACTTTTTCAGAGTCTTCTTTTGATGGAATTAAAAACATACTCCAAGCTGCTTTAGTTTTACTGGGAAATGAACATATTTTTTTCATACCTGTTTTGTCAGTCTACTTTTAACTTTGCAGAAAAGAAACAGCTGATCTCCAGGAGAAGCATCAAATCTGCGGGCTTTGTTCCCTTTCCCACCCACTGAGTTCCCTGCAACTCTGGAAGAGTAATTATGATACCATTAAAGCTTAACCATTTCTTTTCGTTAATTTACGTGTGCTTATGCTTAAGAAATTCTCAGCTTTGTACACCACATGTGGCAATTTTACTGTATAAAACTGAGTGGTTACTACTTCTTAATGCGGTTGGACTCTTTTTCCTGTTAGGTTTGGTATTCACCCTGTGGCTGGCCGAATGCCTGGTCAGCTGAATGTACTCCTAGCAGAAGCTGGTGTTCCCTATGATATTGTACTGGAAATGGACGAGATCAATGAAGACTTCCCAGGTTAGCATTTAAACTATAAGGTTCCAGTAGATTGGATTTGGTCTTGTCAATTTTTTATTTGGTTCTGTTTCCAAATTGCACAAGGATTTTAAAAATAGGAAATCTCAGGCCATTGAATTTTTCTTTGTTCCTGTTGTGATACCACTTTAGAGGTCTTTCTCTTGCAATTTGAGTGCTCTTGCAGCTGATGACAAGTGAGCACAGAGAAACACAAGAAAGAGCCTGGCTCAGAAGCAGAAAACTGAGAAGCAGAGAGTAGAGACAGGTAAAGCACAGAGAAATATTGAATGATGAAGTACGGAAAAGAGTAGATATTGAAGGGAGGTTAAATACTCTTGTGAAACTTCTTTCCTGTGGAACAAAGAGAACAATTTGTTGGATTTGGGGTTTGTTTTTTTGTTTGTTTTTTAATTGCTTGTACCTGTCAACTAAATGACAAATGCTATGTCTTTTTCTTATCACTTCCTACTCTGTACAGGAAAACTACTGTTACTTCTTTAGGTCAAGTGTTGTGGGTAACCTGACTCTGTAATGTCTTGCAACCCAGTATAGTGTTGTATAGACAACTTCTTTCTTTCTTACATCTTTATTTAAAAATCAAAAAGTTACTGGTAAAAGGTTTTCAAAAGAATATTTGAAGGAAGAGCCAGGCACAAAGAAATTATGTGTGCATGGAACCACATGTAAATTTCAAAGGATTTCACTGTTGTGTGGCAGAGTGGTCTAAGAAGTCTCTTACAATGGGGTTGTGAATGCTTGCAGTTTTCTGGAGATTGCCGGTAGCACACTTGGACTCTTACACGTGATTTGCCTGGTAAGTTTGTAACATATTTGTGAATGCAGTCCCCAGAAATGTTTGACGAGTGCTTACCATAAGGAGTGGTTCTGCCTCTAAAAATCAGATTTTGCACAAAATGTACATCAGCTTTAGTGTTGAGATTTCAGAATTTTTTTCAGTGGTTTTATTTTCTTTGTCCTGCTGCAGATACTGATTTGGTTCTTGTAATTGGTGCAAATGATACAGTTAATTCAGCAGCTCAGGAAGATCCGAACTCTATCATAGCTGGAATGCCAGTTCTTGAGGTCTGGAAGTCCAAACAGGTGAGAGTAACAGTGTTATGTTTGCACTTATCTTAGGGAGCATGCTTTTAAAAATGTGATTTATTAGTATAAGGTAAGAAGGTTCCCTACTCTTCTGGTGTTCATGAGAAACTTTTCTGCAAGGTGTCCAGCAAAACAGACAGTACTTTGCAAGTGTAGTGCCCTGTGTATGATTTCACAATCATCAGCTGGTGCTTTAGTGAGGCTAATGATGACTGCAGTAGGAAGTCCAATGAAAGTGCTTCTACTAAAAAATGTGATTAAATGAAGTAATGTTTTGCCTACGTCTGCAGCTCTGAACCATTTCTGTACAAATACCTGCTTCTAAAGGTTTATAGGAAAATTAATTGGCAACTTTAATATTGAGGTGGAAATACAAAAATCAATAATACTCTTAAGCAAAAAGACCCCAGGCAATGGGTAGCTAGGCTGAGTGGAGCGCTCAGTCTGTTCAGGTTAAACTGATAGTTCAGTTCTCACCAGTTCTGCTATTTGGAAGCAACATTGATCTGAAGTACATATACTTGAGTTTTCTTGATATGAAATCTTTGATCTCTTGTTCAGAACCCAAATGTAGCTTTAGTTCTTCTCTGGGTCAGTCATTCAAGTATGCAGAGTCATAGCCACATGCATTTATCACTATGAGTAGCTGCATGTTGCAGTTTGAGAAACAAATATGTACATTGTTAAAGTCAGTAAAGCTTCACAGTTTCTCTGCTGAAGGTGCCATGGTTAACTAATATGACATTTGATAGCTAAAATTAGCTGAAATTTAGTTTAGGATTTTTATTTTTTGTTATTTTATTTTTGTCTTTAATTTAGAATTTATTTTACTTATATTTAATTTTAAATCTCAAACTGAAAGTTTTATTTTCATTTTTAATTAAAAAATATTTTAATGTAAGTTTTTATTTTTAATATTTATAGATTTTTATTTTATATATAACATTATTTTTATTTCTTAATTTTAATTTTTAATTTCTGCTTATAGATTTTTATCTTATTTTTATTTGATTTAATTTTTATTTTCTTTTAAAATCCCATGTACGAAGTAAGGGTTGCACCAAGTATTGATATGAATGCACATCTGAATTGTGTTGCTGTCATGGAACTGATTTTTTAAAATAGTTCAAAAATCAAAAAACCCTCAAAAACCTTCTGTGCTATAATCATCAGTGCTCGATTTACTTTGAGTGTATTATCTGGAATAAAGTAAAAGTGTATGCATGTGTAGTGTCCCTGGTCTCTTCATCTGACATGCAACATTGTGTTAAACAGTAAAATGTTTCTGAAACTAGTCTGGATATCAATTTGTCTGCTATACTAAAATTTGAAATAGAGATTTATAGCAGTGAGAACCCTGTTTTGGACAGGGATCTCTGCTCCCTTCATTTGTGTAAGTTAGTTTTGTGTTGTCTTTGAGAGGAAGTGGTGGTTGGCATTCGCTGTTTCTTACATGAACTATTTATATGCAGGTCATTGTAATGAAGAGATCTTTGGGAGTCGGTTACGCAGCGGTGGACAATCCAATCTTCTACAAACCCAATACTGCCATGTTGTTGGGAGATGCTAAGAAGACTTGTGATGCTCTGCAGGCCAAAGTCAGGGAATCATATCAAAGTTAAATACTGATTTATATTCTACTCATGATTGCAACTACAGCTTTGTCACAGAAGTTGTGGAAAACAAGAGTTAGAAGAGTCACTTACTGTCATAATGCAGCCAGCATTTGGAGTAGACTGCATTGACTCTTAGGAGATCTAGTTTGGTCAGACGGTGGGACTTCTATAAAAGACTTGGAGCATTAGCTCTTCAAACTAAATCTTCCACGAGCCAATGCATTAAAGAACAAAAATGTGCTTTTTAAGGTTAGAATTAAGCTGTTAGAAGCAGGAACCAGTAACTCACGGTCATCTTTAAATAGTTATTGGCTTCCTCCTCCTAACTATCTGTACTTCTCTCATGGAAATTCACTAGAAAATACTATGCCAGAATTATATTCTGTCAGCAAAGTTAATCTTTGGCCAATATAGACAAAACAACTATTTTTTTCATCAAACTATGAGTCAAAATTACAAACAAATGCAAGCAGATGCAGATAAATGCTTACATGATGTGAGATTCTAAACGTAATATTCTGTGAAATCACTGTAGGAAAATCAAACTGGTTTTCTTATGAGTTGTATGGATTCTCTGATCAGAAACATTTTAGGGAAGTTACTTTTAAAACATACTTCCACTTCCTTGTAGTGGCCGCTTACATTGTGTAAAACAAAACACAGGATTTCAGGGACCTACCAAGTGATCTTCAAACCTGACAAGGGAATGTACACTTACTTTCACTGCTTAACTGTTCTAAGCAGCTGCTAAATTCTCCATCTTTTCCAGCCGTTGCCTTTTTAAGTGAGTAAAAACAAGGTCCAGATCTGCACAGACAGAATATCTTGCATGCCAGATCTGTTCACAGAATTTGGACCACACTGTTTCAGTTTATGTTCACTTTGAACCGTATTTGCCAATTTCAGATGTAGTGATGCTTTCTTAATTAGCGTTTTTGCGATGCTGGAAAAGGCGCTTTTGAACATTTTTAAGATGCTGGAGTTTATTAGAATTTTTCTAAATAAACAAGCTATTGTTTGGACAGAAACATACCAAACTTAAAATCCAGTGTTTTCATAATTTGACTTCTGCCTAATGTAATTAAAAGCACTGTTAAATTCCCATAATAAGTTCAGCAAAGAATCAAATTAGGTTATGTCATGAGATCTCTGTTTTGTTTTTATTACGTTAAGTGTACTTGAGTGCAACTCAAATATTTGCCTAATAAAATGAATTTATCCTGTTTCTATAATGATGTAGCAACTGTCCATGGTGACAAAGGCTAAACAGAAATAGCTGTACTTGTGTTAGAAATTATTCATATCTGAGGAAGACAGACTATTGTGAAGTAAGTTTTGAGACTAATCCATTTTGACTGATAGAACAAACTTATTTTTATTACAATTACACCATGTATAGAGACCTCATAAAATATAGTATTTCTACTTAGCTACCTCTGTTTTTATGTGAAGATCACTTAAAACCCAGTCTTTGAACAGAATGCATTAAGAAATGTAACAATGTATCAAAGAAGCTACCATTTGCTTCAAATTGCTTGTATCTTTTTTGAAATAAAAATTATCATGTAAGCATTAATATGTTATACATTGCAGGAAAAGACTTGTAATTAAATTTTAATTTAAAACATCATGGCAGCTATATATGAGCAAAGCATATATGGCCTCTTGATTTCATTGTACTCAATTTTTCTTTTAGGCCTGCAAAAAATAGGAGGGAAATGGGAGAAGAGGAAACACAAGGAAGTAATCCTCTATCTCTGTATTTCCCAACAAAGCATAAAGGGGATTTGAAGGGATTTTAACATCCCAAACTGTTAATTTTTGCCTTGAAGAGGAAAGAGAAGAGGAAAGACAAGGAAGTAATCCTCTATCTCTCTATTTCACAACTAAACATAAAGGGGATTTGAAGGGATTTAACATCCCAAACTATTAATTTTTGTCTTGTCAAACTTGAAGTATCTAACTGCAATATGAAACAGGTCTCTGCTTATAAGTAGCTAATATAAGGCTTTTCTTAAAAAGTCAAAAAACACATAGTGGGGAGGGAACACAGGTTTTTTTTCCCTTTGTATTTGGAAAAAACCCAATACTGTTATGTTGGGTCAGAGGTACTGGTGTTATCTTCAGAACTGTGCTTTACCATGGAACACCAGGTAATTGTTGATGTGCTAATAAAAAATCGATTATTTTTCTTTACTGATCACTGTCTCTTTTCTCTCCTGTTGTGTTTTCTGAGGAGGTAAGTAGTCTGACATTCTTTCTGGGAGCTAGATCAAGATGCCAAGAACAAGGGATGTTGAGATTGAAGAATATAGTGAAAAGGAATCGTAGGGAAATACGCATTTTTCTTTTGTATTTTTTTTTTTAAATTTGAATGGTTTGTTAAAATATTATTTCTAGGGATGGCTGATGTCAGCTGACTGTGGCAACTTCACTGTGAGATTTTCTAGTAAATGAAGAGGGTTAGACAACTTATGAGAGTAGTTGCTCCCAATATATGTTGGCTTTTTGACTTAAAAAAAAATAAGAAACAGGAAATGGAAAAAACCCTCATCTCCAGCTGCTCATTATCACCCAGGCATTGCTTTCTGTAGCCTGCTTCAAACAGGCTGTGAAAATCTCTTCAGATCATATCCCACCAAAGCCATGCAGCAACAACAAAAGGAGAGGATAGAGGACACTAAACTCTGTTCAGCTAGTAGGACTTCTCCAGTTTGCGCTGTGTGTCTGTGGCCTTGGAATACCTTGGATCTTTGTTTTTAATACAATTTGTTGGTCAACTGAAGTTAGAGGAATTTCATTTGGAAGGATCCTCCAGAGAAATCTGGTCCATTCCCCTGCTGAAAAGGGATTGAGTTTGATCATGTTGCTTCAGTCTTTGATTTTAACCTCTCCTAGGTGATCTTTTGTTATTCCAGTGTTTGATTCTTGCCTTACGAACAATTTTTTTTAAATACCTAATTGCTATTTCCTTTGCTGCAGCTTGTGTGCATTACCTAGCCTAATTCTGTTACTGTGCCCCCTGTTTTCACGACTATGTCTTGTAAAATGGGAAGAATCTGCCCTTATCCTTTGAAGGCTGACAAACCTAGTTATTTCCTGTTTTTTCCTTTATATGTTGCATATGAATCATGGTTCTTAGTTTTGCTCCATTTGGTATGTCAGTGATTTCTTGTAGTGGACACAGTGGTCCAGACATCACGTACCCAGGTACCAGGTGCAGTGGAATCATCACTTCCCTTAACTGCTGGCTGTATGCTTACTGAAGCAGCCTAGTACTCAGTAGGTCTTTGTTGCAAAGTTCTGCTGCTGTTTCATGTTTCATGAAGGTCCAGTGGGGCCACGGTGTTTTCCAATAATCCCATGTTTGGGATTATTCCGTCCCGGAAAATGGACTTTGCATTTGCCTAGGAACTTAATGAGATTCTGGTCAACCTGTTTCTTAGTGCGCCGAGGTCCCTCTGGCAGTTGTACCCTCCAGGATATAATTTATTCCTGCAATTCACTAAAATCTGTCAGCTTCTTGTGACTGCTTTCCTTCCCATTGCCCAGATCAGTAATAAAGACATTAAAGCATGCTGACTTCTCTGCTGACCTCCTCATGAATTCTAGTGGTACTTCACCATTAGCTGGAGTTCATACTGCAATCACAGCTGCTTGAATCTGGTGGACCAGGTAGTTTTCCACTTAGTATTCCACTTCTGAGCACTGTGTCACTAATGTACCTGAATACTGTGGGAAACTTGTCAAAGGCCTTGCTGAAAATCAAGGTATGCAACATCCATTGCTCTTCAATGTCCACAGGGTCAGCCATCTCACTGTAAAAAGCAGTTGGGCTGGTCAGGCGTGGTTTACTGGTGGTATGATCATGTTACCTGTTTTGTCTTTCATGAGGTTCCCAGGGGAGCTAGCTATGTAACCTTCTCAAGGTCAGGCTTACGCTGCCTGGCCTGTTGTTTCCCTGTCCTCCTGCTTGTCCTTCTTGATCTGGAAGCTTGCTATTCAGATCAGAAATAAAATTCTAACTTTGTAAAAGCTGCTGTTTCTAGCAAATATCCTGTGCTTTCTGTCCTGATAAGTACAAATTTAACAGCACAAACTAAAAATTTGCTTGGTAACTTTTTGTGAGTATGGGAATTTCTGCTGGTTACAAAATGAGTCTGCTGTTATGTGACCTATTAACCTGTCAATCTGTTTTTCAAACTCTTACTTTAAGTCTGGCATTTTAGAAACCAGTCATAATCTTATGTGTCATACACAGCCTGCTATATAGATCCTTGTAGCAAGCATGTTATTCTAGTCCATTCAAACAGGAAAACTGGGGACTGAACCTAATTTTGTATTTTACTTTGAATTAAAAACTAGCTTTTGGAGTGAATCACATCTTTTTTTCCTTTTACTAAGTTTTGATTTCTGTTACAGAGCAGTTTTGGAACACACAAACTTGAATTCTTGTGAAACTAAACTAGAAGATACATTAGAGCCATCAACAAATGTTCATTCTATAGAACCCGATTTGGGATAGTCTATAGTAAACACCTTCAAACATACAGGAATGGATTTCATATCCTCAGCTTCGAGTTCCTTGTTTACCTGACTTGAGTCTGTTTGCCAAAATAATTGCTAATGTAGATCACCTTATCTCCAGAGCACAGGAGAATGAGAGGATGTAATTAACATTTTTCATCCTATGGCTTAATTATTTTTAATAAGTTACCTTGAATTTTAAGTTAAAAAAACCCACCCCAGACCAAAAAAGCTTTTTGTTCCACTATCACATGTATGCTTTTGCGTAAAGTTTCAGATTCTGCAGGAAAACTTTACATGAAGGAATTTGAATACTGGGAGATCTGGGCACTCTGTTCTATACCTAAGCAGTGCAGTTCAAATACTTGTAACACTTGCAAAGAGTGTTTGTACAACAATATCACTAGTGTGAGGTGGCTTAAAGAAACAACCACACAATAGTAATGACTTGCATAATCGAACTGCTCTGTAGCTTCCCAAAGGATATATTACACTAAATGGATTAGATTAACATGATACATGGTTCTTCCTGAGAGGAAGATATGTACTTATACTTTTTCATAAACGGGCTTAGTAATACTGGAAGCTTCAGGTTCCCAAAGGTGATAATTTCAAGCAGCAAAAGTAGTCCTTAACATTAATTTAAGGTGTTACTTAAGAAATTAAGGGACTTGCTTATAGCCCTTCTTCTAGTGTGAACAACATAATGACTTCTATGAAAAGAACTTTTTCTCCAGTTGTGAAGATAATGAGAAATGTTAGCTAATAAGAAGACAGAGAACAGAAAAAAGGGTTAGAAGAAATGTAACTCAACTATTCTCCTTTCTGTGTTTCACTTTTACCTGGAGGCAGATTTTCCCTGAGAATGAGAGGGATAGAGTTGCCCTTGTGTAACTTGGGGCCATTTCCTCTCATTTTATGACTTGTTACTTGGGAGAGGAGACCAACACCCACCTCACTACAGCCTACTTTCAGGTAGATGTAGACAGCAGTAGGGTCTCTCCTCAGCCTTATTTTCTCTGGACAGAACAGCTCCGGTTTCTTCAGCCGCTCCTTTTAAGACTTCTGATCCATACCCTTTGCCAGCTTCATTGCCCTTCTCTGCACATGCTCCAGCACTTCAGTGTCTTTGTAGTGAGGGGCCCAAAACTGAACATGAGTTGCGGCCTCACCAGTGCTGAGTACAGGGGCACTGTCACCTCCCCGGTCCTGCTGGCCACGCTGTGTCTGATACAGTCCAGGGTGCCCTTGGCTTCCTGCTGGCTCCTGTTCAGCTGGCTGTCAGCCAACACTCCCAGGACCTTTTCCTGCGGGCAGCTTTCCAGTCACTCTTCCTAATCCTGTACATTGCGTGGGGTTGTTTTAAACTCAAGTGAAGGACCTGATACTGAGCCTTGTTGAACCTCATCCAGCTGGTCTCTGGCCATTATTCCAGCCTGTTCAGATCCCTCTGTAGCACTTCTGTGCTCGTGCAGATCAACACTCTACCCAACTTGGTATTGTCTGCAAATTTACTGAGGGTGCCCTTGATCCCCTCATCTAGATAATTGATAAAGGTATTAAACAGCACTGACCCCAACACTGAGCTCTGGGAGGCACCACTTGTGACTGGCCACCAACTAAATTGAACTCCATTCACTGCCAAGTCTTTGGGCCCAGCCATCCAGCAAGTTTTACCTAGTGAGGAGTACACCTGTCTAAGCCATGATCAGCTGTTTTATCCAGGAGAATGCTAGGAGGAACCATGTCAAATGCTTTACTAAAGTCTAGGAGACGTCAAAAGCTTTACCGAAGTCTAGACAGACAACACTCACAGCCTTTCCCTTATCCACTAGGCAGATTACCTGTTCATAGAAGGAGATCCAGTTAGTCTAGCAGGATCTGCCTTTCATGAAGCCATGCTGTGTGGGCCTGGTCCCCTGGTTCTCCTGCTCAGGTCTGCTGAGCACTGGCTCATACTCATACTGAATGCATGCATAGGTAGTTTGTGTTCTTTTAATAACAGTTGATCAGTTTTGTTCTCCTCCATGTAATTCAAGGCTGAATTTACATCACTCTGAAACTTGGTTCTCCACAGTCTGATTTTCTGCGCAGCATATGTAAATTATAAGTTATTACCTGATTTTACTTATGTTTTACAGAAATGACCCTCTAAATTCTACATTGACGATTTTTAAATTCAGACCTCAACACTTGTTTGAACTGTGTAGTTTTTACTTCTGTTAAGCATTTTTGGTTATATAAGGAAATGAAAAGTAACTATTAAACTCTGTTTACCAACTACGGCTGTCTTTGGAATATTATGTGAACTAGAGTTACAAAATATATCTGTTACATATTTTGAAAATAGAGTCAAAATGTGACGAGACGTGGAAGAAATTGTACAGAGAAATTGTACAGAGAAATAAAGCAGTCATGTTGTAAAAATAAAATATTTATGCATAAGTATTGTTTTTAAAATGAGATTATACATGATACAGTTTTGTTAGATGTGCTGAATATGGCTTTTATGAACAGAGTGATTTTTTTATGGTTGTGCGTGAGACCCGGAGAAGGTCCTATGTGTCGCTTGATCTTCTTTTTCTGTCTCTTGTTGGCAAAACCCATAAATGTGGTTATTAACCAAACCTTTCACTATTAAAGGAAGGAAGCAACAAAAGAACTGGAGGACAAAAAGGCGGAAGGGGCTTCACACTCAGTAAGAATTGTTGTCTGAAAGAACCCTGAGGTTGAACTCTAGCACAGCATGAAATTAAGTTATTCTATTACATGGTCATTCTAACCCATAATTTAAAAAATCCCTAGCTAACAGCTAGTGAACATAAAAAGTTCAAGCAGATATTAAAGCTCTCTCATGCAGTAATAACTAGCAGTTGCCCATTCTCCCTATTAAAATATTACGCATGCAGGTAGGAAAACTCATTTGGTTTTCTGATTTTACATTCTCAGAAGCTCATTGTTGTTGTAGGCCATGGTACAATGAAAAATTTTCAAGTGTTTCATGGTGGATTTGTTTATGTGTGGACATAACACAGGAAGCTGACTCTTCTCTAATTTTTAGTCATGTCAACAGTCCTTATTTGTCATCAGCATTCTGCCCCCCAACATATCCATTGAATGTTAGCGTAGTGAACCATAGAATATGTGATGATCTTATTATATTTGAATTTTTATACCAGAGAAGTGTGATCAACGTAGTACTATGTGCTAAGTATTGCTATAATATTCATGTTACATTCCTGATGTAACATTGACTTCTTTTTTTAAACTTTCAGAGATATCATAAACCATACTTTCTATTTAATCAATTTGATCTGTGAATAGTGGCAAAGTTAGTCATCGAGCTGCTGAATTTTGACTGCAGACCTCAGAATCATTTTTTTTTCCTGCTCGGGGGTGGAACAAGAGGTACCAACCGGTTCCTTTTTTTGGTTTGTGTGAAATCATTATGGCATTTGATATTTAAATGCTGACTCTCACTGAGGGATGTAATTTCTGTTGCGCTCCAAGGTAGTCACTTATGCAGTTTTTGTGAAGTTGATTTTGCAAAACCATATAGTAGCCTTACCTTACTTTCCTGTATCTTTGACTCTGTTGCCAAGCTAGTAAGGAGAGACCGTTTCCCCTTTCTGCTGCGGACTGACCATTGTGATTAGACCTAAAGCATTACTGTAATGCTTTAGCACTTGTTTGCAAATATAAACCTGTTAATTTTTTTTTTACTGTGAGGGTGGTGAGGCGCTGGAACAGGTTGCTCAGAGGACCTGTGGATGTCCAGTCCCTGGAAGTGTTCAAGATCAGGACAGGCCTTTGAGCAATCTGATTTAGTGGAAGGTGTCCAGAGGGGCTGAATTTTTAAGGTGCTTTCCAACCCAAACTGTTCTAGGATTCTATGGTATGATTAGGATCTTTAAGATCCCTTCTAACCCAAATCATTCTATCATTAATTTTCCCTTTAAGATCTAACCCAAATCATTCTATCATTAATTTTCCCTTTAAGATAGCTGTAAATTCCTTACATGCATTGAAGATCTGAATAGAGTGAATATGGCCTGAATGGGAGATGATATGAATGACAAACTGTATTTACTTTGGCAACATACCCTCATTTATTACCTTGAAATTACTATATTCCTCATGTTATATGCATGTTGCAATTCCTCAGATTTATTAAAATGGCATTTATTAAAATGTTGAGCAAAATAGTGCTGGGAAGAAACTAAGGTGACAGTGAAGACCAATGTGTAGTTCAAAGAACTCTGTGACAAATGGTGTAACATTGAAGATAAAAAGGTTTGAGCTGGTTATCGTGTAGATATGTGCGGAGTTATTCACCCTGATGAACTGCAGTGTATTCCTCTGGATAAGCAGGAATCTGAAGTTTTATGTCCTTTTGTTTGATGACATGACAAATGAGAAAATTTTCAAGAGGGAGTGAATTTGACTTTTGTTAACAATCAATTCTCCTTCATTCTATTCAGGCACCAGCTATGTGGCTTTGGGCTGAATAGTTAAAGCTCAGTGTTTGAACAGATGTGATATCCTTCCATCTCAGAAAACATACAATGGCTTACAAATAGCAACTATTTCTAAAATAAAATAACTAATAGCCTTAGCAACACAGTGTTTCTGTGCATGCATTCTTCTCAAAATAATTGTCTTTAAATTGTCAGCTCTTAAAAACAAAAAGAAGAAAGCTGGATCTTTCACAAGCTGGGAACTGGAGCACATATAGTCTCCAGACTTCTCCTGTGTTGGTTCTAAGGATGGTATTCTACCGGTAGTTTTTCAATAAACCCATAGCAAAGTCTTCCATGACTAAGATAACTTCTCACTGCAAATAGCTATAAAAGCATTTTATCCTACTTGTCTCTTTATTTCAGAAATAAGTTACAGTACTTGCAAGATACATCTTTGAGAAGGTGCTTTGTTAGAATTATTCCCACAGGCAATATTTGTGTTTTTTTGTTTGGTTGTGGGGTTTTTTTTTCCCCTCTAAGAGTTATGTTGGTGAGGTGCAAAAGTCTGTATTTAAGCCTTAGTTTTCAACCCATATCTTTTTTATTTTATCTTCAAAACATACTGATTTGAATCTCAGCCAGGCTTACCCAATAATATATTATGTTAGGACAGGGAAGTAGCTCAGGTTTTGATCAATTTGACATTGAGTTTACCATACCTGAAGACTTATGTTCTTTGCAGGAAATACCGAAACATTCTGCTAGGGTTTAAATTCATTAATATTTTTCCATTTCCAAGCAGAGGTAGTATCAACTCCGTTTTGTCTATTCAGCTCAAAAAAATGCCTCACTCATGGCTTTTTCTTTTAAGAATAGTGGTAATTGGTTTCAGAATTACTCTGATGAAATTGCATTGTAAGTTTTATTAGGTTCATTTTGTTAACGAAGATTAGTTTCGGTGATTTTCTTAAATTTCTGAATTTTGTATTGGAGAAGGTGGCCATAGGCAATAAGAATGTGAACATGGAAGAAGATTACCATGGTGTGCAATTGTTAAATTGCGTTGGGCACAAAGATAATAAGAGAGGAGCAGAGATGAATAGGAGTTGGACATCTACAGCATCTCTTGTTTTTTTGGGGTTGAAAAGTTTATGGTTTGTGTATCAAGGTTTCATCAAAATAAAGACACAAGGAAATCCTTCATCCAGCCTGCATCCGATGCTGTATCCATAGTTTTCAGTGCACCTAGTAGGAGTTATTAGATTTATGTCAGTATTCAGAAGCTGTCAAAACAGAGGCATTTAAGAAATGTTAATGTTGATATTTTTAGCTTTGAAATATGAAAGTCATGTTTTCTCATTAAAGTATAGATAAAACAAACCAATCATCCCCTTACAGTATTGTATTTCTAGTGTAGAAAATATTTTTTTGAGCTGAAAATAAGGGATGGTTGAAAAGAAAGCTCCTTAGAGAACCCTGAAGAACAATATGAAGCAGACCTGTGTGTCCCATGGAAGGTTTGATACTCTGAGAAGCAGAGCTCCATTTGCCTCATGACTGCCCTGTGTTGGTAATAAATTTACTTTACAGGAGGAGTTAGGATCATAGTGACCTCGAGCAAGATATATATGTTCAGGATGTGGAATATGAGTTGCCCCAAAATAAGGATATTTTTTAAGGCTTGTATTTTGCCATCTGTTATTAGTCTTGCAGGAACAAATACTGCCAAGGCCTGAACAGTGAGAGTAAAGCTCTGTGTATATATATGTGTTGGGATATATAATTACAAGTTGTGAAATCGTAGGTTTACTTAGCTTGACAACCATATTTTGCTTGGCCGTCTAAGACATTTAAGTACACTGCTGCCTGGTTGCACATTTAGAGATTTTCTGAAAGCTAATTCAAGAAATGTCAAATTTAGCTCTCCTTGACTTAGCTTGTGTTCCCATTACCACTGAGAAAATCCTTGTGCAAATGTGTAATGGAGCAGCTATGACATAGTCTTCTGAAAAAGACCTTTCCTTCTTGGGTAGTCAGTTGTTGCTATTGTTTGATGGTCTTTTGTTGTCATAACAGACTAGGAATGAAAAGGAGAGTTGACATCTTTTATTAGGTAGCTGATGTAGCTGGGAAAAGAATAGACACATTTTTTAGACCTCATTGTCTTCTCCTAGTTAGAAATGACCTTGTACTTGGTTTTGATGAGTGCATTAGCATGAAAGCTAGTCTGGTTCTTTTCCCAGCTCTATTGTTTGGTCTTTAAACACTTGTTTTCTGTGGTATGTCAGGCAAACCTGTACCTTCTAACATTTCTTATTGATATAGGATGTAAAATTAAATATTAGTGTGATATTAAGAAATCTGGTCTGCTTTCTGGCATTTACTCCTAAATGACTTTGCCCGTTTTTCCTTAGCAGCAATGTTTGTTAACCTTTTCAATTTAAATCCCAAAATCTTGAAAATGCTTAGATAATAGTTTAAAATAGAATGTACATAACGAAATCATGAAGTGTCTTACTGTAAGTAAGACACAGCAAATAAAGGAAGGTGTGCACACATGGTGAATAGGTATAGAGGGTATTTCAAGGTCAAAAAAAGGGCAAAGTTTTAAAAATATTATATTGTGATTTGTAGCATTTGATGTCTTTCAGACCAGAGTACTTGACTTGAATATCTTATTAAATACTTCTTTAAAATTGATTATTATACTTCAGTTTGTTATAGAATTACACAGTTCGTAGCATTCTTTTATTAGCTAACTAAATTCCAGTCTGTATGTTGCTCATTGATAATAAAATAAAGTAAAATAAATACTGCCTGCTCTCTCAAAGCTGTTTGGTGATCATGCATTTGGTATTCCTTCTAGTGGTTTTCATGACACAAATGAAAGTGTCTGCCTTTAGATGGGATCTGAGCTTCTCATATGTGCTGTGTCTTTTTTCAGTGAGTTCTGGTGTTAATGGTAAGAATAACAGCAAGATCTGGTAAGTCCCCTGTACTGTAACTAAACCTTATACTGGAGGCTATTGTGGGAGATACCCCTTTTTCTTAGGGTCATTCTGGAGTGTCCAGGTTGGAGTCCTGTCCAGCCTCATCTTCCCTGGTGTATAAACTCTGCCTGTGTGACGTTATTGTGAGAAGTGTTCAGTAAAAACAGATTAAGGAGATGATTTCCTAGTTTTTTATGTAACACTATCTATGCCGAGCCAGTTAGTATGGAAATGCTCGATTTTTGAGCTCATAAAAATGGAGTTGAATGTAGTTTACAAGTATGAAAGTACCTTCGGATATCAGATATTTGTAACAGTATTAACCAGGCAAAATGTCTAATGCTGCTTCTGTGTTCCCTTTCCAAGTCATAGCAGAGACTTACTGGTATTTTTCAGAAACAATTTCTGAATATCCATACTGTTACTATGTGCTTTTTGAGAATATTCTATTCAGCACTTTGAGATTTTATGTACATCACAGAGAGGTTGCAAATTTCATTGGAATATCTTTAGGAAATCAGTTTTCATTTTAGTCTTTTGAAGATTAAAACCAACTGCAACAGAAATGGCTTTGTGGTCAAATGCCACTGCAAACCTGAAGGTCAAAATCCTCATTAAATGTGATCTGAGCTTCCTGTCTGCCTCCCTAATCCTTGTGTCATTCTCTCATGATTTTTTTTTTTAGTGAGACTCCTCAAGAAGTTCTCCTTAGAAGGAAACCTGGTTGACTTGTTATGGGCATTGGAGCAAATAGGAAGCAGAAGGAGGGAGGGAGAAAGATGTGGATGCTTGAGAGTTGAATGGTAATTGACTCTAACAGCCACTGGATGTCACTTGTTCCACATAAATCTATGTAACAAGTTAATAGTCTGGCTTCAGAAAAAATGGGTTGCCTGTCTGTTGTGAACATGGAAATTGTGCCTAGGTTAGCCTGGGCAACAGAATTTTCCTTCCTCTGACTTATGCTTCTTCATCTGAAAATCAAGAGAGGTTAATTCGAACTGGCATCTTGTTACCTCAGAGAACAAGATGCTTGTAGGGGACTTTTGCCTCTGTTACCCTATAATCCTTCTTAAGTGGAGTTCAGATGTTGGCTTTTCCTATAACGTTTCTGCCACTAGCGTTCTGTCCTCCATCACTCCTGTTTCATTAGCACTGACTTGCACTGTTTGACTTAACAGAAATGTGGATTTCACAACGGTGCTTTTGATCTTCTGTGCATTGGTAGGGTTGTCTTAAAGACAAAAATGTAGGCATAGAGAAAGATGCATCAAAGGCAGAGAGAGAGAGCGAAAGAGAGAGAAAAGACAGACAGGAGCAAACCCCTAGAAAACACTCTCTTCTTGAGGTAGAGACCATTTACTGTAGAATATCTACCTAAGGGAATTCACATCCTGAATAAAACATATGGGCAACGTCAACACCTGTCAAATTCTAACTGTCCTTCTGTGTACTGACATATGTAGTATGACACTTGATCTGGTCACGTGTTGTGCAAATGGAATTGTACCTATGTGTATAGCCTGCCTGTTATAGAAGTCCTAACAGCAGCATCTGACAACATTATCGAAAGGCTGGGATAAAAGGTTTAAGAGTCTTCTCTTGACTAAGCCACCAAGAACTAAGGTAAGTCTTTTTCACCTATAAGCCAATGCATGTGCAGGCAATCCCCAACCAGAGCACGCTATCCCATTACTTCTTTTCTGTTCCTGGCTAAATTTTAATCTTTCTAGTAAGCATGTAAAATAGTAAAACATAATGTTCTAAATATATTCACCAAATATAATATAAAAATAAAGTACATAAAATACATAATATAAGCACTATATATATAATTAACCCATAATTAATGAGTTACGGTAAGGGCCATCTTTATGATTTTAATAATACAGACCTTCTGTACTGTTAGAACATTCTATTCTACTGAAATGCTTCCAGTTTAGGTGCCAGGTCTTAGTATTTTGCTGGTATTTGGCATGTAGAATGATATATTGTCCTTACTGAAGTGAGATCTACTTCTTCTGATGTCTTCAGTTTGAGCAGGTTTTTTCCATGTGAAGTGAGTTTTTCTGACGTGCTGTGAAATTCTTGCAAAAAAAAAAATCCCTAAACCAAACAGAACTGTCCCTTGTCACCTCGGAAACAACATTTAAAAAATTGTCCAGTGCAAAATCTGTTCTGATATTTATTTCTAACCAAAACTTTTTGTTCAAAATGAAAATACATGTTGTTGTATCTTACAAAATTCTATGCATATAACTTTGAAGAAATTCAAGCACGGATCCACAGTTTTCTCCTGCTTGTCATTCCTCTTGAAATTATGACATAAACACTTAAGTGATAGTGTCTTTGCAGTATAAGTTACTACATTTTTATATGTTTGTAAATTTTTAATATATTTCACCTATTCGTGATAAATCGCTATCTTGAAGGTTTATTTAGTGCTCCAGAAAAGTTCTTGGTTTTTACAATAATACATGGTTAGTGTGTTTAAAACTGAAATTGCCTTTCTTTCCCTTCTAGTTGTGTTTTTGTCATTAGCTATCATTTGCTATCAAAACTTAAGAGTCAGTCTAGAGCAGGGTTTCAGTTGGCTTCTGGTTAGCAACTCTACAGGCTTTTTTGTTAAAGGAAGTTTTCTTTCCAAGGTCCTTTTAGTCAGTACATATGTTTTCGTTTCTGGGTTTTGATCACATCTTTTTTATAGAAGTTTTGTCTGTTCAGTTCTGTTGTATCTTAAAACTCTACAGTGAATTTTTCAGTTGCAGATTTGCATTACTTAAGAGTGTTAATTTCCAAACAGCAGAGGCTGTCTCTGATCATTATAAAACCCTATTAGATACCAATGGAGACAACAGAGCTTGTTTTCTCTTACTTACATACAATTCAAGCACTGTATAATACAAACCCTTGAAAGTTTTGTATTATACAGGTAAATACAGCGGTAAAATTTGGTACCTGATGCTCGAAAGGACTGTGCTATGGGTTACAAGAGCTGAAGCAGTTTGTCAGCTGCTTTCCGGTGCTGGATATTTCAATTAAAAATATGACTGGTGCTTTTGTAATCGCACATATGTAGGAGTGGAAAAATGAAAATAAATAAAAAATCCGTCTTTAACTTATTGTTGTGCACCTCAACAAAATGTTCCCAAAGGAATTCAGATAAGGAAGGAGGCAGATGTTTCTGCCATGGCTGTTCATTGAAGTAAGCTTTGGTGTGCCAGGTGTCCATTACAGTTTTCCAAAGAAGACGTATTCTCAGTTCATCACTTTGTACTACGATTCCACTAGTATTTGACTGGTTTCACATTTAAGGAGGAGGGCAAAGGACTACTGCAGGTAGGCAGTGGCATGTATTGTGGCTTCACATTCTGTTTCCCCAGTTGCCTTCTGTCCTCTGAGCAGTGTGGATTCCACCATAAGCAAACCACTCAAAGTAGTGGGGTTTTTTTGTTGTTGGGATTTTTTTATTTTTAGTACTTTCTATTTCGCATGATGAGGAATTCCAAGACGAAGAACAAAGAGACAAAGAGGAGGTATCAGGGTTAGTCTGTTGTCATTTCCACCTCTTCCTGAGGGAGACCTTGCTTGGTGTTTCTATTAATTTATTTGTCTAGAAGCCCTATGAATCTTTGTTTTGGGGAATTATCTGGTTCTAAATTACAGATGAGTAGGCACAAACAGATTAATCTTAGACTGCTTGCTTAGCTTGAATTGTATCTACTTCAAAGAGAGCTCTTCCTCAAATTTCATACAATATTGCCTATGTCCGAAATATAAGATTAAAAACTTAGGTCAAAGAAACATTTGCTAGCTTTAAATCCAGAATATATGAAGTCACAAAGAGTGGTATGCAGCAGAAAGCCATACGTATAATGGAACCAAAAGAAGAGAAGATTCTTAGGGCAGTAGTATATTAATTATACAACAGCCCAGTGCTGTAAATTTTACTGCAGTCATGTTGCAGGCACTGGAAGTGATGAAATGAAACAGTACCTACTAGAGTTCCTTTTCATGCAGACTTTTCAAACAAGTTGAGACAGAATGAGTAATGCATGTATTAGTGTTCTGCAGGGTGATATATTCATTAATTCTTTTAAAATATATGGTGGATCTACTTGTGAATCATGAGAAAAGGCTAAGTAGTTTCAACCTGCTAAGTGTAAAATCTATATAAAAATGGTAGAAAAACTAATGTAGGCTTAGTTTTCTTTATTCTTTTGAAAACTTTTGTGCCTGTGTACTTTAAGTTTCTAGTAGGCTGTAAATGAAAACCTTTTTTTCCCTTTCTTGTACAGCAAATAATGAAACAGTCCTGTCACTGACAACTCACAAAATAAGTAGAGAGAAAAAAATCTTGGTAAAACAGTATAGGTAGAAGTTGTTTTGTCCGGAGAAAATAGACAAAAACATGTGACTTTTTTTCTGAGTTCTGGCAAGCAGCAAAATGACTTGTGGTGTAACAGGGAGTACATTTATGCTCCATGCTAACACCCTGGAGAGCCCTGGGTTGCATGTCCTGGTAGTTTCACTATTGAACTGGAAAAAAATATCTTTATCTGGAGTCTAAGCATCTGCTGTCTGTGCCTTAAAATTATCCAGACTGGCAAGATCACCATAACTTAGTGTCAAAGGGTAACTTCTTGCCTCAGCTGAGCAGAGTTCTCTTCTCCCCACTCTTCTCCCTTCAGTGAGGCAGATTTTGGCGTCAACTCTGTGACACTTGTACGATGACCCCTTTCCAGAAGAAAATATTTATGATTCTGGGCTCCCAGCTAAGCACTTCAGCCTGGCATTAACATACGATGTTAAGATGCCCAAAATGCCGCTGCATACAAATAGTCCATGGCTGAACAGCACGTAATGCTAGATTTGCATAGTGCATCTGCAGAAGCACAGACATCCTGTGGTTTGAGCTCAAGAGGAATTTCTGTCCAGATAACTGCTATGGTTTGGAGGGGTTTCATTCCTCCCCAGGTCAGCCAATAGGGAAGGACCCGTTTGCACGCAATTTGCAAAAGGCAGGCATTCCTTCTCATACAAATGCGTAATAGACACTCAAACTAATAGATTTAATAGGCAAAGCCATATGTAGTGTTTTCTGTAATTAGAAAATATTTATATGACTAATCTCTTAGGGAAATGGGGAACAACTATCAATTTTCCCACACAACGAACTCTAGAATTTGACCTCAATAGTAGAATTACCTTTGCCAGCAGATTTCTTTTCATGAGCAATACTCTTTGGTTTGACATTTGAAACTTGTGCCGAAACCACTGAGGTCAAAAGGTAGAATTAAAAATCTCCTTTTATTTTTTTTTTAAAGGAACAGGTATATGTCTCTGTGCAGAAGGGATGGAGATGGAGTCTTTTGGCCTTTCAAAAGGTTACTTATTCACTTAAAGTTTCACAGAAGAAAAAAGTTATTTACACATATTTGGGCAAATATGTTCTGTTTATCTGCCAAGACAATTCTTGCATCATAGTAATTCCTTTTGAAGAAACAAATGTCCCCTTTCACATAGCAGCTATGCACAGTTTATATGAATTTTTCCAGGGCTGCACTTTAGAAAAACTGCAGTAACACTTAAATGTTTTTCTTTTCTCTCATGTGTAAGTTGTGATCTTTTTATCATGGCCCTGTGCTTCTACAAGCCAAAGCACCAGTAGGTGATAACCTGAAGGTGTTATGAGATCTCTGCTGAACAGGAGCGCTGTAAGTTTTGTCAGAGCAAATAAAGTTTGAACACATCTGTCTTAGAAGGGCAGACCGGAACATGATTTAGGAGCTCAAGCTTGGTGTGAAACTGGGACTGTCTGATTCATGAAACACGTCTAGCCTTGACTGTTTCCCTTCGAGTCCCCATCTAACAATGTTGAGAGGCTTGTTATGCTGAAGGCAAGTCACTTGACATTTGTGGTGCCAAGAATTCTGTTACTGCCTATCAACAAATTCTTAAAATAAAATTTTCTTTGAAGCCTACCTCCTTAGATGTAAAACACCCCCAAACAACAGCTTCTCCTGAACAGAGATTATAATGCCATTTCAGTAGATTCCTTTAGCTTGGTGGCATACCCAGGAGTTACTAGGAAGTTGTGGAGGTAGACACAGATTTAGAGAGCATCCTTCGCCCTAACAGCTGAAGGTGTTGCTAATTGTCTCACAGAGCCTCATCTAGACTCTTTCTCCTATTGTCCCTTGTTTAGAGATGTAGAACTGGCAACAGGGAACAAAATTCAAAAAACAAGCCACAAGCCAAACAACCCCATTTAGCTGCTATCTAAACTAAAAGTTTCTAACCTTCTAAGAGACTCCATTTTTGGAGTCTCAGATAAAACTCTGAGTTTACATATTTTTTTTAATCAAGGTGAAAATCAGTACTTATCTCCTAAGGACGGTCTTGAGCATGGGCTGAGCGATGCCTGGTTTCTCAAGGATGTCAGGCCATTGGGAATTCTCCCAGGAATTAACCCCTGGGGCCTAGTGAAAATCCTGGATTCCTCTGGTGTTATAGTTTCGGCTTGGTTTGGTTTTTTTTTTCCCCTCCTCTTTCAGAGAATTTTTTCTTCCTTTGCTGGCAGTGGGGGGGGCAGGGGCCATTTCCGGGCAGACCGGGGCAGAGGTTGTGTCCCGTTTGCCCGGACATTTCCTTTCACTGGCTACTTCTCGGTCTCCACCTCTTTCTCCATCTTGCTGCCTAGAGAATAGTCGCGCTTTGCTACCTCTGCTTGCGTTGCTGTATTCTCTATCTCTCGATCTTTATTTCCTTTCCCTCTGTGTGTGTGTGAGTGCGAGTGTGACCGATAACCATCTGGATCGGCGCTGAGGACGAGGCTGCCCGGAGCGGAGCTGCGGCCTGGGAGAAGCTGTGCGCCCCGCGCCAGGGCTGCCCGGAGCGGAGCTGCGGCCTGGGAGAAGCTGTGCGCCCCGCGCCAGGGCTGCCCGGAGCGGAGCTGCGGCCTGGGAGAAGCTGTGCGCCCCGCGCCAGGGCTGCCCGGAGCGGAGCTGCAGCTTAAAGTGACGGCACCACCAGAGCTCGGGTACGGGACTCGATCCGTATTAACAACTTAATCGCACTTGTTGTTGACTTTGTTCTGTTCTGTGCACACATACACTTAGAGCAAAGAACTGTTACCTGTTCTGCACAATCTCACAATCTCTGATTAAAATCACTGAGCATACTTTGGTTGGTTTGGTTGGTTTTTTTCATCCAAACTAAGACATCTGGAAATACAGTTATACAGATGCTATTTTTTTTCTTCAAAACCTAATCAACAAATAGCGAACAGTATAATCTGCTGCTCAGAGCGCAAACTCTGGAAGTAAAAGCGGTAAGCCATGAGGAGACATCTACCTCCTTAGGGAACTAAGACATGTCTTCGAGGAGTTCCCCATAACATCTTGTACTTTTTTTCTGGTTTTTAATGATCTTGACTCTTTAACAGTAATGGGCACAGAATTTTAGAAGAAAGGTGAACAAGTCTGAGTTGAGAAGGGGGAATTGGGTCCTCTCCTATGGTGAATGCAATGCTGTAATCGCATGTATTTCTTCCTCTGGCCATGTCTGGAGATACCCCAAACTGGTTCTGCACAAACAGTCACGTATAAGGCAAATCCTGAGAAAGGGTAAATCCTTTCAAGGGACTAGACTAGAGAAAAAACAGTCAGAAAATTGGACTTAAACTTTTTAAGTACTTTCTACCCATACAGGTGCCTATTAGTATGAATCCATCCAAAGGTAGGCTAGATTTAGTGCACTAAAAATCTTCCTTGAAGATCTAAGCTGTAACTGTTTGCCCAAGGTAGCTCATCGTGTCTTGCAGCTGACAGGTCTTCCTTACGGTATACCCTCCATGGACGCCTTGTGCTAGGACCCTGTAGTTCTGCAGCCATTCTTCTTTAATACCTTCCTGTGCAGAGCTCCAAGCAGGAGGTTTGTTTATCTCTGCTGGTTGCCTAAAGGACCAACATTCATTTCCTCCCAGAGGAACAGAGCTTTCCTGCCAATTTGGGTGGTTGCAGTGGGTGCTGAAGGCAGTTTCTGATGCTACAGCACATGACCAAGGGAAGAACCTCAGGCTTCCTCTAATACCCATCCTTTTGGGGGGACGGAGTGCTCTGACCATGGTGAGTGGTCACAATAAAGTTGTTATTGATGCACTAACATCCCACAGGTGCGTGACCTCTACAAAGAATTCTCAATAAAACCCATGAAGCATTTTCTTTTAATTCATAACTACTCAGATATTCCCAATTGCAAATCTTGAAAATACTTTGCATATCTCTGGGATTATGTATTATTTGCTATGAGTCACTCATGCCTTGGAGGTTAGCCGTTACTGATTTGCTTTTACTCTTGATAGTGGCTTATGTTATTGAAAAACTGTTTTTCTTCTTGCTACCAATTTTCTCTTCTATTGAAACTGATGTATCATGTCATTCACAGAAGACTTGAGACATTATTTATGTGACATATAAGATGTTGACTGAAAACCTTTATAGGATTTAGTGAGTAATACTAGCTCAATAAGTTGTGTTTTTTAAACATTTTATTTCGAATTTTTAACTTTCTTTTTTTCTCCTATATTTTAAAAGTAAGTTAAAAATAAACAGAAATTAAGTGGGCAACACAGGTTTCATACAATAAGTTTGAATTGAGATGTTTCTTGTAATAAATATTTGTCATTTTATAAACATATTACCCATTTTTGGGGGGAGAAGAATTTGATCAGTATTTCCTTTAGTTTAATACTCTTGATGTATTTGTTATGACTGCTTATTGGAAAAGTAGATAGACTTTTGGGTTGTGGAAATGTAAGGTTTGTTATTGTTTTCATTACCAATTGTGAAGTAAGTATTAGGACAAAGTCATGTATTTTCTTCTAAAGGGGTATTGTTTACCAGGTTGTAAGTGCTGGAATAGAAACTATTGTCTTTATCATGTGTGATTAATAAAATATAAAGCATTAAAAATGAACATTGCTAAAATATTTTAATGGTTTGTTCCTTAAATTTTTCTTTGCCTAGACAGTGAGATCAGGCCAATGTGTTAGACTTGTAAAAAATCAATTTGTTTTCACTTTTTTTGTTCCTATAGAGTTAGACATTTCTTAGAAATGAAACAACATTAGGAGCCTCTTAAAATGTGAACTGCTAATTTTGCTGAGGCAGTTTAAAATAATCTTAAGTTTTATTTTAACTTTACATTTTTGTTTAAGAAGTCTATATTAAATCCAGATTATGCCTAAGTTATCCTGACACGGTGCCTTTAAGAAAATGTCAGCAAATAATAAGCACTCTAGATACACTTTAAATTTTATTATTATAAAGGGGTTTTGGGGGGGACAGGGAGGCAGGAGAGACGTTGGAAAATTCAGAGCAAAGGGGAACAAAACCTAAGAAATTCTTGGGTACTGTCCAATTCCTGAGCTAAGCCATGAACTCCATATTTGGCTTGAAATAAGGAGTTTTCTCCTCAACAGATGTCCCCAGAGTCAATATAAACTTTTCTAAAATATTTAGTTATCAGCAGAGAGATACTACAGGAGACACTAAAACAAACTGTTGTGAAGCCCTGGCCATTCATAGACTGCACTGTGCATTGCATAATGGTGCAGCTATTCCCCTGCATGTTTTCAGTGTTACGGCAAGTTATATAATGAGAGGGCTTCCAAGGCACCCAAGTAGTTCTTTCGGGAGGAATGACACAGAGATCAATAAAACTGTTTGTAAGAAAGGAATGCAGATCAAGGCATCATGACAGACGCTGAATCACCTTTCCTTTATTCCTTAGGAGATGTTTAACAAGAATATGGTGTTCACCTCTTTGCCTGTCTTTGTACTTTTTGAAGACTTACTGCTCTGATAAATTGTGATTTTTGGAAATGATACTTCCTGACAATGGAAGAAAGCTGAAAATCCTTTAAAACCTACTGGAACATTAGAAATAAAAGTAAATTTTTAAGATTTAACCATTTTGAATGAACTGTGTATTCAATAAAATTCTTGAAACGCTACTTAAAATGAATCCTTAAGAAACACGTTAGTTTTCTCCCATCATTCATAAGTCACCTTAAAAGTGGGATAAAAAGCTCTTCGTTAGATATTGCTTGACTCCTCAGCTGCTGATCTGAAATCCTGTGCTGTGTATGCAACTGAATAATGAACTGAGACTGCGATTACCTACTCTTGGTTGTATATCTTTACTGCTACAAAAGCAGCAAATAAAGAATGTCAGATAGATATGAACCAGAACTGGCTGGAATAAGGGAGCTGCAGAGCTGTATCTTCTCTTATGGAACGTACTGCAGTCTGCAAAGAACCCTGTGTATTTTATTATCATCACGGATGATGACTGTTGTTGAAGTCCTAAGTATTGACATAGAAGGCTTGGATGTAACTTCTGTAAAGTGCTACTGAAGTACATCACAGGTCAGAATGCTTTTTGCAGGATTTATCCTTTGAAGGGTAGTTAAAAAGAATGTAATAAAATGGGTTTATATGATACTGAAATGCAGCAATTGGCAAGAGTTTTCTTGCAACTAAACCTAAAGAAAAAAACACAACCTGTCTTGGGGTTGAATGTGGTACAACACCAAGAGGTTGAAACTAAAGTATTTAGCTCATTGGCTTTAAATTAAGATTGTTGATAATGAACTGCATCATTGATATTTGGTTATTGTCTGTTCCAAATTTTAAGCTTATTCAGATAGAGTAAAACTAGGTAACTATTTATACTGTTGCTAGAGGGAACATAGCACTAAAAATAAGCTTAGCATTTACTCAACTTAGGAAACCAGGGAAGGTATTGAAGTAGAGAATGGTAAGAGAAAGGTGAGGGTACTGAAGGGAGAAAAGGCAAAATAAGTAAACATATGTAATATGTAAGAGTGCAAATAACTGTGGGTTCTGAAAAGGTGAGGAGTTTTCTTGTATTGTCCACGACATTTGGGGACTGAGTAGTTCAAAATGACAACTAAACTGTATATTTTTTAAACTGAGACAAGAATTTGTGTTAGATTTCTCTACAAAATTACTGTCTTCTTCAGCAGATATGTCATTACAAATGAAAGACTGTGTGATCCTAGATTATACCAACATTTAAGAAATAATTACTTACATAAATTTGGTTATATGGTTTGAGCTGTGGTAACTTTTTAAAGAAAACAAACCGTTCTCTAGGGACAGTCAGTCTCACAGTTTTATCTGAAGCTGTGCCACTGGTTGAGACTGCTAGAATGTGCGGACTGGATACTCATCTCTTTCCAGCAGCCAACTGGCATATTCTTCCCACAGACTAGTAGAGAGTCCACATGAATGTTACAAGTATTTAATTAAATCTCCTTTGAACATCATCTAATTTATTGTGTAGGTAGAGTGTCAAATGTTGGAGGGATAAAGAGAAATTTTTTACAGGAGGCAGGAATAAAAGGCATCAACACACAAGAGGCCAAACAATCTGATTGAAGCAAAGGTGAGCAAACACAGTGCTCCTCTTTGTGCTTTTACCTGTAGATTGCCTCAACTGTCCTAGGCTGGTGAGCCATCCAGGTTTAGGATGGATGTAAAACTGAAATGCATGCTTGTGCCGCTGATGAAAACCCTTCTAGAAATCAGAAAACTCAAGTTAGAAAGCTTTAAGTTCATACACTTGCCTCTCTGATGTTACAATCTTAAATGAAGACCATTCTCTTTTTGAATGCATGTTCTTTCAGTAAAGCTCTGACGCTTTCTGCATCTTCTTGCAAGATCTGGTTCCCTCTAAGAATCTATGTAGCATGAGGATATCCAATATTTTGACTAAAGGCTCCATGGGGAGTATGTTGACTTCAAGTTTTATTTTACATAATGCAAAATCAGTAGTTGACACTTGACAAATAATAACAAATGCTAATTTGAATGTTAAAACCCAAGTGTGGAGGTCTGTTCTAAGAAGTTCTGAGGCCAGCTTTTAGATTTGATTATATTACTTTATGTAACATTTATCTTTTGTGTACAAAGTTTAAGTTTAACAATGCGCTGTTTTCAAGTTTCAGACAATTACCAATTAGATTATTTATGGAACCTCTGTGACAAAAGCAGTTGTTTGAAGCTGTCAGTCTACAATGTCCAGCAAATCACATCTTATTTCTATGAATTTTACTGAACATAATCATACAAATAAAAAATAACTCATAGCTCACAAATTTTGATAATTCATATCTGCTGAAATATTGGATTTTATAAAAATACTCAGTAGATGGTATACTTAGCACTTAGGCACAAACCGTACTCTATATAAAAGGTTTATAAGTTTTAATGTCATAAATTTTATGATGCCTATAACCTTTCATTTCTATGAATGTGAAAACTTGAAGTTTAAAATTGTTTGCTGCTAGAAACAAAACAATCTGGAAGGAATTTTGCTTCAGACTCAGACAAAGACTTTATAGGATGGTTAGGGGGATATTATTATTTCACTCTGAGGGAGACAGTATGCATCCATAAGCATCAAGGTTTTAAGTAGATCTGGTTTACTTCATTTGATTCAAGATTGTACTAGATGGTTTTAGCTATATAAGTAAAATGTAAAAAAAAGATTAGTAAAACTGCTCGCACAACTCCTGGTTGTGGCTCAAGCTAGCTGGTATATTCCCAAAGGAGACTTGGCTGTGATATCATCCAGAGGCCATTCCCAAGAGCTGCTTTGGATGCTGCTACCCTGCTTTTGTGTGTGGACAGGGAAGGGGAGATGTGGTGTACTCTGTAAACAGCTTGTTGGCCTTAGGGCCAGAAAACAATCCCAAGTCAGTTGTGAATATAAACAACGCATCTAGCAAGGCTGTACTGACAACTTCCCCTTATCAAGGAAATCTTCTATGGGTGAGATCAATTTATCAATACCTTCTGGAAAAGCATGGAATGGGAAGTTTCATTATGCCTCAGAAAAAAACGTGCACAATGCTTTAGCAGAGAGATGTGTTCAATAGAGACCTGCTCCTTAGCAGCCTGTCTTCTCCTTGCTCTGCCCAAAGCCTCTGCTCTGAGAAACTGTGATGTATCTTATCCTTACTCTTCTGGGCCTTATTCCACCACTGATGTGAGTTGGAGTTGTTTCTCTGCAGACTGGGGAGACTCAACTTACCGCAGCACACTACCCTGCAGAATACCCCCCTTAAGCAGAAGTGGACAGACAGCTCCATTTATCTCTCCAGCAGACAACCTGTCTTTTTAGTAGCACGTCCTAGCGAAAAACATGGTTTCTCACTTACTTTTCATCCCTTTCAGAAGAAAGGGGGAAACTCCATTCCTCAAATCCTATGACAGGAGTACTGTAGTCAGAAAAATGAATTCTAACTATGAACTTAGACCACAAAATATTTAAGGTGAATTCTAAGATTCTTTCTTGTGGGTTTGATCTCATATTAGTGTGTGCTAAAATCAGTTCCTGTAACACAGTCTACTTATGAATTCAGCCTCCCAGATGTGGGTCCCCAGGGCACCGATAATTTGAGTTAATATATTTGGCATCCAGTACGTCCGTCTGAAATTCATAATCTCTAGGACTAAGACCTGAAAAAAACATTTGGAAACAACTGACAAGGCATTTTCTTGGCGTTACTTTTTCTGGGATTAACCTGAAGACATTTGTTTTCTCGCAGACCTTAGTTCTAAGTGTTCTGCAATTACGTCTCTAGTCCAAACCTTCTTGTGAAGAAACTAATATCACTTGACTAGACATGAAAATGGGCACTGTCTGTGGCCCGTACCATCTTCTTTTTGTATCTTGCCAGATCTGACACATTAAGTAGGGTAGGATGTATTGGGAAACTTCTGAGGAAGTTGAACTTGTGGTCAATCCACAAGCCAATTTTGTCACAGCTTTCCAGGCCTTGCACTCACTTTTCCATGTGAAATCGTGTTTCCCAGTATCAGTGAGGGAGTGCTGGCCACATGCCCAAGTTCAGCTGCCAGGCTTGTGGGGCGCTCAGTGGTGCAGCAGAATGCTTTGGGAACAGTAGCCTTGTCCTTAACACAGCATGGTATGGTAGACAGTGTGTAAGTTGGTCGTAAGGCTCTTATTCAGTGGATCCCCAGATTATGTGGCCTGGGGCTGTCCTAAGCCATTGCCTGATGGTGCTGATCTGTGTCTCTGGGCCATGTACGCTCTGCTTCCTGTAACCTGCAGAGGGGATCTCAGTCAGGGAGTGCAAGTGTGTTCATCACACGCTTGCTTGCACTCTTATGAGCTGCAAATACAGCTTTACGGGACTTCAGGGACGCTTTTTGGCATAGAAGGTATGTGTGATCATGTGTTCCCACTGGGTCTAGAGTTCGGTATCTTTCCAAATCCGTTACTTTGAGACTCAGTTTCCAAATGATTAAAAATACCATACCCTTCTCTCAGAGACAGGCTTTGAGAATCAGTGTATGAATGAGTGTGACATTCTAGGGTACCACTGCAATAGAGGTCATCAGCGTATTTTCTTTTTTATGTGGCAAGTGAAGGATTTCAGATGTCCTTTATTCATTTCCTCACTTTTAGGTTTTTTTGTAAATGATGTGGTAAGTAGGTATTCTGTCATTTGGCAATAGTCACTGTTTTATATAAAAATTATTTTCCCTGTTAATAAAAACATAATTTTGGACCTAGTAAGATACTGTGGAAGGCCTAATTAGTTCTTACATTTGTTGTATGTTACCCACCAAATGATGTCTTTCTATAAGACAAGTAATTTTCCAGGTGTCCCTCTCCCCAATACGACTGAAATTTTGCTAAGCAAAAGTTTTGAGTTTGTCTAGGTTTGTATTTTTCCAGGCTCTCCTAGTGCCCAAGGGAATAATTTATAGGGCTGTAATTTTTCGGGTTACTGTATTATGACCACGTATAAGTGGCTCCTTAAGGCACTAAAAGGGCCAAGAGAATGTAAATACAAACACAAAGCAGAAACAAATACCTGCAACATGAAGAAAACTACAAGGAGAGAGACCATATGGCCTAACAATTCACTTCCACTTAATGACTCCATTCACCTCCTATTGAAGTAAAAGCATGTTTTACTACTGACCATAGAGAAAGAATAATTGAATGTTAAAACCTCATCTGCAACATGACAGTTACCTAGCTCTATGTTTAATAATATCCATGTATATTTATTTACTTTTTTTAATATTGAGCTACCGATCTTTACTATCAAATACAACTCCTTATTCCCCTTTCCCTCCAAATTTAATAATGAATATTTTGAAATACTCCTGTAGCTTTAAGCTGGCTGATTAATAAGCTCTTTATGATGTTTTATGTTGTAGTGGTTAAAGGGAACTCTTGGCTGGGACACCTGATGGGAGCCAGGATGGAAAGAGATACATGATACCACAGGGAGAAACTGAAGCTTTGTTGGTCTGAGCTGACCTGTGGAAGCACACACTTGACTGGCTAAAGTGTCTGAGCATCCATCACAGGCGAAACGTCTTTACTTGGAGTATTTTTCCTTAATTTATCTCCAGTTAGCACAAACTCCTGATCACTGATTTGTGTATAGAGAAAAAAAGAGGCATCAAGAATTCACTTGAGGCATACATTTTTCCCTCCTTTTTCTCAGGCTCAGTTTCCTGTGTGTTACCTGGGGATTAAGCTGTCTGTCCTGGTGACTCTGGTTAGGTGATAGGTCACGCAGGAGGTCTGGGCTTATGTGTATTACTGTTTTTTTCTGTTGCTGTCTTTGCCTGTTTATTTTGTTCTGCTGCTCTTTGCTTTTTTCTCTTCCACTATTTCCTTCTCATCAGATTTCTCCACTGCACTTTTCTTCAGATTTTCTTGCTATGCTGCTTCTTAGTGTCGGTTGCCTGTGAGCCACAGTCACTCAGAGGTGCCCCTATCTTGACACGGGTCTCCTGTGGGCTGCAATCCCACAGGGAAGTCCCAGCTGCAGCATGGGTCACCCATGGGCCACTCTCGCTCAGGTATCTGCAACACTTACATGAACATCTTGCTCTGCATCACACCTTGTAAAGCTTGTTTCTCTTCACTGTGAAATGAAAATTTCTGATGTGCTTCTAATTCCTCTGGAATTAGGTTCCTGAGTATGACCGAAAAGGTATTCCTTTGCTTTTTAATTCTAAACTGTTAAAATGTATATACCATGTATACATACACAGTACCGTCATATCTTATAGACCCCAAAGTACTCTGAGGGTAGAGCCATATGGACAAACATCTCCTTTTGTAGAGAAGATGTCTCTTCCTTTATTGTGTGATAGATTTTATGAATAAGTACCTTCAAAGGCATAATGTGCCAACTCATATACAGCAATCCTGTGCAGGACTAGCTTTCTGGCTTTGTAGAGACAAATGTTGCATAGCTAAGTTCCCTGATTTAGGATAGTGTTTTTCTACAAGGCATCTGTGAAAGACAACTAATGAAATAAAGGCGTTGCTCACCATACATTTGCTGTACACACCTCCCGCCTTCCATGCAGAAATGCTGAAGATCCAGAAACAGAAAAAAACAAAACTAGCTGGTTTGGGCCATTCTTGCTCACATTAAATGTATTAGGAGTTTTGGTAATGTCTATTCACATCAGGATAGGAAGCTGCGTGAAAATAATTAATGTGGCTGAGACAAAGAAAATCCTACCTTTTCTCCCACTGGAAGAAAATTTTACTAAGTGGTAAGAAAAATGAAAAGAAGTGATGTAATCAGGAAGCTTTTTCAACCACATTGGTGGCTTGCAGAAGTGTGGTTGAGCCTCAAAACCTCCTGGCAGGGAACTCAGTTCTGAATGAAAAATCTTTGCCAAATGTACCCTGTCATGTTTTCCATCAGTAGAGCTGGATATTTGTGTATAATTCCTGTGGGATTGGAGGATGGTAATGTATACACACAGAAAAAGTTCAACTTCAAGTAGCTGCTAACATCCAGTAAACAATATGTTCCAAATTCCTTTCAGGGCTCCTAGCACACTGCTTTTTGTTTTCTAAACACTGCCATTCCCTGTGATGTTCAAGACTATTAGTGAGAAACCTTCAAAACTATAAAAAGAAAACAATTTAACACAAAATATTTTGTATTGGAGCCCTAAGGGACTGTGTGCCTTCTTCCTAGCCATAGTCCTCTATTTTGTCTGTGGCCATCACCAGGACTTTTCAGCAAGAAAATATTCCAGGCTGCTTTAAAGCTGTGTGCCCCAACTATTTTCTTGTTTGGTGATACCAAATGGCCTTGTGACAATTCATTTTTGTTATTATAAAATAGAGAAAGTCTAGGCCCTTATACCATGGGATTTATGACCAAGGCATGCAAAGCACACAAAGCTGCTGTTGGTACTGAAAAGACATTGAGTGGCAGAGACATTCTCAGAAGAGTTTGAGTTGCACCTGTGTGTTCACTGACATTTTTAAAAGGAAATAAAATCCCTGCTCAGAATTTTTGCAAAATACTGCATGCACATATTTGTGTTTATGCGTGCTGGTAATAAGCAGGACCTTTGCTCACTCAGTGACATGGCAACATTTCAATCCCTATCATCAATACTGAGGTTACAAAAGAAAATCCCTTTATATTTAACCTGTGGTTCATTTCCTCACACAGCACAGGTGGTAAACATCAGGCACTGCAGCTCATCCAAACACACTGAACTCCCTTTCAGCTTGAAGGGTGCGTAGATGCACACATGCAGCCCTTGCTACTCTCATACGGCCTCTTGCACACTTTCCATTAATGCTGTCAAGATAAGGAAGCTGCTTGGTCTTCAGTCAAAGAGGAAGACATGTGATGGGTCATACTTGAGAGCTAGAATATTTATTCAAGAGCTTATGCATTGCTTCCGGGTATTAAATAAACAGGCTTCAAAAATCATGAGGGTAACTTAAAAATCGTGACTTGGCATGTCATGAAAAGTATGGTGCTTTGCCTTTGGACTTTTAACTTTTAGGCATAAGGGATGTGCATCTTTAAAGCCCAGCATGAAAAATTTCATTTGATACCCAGGACATCTAACCTGTGGCTTTGTTTTAGCCACATCAGAGCACTCCTCTGGGAACTCTTTGTTGTCAAGGGAGAGAAGGAAATGTCTTTGAAGCACTGTACAGAGGAAGATTCTATCTGCTCAAATTCTGCAGGAAAGATGGATTCTTTAGGCGACTTACGGTTTCCAAAGCAAGTTGGGTGCTTAAGGTAAGCACCAAATGTTTCTGCTTGAAAGTCACAAACTGTGATTCTTAATGAAAAAGGATTTTAAGAAAAATATAATATGGTGGAATATTCTTGATAAAGTTCTGTGAGCTGACAATGTTACAAGTGAGTAGATGAAAACAATAGATTTTTCTTTGGTTTAGCTAGGGCCGTGAAATTCCTACAACTGGAAAGAGAGTTTCCTTACCATACATTCTTCTTTAATCACAAAGAATGATTAGAAGTTTGTTATACTATAATTAATTACTACTAGTTGTAAAGCCACAAACTGAAGGCCAGAATTAGTGGCATACATGGCTTTCCTGTTTCTATAAGTTGACATTCCAATACATTTTCAAAGTGCAAATGATGAACTGGTTGGAATATTGCACCGTTGCTATAGAGAAGCAAGATGGTTACTGACTGCATCCATCACACCGGATGGACAAACTAGATTGTGCCTATTCACACGTATTTTGATAATCTTACTACCGTGAATCTTACGGAGTGTCTGATAGGAGTTTCCTATGCAGTTGTTTTCAGTCCTCACAAGTTCATTGCATCCTTATGGAAATTAAACTGGAACTCAGAAGCTTTTGACTCCTATTGACCAACATCACCAAATTCTTCTACCCCCTGTCTCGAGGCTAAAATGATATTTTTAATTGTCATTTGTTATTATGAGATGAGTGTGTGTGACAGATGTTGAGTTTAGCAAACAATAGAGGACAAAGGCAAGAAAGGAAATTTTTCTAACAGTTTTAATGGAAATGGATCAATGTTGAGGGCTGTGAGTATAGATTAATAGATTAATACTTACTTTTGGTTTTTTGGTAGGAATTTTCACATGTTGAAAATTAAGCATTTTCACTGCATTAATGTTTTCAGTCCCTGGCTGTCTATGCAATCCTGGAGTCAAGCGCTTTCAGCTACTATTCTCCATCTTTGAAATAGGAAATTATTTCAGTAAAGGGGATCTGATTTCCCTCATAAAAGTTGTCATTGTAATATTAGCCACTATATCACTGCTAACATTGTATATTGTCCTATGAACAGCTAAAGCCCATAATGTTTTTCTTATGTCATATCTCCAATGCCTTCATCCTTTGACTTTGAGCAGGACTTCAAACATTGAAGTAAAAAGCAGAATCCAAAGATGGTAATGTTTCACTAAGCTGGAGAAGTGCATTTTTTGAACTTCACTAGTAAACCTGAATTTGTATTCTAACTGATGGAAAACATTGCCTTGCCCAAAATAAAATGTGAACTAAAAGACAGAAAAATCACTGCATTTTGAAGTATGGGATAAATCTTGAGCAGGAAGGTTCATCATGCTGGCAGTTTTATTTGTTGTGCAAGCAGTCTAGCTTCTAATGAGAAGATAACAAATGTGCCTAAATATGATTCCAGCACTACTGGTTAAATACAGCCATAAATGGTTATTTGTGAAGCAGCTTTGATAGGTGTGATAACACTTTGCTTTTCTACAGGGCCTGTTATCTAAGTCTGACTTATAAATATTAATTGATCTTAACAAAATTATTGTGAAATAAGTATAATAAATAGAGCAATATTAAGTTTAGAAGAAAGATTATCTGAAATGTCAAGCAACTTGCCAGAAGTCACACAGTAACCCAGTGACTGACCTAGGAATACAGCTCTCCAGTTAATGCTGTAAGTTATTAGGCTGCACTGGATAACGGTTCAGTGGAACTGTGAACGAACTCAGAGAAGTCTGAATGCACATGGAAAAGATACCTCAATGTCTTCTGTTAGCAAAGTACAAGGCAGCGAGGCAACCACACTGAAATTTACCAGAGAATTTGATGCTGGAGCAACTGGGTTCAATAATGCAACTAATTACACTTGCTGTGACACTATATGAGAGGGTTCTCCAGTACAGACAGAAATGACATGTTTGTTTTGAGAGTAGGAGAATCCCATCTTGGAAAAGACAGTTGAGTATTCAGGCTCGATTTTGAAGCCTTTGATGAGACAAGCCTGTCTGGTTTAATCTCTGAGTGACAGGTTCATTAACGCACACACTGCAGTTGATAACGCTGATGGCCATGCTATGCTCTGCTGATTTTCTTTGCCCTCCTCATTCAGTTTCTTTAGACACATCCAGAGATGAAAGGGAAAAAAGCACAGTATGTTGCGAAGACCAAAAAGAGTTCTTGTTTGCAAACCCTCTTGTTATTAAGCAAAGCATTACAAATGTGCAGCAGCTCGTGTTACTTAAAGAGGACAGGTAGTATGAAAGAGTACCACTCTTTTAAATGAAGGCCTGTCAATGTCCATGGGAAGTAAATGTCAATTAGAGAAGATACAGTGTCACTGGGAGCTGCAGGCTGCTGTCATTGCTTACTTTGTTGTTTACATCTGTGGAAATAATTTGCTATCAGTTATTACTCCCTCTCTGCTTTATGTCATGATGTGACGTATAAGCAGAAGAACAACTGGTTTCACTTCTGTCAAGGGAATTCTTCTGGAGTAGGATGAGACAAGTGTTCAGCAAGTGCAAACTGATGGTGGAAACAAGGGTTGTTGTGATGTTATTTTTCTTACTGGTAGCTATCACTACTGGACAGCTGGACAACTGGGGCAAAAACATCAAGGCAGCCTGAGCTCTGTAAATGTAAAGCAGTGCTTTTGGCTGCTTATCTTTGGGTGAAGGCCACTGATTTTTTTTGTGCATCCAGCAGGGTAGAAAACTGTGTCTCTGTAGCTGTTAATAATATCTGGTACAGAACATTAGCAAGTCCATCATACAAAGATGTTAGGAATCTTTATTTATTCTGCTTCAAAATCAAGTAATTTCATAATGAAAATTTCGTTTCATGCCCCACTGAAAAATAATTTCTCTTTAACATCTCTGCGTTTAATTCTAGATAAGTGCTTTTCTCTTACAAAAGATAAAATACAAATATTAGGCTTGTATTCATAGACAACATGTTCTTGTCAGTTTTATAGACATAAAAAATAATATTTCTATTAATGATTAATAAAAAACTTTCATTACATTCTGAGTTGCAAGAAAATCATATAGTTCTTGTAACTATATGTTCTCATTTTCAAATGTCTTCTCTTGTGTCAAAAGCCTAATTACATTAACTAAAGGATATGTCATGGTGCGGAAATGGGAACTGAGCTTGGATTCTGGGTTTGGTTCCCAGCAATGCCGTTTTTCTGTTTGGTGGCCTATGGTGTGACCTTTGAGGATAGTATGGATGCTCCCTGCCCTTTTCCTACCAAGAACTATGCACTCTCTCCTCCACACTGAAAAAAATGAGATTGTATCTTGATTAGACATGAAGAAGCATTCATAGATCGAACAATAAAGTTTATTTGTTCACGTCGATAGTAAAGTAAGATAGCAGATAGGAATCCACTTTATGCTCCAAGCTCCCACTGTGATTCTCTTATTCTTGTCTGTCTCTCTCCTCCTACCCTACCCCTCACCAGAGTGTAAAAGCAACTAAAAAGGCTGGGAACAGCAGCTCTGCATTCCCCTATGAACTTAGTGGAAACTGAAAAATCTGAAAATACAGCTCACAACTGACTCCTGTTACCGAAAACACCCTGCTCTTCTTCAGCCCTTCCTCCAGTTTAGGCATAGCTGTTAACTGCTCAAGGGAGCTGCATTCCTCTTTGGTTTGAAAGTCTGGAAAATCTTCATGTTAGTGTAATATCGTATGACTCTGAGATCTGCAGACTGTTCTTTTTTACATGCTGTTGTGCCCATAAATGCTTATCAAATATGTGCTCTTAGCTGTCTGTTTGTAACTGTCCCCAAAAGTACTGTCTGGCAAATATATTCAGTTATAAATCTAAAGGATTATTATGGCATTATAAAATTGCCTTCAGATGACTAGGTCAGAGCAGTAGATAAGTCGTAATGATTTTTAGATGGATTTTCTTTTGGACAACTGTATACTTTGGATTCTGGTTACAAGGAGTCCAGACACAGCCAGAAAAAAATGCATATGGATTAAATAATATTTGCCTGATCCCTTTGTGGTGTTTCATCCACCTGTTTAGGTGACTGTGGTGTGGTCCTAATGATATGTAAGGTACTTCATTCTTCAATGAAAATTGTCCTTACATGCTCTCTATATGTCTTGACCATCTGCCTTCAGATCTATCTTACCAGTAAAACATTTGGTCTGTTTCTTCCTGCTCTTAGCAAGGATAACAAACAGCTTGCATTGCTTGATGCTCCTGTCCCCTCAGTGAACTTGACGCCTCAGCCAACTGACATTTAATTTCCAGCCAGTGCAGAATGATGAGAGCTGGATACAGAACACCGCACAGTTTTGTTCTAGTCCTTAGGCTTGCTCTGGTCCGTAGGTCAACAGATACTGGGATTGCAGTGAGACTGGCGTACATCCTGTGCAGGCCTCATGTACTTTGAAGATCCTTTTAACCATTAGTAGGCAGTGTGTGAAGACTTTTAAAGCTTTTATTGTGGTTAAGATATGAGAAAACAGAACAATTTTCTCAGAGTTCTTATTATCCCAATTAATCATTTAGCTGTTATAACTCAAAATATTTAGTTATATTTATAACTCAAAATATCAGAAGATATAGAATAAAGAAATAGTTAATATCAAATGGATTTGCATAACCATCAGTGCATGCTCTCCCTCGTACAAAGAACAGAACGCCAGAGTTGGCATTGATAGTAAGGGAAACTAAGGCTCAGTCCTTAAAAAAGCTGACTCTGCAAAAACTAACAAACTACAAGGCCCTGTGAAACAGAGTCAGGAACAGTAATGCAGAGCAAGGAAGAGATACAGCCATGGAATCAAACATTAAATGCAGAGGAGAAATGGAATGATTACATAGTGAAGTTGAGAGTGTAAAAGATAAGAAAAGCAATACTGACAAATGAAATTAATACTCTGTGATTAAGATAATAGAATTTCCAGGAGAGTGGGTAATGCCTGAGAGATGAGAAGTCAGTAAAGGAAGGAGGAGGGCCTCTAATAGCAGCCTAGATTAATTTACTGCCAGGAAAGTTAGAAATGGCTAAAATTTCTACTATAGCTGTGCTCCAGCAAATGAAATCCAGCAAAAATAAAGAATCTGACAAACTATGGACCACTTGAAGTATTATGTAAAACCTCTCCTGACTCAGAGTGACATAATGGTTAGCCTGTAGGTTCAGTGAAAAAGAGGAGTTTACTTCCTTTGAATCAAAATCTATCTTGGCAGCAGAATCCTATGGTGGAGACAGTTCCTATCTATGAAACTGGACTTTTGGTAACCAAATCAGTTTGATTGAACTTCTGGGTTTTGGGTACTGGGCAGTACAGTTCTGTGCCTCAGGACTCTGAGGCAGTACTACACCTCCTGGGCAGTCAGTTCCATCTTCAATAGGGAGTCTGGGTCTACCAGACACTGTGACAGGAGGTGTTCCTAGTACCATGCTGCTCAGATGCAGAATTAGAGAGCCTGCCTGGTGGTGGAGCTCTTGTTTCTAGGTTTTAGGGATAAGGTAGCAGGTGGGCAAGGAACTTGGGCTTAGCCAAGCCACAATCACTTTTACTCTGGAAAACACTAGGCAGTTAGAAAACAACATCCTGTATGTACCCTCCTCCCCCGCTTAGTGTGATGTCATCTCTCCTGGGAGTCCTAGTTTGGTCAACATCTTTCCTGCCTTTTCATCAGGCATGTGGTCGTGGTTTGGCCTTTTTTACTCACATGATCAACTTTTATCGTGGTCTCTGTCATTCTTTTGCTCACATACTTCAACAGGGAGCAGCCTAGTTTGCATACTCCCCACCCTCCACTGGCGTCTTTACACAATCTGTCAAAGCAATGACCTTACTGACAGAAAACCCCAGCTTCCAGTAAGGAAAGATTTTCAGACACCAACGGACGTTGACTATTCTCTCATTGTTAATCCCTTCTGAGGTCTTCATATGCCAGCATGAGTGTTGTCAATAAACAGAAGGGTGAGCGTGAGGCTCAGCTGGTCAGTGAAGACATTACAAAGCAAGGATCTGAGTAAAAGGTGTGTCAAAATAGCATTTCCCAAAGGAGGATTCATTCCTGGGATACTGCGGACAGATCCCTGTACTGAAGTACACTTCTTGTTTACGTACAAATAGAGGAGGAACTTGGTCATTTCAGTGCAAATATCGCACACTGGTACAGTGTAAAGTTTTGCCCCCACAACCCACCTGTTTTATCCTTTCCAGATACTAAAATTAGTAGTCATACATTGGCAACTTCCTGATGTTTTTACAGACGCTAGTCAGTTGCTATCTTACTTCACACTATTCAGATACTTTCCAAGTTACTGGAGAGGCTGATGAGCTCTCATGTTCTCTGCGCTTTTTCTTGCAGAGACTGTATTATAATTCTTTTCTCTATTTGACTGACCTTTGTCATCTTAGTTTGACTTCTTTTCTTTGAAAGTGTTCATTTTGTAGCTAACTGAAATTCTCCTAGACTGCCTTGATTCAGATTGTCACAAAGATGTATTTGCATCACACAGAAACATTGCTACTATGTTTAGCTTTAGCTGAGATTCTTGCTAGCTGTTTGAGCAAAGAGGCCAAGGATTTAATTTATCAAGGGACTGATTTTTTTTTTACCTCTCCCATGATTTGGTCTCTATTCGATGGAGGAATCCATCCAATGCTATTTCTGGCATTGTTTTCAAGCAGCATAACATTCGCATCAAAGAAGAAAGGGGGGAAAAACACTTAAAATGTTCTTTCAGTTTTCACTTGTAAACACCCCTATGGGAATAATTTACTGTGATGATCCAAACATGCTGTTTTGCAGTAGTATTTTAGAACTCTACAGCAGAATTGGTAAATAGAGGATTAAACTTTTCTAAGTTGAGATGAATGGACCAAGGCTGTAAAACGAGAATGGGTTGGTGCAGGTGAAGGAGATGGAGAAGATGACAGGTGAACATCCTTCAGCCACGGTGTAAGTTTACTTAACTATCTACTGCTGTGCTTTCACAGATGAATGTTAGGTGAAATGTGTGATTCTAGTGAGGAAACGAATCTAAATAGTATTTTGCCAGCTTTTTTTTTTTCCTTTATGGAGACTGTTGTCTGCTAGAAGTGACATAGGTGTTGTTTGAGCACTGTGTTGTCCAAGTACACAGAAAACATTGCCTTTTTTTCTGCTCTGTTGGTGAAAAGGCTGCAGTAATGCTGGTCATGTCTGGAAGAAAAAAAATAAGTATTATTTCACATTTGGAGACCTATCCATATTTTTGTATTCTAATACTTCAGAATTATTTTCTCCCTGTCTTTTCAAACAAGCCACGGAGGCTTCTTTTAGCTGTATGTCGCGTTATGGATATTTGAGATTAATGTGGCTGCAGTGGAAAGAACAGCTGATAATGCGTAAAGAGCGTTATAAATCATTCCTGTTTCTAAATCAGTTTTGTCTCAGACATATTTTTGTCTCTGTTAAATTGATTCTAGTGCCATTCATGACTAGCTCCTGAGTTTGGTAATTTTCCATGGTGAAAGCTAAGATGGATAACTTTTTAATAGCTGTAAGAAAACAGAAATGCTTCCATTGCACGCATCTGGATGAACTGAAATCCAGCTTTCCAGGCAGTTCATTCTCCCTACTGCTATTTTGAGAAATAATCACGCTGTCTTATTTAGGATTATTTTAAATACTCTGGGCTTATTTGCAAGACATATTATTTCCTGATTTATAACTCTTACAGCCCTATTGACTTATATGGAGAACTAGACAGTATCAGACTTGCTGCCATTCTCAAAGGTATGTAAATAGCAGCTGTCAATAGAAACAAGACTGCAAAGGACCTTCCTTTGGAGGCCAAGCATGAAGTATAGCTGTTTACTTAGTGTTGGAAGGAAAGTGGCTTGTGTGTTCCCTGCAGGCACTAATCCAAAGCCGGCCAGTCACGACAAGACATCTCTCCATCAGAGCGTTTGGATGGATGTTTGATCCATGAGTGCATTTTGCTGTTTTTATAGAGTACAGACTCATGCCTAGATTAACCCCGCTAAAGGCAGAAGAGCTGTCTTGGGAAGCTGAGAACTTTTTGCCATATGTGCAGGATTTGTATTGTGGGGTATGTAGATAGTAGACAGTTGGAAACAGGAGGATCAGAGGCTGTTTGTGTGGTACACCGTAGAAGGTGTAATCCTGTGCTATACAGTATTGGACCCAATTTCCAACTACAAAGCACAATTGAATTACTTCATTAAAAAATATAGCCAACTGGTTTGGCATTTGGTCTTACAGAATCTCTTGTAAGCTTATTGTTTCTGTTTGAGGTGAATACTCATATGTCTAATTAAGCAGATAGGAGGTGGAAGCACTGCATAAGTAATACTATCAGACCATGGCAATATAGAGGAGATGATACTGATATCTTATGTAAGAAGGCATCTGTGAAACAGATTTGATGGAGTCAGAAAGCACAGAAGATGTTTGAGAAGGTAGTGCAAGCTGAAAACCAGCTTTTATTCACAGTTCCTTTGGCAGGAGCAGTGCTCAGAAGGAAAGCAGACTATTACAGTTTTTCTTTTTTTCTAGTTTTTTTTTTTCTTGGTTTTTTTCTTTTTTTGTTCTTTTTTTTCTTTTTTCTTTTTTTTTTTCCACTTTTAAAGCAAGGTCCTCACTGGCGAAGAAAGCGTGGTAGAAATGTTCAGAGGAGAGATGAAATAAGAGAAAGAAAAAAGCTGGTTTATTTACATAGCAAATCTTTTTGGTTACCCATTTGATGCACACAATTTTAAAAAAATCACCATAAATATAGTGCTATCCCCCAATACTGACGATAGTTTGTATATTTTATAGTGCATAGTATTGATAGGAGACGCTTTTATCTTAGTCTAAACCATATGTAGAGCTGGAAGCAGCCACATACTGGTAGAGGGAAAGAGGCTGTATATGACATAGTGTTGCAAAAGGTGGTAGACTACTTCAGCATAGGCAAGAATTGCTCTTGAGAGGTAAGTGGTTGCTCTTGCTAACTAATACACAAGTCTGTGTAACTTCAAAGTTACAATGCTTTGTCTTATCTTCTTTTTATTATGTTGTCAGGATTTTCTTTCCTTTTCCACAGTATCCTTCTTGGCAAGCCTCCTCTTTCGATTTTGGCAGGGCTCTTCTTCCTCAGGGCTTTTACCAAAATCAGCACATACGCTATTTGCTACTATTCCTTCCCTTATCCATAGAACTTCCAGCTAGATTAAAGGCAAGGTGTAAAGGATGAGGAAAACCACTTTTATGCTTGTTACCTAAAGGGCAGTCATATCACAAGCCAGGTACCAGCTAGTATTCAGATGCAGATGTCTGTGCCAGACGTGTGTGCCAGACATTATTCTGTGCTAGAATAATCCCTCCTCTGCATCTCTGTTATTACTAGTCCTGAAAATGCTCGACAACTTTACAGAATCAATAAGGTATCAAGTCAAGATGTGAAAAGGAAACTATCATTTTTGCTGTATTCTTCCATTTTGGAATCTCTCTCAAAAGAAACTACCTCCTAGTCTTGTATGTTTATTTTCTGCTATTTGCGAGTCTCTGCTGCTGTTGTTATCATTTTATCTACAGATGAATGGGACATATCTAGAATCTGAGAATCTAAGTAGGCTTAATACCTGATCTCACCACAACTGTAAACTTCATAATTTCTTTTGCTTTATTGATTTTGTTGCTTTCCTTTTTTTTTTTCTGGCATAAAAGAATCTCTATGTTGTACATTCTATGTATAAAATGATTAACAAGTCTCAATGGACCTTTCTATTCCTCATCCCTAAGCAACTTCTCAAACTATTTTAATGCGCTTTAAATAATGACAGCATTCTTAAGAAAAAAAACAATATGTAAAGATTGAAAGACGAAAAAAGTGGGGCATCAGTGTGGAACAGGAGGATGAAAACAATTAGAAAATAAAGAGGCATAAAAATACGAATTTGGAAAAAGGAGTAAATTAAAATACTTCTAAAAAGTATAGTGGACGCGGTGATAAGATCTTTGCGAGGAGATAAATGTTTATGCAGACAAAGTCTGGCAAAACCTTTCAGCATTATTCTGAAACAGATTTAGGGACTAACCCCAAAACTTTCCCAGAGTCACAAACTGCAGAGTACATATCCTGCTCTTCATAGCTTTTCTTTCAAACTGTTACATGAGTTATTCTTAACCAAGCAAATTCTACTGGCTTCGACTGGGTTATATGAGTGATAAAACCTATGTCAATGGAACCAGAGGAAATGCTAACTCGTTAAACTTCTATCAAGGAGTTTTGCAACCTGTTCTGGAATTAAATGAGGCCTGAGGCTACTTTTCAGTCTTCAGTGAAGACTTAGGAACAAGATAAGGTCATGCTGGTGAGGTAGGTCTAAAACTCTAATTATCTTTTAGATAATTTTTGCATTAGCTTTGCTAAGGTTTAGATTCCTCTTATTATTAAGGGTTCTCTAATATCGTTTATGTTGAATATTGCTTTTAGGTCCAAATTTTTAGAGCTATTGCTGCTCCTAAATTCTGTAGAAGCAATGGGGCAATGACAGTTTTAAATGATGCTTATCTAAAGGCAGGCTGTTCCTGGACACATGCAGTGCTCCTAAAGGGAGCAGAAAAAGAAGTTGAAAAACATTGATAGGGTGGGAGTTGAAAGAAAGGAAAAATAACTATTTATTTTAATGGTTACTGCAATAACTACTAGTCTGTCAGTAAAAATTTGACCTGAGTTGTTGAAATCTAAAATTGTTCCTATGAATATGAATGAGAATTTAATGAGGTCACATGGGAGTCCCAGTTGGCACTCTCCATTTAGAAGCCAAATTAGAGACTAAAAGTTGTGTTGCCAGTTTAGTGTATTTGTGGTGATGTTCTGTATTTGCTCTGTGGATAAAGAAGACATTCCACCCTTGGTTGCTTTCAAGCCAGACCTTTTAAAGAGAACTAGATACCTGTGTTGCAAAATAGTTTTAGATCATGAAAAGAAACTTGATAACTTTACCATTCACAGAATAATAATACGGAAATTATATATGGCTTTTCATTTTTATCTAAAATATTCATCATCCCAAAGATGTACCCTTAGCTGCAATATAAGCATCTCATAAAGGGGGCTGAAACTGTGCCACAAAGAGGACAAAAAACTGGAAAGAATGAGGTTACCTGTTTCAAAATGTAATTAAAAAGTAGAGATAACAGCAGCAAACATGACCCTGTCAATATAAAAAAAATATGTTGATGTAGATGATGACCTTGGTTTTACAATCTATTTTTGAGTGACGGTGCCAACAGAGCACAGATTCAGTAAACTGGAGCTTACTCTTAAATGACTGCTGCAGAACCAAGCACCTTTGGAATTCATCGTTGATGGTGAGGCCAGTTTGGACTCTTCTATCATGTCCATATAATGCATAAAAAAAATACTCCAGGATAAACTTGATATTGGGATCAGATCAGGACCTGTAATCAGATTTTTTTTGCATCACCTATGTTTAATTAAACAGTATAGATTATAAATGACTGTTGTCATCATGACCTGCCTGCCCTGATTTACCTTATGAAATCTGAACAAATGAAGCACAAGGTAGTCAAGGCATAAATGTAATCCTTTAGTGGTAATAATTTTCCATTTTCCATTCTGTTTAATAACAAAATTCCCTCCTAAAAAAATACAAGCACACAAGCTGCCATTTAGAATCATTGCATCAATGCTAATAAAAGTCCTGGTGTATTGCATCTGCAATCCGTAAATATTGGTCAGCTAAGTGTTCACCATCTGTTCTGTTACCCTCACAGTAAACAATCACTGTTGTAGCATTTAGATCAAAAGCATGCTTAGAAATCTCGGTGCTCATTATCAGGCAGAGTTCAGCTTATCACACTGTCTCAAGATAGGTCTTTGTAATTTTCCTTCTGGAAATATTACAAACAAGTAACAAAACCGGTGTGTGGACTCTTGGGGCATTTGGGAACAATTTTAAACCTCAAGAATATTTCTGCTTATGCTAGTTAGACTTTCCATGGTATTTCATACAATCAGCAATAATGTGTGGCAATTCTGCCAATGCCAGAAAGAAAAGCAGTAGGCTTTCTGTGAATGGCAGAGAGACTCACTTCAGGCTTAGCCATCTCAGCCTGAGAGCCACGCGTTTTACTCTGGTTGAATTTAGTGGTTCAGTATAGGTATTAGCTTAGTCACAGCCATCCTATTATGCCTTCATGATCTCATTCTGCCAGTAACTTGATATCTACTCTTATTTTGGAGAAGACAGATTTTATTTCTTTAAGCCCACTTCCAGTTTACATTAATTTTGATTTTTGACCAGTTTGAAATGTTAGCAATATGTAGTTGGAAATGAATGGTTAAGATTATAAAAGGATTGTGCTTTCAGTGCTGCAGTGTTTTTAGTGAATTATACCCAGTGTTTGCAAGAAACTCACAAAGTTCAGCCTACAAAACTCTGAAGTGAATTGCACCGTTTGTATGATTGTCTAAGGAGGAAAATGTTTTTGGATGATTCTTGGCACACCTTTCTTTGAAATTGTTCGAGCCTTTTATTTACCAGACAGTGTACATTGTTAAAAGCAAAACTTCCCCTGTGCTCTAAATTTTGGCCCAGTTAATCTTTCAGGAGTGCTGAAAGCAGGGCTTTAATTAACAACTTTATCAGTTAACCCAGTCACTCAACCCAGTGCTTATCCGATACTGTATCCATGTAGGCACTTGGGGACATCAGAAAAAGGCCGACTTGTCAGTGAAACAGTTGAGAGGACCTTGGTGGCAGGGGAAAAAAAGAGACCACAGAAATGGATGGCATTAAATGGAATTTGATACAAATCCGAAAGGAATTATCTGACCACAGTAGCCTAGGACAGGTGTGGATTTCTCTTGTATTTCTCCCTGATCTTCTCTGGTATGTCACCCACAGGAATAGAGAGCAAGCAGCTCTCTCTTGCATTGTGAGCGTAGAGTCTGGCGTGATTGAAGTCTTTCGCTGGGGAGGTGCTGACTGAGCTGAGAATAAAACCACACTGATCCTGTTGTCGCAGAAGCAGCCAGTTCAAGCTAGCAAGGGGCTCTTGGCCAAGATGCTCTTTAAACTCTTTTGCTGCCTTCAGCAACAAAGATTTAGTGAGCAATCATCTACTTTCTGTACTTGCCTCTAGTTTTTCTGTTTTGTGTTTAAGGGAAAGAGGGTTTGTGTATATACGAGTGCAGCTGAGTGGGTGACGATGGTGGACTGAAAGAGAGTGGACTGAAAATTGTACATGTTTGCCTGTAAAGGGAACTGGGAAGAGAAATGGATGAAGTCTTTGTGGTGGATGGCCAGAGCGTAGGAAACCCATGCTAATTTGTCTTGAGGATGAAAAGGGAAAACATCTTCTTTCCTTAGAGTGAGCCTGTCATCATGGATCTCCTCTAGCAGAAAGAGGCTCGTACTCCAGTTCATGCAGCACTCAATCATTAACAGTGGTTGTTGTGTGAGTACTACAGTCTGTGCCTGGTGGACTCTGTGACCAGTCAGGCATGGCTTATTCTTTGGCTTTAGAGGCCTTAGCTGATCCTCTGAAACAATTAACTTACAAAACTCAAGGTCTTAGGGGAAAATTAAAAAATAGCCAAATCAAAACAACTTAGGTAATCTGCTTCAGGTACCCTTGCTCAGTAATAGACATGGAAAATAAAAAATAAAACCAGAAATGAAACATGGAAATATAGATCAAAATGCAAAAAATGAAGGCTATTTAGTTTGGGTTTTTTTTGGATGAGAGCTGGGCTCTCATTTTATTCTTCACCTTACTTCATTTGCATTTGTGGAGCGGTCCGTAACGCTTTTTGTGCTGAGTTTAGTCTTTCTCATGGCATCATTTGTGGTTCAGAATTCTTACTCACCTCATTTTTTTCCATAAACAAAAATGTACCATTCGTGTAGTTCTAAAACTGCCTTGTCAGCAAAAATCTGTAGCTCTCACCAATGAAGGAAGTCCGATATTAAAAACATGCATTGCTTTGCTATCTTAAGATGAACCCATTAACATGTGGCTGAAGAGTAAGTTCAAGAGAGAAAATTGTGTTAAGAGGATGGAGTGACTACCTGGTGCCAAGAAGATATTTTATGCTTGCTCAGGCGGTTCTGATGAGTTGATAGCTGAAATGTTTACGCTTTTATTCACATAGATAGCGTACTGAAGACGTCTAATTTAAACAACAGATAATCCAAGTGGTGTATTTAAGTTGTGAAGTGACTGTGGTTGGTGTTCTAGGGATTGCAGGGTTTGCTCCTGCTCTTATTGAGTTCTAGCTGGACTCTGCAAAGCTAGGCCATTGACTTCTTTCAACCTGAAAACAAAGGCAGAAAACAAAGAACAAGAAGACATGTATTGGCTGTCAATTTTCTGTTCCTACTGACAGAGAATACGTATGTAAAGCATTGTAATGATTTTCAGTCCCATGCTAAAATGTGCAAAGTCATGAAGAGTTCTGTTTATAAACATAAAATCTGAGTCTCGGGAATGTCTAAGTGTGTTTGTGATATACAGGATTTAATGAAGACAAGTTCCAAATTGCTGTTTGATTTGAAGCAAGAATTTAAACGTCATCAGCAACTTCACTCTAAGGGAATTCTTCAGACCTAATTTTTTAATTTTTCTCATGTATCGTCACCTCCTTCAAACTGCCATACTAGCTACCTTTGATTGCTCGTTTATCCCAGCAGCACTTTTCTCGTTTATCTCCTTCATTCTCTGGAAAAAGGGAATAGTCTCACCACTGAATTATGTTTTAAAAAACAAAAGCTACTTTTATTTTCCCCTGCCTGGGTCACTTAATATTCCCAGCATCAGATCTTGGATGCCTATTGAGACCAGTGTTTTATATGTCTGGTCTTACATTGTTAGTATTTTTCTTCACTTTACTGTAATCCTACAGTGTGTGAAGGACTTTTAACATAAAAGTACCATGAAAAGAGCCTAGATAGTTTTTGCAGCCTCTGAGCATTTACATCTTTCTGTGGAGGGGTATTTATTCTGATTTAGCTTTTCACACTTTCTGAAGGTGCAGTAAATGAGAATAGTTAAATTAAACAAGCAGAAAAGAAACAATAAAATATTTATTTGACATCTGTTTATCCTATCTTTAATCACTTTCTTCCTGTCTTACAAATGGTAATCATAGGTTACTAGGCCATTATAATAATTTCTTGATGTATGTAATTGTCCAGACTATTGCAAAACCACAAGAGGCTGGTCTAAATTCTTGTATTTGCTGCAACTGGGAAAATATTTAGTTGATAATCTTCCCATGCAAACAATTTCCAAGAATTTTTGTATCTTTCTAGAAAAGCCAGTTGGAAAATTAATTTATGTAAAATTTTCAATTTTTTTCTTGAAACTAACGGCATTTTACCAAGCCTCTTGGTAGCTTCAATGATAAATTATCTAGCTAGTATTATGACACAGCTACTCAGTTTCTATAATTTATATCTGATCATTGCTGTTAGTATTTGTCAAGGGCTGCCCAACAGTGACTACTACATGCTATTTCTGTTTGGGGTTGCTTATGACATCCTAGGATTTTGGCTTCTTGGCGCCCTGGGTCTGGGTCTTGCTCTGCATCTTTTTTTAGTTTGATCTTCTGTGTGACATAGAGCTACAGACATTTTTTATTCTGTCCCACTCAGAGACCTGTTGCCAAAATGCTAAGGAGTGGATACGTATTAACAATGGTAGAACACTCAGAGCAGGGAAAGAAGTAATCCAGTTCATTCCAGGTTTATGTCATTCATGAAAGATGTTTGTCTAAACTGTTCTTAAATGCTCCTGTGATGCTAATAATGCAACTTCCCCAAGGAACAGATTGACAGCAGTTAGTACTAGAAGGTTTATCCTGATGTTTTCTCAAATATCCCTTGTGGCATTCCTTTTCCTACTGACCTTCCTACGAACAGTCTAGTTGCCAAATGATTGTTATTCTATTTTCCACAAATTTCCTCTTATCTAAGCTAAACAGTCTCAGGGTCTTTTAATTGCTTCTCCCAAGTCATGTTTTTCAAAAGTACTTTTACTCTTGCAGATCTTTGGATTTTTCCTTCATCTGACCCGTGTATCTCTGCAAGTGATTGAGCCAATATTCCATCTGAAGCCTTATTACAAAGAAAAGACTACTTTGTGTCTTCTGTAGGCCAAACTACTCTTTAAAACTAAAGTTTTAAACTAAACTAAACTAAACTACTCTTCAAACCAGAATCGGTCTGTTCTTAGCATAACCTTCTTGATTGATGTGCATCTTGTGATCTGCTATCTGTTGCTCAATGTCGTGTATATTTAAAGTGGATAATCCCTCCCTAAAACTATTGTCACTCTCTTGTCCATCGTGTTGCTTTTTATACTTTTTCTCTCAATTGGTACAATCATATTGAATTATGTTGCATCCCTCAAATTGAACCTTAAGTATAAATTTGAAAACCAGTTTGTTTCATCAACACCTCTGCTTTTTCCCCATATAAACAATCCCTTACCCATCACAGAACTTGACTGGTCTGTCTTGGCTGGTGCTTATGTCTTTATTTATTCCAGGTGTTTGCAAAATCTTACCTTCATGGTATTTGCCAGTATTTTCCTTTTCTTTATTTCCCCCTCTCTCCCCCTCCTCGCCCCTGAAAGTGAATTTAGGATGACCAGTATAACATTATCTTGTTCCTTTTCCCCCTAGATTTTAAGGATAGACATGATGTTTCCTACTTCTGGAACTTCATCGATCCCTGAAGCCTTTAAAAGATTATTGGAAAATGTGATGAGTACTCCAGACAGGTCTTCAGGTTTTGTAGGACTAGATTTAAAATCCAGATTATTTGAAATGATCTGATTTATCTAATGACTCACTGTTGTTTGTGACAGAGCCTTTTAGAAGAATCTGAGACCAAACAAGTATTACATGCTGTGAAAGTATACTCAGTATCGTCCATCTTTCTCATTAGGTAGCAAGTCAATATTTCTCCTGTTTATCCTCTGACTCCTAATGGATCTGTAGAACCAATGTGATAGTTTCTTTTCAGCCCGTATTTGAGCTGTGGTTGTACTTAATTTTGTGTGTTTGCCATTGTGGTTTGTCCATATCTAGGTTCCTATATGTTCCTCCCAAATATGGTCGGTTTTTACTTTCTATAGGCTCCTTTTTTTGTACAACTTTTTTTTTGTTTGTTTGAAGTAAATAAACACCTTCCGCTTTACTTAAAATATTTTTTTTAACAATTCCGTGAAATCTATTGGTAGATTTTGCTATTTTCAATGAAATAGTACCATGAACATAATCTGATATTGGCTGAAGGCTAGTTAGCAGCCTGGGATTGCCAGACTAAAAGCAAGACTACTTTTGAGAAAACACTGAAGTAACAGATGGACTCAAAGAACAGTTATATCTCATGGCTGTATTGCTAGAGCCCTTTCGCTAAGTGTAGTGTCTATTGTTTATACTTTGCCCCATACCCTCCTCCCCCTCCACCACCTTTATCACAGAGGGGTGGTGGTAGGGTTATTGGTTTTGGTTTTTTCCACATAGGAAATACATTGTCAAACTTCATGTAACAAACTTTGTAAGTGAATTCGTTATACTTATTTTTTTAATTTTAAGAAAATAGAAAGCACAAATTTCCTCTTAAGTAAATACAAGTTTGAAGATATGTTACGAGTGAAAATTGAGCACAGAATGTGGTACTCAATGTTGTGTTGTGAGTGCTGGCTAATGAAAGCTTTAAACTCTTTTGACCATGAAAAGGCCAGATAATGACTCTATTAAGATAAAAAAATAGTTTTCATCTTTACTCCAGCAGGGACAAGATTTTACCTAGAAGAGTGTTCTCACTGTCTTTCTACATTCTGCTTCCTAGCTGAGAATGATCCCAGCCACTGGATTTCTAGTACAGAAATTGCTGCATTTCCACTTCAGCCATAGAACAATTTTTCCATTGTTATGTTGGTAAATAATTCATATTACTCACAACTGAAGGCTATGTTTATGAAAGACACACAGATGAAATAGCCATTCTCACTGTGTCATCAGTTATGTCCCAGCCCTTCAATTTTCAGTGTAGCATAGACATTGTGTGAAGAAACTAAAATATGAGGTGTGGTAAATTGAGTGAAGAGAAGTACATGAAAAAATACAGCAGAACAAGACAGACAATAAAGCAGGGTAGAAAGATTTTTATTCCTGATTATTGCAAAAAAAATCCTATTCTGTCTGATAAACTCTTAACTATAGCTCCTGGAAAGAGGAAATGGTAATACAGTCAGTAACCAACTGGTCTCCAAGGAGTCCCACAAGCCAACAGACTTAATTTGGCAGACTGGTGCTATTAAAACTTTGGGTGAATGTGGAACATTGTGGTTTATCTGCCTCTGTTGCAACACTTACTTGTGTGTTTCTCCCAGACTTACAGCATTGCCAGTGGAATTATTTAGGGTTTCATCAGATGTGATTAATTCTTCTGGGCTTTCCTGTGTAACCATATGGAGGTTATTACCCTTGTACCCTTTTTTTAAAAAAACCCAGCTACATATAATCTTTTAATGGAATAAGAACAAAAGAGAACATAGCCTTATGGTGACTTTTTTCTTTTCTTTCTTAAAAATACAAGATATTTTATAATTTATTTCTAAGTACATTGCATTTGCATGTACTATTCCTTAGTGTCAAGTCCTGAGGGCTTGTGAGCAGCTGTATTTGTAGACTGTTTCCACAGGATGCAGAGAAGTAAAGCGACATGGCAGAAGGTCTTTCATTCTACTGCTTGAAGTAATCTGCTGTAGGATGATACCCCTGAGAGCAAAGAAAGAAAGGTCACCAATCATGATTTAACATCTTCAAAATTTTTCCCAATAGAAATTCTTGATGCCTATTGGCTTCTTCTTACCTTTGTCCTGGCTCTCTTTTAAAAGAGCTTTTCCAGAAGAGACTAGGGAAAACAAGACTGTAAAGATACAGATGTAAAAGTAATAGATAACATGTGGTTATGTTCTTTTAACAAATAGGTTAGTAGGAGTGACTTAGAAACTGGAGTCTATGTGACATTCATATGTCCAAAGAAAACATGTGGCAGATGCTTCAACACCATGGCATAGATATTCACATTTCCCTTATTTTGGTGCTGGAAACTACACCAATCCAAGTTTTAATGTGGTACGAAATCCTCCACAAAGCAAATTTAACTTCAAAACTTGAAGTCATCTTGAAAGGCTTGGCTTATGGTTAGCAACTGAAACAACTGATCATTACTGTGAAAGAAATACTTATGACAGGTCAATCAATTCTATATATAAACCTGATTGTCAGGCCTCCTGGGACATCTACAGCAAGAAAGGAGGAAACATTGTCAGACTGCCATCTGAAAAATACATATATATTCTCCCCACTGAGAGACTTTGCATTACAGTTATTGTCCTTTCTCACAGAACACTGAATTCAGACTGTTTTGGGCTCTACTTATGTCTTTTTTGGGGAGTGATGGTTGCTGCAGAACTACAGTCTCCTTTTCCAAAATAGGATGCCAGTGTTTTCAGATACTTCTCATGGTTTTCTGCCTTTTCTTAAAAGAGCAGATTTGTTTTTGCATTAAGTGAAGTGCATGCACTGGGTCGAGTGAATTACTGTAACACTGTATCTTCATCACTTTTATCATCAGGTAGATGAGAAAAGAAAAAAAAGCCATGCACTTTTCCTTTGTCTGGGTGATATTATAAATAAAATGGAAAATGTCTACTTGAATTCTTACACAAGTAATGTCAGATTCTAGGAATGAGTTTCCAGATATCTTTTCTTATCTTCTGGATTTAATGTCAAACTAAGGGAAATGAATTATTGCTACAGAAGATATCTAGGATGTCCAAGAGATACTGGACTACTGTTCCTTAACAGCTTCTTTCTGTTTGATAAACATATAAATCCATAGTCTCTCGTGTAATCAGAGTGCTCCCTTCCAATCCTGGCACATTCTTTCTCTTCCTACACTGAACTACCTGAGACACTTCTGTGAATCATGTATCTTAACTTTAAAACAGGCTTTCAACTGATTGTAATTAAGAATTGCGTCATAATGTGCAGAGTTTTAAAGATGGTTTATCTGAACCCCTATGCATTTGAATCATGGGATTTTACTAGGAAAACCATTGTGTATGCAGAAAATGCATGGTAGAAATTCTTGAGTTCCTTTCCAAGCAGGGAACAGATTAGATCAATGTGTTTTGAGTGGACATGATCTGTGCTTGTAAGGCCATCCCATGCTTTGTCGCTCATCCAACTGATCACAAGTCAGTATCATAGCTCAAATCTCACATATGCAAAAATGCTTGATGAACTGAGGAAGTATCTCAATTCAGTGTATATCAGGTAAGTTCAGTGAAAATGGAGTACTCAGGAATGTCTCATAGGTAGATAAGAAGCTTAAAAAATCGTGGAATTGCTCACTTGTAGCAAATTAATTACTCCATATGGAGGTGTGGTCCACTTCCAGCCAGAAGGAGCACTGTCTTTGGTAAAGACGATACCAAATTGCACGTATTCCATCTTTACCTCTGTCTTCTGCTGTCTAAGATATACTTCCTGTATCTTGCTGTAAAATTTTATATCAGACCCCCACTGAAATTCATATTTGTCAAATTTCTTTTCTTCTTTTATTTGTAAATATTTGCAGTGTATTTCTATGTAAGTGTGAAGGGTGGAATGGAATTTATCACTTTGGTTAGAACAAAATAAAATCCTCTCTAAATACATTAAATCTTAGAAAAAGTCCCATATTTAATTTATAGGAAAGCCAGTGCCAATTTAAAGCCTCTTTCAAGGTGCCCTGAAATTAAGCAAAATGATAGAGTAAGTTTGGACCAAACCCATGTTACCTAAATGGTACCTCTACCTTTATGGTAATCCTTAAGATTAATCATAGTGACTCTGTTTCTATTGATGGGCTGGAGCAGCACAAAGGTAGAACCACCTGACATAGTATTTGTCAGTAGGAGCAAGGCTAGAAAGTAGGATTTGGCTCTGAGTGAATTCAGAAAGTCTATAGAAAAGTCTTCTCAGCTGAACGAGAATGTCAAACCTCTTAAAAAATTTAATGTTATAGTGACCACATACACAAAATGATGTGTAGGTATTCAGATGATTGTTTCAGACCAGGTTCAGTCTCCATTGAAATGCTTTTTTTTCCGATTTCTGTGTGGTTTGGTAGGTCTACTATTTTCACTGGTTTTAGTACAGTTTCAGGTATGAAGCTCGGTTTGAATGAAGTTGCTGTTTTCTGCTTATCCAGCTGTGCCTGATGTTGATCATAGTATGTTCCCAAATACAGAAGAGGAGAGCTATTGGTACAGCAGTACATTAGTGCACCTTCGGTGCTCAAAGGAATCCTCTTCAATATGCACTGGTGAGGTTTTCCTTTGCATTTGAGGGTTTGACTTGCAGCTACAAATGCCCCTTGGCTGTGAACACAACAAATCAAACTTGCTCCTGAGATCTCCCTGACATAAAATATGCTGTGTGTAAGGATGCTCAAGTCACAAATGCAGCTTCTGTGTCTCTGACAGGTTCTGGGGCCTGTCAAAGATCAGCATTTGAAAATAGGTTCCTTAGTGTCCTTACTTTAAAATTTCTGTGTGTGGTATGTTTCCTACTTGAGTGGCAAGCAGCAGTATGATTTGAAAAGGCAAGTATGAGACAGCGCTTTCCCATCTGACCTTCATCCACTGAAATCATGGTTCCAGCATATAGATGTGCTTATACAGTAATTAGTTTTCCTGTCTTGCCTGCTTGGAAGCAGAAGGCGCACAAACGTGGGGAGAGCCCTGGCTCCCACTCTGGGGCTGTTAAAACAGCCTACATAGTCATTTCTTGAACAAGTCATATGGCACCTAATTCACAAATATAAAAAGAGTATAGAAGTTCAGGGAATGGAAAAAGCTTTTAGGAAGGGGAAGCAGCAAAGACAGATCACACAACAGCCTAAATATGTGACATATCCCTAGATAAAACTAAAGCTACAGCCAACAGCTGCTGCTGGAGTCTGCCAGGGAGTAGGTGCCATGACTAGCAGATATGCTTCCTCAGCTCGGTGTCTTGGTAGTGCTGACTGTTGAGACCAGAAATGCTCAGGAAAACCAAAAGAAACAAGTCTGTAAGGCCGAAGAAATCATATTTCATTGCTCAGAAAAGTGCTTATTGTTCCATAATTTCCTTAAGAAAAAACTGTTAGAATGATGTTTTCAGCTCTGACTGCGCAAAGCTTCCACATTAGCAAGTGCAAGTGGTTATTACTCCTGGTTCAGTAGAGGACTCAGCCACAGCTTAACTTCAGTTCTAAATGCAGCTCAGTTTAATACCACCTAACTAAATTCACTAAGTACTTCATTGAATGATATCTTTGTGTGATGTACACAATATATCCCGAATTATGTTTTGGAATTAGATATTTAGGCTTCAGAACATTCATCCAATATCAGTTGCTGGTACTGTTTAAGATAGTGGCCTAGTTGCCCCTGCTAGGTTTTGCAATTAGTTGTGCCTGGGGCTTCATTACTCTATAAACTAAAAAATAAATTGGTTTTAAGGTAAACACACTCCTGATTCCTTGTTAGAATATACAGATCCAGCTTTTTATAGGATCTGTTAATTTTCTTTTTTTTTTGTATGTTAAAATGTGATATATTAGTAGGAAAAATATATGGCTACTAAACAAATGTGATCTTGTTACTTTTTAATGAATATTTCAAAATCATTATCACTTTGGCCACAGATGAAGACTACTTTCAGTACTTCGTGTCTAAGCTATTGTATAAGTGGTAAAACTATTTCTCAGATATGGTTATGACTAGTAGCAAATTTTCAATCTATTCCTTTCTTAGAAGGGCTATGAAAATACCGTATAGTTATGAAAAAAGCTTGAAAATACACAATTAATGTTACTTAACTGCTTGTTTTGTTGAAGTATAAATTTGGTTGAAAAATACATGCCTGTGGAACCTCACTGATTTTTTTTTTCTTATTGATAAGTAGTTGAAGTGCAGACCTTGGACATGGCTGAAATTTTTCCATCCACGAACCTCAAGTATTTTTAAATGAAGTTACCCCTCTGAATCAAGACTTTTTGATGCAAATGGTAATATTCCCATGTTACAGGTACATAAGATGACACATCTATAGATACAAGTGTTCTGCTGAAAGTCACAAAGCAAATGACTGATAAGGAATGAGGAGTGTAGGTCTTTGGGCTTCAATATATAAATACACACTATATATTTCTATCCAAAATCCAGAGTACAAAACATCAGCCTGTTATTGTAATTGTTATTAACACTGTTTGAAATACAGTGGGGTTTCTTGTAGATTTATTACTTACATTGCAGCAGTGCTGATCCATTTTGCTGGGCAATGTGTACCTAAAAAAATACAATCCCTGTGCTAAGAGAAGACATAATAAAGATATGCTGTGTCTTTTGCTGTGCGGTTCAAGGTCATTACTATGATCTTTTTACTTTTTAAACCTTGAAAGCATACCATTTTGAACTGAATAATGATTATGTGGGCAAAGTGTCACAACATCCATATGTTATATTTGCAAGGTGCCCTATCTAGGAATAATCCTCTTACATTTTTCCTCCAGTGCCAGGACACTTACTACACAAGCAATGTACTATAAATATATCTCTTGCTGGGCTCCCTTCATTCTTTTGTTTAACAAAGAGTGGTTTCCATCATTTTCAAGGTAAACTATAAAAACTCCCTGCTAATGCTATCTGACGCAGTACTGAAAAGTGAGCTGAAATATTTCAGCAGAAGGCTCTTGCTTTGTACATTTGTATCACAGAATCCCAAAGCACTAATGGGATCTTTACAAGGAGGGGGAAAAAAAGTAGTAGCTGACAAATCAAAGACATACCTTATCTGAATAGTGTTATTGTGAGGAGAATGGACTTGTGAACAAAAGAGGAAATTACTGAAACAGGAATCAGATATCACAGGTCCAGAATAAGAATGGCAAATAGAATATGGGGCAAAAGGCTCAAAGCCTGAGTGACAGCTCAAAGACAAGATGGGATTTCATACATTTTCTAAACATTGCTTCTGTGCTTCCTTCAAAGAAATTTTCAAATCCCAGCTGGCTTTCCTAATTAAAGAACAGTGAATGTTCTATAGATAGGAAATGTGTGTGTGTGTAAGTAGGAACGGGCTGGATCGTATTTACCCTTTTCTTCCTATGATCAATTCTATTTAAAAGTATGTGAATCTTTGGGGATGTAAATGTATATTAGCTTGAAACTGAATAGTTCAAAGTTAAGCATTGCAGGGGTTTTTAGGGTCAGGAGGGACCAAGAAGAAAGAAAAAAGCAAATGTGTGTGGAAATAGGTTGAGGTCTTGCAAACTGATGACACAACAGCTCTTGTCTAGTACTATATTCCAGTAGAGGTGCTTTTAAGCATGTTTCTTCTTTCCTCTCAGGGTTTAGACCCTTGAAACGGTACTCTCTTGCAGCAGGAAGAGAAATGTTTTGGGGGAGGCCAACACTGAGCTGCTATTCATCTGACCAAACCTCCTAGGTCAGTCATCTCAGAAAGAACAATATATTTTCCACAGGACATTTTTTTTTAAAATCTCTCAATTGCTTTTTAAATTATTATTAATTTGGACTATTTATTCAGAATAAAACGATGACACAGATTTACACAGCCAAATGATCACTTGCAGCTTATGAAAGTTGAGGAAAGAAGGAGATGAACAAGAATTATATAAGAAAAACATGCAGGATTTGTGCCCAATGAATTGGTATGTAATCATGATAGAAAAAACAGAGCAACAGATGAAATACTTTTTGTATCACAGTATTTTGTTGTGCTATGTCATCTGTGCTATGAGACTCAGAATATCTAAAAAAATATATTCAGACTTAAAACAAGAGCAGACAATGAGGCAGGGAGAAAAAAATAGACTTCTCAAGATGGCATGTTCTGTTATGAGTCATAGCAAGGTGACTGATAATAAAGTAATTGTAGGAATGTCATGGAGCAAAATGGTATGGAGGAATAACAACAGGTAGGACACACCAAATCTATGAAAGTGGCTTAAAATTATTGTAAATACTGCTAAGTGGAAAGAGAAATTATCAAAATAGGCAGTGACATTTCTCATGTGCTGCTATCTGGTGAACTATGTCTGGAAGAAATGCTGGGAGGACTTTTGTGGTTGTGATATTGGGAGGATATTGGTATAGAGGTGAACAAATACTTAGGGACAGTTTAGAATCAGAAAGACAAACAAGGATCAAGAGTTATGTAGAAATCACTCATGGTGGAAACAAATGCTTGGATTTCACAGCCAATGTTCATTAGAAGGCTTCATTGCAAGAATGTATGGCAATGATTATGAAAAAGGGAGAGTAACAAAGGGAAAGAGACAAGGAAAGCTGTCTCATTTAATTATATTATTCCTCTATTTTCAGAACTACTATGAAAATATTTTCTGTAGTTACATTTTTATTTCTCTCTCTTCTTATATATTTGCAAAATTTACATTTGTTTTATTTATCTTGTAATGCATTTGAAGTGATATTATATATGGAACATGTTATCTAAGAAAAGATATACTGCATATTTATAATTTTTTTGATGACACAAGGCGAAATTCTGCCAGTATATAAACAGGTGCAACTCAGTTTGAGAACTACAGTATTCATATACATTTATATCAAGACTGAAATTAGTCCAGAACATATCTGTAAAATCTGTGCCTCTTTCTTGTGGACCCAGCCCTCTTGCATCATTAAAAAAATACACTTCTATTTTTACAATGATTATACAAATTTCTGATTCATTTTGGCAAAAGCTTGGGAGTAGCAAATAAACCATAAAGCCTAGTAAATTCCAACTTTCAGGCAAACCCTCTTGTGTATAAAATTGAAGAGTACAAAGTGCCAAGGCCTTGTATTAGTACCATCCATTTTGTTAACATTTTTCCAATTTATCTTGTGTTACGAACCCTCAGAGTACTATGTCTATTGTAAATATTTAAGCATTACTGTTGACATAAAGATAATACTGACAAATTGAGTTAACATTTCTGCTGAGAATTACCGACCATGTGTAGTGCGGAACAATTTTAACACCCACACCAAGTCCTGCGAGCATGCCAAACTCTGTTTAGTCTACAATACAACAGTGTCCCTCAAATGAATTTTAACTTTGATTTACACAAAACATGAAACAACCTTTCTTGGATCAATTATTTGTTTGACTTTCATAATACATTTCCATTTTAACTAGATTATGTTTGTATCACAAGACAAGTAATGGGTGCAAGATGTTAGTGCCGTCATGCGGGTGGTTGTCTGTGTGCACATGTGCACGGTGTCATTGGTCTTGGTCCAGGTTAGTACCTTCTGTGTTTTGAATATTGGCGTGCAATGTAGATCGTTACTTCTATTTGCCTGCATTTGCAATAACACCTGGGTGTGCATAGTTAGAAACACAGAGAGGTTCTTTGATATGTTGCTTTGTCTGCCGTGTACAAATCTTCCGTGGCACCTTCTCCCTTCTGACGAAACACATACAGCACAGAAACCAAGAATCCAGGTAGAAGAAGTCTGAAATCATTTACTCCAGCAGTGTGGTTTTTACATGCTGTAGTTTGCAATTTGCTCTTGTCACTTGCAGCCAGGAGTCTCCCAAAATTGCAAGAGATTTTTTTTCTTGTCCTTGTGTGTTCTATTTTCCCTCACATTTGTGTCCTGAACATCACCAACATGCTTTGTGGAGGATTATAAGGCATTCATATATAACCTTGTTTTACAAAAAAAATTGAAGCCTGTGCCATTTTCAGCTTCTCAATAGTCAAGGATGATCTTAAAGGTCTTTTCTAAACTAAACGATTCTACGATTCTGTGTTAAACTTTCTCTACTTGAGGAATTGGCTGGGGATGTTATGAGATGCGTTATTTCCTATGTGTAGATGGAATTCAAGCATGAGTTAATACCAACCAATGTTTTCCTAATTCTGGACTGTGGTAACACCAACAGTACTGATGTGGATCAGGCTGCCACTTTACAATTTGGTTACACAGCATCATTCTTAGTTGCTTCAGTATGAAATTCCCCATATTGCTTCATTGTGTTGATGAATGATTTCCAAAATGCGTTTTACTATTAGGCAACTAAAACAATCCTTTTCATGATTTCCTTTCTTCAACTGACAGACAACATTTTCCTAACTTACAGTGTCTCCAATTATTATGCCAATAACTATATGCATAATAGCTGAAAGATGTTTTACAGAGGGGAGTTAAAACTAATTTCCTAGATTTATAGATGGAGAGATCCAGGAACAAAGTAAGATACTGACCTGCTAGGCAGCCTGCTTATCTGGCTAGTGGTCTATGAGGACATAAGTCTCCAGCTCCTAGTCATAATTCTAAATCCATAGGTAAGTAAATCCTAGGGTATGAAACCACGAGAAATCTGGATATGAAACCACAAGAAACCTGAGTCTGAAACCACTGTTCTTTCTTGATTAAAGAAAGCAAAGTGAAATTCTGAAAAAATGGGCATTAGCAAGCATAGTGTCTGAGAAGCTTGTTCTGGGTAAAATGATGCATCTGTCTTTGTTAAAACAAAGTTGAAAGAGCCAACTAAACGTTTGTCACATTCATCTGCTTGTGGGCCTGTAATAATAGTACCCAAGGCTTAATATAAGCTACAAAGGGAAAATTCATGTTCCAGTCCAGAAACCCGAAGTAGCTCAGATGGTGTATGTAAAGATCAGCTATGGCAATTACAGCTAGCTCATATGATTAAAATTAGTTTATATATATTGCATTATCCAGTATCAGCAATGAAGATTTCACAACTTTTGACCTTAATTTTCTTGGCCACATGATTCTCCTGATACCTTCTGGAAATCACAACCTTCATTTCAGGAAAAGATTGTGGTGCTGTAGAATCCTTATCACTGGACTATAAGAACAAATGAAATTTAAATAAACTGGCCTCTGATTTCTTTATAAGATGCTCTTCTGCTCTAGCATTGCCCTTGTGATTCTAATTAAGGGTGTATATGAGTATATGAGGACTCAGCAAGCTGTCTGATACCATCAAAATTGTCATTAGGCAGAATGTTTCTGTTACACTTTCAAAATCTTTCAGGGAATTTTTCTCTCCTTGCCAACACAGGGGGGTTTGGGAGCCAGGATGGGTGGCAGGGGGGGTGGTTTGATTGCTCTGAGTTCCAGTCTGATGGCTGGGCCAAGGTGAGGGGGGAAGGGAGCGAGAGGTTTCTTTCCGTTGGCACCACTTCTGCTCAGTGGCTGCTGTGAGCGGGAGGCATCGTTTTTGCTGGGCTGGAGGAGGCATCTTGGAGGGAGCTCCCCTGGCTCAGCCCCAACTCCACGTGCCCTGTGCTGTCCTTCAGAGATGGAGTGATCATCATTACCTGGAATTGCTGTAGACTCCCTGGGGGCCGATGTCACCTGCAGAGGAGATGCTACCCTCCTCAACGCTTTCAGATAAAAGGATGAAGAGAGTCCCTCACCGGAGCTTGTGGATCACTTCTGTGATTGCTGCCTCCCGAGGTACAGCATCCCGTCCTGCTGCCATAAATATAACTTAATTCATTTAAAGGTTTTGGTTACAGTGTTGCTGTTTGTTATGTTCTGTTTTGATTATATATATATATTTGTAGTTAAGAACTGTTATCCTTTTCTACAAAGTTTCTAATTAAAGTCTATTGATTTCAAAGGTTTTGGTGGTTTTTGGGAAGAGACCCCTTTTCTAGTCCATATAGACATTTTATTTTCCTTAAACTGAGACAGTCTCATTGACTAGTTCACCTGCTTAGAGGGAAAACTCAGACCAGGTCATGAAACCCCGTGATTGGATAGCCTTTAATAAGGACAGGTGTAATACAAAAACAGATTCGTTGGTTTTGTACTACATTATTTCTTTGTATTTGAGTATAGATCAGAGTACAATGAAAGCATTCTCCTTCTAGTTGAGTCTTTGCATAGCTCTCTCTTTAGAGATCTTCCCTTACAGGAATGGCAGCCTCCTACTTAGCATGAATCAAGCTCTCCATATCCGATTCTACTTCTTTCTAAAATCACTGCTTAAAACTGCAGGGATCTTACTCTAGTTAGGAGTCCTAGGGATATTTCCATAGCCAGTGAAAGACTCAGAGATACTTGCATCATGAAATCTTCGGATCAGACAAAAAGAAACATATTTTTAGGTCTATCATCTTTCTTGCGCCCTATGGTTCTTCTCTCTGAAAAGGACTGGCTAGGAAAGCTTACACCTCTAAAAATATCCTTTCTATAGAGAGTCAAAAGCGGAGGTTATGGCCCCTGGGAAAATACTATGGAAGTGGGAGGTGTCTTTAATGATCTTTATTAGGATCAATGATTATTGTGCATCTAAATTAGTACTTTAATTGGTGACTGAAGAGAAGAAGTAATGAGCTTGGTGTCAACATTTATGAGTAATATGTAAGTGTCTGTGAGGAACTGAACTCAGAGTGGGAATACAGAACTTCTGCAGCATAAAGTGGAGAGATGGGAAAAAAAAATCTTTAATTAAGGAAAAACATAAACCACTTAAAAACATGGAAAGATAACCTGAAAATGTTATCCAGTCAGAGGGAAGGAAGGAGAGTGGGTGTTGGTCCAGAGGTAGCTAGTTGTGTAATGCAAGTTAAACTTTTTTTTGCCTAAATGACAAAATGCATGTGAGGGAGTCACTGAAGAAGCCACTCTGAGTCTCAAAGAATTGTTTACAGGCGTGGAAGAGCCCATGACCTAAGTCTGTTGAGGCTTAGAACAGCATCTGATGAACAAACTCCAGCAAACCCCTTTTCAGCATTATCAGATTGTCTTATTACTTAGTTTGTGATTATCATACATAAACCTATGTACCAAAATACACTGGTGGAATGGGCCTGTGAACAGACTCGTGTCAAATAGAGGGGTGAGATTAATCCCTCTGCCAGTAAGGTGTGACAGTTGCACATAAAATACCATCTGGGCAATGCCCTGCACCAAATGCTGCTGAGAGGAGTGTCAATTCAGCATTAAGGACTGCACTGGAAATGGAGCACAAATGTTTTTCTTGAAAAATTAAGTATTCAAAATATAACTAAAGTGTTCAAGTAGGAGAAACTGTGACAACTCTATGCATGAACATAAGTAGAAATGGACATGTCAACGATACAAAGGTATTATTTACAATGGCTTAGCAATAGGAGAGTTAGATAAGAAGCATAGGAAAGATTTTAGAGAAGGAAACCTGGCCATGAGACTGATTAGCCTTGGAATAAACCCCCTAGGGAGGAGCAGAGATTCTGTCCCATGAAACATGAAAATCCATATTAGATAAAATGCTGGTAGAAATACAAGGGGAGTTATGCTTCTACCTTGAAAGGAGGTTAAATCAGAGGAGCCTGTACGTTATTCTTTCAGATCCTATGATTACTGAAAGGATTGATAGTTATACTCTATCTCTAAAAAATGGCTGTTCCTTCTGGACGGTAGGATAAAACTGTTACTTTCTGTATGGGAAGGAGGCTTAGTTACATGTATGCAATCACTCTCCCTGGACTAATGCCCAACCATATTTTTGTTGTTATTGTAGTTTGTTTTTAAGACTGCAGGCAAAATTCTGCTTCAACTACTACATCTACTCCAGCTTAAATAGTTGGGCTGTACATTTCAGAGCTTTATAGTCTGGCACTGCTATTCAGACTCTTAAAGCTTTTGACTCTATCCTGTCATATCTTTAGAGAAATGCTGGCTTTCAGGCAGCTTCCTCACATAATTCAATACATTCTGGATCTAACTGTTCCATTATGAGAACTGAGTGGCTTTAAATCAGGGCAGAACTTGCCTCAATGCTTTGAGACTCAGCACGGGAAAAAAAATGTTACAATAAATGGAGCATCTAGTTTGATTTGAAATACAGACAGTTATCATTCTCCAGTTTTGTAAAGCTTGTTAGCAAATATATGGACAATGTGAAAATCTGGTGATCCAGAGGACAAATTTTATACAGTCTTGGTTTTTTTTAATTTTATAATTCTTGATGCATGGGCCTTCAGCATACCCTTTATTCTTTAGAGAAGGGTAAGTCTGTGAAAATGGAACTAAAGCTTTCTCATACTTGATAGATAAATGTATAAACCACCAGTTATGTGAATGTGCAGTAATCCAGATATAGTGGTTGGAGTCTGTTGTTGGCCGCCCAACAAGGACGAAGAGACCGATGAGCTCTTCCATAAACAACTGGGAGAAGTCTCACCATCACTGGCTGTCGTTCTCATGGGGGATTTCAAACTTCTGTATGTCTGTGTATGGGAGACATCTTCCTAACACAACTGGTGAGTGATTTGACAAAAGAGGGTGCCCCTCTGGACCTGCTGTTTGTGAAGAGAGAAGGCCATGTGGGGGAGGTGACGGTTGGAGGACAGCTGGGACACGGTGATCATGAGATAACAGAATTCTCAGTTCTTGGAGAAGTAAGGAGGGGGGTCAGCAGAACTGTCACCTTGGACTTCTGGAGGCCAGACTTTGAACTGTTCGGAAGGCTGCTTGATAAAGTTCACTGGGAGGTGGCTCTACAGGACAAAGGGATGCAAGAGGGCTGGATGCTCTGTGAGAAGAAAATCCTGGCGGCACAAGAGCAGACCATAAAACAAGTCGGCGGGGAAAAAAAACAGATTGCTGAATAGAGGGCTCTGTGTTGATCTCAGGAAAAAGAGAAAAGTTTATGAGCTTTGGAAGAGGACCACAAGACTGAGGTGACATCATGTAGGGAAAAATTCCAAAGGGCTAAAACCTAGCTAGAACTTCAACTGGCCAGATCAGTGAAAGACAATAAAAAAACGCCTCTTTACAAATATTAACAGCTACAGGAGGTCCAAGGAGCGTCTCCCTCCTTTTTTGGATGTAGAAGGGGCAATAGTGACGAGGGATTAAGACAAGGCAGAGGTGCTTAATGTCTTCTTTGCCTCGGTCTTTAATTGCAGGGTGAGATGTTCTATGGATACTCAGCCCCCTGAGCTGGAAGTCAGTGAGAACGAAGCTCCAACCATTTGGGAGGACATGATTAGAGACCTGCTTGGCCAATCAGACACGCATAGATCTATGGGGCCAGATGGGATCCATCTGAGGGTTTTAAGGGAGCTGGCAGAGGTCATCACCAAACCGCTTTCCCTCATCTAACAGCAGTCCTGGCTGACTGGGGAAGTGTAGCTAGACTGGAGGTTGGCAAATGTTACACCCATTTACAAGAAGGGTCGGAGGGAGGATCCGGGGAACTACAGGCCTGTCAGTCTGATCTCAGTACTGGGGAAGGTCATGGAGCAGATCATCTTCAGTGCTACCGTATAGCACGCACGGGACAAGCGGGTATATAGGATCGGTCCCAGTCAGCATGGGTTTATGAAAGTTCAGGTCCTGCCAGACCAATCTGATCTCCTTCTATGACAAGGTTACCCATTTAATGGACAAGGGAAAGGCTGTGGATGTGGTGTACCTGGACTTCAGTAAAGCCTTTGACACCGTTTCTCACAGTATCGTGCTGGAGAAACTGGCTGCCATTGGCCTGGACAGGCACAGCCTCTACTGGGTAAAGAACTGGCTGGATGGCCGGGCCCAAAGGGTTGTGGTAAATGGAGTTAAATCCAGTTGGAAATCAGTCACGAGCGGTGTTCCCCAGGGTTCAGTGCTGGGTCCAGTCCTGTTCAACATCTTCATCAATGATCTCAATGAAGGCATCGAGTGCACCCTTAGCAGGTTTGTGGATGGCACCAAGCTGGGTGCAAGTGTGGATCTGCTTGAAGGAAGGGAGGCTCTGCAGAGGGATCTGGACAGGCTGGATCGATGGGCTGAGACCAATGGGGTGAGGTTCAACAAGGCCAAGGGCAAAGTCCTGCACTTGGGACACAACAACCCCGTGCAGCGTTATAGGTTTGGGGAAGAGTGGCTGGAGAGCTGCCTGGCAGAGAAGGACCTGGGGGTGTTGGTTGACAGCGGCTGAACATGAGCCAACAGTGGCCCAGGTGGCCAAGAGGGCCAGTGGCATCTTGGCCCGTATCAGACACAGCGTGGCCAGCAGGAGCAGGGAGGTGACTGTGCCCCTGTGCTCAGCACTGGTGAGGCCGCACCTCGAGTGGTGGGTTCAGTTTTGGGCCCCTCACTGCAAGAAGGACACTGAGGGGCCTGAGCATGGGCAGAGAAGGGCAATGAGGCTGGTGAGGAGCCTGGAGAATAAGCCCTGTGAGGAGAGACTGAAAGAATTAGGGATGTTTAGCATAGAGAAGAGAAGGCTGAGGGGAGACCTCATCACTGTCTACAACTCCCTGAAAGGAGGTTGTGGTGAAGTGAGTACTGGTCTCTTCTCACAAGTGACAAGCAATAGGACAAGAGGAAATGGCCACAAGTTGCTCCAGGGGAGGTTCAAACTGGACATTAGGAAGAATTTCTTTACTGACAGGGTAGGCAGGATTGGAACAGCTGCCCAGGGAGGTGATGGAGGCACCATCCCTGGAGGTGTTTAAAAGACAAGTAGACGAGTTTCTTAGGGACATGATTTTGTAAGGGAACAGGTACAGCTGGACTTGATGATCTCAGAGATCTCTGCCATCCTGATGATTCTATTATGCTATGATTTTAATTAACAAATTTTTAGACAATATAAGGGATCAGTAACTACCTCTCTATATATAGGGTGTGAATAAAGCAACACTTATGTCTTGGTAAATCTGTCCTTTCCAGGGCAGAAAGTTTCTATCTGAAACCTCACATACATTCCGAGCAAGTAATCCACCTGTGGCAAGAGTCTCTTCAGAGATTCACTTTTAGTGTGATTCTTGATTGAGAGAGCACATTTCCAGTGAACATCAGACATTCACGCATGCATGTTATTTTCAGAGCATACAACAGGTGTTTAAAATGCACTTGCATGGGCGTCTCTAGAAACTGACCTTATTGTTATATACATCTTAGGATGAATTAATTTGAAGTGACTCAAATCATTGCTGTCATTTCTATATTGCACACAATGAGAACTTCCACCCCTGCAATTATTGTAAAATTATGCTACTAGGCAGAGTATGATCTTTCTGTTTCAGGAATAACTGAAGGAAGAAGCAGTATCAGGGGTAATACTCTCTCTGCAATTTGGGAGAACAGTAATTGTTGCACATTATTTAAAAAAATACATTAAAAGAAGAAGGAAGATGAAACCACTCTTTCATCCCAGCATAATTGGGAGTTTCCTGCTTTTTCTGTAGATGAATAGAATTTTAAGACAAGACTGGAAACAAAGACAAAACTGCAAGGGCTATCTTACAGTCTTTGGAGGCACAAAAGCCAGTTTAACCTACTTTTCATAGCTGATATGAGAGACCTCTGTGATTCAGATCTTCTTTCTATTGCCTTCTGAAAATAAGTGCTGGAGAAAAAAAAGCCTCTTGGAGACCTAGACACAAACACAATCAGTGGGATACCAAGAGAATGAAATTAGCAATGCTGCAGGCTGAAAGTCTCAGAATGCAAGCGCAGAACATGCCTGTCAACACTCTGTGCTTCCACCCTTATGTTTTCAGGGGTGTGAGAGTCACTAGAGACAGAAGGAGGAACATTTTGGCAAGCAGGGAAATACCTACATAAAGAAGTAAAAGTGAGGAAGGTGCTCAGTTTTTCAGGTTGTCAAACAAGTTGGTTCTTTTCATCCTTTTTGAACTGAATTTGGTGAGATGGAGTCTTATTCCAGTTCTGGGCACAGAGATTCAGTTCCAATTTGTAGGGCATGGAGGAGTCCCTGTCAAACCTCTTCCTTCCCTGCAAAATGCAGGTCATACAGTCTGATTTACCTTATTTCCCTCTGTTAGTTACTTCTGTTATTAGCAAAAAGATTTGCCTGCTGCAAACATAGTAGTCCACAAAGATAATACCAGCAGAATAAGAAAAAAATAGCAGTGGAGTGTGTGCAGACATAGATTCTGAATTTTTTTCTGTGTCCTCCATCTATAAATGTTAAATGTAGGCACTGAATAGGAGTGAAAAAGAAGCATAAGCGTACTTTCTGGATTTAAACTGTTATTGTATTTTTATAAATATTCATTTATACATTCATTATTATCAAATGTTATAACTCTTCTGAAATGTACATTTCACCCTCACTCTCATGTTTCTTCTACCCCCTTTTTGTATAACAACTACCATTTGCCAACATCTCTCTCTATTTTTTTTTTCTGAGCTCTAATAGTCTTTATATGTATGAACGCAGCTGTGTAAGTGTATATTGTCAACTGCAGTAATGGGGTCAGTTAATCACAGTTATAGAACCAATGGATTATTCAAAGATGAAATTTTTTTAAAAATTAATTTTTGGATGAAAGGAAATCTAGTGTTATGAGACTATTTCTTGAGATTCTAGCCTATTTACTGCTTATTATTAGCTTGATATATCTTATTACTATAAAAATAGTGATGTGGCTTCTAAGCTGCTTTCAGATCACATTTACTCAGAATTAAAAACATTATTTTCCTACTGCCAATCTTTCAAGACAAGGCTGGAATCTAAAAGCCAGGCTCCCTCTTATATCCTTGCCAGTCATAATTGTTCTGTATTTGCAAATTAGGTGACAGTACTGTTGCTGATGCATAAGGATGGCTCGAGTCCAGCTCCCTGTTCCATGCTGTAATTGGATTTGCAGTGCTAACAGAAGTGAAACATTCCTTTTGTCAGAAAAAGCAGGAGCTACTTCTCAAAGACACACAAGGAACAGACAGATTTTGGAGGAATGTGACATTTCTACAGAGTGGGTTTTTTGGACCACAACTCCCACGTTGAAAGAAACAGAGGGAAAAGTTTGGAACAACTCTCCTCTAAAGGACACATTATACAGGGACTTAGCCTTTTTACCATATTTTTTTTTTTTTTTAAAAACCCAAACCACAAACAAATTGAATTCTTTCACTTGAGAGAGGTCTGTTGGAGTGTATTGCCCCTCCCTGGAGTGTAAGTTGCCTTTTACACGAAACACAAAGTATTTCTTCCAAAATGGCCTACAGAACTATTCACATCTATAATTCAGCTTCCCCTGGAGCACGTGGAGAGGGAGTAGGAACGATGGCCTCTCATAGGCTTGAATTGCCAGACCTGCAAGATTCCTCAGGAGGCACTCACTGTCTGGGAAAGGTAGAGGTAGGACCGAGGTTTTCACCTACAGAATGTGGACGAAAGTGGATGATAGGAATCCTAGTGGCTTTCTCACCTTGTTGGCTGTCTCATGTTGTTCACTGGCAGAGGAACTTATTTCCTCTGCTGGAGGCCAGAGACCCAGAGATCAAGACATTGTCTCAGCCTTCAGTATGTCAGTAGCATTGAATTTCACTCTGTTCCTGTAGCCAGTAGTTTGTGTGCAAGAAAAATTTTTATTTTTTTAGATTTAGAAGGTGTCTGGACTTGCACAGTCTTTAATATGTTTAGTAACCCTAGCTATGTTAATACTATTTTTAATCTAAACCTCAGCATGAAAATCAGGAGCCACAACTCCTTCCTTGGTATTTTCCTTCTATGCTAATACCTTCCTATCAACACTATGGCTTTAATACCCAGTATTCTCTCCTCATGATGACATTTAGACAGCATAGTCACATCCCTGCTCTTTTTTAGTAAGACTTTTGCTGCAAGGTAACTAAGTGCTTGCCTCTTCTTGTAATAAGTATGTCTGTTGCTCAGATCTATAACTTTTCACCCATCCTCTGAAAACATCAGCACCAGATTTCATTCTGTTCTGTACCAAAGTACACACTAGTTCACTCTTGTTAGTTCTTTGTTTAAACTTTATGAGAGGCATTTTTACTGCTATGAACACTTCCTCCGCTTTTTTCTCCTAACAAAAAAGAGGTCTTTCTCTGTGTTTGTCAGGGGAGCTTGTCCCCATAATCCATCACCTGAACACAGTCAATCTGCCAGAAAGCCTTGTGGGAGTACGGGAGCATGCTCCAGTCTCTAGGTTCCTCAGGCATCACAGGGTGCAATTGTACAGGGACTATGAGCATACATTATTTGCTTTGATCACTTTGCATAATGAAAAATAATCTGTACACTTTACTTAGATATCCTTCTAACACCAGACAAACTTGAAGCCAAAAGTAACACAAGTTTCATTCTAACAAAGCAAAAGGTAAAGCCATTGTTTTATAAAACCATAGAAGGAATTTCAAAAAAGAGAATATTCTGTAATTTAGACAGTAAAATCCAATTCTAACTCACAGTTAATGGCAAGGCACCTTCTCAGTTTTTCTGTTATTTTTTACTTTAAAGTATATGCAGGATGTGAGACGCAAAGGACTACTTGGAGGTCAGCATCCTGATCTTTTCCTTTGGTATTTGGCCCTGTACTACTATGGGTGACCAGTGATTTAAACTCTCCTCATGGTCTGTAGGCAGCACTCTCTGAACTCATGTTTCTCCATTCATTGACAAGAATTATGTTTGTTTCACGTGAGTTATTGATTTTGTTTGAATAGTTGTGTTTCTTATTCCAGTTAATACACTTACGTAAAAGTCCAGGTAGGCAACATCCACAGGCTTTCCTTCATCTGCTAAGTGGGTCACCTTGTTATGGAAGGAGATCAAGTTGGTCAAGCAGGACCTGCTTTTCCTAAACCAATGCTGACTGTGTGTGATCACCTGTTTGTTATGTATGCTTGTTAGCTTTTAAGTTATATACCTATAAAGAAAAGGGACAATCTCAGGATATAATTAGAAAAAATATTTGAATGTGAAGATCATTTTCTTTTGTTTGTGTTATCCTGAACAAATTGCTGTATAGTTGCATCAAATCTTTGTCTTACATGTCTTCTTATGTCTGCAAAAGTGTGTTCCATGTTTAAATATATTATTAGGTTTCCTTGTGCTTGAGCTTATACTTTAATAAATCAAGTACATGAAGAGATATTTGGAGATCAACAGGATAAGCAGTGAGTGATAGCCTGACTTTCCTCTCCTGTGCATTTAAATTGAAAAAATATTTACTGAAGAACATGCAGTTTAACTCATGTAAAAATCACGTTCCACAGGAAAACGAAGCTCTCCAGTGTCTGCATTGCCATTCGAAAACAAGCACTTCTGCTTTCTCTTTATGCATTTAACTTCCCCCCACTTACTAGTTGGTTTCTTTCTTTGTAGGACTAGAATGGAAAATGTAGGAAATTATCTGATTACAAGATCAATTGGAATACATGAAGTGCCGTGCTATTAGAAAGGTTTGAATATAAAAACATAAAGACCCGCCAGCAAAATGGCTGAACATTTAAGAGACATTATTAGTCAACCCTTTGAAAGTCCTGCAGAGACATTACAGGCCTCTTAGCAGAGGTAATTTTCAAAATGTGTCTGTGTGGAACAGTCTGGTGTTTTCTTTCACCTACTCTATCTCGCTATATTATTTTTTTCTATTCTTTCAAGACAACCGTATTTATACTTAATCTATTGCATGAAAAGTGCTATTTGGGGATGGGATTATTTCAATTTTGAGCACTGTGCATTGCTAACTAGTCATTTATTTGCAGTTCATCCATAAATTCTCTCACCCCATCCACATTCTGATGAAGTAATAGCTCAGATGTCCTCAGTGGCAAAATGAGTCTGTGACACATGAATTCAGCATGATTTTTGTCTGTTTTTACAGAAATGTCGGAAAGGACAATGGGAAGAAAAAACTTCCACTATATTTAAAGTTCTCTCTTTTTTTTACTATCCTGTTGCTAGACTATAGTGCAACTGGGGTCTTGCACTATGAATATGTATGGCCTTATTCCTTGGCACTCTTTTGTGAAGATTGTCTTGAAGAAAAAGGCTCCTTCAGTACTTCTGTATATGTAGAAATTTCGGTTATGAAAAGTGCCGAACACTGCTTGTGTCTTCAGTGGGTATTTAAAAAAAAACCAGGGAGGTTGCAACTGGAAGAGGCAAGTCCTTGATATAATTTCAAAAAAATATCTTGTCATTTGAAGTTTTTAGTACTTTTTTAGCTTACTACAAGGTGCTGCAAGAAATCTCCTTCAGTGAATAGGAGCACATCCAAGATGCAGCCAGACCTTAGCAGGTGTTTACCATATGCTGTTGTGATGGCTAGGATTGGTTGGGTAACAGTGAGCAAACATCTGTCTTGTATTATTTATACAGACATTGCTTCAATTCATATCAATGTTCCTATCAGTAAGTGACGGTTGATTCGTTCTCCAAAGTTCAATACAAGGGCTGGTGGTAATGTATCCAGTAAATATGTCTTTCTCTGCAGGGACGCAGTTTCTTCCCAACAGCAAAGGCAGGACTTCCCAGGTTATCTGAACATGAAGAAAGGGAAATTTTCCCAATCAGCATTTGTTAGGGTTGTTTCCTAACAATTTTATAATCTGTCTATACAAAGCAAATAAATCTTCAAAACATATCTTACCCAAACCCAAAGTTTACCATAGTAAATTCCAATGGGAAATTAAAATATCAGGAAACAATGTTTATTTTCTAATGTTTTGCCAGCTGCAGAATGGAGTCCAGTAAGTAGAACAGACCTGGCCTCTTTGGTTGTTTCCTCTCTTGTGGCCAGATTTCTGTTGCTGTTCCAGTCCTCTTTCAGCCTATTTTTTCTTCCCTACATACTAAGTGGCAAACAGAAATCCAGGCAAAGAAAATACATAGGAGACATTTTCTAGCATTTGATTGTCCTTTAGAAAGGAAAACTCAGTTGAGGTTACAAAGAGTGTAAACCTGTTATTCATGTAGTAAAGAGCAGTATGTTGCAGAAAAAGTAATTAACCCTGAGGAAATGTTTCCATATGAGAAAAAGATGAGGCCTCTGTCAGGTCATAACCCCATTTTTACAGATTTTCTTCTCTGGCTCTTTCCACAGCTTATTTAAGTTCTCTTTGGCGAACTACTCTAGAGTCTGCTCTTTAAGATGTATTGAGAAAACAAAGATTGGCTGTTGGGCTTTTGTTTACTTGGTTGGGTTTTTTTGCCCTAGGACATAAATCAAGATTTTAAAATAAACTTGTTTGTCTCAATTAAGAGGAAAGAGTGAGATCTAAAAGGCATGCAAAGCTGGTCAGAAAAGTTTACTGCTATCAATCAAAACCTTCCTGTAATTTTACAGCATTTTGTTGCATTTTGTCTTTCCACCCACCCTGGGTGAGCAAGTCAACAAAATCTTCTCTAAACAACTGGAGGAATTCTCTGTATCACACACCTTGTTTACTGGGGAGAATTTTAACTTCCATAACATCAGCTGAAAGAATAACATGGGAAGATACAACCAGTTGAGAAGACACCTGGAGGATGTAAACAGTAACTTCTTGCTGAAGATAATGGATTGGCCAACCAAGGGTGTGGCATATTTGGGTCTCCAATGCCAAAGAAGGTGTGGCTGAGAACATGACAGTCATGGTCAGCCTTGGCTGTAGCAACCATAAACTAGTGGAGGTCAAGAACCTGCAGGGAGTGAGGAAAGTGAGCAGCAAACTTTACCTCATTGAGAAGGCTGGTAGGTGGGACCCCATGAGACAGGTCTGAAGTGCAAAAGAGAAAAAGAAACCTGGTGAGTCTTTCAAAACATCCAGGGTTTTTTCTTATACTCAGGAAGAAACATAGACATATCAGGAGAAAAATACTAAGTTGTGTATTGCCCATCATACCTGGGAAGGCCAAGCCCCTACCCTTTGCAAAAGTCCAGGCTGTGTACTTGCTGTCTGAACAGCAGCTCTGCAGATAACTTTTTAGGGCTTTGGCAGACACAGTGTGCTGAATAGGTGTGGGTCACCTGGGGTCTGGCAGCAGTGAAGGGCAGCAGGTTCCAGTGCTGTTTGAGCATGGTCAAGGACAGCAGCTGGAGGGAAATGGTTATTTCTCTCAACATGTCATGTCTTGGACCACACCTAGACATTACATCCTCTGGTTTTGTCCCCCTCGCCTAAGGCAGACATTGCCAAAGTGAGCCCTGTGGAGGGCCACCAGGATTCTCAGAAGCTGGAGCATGTTCCCTGTGGGGGAAGGCTGAGAAATGTGACTGCTTGAGCTTGGAGCAGGCTCAGGGCATCCTACCCCTACTTATAGGCAGGTTATTGAGAAGAAAAGGCCAGGACACCTGCAGCAGTGTGTAGCACCAGGACAGGATACGACAGGCATAAATTGACACAAAAGAAGTTCAGATTGGATATAAAGGAAAATTGTTTTTTACATAGAGACAGTCTATGGTAGAGCAGGTTGCCCAGAGAGGCTGTGTGGTTCCATCCTTGGAGCTTTCCAAGACCACACCTCCTCAGTGATGCTGTTTTGAGAAGGCTGCTGCAGTGGGCACCTCCTGGTTTTCCGTCCATCCTGCATATGATTCTGCGACTCTTCGGCTTACAGTCATCAGAACAGAAAAAACATAATTTTTAAAGAAAATATCAAAAGATTTTTCAACTTTTCAATAATCTCCTTAGATTTTTTCCCCAAATAAGCATGATAGCCTAGTTTCAAAGGCCATCTGAATAGCCTTTGAAATGGAAAAATGTTTTGTTGACATAAATAATGGCTAACCACCTCTACTTTAGCAATTGCTTTTCACAGTCTGCTGTGGTGGTATTTCTTTCCGTCCCACTAGCCACACAAACCACTCTGCACTGTTTTGCATAACCTCTTTGAAACACTTGGAAAAACACCTTAGCTCGCTAATTTGGGCGATTATCTGATGGAGTGGGTTAGAGTCCTCATAGGAGCAAGAATTCCCATTTTATGGAGGCAGTCATCCAGGGCACAAGGCCCATCTGAAACTGTTATAATTGGGAAAGAAACTCCCTAACTGTCTGAAGAAGGAGATTAGTAACTGGTCATCTTGACCAGGCACAGTGGGAGAAGAATACCCATTGCCACAACACAGTGATCCAGAGCTCTTGGGCACTCCACCAGTGCTTTTGGGGTCCTGCATGCCTAAGAAAGAGACTAATCATCAGTCATGCCCCTCCTGGACACCTAATACCTGGATCATGGCCCACGTAAGATGGTCTGATGCAACTAGTGGAAAGTTCCATCAGTTTGATTTCTTCCAAGTACAGCCAATGTGAATACTAAAACATTAAAAAGACCATTCAAATGTCTAATGAGATTCAATAAATTGTCTCGAAACCCTGTAAGTACGTGATTATGTAAAAGGCCCTTTGAGCTCTTCTGTCTCAGCAGGCTGATATCAGTGGTCTCCCCTATGAGTTGAGATACCTCTCAGGTGTTATGTGTGATCTCATTTTCTAACACTGCAAATGAAAAGGTCTTAGGTAAGGTTATCTCTCTTTGAGAGCTGATCATTGCCTGTTGGGAAGGCTGGTGCATTGAATGTGAGTATTCCTACCCATCTCAAGAAAACTTCCGTATCTCTTGAGATCTGACCATTTCCTGTCAAGAATGCTAGAGCATTTTATGTGAGTATTCTCACCAAATCTCAAGAGGGAAATTTTCAGACTAGTTTCTCTCTCTCAGTCATTCTTTCCATCATGACCAGTAATTCTCTTATGCTTAAATACTGATTTATCTTTGTATGCATAGATCTCTGTATCTCTGTTGTTGCATATATATACTTATTACACCATGTAGTAAGTAGAAGTGAATCCCATTATTTTTGAATCTGATGAAGTTGTCAACCAACTTGATTATACCACACACATTGAATAATTTTTTAATTACTTTGGTAATCAATTGATAATTAACTCTTAATAGGAATTCTGCATTTTTACATTAATACATTCTAAATTGCTGATAAAACAAAGTTTCATGAATTCTTGTCTGTGACATGCTCTGCCTAATGTAAAATTAAAGGAAAGGTTTGAGATGATATTGAGTCAGTATGAAGGAAAGGCTTCATTATCAAGATCTTTTTACCAGGTACTCTCTTGGCAGATTTCTTCTCCTTCCCTTGCTTTGCTAAAGCCCAAACTTGTTAGTCTGCCAGTCATGCTGAGTTTTCAGCTCCACTTTGCCATAAAACACAAGATGAAAATGATTAGAAACTAATGAGAATTCTGCTTATGGGCTGACCCTTGGTTCTGTTCTAATTTTTTAATATCATATCATGATTTAAATTGTCTGTAAACAGATGAGTCAACTGCAAATGCTGTCGTAGTTGTTGAACACTGAGGATTGAAAAAAAAAAAGTAACTTGTGTTACTTTGAGTAATTTTGACAGAAATTGAGTATGTTTTTTAATACTTTGGTATTTAACACCTATTACCTTTTCTGAAAACTAATAAAATTAACTCAAAACATCACTCTTGTGAATATTCTCAGTCAAAGGCAGGTAAAGCCCAACAAGATATTTTAAGTGCTTTATCCAGAACCAGTCATGAACAAATTGTAAATGTTGTTCAAGAAAAAACTAGTTGTGGTGACAGATTAGTATTTGTAGCCATCTGCATTTCTTCTGTGTCGAGGACTGGGCAAGAAAAATATGTAACAAAGGACTCAAACCACAATAGATGACATAACACTCGTTGCAAATGAAATTTTTTGACATAATCAGAGTGTTTGGAAATTACCTAGCCTTATGAGCTGTTGCAGATACATCTCACATGGTTTCAAATCCTCTCCCCCACATCAGCTACTGGGTTATAAGAGATAGAACTTTGATGACAGAATAGGAAACAAGAAACATGCATGATATACTTTTATACAAGACCTGTGTGGCCTTAGTCAGTTGCTTTGATTTGAAATAAATTTTTTTTTGGCCTCTAAGGGTTAGTAAGAATTTGGTTATTTATCTGGGGACCTGACAATGACACTAATGAATGAACTGATGAGAATGAGCAGTAGCTTTCATGCATAAATATTTTCAAGTGCTTGTCAAAATTGTAAACTTTCTTCAAGAAAATATTTGCCAAAGAAGTTATATAAAGCCTGCAGCACATAGACAATCTGGTGATGAGTAGTTGTAAGTGAGAACAGATTGTTAAGACAAGTCTGTAATCAGATGTGGAGATGTCAGAACTGCTAAAGATTAAATAGCTCAATGAATCAATAATTCTCTGTTGTGGTTTTGATACTGTTCAGTGCTGAACCCTGGTGATTAGGAAACAAGGCACATTGAAATTAATATTAAAATCCTCCATGCTATCAACATGAGTCACATCCCCATGGAACACACAGTATTCATAGGAAAACTAGAATACTTTATAACCTAGGCAAATCAAACTGAAATAATTTTAAATGAACCATTTTTTTCTAGATATTTTTAAGGTATTAAACTTTTCTGAGATTTCCTTTAAAAATTTAAGAGTATTATTTCTATATTTTCTTTTTATTTTCTCACATTAGTCTTATAATTTCAGATGCATTACGTAAATCAGAATCTTCTACTTATTTAAAGTTAAGGTACTAGTGGCATGGAAATCTAGTTCTGTCATTCTTTGTTCATGATCTTCAATCACTGTGTTCCATCCACATTCCGTCATCAACCTATATATATTATTTTTCTGGAAATGGTAATTGGTACTCTTTTAACATACGATTTTTGAAGTGATACTACACAAACGTGGATAATTCGATAATGCCAACTAACTGTTGTGTTAACTTACATATTTTGTCTAGTTACACAGCATATACATATACCTTAAAATTCTGCTCTATTATGAAATTTTGCTTTGTTATGTAAAGGTAAATGAGCCAAATAAGAAGTGGAACATAGCCCTCTTGCTGGCTGGATTGCTGATATACTGAGAGTATCATGCATGGCTATTTGTATGTCTTTAACTTTCTTCTTTCTTCCTCTAGTCTCACACTGCAGGAACAGGGATTGTTAGCTTGTTAAAGGACCATGCAGTTCCCAGAAAAATGGGTCCTTGTCCATGGCTGGGGCTCCTAAGTGTTATGGTAATAGAAATTAAGATAGATGTTTGTAATCAGGGAAACTGTGCTGGTTTTGAGACAAACATATCTGGTTCATGTGCAGAAGTTTGTGTCTTTGTTCCAAACAAGTGGTGCATATAAATAAATAGTAATTCCACTGAAGTCTACTGTATATACAAAGAGTAATTCTGTTCAAATCCATGAAGTTAAATCAGTGTAAAACATTTTATTTACATATTCATTCTGTGGTGTACACCTAAAATATTCTACCACTTTTCCATAAAAAAGGCCAGGAAAAAAATCCTCCCAAATTTTACAGTCAATCAAAAGCACATGAATCTGCCTACCTTGGAAGAATTAGCAAACTGTTCTGCTAATATGTATTGTTTAGAGCAATCAGTCTCTTTAATCTTCATTGTCTGCCAGAGAAACATGCCAGCTATCAGTTTTTAGTACAATCTCATAATAGTTGTGATGAGCCATCCTGCTTTAGAAAACATGTGGACAATGATTTGTGTTGATTAGTGATGATTGCTTTTTATGGTTGGCTCCACAGACTGGTGATTTTTGGCTTTAATCTCAAAATGGACAGTAGTTTTGGAGAAATTATTTTAATTTCTTATGTTAATCATAACCATCTGGTGCTCCCTGTCATACAGGTTGTGGAGGCTTGTGATTTTTGGTGAGGAAAGAGAAGGACACTTAATCCCAAGAAAATGCTTTGATTAAATTAATTTCGTGCAACTCTTTCAAGATCAATTGAAACCTCTACTTTTTGATCAGGGAAAAAGAGATACTTGTGTTTTTAAGTACTGTCTCTCACCTTTCATAGGAAAGGGCGTTAACAAAGTCAAATGCAGTAGTGGCTTGTGTTTTTTCTTGCTTGTTATCTTCCACTGTCATGGCTGTGCTTTGCAGCAAGTGTGGTCAAAGTTGTTCTACTGCATTTAAGCCTTGCAGCTTCCTTGGGCTTCTTGTCTGAGATGGCATTAAAATATCTCAAGAACTCTTGCTCTTGGAAACTTCTACAATAACAATGTTCAGTAGCAGATTTTTCAGAAACAGAACCTGCTCCGGACTGTGCATGAGAAGGTGGAAGAACAACCAATTGTCGTGTTTTTCCCTTAGCAGCAAACACACACAATCATCAGTTTGATAACTGGCCATGCAGTATCGATTATTTTAATAAATTTCCAGTATTCTCAGTGCCTTTCTTGATTTAAGCAGTAGCTTTAAAGCTAAAAGTACCTAGCAGTTCAGTTTCAGTTATGCTGTATCGTTATCTTGTGCTGAGTGAGGCCCTGCAACGTTCTTGTCTGACTCCAGCCACTAAAAGCACTTTGTATCTTCTGCCAGTTTATATAGATTACTAATTAGCTCCTTAAAATATCAAATCTTTGATAACTCTGAGTCTAACTGAGGGTTTAGACAGGGGCATAACAAGAGCATCAGGCATAACAGACTGTGGAAGGAGTATCTTAAATATAGCATCCATGCGCAATGACTTTCTGTTAGGCTATCAGACTGTGATTACTGAAATGTAAGTCAACATATGGCAGCTAATTTAGCTCTTTTTTTTGGCTTTTCTACTTAGTGGCTCTCTGAGCAGCGAGAGATGTGCATTAACAAATCGCCTGGGGAAACTGCTCATCTACTGATGCCTGGATACTGGTACAAAATACCAGCTTATCTAAAGGATTTTGGAGAGCATTTTGGCCCTCACTGGTTTAGGGATCAGATAACAAAATAATTGGGGGGCTATTTTCCCTCCTTATGCTAGCAAGGTCTTATAGGATTGAATTTTAGGACTCAGATCATAGATTACAGACATTCTTCTGAGCTTTATTTCAGATAATTCATACTTGCTACTTTCTTAAGGGAAACCAGGCAGAATTTTCTCTAACAGCAATAATTCCCAGCTTCCTGTATCAGTGACCTTTATTTCACTCCCAAAGAAGGAAATGAGGATGCTTAATAATACCTAATAGTCTAAAAAGATAGCTTCTCTTTCTCTCTTTCTTAAGAGTTGTTTCCTCTCTGCCTTTCCAAATTCTGGCAGATATATCTGGTAGATGATTATTTCAAGTACATACAGTGTTATATATTGTACTAATAGGGTAGAGATCTTTGCTGAGTGCCGTATTTCTGACTGAAGAATGAGGCTACAAAAATACCTGCTTGACATGGGCTTTGTCTAAAATACCATTAGAACCTTTACACTCTTATAGAGACTAGACCTGAAATATTAGAACTTAGTCATCTCTGATCCAAATCTATGTATGGAAATAAGGAGAAAAAAATTTTCAGTAGTTCAGTTTACTATCTGAAACACTGGAGCAACCTTTTACTTCCTACCTTTTACCAAACCCTAAGAATAATTGAAGGACATATCTAGACTAACATCAGACCAGAGAACATGACGTAGTTCTTCCCTTTTCAATGCATCCAAGTTTTCATGCATGGGAGTCATAGAACAGGAGGAGGTGAAACAAGTAGGAATTCACTGAGAATCCACCTGGCCTCTGGAGCTGGAAGTACTCTGGCTCTGATGTTGTCATGAAAACCTCTTACTTGTGTGTACAGAACACTTTACAGGCATTTTCTAGACTTTGCTTTCTGCAAATGGTTTCCATTTATCATTGCATCAATATTTTTTTTCTCCAAAGTTCAACTCTTAATCAATTTTACCGACTGATGCTGTTGCCCGAATCCTTTTGGAAAGCCAAAGATTAGAGGGACAGCAGCATTGAGAGTCCAGCAGACTTCAATGAACTGGAAAAGAAGTAGCTAATGAAATGGATGAAGAAAGTATCTTGTCCTGTAAGAGCAATAGCGTTTGCAGTGCTAGTGGAGGCTAGCCATTCATCCAGGCTTGCAATTCAACACAACTTCAGTTTCACAGTTGACCAAATTTTAAAGTTGTTTATTTCTGTTCACATTGTTGTTAGGCCACATGAACTCCTTTCATCTCCAGGTTCAGGTTTTGGATACACTTTCTGCTGGATATATTTCAAAGTGTATGAGCCAAGGGCTTACAGCGCTGAAGAGGTTAGTCATAGCTTGGTCCAACTTCTGAACAATGATTAAACTTATCATTTCTGAAATGTTTGTGAGCAGCGTCTTGTATTGTTTATTGCTGTTGTTGACACTGACACGTATGGTCCAGATGACAGAATAAGATCTGCATTTGCGATTATTGTAAACTTGACTTTGCAGATGTACTTCTAACTAATCAAAGACAGAGGAATACGTTTGAGTCACATGTTGGAAAGTTAAAAGGGATGTTTAATGCAACTCTTCCATTTCCAACTTGGAGAAGCTGACAGACCCAAATAACTGGAGGCTTAATGAGATATTTCTAAAGCTACTAACAGGCTCCTTTCTTTGGAAAACATTAAGTGCAGCTGAAAGAGAACTCTACAAATTATTTACAAAATAAAATAATAATTAATACCTGCTGGTGGAAGCAGACTTAATAAATCTGAGTGTTCTGAAAAGTGACCTAAACTAAGTCCTTCACAAGAGTCCGATGGAATACAATAAATATGTGACTACTCCCATGTTGCAGCTGAGGAAAAAGATGTATCCGTTTACATAATGGGGACTTGACTAAGCCTGGAATCTTGTTACTGGAATTTCCCTTGGTCTGCAGAGACAGCTGGATTCTTCCAGGAAGTTTGTCACTTCTTTAGGAGCCGAATTACACTCTCCTTCAAAGAAGAGCAACTGTCACCCCCTCTGACTTCTGACAAAACAGTTGTCTGAAGCAAGTATCTTGAGTTTGTGTTAAAAACACCCAATCGATGGGATTTTAGCACTCGTTTAGGTGGCAAAACTTGTACTTAAAAGTTGGCATCAGACAAACAAGTAATGTTTAGTAAAAACCCGTCATAAGGTACTGACTGGACCCAAATATAGTGCTCCCATTCAGCCAAGAAGGTCCCAGGGCAGGAAAGAAAATTTGAGTCTGTTCTAGAGTTTCATCACTTCTCCTCTGTCCAGTTAATTCACACTTTCTTTTGGGCCTGCCTTTTTTAGCATTAGCATTTAATAATTCAATTTTTATTTAATTTTGAGTCTTTCTTACATGATCACAAGATTCTTGTTAGCAACTACAAATGACATCACATTAGAGCGTGGCCTTGTGAATGGTGATAAGCATCGTTTCATCTGTGTCTATAACAGCAACAGCAGCAACAGGATCAACAGCAACAACAACAACAGTGTCAGGCTAGTATTGTAGTATTGTACCTCAGGGGGTATGACAGACTTGGAATCTTTCAAGTCAACCTGAATCTATTCTATTGACCTTCACAGTTTCATTTTACTTATTTTATTTATTTTCATTTTATTTTATTTGAAATAGCTCAACCAATAATAGCATGACTATAGGAAATAAATGATTTTTAGGCTGCATGAGGTGACACAGGGACTGTTTTTCTTTGAGAAGTATCAACAAAGAAGTAGACTAGATTTCTCAAAAAGGTTAGGATCTGCAGTCTGGAGTGGTTGTTGTACCAGACTTGAGAGGTTTGATCCCCAACTTCCTTTGCAGTTTGTCTCTGTTCTTATCTTTGTCAGGTGGCTGCTGTTCTCTGCACAGGCAGGAGACTTGTGCCCATTCCACCATTTCGCCATTTCCATGGGCAGGGAAACATTTAGACTTCCTGTTACATTAAGCTGATGTCCTACATATTATAGTTTCGTTAGGCTCCTTTGTCTTTCAGTTATCCCCCTGAAAATTATTTATCTCTGATAACATCTGATGTGATTTAGCACAAGGAACGTTTCATCTTTTTTACATAAAAAATTATTCTCTTCAGCTGTAGTAAGTGTTTCACACAGGAGAAACTCTTCCTGGCTTCTACTTATCTTTCAGCTCTTTCTAGAAACAATATACTTTCAATGTCAATGCTCTTTTAATGAGCAAAGTGGTCTGCACACTTTTGCTCTGGTGTTATGACAGATAGTCTTTTTATGATGGCATACAATGTAAGAAATTTTTGTTTATAAACCAAAACGTTTTTCAATAAATTACAAATGCAGTTTATATAGACATTAACCGCAGCCTAATCACCTACAAATGTGGTGCAACCTTGTTTCTTATGTTTTTTGTTCTTACTGCGGTATTGATAAACAATTATGAAACAAAAGGGAACACTATTTTTTCTTAATAGTTAGAACAAATATTCCATGCGTTTATGTGATAAGAAGTAGGTGTTATAAATGACCAAACAAATAAATCTCAGTAGCAAAAGCCCCCAAAAGCCAGATCTATACTTTGGTCCACATTCAAGCGTTTTGACTTATGAATGTTTTAACATTATTCAGAAATCACCGAATATCACCAAGTTCTACTATATTTGTAAAATTTATTCTCACAGTAAGCATGGATTTCATCTATAATGTTTGAAATATGACCTTGTAACATTGGGTCACATTTCATCATTTGTATTTACATGTCTCCCCATAATATAAAATTGAGTTTTACAATCAGGCTGTGTGAAACACATTGTTTTAGTACCAAAACATTTCTCTAATCTCCTTTGATGTTTAGTATGATTTGTTTTGTAAATATTTATGAGTTTGTTTCTAAAAGCAAGAAGTTTAAATGAGATAGGAAAGGCAAGCACAACAAAAGTAACAAATCAGGAAAGTATTTTTTCTTGGTTACAGAGTGATTTCAGAGGCTGCTGAGTGTTGCAACATAGCGGTTACACAGACAAAGGAGTTCCCTTTATCTTTCCTCCACAACAGCTACAACCGTATGCACCACACTTTGGTGACTTTGTCAGCTCATGTTTATATTTAACCACATTCTATAGAAACTCTTTGTAGCTATACTGGGAAAGCAAAACTCAGATATTACCTCAAGCTTTATCATTTAAATTCACATATAATGACTTCTTAAAGGACAGTTTGTTCTCCTGTTTTGAGAGAAGATTTATGTAGTGATTTTTGAATCAAGTTTTCTAGAAACAAGTTTTATTTATTAATATGTTTACGTTTGATTTCTATCATTTTTCATTTAAGTTGCATTTTGATAGTTTTAATCAGACTGGTTTTCATGCTGAAGTTAATTATCATGTTGAAAATCTAGCCAGAAATGTCCACTAAGATTCTTCTGGAGAACAGAAGAAACTTCCATCATAATAACACACCATCCAGGCCACAAACAAGCTCTGAGGAGTGGGACTGGCCAAGAGGATAAAACTGAACAGGCTTTGTTCAATCTGAAAAAGACAAGAACTGTATTTGAAGTAAACAGAAGAGGCACATGGAGAACTGTAGAAAGGACTTGTTGGCACTGGGAGAGCATGGAAACCTTTCATTGAAATGCAGATAGGACTGAACAGAGCTTGGTAAATGTGGCTGATAAACATTTATTTGACTTAGGGTGCAAACTTCACTCTGACTCATTTCCTTTTACTCATAAAATGCTTGCAATAAAGAGAAAACTTTAATTGCAGAAGTATCCTTGGAGAAAGAATCCACCATTGTGAGGTGGATTTACCCGGTCATATAGGAAGTTTATGCAAACCTGTTTTGAAAACACTTCATTTGTTTGAGGATTGTGCAATCAAAGGAGTGATGATGGTGAAATGAAATAAATCACACCATAATGCCCACTGAATTCTGTACAGTGTAACTTCAAAATTCCGAACATGGCCATTACTTAATAAGCAAAAGATCTGGCATCAAAAATTTGCATATGCTTTGAAACAGAATAATTGTCAGTAATTAATAGTGGAAAAATGGCTAAAGTATTTACTTTTTTTTTTTTTTTTTCTTTTTTGTATCCTATATTTTCTCCTGGACTACACTGCAGTCTTTTGTTTTCTGTGTTTACTGATGTTCTCAACTACGGCTTTTTAATTGCAACTTCACAGCTGCCATCTCAGCCTTTTACCTACTGTGCTTTGTTCTGTTAGCAGCTCCTGTCTCTCATGAGGTGTATCTGATGCAATGTGAATTGAACTTCTGTAACACCAGTCTTACCCTTCAACTAAAACTTACAGCAGAATTTGACCTATTTTTACTCTCTTAACTAGTCTTTTCAACCTAGTTTTCTGAGGGACTCTCTCTGCCACTCCACCATGCAGGCAGAGTAGGTTTTGCGGGGCTGAACCTTTAAGCCCGGCTGCATGACTTTCTCAGCCAAGTGGCTTTGCTTATATATGTTTTTCTTCTTGTTTTTCTTCTTGACATTCTGCAGGAGGTAGTGTCTGGGGTGCAATGCACAGCTGTTTGTTTATTTTAAGGTTGGTTATTTTCTTTATTTTTTTCACTTAGTCATTTTGCCTGACAAAATGACAAGATGGTAGCAAGTGTTTCTCCAGGAAGAAACAGCTGCCTGTTGTCACCTTTTAGGGTGGTTAATTTCATAAACAAGATTGCATCTGCTCTGGTGCTGGACGTTATGAAAATTAAAAACTAAAATCTCCTTCAAAAATCTCTTACAAACCCAAATCTCCTTTCCCATCAGCAACCTCTTCATTCTCCTCCTTTCTTTAAAAATGAACAGGAAAAATTAATAATCTTTAGACATTTTGTCAGACAACACATGGGTAAACTGCTTTAAACCAACAGATCCAGGAGTATTCAGTGTTAGATGAAACAAGTGCTCCTCTCTTAAAATTCAGGTATACGAACCGATGTGAACAGATGAGTTCTTGGTGAAATCCTCAGGCAGAAATGTATCAGGTTTAATGTTTACCATGAGCTCCACATTCTTCTTGGTTTAAGTACAGTTTAGGTATAGCTGATGCTCCTATAGCAATAGCCTAAATGGCCCCTTTTTCAGTTCTGTTTTCTAGGATTCCTCTTTGCCTTTGAGAGGAACAATCCTAGGAAAACTGCTGTGAGCGTAATCTTGCTATCTACTGTCTCGTGTACGTGATACGTTCTTGAGCTCACTCAAAACTGTTAAATTCCAGCACTTTGAAGTTACCAATTTTGTCTCAACTTGGTCAGGAGTATAGGTATTCTTAGTTTTTTCTTCCTTATCCTTTTACAAAATCACATTAAAGAATATAAATAGGTTAACAGTAGTCTTGGAGGCCAAGATCTGATGACCTGTGTTATGGTTCCCATGTATTTAGCATAGAGCTGAATGCAATATGGGCAGAAAGATATAAATATACACATTCCTTGTGAAAACCACAGGGGATATACTTGAACTTCATTTTGTATAAACAGGAGTAGCTAAGAAAATGAAAGAAGTGAAAAGAATATTGCATGCTCCCTGAGTTATTGTATGTTCCGAAGAAGAGACTTGGAAGCAGCAGAAAGGCTTAATTTAGGATTGCCTTCAAAGTATGTGTGTGGGAAATCTGGTAAGTAGTCTGAAAAGGTGGAGCTGCTTTGTGGACTGGATTGGAAGCACACTAAGAAACATGGAAGAAGGACAAGCTCCAACACTCCATGGTGAAACAGAGGGACCCTATTTGGACTCTAAATATGAAAATATAGAGATCATTACATCTAGAGTTATATCAGTTCAATAAGAGGAAAGATAGATGATTCTGCCCATTGTGCTTGGATGTGTAGATAGGTAACACTGCTCAAGATTGAAGAAATAATCAAGAGTTAATTTCTAGTTATTTTCACTAAATGACACCAACCATCTCATAGCTTTATATTTCCCTTTCAGTGAGGCAAAACCAGATGGTGACTGATGAAGGGAACACCTCAGAAGAGGATGGCAGAGAAAACTACCCTCCTCCTGCTCATCTGGAAGGTAGTATGCCTAGAGATTAGGCATGACATGGGTGGGCAATCCTTCCTGTGTTCTGCCTACTTTGTAGAGAATGGTGGCAGAGCCCATGTCCATCAAGGCACTATTCATACAGGATATACCCATTTCAGAGCATCGAGACTTGGTTTTCACGTGCACCACTGTATGCTGACCAGAACGGAGGCAAGCTGGAACTGATGACCACTGAGGCAGCAGAGAGATAGGCAACTCCTTGTCCTGTTCACATCTTTTTCATTTTCCTGAGAACAAAGCTCTGTTCTGAGATCTGCTGATCCTGTCTCTAAATTGACATTCTATTCTCTGAATATATGGGGGAACATTACTGTAAATACGGAGGTCATGTACAGCTGAGTAATCTACAAAGCCAGCAAAGAGCAGAATGTTGCAATACCTCAACAAAGACAATTTTAGGGGGTTACTACTGGATACTTTAATATTTCACTGTCAATATGAAAGGAAAAAATGTTACAGCTTTGTGTAGGCATAAACAGTTCTTTTGTTAAAAAAAATAAAATTATCTCATTTTCTGTAGGCCAGATCAGTATTGTTTTTAAAGAGTCTGAATAAACAGCAGACTGTTCTCATTCAGAGGTGAAATCATAGGTTGTTTTGCCCCCTTCAGTAATTGTTTTTTCCCCCTTCAATATCCTTGGACTTGTTGAAATGACATCACCTGCACATTCATCAAAGCTCAGTATTTGGCATATTTTTTTCTGGTTTGGCAAAAATTAAGCAATGACTTGAGTACCATCCAATGTGTATAAAAAAAATTACTTTAAAAAAATACATGTGTTTAAAATTTGTTTTGGAGATTTAGTAGCATAAAAGTTTTTACGCCAATATTCCCATATTTCTTTTTCCCTCAGTTTTTTTGGAACATAGATTGTGTAGGATCAGAAATATTTTCTTATTGAGCAATCTGAAAATCAAGAAAATAAACTGTCCAGAGATGTCAGTGTTTTCCTGATAACCTTGTTCAGGGCAAAGAATGTTTTCTCTGGCTACACTGTGGTTTCTGCCCAGCGGATGGGTCAGCTGTGCTGGGATTGTCCCTCCAAGCAGCTCTTAAGCACATCATTGCATTGAGCCTTGTGCAAATGCCAGTGCAACAGGCAAGGGGTGCTTCCTAGTTGTAGGATTGGAGCCTATTCACAGTGCTCGGCTTTGCATCTGATTTTAAAGCCTGCTGCTACTGGACTAAAGAGGCCTCACCTAAATCCTTCTGAGGGTGGAAAGGATCCATCAGCTCAGTAGGCATTAGGTGAACACCTCAGCACAGGCAGGGAGGCCAGTGTGCATTTAAGTGGCTTATTGTTTTGGGCATAAGTGTGCTGGGTATGCCTATCCGTTTGCCTGCTGGAGCAGCTGTCTGCCAGTGTGCAAGAGAGGCCTTGTCACTGCTGACCAAGTGATGCCAGTGCCCTGGTGTCACAAGAGAATGAGGTTTTCCCAGTAGCAGCAGCAGGAACTCCCTGGGAGTGCTTCTGTCTGCCTGGAGGAATCTTGTCTAGCTGGCAGGGTCCACAGATGGGAGGTACAGTGCCCTCCCGTCATCTGCATTCTGATGCCAGTTAAGGGAAGTACCAAACAATTTGGTAGCCTAAATAAATATCTAGATTAACTTTTGGGTGACAATATAATTTAGCATGGGAAAAGTCCAAAAGTCACCACTCAGTTTTTCTTGGTAATTAGATAATAAACATAAGCTTTTATTTTTGCTGGTTACTTTTTAGTTTGTGTAACATTACTGGACAATAGGAGAAAGCCTGTGGGCAAGTAACATTCCTGCATTAAATTAATTAAGGAGGCTGAGCTGGAATTATGTAATCTTCATTCCTCAAAACTGAGAGCTTAGTAAAATAATTAATTCTTTTCATAGCAGCTTTAGATTGGACCCAGAAGGCCAGCTTATTAGTGAAGTTAATGAAAACAATATTGTTATTCTGTACTCCTGTTTAAAGGCAGAAGGCTACAAGCTGAGGACTCACTAGACCAGATTTTTCTTCTTGCTTAAATTCCATAAGAACCGTTCCAAAGGATTAGAGCAAAAGTTAAACTAGTAAAGCCACATGTCCAATAGTGACCAGTACTTCATCTTGAAAAAGAGCACAGGAAACAGAATATGCAAAGAAAGCTTGTTCCTTTTGCATATTTGTACTACTCTTAGTTGAAGCTTGGGCCCAAGTTTAGATTTTGCCAAAGCTGTATCAGGCAGCAGAGTTTAAAAGCCAACAGCAGAGCTGCCATTAGCATCTCAATAACCCCATGGACTTCTCTGGATTTACTTCTGCTTGTGCCTTGGCTGTGCATAATTACAGTGAGATCAGTTTACTGTTGGGATAGCAGACCCAGTTTCTCACTAGCTAATTCCCTGACTAGAACTCGTATTAGACTTCACCATTGACTATGTGCAAGAGCACATGTGTATAATGCCTGTAGGGGATTGAAGAGTCGAACCAATACTTTTAAAAGAATACTTTGACGCGTGTGGCTACCTTCATATTCAGATACTTGCTTATTCTTTTTAGGCTGTTATATCGCTGGATATTGAGATCTACAAATGGTTTTGTAATGATCTAGAAAACTCTTATGTCAGTGAAACCCAGGCTGGTGCCTGGCAGTGAGCTAAAATTACTCCGAATTTGGATGTTTGTACCTTTATTTCTCTGCTTCTCTTAATTTTATTTTGGGTTGTGGAGGAGAAATCAGCTTGAGACACTTGACTTACTAGAGCTGAAGTTTCAGGGAGTGACACAGCATTTAAAGACTTGTAGCTGGTGAGCAGCTTTGGAATTAAACTCTTTCTCTGTGGTCAGTATTCCCAGACTGTTGCCTTTGGGTAAGAAAATATCCAAGACGGATGATAGACCTCTGGTTTCATAACATCCTTTGACAAGAGAAGGTTGTTAATTCATGGGGAGAGGTAAGGTTTATTATTAAACATAATGTCTTGTGTGATTCATGGCTGAATTGGAAAAGTGAAAATTACATTTAGAGTTATAGAATGTTTGGGTTGGAAAAGACCTTAAGATCATCGAGTCCAACCATTGATTCACCCTGCTAAATCCGCCTCTAGACCATATCATCAAGTATGACCTCTACTCATCTTCTAATGCTGCCAGGGATAGTGACCCAACCACCTCCCTGGGCAGCCTGTTCCAATGCTTGATAACCATTTGTGTAAAGGAATTCCTTTTAATATCCAATCTTGAGGCCATTTCCCCTAGTCCTGTAACTAGCAGGTTACTAACTTGGCAGAAGAGACCAACCCCCTCCGTGCTACAACCTCCTTTCAGGTAATTGTAGACAATGATAAGGTATCCCCTCCCTCTCTTTTTCTCCAGACTAAACACCCCCAGCTCCTTCAGCTACTTCTTATAAGGCTTGTGCTCTAAAGCCTTCACCAGCTTTGTTGCCCTTCTCTGCACACGCTTCAGCCCCTCGATGTCCTTCCTGTAGTGAGGGGCCCAAAACTGAACACAGTATTCAAGGTGTGGCCTCACCAGCTCTGAATACAGGGGAAAGATCACTTTACTGCTCTGCTGGCCACACTATTTCTGATATAAGCCAAGATGCTGTTGGCCCTCTTGGCCACTTGTGCACACTGCTGGCTCGTACTAATCCCACTATCAATCAATGCCCTCAGGTCTCCTCCAGGCAGTTCTCCAGCCACTCCTCTCCAGGCTTTTAGCATTGTATGGAATTGTTGTGACTGAAGTGCAGGACTTGGCACTTGGCCTTGTTGAACCTCATACAAATGCCTCAGCCCACTGACCTAGCCTGTCCAGGTCCCTCTGTAGAGCCTGTTTGTGCTCAGGCAGATCAACACTCCCACTCAACCTAGTATCATCAAACTTAATGAGGATGCACTCCGTTACCTCGTCCATGACATTGATAGATATTAAACAGAACTGGCCTGAGTACTGGGCCCTGGGGAGCACAACTTGTGACTGGCCGCCAGCTGGATTTAGCTCCATTCACAACAACTTGTTGTGCTTGGGCACCCAGCCATTATTTTACCCAGAGAAGTGTATGCCCATCCAAGACACGAGCCACTAGCTTCTCTAGGAGAATGCTGTGGGACACAGTGTCAAAGACCTTACTGAAGTCCAGTCCAACCTCCCCATTTGAGAATGACATTCCTGTACCTATAAGCTGGCTACGTCTTTGCTCCTATTTGCTGTTCTGATTTATTTTTATTTGTATATTTTAATCTGATTGACTTCTGCATAAATATTTTCTTCCAATTTTATTTGCACAAGATAACTTCTCATTCCAATGAGCTGTCAGACAGTGATGTGTTGGATCATGTGCACTGGCAATCTTTCTGCACATTGAAAAGGACAAATCAGGCACGTGCCATTTCCCATACAGATAACTATACAAAAAAAGAAAATTTGTTCTTCCTATGGGAGAAGGACTAACAGTGAATTTGTATGACCGAGACATTACCAGTGCTATAGTAAAAATGTACTTCTTTTTGTCTATTGCTCCACGTTAGTGGAGAGCTTCATAAGAAACATTTATGCTAATACATGCAGACTACAGTAAGCACCTGCTTATTACGGTAAATTTTTCAAATAACTATAGCAAGTTACATATGTTCTTGTTCTATGAATTTATCTAAAATTGTAAATAAAAACTGACTTGGTTATTTTAAAGCTGATGTCAGCTTTTTGGTCTTTTTTATAAAGTATTCTTATTTTAGAACTAGGCAGTAAATCACATGGGCATTTGGAGAAGATTATTAAAAGCAGGCAACTGGTCAATTTCAAACATGCTAATCATGGTTACATTTTGTAAAAACAAACTATGATTCTTGTTCTCAGTAGAAAATATGAAGAAAATGTTAAGACATGGAGTTAGTGATTTCAGAAACCCCATATTAAACTTAAAAAATGAGAAGCACAAGGGGAACATGGAAAAAAAGCTAGTGTATAATGAGCAAGAGGACACAGGAGCAGTGCTAGCTGACTCCGCAGCCACTGAGAAAAGTGAGCCAATAAATAACAGAGAGGAAAAAAATAACATTTGGAAAATACGAATCCTGGTGGAGTAAAAGTGAGGACATGCAGCATGAAGCAGTTGTCAGAATCTAAAGTCAGATGAGTAGGGAGATACATGACAGAACAGAAAAAAAGAAACTGTAAGGATATGTAGTATGTCTATGAAAGCGACTCTCATGATGGAAGATTGAACTAGTAAGAAGAGAATACTGAAAGTGTGGTATGGTCCTGATGTAATGGGAAAAATTCAATTATTAATTGGCAGTCCTCACCTTTTGTCTTTATTATTTTTAAATGTCATTTATACATCTAACCAGTGTTTATTTTTTATATGAAATATACTTTCTAAAACAAAAATTTAGTAGTAATGTTGGACTGTAGCAATGTTTTTTAGTAGACTTTATACTTCAGTTGTTCATTTGTACCTTATTTGAGACATTCTTTGCTAATCTTTTGCCTTCTGCATTTAAGAGTCCAATTGGGAGAATCCAGAGATGTTTGGAGAAAAGCATCAGATTTTTTCTCTTCCTTGCTTGCTTTTCCTGAACTTGCAGTCTAATGAAGCACAGATGCAGTCTGTTTTTTAAAGACTAAGTTTCTAACATGAAATCAAAGACTAAATATAGCAAATATCTAGTATGTGAGGAAATTATAAAATTGTGTGACCACCACTTTCAGAAAATATTGCCTTTGAGAAGCATTCATGTGTGATTGCCTCTGATCTGGCCACACTTGTGTTTTCATAGAATCATAGAATCACTAGGTTGGAAGAGACCTCTGAGATCACCAAGTCCAGCCATGCCTGTCTCTTTATTAAACCCTGTCCCTAAGAAACCCATCCATCTGTTTTTTAAACACCTCCAGAGATGGCGACTCCACCACCTCCCTGGGCAGCTGTTCCAATCCCTGACCACTCTTTCAGTAAAGAAACTTTTCCTAATGTCCGGTTTAAACCTCCCCTGGCGCAACTTGCGGCAATTTCCTCTTGTCCTATTGCTTGTCACTTGTGAGAAGAGCCCAGCACCCACCCCGTCGCAACCTCCTTTCAGGCAGTTGTAGACAGTGATGAGGTCTCCCCTCAACCTCCTCTTCTCTAAGCTAAACCACGTCAGTCCCCTCAGTCTCTCCTCATGTGGCTTATTCTCCAGGCTCCTCACCAGCCTCGTTGCCCTTCTCTGCATGCGCTCCAGTCCCTCAATGTCCTTCCTGTAGTGAGGGGCCCAAAACTGAACCCACCACTCGAGGTGCGGCCTCACCAGTGCTGAGCACAGGGGCACAGTCACCTCCCTGCTCCTGCTGGCCACGCTGTGTCTGACACAGGCCAAAATGCCATTGGCCTTCTTGGCCACCTGGGCCACTGTTGGCTCATGTTCAGCCGCTGTCAACCAGGTCCTTCTCTGCCAGGCAGTTCTCCAGCTGCTCCTCCCCAAGTCTGTAATGCTGCAGGGGGTTGTTGTGTCCCAAGTGCAGGACTCTGCACTTGGCCTTATTGAACCTCATCCCGTTGGTCTCAGCCCGTCGATCCAGCCTGTCCAGATCCCTCTGCAGAGCCTCCCTTCCTTCAAGCAGATCCACACTTGCACCCAGCTTTGGTCTTGTCAGCAAACTTGCTGAGGGTACCCTCCATCCCTTCATTGAGATCATTGATAAAGATGTTGAACAGGACTGGACCTAGCACTGAACCCTGGGGAACACCGCTCGTTACTGGTTTCCAACTGGATTTAACTCCATTTACCACAACCCTTTGGGCCCGGCCATCCAGCCAGTTCTTTACCCAGCAGCGGCTGTGCCTGTCCACGCCAATGGCAGCCAGTTTCTCCAGCACGATACTGTGAGAAACGGTGTCAAAGGCTTTACTGAAGTCCAGGTACACCACATCCACGGCCTTTCCCTTGTCCATTAAATGGGTAACCTTGTCATAGAAGGAGATCAGATTGGTCTGGCAGGACCTGAACTTTCATAAACCCATGCTGACTGGGATCGATCCTATATACCCGCTTGTCCCGTGCGTGCTGTATGGTAGCACTGAAGATGATCTGCTCCATGACTTTCCCCGGTACCGAGGTCAGACTGACAGGCCTGTAGTTCCCCGGATCCTCCCTCCGACCCTTCTTGTAAATGTGTGTAACATTTGCCAACCTCCAGTCCAGCGGCACTTCCCCAGTGTCACGGTCCACTCAGGGACTCGTGATGCTTCGTTTACCTTGATCTCGAAGCGCAAAATTAAGGCAGTCGAAATGCCAAGGGGTTATAATTCAAACAAAGAGAAACTTCATTATTTTTGCCCGTAAAGCGGCACGCGATAGACAAAGTGGAGGAAAAGGGGAGGAAAAGGAGGAAAGAGGATTATAGCTACCACCACGGATCCAGAGGCGTCCCCATGGTCCCAGGCTCCAAGCAGCGTCTTGCCGGTCCTCAGTTGAGACTTGTTGTCACGACGGGCGATCTGTGATCCAGAGGTGGGGAGATTTCTCTCTGCTGGGGTTGGGTTAGGAACCATCTGTTATGCTCAGCAACAGCACCTCGCACCTCCTCTCTCCCATGGATGGAGGCCAATCTCCGCCTTCATTTCGCAATCCAGGCTGAACTGCGCAGGCCCCAAAAGTTCTCGCTTTTCTTGCCAGAACTCGTCTGCGCCTGCGCCACCTCGTGTTCGGGGGTCTTCTGCTTCCTCACCTCATCTTCCTCTCGTGACCGCTAGGTGACTGGAAGACCCTCTGCGAGCCTCTGCGCATGCTCTTCCCTTGTTGGCGTTGGGTCAAGGAGGAGGTGGGGTAACTTTGGCTGAGGTAGCAGGTGAAATTCATCTTCTGGACAGCATCTATTCAACTTTTTCTTAGATGTTACTTGCAGTCCTTGGTCACGGTGACTGCTTGTTCCAGGCAGTGCCTACATCTCGGGTCATTGCTCCTTGGTCTTTCTCCGAGTTCCTGATGGCGATGTTGAGACAAGTACCGTTCTTCGGACCGAGACACATACTGTTCTTTGGACCGACTCTTACACCCAGTCAGCCAGGGCTGCTGGTAGATGAGGGAAAGTGGTTTGGCGAGGACCTCTGCCAGTTCCCTTAATACCCTTGGATGGATCCCATCTGGCCCCATGGATTTGTATATGTCTAGCTGGCCCAACAGGTCACTAACCAAGTCCCCCGTTTCTGTAAGTGCCTGCAAAGGAATAATGGTCTGAGTATAACTCCAAGTTAGTAACTAATGATAATTTATCTCCTAGAGAGGAGGCTTTCTCAAGATATTTCTTGGTTCCTTGCTTCACCCTGATGTGATCTTCAGCAGCATTCCTACAGAGCACTCAAAAAAAAAAAAGAAACAGATTCTTACATTTGCATGAAAGATCCAGTCTAGAGAGTTAAATATTCAGAAAGGTTTGAGTTAAACAGGTTACAGCAGAAAAATCTGTTCCTGCTCTATCCAGAAATGGTTACAGTACAATTCCTTAGTTTTCAAAAAGCCACCAGGAATTAGTGTGGTCATTCCCTGAGGAAATGCCAAAAAAGAGATATCTAGCCCCCATACATAGCTTTGGAACCCCTAAACACCATATGCCTCATCAAAAGTGTGTTCTGGTTACATCCATCAGCAGTACACAGAGGCACGGATGTCAGCTGAATCCTGAAACTCAAAATGAATTAAAACTTTGCAATAACAGGCATCTGGCTGAGAAGAAACCCCAAGATCTGGACAGCAGGATCCTGCCAGTAGCTCAGCAAATAAAACCTGCAGCAGAAGCAGTAAGCCTTTGTAATAAATCTGCGCGGTACGTAGCCTTCAAGGCAATATCATTAAATGGGACTGCAGCAGCTAAAAGCTGAAATAATGCCCATTTATGTAACTACAGTATTTACAGTAGATAGGAAGCAAGGCAGCACCAGTAACAGAGCCTCTGTTCCAGTCTTGCTGATGACTTTTGATTACCTATTGACGTGAACTACAAGAAAACCAGACAGGTTTGGAGTTTCTAATACAGCCTGTACGCTACACCTGTGCCTACCCATGTCTCTCCTCTGAGGAATGATGCCTATGATGTATATAGCCCGGAGTACAACACAGAACTGCATGTGTACACGAATACAATGTGAGTTTTAGTGCCTGAAGTAAAAATTCAGCTATTTAAGAGAAAATGGTTAATTAAACGCCCCCTCCCCCGCCATATTTGAATAACATAATTGCTTCCACTACAAATAAACATAATGCATTCAACATATTTCATGATCCATAGTTACAAAGACTAGTTCACTCATTTAATTACTTGTTCTTGGTTGCTACAGTAAAAACTATATATGTTCAAATAATTTCAAACAGAACTGTATCAAGATCATGTTTTGAGTTGTGTAAAATCACACAGCAAGGTCAAAACATCTTGTCAATATGTCCTCATTATGAGTTTTTAAGATTCAGTATTGACTAACCTAGTTAACTGAAAATAACACTCAAGCACAAACGGAATTAGAAACAAGTTTATTTATCTTCAACAATCTCAGTGCCCTTGTTTATTTTTCAGGCTGATATATACATGCATGTGCCTGTCTTATTAAAGAACTGAAAACTGATTATTTATGATTTTAAAATATTGCAAGTAGCAAGTTGTTTTCAGGTGAAAAAAGTCTTAACTTTCTGCAGGAATAAATTTGACTTTGGATAAAAAAAGAGTTATATGAAATGCTGAAATCTAGGGAGGATTAATTTCTATTAAGGGTCACTGAGAAGAGAAGAATACTTTGCCTGGAATAGCCAGAGGAAAAGAGTAGAAGACTAAAAGAAGGAGCTGGGAAAAAAGTTCTGATGGATATTTCCCTCACTGAAAACCACAGATATATTTTCAGTCAGAAGTCCTTGAGAATTCATGCAACAGTTAGGGAATAATTTTTATTAAGAGCTTGTTATTTTTTTTTCTGTAAAAGCTACATGTTTCATTTTAAAGGTCTCCAAATGAAATGTTTTACTGTAACTCTGTGGAAAGAGGTCGTGTTTTGAAATTTGCTTGTAAAATTTTAAACCTAAGAAGACAGAAAAAAATTTCTCTCATGTCTTTCTCAGAAAGGGAGTTTGCTTAAAGGGAAATAAAACTCTTCTATTTTTAGCTTCTTCAGATTTAGTTTGAATTATATTGCCCTGTTTGACCAGGGAAATTAAAAGTCAGCCTGTCACACAGCAGGTGTTGTAGTTGTTGTAAAATTATGAGGAATTACATTATGAGAAATACAATAAGAAAAGAAAAAGTGGTAGCAGAAATACACCAGCAAGTTTTGTCTCATGATGGGTAACTTGATTAAGCCTATTTCTTTGACTAATAGCATTTTGTGTCCTGGTTTACTCTGTGACTGAACATGCAATTTTCTTACATAAAACTGCTATGTCACGTGAAATGTGCATGCTGCAATAAATACCTTATAATGAAATCTGCCAAGAGAGATTGAAAAAACAACGCTTCAAAATGAGGTTGAGAAAGTAATTCTGACCATGATGTCCTGTTTTGCTGGTTTGAAAGCTCTGATTGAAACCGTCTGTGAAGCAGCAGTCTTTGCGTGATAGGCCCAGACACAAATTAATAAGACGACAGTATGTTGACCTGCTAAGGAAAAAGCACAACAGCCCGATAACTACAAACAGACGCAGTTATTTTACTGCTTCATTAAGAACTCTCTTCCCCTGCCCAAGTTTCTGTGCAGTGGCTTCTTTTGGCTGTATATAAAGTCCCCTGTCAAAATGTGCACCTCCCCAGACAATCGCACCTGTGAATGATTGCATCCGTTAACCCTGAGGTTACATTTTCTCCTAGTAGTTTATCAAAAGGAGTGTGGTTTTTTCTGTTTTGTTTTGTTTTTAAACAGCTCGGTGGTTATATTATATAAACCAAACTGGAAGCAAAAGACCTTAATCCCAAGGGCCAGAACTTTAAAGGTTATACGGCAGTTCTTTTCCTTTGAGTTTTGAGTGCTATTATTTTCTGCATCAGAATTATGTCAGAATTAATACATTGGTCCTGTAATTTCAATAAAATTCCCAACATATTACTAGGACCCAGTACCCTCTAGGAGTAATTGAAATATACTTTTTGTTTGACTAACACAAAATCTTTTATAGCATCGGAGTAGCTGTTAATCTGTTGCTAATATGCCTATGACAGAAGAACCTACTATGGCCTTTGTCTCTGCATGAGATGTTGCAAGGCTGCTGCCAGTGACACGGGCACTCCAGCACTCTGGATGTCATGTGTTTGGCAATTTATTCCACTGAATGTGAACAATGTTTTTTTCATTATCCTTGTGTTTTACTAACATTTTGTATCATATTCTCTAGTCTGTCTCCTGATGATATTTACAGCTGACAGTGTGTATCTCAAATGCCATTTTCCCAGATAGCCAAACACCTGGATCGTATCAATCTGCTAACAGAACTTTAGTTTTTTAACTCTTTTGTTACTAGCTGTTATTTGAAAAAACTAATTGTCAATATTAGGAGAACTAGACTAAACACATAAACAGCCATAAGAACTTCCAAGATCTGTTTCCATAAGTTATATACTCACAGTAGGGGAATATATGTTACTAGACTGTTGTCATTGCAGCAATAGCCCCTGAGGCAGAGCTACACTAACTCGTATATCACACTCATCCACGATATCATTGATATGCATTCAAATCCTTTCTCTGGTTTGGAAGACAGATTTTGGTCCTGGACCTCTCATATTTTAAGAAACAGTCTGTGTCTCTGAATTCAAAAACAACATTAGGCTCCCATAGTGAAGATGTTTTACTTCTCTGATGTTACCTAAGAATTAGTAGGGCCAGAAGGAGTGTTGTGGTTACTCCTTTTGTGGTGGTGATGCGGAAACCTGACACTGAAGTATCTTCCCAAGTGGAGCAGTGGGAGGGTTTGGAGCAGACGAGGCCCTTGTGTCTAAGTGGAGAACTAGCTGCTTTTTAAGGTGCAGCCTGATCTGCTCTAAACTGCCTAACACCCGGAAACTCTTCATTTATGAAAACATGTAGGCAGGCTGTGAGGTTAAATGCATCCTCTTGAAGAAGATGAAGCACAGAATTACATTTCTTTGCATTTCTTAACTCATCTTCTTGTTCAGTGCAGGAATTTCAGTGTTGTGTTCCACTCTGACCATTCCTGGATGATGCTGTGGTGCAAATCCTAAAGCCAACTTGGCAACTGAATCTCATCGACAACTTTCAAAATGCTTTTCATTTCTGAGAAATTAAATTTTTCACAAGCACAGCAGCGTCTGTCCATATATCCAGTTCTTTCCTTTACGTCAATTGTGATTGAAAACTTTCACAGGCAAGGAGTACAGTGAAATACCAATGGTTTTAATTTATTGCTGACAAGCCTTACCTCCAGCTTCAGTAGGATTTCAGCACAGGATCATAGGATTATTCAAGTTTAAAGCTTAAAGTTAACTTCAAGCTTAAATTCTTTGTTGACTGTACGCCTTTAGCATGTATATGTTGGGATCTAAAAAGTTTTCTGCGATACCAAGTGACTCACAAAAACATATTAAAACTCTCAGCTTCCCACGTGACCACCACATTACAGAGGAGAAAGGCAAGGTCTGGAGAATTTATGAGGGTGGCTCAGATAAAACAGGAAGCTATAACTAGAACGTAGCTCCTGACTTTTAATAATACTGACTCCTGACTCTACTTTTGTCACGGTAATATCCACCACCATGGGAATAAGAACATGGATTTACTGATCACCAAACACACCAAGCATATTTTTGATTATGCAGCATTGTTAAGAATATTTGTTTCTAGTGGGTGTTTTAAGGATCACTTGCTTTTAATTTCTTGGGACGTATATTTTTTTTTAATTGGGATACAGAATATTTTAATTAAAAAATCCAAAATAAATTCAAACAAGAAGATTCTAGGCCATGGAAGTACGGAGAGATATTTTAGCTAGGCAAAGTGTGTTTATCTCAGCATAGAGCCTGACCAACATGGCAGGATGCACGTATATTGTGTTAGAATAGGGGAGTGCCATTTTTCATGACACAAATAAGCATTATGTATACAGTATAAAAAAGGTGAAATATAGTGCTTCTAGCAATTTGGTATTTTTACTTCTGGCAATAGGTTGACATTAACCAAGTGAGGAAAATACATCATCTTGTAACTCTCAGGCTCTCTTATCTAAATTTTAATTTGGCCTGAGTCCAGGACTTAGTTTATGACCTCTGATACACTCACACTAAAAAGTAGAAAAGACACAAATTTCATACACGCAGTCTTACCCATCTCCCTTCAATTATATTGTTTCTCACTGTTTCTGTAACTTTCCGTGCTTGTATTAACATCGCACAATTTATTTGTAATGTAGTTGAATTACTTGTTTTTATTAACAATTAATTGATATTGGAAACCCATGCTCTGGAGACACTTATATGTGGAAATTTTAGTTTTAATAATGAGGAAAAAATAACAATAAGTAAGTTGAGCCCTTTTTATGTGGCATATTTTGTAGGGAGTTTTCCTTTCACATCTGATCAACTGCTAGTCAAAAGTATTTTATAACATTAATAAAATGTAAATGGAGAATATCTGATGACAGAAATATTATTTTCCTAAACCGCAAGATAAACTTAGTATTTTAATATCATCACTTATGGTGGACACCTTAAGATACCTTATGCCTTTTTAATTTGCATGCCAAACTTTATTTTTTCTACTTCCTCTTTTTTAAAAAATAAGATTCTTATTTAATTTAATCCAAAGCAGTAATTTTTGTTAAAATTACCTGAGGGAATTGTTAATCCACAGTAGCAGAGTTTGTCTGAATTAGCTGAGAGACCTACTCTAAATCAGAATTTTTCAGCAGTGAGGTGGTGACTTCTCTGGGGAGAATTAAGTCTTATAGTAGTGGTTCAGGAAGGACCTAGGAAAATGAAAGGAAAAAAAGGAGTTTTTCTTTCTTATTAAGTCTTTTTCTTCTGGGACCTAGTAAATGCTGAACTATTTATTGAATATCCTGTAAAAATTTTTGTTTCAGCATCCCAAGCACAAAAGAACAACTGGCCAGCTGCTTTGTGTTTCTTGGGCTGAGTGACCAGCAGACTTGGTCAGTGGCTCAATTACTCTTCCAGTCCTTGATTGGAATGGCCATCTCCTCTACTCTTCATAGTGGAAGGAGACCTGGAGATGAGAGCAAGACTGTACAAAAGCCCTGTGATGTGACGTGATCAGCAGTGCTCAACATAGACACAGCCATCATGGTGCTAGAGTCTCATTCATTACACTGGAGACAGGCATAATTTTCATTCTACATCTTCTCCACCTGCTCGCATAGATAAAAACTGTAGAGATGGTTCAAAATATTAGCAGATACCACTTCAATACCTTCCTAGTTCCTGTCTGTCTCCTATCTGTCATACAGTTGAGCATTTGGTAGGGTATTTTGTCTCACTGCTGTGAAAGCGGAAAATTCTTTGGACATGGCCAACTCATACCACTTCCCTGTCAATTTACAAATACCCCTAAGATCTATTTGTTTGTAAATTCATGTTATTTTTTCCGATAGTGTTCCCGGGCAAACGTCCTTTTGAATTTTATATATATATTGTGCTGAAAATATCCTTGGCTTTTGTGCATTCCTCAGGAGGTTCCCTAAATAAACAGAGCCTGGTTTTTGGTTGGAAACTTGGATGACTTGCAAGAAACTTTTCTGACTCATAAGGACTGGATTATCTGTGATCTATAGATACCAGGTTCATATCTATCTTGCAGGCCCCTCTGCATCTTTCACATCACTGCCTATGAAACAAAGGAAATCTCTGGGTGTATGTATTTCCCTGTATGTTTGCTTAGACAAATTAGATAATTTAGGTTCCTAATTTGTGCGGGATGAGTAATTTTTATAACCTCTTTATCAGTTGATACTACTGCCACTAATTTGAAGAGGAGTCATCTGCCTATAGTAGTGTCCAAGAAATAAATGTATTTTATGCTGAAAATCTTTCTTTTTTGAATGGCTTCTGGGTTATTCACTTGGTAAGATAGTGGAGGTCAGAGGCTATTTTACACTATGGGCAAACAGGGAAAGTAAAGGGTCCTTGCCTTTGACATTCCCAAGCTAGAGGCAAACAAGGACAGAAGTACTCATTTAAGCACTGGTAGCAACATGTTTAACAATGGAAGAGGAAAAGTGGATGCATTAATGTAATTAAAATAGATTAAACAGACATGGAATGTATTAGTCACGGAAAAATCCCAGCTTCCAGCTCTTGAGGAGACAGTTTCTGGAAGGCTATTTTTGTGATATGATTGACTTTAAAATAGAATCCCCAATGCTTTGAGAATTATCTGGAAGTAGAACCATTGAATGAATTCAGACTATCACAGATCAGTGTTGGGAATAGAAACAATTCGTAAACAGCCCTTCCAACACTCTCTGTAATGTCCTGCTACTTGGTAGCTACTGTGGTTACCTTCCCTCCCACAGGCTAAGAAAAAAGGCAGTGTCCTGCTTTCTTCTGCATCTGGCACGGGAGTAGCAGGGATGTGCTGAGAGGTTGGGTAAGGAGTACAAGGAGAAAATGGAATAGACCAGATGAAAAAAGTAGCAAGAAATCTGAAAGTGCAACTACAGTTGATCAAGATCTACCTCTGATACCTACCTCTCTCCCTACCATGTAGTCAGAGTTGCATCTTTTCCTACCCAAGCACTTAAGTCAAGATACCTTCTCCAAGCCAGCTCCTCCATCTATCAAATCACATGTTTACTCAGGACTTTGGGGAGCAGTGGGTGATTTGATATTAATGAATTTTTCCACTGGAAAATAGTTTCCCTTTATAAGGCTACATGTGTATTCAAGTAGTAATAATAATAATGCTTGTGCATAAAGAGCTTGGTCTTTTTTCTGATTAGAGAGTGCCATGCTCATCAGAGATTTGAGAATTTTTATAACCCATTGTATGTGTGGTGCTTCATAAATACAGTTTATGTTCATTGATTGCATGATGCAAGGAAATAGATGTATTTTATAAACAGTTTTAACACTTTTGAAGGAAGCCAAATACTTTGAACAACACAATGAAAATATCAGCCATTACAAGTCCAAGCCAATGCACTAAATTAATTTCATATTGCTCTCTGTATTAAAAATAAAAGGCCTGATCCTGAAGTGACTTGTTTAAATATTTATTTACTGAAGTATTTACTTAAGTATATTCACATCTTGACCTGAGATGCAGGTGTGAACAGAACATACTCAAAGTTGAATGATATTTTTACTTGTGTGATGAGAAAGACTAGGGCAGATGAAAGCCTTTATGAAGCTGATACATTTTTCAGGCTTTCTAGGACAAGCAGCAACATTTAAAAGAAGATGTTTATTTTAATGTTTCCAATATTAAGTTTCAGGGTCCTATCAAAAGGCTTTGAAACTGTCAGTATGGCCCCTTATAAGTTTATTACTTTTTGCCTATGAACTGGCATGTGTTTTAGATTTGTTAGAGGAAGTTTTCTAATATACACTTTCAGTGGTTCTCTACTGTAAACGACTCTTAAATACAGAAAGTTGTACTGTGTGCCAAGCTGGACTTCTACTGGTCAGCAAGGTCAACAGCAGACCAAAGTCTGACCTCCAATCTCCGACTGTAATTAGTCACAGAACTAATTTATTTTGCATTTTTCAGGCCATTTGTCTTCTTGGAAACCACAGTGATTTATTTGATTCCAAGAGTTGCACTTGGAAAAAAATAATTGTGGTGCCTTTGTCTGCATTTAGTTTTAACACATGTTCATATTAGTGATTTATACATTACGAAAGGTGCTAGTTAATTTGAATTAGAAGACTTGGTGGCTCTGTTAGTGTTTGTGTCTGGAACATGTTCTTTTCACTATGAATGTGGTTTGATTTTGATCTTTTTATTGTTTCCTAAACATAGGTACATAGCTATACTGGAGTATGTCAGGTTAATGTGTCATGTTGTGTTTTAGCTCCTTGGTCGAATTTTCTACTGTTGCATATTGTGAATAGCACTGTGGGAATCTTTTAAGAATGCAGTTTATGTGAATTTGCATTAGAGTTAAATGCAACTGGCTGTTCCATGAGAAAAGTTTACTTTGTGCCTATTGGAGTTACAATAGCTGTATGATTTCCAGAATTTAGTAAATCATAAACTATGGTTTAACAGTACTATTTTTTCACCACTGGAGAAGAATTACATTTCTTTTGTGGTGCAGTACTGTGTACACACAATTACTACGAAAAATAACTAGAATTATGCACATTGTTCATCTTGAAGAATGGTAAATAATAATCTCTAAATCTCTTCCTAATTCCTTATATTCTAGGGAATATAGGTAATACATACACTCATGAAAGGCAAAAGTTAGCATTGGAAGTTTATACAATCATAACTAGGAAGAATAAAATCTTCAGAAAGAGATAGTTGCTCGAATATACTCAGTAGTACTTCAAATTTCAGAATGTCCCAGGGACTGGCATCTTTCCTTCACACTGTTTCTTCTAGGTAGCTCACACTCAGCCTAAGGCCCAAGCAGGTGCATTTCTCCCCTGTCCCAGAGAGCACAGAATGAAAACCCAGACAAACACGTCAGGGGGAACCACAGCATGTTCCTGTAGTCTAGACATAGCCTCATTGTTCTCCAGCTGAAACAGCTGTGCCAATACAGCCTGATCTTAGGTTAAGCCACTGACTATCTTGTACCAAGAAACTATTTTGGGAACCAGGCTTCTCCCTGAAAACACCCTGTCCTTGAGTCCTTCCTACAGCTATGATGTCCTGGCCTTCTTGAAGGTCAAATTTGCATGTGTAAAATTTCACTATTCCTAATTGCAAATCTATTGTTCTGACGTGAAAACACATGTGCTACTGTTTTTCCTAAATCTATGAAAACCATAAAAAAATAATCTTCTTGAATGGTAGCAATTCATATATTAATTGTATTTGTGTCAAGCTGTTTAAGGTTTGGGTTTTTTTGTTTTCTAGTGCTAATCTTGGAACACAACGTCCAGGGAGACAGACAACGGAAGAATTTTGAGGTTGATTTCTAAAAGCCTCCCAATTTCCCTGTTGGTAGCAGCTGTGGGATTTTTTGGAAGCCATATGGAATGCACTTTTTACAGTTTTCCAGTAAAATGTCCAGTATGGGCGTTCTCAGAGCCCTTACATTCTGTCTAGTTTAGCAGCCAAACCTTCTCCCACTTTGATATTTTAAGCTTGCTGGGGCTTCAGCTGGTAGATGCAGAGGACATATTGCATCATATCACTTAAATGACTTTAGCAATTGTATGAAAAGTACAGTACTGCTTAGTTTTCTTGGGAAAAAGGAAAGGAAAAAAAAGTGGTTTTGTACCTGGTAGCAAGTTAGTGGGAAGATGAGACCTTGGAGGTTTTTTTTTTTCAAGAAGGCTAATTATAAGCTGTCAGTGGAAAAATATCTTATATGATTTAATGGTTTAGATATTTTGCAGCAAGCAGTAGCTCAGAATCTTACTAGTGCTCCAGCTGCTTTAAGTGCACCCTTGAGAGACTCATTTCCCATTGTGCAGGCACGGTGGCAGTCTGCTGTAAAGGTGTCTTAAAGGATCCTTTTGCAAGTCCTGTTGCTAGAGGTATTTTAGGATGAAATCAAGACCCATCCCTGTGGGATGACTGCATTTTGCAGTGTTGCAGAGTCTGAGAGACCTTCAGACCAACAGGAAAATCAAGAGGACATGGTCTCAAGCTTCGTCAGGGGAGGTTTAGACTTGATATTAGGAAAAAGATCTTCACTGAAAGGGTGATTGGCCATTGGAATGCACTGCCCGGGGAGGTGATGGAGTCACCGTCCCTGGAGGTGTTTAAGAGCAGATTGGATGAGGCACTTAGTGCCATGGTTTAAACGACGAGTAGGTGTTGGTGTTGGCTCATAGGCTGGACTCAATGATCTCAAAGGTCTTTTCCAGCCTTGTGATATTGTGATACTGTGATATATTGACTCCAAGAGACAACTTGGGAAGAAAAAATCCTGGATGGATGAAGATGTTTAAAATTACATATTTGTTGTACTAGAAAATTAGTCGTTTATGCAAAAAATAATGTGACAAAATTAAATATCATGTGGATTTCCTTTTCAAAGTATTATCTCACCTGAGCATTACAATAAAGGCTAAAGAATTCAGATGAAAGGTTTGGAGGGTTTTTTTAATTCTATAACTTTTTAAATTCTGTAGTTCAGCATAGAAATGTCTGAAAAAGAACTTCTGGGTAATGAGACTAAGATCATTTTCAATGGTTTTTTCTGGAATATACTCCTAAAAATCTAATTAAAAGCTTTGGCTGTTTCCACCTTTAGATCAGTATTTGTGGAAGAGATAATCAAAGCATCACATTCCTTATTTCTAATGCCTTTAATATGTGTGCCTTTAGTCCAAAAATGTCCATGTCTCTAACTTGAGCTTCAGTGACTAAGATGTGGAGCCTGCTTTCTTTGCTTCCTGTTTCTCCCAGAATTGTTTGCTTTTTTGCCTTTCCTCTCTTGCTATCATTATTAGCACACTTTGTGAGGTCAATGGAATGCAGGATATAGAGGAGAAATCTCTGACTGATGCCTAAAAATGCTGACCACCCATTTTGCTACAAGTATAAAAGGAAATGCAGGGATTCTTCATGCTTCAGATAACAAGGACTCACTCATTTGATGCCATTTGCTAGATTGCTGAACATTTTCAGTTAATTCCTACACAATTATGGCCATTCAATCAATATAGAAGAAGGCTTATATATTAAAAAGAAAAAAGAATTAATAATTAGGGACCATAAAAAAAAGTGCAAATCAAAGTGCAGAACAGGGGAAACACCCACAAAGAAAACAACAGAAGAAAAAAAAAAAATCCACGGAGGAATAAGAAGAAGAAGTTAAAAATCAGAAGCTGGGGGTGCTGGGGAGGCTTTAGAGCATTATGTACAGAATTTGGAAGTGCATACTAGGCAGACGTACATCTTTGGCATAACAGCAAGAGAGCCTGAGGCTTGACTCAGTGTTGGATTCATATACCTCCCATATTGCACACAACTCAGAACCAGAATTTACTAGTTCAATCTGCATTTAATATTTAAGTTATCGAGACTGCAACAATGCATCCTCTTATTCTCAAACCAGGCATGGGGCTGTGGTACAGCTCTGTTACCACTTAGCAAGTCAGTACACTCATGGACCTAGTTTCATTTCACACTGGGATGAGATTAAGTCACTATGTTTGGAATGATATTTTAGCTCATCTTTTCCTCAGTCCTGGATCATTTATATCCAGCGTTTTTGTTTGTATTTTATCATCTTTTCTCTATCCATTGCCACTCTGACTATTGGTATTAAATCTGGGGTCTGGGCTGGGTTTGGGTTGGGTTGGGTTATATCCATAGTCACTTCCATTGTTGGCAAACCTTTAATCATTTCTCTCCCAAAACACATGGAAACATTTGTTTACTACAGTCTTATGACAGGAATCTTGCAGAAAATAAATTAATACTTGAGAGTGAAAGCATTGCCAGACCTTGTGCCAGTAGGAAGGAGAGTAGACATGAACAAATGAAAAACCTTCATGTTACTTCCAAATAATGGTATTGTATTGAAACTCCACAGAGTAGTGGGCTACTTGAAATAACGGGGTTGTTCCATCTTGAAAAAAATATACCTTTCCCCATAGTTTCCAGTTGTATCTTCATTTTTAACGTCTCTCATGGCTGATTTTCCCATTCCGATGTACCAAAATGAGGATCTTGTACTTAAGGAGGTTTCAAAACTTTCTTTAAAACCTATTTTGCTATAGTTTCCTGGAATGGTCACCAGGTGCAGAAAAAATGCATCAGCCACTAAGCCTTATGGCTTATTCTATGGTGGACAAAAAGCTTTGTTTAAAGCTGTTCTTGTTATAAACCAGTACACTTAAAATTGAAGGAAAAAATTTTACTCAGATTCAGGAGACCTGCTAACTTAGTCCTTTTCTGCAATGTGCAATTCTTTCTTCAAGTTGCTGGAGCAGTTCTGAATAGCAGACTTCAGGCAGTATCCCTTAGTAACCCCACTAGTGAGATCTATGTAGCAAAAGGACTCCTCTGAGACATGTATGTGGGGTTTTGATAAACTGTATTTGTTATTTAGAGGGGAAGATACCAGTTATTCTGTTTTCTGTTAACTCACAGGGCTGCTGTTTTCTAAGCAAAGCAGTCTTTATTTGCATTTGCCATTAGTCTCTGAAATAAAACAATTCCAGTTACTTACTACCGCTGCTGCTGCTGGCAAGAAAACTATTTTACAAGCCATATAAGTAAGTATAATAGTAATATCTTCCTGAGGCTTGCTGTTCCACACACCTTTACCTTATTTAACACTGGGGCAATGCCAACCAGGGCTACCCATTCCTGGAAATATGAAGGACTAGCACAAATTGGAAAAATGTTGACTGTTGTTGAATCATCGTGTGGAATATCTAGTTCCAGTTCCTCGGGGCAACACTTAAAGCAACACACACGAGATGCTGGGTTGCAGAGAGAAGTTCTGAGACAGTCTGCAGCCCTGATTCAGGAAAACGTTTTTATTCAGGAATGATGCTAAAGTGTATTGTAATAGTTAGCATATGTTTTAAAACCTTTTGACTGTAGTGGCTTTTAGACACACTCACAAGGTCTTGTGGGCTAAGGTCTAAGCCAATAGATGCCATCTCTCCCTGAAGAATTTTATGAAGCCTGTATGACTCTCTGCCAGCCTTCCACAGCTGCTTATTTTAAGTTACTTTTGTGTTACTGACACTTCCGTAGTGACATAAATGTTCTACCGTGTGTTCAGTTCTGCAGATATAAGTGTTACAATTGATTTATACCCTGCTGGAAGGCAAATAAGTTTACTAAACTAAAATGTTTCCTATTAGAGGGATATCAATACCGCTTTTGCTTAAAATAATCTAAATAGCTATCTCAGGACATATTTTGTCCTGAGATAGCAAAGCCTTGGTTTCAAGCAAAAATTATGAGGTCACTTAATTGGATTCATAGACTTCTTACTCCTGCTGGGATTTTAATAGAAAGCGCCCTTCTCTGGTTTAGCTTTCTGGTATTTTTAATAGCTTCCAGGTCTAGAATAGTTAGCAACTCTCATATTACTTAATTTGTTATCAGGATATGAAGCTACTGACAATTCTGACAATGTGCATTAGTGAATGTAGCATGCAGGTATTTAAATTGGTCTGTTAGATGTAATATATGGATGAAACAAAATATTGGGCAGGAATAAATCAGTGGATTAATATGCTTGTGCCACATTTAATAACTAAGGCGATTTGGAGGGAATTTATTATTTACATAAAATATTCCAAAGAAAAATGTTGCTTATTCCTGTGCACAAAAGCAACACTGTCTCACAGTCACACAGGATCTGTTTTAGAAAGTTTGCATTAACTTTTGGAAGAGATTTTGTATTATGTCAAGAACTTTTGATAGCACTGTTTATAAACATATTTTAGTGGGGTTATGATTTTCCTTGTGGATATTAATTTCTTCTGTGAGATGACTATGTCCATGCCAGCTGTAAAATTTGCAAAATTAGAAATCTAGGATTTCTGTAAATATTTCTTGGCCTAGCTTAATGAGGATTATCAACAAAACTGTAATATAGTAATATACTCTACTAAGCCCTCCCAGACTTCAGCAATATCCAGGAAGTTTACTGAAACACTCATGCAGCACTTTTCCAGAGAAAATCAACGAGATAGACCTCTTAGCAAGTCTGGAAAAATTCCTGGACATTTACATGAGGTTTGAAAACGTCAGGCTTGTGCCTACTAAAGCTATCACATTTTGAAAGGACTTAGTGTCATGTTTTGATGCATACACCACTACCAAAGATGAAAAATAATGTGACAGATGATTATCCAACACCTGACTATGAGGATATTCTTGCAGCTTTTGTTTTTTAAAGATTATGTGCTTCAAAGATGTTTCCTGTGCTCAGAGGTGTGAGTATTTGTGAATGTACAGGTAGAGAAACGAGAGATTTACTCAGCTATTCTGATTTTTGAAATTGCCCTAACATCCTTTATTACAGGTATTTATTATGGATACGGGGTCTTTGTGTTCGAGTAAGTGAGATAATGCCATAGATAATAACACTGAGCATGGAATAATGCCACAAAGCTTAGTTTTGATTATATGGGAAAACTACACATCCTGTAAAGTACTAGAATTTCCTTCTGTTTTTTCTTCTCGTCTTTACTGCCAATTTTTATGTATCTATGTGCCCAAAATACATGTAAACTTGATTTTGTGAAAAACAATTAGAAGCAGTGAAAAGGGAGTAAAACAAATATAGAAAAACCACCAAGCTACCCATGCCACTAAATCATATTGAATTCCAAACTGCGAAGTTTGAAAATGGAGTTGTTTAAACATACAACCTTCTTCCTGAAGGGAAAATGGTGTTCACACATTTAATAACGCTTCTAGGATGATTCCAACAGGAAAGGAAGCCCATGTTCTTGCTGATATTTTTAATGTCTCTCTCACTAAAGAGATCACAGAGTGGGGTAGAAATACCATGTAGCTAGAGAGTCTGAGGTAATGGTGAAGAGGTACTAATGCCGTGGCTGGTGGGAAACCTTGGGAAATGGATTTGCGTTTGTAAAATTTTTTAAGTCAGTTTATGTTGGTGGCAAAGACTCAAGAACATATATGCTTTGTGTATCATGTTTAAAAGCCGTATTGCAGATTTTGCTTATCTCTATATCAGTCTTGCAAATCTTATTTTGTCCATGAATAAAAGGGTCTTTTGTCTAAGAATAAAAAGCAGCAGGAGACAATGAGGTATTTATTATTCTTTCAGCACCTTAGTTCTCTCCCTATACTTCCAAGAGAACAATTCATGTGGAACAAACATGTGCAAAGAACACAAGATCCACATAAAAGGGCACCAAGCATCCTGTTTGTGAATAGTTGTCATGTAGTTGCAGCCAGCTGCTAGCATGTAATGATGATTTATGCTTTGGCTACCATTCGCTTGGCTTACTTGTGATTGGCTCTTAATCCTCCCTAGATGGAATGGCTGGGCTGCTTTCAAAAGACATGGCACTTCAAATGGAGCAGTTAATGCTTTTCCTAATTGGTCCATCAGCTGAAGAGCTCTGATCATTCTGATTCTAACATTGATGGGCAAAACTTACAGATAGTATATGCAGGCAGGAGGAGGCAGCTACAAGGTGCATCTTTGGGCTCAGGGAGCAGCAAACATGTCAGGTAGACATGGTGGTTTCCCTGTTCTGCTTACAACAGCTTTGTTTAAGAGAAAATTTGAGAAAGGCAGTTTATCTTGCCAAAGAGTATAATAGAAAGTACAGAGAAGAAGGAAAATTCTGGTGAAGAGGATGTGTCATTGGTAATCATCTAGGCTGAGGAACAATGAAATTCTGACTGTTTGCGTGCGGCCTCTGCTTAAATGGCCAAAAATAGTTGTATGTAATTACCAAGTTTTCAGCTGAATAATTTGGCAGGGTTATGAAACATATGCAGAGGCTTTCCATCGCCTCATGTGGTCTTTGTGCTTGTGATGGGTGAGAAACTCTTAAACTGAAACAGTCCTGATGTACGGGTTCTCTGCTTGACCAGCATTTTTAACTTAGATTCCAAAGGTCAATTGGAAAGTTTTGCTAATTAGTTTCTAGCCAACATGTCTTCTCGGCTTACAAAAGCAGGCAAACAAAGCAGGGACAAAACCTTTGTAAGAAGAGCGAAACAAATTAAAAACAAACAAACAAACCAACAAACCTTTAAAATGTCTTTTAAAATTCAAGTGTTGTTCCTGTGAGTAAAAGGCCTTGGGAAAGACACATTCTACCCATGCAGCAGAGTAACAGCCTATGTCTGTTACTGAACTCTGCAACGCATACATGAAGTTCCTAGAATACCGTACCAGGCAATCTGACCTAAAAATAACATCTACAGTATGTATAATACTTTTTAACTGTGGTCTGAAAGTGTACAGAGGAAAAGGACCTATGCTTTTATTTACTTTCATTTTTTTTTTTTGGCATGAACAATATAAGAATTCCCCAGAGTTGAAAATAACAGTTTTAAAGGCTTCAAGATGTCTCACTAGATTTTTCTTACTGGAGATAAGCCAAATTTTCAAAGTGTATATAAACTCCATTTCCTTAGACTTTTTAATTCGCTCCTTCATAAAATTTTAAAATAAAAGGTGCAAAATCTTCCTCTTCCATCCTCCAAATAATTTTAAAATAACCAGTTCCAAATATTCCAGATCAACTTCCTATTAAATTTAAATGGGCAGTTAAAAGAATAAAAATCAATATAGCATCATTATTTTCAGACAAGATTCTAGGTTGAATGTAGCAAATTTGCAAAATTTCACATGCATCTGTGTGTCTTAAGTGAATAGTTGTAGTGGGTAGGAGTGTCTGCTGTATAGATAATTAATATGTTACTTCAATTCTCTTTCCATAAACCATTGACTGACCACATAATAGAGAACCCCCAAGTCACCGCTTCTTGGGCTAGGACTTCAAGTCTCATTCTGTGTTAAGCAAACCATGATAAGAACCAGTTCATTTTGCAGTTTAGGAAGAAATTCTGTGAAAAAACTCATTTCCATAAAGTTTTATGAATAAGAATTACTGAGAGACTGTTTTAAGTTTAGTTTTTTCCGTATGGGAAGATCCCATGTATGAGGTCTCATTAACCCTCCCCAGAAAAACATTTATGATTTTCTCAATTGAGAATATGCAGAACTTTTAATGGTTTGGGGAGGACTTTTCTTCCAGTTGTAAGTGAAAACATTTCTTCGAGAAACTGAGAAAACTTGAGTAATTTGCAGTAATTTTGAAGTCAGCTTCCTTAGCCAGCATCTACTTAACTACAGGGGATTATTAAGAGAAAAGTAGAGCTAAATATGCAACCACTGATGTACTTTGGAAAGGTCTTATATGAAGAAGCTCAGATTTGTCACTTAAGATTCTCTCCTGGGTGTTACCTTTCAATGTGTGAGAAATAATGAAGCGTTGCGAGAAGTCAAGGTAGATGCTACATATAAAATTTACTTCCTAGACTAGTTCAGTACAGTCATATGAAATAAGACATCTGTGTTAATAAGCTTGTAGTTAAATACATAAAGAATACTGCTGTGGAAAGGTGAATACTGCTGTGGAAAGGTAAATACTGTGGAAAGGTAAAATAGCGGCAATAAATAGCAGAGTGAAAACATAGCACTGAAAGCTAAGCAAAATCAGTGTATATACAGCAGTGACATGACAGAATCAGACAGAGATTTGTCTGATTTACTTTAAAAAATATCCTAAAAAGTTGGCTGAAAATAATTTTTTGAACTGTACTCAATTGTTGCAATTTCAAAGACTACTATGAAAAACTTAAAATGGAGTTACAGCACTCATTTCTGTTTTCAAGTGAAATTAACTGATCCCTTCCCTTCCCTTCCCTTCCCAAAAGAATTCTTAGAAAAAATGAGAAAATATCTTGTCTCAGTTTTCTATAAGTTTAATTAGAAAATTATAGAATGATTTTAACATACTCTCATAGCTTTCTGATCAATTTCTAGCCTGACTGTATCAGCTAACATAATCTGAACATTTTAAAACAAAGTATTTTGTTGGAAATATGAAAATAAACAGACAAAACAAATATTTGATTTATATTTTAAAAGTAATTACAATGTTGAGCAACACTGATCTTATAATCTTCAACTTTGTTAAGATTTGGAAGTAAAGCTAGAAGAAAATAGTGAAGAAAATGTTTTATTCAAGTAAGTGGCAGAATTCATGATGACTTCAGTAGTACTGGAGCTAACGCATCACTTGGTTTTTAGACAGCTGAAGAGAAAAAAATAATTTCAGTTTATACAAAATAAATTACTCTTTTCAATACAACAAAGATATATAGATATATTTTATTTCATTTTTTTAAAAATCAGTACATCATTAATTCAGGTAATACAATAAATGCATAAATTGAAATATGTCACTTATTTTAGATTTTTTTTTTTTTTGATGGAGTTTGGAGATTAATCAAAGTACCCAAGAAAATCTGGATACAGTTAATGAAAGTTTGATTCTCTTTTCCTTTTTGTTTAATAACAGGTATTTCAAGACTTTTCTTTCCTATAACTCTATGCTTAAAAGCCTTTCATCCCCTTGTGTTTTTAATTGTTTCTTTGATTTCTGGACAGAGAGCTGTTTGAATTTCCTGATGGCTTGGTGGTAGGATGTTCCAGGGGATTATATGGTAGGTTTGTTTTCCTGTGACGTAACAAACCCTTTCAGGCTTGCAACCATGAACAGTTTGAATGGCCAAAAGGCAATAAATTACCTCAAGATGAGAAGGTCTTTTCACTAGCACTTAAAAATTTAGCAAATAGAGCTAATTATCTTTCATCTTACTGTCAAACCACTTGAACCTAGGCACTAATTTAGGCTCTTAAACTGAACAATTTTTCTTGTTGATTGCTTCTTACTAGACATACAAAAGGAGTAAATTTGTCCTGGGAGTAATTACTCTTAGGTTCACTAGATTCAGACTTATTCACTTGCATTCACTAGGTACTTATTCTTGCTGAAGTCCTGGGAAATTAGGGTCTACTATGGCTGACACTGCTCAAAGTGAGGAAGTGTTATAGAACATGTGGCAGGATGATCTGAGGTGTGGAGCTCATGTGACTTGAAGTAAGTTCCCCAAGTGCATCTCACTTGCTCTGGGTGAAACCTTTATAACATACTGGCACAGAAGATTAGTAGTAAATATCAGTATGGAAGATACTTAACAGCAGATCTAACAGTAAGAGAAGTGACTTTTACAAAAGGGCATCTTTCATTTCAAGGATTTTTATGTCCTACCAATCCTTATTCACCTGAATGAGAGTGTGAAACTAAGGAAAGATAAATATAATTTGATGTGAAAAAAAATCATGCCAAAATTATCTAAGTTGCGAGTTGAGACTGCTCAAAGCTGGTATTTTTTTTAGTTTAAAATAAATATTCATCATTAAATTGCTGAGATAGTTAGGTTCCTCTTCACTTCCCTTCTATGGGGGCCATAATATGCCCCAAATAAAGCCCTGGAGGCTATCCTGCTGTAAATTAGTGATTGCCATATATGCAACATGTGGGGAATGAAGATTCCCAATTTTCCTATGGAGCCTAGATTCTGATCTGTTAAACATCCTTCTGTAAATTCCTTTAGGCAATCAAACCATTATTTCTTTTTCCACATTCCACACTTAACTAGTATGTTCAGCTCCTTCTTGGGTGTTTAAACTGCTAAAAAGGTAATGAGGTACATGAGGCATGAGGAGTCGCAGAGCCTTACATAGTTCAAGCACAAATATATGGAGTCTTGCAACAGCAGCAAAAATATTAGGGAATATAATGAGCTCTATTTGTTACATTTGGTAGTAGATGTAACAAACCGAACAAGCCAGTCCTTCCAATAGTTTCTCTCAGTCTAGTGGGAATACTTACACATGTGATTTTGCAGGATTATAGTTCAAGTCTGTAGAGCCAGTAAGTCTGATTGCAAAATACAAAACAAGTATGTGGCCAGAATCCCTGATCTGCATTGCCTGTGTGTGCTAAGTTACTTAAAAGATTTGCAACAATTATTTGTCCTAGAGATGGCTTTTAAAATGCATTATTCTCCTTTTAGTGTTTAAGTGCTTTAGATATCCCTTGGTCAAGAGCAGATTAATTAATTAATTAAAGAGATGTCCCAGAGACTCATGAAAGCACACTTGTCAGGCAATCTTTACTATTATTTTCATCTCTATTGTTTCACAGATTGTTTATGTTAATGCCCTTTTTACTGTTCCAGGCAATTTTGTGGCAGAATTGAAAGTGGAGACTGAGACAGACAGCATGAGGTATGAAAGCTGCTTGAGCTCTCCTAGCCTGTGTATGGTTTTATGTGCTTCTAATTATCAATGTGTGGGAGTTTTGTCAAAAAGCAGGGCGTGTTTTGTTCTTCTGTGTCTGTTGTGGTTTATATTTTAAATGGGACACAAATGTAATTTATAGTGCGTGGCATGATGCAGTTAGGGAAAATTAGTCTTTTCCAGGCAACACAACCATGAGCAGGAGAGAGTGCACGTGAACAACATGTTCCTCGCGGTAGAGAAAAAACACTCCACTAAAGCTCACAGAGATGGTGAGGAGTAAACAACATGTGCGAAGTCCTCTTTGAAAAAGAGGAGAAAAATCTCAATGGCTTACTTCCACTGCCCCTAAAAATACTTACCACTGAAAGGCAGAGCTGTGAAGGATCAAAGATAACAGTCTTTTAGCTGAATCACACAGAAGTGTGAAAAGCACCATAAGTTCTGTATATTGACCAGCAAAACATGCACTGTAACACCAGTGGTTACCTTCTGGCCAGCCAAGGCTGGGTAGCACAGCTTAAAGTAATCGTGCAAGAAGATCAACACAAGGTCCTGCTCAGACACCCAAAAGTATGAAAAAACTGTTTCCATGCTTGCAGTCACTTATCAGACTATAAGAAAGGACATCCCTGTGGCAGGGATGAAAATGTCATGGATAAATTGTGTGACCCTGAAAAAGTAAAGCATGGAAGAAACATGTCAGTTCCTTTTAAAAAGAAATCACCTTATAAACCAAAAGAAATTCTTATGGCTTGTTTCTCCTCACGATAGGCTACTGATGAAGTACACCTCACACTTAATTAATGAAATTAAAGTATGCAGTAATCTATTTGGGATCTTGTTCTTGGTACAGCTGCCTTTTCCTGATAGGTACTCTTGGAACAACTGGGAAAAATTAAGAAGAGAACTAATAAAACACACTGCTTTTTGCTTCTCTAATTAAATGGGATATTATTTTGGACTAAGGCAGAGCCTCTAAAGTGCAAGGTTTTAGTGCAGAGATGATCATCCCTAGCAAGGTTTTGGAAAGGGCCAGCCTTCTCCTACTTCTAAGGATGCTATAATGCATCATGACTTTAAACTCCCTTAAAAAGTCATAACTCGAGCTGCTTATTTTACTACTGGTAATTAGAGTAATAGACAACGCATGAACCTGAAATGAAACACAGAGATGATTTGTGAAAAGAATGAATACATGGATATGTAATCCAAAAGACAAAGATAGGAAGTAAAGATTTTATTAAAAGCAGTTCTTCTGAAGATAGTACTTTGTAGGAACTGCTTGAACTCTGCAAATCTCAGTCAGTGGGTGGCAAAGTTTTTACAGAGGCAATTTTTTGTCTGTTTAAGGAAGCCAGATCTGGCAATGGGTTAAAAAAATTCTCAAGGTTTTTTGGAATCTGACTGGACTACCTGTTTGGGAGGGGCGAGACAGTACCTATGGAGAAGTTCCAGCCCTGGAACAGTACAGTCCCTAGTTCCTAAATTCTGTATCTCAGAGCTAGGGGAAAGAAAGAATTAAAAACCATGTGGTTCCAAAAGAAAATAGATTTTTGAGTGTGGCAGCGAAAAATAAACAAGAAATACTAGAAGTATAGATTGTCTGCAATCTGCATTATATTTGCATACAGGAAAAGGAGGGGGAACAGTTTTGGGTTAGAATGGAGAGGAAAGTGAAAACCTATGTACAGGAAAGCAGAACTTAATGAAAGCACTTTGACTGTAAACAGAGACTTGCTCTTTAGCACCAGAAATATGTGCAAAGACCTTGCATAATTTTGCTCAGCTTTTCAGTTCAAGTGTCCCCTACCTCATTCCCCAAATACACAACAAAACGCTGTGCTATGACAAGAAAACTAAAACCACTTACGCCTCAGGGTATGCATGCTTTACTTTACTGGATTATATTGCTTCATTCCTGACGTTTCATTCACTTACTTAAATCGTTCACAAAACATCTCATTTGTGTACATTAATGCAAAACACACCCTACTGAAAGTTTCATGCTTTCTTACTCTTCCCATTTCAGGTATTTACTGTTCACAGCTGTGGAAATGTTGTATTTTGGCACCTTTGAATTCTTGGATCTAATGATATTTAGATAAAACTGACTGTTTTAAATGAACACCCATGTTGTACATATGAATTTTTGGGGTACCTTTGTCTCAAAAACTTAGAGTTTCCTCTGTTTAAGGTGGTAGCCAATATCCATGGAAGATACAAATTTTTAGCTGAGTATTTAAGAAAACCCTATAATGGCAGAGGAAATATTGTACTAGTTTGCCTTTTCTTTTAAAAATCCAATAACTATTCAAAAATTCTGTAATATGAATCATAGAATCATAGAATGGTTTGGGTTGGAATGGGTTTTAAAGACCATCCAGTTCCACCCCCCCTGTCATGGGCAGGGACACTTCCCACCAGCCCAGGCTGCTCAAGGCCCCATCCAACCTGGCCTTGAACACTTCCAGGGAGGGAGCATCCACACCTTCCCTGGGCAACCTCTGCCAGTGCCTCATCACCCTCAGCGTGAAGAATTTCTTCCTAATGTCTAACCTAGATCCTCCCTCTTCCAATTTGAAGCCATTCCCCCTTGTTCTATCTCCACATGCCCTTGTAAAAGTCCCTCCCCAGCTTTCCTGTAGCCCCTTCTGGCACTGGAAGGCTGCTATGAGGTCTTCCAGTAGCCTTCTGTTTTCCAGGCTGAACAACCCCATCTCTCCCAGCCTGTCAGAGGTGCTCCAGACCTCTGTTGGTCTTTGTGGTCCTTCTCTGGAGCTGTTCCAGCAGTTAGATATCCTTCTTATGTTGGGGGTTCCAGAACTGGATACAATACTCCAGGTGGGGTCTCACAAGAGCGGAGAAGAGGGGGAGAATCACTTCCCTCAGCCTCTATGAAATAAGCAGTGGCTTCTGCCATTTGTGGACTTATCTTGGTATTTTATTCAGTTGCAAAATCAGATTTTCAAATGAGTGCAAGGATCTGTAGTTATGTATTTAATTCAGAGTACTTAAGTATGGTCAAGTCAGTCATTTTGTGGGATAAAAAATTCCCCCAATTCAAGATGCTTGACTTACTTTCTTGAAGAGTTAAAGTGAGAATAGAGATAATTTACCTTCACAGAGATGCCACAGTATCCAGTAAATTTACTTGTATTTGGACTAAGAGAGAGCTTAGCCCACAATTTTTATGCCTTTTCTGAATGATACAGTGTCTTAGTTTGAAGGAAAACTAAGATGAATATCTGAAACCACCATGACCTTTGAAATTAAGAGATTTTAATCAGGGAAAAAAATGTATAGAGAAGGATAACAGTTCTTAACTACAAATATATATATGTATATATAACCAAAACCAGAACAGGACACACAACATTCTTAAAAATGAATTAAGTTCTATTCCTGCTCCTTTCAGTGCAGTTATATTTATGGACAGCAGCACGAGACATTGCACTCTGGGAGGTGGTGGCTCTCTCTCCTCATCTCTTTGTCTGAAAGTGTTGCGGGGGGGATGGGTGGAAGGGAGTAGGGTAGCAACTCCCATGCAGGTCACATTGGCCCCCAGGGAGTCTGCAGCAATTCCAGGTAGTGATAATCACTCTCTCTCTGAAGGACAGCACAGGGCAGGTGGAGTTGGGGCTGAGCCAGGGGAGCTCCCTCCAAGTTGCCTCCTCCAGCCCAGCAAAAACGATTCCTCCTGCTGACAGCAGCCACTGAGCAGAAGTGGCGCCAACGGAAAGAAACCTCTCACTCCCCTCCCCCCTCACCTCAGCCCAGCCATCAAACCAGAACTCAGAGCAATCAAACCACCCCCCCTGCCACCCATCCTGGCTCCCAAACCCCCCTGTGTTGGCAAGGAGAGAAAAATCCACTGAAAGATTTTGAAACTATAACATACAGGCAGAGTATTTTAGGGTAAATGTAAAGGTAATATTCCCAGCAATCTGGTTTATTGCAATACTGGTATCGCCTGGTCCCCACATAATTCCTTCTCTCTTCCACAGTGAAATCCCAGTCAAACAGATCTCTGTGGAAGGGAATGAAAATGACTGGAGTCTTTTTAACTCCAAAGCTCCATTTTAAACTAAAAGCACACAATTTAAAAAATGCAGAACAGCAAACTTCCAAAAAGTGCAGTTGTTATGTGGGAGACAGGATAACACTTTTCCACAGGTGCTGTTGCTGCATGGCAGGAAGAAGAAGGAAGGATGGCTTGCTGTCATTTTGTTCCCTGTTCATACACCTGCAGTGACTTTCCAGGTGACAGCAACTGTCATCCAGCCTTCTCCTGGCTGCTTCGAAAGGCCCTCCTATGCTGAGGATTGCCTTTGTACCAAGTCCCGAATCCTCCTTGTCCTTCTTACACCAAAGCCCTCCCTGTTACTCCAGGGCACCCACATGTGTTGCCTGGCCAAGCTAACCAGTGGTGTTGACATACAATCATAGAATTGCTTTGTTGGAAAAGACCTTTGAGATCATCGAGTCCAACCATACCAGTCCACTACTAAACCATATTCCTGAGCACCTCGTCTACCTGTCTTTTAAACACCTCCAGTGATGGTGACTCAACCACCGGCAGCTGAGCCGGTGTCTGATGACTCTTTGGTGGAGAAATTTTTCTTAATGTCTAGTCTGAACCTCCCATGGTGCAGCTTGACGTCATTTCCTCTCATCCTATCACTAGTTACTTGGGAGAAGAGACTAACACACACCTCGCTACAACCTCCTTTCAGGTAGTTGTAGACAGTGATAAGGTCTCCCCTCAAGCCTACTATTCTCCAGGTTAAGCAACATGAGTTCCCTCAGCCGCTTCTGGGAAGATTTGTTCTCCAGTGCCTTCAATAGCTTTGTTGCCCTTCTCTGGATGTGCTCCAGGACCTCAATGTCTTTCTTGTAGTGAGGGGCCCAAAACTGAACACAAGATTCAAGGTGTGGCTTCACCAATGACAAGTACAGGGACATGGCTCTTTCTTCTGGAAGTTTAAAGGGAATATGGAGCCATGGCTGCCAGAGCAGGGCCACCAGGGAATGGCTAGCAGGGCATTTTCTGCGTCTCTTCTCAGCTGTGTGCTGGGCTACACATCGTCGCTGAAACCTGATCCTGTCCCCAACAGCCTGGCTCTAAGCTCCTTCAACCTGTTATCCTTCACCTCCATTTATAGCTTGTTCCATCTGCTAGGCAGCTCCCTCAGCTTGTGTTTCGCTGCAATCTTGTGGAAACTATGACTATCTGGCCCCTTTGCCTTTGGGCTTTGTCCATCCTTGTATTATTTGGAGACTGTGGACTAGGAAGAGGCTCACAGAGATGGTGGCTAAAGCTGACGTTGCCTGTATAGAGAGTGCTGAATTTTCTGTTGAGAATGCTGAGTTCAAATTTGCAGTGGCATCGCCACAGCTTCCTAGGAAGGCTGGATTCAGGGAGCTCTGAGGAAGGACCATCAGTAGGATTTTGGCCTCTCCCTTCACCCTTACTGCCCCTCTGACCTCCCATATCCCCTGATTCCTCTGTGGTCTGCAGCTGGTTCTGGCAGAATAGCTGACTCCCTGGCACAGTATGGAGGACAAACACAAGCTGTGTGCTAGTGCTGTGAGCTGTGCCTACCATGTCCTAGTTTGGCATAGGACTCCCACCCCAAGCAGCTGGTGAAGGAAGGTCGATGCTGCATGCTGCTGGAGAAGAAAAACTCTCTGCCTTTATGGGAGCCTGTGCAGCCTGACAACAGAGCCTCACTGCCTTCATCATTCTTGGAGCTCCTCATTTTGATCTTCAAGTTATCTTGAGAAGATACAGTAAGATCCTTGGAGTGTGCAAAGGTACTGAAAGTTTATTTTAATAAGTCATGATGACATCTCCTGATCACTAACTCTGTACTATGGGGCTGAAATATCTTCCTCAAGCAGACAGAACGATGACTGATCCAGATGAGGGTCCATAGGAAAGTATTTATTAGAGCTGGATCTCAACAGCGGGTTGGGGCTTGCAGGCTCCAGGGTTTCAAGCTGGGAAGGAACATCCTGTCTGCCTGAGCTCTTGCACTTCATAAGTCTTTTGAATTCACAGACTTATGCCTATATGGTGCACAACAATTTGTGGCTGAGCTAAAGCCTATCATCATTTGATCCACCGTGTATTGATAAGCAAGACGCAAAAGTTTTAACTGAATTCAATTTATGAAAAAGCTTTAGTTCAGCATACAAAGCTCTACTGTGTTTTGATAATTCAGATTGTGGACACACTACCTACTTCTGGTTTTATTGTTTCCCTTTGATACCAACTTTTTCTCTTCTTTTGGTGTCCTCCCCTTTTTATTTTATTTTATTTTTTTTTGGCAAACACTGGGGGTGTTTATTTTGTCCTCGGTCAGCCATCTGGTGCCTATCCATTATCACCTTTTGGGAAAGTGCCTAATTTCTATTGGGCTAGAGTCTGTTTAATTTGAGTTCTTTGTAGGCTAATTCCTGGAGCTTGAACTAGTTCAGGAGTTTTGATTATGAGGAACTGAGGAGTTGTTTTGATACCAGTAATGCAACATGGAAAGCAATGTAATTACATAGAAATAGGAAAGATCAAGCACTTAAATCAATCTTTGAGACATTTAACCTCTGCTGGAGTAAATACATGGTGTTTCTTAACAGATACACAAAATACAGATGAAAACTAATATGCAAGGGAAAGAAAATCAGCAACTCAATTAGCTCAGGATGATTGCATAACGAATATGAAGTTAACATGCCCCTTTTGGGAAACACTCATCATGCTTTGATCCACCATTATGTTTATCTTAAAAACATATTGTTTGTGTAGTAGATTATGCTGTTTGCTTCTGAGGTCACTGTCATATGGTGAAAAGTCCAGTTTGCTGTGAGTAGAAACATTAGGAAAAAACTTGTAGGTCAGCCAATATAAAGTGGAGAGTCAAAATATTGCACACTTTCCCTGGAATAAATGACTAGTTACAGGTCAACACATGCCTCAGGATTCCTGGCAGTTAGAGAAGGTCACCATCTGTTAAAGGAAAAAAAAGTCCAGAATTAAGTAAATTAGGTTAGTCACGTTTCCTCAGAGGAGCCCAGTTTTCCCTCAGAACGTTAGTGATTAGATTTAAGATTGCAGAATACTGCACAATAGGGAGAATCTTGCACTTGCATGAGGTATGGAGTAGCATGAAATCCAGGTTTTGAGAGACCTAGGTTAAATACAATTGAACATAATATATATAAATATCTAAAAGGCTTTTAAGTATTAATGGGATTTAGGCAATTGAGGGATGGATTAATTTGTTCAATTTGATTATCTAACAGATAGACATCCCAAAGCTTCCTTTAGACCTAGTGAAGTACCATGGCTTTTTCCAGGGAAGGTAATTTTTGGACACTCTCTCTCAGGAGGATATGAATTGCACTCAAGTAATTGAGTGAAACTCAAGCTCACATCTCTCCTAATGCACATTCTTATGAATGCTTTAGTAGGCTTCATTGACTGGAGAAAGAACCCAAATGTTGACTCTCTAGGACTTAGGAAGCTGATAATTAGATGTCTAAATAGAAGTGAGATGAATCTGACCGCTGGTAAAAGCCTGGAGATGTACTTCTCTATGTATTATGCATCTAGAGAGACTAGGAAAAAAGATAAGTAATTTTCAATGAGTATTGTTCTTTGTAAGGATATAAAATGTTTTTAACAGAGCTGAATTTTCCTTTTCTAAACCTTTATTGATTTCACCAGGCTTTCAGTTTCGGCTGCTGTTTTCAGATAAAGTGTTCCCCTTTGGTTCCTTTCCCCAGAGATTAGACTCAATATATCTTTTACAGAGAGTGTTTTTGTTTGTGATGTGTATAAAAAGTAACCATAATCATAACATCACTATATATTACTCTCTTGGTTGTAAAAATTGCGAGCACCTTCCTTCCTCTGAGTAGTTCAGCTGCACATTTGAATAGTGCTTTCTGTTTTGTTAAGAGATTTATCTGCATGTATGTAAATTTATCATTGAAATCGATGGAAAAACAGTATCATCAAAGCCTTTGAGGATATATACAGAATTGATTGTGCAAACATAGTTATGTGATTTGAAGGTTGCTTTTATGAATATAGACCAGTCAAGTAATCTTTTTGGAAAAACTAAGCAAAATGAAAGGAAATACCTGATGAGGACTCCGCAATGCACTGGTACAACAAAAGCTCCAAGTCAGAACTTATGATTGCCTCTTTAAGAAATAAACACGTGTTTAGGATAGAAACTACAGTATACAGTTGATTAAAATCCATGGAATTCCCATATTGGTCTATGAATGCTGTTCAGAATTTCAGATTCTTAGTTCAGTACCTTCCTGACCAAGCCATTTGTCCCAGTTGCTACTGTTGATGCTTTTTTCATAAGCGAGAGAGGGTGACTTAGTGAGTAAGTAGCCTCCAGAACACTCCTTTGGCTCTATGTGAAATATTCTCTGTCCATTAGTACATTGCCTGAGGAAGGGTAGGAAAGGGTGAGAGGAGTCAGAACCACTAGCAAACTAGCGTGTGGCAGAGAAGAATACATTACTGCTAACAAAGCAGTCTATGAAAATCAATGATCAGTGACCAGTGACTTGTCTGACTATGGATAATACATATGTTCTCTGCAAACAAATTAAGTTTTGAGTGGAAACTGCCGATGTTCCTGTTCAGTTCATTGCTCAGTATTATTAATGAGATATTCATCACTTAATATTAGAAAGGGATATTTTATACTTCTTTTAGCTTTGGTTTTAATGTCCCTTTGAATGCATTATGTTCTTTTAGTCTTTTTTTTTTTTTTAATTTCTTGGTAGAGCTGTTGTGTCATCTGGTGAATGGCACTGACTGTATTTTTAGAACTGTATTTTTCAGTAGGAGCATCAAAAGATTTATCTGAATGATAATTAATTATTGTCCCCTTTAGATCATTCCTAATCATGAAGTGTGTTTTCATTATTAGTTGTAGATCTATTAATATGGCCTGCTTTATGTGAATCCCTATTCGTGCATCATCTGACTGTGAATTCCTTGGGCCAGCTCTTATGGCTATTAGAGTGACACGCTCCATTTGCCTACTTGGCACCATGCTGTTGTCCAGGATGGCTGTGTTTTTCTCCTAGCAGTATTTTTGCCTTCTTCCTTCTACCAGTGTCTCCGAGTGTTCATATCTTATTTTTCTGTGACTTATAGTTCCTAAACAGTAGAAAAAACTTCCGTGGGAATTAGCTTTTGTTCAGGTCCAGCCTTTCATTCTGCAGTTCTCTTTTAGGGCCAAAACTGGAGTAAAGGTCATGTTCACTTTAATTTGTCTGGCTTATTGTATGATTTTCTCAGCTAGCCTGCTGGACTACAAGGAATAAGGACTTTAGTTATGAGTATGAAACAGCAATAATTTACAAATCTGCAAAATGCCTCAGAGGCCAGTTATGCTCTATTATCTCAAATTAGGTCTTTCCAACTAATAGGCTGTGTGAAAAGGAACCCTGAAGCTACAGAAGTTCTAACAGCTATTTTCCTGCCCTGTTTTTAATAATGAGTACTATATATACTGTGAGTTACTGTCCAGCCCCCCACAAACTCTGCCCCATGCAGTTCTAATTTCTGTGTACTGACATCTGCATCCTGGTGCTCATAACCTCTTGCTCCCTTAAATGAACTTATATCACTTCCAATGCTGTCAGGGAGATTTCACAGTGCCAGAAGTAAGATTTGTTCCGGTAAATGTATTATGAGATTGTTGAAACAAATTTTCTCTTTTGCCTATGAATATAAACTAAGACCTACTCTGAAGCATTGTAACTGCTGCTACAGCTGTGAACATAACATTCAAAGTAATAGAAACAACTTGAGAATGCAGCTCCTTTGTGTTGTCCTTGGTATTTGAGTCACAATGTCTGAATTCCTGTAGGGGAATAGAAATGTGTTTTCAGCTGGGTGTAGAGAGAAGGCTAAGAATTAGGAAAACTTCATACATCCTCATATATCATATTAGTTGCAAATTCTTAGTGTGACACATATTCCCGGAACATTTTGTTTAGGAGTCAGTTGCTATAATGCCAAGAAGCTGAACTGTGGAAATACCGCCCCCCCCACTTCTGAATACCTTGTTCATATTACTGAAGTCCATTGTTTGGTGACTAAAAGAACCTTGCAATGGTTTTGAGGCACACCCTGTTCTTTAGGAACCAAGAGATTCTCTGCAAGCTTTGGCAGGGTTTCAGGTAATTTTGTGTCTCCCCATCACTTCCTGCACTGCAAGGCTGAAATGTGGTCAGATGTTTGTTTGCTTTTTTTTTTTTTTTTTTTTTTTTTAAATTTACAGCCTCCAATTCTTTCTCATAGCATTGGTGTCACTTTTATTAGAGTGAAGTTAGGCTTCACTCCAGGAAATGATAGCTGTTTTGCCCACAAGAAACTTTGAATTGACATGTTTATTTAGAACAGTTTTGTCTATATTTCAGAAGGCTTGATTCTCTTCAACAACTGAACTTAGTAAATGGTAACATAAATTTTCTTCTCTTTCTATGTCTATTTATTTAAATTCTTGAAGTCTGTGGGAGACAACTTGTCACAGACACTCAGTGAGCCAACTAGGAAAGATGGCCTCCTAAACTTACTATTTTTGAGTAGAGAAAGATTCAGAGGGGATGTGATGGTAGGTGGTTGTCTGAGTGACAGTGATCATGAAATAGTTGAGTTAAATTTTCAGTGTAGTGAGAATAAAAAGGACAGCAAAGCTGCTGGTCTAGGCATCAGGAGGGCCCTGGGAATGTGCTTTTGAGGGCTGGCCAGTCTTCAGGAACCACCTTACAGGAGCACAGGAGGAAACAATTCCACTGTGTTGTAAGTCAAATGTGTGGGGCAGAACACCAGCTTGGCTGAACAGGGAACTTCTTGTGGAGCTCAGAAAGAAAAGGAAATTGTATAATCTCCGAAAGTAATGTCTGGCTTTGCAGGAATATTATAAAGCTGTAGCTCATATATGCAGGGAGTAGACACAAAAGTCCAAAGCTCAACTGGAGTTGAAACTGGCAAGTATTGTTTCAAATTACAAAAGGGACTTTGTTGAGTACATTAACAGCAACAAGAGGCTAAAGGAAACATTGAACCAATACTTGTCAAAGATGGACATCTGACTAATAAGGATGAAGAAAAAGTGGAGTCATGTAATTTTCTTTTTCTCTCAGATTTTAGTAGTAGTTATAGACTTCAGGCTGTCTGGGCTTTGAGCTAAGTCAGAAGAACACAAGTATGGCAAAAATGAGTTTCCGTTTGTGGACACTGAAATTGTAAGGGTCAGGCTGTATCAGATGAATATTCCCAAATCCATAGGGCTTGATGGGATCCATTCCACTGTACTGAGGGGGCTAGTGAATGTTGTGGCAGGACCCTTCTTGTTCTCCTACCATTGATCTTGGGAGTCTGGGCAGGTTTCTGCTGAGTTGATGCCAGTCAATGTTATTCCAATCTACAAAAATGATGTGAAAGAAGAACCAGGGAACTACAGACCTGTAAGTCTAACCTCAGAGTGGCTGAAGACTTTGAGCTTGTCTGGCTTGGTGAAAAGGAGCCTGAGAGGCAACCTTGTTGCTCTCCACCACTTCCTGAGGAGGGCAATTGGAGAGGGAGGTGCTGAGCTCTTCTCCCTGGTATCCAGTGATAGGATGCATGGGAACGGTTCAAAGCTGTGCCAGAAGTTTAGACTGGACAATAGGAAGCATTTTGTTACTAAGAAGGTAGTCAAACACTGAAACAGGCTACCTAGAAAGGTATGCCGTGTCCCAAGCCTGTCAGTGTTCAAGAGGCATTTGGACAATGCCCTTAATTCTTTAACCTTTGGTCAGCCCTGAACTGGCCAGGCAGTTGGTCCCTTCTATCTGAAATTTTGTATGCTAGTGACTTCTAAATGACTTTGAAATTTTGCTCATAGAATATGGAAATTGCAGTGTTTCAGACACTTCTCTAGATGTCATTAGGCTAGCTTTCATGGGGAAGCTGTGTTAAAGAGCAGTTCAGCTTTGTGAACCAGGAGTAATTCCACTGTAGACAATGATTTTACCTTGGTTCTATTAATTTCTAGAAAAGGAGAAATAGATCAGTCTTGAATATTGACCAGAGAACATTTAACAAAAATGTAAGACATTCTCACAACAAGATTTCAGTTAGCACCTGCTGTAAACATACAAATGGAAATGCAGAAACCAGGTGTGGTTTCTGCCTTATAACTACTGGTTCTGCAACACCAGTATTTTGATCCTATTTTATATCCCTCTACCAAGAAGCAAATTATCCAGAAGTCACAGTAAGCCTCAGAAAAGCAACAGGAGTTTGAGATGGACCCCTGGTACAGGTGGCATGCTACTATCCCTTCCCAATGTAAAATTTGTCCTATGTCTTCAGTAATTCCCGTCATCATAAGAGAAATTGTCTGTTATTCAGACCATATCAAACTTTTTCTCAGAGTCATCTCTGTTACCTGTTGCCTGAGGCTGTTTTTTGGCAGCCTAATGGATTCATACATAGTTACAAATCTAGTGCAATGGTCAGGAATCACTCAGTTATAATACCTAATAGGATTAATTGTCTACTGGAAATTTTGCACATTAGTCAAGAATATTGAACTGTTAGAAAACAGGCTAGGGCTGCAGATCAAGGTGATTTTATTTCCTTGACCACAGGTCGTGCTAATGTCCTACACTCAAGGCACAGAAAAGAATCCAGCATATCCAGTTCCTGGTTCTAATTCAGCTCATATTTGCAGCCAGAGCTATACATGTTTGTGATGAGACAGTGCTCTGAAGAAATGTCTATGATTGTTTGATTGAGATACTTTGCCAATACTCCTGACAGGCCATATAAATAGTGTAACTAGTATTACGGAGGCATCAGTTTGGCGACTTCAATAAAAGATATCTGCTTGATGCATCCCCAGGTGAATTAAAGTTGGGTCTTCAGATCTTTAACGTGCAGATTAAGGCACCTACATTTAGATGGTTACATATAGGTCTCTGCATGTAAACTGTGTACTTACACTGGTGTCACATCCGGTGGGGCTCTAGCTAACCTAGAGCATACCCCAGCTGACCCTTAGCAATTCAAGATGCAGTCTAGTTCAGACTCTTCAAATATTTTCTTGATTCCTCAGTTCCTTTGCAATTTCAGTTCATGTTCAAAACATTTTCCTAAAGCTTCTCTCAGATTATGAACCTGGATAGTGTACATGCTATGGAAACAAAGTGACACATAGAGATTTTGTTTAGTAATGATTAGTAGTTCTCTTTCAGGCTTACTTTGTCATTTCTTGCTCATTCGAACGATTTTTTAAACAAAATTTTAGTTTAAAGCATGAAAATTTTAAACAACTGCATAAAGCCACAGAGATTTTAGAGTAAATCTTATTTTTCATGTGTATTATTCATAACATTTTACCAGAGGTTGAATCTACTCTTAGGTAATAGAAAAGCTTTGCATTACCACTGAGAATAATTAGGAGTAGCAGGTTGGTAAGCAGCTGGAGTTTTCACAGAAATTGCTATAGGATCCCTTCTTACTTGATTAAATATAAAGTGAAATGTGCTTGACTGGAGCATATATGCTTTGACTATAGTTCTTGAATCAGATCATGATGGCAGAATTGAAAACATACGTTAATGGAATGCGGATATTGATAACAGAAAGGATGTTCTCATAAACAAAGCATTGGAAGCCATATCTCCCTCCTCATTTTGCTTGTTTCCATCTGCTGGCCAAGTAGATTGCATGACTTGGTTTGTATCAGTTACAGGAAAGAAGCACAGTAGACCACAAGAAAGGTAGCTCCTTAAGCACACCAGCAGCAGCAAGAGCAGTGGTTGTGAAATCATTAGCAAAGATGTGAAATTGAACAAAATGAGTCTCCTCCATGTGCGAGTGACCCTCTGTTGTCGAGGTAAAAAACTCAGTGTCAATAGACAGATTTTTCTGCTGTGACCAGTAGTTACTGGCAACAAGCATACAAGAAAACATTCAGTGTCAAGCAGTTAATTTGTCTTTATATAGGTGGGGCAATAGCTGTAAAATGTATATTTGATTGTTCCAAGACAAGCCTCATCTGGAACTAAGAAAATGGTTGCTGTGAGATGAACTCCTGAGAGAAAAGGTCCTGGCAGTGCAAACAGATGCTTTTGCAAAAGATGATCGCCTCCTCACGATATGAAACTTGCATTTATTTTGTCACCACTCTGTCACTATAGGCAATGGGATTATTTTGCATCAAATCTTTTCTTGATTAGAAATGACTAGAGTCCTGGTAGTAAGTACACTAAACATTATACCAGAATCTACCATTTTAGAAAACTTCCATGAAAGATATTTAGTCTCTGGTGCTCTGTTAGTGCTTTAGACTCTTGTGGAAGAAGCCTTTTGAGGAGCTTTAGTATAAATTAATAACATGATATATCACTTTTCATGTTAAAGCAGAAGCAATCAAGTAAATTTTTTCATGACAGTTAGAGAATTTGTTAGTGCATGTGTCCCGGCCTTGGAGATTTTAATGGTTGGGTACTGATGTGAGTTAGTGTGCATCTTTTATCTTGCTTACAGAATGTGTTCATACTATGCTTGTTATTGAGTCAATGATGGGACTGGGGGGCTACAGGGAAAAAAACCCATTACACAGCTTAAGCACTAGGATGTTGGCCTGGAGAACCACCCCTGCTTCTACCACAGTTTGGTTTTGTACACACAAATGTAAAATCTGAGCATTAGTCAGACTTTCCTCTCATGCATGATGTCCTTGGTTTCCTCAGATTCTGCGTACTCAGCTTAGCACCAGTCAGTCCCGGCATTTCTATCTGGACCTAAAGTCAAAGAGCAATATATGGCTAACTATTCTGAAAAATAGGCATAAGTCTTAGATTCAGTAGTTCCATGTCAGTAGATGTGTTTGACCGTCACAGCTGGTATAGTCTATTTATTAATCTCTTGGGAATGGGATTCCATAAAAATAGGAGTACAAACACTTCTTCAAAAAGATGTTTCTAAAGAGTGACTCTAAATATTTAAAGGACATATTTATAAAAATATTCTGACTAATGCATAAGCATGGTGCCTTTCAGAATCAATCAGCAAAATTTACCTGTGGGACACTTTTATTTGATTGTGCTTCTGTTTTAGTGTAAGAGCATTCCGTTTTTCTTCAGCCGATTCTGCTTTATCTCCAGGCAGTTCTTAACAGAAGTAGTTTTTATTAGTTGTCAAAAATAAGACAGGTCCAGTGAGAACACTTGAGCAAAAAAACAAAAAAAGAAATTGATAGATGAACTCTTCTGTGTTTAATGAGCAAAGATCTTTGTGGAAAAGACTGATAAACTAGTCAAATATGGCAAAATGGGGGCACGTTTTGAGTAACTCTTTAGAGTGAAGAGAAAGAGTAATTTTTCCAAGAAATGCAGAACAACAAGATAAATAATGTTGACAATGAGCTGGATTTAGCAAGAACTTTTCGGATTCTTCCTTTGTATCATGTCCATTTGGTCTGCTTCCCTATGTTGCCTCTTTCGTGTTCAGTAAACTCAAGAAATTCCTAATAGTAGAATTTTTATTCTTTTCTGTGAAAGTAAGCAAAGGCAAGCAGTTGAGACTCACAGTCTCAACCTTTGTCCCTATATCTGGAAATATTGCCCAGAAATAGCTGTCGCATTAAGACAAAAAAAGTGGTTACATGCACATCTTTCTTTCTATGAATAAACATAACTGCCCAGTGCTACCATGTTAAGCAAAAATTACATGAAATATTTCAAGCATTTCCTTCACTGAAAATAGCTGAGATTCCTACCTGGGTACTTCATGTAGAAGGGATCAGAGGATGTGTAGTCTGTGTCCCTTCGCATGACACTCTCTCCCCTCCTCCATCCCGAAAAAAAGCAAACAAAAACCAGATACTGAAAACCCCATGTAACTCAGCAGTAGTAAGACAGCTGGCAAACAGCAAATTGCTGGAGTTCGCTTGCATGTGGGAACTTAAATCTACTTAGATTGGAGAGCTGAACAGTAGATACTTCTCCAGTGTCTTCAGTTCACTCTCAAAAGTACAAACAAGATTTCTGCTGATTTGTAAACATGAAGGCAGAAGATCCAGCTGTGGGAGGAAATGACTAATAGGAAATGCATGACAACCTGACTTACTATTGACTGCTTGAGTGACCAGTTCAAATAGCCAGAGCATGTGTTAACTGAACCAACAACCAGATTCCAGTGAATGGAGGTTATGACAACATTTGTCTTTCCATTCCCAGGCCTGCTGACACAGACACAGGGCAGATTTCTGCTGTTTCTGAAGACTGTCTGACACATGGAGCAGCCATGTTTAGCTCATTTTATCTTTATAAGAATTATGATTGTAGGAGGATACAGAGTAAAAGCAAGGGGAAAGACGTGACCTAAACAAAGGAATACTAGATAAGTGCTAAACCCATGCTGCTTTTATTTATTTAATTTTGATTTAGAATAGATGGTGCATTTTGGTTGGCACTTGCCTAGCAGGTGGAAAGACATAGCTTTATTCACACTAACTCATTAAGTCAAGATATTCTGGACAAGTTGATGCAAAGCATTGAGAGAAATTATTATGATCCTTCTCTGAGCTTACTAACAAGACCAGCTTTTTCTTACTGAAGTACTGTAAAGGGACCTAACCTGCGGGCTTGCAGAGGATTCTGGAGCCAAGGGAGTTGTGCTGTGCTCTACCAAGATCATACTGGCTATGGAATTCTTTTATGGCAGAAGGTATAGGAATCACTTTAGAGACTCCTGTTCAATCACTTTTCTCTTGTTTTGGAAGACTAATAAAAAAAATAGCCTGTAAGCATGACATTCCAGCATGCTGTTGATATATAGCCACTGTTTAACCCCTAAAAAAATGACCTCTGAATCCTTTCACCATAATGGCAAACAAGGTTTGGCCTTCAGTTTTATAGTGACAGAAAGTTTCTTGTGAATGAATTTTGTCCTCAGAAAGATTCAATGAAATTTGGGGGTATTTATTTTGTTTTGATTTTTTTTGTTGTATTATAAGATATTTATCCTTGGTTATGTAGAAAAGTCTAATTTTGGAATTGTTTTAAGGTCACTCAAGTGTCAAAATACAAGGATATTACCCTTCCTACTGTGTTATCCTTCATCAGTTTTGTCATTTACTACATGCACAGATTTCATATGATCATGGACAAGTTCTTTCAAACTCATTCTGAAGCAAGTTTATTTTTTTTGTCTTCAGTCTTCGAAACCTAGAATTTTGCACATCTAAATGGAAGGAAATTGCTTTTGGCTGAGACATAGATCTCCATTTTCTTGCATATTGTGGTTATTGTTTCTCCTCTAAAAAGCAGCATTTGAAACACTGAACAGTTACATGGATGCCTGGAATTCTGGCAGATCTTTGACTGAACATTCATTTCAGTATGGCAACTTTGGTTGTGTTACCAAGAGTTTGAGTCACTTCAGAGAAGCAAAAATATAGCTGCTGTTCTGTTTGGATTTCTGTTTCATTGCCCTAGACAAAATTCATACAGCAATCATAGATACAATATTGCTTCAGACACTGAAAACTCCATAACTCTGCCTTACTAAAATATATCATTGTCTTGAAAATCATAAGATGTAATAAAATACTTTCTAGGATTTTGTGTCTTTTGTTGCTTGAGTCATCTGACTTTTGATGTTCAAGTCTGTTCTGTGAAGGTACAAATGCTAAAATAAACTTGATTCTTAAAGAAAACACATGGCTTTCACTTATTCCTTTGACTCTCTTATCTGGCTCCATGCCTAAGGAAGCGGCAACCAATAATGCAAAACTAACAACAAATTTACAATTTGGACAAAACCTGGCAGTTCCCTAGTGTTTTCCAGCACAAATCATCACAACAGCATTTGCTGGTCCTGTTATCCAATGATAAGATTACAGGTACTTCTTTTGATAGTTTTCTTGTAATCTTACATGTTACTCATAAAATCTGTCCTTAAAATCTGTTTGTGTATCAGAGCTGCCCTTGTCTGCAAGTTTGTTAGTAGATAAGTGAGCTAGTGACAGGCCATAATTTTTAGAACTATAATTTAGATTATGTATGCTTAATTTCAATCCCTCTCTATTTAATGCTTTTTGACCTTAGTGTCATATCTTGCTTCTGAATTAAAGTAGATGGACAAATCCTGGAAACATGTTTGACAATTATTTCTTTTGCTACTTTATTGTGTAGTTTAAAATTTTCATTTTTTAAAAGCTTTTATATATGAAGTGTGTTTCTCTTAGCTTACTACATGTTCACCAGTGGATACCCAGGCTGAAATTTTTTTAACTGTCTTAGCAGAAATTATTTTTCTTTGCAAACTTGAATGTAGTATAATTTCCTTAACAAAATGTCAAAAATTTACGTAGTTATAGTCCATGATCACTGAAGTGATTTTCTGCTATTAGAAGTCCAGATAATGTATGCACACATAATCTGTTCTGGGCCAGTCAAAAAGGAACTGGCTTCCTTTTCCCATGTCTTCATGCACAACCACAGGGAAAAAAATTATAAGTAATGCTGTGAGGTAGCTATTAATTGCCTTATTTCAGAAGGGGAAGATGACAAAGGCCTGTCCCACAAATTGTCACTGTCTGTTACAACTCCTTCCTTTCTGTTATGTTGTTGTTTCTTAATTAGATTAACACAGGTTCCAACTTGGGCCCCACAGGAAAACTCCTTTTTCAGCTTCATAGCTAAATAAGAAAACTGTCCATTAATACAGAGAACACAAGAAAGAAGAAATTAAAGCTAGGATTTGACCTCCTACATAAGTTACACGAGGCATGAACCTCTTAGACAATATTAGGAGCAGCTGGCAAATAGAGCAAGGTACCTAACTATAGGACTCTTCTGCATTTGTTAAGAATCTACGTAAGTCATGGTGATTTTATTAACGACAGTAATTGTGCTTGGTAGAATAGAAATTAATGTAAAGTTCATTGATGGAATATAGCACTGATATAAAACAGGCTGATTTGCATATAGGGTGCTTTTTACAAGCATTTAGAATAGTCTTTGGCCAGTCTAAATCAGTGAAATGCTCATATGGAGATACGTTGACTTATTCCAGCTGAAGACTATGGTCATTAAAATGTAAATTCCATAACTTTATTCTGAACCACTACTTTTGTAGTATCTGATAAGCAAGCTAAAACTGGCATATCAATGGCTTTTTGGATGGATGTGTATGGTATATGCAAAGAGACGTCACATATGTACATGCTCTCTGAGAGTAAGTTATTACAAGCATGAGCTTGCTGAGCAGGGAGTTAGGAGATCTAAGAGTATTGGCTGTACTTAGGACAGAATGAAACCAAAAGCCAAAATGTTGCAGGTAGTTATTACAGGACTCTCTTGACAGAGAACAGAAGCATTACTTTCACTTCCATTTTACCTTACCTCTTATGAAGTGTATCCACTTCTTTCTGCTTTTTTCCTGGTAAAGGCCAAATGACAAACAATCTCTTGTTTAGAATATCCGAGGGATATATTTAGTATTAAAAGAATATCCAAGGGATATATTCAGTGTTAAAAGAACCTGGGACACCACAGTGATTAGTATAGAATGAATACCTAAAATAAGCAAAGGGCCTCTGCATTCTACAATATTAGTATTTTCTGATATAATCTAATATGCAACTGGAAAATATTAAAATCAGATGTGCTAACAATCACAAGGAAAGAAGTTATTTTTGTCTGTCTGACTAGAATCAAAGACATGCAAAACCTTTGGAGAATGCCTATCTTAATGCGATTTTTAGAATGAGACCTAAGAAGGAAATTAATTTTAGAAATATACAACAATAAAAACCAGATTAACCAGTCTGTCATCTGAACATCTTAAGGCTTGAAAAAGTTAATATTTTAGGTAACAGTTTGGATTTATTGCTGTTTGGTGATCTGAGCTGCTGAAATAACAGAGGAGTGAGTCTGTCTGTCTATCAGTCTGTCGGTCTGTCTGTCTATCTATCCATCTATCTGTCTATCTATCTATCTATCTATCTATCTATCTATCTTTTCTCTGTTCTTTAATTTTTTGCAGAGCTATGTAACAAGAATTGGAAAGGAATGAAGTCTTTTTCCTGGGTAAACACGGAAAAGAAATGCACTCTGTTTTTTTTTTTTGAGTGGAAGTCGAAAGTCACATATCACCCATGACAATGAGTTTGTATTCCTTTTCTTTATCTCTGTTCTATATTTTTTATTTTGATGTCTTTTGATTCAGTGTGTCTTCTGGCCATCAAATAAAAGTGAACAGTTGCCTAAAATTTATATCTAATCCTGATGAAATGTGTATACTAAAATTTATGCAGAAGATGTGAGAAATTCTGTAAAGGTCAGTAAGGAATAGTGAAAAATTACTGTAGAAACTGGTCTGGTTTTGTCAGAGGTGTGGCGAAAAGTGGAGCTCAAAATGTATTCAACTTTTCCATACTGCCACAGTCAGCTGCTGTACCTGGCAAGTTAATCACAGCTCTGGTTTTCAGTAGAGGAACTTTTTGTGCTACACTTACAGTTGAAAAAGAAATTTTTTTTGAGAAAAAAAATCAGGTTTTCTGCTCAGGTGATGAGTGCATTGACCAGTGATGTATTTCTTGAGCTTGATATATATATGGAGAAAAGGAGACTGATGGAAGACCTTCTCACTGTCTACAACTGCCTGAAAGGAGGTCATAGCGAGGTGGGTATTGGTCTCTTCTCCCAAGTGACAGGTGATAGGGCAACAGGAAATGGCCTCAAGTTGCACTAGGGAGGTTCTGTTCAGCCATCAGGAAAAATTTCTTCAATGAAAGGGTGGTCAGACACTGACACAGCTGCCCAGGGAAGTGGCTGAGTCACTATCTGTCAAGGTATTTAGAAGACAGGTAGATGAGGTGCTCAGGGATATGGTTTAGTACTGGACAGGTATGGTTGGACATGATGATTTCAAAGATCTTTTCTAACCAAAAGATTCTATGATTCCATGATTCTATACTAAGTTCTCTGAAATGTCTCCTTTTTTTTTTTTTTCCAGTGACAGGTGAACTTAAAACAAGGGTACTTTGCAGACTGGAAGGATGCCCAAATGTCTGTGTTACCACTTAATGAATGACTGGTCCCTGCTACTCTCCCCTCCATTCCCTGCCATTTAGTGAAGTGTTTCCAGGTACTGAGATGGCATGATATCACCCTGCCTATACTAATAAACTGTCTTAACCCTAAAAACAGTGACCTGTGAGGTGCCTGCAGGAGGTGGTCTCTGACCTTCTCTATCTGTCGAATTATGCTTGTCTGGGTTAGGATAGTTGATGACCCTCAAAAGCTCTGGGACGAAGATCCTGATTGTCATATTTAAATGTAATTATAAGAAATTCATTTGTGTCAGTTTTCTTTTGTGCAGGAAATGCATCTGTAACAGACCAGAATTCTGGTGTGATCTAACAACTATCACAAAATTTAAATGTAAGACATATTTTTTCAACCTTGACTTTTCTAGCACAGAGCTCACAGAATCATAAAATCATAGAATGGCTTAGGTTGGAAAAGACCTTTAAGATCATTGACTTCCACTGTAAATCTAACTCTACCAAGTCCGCCACTATATCGTGTCCCTAAGCACCACATCTACACATCTTTTAAATACCTCCAGAGACAGCAACTCCACCACTTCCCAGGGTAGCCTGTTCAAATGCTAGACAACGTTTTTGGTAAAGAAATTTTTCCTAATATCCAATCTAAACCCACTCTGGAGTAACTTGAGGCTGTTTCCTCTCGTCCTATCACTTGTTACCTAGGAAGATACTGACAGCCACCTCTCTACAGCCTCCTTTCAGGTAGTTGTAGAGAGCCTCCTTTTCTCCAGGCTAAACAACACCGGTTCCTTCAGCTACTCAGCATAAGATGTGTGCTCCAGCCCCTTCACCAGCTTCTTTGCTCTTCTCCGCACACTCTCCAGCACATCAGAGTCTTTCCTGTAGTGAGGGGCTCAAAACCGAACACAGCATTTGAGGTGCAGCCTCACCAGTGCTGAGTATACAGGGAGATGATCACTTTCGTAGTCCTGCTGGCCACATTGTGTCTGATACAGGCCAAGACACCACTGGCCCTCCTGACCACCTGGGCCACTGCTGGCTCATGTTCAGGTGGCCATGAACCAACATCCCCAGGTCCTTTTCTGCTGGACATCTTTCCAGCAACTTTCCCCAAGCCTGTGGCATTTCATGGGCTGTTGTGACCCAAGTGCAAGACTTGACACTTGGCCTTGTTGAACCCCATGCATTTAGCCTCAGCCCATTGATCCAGCCTGTTCAGGTCCCTCTGCAGGGTCTTCCATCCCTCAAGCAGATCGACACTCCTGCCTAACTTGGTCTTGTCTGTAGATCAAGTGTGCACTCGATCCCCTCATTCAGTTTGTTGATAAAGATATGAAAGACAACTGGTCTTAATACTGAGCTGTCAACTGGATTTAACTCCATTCACCACAACCCTTTGGGCCCAGCCGTCTAGCCAGTTTTTTTACCCAGCAAATAATACAGCTGTCCAAGCCATGAGCAGCCAGTTTCTATGGGTGAATGCTATGGGAAATAGAATCAAGTTCTTTGCTAAAGTCCAGGCAGGCAATATCCACAGCCTTTGCCTTATCAACTAGGTGGATCACCTTGTCATAGAAGGAGATCAGGTTGGTCAAGCAGGACTTGCCTTTCCTAAATCCATGCTGACTGGACCTCATCCCCTGGTTATCCTATATGTGACATATGATGGCACTCAGGATGATCTGGTCCATAAACTTCCCCAACCCTGAGGCCAGGCTGACAGGACTGTAGTTCCCTGAATCCTCTTTCTAGCCCTTCTTGTAGGTGGGATCACATTTTCAAACCTCCAGTCAACTGGGACCTCCTCAGTTAATCGTGTCTGCTGACAAGTAATTGAAAGGTGCTTGATGAGAACTTCAGCCAGCTTCCTTAGTACTCTTGGGTGGACCCCATCTGGCCCATAAATGTATGTGTTTCCAAGTGATGTAGCACGTCTCTAACCATTTCACCTTGGATTATGGGGGCTTCATTGTGCTCATTGTCTCTGCCTTCCAGCTCAGGGGACTGGGTATCCAGAGAACAAATGGTCTTACTGTTAAAGACTGAGGTGAAGAAGGTGTTAAGTACCTCAGTCTTTTCCTCATCTTTTGTCACTATGTTTCAACCACCAAAGGCTAGAAATTCTCCTTAGCACTCATTTTGTTGCTAATAGAAACATCTTTTATTGTCCTGTACCACAGTAGCCAGATTAAGTTCTAGTTGGGCTTCAGCCCTTCCTATTTTCTTCCGGCATAACCTCACAATATCCTTCTAGTTCTCCTGAGTTACCTACCCCGTCTTCCAAAGGTCACACATTCTCTTTTTTTTCCTGAGTTCCAGCCTGAGCTCTCTGTTCATCCAGGCTAATCTTATTCCCTGACAGCTTGCCTTTTGGCACATGGGGGCCATGGCCTGCTCCTGTGTCTTTAAAATTTCCTTCTTGAAGAGTGTCCAGTCTTCCTAGAGCAGGTGCAATACAGCACAAAACATAAACTATTCCAAATCCAAACAGTCCACTGTGTCAACAGCTCAGCTAGGAGAAGACAGAACAGACATGAGACTGTCAATCATCTTTCTTAACCCATGACTAGAAGATGCTCATATATAGCATTGATAAGGCTGAGCAGACCAGTGTCTGGTATTAGGTGTATTATAGCTTAGGTTATGCTTGCTTTCTACTCGTGAGATATCCACTGTAGGTTTTCAGCAACTCTCATTCTTTTAAAACCATGGCCATCAGACAGGTCATTTAAAAATGAGCAATTTGCTTTGGGAATATTGTGTATTGTGTATCATATCATCTGTACTGGCAGAAGCAGTCTTGAATCATAATTTATGACATATTTTGGAACTTGATGTAGTTCTGCACTGTAACTCTGAAATCACACTTTCCCTTTTTATAAAAAAACTGCAGCAGTTGAGATGGTAAGCACTGAAAGATTATACACTTTTGCAAAAGCATAATAAACTTACTGCTAGAAGTATAAGGGGGTTTTTAGCTAAAGTAAAAGTAATCCTGGGCTTGTTATAAGGTGTGAGGAAAGCCCCAGGGGCAGTAAAAGCAGGTGCTTCCTCCTGTTGTTTTTCTTCCACCTGTTTGTTTTCCATTTAAATTTTCTTTGTTCTTTCTTTGCTCTGTGTCATTTTTATACTTGTTCTCTTGTTCTGCCTATTTTCTGAGTAATTTTAAATTCACTTTTATAGCAGGATGATCTTCTTTCTTTCGCAAGCGTGATAACCACAATGTCTGAGTGGGCTCAAAATTAAATAGAATCCTTTCACCCTTTCATAAAATTCAAAGTACTGGACTCACTGATTTTGGTTAACGCTGTCTGTACTATCAAGATTTTCCAGTAAGTCTGCCTGTCTGCAGATGCAATAATGGTTACCAACTTACCTTGTTTCCTCTTAACGTTTTCCATTCCCATTCAGGCTCCATTATTTTGGGGTTTATATATTCTACAAGCTGTTTTTTTCTGTTTAGTGTATGTGTTTTTCTCCTTCAACGCTGGGAGGTAGGATAAAGAGTGACAGAAATAAGTACTTAATTAGACATTAAACCAATGAGGTTTTCAGTGCAAGAAAAATACTAATGGAAACAATGGGCTTGTCCTTTCATATATTATTAACTAATGAGGTGTGTTAATTCTTAGGAAATGGAAATAAATTTCTCTCTTTAATGTTAAATTTCTGTGCAAGTGGAAGACCTGTTAAAGCCACTTCATTATATGTCACTTTTAATTTAGCCAAACTTGAGTGATTAGATTATTATACGGGATGTGAAGTGCAGCAGTGAGTCATCTGGCAATTTATCTCAGGCAAAACTCTGTCTTATCATTCCAAAAGCAGTAATACCATCCTTTGCTTGAATAACTTCGGTCTCAGGTAGACCTATTACAGACCATCTGCTGTGTGGTCTTGGTGGAACTGCATCATACCAGCCTGCAAGGTTTTTCTTCATGTAATTTAGTACATAGCCTCCCTCCTTTTTTTAAAAAAAATATTTTTTTAGTAATTATTTTTATAAATAAGTTTGAGATTTTCAGCTAATCATTTTCAGGACCTATGTGGAGTGATTCTGTTGTACTCCAGCTGGAAAGTATAAGTTGGCCAACGTATTTTACTGTTCAACGAAGACACAGGCAACTGAATTTACCCAAATTGCCAAAGCAATTTTAAGAGACAAGGGAATAGGTCAACATGGAAATAAGTAATAAATTTTAATGTAATGGGTTACAGTCCAAATCTACATTACATTCTGTTAAACATGTTCATAGTCTCTTGTGTCTTGAAAAAGAGAAGTTATACTCATTTTATGCTTTAATTCAAAATAATATACTGCAGTTTTAAATTATCCTGTACAGAGTACCTCAAGAGTATTGTGAATTTACACAGAATGCTGAGTAGGCTGTGCTACAAGCTGTAGAGCTCAGTACAAAGTGGAATTCTTTTTAACATCATTCATTTGTTCTTGTGGTATGGCTGGTTAGCATTAGATAATGGATATAAGTATTTCTGCTCACTCAAGCCTGAGGATGCTCCAAAAGGAAATACTGAGTAGTTATGATAAATTAGAACTACCTAGAACAGAAGATAGAAATACAGCATCATTCAGGAACGATAAAGGGATGTTCTGCAGTGTATATGAAAATCTGATTTTGGGTTACATTGTTGCTTGTTTCAACAATATTCATAGAATGAGGTCTGCTTTTTAGAATTTACTTATTTTTAAGTCCATAGGCAGATTTCACACTTCCAGAACAAAATGAAAGCATCATGGTGCTTTTTTTAGAAGATTTAGTCATGACCAAGAGCTATTACTTGTAAAAGTAATAGGTTTTTATATTCCAATATTTATATTTTCTGGCAAATTAAGTGAAATGTTAAATTATTTCTTTAGTAATTTTAATGTTGCATTGCTTGTTTATTTCACAAAAATCAACCATGTTGTGTGGAATTTCCTATTCCATTCCTATGTGGACTGGCCGAATTCTGGAGAAGTATGAATCATCCCACATACACTGAACTGAGTGGTGTTATTTTAGTTTTCTGGACTGAGGAATCACCATAAATACATGGATTCCAGTCTTCTTTCATGTATGTTTCTTTTGAGTCACTTCTACAGGAGATAGTATGAAAACCACACCTATGTTAAGTAGAAGGAAAAACCAATATTCCATTCTTAAAGCGAAGGAAAGCCTGGTTATGTGTTACCTTTTGTTGCATCATTTTTTTTAGTGGTAAAAAACTCCTGTTATGTGTCATGGTCTTTATTCACAGCAGTTCAGCAGGGTGTTCTCAAATGATAACACTGCAGCTTCCCTGGGATGGCTGTGAGGCACTTTCATCTGACAGCATAACTACTGCTGTCCAAGAAACTCCATAAAATGAAGCGGGTGGGGAGGTAAGCAGTTTAAATTTGCTTTCGTTGCCGTAAGGACTAAAGATAAGATCAAAAGGCAGCAAATGTGGGCCTTTGCATGTTAAGTAAAGAAATGCTGAAAAATGACGATAAGTATTGTGTGTAATTAAACAGCCTGAAGTGAAGGGGCAGTAAGAGAGAAGGATATGGATAGAAGCAAGAAACAGACGCAGAGATATTTTATAGCGATTATTATTGAGTGTCGATAAGTTCTGCTTGATTTCTTGATTTCTTTGAATAAGAATGGCCTAAACAGATGAAAAAAACCTGGAAAAGTTAAGAAGAGACTGAGAAAAACATGAAGAACAAGAAAAGTTCTGTTCTCTAAATGATGAACAAAAGTGCGTAAGACATGTCCAAAGAATACACGCCAGTATACCCGAAAGCACACATTGCTTTTTGCTGAGAAGTTAAGGGTGAGGTTTTTCTCGCCTCTTCTCTTAGTTTGACTGACTCTCTGACTGTCAATGGGAGGAGTCTGTCACCTCTGCAGAGTGACTCATACAATCCTAAAATGTATACACTGAATAAAGAGGGATCCCCATTGCCATTAAATGGCTAAAGATAAATCAGATGAATTTATGCCTGTAAATCTATTTACTAACAGGTTTAAAAATTTACTTCAAGAAAGTTTCCTATCTAGCACACTTCTTATTTAGTTTAAATGTAGGGAAACCGAGGATATATTGTCACCGCAAAGGAAGTGGAAACTGCGAATGTATCTGCTTAATGAGATAGACCCACGTTAAAAGATCAAAGAAAAGTTTAACTATTTACATCTTTGTGGTTTGACAGACTGTCCATTGTAATTAAAGCAAGCTAAACCCACAACATTACAGTATTATTCCTACAAAGGAGGATACCATTCTTCCCAATGTCATAAGCAAATGCTAGAAGGCTAATCGCAGTTCATATGGTAGGGATCAAAATTCGTATCTTGCTTTTGCAGTACTGTGAAATGACTCTGACTGGTTATATTACAATGGTTCTCCTACATGGCTAAAGAAAATCATGTATGCGTACTCAAATTGTAATTCATTTTTAATGGAGTACAAACAAAATGAAGAATCAATTTTAGTATGTAATAATTACTAACCTAATGCCTGGAAAACAAGGATTCATCTTCGAGGTTGCCAGTCCAATTGCAAATTCTTCTTAAAATACCTGGCTCACCATGTGCTATTTACATTATGAGGGCAGGGAATGGCCAGTGGCATATTGTTCTTGGTCTTTTTTTCTTTTAGTATGAAGGATACTGAGAATGTAAGAGAGTGAGTTTTTCTTGAGCCATCTACTTCTGTGAGTGAAGGTATGCACCAGGACCTTCCTAGCAGGTTGACACAGGGCATAATTTTTTCTTTTTCCTCCAAGTTTTTAGTGTAAGCTTATTACAAAGAACTTTTTATTACTTTCTCTGGAAGAAAAATCTAAGTATTTTAAAAGTTGTTTGGTTTATGCAACTTTAAATCCGTGCTGTCTTCATTTTCTGTGAATTGCATTTTGACCTTTGAAAAGCACTTTACTGTGTACAAAGACAACAACCATATTTCTATAAGTAAGGCTAGGAGACATAACACACAGAGATGAGTTTCTCACTTGATGGTGTCTTTTTCATTACACTCATTTTGCAGCTTTCATGGTACAGGAAAGCTCGACACAGATTCAGATTCTGCCTTAGAGTTAACAGATACACTGATACAGACCCTCGTGTCAGAGAGGGCTCTAGTCAAAAGTTTCTCAGTTGTTTCTTTTAGAAATGCAACCAAATGTAAATTTATTAAAAAACATCCAAACACAAAACAAATACAAAAATTTTCACTCCACTAGTCAGGATGGATTCCACAGGAGTGACTTACAGAACTGTAAACCCATGAATATGACCTTGTGTTATGAGCACTCCAGGTCTCCTGATGGCAGGAGATGTGCTTCTGCACTACCAACAGTAATTTCCTGGCTATGTGCAGTCCTGGTAGTCATAAGAAAATGAAAAAGAAAATGGTTGAAATGACAGTTTTTATGTAGTTTTTTAGCAATGAGACAAATGTCAGTATCTTAAATCAAGCTGGCAAAACTTGAATGTTGTCAATAAAGTCGAACTATGGAGTTGGCAAGAAAAAACTTCGGATTTTTTCTCCACATATGACTCAAAAGTTAGCAGTATTGATTCTAATAATAACTCAATAGCACGCTTCTCTCAGAGCAGCAAAAAGAAATGTTGTTTATTGAAACACAGTGTTTGAGCTGTAATTCTGTCTGTAGCACTCAGGTGAAAGTAAAAGCGGTATTTGTTAAGATGCATTCATATTATTTTAAGTAAAACACTATCAAGTCTTGCAGAATCCATGTGAGTTTATCATATTATGGATTTACTTTCCTAGTAAAATTCAATCATAAATCTAAGAATTGTCAGCCTAGAATCTACAAAAAGGTGAATTCCTCTAGATATTTTTTGAGTGGCATATATTTTAAATAAACAAGATATTTTACTGCTATCTCTTTTTACCACTTTCATCTTTAGCTGAAGATTTATGATCAAATATTTTTCAGAATTTCCTTTTAACCGGACCCTGAACTAGTCTTTTTAAGGCAGTGAGGGAGTACATTGTACACTTGCATGCCACAATGCCAGTAGTAGTTACAGTTTTTAGATGTTTGTTGTCCCAAATATTATTCTTTATATTGATGCATCAAATTATTCTTGTACAAGCTACTAAAGCAACAGATTACTGTCACATGGTAAATCTCTGCTCTCATTGAGTTTAGATAAACATATGACTGTGCTAAGCTAGTTTCATTTCTTGTTAGAACACTTTATCAGGATATGAAAAAAAACATGATATGTTCTCTGCGTACAAGTTGGACAATATTAGCTACATCGGTGTAAATCATTGGAATCTGAGTGCACTGTTAAGTAGAAAATAGGAAGATTTGACCATCAGATAATTTCTTCATTGCTTTTTCAGCCTAGCATTTTCAGCAGTTTCCTCTTGAGATGTAGTATCTCAATGGGCCACAAACTTAGATGTCCTAATCTTGGTTTCTCTGTACTTTGCCTTTCATTTTATAGAGTTCTTTCCATCAGTGATCCTGTTTCCATATCTAGGCATTTTACAATGGAGCAGAAAATCCTCTATCTTTGGTGGTTTTTGAAATTTACAGTCTCAGAGCCAACATGCTTAAAATGGGAATCAGATCAATCTGAAGTTATTTCTCAGACGTCTCAAATGTAACTGCTTTTGATACAATCATTAATTGGAACTTATTTAAAAATAAATAAAGAATACAAACAAGAAGTATAATTATATTAGCGAAATTAGAACATCTTGAAACTGTGTTCTAAGATGCAAAGCTTGTACCTCTGAAAAGCCATTCCTAAAAGTAACTATAATAAATACTTTGTGCCTTTGTGTTCTTTGTGATATGTTGTAAGGATCCACGGGTGCCATAATTAAGTGCCATTTGGCAATCTTTTCCAGCGCTGTATAAAGTTAACTGCACACATAAAACATATTGTCTCCTGCTGCTGACTTTTTATTATCCTATATGTGTCTGTATTAAATGCTGAACTGGTACACTTAAGGATGTAATTTTGTGCAGGAAACCACAATATGGTCTGGGAATAATTGCAACACAAGATCAAGATTAAAAGGCAAAATTTTGCAGAAATCATTTCACATTTTTATCAAAAATGTTTCTCCAAATACAGTAATGCTAACAATCAGTTCATGTATAAAAGATAAGTGTTGGTGGGAGTAACTGACATTTAATGTTGCCACACACCAAAACAGTTACATAAGACTTGATGAAGCCGTGACATTACCTTGTTGCCTGGTTCAACAGTCAAACGAACAGTTAGACTTTGAAGAGTATGTATTCAATACAGAATCTGACTCAGTCTTCCACTGACGCTGGCAAAGCTGTTCTGAGGACAATTGCCAGCCCTGGAGATCTGTACATGACATAGTTGAATATAGTCTGCCTTCCATTATAGTTTGTTCCAATTGAGATTTTCTTTCTGGTGTGCAAGGTTAGGATCAAAAAGCTGTTATATTCCACCAGCTCCCTCTTCTTTGTTTTATTCAGAAGGCCTCCTCTCCTTCATACAAAGTGGAAGGTTACTCTAGCCTCCCTGACCCTTGTCATTTTGCAGAAAATTCTCTTTGAAATAATTTTTCTTTGAGAGCAGAAGAATTGATATATGGTTCCAATGTTTCACAGACAATTCAAACCGAGTCCACAGCAACAGAACAAGCAACACTGTAATCCATACAGCATGTGCCATCTGCAGAAGATGTAATTGCAATAGTGTTATAATCTCTTCTCTGTGGGCCAAACATGTGGAACATTCTCTAGATGTTATGTTCGGCTGAAAATGTTTAATGTAGTGGTATTTTGAATTGGGATGAACATCCAGTAACAATGTACTCATCCTAAGCATAGAACAACTGTATCAAACACAGCATTTGAAGAAGGGCTTGTAAAACACAAGAGCTTATAAACCCTGTACAGACCTCCTTGGTGTCAGAAGCACTTCAGAGCTTTGGTATGAGATTCATGAATTACTCTTAAGTGTGTTTAGTTAAACTAATATTATCTTGATCTGTGGACTTAATTCATTCCAGTAGGTCCAGTTGGACAAAAGAAATAAAAAAATGAACAGTTATTTTCTTTCTTAATTAAGCGAAGACTAGAAGATGCCCATTAGGGCTTCTTGGTATTAAAACATATTGCTTAAATAATGGATAAACTTAGCAATTATAGTTATTTAAAATTATGACTTCTCTATTTGTTGTCACAGAAGCTCCTACCAAGATTATAGACGTTTAGTGGAAAGAGGTGGCACATAATGAAGACACTACATTTTCTGAAGAGATTAAAGTCTTCAGACGGTCCAATCTGCCTTTAGCCTTCTGAAAGTGAGTATCTAGTCTAAGTTGGATACCCAGGCTTCTCTTGTAGCTAATAGGGAGACAGTCAGCTTCTCAGGGTGCACATTTCAGTCTGAGAGAATGTTCTGCAGAATTTAGTGTTAACCCATATAAGGATAAACTCCTCCTGGGTGTTTACTCTTGGGTCACCTGAAATAATCCCTGCTGCACAACTCTGTCTTTGGCAAGAGGAAAAGTCTGCAGTATGAGAATAACAGTTAATAGGAAAGGCTTAAACTTCTTAGACAGAGCTGTGCCCAAGTCTGCAGTTTCAAGAGAAATCTTCACAATTCAACATTTGATTCTATAAGGAATGTCACTTTTTTTGACGTGTGGGACAATAAAACAGGACAGACTTAAACATAGATTGTCTACATCCTTGGCAGATACCTAACCTGTAGTTTAGTGTAAGCAGTAAGTTAATAGCCAAATGGGCCATGGGTGAGTTAAAGGCATTGTAGAATTTTTATGCTAGCCAGGGACAGCTAAGAATGAAGTGCCAGAAGGAAAAATTTACAACCAATTGTTACTCTTCTAATTTAACCAGTTAAATTATAAGTATTTAGTTGTTTTGTTAGTCATTTCAACTGCAATTGTGATAGACAGAGAGAAGGCATTTGTCCCACAGGGATACATGAATTCTTGAAAATCTCATACTTATCATAATTCTGAGAATGCTGTTCTGAGGGACAGATAAGGAAAACAGCTCTGCCAATCACTGTGTTGTGGTAGACAGCAGCTATATTTTTTTGTTTATTTGGTTTTGCTGATGTAAGATCAGCTACCCACATCCTTGGCTCCCTTGAGTATCTTACAACAGAAAAAACACATGCTTAGGAGAGAGCTTGAAACCTGGATGGTGAGTCACGATTACAGGTATGACATATGCAGTGTAGGGAATCTTGACTGAAAAGAGAGAAGTACCTGTGGAATTTAAGCAGCAACAAAATGAAGATTGTTTTATTAAAAATTTTGATGCAGACACCTATCATCTGACCCAGATGTGCTTTTGAATCTTTATTTTAGGGATTTTCATTTATCTCTAGCTCTGCTTGGCTTGCCAAGGTCATAAATAGCTACTCTGGCAGCTGAGATGTGAGGTCGGCATTCCAATTCAGCGCCCTACTCACAAGATTTTCTCTATGCTTAGATACTAGAGACATCTTTTGAAAAGTTTGTTCTGTGGTCCAGATCCTGCCGTCTACAGTAAACATTTCAAAGAGTGATACTTTTTGGGTTGAGATGACACAAGGATCTAGCACTCCACAGTTGCCCTTCAGGAGTGAAGCGTAAGGCTGTAATAACATATTTAATATGTGTTTTCTCCTGTTCTCCCCAGTTTAGGCTGGAAAGAGAATTTCATTCTGCCAAAGCCACATAAAAATAGAAGTTTCATATTTTTTAACCTTGTTTAAGCCCAGAAGTTCAGCATTAAATAACTGCAAAACGAACTAGTCATTTTGTAGTTAAAGACACACATTTAGATCACATCAGACACCAGCCTCAGCATCTTGGTTTCAGTATCAAGCACTTTTCAGTAAGATGTTTCTCATGTTAAGCAACCTGCTCTTAGCTTGTACCATAATATCAGAGCCTCTGTAGTTTTCTACTCTCAAAGATAAGCATATCTTTATACTGCTCATTTATCGCCCAAAACCAGTCCACTGTTTTAAAGATCTGTCTGATTTCCAAACCTTCCTGAGCCCCTGTACCATGAGTATCTTAAACTTTTGTTTTACTGGAACAGTGGCACAGAAAACATCCCAGACGATGCATAGTGGAAATGTTAGCAGATATACTTATGTGTTTTCTTAAACACATTTTGCAAAAAGGACCACATATTCTTTTTATTTATAAATTTTACAAAAAGTTAAAGAACTTGCAGCTGACAACTTGTTTTTATTCAATAGATTAACTGAATCTCTAAGTATCTTTTTAGAGAAAAAAGAGTAATGTATCCCTAAACAACAGAAAAAGAAGAAAAAATTGTAGTTCTTTCTTTTTATTTTTTTTCTCAAAGAATAATGTGAACAAATGATGCTCTGACTCTGCATATTGGTGACTGACTGCAGGGTGTAGATGTAGAAGTGCATGGGATTTGAGCTGAAAGAAAAGAAAGCTGAGAAATACATAACTTATAAAACTTAACCCAATAACTATATAGTGACCAGATCTGAAGAATGGATAAACAAGGCAGTTTCTTGGTATGTGGCCTTGAAAATAGAGTTCAAGACCTGAATGAAGGATATGAGTTTCCTAAAAATTAGAAAGAATAATTTGGGTTGTGCTGGGATTCTTGATGGCTGGCACATGAGTGCGGTGGAGCCCAAGTGGACTCAAGGATGAGCTGTCTGAGATCTCATTGGTCTCCTAGTCATACTTACATTTCCTCTGTTTTCAATGTATCTGTAAGAGTAAGATTCACTGTGCAGAACCAGTCCCTTAAAGGTAGAAAGAAGGCTAAAGCCTATATACCTCAAATGCCCTTAACTTTACCTCTACTTTTTCTTTTAAGACATAGCTGTGGAAGAAAATAGTTTCACCAGTTACCTTTCACATAAGCATCTGAGGCTACTTACAACCCTCTGGCTCCTAGAAAAGTGACATAACCATCAGTTTAGAAAATGTGCAGGCTGTTGTCCCACCTTTCACCATGATGACTGCTACTGTAGAGAAAGGGGATCAAATTCATGTGGCTAGACAGGAAGGAAGCAAGGAAAAACATTCATAGAATCAAAGAATGGTTTGGGTTGGAAGGGACCTTAAAGATCATCCAGTTCTACCCCTGCCATAAGCAGGCACACTTTCCACTAGACCACATTGCTCAAAGGCTCATCCAAGCTAGACTTGAACACCTCCAGGAATGGGGCATCCAGAGCCCAGAGCTTCTCTGGGCAACCTGTGCCTCACCACCCTCACAGTAAAAAATTTCTTCCTAATACCTAATCTAAATCTACCTGCTTTCAGCTTTAAACTGTTACCCCTCATCCTATCACTGCATTCTCTGATAAAAAGCCCCTCCCCATCTTTCCTGTAGGCCTCCTTTAAGCACTGGAAAGCTACTATAAGGTCTCCTCAGGGCCTTCTCCTCTCTAGTCTAAACAAGCCCAACTCACTCGGCCTGTCCTTGTATGGGAGGTGCTCCAGCCCTCTGATCATCTTCATGGCTCTCCTCTGGACTTGCGCTAACAGATCCATGTCCTTCCCATGCTGAGGACTCCAGAACTGCGTACATTACTCCAGGTGAGGTCTCATGAGAGCAGAGCAGAAGGGATGAATCATCTCACTTACCTTGCTGATTACACTTTCTTTGGTGCAGGCTCAAGATATAGTTTTCTTTCTGGGCTGCAAGTGCACACCATTGGCTCACATTGAGCTTCTCATCCACCAGCACTCACAAATCCTTTTCTTCAGGGGTACTCTCAATCCATTCTTTACCCAGCCTGTATTTGTGCTTGGAATTACCCCAACCTATGCGTAGGACCTAGTATTCATTTCAAGGATGAGGATGTGTTCAGGGACAGAAACAGTCCTGGGCTGTGCTCCTTGGTTACACTGTGCTTCAAATCATACTGATGCTAGAGTCACTCAAAGCAAGCTGCTGTAGTGACTTTTAAATATAGGATGATTTTACTGAGGAATGTTTTTTGAACAATGTTCTTTTTCACTTCTGACATTTAGCATCTGGATTATTGAGTCTAATGAAAACTAATTTGCATTTTATTAAAAAACTTACCAGAAAAATTCGCTCCCAAACAAAATTTTGGGTGACATGCAATGATGAAAATTCATTGCATTTGTCTCCTCTGTTGAGTTCTAGATAAGTATCCTGAAATGTGGCAGTCATTTTCTATAAAAATCTTTCAGAATCACAGAATCATTTAGGTTGAAAAAGAACTTTAAGATTATCAACTTCAATTATAAAGCTAACACTGCCAAGGACACCATTAAACCATGTTCTTAAGTGCCACATCTACACAAATACCTCCAGGGATTGTAACTCAATCAATTCCCTGGGCAGCCTGCTCCAATACTTAACAATCATTTCTGTGAAGTAGTTTTTCCTAATATCCAATCTAAACCTCCCTTGGAGCAACTTGAGGCCATTTTCTCTCACCTTATATCTTATTACCTGGGAAAGGAGACTGACACCTGCCACTTTACAGCCTACTTTCAGGTATGTGTAGAGAGGGAGATGAGGTCTCCCCTCAGACTCCTTTTCTCCAGATTAAACAACCCCCAGTTCCCTCAGCTGCTCCTCATAGGACTTGTGCTCCAGACCCTTCACCAGCTTCCTTGCATACACTCCAGTACCTCAAAGTCCTTCTTGCAATGAGAGGCCCAAAACTGAACAAAACATTTGAGGTATGGCCCTACCAATGCTGAGCACACGGAGACACTCCCTTCCGTAGTCCTGCTGGCCACACCATTTCTGATACAAGCCACGATGCTATTGCCCTTGGCCATCTGGGAACACTTTCAGCACAAATTCAGTTGGAACTCTACCAGTTTCTTTTCTGTCGGGCAGCTTTTCAGCCACACAGCTTTTCAACCACTCTTCCTCAAGTCTGTAGCATGGCATGGAGTTGTTTTGACCCAAATGCAGGACCTGACACTTAGCCTTGCTGAACCCCACGTATATGGCCTCACCCCATCAGTCCAGCCTGTCCAGATCCCTCTATAGGTCCTTCCTCTGAGCAGATCTGTACTCCCACTTAACTTGGTGTTGCCTGCAAACTTATTGAAGGTGTGCTCAATCCTCTTATCCAGATCATTGATAACAGTACTAAACAGAACCAGCAGCAGTACCTAGCCTTGAGGTACACCACTTGTGACTGGCCACCAACTGGATCTAACTCTATTTACAACTCTTTAGGCCCAGCTATCCAGCCAGTGTTTTACCCAATGAAGAGTACACCAAGCTATATGCTCAAGACATGAGCACCAGTTTCTTCAGTGTCAAAGTCTAGTTAGACAACATCCTCAGGCTTTCCCTCATCCACTGAGCAGGTCTCCTTGCCATAGAAGGAGATCAGGTTAGTCAAGTAGCACTTGCTTTTCCTAAACCTAGGCTAGGTCTGAACACCTGGTTGTCCTATACGTGGCGTGCAAAAGAAGAACCATACAAGGCAAAGGGGTACAACTGTGCTGGCAAGTAGGACTAGTGAATACAAAGAAAATACATTAAGTGTGGATGAGAGAAACATGGATACTGTAGAAGGAAATCTGTAATTTAGGAAAAACCTATTAATAATGCAGTTTAACTAGTGTGGTATGATGTACTTGTGTTTCTAAAAAGAAGTACTTTTTTGATCTGACCATGTACAGCTACTTCTTTTCTCTTGTGTTACTTTATTTCATCTCATCTTGACATTTCTGTTTCTTTCATCAGAGCAGTATGGAATTATTGCTGGAGTCTTGCAATTTTTGTTTTCTTCTTGAACATAAGAACAAACATGGGCATGCTTGTGAGCTGTATAGGGTGCATTTCACAGATGTACTGCATTTTTATTACTCCTAAGGCAGAGAAGCAAAAACCTAGAGGGCTTTCTAGTGATAACCTCAACTGCTCATAACCTTGACAAATGTGCCTGTTTTTTTCTGTATTATATATTGTAGAGGGTAACATTCAGAAAATGGCCTGTTACAACATTTATTTCCAGATATTTAAAAGACAATAACTGGCACGTGTAGGATAACTTTGGATTGTTGCAGATGCAGTAAGCTGTCTGATAGACGCTCAGGCTTGGCAAGTGTTAAAGTAAACATGTTACACGTGTTACATGTTAGAGCAAACTAACTAAAGTAAACACTTGCCTATATGAGGTATATGTGAAAACTCAGCCAATTTAGCTTGACTCTTACTTTCTGGATCTCAAGAAGCAAACCTGTTAACTAAATTGTTAGAGCAGGAGTGGATAGGAAATAGATAGAAGTCTGTAGAGAGTAAAGTTGGAGGGCAGAGAAAGGAGTTCTTAGTTTAATACGAATTTTGGCTCTGGATGGGAATTATGAGAGCCTGGGTTAATATTTATCGGCACTGATTGGATGCTTTCCATGAAGACTTTCAATTCTGTGATCAGTAAGTAAGGGACATATGGTTCCAAGTGAAACTATTGTAACATAAAATGAGGTCACAGATGGTCAAAAATCATCTTAACTATCATTCTTTGACTAAATGAATACATATAGGAAATGGGCAAGGACTGGCTTGGCAATGCAGGGAAGAAGTTGGTAAGGGAACAAGATGTAAGTGAATGTTCCTTTATAAATAAGGCAAATAACAATCCATAAAGTTATTAAAAGCATATCACTTGCTAGATTTAGGATTATTTTTTCATGCTATCTGATATTGGTGAACAGTTTGGAGGAGGGGATCTTTCTACCAGAAATTAGGAACAACTTATCATAAATAATATAGATGATAAGGAGTTTAGAAAACGTGACCTCCAAAGCAAGCTGAAAGAATTTAATTTGTTTAGTCTGGGAAAGAGAAGAATGAAGAAGAGATGATAACTGGGCTTCAAATGCAGAAAAGGTTATTACAAAGAAGATAATGATCAAATGTTTTCTTCCCTGCAAAAGGCAGAACATGAAGTAACTAGATTCATTTGTAGCAAGAAAAATTTATATTAGATATTAAGAAAACCTTTCAAATCAAAAGGCTAGTTCAACACTCAAGCAAGCTACTTGAAGACGCAACAAAATTTCCATAAATAGATATGTTGAAACAATTGGATGATTTTCTGTCAGGGTAATGGATTATACCTTAGACGAAAGATCTGGAATAGAAAATTCTGTTTATTCAAAAATACTGAGAGTGACTTCATTCTGGTCCTCCATAAAGAATATTTAGTATCATTTTCTTTTTGCTCCTTCAGAAAAAAGTAGAATTGAAACTAAGATTTGCATTAAGCCAGCCAAACAAAAATTTTAAATAAAGTATGTAACTGGGACAAAACTGGACTTGTTCTGTCTTCAGATAATCCTGTTGAGATAAGATCATTTTCAAGAGGACATGCTTTAGTCAAACATGAATTAGGCCATGGTCAGTTACAAAATTGTTGAGATAAATATAGCTACAGCATAGAAATTTGTGGAGAAGTGATTTTTTCCCTTCTAGTTTCATTCTCCTTGGGTATTGGAGAGAAAGATGAACAAGGCAATTTTCTTGTTTAAAAAAGGAATTACTGAAAAAGTCTATAGCTAAATACGCATATGAAACTATTGGTAAAATAATTACTCATGATTGAAGGCACAACAGTCACGAGAGTGTCAAAGCAGTGGTTCATTAAACAGTGTCAAGTCTGAATGACTAGATCACTTCTTGTACTGATGGAGTTCTCTTAGTCACTGCAAACAGTATGTTAAAGTACACACAATTGCACAGACCCAGGTCTGCTAGCCCAATGTGCAGCCAGCTTCCTGCATTTTCTACTTTAGCCCTTTCTCTTTTGTGTTTTGACTTAATTATTTTGCCTGACTTTTTCTTTCTTCCTGCTCTCGTTGGTTTCTGTAGGAAGCAATACCTGGAGCAGATTGGAGTCCTTACCAGAACATGTCATGTAGAACACTGACTACATCAGCTCTATTTGCCTTTTTCACATGGCGTAAACTATTTCCATTCTTGCTTCATCTTGTGAAGACTCATGTTGTGTGGCAACTGAGAACAGACGTCAAAGTGAGGAACTTCTTCCCTAGTGCATTTTCAAAAGCATGTTCAATGATCTAGATTACCGTGCATGATAAAACTCAGTGCTAATGCCTGGGTTGCCATGGGCTCCAACTGTGGCTCTATCCTGTGCCTGCGTAAACACAGGCTGCTACATAATTCCCATAGTCAATGCTATGGCTTTGCACAGCACTGGCTATATGCATTTGCAGGGAAGAATAAAGGCAAGAGTGTGTCCTGTTCAGTTCTACCTAGGTGGCAAGAAATCTGTTGTGGATTTTATGCTCAATAAAAAAGACAAGAAACAGGACTATTTCTGTGTATTGCAACAGTACTGCCAGCTGTCCTCTGTTTAATTGGGGCTGTCCTTGCTACATGGTGCTTGTTTTAAATGTGACCTGGCTCAAGTTAAGAAAATTCTACATATTTACATAAAACACCATAATGTTACTAGTAAAATGTTTACAACACAGACAATCTGGGAGGAACTGAAACAAACAAAAATCACATTTAATTTAATAATTAGAGCCAAATAGAAACTTACTTCTAAGACTGGATTTGAAGAAAATTTGAACTTCTCCCTCAGATTTAGGCACTGCCCAAAACTTAATTAAACATTTTCTGTGAGGTTCTGCAAAATTAATTTAACTCATTCTTCCCAATACTCCCTATTTCCACTGCTGTGCTTCCTGCTCTAATCACATTTAAATTCGTCTGTTACTTTTGTGATATGACACCTGTCCTTGCCCAGTACTTCCTTGCAGTGATTGCCTATGCATGAAACTCTAATATCACCTTACCGCACTTAGGGTATACCTTCTAAGTAAAGAGTCCGTCTTTAATTTTGGTCTACGATGCTGATATAGTCCCTTTTATTCTCAAACAATACAGCCCTGAGCTAACTGTTTAAGGAAGTACCTAGAGGTGAAACTTTTCCAATAGCGGTTTCATGTGTGGCTCTATATCTATCCACTCCTTTTTCCCTGCAGCTCTTGGTTGGCGCAGTTGATCATGTCAATTCTGAACAACACTGAGCATTTATGTTGCTCATTACAGTTCAAGGTTCATCTTATGCTCCTCTGAAACACGTGTAGTATATTCTTCTAAAGCACAAATGTGTTTGCATGATTACTATGTTTTTCTCCATAACTTTGTTTTCTACATTACAAAAACGAAGATCAGTGTAGAGACTCTATTTCACACAGGTAAATATCAATTTACTTTTACTTCCTTCTTGAACCTATTAAGTGAGAAATATATGCCTCGTTCTGAGAAGACCATTATGATCACACACTTTAAGGATTATGTCCTATTGCTGTTTGGATCTGATGCCAGATGTGCTGAGTCCTTCATTATGAATATTAAGGACACAATTGCTAAAATCATTCTTCTATTACAGGGCTTTGACCACACTTGAGGAAAAGGTCTCCATTGAGACTTCTCCTGATATACCCTAAATCATTTACCGGTCTCAGGATGATAGCTATTGTTGTTGCCTCTGCCTTCGATATATCTGCAGGGGTTTTGTTCCTTCCATTGAACTGAGGAAAAAGGAATATTCCCAATGAAAATCTGTATAGATTTTACTTCATTTTTTCATAAATTACTCACTGAATTCCCCCTTATCAGTAAGGACCACAATCTCATCCTCCTTGATATGGATTAGAGGTATGCATAATGACACTTCAATGATAACACTGTCACCTATTTACAGTTCTCTGTCATATTCCACTATATCAGGCAAGACAGTTGTAATCACACTGGAGCAGTAATGTGTCTTCTCTTACCTTGTGGTGTTAGCTACCTAAACTAGCTGTGTTTTGATAACAGCAGCAGTTGCAGCTAACAATTGTACTTTTGCTATAAATAGTAAACTGACAGCTGCTAAATATACTGAAGTGAGAACACTTGCCTTAATGACTTTGAGGTGTAAGGCTTTGTCATATGGATTTGTAAGAGCTGTGAACTTCAGAGATGGGTGTTATCTTTGAAGAATGCTGGTTATAAGCTAATGTGCTACCTAAGTTATAGAAGTAACAACAGGAGATAACACTGGTGTTCCTATGGGGTGTGAAAAAATGAAAACAACACAATGGCAAACTGCCAGGAGTGTAAGTCTGTGTGCATGTGTGTGCACATGACTGGGTACAAATATAGTTACATATTATATATATTAACATAGAATTAATTTAAGAAAATGCAATCTACGATGTGTAGCATACACTCATATCTTGTAAGTGCTAAAGCTATAATAACTGGAGGAATAATTTTATCCTCTTCTCCCTGTATTTTAGTTATGCTGAATCCTTGACACGCTTGAAGACTCTAAGCAGTGACAGAACAGTCATGAACATGGTATATTTTCCTTCTTCCCTAGAACAATCCTTCTTTTCAGGGCTTGTATAAAAGGATGATACGGAGTGTAAGAAGAAGAAACTGAGTGGTTGAGCTCTTCCCAGTATACATAGGTGGCTGTATAAAATGCAGGGTCAGTCTATCATTTGATCAAATACCGCACTTACTTTAAAAATGAACAAAGGAGAATAAACATAAAATAAGCACTATGAATTATTAAGCTGCCATCAGATCAAAAACTTGCAATAAATAGAATTAATTGATTTACTGGTTAATTTATAGTGCTGTTAGTGATCGCTGAAATAAGCAAAGACTCTTGGACAGTATCCATAAGTCAACTGATATTAGGACACAGCATATTTTGAGGAGGAGTGGGTTAATGGAGAAGTTTATTTACTGTGGCATTATTCTTACAATGACCACTGAGAAATATAGCAATTATCTATGAAAATTATCTGTTGCTTTTTTTGTGCAAGTTACTAAATGTCAAAAGGAGGTGGATACTGACCTTTGGATGTTGTATAATAACTGCTTGGGTCAACTCATTTCCTGCCATCAGCGTGCAATGGAAGCTTGAGTCAGACCCAGATTGCATCTCTCTATCATGGTTAGAAAAAAGGGACCAAATAGCATCTTGCTGATGGTTCCTGGAAGGGTTTGTGCTCTGCTGAAAAACTTACATTTGAGCTGCTTTTAGTCACTCTGATTTATTTTAGTTAGAAAGATTTTAGTGACTTATGTTTCCTTCCTGTTCAGAGCTGCAACACACTTTTGTGAAGTAATTGGGGAGGGGAGAGGGGGGGGGAAATGGATGGCTCTGGTTATTTTTTATAGGATTTTTACATGTTACTGGTTTGAGTTGAAGCCTGTTGATAATAACGAATGCAGCTGTCTGCCTAGTGTTTTATATCGATTCAGCTGATGGTTCATAGAATCGCTGAAAATAATGCTATATGGGCCCTTGGAAGACAGCTAGTCCATCCTCCCACCTGTGGCAGAATCAACAAAGTAAACCATTCCTGATAGCTAAGTGCTTAAAACTCAGAGAGAAATTTGTACCATTATCCTAATCAAACTAATTCAGATCCATTAATGTTGAAGTTTTTCCAAACATTCAAACTTAAATTTCCCTTACTTCAGTTTGATAATTTTGTTCTTAAACTATCTGCGGTGAAAACTGGGGTATTTTATTTGTCAACATAGCAGAGTAGCACAACTGGACATGTATCTAAAGTCAACACAACCAGTTTTGTCTGGTCTTGACATATTTTAAGAACTAATCTAGGCTGGTGATTCTGGAAATAGAACAGCTTCCTCAGTAGCAGCAGTTCTAACTCAAAGTCATACGAGGCTAGATGTATAGGGTGATATGGAAGTGCTGTCACATGGTGGTCACAAGCATTGTGGCTTTTGATAAGAGCTCAGTTGTTAAGATTATCAATCCAGGATTACTTTGCAAAATTTGTTATTGGATACGCCTTTCATTGGTGTTTGAACTAGTAATCTTGTATAAACATTTTGGGCTGAAATGTTTAAATATTTCTTACGTAGTGCCATAGTATCTTGATTTTCTTGGACACTGATACTACATGTAGTATAGCGCTGAGGGTCTGGCTTTTTGGGATAAGTTATATGTACCATGCCATTGTTTCAGAAATGATTTGGGTGCATATAGTCAATCTGAATGGAATTGGGGTGCCCAGCTACTGCAGTAATTCTTACATGTTGATCTGCATAAGAGCAGTGGCCAGGTGGGCATTTTTTGAAGTGTGGAAGATGAGATGGATTGACATAACGAAGTGTGAGAACCGTCATATTTTGCCAGACTAAAAACTCTCCTCTGAAATGTTCTGCCTCCAACAGTGAGCACAAAAGTGTGGCAAGAGGGATGAGCAGAAGAATGGAGCAATTTTACTGTAATTTCTTAAAGTATGCTTCCAATGATCAAGCACTTCCTGGGCCAAAACCTAGTGCCTTGTATTAATAGCCCTCAGTGGACAAGCTGAGAAAACTGTCCAAAGCTCACTGAAGTCCTTTATGGTGAAATAAATGAAAAGGTTGGGAAAATCCAGTGTATGTAGGCCTTAACCCCAAGCAGAATACTTGTCACATAAATGCTGCAGAGCAGTCTGCTCTTACATCCAGTCCCATGTGTCACAGGCAGTGCTAACGGTTGTGTTTACAAGGTGCAGCCTGACAGTTTTCATCTGATCTTTTTTCACAACTGAATTTTCATTCTTAGGACTTGGTATGCATAGGACAGGGTGTAAAAACCTCACGCTGTGTTGTAATGAGGAAAAACGGTATCTGTGTAATGACTCAGACAAAAAGTCTGTGGAAAAAGTTATAAGAGTAAAGATGAAGAAACACAAAATTGCCCCAGCTGACTTAAACTTGGTCACTGCTGCTTTCTGACTCTGAATAATGTTTGCCTTATGTTCTACATCTGCACTTGTAATCAGTGGCAGGTTTGTTGTGACTTTAACATGGAGAATAGTGGAAGACCCTAGAGCAGTCAGGGGAGCAAAGGGCCCACCATTGCTTCCAGATAACTGACTTCCTCTATCTGCACACCTAGGCATTCATTTACAACTCACTGGAGACTGAAACTTGCTGCAGGATTTTGTTTTGAGGTACTTTAACTGTCCTGACACTGCATGATCCCATTGTATCTCCCAGTTACCACAGAAATGTAATAATTGCAGCTATCAGCAAGAGCTCACAGCACTTAAGAAGCCATCAGTTAAATAAATTAATGAATTAAATCTTACACATCTCTGTCAGTCAAAGGATACAGTACTCATTAAATAGGATAAGCAGAGCCATATCTCTTCTCCCAAAGCTGGAATCTTTTAACTTAATCTATATTTAAGTGAACACAAACTGTATATCAGTATCACTCAGTAAGTCAAATTGGCTGACGGTAAGGAAGAAAAAGAGACTGACCCTTCTCTTACAAGATTACTGGTATCTCTAGTCTATTTCAACACTGAAATAAGATCCAGTCAAAGAGCAGCTTAGGTCATGTATTATCTACCAATTAAGAAAAGCCATGAAAGCTGTAAATAAAAAAAATAATAATATCATATTATTTCCTTCTGTTTCCCATTCCTTGAGCAAGGGAACCATGGAAAGGGAAAGAAGGAGGAAAATAGATTTTCACTTGCAATATATGCTGTGCGTGGTTGTTGTTACAACACCTAAGCTCTCTTCACAATTCAGATTGAACTTTTGAACCTAATCTGCATGTTTACTAGGAAGTACATGGGTAATTTTAGGGGTGCTAAGGGTAATGAAAACACTACAGTATTGCTGGACCTCTGTGTCATGACCTAGCAGACATGTTGAACCAGAAATGAGAGTCTTACACTTGTGGGATTAATAACAGTGTATTGCAAATATCAGTCATAGAAGGTCCCTCAGTAAATAATTTAAGAAACGTATTGTTTGGGGCTATCACTACATATACAAGATGAAAGAAATCATAAGAAATTACATTAACTGAACATAGTTAGCATTATCAAAGTAAACTGAAAACTATATTTTTAAAATAGACTAAGAAAAATGTGGTTTTGAGCTCACATTTTTATTGTGAATTTTAAAATATAAAATACCTTGTCAATATTTGTGCTGTGATTTTTATTTACATCCAATACTCTCATTTTTTATATTGATTTATATTGATTGTTAGAAATATTGCCTGAAAGATGCTAGCCTATAGACTCTACCATCTAGACGGTGTTTATTGAGTTTTTTCCCAAGATTCTGCTGTTGCTGGATTAGTCTTTCTACAATTGAGTATAAATAATTTTTTTTTCAAGTAGTTAGTTGTATCTGAAGCCTACTGATATGGATACTAGAAGACCAAGCTCAAAGCATTTTGATTTCCCTGAATGGTATATTTCAGTAAAGTTTGGAAAGCACATTAAATAGTATGTACAAGGTCTTTATAAGGCAAGTTTCTTTTGAGTGCTGTCTCAACTTGTTAAAAAAAAAAAGAGATATAAGAGAAATCTAAAGTGGACATAGAGTTTTGTGATGTGTGTATTAGAAACATGTTGAAGTGAGACTTCAAGTGTATTTATAATGCAAGAAAGTACATAACTTAGCTGGGCATCACGAAAATGATGGATTGGCGAGGCTCATTTTTCATTCCACCCAAACGCATCTCGCTGAGAAAAGCTAGTTCCTGCATAGCAACACTGAATACAATGTGCCTTTTCAGCTATTAATAGCTAGAAAAAGTGCGGATTCAGGTGTAGACCAGTGCTGGGCCTTTTTCCAAAGTCAGTCCCAGTCAAGACTGTGAGCAAATTGACATCCAAAGGGACTTTGACAGGCTAGAGATGTGGGGTTGTGATAACCTCATTAAGATCAAGAAAGCCAAGTGCAAGGTCCTTGCTCCTAGGTTGGGACAATTCCAAGCACATATGTACTGCAGGAGAATGGATTGAGAGCAGCCCTGAAGAGAAGGACTTGGGAGTGCTGCTGGGTGAGAAGCTCAACGTGAGCTGACAGTGTGCATATCCTGGGCTGCATCAAAAGAAGGGTGACCAGCAGGTCAAGGGATGTGATTCTGCCCGTCTACTCAACTCTGGTGAGACCCCACCTGGAGTAGTGCATGCAGCTCTGGGGTCCTCAACATGAGAAGGATATGGATCTGTTGGTGTGAGTCCACAGAAGGGCCACAAAAGAGATGAGGGGGCTGGCTAAGAGAGTTGGGCTTGTTTAGCATAGAGAAGAGAAGGCTGATGGGAGACCTTATAGCAGCCTTCTAGTCTTTAAATGGGGTCTACAGGAAAGATGAGGAGGGGCTCTTTATCAGGGAGAGCAGTGAGAGGAGGAGCCATAATTGTTTTAAGCTGAAAGACAGCAGAAGTAGACCAGATATTAGAAAGAAATTTTTTATTGTGAGGGAGATGAGGCACTGGCACAGGTTGCCCAGAGAAGTCATGGATGCCCCATCCCTCGAGGTGTTCAAGTCTACTTGAGCAACCTGATGTACTGGAAAATGACCCTGCCCATGGCAGAGGGGTTAGAACTGGAAGATTTTTAAGGTCACTTCCAACCCAAACCATTCTATGAGTCTATGAAAGTATTAAAAGTTCATTGAACAACTAATAAAAATTTCATAATAAAAAATCATATGCCATAATTTAAAACAGTCAACAGAATAGTTTGTATGGTGAAATAGTACATCTGGAGCTTGGATGAATTGCTACAACAAAGGTAAGCACACTTTACATTACAGTAGTAATTAAGAACTTGCAAATCTCGATTCTTAGATTACTACATTATTGCAAGATACATAGTGTCCAAGCTTTGAAGTAAATATAGTCCGTTTTTCTCCAGCTGTGGTACGTTATCTATGTACTATCAGAGCCTTAAATGTTTTGCATGGAACTATACAGTTGGGTACTTTCTGTGGGTTTTTACAGATAATGCAATTCTCACAGCCTCATATTCGGACAATGGTCTGATAGGACATGTATCTGTGATATTACTACCAGCTCTTTCATTTATTTAATTGCATGAGTTAATATTTTGAATTAGTGAAATAGTATAAAGCTGCATCAATGAAGGTCCTGGTGCAAATTCTCCTCTATAGTGCAGTAACCTAGAGATCATATCTTTCATATTACTTACTTGAGGCTTAGTCACGGTTCCTTCATTTTGCCTTCCATAGGAACATATTTTCTTTACATTGTTGGAGTGGGCAAAGGCCATACTGCAATTTTTTCTGGGATTAGTGAGTGACAAGACATCAATCAGGTATCTGAGATTCACCATGCTTCTTTAGAAAATCCCAAAACTTATATGAGAAAGCTTTCATGCAGTTATACATGAAGTTCAAATATTTAGGTGTAATTAATAAATCATAATCTGATTGGTTCAAAACCAGTTAATTTTTAATAGTCTGATACTTTCTTTTAATAAGATGGAAATCAATTTTTTTTTCACATTTATTATCTTCAATCACACTGAAATTGTTCCAGTCAATGAGATTTTTCTGAAAGATACTATCAGTAATCACATGTGGATTACCTACACAAGAAAATGTGTTTGTGTTATGTGTTGTACTTTTCTTTCTCCAATTCACAGGAAATCAAGAGGATGAATTCTTCCTCACAATCTATCTTAACAGAGTAAATAATGATACTTGATACTTTAAAAGACGGGCTATTTTCATCCATTAGTTTCAAGATCCTTGAAGCAGTTGTAACTGATTGTGTGAATAGATACACTCAGTTTCAGCAGGGACATGAAATACAAAGCTGTGCTCGTATATTGGTATTCTTGTCTTACTAAAGCTTAGTAACTTTAGTGAAATTTATAACCTGAAACGTCTTGAATGAAGTTTACATGAAATATTTTTCTATAATTAAAGTTTACTTTAAAAATGGGAGTATATGTTCTTCCTTCTACATCCTTTCATTTTTTCACCAAATGTACTTTATATTCATTATTTCCACTGTATAAAGTAAATGGGTTCGAATACTTACACGAAGACTAAAGCATTTTGTTGTTGTTAGTGGAGAGATAGCTGACTCACACATGCAAAAGATTAAAGAAACTTACAAATGTTCAAGTGATTTTTGTTTAGTTTTGTGGCTATACAGGACCAAACCACATCCTGTAGTACAATGGATCTTTTCCCTTTTTATTTTTATTTTTATTTTTTATTTTTATTTTTATTGTGTAGTATCATTTCAGGTTAATAAAACAAACAAAGACAATATTCTTATTCTCTAATCCCCATGTTTTATTATTTTTATTTAAATATAACATACTATACATTGTTGCTCAGTGATATTTGTTTCCTTTTTCCTTTTAAAATCCCCTTCTTTGTTTTCCTTTTGCTCAGGATTCTGTTATGCTGAAGGTGACAGAATACAGAGCTTATGGTTGAGGATGTGCGATACTCTATCTAGAGTGTCTGCAGTTTTCTCCCACTGTAGTGGGTATTACAGTATACCGAACACACAGGAATCATTGATTCCTTCAAGGTTTTTTTTCTTTTGGTGAATTTTCAGAAACCACTATCCATGACACAAATTGCTCCTGACTCACTTTGGAAAAGTGATATTTTCCGATCTTGGCCTCTGAGCAGCATGGTGTTTTCAGTACTATGATAATATTTACACATAATCCCCTGACCAAGTCATCTAGGTAATCCTGTCAAAAGAGAATTTCATTTGTACCTTAAGTTCTTGAAGTGGTCACCTAATACTGCATTTGCCCAAGCTCACACTGAATGTTTACTGCAGGTGGTCAGTCTTGTCAGTTTTAATTATCAATTACCAATTTTTAACAGCTGAAACTTGCTTTTATCAGAGTAATTATGTTTTGCTGCAATTGCATTTAATATCTGAAATCCTTGTGTCCCTTTCTAGAAAAATCTCATTTGTGAAGAAGAAAGATGAAGATAAAGAACCATGAAAGGCAACGTCAGTTATCAGCTAAGAAGTTGTCTTTCAATGAATCCTGGTTTTAAAACAGTTGACTTTCTTTAAAAACAGGAAATGCAGTCTGACCATTTTGTATTTTATAGGAAAGCTATTATTTTTGCTTTTTTAAAAAACAGCTAATATTTAAATAACAGATTAAGATTGAAGTGCTGGTTAAGCGTTGATTTAAATAAGTTATAGAAGACTCCAACAACACCAGCTTTTATAGAGGTTAAACATTCTCAAAAAGACACATTAAGCAAGGCTCTCCCTTGTACCAAAATACAGTTTCCAAACAATAAAAATAAAACCAACTTTTTCACAACAAGAAATATTGAAGATAAAACTGCAGCATCAATATAATCTCATAGTTATCACTTAAAGTATTTAAAACAAAATAATATTATACTACTTTTGTTTCTTACTAAAGACACTGCAAAGGCTTACTTATTTAAGTGGAATACAATGTGAAGACAGTGGTACAAATTGCTTGATGTACTTTTTTTCTATTTATCTGCTCTAACAAAATGAATCTCAATATGGTTACACTGGTGAGCTATCCAGAGCTCTCTAAAATTACTGAGTAAAGCAAAACATAAAACAAACCTTATGTACCTTTAACTGAACAGACTTCCTATTATGCTTAACTTTGTTATACTGCAGTTGCTCCAGTTAAGCCATGGGACTAGTAACACTTCATAAAAATGTGCTGGATATTATGTATTTTGAGCCTTCAGTTACTAAGATGATATGAAAGGCATGCTAAAGCTGGATACCAGCACAGCTTTTTGATTGGCTCTCATATATGATATACATGTGAGTAATAATTTCTGATAAATGCACGAGCATGATTTTGGATCTCCTGTCCCTCAGTCCTCATTTATATATCACTCCCACTATATGCCTATGATGCTACAAGCCGGTAACAAGGACAAATGTGCGGAATGGGCATATTAACTGAATAAGGAGTGCAGGACTGTTTTGCCTTCTTATTTGCCTTTCAGAGGCCAAATTTTACACTTGGGAATTACGCATTGTTTAATTTTAATATCTGCAATCTCAGTGACTTTAACAGGGCTGTCCAAATCTAGGTTCCAGCCCAACGATTGCTGCAGAACATCGCACTGCTTGCAATGCTTTAGATGTTAGTTCCAAATTGAAATCGAAGTCAGTTGAATATACGCACAGATGCACTAACACCCAAGTAGAGATGTGGCCTCTTTTCTCAATCTCACAATAGCAGAAAGACCCTCTGAACAAATTTCTTCTTGAAGTTTGTTCTTGAGTGCTTAAAATAAAAAAAAATCCCCAACATAAAGACAACCAATACTATAAATCCAAGCACTGCTTGTTTGGTCTTTTTGCTTAAGTGCAAGACAATTTAGGAAAAAAATGGATTATACACATTAAGTTCTGTCTTTAAAGCCTTGTCTAATACCTATTCTCAGAGTACTTCTGAAGTTTTGACATTTTAACCTATCAACCTCTGTGTGAAGTACTGAGAAAAAGGGAAAATAACAAAGAAGCAAATGTGGAAAACATTTCAAATCAAAAAGATATTTAACATCCTATTAAATAAATAACTTAGAGAGAAATAAAAAGAAATGAAGTCAGAACATACAAGCAAACCATACTATTTGTTTTGTTAGAACAGTTTTACACTACTTTGCTTATATTCTTTAAACCTATCCACAAGGCTTCACCAGAAATGTTATTATTTGTGCATATGACCCAAGTGCTTCCAGTAAATGCTTGCATGCCTAACTGTTCATTTGATCATTAGGCTTGAATGAGCAATTAAGTTCTTTGATATGAGTTAGTATTCCATAAATAACTCTCCCCATGAAGATCATTAAACAGATTGTCTCGCATCCTTTAGGTTCCATTGCAGAGATAAAAAAACCTGTTCGCACTGGCAATAACTTCCATCCCATTTGATCCAGCTTATATCTTGATTATAAGATATGACACTGAACTAAATAAAAGTATTTCATGTGCCAGCAATGAGTACAATACCTTCAAAGGCTTCCCTAGCTCTCTTTTCAAACAAGCAGATGTCTGAACTATTTCTTTGCATTTACTCTTCAAAAGGATTACCAAATATTCTTGACAAAAGAGCCTTTGGTTCAACTGTAAAATAGTTCCTTCATCTATGACATTACAACCATTGGAAGAAAGTGAGCTGATGTGTTTTTCCTTCTTGTTTTCTGTCCTCTCTTCGTGGCTCCCCTTCCATTCAGAGCCACAAACATTTGCCTTCCGTTATGCTTCCAATTTAAGGATGCATATGTGTTATATCCATTTTCTTCTATTCTTTCCTTCAATTTGCAATCACTGTTAAACTCCTTCTGTTAAAAGAAAATAAATATACAAATTCAGAATAAACATAGTATTTCAGAGTTGCAGCATACTGAAGGTAAATAGTTTCTAAAAATATTTTGGAAGATTTCAGTGTTCTGTTGTGACACTCTTTTAGGATTCTGCAGTGTATTTAAAGAAAAGTTTCGCTATGTCCACAGCATTTGAAGCAATATCAGTTAGACTGCAAAAAGTGAAATCAACAAGAAACATAATTGTTCAGTGCATAATTATGGCCACAAAATGGTATTATTCACTCACAGTTGAAATTATAATTCTCTGCATTGGAATACAGCAACAATATTAAATTGAATTCTCAGTCATAAACTCAAAGTAAGAGGTAGCAATCTTGGACTTGTTCACCGTATTTCAGTACTAATAAATAAAAGTCTTAAATATTTTGAACCTGATTATTGATGCCATATGTTAAAGAAGTATGCATGGCATATACCTACTTCTTATTTAAATTAAGATCCTTTACACTACCCTTGCCATGAAAAAGGGCTTTTTTGGATAGTTGCTGTTACAACGGATGAGGCTTGTTTAGTTTGCTGCCCTGAAGAGGGGCTTAGCCTAAAAAAGAATCCTGTATGATCCTCTATCCTGTTGACCAAATAATTTATTAAGATTTTCTACTTTTAAAGGAGAACCAGTTGTCAATTTGTTAGAAGGAATGAAAAATATAAGCATGTGGAAGCATGTAGGGAGGCTTTATTTTTTCCTATAATGTTAAATGCACTTTTACACAGATTTGTTTATCTATAATGAAGACAAGAATGCTTTTTTTTTTTACAAACATATAATTCCAACACATCAAAAAACCCAGTTTTACTAAGATACTTTTATTCTATTTAGAGGGCTTTTGAAAGTGAGTGATATACAATATCCTGAAATTACAACCAAAAATTAGCAATTTGTTTTTCCTGCGTTTCAGAAAACAGGACATTATTTCACATCTCAGACAGAAGCAGGTCAGAATCTCAGAGTATGACATACTAACTACATGTTGTATTTTTAACATGTCTACAAACAAGATAGGAACTGTGCCAATAAAGAATTTTAATGGCACAGTTAAGAATTTCAGGGATGTTTTATCTTTTATTATATTAAAAGACTTTAGATATTCATCTAGTAAAGAAATAGGAAGTATTCACATTAACAAAAAAGAACATAATAATATTAAAGAATATATTTTGCTTTCACATTAATTTAAATTAAAATTTTAAAACTCATTAATGTTCAATGTTTTGGTACAGTAAGGATTTTTGGGTCTATAATTAATGTTTTACTTAGTTACTGCTAGGACCACAGACCACCTGCCTGTTTTTTCCTAACAGACTAGCATATATGCAAACTAAATTTGGCTCCCCAAATGCTCTTCGACTTTGGGTTCAGTATACAGTTGAACAATGACTGATGGGGAAGACACTATCAAGGGAAGGCTCTATTGACTCTTGATACTGCCAGTATTCACAAAGCTACATATAGATAATTTAGTATTTATTTGCTGTAATATGCCAAGTCTAATGTCAAGCTATTAAGAAGCCAGGAGACCAACAATCAGGGTTCTAAACTGAAATAACTTCTCCTATCTGCCAGCACCTTATTTTGTTAAAGAAACCAAATAGTGAGCCATCCTTTACTCCCTCTTTCTACCCAAAGTCAGCGAAACAGAAACATATTTGATAAACATAGAAACAATCTTACTTGACTTGTTTTCCCAGATGAAGAATTCTACTCAGATCCAAACTTTTATCTCTATTATTAGGTAATAGAGAATGGATGATGTGATGTGGTTAAGAAGTCTATTAGCAGGGTCTGAGTGTTATTCCAAGACTGCTTTGCTCACTTCAAACAAATTTCAGCATAACCCTACACCAAAGTCTATTGTGCACATGCTTAAAAGTGTTTTTACAATTTTTATTGGTTCTGTTTTTCATATCCATCTGCAGGCTGCCACACTGTAGTAATATGTCTAACTGCAAGTCTTAGGAGTATAGGAAAAATAATAACAGAAGCATTCTTGAAATCTCTGAAGTATTATGGAATAGGTTTTGATAAGTCATTATGCTGTGATTTTATGATGTGAATATTGAAAAATTATCTCAGCTGGAATTTAAAAAAAAGGCTTTCTGTGTTTGTATCCTCCTGTCAACACTTTTTCCAATACACTACGAATTACTGAATCTTATGGCAGCCATTTCCACCTATGGTACATGAAAGCTGCTTTAACTTCTTCTGTGTGTGTATAGTTTTGGGATGGACTCTCACCATATCAGCCGTGGTTAAAAGCTTGGGTAGGAAAACTTATCTCAGACTGGGGGATGGCCAACAGAAATGCTGTAAACTGACATATGTGAATTGAAGATGGTGATTTATGCTAACACCTTCACATTGTATGGAAGCATATCAGTAATCAATGAGAGCAGCATAACTGACAAATGGTAACTTTGTCAGCAACGTAGTACACCCGTACACCACTCAATGGCGTAGGACTGAGCACTGCTTATGCTCTGTTTTTGACCACCGTAGTTCTAGAAATTAAAATCCATGAGTTTTAAAAATATTTATTTGTTCTTGTCTTTCCTTAATGTGATTCTTCGACACTGCCTAGGAGTTTAGAAAGTCAGAAGAAACCCTTTGAACCAGGAATGACTAGCTACATAGCAGGTGAGGGAGGGCAGTCGATATAGATTGTATGAACTAAATCCACTCCATAGAAAAACTTCTATAATAGAGAGCCAAATGACTTCAATCCCCTTGAGTCTCAGCTGAGACTGACATTACTTCTTTATTTTCAGCACAGGTAGGATGCTTAGGTACTTCGCCCGAGGAGAAACCCAGCCTCAGCATTTTTCTGTGACCTGCTCTCTTTAAAGCCTATGGATGTTCTTAAAACTGAGCAATCTGAATATTGGCTCTTAGCCTTTACAGATGACTAGAATAAGTTTACATTTATGTGAGCTAAAACCCACTGGTACTGGCAAAAAGCTACAAACCAAATAGATGCAATACCAGAACAATCTGTTGTTTCTGTAATCATGTGGATATGTGAGGGTACACTTGAGTAGTCTGATTTATAGATCATACTACTTCCTATTGGGTTTTGTTGGGCTAGATTTTGTTGTTGTTTTGCTGGGTTTTTTTCCTTCTGAAAGTATCATTAACCCCAAACTTTCACATATGCAAGTAGAGTATATATGGATAATTTTCAAATGATATTCAAATTCTGCTCAGTCGAAGTTTATTTCTCTGCTGATATATAAGTCTATACGTCTCTATACTACCCATAATCTTGTGCATTAATTAATACAGTCAACTTAAAGCTAGGTATTCTAGGAATCTTCTTCTTGGGAAGTCATAGTTTGATAATTTGGTATGTCTGCTCCATCAGCTGAAGTTTCCAAGATTTCTCCTCCCTGAATTAGTTCTAAATGTGACTGCACTGCAGAACAGGGAAAAACAGCCTAAAAGATTACATTTTGCAGGACTCTTTCCCTTGGCCACTACGTAATAAGAAAACTGATTGAAGCTGTAAGCATGATAAATCCCAGCAGCTGCTTTGGTATGATATGGGTCTAACAAACAACAGGCAGCTTGTGAAGAAGGGGGTTACTGGCTTACCAGAGGCTGAAATTTTGATTAACATCTTATTTCAGCTCTAATTAGTAGTAGTAATACATAGACAACTGGGGTTAAGAGATATGTGATTGTACATATGTTGACTACTGCAACCCATTTAGAAGGTAAAAAAGATACTTACAGAGCCGTAGACTTTTCCTTTCTTGTTCATGGCTAAGTAATAGTTGCTCTTAATAGACTTAACTGCCACAACTCCAATTTCTACAGATGTTATCTCCAATATGCCTAAAAAATAATAAAAAAGGTATTGAATCACTTCCAATACACCTGATGAATAGTACATTTCTAATATTCAGAACCAACTGACCAACAAACTTTAGCCTAATTCTTCTCTAAACCATTGCAAGAATATATGCAAACACTTTTTCCATTAACGTTTCCTTTGCTAACACTGCATTTTAAACCCCTTAAATACTGAAACACCTCCATTATTCTTAGAATAGATTTTAGTAAAATTTATCATTTATCAAGAGACATCTGAACCAAAGCATTAAATTAAATCTATAGCACCTGTTAGCAGAATGTTAGATTTACCTCAGTCTTCAAAACCAGTGGTAAACTATTTATTCCTTGTAGGTCATTCAGATAAACTAAATCTGTTGTCTGTATTGAGCTGATAAATTCACTTTTGGCTAGTGTGTTGACATTTTGGGATATAGTAAGACTAACTCTAGCAGCCAAGTTATCTGTGTCTTTCAGATATCAGAAACAGTTTGCTCTGTTTGTAATAAATATGTTTTTTTTTTTTTTCCTTTAAAACAAACTCTTTCTGTGCTCAGGGGGCCAATAAAGGGAGACAGAGCTTCTCATCTCTCTGTTTTCTGTCAAGAGCTTACTGATTTGAGAGTAGAGAACTTACATAGTGACTTTAGAGATCCTTTTTCAGCTACTACCAGAGTAACTGGACGGCGTGACTTAATTCAGGATGAATATGGCTCCAATCAAATAACTTGTAAATGGTTTATCCAGGTAGTATGCCTGGCTCCAACATTTCTCTTGATACTAAAGCAGTTATTAAGTTAGTCTGAACAATAGCCCACCTCACTCAGTGGTCACTAAAGTGGAAACTCCTGGAGGGGCTAAACTATTGAGGGGCCACACGTCATCTGAAGCCAACAGTTTAAATAGGTATTCGGTGCGTTGTCTGGAAAAGCTGGGTTTTTTATTTCTGAAAACTGAATGTAGTCTGTTCAGACTGTGGAACCATGTGGATTTCAGTATGAAGAGGAGGTGAGCAGGAAGTTCTTTCACTGTAAACTTTTTTGAAATAGACTGCTTTATATATAACGCAAAAGCCATTCTATATGGCCACTGAATTGGTCTACGCAAATCAGGAGCAGGGGTGTTACTAGTTCTGTGACTAGAAGCACAGGGTTTGATATTAGCTGGCTGTGAATCAGAAATGAAAAAGTGATAGCTGATTTTTATTGAGAAGTAAAACTGATGACATATTTTATGTGTAGATCTAGGATGTAGCAAAGCCCTTCAGAAAACAGACTATATTACACTAGAAATAATAATATTAGAAAAAAATTTCCTGTCTAAACTAATAAAGAATTTAAAGTGGAGGAGTATTTTATTTAATTGATATAAAAATGCAAATATAAATGTTGACACAAAAATGATTATGTATTGTTTAAAAAAACCTGATAAAACTTTCTGCAGGATTTTTATGGTAATATTCTTAATTGCACCATGAAAAATCAGCATGGAGTTGTGTATATAAATAAGAAAACTTCACCTATGCTGCAAAAGATCTGAGTACCCATGGAGCATCTGCATACCCACAGAATTCTGCACTAAGTGTGCCTCAGGCTTAAAACCTAGATTTGAACAATCAAAGTGAATGCACAGTTACACACAGCACTACAAGTCTGTAGTAGGGGGTAAAAACAACAGTTCCCCAAATCAGCTTACTCCATGATCAGTAGTATCCAACTCAGTAGCAGCCAAGGGCTCTCTGGTATCTGGAGCTGCCTAAGTACTGCCAAGCAGAAAACATATGGCTAGTTATTTAAATGAAAACACTATACGTGACTTCCATGCGTTACTTACTTGTAATAGTAACCTGCTAATTAGCATGAGGTGCTTAGGTGAAAATAAGAGTAGCTATAACTTAGGGAAACTGTAATCTGGAAAGACCCAGAAAATGTGAGAGAAGAATCAGTTAAGACACATGATAAACTTCTAATGCTAACTGTCCACTGTTGCAAAGGAGCCATACACCATTTTCCATATGTAAGATGAAGAGAATTATACTCTCTAATCTCACCAAAAGTTGTGAGGGCTTCTTAATCAAGTCGTGCTAGCTAGCTCATATATACCAGTGTCACGCCATTGATAAAGGCAGATCAGTAAGCCCCCACCAGCCAAGGCTTATTATCCTTGTGTGAGTCTTAAAATGTTAATCGTTTTCAAGAAAAACCAAAGCTGCTTTCCTGATTTTCTGTGACAGCATTAATATGGGGCATTGGTCTTTAATACTTCCCTCTCATGGAACAACTCCTAAAATATTTGTGCTCAAAATCAAACAGACTGAAATGGAGTGCGTTAAGTTGTGTGGAAGACAAGAGGGTAAGAATGAGTTACGAACACAGCTACAACATCCATTTTTTCACGTGACAAGTTTTTTTTGTATTTTCCATGACAAAACAGTGACAAGAAGAATTTAGTTAATTCTTTCTACAGAATTTAATTACTCTAAACCAAACTGCAACAACAGTAAAATTAGGCTAGCTCAATTTCTAACAGCAGCTGTAACAAAAGCAAAAAAGATACTGGTGTAACATGTGCATTACGAATTTTTATGTTGATATGGATTAAACTAAGTTATATTTTGTCATATTATCCTTGTAGCAAAACCACCATATTAGACCATTTCAACTGACTATTACACTTGCAGCTGGAAGAGAACGGTGCTTAAAGAAGAAACTTGCACTGAACTGATTTTGTTTTGCACTTGAATGGTGAGACACATTGCTCTTCAATACAGTACCTAAGTTAAAGTAACATAATATTCATATAATTAATGAAAGTATAGTACTTATTTCTGGTCAAGTTTGTTTGCAATCTTACACTCCATTATATCCCCACTGGGACAGCTGAAAGGAGGTCATGAGGAGAAATGTTATTACATTTACATTACATCCGCAGTAAGTAGCTTGATTAGATCTAGTTATGCTATTTATCTGGAGCCAAGCGTAGCTGAAATTTTTGAATCTATTATCACCAGTGATCCTGAGTGTGTTTTATGTATTTGGAAGTATAATTTTCAGTGACAATTTTGCATATTCTAACTTCTGCAGCATTTTGGGGAAAAAGTGGATATTTTAATGGCTGTTTTTTCTTTCAAATGAATTTAATAGTCCTGATTTACTACCCCTTGGGTAATATTACCTTTGGGTAACAGGACCTAATTTGGCACTTATCTACCCTGCTTTTCTCTGTACAGCTCGGAGACTTCCCTGGAGTTACATGTGAGTTACAGAGAATTAGCTTCTGTCTAGATTGAAAATGATTCAGTATTATTTATAGATTTTCTTTGTAATCTGTAGATTTCAGGAGATTCTTTCAAGAGTCTGACAGAAATCTATTGAAGGCAACAGGAATCTTTGCCCAGTAACGCAGACACAAATTTCAAAGGTGAGCATGAGAAATAGCAACTCCTCTGACATGGATCTACAAGCAGAAGTTATAAGTTTGAAACTAACTTGACTTAAATCAAATGTCTTTGATGTAAGGGTGAAAATATATATTTTATTATTCTTGAGTCATTATTAAATTCAGCAGCAATGTATAAAAAAAAAGAAATCGAGACCTACACTATGAAGCTTAAAACTGTAGCATTTTCACCATCTAATGAATCTGATTTCTTGAGATTACAAAAAATTTTGTATTTTCCTCAAGGATTATGCAGTAGTCACAGGCTGTGATTGGAAATCTATACTGCTGCAGTAAAAATATGATCTATATGGGCTATCAAGATTAAGTCTGTAAAATTTCATATTCTTGAAGTGCTAAAGGTTTGGAGGTAAGAGCCTATCTATTGTCATAGACAATATGGCTGAAATGATGCCTGACCACTATGAGTACTCCACTAGCCTTGGTAAGGAAAGGAATTCTTGATTGATGATTGTTCTCAGAAACCTTCAATAAATGAGATTCTGTGACTCCAGGGTAGCCTATTCCACTATCTACCTTAGAAAGTTTTTGAAGTACCCAATTTAAAAGGCCTTGTTATAATTTGAACCCATTAATTCTTGCTCAAACTGTAAACTAGCATGAAAAAGAGGGGTTTTTTTTTGCAGGAACCTTATATATATTCAGCAATTATTACCACGCCTATCTATCTACCTACCTACTTTTGCCTTCTAAACAAGGCCAGTTTTTCAATGCTTTCCTTAAACTTTTCAGTTACCAATCATTCCTCATTTTAAGTTATGAATTTGACTACTCATAATTAAATGTATTTTATACGTGCCCCCAGTTAAGTGACCTCTTCTTTATTATATAATTTCTGTAACTTGTCATTGTAGTTCTGAGTTCTTGTTCAGTCCTCTGACATATTTGCAACTAATCCAAGTTTCACATTACCTGCAACATTTATAAAAATATTTTCAATTCCTTCATTCAAGTTATTGATGAATTTTTGATCAGGAGACACCTTCAAGAGAACCTGGTAGAACTTGGTGGCTCTGTTCAGGCTAGCAGCTCATTCCCAAGTATGGCTTTCCATACTGTAAGACTTCATTTAGAATTTGCTCACTGATCTTGGTTAAGAGAATATCATCAGAGGCATTTCTTTCAAAAATATTCCCCAAATATGGCTTCTGTCCCATATATGAAAATATAATCTCATCACAGCTGAAAATTAGGTTGGTTTGGTATTGCTTCTCTTTGATTAATAGATTAGACATCAGGAAGAAACCTTTTCCTGTGAGGGTCATAAGGCACTGAAACAGGTTGTCCAGAGAAGCTGAAGCTGCCCCATTCCTGGATGAGGTTGGATGAGGCATTGAGCAAACTAATGTAGTGGAAGTTATCCCTTGCCATGGCAAGGAGTTGGAACTGGATGATCTTTAAGGCGCCTTCCAATCTAAACCATTCTACGATTCTTTGATAATTTCTTAGATGTTTACAGATATTTAAAAATCACTTTCCTCATATTTTTTTCTCAGGATATGCTGACATGTCTCTAGGTTTCTGATTTTTCCCTTTTTAAAGATACGTATTAAATTCACTACTTCCTCAGTTATCTGAGGAGTCATTCTTCACCTCAAGTTTGCAGAATGAATCTCTAGAGATTTGGGCAACATACTCATCAGAGCGAGTAAACTCTATGAAGAAAAAAAACCCAGATAAATCATCCAAAATATTTTAATTTTGTTCTTTTTCTGTTCAGAACAATGTCAGCTTATCTTTGGAACTCGTATTTCTTTTCTTTGAAGACTGAAACAAAAAAGGAATTTCAGAATACTTTGTCATATGTTTCTTGTATTTTTTATCTATACCATTGCTTGAACTCGGGGATTTCCATGCTTGAAATCTTTTCACTCCAAGAAAATGTGTAAAGTAAATAATTTTGATGATATAATGTGACTTATAATTAGTCTTGATAATAATCACTACAAAAAATTAATATTCTTGAGGGAAAAATTCTCATTAGGAGTTACTTATTTCTAGTCCCATGTTTTTTAGGAAGTTGGCAAAGAACATAATTTTAAAATAATGCTGTGGCCTCCACTATGGTTTTAAAACAGATAGCACATTATTATTTTACAGCCATAACTCGCTAAACTTCAACAATTACAAGTAATACCCTTTGACCACATCCACTATAAAAGCACAGTTTTCAATATCCAAACTGTTTCCAGCTCATTACGGCTCAAAACATTTTAAATATCAACTTGAGATGTGCCTCGTAGCTATGCATGTGTTCTCTTTACAGGCCCCAAAGGCTGGAAACACATTCCCAATAGAAACCAAATATATTTAGCTTAAATAAACTGGATTTTTATAGTTTATAAAAGTGATCATCATATAAATGACAAGGCAACAGAAAGCTGACTGACTCTTTTGCTCTGCACAAAGGGACTGTAAAAACACAAGTGAAAAATTGCACTTACATAATTCTGGATGCCAATTGCAAATATCCCATGATTTTTATAAAAATGCTGGTAATATGAGGTAAGAAATCTACAGAATATCCTAGAACTTGAATGAAACTTGTCAAACAATTAGTTAGGAAAGACAACTGGACAGTGTGTCAGAAATGTTATGAAGGCAATACTGCAATGGAGTCAAACAAACCCTGCAATGAGAACCACTTTATTCTGAGATCAAATTCAACTTCTTTGCAGTATGAGGAGGCAGTGACCACTTTTTTTGTAGCTGCGTCATTTGTATAATTAGTTCTTAAAACACACTTTAAAAGTCTGCAATCCTAGTTGCAGTCCTCTTGAGGTAGAGGAACAGGACCACCTTGCATCTTCCTCCCCTGTTCAGAGATTATCCTACATACACGGCAGTCCACACACAGTCCCTCCCTCCCTTGCCTTTTCTTCTGTCTGAAGAAATATCACTGATGAAGAGCGAGTTCAGCTGCATGGAATGTGATGATGACTGAGAGCTTCTGAAACTTTCCAGTTTGGTGACAAGAAGCTGCAGGGCCTTGTGAAGGCAGTTGCTGCTCTCAGGGGGTAACTGGAGAGGGCAGAACTTGGTAACACTAGCCTAAACTGACTTTTCAGAACTTTGGTTTGTGCACCCTCCAGGGATCTTCTCTGAAAGTGTACCTTTGACTGTCACTGGCTTGGGTCAAACAAAGTTGGTAAGGCATAACATTAAAGATTTGATAGTTCAAAAAACTGCTGCTAGTAGTTGCCTTGAAAAGGGATGGTTTGAAGAAATGGGAAGACTGGTTAGATGTAGTCATGAAAGGGTGAAGTGCAAAGGAATATGAGGCCCCTGACTCTGTTTCCACTCTGTTTCACTATTTACACCTCTGTACAGCAAGTTGAAAACATCCTCAAATGAGAAGTTACACCATTACTCCTATCTTTTGTTCGCTTTGCCTAAGAATTACTGACAACAGAAAGAGGAAGATAGTGGAATGATGGTGAAGATGGTGCTAGATGGTGAAGACAAACCAAACCAAACCAAGGAAACTGAAGATCGGCTAAGCAAGACTTTTTCAATGAAGAAATGTAATTCCACTAAAATGTATACATACAGAATTTGCGGTTGTCTTTGGAAGGCAGCTTAAGATACAAACCTTGCAATCCATGACATAACAGTGATAGGCATAAATCTCATACAATAACTGTTCTGAACCATAACCTGAGCTTTGACTTAAAACTACAACTTTATTTGAAGTTAAAATCAGTTCAATGCTTTTTATTATTTAATATTTTCTGAGATCTCCACCCTTTCTGCTCTAAATCAGAAAGTAGTGAAAGACCACAAAGCAAGCTGCTGATGTGTCTGTCATATTTAGACCAATTATAGCCAAAATATGAATGTCTCATGCGCTTTCCAGTCCAACTCCCACATTTGATACATTTGGATAAACCTGAGATATGTATCCAAATTTCCGAAATGCTATGGGAACAGGACCTCTGAGCCTTCCTGCATTAGGCACAATATCAGCATAAGATGTGAAATCTCCCTCATGTATAAAGACCACGTAAGAAATACTAATTATTAGAGCCTTTCTCAGACCCTCAAGGGGATTGCAAGAAAACAATCAGCTTCTCCTTTCTTTATCTACTGCTTTTATGGCTTCAATCTCAGAGCAGAGCAAGGACTATTCAACTAACATTCCTCTGTAGACCAAGTAAACAGAAAGGTGGCAGCAGTAGAGTGCATGGAAAGAGAAAGCCTCAGTGATGCAATAGTGAGAGCTCTTGGTTGGCAAAGGAACAGCTTAAGTTTAGCTACAAGAATGGTAGGAATCAATTTAACTAGTATACATCCTGTCGTGTAACAGAAACAATCAGTTCAAGAGCACATTTAGCCTAAATTTTACTCTTTTGTCAGTGAAGGGAGGCAAATCCAAAGAACAGTTCTAACCAACACCCCTCCTTCTGGTAAACATCCAAAGTTAGCTGGGTTAAACTTAAGCAGAGGTGATTTAGGAAGTGGCTCTGAGGACACATCTACACAACCAGTTAAGATATACTCAGATCTGCCCTCAAGGACAACTTGTCCATAACTTTTATGTAAGTTGAATGATACCTTGACCACTATCATGCAAGCATGTAATTGAATTTAGCCAAAGTACTGCAACTATTTTGCAGGTGGAAAGATAAACCCATTTTCTTCCTTCATACGGATTTAATGCTGTGGAGATGCGATGCCTACAGGTAGCGCCAACTGTATCTAGCTCCATTAACTGGAACTCAGATTTCCTGAGCAACATGTTTTGAGCCAAGACAGGAAGACATACAACCAGTTATATGAATGTTGATGAAAAATACAAGGGTCTGAACATCTTGGTATGTGTGACCCCAGTATTGCAAGATTAGATAAATTGTAGCTTAGACACAGATAGTATAAGAATTCATTATCTGATCTGTTTCTGGGATGGAGGAGTTACAACTGATGACTCATTATGGCCAAGGAATGGCAGCAATTTGCACATCAAGATTAAAAAACAGGAAAACACCCTCCCACGCTCCCCACCTAGTATATATGGTTAGATGCAGAGTTGTAGTTACCTAATTTGTTAGATCTCTTGACAGCCCTCCATTCCCTCAGATAATTTTTTATGCCTCTATGCTGAACTTGACTAACTCTTCAAATACAACTGGTTTTGGGGCAGTAGTATAAACAAAATCACTGGAATGATCTGGCTTGGAAATAAATCTAAATAGAAAACAAATCAACCTAAAGCCCTAAGGACTAAACAATAGAAGATTTTTCAGTAATTCCTAGTTGTATATGTTTTCTAGACCTCCTATTGCTCTCTTTCTGGTCTCTTTCCAATTAGCCAGTTTTTTTCACGTGAGGTGCCCAAGACTGGACTGATGTTCAACTAAGGCCTTATGGGTACTGAATTGAGCAGAAAGATTACTTCATGTGTTTATAAGGAAACTTGGATCCCAATCCAAATCCTAATCGAAACTTGGCAGTCCATATATTTTCCATTTAGTAGACAGGACCAGGCACTCAGGATTTTTGCCAAATCTTAAATTTATACATCTCCACAGAAACACACAGGAGAATAGAAAGCTTATAGGAGACTAGTACAGCTCAGCAAAATTTCTCAGGGATGTGTGCGGAGCTGTAATTTTAACCTGGGTGCAATGCTGAGTTATCTTCCATTTATTGCTCTCCCTAACACACAAAGAAGGGATAATACATAGGCAGTGGCACTGCAGAAGAAACAGACAAAATTCATATTGATGCCAGAAGAAGTACCTGTTCACCTACAGTTTCAGGAAAGGTAAGTGTTCACTGCTCAGGCAGTCAATTGCTGCTCAGTCAGGAGCTTCTAGCAGATACAGTACATATATTCGCAAATGGGGCATGAATTATACCTAAATGGAGCCAATTGTTACTTAGGCACTGACAGGTAGGAGCAGATGGAAATGAGCCTGGGTGCTAAAGTGGTCGAAGTATGTACAAACAGATGAAAAATAATATCCCTACGGGAAGCTGTATGGAAGCTGTGAGATTCATGAAACTCAGTGCGCTACAGATGGCCTTTGTTACTTGTCTGTCAACAACATTTACCCAAATGACAGGTCTGTTGCCTCCTCCTAAGACTATCTGGCACACACTGTAGCTGTTGTTCTAGCTAAAGTTGCTTAGCTGCACATCAAAATGAGACAACAATTTCAACAGTTATGTTTGATTTGGGGCATCATTTGTTCTTATGATGGATCTCAACTTCACTCCCCACTGTGCCAGACAACAGGACTGGAAAAATATGTTCTCTCACTTGCTCATCTCAAACACTTATCTTCTTGCAGAAGGTAGGAGACAGGAAATATTGCGTAACTGTACCACAAAGCTTAGTAATGTACATTGCACAGCCTTTGGTAGGCAGGATCCTCTCTTAAATCTGTATGGGCGTAATGACCTAGTACTGGAGTAAACCAGAAAAATCACAAAGTTTTACATGCTTCTTTTTAAGGCACCATGACTAGGTACAGTTCCTAGCAATATCCTGCTACTGCTTTGTTTTTCTGAAGAAAAGGGATATTTTAGTATTTTCCCTGTGAATCAGAAAGCTGTCAAACACACTGATCCACCAGATCAATTAGTTGTTGGTTCTAATGGTTTATTTCTGTCTTTGCCTCACACAGGAAAAAGGAATCTACGGTATTTTAAAATATGGAATCCACATGTTTATAATGCAAGACTACCCCTGGACAGCTATAATGATCCCTCTTCTTCAGATCATTATCTTTGGTTGCAGTTACTTATCAACATTTTCAGCAATTTTCTTCTAAAATGCCACAAATATGCCTAATATTGATTGATCACAATAATATTTTTTTAAGGAAATTTTATAATGACTGTGGGAACAGACTGAATATCTGAGAAGGGCAGGTTAGGGGCTATATGGTATTGGTGATCTGCACTAAGAGAATCACTGCAGATAGTATTTCAATAAATCTTAAAATTTCTAGCTATTTTTTGACACTGGTAGCTTTTTTTTTCTCCACAAATTCTTCTCTTAACTGACCTGGATGTGATAGAATAAAAGGTAGTTCTCTGACCCTAATGCTTATGTTTACATTGTTTGGGTCAATGTTATATATGATTTGAGATGACCAGTCACAGACTGTGAGTAGCTCATAACCATGGTGGGTACTTTGCAAACAAACTACCATCTGAATTTTTCATACAAAATATTTATTGAAAGACTTAATTATTATAACAATTGTTATTGGACACTCTTGGAGAAAATTAATTGCAAGTTGTTACTACACAAGAAGATGTTAAGGCCAACAGTTCAGCAGCTGAAAACATCTCAGTGGCCTCAGATCACCAGTTGAAGTCTTTCCCCATTCATTTTTTTGTTTTCTCTGGCATAAATAATTCTATTCACTTAATTCTTGGTAAATTACAACCAATCAAAAAGATGCCATTCAATAACTGTTATCCTTGTTATAACATTACGCAATCAGCTGCTCATTTTTTAATGCTAGATTTGTACTTTGTCTTACATACTCTGTACAATTCTTTTCATCATCAAAGCTATGTTGAAACACTAAAGCAAGTAACAAGGTCTGTACTCTTGCACACAGATGTAAACTATTGCCTGCTATAGGGCAAGCACCTGATATATGTCTTTCACAGTGTTTTCATCTTTTATACTTGACTGTCTCCTAACCTGGCTGGACCTAGTATCTTCAGTCTTCTAGTACAAACAGTTTTTTTCTAAGCTCTGATGAGCAGTGATAAGTGCTGTCTTGTTAAACATTCATTCAACACCTCATCAAAAAGCAGGATGACAAAATTATCAATCTTGAACAGAAACATAAAAGGCTGATCTGCAGAGCACAATCACTTCACACCCTTCTGCTTTCATTATCTTCAAGTTGCCTTCTATATTGTTTCCCTTCTTGCTGACATCTTCAGATAGAAGCTAACAAGCATGTTCTGCACACAAGATTATGTGAACTAATTGCATGTGCTTCCGCACCGTTTCTTGTCCTTTTATACAAACTGATTCTCTAGTCTGGGTTGCTGAAATATTTTTGGTTTTTTCTCTCATCCTTGAACTATGTCAGCCTCTTGCTCAAATACTCACAAAACTGTGCTTGAGACAGTTAACAAACAATAAGATTCAGAAGATTTGGTACATTCTTTCCAGCCTTTTAACTCAACCTTCTGTATTTAAATTCATGTATCTGCTTACTGGAGTCCAATGCACAAAAACCCAATCAGCCAACCAATTCCAATCAACCACTCAACTTACAGTGAGTGTGATTTCTGCTCTGATTGCAGATGTGTAGAGGGCAGGTGAAGAACCTCCCCTCTTCTCTACGTACTTTTATGACAGGCTTAGAGACACCTTTGCTCACACTACTGTCCAACATCACAAAGAGCACCTGGTTCTTTGGCTGTTCAATGAAAATGAGTTGACGATAATATTTGCACCTTCTAGGGTGGTCTGGTGAATACCTAAGAGTGCTTGGTTCAATATTCTTCAGACTATTATCTCTAGAGACTTTAGTCGTTGTCCTTAGACATGTCTGCATTGCTTTTGGGTGTCTGACATACTGTGAAGACTGTGGAAGCCCACCAGTTTGCTGTTTGTATCATCTGATGCCAAGGTCAGAAAGACATCCTTTTGAAAAGCCTGGCATGGCATGTACCAGGAACCAGGAACCAAGCATGGTTTGATCTTGTCCATACTTCCTCCTAGGAGTGCTCCCTGAAGTGAATGATCCTGAGAATTCTGTGGAGGTTCATCTCCGGGGAGAACAGTTCATGCCAAAAAAAGCTAAGCATGAACTAACATGTGGAATGAGAAGGGTCAGGAGTGCTGGATCAAAAAGCCACCTGGGGAGCTAAGTTATTTGACAGTGTAGACCTAGCCTTAAACAGCTATGGAGATAAGTAGCTGAAGAACAGAGCTGCCATATTTCCGTCTGGAATTTTGCATGTGTAGACAGACACTTCTAAGCAACATCAGAGCAATGGTGCATGTGCTGCTGGTATAGCCTATAGACAATAAATATAAACCTGTCTATGTACAACGTCTTGTTGCTCGTGCATGAACCAACTCCATAATTATATTCCAGGAAGCATCAACTTTTCTACCCGCATATTCTGGAACTGATGTATAGATTAAATAAATAAATAAGTAAGGGGTTCAAAATAGGGAACAAAAGTAAACAGTTTTCTCAGTAAAGTAACCACCAAAGTCCTGGTGTTTTCTGTGCTCATTATATTCATTAATGATTTACAGTAATGCCATGACAAGCCCTGCTGATTTTACTAAAATATGCAGAGCAGTATGTCTGAAGGAACTGGAAGGAAGCGCAGAGAAATCTTAGGATCCAAGCTGTCAAGGCAATAAAACACCAGATAAAATTCAATGTAGCTGAATGTGGTGCACACAGGGAAAGTAATGTTAGGTTTCTAAATACAGACTGTGCTACCGAATGGCTTATGGCTCAGCTTTATAACAGAGAGTAAAACAAAAATTAAGAACGTACAGGACAGAGGTAGGGAATGTTTAGGAAATGGAAAACAAACAAAGTTTGAATCTATCTGTTCTTGCATTTTGAATACACACCTAACCTAGTCTCTCACCTCATAGAAGATGGAGTAGAACTGGAAAAGCTACAGGAAAGAATAACATACATGATCAGAAATAATGATGATGAACTACTATTTGATGAATAATTAAAACCTAGGGCTTCACAGGGTACAACAGAAATCGCTTCAGGAGGAGAATCTATAAAATTGCAGGCAACCTTGAGAAAATGAAGAAGGAACAACTATGTACTGATCTCAAATGAAATTACTGTCCAGATGTTTAAAAGAGAAAAAGGTATTTTTTCCCATTTGTTATATTACAGCAGTTTACACAAACAGAAAAGCAATCAGAACTATTAATTCAAAAAATGTGTTTCTAGGACAAGTAAATAGATACCATCAATAGTCTCTAAATTGGATACTGATGGACACTAGGAAAGCATAATAGGCAGTTAGCACTATATGCTGCTTCTCCTCTTCAGGCTTCTGCTACTATTACTGTCAGAGACACGAAACCAGACTGACTTTTTGTTTGAAGTGGTGAAGTTGTCCTTCTATTCTTATATATATAACTCCTCATATAGAGAAATGGAAAACAGCAGAGAAACAGTCAACAAAGATCTGTCAAAGCAAACTCTGTTAAATCTAATTTTATGACAACGTAACAGGTCATATGATGAAAAGTTAGGCTTTTGACACTATCTCATTACATTATCATTAACACACTAGTTCCATATAAAACTGTATTTTAAGTAGAATGAAAAACGGGCTGGAAAACCATATCTAGAGAATCATTCTCAATGATTCACTGTCAAAATGGAATGAGGTATTGAGGAAATGTCAATACAGGACAAAGAAAAATGTGATACCCATTTTGTAGAAAAATGCTTCAATGGCTTGTGGTCCACAACCTGGGCTTCAGCGAACAACATGAAAAGCAAACATCTTCCTAATATGTCTAAATATGAATATAGCGTGTGAAATGCAAAGTAAAATTTTTCCACATCATCCAGCACTTGGAAGATTTGGGCTCTCTACTCATTTCAAGGTATGTCTAAGGAGGGCAATCAACATGGCTACAGGTCTAGAAAATCAACATGGCTACAGGTCTAGAAAATACGATTTGTAATCTAAAATTAAATAATTTTATCTTAAGAAGTAGAGATTTAGGAAAAGAAAGTATATTAGTAACTTTCAAATATTTAAAAAATATTTGGAAAGAGGAGGGGAATATTCCATGCAAGAGGCAACAGAAATAATGGGCTCGACAGCACAGAAGAGTAAGAGAAGTTATTAAGAATAATAAGATTTTAATAAGTGGTCAGAACTCTCTGTGTTCATTAAAGATGCTTTGAAGAGTGTGCAGTCTTTAAAAGTAGGTGATAAATGCATCCAGCAGGACTGTTAATAGGTATTATACGTATGTACACATTGTGGGACAGGGGGATGCAAATGGTCCCTTGAGAATTTTTCCAAGCCTATAAAACTGCATTTCTACATACAAGAAGTCAACGAAACATTTCTCAAAATGTTAGACATACAATGCTACACAGCACTGTTCTGTACAGTATTTGCATAGGAAGTTAAACACTTTGGGAAATGTATGAACTTACAGTGTGCATGATGTGTATGTATCTCATGTTTTGAAATGTTCAGGATTTTTAGTTTTTACATAGAAACCAGTCAGAAATAATGTATGATATTTCTGATCAATGTCTCATAATCCCAGAAGGAATGCAAAGAACCATTAAAAGGCCCAGGCAGAAGAAGTCGATTCAGACATGTGGTAGCTCTAGGCTACAGTAGGAGTGTGACTGTTTAGAGTTTGGTCACAATAATTGCAAGACCATAAACTGTTTCCCAGTGCACCACCATTACAGGCTCTGTATAAAGAATGGAGGTCTTGCCTTTAAACTGTGAACTTCATATCCCTCATCCTCATGGTCTTCCTTTGCAGGTTTGTGCTTATTGATACTAATTGGTATCTAGTCAAGTGCAACACTAACGATAATTCTTTTTTGTTTTACTAGAAACCATTCAAACACTGTCATCCGTGGAGCTTAGAAATGAGACACCTGCTTATTTCTCTAATGAAAAGCATAATTATGACAACAGTACTAGGTTTGTTGCACTGAAATTTGAAGGGACTTCTAATTAAAATCAAACCCAAGCCTGCATTCTGGTAAATCCTGCAGAACCTGCAATTCAGTATCTCAAAGCTGGACTCCCAACTGTAGTTCCTAAAAGACTTACAAATTTGTGGGAATGTTTCACAAATTAGGCTCACAGACCGCAAGTGTTCTACAAAGCAAGCATGAAGATAACAGAACCACTTCTGAAAATTCCATTCTTAATGTCCATGTTCCTCTGTCCACATCTAGTGATTTATTTTATTTTTTTAAATCATTTTCCTGGTGCCTCTTTTTCCCCTCAAGCCCACACTGTAAACTCCTCCTTTATCCTTGTGGTAAACACTAACAAAACAATTTGATAGAAAAAGAGAATACAACTAAGAATCGCAGTGGCCGCCTTTAAACTGCTAGTCTATTTTATGTACTTTATTTTGCTGTTTTGAAATCTGTGTGTGCCAAGCCGACTCTTTGGGAGCTCCTTGCTGTGTTAAAACTAACACAATAATGAACAAGACACTGCTAAATCTATTGTCACGCATCTGCACAATCATAATTCACTCCCACACAACTACAAAGCAATTGGACTCCCTGACCCCATTCAGTCCCACCAGTTGACTTGTCAGCTGCCTATGAAAAAATGTAAGTCTTCAGAGAAAGCAGAAGATAATAAAGCAGTCTCTGGTGAGAAAGCTGGAAGAAATTTTTGTATCAGGATAGAAATTACACTGCAAACATTTCCTTTGTTATGACAATAGAGTAACATCATTACATCACTGACACTATTTGCAAATTATTTCTAATTTCCATGTTCCATGTGCTTCATGTACATATTGAGCAACAGCTAGTGTTCTGTAAAATCTTTGATAAGATAGAGATGACAAAATCCCAGTTGGCAAACTACCTTCCCAGTTCTCTAGTATCAAAGTGGAACAGTTCTGATGAAAGGAGTTCTAGCATGCTGCCTGAAGAATCTCAAAGCTGTCAGGGACACTGCTGCAAACGTCAGCTGGCAAGACGTAGTGCCCACTGACCTCAGCAATCACACACACCTTTCTAAATGATCTTAACTCTTTAAATATCAATCTCTGATTTCCAATACAACAATTACAGTGCTGCAGGGCACATAAAAGGGAGATCTGTAGCCACACTCCCAAACTGAGGCAGACTATCCAGAGTCATGAAGACTGGAATTTTCCAGTTTATGCCAGATCTATCCTTCCTCAAATTCTGTTTCAACAGGAAATGTCAGACAAATCAGTAAGTGGCAACTGCTTAGCTAGTTCACCATTATTTGCTCAAAAATATATTAGGTCCCATGCTCAGAAATAGAAAGATTTTAGTGGACAGTATGCCCCAATTTATGAAACCTTATCTCTTTTTCTTAATTACTGTATAGCGCGTAACACCAGTGATCAGTACCATATCAAAATATACTGTAATCATAAGCCGATACTACAGCAATTCCTTATTTCCATGCTGCTTCTGACAAAGTATACATAGGTCTGAAAGCTAACAAAAAACATTTCTGAAGATCTGTAGCCTGTGGCTGATTAAAACTACAATTTTTTCTACCTGAGTTCTAGTTCAGTGTTTTATCCAGTGAGGCTACAATACTTAATAAAAGCAAAGCTTCTTAATGATCTGTAATTGTTTGAATACCAATCTCTGATTCCCAGCTTAACTATTCCAATGTGTTAGAAAAGATTTCTAGATGCCTTTTCAATTCATACAATAATTTAGGTTAGAAAAGGCCTTTGGAGGTCATCTGGCCCAAATTAAAAGTTTTGTTAAGTTGTTCTATGTCTTATTTTTGGTATCTGTGTTATCTCTGATGTAGCTGTCCTGTAAAAGAGATAAGTGACTTCCATGACTGAGGATCCTTAGAATCCACCTCTATCAACCATCTCTTCCAAAACAGGATCTACTATATACAAACTGAAACCTCAGTGGAAGTCACTGGAGTAGAACTGCCATCAGATTCAGAACCTGGTCCTGATTCCACTATAAATGAATTAGAAGCATTAAGCTTGGAGATCACGGACTTCTGTCAAGAGGGTGGCTAATGGGGCACTGTAAAACATATGCAAGAAGACGGTGACAGCTGATACTGATTTCTCTTCCAACATGTGGATTATGTTACATCCACCCAAGTGCTAAGCTTTCATCTCAAGCGGTTGTGAAGGTGAAGGCTTCTGGGGGTCTCATTCTCTAATTATGCCTGACTTAGAATTCACTTAACTTAGACTAACACAGATAGGAAGTCAAGTTCTGTTAGCTGTTCCACCTTTCACCTTACCACACATCTGGGAAATATTCAGATCAAGATCATAACCTCGCATTTTGGCATTAGCTACCTAAAAAACCATTAAGATATCACCAACAATTTGCCTTTGACTGGGAAAACTAGAAGCATATTTGAGATGTAAACACTGTTGTGGCACTAATATTTCTGGTAGTGATTAAAGCCTGCTACTTGAACTATAATGGAATAAACCAAAACTGACAGTCTTAGACCATGCCCATTTTCATTTTAAACAAGATAAAGAAATCCCAGCGGTATATCATATTCCTAATGAAAGGGAAAGCTGGGAATATTTAGAGATGAGTATTTTCAATGTGGTCTACAAATGGAAAGCAGTATGTGTAAAGTACTGTAACAAATTTGTGGTTACAAAGCAGAATTTGAGATAGGACCCACCTCTTCCTGCTGTAACACTTGAACTTAGGAGAATTGTCTTTAATTGTAATTAGGCTACGCCTATGCATATTCGAGTTAATAAAGTTGACAGCAGCATTTATAAGCCAATTTATTTAATATTCAATCACCAGTTTATAAGAGTATCAACACCATAATTATTGTTTTACTTCCAGAAAAAAAAATCAGACATCAGAAGCAGGTAATATAGGAGTTTAAGTGGAGTAGCAGCTGGGGACATCCAAAGTCCTTTCCCCTTCTGTTTCCAACTCACAATTCAGAATTCAAGTCTAAAGTTGGGCCTCTGTTAGGAAAGATTTGCTGTTACAATCATATTGGCAAACCTTTCTCACTTCTAGGATTATTTCTATGCTGAGGTTTCTGCTACTTTATAAAAAATACCAACAAAGGCTGCCTAACGTAAAATATTCAGAGGCTCAGCTGAGATCAAATTGTAGAAGATGAAGCCAGGGAAAACTCATCAAGAATGAAAGCATCATATTTTAATGAAAAAAGGTTTGATCAGGCTTTGGTACAAACTATCAAAGAAAAAATGAAGTTTATATATACTGATGTGTCTGAACCAAGATTAATACCTGTCTGGGATATCTGAATAGCCAAATATTAGTTACGGTCAAAGTGGATGTTACTCTTCTCTTTGTAGTGTTAACTGCAGGAAATGCAACAGGCTGCGATACATAAACAGTCAGACTAGATGCTATGGATCTTTCCTTACAATTAAGAACTCTACGAATTGCTGCACATTAGCAATTTATTATCTATTTATTTATTTTTTCTCTTTCTTGAAAGTTGTATTTTTAGGTTAGAACTGTAAACAATGAGATTTCCCTCCAGAAACAAGTGTTTCCTACTGTGTCAAATTTTCACATTAATAAGCAGGAAAATAGTAATTCTGTCAAATCATGAATCTGTATATGCTGCTAGAGATGGTGAAATGAGATACTGCATATGTTAACAAAAGCATATGTCTCACATATTTAATTTCTTAAGGCTTTGATGTGTTTCAAATATCAGTAGAGCCTTTTCCTCATCTTCCCCACTGCAGTGCAAGAGGGGGGAAAGGCTGAATTGTTATAAAAAGCTGAATTGTAAGAAAAGCTTACCAGCAGCTTTGAACTGCTGCATATGGTTTTAGCATTTATAAGAAATGCTATAATAGCTGAACTAAATTTTTTGTTAGTTGCTGACCGTTTATCTAACACAGGAAAAATAAATGACGGTGGTGGAAATAACCTATAGGTGCTTGGGGACATAATGATTATACAGCCTGTACACTGGTTATAGGACTTATAGTGAAAATTAAGTTCTATAAACCAAACATAACACATTTACAGAAGAAACAGAAGAAGACAAAAGACCCTAAGCATGTAAAAATTTGGTTCAATATAAAAATAACTACTTTACCTACAACTGAATTTAAATATCATTACTCCTCATAAAAGTGATACAGATAGCTTATGTATGAAGGAACTACTAAATATAGGTAACATTACAGGATAGGCAGAAATAGATAAAAAAATGGAATCACTCCAAATATCATCCCATAAAAGGAGGTGGAGGGTGCAGACAGAACACACATTGCAATATCCGAGAGACAAGGCATTTTCAGTCTCCTTCCCCAAGTGTATATATTTTTCAAGTTAATCAATAAACTGATATATCTAGCCAAAATATGCTTTAATTTTAATATAAAAATTTAATAAGTTTGCTCTTTTGACATAAATAGAAAGTGTCTCTAATTCTGTCATCTTTAATCTTAAGATTCTCCTCTATTCTCTCTCTGTTGCTTTGCCTAAAACCACAGGATAAATCAGTACTGTAAACAAAGCTGGACATCTACAATTACTTCTAGGTAGGCAAGGCTAAAATAGTGAGTACTGACTCAGGCTTAAACTAAAGTAACTTTGGCATTCATTTCCATCAAACAAGCATTGGTTTCAAATACAATTTTTTTAACTTTTAAGACAATAAAGTTTTAAGTAATGTGTATATATGATGAGCAGAAGCAACATGTGTAATTGCATGTATAGGTGCAGGAGGCAGGATTTTGTCTGCTAGAGAGAAATGACACCTGAGTGTGAACTAAAAACAGCTCTTCTGAAATCCTTGGAATTCATTAGTGTTTGTGCCCAGGGAAATAACCAGAACAATTAAAACAAAACTACAGAGGTTTTGCAACAGTTGAGGCAGTATAGAGAATTTTTTAAAGGGGAACATGACTTGCATGCTTGTATCTGCATCTGAGAGAGTAGCCCTGCCTGTGTGACAAACTCCCACACAGGCTAGGAGCCTGCACTAATTTACTTCAGTATTTTCATTTGAATGTGACAACTTTAGAAGTGTTACACTTTAACCTGATAAAACCCAAGAAAATAATACTTTAATGCCTCCACATTTTTCAGATGACCTGTTTCCTATTTTGTACTTGTACTGTATTTAGCAAAACAGGATTAACACCATGAACTTCTAGGAGCTCAGCACACAATATGTTAGCTCTGCAGTGAGTCAGCCCAGCAGCTTTACAGCTGATGGTGCTCAGGCTGGCTAGTTTAAAGCTACTTTGAACAGCTCTGCAATATCGCGGTCTCCAGCATAAACCTCATCATTCCTGTTTGACTCATTCTGATTCTCTGTGCTTAGCCATTCTCCTACAGTATATGCTATCTTTTTGTAAGCCATTGGTCCAGTCGACCAGGGATGTTTCCACTTTTGTTGCTACCTTATCATGACTTCAGATAGTATTTTTTAGACGGCATCTAGTTGTAAAGGCGAAGCTGCCATGAACAGTTTTACATGTCCCTTTACTTAAAAGACACCAGAACAAATGACTTCTAAGTTCAGCAACAAAACCAACCTGACAGAAGACACATCTTTATAAATGCATCTGCAAGTACCTACATTCATCTTGTTCGCAACATTAAACTCCAAGTAGGAAAAGACTTTTTTTCACGTGTATGTTTTTACATATGTACTAAACATAACTCACTGTTTATACGGGTACCTCATTCTGAGTCTGATATGAAAATACAGATCCAACTATATGAATGTTAGCTACTGAAATACTGTTGAACATTTCAAATATAATTTAGAAATGTGCTCATAAACTCTGAAGTACATCTAACTGGATGTGAAATCCCTGGTGGATTTCCCATCAGAAGACAGATTGCTATAAAGCTATCAAATCGTTCCTAGGCTCAAGTCATACTGAACATGTATAAAGCACATTAATTGGTAATAAACACTTCCGATACAGAAAACTGTGTAGGAAAAGAAAAGATATAGTATTCTACGTGCAAGTAAAATGAGAATGACCTCTTGTAAATACTTCACGTAATCCAAGGGCACAGGGTGAATTTGCTTCTCTTAAAATCTGATATATTTCAGTACAGGCATGAGATGCCATTCATCTTCCCTTCTCGTATTTCTACCCACAAGACAGATGTCATTGTTGTCTAATGGACAGATCCCATCTAATCTATTTTCCATATGGAGGTAGGGCAAACAAAAGAAACAACAGCTAGAACTAGAGAAGGATGTCTTTCAGACAGCATTCTAAGCTTTTCCTCAGTTATGGGTATCTTTTCAGCTTATCTGTGTTTAGCCAACTTTTAGCAAAAATCTGTGAAAAACATGATTTATTTCTGGTGACATCATATAACGTATGTTTCTATTAATATATACGTACAGATAATAATATCTACTACTAATAATATAGCTTATGGATATTAAGCTTATAAATGCAGGTGTCTGCACTTCTCTCCGTACCACAGAAATTGTCTGCCATATGTCCCAATGTATGGTTTTTCAGTAAGCAGAAACATCATCAAGTGACAGAAAAGAGAATAAATAATGAAAACTGAAATTGATGGACTGACTTGCAAGTGTGCACTTCAGCACAGGGACGAAGTATGTTCACACAGCATGCCCACAGACTAACCGCAAATACATCACAAACGCATCATCAAAAAATTTCTCTGCACAGGGACACTTCATTAGTAAACAAGAGATTGCAAGGAAACATTTGGCTGGCTTTGCTGAAAATGAATTGTGAAATGTAAATATGAAATGCAGTGTCTGAAAATGGGTGCACAAAATGGCTTAAGTTTATAGTTTTTCTTCCTGTAAGCCATGAGCAGGGCTGGCAAATACAGTGGTCACAGCTGGTTTAGTAGAGATATGTCAGCTGTAGTTAAATCTCAGGGTTGCTCTCTGACTTCTTCACATAAAATACTTTCACTTTACAGCCTGGAAGTCTTGCCAACACTGGAAACGATCTAGTGCTTGAAAAAGACTCAGGTCCCTGAAAACATCATGAACAATAAAAATTAAAGTTCAAGTAATTTTGCAGAATTAGTAGATACTAGAGCACACAAGAACATTTACAGTTCATCATACAACTTCCATGACATTATTTTATCTTGTATATTGTAGTAATATTTAATTTTTGCCAACAGAGTGAGCAAGTAAGATAAATTCACAGTGACATATGACTGCCCTAAATTTGAACAGTGCATTCTCATGCTAAATGTGTTTCCACTAAAATCAGTGTTGAATTTCTTGCAACCCTGCACTTCCCTATCCCTTTAAAATATTATGCCTCATCAGTATCTATTGATTGAACATTTGGTTCTTAGATACACAAACAGATAGTACTTTGATTGTAGTGGGGTATACAAAAGTCTGAATACAACAATGTGTTTTTCACTGGTTTTGGCTGGCATAGAGCTAAATTTTTTTGTAGTAGCTAGTGTGGTGCTGTGTTTTGGATACGTAATGAAAACAGTGTTGATAACACAGGATGTTTTAGTTACTGCTGAGCAGTGCTTATGCAGTGTCAAGGTGTCAAGGCCTTTTCTGCTCCTCACACCTCCCCGACAGTGAGCAGGCTGAGGGGTGCACAAGAAGCTGGGAAGGGAGACTGTAGGACAGCTAGGCCCAACTGACCAAAAGGGTATTCCATGCCATATGATGTCCTGCTCTGCAATAAAACTGGGTTGGACATGGTATTTTGTTGGAGCTGCCATTGCTTGGCGATTGGCTGGGCATCGGTTGTTGGTGAGCAAAAGTTTTTTTTTTTTCTTTTGGTTTATTTTTCCCATCACTGTTTTTTCTTGGTTTTAATTCTTCTCCTTTTTTTGTCTTGTTTACTTTTTCCCCCCTTTTTAAAAAAGGTTATTAAACAGTCTTTATCTAAATCCACGAGTTTTGCCACTTTTACCTTTCTAATTCTCTCCTCTATCCCACTAGGAAGGGGAGGGAGCAAGTGGCTTTGCAGAGTGTAGCTGCCTACTAAGATTTTGAAACAAGGAAGTTTCTTAATTATAGGCAATGCTACAGCACTCCACATTTTCAAACTTTCTACCATGTCTCTCTTTTTTATAACTGGAACAATACAAATCTTTAGCATTAGATTTGTTTCAATTAAAAAAAGATAATTGTTAACATGTCATTTACTTTTAATATGATATTTAGTTATCTGGTTTATTTTTCATTTAATAAATTATTTAATAAGAAAGTTCAGCTGTATGACAACATATTAAGACTGATGCTAAAATCATGATAATCGATTAAATAGTGCACTTGCTAATGAAATTAAGTGTCAAACAAGAGCAAAGGATATGGATGAAATCCTGCATCATCATTTTAGCACAGAAAATACTATCTTTATTATAATTTATTCAACTTATTCATGTCAGGAAATTATCCATTCAAAGTTAATAAGTTATTAGTATTTTGATGGTGAAAGTTTAATTGAGACAGTGAAATTCGTAACAGGAAAGAAATCAACAATTAAAAAGAAAGTGTCATAAGACGAGTTCTACTACTTTTAAAAACCCAAAGAAAACAGTAACCAGAAACAGCCAATTTAGTACACTAGCCGCATACGGTTCTTTCCTTAATAAATTAGTTCATACTAAATGTAAAACATGTTTTGACAAATTACTCTTTATGTTTCCAACATAATGTCATTTAATGTAATTTAACTAACAAAACAATGTTAAATTGTTGGTTTTGAATTTTTAGTTACATGCTAATTTCTTTCCAAATGTGGCTTGACAAAATCCATATGTAAATGATTATCTTGTAAGTTACTAACTTATCGTCCACCATTTTGTAGCAAAACCAAAAAGAAAAATTACAAATGTGAATAATTGCACATACAAATCTGCAGACGCTTTGTGGTTAATGAAGAGGAGTGTTAAACTGTACCAAGCAGTAAGAACCAACAAAATGACCAAACCCAATAAATTCAAAATGATTATTTTTACATTAAATACTCATGATGGATGCTTTAAATCATAGTAGTATAAAGTGGGGTAGCAAAGAGGAGTTAAGTTACTTGTTATGTGAATCAACTGCATCATACAGTCATTTCATAAACTGATACACACCTTAATCCCTGTTTAGATTTTTTTTGAAAGTATATTTCAAAGATCTTCTGCGTTGTATAACTAAAAAAAATATCAGTCCAGCAACTTTTTAAAGGGTTTATTTTTACCCATTTCTTTCTGCATCAATAGTCTCTTTTAGTGTAAGCAGTCATCTTGTCTCTTTCCATATCTGTAGTGTTTCTACTTTTATCTTCCTGCTTAGATAAATTAAGAGAGGAGGCTTACATTCTCTTTCAGCCATTCCTTTGCTTGGTTAAACAAGTATGGTTTTCTCAGACAGCCTAGTAAAATGCTTCTTCACTGCAGAGCTATCCACAGATATCCCATTTTCGTTTCTTTTTTTTTTTTTTACAAGAATCCTGCATTTTGTTTCAGATGAGCTCTTAACAGTGCCAGAACGGAACCACAATCACTCCACCTCTACAAGACCTCTCTAATGCAGAACACTAGAGGCTTGTGTTGGTATTTTTCATTGCTGCATCACATTAGAAATTCTTACTCATTCTGTGATGAAGTTGATGATTGCTGAAATCTTGCTTTCAATAGCTGCTAGTAATATTTATTCTTGTTATTAGTGCACAACATTATGCTTGTTCTTTGAATTATCAAATCCTCCCACCTCTCCACTCATCAATGTCATCAAACATGTCCTTTAAACTACTACTGCTTTATATTTTAGAGATTTCTCAATGTTACACCACCAAATTTTATTTGCTTTGTTTTCCACATTACCACTGAAGGCGTTGAAATTGTATCCGCTCTCCTGAAGTCCAGCCCGACAGATGAGATCTCATTTATTTTCCTTGTCCAGAAAAAACAATCATCAGAGAAAGAGATCAGATTACCTGACACTAGGTCTCTTTTCAAAACCTATGTTAAATTTTATCTCATTTTCTATTTGTTCCCATGCATTTAAAGTCAATGTTGAAGAAGAAAATAATTATATCCTACAATTTTTAGGTGATCTGTTTTTTAGTTGTGTGGATGAGTCAAAAAGAAAAAATTTGAATGGAAAGAGCAGAAGAATCTAAGAGCACTCAAAATCATTATTAGCACTCAGAACTGCTAAAAGCAGTCTACTAGTAGATCTCAACACTACTGACTTTTTTGCCTGATAATAGCCAGTGGCAAGGCATCCTATTTCTTTTTTTGACTCTGCTCAGTAGAATATGTGATGGACTGGTGCGGCCAGCTACCATAGGACAAAAGTCTCAAGATATGACTTTTTTTGCTAAAACCTGCCTTTAAGATATCCTTTGAAAAACAGTCCACAAAGTGGTATTTTTCTGAAAAAACCCTCAAATCTACCTTGTGGGAAAAAAAGTTTATGTAATACACAAGCAGCAGGGCACTGTAAATAATGACAGTCTGACACTGTTTTATCAATAGATGGAAGCGAAATTACAACCTTGCTGTCTTCATACATTGAAAGGGTGAATGCACATACAAGTAGAGGATGAATATGCTAACACAGTAAAACAAGACAAAATGATTCCTCTTGTAAATATGCTGAAGATGAATGTAACATACAGAAGGCTTTTTGCATAGGAGTGAATTGCACCAGATCTTTGATCATGACCATACCTCTACATGGTCTTGCACAAGCCATCTAAAATGCATGCCTTGCTTCTTTACAACGACAAGAGTTCTCCTAAGATTGAAAGTTTGTGCTAGGTGTGTATACACATGCATAAAAAGTATTTCTGTTTAGTTGCAATGGTGCTTGGAGATGTCACGTAGGATTTACCACCCTGTTTCACAAACTTCTATATTCATACTCATTCTTGAAATGACCCTGGTCCCAAGAGCAACAGTTTTCTGGGCTTGTGATATATGAATTCAAAGCAGAGACTGGACAGGATGGTGTAATGTTTTTTACAGACTTTTCCAAAAATGCGAGAAAGGTGAGAAGGAACAGACAAGAAATAGCAACAGCATTTCCAAAAGCTGGATTAAATGGTCAATAAAGACTAATACAGTTAGTGGAAGCCAAACAAAACTCTCTGAAGGTAACAGTTTTCAGAATTCATACTGATAGACTTTGTTCAGTAAATCATAGCTTTGTACTCTTTCCATTTCTTTGTGCAGACAAAAATACTCCAAAGATGAATTCTGGGCTTAATAATTGCTGTGTGAGAAAAACGAGTTGGAAATCATTTGAGGGAAGATTGGTGGGAGATGAGAGAGAGCAATCAGAGTGAGATCATCTCCAGTTGGCAGAGACCTGAATCTCTGAGGGCAGTCGTGTCTAGTAGGGCCTTTGGAGAAAAAACTGTGCTAAGAATAAGATGCTATCAAGAATGAGTTCAAAGTCATGTTGAAATAGCTATCCAGGATCATTTTTCAGGAGGATGCATGCCTGTCTCTAAGGCAAAGGAAGAAAATTGATACTTAGTCATCAATCCCAAGCATACAATAATTTTTATGGACCATTAAAGCCTGGAAACATAGAATGAGAATCTTCTGAGAAACAGCGGTATAACAATCTCTCGGCTTTCAACCTTTTTATTTAAGCTAAACCATATTTTAATTCTTAGCTTTCCTTAAATTAATATTCTGCCAAGACAGCCATGTTAGAAATTCATTTATCTGAAACTGCATTTAAACCTTATATAAAAACTCTCATTTAAAAGTTAAGATAAAGAGTAGCTCTTGAAGAGAATAGGTTTAAAAATAAAACAAAATAAAAGTCAACTGTATTTTTGAAAGATTTTCTTTCTCCTCACCTCACAAAGAAGTACCTGCTCTTTAACACACTTTAACAATGTAGGGACCCATCTCTCCGTATAAAATAATGATTTACACAGGAGAACTGAAATTCTTGTGTTGAAACTAATTTTTGTTATCCTGCAGTTGTGAAACAAAATTGCGAGGCACTATGTTTGAGTAATCTAAGAAAAAAAGGCATCTTTAATTTTACATTCATGAGGGGTCAGATTTAAAGTTCAATGGAGTCAGTGGAAATACTTCCATGAACTTCAGTTTGGACCTTTTAATGGCACATATCTCAGTGAAGTCCATTTCCTCACAACTCAAACTCAGCTCTCAATTGGAATAAATATTACTTTATCACAATCTGAAAATATACACACAACATAGAAGATATCTGTAAAATAAAACATATCAAAATTATGTATTAATGTATGTTGATGATCAGCTATGTTTGTGCCAGATACAGTCAACAGTTATTTTTATCTATCTGCAATGAAGGAAGTTTTCAATTGATTATTTTGTATGCAGTAGAATCTGCATGACACTCTTAACACTCAAGATCATGAAAGGAAGTTCAAATGTTGCTCTAGAAGTCCATTTTTCTTCAGAAATCAGTGGGTTACAGTCCACTGAAATGTAACCAGGCCCTATTCCCAATGAAGTCAATGACAAAACTACTGGTGGTTTGAAATAGACCACCACCAGGTTCCTGCAATTCCAGCTGCTACTTTCTTAAGGCAGTGTAAGGTAATGAACAGATGCATTCCTCTTCAGGAAGACATGGACAGGCTGGAAGGGTGGGCTAGCAGGAGCCTTACGAAATTCAATGCAGAGAGTGTATGGTCTTGCACCTGGGAATACATAACACTGCAGTGCAGCTCAGACTGGGTTCCACCTGGCTGGAGAGCAGTGCTGTGGAGAAGGACCTGGGGGTCTTGGTGGACACCGGGCTCAACATGAGTGAACAATGTGCTGCAGGAGCAAAGAAGGCCCAAAGGATGCTGGGGTGCATCAAAACAGACATCACCAGCAAAGATAAAGAAGTCATTAGCCCACTCTACCCAGCGCTTGTTGGGCTGCACCTGGATTATAGTGTTCAATTTTGTTCCCCACTATACAAAAAAGATGAGGACAGACTGGAGAGGGTCCAGAGAAGGTGTACTAAGATGATCAGAGGACTAGGAAACCTACCACACAAGTAAGACTGAGAGAACAGGGTTTGATCAGCCTTGAGAGGACAAGGCTTAGGGGAGACCTTATTACCATGTACCAGTAAATAAAGGATGTCTACCAAGAGGATGGAGACTCCCTTTTTACCAGAAGGCACATGGAAAATATAAGGGGTAATGGGTATAAGATGTTCCTGAGGAGATTCTGATTGAAAGAAAATTTTTCACCATAAGAACAGCTAAACACTGGAATAATTGCCCCAGGGAAGTGATAAATTCCTCTACACTGGATGCTTTTAAGGCTCAGCTTGACAGGGTGCTCATTTAAACTATGTATCATCTAAAAAGGTTGGACCAGAAGATTTGAGGTCCTTTCCAACCTGTCATTCTATGATAAAATTCACTGAGGATGTGTTACTAACTTTGTCTCTGTCAGAAAACTTAACTTTTCCCAACTTAGTATAGAAAATGAAAGCATTATATTTTTGTTACTCTCTGTCTACTATTGACAGGAGATTGCACCACAGTGTCATGGAAAGATAATTCCGTTTTACACCATAAAGAAAATGGTGTCTTTGGATTTAGGTGAGAGCTGTCTAGTGTTTTCCACCAAAGAATTTCTTGAAATAAACCAAAAAAAAAAATAGTTCTCTTTTAAAATTTATTCTGAGAGTTCTCCTTCTAAAGTAGAGGCATTAACACCCATTAATTGCTGAACTTCCTGTTTCCCTCCTACTCAAAGTTGCCATTTCTAAGTTGTCACAAAATTACTCAAGAAAATTAAGGGGCAAAGGACCTTTCCAGTGCCTTTGAGTGTTCTGTTCCCTTAATCCAGTCTAATTCTTAGAGTTTGCACCAAGAACCAGTCTCTTCTTGTCTCTTTCACCACCCCCCCCAGCAAATATGACTGGGCCACAGCTTACTACAGAGCACACTGCAGTTGTTCTAATCAATTTTATCTTACACTAAGCTTATAACTAGAGAAGAAAAACTTTTGTTCCTCCTAAATCAGGAGTCAATGCTTCATTTTCTAAGGTTAAGAGCCTACAATTATCGCAACAAATCCTGAAAATCCCAGTTTGATGACAGTTTCTAACATGTCCTCTTGTTTCTCTTTTCATTGCTGCTTCCAAAGACACAAATGAAAAGCTTCACTTGTGCTGAGACTGTTTTCTTAAGTGCTCACACAGCACCTCACAGAGGCCCCTGTGGTCCCAGACTCTTAACTTCTCCATACAAAGAAAATTCTACCCACATCAACGAACAACTAGAAACTATGGAACAACAGCCTGACATCTTTTACATGTACTTTCAAAAATATTCCGTACTTCTTTATATGTTATCCTTATTTTATGAGGGTAACATTGCTATAGAGGAGAACCTGTTGCCTATCTTTACGTTTGGAACAACTTACACCATGTAGAGCAATATTCCTTTCAATTACAGCAGCAGAATATCAAATTCTTTAACTGGCTCCTTTATTAGCAAAAAGGAAGCTGCATTTAACAGGTGTTTACACATACACTTCCTCTTAGTTTTAATTCACGACTTTGGTTTTTTAATGGTTGGCATATAGAGAAAACTTACTGACGTGAACCAAAATGAAATTAAAGTTGAATGGAAACTGACTGGTGTACTTTATTAACTGGCCCTATTCACTTGCTCTTTTTTTTTTCCTAAATAGTATCCATTAGAGACAGCCGCGTGGCAACATATGTATGGCAGCATTTAGCACTTCCACTTAGAGTTTACACTCAAGCAACCTTTCATTCTGTTTTGTAAGTGCTAGGCAGCAGCACTTATAACAAAACACAGTGAGATGATGATCATGTAATTTTAAGTACTTAACGGAAAATACTTTGAAGGCAATCTCAAAATTAAAAACAAAAATTCAGACTTGAGAGTGATGATACACATTGGTGTGCCACTTTGAGGTTTCTGCATGGACACCCATACTTTTAACACCTTTTACATTTTATATGAGACCATCATCTAACGCAGTTAAAAACTGGTATTTTATAAAGAATTCTGGTTTGTGGGTGTGAAACCTCCAATGAGCTCTGTGAAATGAAGAAAAAACTCTTAACACACTGATGCCTATAGCCTACTTAAGCCCCATGAGTATGATGGGAGCAGTGGTACTCCATGCACCCTAAAAGAGAAGGGGAGGAGCTGCCTGCTGTCTCAAGCACAATGTTTGCCTTTGGACTAAGCTGCAACAGAAATCCACGGTGCCTCTTGCACACTAGGTCTCAAGTGAGGACAGGATATATGAACCATGCCTTATTCCTTCCCTTTCCCCCCACAATATAACAATATTTCCTCAAAGTAAGGGAATAAGTAAATCTTTGCCAGAAAGATTATCTTCTAACTGAGTTAAGATCTGTATCTACTGGACTGGAATCAAAAGACTTTCTCAGCCCCTTGGAGCACATTAATAACAAAAGACGAGTACACATCTCAGATTCCTTGATTCAGCTCACAAGTTAACAGGGCAAGATGTGTGACACTCAGTCTGGTTCTGGCTAATCTTTATATAATGGAAAATGTTTTTGAACTGGTATTTATCAATTTCAGTGTGACCCCGTTGCTCTCATAATTTTGTACTGTTAATTTCTGAGGAGTGCTGACTTCAGACCTGACAAAGGTGCCAAAAGTTGACTGCTGTCTACCCCCTGCTACATACACAGAGCACTGCACTGCTTTCATCTACAGGAGTCAGCCAAAGGACTCTGCTTTTGTTGGTTCTTTGCTTTTTGCATGGCTGAAGTTTTCAATCCTCAGAGAGTCACCAATTTGCCTCCAGGCCGGAGTCTGTAATGAAAGTCTTGGTGCCAGGATTTTGTGCATTCTATTCTGTCTGTAGTCAGGATGAGGAAACATCCAAAGTAATTATCCAAATTTAAAGAAAAAAAGTAACAAATGGGTATCCAACGAGCTGTAAGATTCAATATAGGCTATTTCCTCATACAGTTAAAATTGGCCTACAAACACTAGGCGTCAGTTTAGCAGTGATTAAGATTTAAAATTCTGCAAAGCAAAAGAGAAATAAATCTGTATTGAGGAAAACTGCTATGGTGAGAAAGCTGCCCTCTACACATTACCACCCACAAAGCCATATGGGGATTCCATGGATAAATATGTGACTGCTAGCAAAAGCTGGGTGGGAAATCATCTTTCCAGCCCAGGAAACATTCCAAGATTTCAAAAGTGTTTCCATTCTGCATCGAGGAGGCTGACCAAGCCACTGGTACCACTGGAATCAGATTGGTGGGTTATTTGCCTCCAAAGTAAAATATCTTATAAAGCAAAACAGATTGTGACAAGGCAGGTTTCAAAATCTACAGAGAAGGGAAAAAAACAGATCATTCTCACTACTAGAGTCTGAGAGCAAAATTAGAATAGGAAAAACCTAACCTGAATTTTTGGATCCTAGCAAAAGTGATGTGCAGGAGAACAGACAATGCTGGAAGAGCTACAGCACACTTCTTTCCCTTTTCAAAAATACATTCTTTAGTATGACAGCATCTGGTCATTGTATAGTTTAAGACTGGGTTGAGAAAATCCTGAACATCACAGGGCAGATTCAAAACACTATACTTAAGCTGGTGGCCTGCGCTCTGCTACCTTCTTTCTTGATGGTCTTGAAACTGGGGCCACAACAAAATGTGATTGTTCCTAACATATGCTCTTGATCAAATCATAAATGCAATTCTATTCCCAGATCAAAGGGATGGTCCATCAGGGTGTTTCTACTTTTCACTAACTCTAACCTAGAGTTTTCATCATGAGTTGACAACTATGTTAGCAGACTGTCCATGAATTATTCTATACCACATTCTACAAATACCCTTAACAGACAAATTCAATTTTGTATTTCTTAGAATCAACTAAAATATTTTCCTACAATAAAGATAACTTTCAGGATTACATGAGAAATAAAAATTTTCCATAAGAGTTTCAGAAGGTTAATAGGTGTCAGAGGCAATACCCCTTGACATCCGTCATAATCCTATGGTTTTTCATTGATACCAGTTAGCCTAATGAAGTCTGGAAGCAGAACAAGAAATAAACTGAGAAGGATGAAAACAATAGTGATGCAAACAGGTGGATTTCCTGCATTTTAAGCAGACATTCATGGCAAAAGCCTGAAATTTGAGACTTCATAGATAAAAGTGATGGCTTCATACACCACACTATTACTCCAGCTAATATTCAAGACTATTACTCATACAGACAGGTAAGCTGATTGTGTTATACTGCTGCATCACAATCAAAAGCACTACAGGACTTTTATTGCTTCCTGTGCTTCCAGAACATTAATTAGCTTATGTCACTATAGCTTAGAAAATGTGAAGTACAAATGCTATTATTCTGTTCAACAGGTTAAACAGCATTACACTTAATTGCACAGCTTTGATAATTCAAATAACAAAAATGTAAAATTCAGGATGAAGAGAGTGTTTTGGGCTGGTGAAGTATGCTTGCTCTGTATTTCTTTGGCACAACTTGTACAGAAACGAAAATTTCTCCAAAGCCTCCTGATCTATAAAAAGGAAGAACAGACTGAAGAACAATTTTCTCTAAGGAGAAAAGATGCTTTGGAATGATGTGTTTGAAGGTGTCTCTACTACATCTACTACATTTCAACTAAATGTTCCTCCTGTATATAAAGGGAAAGAAACCGTCAAAGCACACTGATGAACTTGAGTGTCTGATGTATACAATGTAAATATATTAGTAGCAGTGAAACATTGTCCAGCTGCCTTTTCTAAGCTTTCAATCCAGTTTTGCAGGAAGCAAAATGGTCCTAGGCTGTTACATAAATTTGTTGACACCTGAAAGAAGTGGTGTGCTCAGCTGGACAGACAGGTTTTGCATGGGAATATGTCATATTAGGAGAGTTATAAAGCAGCTGGAGGTTTAATACAGAGTCTGTGATGGATAAAATCCAGGGCTACTGGCTGTGCTACTGCCTGCTCTTAGTCACACCATCTCTATTCAAACAACACATGCAACATATTAACAATGCAGTAATTAGTACACATTCCTGTCTGCTACTTAAAACTTCTCTCCCAGATGCTGCTTTGGTCTGATCTCAATTTTATTACCTTTGATGATTCCCTGCACTTTGTAATACCAGGCTCCAATGCTATTCATTAGACTCAACAGTGGTTAGGCAGACACTAGCTAAAAGCAGGTTTCTAAAAGAAATGCTCTTGCTTTTATTTCATGTGGTTAACTTCTGGAAGTTACTGTAAATCCTTCCTCCAAATCCCTTACAATGTATGTTCATGCATATGTGTATCCAGGCAAAACAACTGCAGTATTGAAAACAAAATGGGGCAGCTAGATCACAAGCCAAATGATTAATTAATTTAAAAAAAGCTATTTTGCAATAAACCACCTTGAATAAGATAACATTTTTTATTTAATCAATTCTTTGTACATGCACACACGATCACATCCCCCTACTCTTTTCAGTCCTTACGGTTTCTCTACGCCCATAACACTACAAGACAACTAATACTGTCCTACAGCTGGGCAGTCAGACCTGTCATCTTACAGAAATACTTCTGTGAAGAAAATGCTCAATAGATGTATGTCAGTGATGGCATTTTTTGTTTACAATTTTAAATAACAATATCTCTCATCTTTTACCTTATTGTTCTGGGACCTATCTCGCCTTTTTTATCTACTTCTAACTATTTTGTTTCAATATATGTGAGCACAATGAAATTATTTGGCACATCTTTCTGGAGAGCAGCTATAAATGCTTGAAAGTGCAAAAAATTACGCGCATTTGGACACTATCAGTGAAAACCCAAATGCTTATCTTCCAGCATCAAAGATTTTAAAGTTCTTTAAAATAAATGCGAAGGGAAAGATGTCATTCTACTAAATACGAGCTGTCAAGGTTTGGCTTGAACCGATCCAAACAAAACACTTTAAAAACATCTTTACCTGACTCTGTGCTTATTGCTACAGCAAAATATGTGAAGTAAAAATGGAAAAATAACCCTAAAATTTGCCTAATTTGCAACAACTGGAAATATTCACATTAAAGCCAGAAATTGTGAAGCTTAGCAGATGTTGACTTTAATGAACATTTTGGTATTGAGTTGTTAAAAGTGTTTATACAAATAATTCAAAAAGGAACAGGGCTGGTATTTTTGTCTATGTGGAAATATTTCTAGAACTGAAACTTTATTTTAACATTTTTATTCAGTGAAACCCAAACTAGAAAGCTAATGCTCAGAAGAAAGAGTAAGGTCAGTCTACACTGTCAGTACAAGCCCTTTACTACTGCTATTGTTGATTTTCAAATGATGTTATTTTAAAACTGGCTTAAATACGTTGTATTTTCAAATTTTGACTTACTTATTTTTTCCTAGAAAAGGATTTAATTTCACCTTCGAAATTCAGAGATACTCCTAGCTACAATTTCAATCCGTCCCTCTCTTTTTCTGACATGTAATTTAGAAGACTGTCATCTCTCATTGCACAATCAACGTGAATTTAAGAATGGTGCAATGGCTTAACTTCTATTACTCATAATAAGCAATTTTTCAACATGGACATTTCACATCATGTTTTGTTTCAGGATATGTCTTATACTACTCTATTTACTGATGGGATGGAAACCACCCCAAACCAACAAGCTACTCAAATTCCTCAGATTGGACAATGACTAATTTAGTGTTACCATCCAGAAAGTGCGTCAAACCAAACAAGGTACAAAGAAAGCTTGTTTGTCACATTCTTAATCAAAAACTACTTATGAAACATCTTGATAATGGAACAATAAATAACAAACATAACTCATAAAAGCTAGAGCGTGCAGATTTTGCCCAGCCGGAAAGACCTGGGCAACTTACAAGGAAACCAAAGCTGATCCTGCAAACTCCTCCATGCAAGTGATATTTAAACCCAAGAAAATTATCCAAGTGACTACAATAGGGTTTTGATATAAAGAATGAGATCCTTTAAATTGTATATGTACTGTAATTTACAAAAATGGAAAAGGGTGCAATCATTTTGAGAACCAAAATGTCATTTGACAGAAGACAGTAAAATGTGCCGATTCCCACGGGCCAGCCTCTACCCCTCTGAACATTTAATTTTCATTTTTTGACTTCCACCATTAGTTAAAATATCTTTTTCCTGGTACATGCTTCTCCTGGGACCAGCAATATCTCACCTGTCCAGAAGGGAAGCTGGCTACACACTCCTGCTTACAGGGAATAAAAGCTCCACTTTAGATGTTCTAACGGAAACTCTTCCCAAGCTGTCTTCTTAGAAAAACCTACCACCACATAACAGTTAATTCCTATTTACAGACATTATTATGTCAACAGCTTAGTCGGTTTGAATTAATATGAAGTAGAATTCATCTCTCCTTCCACCCACTCTCCCTCTCAAACAATATGAAATATAAACTCAATTTAACATCACTCTGCCAAAATGTAATAATTTCATTAACTAGACTACCTAACACTCTTTTATTACACAACATACTAAACTATATAAACATAAATTTTGGCATATGTGTATTTTAATTCAAAACCCGAGTTGGACAGCACAATGCAACATTTGGCAAATCACATTCTTATCTTGGCTTTTGTAGTAATAATGTCTAAACAAAAGTAGACATTTACTGGCAACAGCAAACAGCAGAACTTGTGTCTTTTCCTTTTCACAATTCACAGTATCATGCTGGCATTTGTTATACATTTCTAAGCACATTTTGACAGCTAAAAATGTCCCACATCATATCTCAACGTAATGGCTGTTTTACGTTATATTGTTGTATCTAATCCACTTTAAAAAATGATGATCCAATTATTTTTGGTGCAAAAGAATTCCTTAGAAATTCTGGTAATTAAATATAACAATGTAGAGAATTCCTTGAGTGTCCCATGATTTTTTTTTTTGCTCTGATCTCATATAGGCAAATTCAAGACAGCTCCTATGCAAGCAGCACCCAAGTTACTTCAAGCATATGAGACATATCAAACAGATTTTAAAGATTATTATGCTGCCGCTATGAAGAAGCAGGAATGAGGTGAGACAGAAGTGAACTGCCACGCTTTGAGCTCACTGGCTGACCTTCCAACCCTTACTCAACTTGTTCCTGCACACTCCAAAGCATAAAGCTGCCTCTTCTCGTGAAAAAGAGTTAAATAAATGGTGTTGAAATGTAAGAAAACATCATAAAAAGAGATAGAGGGAAGTATTACTTGCACTTACATTTCTTTATTTTGCATAGGGAATAACCAGTGTCACTGGAGTTCAGTTTGAAATAAAATAATCTAAAAAGAGACACGAACGTCCGAAGGACTGCTTTTGTTTTAAAATCTGATGCTTTCTGTTTTTAACCCAACACCTACAAGGACTCTACTAAAAAGAGGGCAATGATTTATCACTGTGCTTACACTGCAGTCTTGACAACACTTCTACTTAATAATTTTTACTATTTTCCCAATGAAAGTTAGCTGTCAGCTCAAAATACAATTTTTACGGGATAACAGAGAAAAAGGTTTTTTTAAACTAGCAAATTACGATCACAGAACTGCAAAAGTTCTTGACAAGTAAGCATAACATATGCAGATGTTCTACCAAAATTACTTTGAGCTTTTATTTAAAAAAAGAAAAATTGGGTACTATACATAAAAAGAAAGCTTTTGGAACATACTATCCAGGTGTTAATTTTTTGGAGCATGGATAGGAATCTTTTTCCTTGTATATATGAAAGAAATATCACACACAGGATGTTCAGCTGACCTATAAACTTATTTGAATTCATAAATGAATCATGCAAAATGTAAAACCATGTGTGAAGGCTTCAAAATGCAAGCAGATAATGCAGAGGATGAGGAACCGCAGCTCTCCTGCTTTGCTAATGATAGTTTCTTGCAGATTGTTTATGTAGTGTGCTGGAGTGTCAACTGATGTCCATAGTACTGGAAACTTTCAGGCACAATTAACCTCTGTAGCCTCTTAATGCAGTTTCACCTATAATCACAGGTCCATAGCAGAGAAGAGCAAAGAGTTTTTTCAGGCCTGATTGCAACATTTCACAGAGAAGCCAGTGATTAAAGCCAGGCATACAGACAGTAAAAGAAAAGGAAAACAGAGAAAAAAAAATTGTCATGTGGTGCCCATTATCTCCATATATCAGCTGCAACAGTCCACACTTCTGTGACGTTTTGATGCATCAGGGGAGCTTTGGCTGATATATCTTAGAATGGCAGGAACAAGTGAAATTATACCTAAATGTTCAGGAAATACCTTACTGAAAAGACCTCTCACAATATGAAAAAAAAATCTCAACATATTCTTTTCACCCCGCCTCAACACAGAAGCAAGACACCTGTATGGATTCTATCAAATGCAAATACACAGCCACATAAAACTGCTTCTTAAAATGTTTTTTGAAATACAAGTGTATGCTTAGCACAAAAAAGATACAACTTCACGGGCCTGTACAGGGACAAGTGTTGTTTAATATTTTCACAGTAAGACCAAGTGCAAAGTCAGCAAGTTTTCAGATGACACCAAATTAAGTGGTGCGGTTGCCACACTGGAAGAATGGGATGTAACCCAGAGGGACCTGGACAAGCTGGAGAAGTGGGTCTGTGTGAATCTTATGAGGTTCAACCAGGCCAAGTGCAAGGTCCTGCTCCTGGGTTGGGGCAATCTGTGTTTTCAATACAGGCTGGGGGATGATGTGCTTGAGGGCAGTCCTGTGAAGGACTTGGTGGTGCTGGTTGATGAGAAGCTTGACATGAGCCAGCAACGTGTGCTCACAGCCCAGGCGGCCAACTGTGTCCTGGGCTGCATCAAAAGAAACGTGGCTAGCAGATCAAGGGAGACGATTCTTCTTCTTTACTTCTCTCTCATGAGACTCCACCTAGAGTACTGTTTCCAGTTCTGGAATCCTTAACATAAGAAGGATATGGAACTGTTGGAGCGGGTCCAAAGGAGGGCTACGAAGATGGTCACAGGGCTGGAGCTCCTCTGCTATGAGGCCAGGCTGAGACAGTTAGAATTGTTCAGCCTGGAGAAGAGAAGGCTCCAGGGAGACCTTATAGTGACCATCCAGTGCCTGAACGGGGTCTACAAGAAAGTTGGGGAGGGACTTTTAACAAGGGCAAGTAGTGATAGGAGAAGTTGGAATGGCTTTTAATTGGAAGGAGGAAGATTTAGGTTAGAGATTAGGAAAAAATTCTTCACGCTGAGGGTGGTGAGGCACTGGCACAGGTTGCCCAGGAAAGCTGTGGATGCCCCTCCCTGGAAGTGTTCAAGGCCAGGCTGGATGGGGCCTTGGGCAGCCTGGTGTGGTGGGAGGTGTCCCTGCCCATGGGTGATCTTTAAGGCGACTTGCAAACCAAATCATTCTATGAAAAAAGTCCTGGTTCTTCAGTTTGCTCTGTATCCAGAACAAATGGCAGTTGTCTTGCTATGCCTGAAAAAGGTCAGGGGAAGTCAGTGGAGAGCAGAAAACAAGCATATTTCTTCATGTTTATTCTAAACACACAGATAATATGGGGAATGAAACCAAGGAAGGAAAGGTAATGATCTGCCTGATCCCTTCTACATGTGTGGCAAAGATATAATGACCCATGGGTAGGTTTCTGCGTGGAAAGCTACAGTTCCGTGCAGTGTTACACCACTATGGCTATGTGCCTTAATTCTCTTGTATTTGTAATTCAGTAATTCAGTAACTCTTAGAGACTGAAGCTACCTAAGGACTAGCTGGAACCATATTCCTTCAGTCATACAGATGTCAGGGCCTTGAGTCTCAAGTATTAACTTAGACATTTTTACAGATGGTCAAACTGCTTGCCTGGGCCAAGAACTTTGACACAGGCCTGCACAAAACACAACACAGCCATTCTCTGTCTCAAGCACGATCCCAGTGAAGAGCCTGATTATTTTGGCAAAGACCACTACAACTGTCTTCTGAACATTTATTTGCTTACTCTCCGGTTCTTTTCCTATTTTGAAATTAGTAAGCTATAGGTGGGACTTCTACAACCAAACAGTATTTCATTTAAAATATCACTAAATTAATTTCATTTTCACATAAAAATATTGAGCTCCAACCAAATTTTCAACTGAACTTTCTAAAAACGTGGATTTTTTTTTTTCTTTTAAAAGAAAAAGAGAAACATCCTGTTAAGCTTACTATAGGAAAAAAAAAATCAATTTGGATAGTTTTCATGATATAGTTGTCACCAATTCCCCCAATCTGTCATGCTTCATCTAAACTGACACTATTTTGGACTTTGATTTTATAGGAAAGTCTGTTTCAAAACTTCCTATTCACTCTAAGTGGAAAATGCTTTGGCAATTTCAACATCTTTAAGAAAATGGGGAAAATAATTTCTTTCCTCCAAACATCAATACGTTAATATTCTCCTGGATTTCAAAAGTAGTCTTATATGCAAATCAATGAGATTTAAACATTAAGTCATAAATTGTTTCAAGTTACCTTTGTCTACATCACTCTCAACAGAGTACTTCAACCTTTCCAACACTCTGCACTGTAAACCAGGCTCATTTCTATTACTAATTGGGCAGAGGGCAGCCTTCATCAAGTGGCAGCTGAAGTCTGTTTGCAGAGTATGTCTGTTTTGGCAATCTTGCAATTATTCTTTTAGGTCTGGGACATGGTCTGCAGTTCTGGTTTAAGGCCAGGCACCTAAAAGCAGTTCTAGAAAGGTAAGAGAATGAAAGCATTACCTTAGAAGAAAAGGGCATGTCTACACATAACCAAACATAAGACGCACAAGAGACTAAATTAAAGTGCCCCCCCAAAGCTATCAAACTTGGGTTTGGAAAGCAAGACAGCTGTTTCCAGAGTGCCACAGAGGAATTAATATGCTACACCAAGACACATAGGTTATTAGTCTGGTTGGCTGTTGCTTCATGTCCAGAACCATCAGGAAGGTGATGGGCTCTGTCTCAGGACAGTGTTCTCTGTTTAGCAATGAACCCGGTGTATTCAATTTAGCAGAGATTAAAAAAACCAGGACAAAATATAAATGCCTCCTATGTGTACGTTGTGGTGGTGCCCTCTAAAGAAGGAAAGCTGTAGGGCACTGAAGGACACTGCTGTAGGAAAAGAGAAGAGTAGCAGTGATCACAAAGGTATTTTGATTGAAAATAAGAATTATTTGTAACCCTTAGAGGAGTGAGATTGTGGAACGGCCTTCAGTTAAGGAGTATGGTGAGTAAACCTACCTCGCATTAGCTGAACAAATTTATATGACAAGTACTGGTAGTAACAGGGGCTGTATTAGGATTTTCCTTCATCTTACTTTCCTGTGACTTGACACAGTTTTAACCAATTGACACACACTGACCAAGTGTACGAAATGCCTGTGACGAGGTTGTGTATGCAGCAGAGCTCCTCAGTCATTGTTAACCACATAGCCAGGCTGGATGCTTCCTGATCCTGGGACGCAAAGCCTGTCTGATCACTTTGAAGTGATCCACCAAAAGCTGATGTCAAAAGAAGCCAGAGAAGGATAAGCAGAGATTTTTTTTGGTGCCATATGTTCTCTGGCCACATATTACATGACTTTGCAGAAATTTCCCGTTGTAGGCCAAGAGCCACAAACCACTCCCAACCTACCTATTGCTCTCAAACTGCCAAAGACAGGATGTTTGTAGGTGGGAGAAGCCATCTGGAAGTGTTCATCTTGTGCATGAGGGAGCATTCTGGAAGAGCCATAACAATGACATTGATGCCATGCATAGACTGCTGTTCCACAGAAACTGTCTGCTGAAGCTATCCAATAGCTAATTGGTCCCAATATTAGTGTTTTACCTTTGATATTTATGCAGATAAGGAGAATACAAGAGTTTCTAAGGTAGTCATAGGGCACAAAGGATGAGGAACTTATTGCTGAATTTAGAGTGCTTCTGTCTCCACACTGCAGCTTGCAGCACAAAGAATTCTTTTTTAATTTCCTTTTTCCTCTTTATCCCACAACTGACCCTTCCCTTTGGCTAATTTCAGCCTTCTGTAAAGATGACATCTGCAACTTTTTTCTCAGGATTGGTACAATGCATAAAATCAATTGGTATTTTCTCCTGGAGTAGGTTCCAAGGTGGTGTTATTACTTTTATAAAGTGCTGAAATGATACTCTTGATATAAATTGAAATCACAATGTGATTGACTCCTTTAAATTGTCAGTTTCAGAGAACCATGAGGAATGCATAACTGAGATGCCAGGCTATTATTCTTAGGTCACAATTCCATTCTTTCTGTTCAAAGTATAAATGATTTTGGAGATTTGATATCAAATGTCACTCATTTTAACACTCCTTTTACTTTTCTCCTTCTAGAACACCCTGCATCCCTGACACAAAGCATGACTAAATGGAAAAAAAAACCCAAAATACCAGCCAGTCTTTATATGATTTATCCAGATGGAGCATAGCTGCTCTCCAAACACTGCAGTGTTCACTTGTTCTAGATAATACCATGCAAGATGGCTGAAATCTAGAGCTAAGACGTGTGATTTTGCATGGGGGAAACTATAGAATGGTAATATGAGTTGGTGAGGTTTAGTAGCCTCCTGCAGAGGAGTTAGAACAAGTTGCTGGAGAGCTTCTCCTCTACTCTCTCACTTCTGGTAGTGATTCCATGATTGCAATAGTCTCTTCATTGTTTTGATGTCAGGCCTGTTTCTCCTGCCGTTCTGTCGCAACTTCTTTTCTTCCTGGGGAATACCTTTTCTTCAGTCAAATCTCTCTTAAAACACAAACTCACCCATAAACACTTAACGAAATGAGAAGGAAGCAATTAAAATTATGAATTTAGAATCCTCATGCAAAATCTGCTGGTTTTCAGACTGTGGATTTACAAAAGAACAGACTCTCCAGCTGTTATCTATAGTGAATATATTAATAGCACTTAAAACATTTATCTTTCATGATGAAACAAACTCAGCTCCAAACCCTTCCAAAGGATAGCTCATGGATTACTAGTGGCTCTCAGATTTGCTCATTAAGAACAACTTGTTTTCAAACATTGCCAATTTCCTTGACTCCGCTGGCCAACAAGCACTTTTAGCAAGAGAAGACACTTTCCAGTACTTTGGCCTTAGACAGAATTTCCTTTTGTCCGTTTTAAATAATTTCTGTAGACACTTCTTCTATTTACTGTATGTTTAGTTTAAAGTTATCATTTAATTTGTCATAAATGTACACCTATTTTAAGGACATACTCTGCTATACAAAACATACAGTATGGTCTTTCAACTGACATTTCTATTAAGAAATTGAATATCCTTTGTATTGTGAACACAATTCACATTGAAATAAACTTGAATAATGATATAAGAGAGAAAATCTTGATCTTTTAACTCTCTTCTCAGTCTCTGTCTCTGAAGAAGGGGAAATTAACAAAACCATATTTCAAGATTTGGTTAGCTAATGCCAGTAGAGATAGAAAAATCTACCACTGAATAGCAAACCTAAGATCTGCAGCATAATATTTCTAGATTAACACATGAGAATTTTAACTACTTGTTACTTTAATATTTTTGCTGCAATTCAACAAGTTTTCTGCTACTACTTATCAAAAGTAAACATGGAGTTACTGTTCCGACTACAGATGTATCACCACAGTAAAACAGTCTGTTGGCCTAACACAAGGCTCTATAATATTGTCATTTTCTAAAGAGCTCTTATCCAGTTGAAAAGTTCACCTTACCATATCAGTTATTTTTGTTTAGAGATATTTAAACTTTTTGTTCCTAATGGAAGCCAATTAGAAAAATGAGGGCAAGAGGTTAAACATACATCTGGTCTCCCTATTTAACACAGAGGTTTATCTTTTGCATGTTGCTGTTGATAATTTAGAAGTGGAGGTAAAAGGAAAAGAAAAACTTCCTTGTCCTAACAATTGTATATTTTTCTGTTATGAAAATGGCAACCTCAATTTCTCACTTGACATATGAAATAGCTCTGCCATAAAACTCGGTATTTTTCAGCTTTGTGTTTAATTGTTGGAGCCAAGAAAAGGAGGTGAAGAAATAAGACAGATCTTACTTGGGCTGACACTGTTTAAAAAGTAGGCTATGGGAAGCATGGCTCTCATTACATTTAAGTGAATTAGTCTGTTTCATTTTAAAAAAAAGGAGGGGGGAAGGGAAGGAGAGATTAACAGGCCTGCAAGGCCCTGCTGTAAGATTTTGCCACTTCCAGTGGCTTGTGACATATCAGCTTGTGGCTTGTGAGTATCAGCTCTCTTTCAAAATCAGAAAACAAATCTACTATTTGGATAAGGAATGCAAAAAAACCCAAAAAGGCAATAGCAAAAAACTCTGTTGTCATGTTAACAAGGATTCATTAGCAATGTATTTTTTGGAACACAAGAATAAGATTTTTTTAGCTGACTAAACTCTGAAATTATTATTAGATATCTAGAAGTCTCTAACATTTGTTATCCTTTGCTAGGTAAAGCAAATGCCATGTTCCTCCCGAAGACATTAATCTAATGTGTCTAGTACTGCAATAATGACACAGATTTCTACTTATTCTCAAGATGTCAGCTGTTACATCATGAACTTGATAAAGCGAGCTCTCAGAGGTGCTCCAGCAATAGCTGCACAAGGATTACACCTGAAAATGTAAGTGTGCTCTTCAGCTGTGGCCCTTACAGATTCTTCAGAAATTTTATCTTATGTGGTACATTAGTTGCATCATCATGCAATCTCCTCTTGTATTATCGGTACTTCTGCAAGAGTGTCACAGCAGTTTTGCACGTAGAACTTCGACAGCTCAGCACACAAAACACATCTATAAATGAAGAGTTTATGTATTTATGACTGACTATTGTGAAAAGCAGAACGATTCTGATACTATCACGAAAAAATATTTATTTCAAAACCCAACAATTCAAACCCAACTTCAGTCAAACACCAACGTGATATTCCCATCCCCATTATGGACTTAATGAGTAGTGTCTGCTGATCTCAGCTATAACTTCTTGCATTAAGCAAAGGGTAACAGAAAGTAGTCAGATGTTTTTATGTTTTGGTTTTCCTGCTCATCATTACAGATGATTCTTGAGTCTGTATTGCTACGTGAGCACAGGTACTTGTATTCCTCACTCTGTGGCTCATGTTTTAAGGATTTTAAACTGCAATTAAGATTTGGAGGTCCCTGGACAAGACAGCTGACTTCACAGTACCGAAGTATCACAGTATCATAAGGTTGGAAAAGACCTCTGAGATCATCAAGTCCAACCTATGACCCAACACCTACACCTACTCCTACTTGTCAATTACACTATGGCACTAAGTGCATTCCTCCCATTGCACAGTGGCAATTTTTTTTGTAGTGTTATTGACTTTAATAATTCAGACAGCACTAAAGGTCGTCCTGAATTTGAGCACTATGGTTTGCTTTTTTAAATTTCATTTTGGGCAAAAGAGTTACTATAGCTCAGTCTATACTGAAAATCTCCATCAGCCTTTGTTACGCCATGAGTACAACTGTAAACAAAAAGGTTACATCTTGTGGACCTTTATGATCTACTGTGTACATTTATAAAAATCAGTAAAATTAAAAGCGAAAAGCTCCACAGGAAAAAATATAGATATTTTACAATAGTGTTTGTCTCCAAATCCTCATCTTTGCAAAATGTTTCCTGTTTCATAAGCAGAATCAGCTGCAAGCAGAGTCCACAAATGCATGTGTGGCAGAACTGAAGGAATAAAGCAAGCATGGTCAATTTTGAGCAAATCTGGATAATGCTTTGAGGAATTATTTGGTGTGTGGTCTGAGGCAAGAAGCCACAGAGAGGCGGAAGTTAATCTCATGTACTCCCCAGCTGTAGATATGTCTTTTTAAGAGCAGACTGCAGCAAGAGACACAGAAGAAATGACCAAGAGATCAGATTAATACCACATGAGCCAAGTGTCAGCCTCATTATATGGGTTTTCACTGAAGTTGAAAAGACTTTAACTTGCATGGCCGTCATTTCAAACAGAAGTTGTGACATGTAAAATTAACTGTAATAAATTAAATCGAAAGAACAACGTCTGTGACACTAAAAGGGAAATATGAATAATAAAAAAATGGTAGGAAAAGAAATAAAAACAAATAAAATAATTCCAGTAGCTTAATTGCAACATATAGACAGCATTTCAGGGCAATTAAGGCAGTCCAAAAAATATACAGCAGGGACAACTGCAATAAATATTAGGTAAAGATCATGCTCAATTTTCTTTGACTGATAGGCCTGACAGTAGAAAGAGTGAAATCACAACTATGCTTTACCTGCTTAATTACAGAAATTATATCAATCCTTGAGCTGAAACATCCTAATGCAAATTACATTTAGACTTCTCTTGTGACTATACTGGTCATACAACACAACCAGATTCAGAGACCAGCTTGACAGAAGGACAGATCCAATTTGCACCTACGCTCATGCTTTTTGGTTAGGAGCTATTTTGCCATTAACTTTTTGTATTATGCTATGGAAGAAATTTCTTGAGTAATCTTGACAGAGAGCTTGCTAGACAGGCTACAGAATTCTTTTTTTCTGGGAAATCTTAAGTTTTTTCTAGTCAAAAGAGAACAACTAAGTCTGCTAGAGCTAAGAAGGAGCCTACTCTTTCCTGTTCTAAAAGAGGATAAAAACTGCCCTTGCTGTTCGTTATACCCAAACCTTTCTGTAAAAAGACAATGATTATCCTCCAAGCATATTTTTTTTTCCTGGCACTCATCATAGTGTTACTGGTCTGTTTCACAAACAATTTTCATAACACCCTTGCTCATGTAGGAAGTATTTCTATCCTCATTTTATAAGCAGCAATGAGCCGAAGAGAGACTGGAGTCAAATACATTTATAATTTTGGGATACAATGAATAACAAACACATACAGGACCTGATATTTCACAGTACCTAATACCTTATGGCACTCCCTATTTTCAAAGTTTAGTTCCTGCAGACTATCCTTGTGCCAAATGGTTCTGTCTTCTTCCTTTTCCTTTTAAGCAGATTACACCTCTGAATGGCTTGACCATCAGCAGAAGTAGCACAGGAACTCAGACGACTCCCTCAGCTCCCTTTACACCCAAGGTATCTCCTCAGCACACACCAAAAGACATAAGTCTTTAGTTTCCCACAATTGTCTTTATTCCAACCCTTATGTGTTTCAGTCTATTTCTGATAAAAAAAAAAATCCATCATGGTCATTAAGAAACCTTCCAAAATTCAAAAAACCTACACGTTTTTTACAAAGAAAGCTGGTATTGGACCTCTTCTTTTCCAACCAATTTAGTTGCAACCTTGACAGAGTAGCTGTTCTGTGAGGTACACCATCCAGCCAAAACGCATTTCCTCATCCAGCCCTACTGCATTTTACACACTGCATTTACTACTACTACTAATAATAAGTGACCTTAAAATGTTTTTAGCAATGTCAGTGAGTCCAGTCTTGTAGCTCCTTAATGCATAATTATCCTTAGCTTTAAAACAATTGGCAGTCACTATTCTCGACTGGCTTCTGCCATATGAGAAGTACCAAGGAATAACTAAATAATTGATAACTGTTACATAGTCATAATGCCATGGGATGTAGAGAGTGGGTTCTAATTACCACTCCTCCCATTATTCAGGCATGTGAAGCTGTGAGAGAAATTGTTAATTTCTCTACACTGTACTTTGAACAGAGAGTTCTGTTAGTATTGCACTTCGCCCCTCCCTGTCCTGCAATATCTCCCACCGTATGCTGGCAACAGGGAACATCATTATGGCTAGAATTGCCAGTATGCATGATCTCAGCACCTCTGTCTGTCTTCCTTGGCATAGAACTAGGGCCGCCCACAAAGCAAAACCCAAGGGAAGCAGCAGAACAGCTTGAATTGAAACTAGTTCAGCACCTCAGAAAGGGCACATTTTGCACCTTCCAGTGCTACCCTGCGTAAAATTACTTTTAGCTGCTTAAATGGTTTAAGCTCTGCATTGTCGTAAGAAATGAGTCATAGCTTGTATGTACTGATGGGTGTTTGAAGCAGAGGTGATGCTGGTCTATGAATAAGAGATAACAGATGTGACAATAAACGTTACAGTTCATAATCTGTGTAACTCGCACAAAATGTGCCTTCACTCAGCATCTTCCCCTGTAAGACACTGAAACAATCACAGTTTCCTTCCATTCCAGTTTATACACAGTGATGCCTTAGTCCAGCCCTTTGGCCAAACTACCTACTGCTGACCTAGCTCTCTGGTAAGGATAGCACCAAAACCACACATATATCTCTTCCGGGAGGTTGTCGTTTCAGCACCTGAAGAGATTCCAGAGTAATCAAGCCCAGATCTATCAGGCGTACTACTCTGAAGCAGAGTAATAAAAAGTGGCCACAGCTCAGCCCACACGTCTGGAAGCAGAAGCCCACTGCTTTTTTTCATGTTATCATTAAGTTTACATTTACAGATCCTCAGCAAGCACACAATTTCTGTATTGCAGTCATTAAGAGTAGTTTTTGACAAAGTAAAGCATCTTGTCATCAGAACATAGGCCACGTGCACTGCTCTGCCTGCCCCTGAGACCAGGGAAAAGTCAACTAAGGTTACAGTTCAGGGGAAGGTTTTCATCAGCTTCTGTGCCTCCAAGGGACAGGTGCCACAGGTACTAAGATAGTTCATGTGGATGAGAGAGGTACTTACAGGCTGACATCATTTACACTTTTAAAGTTTACCTCCAGCAAAACCATAGGAGAAAAAATAAGTATCTGGGAAACACAGAGATCAAACTTTATTCTTTTGAAGTAAAAAGACTGTTTCAGTGATTATTAGGAGCTTTAGCATCTTCTAAAATGTCATAAATGTCATAAAAACTGCAGTCTTATAAAACCCACTTAATATTAAATATTAGCGTCCCATATCCTATTCTAGAGCACATATTCCGTTATTCACTGTAGTTAAAGTTACTGATTATATGAACTTGTAACTACGTAACTACTACAGATTTTAAAGATAAACTTACAAAATATGACGTACTCGATAACACTAAAGATATCATCCATAAAAATACACCATGCTTGCTTCAAAACATTAAAACATTTAGAAGTTTAGGATATCTTGATGTCCTTCAGTTGTATGTTTTTCATAGCAAATATAGTGCATAGTACTAGAATAATAAAAAATTGAAGAAAACCCAAACACACCCACCCCCAACTTTTTTCTCTTTTTTAACAGAAGTTGCTTGTGGTTTCTTTCAATATCTTACTAGTTCAAAGGACAAGTTTATTCATCTGTCTGTTTGCAAAATTGTGGGCACAATGACTTTGCCATCACAAATAAAGCAGGTTATTAATCATCCTGAAGAAGGTAATATGAAGAATAGAATCGCAGAGCATCTACCAGAACAGGGTCAGAGAAGACACAATGACATTGGGAACGGGAAGAGTTTATATCCTGATTACACACTTTATGACAAATTCAACAGGCACTTTAATGGCTTCATAGGCTCAGGCTGTGAACAAACATATGATGCACTGAGATGAGACAGAACAATTCAACATTACTGATGGTTCACAGCTGCCCAAAAGGCTAAGACGCAGCCCCGCTTCTCTCCCACTCATCACACATGTTGCCCCTATTTCTTTCTTGTCTGCCTTTCTAGGATTGCTCTGGCACTTGTCACACTTCCCATTCCCTTCCTTTAATACAGGCACAATATCATTGATTTATACTTAGCCTCCACTTAGCACCATGCCTTAATTCCAATTAAACAACATCCTGAATGCTTCCACAATGCTTCAGCATTCCCTTTCCAACTCTCAAACACACTGACTCCAGTTACACAGATGTGCACCAGGAACATGAAAGAAAACTTTTATTTCCTTTATTTGAACCTCTTAATATCAGCAGTAGAAGAAGAAAGGCCAACTAAACTTCTCAGGCCTCCCATTTCCACTGCTGCTCCCCATGTAAGAAGAAGAGTCTAAAACTGCAAAAAACCAGTTAAGTTTATTGCCCTTCACATGTGTTTTCCACCATGAAAGGAGCAGACATCATATTGCTTTACTAAATCAAGGTTTATGAAATATCTGGTCTTCGTTTTTATATAAAATTAATAAGCATTCATGTTTCTAGTATCTGTAGCCTTTTCCTCTCTTGCACAACACCAGAAATTATGGAAGAGGGGAGGGGGAAAAGGAATGAAATTTTTCGTGTAGTTTCAACATTTCCTTTTTCTTGAAAGTCAGCTTCGATGTGTGTGAAAATTCCTCTTTAACTGTAGAAGATATACACTACTGACAGATTATTTAGAGGTAAATCTGAAAGGGGACAGGCTAATAATTCTTTAGTCTAACTATAAAATAGAGGAATGCTTTACAGCTGACACTGTGAGTATATCAACCCAGTAATTGGATGCACGTGTTAGTAGCAGTAAAAAGGCACTGTCCAGTTGTCCACCTTACATGGGAATCTACTTTGAGTGTATTCTTTGATTTACTGTTGCAATTAGAACTGAATGTTCAAAGAAAGAACACCAAGTGACCTAATTTAAAAGCAGAGAGTGCCTTAAAAGCCATTATTTAGCGTGTGACCTGGCTTACTTGTAATCATTTATTTCCTCTGCAACTTCCATTTGTTGCACTGTATTCATGAAGTAGCATATTTAGTTTTAATAACTCAGCTAATGAATTCAGTTTTAATATCCATTCAGTGATTAAAGATTAAGCCACTTCCTCCTTCCTCCTACCCTTGAAGATTTCAATTTTCTTCACAAACACAGTTTTCCTAGTCTGACTTTTCAAAACTTCATATCAGTTTCCTTTTTCAATTTTTTGTAACTAACAGTGATGTTTTACAACAAACTGACATGAGAAACAGAAGCAATTAATACAGCTAGAGAAAGATCCGTCTAGTTACTAGAATTAATGGTTGCAAGTACTACTGACTACTTTTCTGTGTTCAAGCATCTAAGCAATGAAATGCTGCAAGATATATTTTAACCAAAATAAGTTGTTAAAGTGAGAGAAGGAGAATTTGTTTGCTAAATACATAGTCAGACCAGTGGTACTAGTATACCTACTGACTTAGAAACATATGTATGCTATTGTTAACTAAACATATCCTCCATTCTGATCTGATTATTTGTTTTTCATAGCCCATGGCAAGTAAAGGTTCCTTCCATGCAGTCTCATTAAGCTGACACTGGTTGTTAAGGTCGACAAACATTCAAACTATTTGTGCTGTTCAAAGCGGCAGAGGTCATTAGATGATAAAACTCAGAATATTAGGATAAGGTAGTTCAGTGTCTTACGGCAACTGCAAGTAATGGTATCAAGTCTTCAAAAGGTGCAAACTGAAATTTTAACCTTGTGATATTTTGGGGAAGAAGGGATTGTGAAAGCTCGATTCTGAAAGCTCTTCAGAAATTAGAAAATAAACAATGAGAAACTGGTCATGAAGGGAGCATTATAACAAATCCCAATAATTTCTTTGCTTTGCTGACACTACTTCTATCATCCCAAATATTAGGCTTAAGAATAGGAATACAACCTTGTTTACAAAGATTTTTTTTCCTACTTGGAGCCTTTCTCGTGCAATTATTTAACTTGTTTAGAGGAAAAGCCAGGAATCTACCCTGATGGGAGGTGTTACCCCACGTTCATACAGGTATTTGCTACTTTTTAACTTAAGACACACAGGTTAGCAAGATTCGCTTAGGGAAGGGTTCTTCCTTTTCCAAAATGAAAGGCTCTGTGGAATAAACAAAAACTCTACTGCAGGATCTGATTTGACTCCCATTTGAAGTGAAAAGGCCCCTATTCACATACATAGCTCAAAGACATCTGAAAGTCATCTTAAAAAGCCTTATTTCAAAACAGAGGACCTTATCCTATGAGTGAATGCATCCAAGATGTTTCAGAAGTGTAAGCACATTCTACAGCACTCACTCAGCTAACGCCATCTTCAAGCGAAGCTTTGACTGAGCCACCACCTGAGAACCCTGCATGCCCCTGGTTTTCTGCCTTCTGAGGTTTTAATAATAGAATTCCAGCTGTCCCTAACTACTTTTTTTCTTTTTTGTGTGTGTTAAGTGGCTTTAAAGCAGACTTATGAAGACAAAAAGACTTCTTACACTGTATACTTTTAACAGATTTATGGATATGACAGGGCTACAGTATCAGCACGGAGGGTCCACAAGGCAGGAATGCAGTAAGGGTAACAGGAGGGTGTCATGTAGATGTTAAATAGTACAATTCTTTCCACATTCATAAATCCTAAGTGCCTAAGGTTGTATACTGCTGGTTATAAATTATGTAACTGAGTTCTGAAGAGGATAAAAAAAAGACTTAAAGTGAGAAATAATCTCCATAAGAATGTACACATTTCATATTAAAGAAACTAAGTTTCAAGTAACTTCACCAAAACAGTATTATTTCCATGTTAAGTCTTTTGGATTGTTAAAAAAATAAACCAGGTATTTTATCAAATATTCTAAACTAGTTTGAGCTTCATAGCTGAGTTTAATGCAACGATCAGGCTTTATGATTTCATTACACCTGGGGTATAGTAAAGAAACTGGGGTATCAAACTAAGTATACTTAATCAAAACACATTTAATGCTATTTTTATGTACGTAACCCAATGTATAGCATAAACCTGTATTTATGTGTTATGTATATAGGTATACACTTAAAATCCTTAGTAGTAATGATCAGCATTTCTAGTAATTGGAATGGTTGTTCACAATCTTTTGGGCTACATAACTTTCTTGCTATTAGTCACCATGTTGCTAATCTGATCCCACATTAAATAAAGCAAACCCGACCGAGAGACTTCAGCAGAACCTAAAGCTGTGAATAAAAGATAATTGCACGCTCAAGGGAAAAGCCTTGAATAGGTTAGTGTGTGATAAGTAGCTAATTATTTCATGCTAGCTCCCTCAACAAACGCTCTTTCTCTGCAATTGGAGTGCCTTTGTGCTGCCTGGATTCGTTCATTTTGGGTGCTTGGAGGCCAATTAACAGCTTCTCAGCTGGTCTAAGTCTTTTATCTTTGCTTGAGTAAATTAGCTCATATAGCTGAGGATCCAGCCCCTTATTGTCCACCTACTCCGAGCAGAGATGACACCAGGCAGTGGCTGTGCCGCCATCTACCGTAGGTTTTGCATAGTACTGCTTGTTCCAAAGCCCACAGGAATCGCTCCAGCTAATATCCAGGCTTAATGACACAGGCTCCACTCCCTAAACACGTACCTAAATAATGGTCTAATCCTGCAATCCTTGCTCAGGCTGAACTCCCTCAACAGGCTGCAGGTTAGCTGCTGCCAATTAAGCACTGCATATTGTGTTACTGTCCTTCAGTTACAAAGATCTGTCCTATAAATTCGAATCTGTGTGCTTCACAGCCTTAAAGAGCAACGAAAATAGTGTAACCCTTGAAAATATGTTCCAAGTTTTCCTGAACCAGGTTATTACATATCATGTGGCGCAATGCATGACATCCACTAAAACCAAAGAACTTTTCAGCCAAGAAAGCGTCTATCTGCACTTATGCAGTTCTCTCTCCATTTTTATAAACAGCTTAAGCTCCTCCTGGCCAGCTCACATCTCAAGTTATAATGAAAGCTTTTGCAGTTTCTCTTTGGAGGCTTTTTGGTTTTGCTTTTCCCCCAACAAGCACTTAAGTCAACAGAACACAGTACAGCTTCTCCCTATTCATGCACGCAAATGGCTCTATCCAGTACAGGGGCAAGGGACTTCACAGCTGTGGTGTTTCAGGACAAGGTAGTAGCTGCATCTTGAGGACAAACTTCCACATGTAAGTAACAATAAAACAAAATCTAAAAAATTGTACTTCTCTGTAGTGACAGACACCCTCTAACTATGGCAAATACTGCAAGTCCCCCATGCCTCCTGACAGAGCAGTTCGAATCCACCTCTGCTCCCATTACCCTATAGGTAGAGAAAAGCTGATGAAATAGTTTCAAGCAATCACATTGGAAAACATCTGCCAGAGTAAACTTTAATTTAGCGCACTCTACACTGTATTATAGAACAAATCTATGAATGCTGCTTGAGCTGTTCAAAGCCTGGAGACTAAATTCTGTCTTCTGAATGTTTATTCTGACTTTCTCCAACTGTTCTTCTTACTTGACAGTGCTTAATTGGCAGCCAGCCATGAAAGCTGTTGTCTAATTACACAATATAACATGATCTTACAGCCCTACAGATAAGGCTTTACTGCAGCATAAGTGGATTTTAAATATTAGAAAAGAAAATCAGACCCCAAATTAGAGTCTTTCAATGTCTTGTGTGTCAAAATTCACTATTATTTGTTTAGGAAAGCATGGTTTTAAGAGAGAAACTCAGAATAAATAGCCTTTAATATTAAACAGGCTACAATTCAGTGGGCTGGCTGGCTAACCCTTCATGCATGGCAGAAATCTATTCAAATGTAGTTACGTATTTTAGACTATCTTAAAGGTACCATATATTTTCATGGAATCAGGCCAGCTGGGAACTACAGCAGCATTATGGTTGCACAGCTACACATGAGGTTATGAAAAGCACATATTTTGTGAATCACTTGCAATATTTTGCTGCACAGACACCCTTGAAATACAGGCACAGTAAAAATATTCCTAAATGGTCTCAGACTACGCACCTTTACAGAAAACACAATTTCACACTACAAATTGTAATGACTGTTCAAGAAGAACATACAACTGACTTATCTTCCGCTAGTACAATTGTAATTGTTTTGTATTTAAAAATTTTGTACCAGGTCTGACTTTGTGATTCAAGTGTAGTTAGCAAGTTTTAAGATGATAGGAATCCTTTCTTGACTGCACATAAACTTAAGGGACAGGATACAAATATGTATAATAAACACATTGTTTTGCTTTTATATGAAACAAATTACACTTTCCTGTCTTTCAACAGATATTCTGCAGATATGACAATAACTAAAAATGACAACTGCCTTTCTGATGCAATGACCGGAAAACGAGGAAACTCTACCTATAGTTGCAGGAGGTTCTTGCATGTAGACAGAAAGACTAGAAAGATGTGTATGTGTATTTCAATGTATTCTACCTCTTCTTGGCAAGATCTTGCAGAAGCTCATGTGTGTGTGCAACTTTACTCACTCTGGCTAAGTGGGACTGCTGAGATGAGCAGTTACTTCTCTGAGTACGCTGTTGTTACACTGGGCCTTTTCGGCATCAATGTTCCATACAGAATGGCTGGTGTTCTCTCTCACGAGATAACGTACAAAGCTTTGAGAGTCCCATTCTAGAGGAATGTTGCTGTCCTCCACAAACAGAAGCAACTTAACAAATACAGCATTATCACCTGATTCCACACATATTAAAAGTGAAGCCTTCATCATAGCTCTTGGTTTCAAGAATTTGCCTTTTTATGAAATGCAAAAAGGGAGGTGATGAGAGTCAGCTGCTTTGACATCTACAGCTTTTATAAACATTAAGTGAATGACAAAGTATGAAGCTGCAAGGTGGAGCAAGTGAAGTAGTGACATATGATACAGCAGCCCTCTCCTCCCTGTTTTTCAGCTTATGTTATGGGTATTTAACAGAAATACCGCTGAATTAACAGTAATGTCTATCATGCAGCATGGCAACCTGCTGAACTACTTCACACTTCACACGTTAGCTAGCAGGGGATCTACTTAAGTCACTCTAAGTTGTTTTAATTTAATGGGGGATTTATCCCGAGATTTATCTGGATTTAGGTAAAACAACCCAAGAATCAAAACGTGGTTCTCCACCGGTGAAATAAGTCAGAGTTTCCTCCAGCAATAGCATAACAGAGCTCACTTTCTCAGCACGCTGCGGAGTGGTACACAGTCACTTAAGAGTTACAATGCAATATACTGTGATTTACTACAGTTACTTCCATTTGAGATTGCACAGGCAGGAAACCGAATAAAGGTTACATTTCTAGCAGTGACAGCTGAAAATACATTACCAGAAGCACGCCGTTACTAAAAGCCTAATTAGACCTACAGAAAAGCTGGAAACTACAGCCATGGAAACAGGCGCACGACTTTTACTTTGAAATAATTTCTTTTTTAACAAAATGACAATGAAACGCGTGTGAGGTCCGTGGGAGCCCAGCCCCAGATGTTCGCAATGGAGCGCGCAGCGGCTGCAGCCTGGGACGCAGCACCAGCCCCACCGCTCCCCGGGCATCCCCGGGCACTCCGGGGCGGGCAGCCGGCCCCGGCAAAGCCCCAGCGCCGGCACCCGGGAGCTCCTGTGCGGCACCGGGAAAGGGTCTGCGTGTGCACTGGGAAGCCGCTGCATTGTTTCAATATAGCGTTCTCATCAAGGCACTTTAATGACAGGGGATAATGGTTTTCAGATTCGGGAGACAATGTGTGTGTGTCCCCCTCCCCGCCTCGCGCCACATCCTTACAAATCTTTCTAAATTTGCTCTTCTGCCAGGCAAAGAAACAAACTGCGCTCGGCGAAGCCATTTGCAAAGCAAATGTAACGGGGGAGATTTGCGTCCCGGAGGAGCCCACCCCACCTCTGCCCCGCGCCCCCTCCCCGCCGAGGCAGCACCTTCCCTTCCTCATCCCCATCTTCACCCCCTTTGCTGCGCAGCCCGAGGGCGCCGGGGCCGCCGGGCGGCAGCCGCTGCTCGGCACCAGGGTACTTACTGAAAGGGCAGTTCTCCTTCTTGGTGCCGCTGACCTTGCCGTTCTTCTCGATCTTGAGAAAGTACTTGTTGTAAGAGTAGAGCTTCCTCTTACGCACATCTCCTTGGAGGTGATTGTAGCTCCGCACGTGTCTCCCCGCACTGGAAGGAGAGGAGAAGGACGAGGGGAAGGAGGAGGATGATGAAGAAGAAGAGTTGGTGGCCTCCGGGGACAGCTCGTCCTGGCCGAGGTCATGGCAGGTGACAGGCACAGAAGACACCAAGAAGAGCAGCAGCAAGCAGCAACGAGGCAGGTGGGAAGAGGCTGAGGCACCATTTGTCAGTATCCATTTGCACATTGTACTGAAACTCTGGGCGCTGGAAAATGTCTTATCAAATGAAACATACTGGAAGGGTAAAACCTGGTAAAAGGCAAGTGGAGAGCCGGTGGTTGTTGCTTCTGGTTAGATCCCTCTGAGCTCTGATCTGGCCTGAAGTAAGTGCACCAACATCCATAACTCAGGGGACAAATCGCCTCAGAAGTTGCTGCCTTTTAATCCTTCGAGTCCTCCCTCAGAAAAAAAGAGCTGTTGGGTTTTTTTGGGGGGTTGCTGTGGTTAATCCTCTTTCCTTTTTCTCTTCCCCACCCCACCCCCCCCATACACACACACTCCCCAACCTGGTTTCAGACTTCCCAGTAGTTATTTTGTTCTCTTCCTCACTCCTTTCTTCACCATCTTAGATGCAGAAAGGTCTGAAAAATAGATGACAGCAAAGTGAACAACAACAGCAACAACAAGAAATAATAACCAGTGGAAAGGGGTGCTGGAAGGGATTTTTCACACATACCCCTTTACACACGCACTCACACTTTGTGGCTTTGCACCTTCTTCTGATCCCCACCCCCTTGCCTTTTTGCAAGTCCCAAACCAGTTGCACAACTCGTTTTTTCTCACTGACAACCCCAGAGGAGGCAGTTTCTTTGTTTTGCTTTGAATTCTCCAGAACAGTATTAAAAAAAAAAAAAAAAAAAATCCAGAGAGAGAAAGAGCGAGAGAGAGAGAGAGGGGGAAAAAAATTCCCAGCTTGTTTTACCCCCTTCTTTTCCTTTCCCTCCCCCTCTGGTTGTAAACAGATTGGAAGCTGTAGCCTAAATGTCAGCGATTACAAGTCAGAGGTGGGATGTGCCTCTGGTGGTCAACCCTTATTTGCAGGGGGTCAAGCAGCGGTGGGACATCTGAAACCCTTTCGCAGCTGGAGGGAGCGGTGCCTGCTGCGGAGGGAGCCCCGGGAGCTGCCCTCGCTTCCTCCCGGGCTGCTGCAGCGGCAGCCGCCGTCGCCGCCCTCGGCTCGCTGCTAATTGCTCCTACAGCGTTCCTCTCCTCGGAGCGCCGGCCACCAGCATGGCTTGGAGACTCATGCTTTACTGATTTCCCAGTCTTCCAGGCTGAACCAATCCCCTCTAGGGAGGCTGCCCTCCCCCTTCACCCCCCGAAAAGAAACTTGTTTTCTAGCGAAGGATTTTATTCTATGTTTTTGGCAGTGAAGTGCTTGAGAAAGCCACCTGGAGCTTGTTGCCTGCTAGGTCTCCCCCTCCCCCCTCCTGCTGGAGGAGGGGTTGGGTAGAGAGGTTGGAAAGAAGTATATACTACAGGCAGACCCTGGAAAAGCAGATTATATACTGGTCAGAGAGAATAAAAAGGGTAGAGACATAATTAGCTCCTTTTCCTTCTTCTTTGCCAGCTTACATGGAGGTCTTTCTCCCTCCTTTAATGAATCACTGATTTCTCGCTTCCGTTGCTGAAATAAAAAGTTCGCACTTTAGCCTGCTCTTCCTTTTAAGCCTCACAAGATTTATTGTGTCTCTTTCCCCACCCTCACCCTCCTTGTCTCAAAAGAAATCAGGACCCTAAATGACCATTTTCTAATTGCTAACATGAGTCATTTACTGAACCACGCATCTGACTTCAAAGCAAAAGAGACTTTATTGGGATTGCAAAGGTTTCCCCATAAAATCTGTCCGAATATTTTGATGTCTTTTTTTTTTTTTAAAAAAAAAAACAAACCCCAAACAACTAATGCAGTTTCCTTTGCCAGAAAGAAACAAATTTTTTTTTCCATTCTCAAGGCTATTTTATAGCGATTTTTCAAGCTGTTATTTTCCTGGAGGGACATATGTTCTTGGTTTTTCCTTTGAATCCATCTCTCCTTGATGGATTTGTCATTTCACTTTCTGAATGTTACGACAGATTCATATTTCTAGCCTGTCACTGAATTGTTGACTTTCCCATTAATTAACAGGCATCTTCCATATGACGTACTGTCTTTTAATGCCAGAATATGGGATCAGGCACTGACAGGATATAGGCAGCATGCAAGACATTGAATTTTAGTTCAGTATTTAGTATTGTAAAATAACTGGCTTGGTATGCAAGTAGGTGGAACATTTACTAAGAGAATGGAGTAGTGGGGAAGTGAAATGGTACAGAAACGCAGTGAGCAGCTCAATAGGTAAACCCAGAACTTTTTTCAAATAGAGGCAGTTTAATAATGCAATAGAATAATGTAATAGAAATAGAAATAATGTAATAATGTAATAGAAAACTACCCATGCAATTGCATCTAACATTTGGAGTAAATCTTAATTTAAACAACAGAAAACGCAGAAAAGAACAAATAGTTCTAAAATTAGACTGATTCATTAGATTAGGATGTTAAATATATTGTTAACTTCACAGCAGAATTTAGAAATTATTTTCTCCAATTATGGTGTTTATCCTGGAGAGAGTCAGCTCCTAAATTTATGTGTTCAGCTTCTGGGGGTGACATTTAAACAGCCTTAAAAATGAAACCATTTAATAATAGAATCAATATGTTTTATGATGTTGTTTATGGTACTTCAGACTATTTATTCTGCTTGTATATGCACTGAGTGCAAAGCATTTCAGATTTTCTTTTTTTGGTGAATCTGATTTAGGTTTTCCTTTTGTGGTGACTAATTAAAAATGGGGAAAAAATGAAAAGCAAAAGCTTACTCTTTGGTGAATGCTTGACAACTTACATGTCTACAAAGCTGATGTCAATGTTTGCTGCTCTCTAGGTCATGAACAGTACAACACAGTACTTCAAAAATTTAAGTTTTTTGAAGTTTGAATCAAAATACTTATTATAAAGTCTTAAAATTATGCATTTGAAGGAACATTTCATTTTTTTCTTTTGCTGACAAATGCAGGAAAATACAATGCATAGTCCATTTTTGGATCCCTGGTGGAAGGAGAAAACAGTAGTTCGAGGGTGAAACAGACATATTTAACATCTACTAATTAAAAAAAAGGTATTTTCTTGAATTTACTCAAGAATAGTTCTGCTTAGAGCTGTTTCCAGCTTGTGATTGGTTGTATGTTGGCTGTAAGATCTTGTTGTTAAAAACAAACAACACATATCTGGAATTTCATATTAAATCTGCTTCTGGCAGGTGCAATATTCACTGCAGTACTTAGAACTATTACAATGCATAGAGTCCTTTTCTATCCTGTGTGATGACAGGGAGGGCATTTACAAAACGGAGTCCAAATGAAAAGCTGACATAGCTTTTTAGATTATATCTCATTCTTTTTTTCTGCTTTCTGTATAGCCTTTCTTTTATAGCACAGTTGAATCCCTAAATACTCCACTACTTTGTATTGTCAGGTCACCTCTTAGGTTAGCCTGAGAAAGCCTGAGAAAAGTTCCACAGGAAAGATGCACTATTTAACGGAATTCAATCTGTCCCAATAGATTTGAATCACTAACATAAACGTATGAATGTAGATTATATCTCTGTAATGAGGCCTGAATCATTCTCAGTTACTTCAAAGGACTGAAATTCAACCTTCCTTTTTAGCAGCAACAATCAGACCTTAATGGGTTCCTTTATTAATTGTTCCATTGCTAATGCTTGAAAAGCAGCTACCTTCAGTACAGATCTTAGACTAGAAATGGTACCTGCTGCTTCGAAAACAGTGTTTCTATTTTGCCTTTTAGCACTCTAAGATTTTCTGACAAGTTTCCTGTGCTGCAGTTGTATAAATGCTGAATTACATTGACCTGATCCATCCAGAATGAAATAAAGAAAATGCTTTCTAAAAATGTGCAAAAATTAGAAAATATATTTTAAGAATTTTATTTTCAGGCTGTCTTTTTTCCAAAGAATGTTCAGGCAAGTAAGTTGTGCAGGTGAATTCCAATGAAAAATGTTCTAAACAAAATATTATTTTGATACTTTTAGCAATAGCTTATGTCATGTTTTTGTGTTTTGATTAGCAAGGAGGGATGTTTTTTGTTTGTCACTTTTTCTCCTGTGTTAGGTAGATGACTTGAATCAGAGAAAGAATATTTTACAGCAGTTGGAATAGATTTTGCCTTGGATGATTTCCCTTAGGCAAGGCTTTATCATTTCTGTTGTAAAGTTCTTCCTGTGCCTTTGAGTGTTACTATAAGTCACTTTCAGATGTCACCAGCTCCTCAGTTTGGATTGCTAGATAGCAATCATAAACATTTGCTATATGATGAGAAATGCATATGTTTCTTCTGCTCATGAGACCCAATTCAGTTCTTATTCAAGGTGTTGGGAAATTCGCCAATGATTTCATTGAGAGAGATGTGGGCCAGCAATATCACCACCAGAGAGACAGCTCTGCCAAAAATGAGGCAAGGAATGCCAAATGCCAATGACAGCTCAGATGCCTCTATCTATATGTCAGTTCTGAACTGCAGAACTTGGCAGTGTTGTAAAAAGCTAATCTTCATTATAAAGAAAAGGCAGTGGCACATAGTTTCCCCAATCACCAATCAGTAATGAGACAAGCTGTTTGATCTGAGATGCAGTGCTACTTGATGAACTCTTTACACTGTGGTTTTCATATCCACCACTACCAAGGACCAAAGGCAATTGCATTTTATCTGAATAAAGTATGTCTTAAAGCTTGAGAAAGAAACAGCTGTTTTCTTCTGAGAAGTCTGTAAAATCACCATCATTGTATTTATCCCTATTTTTCACCATCTCATGTACCTCCGTATAATTTTAAAAGTGTCAAACCACTAATATTATTCAAATTTTATGTATAGAATGAGGTATAAAATAAATCTTTAAGTCATCAAATATCAAGACTGAAGTTAAATAATATGCTTGTTTCAGCATTTCTTTGTTATTTCAAAATGCCTTGCGTTTCTAGGTCAGACATAACAACAAACATAGCAAAATGAGTCTGAGATAATCAAAATGTAGTTCAGCCTGAGTTCTTTTCACCCAGCCTGCAGACTCCCTAGTGAGAATGGCCAGTTTCCCTGCCCAGGCTGAGGCTAGTCTTCAAGAGAAGTAAGATGGTGCTCACTCTGAGATACGGTGGAGGAACAAATGCTGAACTGGCACTGCCACTGGTGTTAAAGTAAGAATGAGCTAGAACATACCCTGATTTATGTTTTATCTTTTAAGAAACAGAATCAAAATATCATAGCTCTTAGGACCACACAGGTCATCTTCTTGTGAACAGACATATAAATTGTAGGACCAGGAAAGATTTACTCCATTGCTTAAGTTAGTAGTATGTGTTTGTCTCTCATGGATGTATTGGCAAAACTGTCTAAATGCTGTGCTTCAAGCAGACAATTAAGAAAACTGTTTATTCTTCCTAAAGTGCTAATAATGGCTATTCTCTTAGAATATGTTTATAGTTATGCTATGTTTGACAAATTACAAAGAGTTGTATGACATTTGAAAATATCTGGATGATTTTTGTTTGATAAATACAGCTATTAAAAAGAAGAAATAAGTAAAAAAATGCATTCTATGGAGGTCAGCTAGAGGAGACTACAAACCCCTAGACATTGAGTTGCAGTGCCATAAATAGCTATGTGCGTGGGTTGGACACTGACCGTGTTTAGTAATGGTCTGCTGGCAGCCGGTTTTGCATACTCGGCAGCACAAACATAATTAAAAAGGCAATATTTCCAAGGAGTTACTTTAATCTTAGAGGATTTGTTTTTCTTTCTCATTTCATACTGAACTGCCATGAATGCAAGTCCCTTGTATACTGCTATAAATATGAGTGATTGAGAACAAAACTGGCACGAAGGGGCAAATATCAGTCAGGTCTTTGCAGATTATTTCTTTGTTATCCCACTCTGTCTCACGTAAGCCTACATTTTCCATTAGGAAACCTATCAGGTCTCTGAGGAAATACTTTTTGTGTTCTGATGTACTCTCCCTCCACCTACAGCTACACACCTGTGAGTTTTAATTTTAATGGATAATGCTGATGGTAATTAATATTTTTTTGTCATATTGGTTATTCTAAATGCTTTTACAACTTCCTCTGAAGATACACTATGAATATTTTCACTAATCATTCCCAGGTCCCAAACCTTCAGCTGAAGCAAGGTCTTGACTTATTTGTGATATTGAAGCTCCTGTTACCCAGAGGAAACTTTCCAGAAGCAGAGATAATTTGGTTCTTAAGTGTCATCTTTGTATCTTTGAATTGTATCTATTAATTTACTGGAAAAGGTCTTTGTATGGAAAGTAACTGAGACAAAACCAAGACAGTTTTACAAGTTTTCTTATCAACAGGAGTGAGTACCTTGAAAGGTGCTAACTATACAGTAATCTTCCTGGATCTAACAAGTTCCTTTTTAGAAAGGCAACAAAGCTAAATCAAAACTCCACAGCTCTCCACCCCTTCTTGGGTGATACTGGAAGGGAGCAAAAAAGTCACTTCTAGGCATTGCTTGTGGAGCTATTTGAAACAGAGCTGACAGCTAGAAACATGAGCCCAACAGTTGAATATGCTTGCCTCACCACAGGCAACCAGGGTAGCCAGCTGGACTCCCTCTGAGCTAGTTAATAGCTCACACATTGTAGGGCGAGCTCACACATAGCTTCTTCTTTGTCAGTTAATTTGTAGCAGTCACTGGAATTACTGCTGTGAGCAAGCACCTCTCAGCGTGAGGAACGGTGATGGAAGCGAGCCCTTAGCTGGCAGAGAACTGTGGGTCAGGGCTGGGAAGCAAGGGACAGCTCCCCATGTGGGCCGCTGAGCAGACAAGAGCTGGAGCAGCAGAAGCCAGGCTTGGCACCTGTCAGCCTTCCTAAGTACAGCTTCCTCTGGGAGATAAGTAGCACAGTGTCTGTGATGGGATGTTCCACCTGTGTTCCCACAGAAGTGCTGTGTTGCATGCCATCTTTCCTAAGAGCATCCCTTTTCCCGTATGTGTGACAAACATGTTTCATTGAAGATACCATGAAGACATAAACCAAATGTGAAGCCAGCTCTGGTATGCGGGACTTTTTCCTAAGCACTTCATAGCCTAGGGCATACTTAGTACCCTAAATGTTATTAGTTAAGAACACCATGACTCAGATACAGCCGCCCAGCTAGATACGTGCTTCTTTTTACTTAGTCCTCAATTTCAGAAAGAATATCGAGGCTTTCCTGCTGTAGCCTCTGTATCAAAGAATGGGTCCCTCAAAGTCATCTTATTGTTGACTTGTGATCTCTTTAAAGATGATTTTGTTCTGTTATACGGTACTCTCCTGCTGCTGATTATGGTTTTGGAAGTGTAGCTTAATTAGTTCTATATTTATTAGCAGATTGTTTAGCTTTTTATTAAGATCAAAACACAGAGACAAAAGATAACAATATGGTATCTTCTTTCCAGCATTATTTAAAATGTTTACAACACGCTCTGAGACTTACAGACATTATTTAACTTTACAGCATATGGGTAACAACTGGCCACACAGATCCAAATTGTTGCAGATTTCAACCATGTTGCCACTCACTGAAGATAATGATTAGCTCCTAAATGCCAGATTCAGTATACTTGACATCATGTTTCATGAATCCCAGTGTAGTTAAAAGGAAGAACTTTGAAAATTACACACATTGGGTTTTTTGCATGCTAGTAATTGGTAAAATACCTTCCTTGGATATTTCTAAATGCTTAAAAAACCTGCTGCAGTTTGTCTTTTAGTGCAGCTCAGGGATATGTACCTTCCTAAACTAGGTTCGAACTTGCCAAACCAAGAGACATTACTGATCAGAGCAAGCAGTGCAGCTTGTATATATGGTATAAGTCCATTCTGAGCAGTTTTCAAAATCGTATCAGAGCTTCTTGCATGCAAAGAAAGCAGGGAGAGAGCCAAACAAGGAGGGACACCTCCATTTCTTTCTCTTCTACTCTGCTTGTGATGCTGCCTTTCCTCTAGTATTCCTTCCAGCCCTGAATCACCAAGTTATCCTATTCGCATGATCACTGGGAAAAGAATGTCATCTTGGAGCCCTTTTTGTGTATCTGGATTATAGAATTAAAAACAACAGAGCAAGTTACTTAGATGTGGCAAACGTAGACTGTTGTGTGTGGAAAAGCACTACTTAATACAAAATACTGTGTAAGCAGAGGGGAGCATACAGAAGGGCTGAATAGATACGCCAGACTACAACATCCATGGATGATGCAGCAGTAAGAATATTTGCTGAATTTGTTAGACATTCAACACTAGCGCTTTTAATGTCTTCTGGACTTCTTTAAGTCTGCTGTACAAATGATCTAATAAAACAGTGGTGACCCTTACTTCAGCCTGCCCCAGGCCAGCTTTGCTTGTTGGTGCTTGTGTCGAGCGTACACCAAAAGGCAGAAAACTTTATTTATTTATTTAGCAAGCTAGCTAGGTACTTAGTTAGTAAACTGGCATGCAAATGCTCCCTACAAAAAACTGTAGGCATGAGACAGCTAGTTAGATTCATGGTTACTCAATGGTGATTAGTCAGAAAAAAATTAAAAGGTATATGTAAATAATATTAACTCAGACCATACAGTTTAGTCACCAAACAGTCTCTCTGCTGCTGGTTTCCTATGGACATACATTCAAATTTGTCAACAAATTGCATCATCACATAAACTACCACAAGTCAGCTTTCTGGGGAGAGAGGCATGGGGGAAATAGAGCTCTTTTTTTCTCTACAGTTTGCAGTAAAATATGCTCCTCCAGAAGTCTAAGACTGGGAGCTTATGCACAGCTCCACGGGTCAAGTTGCTCCCTGGTAGCCTTCAGAAGAAATATCCTTCCATTCTCTTGCATCCTCAAACGTGAGCTAGGGAGAAGCCTTACATTCTCCAAAACAGAAACTTGTCCTTGAACATTTGTTCATAAATACACAGTATTATGGACCCTGAAAACAGTCTATCCTATCCCCAACATGGAGTATCTGCAGAGAAGTGATGTCTGGGATGCTGTCTCCCCATTTTTTTGACTGCTGACGTGTTAGATATCCTTTCTGAACACTGTGACTAGAATTAGGGTGAGGTACACAATTTCTTATATATGTGCTTAAGCACCTGTGTGTTCCAGTAAATCTAAATATGACAACATATATGTTCAAAGCTATGTGTGTGTTTAAGGATTTGTAGAGCAGGTTTATTCAGCTTTTCCTACTTAGACTTTCAGCTGGTTTATACAGTATTTCTCAGGTGTGGAATTCTTCCTGTAGAAATTTGGGTAACTGAAGTGAGAATATCAAACTTTTTAAGGGATTAAGAACCACGCCAAATGGGAGAAGAAAAACTGTATTTACATGGCACTTTTTCAAGTCTGAAGGATACTAAGATTTTCATAACTAGAAAGAATGATGCCAAAATAACCATTACGTATCCTCTCAGGAGAACGTCGTTATTACGGACAAAGTGTTCGGTGCTTTTGATGAGCATTACAAGGAACCAGTAGGTTGTATGATATTTTTCATGAGATGTTTCAACAGTAAGTTAGGAAGAAATTCATTTGGTTGTTCTAGGTGGCCCTGATCTGATGCAGGGATCAATTTAGATGATAGCCAGATTATTTTCCTATAGTTTTCATGGTTTTGAAGAATCCAAATATGTCTTGATTAAATGCTTAACAAAATGCTTGCATTACTAAGTGACATCTCCTCCAAAACTTAAATGTAAGCAAGAACAGAGTAAGCCTTGTCATCCTTTCACAATAATTTATTTTCCATTTCTTTTTATGAGGATCATCTCTCTCTAAAACTCTAATTCTGCAAAACTTTGAGAATAAACAGGACTCAAGTTTCAGTTGATTCTGGGCAGCTGACTTCAACAGATTCTATGTGGTTTTCCTTTGCTGACCAAATGGCAGAAAAATACATCAGGGCATGGCAATTTCAGAAATTCCCTGGAAATTCCCACTGTAGAACAAGGAGGACAGTAATTAATGCTCATTCAATGTATGATGGTTTTTTTTCATTCCTCCTATTTTATTTCCAGTGTAGATTATTTGTGTCATATGGGCACATCCACTAGGAGTTTGGTTTAGCAGTGTGTCAAATACCTTTCAGTATGACTGTTTGGTCACATCTGAGTGAAAAAAAAAAAATAAATAGCATAGCAGCAAAAGGCTTCTACTTTTTTTTAGCTATGCTATGCATTCATATTTGCTCTCTGGTGAAAAAAAAAAAAGGGAAAAAGAAGAGAATGCTAACAATCCATTAAATTCTGGGATACAAATTTCCCTTAGATTAAAAATGACATTTGCTTTAAGTACTGGGTTTTTTTTTCCATAATAATTGCTGGGTGATTTTGATTTAGAAAGACAAGTGAACAACATTTAAAGTCTTCAAGACTCACTATTGCATTACTGTAGCATATAAATAACTTTTTTTGGTAAGTTAACATTTGTAACCAATTAGTCTGAAGAATGCATCCTTACAGCTGAGAAAAAGAGGACCACTTCAGCTACCCTTGTTACACTGACTTGGACATTGGTTTGCTATGGCAGCGGTAAGTAGGAGTTATCTGCGCATGTGCTTGGTGTACCGAGGTACTTAGTTGGGGTTAGTGGTAGCAGAGAAAATGTAAACTAAGTTCCTTTTACTCCTGTAGTTCTTAGTTAAAGGAAAGAGTCGTTTGGCAGTGAAAAAAATCAACCTTCATGGAAAGGGGGAAGGCTACATTAACAATCCATGTTGTGTGAATGGTCTTAAACCAATTCTGCAACCTGTCTATTTGTAGAGTTCCTGCCCATTTATAATTGTGTCAAAAATTTAACTGTGTAAATACTCCATCAGTTTGCACTGATTGATTTTGTGGTAATTTCTGTATAGATAAAAGATGTGAAAAACAGGGAATTATACCAAGAATATCTCAGCTAATCAACTCTCAAACTAAATATTCAATAATAAAAACTCAGGAAGTTGTAATTTATATTGCAACAATTTCTGACTGAATCAACTTCTTCAAAAAAGCGTGCACATTCACGTATCCAAATTTCCTGCCCTTTCCACTGACAGCTTTTCACAACATTCTTGAAATTAGCTATAATAAATATGACAGTGGGTTAAGGTAGTAAGGACTTGAACTAGACATGGGCAGTGTTTGACCCATGTCAGATTTGCCTTTACATGACTGTCAGACTGTAATTTCTTAATGGTAAGTGCAAGATATCTAGAACATGAGTTACAAAGTTGGAATCCAAACAGAAACACTGAAAGTACCACCAAAAATTGCTGGATGTCTGGAGACATCATCATGCCTACAGGTGAGCTCCTGCTTCTGTGCAATATAACTGCTATTAGAATCTGTTAATAATAAGGGATTTTGGCACTTTGATGTTCATTGTCTTCTTCTTCTTCTTACTCAGTTTTTCCACTTTGCATGCACTCATGTCCAGAAAAAAAACGTGACCTGGGGTAAAAGCTTTCCTCTTAAAACACAGATCTAGGTTCCAGTCATTGCTCCATGGTATGTTTATTCATTTTATGACTGCCTAAGGCAAAATAAATAAGCAGCAGTTCAAGTAGGCACTGAAATTCAAGTCTGTCTTCTCACAGGTACAGGTATTATTGTTAACACCCGCTGGATTGAATCCCTTATGGAAATAAGCAGATTTACTTTCAGGATTCCAGCAGGACATGTGCATACACCATGATATAAACTATGCACTAGCGTGCAGTTGCTTGGTCTTGTCCAGTATTAGGTGTTTAGGTGCTTTTTGACAAACTAGAAGTTGATCTATGGGTGGCAATGCACCTTTGTTGAAGGCTGAGGCTTCTATGAACTTCAGTCTTTGAGTAAAGATTTTCAGAAGTTTAGTTGATTAGATGAATAAGTCTATCTTAAATACCATTTTGGATACTGCAAATGGCCCTAGGTTAATATTAATTGCCCAAGGGCAGTGCTGTGGCATAAATTATATTTCACATGCCAGAACAATCTTTTGCCTTCAAAAAAGGGTAAGATTATAGTAATATAGGAAAACAATACAATTTAACTATGAGAGCATTACCTCAAAATGATTCTGAGAGGAAACCCACGTTGCGTACCACAAAACTGAGGTACAACCAATGGAAATTACTTGCTGAAAGCCCCCAAGAAAGGCAGTAGCAGAGGTAAGAGCCAAATCTTGAGACTTTGGATCTGCTACTCTCTGCAGCAGATTCTGTCTTCCCATGTAGTGTACACTTACTTTGGATTGTAAAATAGCTGACAAAATAAGATTTTACTCATCTGCTTGTTTGTTCATTTGCTATTTTGCTTATCTGATGTAGTTCAAAATTTTAAGAAATAACTCATTGAATGTGCTTCTCTAATTCTCAACTACATCTTGCCTTTTTTTCTAAATTACTGCCAGCTTTGTAGTTCTGTAGCTTTGTACATGGTAGACTTTCTTTAGAATGTAGAATAAAATTTACATCCACTATTGATGAAGATTCTATTTCTTTCATAAACACCAGAGCCAGGAATAACTATAATGGCTATCAGATCCATCTTGCATTCTAATCTATGCTACAGAAAGCTCCTCTTTACCGTGTCTATCTTCCTCACGATTCCTGTGGCTAGTACAATAGCTTGTAGTTAAAAGTAACTTTCCAGAAGCCTCCAACAGTAAATTCTTGTCAACACTGTGAGAAGGAACAAGCTTAGAGTATGACATACACTCGTTTATGGACTGGAAATTCATGAATCTGTACAATAGTCCTACCTGCAAAAAATAAAAATTGAAACAATGGACACATGTGCCAGTAACATAAAAGTGAAGCAATTACTGTCAAAGTTCAGGACTTTTATTTTTGGGTGACACGATGAAACTTACATATTTTATTTTCTGCTCTTACTGCGTTTTTGAGATTTTAAACTTTTCCATCAGTAAAAAGAGAACAAAACCAGATGCATTCAGAAATATATTTTCTCTCTCTTTCCTGTTCGTGTCATGGCATATTAGCTTTTAGCTGTGATGAAAGAAAAATGAGTTTTGTAACTCTTACAGAATGCTGTAGATTTTCGTCATGTAAACCAAAGATAGCAAAACTGATTCTGTTGTATTTTTTGTTTTAGAATATCAAAGCTTTGGAAAATATTAATATCATATAAAATGTCATCTCTAAATCACTAGTCTTTGTGCTAATCAGTTAGTCAGAATAGAATGGAATGGAAGAGGAAGACGTTGCAGTGAATCAGATCTTACAGTGCCAAATTTTTCATACACCATTTCCTTTAGAAAAACATATTTGCTTCATTTTCATGGAAAAAAAAAAAGAAAGAAAGGAAATGGATATGTCTAGGCTTATGGATGGAATTTTGAGATGTTAGACTTAGTTTTTATTTTCTTTCCACGAAAACCTTAGAGTGGAGATATGAAGACAAGACCAAACAATTAGTCTGTCTTTAAATAGTTTCATGATGATATAAGATTAGATGTCAGCAAACGTTAGAAATAAAATATTTCAAGAAAAAAAACACCCTGTATTAATTCCTTTCTAATGCTTTTGAATGTCATATCCCAACATATCCCTGCCATCCAGGTAGGTGCTGCTGTCATAACAGTCACAATTTAAGTTCACACAGTGAAAGAAACCCTACTGACATAAGCAAGGCTGTTTACAATTCTTGAGTCACTTCAGCTGGAAAAATGTCTCCATTAATATAGCATTTTCCTGTTTTCCTAACTATGTTAATTTGAGGTTGTGTACAAGTCCTTGCAAGAGTAGAGACCAGAATGCGGTATCCAAGCCTGTTGTTAGTTGTTCAGTAATGTAACTCTTCTGGCAAGTTTTGACATCTTTCTGTGCCAATGTCAAGATTTCAGAGTTTCCACTGTATGGCTGGCCTGACATCCTGTTGGCCAAGGTCCCCTGTAGCTGCAAGACAAGTAGCCACAGAAAAGGCATTGACAGGGAATCTGAAGGATTTGGAAAGGAATTTGTAGTGAAGAATGGTTATTTTTACCCTCCTTCTTTCTTGTGGGTAGCTGATGACAGATCAACTACCAAGCACTTTAGTAGAACGGAAGAATCAGTTTCTTGCTTGAAGACTGTCCAGCATTACGATATGCTAAAATTAGCATATCCATACAAAAACTGATAGGTCATGTCCCGCAAAAGGACCTGCATTTCCTGGGTAGATGACACAGGCGATTGTCCTTTAAGTGCTATAGTCCACCTCCATTAAAAAAGGAAAAAGTGATGAGCTCTTACAGTCAGATTTATCTTTGAACCAATATCATGGCCAAAGAGTCTACTGTGCACAACTTCCATGCAGGACTATTTTAAAGAAACCTGAGACTACCCTAATGGGCAGCACCTGATGATGCTTTGGAGAGATTCAAGATGCTAGAGTTTGGGAACACCACTGCATATTTTATTTCTCTCATTATTGATTCTGTGCTGCCAGTCTAAGAACCAATTTTTTATTGCTTGTTTGAAATACTACCCAGCTTTCTTTGCCATGCTGGCACAGTTTGGGTCAGAAGAGACATGCAAGCTTGGCTTTTTCATTCTAGGAATGGCTCAGAGTTATTTGTGCAACTTTGGCTCCGACATTGGTGTCACTGTTGTTCAGAAGAGTCCCTTAAAGCACCGGTTGTAATTGATGACTATCAATTTCTTTTATACATCTCTATAGCTAAAAAGCAGAATTGTTCCAGCCTCCAAAACCCGTCAATGGTTTAAAGCACAATCAAGTGATCTTTTTACTAAGTTTGTTTGTAACAATTTAATTTAAGTAACAGAGTATTCAAGAAAGGCAAATTCATCTAGGAAAGTTTGGCTGTATCTTTTTAAAAATACACCTTTAACTGAATGGCTGCTGCTCACTGTAGAGACAGCTCTTTTTTCAAGTTTCCTTTACTTCAAAATCCATCTTTAATGTGAAGGTGCGATTTCCCTAGTTGTAGTTCAAGTGATATTTCCTACTTAAAGAGCCTTTTTTTTAATTTCCAAACAAACAAATAACTAGACAGTACCAACACAAAAACCAGTTGAAAAACATCACATGCATGGAGCTTACCGAGTGACCGTAAGTCTTTTTTGGTCTTTCAGCATGGACCTCTGAACCCAACAAAATAAACAACCCATACTATGTCCTAATTACTCCTAGTGAGGAGGGCTGCAACACCTGGGCGTGTGGTTTCCCTTTACAAATTAAAAGGTCAAACTAGCCCCTCCTCCCTTTAGGAAAACATCCTGTGCTTATGCTCTCAGTGGCCTTAGGCAGTAATCAGTTTTGTACCAGTGGGTTAGTTGTGCATTGGGGTGTCTAGTTTGAAGGTATTTTCCCTCCCTGTATTTTATTCTCTGCTTCTGGTTTCCTTTGGAAATATTCTTACTGTTTAAATATCAAAAAGATGATGCCTTACAAACGGAAGCGCTCTCTTGTCAAGCCCTGAGCTCTACAGGGATATGTTAAGTCTTCTGAAAAAAATGATGTGATCTGCATAAATAGCTATACTAGTTAACGTAAGGCACCTTGCCTCCCTAGGTCCATAAGCAGAGACTCACCTAGTGAAGATTATTTCCCAGTCTCCCAGTCATACCAGCCCATCATAACAGAAATGAGATAAGAAGGGAAACTAAAAGTTTCTTAATTGGAACACAGCAAAGAGGTAAGATACTCACTTGCATTTAAACAGAAAGTTTAAAAGAGTGTGAAAAGAAAACATTCTCTGGGTTACCACCTCATAGTATTTCCTTTCCAGCAAGCCTGAAATAAGCAACTGAGGGCAGAAGGGAGCTCTGCAAAACATCTGCCATGTCTCCATTCCCACATTTCATTTAGACTCTCTTTCAAAGTCCATGTTGTTCCTTTATATTGGTATGTCTAAAGTTGGGGTCATTGTACTGGAAAACACGTGGCATACTGCAACCATTTGTATATTTTTTTACAAAGGTAAAAACGTTTTATCAGACTATAGTGTTGACAGTTTGCTTTTCCACTTTTCTAGGTAAAAACTGCTGGTCTTTTTGGAAGTACTGCGGATGTTATATTTTAAAAATAACTCTTCTTAGAGAGTAGCATTTCTCTCTAGGAAAAAAAAGCATTTTGTAAAAATAACAGTCCAAGTCCTGACATGGAAAATGAGAATGGAATGTATATGTATTTGGTGTTTGTATCTAACTCAGCTGAGTGCTGTGCCATAGTTGAACCTTACAAAACTTTATGCAAAGAAGTAGATAATAAAAAATGAGGCTTTTGACTTATTCCCTGAAAGCAAATCACCTAAATAAATATCTAGAAATAACACTTTTCCACTGGGCTTGCTAATAGAACAATAATTTTGAGATAGTTACAAGTGACTTTACAGTGGATGCTACTTACATTGACATAACTTAGTTTATTTTCAACATGTAATCCAGATGCAGACCGTTATATTAAATTATCTCTTGATTGCTTTGTTTTGTACATATATAAGTGGAATCAAAGTTGGCTGGTAGTGGTGTCATAGATTGGACACATTTGTTATCTGAGCTGGGTGACTGGGCATCTAGACTTGGTGGGGTTAGTTTTGCTCCAGAGCTGTTTAAATATTTTCACACTATTTTTGTTTCTATCACAAGAAAAATTAGCTAAATTGGGGGAATAATTTTGCTTCATGAACAGCATAATCTAGGGTATTTCAAGACGTATCTTAAATTTACAGTTCTAGATCAATGGAACTTTTCTCAGGGAACATCTGCTCACAAATGCACAGTAACAGGAAAACAGTGGCAGATGAAATCTGTCAGGAAGTCACTAAGATGTTAGTTTTTCACAATGTAACGATTCTACAGAGGCTCTCAACTGAAAGATTTGTACTCTAATTGTCATGCCTGTGATATAATTAATTCCTCTGTTTTATGCAATGTAAAATTGATTCTTAGCTATGGGACAAAGGTGTTTGCCTATATCTGTATCTACACACAGTCGTGCCAAGGGGCTAGTGGCTGAGCTTGTACTAATAAATCATCTCACTTCTCATTCTCTGAGCTCCTTATGCTACAGTGTCTTCCCATCCTTATTTGCACTCAAGTTCCTTTAAAGGCTTGATCCTAACAATGACAATAATTAATGACTATGTTTCAAGGCTTCCCAGTACATCCTGTCATTTCAGAGCCTGTCTTCTATACTGTAGGCTGAGAGGCAGTATTTGTGTTCATATTTTGTCTTATGCAATGCCAAGCAATTCATTCTGTTCAACAAACAATAAAAAGTGGGTGAAATTTCATTCACTGTTATACTTTTGCAAATCTTAAGCCGTTTAACTCCATCTAGAGAAGAGCAAATGAATGTTTCATATACATTGTTATATGTCAATATATACCCATGCAAAGCAGAAGTCTACTAGATTTCAGAATGGGAGATTAATTGAGGTACTAGAGCGTGTCCAAATAAGGGCAGTGAAGCTGGTGAGGGGGCTGGAGAACAAGTCCCTTGAAGAGCAGCTGAGAGAACTGGAGTTGTTTAGCTTGGAGAAGAGTAGACTGAGGGGAGACGTCATCACTGTCTACCACTGCCTGAAAGGAGGTTGTGACGGGGTGTGTGCTGGGCTCTTCTCACAAGTGAGAAGTGACAGGACAAGAGGACATGGCAGCAAGTTGTGCCAGGGGAGGTTTAGACTGGACATTAGGAAAAATTTCTTCACTGAAATGGTGGTCAGGCACTGGCACAGCTGCCCAGGGAGGTGATGGAGTCACCATCCCTGGAGGTGTTTGAAAGATGGGTAGATGAGTTTCTTAGGGACATGGCTTAGTAAGGGGACAGGTACGGTTGGACTCGATGATTTCAGAGGTCTTTCCCAACCAGATGATTCTATGATTCTATATTGCTTAAAGAAAAAAATGTCTTGCTGTTCCTTCTTTCCCCCTTTCTCATAGCTTCACACTATCCATGTATTATAACCCAACATTACATGAGAAAATGCAGCCGTCTTCTCCTCAGTCTCAGTTCAGGTCTTCCAGAGTCTCAGGAGATTTGCCTGACACTTTTTTTGTCCAGATGGTTTGTGACATGTACTGGTTATATTTGTAATACACTATCAAAACATGTCCTGTTGCTCACTTGATGGTTACGACTTAGTGTATAGATCCATTACAAAGATTAATAGTCTTAAGAAATGCTAACCTACCAATTCTGTAAGTGCACAGGGATTTTGTTGTTGTTGAATTTTGGGGTTTTTTTCAGAGATGCTAGATGGCACTGCTAGTCTAGGCTTTATTTTTAACAGCTGGGTTTCATAAAGCTAATTCTGCAAGTTGCAAAAAGGGCATATAAGGTATTACTTAAACTTGACAGCTAAAACATTCTGAGAAATATACACCATGATGCATACAATAATGTTTCCACTGTAGAAGTATTCAAGTTTAGGTCTATAACCTCTAGTTAACTGCACTTAAAATTTTGGACAAATATCTTTGTATTTGTATTTTGTCCTCTGTGCTTCTTCTTCATGCACCATCTCATTTAATAGCTGTTGAATTATGATAGCATGGAACTTGTTACATATTGTATTTTTTTATTCAAGATATTTTAATGCTTTTTAAAATTTAAGATAGAGGTCCAACAATGGCAAATATATACTTCTTTTTTACTGTAACTATTTATTCCATAAACACTAAGCCACCCATGATGAAAGTCATAAAATAATAATTTTGCAGTTCGGCAGAGTATTTAAGTATCTCTCTAGCCATAGTGCTCTCACTTTTCTTCATTCACTTTAATTTCTTTTTAATCTATGCTTTAACTTTCATAGAATTTAGGTATTTGCCATTATTTGTCAACAGGTGAGGGTTACATTCCAGAAAAATACATTTTTCACTTAAAAATGAGGGGAGAGAACAAAAAATCAATCTTTGAAGTACATTACTCCAGTAACATGCAAAGTTGCTCCTGCTGCGTAAAGTTTTGTGACTTGAAAAAGTTTATACAATGTTATTGACTATTCATTCTCTGTTTAGTTAGTATCAAATTGCCTTCTTTTGTTTATTGTGCAGTAAGCTTACAAAGAAACTGCAAATTCTCAGCCTTTTGGGCAGACAGTTGGATACCGTGTCTAAGCGTTCGGAGCAACCAAACGGAACCTGCACCGTTCTGACCACTGGCTGGGTCACTGGCTGGGGCGTAAAGACTCACCTGAGTAACTCGAGAAATCCCTTCAATCTCCCCTTTTGATTTGCCTTTCACAGGCCAGTACTTTTTATTTCTTCTCATCTGTCTGCTATCATGTTAACAAGCAAAGGAAAATCTCAGCAGTTCATTGACAGCATAATAAAATGGGATTTGGATTTCACTATTTGAAGAATGGCTTGCTTTTAGGGTTTTAAGATTTTGTCTCATACTTGTATTGCCCCAGTGATCAAAAAAAGCCCAAACTCCACAATGTACATTGTTTGCCCTATGAATTGTTCAGCTAAGCTGTCCAGTCATAACTGGTAGAACACACAGTATATAATGAACTTTATGCAAAATTTTGCATATCTCTCTTTGATACTGTAATATTAAATAAGAAATATTCTGTGGGGCTTTTCTCAGGTAATTACTTCCATCCAAATTAAGCTGAAGATGCAAAGTCTAATTCAGAATGGTTGAATAGAGAATAGCCCAAATTCATTCCAAACATGAATTAAGTGAACCGATGAAGTGAATTTGGCCTTGAATATCTGCATAGGCAAACTCAGGCTTCCTCTTGGACACACTGCAAATGTAACCTAAGATTGTTGCTTTGAAAATCTGTGCTAGGTGATGCTCTCAGGTGGATATTGTGCTAAATACTTCATGACTGTTGAGAGATGTTGCCTGACAATGTTGTTTAGTTCCTAGGCGAAAATAAGCACTCCTTTGTAAAAACCAGGCAGGAGTGAACATTGGTAGGAGGTTATTTAGTTGATGGAAGAACTGCAGTGCAATGCAGTGCTGAAACATTTGCAAATTAATATGCTCTAAAATATTACTTCTTCTTTTAATAAAGCTGCATTATTGCTTTCAAATTTATGCTTCTATGTATCTTTAAGCTAATTCTAATATATTTTATCTACGCAAAAGATGTAATTAGAGTGGAATTGATCTGAATGCCTAATGTGGCATCTATGGAAAAACACCATCCCTATATAAAACTACAGGTTTTACTCAAAACTGCAGTTCACCAAGTACGCTGGCAACGTATACAGTGATACATACTAGGATAAACAGTTTTACGTATTAGTTTGTCAACTGTTCCTAATTCTGCATAATTTAGATGCTCTGAACTGGAGAGGTGTGCCTTATTTATCAATAATGTATGGGTGGATTAGTTTCATGTTGAGAAAGCTGAGTAAATAAAACCACTCTAATGTGCTCTATCTATTATTAATCAGTGCAACAGAATAATTTAAAAATATTCCGGTACACAATAGACATCAGTAACAATTTTAAAGGCTCGTGCCCTATTCTGCACTAAGTTTTTTAAATCCTTCTTTAAATCATTGCAATTATATATCTAAAAGTACTACAGTATAGGATTTTGTGTGGTACACGTGTTTTTGTAAATAGAAATATTTAGTAATTTTGCCTATTCTAATTTTAATCCATGTCAGCAAGGGAGAATTTCAAATTAGATCCTCCATTCTTCAGGAACTCCCATAACATATTAAGGCACTTGCTGAGAATTAAATTCGGCTTCCCGTATAGATATAGGCTCTAGCTGGGAAGCTTTCAGTGCAAGAAACTTTCAAGCTTTCAGGACTGAAACTAGTAGGGGCTGAGCACATATTTAGAAAGCTGCATTATTCTTATCAAACTAGTGCCTGGAAAATAATCCAGAATTAGTATGAATTCCATACTTGGAAAATCCTCAAGTTGGAATCCAAACCAGCTGATTAGTCACTCAAGCTAGTCTGTGTGACATGTGATTAACAAAGGTGGGTTTTGCTTTGCTTTTGGTTGTTTTATGTATTTGATTCAGTATTTCGGGAAGGGGTCTCAATTTGGAAGCCTCATGGAGTGTCAAGTGTGTAGGTCCCTTGAGTATGGTTATCTCATGAGAGGTGGGAATGTGGGCTTGGGCTGGTAGGTAGGTTTCCTGCAGAAGAGAAATGATGTATTTGCTTGCTTCTGGACCCTGTTGAGGAGACTGGAGTTTTTCACACCATGCTGCAAAAAGCCTTGCTCCTTCTTGGTGTCCCTTTCCACCTCAATACATTTGTATTTGTGTTTGTTTAATGGAACAGCTTTGTTAAAAGAGTCTGAAACCATCAATTCCTTATCTGAAATAGTTACCAGATGAGCCAATATCTGGAAGACACATCTGGGCACACAAATTCAACTGTCCTGAGACAGAAAATTTTTCTTTCATAACCTGCATGTGTACTCTGATCTCTTGTAAAAGGGAAGGCAGTTCTTCCAGGCATCTTCTAAAACAAAGGAATTGCCACTGCATTTTGTGCAGATCCTACTTCCATAGATGTGCTCAGAGAATGAGTACTTGAGAAGAGAAATAGGAAGGGTGATCCCAAACACAGAGCTCTTCTATTCTACTTCTGAGTATGAATGTCTGAGGTCCCATTGATGATAGAGTGAGGGGAATCTATACCGTAATTCTTCCGAGCAAATTTTGGGAGAAGGTGAGTTGTGTCCCAAACTTTATTAACTACAGTGACTTGATCTCCTTTGAACATAGAAAGATTCTTGCTGTCAATGTCAGAACGAAGCACCAACATTATAGACTTTTGATGGAAGGGTCTTGACCCTAGGGCATTGCATCTACATCTGGCCATGGGTAAATGATAATTTAAGTAGGGAGCAGTATGATACTTAAGAAAGAAGCTGTTTAGTCTGTGCCAAACTGGAAATAGATATTCACAATATTGGAGACACTGCAAAGTTTAGGAAGTTGCTAAAGAAGGCTTTTTGGATTAAGGAATTAAGAGCCTAAATTGCTCTTAAACTTGCATCAGGCACCTAAAGCTTATTTCTTTAAAGCTTGAGCCAGTACGTAACTGTCCTATTTATTTCAAGATTTAAGTCTACTGCTAAAGGCCTGATCTGCCTGCACTGGAGATAGACTTTTGCAGTTACCTTCAACAGAAGCAAAATTTGCCATCGTTTGAATGCACACATGCTAAATCTGAGGTATGAACAAGCCCCTCCTGACACTACAACGCTTCTTAAAAAAATGTTTCATTTTTAACCAAGTTCATTAGTTCCCAAGTGAGTAGGATGCTTTTATACCCTCTTAATATTCTCTTTGCAGTATGTTGCTTGCCTGGGGTTGAAGTGGTTTTGATTAACTATATGCGATAATGAGAACCATGAGAACAACCTTATGCAGAAGTTCTCTCTTTCTGATGTTACATATAAAACAGCGGAAGTCTTACAATAGTTAACACAGAGCTTTTTCTGTCCTCCTGCTCCTTTCCCACCCCCCTCCAAGCCAGAGCTACAGCTAATTATGGAAGTGTTAGAAGTGGTTGTATACCAATACTTGTTTTGTAAGGTAGGTGGAGAATTTGACTGTTTTCACTAGGAAGAAGGGACTGCACAGTCTGATAAGGACACAAAGCAACTGCAGTGAGAGCTAACTTTGGTTACTATGATGTCCTATGGTGTGATTGAGTGTGACACTTGGCTGAGCGCATGTAAGCTAAAGGTAATTGTTAATGAAGCAAGTGGGACGCTCTGCTCCACTTGTACATTTGTTATTTTTTCAGCTAAATGTTGTTGACTGTTGGATCTTTCCTACGTCCTGAGGCCTATGAAACAGTTTATAACTAGCCTGTTGGGACTACATAAGAGTGCCAAATACTAGGGTTTGAGAAAACAGTGCTGACTGTCTGCTCTGCATTCTGTGTTATGGGCCTCATTTTTCATGTTAATTCCCACTGCAAAAATAGTTTTGGATATGAATGATTCTCATATAAAAACAGGCATAGCAGGGTGTAGTCCCTGGTAAAGATATGAAAGAATCTGATTCTTCTCCCAGTGAAACGGGCAGGAGTTTTGCAATTTCCTTTAATTACAGAAGGGTTGAAATCCTTGAGAGAAGGACATGGCCTCAATAGGCAGACATATTTTGAGGTCTCACATGTATTTAAATATGTAGTAAATAAGTGAATTACAATGGCATTTGAATTCACCTTTTCACATATTTTAAGGCTGTTACGTTTGTAAGGAACTGAAAATCTTAGCCTCTTTCCATGTGTTACTAGTTGGAGGAATTCTGTAGGCTGTTGGGATCTGATGGCAGTCTCTCAGTCTGCTCTCTAGGGATTTCTGGGTTCTTGACATATTCCAGCTTACTTAGGGGAGACAGTGGGCAAATGAGATAGCCAAAGTTCCTTACAATAACACAGAAAGACTTAGAGAATTATATGTCTAAAAATAATTGTGGTTCTGATGTTGAAATATATTATGTAGTGTATTAAGCTTGCTGGATATTGTTGTGTCAACTGGATACATCACAATGTGGTTTTGTACCCATGGGAATTTTGCTGCAGACTATCACTGAAGCAGGAACTGAAATCCATGTATTACTATTTGGCATATGCTACAGAAAAAGTTTTGGACATATGCTGTATTTTCTTGTAATTTATTTTTTTCAGGAGCAGCACTTATATGCTAATAAATAATAAATATGCTTTATTGTGTACTAATAAAATCACCTCCAAACTGAAGCCAGTTTAGATCAAAACAAAATCTGTTGTACATCAAAGATTTGAACATTGCAAACTAAAACTGAAAATAGTCTGTGCATAAATTGTTTTGAAGTGAAAATAATTCTACAGCAATTGAAACTGGTATGTATATTTTTGCCAGGGTCGTGTTATTAGGACTTTGTAAAATATTACTGTATCTGGCTAAGAACTTTCTATAGCTAATTGGCATTTTATAGTTGGAGGAAACTTCTGTTAGTTCATATTTGTTAACTAATTTCACATCATTTGGCAAATGTGCAAATATTTCAGCGCAGGACTCTTTGTAATCACCCTTTCAGTAGCAAAAATCAAGAAGGCATTAAATAAATCTGAAACAGCCTTTGCCAGCATCAACAGAAGAATGGTGGGTACCACAATGATTAGATACAACTGGTGTGTCCCTTTTTCTTAGAAAAAAGGCATCTCCCTTCATTAAAGTCCTTCCTCTGAAACTACTTAGTTATCTGTTCCTTTACAAATGCTCTACTACAAAGGTGTTAAATGGCAAGGATCAGATTATCTCTCCATACAGTCAGATTAGTGGGTTTTTTATGTAAATACTGCCTAGAGGTTCAAAGTAAGAACTGTGGCTTTGAAAAGGTGGTTTGGATAACTGTAATATTAGTTTTTACCACAGCAGGATCCTGATGGCAAACAAACATATCACAGCATGTCACCTTCTGGCATATAGCTGCTGTGCTGTAATTTGCATCCCTACTGGCTTTGTTTGGGATTCCAGAGGATAAATCTGGGTAGAATTTGTCTAGTTGTGTCCAAAGTATGTTGCTGTGAAAGTTAAAGGGAAATTCAGCAATAATTTTTATCATTGGGAGGAAAAGTAGGAGATCATGCCAAATATGACTCAAAGCCAATTCCCGTTTAAATATTAGTAGCCTGATAGAGTTTAAGACCTTTTATTGCTTTAAAAATCAGAAGTAACACTTTGTGAGATGTGAGGAGTATGAGTCAACTTTCTACTGGCTAATTGTAAATAGGACAAACCAATACTTTAAGAACATTTGTGGCTGATTTGGTGTTATTTATTTGCTTAATTTGATGGCCTTTAAATACAAGCCAAAGTTATTTTATAAATATTAAGCTTTCCACTAAAGCTATATCCAGATATCAGTCTTTTGATAGGAGCCATCTGCAACATTTGAACTTTATGCCTGTTCAAATTCTTATTTACTCTTATGCTTTCACTGTGGAAAAAAATGTGTTTTCTTTTTCTTTTTTTTGTTTACCAGTGTTAACAATGTGGAACCTAAATGACATCTCAGCTCTATGGTGTGATACAGGTACAGAACTTGGATGATTAAAGTCAAGGCCAAGCATGGATAGAAACTTTGAATCAGTGTTAAGACTCTTTGTGAGTTATGCACATTTTTGAAATCCAAGTACTGTAGAAGGGAGTAAAAAATCACACAGACAATACATTGATTTAGAGATAATGGTTCCTTCTCAAGTTTTTGTATAGAAAAACCTGTGTATTCCGTGGAAGTTATTTTGAAACCAAATAATTAATCACATTTATAAGGATAGTAAAGCAGTCCATGACTAGAAAGCTTCTAGTGATAATTTTTTATCTGTCAATACCCAAAGAAACATTTTGCTGGAAGTTATCCGTCTAAAGCAGTAACAAAGGTATCTGTAAGTCTCTTAGACTTTGTTCGTTTTATGTTTTGTGACTTCTGTGGATATTCCCTTTATTGTAGCAATATAATCAGAATTTAAAAGTTAAGCTATTAACCAAACTACTTCATACTGTTTCACCTGTTCGTGTTAGATAATAATAAGCAGAAATATTCCATTACATGAGATGAAAAGTATATATTTCCTGACAATAATAAATACAGTTCAAAAAGACTCTTGTGTTTTGTCTGATGTAGTTTTTGTGTGTCACTGTTAAACTTTAGGATAAAATCTGTTGTCTGCATGGATTTGCCTTAATGGTTTGATGTCAGGTGTACAGATTAGGACTTAATCCTGCTAACCTCTGCTCAAAGAAATACCACTGGTGATCAGTGGCTACCCACAAGCCATGATTTTCGGAACAGGATCCTCTCTGTTCTCTGAATAGAGAATGTAAATTGTTTAGTCTGAATAGCATTTGGCAGACAATTGCTTCGTATATAACTTATGTGTAAATGATACTTGACACTAAGCAAAATGTTGCCTGTAACGTAATTGCTTACGTTAGAAATTGAAGGGGTTTTTTTTAAAGACAAAGCTAAAAAAGCTAGAGGTACATTGCTTTTTCTTGCTCAGATACTTTTGTTACATTTTTCAGCTGTGACGCTTGAGTTATGTAAAATATGCAAAGGCATTTCATTAAACCTTGTAGTAATATTTGTGTCTGTTCATGAAAAGCACACTTATAATATGATATGCAATGTAGACATAGAAATCACTTTTATAAAGTATGTTTGGAGCTTAATGCATCCTCATTTTTTTTTGCTGTGCCTTGTATTTCCAGAATCTTGACTTTATCAAAGAAAACCCTGTGTCGGCCTCCTTATATATGTGCTTGCCCTCTCCTGGTAAGGCTGTAGCACCTTTACAGTAGTCTCTCAAGGCTTTATCTGCTCAAAGTCTTACTAAGGCAAAATTAGGGCACTAATTTCTCCTGGGTTTGCCCTCACCCTGGGCACTTAAATCAGGAGAGAGAACATTATAAAGGGGATGAAAAGCTTTAGCATACTCACCCTGCAGGGCAGAGGATAAGGAAGATCACAGCTGTCTCTACCTCTTGGATCTGGATCCTATTAATGTCATCACACAGTGAATCCTCTGTAGCTGTAGGCTGGACTTGTCCTGCTGTTAACATGCCTCAGAATGAATTGAAGTTCACGGAACTTGCTGCAGCTAAGTAAATTCAGCGTTACTCGAAAGTTTTCTCCAGAGTCTAAGATGACAGCAAATGGGATAGTGTTAGTACAACAACCCCATGGAGCTGTTTGATGTCAGTAAATTGACTGGAGTGGGAAAGTGTATCTCTTGGGGGCTGCCCCTCCTCCTGGCCATAACCTGCTCCTCTCAAGGGAAGGCAAAGTTGTGCAGGCTGCGGCACTATGGAAGGGAGGCCACTTACGTGCTGCCTAGTAGCTCTTCTGCTGCCTTAACCATAGTAAGCTCTGTTTTAGCTACCTAGCCCATTCTTGTTATCTTTCATGTGAGATGGACCTATTTGAACCAGGGAAGAGGAATGAAAAATGTCCTCCCACGCTACAGGATATGTAAGAAAACAGTCAAGCTAGAAAGAAAAAAACAATACAAAACTCTGCTCCTCCTAGATTTTGAGTGATTTATTTATTTCATTTGGTTGTTAATAAAAAAGGAGCTCCTTTCCATGAAATGGGTTTGTGATAAATCTGATACCTTTCTATTGCAATGTATTGTACTATTTGTAATGATGCTTTAAACCTGGGAATGCAGCTTCAACAGGTACCCTATTATAACAAGCTAACCTCAAATGCTTGGGAAAATATATCTTTAATGTCTACAGATTTCCATGGCTCTCTTATCATGAAAACCGGTTGTATGTTTTTTAAAATTTATTAGAGTTTTTTTTAAATAATGCACAGTTATTTAAGAACATCATTGTTAATTAGCCCAATCACATTGCTTGCCTAAGGGCAAATGTTTTCAGAATGTCATCAAATTGCCAGTAAGAATGGATGGCAAGAAATAAATGTAAAATAGTTTCCCTTGTATTAGATGTCCCCAGCATTTGTATTTTTAAAAATAAGAAATTGAGCTAAATAGAAGAGATTGGTAACCCCAAGAGTATTCTGGGGATACCAGTGACTACAGATGGGAGCATCTGAAAGTGATACTGCATTAAGCAGCTACAACAGCAAGACACAAAAGAAATTTTGGAAGATCATATGATAAGGAGGTGGGATTAATTTCCCCCTTACTGCTGCTTTGCATTATTTGGAAAGCATATCTGCTGGCCTATATACACTCTGCTTACCTATGAAACATGGAATGAATGATAGCTGGCACTTGGATATCACAGTTATGTCAAGACATGTCATAAGCATGGAAACATATTGCCATATATTTCCTTCTAGGTGAAATTGAGGCACACAGATTAAAACTGTCACAGGATGTCAATGGTGCATTTGGTACTGCAATGCATCTAAATAAATATGTCCTGTGTCAGTGAATTCTTGTTCTTGGATCCTTGTACATCAGTGATTTTCACAAAGTAAAAGGAAGAAGGAAGATGTGAAGATTACACTGCAAAGAAAGCATTGTCCATATATTTTTACAGCAGTCAGCAGATTAAGGAGTAGGGTAGCGTGAGTCCAAATTACCTACAGCGTAGGGCAAAGATTTTAAATTATACCTGATTAAATAATTATTCTTACAAATGTGGAACTTTCTTCTGAAGGATCTCATAGAGCTTTTACAAATGAATACTCTATTGATTTTTTTCCAATGTTGCCTTAATTTTAATAGGACCCTAATTAGAATATAAAAGCATCTTTAAAATATACATGAAGAAATACATCCTCTCTAATAGCAGCAGTACATGAAGTCTTATGTATGAACTGAACCAAAACAGGCAGGCTGAAATGGCTGTGGGTCTTAGGTAGCCAAAGAATGTGTTAGTGCCACATTTTTGTTAAAAAATATAGTACTATTAAGTGATGAAGGGTTAGATTTTATTTGAAAAGGAATTTGTTCACAGAACAATGCCACCTGGCACCTTATTAGGACAACAATTTGCATCGCTGGAGGAAAAAATGTGACCTATCCACAGACACTATGTGCTGCAGAATCCTGGACTGGAAATATTCCATCCAAGAACTGGCTAGACTTAGCTCTAACATCCTTATGAAATTTCAATCTAAAATGGGGGTAGTCTGTGAGTGTTTTTCAGTTCCTCCCAGCAAACCTCTCTATTTGAAGTCTAACTTAGCAAAAGATGGTTAAGGGGAAAAAAATAGTTTGCCCCCTGTAATGCAAAAAACCTATTCAAGATGTCAGTTACGGGTTTTGGGGGATGTAGTATTTTGGTACAGACTGTTTTTTTGAGACAGAATATCTATAAAAAACTAGAGTTTAGAAATCTGAGTTAAGTTCTGATTTGATATCCCTGAAATCAAGCTCAGAGATTTCAGTACTTTAGTTTTACTTAGCTAATTTATGATGTTGTTGAATTTTAAGTCTTCTTGGCCTCTTCTGGATCATGAACTTGGAAGTCTTTTAGCCACTAAGTAAAAATTTTCTGCTGGAACTGAAAGATGCTTTCCTAGGGGGGCTTACTGGAATTGCTAGCCAGTTTACTACAGTTCTCCAGACATCCCAGCTGTAAGAAAAAATGAATTAGAGAAAAAAAAACTTGCTAAGTACATTTTTAAAGGAACTCTATTGCACATGTTTTTATTTTAAAATTCTAGTTTTTGGCTTATAGAGAAATAAATTGCTTGTTTTCCATGATGTTTTCTGTATCTATTTCCTGATACCTGTTGGAGTGAAAAGAGCAAGAATAAGTTTGTCTGCCACCTAACAAGAGATAAATCTAAAATGTTTATTCTGCAGCACTTTAAAAGTTCTTGTGAAGAGTCTATTTCTGTCATTATTGCAACCAAAAGAAGTAAGTTTGTGTAAATGTAACAAAATTACATGATGTTGGTTGAGTAGATTCTTTGAAAGATGTGTAAATGAATTGTGAGAGTTGAACCTTTGTCTTCTAGCATATGTTGGAAAATGTCGAATGGCGTATACTACTAATTAAATATAAAAATCCCAAATCAGAAACCTGGAGAGGAGTAAGTCAAGGTGGTCAAAATGGGGTTAATGAATTTAGATTTTTAGTTTCACTTGCTTTTAGGAAAGTTCCCAATCCTCAGCTTCCCTTTGTGTTTTTTGTAACTGCTCTTTAGTAGTCTAGCTTGAACACCAAAGTTTGCTTCTGCTCACCTCACATTTGTGTTATCTCCTTTGAGTTTACTTCAGATTTTTAGCTTGCTTTGTAGATTTGGTCTGCAGTCTGGGTAGCATGGGACCCACACAGCTGTCATTTGAACAGATCAGAGAATGGTAGAAGGAAGAATTCAACTTTGATAGAAAGTGCTAAGAGAGCAGAGGAGCAGGTTGCGGGGAACAAATTGTCTTTCACATTTTCTATGTAAGAAGAGAACAAGTACTACTGCAGGTTATTTTTTTCAGCTATTCTGTGGCCCTGGGGTTTTATCCTTGTGATTTTTTTCAGGGAAGTTTCATTGGTGACAGTACTGCTTGGAAGAGTGCAAATGAGATGAACAAAGAGCAGAACAAAATGTCTTATGAAATACCAGCAAAACCAGAAGGCTTACATCTTCTTCCTCAATTGAATATTGAACTTGTTAGACACCAGTCTGCCCCTCTATATTCAAAATGAAAAAAATTTACCCAGAAATGGTATTTTTGTGCCTCTTTAAATTGTTGTTCCATGTAAAGTTTTCTGCTTTTTCTTATTACCCTCATGACGGAAAAAGTAAATAGGAAAAGCAGCAGTTGGGATGTTGGTGCTACATTTACTCAACATCCTCATCAAGCAGTGAGAAGGTGCAAGTGAGAATTAAGTGAGAATTTTGAGCCTTTCTTGACTACATTGCTATTATCTAGCTGCTGAATCTCAAGAATCTCATGATTCAGACACCTTTTTTCTTTTTTCCTCAGTTGTTATCTGTTTCATGCTTATGTGTGCAAATTAAAGATGTTGCCACTAGCTTGAAGGAGAATGTAAAGGTTTAGATTTATATCCTAAATGGGGTTGCTGGGTGAATATAGTTCTCAAACAAACTAACAAAATTTCCTTACACTTACTAATTCTGGAAGCCAAAGTCTAAATATGACAATATGAATGGCTAACAATTACAAGTATAAATGCTGCTCCCATTTATCACTGCCTTCTATAAATTTGCCTTCGGAAAGGCCCTTGACATCTTTGAAGGTAAAACATTACATAGGCCAAGTGTTAACAGCTGCACTAAGACAAATTTAACTTGTAGTTCTATCAGCATAAATACTAAGTTACATGGTTGCCTTTCAGTAGGCCCTGGGGAGGAACAATGCACATCCACTGAGACTTCAAAATAATTCAAATAGCTGTTGTTGTTCTTGAAACATTAAAGTGAATCATGAAAATGAGGAAACGACAGCTGGCAAGAGGTTAGCAAGAGCCAAACAGTATGCAGCCAGGTCCATGCAGCTATCCTGCTTTGCCTCCTTCACTTATGACCTGCAATGCCCTGAACAACTCTGGTCCTGGATATTTGTGGAAAAGCAGTTACAAGCTGTGCCAAACTGTGTGATGCTTTTGTGCTCTGAATACATGTCCTCCAGGGGCTAGGATGAAACCACCACATTCATTTGCACTTGAGTAAAAACTACATTGTTTTTGCAGTCATTTGGCATCATGTTCAAAAAAAATATAAGGTCAAATTCAGCTCTAGTCTTGCAACACAAATGATTTCAATGGCATTTTGCCCACCTACATCAGAGCTGGATTTGGCCCATCATCTGGATCTATTTAGTGAATACTGCGCTAAATGTTCAATGCTTTGCACAGGGTTTTAGTTATGTGCTTACTATTGAATTAAATGGGAATTGTATTCTTAGGATCGTATCCAAATTATGAAACTGTAGGACTGTGAAGAGAACTATATCTTTTGTTAAAGTTTGTGCAGCATCAAGCACAATAGAGCTTAAACTGCAGGTAGTGGTTCTGGATGCACCTATCATACAGCTATTAAGCATGATAGAATACCTTGCTAGTGCCTCAATGAAAAGAACACAACAACAACAAATAATGAAGTGATTAAACTTTCTGATGTGGGATTATTTTGCTTCTGTTTCTGAATAAGTGATGACTTCATACATTAACCAGACTGAGTGTATAGTTTTCTGAAGTATAATCTTTCTATTTGCTTCATATATAGAATATATGAGGTTTTTCTTCTTGCAGGGCAGAAGATATTCAGAAAAAAGTCCCGCTTTCTTTATACTTGAGAATTCAATATTGTTCTGTTCATATTTATACATATTTTTATTTCTTTAAAAAGGAATGTGTTTATATATTGCCTAGATGTCTTAGTTAATGGATATCTGCAAATTTTTGATGATCCAGAGCAGCAACACAGTAAGTCAGAAGCCTTCAAAAATAGATTCACTACATGTAACCATGTGTTCAGCCAAAAGTGATCAAATGGTTTTATTTGTATTTGTTTTTCATAGAAAATTAAGTTTTCAATACAGGATGTTTTTGCAAAAGTATTTCTTTTTCTAGGAAAAAGCCCCCTCGACTTCCTGTGAATCTGTTAAGACTTTGGAAATACTTTCATTCTTGATGGTCAAAATATCTTCCTTTGACAGAGAACACTCTTGTTGGCTCTAGCAGACCTAAACCAAGTGCTTGACACACATCTTGAAGATCTTTTTGAAAAAAACACACTAAGGCAGTCTTGGAAAACGGTTTTTCTCTCCAATTCTAAAAATCTGATTTGTCTAAGTACAAAATATTTCTAGAATAGAAAGCAGAAAAAATTCAATTTTAAGAAAGGAATCTATATTTCTTTTGGTCCTCCCACTTGGGAAACTGGTTTGATTAAACCAAATAAAAGGAGTAGATGAAATTACCGAGTTAAGGCACTCTCAGTTTTTATCTCTTAGATTTATCTGATTGTTTTCATGTAATTGCAATTTGTCTGTCCTGTCTAGCTCTAAAGTAATCAATGATGGCCATAAATCTTATCATTTGAGATGCTGTTTCGTGATGTTGTAGCCTTTTTGAAGCTCTAAGTGTATGTGAAATATGTGTGCTGACTCTTTTTTCTCTCCTGGCTGGCAGCTTAGTAGCTTATAGGGTGTGTGAGGAATAAAAGAAAACATGGGGTGGGAGAGGAAGGATGTGGTGAGCATGTCGGGGGTGAATTCTGCAGCAACTACGCATACAGAACACTGCTTAATCATGGCAAAATGATTCTCTAAGGTCAGCGGGAGAACACATGGAAAAGGCCAACTCTATCTCCAAACAAAGTAAATGAAGTAGAAACGCAAATGCTTAAAACTAGCATTGGATTGAGGCAGTGAATGCTCTGGCATTTGAAATGAAAAACTGCTCTGTAGAGGAGAGCTGTACTCCTAAGGGATATATGGTTGGGAATACTGAGTCTGACCAAGAATTAGTCAGGCAGACACCAGATCAAGGATACTGGGTTCATTGCAGCTTATGTAGCAAAGTTAATTGCAGGAGAACAAGAGCTGTGAAGCTGCTGTGAGTCAGAGATCTAGAGGATGCCTTGGAAGCTGCAATTGTGACTACAGTTCTCAACATATACTACTGTATTTTCCAAAATAACTGAAAACGCGAGGGATTTGATCTGGTGCGTTACTAGAATAAGCTTAAACAAGAACATGTTATTGACAGAAAGTCACTCGGTAGGATTTTATGGTGTGTCACCTAAAGATAAAAGAAACTAAATACGTGTTGATTAGACATCATTTACGGTAATAATTTTAAAAGTATGACAGAAACTGAAGGACATGTGCTGACTCCTACCCCTAATGCAGAGGTAGTTCAAGATGGTTAACAGCTTTCTCCTGTAGCAGACAACATAAAGCTTTGGGAGCAAAATATGTAATATTTTAAGTGAGGAAAACCAGTATGGAATGATCTTTGGTTTTACTGGTAAGCAGTAAGTGATCTTTGACACACTGGAGGGAAGGGATGCGGTCCCAAGGAACAGCCTTGGGAGGTGGGACTGTGTGAATCTCATGAAATTCAACAAGGACAAGTCCAAAGTCCTGCACCTGGGCTGGGGTGATCCCAAGCACAAATACAGCCTGGGTTGGAGAATGGACTGAGAGCAGCCCTGAGGAGAAGAACTTGGGGTGTTTGTTGATGAGAAGTTTAACGTGAGCTGGCAATGTATACTTGCAGCCCAGAGAGCCAATCTTATTCTGGCCTGCATCAAAAGAGTCTAACCAGCAGGTCAAGGGAGGTGATTCTCCCTTTCTGCTCTCATGAGACTCCACCTAGAATACTGCATTGAGTTCTGGAGCTCCTATCATAACAAAGGGTGGACCAGTGAGTCCAGAGGAGGGCCATGAAGGTGATCAGAGGCATGGAGCTCCTCTCCTGTGAAGATAGGCTAAGACAATTGGGGTTGTAGAGCCTGGAGAAGAGAAGGTTTTGGGGAGACCTTATAGCAGCCTTTCAGTGCATAACAGGAGCCTACAGGAAAGATGGGGTGGTACTTTTTAAAAGGGCATGTAGTGGTAGGACAAGGGGGAATGGCTTTAAACTGAAATACGGTAGATTTGGATTAGATATAAGAAAAAAATCTTCACTGTGAGGGTGGTGATGCACTGGCACAGGTTGCCCAGAGAAGTCATGGATGCTGCATCCCCCAAAGTGTTCAAGGCCAGGGTGGATGAGGCTTTGAGCAACTTGATCTAGAGGAAGGTGTTCCTGCCCATGGCAGGGGAGATGGAACTGGATGGTCTTTAAGGTCCCTTCCAACTCCAAAAATTCTATGATTCTGACCCAAGTTTTTGGGAATGGAAGATGTTCTCAAGTGCTTAGATTATTTCATTTTTTTATACAGAATAGAGGAGAGCTGTTTGGTAGGAACTGAAAGGATCCTAAAGCTATCCAAATGTGTGTTTCTAATTTGGACTTCACACCTTAACACACAGGAAAAGAAAACGAGTTTAAAGAAATGTCATCCATGCTTCTGCACCTCCAAGTACAGAACTGACCATTAGAAAGGGCTAGGAAATTTCTTCAAGATTGAAAGTAATTTACCAGCTTGAAAGCACAGAAGACTTGTTACAATGTGTATGAGTGGGCAATGCCATTGTACTACCAAATAATTAAGTGACTCTTGACAGAGGATCAGCAAAGAGTATTTGAATTGGTGAGGAAAGGATTTTTATGAACTAGATTGTATTTAAATTTCCAAATCGATTCTGGTCACTTGTGGCTTCTGTATGGGAAATTATTTTTATGCAATGCTAAAAGTTGCTGCGGGATTTGCACTTGAATAAATTGAGCTTGATTGGTGCAGAGTTTGGAGGCTGCAAATCAAATGCTTATAGTCTTGGTAAAGACTATAAATGCTAGAATATAAAATTAACACTTACCTTTGCTAGTGTTCTGTTATTCATTTCTTTCCTAGAGCTTACTTTTGCACTTTTGAGTTCCTGTACCTTAACAAATAGGCACTGATAATTATCAGAGTCCTCTAGGTAGCTGTTGACACAGTGTTGTTATATCTCTACATTCAGCACAATATTCCTGAAATAAGGTAGTTCTGAGTTGCAAGTAAAGACAGCAGAAACCCAAAAGAAATGAAAAGAATTACATGCCCATCCAGGGAGCAGAAAATATTTGGCTTTTGATTAAAAAAAGTAACCAGGAAAAGAATTACAAACTTAGTCTCTTTTGGACAGAGCCTGGCTCAGTAATTAAGAAATTAAACAGTTTATTCTTGTTGATTCCAAAACTAAGAGCTCAGTCCTTTGTTGAGGACCTTATGCAGAGATTTAAGAAACATCCCAGAAGAATAAAGATGGAATTTGAACTATCCCAGCAAGAAATTGCTCAGAACTTGAGTGATCTCTTTGCAGTTGATACATCTGGCTAAAAGTTGCTGATAATTTCAAAGAACAAGCAATGCTCTCTGGCAGAAATTTAGCAGAAAACTAACAAAATCTAGTCAGCAGACGTTCTATATGGATTTCAGTAGTTTGGAAAAGCAGAAAGTAGTTATTTTTTTAAAATGAAAGGGAAAGGTGATAGAAAATAGGCTGTAATCAGAAGTCCAGGTATCAAAACCTACACTTTTTTACACTGTCATCTTTCATAGTTTGTCTTTATTCTGCTCAGATTGGACAAAAGGAGATTAAAATCTCCCTGTGCTAGTGGGATGCTTACTGGTAATGTCCTAATAAATAATTTAATTTTATATATATATATATATTGCTAGCTAGCTCTGTCTCTAGCTCTATCATCATCAATTTGTTCTCAACAGCTGTTTAAATTGAACAAAAATAGTATTTTGTGCACTGGATTAATGGAGTTCTATGTATATATTTTTCAGCTATCTTAAGAATCCACAAAGCATGACCGACTGTTATATATTGCCCCCCAAAATTCACTTAAGAAGGATCAAAACACAATGAACAATACCAGTAATAACTGGAAGGGAATACAAACCCACCGGAACTTTTCCATTTCAACTGAATTCTTCAAATACTTAATTTACTATACAAATAGCTGCACTTACGTAGCCTGTAATGACAAACTTAGGAATAAAAATTCTTTGCAAATTTCGTGGAAATAACATTACAGGTTTTCTAGGGCTTACCTTAACTTTCAGGAATTTACCCAAATGACCAGCACACTACAGGACTGGTTCACGACTTGTTTTGAACACATAGCATTTTACATATGCCTCCAAATTGTCCTTCTATTTTTTCTTTTACCAGATGTCTTTTGAAAATCTGATTTATCCAAGTTGTGTGTGAAATGGAAGCCCAACATCTTTCTCCCCTTCTTGCCATCTTTCTTCTACAAACTTCTAAAGCCAGGACTCCCCCACAAAGGTCCAGCTTTTTCATTGTGCGTTCCCATTCAGACTCAACTGCCTTGCACTGGTTATCGTACCTTGAGGCTGACATACAGCATCTTGAGTCCCTTCTCCAAGCAAGCTCCCTTGCCTTGGCCCTGTTCCCATGTGCTCAGCCTGAAGAGCAGGTTCCAGTGCTGGTTGTATTCTTGCAGTAAAAGCTGTAAATCACACAGAGTGCCAAGAGATGATCTCTGCAGCATACAGCAGTGACGTAGTAGGCATCAGCTGGAACTGCTTGTGTAGAAGTGCTTTAACTCAGGCAACCCATCATCATTGTTTGGGGAACTCTTGAAGCTCTGCTCTGCAAACCAGTTTGGAAAACTCTGCTGCAAAATCTTTCCTCAATGTAAGGTTTTAACAGTTACCAGCCCATACAGATGAATACTTTTCAGGTCTATCTAGACAGAAATGGTTGGATTACTTAGTATATGAAAGGTATATTAAAAGAAAGAATAGCTTTTATTATTAACACTCATTCTTATCAGTAATGTATGTGCTTTCTTGAATAATAATTTAATTACTTAGTTTTATTAAGATAGTTTATTAAGAAGTTGCAAAAACACATTAGTGTGTAACTAACAGTGCAAGTTTGTAAGTGATTATTTTAAGTAGTTGTATTTAAAGCAAACATTCTAAAAAGTAACTACAATAATTAATTTATAACTTTAAAGATTTGGACTGTACTGGTAGTATTTAGCTAACACCTAAGTTTAGTGGTCGTAAGTACAATTCCTCTTTTCCTAAGTATCTCTTCTACCTACTGGTATGTATTATAATGTAAGCATGTAATTATTTATTTTTTTTTTTCCCTAAAATAGAATTAGCTTTTTTTGCTTCCTATCGTGGCAGAAACATAGGGAAAGTCCTGTTCCTTCCCATGTAGAGTGATTTCAAAGCTAGATATATCACTTGACATTTCTTAAAATTGTTTTCTGTGTTCCAAAGCAACTAAATTTACAGCTTTCTATATTTACAGTTTCATAAAAAGAAACTGTGTTGGGCTTTGTTGAATAAAAGCTGAACAACTTGAAGTGAGGTATCTTCAAAGTAACAAGAATATTGTGAAAATACTTCAGAAAATCAAATAAAATAATCATAATCAAATGTTGCTCAGCTGTGTTTGGATGTCACAAGTTGAACTGTGACCTGACTACAAGCAAAATGCTGCAAAAGCTAGCATTGGTTTATTAGTGTTCTCTCTTCTGGGCCAAAAGCTTAGACATTTGTATTACAGCAACAATCATTCCAAAAGCTTTGTGAATAAATTTAATCAAGTCTGCTTTTGATGCTACATTAGTGTGTGCTTTCGGGTTTTTATTGTTGTTGTGTTTGTTTTTTTTTTTTTAAATAAGGATTTTGCATCTTAGCCTTGGAAAGACTGAATTGCCTTTTGAGCAGTCTACTTAGATTTATGCTGCTACTTTATTTTAGGGAGACCTCTTCAACTAATTTTTCATAATGCACTGCTTCTTATCACTAAGAATCTTTGCTTCTTGAGAAAAATGCAGGGGAAAGAGAAGACTACTATGCCTACTAAAAATTCCGAGGTCTCAGAATGTTTTGGTGTTGGTATTTCTGCACAAAATCTATATTGTTAGAAATAGGCTCAATTTTGACACGTGTTTTATAGAGAAACTATGCATTTGCTCTTCTTTCCCTTTCTGATGTAGGTGTGTTATTTTCAAAGATAGTTTTTTTCATTTTTGCTTTGTCATTGGACTACAGCATTTTTGTGTGTGGAAGACACATAATACAGAGAGAGACCTTCTTTTTCACATCAGTGTTTATTGTTTCTGCTTAGGCCATCATGGTTCTCTGTGTGCTTGAAGCTTCACCAAAAGAGAATAGGGTATACTATTTTTGTGAGTGACCTGGGCTAGACTGAGAGATAATACAGTCTCAGATCTCTGTGGCATTATCTGTTCTTGTTAAAGAGGGACTTTCAAGTATGGATGTATGACAGGGGTGGTGAGATACTTGCAGCCAAGGAGCAGTGCTGCAAGAGTGACCCTAGCACTCCATTGACACTTCAGATTCTGTAGGACTGAAACATGGACTCTGATGTCTGTTCATAAGGATAACTACTTGCACCCTGCACCCACTCTCTGACCACCTCCTTCCTGCCCCTAGTGACCCAGTACTTCCTTTTCTCTGAAGAGCACTCCAGGTTATATTAGCGAATATAACATGAGGAGAGAACAGCAGGCTATTTTGATAGATCTTCTTCTAGTCATTATGCTGTAAAGGAGTTTCAGCATGGACTGTGTTATTCGGTTTTGGAGGCATTCTATATTTTTGATGTTTATTGGCACTTGTGTCCTTTATATTTAATATTATAAATTTTAATAAGGATTTAATTTCACTAATTAATTTGACTGATAAAGGCTAGAGTAAGGATGATAATTTCTTTTAATTCATCTTGCTAGACTCAGAATTTATACTAATTTTTAATCTTACAAATGTTTCTTTGAGACACTAGCTGGAAAAGCCATATAGTTACGGGATGTATTTAAAATTACATGTTTTATCTAGAGGAAGGGAAAACTTGCAAAATCATACAGTTTGAAAAGACTGTCCTAAAGCTGCTACTATTTAGAATTCTGTGTAATATAAAGCACCTTTATGGGAATGGAACATAAGGTTTCCTTAATTACTAAATTTGTTGGGTTTTTTTCAAATATCATAGTTTAATATCAAAGTTGACATTCCCACCTGAATCTTACTATGGCTTCCTCTCCAGTGGGTCACACAAGTCATGGGCAGATACCTCACATTAAGTGAAGTTTAGGCACAGTTAAAGCCACTGGAGACCTGATCCTCTCTTAGATGTAATGACACCCGTAAGCCAGCAACACGTTGTGTCTTTTTCAGTCCTGACTTGGCATGTAATAGAATGCAGACCTGCAGAATGATTTTATGACAATGTAGTGGTGTTGCCTTTGGGACTTGTCTTTGCACAAACTTCTCTGCTTTGGATGTGTTGAATCTCCTAGCATGAAGCTGTCTTAGTTTCCTAATCTTACACTCCTGCTTGGGATGACTGATGGTCCATTTAATTCTCACCATTCTTGGCCCCTGCTACTGCAGATCAGTCAGCTCAAGAAAAAGGCAGGTAAAGATGGCATTCTAAGTAATTGCTGCTGGAAGCATAGCTTTTATGTCTGTGCTAAGAAGAAAGACCATGGAATATGTAGATAGGAGATGTTTCTTTTCTCTGTAAGCTCTGCATAAACAAAATTACTCCTCTCTTGGTTCACTGACTCCTGTGGGTCTACTTATTTGAGTTAGGAAAATAGAGTTCTGCCCAGATGAAATATGAGTCTTAGTGATCTCCCTCTGGTTCAAAATTATTACAGTCCATCTGAGTGTATTTACAGTTCAAACTAATTATTTGCAGGTTCTTTAAAATACATTATGTAATCTGTGTTTTTACTTTTATTGCTCTTCCTGAAACTCTAATGTTCCTGTTAATGCTGTTCTGAAAATAAAACATCTATGTAACAAGACTATCATATTTTACATTTTTTTGGGACAGATTCAAATGTAAAAAGCATGTCAAGGTGAACTGCATAATGGAATGAGGAATGCAGACCTTCCTCATTTTCCTCATGGGAAAATCATAATCATGATACCTAATTGAAAACTATCTGAAGTGACCTTGGAAAAGGAAGGGGAAGCCTTTCTACCGGCTACAGATCCATTGTGTTCAATACTTGAACATTTTGAAAGCTGATTGCTATCCCATGCATCACATTGTATTGCTTATTGAAATCTTGAGATCACTTATGTTATAAATTCACGTGTGGGGATGTAAGTTTCTTTTGGTATGCCACTCATGTAATTTAGTGAGGAAACACTGGTTTTGGAACAGTGTGCCCTGGAGAAAGAAATTTGGAATCCTTAGATTTGCTTGGGGGGCTGATTGAGTGAATTTGAGGTAAGACCTGGGGAAATGCCTCAATAATGACATAGAGTCAAACTCCAGGAACCAACTGAATTTTACATAAGATTATTGTGAACTGTCAAAATGAATCAGGGCAAAGGCAATCCAATCTTCTATATTTATCTTTGTTATTGGCTATTTCTTCATAGAAAAGAAAAATAAAATGGCTCTTTGTGTCTGGTTTTCAGGGGTCAGTGCTGAGGATACCACAGAAAAATAAAAAGAAGGAAAAGAACAAGCCAACAACAGCTTCAAGGCATGATGACAAGCTTTCTTCATGGTCAGGAGGACTTATGATTTCCCAGTTAATTTGTTGGCCGCTGCAGGAAGATAGAACATGTTTTGGTATTTGACGAAATAGACAGTTTTATTAAAGCCATTATCTAAGACCATCTTTTTGTTGTCGACAAAGTGATCATTAGATCACCTCTATGGACTTTTTAAAATTCCTATTGTCAATGATAAATCTGTCCATGTATAAATAAGACAGAGATATTTCAACACAGATTTTATTCAAAACCTCCTGGTGAGTATTTTGCGTAGGTTTATCCCTTTATTTGTACACAGAGAAGGAACTTTCGCACAAAATTTTGGCACTCCAGATCCGCTGCTGCAGTCCAAAGTTCAGGATCTCAGGGTCATTTCTTCTTTTTACTTTTTGGTTTTGTTTCCTAACTTTTTTTAAAAATTTTTATTTAGAGACTATAGCTGAACATAATAGAGAATGATTAAATATTATAGTTTAATTATGTACGGATCTAGAACTATTATGTGACTGAGTTTTTGCAAGTGCAAAGAAAATCTTGTCACCAAAACGTGAATTCTCAGGCTTCACTGGATTGCTTCTTGTGGCATTCATCAAATCCAGAGTCCTCTGTAATCATTATAGAGTGTCTCTGAGTATATAGCTAAGTTCTACTAATTATTGAAGCCCTAGGAAGAATATTTTCCATACAAAGTGGATATCCAACATGCATTCTTCTCTCAGAGATCACCTATCTCCGTTACGTTTTTTTAATGTCTACTTCCACTTTGTTCCCTGACACCTACCAATTTGGAGTGACAGGCTGAAAAGAATATCTATAGGACTCTGGAGCCTAGGAACTGAATTCAAGGTCTCTTTGAATTCTATCTTATTTACAGCCCCAGCTGAAAAACTGATTGTTCTATATTTCCAATATCTATGTATCTGTTTACAGTTTATCCTTTCTTTCTTTAGGCTTATTTTTATGAACATATTGTATTCTGGTTGTATGTGTGGATGACAAAATGAGGGTAAGACAATAGAATATGCTTGAGTGTCTGATTTAATTTTAATAATTTTAGTTTTAATAATCCTAGCTGGACCCAGTGTCAATGAAAACATGGATATGCAGAAACAGTTAAAGTATAGACTGACAAGGGAATATGAGTGCATGCTTTGGTTAGCATACATTGAAGCTTACACCATTTTTTCTGCTGTTTGAATATACATAAAAGTCATATCCCCAATTCTATTAAAATTCTTGAACCCATTTTACTTTATCAGTGTGAACGTTTGGATAGCCCTTTTTTAAGGCAAAAATACTAATTGACTTAAAGCTAATTAAAACATACAGCAGGGTTTTTTTTTAGAAGTGAAAACATACTGTAACATACAGTATGAAAACATAGTGGCCAACTCCTGCCTTCCTGTTCCAAGTAAAGGACTTACCAACTTTAGCAATGCTTTGTCTGAATAAAGGTTAGGCAAAGTTTTGAAAGCACTGCCAAGTAGATTATGTACAATTTTTGTTTTCTCGTATGTAGTGTAGTTTGAGGATAGTTTTCCCCTACATACCTTTTAAAAAAAGTTCTAAGAAGAAAGACATAGACCTCAATCTAAAGACTAAATAATTTCTCAGGAACATCTTGCACTGAAAATTCTCAAATTACATAAAAGACTTCACATAAAAGTCAGTCTTTATATAGTAAAGCAATCTTTACAGCACGGAGTTCCAATTTATCTTCTGGATGCAGAGGTATGTGTCTGGATACACCTGCTTGAGAAGCCTGCACTAGAAGGCCACAAAAAAGTGAACAAATTGGAGATGCTTCATGCAATACATGCTAGTGCTTTTTGTTGTAAATCTAAAGGAAATCTGAGTCATTGCAATCTTAGAATGTAATGCTAGACAAATGAGAACTAGACCACAAACAATGAAGCACAGTACATCATTATAGGTTTGAGTAATGTGAATGACTTGCATAAACTATGGCTGAAACTCAGGATTTAGCAAAAGACCATCACCCTTAATTACATCAAAGACAATTAGAAGCTCATTAGCCTGCAAGCTGTCCATCAGGAATAAGAACCTCGTCAATCTAAGTCATAAACATTTAAGAAGGGCAATTGTTCATTTTGATTTAACTATTTTCCTTTATCTTACCTTTCTTTCTATGTTATGAATTGCCTTTCGTTTATCTTCTCTCTTGCCCAAAATGAGCAAATAATTGCATATTTGTCTTCACCTAGTCTCCATTTTCAGCAAGATATTTCAGCCCAGGATCTTTAATGAAATCCTCTGCCTCTCTGAAGACCTTTCCTGTTTTACTAACAATGCTTTTTCATGAGCTCAGTGTCAGGTTCCTCCTTTCCTGATCCATTGGTTCCACATAACAATAATCCAGGCAATCCTAATGCTCTCTTGAAAAAAACTGTGTTATTGGTGGCTGTAAGGTCCACAGGACTTGTATTAACTTTGTTTCTACTCTTCATTTTGAAAGATAAAAACCCATTATCAGCTGGCTCCTGTTAATGCTAGCTAACATCACCATTAGGCATTTGCTATCTGCACTGGTTAAAGTCATCCATTAATAAGCACTATTTATAGATTTTATGTCCATATGATGAAATAAACCACAGATTGTCAAAGGTTTTAAGAGTTTTAAAAGGCTTTAGAGGAGACTGTGAAGGGAGAAGGCATCAAACTGAGAACAAAACTTCAGTTCTGCAAGACAATGTTGTAATATCTCTAGTGTGTTGTCACACAGTCACATTAAGAAACTCTCACTTCTCCTTAAGTTGTCTCAAAGACCATGGAAATTCTCTGGTGGCTGGAGGTAGGAGACACTGAATTCCTGCTAGAACAAATGCACTGGCCATTTCTCTAATGTACATTTGAAGTGGTTAGCCATGTGATTTAAATGTGTTGAGGCAGACTACCCCATGAGACATTAAGTGTGGTAAGCACTCCAATAGGAATCAGCTTATGGGTTATAAAGATTTTCTAGACGTAATCCTAAAAATGTGAAAAGTCTACTGATTTATGAGCTCTTGATGCTCCTAACAACAACAACAAAAAATGGCAGAAGATGATTTACAGAGGTTTAAGTACATTTGAAACAACTACTGTCCAGCTAGCTGAAGAGAGCCTCCCCCTACCCCCCAGCCTTTTTATTTTTTTAAGAAAGAGCTACACTAAATTAAGTCTGACAATTGTGTGGTCAAAACTTTCCTTAGATTTCATAATCATAGGACAACTCATCATCAGAATGAGAGGAATTTGTTTGCCGCCATCATGGATAATAAGCAGAACAGAACAAACAGTCTCTAATCAGTAGCTAGTTCAACTTTTTACAGTTCAGGTTTTACAGTTACCATTTTAAATACCTTAAGAAGCAATGAACCTTTTGTCACTTCTGAATTGTCTTCCTAACAGAGTTTCTCCTAACAGGCAATACAGCAGTCAAGTGTGAGGAAAGAGACAGGATTTTTTTGGTATTCACTGAAGAGATGTTTGATGAAAGCAACACGTTTTTACAGACTCATTGCAGCAGCTATTTTTCCCTACTGCTCTTGACACCCGCTTTATTGTAGACTAGCTACCTGATTTCAGGTATGAAAAGAATGTTCAGAACCTTGCTTGTTTGTTAATGTAAAGGGGAAAATCTTACATACTTTAGGAATACCCAAGTTTAACTGGAAGAAAAAGCTGGAGGCTTACAACGATTTTACTCTAACTGACAAACAGACTGACAATGAGCTTAGAAGTTAAAATCATTTGTATGTGTATGATTGCCACTGAGATATATGTGAAGCCACCTTATCTGGTGGTAGCAGTCCTTCTTCACATTAAGTCATCAGGAGGATATTAATACTAACTTGGCTGAAGACTAGTAGAAAGAACAACTTGTGCTACTCGCATGTAGCTCTTGCTGGGTCATTTGCTCTACTTCTGCAGCTGGTCTATAACATCTGGTACAGTATGTTCTCTCTGGGTTCCCACAGACAGAAGATTTTATGCCATTGATTCACCTCACCAGGTTCCAGAAGTAACACAAACTGAAATACTAGAAGGTAGAAAACTAAGCATATCAATTTTTGTAAATTGAGGTAACAAAGCATTTAATTTTCTACAATCCTTGAACTCCTTGAGGAGCCAGATGTTCTTTTAAATCTGACAAAAATAATATTTGAGTTTAAATTAAAATTCCAACAAAGATTTCATGATTCCAATTCTGGTTTCACTCATTTTCCAATAATTACAGACCTATAAAGTGTCCTGGTTTAATTGCCATTTAATTAATTTAAATGCAATACTGGCAACTAACCACTATGGCAACTTCGTTATCCAATGTCATGAATTCATCTGGATATTCAGTGATTTTAATTGAAATGCACTTCTGATTCCTTCAGATTTTCCTTGGCAGTGGACTGCTGCAAAGAGCTAATGAGAATCAAAACACCTACTGGGATGCTCCTGTATCCTGATACCAAAGATTAGATACAATGAAAAAGTAAGGCTTGGTTGTACTATCTTAGAGCTGACAATCATATACATCAGGATTTCTTCCCAGAGGGTTTTTTTTGTTTTCATTTCTTCTTTTTTTTTAAATACTGGCTTACATCATAAGTTGTTCTGAACATTGTGTATGTGTCTTTTTGGCATACTAGGCCTTTACAGTCCAATTCCTGGAAATATAGATAGGTTCTAGATCAGTCACAGGGACAGAATCTTGCCGTCAAATTAGCCAAAGCACTGAGACGGAATGTGTGCTGGCCATTATATTTTTATGCTAGTTGTGGAAAGCCAGAGTTCTTGGCATAAAACCTATAGGCAAAAAGTTAATTAAGCAATATTTTTGGAATGCATCTGAAGTACTCGGTGATTTTATAAGGTGAAACCACTTTGTGACTCAAGACTGCAGGATCTTTGACCTAGAACCAGGAGCCTTCAAACTGAATTTTGTTGTATCATTCAACAGCAATCAAAAGTGTGCCTTCAAATGCCCATTGCTGTGTAAAGTTTAGTTATTTGTAGTTTACAAGTGTATTTTGTGAGTACTTCTCAACCTAAACAAATTGCAGACATTTTGCAATATTAAACCCAATTTTATATGTAGAACATAAATGTCAAAACATAGTCACAACTACATAGACTTTGTTAAGTTACAGTGGAAAGAATTTGGGACTATGTTTTTTAACACTTACCACCACTTATTGTTCAAAATATTTGCCACTCAACAAATTCCACTAAGTGTCCCAAAACGAGAAATAAATTTATTCCAAAGCCACTTGCTGACTCTGAAGGAGGAAATTAGGGACTGGGACTATCCTTTATCGCCAAACCAAAATACCTCATAATTCAGGGATCATGGACACCTCCAAGCCTCCCCCCCTCCCCATGAGAACTCATATAATCAACTTCAAATTTGCTCATACAAAGCAGGGACATAAATCAAAGTATTGCATATATTGGAAAGAGCTTTAATGCCTAGAGGACTGGGTGTACATCCTGCCTCAGCAGTTTTTTGAATCTAAATATTTGTTTTATCTCAGTTTTAGAATTCTTTGAGGTGGATTACTTTGTCCCCACAAACTGAGATATTAGGCTCAATGATTTTTTTTTAGTTTATCTGGGTTGTGATCCTTTTCATTCTCAATCCTCCATTCTGGTTGTGCATTTTTTTTCTGGTATTCAGCATCAAAAATTTACTGGAAATGAAAGAAAATCTGGTTAGGATTGGACCTCTTACCTAGACTTTTATTTTAATTTATTTTAATTTATTTTAATTTTATTTTATTTTATTTCTATCTTGTGTCATAGCAGTTCTACCCCTCTGTTTTTATTCCCTTTTCATTTATGTGCCTAGAGAACATCCTATGATTTTTATTAATCTCCTATAAAATACCTTGTAGACTTTTAATATTTCTTGCCTTATTCCTATAATTTCTGTATTATTTTAGCCAATCTTTTTCCCTTACTGTTTCCTGAACCTCCCATGGTGCAGCTTGAGGCCATTTCCTCTCACCTATCACTAGTTACTTGGGAGAAGAGCCCAGCACCCACCCTGTCACAGCCTCCTTTCAGGCAGTTGTAGACAGTGATGAATTCTCCCCTCAGCCTCCTCTTCTCCAAGCTAAACAACCCTAATTCCCTCAGTCTCTCCTCGTAGGGCTTATTCTCCAGCCCCCTCACCAGCCTCGTTGCCCTTCTCTGCACAGGCTCCAGCCCCTCAATGTCCTTCCTGTAGTGAGGGGCCCAAAACTGAACCCAGCACTCGAGGTGCGGCCTCACCAGTGCTGAGCACAGGGGCACAGTCACCTCCCTGCTCCTGCTGGCCACGCTGTGTCTGATACAGGCCAAGATGCCATTGGTCCTCCTGGCCACCTGGGCCACTGCTGGCTCATGTTCAGCTGCTGTTCAACCAACACCCCCAGGTCCTTCTCTGCCAGGCAGCTCTCCAGCCACTCTTCCCGAAGTCTTCTTCGCTGCACGGGGTTGTTGTGTCCCAAGTCCAGGACTCAGCCCTTCGCCTTGTTGAACCTCACCCCGTTGGTCTCAGCCCATCGATCCAGCCTGTCCAGATCCCTCTGCAGAGCCTCCCTTCCTTCAAGCAGATCCACACTTGCACCCAGCTTGGTGCCATCCACAAACCTGCTAAGGGTGCACTCAATGCCTTCATTGAGATCATTGATAAAGATGTTGAACAGGACTGGACCCAGCACTGAACCCTGGGGAACACCGCTCGTTACCGGTTTCCAACTGGATTTAACTCCATTTACCACAACCCTTTGGGCCCGGCCATCCAGCCAGTTCTTTACCCAGCAGCGGCTGTGCCTGTCCAGGCCAATGGCAGCCAGTTTCTCCAGCAGAATGCTGTGAGAAACGGTGTCAAAGGCTTTACTGAAGCCCAGCTACACCACATCTACAGCCTTTCCCTCATCCATTAAATGAGTAACCTTGTCATAGAAGGAGATCAGGTTGGTCTGGCAGGACCTGCCTTTGGTGAACCCATATTGACTGGGCCTGATCACCCGGTTGTCCTGTGTGTCCTGTATGACAGCACTCAAGACGACCTGCTCCATGACCTTCCCTGGCACCAAGGTCAGACTGACAGGACTGTAGTTCCCTGGATCCTCCCTCCGACCCTTCTTGTAAATGGGTGTAACATTTGCCAACCTCCAGTCTAGCAGCACTTCCCCAATCAGCCAGGACTGCTGGTAGATGAGGGAAAGAGGTTTGGCAAGAACTTCTGCCAGCTCCCTTAAAGCCCTCAGGTGGATCCCATCTGGCCCCATAGACTTGTGAATGTCTGATTGGCCAAGCAGATCTCTAACCAAATCCTCCTGAACCCTTGGACCTTCATTCTCACTGTTTTCTGGCTTGGGCGGCTGAGTATCCCGAGAACACATCACCTTACTATTAAAGACCAAGGCAAAGAAGACATTAAGTACCTCTGCCTTGTCCTCATCCCTCGTCACTACTGTTCCTCCCACATCCAGTAGAGAAGGGAGATTCTCCTCAGTCCCCCTGTTGTTGTTAATATATTTGAAGCATTTTTTATTGTCTTTCACCAAACTGGGTAGCTGGAGTTCTAGTTGGACTTTAGCCCTTCTAACTTTCTCTCTACATGATCTCACCTCACCCTTATAGTCCTCTTCCAAAGCTCAGAAACTTTCCTCTTCTTCCTGAGATTGATACAAAGCTCTCTACTCAGCCAAGCTGGTTTGCTTCCCCATCGACTTGCTTTACGGCACGTGGGGATGGCCAGCTCTTGTGCTGCCAGGCTTTCCTTCTTGAGGAGCTTCCAGCCATCTTGTGCTCTTTCCTCCTTTAGAACTGCCTCCATTTGCACAAAGAGAGTCTAAAAGACCCTCTCCTCTCATTAGCTCAGCTAATCGTCAGGTGAGAACTATCCCATTCAGGACTAATTAGCCATATCTTATTCATAGATAAGATATCCTGTGCAGCAGTCTCACATAATGACATAACGTTGCAGTAGTATTTGTCTCAAAATTACCAAGATCTTTGTTTATATCTAAGTGTAATCTAAAGTATTCATAGGGATTCAACATTAATCCCAATAAATTTGCACTATAATTCTTTATCAGAGACTGATTTTTTTACTGGATTAGATTTCATTTTTATAAACTGGTTTTTATTCACAGTGTCTGTCATCACTAGTGTTCACTTTGGCACCTTCATCCTTATGCCCATCTGTTCCTCTAAGTCCTACACCTATGCTTCAGTTACAGTAGCTGTTTGTTACTTCTGCTGTTTCTGATTTCATATTCTGGACTAGCAGCTCTTCATCTATTTTTCTCCCAGGTTCCTTCTGTTCATATAATAAAAGTTTCTGTTGTGTTTTATGAATTTCCTGACAGCAAGTATCACAAACACATTTGTAGTACATTTGTTGGCTTCTAGTTTCATTTTAACAAAAACAGGGTTTTTTTCACTTTCTCCAAATACCAGCAGAATATAAAGTTGTATTTTTTTGCTCAGCAAGCATAGCATGAAAAATAGTGTTCTAGGAGTATAGTCAGGCCTGTGACAGTGATTGCTGTAGGCACAAATTTCAGGTGTTACTCAACATTTTGCTGAACTAAGACAGAATTATTCCTTTTAGTGCTAACTAAATTAAATCTCTGAAATGACTTTTTTTTTTTTTTTACAAAATTAATTATAAATACTGGTCTGTATTTTCTGTCTTAGTACCCTACAGCAGAATGAGGAAACCTGCAAATGTCAGCTCAGTGGCAGCACACAAGGCCAGGAAGCTCTGCTATAAAGGGGGTGAACATGAGACCTTGATCGAGGCTCACAGTCCTGGGTTCCTAGCTTTTTCCATAATCTCCCCAAACAATCTGCAAAGCCAGAATTGTCTGTTCTCATCTTAAGAACTGTGATTTTTAAAAATGAATATAAAATTTTCTACTTGAAAAAGAATATAATTCTGTAAGAAAATTCCAAAACAATCCTAATAAAAATGCCCTTTGGAAATGTCCCTCTTCTACTGGAAATCTTAAACCTACATTACATTTGGCAGCAGTTCAAACCCAGAACTTTGGCTTCTGCTTTGGAATCAAGGACTATTTAACTTGCATCGGTCGAAGGATTTAATTCTAAGGGCCGAAAGCATTTCCTCTTCCTGGAACATCTCTTTCTGAGCCATTAACTTCCAGGGGCAATTGCCTGCTGCTGGTGAAAATTCAGGTTGCCTAGCTCAACTAATAAATATTTAACTAATTATCACAATACATTTAGACTTCATTTAATGTAATAATTTTGAAGGAGTAATATCCCAAATAGACTTTTAGATCCACAGAAAAAGGACCAGATTGAATGTTCAACTGGGGTTTCAATGAAGGAAAGTGTTAATTATAATTTTATTACTGGTATAACTTATATGAAAGTCTGTCTCCAAACCATGGTACAGTGCTCAAAAGCAATAGTGCTACAACCTGAATCAGCATTATCTAGCTGTGCAAGAAATTATTAGATAGTTAACAAAGTAATTGTGAAATCCTGACTACTGGCAATACTGGCCTGAAAGATTTAATGGCCCCATAATTGGTTTAATACCTGCAGTTTCATTATTAAAATCATATCAATAATTTAAAAAAATCATTGTAATGAATGCAATTACAATAGTTCAAAATATTAACATGATATTTTCCTAGATACTATGTTACCATTCACTTCTTAGTTGCCAGATATTAATGTGATGAAAAACAATTCACAGAATATTTTCAATATTTTCAAAAAAGGTTTTTTGTAGAATAGGTTAAAAAACACCTCTGCTCTTCATTAGAATAAATATAATTAATTCATATTTTAATGTATGTGTGTACTTAACAGATGTTATTTTAATATATTTAATAATGCATATTTTAACACACATGGTTTTAGTGACATATAATAAATACGGAAAAGAATAAAAAAAATGAAACTCTACCTGGCACAAACTTTTCTATGAATACCTAAGTAGAAATTCCTAGTGAGGTTGGAAGGACATCTTGTAAATACCTACCTTTGAAATAGTACACATTTGTTCACGCAAATTAACAGTTTGACATTATATATAATTTTCTTAACTATAATTTTAGAATTTATGATATTTAAAAAAGGCATATAGCATTATATTTTATAACGTAAATCAGTATAATATTTATAAACATTAGTATTTTTAAAAATTATGTTTTTAAATATGATGTTATGGAACCACATCATTAAAATATATTCATTTTCCATAATTCTGTTAATATGCAGTTCTTGTAGACATACACAAAAAGACACAAAATACATCAAACAACAGACCAGATGCAAAAGATCTGCCTAGACCATTATATATTAATTTTCAGTTCCTCAAAACTGTCTCATGGAAAATCTACTATTGGTAGAGTTTTCCACTTCTAGCAGTCAGCAAGTAAGAGCAGCCTTCTTATGAGAAACACCACATTGTGACCTGCATCTACTTGTATTTTTCTTTGAAACCAGGCAGATAGCTTCAGCTGTACTGATCACACCAAACATGTGGATCACAGATTTGGCAAGACTGATTAGAGAAGGGCTGCAGCTGCTCACCTAGTGCTTGATTATAGAAGAAACAGGTAGAGTGGCTCCTCTTCAGCAGTGTGGCCATTTAAGTTCATGACTGGCAATAGTCTGTAGCTCAGAAAGAAAGCCGAGGAGATGGGGGCGTCGATGTCTTCCTGAGGGGGATGGGGTGACCTGAAGCCTTCTCTAAGGAACAGTTTATTTGCAAGACAGCCTTATGTTGCAAAGAGCCTTTCCAGAAATGAATGCGTTCGTGCAATAACATTTAGAATTCATTAAAATCTACTCTGTAAAAGTCAAGTGATACCTTTCATATTTGTTGTTGGTCCTGCATCTGCTCTTTAGTGACTCCTGATTTAACTTCATATTGTTCATCAACTAAGGCCTTCCAAACCAGCAATGCTTGTCTTTATCTTTTAAGCCAAGCATAATATTAGAATATGGACTGAAACCCCAAACTTTATAAATGGTTGGACACATGACTAATTGTTTTGCTGACAGCCACTCTGGGTCACTGGCCAGGAATGGTGAATCTTGTGGTGAATCTGATATTTGTTTGGGCAGTTTTATTTGCCTTCATAGTCTTAACAGGTTAGGACATTGTATTAAGCAAGAGTTAAACAGGACTGATTGTTTCCTTGACAAGCATTCCTATATGTTTAGTTAGATTCAGATTAAGGGCTTTGGCATAAATGAAATAAAAAGTGAGCACAGAAAAATTCAGGTTAATGACCAAGTTCTCTTGGGTAATCATCCAGCGGTTACAAGATATGCCAGGTTTAGCAATAGGCCATAATTCTGCAAACATGATACTTTACTATAAGCTTTGTTAAATCAGTTTTTCCTGTTTACTAAGTTTCTGGTCTTCAGATAAGTCAAATAATTGTACTTGAGACAATTGCTTATGATGAGCCAACTCTGTTGAAATAAAGAGCTTTTGAAATTCCCTCTTGCTTCTCTAGGGATTTCTGCTGTAAAAATGCGTTATGGTATGACTCTAAAAGAACCTGGTATATGAAGAACTTTAAAGGCAAAGTGTTGGTTTTTATTTTCAAAGTAACAATTTGAGAAGGAATTCGGGCAGAGGCAGTTATATTATGAAAATTCAGAGTATATGTCCAGGACATCCAATTGCATCATTTTATGTTAAACATTTTGCTTAGTGATAATAAGTATGTTTTTTGGGGATGCAAACTTTCAACGACCCTAATTTTTTGGTTTTGCATGTCTATTACTGAAAATGTGATGAAACATCTCGTATTAGCATCTCTGTCAAAGGAATCCTAAAGGAGATTTATCGTTTTTCCATTCAGGTATAAAAGGGAGGTAACAAATCCTCCCATTAAAACCCAGGACTTCTAGTGCAGTTACCAACCCTTGCTAGATAAACTAAAATACTATTATATAAACCTGTTTGAGTAACTGATCCCAGCTCCTTTGTGATTACAGGAATGGAAAGGTTTCACCTCAGCACGCTCTGCCTGACACTGCTTGGTGTCTGAATTTTCTGGACTGCTGTAACAGAATGACTGAAACAAAGTTGAGAAATGATCCTGAACGTCATGGGCATCCAAGACAGGTAAAAGTTGACAATGAAAAATATTATTGCCCCTCGCCACAGTAAAGGGCTGTTACTAACCCACCTTTTCCTGACTGTGAAGTATACCTTTGACAGTGTCAGTGAGAATTTGCTGGACTGACCCTAGAAAAATGACTTTCCGATATTCTAGACCCTTTCTGTTTCCCTGACTCCTGAAATTCAAAGCCTTACTCCAAGGCTATGGCTGGAACAATTTAACACTGTCCCTCTTCTCATTCTGTCCACAGTCACGTATTTCTTCTTCTACCCTTTGTACTAAATCTTACATATATGGACCAACTCCAAAATCATCAGTAAGTCTCTACGCGTAGCACAGATTAATTTACTGCAGGAAGCATGATTTTAATTTTCTGACTTCATATTGTCCTGTATTTCATGTTCACTATTACAGTTGCAGTCTGTTCTTTGTGCCCTATCTACAGCCCACCAAAAACTGGTCATTGGAATTGACAGCTTCTCTGCAAGACCCTATTCCTGTAATAATTTTCTCTTTCTACTGTTACTTTTATTCCTTGGGTAGATGCAAAAATCCACTGATGGAAAACTCAGTGTGAAAGTCAGGCCTTAATTATGCCTGTGTCCATGAAAAAAAAAGAGAGATGCTTCTTTATTAATAGATGTTTAAACTTTTTATTATATAAAATGGTCTAACAAGGGCATATTTTTCAAAACCAAAAGATCAGAGTTTTGGATTCTGACCAATTTTTATTGGAGAGAGAGACTGATGCAGAATATGTTTCCAAAACACGGGCACTAGGGAGCTCTAAAGAAATTGTACATTTAAATACTTCCTTTCCTTCTGCTTTCCACTTTCCATTTTGCTGAGCAAGAGAGTTTTAAATTTTCAGGACTTTTCAGAAAATATTATGAAGAATGCAACCTCATTAGTATTGTACAGAAAGCCATAATAAGTAGGTGTTAATCGTTCCCAATCAGCTGCCAAAGGAGAATAAAATACAGATTCTTCCTACATGTTTGTTCAGAATAGACTTAACCCACTGGAGGAGCAAGGTAAATCAGGCCACGCTAAGCAGCTAGACAATGAGTCCTACCACATCTTACTAATTCAAAGAATGGAGTTGGGCATGTCCATTTTATGCTGATTACTTCTTCTGCTGTGGTAGTACTGCAGAGAACATTGCAAGTATATATCAAAAATAATAGGAAAAGACCTCATAAAAATAGAATTTGTAGTGCAATGACTAACCTGGCAAATAAGATTGGGTAGCAATAGGCCTGCTGTGTGCCTTTCGTGGTGACTCCCTTCCTGCCAGAGAAATCAGTGCTGACAGAAGTGGAGACACTTCAGCTCACCACCCCAGGCCAGGTGTGTGTCCTTCCTAGAGCTGTCTGTCCCATCTGTTCTTGTAAGCTGTTGCTGGAGGCTCCAGGAAATATCTTCTGTTAGTGTCCCTGCTCTGAGAAAGCGCTTACTAACATATAATCTGAAATTTCTTGATGTATTTGTAGTCTGTTGCTCATTTTGGCTACCAGAAATTGTTTTTTCCTTCTCCATCATATTTTATGTGAACCTTATATTACTACACACTAGCATACTCACTGGTTTTTAATTGCAGCTAAAACTGTTATTTACTGTCAGCAAGTAAAACCTGTAATACAGGTCAGAGGTTACTTGAATATTGCCCAGTTAGCTAAATGATTGGTTTGAACTGAATCGTACTGAAGTTGGCAGTTATTTTTTTTTGTATGGAGGGGGGAAGATCCAGTGAACTTTATGGACTTCAGCTGCCCCATGTGCCACTGGGAAGAAATCTCTGTGCTTGCTGGTGCAGATTCCCCTCTGGACTCCACAGCCAGTGCTTCCCAGCCCCATTTTCTGGGCACTTCCCTGCAAGGCACGTGTCCAAACACCAAGCGCTAGCAGGTTTGAGAACAAATAATTTTCATACAGATAAAAGGAGGAGCATATATCCAGGTAGGGTGGGAAAATCCCCCTTTAGTCCAACACTGCCTAACCTGCTCCACACTTGGCCAGTTTCAACAAGCTCTTCCAAAAACCTCTTCAAGGTGTAAAGGCCTGCATGGTCTACATCTCTTCTGTGATTATTCTCTTCTTTCTTTTTATCAAAGGCATGCAGTATTGGCTATATACAGCTGGAAACTCTAAATGAAAGTTACCCTATGCTTTCATTTTGACTGTGACACTTTGAAAAAGGAATGAAAAAGAGATATTTGCACATTTAGAAGTATTTTAGTTTTTCTTAAGAGTTTATTTGATATTTTGGAAAACTTGCCAGAACATATAGAAAAATAAAAATACATGCCAGAAGCATACAGTGTAGTAAATCCACCAGATAAATATCTTCTTCACCAAACCACTATGAAATCTTGTTTAAAATCTCAGCACTTTGCATCTGCCAAAGCCATACCTAGGAAAATTTACTGTGTGTAACCAGTGCTAATCCACTGAGTTACAAGGACTGTGGCAGGCATGACCACAAATGTATTTTATATGGATCAATAATATAGGAATGGAACCACCTGAAAATATCTGCAGAGAGAACATATGTGAAATGATAATGAAGTTCTGATTCGTATCAAAATTATGTGTTCATCTGAAAAATGTGAAAGGACAGCAAGCTGACAGGTTGTCCAAGGGCCTTTCGATTTTTGTGGTGATCAGAGAAGGAAGTAATTCCTGAGAATATTGGTTAGAACAGAAAAAGAATATGTGACGTTCCTGATGTTTACAAGAAATGTAGCAATTCCTCAGAGGTCTTTAGGGTCATTTTTATGAAGCAAGGCAGCACTTGTGTGTTTTATGCATATTTTTGCAGGCAGATTTTTGCAGCTTTTTTTGCTTATGGCAGCTGGACCACTGTGTATCAATGCTGAGCACTCTGCTGTTCTTGAGTCTTGTTTTCAGCAGACAATGTCTCCAGAGCACATTTAGAGGCAAAGAGATATCCTGGCATTTGTGGACTTGTTTGTGGACTTCTGGTCTGGAGAAGCTGTGTGCATCTTCCAGGAAAGCACCTCTGGGTATGTCTCACCCTTATTCTAGACATTCTCTAGGTTCTCTGAGCTCTGACAGATTGAGAAGTGATGAAATATTTCAAAGAAATAAGTAATTTTACTGGAACATTTGCAATTTTTTTTTTTTCCCAAAACCAATTAAAGCTCCAAGAAAACTTTAGTAGTGAATATATCATAGCTTTGTACAATCTTTGATGATCTTAGCTGCCTCAAACAAATTCCTTTTAGAAAGTTAAGTGGTTGAAACTTTAATTCAAGAACTTCAGAGGCAGAATGTATTAACATGTCCAAACTCCCAGTCCACCAGACAACTGGAACTGCCTAGGACTCTTCAGTTCTGGATCAGTAGAAGTAAAGCCTTTGTTTTTAAATGTGGACTGTGTATATTTGGAAATGCCCTTGGGCCTTTGTATAAAATATCTGAGCAAACATCTGGGTAAGTGAATGTCAGAGCAAATGACTAAAATTAAAGACATATACTGTGGAATTCAGGAGTCCTCAGGCTGTTGTGAATCAAACCCCATGTTCTAAGGGAGAAGACCTGCAGGCACTGTGGAAGACACCTTTCATTTACCCAATGTCTTAGAGGAAAAATAACTAATAACTCTAGCAGCCAAAATGGCCGAAGCTGTGTACTTGGTTCTCTACACGGTGTACTGGACATTGTGGTATAAGTGAAGCTGGTGTGACTTTAAACATTCACAAGAGCTGATGGAGGCCATCTGGAGTCCAGGTGGGAAAGGATTAGGAAGATGAAATATAAGTTTCCTTCTAATCCTCTTCAGTCCCACTCTCTAAGGAAAGTATGATGTGCCAAGGTGAGTGTAATAAGGTGTCTGAGACCACTACCATAACCATGCCTACCCCGAGTGTCTCACAGTTCAAAACTGAGTCCAGCCCTCTTTCAGGGATTCTGTAGCTGTCGAAGACTGTGACCTGCATAGGACAGTTTACAGTGCACTTACAGAACACTAGATATATCTTGATTTGTCTTATGTTACCATGGGTCTTGAAAATAGGGTGCTATTACTCATCTGTACTTATGCTCATGTGCACACTATTGCTGTCTAACCCAAGCAGGAGGAACTCATTCCAGAGATTCCAGGTGTGTCCTAGAAAAAATACTGTTATTTTATACAAATAGAGAACTGGAGTTTACCTTAGGTGCTTTCTGCTATGAGTACCATGAAGGCAGAACAAATGTTCTTGTCAAAAATGTAGACTCCTGGAATGTGTGGTCTTATATTTAAATGCAACCAAAGGTCTTGTTTAATTGCACTTGTGCTCGTGTAAATCAGGAACAATTCACTTGCAATTGATGTAGTGGTTCTGATCTAATTTCTTTATCAGCTGCGATTAACTGCGTACTCTCTTCTTTAAATGTATCTCAAGAAGCACAATTTATCCCAGTATAGGATGTTTTTTCTTAACTATCTCTCTCCTTTTCCAGTGCACTGCAACTTTTTCAGATTAAATACTTCAATAGTAAAATTTATAATTATTCCTTTCCATCTAAATACAATAAAATTTGACGCCCCCCGCCCAAACATTGGAGCTGAGTTATACTAGTATAAGAATGTATCTCAAGGCATAATTTCATATCTGAGAAGACCTCAAGTCACATCATTTGATCCAGATGTGAGTCTAAAACATCCTCAATCCAGACTCAGGAAACACTAAAATTTAAGACTGTTTCCACAGTGTTTACTTGGCCAAGTTGTACACGTGTTATTTTTCTGTTCCTGGTTTCCTTATTAAATGGAAACCTTAATGTATCATTTTGTTATTTATGGTCTACCATAAAAACTACAGGATATACAATGTGAAGAGCTAAAACTGAGGAAGTTAAAGCTTAGCATTAGGTTTTCCTGACTTTTGAGCGCATGTTGCTAATGTTAGCTAGCTAGTATCTTCTTACGTAAATTTACTTGTTTTATGGAAATTGTAAGAGCTGCAAGGCAGTTTCAGCTCTCCCAAAGTTCTGCTACCTTCTCGTTCTTTAGAATTGATTTCATGTGTGTTCAAGGCACATCCCAGATTTGAATTCTCACCAAATGGTTAAATAAACAGTGACTATTCTAATTGACTAGTACGAAACCTCCTATAAGGACAAGCTCTTATCCTGTTTAAGCCATTGCTTGTTTAAAATTCAGTTTTGATGTTGTAATAGACGGGAAAGGACTTTTATATGCAATCCTCATCTCGTTACGCGTTTTACTCCATCACTGAAGGGAGAGAGGGGAGTTTAAGAGCCAGGCCGCCGGGAATCAACGCTGTGCGCTCCCTCTGCTGGCAGCCACGCTCCTCCAGTCTAGCTCCACCTGGGGAGAAGTCGGGTTGGGACCCTCGTGCTGCCCCACTCTTCGCTTCCACTTCTCTGGCACCGCTGGCTCTCAGCCCAGCCCCGCCGAGGTCGTCAGGCAAAAAAGAAAGAATAAGAGAGCGAAAGAGGAAGAGGCGAGGAAAGAAGGAACAAAAGAAGGAAACAAAAACCCCGAAAAAAAAGAGGACGGGGGGGGGGGGGGGGGGGGAGGGAAGAAGAAGGGAAGGGAGGAAGAGAAAGAAACAAAAATAGAGAAAGAAAGGAAAAGAAGAAAAAAGAAGGAACTGAAAGAAAATATTTTTCTCTCCCGTGCAAAGCAGGGAGATTAAATCGCTGCTGGGGGAAAAGTGAAAGCAAGATTGCTTCTTCTGACAGCAGTTTAAGGTTGGATTAGTTTAGTTTTAACAGCAAGCCACATCCTTAGATAAAAACAGGACAGTTTCAGTTGCTCAGCTAAAGTTAAGTTTAGTTAAACTTATAAAAAGGGTGAAAAGTTACTTGCCAGAAGGAAACTAACTATGTGTAGGGAAATGCGGTTTTCCAGCTATTAAAAGAATCACCAGCAGTAATTCATATGTAGGCATGAGGTATGTCTTGCAGAGTGTGAGAAAACATATAATTAGTGTTCATGATTGGAAGTGACTTCTGTGCGACCAAATTGCAAATGAAATGTGTTTTAGATATTTGGTAGTTTAATTCATTCTTGCCTCTTTTTTTTTTTTTTTTTTTTTTTTTTCCTCCAGATATAGCTCTAAACCAAAATGACATACTTTTTATCAGATAGTATCTCCAATTTTGAGATTTTACTGCCTTCTTCTCTTTGAGCACTAATACAAGGTGGATAGAAACAAAAAAAACAAAGGCAGGGGAGCTAGAAATATCAAGAAAAATTTTCCCTGAAAAATATATTCATAACTTTAAAGTAGATTGGATTTTGATAGTATTTCTGTTTATGCTTCAATCTCTTGACAGATCAAGATTCTTGAACTTTGGGTGCAGTTCTAACAAGAAGACTTCACAAAATTAGTATGTTCTACCCTCTTCATGAGTCTATTCCTGTTTCTTTTCTCATCAGTTTCCTTGTTTTCACGCCTTCACCTGGGAAGGAACAAGAGAGACCTTTCCTATCTGTATACATTAGCATTAGTTCTCTTCTTTTCTGGCTAAACTTGTTGTTGTTGCCATCCTTTAGCTCCTCTCTTATTGATCTAGTTGCCATTTCTCTCTGTAGGGTTAATTGCTAAACTGATACTAAAATTAGCAAGGTGTTTCCAAAGCAGAATGTGTACCACAGCAAAGAGAAAATGGAGGTTAGTGGGAAAGAAATGAAGCACTGTGAAAAACAGACATAAAATATAGCACCATTACGTGCTTCTTATGTTACATAGTGGTTTACGGGTTTTTCCTCATTTTTAGTTCTGTCCAATGTAAGGCAAAACCTATTGACATTTTGCTGTTATTTTAAGCAGGCATAAGATTTGTATCCTCTTACAGCTCACTTTGTTATATTTTATAGTAGTGCTGCAGGAATGGAAAAGAGATCTTGTGTAGGACAGCTCTATAGTGAGCTTTCCTAGAAACTTTTCTTTTTTCCTTGGACTCTTCTAACTTACACACCTTACAGATGTGCCTGGAAATTGACATAGGGATCAGGTACCTGAATCATGAACCTCATTAGGGTGCCAAAAATTACGCTCAATCTAGCATATACACAAAAAAGTTAGGTGAAACCAACCAAAGCTAACTCACAAAATATGAATGGATTTACCCATTAGTTGTGACCTCGTAGAGAAGTAAAGGAGCTTTAAGTCTTTATATACATTAGCTTAAACTCAAAAAAAACCCACTGTGCCCTTAAATGAGACAGTCTAAAGGGAATGAAAGCTAAAAGCACATTAAATTAATAAGTTAATTGATTTACCCTATATGTCTTAAGAGTCCTGTTTACACAGGACCTCTATGATGTTTAGTGCATATATTACTACTACAAACTATCCCCAAGATCTGTGTAGCTCTAAATTATTAACTAAGCTGTGAGTAGTGTTTCACTGGAATGTGATGTCTTGATTCCTTGTTGTGCCAGCTTGTGAAACTACATGGGAAAAAGAGGAAAGCAGTCAAAATTTCATATTCAAAGATTCTTCTGGCACTTAAATTTTGCCCAAGCTGATTTGCATCAAGTTGACAATTGTTATTAGTAATCAACAGTTATCACTCAGCTAACAGTGTTGATCTTCCTAAACAAACTTGCCTACAGGCCTGGGTTACAAAGGCTTCAAATAGTGTTTTCTTGTATTCCTATTTTGGAGATGCTGTCCTTACTCAGGCTTATGCAGTAGCCATGGCAAGCAAAAAAATGTGTCCTAAACTTAGAATAGACTATTTCTAACATCTTAAATCTAGTATATTTAGAGGGCTAAATCCATGTCTGATCTGAAATATTTTTTGTGGATATATACCAGTATTGGATTAGACTCAGGAACTACTAATTCCCTTTAAATCTGTATAAATATGTGTGCATGTGTGTGCATTTATGCTTTAAAAGTGATATGGGATCTGTTAGCTAAATAATTGTTGTTACTTCTGTCAAAGTTATACGAATGAGAACTGCACTTGACTTTGCATTAAAAATACTTCTGGTTGAGAAAACATCTGTGAAGAGTCTCAGAAGAAGAAATCATCCTGCTCCTCAGAGATCCTACATTGCTTACAGCAAAGTTTAAAGTAAAGAGGAACCAGCAGAGAAGCTCCCTTCTCTGCTGCCTAGCCTTTGTTCAACCAGGTTTCAAAACTTGCCTAGTCTTAATGGTTTCCTATACTCAAAGCTTACATTGAGAGGCTACCTTCTCCCTGTAATCTAAATAATGAGCAGTTATGTTCTGTATGTTCAAACAAATAAATTAAAGTTTGTTAGAGATTGCTTTCTATGAAAACTTGTACTAGTTGTCTTCCTACTCTCAAATCTGTTTAAATCCAACACTCTGTGAATGACTTGGCCTAAGAAAGGCTCATTGCAGTTTTTTGTTTGTTTGTTCCACATCAGTGTGGATTAAACTAAAAGAAAAAAATTATCCACGGGGCTTTTTTTAATGACATAATAATAGCATGTATTCGGTAATATGGAAAGTTTCATGAGGATCTAAGTTCCTTGATACTGGGGGGTTTTTTTTGGCTAGTATAAGATACAGAAATGATATGACCATAGACTTTGTGTATAGAATTATAGGATAAAAGCCATTATTTAGGTAGTGTCTCTGAAGTATTTTTGATGTAACTGAAGACTCTACTTATAGTAATTGGAGACCTCTCTACGTAAAAGCTGACTTTCTGTAAGAAGGTGCACTCTGCAGCCTTGTTTGCAGAAAGTTGGAGCTACATCTGTTTATACCGGACATATGCATCACTCTGGAAATATATAGAACTTTAAAGGAAGACAGGAGAGGAAACCAAGATCCTAGAAGCCTCAGTTTCATGAAGGAAGCAATGAAAAATAAAATAAATTTAAACAGAAGGGTATTGAAATAATTTTAAAAGTATGTTTAACTATTCTCTATAATTCTTGGGTTGGATGACAAGAAATTGGTCTTTCTCAGGAAATAATAGTTTGACTGTTGACCTTCTCCATTTGAGTCCATTTCAAATTCCAGAAGGAAATGATAAATGTAATTGGAAAATAATTAGAAATTCTAGGTTTGCCTTGTGGGATATCTGATCTGCTGCCTAATTTAACCTAAGTTACATTCAAATGTTTAAAATCTGAGTATCTTTTACTCTTTCACATGCTTAGGGGCTGATGCAGTATCTGTAAAAATGGTCAGCTGTCTAGACATGGCAAAGGTAATTTCATGTATGTTTGCAGCACTTCTGATGGAAAAAATGTTTCCAGTTTCTGTTGGAAGATGTAAGAAACGTGCATTAACTACTTTGTTGCACACTGGATTTAATGTAAAGTACAGTCACATTCTCTCCTGTTTCAAATCTTAGTCTTCATAGGGATGTGCAATCTTACTAGTTTATAAAATTTGCTTTCTGAATGTGTTTGGCTCAGGTGTATACAAGGGAGAAGATGCAGTCAGAATGACATCCTATGTAGAATAGTTCTAATATATAGGGAATCAAACTGCACCAAGTTCCTTGCCATGACCAGCTGTTAAACCATCAAAATGTCAATATTCTATCCTTAACTAGACCCCACCTATTATTCAAAAACATGGAGTATTCCTTTATAGAGCCGGGACTCATATTACGTCACATACTCTATGAAATACAGATACGACTACGTCCAAAACTCACTCACATCTCAGTGATGAATGCTCTCCTCAGACAGCCTTACTAGTACTCTGTCTAATATTGTCCAGACACTAGTATTTTGTGCCAAATTAACAAAACAAGAATTTAGCCATCCACTCCACACCCATGACATTACACCAGATTTAATGTAATTTTAATTAATGAAAGTATTGCTAAATATCACTAATAAGCCTTCTAATATATATAAGATTTTTTTTCCCCAGTGTTTATTACCTCAGATACAGTTCTGTTATATAATTCTTAACACCGAGGAGAGAGAATGCAGATTTATGCCAGCTTGGATAGAAGAAACTATCTTAGATACAGTTAGACAAATGGCATAAAAACTAATTGTATCAACATGAAATGGAAGTTCTGGTTTAGGCTGAATGATGAAAAAAGACTTGATTTTTGTAGGACTCTATTTTTTGCCTGCAGACAGACTTTAAATATGCATTGGACCTGTGGAAACCATTTCAACCAACAGTTCAATTGCATGTTATTGGGGCAGTCAACAAAGCATGTAATTTCCCAAAATAATAGTTGTTTTTTTTCTTAACAGTAGATACTCATAGCATGTTTGTGAATCATTGAAAAATGGACCTTTGCAGTGGCAGATAAGTTTTGTCAAAATAACCATAGCATATGGTAGAGTTTCTAGATTAATTTCTTTTTATATTTGAGTTATAAGAAGAAATTATAGTTTGAACAGCTGTGCTAAAATGCTGAGAAATAATTTTTGAAGGAAAACTGACAGCAACCTTGCACTGGATATCAGTTGGGTCTAACACGTGAATGAAATAAAAATAATTTTTGGACTGTAAATTACACTTGATCACAGTTCAGTTTGCCTTTGAAGCAATCCTATCTATTCCCTCTTTGAATTCTACAAAATCTTGTAGTTGGTCTAGTTACAGAACATGAATTTTTTGTATGCCTCTAAGCAACATATAAGCAACTAATCATGAGTCTTCTCAACATGTATAGGCAAATTGTTCTTCAGATACTGTGTTGTGACATTTCTCATATCTTGACTTTGAAGTTGCAAGCTTTTTGCATGAAATGCTCCAATTTTCTTAATTTCATGTAAGCAGAGTTAGCTGTTGGACATTGCCTGCCGTCAATGTTTGGTTTTTCTTTCTTTTTTTCTTTTTTTCTTTCTTCACACCCCACCCTCTCACCCCCCCAAGGCTTTTTGATTTGCAACCCCAGAGCAAGCTAGAAGTACCCCGCTCCCCATTTTTAGTGTGTTGGTACCCAGTTACCACTGACCTGATAAAGGGTAGTAATACCAGATGCTGAGGAAGTTAACTGGTTGCCAACATGACATCAACAGGAGTTTCAGCAGTATCATAAACTTTTACAGTCAGATTTCTTGTGTGAGGTTCCTAAAATCTTTCTGTTTACAATTGTACTGCGTCAATGGAGGCTTTTCTGTTTGATGAATAGGGTGTAAAAATGCTTTCCACATGAGGGTATGCTCTGTTACAATAGGCAGTCAAAAGATGCCTTTCTTACATGATTATTTCAACACTGAAATACTTAGCTAGACTCCTCCCATGGTACATGGTACGTGTCTTCATAGTCTCAAGTTCTGCAGTGATTAATTCTGTGCAGACAATGCACCCTTCTGGTCATGGAGAGGATTTTTAAGCCAAGAACTTTTCCTATTAACAACATTTAGATAAGGCCATGAACTAAACCTGAATGTCTTCTTAAGAAAGTAAAGATAACTTTGATTCAGCTGTGTGTTTGGCTATAAAACTGAATGATTACCTCAACAAGCTCAACTGTATGGGGCTGTCTCTTGACTGCATCTTGGAGGTCAATATTTAGAGGCCTGGATCTTAGGAGATTCTTTTTCATGTTATTGCCTGCCTCTAGTGTAAGACGCCCATTCAGTCTGGGTGAGATTATTTTCACCTCAGTATATTCTGCAGTAATAGTTTTGTTGAATGTGCATTGGTCTAAAGGTGTCAAGGAATGCAGCAGTAATGCTAAGTGGACTTATTGCTGGAAACTGAAGACAAACAAGATTTTGGACTCTCTGTTCATTCATACATACGTTTGGTGGCAGGTTAGCTCTCTATGGGAGTGAAAGTAACAATTGCATCTTTTGTTGCAAGTCCTAATGTATGGATGAGAACTGTGAGATAGATTATATACAGGAAAGACATAAAAGAAGTGTCATTTTCCTTCCTGTATATTAGAAAGACAAAATGTAACTTGGCTTATGGGTTATTTTTTGTTTGTTTTACTATAGTTGATCATTTCCACAATGGGCATAGCCCTGCTTCACTGAAATAAGTATTTATAGTACATAGTACTGGCTATGTACTCTGTCTGTGCCTTCAGCTCTGAGTCATTCCTATACTGCGAGAGATATGCTACACACCTTGCATCGATAAACAAGTATCTCCACATATAGAAAATCTGACTCCCAAGCTTCACAGGAACACTACACGAGCACTCAAATGCATAGTCCTTGTACTATTTGTTACATGGGAGGGGTACAAAAATCAACTCAAATTCAAATTCTAAGCAACAAAGTCTCACGTACTGTTAACGTGAAAGGCACTACTGGCAGTCAATTTTATATAAACAAATTTATACTACGAGCATTTTTTGCCTTGTTTTCCTCATAAACTATTAAAAGGACTCAAACTTTCAACTTTTCTCTAAGAGAAAATGCTGACACTTTTAGGTCTGTTTTTTTCTAGCTTTACATCTCTCAATGATTATTTTTCCCTCATCTTCCTGGCCAAAGAGGAACCTGAGACTACAGTTAAAAAATAGTGTAATGTGTGAAGTGAGGACTAGGACCGACAGAGTCGTTTAACAAACATTTAGTCATATAGGCTTCAGAAATAACACTTCCGAAAGCTATAGAATACTTTATTTATAGGAGATTTTTTTTTGCTGCTTTATGGAGACGACATTGACTACGCACGTGAGTTGAAGTTATGAACAGCATTATAACTGTTACTACTTGTGTGAATAGGCCTAGAGGATAATTAACTAGACGTTCTGGGTGTAAATTAGAAGTGCTTGAAAACTGACTGTGAGCTCAGTCAAGAGCTGGATGTCATGTTCACGTAGACAAAACCTAAATGATATGGACATACAAAGATGTAAAGGATAAAGAAGCATGGATCAAACAATGAACTTGACATGAATGATGTTTGGTGTGCCCTTTTCCTCCGTACTGGAGCAGCTCTTACATCCTGCTTTGCTTCCTATTGCAAGCTGACAAGAAACAGACGTTCTCTGTCTTCAAATGACAGATGGACCAAGGCACTAAATATCTGCTGCCTTGACTTTTCTCTGTTTGTTTGAAATAGGCCATTTCTTTATTTTCACTGAATGCTTCATTGTGTCCTGCAGAATGTGAGATTTTCTATCGACAAAAATAAAAGTTTATAGAAAACATCACCAATTATAAGGGTGTACAGCTTCAAAACTAACAACATTAAAACTGTTAACTAGAAGTCCAATTATATACAGCTAACATTTAAAAAAAATCTGATTAGTTGGAGTAAATAAAGCCTCACATGCTGGAAGAAAATACTTGCATGCAAATCCAACTGGTATAAAACAGCATTGTATCTCTGCAACAGAAACAATTTTTTCGTGTGAATTCATGTACATCCAGAGGACCATACCTGTTTATGCTCAAACTTAGGACTCAAGATCACACAGAAGCCAAAGGACTTTGAATATCCATGTGACCTATTTTTTACCTTGTGTTTTGCTTCTTTTGGTAATCAAGCCAACTAATTTTCCAGTCAGTGAAACTCTATTATGAGGAGAAGAGGGGAAACAGACTGATTTGTATTCAGACTTTTTTCCTAAAGACAGGCTAGGTCTTGATGGCTTGGGAAATAAAAGCACAGTACCTCAGGCTGTGTTGATAGAGTACTGAAGCCTAGTTATGGCACAAACACTGAGTTTAGCTGAATGAAAACAGTCATAGTTGTCTGTAGCTTTGCACTTGCCTGAGCAGCAGCTGAATTTTTCATTAAAGCAAAACTAAAAAACAGGCAGTGCTTTAAGATGAATTAACATAGGTAAGGAAATCTAAAATTTTGAAGTTATGTTCCATATTTTCTTAGAGAAAAAAGAACCAAATAAAGAAACCAAATCAAAGGTTGCATCTCTGCCCCAGGTTTTTATACTCACTCTGTTTAGAACTGAGATTATTGTGATGACAAAAGTGAGCAAAAATCACCTTCTTTTATCCTGTTTTTACTACTCTATGTTGATGTATCAAGTGTGTACAAACCCCAGTCAGTAGCGAGATCCTTGGACTGATGGTTGATCAGAAGGACAACAGTTATTTAGTATGCAATTTCAGCTGTCAAAAAAGGACTGAGCTACTGAATGTCAGAAAGCAACTAGTGGTTTAAAGGCAACAGAAGCAACTGAAGAATATAGTCATCAGTTCCACAGTTGCTTTTTCTGTTATTATTTGCCATTCACAGAGATTTTGTTTATTTTTGGGGAAACAAGATTATTTTCTATTTAATGACCACGTACATTTGTTATGAATGAAGCCAGAGAAACTGCTGCATTTAAAACCAGCCTCAAACTCCAGTTACTTCCAACTCATGCTTGTGATTCATTTGCGGATTCTTGCACATCCATTTGTAACTGTTTGGTGGCTCATAAATCCCTTTTATTACCCCGCATGATAGGGCTACCAATGGTAAGAGGGATTTTGCCTTAAGTAGAATCTGATGAAAAGTGGAGTGACTTCTTACATTCATATCGCTGCTTTTCAGTGTGAAAGTTATAGATGATTGTGAACTCAAGAGGACGACGGGGAAGCATAGGTCAAAATCAAAACAACAGCACATTTCTGCATCTACATAATAAAGGGCAACAAACACCCTGCTAGGCTGTGTATACTTACAGAAGTGTTTCTATTGAAATATGAACTATGTGTCTTTGGCCCAATATACATTGTAACAATACAATTTCTGAATTAGCCAGAAAGAGCCACTTTGTAGGGACTGAGTCATGCAAGGTACTGAGCAGGACTCAGTAGAGGAAGTTCATTCAGTAAAATAATGAAGCAAAGATTTAAAATTATATATATTTTAATATAATTTATACAATTTACTATCTTTGTTCCCCATTGCAACAGTGACTGGCTTGTCTGTGATGTTTCTTGTATAGCTGGCTCTTTAATGCAGAGTGAGCCTGTGAAAGCCTGGGTATCATGTTGTTTTCTTGCTGTTAGCTTGATCTGTTGGAAGTACCTTAATCTGAAAATTAACGTGTTTGAATACATACTACGCACATGAATAAAATCTATAGGGACTATAATGAAAAACAGGTCACATTGCTGCCAGATTTTATTCAAGCTGCTCAGGAATGGAATCATTGTGTTTCCTTATTTGGGAATATATGCTGTAATGATTAAATTGGTATCTCCTGGTTCCATGGGAAACTTGGAGCCAGTCTATAGAACTTTAAAGTTAACTTCTGCCACTGGAAGCATTCTGCATTTTATTTTCAACAAGCAAATGAAGAACAAGATCTGGAAGGAGTAGGAAGTTAGCTAATGCTTTCCTACAATGTAAAATCTTGCATGGCTCTAGTCCTCTTGGAAGCCCTGTATATTGCCATGTAATGTTTCAAAGACAATGAAAATAATTTCATGTTCTGCTTATTACCTTGTCTTCATATACATCAGGACTTTTCTAGCTGAATGCTTAAGATAGGCTTTTCTTATCTTAGTTTTTCACTTATATTTAATGTCATATTACAAGGCATACAAATTATGAACTATGTGCAAGAATGAATTAAAAAACCTACATAGATATTCAGCATTATCTTTAGCTTGTCTCAAGCATCAGAAACTAAGTGAAACTGAGGGGATGCCAACACAAGTCAAACAGCCTCACGCTGAAATATGTTGAGTTGGGGTGTCCCTGGGGTCTCATGCAGAAATATTAGCTTGTGTCCAGCAGTGATATAGCTATGATAGGTAGTGCTCCAACTTGAGCTAATCATCCCAGGAGGAATGCCATAATGATGTGACAAAAATATTTATGGTTCTGGAGTTAGCTCAGGCATCTCTTCATCATGCTGCATTGTAAAATGTAGACATAACCTTTGTGGCTTATGATATGCAGGAAGTCAGATTAGATAGGTGACCTGGAGGCCAGCTTGGGCCCTCACTGCTATTAATCTATCTACATATCAGAACAAACCATAAACATATTAAAGGAAGCAGTAAAATAGCCCCATTAAACACTACATTAAGGGAACAAATTTCCACATGAGCCTAGAAGAAAAAAAAAAAAAGACAAGGCATTTAAAGTCTTCTATTTAGATAAGGTCAGAAAAGGAGGAAAAAGACCTGGTGATAACACGTTCATTTCTTCTAAGAGTAATCGTGAGACTGAGATCATTAAGCCGGGAAAACATTGCTAGGAGGAAAGGTGAAAAAACCCAGAAATCTTGCAGCACAATTGCACTTTCCTGTTTTTTGTTGCTGTATGTGTTCTGTCCTCTTCTACTGTATTCTATATTATATCTTATCACCTCAATATCTGAACAAATTCAATAATCCATTCGGAAACATAAGCAATATCTGCCACATGTTCATTCTCACATCTCCCCCCACTGCCAGATGTGGAAAACATGCTGTGTTTTGGGTTCATTTCAGTGATAGATTCAGGTTGCTGTGTGTTTTATGGCAAAAGCAAAACTGAATGCTGAGGCAATGCTTGTAGAGCAGAAGGTACCAAGTTCTTCATTTCGGGGGAACACATTGCATGGTATTAGACCAGGCGCTGAAAATGCCTGTCCCTTGCACAGGAAATCGTTAAGCTTTTCCCAGTGAGCACCATTGTCTCACTGGGAGAGACAATTCCTGTCTTAAGAGCAGGAATTTATTAAAGGAAGCATGGAGCTTTAGGTGATAATGCTAATATACTGGTTTTGGTGTATGGAACTTTTCCAAATTTGATAGGTGGTTATCTTTATTGTAGAGAATGGGATACAGGTTTGAGTTGTTTACAGTAGCCAGCATTAGTAAAAGGACAATCTGTAATATTTTTTACTAGTTAGCACTTCCTAGGCACTTAATGCTTCATGTTCCACTGAAAGGTGATGAGAGTTTGAATAATTTAGGCTAAATCATCATCTGCCAGTATATGACAGAATTATTTGGGCAGTTACACTCCAGAAAGCACAGACTGGTGATAATACATTGTTTAAGAGCTTTGCTTCAATAAGGAATACAGGAATAGTCCCAAACCCTGGACTGAACTGATCAGTTTTGAGTACAAATACCTTCAGCCAAATAAGACTGTAAATTTTATACAGGTTTTCTTTTGCCAGAGCATCGTCCAAGACCAGCAGTCATTCATTTTGCAGTTGATTTAAGCCACTATGCTACTAAGGATCAGTCATGATAAATATTCCTCTGTCTGGTTTATGTCCTTTTCTGATATTGAATATCACTAATTTTACTTTCCTTTTAGAATAATCTTATGTATGTAGGCAAGCATATGTATGCAGTCATAATATGTTTGTTTTCAGAGCTTACTGTATTTTTGTCTGGAAAAAAAATTCACTATATGTGCAGACAGAAGTATCTATGCTAATAATAATTTCTGCGTATTATTAACTGAGCTGCTTGCCTGGGCTAAGCAGCTCTTTGAAATCGCCTAATATGCAGATAGACAGTCTTGTAAATCTGGCTGTATGAAACTGTACGCTTCCCTACCAGCATTGCTTTTCTCTTGCCCTTCAAAAATAACTGGTTCTTTATATAGCTGTGATGGTCTCTTTTTTTCCCAGCTCTGATTCCTCTTTTTCTTCCTGATTTATGATAATCCTACCTCTATGGTTTCTTTTTTCCTTCCATCAAGGTGATCTGTGGAAGAATCTAGTGTGGGTCTAGCATGCGTGGGTCTTGTTAATATTTAGCCCCATGGTATAACAATGAGAAGACAGCCATAAAGGATGGTGAATTAAGCAATGCATAACATATTGCGTAATACTTAAACAAAAAGTGCCTCGAGCAAATTAAATGCATTGCATGTATTTTATTGTTTCCCTAATTGTATGTTATGTTGAAGTATAAAAGTTCTATGACACATTCATGGAATACAAATTTATCAACAATTAATTTTTACAGAGGAGTCTCCGAAAGAATTGAAGGAAAACTATATATTGCCATAGTGCAATAAGCAAAGTTCCGTTAAATGTAAATTGAGCCCGTTCTATCACGGTGCATGTAAACTCAGGAAACAAAGTAAAGTAGGGACTATTTTTGCTGTCTTTGAACAGTGTACTCATAGCATTCAAGATGAAGAACTCTTGTTAAACAGAAATGATTCTCTGATGTTTACTTCTAACTGCCTGTTTGAAAGTCTCAGTCTATCTGTAGCACAAGCGAACAGAGTACAGAAGTCTGATTGGTCAGTTGTAACGTTTCCACAGTCAAATGATGAATGCGTAAGTATCCTCTAGCTCTGATCCTAACTCCTGGTATTCTGGAAAAAAACAAGCATAATAGAAGTAATTCCTCAATAATAGAAGTATTTCCTCAATAATCAAAAGTACTGAGATAAAGGCTGATATGTCAGATTTATTTGATATTTTTTGAATAGTATATTTGTCTTTTCTCTTTGTATTTCCTTTCTTCATAATGTTTTACTCTTTGCAGAGCATTTATATTCCCTTCCCAAAGACAAATGAACATTGTAATTTAGCATTATGACCTGAAGCGCAAGGTGAAAACACTTAAATAGGTCATCACACTTTCAAAAATGTCAGCTTTAATACAAGATGCTAGGATTTCAGGTCTTTGGAAAATCAGGTCTTCGGAAAATCAGGTCTATAGCTGCTTTGCTGTAGACTCAGAAGCCCAAATTTAGATACTCTGCTCTCAACAGCTTCACTAAATTTCCTTTCATGTTTTTGTTTTTGTAAGTTTATTGTAGTATGTCTCTTGGTTTTCCAGTTCTTTTGAAAGTATTGGAAAACATATGATATGAGTCCAATACTAATTGTTTTCATCTTGGAATATTACTCATCTTTTCAAAGAAAAGCATCATTTCTAGGCAACATTGTGTTCCTTATTTGCAAAGTTGTTTGTTGGCTGCATCTCACTCCATATATACATGCCAAGCATGAGTAGCTGCATGCATCCAAGTCCATTATTTGTTTATAACATGTGTGCAAATTGTGCAGAATTAATGTACTGAATCAATGCATTTAACTTCCTCTCATCTTATATTTTCCTTAAACCATGCATATTCTTTCCTCAGTGGTCTTCTAGCCAAGATTTTAAGAGTTCACAGCTAAGTACATAAGTAGAAAAATGTTCTTAGGTTCTTGATTTGCTGTCTATGAATTTCTGTAAGAAATCTTCTTTTTATCTTTGCTCTTATCTTTATCCTGAATAGCAGAGAGAATTTCAGATATTTCAAATAAAGTAAAACTTAAGTTTTGTGTGCCTCACATGAAAGCATAACTGCTTAATTTGGGATTTTGTCCTAGATTTCCATGTGATTTGATTAAATAGAGAAAATTCACACAATTGCTTTCTTCTATAAGGAGTTGAATTATTTGCTAGTAGTTTTATTTAGGTCGGCCTTTTTAAAAAGAGAAAGATATCCAAGATCAGAATGCATTATGTCTGTGTACCCAATAAAGCTGTTGATCATCTTACTCCACTCTTCTCAGAAGAATCCATAGCTGGAAATGAAAGAGCAGAAGGAAAACAGAGGCCAAGAATAGCAGACCTCCCACTGGGATCACAGTCTTTGTCTCGTTCTTTCCATTACAATGACTTGGAATGGCAAAAGAGCCCATGATGTATCATTACATGTGGCTGGAGTGTCCCCGGAAAGATGGTCAAAGACACTTTTACTATTAGAACTAATAATTTATTTTGTGGATGAAGAATGTAATGATATTAAAACGTTCTCAAGATTTTAATGGATGTTTCTAACTGAAAGAGTTCTTTATATATGCACTACTGATGAAAAATAGAATTCCAATTTCAAAGCAATATTTTTTAAATTGGCTGTCCTTTGTACTATTTTTTAGGCAGCTCCAGGGTCATATAATGACTAATAAGAATAACCTGCAGCATAGAAATTGGCAGTAAATTTTCTTACATAAATTGTGATCCAGTATCTAGTGGCAGCAATTAGAAGTGATTCAAATACTGAGTATTCCAAAGGATGTTCATATATGTAACGAGTTCAAGTGTATACTATAACACCAACTCTTTGTCTTTAATGAAAACCAACCACTTATTCATTGAGATACTTGTGAAACTTACTATTTTCCATACACTTAATAATAATAAAGTACTTTTTCCTTTATAATAAAATAGTAAAAAAAATCCAGTGCATAAGAATGAAAACCAGTTTACAATGTCTTTTCCAGAGTTACCATCTGAAAAGGTAACACCTGTTAGGAAATAAGGCCTGCCACGTTAGCAGATGGTCCAGACTCTACAAGAACATGCCTTAGGTCCTCCCATTAGTGATACCAGCTGCCAAAAGGAGATATGGAGAAGCTGAGTAAAGAAGAGATTTTCTTTCTGTTACCTCCTTACTGCATAATTGAGAATTTATGGAGTCCTCATATTGGGGTGACCTGAAGTTATAATGCTGTTGCTCAGCTGGATTCCTCTGGGGAGGAAGATTTTGCTTTACCTTAGAGGTGACAGTGTGCTTATCTCATGTTGTCCCTCTGATGTAACTTCATCCTAAGGCGTGCTGTTCAAATCTAATAACCCTGTTTTCAATCAATGCAGTCTGTAGTGCAATCTAAACTGACATTTCTTTGCAAAAAATCTTTAGAAAATAAACTGTGCTGTTACATTATAAAGTCTGCTTGAATGCACTCCACAGAAAATGTTGCTTTATAGATGGTTTATACATTTTATGATCTGGGAAGTGATTTTTTAAAAAAATAGTTTTAATCATATTCCTTGTCTACGCAATACCTGTTAATGTGCTCTGTACTAAAAAAAAAGCATTACTCAATCATTATAAAGTCTGATATTGCAACCTTCTGTGTGTCCCCTAATTTTCGGTATGAAGATGCACTATTATGTGGCTACCTTCTGTGTCCTTCACTCTGTTGGATTTAAATACATGGAGTCAGCAATTAAACTTGTATTATAGAAACATTATATGGGAAAAAGCTCTAATTAAGGGCAAGACGTCACTTTTTCTTATTTCATGCAAGTAAGGCCTGTAGGTGAGCAGGCTAATATTTCTAATGGAAAAAGTGACTGCCGGATAGCAATGCAGAGTGTAACACAGGATCTGGACCCAGTTTCCACATGGACTTAGCAGCAGGATTAGTAAGACATTCTGTATGAATGTTTCCAACTGTTTTTAGCCAAGTCCTGCTGATTTTGCCTTTCCTTCATCTGTGCCACTGGGTAATTACCTCCTAATTTCTGCTACTGACTCTTTTCTCCAGCTGCAGCACAGCTCATTAGTTTGGGTTCTGTTTTACACTGCCTCTCTGTCTGAGTGTCAGTGCCATATATTATAAATAATTTAAGGTCATGACTAGTACTTTTGTATGTTTTCTATCAGGCAAACAAGTGTGACCACCAAACATCGGTATTAGATCATATTAATTACTTTCATAAGCTTTTAAATGAATTATTGATTATGGTGTGAGTATTTAATCTGGGTATATATTAAAAGGAATATTTGAGTAATTACATCCTTTCTTTGACAGGCACACCACATAAAGAAAGTATACTTTAAGTCTTGTATGTACAGGAGTCAGAAAAGCGTAAGTGTCATTGACAACTCATTGCACAGCTTTTATGAAAGATGGAATCCAGAAACAGAAGCTGCTTTTGGAAATCAACAAAGTGACCTGCCAAAGGGTTCAAAACAGTTCAGTCACAGAGTAGGGGGCAGATCCTAGCAATTTTGCCCAATAATAAGTTTTTTCACAGCAAATTTAACAAACAAAATGCACTTAGTGTTAAATGCCAATATGGAAACTCCAATTAGATACAACTAATCGGAAACTTTTAGCAAGCATTTCAGCAAGAGTTGAGTAAAAGGTAGGGATGTTTATTTTCTGAAGTCAGTTTTGTTTTTTGTTCTGTGATAAAATCTCCCTTCTTTAAACCAGTATTAGGAGCTTTGTATTATTATAATTTCAAAATCAGCCACTTTTCTGTTTGACTCATATATGCTATGAAATGTGTCCTCAAAATGCAAAGAAATCCTGTAACAAACAAAATTTTTGAGAAGTTAAATGAATCTAGATTTAGTCTTAAGTTCCTATCACCTGTTTTGACCACTAAAATGTTTTCTCTGTGTCTGCAAAGTGTAAGTCACCTTCAGATGAAATATACTCGCAGCATCAGCAACAAAATAAGACGAGTGAGATGTGTTCATAGAATCACAGAATCATCCAGTTGGAAGAGACCTCTGAGATCATCAAGTCCAGATGTACCTGTCCCCTTACTAAATTATGTCCCTAAGAAACTCATCCACCTGCCTTTTAAACATCTCCAGGGATGGCGACACAGCCACCTCCCTGGGCAGCTGTTCCAATCCCTGACCACCCTTTCAGTGAAGACATCCTTCCTGATGTCTAATCTAAATCTCCCCTGTTCTTCACAACTAAGGAATTATATTTTAAAGACTAATATATATCAATGCTAGAGTAAAACACAAAAAAATGCCTTTGACAGAGGATACTGGAACTTTTCAAAAGCAAAGGCAAATATATCTTGACAGATTAAAGAGCACAGTGTCATGCTTTGCCTTCTGTAAACTGCCCTTTTTCAGATGGATTGATGTGTTAAAACCATTTGAGAAGACAGGCCAGACATGTGACAGAGAATACCTCAGTGAATCTGGTTTGACTTTAACATAGAAGAGAAGTGTTTATTTCAGCCTATTATCAGTAGGCTGACCAAATTAGACAACTATTGGCATACGGCTTATCTTATATGAGCTTCATTAACACAAAAATCAAATGGCAAAATTGCAAAACAGATACCATAGCAAAATGCATTTCAAGAGGGTGGCCTCTGTATTAGTTCAATGTCCCTCTCTCCCCATCCCCCACAAGCAACTGACTTACACGGTGATGTTCTTTTCATAAAACTTGCTGATTAGAGTGAAGTTAATCACTGATTCCATTGGCCTTTTTCAGACTGTGTTATCATTGCTAGTTTTGGTGTGTGCATTAAAATGCCAATCAGATTAGAAGTCACAAGGCCTGAAATGATCTGTTCAGAATTTTCCTGCATCTAAAAAATTATACAGCTAAATATCAGTTCTTTTGTCCTTCAGCTGTATTACTACACAAAGAGGTGTGCAGAGGATTTTATTTTAATAATGGAGCTATGTGTTTCAGTTAGGGCCTTCATTAGTAACAAAAATAACAAATGAAGGCCACTGATAGGTGACTTCTTAGTCTCTTCTTCTTTCTTGTCTAGCAAATAATAATCTCATATCACAAATATTAACCATCAAATACTATTTCCAAATCTGTTTCAAGTCTAATGTACAGACATCTCTGTGTTTCCTACAAATTAAAATTTATACTGTCTTTTCCAAAATAATTTATAGAGAAGGCTAAGTTCCAGAAAACTTTCTAAGTTTACTTTAAAAAAGATCTCTCTCTACACGTTGCCTGTAAATGTACAAAGCAATGTCAATGTGTTTGTCAGCATTGTGTAACAGATGAACAATTGCCATAGAAATCTTCGTTATGGAACATCAAATTCAGGGCAGATGAAGTTCTTGCAGCACATGATCATTTAGAACAGATAGCTTAAACTTGAAAATCTATCCTCAGTCTATTTACCACCTGATTATTGTGCAATACTTTCATCCACCCATTTGTCTTATCAAAAACGTATCACATTTTGTGGAATTAGACTAATCTAATTTGATGCTTCTCTCATGACTGTGCCAAAGCTATGATTTGTTCTAGAGGTAAGAAAATATAGTATTTATTTAATTACAGATAAGGAAAACACACTGCTAACATAAAAGACAGTGTAGGTGATAGAAGATCAAGACAGTGACTTGACTTTACAGTAAAATCAAAGTAATAAAAAGTTGGAAATTTTTATAAAACAAATATTTAAAGAAAAGTTTCGCTATGTCCACAGCATTTGAAGCAATATCAGTTAGATAGCAAAAAGTGAAATCAACAAGAAACATAATTGTTCAGTGCATAATTATGGCCACAAAATGGTATTATTCACTCACAGTTGAAATTATAATTCTCTGCATTGGAATACAGCAACAATATTAAATTGAATTCTCAGTCATAAACTCAAAGTAAGAGGTAGCAATCTTGGACTTGTTCACCGTATTTCAGTACTAATAAATAAAAGTCTTAAATATTTTGAACCAGACTATTGATGCCATATGTTAAAGAAGTATGCATGGCATATACCTACTTCTTATTTAAATTAAGATCCTTTACAATACCCTTGCCATGAAAAAGGGCTTTTTTGGATAGTTGCTCTCTTCTTTCCAAACATTGAATTTTTGGATAGTTCTGCTCTCTTCTTTCCAAACATTGAATTCTTTATGACAGTACATATTGTATTAGCTGATGTAGAATTTTACATAACTCTCCATCTATAAACAAGAAAGACATATCGTTTTCTCTTAGCAGAAGCATATGAAATAGTTGCTGATTTTTTTTGGTTGATCAGTGAACACTAACTTATTCAGGTGACGATGTCTTGAACTCACATTGAAACATGCATGAATTCGCCATGCGATATACTTCATTTAAAGATAATCTTACTAAAGAAGCAATCAGGAAAGCAATCTTCCTTGATAAAAAGGTGAGTTAAGGTCTAAATATAACTTCTGCATTTGAAAATCATGCTTAGCTGAGATGTTTAGTTTTGAACAGTTAAACATATGCAGCAAATCCTATTCCGTACATGAGAGACCTACTTAAAACTTATCCAAAGCAGAAGGGTATCTAGCACTTGAGAGATGTTGTGAGTAAACAGTGTCTCCCTTTGCCTCCAGGATAGGAGTTTGGATTTCTATAAAAAAACATTCCTATGAAATCCGGAATTCCCAATACATATTAAAAAGTTCATAAATATGCATTCTATTGGACTCACTTCATTGAACTCCTAGTAAAAATAGAAAAGTATGCTTAGATTGTCTTCATGTCAATAATGTCAGGGTTTGTTCCCTTTGCTTTTCCTGTAACATAACCAAAAACCTTAGTGGTGAGATCAGAGAGGGAACAGAGGTTGCTGCAAATAATCTGGCCACTTAAAGAAAAAAACCTAAGTCATCTTCCAAAGATAGCCCACCAAAAACTATGAAAGCATCAGCAGGCTGAAAGAGAGAAAGAAACATCCTCTAACTCCCAGGTTCTGATTCTGTGATTCTGCTCTATATGCTTTTAAATTGACATACTTGACATAATGAACTTTATTTGTAAATAAAGGTTAGGATCCCAGGTTAACTAGCCATTTCCAAAAGGTACAGTAAAGAACATCAGCATCATAGAGGTTGCTAGAAAGTTGGAAGGGGGTGGAAAGTGGCAGAGGGGAAAAAAAAGAGAAATACACAAGCACAGGGAAAAGATTTAGCCAGGTTATACAGACTCAAAGAGACCTCAGGCTTCTTTACTTAGAATCTACAAGTTTACTTGCTGATTGAGGCCAGAACTTGTTTGCAAAACTTAACCTTCTTTATAAATCCCACAAAATGTGTGAACAAAAATTTCTACGTACATGTTATTTGTACATATCCCTTTGTGCAAGAAGTTTCATGCAAGAAGTGCTACTCTTTTCCAAAGAAAGCCTTAAAGAATGTCTGTGGGATAGAGAAACAGTGGTGAGCTTACAAGCCAAATGCAGATAGCTATCTCCAGCATAACTGAAAAGCACTACGAAAACAACTCTGAAAGGTTATCAAGAGAAAGATTGGCTAGAGCATGAGGAAGAGTTGGCTTAGAGGATGGATTAAATGGAAGTCTTCTGTGACCCCTGAGATAATTAACTGTAAAGTTTGCTGTAGAACACTTTAGATGCATACTTTCCAGTATTGGAGTTGTACTTAAAGGCTAGGGGTAAGGAAACTGTTATTGAGTTACAGAGAGATTCTGGTTCAAACACAGAATACGGCAGGAGTAATTGGCAACAGATTGACTGAAAGAGTCAATAGATATTGTTCCATCTAACTCTCCATACTACAATTCAATCTTCCCTTGAGAAATATCATTGTAGGTTTCCTTCTTTCATAAAGTAAATTTTTATTACTCATCCAATTTAAGGAACATTAAAAAATAAGAATAAGCACAAACCTAATCATTCTCTTACATGCTATGAGTATCACATAATTATGCATTGCTTCCATGATGTTACATATGGAAACTATCAATTCAAGAGAAAACTTTTTTCTTGGAAAATGTAAAGTAATTGTCTCAGTGTTTTAATGTTGCTCATACGTACACACTTCTAAAGAAGATCTCTTACTTTCAAGATAAAACTTGCCAGGTTATCTGAAGATATTTCACTTTGCCTTGTGAAGGAGTTTATTTTTCATATGTATCATACTGTATCAGATCTTGCGATATGACTTTTAATTTATTGTACTCTCTCCCTTCTGTTTGATGCTTAGTGACCTCTGAATTTTGTTAAATACACAGAATTTTCAACTGTCCCATTAAGTCATGATGAGTTTTACAACAGCAGAGACATTTGGCCTGGATGTGGTATATGTGAAAGATAGTCACCTCACAAATCAGCAGTCTGTGGGGCTTGAGAGAGATTAGTCAGGAGGGTTACTTTAAGGTCATCCTGGTTGTAGAGATCAGGCACTCCTCCCAAACGTAAAATGGCTATGTCTCTTCTAGAGAATGTATTAAAAGGTGACTATGAGGGAGGATTGTGAAGCAATTCACCTTTAAGCCATTTGCTGGAATCTGCTAATGGTCTGTAAGATTTTAGGCAAATCCAATGAAATAATTGCTAAATACACTCTTGAGTCCTATTGCATTTGTGGAGGCTTTACCATAGCTGTTAACCTTAGAAGTACAGGAATCAGGAACACTAGAAATGACAATATGTAATGTATAATGCCTGTTATAAACCTTCAGGGTGAGATCCTGATAGCTTTTTTCACAGCTGCTTCCTCTTGACAATTTCTGTTAAAAGTGAGCATAATAAAAAAGGGAAGCAACTTCCATGTATGGAATCCTCTACATAACCAATATTTAGTAGAACAGAGATTTGCTTCATGGAGCAAAAGGGGAGTAGCAACAGTCCCTTCTTGTTCAGAAACACAAGGAGAGAGGCAGCTGTCCAGCTCTATTTACAGAATTTCTTCAGAAAGTGTGAGGACCCACCTCAGATTGGAGGGGGTCAAAGGTTATACTGTCAGAAAAGTGCAACAGTCATGGAGCCACAAACTAGTTTAGCCAAGGACAGGCCACTAAAGCTACAGGAATTACAAAGGACTTGGTACTTTGAGTCGTTTATTGGAAGCTGGGGAGCTGCTGCAGGATTGTTTGTATATTTCATGATAACCAGCCAAAACCAGGTTTAAATGAAAACTAAATATGAGAGCTAAGGAAGGACCAGAATCTAGAACTGACCACTCCTCCTTGTTCTCTCTTCTGCTCGTGAAAAGAAACTTGTATTTATATATTTATTTGTTAGTACAGAGCAGCTAGCCCACTTAAATAGCTGGAGACAGGGCCATTCTCATGCTGCCTTCACAGAACTACATTTACAACATTGTTCCAGGAGGTGGGTTTGAATGCATTCAAGCTACTGTCACATTGACCCAGACCTCCTATATTTCAGATTAGTGTGCTGAGCAATCTTTTAGATAATTATGTAAAGGTGATGGCCACCATATGTGTTTTTTTAAAAAAAATCTGGCTTATAGAGGTACCTAGATTGGGTAGTAACTCGACAGCAGTGGAGGCATCTAACGTGCGGCTACATTTTATAGGTTTAGTCTTGAGAGAGGTGTGGGAGTTGCCTTCTACAAACATACTCCTACACTCTGTGGTTCTTGCTGCTTGACTTTAAATAACTTCCTACTCTATGTGAGGTTTCTGAAGAACATTTTTCAGAGCTACCTATGTCTGTCTACATGCTCTGCATATAAGGTGCCATCTGTTTTCTTACCTTCTGAAAAGTAGGCTGGATTCTTCTGAGAACATGTCTTTAGTTTTGGAAAACCACAGAGCACTATGGTGCTGGAATATAGAAGATGTGGAACCTGTAGGATCCTGTAAGGTAAAGACCTTCATCTTATTCTGAAAGAATTGCTAAATAACACACAATTTCAAGAATTCAGAATTGTTCCAAATGTTAAGGCACAATTCCTAAAGCAGTTGATATTTATAGAGCTGCTTTTATTGGGCCTGTACTATGAATAGCCTTATAAAATTGGGCCAGCCATTCTAGTATGTTTTATAAACAATTTTTTATTTGCAGCTTACTTATTAAGACTTTATTGCCAGACTTAATTCACTTTTAAAAGGAGTAGATGTCAAATGAGTTAGATATTCAGTCAGCTGTAGAGAACATAAGTATACTGAGAATAAAGCAATAACTGCGAAGACTGAAGAGAAAATGGAGTGAGGCAGAATAAATATGCCATCTTCATTATTTTTCTCTTGTGTTGATGAAATTGAAACTGATGCACAGGGCAAATGACACTCCAGGCATCTTGGATTTTTTTAGGTCTTGTCAAGGAATGGAATCATTACACATTTGGTGGTTTTGCCTCAATGTCCAAGTATTTTGGAAATGAGCACAAGCTTCTATCTCAGAAATAACTGACTAGCCTCTATTAATGCCTCACTAGTATTTATTAATTTACTGTTTTCTCAAATGTCATTTATCTTCTTATTAAAATATAACCAAAGGAACTGTTGCTGTTGGTACCTCAGCATGGGATAATGCAATCTAAGACAAATGAAAAGGCTTCTTCCATGGATGTTAAATGTGGTTAGAAAAAGCAAAACTTAAGTCTGACAATCCTTTCCATGGAAAAAGTGTCACAGTAGCTTAAGGTCAGTTTGAGTAGCTGTATAATAATATTATTTATGTCCCTCTTAATCCTACCAAGTTTTTGTAATGAGGCAACCTCAGTAATTAGAACTGACTCTAAATTTCTACAAGTTGGGTGGTATGTTTATGTTTTATGAGCCATGGAAAAAGGTTTTTTGAGATGGATGTGCTTAATGATATTCTGTTTGGGGGACTCAGTCTCTGGGCTGGCCTGATTTGGTTTTGTTTCTCAGGGGATGATTGAGCCTAGTAGAGGGTAGCTTTAGTCTACTATGTAAGGGGAGTTGGCTGCCAGTACTGTTGTATTTGAAGCTTTTTCCAGATGGATTCTGACTGATAAAGAATGAAAAAGTACTTATGGAGAGTTTTATGTGAGGAAAACAATTTTACTGATTCTAGTTTTGGTGGGTTTTACTTGAGTTACTTGAACACAGTAATAAAGGATCGGCCAACTCTTGGCTATTCCTGCTTCTAGAGGATAATAAGAGAAGTGTAACTAAATGTGGCTTCTGACTGCATACTTTAGTCACTCAAAATAACTGATTAAAAAAATAACAGGGAATTCTGGGGAAAAAAGTATTACAGGAGATACAGAAAAATGGAGGGAATAATGAAATTTTCCAGAGACCAGAGAGAAGGACCTGGATTGAACAGGACTGTCCAGATGATGTCTCTTTTAAGAAATGACATTTTTCCTTTTCAATTCTGTTAGGTTTTTTGCATTTATTTTGTGGTTTATGACTCCAAAATTTGCCTGGAATGATCAATTGCTCTGTATGGTTTAGCTGTCTTTGGAAAAAATTAGAATCAAGATGCCACGATTTTTCTGCTAATAATGATGCCTTTTCTAGCTGGCCCATTATTACTGTAGACTTCTGCCAAGCTGCATTCTTTCAGGCTGCAGACACCCAGCTTATAAGAGTTGTTATACAAGTCAAACTTATACCAGCAGTGATAATTGGCCTAAAGGGTTGCTTAAAGTGTATGGTTAAATATTTGACATTACAATATCAAACCTGAGATCCTGCATACCAACAGTTTATGACAAAACACCTGCATGAATGAGGTGAAAGAAACTGAACATTCTGAATTATTGCATGAGTTACTAAACTAAACGGCCACACAAGAAAGTTGAGAGGCTAAAAATATAATCATTTCCAGTCATCGTGATTCATGGAAAATAGGTCCTATTGAAAAACCTTCTGCGTGGTTTTGTTTTTGTTTTTAAACAATATCACAAGTCTGTCTGATAAAGAATACCATTTTGATATTCTACTCCTAAACTTCTCCAAGTCAAATGACTGTATTTTACATTACATTTTGATTAAAATAGTTTTATTTGATAAACATGATGGGGCACACATTCATACCCTTGTCCAGGAATGGAGAACTAAGCTATTGTTCCCCATCTCACTGTCCCTTTCCACTGCCTTACAACCAGGAAGCTATATGCCAGGCAAAACTCATTGAGCAAAACTGTAGTGTACTGATTAGCTGCTGCCAGGATCTCTGTTCTGAGCACTGGGAAGATAGACAGACATGTGATGTGGAAAGTAAAGAAATCTGAATTGATGCACCAGGATCCCCCGGTCTTGAGACTGAAAGTGGATTGTTTAGAGAAAAGAGGGCTGAAGGGAGATGTGATAGCAATCTTCAAATACATAAAAGGCTGCTACAAGAAGTGGTGAAATAAACTGTCTTCTGCATCACTGGAGCTATGACAAAAAGTAAACGGTAGAGTTCATTTAGTCTTTTGGAAAACACTTTAGGTCTGTGAACAATTATCTCAGAGATGGCATAAAGATACCTACTAATAGATGGTGGCAGGGTGTCATCTCAATGAGTCTTTCAAGCCCTCTTTTTCAGAATCCTTTACTGTCAGTCCTCAAAATACAATGGCAAATTAGGAGAGGTGAATGTAGGTAGCTATTTTGGTGCGGACTATCATATAAAATTGTCTCTCAGTGAGTTGGGCAGTATCTTGTTCATCAAGTAAGTGGATGATACAAAATTGGTAGAGAAAGAAATACTGAGGAGGGAAATTTAATGTTGTCAAAAACTAAGTTATCTCGCTTAATGGACCAGAGCGGTCATTTACAGCTGAAGAGAAAAACAGGTGAGATCTCTGTAACTCTAGGATTGAAATTCTGTCTTGGGTCTGAAAATTTCATACCAAAGTTTCGGAAAAAAGTGTATATTTTTTAGGAAAAAAAATTCTTTTGGAAGAGAAATCAGCATTTTTGAAAAATAAGTAGTTTTATCCAATTCCACTTGGAGTAAGTTCTTTCTGCCTCTATTCTCTTGTACAGAGTAGTGTTTTTAGAAAATAAAGCCTTAGGTTGCTGGCCCAAAGAAATATTTTCAAAGAAATGCTAAATTGTGAATTCACAGTTCACACGTTGAGCACGTTCATCATGTTGAGCTCTTCAACCATTGGAACTGGGATTCAGTTTTCCCTCTGTAAACAAAGCTTCCAAGATTTAATTTGGCACATATTTTAAAGAGGTTTAAGTAAAATGTGAGAGTCAGCTGTTTATGGCTTTCATAGATTATTCAATGCATACGAGCCTGAGGCTTAGTTATGAAGTCATTTGTTCTTTTCAGCATTTTCGGTTAAGTTCTGTGTTAGTACCGTATCAATCCAGAAGAAAGAAAAGGATTAACATTAGACATGGAAAGTCTGCAACCTGCTGATATCTGAAACAGAAACATCTATCGATAAGAATGCACTATATCAGTCCTTTGAGACCTGAAATTGAGAGTTGGATGGAAACAGATGAACCTAGTTGAGTCATCTGCAAGACATTGCTGAGCAGCAGAATTATGTGTTTCCCCATGCAACATGAGGTAAATCTTAAGCAAAGAAAGGAGAGATGGTGAGTAATAGTCACTTAAATAAAAAACTATCTCAGATTTTTTATCACCATTTTGCTTCAGGTCGTCATTTACACAGAACTTTCTGTATTAGTAATTTCTGTTTGCCATTATGCATTACATCTGCCCATAGAAGTAAAATAAGCACTGACGGGATAAGTAAAATAAGCAATTGTCCTCGTCTGCTCTGGAACAACACTGTGCCACTTTACAGATGAAAAACTTTAATTTTCATCATCCTTCCTCATTGTGACAGCAAAACTGCACTAGCAGACAAGAAGCCTGGCAGTGCTCACTCAGAACCACGTGGCTGTAAATGATGTACCAAATGTGGATGTTGAAAGAGAAGGAATCACTATCACACCTAACAAATAATGAATTGCTGGGAGAAAGGAGTAGCTCTCCTAAACCTTCTTTTGGATCCGTGAATACAAGGCAGGAGCAGTTCTCAGAATACTCAAGCACTTTGAAATGTAGGAACTAGGTTCTTTCTGTGACAAAAAAAAAAAAAGGAAAAAAAAGGAAGTTGTGACTGTCTGTTGGTATAAGAAACAGTATTTTTAAGCAGGACCACAATGAGAGGAGCAATGTTTGGTAGATTGGCTCTAAAACCCAAATAGTGTATTTAAATCTGTATGTATACAAAGCATATACATGCATACATAAGTACATTCACATGAACACACATTTCCACCTAAGCTCCAAACAAAGTTTCAGTGATGTTTTATTGAAGGCAACACACATTTTCCTTATTTTGGTCTGTATTTGAAGAAGATCTACATGTGCAAACAACGCACTGCATGTTTGTATGTATGTATGTATGTATGTATGTACTGGCATTTGTATGGAGGTATGATGAATGGAGATTATAGGAACTAATTCTGAATTGCTGAATCTGAACGTAGTAATTTGTTTGAATATCAGTGGAGCTGACCTAATAATAATGAATGAAAATGACATCCCTAGATGACGTAATGAACTTCTGATCATTACATGGGAACATCCCTTCCTTTGGTGTTAATCAATCAACTCAGCCTTGGGAAGTGGAACAGAAATATGTAATGCCTCTCCTTGGGAGCCAGCAGGTCACTCTCTTTTGCCTACTCACTGATAGCACTGGAACCTACTACAAGATATGATTAAGTGCAAGAATTTCTTCCTTAAAGGGTTGACATTGCTTTCTTATTCTTGACACAATATTGGTTTAGGGATCTGTCTCTGGAGTTCATTCTGCTGTTGTCTTTGGAGTTGACTCAGACCTATGGAATCTTTACTGTCATTTGTTTTCCCGGTGCTTATTGTTCAGTCTTTTGCAGTTCCCCAATGGAAGACTAATTAATGAACTCTCAATTGACTCCATTGTTTTCTCCATTTTAAACTAAATATTGTCAACTATTCCATTTCAGCTACTTACTTCTCTGCTGTGCCAAATAGATTTGCCTATTTTTAAATTCCTCAGTGTCCAGAAGACTAAATTATTTCATGCCAGGGAGAGAAAGAAGACATCATCCAACTTCCATCAGTGCCCGTGATCTGATTAGGTGAGAAAGAGATAAACAAACAAGCAATCCGGGCTGAGAGTTCTTTACCTTATACTTACTGGAAGGAACACCTCCTCTGCGAAAGACAGGTTGAAGTGTGGGATTTAGTGAATTCATGCTCAAATGCAACTGTGTAGACCAACTGCCTACACTCACAACCTGCCAAACTTCTCACAAAACATTTATGAAAGCACTTTTAAGAAAGAAATATGTGATAATAAATACTCCAAGAATTAGTGACTTCATATCTTCTCTTTCTATTCAAATTTAAATTATGCTTACTGTCTTTTATGCTTTGGTTAAATTAAAATATTATTCAGCATCCTACTATTAGATCTGACTATCCTTTTTTTTTTTTTTTAGCCAGAATGAACACTCTAGCAGATGTGCAAGGACCTATATGCAGAATTTGGATTATCCCTTAACTTTCCCTTTGATCTATATATATTCAATACTATAATGAGTATTTTCTAGTTTGTCCATCACTTTTATGTGATTTTTGTAGATTTTTTTGTTTGTTTATTTGGGTTTTTGGGGGGGTTTTTTTGGCTTTTTCCCCCCCCTTTTTTAACCAGCTCTTCAGCATTTCCATATTCTACCTTAAGTTTGGGTACCAGAACTAGAAATGATAAAATATCCTAATTTTGATTGAATCAATTTGTGTCAAGAATTTGCTGTTTGTATTGCATATTTTTCTCTTTAAATAACCAACAATCAATTAGTCCTTTATATTATCACATTGTGGTGACACTTTTATCAGAGACAGTACCAGGCCTTCTCTAAATCAGTGGTTTCTAAACAGGATTTTTCTTCTCTGTAGACATAAATGGTGGACTTGAAGGTTATCTTGCAGTGATACTGATCAAATATATCTTAATAAACTGCTTCTTTCTAGAGCTATTCCACTTTCTGGAGGTGACACAGGCAATTGGAAGGAGATTTTTTTCTCCATTTTTCATGATTTGGTTTAATCCTGATATAGACAGAAACAGTCAGAAAATCTTACTTCATTTGAAAACAGTTTCCCAATTAATTTAAATTAGATTCACTCAGTTCTTCTGCCCAAAACTGAAGTATGCCAAAGCACCAAGTGTTTCTGAAAATTTTTGCCAATGATTATGCCTTTCATCTGAGGTTATGCACCGAAGTATTTTGGTCAGATGGAAAAAAAAATTATATGTAACACCATGTAGAATATCTGAGAGAAGGGCAGAAACCAGACCAAAAGTTCAATGGGCCATTTTTTCCCCATTAGGCTCTCATGATTCTCACTTTGTTTTGAGTGGCAAAAGCACCAAATGGGAGGCCCCATCATCTGTCAGCTTCTCATCTCTAGTGACTCGTCTTTCCTAACACCTGCTCATAGAAGAATGTTCTCAAGTGGGTATGGAGGGAGGGAAAGAACAAGTCCTAGCTTTGCTCCCTCTTAATCTTCGAGTTCAAATAATCATTCTATCTGCCATTTCAAACTGCATTCTCTAGTTTTGGAGAAGCAGTTACTGCTTTTAAAAACTGGTGGTAATTGAACTTGATTTTTTTGTGTTTTACATCCTTCCTCTTTTGTTGCTAATACCTCTTTGGACCACCTAATATAACTCTGTTGTCTTTCTTTGGTGTTTATATACTCAGAATCCTTGCAAACATTGTCCCTATTAGTCATTGCTTGGCCCAGCTACAACTGGCATATCGAGGTGTTCAGAGTATTTTTTTGACTTGCAGTCAGTTTCTTTAGACTTTCAGGCAAGAGACCAAAGGCAGGATGATTTCAGATACTAGAGTAGAGTAATAATTAGTGTGATATATGCTTCTTAATTAGGGAAATTGTAATTCGCAAGAAAACTTAGGTTCTCGTGACACTGGGGTTAATGATATATATAAATTATGGTGAACTTTTCCCATTAGTTGGGCTCCCAAAGCCATCACTGTGGAGGGCATATGTAGCAGAGGTATAATTCTTCCTATAGTCTAACTCCAGGGAGGAGTCCTAGTGTCTTATTAAACTGCAAGAACCTGCATAGCCAAAAATCACTATCTAGGTGGCTCACTGAGTGGAATCCCACTGTCTGGGTAGTCATGGTGTTTTTTTACTGGCAATGTAAGTGAACACAAAAGTCCAAAAGCCCCTAGGTGGGAGCAAGGCACAGAAGATTAGGATAAGATGCAACTGAAGGCACATCACTCCTCAAGGATTTACAAATTTCCAATGTAGTAAATTGCCTACTTCTAATCCTGAAGGCAGATGGCATCACCAATAGATGTGCTAAAACTAGAACTAAGACAAGATGTACAAGCTGAGTTAAGGCTTCTGCACTCATCCTCCATTCAGACAGAACTAAATACCTGTGGTTCTGTTTCTGCCTCTTTCTTGTGCTAGCTGAAACCCACACTTGAATCACAGTGTGCTTGAGATGTTCTGGTAGTAATATATCAATGTTCCCATTGCCATTTATACACTTCATTTAAATTTCTGTGTTCCTTCAAGGGATTATGTTAACAATAAAGTTTTTTGATAGTTTGTTTAAAAGTTGAAAGAAATAAGGTCCTCCTGAATCTGATCTGTTCTCGAGTACCTCTGCTATGAGGCCAGGCTGAGAGAGTTGGGGTTGTTCAGTCTGGAGAAGAAAATGCTCCAGGAAGACCTTATAGTGGTCTTCCAGTACCTGAAAGTGGCCTACAAGAAAGCTGGGGAGGGACTTTTTACAAAGGCATGCAGTGATAGGACGAGGGGAACAGCTTTAAACTGGAAGGGGGAAGATTTAGATTAGACATTAGGAAGAAATTCTTCACGATAAGCGCAGTTTGCCCAGGGAAGCTGTGGATGCCCCCTCCCTGGAAGTGCTCAAGGCCAGGCTGGATGGGGCTTGAGCAGCCTGGTCTGATAGGAGGTGTCCCTGCCCATGGCAGGGAGGTTGGAACTGGATGATCTTTCAGGTCCCTTCCAACTCAAACCATTCTGTGATCCTATGATTCTATGTATTTCCAGGAGGGCTAGTAGATATGGTAAACACTTTGATGAGAACTAAAGTCTAACATAAAGCTTCTGGAAGCTAAGTGGCTCATTTGCAAGTTATCAGTGCAATCTGGATTAGATCCTTAATGAGAGGGGAATGTGCTATGGTGGTTCCTAGTGGTACCAGAAGACACAGATGTGGTCCTGGAAGAATCAAGCAATGAGGTATCAGAGCTGCTGTTTTGTGCAGAATGTAAGTAAGACAAGAGATTACGCAGATAGCAAGAAGATAGCTGTCCCCAAATAAATAATATAATCTGCATATATATGGAAATGTCTGACAATATAATCTTGAAAGGCACACAGTTTTCTGATGTTCTAAAAGGGCAAAATAACCCTGGCTTTTTAAAAAAATTATATTTAATTGCTGTTGAAAGTAGGAGTACATTGCTATAAAAATATTCAATGCCTTCCTTCACCTCCTACATATTTTGCCTTTTCCAGTAAAAGTAGCTTCTCTTAACTTATGAAAGTAAAGGCTCCATGGACAACCTCTTTCCTTGGAGAGAACCACTTAGCTCTCTTCATATAACATGTACCTCCCTAGGACAAAACATCAGTGAAATATTTAAACTAGCAAGCATCATTTTTCTGTTAAGAACAACTTTGCCTTTGAGCTCACTCCAGATTGAGCCAAGCACTATGCTAGATTTTTTTTTGTTATTGTACTATTTTTCAAAAGCTGTGAATTTGCAGGATAATTGTATGTGGTGCAGTTCTCATTGCTGCAAACCAAAAGATTTGTGAAAAAAACCCCAGCCAACTTACTCAAAATTAGGTTCCTACGACTGTGTGGGGTCTTTGAAATGATTTTAAAATGGCAACATGACCGCATTTCTATGACTGTATATAGGCATTGGCTCCAATTCACACATCCTAAATTCCACTCAATTCTCTGTGCCTGGTGTTTTCTATTGGCAGGGCATCTCTAGCAGCCCAGAGCCAGTCAACAGGAAATACTAGGGAGAAGGGCTTGGGTGGATTTAAGATGCCTGAATCTGGAATCTACTTTTGTTGAAATTCTTGGCAGAGATCACCTGCCTTTCAGTCTCAGGTCTTAACCAGAAAACCATTAATTCTGTCCCTCCCACTCCTGCTTCCTATCCCCTCTTCCTCTTTCAGCGCACAATGTTCTTGCTTCAGTGGAAGGGCAGCAAGCTGGATGGCACTGATTAATGTAACACCACATATAAATGGTGGTCGAGAACATAACAATAGCTTTGGTGTTGCTATCACAAGGCTCAGAAAACTAAATGCCATATTTTAGGATAAACCTTTGCCAGTAGTATATTTGCTTTATTAAAGTTTCTAACAAGCCTTCAGTGTTATTAGAACAGAATGTTACTTTTTCTTCAGATAAAATGTAAATGTTCTGCTAAAAAGGAGTAAAAACATGCTATAAGGTTATGTGTTAAACAATTTCTGCATACTTCCAAGCACTATAAGTTAATTTTATCTCAGCATAGTGGGGGCACAGGTTTGCTATGGAGTAGGATTTGAAATGTTTATATAAACCACAGTTAAAAGAATTTCTAAGCTCAGTTCAAGAGTTTACACTTTTAAAGTCATTCCACCAGTGCATTCATCATGATCCACACAATTGCTTTGTCTGAGTCCTTTAATTCTTCCACCCCACTGAAATTGTGTATTTAAAAGCCTATCACAGGATTCCTAAACAGACAAGGTCAACCAGGTGTTGCAATTGCATCTCTTAATTTGGAAAGCAATCCATAATCAGCTGAGCTTTAGCTCCAGAATGTTGTAAACTACAGACTCATTTGAGTATTAATGGTAAAAGAACTACTGAAGCTGTCTGCATGTCGATTATCAGTGAAATAAAGACAGATAACCTGGGGATTAACGTGATGCAAACATAAGTAACGAAGACGGCATCCTGGTCTGAAGACATCTTTGGCAATAACCTCACACAGGCTGTGCTCTTCCAAAATCTAGCTTTAGCATTGCAGCTGATAAACACTGATGCTATTACTGTACCTGGATAGTTTTTTCTAATGGTCTTCTAGACCTGCAGCTTAGCTGCTGCTCGAAGAACGTGGACATGATGCTTGGAAGGGGAGGCTGGGAGAGCTGGAGCAGCCCCTGCTCTCTAGCAGCACTTCTGTCAATGCACTGGGCAAGGCGTTGGTGGCAGAGGGGCTGCAGGGCGGCCGCTGTGAGACGATGCCAGAAGCTGTCCCTGTGCCCGACCAGCTCCACCCTGCTGGCCAAACTGCGCAACCAGCGATGTTAAGAGTGCCTCTGGCATAACGTATTTCAGAAAGGTTAAGAACCGCTGGGTAAAGGCAGCTGGAAGAGAGCAATGAGCGTATGTGAGAGGAACAGCTCTGCAAACACCGAGGTCCGCGACGGGGACGGGGGAGGAGGTGCTCCTGGGGCCCGAGAAGGATTCCCTTGAGGCCGCGGTGAAGCGCTAAAGTGAGAAGATCGGACCGCGATGCAAACCAGCCCTTCGCCCAGCACCCCGGCTGCGGTGCCAGAGGAGGCCGCCGGGGGGCGCCCCAGCGCGCCGCGAGAGAGCGGCGGGGGCTGGGGGCGCAGCCGCGGCGGCCCGGGAACCCCCCAGCCAGCCCCGGGGTCCCGGCGGGAAGGGATCCGTCAGGAATCAATGGCGCCTGCCCGCAGAGAACGTGTCCTCTCTAAACTCCGCGCCCGCCGGGCCCGAGGCAGCTCCCCAGGCGGAGCCGCGGTGGGAACGCCCGGTGTGGCTGCACGGCCTGACCTAGGGAGCTGCCCGCGGGGAGCTGGGGGAGCGCCCCGGGGGCAGCTACTCGCTCAGAGCCCCGGGGGAGGGGGTTGGGGGGCGTTTGTTGCGGAGCATGGCGGGGGGGTCTGGGAAGGAAACACTGCTGGAACTACACCCTGACATAGAATCACAAAATGATTTGGGTTGGAAGGGACCTTAAAGCCCATCCAGTTTCACCTCCCTGCTATGGGCAGGGACCCCTCCCACCAGATCGGGCTGCTCAAAGCCTCATCTAGCCTGGCCTTGAACATCTCCGGTTGGGGGCATCCAGAGCTTCTCTGGGCAACCTGTGCCAGTACCTCACCACCCTCAGCGTGAAGAATTTAATGTCTAATCTTAATCTTCCCCCTTCCAATTCAAAGCCATCCCCCCGTGTCCTGTTACTACTTGCCTTTGTAAAAAGTCCCTCCCCAGCTTTCTTGTAGCCCTTTCAGGCACTGGAAGGCAGCTATGAGGTCTCCCCAAAGCCTTCTCCAGGCTGAACAAGCCCAGCTCTTTCAGCCTGTCCTCATAAAAGAAGTGCTCCAGTCCTGTGTTCATCTTTGTAGCCGTTTTCCGGACCCGCTTCAACAGTGCCTGCTTACGTTGGGCATTTCAGAACTGGACACAATATTCCAGGTGGGGTCTCACAACAGAGGAGTAGAGGTGGAGAATCACCTCCTTCAACCTGCTAGCAGTGCCCAGGACACAGTTGGCCTTCTGGGCTGTGAGTGCCCATTGCTGGCTCACGTCAAGCTTCTCATCAACCAACACCATCAAGTCCTTCTTCTCCACAGGGCTGCTCTCAATCACATCATCCCCTTGCATATATTGATACTGGGGGTTGCCCAACCCAGGTGTAGGACCTTGCACTTGGCCTTGTTGAACCTCATGAAGTTCACACAGACCCACTTCTCCAGCTTGTCCGGGTTCCTCTGGATGACATCCCATCCTTCTGGTGTGACCACTGCCCCACACAGCTTGGTGTCATCCGCAGGCTTGCTGAGGGTGCACTCAGTCATGCTGTCAATATCATTAATCAAAATATTAAACAGCACTGGTGCCAGTATGGACCCCAGAGGGATACCACTTGTCATGGATCTCCATCTGGACATCGAGCCATTGACCACTACTCTCTGAATGCGGCTGTAAGAAATAAAGATCAATTTGCTGCTTAAACAAAAGAATACCAGGAGAAAATGGCCTCACTGTTACAAGCACAAAACACCCTGTTCAAGAAAGAATGAGGCACGGCATTATCTCAAGGTTACAGAGTTGTCTGCTTAGTGAAATATTATGTCTTTGCCTTTGCTTTTTGCTTTTGCTCAAGATTAACAGGTGTTGTTTTCCTCTTTGCTATCCTGTTTGTGTAACTGCTGAAATCAGCAAGTCGGAGAAAAAAGGGTATAAAAGACTGCTTGAGCTACCCGAACTTTGCGAGCTTTGGTGAAGCTGCGACTTCCCAGCCACCCAGCGCTGCATTTGCTTTCGTATCTTAAATAAACTTTTAGCGAATCAATTGAGACTTTGTCTTAATTCAACTTCAACTATAACAGCGTCCATTCAACCAATTCCTTATTCACCAAACAGTTCCTTATTCACCCAACAGTCCACCCATCAAATCTATATCTCTTCAATTTAGAGAGAAGAATGTTGTGGGGGGTCTGTGTGAAAGGCTTTACAGAAGTCCAGATAGATGACATCCATTGCTTTTCCTGTGTCCACTGATGTGGTCACCCCATCATAAAAAGCTAATAGGTTGGTTACGCAGGACTTTCCCTTGGTGAAGCCATATTGGCTTACTCCATGTGCTTTTGCATAGCTTCCAGGAGGATCTGTTGGAGGATCTTCCCAGGCACAGAGGTGAGGCTGATGGGTCAGTAGTTTCCAGGTTCCTCCTTTTTACCGTTTTTAAAAGTGGGCATAATGTTGTCCTTCCAGTCACCAGAGACTTCTCCTGACTGCCATGACTTTCCGAATTATGGAGAGTGGCTTGGCAACCACATCAGCCAATTCCCTCAGGCATCTGGGATGCTTCTCCTCAGGTCCCATAGACTTGCATATGTTCAGGTTCCTCAGGTGGCCACGAACCTGGTCTTCCCCTATAGTGGGAGGGGCTATACCCTCCTGCTCCCCATCTTGTTGTTCATTGACACTGGAGAGGTGAGGAGAGCGGTTGCCAGTGAAGACTCAGGAAAAAAAAGTTGAGTACCTCAGCTTTCTCCTCATCTGTTGATATGAGATCATCATTTTTGTTCATCAATGTGGGTATGGTTTCTTTAACCTTCCTTTTCAAGTTGACATACCTATAGAAGCCCTTCGTGTTCTTTGCTTCTCTTGCCAAGTTCAGCTTCAGCTGCACCTTGGCCTTCCTGACCACATCCCTACACAACCAGACAGCATCCCTATAACCTTCCCAGGTTCCCTGTCCCTGCTTGCACTGCCTATGCAGTTCCCTCTTGCTCTTCTGTTAGACCAACAGGTCTCAACTCAGCCATGCCGGTCTCTTCCTTTCCCTGCCTGATCTCCTACGTCTTTCCTGCCTGACTGAGCACTCTGTAGAAAGCATCTTTAAGTATTTGTCAGCTCTGTTCTACTCCTTTGTCCCTGAGTACCGTTTCCCAGGGGGTCCTACTGACTCCTTGAAGACCTGGAAGTTTGCTTTCCTAAAATTTAGGGTTCTTACTACACTTCTCATCTGTCCCTTATCCCTCAGGACCTTGAACTCCACCAGTGAGTGATCACTGTGGCCAGGCTGCCTCCAATCTTGATGTTGCTGATAAGCTCACTTGCATTGGTGACCATCATGACCAGTATTGCATCCCCTTAAGTAGGGGTGTGTAGTATCTGGGTTAAGAAGTTATCTTCTGTGTACTCTAGGAGTCTCCTGGATTACCTACAGTTTGCCATGCTACTCTTTGAGTAGATATCAGGGTGATTGAAGTCCCCAGCAGGACAAGAGCTTGCAAGATTGAAGCCTTCTGTAGCTGGGGGAAGAAGGCTTCATCAGCAGGCTCTCCTTGATCAGGTGGCCTGTGGTAGACACCAACCATGAAGTTCCTTTTGTTGCCTTGGTCTTTTATTCTCACCCATAAGCTTTTGATTTGTTCGAGGCTATTGTTCAGTGACAGCTCTTCACACTCTATTAATTTCCTTATATAGAGAGCAACGCCTCCACCGCTTGTTCCTGTTCTTAGTGCTTATTCACAATGCTCACTTTCTAATTGGGTGTTCAAAGGACAAAAATCATAGAAGACCTGAATCCACTGAGTGTCAAAATGCTTTAATCCCTCAAAACATAGTTGGTGTTCTTCAGCTAACCCAATTGTAAGAAGAAATTGCTTTTAAGACTGCCTGAAATATCCAGGGATTTGTAATTAAGAAACACACAGAGGGATGGTTTCAGTGTACGTGCACACTTTTTACCCAGGTACTGTTTGATTTGTGTTATCTCTAGTAACAGATTTTCTCTAGCAGATAAACCAGCAAGATGCAAGTCCTAAAATAAATCTTCTTAAATTAAAATGGAGCAGGAATATGTTTTGAATTTTTAGACTTCTTGTTTAGTTACAGTGTTCACAAATACCAACTCTTTTTCTGTGTAGTGTAAAATAAAAGCTTAGGGACCATAAATATCCAAAGTGGTGCTTGACTGAAGGTTTACTAAGGTTAAAAATATGTGTAAACAATTTAGGAGTCTAAAATAGTCTCATAAGGGCTAGAGGCACCAAAAACTCTATTTCCAAAGGTAGTTCAAGTTTAGGCGCAGAAGTATTGATAGGCTAATAACAGTGTTAGGTTACCAATTGTAATTAAAATTCATTTCTGCTGTAACCCTAGTCTTTTTGGCTTTCAGTATACCTTGGGTCTACACAAGCTCTAACAAATTCCACCAGTTGCCCAAGAGGATATCTCCATGCTTCTCTGTTCAAACTTGTCTCCTGTTGGTTGCTATGAGGGAAAGGGAGATTTATACAATTAATTTTCATTTATCCTGATAGTTTTGGTGGGTTTTTTACAACTACAAGAGTCTGTGAATTGTGGCAGTGGGACACAGGTAATCACTTCTGGCTCTGCTGCAGAGGGATTAATCTGCAGTACATTAGCACAGCAGGGGCTGTTGTGGTGGAGGTGGTCCTACTGGTCCTTGTTCTAGTCCCTCCAGTTCATGAAACAGTTCAGGACAGCTAGATTCAGCAAATTCTCTGTGAGAGTGAGGTGTGTACACAGGAGCTGGTGATTAACACCTTTGAAAAACACACTTAGGTGTAACCTGGCAAATTTTATCCATAAAATTTTCTGCATCTCCTAGCATAGACTCAGCTGCATCTCTGTCACCATTTTCCTCAGTGGCAGCCATCTCTTTGGGGGAAAAAAAGACAATACAAAGACAAAAATGGAAGAAAATTAAAGTGGAATATTAAAATAAAGCTATAGTGACCTAGTGATTTCAACATGGTGGGTCCACCTGCACAGAGATGTTTGCCGGACAGAAGCCAAAGTGCTAAAAGTGCACACCACAGTTTTCCTTGCTTTTGTGTCTGCAATTGATTATGGAAACAAAAGTGGTACCCAGAAAGCTGGAGGAAAACTTTAAGGATCATAATCAAAACCAATGAACTGAGAAATATTTTAATCAGCCAGAAGTTGTGTGCAGAGGGTCTCTGTTTCCTCTGCAAGATGTGATAATATTTTCCTGCTGAGCAGACAATATTGCAAATATTGGTGTGAGTGCAGTCAGAAATTTAAGGAAAAGGCAGGGTTGGACACAAGAGTCTGGTCAGTCAGGGAATGAAGTAAGTGTTTTTAATATTTTATTTTCATAGGTAACCTCATAATTACAAACAGCTTCTCTTTCAAGGTTCTTAGTTCACATTTGACTTACTGACTTGCACAGGTTTTTCTTATTTTTTTTTTTTACTTGTCCTCCAAATTGTAAACTCAATTTTCCTCTTACTTGCATGTTTTTAGAATCCTGTAATTAAGCAAGAATTTTGTGACTTGCTATTAAGAGTTATTTAAAGACTGGCAGAGGCAGAAAGCTTTAATAAAAATCAGGTGAGCTTGCACTGGTTTAAAGGAGACAGGGTGTCTAATTTTGAAAACCCTACCAGGTGCAGATTTATATTTTCAGATAGAATTTTTAACATATTGAACCTTAATTTGCAAAATTAGTTCCTGATCTCAGGTGAACAGAACCTATCTTGTCCAAATTCTAATGATTTTTCCATTAAGGAAAAGACCACCTGATATTACCTCTCTATGTTGAAACACCATATAAACAGGTTGTGGTATAACTGAAAATCTTCATTTAACATATATTTGAAATTCTCGATAGAAGAAAATCTTAACATCGAGTTTTCTATATCCTAAGATTAAAAATATCTGAGAGATTATAATAATAAAAGTTACTTTTGTAAAAGTCATATTTGTTTTGACCTGTCTAGTGTTCTACAATTTACTTATTTAGTCATCCTAAATGATTTATTTTTTTTCCTTGCATTAGAAAGACATGGAAGGTAGTAGTGTTACAAATTTCAATGTAAAGTAACTATAGGCACTAGAGCAATGTGTCCAGAAAATGACTGTATGTACCATTTCTTAGTTATCATAGCTTGTCATGTTTCTTTTTAGTGATTTTAGATATTCAGTATATTAATTTAAAAGCATATAGTTTTACAGCAAAGTATTGATTTTCTGGGTGTTCTTTAAGTAATGAAAAGATTTTTAGTAGGACCATTTTATATTCATTAAGCTCAATTTTCCTCTTTCTACTCTCTAATTGTGCTGTCGTTGTTTTTCCTTTCAGTATTTTTAAATCAAAGAGTTCAGTTCTGATCTCATCTTTGAATGCCCTGCCCTATGAAACTCATTGAGGTTAAATCTGTGTAAGTTAAAGCATTTTTTTGGGCTACATGGATATTGGGAATTAAATACAGTAAGACAAGTTCTGTGTTAGTTTATAGCCTGCATAATGAAGTCACTTTCCATGAGGATTTCTCATGTTGTAAATCATCATGCAACCTGGCCTGATTTCTTTTAAGAAGATACATAGGATAAATGTTGCCATATCACAACCATAATTCAAAATTCTTAGTTAACCTAAAGAGGAAGATTTGCTCACAGAAGCAATTTATTGCCAAATATCTATAGTCTTAAAATATGCCTTTACTTCAATGAATATGCTGAAATATGAACATTTAATGGTTTCCATGTGTTTACTTCATGGAATAATTTTAAATGGCTTGTTATTTTTTTCCTGATATGGAGGTTCTAATGGGCATTCCATTCAACCTAAGGAGATGATCTAATCCCATAAATATCCTATATATATTTTTGAAAATATTTGGATGCAATTTATGCTATTTTCAAGGTTTTTTAATTCTGTGTGGTGGTAAAATGAAAAATCTCTTAAATTTCATATTTGATTTTTAAAGATAGGTGTGAAAAGCACCCACTCTGTAACTGACTATACTGCATCTATGCCTGAAAATATATTATTTTACTATATTGTCCAGTTTTTGTATGATTCTTTTATTACCTACTTGCACTTTTCTTCCATGTTTTCCCTGATTGAATGACCTTAGCCTTTTGACTTATAAATTTTCATCTTCTTGGCAGCATACGTGTATTGTCATATTCCAACCAATTTGCAGTTTTTCTAGAGTGTTGGCTAAAGGTCAGCAACTGGATTTAGTGTGTATTACATATATTGCATAATCCACATTAGGGCTGATTTTTGAAAAAGTCTCTTTTATTATACTACAGTGTTTGTTACCCCATCCAGCATTAAATGTACTAATTTTAATCTAGTGATGCCTTCGTACTTCAGTTCATTGAAGTTAGTGGAAGTCAATTGATGCAAAGCAATGTCCAGTATCTTTTAGCACAGCTAAACTGGGCATCTCCGTGTAATTTATATGTCATTTTCTGTAATACAGCCATCCATAAATTAGGTACATATCTCTTAAAATAAAACAATCTTAGAATACATCTTCCTGAAAACAATTTTTCCAGTAATCATGTGGAGCGGCCAGAGTCTTCATCAACTGCAGATTTTCAGGGACATCCTAACAACTCAGGATTTGAGGTAAAGCAGGGTATTGTGATCATTTGTCTTGTTTCAGATAGAGTAAAAATATCCCCTGTTTTTGTTTATCCCCTCCTGTTATATGAGTGAATTGGGAACAGGAGAAAAACAACTCACTCTTTGGAGACTGGAAAATGAGTGTTAGATTAGTATTTCTGGTCTGGCTGTGGGAAGTGATCCCTCAGCCCGGCTCTCTTGGTTGTGGAGGCCGGCAGGCAGAGAGTTGTCAGTACAAGACCTGTTACACAGTTCTCAGTGCTTCTCACTCCTGTGCCTGTCAGCTCCTGCCTCTCTGCCTCTTGAAGGCTTTTCCTCCCCAAGCGGTAGGCACAAAACACAAGACACTAAGCGTCCAATCAAATGTGTGGTTACAGCATTCTTTAGACACTTTCTTTATGGCCCGTGTTTACACTTGTTACAGATGACTATGGTGGATCTGTAAATCCTTTCCTATGTACTGTATTCTTTCCATATGCCCTTGACAAAGGGCACACTGGTTCTTCAGATTCACAGTATTAGCACACAGTCAGTATTATCACAGCATCACAGAACAGTTTAGGTTGGAAGGAACCTTTTAAGATCATATAGTCCACATCCGTGCCACAGGCATGGATATCTTTCACTGGATCAGGTTGCATCCAACCTGACTTTGAACACTTCCAGTGATGGAGCATCCACAGCTTCTCTGGATGACCTGTTCACACAACCATCGACATCTCTGAAGTAATAAGCTCTTTTGCACTGTTGGCTGAGGAAGGAGCATCCTACCTTTGAGAGCATGGCTGACCGTTAGTCTTGACAATCGCTCAATGGCAACTCCATAAAGCTGCTTAGCCAAATGATCCAGTGTGGGAGGTGCCCTAGGTGATAGTCACTTACACTCTGGGACCATTGTGGAATTTTAAAAACTGCATTTTTTCATGTGAAGTCCACAGTTCGGCAAAACAAAAGAATCTTGAGTCCTGCTTTAGGCTACTGAATGCCTTAGTTAAAGGAGCACTAATGCATGGTGCTGGTGATGCAGCTGCTGGATGTTGCTTGCTGCATCTTGCCTTTTCTCTGCCATGGGCTCCTGCAGAGGGGTCTCAGGCTCACCCTATGGGCAAGAGGGCTCTAGTAAACTTCTGTGATCTCCAATTACTAAAAAAGATATTTCAAAATACTGCTTTTTTATTTTCTGTACACTGTCTCACTTTGGTGCTGTAGAAATAAAAGGATATTATTGTTTGCTACCCTAGTTGTCTTGGCCAGGCAGGCCTCTAGGGGAACTTCATCTTCCCTTCAGATTATGCAGTTTACTCTTTCCCAGCACCTGTGAGGAGCTGAATAGCAAAAAACATTATCAGAGTGTGAATTTCAAAAATATAACAGTCTTTTAGGGAGCAGAAATGAATATGTAAATATCAGCTTGGATTCAGATGTCAGATAGGGAGACCTGTTGCTCAAAGTGTGGTTTTCTGATAATACTTATATTTTCTAAAATTTTAATTTCAATTCAACAAATAATCATCAGGCAAATCTTATGAATTTTGAAATGGTCAAATCTGTTTCTCATAAATCGTTAAGTGTTAGTTTTTATTCACTGTAGTACTATTAGTACTGTAGGCACCGATAGGCACTAATGCAGGAATACGAACATTAACAGTTGTCTAAATCTTGTAAAATACTATTCTCAAATAATTAATTAAACTCCTTGTAGCAGTTTTATATTTGACATAAAGCTAACAAAAAGATGTTTTTGAATGCAGGAAAGTGGAGCAATGGAATTCCATATATTTTCAGTCTAACTGAGCATTTAACTGCCTGTTTGTGCTTTTGAAAATCTCCACCTGGCTAGGGACTGTATAGCTGAATTAACAGCTTTCTGTGTTCTGCAGCCAAGGCGGCCTGTGGGTATGTTTCTTCCTCATCCAAAACACACCCGTGAAGATCGTAAGACTTCACATTGAATTTACAGACTCATCTTCCATTATCTGCTTTCTTGAAATTATCTTACTCCATAACAGAGAACCTTCAGCATCACAAATTACTACTTCTTCTATGGCTGACGTGAGTTTATCTGTTGGTAAGTTAAGTATGTAATTTATATGACTAAAAGACAAGTATTAAAAAGAAATCTTTGCTACAGAGCAATTGAAATCCCACAGGCACAACTCAGTTCCCCAGATAAATGGTGAAAAATTTAAGTAGCAAAAAGGGAAATAGACAAGCCTATTCTCTTCATTTGCTCCTCATGATTTATTTGACAAAGCTGCCTACAGTAAAGAGCTCATAAATTGGCTTTGGAGCTTGTATTACTTACACAGATTATTCAGTGTTTAATTGATCTGGAATAAATGTGAGGATCTCCATACTTGTGGACAAACCACAGATAAATGAAGCTAGTTAATTTACAGAATTACTTAACTTCAGTAGACAGTTCAAGAGATTTATCTTTATTGGAGCTACTGTGTCATTGTTAATGTTATTTTTAGTTTAGCTTCAGGTGGATGAAGGAGTACAGATGCCGAAGGTGCCACCATCTCCCCGAACAACTGTCTACAAAAGAAAGATGACAAACAATTTGCTTCTACAGGAGTATTACTAGAGATTGGTTATGCAAATCTCAGCTGCAAAGCATTCTTACAGAGTTTTCAGTCATTCACTGAATTATTCATTACGCATGGAATGTTTGTACTTTTACCTAACCCTGCTACTTGACCAGACTAAAGCTTTTCTTGATTTGACAGAACAGGGGAAGAAGGGCCAGAGATCATAGAATCATAGAATCATAGGGTTGGAAGAGACCTCCGAGATCATCGAGTCCAACCGTATCTGTCTCCCTACTAAACTAAAAATGAGGCAAAAGGTGTTGCTGGTAGATCTCCACTCAGCCTGAGTGTGTTAAGACTTTTAGACAGAAAATAAAGCTCTGTGTTCAGGCTTTCAGTCCTTGATCAGAATAAGCATGCAACTTGGATTTCTTCTGAAGCAGAAATGTAGCAGAATTATGTTTTCTCCAGTTGCATTATTGGCATCATACTTCATTTAAACTGTTTTAAAAAAGTGTGTTTAAAGACTCATCAGAGTTTTGTTGCCTTAGTTTCATGGGTGTAGTTTGCTACTTATTCCACATTCTGCAAAATGGAAAAGTATACCAAATATTCCCATATTTGTCAAACAGCTGGTGAATTTAGAGTGATTAAATCTGATGAAATGATGACTGACCTGCAAGTCTGACTCAGTGGAAGTTATCTTGGATGATCAGGCAAAGTTAGTACATACAAAAAAAGGATAAGGACATGATTGCTTTCCAGTAAAATATCAGCTGTATGATACCTACATGTCTAGCTGACTGTTTTTTATTTTCATTTCATGTTCTACACCAGTGAATTTCCCTCTGGATATTTCTCTCACAGCCACAGACTAGAACAGGAGTATACATGCCTTAAGGCTTAAACTTCATACTCAGTTTTAGACAATCAAAATCAGGTGAGAAGAATACCGTTCTGAATGGGTAAAGCATGAAATACACAAATCAGGAGAAAAATAGTTTGGAAGAAGGAATCAAACATTTTGTTCTATGACCCAATAATCAGAAAATCTAAACTCATATAAATAGGAGTTATGCTTGTTTATCTGCGTGTTTATCTAATGTAGTCAGTGAGTCATCAGATTGCTTACATGACACACAAAATATGAGAGAGGAAAGAAGCCTGTGAGCTATTTTAGAAGTGAGTGGATTTATCAAGATTTATTAAAAAAATCAGCTCCCAAAATGCAGGATTTTAGGTTTTGGAAACACGGAAAACATTCAAATTTTTTTTTTCTGAGAGTATGGATAAATTAAGAAGTGTCTGACAGACTTCTTTCCAGACTTTCCAGAAAGGTAAATATTTTGTGCAATTTTTAGTAGTAGGAAAGACTAAGGTCTGTCTCATAATGCGAAACAAACTTGTTTTGTTTATGGTATTATGGTTTAGCTGCAGTTTACCTCTCAGATAGTCAGGGTTTCCTTTATTTAGTACTTAAGATTTATAAGAAGTTGTTGAAATATCCTTACAAAACTTACTGATGAACTGTTTCAATTGTGTATTCTTTTAAAAATTATACTAATTTGAAAAGACCCTGTTTTTTCTCATCTCACTGTGAAGTGAAACCGAATGTCAGAACCTTAAAATATTTCACTATATTAATTCTTCATATATTATAGCTTCAAATATACTTCATCAAAATGTGGAATTAAACCAACAGAGTGCTTTAAATGCTTAGACACAGAAAGCTCCTGTGCTTCTCACTGTATTAGTGTCTTGGTAGGGAGGTGCTCTCTGAGTGTGGAGCAGTCAGGGAACAACACATGCAATAATGGTTAATATGTGTTATAACTCCTTCACAGTGAAATGTTTGCAGTTTTTTGTAGTTATTTACTAATAGGTTGGATTTTATTTTTGCAATGCAATGGGCCTGTACTTACAACATTATTTTTTCAGAAATGAACCGGTCATCCACTACAATAATATTTCCATGCAGGTTTGGGGTTTTTTTGTTTTTTTTTTTTTTTTCCCCCCAAATATAGTTCCCCAGCTCTGTGATCTTACTTAAAGGAGAAACTACAGAAGTAAAAGTTTTTTCTTCAGGGAAGGGTAACTATGAGTTGATTTGATTGAAGTATACGAAATTCAGAAGGAAAGAAGAGGGCAGATGGTAAACTTCCCTTGAAGTTGTGCCAAGTATGCAACATCTCAGTGGCATTGTTTAAAGTAACGAGAGGGTCAATCCTGCCGGAAATGCAAGAGGAATTTCTTTGGAGATTACAGAAAACAGAACAGAAAACCAGAGTCAATAATAAAAGGGGAAGCTCAAGACCGTACAAGATACAGAAAAAACGCTGGACAAAATTGTATGTTAAAACTGTGTGACTCCTCATGAGTCTCTCACCCCATCTGCCACCTGCATGCTATGGACCTGAGAGGGAGCTAACCTCTGAATATTGTTTTGTCTTTCTGCAAAATTACAAGAAATAGCTGATCTTTCTGAAGGAAGTCCTATTTAATGAATCGTATTTATCAGCTTGACAATGAATCTGACAGATTAAAAACCCCAAAGGGTTTTGCTCAAAGCCCTGCAAAGCCTATATGAATTTTTCAATGAACTTTGATAAAGTAAGTGAATGTGTCAGTGGCAGACAATATACAGAAATGCTTGAAATGTCCTTTGTACCAAATCACAGGGTTTTTTCTCTGTTATTTCTTGGGTAAGTGGTAAATCTAGGCACGTTTACTTGTGTGAATACTTATATTTTATAATATTATGATGTGAAAGATTATTATATTAATATTTGTTCATTTTTATCAACTTGCATCCAGTCTTAAGTATTACTTGTTATTTCCAAGCCATCTACAACTTGCAAAACGTTTTGCAATGTAAAAAGTATCCCCTTTCCGGGAGACTGTTATGTAGGAGAACAATGTGAATAAATTGTGGGAAAGAGAAAATAAATATGATAGAGCACAGTAGAGAGGCACATATCTTTATATAGAGGAAAATGTTGGCAAATTTGACCGGAGGATAAGGTAGGTAAGGGAAGGTGGAAGGAGATTAACCCACAGCAAAGTCTGCTCCTTGGTAACTTCTCTTGGATATGAGCATTAATCTATTTTTTTAGAATACTTTAAGTAGGAAAAAAAGGGTCTATTAAAGCAGGCTCTCTGAATTGTAACTCACAGTACAGTTCAGAGAATTTCAAAAAAAGATTGTCCTTTCCTTGATTCTTATAATAGAATCTGAACCTTATAAAACTAGGAAGAATCATGCCATGGAAGTTAACTGGATAGAGAGGACAGTGAGGGGGTGGAAGGAATGTTGTCGATAAGTTCCTGAAATGGAAGTTAATAGTTCTAATAAGAGCAATGCTTTGTGCTCATCACATGAGTATGTTCTGGCAGAGGAGAAAAAAATTGGATTCAGAGACAATGGCAAGAGAATAGAAGAGGAAAGGAATAGTGTGGGTCTAAATCAGTATGGGATGAATCAAAAAACAGCTCATTTAAGTGTCTGACTCTCCAAACTCTGCCAGTGACGTACAGAAAGAAACAGCCTTAACTTTATTTACAATGCCAAAAGGATAGATGCAAAAATTTATGGGAAAAAATGAATGGGTTTCTTTCTCCAGCTTCAGACCTTTAAAATTAGAAGCTGGAGGGATTCATACCATCCCATTTGAGGCACATAATTTAGGCAGCTTCATTAAGCAGTCTCCTTGAGTTCCCTCACTAGTCATAGGAGACAGGTAGTTTACGGTGAAGGCAAGGCAAAGTGTTTAAATTTGGTTCCCAGTTAACAGAAATCTCAGGAACTAGCTGTTTAACTAGCTGTCTACTCTGAATTCAAGTGCAACCAATTCTGTATTACCTGACATACCACCACACATTTTTGAAGCTGAAATAGGGTTAAAGATTCAAACTCAGGATCTGGATATTTTGGCAAACTGATCTACTACACAGCTGTGGTAGTGAAAAGGGAATTTGTTACACATAATGATAAAAGACAACAATACCTCAGGAGCTAACAAAAGGCAAAGGCTTTAGAGACCTAAAACACTCTAAGCTGTAGAAACTGTTGATAATGCTAAGAAATACATAGGAAAACTGAAATTGATGCATGTGAAGTACAATCATGCACTACAAATGCATTAACTTTACTACAATTATGCCACTAGAGCTTTTCCTGAGGGACAGAAGCTCTACAAATTACTCCAGGAGATGTGTGATCTGACAAATCCAGATCTAGTGAGCAGCTTCCTGCAGAATTATCAAAATGAAGTCTAGACTCCTAATGCATGAAGACCATGAATTCATAATAGATGCCTGCCTTAATTAAATGAATTAAAGCCTTAATTTCCAAGCTTAGCCCACTTCCCAGTGAACTAAATTAATTTCAGCCTGCCACTCTGTTTCCAATGGATAGATTTGGCCTTTGATTTGTGCCATGTTTGCAAAATCTGTAATAGAATATAATAAAATAGACTCAGTAGAAGCTCAGAACTAATGTATTAAAAACTGTAGAGTCTGAATTCTTGTTTTACTTTTAATGGAGTGAGACCTGAGCCAGCAAAACGTAATGATTACAACGCATGTGCCACATATCATTGTTACTTTTAATCTGCTTTGAAAGAAGAGTGGATGATATATTTCCATTCTGTTTTCACATGATCAAAACCTTGTGGCGGTTTCTTTGACCCATTTTGGATCTGTATGTCCTGCAGCTGCTCAGGAGACAGTAAATATCTCCCCAATAAGAACAGGATAATGAATATACTCCTAGGAAAAACAATGAGCTGAAAAGAACTACAAAAAACCCTTTAACTTTTATGATTTGAGTTAGAAAGAAGTATTTCATAACCGTGGACGCAACTGTTTAAGAAAATAATTTCTTCTTACATGGTGAAAGAAGGGCACAAATTGAGTAATGCCGTCACAGGGAGTAATCACAGTGTATCACAGTATCACCAGACTGGAAAAGACCTTTGAGATCATCAAGTCTAGCCTATGACCCAACACCAACTCCTACTCATCTTCTAAACCATGGCACTAAGTGCATCATCCAATCTCCCTTTAAACACCTCCAGGGACGGTGACTCCACCACCTCCCCAGGCAGTGCATTCTGATGACGAGTCACCCTTTCAGTGAAGAATTTTTTTCCAAATACCGAGGCTAAACTTCCCCTGACGAAGCTTGAGACCATGTCCTCTTGTTCTGTCACTGGTTGCCCGCAAGAAGAGTCCAACTCCTGCCTCACTACAACCTCCTTTTAGGTAGTTGTAGAGAGCAATAAGGTCTCCTCTGTGCCTCCTCTTCTCCAGACTAAACAACCCCAGCTCCCTCAGTCGCTTTTCATAGGGCTTGTGCTCCAGCCCCTTCACCAACTTCATCGCTCTGCTCGTGCATCACTGTACACAGGTAGCAGAGATATTATTATTTTCTTACCTAGCATGGCCCCTGCGTGAGGGGACCTCTCCTAGGGAGTACAGGATTCAAAGAGTATCTGTGTACAATCTGCACTAGGAGCCTACATATGCCCAGCAACAGGCCAGGCATAGATGGCAAGGACTACAGCAGCACACGTTATCTGTTCACATGTAAACAATATATTAAATATCATAGGTCACTTTTTTTTTTTTTTTTAAATAGCAATGCCCATTTTTCCAGGTGCATTTGTGACCCATGAGTGTGGTCTTTACAGTTGCCATTCATATGCACTGCTTAGAATGCTATACAGGTACATCTTGGCAGATGCTTGTCTGCCTTGTTTTAAAGCACTGGCAGAAAGTCCAGAGCCTCCCCAGGCAATCTGTTCCCGCATTGCTCAAAAGATGTTAATGCTTTGTGGTTAGAAACTGCTGCACACAGTACTGTAAGCCTGAGCAATTCTGAAGGGTTATGTGAGATGTCTTACAAGCTATACCTCTGCTTATTTAACAGCATGGTATTTGCCATTCTCATAACAGTCTGATACTGTTGACTGATCCTCTGTTAATTTCTCTCCTCCAATCCTTTAGAGTTCTTAGTCTCTTATTACCTATCATCTATTCAGGCAATGGATTATTCCAGTTTACATGCAGAGCTTCAGACTTCTCTGTATTGAACAGTATCCTTATGCATATATCATCATCTAGGTCACTGCTAATTCTAAATAGACTCAGATGAAATTCATGTGTATGACATATCCTTTATTTGTGTGACGCGCCAGGTTTTTATATTCATGATAAATCCATATATATTGTTAGTCTTTTCTCTGTTTTCTTGTTGATGACCATGAATATCTTGGTTATTTGCTTCAGTATTTTTCTGGGAATTTAATTTTAGCAGAAAATCTGTGATTCTACACATTGTTTCCCCATCTTTTGAAGACTGGCACCAAGTTTCCCATCTATTCAATTAATTCGCATGGAGTTATTTACAGATAACTGCTAATGGATTGTAAGTTGTATTTGTCAGCTCTTTAAGAACGACAAATGAAATGTAATAGTTGCTGTTAATTTGAAAATATTTAAGATGGTCTGTACCCACTTAACGCTGAAAATTTTTCTCTGTTGATATCATTAATCGCCTGGTGGATGAGAGGAAGGCTGTGGATGTGGTGTACCTGGACTTCAGCAAGGTCGTTGACACTGTCTCCCATAGTAGACTACTGGACAAGCTGGCAGCCCGTGGCATGGATGGGAATGTAACTGTGCTGGGTTAGGAATTGGTTGGATGGTCGAGCCCAAAAGGTGGTAGTGAATGGTGTCCCATTCAGCTGGCGGCCGGTCACTAGTGGCGTCCCCCAGGTTCGGTGCTGGGCCCGGTCCTGTTTAATATCTTTATTGATGATCTGGATGAGGGGATTGAGTCCTTCATCAGCAAATTCGCAGATGACACCAAGCTGGGAGGAAGTGTCGATCTGCTAGAAGGTAGGAGGGCCCTACAGAGGGACCTTGACAGGCTGGAGAGATGGGTTGACTCCAATAGCATGAGGTTTAACAAGTCCAAGTGCCAGGGTCTACACTTTGGACACAACAACCCCATGCAGAGCTCTAGGCTGGGGACAGAGTGGCTGGAGAGCAGTCAGGCGGAAAGGGACTTGCGAGTGCTGGTGGACAGGAAACTCATCATGAGCCAGCAGTGCGCTCAAGTGGCAAAGGTGGCCAATGGTGTTTTGGCCTGCATCAGGAACAGTGTGGCCAGCAGGACTAGAGAGGTCATCATCCCCTTATACTCGGCACTGGTCAGGCCGCACCTCGAGTACTGTGTCCAGTTCTGGGCCCCTCAGTTTAAGAAAGATGTTGAGATGCTGGAGTGTGTCCAGAGGAGGGCAACGAGGATGGTGAAGGGGCTGGAGCACAAGCCCTATGAGGAGTGACTGAGGGAGCTGGGGTTGTTTAGCCTGGAGGAGGCTCAGGGGAGACCTTATTGCTCTCTACAACTACCTAAAAGGAGGTTGTGGTGAGGCAGGAGTTGGACTCTTCTTGCAGGCGACCAGTGACAGAACAAGAGGACACGGTCTCAAGCTTCGCCAGGGGAGGTTTAGGATTGACATTAGGAAGAAATTCTTCACTGAGAGGGTAATTGTTCATTGGAATACGCTGCCTAGGGAGGTGGTCGAGTCACCATCCCTGGAGGTGTTCAAAGAGAATTTGGATGAGGCACTTAGTGACATGGTGTAGTTGACAAGTAGGAGTAGGTGTAGGTGTAGGTGTTGGGTCATAGGTTGGACTCGATGATCTCAAAGGTCTTTCCAACCTTACGATACTGTGATACTGTGATACTGTGATGATAACATGCAAAAGGTATTAAATGTTTTAGTCTTCCTTATCAAACTCTCCCTGATAATTTTGGCACTCTGCTGAGCAGCAGATCTGGCTTTTCCTTCCCTGGTCTTCCTCCTAGTACCTATGCCCTTATGATTTCTTATTTTAGCTGATGGACCTGGCTTATTGTATGTTATTTGTTTCTGGACATTTTCCTGTTTGCTTAAATTACATATTTATTCTTGTCCTCATAATCTACAGAGGGACTCACCATATATCATGACTTCTGTTCACCCCTGCAAGTTGCAGCTATGAATCTTGAGCTGCATGGATATTTTTGTCTGTCACCAAGGTTAGAGGTTTGCCTGTCACCATCTCAGCACATTAAGCTTGATCTTAATAACTTTCCTCCTGATGCTAATTTTAATATATGCCTTTTTTGACAATCTCTAATCTTTGGCAGCAATGCTGTAGTTACCATGCTGTGGAATGGAAACTTTTACTTCATTCTGGTTTTAGAGAGATCACCAGTTTTATATTTTAGACCACTGGAAGTATAGGAAATACCACTGAAGTCTGCAGCATAACTAGGATGATTTCATCATAAAAAACTTTTAAAATGACTCTGTTGCACTTTAACATGATTCAAAACACAGACATCCCCATATAGTAAGACAAACCGTGTCTTAAAGTAATAGTGACAGTAACATCTAGGCACCTAAATGATTCTGGGGATCTGGACCCTGGTTATATTTTTCAAGTTAGTGGACACAGTACACAAAAATGTTAATACTATTTCCCCTTTATTTGCAGTAGCGCACGCACCAAATCTCACACTACTAACAATGTTTTTGGCAACCTGTGCTATTAATGCAAATTAAATTAGGCTGCATGACATTAAGACACTTGGGATATTTCCAGGGCATCAATTTAGCAACATGTGCTTTCAATCACTATATGTTCTGTTCCCTTGGAAACTAAAAAAAAATACAATAAATTAAATATAAGCTGCAGCTTTTTTGTGTGTGCACAGAAATCAGAGTACATTTTCCTTCTCAAAATCAAGGGCTTGCCTGTAATTTCAAACATTATTATTGTATTTTTCTGAATGACAACAAGCAGCATCAGGAGTCTGCAAACTATTCCCTGTCTGCCATTGTAGCCTTTCTTCACAGATTGCCACTCTTTGCTTGTCTCTCCCTTATTGCTGCTGTCCTGTATAGTCTTCTCTTACCCCTCTAAGCAGAAAACTCTTGTCTACCTTTCTTTCTTCCAAAACCTATGAGTATTTCTCCTCAGGAGAAAAATGCATTTAGAAGTCAATCTTAAGTAAAACTAAGTTCTATTTAGCAGAGATATGACGTCTGTGGCCACACAGCTGTGGCAAGCCTAGACTTATGTGAAAACAGGCAGTTGGATCCAGATGGAGTCCAGCTGTGCTAGTGTGTTGAGGCATCCAAGGTAGTAAGCCCTTGGCCAAGTGCATTAGTTCAGGTGCAGCATTGGACTGACACTGCCAGATTGTGTTTGGACACAGGCTGGCTTATGACAGCCCGTGCAGGTACTGCAAATACTTCCAGTTTTGGAGTCAATGAGAGAAGGTTTGTCCACATTTGTCAGTGTAGAGCTACTCCAGCATGTGAATGATGCAGAACTGGGTAATGCAAACCTAAAACCGTGATCCTCAACCCATCCATTCAGATGGTAGTTCAACTGTTCTGGTGCCTCGGCTCATGAAGTTTTCTGGTCACCCCCTGATCGTGTCCTTAGTTCTCTTGAACAGCCTTCTTATCACAGAACGGCATGGCATATACCCCTAGCCTACTGCCATGTAGGAATAAAAATCAATTGATTAGTTGTTACTAGAATGTACAAAGAAAGTCAAAGTGAAACACCAAAAGGCTTTTTTTCCCCATAAAAGTTGGCAAGTACTGGAATGAACAGAAGAAAGGAGAAAAGAGGCTGTTATCGGCAAACTGTGGAAGTTCATGTCTGGGGCTGGGTCAAGGTGCTGGCAACAACAAAGAGACATGACATGGCAACCCTGGTGTGGTTCTGTGCATCTCTGAGGTAAACACAAGGAAAAACAGGCTAATCAAAAAAAAGAAAATATCCTGGAGCAAGGGAACAGATTAAGGAGAAAGAATTGTGAAAGCCTGTGATTTTCTAATTATTCTTGTTAATTTCACACTTGTTTTTATTGTCGTTCAGTTCTTCAAGCCTTCTGCAAGTCTTCAGTGAAATGCAAGATTTAGAGTTGCAAATAAATGGAACTCTGTTCTCATTCTGCCTGTAGAACAATTCAAAATCTGTAAGACCATATAAACACAATCCTAATTTAGAGGATTTTGAAGTGCCATGTTTTTTTAAACTAATTTTATTACAGGGAAGGAGATGGTAGGCTGGCACACAAAACTCTGACTCCTTTATTCATCAAAACTAGTGCCTTGCAAATAGCAGCACTCATGATAATGGAAGCTTGCACAGACATGCACGCACACATACATCTGGAAGGTACTGAGAATGTGAAGTGGGGATAACAAAAAGGACTGAGAGGAGAAGAAATGTGGGATTTTCTATTAACAGGCTTTTACAGAAAGCTTATTTAATCTCATGCTGACTTCTAAATTAGGGGTGATTTGTTTGTGTCATGCAGTGCAACCTGCAAAAAATGTTTCCATAATGTAGATGGCAAAGGCAAAGCACACTTGTGGGTACTTCCCCTCAGCATCTCTGTCTTTGTTTGGGGCCAGCAATTCTGGCTGTTAGGTAATTTGTAACCTTAAGTGTGTACTATCTTAGAAGATGTCTTTGTTTCACGTTTCATTTTAACAGTTAAGAACACTTTAGAACTTTTAAGACTCTCTGTAAATTTAATTTTAGGAACATATTCTTATTAATCAAAATCATCTGCTGGGCTTACAGACTGTTTTCTTTGCAGAATTATTTTTGGAAGCTTAACAGTGTAATTCCAGGGATGATTTTGGCCCCAGTGCTTTAGAATCTGGGCCTGCAGAGGGACTTTATATAGCTTTTTGGGAGGAAGAACTTATACTGCCAATTCATAGTCTTCTGCCAGAAGTAGTCCCTGATTCTGTAAACTACCTCTATTATTTAAGCTTCTGCATAAATTTAAGCATGTGCACACTGACATGAAAATTAAATCCTTGAATCCTGAATGCATTATGGCCCCCAGAAGACCATATTTGCTCAGGACACAGAGGGCCAGAAAGACTTTTAATACATGGACCGATTATGGCAGGCAGTGATGTGGGAGTAGATTATTGCTTAGATAGCACACACCAGTGTGCCACATAGCATCACCCTGTATGGCTTCCTCCATCCCCAGATGGAGGACAGGCAATGAAAAGAGGGGAGTCAGCTGGACAGGCAGAAAAGTCCTGTTAAGATGTTGTCATAGGCAAGGAATGGGCTAGTATTGGTTGCAAAGGTAACATTCATTTTCAGGGAGGAGGAGGTAGCCTTTCATGCTACAAATCATAGTGTACGTGTGCTGCCATTCCTTTGCCTTCTCTGCTATAAGAAGGGAGTCCAGGTAGTGGGGATTGCTGATGTTTTACACTATCTGTTTACTTTGTCCTGAGAAGTGTTTAATGCTGTTAAAATATCTGTCCAAGGATAAGTCCAGACATCCTCATGGTAGAAAGGAAGAGCAGGCTTACAGCCCACACTAAGTACAGCTATACCTACAGTCTTCCCTCTGCTTGAATGGGAAAATGATGAGCTTAGACACTGCGAAAGGAAAGCTGAGGGGAGTTGAGCTTTTCAAAACCACGTGTGGGACTGGATTTTTGCAGTTTTTCTGAAATCTCAAAAGAAGCTACATCTTGGAGGAGAGACTTCAGAATCTCTTGGGGAACAGAAAGCAAAACTACAATAGAACTAAAGTATGACACATTTTTTTTTTTTTAATTTGAAATGGAGATAGCATAAGCAATATAAGAGCAATAAATTCTCTAAATTCTGTACACCATGATGTCAAATAAAAACTGAAAAATGAAGGACGTTGTCTGGTTCCAACTGCTGATTCCTCTTATTTTTGAATTGAATAAAAATATAATTTGTTGATAGATAACAGACTATGTGTGATAGCAGCAGCATTTTAAAAGCAACTTTTTTTGTGAAAGTAATGTGGGAGTAAAAAAAGCACACCAAGTCAGGTACTTAATTTAACAATTGAGCAGAAAAAAATGAGAAAAATGAAGGAGGAAGAGTGCAAATTACTGAACAAAAAGAAAAGTGTAGGCATAAGGAAGTACATTAGAGATCACAGCATTTCAGATGTCACTGTAACAAAGCCTCTAAAAATAAGGGGGGAAAAAAAGGGCATATTGGCCAACAGGAAATTCTGATATGTTGAAAATTATTCCTATTCTGGACTAGCATTAAAAGATGATTTTTTTTTTTTTGTGGAAAACCATGTTCTTTACAGGAAGTTTTTGCCCCATATAGTTATGGAGATCTATATAAAAAAATGTATTGTTAGTGACTCTAAAGTCTCAAAATCTAGACAGAGAACAAACCTGTTTTTTCAGTTCCCTCTTCAGTTTTGGTAGCTGAAACAGGTTTTATCTAAGCACTTGCTGTTAGTTAACTGAATAATGAAAACAGCCTTTTCAGATACTTCAATGATGCAAAAATATATTTCAGAGTCTTCCTAATGCAGATTTTTCACTACTTCCCATAGGTCTGGGCTGTATCCCAGCACTACAGAGGCAATTGCCCAGAGCAGCACACTTGTAGGAACTGCAATGACCCCTCTTCTTGCTTTGCATAAATCACAACCCTAAAGCAAGCCAGCTGCTGCTCAGGTGACAGAGATAGGGGCAGGGACATGCAGAGGAAGTTTCAGCAGGGGGTCAGGGCATTCTCTCCAGAAAGCAATAGCTGCCTCATTGCTGTGGCAGGAAGAATAGCAAGTGCCTCATTCATATCACAGTAATGTTCAAGTTTGCCTACACTCCTGGAACACCTTTAGCCAGCTTTGTCCAGCCCTAATGGGTTAGTTGAAGAAAAGGTACTATCACATATGTGATCAGGGATGGATTCAACTTTGGTATCTACCATGTGTGGGTTTGCCATGGGGAACTGTAATTTCCTATTACAAAAAATAGCCAGAGAGATTACTCAGATGACTAAATGTAAATGTCTACTCAAAATTTTGAGACTCCACTGACTCAGTTTACTAGACATCCATTGATTATATGGAAAACCTGGATGACTTACCTAACCTAAACATCTGCTCAGGTGTAGATACCAATAAATTGAGATGATTCATTTTACCCAAGATGTTCTTTAAATGACTACATGAAATACATTGTATGTAAACTTCAGAAATGCATGAAGTAAAAATAGTAAATGTTTCTTTGGTTAATCCTAGGTCTTTTCATTGAATATCTTAGACCATGGTTTTAGAAACTCATTTAAAAGCTTATTACTTCTTGAAAAAAATGATGAAATGTCAATTTGTTTCTTTCATTCTCATGCAAAAACTCATACACATGTTCATGAACTGATCTTATCTGGTGGCTTGAGTGGAGTTCTGAATCTGAGAGGAATATAATGACAGTTTGCTAATATTGTATTTATCTTTTAACCTTGTCCTAGTTACTATCTTTTTGGTTTTCTTTACATTATTCTGAATATACACTTACCTGTCCACATTGTGTGTGTGCAAAAAAGCTTGTTTAGGAAAGGATGTTCCTCTGTGTTCTAATCTAGAACAGATATATTCTAATTTCTTTTTCTATAGAATTCTATGTGTTTTGAATAAACAAGTTTATTCACTTTTCTTCTTTAGCAGTCAGTTTTCTACCTGTTCTATAATATACTCCCTACATGGCTATGATGTTAAAATAATGCTAAAAGTGGGAGAGCTGTTGTATCTACAGAGCTTTTGGTGGAAATGCAGTTGTAATTTTGATTGTTTCATTCAATGAACAAGTAGCAACATCTTGTCGCCTAGATTCAGATCTCCTGTGAGCAACATCTGGTCTTCTTTAGCAGTCTATTGTAAAGGCCGTTATTCAATCCTTTATATGTTAATGACTTTGAATGCCTTCATTTTTCTGAAACCACAAAGCTATACATTTTTGCCTGATGACACTGCCATTTGCAGTATTACTACTAATCCTGCCATGGCTACTAGCATAATACGATACAACAGTGTTGAAATGAATTATCAGAAATTAAGTGCATGTAAACCCCAGTGCACAGAAATCGCCTTCTTCCCAATCCAACTTTAGCATAGCAGCTTTTTCTGAGGAAAGCTCCAGACTCTTTTCTTTTTAACAAATGGCTCTGAAATAGGAGTTGAAAGCCATTTAAATGTGTTGTGCACTACGCAAAACAATGTTGTATAAAGAATAAAAGCTTATTGTTGTGACATAATGACCATCTCATTAAAAATGGTTGTGGTGCTGAGTATATGACAGCTTTCACTGGACATAACAGGTCAGATTAATTTCAGGAGTAATCCTGTGGTTGACCAATGTCTGTCAAACGCTTTGTTACAAAAGACTATAGAGTTCCTGTATTTTGAAACTATCTCTGTTTTTATGGTTTTATGAATACATTTCAAATCTAATAATTGAATATAAGAAATGTTTCCTTTAGTGATTTCAGAATGTGTAACACTAAAATTGTGTGTTTGCAGGAAAATGATACATTATGGACTAGGAGTTTATTTACATGGTACTTATTTTAAACTAAAGTCTGTGAGCTCTTATGCAGGTTTATTGCCGTTTCTCCTGCTGTCTGTGCATTGTCTTCCATCCTGTGCATCATTCCAATCTGAGCAGCCTCCAGGGAATAGTGCGCACTACTACTCTGTGTTGTCATCTAGTGTGCTGACAGGATGCAGAAAACTGTTTGGCACAGCCTTTCATTGGTAACATAAACTGATAGACACGAGCATGTCTCAGTCAAGCTTTTCAACATCTAAATCTGTAATTAAATATAATCACTATCCTTATTAAAGCTGGCAGTTTATGTTCTTTTTATAAGAAATATTTATCTACCTTTGTGTTTTTCCTCATCAGTCACTTTCCGTTTTTCTAGTAATTCATCCTGCAGTGGTAATGGGGCAGGGCAGTTCACTCAAAAAATTGCTTTTCTTCTTGAAATATAAAACACAGTATTCTCATCTGCACACAAAAGGAGCCTTTCATGTTTGGGTTTTACCTGCTCATACCTGGTAATGTGTGATTTGAACTCAAGGGGAGGATCACTGCAGGAGTGAGGGGAGACTGCCAGTGGGCAAATGAGGGCTTATTAGATCCATGTTCAGTATACTTGGTTGGGTCTGTATTTGGAGTATACAGACTGGATTTGACCCTAGCTATGGTCTTTTCTGTTGTGAGTATTGTGCAGTCATTTTTGCATTTTTCTCTTTGGAGAACAAAAGCACCAAATGGAATAAGATAGGAGAAAATTCAAATGCAGGGAATGCTGCTTTTTCTCCATTGTCTTATTAAACATGAGAAAAGGTATTTCCCCTTAAGTTTCAAATGATGAGATGTATCCATGAGAAAAGAAAGACAGCAGCGATGAAACAAAAAATAGGAAACTCCATCCTGGATGAGAGCAGATAAATATGGATGGCCTATCTAGGAGATGAACTGATGTAGGCTTCTTTCTGTATCAGATAGGATATTACAGACTTAAACCTGAACACAAGGTGTGCCACTCAGTGGAATAAGATGAGAGAGAGCAGAAACTGATGATTTCAGATGCTCAGTACCAAGTGGATTCACTTAGTCTTCTAACCCCCAGTCCTGGCTCTATGAAGTTTCAGTGATTACTGAGTAAAGCAGTAATGAGTAAGACTAGGATAGGGTGTGACTGTCTCCCTCCAGCATTTTTCTCAGCTGGATCTATACAGCTGGTTTTTTGATAACCTTTGCGTAATACCTGTCACTGAACTCGGATAAAGATAATCCAACAAACAACATAAATGGGCACTAAGGAAGCTAGCGTTAACAGCAAACAGAAAAGAAAATATTCAATTGTTTGCTAATCTCATACAGTATACTAGTAAGACAGATGGGAATAGGATCTTGACTTCATACTCTGCACCAATACACTTTCTGCTGGACTGACCTGCATCAGCATTATTTGATGATCTTAACCAAAATATTTCTTAGATTCCTCAATCCAGGCTAGCATCAAACCGTCAATCAGGTTATCACCTGAGAATTAGCATTTTTAAACTAAAACCAATGCCACCAGAAAGAAATGACATCACATAGATTTTAATTGGATTAAAAAGCAAGAGAGCAAAACATGACCTAAAACTTCATCTTAGTAGTGTTGTTGGAACCAGAAGTACTTGTAAATCAAACTCAGGAAAAGCCAGCTGGTACTGATGAATTTTTGGTGGAAGGATAGTGACATCTAGTGGTAGTACTCTTCATGCAGCCCTTCACATTATGTCTCAGCATGTTGTCAGTAGTATGGTGATGTTATTTTACGTATTTGATTAACTTGGTTTTTGTAAATTTTTGTTATAATTTCAGAATATTTCAGGGAATTCTTCTCTCCATGCCAACACAGGGGGGTTTGGCTGGGCGGAGGTGAGGGAGGAGTGGGTAAGAAATTTCTTCCTGTTGGCACCACTTCTGCTCAGTGGCTGCTGTGAGCGGGAGACACCGTTTTTTCTGGGTTGGTGGAGGCATCTTGGAGGGAGCTCCCCCTGGCTCAGCCCCAACTCCACGTGCCCTGTGCTGTCCTTCAGAGAGAGAGTGATTATCACTACCTGGAATTGCTGCAGACTCCCTGGGGGCCGATGTGACCTGCAGAGGAGTTGCTACCCTAGCCCCTCCCCATCCTGCCCCGACGCTTTTGGACAAAAGGATGAGGAGAGGGCCTTGCCGCCTCCTGGAGTGTGACATCGTGTCCTGCAGTCCATAAATATAACTGCACTGAAAGGAGCAGGGAGAGAACTTCTTTTAAAGGTTTTGTTTATGGTGTTGTTGTGTGTCCTCTTCTGGTTTTGGTTATATATATATATATTTGTAGTAAAAAACCGTTGTTCTTCTCTATACATTTTTTCCTGATTAAAGCCTCTTAATTTCAAAGGTCATGGTGATTTCAGATATGCATCTTAGTTTTCCTTTAAATTGAGACAGTTTTATGCAGTATCGGCAGACAGCGGCCTCTGAATTTTTCAAACATAATTGCACTATTTGTTGTTACAGTGAAAACCAAGAACTGTCATAAAGGAGTGATTAACTAGTCTGCAAATAACGCTGTATCATAAAACACTTTGCACATACTGCAATAACAACTTAAGAGTTTTCTATCTAACTTAATTACTTAAATTCTGGAGTTACTTGCATCAGAATGACATGATGGACTCTCCAGGGACTGATTTATCCCACCTGAAAAATAATGTTAAGAAAAGACAGAACAAATCACCCTCGAGGTGCTTTTCTCTCTCTGGATTGGTAATTAGTATAGTCTAGATTCCTAACAATGACAGCTGAAATTAGGTAAGATAAGTCATACTAAAATGGCTTTGGTGCTTCTCAGATTCACAGTCAGTGATGTCTAATCTGTTCAGTAATCGAAAGAATTGCTAGGAACATGTCTTAAAGAGATGTTTTAACAATTAAAGATAAAAGACAGGATTGCTGGAAATATGTCTTACAGAGAGGTTTGGACAACGAAAGATAAAAGACAGAAGTATGTAGAGAAACCAAACTAATATCTATAACACAAAATTAAATAGCACCAGTCCTTGTTTTTATTGCTGGAGCTCAAATATATGAATTATTAACCTGCTGGACCAGTCCATGATCTGGACCAGCTGGTATTCCCAGCTTGTCACTGAGCATGGGCAGGGGACATTCCCAGCAAGTTGTGTCTATGGGCCTCTTGGTTTGGGAGCTAAGAGAGGTCCATTGTATGGAGGTATGCTCTTGTGTGCCAGCTGCTTTACTGGTACAGACATTGTCTATTATTCTAATGTGAGAGGTATCAGTAAGATGCTCTCCAAATGCAATAGTGGTAATTGCTTATAATGTTTGAAAATGCAACAATGAAGGGAATTTCTAAAAATTTTCAGCTTACGCTGACTCCCTCCTCCATTATTTTCACCTTCAGCTAGCCTGGTATCAGGTTCACAAGTAGGAACCTGATGTGATACATAGTGTGGGCCATTTTGTTGTCCATATATTTTTATGGCTATAACAGTACTGGGGCTATTCCTATCTAGAGAGGCTGGAGACATGAGCTAACAGGAACGTCCTGAAGCTGAACAAAGACAAATGCAAAGACTTGGGACAGAATAACGCCCCCACATCTGTACAGTCAGGGGACTGACTAGCTGGAGAGCAGCTTTGCAGAAGGTGTGCAGACGGTCTTGAATAAATTCAGCATGAGCCAGCAGTGTGTCCTAGCCACCAGCAGAAGGCCATAAGTAGCCTAGGTTGTACAAACAGGTCAACCCCCTTTTTCTGCCACTTGTTAGACTGAATCTGGAGTAGTGTGTCCAGTTTGGGACTCCCAAGTAAAAGCAGGACATTGACAAACTGAAGTGAATTTAGTAGAGGACAACTGTGGAAGGATGCTCAGAGGCTGGAGCACTGGCCTTGTGAGGAAAAGCTGAAGGACCAGAAGAAGCGAAGGCTCAGTCAAGACTTGATTGCTGTTTTTCAAGGACCTCATGGCAGACCTTACAGAAGACAGAGCCAGGCTATTTTTGGAGGACCACTGCTAGAGGCTGAGGCCACAGGCACAAGATGGAACTTCAGAAGTTTTGGCTTGATGTGTGAAAAAATGTTTTTACCAGGAGAATGGTCAAGTACTGGAACAGAGACCACAGGAGCACTGGAATCTATATCCTTGAAGGTATTTAAACCTTCGTTGGACACAGTGCTGAGCAGTATGCCGTAACTGGCCCTGCTTTGAATAGGAGGTTGGACTGGTGGCCTCTGGAGGTCCCCTTCAGTTTGCATGCTTTTATGATACTAAAAGCAAGCCATTGCATAAATCAATAAGGATATGTAGAAAGGAAGAAACCCAACTGTAACTACATGTACTTATTTTTCTTTTTAGAAATACAGCCTTAGAAATCATTTGACTATAAGTCAGTTGTGAGTCATTAGCCAGACCATCTATTTATCTTCCTCTAGACTTAATCATTAAGAATAAATATCAGCTGACCTCCATATATACCAAAAGTTTTGTTCAGTTAAGGAAATCTATATTAAAATAGCAGCTGAAATATAATGCAAACTTAGAACTAATTGGTGCTGTTTGAAGTGCTATGTAAGGTCTAGAAGCAGTTTAATTTTGAAGGATGTGTAGTGGAAGCCTTCAGCCTGTCACATGCATTTTCTATTCCTATAAAGATATTTGGAAATCATATAAGAAACACGTTTTTGTTCATTGATTTCATTTAGTTAAGATGATAATGGCTCCCCCCTATTATGATGTGAATTGCTTTAGATTACCATCTGCATATAACATATGTAACACATAGTATCTTTTAAAGTAAGATAAAGACATAAAATAATGAAGACCTTTTCAACAGTTACAGTGGTGCCTATTGCAGTGTATGGATTTTTATATGGAGCATATAGTCCCACTGAAGTAACCTAAGGTGGCAAATGTTGTAGACTGTACATAAAGCAGAAAAATCTGTAAACATAGAAATCTCATCTGAAGCCAGCAGGAAGAAGCCATTAAGTCAGTCAGACAGAGACACTATAACCATGAATATGAGACTCTTCTTCTATGTTGAGTATCCAATATCATGCTTGCTCTGAAGAATAATGAACTTTTAAGCTTTTAAAATGTCTTTTAACCAGACCTGTGCCAAAAGGAGGGTAAAAATATCTTCTGTAGAGATCTGTTCCTACCAGTTCTGAAATACCCTGTACATTTTGGGTTAATCTACTACCTTTGACAATACAATGGCAGGTTCCAGTACTAGTAAGAGCTTTAGGTAGTCATGAGAAGGCAAGGTGGAGTCCCCACTAAGGTTCTTTTATAGATCTAGCCCCGAGTCACGAAGAAAATGTGTGGCTAGGCAGGAGATTAAACCTTAACTGATTAAACCTAGAGATATTCCTATCTGGTTGAAATCTGGTTCTCATCCTGCAACATGAGCACCAAGAATAAAGGATATGCATTGTCCAAAATCTGTCCCTAGTTTAAGTGAGATTGGCTGACTCTACAGCTTCTGCAGAAATTATAAAATAATTGGTTAGAAGAATAATTTGAAATGTATGTTGTCTAACTTGCGCCAGTAGCCTGCAAGTACAGCGTCTGTCTTCTCTACAACCTAACGTACTGAGAAGTACATTACAAAGCCAGAACTACTTTATTTATTATGCAGGTGTAGTATGTGATGTTTAGTACAATGGAGCTTCAGTCTTCCTCCGAGGTTTTGAGATACTATTACATGAAGAATATCTGATATAGATCAGTAACTTTGTTTTTCACACCTCTAGAGACTCTTTTCACTACAAACATTTCAGAACTGACTTCTAGCGTGTTTTCTGGTGTATCTTTCGACTAATGTTCTAACAGAACTGGACATCATTAGTGTTCAGTATTTCCTCAGATGTGCCAAGAGTCTGCCATCACTGCTTTAGAATCAAACTAGAGTATCTTTTGTTACTTAGCCTGCAACAAAACCAATGTCTAGTTTGTGGCTCCCTTTTCAGATTTCCTGCTTGAAGTGCTTCAGTCTCACTGTTAACTCCTTCCTCTTCTTTCAAATTAAGCTGCAGGTTTCTGAGAGAGTGCATGGTGCCAACACCAGTGACTCATGGGATACAGAGCAACTCCCATCATGGTCAGATAAAGCAGACTCAGACCTCCTCACACCTCTTGCTGGTCCTTGGATAAGAGATGCCTCCATTACGTGATTCCTCTGACCCCATTTGGACCATGCCTGCAGTTGTGGTGAAGGTTACTATAGAAATGTGTGCACTTAAGTAGCCTCTACACTCCTATATAGGAGATGTTAAGCCTGACCAGTAATTTATGGCTATGCAATCTCATCTCTGAGTGAGGACATTTACATACTTCGTTTCATTTCTGAGTTTCAGGAACAGAATAATTTCTGTGTCATTCCCCCACATAGAGTATGTCCAATAAGGTGGACTGCGCTAGTTTCTGAACTATTTTGGTGAACCCTCTCCACTGACCTTCATGTTGGAACTGAAATTTTTTCTAGTTTCAGTTGATGAGATTTATTTTGAGGCTATGGCATTCACTTTAGCATTTCTATTGAACATTTTAGGCAGAGTATGAATTTTCTAATACACACTCCTTTTAAGCATTTATTTAACCTACACAAAGACGTTCTGGGTTTATATACTTAGGATAACTTGGATACTGCAGAGGGATTACCTCAGTAAAAAAGGAAAAAAAGATTCTTTTTGAACTCCTGGTTTTCTTCTTTGGAGATCTATAACTGGATAATATTTTTTTATTAAAAGCTTATTATGGAGCTGTCAGCAAAGTATGCCAGTACCTTTAACCAGATTGTGTATTGGGCCCTTTTAGTCAAGCCCTTGTACCTCCTACATCAAGATGAATGATACTACAATGTAAGCCAAGCACAAAAAATTGACCTGTGACCAGGACTTCAGTATATAGTTCAGGGATTTTAAGTTTACATTAAAGCATAGCACTGGTTCCTGGCACCTCTTATCTAATGTTATAGTCAGTATCGGAGTGCAGGAAACATTTAAAGCTTTTGAATAAAGTAGGGAAAATAAAAATGATCCTTTAAACATCCACTTATCACTTATATTCAGTTTCTTTATTGAACTTCTTGAGGGTTTAAAATATCCTATGCAAAAGTTGTTCACAGCGTTGTAACAGCTACAAAGCAGGCAACTCTGATTTGACAACATGATGAAAAAGGTTTTTAACAGTGGTAAAAATGTTAGTAATCCTGGTGTAGGTAATACAGTCCCTTCTATAAAATAAAGGATACAGACATATCCCTGAGACAAATGCAGTACTGGAGGAAAGGCAAGAAAGGGCTGTTAAGATGATCAGGGAAATTGAGACCTGTCTGTGTGAGAAGAGCTTGTTTAGTCTCTGTCAATGAGGACTGAAAGGTGATATGACTGGTCTCCAGTAATATTTTAGAAGGCAAACATTGGAGAGGAAAAAAGCTAATTAAACTAAAGGACAATGTTGGCTCAAGGAGAAGCAGGTATAAATTACCATGAATACATTTAAAGATGAAATGAGAATATAACCAGCAAAGGAAAGAAATTTTGAAACAAGAGATGCAGTAGCAAAATGCCTAAGAACAGTAATGGTGATCTTCCTTAACAGTTTGTGTAAAGTTTATGACGTGGCTGATTGTGATAACAAGGAAAGAGATTCAATAGCTTTAACTTGGTCCCATTTGTCCAGTGTTCTTTATCAATCAGGGGAAAAACAGGCTTCCAGATGCACTTGGAGACTGCAGTACATGGGGTGAGGAAAAGCAGGGAGATTGCTTCCTAAACGGTTAATGATCTGCTCTTAGGCCTTGTCCCACTAACCTGCTAGTGAAGGGAGCGGCTGGATTCAGCATTAAACATCCAAAGTTCAAATACTTTGTATGTAAATGAGTTGCAACTATGTTAAGTTAAATCTTTTATAAAATAACTTGTGAATCTTTTAGCTAAAGGACAGTTGTTTACCTATGCAATAACAATGTTTAAATTTCTATTTTACTCCTCTTGAAGGAGACAATGGTTTTATATTCTATATTCTTTGAAAAATATCAGCCTAAACACTGGGACTCAATCTCTGTCAAGTGTTTCAAAAATTCCTCCAAATACCATTGCAGCTCTGAAAAGCAATTCAGCAGAACGCTAATCTGAAGTTAATGAAAGGGAACAGATTATGTGAGATGTGTGTAAGATGTCTCCTGTACCAGTTTCACCCATAACTTTTCTCCCACTTCTGGTCAGTCTGAATGTTTCAGACAGTTAAGAAATACAGAAATGTCATAGAAATACAGAAAAAATCCCAAAGAACCCATCTCCCAAGAATACCACAAGTAATCAAGTTAAAAAAAATCAAAGAAGAAAACTTTTAAGAAGGATAAATAGTAAGCTTGATCCATCCATGAAAAGAGAAATATGCTCAACTTTTCCAAGTATCTCAAAGATAAAAATACAGTAACTGTCACAATTCTTGCAGTGCCAGTATGCAAATTTTAGCTTGTTTCCATTTACATAAACAAATGCCATAATAAATTGTATTTCAGCAGAGTTGAATTTCTTTACTAGAGCCAGCTTCCTAGGTTTTGCAGTTTCTGAACAAGCTGTTATTTCTGTCTACACTTGGTGCTCTAGGTACCCACTATCCTGCATAAAAGTCTTTCCTGTAATGAAAAGGGTCAAATCTATTTTTTGATTTTAGGCATTTTTTTGATTTTATCCCTGTCTGAGTGGTTGATCTCACACAGCATCGGGTGTGCATGTGTGTGATAATCTCCTGAAAATAAGCACATAGAAAATTGGTTGTCTTCTCAAATGACAGTGCTTACCACAGCATATTCATGGAGAAACTGTTTGCTCATGGCTTGGACAGGCATATCCTTCACTGTGTGAAAAACTGGCTGGGTGGCTGGGTCCATAGAGTTGTGATGAACGAAGTTAAAACTAGTTGGCGGCCAGTCACAAGCAGTGTTCCCCAGGGCTCAGTGTTAGGACCAGTTCTGTTTGATACCTTTATCAATTATCTGGACAAGGGGATTGAGTGCACCCTCAGTGGTTGCAGATGACAAAAACTTGGGTGGCAGTGTGACAGTCGAAAGGCTCTAGAGAGGGATGTGGACAGACTGGGTTGATGGGCTGAGGCCAGCGGTATAAGGTTCAACAAGGCCAAGTCTTAGGTCCTGCGCTTCTGTCACAGCAACCCCATGCAATGCCATAGGCTTGGGGAAGAGTGGCTGGAAAGCTGCCCAGTCGAAAATGACTTGGGGCTGTTGTTTGACAGGTGGGTGAACATCAGCCAGCGGTGGCCCAGGTGGCCAAGAGGGACAAGAGCATCCCGACTTGTAACAGAGATGGTGCGGTCAGCAGGAGAGGGGAAGTGATCATCCCCCTGTACATTGGTGAGGCTGCACCTCGAATGCTGTGTTCAGTTTTTGGCCCCAAACTCCAAGAAAGACATTCAGGGCCTTAAGCATGTCCAGAGACCACCAAAACTGGTGCAGGCTCTGGAAAACAAGTGTTATGAGGTACACCTGAGGGTTGTTCAGGCTGAAGAAAAAGGAGGCTGAGGGGAAACCTTATCACCCTCTGCAACCACCTAAAAGGAGGATGTGTCAAGGTGTATGCTTGTCTCTTCTCTCAAGTAACAAGTGATGGGGTGAGAGAAAATAGCTTCAGGTTGTACTAGGGGAGATTTACACTGGTTGCCGGTCATTGGAACCGACTGCTTGAGGAAACAGTGTAGTCATAACTCCTGGACGTGTTTTACAGAGGTGTAGATGTGGTGCTTAACAACATGGTTCAGTGTTGGCCTTGGCAGTGTCAGGTTTATGGTTGGACTGAAATGATCTTAAAGGCCTTTTCCAACATAAACCATTCTGTGGGTCTGCAAAGGCTCCCTACCTGTACAACACAGCTGCTCCGTTTGAGACACGGGCCTCCCCCTGAAACGCAGCCCCGCACCAGGTCAGCACCGCGGCAATCCCCGCATCACCGCCACGGAGCCGTGGGGACGCACCCCCATCAGCCCAGCACTTCCGGCCGCGTCCCGCGGGGTATCCTGGGAGTTGTAGTTTCCATCTCTGGAAAAGCACTTTGGGCGGGCTGTTTGCAAACAGCGCATGCGCACAAGCTGCGCCGCGCTGCGGGGCGATCCTTGCTGTAGGCCTCGCCTCTTTCCGTCCCGGCAGCGCGCTCTCCCAGCGGAGCTTTCCGATTGGGCGGTTGTCTTGTTCACGTGGTTGCCAGCGACCAATCAGGCTCCCCGCTCGCCGTACGCTGCCCTTTCCGCTGTCTCGCAGCCCTGCGGAATGGCGGCGCCCCGGGGGTGGTGGGTGCTGTGGCGTGGTCGGCGCTGGTTTTCGCAGGCAGAGTCCGGCGTGGCGCCGCGACCCCCGGACTCGCTCTACCCGCCCATCGTGGCTTCCGCTACGGCGAAGAGCAAAGCGGCCAAGCGGCGTCGTCTGGAGTATTTCCACCAGAAGGTGCACGCGGCGCCCTCGGTCGAGGAGAAGCTGCGGCTGTACGCGCAGCTACAGCGCCCCAAGTACAGGCTCCACCCGCAAACCTTCGCCCTCAACGCCGACCGCTGGTACCGCAGCTTCACCAAAACCGTCTTCGTGCCGGGGTTGCCCCCGAGAGCCGCGGCGGCTGGGGCGGCCCCGGAGGTGCAGCAGAGCGCGACGGCAGCGGCACCCGGAGCCCTGGGACCGGGAGCGGCGGCTCCAGCGGCCGCGAAACCCCCGGCGGGAGCGGCGGTCTTCCTGGACATGGGCAAGCTGCGCTCTCTCGCCTGCGACGCCCTCCTGCAGGAGAGCTTCTACCAGAAAAAGGAGCGGCCTTTCCTGTACCGCCATCAGGATCACACGCCTGGGCCATTCCTTACGCAGCTCGTCTCCACTCTCACCGCTTTCCTGTGCGGTCACAACCCGCTGCTGGCTGCCTCCACCCTTGGTGTGGAACTGGGATGGGAGAGAGAGGGAGGTGGGAGCCCTTGCGTCGGGGGGGTCGGCTAGAATCATGAAGGAGGGTGTTAAGGCCATCATCTCGCCACCGGCATTCCACAGGATTTTGATTTTTCTGTTTTACTGCATGCAGCTCTAGAACGAGAATTTGAAGGGTTTTACATGGAAAGTGGCAATCTCTGTTTTTCTCTGTCCTTGTGTTCTGTTTCAGATCTAAAACCTGAAGTTAACTATTACTGGCATCATGGTGAGGAGGTTGTTGTTCACGGGCATCGAAAGGGTAGAGTTGATCCTGTGCGCTTTCAGATAGATGATAAGCCACACCTCCAGATCCGTGTACCAAAGCAGCTTCCGGAGGTGTGGATATTTTGAACAGCAAGTTAATCACATGCACTTTCACATATGTTTTTTACTGTGGCTGAATGTGATTTTTCAGGTCATAATGCGGTTACTACCTTGTTGCAAAAGCTTTGTAGATACTGAGACAGTCTTCTGAAACTTGTCAGTCGTCTTTGTGCTTTTGAAAAAAATGCATGTTCTTGCACTTAATTAAGTGGAGTTTTTAACTTCTTTTCTTCCCGGAAGTGGAGGCAAGAATCAAAAATGTAGCCTGGAACATTTTTAGTGGAGGATAATAAGATGAGAGAAGTGGAAATGAAAGTACAGTAAGAGAGAGAATGTATAATTTGCATGTGAGCTCTGTTATCTGTTAGTTTTCTGGAAGGTGAGTCAATATTCTAATCTTTTTCTTTTAGATTTACACAGTGGTAGCTGTGTAGCCTGTCTATCGCTCAGTTTCCACTACAGACAGAAAACTGCTTTTTCTGTAAATGCTGAACAGTTCTTGGTAACTTAATAGTATAATTTGCTTAGGTAGTGCTGTCAGATGTTACAAACCTTGGCATTCTGGAAGAACCATCTAGGCAATTAAAAATGTATTTAGTGCAAAATACCTGTAAATTCATTCTGCTGGTTCAATTTAATTTATTGAAGTGGATTCTGGTTTTGAAGATAGTACCAATTAGGCAGCTTTATTAGCATCGTTTCACGCTGTGTTTCATACATTGCAGAAAATTCAGACATCAATATAAAGTGTGTGCGCTAGTGTTCAGCACAAGACAAGAAGTTATGTTCAAAAAATCAAAATTGGTTGGTTATATATGATGGTGTATGTAAGCAAGACTTCCACCTTTTACTGTCTGAGAAAGTGGCATATCATGTGAGGCCTCATGGTAGAAACATGACTTATGACATGCCTTTTCTTTCTTCTACTTCTTTCAAGATTGTACCGCTGGAATCAGATCTTGGAAAGGTTCCCGTTATTAATCACAAACCATCCAAGCTGCCATTGTTCAAAAAACAGTACGAAAACAAGGTATTTATAGGTAAGAGTTTCTAGTCATGAAATGTTAACTGCGTTTTCTGTAAAAAAAAAAAAAAAACAAACACAAAAAAACCCCCAAAAAACCAAAAAAACCCCACACCCAAAACCAAAAAACCAACAAACACCAGCAAACCCTCAACCTCCTAAAAATTATCACCCTCTGACCTTTCTCCTCCTATCAACAGAAAGAAAAAAATGTGTCCATTTTTATATATAGCTAAACTATATATGTGGTATATAAATCCTTATTGAGATTCCATGTCAGTCAAGCAATGGGGAGTAGCATCCTCCTGTGCATATGGTACATACAGTGTGTATCTCTGTGTCCAGATTTGCTTGAAGCATTTGATTTAAATAGAAACTTGGCAGAAAACTGGCTTTGAATTTTGATATGTCTCCTCAGAGACATTTTAGTGTATGATCTCTTGCCTTTTGGATTGGGCAAGCTCTCTGGTCTCGTTCAGAAGTGAAGGAGTCTCAGCATTTATACAGATGTCAGTAGACCTAACCTTCTGTTGTTTGGAGTCTAATAGTGAAGATGTGTTTGTATGCCTGATATAGAATGTTCTCTAACTTAATATTTTGATTTTTGTGGGACACAGGATCAAAGGTAGCAGATCCATGCTGTTATGGACACACTCAGTTTCATCTTATTCCTGATAAACTGAAACGGCAGAGATTGGTAAAGGCAAATCTTGAGGATCAGATTGAAGTTGTTTATCGAGCTAATGGTATTGCGAGTCTGTTTGCCTGGACAGCAGCGCAAGCAATGTATCAAGGTGAGACAGTCTACTTGCCAAATTCTTCCTGGTAATGAATGTCTATTATAAAGTTCTGTAACCTGTTCTCCCCACCACCTTTTTCTGATGCTTTTTCTTCTAAGTCCTTCTAGTAGATTTTTTAAAATTATTGGAACAAGTGAATGAAGCAGATGTTATACAATGGAGTTAGCTTAGACTTTGTCTTTGAGTACTTTGATTCAAGGAATGTTAATTATTCAGAAAGTATTCTTCCATATAACAGCCTGTGCAAAACCTCATTCCTGCATTCACTTTATCACTTCATGTTTGATATGGATAAAGGTGGTAGATACTAAGCAGAAGTTGTGGTTTGTTTGTTTGGTTTTTTTTTTTTGTTGTTTTTTTCTGAAATAACTGTATGGCTTAGACTGTTGCTTTAGAAATGACAATTGTATTGAACCTACAGCAGTCAGTGAAATAAAAATGTCAGCAGCTTTACTTAAGGATTTTATGCCTGTGTTTGTCTAAAAATCCCAGAAGACCTTCAGCCACTTGCATATTCATGTAAATTTAATTGTTGTTTAGTGTTACTAGAAGATATCTGCTGGTTTATAGTTTTGCATGTGAACACATGGAAGAAAATCCTTTGACTATGGTATATATTGCTGGCTCTGTGTGGAATTTTTTGTCTAAGGGTATGTTAGAAAGCTTGACTTTATTTGCGGACATAAAACATAAAAGTCAAATCTTGACTTAAAATCTGTTGACCATTGTAAGCTTTGGGGTGAGGGTTATGAGGACAGCACGATTCAAATTTACTAAGTTTTTTCTCTGTTCTGTAACACTTTCTAGCAGCAGCAATTTCTTGTAAGAATATTACTGTGTATGCTAGCACACATGGATAAATATGTAAAGAGAACATTTTTAGAAGTCTGTTAATGCTCAGCAGGGGTAGTTGGAAACATTAATACTTATTGATACAGCATTCTTAGTGTTGTCTGGCTGGTTATTCTAGTCAGTTTTGCTTATGCATGCCTGTGTCATTAAACAACTGTTCACTGCCCTGTGAGGAATGCGGCATAGTAGAAAAACACTTCCCTTCAGATCACTTGCAGGACTTGGATGCGTTAATAACTTAGCTCAGTGACTTTTTTAAATTACCTGGACAGTGTGTGGGGTTTATCACTTGGCAATAAGGAACTGTCTACAGCATGCAAATATGACACTGCATCCCTGATCTGTGAGGTGTCCCTGGTGGGTGGTTGTGTTTTAGTTGGTCTGTATGGAGAGTGCTTGTCTTGCTAAAGCCAACAGGACTTGTTTCCCTACTAAGTGTCTGCTATGATTACCAGTATTTTTCTGTAATTCAGGATTGGGGTTTAGATGCATGGTATAATAGGAGTTTTGAGTCCTTTGTAACTAATGTTTCTTTATTTTGTAGGGTTCTGGAATGAAGCAGATGTGACCCGTCCTTTTGTATCACAGGCAGTAGTGACTGATGGAAAATACTTTGCTTTCTTTTGTTACCAGCTAAATACTTTAGCTTTAACTGTAGAAACTATTCAAAATAACCCTCGGAAGAATATCTGTTGGGGTACAGAGAGTAAACCATTGTATGATATTGTGGAAGATGGTAGTGTGAAAGGCTTTAATGATGAAGTTCTGCTTCACTTGGTTCGTTTTCTGTTAAACAGACCAAAAGAGTTGTAAATCATTAAATAATAGGGTATTCCTGTTTATGGGCCTGAACTTCATTGTAACTACATTAAGTATGAGCTGAAATATGCTTTGTTCTTAGTCAAGTATTTGTCTAGCAAACTAGAAATATTTTCTCATATTTTGGACTTTCTTTATTTTAAATATATGATACTGTACACTGAAAAATAAAAGTCTAGAATACCTTCATGTCCTTTGTATATTTACTGTTAGAAGTGTATTGCACTAATTGAAAGTCATGTGATCAGTTTCTTTTAGCAGCTTTATACCTGTGTTAAATTTTCACAGCAAAGTCTGAGTTCATATGACAGTTTGATTATGTTGCTAGGTTACTACTGTCTTGATATTTAGGATCAGAGAAAACTTGCTGATTTTGTGCCTGAAAAGAAATCAGTTGTCTTTAAATGCTTATTCAGAGCTCACTTTTTCTTTAGAATGAGTAAAGAGGGTTTCTTAAAAGTGAATTGTTGGTAATGTAGTTACATGGTAAGGGAAATTTTTAGATGTTGTTTGAGCAGTAGTATAAACAAAAAACTTGCTTCCAAAGATTCTATTATGAATCTGCATACGCACTTTTAAGCTGTCACCTCATGAACTATGGAGAGAACTCACAAATGCATTTGCAGTCTACAGTTTTCCCTTAGCCTGGGACCTTTATTTTAACTGTAAACATCTTCGGGTTTTCATTGCTGATATTTGGATGTTTTAAGGCTGTTCTTAGTAGACCACAGCTGAGCCCAAATCATCACTAGGATCTTTGATTAACATACAAGTTTTAAGGATTAGTTAGGAATATTTACTTATCAACAAAGTATACCTGGTTTTGAGGTTGGTAAATATGCCTAGAATTTTATGTAGTTCTGTATGCTGCAACTGACCTATTTGGAATTTTGCAGTGTTCTTATGAAGTCAAGTAGACTCCATGTGGACATAGAACCATTGACTGCTTATCTCTGGAATTGAGTATACAACCAGTTATTCATTCACTGAGTAGTATAGTCATCAAATCCCTCTCTATAATTTAGAGAGAAGGACGTTGTGGGGAACCGTGTCAAAAGCATTACAGAAGTCCATATAGATGACATTCCCTTGTCCACTGATGTAGTCACTCCATAGGTTGATTGGGCAGGCCATGCCCTTGGTGAAGCCATGTTCGATATATTTAATCTTGTCCCTGTCCTCCATGTGCCTTAGCATAGCTTCTAAGAGGATCTGTTCCATGGTCTTCCCTGGGCACTGAGATTCGGCTGAGAGGTGGATAGTTCCCAGGATCCTCCTTTTTACCTTCTTTAAAAGACTACAATGTTTCCCTTTTTCAAGTCACCACTGATCAAAGTAGTTTGTAAAGAGTGCTTGCTGAATCATACATTGCTCTTGTTGAAGTACTTAACTGCATGTTATTCAGCCTGAGTAGTTGGGGATCCTGCTTCCTGTAGTAAACTGGTTAACAGAGTATTTGGCTAATGAAAGATGAAGTAATTGAAGAGTTTTATTTGATTGGTACTTTGCTAATGTTGGAACAAACTGTAGCTGCCACTTTTTCCACCAGCAGAGGATAATCTAGATTAGAAAGCTGTGCATGAGTACTTAATTCTTTTTAACAGAGGATGGTCTTTCAGGATTCTTTTTGTCCTAATAATGCTTGAGTATTACTAGTTTTGATCACTGCTGATCCTTGGATTAAGTGGACATTTGTGTAGGTACAGAAGATAAACTGCTGGGTAGACATCCTGCTTACAGAGAATGACCTATGCCCTGGCTTAAAAGTGAATGGTTGGTACTTGTTTTCTAGTATGATAAAGAGATGATACAAAATGAATGGAAGAACATTCTGAGTCTGCAGACAATCTTTACAGTTGATACAATATGGTATTACCTTCAGCTTGAAACTCTGAGTTGTATACTGGTAGTAGCTATGAGAAGCTGACATGTAAAGCTGAAGAAATTCCTGCTCCCAAGGTAAAAAACCTACTCATTTTTCTGAGATTCAGCTTTTGTCTATACTGAAGTTTCAGCTGTAGTAAAGCAAGTCCGAAGAACTTTTTTTCATTTGTGCATTTTCACTAGTGACTGAAATACGGCTGCAGATGTGTGACCCAGTAAAAGAACCCAATGTTGGAGTGAAGGAAGAGTGAAAGAGGAAGACACAGCTTAGGGAGAGCTGGCTTTTTTTCATAATTGCGAAGTACCGACTTCAGCTTTCAGCAAGGGGATACCCTGGAAAAGCAGTGGGTGGCACTGTTTTACCTTCTACTGAAGAAAAAGTGTAACTGACTGTGTTTTGCTTTTTTGTTACTGACTGGTAGTCTTGTAGTCATCTGTTGAGGGTATTTAAATGCTGTCTTACAATGATAAAGTCAAAAGAAAGCTGTGGCTTTTTTTTCTTAAAGATTGTATAGCTACCAAATGTTTAGAAGAAAACTTAGAAGCTGCAGCATTCCTATTCTTGAGCTTTGCTCAGCAGAAACCTCTCATGATTAAGTCTCACAGAAGTATTATTCTTTAGCATTGTATTTTGTTGAGTTTACTGTTTAAAAGAAATGAAGTAAAGTGACTTAAAGAGCACGGGATGGATATCTCCAGATTTGGATCCTTTTTCCTGTATTAATTTTTGTTTCGGCCTATTGGAGAATATCACAAGAAAATATAAGGCAGAATCTAAAAATAAGATTTAGTTTTACATAATGAGGGAAGTAGCACTGAACTAATTTGCTTAAAACTTGTATCACCTTCAAGTGGGTAACTTCTGTGACATTCTACCTGTATTTTTTTTCTGATTGAGACTGCAAGTGATGGTTTAGAATGAAAATGCCTAAGCAAACTTTCCCAAAATTAAAACACGAGGAGAAGGGAAGACTGTGAAACTTATATAAGGCATTTGGCACCAAGTTGTTGGGGTTCATAGTTCTGTTTCCTTTCAGGCAGGAGAAAGAGCTTCAACACTTTACAGTCTCTGCTTGGTCATGCAGAAGTCTCTCCTGACATTTTCTCTATTCAGTTTTTGTGTCAATGGAGAAGACACTTTATATGAAGCAGTTGAGCTCCACTGAAGTTTTTTTTCCTGAGGTAAGAGAAGCTCTTGAAGTTGGCTGTTGTTAAGAGTCTAGTAACAACTTGGCCTACTGGCTCTGAACAGACTATGCATACTGGCAGCCTATCTCTGATGGAGGCAACCAAAGTGGCTTTCCAGTGCATCCTATGTTAAAATAAGCCATCCTCAGCCGAAGTGCATCAGAATAGAAGATCTACGAACTTTCCATTGAGTTAGCACAAAATCTGGTCTGGTGGAAAAGAATAATACCCTGTGATCAAAACTGAGTCTTAATACATATAGCCCCAAGAAAGCTTGCAGAAGAGATCACACAAGAACTACTTTTTCATGAAGAAACATCAAGTGCGTAAAGTGTCAAAGTAAATGAACTTATCGAATGGGTAGAAGTGTCAAACTAAACAAAATGTCAACAAGCTGACTATGAAAACCATGAAGTAAATTAGCAATGACAAAACTTGAGGTAATATCAAAAACAGACCAGTTGCAAATAGTATGCATTGTGTTCTACGATAGCGGTGTACTCGAACCACATTAAGACCTTCAAGAAATACAAGTTGAGGTTTCTAAAAAATTCATGAATTAGAAATGTGTTGTGGTTGGGACAGACAAATGACAACTGTTTCTATTTAGTAAGACAAAAGCCAGCACCACCTTTATTAAAAAAATGGCTGCCTTTTATATTCTCTACATACATATGTGTCTTTTATTCCTTGGCTAACAAGGTCTAAGCAGTTCTAGTGTTGGTCAATATTCAACTCCGTTTGCTTAACATATTTCTGTGCCAGTTTTCTCTCTGTGGTGTTCTTGTTAGACTTGTAATTTCTGTCATCCTCTTCCTCATGACCTTCTTTTCATGGGAATACTTTGATATCACCTAGTTCAATGTCAATCGTCTCCTTCTCAGGATCCATGGACCCACTGTGACTCCCCACAGAAATGTTCCTACTAACTAACAGGGAGTCCTCTGTGTTTGGGACCAGGGAACAGCAGATGTGAGACAGAGTCACATTATGGTTTAGGTTGGAAGGGACTTTGAAGCCCATCTAGTTCCAATCCCCCTGCCATGGGCAGGGACAGCTCCCACCAGACCAGGCTGCTCAAGGCCCCATCCAACCTGGACTTGAACACCTCCAGGGAAGGGGCATCCACAGCTTCCCTGGGCAACCTCTGCCAGTGCCTCACCACCCTCAGCATAAAGGATTTCTTCCTAATGTCTAAGCTAATTCTTCCCCGTTTCCAATTTAAAGCCATCCCCCCTCATCCAATCACTACCTGCCCTTGTAAAAAGTCCCTTCCCAGCTTTCTTGTAGCCTTTTCAGGTACTGGAAGGCTACTATAAAATCTCCCCAGAGCCTTCTCTTCCCCAGACTGAACAACCCCAACTCCCTCAGTTTGTCCTCATGACAGAGGTGTTCCTACTTTCTGATCATCTTTGTGGCCCTTCTCAGGACCTGCTCCAAGAATTCCATATCCTTCTGATGCTGAGGATTCCAGAGCTGAACAAAACAGTCCAGGTGGGGTCTAATGAGAGCAGAGTAGAGGGGGAAGAATCACCTGCTGTCGACCTGCTGGCCATGCTTCTTTTAATGCAGCCCATGGCATGGTTGGCCTTCTGGGCTGCAAGCACGTGTTGCTGGCTCATGTCGAGCTTCATGTCAACCAGCACCCCAAGTCCTCCACAGGGCTGCTCTCAATCCTGTTGTCCCTCAGCCTGAATTGAAACTGCAGATTGCCCCAACCCAGGTGTAGGACCTTGCACTTGGCCTTGTTGAACCTCATGAGGTTCCCACGGACCCACTTCTCCAGCTTGTCCAGGTCCCTCTGGACGACATCCCATCCTTCTGGTGTATTCTGCAAACTTGTTGAGAGTGCACTCAAATCTTGCTGTGTATATCATCAATGAAAATCTGAAACAGCACTGGTGCCAGCATGGACAACAGAGGGACACTACTTGTCGAGGATTTCCATCTGGACATCCAGTCACTGACCACTGCTTTCTAAATGTGACCATCCAACCAATTCCTTATCCACTGAACAGTCCACCCATCAAATCCATATCTCTCCAATTTAGAGAGAAGAATGTTGTTGGGAACTGTGTCAAAGGCTTTACAGAAGTCCAGATAGATGACATCCACTGCTTTTCCCGTGTCCACTGATGTGGTCACCCCATCCACATCCCTTAGTTGAAACCAGCTGGTATTTTGTCACATTCTCTGTCTTCCAACAGTGTCATTCCCACCAAAAGCAAGTAAGCCAGTCACTGTGAAGCAAAACGTTAAAAATCTGTGACAAAGAAAGGGCAGGTAGTTGCTATGGGAGTATTGTTCCTGTGGTTCCGTTACTGAAACTTGCTTTGGTATTACTGGGTATTACTGAATAGTGGCAGACTGGAGTCCCACAATGGATCAGAGTCTGTCAGGGGAAACAGGCAATTTCTTACTCTCTTTTGCTGTTATGAAAGAATGACAAGTGTGGCTAATACTTTGACAATCTAATACAGGGTGAGGTTATATGAAGACCATGACAGAAATGAAAAGTTTCTTAGCCAGGTTGAGGTGGATTTGGTTTGAGACGTTTGTTAGGAGGATCCTTGGGTGGAGTTCCTGGTAAGGTTGGTGATCTTGTGGCTTGTTAGCCAGAGGAGAAGTTCCTGATAGTATTAAAGAAGCCTACCCTGTTCTTATTCTGGAAACCCTAGACCATGAACTGTTGGAGGATTTAAGCACATGGAGGTCAGTAATGGTTACAGAGATTGTGCTTGTCTAGTATACTGGCAAATTATATGATGTTTATCGGGTAAAAATATTTTAAGAAAATTTCCAAACTCAGTTTCTTGGAAGATGTGGCTGTCCTACACCTAGAAATATACAAAGAAGAATTATGATCTACAAGGTGTTAGTGTACCAACACTACTAATACATTTATTAATGCAAGTTGTGAGGTGAAGGGAGGAAGTTGTGAACCTCACTACATCCTCCTTCAGGAGCAGGAGTTTAGAATTAAAGGGATTATTTGAATCTAATTCAGAATGAAGGAAGGCAGTCTGAAGTTCGGCATGGTATCCAGTCTGGTAACTAAACCAATGGTTTTGAAGCTGGAGTTTGAAAACATCAGATTAATAATTGTTTCTGCAGCTTTTAAGATTTATCTCGATGGAGCAGTTACCACCGGTAACAGATGCTCTATGAGTAGTTTGTTTACAAATTCTTGAAAAATCCTTGAAGAAGACAATGACATACGAGGACACTTGGCATGCTTTTTATGTCTCTGCAGGACTAAGTGCTATCTAGCTTATGCTATTGAAAAGATAAATAATTCTTCCAGACAGGACAGGCAGCTTTATGGTGTCTGCTCAGTTGTATTGACTGGTAACAATATGCAATAATTTTGAATCTATTCTCTCCTATTCTCCCTCCTTAATTTTTTTCTTTTCTTATTTCTTTTATTTTTGTTGTACTGTGTCTGGTTTCTGCATAATTTGATTCTGTCTTTAGTTGAGTGAACGTTCAGTATTTCTTTTTGGTCTTTTAATAGTTGCTTGAAGTTTATTTTATTGAACTACATCTCCTGCTGCAGAATCTTCTCATTTCTGTTAAGTCATGCTTGATTTCAGTTCTGGATTAAATCTTTCCCTCTATAGGAAAATGAATTGATCTTAATGTATCTCATTTAACGGAAAACTTCCTTCCATTTTTTTCTTCTCTTGCTTTCAACGTTACTTTGACCTGTAATCAACTCAGTACATTTTATCACTGCTGTAAAGGGGCACTATATAGTATTGTTTTCACTATTGGAAGGTGTAGCTTCTAACAAAACAGCACCTGCACCGTGAATGCATATGCTTTTGTCAGTCAAATATCCTAGAGCAAGTTTAAATTTCAAAGGCTTTTTTTTTTTTTTTTTTTAAAAAAAGCAGTTTCTGTACAAAATCCTCTCTCTAGGTAATTGAAGGTGATCAGGAGTGGGAATTTTAAAACTCAAGTTCTGGGATCATTTATCCTGCAGAACAGGAAGATCAGGAGACATTTTATCAAAGTATATAAATACCTGATGGGAAAGAGTGAGGAAGATTAGACTTCTTTCAGTGGTATCCAGTAAAAGGAAAGAGGAAATGACCAGAAATGGAAAAACAGGAATTGCTACTTAAACATAATATTTTTTTTGCTATATTTGCAATTGATCACTGGAACAGTGATCACAGGCTTCTCAGAGAGTGGTGCCAGTCTTCTGTTGTTGGACATACTCAAACCCAGACTGGTTGGACTTGGGCAACCTGCTGTAGGTGACTGTGCTCTGAGCAGCGTGTGTGGAATGGACAGGAGATGCCTTCTAACTTTAACTGCACTGTGAAAATCAGTGGTCAGTGTGTAGGTGAGACACTATAAATTTGTAGGAAGAAACCATGTGTGGAGATCTGGGTAAATAGTGGAGGTTGCATCTGGACCTTCTCCCTTTTGTCCTTAGTGTGACCATCCATGTGTGTGCATTAATTCAGCATAAACAAATTTTACTAGGTATGCAGCTGCAAGTGGCTTCAGCAGGAAAAGAAGATCCTTATATCACATTTTAATTTCTTGGCAGCATACTGACACTGGGAATACAGTTAAGGCTATACACTGAATTTTGTATCTTCAGGTTTGTCTCAAAGAAGGTTTGTCCTCAAGCTTCCTATCAATATAGTAATTCCTTACATATGACCTTGAACATGGCCAAGTGTCTCCTCACTTCTGGAAGCCAACAGCAGACATTCGTGATTCAGCCTATGTTGTCTGTACATGAATGGAGGTGTTTAGTTCTGTATATAAGCATAGATACCAAATTAAAACATTTCCTCAGCCTCCTTTTCATAACTGCTAGAGTAAGACACCACTCTTTCTGAAGTTATATAGTGTTTTAAGTGTGTGAATAATGCCCATCTCTAATCCAGTCATTGCTAAGAACATCATGTCAAGTATTATTTTGTTTTGTTTTGTTTAAATAGGGCAGATGTGCACAAATAAACACTTTGGGAAATATTGTGTGAATATACGGATAGATCTTGCCATGAAAACTCCTCAAGTTGATAAAGAAAGTGAAGAAGGATGGGGAAAAACTGGGGAACAGCAAGGCCTGCTTCTTAGAGAAATTGTCCAAGAACATAAAGATAAAATTGAGATGGTGTTAATATGAGAAGGAGTTAATATGGCAGGATAATAAGAATTAGAGTTGTAACTTTGTTTACGCAAGGGATTTGCACTATTAGATGACTTCATTTCATAGTTTTGAAAGTATCAATATGCAGTAATTTGGTATTATTTCTTAATAGCATGCTATTCTTGATGAACATCATTTGGGACTGGATATTTTTTTAAAAAAATATTTAGTGTTAGAACTGGTGGTTTCCCATTAGAACATTTTGAAGTATCTAAACAGATTAGATTCCTAAACTCTAATTATTTGTAATGGAATTTTAATTTCGGTTTCTACGGTACTTCATTGATTTTTTTATGTACTTCAAAAGGCACTAACCTGCCTTTTGAAAATGTTCAGCAAGATTTTATTACAGTCCAAATCTACTAAATAAAGCATTCAGCCTTGCTCAAACTGGACAGCACATAACTTCTGAAGCGTGCTGCTTTTCACTCTTCATAATAATACTCTTAGTATTATGCTGACCATAAGCTAAATTAGTACATGGCTGGCCTGACATTGAATAGATGCTAAACAAAATCAACATAATGACAGTGCGTTTGGACATTTACTCTCTCTGGAGACATACCTACTGGGCTTTTCTGAAAATGTCATATGTACATAAAGAATTATGACTTAAATAAATCAGCTTTGTTTTTGTTGCAAGCCACTGGATAAGACTATGGCATTACTTTGAATCTGTGGATGGCTGGAAGCAATTGGGACTGAAGTTTAAATGTCAAGTGTGATGTTGCCATTTTACCTTCTGTGTTAAAAGATGTCTAGGAAAGGGTGGGGTGGACTAAGGACCACTTGAGCCAAATAAGGTAAGGGAACAATTGGGAAGACAGCAGTCAAGTCCATCTCTTAAGAAAAAATTCTGAACTAAGTAGAGTAAAAATTAAGTTTGCAACTTGACACTGTAAACAGAACTGTCTCTTTATAGGAGAGGATAGATTATTTATATGGTCTAAAAATTATGACTTTGAAAAATATTAGCTAAAGGGATTAAAATAATTCAAATTATATGGCTCCATTGGTTAGGTATTAATATATTTCATTGATACTGACAATAAATAACCAGGATGAGGCACCTCTGGGCTAGGCATGTCCTTACTGAGAGACTTGTATATCCAAACCCACTGACACACACCAGGACTGGCTAAAAGAGAGGTCTGCTAGTAGGGGTGTGTATGTGTGCAGAGAAAGGGTCAAACAACAGAATCTGGGTGCTGTGAGTAGAGGGAAGGATATGGGTGGGGTGCCTGTAGTCATCAGCATTGTAAAGAAGAAAGAAGGTGTTTTCCCCCTCTCATCCTTCTGGAGCTTTCCAGCCTTCTGGAGCCTCCCTTGCTCCTGTCAGTATCACCACTGAGATTCACACCCTTCATCTCAAAATCCTTCTAGGCTCTGACCTGTGCACCCTGAATTTCAGCTTAGCAAGGCAACAGCCTTCTCTGTGAATCCCACCACAAGCTGGGTCAATGCTCACAGCTTGACTCACAAATCCTACGGGGATTTTTACTTCTTCCTTGTGTGATATGGTTACTAAAGCAGATTTAAGAAAGAGTTAATAGAGAATGGAGACTTATCCTGCCTAGTGGAAGCACTTTGACTAAGGTCATGTACAGTAGCTTCGTCTCTTTGCAGTCAGTGGAGGGAGAGATCCCTCTGAAGAGCAATTCAGATCCACAGAGAATAAATGTAACAATCTCTGCCATTGACATTTCAAAGATAGTAGTGATACTTTCAGTCTCCCTCTTTATTACAGTGACTGTAGCTTTGATTCTTTCTTTCATATAGGTCTCAATTTGTTAGAAGTGTTCTGTGGTGCTTGAAATATTATAGCATGTGGAATGAATGCTTTATGGATCCTTCAGAGCTGGGTATCCAAGTCACTGCTGTTTGAGAGGAGACTGGACTGGGTAGTCACGGGGAGTTCCCCGAGGCATTCATAAAGAAATCCCTGTGTCCTTCAGAACATCAAGCCCTGTTGTAAGCAGAAGATGTAACAATTATTTTTAAAGAAAAAATTATAGTACCTGATCAAATTTTCTTATCTTGTTCTCAGCCACTAGAAGGATGGACTCTTAAGGGGTTTTTTTTGTTGTTTCAGCTTTGTGTATCTGATTGTGTTCTTTCTTCGACTTTTGGGGTTTTTTTGGTAGTCTTCAGCAATATTTTGAGGATTGGGAATGTGGCATTATAGTGTACTGAAAGTTTTCTGTCATGTTTGTGAAGGGGGTTTCTGAATTTCCATAGGGAAAGTTAAGGGAATTTTTAACTACATTTAGTGCTTTAAAATCAATGTACTTATCTCCTGTCCATAGAAATGTATTTAATTTCAAACCAGTTTTAAGGTAAGCAGCTTCAAAGATCCTTTAATGTTACAGTTATTGTTTCCCATAGAGGATAGAATAGTCCTACCAATATGTCATTGCCAGAAGAGGACAAGGAGTCATCACAGGAGGAAAGACAGTGAACAAATGCATTACAGTGCTGGAACTGAAATCTAGGGGGTTGCAATGTTGAAATTGATGATGGAAAATTTAAAAGAGCCTGGCAATATATCCATGGGGATTTTACTGCTAAATTTCAATGATTTGCTACCATTTCATAATCACTTTTCCTGCTTAAAGTTAATTCAAGGCTTACTTTCTGGTGTTTAAATATAATGAAGATTCCTCACTATGTGTTGCATGGAGAAAAGATGAGGCCTTTTAAAGTCAGGCACTGTCTGTTATGGAAGTAGTGTTTGCAGCATGACTTTTAGATGAATACCTGATGGGAAAAAGCCCTTCCCTGAGTGAAAAGACTGATTTTCCCTTCAAATAAATACCCACTCTTTCACTGTCTTCTGGTGGAAAAGAAAATCAAACGTAAGGTGAAACAGGAAAGTGCTCATTTTGAGTACTGCAAAGAGAACCAAGGAGCTCATCTGCAGATGTAGTTTAATCTTATGTTCCCTACTTCACTGTCACTCATTTTTTTACTGGGAAGCTCTTCTGAAAAGCCTCTGCTGCAGTTAATAGAATGCAAATTGTAGTCTCAGTTGCACTAGTACAAATTTGGAGATACTCTATTGAAGCTTTTTCTAGAGCAGCAATTGTGATACTTGGCTGCTGTGTTTCTATATATGGATTTATGAAGCCTAGTAGTTATTGACTTCCACAAGCCAAAAAAATTCTGTGAGTAAGGAAACATACTATCTTTTCTGTCCAGAAAGGGAATTTTTGTGTGTACTTGAAAAGTGGGGATGCATATTAAATCTGAATGAAAAGAACAGAACTAAAAGCCATTAAGCAAACTAGTGGCAAAATAAACATCATATGATTAAATACTGGGGAGAGTGCAGGACCATGTAATTCTGTACTTAACTATTAACCCATATTTCAATTCCTCTCTCCATCTTATTTTGTTTACATGTTATGAATGGTGTATATGAGAAAATACTTGCTAAACAGTGTCTCATCAAGTTTTCAAGTGGCAGCTCTATGGAGCCTATTTTCAAGGAAGTGCTTCAGAACCTTCATGCAATTCACAGTTTTATTTCCACATGGATTGCTCTGGAGACCAAGAGCTGGCCTATATTTATGGCAAGACGTGGCTGCTGGTTACAACAGTACAGGGAATACAGTGTTAATTTAATATATTAATGCTTGTTTCTGGCTTCTAGAAAACAGAGGACCTCAATGCTTTGTGTTTACAAAAAGCACCCTATAAAACTCACAAAACAAAAACCCACCCCAAGAAGAGAAATGTAAGGAAAAGAATAATGAATCAGATACCATCAGCATCGGGCTGAAATTTGCCATTTCCCTTTGACTTTAATGTTAATGTATCCTGTCATGAGGTACTTACAAGGAAAGGTTAGAATGAGAATGGAATGGAACGGAATGGAATGGAATAAAGCTTTGAATGTAACCCTGCCTTGAGTAGGAGGTTGGACTAGATCCATTCCAGGGCTCCTTTCCAATCTAAATACTTCTGTGCTTCTACAAAGGGAAGGAGAGGGAAAGTGATGCTAAATTTCTGCTCTCATGAGTGACATCTCTTTTGTGTTATTTCTCAGAGAACTTAGTTTGAAAGAATGTAATTTTTTGACATTTTCTAATTCTAAGTTTATATTGTATGATTGTATTGTATCCATATACCTAGGTTTCCTGGAGGATTTATCTGAAGGCATTTCTGCCATAGGACTGTGAAGTTATGCAAGTTATATAGCAATATAATGCGATAACAGTATTTTTAGAGAAAATATACTTTATTAATCCTTGGGTCTGAATACTTAGATAATTGCTAATTTACATCACGTAAATTCTGAAATTTTGTAACAGAAGATGACCTATTCAATATGTGCTTGGGGTAAGCACTTGTTCTTCTCTAAAAGAAAGAAGTTTAAGTCACCCCCTCAGGAAGCAAAACTAATCTAGTATGATTTAGACAGCCAGTCACGCAAGAGACATACAGACAGCAAAACAGGCCAAAATTTACTTTCTGAAAAGAGCCCCATGTACTGAAATCATTTGGGATCAGCTTCGGATGTTTCATAAGCAAAACCAAGGTTTAGCTTCACCAAACAAATGCTTCACAATGAATGATGCACCCAGCTGTAGCTGTAAATGCCATTTGCTCAACTGCTTAACTATTCATCCTTTTGACCAAGGTTTATGGTGGTGTGAAATGAAGCTTAACTTTGCAAATATGGAATGCATAGTAAAATTATCCCCTTTTGTGAAATTAGAAGGAATAATCTTCTGATGGGTGTTTATGCACTGTGCTAACAGATTATAAAAGATTAAAAGGAAATTTTAATGAAGTGAAAAGCAGCCCTTGCAGCTTCTAAACCTCATGATTAGAGGAGCAGAAGCTAGGGGATTTAGGAGGGTTTAGCAAGATGAGGTTGATGGGGTAGGGAGATTATGACCTGCAATTGGAACCAGTTGCTTGTCTAACTCGTGTTTCCTTAGATAGCGCATTCAGGGCTCCAGTTCTTTCAAGAACAATGAGAGGGAGATCGGCAGAAGAAATGTAGTCTTGAAAGTTTGAGGCCTGTTTTTATTAATGAAGTAACAAAACACTGTAGTCAAATACAGAGTCAAAATGTGGTGTCAAACAACCAAACAGAGAATACAGCATTTCCATTTACGTAAAGGGGATGTTGAAAGTCACAGGCCAATGCAATTGTTTTTCTATACTTCTTGTAACAAAAATCACAGAAAAGAGGCTTAATTGATGATTCGAATTGTAAGCTGAACTTTTTATTGTGTTTTAAGCGTGTTATTGTGATAGAAAAGAAACTTGTTATGTAATATGAGCGTAAGTTGTTGTATAAATTATTCAAAAGAAAATATTTGCTTTAGATCATAAATGATGTAGAATATGTAGTACAAAATACTGAAAGCATTTGAAGAATGCAAAAGGATATTGATGAGCAGCATTCATAATTGCTAATGAAAGAAAGTAAAAAAAGCTTAAAATGTTATTTCCATGATGCAATTTGTATACTACTGCTGAAGGACCTTGAGGGTTGACTACAGAGCAGAATCATTTTGTTCCTCTTTGTTATATGGATTATGCCACTCATCATCCGTTTAAAGTAAACTCATGTTCTGGGCAAATGTTAGTTTTACAAATGGGCTTGTTTTCTATCCTTGCAAAATGCTTGAGACAGCATTGGTACAAAATATCTGGACTTTCTCTAGCATCAGTGGAGCTTCCTATTTTGCTGCAGATTCAAATAGTCCCGGGCTAAGAGTTCTGTGGAGAAATTTTTGACATAATACATGTTATTTTCTATTTTAAATCTCGAAATTTTCCTGGAGACAGGATGAATGAAATTATTTTTATGACATCAGGCACTCACACCATCATACAGTTCCTGACCAGGTACTTGCACTTTCATTTTTGAATTACAAAGCTGTTGTTTTATAAACTTTCTTGTTTCATGCTTTGTCTCAGTACAATCAATTCTTCATATTCTGTATAAGAAAAAAATATCTTTCTAATAGAGGGTAGAGAACCCCTTAGGCTTTTTTGCTTGAAACAATCATTACAAACACTCTTAAAAAGCAAAACATTGGACTTGGAGCAGATATTCCAGCTGCATGTGGAATAAGCAGTATGAATTGGTTTGAACATCTTGATAAGCTCTAGACCTTCAAAGTAGTTAGGTACCCATGGCTTGAGGCATCTTTAGATACCGAAGCCATTAGGTATATGTCACTAAAATTCTTAATTCTTAGCTCAGTTGATAATAGTATATAATTTGAGCACCTGCCATTGAAGTAGTACAAAGCTATCTAAGGACTGATGTTGTTCCTGCAGGGCACTCGTAATTATATCTAAAACCCAATTCGCAGAGGCAAACCTCAGTGATTCTCAGGTAAGACATTCCCTGATCTACCCATGCATGCAAAAATATTCCTTGAGAGATGCAATAAAGCAGAAGTGACCTTCAGAAAAGTAATTAAAAGGTTAACTAGAGTTTACATAACTTCAAGGAGGAGACTTCAAGGCTAAGGAGCTGTCCTAGAATGCAGAAGATCATTGCTGAAATTCCTACTCATCTGGGTTTGCAGAGCGATTTAAATACCTGTTTCCCAAAACTTAGAGAGTGTCTTTATCACTTGAATACAGATCTTTTTTAATACTTTTTAAAACTTTAAAAGAGGAACTTGAGTGATATACTTTGGAAAAATGAAGCAATGGCAAGAAGTCTCACCTGAGACAGACATTCAAAGTACCAGTTTGGAGCAGGTATATCAGATAGAGAAATTAGGACAGTCTTGCCGTGGTCCAACTCTCTGAGCTGACATATATTTGCGATGCTTTCCTTTCTTGTTTTGGGAAGGGGTTACCTAATTTCAGGATTGAAGAGACTGATTAACAGCAGACAACGTCTGGGTAACAGTGGGATCTCTTTTTGACCAGTTCATGTTTGTAAGCAACAGCATCCCATGTATTTCCTCATTGTTTCACTCCTGGTTTTAGATAGTTTCTAGTCATATAGACCAGATTGAAGTTTTTGCCAAACTTAGACTGAAGCTGTAGATCTGAACACACCTTTTAAATTGGAAGCTCAGTAACCAGCTAGCAAAATCTTGACTATTCCAACTTCTACAAAAGCACTGAGAATCTCATTTTTAGAAAGTGAGACACTATATTGTGTTTCCTGGGACTAGCTACAGTGTACATGTCAAATAATGAATAATAAACTATTCCTTATGATAGATCTGCAGACTGCTGGAAATACCATTTTCAGATCTGATTTTACAAGATTGAAAAAGTGCAAGGAAATTGGTTTATAGCTTAGTGCTGAAGGAAGTTATATCTGAAATTATAATTGCTGTTGATTGACACATTAATAAATTATTTACCTATCGACTTTTGAAAAGCAGCCTGCCTGTGGACTAGGAAAATATGTAATTTTCACTCATCACAGCTGAAACTTGGCAATCCAGCATAAGGAAGAAATAAACAAGTTTACACTAGTGGGAATTACCTTTAGGACTATGATTTACCAAATAATTACTATAGCCAATTTCTCTTGAACTTTAAGCTTCAAAGGAAAATTATATCTCCACATTTGCTTGAGGAAAATGTAGTTCAGACAACACTGCAGCCCTGAAGAAATGTTTAGTAGCTTGTCTGATTTTATTCTGACTGTATCAATTGGTGCAAGCATAGATATTATATCTCTACAACCTTGCCTGGCTTACACTCTTAGACCATCCTGGATGAAGCAACATTATTATTATTAAGCTACACCCCTGCATGCAAAATGCACTTCTCCATGTGATGGACATCACATCAATAACTATGATATTCTACACATTTCAGTCCTAGAAGAAATAGCATGAATGATCTCGCTCCGATTTTCATGAAATCAGAGGATTATTACAAATAGAATTGGACCTAAAGAGTTCACTGTTTTGTTGGGGTCTGTGTATTATAAATACATATATTTTACAGATGTATGTAAAGTGAAGTCTTCCTTTGACTACTGATGTCACAATATTATACTTAAGCATTAAAAGCTATTAATAAAGTTTGATTCAGTGGAGTTCCTTATTTTCATATTCAAGTAATAGATAATAAAATTTGGCACTTCTTTGAGCTTGTGAATACTGAAAGTAAGAGAAATAATCTGTTGTTAAAGGCAATAGCAAAAATAATTTGTGGCCCTATCTGCTTAAGGCAAAGACAAGGTTACATTTGTCAGCTTTTCAATAACACAGCTACAGTTATAGGATATAATGGTAGGAGCAGGCTTCTAGAAAAAGTGACTACAATATTCTGAACAAGTTGTACTGGAGAACATTATTGAACCTCATGAAGATTCACTGACAAGGATTTAATTTTGTCCCTCTTTATCTGTCTGATTTCTCTGTGAGACTAACTTTGACTTCATAAATTGGATAACAGTGGAATCTTGTTGAAAATGTTGCACTAGGTCTCTTGCTTAGACATCTCAATGCTTTTGGTTTTGTTATAACCACTGAACCCAGTGTTCCCAGCCTCCTCGGGTTTTGTTGTGAAATTTAATACAATTCCTGAGATAAACATGAGGTCCTGGTATTCTTGTCTTCCTTGCTGCTGATCTGTGAAGTATGAAAGCAATGTTTTCTTAACAATGCACATCTCAGATCCTTATAGCTACCTTTTTGCCTGTCAGAGAAGCAGTCCTTTTCTAGCCTGATGACTTTTGCCCATGCTCATTGAAGACCAGTGAAATATGGGCCAATTCTGAGAGCCCAAAGGTAACCGTAATGCTATATTAGGGATGAATGACTGCTTTGGTGATCGTTTCATTCACAGCTATATGGATGGTGTTCTGATATTCTGAAATAAGTTTATGTCTTGCTGCTGTTCTCCATTGCATATTTTGCAGAATATTCATTATCCTTCTGCCATGTTCATTTTCCTGTAACTCCCCCTGTAACATATCTTATTAGCACAGGAATCACAAACTACTTGTTTTAGTCCCACATGAAGCATATCATCCTTTAAGGTTCAAGCTGTGATGTCTGCTATGAACAGCTTATGTGATAGTTTAAAAAAGAAATCACAGGCTGATTTTTAAGCCAGTGAAGCCACTACTTTTGGACATACTTCCACGTTTCTTGTCTGGCAATTTAAAGATAATTTACGAAATCAGCAGTGTAATTGACATTTTCCATCCCTACTCCTGTCCCCACAGTACTTCAAATGAGGAGCAGTTGGGATGGTGTAACTTCAATTGTTATGTAATCAGAAGTTAAAAAAAAATAGAGAACCCCCCTCTGAATATGTTTTATTGAAAAGGATGTAAAGATATCATGGAATCATAGAATTGCAGAATGATGTGGATTGGAAGGGACATCAGATGTCATCCAGTTTCGGCTCCCCTGCCATGAACAGGGACACTTCCACTAGGTCAAGTTGCTCAAAGCCTCATCCAGCCTCATCTTGAACACCTCCAGGGATGGAGCATCCACGCATTCTCTGGGTGGCCTGTGCCAGTGCCTCACCACCCTCACAGGAAAAAGTTCTTCTAATATTTAATCTAAATCTCCTCTCTTTCAGCTTACAACCATTACCACTCATCCTATCACTGCACTCCCTGATAAAGAGCCTCTCCCAGGTTTCTTGTAGGCCTGCTTTAAGTACTGGAAGGATACTATAAGGTCTTCCTGGAACCTTCTCTTCTCTAGGCTAAACAAGCCCAAGTCTCTCAATCTGTCCTTGTATGGGTTGTGTTCTAGCCCTCTGATCATCTTTGTGGCGCTTCTCTGGATTCGTTCCAACAAATTTGTCTTTCCGATGTGGAGGACTCCAGAATTGAGCACAGTACTCCAGCTGACGTCTCACAAAACCAGACCAGAGGTGCAGTATTACCTCCCTCGAACTGCTAGTTACAATTCTTCTGATGCAGCCCAGGATACAGTTTCTGGGCTGCAAACACTCATTGCCAGCTCACATTGTGCTTCCCAATCCACCGGCACCCCCAAGTCCTTCTTTTCAAGGCTGCTCTCAATCCATTCTCTGCCCAGCCTGTAATGGTGCTTGGGATTTCCCTGACCCAAGTGCTCTTGGGTCCCCTTGCTCTTGGCCTTTGTTGATCTTCATGAGGTTTACACAGACCCACCTCTTGACCCTGTCAAGGTCCCTTTGGATGGCATGCCTTCCCTGTAGCGTGTCAACCATGCCACACAGTTTGCTGTCAGTGCAAATTAGCTATGTCACAATAAATTCTCAGTTATTGTAATAGAAATGAGATTTTTTTTTCATTGTAATGAGCTGTTTGGACTGCATATTCAAGTTCAGATACGCATTAATACGTTGGTGGAGCTAGACTCCATTAGACCACTATGGCTTAATCTTAGAGCTTGGTGAAGCTCTATCAGCACTTTAAATAAAGAAAAAAAGTAGCTTGTGAGGCTGGAATGCGCAGTACTTAGGGGAATGTGTGAGCTGTGGCTTGCAAAGGCTCTGACTCCCCAGGGATTTATGCTCTTCAAACACGAAAACAATCCAGCTGGTGTTCTTACCTTCATGTGCAGTGGTGCTTTTTACTGATGTTACTGAAGAAGAAAATAAATCTCTTTAACTATTTGGTATGTGTAGGAAATCTGTTGATGAAGGGATGTGTTTCTACTTTTTTTGAACAAGAGTGAGGATGCTAATTTCAGCCTTTCTTGTGAAATCCAGCTTCAGATTGAGAGAATCTTTCCTTTTACTCCCAGCACATTTTTCTTGATGATGTGTGATTGCTCCTGTCTAAGAGAAATGAATGTACTAAAACTTCTTCTAAAGTGTCTAAAAACACTAGCATGCCAATATAACCTTTTATGACATTTATATTATTGTATTTTTTGCAGATGTTACCAACCTGTAAAACTGGTTGGATAGGTTAATGACAAGCTAATTCAGAAAACTTAACCTCTTGGATAGAACAGGGCCATTGAGAGAGATGGTTTTAAATCTTGGAAAGCAGAGTTTTATTGTGAGTTAGCATATAGTGTCCAAAATAATCTATAGGCAGATTTTGAGCTGTATAGAGTGGCTTGAATAATTTTGACTACTTGAATGAACACTAACAAATGAAAAAAGAAAAAAAAATTGAAATGAAATATTACTTTTTTCCTTTTTCTTAAAGTGAAGGAGAGTCAAAACATGTCGTAAGCATTCATCCTTTCCTGCTTTAGCCCTGTCATTCAGAATGGAGGGAGAAGCTGAAGTAATGACTAGTAAGTTGAACAAACTTCATTTTCTTTCATCTAACATGATGTCTACAGTGATTGCAATTTATAGATAACTCCATGCAACATAAAAAGAAACTAAAGTAATTACTTGCTCAGCTCTAGTTATTTAACTTTTCATGATCCTCGTTTTTTTGAGAAAACTGATATTTTATTTCCAGGAATTGTGACCTATAGCAAAGCTGCAGTCAGCCACTGTGCAAGTTGTTGTAAGGTGCACAATATTACCCTTTAAAATCACTGCAGCAGCCTCTCCAGTGGGGATTTCATGTTTCTGCTCAAATTAAAGAGGGAAGGTCAATGCTTAGTCTTTGCCACCAGAGGTCTTCAAAGAACATATTATTGATATTTTTCCAGTGCCTGAAAATAAGAGGTATACCCTACAGTCACTGCTGACAAAAGTAGTTGGGAGTAATTTACTCAAGTGCTTCAGGTCATTATTTGTCTCAGACACCGAATTTGTGCCTGACAGAATTGCTACTAGAAAAAAGGAACAGCTCTGCATGCTTTGCATGTCTGTCTGGATGGGTGGTTTTGTATTCCCCTGCTTGATGACAGATTTTGATAGTGATGAGTGAACAAGAGTTTCTGATTATTTCATGAATATAAGTAAACAGAAGGAATATTTCAGCAAGTAAAATTTTGTATTCCCTCAGGAGCCAGCTGAGAGGGATGCTGTGGGCAGTGTGAGTGGAGAGGATGGAGGTGCTGAGGGTGACATGGCCCTGCAGACACCCTCTCCTTTGTGGAGGTGGCTCTTCCAGGATGGGCCCTCCTGCATGCACCACTGCTCACACCCCTCCCAGTACTGAGCGTGGCGGATCTTCCTTGCCAGTCAAGCTTTTCCTAGCCTTGAGCTAGAGCCTTCTTTTTGGGTTCAGGTGCATAAAATGGCATTTTGGATCTGCCTTCCTGAAGGCCACAGGACAATCATATTTCTTGACTTCTTTTATGACTTTCTCCAGTGTCTAAGTAAGAATAAATACTTCTAGCAAAGTAACTGATTTTCAAAAACTAGATTTTTCTGATTTTATTTGCTTTATATTAGCATATGGTGACCTTTTACAGGAAAATAATGCAATGTAAAGACAATTGTTTTTCTGTTTTGAAGTAAATTCCCAGAGAAACTGTAGGTCTTTTACGCTCATCTGAATAAAATCAATGTGTCAATTGAAAGAAAACATTAGAACATGTGAAAACTTGCTGGTTATCCCAATACCGACCCTGAGGAACACTACATGTCACTAGTTTCCACTTGGACACGAAGCCATTGACCACAACTTTTGAGTGTGACCATCCAACAAATTAATTATTCATCAAGTGAGGCATCTGTCAAATCCATGTCTCTCCAATTTAGAGGACAAGGATTTCATGTGGGACAGTGTCAAATATTTTGCACAAATACAGCTAGATGATGTCAGTTTCTGTTCCGAACACTATAATCCTTTGTTTGTAGAAGGCCAACAAATTTGTCAGGCACAAATTGCCCTTAGTGAAGCCATGTTGGCTGTCACCAGCCACTTCCTTACATTCCATGTACCTCAGCAGAGTTTCCAGGATGATCTGCTTCATGATCTTGCTGGGCACAGAGGTGAGATTGACTGACCTGTAGTTCCCTGGGTTTTCCTTTTATCCATTTTTTCTGTCCTTTTATTTTAAAAAAAATAGAGGTTAAGTTTCACCTTTTCCAGTCAGTCAGTGGGAACTTCACCATACGCCATCATTTTTCAAATATGATGGATAGTGGTTTAGCTATTTTGTCCACCAGTTTCCTCAGGTCTCGCAGATGCGTCTCATCAGGTCTCACCAGTCTCAGAACTCTGAAGAGGCCTAAGTCTTCTCTCCTGAGCTCCAGGGTAGCAAGCTTGCTGTATGCCCTCCTCACTACACTAAGGTCCTGAATTCTACAACGCTCACTGCAGCCAAGGCAATATTGATAATATAAACTTAGTCCTAAAAGGAGTTCAGGGGTTTTGCCCTCCTTCTGTTGAGAAACAGTTTCAGAACATATTTCTTTGGTAGACCAAGAAAGTTGTTTTCATTTTAAGACTTAATTTATGCACAGTTAGTTTATGCAGATTTATTCCATTGCAGAATATGATTTGTAAAATGCTGAGTGCTGCCTGTGAGAAGTCAGACAGGTCCAACTTCCTTAACAGACTTATGTCCAAAGAGGAACCAAGTTCAGAAAAGCAAAAGAATCTGATTGGCAAAGCATATGTCTTGGAAGTCAGAAAGAGTAGGAATAAAATAAGACTTGTGAGAAGTTGAGCTAAGTTTAGCATTACAAAGGAAACCAAAGCAAACAGTATTTTTTTCTTTTTCTCAGAACAAGGAAAGTGCATGTAAGGATACTGGGAAGAAACGATGGGTCAAGACTGAGGACACTCTGGACAGGAGAGTACTCGAATACTTTTCTTTGCAAAAAGGAATCTGATCAAATATTAGGATAAAAACGGGCAAGGAAAGGACATGGAGGCGCGCATGAATTTTATCAGTATGTGAAGGAAAGAGGCGTTAATCTGCCTGAGGGGAAGGAGGGAACCAGGTTATCCTAATTCCACAAAAATGAAGTATATTGTATTGTTCCCAGCAGCATTGTTGTGGTTTATCACCCCAGGGTTAAAAAATGGAGTGTTCAGATAAATTAAGGGTAGAAGCGTGGTTCAGGTGATTACAGGCTTGTTAAATTATTTCAAAATAACTTTTTTAAGAAAAGTATTGAAGAGGATAATGATTGAAGACAAGTAGATGATAATTCACTACCTTTTATATTTACCAAAAGGTAAAATCACATTGTACTAGCTTAGTGCTTTTCATGTTGAAAGGATATACTGAAAACAAGAAGCCTGCCTACATTTCACTGAAGTGTTTATTATAGTAACAACTGTGACAATATTACTTAAGCTAGGGGAGAATAAAGTTAGCATAGGAATTGTAAAACTTGCAGTTAGGCTAGCATTGATAAAAATGAGCATATTGTGCTTATAGGACCCCTGAAATGAATAGTCAGTCTGAAGGACTTTCTCAAAGGATTTTCTTTTGGTCAGTGTCATTTAATGTTTTCGTTAATAATTAGCATTGAAAGGCAGAAGAATTCTAATAAATCTTTTGAGACAAAATGGAGAGGAATTAACAATATAAGGACCAGTACATGCCACAGTATTTAAGTACTGGCGTTCCAGAAATAAGATATATTTTATTCATTTGCTTTGCCAGGTTGCCTATGTAGGAGATGCCATAAACCAAGGACTCATTAACTAGAGAGAAAAAAGAATCTTATGTATTGGTCAATCATAAAATGACTGTAAGATAGCTGTTGGCTATTGCTTTTAGGAAACAAACAAATAAGCAAACAAGCAAACAAACAGCAATGTGTCTTTACATATACATAAAGTGACTGAGATTATGAACAGCAAGGCCCTGGCCATTAACAGTCCTTTGGAAGACTGTGCTGTTCAGCCACCTGTGTCTGGAAAACATAGTCTCAGCTGGAAGCAAGTGCAGAAAATGTCTCCTAACATAATGAAATGAACAGAGAAGAAATGGAAGGATTTGTTTAAACTGTCAAAACAAAGACAAAGAGTTATAAGACATTACAGAAATATCTGAGTCTGAAGCTTTTTCATTTGGAAAAGCATTCTGAAATAGGAAACAATAAATACTTGCTTGCCCTGAAGTAATCAATAATTCAAAAAAGGTTTACAAATTTCTTATAGACAATACTGTTGTTTTGTATGCGTTTCAGTAGCCCTGCTTTCCTTCAAGTTGTTTTCCCATAGAAATAGTTAAAACAAGAAATGTAGATGGCTTACAGACATGCCTCGAGAATTAGGTTATTACAGAATACTGTTGCTTTTAGCTGCCTGTGTCAATTAAGCACAGGAATATAGGTGATACAAAAATTAACTGGACATGATACAAAATGTACAAGTAAAAGTTGTATCTTAAAATAGTCTAGATTTTAACAAGTTGACTTTGCTAAATCATGCAGTTATGGGTTATAGCATGTCTTCTTCCTCAATTTATTAGAAGTCAGTATCATTTGCTTGTGTCCATTTCACCACAAAACGTTACCATGTTGTTGATCAGTGACTTTTAATAATTTTCTAAGGTCAATGTGTTGTGGTGCAGTACTGCTAGGTCTATAGGACAGCAGGAGTAAATTTTCCCCAAGCTGCATGCATTGGCCAGAAAGATGAAAGCCAGGAAATGGAATTGGCAGCATCATAATTGAATGAGGGAACGGCCTGGATTTCTCACTGACTAATAGTGGCATAACAGCTGCTAATTAGTTAAAGTTATACCTGAAATGACCTTATTTATATAAATATTTTTTTTAGGAAAATTTTTTGAAAAAGAAATCTGGAAAATAGAAACATGTAGTTAAAGAATAGACAAAACTCTGCAATGTCAGGGTATTTTTATTCGAGAGGTAATATGGTATATTGTGGTCTTCTAATGAAATGCCAAAAATGAGTATATATGGACACACTTGAACTGTAGATATTTCTGAAAGACATCAAAATAAATCCAAATGTTCAGTAATCCTTTCATCTGAAAGTGTAAGTCAGCTCCTAAAATGGCTTTTCCAGGGCTACCCATAATTATTATATTTATCTTTCTAATATTCATCTTAACTGCCGTGGCCAAAAAACCCCTCAGAAATAGAAATGAAAGTAAAAATTAAGTGGAGTTTTATTTACTTCTTATCCTGTTTAGTCAACCAACTTCTTTTGATATGAATAATCCTGTTATTTTCCTATATTGTTCCACTTTTTTATTTTTGACAAATCTGTATTCTCTTTGTTCTGTTTATTTCCTCTTATTCCTCTAGCTACTGCTTAAGGATCTCCTTTAACATTGTATATTCTTCCCTATTTGAACTCTTTCACGTGCATTCATGTGTCCTGCTTTCCCTCCCATTTTCCCTCCGTCTTCTTAGTATTTGAATGATATAAAACATTGTGAGAGCTTTTGGTAGCTTCTCTTTGCAGGCAACTCCTGAACTTACCTCTTAACCCCATTCTGTCTCTCTCAATTTAGTTTCACATTTCAGCCTGTCTTTCTGGATGTCCTGTTTTCAGTTTAAACCCAATATTCCTAAAGTGAACTATCTTTGGGAGGGGTAGGGGCAGGGTAGGTGGGTTTGAGTTATCAGTGTTGCTCAGTTCTTCATCCTAGTTGGTAGTTTCATTATTTCTTTTGTGATTTAAATTGTGACATGTGCCTTTTTCCAGGTGCATTTGTGATGACATGAGGTAATCATTGCAATCTGGCCTCAGACCACCTCTTTGCTGAATGTTGCCGTCTTCCCCACATCAAGTGGCTGAGGACTATTAGAATACATAATATAGTCTCAGTCAGAATGAACGCTGTATTTCAAGTTTATGTTGAAGGAACTGTGTTGAGGGAAAATACACGAGTGTGAATACCAGAGTGGTTCACAACTTCTTTCCGAGGTTAGTGCTTAGCAAGGAGTTGTCTGGGAGTGGTAGCTGCAGTTTGTACCAATGTGTATCCAGAACTATAGCACTGAGATCTTTAGATCATAACAGCACCATATTGGAACAAGGGTTTTTGATGTGTGACATCTCTTTAACTTATTAATCTCCTGTCATGTAGACTGAACTAAAAAAAAAAATGTGAAGAAAAAGGGAGAGACAAGTGGGATCAGCAGTCTGGAATAAGAAAATGAAGGAGAGGATTCAAAGTCTCTAGCACTTTGAACAATGCCAGCCTTGACCTGAAGCTAGGCAGCAGGGGATCCTGCAGAAATGGAGAGTCCTAAAAGTGCCACAAAGCTCTTTCTTTTACTATTCAGGTTCACAGTTCTGTGTTGTGTTTGTAGTGCGGGGTCTTTTTTGGAGGTAAATATGCAAGGTTTATCTTTTCAGAAAGTTGAAAAGGAGTCAATCTTCTCTTTCAAAATGGTGAAAGAAGTTTTGGCAGTGTTTTTGTCTACTTTGTGCCTCAGCTTTTGAAAAGATCACTCAGTACATGAAGGGCCTATGCTTAATTCTCCTCTGACTAAAGAGGTTCAGACCCCATTTCTCACTTTGCCCTGATCAGCAGATCACACATACTTCATTCTCAAGCTATCCCATGAAAAGAAAAATGTGTTTTCATTGCTCAGGATAATGACAAACTGATTGGGCACTTGGGCAAGAAGTACACTTCATGCTCCATCTAGTTCTTATATTTTCACCTTCAGTTAAGAAGGCCAAAAAGCAATGTATCCTGTCTTCTCTTCCTTTGTGACTGCTTTTGCTATTAGACTACTTAATGACTAAACCAGCATGTAAGATGAGGCAGATGGAATGAGGCAACATCAGCTGCAAGTAGCAGTTGACTCTAGGGTGTTCTCTGAGAGAGCACCAGCTGATGAAGGAGAAAGAAAAGAGTTGCGTGATGTTGTCAAGATGGGTATGTGTCTGTGCAGATTCAGAAGACATTTATATATGCAGGGGATCCCACAATAGTTAGTTTTAAGCCGCAGAAGGATTAGACAGAGTCTGAGGAAGAGGCAAACCTGACTTCTCTGGGACAGGAAAACATGACATTTTACCAGATCAAGGCAAAGCCAGTCTAAACAATATTCTACCTCTGATATCACATAGCATTGGATGTATGGGAAAAAAGTAGGAATATGCAATGATGAATGTTGTCATGAAGCCAGAGACAAACTTCTTTATATTTCGTGGTCTTTGCTGTGTTTTTCCTTGCTGAATTTTTCCTGTTGCTTTTTAGATACTTTAAAATTCAGCATCCACTGTATCCTGTGGCAAGGACTTCCACCACTGGTTACAACCAGTGCACTGGTGGAAACCACTTTCTTGTACTAGTTATGAACTTGTCATCATTTGGTGCCTACTGGAGCCTGAGTAAGGGTTCACTCCACTACTATAGCATCTACAATATTCTCCATAAGTGCCTGTGCCACTAAGTGAGTTCAATACCTAACTTTTTTTTTTTTTTTGTCAAGCTGGGCTGTTAGGCTTGGGAGCAAGCAGTGTGCAGTAAAATGACAGATCCTGGTGAAAATTAGGTCAAAAGTTGCACTTAAAAAAATAAGCCACTTATTTTTCTTTCAGTATGCCCTTCTGTTTGTTCCCTCAGTCGTTTCATCATACATCTGTGTTTGTCTGTAACAGCTAATTATTTCTAACATAGGGAGACCAGAACGACATGCATTTTTCCATGTCAAATCACATGATCACTAGTGCAATTTATAACAGCAGAAATGCAACTGGTTTTCATATCTCATTTCATCTTACATTTTTCCAGAGAATGGACAGCTTTTATAGCTTGCAGGTCTGAAAGAAAAGAGATTCACAGGGATAGAAGTGGTGGTCCATTAATATTGCTTCACTAAAAGAAGATCATCAGTAGAACCCTCAAGCCATTATGTATGTCCTTTCATTTGAAGGTATCCGTTTTTCTGCTTTTCTGCATAACTGGGTAGTTTAATGCTTAGGCTTGATTTCGATGGCCAAAGGTAGTTTGTACCATCTGTTATTCATTTAGTTCTCTTGACTTTGGTGTTTGAGCAGCTGGCTTTTCTTTTTTGTTTCATGTTGACAATGTTTTTTTATTTTTTTTTGAGGATTATCGTAGACCATCAGGAGTTCTTCGTTTACCACAACTACTGCAAATAGAGCAAACAGCTTTACTCATACTGAAACTGATCAGGAACATATACAAGAAAAGGAATAGGAATTCAAATATTTTAATTCCAAGTAAGCAGATGTCCTATACATGTTCTCTAAGGACTGAAAATCTTTGCTTAATTCTTGCCTTAGGCAAGATATTTGTAAAAATTGCTCATAACTAAGAATTCATTAATAGATTTTTCACATTAACAAGTAATCAAGTACTATCAAAAGGACATAATCTAACTCTTCAGATATTGTTTGTCCAAATGGTGTCTGATGTTGGTAGAATTTTTGCCGGTGTTGTACTTGCTTTATGATAAAAGGAATCAAAAGAGATGGTAGGATGCACCATTGGCTCCCGAAACTGATGTTGTGCTGCAAAGAGTGGAGCTTTTAAATATCTATAGCAGAATTAGAATTTGGTTCTTTATGAATAAAATCAAAATCTTTCAGGCTCTACTCCTTCCCTCCAAAATCAATAAACCCCAGAACAAATAAATCTACCTACCCAGCCTGCCACAATAACCTCATGAGAAATCAAACTGAGGACCAGTCAGTGTTGTTAGCATTTCTTATAATTTGAATTTCAGGAATTTCCTGCCACCACCTCAGTCTTGGCTGTGCTTTCTGTTCTGATAAGCTTGAATTTGCCCTGATGCTATATGGGGAGTCTTGGTGCCCAGTGCATTGTTCTGCATTGTTGTAGGTGATAATTACCTAAAAAAATGATATGTTGCAACATTTAAATTTATGTGCGCAAGTTTTGTTCTGGATCTAGCATTTTCAGTCCTTTCTGACTGTATATTAAAGTCTTTGTGGCAGATGATGATGCTCCATTTATGCCAGGCAGCTGATTACAGTGATCCAGGAACACGGCTTATTTTGTACTGAAGAGTATATGAACATACATGCATTTCTGTTACACCCATTCCCATGTGCAGGTCTGAACAGTTTCAATATAAAACACTGTCTAGGATCATTGGAATTTATTGCAGATCCAAATAGTAAACAGGTAGATCTGTGTACACCAGAACTAAAGATACCGGTTTTATTTTACAGTGTCTTCATTGATTGATTACTTAATGAATTATAGTACCGTTCTATGTTTTCCTTATATTTACTCATTACTTTCCCTTCCAGAGCATTCACCACTCAGCTGCATAAGTGTTGCTGGTTTTGGCTGCAGCAGTATATCTATAAAATCAAAAGTTATTATTTTTGAATATATATCCATCTGTCTTCTTTTGTAAACCCTATAGGGCCTTAGCTGACCTTGATACATTTTTGCTTCTAGCAAGTTCTGGTGAAACTGGCGAAAGGCTTCAAATCTTATGTGGGGAGAAGGGACAACTGGAATAACATGAAGGATAGCTGCATAATGTAAATCTTGTTTCGATAGGGGAGCAAGCTGTGGAAAGATAAATATACTTAGGAATTATGGGCATTTTGGCATCATTAATACCAGCACTCAGTATATTATTTAAGAAATACTCTGAAACTTCTGGACAAAAGGTCTATGGAGAATTACTGCAAAGCTTGACTGAATCAGGATCTAGTACACATGCGAAAAGAAAACCAAAAAAAAAATCCACTGATTGATACCAAAACAAGCAGCAATTTATTGTCATTCATTAATTCCAGTGATTTCTTCGTTAAAGCCATGCCTATCAGTGAATGGTTCCAGAAAAATTGTACATAAATACTCATGTCGCAGATCTATAATTGATCTACACTCTTTTGTGTGTTGCAGAGTCAGTAACTTTAATAAAAATTAGCTGCTTAAATCTTCAATACCTCTATTTCCTAACAGAAAAATAGACTTGACATTATATACCTTTAACAGGAAAAAGACAAATGTTGTGCTAATCCTCCAAACAACCTATTTCTGTATGTCTTTTCAGACCTTAAAACTTATTCAGACTTTATTTTGTACTACAATATTTTCACTTACTTTGAGTCATTTCCTTTATTTTCTGGTGATTTTGTTTGATTGCCATGTCTATGTTTTCAAGCGGGTGTACATCTGACAACTAATATTTGAAGTACAAGGAGAGAAACTCTTTTTTGTGGACTAGGTTTAGATGCAAAACTCTTTCAGGCTTCCTAGGTAAAGAACATAGAGTTCTGAAACAGTAACTCACTGCAGAAAAGTCTTTATTTTCCACTGTCTGAAAGGAAATTAAATAGCAAGTCTAGAATAGACTGCTTTTGGGGAAGACATCTATAATTATGGTGTGAAGTCAATTTAGCTGCAGAAAGAAATGTATAAACAACAACAGCAAAAATTACTAACATTTTTACACACACACTTACCCAAAAAGAGTTGAAAAAAGACATGTCTAAGTCTAACTTTCACAGCAGTTATCTACTGGATTTTGGTCTTCTTTATCGAGTCATACTTACAAATAAGTAGCTGGAAGGAATTATATTAGTAGATGCTGCTCTTACTTTGCACACTTTTGGCCTACTTACAAGTACACATTAGATGATGTAAACTTGATGCTTTTAATGAAATTATTTTGGATAAAGTATTAATTTATACTATTATATCTATTTAAAATTCTCCCCATATTTTAATAGGGGAATTCCTGGAGCTTCATAGGATCTTCTTGGAAAAGTTGTCTTGCTTGGTCTTTTATTTGTAGAACAAAGAAATCTCACACATTTATGTCCCACATCAGAAAGCAGTTAACCCTGTGTTTACATTTAAGCTGTGTGGTAATATGCATAGATATATATTTTTTGTTCAATATAACCAAATTAACTAATTTTTGCAAAATGAAGACTGGTGTTTGCAAAGGATAAAAATGTTCTAAAGCTGCTGAGATTCTGTGGCTGACTTCATTACATTAAGGAACTAGAATTCCACTTTGAATCCTGTGTTCCTGGCTGGGCTGCACAGAAACAACACGCTGACAGCAACAGGCTCAGGGATGGTACACCCCCACAGGATGCAAAAGTGAATTTTTCTCTAGAAAGGAATACTTGATCTGAATATTTTGCTATGCTTTAAGAGAGAGTACAGGGCCGCTGGGTTTGTCTGGTTTTTTTCTCTTTTTTTGGTAAAAGAAAGTACGTTAGCCACTGTGAGTAGAAAAAATTTGGTCCTGCTAGTACATTATTCTGCCAATTTCAGTACCTTCAGCAGTTTCAGTTTTTCTGTCTCATAGACATAAATCTGCAACTGGTTCCAGCAGGACTCTTCTGTTTCATAGGGACATTTTAGGATTTAATACCTGTAATTCTTTGTTATTTTTAGAATTCTTTGAGAAGTTGATAAATTGTCTTTCTCTTGAATGACTATAATTAATTTAAACTATAAATGTTTCTGAAGAAGTAGGCTGATTAATTAGTAATGAAATTAGATGAGAATTAACCACCTTTGTGGCAACCCATATTCTATCTTGTGTACTTGTTCTTATAGGAACCTTGCAGTCATGGGAAAGAAAGATTGCCTATCTTCCTGCATCAAACCACAGTCTTCTTTCATACATTATAGGCACTGTTGCTTTCACACAATAGTAGGCTAGATTAGTATATTTTTGGAATTAAAATAATAAAAATAGGATATAGTGAAATGAGTTCAGCAAAGGGCCACTCATTAAAGGAACTCTAAAACTATTACTTTTCTAGATACAAAGAAAAAATATTTGATTCATCAGCCTGCAGTCATGCAAATTTAATGAAAAGCTTTTGTTTTGCCTAAGTTAATCGATCTCCATTTTCATAGTGTCTGAAAATTTTGCAAACTCAGTGAGGTCAGAAAGTTGGTAGTTGTGCAGAGACGTGACTTTCTTGGTCATGTTGACCAGGTAAAATAAGTGTTTATCATAAAGGAAAACATCCCTTTTGTAGCTGCTATCTGTGACAAAGGAATTGAGCCAAGGTCATAAAAACAACTGACAGGACATAGCCCCCAGGCTTACTAATTGACAAGCTGCCCAGGTCCTGCTTCCTTCCCTGTACAGCTGGCATGCCGAGTGCACCAGACTCCTCAAGTGGTGTTGCTTGTGAATTTAGCCTCTCAGAACTCCCCACTTAGCCTCCTAGCCATGCTGAATGATCCCAACATACTGCCCTTCCTATTAGCCAGTGCAGCTGTTTTTAAGGACAAACAGAATTTAAACCAGCTTTGATAGAGAAACTGTCTTATTTAGGGAACAGAGGAAGTTGCAAGCATAATAAGCAGCATAGAGCAAAGCCAAAATCCAAAGAAGGCTGTTCCCAGCTTTACTGGCCCACCTTTAAACAATATCTTGGAAGAGTTATTGGGTATTTTCTTACTGCTTATTTGCCGTCTAATAAATGTCTATGATACATTTGGACTTTTTTATTTAATTTGGCTATGCTAAAGCCTTTCAGTGAATCCTTTCATGGGTGACATAAACTATTAGCTTAATAGAGTATTCATCTATTTCTCTACTCCGTCCCTTATTTTAGCTGCAAACCCCTAACAATTAGAATCAGGCCCTCATGAGGTTTCTTCAAGCTGATGCTGTCAAGTATCGAAATCACTGGACCATTCTTCCTATCCTATGAATACCTTTGGTGCACAGACAAGCACGACAATGTTTTCTTAAGTTTTCTGTGTAAAAGGAAAGAAAAAGCCACAAATTCTGGGATGATATTCTTGGTAATTTTTGCATGTGAGTGCTGTGCTATACTTATTTTTTTAAAAAATATGTGGAAATAATCAGAAATGTGAAAACATGAATAAAAATAAACGAATGATCTGAAAAATAGATTTATCAAGAGAAGTACCTAGTGCAGCTGGAGTTTGCTGAACTTCAAAGAATAAAAAAACAATCTGGGAAGAAAATATTCTAGGACTAATTCAAATTAGTAGGACTAATACAAAGGAGTTATATAGAGTATAATCATATATTTAAATTTTTGATTCTGTCACTTTTCTGTAACTTCGGAACTACTGTTTTTGCAGATTGTGAGCAAATTCTGAGAGAGATCTTCTCCTTTGAACTGAGTCACTTCAATTGAACAATTAAACAGACTCATATAAGCATATCAGTATTCACTATGACAATTGTTGCGTTTCACTCAGAAATGTCCTTCTGTATCCTTTGTCTACAACAGTTAACACAACAATCATAATTTGCAATTGAAGAGATGTAAAGGTATAGACATACCTGACCTGACGAAATTGGTGAGCTGTGGTATATCAGCTTGGTTAACAGAACACCATGGAGTTTAGCAGGGCTGAGGAGTTCAGCTGGGAAGTAAGACAAATATCTATGCTGTTATTTTGCATTGAGCTGCAGCCTGCCATTGAAAGTTCCATCGATATTTGAACTAGCTAATTCAAAGCAAACAAAATATCTCCATAGTGAGCTGCACTTTAACCTCTTTGATGCTGAAAAGTGAATAAAACAACACTTTATTTCGCAGAAGCAGTAGATATAATGAGTCAGCAGTAGCAGTTTACTCTGAATTACCCTAGGAGAGTATGTTTGTCTTATAAGATGCGTTTTTGGGAATCGACCCTTCCATTTAAATACACTTTTTTCTAATTTGATTAAACTGTGAAATTGTATTATTTTGTATGAAAGTTTTGGGAGGGTTTGGGAGTTGTTAACCATTCTGGGGAATTGTGTGATGATCTGTTGAAAGTTGCTGATGTGAGCAGTTTTATAGGTGTAGGGTATTCACCTATTAATCTTTGATTCTGTTTGCACAGTCAGCTCCATATATTTTACATTGAAATGCAACAGAGTGGGGAAGCACCACATTCCCATCAAATGCTTTTAAAGCATGGTGCCTGACTGTCTGAGATGATTCTCTGCTGAGGTTGATCCTACTTAGGAAGCTTAGTCCAACAGTCTCTGCAACTAAGTTATAATTGCACAAAAGTAAGGACAAGGAGTTAGAAAGTGAGGCTAAGAAAATGGAAATAGGGACTTTCATTAATTTAAATACATCTTGGGAGAGGCTTATTTTAAAGTTTATGAAGAGGGGGAAAGAAGATTTGAACTGCAAAGGCAGTACTCTTATTTTTTCTCTGGTACAACAGGAGCTGTAAATTTCCCAGTTTGACTCAGAGAACTCTGTTGTTATAGTTCAGGACTGGTTTGCTGAAGGCTATGGCCCAACAAAAAAAGCACATGCTTATTATCTCCAAAACATGTTTCTAAATTATATGTAGCTTCTTTTAAGGTCTTAAACACATTTAAGACTTAAATACTGTTCTTAAGCTCCTTCATTCTGGGAATATTAGGGTAGCATATAAGTGCAGTTTCAGAATCTTGGCTCTTTCTGTAGGGCTGCAAGGAAATAAATATATTTAAGTCTTAAGTCCTGGACTTAACACTTAAGTCCAAGTGTTCTTTTGGGATGGGCTGATATGGAAATCTGGCAAGTCTTGTAACATTTCTCATTGTCTTCTTGTGTAAAGGCAAGACCAATGCCTCTAAAGAGCAAAACTAACATTCCCCACAGCAAAGAGCTGCCTGATAAAATGGGAGATTATAATCATCTGTGAAAAGGGACAAGGAATGATTTTCATTACATTTGTTCAGCTAATCACTTGAAAAGCATGTCTGGTTTTGATTGCTTTTACTTTCTCTAAGCCAGTACATTTCTAAACTTTGACATGTGTTTCCTGTTGTGTCTGTCACGGCAACCAAGCAAGCCTGAATCCCTGTACACAGGAACTGGAGTCTTTTTTATTCCTTTTTAACTCTTTAACACTTTGTTAGCAGAGTTATTTTGACAGCATTTATCTTTTACAGCTCTGTAGCCATCATAGTCATCATAAAATACCTGTTTATCAAGCAATATGGCACTCAAGGGACTTTCTAGGTCATTGAGTTTGTTCTCTGCTATTGCAGGTAGCCCAGTTCCCTTTCAGAAACCAATCAAATGTTGCCTCAGCATTTGAATTATTGACCACATGATTGCCTTTCTCCTAGAAGCCTAATTCAGTTTAAGGTAAAATATTTCCTTTTTGGATAACAGCTAGGGCATTAGAGAAGATCTGTTTTCTCTCATGTTTGTAGTTGATGTACCTCCTGTTTGTTTTAATTTTCTGTGATATATTTTACTCAGTTGACTACTAGCAGTCCTCACTTTCTCTTGAACTGGTTTGTCTCCAGGGTGCTAATCAGTCCCTGTTTTCATCCTTTGTTTCTTCTCTGTTTACTTTTTGCATTAATCTGAATGTGAATATCTATCTTTTTTTGTAATCCTTTCCCTGAAAAACCTCCCCCATTTTTTTTTTAAGTTAAAACTGGAAATACTAATAAGACTTAAACATGTTATTATACATTACATCATTTACATGATATGGAATATAAACTTATTAAATACATCATCAGTATCTTAGAGCAGGTAGTGCCCTAATATAGACACATAGTGCCCTACATACACACACGTATGTTATTATTATATAATTACTTTGTGTGGACAGGATCACCTTATGGTCATGTTTCTATGATGCAATAGCCACTAGGGATGATTCAAATTTAAGAAATCGTCAGATTATTACTCAAACCTTAATTTAGAACTTAGGAAAGTCCACAGTAGAAAATACATGGCTGTTCTGACTCTTAGAATTATTTCTTAATGAAAAACTCTTGTCTGGCTCTCCAAGAAAAAAAAGCACTGTGAATTCCCCTCTGCAGCGACTTTTTATTTTGAAACTAGGTGTGATACAGAAAGTGTCTTGCCCAGGAATGTTGCTCACTGTTCCACAAAGGTAGGCAGGATCACTTCCTGTGTCCTGAGTGCAAGCAAAGAAAGGTCTTTGGTTCCACTCTCAAAAGGTTGCAGATAAGTTTGCATGAAGCTGAAAGCAGTTGGTGCTATACTAAGAAACAAGGTGTGAGGCAGAATATTTCACTGGAAACTCTATCAGGTTGTGATTATTGTAATGTTTTTGCTGTTGCAAACCCTGTATTTTTGGTGCACCTTCTTTTTCTTTTGTTTCCCCTCAGTACTGCTCTGAGCTAGGAAGTATACTCTTCTGGGGTAGGAGCTCTGAAATGACTGTAGTGAAAATACGTTTTTTCCACTGAAAGAAATCACAACAAATTTCTTCAGACACACTGCCTATATTTGATCAGGGCTGTCAACATAAAAAAATATGTTATAAAAGTTTTGGGGTTTTTAATCATAGAAGCATAGAATCTTATAATGCTTTGAGTTGGAAGGGGATCATTAAAGGTCATCCAGTTCCAAATCCCCCTGCCTTGGGCAGGGACACTTCCCACTGGATCAGGTTGTTCAAAGCCTTATCCAGCCTGACCTTGAACATCTCCAGGGATAAGGCATCTCAGTGGGCATCTCAAACCAGAGTGGGTTCAGTGAGAGAAGTCCAATTTGGCAAGAGTCCTTGCAGAATCTCTCTACATCCTGCAGGTTTCCACCACGATCCTCACAAGTAATTCACATTGCCAAGCAAAGCTAACTCCAAGGGAATGCAATAAATCTGCAGTTGCATAGTGCTTTTGCTACCTTCTTTTTTGCTTCTTTTTTTTGTGACATTTAAAATTGAAATTGGCCGTCTTTTTTTCCATGTATGACTGGTAGACTCAAACAATCAGAATATGGCTGTTGTACCTCCATCTTAGCCTTGCTGTTTAAAATTGCTTGAGAATGGGTATGATGGTCAAACCCTAATACTTTTATTCAAAAATTAATGTCCATTGACTTCAGTATTGTTTCTCACACAATGGATTGAAATTATGAAACCTGAAAGTTTAGCCAGTGTACAGTTATGTAATTCATACAGTTATGTTATTCTGTTTTATAAATGCCATATGTATGTTTAATGTACCCCTTGGTACATTGCATAAGGAGAGTCTACGACTCAGAAAAGATGAAGTGTTTTTCACTAATAGATCCTGTTGCCTGAGTGGCTGCAACTGTATTAGTTCCTGTAAATATCTGTAAATATATTTCTCCCCTGGCCTGAGATTTTTTGCCCTGAATTACATAGCAAATTTTGTGTATTTCAGTGTGAATATAAATAAGTTTCTGAAGAGTCTGCAGTTACTGCCAAAAGTGTAATTATTTCAGAGGAATTTTCTCCATTAGCTTCTACTGTCTTTTTCTTTTTTTTTTAAGATCGTTTTGCTGTAGTTAGTTTTGACATATTTCTTTGTATTCACATTCAAAGATTCATGTGTATTAAGGTGCAGTCATTTACAAAGGAAAGAACAGCAGCATCCTCAGCATGTCAGTGTTGAAAATTATGTTTGGTTTCCTGTTGCTGGCTATGAATCATGTGTAATCTTTCAAATTTTAATTCTCTCTCATATGAGTAGTATGAGTGTAGGTGGACAGTTTTGAAAAGAAGATGTGTAAGTGCCTCATATGATATAATTTAAGGTCTATGTTTCAAAGTTCTTTTGGAAGAAGAATTTGAAATTATTATAAGTCCATGCTTTGCTCCTATATTCTGTAACAAACTTGATACAAAGAATTATTAGATCGTCTCAGCCACTGTGAAATATTCTAAATGAAGCTACACCAGCTGCATTCTCTCAGGGCTGATTATTTTCTTTGGATAAGGACATGTTGTACAGTTGCTTGGATATGACTTGTCATTCATATATGCCACACGCCCCTCACAAACAATTATGATGAATTGTATCTTCTGTAGAACTGTAATACATCAAGACCCAGGGAAAGAAAGAATTTCATTTATTGAAATTCACAATGAATATGTGAGAGCTGCAAAGAATGCCTTTTTGCTCCGGGCAGGTAACTTAAATGTCAGATGACAGCAAGTTAGAGGAAATCAGACTATTTTCTGTTATAACTCTTCCTGCTCTAGAAGACCATTCGGGTAATGAGAAAATAAGATGGGGATTATTTTAGACAAATAAAATTATTCTAAATTTATTCCAAGACCTGAATAACACTGTGTTCCATTCCAAACCAATTATCCTCAAAATGGGAGTTCAAGAAGCCTGTTGACAGGTGCCAGTGCTGGCAGCATACATAGGTCTACCTGGCTCTAATAAGTTATATGCAGATGTGAGGAATCTTTGTGTTGCTGTTTTATTCCTTTAGCTGCTGCTGGTCTCCATATGTGGACATCCTCATATTCTCACAGGTAACCCTGAGAAAACATCAGGTGTGAATGCATTATTTTTTCAAGATTGCCTACTGTTTGCAAACTCTTTACATTTCTTCAGAAAAGACAGAAAAGATCTAACTTCTGTTGCTAGTAGCTCCCTTGCTACTACAAAAAGGTACTACACTGTCTTCCACAAACTAATACACATTCACAGCACTTTTCCATTTAAACACCCACCATGAACTAACATTCATACCATCCCCTTAAGCTGCAACCACACACCTCTCACCTAACTAGCCTGCATGTATTCATTTCTCCCACAACCGTAAGTTTATTTTGGTAACCCAATGTCATGGTCTAAGCCCAGTCAGCAACTAAGCACCCCACCACTGCTCCACACACCCCTGCAGCAGGGGAGGAAGAAGAAAAAGTGAAAAGGAAGTGAAAAGTCTCATAGGTTGAGATAAAAAGACTATAACAATAACAACAACGACAATAATAATGACAAATTAGTAGTAGTAGTAGTAGAAGTATTAGTAGTAGTAACGAAAAGTAAATTAATGAAGAAAGAGAAATAAAACCTAAGAAGAGCAAGTGATGCAAATGGAAATGATTGCTCACCACTGACTGATGCCCAGCCAGCTCCAAGCAGCAGCTCCCCTGCCACCTTGCCCCCTAGTTTATTGCTGAGCTTGATGATGTGTGGTATGGAAGATCCCTTTGGTTAGTTTGACTCAGCTGTCTCAGCTGTGACCCTTCCCAACTTTTTTTGCACACCTAGACTGTTTGCTGGCTGGTTGGTGCTCAGCAATGACTAAAACATCAGGGGTGTTCCCAGCACAAATCCAAAACATAATCCCATACTAGGCACTATGGAGAAAATTATCTGTACCCCAGCCAAAACCAGCACATCTAGTGATCCCTAGATAACGTTATTTGTGGTTTGACAAATGATACATGTGAGGATATACTAGAAGAGTATAAGAATGTTGAATTAGTAAGGTAGAATGGTGGTTGACTTCTGTTATTGAATTATACAGGAAGTTTCATAGATAAATTTTGTCAGACACTAATTTTTTGTGCAGTGATATGGGCAATTATTAGACAAAGGAAAGTACTATTCCTGTTAGCAACATGGGAAACAAGCATGGATGCTTGTAGGTTCTCTGTTAACTCTGAGATGACAACAGGCCATGACCTGCCTCTGTAAATTTATTTTAAGAAAGAACATTTATGAGTTGGAGCTAGGAGAATTCTTTATTAAGATGAAAAGACTGTGATACAGTATTAAATTCTACTTACTGGTACTATATCTAGGGCTAGTATTTAATTGAGAAGAGAAATCTTTTGCTTAGGGATTTCAGCACACAGAATGATTGAGAAGCAATTGGTGCTGACAATGTTTAGCAGAGAATACTTAATTTACTGGAAGTCATGCCTTACAAGGAAACTGAATATGTGCTTCCAGTCAACTTCAAAAAGCAACTATTCTTAGAATGACAGCTATATGACACTAGTATGCCTATTTAGTCATATCTTCAAATAATCTTGACCTAAATAAATTCCACAACCATTTTATCACTCAGTTACAGGCAGTATTTTAAAGGAAATTCATTATTTCTGACAGTGAGTGTTGTAACTTTTAAGTGAGTTGTAGCTTATAAGCAAGCTGCCAAACCTATTTCAAAACAATATTATTCAATGATGTGTCTTTTCTTTGTTTTATTTTTAAATCAAACAAGAAGACAGTATGCAGAATCTGAGATGAATATGCAGCATCATGCTGTAATTCTGGACAGCTGAAAACACTGGAACTTCTAATGATGACATTACGATGTGTAAAACATGTTTAGGTTAGTAACTCATTTAACTACTTTTCTAATACATCTATGAATTCTTCATTAAAGGCTGTATCTATGCCCTGGATAATATTTGTGGAAATAATTAGTATTTTTTAAAACATAAAAATAATACATTAACGGTAAAGAAAATGATGTTTTAGTCCTACAATCCTTTCTTTTGGTCTGAAACAGAAGTGATATTTTAATGCTATGATGAGTCCAAGTTTACTTTGATGTTACTCAGGTAATGTCAGAGGAAAGTGGTTTTGACCATAATGAAATAAATACTCACTCGGTTTTTATGCAAGGTGGTTTCAATTTGTCTTTGACTACAAATTTTAATTACTATAGAATATCAGTAGCTGGCAGTTTTCCTTGGATGTTGTTGCATTGTTATTTTGAGTAATGCCATATATCAATTTATGTTTGGCCAGGCATGACATTACTCTATCCATTCAGCAATCCAGGGGAAGAAAAAAAATCTGACTCACAGTACATAGCTAAAAGAACAGAGAGTCAATTGAAGTTATTACTTTTTATTACATTCATCCATAGTTTGTGATCATCTCTCAGTTTGTGAAAATAAGATTATTCTTAAATATGACTCTAAAGTAAATGTAACTTGTTGGTTTAAAATGATGCTTTCAATTTTCCTCCTAGAAGTCTAGGATAGGGTTCCCAAGTTGCAGGTTGATCTATAAGTCATAAGGGGCATTTTCCAATAGATATCCTGAGTGACCGGACATATTTTAATATTAGTCTCTTGGTTTTGATCCAACAGTGATGATATAAAAGCATATAGAAGAGAGATGCAAATAAAGAAGAAAATAATTTGGCTTCATTTCAGGCTATTAAATATTTGGCTTCATGCCAAGTAGTTTCTTAATTTCAGATAGGTTAATATATTTCATCTCCACTAAAAGAGTGAAAGATAGAAAGGGAAAGTGAGGGTAAGATTATGGGCTTTTATGTTTCTTTTTCCAACAGAACTATTTTTAGCCGATCCGGAATTAAAAATAAGAAAAGTGGGGTTTTTACCAAACTCTAATAAAAAGATGTTGGTTGGAAAGTTGCCAAAGAAGTCTTGGATACTGATTCCCCAGCTAACATTGCCTGGCAAGCAACGAACTTTGTGGTGTTCAGAGACTGCCTCCTACTTTTTGATATGCAGACCAAAAAGCACAACCTGCACGGTCCATATCACACTGTAGCAGTTCTAAACAGATCAGTTTTGCTTTGGGGCTCTAATGAAAATTCTTTCTTTACATTTGTGAGGGAGTGTGGGTTTGCATTGCTAAATTGCAACCTTTAAGATATAATTCTGAGGATTGAATACATTAAAATTCTTTAAGTGCTACTTTTTCATAACTGTGAAGTTTCACTTTGCATTCAACACATGCAGAACTATGAGTTATGCATGATTAGGATGCAGCAACAGAACTGTGAATCATTTGCTCCAGTTTTATGAGTCTTCGAAGATTATAGGTGTGAGGCTTTTGTTGACTACAATGTGCTTTATATAGTTTCCGGGTCTGTTGCAGACTGTCTGTGTGATTGAAATACCCATGAAAAGGCATAGTTTGAGATAGGTCTAACTTTTCTTAAAGACAAAGACCTGCATTAGTTATAGCCACCTTTAAGCATGCAGTGTGATACCTACTGAAGGCATATAGTCAGATCTCTGAGGGAGATCCCATTCAAGGAGACAGTTTCTCCTTGGAAGCACTTGTTTCTTTCCATTGACCAAGATGATGTGCCTTAAGTGTCATTGGATAGCTGGGATGCTGCACACAGTATTCTAGTCATCTTATTAGCAGGAAACATCATTTGTCAATGACCATCAAATGCAGAGAAGTGCTGCAGAACCATTGTTGTTTTATAGTGGATCTCACATTGCGGATCAGGGAAGTACTTGTGCACTTGGAGTGACCTGCCTTTGGTATAGGAAGAGTGGTTTGTTTTTCATGATTTGTAATTCTTTACTGTAGATTTTCCTATTACCTTACATTATTTGTGATGTTTGAAATCTATCTAGAAACCCGTGTTACTTCTGTTTGCATGCTAGATATTCTCTTTCAACAGTAAAAGAAACCATCTTGTAGTAAACATGGGAAACCTTTTGGAAGAAATGTATGTTTGAAAGAAAAATATTATTAGTTGGATGGGCTTTAAATTAAAATTCATCTGCATTTCACATTTGAACGGGAAACACAGCTAAAAGTGGGACCCTACCCAGTGTTTTCTTCCCCAATTAACTATGTGGACAAAAGTACTGTTTCTGTTTGCAGTTCCAAAATTGTATGATCTTGCATATTTTGACAACTCTGTCACAGGTTAGTAAATGTCTCTTGGTGCTGAAAAACTTATTCAGTACCAGGAATGACAAGGGAAGAGTTCATTGCAGAGATTAATTCCAGAAAGAGACTATGAATTTGATGTTATTAAATACATTTATGATTACCAGAAATATAACTTGAAAAGCTTATCAGCTTCAACCTTTTGATTTTGACTTTATCTGCAAAAGCAGATGGTCTATTTGGACAGTCAAAGAGAGCAATTGTTGGAGAATTGTCGTTTTGCAATCTTGTTAAATGTGAGAATTTTTTTTCAAGGCTAGCTGTATATGCAATGAGAAATTGCACAATTTTGTGCCAGTCATGTTAGGGTGCTGATGCAGCTGGGGTGCAGCTTCCCAGATCCCATTCAGAGTAATGTGGACTACTTCTTTACCTTTCACTGAAGACACTGTCACTGCCACGTGGTTTATTTTCAGTCAGAAACGGAAGATCTGGTTTTGGATTCACTGCCATTACGGGAGAGCTTCCTGTTATATTGGTGTGGGGAGCCTTAGTGCCTGCCGTTGAGGATCATCAGTTAACTAAGTCAAGAGAATTTGCTCTTTATGGGTTGAACAGAGGAATGTCATACTCTAGGGATGAAAATCTGGTTAGCCACCACAAAACACATGCTTCATAATATTATGTGGTGAAACACTCAGCTACCATGGTTATGAACTCACTATAAGAACAGTAAGTTTGGTGTCAGAACTGTAGAACAGGATAGAAAACATAAGGACTGGCAGATGTGCTGTGCTTGCGGTTTGCATAATAGATCTAAGAAAAAAACATGCATGTGGCTTATATTTATGAGGTGGATACTATTTGAGGCAGTTTTTAATTGTATATTGCCTACTTCTGGCTGCATTTTAGCATATTGCTAAAACCCATTATAACGTATATGGTATTAGAGGGGAAGGGTTTTTAGGAGTACTCTGAGTACTCCATTCATTGTAGAGTCATAGGACACATGAAGTGTCCATTCTCCTATGATCCAGGATGTCATGTTGCCTCTCTCTCTCTTTTTTCTTTCTTTTTTCTTTTTTTTTCATGTAGTTACCTCAAGGGTAGTAAAGGCAGTAGTAGACAGTTGGCAACCATCAAATAAATACGGAAGTATTTCATTTTGAGGCTGTAGAGCTGTTCAGAATTATCACTTCAAGGTTAAGAATAGCAGTGAGAATTTAAATGACAGTGCAGTGTTGAATTTTTGTGCTATTTCTTCAGTGTGAAGCCTTTTTTTCCCTGGCTTAGGAAGATCCCATGATTATTTTGAATACAGGCAGCTGGAAAGCAGTTATGTATGAATTCAAGAACATGTTATTCAGGGACAAGGAAGAGTCAAGGCCTCAGGAATCAGAAGCACAATGTTTCTCAGTCATTACTTTGGGTCACTGAAGGTTACACCTGAAAAGGATAATCTCAGATAGGTATTTCCAGGCTCACATATGGAGAAGTAGGGCAAGAGATTATTTAACAGATCAACACAAAATTTGTTTGTTAGGATAGCTGGTGCCAAATACTCAGTTTACTTGACAATAAATTGCTTTTTATCTAGCTTAATCTCTGTGCTAAAAACTATCGTAAATAATCCATACTCAAAAAAAAAAAAAAAAGAAAAATACTCCTTTTTTGGATTAAGGGATGAAAATTGATTAAAAATTGCATCTCTTCACAGACTCTGGAGTCCAGAGAGCAGCTAACCAGAGGAGAGTGCTATCTGCCAAATGTCAGTGCTTTTCCAATGTCAGAAAGCTCCCTAGGATCTTGTAAGGCACTGTTTCTTCAGTAAGATGGGTATTCAGCTAACTAACATGCCAGTTTATTTCAGTAATAGTCCCGTTCCTGCAGACAGACAGCAGTGTTAATGAAGGTACATTTGGGCAGAAGCAGATTCTTAGATTTAAGAATTCATATGTCTGGCTCCATGAGTGACATATTAAGAAATACAGTTTCTCATTCCTAATGGCATTGATGTTGCCTCTGGAAATGTTTTGCAATGGGATTGTAGTTAGAGTAATTCCTAGGTTTGTGCCAACATATTGTAACAGGCAATAGTGTCAGAAATCTGCCTTTGAAATCTGGCGTAATAGGCTCATGTGGTTTTAATATGCTTTGTGCTAAAACTTCCTGTAGAGTTACTCAAAATACTGCAAAATTCAGTGACTATAACAGAAATTACATTCTTATTTTTATTTTTGTAAGTACATTGATAGTTAAAAGATATGATGCTGTGCAAACCACACACTATTTTAAGTGAAGAGCTCAGTAGGTTCATGAACAACCCCACTTCCGGCAGCTCCTACATTTTTAAATGAAAAGAATTTCAGGTGGATATTTCTGTCATTAGTGCTTTTGTCCTAGTAAACACAACAGTGAATTGCTTAGTGGCTTACCCTGCAGTTTGATAACACCTGAATGAGGTGTGAGGTCATGTTCTGCCACCTTTAAAGTCAATACTTAACTTGCATGTGTTTATTTGCTCTCTGAAGGTGACTAAGGCCTGCAATCAGCACCAGCACTACTGTTTTTCAAACAGTAAATTAAGTCATTAGTTTATTATGTATGAGAATATAATTACTCACTATACAATCTGTCCAAGAAGGCAGCACTTTAGGCATCTCAGAAGCTTCAAATAAAAATCAAAGTCACCTGAAAATTCCTACATCTGCAGTTTAAAAAGCCAGTTTTTGAGGCAGTTTTAAGAGATTCATTGTTGTATGGAAGATTCAGACATAAGTTTTATAATTTGCAAGTTTTAAATGCCTGGAAAATGTATCTCGAACTTACAGGCATCTCCATGATGAATGCTCAAGCTGAAAGGAGATTTTCATCTTCCTGTGGCATGCACAGATACAACTGTGATTCTCACTGAATATTTGTTGAGCCGCTTTCATTTTATCCGGAAGGGTGTGGATGGGTAGCAAAAACATGTTCCAAAATTAAAAGCTCAGAAGACCTTAAACTGACCTCTTAAGTCCAGATAACAACAAAGCAATATTGAAGGCCTGCCCTCACAAACGCACAAAATGCAGTGCCAAATAATCTTCTACAGAGTAGTGAAGCCAAAATATTGAACCTTATTTTAGCTCTGCTCTGACAGATGCACTGAAGCCTTAGGCTCAGGAGCTGCATGTGTTTTTCTGCTCATGAACAACATTTAGCTCAAGCTTGTAAAAAAATATCCTGCATGTCCGCAAGTGGATCTCCCCTTGCTGCAGGGCTGCCGGATGCTGAAGACAAGGGAAGTGCAGACTTTTGTACAATTGGGGCAGGAGGTTCACAGTGTTTTGCCCTTCAGGGTTTCTCTTTCCTCACTTGGGAAATGATGGCAGGAACTGCATACAGTGGAGTAGTGATGGAGTAAAAATGGCAGCCCATGTAAGACCTCTGCTTTGCTGGTGAAGGTAAACAAAAGACCTGTGGCCCTCATCTGGAATTCATTTCCTACAGCAAGCCTGGATATGGAGTCCAATCACTTAAAGTGACTGGGTCTACACCGGCTGTGAATTTTGATGCAAGTTAACATGCAGTGAAGTAGGAAATAAAAGCCCGCATTAGATCTACATAGAAAGATCTGTGAGGATTTAATTCCAGCTTCGTTAAATCAAAGGTCCTTCTTAATCCAGCCCTGGGACCAGGTATGATGATACAGAGCTATGAGGTTTAAGACTACTCTCAGCATAACCATAACATCTAGAAATGTCTCTTTGAGACTGACATGCTCTGGTGGGTGGCTATGGCGTTTTTCTAAACTATGGAGTATGTCTCAAGGAATGGCTCTGGTTCCCTAAATCCACTCTCATCTCCCAAATGGAAGGATGATTGGAATGCTGCTGGACCAGGTTTATCTGCAGAGAACACTATCTGAGGGCCATCTCTTCACTGTTTTCCTTTGAGAGTAGATGACGTGATAAGACCTTATAGGAAGGTGTGAACTGCAAAAGTCTTTTTATACTGACATAAATGTGTGTGTTTAGGGTAATAATGAAGAAAACACTCAAAAAAGCTCTAAAGTTAGGAAGTTTGTGTTCTGAAAAAGTGCTGCCTGTGTGAGGATAAAAGTACAATGGAAATGCTTGGCTACTCCTTTAGAATTTATGCACCATGCATAATGATTTTATTGCAAAATATTACTTTTCTTCCTATAATAAAATGGCTAAAAAAAGTTAAGTCAGCAGATAGAAGTGCTGGAAGTGAATTCTTTAGTCTTTTGTCTTGTCAGTCCAAGTAGAATTTTCTGCTCTACACTTTGTAATTGGGCTGCTGTTTACTTAGTTGAAGGTTTTTTCAATTTGAAGTGAAGAACAATAGTAAAGTTTTGATCTTAGTATGAAATAGAGAAAATAATATAAGTAATTTGAACCTTCTAAGTAATAAAATGCGGATTTTTAAGTGAAAAAGTGCACACATATTTAGAAATTAGGTGTTAAAAATTAGTTTAGGGTTTCACATTGTAATTAAAATTCGTTACAACATGACAAATATAGTATAGCAGGCTCCAGTATATATTCTGTGCAATTAAATTGAAATGCTGCAATTACTTCAGGATGCTTTTGATATGACCCCCTGCTTTCTCTTATTTAGGTCACAGTAACTTTTGAACTGGAACTTTATCAAGAAGCTTGTGGGACAGAGCAAGAGGAAGGTCTGCATTCCTTTCAGAGAGAAGATAGATGCTAATGCTGGTGGGATTTTTATCCAGAGACTGATGTTTGCAGTCATCAGTCTTGTCAGGATTTATTTTTTTATCTGAGTACCAGGAGCTGTGACTTAACAGTGTGTACAGTTACTAACAACATTGCAATGGCAGAACTAGGTGCTGTCAGTATTATCTCACATAATACAGATATTTCTTAAGCTGTGGGTGCAGTGGGTGGTGTGAAGGATGAGAAGAACTGAAAGGGATGTGGATATTTTTTTCAGCTGAGGCAGAGCCATCTTCTCCTAGACCTTCCACGCTGTCTCCAAGACTGCTTTCCCTAGCTTTTTGGCACAGTCTTCTTCAGGCACCAGAACCATTTGCACCATGAAGAAATAAAAGGGCTTGGCTTTATCATAGCATTTTATGAAAGCATAAATCACTGCCACTTCGTCTGGGTACAGCACATAGCCTGTCAAATGTGGACCCAGATAACTTGAATCAATGAGAAGCTGAGAGTTCAGCTGTTCCAATCCCCATCAGAAATTACAGGACTGTTATATCAGGATTACGAGCTTCAGATTCTGCTGCACCTTGTTGAGAGGACACCACCTATAGGGAACTTTGCAGAATTTGATAACCATAGAAAAGAATAGACTGAGTACAGATGATGTACAGTTTTATCTTTTTATGTTCTTGTGAAAAGATAACTTGCAATACTGGGAGATTTCAGGCCTAGGGCATTACATAAAATAGCTGACAACGAATGTTAATACTTGTCTTTTCTGCTCTGGTCAGTTGTCCTTAAAGTAACTCCTGAAGATTCCATCTGGCCATCCTCATGTGACATTGAAAAAGTCAAGACTATAAACTTCATCTGACTGTTAATTTATTATGTTGTGGTGTTTGTTTTTGTTTTTGTATTGTTTTATTTTGTTTTTCATCTCCAGGCAGATGGAATAGTAAGAAACTTTCCTTTGCTGCCAAGAAAGAAGAGACTTGATGTTATCAAGTTCAGGTGCTTTCCTCTACTCCATTTATTTTTCATTGCAATGGTGTTACGCAGAGAAATGTAAATGTGTTCTTTCTCTGCTGAAGCTTCCCTGCATACGTAAGAATGTCAGCTACATCAAAAGAAGTAGGACCAGCACCCTGAGGGAGGTAATTCTGCACTTCTGCTCTGCTGTGATGAGACCTCACCTCGAGTACTGTATGCAGTTTTGGAGTCCTCAGCCCAGGAAGGACATGGATCTGTTAGATCAAGTCCAGAGGCGGACTACGAGGATGGTCAGAGGACTGGAGCGCTTCCCATATGAGGACAGGCTCAGAAAGTTTTACTTGCTTAGTCCAGAGAGAAGAGTCTGGGGAGGCCTTAATAGCAGATTTCCAGCCCCTAAACAGGGCCTACAGGAAAGATGGGAAGTGGTAGGATGAGAGTTAATGGTTTTAAGCTGAAAGAGGGTAGATTTAGATTAGATATTAGGAAGAAATTACTGTGAGGGAGATGAGATGCTGGAACAGGTTGCCCAGAGAAGTCGCGGATGCCCCCAGCCTGGAGCTGTTTAAGACCAGGCTGGATGAGGCTTTGAGCAACGTGATCTAGTGGAAGTGTCCCTGTCTATGTCCAGGGAGGTTGGAACTGGGTGATTTTTACAGTTCCTTCCAACTCAAACCATTCTTTATTTCTATAATTTTATTGTCTTATATGTCTTGTTTCCTTGATCCCATCAGAATTTTTTCTGTATCTCTCCTGAAATATGTGGCCTAAGGCTGAACACTGAACTCATCTCTGTAGGAAGAGTTGCTTTATCCATCTGGCATATAACACTCTTGTTTATACACTTCATTGTGGGATTTTTTTTTGAAAGACGATGACAATACTGATTCACATTTTGATTTGATCTATTAAAATATTTATTTTCCTGTATTTTTTTTTCCCAAACTGCCATGCTCTTATTCATTTGCAGTCTTCTATTGGTGATGTTTGCTTCTGTTGAAATGCTTTATCTGGCATTTCACAAAACCAAATTTTATCCTTTTGCTTTTCTGGTCTTCTTCTACAGTTTGTCAGGGTCTTTAAAAATTCTTAAAATTTTAGTCTTCAAGGCATTTGCAGTTTTTTCCTGCTTGTTATCATCTGATAGTTTAATAAAGATATTCTTTAATTCATCTTTAGTGTCTTTGATGAAAATACCAAAATTATCAAGGTCCAAGAAAGCCCACAAAAGAGCATAAACTTTCAAAATTAATTATTTGTAGCTCACCTTTGAGCCACTTTTTAGCCATGTTTACAAAAAGCTTGCATTAATTTCTTTAATACTGTACTCCCATAGTTTACTTTTAAGAATATCAGGTCATACAAGAGTCAAATTCTAGACTAAAGTCACAAACTCCCCACTATAAAAATAATATTAAAGTAGGTTAACACACATTGCTTAGCTCTTACTGCAAATTTGCAAGTACCTAGAAATAGTAGAAATACTTTGATACATGATGTTTTTCTGTATTTTTTCCTGGGAATTCAGTTACAGATCACTGTATGTAAAATTCCTATTTTCTTGCTAAAATATAAGATTTTTTTTCTCCTTTTTTCCCCTCCTGATTCTACTGGATTTAGTTGTTTGATGCAATTATTATCTTATGGTCCTACCATGGCATTGAAATATAGTGATGTGGGATATACATTCTTGAGATTGTCCCTGTTCACTCCAAACTGAAATGTGTTTTAACTCTGGGTAAGATTAAACATACCTAGACTGTCTTCATTCATTGTTCACCTTATAAAGTCCTGAAAGCATTCAGTGAAGATCCTACTATATTCCTACTTGACCTCTCCCGGTACTTAACTGTAATTCTGGATGGATATTTTTCCTGATGTGCTATCCAGATGTCTATTATTTGAAATTAAATGTTTAATCCTTGCTTCATCTTTGATTGGGGAAAAATTCAAGTCTTTCTTCCCTTTCCTTCATTATTAAACTCTGTTGTTATGCTTCCATTTACTCTTTTCTCAATTAGGAAAACCTGAATCCCTCTTTACATGCCCTGTATTTCAAGCCTCTTTAATTGCTGCTGATCTTTTTCACATTCTTTTTGGCTTGTCTGGTAGAAGGTGCCTGAAACTGGATGGAGTATTCCAGATTAAATTATCCATTGTTCTTTGTAAATAGTATAAAATGGAAAAAAAAAATCTGTACAGTGCTTCATACTCCTTTTATTATGTTGTAAACTAACACTTAGTCCTTTGGAACTAGACTGTAGGCTTGCATACACTTGAAAATGCAGTCCTTGTTTGTTTGTAATTTGTTAAGATTTCATTTCAGTGACAAAGTGTACTTCTACAAAAAGTGTGACTCCAAGTAAGGCAAAAGCTCTTCGTCAAACATGCTCAATTCAAAAGAATGAAAAATGAAAAATAAACAATAGCTAAACCAAAACCCTAATAATAAGCTCTGCGAAGACAACTTGACTCAATTTAATTTGTTCTTCCCCAGTGTACTCATACAAGGTCTAGCCAGCTCATGGCTCTTCAGAATTTAATTTGCTACACCTAACACGAAGGGAAATTCTCTCTGTGGGCAGTTTGACTTCCCAACACTACATGCAGAGCCTTATTTCCGTACTAGAATTAGGCACAAGTGCTTTCCAGTACAAGGCATCCCTCCCCTCTGGACGACACGTTTCACCGTGGTTTCACAGACAGCAGATAAAGCTGAGATAAACTGAAGCTTCGCCATGTTGGATAAAAAGGGTGACTGTATGATGGATGCGAACACAAAGCTGTGTTGGATACACACGCAGCAGAGGTTAGCTGCTCATTCCAGAGATGTTCCTACAGCCAATATCAGTGAGTATTATAAGTAATACCTTGCTTTGTCCATGCCTAAAGCTAGCCCTGTTTCAAATGGAGATAATGGAATTCTGCTCAGTCTTTCCTCAGGAACTCTGTACCAAAGCTTAGACATTTGTGTAATGCTCCATAACTGTCCACCCTTATCTGAGCCATGACTCTGTCTTGCTGACTCCTCTGACACAAGTGCAATTTGCAGGACTACAGGTTAAAAGGTATAAGTTTATATATAATTGCTTCATCAGTAGTTGGAAGTCTCCTAGCCCATGATTTATGATCCTTTCCTCCTTCTCAGTCTTTTTGTGTGAAGACAAGAGATTTGGCATTCCATGATAAGGTGTCTGGCAAAGTGTTTGGCAAGTTGCCGAAAGAATATTAAGCAGGATTCTTTCTAATTTAACATGTGAAACTAGCACTAGAACAGGGGCAATGTTAAAGTTCAGGTTATATCCGCAGCAGCCCTGGCCAGCTGTGCCAAACATAAAGTGTGAGGTCTCCCAAGTGATAGAACTTAATTTCTATCTACAGAAGCACTAACAAATAAGGAACACAAGACAGAAACCTGTAGGGGTAATTGAATCATGTTGATACCTGGGCTTCACTAAGCACAGATTTCAAATAGGAGATACGCAGTACTTGGGGACCATGTTTCACAGACGAATTGGAAGTATGGGGTAAGGGAGTGGAGGAGGTCATGGTACAACATCCTAGGTATCCACCTGACCCAGGAAGACGCCTTCAACAAATTCAAGCTGTAAATAATGAGGTTTTTTGTTTTATAAAGAGGTAATAAAGGAAGTGGAAACCTTTACCACAAGCATCCTGGTCATATTGAAAGGTGATCTGCTAGTAGTGGTCGTTGCTTATCAAGCATCTGTGAACATGAGAGACCGTTGTCACTTCTTTTCCTACTGTGTTGTATAGAGCTGTTCTCCACTGTGGTGGTGTTTCTCCCACCACTACTGCTGATCCATGTGAGAGGCTTTGGATCTTGTGCCTTGTAACAAGACTTGTTTTGCCTATGAAAAGCATTGATGACTGATGTCTGAAGTCATCTGGGGCCACTATAAGACCCTTATAATGTTTTCAGCAAAGCAGAAGAGCTCAGCATCCTCCCACAAATAATCAAACATGCTCTGTGCCATCAGAGACAAATGCCAAAGCTCTTGCAATATGGACTGCAAGTAGTCAATATTAAGTTGTTATTTATGCTCAATGCAACACACAAGTGATAGGATATTCCTGATGACTATAGTTTCACTGGATGTACGAACAAACACAATTTTGTGAATAGATACATTTTCCTTCTATGAGTAGTTGGTATTATTATGCATATATCAAATATAGGTAAATTAATCAGTAAAAGTTTTATTTTAACTGAGAGTGCAATAGCTGAACAGAATACCAGTCTACTTAGCTTTGTATCCTTCATATTGAAGTGGTCAATAGCAGATGGTCAGGGAAAACAAAAAACTGAACAAGTTGTGGATTACTCTTCCTCTTGTTAGCTCAGGCTCTAGTGATCAATATTTAAAAAGAAATCCTGGAAGTCACATTTGTTCCTTGATGTTTGTGTACTCATTAACTCCTGAAGTCAAATCACATATTCCTCTACTCTAGAATTTGTCTGCACCATTGTGTCAGTGACATCTTATGACAATGAATTAATTAATAATCATATTACGTTAATTATAGACTACTTGGGAATTCTCCAAAATCTCCATTTGTTTTAAATGTTCCACCACCTAATTTCATGGTGGAAAACTCCCACCACCTAATTTCATGGTGGAGAACTGCTTTTCACAATTAACTGTCAATGACATTTGCTGTTTAACAGTTAGAACATAAAGACTCAGTTTCTCTTTTTACTATGAAGAACCTCTGCCTACTTAGCCTTTGTTTAGAAGTTATTCATACGCTGTTCTGTACACATCACTCATTACCCACTTAAATCCTTGCTTTTCTGCTAAAAAAAAAAGAAAAGTGCAGTTTTGGCCTCAGGGAAGATCATGAATATGATCTAACTAGAGATAAAATCACTATGAACACCGAGAAACTGGCATTTTAAGAAGTTGACTGGGTTGAAAGCCTTCTAGGCTTATAGTGCTGACCTTTGCAAGTTTACTTTGCTGTCAAGATACCTGTTGTTTCAAGGTAAAAGCAATGAATAATTTGTACTGGTCAATGGGAAAGGAGAAAATATGGGCACCCTCATCAGCTAGTATCAGAAAACTTCAGACTCTAGCACGAGCAGGATTTGTGCTGAATTTTAAAGATTTCATGTCCTCACAGATAACTGTTCCTTGAGCGTAATAATGAGATAATTTTTTGCCACTCACCAATCAAATGTGACTAAACAGGTGCAATAGAGGAGAATGTCGGCTGGAAGGAAGCAGGAGACCTGCCATCATCATGATGAATGAAGATGAAGTCTTATGATTCTAATTAATTTGTTAGAATCATTAATGAAGCAAACTGAGAGTGGTGTAAAGAGTTAAGTGTATCCTATGTTTTAGAACAGACACTAGAAGCATTATAACCTAGGAGATTAATGATCCGGCTTTTGACTGGGTTAAACTAAGTTTTTTATAAACAGGGGATGCCTAGTTTCCTAACTGACCTTTTGAGCCATGAATGAGAATTTCTGTCTGGCTGGGAGCCTCATAACCTTTTCCACGGAAGAAGAGACCCAAGGAGGTGGAGAGCTCCAGGAATAGCAGGACATGATAACAGCTCTATCACTGCATTACATGTAAGTGAGTCACATAACAATATTGGCCTGAGCAGTTTTGCTACTTTACTTTATGCCATAACTGGAGATTTGGACTACCAAACAGCTCCTTCTCTGGTACAACTTCACTGGGATATTTGGCTCGAGTGACAGGTTGACCGTATACACTTAAGGGAGAGCTACTTGTAGATAAGCCACTATCAGAGAACTGAGTGCACCTACATGACAGAGGTGAACTCTATTACTTCTGTGAAAGGAATAATCTGAATAACCTTTAAGTAGCAGTACAATGGTCAGGGCATTGGTACAGACTAAATTGAATGCCTGCTTAATTCAACAGTGGTCAAAACCATGGCTTTGAAAAATGTATATGTGTATTTTTGAAAAGTTAGGTATCAACAGGGCTATTTTATCTCTTCCTATCTGAAGGCACAACTAAATGAAGAATAACGATTCATCTCTATTAAATATCAGACTTTTTTTGAAGAATAAATCTATTTAATGCTACATAGTTCACATCTCCACATACCTATAAAATATTTGTTATTGCTTTTGTGCGTGTGTATCTGCAAGTGTATTTACATTTTCTAAGTATACTAATGCATCTTTTATGCAATGGGAAAAACCATTTTCTAAGGAATAGGATGCTATTTAGTGAATGTATTACTTTCTTGTAGAATTTACATCTGGAGCTCAGCAGCTGGAAACTGCAGGTCAGTTTAATGGCTTTCTTCTGATGATGTGTAATACTGTAATTCTTTTTTGTAGCATCTTGGTATTATTCTAAATTTAGTCAAAATTGTTTCCACTGTTTATGAGAGCCTAAATTTAAGTTAGTTATTGAATTTCATTACCATATTTTGCAAATTGCTGGTTTTGATTATTTGAATTATAAATTTTTCAGGATATATAACAACTTACTATTATGGAAAGGACCATTTCTGACATCTAATACCAGTTTATCAGTGAAACCAGTGAGCTGATGGCCCTGGTCAGCACAGTAGGATGATAAAACCCAGCTTTGAAGTATGCAATCCTCTTATTAGTTATATAAGACAGGCTAGCAGGAAATTTCCCAAATGAGGTTTAAACTGTGTTATTCTCCAGTCATTCAAACCCATCCTAGAATCTCAGTAATGACATTTCAAGCCTACTTTTGGGTGTCAAAGAATTATTGTAAAGGTTGGCACCTTTTATTAACAAGAAAAAATGTAATTTTTCTACTACCTTTCATTTTTCCGTCAACTATATATTTTGTATTTGCTGCCAATTCTATTGATAACCATTTTTTAATAATTCATATTGGAGTCTTAGAGAGTTAGTTTCTTTTCTTCTGAACATTACTTTCAATAGGAAAAGTGGCTGAGAAAGCATTAGGAATACACCCATCAGCAGGTTTGTTCATTCCTTGATTTTTGAACTTACTTCAAATTCAGTACCTCTGTGGTAGTGTACAGAGTGTACTATTAGGTTACAGAGAATTGTTGGATTTAGAGGTTAGAAAGCTCCATTCTCCCATTTAATGTTCTAAATCTACGACATATTTTAATTCACAAAAGGGTCATGCTGATTTAGTTGATAATATTTTCTATTAATTCCATATACTGTACCAATTAAAATCTGGGCAAGCAAATTAAAATGCTTATTCTGGATGAATGGGAGATAGGGGAGGTTATAAGCCCCAAATGCTTCTTTGAATTATGGATCTATTTGAACAGAAAGAGCTTCTAAACATTATATTCTGGATGTCTGTGTGTATTATGTCTTAATCAATTCTTATCAAATGTACCCAAGTTACAATAAACAAGGTTCTTATTTCCTTAGCTGCCAGCTTTGACAAGCTGATGCAGACTGTCAGAGTCAGACTGGAATCTTTCCATCACACATTACGTGACCAGTAAGAAAGATTCTGCTTGCCAGAATCTGTCCTCAGCTGCACTCATGCAATCCTGTTACCTCTGTATCATGTCCTCAATGACACCACAGCAGATCCCTCCTGTGCAAGGAATCTCATCAGCTCTGGGAGGGAAAGGGGAAAGACTATTAGAGGTGGCAAAGAGATTTGAAGAGGAGACCTGCACATTTTTCCCTTGCAAATCTTGTTTATTGGTTTGGTATTGTAAAACATTTTTATTGCAAAAGATAAAAACATAGACCCTTCCTACAGCACATCATAACTGATTAACATTTAGTGAACAATTTTGAAGAAGATGAACCAGAGGGCTCAAAATACAAGCTCGTCCCTTGGTTTCTGTCTTCTATAGGTTTTTTGTATTTCCATTTTCTTAGTAAATGAAAAATTGCTTTTGGAAAAAAATTACTATTTTAAGGTCAGATTTGCAATAGCCAGTGTTTCTGGAACTTTTTGTGAAGTTGTCTCCATAGGATGTAACTCGTATCCTAATAAGTGTTTTTAACAGCAGATTAAGTAGTAAAAAACGTAGTCATGAATATTCCTTGTGATATTATTGAAACTTTAACATTGTGTGAATATTTTTCACAACTATCACTACTCCAAAGATACAGGAACATGAACTGTGATTAGCATGCATCATGAGGTAAAACATCCGAACAATTTCATTTGAAAAAAATTGAAATCATTTTAGTTACAAGCAGAAATAGCTGAGATTCTGATTATAAAGTATGTGATTGACCAAGTCAAGAGAAGTGCTTTGAATTTCACAAAATGGCTATGCTTAATAGAATAAATTACAAGCATTTTAATTCTAAACAAATGTTATTATTGTTCAGAATTTAAGAACTAGAAATTTACTTTTCTCAAAGTGATGTCATATTAAAACCTGGGTATTTCATATTTTAACAAAGGGGCGGGTTATATGTAGCTTCTAAACCCTTCTGGTAAGATTGCATTATGCAGTTTAGCACTCCTAAATCAGATTGCCATCTTTGACATATTTCAGATTATGATCTGACTGAAATATTGTAGTTCCATCACACTTATAAAAGCAGGGGGTTAAGTCATTATTTGACAGGAGGTGTGGAAAGGCATAAAAGAGAAAGAAAAAAGAAAAAATGTTAGATGATCTTTAGCAAAACAATGGTATTGGAAATACCTTGCACAGAAAGTTATCAATGTGTAAGGAAAAAATATGAATAGCTTTAAGAAAATTTTATAGTTGCATTTATATTGAGACATGCCTTTGGATGTATTGCACTGTGAAAAACCTAAACATTTATGTTTTAACTTAAGAGACAGGCGTAGACTTTGAAAAGTAAATTCTGTGAACCTATCTGTCAACAAAGGGGATGTGGATTTTATAAAATTTATTTGTTTGGTAGAACTGCAGCTGTAGGAGAAAAATAAATTCTCCTTTAGATAAATTAAATATTTTTTTAAATCATGGAAAGTAAAGGGATATTGCTTTAAAGAAAATCTAATTAGTGAATCTCAGGTCATGAAACACCAGCAAATCCAGCAGATATACAAAGTCGTCTTCTACTGTTCATAGATAGGGTATCAAAAAATAATAGCTGTCAACTGCACTCGACAGGTGACACTTCTAAGTTAAGTAATTAGTTTTTTGTATATAAAAAATTACCTGATTTTTATCACTGTATCTATGCTAATAAGTACTACATGGCTGAACCAAGTCCTTGTGAGATCTCTGCATTCATAGTACATTGACAGTTTTGTTATTTGATAATAATTTTAATGGTTTTGCTTTACTGTATCTAATGCTTGTTGGCCACTGTTTGACAACTTCCAAGAAATACTCCATCGTCTCAAAGCTCTATGTTTGCAAATATTTTTGAACTTTGCATTGATTACAGTTATACAGAAGAAAGCCTTTGAGCAGTTTGGCAAAACTTTAAGAAAATACTTGGCTTTGAAAATTGGGTTTGTATTATTAAATACAAAAAATCCAGTGGAATTGTTACAAAATAAATTAATGAGACTCTTATGACTCTGGAGCTTGAAGTTTGTTAAGCAATTCTTCTGACATATAGGCCATTTAATACTATCAGACTTTGTAAATCAAGATTCAAAATTTTCAATCTAAAAAATTCATTCAGCTGTAAAAATGGTAATTACTACAAGCACACTAAGTAGGTGAAGTGATAATGCTAGGTTGTAAGAAAAGGAGGACCATTTTACTAGGAACGAAAAGGGACTTGTAAAGTTCCTCAATGATTTATTCTAAGATTGACTCAGTCTAATAGCTTCATTGTTGCAGAAGTTGGCACCTGCTGATAAAATTTGCAGGTGCTACATTGTTGGTAGGAATTGTCTTCAGGGAACTCAGCATGTACTATTGAGAAGAAATTAAGAGATATTGTGCATTTGAGTAGTAATCAAAAATTTTGCTGTTAGGAGTGGGGATGATGGGTTGAAAATTGTTGACGATATTATCTTTCTACAAGGCACTGGTGAAATCTCACAGCCAACATGCAGTTCTGATCACCAGGGTATAAGGTAGGTGAATTCAAAGTGTTGTATGTGCAGAGAAGATCTTACAGGACAGTTAGGAGGAGGAAGAGCTTATTTTCACACAGCCAAAACAAGAGGCAAACTGAAAGAGGTTGGTACTGTTATCGACAAACTTAGCAGATGGGTAAAAAATGGGGAAGGAAAATGCTGAAACAAGAAATAGGCATTAATTGGTCATGAATAGTCTTGGAAATTCAAAGATTTGTGATTGCTGGAATGCCTTCTAGTGGATTGACAGACTGGATTTGAACTCTTTGTGAATGGAAGGATGTTTAAGTAGCTGCCTGAAAACAGAAGAGCTAGGTGAACCAGAAGTCCTTTCAGTCAAACATCTTTGCACTGTTGTTGGCCCTATACAACCTGAACAGTTGTGCTACTGAATGTAAATATCAAACAAGGTTAAGACATGCTGTCTACACTTTTGTATAGTGATTCCTATTCAATCTCTACTAACTCTTCAGAGCTTAGCTGTTGCTTCTAGTTTCTTTATATAATTTCAGTGGTTGCACTTCAATAATTTGTGATAATCTTGGATTATAAATGCCTGCGTAAGAGTGGAGAAATAAATACGAATGTTTTGCTATGTATAGGTTTTAGAGTTTTTTTCTTGTATCTGTCTAATTCCACTGTTTAATGTCTGTCTAAAGGGAGACTGAGTTAAACGGCTCAGTAGTATGTTCATGTAAGAGCATTCATGCCTAAAATTTATATATAAAAAAGTACACTTAAAGTTGCATTGTATTTCAGTTCTAGAAAAGTAGTATATGTCTGCTCCTTTGTTGAAGAGTTAGTCTGTATCATCAAGATTGAGAATAACTGTAGTTATGTCCTTCAAGTTGATTTGGCAGAAATTCATTTAAAGCAAATTACCTTCTTGCATCTTGACTTTTGGCAGCATTCCTTGGAGGCAGCATTCCTTTGGAGGCAGCATTCCTTGCTTGTGCTACCTTGCATTTTCAAATAGTTTAATCCACATGAAGAAACATAGCCTGACCTAAGTCAGCAGTTAATACTTTGGAAAACAAAACACACACCCCGACACATAACACACCCTTGAATAAAATCCAAAGAAACCACCTCTTTATCTGTCTTTGTATTTGCACGTAGTCTCATCTACATATCCCTTTAGAGTACTCAAGATACTAAAGGCATCTGTCCACTTTAAAACTCAGGGCTTTGAACAGTAACAGCTGGGTTTGCAGCACATCTTCCTTGCCTTTCTTTATTATCTGTGATTCAGAAGTATAAACAGATTTTTCTTTGGCTGAGTTAAGACTTCTGGAAATCATAAAGATTCATGGTATTACTGTTGGTGACAGTTCTTCCTCCTGGCAGAAACTGTGTGAAAGAGAGAAAGAATTTCACAATAATGATAGTTAGCAGTATTCAACATTTTCCTGGAAAGAAGTTTTAAATTATTTCTTATTCTTTTTTTTTCTTCTTTTTTTGGTATAGACTATTAATGAAGGTAAAAATCCATTACTGTCATGGATTTATTTGTATATACTGCCATAAAACATAGCCTTCTACCATTCAAAGCAAGGTGCTGATCATTTCAAGTAATGAGATTCCTGTCAGATCTGTAATACAGATGCTAAAGAAGGAAGGCAAATTACAAAAGACCATAAGGATATGTTAATTCTTTTTTTTTTCTCCCTGTTTAGGAGCTTAGCAGGATAACTTTGATTAAACACTTGGAAAAAGAAAAATAGATGTGTCTGGATGCAAAATAGCCATATGTTTGCCATGCATCACTTTAAAGGCCTTTTAAGATGGGAATTCTTTTTTCCTCACATGCATATGCACACAATGGGCTGAAAGATAGGTGCTCAGAGCCCTTACCATAGCTGACTTACACTGAGAACAGCAACAAAAACTATCAACAAACCTCAAAAGGACATGTGCACTTTGAAGACTAATTGAAATACACTACTTGCAATTACCAGAGAATGCTGTGTAGCAATGAAAAGGTATTTTCTAATATAGGTAGAGAATTCAGGAATAAAGTCACCTTCCATTTTTGTTCTCCTGTTTCAGAATTAACTGGTCAACTTCATAATTATACATAGGGATGCTTTCAATTTGATTTGCCAAGAGTCTCATCCTGCTTGTCAGTTGTCAGATGCAGGCTCAGTCACTGACAGACCTCTGCAGCATGCTTTGATTTCTCCTACAGTCCATGGTGTAATTGTATTAAGATACAGTAGGCTGCAGAGGGAGAAGCTGGGGGATCCAAAGCTTACCTGGCTCTACTGGCACTTCCAGCTTGTGTCTTTATCCCTTCACTATCTGTCACAAATATCACTCCTCTGACTTGCTTTTCCTGGCTGCTAATTTGGTGGAGAAAGGAGTTCTGCCATCTGGATTCCATGCATCTTCCAGTGACCTCCTAGGGTGAGCTTGCCAGAAGTGAATGGAAGAAGTGCTAAATCCAGTAACTTTTATAAAAGTATATTTTAGGCTGAGGCTTTATTAGAAGGAAAATAAAATATTTAAGTTATGCAAGCAGAATAAAGCCTTTCTACTGTCCTTGCAAGTTGCTTCTCAGGGATCCCAACAGACAGACTTCTGATGTGAAATGAGTACTGGTAGCCTGCTGACAGGGCACCTGAGCCTGTCCTGCCTCCTTGTAAGAGAAGTTGTTGCATTGCAGCCATGGCTGCAGTGTTTCACATTATCTAATGTTGTTCCATATCAGCAATTGTAAATGCTAAATAAAATACCTTTTCTTTTCTTCCATAGATTTCTCCAATCTATTTCTCTTTTCTGTTACTAGTGGTGTGTGATTAACTTTCGGCAAACTCAGAATACATTTAAAACTGAAATACTCATTATTTTAAAAGCTTCAGTCCTGATAGGTAGCTACTCCATTTATGCCCTCCACATTCATACTAAACTCCAGTTTTCCAAACTCTCTCCTTCTTTGTTGCTTTCTCCAAATGGTATTCTAGAACATAAATGACTTTTCTGTAATAGCCTCTTTACTTTGATGCTGACACAATGCCTCTTACTAGAAATGGTAAAGTACGCTCTTGAATCAGAGTTAATACAAAAAAGTATCAAGAAGGAAGGAAAAAGAACAAGGTGCTTAGCATAGAAAGAAATATCTCTTAGAGGCAGGTGTAGAAACTGGAATTAAAACCAGACAAAATATCCATGGAGGAGCATTACAACCAGTCAAGTTAAAAAATTAAATAATTAGAAAAACCAGAAAAACTGAAAAATCCCCACATTTTTCTTACTTTGTTGACATATCTAATAATTCTAATTTTATATTGAGGATTATTTTTTAAATGCTTATTATTGTTTCTTATAATTTTAATATGTGGAGAATTTTGGTAAGCAGTTTTGAGAAAAGATCTTTGAGAAAATGTCTCTGCACTGATTGTTATGTCTCCTTCAGGTACATTTATTATAGTAGTATGACAAGAGCATGGGACTGCTTTCTATTTACTCTCATCTCTCCTTAAAGGGCCTGGCCACCTCCACTTGAAGCTTGTGCTGTTTTACTGCATGGGACGTTTCTGCAACTTAATAAAACTCTGTCCCTTCCTCTTTGTGTGTTCCCTTCCCATGCAGAGAATAACACCAGCCAGACCAATTTCACCATAAAGAAGATACTGTACTCTTACAAGTGAAAAAAATCTGCACCTGGAGCTCAAGATCTGTGTGATATTTCCTCTTAATTGAAATTACTGTTTTTGACACAGTTAGTTCTTGGCATTGCAAATGGTGCTGAATCCCATGGTATTGAAAAATGTAAGTAAATAAGAACACTCTTGGGGCCTTATTAAACTAAAATAATTTAATAATGCTGTGTAGGAGGGAAAGAGAAGAAAAGAAATGAGGGTATTAAACAGTGTGTTGATGTGGCACTAGAAAGATTTTAAATGGCAGGTGTCAGAATATGCAATGCCTGTATACTGTGTTATCTGAGTGTAGTAGACAAGAACAAGAAACTGTAGATATGTACTGTGGTTTTTGAAAGTAACGGTCTTCTTAATCCTTTTTATATCATGTAGGGGACATGATTTCTGGCTGCAGCTATAGAGTTTCTGTTTTAGAAGAGATTGCTTGTGCTTGTGACAACCCCCTGTTGCTGTCATTATTATCCAAGAAATTCTACTGTCTGTCAATACTCTTTAACAACCTGTCACAGACTAACATTAAGCACTGAAGTCGTGCTTGTTGGTTTAGATTGTTCTGTTTTTTTCATGTTGTATAAGTGCATATGCATTATCCTTTAATGAGTCAGGTTATTTAAATTACAGATCAGATTGGGGATGTAGCGAGTGTGATGGTTCTATATTCCTCTACCATCTGTCACTGAGGAGCTCCTTAAAGCTGCAGCCTCATTTAGAAGAACAGCTTGGTCCCATAAACTCTGTGTTGCTTTTTCTAAGCAGAGACTGGGGACAGGCTTCTCGTATACTGAGAACAAATTTTTGAATACAAGTTTAATGGTGACAGTGGAGATACTAAGGCTACAGAGAATATTCAAAAAATATTGTGTTGGTTTGTCAAATGTGACCTGTATCTCAGTGGCTCAGAGCAGGGAAGCTTCCTGCAGATGCTCACGTCACAAGGTAGTGATTTAATGCAGATCCCTGTTGCTGAAGCAAGGCAGATGACTTGTCTTAAGTTGCATTTCCACAGGGAAGGGAAGCATCTGACCTTACTGTTTTTCTTCCTTTTCGCACCTTTTAGTTGTAACAGAAAACCCTAGCTGAAGCAGAGGAGTCACTCAATCATTTCGAAGTGAAAAGGGACCAGACTCTGCTCTGAGATACTTCAGACCTAGAGTCTCTACAGAATTGGAGTGACAGCCTGGAAAGAGCTAGGAATTGTTTTCTCTGCAGTTTTCCCTGTGTTGCTTTTGTTCTGTGTATATGGTTCTTTATCAAAGCTGGCTGGTTTTGATTCAGGCTGTACTTCGTCTCAGGAGATGGTCTATTTACAGGCATTGAGTTAAGTCAGTCTTGCTAAAGTGGGTTGTAGTGGACTGCAGGCATCAGTTAGGAGAAAGAGCAGGGACAGGCTGGAGGTTTGCAACAAAAGAGGAATATCCTTGGGCAGCCCCTGATGGAACAAGAATCAACAAGCCTGGGTGCTGACAGCAAACAAGTGCTTGACAGAAAGGAACAGGAGTTGGTCTGCAATTAGAGCAAGACTTTTTTTTTTTCTTTCTCCTGAAAATGTCTGTGATATTTTTTCTCTTCTGCATGCTCATGTTATCTGGTTAAGTAGTGCTGGTTTTGCTCAGTAAGAGGCCCAATGGCATAGCTGATAAGAAACAGGGCTCAGGAGATACAATATAAAAAAAAATAAAATAGTGATATCTTTGCAATTTTACTTAATTTATCCAGTTCAAACCTGGGCTGAAATATCTGAGAGTGCAAAGAGGAAAGCTCCATTCTATTCCCCCTTTTTAAAATAAAATGTAGTAATAATAAATCATAGTGTAGTAAATAATAGTAAATAGTAAATAATAAATAATAATTAATAGTCAATAATAAATAAAAAATAAAAAATTTCCATAATTGATCTACAAAAGCAATTGGATTGGTTTCAGTTTAAGTAAAGACTTACTGTTGTTTTAGTGGCACTGGCTGATGGGTAAATACATCTTTTGTCTGTTTATTACATAGTTTCAATGGATGTTGGTATGATCTTTAAAGGGCATAAGATATCAATGAAGACTACCCATCTGATACCTATAGGCTACTGTATATAAGAAAAAGTATCATGCAGAAGTTAAACATGTGATGTCTGCCAATGAAGACTTTTTCTACTGCATTGGAGTACTGTGGTGAAAAGCTTCATTGATATATGAAACCAAAATCATGAGCAAAGTCATGATCATCCTCTCAACATGCAAATTTATGATATGGACAAAAGGGATGCTGTTTTCTATCCTTCCGCCTCACTCATGTCTCAATAACTTTAGAATAATTTTTGCCTTTACATTTCTAATTGGCTTCATGCTGCTTGTTGGAAGTTTTTGGAACACAGTCCTTGTCATATGAATATTACTAACATTTTCCTGTGATACTGTTCCTGAATTGTTTGAAGAAAACACTTTCATCTGTTCTTGAGTCTTTGGTTTCTTTCACTCTTTGGAGAGTTTTCTTCTGTCCAGAATGAATTTGCTAAGAAATACCGACTTCCCATATAAAAGACATTTTATGCTGGACTAGTAGGACTTCAATGCTAGAATTCAATACATGTAACTTACTACACTAACCGCAGTTGAGATTTCAGCACTGATACTGAAAAATAATAGCATTTTAAATGACCTTTTTTACACTTTCTCTGATCAATTTCAAAGTACAGTCACTAGCACATGGATCTTTTCTGTTAATGCACTTAGACTACTTGAAATTACTAGATGAAAAATATATGCTAGATTATAGACTTGCACAGTGAACATGACTTAAAACATGTAAATCAGAAATTTTTTGAAGTGTCAGACTGTGTATAAACACTGACAAAATTAAATCACCAAAAAATATTATTAGAATACTCTAAAGACAAGGCTTTCCTATTTCAAAGTATGACTTACAAGTGAGATAAAAAAAATCCCATTATAGTTAACATAACAGTGTTGTTGCCTAAACTTCTGTTCGTTCTCAGTTCTCTGAGTGCAAAATGTGTTGTATACAATTGATATAGTTATTTTTAAAATCTTTGTTCTCTTTAGTGTTCCAACATGACACATAAACCCTACTGTGTTTTGGGCAGGACTTTGAAAAGCCTGACTTAATGGAGAGGAAAGGGTGCCATTGGTGCGTGCAGTGAAAGAGGGAAAATATTAATTCCTAGGAAAGATGATTACAGAATTGTAAAGGATATGGCAAAAGATAAAACAGCATATGAAGGACACTCTAGGAATAAAATAAAACATTAGAGAGTAAAGGCAAAATATGTGTATGATTCACAGAAAATTGAGAAAGAAGACAGAGATGTTATTGATTTGGTTTGGGGTGAATACTGCCTGTAAGTTCCACTGGGAACTGTAAAAATTTCAGATTTTGAATGTCTCATAAAAGTGTCATTGTTCCCAGTTCTACCTGCTGTGGCAGACATCTGCACTTTGGGAATCTGCCTTCCTAATACAAAAAAGCAGCCAAGAGCACTATAAAAAGTCAGTTCACCTACCCTGCTGCAGTCCAAATGCATTTAGGTCAATGTTACACAGGGGTTGTTTTTACAGTTTAAAGAACTTTAATGGAACAGTATGGATGCTCACACAAATGACTACGGAGGTGTAGGCCCAGACCAGCCAGCTCTGCTCTATATCCCTTGCCAAAGTAAAACCATGACAGTTGCTCCACAGAGCAACATGATGACTCTTTACAGCCTAAAGCAGTGCCTTCCTCCTTGTCTGTAGCGCTAACCTGTTGTCTCTGTGCAGAGGCAGCAAAACTTCTGCAGCGAGAAACAATCTGTCTGCACTTCAATAGTGAAGGTACTGTGCCATGTATATCACCAAAATATTTTCCAAACTTTTTTTTTTTAGCTCTTCCAGCGTCTCTAGAGGAAGGTGCACTATGCCTCGTTAAAGGACAAGGAGATGGAGGTACCTGGAGAATTAATTCAGTCCTACTGAGAGAAATGATTTTGCAGCTGTGGCAGTTTGTTTTCTGTTCAGCCATATCTCCCTTCAGCAACTATCTCATGTAGTGTATTGAATGCTGTTTAATTCTTTTAACTTTGCTGAGCTGGAACAGCTGTAGAAAAAAGCTGTGGCCTCTGTTCCTACTGAGTGCCATCATCAGAACTCATCAGTGCAGTCACTTCCAACACAAGGGAGGCATGGGAGCTGCACTGCTGTCCTCAAGGGACAATTTGGGTAGGAGATTATCTTGTGCAGGCACACAACACTCAACAAGGGCAAAGCCCAGCTTGACTTTCAGATTCTATCTGGAGCTCGTAGGATTAATTTTTTAGGAGTAAAGACAAAGACCTCCTGTTATTTTATCTATAAATTGAACGTATCTGTTGAACAAAACATTCAGGGATGTATGCAGAAATCCAGTCAGAAACTATTACAGTTTCCAGTTTTCAGAGCAGGTTCATAACCAGGTAAATGTTTTCACGATAATCAGGCACATGCTCATTTCTCCCCCGAATATTAAGACAGTGAGTGACAGATAAAAGATAAAATGTTGCAGGAGAGATGACATGGAAACTATTTGTCTGAATTCACACTGTGAGTGAGTCAAAATCCATAGCAATTTACTGCCTTCTGACAGCCAAATCCCAGAGTGATGCTGGCTTTGATCTTAACAACTGGATGCTTGTGAAGTGCACTTCAGTAGCTCTGCCCACCCCGTGGATACTCCTCTTGCTGTATAAAGGTGTCTTCAGTAGAGCTAATAATCCTGAACTCTCGTTGAAGTTATTAGGGAGAAGTAAGTACATTCAGGGCACGGTTCATCTCATCCTAAAGCAGATGTCTAAGATAAATCGTGACTTAAAACTTCCTGTGTATGCATTGACTTCAAAGGGGGCTCTGGGTGATCAGTTCAGTAGTAAATGTCGGGAGTCATAAGAATCAAAATTTGGTCTGTTTCATTTAGAAAAATCAGACTGGCACATTTGACTGCTCCATAAGTTTTTTATCTTGAATTTGGAAAATGAACTCAATCTTCCCCCCGGCCCCCATTTCCTATAATATTGAGTAATATTAAAGAAGCTGGAATTAAAACCTTGTGTTTTGATTTTGATGAAGGAATAGTTTTTCTCAAACTTTGTGGAAAATCTTTTATTTTAGGTAGGCTTAGATGAAAACAGTCACAAAAATATGTCGTTTTCTCTAAGTCTCTGTGAAAGATAATAAAAAATATTTCTTCAAATGTATTCACAACAAAAGGAGGGCCAAGAAGACTCTCCATCTTTTGCAGAATGCAGGGGGAAGAATAGTGACAAAGGATGAGGATAAGACTAAGGTACTTAATATCTTCTTTGCCTCAGTCTTTTATAATAAGGTGAGATGTTCTTTGGGTACTCAGCCTCCTGAGCCAGAAGCGAGGCTGAGAGCTGGGGAACAGAACAAACCTCCAATGACCCAAGAGGAAATGGTTGGACCTGTTTGGCCAATTGGACATTCACAAGTCTATGGGGCCAGGTGAGATCCACCCAGGGTTATTAGTGGAGCTTGGCAGAGGTCCTCGCCAAACTCCTTGCTATCATCTACCAGCAGTCCTGGCTGACTGGGAAAGTGTCCATTTACAGGAAGGGTCGGAGGAAGAATCAGGGAAATCACAGGCCTGTCAGTCTCACCTCGGTACTGGGGAAGGTCATGGAGCAGATCATCTTGAGTGCTATCATACAGCACACGTGGGACAACCGGGTGATCAGGCCAAGTCAAGACCGGATTATGAAAGCCCTTATCACTGTTTACAACTACCTGAAAGGAGGTCATAGTGAGGTAGGTGTTGGTCTCGTCTCCCAAGTCAGAAAAGTACAAGAGGAAACGGCCTCATGTTGCACCAGGGGAGGTTCAGATTAGACATAGGGAAAAATTTCATCACCAAAAGGATTATCAGGCACTGGCACGGCTGCCCAGGGAGGTGGCTGAGTCATCATCACTGGAGGTATTTAAAAGACGGGTAGATGAGGTGCTCAGGAATGTAGTTTAGTAAGTGAACAGATGTGGTTGGACTTGATGTTCTCAGAGGTCTTTTCCAAACAAAATTCTATGATTCTATAAAATAGGAATTCTGAGGTTTGAATAGCTCTGTAGGTCTACTCAGTTCTCTGAGTAAGGAATTTGTCCTTAAGTAAAGAAATCATAAAAATAGGCTGGCGAGGAAATGTCCTCTTTTGGAAATTTAACAGAAAGAAGGTTTTTATTATTTATTTAATATCTTTGATTGTAAATTCCAGACTGATGACAAATTGATGTGATCAGATGAACTGTACTACATACGTAGGGAATCTAACATCCAGCTTGCACACATTTTTGTGAATAGATATCTTCAACAGAAATGTGGTGACTCTTTTTTGTTCATTTAGTGAAAAACAAAAGGAAAACAGAGGGAATAAGTGTGCAGATAAGAAAGTGAAGAGAAAAGGGGGCAATAAACAAGGCTGGAGGGACATTATCACACCTGAAGGTGCTGATTTCATCATCCTATTCAGATAAGGTTTGAGTTAGAGATTTTATAGGTAAGCTAAATCGGTTTGTCCTTGACAAGCTTTTTAAAGACATGTACAACTTATGGCGATGTTCCCATCGTATGTCATCATTGTGGGGTTAAAACCCTAACTTAGCCTGACACTTAGGCACAGACCATTTTGCTTCCCAGCAGCAGTCCTCTGCCAGCCTGGCAGGACAGCCTTGCCCATTGCTCTGTGCACAGGAGCCCTTAGGCTCCTTTCCATCACGTGTCCTGCTTTGCAGTTATTTTGTTCCTCTTTCTTTATTTTCCCTGTCATTGTATATTCGTCATCCTACTCTTTCTTCCCATCTTTAGGTAAAATTTAGTTCTCAATGCTGGTAATTATTTATTTATTTTACTACACTGCAGGGTTATAAAAATCTACTTAAAAATAAGCAAATAAAATTTAGAAAGAATTTTCAATTGAGTGTTAACAGTTCCTTGAAAATTAATGGTAAGGTGACTGTTCATACCTATACAGGGGATGATAAGAATTAGCACTTATTTTGGGGACACCTCTGTTCCCTTATCTCCTCATAACCCCTCTGTGACAACTCTGTTTGCTGAGTTCTCTCAGCCATCTGCTCCTTCATTATGCATTTGAGGAGCAATGTCTATTGCGTGCCTTTGTAACTGTACTACTATTTCACATCACTTCTCTGTCTGTGGTGATGAAGCTGGCTCTGAGGATGCTCTTATATTTGCCAAGCCCTCTCACACTTTTCCATCCCAACTTCTTTCCCCCATATTTGCCTTTTCCTTAGTTATTATTATGGGTATTTATGGGGCTGCACAGAATACACTATCAGTGAAATGAAGACGCTGAAAAAAAAGGATCCTCATTTACATTAGCAAAATGTAGAGAGGACAAGAAACAATAGGGCAGGAGAAACAGCAGGGGATAGGAAACCAAAACTGGCCTGACTATCAAAGAAGTGTAATCTTCTAAGTACAGTCTGTATTACCTAAGCTGACTCTGTGCTTGGACATGGAACATAGATTCAATGTAAATATTAAGCTCTGCAGTGAGGTTGTATGTGGATGCAATCCCTGGCTTGGCTTTGCCAGCCAGCAGTCTGCCTTCCTATGAGGGTGAATGCAGGCTCCCCTCATGAAAATGTCCTGCTGGCTGTGGATGGGGAAAGGTTATGCTTGTGCTTCCCTCCTATGCACCAGCTGCTCCTGGAGATGGAGCGCTTGTTTATACCTTAGCTATTCACAAACCCTTTCTGAGCTTCTCCTCAGATAAAGCCATCCTCAAGAAAAGATGTCAGCTTAGTCAAGCTGAGGTTTTCAAAGCAGTACAAGTGATTTGGGCACCCAGTTTATTTGAAATTAAAAGTACATGTCCAAATATAGATGGCTTTGAAAAGTACCAGCTGGAGTCTGCTTAGTGGTAGAAAAAGGAACAGACTGATAAAGCAACCTTGGCCACAACACTGAAAAATGACTCAGTGCTATAATTCAGCTTACAGCCGTTATTACATTTAACAGTATTTATTCGTTACTTGTCCTAAAATCTTTTTTTATCTTCCTTCCACTTTCTTATCCGGGACAGATTTGTTTTAGATCTAGTAAAGAGAACATTTCTTTCAAGGACATTCTGGAGGAGTTGTTTGTACAAGGCTGATCAAAAATTGCAAAACTGAGTGAAAAAAAAAAAAAGTTGTGTATTGAAATACGGAGAACAATAATGGTAAAGTTTTCAGCACAGCAAACCAAGCAGAAAATAAGACATGCAACTCTACTCAAAGTAACCTTCCTTTAATGCACTGGGTGCTTTTCAAGTCTAGAGACTAACTTATTCTGAACCTGGACTAGTCTCAAATGCACAAGTCTTGCTCTCAGAAGTGAGGCAGCTGGATATCCATGCAGGTGCATTTTTTCTCTTTTTCACTTTTCAAACATCTGCAATGCAGACATGCTTTATGAATCATGGAATAATATGTTCTACCTCCTTGCTTCTAGCTTACATTAGAAATAATCTTCACAAATATTCTGTGAATTGTGCTCATACAATTTGTTAACAAATTTCTGTTGCTTTACTCTGGTGAACAACTTTCTGTTGGAAAACCAGACCCTAAAAGATGAGTTTTACAAATCTAAAGCAATGCCAAACTGCATGTTAGATAAATATTGCATTATACTCTGCATGCCAATGAAAGCCGTTGAGAATGCAAATGTACCAAGATAATCTAAGTCTTCTCATCCTCTAGCCCACTTTTTTTTTTAGGCTGTCTTATGATTTTAAAAGCATCTGAGTAACTACTTCACAAAAACATTAAACAACATATCAGCCTTCAACTTAAATTTTTCTTGTAGACTGCATATTTTTGTTAGACTCAATTGTGTAGGAGGCTGTAAATTTCATATAGATGCATTTGATTTAATTAGTTGCCTTGATGTATATTCTCGTGTCTGCTCTGAATGTCAGGCCAGCATGTCAGCTGGTCTAAACCAATGGTGTACTATTCCTTTCAAAGGAAGTACTTGAATTTGCGTCCTCTGAGGAAAATGAGTTCTACCTGCATTATCAATTCCAAACCCCAAATTCAAATGATTGATAAAAACTCAAGTATGAAAAGAAATCATGGTTTATCCTCCATGGTCTGAGTGTCTTCACTTGATCATGCAGCTGGTGACTTCATGGTTCCTAATCTACCCCAGGCTAAAAAGGAAAGCCATTTTATGGCAGCTATAAACATAACTGCCAGTTCTTTAAGATCTGCTTTCCTAATTTCTTTTTTTTTTGTGATTTCCTGAGACCTCCTGAGAACTGTTTTTGCTGTACCAATGGTCCTAATTTGTATTTTCCGTGGTACTCTTAAAAATTGACTGAATAATTCATGTATAGATTTAAAGTCCAGAATGAGACTTTTTAAAAGTAATTGTGTCCTCTCTTGGTGATATCAGAAGAAAAATTGCAAGAATCTCCATAAGTACCTAGTGAAATATGTTATTTTTAAAATTCAACTGTCTTTGAACCTACCTTATGATTGATGTTTTTGTATGCATTGCCATGGTATCCTCCAGAACTTCACTCTGAGTGTGCTTAACCATAATGTAGAAATAATTAACACAGCATTGGCCTTATCATGTATTAGATCATTGCACATGCCCAGATTGACTCTACAGCATGAGTAGAGTACATCAAACAAATCAGGGATATGTTGGATTTGCTCCACCTGTTCTGCACAGCAAACTGAAAAACATCGTCTGTTGCACGGATTCAGGCTAGCATGCAGGCAAGTTACCATGGCTTTGCTCTGCCTGGGTGTGCTGAGATGCAGATTTGGATTCTGGTTTTGCAATGAGGAGAACTTGTTGAGAGCTGTGTTGAGCTTGTCTCCAAGATCCTTCATCTAAAGACTGAAAAAGACACTTCTGAGTTCTTAAATTTATTTCCCCTTGGTTGCAATACTAGCCTAGTTCTGTTAAGCACAGAGGAAAAGCTTGGTTGAGGCTATCTTTGATTGGGGCAGGCACTAGTAAATGTTAGAATGTGTGTATTTTTATGAATTTTCTGTTTCAAACAGGTAGGATCATTTAGAGAATATGATGTGATATACTTCCATGTCTGTACTGCTTTCCTTCATTAGCCAAACTATTAGCATTCTCTCTTGAAAAAATATTATAGTCTAGAAATGGCATGAAGCAAACTCATACAGACCTTTGAAAATAGTCTCTGAAATAACTAAATTCCTTTTCACTGGCTTTGCAGTTATTCATGTCCCACCTATAAAGTTAATACTCTTAAACATTACTTCTGCCATAAGGCTTTCCATCAGGGGAATTGTTTTGACTTTGCATTTTCTCATCTCGAAATAACACTACCTACTCTTTGCTGTCATTGTCAGCAACATATTATGTGCAACTAATGGCATTTTCTGATAGGGTAGTTGTAGACAGTGGTAAGGCAAATATTACAATTGTACATCTCGTTGTTCAGATTTCTGCATCATTAGAGATCAGTAAGTTCAACTATTGGAAAGGGTGCAGAGGAGGGCTACAAAGATGATTAAAGAGCTGGAGCACCTCTGCTGTGAGCACAGGCTGAGAGAGTTGGGGTTGTTCAGCCTGCAGAGGAGAAGGCTGCGGGGAGACTTCATAGCGGCCTTCCAGTACCTGAAGGGGCTACAGAGAAGCTGCGTGGGGACTCTTTACAATGGCAAGTAGTGATAGGATGAGCGGAACAGCTTTAAATTGGAAGGGGGAAAATTTAGATTAGACATTAGGAAGAAATTTTTCATGCTGAGGGTGGTGAGACACTGGCACAGATTGCCCAGGGAAGTTGTGGATGCCCCCTCCCTGGAAGTGTTTAAGGCCAGGCTGGATGGATGAGCAGCCTGGGCTGGTGAGAGCTGTCCCTGCCCATGGCAGGGGGCTGGAACTGGTTGGGCTTTAAGGTCCCTTCCAACCCAAATGTTTCTTTGATTCTATGATTCTATGAAATGATACTCTGCAAATCTGCAGAGCTGAAGGTGATTTGCAAGCCTAAAAGCAAGATGAAACAAGATGGATATTTTCCTTAAGTCCGTAAGCACTGACTCAGCAGAAGTCAGTAAGCAAAGTCACTCATCCTTTGAAGTCTGCTGCATTTGATGTTTACAATATTTACATTTAAAATATTTACACTAGCATTTAGTATATACTCCTTATTCACATGATGATTATGAAGATGTAAATTTTATGCAGTTATACGTTGCTAATGAATTTAGGTTGTGGTAAGCTCTTGGTTTTCTTTGGTGTAATTGAGGTTGAGTTTTTAGGATTTGCAGCCAGCAGTGGTAGTTGTCACTGGTTTTTAACACTCACGCATATTCTGAATGGAATTTTCTCACTCCTCTTTGCATATATACAAAGATGTATTATAAGATGTGGGAGTACCTATTTATTCCTTGTTTGTCCAACTAGTTTAAACTGGAATGTTATTTTTAAGAAAACACTCAATTAAGGTGTCCTGGAAGCAGCACAAGGACTTTCTCACTTGAACTAAGCAGAATTATTTTCTCTGTAAGACCTTCCTGCATTTCTACACCTGTTGTTACAAATCGGGTTTTTTTCAATGTGTTTCCCAGAAGATGGATCACTGAGATTTTTCAGCAGTGTCAACCTGGTTGTCACTGCACAATAATACATGATGTTCTCCAAAGTCTGCTCCAGGAACTGGTGGCCTGTGAAGCTCCACTTGGTATGGTAAAGGCTTCCCAAATCACTTACAGGTGCTGTGCAGAGCATCTTCACTGAGGCATGTCAAAATTGAGCTGTTCACAGCCGTCACATTCTTCCTGGGGTGTGGCTGATTTCTTTTCCCTTTTTTTTCTTCTGGTAGGTGTATTTACTTCACTTATAACCCATATTTGTACAGAAAAATATATGGAAGGAGCCTGTTCTGTTTATGGATACAATTTCTATCGTGTACAGGAACAGGAAGCAGGGCATTTTTTTCTCTAAGCATATATCCCACATCAAGCCAGTGTAGCATATTTCTCTGTTTATCTGGATTATGACAAATTATAGTTCACACAAATGTTAAAATGTTTCCAGGGGGCACAAATGATGACACCACTTTGCACATAGAACCCTTAAACTTCTGGTTTGCTATGTGAAACCATTTTGCTTGTTTATTATTTTACAGTCAATAACTAAGATCTCATTTTGAAATGACTGAATGATAAAGCGGCAGTTGAAATCCTGGGTAAGTAAATGTAAAGTAATGTTTTTAAGGTTGGACAGGACCTTAAAGATCACCTAGTGCCAACACCCCTGCCATAAGCAGGGACATCTCCCACATAGAATCATAGAATCCCAAGTGACCAGGAGAAGCTGGTTAGGGAAGAACTGGAAATTAGTTACTGCCCTAAGGATACCTATGGTTTGAACTAATGTAACCATTCCTTTGAAAAAAAAAAAGGCCTTACTAAAGATACCTAGAAGAAATAGTTTGCTTAGAATTTTCTATCTAAATACACCAATGAAACTGAGCTATAACCAAACTGACACAGTTTGGAAATTCAAGTAAAATTTAATTTTAGTTAAGACTCCTCAAATTGTTGCAAAATTGTTCACAGACAGCAAATTCTTTTTGGGGGGCATGAAGAGAAAAATTGCTTTTACTTTCTTTACCATCTTTGTGGGTAACATATTGACCTCTCAATTAATAAAATTTTGCCATACACCTTGATAGCGACTGGATTTCTACCCTGGCTCCTTTCAGACTGTGATACAAGGATCTTCAGCAACGAAACGCTGAACATTCCTTTTCCCGCCTTGTTTTGGGTGATAAGTAATCATCATGATTTGATGTTTCTGATTCTGTTTCTATTATGCTAAGTACAGAGGAGGAGGGGAAAGGGCAAGGGCTAGAGACTAGTGAGAGACTGTCATTTACATGTTATAACAAATGAAAAAATATGTGAGCGATGTCTAATCTCAGACCTTAGCAGTAAAAGAATAATCTGTCCACCTAGTGATGTAAGGATAGACATTTTTAAATTCTAGTTAGACCTTTGAATCACATTTACCCAAGAAGGTCTCAAAGACAAAGATGTTGTCTTTAAAGGCTCACTGCTGTGTAAGCCTGCAAGAATAATATTTTTTATAGTGAATATGCCAAGTATAAGATGGGTGCTATTTCATTCCTCAAAAGACTTTTTGAGTTATAAAATTTATTAAATTAATCAAATCATCTCCCAATATATTTTCATGAGTGATTAGGATTTACCACTGTTCTTACACTGCAATTGAACCGGAGCAGGACATAGCAAGCTCGAACATGGTTTAATGCCGAATAAATGGGACTTAACTTTTGTGAGGTCCCAGTGACAACCAGGGCCACTTCAGATACCAACATATTTTCTCTCGCATCTTATCTGTGATATCTTACCCATGGGGTGCAGACTTCTCCTCTTTCTTCCTTTCTGTTTTCCTTTGACTGTTACTTAATCAACCACACCTCCCCAAGACATCCTTTCTCCATGCCAAAAATACGCAGTTTCTCAGGGTAGATTAGACACAAAAATAGAAGTAATAAATTAATAAAAATAAGTTAATTAAATTTTAGATGAGTGTACCATAGTTCAGGAAATTTGCAGATTTTTTTCATGTCGTTTACCATTTACATGAAACTTTTGCATTTAATTTCACTTCCATTTAATTTTCTGCCCCATGAAAACAGAACTGTGAAGAAGAGTTAAGAATAGTTTTCACATTTTTATTCAACTTCTTTAAAAGCATTATTTTGTGTGTATGTGCATTACTGAATTAAATAATTCCTTGGAACATGAAAAAATGATAATATTTGGTCAGCATGAGGAATAAATTTTCTACAAATGAATTTCACTCAAGCAATTTACATAAAGGTAAAAGAACACTATTTCTGAATTAAGAAAAGGAAATAATCTTTCCTTTGAGAATCTAATTAAATCTTAAGATACCTCAATTTGCATCTACATCACTAGATATATTAAGTATTTCTAAAAAGTAATAATGCTCCACAGAAATATCTTCATTCTGTAATGTAACAAACCCCTCTCTATGTGTTTTGATACAAATATAGGTAAGAAAGCTACAACAATGAAGAAGGACCAATATTAAAATACTGTCACTCCTAGAAGTAATAAAGTGTGTGAGCGAAGAGAAAAGCTTGTGCACATGCACTTCTGCCTTTGGGCATAGCAAAGACCAGATGATTCCTGAGTACCTTTCCACATTTAAATTTTCTGGACCTGTGAGAGCAGATCCCAGCCCGGCAGGGTGCCAACATGACTGTTGCATCCTGCAGTGTACAGCCTTCCATAGGCTTGTTTTTATGATTCTCTGAAGCAATTCTGCTACAGTGTAGTCAGTAAGACAGTGGTATAGAGCCACTTTCTGGCTACATATGGCTATTTTCCTGTACTCACAAGACATCCCTTCTTCTCTACCTTAGAGTAATTCCTGTGCCAGCCACTTGCCAGAACTCAATGTGCTGTAAGGATGGAGATGATCCCTAAAAATGCCTGCTAGCAACTGATTCAGTTTCTCCATGGCTTCAGAATTTCTTATTTGGATACTTGCAACAAGACAAAGCTGATATCTAGGAAGTAGATTGTCTTCTGTATGCAACAGAATTAAAAATAAAATATCTTTCTTTGTATGGACTTTATATGAAGCAGGCATGCTATTTTTGTCTCAGCTTTAAATAAAAATATACTATATAAAATAAAAGGGTTGAATGAAGACATCAACAGTAAACATTTTTTCTCAAATACTTCCTTTCACATAGAAGTCATAGAAATTTGCCTCCATTTATTATAAGAAAAAGTTACAGAATGAAACTGTAAGCATTAATTTAATTTTTGGGTTAATACTTACTATTTTTTTGTATAATACGTCATTCCAACTTTGACTCTTACAGATAGGTGGATAAGTTAAGAAATAGTTCTCTGACATGTGTGAGTGTTAGAAGTGACTGTCGTTTCAAAGACATTCTCTCTGCATATTGCTAGCCATAAATTCTAAAAATAAACTTTTATATCTCTCTCTGATTTTCCTATAGACTGCTAAGCAACCAACACTGTCAAAGCTTCAAAAACTGCAGTCTTCCGTTTCTGTCTTATGCCACTAAAGAAGAAAGTGAATCTCTGAAAGCTGACATTTTTATGAAATACTTGTTTATGATAATGTTCAGATAAACAATCTCTTCCAATAAGTCATCATCTTTCATCTTCAGACTACTATGGAGCTCATTATAGACAAATTCTATTGAACTGTATTGCTAAGAAATAAATTCTAATGCATATTTTATTGTGAACTCCCAGTTACCTTGCTGCTAATATCATCAGCTTGTCTAGTACTGAAAAAAAAATCTATCTATCTGATCAAGTGATGTTCTCCTTTGTGAAAAAAAATGATTGTGTTTGCTGTTGTTATTTTATAAATCATGCAGCGTATAAGGGCTTTTTATTTTGGGGAAGGAAGAGCTGGCAGTTTGGGAACTTCAGTAAGCTGTTCCTAGGAGGCTGACTGTGATGTATTTTTAACATTGTTTGTACACTACAACATCATAAAGCAGAGAAAGACTACGGGAAATAAAAGAAAACTAGATTTAAGAAACTTTGACTGATACAAGTGACATATACTTGTGACATCCAGACATGGAAAAAAAATGTATGTTTTTAGCCAATGTTTATGACTTTTGTTAGATTTCTAATAATCTTAAAGAGGCTTAAGGAAAAGGAATAACTGAAGAAAATAATTTTTAAAAATCTCTTTTCTTCTGTCATATCTGGCTTACATCTTTCTCCGTTTCTGATATCAGCGTATTTTGCCTAGCTTTAATGCCATGTATTCTACTGACACAGTTGAAATAGTTTATATAATTATTTATTGTAGAGTTCATGAAATTGCATACGGATATGTAATTTATTAGTGAATCTTTACCTAAACTTCAGCTGCAGCATTTATTTGTCTCCTTCTTGTTCTTCAGTTTGAACAGTGATATAGAGCCTTTTGCTAAAGAGACATATTAAGTTTATGGGTGTTCAGTAGTATTGACAAAACATTTTTTGGACTGTGACTTTTTTTATGCTAGTAATATTAAGAAACACAAAATGAGCGAAGGACTAAAACTTATTTTATGCAAAAAAATGCAACAATGTTGTATGAAGCATCTGCTAAGTTTTGTTTTAGAACAATGACAACAAAATCCAATTTTTTTAATGTGCAGATTTTGATTCACTCTCTCTCCCATCTAAATTTATATGTGCGTTTTAGAGAAGAAGGATATACTTAAGTATTGCTTATAGACTTCCGGACTTGAGACTTGAAGGCACTTTATCTCTCGTACTGAAAATATATATATGCAGTGAAACACCTGATAAGCAGCTGTGAATGTGCTTGTCCTCTTATAAACTTGTTCAGGTCATCCACCCATTAGTGCCATCCAAGTCTGAGACTTCCTTGTTAAAAAGAATTTCTAATTATACTCACAGCTGTTGGTTTTCTGGTTTTTCTACTCACTGTATGCTTAATGTATTTATAATTACTTGGTGAATAAAGTCGTGGATAATGCACTTTTCTTATATCAGCTACCTGGTAGCCCACAGCCTCCAAATGATAATCATGTGTTTCGAACAAGATTATAATTTAGATAGAAAAAACAGATTCTCAGAAGTAAAGAAATATCAGATTTATTTTCTCCCTTTACTGGCCATCTGTTTCAGCCGTTGTGCAAAAGAAAGCTGTGTCCAGATTGCATAGTTGCCACTATTTTAACATAATCTGCCTGTTTTCGTTTTTTTTTTTTTTAATGAGAAAAAAAAGGTAAGCATTTTAGTGGTAAGCACTGTTAAGAACTACCTGTGGATCTAACACCTCCTTAGACTCCTGAAACCTTAATAAGTACCCAGTTAGCATTTGAACTATGGAATGGACCTCATAGTCGGGTAGACTTATTCTGGTCTCCCTGCTCCCACAGCTGTTTCTGCAGCTACGGCAAATGCAAAGTCTCAGTCATTTCTGAGAGACTGTTTTGTGGCCCTACCTTGGTAAAATCTTCCAAGAAGCACAAGCAACAGAAGTTAATCAACTTTTCCTCCTCCCCTTCAATCATCCTGCAAAATTTGAGTTAAACTGTATGGAATTCTAAAAGTAAAGTTCCCTGAAAAATCCTCTATAGTAGAAAGCATCAGGTAATCAAAATATGTTACCAAATCTACCTTGCAATAAAAGACATCATTAATACTTATGACTGACTTGAGAAAATGATATCCATGTTTAGAGGATTCCACTGAAATTCTGTAAACTCAGGGATGACAGTGTCGACCTTGAGCAAGATAATATTTTTAAGTTCTGTGAAGCTTACGAATAGTTCTTTGTATGTTTGTGGTCTTATTCCTAGCATTAGGTTGTGATGGTTTTAAAGAAGACTAAAGGACAAATTTTAACCACAGCCCTTGTTTTTGGTGCAGCTTTTGGCCTCTACATCCTCCCACATAAAATCTAGGAAATCTATCCTTCATTTGAGCACCCGTGTACTCTGTTATGGACCAAGATACCACTGTGCTAAGGAGTATAGAAACACATAGAACAAAAAAGTGGCTGCTTTGTGAAGACTTTATGTTTTTATTGTGTGTTGTGTTTGTCTCTGGAATAACTGAGTGCCTTCCAGTAGTGCACTGAGCAATGCAAGTACCATCTGGCATGTATTTGTTCACTCACTCTCTCCCTGGAGGGAGAAGTATGTGCAGTGGAGTGTTATGTTTCTGAATTTTTATACATAGGTACTGACACGTGCTATATGTGCTTAAGCTAGAAATGACAAGGTCAAAAAATATGACTTACTCTTGAAGTGAAAAATGGTGACATTTAGGATGTTCCTTAGTTAATTGTATATGTGCCAAGCCTTGAGAAACCTTTCCCTGTTGCATAAGAAGATGTTAACTTTTGCATTTAATGCAGTGTTTTCCCATCTTGTATAGCCTTTAGTCACCCCCTGTCTTTAGTAAGGAGTTGCCAGGGGCTCCCATCCCTTTCTCCAGATGGTGCTGGGAGACGAAGGCAAGGAAAACGAAGAGGAAAAGTTAAATTTAAAAGAGTTCATGCTCACAGAAATGAAATATGTTCTTTCTGAGATTAGGAAAAGTCATGACACAACAAATTTTCCACTCATTCATATCCCGTGCAATTCCATCTAAGGCACAATGCCGTTACATGTGTAAATACATGCAGCATTTGGTCGTTACAGATGCATTAGTGCTTCTGGAACTGGGAATCAAATAGAAATGCTTTGGTATTTACTGAAACAAAACAAAACAAAACAGAAAAATTATTCATTATTATTGTTCTCAAATGAGCTCAGAAAGGAGTTAATAATAATTATCCAAAAATGAGGTATTCAAAGTATGGGGATTTTTTTTAATGTGCCAGAGTATTACATATAAAGACAGTCTGTTCCACTACAGCATAAACCTAGCTGAAATGCCAGGGCAGAGTATTTCTGACAAGATAGGCATCTATGTTTCTTCAGTTATTTTATAACCCAGACAGGTGTCATGTGAAATATGTGTACTTATGCATGAAAAGGGAAAGAAAGCTACTGTTTAAAATCTTTTCCAAAAGGAATTTCCAGAATACTTCTGATGAAACCAAAGTTCACTTGTAATTGTTTAGGTGCCTATGGATGTGTTGTAATGAATTAATCTCTTCTTTGTGTATTTTAAGTGGAAAGGATCTCTATTGGTTCTTTAACTCTTTTCCTTTGTAGTTATTTTTTATTGCTCACAGCCTTTCTGTGGAAGCTGTATATTTAGCTGTGCTCTTTCATGAATCTACTACTACAACATATTTTCCCTGTGGATTCATTGCTTATGAGTTTAGCAGCAGAAATTGGTGATTAGCCTATTATTAACAATTTGGGAATAGAGCAATTCTGATTAAAAAAAAATATGATACAAGGGGTAGAGCAGATCACTGGGAGACAAGACTTTGAAATTCCATCCTGAATTCTACTATTAAATTCCTGTGTGGTTTTAAACATGCTACTTATCTTCTATGTAGCTGAGTTTACCTTTCTGTACATAAAACACATAACCTTGTCTAACAGAGATGCCACACAATCTAATTTTTGAATTAAATAATTATGTATTTTAATTTCTGGAAATAAAAGTTTTCTCTTAATTCTCTGCTACGCTTACAGAGAGCAAATTAATTAGAAATAATTTTTATGATGCTTTTATTGCTCCTAATATAAACTAGTGGCTCCGTCTTTCAATGGTCATTGAAAGTACCCTCAGTTTACTGTGAATTTAGACATGCAATTTTCAAAATCTCAAAGCTCTTCTTTTTAAAGAGCGATGCTGAAGATTTTCATCTGTTTTTGTCTATATTGCTGGGATAATCTACAAAAAAATATTAAGAACCTTGCCTATGTCACCGAATGTACAGTTTCCTGCAAATTTTATTACGAATTACAAAAATTAATTTTTAATCTGAACTTAATCCCATAAAAATGTTAGCTTTTTTATTAAACATGAAAGCACCTTTGTAACTGTACAGTTTTTTACTTTTGCTATAGAAATCCAGATACTTTTAATTGTGCATAAAGACCATATTTCATAACACTGTATATTATTGTCTTCTCTCTGTCCCCTAATTTAGGTGGTTATGATAGAGCAGTTGAGCATCCTTCTAGGTTTGTTTGTTCTATTTTATTGGCCTGCTGAGGATGTTTTGCAAATATACTTTTGTCATGTATGTTTTGCCTCATGGATTTGTAATGATATTTGTGACGGGACTAATGGATTCACCATTAGTGATTCACCTCAATGCATTTAGATATGGCAATCTAGGTTTTAACTGCACTAATGCCTCTTTCACATGGTAAAACATAAAGAGGTGCCTTTACATGCACTGGTAGAATCAGTGTTTTGCCTGTAACAACGTTCCCTGTGTGCTGCACTGTTTTGTAGTAAGAAGTCACATACTTTTGAAACTACTTTTTGACTCTGTAAACTCCAGATTCAAGCCTGTATATCACCTACGAAAGACTACAAAGTAGGAGTCTGCACCGAGTCCCCATCATCTGTTCTTTCTTTTTGGGTCCTGATACACCTTCTCCTGTGTAGGTGTATTGCACAGATTTTGGGGGCTTTAATTGCCTTAGCTGCTGGCTGCCAGCCGTATTCTTTATGACACAATACCATATTAGGAACATAGTTTGTTTGTTTCTTGGGTATACAAACATCCAGCACATGGAGATATTTACTTACTTAGCATATGCTACAACCTCATGGGTGCTTCTTTAGGATGTGAAACCTGAAAGCTTAAATAATACCTGTCAAGAAATCAGGCTTTTAATTTCCTGGACAAGTGCTTTTTTTATTATTTGGACTGAGTAAGAAATGGGCGCAACTTTTAAGTCCAGCTATGTTGTAATACAACTGCATGTCAATATATGCATTTATATCACTCTGAGCACACCTAGAAAACCAGGCCTTCTGTAGGGGAAAATTAGGGTGAGTGTTACTGCATTTAGGAAGTAGATATCCAAAATAGCCTGGGAAGTCATGGGTTAGAATTGTCCATTTGTCTTCAGGGTCTCTAAAGAGAGCAAAGTGAAATATTTCAGGTGTCTTCCTTATGTGTGAGGAGAGTCTCATTTTCCACTTCTGTCTCTGGAAAGGCTGTAGGTGTGAGAGATACTCATGTACCTGTTTTGTCCATTCAGCTTAGAAAGGTTGCAAAGTTGTGGCATTTCTCTGTTAGGAAAGTTTGGTAGTCCCTCTGGTATTCAAGCAATTAGATGTGGGCAGGGAATTGATTTTTACTTGAGAGAGGTACATAAATCCTGTTCCAAAGCAAGCTGGGTGAGGTAGTAACAATCACAGTAGGTGTAGTCTTTAAATTTGTGTGCAATAGAACCAGTGGGGATGAGGATGATGGTTTAAAGACACACATTTCAACCAGAGGAAAAAGTGAAGATTACAAAGTAATTTCATCCTAAACGGGGTCATCTGAAGTTTATAGAAAGTGGTACAAGGTGCTGGAAAGAGAGGACAAATGTTGAATGGCTTAGCCTCATTCAGCGTTTCATGATCTATACCACTGTGCTTTCCCCAGCACACTCCGGCACCTTCCTGTGCCTTTAGGAATAACATTTCTCAGTTGTTGCTCATCATTGAATTACCTTTTAAAGTTTTACACAAGCCTATGTGTTTATAATTTTATATATACATTTTTAAAATGCTACAGAGAAATTTTCACTCGTTCTTTAGGGGTATCATATCTGGGCACTGCTAATTCACAGCAGAGGTGAGACATCTCAATTCAAATGAAAATGTTATCAAAATCAGGGAACGATGCTTCCAGCTATGCCATTTTCAGCATAAAAGATGGTATTTTGAAAATAAATAAAAGCCTCCCTAATACAATTACACTTGTGGGAATGTTTTTCAGACAAAGCGCTAGCCAATTAGGGATTTCTTTGTCATGATCTATTACAGTTCACTCTACATCAGCTATAAATATTACCAAATAGCTCCATTTAAATTGTTATCTACTACTGTCAGTCCAGGTCTTTCACAGATGAATTTTATCAGAATAAAGAGCTGACAGCACTTTTTAAAACTGAACTAGAGAAGTCAGAGCTACAGTTTGCAATTTCCATTGTCCTCCCATACCCTTAATATCTCGAGGATGAAAACTGTTACTGAATTCATTTGGCACTTTTATCCACTTTTGCCTTTGAAGGTCATAAATAGGGCTTGAGTTCTTTTAAACCAGATAACATAAAAGAGAATATCTGAAGTAGTAAATCTTGATAAAAGCGTATGTGAGCTTTACTTAAAAAAATCAAAATTTACCCATTTGTTAAACATACTTGAGTGTTTTAAATCAGAAAGAAGGAGTTGACTAGGGAACTAACATAGGTAAGAGCTCTATTGTGTTCAACACTTATAGTAATGGCTAGATTAATTACCACGCTTTCCACCTTTAGAAGAATGCATGGTACCTCAGGAGGGAAATTATCAACCACTGATGGCCTTTACACAAACTCCGAAGTACTATTAAGCCTTATGTACTCTACAGAACGCAATCATTCCTAATAGTGACTCTCCTCAGCTTTTACAACTGAATTGAGTGTGGTAACTAGCATTTTTTTCTTTGTCTTTCTGCTGAACTCTACTAAACATCAGCATGCCACAAGGTATATGTGCTTTCTACCAACACTGTGGCATCAGCCCTAAGAGTCCTGATGTTGTGAGCATTAATAGGGGAAAACTTCTAAATATTGGTAGCATCAGAGGGGTCATTAATGTCAACTATAATCTTTCCCTTTTGGGAAAGTTATGTGCTGCAGGAGATGAGTTGGCCTGTGGCTAGAATACCGGATGGTCAACCTGCAGGCAGAACCAATTTTTAACATTCACCAAATTTGCCTGAATTGCTGCCAGCACAGGTCTGTTGAAAAGAGAAAAAGAGAAGAAAGCTCGATGTTGCCTAGTCATTCATCAGAGAACAATGGGTTTTTCCCGTGTTATTTATGCATTTCAGTCATTGGGTTAAAATAACTGGACATAACATTTAGGCTGTCTGGGTCCTTTTGTCTTCTATTCTGCTTTGTGCTCACTCTGTCTACATAAAAGTTGCATTTATAACTATTCAGTGGAAAATAAATTGGAATCTTGAAGACTGTATTCAAGGATTCATTTTAGGAGATATGGATTTATTAGGCTGAGGAGGGAACTGAATTTGCCTCTCTGACATGCCGCTTTAAAAAGAACTTCATATAAGTGGTGCCCAGTATCACATTTGCTTAGGAGTGATGTCAATGCCTTTTTTTTAAAAGAAAAATTGAAAGGTTAAACTGAAAGGCAAGGCCTGATGGATCACACTAATAGGTCTGGTAGAGTATCTGAAGAAGGTGAGCAGACCACTGTGAAGGTGGGCTTGATGGCATGTCTTCTCTCATGCAAAGAGCCTGCAGTCATGTTGAGGTAATTCTCTACTCCCACGGCAGAAGCTTGTGTGCCCATCTTCCTCATCTCTTCCCTATATCCATCTACTCAAGGATGATGTCAACACACAGAAGCTGAAATATCACACACGATCAGAACAGGCTGGATACAAAAAGCTAGTGACTGTGTGCAGGTAGCAGTCAGGGACAAGAAAGGCACGTGGATAACAGATACTTGTGATTTCTCAAAAGTCACAAGAAAGATCTGGAATAGCATCCCCGCAACTATATATTTTTTTCATAGTGACTTGAAACTCTTTATTTACTGTTGTTAACCACTCTAACTACTTAAGGACCTAGTTCTTATTGTTCTTTTTCAAAGGGTTGGTTAGGCTACTTTTCAGCTACCTAGAAACAATAAATAATTTACAACTCCACAGTGACATGTCTTTTACTGCTTGAGTAGTCACTTGACAACTTGTTAAGTGGGAGCTGAGTAACTGGGAGCTGAGAAAATCCTATGGTGGCAGCAAAAAATTACATGATTCAAAAGAAGCATATGAAAAGCCAAGAAAAAAAAGCAATAGGTTTAATATACTTCAAGCACAGTTGCAAAGAAAAATTCTGCTCACTGTTACCAAAAATGAAAATAATCATAAATAGAAAACAGTATTATTTAAGCTAGAGAAATAGTCTCTGGTTTACATTTTACTTGCACTTATGTATGACTCAGTGTTCAAATCTCTGAAATTGGTGATTTATTTCTACTGAGTCTTAGTGGAAAATCTCCATTACAAAAACATTAAAAGGAACTACTTTAAAGTGTGCATAAATATACATGGATATGCATATAAAGAATAAATTTAAACTTCAGTTTCTAGAAAGTCATTCTGTGCTTTGCTACCAGTTGGCAGAACATGTAGTATAGTGTTTTGGTAAAGCAGCACATAATCCTATTTTAGATGTAGTCTTAACTGCAAGTAGTGTGGATACTAGAAGTTCATTTTTCATATAGGAAGTATTGGGAAAGCAACTCAAATTATTTTCTCATGGCATCAGCCAAGTCCCTCCATCCACACTGAATAAAGATTTGCTTTCTTCTGAGGATAAGAGTCAATTAGAGTCCCAGAGCTGTTTCTTGTTGCAGCAATTACTGCCAGAGCCTGCCATCAGTGTCTTAGCACCTGGAACAGTTTCACAGAAATAACTGCTCTTCTTTTGTGCTGTTTCATGTCTGAATACCACAACATTTGCAGCTGACTATCTTTTTGTGTTGATAGTTGAATCCACTGAACTAACAACCTGTTTGTTCTCCAGATGGCTACTGCATAACTAGTAGAATGAATTTACATACTTCTAGGCAATAATTATAAAGCATGAAGTGATCCGTCTTTATACAGTTTTAATACACTAGCTGCAAAATGAAACATATTTTGCTCTACAATAGGGAGATCTGTGTGTTCTATGTCAGACATTTGCTATTTACAAACTATTCTTTGAATGTAAAAGTCATTACTTAATCAGAACCTCCTACAGTCTACCTTTAATTTTCAGAAATAATGATCCAGTTTCAGAAAATGCAACTTGAATTCCTCTGACACTTCAGAAAGTAGGAAATATTGGACACAATCCGGTCTGTCAAATGTGAAAAACAGAAAGTCTGACTAGTCGGTTGTGCTGCTGGAACATTGACTTCAACAATACATCTGCTTTTTCCCCTTTCCAAAGATGCAGGAGAAATACCTAACTGCATCTCATTTTTAGGTCTTGAGTATCTGTGTGCTGGATCAGCATCCCACAGTCCACCTCCGCTTTGTGAAACTGTCCCAGAAAGAGAGGAGCCACAGATTAGCTCCCAGCTTGGCTACTGCCTTCTCCTCTCCATATTGCTCGCTCCCCTCCCTCTGTCAATTCTCCTATACCACTTAGGGTCACCACACATCTGACTATAAACATGGGGTGTAGGTGTATTTCACTCCTCACATATGTAAATCTGTATGTAATCATCCCTTGCAGGCTGTCTTTCTTTGCTGGGTAGCTCAAGCTAAAAGTATTCATTCCTATGCACTGTTGTTCCCCTGCTCAGGGATGGGATGCCTCCACTGCTCCTGAAAACCTTCCAGCTGAGAGGAACGTTCGTTCACAAGGCAGCAATTGAAATTCCTCAGCTGTTGTGCTGGGTCTATGCTGAAGGCTGAGCTGTGTTGGTTTCATCAAGAACTGCTTCACGTTCATAAGCACTCTGTGATGTTTTCCTCTATGTGGGACATGTCAGGGATTTGTGATTTGATTGGATTAGTGCCTGGTTTGTGGTTACAGTGTATGGGCAGCCCTAATTCTTTCAAAAGCATCTTCTAAAAAAATGTTGTAAGAATTGGACCAAACAAGGCACAGATCTTAAAATGCTGGGGGAGAGGAAGGACGGAGTAGTCTGAAACCTGAGTGATTATTATTTAACATCAAGCTGTGATCTCTATTGTTGTGCAACTTGTCAGTAAGGAAGTTTGGTTTGAGATATCTATGCATTACAGACGATGTATTTACTCACATGCAGCAGATAGAAATAGGTACTTATTGCTGAGGATTTTTTGTTGTTGTTTTATAAGTCAATTTAAAAACTTGGCAGGAATGAAAGAAGATCCTTTTTCTGTGCCTCTGTGCAAGCCTGAGGAGCTGTGTGTGGCTGTTTTACTGGCTGCTCCTGTGTCAGGGAAGAGGGAAGTGATAGTGGATGTTAGCAGTAGAGACTGAAATAAGGATGTGACAATGGGAAAAAGAATTAACCTGAGAGCTGAGATGCTGAATAAAAGTAGCAAGGAAATGAAAGAATAAGCAGACCAGTGAATGAGAAGGATGAGCACAAGTAACCAGCCAGATGATCTGAAGTGGAGAGCTATTTCCACTGTGAGATATTCAAACAAGTTTCAAAGTCAAGTTACCATGCCAAAATGTGGCAAGTTGATCTGATAGGTCACTGTCACTTACAGCAGCGGGTTATGTTCTTTCGTCTCTTTCCTTCTCCCCATGGATTCACTGTCCACCTCTGCCATGTGCTACTACTAGTCATGTCTGCTCTAGTGCTCATTGGTCACCTCTGTGACTGCTCACAAATATAGCAGAAAAATAAGCTTGATAAATACAGAGTAATCCTCTACACAGAGTAATCCTCTGCTGAGGAAACTATTTGGGTGGGGATGATTGAGAGAGTAAAGAAACAGGAAAGGAAGGGATGGGAACAATGCCTCCCTCCTTTTGGTGACAGTAAACCATGTAATACACTTAACCAATTGTAGAAATGGAGCCTGAATCTAATTCATGTTCCAAAATAATTTGTAGGAAAGTTGGGTCCCACACTTTTCGATTCAATGTTAAAAATGAAAGCAATCTGAGAACACATAATGCAAGGTAAGGAAAGGCAAGGTATTGGCACTGTGAAAGGACATTGTCTTTTTTTTTTTCCATTTTCCTCCCTGCAATTCCTCCCATCAGTAAACTCAGTGAATGCTTTTGTGCTTGTTCAGATGAAACCCCTAAATCATTTGCAGTCTGCTTTTCCCTAGCAATTGTAAGTATGTGGGTCCGTACAAGAGGTTTTCCAGACATAACTATTCTGTTTTGCTGAGCTTGGAGCAAACCATTTTTCTGTGTGTGTATTTGATTTACGCGTTTTACATACTTCAGTTTCTCCCTAAGATTTAGATTCAAAGATTTCCTGGTTTCAATCACAGACAATAAATAAGCTTTTCCTCATTCAAACCCCAAGGCAAAGATCTCAAATGTTTTCAGTTCTCAGAGAACCTTCACTAAGTGTACCGAATTCTAAGCCTGTGGCTTGTCTACAATTAGGAGAACTGTAAGTGAAGCATAGATCAAGTTACCACAAATTATCTAATTCAGGTTGATTAGTCAGTGTTACAGCAGTGTAAGGGAAAAACCCAAAATGTTTTGTTTGTATCTGTACATCTTTGATGTACCTGTCAGACACCTCCAGAGCATGGCAGTTCCCCTGTTTCTGCTTTTACCCTTTCACACATGTGGTGTTGACTATGAATCTCAGCTTGTTTCCACCTTTCAGTTGTGGTGGATTAAAGCAAGAACATCCATCACCATCCCTGTAGAATATCACCTTAAAATGTGTCTTAGTTTGGGTGAAAAAAACCAACCAAACCAACCAAAGTATGCTCAGTGATTTTAATCAGAGATTGTGAGATTGTGCAGAACAGATAACAGTTTTTTGCTCTAAGTGTATGTGTGCACAGAACAGAACAAAGTCAACAACAAGTGCGATTAAGTTGTTAATACGGATCGAGTCCCGTACCCAAGCTCTGGTGGTGCCGTCACTTTAAGCTGCAGCTCCGCTCCGGGCAGCCCTGGCGCGGGGCGCACAGCTTCTCCCAGGCCGCAGCTCCGCTCCGGGCAGCCCTGGCGCGGGGCGCACAGCTTCTCCCAGGCCGCAGCTCCGCTCCGGGCAGCCCTGGCGCGGGGCGCACAGCTTCTCCCAGGCCGCAGCTCCGCTCCGGGCAGCCTCCTGCTCAGCGCCGATCCAGATGGTTATCGGTCACACTCGCACTCACACACACACAGAGGGAAAGGAAATAAAGATGGAGAGATAGAGAATACAGCAACGCACGCAGAGGTAGCAAAGCGCGACTATTCTCTAGGCAGCAAGATGGAGAAAGAGGCGGAGACCGGGAAGTAGCCAGTGAAAGGAAATGTCCGGGCAAACGGGACACAACCTCTGCCCCGGTCTGCCCGGAAATGGCCCCTGCCCCCCCCACTGCCAGCAAAGGAAGAAAAAATTCTCTGAAAGAGGAGGGAAAAAAACCCCAAACCAAACCAAGCTGAAACTATAACAAAATGGCTGAACAGATCATGAAAAAATAATAGTTGAGTAACTAGTGCTTTCATCTGAGCCAAGAGCAGAAAATCACTGTCAGAGCATATAGGATCATGGTCTTTGTGTTAAAATCTGGTTTTGATAATGAAAGAAAATTCCATTTGAAACTAAGTAGGCTGTCATTTCATTTTCTATTGCAACGGTTTTAATTTTCTAGTCTTTTATGCTGACTTTTTGTTCAGTGTGCTGGGGCATGTCTCACTGTGTCATCAGTTGTCATGTCTGTTAGTCTCTGGGCCAGGCTGTGCTCTGAGCAGAAGTAGTGAAAATCTGAAGTAACACCAGTGAAATCAAAGAGTTTTTGAGGTTTCAAGACAAGTGCAAACGTTTTCAAGATTTGCACCTTGTAAAACCGAATCATCATGAAGATGGAGGTTCTATACCATTGATATACCAGGAAAAGGCAGCTTTTGGAGATGTGAGATTTACCCTTCTGGTAGCAAAGCCTTGGAACATGCCTTTGCATAGGTGAGGTTATTTATTTATGAAACAGCATTTTCTGGTTTATAAGTCTCTACTCTTATGTTTAAGAAAAGTGGATTAAAATAAAACACGAAAGCCTAGGAAAAATGCCTTTCATGCAATTGTTCTTTCAGCTGAGTGTCACTTTCACAAATGCAGCATTAAGGGACAAACCCAAGTGTTTCCTTGCTGTCCTAAGAGTAGTCTTTAAAAGCAGAATTGGACAATTTTGTATTACAGAAGAAGCCTGGATCCAGTGCCTGTATAGAAGGAATATATAATGCTACTTTGTCCTAATTTTATAAGGCATGCAAGTCTTTTGATGTAAGTCTAAGAAATAGATTTGAGTCCATTCTGCCACTAGAGGAGAATTCCTATAGCTTTCCACAATTTTTATCCTCTACTGCTTTCACAGTAAGCTACGCTAGAATCAAGTAGAGGCTGTAATAATAGGCATAAAAACCTCTAAAAAGCCTACCAGTTTTCAGTTAAATTTTAGAATTCCTGGAGTGATATTCAGAGAAACCAAATGGGATGTCTTTTTAAATAAAGTATGCCATGGCATAGGGTTTTCTACAGAGAGATGCAAATTGTGCTTCACATTTTCCCTTAGTGTCTTATCTTGGCTTATAATATAGGAATTGTACCTTCCCTTATATATCCTTCAAGGGGATGAGGGCACATGAAATAAATGTCTGTTCTTTTAGCTGCTTGTTTTTTCCTTATCTGCACTTGAAGCAAGTGGGAAGCTAACAGAGAATAGGGGTTCCCAATGACAAAACTTTGCACTGACATACTCTTGAGGAATTGCATCATCTTAGGGTAAAACTGTCATGCTATACTCCTTACTCCTCTTGTGCTTCTGTTACATTTCTTTGCATAAGTAATTCACATTGCACTATTAGAATATGGTGCTGTTTTTCTTCATGTAAACAGGACAGGTAGCTCATGGCAGCATTCCTTCTCCAATTCAAAGTCATCCGTTATTGCCAGCAGACTGATAAGGACGAGGTTTTGCTTCAAATTAGACAGAATGAAGAGTCAGATCTTAACCTTGAGTATCTTGGGAATGATTGCCTGAGAATACTGCTCTGCATCCCAATATTTTAATTATAAAATTTAAATATAGTTGTTTTTAATTTTAAAGATCATGATCATAAGAACAATAAAGGGGATAGCTGCATATTTGTATATGCATCTCTGACAGTTTGTCACACTTTTTTTATCAACTACAATAAATTTGCTGTAGCAAAATTCATTTCTGCATTGAAAAAAATCAAATAGCTCTCCCAAGTTATTGAAGGAAAAACAAAAATGCTGAATGCTCAAATGTGTGTTTTTCAACTACTGTCCAAATTCAGCCAATATAGTTTAAAATGTAGGATCAGGGTGGTTACATGTCTTGAATGTGATCATCTTTTATCTGACCTACTTTGTCCAGAGAAATTTTTACTGTAAACTTACCTTTATAATGTCAGTCCCTCAACATCAGCAGTGTCATTAATACATTCTTCCCAGAAACAGCACGGTCTAAGATTTTGCTGATGATGTTATTTCTCAGGGCCCCTAGTGACTCATTGTCTGAAACATTCTGATAACACATCATGCTTGGAAACCCTTCCTGTAATCACTAGACCTTGACACATGGTGTGTGGTGAACGTATAATTGTATATTTAGTTATACCAGAAGTTATAGCAGACTAGATAGAGGTATGTAAAATTTTGTCATTTTAATTCATTGTTGGATTTAAGTTTGGTGAAACCGTGGCTCCTTTGCATCTAGCTCCCCTTTATCACAATCTGTATTTAAAATGTCCTGTTATTCAAAAAGCTATCTTTAAAACAGGATTTCTTTATTTAATGCTTATTTTAAATCTATTTGTATCTCACAATCATCTTCACTTTTCCCCTGATCATTATAAAACTATTTCTCTTGAGTCAGTGTGTTAATCTGGAAGGCTGGTTTTTCCTCTGTATTTCATTTCACTTTGATTTTCTTCCTGTCAGTTTATAAGCATTTATCTGTAAAAGAATTAATTTGAGCAACTCATCTGAACCAAGGGGGTATTGTAGCCTTCAACTACGAAAATATGGGACACATCGTCTCACCTGTGTTGCTAAACTAATCTAAGACAGACTGTTTCTGCAATAAGGCTTCAGCTAGTAGCAAGAGTAGCACCATGCTACTTGAAAGAGATTGTATATCTCACACTAGGAAATACACTTTAGATATATTAGCTTATGGTATTTTGATGTGCAAATCTGTACTGTTGCATCCTCACAAACTACTGCACTCAATTTTGAGATTTTTACTTTTGAATGAAAACTGTGAGAGAAAAAATAATGAGGTTAGGCTTTACAGCTCAGCTTCCTAGCAAATGAAAGGCTACTTCTGGACTTGTGTCTGCTTTATAGTTAGTTTAACTATTCAGGTTTCCTGATAACACTGCATATTTTTATTTAACACAAATTCAAGTATTTACCTGAGTGTTTAAAGGCCAAGAACAACAAACAAAACCTTCAGTCTTTGTTAAGAAGAAACATAAAAAATATGGCAAGGAACTTAACTGGAGCACTAGTCATCATGAATGTTGACAGAAAGCATGAAAGGCAGATCTTCAGCTGGTTTGTGAAGTTGGAACTGTATTTCGGGTTATCTAATAAAGGTTCCTATTTGGTTTTAAGTGTAAAAAGCTATTAGGCTGTGAAGAAAGTTTGCTGTTATTGAGCGACACTCAGAGAAAATTTCAAAGTACTAGCTGACATTATTTTAGCACATTTTTTTGGTAATTGGAAAGTATAAATCTACCAAAATCTAATCTGCTTGTGAGAAAGAATTATTTCAGTTTGTTTCTTCCTTCGAAATTATATTGGGGAAATATATTTCCAAATTGGCAGTATTTCCCTTTTATATGTTTTGAAGTCAGAAATAGCTTGAAATACTGGTATTATTCATAACAGGAAACGTACTAAATAATGTATAATATTTCAAAATTAAAGCAAACCCCTGTGATAACCTAGACTGATCATTGAGTTTTCTGTTGCTGTTATTGAAATTTTAAGTTTTCCAATTAAAAGAGAGAAAAAAAATCTCAAATATTGCAAAATCTCAAATCATCCTCTTCAGGAAAAACCCCTCATCTTGAAAGTATATGAGATATACAAATATAGCTCTTCCTTTAAACAAAGAAACTATTTAAAAAACATTATTCTACATCTTACAATAACACTGAGGCTATATGTCAGTTAGTTAATTATCTTGTAACAAATATATTGCTTAGGAAAACAAGCCTCGATTACAGCAAACTATATTAGTAAGAGGATTTTTCTATTAATAGTATAGTAGCAATAATTTTAAGAATAAGATTATCCTTAGATTTTAAAAAATTATACTGATATTCAAGAGGTATCAAGAGAGTGTGTTTTGCTAAAACATTCAATTTTTCTTCTCTTTGTCCATTTACAGTTCTCATCCCTTGTATGCACAGGGTAGTGTGATTTTTTTTCCTCCTAAGACATCAAAGTACTATTAAACATGGCAAAACAGGAAGCATCTAATTTCCTTGAAGAGAGTCAGGAGTTTAGATACTGCCTCTATGTTTGCCAGAGTATATTTTTTGTGCTTTATTTTTAGTGTTGAATCAGAAATAGAGTACTCTTTTGCCTAAGCAAAAAGCGAATGACACAATAAATTTTATTCAACAGGGCTATGTTAATACCTATCTTTATTTTCCTTATAATTTTCATTAACAACTAACAAAATTGTAATTCAAAATATGTAATATGTACACTCCTAGTATAATTTAGTACATAATACCCCACACTTATGTGCTAGCTCTGTGTAATTTAAACTTGCTAAAATAACTTCCTGGAATATTGTTTGAATCAAGAAAGTAAAAACAGCAATTAGACTGCACAAAACAGTGACATAAAAAGCCTTTGCTACTGAGTTTGGATTAGCATGGTTATACATTACTTTATTATTACAGTTCTGGGCCTTGATACCCATACTTAGTTACTATGTACTGGAGTACACAACACACAAACACAAACTACACATTTCTTATTGAAGAGAGCAGATTGAAAGAGCCTGGCAAAACTAAAACCAGTATCTGTTAAATACAGCATGGAATGTGAATATAATTTACATGGAAGTGTATTTTACAATTTGGGACTTAGAATCAGAAGACAGTAGCATATGGTAATAATGTACACAATATGTTTAACTTTGGATTTGGAATAATAATAATAATCCTAAAAAGAAGAAGTGTACAGGGAATAATACTAAGTAGATAATTTCACTAACACTAGAAATAGCTTGAAAGTCTGTTTCAATCAGAAGCCACTACTGAATTTAAATCTGAAATGTTAGTCTTTACATGCATCCAAGTACTTTTGTGTGTGTGAATGCACGTGTGTATATACATTTATGTAGATATCCACACACACGGTTTAAAAGCTGATGTAGCTTCTGAACTTTGGTGACCTTTTCTGTCGTTGAGATGGTTTTTAGTGACGTATGTATTTGAATAGAAGGTTTTTCTGTTAAAACAGTAATGTAAAAGAAAATTGTGGCTCTTTAAAGAAACAAAAGGCCAGACATGAATTCACAATATTCATCAAAGATTAAAATAGTTCCAAATGGACAGTCCAAAACTGCTGATCATGCGGAGGCATTGAACATTCATAAACAATAGCTCAAATTTGGAAAAGACGATGTGAATTGCCCTGCAGGCTCTCTCATTGCCATCTTAACGCATTTTACCAATTTCCTGTCATTTTTAATATTGCGTTACAGGAGTAACTTTTACACTTAGGTGCCTAATTTTCAAAGCCTCCCAGGAATCACTGCACACTGACTGTCGAGTTAATTCAGTCACTCTTCAAGTGAGAATGAAGCACACCTAATACTACTATTTGTCTTTGCTTACCTTCCCATTCCCATTAAGCGTACACTTACTGTGTTTTCTTTCTTCACTCATCTATGTGCTAACATTTACACATATTGTATTATTTCATAAAGTAGGAAAATTTGGTTTCGCATACATTAAAAACTCTGCCTTGTACCAAACTTACAAAATATTAATGCAGTGGAATGTTCAGGAGACAACATGAATTGGTTTTACAGCTATACTAGCCAGTTACAAATTAACTGAAGAAAATTTAGCCTAGGATTATCTGTGGTCAACTGTATACTACATTTCTTGTCTAGAGGCAAAATATGGTGTCACAGTACCATTCAGTCTAAAGAAATTTTTCTGACATTAGTTAAGAATCACTATGTGTAAGCCAATTATAAGTATTAATTTCCAAAATTTGTATAATGTTAAATCACAGTTATGATAAAATTTGGATGGATAATTTGCAATTAGTTAGCCTTCTTTTAAACACCAAAAGACTCTTAAAAGAGGCCCTAAAATGAGAGAAAAAAGCTCCCATAATTTCCACCTTCCATGGGTAACGAGAGGGCAAATTGCCACTTACTGGTTAAGATTTTCTTTGTTGTGTCTAACCCAAATCCTATTAATACCAAAAGGAATCATTGCAGCTAACCCTTGCTGAGTAATCAGTGTTACTATTACGCCAGCTTAATGTAACCATGAACTTGTCATTTCTTTAACACAAGTTATGTAATCTTCATGCTGAACTTTTTGGCTATTGAAGATGCACTGGATAACATTCTAATTTTTGAAATATATACAGTCTCTCAAAAGATGAACTGATCCATTTAAAGCCATTTTCTGTATAATTTATTACTGACAGAGAATGAAGAATACATAGGATTTACAAGAACATGAGAACAGATTATGGATACCGTAGAATCAGAAGATGCTGAGGCTGGAAGGCAGCTCTAGAGATTGTCTGGTCCAATCTCCTGCTGAAAGCTGGGCATCACTATTAGCCAATAGCATCATTAAACAAGAGATCACTAAAAGGCCATTGAGTTGCCACCTCTGCAAACAAGCATCTTACACAGGTGTGGCAATTTCACTGACTGGTCAAATCGGATATAAGCTTCTGCGCAGATGTTTTGTTGTGTAATACAACCACATTTGTTCAAATATATATTGTGATATCATCACTGTAGCAGCTAAGTTTCATAAGTGTAGCTGTCAAAATTGTCTACACAGTTCTGCAAACTGGACTCCCCACCATGTCATCCCCACCCCTTTCCAGCTGAAAAGCTGCACTGGGAATTACTGCTTATTTTCCTGCTGCCTTAGTGAGGAAGTTCAGACCCTTCTCCCTTCGGAAAATCCATCCTCAGCTTCTTTATCCTCTTGCTAGCACTGTTAGGATACCTGTTGTTGCCATATTGGTAGGGAATGAGATATAAGACCTATTAGGACTTATCCAGCTTATAGGAACATCAAATGGTGTAGCCATTTCTACATTATTTATGCAAGTCTTATGCCTTTCCTGTATTGCTCAGAAAGTAGTGCAAAGGAAAAACTGAAAGAATAACTCAAACTTATACAATACTAGACAGATAAACCTAGTAGATCTGTGCCTGATATCTGTTTGATCTTTGTAATTTTGCTGACTTTTTCTTGTAACAATCAAAGGATTGTATGAAGTCACCAGCTATTAGATATGAACCTGAAATTACATTATGAAGCTCAGGTAGTGCCAAACATATATTGATGAAGTCTAGAATGGCAGGAGATGATATCACTAGAGAAATGAGGTGTGTTATCATTATAAATATGTATCCCACTGTCTGGGGAATGGGACATACATGTTCCCTGGTTCCAAGAAGAGGACATTTAGAATGTATACCATAAAGCCCATGTTCCCTTATGTCTCTCATTTCTTTCCTTTGATGAATGGAAACGATATTGATTTTCTTGTTTTAGGAATGTAACCATGCACTGCTGCAGAATTGACAATGTCAAATATTTAATCATAATTCTTTATCAGTACCAAATTAGAGCTGGAAATTACTGCTATAAGAATTAAGGAATTAATAACACCTTCTATTTGTTCCGCCTCTGTTGACCCTCTTCTTTTATTTTCCATCTCTTTGGTAGCATTTCTTAGTGTTTCAGAGAGAATTTCAGAGCTGGGACTTGTTCTGTTGAAAGAAATGAATCTAGTGAATATTGAGAAATTTAAATGTAGTAAGTGTTTATTCAAAGAAGTGTTCAATGCTATTATGACTCTTTGTTTATCTCTCTACATCCTGAAAGGTAGTCCACATAATACAAGTTAGAAAATCTTTTAGTGTTGCTGAAATTTTCACATCAGTGATAAAATACTACTAAAAATACATCTAGATTAAATAAAAATCATCAATTATTGAATATATCCTCTCATATATTACAGCATAGTAAAATGTAAACCAGAGGTGCCTGTAATGAGTGCAATTTTTACTTCTGCTTGTCATTTGTGGTTCCACATCATCAAGCAGATTCAGGAACCTTTGAAGAAACACTGTGCTTTATGTGGATGTAATACGTGTTTTCCATAAGCACAGCTATCTCTTCTGTTCATGAGAGGGATTGCATAGGCATGCCTGTTCCCCTTTCCAACCTCCAGAATCATGTCTCTTCAGGGATGAAATTGCACAATGCCTATTTTGCTCCTGTCTTCATGCTATGTTTTTAGTGCTGTTCAAATGAGTAGAGCTAAGGGACTTCTGATGTTCAAGTGTCTCAACAATATCTGGAAGACCAAAAATGTGTCTTCTAGATAGATATTTCTAAGTTAAAAATAAATATAGCTGCCTGTATGATATTTAAAAAGAAAGACATGAATTAATTGCAATATAGTTTTTTTTGTTTTACAGTACTGTTGAACCAAAATACTAGCTACAATTGCACTAAGGCTTAAATTTCAAGATTTAAAGAAAAAGCTACATGAAGAATAGATGTGAGTGAATACATCCATGGCAATTCATGTTTGTAGCATTTACGCTTTTACGACCATACTCTAGATTCTATCACTGATGGTCAGGTTAAAGGAATCAATGTTTCTAACAGTGTGACAGTTCAGAACACTCGTAAATATAAATACTTGTAGCTTTACCTTTACTAGCATTGCACTGCACAAAAAGTAATCTTGTGGGTTACTATGCACTCTCTTTCTTCTACACTGTAATGTTGGCATCAATAAAATCAATTACATCTACAGTTGTTCCTTCAAACCAGCTCCTTTTCTGCAAATTATTCTTACAAGATTCTTAAAGTTTCTTGCTGACATCTCAACAGTCATGCAGCTATAAAGTTTGTTTTAGAATGGAGTGAAACTAAGGCTTTTAAAAAGACCACTTTATTGAGCAACACACCTTTTATTTTTTATTTTTATTTTGCAGAATTTTCCTTCACTTATTGCATGTATCCTGCTCCATTTTCTAAGCTTACATATATTTTAAAAGTTACTCCCACCTCACAGACATCTACTGTCAACGTCCATGGTTCACCTCACATCAAAAAATCGTCAAACGTCCTTACACTAGGTCCTGTCCTGTCACTGCAGGGAAAGAGGTGCAGATGTACAGAAATAAGATGCACCAAATGGTCATGGCCACAGGCCATATGGAAGAGGCTTTAGTGGGCCACATCTGAAATTGTTTTAATCAGTCACAGCATCTTTGGCTGTAAGGAAGATATGTCGTTTTACACTGGCTAGGGATTTTCTTCAGAAAGAGACACAGTTGTAGTTTTCCTTTAAAGTAGGTTATTTGTCCATCCATAATATATATAGCTGTCCTATCATCAGGTGATTACTATGTATAATGTGACTAGGATACTTAGAAGGTTACCTTTCTGTTTAACTTGAGATTTTTTCCTTTCCTTATATGACTTATTAGTTTTTGGATGTCTTTCCATAGCATTTGACTTTACGTTCCTCTCTCCTCAGTATCTGTACATCATGCAATGCAGTGCCATGCAGAGACATTTGACCTAGCTGTGAGCAAGGTTTCTTGGGTGCTGGCAGCAGCATGACTGTGTTTTGATGCATGATCTGAGCCTTCTGTGAGTGGAAAATTATCCCTGTGGGATTGCTCCAATAAGTTGCCAATATGGCTCCTAGAACTGAGGCTAGTTACTGTACAGCCTCTCATACTTTTGACCTACGTTCAAATCAGGAAATGCAAAATTATGAGAAACATCTGCTTATTCTTTGCATGTCTTGGGGACAGTAAGTGAAACTTATGTCACTGAAGCTTTAGATTAGTGTGAAATAATAAAAAAGATTTTAAAAACTAGAAACATCTGTTGCAATCGCTTTTTTCTTTTCTTTTTTTTTTTTTTGTATTACAGCAATAGTGACCCCATTGTTGGTGAAATTTCAGACTGGCATTAATTTAATACAACAGCAATTCATAGTGAACATCTGGCTTCTTTTCTCCTTTTCTGTCACAGCCCTTTCTAACCCAAGAGCATGGCCCTGGTGGCTGGTAAACAAGGGAAAATAAAGAATAGCTACCATCTGTCTCCATTTGTGTTTGCTCATAATATGATTTAATGTTATTTATTTGCTAAGCAGGGTCAAGAGCTTCAGTGCTGTCAAAAATACATAGTGAGACAGATTTGACTTATGACATATCTTCCATAAACTTAGTCTTATAAACTGTGGAGTAGTCTTGACGTACTGGGAAGAATGGTCTAGATGAAAATACTGTTTCACAACTTTCAGCCTAGATGAAAACCTGTACAGAGAGTTACTTTGAATAACTGTGTGACATTATGAAAATAGAAGAGGTATTCAGTGGGATTTTGTAAGGGTTATTGTGTCTCTGCTGCCATTGAGTGCTGTTGATAATTTCCAGATGATAATAGACGGTGCAAGAAAGGTCTACTGGTGTGTTAGCTGAGAGGTTTTGAAATTACATGGACTCATAGGATAGATTGGGTCAGAAGGGACCTTAAAGCAACGGGCTGCTCAAAGACCCATACAACCTGGTCTTGGAAACCTTCAGGGATGGGCACCCACGACTTCTTAAGACAACCCCTGTTCCAATGTTTCATTATCCTCCCAGTAAAAAATTTCTTCCTAAAATCTAATCTAAATCTACCCTCTTTCAGCTTAAAACCATTACCCCTCGTCCTATCATTACACTCCATGATAGAGAGCCCTTCCCCTTCTCTCCTGTAGGCTCCCTTTAATTGCTGAAAGGCTGCGATAAGGACTCCCCGTCATATTCTCTTCTCTAGGCTGAAGAAGCCCAACTCTTTCAGCCTGTCCTCCCATGGGTGGTACTCCAGTCCTTTAATCACCTTTGTGGCCATCCTTGACTCACTCTAACACATCTAAGTCCTTCCTGTGCTGAGTACTCTAGAACGGAACACAGTCCAGGCGAGGTCATGAAAGTAGAGTGGAAGAGCAGAGAGGAATTGGAGAAATAATCTGGAAAAGATAAATCAGCATTTGATATGGGCAGACGTTGAGTCCTGGCCTTAGCAGGGATAAAGAGCTATGCAGCTCTAGTGTGTAGTATTGGTGCTGTAGCTGCCTACAAGTGATTTCAATACTTCTTTTCACTCCTCAGTTATTATAGTCCTATTCAGTTTTTGTTTAAAAAGACAAATGATTCAATTTAATTTGGCTTAATAGTATACCAATATCATGCTGTATGTTCACAGTGTACATTTTGTACAGATATTTTATTTATGTGTACATTTTTCTTTTGTGTTCTTATATCTTTGCTATATGTCTATATATAGATAAATAGATTATCCAGTTACACTGGGTAATCTAATTCCTGTTCTTAAAATAAAATAAAACTCAGACTATGCTGATGAATTCAATGGGAATACCTATCAGTATTTAGACCTTTCACCTTTGGTTTTTAGACCTTTCACCATTAGGGATGGCTGGGAGGTCTCTACACCTGGTAAGAAGTGCCAGACCTCCAGGAAATAGGACTCATAAAAGAAATTATCTCTGTGAAGCATATCTCAGTGGTTTAATTAGTATTTCATTTCAGTAGTTCCACACATTTGAGGGAGACTTAATTGTGTGAAAAAGCCAGGCACAGATTAAGTTTATTCAGCGGTAATCTCTTTGGTCTTACAAAAAATATTGATCTGGAGCTCCACTTTTCCATTATGAATTTGATGGTAATAAAAGTATTTTACTGTTATATTTGTGCTCACAGCAATAGACTCATTCTTATACAAGTCCTGGAAATGATTCAGTGTTTACTGAACTCCTTACTTGGTGCTTCGAAATGGACATTTGAGAATGGACGTTCTTTGACTCAGTAACTCTGGGTAAAATAATGTGCTATATTATCTTTTTCTTTAGCATACTGATTTTTTTCATCTGATATAGCATATTGAATGATGTTTGTATTTGGCCGTAAACATTAAGTAATGTGATTCTTATTGTAGTGCTTTCTTTTTAATGATGCCTGAAGTGTAACTTGATTTGCTGTACTATATCAGACCTTTGACACTTGCTAACGTTCTTAAGCGACCTTAACAGATTAACAAATAATTTTACAGGATACTGGCTAGGATTACATGTACTCGGTGTACAAACCCCCTATAATATACCTGAATTTTTCTCATAAATTGTCCTAAATATATATTACAGGAAAATGCATGTTGTATATTTAATAAAGATCAGTATAATGGATCTTCCTTACTAGTTTTCATGGAAGTGATGTAGAGTTGGAGGCTTTATTTAAATAAAGGGAATGAGGTTGGATTTTTTTGGCAGCGATGGTAGTGTACCCAGTGATGCCTTTTTTTTTTTTTTCCTAATTGTGATGAAACTGCAACATAAAGTTTATTTGAATTCATTGTGTTCACAAGGACTTTTTAGGTAATTGACTAAGCATGAGACTCATGGAACCATTAAAGCTCAAAGACAAACGTTGGTGGAAGGAAACATGAAAAAAAAAAAAACCACAAAAATTTTCATACTGGTTCAGTGAAATGTACACCATGAGGGGAATTTAAAAAAAATTCTGACATCAAGTAAAGACATAGCATTTTTCAGAATTTAATAGGTAAAATGAAATGGTACCTTAATGTAAATGATACTGTAACACAAATGAAAGATCCTGGGACATGTTTGCAGATAATGTCAGCCTTGAACCTTCTCTGCCTTCTATCTTCTCTGGTCAAGTTGTGCCAACATCAACTCTCTGCAATTTTCAGAGTTGCTTCCTTTTACTTTTCAGTAGTTCTACATTGCTTTTGTTAACTAAGCATATGCCAGAGGAAGCTGAAATACAGCACTACGTAAATGGAAAAATTAAAATTGAGCATAAGTTTTTGATGAATAAACATTTATGGGAATATTCCAAACCCCTGAATTTCTGTTGGTTCTATCAAATGTCTTGTACTGGAGACAGAAGGCTCATTTTCTTGAGGTAAAGTTCACATGAAGGACTGAATTCAACCCCAAATAATGGCAATCAATAATACAGAAGAAACGCATGCAAATGCATACAGAGATATAAACAATGCAGTAAATTACCATATGGCTGGATAACAGCCTTTTGGTATTAGAGTTCTGAAGATTTCTCAAAAAGAATTCTCATATAATTATAAAATGTAGAACAGTATTTGATCTCCTATAACAAAATATGAATGAACAAAGAAATTTCACTCACCAAATCTAATGCATTCAGGAAGTCTTATTCATTATACTCCTTCATGTGAATAACAGTGTAAGTCTGTCTTTTTACTGACTTATAAGGGTATACAGGGTGAAACTTAAACCATCAGAGAAAACCTGCCAGATGAAGTGATAAGGAACTTGATGAATTTTGAGGACAAAATGCTTTTTTTGCAGACAAGTTGCTTTGTGGTAGACAGAAGGAATTTTTTAAAAGTCTGCTTTATTCTAATGACAGATTTAATTTTCTCAAAAGTCTATTTTCCTTCTGTCAACAAAAAATAATTTTGTTAAGCTTCTTACTTTCTTCAGCGGATAAAATATGTTCCAGTGCACTATTGTCATCCAAATGTTGCTGTCATTTTACCAGCAGAAATAAACAAAGAGAATGTTGTTTTCTAAATAAAATTGAGACTTACATATATTTTGGGATAATAAAAAAGAGGAACATTTTTAGAAGTCACCCTGAAATCCAGGAAACTTTTCTCAGCTGATATGCAACCTGCTGATAGTTACATAAAAGTGAGGGCTGTCTGAATAGGAAAGACCATGCCATCAATCTACGAACTCTGTGAGAAAGAGTGAAAAGACATTTTGCATGTTTTGTGGGTGACATATTGAAGGAGACTTTAGTACTCTGCTTAGGGTTTTTCAGGCTTAGCAATTGTCCTGACAGTACATAGATAATTTTCTCCCACCCATCTAATATGGCTTTTCAGAAAAAATGTGTAGAGGAATGGTTGAAGGATTATTTCAAAATGTTTTACAACTGAAAATGAATTTTCAGCTAAGAGAAGTTTTTTAAAAAATCTCTACTTTCCTTAACTATTTTTTTTCTTTTACTTCATCATAATTTAACAGGAGAGAAAGAAAACTACACTGCATTGAAATACCCTTTCTTTTGTGCTTCTCACACCTCCTGACAGATTCCAATAACCTGAAAGCAGACAGTAAGATAAGGCCAAACACAAGTAACCGTGAATTCTAAAGACTGCTATTCATCTTAAATTACTTGTAAGTCTTAAAGCTTGCTGTGAATTTATATTTAGCTTAAATAACATAGATTAGAAATATGATCTGCTTACAATAAAAGGAAAAATTTATTTGAACCTTGATTTCATTTATACAACTTAGTCTACCTCATCTATCCCCAAATATTTCACATATTATATACATCTCAGCAACAAATGTCAACAGTTACAATAAAATATTTGAGCAACTTGTACTATAAAGAAGTTCAATGTAGTTGCCATTATTCTAATAGCCCTGGTACAGCTCTATTACAACTGGAGACTGCAGCAAGCCAATGATGCAGACCATGACATATGCAAATCTACTTCTCTCTATCTTAGTTGCTGTGCTTTTTCTCGATCCAGCCAGTACTACAACATTCATGATAAAATACTGTGACTCTTCACCTGTTTTAGCTGTATAAAGCTATATGTATTACATTTTAGGACGTTCCTGTCTTCCTTTTTCTATTGTGAATCTCAGAGGTTCTAGTCTGGATATAAATCTAGCTGTAAGTTGCTCAGCAAAATGATTCAGGTAGTATTTTTGATGCATCTCCATTTCTATATAGTGCCCAGTTTCGATACTTTAGGGTTGCTACTTGGTTTCAGCAGGCATTTACGCATGTGAGTAACTGTCATAAAGAAAAGTTGCTTGTTCTTGTTGTATTAGGCCATGATTCTATGAGTGCCTGTTTAAGAAACTTTCCTTGAGCAGGCATGCTCTCCTATGCTACCTTTTCGGCATAAGGCAGAGCTTATCCTCCCTAGGTCTGCTGGCAAATATAGCTCTGCAAAGATTCATGTGGATGACAAAGAGAGCAATACTAAGGCAAAAGCATAGAATGATAGAATGATAGAATCATAGAATGGCTTTGGTTGGAAGGGACTTTAAATACCATCTAGTTCCAAGCCCCCTGCCATGGGCAGGGGCACCTCCCACCATACCATGCTGCTTATCCATACAATTTGTCCTTGAACCCTTCCAGGGAGGGAGGGCATCCGAAAACATCCTGGGCAACCTGTGCCGGTGTCTCTTCTTCCTAATGCCTAATGTAAATCTTCCCCCTTCCAGTTTTGAATCATTCCCCCTCATCCTTTCACTACCTGCCCTTGTAAAAAGTGACTCCCCAGCTTTTCTGTAGCCCCTTCAGGTACTGGAAGGCTGTTATGAGGTCCCCCTCCAAAGCCTTCTCTTCTCTAGGCTGAACAAGCCCAACTCTCTCTGCCTGTCCTCCTAGCAGAGGTGCTCCAACCCTCTGATCGTCTTCATAACCCCAGAAACATTATTTTTACGTAATTGAGATTACTGTATTAAATATAAAAATTAAGAGGAATCTAATGTTGACAGATAATTTACCAATGTAACCAAGCCATATTTTTTCTTGCTAAATATTAAAATAGTCTTGTATAGAAAATAATCTTGTGTTACTTAGAAAAAATTGCCTTAACATTCAAATACTCTATTTGTTTTAAAATGTAATATAAAGTTTTGATAACTTGATTAATATCCTGGATCAGAACCATTTGATAATTTATGCTGGAAGGAAGCACTGAAAGCTGCTCAGTCCATCCTCCTCACTGAAACAACGCCAGCTATTAAGTTGCATTAGGTTACTCAGGGAATTGTTCAGATGGTGTTTTAACATGTCCAATTTAAGTCCCCTGAAAACTTGTCTAAACAAGGAGATTATTCAAAATATGCAAAGCCTCACCAACAGTTTGTAAAGAAAACGTAAGTCAATCTTCTGGATTCTGGCACAAAATGTTTTGTGTGTTCACATCTTTTGGACCCACATCAGTACCAGAAACTATGCATAATTTGTGAAAACTATCACAACAGGATTTTAAACTAATTATTCATAGCTGCAACTACTACATTTGATGAAAATAGGTGAAAAGTTGTGATGTTTAGGTAAATTTTCCTCCTGGAATAGACTTTCCTCAGTGTGCTCTGTTTGATGCGTGAGTGGAGTCTTGTGGTTTTGAGGTACTCATTCACCTAAACAAGGGATTTGGTATTATAGAGAATTCAAAACTGGTGTATAATTTGATAAAGTGTTTAAAAGAAGACACAAAATAAATACATTATAGTGTTTGGTAGTACACAGTAAGGCTGTAGTGTGGATTTGCCAACTCTTCAAATCACAGATGAAGATCCACTTTTATTTACAGAAGAAGGTGTCAGTTTTCACAAAATTAGGAAGGGACTCTCAAATATGGTACAGTTAAATTTCTGTATAAATATTTGAAAATTATCCAATTTTAACAAAATAGCCCCAAAACCATGACTAAAAGTAAATTCTGAGTAAATAATAGTAGGCTTTAACATTTTTTTTCCTTTTTTAAGGTAATGTAAATTGAAATAGAATCACACATTCAGTAACATGTTTCTCTCAAGTGTGTGAAACGACTTTCATCTGAGGTAATCACATTTTACAAATGTGCTGTGCTTCCTGGGAGAATGGAGGATCATTGCCAATTTTGATGACATTGTTCAACTGGCAAATGATAGAAGTCATTGTATTCTTTCAAGCAAAACAATCACATACCCCGAATCTATATAATCATGATAGTGAATAAAAAAGATGCTCTTTCTGTTTTTTCAGATCTTCTGTAAGGTCTCACATATTCATGTTGTTCCATAAAAGGACAGAATATTTTTTTTAATTTTCACTTCTGTTTTTCACAAAGGATAAAAAAGTAGAAAGAAAGGCAATTAGGGAGAATATAATCATAGTAGAGTAGCAACATGTATTTCAACAGCAAGCAAAAATAATGTCATACCTTTAGAATATTAAAACGTAAGTTTCACTTATAGGGATGGTAGCTTAGTTCAAAAGAGGTACAGTGGAAAAATTCTTTCCAATTTTAGTCAATAAACAAATAGATCCAAGAGAAAAGTCTATGTTACTATGAAGCAGTTTAGTTCCTAGCTCTTAGGTTCCCAGCAGTTAGCCACCTAATTGAGATTCCTAGATCCTCTAGGCATTTAGGGACAATGTTCACGAAGAGTTTCATGTTAACACTGAACTCTGAATATGACTTTAGGCTCTCTAACCAATATAAAATTGTGGAGATACAGGTAGATTTCAAATAAACCTTTCCTATCATCCATGCGTGCTTTGCAGAAGTGAAGACAGTTGTAGAACCATAAGATTATTCAGGTTGCAATGGACTTTTGAAAGCCATGTGGTTCTCCTTCTTCAAAGCAGGCACAATTTTGAAGGTATGTCCAACTTTAAGATTGGATGAGCTTGCTTAGGGCTTTGTCCAGCTGAATGTTCAATTTGTCCAAGAAAGGAAATTCTGTAGCTTCTCTAAATCTTTTTTTTCCCATCTGACTTTTTAGAATTTAAAGACATATTTATTCATCAAGGAAAAACAAATGGAAAAGGAAGCATCATGACTCATCAGTCACTATCACATGTTAGATCAGGGTTCAGTACTATACTGTCTTCCACTGAAAGTCTTCCAAGAGTACCGCCACATTACACATTACTGGAGGGAAGGGAGGTGGAAGAAGATAAACTCTAGAAGCTTCTTCGTAGTAAACATGTGTTGAAACTTTTCTGTTTTATTTGGCATAAATAAATGCCACAGAAATGGAATCTCGCTATTGGAAAGAGCCTTTTTTCTTATAGTAGGTAAGATATGCCTTTATGCAGTAAAATAAATTTAGTATTCTTAAATGTTGCATGCTTGTATGAGGATAACTGTAATTAAGGTTCCTTACACCATAGTTTTCTTAATGGGCATTTATTTTAAGCAAAATTGGATCATCTCAGGAAGGAAGGGCTGAAAGGACAAATGTAAGTGATAGGAGAAGTAGGTTTAATTTTAAACTGGCAAACGTGGAACTTGACTCTGCGAATTTTACTGCTGAACTTGGGTAAAAAAGTACTTTGTAGCAAGGAAGATAATATCTCTTTATTTTACTGAGCTCAGCCAGTTGTGCTTTAAGACTACCAAATTAGTTCTACAGGAAAGAAAAGTCAACATATGGCCGGTTTATGCCTCCCTACAGTGTACAGTGGTGAGCTAGGTCCTAACTGCTGAACAATCATAACAAGAAAATGACTTAGACTAAGGTTCATTTTGCATCTACCATAAAAAAGCACTGGGGATCTCTATGAAAAAGTGGATGTGTATCACTCAGGAGGTAGCTCAGCTTTGAGGATCTGGAAACACAGCTTGTTCAATAGATTATATTTTGTTCCCAATCTAACAAAAAATAAGGAACAATTCTCCTTTTTGACACTGAATAAAAGAGAAAAGATACTACTAAAATATAACAGTGTGGAAGTACCAAGATAATATAAGCTATGGATATGCAGATATGTTTGCATTTCTTTGGTGCCTACTTGCCTTTGCCAACCTGCAAATAGGGTACACACAGGCTTCTAATGTTTCAGGAAAAGCAATAAGAAAAAAATCTAAGGTGAAAACCTAATTTTTCAGTAATATAGTAAAGAAATTTAGTCTTTTTCTTTCAAAAGAAAACTAATCAGTTGAACTTATAATTTGTATGTGGAAAGGAACTTGCTGGTAGTAGAGATGTCTGTATTTTATGAGAAGAAAAGGCTTAATGAAAACTGAAGTTAGATTAATTCACAATAGAAATAAGGTATAATTTTTTTAACTATGAGAATAATTAAAATAAACTCTCTAGGAATGCTAGATTTTCAGTCATTTGAGGTCTTTAAATCAAAACTGGATATGTTTTATTTAACGTATACAATTACTAATGTGGAAGTTACAGATTTTACAGAGAAGTTACAACACAATGCCCTTTGCTGATTCTGTAAAGGAGAGGCTATACAGATGGATTTGGTCTTTTCTGTTTTCCAGTAAACTGTTCTATTAATCTAATTTATTTAATTGCATCAGTATCCACCAAGCATCAAGGAGAAACATGTATGTCTAATCCATATTTTTTGGTTGACCCAAATAGTATCATTGAACGGTTAAGATGTCAAAGAGAAAGTAAGGTGAATTAATAAAGCAAAAAACTAACAATTTGCTGACTGGATGGTGCAAATGGCTTTCCAAATGACCTCTATGATTAAAAATCACTTTCCCTGTATTTATGTCCTGTGTTACCATTGGCCTACTGAGTCTTCCTCACCCACAGTCCTTTTATCTTACTTGAGCATGAATAATTTTTAACCTGGTAACTATTTCTTTATTTTATTTTTCTAAAAATGTCATTTGCCATTAACTATACAGTCTTAGTCCAAAAGGTAAGTGTTGAAAAAACAACTAGGCAAAAGGGCACCCAGCTTGTCACTGATGGTAGTACCAGGAATAAAACACAGGTTTGGTCATGCCCACACTAGGTTGCTGCCAAAGTTCAAAGTTGTAGGTATAAGACAAAGTACTCTTCATTGTATCCTTTCGATTCAGAAAAAAGAATCCTAGACAAAATACAAGCTATTAAATTTCTACTTAAAACAAGTGCTAAGTTTGACTCGGTGAACTAAACAGCATTTTAAAATGCATAAAAATATGAAGGAATACATCAAATCCATTAAGGACATCTAAAGCCATAACAGCTAGTGATTCAGAGCCGTAATGAATATATTCACCTACAAGAAATCACTAATAACTCATATCTACTTATCACTCTAGCATTATAATATATCCTCAACTGCTTTTATCTTTAATAGAACAATAATCTTCAGAGAACCAAGGCACAGTTTTTTAAAAATTAGGCCTATATAATTCATAGAATAGTTTAAACAGATTTTTTAATTTACATAATTCTGAATGGGAAATGCAGCAGCTATATTTGATGTGAGATATTTATGATTCCAGCCCTTTCGAAAGCTGTAACCAAAGTGATTAGACATAGTTTCAAGTATGTGAAAAATTAAGACTAAGATGCTCTACGAAGCGTCTCATAATATTGTATTGGTACACATTTACAGTCCATGCTTTAAGAAACACAAAACTACCTACCTCTAAATATCCCGCTCCAATTGGAAGAGAATATTATTACTAAAATATTACTATATTCTGTAAACTGATTCATGCAGAAGTAGCCTTGAAGTACCTTGACAATGTACAACATAGATTTCTCATTCTTATAGTTACTTTGAAAATTTTAATAACTGCATGACTGATTATGTAAAGGAGGGTGTGGAAATGGCATGATGAAGATGTCTTATATTTCCCATGAGAAAGATCAGGTATTAGAAGTCAGGCAGTGGCAGTATTTCTTATCTTTTACCTATCATTATCCACTTATCTTTAGTGTTAGGTGAGTTGAAACTGCAGTGACAAATATGACCCCTGACTGTTAATCCCTTGATTAAAGTCTTGATCTTTGGGGGAAGCAAATAACGGTTTTTATTTTTTCTGAAATAAGAGTGTTTATCTCTAGTGTTTTGAGTGGTGCACTGGAGTTGCACCAAAACAAAACCCTGTTGAATTGAAAAAGTGGAGTTTTCAGACATTGCTGGAACACTAAAAAGTTAAAAAGGTGTAAAGGAACACATCTATATTGCGGGGGTTGGGGTGGGGTGGCGTGTTTGGGTTTTTGTATTTATTTATTTTGTAAGGCATGTTTAGCTCCTGGACTCATGTACGGAGAAGATCTTTTAAAATTAATTTTCATCTAAATGTGGCTTAATTTAGATCTTTCTCAGAATCCATTCTAGAGGGGCTGGATTGTGGCTAAAAACACTCTAGCTTTGATTCCTTATTACAGCACACTGAGCTGAATATATTCTTTTTAGAAAAGATAAATTAGCTTTTGCCTTGTTTTAGCTATAAACCACATTTATAGTAGCTATGTAGGCATTTACTAGGGGCAAAAAGGGGCTCAGGATATTGAAGAATATTTACCTATGCTGCATGTAATAGAAAATGCGTACACTAAAACCAGATCTCACACGTCCCACTAAAGTAAGATAGAGTAATGGTGAGACCTTGCATTACAAAGATGCTTGAACAGTGTCATCACCATAAGAACAGTTGTGAAGCATTATATGTTAAAATCTTGAATGTCATATATGCTGTGATGCATGTGATTCTTTTCTACCATGCCTGTTCTTACTATTTATTCAGTGTCAACAGAACTTGTATGTGATATAAAGTAAGAACAGGCTCCACTCTGAAAATAGTGCAATCTTCTTGCCAGCAATTGCGTATTCATTAAGCATTACAATTTGCTAAAGTAAACCACATGAGAAGAACTGTAGTTATACCTCTAAAGTCAGCGGGAATGGTGGGGGGCATTGCGATTCCTGCCTCCCAAACACACTGCAACCATCTTCCTCCTTTCCTCCTCAACATCTCTGTGCCTTCAATAGTCCTCTGAGTAATACCGGTAACAACAATACCAGCAGCTAGAATAGCTCCAGCACGGTCAATAGCTCTTTTGCCCACCTCCACTTAACACAACAGAAACTTACAGATTGCAGCTCTCTGGCAGCATGTGCTATACGTATGTCCCTGTTCATGCCAACAAATGATAACAAATGATCCAGTGACCTCTATTTGGTCATTGGAGTAGTTAAATAATTACCTAGGGGGTAGAATAGAAATTTCCCGGCCAAAAACTGGGCAGCAGGGAAACCTAGTGGAAAATGGGTCTATGCTAGCTGGCAATTGTTCCCTTTAGTCTGCTTCTTCTCTGTAGTGAAATTATACATGAACAAAAATGGAATGGCTTAAGAAAAGCAACTACCTGTATACACTAATGCATTTCTGTTAAAACGAACACAGGTCTCATAGTGTCCAGGACTAAAGAAAGAATCACAATCAGAAATTCAGCACACCTGTTACAGATAATGCTGTAGAGTAACAGAGATCTTGTGTTAGGAAGGTGAAGTAGAGGTGTAATTATTAGAAGAGAAAATAAATAACATGTAATAAATTCAATTATACATGAGCAGAAGAGGTAATGAAGTTTGAGTTTTACAATGAAATGAAATTAAAATGCTTCTTCTATAAAAATTTGAACAATGACTGTACAAGCAAAGCATCAGGGAGTCCTAATCCTATTAAATCTAATCACCACAGTGTCTGTTTCTGCATACACAATAAGTTTTCTCACAGGAGAATAAATAAAAGCACATTGCAAGGTTTTGTACTTTTCTCTAGGCAACATGATGAGAACAATTTCTGCCCTTCTAAAATGCATACACAGTCATAACTTCTGATACTTTCACATGATTAAGAGACTTAGGTGTTGCTCAAGACACACAGGGTATGATGATATTCTTGATGTACTTTTCACACTTCCTGTGCACAAATTGCTTCAAGTTTCTGTGCCATGATTACCTGCTGATTCCTTGCTGGCAGTAGCTCTGTCTATCAGCTTAAAGAAAAAAAGAAAAATTTTTTTAGCTAGCTAAAAATGAAAAGAAAAAATGTAATACAATATTCAAAACATCTTCATTATCATCACAGGGGTTGCTTCAATGTCATAATACACAAGGTTACTAAACTATAAACCACAATCTTTTCCTAACTCCTTTTTCATCTCTATTTTCAGTTCCAAACTACTTTTCTGATCTGGTAATGGAAAAAGAAAAGGAAAGGCATCATCCAGACCCAAATACACTACTCTGACAGATGGATGAAAAAACGTTCCCTGTGATTAGTGAAGCAGGTGTGACACAAAAGACAAAAAAATCATAAAGAGAACGGAGAGACTAGAGCTGGAGGAGGCTGATGAGTTCAATGAACCAGCAACTTTTGCAAATCTTCATAGTTTTTCACAGTGGACACTTGTGGGACAATGACCAAATTTCTGTTTATGGGCATATGAACTGATGAAATTTTAAAAAGTCATTTTAATCTCTTTATCTCATCTCTGAACCATGAATCTGGCTGATTTTATCTCCTCCAGTATGAATGTGTTGGTTACCAGAGACAATATTCTTAGTATTTAGTATTTAGTGTGACCTTAAACTTTCATGCACTTTGGCACCAGTTCCATTGAATCTGATATAAACATATTTCAGTGGTGCTTCATGTGAATATCAGGAAAGAATTTTCCTAAGCTGTCAGGTATATTAGCAATTTTAATATTTTTATTTTTGTCCCTTCTCTGAAGCTTTAGGAATACTCTATAGCCTGAAAATGGGATACTGCATTTACTGTAGAGAACAAATAAACTGATTTAGTATGACAAATCCTATATCCCTTCAAAGGTGACATTTCATTTATCTTTTTTTCTGTGGAGCATTTCTCTTTTGCTACTGATACTGACCGAATAGTATAAGAGTAGAATTAGAGAAGACATCACTGGAAAAATTGCATGTCAATTTTCCCTGCAGGAACTGTAAAATCTAATAGTTGTGTGGAAGAGGAAAAACCTTTTAGCAGAAAGATACCTCTACTAGAATAACTATTATGAATAAAATCTACCTGGTGTGGCAATCACAAGTATGGCTCCTTTTAAGTCAGTTTCCCTGGAGAATATACCACTGACTTTTACGTTGCTGGGATTAGTTCCATCTTTGGCTTTACATGGGGTCTTCAAAGTGCTTTGGATCATAAGAACCTAAGAATAAAATTAAAGTTAACTTGGAATTCATTCTTCCTAAATTAAATGTCGTGAATGTGGGTCACTGTAAGAACATGTGACTTTTGTAGAGGAGAAATGATTATACAGTGTTGGGGGGCCAGTTAGGAAAGAAATGTAAATTGATAGTGCATAAGAGCAGTGTACTTATCAAATGTCATGCTTTACTTATCAAAGAGAGATAACACTTGACACATCTGATAACTTTCTTTGATAAAATAAGACCATGTTAGACAAGGGAAATGAAGTAGATGTAATCTGTCTGGATTTCAGTAAAACATTTGATGTGACAATCATTTTCTAAAAGGGAGAAGATAGGGATTAGTGCATGAATTACATGGAGCGCATGAGATGGACTAGAGCAGGGAGAGCAACTGAATGTTGCTGAGCAAAAAAAGAGATTACTAGTGAAACAGGAATGGCTCATGGACTGGCCTTGTCTAACATTTACATTTTCAAACTGCTTGAAAAGTAGCAATGTGCAAATGAAAATTACAAAGACATTTAGGGTTATTCCTTTTTAGAAAAAGGAAAGGAAGAAAGAAAAAGAAGAAAGAAATTGTGACTATCATAGTAATAATTTTAAAAGTCCCTAAAAGACTTTGCAGATTTTAGTAAGAGAAACGGAATTTGGTTTTAAAGTGCAAAGGAAAAGTGTTTAGGAAGTAATGGAATTTCTGTTATGAACTTAACTTTTCCATCTGGAAATGGCAAGAGGAAGAGCTCTGTGAGGTAGTTCAGAGCAAAGGACATGTGTTTCATCTAACTGTAGTTATCCACAGACCAGTGGGGAGACATTAACGCCCCAGAGGATGATTCATGCAAATATACATGTCCAAGATACATTGAAAATATGAGACAGTTGCTGCAGAGAGAGATTGGTGGCTCACTGTATGCTACATCCTATATTGTGGCTGCCAGAGGAGGGCATGGAAGAAAACAGTCACTCTGGAAATTATGAGCTGTCATCAAAGACCCAGTGGGTTAGTTCTGAGTAAGGACATAAAGATCAAGAGAGCAATGTACTTACACTTTACTGTTTCCTGTAAAAGGCTAATGAAATGAGGAAAGGAGCAATCTTGAGGATGCTGGAGATTTCCTTGAAAAAAATCAGTAACTCTCTGCTAGAAATGATGCATTGTTTCTAAAATTGCTGTTCTTGTGATTTTTTTGAGGTCGTTTCTCTGTGATTATTGAAGTTGCTATCTAAAACCTTTCTGATATAAAAGCAGGAACATTTACGCTGATTGAATTTAAAGTTCTTAAAAGACCCTATATGATAGTCTAGGAAGATGAGAAACAAGTTTGACATCTGAGCAACCATTCAAAAGGGTATTGTGTTTCAGAAGGACCACACTGAGAGAGGGTGGAAAGAAAAGTGGCAGTGGGACTCAATCAGATTGAAATGTCAGAAAGTCCCCCACCACAACAGAGCGAGACTGGATGAGAGACATGAGCATTGCAGAATATTTGGAAAACTTTTAACACTTGTCTTTTTTTAATTCAGAGTGAATGCATGCTAAATCCTTTGCTAAACTTTTTTCCTAAATTTGCTATTGTATTTCTCCAGGAAGTAAAGACAAAATACCACCTTGTAGATGAGCTCTGTGGGATACCGCTGTTAGAGGAATTACAGAGAATGTTTGCTGGGTCAGTTTGTAATATTACCCAGATAGTGTTCTTAAAAAATACATCACTAAAATGATGTATCATAATTATAGTTTTCCTTAATTCATTTCCCACTTCTGTAAATGTTGTTGGCACATTCTACTGATGCCATATAATCCCCATGCTAGGTTCACAGAAGGTCACTACAGTGGCTTGAATCAGTCCTTCCAAATTATGTGAAACATAATTAGCCATGAAACCAATCTGCAAAGTGAATCTGAGAGAAAAAAGATGGTCTTGCCTCCTGTTGTCACTGAGTTCTTCTAGGGGACCAGGGTCCTACCTAGAACAGAGAAAATTATCAATTGTTTCAAACAATGAGATTTACTGCAGTTATTTATTGTATCCTGGTTATTGATTCTGGTTCACCTGTTAGTCAGATGCTGCACAATGAAAATGTGAATTTTATTAAAAATAGTGGCGAAAACCAGCATAGTTTAAGATAAGAAATCTGGTGAGAAATGAGAAGACCCTTCCACTCCCTGAGATTTAGAAAATGTGCAATTTATATATCTGTAGTATAAGCATGCATGTCAGCATTTTGAATGTACTCAGGAGCAAGTTAATTCAATTTGCTGCCAGAGCAGGCATGTCCATGAAGATCTTGGTATGTGTGCACAGCTCCTGTACATCTCTGCTTGATGCCAGGGCTCTGTTCTGAACTATGGACATGGTAAGTGATGGGGAGTCAGTACAGATCAGCACGTTCCCATCCCAGGTGGCGTGGTAAGGCAGATGCACAAATAAAGTTTATATTCTTGATTTGATTCAGCTTGTCTGTTAAGTGACATGAACCTTGCAGAGAATTTAACTTGCATGCGTGAGTCCAATTACATTAAAAGTGCTAACGGTACCACAAACCGCCTTGCGAACATCTATCTTATTCAGAATGGAAATCCTTTTGTAACAGCAGGATTGTTCAATTGGATTCTTTAGTGTTGATTTCTTTCTCCACTCACATTGTTTAAACAGGTGGCTGATGTGAATGTAAACCTATTAGAAATGCCACATAAATGTAAGACAACGCCTTAGTTAGTGTAATACTGAATATTTTTAGCCATTTCTGTAAATCTGCAGGATAAATTAATCTGAAAAACTGTCTGAGTAGTTTGAATTTGCTGGGGCTTAATCTGTGTACCTCTGGTTTTAGTACTTCACCACAGAAATCTTTCTGGTCTCAGAATTTTTGAAAGTGTTTGGCTCTTACTGGTAGATAGTATTTTTTTTTAATGAATCAGCACCTCCCAGGGGAGATGTTCATTTGCCTTCTGATTTATTTAACTGAAGAGAAGAACTTTTAACTCCCTAATTTTTCAGTTTTCATTCAGTTTTTGCTGCATTGCTTATAGATTCTATAGTGATAGCACTTGCAGACTTCTCTACAGAAATATACCCAAATAGCACTTTCATTTCACTTCACATTTCCATTCATTTGTTTTTCCATGTCACTTAAATATTTTTCTTTAGACCACTTCCCTTTAATGTGATTATAATAGTAAAATAGCTTTGCTTTGGGATTGTAAATCATATGTGAAATTGAAGTAAGCTCAATCTCTTACAAATATGCATTTTGGTAAAAGGAGATTGAATGTTGAATTCCAAGTCTTGTTATTCACACTGAATTTTGGCTACAGGTCATTTTCCTTTCCTGTATTTTTGTTAAAAATGCAGTTTACTCAATATAAATTGTCATTTGACTCCATATTGGCAGGTGGTACCTTTTGCCTCAATCACGCGTTATTGGGAGTTTTAAAAATTGCTAAATAAAGAACTTCAATACCTCATTTTTATTTTTTTTATGAACAGAGAAGAAATGTGTCTCTCTTTTAAATGTTTCTAAAAATTAATCATCTGATGTATTTTTGTAATCTTGAAGCCTCTTTTTATGGCAATCACAACTGGTAACACTTCTCAAGAGTATAACATTTTTTATATACATTTTATAGATCTTCATTTTTTTACTGTTCTATAGATCCATTATACAACAGAGCTCCAATAATTTATGTATTGGGTAAAAATCAAAGAGTTTTAAAACTCTCCTGGAAAAACTGGAAATGGTTTTAATCAACTACAATGTGAAGTTCTGTGCTTTTGCTGAATAGTTATTTTTTTGAAGATGCAGATAAAGCATCATTAAATCATCTTCTCAATTACAGTGTTCCATCGCTCAGCAAATGCATCTGTTCTCCAGACCCTCTGTGTACATTCACAGCCAGAAAAAATGGAAAAAAAGAAAGTGGAGCTAGACAAAGGGAAGTAGTGTTCAATGGACTTCTTACATCCTGAGCCTGCATTATCTGCCCAGGACCATCAGGGCTGAGACTTTTTCTTCAGATAAGAAAGATCTGAAAAGGCCTTTTTTATTTTTTTATCCAGAAGAGAGCTGAAGCAGCTGTCTTCATTAGTTTTGTAAAGTATTCAGATTATATTTGTTGTGCTTAGTGTTTCTTTTAATCTAGCAATCTCTTAAATTCGATTTATTTTTGTAGGTGAAAGTTTTCAGTCACTGAGGAGAGATATGGCAGGTACAGACAATACCTATACTCCAGAACACCCCTCGCACACCTGCTACTTAGGTGTGCTGCAAAAATTGGAGTACAAATGTTTCCAAAATCTAAGATCACAAGGAAGAAACATGTTTGGAAAGGGCAGAAAATGACAGTATATGTGCATGAAACAGCATACATACACTGAAGATGCACTTGACTATTAAACAAAATCAGAACTTTGAAAATGCTGTTTTTCTTTTCAAATACTGGAAACCAGAAAGTAGTGTTGAACATGCCTAGAACTGACTACTCTTTGTGCACATTATCTTCCCTGAAGTCTTCTCTTCACCCTTTCCTGTGACACATATGCAATCTCTTCCCCTTTCCCTTCCTTGTCTTTCCTTGTTTTGACCACTTCAAGCTACTGCTCAGGATAGAGAAGTGTCAGAGATGAACAGAATAATCTGACCTTCACCCTGGGTCAGGCAGCCTCAGCCGGGCTTACTCACCTCACATTCTGTTGTGAAGTCTCTGTCACTTGACTTTCCGATTCCTTTTTTGCATATAGGACCCTTTTTGATCTCCAGAGAAAATTACAGTTCTGCTTCTCTTATCTGCTCTACAGGATCGGACACAAGTTGTCTGTAATATCATCTGGACTTTTCTTTCCTCTGAATAGGATTGTGTACCTGAGAACATCCTAGCGAGGAGGTAGGTCCATTTTCCTAATAAATAGTCACTACAGACAATTGTCTGTGTGTCTTTACTTCTTTGATGATGTTGCATGACGTGCATTTTGTAGAAAAAAGTTATCTTACAGCAGGCCACTATGTGGTAGGTGAAATTTTTGCATCTATGGATAAATATGATTTAACATACTTATAAACATAATATAAATGCATGACTAGAGTGAAGTGACAGATCACAAAAATAGAATCATCTTAATACAAACCAGTAATTTCCTATGTTCTTGACTGGGAAGCACAAACACTTTCCAGGAATTTGTTTTTCATTTTAAGCCTAAATATTGCTAAAAAGAAGTTCTGCTTTTTTTCCATCCTCTCACTCTCCTTCCTTTGATTTAGATCCACTTCTAGTACTATAAAGATTCTTAGGCAAAGCTAGTAAGTGTTTTTGCAACTTGATTTATTACTTTAGAAGAAATATTAGTACAGTATCTTTACACTGTAGTTCAAAATACTGACTTGGCTCAGATCTTCCTTAGCATTTAATAGATCACGTGTGAGCATTATCTTGTGGTATTCCTATCTTCCTGCAGTCTGCACAGCTGAGGCAGCTGTTTCATACTTCTTTCTCTTTCAGAATATATTTTTATAAGGCCATCAGGAGGAAAATGATAAAATTTAGCTCAGACCTCCATAATTACGGCTCACAAATGTGATCTCATCTGATATTTTGTGGTAAAAGCGTTCTTAAAAGACCTTACTCAGGCAGATTTGCTTATACTTATTTATCTCGCTAATATCACTTTGTTAGACAAATGCAAGGTGTTTCACATCTGCTGCTATCATGTTTTTGATAACACCATGTTGCTGAAATGAGACCTTGTCCGATTCAGAGATCATGGGCTTCTGCACCATAGGAGGATGGGTAACCAGAATAAGTAATTACCTGAAAAAAAGGTCTCACTACTCTGCAAAGGTTTGCAGTACTGTGGAAAGACTATGGGAAATTTAATTTCTTCATAGCTGTGAGATTCCATGTGAAAAGGGAAAGGAGAGACACTGCAAAATAGCAATGAATACTATAGAAATCCTAAATATACTGTGCAATACTGTGGGAATTCACCCTGCCTATCTTTTGTCACTAAAATAGTGAAGCTGGTCTTATTAAGCTCTCTGGAAAGAAATAAAATTGTTCAGAGAGGATTTCAGGGTGCTTATACCAACATTTTGTCCATACGCCTACAACTCAAGCCTAGTCTCCCTAATTCTCTAATATTAGTCAGCATAAATACTACCCTTAAATAACCCTTTTATCTACTGAAATTTCAGTGAAGGAAAGTACTGTGTGCCCATGACCAGCAACACATTTACATGTAGACTGCAGCAGGCATTGCTTCTAATAATTATTTTTCTGCTGCTTGTGTAAAGTATTCATAACCTGTGCCCTTTCATTATTAATGAAACCATGGCACTGGTGTAGAAATAGCTGTAATTGCTGAGACAGCCTGGCAGAAGACTCTTGATTTAAATGAAATCTCATGTGCTTGAAAATGTCTTTTATTGAGTTTTTGACACAATAATCTGGATTATGTGATAGAACCATTTTTGTACAGCATTGAAGTCTAAGATGTTTTTGGTGGAGGTATCACAGAAAAGGTATGTAAGCCCAAATCTGCTAAGCTGCACACTTTACCATATTTGCTGTATTCCTCTAGGGATATTTCATTCCTCTATGGATATTACACTTGCTAGTCCCTAAAGAATCATTTAATTGGCTAAGATAAATGGCTGTTTAAGAGCTGCTATTTATGACAGCATTTAACTCAGTTTCTTTTGCCAAGTGTGCACTTACGGCTATTTCAGATCTATCTAGTAACTGGTCTGGTTTGAATGTCTTAATTGTCTGCTTTTACAGTTAATGTCCGTGGCTATCCTTATAAAGGCAGCTAATGGCATAAGTACTCGATGAAAGGACTAGTATTCATTCAGAATAGCTAGCTCATCTAAATAAATTCAAGTGTGAATGTTAAAGGGGTTACATACGTAGTACGTGACTCACAATTGCATATATACAGTTTCCACTTCCATCATCATGAAATTATTGTGTCCGTATGATCTGGATGAAGGGACTGAGTGTACCCTTAACAAGTCTGCAGATGATACCAAGTTAGGTGGAAGCGTGGATCTGCTTGAAGGAAGAGAGGCTCTGCAGAGAGATCTGGACAGGCTGGATCGATGGGCTGAGACCAACGGGATGAGGTTCAACAAGGCCAAGTGCTGGGTCCTGCACTTGGGACACAACAACCCCATGCAGCGTGACAGACTTGGGGAAGAGTGGCTGGAGAGCTGCCTGGCAGAGAAGGACCTGGGGGTGTTGGTTGACAACTGGCTGAACATGAGCCAGCAGTGGCCCAGGTGGCCAAGAGGGTCTTTGGCATCTTGGCCTGTGTGAGACACAGCGTGGCCAGCAGGAGCAGGGAGGTGACTGTGCCCCTGTGCTCAGCACTGGTGAGGCCACATCTCGTGTGCTGGGTTCAGTTTTGGGCCCCTCACTGCAAGAAGGACACTGAGGGGCTGGAGCGCGTCCAGAAAAGGGCAACGAGGCTGGTGAGGGGGCTGGAGAATAAGTCCTGTGAGGAGAGACTGAGGGAACTGGGGTTGTCTAACTTAGAGAAGGGGAGGCTGAGAGGAGACCTCATCCCTGTCTACAACTACCTGAAAGGAGGTTGTGACGGGGTGGGTGCTGGGCTCTTCTCCCAAGTGACAAGCAATAGGACAAAAGGGAATGGCCGCAAGTTGCTCCAGGGGAGGTTTAGACTGGACATTGGGAAGAATTTCTTCACTGAAAGGGTGGTCGGGGATTGGAACAGCTGCCCAGGGAGGTGACTGAGTTGCCATCCCTGGAAATGTTTACAAGAAAGGTGGGTGAGTTTCTCAAGGACATGGTTTAGTAAGGGAACAGGTACAGTTGGACTCGATGATCTCAGAGGTCTTTTCCAACCAGATGATTCTATGATTCTGTGATTCTATGATTTATTACTGAAATGGCCCTGCAGCTTGGAGAAAAAAGGGAGGGGAAAAAACCTATTTTTATCCACAAAAAAATGAATGACAATATGTTTTCAGATCCTCAATCCTAAAATAACCACTTGGAATCCACAGCCCAAGTTACCATCCACCAACACTGTAAAATTATGCTGTACTTATTTTGACAGTTAAATAACTAATATTCGGTCGTTGAATAACTAAGTAGAAACAATCTCTTCAAAAAATATGGGTCATATTGGGTCATATGGGTCATGGGTTGTATATTCCATTAATTTTGTGCTTAATGTGTAAATGACTTGTGATAATGCATGAAGGGGAAAATAATAAAGGTTTTGCTGAGTCACTGACTATTTATAGCAACTTTTGAGTTCAACAGAAGCTGGGAATGTTGTAATGACCCATAGGTCATCAACACTGAAATGGGTGAGAAATCCAGTTAGAATTTATGAAAGACGTGCAAAAAAAGGATAAAGTGACATAAAGTCTCCTGTGTAGCATTCTCTTACACATATGAAGTAGATTTAGTTTATTTCCAGACTAGGTGATGTGTCCATGTGTAAACAGACAAAGGACTGAACTATTTCTAAGGGCTGATAGTGTAACTTTCCCTACTAAATATGAACTAACTTTGATACTGACTGTGATATCCTTCTGGGTCTCATTATCAAATATTGTTTCAGGTTTACTCTGCATGGCTTTCTCCAGTAAGTATTCCACAAATGACATCCTGTTCTGGTTGGATAAGCAAGGTGTAACCCTACTCTCTAGTAGGATATTATTTTCGCAGGTTATAAACTGCAGCATGACCTCTTTTATGGCTTTGTTTTCATTATACTAAGACCAAAAGTTAGAGTAAAACTGGCTGTAGGTATCAAAGTGCTGCATTTGTGTTTTTAGCAAATACTCTAGCCATACAAAACCCAGAACAAATATAATACCATAGCCTACAAGGTTATGAAACAGAGATAGTAGCACCTTACACACATACACACACACACACACATACACGTACGCACACACATATGTATAGCACTAGGGTTTTTGGTTTAGACTGTGATTGTCAGTTGATCCTGTAGCACTATAGCAGAGTAACTGCAGCAGTGGCACTGCTGGTAACAGACACAAGCTTTGTGTCTGCAAAACCTCAACACTGAGGCTTGTGATTTTTGCTTCATATGAGCTTGTCTTGACCTGTCTTGATCCATTCATTCTTGGTTTGGTCTTAGGACTTGAGTGTGTGTTAGCAGATTCAGTTTTCATGGTGAATAAATCTTGAGTGCTGTAAAAAAATAAGCTGTTGTTTGAGCTTTGTAAAACCATAACAGCTTTGTAAAATCACAGTCTGTGATCTTTTAGTGGTGATATTTACCACATAGGATAATACAATTCCTAATTTGGGAATTTAAGATCTAAAGTCTGATAAGTTAGTTTTGGAAAAGGAGAAGATTGTAACACGAAGATCAGCCAATATCGGCAATGGAAACTGGGTGCCTTCCAAGTGACAGAGTCATAAATTTAATACATTTGTTTGGGTAGCAGACAGGAATTACTTGACACTGGGGACATAAGTCTGAAGCACAGATGGAGGGTCTGGATAATCTGGATGCACCACCACAGCTGTTGGTATAAAGTCTTATTAGGAATTCAAATCGGAATGAGTCTTGTACTACATGGCATGGGCATAATAGTCTGGATGACAGCTCATATTGCTCAGAGCAAAATCTTTCCTCAGGAAGGACCAGGGGTAGACAGAGGCACTGACCTGGAATCAATCAGACCAGTCCAGTACAGCCACAAAGTGTTTTAACATGCTTGGGAACTACCTTGAACTGGTGGATTAATACTTTAAAAGATTATTCAGGAAATAAAATACACTTCTTTATACTAATGTTGTTTTCTCAGTTTTGTTTGTAGCGGTGTGTTGGGGTGGCTTTTATAGAATTTACTTTATAATAGGTGTTCGGTCACAGTATTTCCTCTTTGAGTAGCTGCTCTGTGTAAGCTTGTTCATAAATATTCAAGTACTTTGGGATTTTAGTGAGAAAAGTGAATTTATGAGTAAAGTTTTCATTCAAGAAGAATGTATTATTACTTTTCACTTTCATTTATTGGTTAAAAATGTACTGTTAGTATCTTCCTTCAACAGCTTATGCTTTTAGGTTTTTTAATAGTGCAATTCAATTCCTTTTATTTTACACTAGTTCCCATTTCACTCTTTTTTGTATATAGTAACGTGCAATTCATTCAGTGTTATTAAAACTGTTGAAATAGCCAAGATTGAACTCACTCTTCTTATCACACAATAATCTATTAGTAACTCTACGAGAGAGAAAGTGAGCCTTAAGTTAATCTACCCAATTTATTCATGTATTAAATAAGGCTATAGACTTAATTCCTTCAACTGCTACATTAGGGATCAAAGTCTGCACCACTCATATTCCTTATTTTTCAGACATTAAACAGCTCTTAAGAACTTAAATTTCTCAGGTCTTTTATCGGTTAAACAACTTGTGTTGTGAAATAACTACTCACAAGTAAGTAAATATCAAATTGACCAAGAAGAGGAGCTAAGGATATGTTCTCAAGATAACACACTTCTCTGAGAGCTGGCAGAGATGTTGTAGCCACTCTGCTGGAATGAAGTTCTAGTCAGTCTAGGTAACCCCCATAGGTATATAACCCTTATGTGTAGGTAACGGTTCGTCAGCATGCATGGATTAGATTATGATAGGCCCTACCAGGGTACCTTGCAGCGACAATGGTTGGAACTAACACTGGAAAAGATCAATATATTGTTAGGGCATATATGGTGACACCTCTCAGTTATACATTTTATTTAACTTTTTAATTTAGCAAATAAGAAGATATATTTCAATCAATGTGATCAAAAGAAAAAGACAGGTATTTAATTATCTATGGTATCTGTATTGGAATTCATACACTAAAACTTAGCTGAGACCTATTATATTCACATTTTTTGGTCATGGGTCAGTTTGCATGACACTGAGTCTGCTAGTGATGGACCGGGTACACCTGTTTCAAAAGGGGAAAAGGCTCTTTGTGCAGGAATTAGCAGGGCTCATTGAAAGAGCTTTAAACTAGAATCTAAACTTTAAGGGGGAAAGGGTTAAGACCAGTCTTGCTAGCGATAAGCCTTAGGGCAGCATGCCAGTGTTTGAGGGATGGTGTGCTAGTGAGAACCTTCCATCTTCCATCTTAGGGGAGGTAGGGGATGGAAACCCATGTGACAGCAGAGACATAAGGGTTGTTGATGTGTTAGAAACCATGGAAACGCTTGAGAATGGTTATATAGGAATTATGGCTTCTCCCCCCAAAAGGTGGTAGGATCAATACCCCAGCTGAAGTGCATTGCACCAGTACATGCAGTGCAGACAACAAACAGGAGGAACTGGAAGCTGTTGTGCAGCCGGAAAACTGTTATTTTTGCAATCATGTAAACATAGTGGGATGACTTGCACAACTGAAGTGCTGCACTGGATGGCTATGAACTCTTCAGGAGGGCCAGGCAAGGAAGGAGAGACAGTGGTGTAGTTCTGTGTCTTAGGGGATGTTTTGACAGTCTGGATCTTGACGGTTATGAAAGATCAAGGGTTTAAAGGTAACGAGAGGAAAGGCCATTATGGTAGCTGTCATGGTGGGAGTCCGTAATAGAAAACTCAACCATAATGAAGAGGCAGACGAAATATTTTATAAGCAGCTGGGAGAAGTCTCACCATTGCTAGCCCTTGTTTTTGTGTGGAACTTCAACGTAACATATGTCTGCTAGAAATGCAATGCAGCAGAGAGGAAACAGTCTTGGAGGTTCCTGATGGGTGCGGAAGATAGTTTTCTGACACAACTGATGAATCAGTCAATGAGGGAAGGTGCCGCACAGGACCTGTTATTTTCCAACAGAGAAGGACTGATGGGTGATGTGATGATTGGAGGCTGTCTTGGGCACATGAACTGATAGTTTTTGATTCTTGGATAGGTGAAGACAGGAGTGAGCAGAACTGCAATCTTTGACTTCTGGTGGGTAGACTTTGGCCTGTTTAGAAGCCTGATTGAGAGAGTCCCTTAAAAGGCAGTCCTGAAGGGCAAAGGAGTCCGTGAAGTCTGGACCTTCTTCATGAAGGAAGTCTTAAAAACACAGGAGTGGACCATCCCCACATGCTGAAAGGCAAGCGATTGGGGAAGAAGGCTGGTCTGGCCAAACAGAGGCATTGACTGGAACTCAGGAAGAAAAAGAGAGTTTATGCCTTTTGGAAGAAGAGAGAGGCAACTCAGAAGGACTACTCAGATGTTGTGAGGTTATATTGGGAGAAAATTAGAAGGACTAAAGCCCAATTAAAATTAAATGTGACTGCTGTAGTAAAAGAAAATAAAAAATATTTCTATAAATATATGAGCAACGACAGGAGGATTAGGGAGAATCCCCATTCTTTATTGAATGCGGGAGGAAACATAGTGACAATGGATAAGGAAAAGGCTGAAGTCCTTTACTCTGCCTTTCATAATATCAGTTCACAGAATCAAGAGTCATTAAGGTCGGAAAAGGCCCCTGAGATCATCAAGTCCAGCCATCAGCCCAACACAACCATGTCTACTAAACTGTGTCCCAAAGTGTGACATCTACATGTTTTTTTTAACACCTCCAGGGATGGTGACTCCAACACTCCCCTGAGCAGCCTGGTACAATGCTTCAACCACGCTTACAGTAATGAAATTTTTCCTAATATCCAATCTAAACCTCCTCAATGCAACTGGAAGCCAGCTCTTTTTGTCCTATCAATTGTTACTTGAGAGAAGAGACTGACATCCAGTTTCCTGTAGTGGTGGACTTGGCAGTATTAAATTTATGGTGGAACTAGGTGATCTTAAAGGTATTTTCTGACCTAAATTATTCTATAATTCTTTGAAATTACACAAAGCACTTTATAGTTGTAACATGCAAGGATCATACTATCAATATTTTATCTATTTTCAACCCTGGAAATCCAAAATTGAAATCCAATATAAAACACAGTTTTGTGTATGTTTAGATCATTTGGCTTCAAATTAACTCAGTAGAATCTGTTCCATCATTATGATTGTCAGGGTCTTTATTTTTGGCATTTTGCAAATTGTCTGAAATGACTTCTTGCATTAAAATGCATTTAAACCTTCAAGTCAGCTGTAGGAACGTGAGGTAACATCTGTAACCTCATCACTTCAATGTGAACTGTATGAAGGCACACAAGAGATTGACCTAGATAGTGCAAGCAGGGACAGAACACTATGTTCAGGAAATGATATCATCTCGTTTCCAGTACCTTAATCCATTTACTCCTTTAGCTTCCATTAGAAGGCCTGTCATACAAAGAGTGGAGACCAAGCCTACTTTCAATTTTCTTTGATTGCATTGAGATACTCTCAGTAACATTCAGTGTAATTTAATACTGTCTTCCTTAATTTCATTTCTTTAAACATATCCACAATTTCATACTTACAAAGTAACAACAATGTCAAAACTATGGACAATGTCAGGCTAAATGACATGGATTCTGAGTAAGTGTCAAGAAAACTTTTACTTGCAACAATTTCTGCTGACTAAGATTGTGTAGAGAGTAGTATTCCCTTCCAAAGGTGGGATAATTATGTATATGTTTTTTGGATTTTTGCTAGCTTTAGAGAGATACTGGTTGTGTATTATATTTTTCATTTTAGTATCTGTTGAAACTGAGAAGAAGCCAGGTTTGGAAAGGCAATTGACCTAGAGCACTACATGCTTTGATGGTGAATGAAGCAGAGTGATTTTACTTTGATGCAGGATATTTTGTTTTGTGAGTTAAGTAGTGAAGAAAAGAATTGCTAGGTGTACACTGTGTGGAGTGATTATGAAGACGAAAACAATTGATAAACCATTTTGAGGCAATTGCAACTAACTTGTGTATGTTCAAGGTTATGAAAATGGAAGAAATAAATATGCAAAGTCTCTGGAATGTGGTACTCACCACAGTCAAAATCCAGTTTTGACTTCCACAAAAGCTATTGGGTGATTGATATCAATAGCTGTAGATTTTCTAGGGAAAAAATATAATTGTTGTAGCATATTGATAGTACTTACAGTACATGTAACTCAGTAATGACAGGTAGTGACCACATTTTGGAGAATCTGGACATATTCTTTTTTCACACTTTATTATTAATATTGACTAGTTTATGCAATCTTAAACTTCAAAACCAAAACAATATTTTTTCAGAAGTGTCATTATGAGACATGAGTAATTCATAAAAATGGGTTTTCTGTGATTTAGGAGTAACAGAACCATGGATTAACACTTATTCTTCCTGAAAATTTTGAGAAGATTTTTGTCTTAAAAAAGTAGCTGCTAAAGACTTCATCTCCTTTCATGGGAGAAGAATCAGCTAGGTTATTTTTTGTTACAAATTAAGATTCCTGGTTTTTTTTACATATTTTAATTTCTAATGCTGAAATGAATTGACAGAGACCAGTAATGCATTATTAGCTTTTAAAGAATTTAATCAGGTGCCTTACATCCAACTGGTAATGTGGAAACTGAGCATTATTCTAACTTTTAAAAGCACTCTGAATGCTATCTAAGAAGATAAACAAATCTTAACCTCACCAAGAGGCTTATTATGTGTAATCTTAGCAAACTCAGCCACAAAATTCTTCTAATGCATTCCTCTCAACTGAATTATCTGTAAGATGCTTATTCAGCAAAGAGGAAATTGCGAGACATAATGGGTAGAAGGCAAGCTTTGTAAAAGTGATGTTTTAAAAATGTATCTAGAAATACTGTTACATGTAAGTTGGGCATCTAAAAACTGATGGAGACCTCTACTTGTAAAAGTCAAAGCAGAAATTAATTTAGGAACAATTCTCAGTGAAAATCATAAATAACGTGGTCTGAAAGAGAGAGACAATTCCAAGATCAGAGAAGGTTGCTTGTGGCCTTTTTCAGCTTAGTTTTAAAATCTCAAAGGGTGGAGGTCTCCATAGGAAACCTGTTACAGTGCTTAACTGAACGCACTGTGAAAGTTTTCCTTCCCTTACAACTGAATTCTCTTTTCTGCAACTCGTGACCTCTGTCTTCTGCTTTGCTGCTTTCCTTTTTGGTCTGTATCCCTGAGACAAATCTGCCCCATCTTCTCTATAATTTCCCATTAGGTTGTTGAAGGCTGCAATGAGGTTCTCTCTCCAATGGCTGCTGCATGTCCTTGCATGTCACCTGATGACATCATTTTTGTAAAATGCAGCCCCATATATGAATAGCCTCCATCACCACAAGGGCACACTCTTGACTCATGGCAGAACAGGCACTGGAGATGACATCCGGGTACTCAGAAAGGATTACAGGATTCCAGGGAACTTGAATTTTAAGAATTGACTGGAAAAATTAATAACAATGATACGGCTTTGCCACCTTCCAGAATTTAGCTGGAGAAGTATAGTGCAAAACAGGAGACAGAATTTGCTTGTCTTAAAGTTCTGGAAGTCCCACCTGGTGACAAGAAGTATCTGCATTATTTCTCTTAGAATTAAGACTCAAGGGTGTAAAAAGTGCTCCTTATATTATCAGGTCCAATCCTCTTTCATGGTAGGTAGATAGATGTAACATACAGTCCCAGGAATACATTTATTGGAGTTTCTTGTAAAAAGTAGCTGGGTCTCATGTTTCCATGTTTGCACTAAAAAGAGGTTCTACTACACTGATGGTTAGAAAACCTATATGAATGCTCAGACTAGATATAATCAACTCAAGTTTACAATCATTTGTAATTGTGCCAGTATTAAATTTATCTTTAATAGCTCTTTATCCTCCCCAGTAATAACAGTGCTGATGTATTTATAGTTGCATCTCTTATTAGGCTTTCATCTCCTGGGTTGAAAAAGTGAAAAATCACAGAGTGGAGCAGAGAATTTTTTCTAAAATATTGTAGAATTGTACAAATTTGCCTCATGACTACATCACCTTGGTGTTTAATTGTTCCCCTAGTGTCTCTGACCACCTGTACTCCTTCAAATTACCTCACTCATTAAACATCTGACCTTACCCCTCACTGAGAGAGTTGATTTTGCCTCACATATGGTCTGAATGAGAACTGCAACCCCCGGATCATTTACACTGTGGTTTTATTTCATCCTTCTTTTCTCTCTCTTTTAGAAACATGAAGTTACTCAGGCTTGCACCCCACCAATCTTCTGTTGAGCTGTTCACTGCAAATTAAATAGATTATACAGATCTATGTAGCAGAAGAATAATAGAAAAAAAGTGAGATGATAAAAATGTGTTTCTAGTGTTTCTATGATGGAGATGTTAGCTAGGAATATTACTGTCAGTGCTGTCATGAATTATTTGAGCAAAACTCTCAGAAACACTGCTTGTGTTGGAAGTTAAATGAGGTGGAGGAGCAATTTATTTCCCACAAAGTTATTGATCCAAATTTAAAGAGCAGTTTTTAGTGCTTTAAACTCTGTGAACCTTGCCTCTTGGTAACAAACCCATAAAACTAAAAGGGTGGATATGTAAGTGAGAGTTACAACATCACTCAGCATAAATTTCATGATACGGTGTACAACCTATGTAAAGGTTGCCTAGAGATGTTAAATATGGGTTATAGAAAACCAAAGACGTCTATAGCACTGATGAATGAGGAAATGCAGCCTTCAAAAACTATGAAGATTAAGAGAATAGACTAACACACATAGTTTTTACTAGTCATTATTAACCTTTCAAAGATACCCTTTTTAAAACTGACTTGTACAAAAAAAAAATGAAAAAAGAGTAATTTCTAGGAAAATAGAAAAGGCTTTGTGTGAAGATACAGAAAGCATCATTTTTGTACTATTTTCTGCTTCTGTTTTGCAATGGTGAAAGGATATGTTTTTTTTCATTCAGCATTACATTAAAAAAGATGCATATGATCAAGATGAAGACAGAAGCAAGATTAAGAGGAGAATACCAGCATTACTACATAACTGAATCTTATGATTTATCTGTCTTTTAATTTCAATATGTAAATTACTTTTACTGGTATCAGAAATAGACATTTAAAACAAGTTTCATTTAAAATAGTACCAAAGTTGTGTCTTAATATTAATAGGCATCTTATGAAGTATTAGTATTAAGTGTAAAGGAGTAGGTTTTTAAAATGTGGTTTGTAGTTTTAAAAATACAATTTGTATGGGGAATGGGTCCTTTTTATAAAAGTTGAGGTTTCACAGTTTTAAAAATAGATTAGATTTGTTTCTGCTAAGCATTACCAGGTAATTTGAGGACACATGTTAATCAGTCTCGTTCTACAATATCTAGTCATGCTTGTTAGCAAGACAAAAAAGGCTTTCTCTTTTAACATGCAATTCCCATGAGTCCTCTGGAATCTGTTTGTAAATCAACTTTTTTCATTCAAACAAAACACATAAGGCTAAAGTAAATAATTGCAAGGATGAGGGGTACCTTCACGTGACAAAGTCATACACCCAAATGAAAAAAATAAATAGACCCAAATAGCGTCCTGTTCGATCTAGACGTAAAACTACATTATGTTTTCATACATATTTATTGTGTCTTTTTCATCTTGATGCATTTACAGCAAAACAATGCTGATTAGTTATGAAGAGTAACGGCAATAGCTTGATTGAAAAGGAGACTATAACTGAGTTAAATGTCTGAAGCACTGGACGTGTAATAGTATATTTACATCTCAAAATCCTGTACATAGTTTTACTTCTCACACTTCCATAAGAATAGTGACTGGTTCTGCATGTTTACAGAATAAAGTCTTCTACTTCTGCAGAACAATACATTTCAGACTGACGACAGACTAGATGGAAAAGTAACTTGCCTTTAGGCTTATTTTTTTTTGATGTGAAGAAAACACATGCAACAATGTAGTGTTGTGACCCCCACTAGGTCACAGGTGCGACCCTTGGGCCACTTAGCACAACTCCCGACTCACTTGGAATAACACCTCCCCTCTCTCCAGGCCATTTGCTGACCAGAGTCAGCCAGATCTGATTGGGAAATAGAAATCTCATTGTTAAAGGGCAGTGAATTGAAGCATTGAGGTGCTCCCTCGATGTATCCGAAAAATGCTGTGTTTGGGAGAATCGCCTAAGAAGGGACTGAAAATCTGTCATCTTGACCAGGCATATTCGTTGTAAAGGCGCAGTGAGCCAATGCACTTGGTCTTATGTAACAGGTAAAAGTTGCTAGAATTACATCATCTCAGTTGTGGCCAAAATAAATCTTTAAATACTTGATGAAAGTCAATTATGTCGAAGTCCAAATCTCAAATCTCAAAGATTGCCAAAGTAGGCAATCATATGGAAAGTCCTTAGAACTCTACTGGATCACAGTGGGCTGTGTTCAGCAGAATCCTCCTGAGCTGGGATGCCTCTCAGGAGTAGTGAATGGAATAATTTCCTAACAAAGCAGATAGAAATGGCCAAGGGGATGCTGGCTTCTTGAGGCTTGATTATTGTCTGGTGCATTGAGTGGGTACTTTTACTAAGCTCAAGAAGACGGAAATTTTAGCTATATGGCTAGCATCTCTACTTACCTCTTTATCTCTCTCTCTCTGCCTATGTGCTTAAACATATTCATATACCTTTTTATGTTAAAATATTATGACAGCTCTCTGTACACATATAGCCTTATATCTTCATGTTTGTGTAAACACTTTATGATTTAAATATTTTGTAGTAAATAAAAGTGAATATTGTAATTGTCAATATGAAATTAAGTGTTTTGATTGTAATAGATTCCATACAAACATCTTGTTAAATATTAAAATGGTTTAGGATTAAGGGCTGCTGAAATTCAACCCTTTTATCTGCATGAAATTATCAATAAATCCTGGCTTGCTGCTATATCATAGCCATGTGAAATATTCCATCCTTGATAAACTGATATATGAAACATGAGACATGGGGAATCACTAGCCCACATCACATACACCTTTAATACATAATGAGTCTCCCTGAGCTGTGTTTGTATTTTTCAGCAATTAAATTTCAATAGTAGTCAAAGATACCCATCTGTTCACTGCTTTTGTGATCAAATTTTGCACCTTATACATCAGGCAAGTCATGACATAAACCTCAGTAGAGGTAGGACTAGGACTTTGCCTCTTCTACTAGATACAACCAAAAAAACCTATCCAAGGTCATAGTCTTCTACCACAAGCCAACACACCTTGTTCTGAAGCTAGGTGTCAAAAATAAAATGCTGGGAAATTTTAGATTTCAGAGGTAACAGATGTCTTTCCCCCACCCCACTATGTTTTCACTTTAAATTTCCTTCCTGCAACTGAATTATACCTGCTTGCAGCAAGAAAGCACATGGACTGCTCAGCAGCTTCTTGATGTAAGTCAATGAATAGTGGATTTTGTACAGTTTGTCTGATGCACAGAAAATGTAACCTATTAAAACCATCACACGTACGAACAGTGACTTTGAATCAAGCTGATAATATTTATAATTTCCTTTCTCCAGACACTTGAGTTATTCTCTACTCATAGCTGATACATAGAACATAGGTTCAGCTGACGCTGATTCTTGCCCTAGAGTAGTGAAAAGATAAATTCTAAACCTAAAGTCATAACTGTCTAGGCTGGTTTTTGCATTTTCCTTCCATCAACTGTTGTGTTGCATTACTTTCTTTCTGAATGATAATGTAACAACACCCCTCCACATCTCAAAATACATAGTTTTGAGATCAAAAAAGACATACATTATTTTTAACTTTTGAAAAACATTTTGGTTTTTAGTTTGGTTTTGTGAGTGGTTTTTTGCTTGTTTGTTTGTTTGTTTTTAAGAATACACTGTTTGATCTTTCCATATATATTTTTATATCCTATAGAACTCAACACTTGTCTTCCAGCTGAGTGCACTAACCATCAGGCTGCAAAGACAACAATGGTTTCTTTTGCTATCCCTCTGTCGGTTCTGCTGAATTTTGAATTGTTATTTTTTTCCACGATAGTACAATTTTCAAAGGGATAAATGTCCTGCTCAGAGCAGCTGGTCACTTGAGTGTAAGGCAGCCTTCCACTAGATCACAGCTCTGGGTTTAGCCCCCCTCTGGTTGACATAAGTCTTTTCCTCTCCAGGTAATTCCTTTATCTATTTGGTTGTAGTGTTGAAAAGCAAGAAGCCTTCTTTATTAGGATTTTAAAAGAAAGCAAATATTCTCTGTTCTTCAAAAGAATGTTTCAAAGTTACAGCTTTAGCACACTTTTGCAGGTTAGGAGTCTCAAAGAGACAGAGGCACTTCCCAGTAGTTCTGACTCAATCATCCCAGCTTCACCATGACAAAGAATTTCAAAACACACATAGAAACTAATTTATCAGGTACATCAGACTGAAATGGCAACTAACATACTGGTCATTTAAGAAGTATTTTTCTGAAGACCTCTTTTATAAAGGAAGAACAGTATTTACTGTTCATTCGTATACGTCTGGAGAAAAGGACGTTGCAATCTATCACAAATTGTCAAAACCAGAAAGTATATTTTAGAGAGTAAAACGTCCACACTTCTGTCTAGAGAGGAACAAACAAGAAAAGTTTTTCACAAAAGTGATTTATAGAGATTGTGTTCATCTGAGATGAGTGCTGAGGTCTAATCAAAATTAATCTTGCACTTGGTGCTGGACATAATATTCTGCTTTATCTGCTTTGATATTCCATAGCTGCTCTGTCTCCTTCTGGTGGATGATAGTCCATAAAACATAACTGATAAGTGGGCATAACAGAGGCAGTCCAGAGGTTCTTGGTTCAGCAGTGGAAGATTGCAGCTCAGGCTATCACGTTTTCTTTATTTTTCCTTAGGTATATGTATTTTCAATAGCTAAAACTGAGAAATTTCAGGGTAAGAAGTGTAGACACTAGGAAAATAGGAATCTACCTTACCATACGGAAATTAATAAAGCAATGGTTGTCTGTTGTCTAGATTGTTCACCACTTACTATGAACTGCCAGGGCAGTTAAAATATGCTTCTTGAGAAAGGTAACAATAAACCAAAGCATTTTGTATGTGTGGGTCACAGCAATCTGAGTGCATTACAACTCAAAGAACTTATATTATTTTTTCAGCTTTCTGTGTCCATCTAACTGAAAAAAATGACGTTCTGGAGCCCTTTAGTCCCAATCTCATCTGAAAACATCACATGGAGAGAAGAAGAAATGAATTCCACTCAAAGGCATCCCTAGCCTGATTGTTTTTCTGCTACTAGTATCTAGATTCAAAGAAAAAATCTCAACATCCATAGTTACAGCAAGACATGCATAGAGTAACAAAGGAAATGGAAATTCCCAAAATAGAAAAAAGCCTGTCACCCAAATCACTTAATTAACTATTCAAAAGCCATGAACAAATGAGAATAGGCTACTGTTATTTCATTCTTTTGAAAAATAAATAATGCTGATACTTTAGCGAATGATTTGTTTCTGTGAACTCCTTAGTAAAGTAAAAGGTTCCCATTCCAATCGTTAAGACAAAAATTGTGCTAGGACTACAGGTGGCTATTAGGTTTCTGCTTCTTGTGTGATGGCTTCAGGGAGCTGCAGAAAGACAAGAGTTCATCCTGAAGTGTGCATTTAATGAGTCTAGCATGCTTCAGGATGTTGGGTTGAAGAAAACGTTGATTGACAACATTTTTTTCAAACCTCTCTGTGTGTTGTTCATCTCATCATTGTCAATTTTAATGTCAGGATACGTCTTTGTTCAGAAAAATATTGTATTAAAATATACTTAATATGTATGTATAAATACTCTTAACAGGAGATAAATTCTTCTACTGTTACATACATTACGTATTAATAATGGTAACGAAAAGACGGAAGTAAAGGAAAGAGTACTGGAAGAAATTGTAATGCATGCATGTAGCTTTTCTTGGCAAGCGTAGAGGAAATACTTTTACAAAGGATTGCAATAATTTTGAAATGGTCATATGCAGAAGGTCTTCGGGGACTTTGATCTTGGATCACTCCACACCAACACAAATATTGTTATGGACAAAATCCCGTCACAATGAATCTCTCTACAGCAAACGTTGGATAGAGATGCATATGTTTTTCCACGTTTCTCAACTTTCTTGACATTTCCTTGCAATTTCTATGAGCAGCAAAAGTACAGTACGTGTTCATTATCAAAGGGGAGTAAACAGCAACTGATCGTAAAAGATCTCAGGATCTAAGAGTAAACTACACTTTGTAGTAGCTTTATTCATGTTTTCTTTTCCTAGAACCAAAGAGCAGCTGTTCCAATTAAATTGATTTTTTTTCCTTTTTGCTGTCACAGCTTTTGAATTTTTCTGGAAACAAAGAGATACAAATTATATGAAGTACAATCAACAAAAAAGTTATAAAACATTGTACATATTTCAGTTTTCCAAGGAAAAGAATTATGATTATGTAGGTTCTCCTGTCACTGAAATTGATTACATTATATTGTTCTTTTTTCTACACTGACTGACCTTGAGTCTGCAAAATGAAATGTCCTCTTTCCTCATTTTGCAAATAAATTAAGTCTCCCATGCCTTCCAAGAAGTCTTCCAATATCTTCCAGATTGGTGGAAAGAAGATATAAAATATAATAATCTCAACATCAAATAGATGACTAGAATCATGGATTCTGAAGCCAAAAGGACCGTTGGAACCATTAGCCTGGTTTTCTGTAGAACATAGGTGGTTAAAAATTACTTCATTTCTTTATGGAGTCCAGTAATGTGTTTATTCAAGTTATTTTTGGTTGGAAAATTATCTTTTTTTTTTCCACTGGTTGTTCTAATAATTATTCATCTACTCTCTTAAAAGTGTGTGTCTTCTATTCTATTTGAATTTGGTTTGATCAAGTCTAGCTTGCATGAGACCTGCAATATGTGAGACTGAAGAAGTTATTTTATTCTCTTAAACTGCATTTTCTAATGCAGAATTTCCAAGGAATAATTTAAGCTATTTTTAGTGTTATATTTTTCCTAAATTATTAGAAAATGGTTTTGTAGTTTAGAGTTCTGATCCCTAATGATTTCCATTTGAAATATTCCACTTTGATTATTTTTTTATTGACAATTCCTTTCTAAGATCTGTAAGCTAGCTGGCTCTTCATTAAATGTGCAGAATTCTTAGTTGTGACACTATCTTGTCATATATGCAGCCTTAAGTGTATTGTATCTACATAGTTATCTGTATTAACCTGATTTCCTTTCTCTTTACAGGATTAGGTTTCTTTGTCAAAAAAAACCCCCATTAATTGAAATTAATTACATTCTTTACTAGATGAATACTGTATCAACCTGGTCATTTATGTTGCCTATGATAATTTTCACTTAACTGGCCTACTAGGTCATCCTGTTGCCCTATGCTTAAACAAGCGCTAAATATCAGTAACTCTTTGCTGTCTTCAAAGCCTTAGAATGTCTAACTTCCAGTTATCTGTATGTAGCGATTTTAAAACCTCAACTCTATTAATGTAGTTTAGCATACTCCCTAGTCATAGAAGGGCTGGAAATTACTTCTTCAGGAAACAGCTTCTATTTTGTTAATATTTTTAAGGAAATGTGTCTAGTATTGTCTTCTTATTTTTTAATCATTAAGCACTAGCTACTACTCCACAAATCAGTGAAAGCCTCTTACAACAGTATTGGAATTGCCTCTTCAATATTCTTGGCAACACACCATATAATCCTAGCTGTTCGGAGCATGAAAAGGCTTGATCATTGCAAGATCTCCCTTTAGGATTCTGAATGCTGCCAGTGTGGAGTGGTGACATTTATAACTCCGTGTAGCTGGCTGTTGATTATTCCTGTATTTATGAGTTCATACAGGAACAGATGTTAGTTGACATTTTTTGTTTAATCTTACGCATGTGCTGAAATGGTCTTTGGAGATTTGGGTGAGTATGAAGAGCTATGATATTATCAGAAACTGAAGACATGTGAAAACAAGCCAAGAAGGTTTTTACTCTCAGAGAATCAGAGAAGGATTTTGGGCAGTACTGTATCTGAGCTCATCACTACAGAACCCCATAGGAATTTTGTTCCATTGTTCAAAGTCAAGGGTTTACCTAATTTGGAATCTATTTATAGATGTCTTTCATACCAGCTAGCTCATAAAAAAAACAATTGTAAAAAACAGAGTTCTGTTTTTAGCACACATATATTTCTATCTATACATGTACACTCTAAGAGATAATTTTATAAATATTCTCTATCTAGAACAATACAATATCTGGAATGTAAGCTTTTACACAGCCTTCACTGTTTCCCATGGCCTCCCATCAGCATGTAAATTTATAAAACCCATGTAAATTCAAATAGTGTCTGAGGGCTAGTATTTGAGGGGTTTTTAAAATAATTTTTCTATGTACAGCATTTTTATATGCCACTGATTATATCTAGCATCTAGTAGTTAATCACATGAGCACACATGCACACAATATTTGTAATGCTATGTACCTTTTAAGCAAGGTTGTTGGCATCAAAAGACTGAAATGCCTCATGCTAACTTTGAATTTTTACTGGCTGCCTAAGGTGCAGTCAAAGCTTGAGTAGGCATGGTGATGTTGGGTTGTTGGTTGGACCTTATCTAATCTTAGAGATCTTTTTGAAACTTAATGATTCTATGATTCTGCAGGCTAACGGAGTCACAAAATAAAAAGGGTTGAGTTTCCTGACTATATTATGGAGATGACACAGCCTCATCTTATCTCAAGGAAAAGAACATTTGTATATCTCAAGAGAAATAAAATTACACAAACCAAATTATAAGGAGCTCAAATTCAAATGTTATGAGTGAGTCATACATCAGTTTCAGAAGCATACAATCTCTGGTACAGAAAGAAGAGGTCTTCTAATTTTGCTTCATCCACTATGACCTGCTGGTGCAAAGTTGCTATCTTTATTTTGAAACTCCAATTCTGATTTTGTGACTGCTGTATGTGCATATTTAATGGAGAATGCTGGAGTTACCTTAATGTCCAAGAGAGGTGAGGCTGCAAAACAAAACCTCTGTGTTTTTTATGCAGCTGAGGGAGGAAAATGCTCCACTTTGCTGCTTGTATGTTCAGCTGTTCTCCTAAAAACTTCACATTCTTAGCTTTTGTGGTTTTTTTAATTCATGAAAAAATATTCACATACTGTACATAAGGTCTCTTGACATAAATATTCAGACTCCTCTCCCTTTTTCAGTATATGTCATTGTGCAAGTTTACACATGAGCACAGATTTTTGGCATAATGAAACTAATATCTGTATGTATTACCTACTAAATAATAAAAGCAGAAGAAAATTAAAAAATATTAATTCTGAATATCATTACCTGCACTCTTAGGAGTTTGTGGATAAGAAGAACAAACATTTCTACCTTTAGCATTTCTGAAAGCAGTATGTTGGAGATGTGGTCCTTCTACTTCGCTTGCAATGTTAAAGATATCATTCTGAATCACTCTAGGTTTGGTCAAATCACAGCTGTATTCCTTAAGGGAAGCTGACTCTTTCTCATTCCACATTGTAAGATTTGTACATTCCTTAAGTCAGAAGCAAAGCTGTTCAAAGTACAACCCATTTTCACTTGTGCCTTAAGGAGAAAAGCAGTACATAAAAGCCAATTCTTCTCTATCTGGTCGCCCCACTCAATTTTTCCTTTGATGAGTTGATGGGCAATGAGTTTTCCAACACCACAGATTTTTAGATCTAAACATTGAGCAACATCAAGCAGAATTTTTATGTAAGTATTAAACTGTTTCTAAACTTGAGAAGTTTGCTAGAATAAGCCTACCAGCAACATGAGAAAATCCACTAACAGTTAATATTATTTTTATCCATTATTTTTGTGTGAAAGTCAAATTTTGATTAGTATTCTGTACCTGGGAATACAGCCAACCAGCTAAGGGCATTTTTTCAGATCTGAATGTGGTTTGACTTTACTCACCAGGCAACACAGCAAAGAGTTTCTTGTTAATAAAAGAGCGAGACCTAAGGCCTGTATCTGTTTTGACCTGTGGAGAATTTCTATGACTTCTTTCTCTGAGTTCTCCAGGGAGACAACTTGTTCATAACAGTAAGGATCATTTATTGTGCTAGGTGCAAAGCTTATTTTCAGTGCAGAAGGGGAGGGAGATTCTTATGTTAAATAAAGCTTGTTCCTGGGCAGGGGACCTCAGAAAGTGTTGGCTTGTATTCAGCTTTCTGGAAATAATGTTTTGGCTCCTGGCACTAGGCTGATTTTAAACTAAGTAAGATGGACAGACAAAGCTTCATCTCACTTAATGCTCTTGTCTTAAATCTGCCTGGGTTATTCAGAGATTTAAAGGCCTTGATATGAAATTTGGACTAGGAAAATGTCAATACCATGTTTCTAAACAGAGGTGGTTTTCCTCAAATTATAAAAAAGAAAGGAAGGAAAGAGAAGACTAGCTGAGACTCTTATTTTCTTCAGAGGTAGAAAGCCCATCTATCTACCTGTATTTCTGGAAGTACATAGACCAATTCAAAGGACGAAACACAATAAAGGAGAGAACTTGACACACATCTTTGAGAGATGTGGGCTGGATCACAAGGATCATTCATGATGTACGTAGTAATTATTCACCACTGCCTTATGAAAGTATTCTTAGGAATAAGAAGTCAAGTTTAGTCTGTGCTTGTGCTTCATACATTGTGATCATTTTCTATCCGAGATGAAGACCAAACTAAGAGCTAGTGATGTTTGTGCATTCTCCCTCACCAATGCCAAGAGAAATGGCTATTTTCCTTTACTTTCAGAATTCAGTCTCTCTTACCTGGACCTCCAGCTTCAGCAGAGCTGAAGTTTTCCTTTTATTTGTGCATGATGTCCCATATACCAATTGAACAGTCTGTTAATGTTTTCCCTCATTTTTTTGCTCAAACCAACCATAAGATTGATTTCTATTAAGTCACTATGTTTCTAGATATTTGGTACAACCTATTAAAACAAATTCTGGAATTATTACTGTTGATTTAGTTAATCGCACTGAAATTAACATATCCACATCTCTGTTAGCAGTTCCTTCTGAAGTACAGAATTATTGTGGAAAAACTGGTGAGTTAGAACTCACCAGAGTTAGAGTTTATAGGTCATTGAAAAACACAATCCTAGACCCACAGCAGAATCTGAGGTTTCCATAGGCGTATTTGGCTTTCTTTTTTAATCTTTTGCTGTTTGTATTTGTCACATAATGAGATTATTATTACTTGCTAATAAAAAACAGGCATTAATTACTATAGCTGTCCTGGAGAGCAGGGCACTTTTAATTTGCTAACATATGTTGAAAAGGTCAGAATTATGCACAGAAGATCTCATTTTATGTTTCACATAACAATCACATAATGTATCCCATTTCTCTTCAAGGAAGGCTGGATGAACATGGCAAATTTGGTGCTAAAAAATGTCATCATTTTGAAGATTTGTGTTCCTATTTCTTTGGGACACAATGTACTCTTGAGCCTTCATGATCATGTGCCCTGTTCGTACTAACAAAGTAGTTCCAGGCAAGGAAGGTTGTGCTTGAGAAGCAACATAAAATGGGCTTTGTTTGCTACCTAGTCTGGAAAAACTGTGCTAGTTCAACTGTGTGATAGCTGATAATTAATACATCTGCCACAGTGTACTAGAACGGCTTGGCTTCTGTACTTGAAAGCACCATACTTTGTAGACCCATCATCTAATACACAGGTAAGTTAAAGATCTCAATACTTCATTGTGAATGTGTCTCATAAGATGAATAATTATGTAATGTAGTTTGTCCATCGTGATCAATGAGGCTTACAGAAAGCCATTTTTGCAGGTACTGGATAAAGACCTTAAGATTCTTGCTTCATTACTCACAAGGAAATTATCAACCACTTTCAAACTTGGAGAGTTTGCTTGAGATAGAAAATTACAGAAAAGGCATTTATAACATAAGATGGGTTTACAGAAAAGGCATTTATAATATGAAATATGTTATCAGATGTTAATGAAGTACTTTTATAAATAATTTTAAATGATCTTGCTCCATGACTTCATCTCACTCTTGTTTAATTTGGATTAAAACACTAGAAGTAGATTTAAGTGGCTGTAATCCAGTACACTGAAGTCTACGAATCCTTCTGAAGTGCTACATCATATGTCTACACAATGTCTTTGCATATGCAGGACAATGGATAGCTGTATAGTAAAATATATTTTTCAAGGGTACCACAGTTAGCTTTTGCTATGCAACCCCTCCTTGCATCCCTGATAGGCGCTTTTATTCAGTGTGGCCACAAGGCTGTGCTCTCCCTCTCAAGTTTGCCAGGACTTACCCGCAGAGTCATGAGCAAAGTTCTGCTTAAATTCTAAAAGAGTGAATGAATGTAATTAAATTGAGTTCTAAGCAAAATTGTTCTCACTCTCAGATTAGGTTGCACCTTACTACTTTTTTTTCAGACATAAAGAACATTTACAGTATAGAAAGCTTGTCTGTTGTTGGAACTCTACGACTCATTCACAGCATGTATTAGCCCTCACAAAATATCTACAGCACTCGGGATTTAATTTAAATATAAATAATGAAATGAAAACTAACAATGAGGTGACTACTCATAGTTACGAAAAAGATACTAAGAATTTTACATTTTGCTTCTATGAGAAAAGCAATGCAGTAACATTTGTTAAATATCTGGGGATATGGCTAGGCATTTATATGAATCCTGCCTTAATCTTCTCTTTGAATTCAGACAACCTGAGCTATGAATACGACTTTGGAAACTAACTGCTCCTCTCACCTAACCTGGGATACTGGATTCCTGTATAGAGTATAGACACATTCCAGTGAACACTGGAAAAACAAAGGGCAGGCACAGATAAGTAGTGCCCCCCAGAGCAAATTTCTTGAACCATTCTTTAGTAGCAGTACAGGTTTTAATTGGTGCAACTGCCCACTGCTTCTCAGATCTCTTTTCTGTCTCTCTGTGGTGACTGCATGAACATTCATGCAGTTATGGGGTGAACTAGACTGAAGACTTGATCCAGATGCAAAGAAACTGTGAACAATCATTTAGCTTAAGAAGTACTATTATTAAATACTGAACTATGCTCAAAATAATTCTCTTGCCTAAGTCATAAATTAGAAGGATGTGATTAAAATATGTTATGTTACAACATAAATTCCAGCAAGAGGAAACCACACTCTCAATCTTTACTTGCCTAAATATCCACCATTTCATTCTTTTTAACTGTGACTGAAAGTCCAATGAAAGTTCACGCTAACAAAGCTCACAGCAGGAATAACTTCCTGGCTCAGAGGAAGATATTCCCAGTACTTTTTCCCCTGGATTTGATTTTTGATAACACAAGCTTCTAAATGTATGCTGAGTCCCAGCTCTTACCCATTGCCTTTCAGGGGTCTGATTCAAGTCCAGTTGAGCATGTTACACCCTGGAAGTGTTCAAGGAAAATTTGGATGAGGCACTTAGTGACATGGTGTAGTTGACAAGTAGGAGTAGGAGTGTAGGTGTAGGTGTTGGGTCATAGGTTGGACTCGATGATCTCAAAGGTCTTTTCCAACCTTATGATACTTTGATACTATGATACTGTAATAAGGCAGGAAATTTTAGGGCTAAACCTTGCTAACAGGTCAGTATTAATGGTTTGAACTTTAGTGCCTTAATGAAAGGATGTGGCTTGAAAGACAGCTCTGGAAAAAATAAACAGTGTTTTTCCTTCTGAGAATACGTCATCAGCTGGTTAAAGACTTGATTCAAGGGTTTATGGACTTGTGGTTACGTGGGAATGACGACTTAAATGCCTATGGTGAACAAGAGTACAATCGGCCTTTTGTTAAAATCTTTGCAACGAGAATGAGCAAAATGGTGGACCTAAGCAGACAGTTCATAGTTCCCAAGTAAGTAATTTTGTGAAACTGCCTTTGTGCTGCTTTGTTAGGTGGCTCATAAAGAGCACAGCACAGAGGTGGCTTACTTTAACTGCTCTACAAGCCTTTGGGGCATCTTTGGAGCATCAGTCAGTCACATTCCCACTGCATCAAGGAAGAGTTGCCTTCTCACAGTAGATCTCCCATGTCTAAATATTACATCTGGGAAGGTTCTGCCAGTATCCATCCCAAAATACTGGTTCTGAAGGATGGAAAACACTCATATCTCACTATATGTCTTTAAATAAGGGGCCCTGAACTTGTCGGATGCCATAATTTAGAGCAAAATTTGAGAACTGGAAAAAAGCTAGTGAAGCTACCTTTGGTAAGATGCTGTACTCTGTGCAAAGTCTTGATTGGGAGCTAGGAAGATGAGACCCGGGGACAGCTGTTTCTAGCCACATAAAACATCACTGATTTCTTGTCAGAAAAGTTTAACATTATTGTGAGTTTTCTGACATCACTGCCATGAAACCTTCAAACATTGCCACACATAATTAATAGCAAACTGAGATATTAAGATTACCATTCAGCTTCCTGAAGTGCCTTAAGTGTTACTCAAGGGAATTAGAAGAGTAGACATTACAAACAGAGTAAAACCAAATTATGAAAACTACTTACAAAAAGGATCACATCTTTTCAGGAAAACTTAAGATCATGTTGTGAATGAGATTTTTATACAGAATTAGCATTTAAATAAAGTGCGACTTTATAATAGAGTTCAATGATAAGTTCACAACATTACTTTCTTCACGGAGGAAATATAACCCAAGTCTCCTTCCATGTAAGTGATGTGAAGTGTTTCGAACAAGTATTAGGGATTCAGAAACATAAGAGACACCCTTCAATTGAGTCATGAAGTTCAGAATAGACCATCTTGCTTTCAAAACCCCCCTTTCAGAGAGAAGTTTAGGTGTAGCTGGATCCAATCCTAGTCCCAGACTTGGTCAAGAGTTTACAGCTAGGAGATACTGAGGCTAAGGACAAAGGGTAAGGGAGGATCCTGTATGCTGGTGATTGAAGGATTGTATGTGTTTACAGGCACAGGATTTTATGTGTACATCTGATTCCCCATGCCATTTAGCTAAGATTTAAATGTTTCATAATTCTTATTGTCAATTCAATTACATTCCAGTCTGGGCATCCTACATGAGTTCAAAACCGAGTTTTGCAGAGTAGACTATCAGACATCAAGTCCTTCTGTCTGGATGCCTGGTGTTAGTTTATGACAAAGAATTTGAGATTTTGTAAAGCAGACTCTTAATTTCAGATTTTATAAAATAAAAAATTTGTTAGGGAGATACAGAAATGTTGTGAAATCCAGGGAGAGAGACTGACATGAAAAAAGAAATCTATGGGCAATTATACCTAGGGAATATTTCTATAAGATTATTTGCCCACCTTCATGCAATGATTTGGTCCAGTATTAAATTTGAGTCTGTGGTCTCCTAGTCCCTGACTGGATTCCTTTGCTGTCTTTCAGGCAGGGTGATGTCTTGGTGCAGCTAATGTTGATGATCTGTATCCCTGAATCCTCTGTATTCCCTTATTTTCATTGATTCTGGAGCCGATGTTTTGACTGAATAGGTCATATGTGCTGGGAAATTTTTAACTGGAAATTCCCAGCTTGTGACCTAGTGCTTCAGAGCCAAGCCTTGCTACTCATGTTAAGGCAGCTAAGTAAAAGCATAGTAAATCACACAATATTATAGAATCACAGAATCATAGAATCATAAGGTTGGAAGAGACCTCTGAGATCACTGAGTCCAACCGTGAAAATTATTCTCTAAATGATTCATTCTATTTAAAATGTTACTTATTTGCACTAATAGTTGTTAAATAATAAAATTTTCTTATCACGCAGTCCAGCTGCTATCTAGTGAGGATTTAAATGGATCTTGCCAGCAATCTGCTCTCCATAAGAGATCTCATTGCTTTGAGGAGCACCCTTGAGAAGCATCCAAGTGCCAGGGAAGATCATCACCACGCAGCCACACTTCCTAGCAGTGAGAGCTGAGAGAAGGCTCACTTAGGCTTCCATATTTATGCGATAAAAATATTGACTCCTAGTCAAATTGCTTATAATACAGCTATGCCTGAGGTTCCTTATCAGTGTTTACTGTGTTGCTCTGCTCCTTGTGGATTCTTTAGAGGAGTTCTTGATTTGACTGCAAGCTAGTTCTTGATTTTGACTGCAGGCTCCTCTGGAGCCTGAACTAAACTGCTGCTAGTTTGGTTAAAGTGTAGGAGTGGAACACATCCATCAAGGACCACGATACATACCTGAAGCACAAAGATTTTTTTCCAGAAGGGTACATCTCTTTTTTTATAATCTGCTACTGACATCTCTGCAGTAAATTTTTATTTCTTTTATGCAAAATGCTAATTTTTCAAATATTTTAAAAATTTATTTTGAAAATGTCCTTTTAATATTAAATTATTTTCTTCATGCAACGTCTTAGTTTAAAACAGACCAAAGTCTTCAAAGTAACACTTTAGCAGTTTTGTGGAACTTTCTTATGCAATTAGCTATTTCCACAATAAATGAGGTTTTTCTTCCATGGCATATTTGTATCTCAGCCACGTCTCATTGTTTTCATTCTTCAAAGTAAGGATATTCACAAGGAGAAATAAAAAAAATCCCTTTACCCATTACCTCCACAAAGAAAAAGCAAAATGGTGCTGGGACATAGCTCGCTTGCTACATCCAAAAGAGAAATCACATGGCTAGAGGACAGAAAAGCACAACAAAGAGTGGTCAGTGGTCAAGTAAGTAATACCAATCTTCCTTACATATCACCATAGTTTTCATGCAACCATGTCAACCAGAAATGCTCCTCCAAATCCCAGGAGGTCACTGGCCACTTATGCAGCTCTCTTCCATGTCTTTTCTCTCAGAGGCTCCTGCCAGCTGGGACTGCTTTGCTTTAGGTCCACCCAGATGGCTTCTATGGGACCAGAGCCAAGTTAATCATTAATTCAGAGCAGCCCTAGGTTGCTGTAATTTCCACTGAGGCAAATGTAAAGGTTTAGGATCAAGGAACTGGAATCTACCTTACTGTCACTTATTTAGCTGCACACAGTACAGGCCAGACACTTTGGGTAAGTGCTGAAGCAAAAATCAAACAAAATCCTCCCTTTTCACTCTAAATTCTAGTTATTGTAGTTTGCTCACTACTATCAATACCATACTTTCCAGGCTTGTTGTTCCAGATGTCCTAGGAGAGCAAACTACTGACCAGAAGGGAAGAGGAAGACAAATCTTGCAGAAGGCAGAAGTCAATTCCTAATATGTTCTCCCTTGTCTGCCAAAAGCTATCGTATGTGACCACTCGGCATGTATAAGAGACAAATAAGAAAACTCCTTCCAAAGGAGGATTGATTTTGGATTTAAGCTGTAAGAGGCCTACATATTATGCCAACCAAAATGCTGTTGTTATTCTAACCAGATGAAATAAGTTAAGAAATAACTTTAAAATAGAATTTAAGTGCAATTAGTCAATTTCCTTTAAACATAATTGGCTCCATTCTAAAAATAAACACCTACCCCATTTATAGTCACTCTCAGATAGGAGGAATTTTAGCACAATGCTTTCATTGACAGGGAACCTTAAAAAATAAATTATCCATCTTTACTGTGTTTGTTACAAATATTCTATGCGTATTCCACAATAAAGCGCTGTATTATTTGTGTCAACAGTAATCATTAACATCGTTATATTTTGATAAGCATACTCCATATAGAAGATATAAGCGAGAACACAGCATGTAAAAAAAATGATCAGAAAATTGATAAAACATTAAACTGGAAGTTTCCTTAGGATTCATGTGTATTCTGCATTGCTGAAACATTTACCAGGGTGATTTTCCTTAGCCCCCATACACAGGAAGTTTGGCCTAATGGTTGGGAACAAAAGGTATAGAAATGTGGTCTCAGACCATAGCAGCATGATGCAAATGTTGAAATCTTTCCCTTTTCAAATATATCTTCTTCTTGAATTGCCATTAAACTTTTTATAAAGATAAAAGAAAACAGAATACTGGAAATGGTTATTTTAATTAACTTTAGCTATGAATGAATGGCACAAAGACTTATTCTTTCCGCTGTTGTAGGCCAAAATATGGTGACATTATGGCATTTAAATCAAGTTAAAATAATGGTCACAATTTTAATCTTGCTAGAAGAGCTAAAGATCCAAGTATAAAAAAACCTGACGGATGCTTCTAAACCAAGACTGGGCATAGGAATATGTGCCTGTTGTCCCCTGAGTTTGTGTCACATTGAAGCCATGCCATCTCTGTGTTATAAAGGCTAAATCGATCTCATTCTTGCCATAACTACACCTTTATTTTGTTGTGTAGACATACTTTTAATACACATAGGTTCTCTGTAGGAATGAGTGGAAAACATTGCCACACTAGTTTCTTCATGGGCCAACATACTTCACTGATCAACCAAATGGAAGAGCAGCTGGAAGTGGAACATGATGCCAGGGACATGGGAGTCAGCCAGGGAGCCCGAGCTACCATCACCCAAGTTAAGGCATGAGCTACAAAAGAATTTAACAGAACTGAAACTAGTCTATATTAACAGGGAATTACATAATGTCCCAAGTGAGGGTCCCTTAAGCCACATAAAGATGGAGTTGTGTTTGTTTTAATAGTAACTGTAAAAACCAAAAGTTAGTTCTCTGACTAACTGTGTCTGTATAAAGGCTTCTTTTGCACTTAACTTACACACTCCAGGAAGGATAAGTAAGGTAGAAATAATCAAATATTTGTAGACCTCCCACAGAGTTTATGGGGCTGCTCTATGTATTAATAGTCATAGGAATATTGAATAGTAACCACCTCCCTCAAGCATTTCAAATAAGATATCTTTACCAGTGCTTGAAAAAGCATGTAAACTCATCTAGTGGCTTTACCATCTGAAAAAAGTCACCTGATTGTCAAGAGAGTGATGACTCAGATGTCTCCCTAATATCGCTGCATGACCTGGCAAGGTTTACTGAAACTCCAATTACCAGAAGTCATTCATGCAATGTCTAGTAATAATTACGACCTCAGCTACCTAGTAGATGGTACTGAGCAGCAGGAAATTGGAGGAAACAGATAACTCTATATTAGATTCTAATTACTTAAAGTTTGGTAAACAATCCAAGGAAAAAATTACTATTTCCAGATGATTGCCCCTGAACTTCATGAATAAAGATAAATATTAAGCATCCTCATTCATTCAGAATAAATGAAAGCACTGCTGAAAAATGAAAAACAATCATCTACTCAATGTCTTAATAACCCTGTGGGTTCAGATATGTCTCATCACCACGGTTTGAGCAGGTATAGGATTTTGCTTCCTCCTCAGTTGTTATGGCCTCATTCCAACATTTTAATGTTTAAATGAGTCTTTATCTATTCTGTCCAAGAGACTCAGCTAGTTAATGGTTGAATAGTAATTCTGATAAATGTGTTGAACAAAGTAGATGATGATGATCATCATCATTTAAAATGATTCTATAAATGCTTTATCACCATTGTGTAATAATGTAGCTTTGGACTGTGTTTTGGCAAAGCATGAGCTTCCAATCCACTGTTAACCTGGCCTCAAAGCAAAAGGCTAATTAAGAAAATTGCTTAAATGTTTTATCTGGCAGTTAATATATGTAATCTAAGAGTGGTCATCATTGACTCATTAACATAACAAATATGATCGCATAAATCTGATGAGACAGTGAGATTTATAGGGTCAACACATGTGGATAAAAGAGTGCAGGACAAGTCTAAATTCATTAGTCACTCAGGTTCTGTGGAAAGAAGGAAGATCTTGAGCAGAAAGTATTAGAACCAGGCAGCACTCAGCTCCAACATCCTTCTGGAGAGCTACAGACCTTTTCAAAATGGTGTATCAGCTTTTTAACTGTGATCTCATGGCTGAGAAGTCATGGGGATATGAAGAGAGATACGAAGTCTAGAGACAAGGTAGATGACCCCACGAGGGAAGGTGGCCAGCCGAAGGGTGAACATCTTGGCCCATCTTGTGCATTCCTGTACAGAACAGCCTCATTCACACTGCCTACTGAGAACAGTTTCTGACCTGTTCACCTCATCAAGACTGTTAAACAATGGAGGCCAGAGCCTGAACCCTTGCCCTGGCTCCATTCAGTTTGCAGACTACTGCAGCCTGCCTAGTTAGACTACAAGTGCAGGACTTTACATCATTGGTTCTGGTGGAGTCTGTGATTCTGCAGTGTTACTTAAAGAAGTTAGATATATCTAGTGCAGAGATATAAGAATATCTTTAAGAAAATGGGGACTTGTATTCTGTGCTGTTAATGATCTTGGTGCCAAATAGCTCACTCTAGAACTTCTCAAATACTGGATTTCCTTTAACAGGTTTTCCCAGCTCAGCAGAACTAAAACACAACTAGCAAAGTACAGAATTTAAAACTGGGTACCTATTGCTAACTTCTTGAGTAAAAGAACTGTGAGTACTTATTAATTGCCTCTGCTGTCCTTTGGTGCAGGGAAGCTTCCAAGGCAGTTATCCCATCAGGAGCAGCGGGGCCACCAGCTCTGGTAATAGATTCCCTGAAGTCCAGCTATCTCAGGTTGCTGGAGCTGCTTCTGGCTTCGACCTGGCAAGCAAAACAGACAACTCAGACCTCTCCCTGTTCTTCTGTTATAACTGTACTGAGAAAAGATGTTGCCTTTTTTTCCTGTTTTTCTCTCTGTAAAAAGTCTTTTGCTTTTGTTACGGCAGGATCTCTCTAGCTGTCTACATGTCCTACCTAGCAGCTAAAAAAAAGCACTGAGAGCAAACGTGTGCCATTCTTTCCCACCACAGAAGCATGTACAGTGTCTTCTTTTAGAAAGCAGTGTCAGCTACAAGCAATAAATTAGGGGAGTTTTACCATTTTCTTTCATATAAGCAACTTTGTAGTGAACCTCCTACTAGGTAACAGTGGTCCTTGCAAGTCTTATTATCAATTTTTTACAGAAAAGAGAGGAAAAGAAAAAGTTGGTAGATGGGATCACATACGGACACAGTGACAAGGACTGCAAAATTGTTTTTCCACCAGGCTCTTGGATCGCTTGTCAGAGATGGGACTTGCAATATACATTTACATCCCGTCTTAGAATGAGCAGCTTAAAGTCATGCGTGTGGTTTGATATCAAACATCAAAATTAAATGCTTACCTTATGAAACCAGGCATAATAGACACAGTAAGCTGTAGAGTACTACCTAGTTAGTTAAAATCTGGTAAATTTTATAAATGCCTTGTACAAAATACATCATTTGATTCAGGCTGATCCAGTCCCGTGAACGAACTTGTCATCAGTTTTATAACAAGATTAGGTTTTGTGAGTGTTTCTCAATATCCGAAAATATTTGAGACCTGCATAAACAATCTTCACCATCTTTCATATTTTTCTGCCCCCAGACAGTCTCAGCGTAAGTTCATTTAACATTTCTTATACTTTTGAAAGCAGCACACAGATGTATTTAAGGAAAATCCTGGCTAGGCTTGGCAGCTGTCTTTCAGAGGGAGATAGTAAGGGCTATGATTGCACTGTCCAAATACTCTTAATAAACTTTTACTGTGTCTCATTCTCAAGAGCAGTTTGGGCAACACAATTTGCTTTCCTGTTACTCTTGGAAAGGCAGGTTTCATTTTATCTTTGTTTTTTTAATCTGATTTGGATCCTATGATGGGACTCTTGTGTATTCAGAGCTGCCTGCATCATTTTCCCTAAAGGAATACACCACAGACTTTTCTTCAGAGTAACTTTTAGTTCAGAAAAAACAGTACAGTTTCTATGGCCCCCTTGAGATTTCTCCTTTCTGGTCCTTTCTGCAGCTGCTCTGTGTCTTGCTGGTAACCCTCCCAGACTTTAAGTCAACTGTTGTTCCACGGCTTGGGGGGCCTCTCATTCCCTGCCTTTCCTACCTGGCAGCTAGAGAAAACACTGAGAGCAAATGTGTCATTTCCTCAGCATACACGCAAACTGTTGGCTTTGTCTCGCTTTGCATTTGTCAGTAGCTCCAGAAAGTGCATCATGATCGAAGAAATCTTACTCAGGTTTGTACCCAATGTGAAAATCATATAATTTCATCTGCAGACAAATGAGCATAAAATTTCTTGAAGGGTTTTTTTTCTTGCTTAAGCCTCTCTTAGCTGCAGTGATAAGTGTTTCTTATTTAGCTAATATTGACTTTCTATATGCAAAGACATGAAAATTATTTATGCCAGTGCCTGAGGACCGAAGCCTAGTTCTTCTTTTGAATATATTTTGACTGTTTTAGTAAATACTGTGGTGGATAAACGATTGTGCAGTAGTGCTTCTGGGCATCATTTTGTCTTGCATTTTATGCTACAGCACGAACAACTCCTTTTATTGGTTTTGTTGATTCTGAGTTTGAACAGTACACAACTTTCTCCCCCAAGTCTCTTTTCTTTCTCATTCTGTATTCTCTTTCATGTCCAAACTAAAAAAACACTATTTGTCCCTATAAACACCAGACTGGATGAAGCAAATTTCTTTGCTTGCCAGATTTAATTACTTTGCCAAAAAAATCTTCTAGATCTTTCTGAATGTTCTGCCTCAGATCCTGGAATAATAAGTTCCCTTAGTCAGAAATTCTCCTCAGTTTTTACTTTCTTCTTCTACTCTTCCAATAGGCATATACCTAAAATGATTGCTTGTTTGTTTGTTTGTTTGTTTGATGAGAGTAAAAAGGAGTGTAACACTTGATTCGTATACTTTTGTCAGTCCCACATTCACATAACTGCTGAAAGGGATATAAATTATATTAGTTTATAAGGGGAGATTTAGACTGAGGATTGGAATCAAAGCTATCAGATTGCTGAACTATAGGAAAATTGCCTTGGGAAAACTTTATTTTAATATATTATTCTGTTATTATGTAACAGTCTCTGTGTTCCCTGAAGATGAATCAAGTTATAAAGAGCATTTAGTTGGGCAGAAGTTATTGTCCAGTTTTAACTCCCTTAATTTAAGACTTTCCCTTGGTTAAAGATTTCTGGGTACAAAGTCCAGAATTCATTATAGAAGTTAGAAATGCTGACCTTGATCTACCCTTGCCTCTGGTGGTTCTGATGTCTGTCTCCCTGCCCACGGACATGGATGCTAATATTGAAAATGTATTAAAATATGCTTCCAGAAAGATTCCGGCTAATTGGCCAGATTTTTCTAAGATCAATAGTAAGCACACTGGGCTGAACTTTGAGTGCTTGACCTATGAATGATAAAAAAAAATCCTAGCAGCCAAACCATAAAAGTTATTAAGATGTGATCCCTGAATCCTAGGATATTTTTAGCAATTGCTAATTCTTCCTGCCCAAAAGTTGAAGCTCTAAGTTTCACGTCTCTTCTACTGTGTCCTGTGGCTCCATTTTTTTTATCTCTGGGATTATGTCATATTTCGTTAAAAGGTGATTTTATTTGTTTGCTGGTGTTTTTCTAGTGTCTCCTTCAACTCATGTAAGCCTCATACATAAAAAGAACAAAGGCAAGCTGGAGAGGAAATGCATCAATTTAGACTGTGCTTTCTCTCCTTTATTCCACACCTCACACTTTCACAGTTTAATTTCTAATTGAATAATGTGAGTCTACAAACAAACAAACAAACAATAAGAATTTTGCTTTTGTTTATTTTTTGCTTTATGTTTATACTGTATTAAAATTGGCTCCAGTGTGGACTTTCAGATCTCCACTCAGACATCCTTATGTTAAGAATGACAGTAACATTTCACCCAGAAAGAACAAACCTGTAATTGTATCTTTGTTTGGTGGCAGCACCTAGAATAACGTTCATCTCAACTAACATGAAAGGTTTAAAGACGCCTAAATATATGCAATTAGTTTAAGCTCCCTCCCTTAGAAAAACACTCACATTCAAGCAGTGATTCATCCTATCTATTTTAGGTACTTTTTTTAGCCAGGCTCTGGAGATGCTTATTTTTCTTGGTTAGAGAGATTTCTTAATTCTGTTAGACTAAATATTATCGAGGCCATCAGGAGTTAGATTTTTAATTTGCATGAAGTAGACTACATAAAGCAAGATACACTCATATGAAATTCTGGAAGATTGTTAAGTATATTTGTTTGAATAACATGGAATGAATGTTTACTTGATTTGGTAAGAACAGGACACACAAAGTCTTTCTTGTCCTCTGATTTCTAATTCCATACCTAATAATTGATGTAGTCCTTTATATGAAATCTGAAACATTTCCTATGTTATATTATTATCATGTAATAAGAAATGTTAATTCCTATAACAAGCAGATGACTCTTTAAAGAGACTTTTGTTATTTGAATTTATGTGTCTCTTTAAACTGGGTTGAAGAAAGTTGGCGTCGGGAAGAGCTGAGGCTTCCTTAGGCCTGCCTGAGCTGCAGGAACAATTATACCTTCAAGATCTTGAGAGGAGGGGAAAAAACCCCTCAGAAGATAAAATATAAAACACCCTAAACTTCTTTCCCTAGTGACCCAGAGGGACCTGTGCAGTTTCAGGCAATAAAGGAAGCCAAGGAAAGGTAACGAGCCAACTTCAAGAGAATAGGAACAGGTAACCAGCAGAGGAGTTTTGTTTTCAAACTTCCAATATAACACTTTGTAGCAGGAAGACTCAGCTTTCTCTATTTAAAAAGTGAAATTTTTTTCTAGTATAAATATACTAGGAAGGTCTGATTTCAAGACATTGAAAGCAATAGGTGACTTCGGCATTCTCAATTAAAGCGAAAATTGTAGGAAAAATAAATTAGGGGTTTATTACAAAGAGCAAAACTTTCTCTAAGTTTTTCAATTATAGTGACATCAATTTAATTTGTTTGTAGTAACAAGATGCCTCGTTCTTACATAAGAACTACTTTATAAATGGTAGCTCAGGATATTTTCAAGGTATCAGCAGGACTAAACAGAGCATCCGTGGGAAGAAACCCGCTGAATGTTCTTCAATATCATCATTGCATGAATAAAACAAGAAATAGCCTGTTCTTAATTGAAAATTTCTGTCATAATACCCTAACCAAATATGAATCTTATCCAAGGAGTAGTCTTCTTCCTTGTTCTACATGTTATTTTGTAAAAAGGAAGATTTGAAGGAACATTGATAAAGTCTCTTTAAGTTATATGTTACTTTGGTCTCTGATAACCCTAAAGGTGATCTGCACACAGCAACTCAAGTTCTCATACATAAAAGTAAACTTTCTTTAGTGCATTGTGGGCAGCAGTAACTTTTACATTAGGTTATTTGCATGTATGTTCTGCTTCATTATTAAGCTCATTCAGTTTGTTTCAATTTTTTTTTTCTAATTTTATTTCCATTTTTGTAATGTAGAAGAGATCCATCAGGCTAATGTAAAAACAAAGGAAATGGCCTCCTTTTTTGCGGTGATTTGCAAAGGAATAATGTGTAGAAACTTGCTCTGTCCATATTACGTAAGGGCTGGAAACCACCTTAGAATATGTTGCCTGTGCCAAAAAAAAATCCCAAGTAAAGTTTTTAGTTGAAAACTGCTGGACCAAAATAGAGTGACACAACAAATTCACCATGTAGAAAAACAAACAAATGAACAACGGCATTTTAGTTTAGTTTAGGAAGGACAGTTCAAATGGAAGAGTAAAGTCATTGACTTTCAACTATATTCTCAGTGGCCAATTATAAAATCCAAGAAAAAAGAGGAAAACTGGAATAAGGAGGTCATCTATTTTATCTCCAGTTTGCATCAACTACACCTAACCAGTCCTGACAGATGTTTCTTTAAATTGTCCTTAAAATCCTCCAGTGACAGAAATTCTAAAGCCTCCTAAAGTCTCATACATATCTACTTATGATAGAATCTAAATAGAAAACTGAAAAGTTTAATCAGAGATTACATTTAAGGCTCTAAAGGAAAACATGTATATAGTTTTGAAACTGCCTGACTATCATCCAGGCTTGAGAGAATCACAAGAAGATGTGTAACTGCAGTGCACTCAAGGTCAAGGCTAGTACCCAGTGGGGTACATCCATTTACTCGAAAGGATGATAAATCAAGTGCTGAATGCAATTGCAATACGGAATTATAGATTACTGGCAAAGAAACTGCAGTAAATCCATGCAGCACCTGGTAAGCGTGCACACACATAGACAGAGCTTAAGTACAACATACCCTGATACTCATCTATTGAGTGGGAGGAGACCTTACATTTGACAGAGGGAACGGACTGAACAAATTCAGTAATGTGGAACAGCTGATGAAAAACTCACTGCACAGTTTACTTTGCAGTAATATGTTCATGCATATATAACTATAGAATGGATAAAATGGCACAACACATTTTGTTCTTAATTACACTTAAGATTTTAAGGAAAATATAAAAGTGAACCTTATTTTTCCTTTTTGTTTTTCTTTTTCTAATATCAGGATTTCCCTAAGATCCAACCACTGACAAACACAAAGGAGCCTTATGCTAAGAGTCAGGTCTGAAAAATAGCCATTAAACTTTTTAAAAAAATTAAAAAACAGTCAAAGGACTAATTGATATCTTCTCTGAACTAGATAATAGGTTGGCTATGGTATAACTGGACTTGAAATTCAACACATTATGTATATATTTTTCAGTTCTTCCAGCTTTTCCAATAAGAGCATAAAATTATCTGACCTGCATATTGACTTGGAATTTAGAAGGTTTTTGAATTATGAATGTACACAGTCTTTTGTATCGTAAGTTTCTGTATCTGTTGTGAATGACACTAAATTTGCCACAAATTTGCTACCCTCTAGAAAATGTTGGCTAAAGGAAAACGTTGGCTCAAGGACAAATACAGTAGCAATATTTGGCCCTTCAGATATGTTAGAAGTAAATATTGATTTAGACAACTGATATTAAATAAAAAATGTCTATTTACACTGAGTAGACACCACACCCTGCCTGAAAAGGGACCATAATTTTGCAAAAGGATAGCAAAAAACTCTATAAAACATGACCTACAAGACAAGAGAGGAAATGGTGGAATTTGATGATGATCAAAGAAAGGATGATCAAACAAAGGTGAGAATGAAACTGAGGGAATAAGTATTTTACATTTATTTGGAATAGGACAATAACTTTTAATTACATCAATGGAAGTTTAGGTTGGAAATCACAAACAAGCAGGGAGAGTTAGATATGCTTTCATTGGGAACCAACCGCTTTACAGACATAGGTAGGTGAAGTGGCCGGGATGCTTTCTAAGACCCTTTTAAATTAAACCGCTGTGAGGACTGTTTTAAGAAAGGCTTATCTTGACTTGGAACAGGGGACCAGATCAACACACCTGCATCTTCATCCCATGCTGTTTTCCCAGCCCTACAGCTCTTACAAAACAGCAGGGACTGAGCTGTGAGAAGGCACTGCTTTGCTAAATGATCCAAAAGGCCTTCCAGCTAGCACTTAGATAAAAGCTCTACATCTCTGCCTTTTCCCAGAAACATCTTTCTAATTCTTTGCTTTGCTTTTTCTTGGCTGCCTTTTCGTAATTCCTTCTTCTGTGGTGATTTGTCACTTCTCCCTCTGGGCAACTAGACATACAGCTGTAAAAAAATCAGTCTCTTACTCTTTGCATTATTTTTTCTTTTTTTAATTTATGAGAGCTGTTAGGCTAAGAAGGAAGACTTGAGCACGGCCCATATTTGCATAGTCTAGTTTTCAATGTCTACATGTTCATAGTTTCTTCAGAGGCTAGATTTAGAGCAAATAATTTCCTTATTTAGTGTGCAAACATTTCCACATCTTTCAAGAAACTGATGAGATTGCTGAACTAACTCATAACAATACTTACTTACGGAGCTACTCATCTATAAAACAAGGTGGAAGCAGGAGAGAGAAGGAGAGAAAAGATGCATAACACTTACTGAGACAAATGAAAATACATGAGATTTTAAATATAAAACCATATGACGGCAGCATTTTGTCCTACTCCTGACTACTACCATGCCCTCAGAAACTGGAGAAAATTCTAGAAACTAGACAGGAATGATCTTTTTCTTTAAATAAACCAAATTAATATGTGTCGTGTTTTTCACCTCTAGCTCCCCTGAAAAGAGATGTTACCTTTGCTCAGATATGTTCTGGAGATGTTATTAAAAAGGGGAAGGAGGCAATAAATAAATAAATAAGGTGTGATGCAATAAGCTGCATTTGAAACTCAGCTTCTCAGTTTAGCTCAAAGACTCATTGCAATCTCTAAATAAATAAATAAAAATTCATTAAATTTACAAAGGCAAATTTCAACACAGATCTTGAATCTCCAACATTATAACTGTCAGTACCATTGCTCAAAAGAGACTTTGTACTCTCCCTCCAGATCTGAAATCAGAGATGCTATAGTAGTGTAAGTTCTTACGGAATTGCACAAGGCATGAGTGTGGGACTATGAGCAGATCTCTTCAAAAAAACATAACACCACATTCAGTGCTTTTGTAATATCTGTCCTCAGCAGACCGAAAAAATGGTGACTTGAAGACTAACTGGTTCTAGGGGAAGATGCAATTTTATTCACAATTTCTTTGACAACCAGTCAGAAATGCAGCCTGTGTTCTCTGTACAGCCCTGGAGCTGCAACTCAGGTGCCAAAGAGAACTTTGCATGAAGTGCTGCATTCATGCTAGAGTACATAATATCCACACTCTGTATAAACAATGTGGACGATTTGCAAGAATATTTCTGCTTTAGATGTGAAAAATTGAAATGAGAGTTTAATTTGGAAAATGATGTAAAGAAACAATTGTGTTCATACTCAGTATGCACCTTTGACTCTTCTAGATATGTATAAGCTAGAAGCAATACTGATTGAATGGTAATAACATTCAGCATCTTGTTCCAGCTCGCTGAAACTCCATTTAAGTACTTGAAGAGCTTAAAAGGAATCCAGAAGATGTAACAGCAATATTGCAACCTGTACTTAAACAAAATGCAATAAAATTGTCTTTTCTGCCTACAGTAGCTACATATATTTTTGGAATGATGCCAGTAGCATAAAATTAAATCAGACATTGCAATACAGAGAAGATTTTTAAAAGTCCAAAACATTTGTTTGCTGTAGGACAACTGACACAACTTTTGTGGTAAAGGAAAATTAAATAGAAGCAGAGAATTTTCTTCACATCTTTATCTGTCTAGGGCTAACAGGCTTTTCTATTACTTACATTTGTTGTAGATCCATTTATTGCTTTATAAAATGGCTTGTAGGTTTGCCTTAATGCAGTAAAACATTGGAACTGTACCAATTAAGTGCTAGCCAAGTAAGAGAATGAAATCAGGAGCAAGGTGCTAGAAACAAGTCAGACACTATTCAATAAGTGAGAGAGAAATCTCTCTGAATGTAGCTTATTATAAAGGCTGCATAGGTTGTGTTAGACACACTCAAAACAAAATCCTTCTGAAAAGTGTATTTCCTGAAGTGTGTGAGCTAACATACTTTAATGGGTAATCTGTTTCCTGACCTAGACATAACCTGGAGATGAGCCATTAAATGTAACGTACGTTGGTAATCCAAGTCAGTGAGAGTAATGTGGTTCATTCAATTCAAACCGTCCCCTTCAGCGCTTGTGCCCCTTCACAAGGATGAGGTATTAGCTGAAATTCTCTGCAAGAGATTTCTTGTTTGCATTTGTAAAATTTTCAGTGGGGAGATTAACCAAGTGAATGGGTTAATCCATCTAGCACAGTTCAAGGAAATATCTTCCACCATTAGGTAGACTAGTGAGTCTCGGATCAGGTGGAGCAGGCCACTGTTGAAATACCAAGCACATTGAATACCACAAGCTCACTGAAGCGCATCTAACTAACCCGTCATGGGAATTTCCAGAACTACTCATGGTTCTGAATAAAGGAGTTATTTACTTTTGTAAAACTCATAATTATACTCTTTCTTATTGTAAACCAGATATTTTTAACTTAGGAGATTTGAGTGTTGAGCATCTTTGCTTGTATATGATGATATGTTATTAGTAAAGGTCAGGCAGGCAGATTCTTCATTCGGAGGGCGGAATGGTCCCACTGTAGGTACCAGAGAACAAGGGGACAAACATACAATTATTATTTAAGTCCTCTGAAATGACTGCAGAATCAACAAAACTGCTGCTATTAATGCTGTTTTCGTCCCAATAGTTACACTGAGCACTCTCCAAGAAAAGGCATTGTACAGCTATCTTGTCTCTGTGTTTTACAGCGATTTGCTTCAAAACAGAACGCTGCACCAGCCAGAGGACTCATATTCCCTGCATGGCACTTCGGGGAAGTGAAAACACACCCATTTTGCCTCCTTCCTAGTTTTGATGTTAACAAAGGAGGAGCACACAGTATGCTCTGACCTTCTAAAATTGAAGGTAATAATTAATCTGTATGCTTTTCTCAGTCTATGAACGTATTTGTTTTACCGTGTGTTTAAGCAGCATGGGTCTTTTCTTACATCTGTGCATTTAATTTTAATTAATTAAAAATAGTGCTAATGCTAGCTGGATTATGCATGGATTAAACACGTAGTACAACCTCTAGTAAGAAGACCTGATGTTTTTCAATGCCATGTTGCACCACCTAATAACTGTGTATTCCCTCTAGGTTGTATTTTTGACCAGCACAAGGTTATTATACGTACAAGAATAAAGCACACAATAAGTTTTAAGAGGGATGATTTAGACTTAGAAAATGCAGGAAAAATCGCATAGTTTGAGTAAATTTTCCTAAAAAAGTACAATTTCCAGTTTAGAGGAAAAAAACCAACTCATTCCCAGAAACACTAGTGAAAGTTTAACAAATGTACTTTAAAAAGCATAATAAACTAATGAATAAGTGCTCGATGAGCACGTTTCCCTACATGTGTAACTATTTTAGGAGAATTTTGCTGTTTAATGATCTTAGCCTATTTCTATTTCTAGTTTTGCAAGTACTGCTGTTTGGGAGTCTCACAGCATTTGATACTTTACACTGTGTGTGCTGTCCCAGATGTGTCGTTCTATGTGCTAAAATACATTTGCAACGTTGCAGGTTTTTTTCTGCTGACTCTTAATACAATATCAAAGGCAGGTGCATGCAGAAGTTGGATACAAAAATTAACTATCCGATAACTTTTTATCATTAATAGGTTTTTTTGATAAGTATACAGATATTTTCAATACTTTCCATATTGCAAGGAAGAAAATGAAAAGGGACAGAATTGGAGTTCTGTTAATAAAATTCCATAGAGTCACTCATTCAAACAGATTTTCTTGTTTTGTTAAGTTTATGGGTGAACCAGGTGCTCAGGAAAATAATATTTGTGTGCCTGATTTGGTTGTTGGATTGTATTGACAAAGCTGCCACAAGCTCTACAGGCCTTGAAAAGCATGTAGATACAGGCCTTGTAAATTCTTACAGAAAGTCAGAAGTGATTAATAAGCTAGACTTTGTCCTCCACTATTGATATTTTACCTCGTCTTCTTTCTTTAGCCAGATCATCTAATATGGAAAATGTATGGCTCTAGCCCCAATCTCTTTAGCATTTGCATCGTAGACTTTTTAATTTTTAAGATTATTTAAAACATGTTTAACAACGCCATACTGCAAAGACAAAGAACAGATTTTGATGTAGATTTTTAGTTATCATTCTCCACCAATCTCCTCAGTCATTAAAAAATCTTATCTTTGTAAGAATGAGAACAAATTGAAGGAATCTTTAGTGGTTATAGCAGCCCTTTTACTAACTTTGTCTTTCCCTGCCTCTCCTCTTGCCTCCCACATGCTTGACTTAGGTTCATCCTAATTCTCCTGTATAATAAATTCCTAAAGCTTCTCAAAGCCGTTTGAAGGGGCAGATGTAATAAAAACAGCAGAGGGGAGAGGAAGTCATTAGGACTTACAATAACAGTGTCACTGAGTGCCTTTCACCACGACTGAACATTTATAAAAGCATTCCTGAGGAGAAGTTTGTCAGGCTGGTCACCTCACCACACAGGATGTCTGGAAGTAAGGATTAGCTTGACAGTAAGAAGCAGACTAATAGAGAAAACAGGTGGAGAGACACACAAATCTAGTAAACACAGTACACAAATGACTCTGAATGCATATACCCATTAGCCTGCTCTTGTGTCTCTTTACCTAGTGAGCAAGATTTGTGTGCATATACCCGTCAAGTCTCCATTAAAAATCCCTTCTGTATCAAGCAACTCAGGAGTTGCCCGGTATTTTGTTTTCTTTGAGACTCAGGCATGCCTGGAGATGGCAAGTCATGGGCACTGGGACACCGCACCCTGTGCAGTGCTGCGGGTGCCTATTTCAGTTTGCACTGCCCTGTACTACAAGGTGCCTGTGCTGTGCAATGACAGCACAATAAACAACACATAAAATATAGATTCTACTGCAATGAACAGTTTGTCCAGTTTTGTGTTATTAAATCAAGGGATACATACAATGCTAAAACTTATCTTGCCTGAATAGGTACAGACACAAATCACAGTCGAAGATGTGAAGAGAATATGCAACTGGAAGCCAAATATATCAAGATCAAAAGTCGTATCTGTGGAAATAGAGAGCTTGGAAATATTTAGAACTATTAGGACACATATAGGAAATGAAATATTGTATAATTAGAATATAAAATTCTGTGTTTTCAGTGCTTATAACTTTTGGAATCTGCTAACTGTATTCAGCACTAGTTAGATAGATGTAGATAAAAATATTTCTATCACTAACCTCATTTAATCACTAAAACAAACTTGTATTTCAGACTGTTCTAAGACAAATTGTTTCTTTTTATGATACATATTCCTAAACAGTATTAGACATTTCAACATTCAGCACATTCCTGCAGAAGAAATAAAAACTTTCTGGTCAGTTGACTATTTTGCATATAATTTTATTGTATCTTCATTGACAGACAGGGGTTTGTTCATGAACAGAAGAAAGACTACTTTACACATTGAAGAAAACATATAATTTCTGTCAGAGATGGATAGATTGCAGTAGCCTAAATGTGTTATATATAAAGAGCACACGAAATCATGCAGAACCTGCAAAACACACAGTTCATGTTTAGCAAAGGATATTCCTAAGAATAAAAAAACTATTAATGGCTTGAGTGAAGGCATAGTTTCCCCATCTCCTGATCTTTCCTCATTTCCCTTAGAATAACAATGAGTTAACTCTCTACCATTATTCTTCATTAAGCAGGGAAAGGAAAAAAGAAATTTTCAGATCATTCTCAGGGGTTTCAATTGTTATACTAAAATTATGTTTTAACTTGACTTAGACCCTACTTAACACGCAGCTTTATCTAGGGCCTCTTGTTGACTAAAACAGTCGTGCAATTTTAAATGAGACAATGAACACAAGATAATTAAAATTCTAGTGTGTATATTGAGATAAAGTTAAAAATTAAATTTATTTTTCTGACTTGTAACTTTTGTGAAAACCACTAATCCTTTTATTATTTTAGGACTATACATGAACCATCATGTGTTCAGCAATGGAATTTAAAAGCTAAGAGTCTTTCTGTTGTTGAAAAGACATCTAATTTCTGTTCTTATTTTTCACCTAATTCTAGTGAATATTAACTTGGTTTTATAAATGTAGTTGAGGCTACTGACAGAATTTAATGCTATAAAAAATTGTGATATTCTATGTCTTCACTCTGTGATGGTACTCTGGCAATCCAAGTAGACAATGTCCCCTGCACTTTCCATTGCTACTAAACCAGTCATTTCATTATAGGTTATCAGCTTGGTCAAGCATGACTTTCCCTTCATGGGACCATGCTGATAACTTTGTTGTCCTTCATGTGCCCAGCAATAGTTTCCATGATTAGCTGCTCCATCACCTCCCAAGGTATCAATGTGAGAGTGAGGATGCTGTAATTCTTTGGATCCTCCTTCTTGCCCTTTTTGAAGGTAGCAGTGACATTTGCTTTTCATTCATTCACCATTCCAATTAATCTTGATTTTGACGTTAATTGGGAGCAGTTTAATGACATGACTAGAGTGTTACTGTGTAAAAAGCAAGGGTAATGACTTTTTTCAATATTCCTAATACAACTTCCTACATTGGAAGCATTTGAACTCTGCCCTACTTCAGGCAGTTGTAATTCTTAGTTAATTCAAAATTAAGTAAACAAAGGAGTTATAGTCCTAAAACTACATTGAGAAAAAGAATTATATAAGTGTAGTGTTCATGTGATCATTGCTTCAGACAACTTAAAAATTGTGCTAGGATGTACAGCAGTATCTTATGTTCTTGTAGACTTTCAGACATCAACTCTTAAAAATTTAAAGCTATGTAAGCTACCCTTGATCACATCAGTTCTGCAGGTAGTAAATCAGTAAAAATTTTCGAAAAAGAATCAGAGAAAGATGAAGGAAATTTGAAGGAAACATCATCCAAAAATCCCCTATCAATTTGTTCACTACTTTTGTTTTCTAGTAAATACTTGCCATCTAAATCTGTTTTAGTTGGATTTTTTTGAGATAATGATGGAAGATTTCATAAGTATGATGAGGAAACAGACATTTCAAAAAAATCTTGCAAAGCTTCATATATATCCATTAGAAAAAATGCATGTCCATTTCATATGAATGTGTCATGAATAGAAGAGCTTTTTATAAAACATCAGGAAGAACGGGATAAAATGAGTCATAAATACTATCTGTAAGAAGGCATCTTTTTATTCAAATGACTTTTATATATATGACAATATGGTCTTTTTCTTACTGAACAAATTGTTCTATCAAGATAGTGGGAAAATATCTGAAGAAAAGTATCTTCAGATATTGAGAGTGAAAAGTTGGTATATGTTTATGCAAGAAGGGTAAGGTGGAAATCAGGGCTGCAGAAAACAGATGTGTATTAAAATGTGTTTTTAAAAATCAACACCATTACACAATGTATAACTTAATTTTTCCTCAAAATTTTGAAATTTTCCATGAAAGATAAACAGATACTGCTTGCATGCACAAGGGAACAAGAAAAACAGCGTGTCAGATCACTATTTCCTCTTCAACAGAGCTTGCTCCTAAAGAATTTGAGGTCTCTTTACTGACACAGCCCAAACTGAGAGCTATGGTCCACAGAAACTACAGGAAGTGGAGACTTATAAAGTGAGCACTGCAAACTCATGAGCTGGCCATACGCTTGCTAGTTGCACTCTGCCAATGGCCACCACTGGCTAATATACAGGTTTCCTAGAACAAACCATGCACCCTGGCAGTACAGCTGACATCCAGCCACCTTGAGTCCTGGTCAAACTCAAGTGACAAGGCAGTATGTGTGCTTCTGCCCCCTCCCGTGCAGTGCTGTCTGTGGCAGCCCACAAGAACATCATTTATTCAAAGCTTCCAGGTGCTGAACTCTCTTATGTAGCATTGCAGTCATGTTCTTACACCCTAAAGCTGCCTTGAACAAACAAGCCCACCCTCACACCCACCTCCATTGCTTCAGCACCATTATAAAGCCTAAACTAATAATCCTAACTGAACTGTACTTTATGTTGGGCCACTGTCAGTGAAGTGTGTCTCACTGCTTGGGAACTGGTGATGAAGGTATTATACAGCATACTTTTAGATGCTCCTCTGTAGCAAGTCTCCAAATCTGACTCAGTAACAGGAATTACTTACATTTCAGCTAGAAATCTTACTGTCTGAAATGCCTTGCAGAAAGCACCGCTCTGTAGGTATACTTTTACTGTAACAAACAGAAACATTCCCTGCTATAAAGAATCATTTCACCGATTCAGCTCATGGCTTTCAACGGCTTATTAGCTGCCAGAAGATTGAAACAAATCTTTTAAATAGGTTGGCGTATTGTGAAAAAGCATCATCAAACCAGTGAAGGAAAGAAATGAAAGCTATGCTCTTTCTTCTCCTTCATTGTTTGCCTTATTTTGAGCACTAGTTAAAGAAGTGCAACTGAATGAAACACTTTCACTCAGCAGCACTGAGCAAAATGGCAACTAAAGAGGTACAAGCTATTTTTCTGTATATGAATTAGAAACACACATGGTAAAGAAGATGTTGACTCATAGTTTCAGGGATATTTAATGTAAATAACGTTATAACATTCCACAATCAACCTTCAACACTGGATATTTAGAGCTCTTCAAATCCGGAAAACTTTCCTTGCAAAGTCTGTTCATGCAGAACACACTAAACCTGGTGGGGGGAAAAAAACCCCATGATTTAAAAGTCCAGCAAATCATAAAATTGTCAGGAAATAGTAGAAAGTAGGAAAAAAAAAACCCCAAAACCAAACAAAACCCAACAAACAGTAAGGTTATAGCTTTTCATCACTGAAATTTGTAAATTGTCGAAATCAAAACCAACCATTGTTGGGTCAGCTATCTGATAACAAAAAATAAACTGCAGGTCCTGTTCAAGCATATTTTGTTACATATGACTGATAAAGCAATAATTTACCTTTAGTGCCCTTAACTGAAGTCTTCAAATCAGAAAACTTACCTGCTTTTTGACAACTGTCACTTTGGATCAAGTATTTGCAGCATTGGCACATTAAAAGGCATTTTTGCCACAGAAACTGGGCATGCAAAATGGAAAACTAAAAAAGAAGCAGAATTGAAGGACCTGGCAACCACTAAGAGATTTTGCTGCACAAGTACATGGACAATGGCTGATCAGAGATCACACGAAGACATTCAAGGATAAAATGTGAAGAACTGACGATTTATGCAGAACAAAAGAATGTCTTCAAAATATTTCTGACTCCTGAGCTGTGAATAGAGTATGCACTTTGGATTCCCTGGGGCACTATAGGTACCTGGGTCCTACACATAGAAGTTGATGGTATTCCCAGCAGCGTTGCTATTAAACCATGAGCCCATAAGCTATTGAACAGGTGCCTATTTCTAGACTCCTTCACTGATATACGTGTGCAATGAATGAATGGATTCTTGGTGACGTGAAAGCCCATACCTAATATGAACCACAACAGAATAGCTGGGTTGTGCATGTAATTCACAGTAAAGTCCTGAGAGGTCCGTAATGTGGTTGCACACCTGGGACGAGAGAAGGCTTTGCATTTACTTTGAGCAGAAATTTCAATCCAGATTGTGGAGGTCCTTGGAAAATGTCTTATGCAGTAGGCTGAGATAAACACACTGGACTAATTTCAACTGGAAATGTTAAGAAAATCTCCTCATGTAATATCCTGGTGACAGAGGTGGTCGGGACATCTCTGTCACATCACTGCTCAATTAGAGTGGGCATTTGAACTGCAGTCACTTATATTCCAGATTTTATTCATTTATCTGGCAAAAATCCCTAGCTTTCAGAAAAAAAATGAAGCCCTGGCTTTGTTTAGGCACCAGATGAAGGGTTTTAGCTCTGAATTCTGGATGGAGGACAATTATTCTCTTTGGCCTAGAAAGAAGTATGTGGCTGAGTATCGCTTCCTCTGAGGACAGCTTTGGATCTCTTGGCTCTCTTTTCTCCTTGAAATTTTACTTCTGGGTCAGGTCTCCCCCTGCTCAGTCACAAGCCTATTTGTAGGCACCTAACTCTTCACATGTACTAGGAAGACCTGACAAGGTGAATACTGTGAAGGACAGCTTACAAATCTGGTAGTCTGCAGTGACTCTACATGCCTGCTTCTTTCTCAGATATTCAGCAGCATTTTTCAAGACACATTGCCAAAATATGTCATCTAAAGTGATTTAAATTGCTAATGAAATGAGTGCCAATGAATATGACACTTTCTCAGCCTATCCAAGATGTGTTTTCCAAGTCTGTATATAAGGATAATGTAAATTAAAAAATGAACATAAAATATTTCTAATAGGGGTACAGAATCTGAATTTCATCAATTCACCTGCTGTAAACAGTCTTTCACTAAGACCTTTATTGATTTTGGGTTTTTAAATATAACTTCTAGACTGCTGGGGGAAGGTAATGTAAAAAAAACCTAGAATCCTTCAAGTAGGCAACTATTTGAACTTCAGAAGGGACTATAAAGTTGTAGCTATGTAACAATCACACACGACAGAAATCAAATATTTGTTTCAAAACCTGTAATTCTAACTGACTCTCAGGATATTAATGGTTGAGTGAGGAGCAAAGGCAATGAAAGTTTCAACAATCTTTCATGATAAGTTAATAGGCAACCTTGAATGGACATCAGATATTAATACAGAAAGTTTGACTTTCACCTGTAATGTCACATTTGTATATGACAAAGCTGCACAATCTGTTTTCATTGTTCAAGTTGAGTGTAATGGGGGAAAAAAAAAGCAGAAAAAAAAGTCCTAAATGTTTTGAATCAATTTTGTTATTTTCATTCTGACATGCAGAACTCTAAGCTGTTATTACTGCCCCAAAATGAAACACTGAAATATCATTTCAGATTTCTCACAAGCTATCTTTTTCCCCACTCTCATTTATCTGGGTGAAACGATATTAGTTTTAAAGGGGTGAGACACCCACAATCTGCATATATGCCTACATAGAGATGACTATATATTACAGGCACAAGGGCTTCACAATCTATTTACAGTTGGATGGCACTGAAATTAGATGTCATTTGCCCAAGCATTCATGTCATCAAAATGACAGCTGGAGTAAAGGAATCACTGGTACTGTTTAATTGTTTACCAAAAGAGGCATTCAATAAAAAGAAGCGAAGATTCTGTGTTCTTGGCAGCGTATGAAGGTATTACAAGATTCTCTGAGATTTACATTTACCAATATTTTGTTAGTTATTGTTCTACTTCTTACTTAGCTGGTTGCATCTAATTTCACAGTTGAATTCCTAATACAATTTCTGAGCTTTATTAGTAGTGATCTGGTTATTAAGAGCCATATGGTGAATTAAAAAACCCAATAGCTTGTTAAAATGGGACTGGATGTGCAGTCTGTTGAAGTCAGTGGAAATTTCCTTTTGTTTGTGGACCAAGCCCAAGGCAAGCAGCATCCTGGCCACCAGGAATGCTTGTAACTCAGTACCTTCCCACCGCCTCCTCCTACCAATATTCCTGAAAGCAATCTCCTGCCTGTTATATGCTACAGTTTTGCAGTCTTAGTATTAAAATAAGGCATTCTCTTCTGTATTAAAATAAGGCATTCTCTTTTGTTGGTTTATTTATGATTTCACCAACTTTAAGGCAGTCACATTTTATCTTAAATTATTTATTTGCTATTCGGTTTTGTCCAGAAAACTCCCCACTAGATCCCACAGGTCTATTACTGCCAACATTGAATAATTTCTCGTCCTTTAGTCAACTTTCCTCCATTAAATCAATACTGCTCCCAACAGCATAGATTTCTGTTCTCATAAAGTACATTGATGTTGAAACCCAGTGATATCAAACAGCCATTGGTACTGCAGTGAAAAATGAGCCTCTGTTATAAAAAAATGGAGACCTGAGTAATATACAATACAAACTAACATGTCAAATTCACCAGAGGCTCACTTAAGATCTCAGTGTAGACATCTATAATTCTATATATCCTTTATTGTTCTAATTTAAATACATAAATCCACCATACTAGAATAAGATTTGACAGCCCTCTTTATCTTAAGGGTTAGATTTTCATTGTTTCTGGATACGTTTTCAAGAAATTTACTTCAATATCCACAAAAGACCTTTTTTTAAAAAAAAAACCCCACAAACAAAGCAGCCACCTCTGTTTTGATATATTTGATGATATTTTCTTTTCATAGCTTAGAAAGCTAAGCTTTTTAGAAAATTCTGCTAATGGTTTCATGACTAGTCATTAATATGACAGTCACCAACAATGATTAAATTAGATTCTAGGCAGATTATTTTATTACAATGTATATGCATTTAGATGCGGGTTACAGAAACAGAGACACCGATATGCCTGCCCCCAATTCCTTTTTATACATTTTCCTGGAAATCTATACATTACTGAGGCAATGAACTGGTTTAAGCTAGCACAGAGTACTTTCACATGAAGCTATATATTACTAAAATATTAAAAAGTAATTTTTTAGTTAAACTGGTACAGTATGTTCACACGCACACATACAAACATGCTGTTTTTCATGGAGGAAGACATCCTTCTGACTTCACCAAAGGGTGATATTAACACAGAGCTGCTGACACTGCAGATTCATGCTGTGACCCCATTGTGGTGACTTGTAGCTTTGGTCATCTCCATGTTGCAGCAGTGTTATTGATACAGTCCTCAACCACAAGCTTGCACAGCTGTGTGCGTGAGTCCGAGTGCAGACCTGGGCCATAAACCAGTGATTACTTTGCTTTTGCAAAAGCAACACACAAATTGCCTTTAGTGCAGGATTCCATCAGCTGCACTTCTGGGAAAGGTGCTCTGTTTTCCATAAATGCCCTGGAGAATAGCTTCCACCCGAGAGCTAAATGGTGTTAGTAAAATGAGAAGTATGGCACTGCCTGTAGTGCAGGTAATGACAGAATCATAGAATTATAGAATTATAGTTAGAAGGGAGCCAAAAGGATCATTGAGTCCAACTCCTATGCCTACATAGGACACTTCTAACATTCACACTGTGTGACTGAGGGCATTGTCCAAATGCCCTGTGGCCCTCCTCTGGATGCTCTCTAGTCGTTTTATGTCCTTCCTATGCTGTGGTGCCCAAAACTGCATACAGTACTTGAGGTTCAGTTGCAGCAGTGCAGAGCAGAGTGGGACAGTCACCTCCCTCAGTAACAAATTTAAGAGAAACAGCCCGGTCTTGGGACAAGACATTTCCTAAAATATGAGTATTTCTGAGGAAAAAATGATGCAATAACAATCTTTAATTTAGAGATCTTTGAAATTAATTTAATTTAATTTTAGGAGTCCTCTGTCAAGCCACAGTCATTCAGTGTCCCCAAATGTTAGGGGGGGAGCACATAATGGCAGCTGGAAACAACGCTGGGGTTTGGCTTTTTGAGATGCTTGTCTGTCTTTCAAGGAACGGTCCACGACCTTGCAGGCTCTCAGCCTGTCAATATAGTCTTGTAGATTGTTTCCTACACAGTACCTTTAAAATCCATAAAGAAAAATCTATCACACTTTACAGAAAGGCCTCATAAGGATCTGAACTGTGCAGTAGCTTGTGCTCCAGTATTAAAGCAGCTGTCCTCACTGCAACCAGCTGCTTTTCAAATGGCTGCAGCCTATTCTATCTCCACAGGAACAGCTTCTCTTGGGTCTCATTCCACCTTGGCAGCTGCTCAAACTGAGAGTGGCTCTCCCAGCAGTCCCCTTCACCTCCTCAGAACTGGATGAGCAGGAAAGCATTTGTAAGTCTCAATAGATCACAGAGAGAATATAAACACAGAGAGATGTGACTCAGACCTAAAAAGGTTTCACAGCTTGTAAAGAAAAAGTGAAGGTCTGAGTCAGAAAATAGCTCTTTCTGGGACATTTTGGAGTTAAAAGTTGGTGAGCAATTTCAATTTATTATGAGTGAGGTACGGGCAGGGATATGTTTTCTTCCCTGGCTGCAATAATAGAGTGGCGTCTGAAAGAGAAGATGGATTTGATATGTCTACTCATGATGAAACAGTCATTCAAGTATCCACCTCCTTGAGTATGAAAGGATGGTTTCTCAAATCCAGATTCAGGAGAGGAAGGCTGAAGTACCAAGATAGTAGGCTCACAGAATAGCTGAGGTTGGACAGCATCTCTGGATATCACATTGTCCAAGACCCTTGGTCAAAGCAGGGTTACCTACAGCAGTTTGTTCAAAGATGTGTCCAATATAGTTTTAAATATCTCCAAGGATGGCAAGTCCACATGCCTCTTTGGGCAACCTGATAAAACTTTTGATCACCATCACAGCAAAACCAATTCCTTCTTATGTTCAAGTGGAACTTCCATTTGTGCTTATTGCTCCCTGTGCTGTCACTGTGCACTGCTGAGGAGGATCTAGTTTTATCTCCTTTACTTCTTCCCATCTTCTGTTATTTACATTTTTATAAGATTTCCCCTGGGCTTTCTCTTCTCCAGGATAAACAATCTCACATTCTCTCCTGGTGCCCTTGATGCTTTGAACCCTCAGTCATCTTAGTGGCTCTTTGCTGGACTCTATCTAGTGTGTCCGCATCTTTCTTTCCAGACAGTAGGTAATGAGAAGCTACATGTATATGTGCGTACATATATGCATATATATATGCCAATGCATAATTCTGGTCTTTTCTCAAAACCCATGAAATGCACGTAATGTAAATCCTTTTACCTTCCTTCCTTGTAAAGAAACACATCCTGCTTTTGTAGACTTAGTTCTGAGCACAGCATTTGGAGGCTTATCCTACCTTGCGTGAATAACTCAGAACACAGCTATCTATAAATATTTAATATTGCTTTGTAAGCTATTGAGTTTTTCTTGATAAAAGACCAAGAAAATAACGTCAACATTATAAGTCATGGTTTACAGACTTTCATTGTTTCGTAATGAATACAATGTGTGTATACAACCCTGCAAACTAGGTTTCTATTATCCAATGGTAATAAAGATCAAATTCACCTCATTGAAAAGTAAATATAAATGAAATTAATGTATTGAATATCTTTAGAAGGTCATTTTTACTTTTCATAAATGTTGCCTGCTTAGAATTTTAAAATTATTTGAATTTAAAATGTGATAGATATTTATATCCTTATCAGCCTCAGACTTGCCACAGTAAACAATTAAGGAGTTTTTCATCTGTCAATAACATTGAATTTTTGGTCTCTGTAGTGATTCACATCTAATCATATTAGTTCAAAAGTATCAATTGGTTGAATACTGACTGAGGCCAAGATGGTATAAAAACATAATCAATCTTTTATCTGAAAATAGCCAGTATATAATGCATCAGATAGTCCTAACACTCTTGAGTACCGCAAAATAGCCCACTGGCAATAACTCTCAGTATGCACCATGTTGGGGATAGGCTGCTGCTCAAATTGAAGGTGGCAAGATAAAAGCCAACATGGCTTTTGGCCTTTCGTCCATGATTGTACAGGTTGGAGTGTAGCCAGGGAACGACTGAGCACCTGGGTCTCTGTCAGACTTTGCCTTTGTTGCATTCAAAGAGCAGTGACAGTGCCAAACTTAGGCTTTTGAAAGTCACGTATTCGAGTTAAATAATAGTCAGTCTCTGCCTGTAACACATTCAGAGCTTCTTTTTTTTTTTAACCTCACGTCCTGAGCCTATTTTCAGCTTGTCTATAGAGCAAAAAGGTTTAATATATTTTTTTGAGTGACGCTAACAGACCAATATGTTCATTAACCTCATTTTGGGGCTGATAAAAAAAGTGTGAACTATCAGAAGACTCACAGTAAACTAGTCATGATTAATAAGGTGTTGTAATAAGACCGCTATAACAAACAACACCAGGCACTGTTGTTCATATAAAAATTTTATAAGGACTTCCATTAACTCTGTGCTTTGGATCCATTTAGATTGTTTGAGTTTAAAAAGGCTTACATTTAAGTATAAAAACAAAGTGTATTGAGATGGCACTAACTTTCTAGAGAGATTCAAGGTAGGAAAAGGTTTTGAAAGAGCATAAAAATTTGGTTGTCATTGTTTTTTTAAGTAATTACTTAATTTTCCAAGCAGCTTAGTCTCTTGTTGAAGTACTACTTTTTACCTTATTTTTTGGTGAAGAGTCTTGCAGAATATGACCTAAACTGGCAACTATAAAACAAAAATGTGGAAAGGAAGCAACATATGCCTGCATGCTACTAATAGTTTTGACATACCAGTTTAAGCCTACAAGGAAATTTTTTGTCTGCGCATTTGGTGGGTAGATTAATGCCACAGTAGATGCATGCAAACCACAAGAGACACAGCAGTGCACTGGTGTGAAATGACACAAAGAGCTGAAAGGCAAGGAGACGTTTTACCTGTGCTTTGCTCATGTACTTTCCTTTCATGTTACTTTTATAGATCTCAAATACAGTTGATGTGTTCTCTGGTTAACAAGGAATCCATGTAAAGGGGACCTTGGTCTTTAAGCAGCCAAGTTAATTTCATAGAAAATAAGATACTGCCTTATAGTTCTCGTTTCTTCTATGCCTTTTGCCTCTTGAGCTGATATTGACTGGAGTGCAAAAACCTAAAGGGTTCCTGGGCCTGAGGAGTTTGTTTTACTGTTTCAAACAGGCACATATATTCTGAGAAAAACATTAAAAGATATTCCTTCCACTTAGCATTAACTCATGAAATACTGAGAAAAAGTTGTATCCAACTGACATCAGACTCAGAATTTTCTAACATATACTGCCAGGTTACATGAACCTTAATTTGGTTAGGATTGTACAACCACATCCACGAAGGTAATTCTTGTTGCATGAAATAACTTGCTTTAACAGGTGCTAGAAAATCATTTCTTGTAGACTTCAAATTGAAGTGGCTCACAAAGTCATTTCTTTGTGACAGACTACAATTTCATTCTTATTTTGTATCTCTGGGGTTTCATATATCACATCACAATAGGCACGACAATATCCAGGTTTCACTGCACTTGGACTTCCTTTCTTTTGGACAAGAACGTGAGTTAAAAGATGTGTGTTATAGGATTAGAAGGACTTATGTTAAAACTGCATACACTTTCTGAGGCAAAATAAGCTTGGGGCCCTCTTAAAAGCAAAGATATGGTTTGACTCCTGACTCTGGCAGTAATTTCTGTTCCTCATCTGTAAACTGAGGATAATAATGACATTTCTCGGGTCCTAGGTGATCCCAAGAACTAGTTAAAAATTTCTAGTATCTTTGTGATATTGATTTGCTACGAAAGAGAACATTTACAAAATACAAACTGTCTAAGAAGAACTGTTAGATGAATATTATATGGGGTGAGTTTTTTAATCACCAGTTAAGTGATGCTTTACAATGTTCTTTCAGTAAGACAAGTTAAGGGTAAAATCCCCTAACTAGTAAAGACATACAGCACAAAATAGGTCTGATGGACAAGCAAGATTTCTTTCAGCTCCTTCGAAGTATGTAAAAAAATGCAAGTATCTCGATAAAATTATTCCCCCCTATTTCCAGGGCTATGTAATGCCTATTTTACACTTTTCTGTGCAAATTTTAAAAATGGTATTTCAAGACACCTGACTATGAATTGCTGAAAAGCACACTGATTAATTTTAAGCTAATTAGCTAGTAAAATATTTTTGTAATGTAAATAGATGTCTTATAGAAACCGCAGTACACAGTGCATGCCTTTGACAGAGTTGTATGTCCCCTAAAACAGTAGTCACACACGGTATGAAAAAAGAGTGACTTTAACATAAATAAAAGAAAATTTGTACCACTTCCTGGAGTTTTCTTGGGTGAGACAAACTGGAAATTTTATCACAAGATATGTGATTTATTCACAGAGTTCTTAATCAACTTCATATTTCTGTTACTATTTTACAGTGAAAAAAATTTACTAAGAATAGAAAATAATTTCAAGTATCTCATTTCAACTCAGCTCTTTTCAGTTTTTGAAACTGCAAATCTAAATGCTGTCTGTCATAGCACTAAAGCCAGTGCCCATACTTACTTTTGTAACAAGACTTTAATGATTCTACAAAAAACTTTGAAGATATGATCCATCTGCAATTCACAGAGAGGGCAATTAAGAGAAAGGAGAGCAATCTTTTCTCAGCTAATCACACCCAACTTCTCAGTTTCCATTACACTAACAAGTCTCTGCTGATGCCGCCTTTTCAACACTGGACTATTCTGTCACCGATATGAACTGTGCCTGATATGTAATTAATTCACTGCTTGACTTCTATTTCACCTAGAATGAACACAACCACCACCACAAACACTGTAGGTTTGTTCTATATAATTATTTTCCCCTCCTTACAAAGCTGTATTAGTCTACTCTTTCAACAAAGATATCCAGGCCAGAAAAATGGTTTGACTCTTTTTGGAAACAGACTGTTCACATCTTCATATCACAGATTAGCTCAGGAAATATTTTCTGCTGGATATTTTGTTCAAATTGTTGACTCTGCAAATTCAAATGCAGTCACTAAAGTTGAATATAACATTTGTTTCTTGAGCTTGCACTCTAAGACTCTGCTGACACAGCTGCAAGTACATGAAGTCCCTAAGCTGCAGTATCCCTTCTGAACAACAACAAAAAAGATCAGCAAAACTCTATTGTGAGTTGCTCATTTCATTGGCAGGATGAACACTGCAGACTCTATAAACTAAAATTGTGTCTTTCCCAGTTAGAGCACTTACCTGGGAAACCACTTTTACATTTCAGTGCAGACACAGACAGCATCCATTCACGTTTGTGTTTGAAAGAAAGTGTCATCAGTCATATATTTCTTATTATCTTTTTCAGATTCAGGAACTGATGGTGATCTCATAGCCTTACTACAAGAAAAAACAAAAGACTCCATCCTTACACTGGTATAATCCACAGGATTTTCTTACATCACGTTGCATATGATAGAAACCAGAGAAGCAAAATTTGCAAGGCAGCTTTTACATCACAGGACAAATTGTTTTCTGCATATCAATTAATGCAATTGGCTTTTCTTCTTGAACTTGGGTATAGACTTGGGTATAGATTGTCTGCACGTGGGCCAGCAGAGCTATTAAGATGTCTGTGTTTCGGCATCAGTGCTTTGGCAATGTATTTAAGGCTAAGTAGAATCAGTAAACTTGATGGCTATGAACAAAAAATTGCCAGATTGACTTTACACTTTATTTAATTACAAGGGGTTGCAAATTGTCTTTACAGATGTAAGGCTAGCCTTACATAAAGCAAATAATTCATTAACTGTTAAGAAAAATAGAACTTAATAACAAAAAAGTACAGGCTTACAACAAAATGAAGCAATTAAAATGAATAAAAGCGAACATTATTACTGTGCTTACACAGTGGAGAAATAAATTAATGCAAAGATGAAATGCCAAGGGAACACGGATAAAGAATTCTTAAATAAAAGAGTGGCAGTAGCAGACACATAGGTTAGTATTTTAATTTTCTAATTTTCTTAATTTTTTTATTGCTCCGAAAGAAAGGAAACCCACCCCAGTGGATTCTACAAAATGAAGAATTCCTACATGGGGCCACAGAGTGCAATATGGTGCTTTTTTTATGTCATATGATAAATTCAGGTTCCATGCAATCCAAGATATAACTAAATGGGCAAAACTATCATTCATGGAGAATTCTACTCGAAAAAAGTGATGGTAAAAACTCGTGTGTAAAACTCTACATTTTATGAGTCTCAGTGGCTGTAAATCACGTTTTGTGAAAGCACAAGTTATTTTTTTCTTTTCCAAAAACAGAAGGCTTCCCTTGGGATAAGATACTTTAGCTGTGTTCCTTTTGGCTTATGCATCATCCTCAGAAAGATGATTCATTTGAATCCGTATTCCTGGGTATGACACGCAAGCCAAAAGGAGAGAAGCAGAAGTCTCTTTTAATACTACTTGCAGAAATCTTTAGATATAGAGTAATGACTCTGCTGACTCTGAAGAGCAGGGGAGCACCTCACCTGGCTACCTAGATCCACTGAAGGCTAGTGCTAAAATGGCCATACAGTTACCATGGTTATCTGCTTAGTAACCAAGTGAACATACAACCTTGAATTTTGTGGCATGTACCTAAGAATGACTAAAGCCTCTTTTGACATAAAGAATCTACCACCAGACTTGAGATACATAATAAACTTGTAGCAGTATACCACTTCTTCTTGTTAGTGCTTTATCTTCTAACAAGATATTATGAAGAGTAATCTCTAACTGCATTGGGCAGTGGCTCCTCTCTAGGGTTCTTCTTAGCCAGCTCAGATGTTTTTAACTACCCATGCTCCTATCTACAAGGTTTGAGGACTTGAAGGAAGTGTTTTAAAATGCCATGAATCTGTCCTCTGAAATGAGAAAATAATTTCAGTGACTAAGACTGCTTTGGCCTGTAGAAACCTCCAGCATGCCACTCACCCAGCAAAGCCAGCAAAGCCTGTCTACTGCTCAGAGTTCAACCACAAAACACCTTTTATCCTCAGAACCAAAACGAAGTTCAAAACCAACTTTTTAAAGCCTAAATGAAGTCAATACCTGAATGAAGATGAATGGCTGTAACACAATCCTTGCAGGTCTGGAGGAAGCACACAACCAGCCAGACATGTCTCCTCATATAACAGCATTTACAGATATTAGCTCTCCTTCCTGCCTTTAATTTTTCAGTGTTATTGGACCATAAACAATTATTGCACATACACAAAATCAGTTTGATTTGTAGCTGAACAAAATAGTTAATTCCCTTCAATATAGAGTGAACATGCAGGGTAATGTTCAGCTTCTTTGCCAGCAATGACAGCACACAAAAATAAGTATACCTTTATTTCTGTACTGTAGAAATCCACACAGAAACATAAGACAGATGCTTATATTAACTTAAACTTTGCCTATTGCCCTGCTGCCAAAAATGAAGACTGAGTTTTGGCTGTATGATCACAAGTTTAGTGACAGGTTTTGTTCTGGTTTATAGCAGGAGACAGAACGGAGAGCAGCCCAGCCTGCTGGCACCACAGCGTTAACTGTGAGAGATAGTAAAGATACTTGTCGGTTGAGTGAACAGAAAATGCTTGAGTGCATGCAGAAATAACACTGCCTGAGGAAAGAATTGGCTGTTTTACTTAAGCGTTTTCCAGCAGGAAGGACCTGAGGCATTTTGTTGTCTTGTCCTTCTCTCCACTCCTTTGCATCCTTCTCTCTATCCTTTCTTTTAACTACAGGAGTGATTTCATGAAACTGCAGTTCTCCTAAAGCTCCTTGTACCTCCATGCCATGAAAAAGGCTCCATATTAGCAGCAAAGAAGCTATGGCTGAGGCTTGTAACATAAACCATCGGATCCAAGCTTGCTCAAACTAAGTGGCTGGTATTGAAGAGGCAGAAGTAATTGGCATAGATGGTGACATTGCAATCATTGCAATAATTTAGGTTGGAAGTGATCTCTGGGTTCTATTTAGCATAACAACCTGATCAAAACAGGTCTAATTATATCAGGTTCCTCAAGGCCATGATGAGTCTTGAACATCTCCAAGTACAGAGATCCTACAGCTTCATTCAGCTCCTGTTCAAATGTTAGTCTACCCTGTTAGTAAAAAAAAATAATTCTTTATGTCTTGTTGGAACTTGCTGTGTTCCAACTTATGCTCAGCATATCTCAACATATTGCAGTGCACCAACCAGAAGAGTATGGCTCCACCTCGTCTATAACTTCTGATCAGGTAATCACAGTGAGCAGCAAGATATCCCCAGGCCTCCTTATTTCATCTTAAGGCTAAATAAGCCCAGGTCACTCAGCCTGTCCTTGTACGTCAGTTGCTCCAGCCCCTTGATATCTTGCTGATCCTTTGCTGAACTTGCACCAGTTGGTCAATGCTTTTATTGCATTGGGAAGCCAAAACCTGGACACAATACTCCTGATTCAGCCTCATAAGTGCTGAATGAGAGGAAGGATCACTTCCCCCAGCCCACTGGCTGCTACCCTGCTAATACAGCCTGGCATGCCAATTGCTGCCTTTGCTGCCAGGGCACAACTTTGGCTCATGTTGATATGATAGATTCCCTTATATAAATCACTATTCTATATGAAACAATTAATAACATTGCAAAATGTCTTTTCTGGAAGTTACTTTGTCATTTTGTGTATTTTCAGTTCTATAAGAACAATTTGAACTACATTACAGAATTTTAATTAATAATTTGGAACTCATGCTGTGTTAAGTTACTGTCAATCACTGTAACAGATTAGATGTCTTTGAATGACAAAAGTTCACCTTAGAGTGAATGCCCATTTAAATGAGAGGCCTGTGTTAGTGATCTTTCCCTTTGCAAATGGCTGTGTGTCTATGGATATAGATAGCAAAACACTCTAAATTATCTAAGTTATGTTAAGCTTAAATTAGATTTAGATTTTTGGTTTGAATTTAATATATGATCTATTCTTAATCTGATCAACTTTTATACCGAGTACAGAGAATAAAGATGCCCAGCACTGAAGACTATAATGTCCTTCTTTTTTCAGCATTTCCAATTTTTTTCAAGTTCTTTTAAGTAGTTAGTCATGGTCACTGTATTGGGAGGCTTTTGAAGAAGATTACCTTCATTCTTTAGAGAGCAAATGCATAGCTTGTTCCTGTATTCAGTACCACTGTGGTTTATGACTCCTGGCTGTGGGGGACCTCTAGGGGTGCTTGGAACCAAGCTTGTAGAGTTGGAGTCACCTGGCTCTAAGCAAAGGCAGTTGGTGCCACCAGCTCAACACTCAGCTCAGCCTGACTACTTCCCGCTCTGCTTCTGTCAGAAAGCAAAAGAGAAGTAGAGATGGCTGTCCAATTAGCATTCAAACATTTGCTGTGGCAATTTGCAATTGAATATCTGTGAATGGCTTGCTAAAATATGGCAATGACAAGGTACAAGGGAAGTTAGAAGTAGAGCAAGAATGTGTAGATCTATGTGCGTGTGTGTGTGTATCCGCCCATGTGTCCAAGGGTGTCTAGACACAACAGAACCATCCAGCTCAAGTAATCTTAAGCAATCTAAAACCTGTGCTTGCTGGCATAGTCTAGGGTGTACCATCTCCATTATAGTCATATAAAAATAACCTTGAATGTTGAGAGCCATCAAAAAACATTAGATGTTCTGCTGCTGTTCTTTGCACAGCAGATACAGTGTCTATTTGACCCAATGTCATTGTAGAAATAATTAGTAACGCCAGTAAAAATGGGATTAGTATCATTGTGGTATAGCAGGCAAGAAGCTGATTATGAGAAGAAGAGGTGCAGAAGGGTCTCTAATGACAACAGAGGATCATTAGCTTGGAAGTACGTTATTTGCAAAATTCTTCAAGGACTGCTCTTTGGATGCACCTTACTGGAAATCTCCTTTAATGACTGTGTTGCAGAAAGCAGAGACAGCACTGATTAACTCAAATTTTACAGGCACTATCCATGTGGAAGTAGTGGAAGACTGAGAAGTGGAAGAAAGTATATAAATGTAAGCAGTATAGACTCCAGTCTTATCCTTTCAACAATTACAACAATTTCTGCTTTGAGCTGGAGATGAGTGGTCAAAAGCTGCCAAGACAACCGGGTAGCTGTGTGTAACTGATCCTAATGTATCTATGTGTCACAAAGAAGAAAGTGCCATGGAAAGCAAAAGTGCTTTCAGAAAGCACATGCAGAGCAAGGTACACAAGCACAAATAGTACTAGTGAGGTGTTGTGTAGGGTCCAGTCCAGGCTCAAGAAAGGTCAAATCAACTTCCAGTCCTCTGGATACTGGCAGGTGCCCCAGCAGCTAGTTTGGCCATCTTCTGGGGCAGCCTCCTACTGTTGGTGTTGGAGTGGCCTCTTGTTTGATAGTGAAGTGGCCTTGGGGATGAGGGTTGTCGTCTTTGAGAATCTTCAGGGTCCTGCAAGAGACTATTTGCCACTCTGGCTGCGTGTGTAGGAACCTGCCACATTGGCAGGAATAGTGGCAGAAATGGGACTGCCAGGACCACCATAAAGGGCAGCTGATGAGGTGCTGGGGAGCTCTTTCTGCCTCAGATCTGTTAGGGCTGCTGGAGGGGGATGGAGGCAGCAGGGCTGGGCACAGCTCTGGGACTGCCCTCCCGTTCCTCAGCAGCATGGTCATCTCCCAGGCCTGTCCAACGCCTGGCCTCTCTGTGGCACTGTTCCATGATGGTGTCAATCATCTGTCACTCAAAGCTGCCTGCAGCAGCTGGGTCTGTGATTCCTCGTCTAGGCCAAAGAGGTGCAGGCTGGAAAGGATGATCCTCTGTGTTACTGAAGCTTCCAAGTGTCCAGTCTTAAAGACCAGCCCCAGCTTTTGTTGCAACCAGGGCAGCAGGTGTTGGTGCAGAGCTGGGTGTTATTGGAAGAGTAACGCCCAGTTGCAGAGATGGAGCCCTGGGCACCAGTCCAACAGCTGATGGCTGTGGTGCTGCAGGGTGACGGAAATTGTAGGTGGCTGGGTGCCCAGGAACTCCCTCTGTCAGGAGGACCACTACTGGCTGTGGTGCAGGTAGTAGGATGACATGTTCCTTAAAGCTGTTATCCACCCTGAGAGAGTGCAAGATTGAAATGACCCTCCTTTTGCAGAGGGGTCACTCAGACTTGTTGATAGCCCACTACAGCACAGAGGTGCCATAGAACTGATGGAGGTACTGCACCACACAGGCTGCATCATCTCCGGTGTCCAGGCATATTGGACAGAAGTCAGCTACCTCCATGGCCATGCTCTCCACTCTCTGCAGTGGGCTAGGGGGAGGTGGGGAAGGTGAGCAGCCACCTCTCTCTGCAGCAGCAGGTGCTACATTAGAAAAGAAAGAGAGGCCTCAGGCACTGGCTGGCCCAGGCCCCTAGAAATTAAGCCCTCCTGTCTCCCCTGGGTTAGGTTTTGCTCACACAGCTCACCTCTCTTCCTGAAAGTGTGTTCTGGGTATCCAGCTGCCTGTAGCCGCAGATGTTTACCATAGCAGACGTAGGGAAAAGGATCCGGGCTGGACTCAGGATATGGATTCAGGAACACAAGGATCTTGGATCAAGGTCAGAAAGATGGATGAGGTCTGTATTAGATGCCGACCATCAAAGAAAAGACATTGGTGCTTGGGATCTCTCAGTTTTATACAGAGTATGGTATGTATGGAATAGAATACTTCATTGAGCAGCTTTGGGTCCTGTCTGCCCCTCTCTGCAAATGTGGCCCGTTTCTCCCTTTTCACTTTTTGCATTCCACCAACTTGATGACCTTCATCTTCATAGGGATAGCTGTAAGCAAAGGCTTTTCTGTGTACCAGTGCCCCATTACTGTGGTGATAATAACAAATTCTGTGTTATGACTTCTAGATACAAATACTATCTGAAAAAACACGTAGTTAACTTTCAGAAAATGCAGTTACTTAGAGGAGGCTTAGCTGAGAAATTAGAAAATGAGTGTTTTTGCTCAAACCAGAACAGAGTATGATTAGTAGAACTTTGATTAGTGCTGCTTGCAAGTCAAATGGAGCCCTGATTAACATACTGGTCCAACAGTGTTTTTACTTTTTCCCATGCATGGTCATATAAAAGAACTGGAAAGTCAAGGCGTAGTTGCATGAATTCATTCACCCTTCAACAACTGTGCCTAGCTTGTGTAAAACCAGGTGCAGACAGGAGATTAACTGTGTACTATTGAGGTTTGAATATGAGGTAACACCACCCTTGAGTGTGGTAGTACCAGATGTGCTAGAACTACAGTATAAAGCAGAAGCAGAGGTGAGCTACCCTGGCCCAGTTTACAGCAGAGTGGCAGATCCTGGCATGCAGTGGAGTTTTCTGGGGCAGAGAAACACTAGGGAAGCAGAGAGAGCTGTTAGTGGCAGCTCTCGCAAGAGATGCTGACGTGCCTGGGTGTTGCCAGTGCAGCTGCAGTGTTCTGCATACGCATAAAAACCAACCAAGGGAGTGACCAGGAGCAATGTGAACAGAGCAGGCAGAGTGTGGCACAGCAGTTCACGTGGAAGGGCACGCAGGAAGGGAGTCATCAGCCTGCCAGCTCAAGATATGAGTTCAGTTGATGTTCATCACTCTCTCAGAAGGAGCTTTGCTATGGTATCTACCAGTCAGAAAGCCATGTCCTCTTCACTGACCAGAATTGATGAGGCAAGCCAGACAAAATCCCATGAAGTAATGGATAGCAGTAGTGAGAACAGCTGCATGAGATGTGACCAGGTGGATGATCTGCTCAGTCTGATGGCAGAGCTAGAAGAGGAAGCAGAAAGGTTAAGGAGCATCAGGGAGTCTGATAAAAAGATAGACTGTTGGAACCATGTTCTGCCCTCCCACAAGACAGAAACAGGAACTGACACCAGAGAAATACAGATCAAGGGGATCCTGTATGCTTCACCCACCAGGTAGTAGCTCAAAGCGAAGAATAGAGGAAAGTCCACACTTCAGTGGCAAGCAAACACCCTCCTTGCCTACCTTACCTTCCCAGGTGCCTCTGTACAACAGGTATGACGATCTGAATGTAGGAGATCAGTCAATGGATGATGTAGATGATAGTCCGTCTTTACCAGAATTGCTGCCAAGGTCAGAAAGGCCTGCTGCCCATACCACAGCACCCTCCATGACAAAGAAACGATGTGTTATAATTCTAGACGTCTCCCTTCTGAGGGGAACAATATGCCAGCCCCTTCTTGTAAGGAAGTCTTCTGTCTCTCTGTAGCTTGGATTAAGGTCTTCACTAGGAAACTTCTTTGTACTATTACCCCTAATTTCTCTTCCATGTGATTGACCATGAAACCACAAAGTGTACTGTCAAAGCAATCAAAAGACACTTCACGGCCTTGTAATGATTGGTAAGGCAAGCTGGAGCACATCCTTTTTCCTCTATCCTTCCTGTTGTGTGCAACAGCAATGAAAGAAACAGAGGGACTTGGTCTATTAATACATGGCAATACTCTGGCTGATGTTACTGCTGCAATGTCAGGTTTTTCGTAATGGGATGGCACCACACCTGCTGGTGTCAGATGGGATTCACCTTTCTCAGAGGAGGAAGAGGACCTTTGCTCATGAGCTATTGGGGCTCATTGACAGAGCTTCAAACTAGACTTGATGAGCGAGGAGCTTGCCCGTGACAAGTTGTGGGATGACAGGCCAGGCCAGTTCTTCTGAAGTGCTGGCTATACTGCAGCACACTTAAAGTCTCATGGCAGTGAGCCAGGGGCTCCTAAGTAATAGGAGACAACAGGGGAATACTGGTGAAATACCTCAAAGGAATTAAGATGTGTTCCTCTAAAAAGGTGGTATGGCCCAGCTGAAGTGCCCCTACTCCAATGCACACAGCATGGGCAACAAACAGGAGCAGCTGGAAGTCACTGTGCCACTGGAGTGCACTATCAATGGACACAGGTGGTTCAAAAGGGATGCATGAGGAAGGAGGGTGAGGATGTTGCCCTCTACATCAAGAGATATATAAATTGTGACAAGCTGTCTCTGAATAGCCACAAGCTGAAAGCCTGCTTGTAAGAATTAGAGATTGAGGCAACAAAGTGAACCTTGTGGTTGGTATTTATTACAGGCTGCCTGATCAAAGGAACTGTTGACGAAATCTTCTTAGTCCAGCTATGAGAGACATTGTTCTTGCAGGATTTTACCGTGCTGCGATGGAGTCAGGAAGGCCAAGGCATGGCTGGAGCTGAGGTTAGCAAAAAATGATAAGGGCTTCTATAGGTATCTCATCCAGAAAAGGAAGGTCAAAGAAAGTGTACCCCGCTGACCAGCAAACCATAAAAATGGATGAGGAGAAGGCTGAGGTACTCAACAACACTTTTGTCTCAGTCTTCTCTGGCAATTTCTCTTCCCACACCTCTTAAGTGGAGGGAACACAAAGCAGAGACTGAGGGAGTAAAGTCCCTCTCAATGTAAGAGAAGATCAAACTCATGACCACCTGAGGAACCTCCATAAGTCTATTGGACCCAATGAAATGAATCCCAGAGTTCTGAGGGAATTACCTGATGTAGTTGACAAGCCACTCGCCATCATATTTCAACAGTGATGGCAGTCAGGTGAAGTCCTTGTTGACTAGAAAAAGGAAAAAATTGCACTCATTTTTAAAAGGTGTAGAAAACAGGACCCTGGGAACTACGAACTTCTCAGCCTTATCTCTGTGCCTGTGAAGACCATACAACAGACCCTCCAGGAAGCTATGCTAAGGCTTATGGAGGACAGGAAGGTGATTTGGGACAGGCAGCATGCCTTCACCAAGGATGAGTCTTGCCTGACCAACTTAGTGGCCTTCTGTGATGGAATGTCTACACTAGTGGGCAAGGGAAGAGACATGGATGCCATCTATCTGGATTTCTGTAAGGCCTCTGTAAGAGACTGTAAAGGACTCTGTTAGGTGATTGTCTCAACCTTTCTGAAACATGAAAACATTAACCAGGCCGGAGGTTTATGGTTGTGCTGGTATCTGGTTCAGAGCTCCCGAAGAGACTGAAGAGGCCATCTTATGTTTTTGCAAGAGATAACCTAACCCCTCCCAGTAAGCACTGAGGTACCAGGGATCTGGACAGAGGGGCCCAGAGAACTCCAAAGACCTCCCCAATGATGATATTGGGCATGTGTGTTATCGCTGGGTGGAAGGGATGGTTAAGCAAACAATGGAGCTACTCTATGAAACAGCAGAAATGACCAACATTGGGCTGGAAGTGCTCCCCCACCAAACATCTAAACAGGACCTGTGGGACACTGCTGGATCTGTGGTGGTAGCTATACTCTCTCTTTCTCTCTTTCTCTCCTTTCCTTTTCCTTTTGCCTCTTCCCACAGGTTATAATAAACTATAATGTTTGAATGTGACATTTGATCTCATTTGTGTCTTAATTTCACCTTTGGGATCATTTCAAACCTTCTCAGATTAGTAATGGATCGAGACAGACTCCCATAACATCCTTCTCTCTAAATTGGAGAGGTAGCAATTTGACACATGGATTGTTAGGTGGATGAGGAATTGGTTGGGTAGTCACATCCAGAGGATAGTGATGAACAACTTAATATCTAGATGGAGACCAGTGGCAAGCATTGTCCCTGAGGGCTGTATACTGGGATCAGTACGGTTTAATATCTTCATAAATGACATAGACAGTGGGATTGAGGGCACCCTCAGCACGTGAACAGACAACACCAAGCTGAGTGCTGTGGTTGTCATGACTGAAGGACAGGATGCCATCCAGAGGACATGGATAAACTTGAGAAGCCAACCCATACGAACCTTATAAGATTCAACAAGGCGAAATACAAGGTCCTGTACATGGGCTGAGGCAAACCCTGGGTTCAATGGAGACTAGAGCACGAAGCGATTGAGAACATCAGTGCTGAGAAGGACTTGAGGGTACTGGTGAAATAAAAGCTGGATGTGAGTCAACAATGTGTACTCACAACCTAGAAAACCAACTGTATCCAGGGCTGCATAAAAAGGAGCATGGCCAGCTGGTCAAGATGAGTGATTCTGTCCCTCTACTCTGCTCTGGTGAGACGCCACTCGGAGTACTGTGTCGGAGCTTCTCTCCAATGAGGACAGGCTGAAAGAGTTGGGGTTGTTCAGCCTAGAGAAGGGAAGGCTCTGGGGAGACTTTGTGGCCTTTCAGTACTTAAAGCAGGCTTACAAAAAAGGTGGGGAGAGACTTTACGCAGAACCTGTAGTAATAGGACAAAGGGAAATAGTTTTAAACTACACAATAGTAGAACCAGACTAGATAGAAGGAAGAAATATTTCATGGTGTAAGTGGGTGAAACACTGGAACAAGTTGTCTAAAGAGATAATAGATGGTCCATCCTTGGAAACTTTCAAGATCAGGCTGGATGTGACTCTGAGCAACCTGATCGAGTTGAAGATGTCCCTGTTCATAGCAGTGGGGGCACTGGACTAGGTGACCTTCAGAGATCCCTTCCAAACCAAACAATTCTAATTCTATGAAAGTAAATGAAATAAATTACATAGAAGAAGATATGCATTTGTGACACAAACAAGAGAGATTAATTTCTTCTGCTCCTCCTGCTTTATCGCTACCCTCATGACAAGCTGCTTGGCAGCCTTAAATAGGACATGACATGTTGTCATCTCTCCTCCCCTATCTCTTTCATGTCCTTCAGGGAACCTCAACACAAATGCCTTGTTTCAAGGAAATAAAAATTTTCTGCCTCTGGCACTTCTCTGTGCTTTTCTTCTACTCATTGTTATTGTCGCTTTTGCTCTTTTCACTGTTCTTTGTCAATGACATCAGTATGTCTTATTACCATTGAGAAGCTCTCCCAAATGTCTGAGAAAAAAGAAACAATCAGAGAACTATTCCGCATGACACAATGTATTTTATCATCTATCACAGCTGAAATTGTGAAAAAGCTGCTGCAGAAGACAGAATAATTTCTGTATGTTCCAGATACTCAGTATTTCTAAACAGGCTTATTAGGAACTGCATTACTAGGGACAGGACAAGAGAGTAATATGTGACCCAGAAGACTGCAGCAACAAACAATACACGGACCTCATTGGCAATCATGAACTTGAAATAGCCGGTGTAACTGGGACCATAACATATGGTGTGCTGAGTTGCTCAGTGATTTCTTCTGTAATAACACTGCCTACAATATGGAAGTTCACCCCAGATACGTCAGTTTTTGCCAGCTATTAACAATGCCTGCTTTCTTTTTCTTAGCAAGTTGTAAAATAAATGGCAAAACACTGATTATAAACATGCCTACTGTTTTGCAGAACACTTGACCATCACAGGCCTCAACAAGAAAATAAAGGCTATAAAGTATTTATCTTCTCAAACTCCAAATCTGAGAGATGTCTTATGGGAGACATTTTCATTCAGATTAATTCAGCTCTCACAGAAACACAACTGTAGCACATATTTATAGAGGATCAAAACCTAAGGGATTCATAAAGCCACAGATCCTCTTTTTGTATTTGGATTTGTTATTCTGGGCGTTTCAAATGTATACAAATAAAACAAGAGATTAAAATAAAAAAGATACAGCTTCTCACTTTCTGTCTCAGAGGTTATCTTTGATCTAACCCACATGGTGTTTAGGGCACATACCATGTTCAGTCATGTATGTGGTGGTGAACAAATACATTTTTCTTCCATTATCTAAAAGCTTTCTTTCTGATGTTATGTGTCAGCTGATGTAAGATTATCCCACTGTCTAAAGGAAGTTTATTTCTCTAGGTGCATTAGTTCAGAAAAGAAAGCAGATGTTCAAACAATTCTCTTGGGTATTTTTCCCACAACATTCACTATTTCTGACCAGAGCACCATTATCCATGATATATCATAGGTCCAAGTGAATAATTAAAATTATTTGAGCCCTTCCTAGAGGAATACTCAGTCAGCATAACATGAGTTAGTAAAATGCATTTCCTTTCAAGGATGCGATTATACTTTTTGAGGAAAAATATAATTAGACATAAATCCTTCAGCACTTAGAAAAAACTAATATAAAACACTGCAGGCATCTCCTTAACAATGCAGACTATATCTCTAGTGTAACAAGCATAGCAAACTCATTTTTTGTGTTAAAAAAAGAGCCTGGCCTAGAAGACCAAAATGCCTAACTGACCATAATGAAGGCTGAGATCTGCAGTTATTAGCCTCTTATACACATGAATGCTTCAAAACCCCATCTACCTTTTTAAAACACTTACACTACAGCAATGAAACAGGACACAGACTACACACATATTGCTCCCTATAGAAAAGTTGTACGTTAACCTATGAGCAATGGTCGCACTCAATGTACCACCCAGAGAACTTCTCAGATTTTGTGATGTGAAGTGCAATACGGAATCTATAAACAGCAGAGCAGTCATGAAATACAAGACGGGTAAGATACTTTGCTAATGCTACAGGAACTATTGCCTGTCTCTATGTAAACTTTCCAGTAACTGTGGAGTTTAGAATTAACTAAAGTTGGAGAGAGATTTTCAGATTGCTCTCTGGGTTTGTTAACACTCGTGGTTCAGCATTAGAGTTCCTGCAGGTGCCTGCTGACTTTCCAGAGAAATGGTTCAAGTACCTGCATCCCTTTCATGTACAGGCCAGTTTGGACTGGTTATGGACTTGCATTTGACATCTTTGCTTATCTTTTGGCCTGTAGTTCTACTCGATCCAAATTCACCAATGACCTCTCAGAACTAACTCAGTGCTGCACACTGTTCTCAAGGGGGAGTTTAGGGGGAACTACATTGCAAATGTGACATGTAAATTTGGAGAATGGTAAAAAAAATCGTATGTTCTGCAAGCAGATGAAATAACATCACATATCTGGAACCATTTCAAGGATGGGGCAGAGTTTAATTTCATTCAAAATTCGTGCTTGTGTCTGTCAGTTCATAGACCGAGAATCATTAGAGCCATGGTGTACATCTTAAATCATCTAATGGAGTTGGTAAATGGGGTTTACATGCTCACAAAACACATCTTTTTTAGCTGGGTGCACACAAATGTACCAGTATTTAAAAATATATAGGGAAGATACACAGGTAGATTGAAACTAAATTAATTTAGCTCAATACTCTGTTAGTCTGCTATTACTATATTTCTCTTTCTAATGTTCCCATATGTTGACCCGAAAAAATCACTGTTGCTCTAAGTTCTTACGATATTACATGTCTTCACAGCGGTAAGGGAAATGTAACAATGGACCAGAAATTACCCATCTGTCTGTATGATCTAACATACCAATCAAGTAGGTGATTCAAATTGCTAAGTATGCAAATGAGACTGGATAATGATTATTGGTAAAAATGTACAGATTCAATATTAAAACCTCATATTTTTCAGAGGTTATGATCTAGGACAACATTAATATCTTCCCTGCTTAAAAAAAGAAAAATCTGTTAAACAAATAAATTTGCTCATGAAATTCTTATAGCATGTTCTAGACCAGAGGTGTCAAACTCAGTCCTGAGGCTGAATCTGTCCCTCCACCTTCTTTTATCCAGCCTGGTACCTTGTTTCTACCCAGCAGCAGCGCTGAGCTCCTTGCCCCTACGCTCCTGCCTGCGCGCTGGTCATGTGTGCAGCGTGAGTGATATGCATTACACTGCAGGAGCACGAGAGTAGCGGGAGCTGTGAGTTTGACACCCCTGTTCTAGACTGAACCAGATAGTGCTTGTAGCTCAGATCCAAGTTTTCTAAAAAACCACATACGGTTACTATCTTGTAACATTATTTTGTGTTGAGGATTTCAGAATAACAGAAATTACTGATGTCACTGCATGTTCCCAGAGTAGCTAAATTGCAGGTTTATTCAAAAACCAAACCCCATATTTTTAAAACATAATATTTTTATTCACTGGACAATGTCACCAATGAGGTAGAAAAGAACTCATCATGGATAGAAATGCTGCTGCCAGTGTAAGAACTCATAAGTAAGTTTTGAAAATAGAAATATTAGGCTTAACTCTTAGTGAAAAGCTTCAAGACAGGAAAGTTTGCTGTTTAAAATGAAATTTACTTTGGTTCCAGTTCTGCTTTCACTTTTTAAACTAAAATTAAGATAAAGTAGGAAGTACGCTGAGGTAGATATAGATACTAGAAATGGAGAGATTTTAAAATTATATACATTAATGTTTGGATATATACCAATATCATATACAGTGATACCACACACCACTTAAAAACAACACTTTGTTCCTTTCTGTTCTGTATGGAAACATATATGAAATAGTAAGACTGGGTCATGCAGCAAAATATACCCTATGCAATGGTCAAATGTAAATAAGAGAACCAAATTTTGCTGCTAAACAAGAATATTCTAGCACAATGCTTGTCCTTTGGGAAACCATTTCATTGTCTAAAATTGGACAAGAGGTATAAATATATAATTTTTTTTAAAAAAAATAAATACCACTGAAAGAAATTCACACAATAATTTAGGGTGCAATTTGATAATACAACTACACATGCATGCTTAAAATCAAAGTTTATCAAGCTAAGATTTTATTGATCCCTCTGAAGTTAATGCAAAAAAACCCCAACAAACCAAAACAAATCTAATGATAAACCAAACCTATGCCTTTTCCTTCACAATGACTTAAAATGTAATTAATCTAATTAATGAACACTACTTGAGCATAAATGTTCCCTTGAAATCTCAACTATTATAGATAAGTTCAGAGGTACATCACCTGTGATTGGCACACATAGTAAGATAAAGTGAAAATATGATAGAATACAGTTTTCTTAAATATCACTAACAGCCACTTGGGATTGTCCTCCTGGATATATGAAATTTTAAATAAAAGTAAATTTCAGTTTCAAATATTTGTACTCAAGAAACATTATAGGTTAGCGGTAATAACTTAAATAAGAGTTTTGGGGGATAAAACTCCTCTAATCTAAAGAGAAAATACAGTTTAGGAATTGCTTGAATAAATCAGGTAGTAACCTCAAATTTCTAATCCCTCTTTTTCCTACAGTGCACATAATTACTCAGGTCATTTTACCCCACCTCCCCATAATTAGTGTATGCCAATTTTGAGGCTCAAAACAAAGAAAAGAGCAAACTGTTCTTTCATGGTAAAGCAAAACCTGCTCAGTTATAAAAATATTGGAACAAAAAATATTCATGGTTTTATTTTTTTATATATTTTCTTCAATTTATTAATAATCTTTCGTATATATTTATTTATGGCTTTGAGCAAAGACAAAAGAAAAAATCTAACTCATCCCTGATCATACAGTTATTGTAAGATTCAGACCTATAGTCTTCCCAGCAGCAGTAAGAGCCAACCTTTTGCATTAATACATTTCATCCTGTACAGATGTGAGATTTCATACTTATGGGCGTACTTATGTACAGAGAAAACAGGTCAGTTCTGAAACTAGCAATGGTTCTTTATATTACAGGAATGTGAGTCATTTTTTTTCTTAATCTAAGTATATATACATTCATACATACATATATATATACGTATATAATTTTATACCCTGTACCATTTTTTTTAATTAACATACAAATCCTAGATATTGTCCACTCTATTACAAAGTCATTAAAAATTATTTATGGTTTCACTGAAAGACCATGTGAATTAATATTTCTTCATAGTGCTTAAAAGAAAATAAAAATATATATAAAAATATTTCGCTACTAACCCCATATCTCCTATTAAATGTAAACGTTAAACAGTTTGAAAGATCATATATGATCTTAATTAACTGACAGAATTTGTTAGTATTAAAACAACAGAAGGGTTATCATACTGATAAATAAATGGTCTTGCAGCGTATCCATAATGTTCAAAACACTTTTAAACAATTACTTCCCCATATACTCCTTTGGGCCACTTAAATTAATGGCAGCAGCATGTTAATGGGTTAATTACATTGATTTTTACCGGTGAGTGGGAGTCAGCAAAAACTGGAAGTTTTTTTAACATTTTTATTTGATGTACCACTTTAGTAAAAGGCATAACAGGTAGCATGGGTTCAAGCTCTGTTAGCTTTATAATATTTACTTGGCTCTCAAGTACATCTGGATTCACTGCATTACGTAGTTTGTGATGTTATTTAATTTTTCCATGCATCCTTAAACTTGGCATTAATGGAAAACGAAGAACTCCTTTGCGTTCATTTCCTTGACATGAGTCAGCTGGGTTCTAAGGAACAGAATATATGCTTATATCATACTCATAATGCTGATTTTTCAATGAGTTAAATTATGACACATTTAGTTTCAATTTCTATTTAATGTGACAAATCAGGCACAAACGATTATGAAAGAACTTTTTTTGTGGATAAGATAATGTGAAGGTCTGAACAAACAAAACAAAACTTTCACAAAACAGTATGCTTTACCCCTGCTTTCTGTCACCATTTCCTTTCTGATTTGGACATAAAAAATAATAAACCTCGTACCTATGGGCTATGTTTGACACTACATGCCTTAGGATATACTATCCATTTAGTTACAATATACATAGAGCAAATCGTGCATTTCCAGACAGACTTGATGCTATATTATATTTATTTTTGTAAATTAACACCACAGTCAACTACAAAACTACAGTGAAGACACAGAAAGCACCTGAAAGCCTAAATCAAGCTGTGGTTTACAAATAATCCTTTAAATGAAAATCCTCACTTCTAGACTTAAATCAGAGATTCGATGTCAGCATTATAGGAATTTTAAGGTAGACATAATTTATGAAATATCATTATTTTCTAAGATACCATAAAGCCTTTTCCTACAATAGCTGACTGAACCTATTTTTATCATCTTTTTTTTTTTTTTCAAAGCATGCATGGAATATTCTCAGATGCTACTGAGGGCAAGGAGAAGAAAAATGATGGTATTGGTGAAGTACAAGCGGTTTGCAGGATCAAGCGTACAATTTTGCATAAAACATTGCATGTAAAAGTAACATTGTAGGTTTTAAGCCATTGCATTACAATTTAACAGTTGTGTTGCACTTAGCTTTAACAAATTTTAAAATGGTAAATTTTGAAGTGAAGAACAGAACCTAAATTCCTAAACAAAGACCTTGCAATGGTACACCACACAGCAGCTATTTTTGTTTGGGTCTGGGAAGTTATTTACAATAACGATATTTGTAGTCTTTGTAAAAGTCTTTATCAATGTGAAGATTGAAGTCCACCCAGTTTTCTGAAACAACAGAAGGGCTGACATGTTGTGAGGTTACAACCTGTCCAGAGGAGTGCTAGTGCTAGCCTTTCGACTGCAGATATTTGCAATTTTTTTCTATTCCAGTCTTATCCCCAATAGGAAATGTTAACATATGAAATACAATGGGAAATTACAACTGAATTCTTCACAAGAAATTACTTAACAATGTGTACGCAATACATGAAATAATAAGGTTTTCAGAATATCACTCAGTCAGTGCTATGTGTTAGATTGATATTTCTCTTTTTTTTATATACTTGTTTGAAGTTTGTTATAGTTGACAATTTTCTCATGAAAACACCAAACCTCATAAACAAAGAAATCTGTTAGACTGATTTTAAAGTTGATGTGTTAAAAGTAAGTAATATTACAGTTGAATTTAGACTTCTTTGATAGTTGCAAGAAAGGAAGACGTGAATTCAAACAAGATTTTTTAATTCTTTTTTTTTTATATATATTTTATGTATATATATTTTTACATTTGTTACGTAGGGCAAAGCTTTCTAAAGTATTTTTCTGATAGTAGACTGCTGTGGTACATTAGGAAACAGGCTAAAACAGTTCTGGGAACGATGCTCGGTTTGTTACAAGTCTGTTGCTCACAGTTTCCAGGGATCATAAGTTGGACGCGAAGCGTGGTTTGTCTCCCTCGGGCTCTGTGCTTAAGACTGTGGAAGAATCCCTTTGCAGGGAGGCTGGGGGTGGCACAGCCCCCCGGGTTGGGGGGATGGCTCCCGAGGACATCTGTCGGAAGAGTGAGACCCGTTGGGGAACGGTGGCCCGGCTGGCAGGGGGCACACCAGGACCAGGGGTGGGCTGTGGGAGGGAGGCGAGGGACTCCCCCACAGTGGGGTGAGGCCTGGCGATCAGAGTGGAGATCTCGTGGGGCAGCGAAGGCTGCGAGGCAGAGAGGGGACGCACCTCCCGGGTCAGGGTGGTGTTGTGGAGGGCCTGGGTGCTCTTGTGGACCTCGTTCTTCTGTGTGGCCCCAGGGGGCTGCTGGGGTGCCTGTGGCTGCTGCTGCATGAGGGACAGCTGAGAGGCCGTTGGTGAGGCATATTGGAAAGTTCGGCCGGCCAGAGGGCTCTGTACAGGTGGGCTGCAGACGGCAGTGGTGTATGAGCAGGGTGAGAGGATGACAGCCTGCTGGGGTGTCTGCGTGCTGGGCGAGGGGGAGTGCAGGTTTCCATGGGACAAGCTGCTGGCAGTGTACACAGGAGGAGACTGTGTCCTGACGCGTGATGATGAAGCAGAGGTGCTGGAGTTCATGGTGGACATCTGCTGCAAGTTCACCGGGGCGATGGTCTGCACCATCTCCCTGTCGTGCTTCACGATCTGCTTCAAGATCTCATTCTCCTGGTTGTTGAAAACTCCAGTGTTGAGGTCCTTCTGGAACTTCTGCAGGAGAATTGAGTTCTTCTTCCCTTTACAGAGAGGCAGAAGAGTTAACAAGCCTGATACAAAGGAGCAGACCCCTGCTCTGACTTTTGTCTCTATCACTAAGAACTATATAAAGTAAATCCCTCAAAACCAGCAGGCTGAGGAGGGGTCACACCATGCACTGCCACAGCAACTCAGGCAGGCAGGCAGCTCCCAACAGTTGCCCTTGTCACACATCCCATCCTCCTCTCTCTCCACACCAGCGTGGAAGGCTTTCATACGCCACTGTTCTCAAAGACACCTGAACTTTCTGTGCCTCTTCACTTTTTGTGTATCACTATTGCTACAATTATTCTGAAAATGTAACCATGGTAAGTTACTGAACAACAGGGTGGAAAAAGCCACCAGGCTCTGCCTGTGTAAAATTTTTCTCTGTCATTGCAAAACTGTCCTAATTTCCACTAAACTGTTACATAAGTTATAAATACACCTGCTATTTAGCACGTTCCCTGGAACTAATTATGAGACATTAGTAACCACTGACCACTAGCTTACAATAAATCTTCTCTTTAAATATTTGAGTACTAATACTCATGGATAATGGAACACCTGCATGCACAATATTGACTGCTGTACTCTGTGTCTTGCTGTCTGCTTGATGACTGTCACTGTCTCGAGATGTGGACACTATTCTGTGTTGTCAGATGCACAGAAACACAATTGCATCAATTGTTTCTTTTTCTGATAAAAAGGTTCATATTTTATCTTCTGTCCTGTGTAAATTTTATATTGTAAACACAGCACTTCAGATGGTATTGCTACTCCAAGAGCAGATGGAGCTTTATAACTAATATTATTTCAGCACATATTAATTAGAGTTGGATTGCATTTCCAAAGAGTCTTAACAGACAAATTGTAAGACTTTGGAAAGTCTTGATATGATAAATTAATGTAATGAGTGCTCACAGTCTGCAAAATAGTAAAATAGGTCTTTACTGTTGCTATATTAAAGAAAACATGCTTCCTTACAAATCACATCTTCGGCTTGGAAAAGACAGTACAGTGACACTGCCCTGTAATTCCTTCTGCACTCCTTTTAAGAAACTGCAGACATAACTGTACCAAGAGGGTGATGTGGAGAAATCCTTACACTGGAGTTTTCTTGCAAAGCCAAGAAAACATCACCAAACAGGATAAATAATTTTTTATGCATAGCTGCATTTTAAAACCAGTGTCAATAATGATGATCAGAGTGCAATTCTCCAAACCAAAGACTACATATTTTATCTAATATGTCCTATTAGAGAGGTCCAGAATGTCTGGATGCACAACAGCAGACTTTGTACACACCGTTTTGATAATCTGTCATACCCTTCTGCCTTTCACTGGGATATCATTGGCCTGCTTTTCTGATTGCAAGCAGATCTGAGCAATGCCAGTGTGCAGCCATCAATATTAGCAGTGCCCATGCTGTGAGGAAAATGAGAGCCTTGCTGCAAAGGATTAATTCACTTCAACAAACACCGGGTTTTGTGAGTGCTGAGAGGCTTCACCTCTTCACAGTATTATAGATGTCATCTGTAAACAATTTATGTAGGAAAATGTCATTTACTACTCATAAAACAGCATAAACCCTATCAAGTGCTGAGGGCAGCAAATGAAATACAGGATTAACAAATAATACTAATGATGATTAAACTATATGAAATAATCCTCAGACGAGTATGAGAGCTTTCTCAAACTCCAAGATTTTTATTATTTAAGAGTGAGATTGCAGGATTTCTTGTCTGAATACTTCATATTCATAGATCAAGAGAAAATTTACTGCTGAGGAACAGAAGTAAAACTTTTAAGAAGGGCTTAATCTGGGCATTTTATCCTGCAACTCAAGGAAAAGAAAGGGTAGCAAGTTTTTAAGAATTCTTAATATGGAAAAAAAAAAATACCTATCCTGTCAAGTCTATCAATTGCCACCGTTTCAAAGGCCCTTCTCATCATGGGGTACTCTTCCAGAACCTCGTTGAAGTTGTCCACTGAGAGGGAATAGAGACGACAGTATGTGTCTGCTCGTACACTGGCAGTTCGACGGCCCTTGGTCAAAAGGCAAATCTCTGGGAAGAGAAAAATTCGACACATAAAGAAAACAAAGAAGTTAGTGAACCATGTGAACTCAGTGGCAATTTCTCTATTCCCGTTTATACAAGGTTGCAGGGAAAATGTTTGAAGATGTTTGATTCTGGTTTTGCTACTCTAAAAAAATAACTAATGCCCTTTCAGAGCCCTACTTATAGGTTTTCTCAGTCTGGACTCTGATTTATCAAGCCTGTATAAAAAAATTTCTTCAGATTTTAAGAAATGATCCATCAGCTCTCAAATACAACTTGCTGAATCAATTAACCTAAGTGACTCTATTGATTTTTTTGAAAATATATCCAGCTGACATATAGGAGCAATTCCTTTAATCATTTACCAGATATACTAAACTAATTCAATACATGATATAATGATATTTGAATATTAGAGCTGTTCTAACAAAAATACTTCGAGTATGAAAATGCCTTCTGTTTTGTTGGGGTTTATGTTCTAGGTATTTTCGGAGAGGAAATTTATGATTCTAGACCCTTTTTTTTTTTCTCATTGGGCTACAAAACAGAACCCTTTTAACCTCTGCTTATTCTATTTGATTAGTCTAGTATCCTTTCTCTGCAAGTGCTTCCTACAAGAATTCATCCTTCTGGAACAGAGGAGACTAAAGCCGTATGCAGAATACCAAGAAACAGCTGCAAACTTGTGACTGCTGATTCCTAGACCCACAGGATGAGGGTTATTGGCTAAAGGCCAAAGACAATGTATTAGGCTTATAACAGCAAAACATACGTTGCAGAATATTTATTTATTTATATTAAAATAGCAAAAATTTAAAAGCTGATCGTGAAAGAAGTGTTTGAGTTGATCCTATTTTCAAGCTGGGGATAAGAACACACTTAGAAATATTAAGAATCCTTTGGCTTAGGCAGGGTAAGAGAATGTTTCCCTACCCAGTTCTAGTAGTCAAGAACAATGAGTTCATATTTGTTTGTATTTAAATATCAGCTAGGAAACTGTCTCCTATCCTGTTCTGTGTCTATCACAAACAATTCTCAATAGACTAGTATTTTCAAATGCGGAAACCCAGATATTTTTCATTAACTAAAGTAAAGAATTCTGCTGGCTTTACTTCAGATTTATAAAGTGCTAACATAGATTTTTCTTTGCTTGTATGTCTTTAACAAAATACATTTTTTATTCATCTAGAATGTAAAGAACCTTGATAGGTTTTTTGTCTCATTCTTCTTGTTGAAGAATTTCCACATGCCACCTAACCCTGTGAAGGCTTAGGGGTTAAGATGCTTAAATAACAGTGGATAAGCCAAAGTAAATTAATGTGGGACCAGTTACGAGCACAGAATGTACTTAAACCCCAACAGCTTTGGGGAGAATTTATAGAGAGTAATAGTTATTGTATAAGTCTTGACCTAATGTCTCTCACAAAACTTGACGCCCATGAAATAATGACAGTTTACTGTAAAGAGCCAGCCAGGTCAAACAGAAGTCAGTCCTTTCCTCTTCTATCCCCTAGCTCACCCTAACCCCTTCTCCTTTGATTGAACCCATTGCATTTTATTTACAAGAGTGAGGACATTTTGCCCAAAGGGAGAAGTTAAATGCAGTGAATGCCTGCTCCATTTCCTAAGATATTCTTTTGATCTCACACAGAATAAAGTTTTATAATAAATGATTGAATTTAGAAATAACTTAATTAACTAGAAAATCTGTGTGACTAATTATCACCTCTTGTCTGCTTTCCTAACTTAAAAATGCTACAAACAATACTAGAGCCATAAGGAAGTGTTTTCTGCTACACTCAACAAATAAAACTATTGTGGCCTCAGCTTCAGATTCATGGTCTCATTCAAAAGCAGCCTTCTGACAGAAATAGCACCATGTGATGAATACCCATGTAATTCATTTCTAGCAATGCTTCTTCACTAATTAAAGCTGTGTTATAGTCACTGACACTTCACCTATATTCCTTTGTTATACATATCAGTAGCATCATTTGTACTCTAGCCACAAGACTAATGTGACTGATAATTGATGTGTTCTGCATTTAAGTTCATTTCACCTATTAGCAATTTGTTTGGAACAAACTCTCAAGCATAATAAAACACAATGTATGAAATCTCATTTATGAGAGAGGAAGAACACAGATTGCCAAAATGTGTTCCCATCAAACACTTGTGTTCTTTTAAATAATCTTTTTTTTTTTTTTTTAACAAATTTAAAGTTAGTAGATATCACAAAGAGAAAAAACTAATGAAAATATCCATATATTTAAAATGAGTCTTAGTAGCATCAAGTACACCAAGTGCCCTCAACAATTATGCTCTCCTTATGTTTGATTGATTTAAACAGACTATGAAAAACAAACAGTATCACAGGAGTGTGCAGTGAAACAAAAAGGGCACAGTATTCAAACAGCTTGGACAAACAAGATTCTCTATTAGCATAAAAAGAAAGTGCAGCAGCATATTACTCACTTATATTCCCATCTGTAGTTGGCATGGTATATCGTCTTCATGCTGACACTTTCAAAGTGTCAAACACTTCTGTCTTTCCTTTCCAAACAAAATAATGTCTTCAGTTCCAATTAATAATTATGTATGAATTCTGTACAATGAACCTGTGATTCAACTCTGAATGCAAGTTTTACTATAATTGTTAAATCTCTTTCGACAACTGTTCCCTAGAACATTCTGAAACAAATGCCAAACACTGTACTAAGGAAAAATTACTATTTGAAAGCACTCAATGATGCTAAAAACATTCCTTTGTTCCTCAAGTCCATATTTAATACAAATGTGATTATTTTTTCTGTGAAAAATACAATTTGTGTTCTGCTAGCATCAGACCTTTCCCACAGAGTAATGAGCTCGCAAATGAACATGGAAAAGTGCTCAAATATAATAAACTTTCTGCTGTCAAGACACTGAATGAAAAGCACAGCAATAAAGGTTTGAAGCCTGTTCTGAAGGTTAGAATTAAAATAATCAAAATCGATCATTATATCAGTTGCACACATATGTGGGACATGATTCAGCGTTATATTAATGCTTGAGCTTGATGATCTTAAAGGTCTTTTCCAACCTAAATGATTCTATGATTCTACAGCAGTATTTCAGCAGGAGCATCAGGTTCACTTTTTGGAACACTGTGAATTTCTAAAGGTATCCCATAACTGTATGTCCTAAAATAGGGGACATGTAGTTCATATTTTATGATTGCACTAGTGTGACAGAATGTTCTGGATAGGAAATTCTGCATACCTGAAGGACAGCACTAAGGAAGAATGATTTCAGGAAAACCTGAATGAGTTGAGTGATACAAGTCAGTGATGACCATAAAGGAATAGGATCAGTAGGCCTTTTGTAAGGGCCCCAGTTTTGGTTTCAACTGACAACAGATTCATCATTCTTGTGGACTGAATAACTGTGCCACTGTAAATGTCAATTTTCCCTTGTTGATATGTGATTTCTAAATATTTTTCTTCAAGATATTTTCTTTTAAATATTTTATTCAAGAAGATAACTGCTTGGGATGTGGGACTAGTTAATCTCTAGCACCATTTGTGGTGTTGTGTTGCTTTCTTACTCTTTGCTAGGTAATTACATGGACAAGCTACCCTAGCAATAATTTCCTACTCCCACTTTAGGCAGACTTATGAAAAACCCTTTTTGACTTTGGGAAGCCATACAATTTACCTGACAGAGTGGCACCTACTCATTATCCATTAGTTCATTTTCCATATAAATGATACTCCAGATATAATTACTATGTCATATTATCATTTGAAAAGAAATTGAAAAACTTCAAAAATCAAAATAACAAAATGAAGTTTCCTTCATTAAAGGACACCAAATTGGTCCTGTCTCCATGGAACATATTTTTTAGCTTAGGATGGTATATGTTAATACGTAGAAATTTAATACAACAAATTATTATTGTATGCACACCATTGTTTGGCAAGAACACAAAAAACCAGAATTAAAGCAAAAGTTCACTTTGCTAGGTACAGGAATTAGTGTTTTGTAGTAATGAATAAAGGAGTTAATAATAATAGTATTTTAGTCATATAGTTTCTCCATATTAAAATCAAGTAAAAACAACAAGCTATGCATTTCTGAACCACAGCAGTTTTTGAGTGCTCTGTTCCCTTCCAAAGCTGTACCAGGCTTCCTATCCTCTCTCAGATTTAACACTGCAGGATCTAATGAAATGTCCTTCCAGCTGAGGACAGCCGACAATTGCTTCAGTTCCACAGCAGGAAACTCGTTTCATCTTGTAGCCCACATATACATTGCTGTGCAAATGGGCAAGCAGCTATTCAGACCATCTGGTTACTTTCAGCAGAAGAATAAAGATGGAAAATCAAAGAAATTCAGAGGGTTGGGTCAGCTGATCTAATGTATTTGTAAATTTTGTATGGGAATGGGACATAGGATTTGAATATTTTTTATTTTATAGAGTGCAATGAACTACTGAGCTATTTTAGACAAAACTTAGATGTACAAAAGGTCTTTCCATCCACCAACCTTGTAAGTCCCCAGAGCAAGTTTCCCAGAACTACCAAGTTTAGGTTATTATTCTTTTCTAAGGTAACTCTTTGTAACAGCAACTCTTTGACATGGTGTAAAGATCAATATCTCTTGATTTCTTTCAGAGTACTACTGAAGTTGTCCACTGACCAGAAACTAGCTAATGGACAATTTCTTCCAGTGTCATCCACAGGAAGGGATCTTCAGTTCAGGGCATTCTGTTCCTAGCTTTACAACAGGTAATGTCAGTGATTTTTTCCTTTGGGTAAGGACTATATAAATTTCAAACAATAAAAATAATTATCAGTAAGCTTCTAGATACACCATTCTTTCAGAAATAGAGTGATTTTCCACTTCCATGTTGACTTCACCAGCTCTAGTACAGAAAACAGGGAGAATTTGTTTTAAATGATAAAAATGTGATTGTTTTAACCTGTACTTCTACATTTCTGTCTCCTATTTCTTTATTAAACTCTGGAAAACATCAAAGGCATCTATGCATACCAGTTTTTTTCTAAATTTTTAAATACATTCTTTCCATCTTTCAGTATATTAGGATTAGTGCACAAAATGAAAAAGCCAGTGATATGCTAATTTTTGTTTTAGATATTAAAAAGACTAGTATCAGATGTTATGATTAGTCAGAATGTAGCTTACGTCAATTAAATGGCTTTCAGCAATCTATTTTCTCCAAAAAAAAAGATTAAATGCCATGCCACATACATATGTAGATTTTATTTTTTCATATGTTTTGCAAAATAGTATTCATATTCATATTCACATTACATTCACTTTAGTCAAGATCGTGGAGGTGAAAGAAAGAAAAGCAGTGATGTACCCCAGATCCAAATCTATAGATTGCATGGAAATGGAAAGACTGAAGTAATATTCAGCTCTAAATTCAGTCCTATGTTTAAGAAGCCTTATAAATATAGTCACATCTCAACAGGAACATTTCTGCAGCAAAGGAGAGAACTTAAGAAAGACGGAAAAAGTAGACAATCACTACCTTCTAGAGCCAGGTTTGTAACCTGGACTGTGCAAAAGAAAGCAATGCAAGAACTATACCTTTTCAGTATTATTTACACATTATTACGGTTTGAATTTGTCAGAGTGAGCAATATCAGACATTGCCTGCATGATCTCTTCATCTAAAACTTGTCAATAACAATTGCCTGTAAAGTTGATTTCTGATATATGGGTTCATCAACCAGAGACAGGGTTTATGAAGGAGGCCTGGATATACTGCTGAGTGGTTTTTATGTTTTCAGCTAAAGTAGAATTAGTTTTCTAACTTTTCAGCTAAGCCTCATCTAAGTAACTTCATTTTCTGAAGATTAACTGCATGTTTTTCAGACAGTGTTTCTCTCTAGAAGTGATGACACAGAGCAGAAAAGCCATTGTTTATACTTATGCCTATAGAAACTAAGGTCAACTTTGAGCTAGCAGAGCCATAAGCAAAAGGTACAAAAAAATGTCACACCTTCAGGGAGCAGTGGACAGGACAGGTGACTTCAAACTGACCAACGTAGTGTTGTATGACCAAATACATCACATTCAGTATAAAATTGAAGAATCAAGAGTGTTAATATTTTTTCTTTGATGGCTAATATTCAGTGAGGACCTCATCTGTCTTTTTGTCCTGATTGTAGATCCATGCATTTCTGAATCCAGTTTCTGAGTCCAGCTCCCTCCTGCCACTGAGTCCAGCCTTGGAATTTTCCCCATGCTTGCATCTATGGTGATGCAGTCATAGGGTTGGAGGGGTGGCAATTTTCTATATTTGTATATATTTTATTATTTTCTTATTAATAATATTTTCTTTATTATAATTATTGTTTCATTAAAGCTGGTTTAATTTTAGTTTCCTGTCCACAAGTCTTTTTCTCCCATTTCCCCTTTCTCTTGGAGGGAGGAAGGAAATTGGAATCACAACTGCTCATGTTTAGTTGCCAGTCAAAATCATGGCTAAATCATGACAGCAATTACTGTTCTGAAGACGGACTGAAAATGGCCAATTACGAGTCCGAAACTTCCCTAATGGCCCCATTTCTATCTCCTGTCATTTTTTGAACTATCAAGAAATGGGTAAAGCTTGAAGAGCTATCTCTAAAGAATAGTCATGAGGAGGCTGAAATCCTATAACTAAAAGTCAGAGATCAAGGTGACAAAGGGAACCTAGCGGTTAGAGGTGATTGATGAATCCTTCTTACTCCAGCTACAGGAGGCATCGTTCTCACATGCCCTCATCCTGCTGGGGCACTTCAACCACTGAATTTACCAAGAAGCATAGCACAGCGAGCTGCAGGTAATCCAGGCGACTGCTGGAATGCATTAAAGACAACTTTTCAAGCCAGGTAACAAACACCTCTATCAGGGGAGATAAAATACTTGACCTGGTGATCACAAATGTGAGCAAGCTAATTGGGGACATCAAGGTCAAAAGCTGCCTGGGATGTAGTGATCACACACTGGTGGAGTTTGTGGGACATAGGTCAAGCGAAGAGTAAAGTCAGGACTCTGAATTTCAGGAAAGCAAACTTCCAACTCTTCAAAGAGCTAATTGATAGATTTCCCTGTGAAACTGCCCCCCAGGAAAAGGGAGCAGAGCAGAGCTGGCAGATCTTTAAGGACACTTTCCAGAAAGCGCAAGAGTTCTCCATCCCCAGGTGTAAAAAGTCTGGCCAGAAAGGCCAGAGACTGGCATAGCTGAGTCATGGACCTGTGGCTCAAACTAAAGGGCAGGAAGGAAATGCACAGGCAATGTAAGCGGGGTCAGGTATCCTGGGAAGAGTATAGGGATGCCACTTGGTTGTGTAGGGATGGGGTTAGGAAGGCCAAGGGACAGCTTGGGCTGAACTTGGTGAGGGATGCAAAGAATAACAAGGGCTTCTATAGGTATGTAAATCAGAAAAGAAAGGTTAAAGAGAGTGTACCAGCCCTGATGAGAGAGACTGCCAAGCTGGCAATAACAGATGAGGAGAAGGCTGAAATACTCAAGAATTATTTTGACTCAGTCTTCACTAACCACCTCTCTTCCCACACCTCTCAAGGAGACGGGCTGCAAGATGCAGACTAGGAAAGCAAAGCCCCTCTCGCTGTAACAGAAGATCAGGTTTGTGGCCACCTGAGAAACATGGATGCACATAAGTCCACGGGACTAGATGAGATGGTATCTGAGAGTTCTGAGGGAAATCACTAATGTAGTTGCAAAGCCACTCTCCATGATATTTGAAAAATCATGGCAGTCAGGCAACATCCCTGGTGACTAGGAAAAGGGAAATATTGCACCCATTTATAAAAAGAGTAGAAAGAAGGATCCTGGGAAGTACTGACCTGTCAGCCTCACCTCTGTGCCTAAGAAAATCATGGAAGAGATCCTCCTAGAAGCTATGCTAGGGTATTTGGAGGACAGGGAGGTGATTCAAGATTCACCAACGGTGAGTCCTGTCTGACCAACCTAGTGGCCTTCTGTGTTGGAGTGTCTACATCACTGGTCAAGGGAAGACCCATGGATGTCATCTATTTGGACTTATGTAAGATTTCTGATGCAGTCCCTCAAAACATCCTCCACTCTAAACTGGAGATATATGGATTTGATAGCTGGTCTATTCTGTGGATAAGTAATTGGTTGGATGATCACATCCAAAGGGTATTTATCTATGGCTCAAAGTCCAGATGGAGATTAGTGATAAGCAGTGTCCCTCAAGGGCCTGTTTTGGGACTGGTATTGTTTAATATCTTCATCAGTGACACAGATGGCGGGATTGAGTGCACCCTCAGCAACTTTGCAGGTGACACCAGGCTGAGTGGTGAGGATTATACCCCTGAGGGATGGTGTGCCATCCAGAGGCACATTGATAAGCTGGAGAAGTTGGCTTGGGAAAACTTCATGAGGTTCAACAAGGCTAAGTGCAAGATCCTGCTCTTAAACCTAATTTAAATTTATCTATTTGTGGTAGCTGTTGTCCTTATATAGTAATCTTATTAAAAAATCAACCAATCAACAACAAACCCCATACTCCACCCCCACTGCCCCCAGTTAGTTTAGTTCACATTTTCAATGCTTATTTGTAGTAATTTTAAATTTCTGACTCTGAAGAATCTGACATAAGACCTCTCAGCATGTTTATTGTTGGTTTTATTTTTCTTTTAAATTTCATTTAATTTCATAATTAATAATTGGTGGCCAAGAGGGCCAAAGGCATCTTGACCTGTATCAGAAACAGCGTGGCCAGCAGGACCAGGGAGGTAACTGTGCCCCTGTGCTCAGCGCTGGTGAGGCTGCATCTCGAGTGCTGGGTTCAGTTTTGGACCCCTCACTACAGGAAGGACATTGAGGGGCTGGAGTGCATCCAGAGAAGTGCAACGAGGCTGATGAGGGGTCTGGAGAATAAGCCCTGTGAGGAGAGACTGAGGGAACTGGAGTTGTTCAGCTTGGAGGAGAGGAGGCTGAGGGGAGACCTCATCCCTGTCTACAACTGCCTGAAAGAAGGTTGTGACGGAGTGGGTGCTGGTCTCTTCTCACAAGTGACAAGTGACAGGAGAAGAGCAAATGGCCGCAAGTGGCACCAGGGCAGGTTCAGACTGGACATTAGGAAAAATTTCTTCACTGAAAGGGTGGTCAGACACTGGCACAGGTGCCCAGGGAGGTGGTGGAGTCGCCATCCCTGGAGGTGTTTAAAAAATGGGTAGATGAGTTTCTCAGGGATATGTTTTAGTAAGGAGACAGGCACAGTTGGACTTGGGGATCTCCGAGGTCTCTTCCAACCTTATGATTCTATGATTCTATGATAGGACTAATAAAAGAAATAGAAAATGTGCCCTAACCAGTAAGGTGAAAAATTGTCATTTTTTTAAGCTGGAGAAATTTAGAAAAAGGTGCATTACTCTACTAATATAGCAATTAAAAATGTAAAAATTTATCTCATTCAATAAACTAGAGACTTATGCTTGCTAACTTGTGTAACTGTCCCCTCATTGCAATTTAGGAATGTGACTCTTGTTTGCAAACAACTGTACCTGCTTGCCAGTACCCTTACTGATTGAGATAATTTCTTCAACATGAAGATGTTTCATATGTATCATGTCGTATATGTGAAGAGAGGAAGAAAAGGCAATGGATACTGAAGAAAATATTTGCTTCTATGTTTGAGAACGATATAATGCTATGGTTTAACAGCCAACAGTACACTAATAATAGGGGCTTTAGTCTTCTTGAGGGAGGAAATGGTCAGTAGGAAAAAGAGGTAGATGGTGAGGGATATCAGAATACACCACCAATTGTATTCTACCTGTTCCTTTCATCCAGAATGGTATCCACGTTTATCCATGATGGGCATTTTATAACCATCTTCCTGATCTAAAATGTTGGCGAAAGATGATTAGTTCTTTTGATATATTTCCTTCCATTACTCTCTTCCCTAAAGAAGACAGCCCTCCCAAGCTTTCATTTGTCTAACCTTTGTATATATACGTCAAATGTTTGGTACAGTAAGTTGTGGGTTTTTTTGTAATAGTATTTCTAATTGGCAGAGAGGTACATTTATTTCATTGGAGGCAGCACAAATTTCCTGGGGGAAAAATTATTCTTCTAAAAGAAGTGCTTAATTTTCATTAGACCCAAACTTTGATAGGATTTATAGAGTAATACTTACTTTTAAAACCATTTAATACTTATTTAGGATTTGTCAACAAGTGTGAAAGTATGCTCCTTTCTTTACTTTGCTCAAAGTTTGTCTTTTATGCCATCTACCTACAAGAAACTTGTTTCTTAAACAACTCTTGTTCTTATCAGTCCATTTCCTTTAATAAGGCTTAATACACTACTTTTTAGCAGCTAAAAGAAAAGCAGTGTAATAATATGCTACTAATATGGAGGGTTTGAGACTTACTCAGAATAGGCCTCATAATTTCCATGTGAAATTCATTAAAACAACTTGGCAGAGCTTATAAAATATTAGCTACTGTGATGCGAGTAAATGTTGATACAGAAAAAGAGACTTTGGGCATATATTAATTTTCAAGGCACATCTGGATGCAGTAAGACAATGCATTATAGCCATTCTGTAATGACATCTGTAATTTTTGACACAACTGATATATTTAACTGGATGTTTTCAAATCCACCTATTTCCTATAAAGTTCACACCGGTACAATCTTAACTATATTTCAGTGCAATATGTTTATTAGGTATTGACAGTATAATTTAGTTCTTTTCAGAAAATTGTTAGTCATAATTACTTTTACAGCAAGAAAGACAGACAAACATACATGGTTAGAATACAATTACCTTTATAAAAAGTGGCATGTTGTCTACCCATAGACTTTTTATGTCACATCCTGACCTCTTTTTTATTTTTTTCATCTGAAGGCACTGAAAATAACTGTAGCCCAGTTTTCCTGCCAAAGTAAACAGAGGCCAGCAACATTTCTTACATCCTACTCATTTTCTATTGTTAACTCAAATTCTTTTGAGAAACATCTGTTTGATAGTGATATATAAAATAGAAATGCACATCTTTACGTTATCTTCAATGCTATTTGTATCAGATTATCGTTCCAATTCAATGAATTGTTTGTTTCTGCCAAGGGAGACTTAGGTATTTTATTTGTTATCTCATAAAAATTCATAATTTGACAAATACTAATTTTATTTTCTAAACAAAAACAAACAAAGAAAGAAGCAAAGCTTAGATTCTGGGATAATATGCCAAAGTACAGATTTAGCTTTCATACAGGCTGTGTCAAAGGCTAAAAGTGACTTTGTTTAATTTATGCCTATCTTTATTTAGATGGATGTGTATTCCCTGTTGAAAAAAGTCACTTAGTTCTTTAAGTATTCAGTGTTATGCTCTTGTCATCTTGATTTTGGCAAACAATAACAGTTACAAATTAAATGATTCAGCTTGAATTTAAGTGGACTGTAAAAATATTGCACTTCATTTTTTCCATTAAATTATTAAACAAATGATCAGAGACTGTCAGTTCTGAATTAAATATTTAGGTTAAATATTTAATCTAAACTCAAATATTTAGTTTAAATTCTGTTGTGTAAAATTGAAGGTACTTGCAAAATCATCTTATGATTTCTCTGTGTTGGCCACTTCAGATTTCTATGATATGCTGATGTGACTTTTTTGCTTGTGTATAACTCTCTTATGGATAACATCTAAATTAAAAATTTACACTGTTCATGAATTCATAGAATTAGAATTGTAATTTGGTTTGAAGACTGTGTTATTTAGATAACAATAATTATTACTAGCATTATTATTAATGTTGTTAAATCTATATATACACATGCTAATTAATAAAAATTGTAAATGTAACCCACATCTATATTTTAGCATAACAAAGTTATTTTCATTCTCTCTTCTTAAAAAGTTTCTTAAACGTTTAAAATTAATAGTGTCTGAATACAAAAAAGTATTTATTCTTGCATAGTATTTTCTATATAAAATACGGTGTCAAAAGAACAAAACAGTATCATAGAACTGCCTGTTTGGAAAAGACCTTGAAGATGATATCCCAGAGAAACTCGTCTACTCATCTTTTAAATGCTGCCAGGGATGGTGATTCAGCCATTATCCTGGGCAGCTGTTCCAATGCCTGACCACCCTTTCAGTGAAGAAATTTTTCCCAGCTAATGTCTCGTCTGAATCTTCCTTGGTGCAACTTGTGGCCATTCCCTCTTGTCCTATCGTCTCACTTGTGAGAAAAGCCCAGCACCTACCCCGTCACAACCTCCATTCAGGCAGTCGTAAACAGTGATGAGGACTCCTCTCAGCCTCCTCTTCTTCAAGCTAAACAACCCCAGCTCCCTCAGTCTCTCCTCGTAGGGCTTATTCTCCAGCCCCCTCACCAGCCTCGTTGCCTTCTCTGGACACGCTCCAGCCCCTCAATGTCCTTCCTGTAGTGAGGGGCCCAAAACTGAACCCAGCACTCGAGGTGCGGCCTCACCAGTGCTGAGCACAGGGGCACAGTCACCTCCCTGCTCCTGCTGGCCACACTGTGTCTGACACAGGCCAAGATGCCATTGGCCCTCTTGGCCACCTGGGCACACAGCTGGCTCATGCTCAGCTGCTGTCAACCAACACCCCCAGGTCCTTCTCTGCCAGGCAGCTCTCCGACCACTCTTCCCCAAGCCTGTAACGCTGCATGGGGTTGTTGTGTCCTAAGTGCAGGACTCTGCCCTTGGCCTTGTTGAACCTCACCCCATTGGTCTCAGCCCATCGATCCAGCCTGTCCAGATCCCTCTGCAGAGCCTCCCTTCCTTCAAGCAGATCCACGCTTCCACTTAGCTTGGTGTCATCTGCAAACTTGCTGAGGGTGCACTGAATCCCCTCATCCAGATAGTTGATAAAGATATTGAACAGCCCTAGTGAATGCCATTTGTAACTGGCCTCTATCTGGATTTAACTCCACTTACCACAACTCCATTCACCACAAACCTTTGGGCCCGGCTATCCAGCCAGTTTTTAACCCAGCAGAGGCTGTGCCTGCCCACGCCGATGGCAGCTAGTTTCTCAAGCAGAATGCTGTGATAAATGGAGTCAAAGGCTTTACCAAAGTCCAAGCACACCACATCCACAGCCTTTCCCTCATCCAGTAAATGGGTAACCTTGTCATAGAAGGAGATAAGGTTGGTCTGGCAGGACCTGCCTTTCATAAACCCATGCTGGCTGGGCCTGATCACCCAATTGTCCTGCGCGTGCTGTGTTACAGCACTCAAGATGATCTGCTCCATGACCTTCCCTGGCACCGAGGTGAGACTGACAGGCCTGTGGTTTCCTGGATCTGACCCTTCTTGTAAATGGACACTTCCCCAGTCAGCCAGGACTGCTGGTAGATGATAGCAAGGAGTTTGGCGAGGACCTCTGCCAAGCTCCACTAATAACCCTGGGTGGATCTCACCTGGCCCCATAGACTCGTGAATGTCCAATTGGCTGAGCAGGTCTCTAACCAATTCTTCTTGGATCACTGGAGTTTTGTTCTGCTCCCCCTCCCTATCTCCTAGCTCAGGAGTCTGAGTAGCCAGAGAACATCATACCTTATTATTAAAGACTGAGGCAAAGAAAACATTAAGTACATAATACAGAAAAGGGAATTATGCTGTATCATAAGTAAATGTATCATCAAAATGACAGACCAGTCTGTGTCAAAAAGACATTTAATTCTTGTAACTCCTTGCAGACAATACTTTTAGAAACATGTTCTATGTTATTCACCTGAAAATTATTTTACAAGTGGAGATAGGGAGATCTTGCTCCCTTTCAGCACTTAATTGTATACTTGCCATTAAGCAAGTGAATATTCACACGCCAGGGAGTCTACTTCAACTTAATTATTTGGATTCGAGTATGAGTACTGAGAGATTTAATTGACCACTACCTTGAATAAGGAGTAGTCACAGTATTTTTATGAAATGTAAACATGTATACCATATCATATCGTCCAGGTGTAAAACAGTGACCAGTCAGGCACTTTAACAGCATTTTCTCTATTTATAATTAACATTATACTGCAAATCTTTAAAAGTAATCTATCAAGAGGACGTACCTAGATTGTGCCCAGAAACAAATAAGTGGCAAAATATAATCTAAAATGACTCAACATTTCCCATGGTATTATTTTCCACCGCACTGGTCTAAAATATACTGACATTTGCTGTTCCAAAATGGGGGAAAGCTCCATAAATAATCGGTAGGTCAAACTAGTTCTCTCTAATTGGTTTCTAGAAGCTGAAGCGAATGCAAGATACAATTTATTAGAATTTCAAGTCTGGAAGGATAACTGTTAAAACAGTATTAAATATTTTAAGTGCAATAAAACATTTAAAAATCTAAAGTATTCCATGAACTACAAGTTATGTAAAATAAACCAAAAAAGAAAAGACATATTCTGGGGAGACGGAATCTGATTTATATATAATTTTGCTACATAAATGACAATATTCAGCACAGTTAGTGCTATTTGCCTGCGAATAAGTAAAATAAAACACATATTTTTCTTTTATTGCAATGCAGGAGGTATAAAATTACATTTTCATATTCATATTTGCATACAGCAACTCATAACATATGTAATAAAAAAAGTTTTTAAAAAATCATATGCATTTCTTCGTGTTCAACTTATCTGGAAGCTGATAGAAAAAATATTTTTAAGCAATATGAGTTTTAGTTAGTCTACAAATTGATTTGTTAAATGTCTCCAAGTGGTGTGGTACCATTGGGATTCTCAATGGGGGAAAAAAGAAAAAAAAAACTTTGGGCAGAGGAAACATCACAAACTGAGTACCATGAATTATGGCACACTTACCTACTGGAACTAGGAAATTCTCTGTAACTTCAAATACAGTAAAACCTCCATGCGGCCCCCAGAACAAATTCTAAAAAATATACATACACTTCCTATTCAGTCAGTTTGGATTCTCTTAGCAATATCAGCATTCTTTCAGCTCTAACACACTATCTGTTAACAACAGAAAAAAAGTGGTTATAATTTCCTGGAACATACGTTTGGTTTACTGAATGAAGGAAAGCCTGTGTAAACACAGGTGGGAAAACAGATGGAGAAAGGAAGAGAGAGCAGGGACCCAAGTCCTATCTTGGGTCCTTTGAGGCTGAGAGGAATTTTGCCAGTGACTACAGCAAGAGCAGGATGAGACTACAGTGGACAATCAGTCCTCAGTCCATCAGCAAGAAAGCAAATGAGTTAACCTGCAGAGTCCTGAACATGTTCCCAGAAATCCTCCTTTTGAGTTGTGCAGAGTCTTACTGGTTGGGTAGCGGTGGATTTATTCCTTTCTTTTTCTCTTTGTAGGTATGTCAGCCTCACTAACACACTGGTTAAGCAAAAAGGCAGTTCAGCAGATATTTAACCAGATGACAAATGCACACCCACAGTATTTCCTCTGAGTCCACAGGGCTGGCAGCTGGAGGGGAACAGGACATGCAAAACCACTCCTGCTCATCAATGTACTCCAAAGTAGCTTTGGGATAGATTTAACCTTTAGGTTTGCAGGGGTAACAATCTGAAGACAGACATAAAATCCCCAAATACTGCTTTTCTCCTTTGCTCACCAAGTAGGAGCCTGCAGTCTGTAGCAGACTGTGTGTGAAGATCAGCAGGCTTGGGTTGGGGTTAGGTGTATGCAGAGAAGTGGAGGGTCACAAGGTGTCAGGGAGCAAAAGGTGTTTCCATAAGGGAATAAACATTTGCAGAGTTAGATCTTATTGTGATGACTAAAGAAGCCCTAAAAACTGCATGTGGGGCCAATTGAGCAAGAGGAAGAAAACTGTCGGAAAGGAGATCTCTTACTAAAACCAACTTTACTGCATTCCAACGTTTGTTCTTATTAATCATAGAATCATAGAATCATTTTGGTTGGAAGGGATCTCAAAGATAATCTAGTTCCAACCCTTTTGCCGTGGGCAGGAACAGCTTCCACTACACCACATTGCTCAAAGCCTTATCCAGTCTGGCCCTGAACGCTACCAGGGAAGGGGCATCCACAACTTCTCTGCGCAGCCTCTTCCACTGCCTCACCACCCTCATCATGAAGAATTTCTTACATTATATCTAATATAAGTCTACTCTCTTTCAGTTTAAAGCCATTACTCCTTGTCCTACCTCTACATGCTGCTGCAAGTAATCCCTCTCCAGGATTCCTGTAGGTACTGGAAGGATGCTATAAGGTGTCCCCAGAGCCTTCTCTTCTCCAGGTAGAAGAACCTTAATTCTCTCAGTCTGTGCTCATAGGACAAGTACTCCAGCTCTCTGATCATCTTTGTGACCCTCCTCTGGAAGTGCTCCAACAGGTCCACATCTTTCTTATGCGGGGGAGCCCAGAACTGAACACAATACTTCAGGTGAAGCCTCATGAGAGTAGAGTACAAGGGGAGAAACACCTCCCCTGACCTGCTGGTCACAGTTTTTTTGATGCAGCCCAGGTTATGGGTTGGCTCTCTGGGCTGCAAGTGCATATCAGCAGCTCATGTTGAGCTTCTCATTAACCAACAGCCCCACGTCCTTCTCTCAGGGGCATTACTCAGTCCATTTTGAACCTTCAACACATACAATATTATTACTAAATGATTCTGATATCGTTTACTCCAGTGAAAATCAGAATTGCCTCATAGTAGTAGTATTACATGAGTTTGTACCAATGTATATTGGTATAATGTAAATTAGTTTAGCATTAGGCTTATTAGATACATTACTATTCCTGTTCTGTAAAGTCTCAGTAAATGATGAACTATGCCTCTATGTAAGCAAAAGGCTCATAATCTTGTGATTTCACCAAATTTAAGTGTCTAGTGTGAAAGAAATATGCAATATGCTCAGTAATTCCTCCTGTCACAAGATGCCTTTGAGCAATTTATAACACAATCAGTTGGTATTCAGAGGAAAATGTTCAGTAGGATTGAAACCTGGAAATTTCTTTGTCTAAGGACAGCTGAATTGAAGTGCATATATCTCAAGCTTACAATTCCACTTAGCTGCAGAAACACGTGCAGTCAGGTTTCACTACTTGCTGTTCAAAAAGGATAGGTGTAAGCACCGTCCCACTCCTTTCCAGCTTCTGGTTGTTTTAGTCCTGTTCAGACATGCTCTTGCCCCTTGTATTTTCTTACCCATCCCATCAAGCTCATGACCACAACATTCCCCTGCACTGACAGTTCCAGTCTCATACTTCTTTGCATCACTCAATATCCAACTCCTACTCACACAGTCGTCTCTTTTGTTCATTTCAATCTTGCTCCCCATACTCTCTCAACCTTCTCTGTGGTTTTGTCCTATGTGTTAATATAGCCCTGACTATTCACTTTGTCCTGACCTTCTCCATTCATATTTTACTCTCCCTACCCCTCTCCGCCTCCCCTCATCCTCCCAGTAACAGCTAGAAGACTGTAATTTTCACCAAAAACAACCTTATTTCCCCTTGTATGAAAACTGAGTCAGTCTCAGTGGTAGAAGTTCTATTATTTTTTATTTGTAAAGTGAAAAGAAATATTTACTGCTTTGCTGAAAGTAGCAGCAACCCCATTCTTAATAAGGAAGTGGAAGACATTTTAGAAAATGGGGAAAAAGTGAAGGAAGACATAAAAAATCCACAAAGGGAATCCCTCAGGAAATGTGAGTACTGCTGTGTTTCCTCAAAAATAATAATATATGGTCATTGAGAATCCCATGAAAGCAGCTATAGAGTATTAAAATCTTGGAATTCTCCACTGGTAACTGTGGCTTAGATAATTTCAGTAATGTAGAAATGACTGTATAACTGTGCCACACAGTGTAAATCAGTTATATGTATTCTTCATGCCTATTTCCTGTCCCTTCTATAAAAACTTACACAAGCTCACCAAGTGAGGACAGGGATTCTAAGTTAAAGTGACAAAAAGTAATTGTTCTTTTTAAATATCAGTAAAAGGCAAAGAAAAATGCGTTATCCTGAATCTTTAAAAAATAATATTACCACTGATCCCTGTCTATGCAAGGCATAATTTATGGCATTTTTTTAAAAAAATATTTTCTCTGTGGTCATTACCAATAAGTTTGAAATAAAACAATCAACCATAAACCACACTTTTTTCCTGAACATATTTATCATCTATTTTGTTGTTCTAGTATTTGTGGGACCTTGTTGATCTGTTCACTGCAAATCTGAGGGAGGATAGGCTGGTCAGTATTTCTCACATGCTCACTTATTTATTTTGTGTACTCTGCTGAAGGGGGAGTGGAGATGAGAGTAGAGGGGAACATGGCCTAGGGCAAATGACATTTCCAGAAATTACTTTCCAATTCATACATGGAGTAGATAAGTAGGGTGACAATATCCTCCAATTAGCACAGTGAAAAAATTCTGTTGGGATAAAAAATTAGCAATCTACACACTGCTGGGATAAGTAAATCTCCTGCACACAAAGTTTAAAATATTAGATTTATGAACACACATGAAGGTTAACCTACAAACACAGGAATACCAGTGAACAAACCACAAGATTGTTGTGACTATTGTCCTGTACTTACTCCTTCCCTCTAGAAAGAAGAAACACAGACGAGGGAAGAAGCAAATGACAATCAAGCCCAGATCTATAGTGGTTTTTCAAGAATCACCACTCTCTGCATCCCTCAAAATTCAACAAATTGTTTTTGAGAAGAGTTTCTGAGAAACTGGAAGATGTAGCAAGTTTCACATGAGACACATAACACCCAGACCCATAGGGAAGTTCCGTTTGAATTAAGAATAAAAATCAGGCAAGGGAATTTAAATGTTCAACAGCATCTTAGTCTTTAAGCTATTTCATCTCCAGCTAATTGCTCCCTTTATTGCTGAAACTTGTGGTGTTCCAGGCTCTCACTCTCCCAACAGTCTCCATCCAAACCTCTCCCAAATACTGCTGATGCTGCTTTGGTTCTTCTTAAATCTTGGCTTTCACACTAACCTCCAGTTTTTTAGCAGCTTTAAGAACAAAGAAGCTTTCTATTAATACAATGCTGTCAATAACCCAAACATTTTAATATTATAAATTTGACAAATGTTTTCCAAATCCAAGATGAGATGCTGGTGAAACCCTCCATGAGTTCTGGAGCTGAGCCTCCAGGGACTCCTCTGGAACCTTTCCAGAGCCAGGGCTCCTGGGAAACCCATGTTCTGGGATATAACTGACATCCAACAGTTAGTATCTCTGAGCTGGGACTTGGAAATTCCAATTCATTAGACATTTTAAGATTGAAAAAGGATCAATTCAGATATAGTATACCTATTCCACCTATGTGTCCTTCCTTTGCTTTGAGAGCATAAGTGTTGATATTGACTTATAAAGTCACACCTGGGAGCTACAAAGTTGAAACTGAAGCTACAGGCTGCAGCTTCTTAAATTGACTTTGCGTGTCACCACTGGGCAAAAAAGGGGTTATTTGTCTTAGGATTTGAACACAGGTTTATTCTTCCAGCTTGTTCCACTACACAATATTTCTCCTGCCTGATTTGGTCAGGAAGCTTTACTTAGATTCTGCTACATATTTCAGGGAAAAAGCATCTTCTCTAGAGAGAAGAGAATATTAGAAAATTTTTTCCTGCTTTGACAAACCAAATCAATTCCCAGTCAGCTGGTGTGTAGCTTGTTTCCTCTCTTTTCAGCAGCAGTCAGACAGGTCTTTCTTCTCCAGGGTCTGAAGTACCCTTCTGGGAATTCACATTATATATTTTGTTCAAACATATCTGAATAACACCACTTTGGATCTTAGGGCACCTCTTTTCTCAGATTCTGTCTCCCTTTGCTCTCGCCCTTTCTTTCTTCACCTTCCCTCTCTGGGCTATATCCAGCAGCAATTACAATGTCCCATTTGCCCCAGCAGCTGTCAGGCTTTGGATGCATTTGTCCCTGTTTTTGCACCCCTTGTCTCATCCCAGCTACAGTTTGGATAAGCAAAACTGCTTTGGTATGCAGTGCAAGAAGTTCTCGTGGTTTCTGTATATTGTAAACAACTTATTTTTTTGTCTGAATTCCTGCTAAGAGTGGTAGCAGATGAACAGGATGAGATAAATAGTCATTTGCACTGCAACAACAGGCTGAGAGTTATGTAAAATACTTTTATGTGCAATCTCTTCTGATCCTCTGCTGGTTCAGAGGAGTATTATGGTCAGATTCAGCACACAGACTCCTGCAAACTCATTTTCATAAACTGGGGCACTGCTAAGCATAGAGGTGAGCAAGACCAAGGTTGCTCCATTTCTTCATCCTCAGCATTTACCTTTTCTTTCTCGTTAATCTCCTGTCTTCAGCATCTACAGTTTAAGCCCGTGGGATAAGCACATGACCTCTTTACCAAAGTGCCTCTACAAATACTGGTACAAATCACCTTGCAGAGGCTACCGCAGAGCAACAGGGCCTGCTGGCCAGATCAGTAGGAGTTGCTTTAGCCTATTATTCTAAAATGGGATTAGTTAAGTAACTCTATAGCCCAATTCAAATACTGAGCCAAATTCACTTTTCTAAGCTTCCCACTTCTGTATACAAGCTAAATGCCACTAATGAGGTTTTCAACCGAACATTTTCTGTGAGGCTTTTGACTCAGTTCTGGGGTGATTCATGGGTTTCAAAAGAAAATTAATACAATGACCAACTAAAAGTAAGTAACATGGGCAACAGTGGTACACACAAATGTTCAATGAGATTCTGGAAACCAGCCTTGTACCTACTGTCAGCAGCAGATGTATTCTATAGCACAAAGATAATTTATGGTCACAAGGAACAATATTTTCATACTGATCAATTATTGTATGTAAAAAAAGAGATTGTCTTCATTCAATTATATACATTTTTATATATATATATTCAGATGCCTTCATCTAAACCTTTTTTTCATTAGGATTACTAGGTGAATTTAATTTGGATTAAAATTCATGTGTAACATGTCTGCTAGAGAGTTATCTAGTCACATAGTAAGTCTAGGTTCTCCTACTGTATACATGAAGGATAAACATCGCTCTCTGCTAAAATTGAGTGAAAAAGCATTAAAACAGCTTGAAATATTTATGAAGACCAAAATATCCTATATAATAATGGTCTTTTATGCACTGCCAAGTGTTGTATTTCTTACAGTGATTTTTACCTTTTGGAAGTACTTTACATTTATGACTCAAAAATTTTAGCCTTTTTCAGAGATGAATTTGTTTATTTTACCTTAAAATAGCGATAAAATTTCTATGCAAATTATTAGATTTTTATTTATATATTGTCTGTTAATAACAAGGCTCTTAATTCAAAATAACTTTAGATTTCAGGAAGATCATTTTCCATCTTCAATAGTTATCCTCACAGCAGTAATCAGATTTTGTCTTATACAGAAATATTTTGTGCATTTTTCACTGTAGTTTTAATTGTCTACATGAAATACACTCAGGAGACTTATTCTGATGTCTCTATATGTTTGATATCTGAACATGCTTTTTTCTACTGCAGTCACTCCAATCTTACCATTAATTTTCTCCTACTCACCCCCGAAGTAAGAGCCATCTGTCAGCTTCAACTCCTTATTGGATTTGGTGATGACACCAGCAACACCGTGCTGTATAAAATACATCTTTTTACCCACAGCCCCTTCTCGGATAATATAATCTCCAGGTTGGAACACTTCGAATCGCAGTTTGCTTAGCATGGCAGTCACAAAATTTGGGTCTGCATTAGCAAAAAGAGGCATCGTAGCAACCAGCTTCCGACAGTTGAAGTTGACAATCTCCTAAAGAGGAAGGAAACATAATGATAATAATGGTCAGCAAATATATACAATATCATGGGCATCACAAAAAAAGACTTTCTGCTTTCTTTACAAAGAAGTTTCTCATGCACATATTGGACATTTCTGTGTTTTTTTCTGTATCTATTTTTTCAGTCTTTTCATTATATTTTCATCTGTTTCTAGTGAAGTGCTTGAAACAACAGTGCAGTCAGATGTGTACTTCTGAGGTGAAAGGTTGTCTTCTTCAGGTAGTTTTTCACGTTATTTATTACGCTTCTCAGATTTTAAGGGGAAAAATATGACAGAAAGGTAAAAATCAAATACAAATTTTACTGCCTGACAACAAGATTAGCTGCTGCAATAAATGTATTAAGTGATCAAGTTATGCAAGTCCTGTGTTTTCATATGTTACACCAGTAACATCTTTCTGATCAGAACAATTCCAGTGATAATATAAATCTGTATCACAGTTAGCTGCAGTTCCTTCCCAGAAATTTATTTAATAAACAGAGGCATACACTCGTGCCTTTCAAAGAAACACATCCACAGTGGACTCCTATATGCAGAAAGCACTGCTATTTTCCTAAGACTGCTACAGGCCTTAAGGGCATCTCCCACCAAGAATATTTATATTTACAGAACCAACTATGAGCACATCTATATGAAAGTATTAATACCAAAACAGATGTACGTGTCCTACTTCCTTTACCTTTTAAAATGAACAGTTTCTGAAAAAGTTTCAAGCTCATTCTTGCAGACCTTGCTTTGTCTTAGGAAAATTAACATAAACAGTTGCCATAAAGAGTTAATAATGTATTGAAGAGCTGAGACTAATCAGCATTACACATGGAGAGAGCCTCAAGCAGGCAACATCTACTGAGTTAGCAACCTAAACATGAAAGGAATAGCATACATTATCATTTGTATATAAATGCACAAGGAGGAAATAAAAGAAACATACTATCAGCAGTCACCTAACTGTTCTAGAGAAATGAGTATGATTTCATTGTCAGTGGAGTATTCATAGCATTTCTTACACTAAGCCAAAGCTTTGTGATTGATGTAAAGGAGATAACCCACATACCAGTGATTTCACCCTCTTGACTGAGGCCCATTGCACTTGTGCTCGAAGTTGCTTTTTCAATGTCCCATCCATCTGCCGTCTCATACTTACATATATCATACATTCCTTGTGGCCAGCTCTCTGAGCAGCAAGCTCAGACATACTTGTACACAGTTCAGACAAATTGCTTTCTTCTCCTCCCATTCTCACCATCCTACTTGCAGACACAATGGGGAAGTTCAGCTAATTCCACAGTAAACACCACGTAAATGGACTCTTCAGATCAGTGCCCATGCATATGAGAGGGACGTGGGATCTCCCTTTGAAGGGAAACCATTGGCTACTGAGGCAAGTAAGAGGCATGGGCATGATCTAGAAGCTAAAAAACTACCATCTTTCCCAGAGAAATTACATCCTTACAAAATAAATGCAGTGGAACATGGAAAAATAATGGGAAGAAAAATGTCTCACCAGGCACCTTGGAAGCAGGAAGCTGTTATCTGCAACAATGTCTTATTTTTCATTTAACAAATTAAAAATGGCAAATTTATTTCCTTGTGCTACTCCTATGAGACATGATATTGCACAAGAAAGTATCATTATACAAAGGTAAAGTGGAAATAGAAGTGTCTCCAAGCAGAAATAAACACTGATTCTTAACAAGTTAAAGGAATTCTCTTTAATCCTGGTCTCAATAGCATCACAGTTGTATGGTTAGATAAACACTATCAAGCCTTTTCTCCCTTCCCCTGTTTTTCCTCTGCAATCAGCAGAAAAAAGTTACATCATTTTATATAATTTAAATGTAATGCAGTTTAATTCCAGAATTATTGGATTGAAGGTACAGTGAATGAAGGGAAAGACACTACATCTTTGAAGTCAATCACTAAACTCCAGTTGAATTCAGAGGGGATATGACTACATCAAGAATATTCTATCTGAGAATGTGATGGAAGTAGAACACTACTCACTTTCCATCACTTTTCACTGTACTGCTTTGGTCTCCTTTCCCCGCTTTGATAGCCATAATGTGTTTTGGCATGCCTGAAACACTGCATCATGTATGGATTCAATGGCTAAGCATAAATGGGCTGGATTAAGATAGGAAGAGATGCATCCGAGACAGAGTAAATTTCTTCATGGTTGGATGAAATTCAAAATGCACAGGAATACATGGCAGGAATGTGAGGAAAAGAGTACGGCAGTTTGCAATGACTTGGAGATTCCTACTTGCAGAAAGGAAGAACAGTTTGACTGACTCCACCTAGTGCAGGCAAAGACACGGATGCTACCGATGCAACACTAAGAGACGAGACTATTTACACACATGACATCAGAATCAGAGATCAGAAAAATCCCACAAACTAGTCTTGATTGTAAAAACACATGGAAAATTTGATGCAAGATGTGTACTGTTTGCTTGAACAAAAAATTATCTCAAGTGATAGCACTGTAAGGTGTGAACTACCAGATACGTGTCACTGGCATTCAAGACCAGTGAATCCTGCTGAGTTGTTAGGAGTAATTCCTGGCAAACCCTTCAAATATATTCTGTATGAGGGAGTAAACATTAAAGAGATTCCAGCTGACCATCTTTCTAAAGGATGAGGAAAAGTCTGCTCTCCTTCTTGTCGAAGAGATACTCAGTTTCTTAGTAAAGATTTAGCCACCACCTCCTTCCCAAATGGAAGCTATTCTCTGCTCCCAATGGGATGGTGGCATCATGAGAGGAGTCCCAGACTACATCCTCAGTTCCATATGAGACTGCTTTACTACTGCCAGATGCTGAAAAGCTGACAATAACTATTACTTGTCTTGCCTTGCTCAGTGACTTTTTTCATTTTCTGTTTCTGAAAGCAAATAGCTTGTCTTGCAAGTCCAGGAGGCAGAGAAGGAAAATTACTAAAGAAAGCAAAATTTGACTGGAAATTATATAGAGGCTGGAGGGGAAGAGCAGAGAAGGCTGGGAAAGTTCAACTCCTGTCATGATCAGGAAGAAAGAGTAAAATAGACATAGGTGAAACAGTATTAAAAAAGATAGAGTGGGAGGAAAAAAAAGGAAGAGACACAAAGACCTAGAAGAAAAAAAAAAAGAATGCAGGAAGGCTGACTTTCAAAACAGATTAAGAAATTGAAATTCCTGGAAAAATGAGAGCATGGGAGCACAACACCTGGAGATTTTCTGGAGTGAAAGTTGAGGAGTGAGGCAGACAAAGTAAACAAAATCAAAGTTAGAAAAAAATGACAAGTGATCAATAATGTATCTCAATAGTAATACAGGAGAGCATGATACAGACAGAGGGAAGAATTCAGAGCTGTATGACTCCTCTGCACAGAGTCAGTCCAGCACAACCAGAAAGAAATTCACCTTGTCTTGGGAAACAAAACACACTCTTGTAGCAGGAATTTCACCCTTGGAACCTTGTGTCCTCTTATGGCTCCATCTTCTGCCTGTCTTTCCCTCAATATACAATCTATATCTGCCTATATCCCTATACATACATGATAGACACCGAGCCTGAGTTGCCTAATGAAAGTACCCAGATAGCTACAAAAGCACCCTGCTGTGCTAATTTCAGCTGTTATGTCCTAATAATGAATTAATTTTGTTTCTGTGAAACTTTATACTAAAGCACAAACTTTCCTTACTTAAGATATTGGAAGGTGGAAAATTACTGAGGGAGAAAGAAATGTGTCATTTGTTTTGCTTTGTTTTTTTTTTAAGCATTCTTTTATTTAAATGTGAGATCATTCAGAGCAAATAAAATACATTTCCCTGAGTCTTAATCACAGCCAGTGCTGCAATTTCTGATTCTTGTGTATTACTTTAAATATAATATTGGGCAGCAAAAACATTAAGGATTATGAATGTGTTTTATGTAACTCAGAAAGTACTAGGAGAAATAGTTCTGTGTTTTGAAAGAAACATAATAAAAGAATAAACTGCCAAATTGAAAGTTGACATTTTGTGCAAAGAAAAATCTTTCATTCATATTTTCTTTGAGTTAATTATTTCGAGCCAGACTGGAACTAGATTATGCTGCATTATGATTTTTATTATTAAGATTATAATATCTTAATTAGATGAAATAGTAATGATTTTGTCTCACCTCAACATGAAGAAAATATCAAGTGAAGCCTGAGGAAAGGATTAGGAAAGTATTACATAAACAAGGTGGCTAAAGGGCAACAATTATTCAGATCTACATGGAGCACGTGTTGCTCCAGTCCAAGTAGTGGTCTTTTACACAAGAACTAAGTTGGAGGTGCAATTGTCTCTTTATAAGACATTGCTTAGGCCATTACACTGGCTCCTGCTCCTTTATAGTGTACTAGTTTTACTACTTATCTTGGCTTTCCTATTTATTTTTTTCAAACTGACATTAAAACATCAAATATTATCATTTTTTGTGGGTTCAATATTTCTAGACAACTGCTGCAATGCATCTCAAGATGTCACATTTATAGAGGCAGATGCAAGGGTGTCCTAACTGTAACCAGGGCACAGCGGTTGCCTGCTTCTCTGATGGCGTCTGTAAGAGTTTTAAAGACCTTTTCTCCAAGAGAGTTTTTGACACAGGTAGTGCTTTTAGTTAGACTGAACGGAAAATATTGTGGCTAGAAAAAGTGAAGTTCTTAAAGATCTGTACAGCTTAAATATTCTTTTTTTTTTCCAATTAATGCAATTGAACTAACAAAAGATACTACCTACCATCTACAAACTATGCCCTTCTTATGTGTACACCATGGAAGTCTGTTTATATAAAAAAAAAATAGATCAGTTTCATCAGGTCAATTCTACACGATATAGTAAAAATTTAGTGCATATCTTTAACAATGCACACTTTTTGTTTGAGAGTCTCACCTTCAGATTCTGCTTTCAAAGGATAAGAAACTGTATCAGCCTTAATTTCCTGGCCACTGAAAAAATAAATCACTTTATTGAAAAAGCTATTTTTTTCTGTTAGAAATAAGTAAAAAAAGAAAAATTACTGGGCAAGTGATTAATATAAAACTACAGGAAAAAGCATGATATTTAGAGATTTGGGGCTGTGTTCATGATTTCCTGTATTTTTTTAACCCATTAGTCAATTATAGTCAATTTTGGCAGAAAGGAGGCATCTCACTGATATTAAGTTCTCAGAGGTTTTATGACAGCAGGCAATCAGGAGCACTAGGATTAGTACCCCACTGAGGGAATGACTACATTGTTAGCTCATAAATTGCTTAATGCCAGAAAATCTGCATATGGCAATGGGATGCAATATTCTTCCTTTTCTGTTGCACTTGAAATTTTTCAAATTGCTCTAGACACATTCTGTGTAATCAACTATATAGAGTGTATGACTTAAAAATGAATTTTGTTCAGAGGCTTTTGTATAAGTAATTATGAGTATGCATGTTTTTCTCTTTGAACTAGATTTCCACAAACATTACATTGAATTATTTTAACACGGAGACTCTGCTTAAATTGTACTTATAAATAGGGTAACTCCAGGATACCACCATTTAGATCTAATGCTGCATCGAGAAACACAATTATTTTTACTTCACAAATTTTGCCATTCTGAAATCATAGCAGGATATTATATGTGTGCATGTTTTAGGAAATCTCACTATGTAGTCCCTTTGGCTATTTGTTTTATAGCGCAAAAATGCTCTGATCTGAGGTAACCTACTTGTTTGACCTATAGACAAAGCAGCAGAAAATCTGAAAAAACTCTGATCTGTACTGCAAAGACAGTGCATATGATTTCAGTTGCCTTGAAAACCCATGACCAGCCTGTTTATTTACATTTTCAAAGCCCTCAGGTCCCCAAGACCTCCAACATACCTGCACATGCATTGGTCAGCCAGTTTTCCAGCCAGTTGTGACATGAGCTTAGGCAGGCAAGAAGAAGAGAGAAATAAATATGCTTTCCAGCCAAATGATGAATGAAAGCCTTTGCTTGGACTCTGCCAGCACTGAGCTCAAGTGTGTTGGGTTTTTTTTCTGTCTAGCTCTTTTCACCTCTGTTTGAGACATCAGCCGTATTGCTGTTTCCTAAGAGAAAGCAATCTTTCTTATGCATTTGCAAGCAGAAGGGATATAGATTTGACCAATTATGGTTTTGTGGCTTCGTTGATTAAATGTTGGCCTTCTGAATGCCTATCATTCCCTTCTTGATTAGAATTTTCTAATCAACTCCTTATATGCATTTTGTATAATTCATAATTATTGTTGTATTAAAACCAAATGAAGATGGGATAATCACTTTGAGCATATATTGTTCACCTCCAATAATGTCAGTCTGATAAAGGATATCCATCTTTTCCTCAGCTTGTTAATTGATTTAATGGAGCTTAAAGGAGAGCAGTTTTGTGCATCTCATGCATCTCTTTTCTGGATCTTCCATTATATTTATAACATTATTAAAAAAAAAAAAAGGCAAAAGAAAGAAAGAAAAAAGACATCTATCCACCCACTCATTCACTCAACAGTCCAACCATTCCTTAAACTGGGCTATTTTTAAAAGGAATTTAGCTTTCATTTTCTTCAATATTTTGAAATGTTCTTAAGTTTGGCATCCAGCTGGGAAGTAGATGAGAAGCATCAAAATGAGAACAGTGATACAGGCAATGTTTTAAGGCAGTGTGTAATTGTGATATATTCAATCTAATTTCAAAAGCCGAAGAATTCCTGATAATCCAGATAAGTACTTAAAAGTTTGAGCTGTTTGTCCAACCTCTACTTCTTGCAAGTTTTCTCTTCTGAACTATACCGCTGAAGAAATTTCCTGACTGGTCTTAGTAAAAAAAAGTGTTCACAATTTATTAAAGGAATTAATATGGAATTAGTGCTGTATGATACAGCAGTTGCTGTATAGACTATTACCTTTTATTAGGTGAATAAACTGCACTTTGCAAATACGTTTACAAATCAGTATTTCAGTTTCCTGCCCCTGAATAACCAAATATCTTCACTCCCACTTGTGTGTTAATATGTTTGTGTGCTTTGTACTCACTAATACTGTAGTATTTACTAAATACTATCTTGGGCAGAGGATACTTAAGACTGAAATCTTGGCGTAGTAAGGCATTTTAAATATTGAAGTTGTCTCACTATGCCAATGAGACTACAGATGTAAACACATTTTGTCAAATTTTTGCAGAAAAGTGAGTCCTAAAAGATATGAAGCTTACAAAATCCTAACCTTATTGGTACCCATATCAGAAATGTGTTAATATGGAAGATTGGCATGAATTAGTCATTATGCTTGTTGTATAGATGAATGAGGCATTCCTGATGTTTATTTCTAAAATAGTGATTAAGGAACAGAGGAAAGTCAGTCTTGCTAATAATGACATAACTTTTCTAGTCTCCTTGCTCACAGGTTAGCATTTGTTGTAGCATTGTTTTTCCACTGTCTTTGGATCTTCCAGTCACCTTCTCTACCTGATAATCTGATGATTCTCAAAACTATGTTCATTCTTGTGCATTTGTACTGATGCTCCAAAGACACTACTTGCTAAAAACAATAACTATGTGGTTGACCTTGAATGTGATCTGTGCGGCAGCTAGTATTTTTTTCTACTATATCTTACCAAAGGAAAAAAAGTTCAAATGCTACTTACAGCTTTTCTGAATGTAGACTACTTTTTGTATTCACCAAAAGCAATGTGATTCTATGTGGCTGCCAGGCAAAAAAAAAAAAAGGTTTTGTTTTAGAATAGTGTGGAAATAGTGCTGCTGTTCTCAGGACAGTGCTTGATTGTAAGGAAGAGTAGTTGTGCATGAGAGAAAGAAAAAGAGGAAGAGATGGTGCAGTTTCATAAAGGCAACTCGAGATACATTCATGTGACTTACTAGGTAAAATATATTGATATGGTGGTTTTCTTGTGTAAAATATGTCACTCAGATTGCAGAACAGCTTGTGATACCTGAACAATACAGTTTCTCTCATTGAAGAAAAGGCCATTAAGAGAATAACTTATGGATGAAAGCAGAGAGGAAAAATATCTGTGTTTGAAGCTCACAGGGGGTTGATAGGGGATAAAACAAAGTACTGAAGCAAAGAACTGGGCTGCAGGAAAAAAATCAACATGCCTTAGGATAAAAAGAAAGATATGACTTGGATATAAATTTTTGTGTTGACTTATTCCTGATTTGCACTTTTTTGATCAAGATCAGAAATTGAAACTAGGAATGCTTCCATGGAGACTTTATTTTGAGCTCTGTACCAGGCAAGAAATTCCTTTTGCCATCTCATCCCTCCCTCTCTATCCCTTCCTCTCACCTCCAGTCCCCTATATATGGCAAACCAAATGGCCAAAACTGCTGAGTCAGAAAGGAAGTAGCTCTCATAAGAACGTGCTTTATCTACACCCTATGTGTACAGTTTAGCTGACACGGTAACAACAACAAAGAGGAAAACAGTTATTTAAAAATCAGTGGTGATTTGTTTACTGAGTTATTTTAAAGCTTTCCAAGAGCTCTGGATCAGAAATACTGTTATCTCGTTAATTGCTAGGTTAACACTTACTTCTTATTATGAATTAAAAGCCCATTGGTTCAAACCCTCTCTATAAAACTATTAAGTGGCTTAAATTAAATCTTACTGATTATACTGGATAAATCCCAGTTAGCTGAGCTTGAAATATCCACACTGAAATTATGTTTAGAGTTTTTAAGTATATTTCTATTTGAATCTAATTTGATTTGTAACTATTCAATGAAGGCCTACTCTATATTATGATATAGGAGAAACAGCCAAGTCCTAACTTTATCTAACACACAAAATCTAAACATTGCTACATTATGTATAATCTCCATCTAAAAGTGGTGAAAAGCAGTATTTGTAAACAGTGAGAAGATTTATTTGGATTTCTTAGACAAAAGTGTGACAGAACTCTGAATGCCTGTGTGTATGTGCTAGAATATTTACGATGTCAGCTACAGATGTACACACCTATATATAACAGAAGGATATAAAAAGAAAGATAAGGAGAATGCACAATCCCTTTCTAATTCTGAATCAGCCTTCGTCACTGCTTTGCTATGCGAACAGGGCCAAGCTAATTATAAGATGATTTGAATTTGTCTTCTAAAGGAAACTACTGAAAAGAGTGCTGGAGTGGGATCAGGCACAAGGGCTCAGCGATGTTATGTTGTGAGTAGCAGCTTGTGATAAGAGTGTAAGGAGCGCATGACCAACATTCAGGCCACTGCACCAGAGTGCAAGCGTGGAGAACCACAAAAATACTGAAAGTGCTGATTCTAGAGCCCAGTTTTACAGTGAAACAGGAGGATGATGCTCAGTTAACAGGGAGACACGGAGAGCTCACTCCAGAAGCAATACCATCAGATTGTAAAAATGAAGTCACTAGGAATAACTTTAGTAGAGTGACAGCCAGACAGCCCTGAAGATAAAATTTGCTTGAGAGTGCCACTTTGGCTAATATTGGTAGCTGCAGGGGAAAGAGATGCATAAGTGGCACGGGAGGTGTAAAGAATGGAAGAAATTCTTATGAGTGCATGTAGGCATGGTGACAGCAAGAACAGCCTCAGTAGTAGATCATGTGGCAGAAAGAGAAGGCAAACTGGCAGGAATAGACTAGTCAATTTGGGTTAGTAATAACAGCTAGAGTAAAAGCAATGCATCAGACTCTATACATTCACCAGGCAGACACGCTTAATAATGGCATGGTATCACAGTAATAAAGAAAGAGTCATTACAACTAGGAGCCAGATCACGGCTAAGACTTGACAGGTCAATGATGCATGGGACATCTTCAGCAATCCTGAAAGTTTTTGATCTAGGGAGCACGGAGAAGAAGTATTTATGTAAAAAATAAACAAGAAACCAGGGGAGATACCTGCAACTTTCTGTCACCCACATGTAGGATTTTTTCTGTGCTTGTTCTCTGCATGCAGTCATTAAGGCCTGAAATATTTGTGCTTGTGCTTTCTTTCCAGGATTAGACATGCACTACAAGCAATGGTGCCTGATGACAGCAGGGCACTTTGGAACTGCCATTAGCACCTGTGTAAGCAACCTGGCAGCCACAGGATGCAGCTGCATAGGCAATGTCAATTTATTTACATCAGTTAAATATTCCTTGTCAGAAAAAATTCAGTTCATCTGCTTTCCCAAACTTTTAAATGTATTTAACCATTAATAGCATTTAAATATAATTATATTACTCACATAAATAAAATATAGCCTAAAGATTATTTCCATAAGAAATATGTTCTTATAATTTATTCAGATATATTTTCAAATGATATTAAGACTATGTCTTAATCTCTACTTCTATCAATGAATTTATCTATATTGATTTTAAATCATAAAAAAGCCCTTAAAATCTTTGTAATTACAGTTCATTTTAAGGTAATATATTACAAACATAGACTGGTGGCACAGGAAAAGTGTGTTCAGATATACTGTAACAGCAAGAAACGTAAAGACCATACTGCAGTCCCTGATGCAATGTATGTACTTAGTACAACACAAAGATATCAACAGAGTACTACATAGCATTTTTCTCACACATACATCTTGGACACGTGTTTGTGTATATGTACATATATGCTTATACAGGTTCTCCCACACAAACATACATGGACAGACCTATATGTGTGCAAACATATGTGTACATATTTGTATGTTTAATGTAAAAAAATCTAAGTTTAAGTAATTGGTGTGTCCCATTAAAACTACATTTCAAATCAGTTTTAGTTAAATAGTTAGAAGTTAATGTAACCCATGTAAGAGTGTGTGCTTGTATAACTGAAATTATAATCTTCAAGCAGAAAGGTGAGATGAAAGAAGATTCTGCTCCCAGTCCCAATTATATTCTTTGGAAATGAAACGTCCTGATGTTCTATATTCTGCAAGGACACATGATCCATATCTATTTTCAGTGAACATCTTCTCACACGGTAGCCTAAAAATAGGCCAGCCACGAACTTTAAATAATGGCTCTGGAAGGGTATTAACCTCTTTCTCAAATTCTAAGTTTGTCCCATGGCTGTAAGTATCAATAATATGAAGAACATATCTGGTGTCAGAGAATGACAAAGCAAGCTACATATAACACCACTTCTGCTTCTCTACAGATGTCACTACCTCTTAATTCCTTTCAAGGTCTGTTATATATCAGGCTGTCCACACATAATATTGACAGCATTTCTCTTCCTCTCAGTAGTGAATCCATTTTGTGTCAGACGCTAAAAAGCATGAACTATTTAATTTCCAGCCCCTACTGATGGGAGACTTCCTTGGTTCTTGGTGAAATGCATATGATAATGGAAACTCATATTTTCATAAGTACACAAGTGTTTATTCAATGTGTGGCAATGACTGGCACAGTAAGTAGCTAGAATTTTGTTTCAGAGTCTGTGGATGTCTGTACTAGCCACTGTCTTTCCCAAACAATCTGTTACAATTTCCATAGCATAATGATCTCACCAGGTATATTTTTCAAAGGATTCTCAGTAGTTCTACTCCTTTCTCACGTTTTTTTTAATAGACACAGACCCATCTTTGCTTTCTGATTTTCAATTTAGTACAAGAAAATAAAATTACAGTTAAAACATATAAGTGATATTCATCAGATCACATAGAAATAAATAGTAAATAGTTTTCAGTTGCAGAGTTAACTAATGACTGCAATCCAGGCTAAAATGAAAACTATGAATTACAAAGAATGTAGTTGGTTTTTTTTCAGAAATGTATATAACCCCATTTGTATTTATTTCATCTACAAAACAGTTTAGCCTTCTAGCAAGGCATCCATTACTTCAAATTCACTGTAGTGATCATACAGCACAACATGCAATGAGCTCAGAAAACTTGCAATTGTGTGTGCCTTAGGGCAACTTCTTCACATCCTTTAAACCAACCACAGAGTTTCTGCTTTTCACAAATGAGGGAAAGTAAAAATTGATTTATTCAGAAGAAAATTAACAAATGTAGACTCCACAGAAGAATCTAGGACATTAAAAACCTATTAGGGGAACTCCTTGCCAGTCAGTGCTCTAATCCTACCAAAGCTGGTGTAGGATTCAGTACTACCACTGAGCAGGACTATGTGAAGGTATTATGAAAAAGACAGAGAGAACAGATAAAAAAAATTACCTTGAACTCAGCCCAGGAACTACTGGGTAGTCTCCAGACTCCACATTTTGCACCAGCGCTTTGTTCCACTCATCTATAACAATCTTGTACCACAGTAGTGTAGTCCCAATGGGATGAAGACTCTTTAATCACTAAAAATATTGGACACCAAGTTCCTTCCGACACATATCTTTAAATTGAACCAGTGTAATCAAACAACCTGTGTATCCATATCTGTGCTAAATTTCATTACATGTCCATTTAAAAGTAGTTTCAAAACTTTTTTTTTTTGCTATTTCTGTTTCCATTTACTCTGTATATACTCTTCACTAAAAAATAATACACATTCAAAAGATTATTTTGCAACTGAGGACGAGACCTGTGATTCTTCAGGTCCTAAAGCTTTCCCAAAAAAATCAGAATTTCACCTTTGGCTTACTGACAAGAACATTTTTTGAAGAAAAGATAGTAAGTATTTGATTATTGTGTTTGCTAACTAACAGCAACAATACAAAACTACAGATTATACAGAGTTATATGCAGATTTCAAAATAATGTACAATTATTTTGTTCAGGTTGCACTAGGAAAAAAGCAAAGCATTGATCTAGCATTATCATGATGTGCAAAGTTTAACTTGGATATCTCCCACAGCTGTAACAATATTTACCTTCTTAAATCACCAGTATACCAACTGGAAATTGAGTTCATCAATGTGCATGCAGAACAGATTTTGTGTTCTGTTGGTTTTTTGTTCACCTTGTCTTTGCCTTTGAGACCACATGCTTTTAAAAAGCAAGTCCAAATTTATGCATGGGAAATGCTGTGTACCCTTCTGTATGCTGTTACTACCATAATCATAATGTGCAACCGAGTGCATAAAAATAGGCACATGCAGTTTCTTCTGCATCAGATAGCTCACAACATATTTATCTCCTCTTGCTGGTGGTGAGTCACAATGGTAATCTTTATTTTTGGTGAATTTCATGGACACTGGAATGTTTAAAGAGTGCCCATTCAACACAGAAACTTTTGTATCACATGGCCCCCAAAGTACGTCTACCAATTCCAGACAAATATGGTTCAAAAGACTTTAGCTTGCTTCTGGATCCAGAATTTAAATTCCACAATGAAAACTGAAGGCAAAGATGTTCATTCTCACCACTTCCAAGGGTAAGGTTTACAGGAAAAGGATGTGGGCACACCCATTTCATGCAGCCCTGTATTTTATCTACCACATTTTCTACTGGAATCAGGGCTGCACCCTGCCCTCTTCTCTCCTCCTTCTCCTTCCTAGGGTCCCCTTATGTTAGTGTGATGATTTATTTACTGCAGAAGCCCATGAAGGGAAAATGTAGAACTCTGGCAGGTACCAGATTTCTCCTTTAGCCAGATCGTACATATCCTCATCTTGAACTAAACCAGACCATATAGTTTTTAACCCTGCATCAAGAATTTTCATTTACCCATTTTTCATCTATTTTCAATTATTTTCTAAAGGAGTCAAAGGAACATGTGTTAACTTCTGCAGTTCTAATATAATGGACTCATAGACACAATTCAGAGGTCAGGGTAAAATATCGTTCTGGCTCAGCTAAATAAACCAAAATTTTCCAAATCCTGCTAAAGAGAACACTAGTCAAACCAAAGCAAGCACAAGGTTAAAAGAATGTGTTTACATAAGGAGAACTAATTCAGAAGTCACCTGAAGTACTTTGTTATTATATTTAACATCCTAAGAATCAGCAATGCCATCTATAATTGCAATAGCATATTCAGACCTAATAGGAATCAACATGCTGTGGTAAGCATTACCTAATAAGTGGTAACCTTTCCTGGCTTTCAGCAGAAATTGCACAAAGGGAAGAAAAGTGTGCTCCATTTATCGCTCCTGGTAGTACCTGGGTATCAGCTAGCTGAACAATCCTTCACACCATTAAAAACTGAGATACGATAGACACTCGGAAGCATGATTTTGGACTGAAGAAGGCAATAGTGTGAAATTCTCCTCTGTGGGACAGCACTTCTGTTGCACGAGCTGCTGTTCTTTCAATGCACCAGACCTAATGACCATGAAAACCATTCTGTTTCTGTTCTTTAGATGCCTGACTTGCAGTTCAGACAGGCGCAGTCACAGAATGGATTTACTCTTCTAGGACAGGATTTGACATCTCTCACAGCATTTAACTTGCATCTGCTACTTTTCCCAAAAAACTTACCTTTCTATGAAAGACAACTTCTGCACTAAGATGTGGAGATTTGATACAGATTATTACATTTGAAGAGCACATGAAAGAACTGTCAGGTCTAAAATATTAATTAACAATTAAGACAAAGGAATCTTGTAGGAGCAGTAATAAGACTGCTCAAAATCATAATTACTGAGAATTGCTGGTGTATTATTACCTGTATTATTGAAAGCAGTTAGATCTTGGACTTGCCAAAACGTGTCTCAGCTCAGGATGAATTTGCTAACAAAGCATGTCAAACACAAAAAAGACTGTGATCAAAATGTCTTGAATACGATCAACAGCAATGAAAGTGGATGGCAATTCAAAAGCTGACTCAATTGCAGCATGTGCACTCTTGTGTGTGCAGACATCGAAGCAAATACACTCCCTATAAATCAGGAAATTTAACTACACTGTCTCAAGGTTCCAGGAAACAGACTTGAGTGTGCACACAGTCTGTTACCATGTCACACCTGCTGAGGCAAAGCATCTTAAAACACAATAATCCAATCACCTGGTGACTGCACACTTGCAACATTAAAATGGCTGACTTGTTACTACTTTTAATTCAAAAATGTAATTACAGTCCTTTCTAAGAGGTTTTCAGGGCTTTGCTTAAGCCTTGTATACTTAGCCTATTTTTTAGATATACTTCACCGCGATCTTCGAGAAACAGCAATACTTTTTTTTTTTCAGTATTTGTCAAATAAATAATGTGGTGATATATCAGCAATTATTCTGCAAGACTGACACGCTGCATAATTCATTCATGATTTCAACACTCCAGAGCATGAAATAAAGTTACATTTTATCTGTGTCTCTGTGAAAAAAGCTTGAATGCACTAGATGGAGGTATTAAGACAGATAATATAGGTAGATAGGTAGATAAAGAGATACTTAAACGAGTTCCAGTACGACAACATGTAAAATTCTAATGTATTTTCCCAAGTTTCCCTCTTTAAACTTTCTACTAAGGTTCACTGCACATAAAAATACATAACAGTGTAGTGGATTATAATGAAAGAATTACCTTTCTGTCTTTTATAAGTTTAATTTATGGAGATAGGTTGTTATGGAAGAAAAATATTTAGAATATCCTATAATTTAATATTGACTCTGATACTTTGTTGTTTTTTAATAAACTTGTTTGATTTTCTACCATTATTTTAATGTAGGATGGCCTGCGTCCAAAACTCATAATGACTACAGTATTAAAAAGGATTGAAGCATACTAAGGTCTAATCACAGCTCATTTGGTCTCCTACTATTAACTCTGGATATTTTTCATCCTTTGTGCATAAGATTATTGTATACTTTAAATGAGAATATAATGTTTTGTGAATTCTAAAGATAAATTTCAAATAGAAGGAAAGATAATTAGAAAAGGAAATATGTTTTAATGACAAAAAGGTTAACAACTTGAAAAAAAGTGAAGTTATCAAATTTACAATTTTAAAATTGATTTTGAAAAGACAAATACTTTCTCTAAAAAGAAACTTGATTTGTCTACATGCACCAAACTGATCTGGTTTTAGTGCTGCTTGCACTTAGATAAAATTACTACTATCAATTACAAATCCAGTAATGGAAGCTTTTCATTACTTTGTTGTGAAAATACCTCCCTTACAGGAACTGCCACAAAATGTCACCATTGATGCAACACTAAGCACTGTTCAGGATCTTTTTCAGAATCTTACACCTGACTCTTCAGGCTGTAATAGGTACCATAATGTACTTACATTCACTGCCCCTGCGGGAAAAACAAAGGCCAAGAACTTCTGCGAAATTTCAGAAATAGCACTGAAGAAGCTTGCTAAAAACAAACTAAAAGCAGTTTCTTATGGGCTAGTTGGAAATCACTAATGGGCAGCAATGTTAATTGATTCACCTAGACAAGTACATTAAACAATGTATCCATTACCTCTTAGGGTTTAGCTTTTACAGTTATAACATAAAAAAAAGTATACTTAATGATTGACAGTGATTAAAAAAAGAAAATTAATGTTAGGATTGATTAGGAAAGGAATTATTTGTATTAACGTATCATCACTATACTAAGTGCAGATCTGGTGCTCTCATCTCTTAAAGGCTATAGTACAGCCAGGAAAAATTTTTGAGAATGGCAGGAAGGTTGATCACAGGGGTGAGCTGGCTTCCATGCAAGAAAGAATTAAGTAGAATAGATCTCTTTATTTAAGTATAATTTAAGGATATTATCATACAAGTTTATAAAATTATAACCAGCATGCGAAGGGTGGGTAGGAATTGTTACTTTTGTTACAAGAATTAATGGCCATGAAAACCAAAAAACAGTAGGAGTCAGGTTCAATCCCAAAATGAGGAGGTGGTTTCTCATACAGCAGTGCACAAGTCTGCGCTCCTTGTCAAAGGATAGTGTGGTTCCAGAGAAAGTATATGGATTCAAGAGAAGTTTAAATAAGTAATTGGAAGATATATATGATTACACAGTAGACACATCACTTTCAGAGAATCTCTTGAACTGAAAATAATTGGGAGCCTAGGAGAGTCATTAAGGGAGATACTATACTTGCCCTGTTCCCATTCTTCAATGGGCGTCCACCTACAGCCACTGATGTGGAGGCTGGTGGTTTAGGCAACTGCCAGAACTGAGTCACTTTGACATTTCTTGCACTCCATTCTTAGATGAAACTGCTTATTTAGATGTCTTTAAACTTCTGTAATTCAGATGTTCTTTCGGAATAGATTTCTCTTTTCCTTTTTTGGGTTGGTTTGATTTGAGCTTATTTATTTGGTTTTTTGCGTGTCATGACAACTATAAAGACTGCTTTTTTTGACTAGGGCTTTCTGATGCCAAATGATGTTCAAGCACGCAGGCAGCAAAAGCTCCGAGTTAAAAACATGAAATTTAGAAAAATTCCCAAGTATCTCTGCTAAAGAACCAGAACATGTTAATTGCTACCATTTGCTAATCACTATCTCAAGAAATGAGGGAGATAGTTAATTGCAAATATTATTAATAGCAGAATTTATTTCCCACATCAACTGATGTTTGAAGACGTAACATTTCTTCCAAGCTAATCAGCTAGGTTTCTTTTACAGTTGGAGTGTGTGTGGCCTGAGATATTAGTGTGGGCTGGGGGAAGGGAGCTCCTATGTGCAGAGAGGTCCTGATGATTAGCTCAGACTTGTTGCAGAACTTGTATGGAGCTACAGATAGGTTTGATGAATCCAGGTCCACATGGCCTGGAAGAAGCAATTTAAAATCTTCCATCTCTACTGATACTGTAACTGCCAGGAATCTCCTGACTGATTCTCAAGAAGGCTGGATAGTTATTACAAGATAAGTCCAACGGTGAAAAGGAGGATCTGCTTTTCACTAAGAGTGAAATTTCTGAATTTAATGAAAAGAAACCTTTAATTCTTTACTTTCATTAGAAAGTGCCTTTCCTAATGAACAGGGAGTAGCACACCATGTATAACAATGCATGGTTAATTCAGTTTGAGTGTGCAGAGCTAAGGATATACTGCTAACTACATTATTATGAGACTAATCACGAAACTAGCTTAACCATGAAGAAGATAAAGATTTTGAGTTCCTTTTTCTCATAAGTGTTTACCTTAGTTTCCGTCATTGAAGGGAATCTTTATTAATACAAGATTATCCTTGAATGATACAGGCCAATTAGCAGTTGCTTTACTCAGTTACAAAGCACCAAGAGAAAACCTTGTAAAATTTAAAAATATTCTGAATTCTTTTCTTTTCTTTTTTTTTTTAATGAAGGCCTCGTTAATTCCCTGCAATGTACATGATGCCAACAAAGCTAGCCACTTATGCAGATGAATCAAAATTTTTCTGAGATTTTCATTATTTTAATCATCTAATCAACTATGAATATTCCATACGTACTTTTCAGAAGCTCAGTAAAAAGAATACCTACCCTGTTTTATGAAAAAAGTCTTATCTCTACTATAAGCATATGCAGCTTTATTTGAAGTATTTATCATGTAGGAATTAATTTTACAGAAGATTTTTACTGCTAATTCTATGTCGTTTAGCCATTTCTAGTGGTTGAATGATCATATTTATAGAATGCATAATTACTTTCCGGCTAAAACAGAGTGACCAAAAGAGTGGATCAAAAAAAGGTCACCAGTCCTAAGGAGAGCCTGAATATGGAAAATTTCAGCTCGTACAGTAAACTTGAACGGTTTAGAAGAAGGAGAACTGAAAACACTGCAACATTTTTTTATAACATTTTATGATATTCTTTCTGTAATTATGCAGTAGTTTGTGTGGTTTCTTTTGTTCTGCTTATTGTAAGTGAGGAAATAATGGTTTCAGTTGAATGCCTTCCTCAGAAGCTACTTTCATCCAGCTAAGTATGCCCTGTGGAGACTTTGAATGTTTAATTCTTAGCCTATGCTAAACTGAAAGTATAATAAAAAATTGGATTACAAACTTAAGAAATGCAGTAAATTTTTATTCTTGAATGATGTAGCTAGTGTATTTGTGCTATCACCTGGACATTATAGCCTTGTGCTATTGGCACTTAAGATGGTATATCCAACATACAAACAACTGTATTCCGCCTTTAAAAGGCTCTACTTTATTATGTTTTAGTAACATAAAAAAGCCACTACCTGCATCACCAAACTGCACATATCGAAGTGGTAGCTAAAATAGAATGTGAAACTGCTCAACTAAGCAAACACCCAAGTGGTATTTTCAGGGCAAGAGCATGCGTGTATGAGCTGCCATCAAGATTCAGACAGATTTGTTCGGAAACCTGTTGCGGAATTGTCACTGTCAAGTTCTTACTTTTTTTTTTTCTTAAATATGTTTTTCTGGAATAACTATTAAGTCTTCATCAGAGCAGTGTGCAACCTGATTGTAGCACAGTAAAAAATTTTTCTTATATGATATAGAGAACAAAGAAGACATGCTAAATACAGCATGATCATAGCAAAACCAGAATCATAGAATCATAAGGTTGGAAAAGACCTCTGAGATCATCGAGTCCAGCTGTGCCTGTCTCCCTACTAAACCCTGTCCCTAACAAACTCATCCACCCGTCTTTCAAACACCTCCAGCAATGGCGACTCCACCACCTCCTTGGGCAGCTGTTTCAATCCCTGACCACCCTTTCAGTGAAGAAATTCTTCCTAGTGTCTAGTCTAAACCTCCCCAGCCATTCCCCTCGTGAAATTCTATTCTTACTCCACATTTTTAGTGACTCATTAATTTTTGAAAATTACCATCTCTCCCCAAAGTGCTTTTTGTTTATGCTTGACCAAATTTGCCTTGCTGCTTTTAAGCAACAAGAAAGAAGGAAGAGAAGGGGACAGGACTAGAGAAGGGAGGGAGTAAGGACACAAGGTGGGAGGAAAGAACTGAGGAAAACAGAGGTAATTAGAGTGCCATAATTGTAATTTTTTGTTAGAAAAAGAATATTTTGCAGTGGAAGGGTATTAGACTTCACTTATGGAGAACTGTTTTCCTTAGAAGATGATTAAATGGATGAAAGAGTTTCTGCTGTCAGTGACTGATGTGTCTGTATATGTTTCTGTTCTTTCAAGAAAAGAAAAGCTCCATGATGGCCAAGATTCACATTTTGACTATCAGTGTACTCTAGTAATAATTCCCACACTAATCCTGTCCTACATGATAGATTTTTATAGTACATTCTTCTCTTGACGTGTCAAAAACTACTGAGCGGAGCCACAGGGTAAACTGGCAGAGGCAGTTCAGAAGCCAGAGCCTTCCACCTGCTCTCCAAAACACTAATCCACAATACAACAAAAGGGCTCAGGCTACATATATGTACAGGAATTAAATGGGCTCAGGCACTGGATTTCAGTCATCTGTACTGTTAAATTGTTAAACCAGTCATGGTTTGGTCTGATTTTTACTTGAATCATGTAGCAATGACCCAGAAATTTGGGGTACTGTTCACCATTCCTAGGTGTTGTAATGAGGGAGACCACTATCAGACAGAAGACAGATGTGGCAAAACTGTACCGGATACCCTTACAGTCTGTGAATGGGCAAGGCATTGTTTCTTATAACTATTTTAAATACAGAACTTGATTGATCCTGGCAATGGATTGTATGACATTTTCCATTCACAACAAACAACAGGATTCAACGGTACAGAACATCTACATCTCAGACCTATGCTCTTCTTGTGCCATAAAACTTGTTAAAAAACCTGAAACATTAACATATTTTTTGAAAAGTACAGATGTCATCCTGTGCTCTATTGGCTGTTATATATACTATGTGTGTACACACACATGTATTTTGCATATATATACATACATATATATATACACACACAAAAAAAATATATTCAGCACTACTCCTTCCATGGCAGAGGATATCAAAAAGTATGCCTGAAAAGTTACATCAGTTTCATCACCTATCACACTGGTCCTTGTTTATTCTTCCCTTTTCTTGTTTCTTTTCTCTTTTTTGTGTTCTTCCTTTTCCCTTTCTTCTCCTTGAATTTTTCAACTTCATTCTTCTGGTTTTTTTCCTCCTTTCGGTAGAGAATATCAGCCAAGTGATAACACAAACATCCTTGAGAAGGCCAGGCACAAGCACCACCCAACAGAAGACAGTCAGATTCATATTCCCATCAAGCAGCCACCTCTGTTACAGCAACATAAACACTGCCTTCCTCACAGTATCGCAGTATCACACAGTATTACAAGGTTGGAAAGGACCTTTGAGATCATTGAGTCAAACCTATAAGCCAACACCAACTCATCATCTAAACCATGGCACTAAGTGTCTCATCCAGTCTCCTCGTAAACACCTCCAGGGATGGTGACTCCACCACCTCCCTGAGCAGCATTCCAATGACCAATCACACTTTCAGTGAAGAATTTTCTCCTAATGTCAAGCCTAAATCTCCCCTGATGAAGCCTGAGATCATGTCCTCTTGTTCTGTCACTGGTCGTCTGAGACAAGAGACCAACCCCTGCCCAACCTCCTTTTAGGCAGTTGTAGAGAGCAATAAGGTCTCCCCTGAGCCTCCTCTTCTCCAGGCTAAACAACCCCAGCTCCCTCAGTCGCTCCTCAGAGGGCTTGTGCTCCAGCCCCTTCACCATCCTCGTCGCTCTCCTCTGGACACTTCCAGCATCTCAACATCTTTCTCAAACTGAGGGGCTGAGAACTGGACACAGCACTCAAGGTGCGGCCTGACCAGTGCCGAGTATAAGGGGATGATAACCTCTCTAGTCTTGCTGGCCTCACTGTTCCTGATGCAGGTCAGGATACCATTGGCCGCCTTTGCCACTTGGGCACACTGCTGGCTCATGGTGAGTTTCCTGTCCACCAGCACTCCCAAGTCCCTTTCCACCTGACTGCTCTCCAGCCACTCTGTCCCCAGCCTAGAGCTCTGCGTGGGGTTGTTGTGTCCAAAGTGTAGAACTCGGCATTTGGACTTGTTAAACCTCATGCTGTTGGGATCAGCTCATCTCTCCAGCCTGTCAAGGTCCCTCTGTAGGGCCCTCCTACTTTCTAGCAGATCGACACTTCCTCCCAGCTTGGTGTCATCTGCGAATTTGCTGATGATGGACTTGATCCCCTCATCCAGATCATCAATAAAGATATTAAACAGGACCGGGCCCAGCACCGATCCCTGGGGGACACCACTAGTGACTGGCCGCCAACTGGATGTGACAGTGTTCATTATCACTGTCTAGGCTTGGCCACCCAACCCGTTGTTAACCCAGCGCAGAGCGTTCCCATTCAAGCCACAGGCTGCCAGCTTCTCCAGGAGTCTGCTGTGGGAGACAGTGTCAAAGGCCTTGCTGAAGTCCAGGAACACCACATCCACAGCCTTCCTCTCACCCACCAGGCGAGTCACATGGTCATAAAAGGAGATCAGGTTGGTCAGGCAGTTCCTGCCCCTCCTAAATCCATGCTGGCTGGGCCTGATATCTCAGTCATTCTGCAGGTGCTTCAAGATTGCACCCACACAAGCACCTTGCCAAAGAAAATTCCAACTGCTTCCACATACAACACACCAATATAACATAACATAACATTAACATAACATAACATAACATAACATAACATAACATAACATTAACATAACATAACATAACATAACATAACATAACATGACATAACAACATCTCCTCAAACAGAAATATAATCTAGAGTTTTAACAAAAGAAATTTTTTTGATGACTGCTATGTCATATCCCAGCTTCCTTCATTTCAAGTAAAGATCATCTTAACCAATGATGTTACTTCACAGAAGGAAACAAAGAAGCTTGGTGGCTTTCAGTGGTTTAATCTGCACAGAACTTTCCCCAGGACCACTTTATTCCAATCCCTCACTGTTTTAAAGAATGGTAGAAAAAGACGAGTTTCTTTCAATAATTAGGGACAGGAGTTTACTCTCTGATATTCTTGCGTTGCAGTTACTCTGATAGACTGATTCAGAATACAGTGTAAATTTGCCTATTTCTTTGTGTTGATCTAATATAAAATTCATTCTCCTCGTCTGTCATTGACTAGGTCAAATGATTTTAAAAGCTACAGAGTAGAATCAGAAAGAACATTTCAACACAGAAACAGCAAAGCTGTGGAAGTTTTCCACATCATGAAGAACTACTCAAATGCTTTAATCTTACCTCCCTCAGGGGATCATTGAGCTCATTCAAAATGTTTTCTTCATCAAATATCTTGCCTTGGTAGCGGTGCTCATAGTAATCATGGATCTTCTGGCGCATTTCAGCAGGTAACTTGTGGAATGACATGTACTGTTCCACTTGTTTGTACTGTCAGGACAATGAAAGGAAGAATTAAGAAAACTCCCCACTTTTTTATTATATAAAGGCACTTATAAAATGAAAATTCATTCACTTATGATTTACATATTTTATCAAGATCGCATTTTGTTTGTACGTCAGAGAACCCTCACACAAATATTAGTTAATTTAGTATTACTCACATGACACCACAACCGTAAATTACAGAAACTGCCTTTAGTGGCAACACTAATATCCACATTAATATGTATGTTTTAGAAGCCAAACCCTCAGACTTGTCATGTGTTCCCTTATTTCCCAGTTATACAGAAACTGTGAAAGTACATTGACGCCATTTTTAGTTCATTCCATGCAGCAGACAGGGGAACTGCACACATTATGCTTCTATGTCTCTAGTGCTACATTCAGACAGAGTCTAAGGTGTGAAATTTCAGAATGAAGCAGAAAGTTTTCCTCGGGAGGACTGAAGAGAAGGGAGGAAGTGAACTGGAAAAACAGGCATGGTATCAAGAAGCTCAGAGTGGGGGAAAAGAGATGCCAGGACCCAGGAGGCTCACAGGACCTCAATTCATTTACTTTGTGCATTTGGTTTCCTTGTTTCTACTAGTCCTCTTTATTGTCTTCTGCTTTGTTTACTTCCCTTCTTCAGAAGTCTTTCTGGATAGTACAATTTTCAGAAAAGAAAGTCCTGAACTAACACATTCAGAGTTGTACTGTACTAAACTGCATGATGTATCTGAGACTAACAAACTGCAGAAACTCCCTAAACTGCAAATGGACGAGTACTGCCTAACCAAGACTTTTGCCCCTCAGACCCCAACTCTTCACCTCAGTTGAAGAGGACGAGGCACTTAGAAGGACAAAACCCCTAGGCTTACACATGAGTTAAAACTTGGTAGAAACTTGGTTTACTTCTGTAAAGAGTCTTTTTTTTTTTTCCCCTTCATTTTTTCATCCTTAATTAGGCAATTTTAACTGTTTTCAGTGAAAAATCAAGTGAAAGCTTAATTTGGATCACCATCTCTTTAGAGAAATTAAATGGATTTATAATATACATGCACTCTTCATAAACTGCAGCATGTGTCCTTTAGCTTGCATAACTGAGGGCTGCTCCATCCTCTGGAAATGAAATTAGTTTTGCTTTGCAAAGTGGCAAAAGATTATATGCGGCCACATGTACAACATACATTCCACAAATAAGAAGAAAGTAATTTTTCTTGGGACTATTTAACAATGTGTGATGAATATGCAAGTCTAATTTAACCTCTGTACAGCTATTTCGCAAGAATTCTTCACTCCCATACTTTAGAAATTTGCATGCTCATCATTGGATATGGAGAAATTTATCCATATACTGTGGGTTTGAATCAGAGTTCTAGGTCACCAACAGACTGGCATGATCTAGGTCACCAAAAGACTGACATGATCTAGCATAAACAAAGTTTTGTGTATTAACTTACCCTACTAATCATGTATTTATTTATAGGGAAGGGACGTGAGATCACCCAGTGATCTATATATCCAAGGTGGTCACACAGTCCCAGTTGCTGTGCAGCACTCTTTTCTACAGCAAAGCTGAGAATATGCACAATGTCCCCTTCATGTCTGTTTCCAGACCTCCATTGTTTGGCCTCATGTAAGGATACGTAACATGTCTCATGTTATAACACACATGGACAGGGAAAAACCACACCTTGCTCCCTAGCATAGGGGATGCACCCATCTACACAATCTTATTTGCATACCAACAGACTTGAACAACACTAATAAAGAGTAATCCTTACGAATAAAAATATACATTCACTAAGATGTATAACGCAAGAGAGCTGCATTTTATACCCCTTTATACCAGAATGACCTTGAAGAAGAGAACATTCATACTAAAAGCAATTTGCTTTGCCAGCAATTTACACTGCTCCCTTTCATTAATGTTCTTATTTGAATAGATGCTTTCTCTTACACACATGAATTCTTTTCTCTACTATGCTTTACATTTACACATGAGAATTATATGGAAACAGAAAAAAGTAGTAGGAATGTAGTGGTTATCATCAGCATGTCTCAAAATGTTTTAAAATTAATAGCACATAGAAAAAGAGCATATTGGAGACATTCACTTTAAAATGATACAAAAAGGAACTTAAAGTCTCCCATAATTCCCAGAAATACTTAACTATCTCAATATTGTCTCCTTACAGGGCAAAACGCCTAACCCTATGAGTGTACAGCATACTATTATTATCGCTCTATAATAAATCTTCTCCTAATCTTTCTCAGTATGATTTTGGCTCATATTCTTTATTATTCATGTTGCTACTACTCCTCCCTTCTTGATATTGTCATAGAACTCATGTGAAGTGTTTCCTCAAAACTTCTGATTTATTCCTTTCTTCAGCAATTGATATATTTCACTAACTCAGTTCAGGTAATTATTGTTTTTTATTTCTCAGAAAAGAAAGTTCACTTTTTCCAGCCTGCTATAGATTATCGGCTATATTGAGGGTTTATCAAATTGGTTGTCACTGTGGTGTGTCACATGCTAGTTGCAAAAAAACCAGTGTGCTGCAATGAAGATACAAAGAGCAAAATTAATATGGTCTAGTTCATTTTGTGCAATAGAACGCTAATTTTGAAAAGCATTTTGTCTGTGCCTTCAACAGATATAAATAATGGTTAAAAATGAAGGTATTTTTCACTTTTAAATAATTACACTTATTTTTATTGTTGTGGTTTTTTACTCATTAAAAAATACATATAACTGAAAGAGAACGAAATTATTTTTAGTGAACAAATTTAATGTCAAAAACATTTCAAAATTCCCATTAGCACTGTGAATCCCTTGTCTAAATGTGAAAATTCCGTAGCTCTTTTCCCTGATTTTTCAAAGTCTGCTTTTATATATGAATTTGATAAAATTATCAGGGAAGTAAAATGTTTTCAAAACTTTTTATTTTAATCATATTAAAAAAAGCTATAACTGATAGTCATCCATCAGATCCAACACTTGAACCTGCATCTTCATATGTGAATGGAATAATTACTCTCTTATGACTCTTCTCATTCTGCATCGTTTCCCTTCTCAATTGAAATGTGGCTTGCTTAGGTTTTCTTTGTTTTATTTTGGGTTTTTTTGGACTCCACGTGCGCACACCTAAAGGGATGTCAGAGGCCTCCAAAGGCAACGGAAAACTAACTCTGGTTCCAAGGTTCTGAGGAGAGAAAGAAGAGGCATTCAGGCTACTCAGCAAAGCCTGCATTGGATGAAGACATGGTAAGACAAAGGAAAGCCAAGATAAACTTTTTTAAAATGAGAACTTTGTGGTTTTGTCTAATGTTACTACACCCAAGTAAATTTTATTTCTATGAAAGCCTAAGACGGTCCAGTTAACCTCATTGTGTTTTCTAGTAATCAAATTCTTTTAGACTGCCTGAAAAATCTTTTTAAAGCATGATGATGTAACTGTTATTAAACGAAAAGATTGCCATCTTATGAATATTGTAATCATATGACGTCTTTAGTAAAGTTGACTAGGAAATTACTGTTACTTTTAAAAACATAGATATGGAAAAAGGCAAAAGAGAGGACTGGGGTATTTTTCATAACAATTTGCAACTGAAGAAGGGAAAATATTTTAAAATTAAGTCAGTATCCCAATACAGGCAATATCCCAGTGAAACCAGTAAAATAGAAACCTGAATGTTGGTATTTCACAAGGTATCTTAGTACATAAGTTGAGCCTACCAGGTCCTTTCCTCATATTTCATAACTAAAAAGTTGCCCTTTTTAGTTGAAAAAAATCTCAGAGTTCTAACAATCTTTACAGGTCAACATTCAGTCTTTGATACAATAAACCCTACGAATACAAATTCTCGATGAGCTATCTAAAAAAAAAAATCAAATATAATAGTTACAAATATAAAAAGAAAGTAGAAATCATTTGTAAAATCTTTCTGCTTACTCAACCGAATTCAGTCTCACAATCTAAACGCATTAAATTCAATTCAGTACCTTTAAAATAGTTTGAAAACAATTACCTGCTATGTATAAAAGAAAATCTAAGCATCATTACCATATGCAGGAGATGTAACTCACTGAGAAGGAGTAGAAAGGCCAGAGGAAGATAATTTGATCAAGTTGAAGCCTTTCTAAACAATGAACATCAAGCAAAGAACCATCACAATTCTGTATGGTTTCTAAACTACATGAGGAAAAATCAGTCCCCTGAGTTATTGAATTTATTCCCCTGCTATTGCAAAGCATCACATCATGTAACTCCGTATAAACAAATCAAGTTGTCTCAAAAACAGACTTTCTCTCTCCATCAATTCTTTAGGAATATTTTTTCAAACAGCTAAGGGTTCATATATATAGTTTTGACCTTATTTTAAATTTGAATCTACATGTGTGCAGACACATTTTAAACCAACTAATGCTTAGTAAAAAATTACCTAGCAGCTGCGAAAGCTTTTGTACCTTGGTATTTTTCTCTAGAGTGACAGATGGGAATCCTGTCTCTTCCTAGCCTCTTGCAAGAAGTCGATTCTACTTTTTATTCAGAAGACAGCATACCGACCCTCTTCTTTTTGATCCGTTGTAGTATGAGTTCACCTTTCTCCAACTGCAATTACTAGAACTGTACACAACATTCTAGAGGTAGTCTCACTGATACATAGTTCATACTGCTATTTCTTTCCCTTCTAATGGAAAACCAAGACGTATTGAAATGGTTCTTTGAAGTCTTTCTAGAAGAATCCTCATTTTCTCCTTGCTACTTCCAGTTGCTGTGCTGCTCATCTTCTAGTTTATAGTAGCAGCTCGTCCTTGAATTTTGAATTTTGAATTTCTGAATTTCATACTATTCCTATTATTTTGCCTTTCAAACCTCAGCTCATTGTTTTCATAAAGTATCTTGATCTTTCTATAATATCAGCATCTGAAAAGTTATACCATCTGAAGCTCCATTCCATCATTGAACCCATCAGCATGCTCCTGAAAGTGTTATGCAAGCCTAGTAATGACCTCATGCCTTATAGGTATTTTTCTATTAGGCTTGCTTGAGCTTGGTATCTGGGAAACTCACAATGGGCCCACAGCCAAAGTGAAGGACAGACTGATAGTGGTACAAGTGAAAGCAAAGAAAATTGCCATCTTACAACAGCTTTGCTTGTGAGAGCAGGATGAGGTTTATATATACTAAAGCAAGTCACTTTTGTGTAAAAGACACATTAGGGTCTAGACAGCAGCTGTCATGTGAAGATCCCAGAAATTTCTTTATACATCCTAATACTTAAAAGACTTTCATCTTCGTAAATTTTCATCTACTACTATTATTAAAAAATCAAATAAATCAAAAGGCAGCAAACTTGACAATCACCAAAATTGGACTTTGAACAGAAACTTTTAGAATTATAAAATTAAGACTGCCCTCTTTCTGTGCTACATAGTCTTGAAAAATGGGAACTGACAACAAAGAGTGGAAAGTTATTAGTATGATATCTTAGATCAGCTTTCTAAAAGTCAAGTGTCTAATTTAAACCAGTTATCGTAACTCTTTCTTTCATAACCAGAGAGAGATAGGAAGGGGCAATTAATCTCATTTTTAAATTCATGTCTTTCATAGATGGAATAAACTCACCTTTTTTATCCTTATCTGTCTCTCTCCATTGACCCTAGGGGAAGTCTAAATGACTAGAACTGACCGACCAGCTAAGCATCAACTGTAACCATGAATTTTAAAATAATGATTTATTTAAAGATTCTAAAATATGAACCTTTCTATTGTGATACACATACATATAGCATTTGATCCAACAGAAAACGCTAAAGGATTATTTATATTTATATTTATATTTATATTTATATTTATATTTATATTTATATTTAGATTTAGATTTAGATTTAGATTTTTTTTTTTTTAAAGTCCAATCATTCGCACACAAAACTGTGCTTCTAAAATTCTAGAAATAAAATAAAAAATTTAATAGAGAGGGTCATAAAAAGAAGAAAGTGAATGCTACAGGGATGCACTGATGAATCTTTAGTTATCAGACACTAGGTGAGGATTTTACATTTGGTTTCCAGATTCCTTAAGGAAAAAAGCAGATTGGTGCTCTGCCTTTGCATTGGAAGGGCAACAAATGAGTTCCTCTGATTCAAAGGAAGAGGTAGTTAGTATGCCAACACATCACTGAATAACAACTGATAAATTGCACTGAACTAAAAACTGTCCAAAGTACAAAGGATTTAATTCTAGTAAAGCAATATAATTATAAAACTTCTCCCCTGTCTAACTTTATAGAAGTGACTGAATTATTTCATATGAAAAGAGAATTTTTTGGTAGAATGTTTCTACAATTACGCAGTTTACAATGTTACAAAATAATTTTCCAGTATTGTTTAATCTCTGTGAAAGTTCACTGGGTTTACACCTCAGGAGTTCAAATGTAATTCATGCACTTCTTATGAAATTTAAGCAGACTTTACTGAAGTCAAAATCCTTTGTGCTGTTGTGATGCAAGGCCTTGAAACAAGCTGAAGGAATGTAGGAGATTTGGCTTTCCTCTTGTCCTTCACTTTGTTGGGCACAAGATTTTATTTTGTACCCTCAGATATTTTTTTCCCTGGTGAAGGAAAGGATAAGAAAGTCTGAAATAATTTGGATGGCAGTGGAGGAGGGGAGAGGAAATTCTCATTTATCTAAATACTTAATGTTGTGTCAGTCTCACATTAATATGCTTATTTATGGAGTTGTAGGCCTTCACTTTTCTGCAGAAGGTACCAGACAGACAGACAACCTTTCAGGAAAAAAGGGAAGGTTCAACAGGGTTCTCAACACATAGAGTAGGAGGGATGGCATTTGCAATGATTGTTGAAACAAATACAGAACAATATTAAAGCTATCCAAAACAAAATGTAAAATATTTTAAAAATAAAACTATGCAAGTTGTTATTTGTTTTTTTAATGGAAAATGGATATAATTTTCTTGGACTGTGGAAAGATTAACAAATTTGGTGGAAAACTTTGCTTTATGCAGAGTATATTTGGTATTAAAAATATCCATTTGCTCCTCAAGCTGTGGACGTAACAAGAGCTGTATGGACACAGAATTAAACCATGATCACATATTTGCAAAAAACTGCAGCTGGGGAGAGGATTTGTTGTATTAACTACATGAGAGGTTTCATTGCTTCTTTCTAAAAATTATTCAAATGCTTAAGTGGACTTGGAAAGAAAATAATCATGGAATTACACAAACTATAAAATATGCAGGAAACTTCAATGCCTAGTTAAAAATGAAACATACCAAAATGTTCTGGTCTACAGTTCATGGAAATATCTGTAATGTCTACTATACTTAAACTTCAACTGAATGTTGACTTATCACTCAAATTACATTGATGAAGTATTTTTAAAAATTCAGACTGAAGTTTCATCTGACCAAAAATTCACAGCCAATTAATTTTTAACCAATATATCTGTATTTCATTTGTTGAGATTTCATTCTGCAGCAGAATAACTGTAAGTACTGAAAGAATATAAAAGGGAACACGACACACTTTCTCCTTATGAAAATGAAGTAACATCACTTTTCAGAAACAATCTTTCAGTACAATGTACTTTTTAAGATTAAAGGGATAATATTTGCAAGATTCTGTGCAACAACCACAAAATGAAAATATATAACTTCCACTTAAAGACACTATTTTGAATGAATACATTGTGTATTTTGAAGTAGCTACTTTGCTAAAATACTTTATAAGCTGCTTCAATTAAATTCTAGCTACTTTATTAAGAAATATGACACTAAAATGGTATGTACAAGTTACATGTTGTACCCTCCCTCCCCCAAGAAAAGAACATGTAATTTCATATGGCACATTTTCCCCTTTTTATGATATCTTCCTCCCATAGGAAATAAGAAATCAATTTTCTTTTGTCAGTCAACCATTTGAGAAATTAGATAACAGATTGTTTACAAGTTTTTAAAATTATCTTAATCCAGTATTCAATAGTTCCAACTCACTATCTGAGCTGTAGGGTTGTATGTCCAAATATCACACAATATTGTTTCTGTTTGCTGAATGAATATTCTGATTTGTATATATAAAAATATCTGAAAAAAATCTCTGAGGCTTGATTCTCCTAGGAAGAATTTGAATAACATGAGACAATCACAGACAGCTACAAATTTTTTCCTTTTGCAAGAACATCCAGTCTAACTTCTTAAGTGAGTTCTATGTTAAAATAAAAATAGAAGACATAAAGTTACAGATTAATGGGAAAGGAATGAGAAGAATTGCATAGCTTATATTTATTAATGGCTATTTAACAGATTTTCAATTCAATTTTCACTTGTCACATTTAATGCAAGACCCTCGTATTTTTTTCTTCTATAACTCCTTAACGTGTCACCAGCTGCAAGAATTATTCCTGACCCACAGTAGGACACATGAGGTATCCCTGATGAGGACTCCCTATTTCGGCCCACCCCCAGTTTGACCATGGGAGCCTGGGCAGCGCGTGCAGGTGCTGCAGGATACTGATACTAGCATCTTTTCAGTCTCAGACTTCAAACGGTGCTATTTAACGAACCTTCGGCTGGTGATAAAAGCTCTACAAAGTTATTAACTCTTCTCTGCAGTTATTGTGAGTCATACAATCCATTCAACAACTGTTTCATAGTTACAGAGTCAAACCATAAAATACTGCCTTAGTCTGCTGCTCTGTATCAGCTATGCTTACGCTTCTAGCCTGGAGCTTCAGCTGCCAACAGCTAGAACAGAGTGGAGAACGTGATCGCTGGTCAGCTGTCTTCTACAGTAAGGAACCCTACCCTGCTAATGGTTTCTCATTACTGCAAGACCCTCACGTTATACAAACACAGCATAAGTCTAAGCTTTTACCAGTTGCTCCTGGGTGAGGACTCAGATAGTTTTTAGGCTACTGGAGGACAGAAAGGAGAGAAAGGTCAAAACCATCTTCCCAAGCTATAAAGAATTCTGGATAAATATTCCAAAAGTGTTTAAGTTCAACTTCCATACAGACTTACCTAACATTTAAAAGCATTGTCTTCAGTAGGCTTCTACATATTTGCTATTTGCAGTGCTTATTCTCTTCCATACCACAACAGTTTTTTCAGCTGTATAGGAGTGGACTTATTCTATCCTAATATAAAAATTAATCTCCTTAGGCTCCCGTTTCATACTCACTAGATTTTCCATGCTTCCATGCACTTGGCCAAAGGGGTCTCTTGTCCTCCACTGGAAACTCAACAAGGAATCAAGAAACATTGCTGTGGCCCTTGCAGGGGTTACTATAAGTCTGGTGTTTGTACGGTTCATTCTTTTAAAATCCTTTCAAAATTCTTTCCATCATAGCTTTGACTGGGATTATTAGGAAAAGAAAGCAAGGTTTCACATGTTGAAATATCCATGTTTCAAATGGGGACAAGACTCAGCTCCCCATTTCTCTCTTATATGTGTTCCCCCAATCACAATGGAAAAAGGAACAACTTCCATTTCAAAAACCACTTCTCATTTGATCTTCTGATCTGACTGTTGAGGCACTGAAGGACAATCTCTAATGGAATATTTGGTCAAACTCGAAGTAGCACTAGCACTAACCTTGACATTTACTCATAAGATGACATTTACTCATAAGATGACATGTGTTTTAATAAGAATTAAAGATTATTTTTTAATTAGAATAAGAAGGAGAAATAAGAGAGATACACAGACTATCAGGAATAGAAAAGTCAATGTGGCACATTCGGCAAAGAACATATTACTTAAAGCTTTCTTTGAACAAATAGACTAACAGTGCTTGTGATATTTCTAGTTGTGAAGAAATCAATCATCAAAATGCATCACATTATACATAGAGAGTAAGTCTTACTTTTTATTCTCCTAAGAGACAGACAAAAAGTTCTTAGTAATAGTGAACTACTTCCCACATCTCTATGGAGATTAAACTCTCATACAAATGATGATACTGTATTTCTGTGCTGATCATTTCTGCAGAAACAATTAGGGAAAGCGTTTTATTCACTATAGCTGGGTTCATACAAAGGTAAATTCACAAAGCTGTAACTGCTAAAGAGAAATAATGGAACCTCCATCAATGATATCTTTATTTTCCTTTTTTTCCTTCTTCCATCACAAGAAGGAGAAATATAGAGAGGTTTGGAGAAGTGGGCAAAACATCTATAAGAGGCTATGAAAAAAATTTGAAAGTAGTGAAAGGCTAGCAAAAGGTTATTAAAAAATTCTAAATGTAGTTCCGAATTAGAAAGACCTGAAGATTGCTTACAATTTTTTTGACTTAACGGAAATCAGATTTATAAATACTTTTGTATTTCTTCTCATCTTAAGTATTTTTAGGAGGACTATGTTCAGCATCTGAAATGTAAGCAAAATCTACTGTAGTTTTAGAGTAGAATAAAGCACCCTTTGTTTCCATTGCAAAAGAAGCAATCTTCACTATAATACTGCAGCCTGTGAGTATGATAGCCTCCAATAGTTGTTACACATGTGCAACTGATAATCTAAGTCCACTTTTACTATGAACTAGTACTCTGAACACCTTTACCAGCATTGACAAGGGCAACCTATCAAAAGACTTCAGTGCAGGACCCCTGGCAAAGCCATGCTGGCATCTGCATAGCTCTTTCAAGGACAGTCCTTCCAATTGGTCAACACAAAGTGGTTGGTTTTGTTTTAAAGAACTTTTGTTTCATTTTGTTTTGATAGAGGCTTGGTTTGTAAGCACGCAAGAGATAACAGATCACCAGGCCTCTTTTCAGTTTTCAAGAGATCTGTAGCTAGACCACAAACTTTTGTGTCACGGCATGAAACTGCAGAAAAACCTTTCCCAGAGAACAGTAGTGCATCCTCTATAGAGAAAGAAACAGACAGGCTATGTGAAAAGCACAGGTTAACAAGCTGCTAAAGCAATAAGAGGTTTTTTGCTTCTCAAATGAATGTGAAAACAGAACCAGAAGAGTTTTGAATGCCTTCAACACAAATCAATATATTTTAAAGCTTCATAGCCAGTGAAATACAAATTTGAGTAGCAAAATATAGCACATGGGCTTTACACTGTTAATTTCTGTGAACTACAGAAACAGGCTGCTGCTTCAGCTAAAACATCAGTGTTACATAAGAACCTTGCTATAAATAATAACTACCTGTGACAATCTAATGACTTTAAGGGCTAAAGCAGCAGCCACATCAAGTATAAGCTAGAGTTTCTTTCTTATTTTCACATCTGATAGAAATATTTTTTTCACATTGATGGCCAGCACAGAGGCTCTCTCTGCCACCCAAGAAAATATTTCAGAAGTTGCATATAATGTAAATTATAAATTTTGTTTTGAGAAATTTTGTGCCTTTAGTCTTAATGTGACATAGAAACCCAGGCCACCCCACTAAGGAATTGCCATCAGTTGCTGCAGGCAGAGACAGCTCACTTTCTCAGCCTGCGACTGGATTGTTTCCTACTCCGTTCATATCTGCACTGCAAATTTAAATGTCACATGCGATGGGGTACACACTTAACATTAATGGATATACCACGGCACAATGCTTTCATTATTCACTTTTTTCTTCTTTTTCCTGCTTTGTCACATTAGTCTATTCTAATTACACTGCTGCAGCCTCCCTCGGGAAGCTCTCAATTCATTGGCGTAAGTGGCACAGCAGCCTTCAGAAAATGAAAGCTTTCTATTCTTGCTATGACGAGTCTGGAGGAAGGCTTGCATGAGGGTCTTATATTTTCTAAACCTCACTAAGCAGACAGTTTCTGTGGAGGGTTTTGAGGAAAAATAGGACAAATGTTGTCTGTCAGATGCAGACTGTTTTGGACATGGGCACCGGGATAGGAGTGCAGATCAGTAAAATGAGAAACTATGAAAAAAAAAGAAAGCTGGCATAAAAACAAAGAAGAGTTTAGGTTTATGTCTGTCCAAAATAATTTCTGGATTTGGTATTGTTTTGCAAGCTTACTCTGTTCTTTGTTATCTTCCAAAACCCACGAACTGTATAGAGGAAGAGCCAGTTTCCTAAATATTTTGGAAATAGAAATTTGAAACATGATTTTCAGCAATAAAGAATAATAATTGGATTTACTGACTTATGTATACTAGTAGTTTTATTGTGCTATTGCTTTTAAGACAGAGTTAGTCACTGATTTTTATAGTTTTGCTTTAAAATCAATGGCCCAAAATAGGCCATTAGAGTTTTTAATCTTTTCTTCCCTTTTTTAGGACTTAATTTCCTTCCTTTCAGGATTTTTTCTGGCAAAACTGTTTGAAAAGTAAATACTATTGTCTGCCTTAGGGTGCATCTGATAGAGCAGGGATTATCAGCTGTTATCCTGTCTCTGCCCATGCAATGCAAAACCTCGTGGCTGGCTAACTGGATGATGTGAGATGGTATCCAGGTAATTGTTCTCACTTTATATCTCTTCTGTTATTTTATTTGCACTGTTCACTTGAAGAAGACACTGATACTCGAAGTAAGCAGGGCAAATGCAGATGGAAATATGAGGCTCATCTCTATCCCTTTTCCCCATAAACCAACCATTTACATCAAAATATGCAGTGAAGATGTATGTTCAGCCTTCTCTGCCTGAATATATACAGGCATCCACTACTGCCCATAATAAGAGGAAACTGACGAACAAATATTTTGTCTAGAAGGAGACTGTATACAACCTTACATGAAAATGACATTTTCCTAACCCCAAACTATACAATGTGAACTCACAGCACTGTGTAATTTTATGAATATATTTGCTTTCATTATGCTTTTAGTAAGTATTTTGAGTTTATATAAATGTGTTTTAAAATGTGGGGTTTTTTTTGGTTGCAGAAATTCACTGGAAAGGGTAGGTCTGGTGCAATTTATGAAAACACATGGAGATAAAAATATTTCACTTCTATATTCATCATTCAGTGTATACTCTATAGATGCTTCTTGAATTAGTGTTACAATGTTGTTTACAGATCAGTAACCACACGGGCAAAACCCTTAGTTTAGCATACAATAAAAAGGAATGCTTAAAATACTATTTTGCAGAGAAAACGTTTCAGTTCTATTGCTATCCTATGCACTCCAAACCTTTATAAAGTTACACTACTTGTCTTAGTTACATAGAGTATTATATTTTTAAGACAGACATGCTTCAATTACTCAAACCTCAAGAAATAGGGTTGGGGGAGAATTGTGATTTAAAAGTAAAGATAAAAATAATCAATGCTGCTTTTTTCCTTTCTCCCTAACAAGTCAGAGGAAGGAAACAAATCTGCACAGCAAGGATTATTTTCTCACTCATTATTTTATATTAGATAATATTGAGTGCTATTTCCTTCTCCACATACAGGACACAAGCGCAATCATTCTAGTGTAATAAGGATAATTGCTACCAGTTATATCTATCTGGTGTGAATCAGAGTTTTCTCTTGTTATAAAGTAATTTGTGTGATATTTGAACAGAGACTTTGAACAACAAAAGTTAGTTCCTTGTGGTTAGTTTCCTCTTCTTTCTTCATTTTTTATTATTTTTAATTTAATGTGTAACCTACCCTGTGATAATTACTGTGCAAAGAAAGCAGTTTGTTTTTTTAAAATCTGGGTCTGGTATAATTTCATGTCTTCACAGCTAATTTTATATAGTAATCATGAACATGGCTGAAATTGTAATGATCTTGCTCTGCAGTTTCACATAGAAAACTGTTAAAAACCTAATTCTTAATGCAAGACAGTAGAAAACTTTATAGGGAATTTACCCACAACACAGTAATAAATTAGAGTAAGTCCCATCTGTCATTTTGTAAGCAGTGGGAATCTATTAGCTTGGCACAGGTATGGTGCAGTTGGGTGGATAGCACTCAGCTTGCACAGTACCTGATACTCAGAGGAACCAATCACCTTTTTAGAGAAAGAAGACAAAAATAACCAACCATGATACCCCAGCAAGACTGACCATAACAAGGAGGTGAAACACAACAATGTAGTAGGACAAAAGAGGACAGCAGACTAGTGAGAATGTTCTCACTGATTTATATTCCTAAAGTGTCACCCTCAAACTGAGCAAGCAATTCAGTTCTGCTTTAAAAGAAACACATGTTTATTTTTTTATCGTTGTATTGCTAAAAGTAGTAACATCTGATTTTTGATCAGGAGCAGAAGGGGAATAGTTCTGTCCATACTTGTTGTAATAGTATCTGTTCTTTCCCATTTCAACTATAGGCTGATAGCTGGTGATAAGATTTTGCTTTATTTTCCCCCCTTTTTTCCTTGTCAGTAAATATAACTACAGGATAAAGGTAAACTATCACTCATTCTCTAAAATAAGTTATTCCTTTGGAGTGGCATGCGTACTATAGCACAACTGCACAGAGAAGATAAGATTTATCTGCCAAGCAGCTCAGCTTCTCCAGCAATCTGAACATGATGTGACACATTGCTACAATTATGTTGTATAAGTGAAAACTGGCTATTGTTAGGTAAAGAAAAGGACTGTGTTTGTGTGACAGTAGTTTCAGGCTTTCTGAAAACCTCTAGCAGCATCAGAAAAGCAAGAGGTCTACTTTTATAAAGAATGTAGACACCATGAAAAGCTATTGAACTTAGAAATCAGTATTTCATGAGAAGCTTTGCTGATCAGATCTAGGAATTACATTCTAAAACTCCAGTATTGTAAGTTCTTCTGGATGTCTAAAATTGAATTTCTGCAAATTGTATTTGTAACACCTGTCCACTTTAAGGAAAAAAAAAAAGATTTTTATGAATGGTATGTAGGAAACAGAAACTTTTCTTTATCTGTTTCACTCTAGCTCATCTGACTCTGCACTCCAGTAAGGGCAAGCTGACAAAAATTTATCTTTATATTTACATGTATGTAGACAGTGATGCCGAGTTTAATAAAAAAAGAAACCAAAAGCTGATACAAGTCTAGTTAAACAGTGATGTAGTCCTGAGCTTGCTACTCATCTGCATCATGACCAGAACTGCTGTTTCCTAGACTCCTGTGGAAACAGGCAAGTCTCTGATACTTACAGATGAAAAATTTGCAGATATATAAGAATTTCCAGAAAAGTCTCCTAGACAAGAAAGCTGTACCAATGAGCAAGCCAAGGATTTGGTATCTGCTTTGTTCCACTTTCAATTTAACCATGACGTGCTTGAAACTGAGGAAGACAAAGAGCTGCATTCTGTTCCACATGACAATTTAGAGGCATCACTGGCTTAATGAGTGGCTACCAAGTCTTAAACTACTCCATAGCAGAGCCCCTCCACCACACCTTAAAATAACCTTAGAGAGAAAGAAGCACAAGCAGGTGGTCCACCTTCCCAGTTTTTGACTTACGGCCCTCAGATGTCTCATAGGACAAGGTGGTGCAGCATAAGAGAAATGAAAACCCACTTCAGCCAACGCTGAATGTGGACAATTCAGATATCCAAAGTGGAGCTGTGAGGGGTAGGCTTGAAATGCTGGTGCAAGGTCTTGTGCTGCAAAGTCTAAAGCTGCCCTTCTGCCCTAACTCTGTTATTCATTTGTAAACACTTCTTTGGAACGCTTACAAATGAGCAATCTGTGTTTCATATCCTCATGCTCTCTGTAAAAATACCTAATGCCAATCAGTGAGTTGCTTTTAAATTATATTTACATGCAATTATTGTTTTTTGTTTGTGGAAAAGTATGTATAGGTCGTCTTCTCCCTTTGACCTAGACTGATTAAACTGAAGATGTGCTAAAAGACCATAAATCAAGAGATAAGATAAAAGCAGAGTAAAGGGTTAGAAGGAGATGTCCTTCAGGATATTTGAAGTTGATGTCATTCCCAGAACTTTATCACAGCTTGAATAATGATTTGACATATATTCCCATGACTTGGACAGCATCCACTACATGGAGATGTCATTTTTCCTATCTCATATGATATGTATATAGTTGAATCAAATACATTTTATGCTGCTTTACTAATTGTAATTTGGAAAATTGCTTTGATTGTTTCTTCTGTTCTGAAACCTTGTGCAATTGTTTCAGCTGCTTACCAATAAAGAAAAATGAAAATGTGAAAAATGATAGTATAATGAAATTGATCTAAGAGTTGTCATTTTATCAAACCAATTTATAAATCTTCATGAGCCTGAAACAATCTGTATGGTAGGATGAATCTTGTGTGTATCAACTTGTGATTTTTCTGCTGGATATTTTATGCCCAGGAACAGAGGAAATACTAAACTGTCTTCAATCAAGATTATTCAATGACAACCACAGCATTAGGTGAATATCTTCCTATTAAAAACTGTCAACAGCTAAAGGAAATACTTTATTAATGATCTTCACCTCCTTGTCAAGTGACTCTGCATTCTGCTGCTTTGTTTCACACTGGGTTGTTAACAAGTGCATTTCTGGTTGTTTCAATTAAACGTTGTCTTTGTAAAGGCAAATGTCTTTGAGATGTAGTGATTTCCCAGATACTAGAAAATGTCAAAGGAGTTATAATTTAAAATATTACTGTTATTTACTACTGTATTCATCTTTGACTTATGCTAAAGACAGGAAAGAGAGTGGTAAGATGCCATTGATTCATGGATTTATTCTGCCATTTTATAAGGTAAAATGGCCTGTAAGACTTTCTTACTGAAAGGGGAATATGGATTGATTATACTTGGTTTGGGCATGTCTTTCTCCTTTGTCAGGTATTGATCCTTCACTCTCTAATACCAAGATCTGATATATGTAGTATTTCATTCACTTCAGCAGAGAAACATTTGAACTTCCTCAACACGACCAGAATGCACCAATGCGCCTTTTATTGTAGCATTTCTTGGTCTGTCATTTTGTCATTCACCTTCTACATTTGACAGCTTATAGTTCCTATTAATTTCTCCTTATAAATGACATGTTGACCCGTAACAGAGAACTCATGGAACAATATTTGTTTTCTTTCTACACTTTGATTTCGCTCTGCATGCAATGCTTGGCACAGGTCAAATTCTTAGCTGGTGCTCTCAGGTGTTTGATGTATTTGGCTTAATGAAAGTTCTCTCTTGTCTTCCTGTATTTATTTCTTCCATTTTGAATTATGTCTGCTCTAATTTTGTATACCCTGTGCTTTGTGAGGATCAAAATGAGGAAGATAGCAATAATTTCAGCAAATACACCACTTCAATCTACTTTCAGTTTAAGAAAGCCAAGTACTCTCCTTCCATTAGTTGCATTCCACAGATACATTTAAGAAATATTATTTTAGCTACAGCAGCAAAAACAGCCAATTAAAAAAGAGGATAAGATTTTGGCACGATGTTACTCAGAGAAGAACCAAAGACCAACTTCTTTCTTCATCTCTGCTATCATTCTATGTTGTCTAGCAATTCATGTTAAGTACATTATTTTCTGTAACTCTTATAAAGAAAACAATGGAGCCAAGAAATACATACTCCTATATCTGTAAGTCTAAAAGAAGAACTTTACCTTAGCACTTAAGCCAAAAAAAATCAAACCAAGCTGCAGTCTCCTAATCTTCCAATTTCTTTAATTCCGGGAGGAAGAAAAAACGATGTACCAGGCAGAAGTAGATATTGCAGTATGTATATTAAGACTCTGAAATTTGTGTCTGGAGTTTTGATTAAACTTTTTTTCAAGTCTCAGATGAAATATAAGTTATTTTTATCTGCCAGCAGTTTAGAAAGTATACAGAAAAAATGTGTTCCACAAAGTGGTCATTGAAATACCCATGGTTTGCAGAGTGAAGAAAAATACCGAATATTCATTAGTAGTATATAGTAATGAATTCTTAGGCTGTATTTACAATTTATTTCAAAATATATGATTAACTATGAGAAAGCAAAAATATACAAATATGTCAGTATAGTCGTTATAGCTGCTAATATACATATGATTTCAGTGTCTCAGAAATCAGTAAAAAAAAATCCTTAATTAAGACATCATTTAGCTCTAGTCTATAATAACTGGCACACAAGTAGCTGTCAGAAAAAGAAACATTTTTCTAAAGCACAGAAACATTTACGGCTCATTTCTTTCTTTCCTGATTGTAAGTGCATGGTACACTTTTGCCTCTGATGTGAGGAAACAAATAAGTAAAAACAAAAGGAACAATGAAAATGTTGAGAACTGCAGGAACTGCAAATGCCCAGCACTTCTACTCTGATGTTTAATAAAGTGTGCCCATAGAAAATAAAGGAAAAAAAGGCTTTGTTTGCTGTTATGTGAACACAAGGAAAATGCAATACTACATGACTGCTTCTGGGTTTTAATACACTCAAAAAAAGCAAATTAAACTGACTATACTCAATGCAGTTTAAAATATATGAATATCTTTAAACACACACTATATTTCTGATGCTCAAAATATTGTGATAGCATGCTGCAGCCAGCAAGGTCTGAGGATAATGCCTAAGATGAGGTTTCAGGTGTATGGTGACATTTTTACTGATTTCATACATTTATGTATGTGTCTGTGCACTCTAACTTGTAATGAAGCTATAGTTACACTAGACTTATGGTTCCTTCTCTAGGTCTTACTTCCTGTCCATGGTTAAGATGTTTCTGCCTTGCAACTCCCTACAAGTGTCCCATTTTGATAAAATTACTTCCCTTTCAGCTGGCAGAACAGACCCAACGAGACACTAAGGTTGGGTTACACGACTTACCAGGATTGGCCCTGATTTACACTGAGATTGATTAGGGGCTTTAGCAGGGTCACTGACAAAGCTCAGATTTTTAAAGCTTTTTACGCTCACCCATCCTCTACTTCTAAACCTCTCATTCTTAGTTATGTATCAAGATAACATTGTACGGGCTTTGCTGCTTGAAAACGTCTGTTTTAAACCTCTGTAAGACTAATGTGTCAGCCACTGGCTAATTTTCTGTTACTGGATTTCTAGCTCATATCTTACCTTTCCCTGTCTCCAATGTATTGACCTTGTGGTTTTTTGCAACTTGAGCTTAAGAAAATTGAATGTAAACTCCTCCTATCCTATAAACTCTCATTTCCTCCATCTTTGCCTACTTGTAAAGAAAATTACTCTGTTCTTCCTACTCAAATCTTTTTTGGACTTCTCCCTTTTCCTTGCCCAGCAAACTCAAGCCATTCCTTTTCATCTTCAGCAGACACCAGGGTCACCCTCTCCTCTGCTTACTCTTTGCCAGGTTTCTCCCTTAGGCTTGTGTTACATCGCACTGGGATTTCTTCCCAGTTTGCCTTTCTGGACCTTCTTATGGATGTATGCCAAATACTATTGCTTAGGCTTTGCTTCTTATTTGCTGATGTGAACTCTCCGATTTCGCTGCCTTGCCCAGCTGACCTCTCTCCTGATGTGGCCTCTCCCATTCCCTATTTTCTATAATAACCAATTTTAGCTTCTTTTAAGCATCTCAATAACTCTGCATATCCTTATTGTCCCATCCTGAGGGTCATCCTGATGCTTTCTTCCTTGTGTCACCACACTCAGCCTCACCTCCTGGTTTCATAGCTTCACCCACACTTGCCTATGCCTACACAACTGACAGTGTTAATTAGTACCCATTCCAGAAGTTCCCACCCTGTACCCATTTATGTCTCTTAAATTCCAATCATACATACAAGGAACGGAACAATCTTTTTCTTCCTGTTTCATAAAAAACTCTCTTTCTTCCACTAACCTGTACTTTTTTAACCCTTAACAATCATTGGTTTTGACCTTGAAGAGGACCTAACAGATCACAGATTAGCAGGTAAGCAATACCATTATAAAGGTAGTGAAGACCTCTGAGGTAGTTCCAAACAAAACTAATTGATTTGGTCTGGTTTTCAGTTAAAGCCCATTCTTTAGACACATTCAAGGTTATCCCTAAACTGCAGTGCAAAGGAATGACAATAAATTGTATAGACGTGCCCAGGCTACTGAGCTCAAGGTCCATGGGCAAGCTACATAGATCAAGTACTGACAGAGTGCAGCACAGGAGTACAAAGCACAATCTGAACCAAGAGGAGGGAGTTTTCACAGACGATATTACAGAGTTTAAAGCAAGCATCACAACAAAGATTTCATTCAATGCATACGACATGCAGAACTGTCTACTCTGTAAGGAAAGTGGGAAAGTAAGAATATGTTGGCAACTTCTGGATTTCTTTATGTTCAATGAAATCTGCCTCAGGATTCAGATGCTACTAGACTATTTCACGTAAACTCATAAGTCCTTTTCCACAGTTAAAACATTTCATGAATCTATTTCAAAGCTTAAGGAATTATGTTAAAGGATTTACCTTTTCTTGGTATTGTCGCCGTGAGGAATCCAGTGACTGAATGAGGGCAGTGGCATGACCAACAAACATGGCATAACAAGTAGCCCCCACAATCATACTCAACATGGTTATCCAGAGGTCGGACATGCTGACAGGGGCACGGGCTCCATAACCAATGCAAAGCATATGGCTCATGGCTTTGAAGAGTGCATATGAGTACTGCTTTCCCCAGGAATCGTTCTGCAAGAAAAGAGATAAGTGACTGAGCCAGCAAGCAGCTGGAAAAAATACACTTGTACATGTATAGTGGAATCATAGACAACTGGCTCTGAAAGAGCAGTCTGGTAATGTACCCTCTGTGCATGGGAAGAGATGTTCCTTCTAAATTAATTGTTAGGTAAAGCATCAGAGATTCTGCCAGATAATACTCAGCACAGTAAGATGAAATAAAATTGACTATTTTTAATACAATTGTATTCTTAAACGTGGGTGTTAACTTAATTACAAGGAAGCTAAATGTCAATTTTATTTTTCAGTCCATCAAGCACAAGAAGGTAATATTTTGTTTTAATGTGCATGAATATACTTCTATGGTCCAATTTCCTTCTTTTCAGAGTTGTCTGTTTTAACACACCACCACACTTCATCTTATCAGCTGTTTCAGCTCCCAAGGACAGAAAAAAAACGTGTTATTTGTTGTAATGTTTCCTTGTCCTGTTTTTTCTTGTAATATTGTGTTTACACTAGAAGCCTCTCTACTGAAAAGAAGTCTCTTTATTTTGCAATCCTAGCAAACCCTTGTTCATAGCCACGGTCTGTGAAACACAGCTCAAAAGAAAAGGTGAATACCTAGGTCCTGCATTCCTGATGCGTAGCTGCTTCTTCACATTTTCTCTGTGAGATTAGAAAGACCTGAAAGCTCACACATAAGCTTTTAAAACTGCAAGGTGTTACCAGCATCCTCCCTTTAGCTTCCCAAGCAAAAGCAGATACTTCCCCACATTCCAAAAACCCCTGGGACTCCTTGACAGACTTTATAATTTTTGTTGCAAAAGGAATGAAACAGGAAAACAAATTTGTTTGTAGCCAAACAGAGTACACGAGAAAACACAGTATTTACCACAAAGAACTGAGAATAAATTCAGAAATGAAGAAGTGAAGAAGGAAGAACTGGGATGACATTAGTAAGACCAAGCAGTTATCCAGTGTAGTGTCTAATATACAGGACCAAAAATAATAATCCTATTAACATAAAAAAATCTCCAAATCAGCATTAATATTTATATATAAAATTTACTTATGACATACCAATATTTGTGTCTCTCTTCGACTCATACAACCTTACTCGAATACTCTTGTTTTAAAATATCTTCAGGCTTGCTCTCTTGCCTTTTAAATGCCAAGGTTACTAAATACTCTGGTGGTTTTCATCCATGCTTATTCTACACCCTCTATTAGCTAAAATAACTCACAACAGGAAATAAGCTAAGAATTTTTGGATTGCAGATGACAAATCTACTACTTATTCATTAATACAGGAATTTAAAAAATAATATCTACATTTATTTCACTTTCAAAGTTAAAGATTTTTAGATTATTGAGCTATTTCTGTCTGCATTCAGAAGTGAAACTTTTGTGTTGTCAATATTGCCAAGGAATAGGTTTTCAATGTGTTTACTTAAAAAAAATATAATTATCTTAGAACGGGTGGATTCACCGAGTAATGAGGAAATAAGTTTTCTTCTGCTTGGCAGCTTTAAAAAATACTCAAAAAATGAAAGAAGTGAAGAAGCTTCCCTGAGAAGTCTCAGTTGCAGCTTTATATATTCTATATTGTGGAAAACAATAAACTGCTTGCTGGATAATAATAAATCTCTCTCTTTTTTTTTAAGGCTATAAGTAGCATTATTTAAGATATAGTATCCAAGAGGCTCTAAGATCAAAACTTCCATTTTTGTGAAGCTCCATAAAGTGGATCTTGCTCCTAAATTGTATTTTTAGCATAACTATTATAAATATTAAATAAAATTAAAAGCTGATCTTGAGCTTGTATATGGATTTTTTCTGTCTTTGCTTTGGTGTGGTAAATCTCAATGTGGCAATAGATATTTTGTACCTTGTGACAGACCTTGTTACAGACTAGGCACTTTTTAGACAATTGTGAATGGATGGTCCTGAGCAGATGGTTGTCAAATGGGTAGAAATGGTTTAGTAAAAGGAGAAAAAGACCTGGTGAAAAAGCCTGACAAAATATTTGGGTTCAACTTGGATTTTTCTAAACATCTTTTTGCTGAAAATACTTGCCAATTTTTTTTGTCTGTTTCTTTTTATTAATAATCAGTTATTTTAAAATCAGTTACATACATTGGACTTTTTAATTTCTAAGGTGATTATTTTAACACGATGCTGAACATATAGCATTGTGGAGGGTACAAATTCCAGTATGGGTATATGTATTGTTCAATGATTTATTGCATAAACATAGAAACTGCTTAAAAAGAACATTAGTTCAAACGTCAAAATCTATAAATCATGTATGCTACTAACAGAATTACTATATGAAAAAATACTTATTTTTATTTATTTATTTGTTGATTTATTTACTTGTGTTATATAATCTGACGGTTTTGTGGGAGTAACTTTAAATTTGTCTCAACAAGAGAGGCTGGAATTTTCCACAAACACATTCCATGGTGCTGCTCCTTGCTGCATGAAAGTGAGGAGTCTCCATTCCTCTGCTACTGTCCTACAGAGATTTTTTTTAACAAGAACCATTTTTGCACTTGGATTATAAAGAGATTTTTACATAACACAGATAATACTTCTAAGTTAAGAAAAGACTAAATAAACTAAAGAATCCTGTGTTTACATAGTCAGCTTTTCTTAAAAATTACTTTAAATACTTATATTTATATAAATACACAAATGTTTCCCTAAATGGTCATATTCTGGTTTTGATGTATAGATTTAAAAAAAACCCAAAACTTAAGCTGAAAAAATCTCTTACCAATCAGTAAAAAAGGGCATTTAATTTCTTAGTTGACAATAGGTTGATCACTGTTTCCAGATTACCAGTAATCGGTTTAAAATGTTTTAAATGAAATGACATTAATTTGGAAAAACTATTAAAGACTGTAATTGTGAGAAATACCAAAGCTGTTTATACAAGGATTGCTTACATAATCTAGCTTGATGACATTAGGAAATCCTCACATTTGTGAAAGCAATGATCACTGATCATTTGCAATTAGTTCTGTAAGCATATATATTAATTTAGCAGTCATCCTGAAGAATACATTAATCATAGGTGACTTCTGATTTTTTAAAAGTCTACTTCCAAACCTCTTTCTTCACCACAGGATTGCAACCTTTTCTCATTATTTCACATAAACCTACAAATATCTTTTCATAATATTAACTTTTCAGCTTGTAAGAAATAAATCACAGAAAGGTCACACAGCACTTTCTAAAGGACAAAAATAAAAGTCAAATTACTTTTCTCAGTGGATTAAGGGTTTCTATTTTACTGGAACCTATGAAGGTTTTCACCAGGAGATGTTGTCATCAGACAAATAAATTCCACTCCCGTATTGTAGTCATTCCCTCAAGCACAGTTTAACTTCCCTCAGCCATACCCTTGCAGTGAGATATAAATTGATTTAGAAATCTCGTAAAAATCAGACTATTGCACAGACAGTAGTGGTTTCCATAATTTTGATTCAGTTCCTTTTTCCTTTCACATCACGGTCGCTGCATATGTCACAGAAACTGTCATCTCAGTTTGCAAGGGCATGCTTTACAATCGTGTAGCCAAGACTGACTTAGGAATTAAGTGAAACGGTTTCTACAAGGATCTTGAACTCACACTCCTGATTACCCCTGTCAAACTTGCAGAAGGACTGGGGAAGTAGCCTGATCCTACCCAGAAGAACTTACACTGTAATCAATCATACACATCCATTTATGACCACCACTGCCTTTAAGTTCTTCTGAAATTAAGTGATATCCGAAGAAGAGAATATGGACAAAAATCCTGACAAGTTATGGATGGTTTGTGCCTATCCTCATAAACTAAAAAGTATCAGAAACAATTTCCAAGCTCTAAAATTTGGTTCGCATGGGTAGTATGTTAGAAATGCCCTTGGAGTGGCACTCTCCCAAGCAACGCTAGGTTTGCTTTGGAGATGCCATGGGTGAGAACAAGTGGCATAAACTTGTCCTGGGATGAAACCCAAATGAGATTAAGACTACAGATACAGTAAATAGCTCCTAAGTCAGACCTACCTCCGTGCCCATTAAATGTAAGCACTTTTCATCTATGATCATGGAGGCAGCTATACAGTCCAGAAGTAAGCCCTCTGTTTTTAGCATTGTCACAGAAAGTTATTGCAATTAACAAAACATGTAAAATTCAGGGTGAGGTTTCAATGGTCAAAGAAAGCACAAAGCACCCTCACTTGCATAGTAGCACATACTGCAATGCAATAGAGGTCCTATGGAAACAGCTATCTAAAATCTCGAGGACTCAAGCCATTTCTGGTTGATGTTACTGTCAAACTTAGTCTTTTCCAACAGCATTTGATTAAACTCTATCTGTGTCTTTTATAGTCTAATATGAGTTATTAGTATACATCTATTTGTAAGCCATTATTTCCAACAGTTTCTTAAAAACTTAAATTTAAGAAAATCCTCCAAACTGTTACATCTAACTTTCTATAAGAATTTTATAGTCCTCAAAAGTTTCATGCTCTGGATTTGGCTTCTACACATCTTCAAATTCTGGCTCTGCTTTCACACTTTTAGAGAATACAAGTTATATCCATTAGCAGTAATTTCCCTGTGTCAACTAGTTATATATGCCTAACACTGATATGAGACTAGAAATGGGCCTTTATGACATCTATCATTTCAACAATAATCTCTATATATATTTTAATACAGATATAAAACTTACCTACTTGTCTACCAGCCAGTTGCACAACCTACTGCCTCTGGCCACATACAATAGAGTAACGCATTAGTTAAATGTCAGGCAAGAAACTACAGCAAATACCATCTCAGCATTTCAGCTGTCAAAGAAATTGTTTGAATACCGCAATAGGTTGGTCAACAGGAAAGTTATGCAACATTTACTGTTTCAAAACTAACACAATAGTGAACATACTATAATGCAAAATCTCCTATTCTTATCATAGCTATTACTACTAAGAATCTCTTGTTGCTTTCTAAAACTAGTAAACAAAGTCAAGGTGGGATCAGACTTGAAAGCCTAAAAATCCTGCTGTTATTCTAAAAATCTTAAGAAATCCAAGGAAGAAGAGTACATTTTAGAAAGTGTGCAAGCACGTATGATTTAAGGAAAAAAAACCTGAATTGGTAAGGTCAGTTGAATTAGCAGGTGTCTTCTGAAACTTCTCAACGTTTCTCTCTGTCGATAAGCACACAGATAGCAGATGGTGCAAATGACTCAGCATATACTTTCAAGATCAATATTGGCAGAAAAATTTTACAAAGTGTTTGGATTGCATTCCACAGGAAAAGAGGTTTGACTGTCGGAGCAATGACTAAATATTATATATTTACTTTGTTCAGAGTCATTATGTGACTTTGCTTTCATTACATCTTATACACGTTTTGGTACTATGACTTCAGCACTAGCTGAAAAATAAGCTAGTGTAACAGCTCTTTATTTTTCTTTTGATTATTTTCCTCGTGCAGCAAAAAAATGAATATTCATTTAATAATACATACCCCATTAAAAGTGAGCAGAAAAAATCTACTTGTGATGACCTTTTTGTGGTAAGAATGAATAAGTCTCTGTAGAATCAGTGTGGAAATTCATAAATAGCCATAAAAGTGCAGATATTTGGCTTATGCACACAGCTTGGTCTTTCACATATATTTGAGTTATGTTCACATGAATAGGCCCACTGCATTCAAAAGCATAGTTGACATAAGAAGATGTCAGAATCTCATAGGGGAGGCTTCCCTGTACACTGTTTAGTACTGCTGTGTGTTCTGCCTATCTGTACCTAATCAGAGATACAATCATGCATCCTTAAAGATGTATACACAAAGTTACAAAATAATAAATTAAAGCTTATGGGGAAAATACTTTTCTTATTCTTTTACCTATAAAACATCCTGCTGTGACTCATTCTTTTATCTGGTCACTGTGCTCCCTCAACTGAACCTAAAAGACTGAAGAAAGTATGCAATGCATAACTGTCATTTAAAATAACATTCCATTCCAAGAGATTATTTTAGTAAGAATTTTTAAGGAATTACATCTTACAAAGTTTAGAGTAAACTCTTAAAAGTACAGATGATATCTATTTCCCTCACATGAAAATTTAACAGTGCTAGGAAACATTCTCACAATGTGAAATTTGACTCTCTGTACTTGACTCTCTGTACTCTCTTGTACTCTCTGCGCTTGTACAAATTCTACAAACTCTTCAGGAGAGACAGGCATGAAAGAAGGGGTGGAGGGGTGGCCCTGTCTACTAAGAAAACTCTTGATTCTGTAGAAGTTGAGATTAGAGATGACCAGATTGACTGCTTATGGGTAAGAGTAAGAGGGGCAAGCAAGAATGACATCCTGGTTGGAGTATGTTACAGACTGCCCGATCAGGAGGAAGAAGTGGATTTACTGTTGTTTAAGCAGCTGGAAGTTGCCTCAAGATCAGCTTCCCTTGTTCTCTTAGGAGACTTTAATCTCCCAGATATCTGCTGGGAACTTAACACAGCCAAGAGGAGGCAGTCCAGAAGGTTCTTAGGATGCGTTAAGGATTGTTTTTTGTCACAGCTGGTGAGTGAGCCTACCAGGGGTGAGGCTCTCCTTGACCTGCTCTTTACAAATAGAGAAGGGCTGGTGGGTGATGTTGTGGTTGGAGGCTGTCTGGGGTGCAATAACCATGAGATAATCAGATTCTCCATAAACAATGGAACAAGGAAGGGCATAAACAGGACATCCACACTGGATTTTCGGCGGGCTGATTTCAGATTATTTAAGGAATTAGTCAGGAGAGTACCCTGGGAAACAGTTCTTAAAAGCAAGGGGGTCCAGGAAGACTGGATGTACTTCAAGAATGAAATCTTGAAGGCACAGGAGCAGGCTGTCCCGATGTGCCGTAAGACGAGCCGTAGGGGCAGCCAGCCAGTCTGGATGAGTAAGGAGATTCTGAAGGAGCTAAGTGAGAAAAGGTGGGTGTATCTCCTTTGGAAAGAAGGGCAGGTAAGTCAGGTTATGTTCAAAGATATCGTTGTCATGTAGGAAGAAAATCAAGGAGGCAAAAGCCCAGCTGGAGCTCAAGTTGCCCCTCTGTTAAGGATAATAAGAAGTGTTTTTACAAATATATTAATGGCAGAAAGAAAGACAGCAACGATCTCCACTCCTTATTGGATATTGAGGGAAATATAGTAACTAAAGATGAGGAAAAGGCTGAGGTGCTTAATGCCTGCTTTACCTCCGTTTTCAATACTAAGGCAGGTTGTTCACTGGATAACTGGTCTTCTGAAGTGATGGATGGGGTAAGAGTGCAATATAGCCCCCCTGTCATCCAGGAGGAAGAAGTTAGAGACCTGCTGAGCCACTTGGTTCCTCATAAGTCTATGGGGCCAGATGGAATCCATCCTGGGGTGATGAGAGAGCTGGCAGACGAACTTGTTAAGCTGCTTTCCATCATTTATCAACAGTCCTGGCTCACTGGAGAGGTCCCAGATGACTGGAAGTTGGCCAATGTGACACCCATCCACAAGAAGGGCTGCAGGGACGATCCAGGTGATTACAGACCTGTCAGCCTGACCTCAGTTCCAGGTGAAATGATGGAGCGGATAATCCTGGGTGCAATCATGCAGCCCCTGCAGAATGACCAAGAGATCAGACCCAGCCAGCATGGATTTAGGAGGGGCAGGTCCTGCCTGACCAACCTGATCTCCTTTTATGACCACATGACTTGCCGGGTGGATGAGAGGAAGGCTGTGGGGATGAGCTGATTCCAACAGCATGAGGTTTAACAAGTCCAAATGCCGGGTTCTGCACTTTGGACACAACAACCCCATGCAGAGCTCTAGGCTGGGGATAGAGTGGCTGGAGAGCAGTCAGGCGGAAAGGGACTTGGGAGTGCTGGTGGACAGGAAACTCAACATGAGCTCGCAGTGTGCCCAAGTGGCAAAGAAGGCCAAGGGTATCCTGGCCTGCATCAGGAACAGTGTGGCCAGCAGGACTAGAGAGGTCATCATCCCCTTATACTCGGCACTGGTCAGGCCGCACCTTGAGTTGTGTGTCCAGTTCTGGGCCCCTCAGTTTAAGAAAGATGTTGAGATGCTGGAGTGAGAGAGAACAAGAGGACACGGTCTCAAGCTTTGTCAAGAGAAGTTTAGGCTCGATATTAGGAAAAAATTCTTCACTGAAAGGGTGATTGGACATTGGAATGCACTGCCTGGGGAGGCAGTGGAATCACCGTCCCTGGAGGTGTTTAAAGGGAGATTGGATGAGGCACTTAGTGCCATGGTTTAGATGATGAGTAGGTGTAGGTGTTGGGTCATAGGCTGGACTCGATGATCTCAAAGGTCTTTTCCAGCCTTGTGATACTGTGATACTGTGATACTTCTAATTTTTCAGAAAGCAGTGTTTTTGGCTTGGGCCAATTCATACTCTCCAAAACAACTCCTGAACAGAGCCTGAGAGTTAGCACAGGTTCAATTGAGGACACCTTGCCTTAGTAACTAAGAAGTTCAGTTACATAGAAGCAGGCTGTGGGTATAATGACATGGTGTAGTTGACAAGTAGGAGTAGGTGTAGGTGTAGGTGTTGGGTCATAGGTTGAACTCGATGATCTCAAAGGTCTTTTCCAGCCTTATGATACTCTGATACTGTGATAATTGACTTCCAGTAGAAAAAGCAGACATGGCTATGTTTTAACCTATCGGTATTAATACGGCTCCCATGTCAATCAGTCTGTGACAAACTAAGGGATGAATACTACAGATTTTACCATGTCATTCTATGCTGAACTTTGTTCTTTGAGAGCCTTTTATTGGAATTTATCAAATAATCTAAAAGTCGGATTAAGACATTAGGCTTTTATTCTGGTATCTCATAGCACACTCTAAATTTGATGAAGCTCAGATCACGTTTTTTTTGATCCTGAAATAAACTTAAGTGCCATTGTTTACAATGGGCTGACTGGAACAGATGCACATTGTTTGCCAAAGGGAAAATATGCTGTAATCACAATAAGTACACAGTAAGTATTGTGTGGTCACAAGAAGTGATTGCAACAAGTACATCTACAAGTTTTTTAGTAAATGTAATTTCACTGGGCAAACTGCATCCTAGGGAGAAACATTTTCTTATAAAAGAATAAAAAAAGAATCAAAACAATGGCAATTCTAATAAGAGAATACATGAACTCTGCAAGGAAGCATTTTTGATGGGAGACTGAAGTTCATGAAATAGCATTCTGCAGGTCAGGTAAAAAAATCAGAGTGCCTTAAAGACACCGTATCTCCTTTTCTGCTGTTTTCAGTTGGTGAAAGGAGCTGGATACGATGCAAAACAGTTCACTTAACAAGACTCAAGCATTGAATAAAAACCATTTATGAAACGCTTTTATAATGTAACCACCAAGAAAAGCTTTGAATTTTCAAGAGTAGTTATCCTATAATGAAGAATAGGCAAACAATAATGTGACTTAATACAGTACAATTCGGGGAGACAGTAGAGGGAGTGAAGTGACACAAACCTGACTTGTGACTCTACAGTGTACTGTTTTACTCAAAACTGTTAGGAAGAATCTCCCCCATTGTAGACAAGATTTGCAACCAGTTTTGCAAAAGGAATTTGACAGAAGGAACTGCATTTCTGTATTCTGTGAACAACGCCAACTAGACAGTAAATTATGTGAAGCATCTGATCCCAAACAAAGGGACAAATGAAAACAAAAGGGTATTAGCTGTGGACATTTAGCTCTTTGAGTGCTACCTCCATTCTCTTTGAATCAAAATGATTCTGAATCTACATAAAACCAAGGAAATGACTGACGTAGCAAATGGCAGAAAAGACTATTACTGGGAAAAGGCTAGGCAAATGGTAAATAAATTTCAAGGTACGTAGACAGCCATGCAGAAATCATTGTATCACAATATCGCAATTCTTTCTCACTAAGAACACTGCAAATCATTCAAAGTCTCATTTTCCAAGGAATACTTACATCTATGTTCTATATACATACATATTCTAGAAAATTTTTTTTTTCTTTCTAAGTATTTATAGGAATGTGTTCTTAGGGGTAAAAAAGTAGAATTTGTGGATTACAGTAGATTAAAACTGTCTAGTATAATCCACTCATAAAGACAACTGTGTCTACATGAGGTCTGAATATGTTGTAATCTGCTTAAAAATGAATCAAGGTGAACTCATGCTACTTTCACACAGAGAATCAGCATAAAGTTTGGGACTAGGATTCAGGCATCCCACTGCTTTAAAAAACAGGTTCTTTCCCTGGCAACATGATGTTTGGTATCACATCGACAAATTCCAAGATTTTTCTCCTTAACCTAAAGATATAATTTTAATCATATTTTCTTTTCTTTTAACTAACATGATTTTTAAGGCAGAGCTTCAAGGCTAGTTTTATATATTCTTCTTTGTTTCGTCGGCATTGAAGGCACTCACATTCTTGTCAGGTTTTCAATTTATTTCCTAACCTGATGCTTTTGAGACTTTAGGCTACATCAGGTTAGTTTACAATTGTTTAGGAAATTAATTTACTAAATATTTAAGCCTTCAAGAGGCTAGTCTGCTCTTCTGCTAAACCACAATCCTTCATCAAATACTGTGTCCTACAAAAAGTGGTACATTATTTTATTGGACAGTGACAGCAGGTAGCAAAGGATTTTTGTGGTTGAAATCTTATTTTGGCTCCATGAAAAGAACAAATCTCGGTGTCAAAGGAAGTAGGTTGGATCTAGGTCAAAGGCTTTTCTTTTCCTGAGAACTCATCTGAATTTTGCTGATGACCTGCTCTTAAATTCAGATGCCCTAAAACTGCAGGCACTTACCAGAGTCTGTAAGACTTTCAAGGTAATAAAATAACATAAAGAATAAATGATTTAGCAGCCTAAACACCGCCCACAATATTATGTCTACATATTTAAAAAAAAAAAAAAAGACTAAGTGATTCATAAAAAATTCATTTCCTTCATCTGTCAGAGGGAAATAAATCATAGAAGAATGTCCTAACTTTTGGGGTACCAACTTCACATTCGGAGGTTAAGGAAGGTGAACATGCTTCTCTTTTCTATTAACACTGTTGAAGGAGTAGCCACCTGACCCTGTACCATTCGTCTAAGAAGTGAGGAGCACCCAGGTCCCAGTTCCAGCTCTAAAGACAGGGGCACCCCAGTACGAGCAGCAGCCCATGCCCAGGTGGTCACTCTGGTGCCTCTCAGTCACCACAGCATGGGACACAGAGCCAAGGACAGCCAGCAAACCATGGCAGTATGGCAGAGTCACAATGCTGTGACACTGTGCCCATGCTTCTGGCCTAATTGCAAAATTCACACGGATTCTAAAAATAATTGGACTGGAATAAACTACTGGAAGAAACACACAGCAATAGCTATTAAACATATGAATATCAGCTCTGGACGCAGAAGTCCCTCAGCTGCAAATTTCTAAAAGGATATCCTAAAGGAAATATCAGTGCATGCTTGCTGTGATTTGATCTTCCCTGGGCATCTGCTCCTTGCCACCCTTGGAAAGGGCCAGACAGACCATGAGCCACTCTGTAAGTCCTGTGGTCGCATCTGAATGAACTCTCAACAGCTGAATCGTTAACTTGGATGCCAGCATGCATTCATTTTGTCTTTAGTTTATTCTTCTCTTTCCTATGTCCACCTTTCCACCTCTTCCCCTAAAACTCTTGTAATCTCCTGAAAGCCACTGATGAATAATTTGAAATTTATGTTCAGCCTTTTGTACAGACTGTTTCACTGTCTTATTTTTACCATATTATTGATCATGCGGGATATAACTTCTCTTACTATCACATGCAATTTTAAACAAATAGACTATTTGTTGCAGACTAGAGAAACAGCAGTTGAAAGATATTAATTCCTTGAACTATCTACCTCCACTAAGATTTTAATTATCTAAAGAAGAGGAAAAAAACATACTTTGAATAAGAAAAGAGCTATGACCAAGTCATAATTAGGCTTCATTGTTCTGTATTTTATTTCCACAGATTAGTGAATATAGAAAAGGACTAAGGCATAAACCACTTCTCATGGACCTAACTTTTTTAGGCCACTTGCCTTCTCACAGCTCCACAGGAAGTATTTCTGAAACACCTGTTCAATCCACATAGCAATGGTAATGCCATTTAACTGTACAGAAATGTTTGGAAAGCATATGGCATACTTTCAAAGCTGCAAATTAAAAGTAAGAAAGTCTCTTTCTGCATTTAAGAATTAAAATGCACACTTTGATTACAGGTAGATCCACAAAATTATCCTGCAGAGCAACATCACATCCACCTGCCGAGCTGTTTAAAGGAATTCAGGTTTCTTAGTCTATATACTGACAATGAAAATATTTTGAACTGAAATTGGTAAGGCTGAGGCAGATGGCTCAGCCCAGAGAATGCACCTTGAGGAAAGGAGATTCATGGGAGGTCTAGGATTGATGTTGGAGGAAGAAAGGAACAGCAAGAACACCAAGATCCTGAGTGATAGTGATGAGATATAGTAACAACACATTTCATTTTGTACTGTTTACATATGGATACTTACAATGACCATTGGCCCAACTTCTCCTGGGTTTAGTTTGAGAGAATCAGCAATAAGGGAGGAAGAAATAATAAAATTTCACATCAGCTGACTTAAGAAACTTCACTTTGATGGCTGAGTTGCTGAGTCTCCCTAGGCTCCCTACACAGTCAGCAAAAAACAGACTGTTGCAGACGGTGATTCAGAGTACAAGTTTAATGTAGGTGCTCCAGGGGAGCATTTCTCTCTCCATCAGCTGCAGCAAAATGCTATTCAGCTAAAACTGCCTCCATTAGCTTCCTGAGGTTCTCTGTAGAGCAGTCCTGTGTTTCATTGGACAGAAACTCCCATTTCTTCCTTGCTCCTAACCAGTGAAGAAAATAAAACTTCTAAGAACAGACTCTTTTTTCAGCCTATAATTTTATTTTATGATCCATGGGATTACTCTTGCAATTGAATCTGACATTCAGCATTCAGATTAGGATATAGATTTGCCAATGCAAAGTCTGAGAAGTCAGTGGGACTCTGCAAGAGATGCTGGAGATTTGACTAGGTGAACTTGGTAATCCAGCATTGTGGCTTTACTGTAAGCATAGTATAGTGAGGTGGTATAAACCACAGATAGGAGCGAGAGACAAAAAAAAACACCTAATGAGAACAGAGAAATGCTCAGAATGCGAACTCCATGACTATTCAATTATATGGATAAATATACAGCAGAAAGAACACAATGGGAGTAAGAGTTCTTGGATTCAGGGCACATATTTGAATATCTACATTTGAAAACACAGCATTTACTTTATTTGAAAAAAATCGAGAAGAATGTTAAATTAGAAATATCTTAAAATACTAAGCCTAATGAAAATAGCACACATTTATCAAAAATTTGTATTATCTAACTGACAAATGGTTGGAAACCTTTCTCAACTAGAAGCTTCATATTTACAGGACACAGGCTAAATGACAAGATGCATTGTAAAAGTCTGATATCTATTGTACTTTTAGTACCATTAAAAGAATAGTCCTTTTTATTATTACTTGGTCCATTGAAACAAAGTAATCAAACCTTTCACTTAAAAGAAATTCATTTAAGTTTTCCTTTAAACCAGTACCATGTCAATGTTTGATTATGTTAAGAAATCTATCCACCCACAGCATTCTGTATAACACTAAATACGAACAGCGACAAACAAAAATCATTTCTTTTTAAAGGAACCACTTTTTACATCCTCCAGTCACACAGGTACTGATAAGTTTTAGCTAACTTACAAAACAAAGAGTTTCATAATTCCCACCAAAAGAGTTAGAGACCGAAGTACTGGAATCTAGAAGAGAATCACAGAATCATAGAATAGTTTGGGTTGGAAGGGACATTCAAAGGCCGTCTAGTCAAATCCCTCTGCAATAAGCAAGGACATCTTCAGCTAGATCAGGTTGCTCAGAGGCCCATCCAGCTTGATCCTGAATGTTTCCAGGGATGGGGCATCTACTATCCCTCCAGGAAACCTTCCCCAGTGTTTCACCACCCTTATCATAAAAAATTTCTTCCTTATAGCTAGTCTGAATCGATTCTCTTTTAGTTCAAACCACTACTCCTTGTCCTATCAGTATAGACCCTGCTAAAAAGTCTGTCCCCACCTTTCTTACAGGTCTCCTTTAAGTATTGAATGGCCACAATAAGGTCTTCTCAGAGCCTTCTCTTCCCCAGGGTGAACAATCCCAACTCTCTCGTCCTGCCCTCATAGCAGAGGTGTTCCATCTTTCTGATCATTTTTATTGCCCTCCTCCAGACCTGCTCCAATAGGTCCATCTCTGACCTGGGCTGAGGACTCCAGAGCTGGATATAGGACTCCAGGTGCGGTCTCACCAGACTGGAGTAGAGGGACAGAATCACCTGAGGTTTACACTAAAAATACCAAAATTCTTGATTAAAAAAAAAGAAAATACATTAAGTATTTTTCAGATCTAACATTTAGAATCAAATCTGTGAAAAGGAACAAAATCAGTCTATGAGAAAAAAATCATCAGAGGAAAACTTTAAAGGAGATTTCATTGTTCAAAATAGCAAAATGTCATGATTTTCCACTATCTTTTAAAATAAAAATGAGTCATTATGGATTAGAAATCTGGTTTATATTGTATTTAGGTGAGTTTTCATTGATGCCATATGTATCTTTGTCCATTCGGTAACACATTCAGTGTCACGGTTGTAAGTGAATAATTTAAGTGGCATATTTATATGTTATATAGTCTGAAAGACTTTAAAAGCAAGAGTAAAACAAACAAGTTTTGTTAAACCCTAGAAATGCTTCATTATTTATTTAATTATTTGTATCCATGCCAACTTTAGGTTTTCTCAAATCATGTTGAAATGGATGAGTGTACTGTCTCAACCTCAATTCCAAATTCTATTTAAACTGCCTCATTCCTTCTTTCTCCTCTCCACATTATTTTGTTGTTTGTGTGTGTTTTGCCTTTGCAGTTCAACTAAACTGGTTTAGAGTTAATATATCTTCTTGATCTGCAAAACACATTCAGTTAGCAGCAGTGCAGTTATATGGTTATTTCTCAGGGCATGTGGCATTTCCAGGATGTACTTGCTGTCAGCATTTATATGTTATCCTTTCCATAAATAGCTGCTTTGTAAAGATATTGACTGCAAATGCCTAAGGCAACCTCTACCTTGTGTATACATACAACTTAGAAATAAACTAATTTCTTTTAGAGTAAGTTTTATACTACTCCATTTGGACAAAAAGTGCAGGTATCTTATGGAGAGACATCTGCATAGGTCCGAAAATTCCAGAGCCAAATCTGCTACTGGAAATGCAGTATGTCTGCCCATTCCCCTTGAGTGTACCTTTCCAGGATGAAATCTTACATATCCTCTTCACACGAATCTGAGTTAAATTTATATTTTGCTCCTACTGAAGGTTTTTATCATGCACCATAAAATTTATTTCTAAACATCTGGTAAAAGCTATTCAAAATAAATATAAAACTCTGTCAAATATTCTTCTGTCAATCTTGTTTTAGCAACATTTAATTGAGTTCAGATTTGGCATAACATTTCTAGTTGTAGCTAAGAAACTAATTTAAAAGTTTCTTTACTGTTAGAGATGAGACTAAGTATATTATGTATTATTGTAAAGAGTGACAAAATATTGGTGCTATGCCTTTATTCCTATCAACTACTCAGTTACTTTCTGTAAAACTGAACAAGTATTCTGAGTAGAATCTGCTAGAAAACACCAAAAATACTATGTCTAAGTATAAAGTTATTCAAAAACAGTCATGTATGTCCTTTCTTATCTATGCCAATATAGATAATAATTTATTGATTATATGTACTATTGCGAAAGTGCTAGGATACCCACAAATGCAAGCTAACTCTATCCTGTTTGACTACACTGTAACGTGGTTTTGCCTAAAAAATACGGAAAAAAATATTTCATGGAAATCTGAGAGAATTCACACTCTCTTATTTTATTGTAAATTAAGACATCTTGGATGAACTAAATCTGTACATGAGATGGACTGGAAAAGGCACACGATTCATCTGAGAATAATATAGGAATTATTTTCCTGTCTCATTCAAATGTCAACCAGTAATTTTCAAAGAGGCTCTTTCAAAGCATATCTCTCATTGTATTAGCAGGGGTGAAATATGTAGGTTATTGAACCAGACATGATAGTGTACATCTCTCTCTGCTCTGATTCTTCTTATATGAGATTGTCATGAACATCTTGTAATAAATCCCAGCCATTCAAAACAAAGAATATATTAAAAAAAATAAGGTAATGTCAATGTTGTCTTTTTAAAAAAAATTACAGAAACCTTTTTGGTTTTACATGTAGAGTAGATGGATTAGTAAATTATTTGTAGCAGGTCTTTTAGATACTCAACAATTTTTTAATGCTGAGATTGTTGTTCCTCCCAATTAAACAAACAAACAAACAAACCACTGCAAATCATTACAAGTGGTATATGAACCACAGAAATTCTCCATACAGGGCTTTGTTCTTTTCCTTATGTTATCAATAGCATCTTTTAAACAGTTAATGAAACAGACATTAAAATTCAGATAGCAGAAAAAGCCCCCAAAATATTTTAAGAGGCTTTGAATGTTTAAAGTAATCGATACAAAAAAATACTCACTGCTTGCTCATACAACAATAAACAGACATCTGTACACAGACTAGAAGATAGTCTTCAAAATTCGCACATGAATAACTGCTAAATAAGATGCTGCACATTTCAGATAATTTAAAATTTGTGGAATATTACTACATTTCTCTATTAGAATATCCTTTCCATCATTACTATTAAACTACATTATTTTCTGAAAGTTTTATACCTCTATTTAAATTAATTCTGGTTGAGTCTGCTGAAATGAGTTTATGCTCAGAAAGCAGGAAAAGCAGGAAGGGAGAAGGAAGAAAACAATGTTAAAGAAAAATACTCTACTGTTTTAAAACAGGCAAAATGTGAATGAGTTGTGTACATCCCTGGCTTTTACGTACAAAAAGGATAAGCAAAACCAGTTCAGTCATGAAGGAAAATCAGTAGATTAAAAGAAACAAAAGACAACAATAATGCTGTATATTTCCCGCTTTTCTCATGTTTTGATAAGTAGATCTGGATGCAAATCGAGCCTTTTAGTTCTACAGGGAACTATTCTTGTTTAGCTTTTAGCTTCATTTTGAATTAAAGTGAAAATACAAGATATTAAAATTTCCATGGAAGAAGAAGTTCAGAAGCAAGTAGATTGCATCACTGGGATTTTGGAAATCAGATTACAGATTCTAGAAACTACTAATGTAGGTCTGGTGCACATAGGTCAATGGAAACAAAAATATCTCAATTGTCTGATGTAAGAAGGTGCCTCAGTTCAGAATTACATGACCGACAACAAAGTATCTTGCTTCATTTTTTTTCTTATGAGAAATATAAGCTTTCTAAATGCACCATTTCAGGTGGCCAATTTTTAGCTCTAATTACATGTCAATAGAGAATTCTTTCCAGCTGTATTTCAGATATTAGGATGAGTCAAGTGCTGAATAGCCATGTGTAGAAAGTTTAATATTTATATAGCAAAGCTCCTCAGTTGAAAGCAGTGAAATAAATGCTCTTGAGATAACCTGATTATGATATGGCTCATAATGACCCCTTGGCAATAATATGCAGCTTCTGCAAAGCCAATTATCTTTATACAGTCTTAAAGCATATAGATCAAGAATTAGACTGTGCATACTAATATAGGTTTGCAAGGAAAAAGAAAGATTTGCTTAAGAACAGCGACAGATGACTTGTACTCATTTGGATGTATCTACATCTGGATTTACTTTGGGAAAACTTCTCTGGCATAAATATTCCAAGGGTTCAGTTTTTGGATATTCCAGTCACAGGAGAAAACGCCATCCATTGAGAGGTACTTCAGATTAATTGTCACACATCGATAACCCACTTTAACAGGGAACACCACAACATACAAATAGTTACTGTTAAATTTATAGAGAGAGAGCAGCTGATTCAGCTCCCTCAGAACAAACACTCTCTTCTAAAACAGAGAAGATGCCTTTGGCCATGAGGTGCTTAAAATTCCTCCTTAATATTCATTCTAAGGCAAATAAGAGATAAAAAGTTCTAAAATACGACAAGTCCAACTTATGTTTCTCCTTTTATTAAAGAAATGTTGTAAGTCATGCTTTACCATGTCAATAATTTTTTCCTAGAACGTTTATGAAACACAATACTAGGCTCATTATTATGTGCACTTTTATTCTTTGAAGTTTTAATGCTTACATTAAATATTTTGTAATTTATAGATACCAGAAATCCTTTCACAATACACCATAGTTTAAGCATTTATGAGTTGTGTTGACTCTTGAGGGGGAAGCATTGAAATTAAATTTTGATAATAAATGGGCGAGTCCCTACTTGCATCCACATATGGATAATTTCCTACTAGCTGTTACAATAACAAAGAAAAAGTGGAAATGAGTTAGTGTCTAATAGGTACAACAATTTACTTTTGCATGCTTCCTCTACTTGTTTCATTATTCTTACCCCATATAAGGAAGACCAGCTTTCTATTTGAAAGAAACAGAAGCATCAAGGGCAGTCAACTAATTCATTAAAGAACTCCTCCTCTTTAGCACCTATTATTACATCTTTAACACAGTGCTACAATCAATACTTACAAACATTTGTGTCCTAATTTAGATCCTTTCTCTGTGGTAGTGAGCACAATACCTACTGAAATAACTATCACCTTCAACATTAAATAATTATATCAATTCTACAATGAGTTTAGAGTATTTTAGTGAGAGTAAGGTAAGGTAGCAGGGCTTTATGACAGTACTTGAGTGTATAATACTAAACAATTCCCAGAGTTGCTGGAGTTGTGCAATTACAAACAGGAATACACCCTTTGAAGCAGTGTTTTCACTTTGTTTCAGTTGCAATCCAAGTATTCTTGGCTAATATGAATACTTTCACAAATGTTAAAATTTTAGGAAGTTTTAATCCTCCCTGTAAATGATTTGGCACCTTTATTTTTCAGCTTTGAAGGTTCTAATTCTCAAATAACTCACAGTGTTCTCAAAGAGATAAGCAGATCATAGCAAGGGAAGTAATAATAACTTTTCCTTCCCACTGTCTAGTCTTTGGTGTAATATTCCATGTAATTTTGTTGATGTCTCCTCAACTTTTGGACTAAGTGGTTTTAACAGCAGATTTCTGGTTCTTACATTTCTTGTGCCTCCAAGTACCACAGTATCACAAGGCTGGAAAAGACCTTTGAAATCATCGAGTCCAGCCTATGACCCGAACCAAACACCTACTCGTCCTTTAAACCGTGCCACTAAGTGCCTCATCCAATCTCCCTTTAAACATCCCCAGAGACGGTGACTCCAACACCTTTCCAATGACCAATCCCCCTTTCCTCCCCTGAAGAATTTTTTCCTAATATCAAGCCTAAACCTCTCCTCACCTCATGTTTATAGAAAATAGTTCATTATTTGTATTTTTTTCTGTATACTGATTTCTGCCAACAGGAAATTTATTCCAAATAATAAGGAAGTTCCTGTGCTCAAACCCATTTCCATCGTGGCTGCTGCTTTTGTTCTAAAAATTGTATCCATTTGTTCCATACTATCCTCTTAGTGTTTTTTTTAAAAACATTTTCTGGTTGAAACTATATTATATGTCTCTTTCAACTGTGAAACATGGGTGCAGAGCACGGGTGCATGAAACATGTTTTGGATTCCGTGAAAGCCAGGCCTCATTGGCTCTGTAAACTAAAACAATGACAAATACATTCATTATCTTGATGCAGGGAAAAATGGATTGACCTCAGTGAATAGGTCAGTGCTCTGTGCAAGGGACAGCAATAATATACGTCTGAAGAGCTGAACATAGTAGAAGGGATATTATTATTCGCTGTAAATTCCCCAAATATGGGTACCTTAGTCCTAAGAATGTCTGTTTTCAAATTGTGTTGTAAGTAAAGCACTTATTTGAGTTGGGCAGTTGCCCTTAATTTGATCACAGTCCATCTCTCATTAGGCAACTTCAATCTTCTATCTGTTCCTAAAAGCACTTGCTATAACTAAACAGACATGCATAAATCTAAATATATAAGAGCAGTAGTATACCTCATGAGAGCCTTACTGCCTCTAGTAATCAGGTGATTCTCATACATTCTATGTTTTCTAAGCACTCAATTTAAGATTGTGGCATTTGATTTATATAAGCATTTATTGCTTAGCACTGCCAATAAAGGCAGAGGAATCTAATGCTCAAATTTGACTCTACAATATCTTGCCATATTATAAAAGGCTCCTCAAAAACATTTTTGAAGATCATTATGTAATGATCAACTGCAGAAAAATCTCAGGAGAAAATTAGCTCCCCCAATGGCCAATCATAGAAAAGATGGTGTTAAGCTGATGCATTTTCTAAATGGAGAAAAGCCAGTGCTGAATAATAAATCAACTTAGTATAATGCATTCCTTGAGCTACATTGAGTAAAGCACAGGTCTTATTGAAAAAAATATGATTGTGGAATTGAAAATGGTGTTCATTACTAAGAAATACTCAGAATTAAAATTACTACTAAATAGTTTTTGTGCATATTATATAAGTTATTATACTTGCAGAGGATTTAAAATCGTCGTGATCTCCTGCATTTCTGCATTTCCCTATCAAGTATTCATTTAAGTCATTCACTATGTAATGAGAGGAATTTTCAGACTCTACAGCAGAAATTCTCAAATTCTTTTCCTAGCAATATTGATACTGTCAGAGACGAAGATCTAAAGTCTTATATGTGATTTCCTTTGCCCCTGAGGAAATGATGTGACCCAAAGGGGAGTTAATACAATGTAACATCCCACTTCACCAAATCCAAACCCAAAAAAAGCCTAAGAGTTGCAAACAGTAACGCAAATGCAAGGACAGTAAGGAAAAGCCAAAACAAAGAAACCAGAGTACCTGAAGAGTTCTTGCTGAGCAAACGTCGGCTGACTGCCATGAGAAATGCCAGCAAAGCAAGCCCTGTCGAAACGCTTTACAATCTCTTTCAGCTTTTAGAAAACTCAACCTTCAAATTAAATCCTATACTTTTCTGCTAGCTTTTTATCTCACTAAGGGAACATTATATCACCAAGGGAACATTATCTCACTAAGGAAACATTACATGTGAAAAATTTGGAAGTGTCAGATAAACACCTTGCTTAAAAGACCATGTTTTCCAAACCATACAACAAAGTATTGAAAATACAGACAGGAAAATAATAGATTCTTCAGATATTGTTACATCAAGGACTAACATGCTTTTGAGTCTTTGTCATAGATGATACAAAAAGCCAGAGCAAACTTCCAATACAACAAAAACTAATCACCTAATGCTAGGGATAGTTTATTACAGGCAGTCATGGTTAGGTGGTCAGATGGCATCAGTGGCAAAAAAGTCTAGAAGCTCTGTCCCATATAAGACCTGTCTTTAACTGTTCATCTGTTGAGATTTACATACTGTGTTTTCACAATTCACCGCAACTGAATGCAGAACCTCAGTTTGCAGACTCACTTTAGGAGAAAATCACTATGCTTTTCTGTTCTTGTGTCTCTCCTGCTTTCACCTGTAAGTCTTACTCCTGATTTGCTGAAGAACCATTGTCTGGAACTCTGAAGTGTGATAAAAATATTTGGTCTATAAATAATTATGGAGGAACACTAGTCTGAAGCAATACAGATCAGAAAGCTGAGGATATATCACACAAGGAAAGCTGGGGAAAAATCACACAAGGAAAGCTGGGGAATAATAGGCTTTCTGAGTTAAGGAGAAATTAGGTAGCATCATTAGGGAAGCCTGTGAAATTTCTTCAGAAAAGAACTTTTTTTAGGAATCAAACTCATAATCCTAGTGTTAAAAAGCTAGGAGTGACATCAGAGAACGTCAGAGAAGTAATTGACTGTTTTGTCTGCAATGGATTGGATAGAATATGTCTTAAAAGTGAGTGGAAAAAACAGCTGTTGGTTACTTCTATATTTTATAAAACCAGTATTTACTAGTTTTCTTATTTTTGAAGAGAAGTATATTGATAGTCTGGAAGAGCACATGATCCTGACTGTAAATAGTAACTCAGCATTAATAAAGTCAAATTAATCAAATGGCAGTAAAGATACAGAATTAGGCAAGTCAAATCACATTTAGAAAAATTAAAGGATGATGCCAGCTCTGGCTTTCATTTCATAGCAACATGAAGGCCAATGTTACAAACTGGCCAAGAAGGTTAATCTAAGAGTACAGATAAAATATAGGCTCATTATTATTATTGAGGATGATCTCCCAATGTCATCTGAACATTTTTGTAGAACGAATTAGGCTGGAGGTTGGTGCAGTATTAAACAGTGGTAATCTTATTCTCTTTTACAGAAGGCTTTCAATTTCATTTCAGAGTCTACTTCGCGATGCACTATGACATTCTTATCATCCTTTCAAAGATGAAAATCCAAACAATGTGTTTTGCTTTAATTGCATTCTATCATATTGTTCAGAGTGGGAGTAAGCAAAATGTAGCTTGGTTTCATTATCCTTTTCCTTTGTGATATTAAATTTAACCTATGTTATTTTTCTTTATAATATTTGTTTATAAAGTAAAACCATGAACATTTCTGTGGAATTTGGATTCTTTCACACATCAGCTCATACAAAAGCAATAGCTTTCAGGAGAAGTTCTTGCACTCTGCAGCCTGAAGTAATAATGTGCAATACAGAAGGGAACTATGGGCTGGAAGAGTATGCTGGGTTGTGCCAACTGAGAAGACAGCATATCATTCTTATAGCACCCTCACTTCCCTTAGCATTAGGTTACATGTAAATACTTCGTCTTGCAACTTACCTGCATATTGGCAAACCACCTTTTTCTGGCTGAGCACACATTGGCTTTAATAAGTCTTCCAGCCAATGATCACCATGAATAAGTGTTTAAATTTTACATCAAAGCAAAATTGGTATATTAGCCTGCAGTTAGCCCTCGTGACAGTGGCGTTTTGAAGAATGTATACTGGAGCCACAGTGTGAAATCCAGGAAACACACAAATATTCCCTTACTTCAAAAAGATTGATATTCAAAGAAAGGTAAATTTGTCTTTCTTAGAAAACTTGTATTTCAGAATTATTTGAGTCAGAAATTGGAACAAAACTCCAAATATCTGCAGATGCAAGACTTATCTTTACCTACTAATCTACTGAAATCTCTTTTTAAAATGTGAGTAGAAGGGAACACTTGACAGAAAGATGCATTAGCTGGGGCTAGGGAAAGATTGACTTCCTAACAATATTGGGGTTTGCCATGGCCACCACTACCAGTTCACAGACAAAGAATGTAAGGGCAGAACAAATAACAAGGTTCTTGTCTGACTTTTTGTGTCAACAGCATTTGAGTCCAAATTCCAGTATTATGTGTAGTCATTTCAGTAAAAGAGGTTTAAAATTCAGAATAGATTAAATTTTTATATGCTACAGTATACTGGGGGAGTAAGATACCCTCTTCCCAAAGCTCTTGCAGTTTCAGGAACCAGAAGCCCTCTCAAATTCTAAAGTCAGCAGTTGGATAGACTCTGAATATACTATCAAAGCATATAACCATCAACATAATTATCCTGCTTCTATTACCTCTATCATTTCAGAGGATTGATAGTCCATGAGGTCTTCTATGCCTGTATTTAATCCTAAAGAGCTCAATTTCAGAGCCTGGAAAGTAGTCAGGAAATGTCTTGTAGCACCACACTGGGGTCAGAAGAAAGGTCTACTTGCTTCCCCCAGTGCTGGCCTTATATACACTTCTGTTCCAGGCTGGCAGTCCACAACTCTTTCTCTTGCCATAGGACTAGAAGACTGCCTAAGCTGTGAACATAATGTTTCTGCATTTTCAGATATCCTCATGATGTTCATTAATAGTAATAGATTAAAAAAAAAAAAAGGTGCCATTTTGAAAAAATAAAGAAATTATAGTATGCAGGCAAAAAGAAAAGTCTTCCTAAGCATATCCACAGTATGCACAGTCTTCTTTGATTAAATGTAGCACTTCTTATAGCAGATAGAGAATTTAATAGTTCAGCATTCTTTAAATGTAAATACTTCGATTAAGTGTAATCCAGGGCTTCCTTTCACTCACTAGGATGGTTTTCATCCAGATCTTCAACAAATTGATAGAAAAGTACCCTTTCTAAATGTGAACGGAAGATGAGCAGAAAGCAGAACCCAGAATGCAGCAGAATGCAGAGACGTGCCAGTCAGCATCCTGGTGACCTACTTTTATTGTAGCAATCTCATTTTCTAAGATATGTTACTATTTTTTTTTAGAAAAGCTGCACAATGAGATGTCAGCAAACATGCTGCTTATCGTTAAAGATGTAACCTGATGACTGCAAATACTTGTCTGTATGACTGACAATCTTAGTCAGTGACCTCCCACAGTAATGTGCAGTATAACTTTCATAAAGGAACAAATACTGTTATGTTTCTACAATAGAAATATGTGGGATTGATCAAGATGCTCTTCTACAGCAAAAGTGCTGGTTTATGGATTCTAAAATTGTAAAAACTGGAGACAAATGTTTTCAAATTACCAATGTAAGAGTTGCTTGGGGATTTTTTTTTGGTATACATTTCAACATGTATTTTTCAGTGTATTTCCTATGAAAATGTTCTATGTATTACATCATTATCTGACTTGATAAAAAACATTTAATTCCTCACAGTTATTGACCTTTAAGGCAGATGTTAAGCAAGCAGAACATCATTGCCCTTCCGTATAAATAAAGCACCGACAAATTCCGTCCTTGAATAGTCTGTTCACACACAAAAAAGTAAATCTGTTGTTTCCCTTATTTTACTTAGAAAAACTCATATTGACTGTTAAGTTGGGAACAACTTGGTAAAGGGCTTCATGAGATGACCCAGAATTTATTTACAAAATAAACTGAGGATAACATTAGATGAAACATATACAAATAATATGCCTTTAGAAGCACGCTGAAACTACAGCCTAAAATGAAAGCACTGATGAACTGAGTGTTTCTAAGTTTCTTTTGGTGATTTTCTTGAGGGAATGAGGATTAATAACTTAAAGTGATCTTAAAACTGAAAATATTTTCTGCGTCAGTTACTAATAATGAGTCAGTATCATTTTATCAGTGGTGGGGGCTACAAAACAAACCAGCTCGTTAGCAAGCCAGCCATTAAAACTAAAAAGCACCCTTCAATAATTGCAGGGCAGTGTATTACTAGGCGTATATTTTTACACTTAAGTCAACTGTTTAGAAAATAGTGTTTAGAAAGCACAATGAAAAATGAACAATACTTACAACCATACCGTTTAGGGACACCCAGCAATCTGGTGGGAAATCTTGGAGCAATGGTACTAAGAACTGCAGACAACCATCCCAGTGGCACAGCAGTAGCATCATTCCAATCAGATTAAAGATTCTCACCACAGCACTGGCAAGATCATACGTCATGTGGAAAATCTGTGGGTAAAAATTACAAGTGATGTACATGATGCAAATCATAAATGTAATTCATTTACTCCTCATCAGGCAGGATAAAATCAAAGAAGTATCATCCTCAACTTTAAAAAGCTGAGATTTCTCAGGAAGGCACATTAATTTGGGCATACTAATTAGGAAGAGAGCTGTGCTGACACACCTGACTCTTGGCTGCAATCCAGTGTTACATAAACTGATGAAAAAGGCATGTTTTGGAAAAGAAACCACCAACTGATGCATTTTCTTAAACCCTGCAACTCCTTTCAATTTAAGTCAGTTTCACAAATTATAAAAGCTTGGTAAATGCAGTGAGGCCATTACTCATTTGGAATTTTGTTCACAAAGTTGTGTGAGACAGAAATTCAATGTCCCGTTCAGGGAAGTTTCCCTTCACATTTCTTAGCTTCTTATAAGCATCAAAATCTGAGTGAAGAAATAATAAAAGTAATCTTACAGATCTTTGGACTTCTATCTCTATACTGTGTATTTATTAATCCAAATTGCACATAACAGTCCATCAAGCAAAATGACAAAAAGGTAAGTTCATTGTTCTTAAACAATAGCAGTTTTTCTAATATACTGAGAACCCCACAGCTATTGCATCTGTAGTAGCTAAGTTTATATGAAAATAATAGAATCCTGGATTTAAATATGTTTCTCCATTACTAGACAAAAAATGTTTTTACCTGAAAAGTGTTTTAAAGCAAATCACACATACACTTTTAAAAACATCATAGGCATTTTCAGGTTTGTCATGGGCAGCTTTGTTGGACAGATTTAGCAGGGACAGCATGGATAAGAACACTGTATTTATCACTTTTGTGCTACATTATTTTTAAAGAACTTCCAAATTACAAATTTAGGCATATTCTTTACTTATTATACAATTCAGTCAACTGAAGAAAAAAATGTTACATTTTATTATGCATAATTATCACATAATTATTATGCAGGAGTTCCATTTAGAAGATTAAGAATGTCCAGTGGGTATTTAATGGAATTATAAGTATAAAATATTATTTCATTGTACAACTAGTCATACAAATCGGAAGCTTTAGTGCAGAAAACATGAGATTGCTACCGGTATACAGGCATATTGGGAAATGACATTTTGCAGTTGTAAATAAAAGAATTCACATATGAAATAGGGAAAGTTTGTATCCACATCTAAACTAAAGCAGGGATTAAGTAAACACACCGTAATGAGTGCAAGTGCAAATATGGGGAGTCTGTTACAGTGCCTTTCAAGATTATTTTCTGTTAGTGGGAGTATGCCCTTGTTTGAAAATGGTGACATATGTTTTGAGTCCCAAAATGCAAAATCTACATAGTAGAAACAAACGTCTTTGTTAACTTTGTTTGCAAAACATTTTTTCAAGCCAGGGCATTTTAAGAGCCTATATTCTGAAGACCACTTTGACAGACATTGGAAACAGATACTTGTAACATTATTCGAAGTGTCGTGTCTTATCCAAATACCATCTAGATCCTGTCAAAACTGAGGTGATGACACTGATATTTAGGAGATATTTTAAGTGGAAATAACTAGAAAAGCGTCATCATCACACATTTGTGTTCTTAAGAAATGTATTTATGTTACAGCCATTCTAATAGCTATAGTTTCAGTAGCATGATATGAACTGAGACTAGATATGTGAAATGAAATAACTTTATTTTTAAGACCTGGAAAAAATCGCAGGGATTACTACTGGTTTGGAACACTAACACTCATTCAGGTAACACTTTATCCACGTAGTTATTTCACTACACCCACAAAGTGATCACAGGAAAAGCTGCAGAAGTTTTGTCAGACAAAGCAGGATTTCCCCTAGAATATTTGTCTGAAAAAGTGCAGAAGATTAGGCAGAAATAACACATACTTTACACAGAGACTACAGTTTCCTCAGGAACTTCCTATTTCTCCAGAAAAGCAAGTTGTCTCCTGCCTATTCTCTGGTTGGACAAGAATCAAAGTTTTATACAGCCTCAAGCTTCCCTTTAGGCTTTGCTGTAAAAGACCAGATTTGCATAATAATTCACTGTATTGTTCTTTAAAAAATGGTTCAATATACAACAATTGGAGCCAAACTGAGCACAAACATCTTAATTTCTATACCTAGAAAGAGAACATCTCTGAAAACATTCACATAGGTGTATGTGATAAATAGGTGGAGATGTGGTTCTCTGAAAGTCTCCAGAATCAAAAAAATGGCACTTTGTTATTATACTTAAGGCTACTGAATCCTTATCCTGCTTCTGCAGCTATGGACTTAGGCACTACAACAGACTGGGCAAGTGTCCTGTGATCATACCTACGTAAAAATGACCATTCTCTGCCTATTTCACTTGGATGGAGCTCATTTTTGGCCATAAATTCAAATTACGGAGATGGTCTGAACTGCAAAGCTCATACCTTCATTTATAACCTCCAAGCTTTTAGAGCATTTTGTGCTCATACATTTTCATTTCAAAATTTAGAATTATTTTATTTGGTAACATGGACTGCAAAAAAATTGTGGGTAGAGAGATTTCCCAAGGTCTTGCCTAGCTCTTACAGATGTATCACTCCCTACCTACCCCCTGAAATGAGCGGTGGCTTACTTAAGCTTTCCCAAATGAGCCAGTAGAACCAGGATATGGAAAGAGATATGATAAAGGGAGACTGAAATTCAAACCAAATAGCTGGAGCACTGTGTTCAAACTAAAGGGCCTTGCTGAACCACAGAGATCTGTCACTGGCTTTGGGCCCTTCAAGGACTATTTTGATATGTCACAGTGATATTACTGAGTAATTATTGCTTTTCCTCAAAGTTTCTTCGCTAGTAGTGTGCCCCTGCAGAAATGGCCATGTAGTGCAAGAACAAAAACATGGTGAAAATTTTGTCTGAAAGCAAATACAGCAAAGGATATGACTGCAATAGTCTGTGTATGACACTGCAACCTTCCATCATCTCTGAAACCTTTCACTCCAAAAATAGCTCCCGTGCAGCTTAGCATTTAGGATCAGTATTATTAGAAACACATTAACATGTTCTGGATATTATCTGGGTTGCTTAACATGGTAATTGCTTAATATTAACTGCAGTGTCTTACCACTAATCTTTTGCTCATATAGTCTAATATTTGTGCAGCTTATTCTAATAACTGATAACTATTGAATAATATAACTTCATTAAAAAATCTTAAACAAATGTTGAAAAAAACCTTTCAAACATCTCTGCATATTATTGTCTAGCAAATAAAAGCTGTTTTGCTTTGTTTTTTTTCTCCTAAAAGGAAATTCTCATGGAAATGTGTGATGGTTTTAAAAAGCATTTCAATATGCAAAGTATACACTGTAAGTGAATATTCAGAGAGGAGAATGTTGCTTTTTAAAAATTATAGCCTAAATACCCTGTGGATTGAACTCATATATTGCATGTTTAATATTCTGTGTTCCATTCAGGAGCTCATTGTGATGATACACTGGAACAAGAACAGTAAAAGAAGTAATTTTTTATAGTGTTTTCTTTTTGTAATCACAAATTACACTTCCTGCATTAATGTACTAAACCTCATTTAAATTCCTGGGAGATGTATGAAGCATAGTTTATTAAGAGAGGAATGCAAGGACAAAAAGCTAATGCCACATATTTCACCAGACACTGGCTTGCCCGTCAGCTCATCCTACAATGGGACAGCAAAAAATACAGGAAGATCACAAACTGATTTACCTTGATTTTGCAATACAGATGTGTGGTACGTTCAAGCCAAATCTCTCTGTTTGAATGGGTGTCTGAACAAGATAATATTCACAACAAAAATAACTGAAACACTTGCACCAAACTAAAGTTAGGTTCTTGACCTATTACTCAGGCAGTTAAATATAAATAGCTTAGTTATCATTAAATTCTTACCATTTACAAATACCCTGTAAATAATCAGGAATTGCAGCTGTAAAACACATTTGAAAATACAGCAACTTTTTTCAGACTTCTAATTTCAGCATCTAGCTTAATCAGCAAGAGGTGCAAATTTTTTTAAAAAAACCTTCTACTGTCACGAGACTACTGCAACTGAGAAAAAACCACAAAATAACCTTAAGAACTATTTCTAAAATTTTATTTCACATAATAGGAAAGATTTAATAGATAACTCTTCTTTTTGCTTACTATTCAGTTTTGTTTCAATCATACATGGTATTTGTTATTCTCACGTTTGTTTGGGATGATTTGCTATAATAATGTCATTTTTCACAGTTTCTCTATACTTCAAAATTATATTTAATAATAAATTTAATTTATGAACCCACTTCTGAGAACTTACAATTTCTTTCTATATGATTTTCCTAACTTTTTTCCATACCCTAGAAATATTATATTTTTTCCTAAAGAGTTGTCAATGCCTTTTACAATTGTCTGAAATGTTACCACAGATTTAACAGTTTCTAATATTTTGTAAAAACATTGGTCACAGAGAATAAGAAATTGCTGAAGCAGTCAGAGTTCACATGTTTTATCTCTGTTTTCACTCACACTTTATTAATGACTCCTTTTATTCCCATCAGTGAAGCAGGAAGCAGACTATTCCTTCTTCACATTTATAATGGACGATATACTTCAAATCAGTCCTGCTAACCCTGATTTCTGAGCCTGAGAGAAAAAAACTCTTCCAGTTTTACAGCCAACTTGCTTAACGGTATTTGAGGGCACTCATGTAATGTTAACAGTGCATATATAGTTAACTAAATGAACACAAAATGTGTTGAACTGCTGTTGTAGAATGCATACATTACCTCTTCTTCCTTCTGATAACGGGCATGTAATATTTTTTGGGTCGTGATTTTTAGTTCAGTTTGATTCTGGGGCTCAGTTTAAGAATTCCTGGAAAATGTATTGAAATCTCACATCATGGAGTTTATCCAGACAGCTCTTCTCTTCCATCCCTCAGAAGTATTAAGGTGCTCAGTATCACAAAGCTATCTTGGATTTAATCTTCAAATTAGGATTCGCATCATGCTTTAGGCAATATGAAATGACACTCACACTAAGCAAGCTTTGTGGAGTCTGGAATATTACGTAGACGTAGTGGGGAGACAGAAAGAGCTGCATGTGTGCAAGGAGGCTCTGGAAAGCATGTTGACAGCTATACCAAGGACAACTCTGGTACTTTGGGCTGGACTGCAGGGAAAATTAACAGTTATAAGAAAGACAAGGGTTTTTTGGTACAATCTCTGGATCAGTCCAGATTTATTAGGTTTGCACCTCACAGCACCATTGAATGCAGTTTATATTCTGTAGGATACAAATACTCCTACCTGAGCTAAGTAAATGTTCACTTTTAAGGCAGTCATTGTAACAGAGTTCCCCAGGAAATATAATAATATAAAAGGAAGAGGAGAGCTCAAAGCCTATTTTTGAGTATCTATCTCTCAATCTACTTTAAACAATGAAAGGCAATCATGGGGTTTTGTTTAGCCATTTTATATTCTACAAATCAATTTCAAAAGGCATTCTTTGTAAATACCACTTGGGATACTATGGGTCTGATCCAAATCCTACCACAAACAATTTTTTAGTGTTACAGGTTACAATACTCTAGACTAGAAATATGTCTACGCAAGTAGATATAAACACCCATCGATTGAAATGTCTGGCTATGCCCTCAGGATAACATTTTACACTCAACTGATGTGTGTGCTTAATTTTATGATAAATAATTCATCGTTGATAATTCAGCAGTAGGGGAAGGTACATAGCACTATTTAATATAGTTGTATATGTGACTTTAAGCTGATGACAAAAGCAGAGATCCGCTTCTGCTTTAGTTGGCCCTGAAGGGAAAACATCAGTGAATTAACAAACAGGACAAACTATTTTTAATCAAACACATCCTGAAAAAAAGAGCTGAGAATGGCCTATTTTATGTGACCTTTAAAAATTGTTATTTTCTAGATGGAGTCAATCTGACATTAGGTTTTATAATAGAAGTCCCATTTATTCCACTTCAAGGCATGTACAAATGGAAGTCAGCTTCTGTGGAGCAAAAAGAACAGCACAAGAACGTGTAAATGTGACAGTGCACTATGTCCAGATTAAACCTGAAAACATAAATAAAACTGCTTTGCTGAAGGAAGAATTTGGCAAGCCTCAGAAAGTTCATATAACCAGGAAGCATAATTCATTTACTATATATAAATTCTTCAGTATGTATTTCCCACTGTAAATCGGCCAATGCCTTACTAGCATATTAGCTCTCACACAGAGGGCATGACTTCACTGCCAAAACTGTGTTTGTATTATCCTGTTGTGATTAATGTGTGTGACCTCTCTTGACATCTAAATAAAAAAGAGAAGATGCTTCAGTTCTACGATGAAGAAAACAAGCCAAGAATGATGAGCCTCAGGATCCTGAAATAAAATTGACAGTGCCAGTTTTCCCTGTGTTTTTACAGAGGTTGAGGTCTCATTCATCACTTACATTGATGACTGAATGTACCTTATTAGACTAAGCTTTTATCTCCATTAACTGAAACAAAGTAAAACAAACAAACAAACCAGCAAAAAACAGTTCACAGCTGTCAGAAAGACACAAACATAGAATACTAACAGACTGCCTCTGTGACAAAATTTAGCTGAAGCTCTACTCCTTCAGTTACGCTACCAAACTGAGAGTCATCATAAGGCAGAAGTACTCAAACTGTACAGGAGCACAGAGAATGAGTGTTTTGTCAGCTTGAAGCAGAGCACCCTTTGCATTTCAGCATTATTTCAAGAATCAGCATTGCCTGACCTTCAGCTCAAGCTCCTTGATGAGCCAAGTATCTCAAGTGACAGCATCACGGAACTCAAGCTGAAGACCTCTCTGAGTGGAACTGAGCTAGAATAAACATTTCTTTTATTTTATTTTACAATTATTTCTCTATTACAAAGAAGACAGTTTGAGGATGTAGCCAGTCTTTAAAGGGTCCAAAATATTATTTATGATTTCTCTTAATAGCTAAGCAAGAGGAATTGTTTCTCAAATTAATGTGTGAAGGTACTCTGGCACCAAAAAGAGAAAAGAAATATGTTATTCAGCATCACTGATCTACCCACAGAAACGTCAAGGGAGGGACTCCCACAGCACAAAGTAAGTAACATGAATCCTAAAAAATATCAGTGCCTACAACGTTTCAAATATAAGGCCATAAAGTCAGATTCCCAATTGCATTTTTAGGTGCTAATATCAACTTCTGAAGCTTACATTCCTCAGTTTTAATATACTTACACAAGCAGTTTTCATCTTTAGTGAATGTGAAATAAAACAATAAATACCAGACATATATTTATAATGCAATCAACCATCAAATGTGTCAATACTGAGACAATTTAGGAAAAACCTTTGGAAGTACCGAAATCGCCACAAAAAGTGCCATGTTTTATAAAATTGTTTTATGCCAATTTTGATCACGTAAGTCTCAGAGACCCTGAAACCTCTTGATTTTCGATTTTATAGCCTAACTTTGGAGATAATCACACTCCATCTCATCACACTAGGTCTTTTCTTCTGAGTTACATCTTTTAAAAATAGGAATGAGACAGTGCCCTGGATACATCTACCATCAAAAATGGCAGGACATGATACAGACTCCCACCCAACAGAAAAATAAAATAGATATTAATAAACACAAAACAGATACACTGAAGGAAGTATTTCTAAATACATACAAAGAAACAGCATGTCCCAGAAGATTTTTGTGGGGGATGAAGGGATTGAGAGCAGCCCTGTCAAGGAGGACATGGGGGTACTAGTGGATGAAAAGCCAAATATGAGCTAGCTGTGTGCACTCGCAGCCCAGAAAGCCAGCTGCATCTTTGGCTGCATTAAAAGAAGTGTGGACACCAAGTTGAGGGAGGTGGTTCTGCCCCTCTACTCTGCTCTAGTGAGATATAATTGGGCGTGCTGCATCTGGCTCTGGAATTCTCAGAACCAGAAAGACCTGTTGGAGCGGGTACAGAGAACAGCCACAGAAATGGTCAGAGGGATGGAACACCTCTTCTGTAAGGACAGGCTGAGAGAATTCGGATTGTTCATCCGGGAGAAGAGAAGGCTCCGAGAAGACCTTATTGTGGCCTTTCAATACCTAAAGGGGGCTTAGAAGAAAAATGGGGAAAAACTTTTGGCAGGGCCTGTAGCAACAGGACAGGGTGTAACGGTTTTAAACTAAAAGGGGGTGAATTCAGACTAGATATAAGGAAGAAACTTTTCATAATGAGGGTGGTAAAACACCAGAGAGGTGGTAGATGCCCCAACCCTGGAAACACTCAAAGCTAGGTTGGACAGGGCTCTGAGCAACCAGATATTGTCGAAGATACGCATGCTCGCTGCAAGGGGGTTGGACTAAATGACCTTTAAAGATCCTTTCCAGCCCAAACTATTCTATGATTCTATGATTTAAGGTTGTTAATCACCAGTTCTTTTTACATGACACCTACTCCAAAGTCACACTGCTGCATATCTGAGCTTCAAACTAATTGTCCTAGTTATAATACAGCAACATCAGGATTTAATAGCAAACAACTGAACTAATGAGGAATATTTCTCCTGGGGAACTGAAGCTGGTGTGTTACTGAAGATGTTGCGTTTAATCTTCCAAACGTGGGAATAATGGGCAAGGAATTGAAAATGAAAGTCATTATGTTAAATTTCCTGTGGAATAAAAGTTCTGAGACGAAACTGATTCACAATGCTTTCTTTCAGTAACCTTCATTTTAAAGAGTCTCAAAATGTAGCTTTATGAGGTACAACTGTTACAGTTTAATGTTTATATATTTAGGTTTTTAAGATTAAATATAAGCCATGAATTCATATTTAATATTCCATAATGTATTAGAATATGAATTTTGGTTTTTTATAGTAATCTTACAGAAGATTTCATAGACCAATCCTTATAAGAAAAATACGACTGTTAGTACAAGTCAAGGCAGATACTTTGTGAAAGTCAGAACTCTTAGACATCTAGATGTTTAAAGCCCAAAACACAAAATCCTTTCAATCATTTGAAAATCTTAGCAATAGCAATTATGATAAAACCACTTATATATCACTATCTCACACACACACATAAAAATCAAACAACAAAAAAATTAAGTATAATATTGCCAAGTTATTTTTAGAATTATATAGTTAATTGAACTGTATTGTAGAGAACTTTTTTTTCTGGGAAGTGCAAATGACGTCTACAGTTAAAACCGTGATGTCACTCAAAAGCACAGAAAGGACCTCTTTTGGATTTTAACAGTTAAATTAAAAAAAAAAAAAAAAGAAAAAAAGATTCCTTGAAAATTACAAGTTTAAAGAACCTTCTTTGGAGATCTGGATACAAAAAAACTCTTTTAAAATATTTGTACAGACTAGTACTAAGCACAAGTATAAACTGGGAGAGAAGAGGCTGAAGGGCCGCCCTGCAGAAAGGGATCTGGGGTGCCATTTGACAGCCAGCTCAATACCAGACAGCAGTGCCCTGGCAACCAAGACGGCAAACTGCATCCTGGGGAGCATGAAACACAGCGTAACCAGACAGTTAAAAGAAGTGACGCCCCAATCATCAGGATTGGTGCAGCCTCACCTGGAGTGCTGTGTGCAGTGCTGGGCCTCTCAGTTTACGTAGGATGTGAAGGTCCTTGAATTCATCCAGAGGAGAGCAACAAAGCTGGTGAAGGGACTGCAAGGAATGTGCTCTGAGGAATGCCTAAGGTGTTTGGGCTTGTCTAATTTAGAGAAAAGGAGACTGAGGGAAGACCTCATGGCTCTCTACATTTTCACGAAGAGGAGAAGTGGGGAGGGAGGTGCTGAGCTCTTCTCTCTGGTACCCAGTGATAAGATGCAATGGAACACTTTAAAGCTGCACCGGGGAGACTGGACATTAGGAAGCATTTCTTTACTGAAACAGTGGTAACTGGAACAGGTTTCCTAGGGAGATGGTCAATGTCCCAAAACTGTCAGTGTTTGAGACATTTGAACACTGCCCTTAATAATATGTTTTAGCTTTTAGTCAGCCCTGAAGTGGTCAGGCAGTTGAACTAGACGATAATCATGTCATCCTTCCCACTGAAATACTCTATTCTATCCTACTCTACTGTTTTATATTCTACATTATGCTGATTTGATTTAATACATAAAACTCTCTTGAGCAGACATTTGAGATGCTAAATTATTCTGGTTTTGTAACTGTGTTCAACACTTGCTAAAACACATGTATAGCATTATTATGAAAAGCAAGTGTATGCCTGCATACACACAAACGTAACTTGCACACAGTACAGAATACTCAAAATTCTATACAGATAGTCTATGAAAAAGTGAGAGACTGAAAAAAAAGATGAAAAAGACAGGTAATATCAGAAATGAATAACCACAGTAAGAAGAAAGACATGTTCATCTATGGTCTGATCTGGGTTCTTTGAGTTTTGTCTATTTCTAGACATAATTTAAAATAATATTTGCTTCTGATGAGTAAAATTTTTCAGGATTCAGTACATGATTATTTGGGACTTTATGTTTTAATGCTATCAGGCATAAGGATGAAAATCTAATGCGGGGACATTTTGACTGGACTTATTTTTTCACATTATTTTTTAAGTAAATACATTAATAAATTAATACTAACTAATTGATTAATTAATTACATTTTAACATGGTTATTTTACTACATTAAGGTATCTTTAAAAAGAAAACCATTAGTGCATAGGAAGCCTAATGTGCAAACCCACACTTTCTCACAGCACTTACTATAATATATCCTCTTCAAGAAGAGTTTACACTTAGTAATATATGTATGATGATGCACACCCTGTTTTCAAATTACCCTTTAGCTATAAATCCCTTAAATTTGCTGTAAAATATTTTTCCCCATTTTCTAAGTACAGAATATCATCCAGCCTGTGCTCTGCAAAGGCTGGTGCTGGTTCTCTACTGCAGCACTTGCCAACACTGGAGTTACCCCATTGTCTGTCCTCAGAGGTTTGATCTACATGCAGATTTTCTGAGACTTCTGAGTCCTGAATGACTTGTTGTTGAACTCTTCACAAGGAAGTATCTTCTGCACAACTCCTGCTGTTTCTGTGTACGGTCTAAATAGGCCATTTACATTGTGGTAGACAATATACCTCCTTGTTTGTCCCTGTCTTATATATTTTGATTTAGTATATCAACATTTCTGCTAGCTAGATGCTATCACCATATCTCTTTTGGAGCAATACCTTCTTCAGAGCAGTACATTCTTGCGCTTGGTACCCAGAACCAACTTCTTTGCACTGACCTCTTGCAGTCTTGTACTGATGTACTGCCAGAAGTTTGTCTGTGGAAATGTGTGCAGCACTTTCCTGTGGAAGCAAATGTATGCCCAAAAAAGCAACTGCATATTGTTCCACACAGCTAATCCATCCTGTGTTCTGCAAAGGGCCTTACTTGCAGGTTTAGCAACCAGCAGTGAGGTTTTCTGGGCAATATCCTAGTCTCAGACCACACTGATGAAAGCTTAGTAATTTTGATTGCTTTCTTACGCCTTAGTATTTACAAAAGCAAAATTGGCAGAATTTGATCTGTTGTCAAGAGTATTTCATACAGCATTTTATTGTCTGACCCCCATCTCCAGACCCCACCTGATATAACCATACCAGCAATTTAAGCACTGTCACTGCACAGTAGTCAGTATAGGCTGGTGTGGACATTACCCCTTCCTTGACACCACAGACTGCAGTTCAACGCTGTGCTGCAATACTGTGCAACACTGGGCAATATTCATGTTTGTCAAACGTGCAAAGGGAAAACATCTCTCATTTCATGTTTTCTTACGAAAATACCACATTCACCTGATGGCTTCTGAGTGGGTTTACTATATGCTAGCCCTTATATAGTCTTTTTCCCGTCTCCTGTTTTTGCTTTCTCTGTCTGCTAACAACAAAGCTGACCCGAGAGCCCAGCTGCAATCAAACTGACTATTGAGCAATAACGCAATTCATATCATGTATTTAACTCCATTCACCACAACCCTTTTGGGCCCAGCCATTCAGCCAGTTTTTTACCCAGCGAAGAATGCACCCACCCAAATCATTCTTAAACCAAAAGAAAGACTGCTAAAGCAGTATCTTGTAATTTTTTTTAAAAAAGAAAAGAGTATCCTTACTGCCTTTTTGTGGATTACAAGCAAATCCATATCGGTGATGAGATTTTGACTCACTTCTGTTTTTAGACACAAACTGGTTTGTTCCTAAACATATGGAGGAAAAGGATTTACTTCCAGTAAGTAGACCAGAATTTCCCTCTGGTTTCTCTGCTTTCTCTTATTCTTCTTCCCAAAAGCATCCCTACAGTACATTTTCAGTCCATCCATTCCAAATGTTCTAATTTTTCTATACCTTGTCCCTGTACAATATTGTCTTTTGTTTTTCTTTTTTTTCATACGCTTCCACAGAGCACATGAACATTACGTCTAAAAAAACTCCAGAAAAGGTTCTATAATTTCTAGCAAAGAGCATTATCCATGCTTTTTCACAGTGATTATTTCCAAAGGCTGCCATTAAAAGGTTAGAATTTCAACTACCAAATCGTGTCAATATTGCCGACTTCAAGGCAATATAATTGTGATTTTGGTGACTGTATGAAAATTGAGATTAATTAAAAAATAAGCTTTGGGTTGTTCACATTTGTGTACCTACCAAACTTCCCTCAGAAACTGGTGGGAGGATAAAAATAGATATAAAACCGGAAAAAAGTAATAAATCTGAGATGTTTACAAAATCACACAACTTCAGAAAGTTGCACATAGAAAGAAAATCAATGCTGCAAGGCCTGCAATAAAACTGGAAGAGTTTGCAAGTTTGCAAAGATATTTCAATCATCCTACTTCTACTACCTTAGTCCTAAATTACAGAACTCCTTTGTTCCAAAAGGCTAAACCCTCCAGTGCTGTGGTTTGCATCTCCGGGACAGTGCTGTGACGGAGACTCGAATAGCAAGAACACTATTTACGCAATTGCAGAGTGACAGTGAAATGGAGAGTTATTTTTATCGTGGAGTTTGGCAGCACCAGCTAAGTGTTAGTGCTTCAAATTCTTCAAAAGGCCTAGTTTACACATGGAAGAGCTAATAGCCCAGGAAGAGAATGATAAAAAATGCAGAGGTGGTGGGAGGGAGGAGGGCAGTTGTAACCAGTATATGCAAAAAGCAACTCAGCGTGTGTGGAAACACGCTCTGTAAGACTGTACAATCCTGTGCATTCAGGAGCACTGAGTGACAGCATCTCACGTATGGTCTAAAAAGATGGAAAATCCAGCAGTGCTGAAAGTGCATCCCTGAGCAGCCAAGGCGATGTGTTCTGGGAGGAGCACCACCTGCTGCCACTGGGGATGCTGGCTTCCACATCAACCTCTTCTGACGTCAACTAATATGATAATAACACCAGGACATTCAGTTTTTATCACTTTTTTCCAGTCAAATAGGCTTGCCCAGGTACCATCACGGGGCATGTAAGCCGAGCTCATTACACAGAGAGTCAGAGTGTCTTGAAGCATTTCTATGGGAAGTGTAGCAAGCCCTCTTATTTGCTGTCCCCTCTTATTTCTAATAAGGCAGTGAAAACAAAATACAAGGAGCTCCCAAGCAATCCCATTCCACAAGCCAGACTGATAGTTATATCTCTGAATACTTTTCCAGCTGCATAACTATATTGTGCCTGTGGGGTGTGCATATGTGTAGCACCACTTGAGGAACAGAAAAGGGCAGAAAAGAAGGAAGGAGAAGCCGTGGTTTTACAGAGCTGTGAAAATTATTCACCTACCCAGTCCCTGCCCTGCAGAGACAGGCCATAAGCAATGAAAACAAGCTGCAGGGAGTTTTCTGAAACACTGCTGAATGTGGGTTAGTACTTACTCAATTCTCTAGCAGGCAGCATTCCCTGAAGTACAATTTTGAAATTACTCTGGACAATTTATCACCTGCCCAAATGACCCTGTCACTTGACTAGTCCATCTGACTGGAATTTGCTCTAATATTCCCAGCCCCAGAAGCGGTAATAAACAACTGCCATTTTTTATAAATCAATCTGCCAAATACAGATTTTTTCTTCCCTGCCTGATGCCCGAAACAAATAATAGTAATTCCTGGGTCACTCAAATGTTTTCTAGACATTAAAATGTCATAACTTTCACTGCTAAATAGAAGAAGAAAAAAACCCAAAATAACCCACAACGATCATTCTGGGAAATCTTTTGCGGTCTGACTGGCTACCACTTGGCTTTTACTTCTTGAATAAACACATGAAAAATTATAAAGAGATTGTCTTACTTTTTTTTTTTTTTTTTTAACATGCCTTGTGAAATATTCAGGCTGTGCTCTGCACAAGACCGCCACTTATTCTGTTCACTCATGCATCATTACAATACTAACTGCAGAACAGCTTATTATTGAGAAGCAGGAAATGTGGATCCAAGGCTTCTCCCTGGCTCTCTACTGGTTGTTTGGATGAAGAGCAGCAGAACAACAAACAGTGGCTCCCCTGGGGTTACCACACCCTTTCTTGGGCACCCAGTACAAGGAGAATGTACACTTCTCATCCTCTTTTCTCCCCTGAGATCATGGTGAGTGCTCAGTGTCTTTATAGTTACCATGAGAAACAGTTACTAATATCATTTACCTAAAAAAGCATAAATACTTAATTAAACTTTTTTTCAAGAACAAAGGCGTTCGTTGCATCAGGGTAAGAATAAAGCGAATGTTAGCTCTGAAAGTCAAACCAAAACAACTAAGGAAGTACATCATTATTTTGAAAAGATGGAAATGGTTTTGTAATCACAGACTAAATCCTCTTTAAATCACAGTCAGGTATCTCCAACATCTTTCTTTCAAACTTTTTAGTTTTTCTCTCAATTGATTTGTCTTCCTTTTGCATTTCAATGATTACTGAGTCTTCTCTTCAGAAGGAGCACAATTATAAAACAATTATTTGTTCTCAGTGTTTCTCTGTCAGGTATAAGCAATATGTTATTCCATTAGTGTACTGTTAGATCTTTCCTCCTCATTGAGATACAACTCTTAATACAGGAAAACAGTGTGTAATTTCTTTCCTCATGCCAGACATAATATACTAACATGTATGTGATATCATCTGTATACATGTGTTTATATATATGCATACATAAATATATACAGATGACACATGACAGTGATATATGCAGAAGTAATACTGGACATTTGATATGTGTCTGAAGCTCTTAAGCAACCAAAACTCCATTTTCTACCGTACCCACATTCTTCTGAAGAGCGTTGCATCACTGAATGAACTATTAAACTACAGCCCAAAACACCAAGCACTGAAAATCAGCATACAGAACATGGACAATCCCATTACAAAGTTTCCTTGATATTCCTGTTGTAATTATTACTTATTTTAAAACAGGTTTTAAAATGGCACAAAATCTGCCCTGCTAAGCAACTTGCAACACCACCTAGACCTGCCTAATTAAGGAGTCAGGAAAAAAATACCATGCAGCTTAAATGCATAAAACGAGCACGGAGAATGTCTGAACATTTTGTTCTCTCCAACACATAGCCTATTTCTTTTTAATCCACTAGGCTTTTGGATGTCTTTTTTTTCCCCCAATTACTTCAGCTTTCAGACTTATTTTTCCATTACTGTATTCAGTGCCACAAATGTCCCACGTACACTATTTGAAACACAGCATTAGTTGTAAAAGTGCCCTGTGACTAATATTAACCATTTTAGGACACAGATAAAGGTATTTATGTTTTTAAGCTTTGGTTAGTTCACCGTATTTCACAGAAATTATTATTCCCTGGCCAACAGGATTGAAGCCAGCTTCCCCACTTGTACTTCAGCCCCAGTGTCACTACTATTAATGACTGCTAAGAATTGGTATCACAGGGATTCCTCCTTGGTATCACTAGCAGTTCAGCTAGCTTGTTAATACAGTTGACATTTGTGATTACATGGAAAAGCCTACATATATAGACCTATACCTGTACATATAATTTATTATACCAAGTAGAGCACAGCAGTAATGGCAATTCACATGGAGGATACCTCTGTGAACCCGAGAAGACTCATCTGTTTCTCCTCTCCTACTGCACACACACACAAACCCTAAGCCTCCTGCCTTTCTCACTAAACGAGCTAGCTGAGCACTCTCGTTGGAAAAATCCACCAATATTGCTAGAACAGGAAACCTGCATGATGGAAACTGCCTTCTGGAAGAGTCTCTCTGTTCCACTGAATTTAAAAGACACCTGGGAAGACTCATGTTCTAGTCTTAGCACCTAAATACTCTTGCAGAGTTTATTCTAGGTTATTTTACTGCAGTAGTTGGGTCTATTGCTCTCTGCTCTCCAAGGGGCAGCAAGATCTTTGTTCCCTGCAGTGAGAAAACTGAAAGAAGGTTGCTCCAACCTGCAAGGCCATTTTTTCCCTGATTGTGGGCAACGGTTAGGGTAGGAAAAAACAGATGTAGGTCCTCTGCTGTCTTGACAGATTCAATTTTGACCCTGTGCACAAGGATGTGAGTAATGATCCAATCTGGATACTCACAAAGCAATGCCCTGGTGCTGCATTGCCCCATGTTTGCACTGTGTGTAAAGCTGATGCAAATTGTTGGGGATCATCTAGCTCCTTAAAAATCCACATGGTAATGATGTCCAGATTTTTTATTTCAGGATAGTTTCTCATTAAATGTAGTCAACAGATGAAAAAGAACACAGTAATTAACATACTGCAACTCTAGTTGGTCACCAACAATGGCAGAAAGGATTAATCCACTATGATATGCTAATTTCTGTTAAAAAAACCCTAAATATGGATATAAAGAAGTAAATAATAAAATGAAACAAAAAATAGGGATAATTTATTCTCAATTACCAGTTTAACATTTCCCTCTTTCCTATTGATTTTAATACATTATGACTAATTGTGTTTTATATAACTCCTGTTATCTACATTTTAAAAGTCTACTTATTTAAATCCTGCTGAATTTGTTAACTCATTAGTATTTTGAGACACATGGCTGCACCTGATATAGATAAAATACTACTTTTTAATATATTTCCAATTCATTATATCTAGGCTTTACTGTAAGATCCTATAGTCTCATCAAACAGGTCAACCATTCAGACACAGTTGACTCCTGTTTGTCTCTAACTGTTGACATTGCTTTACAAGGGAAGTTTTAAAAGATGTGGAAATCAAAATAAAAAATACAAACATATTTTAGTTAAATGTTTACGCTTTTTTAAAGAAAAATCTGTATTGAAGTCCTTGTACATATTTTTCATAACAAAATTCTAAATAAACATTGGTGTAACATCAGGCAGTTCTCACAAACGAATGGTTTCATTCCATGAGTTATAAAAAACCTTATTAGCCACAATTATTAGAGAAAGTATGAAACCTGTTATACAATTGGCACTTTAGACATCATCGTGTGCATGAAGCTGTTATGCTTTTGCTTTTATTTACATATAAATTATTTCATTTATTTTTGAACAAAAAAAGCATGTAGTGCCATCTAGGGGTATTCACAAGCTTATGAATTTGAATTTTTGTCAGCTTAAATATTCTGAATTAGGTTTATTTTTTGTAACTGCATTCCTAGCAATAAAAATAGGTATTATAGGAAATCAATGCAATTCAGTTTTGCCAGACTGACAGTTGGGCATGTGGTAATTCCAGAAACACCATGAAATTAGGTTTTCCCTATGTTTTAGTCAGTAACTCTAAAGTAACTAACCGCCTATCACAGAAAATCACAAAATAAATAATATATGCCTTAGAAGGAAATAAATAATTGGGGAGGGGAAAAAAACCCTTTCCCTTGCCTCAAAAATCTCACCTTACCAAAACAGTGCAAAACTAAGAATCATCTTAATTAGCTGTATCAGATGTGTGAAACTCCATTTCACACACTTCAGTTTGCATTTCATTTCCTCCAGTCCAACAAAAGATGGTCCAGGTGGTAGGATTCCTTGGCAGTGGCATGAAGCCAGAGAAGTCAGCCACAGCATCTATTTACTCATTTCAGGTTTTATTTCATGGGTTATTTTCTTTGGTTTTGATTTCCCCCTTGCTTGCTGGTTTTTTTCAATCAGGGATATATTAGTGTTATTCCAGAAAGACTGTGGATAGAAAAATGGATTAAAACAGACTACTTTCAGACACAATTGATGTTCAGGGCACTGCTACCAAAACAAGGCTTGAATGTACCATACTGATTACAGATTGCTTCAATTTTCAGGCAGATTTTGTATAGAACATACTACAGCAAATGTAGTATAAACAGAGGACTGATCCTTGCTCTTGTTTTGCATGGCACATTCAGAATGACCAAACTGGCAACACTCATAAAAGCATTTTGATCAGGCTGCCTTAGCAATGCAAATGCCTTGCCACCCTCTGTGAACATAGTACAGATCCACCTCACAATGGTACCTAAGCACCTCACCAAGCCAGAATTTAAGACATTAACTTGCTCAGTAACAAAATATGCATTTACAGGGGACGTGTCATGAGTTTCTTATGCCTAACCCAGGAAAGTGGTTAAAAATTACCTTATTTTAAGCATGTGAGCAGTTATCTTGACCCACTGGAAAAAACCCAGTCAACTAAACACGTCATCTGTCCATCATTTCAGCTCTGTATTGAAAGGCTGGCATGACTGGAAAGTTTGCTGTTACTGGTCTTTCTCAACCATGTTTTCTTTGTCAGACACCAAACAGGGTGGTGCTGCTCTCAGTTCAGTCTGCCACTGCCTTTACAAAATATCCTGGTATCACTTTCACAAGTATCATAGCAGCAAGAACAGCTGGTTTTAATATTCTGGATTATTTTATCATTGACTTTCAGTCCATTCCTTTTTTCAATCTCATTGGATCAGTGTCACAGTATTTATTCAGTTCTACTGAATATAACCTACCCTCCCCCCGAAGTACAGAAGTAGTAGTCTACTCACTGCAAACTACAAGAAAACCAAACAAGTCATTTAAAAGCAATTCCACATAGCAGGTGTTTTTTAACCAGCTTCATCCTCTCTGTTGAGCTCACCCACTCATCTCCACACTCAAGCAATTCAAAGATGTTACCAGAACATCTGTGAGGCTTCAAGAATCTGTGAAATTGTATGGTTTATTTAGAAAACAATGTCCACAAACACCGTATTATAATGGATTTTTCCAGAAAATCAGTCACCAGGAACTAGAAACATAAGCATGAACGAGAGGATTAAGTCATACTTTAAAGTACTAATGTCAATGCAAATGTGAACTGTGAAATCTTCGTATTTTATTATTAAGTGTTCAAATGTTACAACATCACCATAATAAAATTCTATCAATCATGATGGTGCTAAAAAGAAAAAAATCCAAAAGGCCAGTAAACTGATAGACTCTGGCAATGTTGGATTTTTCGCAAACTATATGGGAGATCAATCCTGAGAAATGCTACGTGAGTTCCCTGGCCCCAACCCATGAAAGCACTTAGAAAGTACCTTATTTTCAGCTTATTAAGCAGTTGCCTTGACACAATGGGAAAAAGCCCAAAACTAACCAAATAAGGGTTTGTCCATCATTTTAACTTTGTATAGTTAGGTTGGCATCACTCGAAAGCTATCTTGTGACTTGTCAAACCATAGATCCATTTGGGTTTTGGCTTACTCTATTAAACTAGTGGAGGACTCCTTGCTTACAATATGTACCAGACCCAAGAACCTCGCCAATGGCATTATTTGTCTTCTCTGAAGTTGGTAGTTCTGCATCTAGACTCTGCAAATCCTATTACACTTTTGCATGAGAGTCCTTGCATACAATTCACCAAAGTAAAAGCATTGCCATAGCTGCTTTTCATTCCAATCTAATTTGATTTTCTAGTGGAATGGCTTAATCATCTATTTGGAAATAACTCCCCTCTGCTGTATTCTCTTAGGCTACTTTCCTCCTCCATGGAAAAAGAACAGTTAAGGACCATTAAGATTAGTCTAAACGATAAAAAGAAAACTACATTTGAAATTATGTTCAATAACCAAGAGTTGAGTTAAGCTCTCTTGAGTTACAGAAAAGCCTAAAAATACAAAACCAATGAGCAGCTCTTCTTGATGCCCTGCTAATTAACTTTCTCATTCCTACAAAAAAAAAGGTGTTTGGAGGTTGCTGGGCATTTTTCCCTATGAATTACTGCTTTCATTTACCCAAAGTGAAATTATTATGAGCCAGGGACAATCTAGGTCAGCCTATCTCCACCACATTCCTAAGCTATTAGATTTTTTAGTCTGCCCAGAAAGTTACACAATAGCCCTACTTAAATCCCATGTTTGGTGGTAGATCTGCTTAATATGCAGTTTGCCCCTTCTTCTGCTTTATACAGGCAACGTAACACACTGAGTAATGGTTTCTGAAGTGGTGCTTTTAGCCACTTCCTCTTCCCTTTTGACTATTATTTGAGAAATTTTACGCATTTATGTGTTTAGTTCTTCAGTGCCTGTACTTGGAGACCTCATGGCACTATGACACCAGAAATTCAAACTGGAATTTCTCTTTCTGCATAAAACCAGGAAAAAAAGTCCTTGTTATAAGCTTTGTGGGCTTTCTTACATATTAAGTCTTATTTCTCTCAAAGGTATCCACAATTAGACCAAACTGAGAACCAAAAGAAGGCAATGCAAAAGTTCGTGTGTGAATCTTGCAAATCAGCATGGACTAAACAACAAACACCTATAAATAACAACTGCAGAGAACCTAGTGAAAACATCAGTAAAGTAAGACAGGATGGGGAAAAACATGTGAGGAGTCAAGATGAGGCCCTTCGAATTGTATTTTGAAGGACTGGTCATATTAGGCAGGTTATTTAGCAATATCAGTACACTTTCTTCTTGGGAAAGGGAGTATCAGAGGACAGATATAAATACAGGTATTCTTAATACTTCCTGCAGAATACATGAAAAGTTGGTGAGCAAGCTGTCACAGCTGAGCGCTAGCCAGCATCCCAGATCTAGATTCACTGCTCTAAAGGTAACTAACAATCAGATGAGACATAACAGGAGAGCAAGTGAGGATACTAGACGTTTGATATGCGGCTAAAGGCCTATTTTGCTATTTCATGAAGACAATTTTTAGGATTATCTGTCTGAAATGACAGCTCTAGCACCAAGTTTCAGCCAATACTGCTTTCCTACATCTAATGTAGATATCCAGGCTGCCCCTGGCCAGTCACAATGCAGAATAAGGACTTCATACACCCTTGGCAAGCTACAAGGTGTCCCCTCCTTTTGCACTTTCCCAGGCAGCAGAAGCCAGCTCCCCTCTTCCACCACCAGTTCATCTAGCTCGAGACAGAAAGAAAATAGGACTGTACAACAGCACTTCACTTCCACGCTCTCACGCAGAAGTCCCTGACAAATCTCATTTTCGCTTTTCAAATCCAGGGCAAATGCTTTGGTACAAGAACGCTTCAAATAAATTATCAAATGCAGCTTTGACACTTGAATTGGGACTCGTAGGTCATTTGAGGGTTTTAATGGAACAGTCCCGTACATACTTATGTGAATATGAAGAGATTAACCTATCCCGTGAAGATTACGGCAGGTTTTCACATGAAAACACAGAACAGCTAAACTGACACATCAACACATGATATTTGATGGTGGAAGATGGTACTGAATATGCCTCCTATCCAGGTCTAAGAAAATTAACGAAGTACAGCTCTCAGAATAAATGCAAAAGCAAAGATAATAGACTTCTTTCGGTTCTTAGCTCATTACTGCTACATTTCAATTGGCCCGCTAGTGCTTATGAAACATTCCTCACAGATTCATACTGGCTGCATCCAAAAATTATTCAGAAATCTAATCCATATAGTTCTTCTTGTGCCTCGCCTGGGCGACTGCTATGCTTTCTCAGCAGGTCTACCAGTAAAGCCGATTAGTATACTCCAAGCAATTCAAGATCCAGCTGTACGACATGTAGCTAAAAAGAAAAGGACTGTAACCCCAGTATAAATCTTTCAAACAATCTTCTAGTTTGCACCTGGAAACGTATCATTTACACAGAACACAATAAGATTCTAAATTGCCTTACTAAGTTGCTCATCTCATACTACATTCACTCCACACTTTCTCTTTGGTAATACGGAAAAAAAGATATCAGCAGTCTGTTTCACCAAAACAGAATGCTATTATAATCTGTATTAGCACAGAAACCCACAGTGATATATTAATCAGAATAAACTCCTGATCGAGAAGGTCTACCCTTTGACAGGATAAATAATATCTTTACAGCAGAGAACAGAGATAAATATAGGACTTATCACACAAGGAAACAGGCAACAGCAAGAGAATCCCTCAAATTATCCCCAGGCATGTCATGCAGGCAGTAGTGCTGTTCACTGCTATCCTGTGAGCAAACAAACCAAGAGAAGGAGAAAAGAGCAAATTGGGAGAGGCAGCAGAGAAACCTAGATGAAATGTTAGGTAATGCGCTCACAATGTATGCTCCAGCTATAGGATGCAGCTATACTAACACATGCCCTGAAACACAGCAGAGCTCACAATGGAGGGTATGTGTGTATGCCTGTTTCTTCCCACATGATGTCCTAGACTATGAGACACAGGAAAATGCTTTGTAGGCAGGGATATGCACAAAATTATCTTTGGACTTATTTCTTATCTTTTCTAACTGTGATGCTATAAAATAGCCTAATGGCTAATTGCTTTTAAGCACATTCATATGAATCTGACAGAGCAGAGTAAACTGATTTGAAATGGATAAGACATTCTTATACAACTTATACAAGATAAGACATTCTTATACAACTCTTGGTACTCTCACTCAAACTATCTGCTTGATACTTTATATTCTGCATTCATCTAAATCCTCTCCAAAAGTTGAACATGACACTTTTTATGATGTTTTATTATTCTGAACTCACAATCATCCATGTTAATGTAACAAAATTACTACATTGTTATTCTTTTTCTGTGTGTGAGAGATAATTTCACACTAAAATTTGACTGTAATTTATTCGCGCTTGACATGAAGGTATTACCTAATGGAGCCCATTTGCTCAGGAACAACCACACGAATAATGTTGCATTCATTTATTTCAAGTATTATTTACTAAAAGCCAGTTGTGAATATATTTACATTATCACTAAGTGAGTATTCCAAGTATTTTTATGTCTGTACACAAGGCAACTGGGAGATGGCGACCCAGGGGCTGCTACTGGCCAAACTGACATTCTAAGGCCAGTACTGGGAGCGAACCATTGTGCATGCATGCGTGTATGTTTGATGTATGCGTGTTTGCGTGTGTGTAGTTCTGTGGGTTGCAGGGTTTGTGTGGCCAGGTGTCAGTAAGTGCGGAGACTAACGACCTAGTGGCAGCTACTAGGCATACTGAGTGTCTGAGCCCAAGTACTGGTGGGATCCACATTGTATATGTGTATATATCTTTTGCCAGAGATGGGAATGGGCCTTTTGTGTTTGTGTAAGCACTGTGCTTTCTGCATATGCTGATCTGCGTGGCTGGCTGTATGTACATGTATTGTATGCATGTCTAACATACTGGGAAAAATATGTTCATCCTACTGGCTACTGGCAGGACCTGGGTACAAGGAACTGCAATGGCCTTGGCCTTTTGGGCTGTCAGATTTGGTGACGTCCAACAAACATCACTGACATAAATATGATCTCTCAAAACAGTATTATGTAGTATTCCAATTGAATTAAAATAGCTTAATATGTCTGTTGCTGTAGCTGTGCTACAATATATGATGATATAACAAGTACAAAGCTTGCAGACTAGCTGATACAGTGGAGAAGTACACAAGGTTTTGGACTTGTGGTTCTGTCATTACATATTTTTCCAATTCTCAGAAGAACAATATTATCTGCACAGAGAACCTGTTTCTCCAGCTAATACATACCATAAACAAGTAAAGCTGTCAATGTGATATGGAAGCTAACTGCATTCAGGGGCCAGTATTACAGCTGAAGACAACTGCAGCAACAGAGAGGCTTAGGGAGGCTAAGCACACAGAACAGATTTTCTGAGAGAAAGCCAAAGGAACCAAGTGGTCTGGAAGGGTTTTATGGAATGATAACAAATCCCCATTAACAATACCTAAATCTAAAAATGGTTACATGTACTAAAATTAATCTACATTGGCAATGTCTCTTATCTGTGCAGATATTTGCCTTTCCCTCAGTGAGCCCAACAGAAAAGGATTTGGGATACCAGTATTCCAGCTTTGCTTTTACATGACTAACATCCCAAGGTGTATTGCAGCAGACAACTGAGATCACATTACAAGTGCAAAAATTATGATGTCTCCATCCCAATCCCATCTATTGCAATGCTGGAGGAGCTCCTGCTTGACCTTAGTGAATGAAAGATAATTCTCTACAGATAAGTAAATTGGCCAACTAACGGATCTTATTATGGAAGTGGTACAGCCCACAGTTCTTGAGTCAATTGCACTTCTAAGCTCCACCTGGCCTCCCCAAGAGCACTTGCTTCGTTTCCCAGGCTGCCCACTGTCACCTTCCCAGGAGCAGTGTCCCTCAGGCTGCTCCTTCCAGAGTGGGGCTTATGCAGCAGCATCCAGCCACCCGTTGAGATCTGCTTAGCAGGTCTGTACAGAGGAGATCAGCACCTCCCATTGCAGAAATAACAAGGTCACTTACTGCTCTGGACAGGGAAAGCCACATTTGCTCAGAACAAGAAGATTTAGGCAAAAAGGATGGGAAAATCTGTCTCAAAACAGAAAAAAAGTATACATACCTATTCAGTTTGCTGGATAATAACCCACCGTCTTCCACAAATAGCCCTCAGGTTCTGGGAACACCAGACTCTTCAGAGCTGTTGAGATCTTTGAATACAGCCCAAGTAGGTTATGTGAAATTTATTACCTAACTTTTTCATTATTCAAAATTTACATTAATCATCCCTCTTGGCTCTACCTTCTCCAGAAAGTATTCCATATTTTACCCACTAAAACACATAACCCACTAAAGATATCTCAAATAGTATCTGAATCCAAAGTATATTGAAGGACAACAAACTGTGTCTTGTCTTCTTTTAAATGAGAGAATTTCCATTTACTTCAGTGAAATTCATAAATTTATAGCAGTCAAAGAAGGGATCTAATGGTTAAGGTGCATTTACATTACTGAACATGACACAATCACTCACAAAAGTAAAACATTTGTCACCTTAACCTAAGGTGAACCACATTGTTGTCTTCTAGGCCCTTCTTCAAAGGGCAACTTAAATTGAGAAAAGGTTTTGATTCAAATCTGAGTGCACTTCAGAGACTTTAATTAAATGACCTAACACCATCGTCACAAGTAAGATCATACTAACCTGACCCACAGGTAGGCTAAATTTAAACAGATAGTACTGATTCTGCCCAGAAAATATGTCTGATTCAAACTCAAAATTTAGGTCCTGCAATAAAGGGGTAAAAAAAAATTACTTCTGCCATTAACGAAACATTCTCCATCCTTGTCCCAAACTTCATCCAACGTGACACTATTTTTCAAAACATCAGCTTCTAGAATTCTGTGATAATATAATAATAAAATTTAAATTTAAGTTGGTTTCTTAAGGAGCAAAAAGGAGTATTTTTTTTTCTGTGTATCTCTTAGCGCTCTTTTGTTACTGCATTTTTAAATGAAGGGAACAAAAGGGCAGATTTTACTATATCTCTTTCCCAGGGATAGGTAGCTGGAAAGAGAAAAGGCTTCATCTTCCTCTCCAATCTCTCCTTCTTATCTAAGAAAAAAGCTACAAAGTCAGGTCAAATGTTTTAGATATTAGCAAATCCATAAAGAAGTCCTCACCCAAAGAGGTTCAGAGATTACACCTCATTAAATGAAGGAATAAAACCATGGGAAAATAAGATAGTAAAATCCCACCATTTCCTTAACTACAACCCAAAAAATGCAATTCAGTCACCCTTAGGACTGCTCTGAAAAACTCAGAAATGCAGAATCTGGGGGGCTCCTAAAACTAACATAAGCCCTAAATTGTTTCTTTTTGTAATTTATGATTATAACATGAAAAATAATTGTTTCTAATGCTTCAGCTTGTATCCATTTTCTTGAATTATCTATATGCAGTTTCACACAGTTGTGTAACCATGAGTAAAATGTGTCCTGAAAACTCTGAATGCTTTCCTCAGGACACCAATGGCACAGCTGAAATGAATTCCATAGGATTCTGTGAGCTTTACAAAAACCTCTGACCATGCTATCTGGCAGAGATTTTATGATGATAACAAATCATATTTCTTTTCTCTTTTGCAGCATATTGACTGAAAAAGGAAAAAAATCTACACATTCTGTAAAAATTGGTGGAAAATGGTGGAAAATTTCTTAAGGAAAGCTGCTTTCATGATATTGCGGAAAGTAGGAGGGTCAGTAAGTGCATGTACACAAATGCATTTCAGCATCTATTGTTCTTTTGGAAATGAGAAGGAAAAAATAAATCTGTAAATTTTCTGGAAGCAAGTTTTTTAGGTATCTTTATCTTCCACCCGAATTTTATTTTGTTATATATATAATTCCCAGATAGTGACGCACAGAAGTAGCCTTTCCCTTTCATTTTCAGAGGAAATACAACACAGGAAATTTTACCCCCATGGAAACTTGCTTTTAGTGATTTTAAAAAAATATATTTATAGTCACGGGGTACTAACTGTATAGAAATATTCCTGTGTGCTCCAGCAAGTCTTCTTTTTGTTACAATTGTTTCTTTATTACCCTTCTTATCATTTCTTGCAGCAGGGACACAGATATCAAAAGGAGGAAGATGGTATATGATCTTAAAGCCAGGCTTTTCAAAATTGGGTGCCGTTTTTAGGCACCTATATATAAATGGCCTGGTTTTCAAAAGAACCAAGCACTCATCAGTTCCCATTGATTTCAATAGGACCTAGAATTGATTCCACCTCTGCAAATAAGGCCATTTCTATTTATGTGCGGGTGTGTGAATAAACCAGTAACACTTCAAGCATCTGCAAGCAACAGCCAAAAGTTCAGCCACAGACTTTTTAGGTTAAAGATTGTAATCTGCAAATGAACTCACAGCAGCACAAGAGTCGAAACAGAGACACATCTGAACAGCGACACTTCCTATTGCCCAAAGGGATCTGTTGAAAATTTTGCTGCCAAATACAACACCTCTCCAGAGGTCTTCAAAATGCAAACTTTTCTATTAGTAAATAAAGTGGATCTTATTAATCTCATATATTCATTTCCTAACTAAAATAACCCAGTTCTCAGTTTCCATTTCGCTAGCTGCCTGCTGTGACACTAAAAATTATGTTAGTTATGTAACAACACGCTCTTTGTAGCTGCAGAATAAGAGAATAGTGACAGGGACTGGGACAGCAAAGTCCATGATGTTTCAGTTTTAGCTGTTTAATGACAGCAGGTTGCAAATGCATTTTGCTGAGCTGGAGGGAATTTGCTCCTTTTATTCGACAGAACTAGAAAGCTTCAAAAAAAAAAGCTATAAACTGCAGGAACAGGAGGCATGACATTCAGTTTTAAACATCGTAGCTGTCAAATTTCCTTTAGAAACCATGAAAATTACATACTGTGTTGCAAACTGGTCTCCTTAAAGTTCTTTAAAGGTACTCTTTTACAGACTTTAATAAATGCACCAGGGGCAAAGATCTCCACAGCAGCAATGACTCAAGCCAGTGAATTCACACAATGCTGAGTTGCGTTACGCAAATGCAGAAGCTTACGTGTGGAACCAACAAAGGTTTATGTGGTGCTGCACCGAGCCTCATGCAAGCCTATAAGGCTTATGTTAGGTTATGTGACAAAAGCTACACAAAGGAGAACAGACCAAAAAGTGTGGGAGGGTGAGGAAGTGGGGAACCCTAACAGGACCTTGCCAAGCTACTCCCAGGACTGCTTCAAGAGAGCTTCAGCCCTCCTCTCCAGGTGTGAAACCCATCAAGCCAACACTACCATAGGTTTTGACTGATGGGGGTGGCTGTCCAGGGAGCATAGGAAACATGATGAGATGCATGGGAAAAGCCAGCTCAGACACGTCTGTATCACTGTCCTCAGCAATTCTAATTCCAACGTGGCTCCCTCTAGTTTGATACCTTTGCAATCAAAATAGGTGAGACAAGTATGAAAACAGTCGACAGTGATGAGATCATGGCAACAATTTTCACATGTAAGTTTGTAAATACAAGCTCTCTCAGCACAGAAATTACTTAGCACTGCCTTAGCTCCTAAACCACAGCAACAGAGGCATCACAGCACACTGCATACGCCTTATTCTTCAGGGAATTTGACTGGCATTCTTCATTACTTCTCTCTCCCCACTTCAGGGAGATGGTTGTACCAAAACTGTTTCTTTCTCTCTGACCATAAGACACGAAGATTATGGTGCCTTCTCTTTTTGACAGTTATATAGTTACATGTTGAAGTAAGTTTTTTTGTAACATTTGTTTTCCTTATCTCAAGCTCACTGAATCTTATTGCCTTTGCAATAAAGCAAGCCTTGTAAACTAAGAAAAGGGAGAGGGTCAGCAGTGAGGCTGTCTTGTTTCAAGCTGGCAGTTAGCATGGACACTGCTGCTCTTTTACGGAGGTGTTTTGGGATGACTGTCACTCAGGTGACAGTGAAAGAGGAACAGCAGCAGAAAAAATAATTGTCTTGTGACCCTCTAACTCTGATTTGGAGGTTTACATTAAGGCACATTAAAGGAGTGGCTAAAAGCTGAATGCAAATACATTTTTAATAAATGCAGGAGAAAAACCAGGCAACTGTGATGGCAAACCAATCTGCTCCTTTTCACTGAATTCCTGTCCTAATGCGTAGTTCCAAAAAGGGTATGGGATCTTCTGCAACCTGACACTCTGCTGCTCCTTATAATACTGTAATTTCTTATTCCAAGTTAAAGTGTGCCAGGGATACTTCGCTTCTGCTACAGGGAAAGAAGTTTCACTGAGACACAAAACATGCTGTACATAAGCACTAAAAGCACTAAAAGCTAAAGTGTAAAAAATTTAAACAGCAAGAGTGTTGAGGAAGCTGTAGCCTGGTTCCACTTCGAGGCTGGACTGAAATACAAACTGCTGAGACAGCTCACTGACTGGCACCGAAGCAGAACTAAGTGTCCATGAACATACAGAAATTTTTCTAGAAGAGTATAAAACATATATATCCTTGCATTGTGACAGAAAAATTGCACCTCTGTAGCTCCAGACAAAACAGTGAATCCATTCAGATTAAGAGTGTTTGGAGGATGGGGGAAGTTGTAGGGGTTTTTTTGCCTTTTATGCACAATGTATAGCTCATGTAAATTTCATTTATCATTCTTCCCTACAGTTAGTTACAAATATTCCCTTGTTAGACCTAATTGATAGCACTTGCACATACTCCTACAAAAGGGTTGTGGAGTCATGTTTCTATTCCGAGGTTGCCTTGCACTTTTGACTTGCGCAAACTGCTGCCTTTGTGATTGTTCTACTTATAAATAATTTCTGTGTTACTGTATATATATACTAATAAACTCATAATGACATTATTCTAAACTCCAAAGTCTAAGAAGCCAAAATATAATAATAAAATGAGAGACTGATCCTGCAGTCCTGAAATGTCATTTGTAAATAATGGGATAAGACAAAAATTACAGATGATGCAACTGTCTAAAAATGAGGCTGATACCAAGAAAATATCTATCTATCATATTAAACCTGATTTCTTTAGACCTTCTTATCAGTTCCCAACTATGTGACTCAACATGTTTATTGAATGCCTTCCTCTTTTTTCTTTCCTTTACAAACTTACCACTAATACACACGTATCACTGATTTCCTGTCTCCTTTTGATCTCTACGCTTTCTGCCCAGAGTCAGAAGAAAATATCTGAGATATTATAAACGCTTTTATCCCTGAACATAATGGGTTTAATTTAAGTAAAAACTGGAGGAAAGCACTACATAATTGCAAAGGTATATCATTAACCAAAGGCTTCCTGATATTTCAAGGAGTCTTCTCATTCTTTCCTGTCCTGAGATGTACACAGTAAGTATAGGACTCTTTACAGTACTTACATGTTCCCGCTGTATATTACAAGACAACTGGTAGGCACTACCATAAAACGAATCCAATAAATGATTTGGTTATGAAAATGAAAAAAAGTTTATTTCTGTTTTGACTGTAGATCTCTCCCTGATCTGCTTTAGAGAGTGACCTGACAAACACCCACACTGGTGCAAACAAAGGGTGAATTCAGGCAAAAGAGGTCAAACAGGCACTTCAAACTAGTTTTTCTAACAAAGCATATTCTCTGATCTACACTGTCAGCTACAGCTTTTGAGAAAGTCATTCCATAATGCAGGAGTATAGCCTGTGCTCTTTGTCTCCTGGCCCTTTACGTTCGTACTGCTGGTATAAAATTACTGATCAGTTTTCTTTCAGGATCAAGTTTTATAAGCACAGGTCTTATATTTTCATTCAAGTTACTGATAAATATATGAAGGAACACTGGACAATAAGCGGATTCTTCTAATAACCTTCTAATTTTCTGAGTTATATTGTTTTTCTTTTTCTTAATTTTCACTGTATATTCAATACATTTTGTCCTATTAACCTTGGTTTCTTTAGACCTCACCAGTTTTCAGCTAACCTGACTTAACATTTTCATTCACTGCCTTCCCATTTTCCTTTAAGTCACATAGAAATACACACGTATCACTGATTTCCTATCTCCTTCTGACCAGGATGGCTTCTGACCAATTCAAGTCTGAATAAATGTGCTTTCTGGGCATTGAGGAGGATGTCCTTGAACAGTGCGCATATTTTTGTTAAGCCTTAGCCTAACTTAAATGAAGAGTCCTGCTCAGTATAGTAATAGAGTGGTTTTGGAAGACTAGTCTCATACAGGTCTAAATTCTGATCATCTTATTTGCATATAGAAAATACAACATAATTATAATCACTGCAAACTGCACAGTGACCGTTTTTTCAGCTTCCATAATTCCCTGTTCAGAACAATGTCCAGCATTGCCTTCAACCCATTTTTTTCACACGGAACTTCCTGGTCTGAGACTGTTATTCTGCCTTCTGAGAAACACACAGAAAGTTCTCTTGGGTTGTGTTTTAATCAGCAACTGACTAAGGTGGGATGGCGCCTCTGGAGATCACCGAGTTCAACCTCCAGCTCAAAGCAGGGCCAGCTACAGCAAGTTTTTCAAGGTTGTGTCCAGTCAGGATTTTAATATATTGATGAAAACTCTATTGCCTCTCTGGGAAATCTGATCTGTTATTTATAGCTTAACATCACTGACTACTTATAGATAAAACCACTATATTTATCTGGAGTAGCCTGCTAAACTCGGGATTATGAAGTTACTGTGTTATGAATCTCTGCAGCATCCACCTGTGCATGAAGCATTCCCTTTTTATTGCTGAGATAGAAGGCATTTATTTTCTGATAGATTTTAATTTGTTATTTTTATGAGAATAGTATAAAGCAGTTTTTCAGGAACAAAAGTCCAACTGAAAAATTTCTTACTGTCACAGTTTAGCCTTGGCCCCATTCAATTTTGGCAGCAAAACTGAGGAGCTGGGCTCCCAATTTCCTTTCCCTCCACTCCCAAAAAAGGGAAATGGAAATGAGAAAAGAAAGACTCGTGGGTTGGAAACTATAACTACAGCTTTAATGAAATAATAATAATAACAAAGAAAATAATAAGGAAATAATAAAATAAATACAAATATATGAAATCACACCCCCACCCCTCAATGACTACACATCACCACAAATGTTGCAGAGCAGACACAAAGGAAAGGATCCAAGGTTAGGAGGAAGCTGAGCTCAGGAACTGGTTTCAGGAATCCACAGATCCAGGATCACAGGCAGACAGATGAGGTCCTCATTGGACATTGTCCCCCAAAGAAGATGATCTCTTAGTTTTATATCGAGTATGACACATATGGGATGCAACGCTCTGTTGGTCAGTTTGGGGTCACCTGTCCTGTCCACCTCTCCCTGCAAGTGCAAGGGGTTTTTTCCTCATTGAATGTGGCATTCCACTAGTTTGAGGATGGCCTTGCTCAACTCAGGAATAAGCATTGGTCTTTCTGCATACCAGCGCCCAGTGTTATTGCTTCTAGACAGAAACACTACCTAGAAAACAGGCAGTTAACTTTCACAAAATGAAGTTACTTAGATGAGACTTAGCTGACTTTAGAAACCACAACACTTGTATTTTGGCGGTTTGGACCTGAAGAGGATGTGTAATTTCCGTCTGGCCAACATCAATCCATGTAAGATGGATCAGATCAATCAAAGTTAAAATTTGGCTGAGAACACAAAGACAAGCTGCTGCTCCTCTGAGTTTATGATCTACCATTACAACCATAGTTTTGAAAAACAACTCAATCCCACCTACTCAGTTCAACAAGTGATAATCCATGACACATAAACTGGAATTGCAACTGACTTTGTAAGAATGAAGACCTAGACTTGGGTGTTGAACTTGTTTAGTAAGTTTAATATTGTGTAGAAGTTTAGTCCTTTGTACCCTCAATCATCCAGAACAGGTAGTAATTGAATATTTATTTCCTAAAAGGCTTCAAAAATCATTGTTTATTTTCCATTGAAGCAAGCAACTGTAACCTGCTTCCTTAAAAGTGTAACTAGGTCTCCTAACTCTTCTTTGTTAAAAAAATATTAATATTTATTTGTACACTCAGTAATGAAGAAACATTAAATCTAATTGCTAAAGGACACTCCTTTTTCTCTGATGGCATAATTCTCTGCCATAATGTACATTACTGGCAAATGTATTTTTTTTTGGTACAATTTAGTAACTCAAAGATGATTAGGAAAGCTGGCCACTACAGATTTAAGCGGCAACAAAAGTCTCTTCAAGCTTACGCTGAAAAGCTTGCTAACAGCTGTTTGTCTTTTAGATTTCAAATGGAAAACAAATCATAAGTTAGCCAATATTTAATGTGGAGACTTGCTAAATTTGTCTTTTCCCAGGCTTCTTCCTGAATTTGACCCTAGTCAAGGGATGGCATATAAAATCATAAAGAAGGTGATGTTGCTAGAAGGGAGACAGCAAGCAAGAAAAAGCGATTACCAAATCAAGTAAGACATCCATTATGAGTTTAATTCCCTTCTTTTTGACATTTCTTCCTCAATTTAATTAGTCACTCCTGAGGCTCACAGTCTTAGCAGCCTCTCTATGCAAAAGAAAAACTTGCTTGCCAAGGAAAATATGTCCGAAACTCTCAACTCTGCGTCTGTGAGACTGGATTCTATAAATAACCCCCATGAAATCTATCACTTTCTCAGCCTGCAAAGTCAAATTATTAAACCTGACATCTCCATTATATCCAGCTGTGGCACAATTCCTCTCTACTATCTCAGATCTGCTATTCTACTTTGCAGACAACAGAAATGCTGTAGCTGTGGATGGCTAGTGTTTCCCACAGGAGACTTAAAGGAACACTGTCAATTTAGATTTAACAGATGTACCAGACTGTATAAGAGTATTCTGGATATTAAAAACCCTAGATTTCAGCACAATAGTATTTGTTTTAAAAAGAGGATAGAATTTTTTTGATTCAAAGTTTAAATTTTATTATATTATTAATACTAACATGCTACTTCAGCAGTTTATGCTCTTCAGTAGATGGTGATCCTTTCCAAAACAAGAGATGACTAGTGAATTTAGCAAGCTTGTTTAGGGCCTGAGTCTGCTGATCTTCTTCTGAAAAATCTTTTTATTGCCAGAAGTCACAAAGTAATGGTGATTCTAATGGTTCTTGTCCTTTTAAACCTAACAGCATACCCTGAAAGTGTCTCATTTTCACTGTCTCGATTTCTATATAGAGTAGGAAAACCTGAAAAATACTTGTGTCAGAGGCTCAAAACCTAAACATCACCATTTTTTTCCCAAGGAAAATATCAACATCTCTGAGAGACCTAAGTCCTAAAATTTGAACTCCTGGCAATACTTCTATATGTTGAGTCATGCAGTCATATTGGTTTCCATGAGACACTTTTATGGGGTATAGAAGGATATATAAACTCATCTCCAAATGACAAGGCAGCTCTCATAGATAAAAGAGAAAGCGTATATCAGTTATTACCGCCCTGAATGTCTTGAGTTTTAGGCAAGGTAAACAGCTATATAATTTTGCTGCTGTTTCTAAAATCAAGATGATGCTTTGCTTGCATTACTGTATCCAGCTGTCCTGTCTACTTTAGGATCTCTGTATCTGCAATAACTTTTTCAATGCATTTTTCCTTCTCTTCACCAGTTTATAAATATAGCTATTTTACCAATCTTTTTTGCCCTGCATTCTTCAGTGTCGCGTACTTTCAAATATGATGTTGCTCTTTATTTCTCACTTTCTCTCCATGAAGGATCTGTAACAGTTCTAAGCAGAAGTAACAATGAACAAATAAGGACCTCTTGTAGTACAGAATTTTATTTTCTCTTTGTGTCTTCCTTAGAGAAATGAAAGATAAATACTCAACTTTCTATTTCATTTTTTGTAAAATAGCAGACTATCACATCTGACACCAAATCAATAATGAAAGAGTCTGCATCAGTAAATTATCTTTCAGCTTTACTTCTCCATATGGCTACGTGCTGAACATCAGAAAGTTTCCAAGTATTTCGGACCAAGCACTCCATTGAACGTAGTTTGTCAGTTTGGTAAGCAGGCAAACAAAAGTCCCTTATGGCAGTCTTTCCAAAGTGCACAAAATACTTGCAGTTAAAATCACACAGCTCTCTTAATGTATCTGTCTTCCATGGATGTTAAAGCTGTAGGCATCACAGCAGTTTACCAAGAAGTCAGCCTATCACTTCAGGCATTTTCCCTAGAAGTCCATTATGTCATGACCCAGTTATCTATTCCTCTTTGGATTGGTTTTTGTATTGTTCACAGAACTTAGCTTTTTGCTTGAAATTCACCCTCACTCATCGGGCTCATTCATCTCTCTGAAGAAATCTACAAGTTCAAGTAAGAGTAATGAACTAGGTCTTAAATTTTGCACCAGAGCTATACAGCTAAAAATGACAAAGAACATTAACATAAAGAGGGGTCTCAAAACTACAACTCATGCTGGACAATCTGGACTCATGACAGACTGAAGAACAGGGATACTGCCCATAGCACTTCCGTTCTCCAGCCTCAAGCGAGAATACTTTTAGTGTTAGGGGTGGAAATCTGTATTTTCATCAAGTAATCTCTCTACCCTCAAGCACCATAATCATTTCATGAAAGGAACACAGCTTCAAGGCAGATTTTTTCACTGTTACTATGCTCCCCAGCCAGAAGTAGAAGGGGAAACCATCCATCTTGCCACACACCTCTGTTAATAACTCTGATGTGCAATCTATGCATTTCAAGACCAAGATTTAGCACTAACATCTCTCCACAGTATTGTTGTTATTGATTTGCATTTTAACTGTCTACAATTGTCAGCAGAAAGAACAAAGCACAGATATAGAAATCTATCTTCCTCCCTGACATCATTACAAAATAGCTGACCTCATCCCAAGTATTTGTAAACAAACATTTTTCTTCATGTACAAGATATATAAAGCATAATTCAATTAATTTACCATTTCAGTGTCCTAACTGATTCTAGGAAGAATTTCTTTTTTTGTCAGTATATACTCACAAATTCTTCAGTATTTCCATATGCTGACAAATGTAAACAGTTCGAGAACATATTCAGCCAAATTGTTATCAATGCGTACACTTAAAACTGGTGGTTTCAAATACATAACCCTATATTGAAGGAACAGTGACTTGCTTTCTAAACTGACCTTGACTTACTGCCTGTCTTACTGTGAATGAAGTAGAGAAAAAAAGATGTTTACATAATTGTCCTGGCATTACACACAGAAGTAACTGTTTGTTCTGTTCTACAGCATTAAAAAAAAGAAACTTCAGACTTCTTAAGCAGTCAGATCCTCTGGAAGTGAACAGATGCTTTGGACTGAAATTAAAGTTTAAGACTTTCATCTTCCTTTAAGCTTCCATGGTTTGATTCTCTGTGTTGGTCATTTTCTCCAAGAAGCTTGGGCTGACCTAGAATCCCAAGCCTGTAAAAGCTTTACTGTAACGTATAGATCAGCACATAGCTTAGCCAGACATAAACCCACACTTTTGGCCCCTGTGTCAGCAAAAAAGGTTTGGAGCTTTCTTTAGATTTACCAACTGTGTCTCTTCTGTTCTTCATTGTTGTACAGACATTGCACTAAAATGATAATCTTCATTTCTTTTTAGCCCTTATCTTCTTTTCTTCTTTGTGCTTTATCCCTTCCAACAGAAGCTTGCTGCTGTATCTCACATCAGCAGGGAGCTGCATGGCCAGGCCATATACCCTTTAGGTCAGAAAAATCTACCTAACAGCCAGCTGTTTGAATTTTTATTTTTTGAGTAGTGTTTTCAGCAGATGTTGTTTAGTGAACTAATATAAATACTTATATATCTAATATATATTAGATATATATGAATAAATACTAATATGTAAATATTTTTATTAGTCTGTCTTCTATTTCTAGTTCTTAATTTTCAGGCTGCAAAGTCAGATGGCACTATACAGTCTTCCTCATTATTTGTGAGGTATATTTCTTGGACTGGCAGGGATATGTGCTCTTGTTGTGATGATAGAAGTCATCAACAACCACTGAAAAATTGGGAAGTTCACAATCTCAGAAATGCAAGTTGTTAACACAGCCCAGACCTCTAAGACACGATCTTCTCTAGTGCTTACCACCCCTTTCTTCTTTCAAACAACCATTTTGTATGTTCAGTTTTGGCACAGATTTATTTCATCCTCGCTTTTCAACTTCTATCCATGACCATGTTGTTTGGCTAACTTTTTGGTCCTATAGAAGTACTAGGTTTGTTTCAAAGTTACTCAGATTAACCTGGGGAGCTGTTAGGAGGCCTTTGCAAGTTTCAGACTTCTTATAGAAGTGGCTACACTGACAGATCCTTTTATTATGTTTTTGAAGGTGAAAATAGTGTGGTTCAGTCTGGGGTAAAGAAATGGTCAGGAAATTACTGATTCTGAAATATTTGCTTTTTGAAAAACATAAAAAAGTTTAAATCCCTGAGAAATGTGTTTGTTTGAGGCAGGATGAAGAGAACATACAAGAAAACAGAATTAAATAGTCAAGGATCTATATATACTAAACAATATGCAAGTAAAGAAAATTAAAAAACAAACAAACAAACAAAAATACCCCAATACAACAACCACACCAAAACGCCCGAAATTCTCAGTTGAAAGATATACATTGTGATAGCCTAATCTTCCTGTATTGGAATGCATTCCATCAAAAATTAAAATTATGTGTAAGTCTGTTGTGGAACAGTTTTCAAATATCAAAATATTAAGCCATTTTATTCTCACCAAAATACTCAAGTAACAAAAATGGTTGACTAGCAACTCTTAATTCCTACAAATCCTCTTTAAAGACTGTTAATTCTATATGAACTAATTTTTTGGAAATGTTAATAACCTTCTTGTAAATCACCAAATCAATATCTTCTCACCACATATCAACAGAACTGCAGAACTAACTCTAAGCATGACAACTTTAAAGCCTGAGAAACTTGAGTGCTGTCTTAAACCTTGATTGAAATTGGTCAGCTAGGCCAAAAAAAATCTGTCCTAACTCTTGCTGTTCCAAAACTTCATCTTTTTAGGATATCTAAAAGAAGGATTTTCTTTCATTAGGCATTCAGAATTGCTAATTCTTGAATAATTTATCTTTGAAAAAGCAAATCATGAAAGAATAAGAATGACAACAAACTTCGTGATACCACGCCATTCTTCCATTGCAGAGCAGGAGAAAGTGTCATTTTCAGTTCCCTTCTTCTGTATCAATCACAAGATGTCTCCCTCACTTTTCTACTCTCTAAAGAAGAAAGCTGGTGAGTATAAATGATTCATGCGGGAATAAAATAGGAAGATGTGGGGGGAATGTGAATATGGTGTCTCTCAATTTAGAAATATCTTAGCTACTTCAGCATCTTTCCTATGCTGACTTCTTATCTTTGAACTTTTGAGGAGTTTAGACTATGGACATTCCTTAATCTTGGTTGACCAAGCTTTTAACGGTAACTATGTTGTCAAGTGGTGCATGTTTGACTTTAATTTTCAATCTTGAATTATATTCTGACCTCACTGAAATCACTAGCAAAGTAACTACTAGCATCATCTGTTGAGCTGTGATTTTATTCTTGCTGTTGTCAGTGCTAAATTAGTGTTTGTTTCCATATTAAACTCCATTAAATCCACTAGAAAAGCATATGTTTCATTTGCGGAAGAGTTTAGGACAATTTCACATCTTCCGCACTAAAATGCTGCTCTGATTTTCTGTTAAAAATAAAAAGGTTGGACCTGAAAGAAGCCAAATGCATACGCAAGCTGTAGGTGTCTCAGCCTGACAGGATTAAGGCCTTAAATCTGGCAGTCCTAACTATGCAACATATTCCCCTGTGAAAATTCCTTTTTATTACATAATTTTTGATAGCTATCACAAAATAAATCCAAACAAATACCTGACATTAGGAAAGAGTATGAATATTATTTTTGTAAAACTTTATTAATAGAATTGCTAAGACTGCAGTGTTTGACATCAAACTAGCATTTTATCCAAGCACAGATTGTTCAAGGTGCTTCAGTAAGTATTTCTTAAATATCAGTTGAGAAATATTTTTCAATTAATGCTTAGTTATAAAAATGTTTGTATAATTACATATTTAGCAACTGGATTTATGCTGACCTTGTGTAAAGAAGTGTAAAAAGTGTTAATTTTATAACTTCAGGGGCTTAAGGGGGAACTGAACACTGACCCAGAAGAAAAGAGGTTGCACTGTGGCTTCATCAAAATTATTAACAGAATACCCACAAAATCAAGCAGGATCAGAATTTCACCATAGGAACACAAATTTAAAACTGAGGTAAGTGTAACAAGGGCGTTAAAATGAGGATGAAAACAATCATATGGTTTAGTTTTTGACTGTAACTATCTCACACCATATAAAGAATATGCCAAGTGATTCACAGTGCTTGAACTTTAGGTAGTTAATCATATTCTATTGACACAGAGCAAGAACTGTTCAAGAATTCATTAACTCCACAATAAACACTTTATAAACTAGAGATCTGTAAACAGAATTAGTTTCAAATAAACAGCTTTTACTAGAAAATGTCATTTTTTATTTATACACATGTGTATGCATATAACCATAAGCACTGGACAAAAAACAACACTGCAATTTACTCAGAGACTAATAATTATTTAAATGAAAAGAAAATGTAACAAGTTCTAATCTCACTATAATAAACTTCTGATGTTCCCCCACAACAACCTTCCCTCTAAATTAGAGAGATATGGATTTGATGGGCGGACAGTTGGGTGGATGAGAAATTGGTTGGATGGTCGTATTCAGAGAGTAGTGGTCAGTGGCTTCATGTCCAGAAGGAGGTCCATGACAAGTGGTATCCCTCTGGGGTCCATACTGGCAACAGTGCTGTTTAATATTTTCATTGATGATGTAAAAATGAGCTCGAGTGCATGCTCTGAAAATTTATAGGTGACATGAAGATGAGTGGGGCAGCGGTCACACCAGAAGGATGGGATATCATCCAGAGGGACCTGGACAAGCTGGAGAAGTGGGTCTGTGTGAACCTCATGAGCTTCAACTAGGCCAAGGGCAAGGTCCTACACCTGGGTCGGTGCAATCTGTAGTTTCAATACAGGTGGGCACCGACGTGATTGAGAGCAGCCCTACGGAGAAGGACTGGGTGGTGCTGATTGACGAGAAGCTCAACATGAGCCGGCACTGTGCACTTGCAGCCCAGAAGTCCGACTGTGCCCTGGGCTGAATCAAAAAAAGCGTGGCCAGCAGGTCAAGGGAAGTGACTCTCTTCCTCTACTCTGCTCTTGTAGAGACTCCCACCTCAAGTGTTGTGTCCAGTTCTGGAATCCCCAGCATAAGGATTTGGAACTGTTGGAATGGGCCCAAAGGAGGGCTGCAAAGATGGTCAGAGGGCTGGAGCACCTCTGCTATGAGGACAGGATGAGAGAGCTGGGGTTGTTCAACCTGAAGAAGGGAAGGCCTTAGAGCAGTCTTCCAGTACCTGAAAGGGCTAAAAGAAAACTGGGGAGGGCAAGTAGTGAAAGGATGAGAGAGAATGCCTTCAAATTAAAAGGGGCAAGATTTAGATTAGACATTAGGAAGAAATGGGGTCTCTTCCAATCCAAAGCATTCTGTGATTCTATAGTGATATGCTTTGTATGTGTTATAAAATGATGGTCAGAAAGACTGAGTGACAATCTAAAAATGAATCAAAATTGTCTGATTTTTTTCAGTTCTCATAAAATCAGTATAAGCACAGTATCCTGCTCAATGAATAAGGAAAATTTACGTGCATCCTCAAAATCCTGGGAAGTACAAAGGGTACCAAAGCCAGCCTGCTTTTAAAATACGACAGATGAGATGTGTTATTTAATCTAGAAGAAGGAGCACAAGAGAAGAAATAAAGAATGATCTGGTATTGAATAAACATGGGACAGGTAGCAGGTTCACTTAAAGCTGCTATTAGGCTAGCTTGGAAAATAAAGGACAATGGAGAAAGTTGTATGGATTTGTGGGGACTAGGGGACATTTCAAACTATAAAAAATATCTTTATAACTACTTCTGAATTTCTCCTATGTAAAAGAAACAGAAACTGTTAAATACCTTCTACAATATGGCCCTGAGTGATTTTTCTGCAATATGTTTGTCTCCCTGGCCCAGACACTGATCAAAAGGCAGTCCAGCTGGTCCTTTTGAGTCATTACTGAAAATAGAAGACAACGAAACAGCATATCAAAAGGTAGCTGAATACTAGATAGTGGAGTTCCCAGTGCAGATAGAATTACCTTACCAAGTAATTTATATTGCATAGTATAAAACCTTTCTACTTTTAGAGATGATCCTATTAAAAAGTAGCTTATATACTAGCAGACTACCTGTCCTAGTTGTGTAGTCTCATTTCCAAATATGTTTGAGGGTCAGTCTAAATGCAAGCTGAGGTTGTGTTGCATTTTTTCCAGGAAGATTCTCATATAAAAATAAATTTCATTAAAGCTTAAATCAGTTAGATTTCCAATTCAGGCTACATTATATTTTCTTCTATCTCAAGTAATTTTTCTAGAAATTATGAAATACTGTCACTGCTTGCTATAATATCCTCAGTTATATCTTCCAGATTTGCATCTTTGGCATTAAAAGAGTCTTGAACTATTCCACTCATACTTCAAAACAAACAAACTAACCCCAAAACAAAACAAACTTATTTTTGTTTTAAGAATATCGAAGAACTGCAGAATTTCTTCAAAGAGCTGAAAGATGCTTTCTAACTAAGATACCAGTGGGGACTTTCTGAGAAGTGCAATTTGTTTTGTTCAGCACTTCTGTCTCCTCCTGCTCCCACTCTCTTACCGTAACAAGACTAAAGGAGTTACAATCTCTTGCAATCATCTTAATTCTACCATGGTTATAGGTATGAAAGTAATACACTAAAATACTTTCTTCTCGTTTTGAAATGGTTTTGCATAAGGAGAGGAGAAGGGGAAAATTTATCCTTGTTTGTTAAGATATTTGTTTCTAAACACAAAACATATTTACTGCTTTCCATTTTAAGCAGCGTGTTATAATCCAGCTTGGAACCCTGACTGAAAACAAAACAAAACTCTCAGTCAGGGAAGTAAATAGATTAAATCCTCCAAGTATAACTTCTTCCTTGTCATGCAGATGCATACGCATTCTTGGGCAAATCATTGCAGAAATGACATTATATTAAAAAGAGAGCTCTTTTCTCAGCTTTGTAAATATGAATATATGAAAACAAGTATTTTTTTAGCACATTTAAAAATTGGAACTGGTGAGGTCAAACCTATCATATCACACAGCATGTAAAGCTGTTAGTTTTTCAACAGTCTGCTACAAAACAGTAATCAGCCCTCAAGCTAGAGAAAGGGCAGCGGGAAGATGACAATTTGTAGTGGCAGAATTTTTAAGTGATAGCTGAAAAATAATGAAGCCATAACTACAGGATTTTTCTATTTAAAATAAAACTCAACTAGTGGGAGAAAAGTAAAATTCGAACTATAAAAAAACAAGTGCTGGCATATGGCTGGAAAGCATGTAAGAGCACAGCTGTGCTTGCTGACCAAAGAAACTGAAGCTGCATAAACTTTTATATCATGGATATGCGTAGTGCCATCCAGAGGGAACAGCACAACGAAGAAGGGCTGGGAACAAGGCTTTCTAGGCTTCTGGGGTCAACCTGGCTCTGTACAGAGACAAGCGTGGCAGTTCAGAAGCCTGAAAAGCAGGAGAATATCTATCTTGCAACAAATGAATTTGAGAAAGATTAATACCAATGACAAATTATTATTTTGAGCAGATCCTGTAAATACTTGTGCCAAGCAACCTCTAAGCCTGACAAGCAAAAGAAAAAACAGGTGAAAGATTACAGAGGGCAGCCTGGCAAGGATGCAACCAATAAATTTGTTCACATTTTATAACAAATAGTGTTTTAAGTCAGCTCTACTTTCACGTATTTCAGCATCTGTATCGGATCAGCAAGGATCAGCTACTCTTTCAATCCCATCTTATTTATTTATGATGTATTTTCAAAAGAGGATGCTTTTTGAAGCTTTGTATAAGAAGAGCTTAAATTAATGCTGTATATCTGAAAGAAGCAATTACCAATGGGCTTGAGGTATTTTGTGGCAATATGGGAACAGAAGCTGATGAAAGGTATTATCCTGACCATAGACACCTGTACTTTACGAAGCTACTGATCTACTAATTGATCTACTAACTACCAAAAATGTTTTATCCCGTGCAAATATCACAGCAAACATAAAAAAGCACTGTTAACAGTTATTCTACTGTTTACTAATTATTTCCTAATAGTTTTGCCTATCCTCGGTTCGGAACCATTTTGCTTAGCACTTTTTTTCTTCATTTCAAATAGCTCTCATATACCACATCAAGACGTTTTTAAGTACTCAAATATCCAAAGAACATACCTTGTCATACTATCTAAGCAAAGAACTGAACAATCAAAGGATGAATTTTGCAGCACCTCTGAGGACTTTAATAACACAATATGTTGCTGTTACTTGTCATTGGAAAACTGTGTACAGCAGCAAAAAATGTGAAATTTTAGTGCTTTTCATCTCTGGATCAGCTCTAACTGTAATAGTGATACTGATGAGAGGATAGAGAAGAAATTTTATGGCATTTTGACACAGACTCACTCCTGACCTAAGTGTTCCAAAATGAAAATCAAATTACTCTGAATTATCTTCTTTAAAAGAAAAACAATAGTAGAAAGGATTAATTGACACTTGAGAAAAACAAGACCAACCTCTATCAGCCCCAACTGCATATATTAAGACATAGCTCTTAAATACTTCAGTATTGAGGGTGGTGTCGAAAACAAGATGCAGTCTCAGGTAAATCAATAATTTTATCACAAATAAAATTTATAGTGTTCTTATACTATCCAGCAGAGAATTAGAGGCACAGAAATTGTAATGGTCATTATTTTTAGGTTTGAATTCCAAAAGCTAACCACCTAACAAAAAGTAATTCAAACTGAGCATTACACAGAATTGATGCCACTCCATACTTCCCGTCCAAATCATTGATAGGCCGGTAGAATATTATTTTGAGAAGTCACAGTCATCAACATGAATGTCTTCAGACCTTAAGTTACATTATCCAGGTGAGTTCTCCAGCCACTAGGCTATTGCTCAGAAGTACTAGCACCACAGTGCTAGTGCTATGCCCTCAATTTAAGAGAACATAGTCCTATTCTTATTTTTAAAGAAACAACTACCAACCTGAACTCTAGGAGAATTCTAAAGTCTTTTGACTATATTCTTTATGAAATTTCAAGCCAAACAGTGTTAAACGTAACAGTATTGAAAATATAATTTCTTTCAACTTTTTACATTTACAATACTACCACTGACTTTTTACAGTACCCAGATTTTGGACATGCATAATCTGCTAATTGCTATTATATAAAAGTATAGCTTGTTTTCTAATTTACAGTGATTTTCCTTCAGAATATCTCATTCAGTCCACTAATCTGATTGATGTCCTATTCTCTCCTCTGTGGTTTCAGATAACCAGGAGGGATCATTCCATACCACGATTCTTCTAATTTCTCAAACTTTTTTATTCTATATCTGGTCTAAACAGACAAAGTTAAAGCGAAAAAGGAAGCAACAGGAGCTCTACTGTTAGGCTAACCAACAATTTTCTGCTCTTATTAACCTTCAGTCAACAATACAGTTTGCTTCTGGGTCCATTCAAATCAACCGTTCAGCTTTTGTTAACATCAATGTGCACTGCAGTTAGGAGACATTTTACACATTTACAGATCTACTTGAAATGCAAATTTAGAGGTCATAGGATTATAAGAAAAATATGGTGGTTTTTTTATTATTTTTTTGAACTTGTGCTCTTTTTTTGGGGGAACAAATTATCTTGGTTATTTCATTTTGAGATTACAGGTAAAGTACATAGTCTCATAAAGTTCATCAGCAATAAGTCTGAATGAAAACCTTTAATTAATTATATTTTTTAAATGTACCAATAAATATATTACTATTTTAAGATAAACATTTGAGATTTAAAAGGTGATTCTCACGTGTTACTGAGGTATACAGGCATTACTAGGGCTGTGTAAATGTGTTTTGGTATCTTAATGATAATATGATAACACAGTCTAGTGCTTCAGGCATTATTTCACACACTGTAGCCCTCCTTTCCTTTACCAGTATTTCACAGAGAAGAAATCTGAAGGAAACACAGTTTGTGATGTGTACAAAAAAAGTTAAAAAGTAACAAGGACTGTTTTAAAATCAGAGAAAAGCCCTAAAATCCTACTGCATTTTTTTTGTCAGAGAATCAAAATTCATTTTGCCATTCCTCAACACAGTTCTTCTATATGGTATTTCTAAGAAATAAACAAATCTTTCCAGATTAAGGAAACTTCTTATTTGGGAGAAAATACTCATTTGATTTTAGTGATTGTAGTATAGGCATGCATCTGTTACAGTTTTGAAAAGCTGATCCTCCAGTTGGAATACAATCTCAAAACTGCAGTGGTTTGATGCTTACATATTTCCTTCTATTGTCAACTAGAGGTGTTCCTGCAGATTTCTAAATATATTTAATTTAAAATGGTCAAAGTAGTGTCGGGAATCTTCAAGAATTTTTTATACAAAAACTAAAAAGAAGGAATTCATTTTAGAAAATCATGCAATGTATAAATTAAAATTCTAAAATGGTAAAGAACAATAAAAATACCATGAGCGAACACAGCTAAACAGTTACAGAGATAAACAGTAGGCATGTGTCTCAAACATCTAATGCTTATTTGTCCCTAAAACATTATTGGGTGAAGAATGACAATGCAATAACACTGAAAAATAATTTTTAAAATGCATTAGTCATATTAACCAATTATAAAAGTAATATTATTTTGATTGCAAGTAATTTTCCATTATAATAATGTCTGGTTTACTACATCTGGCCCAGTACCTCATAGTTGCTATTACAATTAAGCTTAAATTTTATCTTGTTTAGCATTGAGTTAAAGTGGTTGAACATGGTCTTAAAGAACAAACTCTGTAAGGAATTCAATAACAGGTTTGTAATTTGCTGTAGAAAACCTAAATTCAGCAGATATCTAATTCACTAAAGCCTTGTGACAAACAGTTAAGAAATGTGGAGCTACAGACTGATCAAATGAGTCATTCCTGGAATGAGGGTCTTTTTCTTTGATATACAATACCCTGCTACAGAGAGAACATGGAGTAGGTGAGCACTTAGATGCACACAGCGAAAATAAGATAATTCTTATTTGCTACAACTTGGGAAAGGTAATGTAGTGGAGAAGCACAGGGCAGGGAATGAGAGATAGAAGGCAGACGAAATGTCAGTGAGGGTGACAATTGCACAGATATTTGAACAGCAAAAATGAACAGCAAAGGTGCAATATTAATTTATTTTAGAAAAGCATGAGTTCAAAATATACTGAATGAGCACAAATTAAAGAGTAAAGAAAAATACAGAATGATTGTTTTCTCTTTTTATGCAGCCAAAATTTATAAGGAACTTGACCCCTTAAATATCATGGTAACAAAGCCCTGCTTGTACAAAAAGCGGAGTTCAGGGGAGTAGTGACTGCATACTAGTGCTAAATGACCGTTGTGGAAATTTCTTACGGCTGTCACTTTACGGTGGTTACCTTTTGCCACTGCTTAAAATAAGACAGAATGAGGTATCCGAACACTGGAAATGTGCAGAAGTATCATATTATGTATATCATATACTCTTTTCTTTGCTACACATGGTCTGGTTTCAAGTAACTAGTTATTTATAGTTGTATAAATTTTATTGCAACATGACTCTGATGCATATAAATTTTTTATCATAGTCATGGAAAAAAAAATCTTCTCGTTAATGCACTCTACTGCTTATCAATAACTTTCATCCAAATTTCAAGATTGCTTTCTGTCATGTGATATAAAGAACTTCAAATAGAAGCCTGAAATCTGGGGAAAGTAAATGTTCTCAGGTGATAAAGACTTCTTCCTTGCTAATGGACATTTATTGACTTGATGTATTTTGAGGCATTTTTGTAGCATGCTGAAATCATATTAACAAGGCCATAGCTACCATTTGTCTCAAGGGACAGTACTCCGTAACGTAAACAGAAAAGAATGAAAGAAATGTAAAGAAAATGCAAAATAAAATTTATCATTCAGTAGAAATGAGGTGGTACAGGAACTCAGATCTGGTACAATCCTCTCAGAAATATAAAGTCTAAAGAAAAGTCATTAAACGTTGATTTAAAGGGATTCTTTCTTAAACAGGATGTATAGCATTGACTACTAAAGAACTGGTCTGGCCAGAAACAACCATCAAATTAATAAAAAATTTTGAGATTTTTTTACATTGAAGGAAAAATTGTATTTTGTGTCAAAAAGAAAGCAAACCCACAAGCATTGCAAAGTTAAGAAATGTAGTAATGTATTTCTCAGTAGCCACTTCTGAGTATAATAATGCTTTTTATAATTTTAAATTAACTCAGAAAGAAAAGGCATATGTAAATCTATACAGGAAACACTTGAGATACACTGCAGTCAGAATAAAAATGAAATGTGATCAATACACTCTTTAAAAGAGAATGCAAAATGAATGAGAAGAAAAAGGAGTTTATAATTGGTTAAAATCTGAAGTTGTCCGGCATATTTTTGAAGGAGTGGGGGAGATGAGGCTTATGATGTGTGGACAGTGTTCTGACATAAACAGACATTTTTAAGAATCTGAATGGATAGAAGAGAAAGGCTTTTGGAAGCAAAACCAAAAATCTACCAAAACTCAGTTGTGGCAACTGCAGTATAAAATGCAGTATAAAATGATGCTTGTCTTACATGAAAAGATGCAAGAAAGGGAATAAATAATATTGCTTTGTGAATTTGCAAGCAGGGACAAATTACATCATCTACTGTAATGTCATCTGTTGCATTAGTTAGGATAAATAGCTATCAGTACGACAGCACAAAATATTTTTTTTATTTTATATTGGACAAAGATGTATAAGTAAGTATTTTGCCAGGACAAATTTAACTGGATAATGACAGTAAATAGGAGAAACTCAGAAGGTACTAATGACATTTAAATGAAAAACAAACTAGAAAAATACAGTTCATAAAATCACACCAGTTGGAAGGCACCTCTAGAGGCCATCAGTTTCAACAGCTTGCTTAAACAAAGGTCATCTTCCATTATGGGTTACTCAGGTCCACATCCAGTAAAGTTCTGAATACCTCTAGAAGTGGAGATGCCACAAGTTCATAAGTTTCTTAGGCACCTATTCCAGTACTTCACCAGTCTCGTGTTAAATAAGTAGATATATTTTAATATGTAATCCAAGTTTGTTATTGCAGTTTGTGTCCCCTAAACCTCCTCTTATTTGGCACTACTGGAAAAGGTCTAGCTCCATGTTCCCAAAGACCATCTAAACTCAGGCAGTCGTAGACAGTGATAAGGGCCCCCAAAGCCTTAAGCCCTAGTCTCTCAGCAGCTTCTTGTAAATCTTGTGCTGCAGCCTCTCAAGTACCTTGATGGTCATCCTTTTCTCTTACTTTGGGTATGTCAATGTCTGTCTAGTACTGCAGAGCCCCAAACTGGACCCAGTACCTCACATTCACTCTCACAGGTGTTGAATAGAGGAGAAGGAGTACTTTCTTCCATCTCCTAGTTGTGTCCCTGCTCCTACAGTGCTGGATGTTGTTGGCTTTCACCGCTGCCCGCCCCACGATGGTTCCTGTGACAGTTCACTGGCCTTCGGGGCCATTTCTGCAGTGCTGATGACCAGGCAAGCAGTGCCCAGTGTACAATTTTCAGAGCAATACCAGAGTAAAAAGTTATCATTGTGCTAACCTGTGTCTTCACAATGGCAGGATTAAACAGCCAGAGGAGAAGTTTAAGTACATCTTGCAATGCATAAAGACTGTCAACAGAGGAGCACCACAATTCAAAATTAACATATTCAAAAGCTGAGAGATCAGAACTATATCAATATTGGTCACTAAAAATATTAGAAGTGAAACTGTAGCTTACAAACAGACCTAACTGAAAAAGAAGATACTTTTGGAGAGAAGTGAAGCAAAGATCAATAAATAGGGAGAGCAAATATTTAGTCCTATGAGCTGATGAAGCAAGTGACAAGAGTAAAATAGAGCAAACATTTGTGCTCAATTAACCTCTTTTACAAAGGACACTCTTCTTGAAATTATGACTGGGAGCTGAGGTCCTCAGTTGTGGGTTGGGAGAGGAACCTGACCAGCAAGAGAGAGCAGACTGGCTGAGGATTTGTTGTTTTCATTTTTGTTTACTGCAATGAACACATTGAGAGGGTACCTCCTTTATTCCTGGCATTTTTTACTTGCATGTTAACTATTTAGAATGTATCAGCAAGCAATGACCCCATAGAACTCTCTATGTGTCTCCAAGATCATGTTCAGAGGCAAACAGCTAGACAGCTAGAGAGGAATGGTCTTCCACACCTTTACAGGGACACCTTGAATTGGACTGCATAAAAATTTGTCTTAGTAATAAGTTTGAATTTGAAGTAGAAAAGCATTGCTCCTGCCCATACGCAAGAAAACTCCAGCTATCTCCTCCCTGTACTGATAAAAAGTTCTTGAAATTGTTTTGAGCAAAGGATGGCAAAATTATTACCAAACATGTCTCAAGTGATAATTATTTTTTGCATGTATTTTCTCCATGGTAACAGAGCCAAAGCACTGAGTACTACATGTTAGGTCCAAAGTCTAATATGAATAAATTACTAAAAAGAATCAGTTGTAATCACCATCTGGAATGTATAACTGTGAATTCCTTAACACACTGCTGAGAAAAGTATGAGTTCATACTTAGGAACTTCCTCACGTATTACTCTAAGTCTTGTAGCCAAAACTGAAACAATTTTTATTAAATTCTTGCATTAGTTTTGCATTTGTAGCTGTCATTTGACAGCTTCAGAGCAAGGATGATTAAAATGTTCATTCACCTATTTGAATATATTATATATATGCAAAACAAAATATGCACAAAGTCTCTAGCCTTACAATTGGGAAGGAAGACAATATTTTTTATTTATTGACTCCTTTTATTTTCCATTTAAATCTGGGGTAAGGAAAGAAAGTGTGTATACTCTGGGTAACTCCCAGTTTTATGATGACCCATCCTGTCAGGTGTTCCCAAGATGAAAAAAACAAACCAGGATACCTCCACTAAATATTAGCAATTTTAGCAATTAATGTTCATGCATTTCAAAGAGTACATAACTGTCTTGCTTGTGTGTTTTTACAGGAACGGTTTTAACACGAGTGGTACTCACAGCCAGATAAGCAGCAATGTGGTCACATTAGCAAGTTTAAAGTTCAGTTTTTATCCATTCGCTTCGTCTTGATGGATATGTATATTAATGAGACACAAAAGCTGGAAAATCGCTGCAGTATCTAAGAAACTTTCTAAGGAACTGGAGAGCATGTTAAGAGAGAATACTTTAAATTCTGTTTGACTGGTACTTGATCAGTAAAATATAGCATGCTCAAAAAATCAGAGGAAAATGCTTCTGTCTAATTATTAAAATACTTGTTACATTGTCACATTCCAAATAAAATACATTGATACACAGAACAATATTTATTCTTTTGATGGGCATCAAGAACATTGTTTCAAATCAATTGGGAGAGGTGACGCTGAAACAATTAGAAAAGCAGCAAGAGAGTTTTGTTTTTAATCTTAGAAAAGGGGAAATGAATGAAGGGGTAGAGTTAAGGGGTAATGAAAAGCAAGCAATTTTAAATGCTTTCAATCCTATGTCAAAATACTAAAGCAAGACTTCAGCTAGGTCATCAGTATGATGCTTTCAAAAAAATTTTGTCTGGGAAACCACTTGAAAATGTAAACAACCGCATGTCATGGCACTCAAGTAAGAAAAGCAGTAAAGAACTATATTATTATATTAAACAAAAAAGCAGAATTGCCACCGGTGCAATGTCATAACTTAAACAACTGCACAATGTCCTCCCTTTGCTAGGATGTCTGAAACTGAATTCAGATGCTAAGCTGTTTGCAATTTATTGCTTCGTAATTGAGCTAATAAAATGTACAGGAGGGAAAAACCATTCCAAAGTCAGTAATGGTATAAAAAGACTGACTCAGCTCCCTTGATTTCATTTGAGTTCAATTCACTTGCTTCCAAATGAAAGCAGTCCAATATTCTTAAAAGAAATGATAATCAGATCATTAGTCTTTATCCAGCAGATGTTGATAATTCAACAGTGACTTTTTTTTAGAACAGTATGTTTAAGTTTCAGAAGCTCCCTTTTCCAGGAAGGTTAATTACTCTAATGTGTTTATCTAGTTCTCCATCAGTAATACCCAATGTCACATGGCAATATCACTTTAAAAATAGGACAGATTAAACAAATCTCTACTTGTCCTGTAAAAATATTGTTGTGGTTTAAAATGCACTTTCATAAGTACGCCATTAATGGCTTGTCTTCTAAAACATTAAGGCATATGTAACTACAGTATTATGTTCTTCATAAACCCTAAGGCAATGTTGAAAGAAGATAAAACAACAACTGAATTCTGGCGTCTATTGGCTAAATTTAAATGTGCACTGAATAGATATGATCAAAATTAAGCAACACTGAAGATCTGCTTATGCAAAGCAATATGCTCATGCTAAATTCTGCTGCAGTTTAATTCTATAGTGTTCATGTTTAATATCATTTAATAGGGAAAAAAGCATACCAGTATAAAAAACAAGACAATTTACATGATACTTTTAACATTGAGCTCTGGTTTTCACCCAAGAGCTTGTAGGATTCATTGACAGGTCTTTAAACTAGATGTGAAGGGGTAGCGAGCCTGCCTATGACAAGCTGCGGGTGAAGACATTATAGTTAGAATCATGGGGTGCTTGTATGGGCTCTCCACCTCTTTCCCCGGGGTCTGCTGCGGTTGCAACACAGTTGAAATCTTGTGGCGATGAGCTAAGGGTTCCTAGGTAGTAGGAGCCAACAAGGAAACCTCCATGGAACACCTTAAGGGAAATGAGGAGTGTTCCACTAAGAAGGTGATATGGCCAACAGCCCAGATGAAGTGCCTCTACACAAATACATGCAGCTTGGGCAACAAACTGAGGGAAATGGAAGTTACTGTGCTGCTAGAAAGCTAAGATCTGGTTGCAGTTACTGAAACTTGGAAAAAATCTCATGACTGGGGTGTGGCTAATGATGGCTACAGGCTGTTCAGAAGGACAGGTAGGGAAGGAGGAGTGGAGGCGTTGCCTTCTCCATCAGGAAATGGAAGAAAAACCATGAACAAGTTGAAAGCTTATGGGTGAGAATAAAAGACCAAGGCAACAAAAGGAACCTCGTAGTTGGTGTCTACCACAGGCCACCTGATCAAGGAGAGCCTGCTGATAAGGCCTTCTTCCTCGAGCTACAGGAGGCTCCACACTTGCAAGCTGGGGGACTTCAGTCACCCTGACATCTGCTCGAAGAGTAGCACGGCAAACTGTAGGCAATCCAGGAGACTCCTAGAGTGCACAGAAGATAACTTCTTAACCCAGGTAACAGATGTCCCTACTCAAGGGGATACAATACTGGACCTCAAGGTCACCAATGCAAGTGAGCTCATCAGTGACATCAAGATCAGAGGCAGCCTGGGCTGCAGTGATCATGCACTGGTGGAGTTCAAGGTCCTGAGGGATATGGGACAGGCAAGGAGCATAGTAAGAACCCTAAATGCTAGGAAAGCAAAAATCCAGCTCTTCAAGGAGTGAGTCAGTAGGACCCCTAGGATATGGTCCTCAGGGTTGAGGGAGCAGAATAGAGCTGGAAAATATTTTAAGGATGTTTTCCACAAAAAGTGCAAGAGCACTCAGTCCCAGATGTAGGAAATCAGGCAGGGAAGGCAAGAGACCAATGTGGCTGAATCGAGACCTGTTGGTATAACAGAAGAGCAAGGGCGAATTGCACAGGCAGTGCAAGCAGAGACAGGGAACCTGGGAAGACTAGAGGGCTGCTGCCTGGTTGTGTAGGATTCTGTCCCTTTCAACCAAAACCATTCTGTGACTGTATGATACTGCAAAGTGCTATATGGTCCTGTCTTAACAAAACACAAAGTTTTTGCAGGATCAAGCCCAAACTTAACATCTAAGTAACACGATGCTTAAAATGCACGTCCAGGTTTTGCTTTAATGCCTTGAAGCTGGATGGGACTAATTCACATTGCAGTTTTAAGCACAGTCCTTGGAACAAGATGGGGCTGCCCATCACACCAGCACATTCCCCTGAAAAATGCTCAGCTCTCATTATAGAGAGGGATCACTGCCCCTGCTGGGACTGTGCTGGTTCCCGTATTCATGAACAGCCTGGAAGAGGGGTAAGAATGTTTGCTGATAATGATTTGTTAGGGTAATAAGGAAAAGGACTGGTTGAGAAGAACTGCAAAAAGACACCGTTAAAATGAGCAATCAAAAGACAGAAGATTTTCTATTTAATTGTAAAGTGAAACACTATGTTAAAACACCCTCTTAACTTCATATCGAAGACAATGAGTACTGAGCTATTATATCAAGAGCAAGATCTTGGAGGTTGACAGTTTCATGAGAAGAACTTAATACTCATCTGTAGTCAAAAAAGTAAATGATATGTTGGAAGTCATAAAGAAAGAAACAAAGACCAAAATAAAATCACCGTGCTGTGGTACAACTTACGGCTTTCTTTGACCTTAATTACATATTTTTGCCTAAACTGGAGACAGAATACTCAACACAAAGCAAGAGCTGCTTTCTTACATCTTTTGTCCCACAGTATTCATAATCAGAAGAGTCAGACTTGATAAACATAATATTAGAGTGTTCTTTGAAACACAGGAAAATAATTAACTATGTGAGTCGTAATGAAAAATTGAACTCAGTGATTATACTGCTCATTTTTTCCATTTCAAATAGCAATTTCTTTCAGAAATAACAAAATTAAAGCAAATGTTCTTATAAAAAGCAGATAGAAGTTAACCCTTAAAAGCCCCCAAAGCAGTAGATTAAAAGTACGGATTTCAACAAGGGGCAAAAAGCTGAAGGTTTCTCAGAACATCTACATTTTAGCAGATGCATTTAATCCCGTATGTGCATATAACTTTGATCTTAGCTTAAGCTTCTAGGCACTAAAAGGAATAGAAAATAAAAAATAACAATTACTAACCTTGCAACTTACATTGACATCTCAGTGAGTGAGCTATTGGAATGCAGATCAGGTTATTAATAGCAGTTACTAATTTTATTATGGTAGTGCCGGCAAACCCCAATTGAACACATATGTACCACTGTACTCGTATTTTACAGGCAGCAAAATAAAACAATCCCTATTCCAAATAATTCAAGACCCAAAATTTAAATAAGGCAGAATAAATGGCCAAAATAGACTTTCTGGATCACAGGTTAGCCTGAATGATGAGTTGGCAATAATACATGAAGTTTAGCAGAGTGGGTGGAGACTCAGGTTTCTGCTTGCATAAAAAAAATAGAAAGAAAATAAAATCTGTCAGGGAAATGTAGTCAGAATAAAAATGGGAATTATTCTGTTCTTGAAAATCTGAGAGCTTTCAGGTACCGCCAGTACTCTTCAACACCTTTTCATTGCCTTTGTTTTCCCTGACAGCCTCGTGACACCCTTGCAATAACCTCCTCAGCACCACAGCCTTTGTGCTTTCAGGGTACAATACTATAGTAAGAGAAGTGTGGATTACGATAGCGTCCCTCTAAGCACCCTTCTGACAGAGTGCTTTGGGAAGGAGACGTCAGAGCAGGAACATTGGAAGCAGTTTATGTTTTCAAAAACCAAACTGGCTCTGAAAAGACTAGCAAAGTGACTACATTATGAGGTGTCACGGGGATTTAGAAGATAAGCACAAATGAATGGCTAGAGGAAGAAAATTATGTCTATTAGCAGGTGAACACTGACAAATAATTTCAGAAACTAGTAACGTTGCTTTTCCGTCAAATCCATTTCACTTCTGTCCACTGCCATCTCTTTGCATTGCAGGAATTACTTGTCAAACTAGGCTATTTTAAATTCATACTAGAGAACACTAGAAAACAAAATTGCTATTTATAGCTGGGAATTCTTGTACCAGAAATATGACTGATTTTCTGGCCAGGGAACACATGATCCATTTGTTCAGTCAAAATGAAGACCAGCTTCACTTTCTGTTCCAGGAAATGAATAATTGTTTTCAGAAATAATCCAGCAAATAGTTTCTATCTATTCAGTAAACCTGGGAAAATGCCATGTAAATAGTCAACAGGAAAAATCACTTTTCACTGCTTAATATTAATCTAGAGGAAAAATCAACTAATGTCACTGCCAGAATCATTAAGCAAGCAGATATGCTTACACTGTAACAAGACTGCTCTTCAAATAGCAGCAGGTCCCGTCTCGTCTATTAGTTGTTTGTCTTGGTAACTCCAAATTTGTGCTGTAGTGTAACCAAGCACAGTCAGGCATTAAATAAGGAAACTAGCATTTCTGGAATCATTTATAAATGAGGAAATTAGCAATTCTAGAATCAGCTATATTTACTTGAGGAAGCAATAAAGAACCCATGAATTATTACACGTGAAAAGAGATTTCTAATAAAATGCATCCCAGGCAACAGCAAACTACAATTTAACAACATGACCGTAGGGATGAAAAGAAATTTATAGCTCTGTAACTCAGAAATCTACACCGCCGCTATTAAGGCAAGGTGAATGCCTCACGTATGGCTGGAAGAGGAGTTGTGGCTTGTCTCAGGCAGAGGAATGTAGATGGACATCCCCCTACAAGGCGGTCTCTAAATCTTGCACAGCTTTTTCCCGTGATGCATACAAGCTATTCCTGTACTTTTTTATTATTATTATAATCTAAGCATTGTTTAGAAAATTCCCTATGGCTACTTTCAAAATCATAAAACATGTTTTGTTTTTCAGAATAGACTGGTGCGTGTTTTGAAGTCATACATGTCTTGTTCAAAAATTTGGAGAGCAGCAAGTGCAAAATAAACACCAACAGTGTAAGTTCACATGTGATGTGAAATATCAATTAATAAAAGCAAACTCAATGCATATACTACAAAAAGTGAGTGTTTAGCAAAATTCTGAGATAAAATTTATGTACTTATGCATACTTAAATGGAGCCTATACCATTTGAATAGTTACCAAAATTAACATTTTATTTTGTAAATTCTGATGTGCCATAGATTAGATATGTGTTAGACTAATTTAAAATTCTTTTGCCTACAGAATGATATCTACTTTTACCTTTTCCTCACTCTCCAATGAAAACCACAGTAGTGTCTGCCTTGAAAATAATTCAACAGCCACAGTTATATTTCTTATGTTTCATTTGCTGTTAGTGTAGAAAAACAGAAGCCTACATTTTTTATTACGCTAGTGGAGTAGAATATTGGTGGAAAAAAATAACTGACATGAGTAAATTACTGGCACTGCTCCTTCAAATTTGTTGCCAGAACCTGACCTTGTGTTTCTTATTCGTTATTAAAAATGTGCATGCAATTAATACATAATGTCTCTATTTCCACTGAGAGGCAGTAAGCCTTATCTGTGCCATTCCATTGACTCTACAAGTGAAATTATCAGGAAGCATGTATTTCAGCTGCTGGTACACTGGGATATGTTTTCTGTTAATTGTTCTGTACTGCTTTATAATTATGCATGGTTTGTTTAGTTTGGCTTCTAATTAGTAATTTTTAATAGACCAAATATATTCAGAATAGTTCATAATATGGTATATAAATAGAAATATCATATTAGAAGAAATGTTTGGATATACTGAAGAACTCCTTTACTAAACTAAATAGGCTAATAAGATACCCTCCATTTGCCTCTCTAGCAGCCAACAACCTTGGGCAGACTTCTGCTGAATCTGAAACAATGTGACTTCCAACATCAAATAAAGAATTTCAGGTAGCAGTACAGTGCAATTAATGAACAAATATAGAACGCCATTTGATGCAAGATTTCTTAAGAACTTGTCAACGGATTGTACAAGATGTGAATGACTTTGTCCTACTTAGCCAAGACAAGGGCATAGATTGCATTATCCATTACCATATGAAAACAAAAGCAAGTCTTTGTTGCCAGGTCTTGCAATTTAACTGTACTGCTTGTGATATTAGCTTTTTCTCATCTTGCAGTCTTGTGATACTGAATGTAAGTCCACTATTAGCACAGAATGTCATCATTTGGGAGCTAAGATTTTGTTTAACCATTTGAATCAGGAAATACTAAAACTAGATGTTATGATTCTCTCCAGTGTCTCAGAATGAGCTAATCAACTTTTTTGGCTACTTCCATGAAAATACTGATGAATTTATTTAGTTTATTCATATTGATTTCCATGAGATCAAAACAAATAGATTTTATTTCCTTTATTGGAAAACTGATGAATGATGAAGTTCACCACTGAACTAATTGTTGTGACAAAATTTAGCCTGACGTATTAAATGTCTAACAATATCAAATTGTATTTTCCCCAAAGCTTTTATGTTGCTGTCTTCATGAACAGCTTCCATTTTATTAATTATAAAAACATCAATCTTTAGTTACTGCATTTCAGGATTATTTAGCAGCTTAATAGAGAAGTTAGTGGAGCTTGAAGGTTAAATGAATACTGAACTACTAAAAAAGTTCTTACAACCAGTAACTAGTCCTTCTACACAAAGTCTTTACAGACATAGTCAAACAGGCTTGCCCTCTCTCACTGACTCTTATCAGTTCTAAGCCAAAGAACATATGCTTCCACTCTGTCCCAAACCCCAAAGTAGTGGAGCTTGTGAAGAACGTAGCTGAAAGACAAGTCAACAGTAACTCCCGCCATCCAGTGCAACAGACATCCCCATAAATGTGAATAATGCAGTAGAAAGAACAAAGGAAAACAGGAAATAAAACCCAGCATGGCATAAAAACATTCCTGCTATAATAATGAAACAACAAAATTTAAAACAGTAAAAGCATGAAGATTCAAAGGCAACCTCTGATTAGCAACAGAGAGAGATAAAGAGATAAAATGACATCTCAGGCACAATTCTCATCACGCCCATGGAAGCATGGGCTGGAAGCACTCCAAGAGATCAGACCGTCTGAAGGTAGGATTACCTACACCTACAGCATTTACCTGACCTGGTTAGACCCAGAACAGGATCCTATGGAATATCTCTGGTTACATATGTGAATCTCGGAAGCACTATTTAATTCCTAAGGCTTTTTTTTCCAGGCAGTTTAAATCCCATACAACCACATTTCACTAACACAATCGTGTCACCTCCTGTTCCGTGCAGATGAAGTGTACTCAAATGTAATTTAAAAGAAAATAAAAAATAATACTAGATCATGATACTTGGTGTCAAGCATAAGATGGGCAGGTAGAAATTGACTGAATTTAAAGCGTGGTGGGTTAACAAATACACCATTCAGCCTTAACTAAACACATACTTTAAATTTCCAACTTTACCTCATTTTCAGTGTTAATTGCCATCAAGTCAGAACTAAAAACAGCAGAGAGCATACTTCAGCATATTTGAGAAATGCAACACAGTCATGTGGTGGCAGGGTTGTTGTCACTTGAAATGAAATGAAATCCAGTGGGGTTATGCACATGACATAAAATCTAAACTTCCCTATAAATTTACTACGGATGAAGTCCCACTAAAGCTGCTGCGTATTTCCTTAGGTTCTTTGAAGGTGATAATAAAACTTCAAGATATGTAAAGTCTTGCGACAGCACATACAGCTTAAAAATTACTTTCAACTTGAAAGGGGTTTTGTTTTTTACATAAATGATATCTACTTTTTCTCCTAATTCTCCGAAGGGCACTATGGTAGGTCTTGTCAAAGCAGCTTAACATAAACTATCAGGAGTCAGCACCTCATAGAATTATAAGGGACAACTAGTGGCACCAGTTTTAATAACAATATAACTAGTTTTTATATTATAGTTTAGTAAATTGACTGCTTTGTGATTATGGACGTTAGCCCCTGTTTCAGGTTGAAAGGTCTGCATCCAATCACAGGACATACACCTGAACCACCACAGTACAGACTGTATTGAATGGAAGAATCCTACACTACTCTGACCTCTGTGTTTTATATTATTTATGCAACCCCATCTGGAGAAACAGCTTTTAGGATGGTTTTGAATCCTGTTCTGAAACAAATTCCTTGGCACAATAGATATCACAAGTTCTCTCTAAACATAATTGCTATGGTAATTTTTGTGCTTTCCATATTATTAGCTTTTTACTGTTGCATAGAGCAGTTATGGTATATAGTCCTTAAAAAGTAATAAATAATGTATGCTGTAATTGAAAAGTAAAAGCCAGACAGCATCAAAAGTGTTCCAGTCAGTATAATGATTTTATCTGTTCCTGAAAATGAGTCATTATATTTCAGCAAATGTATGGTCACCAATTTTAGTCTGTATAAAACTCTGTTCTGGTTTTATGTGACTCAGTAGTAGAGCTGATAAAAAAATGGAAAATGTATTTCATATTGGTAAACATAATTCTTTGTAAATGAAAGAACACCACTTCTTCCAATGTTTTCTGGAGGAGGAACAAGAAGAAAGTTAAGGAGATGACAAAGTTGAAATATTCTGTCTAAATCAAAACTAAAATATAACAACTCTCTATTAAAATGCAAATAAAAAATAGAAGTGAAATCAAATGGGTTTTAGTTTTTCAAGCTAAAAAAATATTATAGATTAATTTTAGACATATTCTAGATTAATTGAAGAACATTATTCTTGATTCCTCCTGTTGGCAAAATTGACAACACCATACTTTGTTCTTTATTGAAGTAAAGAAAGACGTCAAAATCATAAAATCCGTCACAAAACAGAATTGCTGAACAAAAGATTGCCATGCAGCTGTAGCTGTTGTTTAAAATCACAGCCTGAACACAGAAAATTGTGGTCCTACATTCATTGAGGTTTCTTTGCCATCACTCTCTAAATAAAAAAATACAATGGCGGTCAGAAATGAAAGTGGTTGACTTCATCCAGAGTGCACTGAACTGATAAATGATCACAAATCTGCATTGGTAAATCAATCAATATTAAAGACACATAAATGAATTGTTCCTTCATTGTCTTTCATCATGGTTAGATTTTACTTTAGATCTACATGAACATACAGACACAATGTACATATATGTTTCTTATCTGGAGATAAAGATAAATAAATTCCACTGACTTATTTTTTCAAGTTAACAGAATGTTCTTTGAGCCCCAAAATTACAAAAATGAGCTTTGAGCTAACAAAATAACACTGCCTCCTGTGGGGGTGGGGGCTTGGGGAGAGGACAAGGGAGACAAAAGAAGGCAGTAACTGCAAAGGAAATCAAAACAGTCAAAGCTGCTATAAGGCTGGTAGTTCTGTGTCCTGTTATTTTAATGACAAAACCTATATTTCTCAATAATAGCAACCGAAGCAATTGTCCTTTTTTTTTCTAACTGCAGGCTGAAGAAATTTGATGGACTTTTTCTGACTTTTCAAAGTTACAAACATACTTGTGGTCTAGCTCTTTTGTACCAGCAATCAAATAATGTCAAACTCCATGGAAATGAGAACACTTGTGAACTATAATAATTAAATTTATCTAGTGTCAGTTTGCTTAGATATGAAGGGCTATTAGCAAGAAAACATTCCATGACAACATATATCAAAAACTTTGCAGAGCTCACTAATAATAGAGAGAAACAGAATTATTAAAGTGCATGGGCAACAACCATTTTCTCAGCAATAAGCAGCTGTTTTGTAGTACTGTTAATATTATCTTTTCATGAGCTGCCAGCGTTGACACTTTAAAAGCAACTGCTTCCAACTTTTCTGTCACCCGTGGTTATAAACACCTCAGAGTAATGTGACAACTGACAAGGCTCAGGAAGGCAAATGAAGAAAAGTTAATTTTCAGTGGAAATACGATAGAAACACCACCATACAAAAATTCTTAAACACATTAATTTCAATTTGATATGGAAATTTTGGAATAAGATGCAGACACAGCATCTAATTATCTTTAGGAATGAGCAGAAAATGTACTCCTCAGCCCCAAAGCCTCTAGAAGTTTAAACAAAAAATAAATAGGGAGACATTTCTAACTAAACAGACTGGAGGCCAGACCACTTATCTGAGGTAAGGAATAGATGAATTATTTCCTAAGTAGTTGTCTGGTGAATAAAGTGGAAACACTTCAACAGAACAAACAGGGAACAGATAGTCATCTGATAATTTGGACCACTCACTAGGAGTATAGAAGTGTAGCCAGACAGGGACTTTATCTGATTCTCCTGCACTCTAGATGACTTATCTCATTTACTGAACATTAGTCTTTTCAGCATTTCTTTCTTTCTCTGTCTCTCTCCCTCTCTTTCTCTCTCTCCCTTTCTTTACTGCTTTGACGAAAAGCGTTCAGATCTGAGATTTTTCCTCACTGAAGAGCTGTCATTGGTAGAATCACACTTTCTTTTTTAAAAATTATTATTATTACTTTTGGCAACCATGAATTGGTATCCTCTGTTGAAAGCTCATATTTTCAGAAAATGTCAGCTCTAATTATTACTGCCAAAATGAAGGCAAGATTGGCATGCCACTGGAGTGTATTACAACACAAGGTCAGACATTGCTACTGCTGTTACCGGAATTGTCTGTGGTACATAAAAATAGCAGAACAAGAAAAGAAAATCCCTACTAATGTGAGAGGAATATTTAACAGTCGAACAGTGGAATTTTCCTTTTATTGGTTATGGTAATGTCCATATTGCTTTCTCCCAAAGAAAATAAAAAACTGGACAAAGTAACATCCAGGTCTAAACAAGGTATATACATGGAACATACCATTCATAATGGACCGAAAATTTTACTTATTTTAGAATATATTTTTCCAAGAAACTGAAGCTCGCGGATCTTATAGCTACCTAGCACAGTTGCATTTTTCATTATTTTTATGTCACTACAAAATTGAAAATAAAAATTTGTATTAGGAAGCATTTTCAAAGAAATCCTGGAGTTGCCGCCCTCTAATGGAAGGTTTTATGGCAGACAGACCCCCTGGGAACTTCCCAGTGTCCTATCTCTCCCTATACACTTATTCATGGGATATCCCCATAACTGTATATTGAATATACAGAATCATTGAATTTAAGACAGTATGAATAAAAGCGAACATAGACCCAAGAAAATTTTGCTTGTGTTGGAAAACTCTGAAAAAGCTCTTTTTGAAATAGTACATGGCAGGTGAATATTTATCCTCATAAATATGGGAAATTAAATGCAGATGAAGTCTATCTTCTATTTATAATTTTCTATATTCAAATTTAAGCCTCCAAAGTCTTCAATGTATTCCACATTTTAGCCCTGAAACCTCAAAGTCCATCAAATGCTCCAAAATGAAGACTGTAGGAAACAATACTTCCCAGCTGAACTGAATGTTTCTCAACATCAATAAAACTTGAATTTCTTCAAAAGGACTTTAAAAAAGAATAAGAAAACACAAAAATAAGACAATACATGTTACATACTACTTCTAGAGGAAAAGAAAATGAAAGAAATCAGTTCCAAGTTGCTTGAGGAATAAGACTTAAAACCAATATTTAATTGGCTAGCATTAGACAGTGCTCACAGAAACATTAATAAAAATGAGTTGGTGATATGCAAGGTATACAGATGTTCCCTACCAGCTGCACTCATATGCAACAGGTGCATAAATCTACTTGCTCAAGAACTGCAGCAATCCCAAATCCATGGTACATATAGGGTACATTTAACACTGGGCTTTGCATGGGCACAAGGGGGCAAGAAAAGCAGAGCATCAAAGGAGCTTGTTTCAAACCGCCTATTCAAGTTCTTAAAGACCTGCTCCCTGCTAGGTACAGAGTCTCCTGTAACCGCATTGATCTTACAGGAATAAACAGGATAAAAAGATACAGACACTTGAATACTGATGAATCAAGATCTGTGATAGCTAATCTGTACTACAAAGAACAAGAACAGCTTAGTGATCTTTTATGGCTACTGCTGAGTTTCACAACTTCTTATTGATGACTTACCTAAAAGGCATAGAACAAAGTGAATTTGTAACACTTTGTTGAAGAGTGGTGCTATAACACCAGGGAAATCACTGACAACAATTGGTAAGCATTGGAATATACTAAATATCATTATCTACATTATCCTGTTCCCAACTGGGCTGCAATTTAAAAAGCGGTGACTATCTAGGAACTGGCTGAGACAGAACAATAAGACCTTGTACCTTATGACGCATTTTTATATGCCAAGGACACCATAACAAACACCTGTGAAGGTGGGGGAATCTTCAACTGTCTACTGACTTGTAAGTCCCCTTTGAGATAATTCATATCTCACTCCTTCAAGGAATCAAGGGAAAACGTGCCAAATCAGGAACCCTGAATAGATGTCATTTTGGGGGAAAAAAACCCTTAAAACTTGTTGATGGTACATGGTACAGGAAGAGTACCTAAGGTCATAGAAGAGATGCATAATCACAATGCAACAGAAACTGCAGTTGAAACTGGATTTTAGTGGAAGAAACTGGAAACAGTGAAAGAAACATTAACTTAACAACAGATAGAATTGCAGCCTTTACTGATGCTGGTGCACTTAGCATGACTAAAAAGCAGAATACAGAATTTTAACATGTTAGCACTACAAATTATCTGGGAAGCAGATCTGTGTCAATGTTAGGCCACTTTTTATCATTTTTCAATTACCGATAGTTTATCTCATCACACTTTCAACCAGGAGGTAGATTAAGTTACCAGGCTCCTATAGAGACATGTCTTTTAATGCATTATCATAAAATTTCACATCGAACACTTAAGGATAAAAGACTTATTAAAATTCTATTCATTGGTAGAAATAATATTTTTTCTAAAGTAGGCATAGTAAGTAGAAGACTGAAAGTCTCATAATGGGCCAGATCATCTGATGATTTTGGTATGTCTCTATCCATTTAACTGTTCTTATAATTGATTTTGTTCTACCTACATAGTAGTGTTCACCAATCTACACTAGTGAGCTGATGAACTCTTCTCTGAGAAATCTATGACAATTCTTTCAAAGTGCATACCATAGAATACATAATTCTGCTTTTCAAGTACAAGTATTTGATCTGTCATGGAAAACATTGTGAAGAGGTAGAATCCTACTTAATCATTTGTTGACTGCTACTTTAGAAATATTCTGAGAACATCATCTAATGTAACTGGACGCTAGAAGTATGCCTGGAAAGTTCTGACACAGTCTGAGAATTGGAACAGATTATGCCAGTTATAAGCTTTACATTCAAACTCAAAAGCAACTTAAACCCAAAAGTTTATAAATGGTAGATTTCTTCTTCTGTTCTTTTCAGCTTTTCAGCTTTTCAGCAGACAGATTTATTTTTCCTCTCACAAATGAATGAAGCAGGAGAGACTCTAGAGTTTCCATCAGTAACATGGAAAATTCTCTGATTTTCATCAATGCAGCCTTACTGAACTCAGCTGAGATGAACAGACTGGATCACGAAATCCAAAACATTTAAAGGAAAAACTAAACAAGCCTCACCTTTTCATCCTCTCCACGTCATACATCTAGTTTCTTCTGTAATAACTAAATTCTTAGCACTGTCACTGGCTGGGATCTTGAGAGAAGATCTAATATCCAAGTCTAAGGCAGCCCCTAGGTAGCATATTTGAAAGTGTTTGCTCTGTTGTGCTTAATGGGTGTCTGGGCTCCCTGCCCAATTTTTTGATAGAGACAGACATTTCAGATGGTGCTGCTAAAAGTCATAACAGGGAATGCGCATCTGCTGACAGCTAGTGATGGGAAAAGTCAGGGCTGAGGCATTGCCCTTTCTGTGCATGTCATTAAACAGTCATTCCACCAAACCCACGCATACCCATGCTGCCTCTCCATCAGTATAAGTGCTCCCACCATGAGGGCAGATCCATGCACTCCATTAGGCACTTGGTAGAGCAGTGTGCCAGTGCAAACCTTGTCCCACATCGACCCTGCCCAAAGCCTTTCAGGCTGACAAGGGAAGGGATTCCTGGTCTACCGCTTCTTTTCTTCAAGACATTAGAGAACGTTATGATGGACCTCCTTAGGTTTGTTTCCCTCTATAAAATAAAGTAATGCTACTGTAGGAGAAAAATTTTAATGGGGAATAAATTTGATGATTGGAACAAATACATATTATGTAGCTTTCAGCTGGGATGGCTTGCAACAATACTTTATTTAACTCAGCAAATATGACAAGCCTAAAAAAATGGTTTTCTCTCTTTTGTTTCCAACTGTAAAAAAAGAAACTGAAGCATATGTCTTCTTGGTATGCTTGTTTGTACTAGTCTAAGTAAAAACTGTTACTAAAACCTCTCATATTTTGCATCTTCAGCTATGGAAACAGACTTAAACAACTTGGAGCTACGAATTTGGTAACAGGCTTTGACTCTCCACAGGTTTTCCGTCTTCCCAAGAAGCTTTCATGATATAAAGGAAAAACTGGGGGATCGAAAAGATGTTGGAAGATAAATGACTAGAGGCACATTTCTCAGTGTGAAAAAATAGCTGGAGGTCACTTGAGTACATTTGTAGCTCAATTTAAAAATAAATTGAGTTTTTAGTAAAAAAAGTTTACTAGTTTAGTAAACTTTATCCATGTAAAACACCAGAAATGTGAAAATGCTAAAAAATTTAACAGATTTATATTCCTGAATCAGATCTTCAAGTATAAATAATCCAGTGAAAAAATAATGTCAGGCTGCAAAATAGTGTCTACCTACTTTGCTAACCAACTAGACACATGCAAAATGTTATATACATGCAAATGGAGAGAGGAAATTGCGTAAATACTGCACTTACAACACTTCAGTCTCATGTATAGCACTCACAATCCAGCTCAGATGCTGCCTAATTCTTGGTGGGTTCTGCTTGTGCCTGGCCCTACTGAAGTCCTCTAGGTATCTAGAAATCAGCTTCTACACCTGTCTCAAACTGCCCTAAGCAGCCCAGACAACCAAATACTGATGGACATTCAAGAATTAGAACAAGGTAATTGAACTGGCTTCATGACAAGCAAGAATATTCCTTTGCTATTTACTAATTAATTCAATTATTACATGGTAGTAAAATTAGAGCAAACCTGGAGATGCCAGTCAAAACTGGAGCCTGAAAATATAAACATAGGTTAAAAGATGGTGGCCATTAAGGAAAATGGAGAAAAAAGTTGAGGCTAGTTGTAGGCTACAAAGTCTTCAAGAAGTCTTGAGAGGAAAAAACAGACATTGTTATTTCCAATATAAGTTCCCTCATTGTCCTAAACTACCTAAAATGACTAGACATAGTCATAATTTCCGTGAAGATGAGTAATTCTTTCCGTAATAACAAATATGAAAATAGAAAAAATACATATAATTTTAATAAAAGCACTATTTAGTAGATTAAGAAGATGTTACATTGAATATACTTTCTCTCTTAGCAATTCAGAAATAAATTTTCTTGTGAGCTGCCACCAGTCTTGTTTCTTTTTCATGAGACTATTCTGCTGAGTATTTGCAATGACAAGGACACAGTCAGGGGAGAAACCAATGGAGTCCTCAGCTTCCAGCCACAAAGCAGATATCAGGGTAGTGGACGTGATTAAAACAAACAGGTCTGTGTTACCATCAGCCATCTCACTTGTAAAATTTTCAAATAGTTTAAACTGAAAGATTGTGGGCAATGAAAGTATCACAAATGAGCTTTTTCATTCTATTGTTTTGGGTTTTTTCAGAGAGCAGTAGCCAAAATGGAGCACTAGTTTCAGGGAAAAAAGTCATTTACAAGCATGATGTTGCTTGCCCCTTCTCTTGTCAGATTTTCTTTTTCTCCCCTCCTCTCCTCTTCCCTAGGATTAGCATGCATAATGATTAATGTAGTATTATATTTTTTGAGTATATTTAGCACTGGAACAAAGAGCTGGAGGTGCACTGCTACTCCAGAAAGCTTACTGTCAAAAGATCAGAAAAGGAGACCTAAAGCAAAATCAGACTCCTCAAACATAAATCATAATCCTGAAATTCAAGCTTTAAATATCTCAAGCTATACCTCCTTCATGTCTTTGCAAAATGTTACAGGTTTTTAAGAAGGAAAAGTATTTTGCACTGCTAAGATGACAATCCACTACTGGGTTAACTTTTCTAATTCTGAATAAGATGATCACTACTTCTGAAAAGCACCATGATATTTTTCACATCAAAGAAAAACTTCTAGAGAGAGTGGAATAAAATCCATAGGGCCATGGTGCTGACTTATGTGGGACTGTAAGATTGAAAAGTATTTAAATAAGGGGAGGAACAAAGTTCCTTACTAAATTAGAATGAAACATTTTAATTTCAGATGCATTATTGAATTTGTAAATCAAATATCTGAGTATCATTTTTTCATAGTCTGTTCAAAAATATTTGAAAGAAATTGATTCAGTAAAGTACCTTAAAGTAGCTGAGAGGTCAAATAAAAAGATGTTCCCATATCTCTGTAACAAATAATGTCCCAAATTTATGCTACTGTACTGTCACAACAGTTTTAAATTATTAGCTCTAGCTAGGTTGTTCAACACAGATTCATGTAGTTTTAAAATCACCACGTAGCTGAAGAGGTCATGTCTTCAGCTGATATTCAGGCCATATTCACTTTACACAAAAGATGCACACACAGAGTTTCCCAAAGGCAAAATCCAAAGTTGTCCAAATTACTTTCTGACCCTGAAGAGCACTAGGCTGAAGCAGGCAGCATGGGAATTGCTGTGTCACAGGAAAGCATCCACTATAGCTTCCATCAAATGCTACCAATTCCAAACACTCTGTGCTTGTATCTTAAATACAAACTTACCTAACTGTTAAACAAAAGGCAACAAGAATTATGTTACAAACAGAAAAACAGTACATGTAAAAATCTTGGTGTCGATGAATTTTATTTTCTCTAGCTTCCACAGGAATAACAATGAAAGGTTAAGTAAAAAGGAAGAAAGCACGTAGACTTCTAAAATTCATTTTATAATTGTTCTAAAATTCATTTTATAATTATTCTAAAATTAAACTATCTCTTCATGGATTTACTTGTTCAAAAAGTTAGTGTTGATTACTTTATTCATGCAAACTGTTTTTACTCTTTTACTTCCAGTGCCTGGCAATTAACTATTTCAATTAAGAGCCCAAATAAACATATTTTTAAAAGATCAATAAAGTTACATGTATGTAATATGCAAATATTAAAAGAAATATAAATAAAGATTCATCTAGAAATAATTTACTAAAATTGACATGTAATAAAAAGAATAAGGAGAAAACAATATTTATGGTACAGTTTGGTTTTGCCATGGCAAAATAAATAAGTGAACAGAAAAAGAGCATTCATATGATTGATGCTGAAGAAAAAAAAGTATTTTGCTTCGTTCATTGGAAAGGCTCCCTGCAAGAAAAATCGAAGTTACTTGTTTGGGTTCCACCTTAAAACTTCTTGGCAATCAAAGCAATGTAGCAGTTCTAGAAGTTACCTTTTCCCTGATGAAATTACATTTTAGTTGTAGGGATTTTTTTCTATTTCAGTTATTATATGGGATGCCCAGTCATTTTTTGAGGCAAATGAAGATATAATCTTCGTTGAGGGAAGAACTGATAATACTGAAGGGAACTACTACACACCTTTCAATAATGTGCTTTGGAAATCCCACAAGAAAGTACTTCTTAAAACAGATTAATTTTAAATTATGCACAGCAATATTCTCTCTCCAGGTTCAGGTTTTGGCCATAAACCTTATATGCCAATATAAAAGTGTGAACAGAAGCATCAAATCAGCAGTGGAACTTACGTTCTTATTAGAGATAAGAGACTGTCATGAGCCTTTGAACACTGCCAGTCACTTCAGGTAAACTGAGCACACGATCCATGGAGAATTAATGTGGAGAGATAAAAATTGTAGAAGGACCACCTTCTTTGGTTTCTATTCAGAGGTACACAGATGTTGTTAGGAATCTTCACACTGGAGTCATAGTCATGTAAATTTGTACACGTACATTTGCTTGAATTACCATTATTTTCTGACTGGTTTTTTTTTGGACAATCACATCTTCCCTCTCTTCTACAGGCTGCCCAACTCTACAAGGCCCATGGCTCTGGCAAATATTACAGTAATTATATCATAATTAGCCATTCAGCCACTTTCAGGTTTTTACAGATGGCTTCTCCCATGCATATATAGAGCAATTATGCACCGTGTGATACAGAGATCTACTGTCACAGCTTCTCACCTAGGAGCGCCGACTTGGATCTCCAATGAGGTATACAATTTTGTCAGGAAAAGAACAAGACTGAAAAGACATCAAATACAGTGCATGGCAGCTATTTCTGCCAGATAATAACAAGTTGCAACACCTACTGGAAAGAAAGGTAGTGCAACTACAAGGCATCGTAACAAGGTAACCAGTTGCATAGTTAAGCTCATTGCTATTGGTTCTGAAAGCAGAGAAACTGGAAAGAAAGACAGCTGTTTCAAGGGGATAATAGCTAACAAAAAGCAAACCACTATGAGCCTAGATACATGGAAGACTTATGGCAAAGAAGTCCGGGTTAAGGAAGATGAAGACGGCAAGAAAGAGAGTGTGTTCCCAACACAATATGGTGAGGAGAGTCTAATGGTTCAATCACAGCCTTCATTTCTGCTTGGAAGCAAGGAGCACAGCTCTGAAAATCCCTCAATTAGGTTATTTTCCTGTTCTTTTCGGGTCACAACTATATTTAAATCATACATTACACATGTGGCATAATGTCATTGTTATTTGGAATAAACTCCAGGTTAGAAAAACCTCATTAAATATAACTTGCAGTTGGAAAAGCCATTTCTACGCTGCCATCTGAGTTTCTCAGACCTCTCTAAGTAGGTTTGGACAATTACATCTTACTCCCAAAGTGGTTAATTCAGACCATTTTATCCTTATAAAGTAGAACTTTGTTCCTAATTAACTATTAAAGCATTATTCCATTGTACTCGATGGGAGGCATAACAACAGAAACCTACTTAAACAAGTAGTGGCCTAGGTATTCTATTGTATTAGAAGTTAGCCAAATTTGATCAAACTCAGAACATGATCCTCAACCCATTTACATGCAGTAAATTCTACATCATTTCAGTCTTGGTTCTATTTGACCAAATGCCCAGATAAACTAAGGAACATGACAGACTGTGAGAATAAATAAAGGCAACAGTGCACGGATAGTCTATCCAGCACAGCCTAGCAAAAGTTCTGCAGATATCTCCCTTTTCTAGCTCTCAGACCTCTCTGAGGTCACTGAGGCAATGCTTTCCCATAAAATCCCACAAAATTCACTGCATAAGAGAACAAGAAAGTACAGTGGTGGGCTTTGTTGTTTTTTTATTTAAAAAGCTGTTCACAGCAGCTGACAATTTTCTTCTTAAAGTAGAACATAATATTATATCAAGTTGAAATCTAATGACTTACCTTTCCACTCCTTAATACACGATAACTTCATTTAAAAATTAAATGGCCCTTGTAGCCAAGTGTTAGGGAAAGGTTGAAATTGTTCACACCCAGGTCCTATCCACACCCTTTTCTGATCTTTTTTTTCTGTATAATTTGCTCCTCAGCTTTCAATTAGTAATAACACTCTATAAGGACACCTTGCTGCTTTGTTTAATAAATAAATAAAGTATTAAATATTATTACAGTGGATTATAAGTCTTTTGCTTCATCAGATAACTGGGCATATTTTACCATTCATACTAGCAACCCAGCTTCAAATTTGTCTTGTAAAAATTTATTTTAAAAGACTATTTAAGATAGCATAAACCAGCCATATCATATCCCTAAGAGTCTCTAAAGTTGACTTGCCTTTGCAGCTACAGAAAGAGAATACCAAAACAAATTAAAATCTGTGTACAAATCTAAGGTATTTATTCAACTGACTTCTTTACACGCAAAGTTTTACTGGTATTATGCAAGCACACACAGAAGGGAAGGATCTTACAAGGCATTAGTGACTAGTTGAGAATATCTCTTGGGTAAATTACTGTGGTTGAGTAATTTAGAAGCGTGAACAGTCATTCTGAACAGGCCACAACTCATACAAAGCTGCAAATGCAGAGAGGTTGGAATGGGCTATACTCAGCCTGCAAAGAGAAAACCCTGTCATTCTTGGTAAAATACACTGAAAAAAAATGAAAAATCTAATTCACAGGTTGCCTTTGTGTTTCATCATTGCAGGAACCAAACGCAGCTTGTAACATGCACACTCACCACGGGAAGGACTCTGCAGTGTCTGAACGGTGAACCGCAATCCACACTGGGGGATACCTAAGCAGCTCTTTGGCCATCATCACCTTCTCTGATGGCTCTTCAGCTCCACAGAAGGAGCAGGACAACATGGTGAGCTGCTGGTAGCTCTGTCCCACAAGAGGACTGAACATTCCCTGCTTCCCCCTTGTCTCTTGTAGGGTGTATACATCAGGCCATTGCACTGTGAAAGCTAAGTGGCCTTTCTGCTTGTGTTAAAAACTTGCAATGGAAGAACAAGAGGCCCTTTTCCAAATCTGCAATGGGAAGTACTGTGTGCGAGCTCTAGCAAGTGCAAACCAAGGAATTTTTTTCAAGGATGGCTTAAAAAAACAATGAACCAAAACTTAGACTTTAAAAAATTCTTCTAAAAAATTGTGCTACGCTTTCGTGTTAAAGAGGCTGATGAAATTCTGACTGGCATTACTTAGAAATGTTGCTGCAGGGGTGAACACACATTCTAGGGTCTACAGTCAAGAATCCCAGTAACTGGCCCATTACTGTAGAAGAAGACAAAATTCATACAAAGAAGAAAACATTATCTTCCAACACTTCAGTTCAGGCAAATTTATTTCAGGCTATGTTCCACATGGTTTATCTCCCAGGGAAAACATCATTGCCACACAATTTCTCTCTTGGCAAAGGCACACAAGAAAGGCAGCTCAGTTTGTACAGTCTTAAAAAGGGGGTAAAAAGATGAAGCAAGAAACTTTATACTCATAACATTTCCTATTTACTCCATAGGGGGATGGATTATTCTTCCCATGAATGTGATTATGCATACAACATAAAGTAGGAAATTAAAAACAAGAATACTCAATGTCTTGCTTGCATTTCAGTAATTGCCTGATCTACAAATGTGCTGTTCTTTTTTGGTGGTTAGCATTCTATTATTAGGAGAACATGGATCATAATGCCTTCTAATTGTCCCTATCAGTTATTTATATTTTCCTACTGTTGTGCAGAATTGAAGAGCAAAAAATAAAAACCTCAGAGTATGCCCCATCATCTATGTCAGTGATATTTCACGGATGTTCACTTTAGCTGCAAAGATGTATACTTTTTTCAAACAAATAATTTTCATTGAAATAAAGGAAAAAGTACCAGCACAACTGAGCACAATTTGCCCATCTAATGTTAGAATATGGTTATTTCCATGTAAGCAAAAGGTTTACGTGAAAAAAAATCCATTATACTTTCCCATTTGGAACAGAAACCAGTTTAGTAAAGACTGTATTAGATGACAATAGCCTTGTAAGTTACATGACAGACAAGAAAAAATATTATTTAAAAGGACTAAGACTTGCATATCTATATATTATGAGATTGATTTTTTCTCTGATGAAAATTTTTCAACTCACATGTTCTTTCTTATTATGTAGTGTTTTAGTTTGGAATTAAGCTGGTTTTAGGTATCTTTCCTATAAGTTCAATTCTACCTAGATAAGTAAATTATATTTATACTATCAAGACATAGTATCACTACCATTCAATAGTATAAAACAAATTGCCTTTACACTATTTTTAAATGGAGAAAGAAAAGGGCTAATAATTGGGGATCTGGATCTATAGGATCAGAATATGCAGATGAAACACCTTGCCCTCAACTGCTGTCATAGAGACAGGCTATCCATTAGCCAATATCTCAATTGAATTAGCAAGGAACACCAGTACTGCAAGTCCTACCCAGTAATGAACTGACAGCCAGTGCAACTCCCAGGCACAAACAGAATGCATTCCCTCAGGGGAAGTGGGTTCAGTAACCCTCTGCTCTGATGAAGACAGAGAGCTCATCTTCTACCACAGCTACGTTAGGCAAGGAGCACTCTTAGATTTTGTAATATTAAACTGTAAGCATGAAGGGGGTTCCCTCTAGATTACACAAGAGGTGGAGCAGAGCAGCACATCAAGCACATGTGATGACAGCTTCATATGGTAGGGGAGACAGCAGAACAAGGAGGAAGCCCCAGGCAAACCCTACAGGTGTCTGAGATACAGCCCAGCACAAAATGGAAGTCATCTGTCTACAATGTACGTACGCAACCAAGAATCTGCACACTAAACAGCAACATGAATAACTAGTTTGCATATTTACTGAGTCCTGCTAGGGAACACCTTTTAGGAAATAAAAAAACCAAAAGTGCCAAATATTGTGGGGTTTTGATAGTTCTTATCAATTCATACCACCTGCCCTGAGACATAGACTTGATGTAGGAGGATACAAATTCACTACTTTATAAAAAGAGGCATTTTCCAAGTACGATTTTCAAAAAGAATGCAAAACTTGCTTTTCTGTTTCCTTTCTGTAGAAACTGGCAGGAAACTGTGATTTTCTCTTACTTCTATCTCCTTAATGGCAAGAAGGCAGAAGACATCAATAGAGAGTCTTTGTTGCAGAATTCACTCTTTCCACCAGTAAGAGGAGGTGGGTTCTCCTACGTCTTCTTTCCCCCAGAGTTAAACAAATTTCCTCCCTCACTCCCAATGAGCTAGACAACTTGCATACTATTGATGCATCTATAATAGATAATAAAAATTGTGCCCTACTTTAAGTTAATTTACTTTAAAAGTGTCATTCAGTCTTTACTGGTATACTTCTTTGTGGTACTTCACCAATTGATACATTATAGGTCCTTGAAAATGTATTTTAAATTATCTCCTTGGAGGACAAGAATTAAAACTAAATGAAAAAAAATAAAAACCCCCACTTTGTAACCTCCCATTTCCATAACAACATTAATTAAAAAGGAAGTCAAACTGCATAACATCATAATTGAAAGGAAAATTCTGTTAAAAGAAAATAAAATTAAAAATCCAGTTAGTAAAGATATATGTTTGCATCCAACATTGCCAAGTACCCATTGAACTTATCATCTCTCCCTTCCCATACAATTACCCACTTCATGATCAGAAGGACAGACACAAACAATCGACTTCTCACCTGGCTGTAGGGGAAAGAAAAAATAGTTTGATTTTCTGTAAGGGACAAAAGTCCTCTCTATAGTTATCACAGAAGCAGCAGGTTCCTTAAGTAACAGTCGTCATCTGTTGTCCAGACAACAGAAGTGTTCTTTTACAATATTTTTATTTAAGCAATAATGATGACTCAACATCATGCACACAGTCTTTTTGTACTGTTAGCAACCATTGGAACAACAAGGAAAGGACACCTAGTGGTAATCTGTGATAATTAGGGTTGGTAGCATGGAAGCAACAGATGAAATTGTTAATGCAAGACTTAATTTAGCAGAGCTCTTACACATTTACTTAATTTTTAATCACTTTGGTAAGATTTATCATTCAATGAAGCTTGAATTTATGTGCTTTTCTGAAACAGCTTTACTGTGATTATTACAAGTAAAACAGTAAAATATAGAATAAGACAAACCTGTGTGATATGCTCAGAAATATGTTTCATTAAACAACCGAGCTTTAGCAACAGCTATAACGGATAACAACACTTACGCAAGTTCAAGAACCTTGACAGGGTCTGGCAAACTGAAAACACATTTCAGTATAAGTTAAATCACAATAAGATATGGATGCGATTTACAATTATCACATATTTTACTGAATGTTTTTTGCAAAACGTAACCTTTATTCCACAACTTGCAATAAGCATTCAGTCACTATAAAATGACTCTAATTCTGCATAATCAAGCATCTCAGAATGGGAAAGCTTAGGGTACAGTTTTAGAAGTACCACTGTAAGTAAAGCTATTAAAGTCTGATTTTTAAGCAGCTTTTGGAAAACGTTGTTATTTGAAAGAACCAATTTGTATCACAGTCAAATGTAAAGCAAAGTGGCATATCATTTGAAGTGTAATGATGTGTTTATTAATATTTATTCTTTTTTTTTAATTGTTTGGATATCTATGAGCCTTTTTAACTAAGAATAACTTACTGGTTTCATGCAAACCTTCATATAACATTCAAGGGTTATCAGCTTAGGCAGTCTCATAAAACAACTTCACGAAAATAAGAAGTGGGTCTAGTACATCCTGTTCGATATTTTTAGGAACTTAAGTTAAAAAAAAAAAAAATCCAAGTCAAACTAACTGTCAGAAATTACTGCAAAAGTATAATTTCTGCAATGTATAATTTAGATAATTTTTTTCTTCCATGTTATAATATATGATTTTGTTTAAGTAAGCATATGAGCTATATGTCAACATCTGAGTTGTAAAGGAGTGGAATAATGGACATTGGTTTTAAAAAATGTTTTGTTTTAAAATGTTTTGTTTTAAAATGTTTTAAAATTTTTTTTTTGTTTGTTTTAAAATTTTGTTTTAAAATGTTTTAAAAGCAGTTTTAGGACAGTGTGACTTTGCGAATTCAGTAAATTAATTCTTGTCACCATATCTTCTGTCCCTTTGTTGAAGTGTTTCTTCCCATTTCCACTGAGTCATTCATTTGTATAAGCTATTAACATCAGACTGATACAAATATATCAATCAGATTTCATATATATTGTACCAGAGGCTCCAGCTCTGTTCCTCATAACAGTGAAGGAGAAAGCTTCTGAAATGCATAAATTATTTCCTCAGTATTATTCTATTTGGCTGTTAGCAGCTTGATCTTGATTTAATTTATTTAAATCATGTGGAAAGAAATAAAGAAAAAGAACTATGTTTCACTAGTATCATGTAAGAATCTTTTAAATTTTTGCCTACTCATCTTAAATTTCAGGATACTGACCAACTGAAGGCTAGTTATGTGACACTAAAAAGGAGAAACTCAAACAATTTCAATCTTTCTTTACTGTTGAAGGAGATATCAGTGTTTTAAAGGGATAACAGTCTTATTACACAACCTGGTTTGTGCATCAATCAGTTTTCCATGAAGTATCACCTTGGCAGGTAATGAAGAACAAGTTTGGTGGCTGTTCTGTCAATATTTTTGACATTATTATTCTGGATGCACATACATAGTATTTCAGATTTATCTGCACCACATTTGAAACACAGATGTCAGCTCATATGCAAAAAATATTAAATCCTTTTAACCACAAACAAGCAGGATCCAGTTCTGTGTCATAAAAATTAGCTAACTGTTGCTTCCAATTGTGTGTGTGGTAACATACAGAACATGGAAAAGATTAATATGAGCAGCAAAGGTCTCATTGTCTACCCCTATGGGATCATCCAACTATTTTTTTCTAATTCAGTAAAGATCATCCCTATCTATTTTTTTGTTTGTTTTAAAACATTCAGTGCTATAACACACAATTTATGTAAGGTGGTAATGGATCACCATGCAGAACAGTTTCATGAGCTACATCCAAAGTGATAATAACCAATTCAATTTATGGTATCCGTGAATTGCTAACAAGAAAAAAAAAAGCATTTGTTTCTTGCAAACATTTCGTTTTGGGGTTCATCAGGACGTGATTCAGTCTACGTATTTATCACTGTTCTTGCATGTTTGCACATCTTTTTTAAAATCAGCCAACAAGCTTTTTGCAAGTTCAAAAAAAACCAAAAAAAACCTTCAGACCCTCTTTCATCTTCCTGAGAACATCCAGGAATCCAGGAAATACTATAATGTGTTATCGAATACAAAAAGATGGACAGCAAGTATTTTTCAATGCTTGTCATATAAAGTATCATATATGAAATATTTCACAAGTGTTACTGGAAGAATCAAAAGCCGATGTTGCAATCAACCAGTCATTACCTAAAGATTAAATGGTCCAAATACCAGCTACTGCTGGTTTGTTTCACATCCTCTGGTCAATTCTAGTCCCACTTAGTGGTCAGTTCAAGTATTTGTGATTTAGAATACCTGATATATCTTTGAAAACAGATGCAAGGAAAAAAACCCAAAGGTATTCATTTCTCTGTTTAGTAGGGCTTTATAGTAGCAAGCTATTAACTCAAGCTGCCAGAAAAGAATGTCATTGAATGCATTTCAGAAGGTTGTCTCTCTGCAAAGCACAGAGGAGACAAAAGCACAGCTTTATGGCAAAACTGCAAAATATGCTTAATCATTTGCCTTAGCTAAATTGAGTATAAAACTGCAGTGCTCTGCTTCTGCACCAAAACCCACAGTTACACTGTATTACAAGGAGGCAAAAATAAGTAGAATTTACTAAATACAGTAATAAAAAATAATGACCTATTTCAGGAGTTTTTTGAGAGACAACTATAGATTAATTAGACTTTTGACTTAGTATCATCCAGTATCATGCTATCTTAAAATATAATCTGATTTTATTTGTGAGATAGCTTTGCATTTAGGTTTCTGTTAAACCAGAAAGTAAATATAATAAGCAGGAAATGCACGGAAATGGTACCAAATCATCTTTCATTCATTTAATTCAATAAATATCCATCAAAATAGGTAAATAAATTTATGCAAATCTATTTTAATAGTACTTCTATAAAATTGCTTTACAAAATAATTCTCATTACACTGCAAAAAAGGTTTAGATAAAAGTAGTTATTTTTCTCATGATTTTAGCACTTCCTTTTAAAATATATCATGATATTTAGAACTACAGAAATGGGGACAGGCAAAATGAAATGACTGAACCATGGTAGTAGGTATTAACTATTAAACACTTCCTAGCCATGAGCATGCCAAATTAGGGAATACCATGATTTCTTGGAAATGTTATTATGCCAAACTGGCAGGCAATATAAGTTCACATCTGGAAACAGTGAAGTTCACAGTTTAGAAGGCAATGAACCCAAATTTGAACTACCCATTTTTTATAAATAATATCAGTATTTGATGCCCACATACAGTCTTCAAACTGAGAATTCTAGGAAATTTCTCAATTATAAATGGTGTCAATTTCTCCTGAAATACAAAAATATGAACATGTATTTTAAGTTCTGTGTGATTACAGAAGTGTTAACTTAATAAGTTTAAGTGCCAGTCACTAAACTGAAATGCTGATTTAGGTGGTTGCTAAAATTTCTAATATTCTCTATGGGAGCCCATCCATGCTTACTGTGAATGATGGTCCCAAACATATCTTCGGTTTCTATTGCTAACAGAAAATGGTTACTGTGTGGGGTATTTTCCAAAACGAGCTTTTCTGCTTGCACCTGTATGTAATTATGCTAACTGGTGAGTAAAAACTCTTTATTCCATTCTGATTCTTGTGTAGTTCTTTGGAGAGATCAAGTTTTTTTGTAGGAAAAAGATTTTAGCAAACTGTGTTACAGTTGTGTAAATCTTACCTCTTCCCACTGGTGAATGTACCTAATCAGTCTTGAAAGGCGTAATAATCGTAAGAGGCTGAGGATTTTTGTAAATCTCACAATACGAAGTGCTCTTGCTGTCTTGTAAACCTCCGAATCCATTCCTTTTTCCACAATGAGAAAGATATAATCCACTGGTATTGATGAGATGAAGTCAACCACGAACCAGCTTTTCAAGTAATTCATCTTAATGATTTTAGGGTCCAGTATTATTTCAGAGCTGTCTTCATTTACAGTTCCAGTTCTAAAATTCATGATCAAGTCCAATAGAAAAACAGTGTCTGATGCCACATTGAAAATAATCCATGGTGTCGTTGTCTGTTCTGTGAAGAATGTGATTCCAACTGGTATAATGACAAGGTTCCCAACCATCATTATGAGCATGATTAAGTCCCAGTAAAACCTAAAAAATAGAGGAAGAGACAGAATGGTTGATGTGATGTGGTAAAACAGAATAAGAAAAAAGGTCTCTATCATGCCACCAACTTCATCTCAAGATGCTTGAACATTTTGTTAATACTAAGAAAATTCTCATTGTTTTAAGTCATGCATTATATTCACAATCAATAGAGGGACAAAGTAATTAACAGATTTCATTACGTGCCCTTCTTCTCAAAAATATGCATCTAGGATAGTATTACGGCTTATCACTCCATGGGGTATCTGAAAGGTGTGCATGTACGGCACTCAATAGACCTATCCAGACTCCTGTAAAACCTTCTTAGCAGGTTTCTAAAACTAAAACTGATATCTGGTGCTAGTCATAAGTGCTTTAGCAATGGAGTATCTTTTAAGACTTTTTCAAATGGAAACCCAAATATCTAACAGATAACATATTAAACATAAGTACCTCTTTGCAATTGTACTCATACCAATACAGTGATGGAATAAAATTACAGGTAGAGAAATAAAGCACTGAAGCAAAAAAACAGAAACAAGAATTAGGTAATATCAAAACCTTCATCCACTTTTACAACCTGATTTCAGCTTTCATGCATTTTCATAACCTCACAGTCTATTTTCTTTCAGAGCTACTTAAGTCTGGACACTAATAGTTGCAACATGTATTGTACAAAATGGGTACTGCATTTCACTATTTTGCTCCAGAATTACCTAAGGGGTCCTCTCTAACACTGTCAGAATGCTGCTAACAATACTTGATTCACATGGTAGGCAGCCAGATTTATACCTTCAGTATCTGTTAAAGAAATGATGAGTAATCCCACCTGTCACATAGAACACACATCTACCCTGATGGAAGATTTCCAGGGCATAGTAATATATATATATCAAATAGATTTTAAGAAAATTATGATAACTCTTAAATGTTAAAATGTCAAAGAAAGTTATTCTTGTTCAGTAAAACAACTGCAACTAAACTTGAGAAAGACTAACCCCATGCACGAACTCTTGTTGTCCTTGAGAACATGGTTGCCTCAACTAAACTTGATTTAGAGAGGCACAGAAACCAGTAAACAACAGTTCCCCGTGGACACATTACACTTTCTGGAAGACTAGATGTAGCAATGGCTCTACAATTATTTCCCTGCTCCAGTTTTCCAACACAGTAGAACCCCACATGGTGGAGGTGTGATGGACATGCCACCAGTCCACCACTCCACTACTGACTTCCACGCCCCTTCCATCACATTAGCACTAGCCTACTCGCACGCACCTTGGTAAACGTTCACGGTAATCAACAAAAGTAACGGTTTAACTGGCCTCAAAACATTTCAGAACCAAAAGTTTACCTTTTGTTAGATTGGTAAAGAACATATAAATTACATTAGATTTCTGAGATTGCTTCTTGTATTCACCAAAATATCCAGGATTATAAATTTGCTTTCTTTGATGTTTATTAATGACAATATTTCTGAATCAGTAAATTGCTGATCTGAGAATATAAATAATCAAATGTAATTATGAAACACAATGAAGGAAGAATAGCATAGGATGGAGAGTGGCAAAAGAATTCCTAGTTTTAAAATTCTTTGTTCCAAGATGAACCTACAGAGATTAGGCTTGACTATTATTTGAGAGAGTAGATGGCAAAGTACCTTTAACTGGTACTCAGAAATTGCATTAAATAGACTTAAATAATTCCCTGTGTACCACAATGTGATTTATGCCTTACACATTTTCAGTCCCACAATTAATGTGATATTAAGTGCTATAAATATCCAGTTTTATTCAGGCTGTATGTACGTTTGTTTAGCATATGACAGTATTCACCATATCCGTACCATATCTGGCAAGACCTTCTGTTTCTTTTATCTTTTATCTTTTTCTGTGCTACATTCCTTTTCAGTAATCTAGAATTACCATACAGAAGGAACCCTTAAATACATGTATCGCTGCTACTATGATCTACAGGTACAATTACCACAAACACTTCTATAACACTATCAAACAAAATATTTCACAAAACTTCTCTCCACGAATAAATGTCTCCAAGGAATCACAAAAATGAGTAAAAAAAAACTAGGAAATAATTGCGAGAAGTATACTTGTATCTGTGGCTGACTCCTACGCAATGCATTGCTTGATTTCAGATTGACGTTTGCATTTGACCAGCACAGGGAGTAGTTATGCAACAAAGGCTAAAGCCACAAAACAACCAGTCACCCAGTCAATGCAATACTGAACCAGGTGTTTTTATCCTATCGTAATCTGTGGTTTAAAGGATCATTATGCACTGTGATTATGTAATACACACTGGAGTTCCTGATGTTAAATGTCAGCACAAGTGGTAGCGTTAGGGTTTCAGTAATAAAATAAGACTGAGCAGTAAGGACTATCAAATCATACCAGTTTTGTATTTTGATTTTAGCCCACAATACAGTATAAGATGATCAGTTAATAAGAAAAACTCTTATTATATTATTATTTATTTTTCATCTAGAAATTAATCAGACATTTTCTTTTAGGAAAATGTTTTGTAATGCCATTTTGTTGGTCATGTTATATGATATTTTTCTTTCAGGTGAGAAAAACTAGACATAACTCCCTGAATTGCCCTTCTGTGACCTGTACAGAGAAAGTAATACAATGCGTTCCTTGTCTACTAGTTCAGAACATCCTACTATTCATGTGACCAAGAGTGATCTGAAAAGCTTCACAAGACAGTGCAAGGAGCTGCTATTGCAACAAAGAGGTAGCCCTTTGTTTCAAACAATTTTTAGCATTGTTTATTTATCTTTGCTTTTCCACTCTCACCCCTTTCACTGGAGATGGTTACAAATTTAAAATTTACAATCTCAGAGTTCCAGATTTATGTAATATATTATAAAATGTTCAGAAAAAGCAAGCAATAGGCCTATGACACAATATTTTCAAGAATGAGAAAAAAAAATAAGAGCCTGCAAAACAGTTATAGAGCTTACTGCTCCTCTGAAGACAACTCAGCAGAGCTACCTCTACTTGCTATGTAATGAAGGAACAGAGGTCAGCAACTCAATGCACTGAACTATTCCTGAAACTTTTTAAATGCTCCTAGATTGCTTGGAGGTTTAATAAATCCAGGTGAAAAGTCTTCAAGTACTAAAAAATGTAAAAAAAAAAAAGCCCAGTGTTAAGGCATATTTTTTCAAGATTTTATATTTTTTTTCAAAATTTTAAAGAATTATTTTAAACAGAACTTTTTTCAAGATATGCCACTTATTACTTTAATATTCTCAAACAACAGTAGTTGAATTGATAGCTCTCTCTCAGTGATCTTTTCACTCCTAATTTATCTACTATCCTTTCAAAACTTATGGGAATAACACATTGGTTTTTACAGCTCTAGAACTGAAGGGTCATGGTTTATTTATTACCACAGGCTATCCTGGTTAGCCGGTCTCTTCAAAATGAGTACCTACCCAAGCAGTGATAAAGAAAAATGCGGTATTAATTAATCAATGTTTGTATGAAGCTTAGTAATGCAAGGCCCTAAGAATTCTAACTGGCATTCTATTTTCTATTTTATATATCCAGCCCAAAGAATATTGAGTCATAAAGAAGGAAATTGCAGCTCTATGTTAGTTAATTTGCTGCATAATTTGCTGTGTATGCTACTGCATAAAAAGCCATTCAGATTCGCTTTCTTGGGTTGGTTGCTGCCCATTGACACAGAAGTCTCAACATCCTTGAGCCACTGTAATTTTATACATGATTATTCTTACGGTACATCCAGATTGAGCCACCAGAATTTGCGAGTGATCTCACAAACTACACAACAGAGTGAACAGCATCTCTAAGGCAAATCAGCTGTGACCTGAGGCTACTGAGGAGTTAGTTGTTTAAAAATAAGTTTTCAGAGTTTCCAGAAAATGGGAAAAGTCTGATTATTTAATAAAGACAGCAAAACATATGGGAAAAACTTCATGAAATTCAGTCACAAATACACATCAGCCATATTACAAAGTGGAATATCATTGAAAAACATATTCATTCAAATTACTTGCAAAATATCCTTCAAGCCAAACCTGATGCATCTGAGATGATTTCACCCATTCAGAGAATCAAGAACTGTAAATAATTTGCACAAGCTTCCCATGGAAAACCTGCTTCCTCCTCAGTTAAATATATTACTTGACTAGCAGATGCATAGTGAAATGAACACTAATTTTTATCTCACCTTCAAACACAGCTTTATTGCTTTTGCTTTCATGGATCATCATTCACCTAACAGAGAAATCAATGCCCTATATGGAGCAAAATAATCTTAATATAAATAAAAGTAACTTAAAACTTCACTACAATGCATTGTAACGAGCACTAAACTTGTATTATCCATGTCAGAATTCGATTCTCATAGGACATGCCATCTTTCTCCTGCTGTCAGCTATAATATTCTTTTAGTATGACAGAAAACATCTGCAACTTGCAGTTAATAACTAGGACTTTTTGGAAAGGACAGGAGGATGAAGCAGGGGTTTCTTTGGGGGACTCAAATTTTTTCCATGATCTCCTTGAAAACTTTCTGAAGAAGCATCACCATTTTTTTTCCCAATCTGAAAGTGAGGATATCCCCTTCTGCCCAGCTATCTATTTGCTTTCTGCCTGTCTCTCTCACACACAAACACACCTAGAAGAAAACATGCTGCTTCTGAGATAAAGCAATACAAACTAAACATGAAATTTCTTCTATATTAACAAGAAATACTGCATTTAACATTCTCCATGGAACAAAATCTGTTTAAATGTTGCAAATCTATTGCAGAATGCTTCTATGATTTTGGTTCAGCAGCACTTTTTTTTATTTTTAAATTTCCAATAGTAGAATTTACTGTAAGCTCTGTGACGACTTTAATACAAATGCATTAAAAAGACTGGCGGTCATTTCTTTACATTCACCAGTTGTGTTGCCCTTCTGTATGGACAAAAATTTTCTCATTTGAATGTACTTAATATTGCAAAGCTTTAGGAAATCAAAAGGGTGGGATTGGGTTTCTCTTTTGTTTTAAAAGATGAACTATTGTCCTGAGGTTGTTGATTTATATTCTTTATTCTTTATTTCTGCTTTGACAGCTTTTAATATATGTTAAGTAAATGCAAATGAGGAATCTTGCAAGGCTCAAACAGTCCCTTTCTGCACTCACCCCTTCCAATTATAAAGCACACACTACAGCACATTACTTACAGCACTTTTAAGTGCTGAGGTTGAGGGGCAGAAATATTTAGAAGTTTGTGACACTTTCTCAGGTGAAAACGCCACCAATATTTGCTATCCTTTTTTAATTTAAAACACATCAAGCTTAATGAACTTTCAGTGACTTAGCTAGATAACCTGCTGAAGCTCCATAAAATCTTTCTTTAACTGCCTGAGACTGGTCAGACTGGGATCAGGCTGAGGATAATGTTCTGAAAATTCAGTTTCCCCACCCAAATTATGAACAGTGCTGGACCCAGGAATCTTGAAGCATACATAACGTTTTTCTTCTGTTTAGAATAAAAGCGAATTATAAAATAAAATAATTATGAAGTTTTCAGACCACTAGAAATCTTCATTTTATTTCCAACTAATAGTGAAGACCCTCACTTCAAGGTTACCCATGTATATTTAGAGATCCAATTTATATCCCTTGCTGTTATTTTTTAAATATTGATGCAACTTTCCATGTGATAGCAGAAAAGGAATGTGAAGAGAGATTAATAAATTTCAGCAGTATTGAGTCTTGTTTTTCTTATAGCCATAGAACATATCTAACAATTACATATTTCCACAATTTCAAACAGATTTCAGTTTTATGTGATAACTAAACACATTTAGTAGTAGATATTTGCAAATTTTGCTCCATTGCAGTTCTATGGACAAGATACATGACTAGATAAACGCAGTTCTTGGGTGACCTCATCAGACTGCAGTGAATCCAATGAACAAAAATTTACTGTTTACTAAAGGCTTTGGTTACAGCATTTCATTAGGTTTAAAGTTGAGTTCTTCAAAGGCTTAATTACCAGAAAAGAAAATCATAGTACTGGTAATGGAAAGTGACTATAAAATCAGCTAAATAAAATTACAATGAAATAAATACGTATATTTTCAGTAAATCCAACTAATATTTAAGCAGTAGCCATTTCATCAAAAGATTTATTTTTATCTCTTGAAACACATGCAATAGTTTCCGTCTAAAATTTTGCTAGTATTTTACATGTATTATGTCTCAGATTTACGAAAAATAAAGTACATGAGTAATGTTGCCATGATTGTATACAGGAGGGGAGCAAGAAGAGAACAAAGAGAAATTTATGTAATATGGCAATATGATTTAATAATGAAACTCTTTGATTTTACTCAATAATCCCCTACCACAAGTGTTTGAATACATCTGATATTTGAAATTGTTTTTCCTCATTAAACTGAAGTAGAAAGAATTAAAGCCTGACTGCCACTTAACCTTGGGCAAGAACAGTGCACTGTTAGTGAAATTCTTACATTGTTTTTGCACTGCCCCATCTTTACACAGTTCCTCCTTTCTTCAGCCTCATTCCTCAGTGAAAAAGCAGGGTAGTTCTGCTTTCAAAACAAATCAGTTTTCTCCTGGAAAAATGTTGAATCTGTCTATGATGATCTGTATGCTGATCAAAACAGATATATTTCAGATCAGCAATATTGTTTCTACATCAGCATGCAACACAGCACAAGAAATTTATCTTACTCAAATTTAATCCCCTGTTCAAAGTGTTAGACCATAGCCTCTCAGTATCAGGCGATGTTTTGTGTAAGGACTCCAAATGATTTATTTCAGTTTCACATCACAAATCTTTAAACCAATTCCAAATTGCTATATATTGTTTCTTTAACTGCAAGCACATTTCTGTAGTGGATCATCGTAAAATACGCATTCACATTCTCAAATTAGAAATGACCACTTTAGACACATGACAAAAAGTGTGAAAGAGACAGATCTAAAAATATTTCAGTTGCAAAATAATCTCATATCTCATGTTGGAACATTTGCATTACTTAAGGATTTTGTAGTGACAGTAATTTTAAGAATGCCATTTAGAAACACGACATTTAGAATGCCTCGATAGTGAGTAAAAATTCAGAGGCTTAAACTGGGAGAAGCCTTCTGTAATTCTCCCCAAGAAAGCATCATGTGAAAAAGGAAGGTAACTTAACCCACACATCCTTGCAAAATCAAGAAAGCGAGAAAATGCTATCTAATATTCTTCTTTAGTAGATTTTATTTTTAACCAAATCAAGCTCTCAATTATCAGTGTAAGTTTTTGCTGATAGGGAAAAGTTCATTTTCTCTACTTATCTTCAGAAAAGGAGATGATGAGGAAGATATTGCTCAGTAATATTAATATACCTCAGCCATGGGGTTTGGTAAGAAGATTTGCTTGTGACCACCAAATGAGTTGCAACAACTAATTTTTTTGAGGAAAATACCTCTGAAAACAAAACAAAGCAAAAACAAAACCCCACAAGACTGAGACTCTCAATTTGGTTCACATAAGACATGGAAATTTCTGATATTTGACATATACACTGTAACTAACAATTTCATTCTGATAATAGAGGTAAAACTGGCTTTGTACATGAAACTATACATAGATACAGTATATTTGGACAAGCAGCTTCAAACATGAATTGTCATTTACAAGAATTTAGTGTATCATTTCTTGAAAAAAAAATCACTGAAGGCAAGACTAGGCACTATGTTTAAAATGAAAAAAAAAAAAAAGAAAAGGTAGTCTTCAAATTCCTGAAGGCAAAAATCAGAGACATGAAAAAATGTAAAGTAACTATAGATAGGTATGAAACAAGTTGATGGGTTATATATGTAGACTTTCTACTTCTGCATCGTGACTGAAAACAATTATACAACTGAATATTTATACACCTCTTATGTATCTACACAGATGTACAATATTCTAATGCAAGAACAATTTATCAAGATAGCATAAATATATCATGTTGAAGTATAATTCCCTTTTACAACTATTTATGGTTTTGGCTTCAAAGTTTATGTTTCTTCAAATATAAAAATTAGTACTGAGATTTCAACCTTTTAAAACTAGTGGAAGTGCTGTTTTAAGAATCCACAAATATCATACGTTGCAATAAACCATTTGCTTCAAAAGGTAATTAAATCTAATTAAAATATATATGTAATTTATGTAATTTTAAAAAATATGAAAAACTTGTGGGTTTTTGTGAAAATGACATTCAAGCTGAAAATTATACTAGTTAGATTATTGAATTGTTATTTCATTAATTTTATTAACTAAATTAATTGTGAAATTTATCTACCTAAAACAACAGTTAATTGAAAATACAATGTGTACAACATAAAATGTTTTAAGAAATAAAAGAAGTAATCTTCTGTAAGCCTGCTTATATATTTCCTCATGTGTATTTATTATAATTTTCCTTTTATGTATTGACACACCTCAGAAGCTCTGGAATAATGAGCATTAAGAAAGGAGAACGCTTATCTAGGAAGCTCAATATTCAATTTTACCATTATCTTTCAAAACAAAATTCCATACTTCATAAACTAAAACACTTGTCTCTACCAGAAATAAAATGCAGCTCTTGCAGGTTTCTTCTCTTTACACCCACTATAGTCAGATATCCCTTTTTTCTTCATTATTCAGCTTGTATCCAGATCTCTGTGCTACCCATGTGCCTTCCACAGTATTTAAGCAGATGCAATGTAATTTTAACATTTCTTTAAAATTTCCCAATTTACAGACTGCATGCTCTAGTCTTCCCATTCTTTTTTACAGCATAGCACTCTGTCCGCACTGCCAGAATAAATTAGCTAATAGTGCAGTTAGACAGAGCAGTGATCGCATGGGACTGATAATCACTTGTTTAAAACAAAAAGAAAAACCTAGAAAACAAAGCAAACCAGAAAGAGAATACTTCATATTCAAAGATGTTCTAGTTACTGGTGTAAGGAACCATGATCTTGTTAGTTTCACCTCTGCTTCTCTCGTCATCATTTCATGCTATTTACCCTCTAATGCTCCAGCAAGCTCCATGCAAGCAGGGCCTGAGCAAAACCTCATGCACTGCCATTGACAGCAGCTCAGTGGAGGGTAGAGGTTTGGAATACAAAGTAAGTTTCTGGGGCTGTAAAATCCACCTCTGACATTTACGAACATTGGTCAGTGTAATGGAATGCGATTGCTGAATTGCCTGTTTGTGATTTAATTCAATATAAGGAAATAAAGATTTTTTTTCATGAAATGACTTGATTATTCTTAAAAAAAGTAAGCAATCAAATGCTTTCCAAAGAGACCCTACAAAACAACTTTTGAATACTTACTAAATGTGGATTTTGATCTGCAAAAGAGGAGATAACCTGCAATATCAAGCACTCCAAGACATTGCTTTTACATACAATAAGGCATTTTCTCTTTCCAGTATACCTTCGCAAGCAGCAGTACAGCAGGTCATATACATTGTTCAGGTGTAATTGGAATAATGAGGTTCGATTACATTTTGTCACAGGTATACACAACACTGAAATGGATGGTCAAGACCCATCTCTAAAACCAATACGTATTACATTTACAAACTATGTGTTTAAAGTATTTACTGAATTATGGCACATTATAGGCTTGAAATATATTTATTAATTATTATTTTAATTTAGTCATATGAAATGGTTGTTAAGCCACTGTAAAATATTTGTTACCTAAAGATTAATTTAAAATTCCATTTTCATTGAGACAGAACCATCTATCACTGTTATTAAAAAAAAGTATCTTAAATGTATTTTCCTCCAAAGTTGCCTTTTATAAAAAAAAAAGGAAGTCACTTTAAACCTTAGAAAAACATGTCAGTTTTCATCCTGCAAAATGAAAGAATGACAAAGATATCAAGATCTGAAAATTTATTCAAACTTAACCATAAGCTTTGTTATATGCTTCACCTATAAATATTTATCAGAAAAAAACATAAAAGTGAATTATTTAATAGTCTACTTCTCCAGTTTAGATCTTGGTAGATACTTTTGTTTTTCACTGTTGACTTTGAAGTCTCTTGGTACAAAAATTCTTTCTCTGACGTTCAGGCATTCAAATGAATTAGTCCATATTCCTTAAAAAAAGAACAGCCTCTGTGCTGCTCTCAAGATCACATAGTATAGGTTAAGGGTGACATGGGAAAGTGTTTGCCTGCAAGTAAGGTCGCCTGTAATCATAGCTACTGATAAGCGTCTCTAAAATAAGCATGCAAAGAAACTTTAGTCAGGGACCTATGACTGGAACTATAAACAACAGCAAAAGTACCATGGAAGTTATTTATTCCCATACAGATAGATGACTGTTGCTTTGATACAGCAAAATAAAAAGAGGTTCCCTTAACCATGGTGAAAAAAACACCAGATGTCCCTTTATTCTCCATCCATATTCACTGAAAATGAAGTCATCTAAATATAATAAATAGATTTCTGGCTTTCAGCAAAAGAAAACATTTTACTTTGGAGATCTCACAAGAGCTTTTAGCCACAAGCCAATATTCCTCAGAAAGACAAAATTTAATTTAGCCAAATATTTGTGTTTCATTTTTGGAGGACAGTGAGTTATGAACTATTCAAACATATTTAAGCTAAAGTTGTGTAATAATTAGAACAGCCAAATAGATGATCATAATTAATTGTTGGAGAACACCAAGAAACTGAGATTGAGGACAAAAAAGATTAATAGAACTTTTCATCATTATCTTTGTAAACTGCAAATAAAAATATATAATACGACAGAAATAGAACATGAAGCATATTCCATATTCAAATTATTCTGATATACTAATTCTACAAATGCAGAGCACCCATGGGTGTATTTTAAAAAAATCAGGTTTACCACTTACAGCTTCTTCCAGCTAAAATTCTAAAAGATGCTCACAGTCCAGATGCTTATAAGTATCTAGGCCCCTACATCCTTCTGAAATTAGGAGATAGGCCCATAACTTCCACCTCAGATCTTCATCCTACAGATCTGCACACGCTGCATAGAGCACTAGGTAAACCTGACATTCTCAAAACTCTTTGAGAAATGGCAAAGTTTGCACTGGAAACATGAAACCAAGTTGAATATCATATTCCTTTTGCTCATTTTGCAAGCAGCACAAAATCAGTATGCAGTTTCAATGTTAAGATGAGCTGCTATTCACTGACACTTCATGGAATTACAAGTCAGTAGCCCCAGCAGGAACACCTGCTACCATTTTACACAGATTCATGGTATCTGCTTTCCTGGGCTGTAAAGCTAGCTCTCCTTCCCTCAAGCAAGTCTAAATTCCATCGCATGGTGAGGAATCAGTGTGGGAGTGGAAGTACACTGCAGCTCTCCCATCCCTTCCACAGAAACATAAATTCGGTCTAGACTGCAGAGAACATAAAAGTTCGCTGCAGTTTAGAAATGATAGAAACAACCACGGTTACATCAAGCAACTTTCATACAGTCCGGGGGAAAGAGGAGAGAGTGGTGGAAATTGTTGAATAACACTGACAGGTTGTGTAATACTGAAGTATTCCTCAGTCAGAGAATCATCTCTTGACAAAAGAAAATTAGCCTGCATTTGTACAACAGAGCACAGCATAAAAGCAGATTATGGGAAAATCTACTTTCAGGAAAAAAGAAAAGGAAAAGGAAAGCATGAAATTTTAAACTTGTAGCTATTACCTTTAAATAGCAAACTAAAACAAAAGACATTTAATCATCATTTATATGATATTTAGTTCACAACTAGCTAAGTAATATACATATGAAATAATACAATTATTACATCGTGGATTTAATTATTTTAAAAATAAAAAAACCTTGACATTGTTTTTAGATTTCTTCTGTTTCAAAGAAATCAGCCATCATAATAAATTAACTATTTCAGTAAATACACAATAAGAATATGTACAAATCCTACTCAACTTTTCAAAACCCCGCAAGTGTAACACTGCTTTTAATATTCTGTTCCAAATTTCAAAACCCACCTTTAAGTTAATAAAAACATGTATCTCAGATATTTACCAACAGAATATATGCAATCAAAAGTCACTTTCAGTCACATGGTCACCTAAATTAGGTTACTTATGTCGCACTTGTCCCACACATGCAATGTCTATCGCTTAATAAGCCATCAGATTTCAGACATGTTTCGATTTTGACTCTTTTTAAATGCTCCAATAGATTGCCTACCATCTGGCAATGCTTACTCTTGATACCACACTCCTTTCCCCTCACAGAAGTGTGTTTCTTATAATTATATCTTTAATCTAATAGATGTAGAATTCCCAAACTGGCAACAGAAGGGCTGAGGGGACAAATTCAGTCAAGTATCTTCTGTAAGTCTATGGCGACAGCATGCTTAATTGTATCAGGTTGCAATTCTCAACAGAAAGCTGCCCCCCTGTCCAAGTCATTGGAAATAGAAAACGCCTATAACCTTTTATTTTTTTTTTCAATATGACAAAGTATTTATTTACAAACTCCAGGGCATTGTGAAGAATATCTAGGCTAACTTTTCCTTGCTAGTTTGAACAAACAGCTCACTATCTTCTAGCTAACAGACTCAGTAAGAATGGAAAACTACACAGCAGAGATAGCAAATTTAAAAAAAATCAGACCATCATTTCCATTTATATAAAGGAATTCATTATATCTTCAGGAAGACACGTAGGAGGTAGAAGGAAAAACAGAATGAGCGAAAAGATTATTTATTTTAAAAAACCGAAAAGCTGTCATGGACTACATCGCCATGCTTTTGCTAACATTCAAATGAGAACTGCAAGTTGCCTATAGCAGGATTCCACTACCTGAAATTATACCATAGTAAATGCTATAAATAGAAGACATAAAATGCCGGGTTCAATATTTAGGGAATCACTCAGAAAACAAGTTTCCATGAACACTGGATACACAGCTCTGAAAAACAGAATATTTCTGAATTATACTTGGTGAGGTGGGTAACAAGAAACATAGCCAGTTATTAAGTGAAACTTCAGGTATATGTTGGATTTATTTTACTACTTATGTTTTGTTTCCAAGTTTGTGTCCAGTAGACTAATCCCTAGTTGGAGAAGTCTTTGTGTTGCTAGTGTACCGGTCTGTCACTAAAGACAAGGTGAACCAGAGTGATAGACAAACTTGCTGTTATCTTTGCTGAGTGCAAACAAGTCCATGCATAGCCATCCCAATGAACCTGTAGCCCATGATGAGTTTGAGGAACCCAGTAGCTTGCAAGTGTGTACTGTCAGGCAGTAATAACACACATTAGGGAAAGTATTACCTACTACCTAATTTATCATTAGGATCCTATGATACATTTAATTTATAGATTTGCTTAACGTCAGATCATATCAGAACCACACTGCCTATTGCTGCAGCCAAGCCATAAAGAGGAGTGCTTCTCATAGGATATGGTAAGTTACTGTGAGATACCACAGAACTCACCAAGGAAACTTCAATACTTCCATACTTTACTCTGCTGACAAACGAGAATAAAATTGTAGGAAACCAGAGTGTGCAATGTATTGAACTGGAAGATCAGATATTGTGAGGGCATATTTTACTTTTGTGAGGCTCTTTAGATAGCGGAGCTTTAGCACAAGTGTAAGTTTCAGTGGATTTCAGACTGACAATTGGATCAAAAAGAGTAATACTTGATAGGGAAAAACCCTGTGGTCAAAATAATTTTTATCTATATTGGTTATTTTAAATTACATCATTTTAAAAATCAAACAAAACAAACACAAAAGCCCTAGCTTTGACTGTGGGCATAAAGCAATCTATGCTTTTTTCATTTGAAAACAAAAGGATCTTACTAAGAATTTTTAATAATTATGATAATAAATAAATATGAAATAAATTTTAGAGATAGAAAAATTATTAACAGCATACTGAATTCCAAAACTGCATTGAATGATTTGTTAAATAAAGTGCTTCATTAAATAAGATATCAACATAAACAGCACAGAAATTAATAAGTACAAAATCCTGTTCTCAGCTATATGATGCAACTCCAGTTGTGAGACCTTCACTGGCATATATAGTTTTGGGGGTTGTTTTGGGTGCTTTAAAATATATAATGGAAACAGACTGCATTTCTTTCATAATCAAATAAACATTTTCTGAAAAAGAGTTTACTCCAGACTTATTCCAGTTGCACTACAAACCGATCCAATAACATTATTACAAAATATCATGCAGCTTGCCTGAATCTGACTAACATCAGATTAAAAGATATTAGCAGAGATTTTATGGAAGCTAAATGACAGTGTCCTTGAGATAGTTCTGACATTGACTACAGCTGATACAGTTTTGGTTATTAACATACCTTACTACGTGTCTAGAACGAGCCCTCCAATAATTAGAGCTGAATATACTATGATTTTTAAAATTAAATCATGCCTCTGGGAAAGAATCAGGGAATAGACAGCTAAAGGACTTTCAAGCAATTAACAAGAACTGTACTATCAGGTTAAAAATTAAACATTGCGAAGTAGGTTAAAAGTTTCTTCTCTCAAAAATTGTATGTTGACATAGAAGACAACTCTCTGTTGAGTGAAAGTAGAGGTAAGAATAGACATCCCTTATTTACAACCAAATTAAGTAAGTTTATCTACTAATTTTAATAGTCTACCTTCCTCTCTTAAAATAGTACTTTGCCTTCTAGTACCTTCGAACCAAGTCTCTCAATAAAAAGCTCACAAAGTTTAATTAAACATGACAATGTTACTGATCTTAGATAGGAAGGTAGAAATGCAGAGGTAAAGATTAATATTTTTTAAGATACCTCTGATTTCACATGTCTCTATTTCTGCTACCCCACGCTGAACAATCAGAAACTGAGCCACTCAAATTGATTCTATTATCATAAAAAAGCCTAAGCAACTTTTCAAACATTAGGTATTTTTTAGCTTTGTAACCACCAAAACCTCCAAAGCAAATCCTAAATCCAGACCATTATTGACTATTCCATGCTTTTGCATAGTATTCCAATTCACAGTTCCCTCCATATACTCAGGTCAGAGAAACCTGATATAAAGAAAAAAATGGTTACTGACTTAATTACAAGCATTGTTTTTTTTGATGAGTTAACAAATGAAGTGCCAGCACACATTCAAAAATGCATAGTCTTGCTAAAATAACCAATGGGAATAACAGAATCTGTACTTTTTCCCCACAAGCCCAAGCATGGTGCCGATTGTATAGGATCCAAATTTTCATAAGTATATACATAGATAATATTAATCAAGAGCTTTTTTCTCACTTTAGTCAAAACAATCAGAAAAAAGAAGAGGAACTCTAATGATATTGAACATCCCAGGCCAAAGTTTAAAGATTCACATATTAACTTGCCAAAACATAAAATCATAGAATGATAAAATTATTTGGGTTGGAAGAGAACTTAAAAATTACCCAAGTCCAACTCTCCTGTCATGGGCAAGGACACTTTCCACTGGATCAGGTTGCTCAAAGTCTCATCCAACCTGGCCTTGAATAGCTCTAGGGATGAGGCATTCACGACTTCTCTAGGCAACCTCTTCTAATTCCTCAGCATCCTCATAGGAAAAAAATTCTTCCTAATATCTAATCTAAACCTCCCCTCTTTCAGCTTAAAACCACTACTCCTCATCCTATCACTGCACTCCCTGACAAAAAGACCCTCTCCAGCTTTTCTGTAGGCTCCCTTTAAGTGTTGGAAGACCACTTTAAGGTCTTCCTAGAGCCTTCTTTTCTTCAGGCTGAAGATTGTGAAGAAAGTGAATATTCTAAAGCTAAGCATCTCGCAGAAACAAAATGTATGTGTGAACTTCTTCATAGGTGCTGCCAGTGATCTTCAAAACATCCCAAGTTAAATTAAAAGTACCTAAGAGAACTAAGAATTTTTTTGAGTTATGCTTTGTGAGATCTTTCTCTGCTATAAACTTTATTCTGTGTTCAAGTACATGACATAAGTGTGAAAGAAAATGTAATGAATGGACTGTTATTCCAGGACTAGAATGGACATAATGAAAATTGGGAAATGTTCAACATATACGTGACCCCAAACTACACATTAGTATTCTACTTTATCTAGAGACAGAAGGATGCCTTATCATTAAAATGAATTGTTTTCCCTGAACAAACAAAGGCATAATCCTTCCCACATTCCTTACAGGTCTGTAAAGTAAAGGGCTGTTGCATCAACCTCAAGTGGACCCAGCTGGTTTGCTTTTGTGGTTCTTGAGGAAAATCTCAATGGCAACAAGAGCAGATGGCTTCATGAGCCCAAAAGCACAACATACACCTCTAAATATCCATTTTCACTAATATATGCTTACAATTGGTACAAAAAGAAATGCCAGTAGCTAGCTTTAGTCAACTAGATTTCATAACAAGTGAATTAGTGACAGCTAGTGATAAGACATTATTCAATATTAAAAGTAATAGGAACTGAAGATGAAAAACAATCTAACGCATTTCTGGCCCATATTCCACATCAAAGCATTTCCAATTGAATATTTTGTTACTTATTTTTATTCCTGCTTCCTAAACGTCTAAAATGGATATTTGTTGCTGCAATTTCACCCTATTCCTTCTATGTAATTTCTTTCCTTTCTGTAACTTCTATTTATGCATTTGAGGACTGTTACCATATTTCTCTTCAGTCTACCTTTATGGGATTTTACTTGGGGAAGTATTATAAAGTTTAATTTACCATGTACTGTCAGAAAAAAATTCAGACATTATAAATGCATTATTTAGATTAATGCTAAAATTTTGTCATTTTCTGCTTTGGGCAGTTACAGAAGTGAAGTGCAATAATTGTTGGAATGTAGGAAAAAAAAAAAGCATAACTAAACATCTTTTTAGTACTAACCAGTCCTCTATGATTAGTCATGTACAAAGAATCAACGTTCAAGTCATAGGAATAGGTTAACCATACAAAGTTCTGTTTCAATAGGAATAAAAATTACAGTTGCCACAATAAAAATACAAAATGATACACGAAAGATAACCCTAGCTAAAATTATGGTTCTGTCATAGAAACATAAATAATTTTTAAAAAAGAAGAAATTAATTTGTGCTAGGAATGTATACAGTATAACTATAAATCCCTGATTATCAGTTTATTAGGAAAGAATTCTAAAGTCTCAGTACTAGAGAACCTCATGTAAGATTCTGAGTAATAAGGCTCAGATGCCTACCTTGAGAGAACAGCACTACAGGCATTCAGACTGCTACATTGCCAGTGACATAATGCATCCATTAAAAACCACACTAATTTGTATCTGATCTATTTAATATAAACCAACATCATGATTTATATACTTAATTTTGCATACATATATCTACATCAATTACACTTATGTATGATACAACACATTTTGTCTTCATTGCGTATAGCATTAGCTTCCAACTCAACTGCTCTACATAAACCTAAGTATGTAACAGCTTCCAAAAAGATAAATCTCATTAGCTTCAACGGAGACATTACAGACGTGACAAAAGACAGCGACAAAGTGCTTACCCCAAGCTTCTTAAAATATGAATGATAGGTATGACACAAAGAATGAAGATTGGTCCCAAAGCAGAGCAGGTTTTAAACCAGGACAAGTACAAATTTTAAAAATAGCTATGTAAGCTGTACATAGAACATGCAGAGTCTACCACATTAGAGCGACTGTTGGTGGTTAGAGGCAGGTGCAAACAATAGGTACAAATTAAGAAAATTATTCATAAGACAAAAGTAACTTCAAAATGGAGAGAAGTATAATAAAAATTGAGGCACATTAATACATTTTGATTACGAGTTACAATTTTGCATATACTTTACGGAAAAATTAAGCCACACAAGTGCATGCGAACATGAACCTGTTGCATAAAACTGCACAAAATTATAGAATAAAAATAGTCTTCCATAAGTACTTAAATGTACACGTGCAAATATTATTGTGTATTCCCTAAGTACCTAGATGTGCATATGCAAATATTACTCTAAAACCCATTGAAACCTGGCATTAAATCCACTTACATGGTAGCATCAATAGAGTTTTCCATGATTTATAATGATCTATTTGGTAAACCTTATATGTGTACAACTCTAAAATGCATGCACAAAAGGTTTTGGGACTGAAATGCTACACGTTAAAAAAAAAATGGCATAACTTCACTATGCTCTAAAATTTTCTATTCAAGTGTAAGAATTAACTCTGCTTTTACTTTTCTGTTATCATTAAAATCAGGCTTTATGCCCTTGAATAGATGAGACGTTACCCAGAGAGATCTTCTGAACATAAAATGTCAAGAGTTTTTTGCTATTGTTGAAAATCTGTTCATATTTTGTATTCATCTACACAGGGAAAAGACCTTCAGCACTGCCTGCACTGCATCTCCTTTTCCACTACTGTCCCAGACAACCGCACATCACAGTCTTACCTCACTTCACCTTGAAGTCAATAAGAATTTTTGTCCCCACTTCCAGTCAAAGGCCGTTCCCAAGCATCCAACTGATAATTGTAACCATCAAAGTGTGAAGGCTACATTTAGTCATATATGTATTATTGCCCCTCAGTCGTTCTCATACATTGATATCTGTGGTCAAAAGAAGCCTCTAGCGTGTGACTATGGAGGTAGTAACTGTTTTCTTTCTTAGATTGCTGACTACAGATGCCCCAGCTGATGTGGTAAAGAAACCTAGATTTCCACGACAACACAAGTTTCTCTGTGTAACCATAGACAGAGAAGGAGGGAGATGTTACAGGGCTGGATCAACAGCCCAGGCACATGCAAGCAAGCTTTCTGAGCATCAAAGAAACTCCCAACATGCCCAAGGACACTGAATAATTAATTTTCTGAAAAATTATCCATGCACATTACCATAACATACAAAAGTCATCCAAAGCCCATGCTCACTGCAATTCTGTTATGAAATGAGAGAAACGTGTATAGTAGGAGCAGAATCATGTGCAGTTGCTTCCATCTCCTGTTGGCTTCATGCTACTCTCATCCAGTGGCTGCAAGCCCACGGGGCTGGACCGGCGATGCTCTCTGATGGGCTTGTTCTTCACATGTAAGCAGGGATGATTGGAGGTATTCGATATCTCACAGAAGGCACACAGGACTTCAATAAACTCTAATCAAAACACTGATGATATTTTCACTTTTGTGAGTCATGCAATTACACAGTATTGTTGTCCAAGTTTAGAGATGCAGTAATCACAACTGCGAAGAGATAAACAGAGGTCTTGTGCTGGGTTTGATGTGCATTAGGTGCTTGGTTTGCATAACAGCTTCTAAAAGAGACATCAACCTCCGAAGAGTAGGAAAAGACAACCAGGAATAAAATGGTCTCCTTGTGGGAAAATTATGCAATACTTATTGAATTTAATTCTCCAAAGATGTACCTGTCTTTTGAAGAACTAATTCTTCCCTGAAACATGGGCAGAATGGAGAGCCTAAAACTAGAGACCAAGCCCCACAATGACACGAGTAACCAATACACAGAGTATTGAGTTTATAGGATCTGCCATACACTGCTCACACCAAAACAAGGGGGAAGAGAGCACAGGACACTTGCCACTCCCCAAACAACACAGAAAAATATTGCTCTGTGTAGATAAACATACAAAGTTTTGTAATAATCATGAGAATAAGGTCAAGAAATGTAACCAAATGAATCAAAGTATCCCAACAAATGCATACAAGCGTCCAGAATGAGAAAAAAAAAAACAAAAAGAAATGAGAGTCCATATGAGCCTGGATCAGAATTTTCCCACGTGGTTAACCCAATATTCTCCAAAGTGGGCTTACATTTAAAATTTACTGTGATATTCATTTTCACATGTGCAATTGCACATTGCACCCCCAGCAATAGCTAAATTTACAAAATTATTCTAAATCTTCCCACTTGGGTATCTTTTTCTTGTTCTTTTGGTAGAAAATTTAGTTCTTTCCCTTGGTGGTATCAACATTAACACAGTGAAATTAGAATACCCCTGTCTCTTTCAATGCTTTAAGACTTGTGTACATACAAGCCTTACATTGTTACTTAATAACATGCAACAATAAATAACTCTATCCTTACATATGCGTTTGTTATAGTATATGGATACTGCTAGGAGGCCCTTGCTAGCATGATTTCTATATAGGAAGATCAATATTCTAGACACTACAACTTCTTCACCCATTTCTATAAACACTGCGACACAAAAAAGAGTAGTACCATTATACAGTTGCAGTTATTTCAGGAGAAACAAAAAAAATGTCACATTTCTCACTGAAACAGTCCTACTGGCTAAAAAAATGGGTCTGGATCAGGTCACATCATCCCAAGAGGAATGTAAGACTATGAAGTTTGTTTAAAAAACCAAATATCTCCTTTCTAATAAAATAAAGACAAATAAAACCCTCAGAAAACATAGTTAATTTAAGAATAAGCAGAAAACAGGCCTGAAAAGGATGCAGCACTGTTTCCTCCTACTGAAAAAAAATAAGTAAACATATGCTATGCTCTCAGAACCATCCTGCAGGAAGAATTAGGACAGAATTAGAAGATATTTCTCTAATCTAATGAACCAATATACCTATCATCTATTTCACATATCAGCTTAAAAAGTTACATGCTGCACAATATGATGCATAACCTTCTAGCGCTCAAAATATTGTTGGGTTGTGCACCTCACTCAGAAACCAAGCTTACGACAACATAAGGGAATTTACTTACAAAAAAATAATCTCGTTCATTTTAATAGATTCCTCACACGAATAAATTTACACATGCACACACACGGGTTAGTAAGAGGCTATCAGACCCCTTTTAATCCCCTACGCATGCTACCAGAGCACCAGATGTGACCTGCTCTGTCCCTCTCTGGCTGGCAGAAAGGGAGTGGGTGGACTCGTGGTTCTCTCCCCCCCCTTAATGCACCTGCTAGTGCAGCTGAGCTGGCATGCAAGGGGAAAAAGTACTCCAGGAAAAGAACGAGCATAGCTTATTGCCTCCAGGGAGCCAGGAAAAAAGCAGGGCTTTGAAGCATAATTTTAAGTCATAACTGAGTGCTGCCCTGCTCCTCCACTTTAGCAGCTGTATTGTTCTCAGACTCAACTGCAAGGTGCTAGCACAGCTCACCATGTAACACCTTACTCTGAATACTCACGCAATAACTTAGACTTTGGAAGTATTTCTTCCTGTTCCCACTGGAAGTATGTTCTATTTAACCTACTTTTTCTTAGAAAATCCACATAATTATTGAAATTTCTGGATTTCCCTTTTTTAAACATGCAATTCACTTACTATATACAAGTAGACTATTCAATTCAAGCTGTTTATTAAATACACTTAACGACACTGACAGTTCTTCAGCAAATATTACAGAGAGTGTTAAATTTACAAAGGCAGGCAGCCAGTTGGCATAGAGAATACAGTGAAATAATCCTTCACTTAAAATGCAATTTTAAAGGGAAACATCTCTTCCTTGTAATTTCTTTGCACTGCTTTTCCTATGAATATTCCAATTTGGCATCCATTCAACTTACTGTGAAAGCAATGCTAACTTAGCATCCCATTTACCCATCTACCTATGAAAACGTCGTTTCCCATGCAGTGTTAGCTGGCATAAAGTTATTTTGCTGCGACTCTGACCAAGACTCGTTTCCTTCAAGCAAAATAACCCCTGAACAAGTGTTGACGCTAGCTGCTCAGGAAAAGACATGCGTGTGTCCCAGGATTTTATTGCTGTTGCTGTGTGCGCTCTGGGTGAGATCTCCCATCCCGGGGTAAGTGATGTGCCCTGCTCCGGCGGGGCCACACGCAAGGCTGATGCGGCCAATGCAGTAGTCGCCGAGGTGCGGGACGGACCCGCAAGCCCCGCTTCGCACAGGCGCTGATGAAAGGCAACCTTCGGTCAGCGCCCGTGCGAAGCGGGGCTTCCGTGCGCGTCCCGGGTGCAGCACGCTGGACAGCGCCCGGCCAAGCGGAGCCCCAGCGCACACCCAGCCGCCGCTCCCCGCCGCTCGGCCAGAGAGGGGCTTGCGGGCGCGTCCCAGGTGCAGCACGCTGGACAGCGCCCGGCCGCGCTAAGCCCCAGCCACCGCCCCGAGCCGGCTCCCAGTCGCTTCCCCGCCGCCCGGGCCGAGAACGCGGAGAGGGGGGAGGCAAAGTTTTAGTCGCCGAGCCGGGGCAGCGAGAGAGTAAGAGAGGGAGGGAGAGAAAGGGCGAGCACCCCACCCCGAGTCGGAGCCCGCCGAAGTTTGCGAGGTGAGAGGCGGCGGGAGCCACGAGCTCACCTGAAGTCGCTGTAAGGGTGGATGATCCAGAACCCCGCAGTTTTAACCCTTTCCTGCTCCTTCTCCACCGCCTTCTGGCTGCCGAACATGCGGAGGGAGAATTTGTTGACCCCGGGCTGTAGCATGGAAGTGAACTGCCGCTGCATGAAGCCGTACTGTCGCCGGGGCCCCTCGGCATCCTCAAAGCCCACCACGGGCTCCTCGGCCCCGCCACCGTCCACTTTGAAGCACACCGAGTTGCCATGCTCCTTCACGCCGCCGCTGCCCCCGCCGCCGGGGCTGCTCTGCGCTTTCTCCACCGGGGCCGCCTGCTTGGCTGGGAAAGCGTTCGCGCTGCCATCGTCCCGGCTGCCGGCAGAAGAGCTGCGCTTCCCAGCCTCCATGCTGCGGGGCCAGGCGCGCCCCAGCCGCGGGAGAGCGCGAGGGGAAAGCCTCGGCGCCGCCGGTGCCCGCCCTTCAGCGGCGTGGCTGGGCTCGGCCGCCCTGCGCTGGGCTGGGCTCAGCTCCGCGCCACCGCGCCGCCCGGCATGGCCAGCGCCGCCGACTCTGAGCCGCGCTCCGCGCAGGGCGGGCACCACTTCCCCTCGCCCGCCCCCTGCCGGCGGACGCGCCTGACATTGAGCGCCCGCGAGTCCTTGAGGGGCCGAGGCCGCCGGGCCGAGGGGAGGGGAGGAGCCGGCCGGGAGGCGGCGAAGGGGGGTGAAGGCGGGCTCAGCCCTCTGCGCGGGGGGGTGGGGGCCGTGGCCGGCGGGGCGGAGTGGAGGGGGAAGCTACACCGCCTTCCCTCCACACGGCGGCGGCGGGGAGGGGTGGGAGTGTGAGGGTCTCTGTGCACCGCCAAGAAAAATACAGTAACACGGGTGGGTGTTGGACTTCGTCACGGACTCATAGTCTCACAGAATCGGTTGGAAAGGGCCTTAAAGATCATCCAGTTCCAGCCCCCCTGCCATGGGCAGGGACACCTCCCACGGGCAAGGACACCTCCCACTGGTTCAGGTTGCTCAAAGCCCCATCCAGCCTGGCCTTGAACACCTCCAGGGATGGGGTATCCGTTACTTCTTTGGGCAACCTGTGCCAGTGCCTAACCACCCTCACAGGAAAAAAATTCTTTCTAATATCTAATCTAAATCTTCCCTCTTTCAGCTTAAAACCATTACCACTCATCCTACCAAGCACTTTCTGATACAGCACCCCTCTCCAGCTTTCCTATAATCCCTCTTTGAGTACTTGCAGTAAATGGATGATCATAGAGGTCTTTTCCAACCTTAGTGTTTCTATGATTCTATGATTCTGTATGAAATGAAGAGAGAACCAAGGGGTGAACTGAGAAGCGAGGTGGTCGTGAGCCTTCACACTCAAAGTGGGAAGTGGTGGCTGGGAATGAAGCTATGGAGAGAGGTCCTGTAGGCTCGTCCTTCACGCACTACATGTCTCTTGCAAAGCCTCTCTAGTGCTTCTCAGAGAGCAGACTCTCTGGAACAGAGCAAGTGGACGGGGTCTGCCTGGTCAAGGAGCAAAGTGGTGACACTGGAGGGAGCAAACGTATTTTGGGTTCATCTCCTGAAAATGAAGCTGGAACCTGGCCTTCACTGATGTGATGTGTGTGCAACTATGAGGAAGGAGTAGAAACTGTGAGTGAGTAGGAAAGGTCAGGCTCTGAGTAACATTCATTTTCACACACCAAACAGTTTGCTCAGGTTAGACAGAATCTAATTGCCTCTCAATGGCTGTTTCCGTATGCTGAACCTTGTGCTGACTGAAAATGCACAGCTGAGCACACGAGCATAGGGCACATGATGTGTGGGCTGCTGCACGGATGACTAGAGCATGCTACAGCATGAGTCCCGTCAGAAGGGCCATGTCAGGGGTACCCGAGTGAGGAGACAAGATTTTCACATACGCCAAGAGACAATTTTGGTTTTGTTTGTGTGTAAACACAGATCTGGAGTCCGCATTCAGCTCACTCCACCTGGAGCTGAAGCACATCAGTTATTGTGAAGATTTCAGGAGACAGAGGAAAGGCTATGGGGCAGAAAGGAAGCAGGATCATATTTCTAGCTTCCAGATACTCTTAAGTACACCCAAAGGAAAAAAGGCGTATATTTTCTTGAGTATCTCTACACATAGTATCCTAATGTTTGTGTACAGTATCTGGGGAGCTATGTGTTGAGATGGGGTCCAAGCAAGCAGTTGTGCCAGTGATAAGTAGCTGTTACAAGCCATGAGCAAGGAGAAAGGCCACAGTCTCTGCTCTGAAAACTGAAAAATGCTGATAATTACCCCTAAAGGGGGTGAGTTTGCTTTATAGAAGGATAATCAATACCTGCAGCTGATACCACAGGTGCTATAGCATTATGCATACCTGCAAAAGCATGAAGGCATATGTTAGAGCACACATGCATAGGTCCTGGGACTCCATTTGGCTTGGCATAGGTTTGTTTTTCACACATTCTCAACAGATTTTTCATTTTACAAATTAAAAATATGGTAAGAAAGAATTAGTAAAGTCTCCCAACTTGGCTGTGGTATTTTCAATGGTATTTGTCACTTCATTTTTATCCAGTTTGTCTTTTACAAAACATATGCTTAAAACAAACTTGATAGAGAAACAGATGTGCAGATCTGCACACTACAATTTGCACGGTTCATATCAGGTGCTTTGAGGGGCTGTGTTCAAAACTGCATCTGAGGGCTCTTCTCAGCAACTCCAGCTCTAACAGAATGTTTATGCCTAGTGCATTCAAGCAGATGATGTTAGTATCTTGTTAAGTGTGGAAGATGTTAACATTAACATGATGTTAGTGTGGAAGAAGATGGCAAGTGTCGCTGTAACTAGGATGGGTTGCTGGAGGTTAGGCAGTGACCACCATAGGAAGGAATATGCTCACAATGTGATTGGTTGAGGGCCGAGATACGTAAACCTTCCCCCATCTGCAGTGATACTTTTGTGTATGATTTTATCCTAAAACAGCGAAGAGCATGTGCACAGCTGCTGATGGCTCATGCACAGCTGCTGATAGACAAAACCCACTTACTGGTTTATCTCCAGATATGTCCGCCTCTTTTTCTCATACAATGTCTGTCACCGAATTATAATTAAAAAGTAAGAAATTATTATTGTTTTGCAGCTTTGTGAAAAAAAATAGCTCACGTCATATTTGACAGAAACCCACAAAGACGAGGATGAAAAGGCTAAGTCATGCTGTGCTGTTCCACATACTCACAGAATTTACCAAATCAGTGTCAATGGAACTGACAGTTTCCACACTGTATACATTGCAACTTTGACTTTCCTCTCTGCAAGCAAGCAATTTTTCTACCTCTTCACTCCTTATTGCAGAGGACTTTTGCACGCAGCCCTTGAACCAAATCGTCTTTCTAGCAAAAGCTAAAAAGCAACTGATCTTGTACAGGAGAAAACAACCTTGTAATGGAGTAAATCAGCACACTGAAATGGAGACATTTACAGCTGCGCTACGCAGAATCTGGTGTATGTTCCTTTAACTGGAGTGACATGTTTAGTGGAGATGGTCCTTCATTTATGAATGATGAAATTGTGTGCAACAAGAACATCCACATTCTTATTTTATGCAACTTTGCTTTTCTTGTATCTAATGTCTCATTTTGTCGATATTTATCTGTGCTTACTTAGCACAGACTACAGACCTACCATAATGACTACTCCTGCCTCGCTTCCTCCTCTTTCTACAGTATGATAGTCTGGAAGTACTCTGTTTCCTTTGGTGACATTATATAGATCTGAAAGTGGTTCATTACATCAAATTGTCATATGATTTAAGAGAACGTGCTAATGACAGAAAATAACTTGTAGTAGTTGTACCATGTTCCCTGCATGCTTCTTAAATAAGGCATATGTATAAGCCATACACGTAAAATCTCTTTACAAAATTGATATTTATTGATATTTTGATTTTTTTTTCTTCCTATGATCAAAGATTAGGTTTTTATAGTTTTTGTTCTACCTAGAAGAAATGTATACCTATTTGTACATGTTTGAGTACTACTAGTCTTACATATTTGCATGGTCTAAATGGCCGCACCATCTCAGGATCTTGCTATCTTTAATACTAATTTTGAGGTTGTAAGGATGAGAAAGGATTTTCATGATCTGTAGTTTTCATATGGGAGAATGGATTCTTCTCCACATAAAAATATTTTAGCTTGTTTTCAGCCAGGAAACTGACCTTTTCTGAGGCGCAAGCCAACATGTTAGGTTAGATGGGATAATTTTGGTTTCACAGAAAGAGAAGTAATGTGGCATGCTGTGTAGGAGAATAGCTCTGAGGACCACACCAGAGCTGCATATGGTAGAAAGGTCACAGATACAATTTAGCTAAAAGTTTAGAGTGTTTTCTGTCAAGTTTGATTTTGAGTTTGTGTCTATGCCACGAGACTCACTGAAAAAAATGAAATTGATACATGAAATTCCAATGAATCAGTGTTAGCAGAAAAAGGAAAATGAAACCTTTTTCTTTTTTTGTCTCCTTGCTATGTCCTAGGTTAATGGATCAGTACTAAAAATGTTAGTAGCCTCTTGTATTTGTTTGTATTGAATTATTTTGATTAGTTACTGGATCTCATCAAACAATTACAACATAATTAATTCCAGTGCTTTGTATGAGTCTATAACTCTAATACTAATATATACCTCAAAATAAATTTCCTTCTCTTCTGCCAAACATAGAAAATTTCCATGTCTGTAGTAAACACAGTCCCACTTCCTTATTTTCTCATTTTGATATATTGATTTTGATTTTATCAGCTGTAGAAATGAAAAAAAAACCAGCCTAGATATTGAAGCATATGTAGTTTGTTCAGCGAAGAAACTAGGGCAGAGACAAGCAACAAGACTTCTATGAAATGACACAGTAAGATGCATCTGACTGCAGAACAAAGCTCTTGTCTCTCAAGTTTTGTTTCATGCCCTGCGAGATTTTTTAAAGATTAGTTCTCAACAGAAGATGAGCATCAAGTCAAATGCTAAAGTAGGATTAGCAAGGAAAGAAGTAATATTTTACAATTATAGTACAAGCTGTACAAGCTAAAGTGAGGATTAATCCAAATTCATAATATATAGCATTTTCTCTATCCGGTTGCTTAAGTTCGCAATTAGACAATTTTGATTTGGCCCCACCATATTTCTGTTATTTTCCATGAATACTCAGTCATACATTCTTACTGGCAACAAATGTTTGCTGATAAATTTTACATTATTTTGCATAGTACTTATAAAGAAGGAAGAATCTTACTTTTGCAGTTGTTAGTATCTCTTTAAGTAAACTACCACAAAGCAAGTGCACCTATAAGTGTAAATGGTGGGTAGTAGTCGTCCATTTATTTTTGTGATTATTTTCCCCTGTTCTATAGTTTGAATGACCACAGTGAACACTGGTATAAATATGATCTAGGTGATTTCTATGAAGATCAACAAGAGCGGGTGTGCTCAACCTGTAGAAGTTTCAAGTCCTAAATTTGTCTGATCAGATTATTGACACCTAAATTTGCTGCAAAGTGTGAAAGGCAGCTTCTTCTGTGTTGCCTACTATCAAAAGCAGTGAACTGTTTTTTTCCAAAAGCATGTTTGGTGGGTAGTAGATCTTTTACAGAGAGCGCTAAAAGCATGATTTAAAAGAAATCCCAGGCAGTGGAATATGATTTTTGGATTAAAAACTAGGGTAAACACTTGTGTGAATAGGAAATATCGCTGAGACATGACCTAGGTTGCGATACATGCTGGTGTGTACAGGAAGGAACTCATTGCGGTGCATGCGATCAGCCACATAGTCTCCTTATGGATAATCTGCTTGGTCATATAAAACTCTGGAGGCCAAGAATAGTTACAATGCACTATGATTATTCTACTGAGTTCTCTACTCAGTTACACTTACTCTACAGAAATGCATACTTATATATTGACTGCATGGCCTAGTGGTCTTTTACGTCTTGGAAAATCAGCTCTAGCCTTGTTCTGAATGTTGAAAGCCCTACTGCAGCAAGTGACTGTGGTGTTTCAGAACAACACTTGCTAAGGTGAAAGAAGAATGCTTTTTGTTGCCCATGTCCCAGGGAGAAATTAAAGGACAGAAAATTCCTACTGCTTTTTACCTACTCTCTGGAGTGTCATTTACTTATGCAAATCACTTCTAAATTTGGTAGAGTATTTGTGTGCTACAAGTCCTTATCTTTTTTTGTGGAGCAATATTTTAATGCTCGTATTTATTACCTGTTCAATAACCTGCCACATATTTAGCCAGTCTTTATAGATACAATATGAGCACAAAAGGAATGTAAAATGTGGAAAACAAATTCCACTTCGACTTTTTGAGTGTCTAGGTAATTATTTGTTACACTGTGTGTTATAGTTTCATAAGACACTGTGCTACAGTCTGTACTGTTAAATACTTCCAGTTCTTTAGAAATCACTGAGAAATCATCTTCTTTCACAAAGATTCAACTGACTGGCTAAATAGCTTTGATAATGCACTTTTAATTTTTGCTATGATAAGAATAATTCTTTTTTTTATTTAGTCGATATGCAAGTGGAATCCATATAAATTTTACCTTTCTTAGAAATAATATTTATCTTATGATTGATTTGAAGGGCTACAATTGGACACAACAAAGATGTAAACATTTCTGAATAGGTTCTATATAAAACATGATACCTGCTTAACACAAAGCCTAATCCTGTGAGCATTTCTAAAATTAGTATGCACAGCTGTGAAAGGTCACATGATACTATTCAGAGTACTAAATACTATGCCAGGCAGTAGGTATAGTTGGGCTTATTGGATCGCTTTTCTGTAATATGAGAAAATTATACCAATTCTCTAAAAATGCAAATACCTTTAATTCCTCTGGAATGTAACTTCACATGAACAATAGCTTTTTCCTCCTGTTGCACAGAGTGTTCCTACAAAATTGTATAATCACTCTACAAAACCATGTTGTTGTGATTTAAAATCTCTTTCCTCAGCAATTTCCAGGACCAAATATGGAAATACTATTTTACAGTTATGTATTTCAGTAACGTGTGATTATCGGCATAAAACAGAGTGACTAAGTCTATATTGTCAAATATTTGACTGTGATATACATGTATTATGACAGACACTACAATACTTTTCAAATAATTTCTTTCCATGTCCTGGTTTTCCAGAAATCAGCAATATTGTTCACCTTCTTCTCCTAACTTTGCTCAATTTATCAGAACTGGTAGGGTGCTTTTAGCGACAGCTGTAAAGTGCCCTTTTGTTGAGTTTTAATTTCATTAGTAAAGGTTTTAATCGTTGTCAGTTTTAATCCTGCAAGCTACTCTTGTCTGTTGATTGACTTAGTTGAGGTCCTTAAGAGCCATCACTTCACCACCATATTTTAATGGGTCTAGGCACTAATGACAAGCAATATGGATATTATGACTTGAATTCAGTTCCTTATACAAAGCAATGTCTTACAAGACTTACAGCTTTCTTCACTAGATTCATTAAGTTAAATATACTGCTTTTGAAAAGATTCTTTGAGTCTTTCTTAAAGGAATACCCTAAAATCTTGAAACCTGATGGTTGCTAAGTGCTTACAAAAAGGAAAGCCTTCTCCAGCTGTTTCTAAGTCATAGGGACATCTGAAAAGTAAATGTTCAAGTTATTGAAAATCAAGACATTTCAGCTGTTAAGCCAATGATAGGGGAAACAAACAAACACACAAAACTGAAGACTTTCAAAGCAATTCTTTAAATCTACATGGCTTTTTACAACTTTACAGAATATTTTTCTTTTGATTCAAAATGTGGAAAATTGGTTTTACTTTTAATTAGTACTTTGGGAAAACCATTGTGAATGTATATATATTTTTAATGTTGATTTAAATCTTCAGTCTTACCAGCAACTAAAAAGGAGTCCAGACGAGTCTAGAGATGGTCCCAGTGCTAATTGAAAGCTATATCCCACTTGCTGTCTTTGAGATACCTATTTATGTAATAATTTTTCAGAGGTATTTTGTGTTACTTAGAGCAAGCTGCGCTGATGTTAGGCACATTTCAATTACTACCATGTGTAATTAGAAGAACACACAGCACTAGTCCCTGTTGATTGGACTGCCTCAGAGATGATGTCTAAATGGTGACATTGAGCGCAAAACTCTGGAAGAATTGTCCCAGTTTTTGCTGTCAGACTTTCTGTTCCCCAGTTCATACCAGCGACTTGAAGCTTAAGGCATCTCTACTGCAGACAAAACTATCACAACTGGCAGAAGCGAACAGTACAACATGCATAGCTGAACAAATGTAACATCCAGAATTGCCATAAATATCAGGAGGTAAGCATTGCTATGGCAGACACTGGCTGTTTAGTTTTAAAAGTGGATTCTCATAATGTTTGACTTCTACATGGAAAGCAGGTGAATTAGTGATTATAAAGAAGTTCCACCTCTAAGATGATTTTCCCCTTTCCAGTTGTAATATTAATACATGAGGAAACAGAAGCTGCCACAGTGGATTCCTACCTGTAATGGGCTTAAGGGTCCTTTGATTAAAAAGGAATATGAATAAAATTACAATCTAAATCAATTAGCAGTGAGAATGGAAAATAAAAAGTGGTTGCTCCTTTCTTTCCCAAGCCACTACTGGGAGAAAACACATATGACCTTAGATACACACCCTAAAATTAGTTGGTTGGGTAGCTGCTGGGAGGTTGGTTTTTGACAACAGTGGCACTATGGCAGGTAGTGACATATGGCCAGTAAATCCTGTGGAGACTTAATACAGGCATCTTTTGAGGGGTTTTGTTAGTGAACTAGTGGATGCGAATTCCATGACTGTGGCAGCCTTACACACAAGACTCCATAGGACTGTAACAGACCATGTATGCATCAGTAGCAAATTCAGGTCTTCTGGAAAAGTAAGACCACATAGAACCCCAAACTTCATGAACTGAGTAATGCAAGTTAGTCACTTCCCCAGGGCTGTTGTGGTGGAAGTGTTAGGAACATGAAGTATAAAGAGGTTCTTAACCACTATAACATCCAAGCCATCTCAGAAGAATTCAAAGTTTAGTGCTGGCAGTAATTATTAATGTACTTGTAACCAAAGCATTGCTGAACTTGTGGTGACAACTGAGAAGAATTAAGGGAAAAGTGATTACAAACATTCCCTCTAACTGATATCAGAAATAGATATGAAGACACTGTAATTTTAAAAGAAAAGTAAGTAAATGGAAAAAATGCATAAAAGTTGTAACTTCTATGAAAGAATATACGTACTAGATATCCTCTACAATAAAATAAGTATGCATGCTTCAGTAAATGAAGACACTTTCAATATTTATTTCCTAGGGCCTTTTGTATATATTTTTACTTTTATTTGAAAATTTTTTTAAATTACTGTATCCTCCCATCAGACTTCCCGTAAAAATGATTGCTAAAGACTACATTGCATGTAAGTTAGATAGGCACAAATACTTATGGATGGAATTGCCAATCAGCCATTCAGCTTTGTGCTTGTGCATGCAAAGAGGTATGACAAAGTGTTTGTTTAACACACAGAACAGTGGAGATCATTAGTCATATATAAGTGTTTTTGTTCATCTGTATGAGTGATGAAAGAACTGGACTCAAAGTTTAACCGGAAAAAACCACAATGTGGACTAACTTTCTACAGTATTGAATTTATTTTAACAAAACTCAGAGGACATTTTGGGGGTTTTCTTTGTTTGGATAACGGGGAGTGTGTAGGGAAGGGAGAGGGCAGATTCTTCAACAACTAACAATATCCATTTGAAAATAAGATCATGCAACAAAGAGTCTTGTTTAGAAACTAAAACGAACTTTATCAGTCCTATCGGGTAAAGGTGTGCAACAGAAGAAGTAAGATAAAAATTAAAAATGTCTTCAAGGGATAGCACTCTGTGAAAGATGTGATCTTTCAAGGTTGTTGCAAGAAGATACTGCTTGACATATAAAGAGCATAAATTGAAGGGGAAGAATATCTTTAAAGACTTTCAAAGTCTGTGAGAAAATACACGCCATGTGCAAGAATCACAGATAAACATAGAAAACAGGTATCTAGCACGTTATTAATAGAGAGTCCTTCTATCTTGTGTGTTTGAAATGGCATTCAAAAGCACAAGAGCCTTCTCTGAAAGTAATGCTGTACAGATGGTAGATGATGTTGATCTTGGGTGATATACTGTTATCTCAGTTCCTTTTGTAAGAAAGACATGGAATTTCAGACTATAATATTTCAAGCTGGAAAGTCAAATCTGATAAGCAGAAGACTGTAATATAACCTGAAATTAGGTATGGGAAGCAATAGAAATAAAGGAAAAGCTATTATCTAAAACTAGTTTTTCTGAAATCCTTGAATAATTAACTATATACACTAAGTTGCAAAGGATATAAATTATTTTGCTGATGAGCTATTGTGTCCTAAGCTTGGGTTTCGTTTTTTGACTCACCTTTTTTCTTGTCTTTAAGAAGAATAGCCTTTCTGGGCAGGGACTGTAATAGATTCTTCATGTGCTTTTCTCATTTTGTGTCCACAAAAGAAAAAGGCTTTTACTCTAGTATAATTACAAAACTGATGAAGCTGAATATTTCTAATCAAATGAGAAGCCTAGCACTTTTTATCATCTTGTAGGTGATCTAGTAGTACATTCTCTGAATGTCACTCATGTGAAGAATCACTTCCCTGTTAATATTCTGTAAGTTAGTGTCATGGCAGATTTTATTCTTGGATTCTGTATTTTCAGTAACATGGATAGATTCATAATCTATATCTTCATTTGTATTGGCTATTCACTAACCATTCTTTTAATTCTCTACTGCTATTTAGTACTGCTGTATTTAAGCACTTTCTATTTAACATGAATAAGAGAGTCTCCAGAGTGAAGTGCTACCCATGTCTGTCCTTTTCCATATAAAAATTATTAGACATTTATGAATGATCTCTTCTATGCATTGAAAAACTGAAATGAAAAACCATGTTGTAATTTGTATTTTACATTCAGAGTTTCATTCCTCTAAGTATTATAAGCTTAGTAGCATTTTTTTTAAATCCATGTATCACTGATATGCTTATCAATGTTTGCATGAGAGGATGGCTTCGTAAAGCATTGTGCAATTTGCAAGAACTATGGCTTCTGAAAATGATTGTAAGCAGTCTATAATTGTTTAGAATATGCTATGTCATAATTTATGTATCAAATACAAGCTTTTGCCCAGACTTTGTATGTTATGCATTGAGAGTGATGTGCCTAGTGTAGACATGAGTTTATTCATATCTGTGGATTTCAAAAACTGCATATGATCAAATTACACAAGTTAATATCTTAGAACCATAAATATTTAGTATTAAGAATTCATCAGTGAGGATGAAAATTCATGACTAAAGATGCTGGTTGTTTTGTAGTATTTTGCATGCTGGTTTTTTGGGTTTGCCTTTTTTTTTGGAAATCTGACACTGCCAAGTCCCACTACATCACGTCCATAAGTGCTGCACCTACATGTCTTTTAAATACTTCTAGAAATGGAGACTCAATCACTTCAACAGCAGCCTGTTCCAATGTTTGACAACCCCTTTACTGTGGAATTTTTTCCTAATATCCAGCCTCCACCTTGGTACAATCTCTTTCATGTAGATGTAGAGAGCAATAAGGTCTCCGTGCAGCCTCCTGTTCTCCAGGATAAACAGCCTCAGTTCTCTCAGCCACACATCTCATATGACATGTGCTCCAGTCCCTTCACCAGCGTAGTTGCTCTTCCTTGGATGCACTGCAGAAGCTCAGTCTTTCTTGGAGTCAAGGGCCCAAAACTGAACCCAGCACTCGAGGTGCGGCCTCACCAGTGCTGAGCACAGGGGCACAATCACCTCCCTGCTCCTGCTGGCCACGCTGTGTCTGTCACAGGCCAAGATGCCATTGGTCCTCTTGTCCACCTGGGCACACTGCAGGCTCATGTTCAGCCAGCTGTCAACCAACACCCCCAGCTCTTTTTCTACCCGGTAGCTTTCCAGCCACTCTTCCTCAAGCCTGTAGCTTCCAAGAGGGAGCAGAACACAGCTGGCAAATATTTAAGGATACTTTCCACAGAGTGCAAGAGTGCTCAGTCCCCAGATGTAGAAAATCGGACAGGGAAGGGAAGAGACCAGCTTGGCTGGATTGAGACCTGTTGGTATAACAGAAGAGCAAGAGCGAATTGCACAGGTAGTGCAAGCAGGGACAGGGAACCTGGGAAGAGTATAGGGACACTGCCTGGTTGTGTAGGGGTGGAATCATGAAGGCCAAGGTGCAGTTGGAGCTGAACTTGACAAAAGAAGCAAAGAATAACAAGAAAGGCTTCTATAGCTATGTCAACCAGAAAAGGAAGGTTAAATAACATGTACTGCTGTGATGAATGAATATGATGACCTTCTATCAACAGACAAGGAGAAAGCTGAGGTACTCAATAACATTTTTGCCTTGGTCTTCAATGATAGCCACTCTCCTCACCCTTCCTGGCTCAATGGACAACTAGATGGGGAGTGGGGGGGTATAGCTCTCCTGCTGCAGGGATTAGGTTAGTAACCATGTGAGGAACCTGAATGTATAGAAGTCTAAGGGACCTGATGAGATGCATCCCAGAGTCCTGAGGGAACTGGATGATGTGGTTGCCAGGCCAATCTCCGTGATATTTGAAAAGTCATGGCAGTCAGGGGAAGTCCCTGCTGACTGGAAAAAGGGCAACAGTGTGCCCATTTTTAAAAAAGGTGGAAAAAATTACTCTGGGAACCACTGACCTGTCAGCCTCTCCTCTGTGCCTAGGAAGATCATGGAACAGAACCTCCTAGAAGCTATGCAAAAGCACATGGAGGACAGGAAGGTGATTTGAGACACCCAACATGGCTTCACCAAGGGAAACTCCTGCCTGACCAACCTAGTGGCGTTCTATGATGGGGTGACCGCATCAATGGACATGGGGAAAAGCAATGGATGTAATCTTTTTGGACCTCTGCAAAGCCTTTGACACAGACTTCCCCCCAACATCTTTCTCTCCAGATTGGAGACATACAGATTTGATGGGTGGTCTCGTCAGTGGATAAAGAATTGTTTGGATGGTTGCATTTAGAAAGTTGTGTTCGCTGGCCTGCTGTCTAGATGGAGACCTGTGACATGCGGTGTCCCTCAGGGGTCCATACTGGCACCAGTGTTGTTTATTGTTTCCATTGATGATATAGACAGTGAGCTCAAATGCACCCTCAGCAAGTTTGCAGATGACACCAAGCTGAGTGGGGCAGTAGTCATGCCAGAAGGATGGGATGTCATCCAGAAGGACCTCATGAGGTTCTCAAGGTCAGTTGCAAGGTCCTACACCTGGGCTGGCGCAATCCACAGTTTCAATATAAGATGGGGGACAATGTGATTGAGAGCAGTCCTGCAAAGAAGTTCTTGGTGGTGCTGGTTGATGAGAAGCTCAACATGAGCTGGCAACGTGTGCTTGCAGCCCAGAAGGCCAACCGTGTCCTCGGCTGCATCAAAACAAGCCTGGCCAAGCAGGTCGAGGGAGGTGATTCTTCCCCTCTATTCTGCACTCATGAGACCCCACCTGGAATATTGTGTTCAATTCTGGAATTCCCAACATAAGAAGGACATGGAACTGTTGGAAAGGGTCTAGAGAAGGGCTACAAAGATGATCAGAGGGCTGGAGCAGCTCTGCTATAAGGAGAGGCTGGGAGAGTTGTGCTTGTTCAGCCTGGAGAAGAGAAGGTTCTGGGGGGACCTCATAGCAACCTTCCAGTACCTGAAGGGGGCCTTCAAGAAAACTGAGGGACTTTTTATAAGAGCATATGGTGATAGGATGAGTGAGAAGGGCTTTAAATTGGAAGGGGGAAGATTTAGATTAGACATTAGGAAGAAATTCTTCACGCTGAGGGTTGTGAGGCACTGGCACAGGTTTCCCAGGGAGCTGTGGATGCCCCCTCCCTGGAAGTGTTCAAGACCAGACTGGATGGCGCCTTGGGCAGCCTGGGCTGGTGGGAGGTGTCCCTGCCTACGGCAAGGGAGTTGGAACTGGATGATCTTTGGGGTTCCTTCCAACCCAATCCATTCTATGTTTCTATGATTCTAATTGATTCAATAAGAATTTACTGACAACAAGAGAAGAATGGGTTCAGTGGGTTCCTGTCCTGACTCAGGACTCAAACTGGAAAAATCTGAACATGTATTTGGTAGAAAGACTAGGGTCTACTTCCTGCCTGAAAGAACCCTTCATAAATATTGAAATTTTTCTTAAAATCTTGTATATTCTGGACATTCTAAAAAATTTTGCCATAGCTGGATATAAGAGAAACATTCTTTGCTTTGTCTAACTCTTTAAAAAAATACCTAAGCTGTTTTGTCCATCTGCTAAAATTCAGCCCCAGGCAGATTCCTGGCACAGGAAAAATATAACATTTTAAGTCATTGGTTTTGTGCAGCTTGGAAAATTTCTACCCCTGTTTTTTCAGCGATTCAAATGGATTTCAATAGACAATGTTACTAAAAGAAGGAGGTGTTAGTCCCATCTACAATGTGATTATGTTGTCACTATTGTTGTTGGATAAAATGCCAGCAGCATGTTCTGTGGTGACAGAAAAAGTAAGAAAGAACATGGTAACACTGCTGAATTGGACCCACACTTTTATTGCTCAGCCACCTGCCGTTTCACATCTATGTAAGGAATATACCCGCCCTGCAGCCAACAGAAAAGTACAGAGATAATCACGCTCTCTGCACAGTTGAGCTTGTTTATATGAAGCAATCCGGTAGCAACAGCCTGGATCCCTGTGTAAGTCAGATATTCAAGTGAGAAATGAGAGCTGATTAACTTAAGCACTAACACTTTCAGAATTATTCTGTTACTCTGCTATCTTGTTTAAAGCTGGTCTGTGCACCCCTGTAAGGAACAGCAGGCATACTTTTAAAGAAGGTAGTATTATACATGAGAGGAAATTAAATAAGTTATAACTTGATAAATTTTCCATATGTATTTCATTTAAAATATTTTATATTTCTTGCATTTTATCTTAAAGTATTCGGGTACTACAAGTTTTAACATATTTGTGTTTGATGTAGCATAAATATCTGAGCTGCTCAAGTAGAAAAGGTAGTACAATGCACTTTTTTCATGTTTCTTGGTTCCTAAGTCACTGAATGGTTTATCCTTATACCAATCAACACTATTTTGCAGAGACACTTTTTCATTAACAGAGAGACAGATTGTCTTTTCCTCAGCAGCGCTGCCCACTCCAAGCAGATGACTAAAGAACCATGGAAAGCATATGCTCAGCTATGCCAGTGAATGCTACACAAGCACTTTTTCTTCTGTGAAATGTAGCTGTTACCATCTCTCCATTTCTCTCAGTACACTTAAAGGCTTATTCAGTTGCTAATGGTGTTTGAGTCATGGAATATCTTTGTCTACCACATGGAAACAGGAGGAAGAAAAGCGTGGAACATACAGTTTTAGAAGGAGACTGTAAGAGAAAATACAAATAGCAGTGGTGGAATTCTAGCAATACCCATAGGACTGTGGAAAAATTCTTTCATGGTAAAAAAACATTCATTAAAATTCTGTTCTGACTTTTAGAGTTCAAATGTTAAACACACAGCTTGAATTTAAATCTACAGAAGCAATCTAACAGGTCATAACTTCTCCTGTTAATCATACTAAAGGATTTTTTATAATGCTATCTTTAAAATATGTGGGTCCATTCGTTATTGCACTTATGGTGAGTCATCTATGCTGCTTTCATTTTGAAATATGATACTGGTTTGAGATTACCTATATAGAAATGCTGAACGAACAGCTAGAATCTCAGAAAACAGCAGAAATTCATTACTTTATCCTGTAAATATGGTTAAGTGGACTATTGATAAACCTTAAGGATGAATGTTATTAATGTAGAAGACATGCAGGCTATGTTGTACAAGCGCTGAGTGTTGACGTTGCACATTACCTGTGCCATCCAATGATTGCTCGAAAGAAGACAAGGACTTTGGCTGACTGTAAAAGTTAGAGCAGCTGTGGCTGTCATCTAATGAAGGAAAATAACTTGTCAACGCTTTTAACCATCTTTGAGAATTCCGTTATGAATGGAATTCATGTATTTCTGCCATTTAAGTGAGGTGCCACTGGTTTCACTTCTATAGGGTGGACCATGTCTGAGTCCTACCTATGTGCTAATCTTGCTTAAGCAAATCTGTATGTCCAAACAAGACAAACATATCAGAAGGTAAATTGCCTTTGTGGGGTATGATGGGCATCAAATCAACTGTTTGACCACTGACCTGTTTAGTAACACTTTTTAAACCATAAATGCTCTTCACCTTTTATCATATGATGCTTTGATCCGTGGTCATTGAGGTAGAAAATGATATTTTTTTAGTGTATCTCTGAAAGAGAATGCAGTCATGCAGGTCACCTAACTTTCAGTCATAAATCAATCCAAGTGTTCTATGACAAAAATAAAAATGAATCTCATACTGCACAAGATTATTTATCTTGCTTATACAAGATAATCAATTGAAACCTCAGAGGGAGGTCACTGTCTGTGGTCATATTTTTAAAGATATTATACTGGCGTCTAGCAGGAACATGTGACACTGCAGAGCTTGCAGGATTATTTCCGTAACTTTTAGAAATAAGCAATAAAGCCCATTTTAGCCATGTTATTTTAAAATAAATTCTTACAACCTAATAAATGATTAAAGCCTAATCTATCTTCTTTGGTAAGCAGTTTCCTGAAATTCTTAGGTGGCTGTCACATGGTTAATTTTGCCTACCTATAGTAATATACTCTGTGATTCAGCAAAATGATTAGGCTTATGTAGTCTTGTTGATTTCACAGAAAGTATTCATGAACTCAGCTTTTGATATATGCCTCAGCAACATGGGGAACTGAGAACTAAATATTAATGTTATAGTATTGCATCCTTCCAGATACATCATGGGTTTGGTTAAGCTTCTGAGTAGAGACACTTTGGCATGTTTTTCCCCATAGAATTAGCCTTAGAAAGATTATATCAAAAGGTGGCAGTTTAACAATATCTGCCCAATGAAGGAAAGAGAACAACACTGAAATGGATTGGTTTAAGAATTCTTTTTCAGTGAATCAGAGACACATCAGGACATGATGAAAACTAAGCAGGATATCAAATGCAAATCAGTCCTTCGTGGTTGTTTAGAAGATTCATCTGGTCATTCCTGTTTCCCAGACTCAAAGACGAGATGATGAGTGGATATGTATCCCACTCTATGAAAAACTAGTTTCTAGTACAAGAGGGCTACAATTTTCTGAGCTAAATCTCACTGTTATTTCAGATCAATATACAATTCTTTGCATGTTCATCATAGTGATCATCTCTGTATACCCTGATTGTCACTGTATGAGCTTCTCTTCTATCTTCTCCTTTCATATTCTTTCCAAATTTCCCTTTGAAGTGTGCTAAAATCCAATTTTGATATAAATTAAAACAACAGTTACTTTTTAGGAGGACTGATTGATAGAAATATTTAATAAAGAGAATTGCAGATTCTCTTTGCTGATCTGGCTTCCTTATACAGCTTGCATGTACCGTTTCATGTAACCTTGTCAACAGCAGCCAATAAGATGCCAGATCTCTTGATAAAAATCCATTCATTAATTCAGTGTTGAGATTTTAAGATTTCACTTTTCTCAATTAACTCAGCATTCCCCACTGTCTAATCTGAAAGGCAGATACAATTATGTATTGTAAAGCGTAATTTTAGGATTACACTAAATATATCAACCACCAATCCAGAGGTTTCTCCTTCGCTGTCTGTAATATAAAGCCGGCAAGGTTTTGTCTTAAATGCAAATATACAGTAGAAATTATTGTACTGAAATCAATGGAATTAATGGCTTCATTTTGATACAAATGGCAGGAGAATCTAATTCTGACACACATTTTCATTGTGTTTCTGTGGAGTGTGTCTTACCAAAATTTTACAAAATGTTGAGTCAAATTCAAATGGATAGTGAATTCTATGTGCTATATTCTATATATACTCTATGAAGATGAAAATCTTTGAGCTGGTACTCTTGCATGCACATTGAATTCAATCTAGACAAAATAACCCTGCCAGAAATTATCTAGAGAAGTATTGCAGTCTTTGAGTTTCAGTCTTTACTAATAAGATTAAAAGCTTTTTTTCTTTTTTTTATTTTAAACAGGAAATAATTTAAATGTCACTGAATTTTTTGAATTATGGATAACAATTACATCTGCATGGTTCAGTTGCAGAAGCATCAATAGATCTTCTTTTTAGGGTTGTCGAATGGAATTTTCCTGCTATAACAAAAAAACCTATAAATTTCACTCCTTCTTGAGTAAAACTATGCCAAAATATGAAGAAATGCCCCTAAAATCTTTCTTCTCTCCTACTTGGTAAGTCTCAAATCACACAGCTCAGTGTGTGCCTTGTCCTCACATCAGTGACAGCAGAATGCATATGATTGTTATAGGAAGGATAAAGGGAGTTCACAGCCTTAAAATAGCTTTTTGTGTGTTCCACAAACTTTCTCTTCAACATAATAAAACTGTATGTAGCTGAGGGCATTTGCTTAAGAATGAATTCTTAAAAGGACTGACCAGGGCTGTATAGAATGATACTTTCATAGACTGAATAAATCATTCAGCTTTTCCTGAGCCTCTCTTGCAAAGTATTTCCTTGAGGATAAGTGCAGCTGATATGCCAGTTGGCACCGAGTTTCTGAAACGAATATAATACTACCTGGTAAAATTTAACATCTTCTAGTCTGTTTTATCAACTGCTAGCAAATATTTTAAATTGCTGTGTAACATTCTATAGACAGTGGAGAGACAAATTCTCTTAAACACGGCTTATTAGGCTAAAACATTATTTGATCAATGAATCAAAGTGGGTGGTTTTGGTGTCTCATAGATCCAAACAAAAAATACACTATAGATCAAATTCAGCACTAGAACTCCATGAGAAAACCCACCATATAATTGTAATTATCCGTTTACTCACTTTCTCCTTTCTTGCCAGTATTTCCTATTTGAAGATTATATCAATAAGAAATAATGCTGATGGTTCTTTTCAAAGTCTTTGTGGCATAACTGCTTTTTAAATCTTAAGCAGATCACAAAATTCACAGGAAGTGAATGTCAGCACCTTTCTAAAATCTAAGTATAGAAAAAAATTATTTGCAGACATACTATTTTTCAATAAAACATGCAGTCTTCTTATGGCAAGAGGTTTTCAGTATTGATCACATAGCTACCAAAAATATTTTTGAAACATAATAAAATTGCAGCATCATCTGCATTCCACCACAAATTCCACTGCAGGAGTTGAATTCGCCATCATAGCTGTTCACCTAAAAAAGTAAGACATTTTCCAAATCAAACAGTCTCTTTCTCTGTCATACCCCTATGAGGGGGTTCTGAGGTTTTGTCCTCAGAACTACCTCATTGAAGGTGACTCTACCATGTGATGACATCTTCAACAATGAAATTATTTCTGTACAGATCTTACACTACTGTCAAAAAAGCTTTTTTAATTTCCGAGGTATGTAATTGATTGAGTTGTAAAAATCCACAGACAAGCTAATAAAACAGTTGAGGATACATAAATTAAATTAATTAAAAGAAGGCTTGAACTTCTACCCTTTACCTTCTTCAGTTCACTTCAATGGAAAATAGGCCAAGTCTTCTTGGAAGTGTGATACTAGAAGGTCAGTGGATGAAATAAAGGGCTAATTCTGTGAATAATAATAGAACATGGGGGGTGGGGTGTGTGTTTCTCACTCAGGAATGACAGCCCTAATCACTAAACTCTAGTTTCCTTCTTTTTGATTTAATAAAATTTAATTTTTTTTTTAGAAAGTAAATGTTGCTAACCTACTTTTCAGGTAGGTAGCAGAATTAGGGGTTAAAAAAGTCATCAGACTGACAAAATAATTTGACTCAGGTTTCATTTTATTATAAAAAGTGGACATCACTATATTTGCTAACCAGCTATGCTTAAAAAAGTTGGTTGATGAAAACTGATTTTTAAGAATCAATATAGTCTGTTGAAGCTTTTGATTTGAGAAGTCTAGAGGAACTTTTAAAATATGTTAAACATTTCTGAATTTTTAGGATCTGTGATTATTAAGAGGTGTTCTTATCAACATTTCCAAACCCCTTAAATAACAAAGTAATTAAATAAAATTTAGAAAGGGTATTAAAATAAGTAAAGGGTTTTATTGTTTTGTATAGCTGTGTGTTTTGGCTGGTATCATAGCAAGACTGATTTTCACCAAGAATACAGCACACTTTCAAGATATTACTTAGGTTTCAACACTTTAAAAGAAAGCAGCAAGGGAAAACAAGAGATAAGGGAAAGCCAAATTACAGATTCAGAAACATTTTCCAGAGCATTTCTGAGTGTTGGGAGTCTAAGTTAAAATTGCAAGGATAAAACTAATAATCAAACCTCTATAGTAAATCTCTAAAAGATTTTTTGTTTGTTTCCCAGGTTAGCCTGGGAACTACATTTTGGGTTGCTTCTTTGTGAGCTCAGAAATTTCTGAAGTTATTCTGTAATTATTCTTCTAGCTCATCACCAAAACTTTTTAGATAAATTTAAAGAACTTGTGCATAAGCATCTAGCTGAGCAAAATAATATTTTTCTAAACACATTTGTTTACATTGAACAACAACTTTACACTGATTTGAACAATAATAAAATATGTGATTTGTAAGTAGAAGTGTTTGGAACCAAATATAATGAGTCTGACTACAATTCAGCCTAGTTATTTGGCTTTTGGTATAGTCTTTATTACTTAATACCAGCATAAACTTGGGCAGATAATAACTCAAAATCCTTATTTTGTTGATAGTCAAAATTGCATACAATAAAAACATAGTTTCATAATAATGATCTCTTAAACTACCAAGAGTACAACTAGTAGTTCAAACTGCAACGTGAAGCACACCAAAGGCTTAGTAGAAGGAGGATAACAGAACTTCAAAGTATTTTTTTAGGCAAAATCCAGATTGTTTGAAGCTTAGTTTGAAAATTCAGCAGGAGAAATGTCCTTCTAAAATTTTGCTGTGAACTTTCAATTTACTGGGCTGTTGTCCAGCCTTGTTTTGTTTAGAAAGCAGCACATATTGTGGACAAGTTAAGGATAGTAACATATATCATGTAATTAACTTCAGATTTATTTAATAAATACATTAAGTAGGAAAATAATTACAGAGTTTCTTAGGAGAAATAAGAAATTATAAAGACAGGCTATGTTGCTGTGTTAATTTCAGAAGAATTATCATGTTCTTATTTGTAACTCCTCTTTGCTGCCATACATTAGTGTGTAATTCAAGTCTTGGACATTACCAGCTCAGTGTGTAACCCTAAATTATGATCTGTTTGTAATATCTCTCGTTCATCTTGCATTCCTTACTGAACAGAGTAAATTAAGTCAGTGGAGCTACTCAGATGAACTTATTCAAGGAGTAATGAAATCCAGCTATATTTTCAGTGGCACATTTTTTCCATTCTTATCCATAATTCATTTGTTCAAGTGGGCTTTTTACATTTTAATAAACACAATGAAAGAAAGAGTTATTCTCATGACATTTGCAGAAAAACAAAGAAGAGCTGAATTTTTTACAATAGCCCTTTCTTGTGATATGTTGACACTAATTTCTCTGATTAAAGTGTTTAGTCATGCAGTAAATACTGATTATTTAATGTTACAGCAGTGTTGGTTTTTTATTTACAAAACCAATATACAAAGGAAAATGTTTTATCAACATAGTCTTTGAATTGGTGATTTTTTTTAATTGTTTGTGTACATTTCACTAAGTAAAAAGAGATATGTAGCGTCCAGAAATTCTCTCCCATCTGAAAAGTGATGTTCCTGCAAAACAAGAGCAAGAGAACAGTTATCATAGTGTAGAGATAACCTTATGTGGAATCTAAACCATTGAATCATTTTTCCAAGAGATATTACAAGCAAATTTCAAAAAGCAACTTGCTTATTATAATTTTCAGTAGTTGTTCGAAGCATTCTTGTAGAAGTCTCAAGCACCATATCTGGGTTTTTTAATATGTAATATTTAAAAAAAAATGTACTGCATCTACTGTACCATTTTCAAACAAAGTAAGTAAATCTAAAGAGAACAGAAACATCCTTAAGGCAGCATGGATCAACAGGATTTAGGTGATGTATCAAGCACAGTTCTAGAGATCACTGAATAATGAATGAATAGTACATCTGCTACCTCCCAGTGGTTAGGGATGGGAATTGTCCCACTTATGAATCACAGAATCATTTAAGCTGGAAAACACCTTTAAGATTGTAATTCCAACCATTTACCTAACACTGCCAAGTACACCACTAAACCATGTCCCTATATGCCACATCTACGTGTTTTTAAATACTTCCGGGGATGGTGTCTCAACCAATTCTCTGGGCAGCCTGTTTCAATGCTTACAACTCCTTCAGTGTAGAAATTTTTCCCAATAGCCAATCTAAATCTGCTTTGGCAAAACTCGAGAACGTTTCCTTTTGTCCTATCGCTTGTTACTTTGGAGAAGAGAATAACATCCACCTTGCTACAACCTCATTTCAGGTAGATGTAGAGAGTGATGTTTCCCCTCAATCTTTATAAGACTTCTGATCAAGACCCTTTATCAACGTTGTTGCTCTTCTTTTGACACGCTTCAGCAGTTCAGTGTCTTCCTTGTAGTGAGGGGCCCAAACCTGAACCCAGCACTCAAGGTGCAGCCTCACCAGCGCTGAGCACAGGGACACAATCACCTCCCTGCTCCTGCTGGCCACGCTGTGTCTGACACAGGCCAAGATGTCATTGGCCCTCTTGGCCACCTGGGCCACTGCTGGCTCATGTTCAGCTGGCTGTTGATGAACACCCCCAAGTCATTTCCATCAGGCATCTTTCCAGCCACTCTTCCTATGAGCATTGACATGAAGCTATACTATAAAATCAAAAGCTGGTAAACTATTCAACTTGATAATATACAAATCCCCACTATTTTTATGTTTCCTTTAATTGATTGGGTGTCAAGATATGAGGGTGTGAATTCTTCTTTATCGAAAGATATGTTGGTACAAATTAAATGTTTCTGTCTCTTAAAAAGCCTAGAAAGGCAAATAACCAAGGGCAACTTGTCTGCTGCCATTTGGTTAATGAAAATTGCCTATGAATTTAGCACTACTATTGTGCACTCTGGCTCAGATCCTGCAGTGCACTTCAGCCTCTACGGAAATCACTGGGAGTTCAATGACTGAATGAGTCTGGGATCATCAAAGCAATTAGACGTGTTGAAAATGATGTCTCCAGTAATTGCTGGAAGCTGATTGGACATCCATCTCTTTTCTGGGTTTTTCGTCAATTATATTCAGATTCACGAGTAGCATTAAGATGTTTTCCAAGGTCTGCTTGCCATTTACTTTCCTACAGTGGGAAGTGAGTATCCAGATGCAGAAAGCAAATGTTAAAGTAATTTATAAGTAAAGAGAAATGCCCATGTTCAATATGAACTTATTTTCTGATCATACAGTTCCAAAAGCAGCCAAAATAACCTTCCCGTTATGCTGTTGAAACTTAAATGTTCGGTAATCTTGAGACACAATTGCTAGATGTTCAAAAAGATTTCCCAGCATCAAATTCCCAGTGATAGCTTGTAATACTGCATAAACAACTCTGTCTCACACAGTTGATTATTTTAGCACAGGAATAATGCATCAGTTGTTACTGTGGATAAACAAAATTCCACTTGCTTTTGCTGTCAACTTCCAGAATAGAAAACATACAGAATTTAGCTTAGTTGAAATGATTCTTTGAGATACAATGATAATTACTTCTATTGTGCAATACTTCAAAATGTCATGCATGCTTTCTTCTTAATGGTCTTTAATTTCCACCTTCAGGCAGAGAACATTATTGCCTGATAACTTTTATTGTGCCTTTGGGTTAAGGTGTGGCGCTATTTTTGCATGTTTAGGTAAGTTCTGTTTGGGCCCAATCTTTTTTTTTTAATCCAGAAATCTACAAACCCATCTCAGTTTTATAGCTACAACCTAAAACTGTCACAAATAACTTCAGTTTGATAACTTTATTACAGTGAGATAACAGAGCTTAGTTTTTCAGCCTAAATGAACAAAGTGAGTATATAGTAATGAATTAATAATTAGCAAAAAATAATTTAAGTTGTTTCCATTTGTGTTGACCATTGTGTTCACAGTTCTTGCACTAATAATTTTCATGGTGGGTCTCCGCCTGATACTTAAAAGGATAAACATAAGTAGGATAACATTACATAAATGATCAAAAAGTAGAATTTTCTTATTTTCTTCAGTCCTGCAGTCCTGAAAACACTGGAGGGTGAATCTGTATGAATACTCACCTTCTGCCACCTTTCTCTGTATTAGTGACTGGATGTGAGATATGTAAATGACAGCTTCTTTTAATTGTATGGTTATTCATAGAATCACAGAATCATCTGGTTGGAAAAGACGTCTGAGATCGAGTCCAGCTATACCTGGCCCCTAACTAAACCATGTACGTCAGAAACTTATCTACCTGTCTTTCAAACACGTCCAGGGATGGCAACTCCACCACCTTCCTGAGCAGCTGTGCCAGTGCCTGACCACCCTTTCAGTGAAGAAATTTTTCTAATACCCAGACTAAACCTCCCCTGGTGCAACTTGCGGCCATTTCCTCTCATCCCATCACCTGTGACTTGTGAGAAGAGCCCAGCACCCACCCCGTCACAACCTCCTTTCAGGCAGTTGTAGACAGGGATGAGGTCTCCCCTCAGCCTCCTCTTCTCCAAGCTAAACAACCCCAATTCCCTCAGTCTCTCCTCGCAGGGCTTATTCTCCAGCCCCTTCACCAGCCTCGTTGCCTTCTCTGGACGCGCTCCAGCCCCTCAGTGTCCTTCTTGCAGTGAGGGGCCCAAAACTGAACCCAGCACTCGAGGTGTGGCCTCACCAGCGCTGAGCACAGGGGCACAGTCACCTCCCTGCTCCTGCTGGCCACGCTGTGTCTGACACAGGCCAAGATGCCATTGGCCCTCTTGGCCACCTGGGCCACTGCTGGCTCATGTTCAGCTGCTGTTCAACCAACACCCCCAGGTCCTTCTCTGCCAGGCAGCTCTCCAGCCACTCCTCCCCAGTCTGTAATACTGCAGGGGGTTGTTGTGTCCCAAATGGAGGACTCTGCCCTTGGCCTTGTTGAGCCCCATCCTGTTATTCATCATTCATTATTCATCATTGTTGCATCAAATGCAGCAGAATATCATGTACTGTGTGCTATATTTCTGTAGTGTATTTCTGTACTGTAATACCTCCTCTGTATCTATCACCTAGACATTTATAATTTGAGAACTTGCATATCCGAATTTCCAGAGAGAAAAATTTTTCTGTCTTCTGTGCTTGGAAAGTATTCCGCATGACAATAGAATTCTTAATAAATCACTAATAAACTGTGAAGAAATTTTGAAACACTTGCTGGACTACACCTGACAAGTCAGCATTTCACAACATGAGAGTAAAAACATATCTAAATCATAAGAACTCTTATGGTATACTGCAATAATGAGCAAAATAAGGTCCAGAACATTGTACCTTATAATTGAGGGATTTTTTTTGCATGTAACAGCTGTCCAGAACTTCATTGAGTTAAGCAAATTAGTGAAATAACTCACAAGAAAACAAATCAAGGGGGAAAAAAACCTAACAGACTTTTTTATTGTATGAGCATAGAATAATAATTACACAAAAATGAATATTCTTTATGAGAAGGTGTTAGCAGTATGGTAACATCTTTGCCAATTATTTCCTTTGATATTCTACTCTGCTATTACAGGCTTCATCTGCTCTTCCTATTCTTATCACCTAAGCCTGAGTGCCTGTAAGTAATGCATTAAGCAAATGGATTACTATCTCTCACATGTTCATGCTCTAATTTTTTTTCTCTTGTGACAGAATTGCATGCAGTTGGAGAATGTCTTCTGTACTTTTATGTTCTATTGATGTGCATAAATTGATATATCAATCTGACTGATTTATACATCAGTCCATTTGATATTAAACCAGATTACGGGAACACATTTTGCAGTTGGAGCAGGAAATAGGGAGGTTTGTGACAGTCCGTAGTTCCTATGGTTATCTCCTCTATAGTCATGGGCCAGTCTGTGAGAGTACATTAACTTCTGAAAATGCAAGTTCTGTCCTTATTTCTAGCACTGCACTATGCAAGCAGAATGAAGTTGGTGAATATGGTCTTTATAAGGACCTGAAGATAAGTGTAAACACTACAAAATTCAAAGTTGCAAATACGATGTCAGTTTACAAACACGTTTTTTTAATAAAACTGAAGACTTATTCTTTGATTTGACATTCTGAGGTTTTATTTCTATATCAGAATATAGACACATGTGGCATTCGTGCATTTACATGTGGGATTAATTAAGTTACTCTTAGTACTTTATTTTGTCACTTAATTGGATTCTTAATAATGTAAATTCATTGTAAGGTTTAAGTTCTTATACTTTCTAAAAGTATAGATCCTCTTATTTTAATAGAAGAAGATATTTGGTCTCAGATATTCCCTTACCTTTCAAGGCATTTCTATAATATTTTCCCAAATATGTCTCCTCATTTCTATTCTGCCTTGAAAGCTAGATAAGCCTCTCTTAACCTCCAGTATAATTGCTCCTATCATTCTCCTTTAATGAACAAATTTAAATAAATAGGTTTAAAATACAATACATTTCTATCTGATTTATTTTTTTTTCTTGAGTGGAGGAAACAGCTGCAAGTGATTGTCATCACTCTGCTCTTGCACTGGTAATGACATACAAATATTTATTTTACCCTTATTAGATCCTCCTCTCTATTTCAGCATAGCTACAAAGCAGACTGTCAAAACAATTTAAATGAAACAACGTGAAACCATGAGTCATGAGACTGGCAAATTACTTGAAGTAATTTGTTGAATTTAATCTTTAAGTTTTAAATCAAAGTCTCTCCATCTCATTTGATGATAATATTTTAAGAATATTTTTAGTTTGAAAGTGATATATATTGAAATGCTAAAAGGGGGAAGTAATTAGTATCAAATAGCATGCACCTGATAAGAAATGAATTTAACTATAGTTGGAGTTGACCTTTCCCTGAAATACATCATACCATAAAGATGAAAGTTCTGAAACTGATGAGATTATTTTCTGCTGAGGCACAAATTGGCAGAAGGTGTAAACTATAGAGATACAGCCTGCAATCAGTGTAGGTCCCTTGTGTTAACAATCTTTTGTATTGTATTTTCTACCCTTTTCCAACATTTTGGTTTTCTGCACTTATCTGACCACTCACTGGGATTCTTTTTCAGAGTCTCCAGTCAAGCGTTGAGGTGAGGATTGCCAGGCAAGATAACTGTCCAGGCACAGCCCCCGCTGAGTCAAACTGAATTCCTCTTTTGCAGTCATGATTTTCTAGACTTCTCATTACATCTTTCCTTTCCCTTCCGAGGCTAAGCCATGGACAGCTATTTTGTTTAGTCATTTCTTTTATGGAAGGTATTTCTTGTCTTCTATGATCCTTTTTACCTCTCTCTTCTTTTTTCAGGGCTACTACAATCATTTTGAGACAGAAGAACCAAACCAGAGGCACTGTTTGCAGGTGCCATACAGATTTATATAGTACCATAGTGATGCTCTCTGTTGTATTCCTTCCTTAATTATTGCTAATATTTTATTTGCCTTTTCACTGCTTCTGCACAGTGAGCTGATGCTTTTATGAACTTTTTCATAAAATTACGTTTTCATAAGCCTTTTATAATTTTAAGTTTTCCTTTCTGAGTGGTAGTACCTAGCTCATAAACCCAAAACTCTGTTATGCCCTATCTTCCCAATCATTGCCGTGGCTGACGTTACTTTTTGAGAACTACATTACTGCCAGTGACACACTTATTTGCTAGAGTAACCATGTGACCGTGCTGTGAACAGGGAGACTGTTGGATCAGCAAAGATCATCAGCAAGGAAAATTATAGAGTGACTGTAACTTGGATATCAATGGGGCAGTGAAGCTTAGGGCATTCAAACAATGCAGAGTCAATGCACCTTCTCATTAATTAGCACTGCCCTTTGATGAGACCTTAGCAAGTAACTACCCAGCAGTCACAATGAGAAAGAGCTCATTCCCTCACATCTCAGCCAGAAGCCCCAGCTTGCACACAGCACATAGTCTCAGCAATCCTCAACTGTAAACTGGAATGGAGAACAGCTCATTCCAATTACAAACACAAAGCAGTGTTTGCAAATGGAATGCAAGAAAGACATTTAGAAGCTAGAAATAATGAATCTTTCTTCTTTACACCTAACAGGTTATGTGAATCATCTCCTATTGACTGCTATGTCCTACTTTTGAGACCATACTGTTCCTTGTTTATGCTGAAGTAAAATCATTTGATAAACAGATAACAGGCATACCGTGCACTAGAAGAGCAGCTGTGTGCAATATCAAAAAATCCTGGCAAACCCAAGAATATTGAAAACAGCTGCTAGACACTTTCCAAAGTAAAGTCATTATGTTTCTATACTATTTCTTGAGAGCAAAATTCAATCTCTTAATAATTTCTGCATTTTATTTCATAGCATCTGAACTAGGCTCCTACTTCTTAGCCAACTTGTAGGAGAATATTCATTCTTCAGTGAATTTAGAAAATCATACCATTCAGAAATTTATTAATGTCTCAAATATAATTCCCCAATGCTTAAAAAAAAAACTGTGAACTTTTTGAGCTCATTTACTACATTTGCATCTGTTTGTTTATTCCATGTATTTCTCATGAATAACTAAATGGATTAGATTATTATTTTGTGTACTTACTTCCTTGAGATTCCTGTATGATTGGTAGCAAAACATCCTTCCTACTTTGTTAGAAAAGTAATTATATACTCAAAACTTTTTAAAAAATTTGAAACAAAATTTAATGAACAGATTGGAAAGGCTCCAAAAGGAAAAATTCTTTAAATATTGCATGCAGTTGGTAACTGTGTATCACTAAAAGGTTAAATATAAAAGGGAAGCACAGTTTGACAGATCTAGAATTCTCTTTTCATCTTTCCAGAAAAATAAAAGCAGATGCTGAAATGCTCCTCATCCAGGTCCCATAGCCAAAGTAGCGTTCCGAAAACATAGGATGATCACCTGTAGACAATAATGGATTGAATTCCTTGTGGCTGAAATTAATTTGTCTATTTATATTATATAGGCCAAAGTTGGGTTGAGGCTTTTGCCTTTTGGTGAATGTTACCTTGCACATGTCTCCAGTCTTCTGACGCTGTCATAAAGTTTGCAAATTAGTGCTATTGAAAATGATGGTTTGTTAGAGTGTCCATTGAGAATATTAGTGGTGCCATCCAGCCCAATTTACATATACCAACAACTACTGCCAACCTCTTGACAACTTGAGGTCATTTACTTCAGATTGAATATTAAATTTTCAAACATGGTGGAAAACATGGGAAGACTTCTGCACTGAGGTTTTTCCAAAGTTTCCTTCTGAAATCCTAATGTGTATAATTGTGCAAGAACAGTTATTTGTGCAGTTTTACTTATAAATAAAAATGTCAGAAATATGCTTGCAAGTTTTGGCTTCTACCAAACTAACTTTATCAATGCAGGCTACATAAACATTGCTGGAATATTACATTAGTTCATGTTTATGTAAAATCTTTTATTTTATTCATGCCTTTCCGGGGTGTATCCCCTGCTATATTAAAAGGCATGTCACATAGTGAGGAATGAGGTGGGCACGCTCTAGACTGCTCCCATAGACTGTACATCTCTTACCACTTAGAGCTCATCTCCTGAGAGGAAATCAGTTTCTCCCTCAGAGGCTGCTTTGTAACGCAGACAGCAGCAAGGGTGACTGCCAGATTGCTTCGCTATCATATCTGATCTGAAATGAAACACTAATGTCAGCTCCTTAAATCAGCTTTCCTTTCATCCTTTTCTTGAGGACAAGCAAAATATTCAACACTCCCAAGGCTACTTGTCAGGAAGCAGCAAGGGCTTCTGGCTGTAAAAAGGACAGGCAATCAAACCCAGAGATGCAGTTGACGGAGCCTCACCACAGAGGGCCCAGTCCCCCATACCCAACCAGTGAGCAGGGCAGGTCTGGTAACACCTGGGTTCAACAGAAGAGTACAGATTCCTCAGCAAAGTTCATAATGGTGCAGAATGTCCAAGGTCAGGTCACCAACTCAAATGTATACGTCAGGCTCTGTCCAGACCCATACGCACTATGGGAGAGTCCAAGCAAGGACTGAGTGCACACACTTTAGCTTAAATGGAGCCCCTGACAGAAGGGACATAAGGCAGACAGGCTCACACTTCTCACAGCTGAGTACAAGCAGCAAAGCACCTGACAGCCTCTTCAGTTTCTAGTGATTCGTGCTGCAAGAAGAAGCAGGCTCAGACACTTCATTGTGGGAACATTCAGGCTCTGTTGGTGTCCTTTATCTTCCAAAGTGAAGAATATGCAGGGAAGCTTTCAAGCTATGTTCCTTTCTGTGTTGTTGTGCTGAAAGATAGTTGGAAGTATAGAAATATATCGATAGTTTTATTTTATTCCAGTGAAAAACAGATACTATTACAAACATGTCTACATGTTAGATATGACTATTAACTTTTAATTCTCAAAGGTTGTTTTTGGACTAGAAATGGGGTAATTCACTGTTTTTCAAACTTTATCTAAGAAATATAGTCATGGAAATCTTACAAAAAATGTGAATGCTGTTTTGTAAAATTGTTCTTTGAGGACAATAGCTAAAATATAATGTTCACTGGAATTGCGGTGTTTGTTAGCTCTCTCTTCTCATGTTGCCATGTCTTGAACCAACTCTTCTGCTCTGAGTTTTTTTAGGTTTCTTCAAACCTTTATGCTCTGCTGTAGTTGAGATGTAGGACAGTAAGGCTGTGCTTCAAATGCACTTACTCTGTCTTCTACTTGACTCATTTTACCTTTCAGTTTATGCCTTCTGCAAAGTTATTTTCTTTAGCTTGGCACCACATTAACTGCCCTGCCATGGCTGATTTGAGGTCAGTTCATATCTACTTACGAAAGGTTGTACAAGCATATCTTAAAATGACAGGCCTTGAAAAAAATAATTCCTTCCATGGATATCATGTTGTACTTGCAAATGATTGTATCCATGATTACTCATGGGGTTTTACTTGCCAGCTGTCTGTATAGTTTAACAAATCAACATGCCTGTGGAATCTGTGCTACAGCTTGCTTTCTTAAAAGAGCACCTGCAAAGCAGAACCCTGATCTTTAGCATCATATCAAATCCTCTTCCTTTTCTTTTTCATAGCATGGAATTTATCCTCACTTATCTTTAGTCTTGTGAAGTGGGTATCTTGTTTGTTAGTTGTCTAGGCTCTCTCAACTGTTTATTATGGTTTACATTCCAAGACAGGTAGAATTGCTCTCTGGCGGTATCTTTCCAAGTGTCTGTAGTGAAGGGAGTCTAGGCAAGTTGCTAATGTGTAGACAGCAATGATGAGGAGGGATGAAGTTTCCATTTCAAATTTATAGTTAAATGTACTTTATGATGGATAAAGACTTTGCTTTTGAACATGCAAAGTTAGATGAAACTGATGTGTTTGGAGATTTTTTTTTCCTTTATTTAATAAAAGTTTGTTCATTTTAATCCTGCAGATGTTTGGTAATGATGTAAACTGGCATTCGTGTTCTTTTCCATCATAATGAGAACATTAAGTAGAATTTGCATATCTCTGCTTTTTCACAATGTTACCCTTCTAGATTTTTGTACTGAGCTGGTGATGAGTGGTAAATAAGCCTGTTTTGTGTGGTGGTTACTGAGAATCCACATTAAAACTTTCTTCCAAATCCAGCTACTCCTGAAGGCTTTTTCAAACAGATTTACAGACCTTGTTGCATGTGAATGAGAAATTACATGGTTGGAAGTACCCCAGTAGAGTTTGACAGCTATTGCTATCATGTGGAGCTGTGATGGTTAAACTTTACTAAGAAGATAAATTATACTTTAAACCTGTTAGCATGGGGGAAAAGAAGCACTTAAGTTAAAATCATGATAACTGGTGAAGTCCTAATCCTATGCTAAGCTGTTAAAATCTCCAGACCGCCCTGTGGTGGAATCCCACAGCTACAGTAGAACTGTAGCATAGCCTCTGTTGTTTTTGCCTTTCCAAAATGCTGGAGTGCTTCAAAATTGCATTTATGACTGCATCAAGTTGCTGACTAGTATAAAGTACAAACTCTCTCTAAATTGTAAACTCATAAATCCATGGAAAACAAAATTAAAATCCTTAATAAAGCTTAATGTTCTCAGCATAATTTTTTAAATAGAAAATGCTTTTAAAGAGAGAAACAGTACATAAAGAAATGCTCTACAGTAACAGTAAGGTCTTTAAATCAGCTACTATGGAAATACTGCATAAATAAAATCAACTTATTGGATTCCTGTATAAGAGACCTTCTAAGCAGCACATAAGAAATGAGGGAGGAAATGTTTTATTCATATGATGTATTCAGCATTCAGCTTTGATAACAGGAAGGAGGGGAAAAAAAGGTAAAACCTTTCTTTGTTTCCAAAGTGAGCACACAGATGTAGACAATTCTTACTGTGGTGCTGGTGTTTGGAAGCTACTCAGATGATTTAAATATCATGAAAAAAAACTCCTTTTCACTCTTTCAGCGTGAAGGATACTCCTGGATGAGTATCACCAGGTGTGTTAATAAAGGACCATCAGCAACACTACAGGCAGAAGCAGAAAGTAATAATCTTGCTAAATTTGTTTCTGGATTCACTGATTTAAAGTAACTGTCCCATAGCTTCTGGCAAAACACATTTTTGACTGCAGCTTCTTTTTTATGCTGTTTTCAACAACAGCATCAAACTGAGTACTGAAAGTTGGCAGAGCTTTTGCATATCTCTCCCTCTCACACTATGACAAGAGGCTTTTTTAAAGTGTTTCAAGAAAGTCTGCTTACATTCTATAGAATGCAAGAGAAATCATTCTTTTGCTAGTATGTAGATAAATGCTGTTCATAGTCTAATGCATAATCAGCAGAGAGGTTTCTCCTGCTCCCTGACTTACCTAGCCAATCAGCTTCTGGTGATTTGGATTTCAGGAAGAGGAAAAGTTCAAGTCATGCCATGTAACCAAGACAGATAATGTCTGTAAAGACAGGCCTGTACCTCACCATACAACTTCAACAGATTATCTGCTCTCCGGGCTGCAATGCTACTTGCTCTTCATACTCTTCATATCTTAATTGCAATTTTGGAATTTTTTTGCGTAATAACAGTAAAGGGAAAAGTATTCTTTGCAGCTTTTTTGGTCTTCTAGTCTGTGTACTCAGAGACATTTGAAATTTAACCTAGTAAATATTTGTTTCAAAGATACTAATCAGACCAATATGTCTCTTTGACACTTGCTATTGAAGATGGAGAATTTTTGTTTACATATAGGTCCCTGAAATAAAGTTGGTTCACAAGGACATGTGGGCCTATTGGAATTTACATCTCCCAGCAGGGCCAGCTTCAAAGTTGGATCAGGTTGATCTGAGCCTTGCACAGGTGAGATCTGAAAATCTCTGAGAGATAGAAATTACAAAGAAATCTGAGTAGTCTTTTCTAATTGCTAGGTTACTATCCTAGTAAAGAACATGTTTTTCTGATTTGTTTGTGACCATTGCCCTTTTTAGCTCATCTAGCATTACCAAGAAGGAAGTCAGCTCTGACATTTTTGTAACTACTTTTGCAACTTTCTGTAACTACTTTTGCAACTTAAAAATAGTTGTGGGGCCCTATATAGTTTACTACAAACTAGAATCCTAAAGGGTTCTATGTCATTTTACACAGGTCCATAGAGAATTTCAGAAAGAAATGGAGAACTGATAAATGGGTAAAGCTGCACAATTACTTTTGAAGAGAACTAGCTTGAAGGAATTTTTGTTAGAAGGGATATCCACAACAATATGTAGAAATTCCTTTGTCTCATGGAATTAAAACTAATTAGATTTATGTAACTGCAGCTAAAAATAGAGAAAAATTATTTCTTAAATTTTGGCTTTCATTAGCATTGATATTGGATTTATTTTTTTCATTAAGTGTTGATATTGAATTTATTTTATTTATAGCAGTCATGTTTAACGTGAGATAATATACAATAAAGAAACTCCTCAGAGTATACTGTAAGCTGATCGCATGTTACTGAACAAGCGGGATTTAGGTGTAAAATTGAGGTCAAAGTTAAAAGAAAGTGACTGTTTTGAATGCTGTTTAAAGGAATTTAGAGAAATGAAGCCAACCCAAAATTTCATATTGCTGGCTGCTAAGAATGTTATTTTTTGTGTGCTCTGATGAATTGGTTTGGGGAAACTTATGGCAGCTGATATGAGTTGTAATGAAAAGATACTAATACTATAAAGAGGTGTGGGGTACAGCTGTGTATGCAGTTTATTGTCTGAATGTATCCACAAGAGTCACCTGCAGGGGAAGTATGAATTAAATGCTGTATATAAAAAGTAAAAATATTCAGCACTGAGGATGGATGGCCTCAGTGAGGTCAGAATATATAATCAGCCCAGAAAGGCACTCAAAAATAAAATCATTGCTTTGTGAAGGCTACAAGACATAATGATGACTACACAAAGCATTACGGCATTAAGTCAATTTAATATACATCCAACTCCAAGATATTAATTTTATTTTATTTAAGTAAGTCTCTCTTATATGTTTTGTTTGGATAGGATGAAGAGTTGCAATTTAGACCTGCTGAAGTCTAAAGTTTCATAATTTGTTTTATTAGGGTTTTTTGGTGTGTTATCTTTTAGAACAGATTTCAACTAGTTATAGTAAACTATTTCTATTTCTGTTAATAATCTAGAGCCAAATTTCCTTGTATTTTAAGCCACTCAGTGGAATTATTTAGATATAAATTAGGATTAAATTGATATCCTGCTGTCAAATACGAGGTGCCACATTTTTTGGAAAGCTATATAGTCCTTTAACTTCTGCAGCTAAAGTTATGAAAGTAATGATCAGCTATGATTACAGCTTCCTTTCATGGAGTAGACTTGTCTTAAAATGAGAAGATCAAATCTGTGCATAGCCTACAAAACTGGGTCTCTCAAGATCCAAGAAGGCTGTCATCTAGGGCACGAAGTGCTTAAACAAGAGAAAACTTCAAAAGGATGCAGCAGTTGCCGAAAGCTTACATTTCTAGTTATAAGAAAGTATAGATGAAAATCTGCAAAATTACAGACTGAAGATTTTTATATTCTGTTCATTTTGTTCTGACTGTTTTTCAAGAACAAAGTATTTTGAGGAATGAAATGTGTTGGTGCAGTATGGGATGAAAAAGTGACCTCCAAGGAATGAGCTGCCTGACTATAAATGAAGCCACATCTTCAAGATCTGCCCACAGGTATGAAAACTACAATACAGCCAACATTGATAGCTTGTTGCCTTATCCTAAAACAAAGTTCAAAAACATACTAATCTGAAAGGGAATCTCATATATATTGGTGACATTTGCAATCACCTCAGTTATGTAGTTAATGGAGGTTTAAACACTGTAATCTAGGATTAATTATGTTTGGCCCAATGCAGTCTGTTAGATTTACCTAAAATCTGTTACTTTTGCTTTATATTATATATAAGGAGAATTAAACCTTTTTGAAGAAAAATTCATCACAAACCAGTATGCTGAAGTACATTAAACATATTTATAGTCCAAATTTGCCATGTTTTAGTTAAATTTAATCCATTGTTACTTTGCCTGTAATGTGTTCCACTCAGCCACTTATTATAATAGTTCAGTCACAAAGTTGAAGTATTATTTAAAATAAATGCTGACTGTTGCAGATTATGGTGTAAAATATGTTAAATACTGAACAAAGAATGTCTACAAGGTTGCTGGATATTATTGCATATGAGTGGATGCAAAATTGTTTTTTCTGTGCTAAGCAGTCTTTGAAAAGAAAAATATTCTTGCAATTTTACTTATTAAAAGAAAGACTGGGATGATCATACGGTGACTTTCTTTTCATCTCTTTCCTAAAAAAAAATCTGCAAAAAAAAATGGTGAATCTTTTCCAAAAGTAACATACAGCCTTCCTGGTGAAAGATTGTCACATATGCGCTTGTGTGGCTACATTTTTCTCAGCTTGGAAATTTGTGCAAAATTTGAAGGTTCTATGCATTTAAAATCATAGAATCATAGAATCACTAGGTTGGAAGAGACCTCCGAGATCATCAAGTCCAACCGCGCCTGTCTCCCCACTAAACCCTGTCCCTAAGGAACTCATCCACCCATTTTTTTAGCACCTCCACCACCTCCCTGGGCAGCTGTTCCAATCCCTGACCACCCTTTCAGTGACAAAATTTTTCCTAATGTCCAGTCTAAACCTCCCCTGGCACAACTTGAAGCCATTTACTCTCGTCCTATCACTTGTCACTTGTGAGAAGAGCCCAGCACCCACCCCGTCACAACCTCCTTTCAGGCAGTTGTAGACAGGGATGAGGTCTCCTCTCAGCCTCCTCTTCTTCAAGCTAAACAACCCCAGTTCCCTCAGTCTCTCCTCACAGGGCTTATTCTCCAGCCCCTTCACCAGCCTCGTTGCCTTCTCTGGACGCGCTCCAGCCCCTCAATGTTCTTCTTGCAGTGAGGGGCCCAAAACTGAACCCAGCACTCGAGGTGCGGCCTCACCAGTGCTGAGCACAGGGGCACAGTCACCTCCCTGCTCCTGCTGGCCACGCTGTGTCTGACACAGGCCAAGATGCCATTGGCCCTCTTGGCCACCTGGGCCACTGCTGGCTCATGTTCAGCCGCTGTCAACCAACACCCCCAGGTCCTTCTCTACCAGGCAGCTCTCCAGCCACTCTTCCCCAAGTCTGTAACGCTGCATGGGGTTGTTGTGTCCCAAGTGCAGGACTCTGCACTTGGTCTTGTTGAACCTCACCCCATTGGTCTCAGCCCATCGATCCAGCCTGTCCAGATCCTTCTGCAGAGCCTCCCTTCCTTCAAGCAGATCCACACTTCCACCCAGCTTGGTGTCATCTGCAAACTTGCAGATGACATTCAATGCACTCAATGCCTTCATTTAGATTATTGATAAAGATGTTAAACAGGACTGGACTCAGCACTGAAACCTGGGGAACACTGCTCAACTGGTTTCCAACTGGATTTAATTCCATTTACCACAACACTTTGGGCCCAGCCATCCAGCTAGTTCTTTACCCAGCAGAGGCTGTGCCTGTCCACGCCGATGGCAGCCTTTTTATCCAGCAGGATATTGTGAGAAACAGTGTCAAAGGCTTTACTGAAGTCCAGGTACACCACATGCACAGACTTTCCCTCGTCCATTAAACGTGTAACCTTGTCATAGAAGGAGATCAAGTTGGTCTGGCAGGATCTGCCTTTAATGAACCCATGTTGACTGGGTCTGATCACCCGGTTGTCCCGCGTGTGCTGTACGGTAGCACTCAAGACGATCTGCTCCATGACCTTCCCTGGTACCGAGGTCAGACTGACAGGCCTGTAGTTCCCCTGATCCTTCCTTTGACCCTTCTTGTAAATGGGTGTAACATTTGCCAACCTCCAGTCTGGCAGCACTTCCCCAGTCAGCCAGGGCTGCTGGTAGATGAGGGAAAGTGGTTTGGCGAGGACCTTTTCCAGTTCCCTTAATACCCTTGGATGGATCCTGTCTGGGCCCATGGATCTGTGTATGTCTAATTGGCCAAGCAGGTCTCTAAACAAGTCTTACCGAACAGCGGGAGCTTCATTCCCACTATCTTCCGGATTAGGAGGCTGAATATCCCTAGGCCATTCCTCCTTGGAATTAAAGACTGAAGCAAAGGCGTTGAGCAGCTCTGTCTTGTCCTCATCCCTCATTGCTACTGTCCCTTCTGCATCCATCAAGGCAGGGAGAGACTCCTTTTGTCCTCCTGCTGCCCTTGATATATTTGAAGTTCTTCTATTGTCTTTGACCGAAGTCATCAGTTGAAGTTCATGAGTGCTTGCATTTGTGTTCACCCAGAGGCCATTATCAGCTTCAGAGTCACAGAGGATTTTGTAGTGTGCATAAAGAGTGAATCTGACGCTTCTAGAAAGTATCGACACTTTTAGTGCCCAGATTGCAACAACGCATAAAGAGATATGAAAAAAACCCAAGACAGAAATGCAATGAACCACTTTCTGCAGCTACTTGTCCTTGCACTCAAGAAAAACAAATGGCTTCTGTGAGGGGATGAATGATAATCTGAGGATGGAGAGAAGATTTAAGGGAGTGAGACCTGCCTGAGTCCATCTAAGATAGACCCAAGACAATTTGGTTTTCTTTGGGAGATAAAGCCCTTCCTTGGTTAGGTATTATAAGAGTTGTTAAATGGGAGATTTAGGATGGGGTGGGTTAAACCAAATTAGTCTTTGCTGGTTCAGAAGATTGAAGCTAGCAGGAAAGGAAACATTAAAAAATGGGTCTGAAGATGTTGTAAGTGCTCATAGTTTAGTGTTTTGAAAATATAGGGATTTTTTTTTTCCAGATTTCTGATGGTCAAGTTATGTCCTTGCTGCTCTGCTGCAGAGCATATGTGCACTCTTTAGACCCAATTCGGTGAGAATTTCTCCTTATTGTATGTTCTACACCTCTGATGAAGATGTTGGCTTCCATTGGTAAATACAACAGTTTAGACAGCAGTTGTAAGTAGAATTGTGATTTAATGAGTTGCTTCTGTCTTGGGAGAATTTAAGTCTAGTTGTTAACATTAATAATGGCTTTATGTAAATTTAGGTAAGTTGGTTCTTAATGCATTTGTAAAGAGCGACTACTCCTGAGAGATACTGAACTTAAGAAAACGTTCAGAGTCTCTACTGTACACTAAAGCCTATTTTAATTACAGATTCTTTACATCAGCATAAGAAAATACCTGCTCAAGTTATGGCAATGCCTCAGACTTCAGCTGTCTGCTACAAGAAGGTAAACACCTTTGACCTTGTTTTAACTCAGTCCCTACCTTTCTGACTGTTCAGCATGCTCCAGAAAATGAACTCCAGGGTAAAAGTGTAGTTTCTGATGATAGAACTCATTATCTCCTTTCAACTGAATTCACGTGTGTCCTGTAATTTGTGTTACTCAGTCTCAGCATGTAATAAGAAATTTGAGGATCTCTATCAGAAGACATTGTTCTTTGTTTTCTAGAAGACGTAAGCCTGAAATTTCCTCTAGTTTCCTACCTATAATAGTATAGATACTGATAAAGTGAATCTGAAACACTGCTGCTGTCCAAACTGAAACAGCGTCATGTTGTCTCACAACCTAGCTGTTCGTGTCACTTGCATAGTTTCCATTACTGTAGCAGGTTTTGTGTGTTAGGAAAATTTACGTAGATGTAGGAAGCCCAAGAATTTTTAATCGTAGATATTCCTATGAATAAATTAATCTGGGTAGCTAGTCTGACATAACCTGAATGCATTAGGTTGGCTTGCATGTATGTTCATCCATGTTTGGATTTTTCTTTTTTTTTTCTTGGTTTTTTGGGGGCGGGTTGTTTTGGTTGTTGTTTAGTTTAATAGTATATCTTTTAAATTACCCAGAAAACAATTTTCTTACATAAATTGGTAGTGGTTATTATCAAAACTGCTACTCAAAATAAGATGTATTCTACAACTATTAACGGAGGCGTTTTCCTGCCAAAGTTTTAACATGAGGGAAATTGTGAAGTCAAGTCATGCACTTCATGAAGCAGCTGAGAAGAATAAATACGTGGATTCCTGTGCAAGTGCCAGAAGTATCGGATAGGGAGACATACTTGAGTTTCACAGTCTGTGAGAAAGAACAAGGAATTGCAAAACAGGGATCAAAGGGCTAGGCTTAAGATCATGATTGCTGTAGCAAAAATAAGCTTAGCTTTATCTGATAAATCTTGCTTTAGGAGATATTTTAATGACTAGAAGCAGAAGCTATTGTAACACTGTTACACCTTTATTCTGTTCTTTGATTTATTTTTTTTAATTTTGTTTTAATATGAGGGCTTTAAATATTGGTAACTGATGTCCTAAATGGACTTGAAGTACTGAATCACACTGGGACCCTCTTTGTTGGTGCTTCTACTACAGTAATAGCTCTGTCATATAAAGCTTCTAAGAATGAAGTAGCATGCAACAAGTAAGCTTAAGGAAAAGGAGGATAAGAACGGACAGTCAAATTGGGGAAGAATTTTTTGCAGATTGCCTCTGGACTATTGCAAGCCTCTGGACTATTGCAAGCCTCTACTATAACTGACTAGGAAGTGACTAGCAAGGGAAAGGCATCTCACATTTGATTACTTTAAAAACTTAATGCTCTTGAGTTCCTGTTCAAACATAGAACCTGTGTCCCATAGGTGTCTTCACGTAATCAATTTGACTGCCCTTTGCAATCAGAAAGGACTGTCTTTCAAATAACAAAAGTTAATTTTGTAGATTACTGCATTATGTAGATTAGTAGCCCACTCCGTATGGCTTTTACAATGGTGAGAAATACTGATGGAAAATGTAGCGTTTCAGGACCTGTATACTGTGTCTGATCTGCAACACAAAGATGAGGAGCAGAAAGAACAATAGAAGTTGTGTTTCCTTCAACAGTGACTATTTCCAGCTGTAATTCCTTTTCTATGAAATGCTCAAAATCCTCTTGTGTCTGACAGCATCTCAAACTTGCTGATAGGCTCCAAGCTTTTGACACTTGCTGCCTCTGCAGGCAGTAAGTCAGTCTGGGCTGTGACCCTAAGAACCTGGGGCATCAGGCGTGCTGGATGTGATCAGGACACAAACGTGGCTGAAATGCAAAGGAAGGAATTACTAGAGCTGGTACAGAAATCATCAGTGAGTGTGCTCTAGAAGGTGGTGGTGACAGATAGAAAGAAATGTGTAAGCTTTGAAGATCCAGGTCAGTCACACTATATACACAGAAGTTGACAGATGCCACCATGGTATGGGTTTTATTCATTTTCTGTGAAAATTACAGAAAAACGCCAAAGTCCGGACCACTACAGTCTGGATTGCTGTCTCTAGAGCAGGACCCCAGAATGACCAATCATAATTCATTATAATTTCAATAAAAAAATAGGGGTTTGTATATTTAGAACACAGTACACCAGGTTTCTGGAAGTGTATATTTCCAGTGATTACCTACTCAGTAGGTCTCTCTAGTGGATCTCTGAGGTCATCTGTAGACTAGAAGAAGTCAGCAGACTGTAATCTATGCGGATTTAGGGTTGAAAGATATTCACAAGTTAGAAAAGGGTGACCTTACATGGGGCTGTGGTTGAAGAAATCCTCTGATGCTCACAGGGATTTGTGCAGTGAAGTGCAGGCTCTCTGCCATGACATCGGCAAGAAAGGAGGCTGTGAGTTAGGGGAACTTTTTTTTTTTCTAAAAAAAGGAAAGGTCTTAGAAATCAGAGTAATTGGATCAGCATTACAGGTTCAGCCTGAGTCCTGCCTGAAAGGACAGATGAGAGCTGTGAAGTTAACTTAATTTGACACCTATGAATTTTTTGTTCACCAATCTTGAACACTATGGTTTAAAATAAAAAAATTAAAATTATTTAAATTTTTTTTAAAAAGGTTTTAAAACAGTTTAAACCCAAAATTTATTCCATGTAGAACGAAGTATATGATTTTCATTCTGACAAGGCATATTTTTTAGAGGTATAACTTAAAAATAGGATACCAATTATTGACCAGATGAAAACATTTTTTCTAGTAGCTTAGATATTCTGTTTGCAATGGATTATTCAAATGGTGTTTGAGATCCTTCACATCCCACACTTCAGAGTCTTCTTTTGTCATGATGTAAAGAATCAACACTTCCAGCTAGAACAAACTTTCTTCCATAAACTTCATTGTGATGTATGAAATCGGAACTTAGATGTGATATTAAAACCACAAAAATGAAATTATGTAGCATAAGTACCATGGTGTTTTCTGGGTGTTTTGGTCTACTAGCTAATCATTTCATTGCCTTTCAGTTCTTCGTGATTATATGGAATTTTATCATTGCACTTCTTGGCATCTTCTTACAAAATGAAGAGCCCTGGTCCCTGTATGGAAGGCATTCTTTATCCTGGAAGTCATTCTCTAAAGCTTTTCCACTTCTTGTTTTATTTTCTTATTCAGTTAGGGCACTTTGTCTTGGGGGATTTTTTACTTGTTTTAAATGGCTGGGCATCAAGATATACTTGCACGCTGGTTCCAAAAATTTTCTTTGAGTTGCAGCTTTATTCTGGTATTCTGGTATTCCCCTACATTCTGGTAAAAAATGTCTTCCATGGAAAGGCTGGCTTAATATAGAGAATCTGAAGCATGGGCGTAATGCTGTGACTTTGCTCTACCCACAAACTTCAAGTATAAACTATACAGATGGGTTTAATTAGGTTACCTGACATTACCAATGCCTTCTAGTTTGTTACATGCATATTATGCATCTTGAGACATTTTTGCATTTTTCTGAGGACGATATTGTTCTCTTATTTCGATAACCCTGTGTTTTTAAAGAAGATGTATATACTACAAGCCATTAAATATTTCTGCTTTCTTCTTTGTATAATGATTTTCCTTGCTGAATATATATGTAATAAAATATGATGCTCCGTTTCCAGGCATCTTTTATTATCTAAGCTTGAGCACTTTGTTTTCCAAAATATTTATCTTCTGAATTTATTTTGGTTTCTGTGCCCTTATTTATTTTGTTCTTATTATAGATGATAGCCATTCACTTCTTTTGAGAGCATCATAAAGAAGAGATAATTTAACTTGTGATACTTCTGAGAAACTCAGTATATTAAAAACAGAACAAGTCTTGGCATGTCCAGGGCAAATTAAGTTTCTTGCAGAGTAGTAATGTGAAATACTTTATATTTTTGTTTATGCATTTGTCAGTTTGTATAGAACAATTATCATGCCAATGACAAACTCCTAGAGTAGCATTATTGAATAAATTAAACCCTTTTAGATGCAACTTTTATATCTTTCTGAACTTTAGCTGCTGAAGATGTCAGCACGGTCTCAAAGAAGGGGAATTTATCCAGGATGTTTGTATATCCATACAATTTAAATTAAGGTTTTCTTTGAAAAAAAAAAATCCATTCTCTTTATGCTCAAACTAAGGCTCTTGCACATGATAGTGTTCTTGCATGGATGAGGAAACTTCTGAAAGAAGTATTGCGTAATTATTTCTCCAGTTATAAATATCAGTTTCACATGCTTCTAAGACTTTTGTTACGCCTTTCATTTGTGGTCTCAAGTGGATTTCCTTGCCTTTTGTTTTGTTAGTTCTTTTTTTAAATGGTATTTTGAGACGAGCAGATAATCCTGGTGGGGCATCTCTGACAGGCTATCGGCTGGTAGGGCATTATCGTAGGTGGTGGGTAAGATGTAGTGAGATGCTACCTTATGCCTGTGACTGACATCTTAATAGCAATAACCCTTTCAGAAAGACCTCAATTCTTGAAAGACTCAAGAATTTGGTAATTTGCCTGCAGCTGGCTTAATTTTGAGCAATAACTAAGAACTTTGTTCTGTATACGTTTAGATGTTGATAAAAGCATCGCACAGTGCCTAACACCTTCGTCCTTCAGTCTCTTTCAAAGATAGCAAATGCATAGTCATGCAGTTAATGTTTTAAAGCCCATTCTGGATTATTCCCTTTTTGTTCTTTGAGATAAAAAGTACTTTATTTTTCCTGGAGTTTTTTGTGATGTTTATGGATGGTGAGTCATAGGATAAATTGCAGTCTTCCCAAAAAGTGCATAGGAGAGACTGTTTCTGTCTGGTGAGCGGCTGAGCTTACTTATGTAGTAAGGTAGTCTGGCAGGTAAGTGCAGTACAGAGGTGGGAGGCCGCAGGGAGAAAAGAGTCAAGCTTCAGAGAGGGGAACCCTTCCGGCCGGAAAGGTACAGAGCAGGGTTTGTTACTATGTGGTTACTAATTTAATGTTGTAAACACTTGAAAGGGAAGCTCTGCCTGCAAGGGCATAACAAAAAGAAAACTGACATGGCATCCCGCAAAACTTGGACTTTAGCCCTGTGCAGGCAGGGTGCTCCTCTGTACACAAAGTCTCTGGTCCTCCCAGAAGACTGACCATGGCTACCTTCCTCTGTGTGATGACAACTACTTCCTCCAGCACACTGTTTCTTTGTCCTCATTACTGGAGTCTGGTCTTCCTTTCCAAATCCCACAGCCACGATTGAGCTCGGCAAACAGAACTGGTAACAGAGACTCATGCTTCCAGTAAAACAGCTTGCTGGTTGTCCTCAGGAAATCACCTGGCTTCCTGAGCAGCAAGTGTTCATGCAATCTCTTTGAAGTTCTCTTGCTGTTACTGTATTTGACAAAGCTATCTTCTCCTGCAGCTCATTAACTTCATCAGTAAGTACCTAACACCATGGTGGTCTCCTAGAATTTTAGTAGCTCTTTAAGTTCGTACTGAGTCCCACACAGTGAGCAGCAGGCTGAGATTCCAGGCTGAACAGATTACTTATAAGGCTGACAATTTCTTCCAGTTTCTTAGTACTGAATCAGAGTTTTGCTTTCCTTAAGTGTTTCAGTGGAGGCTGGATTGGCCTGTGTCTGAACTCCATTGCTGTAAGATTCTTCGGGCTTACCAGATATCTCTTTTTTTCCCTGCAGCCATATGTAATAATGATATCCAAGTGAACATTCATCAAAACAATAGTTTAAAACCAAGATGATTCTTTTGATTTCAGAATGCTCACTGAAGCCAAATCTTGGAAATGAAATACAAAATATTGTCTAGTATTTCAGAACACAATGTATTTTTAAATTAAAAACTTCAGTGTTTTATTAAATAATATGAACAAGCCTTCTATTGAAATGAAACATTCTAATAAAATCCAAATTGTGGTGCATTTTATTCATTGATTTTTCACTATGTAGGTGTTTTGGAATGTCCCGCTTCCCACTGAAGCATGTTTTCCTGCAATAAATATGATGTATTCCAGATATATACATATTTTTTGTGAATTTATATTACACCAATATATTTTTTATATATAGATATCTATTCCCTATGTATATTTATATCTTCATGCTTTAATGTTTTATAGGGATAAATATATAGAGAATATATATTTTTTTATAAGTAGCATATATTTTTATATATAGATAGATATATATGTTACATATATATATTAATAGCTATGTACAAAACCAGATAACAAACGTATTCACTTGTACACTTATCTAATACATATCTAATAATATTTATTTTCTACAGCAATATCTCTATTTATAGAGCAACATATCAATGTATTTTCTGTTTATCTATATATATAGTTGAACATGTTATCTATCTATAAATAGCTATATAGGAAGACTGCTATATATAAATATATATTTTGCTCCATAAAATTGATCTTTCGGTAGCAAAGTTCCACGTACTCTTAATATCAGTTAACACAGAACCATATGCTATAAAAAGAGACTCTGTGATAGACTCATTAGTTTGTTATTGCTCTGAGATGTCGAGGCCAGCTGTCGATTTTCATTATTTGCTGGAGAAGATGATTTAGTAACTAAAACTGAGATTAATTTGCTCCTTAGCATTAAACTCTTTCACTAGAATTCAAGCACCATTAGCCATCTCCGGTGTCTTTATTTGACTTGAAAGCTGATGCCCCCTAGGCTGGTTACAGAGCACAGGCCAGACGGGCTGAGAAACCATCCTTCCTTGCTTGCACTCCCACAGTGAGGACCATACCTGAGCGTTACTGAGAAGCAGTTGTACTTTGCATGTAAAAACCATGGAGTTGTCCTCAGACCAGGATGCTGCAGGGCAGTTAAGTAGAAGGCAGAATTATTAGGGGTGGCACGTTCATCACCCTGACTGCAGCAAAGAGGCTGTCAAGGGAGGGAACAACCTTCTACCATATGAGCTACACTTAGCACAAGAAGGCAAGCAGCAACAGAAGTCACTGCCCAAACCTGTGTTGGCTCTACTATGGGATTTCTATGGTAAGTCCAGTTTCTACCTGTCCTTAGTGTTATTAGTGCTGCAATCTAACATGGGGCTACAGGGACATAAGCCAGTGCTGCCATGTGTTTTGTTGTTTAAAAGAAAGAGTAATGATGAAGGATATATACTTTAAAAAACAAAACAAAGGAAACAAAAAAAAACCCAAACAAACAGATCAGGAATTTATAAAGGATTACAAATGGAGAACTGTGGGGAGGAAAATCTTATTTTATTCATGTAAAACTTGACTTCTTCCTTCAGAGAGATGAATTATTTAGTTTGGTTTACACTAACGGTGAAAGCAGTCAAGACCAATGAAATAAAATCCAGCTTCAAATGCTGTGATGCCACAAATAGGATTGTTCTGTCACCTGCTCAACAAGTCTGTGTTTAGATTTTCCAGCATGTAGCTCCCCCAGCTTGTAACACGCTGAAGACGCAAGAAAATGTTTACTATTTTCTTTCCCTGGTTAGGGTGATCTAGTCATTCTTGGCCTGTTCTGATGGGCTGGGTGTTGATGAAGAGCCCTTTTCTTTTCTGGGCCTCACAGAGCAGGCTTTTTCTTGTCTCATATTCTTGTAGAACACTGGAAGGATAAAACAATGTGAAAATCAATGAACCACAATCTATAATTTAAACTTAATTCACCATGACTCATTCACGATTTTTTTTTGCAGAATTTCATGTGACAAAACAATAACCATAAGCACAATCATCAGTGCCTACTCAATCCTGTTTTCACAGCTATGCAAATCTGTGATTCAAATGATTTTGGAGAGTCTTAGCAGATATAAATCAGCACAGAACTGTCAGAGGCAGAAGAACTCAATTACTTAGAGCAGCGCCAGGGTCATACTTTTTTATGGATATGCGAAGTTCAACTGGCACAAACATCTTCAGCTGTTACACAGAGGATAAAAAATGAGGACTGCTATGAGCTCTAACTTGCATTTAAAGTATGCTGCTGTTAGTCTGGCAGAACATATTATGACAGCTTTGTTAGCAGTGATTTAATTCAGTTGTTTCTCTGTCTGGCTAGACTAGTTCATACAGTCTTTCCCTGATTGCACTTTTCCCAGGAGTTCCTTCACAAAGCAGGCTGCTGCTGTTCCCATCTACCCTCCATGCAATCAAGATGTTACCCAGACTATGTTCCACTCCTTAAGCAGGAAGGCAGCAAAAGCATGTGCTGGGACTTCTTCTGGAAGGGGTGGCCTAATTCAGGGTACCCTCTCAAGACCTGCCTGTGTGATTCCAGACGCTACCATGTTCTGCTGTGTCACTTAGTATTTCAGCCAGGGCTTTTGTCTTATTTCAGAAGCAGGTTTGTTCTGGAATAAGATCTGTGGGTCTGCCTGCCAAAAGAGGTTAGTGTTGTGGCTTGAGCGATGCTGTAGAATAGGGAGTAGCTGCATCGCTCTTCTAATGAGTGCGTCCTTTGTTGAAAAGCCTTGATTTAATACTTCATGTTCTTAATGCTTCTTGCATGAACTAGCTTAAAACACAAAATAGAAACTTAAAAAAGTGAGTACAGAAATTTTCAAGGAATGTTGGAAGGGATTAAAATAAGGAGACTTCTACATGAGAAATTATTTTATCAGTGTTTCCACTACATTAGGGGAGCTACAGTGAATTACTAAATCAGAAGCTTTTAAGTAAAAAGCAATGTATAAAAGAAACATTGAATATAAGTTTATATCTTGTATTTCAGAAGAAACCAAGCTAAAGAAGGGTTTCTGTGACTGTTAAGTCACTCTTCTATTACTGGGGAGAGAACGCAAAGAATTTCTCCAGTCGCCTACCACATATGCAAAATGCTAGACAATAGACAGAACACTCCCAGTAGCTGTTAGCAGTGCTGTCCTTGTAAGGGTAATTTGTATACTGTGGCTTACATTAACAATCTGATGTATTCAATCACTAACACAGATATATTCCAATATATTAAATGGCACATATTTAATCATGGTTCTCAGCTCTGCCACATGAAGATCTTCATCAATTATAGGAGGCAGTCCTTTTTTGTAAGAGGTTTCATCTGATATTTCAAACTTGTTCAGTAAGTTTTTGAAAACTTGACTTTGTATCTTAAACTTATTCTGTATATCGAAGAACCAAATAGAAACATGGTTCTATACTTCTGAATAAAATGTGTTGCTAGGTAATATAGTGAGGTCTGAGATTCATGCCATTGCTTGAGGGCCATGCATTAGCTCTGCTGACACTGTATCTTTCACAATTCAGTTTAATGCACAATTTTTTTTTAAATACCCTATAAACTTTTAAAGTGCAATGAGTTTCACACCTCACTATCAAAGGTCTATTTTGATCTAATTATCCCCAGATGTTTTTTTCACTTCCTCCAGTTTACTTGGGTCACTTCCACCTTAGCAATTTTGCAGTATCAGATGTGTAGTGCCAATTCCCTTTTCAGAAGAAAAACAAAGATTTGCCAGGGAAAAGATGAAACAGAAAACAAGCATAAGATTTTCTAAGGTTGGCTGGGTTAATTGGTGTCTCTGAAAACCCAGCTGTAAGTGGACATTTTTTCAGTTAGGAAATAGATTGGTTTTATAAGACAGGTCTTTTATATGTGGTCGAATTAACTCTAAGCTTCTTTATGAGCTATTTATATTGATATACAAATCTTCTACTAGCAAAAAGAAAATACTTTCTGAAGATGTAATTAATTTTTCTTTATCTGTTCTGTAGTTTAAATTGAACCAGAGCATATGCCTCACTTGAGTAGCTTGCTAAGACACCAGCTGAACTGATTAACAGTCTTCTGGACCAAATGTCAGTTGTCTTCCTAAATAAAATAAATTCAAGTGAACATCTTAATATAGAAATACAAATTAGAAATACTGTGCTTCAATATGATCCATTAGGTGCAGCCCACAGTAATGAGAACTGAAGGTCCCAACTCTCTTAAGTTCAACCATAAGGCAAAGCCTAAACAATGCAATCAGTTTGTCCTGCGTTTCTCTAAGTATAGTTTAGGAGACTCTCTGACAAGCGTATGTAATCCTCTGAGAAGTTCTGTGTTGTGAAACTCTGGTTTAGATCCCATTTTACACAGAGTAAGCTTTGTATTTTGTTACTTAATTCCCAAGACTGTAAATACATACACACAGAAATTATCAAAAAAAGATGAACATTCTGTTAGTTCTACAAAGTCTGTCTGGGTTTGGCTTCATTTTATGTATCTGTAACATACAGAGGTTGTCATGCAGCTTGGGCTGAGGGGAAAATCAGATCCTGGAAAAATCACTTAAAGAGCTACACATAAGGCTTTGGTCTTTATAATAATTACTCTTGTTGAGCACTATTGCTGCATATTATTTTTGTATATTATAACTTGGATTGGGTTGTCTTCTCTGTTTGAGAACAGACAGCCATGTATTTTGTTTGCTAGGTTTTTCAGCTTTTACTGATCCAGCAATTAAAATTGCAGTTACTTGATGTTAGTCATCATACAATCAGCTTGCAACTCTCTGGCTGTTTGAAGTTAACATATATGACTTCACTGACCATACCAGGAGTATCCAATATGAAATAGTATTGCAAAATGTTTAAGCTGAAGTTCACAGTTGATTTTCTTCACAATTACACTAGCAATATCTGACACTTTATTCAGATCCCAGAAGCCTCAACAGTAGCCTCCAATAATAAAGGTGACTGAGGTGTTAAGAGCCAGCACTGTGCCAAAGTATGCTGACTTGTCGTGGATGGAGTGATGCACTTTACTTGTAAGAGTTCCTTTGACTTCAGTGAATACTATCTGTGTCTATGTTTTATAATTGACTTTCTTTATGCTTTTCTGATGGGTGAAAGCTACGTGGAAGGGGAATGTTTCACATTGCTTTGAATGAGGATTTGGCTATGTGCATTTGAATTCAATTACTGAAGGACCTGATTTCCAGGAACACCTTAATGTACTACAATTTCATAGAAAATCCCAGGCTTCTGGACTCTAGAAATGAAGCCTGCTATGATCTAAGAGCATAGAGGAGGTTTCAATGTTGCTTTCTCTTCTGCCCTCTTTAGCCGCTCTCTTCTTGAATCAGAATTATAACTGTAGTTACTGCGTTGATTTCATGTCTCAAATTTGTAGGTAATACCTGTTAACTTTTTGATTCTGTTGTTTAACAATAGAGATGATCGATTTTTCTTTTTTTTTTTTTTTTCTTTTACATTACAGTCAAAGGTAACATCTTTAAACATGCATGGTAGTAGAATTAAGCCGTAGTTCTATTTGGACATTTTTTTGTCCTGTTACTCTCCCTAATGCATTGTAGCACAGAGCTGTTCATAGCTTTCAATCTTTTTTACCCTGAGGTGAGGGATTTGTCACAAAGTCTGTTAGGTTTTTTTACATGCAAGTGCATACAGCATTTAGGGTAAGAATCTGCAAGTTTATAGTACACCTCCATGCTCCCTGGCTGTGCTTTCCTATACTGATGAATGGTGTTGACTTTTGCTCTCTCTTGTAATTTTAGCTGCCAATGTTTTAAGCTGTAACTCTTCTTTATTCTTCTGCAGAAAGATGTTTTAGAAACAGCATAAATCAGAAGTCACTGTGGCAAATTAATTAATCTTTAAAGATTTACTAGTTCTGTAAATCAGTTGTTGCACAAGTTAGTAGTTATGTACTGACTTTTCTGTGCTGAGCTTCTTCATACTCATTGCAAAGAAACTTTTAAGCTGTGATTTATGTGGTAAGAATGCTTTAATCTCTTCCGGGAGTCTGTAGTAACCCAACGCTCCTATGACTGAGTCATTCAACCAATACTTGAGGTATTACAGTGAGCCTAACATAATTAACACTGTAACTAAAATTGCTTTATTTTGCCTTGTATGAGTCTCCACTGCAATTATGAAGGTTTTGCACAGTAACCTGAAAGGCATCTGTTTGCTCGCATTTTTCTGGGAGGAAAGAGTTCTATAATGCTAGATGTACTCCAAGCACTGTTATTGCTTGTTCATTCTTTTTCACCAAATACGTATGAACTTGGTTAGAAGGAGAAAACCGAAACCCACAACTGTCAAATCTCCGATGAACAAGAAAAGGCACTCCTAATTGTTTTAATGACATAGCAAGCTATGAATTTTTGACTTTCAGGAAGATAGATTTTATCTAAAATTTTATTCTGATTCACATGAGGAATGAAACATGAAGTAAGAAATATTCCGTTCAGATGTTCTGCTGCCTGTTAAAAATTGATAAACAGGAGACATCCTGAAATGCTCAAAATTTAAAAGGAAGCTGAAGACGTTGGGCACACTCAGGACACTCAGGACAACATAAGAGTGAATAAATGTAGCAGAAGTAAAGATTTTGATGTGAAGTCTCCTTTTATTTCACTTTGTCCACAGAATTATCCTCAAAAGCACATTAGCTAAAGAAGAAAGACTGAACAAACATTCATCATAGGCTCCACATCAACAAAAGTATGAGTTACCTAAATAATTCAGGAGACTTCAAAAATATTTTTGACCATTAAGGTTTGTGACCATTTTGCACAGCTTTGAATTTTTGCTGTGATTCTCTCATTTTCCAATAAGATCCTGAGATGAGTGCTTGCCATTTTGTTCTGCTCTTAGAGTAGACATAAGTGTGATTACAAATCTAAGCATTTTCCTAGGTATAGGAATTACCTTGCGTTCCTGAACCCTTTCTATTAATCTTGTCTGTTTGAATCTTTTTGGGTTGTTTGTTTGGGTTTTTTTCCAAATAAATTCATCCACTTTTCTGTATCAGTTCATGGCAATCCGAGCAATCACACTTATTTTGTGGACAGGCGTACCCCCAGCTTAACAAAATTAGGTATTACTTTTTGAGAAGTTAATGTGCATATGACAAACTACTCTTTACAAAAGTGTAACACTAGTCCATGCACCTTGTGCTGTAAAGACCAAACTATTAAAGAGCCGTAACCACATGTTTTTCCTCTTCTGGCTGTCACTAACTGCAAAGCTCTCTTCACCAATCTTATGCAGTCTGCTATCTCTCTCTTTGGTTCTTGCCATTTGTGACTCTGTCCTATGTTTCTGAATTGACAGACTCCATTTACTATCACAGTAAACAAGCAGTTGAGTTTCTTTTTATTAGCTAATTCTGTGCATGTGGCTGGTGCATCCCTGACACTATGTGGTGATCGGTACTACGGGAATAATACTAATGGCAGTGAAACAAATTCCAGATGCCTGGAAACTTCATCACTGCTCATGCTGGCTGTTAAAACTCAAAAGAATAAGGAGCTCTAACTTCTAAACTACAAAATAACATCTATAACATCACAGAACTGTGAAGACCTGTTCATCCAGCCGTACTTTTATACTATAATGACAAATGTGATAGGAAAAAATATTATATTTCCTGATACTAACTAATGTTATATTTTTTTAAAAAAATAAAAAGTCAACAGAAGAAATTGTTTTCTCTTCCACTCCTCAGACTGTTTGGATAACATTTAGCTTGTGTGACTAGATGATATGGAATCACTTGTAACTATTGGAGAAGAAAAAGCTATGAAGAACCTTAGAAGCGTAACAAATTTACACGCCTAGAAGGCAGAATGACAGACGAGACTGACTACTGTCAATGCAAGCAAATGCACTATAAGAAAGATAATTGTAACTGCAAACATATCTTGGGGGGTTCTAAATTAACTGTATCTCTAACTGGATCTGTGCATAAGCCCATGAAATTATTTGCCTAAAACATAGTTGTGCACTAGGAAAGCAAATAAGACTGTCAGAAGGAGAGATAATAAGGATTCCCATGAACATATTAACCCTTACATAAAGAAGATTAGAATGAAATTACATTAGTTATAAAACTTGATTGTTATTCTTTATGTCTGATTGTGGTTATCCTATTTAGAAGGATAGCATAGAAACATGGGTTTTTATTTAGGCTTAAATTCACATACATTAATTCGTAAGAATTAAGGAGACCCTTCTTCAAGCTAACAATCATCATTTTTGAAACAACAGTTTTCTACTGATGAGAGAGTACCTATTATTTGCAGAGAGAAATGTTTCTGGGGAAACATAATGAGCTGAGGGGAAAATTGTTCCAACGTTATGTTATTTCTATAGTGTCATAGGAGAATTTGCTGGGTCATTTGAAGGAAAATTCTTCAGCTTCTTGGATTTTGACTAAATGATGGATTCAACAATGTTATTAGATTCTAAAATATAACTAGTAGTACAGGACTGTCTGCATCTGTTCTGCACTCTTCTGAACTTTTTCGTTTGATATTATCAATTAACATTTCAGATTTGGTAGCTAGATGCTTTCATGTGTCAGTTTGCTTTCTGTGATTTGAATTACTTCACAATGTTCAGTTGAAGATGATGCTATGTTTGATATACTATCATGGAAAGAATTTATGACTGCTTTATACTTTTGATATTTTACTTTGCTCAGAACAAGTCTCAAAACAATTAAGAAAATCTTTAAGATAATAGTTGAATTTGAATTAGTATTATTGGAGCCACAACTGTCGATGAAATCCAGCATTTGAATGTCAATGTCATTTTGATCAAACATTACATCCTAAGACTGCAATTTATTTGGTAACTCTAAAGCAATTATGTCAGTGTGATCACCATCTGCACTACACACAATTTCAAATCAATGCTATTCTTTTTTTTTTTTTTTCTCTTGAAAGGGATAGGCTTTTGTTAATCTTACATTACATTGTAAATAAAATAATCTCCCTATGGAGCTCCACCTATCATAAAAAGAAAACAAAACATGAACCTTTTACAATACAGCCTTAATTTATCTATTGGTGTATTCATAAACCAAATTGTTACAAGTAGGAAAGACAAGAATGCCTGGATTCTGTTCATATGCTCAGCAAATACCTAGATAATTTATGAAAATGCATAATTTCAATTCAGTCTGAAAAGCTCATCTTGAAAGAGTTCAGTATGGTCAGTGAGCTGTCACAATTTTTGTAGGATTAGCAATGTTTTGAAAAACCTCTGTACTATGTCAGAGAAATCCACCAGTTTTCTAAATCTATATAACTCTGACATTCTTTACATATCGTAGGGTTGGCATTTCAGAGCAAAAGTGATGCAGTTAACGGTGATAATTTTGACATGTTCCTACTCTAGACAATTTGTGAAGTAAGTAAAATGAAAGTGCATGATATTAAGTGAGCTATTTATGTAGTTGCCAAGTTCTAAACTAGAAAACCCATATCCATGCTTGAATTCAACCTGTATTTGAATACTTTGTTAGGTATAATGAGCAAACATAGAGAAATTGTTCTCTTGATGTGGCTTTCATTTGTAGGGCTTGGACCCTATACTAATACTGAGGACAATCTCTGATCCTGGCCTTCTGGGATACAACTACAGGAAATATGAATGCCTTTCTAAGATGCAGTTTGTTTCAACTTTATACCAAGAACACAAAATCATCAAAATACATGAGAGACCATTAATAAACCAGAAGTAATTGTTCATCTCAGAACTTTATCTCTGACAGTGGCCAAATGTTAATTCCTACAGCAGAATATAAGAGTAAGGATTTTTTTTATTTCTTTGTCTCCCAGCACTGAAATAAAAGTATTTCAAACATACGACTTGGACAGTGTCTATGTACTTAATAGCTTTCTCTTCTATACAGAGTTTCAGCATCCATGCTGTCCTGTAAACAGTTCCACCATTTACCTACACTCTGCCTATTAAAGGGAAAACCTGAAAATTAGTAAAATATTCACAAATCGATTAGGTCAGTAGGGTCTCTGTTTGAGGAAATTGATCTCAAAATCAGGGGAAAAAACAAGTGCAGCTGTTCCTCTCTGTGATGCTTATAGTTTTATTTCATCTTCCTTGTAGAAAGCTGATTTGCAAGGCAGAGGAATGAGCAGTGAAGAAAGAAGACTTCTACTATGGTTCTAGTTTACTTTTGGATTGTGTAGAGGGGAGATCTCTGATTCTGTTCTTACTATATTTAAGGAAAAATCTTATTTTCCTTAATCTTTGGGCTAATTTGGACTCTAGGAAAATCCTTTTCATCTTTTCTTCTGTGGATGAAAGAATCTTGAGCTTCACTGTATGTATATACTGGATGCTTTAAAAGGGCAATGACTTTTGTCGTTACATCCTATGTTTCAATAAGCTGCACCTCAGAGGTGCTCAGCCTGAAGCACAAATTGTTGGGCATAACCTGTTGTGACTTGGGCTGACCTGTCATGAGGAACCAGGAAAAGATAAAATTCTGATTGCTGAAGAGCAGGCGGTTACTATGTCAACCTTTATTTCTCTGAACCAAGTGGCAGGTTATTTAGATTAGCCATCTCTAAACTCAGTGAAATTAGTCTTCTATTAAGAAAAGGGCACAGAGTTTAACCTTGGGACTTGCATAAGTCTTAACAACGATAAATGTAAAGTACTGGGATGGAATAGCCCTGAGCGGCCATCCAGGCTAGGCACTGCCTGTCTGGGCAGTGCCTCTGCAGAAAAGTTCTATACCCTGGGGGACAGCAAACTGCACAGGAGCCACCTTGGGATTGGCAGCAGTGAGGACCATCAGCATCTGTTGCTGTAGGAGCAGGGGCATAGCCAGGAGATGGAGGGATGTAATGATCTCCATCACTCATCACCTTAGACCACAATATAATAGTTAGGCAACGAACTTAAACTAAATTATCAACAAAAGAGAGAAGTTTTCATGACAAAGTAGTTAAAATGAGGAGCTTCCAGACACAGGTTTGTGAAGATCAAAAATGGAAATACTCCTCTACTAAGCTGTTCAAAACCGGTTTTGTGCATGCATGACTATTAAGCACTCTATGCTCAAAATATCTGTAAAACACTTTAAGCTTGGAGGGCGTGGCAGGAGAACTATTTCTTCTTTATGTACTTTCTGCAGATGTATGCCAATGACCTCTGTCAGTGGTGGTATCCTAAATTATGGGTCTCACCTGCTATGACAATTCTTCCATTCTTTAGTTACATTCAGGTATTTCAGGAATCAGAAGTCACTTAAGAAAATTTATGCTTGTTCTTTAAAGTACTCTCACAAGGTTTTTTTTCTGAAGGAAAGCAGTCACAGCTTCTCTGTGCAGTGTTGTGTTCATTATTACAGTTTTACATCATATTTCTGGCTAAGTTATTTAATGTACTGTTGAAAACACAGTTGGTTTGTTGTTTTGGAGGTTTTTAAAAGATTCTGCTTATTGTGGCTTCTGTTCAAATTAATTCTTTTTATCATCAAGTCCTCAAATATACTAACACTTTCCTTGGTGTTACATTTATTGCTTAAGCAATATTTTTGTTACCTGGTGGCCTGTAATCCTATTCTTTCGGGGTAGAATAGATATGAACTCTACACTTTATTTTATTTGTGTATTTTCTTACACAGTTAGGCACAATTTCAAATTTGTATAGAGCAGTTCAATTAAAAAATATGATAGATATCTCTTCCCTGTGAGTCATTGATTCAAATTCAGTTCGCATGGATAGTGACAAATTGCCAACTAAGAAATAAGCAGTTACTTTCAATTGGAACAGTTTTTAATATAAAATTTAGCACCACTACTTGACTCAGCAGACTGAGGCTTGAATGTGAGTCTAAATGAATTTACATTTCCATCAGTGAGTTTGTCCCCTGGTACCAAGGTTACGTTACTATTTTATGGAGACACAATTTCAGATTCCTGAGGTATCAATAACACTGAAATTCACTTTAGTGTATTTTCAGACAAAAATTCATTGCTTAAATACCTCACACCTTTGGGCCTGTCACCTGCAAGATGTTTGCTACTACTGCTGTATTCCAAACTTATTCTCCGTACATTATTTTTATACCCACCATTCTAACAGTTGTTGAAAAAATTACCTCACTTGTTTTAAATTGTCCTTTTTACATGCAGATAGCTATCAATATGATGGTTAATCAAACTCAGTTAGGTAAACATTGTGGGGGGACTATCTAACTATTAGAACAGGTACACCTTCAGTTTGATGTATGTGGAATAGGAAATGAGCCCAAGTTTGTGCTTTCTGAAATGTATAAGACTTCTGTGATTTAAAGCATGAGTCAACAGATACAATCTGTTCTAGCCATCTGGAAAGTGGGCACTGCTAACAAAGACAACCAAGTGTAGCCAATCTCGTGGCAGGGTACTTTAATTTAATCTACCATTGGGCTTTCTCTAGATGCAATTTTACACCTGGAACAATAATTCCATTTCATAGTGGTGCATGATAAATCTTTTTTTCCCAGCTAAACCTCTACCTGTGTTTCTCAAAGATTAGACTGAATTCTCTAGATATCCAAATGTAATATCCAAACACCCTATATCTTTGGTTAAATGTCCCTTCCAACGTCTCTGCCTCCCTAGGAAAATCCTTACAGTGCTCCTCAGGCTCTCTCTACCATCTATATTTAAGTTGCTCTGACATATAGCCAGAGAGCTGTCTTCAAAAGTGTTCTGTATATTAAATGTTTTCTGGATAGATATTTTCTTGAGCTGTTTTATTTGTGGGCATAACAGAATTTAAAAATGGATATGTTTTCACTCATTTCTCTTGCTTCGTCTGCTCTGAGACACTGATCTTTCCATTCCAGTTTGTTTACAGTTGAATAAATTCATTGCATGGGCTCCTGATCATGATTATTTTTTTCCCAATCCCAAAATTACTTCTTCTGTTCTTTTTTGAAGTAAGTTACAACTTTTAAAATCTGTAATATGTCCGTCATTATTAGTTGATTTGCTCTACAGACCATTAATAGCATTACTAGGAACTATGCACTGTTTCACGCCATTAACTGTATCTGGGGTAAGACTATGTGGTTGAAAAACCTGCAATGTGCACTTGCAGCCCAGAAAGCCAAGGAGCCAACCATATCATGGGCTGTATAAAAAGAAGTGTTGCATGTAGGTCAAAGAAGGTGATTCTCCCTGTCTACTTTGCTCCCGTGAGACCCCACTGGGAGTGCAGTATTCAGCTCTGCAGTCCTCAGAACAGGAAAGACATGGACCCATTGGAGCAGGTCCACTCTTATGAGACCCCACTGGGTGTGCTGTGTCCATCTCTGAAGTCCTCTGCACCAGAAAGACATGGAACTGTTGGAGCTGTTTCCTAGAGAAGAGCTATGTATTACTGCCACCTTGATATGCTTTCAAATATAAGGTGATGTATTAAAGATTGCTAGCCCTCTTTAAGATTGATTTACCTAGATGCCAGATTGCAAGTGTCAGACTAGGCTGTGTAACAATTCAGGGGTTCAAACTATGTGTTTTAACTTTTTACATTCTTTGGCTTTCATAAATGAGATGTTGAAATACAAACTGTAGATCAAATAGCATTGTCATGCCAAGTGAAATTCAAGTTCTGAGTTCTTTTTCTTTCTCCTCTCTATCTACTCTAATTATAGTTTTCTACCAAACAGATGGACATATACCAAAAAAAGAAATATAACAGAGATCAACTTTTCCTGAATCAAGTAATCCTGACCATTAAAATTCACTATACTTCGTGCTGTGATAAAATGTGTTAAGTTCCAAATTGTATCTCAACAAATTACAGTGTAACAAACTGAAATTGCCTATGGCTTTTCCAAAAGACGGGTCCAGATTCTGCTGCTAGAAATCTTGGAGGAACATGTGGAGGTTGCTTAAGGAAGAAGTCACTTCCAGGGGTTTCTGGTTCTACTGATGTTCCTTGTTGTTTGTGTAAAACCTCTTACACAATCTCTGCAACTTGCTGACAAACTTAATTCTCTCACATTATTATTATTAACTGGAGCAAGACAGGAACCTTCCTTCCCTTCCTCTCTTCTTGCTGTAAATATTCAACACTATATATGCATTTTTTTCTCTAGGCTTCTTAGCAGCAGAGGTAAAAACAAATCCCTCTTCTTTGCTCTCACCCTCCTAACGAGTGCAATTGGAGTGGAGGGGAGGGAGCTGCTTGATTCACAGGATTGTTTTTCAGGGAGCAGTGACTGTTGGTGGGACAAGTTAGCCATCTTCTTATCACAGCACTAACAGTTAGCAGCAAGTCTGGATGACAGTTTTTTCACATAATCACTGGAGCCATTAGCATTTTGCTATCCACTACAGCCCAGACAGGCACCTTACTCTGGCTCCACACGTGTGCTGGTTTCAGAGAGAAGTAGACATATGATTTTGTATAATCATTATGCTAGGACAGCTCATAAGTTGCTGGTGTCAGCCACAACCCTCATCAACCATGTTTTCTACGGCTGCTGCCCTGAAGACCAGAGTACTGGGTGACTTCTCTGCTAGCCCAAGCCTAAGTTAGACATGCTGGTAACTGTGATACAGCTGCATCCCTAGACTAATCAAATGAATGCTTCCAAAGAATTGAACTTATTCCCATATGGTTTTTGTTTTTCAGCTTTTAAAATATTAACGTGTATATGTGCTTTACAAAATTTGGCTTTTATATCTAAATAAGACTTAATCTCCTCTCCTGAAGGTAATCAACCACAAAAATATGGAATCTTAAACAGAAGATATTGTGGGCAGGACCACACTGTGCTTGCCCTCCTTCTTGCTTTTTTCAGAAAAGTTTGCTGCTGTCAGACATGAAATATTGAGCTAGATGGACCTTCAGTATGACCTTGCATTGCTGCACCAAATGTTAGTGAACAGAAAAAGGAATGCCAGGTTTGATTATCAATCACAAAACATTGAATTCATTGTAAAATGGACAGAACATAATTGATTTTCTAAATACTTTTATAGGGTATGCAAGTCTATATTCTAGTTAAATCTCAGTTTTTGAACACAGAAAATTATGGTAGAAAGTAATAGTTATGTAAACAGTATTTTTTCTTCATTAAACTTAACAAAAAGACAAACTGCGATGTTGAACTTGATTCTAGTGCCCTATTAAAGGGATCATCTGAATTACAGGCTAACTTAGGCAACTTATCCCTCTGGAAGAACAGAAACCTTTAAACAGCTGAATTAGAATCTTAAACTCTCATTTCTTATTGTGCAGTTTGTTATGAAAGACTGGTATGTATCCTCAAAAAAAAAGACCAATTCAGGTAAAGAAATCATAAGGAAATGGAGTCGTAAAATATTTAATACCTATCAGTATAGATGTGTTTCCTATCTGAATTCCAGATGTCACACATATAGCTGGTATTTACTGTTACATATATATAAGACAGTATAAACTAGATGTTCTGTTAACCTGTATGCACACTAAGAAAAAATAAAAACTTTTAAAATAAATTATCCATAAGTATACTTCATAAAGGGTGCAGTTCACATCATAGTTCATAAATGCTGGTTTTGACTAGTCAGTGTTAATGTATACACATTTAAAACTGCTCATAAATGCAATATTGGCGGTGGTAGATGGACTTTAAATTACTGAGCTTAATAGGGCCAGGTTCAAGCTGTATCTTTCAGATTCTTGACTGCCTTCTTGTCTTGTTTCAAATATTAGTTTTCTGATAGTTATTTGGTGTCTCCAATTAAATGACAAAAAAATCAAAATCTCAAAACATACTTGAATTACACTGTAAAATACCATTATCTGAACCTGTCTGATTTCTCACATCACCATGGCAGCAGGGTACATGTCAGGGCTACCACCCCTACGTTATGAAATACATCAAGTTAATAGCTGTAGATGAAGGTGGCAACACTTCCCACCAGCTCACCAAGTGGATGAAATTAGCTGAAGACTGCATCTGACCATGTAGTTTTTCCTGTGTATGTGAAAAGAACTAGTATCCACTTTAGTAAATAATGTTTGTAAAGCGTGTTTATAGCTACTAATAATAAGGCAACCAGAGCCATTTTTTGCACAATAGAACTATAGGTTTTGAACACAGGACTGCTAATCACACCTTTCTCTCTATCTTCTTCTATGCAACTTAGCGAGTCAGTGAGTTTATCTCTTAAGAGTTTTTTCCACTCTTTTGCTAAACTATTATAAACAGTTTTAATAGCACTGCAGAAAGGAGGATTTAAAATTGAATGAAACTGACCAAAAAAAAAATCCCCCTTCCTAAATTCACAACAAAGTATCCTGCTGTCTTTTGCCATACTCTAGCGAAGACCTTTTTTCTACATGTGTCCAATTGGAATTACACGTAGGAGTACAGTCTCATTTAAACATGCAGAGAATACCTTTCAGAGATGGAAGCTAGCTATTAAAACAGCAAAACTATTTGTTGCAGCTTAGTATTGTTACAGTTTAATTTTTACTGCATGAAGTGATACAGGATGCCAACAAAAAAAGTATAGAAGGTCTAGACAACAAGTGGAAAGACTCAGTCATGTAGCCCAGAGTGCTGCTTCCTGCAAAGAAAGGGAATTTCATGCCCAAAAAAGCAACTTTTCTTGTTTTGGACCTTCTAGCTATCAATGCCCCATTCCCCTTTTTCTGGTAAATGTTAAATTCTGCTAGCCATTGAAGTGAAAATACACATTTCTGTGAAAGACAGCCATACTTCTTCCTTGCAGCATTCACAACATTCACTTTTCTCCCTTAATTTGGTGGTTATGCACTTGCTTGAGCTTTGTAGCTGGGAATAAACGAAGTATCTTGCCAATAACAGATGGTAGTGAATGGAAATATGGAATGTATTTCACTGAATCATTTGTTCATTAGTTACAGTTTGGATGGATAGAATTACGCTTGACTCAAGCATATCCCTTGGGAAGCTAGTTTTTAATTTGCATATTTTCCACTAAATTCACCTGGGTCTGTGTTAAAAACAAGATAAAGTACACTAGAAAAGACAACTACATTGAAGCTGTGACAAACATTTTTAGATGGATCATGGGAGGGCTTACTTCTTTTTCTCCACAGTATACACATACTGAATTCATTTTTCTGTATCAGAAGTAAGACTACAGACGTTGATCATGGTTGATAATGTTAGTGAAATCCCCAGAAGACAAGTTACTTCACAGTCAAAATACAGGAGTGTCATACAGTCATTTTGCACAGTGAGCACTTCAACCTCTGAAGCAATGAACTTAAGCTTTATTCACATCTTCAGCGCATGATGAATAAAAGATGAATTCTGTATCACTGCTTTGTAACTTAAAAAAAAAAAGAGAAAGCAAAAAACATCAATACTGTATGGTTGCCAAAAATAGCTGATTTTCCCATCTGCTCCATGGGCTGGAGCAGAGCTGTGTAAATCCTGCCAGCTGAGTTTTGATTTGAATTAACAGCTCTTGTAGTAACTGAGCAACTCACAAAGTAGCAAATGAGTAAGCAGATAGAAAAATGTAATGGCAAGGTGGTAATTCCTCCAGCTACAGCCAAATGCTACAATTACCAGTGTTTTCCCTCCCTATTTTGGCTGAATCAAAAGATTTTGAGGACTGTCATTTTCACCTCCTTCCTCTTTCTTCTTCTTTTTTTTTTTTTTCCCTCATTTTTGTCCATCTGTTCTGTTTTCTTCTGTTGAAAAATAGCAAAGTTGTAAAGAGGAAATCCGTTTTGTTCATAGGCTGTGAGATTAGTGGGGTGGGGTTTTTTTCATTTTTCCAATAATATATTACAGTGCTTTTTTTTGATTTTTGGCATAAAGTGTTTCTTTCTGTCACAAACAGTCTTCTCGGCTGAGAAATTTCTGGAGCAAATGATGTTGCTAATGAATGTCATCATTGTAGCAATGGTTTGCTTTGGTTAAGGACCAACCCCGCGAAGAATCTTGAAAATTTGGAAATTGCTTCTCGTGAACATTTTATATCATATTTTATGAGGAAACAGAGTTGTGAGTCACTGAAGTGCTATCATAAATGATGGGAAAATGTATTACCGCATTTTGGTACTCAAAACAAGCAGTGTCGATGCTAATCATAATGTTTGTGGTTTCATGGGGAGCTTGTGGGATGTGCACAGGTGGCAGCCAGTGGGATTGTCCAGATCGACATTTATTTTAGCTGATGTTTGCTCTGCTGTTACTTGCATTTCTGTGGCCCTGCATGGTGCACGATAAATCAGATTTCTGAGACAAAGGTGCACAGTATAAAGCTACCTTTAAATTCTCAGTGCACACAGAGGAGAGAAAATTGCACTAGAGAGCCAGTTTTGATCCTGCCAAATCTCATGACCCTCTGCAATGCACTGAAATAGTTGCTAAGGTAATTTATAATATAATCAGAGAATAATTTAGGTTAGAAAAAAGCTTTGAGATCATCAAATCCAACCATAAAATTTGCACTGCCAAGTCCACCACTAAACCATGTCCCTAAGAGCAACATCTACATGTCTTTTAAATACCTTCAGGGACAGTGACTCAACTACTTCCCTACAGAATAGCAGAGTATGTGATTCAGCATGGAAGAGCAAATAATGAGGAGTTTTTAAGAGGGATGTGTATGTTAATTTTCAGGAATTAATCTTTCTCCACAAAGCTCCCATTCAGGCTACACCATTGCTTCATCATTTTCACGAGGCACTTACTTCCTCTCTGTATAAAACTGCAGGAGAAAACTGCATGGTTTTAGAAAATGATCTAATAAATGTATAATGCCTTAATTCAATCACAGTTTTTACAAACATATTTTATCAAGACAATATTGTTATGCATACCCAGAAATAAAAGTGTTTGCTAATAGGTCAACTACATACTTACTATATATAAGTGCTTGCTTCTTAGTCTGAGGCTTCTAACAGCACATGCTTGTCAGAAGTGCTTGGTGTTTTTGTTAGTAATTACATGGGGGAATTACTATAGATCATAACAGTTAATATCTTTATTTGTAATATATTCTTCTTATGTGTTAGACTGACTCAGAGGCTAAGCCATTTGTTTATAAAATCATTCCATTATTATGAAAAAGCTCTAGCTCACCAGAATTTAGTAAAATCACAGTAAGATTACAGTTACAGCTCAGTAGGAGAAGAAAAACAGATGCAAAAACCTCTTGAAACTTATTACCACCAATTCGATATAGCACTATGTCACTGTTCTTCAAAGTGGAAAAAACTCATTAAAAGCTATGTATATTCAGGTAGATAAACACTATATAAATATTTTTTATCCTACTTTTATCAGTACTTTCATCATAATGAAGTCGATGTCAAATCTCCAGTTCTCTTCAATACTGTCAGAACACTCACATGGCTGTGACTGGAACTTCCCTGTTGTCAAGCTCTCCATCTGCAAGAGTGTATTCTGCACCCCATAGTATCTGATCTGTGTAAGTTTTGCTGAACTTGTTCTTCAGAAATGCTGCATGTGGGTTTACGGTGTTTCCCTTGCTGTTTATCACCAGAATGTCACAGAATAGAACAGCTTTATGAAGAAGAGAACTAATAGTCAGAGTCTGGGCATCTCACTCAAATTGGCATACAGAGCTGTGTCTAAAAATAAAATCTTATTTAAAATAACATGAAATACTCAGTATTTAATACTGGTAGGGATGCAGTAAGTCTTAAAATCCCACCTTATGTCACATAGTCTGGCTTTTGGACAGGAATTCCTTGCTATGGTAGTGTCTAATTGGGGCCTGTACTGAAGTCCAAGACATAGATCACAACTACACACTATAAAGCCACATTATGACAAAAGGCCAGCCTGCAGGCCATCTTCTGAATGAGAAACTCATCTTAATATTGTTACTTATTAACAGCTAAAAATCTTTAGGTTACAGTTATGACCAAACAGTAGTTTGAGTTGCTTACTTATGATACAGTGACTTTGTCCTGAACTCACAGTGGATTGTCACTGATCTTTAGCTGAACAACAAGGAGAGAGTTTGCTTGAGATAACTTTATCCTAGTCACTGGGACATCTTGCCTCATGTCTAAAGTAGTATTGAACCTCTCACTGGCCACACTAGAGTTCAGAAGGTATGCTGACAGATCTTAATTACCATGTGTCCTTTTCCTATGATGTGCTGAAATACGTAATAAAATTCAGTTTAAGTACACTACTTGATCAGGTAGCATGCACTCATCTTTGCTGAAGTGTATATTCCCTTAGAAGTCTTCTGTTGTGACAAAAAGTTGCCTTCGTCTAAACAGTTCTACTCAGATTGCACAGCAAAAAGAACCTAGCTCATTAAAATGTATTTTGTCATCTGTATGCAAATGCTGTATTTTCTAGACCTGAAAATATAAATAATTATTCAGAGCTGTCAGTATGGGGAATGTCTGGATGATTTAATTGGTCTCTTCCATGTCTAATTCTTGAGATTTCTTGAATATAGATGAAAATATAAATCAAGAAGTATGCAAAATATATTTTGCACTCTTGTCTTTTGTTAGCTTGAAACTTTTCAGTCAAGGGCATAGAAATTTCATATATGGCATCTGAAGAACAGATGTATTAATCAGGATCTTACGGGCAGAATAAAGGAAAAAAAGGCTAAATTTGTCTGTTAGTCTTCTTCCCCACCTCTGCTTTTCTGTGCTTCAGATCTTTACTCTAATTTCCGGATACCATTTTAAAGTACAATAGGGCTTTTTTAGATGAAAAATGGTGAAAAAAAAAGATTTGTTCTAAACTCTAAGACACAAGCTCAGGAAAGAATGTATCACTATGCATTTTTTGGACGAAAGAATAATTTACTTAAAAGGGATCGTTAACAAGTCTGAGAAGATGAACAACTACCCAAGTAATTCACTATCTTAGTACTCCGTCATTAGCTATCTGATACAGTCATCTAACTTTCAAGGGGGGTTGAGTGTATTTATTCTGAAACAAGCAGGTAGCTATAAACTTGTCATGAAAGTGGTCCTGTTTTCATCTAGAGGGAAGCATCTCCACAGAATTCATACATTGACAGCTACTGAAGTCGCATACTCTTTGGTGCAAGGAGTTTGAAAAATTCTGTCATTCACTTTAAGGAAAATTATTAAGATACGATTTCTTTATTTTTCTTGGTGGTTAATACTGTGTGGGTTTATGTTGGGTTGTTGTTTGGGTTTGTTTTGGGGTTTTTTTTCTCTGCTTTAATTCCATATGTCTCTGTATGGATGATAAGTCAGGACTAATGATCTTTCTATAATCATTGTTCTTCATAGGGGAAAAAATATTCCTGTTCATTTGTGAGTTTCTGGGTATTGCAAAACAGGTTCCACACATGCTGTTTTCTATTCTCTTGATATATGCTTATGGGAGAGATGGAATAATACATTTCAGGTGTATGAAACTGGATGCATGTCCCTTTTATGTATCTTTATCTTATTTAAGTATTTTTCCACCTACCATATCTTGTCCTTTGGCACTTCTGTTATTTGTATATGGAAGACAAGAGTTACCTTGGACATCAGTGTCCTTTTTCTGACAACATCGCAGAGAATGCACACAACATGCTCACTACACAATTTACTTTCCACTCTCATATCCCCAGCAGTATGATCTCTCTCTCCATCATGCTGGGGGTTACACATTCTTCAAAAAAGAAGCCACAGCAAAATGTGTTGTGACACTGTCATTTCTATCCAAGTGGGAATTATCACTGTAAATATGACAACTTTTTAAATGTTCAAAGGTTGCATAAGGCACCATCTAGAATATCTTAAGTTGGCAAATTCCTCAGTATTTTTCCATGTTAAATATTTTCTTTATTCTTCTCATATGGAATAACTTCAATGTTAAGTTTAACTGTAATTCTGCTTTTAATTTTACTGATACTTACATGTGTGGCTAAGTTTCCCTGTTATGTTATCTAAAATCAAACAGTCCATTCCATTTGTGGGAAAACCATGATAAATATCTTGAAATTGTATTCATTTATACGTGAATCAATTATATATTTCTGTATAAAAAGATAATAAAAACTTGAACTAAAATTCCTGGGAGTTATATAATAATTACTGTGCCAGCCTCAAAGCTTTTGAATAAAGCAGAGATAACTTCAGGTTTTGAGCCTCACTACCTAGATTTTAGAGCAGTAATTATTATCATGATCTTTTTCTGCTGTCAAAAGAAGGGGAAAAGAATAGAGGATCTGTCTCCTGTTTATTTCACCAAAAAAGATGACAGACTCAGAACTCCTGTCTGATTATGTTCTTTTATGTGCTGGTACTTTCTGTGGCAAGAACAGTTTTTATTCATTTTTCTTTCCTTTTGCATGTCATCCACATCTCAGAAAAGCTATCTAGCATTTGTTGTCTATATCAATATTACATTTCATAGGCTATTGTAGATTTTGCCCCAGTATAAATATATTTTCCTTCTTCAATGCAACAAACTTTTCCCTTACCATCGAACTATGGGAGCACTAACTGTTTGCATATCATTTGTCAAAAAAGGGAAAGGAAGATCATTGAACTGGAATCGGCTTTCTTGTTAATTAGGTAAAACGTGGCACTCACTTCCAGAACATTACACACAGTAAGAGAATCTAAAATTCCATCAACATCTCTGCTATATTCTCATGATTTGTGAGATACAGGGCAAAATATTCACGCAAGTCCAGCATAAATGTGTCCACCTTTTAAGGTGGTGCTATTGAGAATGTGTTTCCTAGAGCAACACTTAAATATTACAATCATAACTTCCCCCTCTAAAAATAAGACCAACACAATCCTCCTGGCTGCGTAGAAAAGCTTTTATGTGCAAGTCAAGTGTAATCAATTTATATAGCCTGGATACAGCACTTGGGAAAGAGTAAGCATAATCCTTCTTCTCCATCTCCTCTAGGCACCAGAGTTGAACAGTGAGTAACAGACCTTTACTGCTCAGTATGTCCCTTCAGCATCCTTTAGGAGAGACCTTTGTGTCTCACAACAGCACATATTGTGAGCCCACAGAGATTTACTCAGCACTACATTATCAGAGCTTTCTAGATTGCTGATTAATAGCAAAGAATAACCAGTATACAATGACTTCATAGAAATGGAAGTTAGAGATGCAGTAGATCAGCTGGGGTGTTACCTTGCAGGGTACTAACTTGCAATCTGAGGATGTTTGGCGTTTGGTGTTCCCATCTCCTAAGCAGTGTTCATGCAAAATCAAGAGATGAAGCCTCACTAAAGATATGAAGTTCTTGGTAAGACTGGTACCCTACCAAGCTCGCCTACAGCTTCCAGTTGTACCAGTTTTGGACTGACTTAATGTATTAACTGACTTGATGCTGTAATCCTCTTGAGCTAAATGGCAAATCTGCAAGACTTAGAATGTGCTACAGTAGCATGATTATGAAGGCTTAAGCTCTTCTTTCACACAAAAATTGCAAACAAGTATAAACAAATACTTTAACATTAATACTTTAAATACTTTAAAAATACTTTAAATACTTTAAAAATACTTTAACATTATGTCCTGTAAATAATTCTGAAAACATTAATTCAAGAATTGTGTGAGTATAGGTAGGATTCCTGTAAAACCTGCAGACTACTGAGTGATGATGAGTCTTTATATCACTAAAAAAGTCTTGTCTTTTCAAGAAGCTAGAAATACTTGGCAGTGCATATGTACAGAACTTCAGAAGAACTTTTCTTTAATCAGCTTCTCATGGGACAGCGAGTGAGGAACTTTATATGCAGATTAAAGTGCAGTTTCCTTTAGGAATTACGAAGTATTCCTGATGGACACTGATATTCTGAGAGAGCTTGTCAAATCTTCCCTGTAGATCTCAGATACACTGAATGAGTTTCAATTGCCTGCCTTGCTGCAAAGCCCATATATCTAAGGTAAAGCATACATGAAAGATGAGATTGTTCCCTAGTCGTCATTTGAGTCTATACATTCACTTCTGAATCATAATGGACTTGCCTTGTCCAGGTTAGTCCATACTGTGTTTTAGTTTTCAATAGTTTTGCACTACAGTAATTGGCACATCAGTTCTTCTAACCAATTAACTCCAAATACATTCAAATGTTTACTCTTCCTACCTCAATTCTGTAGCTGGGGAGTGCAACTCTGACAGCCTTACTGAAATCAGTGCATTGTTTCTTAAATCATAAGAACAAAGCTTTCAGAGAAGCAGATACAAGACAGCCAAGGATTGTCAAACCTGTAGCATTAACATACTTGAGCTGTTTCTGAAGTTCTCAGCAGAGAACTGCCAGCTGCAGTGGCTGTGGGTGTCTTGCAGCACTGCTGTTAAGCAAATAACCTGTCAGCACATGTGGTCTTTGGTATGCTCAAACCAAAACCAATTATTTAGTCTAAGCGGAGGACTGAGTTGCAATATTTTCTCTCTGATGTTTAGAAGGTTATCTTCTTAGGTTGTTTCTGAAGTAAATCAGTCTAGTCCACCATAAACATCCTGATAAGGTTGTCAGCATACACTGTTTGTAGGTAAGTACCACGAACGTACAAGGCTACTTTTTAATCTTATGATCTGTAAAGTAGTCAAGAAAATTGAGTCTTTGGGATTCTCTCATACTGTTGTCAGGTATAGATATATGGATCTGAGGCAAAACGTTAGTGCTCATTTTCAAAAGTCTCTGAGGTGAATGCATGAAGAGAAATATGGAGAATCAGATACAGCTGATGACCAGCAGCTTGTTTCTTCAGCTCTCTGCAGCTGCAATTATGATGACCTTTCAAGTTTATGGAACATACTTGCAGAGGTATTTGGCAAAGCCACATGAGTGAGCATCCTAAAGTGGAATACTTAAAACATGAAGAATAAACACTTCATTACAACAACTGCCTAACGGTATTGAAGAGGAAGAGACTTTATCTTGATAAAATTTAGGAAAAATATGCAAAGGCAATCATGTGTCTAATTTGTTCACATCAACACTGAAATTATACACTCAGATCAGACATGAAATAACTGTAATTAATTGTTTGTGCGTCCCATAAGCAGCTAGCCCCTACCTTCATGCAATCATAGTAAATCCACATTCAAATTAAATTCAGATTTACAATATGTTAATCCAGCATGTGTGATGTGTTGGTCCCAGGTCTTCCTGACTTTCTGGTCTTATAAAGATAACAAATAACTCTGTCCAGCCAATATTAGCTTATCAGACATGATCGCTTCAGCTTGAATATTTGTTAGGATTATGCTTGTAGAAATGAGTATAACATCAATGTAGTCTCACGCATCCTTAGCTTTATTTATTATTTAAATTTGCATAAAAGAATAACCTATATTCTTTATTAGCTTCTGGGATACACAAGAAAAAGCCTTAGGCTGGATGTAACCTTTTCAAGTTCTGCCTTTCAAAAAACTCCATTGCGAATTCATATTCCTTTTCTTTTAAATCAATCATCAGGGAGCTGTTGGAGATGAGTTGATTTTCTTACTACACAAATATGCTGAGTTCAGAACAAAATGAGCTTGTAGAATCAAGCTGCATGTCCACAACGTTATCGAGGGCAGGCTTGGACAGCACTAAGTCTCAGATCACAAAATGCCATTGTTTTTCACAATAAAATTGATACGGAAGAACTTGGAATTTTCTTTTGCAGTTCCCTCAAGACTACACAAATTCTGCCTGTGTTAGAGAGCAGCTGACAAAACTGTCTGCACTCTGAAGACTCTGAAGATTCTCCAAGCAACTACATCTATGGTGGGAAAAAACCCTACCTCTTGATCCTGAAGTATTTAAGTATTTTACTTGTATTTTGCCCTTCTTCTTGTAAAGAAATATGTGGCCCAAACAACAAACACTACTGCTTTTTGGGGGAAGGACTGCTGTTAACAGAGAAATAATTTCTACTTTGCTTAGCCTAAATAATGGTCTTTGGTCTTGGACTAAATAAACCTTACCCTATTTCTAGCAATAAAAACTTCTAATGTTATTTTTTGTATGTTAAGAGATATTTTTGTCCTGAAAGGCTACATTCTCTGTGCTGTTCTTCTGTCTTCTAAATGTTTAATATCAAGAATATCCATTAAATTATAAGTAGCATGGAGTTTTTAAGGTCTGTATGTAAGCAAATATATTTGTTTGCAATGGTGCTACATGATCACAGAAGAGCTGAAGATGGAAGAGTCCTTTGGAGGTCTGCATGCCCAACTGCCCAGCTCAGAGCAGGGTCAACTACAGCAAGTCACTAAAGTTACATCTCCATTTGTTGTGTTCATTTCTGTTTTGGTCTTTTTTTAAGGAAAAAAGTGAAGATTTTATATAGTAGTACTTCTAATGAAACTAGAGCCTTGTAAAAAGGATTATATGAAAAAGAGGAGAATAAGCCCCTTATTAATGAATTCTGTATCCCTTGCATTTCATTATCCTTGCTTATGTTCACTAGATGGCTTTAGGTAACTTTATTTTGGTGTCATTCCAAAATGAATAGTGTAAATTCTGTATTGTTAGTGTGAATAATGGTAACAATACTCATTTCCATAAACAGCCATCACAGACTCTGCTTTGGAATTGCCGAATATACAGCCTAGCAGTTCAAGTGTCTATTGGAGATGAACTTGAAACCAATCTGAGGTTGTTAGGGCTCATGTATAAAGTATACAAAAGTGATCCTGGCCATCTGATATTACCGGTTGTTTCCCTTGTATCTCCTGGCATAAGCAAGCACACTTAGCCACATGATACCCTTTTTGTTGTTTTTCTGAGACCTCTCAGTTCACCAATACTGCTGTCTATAACAACATAGGAAGCGTACTGAAATGTCCTTAGTTGTACTGTACTCATCTTAAATGTGAAGATATCTTACGGTTCAATCCCTTCTCTTTTTTAGGATTATATAGGTTCTATTTGCTTGTGCATAGCATTAATGGGAAAAAACCCCCAGTAATTACCAACATGTCAAGATGCTGGAGTGTGTCCGGAGGAGAGCAACGAGGATGGTGAAGGGGCTGGAGCACAAGCCCTATGAAGAGTGACTGAGGGAGCTAGGGTTGTTTAGCCTGGAGAAGAGGAGGCTCAGGGGAGACCTTATTGCTCTCTACAACTACCTGAAAGGAGGTTGTAGTCAGGCAGGGCTTGGTCTCTTCTCTCAGGCAATCAGTGACAGAAGAAGAGGACATGATCTCAAGCTTTATCAGGGGAGGTTTGGGCTTCATATTAGGAAAAGTTCTTTACTGAAAGGGTGATCGCCCATTGGAATGCGTTGCCCGGGTAGGTGGTGGAGTCACCGTCCCTGGAGGTGTTTAAAAGGAGACTGGATGAGGCACTTACTGCCATGGTTTAGATGATGAGTTGGTGTTGGTGATGGGTTATAGGTTGGATTTGATGATCTCAAAGGTCCTTTCCAACCTTGTAACACTGTGATACTCTGTGATACTGTAATATGAAAGAGCATTGGCTGTATTTATAGATGCCGTAGTATATATTAGCAGTAAGAAACAAATGCAGTTTAGTCGTCTAGGTCTCTAGGTTTGCCATAACCCATTATAGATCAGATATTTTTAATATTTTTAATATTAAATATATTTTCCTATGTTAGATTCTGAATTTCAAGTTTAGACAATGTGCAACTGTCACAGAAAAAAAAATAAAAAATTGCCAAAGCATACACCACCGCACTGAGAGTCACATTTATTCCAGAAGAGACTTCAATTGCTGGGGCAAAGGTCCATAGGCTGTGGGACACTTCAGTGAACCAACGGGTGCCCCTTTTGACTCTCATTCACTACTCTCTCTCTCCAGCTCCTTTGAATTCCTCCTGTTGGCTCAACCCTAGATTTCTCTAGGCAGAGTCTCTAATGTGAATTACTTCAGGCTAATTTATTGACAGTACAGCATCAGGTTACAGCTCAAGCCTCCAGAGAGGGAACCCGAACAAAGAAATCCTTGTGCAATTATACCGTTACAGTCTAAGTTCCTAGGCTCCCTGCATGTTTCTCGCGCTGTCCATGAGACAGTTAGAAGCCACCATCCTATTACCTGGCTGTCATTACTGAAACTTGATGGGACAAATCCAATGACTGGAGTGTGGCTATCGATGGTGATAAAGTCTCTTCTCAGTTTCCTTTTCTGCAGACTAAATAACCTCAGTTCCCTCATCCCCTCCCTCTTAAGTGTTGTTCTCTAGGCCCTTCACCAGCTCCATTGCTCTTCTTTGGACACACTCCAACACCTCAATGTCTTTCTTGAACTGAACTGAACACAGCATTTGAAGTATGATTTCACCAGTGCCAAGTACAGGGACTTGATCATTTCCCTCATCCTGCTTGCCACACCATTTATGATACAAGCCAGGATGCTACTGTCCTTCTTGGCCACCTGGACACACCTGTCAACCAACACCCCCAGGCCCTTTTCCACCGAGCAGCTTTGCTGCCACTCTTCCCCAAGCCTGTAGCATTACATGGGGTTGTTGTCACCCAAGTGCAGGACCCAGCACTTAGCAATGCTGAACTTCATAAAATTGGCCTTGGCCTATTGATCCAGCCTGTCCAGATCCCTCTCTAAAGCCCTTTGACCCTCACACACTCCCATTCAATGTGGGGTCATTTGCAAACTTACTGAAGACGTACTCAATCTCTCCTCATCCAGATGACTGAAAAAAGATATTAAACAGAACTGGTCCCAACACTGAGCCCTGGGGACCACCACTTGTTACCAGTAACCAACTGGATTTAACTTCTTTTGTCACAAGTCTCTGGGCACAGCCATTCAGTCAGGTTTTCACCTAGCAAGAAGTACAGTTACCTAATTTATGAGCCATCATCTTCCCTAGGAGAATGCTGTGTTGTCCAGTTGTCTAGGACCTCCTGTGTTAAGAAGGTAAAGGATCATCTGCCAGCATTGGTTCAGGACATGTATTTAGGTGTCAGAAGTGGGATCCCCCTGAGACAAGAGTGCTGTATTTTTTCTTAGATAAGTGAAACCTTTCAGGAATGTAAAGAGGAGTGGGACAGTGCCTGTTCAGAATATATATGCTGCCTTCCTGAGATGACAACTCCAATCATGCCAATTGTCTGTTTGCTGTTTATGTGATTTGTGCTGCTTATCAGTTTGTTGGGGTGCAGGCTGCTTTCACTTACTTGTTGACCTTCTCAAGACAACCACTCCCCATCTCTCTTCCCTCTCTTCCTCTTTGACAAAATGTGTAATAGCAGAAAAGAAATGTTGTTTGATTTTTTAGAAAAGCATAAAGGGTGACCCTCATTGCCTGGGGTAGACTGGGCTCAGGGAAACTGGCATAATTTGCAGTGTAGTGGATCAGATAAGTGCTTCACAGAAAGACACAAGAGTCAGGTCAGGAAAAGGAAAAACAATTGTCCGTGCAGTTTTGGTTGTTAGTTTGGCTGCAGCTGTGCAGGCTAGAGATTTTCATAGTGCTGTGGAATTTCAGCTTATTGACTCCCTTCAGAACCTTGTTCAGTCCCTCAAGGGACAAGTACTAACTTAAAACAACAGCCTGAAGAAGAAAGGAGTCAGATAAGGCAGCTGCAGAGTGCTTTTAAAAAGCAGATTCTTGCAGACACCAGTGCCCAATAGAATTCCTGTATGGCAAAAAGAGAAGTGGCAAGATATTCTGGCTATTGACAGGCAAGAAAAATTTGCAGTAGGCTGGGTAGCCTCTCATCAGCAAGACAACACCCCTGTAAGTCGATGGAACAATGAAGCCGATGAACTAGCCCATTTAGCCTCCTTGCAGAACACTCGGAGAGCAGAAGACTGGGACCGACTACTAGAGCAGCTACACATGAAAAGAAATCACTCAGGACCTAAGAACCTCTGTGAGAATAAAGGTAAATGAGGGGTTTAAAGGGAGTTTATGATTTAAACTTGGCAAGCTAGAAAAAGATTGTCTTTGTGAGATTGCCGATAATAATCAGAGAAAGAAAACAGTTTCAAGCAAGCTGGATGATATATTATCCTTATGTTATTGCTATATTTTACTGTATTTTGACTGGCTGGGTGATTATATTCATCCTTGCAAAATCATTATATAAAAAAGGGGTTCAGGCCCAAGAAATGTGGTAATGAGCAAGCTGGACAAGATTAATTGCCTTGCAAGTTTGCTCCATGTTTTGCCGCAGTAGGCTTTCAGAGTAAAAAACGGTTAAGCAGATTGCTAACTCTCATAAACTCCACTAACTCTCCTTTTTTAAAAATTTCTCTTATGTTTTTAAATATATTCTTACCTCCTGACAATCTCTACTGTGAGGCCCAAACTCAAGGCTGGCCCATCACCAGAGAAAAATGTAAGATGTGTGTCTGTGTGCGACCCAACATCCCCTAGAGGATAATCCCCTACTCCTGAGGAAAAGTGTGGCAATCCCCTACTCCTGAGGAAGTGTGGCAAGTAGACTATATCAGCCCTTTCCAAAAATCACAGGGAAAACATTACGTACTGGTAGCTGTAGAAATAGTATCCTGGTTAGTCCAAGCTGAAACATTTACTCAAACAACCGGTGAAAATACCATGAAAGCCTTGAGGGGGCGTTTGGCACTTTCCCCAGACCACAAACAATCCATATGGATAATGGGTCTCATTTTACTGTCAAAATAGCTCAAGACTGGGCAACTCAAGAAGGAAGTTTGTGGGTGTTTCACACTCCATAACACTCACAAGCAAATGGAATAGCAGAAAGGGCAAATGGTCTACTGAAGCACTTCTTCAAACCACGAAAGTCAGGATGAGTGGATCGATTATGAGATGCAGTGACTCATGCAGTCATTGAGGAGTGAATGGGTGGCCACAAATCAAGGCATTCTGCCCAAAAGTCCCATCCATCAAACCAGTTCCTCCTCCTGGTGGTGCTTTGTCAAGTCCCTTCGTGATTCACCAGCCAGAAGAGGTTCCTGTAAGCTGATGGCTTCAGGTACTCCAACTGCCTGGCTTCCATGTGCTCCAGGGTAGGACTCCCATTAGGAATACAGATATTGGCATCTCCCCTTGAACACGCATACTTGTAAAGTAAAAGATGCCCATGGAAAAAAACCATAAAATTAATACAAGATGGATAGTTCAATCTTTCTAACAGTTGCTTTCTTCCAGTTCCCTAAAGGCGAACTGAGTTTTGCTTTCTCTTCTTTTCTAGGTGAAGCTCTGAAGAACCCCAGCACTTGACTGCTGAGATACAGGAAGCTGTTAGCCATATGCTTGGTTTTGATGGTGATCACTCTCTTAATACTCATAGGATATACAATATACCATCATGTTTGATGCTTTTTTCAGTCATGGTCATCACCCTTATTGCCTGGGGAGGTTTTGGTACTCAACTCCATGAACTGTTCTGGTGAAATGAATTCCTCATGCTTGGCTAACAGATTGCCAAAACATTCAATCTTTCCAATTGCTGGGTGTGTGGTGGACACTTGGGCCTAGACAACTGGCCCTGGGTTGCCATGCCAGTCCATCCTAAGTGGCTAGTAATCTAATGCAGTGAAGTAAGCCCCTCTACTAAGTGGGAGGAGGAATGAGTTGAACAACCCTGGCTGATACGTTACCCTTCTATGGGAGAGTATTGCTTACATCATTTTCAAGCTAACTGAACCTAGATGGGGCACAGTGTCTGTAAGTGGACTTTTTGGTATGCTCCACTATTTAGAGAGTCTTGTAATGGTGACATCCTGGGCTATGGATGGCGTTGGAGAGACAAAAAAGAATATCAGTATATTTTTACAGCTATTGGACAAATGAAAACAAAACTGGGTACAATTATATTCTTAGTATGAACAGTACTACTGTTTCTCAGTTTTGTCAACCAGCCGAAGAAGCATGGCAGTGCTACAAGATTCTTAACAATAAAGATATTCTATATGGTTCCATCTCTTTTCCCACAGGATATTTTAGCAACTATTTTTCCTATCCAATTGAAGGACATAATGCTTTTAAGGGTCATTATCAGATTGTGAGCATTATGCTTACAAGCAATTACCTGTTAATTGTTCAAGGACATGCTACATTGGAGTGGTCCACCCTCTGTTTTTATGATTCCAGAAAAAAACCAGCAACCATCTGGGCATAAAATTGTATTACGACTAAAGCTGAAACAAGCAATGTATTAATGTCACTATAACAAGCGGAAGCACCCAAATTTGGAAAAAAGATTAATGGATCCCTCAATGTATCATAGAACGATATGGTGCTCCCACCTGGAACTCAAATGAATGGATCAGAGCATGGGAACCTAAACCAAATTATCAATTTGTAAGCCGTTCCGGAAATAACTACCAATGAAACAACTTGAGCATCAGACTTACAGGCTGACCACGCCACCCAAATGCAAAAGGTGATTTACTAGCACAGCGTAGTGCTCAACTGGCCCATTCTCCTGGCTTCCAGGTGCTCCTTGGGTTAAGCAAATTCATTTTAGTTATGTGGTTTTGCAATGTTAAGCTTCTTACCCTGTGTTATGCCTTTCATGCAGCTAATCCAACGTTAGAACTAATATGTAATTTGTGTCTGTTGTTTCATCCAATGGTGCCAAACAAATTCATGCTGTGCATTCCTCCACACCGTTGGTAGTACAGATGTATAAGGGTTTCTTTTTGTCTAAATTGCTCTTTTCCAATCTTTCCTATCTTGACTTTTTTAAGCCACCATGGTATTGGTTTGGTACAGCAGGATTGCTGATAAATGATAAAGAGTGGCTTGGTAAGTTCCTCCATCAGCTCCCTCAGTAGTCTTGTGTGGATTCCACTCAGTACCATAGACTTGTGAGAGTTCAGGTGGTGTAGTAGGTCATTGATTGCTTTCTCCTGGATTATGAGAGGTTTATCCTGCTCTCCATCCCTGTCTTTCAATTCAGGTAGCTGAATACCCTGGAGATAATTGGTATGACTATCAAAGACTGAGGTAAAGAAGGCATTAAGCACCTCAGCCCTTTCCTCATCCTCAGTAGCAATGTTCCCCTCCACATTCAATAAATGAAGGAGAATTTCCTTGGTTCTTTTTGTTGTCAATGTATTTGTAAAAACATTTTTTGTTGTCTCTTACAACAGCGCTCAGGTTGAGTTCTAGCTGGGCTTTCGCCTTTCTCATTTTCTCCCTGCATGACCTAAAAAGATCCCTGTACTTTCCTTGAGTTGCCTGCCATTTCTCCCCGAAGTGGTAAACTCTCCTTCTTGACCCTCAGCAAAATCTCCTTGTTCAGCCAGGTCAGATATCTTCCCTGTTGGTTCGTCTTGCGGCTTATGGGGACAGCCTGCTCCTGTGCCTTTAAGATTTCCTTCTTGAAGAATGTCCAGCCTTCAGGGACCCCTTTGCCATTCATGAGTTTCCCAAGGGACTCTCACAATCAGTGACCTGAACAGGCTGAAGTCTGCCCTCTAGAAGCCCACAGCAGTAGTTTTGCTGGCCTTCCTCCTTACTTCATCAATTATAAAAACTCTATCATTTCATGGTTGCTAAGCCCAATATGGCCTCCAACCACCACATCTCCAAACAGTTCTTCTCTGTTTATAAACAGCAGTTCAAGTGAGGCACCTGCCCTGGTAGGCTCACTTATCAGTTGTGTCAGAAAGTTATCTTCCTCACACTCCAGTAACCTGTTAGCCTCCCAGCAGGATATCTGTCTTGTTGGCCATCTCCCTCATCCTTACCCATAAGCGCTTGACCTTATCATCACAATCATCGAACTCTGTACAATCAAACCCCTCCCTAACATACAGAACAACACCACCTCTCCTTCCCCGCCTATCCCTTCTGAAGGGCTTATAGCCATTCATTGTAGCACTCCAGTCATGAGAATCATTCCATCACATTTCTGTGATGGTGACTAAGTCATAGCTATCCTGCTGCACAATGGCTTCCAGCTCATCCTGTTTGTTGTCCATGCTGCATGCATTGATGTAGAAGCACTTCTGCTGGGCTATTGATTTTGCCCCCAACACTGGCATGATACCCCTAGGCCCATGTCTATTGAGTCTGGTTCTATCCCCTTCCCTCTCCGAACCTAGTTTAAAGCCCTCTTAATGAGCCCTGCCAGCTCACTAGTGCAAATAACTTTCCCTCTTTAAGACAGCTGAACTCCATCTGTCACCAGCAGGCTCGGTGCTGCGTAAATCTTCCCATGACCAAAACCCCCAAAATTCCAGTGATAACACCAGCCTCCAAGCCACGTGTTAATCAAATGAATTTTCCTGTTACTTTCAGTGTTCTTTCCTGCCACTGATCAGATTGAAGAAAACACTAGCTGTGCTCCTAATCCTTCAACCAATTGCCTCAGTGCCCTGAAGTCCCTTTTGATGGCTTTTGGACTTCTCTCTGCAACCTCATCTGTGCCAACCTGTGTAACTAACAGTGGGTAATATTAGGAAAGCTGTACCAGACCAGTGAGTTTCCTAGTGACGTCTCTAACCCAGGCCCCAGGGGGACAGGAGTTTGGCTTATTAGGCACCCTGTTCCCCTCAGAAGGGACTTGCCTACAACAGTTACCTGTATTTTTTTCTTAATGGAAGCAGTTATAATGCATAGGGCTGACTGACTCTCCATAGGCTACCCCATGTATGGACCTTCACCTCCAACCTCATTTGCCTGGCCCCCAAGTTCCAGAGCCTCACATTTGGCTTAAGGAGAGCAGGGAAGATGAGTGAGGCTCAGATGGGATTCGCCTGCCACCTCGAGCAGGACCTGTTTCCACTCTGCTCTTGAGGTACCCTCTTTCTGCTCAGTGGCAAGAGGGCAGGGCATGCTCCTGTGAAGCTTCTTGTGGAGCCTCTCCTGCTGCCTTATTATCTTGTGTCCTGTTTTTCAGATTGGCCTTGTCCCATACATATCCTTATAGCAGACTTCCAGTACCTGAAGGGGGCCTACAAGAAAGCTGGGGAAGGACTTTTTACAAGGGCATGTAGTAACAGGACAAGGGAGAATGGTTTTAAATTGGAAGGGGGAAGACTTAGATAAGGAAGAAATTTTTCGCGATGAGGGTGGTGAGACGCTGGTACAGGTTGCCCAGGGAACGTGTGGATGCCCCCTCCCTGGAGGCGTTCAAGGCCAGGCTGGATGGGGCCTCCAGCATCCAGGCCTCCAGCAGCCTGGGCTGGTGGGAGGTGTCCCTGCCCATGGCAGGGGGGGTTGGCTTTAAAGTCCCTTCGAACCCAAACCATTTTGTGATTCTACATCAGGGCGCAGTTCCAGCAATATCTCCTTTCCAGACCCCTAACCTATGCCCCCCCCATGCTCTCAGCAAGCAGCTTCCCCCATCCCTAGGTGCCCCCTGCCCCGGTCACCGCCCACAGGGGGGCGGGGCGTTCCCATCGCGGCTCCGCCTAGAGAGCTGCCTCGGGCCTGGCAGGCGCGGAGTTTAGAGAGGACAGCTCTAATGGATGGAGCCCTTCCCGCCAGGACCCCGGGGCTGGCTGGGGGGTTCCCGGGCCGCCGTGGCTGCGCCCCCTTCCCCCGCCTCTCTCTCGCGAGCCCTGCCCCGCCCCGCCCGCCTCCCCGCGGGTTCCTCTGGGCCGCGGCGGGCTGGGGCGCCCTCCGGCGGCCTCCTCTGGCACCGCAGCCAGGGCGGCTGCACCCGCAGCGGTGCCACCTGCTCAGCTGTGGCGCCTGGGGTACTGGGGGTTAAAACCTGAGTAGTGAACTGAGAATTGAGGAACCTCCGGTGGTTCCTAAGTGGCTGGAGGTGTCGGCAGAACGTACCAAGCATTTAATTACCGTGCTTCTTTTTCTTTTGCAGGGAAAAGATATGCTTAACCAACACCTGCCCTTTGCTGCAGGAAGGCTGAGGTGGTTTCTGTCCTGATTAGTGGCAACTTCTGTTTACAGAAATAAACTTTCTGTTTAGAGGTTATTTCCGTGTATTTCATAGAATCATGGAATGGTTTGGGTTGGAAGGAACCTTAAACCCATTCACTTCCACCCCCCTGCCATGGGCAGGGACACCTCCCACCAGACCAGACTGCCCAAGGCCCCATCCAGCCTGGCCTTGAACACTTCCAGGGAGGGGGCATCCACAGCTTCCCTGGGCAACCCGTGCCAGTGCCTCACCACCCTCATTTGCAGAATTTCTTCCTAAATTCTAATCTAAATCTTCCCCCTTCCAGATTAAAGCCATTCCCCTTTGCCCTATCAACACATGCCCTTGCAAAATGTCCCTCCCTAGCTTTCCTGTAGCCCCTTCAGGTACTGGAAGGCCACTATGAGGTATCCCCAGAGCCTTATCTTCTCCAAACTGAACAATCCCAACTCTCTCAGCCTGTCCTCATAGCAGAGGGGCTCCAGCCCTCTCATCATCCCTTCTCTGGACCCGTCCCAACAGTTCCATATTCTTCTTATGCTGGGGATTCCAACGTAAGAACGGGACACAATAGTCCAGATAGGAGTATCCTGCTGATGATTTTCTTGGGGATATTTAAATAGAACACCCTCCTTTGAATAGATTTTCTTATAAAGAAAGAAGGTGGCAAAACAGCTCCTTCAACAAAAGCATCTTTGTAAAATTGAATTTGCACAACTTCAGGCTGTCATCTCTGCAATTTACTTAGAGAAGCCTGGAAGTGTAATAGTGATATAATTGCTCCATTATAAAATTATGAAAAAAAAAAAGAGATAGAAGTTGAGAATTAAGGGACATGGTGGGTCACACAGTGTTGTACTTTGCTCTCCTTGGGGGATTTGTCAGGTAGTACCAACCTGGTTTTGAACTCTTGCATTTTGAAAGCCTCCGAAGTACTGCTGTGTGAGAAGAAATGTCTTCTCAGGTAAAAGGGTGAAATCTCCCCCATAGAAAGTAAGTATTATAGAAACTATTTTTAAGCACTATATACTTATATATTTCTTGTTGAAGGTTATCAGTAGAAATGGGAGATTTTTGGAAAAAAAATAAAATATTAATGATTCCTCATCTAAAAAGCAACATGAATTTTTTTCTTGGAGTGTGGTATAATTTTTTTCCCCCTATATAGGCCAGATCTGGCTACAAATATTTTGTTTTACAACTGTTTTGTGATTACAAGGCAAATGAGACAATCTGGGGAAAAAAGCCACAGATCTCTCTAAGATGCAGATATGATAAATCTTATTAGAGTTGATGAACGCTGCAGATGGATAGATGTGTTGTACAATACTTCTGAGGGCTGACTGATCTGTTACTTACTTGTAACGAAACAATACAAAAATGCCTGACATTTGAGAAAAATCTGTAGTGTCAAGGCACCTGGGAAAGTTACCTTTGAAAATCTTGACAAAAAATTTCAGGCAATGAATGAAAAAATGCTGAAGGTAATGTTGAAACTTTTAACTAAAGTCTGTAATATCTTGACAGATACAGCAAGGTTAAAGTTGATGTCACTAATCTATTGTTCTTTTACTCTGTCTTCCAAATCAATAAATACAACTTCCTTCTAATAGCCACAGAAGGAAAAAGAAATAAAATGGTTCTGTGAACACTGGACTCAAGTAAGCTTTGTTTCTTATGGTTTAAAGATTAACAAATTGAAGAGTGAGGTCTGAACAAAGATTTTTCTTCTGCTGGGACAGCATCTAAGCTTTTCCTCCCTTTAGGCTATATGATGTTAGATGAGCAAACAACTGAACAGTTTTCTCTCTGTGGAAGTACTAGAACACTGATTTTCACAGAATTTGCATCAGTTCATTTTTTTTTAATCAGCCATAGCTGAACTTGGCCAGAGGGTTCAGAGGTTATAAAAGGATCTTGGGCACATATTTCCACAAAATTCATTTACTAGAAAATGGTAATATTAGCTTCAAAGAGTAAATAGCCCTATGTGCTACTTGAAATATTCTTGGGTGATGAGAATCACCCACAAAGAGCTCTTTATCTACACATTAGTGTTCTTCCATCTGAATAAATCATAGTAGTTTAGCAGGTTTTTTTAACAGTAGTTAACAGTTGGTTTTTAACAGTAGTTTAACAGTAGTTTTGACAGTTGCTGTATGCTTATTTGGATTGATATCTGAACTAATAGTGTTGGCTATAATAATAGTGTTGTAATTAATTGAACAGAACTCACAAAGTTAAAATGTTTCGTTAAAAGACTATCTTTTGGATATTCACAGTATGTGAATGTGATTTTTTACAAAGAATTTCAATTATATTGGTTGAAAACTCTGAATTCCTCAGATTGAAGACCTTGCCTAGAAAAGGAAGACTATAAAATAGATAATTTCTTATTAAATATACCAGTTTCCATTAAAAGCTTAATATGAAGTAATTTGTGTGGTCGGGTTAACCACAAATGTCCTCTGCATCTAAGCTTTAAGGTATTGAATATGTAGCTGCAGATTTTTTTTAACTATATTTACAGTTTTCCTTAAATAAATTATCCTGTGGGCTTTAAGGAAATATATTTGATATTGTGTAGGAGTCTTGAGAAATCATCTGAGAGAATCTAGAATGAGATGTCAAAGAATGGACTTAAGTATTGCTTAGAAAAGTTGACATAGACTTGGGAGTTATCATTGTCGAAAGGAAAACTAAAGCACTGAGAAGTATACCAGCCATGAAGTAAGTGTAAGAGGAGCCTGGATCCTGAGCATCTGTATGCACTGAGATGAAAGCATTCACATTAAAAAAACATAGCTATGTGTCTGTCTGACAGCCTGTCAACAATAAAAGGATCAGAACCTAATCCTACATTCAGGGAGGTGGAGGTGTGATATTTTATTTCTCAATGGTCTTTTGTTTTTTTCTTCCTTATTACTTTTACAGGGTTACTCTATTTGTTAAAGTAGGCTGTAAGACTGTAAGTTTGGATTGTTGCTGAGGAAAATCGGGTGTCTCTGACTCTCTTAAGTATTGTGGAATAAGAGAAATGGCCAGGTTCATCACCTGCCTGACCGTGGCAGAGTAGTGTATATAGCTGGTTTTTTCAGTGTCCTTTCTCAACAAGAATTACATGGTGCGAAGGGGTAGATCTGGAACTGACTCAAAGGACATAACTTGCCACAAGTCACTTTCTAATTGTAGCTAGAAAACAGCCTTTTTTAATTCCTACAGCTCTTGACTTAAAGGTAAAAACTGGCATCTTGCACTGGCTTTATATGCCTGTGGATCATTTGTGTAGCTTAGTGATTATTGCTCTTCCTACCTGCTTCGTTATTTTGCTGTAAGGCAGTGGAGCAAGGGAAGGGAAACTGCCTCTAGTCAGAGGAGCCTGGCCATGAAAATATTTTTAGCTGTTCTTCCTTAAATAACTTTCTGGTTACATAAAAAAGTTTATGTGGATAATAAATTTTGGAGGAATGAAAGCTACCTGTTTGTTGACATCAGTTTTGATGTTTGTCAGTTTTAAGGAGCTGATATAGGTATAATGACATTTAAAGCAATGAAGGTTGATCACCTTATTCCCCTTAGCAGGCTGCTTCAATTGCTAAGTCAAAGCTGGGCCTTGATCTGCTTGTCGGAATGATTTTGTTGCTGATCTGTGTTAGATTTTCTGAAAACTTGAAATATACTATTAAAGGCTTGTAGGTGTAAAAACCAAATGTGTTTAAAAAACAAAACAAAACGAAACAAAAAATCCCCAGCCAACCCACCCCCCCCAATAAAGATAATTCAACAGGACATTATTTTCATCCCACTAGGAAATGCTGCTAACAGAAATGCCAAACTGGAAATGTGTTTGCAGTTGGCATGGTGTAATTAGTAGGGCATTTCAGTGTAAGTAGGGTCATTCATGATTTTTGCTACTTTCTTCATAATTCTTTAGTTTTTTCCAATTTCCCAAGAGAAACTAGAAAAGTAATCTTAAAAGTAATGATGAAATGTCTCATATTCTAGAGAAGTCAGTGCTCTGGAAGTCAGTAGCATGTGCTTTGAGCATTAGTAAGAACTCTATGTGATTTTTCCTTCATGTTTGATGAGCTTATCTATTCTAATTGTTCAAGAAATATCTGAACAACTAACAAGTAATAAAAAATTTTGTCATGAGCTTGGCTATAGAGAATGCTGATGGGACCAATACTCTTACACAATATTAAAAAAAAAAAAAAAACAACCATTTTTGAAAATTAGGTTACTTAGCCTAATTTTGTTATAAGGTTTTTTTTTATTAAGCAATGAGATAGTAGCTGTTACAAATTAAGATAACTTATTGGTTGCAAGGAGGTAGCACACCCACTGGAAGACTGAAGTCTAAGAGAACCAAACATTTTGGTCAGGAAATAGGCAGAAATAAAAGTCTCCTGTAACTGAAAGAACTAAGTACTCTGATATTGGATACTTTGTTGGTAAGACATCATATGAGGGTTTGATTTTATAAAAAACATATTACTTAATTCTTAAAATTTCTCATAAACTTAATTTTAAAAAATTCACATTAAAACATCTGAGGAAGTTAAATAATTTATTTTCATGTTTGCTTTTTGGTATCATATGAAAGAATATTTTTTTGAAAGAATGCCTGACCTTCAAGTGGAGGCAGGAATTTTAAAATCAAAACAGGAAATTTCAATTTCACCAAAGTGATCTTTTCCTCCTCTACCATTTTTAAGCTTGAAAGGAGTGTTTGCAAAACAAAATACTTCAGCCAGAAAACTTTAACATAGTCCTTCTCCATAGTTCTGTTTCAATTTAGTTTTTACCTAGTCTTTTTTGAGATTTAAATAACTCTTCAGGGCAGCGCTGGCTGACAACTGATCTTTCCCCTCCCTGATTAGAAATTAACTGGCAAAAAACTCTGTGCTGCTTCGAAAAAATATTTAATTGAATTTTTCTTTGCTTCTAATTGTACCTAGTCATATTGAAAAGCAAAAGTGAAGCATTTATTTTTCAATTATCAGTTCAACATAATCACTTTCATTTGGGGCAAAGAAATGTAAATTAATTCATCTCTATTTTGCTCTTCACAGTCACATAGGTCTTCACAGACTGCAAAGAGGAGTTAATACACACTCTGTGTGTATGTGTATATGTAAAAGTTCATAGGTATGAGAAAAGATGGCCTATCATTCCAAGTAAGTTTTTCTTTGCTTGCAGGTCTATCTGTGTGGATTTCAGCTGTAGCCTTTCGATGGCCTTATTGTTCAGATAATTGAGCAACAGTACTGAACCTTTTGCAGACATGCTTATCAACACTCTTCCTTTGTCTTTTTTTTTAAACTTTGCTAAATGTAAAAAAAATATACAATACAGATGATTATTTCTAATTCACCTTCTCCGTCTAATGTTCTTGTTTAACTGTGATTTTCCAATACCTGGGATCAGCTGGTCTTTTTTTTTTTAAGTATAATCTCTCTTCTGGTTTATTACCTGAGGAAGCTATTCTAGTTTGTATTACATGCCTGCTCAGAAATATAGCATCCATAGATAAAAATGTTTGTTCTGCATAAAAGAAAAGATAAAAAAAAAAAAAGAGAGAGAGAAGAAGAGAGAATTGAGTTTTGGGTTGGATGCTGGTCCTTGTCCTGATGGTATTGAGTCAATCCAGAAAGCTGACTCAGGAGTCTTGTTCCTCTTCTTCAGTTAATGAAGTGTCACTCCGGTAGATCCTAGTGCATCCTCCTGCATCTCAAGACATAAGGAACCTGACAGCAGGTTTATCTTGGATGTAGTGATTGCTCTGCACCAGCTGGCAAGGCTCATGCACTCCTCTCTAGCAATGTGAGAAATCATTCATTTTATTGTCAGATGGTAGATCTTCAGTGTGATCAGAAAATATACCAGATTGATTTGACACTTCTTTGCTTATCCTGCAGCTCTGAGAGTATAATTCTGAGCCTACAACAGTGCAGTTGCAGAAATAGTCTCACAAAGGTAATGAATAATATTTTGCCTAGTGAAAGTACTCTAGTACTCTGAATTCAGAGTGCAAAAAATTTCATTAGGATAATTTTGCATTTGGATCTAATTTTCTTCACTAGAAGATTGCATTTGAATGTAAGCTACTTGTAATGTGTGTGCGAGTGGAAACTACATGGAAAACCAGGAAACCATGGATCTGAAGAAAATTTAATTTCTGATTTTAATTTCTTAGATTATGACACCCTACTTATCTATTCCTTTCCAGATTAACACCTATCCTGTTCATCTTGGGTAGAACAGAAGCCTTGATAAGATATCATGAAAAGCTTTGATCGCATTTGCGCACATTTATTCATGTGCAAATAACCTGTTCCTCAGCCCCTAAGCTTTTCCATGACAGATCTGACATTTATGGATGACAAGTTTCCACTTTCTAATTGTCAGATTTCTCTAGAACTGTTTTTCCTCATAGGAATGCTTATATTTAGTGACTCCACTTAGGCTGTCTGCCCTGTATTCTTTCAAAGAGGTGCTTTTTCATGCAGAAAATGTAGAAGGATATTTTATTTTTAATTTGAGTGAAGAAATAATATGAAAGACCATACTAGGAACTTCAAAAGTTTTTTAAATTGTTTCATCTGATATGTTATCAACAGTTTTCATTTAATGTGGATCTTGCTCTGGCAATTGTCTGTCACTTCAAAAAATAAATTTTCAACATCTGTTTACTATTGTGAATTAATATTGACAGAAGTGGACATCATTCATTTACTCTGGTGCTACTGCTGAGATGATGTGAACAAATAGCCTCACATGTATGATGATTTGAATAGATAGCCACCTTCCATGTGTTCTGCATTGTGAGGTAAAGGATTATTCACAGGGGAGTGCTAGGGTCTGTTTCCCAAAGGTCTGATGGATACAGAACTTCTCCTGAAGATGATACATTAGAGTGAATGTAAGCTGCAATGTTTGGTGCCTTCTAAGAGGACATAGCATGAAAGCTGTGGTATTTCTTTAATGTTTAGTTCAAAATTTTGACTTCATAACTATTTTGTTAAATAACTTCTGTGAAATGCCCTTCAGAACTCATGAAAGGAATCACAACCACTCCCTTCCTCAAAAAAACCCAAAATGCCAAACCAATAAAAGCGTTGCCTATCCCTCAAAAAAACCAGTTTTGCTACATAAAGACAATGTATATTAATCAATTTAGTAAAGTACTACTCCAGCCGAGGAAGTTTAAGATTATTTGTCCCCAGTCTGCCCACTTGGCTCATGTAACTACTGGAGTGAAGTGTCTTCTGAAAATGACTGTGCCATCACTGGCAAGCACTTTTGAGAGCACAGGACAAGATGGGTAGAAAAGCAACAGGCAGAACAGGCAGGAGCTGTGCAGAGGAACTAGAGGCCTTAGGCACTAGGTCTTGCAAAAGGCAGAGAGGACACTTCTTGCTGGTGCTTTGAAGCAGCGCATTGTTACACCTCCTTACAGCTGCTGGACTGGCAACAGAATTGGGAGAAAAGTTCTGTTTACTAGCACAAACACAAAAGCCAACTGAATCTTGGGCTGCATCAGTTTGGTGGCCTTGTACAATGGGGCTACAGGATTAGTGGATAAGGGAAGAGTAACTGACACCATTTACCTGGACTTGTGGACAGTGGGGTTGAGTGCACCCTCATCAAGTTTGCTAACGACACCAAGCTGTGTGGTGTGGTTGATGAGCTGGAGGGAAGGGATGCCATCCAGAGGGACCTTGACAGGCTTGAGAGGTGGGTCTCTATGAACCTCGTGAAGTTCAGCTGGACCAAGTACAAAGTCATGGCAGTCCCAAGCACAGATAAAGGCTGGGCTGAGAATGGATTGAGAATAGCCCTAAAGAGGGGGACTTGGGGGTGCTGGTCAATGAGAAGCTCACCATGACTCAGGAATGTGCACTTCCAGCCCAGAAAGCCAACCATATCCTGGGCTGCATCAAAAAATTCTCCCCCTCTGCTCCACTCTCATGAGACCTCACCTGGAGTATTGTGTTCAATTCTGGAGTCCTCAGCACAGGAACAATATGGACCTGTTGAAGTGAATCCAGAGGAGGGCCACGAAGATGAGCAGAGGGCTGGGGCATCCCTGTGAGGGCAGATTGAGAGAGTTGGGCTTGTTTAGCTTAGAGAAGAGAAGGCTCTGGGGAGACCTTATAACAGCCTACCAGTACTTAAAGGAGGCCTACAGGAAAGCAGGAGAGGGTCTCATTACCAGGGAGTGCAGTGATAGGACAAAGGATAACGGTTTTAAGCTGAAAGAGGGGAGATGTAGATTAGATATTAGGAAGAAATTTTTACTGTGTAGGTGTTGAGGTACTGGAACAGGTTGCTCAAGGAAGTCATGGATGCCCCGTTTGTGGAGGAGTTCAAGGCCAGGCTGGATGGGGCTTTGAGCAGCCTGATGCAGTGGATCATACCCTGCACATAGCAGGGGGATTGGAACTGGGTGATCTTTAATGTGCCTTACAACTCAAAACATTCTATGATTCTATGAAAATGTGATTGTCACTTTTATGTTCTGTCTCATTATTAGTGTTTCAAGACACCATTATTCTAGTTTCAATTCTACTAAAACTTGGCTCTGTAGTTGTTATGGCCACAGAATGCAGAGCCTTCATCTGGCCAATAAGTATATGGAAACTATAGGGAAAAAAAAAAGGAAATTCCATTGGAGCAATCTTGAATACTTTGCTGAGGATAGTATAAGACAGACATAAGAAGGGGGGAAAAATGTCAAAAGAAGGAAGGTTGAGGGAAAGATGGGACGATGAGGAGGTGTCTGTGGCTCAAGAATCAGAAGAAAATGTTAATTTATGTAAGAAAAAGCCTGAAGGAAACAACCCACCCTACAAGTCTACAATGGATTGAAAAGATAAAATTCTTTGCTCTTTTTTCACTTCACTTGAAATATTCTGTTGGTAATATCTGCTCTGATACAATCTGCCTTTTAAATGTAAGAGCTTTTTTTTTCTTGTCCTTTTGATCTGCTCACATTATTTTGCGAAGGTCTAGAACATCCATCTTCAACCAAGAATCAATTTAAGCTTTCAACAGTCTTCAGTAATCTTGGTAAGCTTTGAAAAAGTATTCAGGCATATCTATCTCAAAGCTTCAGCATGGACTTCTGTCATTACTGTTATGTCAAGCAAACTTCATAATAAAAAAAGACCCTAAAAGACAAGAGGAGGGGGAAAACATTCTGTTCTTGCTTTCCTGAAGTTATAGAATCATTTGCTTTTCTGATCTTTACTGAGGAACAAAAGGAGGATCTTTACTGAGGAACTTGACCACCTCAAGACTTTCTAATCCCACTTCTTGAAACAAAGTATATTGTCTGTTTCATAATAAACTTTTTCTGACCTGACATGTTCCTTGCATTTAAACAAAATGTCTTTTTCTCTTTGAACTTGGCAAGATTTCAGGCCAACAGTATGGTTATTGAGAATCTAGTCCTATACATGACCTTGTTTGAAAAGACTGATTAACATTTGCTTCCACGATTACAGTGCAAGTAACAGGGAGGAAATGGAGTTCTCCTAAGAACAAAAGTAGAAACCTTTAATAACTGGATAAAGCACAGATTACAGCATGAAAAATCTCTTTCCTCCTGCGAAAAAAATGTGATGTTTAGTATGTGGTGATGACTCGCATACATTCAATGCTTACTTCATAGCTGACAGAGGAAGAGACATGATGGACCAAGGTTCACATTGAGTTTTGTGGAAATACACAATTGCTCCTAAGATGATCACTTAGAGAAGTGAGAAAGACTGAACTCAGACTGCAGTGTTACTAAGATTAGAAATAGTGCATGAATTAAACAGTAGGTTTTTTAGTATGGATGTAACTGAATTGATGGTTACATAAACTACAGCAATAGCAGCACACCTGTGCAAGCATAGAGCAAAACAGAAAGCATACAAATATTCCTAACAGAGATGACTCTCTTGTTAAGCTCATAAAGGCCATAGTGTTTAGCTGCCAGATAGAGGCAATAGATGAAAGTTTCAGAAATTTTGTTGCTCTTAGATGACAATACAAGGATAATGCCAAGAAATGACGGATGGGTCAGCAGAGGGGAAAATAGCTTCCATGGAAACATGGTGATAAAGTTGAAAGAGTTAAAATAAACAAGAATTTCCAAGGTGATATTCTAAATCTGTGATTCTTTTTAAAGTAAAAAAAAAAAAGGGCAGGGAGAGTGGAACACGACACGGTGACACACCTCTCATGCCACACTGGAGACTTTGAAAGTAAGATGTCACTGGTTGGTTTCAAAGTAGTAACAAGTAGAGACAGTGACTTTTTTGGAAATAGATGTACTGAAGTTGTAATATGGATGAGATGTTCATGAGTCAAATGCATGACTTGAATATTATGTTTTTTCCAGTACACCATTGCCTTTTAGTGACATTCATAGGTGGCTCTCATGTAATGCAATTATCACAGGCTTATTAAGAACAGGAGTTCCGCAGAAACTGTCAGGGAGGTCAGGAAAGGGTCATGTGGAAGTCATTGCATGTTCTGTGGGAAAAGGGCAGCAGAAATCAGTCTTGTGGTCAGTTGTTATGCATTGTGGCGGTTGACAACTAGCACTCAGATAAGGTTCCAAGCACTAACGCCTTATTCCGCTTTTACACAAGCTTCTATATCTTTGTTATCTGTCCACACTCTCAGTCTAAACTCCTAACAGGCTCAAGCTCTATTTTCACGCGCTATTCCTAACACTATAATTGGCTCTCTCACAGTCTTTTCAACTGTCAAATTGCCTCCTTGTTTCTGCTGGCTTCTTCAAAAGTTGCTTATCCATTGGTTCAATGGCAGAGTCTTATCTTGTCAAGGCTAAAGCCACCCGCAGCCCAGCTTATATCCACAATGCATGGTTTTATAAAATCTCAAATTTGATACAGCTGTTGGGTGTGAGTATACCAGTGAAAGCTATGTTTTCACTGATCTGATCAATTGATATGTATCAAAATGCATCAGAGTGAAGCTGACTGAATGATTTTCTTGCCCAGTTTGGTTTGTCTGTCCTAGTTAACCAACCACAGGAAAGATAAAAATTCTTTATCTAAAAGGACTTAAGTTTAGAAGACATTATAAAATCTTCATAAAAACTTCTGGAACAGCTGAATTTCTGGGAATAGAAAATAAACTGAGGTGTATATTCTGTTATTGTTGCAAGGAAACTTATACTGCCTGGAGTTACTAAAATGGGGATCTAATGCATGGTCTTCAACAGCACTAAACTGGAGTAACTGGCCAGTGTGGACTGTTGGCCATAGATACATGTAGGTTTTGTAGACATTTCCATGTTGTCTCACTAGCTGCCCTGTTTTTTAAACTAATTTTTTTCTTAAAACTAGAAATTACTTCTTGCAAATATCAGATTCAACAAAACATTTCTAAAGCTATTATGAGCAAATATATAATAATAAATCAATAGTACACGCTACGTTTTTAGCATTAATTATTATAATTATTAAACTTGCCATGGAGATTTATAAACATTTTTCTTGTAGTGTCAAACATCACAGATCTCAAGTTTAATAAACAGCCTGTTTATCTGGATATGTACATAGCTACACTTCTAGAATTTTAATCCACTTGTTTGCAACAACATATGTTCACTGTGAATGTTTTACATTTAATCATTCACAGAATTGATAGAACCAGAAAAACAAACAATATTTTCTTCTCAATTTTTCTCTTAAGGTATGTATATTATTAGGAAAATATATAATCTATAGAACTGCAAAAATGGGCATTAATTATTTGCTATTTATAGAGGAGTGAGGCATGAAGATCTTTTAAGTATCATGGTTGTGAAGACTACCATCATCCATCATAAAAGGACAACATAACATATTCCCCAAAACGGTATAATGCAAATGTAATATGACATAAATAGGACTTTTATTCTGTATTTTCTCTTTAGTCCCAACAATTTAAAGTGCTTCATCAGCATAACAGTCTTGCGTAGAGGATAATTTGCTGACAGATAAGAAAAGATATGGCTGGGTGGAGTCTGATTTGTGAAGAAATACGTGTGCCACCTGGAAAAGCTGGTCTTGCTTTCTTCTTGTTTGAGACACACACCTAATCTATGGGTTCAAAACTTTAGTAATACCTTAGTCCATGAACTTCTGTTAGCTTTCATCCATGCAGTCAATGTATGTGTGCTGGAGGAATCCATGTGGGTTTCTGATCGAAGTGAATGAGACACTTTATGATATCTCTCCTGTCACATGGCAATGCACAGAAGCTCCCTCTGAATATATGGGGGATTTCTTTACTTCCTGTGATTTGATCACTTTTATGTAGAACGCTATTCCTTTGCCTATGTATATATATTGCAAAATATTTTATTCTTATATATTTCTGGTAGTTATTAATCATGAAGCAAACCTATGTCATGATACTACAAAGAGAAGTCCTGCTAACTGAATGAGACAACTGATCTGTAATGTATTGTTTCATATGCAGTGTCAGCATACTTTGCACCTTCCAAATTGTGTTAAAGGAATTCTTCGAGTATTATCTGATTACCTTACAAGCGCTAATAGATTTTTCTTTCTAATCTGCCAGAACGATTAGGAAGTATAATTTATTTCCATTCTATAGATGGACAACCAAAGGTGAAAGTTAATTAGTTGCCTGACACAGAATGTCTCTGAAAAACAGTAGACAATTCTAAATCTGCTGAGTCTCAGTCCAGTACCCTAGTCATCTCCTTTTCCACGACAGCTCTGAGAAATTATTGTAGAGTCTACAGTCGAGGGCATTTTCAGTGTTACAGAAAAGTCACATTTCTGTTTTGTAGGAAATAAAAAAGATAGATTTTCACATTTTGAAAATATTCAGAAAGTTCTCACAAAACCGACTTTAGAACCTAGTGTTACTCTCTTGGATATTCCAAAAAACTCAATAGTTCATCTAGAAATAAACTTCATGCATGACCTCAAATAGCAGCATTGGAAAAACCTAGGCTAAATATGTTTGCAGATTGTGTTCAGTCTCTCACATTCAAACAATGCTATGAGGTAGACCTGCCTCTGTGTGACATGCAAAAGACTCAAGGACAGTTTTATTAGTTCATAAAATAAATGAATTAGGTTTTGTCATAGAAATGGCATAAAGAAAATTCAAATTGAGTAAGTGAGAACAGAACTCAAAAGAGTTTATAAATAATTTCCCTTCTGATCTTTGCATCCTTGCAGGGCAAGTACTTGCTTTCCGGCAAGCATTCAAACAACTTGGTGGCTTTCTTTCTTTTTCCAAATTCTACTCATTTCTGTCTTGGCTGTGGGCAGATTCTTCTCATGAGATCTGGCTGTCTGCACCGTGCTCAGCAGTTCATAGGCTCTGCGAGAGCTGCAGACTCACAGGACCTGCTGAAGTTCTTGCACCACTTCTCCTGTTCTGTCAGTCCCTGGAAAAGACTCATTTTCCTCTTTCCTTTAGGAGCCTCCTAAACTGGAAAATGCAGTGAATGGCCAATGTTAGTTGTAACAGGACTGAAGATTATCACTGCCAGTCTCTTGCTTCATAGCAGCAGCTCTAATAGACAGACTTTTAAACGACACTTTTCAGAGTCCTTTACTTTCTTACTAGGATCGAAAAAGATTGGTCCCTCCTGTTGCAAAACAGACTCTTGAGGGTGGCTTCTCAAACCCAGTTCCTCCACACATTAGGCCTGTGAAAAAATTGTGCTTTGCTTGAATAGCAGCCTGCTCATGGATTGTTACTGAATCCAGGATGCTCAGGGGCTGGAGCCTGGTTTCGGTGACAGAAATTAAGCCAAGGCAAGGGGCTCAACAAAAAGGCTTCGTTCCCTTGGAGTCATTTTTGGGAAACAAGCATGAGGTTTGGTGTTAAAGGAGTTGGGGCTACTGTTGTAAAGAGGTGTCATAGAATAGTTTGGACTGGTGTGACTGGAGCATGATGGGAGCCATTTGAGTGTGGAGGCAGCAGCAGGGGGACAGAGCAGGAACAGAGCTGTCAGACAGACAGTAGCCACTGCACCTGAATTAGTAGGTCTTCAGGACCGACAGCTTGGCTGCTGTTTAAAGGCCTTGGACACGAACCCGAATGCTTGGAAGGGGATGCTGGGAGAGTAGGAGACTGTACATAATTGATCATAGTATCAGATGTCTGAGAATCAAAGGTATGGATAATTTGGAAGGAATATAAAGTGCAGACTGAAAAAGCAAATATATTATTTCAGAACTTGGGAATTTTCTCACAATACTCTTTAAATTGTCTGAGCCTGATCATTTTAAACAGAAACAAACCCAAAAAAAACGACCAAAAGACGAAACAACCAAAATAATCTCAACACAACAATGCCTAGAAATTCAATGAGAATCTCTGCTGCTGAATTAATAACTCTTTAATATTAGATCATATTCAAATGGGACATTCTCTCTTTATAGCATAAATTCTCCAGAAACTCGTCTGTCATCATTGCTTGTTGTGCATGGATACAGAAGGTGGTGGAACTGATATGGTAGAACAAGTCTGAGTGATACAGTAACTAACTCTCAAAACTTATTTTTTGCTTAACCTTTTCCATTTCTTAAGAAAACTTCAAGCTTCTTGTGACTGCACCTAAGACCCTATGTATTGCAAATGAGTTTTTTAGGTAAAACTCATATTTAAATAAAAGTGTGACTTAATAGAGTTCAATAAGATTGTGCTTTACTTATTGAATGGAGAAAATATGTGAGGGAAAACCAGGTTATATGTGTTTATAGCAAAAGAATTATATGTGCATAGAGCCAAAGTATTATATATGTGCACCTGATTCACTATATCACTTAGCTAAGATTTCAGAGTTTCATAATGCTTATCCCCAATTCACCTGCATTCCTGTCTGGGCATCCAGTGTGAGTGCATTCTGCAGTTCAAATCCAAGGTTTTGCTAGGCAGACTCTCAGGCATCAGATTTTATAAAATAATTCAATGAAGGGGTTTCGGAACATGGTCAACTCCATGGAGAAAGACCTGCTCCACAGAGAGGGGTCAACATGAACAAAAAATCCCTGGCAATTATACCCTTACAGACTATTAACCTGGCTGTCATGCAATGATTTGGTGCAGTAGTAATTTTGAGTCTGTGGTCTTCTTGTTCCTTCACTGTCTTTCAGACAAGCTATTATCTTACCTTGGTGTAACTGATGTTGATGGTCTGTATCCTTGAAGCCTCTCTGTTCCCTGTTTTCATTGATTCTGGAGGCCTTGTTTTGACTGAACAGATTGTATGCACTGGGAAAGTTTTTAACTGGAAATTCCCAGCTTGTGACCTAGTGCTTCAGAGCCAAGCCTTGCTACTCATGCTAAGAAAGCTAAACAAAAAGCATAATAAATCACACATTACATCATTTTATACACAATACATCATTTTATACGTATACTTGGACTAGTAACCTATTTAAGATCCATACAGTTGTTTCTAGACCTACTTCATTCTGAAAGTAACAGATCTAAAAGAAAACATTTCTAGAAAACCTATTAATGTTAATTTCTAAAGATATCTCAAATGTATTAAAGGATTTCCTCTTATTTATTATATATGTCTGGAATAGAGGTATAAGGCAACTTGTTTTATAAGGAGATGAAGCTTTGTAAAAAACAACTACAAAGCCTTTCAAAGGATGGAATACTCTAGTAATAGTAAGTGTCTTCACTATCAGTGTATGGGAAATATTGACATGTCACCTCATTTTTACATGGAAGAAAGTGCGGCACATTAAGGAGAAAGCTGATAATTAAAGTACATCAGAGCACATACACCTATCAGGAAGTTTAAAAATAAAAATAGGTAATGCAACAGTTAAAGGAACATGGAGTAATTTCTTATGGATCTTATGATAAGACCTAACATGTTGAGCCACTCAAACCATTTAAATGGCAATGAAAGACTATATAAATTTTATACATCTACTTTTAGTAGAGTTATTGCAAATAATGAGACTACTGTGCATGATTTAGCAATAATATGAAGCCTGCAGCACTCTGTCCTGTATGCAAAATGACTACAGATAATAGAGTAGTTTCCTTGTTAAGTCTTTTTATTTGTCTTGCTTTGAGAGAATAAGAAGTATAAATTAGTAAGCCAGATAATGAAGACTTACTGCCCCCAGGTGTTTGTATAAGGATTCATTTGATTAAAAGGCATCAGTGTCCCTTAAGGAAATATCTTACTTTTTCTGTTAAAGAAATCAGATTCTACACTTTTACCTTAAGTATTCAAAGACTTTCACTTCGGTTTAGGATGTACAGTATCACTGTGAGAGTTAGAAATAATTAAGGACATGTATCACTGACCAAATATCTAAGCTGAGTTATTCTGAAGAAACTTTCTTTTTTCATTGGGAATGCGCAAACTTGAAACATATAATCTGCATACAGATAATGGTTTTGAACAAATCAAATCAGGTCTTACCAAGCTTAATTATGATGACTCAGAGAATAAAACTGGGGGTAATTGTCAGAGGAGACACAGAGTGAAAGAGGAAGACAATAATGAGGGAAACATGATTTACGTCCCCAGAAGCGCCATAAGTGAATGAACAAAAAAGGCAAAACATGGAAAAGAAGGTACTCCCATTTGATTCTCTAGAGGCTAAAGTAGTAATGGAAATATTTTTACAGTGGAACCACTGGAGAATTATTGGTTTTTGTTCCTTATTCTACATAGCCATTGAGTTAATGCTCTGAACATGATGCTTCTCCCATGTCTTGTGTGACACATGGGTCACTGAGCAGGGTTGTGCTACTCTGACTGAAGCAGGCAGGCTTCCGGTGGGATCTCTGCTCTCTGGAAGGTTCATGAAAAGGTAAATATTAATGGCAGCTGTCCTTCACTACCTCAGGATTCTTCCCCATCATCTGGAGACATATCTGTTATATACAGACCCAGTGTGCTAGCAGTTTCTCCCACCTTCTCTGGTATCTTACAGGTCAGTAGACTGAAATGCTTGTGTCTGTGGTCATGCTCATAGATTCCACTAATTACTCAAAGTAACAGAGACTTGTGCTGTGAGGTCGTGAGAGTCCCTGCCAGCCCTGTCTTGATAAAAGGTCATCAGAGCATGACAGCATTTTCTTAAATTAACATACATGTATATTTATTTAAGATAACAAAAGCATACATGAGTAATGCTGTTTGGAATTACTTTAGGATGAGCTCTTTGTGATGCCTGATAGCCCAGCTGGCCCAGGACTTGAACGGAAAGGCTTAATTTGCAGGAAGCTGTGATATATCAGGCAGCATTCATCCCCCGAGATACACAAAACCTGACATATTCACCAGCATAAGACAGAGAACTACACATAATATGTTGGCTTTTGGATGATGTATCAATCCATTTCAACACTTGCAGTTATTAAAGTCTTAGTTAATTCTTTAACTAGACTATTAAGAGATATTTCATAAAAGCAGTGCTATATTCATTCTAGAAGTATTTCCACTTAAAGAATCCTTAATTCTATCCTATATAGAGCTAATTTGCAGTTTCCTTGGGATGAAAGATTCTGCCTGTACTAAAGATTTTATTCCTCAGTATCTCTAAATCTAAATAAGAAATGACACATACATATTTAATACTAGATTAGAAAAGTGAAGGCAGTAAGGTTAGTAGAGTATAAATCCCTACCTTTAAATTTTTAAAATGAGAGAAACAAAAAGAAACTCTATATTGACTAAATATAGTAATAGAGCTCCAATGCCTTTATCTGCCAGCACTTTTCTGCTTTCATGATCCAATTCAGAGCTTATGTATCTCTTTTTAAGTGCACAAAATTAAAGCTCGAACATTAAAAATAGAAGGAAACAGATTGTACCTTTTCCTTTTATGAAGTTCACAGAATCATAGCATGATTGAGGTTTGAAGAGACCTCTGAAGGTCATCTTGACCAACCTCCCTGCTAAAGCAGGGCCACCTAGAGCCACTTGCCCTCACTGTGTCCAGATAGCTTTTGAGGATCATCCCCATGCTCATTCACTCTCATAGAGTAAAAGTGTTTCCTGATGTTTAGGAGGATGCTCCTGTGTTTCAGTTTGTTCCTGTTACCTCCTGCTGTGTCAGTGGAGAATGCTGGAAAAAATCTGGTTCAGTTGTCTTTGCAGTTGTCTTCAGATATTTGTGCAGCTTGGTAAGATCCACCTTGAGCATTCTCTTCTCCATGCTGAACAGTCCCAGCTCTCTCAGCCTTTTCTTTTATGGGAAACGCTCTAGTCCCTACTTCATCTTAGTGGGCCTTCGCTCCAGACTCCAGTAGCTCCATCTTTCTCTTGTATTGTGGATCCCAGAACCAGGCATGGTTCTGCAGAAGTGTCCTCCCGAGTGTTGAGGAAAGGGGAAGGATCACCTCATTTGATATGTGGTTAACATTGCTTCTAATGCAGCTCACATTACCGATGGCTGCCCTTGCCACAAGGACATACTGCTGGTTCACCTTCAACTTGGTGTCTACCAGGATCTTCACAAACTTTCCTGCAAAGCTACTTTCCAGCTGTTTAGGCCCCTAGCATATACTGGTTCCTGGGGTTGTTCCTCCTCAGGTGTAGGACTTCGCACTGCGTTCTGTTGAATTTCTTGGGGTTCCTGTCAGCTCCTCTCTCCAGCCTGTCAGGGTCCCTCCAGGTGGCACCACAACCCTCTGCTGTATCAGCCACTTCTCCCAGTTTTGCATCATCAACAAACTTGCTGAGGGTGCACTCTGCACCATCATCCAGATTATGAATGAAGATGTTGAACGTCATTTGACTCAGTGCAGACCCCTGGGATACACTGCTAATTAGAGGCCTCCAACTAGACTTCACGCCATTGATCACAATTCCCTGGGCCCATCCTTTGAGACAGTTTTCAACCCACCTTGCTGTCTGCTCACCTAGGCCATACTTCAACAGCTTCTCTGCAAGAAAATTAGTGGAGCCAGTGTTAAAAGCCTTAATGAAGTCTAGGTAGGGTAATATCCACCGCTCTCCACATTCCTACTAGGCCAGTCATTTCATCATAGTTTATTATATTGGTCAAGAATGACTTCTTTGTGAAAGCATGCTGGACCAGTCCTATCAGCTTCTTGTTCTTCATATGCCTAGAAATGGCTTCCAGGATTTGTTATTCCACCACCTTCCAAAGTGCTACCAGGAGTTGCTGAAGTAAACATAATAAAGACTTAAGTATGTCTGGGTGAAGATAAAAATTTTACATACAACAGCTAAATTCTACTGTAATTTAAATGTGGGAAAGTTGTACTGAAAACAAAAACTCCAGTCCCTAGCAGGTAGTCACAAATGCTTTCACACTTTTTAGTATAAAAAATAAACCCCAATTGTTTATGTCTAGTTACCTTCCTTTACTAGGTGAATAATATTCCCAAATGAGCTTTCTTCTAAGGATCACTGCATTACTTAAAATAATGCAGTCAGACAAGTGCTGGTTATGCAGAGGAACAGGTATTTGGGTCACGGTGTTTTAAAGACAGTAGGTGCTGTCCATCTGGAGGCTGGTGGGGAACGGCAGAGCAGCCATCTTTGGATGGCCTCACAAGAGTCAGAGATACTTGCTGTTGGTGAAAGACATTGAAAGGGTCTTCTGACAGTCAGTTGACCTTCATCCATGTCCACTCCCCAACGCGCTCTACACTTTGGTTGCTTTTACATTATGTGAAGTCTATGGCATAGGGGGAATTTAATTGTGCAATGATATTAGGGATCAGTGACAGCTTTTTCCATGGTTCATTACAGATGCTGAAAATATGATAGCATGCTTGCAGAAGGATTTGTGATCTCTCACAAATTCCGCTGTTAGTCCGCTGTGTATTGTACAGAAGGAACTGCATTGGAAGATTAAGGCAGTCACCCACTCTTTGTTTTTCCTTGATATATCTGTATATCATATACCTTCAGGATACTGTACTTCTAAGCAGGCTTAGGAATTGGCATTTCAGTCTTATCACAGTATTTAACAAATTAAACTGTGTTTTTTACTATTCCTGTCTTTCCTCTAGGAATTTTGGAAAATGCCCAGTGTACCACATATGCACCTTTTTTTGTCCTTATTACAGAGGAAATGAAGTTTTACATTCTGCATGCATCAGACTAGATACAGAGAGTAAATCAGCATTGTTTTGCTGACTGAACTAGAGATCTGCTGGTGATATGTGTGTGTGCACCTGCAATCACACATGAAGTTTCCAGTAATAGTACATGCAAAAGTTAAAATTTATTCTCTAGTTTTGGCAGTTGGCTTAAGATGTTAAGTAATCTTGAAGCCAGAATTATACAATCTACTGATTTTTTGATGAAACGGTTTAGAAGACCATGTTGTCCTCAGCAAGATGGTTGTGTGGATTAATAAAGTCTTATTCTAGTGAAGCAGAAGAGAATATATGGATAGATATATCAGTTTCTCCTTTGTGTGTAAATGAGATTAATTAGTTAAAAAAAATGTAATTAGGAACATACAGATCAATGTACCTAGAAGAGAATTTGTGTGGTTATAAAATCATAGAATCACAGAATCATTTGGGTGGAAAAGACCTCTGAGATCATCAAGTACAACTGTACCAGTCCCTTTACTAAACCATGTCCCTAAGAAACTCATCTACCCGTTTTTTAAACACCTCCAGGGATGGCAACTTGACCACCTCCTTGGGTAGCCTGTTCCAGGCTACATGATATTGACTCGATATATATACTTTTAGCACAATTATGTTCATAGTAAGTGCTTCTCTTACTGTATTTGCCACCAGTTCCTATTGCTAGTTACAATAGGTATAACATTTTTAGCATAGTTTTAGGAGATTTTTAAATTTACCTTAAAAGAATGCAAAAACATTAGTTTCTTTCGTAAACATGACCCTGAAATGAAGAGAAATGTCATTGAGAAGCTATGTGAATTTGTGACCAAAACTCTCTTAGTATTTAAGGTGAATACTCCTGAAAATAGAGGCTTTTTTTTTTATAGAAGTCATACGTCCTTATTGCACTTGAATGAATGTAACCTGGTTTATCACCCATTTCTTCTGTATTTCAGAAATATTTGTAGTTATGATATCTCTCCAGACAAAATCTTCCACCTTCACAGCCTGTTTCAGTATTGGTGATTTCAGCAGAAACTTCAGCCTGTTTACATTTGAGCATTAACCTATCCAGTACACATCATGTTCTTTTTATCACAGGCTATTAATGTGATTAATTTCAAAGTAATTTTGTCATGTCTCCTATTAGACAAACCCTTTCAATATAAATTGGATTATGTGACAAATTTTTCTCTGAGAAAAAATAAAATGTACTGCCTAAACCCAGGCTATTTACGTACTGTTTATTGTAAAGAAACTATGAAAGGGGAATTCTTTACTTATATGAAACAATTGATTTGCCTGTGATTTAGCTGAACTTATTTCTTAAGTGGCTCTATTATTTCCTCCAAGAGTTCTTACCTCATTGTCTTGTACTTCCTAACAAAAGAGTATATAACAGGAGAGTCCTATTGAAAAATTTAGTTCTGCAGAATTACCAGACATGACAGTAGTACATTCCAGCTGCTTTTCAGAAAACAGGCAAAAAATATGACTCAGTTTCTGTAGTTCATCAGCCTTTAAACAGGTCTTTGATTTGAAGCAGTTGCTTCTGCTTTTGAGCTTGAGTCACACAGTAGTTCTAAAAGTGATACAGAAAGAATATAAATGTCTACTACTGTCCTAGTTGCAGAAGTATAAGTAGAAAGAATCTGAAAATTAACCCATTTTTTTTCTCATTTCTGCAAGGAACATGAAAGTATTGTCTTTCCTGTAAATCATATTATCCTAACCTTCATATTAAAATGATTTTTTTTTTAGAATTGAAAATTAAGATGAAAAAGAAGATTAAAGGATTAGGTTTTCATTCCTTATTATACATCTGCTCTGCTAACTTTCAACCAGTGCAAGAAATATGTACTCTCTTAATTACTCAGTAGGCATATATAAAGAAAGATCTCTGACATAATCCCTTCCAGGAAGGAAAGACCTCCCTCCTGCTGACAAAACTTGATAAGAAACAACATATACCAAAGGTAAAACAGAGTTTTCAACTTACTGACCAGTTCTACAAATTATTAAGAAAATTATGATGCATTAGTGCCTGCCTTTTATTGCTCTTTATTGCTACTTTTCTCCATGGGTGCTCTGGTTTAGCATATTTTAGTTTAGGAAAGCAAGAGAAAATTGGTCAAAGTAAGTCACTATTTAGTAAACTTATATGAGTCATTTAGAATTCTTTGAGGCCCCAAGGAATCCATAACCTTGTAACACAGGTTATCAAAAGGTATTTGTTTCTCAAAAGAAATAACTGAGAGAATCAGACAGACAAATAACCAGAGAAACTACACATATGGCTTTCTGCCCTAACATGTTTGGGTTTTTTTAGTATATCATAGTTCAACAACAAATGCCAAGGGGATCATAGATGAAGGAGAACAAAGACTCGGTAGCAGTTCCCCACGATATGCTTCCAATGTTTCATAACTAAAGGTCCGTCTAATTCCTGTATAGTATCTTGATGCATTTTTCTTGAACAAATGTTTGTCCAGCTGTTACAGATCCTGCATAAACTTTTATGATCTACAACATATCACATCAAGAAGTTTAAAAACTCAACTACAATTACCTACAATCACCCTAACTTTGATACTGGAAGAGACTATGAGTAGTTGTTCTGTATTTTCCTTCTTTGTGCTGTGCACAATTCAAGATTCACATATAGGTCTCCAGCAAATCATTTTAACAGCCACTTCTGGATTGAAGAACCCTAGAATAAAGACTTTCTACTCTTAGAAATCCAGGAATACATATACCAGGGAAAACTGAGTAGGATAAAGTTCTCCAGCCTGTGGAGAGTGTATGGTGGGTTTCTGAAATCACAAGAGAGTGTCAGTAACTGTACATTTTGTTTTCCAATGTACATGCTAGGAAACAGTGCATGTAGCTCTTGGGGAAAGGCTAAAAACAAACCAAAAGAGGTCATCTTTTGCATAATATTGAGTTAAAATGTGAGATTTTACTGCCATGAGCTGCTGTGGACACTGAAATTTTGTGTGATTTCAAAGTGCTTATGAACAAAGCAATGGGGAGAAATCCCTTGCAAGGTATTAATACAGAGACTATTCATCTTGTCAGTAAGCCATAGACCTGCATGGTTTTGAAGGTTACAAGAGCATTTGGAAAAAAGTACAATATGTTCATTCTGTCCTGATTTTCCTCATTTTGTTCTGATTTTTTTCTTTAGGCATGGGCTATGATCAGCTATTAGAGCATGTATAAAGAGTTAGATGGACCTTCAATCTATGCAGCCCTTTGGATCCACACTCTAATTATTTTAATTTGGCATAATTTTTGTTTCTTCTGCCTTTACCTTTTGTAAGCTTTTGCCAAAAAGAACACACGAAAACCCAGATTAGCTTCATAGTCTTTTATCAGGGGCATACGGGATGATGATTGCCTTCTAAAGACGCAGAATTGTTTTATGCGCTGACCCATAAAGTGGGCAAAGTTTTCTGGCTGTTGTGGGAGCTTCCAGCACAGTTAATCTGAGGACTTTTAAGTGAAAAACCCCTTTAGCAACATGTGCTTCTCTCTCTCTGCCAGGTCACTTACCTGTGAAGCACAGATGCTGACAGCAATATCTTTGAAACAAAACTGCCCATTGGAATTACTGCAGCAAACATTGCTTTTTCTTAGAATGAAAATTTTCCACACTAGCAAGTCTCATCTGGCAACTACAGCTCAAATGCAGCTTGCTGTCGGTGATTATTTTTAAATTAATGGGACTTATTTTAACTTACGTAGGTCTAGCAGTAACTAGAATGTGTACAAATTAAAATACATATGCTGATTTCTATATATACAGAAAAATCCTTTCTCTTTGTACACAATTGTATTGTACTTCTCAGGTTTTACTAGATAATAATGTAGGTATGAGTCTTTTTTTAGATTTATCATTCTGCAAAATTATTTGTCTAATATTTTCAATTCCAGCTGTATTGACATAGAAATGACATTTGTAAAATACTGTGAAGTTATCACATAGATTTTGACATATTATTTCTTCTTAAAACTGCAATTTGTATGGTGATTCTTCCAGTGCAGATATTAAATATAACTCAGAAGGCTAACATTGTTAAGCACTGTTTCATTGTCCATTTTAAATTAGATATCCAAACCTGTAACTATAGTTGGCACCCTGAATGTAGTAGATCCAGATCAAAGAAGAGAGAATATGTCCAAATAGCCATGTGCAATGCAATATTCAAAAGCTTGAAGCAAAACCCCCATCATTTGAAAAACAAGGATGCATTTAAAAACTTACTTACATAAACACTATTAAAATATTTGACTTACCTGTTATAGCCATGTATGCTAGAACAATTTAACAAACTGACTCCCATGCCTGTCAAGTATTCTGTTAGAAGTTATTCCCTCTGAGAAGTGTGTGATTTAACAATTCAAGGCCTCAGATGTGACTTTTTTCATTCTGTTAACTTCACTAATGAGAAGAGGAAGTGGTGGATGACCGTCACAACTGAGAACATATTTGAAACTGCAGCTAGGCTGACCTTCTAGCCAGCTACTATCAAGAGGGGTGCTAACCCTCTACGAGGGCTGCACCCTCATTGGTCTGATTTTCATTAACTATCTGACTCCCTAATGCAGTGGTCTCTAAACCTTTTTGATCTTGCAACCTACCAGTAAAAACTTTTGAGCACACTTCCCTAATATATGTATATTTATTACGTACATTTTCTACTGTACTATTATGTACACTATGAAGCATGCATAAAAATAGAGATTAAAATGGATGAGATTAAGGGGAAGTAAACACTTGTTTTAAGACAAATTTTTAAAATATTTTTTTATTAACAGTACCAAAAATATTTTCTTCCCAAATCTCAATGGAATTCCCAGTGCATGCATCTGACTTTGGAGACCAGTGCCTTTGTGAGTTGGTTCATAGACAGACCCTTCTAGAAAATTTAATCTGAAAAACAAAGTGATTGATTATTTTTCTTCTGAATGAACTCTCAGAACAGGCTCACTGAGAGCTCACAGAAGCATCTGTTAGACAGGAAGGGTCATGTCAGAAACAGGGAGGTGTGACTATCCCATATGTGGCAGTTAGGTCATCAGAGCCAGAGCACTGAGAATGACACAATATGGATTTATGTTCTGATCTCCCTATGAAACAAAGCTTTCTGAGACAGACAAGGTTTAAAAGCATAAAATTAACTTTTTCTATCAAGGTAAATGTTAAGAACATAATTTCTCATTATCAGACTAGAGTATATGGAGACTTCTTTGACATGTTTCCATCATCTTTATTTGCATCTTCCTGCACAGAGAAGCAGACAGCTCTATATATCATCATTAAGATGCTCCAGAACTCTTCCTTTCCTTCTCCCTATACCTTTTAGAACCTTCTACCCAGCCACAGTGGCCAGAGACAGAGACATCACAAGCTAATGAGCAGGATAGGGCTTCTCCTCATAGCTGCACTTCTATCATATGTCAGCGTATAACCACTATCATGTACACGATACCACTTCTAGGTGTCACTACTTCTGCTGGATTTGTTACAAAGGTGCAATCAGCAGTTTGAGCCTACCGGGAAGCTCATCCTACAGGAGGGCTTATTACTCATGGCACTGAAAGTTGCAGTGTCTCCTTTTTAGCTTTGACATTATATGCCTCAAAGAAAAATTAGTCATGCTGATTTAGGAACCACCTGCACTCTATAGGACGTATGAAGCTTTCTACTAGGAAATACTCAAAAGCAGTGGTACTTGGAAACTTGGTGCTACCATATTCAAAATGCATAACTGCAAGAATTGTCAATGAGATGAATCCAGAGATCTATATAAACTAAACTAAATCTCTTGATTTTGGACAGAAGCAAATTAGGAAAAAAGTAACCCTCTGTCTTTGGGAACTGACACAACCCACAGTCTAATTTTGCTTCCTGACTTGTAACAATACCTATCTGTTCTTACTGCCCTATTTACATCAAATAATATAAACTTTCCCATAGAGACAAAAGTCCCATATTGAGGGACTGAAAAAGATAATGGCAGAACGGAAGTACGAACATCTTAGATAGAGAATTTGATCTTTAAACTTAGACATTTTCTATCTGAAAATAGATATTTCTTTTGAAACTAATCTCTGACAGCTAATCTATGCAGTCAGAAAATAATGTCTTTGTTCTGATCTTTCAACTACCTGTCTCAGTTTGTCCTTTCTGGATTCATTTGTTCAGATTGAGAAATCTATCAATCATGCGGCTTAATCAATGTGTGCTACTCCTTGCAGCTGTCAGTGCTATCTGAAGTGAGTCTCATGCATATTAATGTTGTAATTTTATTAAAGCTTTGGAACAAATAATGATACCTGGTGGGACACTAAGGAAGAGAATATAAGACATCGGGACTAATAAGTGAGAGTGGTGTGTACTACATAATGATGGTGAAAGTCCTTTAATCATTGTCCAATTTCTGTTTCTTCATGAAGAAACAACAATACAAACCCCCCTCAAGCCTATGAGTAACTTCAGCTTCTCTTCAATAAATTATTACCAATTTGATATTTCCTTCTTTAATTGGTGATGCATCATATAAAATATTAATTACTGTTCCTGCATTTTAGACTGGGCAGCTGGGAGTCCCTTACAAACATAGTGCTGCAAGATTTGGGTCATTTTTAAAAGGCAACTCTCAGGGTGTGGAGGAGTTTTTCTGGACTGCTGTTAAATTGGAGAAGACAGTAGAAATTAGAGTGATTTCATTGGTTAAGTCAGCAGAGAGAGGTGGCTTGCAGGCTGCACGCTAATATCTATGTTGCCTTCAGTTCTGTCAGCTAAAATTAATGACTCGCTGCAAACTAGAAAGGACTGTTTTCTGTGAGCTATGAGGGGATAAAACAGCTTTGCAAGGTCACATTCTGTGCACACTGTGTTCCTGATTAACTTCCGCCTGGCCTCATCATCAGTGGAAAACAAAACCCCAGTGTAGACAGATGCTAAAAGGCAGTAATATCTGATTATTTTGGGGAGACCAGCAGGATGTAAGTGAGCTTACTCTATGAACAACATATTTAGCTAGGTTGGTTGGTAGAACCAACCTGGGTTTTAGTGGAATTAAAAGAAGCAGAATATAAATATATTCCACACCTAAGAACAAAGCATGGTCCTATGACATTCACTTTATAACATATATTTGTCTTTTTAAAGTACAGATTTCATATGCATTTTGACTTGTTTTCTTAATTTTCTACTGTATATCAATATTAGTCATAAAGTTTTCTTTATCTGAAATGATAGACATCTAAATTATCTAAATTGTTAAGACAACTTTTGTTGTCTTTTTTTTCTCCATTTATATTGCTAAAAGACAGTGTGTAATGGGAGGAAAGCGAGGAAAAAGAGCAAAGACTTTGAATTTTTTTGCCAGAAGAGAGTATATTTTGACCTTTAGCCAGGATACTTGACCAAAACCAGTTGAAAGCGATGTTAAAAAAAGCAACACATGGTGTCTTAATTTCTTTCAGAAACTTAAAATTGGTGTTAAATTTCTTCTGATAGGATAGGAGTTGTGTTTTTCTCAGGGGATTGAGTAGAAAGCACAAAAAGCAAACTTTAAATAAATTCTATAAACATTTTAGAACTAAAGATACTGCAGACTAAAAAAAACTTGACTAAAGCAAAAAAAATCAAGACTTATTTCAAATAACACATGCTTAGTCAATACAGTAGAAGATTTATATTGTTTGCACAGCACAGGTTGGTATAATGATTGTTTCATATAAGACATTCTTAGCCCATGAACTAGAAAATTTAAGAAATTTCTACGGTTCACATAAAATACATTTATGTAATGATGATATTTATCAGCAAATTCTGCCAGGCACTGTACATACAGTAAGAAAATCCATTGTTCAGGGAGCTTACAGACAGCTGTGAAGCAGCCACATTTTGTCAGCCCCTTGGAGCTGCTGTCTTTCTCAGAGAGGAAGAAGCTCCTGAGAATTCCTCAGGACTATGTGGCCTTCTCAGTTTAGTCTCCCTGGTGGAATTGTGTGGGGTCAAAATACATTTTGATTATGCTAATATTTTTCAGATTTGACCTACTGTACCTTAAGAAACAGATAACCTAAATTAGGCATGAGGTATTACATAATTCTCTCTGGAAGAATCATGATAATCTGATATTTAATATACTGCATAAGGCCAATGTTTTCCTCATATTTTTTCCACACCTTTTAACATTTGCATCAAACATTATTTAAGATAAAGAGTGAATTAAAAGAACTGTCTGTTGTTCTCTTACTATAGATACAGTTGAAAGAATTTGCCACTTTCTTTATCACATTAGAAAGGAGAAAAATCAATTAATTTTATTGTTGTTCCTGAATTGATATATAGGAAGATGTTCTTTATCATAAAGATTGAAAGCATACCAAGTAGCAGTTTTTCTACATATATTGTATCCTATATGCTACATATTTCTGCTTTTCACAGAATCACACAGAATCACAGAACAGAAGGGGTTGGAAAGGACCTCTGGAGATTATCCAGTCCAACTCCCCTACTAAAGGAGATTCACCTAGAGCACAGCAGGTTGTACAGGAGCACGACCAGGCAGGTTTTTAATGTCTCCAGAGAAGGAGATTTCACAACCTCCCTGGGTAGCCTGTTCCAGTGCTCCATCAACCTTAAAGTCAAGAAGATTTTCTCATGTTCCTTTTGTAGAATAAGTATGCTTGTCTAATGCTTGGTCACTTCCATTCTGAAAGGTCACGTCATGAACCAGCACTGTTAGTGACAGTGGGTTATAATGTTGGAATAATACAGCCATGTTAGTCCCAGTGATTCTAATCAGACCTGACAGGAGTGTGTGAAGGCAGTGTGGGAGGTTATTATCTAAAACGTGCTACTTCTCAGAACATTTGCAAGGGAGTTTGCCCAGATCTAATACTCACAATTTCCTGCTGAGTATCTGTGTTCCTTTCAGATAAAATCTGTGATGCTGAAAAACACTTGTGGAAGCAAGTGGAGCCTTGACAGGGAAAAAGATGTCTAGATCTTTTATGACTGATGCAGTTCATGCTTCAAGCCTTGCATCATTGTCCTTCCTTGTGTAAAAGGGCCAGTGAAGAAAAGATGGCCCAGATTCATCCTGATGCTAATGTCCAGCATCATCCTGTGATCTTAAACTAGGAGAAATCCTTTAGTTCAGGCTCTGTGAGAGAGAGAGCAGCTTTAAGGCTATCTTAAAACTGAATTGGCACTGGGAACATGTCTCTCTGAAATGAAATGCAGAAGGAATAAAGTAAATACATGTCTAAGCCAGGAGACTGATTTAAGTGCCCAAATTTAGGAAAGAAAAATCCTGGTCCAAGAATCCATTGCTGTTCTTTTACTTCCCCAACATCCCACTCACTTCTCAGTGACATTGCTCTTTGGTCACACACTTCCCTACCTTCCTTTTCCCTGTCAAATGCAATACTATCCCTTATGGCTTACAACAAAATAAAATTATTCCAAAAGTTAAGTAACTTAATTATTTGTACATAGAGCAGTCCTGTGTCCTGTGGTGTGTGCATTGCCATTAGCAGTCTCTAAATGCTTGTAGAAACTGAGCACTAAAATCAGTAGAGAAATTTGGGGTTATTACATAATTCTCAGCTCAGAAAACAGGAATATCCCTTAAAGGTATCATAAACTAGTGTGTCATTTCATCTTTGCTGTCAGGAGGCCAGGCTGTGTGCAGCAGGTTGATGGCTGAAGCCCCGGTGCTGAACGCATGCCAGTGCTCGGGCAACCCTCAGTGCTCAAAGCATCCCGGTGCCCAGGGGGTCCTGGTGCTCAGAGCATCCGGGAACGCCTGCTGGTCTCCGCTCCCTGGGCTTGGAACACAGCTGAGCTCCGGCCGACACTGGCTCGTCCTTATCCGGAAGGGCTACAAACAACGGTGGGAAAGTGACACCTTCCGGACAAAGGAGAGATTCGCACATCCCTCAAACACTTCCAGCTACGGCGATGTAAGGATGGCAACGGACTAATTATTGTCTCTTCTGCAGTCTCCGTTTGCTTTTAAAATATTGATGCTTAATTGCTTTCCACTGATAGCATTGAACCTCCCAGTGCTGCCGATCTCAATGCTCTACTGCTGGTAATGGGCCTCTGATATTTTAGAACGAGGCTGAACTAAATAAATGAACTCTTGAGAAGTGAAAAATAATTTTTAACTATTTTTGGCTTTTTCTAAAAAAAATACTCCTAATGAATATTCACTACCTAAGGGAATGGAGATAATAATGCATTTCTGGTAATACATGGTAATGGTACCTTCATTACCTAATCCTGTGTAGCAAGCAAATAAGTGCTCAGCGTGATACATACAACTTCTCATGCAATACAAGGTTTCATAGATTATGGCACAGACTGCAAATTCCAGCACCCAGTTTTGCTGTCTGAAAATTGATGGACAGGTTAGGCTGCTGAGTGTCCAAAGTGTGCCAGAATAATCTAGTTCAGGTAAACTTTATATTATTCTTTCTACCTACTGAATTTGCTTAAAGTCTTTAGAAAGTCACCATAAAATTTCCTTGATTGAAATGTTACCTACCAGTATAGACACTGATGAATAGAATTGGTGGTGAGAGCAGAGGAAATTGAATAACTGGGGATTTTGTGGGTTGAGTCAGCTGATGTGTCAGTTCTGTACCTTTAGATCAACTGAGACTTTATGAACCGCTGTAATGGAAAAATATTACTTCCTTTAAAATGGCCTGGAACCTAACAACTTAATCAAATTGGTGGTTTCCTTTAGAATATGTGACCTGATATGATCCAAAGTAAAAGAAAACCAATAAGTTTTAGTAGTCTATTGATAAGCAATCCACAGACCTTGATCATGCTCCTAGTTAGATATGCTGGAGTTTTGCCATTGCACTTTATTTCAGCAAGATGTACCTTATAGGTCTTTTCCCTTGGGGATCTTCATTTATTCATGAAAACACTACATGGAAGTCTCACTTCTGTTTGTAGGATTTTTTTTCAAATGCTATGTTAATATGGACTGCTTCCGGAAATCTCTTGTGCTCTATTCTCAGTAGTAATCTCTGTTTGCCCTGTTTTAGTTGAACATCTATAGCACATCTCATCTTAGGCTGCATTTTTGTCTTTAGACTGAGATTCTGTAATTCTTTCCATTCAGTGATGATGAAGATTGCGGAGGCGACCCGACCCCTCCGCTGAGTCCAAGATTAACCCTTTAACAGATCGGTGCGGGGAAGGAGGCAGTCGACTCAATATGAGTGATAAAGTAAGCTTCAACTTTATTGCTCCAAGCCATCACTTATATACGCAATAGTTAATTATGCCTACTAGTCATTATCTTATTGGCCAAGCTCTAAAGGTAACATTAACATACTCCTCCTACTTGCCGTTACAGCTTCTATGTTATTTTCTCTTATTCCCGGATCTCAGCTCCTCTTTAGTTGTTTATCTCCTTCTCAAGGGCTGACTGTCCTTGCCGACTTGCCAAGTTATGCTGCCTTGACAAGTTCTGTCCCTGGCCTACACGGCCGTATAATCTTCTGACCCTGACTTGCACAGCTCCTCTAAAGATCCGTGTCCTTGCTCTCTGAGCCAATTTCCAACAGAAGATGATGAGTGAGTCTTTATTATTGATATTTGATGTTTTCAGTGAAAAACTGGGTGACAGCATGTGTGCAAGAGAAATTTAATCAGGTTTTTTTCACCACCATTAGTGTTACAGTAGTAACAAGGAAGTGGTATTTTTACTTCAGTTAGCAAGGTTTGATAAACAGGATGCAGGACTTCCTTCATTGATGCTTTTCATTTAATTGTGCAATTGTTTAATCAATTTTCTGAGAAAATCACATGAAGTAGTATACCGTGTTTCCTGACCAGTTTCACCCTGTCAAAGTAATCGCTCATCTGGCTCACTTGGTCCCTGCAGTTTGGGGGTGCACAGTTTGCCATGTACCCTTTTGCAACAGTCAGCACCAGGAATTTCCTTTTCAGAGTTTGAGAGTCATCTGTTACCCAGACTCACGGCGAGCCGGGATAAGGCATGAGAAGAAAAAGATCAGGTTCTCTTTACAAGTGCATTTTTTTATCTTTTCGACTACTCCAGAAATAATAATTCTCCAGTTTCTCCAAAACAACAAGATACTTTTTCTGGATCAATAAATTTAAACATAGGGTACATTAGCCAATGAAATAATTGGATTTACAAATGAATCATGGAGTTACATTACCCAGCTCCAAGCCTGAATTTATCTTTTGATGTCCAAGATTTAGTAAGTAACTGATAACCAAACATGTTGCAACAATGCCTCACATGCTTTTTTTGTGATTTAATTATAATCAGATAAGAAAAACCCACTTACAAGGTACATCTTGAAAGCACTGTGCAACATGAGCTAATTTGATTTTATGTAGAATTTTTTTAAAAGAAATTATAATCATGAATTCTCATGTGTGGAGCACAAAATAATAAAGAGTTTATTTTGATTGATTACATCGCACATATATAGATAATAATTTAGCCGTTTTCTGTGCAGACTGACTGACAGGAAGGTACCTAGGAAATGCTACATTACAAGATGGACCACAGATCAGTCTCTCACTTGCACCTTAAACTGCAAGTAGAAGACTATATTAATCTTCTGCTAAGGTTTGTGGAAGAGAAATGAAAAACCAAGTAACAGGCTTAAACCTGCTGTATTAGTGCTTCATCTTGGATGAAATGTGTTTAGGTCTAGAAATCCCCCAAACCTTGAAAACTACTAGTGGTAAACATAGATTATTTGAAAAACTGCAAAATAACAAAAGAAGGCTGTTTGCCTTTCCTATTGCCATATATTGAATTAATGCCCTAATGAATGATACATCTAACATTGTTTTCAGGAATAGGAATATCCACTGTATTTCTTAAATACTTATTGTTTTTTGTTTCTTAAATACTCGCTAAATATTTAAGACATCTGTCTTTTCGACTGCTACTAGAAATTTACTGTCAATTAATTTGGACAGCAAGAAATGTGATAGGTTTATGAGAGTTATACAGGAAAAAGAAGAGATCTGTGGTGTGCTGTGGTCTGTTTCACGGTCAGTGTTGGAAAGGAGGCTCAGCCTTGTAAGATGTTGGTGTAGTGGATCTGTCTGGGACAGAATGAATGTCCTTCGTAGCAGCCCAGATAGTGCTTCAAAATTGCTTCAAAAAGTGCTTCAAGGAGGAATGTCCTAGGGATACTCAGCCCCCTCAGCCGGAAGATAGTGGGAATGAAGTCCAGCTGTTTGGAAGGACTTGGTTAGAGACATCTTGGCCAATTAGACATACACAAATCCACGGGGCCAGATGGGATCCATCTGAGGGTTTTAAGGGAGCTGGCAGAGGTCCTTGCCAAACCACTTTCCCTCATCTACCAGCAGTCCGGGCTGACTGGGGAAGTGCCGCTTGACTGGAGACTGGCAAATGTTACACCCATTTACAAGAAGGTTCAAAGGGAAGATCCGGGGAACTACAGGCCTGTCAGTCTGACCTTGGTACCGGGGAAGGTCATGGAGCAGATCGTCTTGAGTGCCATCATCAGCACACGCGGGACAACCGGGTGATCAGGCCCAGTCAACACGGGTTCATTAAAGGCAGATCCTGCCAGACCAATCTATCTCCTTCTACGACAAGGTTACCCATTTAATGGATGAGGGAAAGGTTGCGGATGTGGTGTACCTGGACTTCAGCGAAGCCTTTGACACCGTTTCTCACAGTATCCTGCTGGAGAAACTGGCTGCCATTCGCCTGGACAGGCACAGCCTCTGCTGGGTAAAGAACTGGCTGGATGGCTGGGCCCAAAGGGTTGTGGTAAATGGAATTAAGTTGGAAACCGGTCATCAGCAGTGTTCCCCAGGGTTCAGTGCTGGGTCCAGTCCTGTTTAACATCTTTATTAATGATCTCAATGAAGGGACCAAGTGCACCCTTAGCAAGTTTGCAGATGACATCAAGCTGGGTGCAAGTGTCGATGTGCTTGAAGGAAGGGAGGCTCTGCAGAGGGATCTGGACAGGCTGGATCAATGGGCTGAGACCAACGGGATGAGGTTCAACAAGGCCAAGGGCAGAGTCCTCCATTTGGGCACAACAACCCCGTGCAGCAATACAGGCTGGGGGAAGAGTGGCTGGAGAGCTGCCTGGCAGAGAAGGACCTGGGGGTGTTGGCTGACAGCGGCTGAACATGAGCCAACAGTGGCCCAGGTGGCCAAGAGGGCCAGTGGCATCTTGACCTGTATCAGACACAGCGTGGCCAGCAGGAGCAGGGAGGTGATCGTAACCCTGTGCTCAGCGCTGATGAGGCCGCACCTTGAGTGCTGGGTTCAGTTTTAGGCCCCTCACTACATCAAAGATATTGAGATGACGGAGCGTGTCCAGAGAAGGGCAATGAAGGCAGTGAAGGGGCTGGAGAACAAGTCTTAATGGCAGAGGGAACTGTGGTTGTTTAGCCCAGAGAAGAGGAGGCCGAGGGGAAAAGTCATCACTGTCTACAACTGCCTGAAAGGAGGTTGTGGCAAGGTGAGTGTTGGTCTCTTCTCCCAAGTGACAGGTGATAGGACAAGACGCAATGACCACAAGTTGCACCAGGAGAGGTTCAGACTAGACATTACGAAAAAATTCTTCAATGAAAGGGTTGTCAGGGACTGGCACAGCTGCCCAGGGAGATGGTTGAGTCACCATCCCTGGAGGTGTCTAAAAGACAGGTAGATGAGTTCCTCAGGGATCAGGGTTTAGTAGTGGACAGATACAGTTGGCCTTGATCATCTCAAAGGTCTTTTCTAACCAGGTGATTCTAAGCACAAGGATAGCTTTTCCTAATATAATGTTTTAACTGTCTGCTCATGTATGGTAGGCACAGGATGTGGCAGAAAAAATATTAGCCTTATTGTTTAAGTTTGGTATCTATTTCTTTAAGCAATAAATCATCACATCATTCCTTCTGAAGGCCTTAGAGGGAGCTGATGATTGCAGAGTAGGTGCCTATCTATCAAGTAATCAAACAGCTAATATATTAATGTTGGACATGATTATCAGTTCTTTATCCACAAAATCAGTACAATTTAAGGGATTAAACAGCAGCTGTTAAATAATACAGAAAGGCTATTGCTATTTTATTTGCACTGTGGAGAGGATTTCTTTCCAATCCATTGTATGTGTCTGAGCTGTCAGCTTTTTAACAGTATTGTTCTATACATTTTCCTTTATGGTTTTCAGAAGTACGCATTAAGTTATAACACTCGTGACTATCAACAACAAAAGATATAAACCCTCTTATTCCTCTCCTGGAAGAACTCTAAACTTTGCCTCCCTCTGTTATTACTGTCTCTTTTCTACATACTGCCTTTTTAAAAAATCTGCCATAGAAATTTAAAAGACAGAAGTATTTGGTGTTATAAACATATGGCTTAATTTGCTTATTCTCTGGCAGTAAGTTGCCCTTCAAGTATCTTGGCTGCACATCTTACATCTGCTTAGGATGTAACTGTTTATTGGTAGCTTTAGTTCATTGGTAGCTTATATGGTTAGCTTTATGATTTGGTATTTTTTGCCTAGACTGGTACTTCTGTGCAATAAATTTCAAGTAGCTGGAATACAGCTAATGGTACGCAATCCTGTCCCAAAGGTCTGCCTGCCTATCCCATTATCCTGTGCTAAGGGGTAAGAAGGTGCTCACAAACATTCAAAACAACTGCCAAAACCTAAACTGAATATATACTTACTGCTGTGCAGTTTAATTATTTAGCCCATTTTGAGCTCTTCAGGCAAATATGACAGTCAACAAGGATAAGATGTGTTACTTAACTCAGTAAAGTCAGCATTAGTATGTACTAAGAAAATGTCATACTACGTCTGTTTGTGATCACAGCAGAAGGCAATTGTCTTAGTTTAGATGAAAACTAAGACAGGTTATCAGATATTAAAGATCTTTAATCAGGAAAAAAGTTGTATAGAAAAGATAGCAGTTCTTAGCTACAAATATATGTATGTACAGACCAGAATTAACACTAATCGTAATGAAACCTTAAAATGGATTGAGTCCTGTACCTAAAATCTTGCGATGCAAGTCTATTTAAGAATGGCGATTGATTACTGCCCTGCAGGGGGCGGGGGCGCTGCTGCTACTGCTGCTGCCAGGTTTTGTCTCTAGCATGGCTCCAGGGTCTGAGTTCTGCAGAAGTTGTGGAAGACTCAGATGGCCAGTGATCTTTACTTCACAGAGTGCAAAAACCACACACACGCAGTAGCTGCCATTGCCGCTGCCCAACAGAGAGATGGATGTCTGGGCAAAACCGGGCACGACCTTTGTCCCGGTTTCCCCAGAAACGTCCTTCCCACATCCTGCACTGGATTCATTTGTTGGCAAAAAGAAGATTAATTCCTTGGAAAAATCCAAAACCACAACAGCAATCTAATGAAATATGCTTAGGACTCCTTTGAAATGATAACCAAGAGGAGAAACTAGTAGGTATTTCAATTTCCAAGCCAAGTGCAGAGATTTGCCTTCATGGGAAGATTAACGTAATTTTAAATACACTTTCATAGAATCATCAGAGCTGGAAGGGACCCAAAAGGGTCATTGAGTCTAACTCCTATCCTTACACAGTATGCTCCCAACATTCACACCTTGTGACTGAAGGCATTGTCCAAATGCTTCTTGAATTCTGGCAGACTCGGTGCCCTGACTGCTCCCCTGGGGAGCTGCTCCAGTGGTCTGCCACCCCCTGGGTAAAGAACCTCTTCCTAATACCCAATTTAAACCTCCCCTGACGCATCTTCCTGCCCTTGCCTCTAGTCCTATCACAGGTTGCAAGAAAGAAGAGATCAGCACCTATTTCACTTCCCTCCCTTGTGAGAAGGCAGTAAACAACTACAAGATCCCCTCTCAGTCTTCTCCAGGCTTAACAGACCAAGTAACTTCAGCCTTTCCTCATACAACATCCCCTCTAGACCCTTCACCAGCCTTGTGGCCTCCTCTGCACACTCTCCAGTTGTTTTAGGTCCTTTCTATACTATAGCACCCAAAACTGTACACAGTGCTTGAGGTGGGGCTGCACTAGTGCAGAGCAGAACAGGACAATCACCTCCCTCAACCAGCTGGCAATGCACCCCAGGGCACAGCTGACCCTCTCAGCCGCCAGGGCACAGTATTGGCTCATGTTTAATTTGCTGTCAACCAGAACCCCCATGTCCCTCTCCACAGGGCTGCTCTCCAGCATCTCAGACCCCTGTCTGTGGGTGTATCCAGGGTTGCTGTGTCCCAGATGCAGAACTCAGCACTTGCCCTTGTGAAATTTTGTGCTGAGACAATTGTCCAGCTCTCTAACCTGTCAAGATCCCTCTGCAAGGCCTCTTTGCCCCCCAAAGCATCAACAGCTCCCCTAGTTTTGTGTCATCAGCCAACTTTGTCAATAAACATTCAAGTCCTTCACCCAGGTCATTTATGAAGATATTGATGAGCACTGACCCCAGGATGGATGCCTCTGGGACCCCACTAGTGACTGGGTGCCAACCTGATGTGACTGCATTCACTACAACTCTTTGAGACCAACCCAACAGCCAGTTCTGCACCCTTTGTTTTATGTGTTTATCCAGCTGTATTCTGGACATTTTGTTTATGAGAATGCTGTGAGAGGCAAGTACCAAAGGCTTTGCTGAAATCCATAAAAATGACATCAATGGCCTTCTCTGGTCAACCAGGTAGATGACCTTGTCATAGACAGAAATTAAGTTTGTAAGGCAGGACCTTCCCTTTGTAAACTCATGCTGGCTGGGACCAACGACTGCATTATCTTTCAGATGTTTTTCAGTAACTCCCACAATAACCTTCTCCATAATCTTACCAGGCACTGCAGCAAGACTGATAGGCTGGGTCATCCCTTGCTGCCCTTCTTGAAGACTGGGCCAATGTTTGCCAGCTTCCAGTCAGCCGGTACCTCTCCAGATTCCCAAGAGCATTGAAAAATTCATTGAGAGAGGTCTCACTATGACATCAGCCAGCTCTTTAATTAGCCTTGGATGGACCCCATCAGGCCACAAACTTATAGGGATGCAGCTGGAGCAGCAGATCCCACACAAGTTTGGGGGTGATCAGGAAATTGTTTGCCCAGTCATGATCCTCCAGCTCAAGGTTCAGGGAGGGGCCCAAACCCAATGTCATTATTGAATATTAATACAAAAAAAAGGCATTAGAAGTTTTTGTCTGAGTTGCTGTTAATGTTAATTTTGACACCTTGTGCTTTATAAAAATTGAACACCATCTCAGAGACCAAGATTTACCCCACTTAACTCCAGATTCTATTTAGATTGTTATTTTCTACTGGAAAATAATCATTCCCCTTGCCCATTCCCCCTAAGAAAGCAAACAGAAGGAACAGGTTCTTAACTTAGATGACCAAATTAGACGAGATGAATCTATTCCAGAAGCAATATGTGCTGTTAGAAAGGGATTCGCTGCATATCACTATCTTTGGTAATTTCCATCTAGAAGGTTATATATGTGACTAGAGAGTTCAGTATTCAAGCAAATGAGCCATTTAGGTCCAAAATATCTGCGGGTACAGAGAAATAAAAAGAAATGAAAAAAGTGTGATCTTGTTTCTCTAAGACGCCAGACATAAGTTCACTCTCCACTTTATGGATTCTTCATAGTTAAATTTATTGGCATTATTTGAAAGCACAATATTATCAATTCAAACTATTCCTAACTGTTTGTGCTTATACATCTATTTTCTGTATACATCTTACTGCTCAAGAAAAGCAATAAAACAAGTTGAGTGAGCAGAGTATAAAATCAGAATGTAAAATAAGGCAAGTGTTATAGAAGCATTAGGCTCAGTAGTCTGTCACTAGAAAAATAGATTTTGCTGTCAAGTTTCCTCTGAAACTATTAACAAATATATAGCAAAAGAGAAAAACTGAACTTAACTATGGTAAACAAATTCGTTCAAGGCACTGTTACATAACTTTCCATGTCAATTTGAATACAATTCAGGAAGTCAGTTGATAAAAATATTACCCTAATAATAAAAAACAAAATCTTTATTTGTTTAAATAAAAGGCTGAATGGAAAACCAGATCTGATTAAATTTCTATATGGAAGAAAAAAATAATTCTGGCCAACATGGAACAAACACTACAGGCTTTAAAGTCTTATAAAATTCAACTAGATAAGTGAACTCTTATCAACAGTAAATTCAGATAATTCAAAGAGTTTTAGTAACAAGTTGTAAAGCTTGGAACTTGGGTTATTTTTATAAAGAATTCTTTAATTAATTTTATATGCATGTCCTAACATAAGTAATACAACTTCAATACAACTTAAAACCAGCAAAGAAAATTTTTCCAAGTCCTCTTATGAAACATACCACTTGGCTTTCTGTTTTCACCTGTGCAAGTCCTTAGTAATGGCAGATTGTTTTCAGTCACCATACCGAACTTTCAAGGCAAACACTGAATGGCACAGCTGAAAAAAACCTTGCTGCTCCTACATACAGATCTGCACTCATCTTCCCTGTACACATTTAATTGCAAGTCATCTCAGCTTCTACTGCCTGTCCCTCAGGACTCCTTCAGAGTAACTGAAGGTCCTTCCCATGCCCCTAAAACTTGTCACTCCTTGCCCCTTCCTGGTTTGGGGGATCTCTAAGCTAGACTGCAACACGGTGCAGCCAATTGTGGTCACCCTGCCACATGCTGGGTAGCTCAGCCACTTGGAAAGCCACTCAACTGAAAAACTCCTCCTACACTGACAACACCAATCACTTGCTTTCTAAATTTAATTACTCAGCAGCATGTACTGAAAAGTTTCAAGGGTGAGTTTAAAGGCAGAATATAAACCTCATTTTCTTTGGCTGAAAGAGAGGCACATTGATACTGAAATCATCATCCATATCAATAATGGTGCATTTTTCTGCTCTTCCTCCAAATTGTGCCTCAAATGACCTATAGCTTATCTTGGCCCACTTTCACATAATTCTGAGGTCTCTCCTCCTAAGCAAATTCTTACAATACTGAGCTTACAGTTTGTCAGGCTTCTCCGGGAATCTGACCTCACAGCTGCTTGCATCTGATTTGGACCTATGGAAAGCAGACACCTGCAGTGACCAGTTTGAAGCATTAGGAAACAGCCCTTCAGGATTCTAATGCAGACTTTAATCTTTCTGTCCAAGGAAAGGGTAAGGCTTTTGTTGGTATAGAAACCAGTAGCATATCACCTCTTGCAAGAAAACAAGGAATTTATCTTGGAAGACAAGTTCTGCAAACAAGTGTAAAAGTTACTATCAGTCTACCCATAGAAGTAAATTACAGATTAATGTTTGTTATTACAACTGATTTTGTGGATCCTTACACTTAGCTCTAACAGCTGTTAAAAGGAAATACCCTCAGCATTGTTTTGGCTCTTATTGGGTATCTCTCAGCTTGAATGAGGTAAGAAATCATTGATCAGAGTTTTGGTTTTCTAAGGTTGCCATTTTTTTTTTTTTCTATTGAAGACTCTGTGTGCATAATAAAACAAATACACAAAACAATTGTGGTAGGAATGGTTTGAACTTTTATAACATCTATTTTTCAAATATACACATATCTGGATTTCCAGAAGTTACCTTTGTGGCATTTGGACTAAAAAATAGGTGTTTAAACCTTTGAAATTATCACTACTAATTATGCCAATTACTTAATATTTTTCATTTATTACTTATTATTCCGCTCTCTAGGGGAACCCATGAAGGTTTGAACCTAGGCAGACATACAAGGAATAGAACCACTTATCAAGATGAAAAAGAAAAGTACTTGCCAAACTAAAAATTAACACCAAACCTCCTGAAGACTTGGCAAGCAGAATGCACTAGAGACAGGACAAGTTAAAACCACAGTTACAGCAGCCAGTTTGACAGGAGGAACACATCTAGATATAAAATCCATGCTTAATCCAGGTTCTCCAATCCCTGTCTGCCGTCAGTGGAGCCCATTTACCAACACCAAAAAAAGTAACTTGCCTATGCTAGCCAAGGCTTCATACCACAATTTCAAGATCAGGTAGGAATACTTAGTGAAGGCAGAAGTAAGTTATCACTTCTGATTGAAAGGTGAGCTTTTTTCTGGATAGAACCTAGCCTTCTTTTCCTTGCAAAAAAATATTAATTTTGGTTTATTCAGAATATAATTTACAAGATGACTTTTTTAGCTACTGAATTTCCTACCAGCAAAAGCTCTTTTCTATAACAAATAAGATTACATTACAATTAAAATACAAAAGTAATTTTAAACCAAACATTTACTGTAACAAAAATCCTGTTATATTAATGATAAATTCATAATAATCTGTAAATGCATTGTTTTTTATAGAGCATAGAAATTCCAAGGCAAAGATACAGCATTGGTTATACTTAGCAAGGGAAATCTTTATCACTGTTCAGCCCTTACTTGATGCTTATATACTTCCTACTATATTTTCTTTGGAATTTGCGGCAAAATAAACTATGAAAAACAAACAAAAAAGCATAAATCAGACTCATTTTGTCCCCTATCTCCATAAAAACAGTCAGTGCTAGGCTGATATTTTCAAACCCATAGGAACAGTAAAATAGAAAAAAATAAAAGGGAATTGGATCTGTTTTATCTTTTATTTTTCTGTTTTCCTTTATCCTCAAAGAGCAATTACAAATTTGAGGAAGTTCTATTTATAGATTTTTCTTTTGCCTTCCCGAAGGTGTTTGCAAATGCTGCCTGTTTTTTCCTTAGATTTTTCTTGACAGAAGAAATTCTTTTAAAGGCTTTACTTTTCCCTTTCTCAAAATACAAGTTGATTTTCCTTTTGGATTAGCAAGCAAAGGCAACTAATGCATTCAACTGTTTGTTAGCTGAACGGTTTTCAAATCCTGAATGCATAGTGTAGCTACATGGTATACTTGAAGTTACAGCAACTAGCTCATGTAAAGCAACATCACAAGTCATAACAGCAGTGTCACATTTTTATGTACAGGTGAACTAGTAGTATGAGTTGCTTTATCCTGTTACCCTGAAAATTTTAGCTGCTTAAGATCTCTATGCTCAGAGAGGAATTTAAAGGAACAATACAGTATGTTATAAGAAGTAAAAGTACCAACTAGACAGGATTTATGATGAGACCCATCCAAGTATATGTGAAATTTTTGTATTCTGTATAAACTACAATCACAAAACTGGTTTTGCAGCCCTCAATCTACAGTAATTGTGCAAGTCTAAGGAATTATTTCAGTTATATTCTAATATGGTACTGTATCCCCTTTGCTTCTTTCAGCTATTCTGAAATACTGCTAAAATTCCTGTTCAGTACAGTATATAAGCATTTACCCTATTTAGAATTACAGTATATTAGCACAGACATGAATTTTAATATGTTCTGCCATATCTTAAAATATTCAGAATGTACCTATATTTGTCACTTAAATGAAACTAAAAAATTAGAATGATGGCATCTTGCTGTTAACATCCAATTGCAAAACTTTTAATGTCTCACTGAAATCATAATAAAGATTTCCCTTTGACGAGTTCTTTGGTAAAAGTGGCTGTGTCGCATTTGCTTCATCTACTAGTAAAAGGCATTCTCCTTGGTGGAAATACTTCTTGGATCTTACAAGTCCAGCTTCCTAACCTTTAGATAATACGCCTGTTTTATATTACCTGTTTCAGTGAATGCAAGGTTAGTTCCAATTTAGGACAAAATTCAGCAGACCAATTCATAAAACAGGAAATCTAAAAAGAACTGCCTTTTAGTAGTAAAATGATGAAAATGTTACTTACAAAGGTCTAAATGCAGTCTATCAGAATACATTATAGTCTGCATAAAATTTTAAAAGCCTTATTTCTCATGTTCAGGAGTTTACTTAGAAGTATAGTGGATGTTTAAAACCAACAGCCGCATCTTCTGTAGCTTTGTGACGATTTTTGTCGGCTTTAATGTCCTGAATTGAAAAGAATAAACACATTTCCTTATAATACGAACATTTATTCTACTACTTAATATTTTCTTTTTGAAAGTAAGATGAATTCCAGTTTGTTGTACAGTTTAAGTGGGCCCATTTTCAAATCTGAATCCTTAATGCATCATTGAGTGTCATGTGCCAAAAGAACATTACAAGAATGGGACCTTTATTCAATATATGATAAATCCTTGAGAACCTAAGTCACAGCAATCAACAAGTACAGTAATGTGCAGGAAACAGAAGAAACTATATACTCCTGGAAAAAATTTGTTCTTGATTTTTCTCCGATTTCGTTATTTTTTTACTCTCTGTATGAACTTTACCTGGCACTCTTTGTTCTTTAAAACAAAGGGTACAGAAACAATCTTCCTGCAGGTCTTGTGATGGAGGAAAAACAGTATCACCAATGACATGCACGCAAAATCACTCCCAACTCTCCTCGAGATAAGAGATTGGGTTCCAGATGCAGAGGAGGAACAACAAGGGGAAATAACTAGTGTGTAGGATTGGTCCTCAACTGACAGACCATCCTCTAACAAGCATTTCCAGCTGGCATTAAGTAGATGCAGCCTGTAATTAGACTGTAAATAGGGTAGAAAGTCAGGGAAGTATGTCATTACATAGCTTCCACAGGGCTACACATCCTCTGCTTCGTTCTTCTACCACTAATCCCTTCAAGTCACGACGTATTAAACTCTTCTCTTTCTAGATTCCTGTAATCCCTTGTTGCTTATATCTAGTACTGTCACACTGCTCACTTGGTATTACATTTGCATCCTTCCTCTATAAAACTCACTCAATACCCAAAATACTGCCTAGATTCTGGATCAATCAGCAATTCTTACGCATCTCAACTCCTACCCTGGAATTCACAGAAGTGTTTCACGATCAGGAGCCAAGCAATTAAGTAGGTTAATCTGCCTCCTAATTTTAAGAGCTGCATGGGTAAACAAAACTATTAAACCACAATGATGATCATAGCATTGATTAAAAGCTTGAGGACTCAATTTCTTGCTGATATTACATCATGAATGACTACACATTGCTTCATCTAAACAATGGTTCTATTACTGTGTTGCTCCTGCACCAACAAAACCAGATTGGGATGGCACAGAGGATTTTTGTCCTTGTATTAGGCTGCTCAACAGAACAGTAAACTCTGATCTCTGTTTCATCTCTTACTTACTTTTAGGAATGAGATTAAATTCTTCTGAGCCTGGCACTACTGTTTTCCAGACCATTGCTGTCTTCAGATTTACTGTAAGAAAGAGAGGTTAAATTCTAAACCCCAACTTTTAAGTACAGGATGAGCAGTCATTCCAGTCCCACAATCCAATCACAGAATACATCTAAAATGTATTCTATTTTCTCTTTCAGCATGTGAGGTCATAAGAAAAAAGATTAAAACAAAAACTTAAGCAACCAAAATATTGCCATGTTCAACAACTCAATCCCCTTCAAAAAAATCTCACGAAGTTCTGAGTAGAATTTAAGTGATAGGATTCCCAGAAATTATTGCTGCACTATCATTGCATTCGGTTTATAGAATTTGTAAAGTGAATGCTCAAATATATAATACAAGCAATACACAGCTCAACATCGTCAGAATATTGGCTAAGAAGTCATATGATGGCCCCTTCTGGAGTACCTACAACTAGCAGTATGGTGTTGGTCACAATCGAGACTTGAATTAACAATTCCCTTGCTAAAAAAAATTCTGTTTCTGAATCACTAGCCTCCCATCTAATACATCGTTGGATTTGACATTTTAATTACAGTCTCAGCAAACAAGTTCAGCTGTATATTAGTCATCACTTGACATAAGAGACCAGAAAAGTTTTTGGAGCTGTTCTCTCTGGTACACAAATCTATCTTCTGAACAGCCAGTAGCTGAAATAACTTTGTTATTAGAATCAGGCAAAAAGTGCATGGTTTAATAGTATTTCCTGATATGTGTATATCTAAGATAGAACTCCAAAGTAAAGATAAAACAACTGATCAAAATGACATCCCACATCTCAAGCAAGAAAACATTTTAGTGTAGCATACTGTTTTAGAATCCTATTATAGTACAGTTTCAGCATGCTTAATCAAACAGGGCTGTGCCACAAGGGTAGTTATTTGATTTTCAGCCCAAGACATATGTCCAAATACTCAATATAATACTATACTATATTCCCAACAGATACCTGCACTTCATAGTATAATTGAATTGTCTTTAGAGTTGTTTAGATAAGGGGAAAAGCACTAATGTATTTTCAGCTAGTACCGGAAAAAGGAATGGAAAATGAATACAACACAGTGAAACAAAGAAGGTCACTGCAGCACAAAAAGGGAAACAGTGCTACTCAGAGGGCCAAAAAACGGAGATAAGAGGAGAGAAGGGACTGAGGGGAAAGAAAAATCAAATAGACTGGACGTGTCTAGAAAGAGGAACTGCATGTTAAAACAAAATGAAAGTTAACAGGCCAAATTAAGTGACTGGGCAGCAAAGGATAGGCAGAGGGAGTGAAGTGTAGCTTATTTTAACAAGCAAGCCTCTAGAAATGTAACACCCTAAGGAGAGGGGAACTAGCACGGGAACACCAAACCTCAGAGGCAGCAGAAGAGGACAGAAATGCCCAACACCCACTCCTTCGGTTCCAATAGTGCAGCCGTTTCTGTGGGCCAAGAGCCCAAACCATCAGCACAGTGACAGCCCTCCCAAGAGGTTGAGTTACCATCAAAACAGCTAACAATGCCAGCTCCTAACAACCAAGCATCTATAGGCTTTCTTAAGACTCAGAGCTGTGACCACTTGCAATTGAGAGAAATTTATGTTGCTATCAACAAAATACCTCTGAGAAAAAAAATTCAAAAGCTTTCTACCTGAAAGTGATTTTCACCATAATTACAGCCTTTTGGAATAAATTTATAGTGAGGACATGTTGTGCCCTTACAAAAAAGGAAGTATCGTCCAAATGCAAAAATGAAGTGCCGAATAGAAAACAGCAATGCACACGCTCTGGAACTAGGAAGGCTCAAGGAAAGGAATAAAATGTATTTTCACATTAATCATTAACTCTTACAACTGGGTCAACAACAAGATAAAATTTTATACAATATGCAAAAGAAAGTCTTTAACTATAAAATACAAATTCTTTACTTACAGTTGTTCAACTTCATCCAATTCTTTTTGGCCTTCTGCATAAGACAGAAAGCATTATGTAAGGTCTCAGTTTCTTAAACAGCAGAAAACTGTTTAGTTGTATTATCTATTATGTGTCTAAGCAAAACAGTTATTTTTTCATTTTCTTTGTTTTCTTAGATTTGTAATTCAAAATATCTTTTTTCTCTAGTCAATGGAATTATGTGCAAATTTATCAAAACTTACTTTGATGTCAAATTAATAAAATTTGAATACATGTTATATACTATAATACAAACATAGTATATAAAAATACATGCATACCAATATTTATTATACCAATATATGAATAATACATAGGCATATATGCCTAGCTTTTATATCATAGAATCACCTGGTTGGAAAAGACCTCTGAGATAGAGTCCAACTGCACCTGTCCACTTAAACCATAGAAATCACTGGTTGGAAGAGACCTCTAAGATCACCAAGTCCAACCATGCCTGTCTCCTTACTGAATCAGGTCCCTAAGAGTCTCATCTACCCATTTTTTACACACCTCCAGAGATGGTGACTCCACCACCTCCTTGGGCAGCCTGTTCCAGTCCCGGACTCTCAGTAAAGAAATTCTTCCTAATGTCCAGTCTAAACCCCCCCTGGCACAACTTGTGGCCATTTCCTCTTGCCCTGAGAAACTCATCTACCCATCTTCTAAACACCTCCAGGGATGGCAACCCAACCACCTCCCTGGGCAGCCTGTTCCAATGCCTGACCACACTTTCAGTGAAGAAATTTTTTTTAATGCCTAGTCTGAACCTCCCCTGATGCAACTTGTGGCCATTTCCTCTCATTCTATCACTTGATTCTTAGGAAAAGAGCCCAGCACTCACCTCACCAAAACCTCCTTTCAGGGAGTTGTAGACAGTGATGAGGTCTCCCCTCAGCCTCCTCTTCTCTAAGCTGAACAGCCCCATTGCCCTCAGGACTGCTTTACCTTGCACACCTAGTTGGGCTCATTTATGTGTGCCTTAGGTTCAGCAACCAACATTAGCGCATTTTAGTCTAATGCATTTTGACTTCTTACTCAATTTCTTGAAAGAAGTTACCCCTATCAAGGCTACTAGCAGTTGCTTTCATTCCCTAAGCATTCCCCAAAATATGTAGCTTCTAAATTCCTTTGTCTTGCAAGGAAAAAAAATTACTGTAGCAAACACTTTATGTGAAAGTATTGCATATTGAAAGCACTTTGTACCTGAAATTGTAGACTCATAGAAGAGATTTAAAAAATTAAAATAATGCAATGTTCCAGAAGAAAGTATTTACCAGAAAAACACGCATGTAAAAATCACACTGAACTTCATACATGAAGTGTTGTGTCATGCCTTTCTACCTTTGGTTGCAATTTCAATGGAAAGCTAGAAAAGACTGAAAAAATAAAACACTTACCTGCACTTTTCTCTTTTTTTGAATACAACTCATAAAGGAAAATTATAGTTACGAAAATAACAGCTTCAGTCACAATTGCAAGAAAGGGTTTGAGAGGCACCATGAGGGACAGAACTTTAAGCTTCAGCTTTGCTCTACTTTTCCCTAGTTCAAAAGCAGCTTCACACCAATATTCACCATCATCTTCCTTGGTAAGCTTCAGTACCTTCATACAGGTTACATTGGCAGACATGCTATCAACTACATACTTGTCTGCCAAAGAGTTATTAATGGCAATCTGAAAAATACAAAAAAATACATAACTATTGTTAGCGCAATAAGAAAATGTTTAACCAATTTATATTACCCTATTGTTATATAGGAGATGTAGAATGAGTAGAACAAGTGGATTTTGTGAAGCATGTTTAGTCCAGCTTCAAACAAAGGATTTATCTTAGCTGGCCACTCTGGTTCCCTTTGTGCTCAATGGAGGAAAATCTCCATTTTAAGTAAGCAAGTTCTCCTAACTGTTTTAGGTTTTTTTTAAGGCCAGATGAAAGTACCCTTGATTCTGACTCTCTGCCAACAAAGGCAGCCTCAGGTGTCAGGATCTAACGGCCAGGTTTCACCACAACACTTTCTTGAAAGTTGAGCCAGAAATGCTGCTTTGCTGGTAAATACATTTATAGTCTCAGAAGTCAATGCTACTCTCCAGCAGCAGAGGAGACCGATCTATTTATCTCCTCTCAGCTAACAGCACTTCCCCCAGAAAAAGGCTAGAACAAAGTGGCTACACTTCCAAGGCCAAGGGGAATCCTGAAATGCCAAGAAGGAAAACTGCTGAGCATTATTTTCCCTCACAGTTTTTAAGGCACAAACTAAAGTGAAGAGATATTCGAGCTCTGTCAGAATCAAGCAGCAGAGCCACCTCCACCATGGAAATAGCTCCTTCTCATCCAGTGTTCCGAAGTAGTCATACAGGTTGGGAAATACAGAAGTATTTATACCTGAAGGAAGAAAAAAGGGTCTCCCTCACATCTCCAATACCTTAGACATCCTTTAAAAAAGAAGTGTCCTGCTCCTGCTATAAGATTTTTTTTTTTAATCAAATAGTAAGATTTGAGCAATATAACTATCATTAATATAGTAAAGACAAGTATCTCAAGAGTAAAACAAATCAGATGGGTCTTATTTGGGCAGCAAGGGTATGTCAGGGACTTTTTGGAACAGAAACATCATACAAACCAGAACAGAAACTACACCCCTGTAATAATGAATATTTATAAATCACAGATTTTTCTTTCCTGTGTGCAGAGGTTTACATTAATTTTAAATCAAAATGCAATTTTTAAAGCCTACAGTGAGAAGTCATTATACTTTACAAAGAACTTGTACTTTTTTTTGCCACATTGTTTTATTTGGCCACCAGAAAACCTTACCTGTTCACTTCCATTGGTCATATACCAAGTCCAAGCAGTGGGAGTATACCCCAAACTTTCACACATCATCAGAGCTGTATATCCTTCATAACTGATTATGGGTTTTTCTTTTCCTGCAATTTTTGGTACTAAACAAGTAGCATAAAAATCATCAAGTAAGACTAATGGATTTTAATTACAGAAACACAAAAAGATAAAAGCATATTGTAGTTTGGTATGTATTTATAGTAGTCCATTCATTTCCTTTTGCTGTAAACACAGATGATCTTATCATTCATGACATGATGTAAAGGAAGAGTCATTTCCGGCTGATATTCCATATACAGAATTAATGCAAAAGACTATACGAATTCTGCTGTCATTACTGTATGATATTACAAGTTCCCAATTAATACTCAAAGCCAAGTTATAATCAGACTGATTTCTACCCTTGCTCATTTCCTCTTTCCCTTCATTGACAGCTGTAGGCTACACGCTTCAGCGCTAGTACATAAGAAACAAACATACTAATTTTTCTGCAGTTCACTCAATCTGCAAAAACTGATGAAAATCCATTCCAGCCATAATTCTACCACATAATGGTATTTGCCAAGTCGTGCATCAGAGAATTTGTTTTGTAATTAAGGGACCGCTGCAGATTGAGGGAGCTTTGTAGTTACCAATATTTTCTACGCTGAAGTAATGACTTGTGGGTAAATGTCAGGAAAGAGGACTTCTGGTTCAATCTTGCTAAAGACAGAACAAGACACCAGATTATAATTTAGAGCTACTTGTCCCAGCCATTATAACCACAAGTCCTCCAACAGCCTTCCAAGAGCAAAAGCCTAAAAAAGGTACTTGAATATATTGAGTACTCCCACAGATATAGTTAGAGCTGAGAAAATACATACTTTATAATATATTTCCCCTTCCCCTTCTTTCTCTCTTCATTAATATGTTTACCAGCATATTTTCCTCAGCTCCACTTATTTTAATTTTCAATGCTCTGTCTTGTAAGTACAGATTCAGTACATCTTTTATATGGGCCACATAAGACTAAACAGGCCAAGAACTTGCTTTCAGCAGTTATGATGTAACAATCTGGTATAACCGACAATTGCTCTTGTTCCCTCTCATTGTTGAATTATCCTAAAAAGTTAACTTCTCAAAAGTATTTGAACTTAAATTCCATCTCTAGAAATATACATGAAACCTAGTTGTCAATAAGAACCTTGCTTATAACCTCAAAATTTGCTGCACCATAGATCAATCCAGTCTCATTATTAGAGAAGTCTTCTTGCTCCATTTGTATTTGTTTTAATCATTAAACACTATCCTTCTACAGAGTAGCTGCAGAATATCTTCACTGCCTTCAGTAAAACTCCACTAGCAACTGCTGTCATTTCCTTTGCAATTTATAGAAGAGGAAAAAAAAAGCAGATTAGGGAAAAACAATGGAATATGTAATAACAAATAAACCCCTGTAAGCAGCACAACAGATCTATGTGGTAGTCAAAGATTTAGCCATGCTGATCAGTGGCAAAGCACTAGCCATGATTAAGGATGTTAATATCCATCATGAGTTCTGGGATCTAACACTGTGTAACAGAGTGGTTAATCCTTGAATGATGTCATGGAAATACACTTTGTCCCAGGTATTTTTGCAAGTAGACAACCCAGAATTTGTCACAAAGCACTGCCTCTGCACAGGAAAAAAAAAAAACAGTTGGAAAGGAAGAAACAAGTGATCACACCAGCATTTATACTAGTCAGATTTCCACACTGGTTGTTTCATAATACATACACCTGGACAGCTGCTTAAGGATCCCTTAAACAGCAAACACAAATGTAATCTAATATACTTTAATACACCTGTTGCAACACTTCACACCATTTTAAAAACACCCATGGAATGGTCTCCATCTTTTAATAATTTGAACTTCCTATAAGCATCTCAAAATGTTATGATTTTTTGCAGATCTGGCTAAAAGATCAGCTCCTCAAAGTCTGAAGGGTTATGCCAAGTCAGAATGGGAGAAGGGGAATACAGGCAGCACATCCAATAATGCTTAACTGCCTCATGGAAAAGCTATAGCAGTTAGTTACAGCAGTGATGGATTTAGCCACTGAGTCTATACCAACACATTATTCATCTTTCAGTATGAGAATTGTTCTCTCTGTATTATTGACTAGAAGATTCAAGGACTTCTCTTTCCCATTTCCTTCATTCTTGCATTAATCTTGAAAAAAGTGCCAAGCCAGTACATTTTATGGCATCAGAAGTGGCAGCATTCAACCATTATGAAGCAATTCTCTCATCTTCTTGTAATAAATCAAACAGTCCTAAGCACTGTTCTGGAAAAGATGACTTGCCTATTGAGTCATTCCTGCCCTTTTACTGAAATAGATACTGTATACTTTCAAAACAATAAGGTCTCCTTTGACTTTTTTTAATCTGAAAAGACTTGGGTAGCCATTCAACTAAACCTAATCCACAGGTTGACAAGAAAAATATGTAATCATTTATTCAGACCTTTTGATCTCTAAAAACTGCAATGTTGTCTTTCTTCAGTATTGCAAGCTACTCTCCCCTGGCTGAAGGTTTGAAAAACATTACTAGTCAAGACTTAAACATGCTTGAGTTTCCTCAAGTCATATGAGCAAATACCCTGCTGAACAAAGTCAGCTTGTAGCACTGAGAATTACAACAATCAACTGGTTAGTTAAGCTGAGGTTAGGATATTATTTTAACACTTAGGAGCCTGTGTTCAGTGAGAATCTTATATATCAGTCTGAATTTTTCACAGATCAAGTGCTTGTGTTGCTCTTGGCAGAATTTGTACAGTGGGAACAGAGAGACTAGCTCTCAGATTAAGGTTCACAGTAGCTTCTATTTCTTTCATTTCCATATCTTCCATTCAACTGGATTTCACTTATTATTGTCAAGTACAACATTACTAGGGAAGAGAACACAAAACAAAAGGGCACACACACTGCCTAATAAAGCACACTAGCTTTTAATACAAGAGCTGTTATATTATATAGAATGAAAGACAAAGCAATAATTCAGTGTTTCAGAAATACAAATGCATTTGTTCAAAAACCTATTCTGCCAGTTATTACTCATAACACTGAATCTCAGGCCAAACTTAAGTGCTTTGCTCTACTTTTTGAAGAATTTAATCTGAGACATCATTGTTTTCTCCCAGCTCCTAGTAACCTATAAGTATTCAACTCTTCCTGTATGGATAGAGAGGGAAGGGGAAATCAGTTACTGATTTAGAAAAGGAAATAGGCTTATATACTTTTTTGGTCATTAGCAAATTTGGTTAAAAAGGCTCAGTTTTTGCTTCAAAATTATTTCTCTCCATGCTACAGAAATGCCTTTGATGGTGATTTTTAATTTGATAAGCACTGACTAATATGGTCAAGCTAAGTGGCAGCTTTCATGCTATCCAGAAACCAAATTAATACAGAATTTCAACGGTCAAGTGAAAAGAAAATGTAAAACAACTTGCCTTGTAAATGAAACTCAGCACTGATTTCTTTGCTTTTCAGAGTACAACTGTAACTTCCCATCTTACTGCTATCTGAGATTCTCAATCTTAAAAAAAAAAACAACGTTTTACCAGTTTGCTTTTTTGCTTTCGTTTTTTGTCCTACAACTATCAGTGACTGCTAAGTACCATTCTAAAGAAATCAGCAGAGATTAGCAGTGGAGCAGAGAATATACATTACTGAGAAACTAGGTTTAAAGTTCAGCATGATGTAGAAACAACAGGACATTTTATAAAAAAGCAGAAGAGCACAAGCACACCAGCAACATCTTTAAGCAGTATGATGTATAAGTTATTGAATTAGAACATGTGACCTGTAGTACACGCTATATAGGGCTTCAGAAGAGATTGGTTTGCTCTTTCTAAAACCAGTCAACTGCTAGCATGGCTCCAACACAGAACAGTTTTGAACAGCTGTCATCTAATGAAGGCCAGCATCTTCTCTGCTGGCAAACTACATATGATAGGAGTATACACTCACTTTTCTCCATACATGCAAATACAGCCATGTATATCTTTCAAAGTGCCTATGGCATATTTCCTTTCACAAAAATTTTATGTATATATTATTTATGTTAAGCAACCAAAACTGAGACTACCAGATTAAAATTAGCCCATTTACAGATTAAGTCCAACAGGAAATTCTATCAATTGAAGAAAATTTTCTACATTTCTTGAATCTCTGTAGAGGTTTGGAAGAGTTTAAAAAACCTTTAAGAAATCCAAAACATCTTCACTGTAAAGTTAATTTCTTCTCCATCTTCTGCTAACTATGAACTTCAAAGAATTGTGTCCTTATTCTATACACTCATCTTGAAGAAACCTTGTTTTTCCAACACTAGAGTTAGAACAAGAACTCTTCATCTAAGATCAAAGTAACTGCAACTTCTTCCCTTTCCTGAAGCTTTAATATGTTGATCATGGGCATATATGAATCATTATATTTGGCTCTTTTCTAATATATACATGACTACTAGTGGGCAGTACATACACATGCAAGAATCTGCAAGTCAAACTGTAAAGAATACTACTTACTGGATGCTCCAGCTGTTCTCAGTTTTATTGATGTGTCCAATTGTTTCATTTCCCTTCTTCCAAGTCACTGGAAGACTTTGCAAATGAGAATATTTACTGTCCAGTCTGCATGAAAGTTCAATTGTAGTTGCACTGTCCAAAGTAATATTTTTTTCCACAGGAGTACCAGAAACTCCTGAAAGAAGTTTAAAAATAGTGATTATAAAAACATTACTTCATTCTGGGGGAAGATTCAAATATTGTGTTTTACATATGCTGGATTACAGGTGGACACAGTGTTCTATTAAAATTCACAGGTAAAAGCCACACAAGAGTCAGATAGACACTGAGTTGACAGCAATTTTCTTAGGCCATAAATGAATTATATATACATCTATTAAAAAAGACATCCACTCTATTCTATAGGTAAGCTTCCCAGCTGGTTCCAATATAGAAACAGATACTCATTTCACTAAAAGTAAGGTAAACTTACACTTCTACATAATTTAACCCAAACCAAAATACATTAAGAACTTAGCTCTCACCAAGGGGAATAGTGTCTGCTTTCAGCCTATTCTTCCTTTGACTTCACATTTGGTAGGTAAAAAGCACGATTTAAGATTAAAAGTTAGTAAATAGGTAAAAAGTTACATTAATAATAGCAAAAAAGTGTTAGATTTTTACATATCGATAAGCACCCAGGTTTTAGCTAGTCAGTTATTTACAGTACTGTGAAGTTATAGATAACGTTCTGTCATCAGTGAGGTTGCTGATAAAATTCACAACCTTAACATTATTGGATTTGGGCATTCAGGCTACAGCTACTCAAATTGGAACCAAATCACCTTCAAACCCATTTAAAGCTGCCTTTGTTTTCCTAGTGGCAAGCCTTTTTGCACCATAAAACATCCCAATATAGTAGAAAAAGATAACAATTTTTTGCTTTTGTGCTCCATGAGCATAAAATAAGCATATCCAAAAAGCTGGTTTAAATAGCAGATATCTACTCCAATACATACAAAACAGTCTTTTATAAAAAAAAAAAACCACCTCTGACTTTGTACCTGTCAGCATAGACATTCTATTTCATACTTGGCCTTTTCTTTCACACCTTCTATACAGAACTGTGGTTAATCCATCTGCATACTCCATGAAAATTTATTCCAGGCCTCAGCTGAATCAGAGACCTACCCTGTAGCACTTGATGGTCAAAGTGGTGCAGCTGTATTTCACAACTCAAATCCGAAAGAAAAGGAAGTTTTAAGGTAGGGGTCACTGACTTATTGATGCGACTCACGCCTGAGAAGCCGTGAAGTCCAGCTGAAGAGAAAGCATAAAACACTCCCACAGAATATTTGAACTGTACTGGCTCTGGCATAGACCCAGTCCGCAGAATAGCACACCAAACCAGTAAGCCTAGTCAAAATATTACAGATGTGTTGAACTAGAGTTCATTCTCCATTGCAAAATAGGTTTTAGACCACAAAACTGAATAGTGCAAACTTATTCATCTTTTCCTTTGTTGAGATCCCTCTGGGCAGCTGCCATCCTAAATACTTCTACAATATTACAAGAGACCACATGTAACCATAGACATTCAACTTAACATTACTGCAAGAGAAAATAACCCACTTACCAGGTAGGAGTACCTCATACTCCACAACAGTGACATCAGACACATATTTGGTTGCCTGCTTGAACTCTTGTGTGGCAAGATCCGGACCTAACAAGGTTGTGGGGGAGGCAAAGTGATGTTACAATCCTATAAAGGCAATCATATAACAGAGCATCAATATAGTATTGCAATTGTTTCTTACAGTAATCTTGAGGGGTGAGGGAGGGGGAAGGACTTCACCACATGCTGACTAGTATAGAGATCCTTTCCTATACCTGTCTTAAAGTGCTGTGTACCCACTGATAAAATGGCATGATTTCTATACAAGATGGTTACTAGCTTTAATATAACGTAATTGTGAACATCAATACTTTAAAGGGGTCATAACTATGTACTTCACATCCTGCTTCAAAGAGTTACCTACATGTTTGACTCTTCCTAAAACTTGCAAATGGATCTTAGAACTATACAGGACTACATCACTGTTTAAGTAGAGCTTGGAAAAGTAATAAACTTTAGAAAATTAGAAGAAACAGGACAGAACACTGACATTCCCAAAGCCACTACAATTTAACACCACAGTGAAAAATGTCAGAGGTGGACTAATATAGATGCAGCTTTAATGAATGCAGAGACAACACCCTGTGATCCCCTGGAACATGATCAGAGTCCTTCACTGCTCCACCAAGCTCATGTTATACTGCACGGAATTTCCTTCCACACAAAGGATATCAATATTACCATCTGCCCGACTAAAATATACTCCTTTCCTTCTGTGAGGGAAAACTACATTTAAAAGTTTTAATCCCTTTTCTGTAGAGCCACAAATAGTACACTACCAGAGACAACCTTTATAAAGCTCTACAATGCCTGACAGTGCTATCAGGCAGGCAACTGTAAGCATAAAGACTGTTCCCACCACTATACTTGTTCTCAGGTTCTGTGGACACAGCAAGAAAGATTCAACAGATGTAGATCAGCTAAGAAAGCACCACCATTCCACATCTACATATGTAATTGTTTCATTAGTATTGTACTATCTGCAAACAAGTTCCTAGTAAACTGAAGCACACGGAGGAAGACGACATTAGAAATTATGCTTAAAGGAAAGGTCAATCCAATCCCATTACAGCAAATTTTTTTCCAGTTTCTACAGTTACTTTTTGTACAGCTTTAAACATCAAATTATTTGTGTCGCTAATTATCATATTAATATAAATTCTTCAAAATCACTTGATTAAAAAATATCAAGGTAGAAGCTTGAGGTAATCAAAATGTAACAATATAAGTAGAAGACGTGTTGCTTTTACCAGGTGTAGATATACTACGTTCAAGGGTCAAATGATCTGAAAGGCTCCCCCGAGTTTGCCAGTTGACAGTTTGTGTAGTTGTCATCGGCTCTGAAAGGTGAAAACACAAACCTATTAAAACAAAAAACTATTTTCTTTCTATTTGGTCATAAACTAAGAAAACAGATATTCCCCCATCCCACAGTAATTAAAGTACACTAAGTGTTTTAAATAACATTTTACATGCCTGCAAAGTAATTTTATTGTCAGTTATTTCAAAATTAATTTCAAGAATATATAAATCTGCCTAATTATGCAGTATTATACGAAAAAAAATCTAGCTTTTGTAGAAGGAAAAGGGGCTCCATTATCTCTCCCATTCATGAGTTGAAAACATTCCCACTCAGTTGGGAAAATATAGAAAACTGGGCTACAGTTTCAGTCTTCTCACTGGCAGAAGCACTGGGTGGCAGAGTTGATCACTACGCAGTAGAAATAGTATCTCAAAGTCTAGATCTTCTCAGAACTACTTCTCCTCTCTTCCTGCATAAAATACTGAACTTTACCTTAAAGTTCTCAAACACATGTCTCAGCTGCAGTTGAGAGAACCTGGCTGTGCTGAATGAGGTTCCTGGTTGTGGTTTGCATGTAAATGTCTCTCAGCAAGCATAAACAGAGGTACCACAAGCCTTCCAAGTTGCTGACCCATTCCATAAAGCAGTGTTCTTTATCAACATGTCAGCTCACAACACAAGGAATGTTATGCCACAGGCAGTCAGCCTTTTGCCTGGCTTGTTCCATCTGCACTTTCGTACTTAAACTGGTTGAAGCATGAGGGGAGGTAACAATAAACCTGTACGTTAAGATAGACAATGCGGAAGAACGGAGCTTCAGGCTAGTTCATTTGGCAGTTGTTAAGAGTATAGCGTTGTCCATCTCAACTACTAGTCCAAAATGGCTTTTTGAGCAAAAAAAAAAAAACTATGAAGCTGCCTCCTAGCACCAGACAGACAGCCTGATGGAGAAACATACTAGTCCAAGTCCTTACTCCTGAAATAACACAAGAAGGCTGAAAGTTCTGGGGAATCTTCCTCTGTGTGTGCAGACACCCTGATAGCATGCCAAGGCTGTCATGAATCATCTGAGTTTGTCAGTCTAGCACATACACCAGCTAGTTTGGTACTGAAATCCCTCACAATGACATATTCAGAAAGCACCAGTGCCATTTCATATGGTGGTTATCCATGCACAAAAAAAAAAAAAGACTACTTTTATAATGTCTTGCACACTAACAGGATCTTCATATTGACTTTCCCCCTCACTTCATGTATTAAATTAAAATAGTCTGGCGATGCCATATTATAGAAAATACTTTGTGCAGTTTAGCTCAAATATGTGTGTGTTTATGTATGGGAAGAGTTATTCCATCTATTAGCTATTGCACTCTCTCTATTTCTCACACACACGCTAAAAAGATCTGAAGAGTAACACCAAGTAAACAGCATTGTCATCTCCAATGACAAAACAGTAGATGGACTAACTTAAAGAACTCAAGCAAGTTCTGACAAATATAAAACTTAGTCCATGTTTGTTTTGCACTAATCAACACGAGCTGAATTCCTGCTGCTCTGATCTTTCTCAAGACAGAAGAGCTGCAATCAACAATCAGTTTCTTATGTCTGGAACTTAATTCTCTGCTCCACATGAAAGTCACAATTAAGGTCCAGAATATGGTGAATAAATTGTGGGAGCAACAAAAGGGTTTGACACTTGCATAATTAAAAAAATACACAGATGAATCTAGGAGGCACAGTGGTACAAGCCATTACTGTACCTCTCACTAACACAAGAGCATAAGGAGTCCTCACATGAAAAACTATCAGGTATAACTATCAGAACAGAACCTCCCACAATGGTTCTGGTTTGGGAAGTGTCTCATCTCCAGTGTCCTTGCCTGCTTTTATGTCATATACACATAAGGGCAACAGATCACACAGCTGGCAGTTGGATAGCTTTTTCCACAGTGCTTGAGCTGCCCACAATGCTTCAGATCTTGCAGTGGCTTTAAAGGGCCTAGATGATATATTTACTTCTTTCTTCTGAAGAGTCACAATCTTATTTCAAGACCTTAGTATGAAAATGCAAACTCTACATGGTAACTTAGGATCACTAGAAAAAGGTATCATGGCTCTAGGTGTTACCAGGAGATGAATCATGAAGTCCAGCTTGCATGTTAGTCCAAGAGCTTGCTTGAGACTGACTGGCATCTTTTGTTGTCATAGCTGAATCTGAAAAGAAAAAAGGATTTAAAGAAACTTTGTTCTCTCTCAGATGAGCTGATACAGAATAGGTAGTTCATTACAAGAATTCATACAGAACTTCCTCACCTCAGCCTACAACTTTCATTCTTCCTCCAAGTTATGAGCATATACAGCCAAAACATGGAAGACACTCTTCATGAGTTCTTTAGCATACTTTAGATGTGAAAACAAAATTAAAGAGTGGCAGTATTTATTTGACCTCTAATTTCTGTATACAGATCTTTTCCTGTAGTTAGCCCATAGTATGAGCAAAGCCATGCTTAGGAATGTTCCAGCAGACCAATAAACTTTATGAACTGTACTTAAATCCTGTCTTGTCTGTGGACTTAGACCATGCCAGCTTATGACAATGACACTAGCTGTTTATTCCTAAACACAGATTAGGAGATCACTAACAGAATTAGGATCACATCGCAACCTTACATGTCTACTCTATTATGTTATACAGAGAACAACCTCCTTTCCATCTGGTTTCCCCTTGCTAAGCAAAACAAAAGGCATCTATGTCAAACACGTACTTCTAAAGTAATACTAATCACTATTTCCATTTTCCTTAACACCACTGCAAAACTGATTCTGTTCCTATAGTACAGTTTTTACAAGGGCCAGGCAAGACTCAAAGGTTTTGGTTTATGTTCTCAACCAGAGAAAGGACAGCAAGGAAGTGGCAAAAGACAAAAGTGGCAAAAGCAGCTTTTAAGTGATTTAGCCAGTAGTCACACAGGGGAAAAAAAGGCACTTGCTTTGCAATTGCAATTGCAAAGTATGGGAGGGGTAATAAGCTCTGCAGCAAGCATAGATGAAAACTGAATAACTATGGTATTAGGTTTGTGTAGCAACACTTCAGTAGCAGAGGGGCTAGAGGGGTGGCTTCTGTGAGGAGCTGCTAGAAGCTTCCTGTAGGTCCAATAGAGCCAATGCCAGCTGACTCCAAGATGAACCCCCTGCTGGCTAAGGCCAAGCCCACAACCGAAAATGGTAGTGCCTCTGGAATAAGATTTCAGAAAGGGAAAAAGGCAACTGTGCAACTGCAGCCAAAGAGAGGAGTGAGAACATGCGAGAGGAACAACTCTGCAGACACTAAGGTCAGTGAAGGAGGAGGAGAAAGAAGCTCCAGGCACCAGAGCCAGATTCCACTGCAGCCTGTGGTGAAGACCACAGTTAGGCAGGCTGTGCCCATGGGCCACGGAGGTTAAGGGCAAAGCAGACAGCCACCTCCTTGGAGTACCCTACACCAGAGAAGGTGGATAAGCCTGGAGAATGATCTTGTGAGAAGTCTATGCTGAAGCAAGCTCCTGATAGGAAATGTGGACTAATGGCGACAGCAGTCCATGCTGAAGCATGCTTGCTGGCAGGCCTTGTGTCCCAGTGGGGACCCAGGCTGAAGTAGTTTGTTTTTGAAAGACTGCATCCCATAGAAGGGCCAATGCTGGAGCAGCAGAAAAGGATGAGGAATCCACCCTGGAGGAGGAAGCAGCAGCAGAGAATGTGTGGTGAACTGACTGCAACCCCATCCCCCTGCACTGCTGGGGAGCAGGGAAGAGGTAGAAAACTTGGGAATTAAGTTAACCCTAGAAAGAAGGTGGTAAAAGAAAGCTCAGGGAAAGTGTTCTAAGATTTAGTTTTTATTTCTCATTACTCTACTCTGATTTGATTGATAAATTAATCAAAGTTTCCACCCAAGTCAACTCTGGCTTGCCCTTGATAGTAACTGCTGAGTGATCTCTGTCCTTATCTCAACCCACAAGCCTTGTTATATTTTCTTTCTGCTGTCCAGCTGAAGAGGGGGAATGAAAGAGCAGCTTTGGTGGGCACCTGGCATCCAGCCAGGGACAACCCACCAAAGCCCTTTTTCAGCAGAAGGTAAAGTCAGCACCCTGTCCATTCGTACAAAGGACCAACACTGCTAACTCTCCTACCTCATTACAGCACTACAGGCACAGACAACCTACAGACTCTGCCACTGGCATCTCCATCTTCAGCTACTCCAAACTATGTGAGTCATACCTGGCCTGCACCATCTGCTTTCTCAATCCACCCATCATACTTCAATTAGTTTGGATCAAGATGAAAACAAGGTAGTTACTAAAAAATTAAGCATTAGTGGTTCTTAACAGCAGGCTCTTAATTTTTAAATCTTTTTCATACCAGTCCACTGGTCCCACAGAAGTGTTCCCTCCCAGCCTTTCACGCAAGAAGAACTTCAGAAAACTGCTCAGTCTGACTATTTGCTGGCTTATGATCCAGCCAGTGAGAAGACTGAGTCTCACTCTTCAGTTTACAGAGGTGCTGAGAGCAGGGACAGCTATTGTGCTTCTGATACTCATAGTAAGGTTGAAGAAATGCCTATGAATTTTTATATCTGCAGCATCTTGAAGCATTCTAAGGATGTCATGGTTCACCTGACTGTGTCAGCTTACTAGATGCATCACTTGCACAGTAATTAAAATCCCTAAAGATGATAAATTTAGAAGGTGCCAGTGCCAAGCTGTACAGCAGTAGCTCTGTTACCTCTCTGCAAGGAAGCCAGATAACCTGCAACGTGGTTTGTGTACTAATAGGGTTCTCATCTTGGCTTTCTTCCTTGATTCACATACCAAGTGAAAGCAGTCAAGTGGTGTTATTTCTAGTCACCACTGCTTCCGCATCATGGCTCTTATCTGTCTGTATGTCAAACTACACGGCACAGAGGTAACACTACATTGCTTTCCTCCTCTCATATACACCAGCTGAATAGCATCAGAGACCAAGATGAGCCAGCACTGCCTGATTAGTGTCATCAAGCCAGCCAGTGATGTAAGAAAATCAAGTGGAACAACTTCTCAAACTATTGAGTCATGGCTCTGTGTCTTAACCTATAATTAATTTCCATTAGATTTAATCAATACCATAGTAGCTTGCTGAATTCCTGTTACCCTGATCTTTATGCAGGACAGAACAGGTGAAAGTATGAGGTCATTAAGTTATTTCTACCTTACCTCTGTTGCCCACTGCAGCCAACATTTGAGGTATACATGTCATCACCAGAGCAATTTCAGGTTTTAAAAATCTATTTGCTCTCTCTTTTTAAGCCACAAGAGTGACTGAATAGAAAAAGGTTGAGACACAACTGGGTTTAATTTCATGCCAATTAATTTAGTATAAATTTTATACCTGTTGCAAGTGTACAAACATTCAGTAACATCCAAAATCAGCTGCCAAAACCTCCTAGTGCTCCCAGAAAAGAGAAAAGCTGCAGACTGAGCTCTCACACGAGAGAATACACATGATGGACTCCCAAATGCCTTGATACAAGTCCTTCTCTCAGATAAAACCAAAGAAATCCAACCTGCAAGTCAAGTCTGTAAGACATGAGATATATTCTACACATAACTCCTTGGTATCTTCAGGGGGAGAAGCTGGGAGATCATGTGGTGGGTTTGCTCCTCCTAAAGAAATATGGCAGCATGTGCTGCAACTAAATTAGACAGCCACAAAATTAACAAATTGAAGCAGTAAAATGGAGAGTAGTTTCTAATGAACTCTTAATACAGGATAAAAGCAATGGTTTAAAATTTTCAAAATAATGAATTTACAAGACTAAGACAGAAGTAACAACAAGAACTTTCTTCAAGCTACTTAAAATCTGAGGCCTCTTGTGGTATCTCAGTGACCAGCTGCAGGCTATGCAACACACCTTCCTGCAATTCATCCAGTGTACCTAGCGCTGCCTCTGGTTGCCTTTAGTGCAAGCATTTATTTTGACTGAAGAAACCCTCTAAATCTCTGATTCTGGATTCCTCCATGAGCCAGTTTTAGTTCTCCTCCCTTCGAGAACATATGACCTTCCGTTTGCTGTACCTGTGCAGACAGTCCCTGTGCTTGACTAGGTTTTTGCACATTTATTTAATAACCAATGGTAAAGTAAAATACTCTTCCTCACATATAAATCACCAAGGAGATCACAGTAAAAAGCCTACCTACCTAGTTCATACAGTTATGAAAGCATTTAATATAAGTCTGAAAAACAATAGCCTCACTTCATTCAGATAAAGAGTACCGAATCAGGTGGCTCATTTCTGATGTCTTCTCGAAACTTTATCTATCACTTTGGGAACACTGTATATTTGGGGAGGTTTTGGAAACACAAACAGGGTTTTGCTGCGACTTTTAGGTTTGTTTTTTGCCAGAAGAGAATATAATTTCACTGATGGCTTTACCTAAACTTAGAAGTGCTTCAAACACCATTAGGTACAGTTTTCAGCACCAACAGTCACCAAAAAAAAATACCATGTGGCTAACATACCATGATGCGACTCATACCTTCCTACAAATATCAGGCTGTTTGCAGTCACAAAACATTTTGACCAGTGTAACAGACTGTTAGACAGGACTTTAAGTCTTGTGTGTCTACATAAATACACATATTTTAAAACAGCTTTAAGAATTACAAAGCAGATTTTTCCTCTGTGCGTATTAAGTATATGCATTTTAAACAAGGCTGGAGAACTGAAAACCACCTTTTTCTTCCTTTTCAATTAATGTGAAACTACTACAAATTTTACAGAAGTTATCATCACACCGGGCGCAGTAAGGCTTCTCTCAGGAAGATCAATAGAAGCACAAACAAACATGTTACAACTTACGTATCACACACTGAAAATGCAGCTAAAACATCAATAGTTGATTAAAGTCACAACAATAATGTTCACATAAACATACTGGCAGAGATTTTTGCTTTGGCAAGACATGCTACAACAACCACATCTTGCACACGAACATGAGTTACCTGATATTTCCTTCCATTACCACTCCCTACAACTCTGATGCTCCAAAACCAGGAATGATCAACAGAAGCCTACAAGTTTTGGAAATAAAATCCTATTTCCTTAGAGTTGGCTGGCCTGCTCCTGAACTGGCTGAAAACCGCTGGAGGAAGAAGAGGAGGCTCAAGTCCCTCTCCCTTAACGGATTTTGAAGGTCCCATTTAAAAACTCAATACAAATCCTTCAAAGAACATTCCTCAAAACCTGCGAGGCAGACTGATATTTTAGTGACATAAATTAGCAAGTTGAGTGTTTTTCAGGACTTAATGCTTTACTTGACAAGGATAGGGCAGCAATAAAACACTACTCCTCAGCCTCCAAGCTCTGCAGCTGTGAACTACTAAATCTTCCCACCTGTGAGGCAGAAAGCAGGAGACAGTGCTGAATTGCAAGGCTGAGCATCCCTGGATGTGTCTCAGTAGCAGAACCGACACCAATGCACAGGGAGGCAGCACAAATGGCCACACTGCTGCTTACCAGGGAAGGGATCCCTGTTTTCCAGAAATCCAGATGTTTACTTTGAAGTTAAAGCCAGAAGCGCACAGGGCAGCAGCTGACCCTCCAGCGGCTGCCAGGTGGGAAGAGAATAACAGAATGACATGAGTTGGAAGGGGCCCAAGAGAATCCTCGAGTCCAACTCCTATCCCTGCATAGGACAACCCCAACGTTCGCACCCTGTGTCCGAGTGCATTATCTCAATGCTTCTTGAATATTGTCAGGCCTTGCGCCCTGACTGCTTCCCTGGGGAGCTGTTCCAGTGCTCTACCACCCTCTGGGTGAAGAACCTCTTCCTCAAGTCCAGCCTAACCCTCCGACACATCTTCCTGCCATTCCCTCGGGCCAGAGAGCCTCAGCCGCGAAAGCGGGCAGGGCGAGGGGCAGCTGCCTGGCCGGGCCACCCCTGCCCGCCTCCCCGGGATGCTGCGGGGCAGGGTGGACCTTTGCTAACCCATTGACCCTGCTCCCCTCACCCCAGCCCACCCCGGGAGTCGAGGGAACCTTTACCTGCAGGGCTGCCGCCCAAGAGGCTGAGGCAGAGCAGCAGCCCCAGGCGCTTCCCGGAGAAGGTGGCAGGCATGGTGCCCCGGCCCCGCGCTCCCGGTATCCCCAGCGGCTGCCGGGGGAGCCTCTGGCTGAGGGCAGCGGCTGCTGCCACTGCGGCAGAGAGCACGCCCGCAGCACGGCAGCGCCGGGTCCACGAACAGGGCAAACGCCGGGGAAACGCTGCAGGCTCCTCCGCACGGGGAGGTTATCTCACCACCGGGCTTTATGCGGCGGGAGGAAGGGCGTGGGTGAGCACCAGTGCCTCATTGGGGACGCGCCCTGGGGACAGCTGGAAGAGCACCTGGGAAGGCTGGGTCGTGCCTTATTTTTGGCTAAACGTGGCTGCTGCTGCATGAGCACCTGGGCGCGCTCAGCTCTCCCAGGCAGCCGGCTCTGGCGCGCTTTGGCTGGAGAAGCCTGGCTGGGAGAGCATGGCCCGCCCCTGCCCTTTGGCTGGCGAGTGCCTGGAGAGCCCAGCTTTGAGGGTCAGTGCCTCCGGGGCAGCCGGGTTATACTGTATGGGAGCCGCGGCTTTGCACATCTCTTCTTGTAAATCTCCTGGCGTGGGCAGCAGTGCTCGCGAGCACCATTTCTAGAAAACCCTTCTCAGGACTTTGGCTGCTACTTTGTCTCTTTAGAATCACAATTTAATTGCTTAGACTGCTCTAATCTGTGTGCATTTACATATGTATGTACATAGGAAACCCACTTATATGTATAAATACATATGCATTTTTCTTTATTACTTGATGAATAGTTGAACTTTCATTTTGCAGTATAAAATCTAGCTGGATAGCTTCTCTGAAGGAGAGTCTCTGTGATGGAGTGCTTGCTGCTGGAAGGTACATTTACTGCAGTGAATGCAAAAGTTTAATTTTGTATAAGGTTTGTATCAATAACGCAAAAAGGTCTCTGCAACTAATCCTTTATGTCATCTTAGGTCTCCTGTGCTGGCAGAGCTGCAGGAATTTGTGCAGAACAAGAGTGAGTCAAATACCATGTGTGATTTTCAGGCATTGCACATGTTCAAGCTGCCATCCATGTTCTCCATTACCAGTAGTGTGTTCTTCAGATTAAAGTTTTCCATTGTAAAACCTCCCAATACATATAACTAATAGCAAAATACTGAGAGCAGTGTTGTTTCATTAAGCCCTTACTACATATCACAGATTCCTGCTAGCTATATTGAACCATATATAGGTAGGAGCCTTTTCAATTCTTGAAAGGAAAATACCTTTATATGCTTGGAGGAATGGGATGGAGCCTTCTGTGCTCCTGCTCTATGGTTGTTTAATGCATGTACAAAAGTAGGAATTAATACATATGAGTAGTTGATGCATAATGAAGTCTGTACAGATGTAAACACACTAGTTTTGCAATACAAGTGCAGCATGTAATCCTATTGCACAGTGTGACAGACAGGCAGTACTGCTGTGCTCTAGGAAGCGATTGAACCCCCAGAGTTTTGTTAATCTGACAGACTGCTACTACTGCAGAGGTCGACAGGATTCAGAGAAAGAGTCCAATTCAGATAAGGCTGTTTAGGAATGGCTGAACATCTTCACCCTTTAATGAGAAAAAAATTGACTGGAACTTGAAAGCTGTTTTATCTGAACCAGTTAGGCTTGAGTCTTATTTTTTGATGGGGAGGGGGAAAATAGAGAAAAAAAGGGTATGTTGACTGCCTTTAGATATGAAGGGGCTGTCCTGGGAATGGGTGAAAAGAAAACCTTATGTTCGCCTGATTTAGCAATTAGGTATGCAGCACCTTTTGTTGAGGCAAATTTTATCTACCTGGAAACCATGTGGATATGTTAACGTGTGGGAAATTTATATAGAAATCTATGGCTAATCTCTGCCAGATGGCAGGAATGGAGCTGCTAGGACAGTCTAGTTTAGGATCTATCTGTAGCTTTATCACTTCTTGCTCAGCAGAGATTGTGGAAGTTCTGATGGAGATTATTTGTTTTGAGGGACTTGACATTATGTTCGGTATAGGATTAGTTTCTGTCTTTCCCACTAAGTCATCTTGGGCAGAGCACCAAGTCAGTCTGAAGACACCATGAATATCTTTACATTATTCCTTCTCAACTCTTCTTCAGGGCTTGCTGTTTGCTAATGATACAACCCACACTTAACTAATGCTGAATGGGAAGAAAACAATTATTGAACTACTCCTGATGGAGCTGTTGTTTCCCATAGTCGTGGTATGAGATACAGAAGCCACAAAGCAATGGAAGGGGGAAAGAGAAAGCAGAATTTAGAGGAACCTATCCAGCAAAGAACCAAACAGCCATTTAAGGGTTTCAGAGCTCCCGAGTTTGCCTTATTATAATAATATTCTAGTACTAGATTATTCCCCAAGTACTGCTGCTGGATTTGGTAGATCATTGATAGTGTAGCAATGACAGATTTCAGAAATCATAAGGTTAGTGATAAGAAACTGTAAGTAAGTAGAATATTGGGGTTGTTAAAAAAAATCATCTGCCATATTTGCTTGGATTTGGACATGCTGGTTGGTGAATAATTAGGAATTTCAGGAAAATTCTCTATTTAAATTTTACATACCAGGACTGTTCTGCTCCGTCTATTAACTTGCAGCATATTTTCCTCTTCTCTTGAGCTAATTCTTTCCTCTCACTTCCATAGAGAAACTTTGACTTATTCTCACATGGTAATTACTTGGCAAATGTGACAGTCATTTTGGAACAAGGATTTATACATTGAACCATACTGTGGCTCATAAGAAAACTTCTCTATTTAATGAAACTTCTTATACAGGGAAATCACTGTTTTTTCAGCTGGAAGATCTTTGCCAAAATTTTTCATGGCAAAGGGAAAGTAATTGAAACTCTGAAAATTGCTGTGACATGTTGATTATTCACTGAATAAAAATCTGGGTGATAACATGTCCTTTACAGCTTCTTTTCTCCAATAACCAAGTCTATGTTCTCAAAGCCTAGTCTTTGACAGTCATTTATTTCTGCTAATAACTGAAACAGTAAAATAAGCACAGGACATAGCTGATACAGAAGTTGACTTCACTGGAGGTTTCCTTTTCATAAAATCCACTCAAATTGTGTAACAATCACATATGTGAGAAGAACTGGGAAGAGGAAGAAACAGTCAGAAGGGACTGAAAACCTCTTGAGGTGGCAGTTCAGATATATTTCAGGGACGGTGCTTAGCAACTTTCAGTATCTGAAGGTGAATCATCAAGACCTTATTAGACTCTAACTAGATTTTTCTAATGTTCGAAGAACTTTAATGAGGAGACATTTCGTTTGTGTGTCTGAAATTTTTAATTGGAAATACATGAAAATAAACTGTGGGTAATAGGGGAAACAATTTAAAATTACTTCAGAAATAAGTCTTGCAGGTGTGGCCAGGAGATAATTTTGCAATGCCACAAGATAATGTGTTACTAATCTATGGACCACTGTAAAAAGTATGTGTCAGAGTAGGTGCTATGGAACATCTCCATGGGTTCCCCATTCTATGGTAACTGAAAGATTATAATAAAGTAAAATAAATAATCCAAAATGCATGTGTTTCTGAAAGCCAAAGCAATATACTGAGTGCTAGTGTAAGGCTAGAAAACGGAATTTTATTATCTTCCCTAAACGTCTATCTTTTGCTTGCTGTCTTTGGAGGACTTGACTAAACTGGCCTCTTGCCTGGATGTAAAATTACAGGCCAGATTATGCAATCTGCATACTCTGCAGTTGCCTGCTTTGCAATGCATCCTGCTGAGTGGCTGTAAATCCCAGTATCTCCTGGAGCCTCTTTGCAGGCAATTTGCAAGATTAAGCATATAGTCTCTATTGAGAATTCTACCATTTATCAGGTGTTTAATATAATTTTCTAACATCCAAGCTGTAGATGAAACAAAATCTCGGGCATTGGTACTTTAGAAATATGCATTAAAACTGCATAAAAAATGCATTAAAAATGCATAAAAATCTCAGATACCAATTATTGAGACTGTCAGTAGTGATCATATAATACAGTATCAATTGTTATTGTGCAGGGGTTGATTTTGTGCAGGGTTGCTAATTATGCAATATGGCTGTGCTTAGAAACCGCTTTGTTCACACAGCAAACACACCAGCATCAAGAACTGGCAACCAGAGCATCAGCCAAGTATTTTTTGTGAACAGTTCTCTTTTTTTGCCTTTCTCCCTCCACTGCAGCTTCCTAAAACCTTAACAAAGTTGACATTTTTTAATGGAAAATATAATGAAAAAAAGTCTTTTTTTAAAAACACAGTCAAGATTGAAACTTTATATACAGACATGTCAAGAATTTTCAACAATCTAAGTTTAATGTGGAAGTAAAGTTCACTGTGATACCAATGCATGCTACCCCATCACAGGGTTTGTTTTGCAAGCTTTTGATTCATAATGTGCAGAAAATACTTTTAAATGTCTCAAACAAGATGAGATTTTGAGGGTGGTAGTGTCTTTCATGACAGTAATATACCTGAAAAAAGTAAGCCGGCCTCTGATCTGAATGCAATTTGAGAACAATTACTCTGTGGAATTTTGATTATGCTGAGGGCACGCAGTCTCTACCTACTGTTTTAATATCAGGAAGAAGATCACCTTTGATAAGACTTTCCTTTTCACACCCTTCAGACTCTTAAAAGTAGTTTCTCTTTTGTTGCAAAGGTATAAACATCATGAGAGGCCTTGTATACAATAAAATGTACAAGACAATCTCCACCATTGTGACACTGTACTTGCTGAATTACCAGCAGCAGTACATGGGAGCACTGAGTTGTCTGGTAAATCAGGCTTTGTTTATATCATTGAAACCGGGGTATGTGGGGCTTCAGCTCTGGGGGAAATAATGCGTGTGCTACACAAGATAAAGCTTTTCCGCTTTTCTCTGGGTGTGGTGACAGAGCATAGACGTTGTGTCATTTAACTGACCTGTTTTATGGTTTTCCTCAGCTGTGGGTGTTTTTTTCAGGTAGCTGGCACAAACATAGTTTCTCTGATTTTTATTTTTCTTTTAATTTGGAAATGTGTTTGTAATACTGAAGGTGAGGCCTGAAGATAAAACAGCATAAAATAATAACAAGTTGCCTAAGCCTTGTTCATTGTATTCCTAATGAAGAGAGATCATACAAGTTAAACACCACTCCATGTATTTATTAGTCTATTTCATAGTCTATTTAGTCTATTTCTAACAGCATTCTCTCACTTTCAACATTGTTTTTCCTTTAGACTTTACGTATTATTTTATTTTAGAAAGAGAAAAGAGAGCTTCAGGAAAAAAGTGGAGAAAGCCATGTAAGTAAAGCTGGGGTTTGTAATTTCAAAATCCTGAGGCTTTCAACATTTTTTTATTAGTCTTTTGCTTTTTAATTATTTTCTCTCTTATATAAAATATAAGTTTTTTTCCTGAAATCACAGAACTCCAGAAATGGGAACTGTGTGGAAAGGAGAAGCAGAAAGAAAAAACAGAAGGGTTGCAAACATTGTGTTAAAATCTTTGGCAGTTTTACTGACTGCAGAATCATCATAGCCAAAACTGAACTATGCTGTCATTTGATCACTTCATATCTTTGCAGAAGGCAAGCAAGAGATGTCTCTGTCATCAGCAAAGACAGAGACCTCAGTCCATTTGCACTGGGAATACCTGACAGCAGTGACTCGGAGTGAATGTGACTATTCACTCTCCTAGAACTTAAGAATCCACATACGTGTTGGCAGAATCATGCCTTTTAAGACAGCATAAGCGAATGTACCCTGGAATTTGCACGCTATAGGAGTGTGCCCATGTTTCTTGTACCATGTGATTTCCATTAAAGAGAAGATACAGTTTCAGGATTTAACCCAGTAATAATTATCATAGCTTTTAATTCACCCAAATGCAGCAGTTATGTAATAGGTACAGAACTATTTAAATATTCTCTGAAATTACATATACTCAGAACTGGATAGCTTAATAGTTTAATTTAAAAAAAGTATATTGGTCCAGAGAGAAGTGGTCTTGGATATTTTTCTTCTGGTGGGAAAAACCCCAGCATTCTAAACCAAAAGAGACTGGAAACATTTCTAGTTCTTTGCATATGGAAGAGCTTCTTTCAGAAATTTATTGTTTTCCAATCTGCAACTGTTTTGTTTGGAGGAACAGAAATGACATATAGCAGAGATCAGACAAAGGAAGGAAAACCACCAGAACTTTAATAAAGAAACTGACTTGTCTGCAAGAAGGTAAAGTATCAGGAGTTAGGCTTTGCATGTCTAGAATTTGTAGAATACTTATTTTTACAAAGCCATTTTCCCTCGTTGGCTTTTTCAGTCTCACTATGCATCACAATCGCACTGTTTCTTTGATGCCTGGAGTGTTACATAGTCTTTATTTCAGCACAGGAAACATTTTCATCCAGAGCTGCGAACTTCCCCATTAGACGTGTTCTGTGGGACCTGTGAGAGAGAAACGACTGGGCTATGAGGCAGTCATCTCATGTATCTTTTTAGTCCTAATACTAGATAGATTTTATTTGGCACTGGTAATAATGGAGTTAAAATGCCTTTTTCAGCTGCACTTCTGTCACATCAGAAAGGTTCAAAGATGAACATCTGAAGGTGACTTTTTAACAGCAGATTTGTTCTGCAAGGCAGTTCCACAAAGGATTCATCAGGGTTATATTATAACCTGGACAAAGTTATCAATATTTCCAGGGGAAACATACATATATAGATTTTTAAGTGAAAGAAGCTTAAAATACATTAATATGCAGAATGTGAATTTCAAAGTGGAAAATGAATGGTAATAAGTAGTTTTTACTTGTAGGTCTAATTCAGCATTTGTTAATATGTTTCCAAATACTTCTGTAGTCAGTACACTGAGGGGGATTATGCAAAGATTACTTATCCTAATTGCATTTTGCCTTTTAATACAACAATTAAAAAATTCCCCATGAAGACAAAAATGTCCAGAACATATCAATAGTGAAAAAATCTAATTGAGAAATTATATCAACAATCTAATTGAGAAATAACTGATATCAACTTATGCTGGCTGATCTATGAAGTTTATTTGAAATTTTGTCAACCACACAAATGCCAGAAAAAAGTGCATCTTTTTGTTCTTCGTTTCAGCTTCATCTACAGCTTGTTTCACTGTCTTTTGGTTATGAGAGTTACTGGAAGCAACAATGAACTATTATAAATTTATATTTATTATAAATAATGTAAGAATTTGTTGTAATGATTGCATTTTGATTATTTCAGTTGAAAGTTAGAGTTAGTAATACTAACTCTTTTTAGAAAGCTTTTTAGAAGAAAAATTTTGTTTGATTTTTTTAAACAAGTCAGATAAGAAGAATAAGTAATAAATTACAGCTGACACTGGTAAGACTTTAGAAAGCATATTGCTAAGGTTTGTGTAATTATTTACTGGAAAATAAAGTTTCTGAGGTAAATGTAAATTGGTCTACCATAAGGATGTTAGGTCATCCTGACTATTTAGGTGACATATATTCCTCTGACTGACTTCTCATAGTATTTGAAATAAGTCCGTCAGAGGAAAATGTGATCTCTCCATGTGGACACTATTCCCATGCTTGATAACATTTAATGTGTTTGTCCTCATATCAGCCTTGTGGGTAATGTTAACTCTGGTGAGACACTAAGTGGCTCACCTGGGATGACCCAGGAAAAGGGTTACACTTCACTGTTCTTTCCTAGCTTTTTCTGCCCTCTGCCAGGTTCTTTTTCATTCTCCAGCATAAAGCTGAATAGAGGGAAAATGCTGCATGGGGTGCACCGAAAAAATCAGCAACATTTCCTGCTGACCTGTTTTATTACTCCTCTTTCTTTTAGGGGAGAGCAAGCCATGCCCTTTGTACGGACAGCATGTTTGGACTTGGCTTGATAAGAATTTGAGTTGCCCCCTCTAACACACAGCACAGATTGCAAGGTGAGCATCTGAGACTGCAGACAGCTGTGTGAACACGGTCATTTTGATGCAAGCAAATGTTTGAGCATTTTTACACATTGATATTATGTTGGAAATTAGATTCCAAGTAGAAGTGACCTAAAAAACTGCTGTTGTGCAAGAGATTCATTATCCTCTTAGACTTCTGTAAGGCATTTGATTGATTGGAGATCTCTAGGACTTGATGGTTACAGGTGTCCTGGGACTTACAGCTAGTTTAGTGTATCAACTAGGGAAAAACACTTTTTTAAGCTGAAGCTTCTCACAGCAGTGTCTTTTCTGGGCTTCACAGGTAAATACTGTCCAGCTTTAATGTAAAAGTGGTGTGTTTACTCTTGCGTTTGAACTGTCCTGAGATAGTCAAACTACAAATAAAATTTCAGTTACATTTTGTTATCGGTACACACATCTTTCCAACATACTTAAAAGTTTCATAAAATTATTTAAAGCTTTTCACAAAGTTGCCAAAACAAAGTTTGTTAATTCTAAATTACTTTAACACTTTTTTTCTTCTCCTTATAATACACTTTTGAGAATGATGGTGCCTTACTACTACAATGCCAGAGGCAGTGCAAGTGTTAATTACAATTTTTAAATAATCATTAAATAGTTTTTACTTCACACAAAGACCGTGACTTCCGTGCAGTAAGGTAATTGAACTTTGTTGTAAGAAAATAGGAGAATAAATCTGGATTGCAGAAGTCACTGTGAGAAATCTGTGACTAGAGTGGTAGGAAAATACATGATCCTTTTAACATCCCTTTCTTAGTCACTGTACTTCTTAATCTTGATCAGGGATGTTTGACTACACGACCTCTAAAGGTTCCTTCCAACCCAAACCATGCTATGATGCTGTATGGGTACGGTTAAACTGCATCATCTAGTACATCCCAGTTATCAATACAACATAATTTATCAGTATTTCTACAGCTTCTCTGCAGCCTCATCCTTGAGCACTGAAAGAGAAAACAGTTGTAAGGGAGCTGTTGTTACAGTATTTTTTTCAGTTGTTGCATGCTACAGAAGATGCTCTGCCTACCAAAACTTCATGAATCACATCTTTCCTTCCAAGTAGGAAAAAAATTACTCCTCTGCATTTATTAATTTTTTGGCAGTTTCCCCTTTGGGCTACGTATTGATTCTTGGAAAACTTCACACTCTTTAGCAGACCTTCAAAGCATGCTCTGTGGTTTCTTGGATATAGGCAATAAGGGTGGTATTACTAGAAACACAGGGATCCACGCAAGGAAAGCCTATTCCTAGGTGGGCTTGCTACAAGGTGTATGATATGGTCCATACAACATTTGATTTACCTCACAAACAGACTGAATTATAATATTTCAGTTACCTTATACAGTTGGGGTTTTTTTAAGTGGTAAGAATTAATCTTTTTTCAAGTACATTTTGGTGGTGTTATGTTGATGTCAGAAGAAAGGGGGACGTTTTTACTGTCCACATTTTCCTAGAGCACATACTGTGTAACATTGTGTAACACACACAGAAAACCCCCACACTGGGAGCTTTTCAAAAGAGGAACTTTTCAAAAGGGACAGGATCTTGCAATGGCAACCTGAAGTCAACTGCCACCGGAAACATCACTGTTTACAGTTCCGTATGCCAAGTATGCAGCTTATCTGATTCACAGTATGACTGTCCACATTTAGTCCTAAACAGGCATCCTCTGTAGTTCAAAAAATTAAACTTCTGGGCTATTAAAAGGAAGCAGAGTAGCAAAGGAAGAGCTCTCATAAAAGGACTAGGTTTCTCTGGGAACTGAACAAACATTTTTCCAGAGGATTTCTACTGAGAAGAGCAATGATATCAAGTAGCACTTGTATGTCTCTTAGTCAGATAATGCCTTTGTGCAGTGTTTACTACTTTTTTTGCTTCTACAGCAGAAGCTAGAGAATAATGTTAATCAACTGCAAGTTTGTTTCTTGCTCTCTTGGAGTTACTTACCTGCAATAGCTTTTCCTTTTTTGGGTGTATACATATAACTTCAATGAAGTACAGTCATCAGTTGTATTTTCTGTTAGAGAAGGTAACAAATGTGAACATCTTCCACTTAATGCTAAGTTTATACATTATTTTTTTCTTTATCACTCTTCTTCCTACATAGACCTAGAGAGAGAAAATGCTGTCTGTAGAATGCTATCAGATTGTGAACTACAGGCACAAAAATCTGTCGTTCAAGTGTGCATTAAGTTCTTCACAATGTCTCTGAGTTAGCAGTTTTACTCTTGGTAGGTGTCAATCAGAAAGCAGGCAGGAATGTGCTTGGGCTCATACTGCAAGGCTGTGAGTGATTCACTGTCCTATTAGGAATGGTTTAATCTTGCCCAAAGTCTGTGGACCTCTGGCATGGATGAACTTGGACTTGAGTGCGGGTTTGGGTCTGTATCTGGAAGGCAGTGCTGACATATGCAGAAAAGCCATATTTATGTAAAAAATAACTAACGAGTAATATACAAATCGGGGTTAAAGCAAAACAAGAAACCTTTCTCCAATGCAAAAGTAACTTTTTGTAGGATGACAAGCCACAGGTTTCCATTCTCAGATAACAATAATCTGTCCTTGGCACAACTCTGTAGGAAAGAAAACATCCTCTGACCTCCTCTGTATAGGTTCTACTTCATTATCCTTAGGCAATTTCACTGCTCATACTGATGTCCTGAGGTGCAAGAATGCTGGATTCAGAGACAGTAGAGAGGGTACATGGGTGGCGGTATTTTATTTTGGGGAAGAAAGTGATCTTTGCTCAGCTGGGAGATAGAGTGTCTTTTATCACAGTCTGCCTTGCGCTAAGTATATTTTTAAATGACAGTGTCTGTTTTTCAAATCAGTAAGCTCTGCTAAGCTAACAAGAGGAAAATTGTTGCAAATCTGCAACAATTCAGTGGTGGGTTAAACATGTATATAGTAGAAATCACTGATACATATTAAGAAAAAACTTTCTGTGTCAAAGACAGCCAAGAGTAACATTCATCTTAAAATCATACAGCTTTTGCCCTTCTCCAAGTTCTTACCACTTCTTGTTACAAATATATATCATCAGAAAATGATAAATTAGGAAAGAAAATTGAATTGTTTTTACTTCTTTGCACTTTCTACTGCACTTTACATAGGCCACATTTATGCTCTGTGGCTATGCAAAAGCACGTCTGAACCTCAGGTCTGTCTAAAGAGCTTGAGAATATCTTACTCTTGGCACGCCATCTAGTTTCCTTTGTATTCATGACTAGAAATCTTATCAGAGTCAAGCCAGGCCTCCTGGGGGAGCTTTATCTCCCCCTTATACTCAGTGTAAATTGTGAATCTCCAGAATTACAGCTCTGAACATCAGAGGCGCATGCCCTGCAGCAAACATCCCTGTAGCCTGGCTGCGTTCAGACCTCAGACACCAGAGGGTTAGGAGCCAAGGATCTCACAGCTGGTCCATGCCAAGCAGGCACTGTGAATGAAAACTAAGCAGTTTTGAATGTTAGTTCCCTTTTTTGTGTTAGTCTTTGGGACTGCAGAGAAACTCCTGAGACTACAAAGTCTAGTACTACTTTAAAAACAGCTATGAATGTCATAGCATTCTTCTATTACAATAAATAACTTCTGTGTACTTTCCTGTTCAGTCTCCAACCAGTTCTAGATTCCTACTGTGCTTTGTTATTGCATTGGATATTTACAAATATAGTCCCTTTAAACTTTCATTTTAAGGGCTTTTCCTTCAAAAATCGATGAGCAGCCTGTGCTTGTTTTCCGTTGCTTTCCTTTGCTTTTCCTTTCCTTTTGCTTCCTTTGGGTACAGTGAATATTCCAGGTTTTTTTAAATGCACTAAAATTATCAATATAGAGTGCAATATGTTTGCACTTCATGTAGTGCAATAATGTTTTGGTTTAAAAAGTTCAGAATGAAATGAGACTTTATAGTACATTAACTGGAGCACTAAATACTTTTATGAAGGTAACAGCATTCACTCATTTCTGAGACAAGTTAGTTTTGAACTGCTGACCTTAAAGATAAAAGGAGAGGTGATCATTCTCTGGAGACACCTAAAGAACTGTATAGTTTTAAATTCAAAAAATTTTCCTTGATCCTTGCTAGAAGATGCTGCATGTTTGGTTGCTTTGGGAGATCTTGTTTTTTTGAGTTGAAGTGCCAGGAATGAGGTGAGACTGGTTGTGGTAAATCACACATTTAGCAAAATGTCATAGTCATAACAGGAATGTTTCTAATAACAGAATTTTACCAATAGTAATGAACCAGTGAGGTGCTGGTTTTCTCTGACTTGCATTATATTTTTCTGCTGAGTATTGCATAGAAAAATGAAAGCTGTGATGCAGTGCACAAGAATTTTTTTAAATGAGCACTTTATTGTATGGGAGAGTTTATGGTCAAAGCAGAGTGGAAAGTCTAGAATAAGAAATTAACTGTCTATTTTTATAGGGATCCTTTGTTCCTAGATTTAAATGCCATTTCAATATTGATTATGTTCACTGTAAGCTCTAATAAACAAACAGAACTGGCACTTAAGCTGACAGAGAATTTCAAAGAAGCGTCAGAGACTTCAAGATTTTGAAACCTAGAAAGAGTTTGAAACTAGAAGGCATGTGTATCAGACCTATGCTTTCTCCTCAGCCAAGAGAAACAGACATTCTAAGCATTTAGGATTGCGTCTAAGAATGTGTTATGTCCTCTTGATAACATGCTGCGAGGTGATGAATATTAGTCACATGATTAGGTGAAGAAGTCTAAATGTCTTAACATGGTCTGTGTGATATTTTGCTTTTATTTCTGTTTCAGTCACTTAGAAATATGAGAGGATACTGAATACGGAATGCTGGCAAAGTGTTCTTTTTGTTGTAATCAATACAAAATTTGGAGATGGCCTTAGAAATTATGCTCTTCCTGGTGAACATTAAGATGAATTATTTAAAAAATTGAATGCTACAAAAGGATGATTGGCACCACGCCTTAAATATCTCTAAATGCTCTTTTTGGAGACAGCATCTAGCAAAACCTGTGGGAAAGCTAGGGAAACCACTTCTGGGAAAAAAAGTGTTTGTTGTATGTCTCACTGTTTCTTTGCATGCTTTTCACTTTGTGTAAACTGAGCACCTACTTATTTCTGGTTTTTCCTTACCTTACCTACCAAACCTCCATGAATTCAATGTTTCTCCCATTTCCAAATGTTGTTCTAGATTTCATCTCAACTGTTTATTTTGTTTGAGCAAGGAATTCATGTACTCCTGCACATGAAAATCTGCTTACCTATCATTATGCTGAATTTAAAGCAGCCTGTTCAGTACTACACTCAGCAATTTGACTATGCTTTTGTGCTTGTAGTCTGTCATCATTTGTATCTTCTCAGGGCTCACACTTCTCCCCCTCAACAAGAGATTGTCATTTCCCTCTCCCTCAGGCTTGTCCTGGCACTCTTCAGAGCTTTGAACAGACTCCCTTCTGTCACAGGTCCAAAAATAAAGACAATGCTTTTATTTTGGTACCTATTTGGCATTGTTTGTGAATTTTTTTCATTGTTTCAGTAGCTATGCTTTTATATATTGGTTTCCTTAAGAAAGAAGGTAAAGCAAATTTGCTCTCTCTAACAGTGTACTTGAAGTACAGAACTAGATATTGCAAGCTCATTCTTAAGGCAAGAGTTGTTGATACCAACATCCTCAACAAATTGCCCTTTCTACATTTATAGTTAGAAGAGACATAGAGATCTCTGCCCTAGAGATCTACCCCTGACTGATGAATGAGCAATTGTGAAAGGACATCCTCTCAACCGAGTGGGATAAAGTCCACTTCTTGAGGTGGAACTAAGGCAGGGCTTGCTCTTTCACAATGGCAGGGTCCAGACATATCCCTTACTCCCCAGCCCTAGCACATCCCCACCCACTCTGCCATAGCACTTGTATTTGTCACAACATAATTAAAGACTAAGTAGGATAAAGGGACAGGCTGAAAGGAAGCATGAATCTGTGTCTGTGTGGTCAGAGCACTCACTAGGGAGTGACTGGAAACTCACTAAATCCCATGTATGTAATTTGTTCATTAACTATTCTCAAAACTTTCTTGGTAATCCAATTTTTCATTTCATATTTCAAATTTTATTTCAGCATGAAAGTCTTATGCAGTAGATATCAAGTCATGTTTTTTGCTGTAGTGAAAATACTTTTCAGCCCTGTGTTGCAAAGCAGAAGCTGCACAACAGTAAGGGAGGGTGCTGAGCCCCGGCCCTGAGGTGGTCATGCCACTCTTTACTAAATCCTGCACACTCAACTGCAAATTTGAAAGTGAGCATTTCCTCACAGGTCAGAAGGCAGAAGACAAATGAAGAATGAAGAAGTTAGAAATGGTGACACCTCCTTTCTCCTTTCCCACGTGAGGCCAGTCATGTCCCACCTGGCCAGGCCTGGAGGACTCCAGCAGGACCTGCCTGGCCCCCATGTGCCCTGTTTCCACCCAGAGCAGGCTGCGAGTCCCTGCCTGGATGATGTTTTTTGTCTGCTTGTCTGGGGTCCTGTCCACAGGGTGGAGGTTTGTCTCCCATTGCAGCCTGACAGCAGGCCAGCCTCTCTTGCGCCTGATGGGGCTGTGATGAGCACTGTGGCCAGATGCCTCTGTCAAGTACATCTGTGTTTCTTGTTTCAAGAAGGTGGCCACCCTAGGCAGAGAAGTATTTCTGTGGTGGAGCCCATGAAGACACAGAGGCATGAGATGCCCTGGAGCGGCCGCCGAAGCAGACAGTGCAACAGATGATGGTGCTGTTTGTGGGCTATGCTCCACTCCAGTCATTACATGAGCATGTCACCTAATGACAGTTTAATTAATAACAGAGCTTGGAGTAAAGACCAGGAAAAGGCCTTTGTGGAGTTAAATCCCTCTCATGTTACTGCCAGTCCCTGAAACACAGTTACTGAATGGGGCTTTTCGGCCTTGCTGCTGAGGTGAGATGTGCTCCCCCCTGCGCAGGGGATGCCTTGCAGAGGGGACACCTATCAGCATCTCCTTCTGCAGGAGCAACCTACGAACTGCACGTTAACTCTGGCTCCCTGGCTGTCCAATGTGGAGACAGTGTTACAGGACTAGCTCCCCTCAGGAAGGGAGCTGGTTCTTAGCAGTTTAAAAAACTCCACTCCAAAACAGAGGCACGTGCATGGATTAGAGTGCAGTCTGGTTGGGGGAGCTGAGCGCTGCAGCCCACTCAAAATGCAAGCATTATATACAGAGCTAGCCTGTTTGAGGGATGACCAGCATATCACATATCACCTGCACCCTGTTGGTGTCTCAAGGGTAAGGTATTTTCAGGTTGAGTAGATAATTCCTCTCTGAACACCTACATGACAGACCTCTCTTCCCTGGATCTGTCCCAGGTTCATTCTAGCTGTCATTTGATTGTTACATACCTCCTAAGGGTTACATTCTCTCTAAAGGACTCACATAATAACCTATTAAAAAAAAGTAATCTTTCATTGCCTCAAGACAGGCAAACTCTTTTGTTATTGCCACTGTGAATCTCCTCAAAACTGAAGTGCTTTTATATAGTTCAGTCTTTAAATGTTCTCTTTTATTATCATTCAGGAAAGTCTAGGTTTGATAACAGTCCAGGATCTTAGCATTTCATTTTATCTAAAGATGAAATGTCCAAGAAGAAAAATGGTAGATTTTGTTCCTATAATAATGGGGGTTTTTTTCTGAACTAGAGCAGTGAATTCTTGATAACTTATAACTGAATGAAGTAAAATAATCTTACTTGTAATTTTAGTATTTTAGCGATTCTTGAAGTAAAAACACATTTGTATGTACAATGTTGCTCACCTATTTATTTTAAGTCTTAATGGGTGCTGCTCATATACAATAGTCAGCATTTTGCCTATATTTTTATACATGCAATTTGTCATCAGTTTGTGCCTCTTTAGGGCTTTGCAGTGATTTCTTAAATAGTCTCTTCTAGTTGCAGCATTCCTTTCAAAAATTACTTCTCCTTCCTGAGGCTCATTGGTAAAAGGCAGAAGAAGCTATAGTGGCAGAACTATTTTAAATGAAAGCAGGTGGCATTTTAGTTTCAGAGACTACAACGAAGCTTGCACACAATGTTAATTGTCCCATAAGCCAGTGCATCTCTTGCACTATGTTTAAAATTAACCAGACTTTTCTAGGAGGGAAGACTTAAGAAGGTATCAGTAAAATAATATATGAATAAATAGAATCATTCCAAACTGGGAAAACTTGGAGAGGTCAATACATTATCTAATGTATTATTGGCTGGCTGATGCTTTTGAAGATGTCTAGTCCTTTCCAATAACCATGTTTAAAATTATTATGTAACTCGCAGACCAAAAGTAATTCCAATTATTGAGACATCAATATAAAAAAAAGAGTTGAACTGACTCATACCCCCCTCTTTCCAATCACTTCCTTTGGAAACTGCCAATAATACGATCACATCAGTTTTGAACAATACATCATGGCCATTTGAGGATAGATTTCTGCACCATCAATGGTGAAATAAACTTTGTTGTAGCAAAAATTTAAATGTCTTTTCAGATCAAAGGATAATTTGAGTGGGTTTTTTTAATGATCTCTAGCATAGTTTCAAGACTATTGAATTCAAGACTTCTCTATTTCACCAGGAAAAACTGCTTATTATTCACATTGGAGATGGAAAAAAGTATTTGCTACTGTGATAGAGTAACTAATATTGGTAAACTAATTACTTCCCATAATCAGCTGTATTTTTAGGGATGAACAGAATGATATTTGATTGCAATTTCTGGAACAGGCATTAGAGAATATTAATATAACTACAGAGGCAGAATTGTTTCTTCAATGTAAAACAATAAACAAGCAAGATGTCCCTTGCTGGTTTATTTTTTTATACTATTACTAGTCTCTGAACTGTCTTATCCCTTGCAGTCTTTCCTCTCTTGATTTTTCTGTCAACACATTCTTAGATTATAACTCTTTGTCACGATCTATACTTAAAATCTATTAATTTTTAAGATTATGTTTCTAAATTGTATACAACATATACTCTCAACATTATATAAAATTCAGAAATAGTTGCCAATCTTGCACATACTGCAAAATTGGAGAAAGTGTTTATACTTAATTTTAGGCTGCCTTACAGCATTACTAAGCAGAAGAGTTATCGCAACCCAGTACAGAACAGTCTGTATATGTGGATAGCTGTCTATTAACCAGAAGATGATAGTTTAACTCAAACTCATCCTACCTGGTTTTGCTTAAACTACAAGTTGTCGTTTTTATTCAGATACCCAGGAGTGATTTTTCTCTTCCTTAGAACAGAAAATAATGCTATGTAGTAATGATCTAATTCGGAAAGAGGAAATCTCTCATCCATATGAGAAAGTAAACTAGTATGACCTAAGAGAGGAAGATGTGTACGATATGAATTGGCACCTGTCTTACGAATAGGAGTGGGAGTAAAGTTGTCACAGGTGTTTACTTGCATTGAGATATTCAAACATATTATCTTTTGAAAGATAATATACAAGTACTTTATCAATGAAATCCTATCAAGTAACTTGTATGGTTAAGCTAGAACATGAAGGTTAAATTATGACACCATCAAAAGAGTGTCAGAATCCATGTCGTCCTTCAGTTTCTAGAGGAGACTTTGCTTCATTAACTTCAAAGCACGGATTTTGACTGTAACCAAAAAGGGTATTTTTAATTCTTTCTGCAACTATTCCTCCAACATATTTTCTACCAGCCTAGAAACTCCGCAGCTGCATTGTCCATGCCTTTGTTTCACTGTTTATTTCAGCCCTGTGAATGTATCTTCATGGCTTTTGAAGAAAATCTGTCATTGTTTTTTGTTTCCTCTTCTTCCCAAGAGTGAAGGAAATCTCTTTGCACAATGGAGTTTAAGTCTTCTGTACAACCTGGCAGACAACAGGAACTGTGAAGGGTGTAAGAAACCGAAGGCAGCTGCATGCAGAAACAAGCAGGTATTCTGAGGACACCTCCACCTGCAGCAGAGGAGGAAGATCTGTTTACCTCGTGACACTTGCAACTCGTCAGATGGGGGAAACAGCTTTCAGAACATATGCATGCGCTTTAGTAGGACAGACAGCTTGTCTCCAGGTATTGAGAGAGCAGCTGAGGCACATCTCTACAGCTAGCTATCCCCCATCTTTGAATGCTGCAATGATACTTACCGTAGCAGTGATCAGCACATTGATGAGGAGACAAAGGGAATGTTTCTTGGAAGAAATGATCTAGAACTCAGCATCTGCTGTAAAAGCAAAGTTGCTTAGAAAAAATATGTCTGATGAGAGGCAACTTTTAAATTAGAACTAAGCCATCCACTTTTGTTGTCCACATGGCTTATGTACCTATCACCCTTCCTTTCTTGTTCATCTGTTGTGTTTTAACCCTGCCACATTTCCCAAAGCCCTCCTTCTCTTCTCCCAAAACACCCCAAACAAAACAAAATTGCGCTGATCAACTTGGTTAGCAGTCTTGGAACCCAAAGAATCTGTACAGCCAAAAGGCAATATTTAGCTTTCAAAAATATTGATTATAAAAGGCCTCAGATGTCTAAAGAGTTGTGATTACCCACAGTTAGGGGGCAGTGGTACACACGTACAGTTCCTCTCTCACTTGTATGTCTTATTATTTGCTGTGATCTCTGAGACAAAAAGATATAAGTGTGGGGTTTAGCAAATCCTATCCCTTCAAATCCTTTTTACATTTTGTATTATGAAGATATGAAGCATAAACTTAATTCTTTTCTCCCAGTTATTTCTGGATGTAAATCAGAAAGTAAACACATAGAATATTTAAAGAAAGATGCGAAAGGCCACATAAAATAATTTAATATTTGGACACACTGGGAGAATTTTGATTCCAATACACTGTTTTTACCAGCACAAAACATTTCAGGATAACCTCTGTAAATTGACTAAAAACTAACGCTGAATACCACAACAGACAAAGAATTAATACAAGTATGTATGTCTCCACACTAATTTCTTTCTGAAGAATTAGAAATGCTACATTACTTTCTCAAAATATAATATAGCCATAGGACAATACATAATTTTAAAATGTGAAAGAATTTAATGAACCATATGCTACTAAAGGAAATGAGTTTCTGTACTTGTGATCAAATGCTTGTATGGAGAGTAGCTATGGCTTTTTTCCCCCACAATATTTTTCTGAATTATGTTCCTCACAAATGATGTTAAGAATAATTTATTGGGTACTATCACCACTCCTCCCTGGGTAGGAGGACAGAAGTGAAGGATAGTCTTAACAAGGATTGCTTCTATCGACTACACATTGGGAAAGCTCACCTCATCAAAAATGCTGATGTCTATTTAGATAGAACAATGACATTTGTTATTCCAAGCTGCAAGGGGGCAGTTGCTTGACTAAGGGCTCTGTGCCCTCATAAACTAGGACACACAAATCTGTTTCCAGACTATCTGCAAAATGGTTTTGAGACTATGGTTGACATTATCATGGTCAGCATTCCTCCCTAGTTAGTTTGTGTCCTTATCCACTTGGCAGCCTCCTTGTCTCCAGATCTGTGTTATCATTGTCACCTCTGCAGTAAAGAAGTAACTGAGATAATTGCCTTGTTATTTGGCCTTCTGTTTTCTAAAACTCCACTTTGTGATGAGTTAGTGCATCCTTCACACATCAACTGTTTTATGCAGTACAGCTTAACTGGCATTTTTTAGGACCCCTGATGTGAAGTGACATATTCTGTACTTCAGTAGAAGGTTTATGTTTTATACTTCAAGATTTACGTTCTTGCCTGTGCAAGGGGCAAGTAGACTACTACTTGACTATAATCAGTGCATGTGAAATCACATTTTGACCTTTTCAAAAAAGCTTCAGCCTATTAATGGGGTTTGCTATGGTCCTGTCCCCTCCCTTGAACCAGCATCTTCTGTTTTACAGCCATTTTCATGGATCATATTTTGACCATTTGAGAAACATGGCCCTAGAGAACACTAATGACTATGTCTATCAAATATTTTTCTCAGAGTTAAGGATTTCCAAACTGCAAAGATGCTCAAACTGTACCTCGTTTTTCTGGTCATGCTTCTTACTTATTCTTTCTTCCTTCTTAGGAAAGTGTCAGATATATGAACAATTGCTCTTTTTGTTAAGTAATAAAATTCTTCTGAGTGACATCTTGAATTACTTATTCTGGTTAATTGTACGGCTGGCTTTTTTTCCCAGCAGAAAATAATTTTCTCCTTCATTGAGTAATATGGCTAGTGCATTCACTCCAGATATGGGAAAACTGAACTGAGTTCCTGTGTCTTCAGGAGATTTAGGTCTTATGCTTCTAAACAGAGTGTCGTAAATACCCAGTTCTTAGACAAGTGCTCTTCTTCTGTGCTTGTAAAGCTGTTTCTCTTTGCCTGAACCAAAAGTACATTAAGCAAGGGTCTGGAATCCTCCTGACTGACTGTTCAAACAATGGAGCTGAATTTTCATTATTCTCTGTTCCACTAAAAGCAGGAACAAAACCAAACCTGGCTTCTGCTAAGTAATCCTAGCTAGGAGCTGGGGGAATTTTCTAGAGGGGAGTGCCCTTGTTGAAGCTGTTTCACTTTTTATCAAATATTTTGATAAACTGAGAGAGGCCAAGATGTGGAATATCGACATGAGGTCTCCTCAGGCCTCATAAACTACAGAATTGAAGGCTGTTTCTTCATAGTGCAGTTTTATGACTTATTTTTTCCACAAATTAGTGTCCCAATTAAAATTTCTTGTTTCAGGATGAAAAGAACAATTTCGTGTTAATTGTGCCAGAACATCTCTATCTCCTATATAAATCACAAAAAAGAAATGACAAAAATAAGTTTAGCTTGATACAAATGAAATATGATTTTCCTTTTTCTTTCATTTCTTTTTGATCTCTTTCATCTTTCATTTGATTTTATTTTTTCTTTCCTTTCCTTTCTTTTTCCTTTCCTTTTTTTTCAAGGGACCTTGACAGGATTGAGTGGTCGGCCTGTGCGATCCTCATGAAGTTCAACAAGGCCGAGTGGAAGGTCCTGCACCTGAGCTGAGGCAATCCCAAGCACATTCACAGGTGGGGTGGAGAACAGATTGAGAGTTGCCCTAAAGAGGAGGACCTGGGAATGCTGGGTGATAAAAAGCTCAACATGAATCAGCAATGTGTGCTTGCAGCCCAGAAAGCCAACCATATCCTGGGCAGTATCAAAAGAAGGGTGACCAGCAGGTGAAGGGAGGTGATTCTCCCCCTCTATTTTGCTCTTGTGTAACCTCATCTGGAATACTCTCTTCAGCTCTGGAGTCCTCAGCACAGAAAGGACAGGTGGTAAACTCACAGCCCTTGGGCCGAATCCAGCCCTCCACCTTGTTTTATCCAGCTGGCACCTTGTTTCTACCCAGCGGCAGTGCTGAGCTCCTTGCCCCTACACTCCTGCCTGCACGCTGGGCATGTGTGCAGCGTGAGTGATATGCATTACACTGCAGGAGCAGACTGATGTAGCCCCCAGTGAAAATAAGTTTGACACTCTTCTGTTAAAGCAACACCAGAGGAGGGCCGTGAAGATGATCAGAGGCTGGAGCACTTCCCCTGTGAGGACAGGCTGAGAGAGCTGGGTTTGTTTAGCCTAGAGAAGAGAAAGCTCCGTATAGCAGTGTTCCAGTACTTAAAGGAGGACTACAGGAAAGCTGGAGAGGGACTCACTGTCAGGGAGTGCAATGATGGGACAAAGGGCAATGATTTTAAGCTGAAAGAGGGGAGATTTAGATTAATGTGAGAAAGAAATTTTTTGCTCTGAGATTGGTGAGGCACTGGCACAGGCTGCTCAGAGAAGTCATGGAAGTGCCATCCCTGGAGGTGTTCAAGGTTGGATGGGACTTTGAGCAACCTGATGTAGTGGAAGGTGACCCTGCCTATGGTGTGGGGGTGGAACTGGGTAACATTTAAGATCCCTTCCAACCCAAACAATTCTATGATTGTATAATTCTGTTTATCACTTCTTCATTATTTAAACACCTTTATGTGAGCATCAAGTACTGTATTGCTTGAAAATTATTCACTCTAATATTTTTAGTGCTTTATAATACTTAATGTAGAATATCTGTTAGAATTATGTTAACTAATATTGTGTCTTTCTGGACCATGTAAACAGACGAAAATAATTTTCTGGCTTAAATGTGAATACTAATATTGATACCAGAATTACCATGGCTGCATATTGACATCATCAAATAAAACAACCCTCCTGAGTATTTTTAAAATAAGCAAGTATAAGGGATGAAACTATAGCCAAATTGTAAAGGATTTGAAAATTTCTCTATGAAAATTTCATAAATTCATACTATTTACCCAGTGCTGCTCTTGTGACTCAGTTTACTGAAATGCATAAATCAGGATAAATGAGTATTTTAGTAGTCTATCCAGCTGTATTTCTCTTTTAGCATTCTCTTGTCAGTATGAAATATTGTGCAAAGAGTGTAGTTTACAGAATTTAGATAATTATGTATGAAGAAGAAAAATTAATTTAATGAGAAAATAAAAATAAGTTTTATAATATAGAACTGTCTGTAGCTGCATCAAAAAAATCACGACACAAGAACTAAGATAAATTTCCTCTTGTAACATTTTATCACTGTTTTGAACACTGAAACCTAATAGAGCATCTCTATAAAACTAAAATAGTTTAAATACAATGATGGGCATATTAACAATTGACCTCAGGGAGTGGCAAATGTATAAAGAAAAGTTCACTGAAATATTTTCCGCAGATTATTTTACAGGAAATTTCTTTCACCCTTGAAATATTTTGAAAGTTTTATGTGTTAGCTTCATGATTTTCATCATTTTGAAAGAAAAAGGGAAGCATTGAATATAAAATGCTGTATAAAAATATAAAATAAAATGTGCATCTAGATATTAGTAATAACTACACAGCTTTAATTGTGACTGTTTTTCTGTACTGTTCTCACAGAGCAAGGATAATTGTATAACTGTCAGCCATTTTACACGAGTATATATATTATATTGTGAATGTTGGAAGAAATTCGTCTCGTACAACACAAGCTTTAGTATAAACACACTGTAAGCCTTGTAAAACTACCCTATTTTCACAAGACAGCTCATTTACATTTTAAATATTTTTTTTAGTGTTTATGACTGATAGATGGGACAAAATAAATAAAAAGTTCAACCAAAACAGATGGGGCTCCAACAGGATTTGTAAAATGGGTTACTTCATTGCTGGCAGCCTAGATCTCATTTCAGAGAAAAATCAAAGCAGAATTGGGGAAGAAGAAGAAAGAGGAAAAGGTCACATAGAAGATCTTAAAAACACACTTAATTCAGGAACTATTTTTGCATTTTTTCCTCATTAATTTTGTAGGTTTGAAGTAATATGGCGCCTCTCTGGGCTAAGGTAGAGGAATTGCCTACAAGAGGGTATCTTTATTTTACTTCTATGATATAACCTTGGTATTGTTTTGCATACTTTGTGTATCAGAGAAGGAATCAAGAAAGTAGATAGCATTGTGAATGCTCAAACGCTTACACCATATAGGCATTGCTTCATTAATGAGCTTATGCCAACCTCTTTCTTCACAAAGATGTTTATAAATCTTTTCAACAATAACAGTGAATTATTTTGGTATTCTTTTCAAGACTATATTGTATTTAAGGAGACTTATTTTTAATATTAATTTAAATAGTGCTATCAGAAATATACAGAAATAATATTCCTGGAATACGCAAAGCTTCACTAGACATACCAAAAATGCAGCTTTTTTTTATATGCTGCACACAGGCCTATGGGTTTTAAAGATAAAATTATGTATGTGAGACAACTAAGATCTGTGTTAAAAAAACCCTAATTAGTAATTTCATTTTAATTCAGAACTTGTCTTGCTCAGAACAGTGGGACTACTCATGCTGAAAGCTTAGATGTGATTTGCAAAAGCAAGATCTTCATTATTAATTGTTAATACCCATGGACATTGTTTTTTTAATAAGAAGCAGGAATATTGACATGATCTCCTTTAAAAAAAAAATCAAGTGAAGTACTTAAGTATTTCTTCTCTTCCAAGTAAAAATAATCTTACTCCTTTTTTCCCCCCTCTACCTTTTTCTCCCCCTTCTTCTCTTCCCTTTCCCTGCCACATTGTAGATTTACCTCAGACAGATTCTCTTTGTTGTAAATATTGCTCACTTTCTTTTGCCTTTGATATACATATCCTTGAGGGATATCAGGCTTTGTCTCACTGCCACTTCTTCTGTTGCACCTATCTCCTATCTAGTAGATAGCCAGCAGTCTCACCACTGGACATGTGAAGCTGGTTATCTACTGAAAAGGCCTTCTGAAATTAGCACACCATTTTAAAAGGAAATAAATCATTATATGTGGTAAACATGATTTTGTACAAATTGCAGCAAATACATGAAAGGGCAGGATTTGTTTTTCCAGATACTTTGGTAGCTTTAATCTGTAAATCCACAGAATATTTACTTAAGATTTTTTAAATTTTTCCAGTCTGTTTGGGATATAGCTGAGACTGCAGATTTTTACTAGTTTAGATAATAGCGGTGAGTTCTGCATTCTGGATACTGTTGCTTCGTGCTGTACTTCAAGGCTAAGATAACAAGGAAATCAGGGGACGGGTTGACTTGTAGTAATCAAGAACATTGTTTGCAAACAAATCGTCAGGATAACTACCAAATGATATAGTTAACAGGATGAATGCATATCTGGCTGTGTTTCCTGGTTGGTAGAGAAATAAGCAAAACCTCACACAATATACTCCCCAGAATGAGTTTAATGTTAAATACAATGTCTAAGCTATTATTTATAAAAAATTACCAAAACCCTACTTTGGCTCCTGCTAGATTACAGTGCTGTTCTACCAGATGAGAAACACACCATAAAAAATGGCCTATAAGCAGTTAAAAAGCTGAATATCTTTTCTTAGCTCCAGGGCCACTGGACAGGAGACTGTGTGAAAATGACTAAGTGACTGTGTGAAAAAGACACCAGTGTAGAGTCTGAAGGTTAGGCTCCTGCATGTAAGTTTGGGATGCTTTTGGTAAGAGATAGCAGAGACAGTTGCATATGCTCATTAATTATTGTAAATGTCACTTTCTTTTATGTTTAGTTCCTTAAGATTAAAGAGTGCCTTGGTTTAAGAAAACTGGCTGAACATTGCATTAACCCTGTGTTCCAGTCTTCTAAAGGGAACAAATGCAGGCACCCAAATCTAATTACATCTGTGAAGTTAAACACAGTTGGTTGTGCAGAAATAGCTAAGCAGACACTAAATGAGTTTTCTTGGGTACAGGAAGCACTGTAGTTGCAGCAGCATGAAACTCTGTATGTGCTAATTTTCCCGTTTTTTCAGCTTCTCATCTAGGGTTTAATCAGAGATCAGAACAGTATCCCACAGCCTACAGTATAAATGAGATGTGGTCAACTGATGGAGTTTGTCCATAATTTCTAAGGATTTATCTTGCAAAGTGCTGAGTGCTCCCTACCTTATCAACTTCAGCTAAACTGAAAGTGCTTGACTATTCCTTTTAATATGGGGTTACATATTCTTAGCTAAGGTCAGGCACAGGCTGGCTACAATGGAGAATGTTACAGTAGGAATGCATCAGTACCTGATAACAGATGGTGACATGGTGAATCATATTTACTGTTGCAGAAAATGGACTAAAGGCAGAATTTTTAGCAAGGGAAGTTATTTCACAGTTTGAGTACTTTCTGGCATGATTATTTGCAATTAAGAAATTGCAATTGATATAGGCAACATAGGAGTTGCGTTTTAAGGCTTTTTTAGCCATGTATTTGCTTGGCAATTGAGAAATCTGCCAGGTAATAAGTTCAGCTGTGGTAAATGACACCAGTAACACTAGATTTCAGAAGCAGTCCACATGCCCTTGAGCTTTTCACTAAACATTATCATCTGGGAATAAATATGAATTGGGAGAAGCGCTTACATGTGTTTGCAGCCCGTAGATGCAGCTATTCTTTGAGCATAGCTAAGCCATCCAGGTTCCCTGTGCAGTGAACAGGAGGAGTAAAACTCTTGGGAATTAGAATAGTTGTAAATGGACCACAGCCAGGTAAGGAATGGAACTTAAATTCTGCCTCTCACCTGAGCTTAAATGCTTATCTGCACCCCTGAGATAGGCACCTCAGACTGATTGGGAAGCCACTTGTTATGCTCAGTATCTTCAACATCTATCACTGCCTGATCTTAGGCTGTAATTGTGGTAAGAGACAGTAGTAGAGACAGCAAGCATCAACTCAGTGTCAACCTAAGAGTATGTACTCACAGCTCTCAACGTCTACAGAAATATTCTTGCTACCTGGCTGCAGAGTAAACACATTGGTGACCCCGTTACTTGCCTTACTTAGCACTGCCACTGTGCAGCCATTTACGTCCACGATTCGTAGAAATGATGAGGATGCTGGCAAGAGGCAACTCACTTCAGGAGCTGGCAGGAAACAGAGGGTTACCCTTCTGGATTTGAGTGTGACTGAGATAAAAAAATCATGTATAAATGGTTCAGAAATATTCCTGCTTGCCTCTCATAAAGCTCCAGTTTCTGAAGAGAAAGCTCCGTTTTAGCTCTCTTTCTTGAGCTGCCAAGAGTGAGGTAGATGAGGGGAACTGAATGGATGGAATAGACAGAAGTAAGAACTGAAAAAAGAGAATAATGACATGCACTAGAAAAAAAATAAGGTCTCAATGGTGAAAGAGTTAGTGAGGAAAGGAAAAAGGAATAGGAGAAATGAGGCTAACAGGCAGAGACTGAAAGGTGAGGTGACATTAGCAAAGGAGGAAAAACAAGAACAAGTTAAAACCATCATTAGAAAGTGTAATGCTAATAGTTACAATAAATTATGGTGACATTTGGGACACTGATTGGATGATTTATTGAACATTGTTGGGAACATTTATCATACCAGCAGCCATAGGCTTGGCTAGGGCTTAAGGCTTCAGTGACATCTGGAAGAATGAATACTTGGACTGATGGAAGTTAGAGGTCACTGTCCTATCAATCCACATATCTATGTATAGCACCTGTACCTCCTTTTGGTTTGTTTGAGTTTTCTTTTTTGTTTGAGGCTGTTTAATATACATTTTTTTAAAAAGAAGAAAAAAGAATAAAATTGCTTTGGGAATTTCAACACTGAATTGAAAAAAATAAGCCTTGGTCCTCTTGTACATGACTTGCTTTTATTTTTCTTTCCTCCACTGCTATTCCAAAAAAAAGGCAAGTAAAATATGTACTGTTAAAATCTATTAGCCGAAGGTTCCCTCCTCCCCAGGCTAAATGAGATAGCTTAAAATAATTTTTAAAAAACTTATGGAAAATTGGACAGATTTAAGCATTTTGTTTGTTTAAGCTATTGTTTCATATTGTAACTTTAGTCATCACTTCATTTTTTATCACATAAAAATATTTAAAGCTTTTATTAAGAATTAAGGAGTATTCCAAGCCATGTTATTAAGTCCATTTTTACTGTCATTCTTTTTTAAAAAGCAAAATCTTGTTATCAGTGGATCAGTGCTAACTCACTTCAAAAACTAATTAAGATGCTTTACTTACAGTGAAATTCACTCTTAAAATATGCTAGGTTCATCATGCCAGTGTGTTTTTAATCCAAGTCATCACAGACTTACAGTGATGACCCGAAGAAGCCCATCTATTTATAACTTGACGATGATTTGAGTGGCTTTGTATTCTATTATGGACTGCCTTGGCTAAAGGATTGTGGCTACACAGGGTGGCACTGACTGATGGACAACTAAGAGCAGCTTTGTAGAGGACAGCTGACTTGGTATCTGCCTAAAACTGGAACAAGCTTAAAGAAAATTACCTATAAACTGAGTATTTACTTGACTATTACATCAGAGTATTAGATTGTGACTACTAATAAGAGAGTTACAGTGAAAATTATACTAAAACTGAAAGCAGAACTCTTTTTATAATACTATTACTTCTCTGTTGGTGGGAACAACTAAGCATTGCCACTTCATCTCTCACAGCTTAGTGCCTACTTTTTCTTACCTTAATGCCACAGTGTAACTCAGAAATGACTGTGTCATTTTGAGGAAGCTTACTGGAAGGCTATCATTGTGTTTTATACTGTAATAGTGAAATGGTATTGATCCATTAAACATTCAACCTCCCAGACCTCACTGTCTACAGACATCAGTGAGCTTCACTGTTTTGTTGACTGCCAAATAGTCCTTGACCCTGAAGAAAAAGGAGATGTTTACTTTGTTTTGTTCTAGAGTTTTGTTTGGAGCACATGTAAGTGGAAACACGGTTTTGTTGTTGTTTTGGTGGCTTGATGACTGTTTTGTGTTTTGGAGTGCTTTGGATTCTTTTCCTTATCTCTGCCCTTCTGAATGTTCTCCCACAACAAAAATAGCAAACAGATGCCATATTGCATTGTCCTGAGTTCTGTACATTTCCTACAATGGCAAGACTGCATATTCATATTTTTCTTAAGACTTCTAATGTGTGTTTATATGCTTATAAACAGGAACTTCTTTAGAAAAATATAGAAAAAAGATACCTTAGGACAGAACAGACTTTCCTGATGCTTACTGAAATATTTATAATAGCTTTACTAGTAGGTGGAGAGGGTTTTTTTCTGGCATAAAATGAAAAAAACTGCTTAGTCTAAAGGAAGCAGAACTCATCTATGAGAAGAAATTGGCTGACCTGTGCATTTCTTCAATAACTGTCTCAGTCACTGCTCACACTTTATTGAAACACGTTCACTGTGTTGTTTCTCTTTCTTTTGGATTAATTTCCCCATAATGTTTTGAGCCAATCTTCTCACACAAATTTTATAATTGTGTAGCTCCACAGATTTCAATCCCTTTTTACCTTATTTACACCTCTGTAAATGTTACTAGGTTCTGAGAAATACAAATGTAAAAGTTACTTGTGTTTCTTTCTGTTTCATTGGGGTAATCAGTTCAGTACAATCTGAGCTAGGCTGAACTTCAGACAAACTAGAAATTACATAGGCCATTTTTTAAGACTGAAAAAGCAACTTGAAAAGCATATATTGAATTCCCTTGAGCCAAGATCATTATTTCCAAGACCAATTGTCCTATCACTTAAGAAATTCTCCAAAAGGCTCTTCAGAAAATTTCTTCAAGAGGGATGTATAGTGTACATTGCAGGGATTACAGCACGCGCATAGACACTATAGCAATAACATTGAGGTACCTGGATGTTAGCAGCTTGTCAACCTTTACCAATTTAGAGATCAATTCTAAAGAGTCACTTTGATTTTTCTAACACTTCCACTTAAAGTATTTTAATCAACAGAATGACCTCAATATATAATCTAGCTTTTCCTCACAGAAATCAGCCATTCCTGCCATAATAGTACCAGAGTCATCTCACGTCAAGGGCCAAACTGGCCAAGAATCTAGAAATTTAAAAATGGAATTTTATAAATCGAATAAATAACCAACATAGTTCCAGACTTCTTGTTCTATTCAGTTGATACTGTGAAATCAGATGCCAACCATATCAGCTTTCTTGAAGGTGGTGTCATCTTTGTGAATGACTTTTCAAGAAGTCACTGTTACCAAGCCTTAGGAAAACAGACTGAGGCTTAAAAAGGCAGTCAAGAATTGTGTTAATTGACATAATACTGAGAAGAACCCTGTGGTCAGAACAAGCTGTGAGCAGAACTGTCAGCATAAATATCCTGTAACTATCTAATAACCCTTCCTGATCCACATGGGAGGGATAGCAGAGATTGTTCTCTACAAGGTTCAGGACCAAACCCTCACCGGTATAAATCAATTTCTGATTGCGTTTTCTAACTATGACTAAGGGGAAGGCAGCAAAAGTGTTTGCTTATGTCCTAACTTGAATAGCCAGAAAAAATTCTAGGAAAGCATCACTCATTGACCAAGCTACTATTACTTGACAGAATGACAGTGTCTTACACTGTATTTCTGACTACAACGACAAGTTCTGTATCCTGTCTTGGAAAAGTCTTGCTGCAGTAGAAAAGAATTTATTAAAAAGTATTGAAAAGTTACCTGGAAATCTCCCTTCAAAGGTAAATTATTTACTTAGAGGAGAAGTTCTACCACATGTTGGATTTTTGTTCTCTTTAAACACTACCTGCTTTTCCTTGTAATATTCCTTCTATTGACTCCTTCAGACATGAAATCTTATCAAGATAGGCACAAATAAGGAATATTTTTATCCTCACTTTTTTAGCTGTTTCCACTTAAGAGCAAATACTAATGATTGTGCTTGTCCACGGTGTTTGAAATCAACAATACAAGATTAATACAGACTTGCTTAATGAAAGAAAACACTAAAACAACTGAGCTCGATAATGAACAATCCATGAGAGCTGTATAGAGCTGGGAGAATACATAATAACTGAACCTTGTGAATATTCTTTCATTATTTTTTTTTAATTAAAGCTATTTCTGCTACTTTCACACTCTTTTTTATTAATTCACTTTACACTTTGATGCAAAATACTTGAGTTTCTGGACCTGACCGTTCCTTCTGAGTTTCCCCACAGTGGATACCTGTATTGCATCAGTGTCCAAAGCCTTCAGCTTGGATTAGCGCTGCCTGCCAGGCACTTCACCGACAGCCCGGGCCCCCTCATGAAGGTTTAAGAAGCGGTATTGCTGGAGTCTGAGGGATGAGGAGCGGGATTAAAACCCGCAGTGGTCAGATAGCCTATAAACACGTTAATGCACTTTCTTTCCTGTTTCCATGGGCACGCATCCCCACCACAGGACGGAGGCGGAGGCAGGTGCAGGCAAAGGATGTGTCTCTGCTAAGGATGGGCGGCCAGGTTTTCCAGCCCGGAGAAGGGCCAAGCAGAGGAGCCCCGCTAGCAGCCGGCGGTGCCCGGAGCGGACGGCGCAGGGCGGCGCTCCCTGCGGTACCAGGACCGGGAGGGCCCCGAGGTGCCCGGCGGGGAAGCGCCCCTCTGCCCCGCTCAGCGCTGCCGATCCCTCCGAGCTGCCGGCCCGGGCGCCGCCGCCGACCCACCACCTGCCATTTGCATCTCGCCGCTGCTCGGGAGGGGGCGGCAGGCTCTGCCCGGGGCGGCGGCGGGGCGGGGGGAGGAGGCGAAGGCCGGGGCGATCGAGCCCGCCGCCTGCCGGGCCGCCCGCGCGGCTCTGTGCGTCCGCCTCTTCCTTCCCCCGCGCCGCCTCCGCCGGGGGAGCCGGCGGGCGCCGTACGTGCCGGGCGGGCAGCGAGGGGAGGGTCTGCGGCTCCGCGGCGCTGCAGCAGCGTCGGCCCCGCCGCGCCGACAGGGACCGGGTGCGGGCGCCGCCGGCCCCGCCGCGCTGCTGCCGGGGCTGCTGCCGGGGCTGCTGCCGGCGCTACCGCTGGCGGGAGGGGCAGGGATGTGAGCGCTCCGGTCGGCTTGGCCCCCCCCTTCCCCTCGTTTTTTTTTTTTTCATTTCCACTCCCCTCCTCCAAAAAAAAAACCAAAACCAAAAAAAAAAAAACCCAGCCAACCAACCCCAAAAAACCCAGGGGGCGTGGGAGGTGGGGGGATCCCGTGTTGCCCTCCGCTGGTTCCATTGTGATGAAATAGCCGTTCCCCGGCAGCGGCGGCACATCTGGGCGGGCACATCTGGGCATGCAACATCGCCTCCCGCCGCCTGCCTCCTCCGTCCTCCAGCCGGCCGAGCGGATCCCTCCGGGCCTCCGGGGAGGCTCCTGCTCGCCAGCCCGACTTTCGGACTGAAATATTAAAAACTGGCAGCTTTGGGGGCGGGGGGGGCTCCAAAATAAAGGCTGCTTTTTTATTTTTTTTCCCCTGGGATTTATTTCATGGGGATGTGTTCAAGACAAGAGAGGATTCAGAAGGATATTGACGTTGTGATCCAAAAGTGCAAGGCGGAGAAGGACTGCCTGTTTGCAGGTGAGTTGCTCTCCGGGCGCCAGGTTGGCTCCCTCCGCGGCTGCCCGGGCTCTGCCCTTCCCAGGAGCGGGGCTCGAGCCGCTGTGTGCCTGCCCTCAGCCCCCTCGCTTTTCCTCCTCCTCCTCCCTCCGAGGGCATGTGAGGGCAGATGATCCCAGCGCCGGCTGGAAAAGGGGGGAGCATCCCGAGCCAGGGAGCGTGGCGGTGGCCACGGGTAGACCCGGGCGTGTGCTGCCCCCCCGCTGCCTGGCGCAGCCCGCGGCTGCCGGGGCGAGCGCGTAGCCCGGGTGCCTCCAGCTCGGGAAAGCGCCGGGCTCCTGCAACCCTCGCTGCCTGCGCCGAGCCCCGCTCTCCCGCCGGGCTCTGGGGCCGGGGGCACGGCCAGCGGCAAACGATCCCCCTTTCCGTGCAGACGCCCCCCCTACCCCTGGCCGGGATTTAGCGCTGCCGGTGCGGAGCCGTCGCAGGAGCCCGGTTTGCGGCTGCCTGTTGCCATTTCTGACAATGGAAATCCCTGCTGTTGCCATAGCACCGGGCACTTGTTGCGAGGGTTTGGGGGGGTAAGAGGGGAGATGCTGCATTTGCTCTGATTCACCCCATCCCTCCACCCACCTCCGTGTCGGTAGATGAATGCTGGTCTGTAAAACCTCGGCTATTTCAGCCAAAATAAAAGGAACTTGTAGTAACACAGCTCTTTGTCTTTCAGATTTCAGGTATTCAGACTCCACCTTTACCTTCACCTATATTGGAGGCTCCAAGAGGTACTTTGTTTTTTCACAGTAATGACTCCCTTAATTTCCTGCTGGCAGTGAGGTGCAGGGATTTAATACCATGGCAGCCGTTTTTGTTTTCTTTCCTTTTGCAAGAAGGATCAGTAAATCATCCGTGTTCATGCTCAAGTAAACCGAGGAGGAAGTGTCGAGGGAGGTGATCAGAAAGGTGATCCTAGTTGTTGGAGCCTCGTTCCTCCCAATGCTTTTCTGTGGAGCTTCATTGTTTCTCTTCTATTTTTTTAATTTATACATAGAATTTCAGCTGTAGGTAAACTTGCTGAAACACAGCAAAGGCATCAACATATAATATAGTCAATTTGAGTCAAAAGATTGGAACATTTAAGGGTTTAGTAACAATAGGCCAAATTTCACATTAGCACCTTATTCTCTTGCATGAGAGCCATGTTTAGTCTCATGGCAGATGGCAATCTGCAGTTGACCAAATCAAATTCGTGAGACAGTAAGTGATATGTCAGTATAGCTTATAAGGCTAAAAAATGGGTTTTACTGAATGTTAGTTTGAACACTATTTGTAAGCATTTCCAAGCTTTTGGTTATAAACCGGATTGTGTTTGTACACGTTTTTTAATTATATTTTGACATTTGTTGTGTTTGTCTGTTTTCAAACGGAGATATATGTAAAAGCTTGAACACACATCCTTCTCGTTTCCCTGACTCTTAGTTACCTTTTAGTTAATAAGGTGTTAGCCGTATACTCCACATTGTTCTTTTATCTTTTATCTGAATTTTATTAGACTTAGCAAGAAGTTTTTGTTTTATTTTTTTCTTATTTTAGTTTTTTTCCCTCTCAGTTTGTCTGATATCTTCGGCAATTGTTTTTTCTTTCCCAGGATACATCAAATTAAAGTACTGTATTCTTTGCAAGCCTTCCGGTGCAAGCAGCACTCCAGGCCATTGGTTCTCCCTGTTCAGGGTCTGACTGTGGGACCAGGCTTCCAGGTGGTCCCCAGGCTGTGAGATTGCTCAGAAAAATCTTTCCCACCTCACTACCCTGCCCCTTCTAACTAAAGGAAAAGAAAACTTCAGTAATTTTTAATAGAGAAGAATAGTTCACCCAGCATTTGAGAATCAATGTGTTTTTATATTGCTTGTAATATAGTCTTTCATGTATGGTTTTAGCATATGTTTTGTTTTGATCTTGTGTTAAAAGATAATTTTGAAAGGCTTGATACAGTAAGAATTACCAACAGATATACTATGTGTCATGTAATTAAAACAATTGAATTTGAAAGTTACTTTGCAGTGTTTTCTAAACCAGATATTGCAGCAAGAAGACAGGAAGTGAAACCTGTCTATTGTTTGCATTTTCCAGCCTGAACAAAGTAAAACGCCTAAGGGCGTAACTACTGGGAAACCAGCTGGTTTATAAATGCCGAAACAAAACATTGTCACTTCTACAAGGAGAGACAGAACAGGGCCTTACTTCCCACAGCCTTGAATTTTAACTGGGATCAGGATTTGCTTAGGAGACTGGAAACTAATCTCAGGTCCTTGAAAATTCAAACTGAATTGAGAAACAAACTTCATGTTTACAGAAATTGGTGAAAGTGGGTTGCTACTTAGAGCATACTCAAATTTCACTTTCCTTTCCATATTTTAAGGACATTGAGGAAACGTCCTTTGAGATAAGGTTTTCTTGTTCTCTGCTTGTTTGTATTGTGATTTAGAAAGATGTTTTACAACATTCTTAGAGTACAGTGGTGTACTGATCATAGACTTGAGTATCAGCCGACAGGCCTTGTCGAGTTACTGAAGGTATTTAGCCCGGTGACTTTATTTCTTGAACTGACAGCAACACAGACAGGCTTTTGAGTAATGGGTAGAGGGGTGCGTGTTGACTGGATGGATGTTCAAACAAGAAACAGATTTAAATGGATAAGAGTAGAAACGGTGTGTGAAGAAGATTACAGTACATTAGCACTCATTAGCCATGCTTGGAACTAAGTCTTTTTCATGCTTTATTTACTTTAGATGTTCCTTTAGGTCAATGTGTATTATGTGATTGTTTTAGCCATAGTAGTTAGATCCAAGATCAGAAACCGTTGAAGGAAGACAGTATGTTTTCTGTTTGAGAAGCAGGATTCTTTGTCTTAGCCTTGTATAAAGGGAGGTGACAACACTAGCAAGTTAAATGTTACTGGGGGTTTTCCACTGCATACCATATTTGCCTCTAGTCCTCGCCAAGTCCATTCCTTAGTGGTCTTAATTTATAAACTCAGAGCCAAATTCTCAGTAAATCAGTGTAAGTCCATAGAAGTCAGTGTACTGGTATTAATTCAGTTAAAATGAGGTCCTAAGGTTTATTTCTATTTATTCTTTAACTGTTAAGTATATCTGTGTGATATTATTCTTCTTGGGGCCGGCTTCTCTGACTTTATCTGATTTTTCCCTGTTGCTTGGATTGATTGCACAGCCTCTTTCTGTATTGGTGCTATTCAAATATTGAGGTAGTACATAACCACACTGCAGATCAAACCACATAAAGAAGCCTGATCCAGAGCACATTTATTATCACTTCAGTGGAGTGAACTTGTATTCCCACAGTAAAGTGCTGAACCAAACCCTGAGGGCATGACTTAGCTTTTGTTCAAGTATGTAGTTTCCAGAGAAACCAATTGAGAACTATTATTTTTTTATTCTTTATATAGACCTGTTCCAACATTTGACCTTTAGATGGTATTAAGCTATTATAGTGTGCAAATAATCTATGTGTAAATGATCACTGGATAGGCATAAATACGCTGCAAGGAGATTCTGCATTTGCAATATTTTTCTTGAGAAGTTAGAAGGGAAGAATCTCTGTAAGCAGAAATGTGTTTGTATCCTTCAGCTATGTAGTTCAATTAATCCTTTTGGGCAGTATGTCACTGTACTTTTTTAATTATTTTTTTTCTATGCACTGTGTTCACACTTCCAAATTATTAGAGCTGTTTGGCACTGCAGAGATGCTTCCTGTATTGGGAAGGTTGTGATTACTAGTTTATTAGTGAAAGCACACCTTTGTGCATAATGTGGGCACTGAATATGGCAGATTGTATATCAGTTTAATTATTATTTATTTCATTGTCAGAAAGCAATCAGTAGGGTGATAGATTTCTTAGTAAAGTGAGATGTTCATTTGAGTTCTGTGACTGTGCAAGATTTACTCTTCTTTAACAACATCTGGCAAAATATCAGAAATGACTGGACTTTTTTATGCTTTTTACTGCAGGATCTTAAAAGGATATTAAAATGTGAAGATGTCGAGTTCTTGTTTTTTTAGAAAAGATTCCCTTGTTTCCATTTTCTGCCGCTGTACTAAACATTGCTCTTCCAGAAGCCATTCAGACCAAACAGAACTGCTGATCTGTCATCTTGCAAATAAAATGCGTGATGCCTTGAACTGGTTTTCACTTTATGTGTCATTTGACATGGTTTACATAGAAGCAGTGCTTGCTTGTCCTGAAAAAAAGGTATTTCCTTTATTTAATGTTTTTCTCATCTCTCCCCCCCCCCGTTTTTTTTCTGAGGCTAAACAAGGACATCATATCAGCCCTGAAATACCTCTTCATTCAAATATGTACTTAACTCTCATTGGCAGTGAGAGACAATGAAAATAAGGCCTGTGCGTGAGAACAGATCTAATACTGCAGCATATTTTAAGGAAACTAGATAAGACCTATATTAGCTGAACACAAAGATTAATTTTGTCAGCAAAATTCCTATCTCCTTTTTGCACAGTAGACTCCCATGTTCTGCTTTCTGTACTTTAGCACAATGATTGTAACAGTAGTAGTTCTGAAGAAGCCAGGAAAGCTGAATTTTGGTCTACAGTAATTACTTATTTTTGCTTAAAATAATGACAGATTGTTAACTTGGGCTATTTCGATTTTTAGTATCTGGCTTTTGTTTTCTATTCAAGATGTTACACATAGTGCTTAACATTTTAGTATCAGAAACTCATCTAAACTGATGAATTATTTCCCACCTCACTGCAGCAGTGAACTATTTCACAGCTGGGGAGCTGTGCCCCTGGAAGAGTAGCTAAATTGCTTGTGGCTTTCTATAGCTGGAGACAAAACCCACTATGTGAAGTCCTAGCACATTATGTCCACCAGGTCTTTGAACCACTTGGTGATACAGATAACCTTTTATTCACCTTTAGTGGTATGCCCTATTGCTACTAATATGAATTTATAAAACTGCTTACATGAGAGAGTCTGTTTGGTTAATAATTTTGAAATTCTGGTGCCTTTCTGATAATGCTGAAAGTCTTCAGTACAAAAAACAACTAGGAAGAAAAATGGTTTAGAGATAATTGGTGTGTGTTCTTATCTTAAAATTTATGTTCAATTTATATATACTGTAGCAAAAAAAGGAGAGAGAGAACTGAAAAACAGTCCATCAGAAAATATCAAAAGGGAACATTTTTCTGAACATTTTCAGTTTTTTCTTTCCTTTCCGAAATGATCTAGTTTAAGATCAGCCTATTTTTGCATAGGTTAGTTTTAACCTAGCTCCTCTGTCAAGTTCATTGCATGGCAGTGTGTTTGCTGGCTATGCAAAGTTGGGGAAGAGAAGGCTGGACTGTTCATTTTAGAGGCAGGGGTTGGCTTACATAAGATGAAAATGTCCATGAAAGTACAAAGATGAGAAGATGATTTTTATGCAATCATTGCTCGGAATGCTTTTAGCTTAGCTGGAATCTGTTTTATACAGGGCTTAGGAAGGGCTGATGCAAATATGGTTCATCTTCTCTTGCTGATAGCCGTGCATAACTTTGTGTCCGGGTTATTAAATATGTAATTACATTCCTTAAATCTATCTCTACTACAGTAATAGAGAGGTGAAGGCTAGATACACAGCTTGTACTTAGCTGTCTGTTTATTGCTATTTCAAAATACCTGGAAGATTGTTCAATTTTTACTTTCCTATCAAATACAGCTTAACATTTTTGGCTGGGACAGCACTGTTTCCTGGGAGAGACATCTGTGATATGAGACAGGAATCTAGTTTAGATATAACATGACAAGCATTGTGATTTTCTTTTCTATGTTAAAGATTCTGTAGATGAAGTAATGCTGAATACAGCCTTGGGTACTTTTGAAAAACAGGTTTGTGTCAGGTATTTAAGTTTCAGTTTTAAAATCTCACTTTAAGACAAGCATTTTCCATTCTATAAATTCCTGCTAATGTACCTATACTGATTTTATGCTTTTTCTAATATCGGCAGTGTGTAGTGCATACCTGAAACCTACCCATACGTTCCTATAGATAGTTTTTTGATAGATACTACAAGAAATTCAGAGTAGGTGTGATTTAACAAATGATTCACCCTAAAAAGAGATCTAGTAGAACACTATAGTAAAAAAGAAGTGCAATGTTGAGGGTTTGTGAAAACCAAAATCATTACTATTCTACTCATGGTGTTATTGAGCTCACCTTTTTTTTCATAATCTTGTGTCTGACAGATCCTTCTTGCCTTGCTGTTAGAAAATCAGCGCTGTCTGAAATTAGCCAGTCCCTATCATTTGATCTTACACAAATCAGCTACTTCAGGGAGAGTATGGCCTTGTGGAGTTCCCTTCCTGATCTGGTGAAGTGAGTCGTTGTCCTCTTTCAGCTGCATACTGTACTGATGCGAAGAACAGTACATTCAAATTGTGAACCTCCTCTACGTTTTTAGGCACTTAAATAAATGGCCTAGTTTTCAGAAGTTTTGAACTCCCACACTATGTAGTGGTCTCGTTATTATTGTGTGTTGCTTAGCACTTTTAAAAAAAGCATTGCAATCTTTATGCAGGTATTTTTGTCGTATAAATGTATGCACTGTTGTTTTAATGGTTCACCAGCACAGAGTTGGGAAGATTGCTTCAAAGTCTTTCCAGAAAACATTTTCAGTAATGTCTTCTTACTCTGCTTTCGTCACATATTTTAACATATTCAGCACCTAAAAACAGACCTGTAGGCTGTCGTTGTCGAACTGTTAATGTGTTAAGACAAATAAATTTAAAAACAGAGTTCACTCTGACAAAATTAATTTAGATCACTTTTCTCTGTGTTGGGACTAATGCCATTTCAGGCTTTTCCTGTTAGTCTCTAATAATTTCCCATATTTTTATTGCTCATAAAGAATGAGCTGAAGATACCTGTTGGCATATTTTTTCCATGAATTACTTACTATGCGGAATATGAATTCTAATTTGAGTCAGAGTCTAATCACTCAGAGTCAAAATACTTACTTTAATAAGCTTCAGCACCTAGAGGGAAAGTAAATTTTAAACTGCTGGGAGAGTTCACTTTAGTTTCAATTAAAACTATGAAAGGGATGAAATGTGAGTAAATCTAGAAAAACTCCGATGTATAATTCTGCATTGGCGTTAAATAAATCCCACTTAAGAGGACAGCTTTTAAGAATTAATATCTTTCTTGCTGTAGGAGGGTCAAGATTTTTACAGATGTTGTATTGAACTGGCCTCATCTAAGGAAAAAGAGCTCCTTTTTAACAGGGTAAAACTGACTCATAAAGATAAGCCTACTATCCTAGGCAGCAGCAACTAGAAAATGTCACTGAAAGAAGAAGGACTAAACAAGGTACAGAAATAACATCTCCTTCCCCTGACAGCCTTCTGCATGCTCACATAAGATTGCATCTAGCCTGTTTCTATGGGAGGAAGAGCAGGAAAGAGACTTGCCTAAGGACCCTGAAAAACTGTTGCTTTTATGAGTCACACTTCTCCTGGGAGGACCCATTATCTCCAGGGAGTTTTATGTCAGACATTTGTGTTCCTCTATTGCAAAGGCTAAACACCATCATACCTGCTTTTGGCATTATGTAACCCTGTGGAAGTAAATCATGGTCTTGCACATGCTAATGTAAGGTATCAGGTAGAAAACAGCCTTGGGTAAATGTTTGAGAGTGAGCATCTTCCTGTAGTTTGCTTGAAGGTAGAGTACCTGCATGAGCCCTGTAGAAGAGTTTTGCTTCTCCTGGCTGTTGAAGAAGACCGTGGTGTGTCCTGGCAATTAGGATTGAGCTGAATCATTTCCACTGAGGGAGACTTCTGTAGTGCTCAGTGGGAGCCTGTCTGAAGCAAAAGATTGAGGGCAAAGAGAAAGCTCAAAGGAAGTAGCAAACCCTCCAGATGTGTCCTCTGAGCCTTGGGGCATTGATCAGAAATAAATAGGGCAACAGGATGTCTCCTGTGTAATGAAATATCCTCCTTGCCAAAAGAGAGTGCAAAAAGTGGTGATAGACCATTTGTAGAAAGAAGTATATAATTGAAGAATAAGTTTCTTTTTGACTGTGTAGCATTCTGCATTTCATCTCATACATTACAGGTTGCCATCTCATTGCTTTAAATGAATGTTCCGTGTTTACAGATAAGATTTTTTCATATTTTAAGAGCCAAGCTAGAAGGCAGCATAACTTTGCATTGGTCAGCTGTCATGCTTCTACTCAATAATCCGTTTGTGACCGACAGCATTTGCTCCAAAGTAGAAAATATAACCTATGGATTAGACATGATATTCCAGGTCATTAGCTTTTCTGCAAATGGTAGAATATATTATTTTAGAATATATTATTTTAGAGTTCTTTGTTATATTGCTCATTTTGGCTTTTGCTTTTTCCTTAATGTTGAAGACATCATCTTGGATGGGGAGTTCTCACCCTGTAATAATCATACATACAGCAAAACATGGAAATAATTAGGATGTTCTTCTGTCAGATTAGGACCTGGGGTTGATAAAAGTGTTGAAACCAGGAAGCACTTAATTGTCATGAAAGTACTTGCTGATAGTCAACTGCTTGATCTCAATTACAGTTTTATGAATATAGATATGGTGGGGCTTGCTAGAGTCCACAGAGATACTGCTGAATTTTTTTATTTGGCTCCAACTATTCTTAGGGAATGGCAATCCAGGTGATTTTTTTCACCTGAGAGGGGGAGTTACAAAGATGAGAGTTCTGTTTTCTGCCATCCTTGCAGCTGTGTTCTCATTTTTGAGTATTTTCCTGGATGATGGGCAAGCTGCAATTTATCCAAGGAAAAAAGCTTGCTTTCATGCCTTCTTACTAAGTTGTTGGCATTGCAGAGGCCACAGACAGAAAGTCAATTGTCAAAATCAGGCTTTTCTTCTCTGGATTTTCAGCCCTAGCATCTGAAAACCTACTTCTTGCAGAGTCCTCTTTTAAGAATGTAATTGGTTGGGACACATGAATACCGCTTTACCTATCAGTGACTGAGAATCAGTATTAAATCTTAAGCTGAGTCCCAAACTAATTTCAGAGCTTTTTGTAGATATAACCATTAGCTGAAATAGAACGGATGATTTCTTCATGAGTACTATTCTATGAAAACACCTAAAACAAACAGACTGACTCTGTCCAGATTAAAACTGTGGGAAATCTGGTCACTTCAGTAAAGATTTCTGGAAAACAGCACAACCAATTTATTTATTTATTTATTTGTAAAGAGTTTTACAGTATGTCAGACTGAAAAATATAACCTTCACATATTAAAAACTCCTGAAAGAGATGTATTCGGTTAGTGCTGTATTACGGCAATTGTGGACACTGTCGACAGCCTTCCCTTATAGATAGGAAATTATGTACATTAAGGTAGTCTATGGGTTTAATACAGTTCTATGAATACTACATGAAATTTTTTTGTACATGATTATAGCTGCCATGGAATTACAGCTGAAATTGGAGCTTATTAATTCTGTTTAAGTTAGAGAATTATTTTACTGTAAAGACCTTTACCTTGTTCTGAAGAACAAGCCTTGTTAGACTTGTCATAAAACTTCAGTCCCAGGATTTTGTAGGCTTGTGTGTTGAAGGTGGACTCATGTTTTATCAGTGGATAACAAGAACAGTGAAATTGAATATGTGTAGGTGGCAACGGGAGGAATATAACCTCTCCAGGTGTCTCCTTGGGCATATACTGGTTTTGTTAACTCAGGCCAATGGAAGTTTTAAATTAGTTTAACGTTGGTGTCTGGAGTATGAAGTAAAGAGTCACAATAATTGGCCATCAAAGATGCAAGCTTTTTCGCCTTTAGCAGGCCTATGTGCTCATACTTTTTTTTTTTTTTTAAAATACCTCTATAACACAAGAGCAGCATTGCCTTTGGCATACAATCCTGCTTTCTACATGTTCCCTATGCCAGATTTAACTGTTGATGGAATTTTTACATCAAACTTTAGTGTTGGTGGAAGCTGTTCTGCCTTCATTATTGAAGTAAAATAGCATGGGATTAGCAGCCACCAGTTTAGTTCTTCTTGCTAAGGTATCTTGCTTGCAATTCTGTGTTTTGGCTGTTACATTTTATTTGTTCATTTTGGTATTCTTATTTAAAATGACGAATTGTGAGAAATTCTAGTGTTTGTTTGGTTTTAACTATGTAGAGTAGATGAAAAGAAATGCATTGTCCTTATGAACCGCACTTCAGGGAATGGATGAGTGGGGAGAGAGTCCAGGCTCTTTCTCTACCTGAATTTATGTTTTACTTATAAGCTTTTATTTGTTTTAGATTGTACCTCTTGTGATGAATAATTGCTTACTCTACTGTTTCTGTGTTTAAACATCAATAACCAGATATTAAAAAATACTACTTCATGAAAGTGTATGCCTTTATTTAAGGCATGAAGAAACAGATTTATCTTGTAGTTCAGCTAAAACCTGACCTTTGCTAAGGACAACAAACATACAGTAAATACTTTTTACATCTAGCACTGTCAGTGTGAAAGACACTGGCCTCCCAGTGTGCTAATAAGGATTAGGCATTTGCTGTCCGTGAAGAGAACAGTAGCTGGAGTTACATGAGTTGGGATCAAAATTACAAAAGCTATTGATTTTGCTCATGAAGGACATAAACCATTTGTTACTTAAGATCAAGAAAAGCTTTTAGCCTGGCTACAAAGTCCTACTTCATATCCCCTACTATTAGCCAACAGCACAGTGGGTCAAGTCATTGACTGAAAGGTCACTGTAAAAGGTGGCATGTCTTGTCTGGCATGGCAATTTTTAAAGCATGTTTCCAGCATATTTCAGTAAGTGTAACAGTTGCAGAACTCTTGATTTAAGTGGTGAGCAAATCATCATCAATTACTGGTACTAATGAGCATTTCACCATTACTCTGGCTACTTACAGAATATTCTCATCTGTATTTTGTCCCAACTTATTTCTCTGTTGTACTTTATGTGATATAACATTATTACCATATTCTAAGCTAATTTAAATTGACAAATTGCCATGGAATTCTGTAAAGTAATGCCAACTTCTAGCACGGAGGACCTGTGTGTAATTATATTCATCTTGTTAAGGAAGTTTAAATAGAGCAGAGCTAAATATAAATGCAGTATGTTATCTTCATTGACTCCTAATAGAATATTGTAATATATGCATGATGAGTTTCATACCAAAGTGAATTTACACATTATTTGTGTTTGCATTTTAGATGACAGGTAAGGACAAGTTTCATAGGTGAGGCGGATGTCCTCCTAAGTAACAAGTGATAGGACAAGAGGAAATAGCCTCAAGTTGCCCTGGGGAGGTTTAAATTAGAAAGTAGGAAATATTACTTCACAGAAAAGTTTGTCTAGTCTTAAGAACAAGCTGCCCAAGGAAGTGATGGAGTCACCATGCCTGGAGGTATTTAGCAGATGTGTAGATGTGCTGCTTAGGGGTGTTGTTTAGTGGTGGCCTTGGCAGTGTTAGGTTTATGGTTGACTTGATGAGCTTAAAGGTCTATTCCAACCTAAATGATTCTGTGATGCTGCAATGTGAGATATAATTTATATTCTTTGGGAATGGCTCATGTTGAAGGTGAGGGGGTAATACCGAAATGGAGCAGAGATGCCTGAAGTGATGGAGACTTGGGACATTTTCCCAAATAGCAAAGAGATTGTTCTCAGCAGTGTGGTATTTGAGTCTCAGGTTTGCATGTGATGGCACCCCCATGAGCAAAGACATTGCCAAGCCACCGCAGTGGTCCATTTTCTCATTTTTAGTGCCAGGGTGAGCTTGATAAAGCATTTGTCTGTCTGTGTGAAACAACGTAGATATTCCAACAGGATCCCTCTGGCACAAGAAAGGTCTTGTCCAGCAGAAAATAGCACCTCTCTGCACTACCTCTTGAGAGACAATGATTAATTCAGTCTGCAGAAGTTAGGGAAAGTTTCACACCAACCCTGACCATGCCAGAGGGTGTGTCGCCTTTGGAAAGAAGGGCAGGTGAGTCAGGTTGTGTTCAAAAATATTGTCAAGTCGTGTAGGAAGAAAATTAGGGAGGCAAAAGCCCAGCTGGAGTTTAAATTGGCCACTTGTGTTAAGGACAACAAGAAGAGCTTTTTCAAATATATTAACGGCAGAAAAAAGGGCAGCGACAACCTTCAATCCTTATCGATCACTGAGGGAAATATAGTAACTAAAGATGAGGAAAAGGCTGAGGTGCTTAATGCCTTCTTCACCTCGGTTTTCAACAGTAAGGCAGATTGTTCTCTGGACAACTGGTCTACTGAAGCGGTGGATAGGGGCGGGGTGCAATACAGCCCCCCTGTCATACAGGAGGAAGAAGTTAGAGACCTGCTGAGCCACTTGGATCCTCATAAGTCTATGGGGCCTGATGGGATCCATTCTAGGGTGATGAGAGAGTTGGCGGACAAGCTTGCTAAGCCGCTTTCCATCATTTATCAGCAGTCCTGGCTCACTGGAGAGGTCCCAGATGACTGAAGTTGGCCAACGTGACGCCCATCCACAAGAAGGGCCGTAGGGACGATCCAGGTAACTACAGACCTGTCAGCCTGCCCTCGGTCCCAGGCAAAATTATGGAACGGATAATCCTGGGTGTGATTATGTGGCACCTGCAGAATGAGGGAGAGATCAGGCCCAGCCAGCATGGTTTTAGGAGAGGCAGGTCCTGCCTGACCAATCTGATTTCTTTTTATGACCGTGTGACTCGCCTGGTGGAGGAGAGGAAGGCTGTGGATGTGGTGTACCTGGACTTCAGCAAGGCCTTTGACACTGTCTCCCATAGTAGACTACTGGAGAAGCTGGCAGCCCATGGCATGGATGGGAATGTAACTGTGCTGGGTTAGGAATTGGTTGGATGGCTGAGCCCAAAGGGTGGTAGTGAATGGTGTCCCATCCATCTGGCGGCCGGTCACTAGTGGCGTCCCCCAGGGTTCGGTGCTGGGCCCGGTCCTGTTTAATATCTTTATTGATGATCTGGATGAGGGGATCGAGTCCTTCATCAGCAAATTCGCAGATGACACCAAGCTGGGAGGAAGTGTCGATCTGCTAGAAGGTAGGAGGGTCCTACAGAGGGACCTTGACAGGCTGGAGAGATGGGCTGACTCCAATAGCATGAGGTTTAACAAGTCCAAATGCCGAGTCCTACACTTTGGACACAACAACCCCATGCAGAGCTCTAGACTGGGTGCAGAGTGGCTGGAGACTAGTCAGGCGGAAAGGGACTTGGGAGTGCTGGTGGACAGGAAACTCACCATGAGCCAGCAGTGCGCTCAAGTGGCAAAGACGGCCAATGGTATCTTGGCCTGCATCAGGAACAGTGTGGCCAACAGGACTAGAGAGGTCATCATCCCCTTATCCTCGGCACTGGTCAGGCCGCACCTTGAGTACTGTGTCCAGTTCTGGGCCCCTCAGTTTAAGAAAGATGTTGAGATGCTGGAGTGTGTCCAGAGGAGGGCGACGAGGATGGTGAAGGGGCTGGAGCACGAGCCCTGTGAGGCGCGACTGAGGGAGCTGGGGTTGTTTAGCCTGGAGGAGGCTCAGGGGAGACCTTATTGCTCTCTACAGCTACCTAAAGGGAGGTTGTGGTGAGGCAGGAGTTGGACTCTTCTCGCGGGCGACCAGTGACAGAATGAGAGGACACAGTCTCAAGCTTCGCCAGGGGAGGTTTAGGATTGACATTAGGAAGAAATTCTTCACTGAGAGGGTGATTGGCCATTGGAATGCGCTGCCTGGAGAGGTGGTCGAGTCACCATCCCTGGAGGTGTTCAAAGAGAATTTGGATGATGCACTTAGTGCCATGGTGTAGCTGACAAGTAGGAGTAGGTGTAGGTGTTGGGTCATAGGTTGGACTCGATGATCTCCAAGGTCTTTTCCAACCTTACGATACTGTGATACTGTGATTTCCATTGTAGCCATGTCACTGGACAGCGTAGGCTGCTTACAATTGTCTTTCCATTTCTTTCCATCTTTTTGTTTTCCACCCTTCTTTCTTCTGACCTTTTGTTTTCCAGAAGTCCTCTGCATACTGATTTGTTGTGACAAAAACTGGTATCTGTTGTGTTCATGTTGTTGAAGCAGGCAAACATGAAATACTTGATATCAAATGTCTGTACTATGCAAGTTAACAACATTGAAGAGCTAGAGATCACTTTTCTCAGAGTCTCTTCAGATTATGTATATATATATCCTGAAATGCTTGTTTCCGTTCTTAGGAAGTTTCACCAGAATGACAACAGGTGCGCAGACTGTTAATTAGACTGATCACATGTTCTTTGCTGTTTGTTGTTTTGCTTTTGGTGTCTAATATGTAGGTGGCTAGAAAAAAAAATGACTGCTGAAATAATTGCAGCTGCAGCCTGAGTTATTTGGTGACTTAGGTTTAAAAATCTTCTTTTGGCTGTCATGTTTTTGAGATTTCTGTTGTACCGAAGTATGACTGAACAGAGATAGTATGTATTTGAGATCTTTCTAGTGTAGATACCACATAGGTGTAAGAATGCATTTTAACTTGAACCAATAAAAATTGTACGGTCTTATGCAGTGTAGAAAATGTTTTAAATAGAACTGCCAGGCAAATGAAAATACAGATGTTGCTTTATACGGTTTCCCATTCTTAATTTTACAGACTATTTATTAGTTAAAAAGCACACTTTGGGAGTCTGTCTTCAGTTAAGTACCTTTAATTCTGTTCCCCCAAATAGGAAACATTCTGCTATTTCCATCAGTAACAATGTATTTCATTAGGTACATAGTGCTATTCATTGTCACTCTGCATTTCCCAGGGTGTTCAGTATTTGCTGTGGGGATCATTGCAATGTTCTTTTTATACATTTGTTTAGTAATACAACAGATTGAGGGTGACTGCCCTCTGTGATGCTCTTTGAGGTTTTCCTTGTTTGGCTTCGGCTTTGATTTTTGATGATATAAGTGACAAATGAAACACTCATGGTGTTGCAAACCTGCTGGCAGAGGAGTTTCAGTAGTGTGAGTGGGACTCCCAGGGGTATGTCTGTGGTGTTTAATGGTCAGGCTTGAAAACCAGGCTTCCCTGTTTGCACTGGCCTGGTAGGCACAGGATGGATGAAATACACCCTTAGCATACAGGACTGGTATGGTTAAGGAAATCTGGTGGGATGGTGTGCCAGTTGGCACAGCCAGAGGAGTAGGCCATGGGCTATGCTCTGCACAGCCTTGCTCTGGCCTGTTGGCCCGGTGCCCACCACTGGCTACCCACCATTGGCAGTGGGGCGGAGCCCGTCAGCCTGCTGTGGGAGTGTGTGCTTCCAAATGACTGTTCTCCTCCCATGCCAGGGTAAGTGTGACTTGTGGCAGTCAGGCAGATAGCTTAGCTTTGCAGGATCTTTCGGTACGAGTCAGGTCAGGTAAAATAAATAATTAACTACTTCAATGAAATAATACAAGGGTTGGAAAAAACCCTTTTGTTGCCAGCAAAAAGCTCATAAGGCAAATGGAGGGAATTCTGTGAGTACAGTATCTGTAAATTTGGATCACAGACTTTTCTCATTGTATCTGCTTCCCAGAAGGCTTGGAGTCCTTCAGGTTAAGCATAAAATATTTTCTTCTGGAGAGGAGCTAAGCAGAGAGTGTCTTTTCCTGTGGTAATTTCATATAGTACTCCAGCATGCACAGAGCTGCAGCATATGCAGCCACTGCAGTCCATATCCAGTGCATGCATGCACGTTGATTTTAGACAAGTGTTGTCAGCTTTCTCTTGAGTATTCTGTCCTTTCGTATTTCTCAGTGATTTTATAGTTCTGAGCTCTCCATAATAAGACCTCCTTTTTTATTTTTTCTTGTTATTTTTTAAATGTGCATGCAAATGAGGTTTTCCCCTCAGTTTCCTGGTAAGCTGGCACAATGGCCAGGAGGGCAGCAGAGGTTCTGCACCATTGCTCAGGGGATCGCCTAATGTGTGACCGAACGTGGCAGAGCCTTGTCACAGGAAAAGGTTTGCTTTTCCTTTTTGTTGCTGCTACTGTTGCATGAAGGACTATAGAAGAGGAATCTGGAGTGGGTAGTGAAAAGAAAGAACACAGGTCAGCATTCAGCTCTAAGTTACATTACCACAAAGTGGAAGTCTGGCTGTGTGTGGAAGAGCATCTTTATTAAAGAGTTTGTGTGTTTAACAGTGATGACATGTGGAAACAAACTCTACAACTCACAGAGATTTATAAAGCAGGTACGTTTAATCAGCACCGAGGTGCAAGGGGGATCGCTCCTTCTAACTTGCACACCAACAAGCCGAATGGTTACACTTTTTATTGCAGCCGAACATACGTATCCATTAGTTTCCTGAGAAAAGGATTACAATTAGTTCCACGAGATGGGTGGTACTATTACAATTGCTCCCAAGAAGTCATTACCATAGATCAGCTAATTTTACCCCATGGCTACTGCAGCTAATCGTACTCTAGCGGCTACTGCCAACCCCCTTATTTCCTATGTGTAAGCATTATGTGAGGCTAACAAAAAGCCCCAAGTGCTCCATCAAATATTTGCCGATATTCCTATCTCACTGAAGGCAGAATAAGATGTTATTTGTTGCCATATACTTTCATCTACAATTAAAATACTTTAAAAGACAATAAGCACAATGTAAATATCTATTTTCTCATTATCTGTTTACATCTGTATTTTCTCTGAGTTGTTTATCATTTATTTTTAATGATTATGAATAATACTGGCAAGAGGCTGAATCCAGGGCTTTTACATATTATGGCAGCATTGCTTCCTTCAGAGATACAATGCCACATTTCATTTAATATTATTTTGAAGGCTGAGGATTGCCAATACCACACCTTGTTCTAATATATCTAAATGAAATAAAAAATTAGTAATTTATGCATCTGACTGATGTGTGTTCAAGGCTCAGGTAGGTAAAACAACTGAACTGTTTTGCCCGTAGTATTTTGAAGTTCTTTGTTGGATGCTGCCCATGCATTAGCTACTGAGTGAGAATCCTTTACAGCTCTCAAACTTCAGAGATTTCAATGTGTAGAGATTGGAATATGCCCTTGATTAAGTAGATAATATACTCTACTGAAAAATCCTTGACTTGTGAGATGAAGGCTGAGTGGGCTGGGATGACGTTGGGACTTTCCTGCGTAGATTATTTGTATATTGAAGTCAGTCAGTCAGAAGCTGATGGTTTTATTGCTGTACTTGATAAGTTTCAGGAGATTATTGCATAAACATTTTCATTTTGGTGCTGATCAGTGTTTTGACTGAAATGAAATACATAAAAGGTTTCTACATTTAGCCTGTTCTTCTCTACCTCTAGACTGTGCAAACTGATGAGATGACATAAGCCTAACTTAAGAGAAAGCACAATTTCATTTCCTTTCTATGGCAGTATTTTGCCTTTATCATTCAATTTATTTCAGTTAGAGATTATTTGAGTCATTGAGGCAAATATTTAACCAAATTTCAGTTTGAAAGAATTCTGTTTATGGTTTAAATTGCTTTATGGTTTTAATTGCTTTAAATTCTGTCTTAATGCCTGTAGCTGCAGTCATCTGCATAAACCTGAAGCAATGATACTGGGTTTATTTACACTCAAAGAACTTAACCGTGTTTATCTGTCTGCCCATCTATCTACCTAAAGCCCCTCCATATGTTTGTGTGTAATGTATATTTATTTACGGAGACTTCAGGTACTCGGTGATTCCTTTGTTAGCATTATTTGTGTCAATATTGACCATGTCAAATGGTCAGTGTCATACTCACTACCATTTTGAGATAAGAATAAGTGGTCTGGGGACTATCCATTAATTAAACTTGTGAGGGATTCTGCTTTATCTGAGATTTCTGTCAGAATCCTCCAAAATGTAACATGCTATGTTTATGTTCCTGATACAAGAACATGTTTGTGTTGATGTTGGGAAGTTGGGTCACTGAACTTCTAGCTTTCATTATTTCATAACTATCTATTTCACAGTTACACTAATAAAATGGCAAATGACCCTGCAGAGGTGTGTTGAGAAATGCATGGTAAAAATGTTCATTTTTTAAAATAAAATCTAAAAGAACTTTTATTTTCCATTGAAACTGAATATAGATGAACATGGTGAGCTAGTGTCAGTGTACCTGTAAAGAAGGCGGTGGGGCGTTTCTGTCAGAGAAACTTATATGTGGTAGCCTTTTGGACCATCCTCCTGTTATCTGTGGAATGTAATTTATTCATATTTTATAGTACCTTGCTCGCAAAGCATACTGGCCTGTATTTGGTTGCTTGTGTGTTGGAGCTCCTAGTGTGGGGATCCAGCTCCTGGCAGGCTGCCGAGAAGAGTCTTTGCAGTGGGAGTGTCCTGAGCTGCCCAGTGGGGAAAGCTGCCCGGCTTATGTTGAGACATGTTCTTTTAGGGAATTTAGGTACTTGCCTTCTGCCTGGAGTCATTAAACATTAGGTATCTACATGAGCCTGTTTTGTTCCAAAATATAGCTAAAGATTTTGTGGCAGTGATTCCCTTTTCTTTGGTAGCTTATGATCCTTCTGTAGTCCTGGGTGTTGAAACATCAGGATGCTCAACTGTGAGACTCCACAGCAGATCTGGCCCCCACTGGGGCCCCCGCTGGCTGTGGCATCTGGCACATCTGCACATACCCCCCCAACCCCCCACCCCCCCGGCTGTAGCATGAAAACAGAGCTAAAACATTTCTTAAAACCTCTGCATTGTCTAGGGCTGTGGGAGTTTCTAAAATTTGGTCTCACAATCTCTGAAGTCTTTTGTATGCCTGTGACTAACTGTGCAAGACTGCTTGGACACCAGCAGCTCGAATGCAGGCTCTGGAGCAGAAATGTAGGTGCTTAGGGAACACAGCTGATTAGGAACGGAGATGTCAAAAGACTTTTTAATGAGCATTCAGTCTTCTGTCTCCTGGGTCAGCTAATGAGTTCCTTTTTGTGAAGTGAAACTCATCTGATGTCAGTTGACATAGCTTCATGTATTTTTCAATGGAATTTTGCTCTAAATTCATCTTTTAATACAAAGCAGTTGTGAGATTCTTGCCTCACTGTGGTGTTTCGAGTAAAATGACAGTTGCAGCTCCGTTGTACCATCTGTATGAGATTTGGGAGCCACTGAATTGTGAAGGATACATCAGCCCTTGAAATCTAGGGTATATTTAATCAGTGAAGAAAAATAACAGCTTACTTTTTTTTCCACTGGTTAAGTCTGGATATTCAGATCCTCAAATAAATATATGTCATTCTTACAATTTACCCTCAGGCTGCCTTGGTGCTCCGTAGTTTATAACCCGTTTCTGCTTGTGCATTCTCCTTCTCATGGTATTGTTTAAAAGAGTTGGAGATAATAGAAGAGGAAGTCTAGATTAGATTAACTTTCACAGATGGGTATTGCATTTATGCAACATTATAATCATAAGTTCATGAGCGTAAGCATTTGTACTGTGTGAATACATATACTTTCTTTCAGATATTTAAAATCATGTTTAAGGTGTTACTTAATAGCATAGTGGAAGTTGACATACAGTTGCATGACCATGGACATCTGCAGATCTCAACAATGAGAAATGCTGTTAGGTTAATTGTAGAGCAATGTGATTATGCAAGTCTTACCCTAATGTAGCTTTGGTGCATATCTCCCAACTCACTGAATGCTATTGCCATGTGTCATTATGAAGTCTACAAATGTAAAGGTGTAGTGACATCAAGGGATGCCCCTGGCTTCACTGGAGTGCTTTGGGACATTGTAGTAATAATGTTCTTTCTCTGCCCCCTGTCCAACTCCATGTCTTCCAGCAGCTATGTCGTTTGAAAATCCATAGGCCAGCGTAGATACACAAAACAGTGCCTCAGATGGGTGTGCCTTACCCAATCAGGGCCAGAATGGGCGTAGAGAAAGGGGTAGGGAGGGGGCAATGGTGGACAAACTGAAGAAGAAGGCATAATCAAAGGTGGGTGCATACTGATAGAAAGGGTAGAGGCACACATGTAATTTGGAAAGGGGAATGGAGACGGGTGTGAGAGCTTGAGAAAACGTCACCAATAACAACACGTGAGGAAAGTTTGTGTCTGGGAAAAAAAAAAAAAAGAAATCCTCTTAAGAAAAAAGGGGATGATTTTGAAATGTGTTATATTCTAAAGAAATATACTCTTTCAGATTGAAATTATTAAAGTCGGCTAGGATTAAAGGGGAAACTGTATTTTGTTGGTGTATTTCAGGGAGAAAATCAACTACAGAAATATAAAAGAGTAAAAATCAGAGCAATATGTAATTGTATATATATTTAGTGCAACTGAACAGAATATGGCCGTTTTTATAAGAACGTATTATGTGTAAATGTCCGTGCAGACAGATACATGAAACATTGTCTCTTTCTTACTGTCCTGGGTTTGGCTGGGATAGAGTTAATTTCCTTCAGCTTCTCATGCTAGCCTCCCAAGGAGAAGGCGAAGAGTGCACAAGAAGCCGAGAGGCGACACAGCCAGAACAGCTGACCCAAAATGGCCAAGGGGATATTCCATATCATATGAGTCATGCTTAGTATGTAAGTGGGAGAAGTTGGCCAGGGGGCAGGAAGATTGCTGCTCAAGAATGGGCTGGGTGTAGATTTCTGCTTGTTGAGCAATTGCACTGTGCATTACTCAGTTTGTATGTTCTTTGATTTTATTATTGTTATTGTTTTTCTCTTCCTTTGCTGTTCTATTAAACTGTTTTTACATCAAACCATGAGGTTTACCTGTTTTCTTTCCAGTTCTTCTCTCCATCCCACAAGGGGAAAGGAGTGAGTGAGAAGGGTACTTGGTTGCTGACTGGGGCTAAATCACAATACTTGCCAACTATTAGATTCTTGACTAAAGCATGAATTCCTCAGCTCTTGCAAAAAATGTATGTTTTTTCATGTGACTAAAGAACATAGTCTTTATTAGTCTCATTCTTAGAAATAATTGGCCCATTTTAGATTTTACTTTTTTTAAAAAAGAAAACTAAACCTGGATAATATTTTGGGGAAATTGCCCCTAAAACGTTACAGTCTGATAAAATCATAGGACATTTGTAATGGTGAACATGCTTTGTATCATGATCAGATTCAAATTTGGATTTAAATTAATTTATGTCCCTATGACTTGTAAGTTTGATTGCAAACTGTAATAGCAATCACTAGATCTAACTCCTGGTTGAGCTAGCATTTTCATCTGAAGCAAACAAATTAAAACTGTGTTAATTATAGATCTGCTTTTCGATGTATATGGCCTATGTTTCTTATTGAAATATTTTATTTTTTGGCTGCAGTCTGAAAACTAAATACTTGTGTATTTGCATGCATAAAAATGAAGGCGAGTTTTGTAACATCTGTCTAATTGTCAGTGGGATTTTGAATATAGATTGGAATCCTAATTCACATTAATTTACTCATATAAAAAGGCTACAGCCAGGGACACTCACTTAAATATTCAGAATGAAGTCTGCAGAATTATGGTGAGATTGTGGTAGGTAGAGTTACCAACAGAAGCTGCAGTGAAGTATGGCCATTGCTGGCTCTGTTATGCATATTTTACAATCAGCTCTCATGGTATTCCAAAACCTGAGACAAGATTGGGCATCATTGAAAAAGTAATATCCTTGGTGCTTTTCAAAGTTGATTTTAAACTGGAGATGTGCAGTCTTGCTGCAACCTGCGTGGACTAAAATGGAGACGAGAGATAAGAAAAGTGGATCTGGATGAAGATTTACAAAAATACCTGAATTTTGAGACATTTGTACAGCTTTAACAAATCAGAGTTCACAGCATACACTGTTAGGACCTGCCTTCTCCCTCAGAACCTGCTGTGGTTCCCCCAGCTAGCAGCTCAGCCCTACTCCGCCACTCACTCACTCTCCCCAGCCTGCGTCACTTGAAGGGAGCTGCCCTGGCTGTGTCCCCTCTCAAGCTCTTGCCCAGCCCCAGACTACTTGTTAGTGGGGCAGCGCGACGAGCTGAGAAGGCCTTGGTGCTGTATAAGCATTTCTCAGCAGTAACTAAAATATCCCTATGTTCTCAACACTGTTCTGGTTGTGTATCCAAAACACAGCACCATACAAGCTACTGTGAAGGAAATTAACTGTGTCTCAGACAAAACCAGTGTGGTAATATTCTTTCATACTGATAATGCAAGAAATATCTAACTCATAAACTAAGAGGCTGGGTGTCAATCCACACTGACAGTGGCATTTGTGGGAATATTTCCCCCTGCAGGAAGCAGGAAATAAGTTGCTAATTATTTTGCAGCTCAGCAAGTCTCTTTTTCTACTCAGTAATGACATTTAAATTGTGAACAATTTCTTTTGAAATCAATAAAGTTTGAGGGAATAATAACCAAACAAAAAAAAGAAGAAAATTATTTTCTTTTAAACTTTATGTATGCTTCCTTTCCCACATCTCAGATTGTAGATCACTTTGATCTTAAATTGTAACAATTCCTGCATACCTGCATTTGCAGAAAATCCATGAAATGCTTTTAAGTGTAATTGAAGCGTGTTATTTTGTAATGTTCCTAAGATTACTTTAACTTATATACCTTGTTTTTTATATATGTGCAGCCATTAAATCTGCATGAAACAAAAGTAGACATCAGGGATATTTTTTCGGACTCAGAGAAATTAGGTCAGGTCACGATAGCATTCTGCATTTTATTCTTCAGAGGATTTATTTATCTGACCAAAAGCTCTTTTCCTCCACTGATTCCCTTTAAAATAAACCTTTGAGCATTTCTGTTCAACAGACATGGAAAAAAAATACATCTGAGGGAGAATGTGGCTTAATTCATATCTTCCTTTTTAATTTAAGACTTCCAGTAGCAGTAGGAACTCAGAGATATTCCATGGACCTGAAAGAAAGATGAATGACGTTTTTATGCTGTAATGTATTTAAACCACCAATACAGAGATACTAATATTAAAATATATGATCCCATTAACTGTTTTTTTACTGTATACGTTTCTTAAAGAAGAGTGTCTGATCTGCACCCTTAAAGCCGCCTGTGCAGGGCTGTGGGTTAGAGCCAGTCATTTGTGTAACTCTCTGGAGGCAGCAGTGGGAACGTCATACCCCTGGCTCCTATTCTTTGAAGAGTTTCCTCTTCTCTGAAAAGGGAATAAGATTTATGTAAATAGCTACTGCCAATCCTGTTTCTTAACAACATTCCTTCCAAAGTGTTTCGTTAAGTTTCATTCATACTGAAACTGCACGACCACTGAGGTCTGTAGGTAGTCACGTTTGCAGGCAGAGCAGCAGCTCTGTGTTTCTGCTGTGTAGAACTGCTGAAAGGTACTGGTCATGCTCCCACTCTTCTCTGTTCTCTCTACCAAAGCTTATACCCTCCTAACCTTGCTGCCATTTAAGCATAAGGTGCTCCAGTTCTGCTGTGAACGTGGCCTCTGTCTATCTGTAGAGATATATATATTTTACAATATCTGTAGATAGATAACATCTGTAGATATTTGGCTTCTTTTTCTAAGGAACCTGAGGCTGTTCTGTACAAAGTGGCTTTTTATATTGAGTACTTCTTCCTTTGCAAGAATTGTTTCTCATGCTGTGCCTTCTTCATAGAAGGTATTTTGTGTTGTGAATGTTGGTTTGGGTGTGTTGAAAGTGCTTTGTCTGACAGGGAAGTTTTATCACATATCCTCCAGTGTGTGAATGCAGCCAATTCCCCCTAGGGAAGTGAGATCTTCCCAGGTGGTTGCTTTGTCCGTGGCTTTCGCTTTCCTATACAGGTATACCTTGTTATCCATGATGTCTCTGAAAAGCAGTAGTCTGAGCAGCGTCTGAAATGTTGATCCCAATCTATTCCAATCAAGCTAGATCCCAGTCTTTCTGAAAACCTGGTGAGTTTTTTGGTCCATGCACTTTATATCAGTAGAGAGGTTTTAGAACCAGCTCACACTTGTTTCTTGACTGGTGCAGATCTTACTGTAAAAGTGACGCAGTAGGAGTGATAGTGAGAAAAGGGCAAACCAGGACGGGGAGTTGGATGCAAGGAGAGGACAAGCAAAGCAGCAGGCCTCTGTTACTTCTGCCCCCTCCTGTATGGTCAGTGGGAGTTGGAGTTTGGGTTGTGTAACCATAGCTTCCACATTTCTTTGGGTTTTATAGAGGTTACCACTCTTTTTTTTTTGATCCACATTTTCCCTCAGTATGGGCACTCTGTTGTTACCCTCCAAGACTTGGGACCAAGTAGCCTGCTGGTCAATGCTGCTGCTGCTGTCTCAGGCTCTGCACTACTCAATAACATTTGTTTCCAGAGCTTCCAAGGGTGGATTTACCCTTTAAAAAGTAGCTGTCAAGTGAGAAGTAAAGGAAACAAGTAGAAGGGTAGGTTCAACATCAGTTTCTGTGTCGTTTTTGCTTAATTTAGCACATACTATACACAGACATTGACAGGCTTATTTCTTTGCTACTGTGAAACATCTTGTGGCCTTGGGTCACCGTCTTCTGTGTTGGCTGTCGTGTATAAACCATCCTCCCGGAGTCCAGGGTGACCCCCAGACTTGCAGCTTCCCTGCCTGCCAGGAAAGTCCTGCCTCTCAACCCACCTTTGCCTTGGCACTTCTGTCCATCTGTGTCCTTCCCCTGAGTCCCCCAGAGATGGCAGAAGGCAGCATCGAAGCTTGGACTCTTCTGTTCTTGTGGAGGAAGTTATTTGTTTCCAAACTGAACATCTTTTCAGAGAAAGCAGAAAAGCCATTTTCTGTTGAAGTAGCCTTACTCATTACTTACTAGATCTTAATTACTGTGGTGCGGTTTTTTTTCTTGACAAACTGGTAGTTGTTATTGCTATTCTTTTAGCAGAAAGAGTGCAGTTCAGTACGCTGTGAGAGTGAAAGGCAGCTGTTAGACATAAAAATAGAGGCAGTTCATAAAGGCAAAACAGCATTCATGTATTTTATGTATATAGATTCACCTGCAGCACTACAGACAGCATTTTCAAGTTTTGCTTGTGCTGTCTCTTCTTGGAAAATTTTTCTCATGCTTTCAGTTGTGCATGCATTTTTTTAACTGCAAAAATATAAGCATTAGGATGCCCAATGCAGGTAGTTTTTTTCTAAGTCCCTCTCTCATGCATGCTGCCTTCTGCTGGCTTGGCTTTTTTGGGGGGTTTGTGTCTGATTGGAGACTTGAACCTGGGCTGCGGGGGATTATGCACCCAGCATCATGCAACATTCATCTCCTCTACCTGCAAACTCTGCACAGAAGCACGCAAGTCCTGTGTGTGAGAGCTGAAAGAAAGACTAACATACTTGTTGGGGAAGATGATATCTCTGTGTAGAAGTTTTGGAGAAGGAAACTTTCAGTTTCAGGTGGATAACTGTATGGATTGAAACCTCACAGTGTGTTGCTAAAATTAACCTGATGACCATGGAAGATCTTTTGAAAGGCTACTTCTTCCATATGCATAGATCTTGACATAGTGTCTTTACAATAGAGATCTGACAGAAAGGTTAATGTGTTTTAAACACCAGAGCTTCTGGTTTGTTTTATATAGTATTCAATTTTTTTGGCAAAAATCAAAAATACTATTTTTCATTTTTTGTGTCTCTCAACTGTCACCCTTAATCTTGATACGGTCACAGAACAAATTATTGGTGTATTGAGTTCAGTTTGTTGCAAAAGGTATTTTGTTCCTACAAGAGCAAGCTTGTAGTACATGCCTGAAAGCCAGAGAATAGTGTTTTAGCTATCAATTTTTAGTACCTCAGCTTCACCAGTTTTGCATGGGAATAATCTTACTTGATTTCATAGTGGTATTTGGAGATTAATTAGGTTTTGCTCTTTTATCAGTATTAAATCAGAACTGTCAAAGCTTGCCATCATTTTGATATCTGAAGTCCCTGCAGCAAAAGCAGTTGCAGTTTCAGAACTAGATGATCTCTCCTCCTCCAGCTGTATTTGCCTGCCATGGCTAGTGTGAAAACTGTCAGGTAGTCTACTTACATACCTAGCAAATGTCACTGCATTTTCTTTTTTCTTTTTTTTTCCCCATGCTTGTGGAACATTTATGTTTCTTTGTTCTTTGAACTATATATGCAGTTAGTACTTTTGTCTTTGTGGATATATACCTTAGGACTTGACATTTATCTTTTTTGGTGATTTACAAGAATTTACAAGGATTTACATTCACAGTTTCTGCTTGTGACCATGCTAGTTATTTTCCTGGGGGCTTTGACATCCCCTGATATTTTTGAAAGATTTTCCTTATAGTTTTCGGATTAGATGGAGAATACATCTTCGTAACCAAGGTGGTCTCTCATGTGTATAGCTGTCCAGAATGAAGATTTTAAGGCAGATGATGCATGTTCAAGATCGAAATGAGTGAAAAATTTAGAAAAGCCAGGGTGCAGAGGCTGTGCAGTTCCAGAGTGTGGTTCCTCACGGTATGTAATCCAGCCTAGCTGCAGACTGTTGCTCAAAGGCAGCTTTTTCATTGCCCTGGTATAGAGGGATATGTGGCTATATCAATATCCCATCCTTTCCACCAGTGAGCTGATCGGTTACATAACCGATGATTAGGTCTGAAGACTTGTTAGGCGCAGGGCAAGGGAGAGATGAAATGGTTTGCTGGGTCTTGAGAGCCGCGAAAGCAATGTGAGGAGGGGAAAGAAGGGGATGTCTCTTTTTGGTGGTAGCCCACTGTTTAGGTGGAATAAACACGATACAAAGTTGCTCTCTTGGGGATCTAATATATAAGTTAACTGCGAGGTCTTTCAGTACCACTGTAACTCGCCATCCATATTTGCATGTTTCTCTGTCAATCAAAACATTTCACTCCCCACTTTGGTTTTAGCTTGTTTTTCTTCATCCCTTGTATTTATACATTTGTCATCCCAGTCATACCTGTATTCTGTACACATTCTGATAGAGAAAGCCATAAGCATCTTGCCTTATTCCCCTGCGGTCTGTTTTCGCTGAAATATTTTCCAGCTGAGAAGAGTAAATGAAATGCAGCCACGAACAAGGAGCTATGGCCTTCAGTTACCAACCTTTAATTTAGAAGTCTCTTTCTTTTAATTGTATACACTTGCGCAGTAAATAAACATTTACTACTGATTTAACAGGCCCTACCTAACACTAATAAGATAGGACCAACAACAAAGAGGCATGCAGCTTCTGGTATCTAGTTTCTGTGATGCCCAAGAAGAGGTAATGCGTGCTGTAACATTTGCTCCTTCAGACTCATGTTTTTATGCAGAGAGCACATTGAGAAAATCTCTCACTGTCTCACTGCAGCAGCAGGAGCAGGCACATCCATGCGGCTTGCAGTTAAGGATTCAGGAGCAGTTCTGCTCCCACAAGGTTCCGGTTATATTTGGCAGGTTAAGAATTAGTTGAGCATTAGCTATCAGAAAGTTTCCTTAGCCTTAATATTAATCTGTGGGACAGTGGTGATGTTATTACGACTTTCAACTATCTGTATCTGCTAAAGCAGGTAGTGGTGATAACTAAGCAGCCATGTCCTTGCACATAAAACAGATGACCTGGGAAGGGTGTGGGTGTAAGTCAAACATGCTTTGGGGTTTGCCTACATAATAATACTGAGAATAAGATGGATTTTCTGAAGATGACGTATGCTGGTGAGAGACCTGGAGGAAGCTTTCAGTATAAAATTGAATAGATTCTGTGGCACTGAATCCAAGCTGTTTCTGGGCAATCCTGTAGAGGTAATCCACTTGGTAGATGTATGAATCTCTATAGAAGGTAAATTAATTATGTGGAGAGACAGTTTCAGACACCTTTCTTTTGATTATTAGTTGTTTTTTCCCTTTTTCAACCTAACAGTAGGTAGTGAACCAGCATTTATCTACATGTTCTTACAGAAATGTTTTCCTTTACATTAAATAGTTGACCTTTTGCAATTTTGTCAGAGACAAGCCACACTTATCTCACTTTTGGTTTTTTCCCGACCTCTTCGATTGGATCCTTCTACCTTATCATTCATTTTGGGAGCAGCTGCAAAGAACCTGGGATATGATGTCTGATTTCAGGCTGCTAAATAAACTTTGTCTTTGCTTCTTTGGCTTATTGTGTTAGGCAGGGCCTGTTAAATCTGTAGTAAGTGTTTATTAACCGTGCCTTTGACAAGTATATATGATTAAAAGAAAGAGACTTCTACATCAGAGGTTTATAACTGAAGGCCATAGCTTCTTGTTCATGGCTGCATTTCATTTATTCTACTCAGCTGGAAAAGATTTCAGCTGTTTAAAAAGTGGCATCCAATAACCTGGTGTCTCATAAGGGAATGTTTGCATTTTGTCTTGAATCATCTGTCCTTACTATAGGACAATAATGTACAGAAAGGAACTCGCTGTTCTTTAGTGTTGTCTAACAGTCTCGTTTGTTGGACTTGGCTGTTCCATTGTAACAACTTATTTACAATACAGTTTGGTAAGTTCTAGTTTCACTTATGGTAGAATTGGAAGGCAAAGCCTGTGTGGTGAAGAAGTTTCACAATACTTTAACGCAAGTGTACATTGCACTGAGTTCTTCTAATAAAAATTGTATCAGGAAAATTTATCCTAGTGATTAAGGGGATGACTATTCTTTCATATAAGAAATGGATAAAATTAAGACAAGTGCAAATATATATGAATAATCTATAATTCATGTAGTTGGTTTTCTGACCTTGATGGAGAGTCTCAACATGTGGCATGTAGACATAGTTCAAAAGTGTCTGTAGAAGTACTTTCTTTTCCCCTGAGGCTAAAAAAATAAATGCCGCAGAGCAGAGGGTTTTTTTCATTGATATGTATTTTGTACTTGCACCTGAGACACTACGTTTGATAAAGCTACACTTGGATTTATATTTACAGGTTACCCACCTCTGCTTTGCATGTTAAAGGACTGGCTGGTTCTGCGTGCTTCACAAGAGTCACAGTGATGTATGAGCAGTAGACCAAGCCCTCAGCCAAGCTTCATTTCACAAGTACATGTCTTTATGCAAGGGCCTGCTTTCATTTCTCAATGCCTGTCTTCAGATTTTGTAGTGTTTCTTCACATGGACACAGATGTATCCCACTTAGCCTTAGGTACTTGCCTGGAACTGGTGCTTCTGCTCCAGTTGGTATAATTGGTGTGAAAAGCATGTCATTTAATATGACTCTCTAACTTTCTTGAATTAATACAGCATTTTATTCTTTTTTTGTGTGCGTCATATTTCTCATATTTCTGTCTCATATTTCTGTCTCATTTCTCATATTTAAGTCTCATATTTCTGCCTTCTGGCTTTGGTCGTTTGATTCTGTGATGTTTGATTATGTGAGTGTTGAATGATCAAAATAAGCTGTTTTTCTCTGTGTGTTCTCTTTTCAGTTGTTCTGTTTTCCTTAGGGAAAAAGAAGTATTTTCCCTTCTCTCTGCATTTTTGGGAAAGCAAGGCGTTACAAAGCTCTCTTTCTGTGTAAACCTTTCAGATTCCTATATTAAATCAATACATGATCATCTCTTTAAATTCCATGTTTTCTAGACTATTTATTGCAGTGGGACCATTTAGCCTGGTATCCCATATTAAATGGTGCGGTGCTGTAACTTTTTTTCAGTTCTGCCTTGCTGTGTAATGAAGAAAATTTAACATTGTTTCATAGTATATAAAATTGTGTTTGAGTTGTGTCAATAAATATTTCCATGTGTAGAAAGATTCATTAAGAAAGGAATTTTAATAATGCATGGAAAAGGCAGGAGTTCTGCTAATGAAAGGACTGCAGAGTAACTAAAGCAATAATTTAGCTAGGATCCATTTTCATGTATTTGTAAGTAGGCAAAATGTGAAACAGTTGTTTGGAACTCAAGGAGGATCATATTAAATAGCCTTAATAGCTTTGCATTAATATTATAATTTAGTTATTATGGGGAAAGTGGGATTTTGGGGTTGTGCTTTTATTTCACTACTTGACCAATGTAGCCTATGTGGCAAGTCTTAGGGGAATAATAAATATAACTCCTATACCCTCAGGTGGTGGAGAGTTTCCTGTGCTTGCACTAGGATTATTATTATCTTTTATTATGTATTACCACTGACATTTGGATAGCAATTGTTAATTTCATGTCCTGATATGAATGGGGAAAAGAGGGAGAATATGAATTTAATACAGAAGTCTGTGTATTCTCTAATGAGGCTTATGCATCTCATCTCCTTTACTGCTTTTGAGTAAATACTCTATAATACTTGGTAAAATAGCCCAGGGAGGATTTTAATTGTGAAGTGAAATTTTCAGCCAAAGTTTGTTTTTCTCTGCCACCAAGAGGCAACAAAGTTCCTGGTGGAAGTGGTGCTCAGATAAGTTTTAGAAAGACTGAACAAACTGAAGGAATGTAGCAGTGCTCGTCCTCCCTGACAACTTAGGTAAAACTTGTTTTGCCATATATCTTGTTTCTCAGTCATCGGCATTGACTAAAAACTTGGAGAGAACTGGTCCTGGTTGTGTAGCAGTTTGTATTATATAGAAATATTCAGTGAAAGATATTGCACATCTTTCACTATTTTAGTCTTCTACAGTATTGATTACCATGGTGAGATTTTAGCAGTGGTTATCTGCAGGAGTTTGAAGAGATCATCTCACTGCTTCCCACCAGCCTTTAGGGTCTCACTGGTGAGTTTTATGGCTGTCACCACCAAGTCACCTCTGTGAGCAGGATGGAAAATAATTGGAAGGTCTAGATCAGTCATCTGTCCAAAATAGATGAAGCTATATTAAAGTCAGAAAACACACATTGTCTTATGCATTATGTATTTGCACAGTCCTTGTATGGACATTCCCTCCCTGCTTACATACATGATCTCATATCTAAACCCATGCATTTCAGTTGAGATGTGCTGTGTATTCATCTGTATCTGTGGTATAAGACCTTGATAGAAGTAAGTTGTAGCTTTGCTTGGATAGTACTCTTGCAATATGTATCTGTGCAAGGCGCACAGATACAGGCACACTCTTGCCTGAGTTAGCGTTGTGCAAGTAATTAGTTTAAGCTGTTCATAATTAAACTCAATTACAGTGATTTTTGATAATAAATCATCTAATTATAAAAGTTTATGAACATATCAGCTTAGATACTAGCCTAATATCATTTCTTGTTTTCCTTATTGTGTTATTGGCAAAACAATTGCAAAGCAAATGAATGTTACTGTTCTGGTGACCCCTGGGCTGTTGCTACTGCGCCCCTTTATGCTTGCCTTTCCTGGTAGCTCAATGTGTCAAAGTTTACAATTCTTATTTTGGTTCAAGACATTTTGCACTTTGTCTCCCAAGGAGCTTCTGCTCCTGTTTTGCCTCTGGAGTTCCTTTTATTGTCTCTTTGTAATTAAATGTGTGTTTGGTTCATTGGTTTTTTGCCTGGGATGATGGATCGTGTGCAAGAGGGTTTGAAACCATGTTAAATACGGGATGCTTACTCTGTTCAGGCCCCAGAGGACATGAGGTTCCTCAACTACAACTTACAGGATGCGCTAAGGCCATATAAAAATATCTCAGTTGGAAAATATTTACCATTTTGATTGAAAACTCACCTGTATGGAGCATATGTATCTCAGGGAAATTTTTTGTTTAGAGGGGGTATGATTGTCAGTGTTTAAATAAATGATGAGGAATTTTTAAACCTGTTTCATTTAGAGTAATGAACTATAGCCCTTCTAGAGGTCTGTTATCTTCCAAGATAGGAATAATGGATATGAAGAGGTGAGAAAATAAAAAGCAGAAGAAATTTGGGAAGGAGGAGAGAATCTGATAGGCAAATCAGGAAGAAAGACCTCTCAGGGGAGAGAGTGAATGGAGTCTTTGATGGTCTTACCATATCAGAATGAAATGAAGTTTATCTGTACATTAGTAAGTTATTAAAAGAACAGAACAAAGAGAAGCAAAACTTGCCCCTTCAGCAATTTTAAAGCAATGTAATTTCAAGTGCAAAAATCCTTAGCAAAAGTAGTTCTAATAATTTCTTTCATAAATAAATAAGCATATATTGTAAATCTTAGCTTTCCACAAATCTGCAGGCCTCTTTTTTTCATGGGCAACAATGCTTTTGTAGTGTTTCTTTGTATTTGAAATTTAGATTTTAGAAACTGTCAAGTTAGTGCCACCAGACTTTATTCATATGCCGAAAATAGAGTAACATACACATATGTAATTTAAAAATAGTCCTGAATTTATTGTCGCTTAGGGTTTTTTTTTACAGGGAAGCAAGTTGGCATGAAATATGAATAGTACTTTTTCAAGCTGCTCAGTCCTGAGAATTAAATTAGTTTGGGATGTGGAAAGCAAGTGTTATTGTGTCTACTGGCAGAGGCAGAGGCATAGGTCGCCTGGGCAGAGCTCAGCTGGAATTCTCACCAAGCCAAATGTTGCACTTCTTCTAAACAAAATGCTTAATACTGGGGGAGAGGGACAAGGGTTTTTTTCCTTTTAATCTAAAAAATAATATCCAAGACTCTTACAGGATTATGTACTGTATATGCCGTTGGGTTACTTCTATTTTTATTCCAATGCCGTTTGTTTCCATTCTTATTGATCATTGTGAAATAGATATAAGCAGAGAAATTTCTGCCAGACATCTGACCTCACCGTATCTAAATGAAGTGCCAAGGGTGAAAGGTTTATCTCTCTGCAAAGGAGGTAACTAGCTATCACTGAAAGTAAAAGATTGTCATCTAGATCAGTTTGAAATTGAGGGAAAGAGATATAAACCTTTCGCCATTCTTGTTTGTGTTAGGGTATAGGACATGAATAGATTAAAAAAAACCACTGAGACAAGAATTTGCAGGTCTTTCATTTTTTTTGTCTGATCCAAGCTTAAAAGAAATGAAGAGTAATACAATACCTTGAAAGACTAATGAATCTTTAAGCCTTGTGAGGACATATCTTACGTTCTTCAGTGATATATTCCTTTGGAGGTTGTTGACTAAGGAGAGATTTGGTAAGCCTACAAATACTTTTGATGAGTTATGACTGCTCATGGCTAACATGGAGTCTGAATCCTGAATGAGGTTGTTGTCCTTGAACAGTAGTCCAGTGAAACTAAGCTCTCTGAAGTTCTACCGATCTTTCAGAAATAGTTCTTTCCTGCTTGACAGATGAGCTGTGTTTAGCTAGTATTTCTGTACTACAGGCTCAGACAGATATGGGCAGCATGTGACCCATGTTTATAACTGTAGAATTACACAGTGAATGTACTCTGTTTATTGTGGCTTTATCCCTTATCCTGGGAGACACACAGATACACTTCTACCCTGAGGTCAAAATAGAATAGTAACTATATACTAGATTTTTTTGGCTTAGCACTTGTATTTGTCAAGATTTAAGAAGTGAAAAGGTTCACCAAGAGAAACCACCATCCATACGTGACAGCTGTCAGTGCCTTAACTGTGTCAGCAGTTTCAAGAAAATCATGCTTGAGTTGGAAATGCAGTGAACAGAAAGCCTTAATACCTCTTCTGATGCATTGTTTTGCATTTTGGGAACACAAATGCCTTTATGGTTTCTTTTTTTCTTACTTCATCATATGCTAGAAATATTAGTGAATCTGTTTGGGTCTTTGGTCAGTAAAAAGTGCCTGGATTATTCCCATTTTGGTAAATCTGGGAAATCTGTGGATGTGCATTGAGTACTGACTTGAAAGACGAAGAGTGTGAAAAGGCATCTTCAGATCGGCTCTGAGATCAGCAGCTGCTGTGTTGAGGATTTCTTACACATAGGAGACTTGATTATTCTCTCTGTCTTTGGGGCTGCTCATACTGCTCTTTCGGGTATACCTTGTGGTTGCTTGTGAACATTTTTGTCTCTGCCTGAAAGCACCTGTCCTCTCTCTTTATATGAGTAAACCTTGATCCTTCCCCCTTAACAATGTAAAATCAAAGTCAGTCTGCGAGATTGTACTACCTCAGATAGAGTTCTATGAACCATGTCAAATATTTGTTATTGGACAGGTTTAACTGGACACCTGTGTTTTCAGTAGTTTTCACAGAGAGTAGACCTGGAGCTGTGTAATGTTTAAACCTGAATAAATATAAAAGACTATCTAGCAAATAAGAAAAGAGCACTAGAAGGAATTCCTGAGTCCACACAGACAACCCTGTAAAGTAACAACTTTTGCAACACTGCTAAGCATTTAGAGAGTTGTCTCAAGAAGAGGCACTTGAATTTAAAGTACTGTATATTCATATATCACATAAAATGAACATAAATAGCTTACCTCTTACGTTAAAAACAAAACAACTGGTTTATGTTTAGGTACAAAGCTTTGGACCCACTGGGATGTTTGGATGGCCTCCTATATGGAGGGAGTTCTTCTGCCTCCTTCCCCACTCAGGAAAAAAGTTTCCTTTTTAATGCGTGCTCCTTCCACAGTGGCAAGGAATGAAATAGCCTTCCCTTCATCCAGACTTGTCGTTTCCCTTCTGGAGCAGGCAAGGAGAAACATGTAGGTAAGGGCAGAATGGATGCTCAGAGTGCAGGGTACAGCAGGACCCTTCGAGTTCTGCTGGAAGTCTCTGCTGGAGGGATACTGGATACTGGAGGTGTATGTGAGCAGGGTGGGATATTGGACGGCAAGAGTCTTTTTCGTTTGATGAGAGCTTTCTGATCTGCCTTGAAACTATGTCCTCTGAGACTCCTACCTTTGAAAAAAACCCTGCATTTTTCTGTTATCTTCTTTCAACCCACTGGAGTTATTTTACAGCCACTCCCAGGATGGGCACTTTGCCATGACTGGGAAAGACTCTATGCCTGTGCTGCTGAGAAACCATGAGTCAGCTTGCTCAAGGGAAGGAGGAGGTGAGGAAATCTCCTTTCATGATGAGTCTTCCCACATTTCCTGCTGTTTCTGTTTTGGGCACACTGGTTCAGAAGCAGTGGGATGTTTTCTGCTGGGCTTCTGAGAATACAAAAATTGTTCCTTCCCTAGGAGAATGCTGGGATCACCTACTTTTCCTGATACTAGGTGTCAGTATCCCATGCCTTTTCCCATCCTGAACCAAAGGAATGATGTGTTATCTTCACTTGAAGCACAGTGTAGTAGGGGTGCACTGGGACAGGAGAAAGGCCCTGGCAAGTTCTGTAGAGTTCTAGAGTCCAGCAATGTTGCAGAGGTTTTCTAAGGCACTCCTTACTCTTAGAGCCTGTTGTTTAGTCTCATATTGTGGGATAAATACATTCTCATTAAATTCATGGGGACTCTGGTCCTAACTTAACTGAAGTGTGACTGGACTCGGAAGACTAACAGCATAGAAGTTTTTGCAAAGAGTGACCCCACTTTGCCTCTGTGCTTGTAAAGTCATATTCCGAGGGTGAGCATGACAGTGTTGAAATTATTTGAATGTAAAATGCACCTGTATAAAAATTATGACAAAAGAGGTAACAAAACAGTGCTGTTCAGCTCACTTGCTGGAAACATCTTGCAAGTGCTTCATTTCTATTTCATGCTGGAGTTTAGAGCTGCTACAATAGTGGCAGAAGGAAAAAAAATAGAATTGCTTCAGCTCTGTTCTCCCACCCACGGATGTTCTTTAGTGTGGAAAATGAGTCATCAAGAAAAGATATTTTTACTTTGCAAGAGACAGAGAAGCATTGATCTTGAGACAAACTGTGTGTCAATTGATTTACCAGTCAAAAGGTCTGATCCTGCTTGCATCCTCTTACACAGATCTTATTTTCTTTGGAACTGCTGTGTAGTTGCAGCAAGAAGTGACCAATATGAACCCAGAATTCACAAGCAGCTCAGACGCCGCTCCCATTTGGACAGTTGTACAACATGGCTGACGTGAGAGCTGTACCAAGCTGGTGGGCTTTCTGAGCCTATATTTGGAATAAACTGGGGCAGATCCTCAGCAGATTGATTGTCCCAGGCCCTTTTGTAGGCACTGCTCCAGCCCACCCTTTGGTGGCATGATGGGTCTGCCAGGACAGGGCTCACTTGCTGGCTTGGCCTTGGCTCTGTTGGATGCCAGGGACATTAGTTGCTTTTGAAGGTGGAGGCTTTGACACAATACAGCTTTGCAAGTAGTTTTTGAGAAGTTTCATGTCACGGGTGAAAAGTAAGAACTGATTTTTGAGCTGGTCTCCTGGCTTAAGAAAATTATCAGCTGGCTTGGGGGAAAGGCTGCTGTTTACTATCTGAGATTTTGGCTGCTATTTTACCTTCTATCTCAGTTTGGAGTATAAGGCTTCAATATAATAAATGTAGGCCTTTCATCTGTAGTTTTCAAAGCATTTTACAGAAGGGGAAGACGAAGCATGAGGCTCAAAGCCATGTAAAGGAGTTCATCAGTTGCCAGGCACAAACCTCACACCTCATCCTCATTTGTTTTCACTGGACCATGCTTTTGTCAGACTCAGCTGTTCAAAGGCACTGATGGCTCAGCTGAACGTAAAACTACAACTGCAAACCAGTATTTATCACCCCAAACTTCTCTTCTAGCAAGCCAATGTAACTTTTGAGTTAATATTTTTCCCCAATAGAAGTGTAGATCATTTGTTACAGTTTCCACATCACTATTACGCCTTTTATTAGATTTGTTAGTATTTACTCTCAGATACCAAGTTTATACAGGTAGAAATCCTTCTATATTATTCCGTGATAACTGATCTTTGGAAGTTTGTGATCTGTGAGGATAGTAGTTAAGATATCCTTGACCATACTTTGGTGAATATGTAGTTTTTCTTATTTGGATATCAAATGAGAAGTTGACAATTATTTGTGTAAATCCAGCACAGAGTTGGTATCCGCCAGGAGTTTCTGACCCTGGTAGCCTGCCAGTGGTAAAGCTGCCAACAACTCCATGTCCCCAAGTCCAACTGGTACTGTGTTTGAGCATGTATTTCCAGTAAGCACAATATACATATGTGTATAAAGATGTATATATTTGTGTGTGTGCACCTAGGTGTCTGTGTCCCCCAGCCACCAGCTAGTCCAGCATGGTGCTTGTGAGAAGCCTGCCCTTGCTTAGCCAGTGCAGGGCATGGCCAGACAGGCACACTGATCTGTTGGCACAGGATTAGCCTCTCTTATTCCCCATCCCTCTGTGTTCCCATGGTTGTTGCCCCATCGTAAGTCTTGGGCAATTGCCAAGTGCTCTTCCAAGGTACCCCATAAAGTGTCCCATGCACCCTGGCTTGGGACAGTCTGTAGGAGGCGGCAGGGAACCTCTCATGTTGACCTCCTGTCTTGGATGTCAGACCCAGCCCACAAAGCGGGTAACTCCCTGGGTAGCCTCAGCTCCCCTTGAGTTCTCTTGCTCAGAGCAGGTTATTGCAGTCCCTTCACTGGCTAATGTGACTGTGTGTGGAGATGATCACCTAACCTGACAGGAATCGGAGTAAAGTGCCAAGTGTTCCTGTTTCTATTGCAGCTGTTCAGCACTTCCCACTGTCATCTCCAGAGAGCTGCATGCAGCCGCCAGTGGTTTCAGCTGTAGACCTTGTTGTCACAGGCACCCATCAAGTGTGAAGGCTGTGGAGATGTCTCTCAGCTGCTGAGTCGTACTGACTCATCAGGCCATTTCCGCATGGTTTTGTCTGTCTATTAATAAACCAGCTTGCATTAATTTCATTTGTGCTTAGGCAGAGCTGAACTCCTTGAACCCTTGTGTCTGTTTATTTAAATTAAGTATGATTTGAGTGCAAACTGATTAGGGCAAATTATCATTTTTTTCTCCCTTTTTCCTATATGGCTAGACCTCTTAATGGATGATAAAGCAGCCAGTTCACTTGCATCTCTCATGCTGGATGGTTATTTACAGAAACTTCTCCTTGCCTGACCCTATAAAGCGTTGTAACTGTATTGAAGCATTTTTCCCTATGGAAACGTATGTTGGTGTTCCTATTGGTTTTGAGAACCGTTTGCTGTGGAAATCTAATTGGTAGGCATTCCCAGTACATGTTACTCTCCACATCTTTTGTGGTCTCACAAATCCCTTGGCTTAAAGTATACCTTGTCTTTAGCCCCTCTCTTCCCTGCCCACTCCTACAGAAGAGGGCTGGCATGTTGTTTTCAGTTCTTGCTTAAGGAAAGGAGGTTCATTTGTACCTGTGGATTTGAAAGAGAGGGTTTAAAAGGAGAAGCAAACACAAGCAACCTTTGACTTAGAATTCTGTTTTTCTGAGGGTATAAGACCCACCAAGGTCAATGGGGGGATTGCGTGACCCTGAAAAGAAGAATAGACTCCTAAATCAAACAGTTCACATGTCTAGACCTCTAGCTGTCTCAACGAGCTGTGCCCTTTTTGTTTTCCTTTTCAGATTTAGGTGTAGGCTATAGCTTCTGCTTACACAAATATTTTTATGAAAACAAATACAGCTCACTGCAAATACATCATTTAAGTTGTTGATACCTATGTTTGCCTACTTTATTTACATTATGTTGCTGCATTTCCACTTCTTTCCTGATCTAATAAAATAAATATAGTACATCAAATGAAAATATCTTCATTTTACACTTACTCAACAGTGGATCCTGTGATCTGCAGGATCTGCTTTTTATTTTTAAAACAAATCAAACAAACAAAATGTAGTTATTTGTCTGTAATTTGATTTCTTTCTAATTACCATTTTAGAAGGCAAGTGGTTTTGATGTTAGAAAGATGTAGTATGCATTATGCTGATGTTTGTTAGGTTAGAATGACATGGTGAATTCACAGAAAGTGAGGGACAACAAATGGTTTAGCAGACTGAATGTGAATTATCATAATTTCTCATTAAAGCTAGGATTTATTACTGAAGTATGTCATAGACAAGCTGTTTTTTAATCACGTTTCAATGTGATTCATGTTGCAAATAACGTTTTAAAAAAAAAACAAAAAAAATCAATAGCAGAGGATTTGTTTGCAGATTGAAGTCACTTAATTGGCTCTGTGTGATTTTTCTTCCAATTTTGCTCACCTGTTTTTTGTAGTGTTGCTGTTATCTATGAACTCTGTATTGGCTTTGCCACTGCTGTAAACCTTATGGTAGTGAGATCGGTCCTTTTGGTAGGACTATGCAAGAACACTCACGCACAGTAAAGTCTTGCATAAATGTCTTGTCCTAATTGTAAGAGGTGTAGCTACAGCTCATATTCACAGTGGAATTACCTCTTATTCCTATTGCCTCTTATACTATTTATAGGACACAATGTTAGTAAAGAATCAAAACAATTATTACTATCTATTTGTAGATAATTTAGCAAACGTGAGGTCAGTAAAAGCCCCATGCTCTCAGAAGCAGTGGCAATTGAACGGTCAGCTGCTGTGACTGGATTTGATGGAAGTTTGGTAAAAAATATATAGCGGTGTTCCGAAAGTAAAACTCAGAATCTTTATTTTCTTGAAAATGCATGGGGGTTGCTTTCATGTAAGCCTTTCTACTTTCTTATTTCAAAAAGGAAGTGGCAGAATTCTGCAGTTTGGAGAGGAGCAAAGCCGTGTTGTCCGTAGCAGTTGGAATTCATTGCATACCATATTAACGATGGGATATACCTAGCTAAGTGAGGAGATTAGTAGATGTAACATTTAGATTATATATATCTGATAATTTGAAAACATGTAGCAAAAACTCGGTCAACTCTAAACTTTCTATCAGGATTGAAAATCCTTGTATTTGCCAGAAACCAATCAATGTGAAGGGCTCGTATGCTATGGGTAACAATAGCTTTACCAGTATTGAGAACTTTATATGAGAAAGAATGTTTTTCCAACTGGTGCCTGTGATAGATAAGATCTCTTGCTATCTGCCACTGTTGTTGGTATACTTGGTATTTGTTTCCTACCTATAAAACAGGAGGACTATCAATAGTTTTCCCACCAAGGAATTGTCCCAGCACTTTTGATGTTGTTTCCATAAGTACTTAGGCCCAAAGAGAATGTAGTCAAGAACAAGAGCTAAGCATCACCTGGTCCCACAGGCCTCTCAGTAGGAGCTGAGGATGCAGCATGCCCCAGGAGCTGACCGGGTCCAAAGACACAGTTTCTGAGCCTTAATATAACACTGTAAGTATGTTGTTAAGCTGAAAAATCTTGCTATATTTTTTCAGGCTCTCTGCTATATGTGTCCTGATGTGAATGGAGGTGGCTATTTTTCCTTTTAATTTCTCTCGTGCAAATAAGTGATACAGCTTTACTGTTCCATTTCATCCCAGGCAGTAATTTCTAAGAGTTATCCCACTTCTCTTGGGCTTAATGACACTATCAGATGAGGGAAAGTGAGTGACCTTTCAAAACGGAGTGAACAATAAACTCTCTGCCACCAGGTTCCCGGTTTTCTGTTCTGAAGAAGCAGCCTTCTTCAGTAGTCCCATATCATCCATAGGGGCTGTGAAAGAAATGGGGATGTTGATGGATTGACATGCTCACATGACTCACATCACTGATGCCTCTGATGGTAAACAATTGTGTGAGCAGGTGAGAGTTTGACGCGTGCCTGCCTGTAAGTTTTTCAGGAGAATCTTTTAGAGATTAAAATGCCGTGTACCCACTCATTTGGGGCAGTATTACTTGAAGAAGTAATTCTCCTTTGAGAATTCTCCTTTGAGAATTCTCCTCCCTCAAACAGAACTTTAGACTCAACCCTCAAACGAAAAGAAAAGTCTTCCGAAGTGTACATGTTTGTTTATTTTGACTCTGCTTGCTTTGAACTATTTACAGCTCCCTTACCCAGTGTTGTGTGTGTTTTATGTACCCTGACATGCCTGAGGACAGTTTGGATCTTGGTAAAACTGGCCCAGATTTTGAGACATAGATGTCAGAATCAGATTTTTTATTCTCTATATATAGGTTCCTCAGTACAATGACCTCAGTAAACAGGGTGACAAGCACTTGCAGCTGCATTATTGCTTCCGTTGATGCTTCCTCTGCAGTCTGGGGCACTGCTGGCTGAACAGTTCTTCAAGTCACTGCAAGTGCATGTGGTGTCAGTGAGACATCAGGAAGGCTGGAGTTATTCTGTGACATCTGATCCTTTTTTCTTTCACTCTATAAGTCAGTTAGTTTTGTTCTCTTTATACCAGCTCATTTTGCTTTATATTAGTCTTCATAACTCTGCTTTTATTAAAGGCTCTGAGGAGCTCTTCAGATTGAGAGCTCTATATCAGTGGTTTTAATCTCACATTAGCAGAAGACAGAAGTTTCTGGCTGCGTTTGCTTTCATTCTCTAGATTTACCAGAAATACTTAATGTCTGATTACAAAAATTATCACTTACAGATTGTTTCTCTTCTTCAGAATGCTGTGCAGATTTTGGTGATCATTTTGCTGTCTGAGAGTGCTAAGCTGTACACACAGAGCAAGCAGTAAGGAAGGGATGAAGGGCGTACATAATCTTTGCCTTTTTTTATCGAAAGTTTGGTGGTGAAGAGCTGAGCTTTTATTCATTTTGTTTATTATTACTGAACTCCCATTTCATGGGACCAGGATTTCATTGTGTAAAGTATGTACCAATTTTCAGTACCTCAGTATAAGTATTATTTTACCAGTTTCTCAAAGTGTTTACATGCTGGCCTCATAAAATGCTTAGCTAGTGCTTAGCTAGCCAAATCCCTTTTAAGATATCTAAGTTTCTATAGGAATCCAAAATAAAATGGACATTTTTAGACCTTTGTAAGTATGCTGAATTGTCCAAAATGGTGGATATGTACTTATTGGATTTTCAAGGATGTTAATAATTTAGGTGTCTACCTGTCATTTCTGCCCAATTATCTTTGCCTATTTATTTTTTAAATCTAGACTGTAAGACTTTAATTTTCAAAACTGCTTATGATTCCAGCTGATATTTGTTGAAGATTTAAAAGTTCAGCACACGTGAAAGGTAAATTAGTGTCTAGGAAGTGTTTTAGTTACTGATCTGTTTTTGAGAATATGTGCAATTTTTTTTTCTGGAAGGCATATAGCGTGTTACTGTAACATAGCTGGGAATGAAGTACCTCTGCTTTTGCAAGAATACAGGGGCTTCCAAACCCAGTGCTTCATCTGACATGTAATTAGTTTTTTGAGGAGACAGGGATCTAATTAAGACTAGAAGAGGGATATTTTAATTGTATCTTTACAAAATGAAATTATATTCACAATCTAACTACCTGTCAGAGTAGAGTACTAAAATTATCTTTTGTTGTTTGTTCTATAGCTTGCTTAGTATTTTCTGTGGGAATGTCTGCCAGACTATTTTCAGGTGTGGTTGTTTGAGTATGGTATGAAATCAATATCCTGTGAGCAGTCATGCATGTAAAAACATTCTTAAGCTGAAGAACAGCTTGTGTATTTAGAAATTGTTCCTTATTAGATAAGCTGATAGTAAATACACCTAAATGCAGAAAAAATACTGCAGTGTGCTTTCTATTGCATTTTTTCATGAAGAAGAAAGCAGAGGGTGTGATAGCCAGCAATATCTAAGAAGTTGGTATGACAACTTTTTCAGATCTTAGCTAATGCTGCCACTTCAAATGCATAAAGAGCACTTGAACTGAAATTCCCTGCTGCTGTTGTTCAGCACACTATTGAAGTACACAGGGGAATGCTTTGAGTTTTTTTCAATAATTCACATTTAGAGTCATCACTGTCATATTCAACCTACAATTTTGTTTTCCATGCTACTAGGAAGAAAGAGAAGTAGCATTTTACTTATACATAACTCATAGAAACTACCAATGGGAAATGTATTTGTTAGTAACTTGGCCAATGCAAAAGTTGTTCATTAATTTTACTTAAATGCCTTTTCCACTCTGACTTCAAATGGTTCTGTGATTAGCCCTCTAACCTCTCCCTAGGAGACTAATTTAATCATAGAATCTTGGAATAGTTTGGGTTGGAAGGGACCTTAAAGGACATCCAGTTCCAATCCCCCTTCCATGGGCAAGGACACCTTCCACGACATCAGGTTGCTCATGGTCCCACCCATCCTGGCCTTGAACACTTCCAGGTATGAGGCATCCACAACTTCCCTGAGCAACCTACTCCAGTGCCTCATCACTCTCATTGTAAAAGATTTCTTCCTAATAGCCAATCTAAATCTACCCTCTTTCAGCTTAAAATCATTACCCCTCGTCCTATTCCAGCATTCCCTAATAAAGAGCCCATCCCCAGCTTTCCTGACGGCCTCCTTTAAGTACCAGAAGGCTGCTATAAAGGTCTCCCTGCAATCTTCTCTAGGCTAAACAAGCACAGCTCTCTCATTCTGTCCTCATGGCGGCTCCCGCCTCTGATCATCTTCATGGCCCTCCTCTGGAGTCATCTAGAGGATTCATATCCTTCCTGTGCTGAGGACTCCAGAAATGAATGCAGTACTCCAGGTGAGGTCTCATGAGAGCAGAATAGAGGAGGAGAACCATCTCCCTCAGCCTGTTGGTCACTTTTCTTTTCACAGTATCACAGTATCATAAGGTTGGAAAAGACCTTTGAGATCATCGAGTCCCAACACCCACACCTACTCCTACTTGTCAGCCACACTATGTCACATGCACAGTACATTCCCATCCATGCCACGGGCTGCCAGCTTGTCCGGTAGTCTCCTATGGGAGACAGTATGAAAGGCCTTGCAGAAGTCCAGGTACACCACATCCACAGCCTTCCTCTCCTCCACCAGGCGAGTCACACGGTCATAAAAAGAAATCAGGTTGGTCAGGCAGGACCTGCCTCTCCTAAAACCATGCTGGCTGGGCCTGATCTCTCCCTCATTCCTCAGGTGCTGCATGATCACACCCAGGATTATCCGTTCCATAATTTTGCCTGGGACCGAGGGCAGGCTGACAGGTCTGTAGTTACCTGGATCGTCCCTACGGCCCTTCTTGTGGATGGGCGTCACGTTGGCCAACTTCCAGTCTTCTGGGACCTCTCCAGTGAGCCAGGACTGCTGATAAATGATGGAAAGCGGCTTAGCAAGCTTGTCCGCCAACTCTCTCATCACCCTAGAATGGATCCCATCAGGCCCCATAGACTTACGAGGATCCAAGTGGCTCAGCAGGTCTCTAACTTCTTCCTCCTGTATGACAGCCCAGGATACAGTTGGCTTTCTGGGGTGCAAACACACATCACTGGCTCATGTTGAGCTTTTTATCCACCGGCATCCCCCGAGTCCTCCTTAGGGCTAGTCTCAATCATTCTCTGCCCAACCTGTAACTGTGTTTAGGATTGCTCTGACCCATGTGCAGGACCTTGCACTTGGCCTAGTTGAACTTCATGCAGTTCTTTATTTTAATTTAATGGGGTTCTCAATTTCTGATTTTCAGCCAAGTTATACTTTTTCCTCTAATTTTACCTTATTATGGCTTGTGATTCTTCTTTGGTCCATCATGTAAATATGATATAAATAAATATGATGTAAATATATAGACTGGGCATACTATAGCAGACTCCAACCACTGTATCTGCCTTATTAGGGGTTCCACTGATTTTTACCCATAGGCACTCAACCCTATCATTACCATTATTAAGCTCCAAACAATCAAAACATCAACATGAATAAACTGAATTAGTCAATTTCAGAGATAACATCTATTGAGAATCTTGCCCCATGGGATTTTGTTATGTTGAGTGTGTACAAAAATATGTACTTTTAATTTGGAATATTCCTAAAAGCTATAGATTAACATTCAAATTCTGTATTTGGTAGTTATATATTGAGTTTGTATTGATGTTAATGGAAGCTGTATGTATGGTACTTATAGAAAAAAAAATAGTTTCAGTCCATAAATACAGTACTTCAGGTATACCAAGCGGTACTGAGGACTTTATTTTGGGGGTGGGGAGGGGAGGTGGATTTGAATTCTGTGAGATATCTCAAAGAACTGAAGAGAAAGAGTACTTACATTTGATACTTCTTCCGTGCACAGCAGTGGCTGTCACACATTTCATTAGATAAACAAGCATAGTGCTAAAGTATTCATGAATATGTAGGGTAGGCTAAGAAGGATGCCTACAACTTTTCTCCAACGCTGAACACTGCATGTAAAGGAAAAGAGCCATTCCACTTGCTAGGGACACAATGGAGTTAAAAAGTCAGTGTCTCTAGGGATTTATATGGGCTTTATTTTTCTTCTTAATGATTGGTAAGATGCTGGAATTATTGCTGAAATGATTGGGTAAAACTATTGCAAGATAATCTTTTCTGTTGCTTGGACGACTATAACTCTGCAATTTGCCGTTTGCCTTGTGTCTCTGCCTTGTTCCTTTTTATGTCTTTTATTTTGTTTTGAGAGATGGTAACAGGAATACTTCCTACAGGGTTTGGAGGAGGGGTTTCTGTTCAATTGATATGTATTGAAAACTGAGTTGCTACCATTGTAGCCACAAATGCCTCAGAACAGCCTTCCAATAGGAACAAAATGGTCTAAAACCTCATTGCTTTAAGAAAACCCTAAACTGGCTCCAAAAAGAGCATATCATGGTTGCTTCTGACAGCAGTGCTCCAAAATGAAAAGAAAGAAGCTGAAGAGAGGAAAACTTTCTTCCTTGGAAAAAAAAAAAAAGGCAAACCCCAAACCTGTAAAAACACACAGTGCAAGAAAATGGGCCACGCCTGGAAATAAGGTGCCCAAAGGCTATGATCGTATGTGCTGATCTGCTGCAGCTGAGCTGGGTCACGAGGTTACTGTCCTGAGATTGTTTTGCACTCTGTGTCCTGGGAAAGACGGAAATTGGATGAAGAGCTAATGGGGAGGCTGGAGGGAGGATTCAGACCAGTGAATCAATGGAGAAGAGGAAGAACACAGAAGAGAGGTTTAAAGACGATCTGTTTTGAGGGGAGAGAGCTACACCTGGTCAGGCAAGGAGACTGGCTGCAAGGAGAGGTAGCTTTTGTAGTTCTAGGTGAAATAGTCTGATTCTGGTACAGTCCAGTTGTAGAAACTTGGCTTTGCATGCATAGCCGTATTTTAAAGTAACTCCTTCTAGAGTGATACACAGCATGTACTTTCCCCCCCCACCTTCCCCCAAGTGTCCTTGATTTGCTTATTTCATAAGTGCTGTTTTTATTTTTAGGAGTGCCCTCATGTTTGTTGGAGTGATGATTAATCCTGTAGATTTCAGTGCATTTACTAGAAGTTGCTGTGCCTTTTTAATTGGATGCTTTACAAAAGTGAAATGGTTGAGCTGCAGTCTTCTGTATCCTCTTTATTTAAATAACATGCCAAATCAAGTGGGGATGTGTGAATAATGTTCATCGTTTCATTCAAATGCACTTTGGTTGCGTGAAAGGACCAGTAGGGCAATTATTCTTAGTGACAAATGCATACATACAAGATCTTTGATTCAACACCTTCGTTCCTCCAGAATATGTTAAGAAATGAAAGCGGTGTCGTTTATGATGCATTGACACTGCTCATCTCTCTTAGGAATAGTTCTAATTCGTCACCAGTAGATGTGCCTGGGACTTTTCCTGTGTCGTCACAAACATGCGTTCTCCAACATCCAAAGGAAAAAATTACTCAGAATCTCTTGTTCTTCTTTCCTGTATAATGGCTGGTGCATCATGGGGAGTTTTCATGTATAGTGAAAGGAACATATGCACAAATTTCAGTTCACGTGGCTCTATCTAGCAGCAAAGAATAGCTGTATCTGGTGCTGCATCACTGAGTTGGATCACAAGTGATATAGGAACTTGTTGGAAGGAGATTTAAGTCGGCCTGTATATGTGGAAACAAATGCTAAGATGCAGACATGCACATTCAAAACATTTTAAAGGGTATTTCGGAAATCCATTGTTTAAATCAGGAATCCAGAAAATACCATGGATGTGAAATAGTTCACAGCCCCAGTTTCATAGCATGCTGCAAAAGAAAAAAAAACAAAAATAAGAAAAGTGCTCATCAAAATTTGTATCCTTTGGAATATCTTGAGATTTTTAGCAAAACGATTATGTAGATGTTTCTAGAAATACCAGGAGTATGTTAGAACCCAGAGGTTTTGTATTTTCTGTGCAACTTGTCTGTACTCTTCTTTGTCAAGTACTGAAGTCTTCCTTGGACTTCAGTCCTTTCAGGCATTTAATTCACGTTCTAAATTCTGTAACAGAAAATAAAGTAATTTTTAATGTAGTTAGATTGTTCTTGCTGCCCAGTCACTTTTTCCATAGCTATGGTAAATATATGCATGAAAACTTAGGTTCACCTACTTTTAATTTTTTTCTCTTTTGTGGAGACTTCTAATTCTCTTTTCCAGCACACAATAAGGTTGTTTTTCAGTAATTGTTATTTTATTTAATGACATCAGTTTCTGGTTCACTGCTTAGAAAAAAGTCACAAGCCCTGTGCTTCCATAGTTATTTCACTGTGTGAAACAGCAAAAAGCCTATATATTTATTTGTATTTCAAAAAGCCTTATGCAGAGTTCTATTTTCAGAACCATGTCATGTGGTGTGATTTCTACCTTGTGTGGTTCTAATTACTGTTCATCTGTCTGTCTGATTGGAGGTGCACATTACTTTGTGGGTAGTGTTTTATGCAACTGGAACTTTTTTCAGTTCCATTTCTGGTTTTGTCACATTACTGGAACTAACAAGGTATCTGAATAGAATGCAATACTTGCTGATTTGCATTGGCTAGTAATATTTACTTCACTCATTAGTGTGATTTGCAATATAGTAAAACTGCATAGTACTATTATAAATGTACAATTACAAATAAATTTTTAAAGTCTCCATATTTTTACTAAAGACATTGCTAGCAGCAATTGATTACAAAATTTACCTGATAAGAAGATTCGGAATGGTGCCATAGTTTTATGTGTGTTTCTAAATATGAGCTTCAGTCGAGTACTTTCTCAGCTGATGTGTGCTGGGTGGAATGGAATCTTTTAAAAGTTCCAAAGCGGAGGAGTAAGATTATTTTTCCTGTAGTGTAATTGCATTGTTTTTTTAAGAGCTCCATTGAAAGGTAACAAAGTGTTTCATACCACAGGAGTCATACATATCAAGTGAAGTATGTCGCTGATTTTGTTCATTCTGTTTTCAATGTAGACTCAAATCGTTGTCTCCAGGCTGTGATTTGGGAAGGCTTGTCTTTTGGCTGTGTCCATTAAACAGGAGAGATCCTTTTGCCGTTGGAAATTGCTTGTTATGTCTCCTGGATCTCTTCTGTTGTTATTTGCATGCATGTCATTTTTATACAAATTGGAAGAAAGACTTGACATTTAAGCCTTTTGTAGCATGTTTAACTATTAGTTTTCATTGTAATTCTCTTCAGAGAATTTCTTAGTTCAGATAAGGTCAACTACAAAAAAAAAGGTTGATGGATTTTTCTTTTTCTTGTTAAGCATTCCAATTTTTTGTATAAATAGCCTGCCTAGTTTTTCATTTGGCCAGTAACTAAATGCCTTCATGTCCTACCAATTCTTAGGGCATTTGTTCAAAGGTCAGACATTTCCGGAATGCAATTTGGAAGTTTTGTTTGGATGGGATCCCACAGTACATCTTCTGAAAATCATAATTTCTGTCCTGTATTTGCAATATGATTCATTGCCAAGCTGTTACGTTTCAGGCTGGGTATCAGACCAGAAAAGAGTGGCCTTTGTTTATAGTGAAATCCTTCTGGTACCAATTTTCTTTCATTTGAGGAAAAAGGCTGATCAGATTTATAGTAGTATGAAAGGTCTGGCTTCAGAACTAAATGGTGGTCTTGTTGAAGTAGAAGGGGAAGCTAAAGGCTGTGAAAGTAAAAGGAATCCACTGAAGAATTTGGAAGCATTTTCAAAGGTAAGGAAACAAAGAAGTAAGGACGGGAGTCAGAATATTTGCTGTATAATTAGTGGATATTCTTGAAATGTTGTTTTTCTCTGGCGTGCTATGTGTAGAAACTAAAGATGAGTAGTAATTTTGAAAGCCAATAGCCATAAATTGATAATTGAATACAATTTCGGTTGTATCCGTTCAATTAAACCTTATTCTTATCCCATGTGCCTTACCTGGAAGAGAGTAAAAAACATCAGGTCTATATTATGCTATGCTTTCAGAAATATTATACAGGTCATTAAAAAGGCCCTTCAGCCAAAAGTTTTCACCAGTATATATATATTCTTTTCACTAATCTTTTCTTCAGCTCACCAACTTGTTCAGAAATTTACCCTGGCATATAATCAATACCACAGTAACATTTAATTTTACATATTTGTCCATAGCTTACTTTGCTGCATTTTATTATTTTTCTTCAAGTATAAAGTTTCATCCATCCTATTAACTTACTGCAATACATCATTGATGTGCTGGGATTTTGGATATTGTAAAGAAATAACCTCTTTTGAATTCTGTAGCTCCAGATACATTAAGAAAGTCTTATTTACTCTTTTCTTACAACTTGTTATAGATTGGCATTAGACTACTGTAAGATTCCACATGACAAAAAGTCTCCTTTCTTCAGCAAGTTTGCAAGCTACAACATTAACACATGGAGCTCTGGCTCTAGTAGAGACAGCTAAAACTGGAATAGAAACTAGATCACAATTTCCACACTTAATAAGGTGTTAAGTCAGCTGTTGCCATGGGATGGAGCTGGCTGAATTGTTATAACTATTCCATAGGCATAAATCTTAGACTTGTGCCAGAAGCTTCATGCTGTTCCTGCTGTGCAAAACAGCTGGAAATTCAGCTTAAAGTATTTCTTTCCTAGAGAGAAACTACAGGTGGCATAGAGTCAAAGTAACATGAATTTGATGGACAGATACATCATACACTCCAGCTCTAGCATCACTGTTGTGGCTTCAGGATGTATGTCTGATACTAGGGTTTGCAGCAAGGTAGGGAACAGCTGCAGCTCAAGGCATGGGAAACAATTTTACAAATTGATGTGAAGCTGGTTCTTTCCCTTTTTATATGTGCTTTGTTTCAGAAACTTTTGCTTTGCTGCCTTTTTTAGTTTTCATGGACTTTTTCCATTGCTCTGGAGCTTCAATTTTGGGGTAGTATTTTGTCTGATTGATAGTATAATCAGTTTGGATTCTAGCCTCCTTTTTAACTTTTTTAGCTTTGAGAAATTATAGTAACATCAAATGTAGGTGAGTCTGCTTTTACTGTGTCAAACTGGGACAGTCATCTGAAAAGTAGCAATTCTGTGGCAGAACCCCATCCAGTTTATAAATTAGTTCTCAAATGCAGATGGACTTTTGTGGGATAATCTTTCTGAAGAAAGACCAGATATGGTTAAAACACATTGGAAAACACTTGTGTGGAGGCCCCTATGAGTAGAATTGTTACTGAAATAAGGCTGTGGATATATGTGTTAAATATTATTTCAAGAAATAAAAAGTTTGCATTAAGACTCATAAGCAATTAGACATGACAGCTTTCACTAATTTCTCACATGGTACTTCACTGTTAGTTAAATAAAAAAAAAAATTACTAGGCCATTTCTAGTTTGAAGCTTGTTCTGAGTTTAAGGGTCAAGAAACATATGTGCTGTAGGATGTCTTCTGCAGAGGCTCTAAGCTGAGAAAAACAGAAATAACACCATCACTGAGGCTTTGTTTACACGTAACTATGTTTGTGTAGCAGAAGCAACATAACTGAACGAGCAAGGTTGATGGTTGGCTGGTTAGAATATGTTTATGGGAATGGAAATAAATTATAGTGCTATAAGCTGTATTTATAGCAATGTAACTGCAATAGAGGAACTGCTTTGCTAGAAGGGAAAATCACACCCCTTGCTGGAATAATCATGTTGTACTTCTATGTGGGGGCCAGGCTTAAATTAATTCCAGTTGCATTTCTGAGTTCTTAAACGAGAAAGCTGCTTCAGTAAAGGCTTTCTTTGGCTCCAAGAGAATTTAACTCTGAGAAGCACTGGACATCCACATCTTCATTGAAGTCTGTAGGACTGTAGGTGCTGTAAGCCGTCACAGTCCTGTGTTTCTCTCTTGACTTCAAAACGCGTTGAAGTCAGTGGGAAAATGCACGAGTGGCTGCACGACGGGAGCGTCTTAAGAGACATTTGTTAGCTGGATATATCTAGTTTTCTGACAAATCAGGTGCATGGCCAGTAGGAAGCAGTTTATCCTGAATGCAGAAACTGTGCCAAATTGTGATTCTCTTTGACCATCACAGAGGCAAGCTGGGACACAAAACCAAGTTTTGTTCTGTTCAGTAGTTTTATTTCTGCATTTTACTTCCATAGCTTGCATATAGCTAGCATAAGGTTACAAGCCCAAGCAAAGCACCACCTTCTCTCTCTGGGGACTCAAACAAGACATTTATTCTCCCCAAATATGAGTTCAAATACTTGTGAGAGAAATGGGCTGTCTAGATGGCTGTTCCCAAAAGAGCTTTGTCTGGCGTAATACTTCAGTAATACTTCTCAGAGTACACTCATCTGGGGACACAGAAGAGAGCCCAGCACAGAGATCCCAGCATGTCCTGAAGATGGGAATTTAGATTGAAAGAAGACAATTGGACATTCCCTTTTTTTTAGAGGGGAGGGAGGGGGTGGGGGGACAGAGGAATGGAACTAATGAAATATGCCTAGCATAATAAACTAATAGTTCTGCTGAGCCGAGGACTAAACCAAATTTGTTCTGTTCCTAAACTAAGTCGGTAGGATTTCTAATAAAAACTACTAGTTTATTGTAATTGGAAGTAAATATCCCATTTTATTCTTTAATCTTTGGTTCACATGTCCTTTAAACACTTTCCTCTGAAGTCGCAACTCAGGCCCATCAGATTCCATTACTTTTTCCAATATGTTACCATTTAGTTTTAGTTTGGAAAATAGATATTCTATTAAAGATTTTCAGATGGAGGCGACGTCAGATTTCTGAGGCAGATTTTTTCTGTAAGGTGACGTTTTGTTACTGGGATCACAGAATAATTTTATTTTGCATGATTTTTACCTCTTTCTTCTCTCTGATAATATTCATCTTAGTAGTGAGACTATTTCTGGATTCAGTCAGCTCTAGGTCAGACCCTGAATTTGCTTACAATCATTACAGGATCTGGTTTAAGGCTATTTCTAAAATGCATTTCCAGGAACATTTTCATTTCAGTTCCAACTCACAAGACCTACACTATATTTTTTTCTTATTTGTTTTCATTTAACTTCCCCACAACTGCTGCTCCAACAGATGCCACATGAAGAAGGAGGAAGAGAAACACACTTTCATAGTGTTTCTTCACATATGTTCATAGAGTAATTATGTGGCATGACTTGTGCAGACTACCTGGTCCACCTCCCATTCAAAGTAGAAGTTAACTAGGAAGTGCAGACCACCTGCCAATTGAAGTTAGATTAGGTTGCTGAGGGCCTTATCCAGCTGAGTTTTGAATATCTGCACCGATGTGAGTTCCGTAACTTCTTCAGCCCCTGTTCTTGTTCTTAGTATGAAGAACTTTTTTTTTTTTTTTAATATACATGTAGAATTTCCCTGCTTTACTGCAGCTTTTAAATTGGATCGAGATGTTTTTCTAAATTAGAATTTGGAGTGAGTTCTAGAAAGAATTTTCTTTTCTTGGAATAAAGGGCCACAGTTGAAGATCAACCTATATTAAAACCAAACCCATACACAGCAGTTCCAGAGGCAGCAAAGAGGTGTGCAAGCAGTCAGTCTAAGAGTAAGACTGAAGTACCTCTTTATTGTAGAAAGGAGAAGTCATGATTGCGAATGCAAGATGGGTTTTGGTAAGAACAGGCCCTTAGTTCAATTCTTGGCGAGGGGGTGGGGAAAAGTTTTGGTGGGAGGGCTGCACCACAGGACAAAATTCTTGACACATGACTGCACTGAGATACAACATTGCCTTATTTGGGAGTATTTCCCTATTTAAAATAGTGATGTTTTATGCCATGACAGAATAATTAGATCTAAATATCCCAGACTTTAGGAAAGATGCTCCAAGATGAAGGAATACAGATGCTGCCTATTGCAAATGTTTAAAAAATAATTAGAAGAGAAAAATCATAAAATGTTGAATTTACACAGTGATGGGATTTAATTGTGGCTTGATTGAGGCTTGTGTGGGTAAATCTCTTGTCAGCTGTAATAAACGCTCCTTTTGTTTCAATTTAAGTGAACATTTGTAGTTGTTGAAGAAGCAGGCATTTTTGCCTCTTGGTCAAACAATATATAAAATGAATTACACTAGCTGATGTGCAAAACCAGGGGCAGACTGGTGTGGTAATAGATTGACCTATTGAAGAAAGTGTGGGGGAACTACTTTTTTATATTGATTAGCTCCTGTGGTCATTGGGTTGTGAAAGTGAAGCTCATTTAATGGAAGTCCTTGAGAGAGAAAAAGAAAAAAATCATACGTAGTTTTGTTTTACAGTCTACATGGAAGTTGTATTCATGTAATTTAGAATCAAGTTTCAGCAATGTACCATACATACCAAAATTTATTAAGAATACTGTGCCATCCTACCTTTGTCTGTCTGCTTATGTCACTACAGACATGAACACCTGCCTTGTATTGAAATATGTAAGTTGACACATACAATTTATAGGATTTAGAAGTGGAAAGAACATGAATTATACAATAGAAAGCTTTCAGCATGCTGCGGAGTTGGATGTTTATAATGCAGAAAGAAGATGCACATTAACCTTAAAAAAGGTTGAAAGGACTTGGTGGACAGTTAAGTAACTGAACAAACTGTCATGCCCATTTGTCCTGCACTCAGCAGTGAATTTAAAGAACTCACTGGATGGTAGGGAAAGTACATGTGGGCTGAGCTGGAGGACCAGGATGCTGTGTCTACATGACTTTTTTGATGAGACAGATTGAGGTGATCCATGCACTGAAGCCACCCTTTAGTGTGACTGTGGCTCTTTGAAATTTTTTGGAACTCAGCTTAACAAAGGGTTATGGGTATCAAATCAAATTACCTCAACTGTTACAAATATGAGGGGTTGAGAGGAAGGAGCAGAAGCCAGCAGGATCCTTTCCTAGAACTAACAGGAATGTACAGAATTGCCCCAGCCAGCAAGAAAGTCTTCTTACTCAGCCTTGAACCAAGAAACCAGGTGCAGGAAAAATAGTCTTTTCTAGTTCTGGTGTTCAAAGAGCAACTGGGGTTTTTTAAGTGTAAGTACAGCTATTGTAAAATTTTACTCTAAACTGAATACAATGCAGTCCTGATATTCTTTTTAAGAAGGTTGAAATCAAGATGTGCCAGTTTAGCAAAATAAGCTTTCAAAATGGGCATGACACTTCTTTTTTAGGCTGAGCACTTCAAAAGCCATCAAAATAGCTTTTGCTTTCTGTCCTGGAATCTGTCAGAAACCTATAAATAAACATAAAATAATACAGGAGCGAGAAAAAAATGTCATACTAGCAGTTAATGTTGTTATTAATTTTGTTATTTTTTTTTTTTTTTACAGTGTGTCCTATTCGGTGCATGTCTCTGAGGATTACCCAGGTACAGTGTGACATTCTTGACCATGACACATGCATGCATGTTACCTCAGTTTGCTATACTCACATGAGAATATCCAAAAGGGTGTTGATATCTTCCAGGTGCCTCCTTATGATTTTCATTTTCCATTAGTTAGATTATTTTCACAGCCATTTCTTCTTTCAGGCAACATTTATCATCTGGGTCTAAGTGAGAAAACCTGGTTCAAAAGTTTGCAGAGATGGGAGCTTGTGATGCTTTCTGTGTCTGGAGCCAACAGTGATAGGAATGAAAAAGCACCCAACTCCCTTTTTGGCATGGCAGATAAAGCTTGATCTTTTAGGAGCTGAGCAGTCTGGCATGAGTCCAGCAAAGCACTTCTGTGTTAGACTGTAATGACACTACTTAGGTTCTTCAAGTTAAGCCTGTGGACAGTGCGTTGATGCTTCTCAGGGTCAGTTGGAGCTGAGGATTTGCATATGGGTGTGTCGTTGGTAATGAAAGCTTGCAAAGCTCTTCCCAGCTGCTCAGTTCTGCTTCCCTTTCATACTCTGAGATGGGTTGGCAAAAGCATTTGTGTAACTGGGTGGCCAGTGTTGACAAGAGCAATTACTCATATAAAAGACAATCAGGCAAGAGCAAAAGCTAACTTCTTTCTCCAATTTCCTTCACAAAGAGACTGTGCAGATACTTCAGGTGGCAGAAAGGTTAGCAGAAGCAGAAAAGGAAAGCAGAGGTGATGGCAGACAGGTGCTCTGTAAGTAACGTTACACAGTAGTACTGTTGGATTGCACCACTTTGTGTATTTTGCACCTAGGAGTATTTAAATAGTGCAAGCACTATGAATATTATGAAACTTCTGGCCTTTTTTTGATCTTTATCTGTAACATCTCTGTAATATTTCTTAAAAAAAATATTTCATGTATTTTTTAGACTCTCTAAAGAAGTGAGGCTTTGATCTTCTTGACTGATAAGCAGTAGACTGTATTGGTTCAAAACATTAGAGTGTTTGAAGAAGATATAGAGAGAAATCAGCATCAGCTGTGATGCTAAATACTATGGATTATGTGAAAGAATGCTAAGAACCTTGATGATAGATATTTTTTTTAAGCAGTAAGAACTAGAGGGAAAATGGCTACCAATAATAATCTATTCAGGATGTAGTAAGGGGAGAAAATGACATTCATGAAACTCGCAATGATAAATTGATCTGATAACAAGGTTGACATGACAATGAATAAAGAGACTAACAGTTGAAAAAATCTGCATCATATGTTATTAAGAGTTTGTTTTATTGAATGCCAGTAATAGATTTCAGGGGTAAAGCTATTATGAAGGCACAAACTTGTTCTCTGGAAACTCTTAACTTAATGGCAAACTGGAGCACTGAACCAGCAGTTACTCCCACAGAACATGTGATCTCATCTTCTGGCAAAACTATCTGATAGACCTCAGACCTCTCTTAAAGATGCTATTTGAGGCATGCCCTGATGACCTACAAATCTGAGAGACTTTGATGGCTGTAAAACCTAAAGAATAATGTCTGCCATCAACCACTGTATTTTAAAGCTAGATAGAATTTGAACAATTTAAACTGTAGCTAACTTGGTGAAGGGGGCGTAAACCAGCTGCACATGTTTACTGATCAAGGCTTTGGAAGAGCTGATTTCATTCATATCTCAAGCTTTTACAGGATCTGTGTTTGCTTTGTGATGAAGGGGTGTTTAGTGTGCGAGGAATGATAATGGCTCTTTGCCATTTTACAGCTTTGATCCTAAAAATACTCATTTTGACTTGGTGAGCCAGATCCTTATTCTCCTGTCTTTGTCCTAAATTTCTAACTTAACGTTACCGCAGACTGTGACTCTCTGGCATGTATTTTAACGGATATTTCAGGCATATGTCAGGGTGCAATGGTGTCAAGTCTGGGATGTTCTGTGCTGATGTCCTTCTCAGCTGAAAGATGATCTTCAAGTATTGCTGCTAGTTAATAGAGTTCAGAGAAACGTGTGCTCATCAGATTAGATTTCTTGCAGGATAAGTCTTTACATACTAAGGTTTAAGTCCATTAGTGCATAGCTATACCAAAGTTCTATCCTCTAGAGATTAAGAGTGTGTAATACACAGTGGATCAAATTTGGAAATCTGAGAGAAGGCTGCCAGAGCTGACCATCAGATTAATTGCTGATGCATACAATAAATACATTGAAATAGAAGAGATAAAGTTACTATAGCAATGATCATTCAGCCAGAAGTGATACTGCCACAAGTAAATTTTAGCTACTGTAATTCTTACAGTAGGTTTGAGTACTGCATACACTCCAGCTCCCTGCATTGCTGTTGTATATGCAGTGTCACTGCTTTGGCACTGGTAACAGTGTTTAGCTATTGCTGAATTGCTTCATAAAGTATCAAAAGATTACAAACAGCTGAGCATTAAATCATGCCTATGGGAACCGTAATATAACATAACAACTTTCAATAATGGAAGGTGTTTGAAAGTTTCATAATTATGAGTGAAAGCTAAAAATATGCTCAGAGGCACACTGAAGAACTTAATAGCAATAGTGTTGAGACAGTAATGTCTCGAAGTTATATATACATTGCTGAAATTGTGAAAATATCACTGAAAATTTTAGAGGCAGGTACTAACAGTTCCAGCAAAATATCTCTGTAACTATTTTCTGATAACGTTGACACAACTGGGGAAAATAATTTTGCTACGGAGAAGTTATAGAATATAACATCAATGAGGAGACTAAAGTCACATTAATATGAGTGCAACATGGCTCCTGTGAGAACCATTAGAGCAGCAAGCATTTTGGTAATGAATATATGTTCAAAGTGATACATATTGACTGCCATAAATGTGTAGAAGTGCGGTAGTCTTTTATCCTAGTGATTAGTGGGTTACACGTGGGTTTACAGAAACAGCCTTTTCTCACACCTCATTAGGTTGCAACAGAGTCAGAATCAGTTTGGCAGCTGTGGTTTGCTGCATCCCTCCACTAGGTCCAAGTACTAGGTGCTTCGCTTAAAAGGATAGTTTTTCCTGTGTGTAGTGTATTAGAAACTGAATGTTAACGAAAGCAAACCAAACCCAGTATCTTAATTAAGAGTTTCATGAGACTGATAGGAAAAAAGAAAGAAACCCTAATGGCTGCCAAGTAGAAAAGGAAAGCATAAGCTTAGCAGTGAAAATTACATTATCCAGCTGCCAAGAAAGAATAATATTTAACATAAAAATATAATTAAAATCTATAGAACCTGTAACTGGGCAGTCTTTTTTTCCATATATGTATATCTTTGTAGTTGTCTGTTCTGTGCAGCACATAGTAGTGTTGTTTTTCCTACTTTTTCATATAGCAATAAGATCTAGCACATGGATTTCCTTTCTCCCATCTGTATATATGGTGTTAGGTACATTTAGAGCCAAATGGTGGCCTCTGTTATGCCAGCTCATTAAACTCTGCAGCAGTAAGTTACACTCCCAAACCTGGAACAGGAAGGGGCCTGTGTTGCATACAATCCAGCATGGTGAGGTTGATGCTGAAGTGATGACAGTAAGGTGGAGCATGCAAATAGAGGCATGGCAGGGGTTTGGAGAGAGTGAGATGCAGCTGTCCTGAAGGCATAGATCACAGCCTGTCCTGCCGTTAGACTGAAGCGGGAGGAGGAGTGAATGCTGGCAGATGGCTGGAGGAACTTTTATTCTCGTGATGCTGTGGCTATAAAACATACCCCTGTGCCAATTGTTTAGCCAAGCAGACAGAGACTGAGCTGATGGAGCAGGTTGCTGTGCCCACTGGAGAGCATAGCTCAGGCAGAAGTGGTGTCAGCCTCCTGCAGCAATTGCCTGTGTGCTTTATACGTATTTTGAGCAGAGTTCAGATCTCTCAGATAACCTTGTGGGACAACACAGGAGTGCAAGTAGGCGAAGGTGTGGGAAAGTGTTATACTCGGTAGATGTGTGTGAATGTGGCAGAAACCGTCTCACAGGCAGTGGGCTGGGAAAGCCCCACGCCTGTCCCTGGGTGACAGGGCAGCTGCTAGTTTGCAAAGGCAGCACGGCGTACCTCTGTGAGAAAGGGGCAGGAGTGCCAGGGCTTCATCTTGATACAGGCTGCTGCAAACCTCTGTGGTACGAAGGGTAGTATCACTGAATTTACTGCTGAAGGCATGTTTACATCCCTAATATTTCAGTGAAGGTGCTGTAGTCAAAGGTTTGGTGACTGCCAGCAATATGCTTGAAATTGCATGCAGGTTCACAGATTTTGCTGAAATGAGACCAGAATGTTCAGAATTATCATAGATAAAGTCTTTGTTTCCATTCTTTTATTTGTCTCTTTACCTATGATTATTTGTCAGCTTTTCTGCTTTAGAGGATAAGTTTCAGTTCAGCCCAGATCAGTAGAAACCAAAATATTACTTTCACAGGCAGTTCAGTAATTCATGCAAAATTAGCTTCTGCAGATACTACATAAAAAGTTGTTGCTTCTGGTTTATTATTACTAAAGGTTGGATTGGAAAGGAAAAAAAAATCAAATCCAAAAAAATTAATACCCCTTCCCCTCAGTCTAATCCCTGTATTTTTTAAGAAATTTGGAATTAGATTTTCCATATTCATATCCAGACCTAACATTTCTGTTAAATGGAAGGATTTTTCTTTTTCCTGAATTGGAGAGAAGAAAGGTTATCCACTGATGAGAAAATACTTCAAACAACCTTTTTGTGACTAGGCAAAATTATGCACAGGTATTTTGCATAATAGGCTGTTAACACCCAGCTCTGAATGCAGCCTTCACTCTGAACAGCAGATATAGCTTGATTTTTAACATCAGGCATAGGATAAAAAGCGTAGAACAAGTCTTTATTTTGGGAAAGGCTGACACAAGCCCCCACAAGACTTATGGGACGGTTCAGAACAGTGCTTGGTGTGATTCAGAAAAGCTGTGACATTGGAGTCCAAGGGTTTGCTTCTATAAAATTTGAGTCTGAATCTTCCATACTTTTGCTATTTTTCTATTCGTTAGCAATCTCAAGAGTAAAAAAAACCATCAGAGAGATGACATTGCTCAACTTTCCTAACCGTCTTGGGGGTGTTTCCTTATGGTACAAGGGTTGGATGGGCAAGGTGGGAAGGGGCTGGCAAAGCATGCCTGCACTTCAACGTGCACGGTGTTTTTCTTTTTGTAGATAACACTTATGTTTCCAGTTCTGATAATGATGAAGATGTGTTAGTTACAACAGAACCAATTCCAGTAATTTTCCACCAGATCTCTACAGGTAATCTTATGTCCTGAGTGTTATATCAAGTTTATATTTTGTAAGGAAAAACAAGATGTTGCCTACGCTGAAACGGAGGTATGTTAGTGTGTGCAGCTATGCGGTTTGCTGTTTTCTCACAGTCTTGCTGTAAGTAAATTGTCCTACATTTCAGAATAGAAGAAATTAAAACATGTCTTTTGGGGATCAACACGATTGTACAGGCAGAATGTATTTTATTCTTTCAAAGTCTTGCAGTCAATGCTAAAGCAATTCTTCTTGAATACAGTTAGAGGTGCTTAATACTTCCTAATTATAAGTCTTCATATTCACTTGATTAAAACTTCACTAAATCTTCACCATTGGGGATGGAACAGCCTATAACTACTATTGCCTGTGGTGGATTATTTGAGGAAATTTCAAAAGAAGTGGTCCAGCTGTATCACTAAATTAGACCATAGAAAAAACCCATGTTTTTCACAGTGATTTTGGGAACTTCTCATTTGGAGTTATTTCTGCACTTTCAAAGAGTGTTTGCTACCTGAATGGGTATAGGCAGATTTATACTATATATAATATATAATCAAGATTTTTGCGTACTCCATGGAGAGTTTGTAGATTTTAGCAGCCAGATTCCTTGATGATTTCAGGCTGCAGAAGAAACTGCATAGGGCAATGTTAATTCTGGCAGTTCTTCAGATAGGAGCACTTGACTTTGCAGTCTTTTTATTATTATTATAATGCTTTAGGGCTTTTTTTGCGTAACACAGGATTACTTTGAATTCCACTGGAAAACCAATGTGATCTTCAGTCTCTGATCTCATTTATACTGATGTAAATCAAGAATAATTTTACTGAAGTTGGTACAGTGGCACTCAAACAAGAACTGGACGTTATAGTCAGAAGTTTAAGATAAATTTTACTTGCAACTGTTACTCTAGGTTAAAAAGAAGTAAAGCCTGTCACTGAAATGGAATATTATCTGATTTTATTTTATTAATAGATTTTGATTTTTCATTCCTTTATAAAGTATACACAATGAATGAATGACACTAAATTGTAAATCACAGACTGGGAAAAACAAATCTCCTAGATGGACCAGCTGAGTTTCGTTTCATAGTTGAAAAGATGAGTCTTCTGCGGTGTAGGAGCTTCTTAATTTTAGACTATTGTATTGTAAGCTCTTTGACGCTTTTCATAGCTGTAACCTTTTGTTCCTTTATGGCTGTACTCCTGCAACTCAGTATTTCAAGTCTGCATATGCAAAATTATTTCACATTTTTCACAGAAGTTCCCTACTTTCCATTTTCTTTTAAGAATTAAGAAAAACCAGTGATGTGAACTATTGCTTATCCATAAAAGCAAAATTACAGAGGGAGAATGGAGAGGTATGTATTTCTTGTGTGCATGTTTTAATAGAAAGTATTTTAAGAAACAACAGAAAATAATAAAATATGAATATTTACCATAGATTTTCTTTCAAATGTGTGCTTGCTCAAACTGTACACGTTTACATGTTTAAGAAGATGAGTGTAGTTCTCTGATTTTCATACATGGTTTAACCAGTGAATCACTTAGTTGGGAAAGATGCTTTTGTCTTAGGAAACATGATTTTGACGTTTGTTTCATTTTTTGTCTATCAGTGGTATAGACCCTGTCTGCCCTAAAAGTACAGGTCTCCTGGAGAAGTAGATCATGATGCCATTACCTTTTAACCTACTCTTGCCCATAGGACCACATCCCATTTACCACCTCACTGCTTCTTCATGTGGCTTACAGCAGCCCTAGTGGAGGCTTTAGACCTCTTCAAGATTCTGTCCACCAGAAATAGTGTCTGGAGTATTAATACCTTCCAGTCATTGTATTTGTGCTGTACCTCTGGTATGGGTCCTTGATCATTCTCACTGGAATTTTTACATCAAGAAGGAAGTGGCAGTAATGTGAAGTTTGCAGGGCTTAACCGTGCTATGGACTCAAAGAAAGTATTATATAGACTTATACCTCAAGTAAGAAATTGAGCATTGTGTCAAGAATTCAGGTGCTTGACTTTAAGACTTCTTTTGGTAAGGGTGATTGCTGAACTTCTCAAACAAATGATTTTTAGGCTCCGATCTGTATTTGATACTGGAAAGACGAGACAAGCATGCCCAGATGTCCTAATGTGTATGGTTGGGGATTTTTAGTAGATGAAACCTGATTTAACATAAAAAGCTGCAGTGGAAAAACTTTGCTTCTGCTGCCTCATAATTGTATCCAGTGCTCAGTAAACATTAGAAAAATTCGAGTGTGGGAAGAATTTATCCATTTGATTAAAAATGTGAGATATAGTTAACTTCTATGGAACAGATTTTGAGCTTTTGTTTTATTTTTAGTTGAATGAGGTACCTAAATATGAAAGTACTGGGGAAAAAAAAGTTTTAAAAAAAGATCTCTGACCATTTCTGTTGGCTAGACAGCAGTTTTGTTAGCATAGGATGAATTTGTCACTATTCAAGTTTCGTTTCTCTTTGGATTGTGTTGGGTTTTTGTTCAGTTGAGTTTTGTTTTAACGTAGACTTCCCCTTTAGCTAAGGTTATTATAAAACCATACTAAAGTCATTTTGTTTCTTTTCAGTGAATTAGAAATTATTTTTATGCCTTCTCATAGAAAATTGCCGTGAAATTGGCTGAAATACAATTTTTGTCCTATGCATACATACAGTGAATAGAGCAGGAATTTAGAGGCAAAGATAGAGAAGTAAGAATGTCTGACCACAGGAATTGGTGATAAAGGTGTATTTGACATACAGGATTTAGGGCTAACTTCTGTTCTTTGATTCATATATCTGATTTCTATTTCATTACAGCAGTTTGGTGCAGAACACAAAATAAGCAATAAGTTTATCATGTTCATGTTGAAGTGAATTATTATGGTTTTAACACATGTTCTTTAGGGGATCTTTTTCAGTATAGGGCCTAGAAATAGCACATGGATTGTGGGATACAGGAATTAATATCTTCAAGCAATTACATAATTATAAGTAAAGGCTCCGTTGGTGGGAAGAAGAATATAACAACTCAGCTCATGCTGAGTTGCAGTCTGTACCAGGATCAGTTCTATTTACTTGAGTGCAATTATTCACAGAGCAGCCTATTTAGAGCAGGTTTCACTTGGGTAAGCATATTACTTTCTGATCTTTAATTTTCAAAGTCTCAGAACAGAGATAGTCAGAAAATTGTCTGAACTGTTCTGGCAACGGGCTGGCGCTTCTGTTAAAAATAATAATTAAACAGCGGTGTGTGAGTTTTTCACAGGAAGGAACTTAAGCAATCCCATGCTCGGACTTGATTTATTTCCTTAAACTATTAAAGTGGGTTTACCAGACTAAAGTAAATTAAAATTTTATTAAGCCACTGAAACACCAAATTAATTAAGTCCAGAACCAGTCTTGGTGGTTATATCATGCTTTGTTTAGCAAAAGCAGAGTGAGGTATCCCCACATAGTCTACTGAATTCTCCAGTTCCTTAAAATACCACATGGGGTCTGTAGACAGACCACATACATTCAGGATGGTTCTATGTACCCAGTTAGTAAGTGCATGTTGTATCTGATATTTCACTGTTCTTAAAAGAGGCCTTTAGTACTCTTCTGAAAAATTTATGCTACAAGATCCTTTAATACAGTGTGCTATGAGCTTATTTGTGAAAACATAATTCCTGTAGTTATAATTAGAGCTATAAATCTAAGATAAGCATATCAATTGTATCACTGTTAACTTTTGTTTTCCATTAAGGAGTCACGGCACAACAGCACAGTTGAAGAAGACTCTGAAGGGGATAATGATTCTGAGGAATTTTATTATGGAGGGCAGGTAATGGAGGAAATTTTTTGCACAAGTTTAAAGAAATTAATTTTTAAAGCTCCTGTTGTTCATTCCATTATAAATTTAGGATAATAATTTATTTCTTATGTTTATTCAACATTGAATATAATGTCATGTTTATATATATTTACATAGTATTTTACAGCAGAAATGTTGAATATGTTATACTGTATAATTATATAAAATTTAAAATAAGATTAGTTTGTTTACATTTGCGAAGCTGTGAGAATAGAAAAAACAAGTATTCTTCAGAACATTTGAAAATAGAAGCTAGTTGCTTACTTCCAGGAAATAGATATTCAGTCTTCAAAGCTTATCCCATTATCAATACAAATGGGAAGTCAGGTTAGAGCTAAATCCGTTTCCTTTTGGAGGACTGCCATTTTATGAAGTCAGGAGAGCTGCAATTTAATGGTAAAAATGGTTATTGCAAAACAATTTTGATTAGGCGATAATCCATTCTTTTTCTGAGCTTTACACTTAAAATTAAACTTGAAAATCACTGCATATTTTTAGATGAATGTACTGTTGTGTGTCTTTCCTTCTTGTTCCCTCAGCAGAATTAGGAATTATTACATTCTCTCATGTATTGGGAAATAAAATCTCTTCATCTCTTTTCTTTTAGCGATGTCAGAAGAGCACTTCATGCTGCTAGTCTCTTTATTCAGATTTTTCTTATCTTTTTAGTCTAACTTTTGCCCCAAAGGGATCATTCCTCACTTAGGCTATTAGAGCTGTTTATTTCAATGAACATTTTAATGAATTATGGTAGCTGTGTATGAAACTTGTCACTGCCTCAGCCTTGAGGCTGAAACCATCCATGCCCAGGGCGCACAGAGCTGAGGCTGCAGGAGCGCGCCAGCAGTGCCAGCTGGTTGGGACACTGCAGAGAGCGTGGGATGCTGATGAGCAGGACATCTTATCTGAGCCGAGCCTCTTATCTGGCAGAGCCAACAGCGTGGTGGGGGTTGAACACAAAATACATGTTGCTTTACTCCAAGAAAAAAAAAACAAAACAGCATACTCCTAAAAAGCTGTTAAAAGTAATACTGAAACAACAACTGAAAGAATGTATTTTCAGTGTCAGAAATAACTGATATGGGGTATTGACTCATGTTCACTTTAGAAATGACTGCAGGAATTGTCTCTCTTCAGCTGCTGACTCCTACAGCACCACAGAGCACTGGGGAGGACGGTGTGCACATTCTTCAGTGCAAAGAGCAATGTCTTATTTTAATGTGTCTGCGAGGAAAAATACTCTGATTGTGCCCTTTAGTGATGAGTCGTGTGTACTAGGTCCATTTTTCATCTATGCAGAAAGGGCAGTAAGCTCAAGGTGAAGGAAAAGGTAGCAAACAGCTGGGAGTGTTATTTCTTGAACGAGCGCTAATATGTTTGGTAAAGGGTGCCTGCCAGTGCCCAAATGAAGGAACAAATATTAACGCTGCATATGAGAAATGAACACAGAAAGCAGTACATAGTTTTGTGATGTGTAAAAGAGCTCTGTAATAGGCAGTACTGGTTAGAATTTATTTGACTTATAATTGAAGTGGAAACTACATTACATTGCATTGTCATTTTTTTAAAGCAATACTTTTAACTGAAGGAATTATTACTGGCAACTCCCCCCTCAAAATTAGATCAGCAATAAAAATAAAATATGAGATGCTTGTGAATGTTTTGAGTATACCTTATTCAAAAAGCAAATGTAGGAGAACAAATGAAAAAAGATGTCATAGAAAGTATATTTAACAAGAGAGAAAAATGGAAATTTTGAATTTAAAATTTCATGGTCAAAACGACAAAATTCTAAAGAACACTTATAGAATTAGATAAAATATTGAGGACTCAGAAAATAAATAGGAAATCAGGTAATGAGCAAATTCACTCCAGATATGAAAAGAATGGTCCTTTTTCACATAGAGTGATTGTAAGGGTTAAGTGAGCACCAGGTGTACAGGGAGGACAAAATAGTTTTATATTTCCCCCACTGTATATATGGGGAATAAGCAAGGCAAGCTGCTTTGTTTGAGACAAGTGTATGCTATGCCCACAGAGAAAGGGTACAAAAATATTGACTTTAGCAAGTAGAGGGAGTAGATGTCAGTGTAATTGTGTGCAGTTCAGTTGGATAAGTTTGAGGTCAGGCATAATTCTTAACATTTCTAAGAGGTTACAGCTGGAAAGACAAAACAGCAGCTGATGGTGAAACAAGGACCATGGAAGATGAGAAATGGCATTTGATGGGCAGTGAAAACAAGAGACAACCTTTTGGTGATAAATTAAATATTTGTATCCACTTCCTAGGCACCTGCTTGTAATCTTCCTTAAGGGTTTAATGGTAAATACTTTAAAGTAGCTAAGCGATTCAATAGCCTAAGTCCTATTGATTTTCAATGGGATTTAGGTTTGTAAATCACTTAATCTCCTTTAAAAATGCAACCTTTTGTCATTATATGAGACAAAATAATCTGAATCAGAACTCAGATTAAAAACTGAGACTTTCTAAAATAGACCCTTCAGACACAGCAAAGTTATCAGATTTTTTAGCTTTTATATTCCTCTGAGACTGTTAATTCTTGCTTTGAACATCCATCTTCTACATCTGCAAACAAGAACAGGAGACTGAAAAAATAATGCTACTGCCTTTGGAGCTCTCTCCCCCTCTCTCTTGTGCTTTGGTTACAAGACATACTTGCAAACACAGATATACAAAATTCTGGCAGTCTCCTCTGCATACATCAGCATGTTTGTGGCACTAATTCAGGCATAGAAAATAGCATACTGTGGTCTTACAATTTGCCAGAAACACTGTTTTGTTTCCTTTTTTGCATTCATAACCTCTTACTATTAGAAAATAGATTGGAGATAGAATTATGTTGAGTGTTCTGTATAGTGTTCTTTTTGGATTTTACTATTATTGATCATGAGGCTGATTAAAAAAATGCAATTTAAAATGAACAAAAGTGTCAGGTGCACCACAGCTATGATTTGTGAAATTATTGTTGTGCTCTCTTTGGAAGCAGGACAGCAATTTTTTATGCATCTTTAAAGAATTCTTCTTCAAGTAATAAGCATGTTAAAAAAGATTGGTTTTCTCCTACCTAAAATGAAAAAAAGCCCCATTATAATAAAGATTTTCTTTTGAAAATTATTGTGACATGCCTGTCTAAACAAGGGAGGGATACATGTCTTATACCCTTCTGGTCATGAATATTGTTGAAATCTCTGATAAATGCGTCCATGTCCATGCTGATAAGATCTGTGCCTTATATTTGAAGAATTCTAAGTCTAATCGTGTTATTCTTTACTAAATTTTCACATGTAGAAAGTGATCAGCTGATTATTATTTTATTTCTATTGACATTTATTTATTTGGATTGAATTGTGCATCTCCAGATAACAGAGCTGAAAGTGTCTGGTCTATAGATTTGGCTGTACAGATGGAAGAAACAATACTGCAGTTAGATATCATTCTGCAATAGCAAGAATTCTCTGCAGGAAAGGGAAAAATTACACGCTTGTGCTTTGCTCTTTGAATTCGTTGAATGTACAAGTCAAATCCCACTCTGACTTCTTAATCTGTCCAAATCTAGAGAGTTCATCAACTTTTGTGGATTATTGTCATTCTGATTGTTATAAAGAAGTAAAATTAGGTTCACACAATCAGGAGCATATTGCTTAATAAGAAAGTAGTAATAGACTGCGAATAAATTATTACAAGTCTGAAGAGCAATTTTGGTCCTTCTAGAAGACAGAGGAATGGTAATTATTTTGGCTTCATAGACCCCAACCAAACCAGCTCACAAGTTTTGCTTTATAGTATAAATGCTATTATAACTTCCCCATTTTTCATGGAGTCCGAAGAAAATAAGGGTGATGTATAAATACATGTTTCTTTATGCTTTTTCTGGTAAAATACTTAAAATGTGAAAGTGCCCTTTCATTTTATTTTTCTTTTATCTGATACTGTTGCACTGGTGGATAGAAAACAGCCAATGGGTAGACTGAAAATGTGACTTAGATGCTGAGATGCTTGGTATATAGAATAGTTTCATGTGTCTCTTGTTGAGCCCAAGCCATTCTGTGTCTAATACGTATGAGAGTGTGACAACAAGCAAGACGGAGCAAACCATTATGCTGTAGTGGCTGGACTGGCATGTGACTGGGAAAATCTGGTTCTTCTGCTTAAGAGTATTGCAGGGCACAGGTGTCCCAGAACAAACCACAGAACAAGACAACACAAAGGGATGAGTCCTTTGCAGCTTTTCTTCCCACAAACAGGAGGAGGACCCTCAAAAACTTCTGGTGCAGAGGCGCCTCCTTCGCCAATTTCATTGCTTAGCAGAGCTAGACCACCTCACTGCTTCAGCACATCAACAGTGTCCTTTCTGAGCGAGAAATTAAGGGAACTTTTTGCAGCATGTTTTACAGGAGGATCTTTCAAGATCAGGTCAGGTGCCAGTAATGACATAAATAAGAACTCGAGTATTTTTTTTGTGATAGGTTAGCTATGATGGAGAACTTCACAAGCACCCACAGCTGGAGGCTGATTTGACAGCAGTGAGAGAGATCTATGGACCTAATGCAGTATCTCTCAGGTATGTTGCTAACTTTTTCATATTATGGAATCTTTAACGCTTTAGAGATTGAGTTTCATGCAGACCTCCCCTCACTGCCAAAGCTCAAGTCTCTTCTGGTGATTTCTGTATAGTGTGTAGCAAACAGAAGGAGCACTAATGGTGAGTGATAATGCCGGGTTTGTGTTTCATTTTGTTATAGTTGAGTACTGGTAAAACTGACTGTGCTGAGCACAAACTCGGGAAGCCCGTTCTAAAACATCATTGTCTTGTAGTCCAGTTGATCAAGCTGTTGTATTTTGTTGAAAATTACTATTCAGCATTACTCTAAACCCTTGTTAAACTCCTTTTCTGTCATATTCTATCTTTTGCCCTGGAGGTGAATAAGGAGAATGATAAGAGTTTTATTAAATGTTTTCTCTAGGGAAAGATGGAAGAAACTGGATTTGTCTAGTCTGGAAAAAAGAGAAAGAGAAGACATTATAACAGTTTTTATTCAAAAAAGCTGTTAGTAGATAGAGAACATTCAATTACTCCTCCTATTGTCATCACGAGAGAGAAAATAAGAAACTAGCTGTCATAGCAACAAACAAGAATTTGTTTAGATTTTAGGGCAGCTTTTTAATTGTGGGAATCTAAACTATCCTACACAGGGAAGAGATGGAAACTCAGTCAGAATTGCATTGCAAAGCATGACACAAAAATTGTGTTGGGCATTATGAGTGTGCATGATTCTGCCATAGGGCATAGCTGTATGATATTTTTAATACACTTCAGGTCTTTTACAACTTCATTTTCTATCTGTGCAATCTTAATTTCATAAAAATAACAGGTAGAGACAATGTTACAGACGTGTCAGATGTATTATAAGGAAAATACCGAAGTTGTCATACAAACTAAGTAATAAAATACAGAGAAGATAATAACCTTAGACATACATATATTGCAAGTAACAACTCCCATTAACCTCTAAAAATAAGTCTGTTATTTTTGTCTAAGAAGAGATAACATGTCTACAACTACGATGTAGAAAGCACATTAAGTGGAAATTTTGTTACATTTTGAGGACCTGGGGAATTGAAATCCAAAATGAATGAGATAAATGTTTAGTTGCCAAACTGATAACTATGAAATTGAGAATACCTTGATAATAGGCTCCCTCAGCCTTCTAGAATTAAAACATTGCATGTAACCGTTCAAAAATGTTAATGCGTCTAGTTTATTGTTTAATTGTAAGCATTGTGATCTCCTTGAGCACATTATATTGAATTTAGCATCTGCGGCTGCTTTGGGCACGTGGAAAACTTCAATGCTTCTTCCACTCTGTTGCAGTTGAAAATACTCTAAATTCTTGGAAATTACAAACACTGCATTAAGCATTCAGTTTTATCCTTCTTCTGTACCTCCACTTCTCCATGGGGAGAGGTCTGTCTGACAGTGACACCCACTAAGATGCATTCTTCCTAGACAGCTGGCCCTCTTTTAGTTGTCTCTTTCTGTCACAGAGTCAGCTGTATATATAAATGAAATTCCTATAGCAGCATGCTTTTCACGACTACCCTTTGAAATCTGGTCACGAAAGCCGTGAGAAAGACCTCTGGACCAACTGATCCAAACTCCTCAGTATCTATTTACATTGCTTATGTGCTGATGGACAGCACGTCTCTGGGAACTTCAAAATCAAGTTGTGTTCATGGAGCCATTGTAGGCAGCAGACCATAAGCTACAAATGCTAGAAGAAAACATGATTTCTTCTCCCCTTTCAGCTTGGGCAAGTAAAACTAAAGTCAGCATATTTAAAGCATTTAAAATCCATTTTCTAGCGTGGTAACAGAGTGGGGGCAAAGGGATTTGAGTAAGTATGGAAATTCCACAGCTATATCTTATTTATATCTTATATAAATCTTATATATATCTTATATATATATCTTATATATAACTCTCTAGTATTTCTGTGTTTCATTAGTTCAACTATGTTTCTGTTTAATTTATAAAACTATGCTTGTTCTCATCTTTTCCAGTCTTGATCATGACAGTAACGCTGGCCTGTGTTCTTAAATATTACTTAACAGTTTATAACAATCTTTTGTTTGGATCATCTGGAAAATTAACAAAAAAAAAAATCTGAAGCCACTGTTTTGTAGCATAGTGGCTCAGCCATTCAGTAGGTGTAGGATTTCACTGTTTCAAAGCCAGGTCTACAGTGAGCTGTAGGAGGTCACTGAGCGCCGGTATATGTACCTCTGGTTCACGGACTCTGGAGTAGCTGTCAGGGTGACTGGGAAGCACAGCCCTGGCCGGCCATTTAGCTGCCCCATGTGTCCTACGTGTGGATGCATCTGATCTAGAGAGAGACTTAGTGCTTGCCCTTACCAGCTAGAATCATTAGGATGACAGAGTTTGGTGGAAGCTTCACAAAAGATCTAGGCATTTCCGGTGTTTGTTAGGTCCTACCATGGGCAGAGAGATGAATTTGGTAGGAGATGGTTACAGTCACAAAAATATTTTTGTATTTCAAAATTACCTTATCAACTTATGTATGCACAACTGCTACTGTGCAATGTCTTGTTTAATAGAAAAGCATGGAAGTCACTGTGAAAACAACCATATAAATGCAGTATAAAGAAAAACAAACTAGAAGCTAATCTGTGAAAAATTGATTGATTACACTTCTACAGTATTGTCCATTTGAGTAATTTATACAAAAAGGAAAGCAATTTTTTATTTAGATGGATGACTGAGTATTTTCTAGCCCTGATTTTTAGAAGTTTTCAAGTATGTTGGGGGAGAGCAATCAGAATAAGTCAGAAAATGAGAGGCAGAAAAGTCACACTTTACACTTAAGATTTCAGGTGGTAATGAAACACCTATGAGCATAAGTTAAATTGGACCTTGGGGATTCCAGCCATACTACACATAACAGATAAAATAAGGTAACTATTGCCTTGAGCACGTTACGGGGCAGTCTTTACGTTTTGACAAACAAATGCTTGAATGTATGAAGCAATCTCACAGGTAAAATATGCCAGCCTTTAGGCTATGTTGTGTTTGTCTTCAGTGATTTATCTCAAGCCTCTCCTTAGGTTACTGGCTATAACCTAAAATACTTTCAAAAATTAACTAGTTTTCTTTTGTTATAAAAAGAAGCACCATGTGACCATTATTGATTTCTTGATTTATTTGTGCAATACACAACTGTTTAGCATGTTCAAGCAAGCTCCACCAAAAGAAATTTTTAGTGCAGTAGATGATCACCCACCAGGAATATTGATCCAATCTGTGTAAATGTATATTTTATAACCATTCTCATTTTACAGACAAGATTATCCTTTATAAAATCTTCACTGTTATAACTACTCCTGGGCTAAGGAGTATCTTAAAGAGCTCTAATGTAATGTAATTCTTTCCTTTCAGGGAATATGGAGCCATTGATGATGTAGATATTGATCTGCATATTGATGTTAGCTTTCTTGATGTAAGTAATTTAATCACAGAATTACATAATGAACGTTAATACCCATTTAATTCTACTACACATCAGACTCTCTAGACAACCACTGAGAGTTTTCTTTTTCAGAGACTTGATCTTCACAAGTGGCTGTCACATTATTGATTGCCACTCAATGGAAACGTTTCCTTTTCCTTTTATAGTCACATTGTAAAAATGCTTTGTAGGCTTTTATTTACTGCTTGTGTGTTTCAAACATGCTTTGTGAATGGTAAATGCTTTAACTGATTGAATGAAATGCATTTTTTTTTTGTTGCTGTCCTAGACAATAGTTAGGTCAAACCACTTTATAGAGTCCTGGAGGGAAGGAGACTTTGGCTGAAACTCTTGTGTGGGCTTATCCACATCTGCAGCTGACAAGGAAGAGGCTGGAGTGGCAAAGGAAACAAAAGACAGTGATGCTGTCAACTGGCAGCATGGCTTCTGTAACGGTTATGCTGTCATTAACTCCACGCTTCCTCACCTCATCTGTGCATAACTTCCTGTCCTCCAGATAAAGAATAAAAATTAGTGCTTTTAGGTGCATCATTAGCTTCTGCACAGACTTTTTCATATTCACAGGTCAGCACAACACATGAGATAGTTGTTCTTGGCATTTTCTTAAATTTAAGAAAACCTAATAGTGCCTTGAATTATTTTCATTAGTCCTAAGGAGCAAGAGTTTCCTTTGCCTTCTACTGGGGGATGAGTTTCTTTCCATCTTTATTTGCTCCTTTACTTCTCAGCTTTGAAGTAGTATCTCTTGATGGATGGGAATGTGTCTGCCTGCACTGCAGATGTAGTGTTTTGTATAAATCTGCTCAGTTTAAGTGAGCATACTCAACAACTGGAAGCAGTCTAGCACTGCTCTTAGGGGCATCATAGGCAATAGTTTGTCCTGAGTCTCACATTTCAAGTTTGACTAGATATTCCTCAATTAGTAAATGGGTGTATGGTATTTATAACAACCCTAAGGTAGGCTGACAAAATGCAGCAGTTCCTCATATGGCTAATGGTGTCTGTTTTCTTTTTGTCTTAAACTAGGAAGAGATTGCTGTGGCTTGGGATGTAATTCGCACAGAGCCTATAATAGTGCGATTGCACTGTTCCCTTACACAGTACTTAAATGGTCCAGGTTAGTCACCTGTTTATTCTTCATGTGTGCTGTATGATGTCTCAGTCTGAGCCATGTACTAGGTGACAGTCATTCACTACCAGATCTTTGACCCTGTGTGCGCTTACATCTACTGCTGAAAGCAGTCCTGTGGGTTTTAAGTTATGTTCACATATGTTTGCATGGCTAGGCCCTCAATGATGACATCAGCATCTAATGTAAACATTCATAGGTTGAATTTTGGAATTTTTTTTCTAATATCCTTTGAAATAAAACTGCTTTACCTAGGAACTAGGATGAAGGTATAAATATCTCCCATAGTAGACTACTGGACAAGATGGCAGCCCATGGCATGGATGGGAATGTAACTGTGCTGGGTTAGGAATTGGTTGGATGGCCGAGCCCAAAGGGTGGTAGTGAATGGTGTCCCATCCAGCTGGCGGCCGGTCACTAGTGGCGTCCCCCAGGGTTCGGTGCTGGGCCCGGTCCTGTTTAATATCTTTATTGATGATCTGGATGAGGGGATCGAGTCCTTCATCAGCAAATTCGCAGATGACACCAAGCTGGGAGGAAGTGTCGATCTGCTAGAAGGTAGGAGGGCCCTACAGAGGGACCTTGACAGGCTGGAGAGATGGGCTGACTCCAATAGCATGAGGTTTAACAAGTCCAAGTGCCAGGGTCTACACTTTGGACACAACAACCCCATGCAGAGCTCTAGGCTGGGGACAGAGTGGCTGGAGAGCAGTCAGGCGGAAAGGGACTTGCGAGTGCTGGTGGACAGGAAACTCAACATGAGCCAGCAGTGCGCTCAAGTGGCAAAGAAGGCCAATGGTGTTTTGGCCTGCATCAGAAACAGTGTGGCCAGCAGGACTAGAGAGGTCATCATCCTCTTATACTTGGCACTGGTCAGGCCACACCTTGAGTACTGGGTCCAGTTCTGGGCCCCTCAGTTTAAGAAAGATGTTGAGATGCTGGAGTGTGTCCAGAGGAGAGCGACGAGTATGGTGAAGGGGCTGGAGCACGAGCCCTGTGAGGCGCGACTGAGGGAGCTGGGGTTGTTTAGCCTGGAGAAGAGGAGGCTCAGGGGAGACCTTATTGCTCTCTACAACTACCTAAAGGGAGGTTGTGGTGAGGCAGGAGTTGGACTCTTCTCGCGGGCGACCAGTGACAGAATGAGAGGACACGGTCTCAAGCTTCGCCAGGGGAGGTTTAGGATTGACATTAGGAAGAAATTCTTCACTGAGAGGGTGATTGGCCATTGGAATGCGCTGCCTGGAGAGGTGGTCGAGTCACCATCCCTGGAGGTGTTCAAAGAGAATTTGGATGATGCACTTAGTGCCATGGTGTAGTTGACAATTTGGATGATGGTGTAGTTGAGAATTTGGATGATGCACTTAGTGCCAGGTGTAGGTGTTGGGTCATAGGTTGGACTCGATGATCTCCAAGGTCTTTTCCAACCTTACGATACTGTGATACTGTGATCTAAAGTTTCCAATGTGTGATTTCCTGATTTTGGAATCAGGGATCGTATGCACAGGTGAGATATCACCAATAAAGTATACATATACACACCTGTGCAGCATATTAATATGCCCCTTTTCACGCACTTTTGAAGAACTAGGCCATGGTATAATAACTATCCTTCCAGCTTCTAATTTCTATGTGACTGTGTGAATGAGTTGTTAAGGGAGTGAAAGCTCCTCATGAGAGTAAAAATGGTCAGACTCCTGAAGAGTCAACGGATTTTGAAGATTTGGAAACATTCATACACAAGAGTCAACTTCAGATTTATTTTTACAGTGGGAAGTCAGAACTAACTTGCCATTTCAACCATAACTTGACTGGCTTTGGAGACTTCCAGTGCAAGCTGTCAGTTCAAGCTTGTATCTATGGGAGAATTCTGCCTCTGGAAAACGAATAGATATTTCCAGTCATAATATGTTTAGCAAAATCTGCCTCAATGTGCTATTTTTATAGGATATATTGCCTGCCGATCCTAACTATAAGCTATATTCTGTTCATTCAAATAAGCATTTCATTACATCAATTTTATTTTTTTTTTTCTTGACTTTGGTCTTTTTGTCTGTATTTTATTGCTTCGATACTTTTTGTAAGTATGCAGATCTTAAAATATGTACTTGCCATAGCCAGTAGCGTTGTTAGTATTCAGCATATTTCTATCAAAATGTAATTTAAAAAATAAAAAAGGGCAGCAAATAAGAGAAGGTGAAGCGTGAAGAACAGCATGCAGTAAGAAATCATATAGTAAAATGAATAGTAGCAACAAGGTATCTTCTGTACTATTGACAAGGTTAAACCAGGAAGCTTAGTTCTCAGTCGTGCAGCTTAATGATTGTGGGAGTACCTGAGTACCAAGAAAGGCAAGATCGGAGCCAGAGGAAAGTGCTTCTCTGTTACTGGTTTTATGAGCTCAGATGCTGTTGCAGCCATGTCTCTTTGTTTACCAAAAAGGACAATGAAATCCATCATCTTTTGTGTTAACAAGACCCTTTCTCTGTGGCTTCATTTCCCCCCTTTAATATGTTGGTTTGAGGCTACTGGGCTTTAACTTCATGCTACATCTTTTTCTCCTGTTGTAATTCCTGTTGATTTGTAAAAGAAGCAGAAATGCAGTATACTCCAAAGCACTACGAAGGGTATTCATACCACCTTGTAGTTGAGTAATATCCTGATTGTAAACAATCCTCCCTCTAGTTAATAGCTTGTCTCATTATTATAGTTTTATTATTATGCCTTAGAAGCCTGTCTTAGGTAAGAATGTATCAGCTTTTGGGGGTTCTGAGCCATCTTGTCTGGCTGTAGACCTTAGACAAGAATTGTAGTCTGGATGTCAGATTTTAAGATTGCTGGACTAGATGTGATGATTCCCATTGAAAATGTCCCACTCCTACCATGTGGCCTAAATTTAAAAAATTAAAGACATTGATTCCCCTAATCAAATAATTCATCCCTTTTGAAAAAGCCATCAATGAGCTTATATTTGAATAATAACATTAGAAGTCTACCTACAGGGCTTTGAACATAGTGAAATTGGATGGCCAGGTTAGATATATTGTGTTTTATTTTTAATTTTAATTTATTAAAGTGAAATTTAAGGGTAAACTTTGACATTTTGAATAAAATCTGGCTTTCTGAGTGATCAGAATAATATAGATTTTAAAATACTGTTATACTTTTTTCTAATAAAATTTGAAACAACCCCAGATTTTTTGTTTTCCTTCCTTTTTTTATTTTACTGCAGTCATTACCACCTTATGTAATATGGAGTATAAAGTCTATTCGTGCTTGTAATATATGCTGGCTGTTGTCCTGCCTTGAGAACCTGAGGCTCTCTCCACAAGTGCTGGATTCCATCTGCCACTTCTATCTAGTAAATGGATTTCAGTAATACCAGGAGCTAATTTCCAGTGTTCATTGCGCACACTTTCTATTTTCTGACAGATGATTATAGATATGCCAGTGTTAGGGCAAGTCTTAAGGAAAATTCAGGGCACTTCTTGACCAATGGAATTTGTATATCAGTCACTTTGATGTTGATTATGAATCTTTTATTAAAATGCCCTTAGAAAGAAAACCCGGATACTAATTAATTCATTTTATTCTACTTTGGGTTTTCATCATAGTCACAAGAACTGTAGTGTCTAAAGATTACTTACTTGGAAAAAAGTTTAAGAGATTAGGCTAGATAAATTACTGGTTCAGGTGCATTTAATCTGATGCTGCTCTCTAGTACTTGCATAGTACAAAAACCAAAGACATATTTTTTTAATTAAAATTAGTGGGAAGAGATACATTTCTAAAATACGCTTATGGGAGTTCAATTTCTAAAATACTCATTTCTAAAAGTATGAATTATATTGGTAGATATTCCAAAAAGGACCTTTCATTTCTTAATAGGCTTAAATAACATGTCCACTTTCACTGTTGCTTCAGTTTTGTTGCCTACAGTGAAGGTCCAGATAGAATAGGTTCCTTAAATAGGATTTTTATTGTCATGAGTTCTTTATATTGATGTAAGTTCATATATCAACAATATCTGCTTTTTCCATAGTGCCAACTGTGGATGTGTTTCAGATCTCTACTAAGGAAAGATTCGGGCTCGGACATCAGCTGAAAAAGTAAGTCTAGAAAAGCCTGAACACGTGGTTTTAGTTTTTAGTTCCTGGACCATGTACAGTAGGATGAAATTCACAGATTGCCAGGTTGGTTGGATCAAAGTGGTTTGAACTCGTTTTTCTTTAAATAAAAGATAACAGGATTTGCCTTTTTAAGTTGAGTTTTGACAGTTGTTAGGGAGAACTTGATTTCTGTTGCCTGACAGGTTTTTCCGTCACTTTGCTGCCATTTAGGAAGTACACTATGAAAGTTCAAAAGATTCTAGCTAGAGGTGTTCAGTTTCATGTTTCTGCTTAGATGGTGAAGCCTCTGGAGCAGGAATCTTTTTGAGTATCATGCGTAGCCTAAGGAGGCTATGCTTTCATGGTGGCCTCTAGGCTATACCGTAGTAATTAGGCCATCCACAGTTTGAGGACAAGAGGAAAGAATAGGTGAAAAAATTAGCAGTTTCATGTGTTCATGGTACAATTAAGTTAAATTTTGCTAAGTCATCTTTTCACATATACTTATGTTTGCGTAATAAAATGACAAGAATATAGGCTTTAACATCTGACCATTACACAATAAGAATCCCTTAAGGAAAAAATATTTTGTTGTTTGGTGTTCAAAGAAGTTCAGTGCAGTGTTTTTATAATCTTACAAATGAAGCAATGTTACTAAAATCTCTATGGTACATGACTTCAAAGAAAAAAAATTCAAAGTTCCCCAGACATGAACAGTCTCTTATAACATTTCAGTACTTACACTGTCTTTGATTTGTGCACCAGGTAATTACTAAAGATTCCCATAAGACATTTTCAAGGACATAGCTGCATAATTCATAGTTGAGCAGAAGTTAGAGTACCTGTGAACCCGAGTGGTCCCTCTTGGCTATGGCAACAGTAAATTTGTCCTTGAAAGTTCAGTAAATTTTAAATAAAGTCCATACCAGCTTTCATTTTGACTTTGTCACTCAAAGACCCCTACTGCTAGATTAGAGTCACAGAGTAATTTGGCTTGGAAAGAACTGCTCAAGCTCACCTATTGCAACCTCCTGCTCCAGGTAACACTAACTTCCAAGTTAGATTACTTCACTCAGAGTCTCGGGCAGCTGAGGTATGAAATCTACGGCCTTTGTGGGCAACCTATTAATTTAACCACTCTTCTTGTGGATGTCTTCTTTTTGTAGCCTTTATGGTTTTTAGCTATCCTTGCTACAACTTGTGGCCACTGCCCTTTGCTGTCCATCTCTGGAAAGTGTCTGGCTCAGTCTTCCGTGGAAACCCTTTGGATAGTGTAATATTTAAAATCCTTACTTTCATGTTTGTGTCTTAGGAGAACATGCTCCTACTTGAGCAGTGTGGATGCTGTAGCCTACCTCTTTGGTCAGTGAAGAGACAGACACCTGTAGTTGGTTGGGGTGCCTTTGAATCAGTTTGTTTCTAGATCTCCATGAGAGGCATAAGTCTTAAAGTGATTGTTTGTGCAGGCTGTATTCTAAATAAGAATTCCATGTAAATTAGTTTTATTTGGGGAAAAGGCATTTATGAAGAGCTGAGGCACATGATGGTCAGACCACATACTTAACAGGAAAACACTGCCTGAAGAGTGAGGACATTGCATCATGTCACCTGCATGGTAAACAAAGAGACCCTAATATTAAAGTGAGTATGTCTTGGCTAGGATAAGAAAATCTTTTTCTCTTTTTTTTCAATTTTCAGAATCATGCAGACATTTGTTACACAACAGTGGAAGAACAGCAAAGAAAAATCTAATTGTACGCACAATAAGAAGGTGTCTGACAAAAAGGTGAAATCCCCTCTGCACATCTTTTCTACATTGCGCAGGTAATAGCAAGGAAAATGAGCTGTTAATACCCTATCCTGTTCAAAATCCACAGCAGACTTTACAAGGTGAAATGTTGACTTATCTCCACGAAGAGGTGCTCTCTTTATATATTACCTCATGGATTTCCAGTCTTTGCCTAGCATGGCATCAAAAATGAACTAGATACTACTGCAGCTCCTAGGAGTATTTGAAGGCAGAGCATTTCAATGCCCTACTCTCTGAAACAGTAATGCTTTATCTAGAATTGGAAAGAAATAATTTTATATGTTATTTAACTTGTTCTATTTATATCTTTGTAGCTTGGTAGCAATTTACTGTTACTTGAATATCAAGAGTATAAATCTAACTAATATATACAAATAATATATAACATATATATTATACATATATATATATAAATGCACATGTCTAGCTGTGCTTTCCACAGCTGTGTGTATTTTCAATTTTTTAAAACCAGAATAGTCATTTATGAAAGACTGATTTTTAAAGCTGCTGAGTACCTACCCCTCTCCACTGAGTATATTAATGCTCACAACTTCTGAAATGGAGACACAGAATTCCAAAGAACAAAAGCTTTAAAAATATAAGAAATATTTTGTGAATAAGTCATCTGAATTCATTATCACTTCTGCCATTTACTCATACTTTAGAATGTATGTAAAATCAGGCTCTGGTTTTTACCTGTTTCAGAAATATGACTATTTACTCTTAATGCATTTTCCTGCTTATGAAGGGCTGACAGATCACCCGTTCTGTGAATTTGAACTGAATGGTTCTTTGAGCATGCCTTCTTCTTGGTGAATTTTGCTATTCTAAGTTCTGTGTATAAAAAAGAGAGGGAGTACAGCAATCACTCACATAGAAGAAAGGAGGAGTGTCATGACAAAAGATTATCTTTTCAAAGGTCACAGAGGAATATGGTGGTTTAAGTAGAAAGCTCATGCATTTCCTTCCATGCCACAGACCTTTGTCTAGTGCAGGCTGTAGCTTGGGGTTTGCCTTTGTTCAGAAAGGACATGCAAGAGCCAGCCCAATATTTCTGCGCTTGGTTTGGCTGCTGCTGCAGTACCTATCTGCAGACGGCCAAATTCAGAGACCCCCACCCCCTCTCTCTAGGACATGAGTCCTACCCCTGTCTGCAGGAGGGTGGTAGTGAGCCAATTCCAGCAGAGAGTCAGCAGTCTCCACATACTGCTCCTCCTTTCAACACTTGCTAATAGGGTGGGAAAACCCATTAGCCTCTCCACTTGGCTTTCACTTCTTTTCCATTCTATCAAAGCCCAAAAAGTCATCCAAAGATTGGGATTGCTTATAAAGCATAGGAAAATTATTCAGCATACCTGTTACATGCTCTTGCCTTGCAGGACAGGCAAATGTGAACCTTACATAAATGTGACTGTTCATGTGAATGTTGTTCATAGCAGCCTTTTGTGCTGTACTTTCAACATTCATAGTTTAGGTAACTCACATTTTCATTTTTAGTGTTAAAGAGATAGAATTTTTCAAAAACAGGAGAGAAAGGCATCAAATTGCCTTCCACAAAGCACCCAGATTGTTATGGCATTTTTAAAAATAACGTTCATTTCAGCGGAATTAAATTTGAGTTACTGCCTGCAAGTTTCACTGTTCATTATATCTTCCATTGGATATGAACACAGAATTTGTCTGGAAAACAAAACTTTAATGGGATCATGCCATAAGGATTCTATAGAAAAGACAGATTTTGATAAGGAAAATGTGCTATAATCACAGGTAAAATGTGTAGGATTTATTGCAAAGATAATTTTCTGTAGAAACCTCTACAAAAACTGTAAGGATATACCTCTAACTTCTACTTAAGTAGTTAGAGCTTCTGTGTAAATAAAAATAAGATATCTATTTGATATTGGAAAATTATTCCTACATGCAGGTGACCATTTTTTAATGTTGGGCTGTTTATCACTAGCAAAATACATAAAGCAGGTTACAAAAAAATTTTTACATAAATGTGGTCTTACTTCATTTACACAAGATTTTGATTATACTCCAACTTTGTTTTCCTTTATTTTTAAGGTCGCCAAGTTATCCTCCACCTGGCTGTGGTAAAAATAAATCAAAATTGAAGTCAGAACAGGATGGCATCTCCAAAACTCACAAGCTACTGAGAAGGACTTGCTCTAGCACAGTGAAGGCGGAGGATGTATGTGCCACAAAATCTCACAGAACCTTTGGCCGCTCATTGTCGAGTGACCCTAGGGCTGAACAGACAATGGCTGTTAAATCGCACAAACTGTTGAATCGTTCTTGCTCTGCAGCTGTCAAGCAGGAGGAGTGCATCACTTTAAAGCCCCATAAGCTGTTAAGTAGGTCATGTTCTGGGGATCCTCGATGTGAGCACAACAGCACCTTGAAGCCCCACAAACTTTTAAGCAGGTCCTGCTCCAGTAATCTTAGAATGGAAGAATTGGATGGATTGAAGAATCACAAGTTACTCAGCAAGACTTACTCCAATGCCCCTAAATCATCCAAAATGGAGCCTTTCAAGGAGTCCACCATAGCAGAGAGCAGGAGGCTCTCTCTTACCTCAGGGCTTATTGGTATCTTAACACCATCTTCATCATCACCTTCACAAGCTGTTGTGCGTAATAATTATTTTCTTGAGCTCATCTTCCTCCTGTTATTTTCGAAACATACTGTTATGCTTGTTATGCAAAGGCATTCTTAGGAATATGTTAGTGAATATAGGGAATACATTGGAAGACAAGAGCAATGGAGTCAGCTTTTTAAAGAGGATTTAAACAACTGTGCATGCACATATATTTAAGTTATAAAAGTATAATTTGCTTAGGTCAAAACAGAGATTTTACATGTCATGTTGAATGCAGCTCTGTGTACCTGCTGGCCACAGAAAAAGTTCAATCATCCACTTCTTTCCCTGCCTCCTTTCTTGCTGCAGAAAGAAGGGAGAATGTGTGCTTCTATCTTGCAAAATTGGCTTGGTCACAAAGGTCTTTTCTTATTTTGCTATTTGCTTTGTGGGGAAAGCAATTGTTCATCAGCTTATTCAGGTGCCAAGTCACCTCTCCTTCCAGTCTTTGCGTCTGTGATCATCATTATAGTGGAATGAATGCAGTCATGATTCAGCTCACATCTTGTGCATTTCTGCTTTTTGAATGTTTAACCTTCAGACATGTTGGTGGCAGTTGGAGGTTGGGGAAGAAATTAGGTCCATACTTGTCCCCTTTCTATCCTCGGATTTGTAATCAATGGGGAAAACAAAGGGTGGCATATATTCTTAATTTTCGGAAATAACATTCAGAATTAATTCTTCTGCCTATGCCTCTTAAAAGATGGCTTTTTACTTTATAGAAAAGAGTATGGTTCTTTGCAATCTTTCAAGACACCCATCTGTTTTCTCTAGAGCTGCAGAGAGACACTTAGGAGACAATACTCTTCAGTCCCTTAGCCTGGTGGTGCCTTGTTCTCATTCTCAGCGAGAAAAAGCTGATTCTTGCTTGAAATGCCATACATTTATTCAAAATAATGCATTCTGAATAATGAAATTACATTGAGTGTGTTACGGCTCATGGTAAATTAGTTTAATACACTGTGAGCTGTACTCATCAGATCTAAAAGCAGTGATATACTATCATAAAATCATTTATATGATGTATGGTTGGTTCCTGTAATGTTCACAGCAATATTCAGTTAAGGTGAGGCCACAGACTTTTTATTTGTCACAGTTTAGAGATAAATTTTTTTCTGAACCAACAGAGGATGTCTTACCATAGCAAGGCTTTTCTCTCCTTAAGTTAATAGGGAAAATTCCGCTTGATTTTGATAAGATAATGAAGAGTTGACTAAGTCGTTTTATTATTGATGTTATCAGCTGATAGGGAAGAAACACAAGCCCTATTTGGCAGTCTGTGGGAACTACCAGTAATTTATTGCTAGAATGCATTTCATTTGGGGGAAAATTATCACATACATGGTCAGGTGCAGTTTGGCTGATATTAGTGGGTAGGCATCAACAGTCCATTTCACATTTTACATGCAGCCATGAGATATATATGGCTAGCTTGAATGCCCAACTGCAATCTGAAGTCAGTGAAAGGAGAAAGCAATGAATTGGGACCCTAACTTCTCTTCAGTTCTCAGTTAAAGCATTTGAGTCTCATATATGAATAATGCTAGGAAGATTGTTCCCCATGGGAAAACGGGAAAAGTTTCCCAATTCAGCACTTAGAGAAAGGAAAAGAAACAAGCCTATAAACTAAAAAAAAAAAGCTGTAATGGAGGTAATTTTACTCTATTCAAAACAAGGTTTGATTGAAATAAATGTCAGCCTAGAGGGAATTTTGTACCTTACTGACTTCTCTAACAGAAGTGCCTTCTAATTTATGTTGCTGTGTGTTGAAAAAAAAATGCAGAAATAATTTGAGTGGGAGCACAGAGGAATTTGATCTGAACACAGAGATCTGTTAGTGTGGTGTTTACAGAAGTGAGAACTTAGTAAATATAAAAGAAAAATCTTTTCAGCCATTCTGAGGTCTTTCAAGCCTAAGAAGATAGCCCATATTTGGATAGACAATATGTAGTTACCAATGGAAGTTAGCAATTTCCAGTTTATTAGAATGTAGTGAAGACACTAGAGTTTCCATTTGAGGTTAAAACTTTGGGGACATCAAGATACAAAGCCTCATCAAATTTAAAAACTAAAAAGAAATGTTATAAATCTACCCCACGCTTGACAGACGATAACAGGATATGATTATTGGTTGATTCAAGTAAGATCCTTTTAGATGCAAATATTGCTTAAGTAACATATTTGCATGCAAAAAAATACAAATTCTTTACCATTTATGTATAATTAGTCTGCAAACACTGAAGTTGCCTCATGTTTTTCCTTGCAGCAAAATTATGGTGCAAAATGCATTCCGGTACGAGACCGTGGCTTTCTTGTGCAGGTATGATGTCATATCTTACCTGTTTATGAAACATTGTAAAGCATGAGCTGACTTAATTATTTTTAAGCAGCTGTTTTTATTCATATTTTTATTGTTCTCAGACTATTGAATTTGCTGAGCAGCGGATACCAGTATTGAATGAATACTGTGTAGTTTGTGATGAACCCCATGTGTTCCAGAATGGCCCTATGCTGAGGGTAAGTCATGTGCTTGCTGGCATAAATGACGCATTTTATAGTGCCTTAAATAGGAATGGACTGTACAAACCTGTTAGAAAACTATTCAATTATTTCAGATGCTTTTCATCCTAATATCCTTTTAAGATGCAAAAAATGTAATGCATATTGACTAGATTCTGCTGTAAATTTTAAAAAAATGTATTGCAAGTAGGGGAGATGGAAATCAGGCTTGTATAATACCGTAGAAACATAAAGGGCAGGTGTATTTGTGCTACGATAGTCACAACCAGGTAAGATAGAGGAGATGCGTTAGAGAGCTTTCCCGGTCTTCTGGCTTTCTTTTAAACGCTTAGAGTCACCTGAGTCCTTGAGCTCTTATGAAGCCATGACCAGTGCATTCAGATACAGTGGTGTTAACGCTATGAGTCTGTGAAGTTCTTCTGACCCTCTTTTCCTCATGGACTGCTGGAATGAGCTGTCCTCCATGATGTGATAAAAAAGGCAGTAGAAGGAGCTGCTCTGTGATGTGTCTGATCTAGCGCTGACCTAGTCCAGAGGCGTTGTTGTGGTACAGTATGCCCAAAGTCTGACCAGTTAGGCAGCTCTTTCTTCCTTTCATTCTTGTACAACTGGGAACCAGGAATTTTGTGTGCTGAACATTGTTGCCTCTCATGCTGTTGCTGAATGCATACAGTGAAAAAGGGTAAGATTGGTCATGAGAGGCACACTCTGCCTGGAGCTGCTGCATCAGTGCAGCTGTGTGAAAGAGCATATTAGGAGAATACAATTCTTACCTCTAGGTCTGATCTTGCAGTTTAGAATCCTTCTTGTTTACCTGTCCCGAATCCTATGGAAACCTAAGTAAACTTGAAATATTAAAGCCATGGAAAATTGTTTAATACCAATGAATGGTCTGACATCTGCCAATGTCTCCACCACGTGGCGAGGAACTACGCCTAAGTTGAAGCAGACATCATCTATGATACTTCCATGAAACTGAATTCAGGAAGGTTTTTGCTTACACAGTAGCAGAAGTCACCTCGGTGTCATCCCCCTTAACACTCATTGGCACCATGCTCAGGCATTCTAACTGCAGGCAGGGTATGCAAATAGGCTGCTAACAGGATTTGCAAAAGCATCTACATGTTCATATAATGCCATTTTAAATGATGATTAAACCTCTGTACTTCTGAAAATCCTATCAGGTGGTTTTTTTTCCTCCAATCTCTTCTCTACCTTTAAAAACCATCTTTCTGCCAGATTTATGGTTAGAAAGGGCAAGAGTTCCTTGTTCAATTTTGAATACACTGCTGTGCATATTACCTGTGACAGGATGAAATAAGACAAAGTGAGTAATGCTTGAATAGTGAGTAAAGTTTGGATAATTCACTTATTTAAATTATTAGGTTTTTGTCTGTTGTCCATAGGACAGAGCAAACAGTAGGATTTATTCCTCTTCATATGATGAACTACTAAAAGAAAACAGAATGGAAAGTAGTCTGTTCCAAATAAAAACATCTTAACTCTTCTTGCTTTCCAACCTTAGAGATTAAAGTCCCTCAGAATTAAACTTTTATCTGTCTCCAGCTTAAAGAAGGGTCATTTTAGCCATCTATTTGAGAGTTTGTTAGGACTTCAAAACAGAAGAAAGTGCAGACGTATTTGCCACTAAACAAATATTCATCAGTGCCTTTGCAAGCAGCATAAGCTTTGCAAAAATGAAAATCTGTCCTTATATAACCCAGGGAGAAGGAGATAGCGGGGAGAAATCTAGCATGCTCTGTGTATGCTTGAATGGCTCAATAAGCAATATAGAGACATTAATGAGTTTGCAGTTCTGTAGAAGGTGAGAAAGGATCTCAGTTTGAATCAAGCATGAGCTTGCCAAAGGGTCTCAAAGAAATCTATACTCCATTCTACTGAAAGCTCTGGCAGAGACAGCCTAAAGAAGCCAGTCATAGGGTTTATTTACATGCTTCAGCTGTGCACACAGAGACATAAATACATGCACACATATAATCTTTATAAAGAGAATACAGAGTCATCCAACAGAAAGAGCACTTTATGTTTGATACTTCTGCAACAGCGGATCTCAAGAGATACTTACTAAGCAAAATGCAGGGAGCTTTCATTAAGGGCAAGGCTACATGTAATCTAGCCTTAGGTGACTTAATAGATCCCATAGGTGGTATCTGGCCTTCATGAAGGGCTTTAGAGTGCTCATGTTATTGATACCACAGTAAATTCACCAGGTTTCATAATGATCAGAAACTTGCTATGGTCTGCTTATACTTTTAGATTCTGTGTGTAGATTCCATTTTCTATGGATGTCCATAGCTCAAAGGCATTACTTAGATCGGGTTTATCTGTAATTGTTTTTAAATCAGTCTCTCTCAGCATAAGCTTTATTCTTGGTATTGTGTTTCTTTTTCCTAGATAACTTTTTCTGGGGGATGTTCTGTATTTAATATCTATATCAATTTACTTTGTTTTCTTAATCTTGACATATTTTTTCCCGTAAGATAAGAGCAACTTGATGGTAACAAGATGTGTCTTTTTGTATAGCTTAATTTAGACACTAGATCCACATGGCAGACATGCCATTCTATGGAAGATGTGTGTTGCAGAACAGCTGCATAACAAAATTGCTATATTGGCTTTATGCTGTTACAATGGACAGCTGTCTTGCTCCAGAGCCTACAGTACCAATTTAATCATGTGAATGTTCCCTCCTGGTTCAGGGACTCTGTTGTACACAAATCTTTGGATGTTGTTAGGCTATCTTAGTCACTTATTAAGGATAAATAAAAAAGGCTACATTAGTGACTTACTGAAGATGAATAAGGACAAAATTCTTTCTCTTGTGAATTTCTTTACAATCTTAAAGAATGGAACTTTCAGAACAAAGATTTTCTTTTAAGCTTCAAAATTTCCCAACATACAGTTCCTGTGTGTACTCCACAAGTGCATGAGTAGATAACATATTATGTAAATGGAGTAACTTCAAATCACTAACAAACCTGACACTCTCACAGGGAACTTCAGCTGTATTACTGTGAAAGGGAAGGACAAAGGTTCTCTGGCATGGAAGAAGGAGTATTATAAAAGGACTACAATGAATCATGAAATATAACACTCTTCTTTATAAAGGTCCATGGACCATGGCTTCATTCCATCCCCTTTTTTAAAAAAAAAAAAACCAACAGTGAAATAGGCAATGGTTTTCTGTAGATATTCAAACCTTTCCTATATGAGATGAGGAAGAATGTAATTTCTCATCATAGCATGTTTCTTTAGTTTATTTCAGGAGCACAGTGAAATCTAATTCTTGTTTATAGTGCACGCAAAGTTATGAAGCTAAATTAGATGTTTGGAGGTACACACTTACATAAAATGCCACCAGTAAGTGCAAATTCCCTGAGATCACTTCATGACATGGATTGCAGTCTTTCTGCAAAGCACAGGGAAAATTCAATGAATACATGCAGTATAAGAAGAAAAAATATTATTTAACCTCTTGCATAACCTAGGTGATACTATTTCATGCAATTATTCCTAACAGTGATATGAATGCAATATATTCCACTCTTCATAGAAGGATTAAGAAACAGCTTTGAAATCATTAGCGAGGGCTGAGACTGCAGTGTTTGCATCAAACGAAATCCCTTATCTCATGTAAAGAATTACAGTGCATCCTCCGGCAAGGCAACCTGTGCTGCACTGCTCTCAGGAGCAACGTCATCAGTCTCTTCTGTAGTAGTTCTTTACTCAGCTTTGAAAAACAGTAGGAAGTACAAGGTCAGACATAGGTTTTGTGCTGAGCAGCGACAGAGAAGCTGGACCTGATAAACGTATAACCTGTCTTTGAATTTGTTTTCAACAGAGAAGTTGTTTAGATGGATAAAACATGGACTATTATTTGTTTGTAATTAATAGTTACATTTGAATTGTTTCAAAAATGCATTTTTAAGTGCTTTTTTCTAGCATTTTCAAACAGTTGGAGTATCACTTACATATGTTAAATAGATTATTTTGGTTTCTGTCAAACTACCATATTAGAATAAATATTAGAAGTAAACGTAGGAAATTTTAATGTCTTCATAAAGCCCATTCTGAAGTACAGAGATATTCTCCCATGGGACATGTCTCCAGTGAAAAGCCCCTGAAACGAGGTTGTTTCACCCACTGTCTTGAAAATCTTCATGGATGGAGACTCTATAGACTCTCTGTACAACGTGTTCCAGTGGTTGATAAAGCTTTAGAGAAAGCTAGTTTTAGCTTTATCTAAAACATTAGATAATGTTTAAATAAAGCTAGTCTTGTATGAGAATAAAATCACTAACTAACCTCCGAAAGTATTTTTCAACCATATGATTTAGTTGCTCTAGCTAAAAAGGGTATTTTCCATAGCATATTTATTAATGTACTAAAACTTCAGCATTATTTGGTTCTGTAGTAGAAGGCTATTAATCTTTTTTATAATGATATTTGAAATTCTTCCTGTTACTTTAGAGCTCATAAAAGTATTCTAGGGAAGGACGAAGTTGCATTTTAATAATGCAACAGTTTTGCTTCTATAATTGTAGAGGTATCTTGTTTTAAGAATTCAGCATGTACTTTTATTACAAACATTTAACATAATAAGATCATGAGTCATTAACAAAAGTAGTATATTCAAGGATCTGATAAAAAGTATAATATGTCATGTGTTATCATAGTATTCAGCCTGGCTTCATTGATAGGAAGTCATGCTTGACCAGCTTCTTAAACTTCTGTGGTAAATGACTGGATAAGGGGAGAGCAGTGGTTGTTGTCTATTTGGACTTCAGCAAGGCCGTTTACTCTGTCTCTCATGAGATCCTCATAGACAAGCTGTTGATGCATGGGCTGGATGAAGAGATAGTGAAGTAGACTGAAAACTTGCTGAATAGGGCCCAAAGGTTGGTGATCAGTGGCACAAAGTCTAGTTTTAGGCCACTAACTAGTGGTGTGCCCCAGGGGTCAATACTCGATCCAGTCCTGTTTCAATGTTTAGTTTGCAGGTGGTACAAAAATGAGATAAGTGGGTGATACTCCAGAGCAATGGGGTGCTATTCAGAGAGACCTTGACAGGCTGGAGAAATGGCTTGACAGGAGTCTCATACAGTTCAACAAGGAGAAGTGCAAAGTTGTCCACCTAGGGAGGAACAACCCCAGGCACAAAAATACCCTGAGGGCACCCAGCTGGAAAGCAGCTTGGCAGAAAAGGACTTAAGGGTCCTGGTGGAACCAAGTTGAACATGAACTAGCGATGTGCTCTTGCAGTTAGGGAAGGTTAATGCTATCCTGGGTTGCATTAAACAATAGAATTGCCAGCAGGTGGAGGAAGGTGATTGTTCCCCTCCCTCTAACCAGTACTCATGAGGCCACATCTAGAGTACTATGTCCAGTTCTGGGCTCACTTGTACAAGAGAGGGATGGAGCAACTGGAGAGAATCCAGTGAAGGGCTACTGAGATGATAAAGGGACTGGAGTATTTCACATAAGAGGAAAGGCCGAAAGAGCTTGAACTGTTTAGTCTGGAAAAAAGAATGTTCAAGGGAAATCTTATTAATATCTATAGATACCTAAAGGGAAGGTGCAAAGAGGATGGAGCAAGGCCCTTTGCAGCAGTGCCCGGTGACAGAACGAAATGCAATGGGCACAAACTGAAACACAGCAGGTTCCATCAGAACATCAGGAAACATTTCTTTACCTTTTCTGAGGGTGACTGAGCATGAGAGCAGCTTGCTTAGAGAGGCTGTGGAGTCTGCATCCATGGAGATATTCGAAAGCCATCTGGACACAGTCCTGGACAACTGGCTACAGGAGAGCCGGCTTGAGCAGGGATCTTGGACCAAATGACCTCTGGAGAGCCCTTCCAACGTCAATCATTCTGTAATTCTGTGATCATCTCAGCTTTTACATAGTACCATCCATTTAAGATATGTTGTTAATGTCTATGCCTTCTTGAATTCCTCATTCACAAACACAAAAGCCGTTGGCAAAACAGGATCATTGAACGAATTTAAAATACCTGTAAGAAAATTGTACAGGCCAAAACCCCCTCAGAATATATTCAGTAAGATGTTAAGAAACGCTTTCTGTATCAATATTTTTTATCAAGAAGTCTCTTTAGAGTGCCATCTTGTGTTGAAACATCATACTAGGGCCCCTTTAGAACAAAGCAAGAAATAGTGAAAAACTCAGTAAAACTGAAGTGAAGCTAGTTTCTTCAAAATTTGTAGCCTGATACAGCCACCTCTGCTGTTTGAAATTTTGCCTGTAGGTTATGAATGGCAAAATACTGTAAAATGATACTTGAAATACCTGTTGTTTGTGTTTCGCTGTGAAAATAAGTACAGTCTGGTAACTCTGATATATCTGTTCTTACATTAATAAGCATATATTTTTAGAACGTCTTTCGTCCCAAAGTGCTCAGTTATGGTTTATTCATTATGGATAAATTCTTGGCATCAATTAGTTCCTGTTTATGTGAAGAGATCTTGGATTCCTTTGAAAATAAGATTCTTGGCCACCACTGAAACACAGTAGCAGTGGTGTTCCATAAACAGTATACTGCTTAGGGCTGGGAGGTTTTTGAAGTAAAAGAAACATCGTTAAACTACGGAGAAATGTGTAAGTGTACAAATATGTTTAGCCAAATTGGAGTTTAGCCAGGGTGTTTGTGGAATACCAAGATTCTTGTGGAATAATGTCATTTTCCTTCTTATCATTACTCCACAATATGGGCTGGTTTTATCTCTTTTTATGAAAAAAAGCCTTCTTCGGTTACAACCAGTACTTCAGTAGAAATTATTTCAATCACTTTATCTTTTACCAAGAGAATAAAATGGCTACAGTATAGCTTTTCCTGTTACCAAGAACTTACTGAAGTGTACCTTGCCAGCTCACACTCCATAATGCTTGTCTATGAGCCATCTATTTATGTATCTGGGAAGTAATTATTTTTTTTTAAAAAGGTGTCCAAGAATGCAGTAAAAAACAAAAAGCAGAAGATAAGATAAAATCTGTATCAGCCAAAGCAAAACCAAACAGAACAAGTGATATTTCGTACTCAGCCTCAATATACCCTCATCTTTCTGCAGGGCTGCTCTCGAGCCACTCCTCTCCCACTTTATACTTATCCCCAGCATTACTCCATCATAGGTGCAGAATCTGGAATTTGTAATTATTAAATTTCATCCCATTAATCATTGCCCAGTGATCCAATCTCTCTAGATCCCTCTGCAAGGCCTCCCATCCCTCAAGAAGTCAACAGCACCTCCCTTTTTGGTGTCATCCGCAAACTTGATAATGGTGTATTCAGCTTCTGCATAAATGTATTGAATAGAACTGGCTCTAGAACACTGCTGGTGACTGGTCACCAGTCAGATGTAACCCCATTTACTACAAGCCTTTGAGCACTGCCTTTCACTCGGTACACAGTGAACCCACTCATCCCACAGCTGTACCACTTGTCCAGAAGGATGCTGTAAGGGACAGTACGAAAAGCCTTGCTGAAATTCAGAAAAACAGCAACCACCACCTTCCCCTCATCAGGTGACCTTATCATAGAAGGATATCAAATCAAAATTAGTTAGATTCTCCTTTTGTGACTGTACCTGATGATTGCATCGCTCTTTAAATGCCTTTCAATAGCACCCCTTATAATCTTCTCCATAATTTTTTCTGTGAACTGAGGTTAGATTTAGAGGTCTGTAGTTCGCTGTAATGGTTTGACTTCATTTTAAAACTCAGGACACGTGTACTTCTTGGTAACTATTTAATTTTAAAGCAATCCCTAAATCAATGTCATGGGGTAAATATTTGACCTGAATAAGTTTCTTTTTAAATATGTATTTTATATAATATAAAGCAAAAACTTGTCAATACATGTTGTTAAATACAAACTTAAATTTTAGTTTTAATAAATCATAGGATCTTTAATCTGCTATGAGCCAGTGCTGAATGCTTAACTCAGAAGCTTAAACTCTGGAGTTTTATGAACCTTATGTTACAGTGAAGGGTAATTCTGTATGTAAATCAGTAATGATTAAGTAAATACAGAAGTCATACATTTTGGACTGAAATCTTTACCTTGTAATTCTGTGGGAATGTGTTCTAGGGCACACGTTACCTAAAACTTTTTATTTTGTCAATTTTGAATTAAATTGTCTCTTCTGTTATACTCTAGAAAACATAAAATTCTTAAAATTATGAAACAGAAGAATTTTACCTACAGCATTTAAGCAGCCTTGGTAGAAAGTAAACAAGTGCCTCAGTAGTACCTGCCTTCCAGGTATGGCTTTTGCCTTATGTGTCAGATCTATAGATATAACAGGTTTCTGTAGCATTTGTCAATTCATCTGAATGTGTGGCTTACAGATGTAAACTATCACAGAGCTAGAAGACTTTCCTATAGCTCTGGATTCTATTTCAGATTTACTAATGTTATTCCTACTGCTCTGAATAACTGATCCTAGCATAATACAGATCTATGTCGTAGAGAAATAGCAACTGGTATTATTTAGCCTTTCCGTACAAAGGTATAATAGCTAAGACGTATCTAAAAATCCGTAAGTGACATAAACTGTGAAAAAAAACTTAAAAACTTGAAAGCTGACTTGCAAAAGGGACCTTTAACTAACAGACTCCTTTTCCTTCCCGCCCTCCTTCCCGCCCTCTCTTTGTCTCTCTGTATTTGCCCATCCACATTTTCAGTATTATTGCTGCTGTATTATATCCTCATCCTTATGGTGGTGGAAAGGAGAGAAATTCCTCCTGTGGAAAAACTAACAATCACCGTGATGAGTAAAACAATTACCATGATGAGGGAAAACAGAGATTTGAAAGCTTTCGTTAGAAGTGAAATGGTCACTAATGGTTTCTACCTTTACCATGTGTTACATTTCCTGTAAGTCTGGCTATAAGCCTTCCCTGAGTTTCCCCTTTTACATGAGGAGTTTCTAGGTGTGTTAGTCATGTTGCAGCCTCATTAGAGTCTATGTGACATCCCCCAGGATACAGGAAGGAGTGGCACATTGCTCTTCTGAGCACAACTGCTGCACACATTAGAATGTAGCAGGATAGATCAATATCAGCTATGAAAGTTTCAGCTTTTTTGAATTGAGAGAATGTCTGGCAAATACTTTAAGTAGTGCCTGAATCCAGGAATGAGGGTATGTCATAGTACCTAGGTGGTTTACCTGTCTGCTCATCCACAGTCATTGCTGTAAGTAGTGACATTTGCACTGTAACATGCTGAAACTCCGATTGAGCCCTTTTTCATCACAGCAGCTGTTGGGTTGGTACTACTGAGCGTGCAAAGAATGGGGGTGGCTAAAGGAAAAGTCCAAAAACCTCTAAAGCTCAGAAAATGCTTTCTGCTTCTGTTGGTGCTTTCTGCTTCAAAGCATTTGCAATCACAAGTGCCCAGCTCATATTTTCTTCTGGCTTTTCCCCACTGGAATAATTATCCTTCTTAATAGTCTTTCAGCACCAATGATCTTCACCTAGCTGGTAGTATCTGTGAGACCACTAGCAGCTGCTGTTGCTGGAGAGGAATTGCAGCTGTCCCTTCAGGTAGTGGAGAACAGAATTGCCCTCAAGGTTATAAAAGTCTACATGCACCTAAGATGAGGTTCACATTCAGAAATATATACTTAAGTGTATAAGCACTATTTTGTCATGTATTTCCCCTTTAAAACCAATGGAAACTAATACTGTGATTTAAGATGGATCATCTGTTCCTTTATGAATGTGGATCCAAATCAGTAAGAATATGTTTATACTTTCATGTATGTGCACAAAAGTTCTTTGAAAGTTCAACTTACTGTAGAGTACCTGTACCTGAACCAAAATAAGAGTATCCAAAAATGACATTGGAACAAAGTAGCTTTTATAAATATGTTACTGGTGCTGTTCCTGTTTATTTGCTCTGACTAGGGACATTTCTCATGTTATCATATGAAGTCAGAACAAGACTGTTTCAGTCCCAAGGGTTGACATCCTGTTGCAAAAGAAGAAACAAGCAAATGCTATAAAGGGAAACATGCTGGCAGTATATGAAACATTAGCAGCAGTATAAGAGCAGCCTCTAATCCTAGTTTTCCCATAAAACTTTTTATTTTCTCTAATTGATTTATTAACTTAGTTTTCTTATGTTGTTGTTCGTTCTAGCACAGACAATTGTGGACAAAAACAAACTATAGAAATGTGTCACAATTATTTGTTACCATTGTGTGACAAACAAAAGCCCTCCAAATGCTTGCTTCTTAGTTGTAAGCCAATCTTCGTTTTGGAGGGAAAGAAAGGAATTTAAATGGTTGAACCTATCAACCTATCTAGTGACTAACTTAGAGAATAGTGAAACAGCTGCAACAACATTTCTTAGAACACTCTACTAACACTTGTCAGATATTTAAGTTAAAAGCATCTGATTTGGTTAAATTGGGACAGAAACAGGATCTAAATTGTTCTTAAAATGGCTGGAGCTTTGGTTAGAAGGCATCCAGGGTAGGTGTATAAAGGCAGGCTATTGAAGTGTCCTTGTAGCTGCAGGATTTAGGTAGTCTTCCTCATTAGATGGCAAAGCCAAAATATTGAATGGGTATAAATGTTCATCAAATACATAAAATCAAAATAATTGTATAGACCTTAACAGTAATGTACGTTTCTCTCAAGAACTCAGATTTTGCTGTCTTGCTTCTCCTCTCGTCAGACATTTCTGGGATCATAACACAAGGGGGAAGAAAAAAGAAAGAAAAGATGACAAATCCTGTGTTTACTTTGCCGTCTTTAAAGTCTCAGGATAACTTATTTTGTTGAGGTTGTGAACAAAATATCAACAATAAGTATTTTCCTAACACTTTTCTTCATGTCAAGCATGGCTAAACCTAGATTGCTTTGATATTCCAGAGCAACCCCTTGCTCTAATATAAAAAGCAGTCTGTATATGCTGTTGATTATGATAGTCAAGGTGCTACTGCCACCTTGCTTCTCCAATTAAGCAAATGATTTAGTGACCTAAATTTGTAAAACCTAAGAATAACAATAATAAATATTTTTTGGCTAGTGTGTCATGGCACAGTGAATTGGATCGTGTTAGGCTTTGTCTGCTGCCTAATGCAATGGAACATAGTGGATAAAATAAATCAAATGGGTAACACTATTAGACTTGAAAGATGATAGCTCTTGTAAAGCAACTGATGTGAGAATATGTCAGTGCAGTAGATTTCAGATGTTTATTGAAGTCTCAAATCTTTGAAACCCAGCAAATGCATATTTTAAGGGCTATGAAACAAGTAACTACAAATACAGCAGTATGCTTATTACTGACAAAGCTATTGCCTGAAACAGAGTTCAGCTAAATTTTATGTTTTGTTTGTGTGTGCAATTCATTGTCTCGTTTCTGCAGGTGCTTCCTAGGGACATTGGCTTCAACTTCAAAGCACAGTGCTACAAATGCTATAGTGATTGTCGTGTTATCTAGACTCAGAATTGTCAGTTACAAAAGTCCAGTAGTGCCTACCAAAGATCTTTTTAAGTTTCAGTGAGCTAGAATTTAATAATATAGATGCAATAATATAGTAATAATAATAATATAATATATTATATTATATATTATATATTATATATTATAATATATAATAATAATATAGTATTAAAAAGATATTTTATTGTTTTCAGCATTGTAATAAAAAGTTGTGTTTATTGGAGTCAGTTTTAAAGGTTTTGAGTTGTGTTTCTTATATTTCTTTTAGCTGTTCATTATGAATACTTAAAACATTTCACTGTGCAATTCATTACTTGTGCCTTTAAAAAGTTGATCTGCTAGTCAATTTTCAGTAAATAAGCATGGCATTGCTGTAAGGGTTGCAAAGACATGGCTATTCTCTCTACTTAAAGCTGTGTTCTTTTTTGGTTTTGCTTTGTTTGCTTTATGAAGACAGAATACACAATTCTCACGTAATATACAGTTTAAATTATTTTTTTATTTGATCATTGTGATGGCCTTGTGAATTAGTTTTTTAAAAAATATAGGCAAAAACTTAGTTCAACAGCAAGGGTGTTGTTTGCTTGGGGGTTTTTTTGATAGCTGAAAAAAAGAGTGAAAGTGCCTTTATTTATTAAAATAACACAGCTTTCCCAAATATGGTGTTTATTCTGTTAAATAATGCATTTTCTTAAAGTTTACCAACAAATTGTTAAATTAAGTAAAAATTAAATTAGAATTAACTTCTTCAAGAAACTCCTCTTCTAGGCCAAGTTGTTATGTGTGTTCTCAACAGCAGAACAGCAAGCTGTGGAGAATAAACCTGTATTTATGAAGGGAGTGTGCCCCCATTAGTTTCTGGATTTGTTCTCCATTAATTTTAATTATGTAGGAAGTTTTCAGAGTCTGACAGGATAGTGTCAAGGACATTTGGGTGCTATGCCTGTAAATTTAGTTCTATAATCTGTTTGAATTTCTTTTAAGTTTAGCCTCTGTGAATATTTGCAATTTTTAGAGTTCTTCACACTTGTTCTTCAGATTATTAAAATACTTCTTTAATATATCTTCCCCAGTAATGGACATATATTCATAATTTGAAACTAATGTTGCAGTTAATATTTGAAGAAAAGACCTAACATTAAATGTGCTTAGGTTTTGTTGTAGGTATTATATAATAAAGCCAAGGACCCCAAACTAGAACAAAAATGTAATTAACTTTCTTTCTTTGTGTAGCCCACTGTTTGTGAACGGGAGCTCTGTGTGTTTGCTTTCCAAACATTAGGAGTGATGAACGAAGCTGCTGATGAAATTGCAACTGGGGCTCAGGTAGATTTATCTAATGCTTATTGCCTGTCTAATTTTCTATAGTGTACTCAGTCTCCTCAGTCTCTTCTAGTATTTATTTTGACTTGTATTGTCCATATGAGAACTGTTTGGTAAGTATTATTTATTTTGTGACTCTTACAACTGTAAATATACTGTTTTATACATGGTGTTTTCAAATGGTACTAATGAGGTGCTTCCATTATTTTGCTTCCACGTAATTAGAGTAACCCTATTTTGTTGTTCTGTTGTGTTCAATTTGGTCACCTGGGTTGTTAATAAAGGCAGCCATTGTCATTTAGAGATAGTTCCCATTTATTTTCACCTAATGAGCCATTACTACTCTCATGCAATTAATAAGCTACTTCCTGTTCATGGTGTTGGGATGCAGCTATCCACTGAGTATCTGTTGTTTTGATCATTAAATAACAGTGGGAAAGTCCTTACTAATGTTGCTACATAGGGGTTTTTTCTGTCTTCTCAAGGATCAGAAATTTGATATAAGTTTGCTTCCTGACTCTAAGTTCAGTTATTAATATAGTTACAACTGTATCATATTTTAATTTCATTATCGTATATATACCTTAAAACAAAGAATTTTAAACTGTTTCCAAATCACTATTTAACCTTAGATCTCAACAACTTCAAAAGTTAAAAGGTCTTATGCTTAATATCCTTTTAACATCTTAAGTTTACGCATCTTACAAAAAAGTGCATTACTCTGATTTCCTAGACATTTGCTGCTTAGTGTACATTTATGCAGTAAGCAACATGGATTTTTTTCAGAGAAAACTTTCAGTTCAGTTAACTTTAACTAGCACTAGTTAGTATAGCCACTGGAACTAAACCATTCAACTAAGTGCCTCAACAGCACCTGTGGGCAGTGTACACCGGGTTCTTTGCTTGAGAATATGACAGCAGGATCTGAGTATCAGCTCTTCTTCTGGTGTCTGAAGACCATTAGATGGCTGTACTTGCATTGTGTAGTATATCAAGCACAGTGATACCTGTGTAAGCTTGCAAGAAATTGAGTCCTTTGAACACCTCAGCTATGTAGTTTAAAACCATTACAACTTCCCCTTCTGCAAAAACCCTGATAAAATGTCCCCATCTTTCTTATAGGCTCGTTTTAGGTACTGGAAAGCTTGAAACAAGTTCTCCCCAGAGACTTCTTTTCTTCAGACTGAACAACTTTTACTTACTCAGTCTGTTGTTCCATCCTTCTGATCACTTTTGTGGCCTCCTCTGGACCTGCTACAACAGTTCCATGTCTTTCCTGGGCTGAGGACTCTGGATCTGGAAACAGTGCTCAGGGTGAGGTCTCATCAAAGCGGAGCAGAGGGGCAGAATCACCTCCCTTGGCCTGCTGGTCACATATCTTTTGATGCCACCCAGCATATGGTTGGCTCATTCGTGTTGCCGGCTCATGTTCAGCTTTTCATTCACCACTACCCCCAAGTCCTTCTCAACAGGGCTGCTCTCGATCCCTTCAGCCTCCAGCCTGTATTGATACTGGTTGACATGGGCCCACTTCTCAAGCTTGTCCAGGGCCCTCTGGCATCCCATCCCTCAGGCATGTCAATCACACCCCTCAGTTTGATGTCATCTGCAGACTTTGCTGAGCTTGCCCTTAATCCCACTGTTGGTGTCATTGATGCAGATTTTAAACAGTACTGGTCCCAGTACCACTCCCTAAGGGACACCACTTGTCACCAAGCTTCATCTGGATGTTGAGCTCTGGGTGCGACCATCCAGCCAGTTCTTTGGGTGAAGCTGTGCTGGATGTCTGAAATCATCTCCCCGTCCTCCATGAGCCTTAGCATAGCTTCTAGGAGGAAGCTATACTAATCTGTTCCATGATCTTCCCAGGCACAGAGAGGAGGCTGACAGGTTGGTAGTTCTCAGGGTTTTCCTTTCTACGCTGTTTAAAAATGAGTGTAATATTTTGCTTTTTCCAGTCAACAGGGACTTTACCTGACTGAGGTGATTTTTCAGATACCATGGAAAGCCAGTTCCCTTGGGATTCTAGGATGCATCTTGTCAGGTCTCATGGACTTATACATACATTCAGGTTCCTCAGGTGGTCACAAATGTGATCTTCTCTTTCAATAGGAGGGACTTTTCTCCCCCAGTCCCTGCCTTGTGGTCCCTCCACTTGAGAGGTGTAGGAGGAGAGGTTGAAGACTCAGTGAAAACTGAGACAAAACAGTTGTTGGTTACATCAGCCTTCTCTTTATCCATTGGTATCAGATTGCCAGTCACGTTTGTTGTGGGAGTATGCATTCTTTGACCTTTCTTTTCTGGCTGACATAGCTGTAGAAGCTCTTATTATTATTCTTTACATCCCTTGACAAGTTACGCTCCATCTGCGCCTTGGCCTTCCTGACCCTATCCCTGAACAGCCAGGTAGTGTCACTATATTCTCCCCAGCTTACCTGTCAGTGCTTCCACTGCATGTACTTCCCTTCTCGCCCTTTAGTTTGACCAGCAATGCCCATCTCTTGCCTTCCCTTCCTGATTTCTTACACCTGGAGATCAAGAACTCTCACACTGTATGGAAAGCATCCTTTAAAGATCTGCCAGCTCTTTCCTGCTCCCTTTTTCCCAAGGGCAATAGCAAAACTATTGACTGAATCCTTGAAGAGCTAGAGATTTCCTAAAATTAGGTACAAACTTATGTGGTACATTTCATGCACATTATACACTAGGTACAAACAAGTAGTTCTCACTTCTCTTTTTAAATACAGCTGACAGGAAGGGTGGTCCTAGTTAGCTCTCACTCTGTTTTATGTGGGTATCCCTGTTTCAGGCATATGCAGAGCTTTATATCTCTAGAGTAACTATATCTGCAGAGCTTTACTATAGTGTACTGAAGTGATTACAACCTTAACAATGTTTATAAGAATTAGATAAGAGGTTTTGTCAGTTGTTCCATTGGAACAAGGTGACTAAATTTTGCGAAGTTTCACTTTAGTGATAGCATTGCATCTGGCTCACTGCATCTGATCTAGTTGAACTCCCGTCTCTGTTTGCAGGAAGAATTCAGCACTTCTCGGGTTTGATTCATCTGAGATATTTTTGACATTAGTTTAAGATAGTGTGAATCAGTATGAGCACAGTGGTTATTCTCTCCATTGATTATAAAGACAAGGCTGACTAGTAAGATGTAGGTGTTTGCATTGTGATTCTCCACATTTTGTCAGGTGAATCTTCCTCCAAATCATTTTGTGTAGTGAAGGAGCCTAAATAGATTAGAAATTGCATTCTATTTTTTTCTGCTGTGCTTTCAGCTAATTTCCTGAGGTATACACCTCTGCGTTGTCAATCCCAATACTCTGATGGCTCCTGAATAATAATAAGTAATTGTACTTTCTAAAATTTTTAAGCTCTAACTCACCTTGTATTATTTTTGTCACATAGTCAAAATGCCTGGAAATTAAATGTCTGATTTGTTGATAGTTCAGACTCCCTGTAAAGAGTCTTTGGAGAGAGAGAAGCACTGTATGAGAGAATGATGTCATAAGAGAGAGTCGTCATTAGCAAGTGTTGTCCTTCTTGAAACTATTTTAATCCTTTCTTATGTACGTCAGTACCTCCTGTTAAGGAGGAGGAGTTCAGGCCCAGCTATAAGGACATTTAGATCTGCAGCACTTCCTATGACTAAAGAATGCATACACAAATTTGCATTGCAATATTTGTCTTAGACTTACCTCCCAGTCTAAGTTGCTCTTCATTCCATCAGTTCAAAATAATGATCTCAAGGGAAATCAAGGGTTTAATTAAGCCTAACCTATGCACATTTTCCCCCATGTCAGAGCAATGTCAGAGCAATTGCAAGTATCATGCTGAGAAACTGTATAGGAGTCCACAGTTGAATTAAAGGAGGGCTTTGGAATGGTGTTCTAGGAGCTGTCCCAATTTTAAAACAGAGTTCCTTCAAGCAAATCATAAAGCAAGATGACTTCGGGTCACTGTATTAAGAGATTTGGGGACTCAAACAAGTAGTGTTTTGTGACTAGAGGCTAGGAAGTGCTTCTAAGAAGCACGGTGTATGATCTCAGGCTCAATTTCACAGTAATAAATTTACACAGTTAGGCCTCTTGCCTGACCTGACTGTGTATGCAGACTCCTGGTCTCCTTTGCAAATGCTAATGCAGATGTTCTATTTTGAAATGTTCATCACACTTGCCGGTATCACACTTACAGAAAGAAGTCAGAGCACCGTGGAGGAAGGGGGTCATTATTTAAATAACTTCATTTTTCAATACGTGTGAGATATTTAGTAACTGGAACTAACAGAATAATTTTAAACCCATGTAGAAATTTTTTCATTCATGCTAAAGGAGCAGAGGAGGAGAATAGCAACAGTATGACTCACAGCAGCACAGTTCCTTTTCCCTCTCATCATTATTCTTATTTTCATTCTGCTTCTCTAAAGGACCATAATTTTTTTATCTTCCAAACAATCAGATACAGTGGCAGATATATAAAAACTTCTATAACAGCTTGAGCTGTGAGATGATATCTGATCTGTGTGGAGTTGTAGGAGGAAACAGGGATACCTACTGAGTACGACTCATCTCAGATTTTCCTTTCTTTGATGAAAGTCTGTTTTCAAACAGGAATATTTTCAGAAGACTCAGAAAAAATGGTGAAATGAGCTATTCTGCAGCTACATTTTTATGTAGCAACTTTGAATTTCATTATTAGCTGGATTTCACAATGACCAGAAAGTTATATTCTTGCTGTTTTGTGATTGTTGTATTCTATATTTAACCTCTGAATTAAGAATTTTGAAACAATTATACAGAAATCTTTTGCTAAGTTGTATGTGTGCCTTTGTGCATATGTGTGAATACATGCCTGTGTACACTTGGCACATGTGATCTTGCTGTGAAATCTTGGAAACCATAGCTGTTGTAATTTTAGCCATGTTGTAACCATAGCCATGTTGTAATTTTGTACAATGGGATGGAAGGAAGAGGTTCTTCCAGTGTGAGCCGTGCAAATGATTGTTAAATCAGTGCACTGTTCTGACTTTAGCAGAAGCAATGTTTACAAGTGTTTCTATGATTAAAGTCTTCAGGAGAACAGCAGGCAGTGGTACAGATTCACAGAACCTTCCTCACTCTTGAGCAAAAGTACACAGACACAGAGATCTAGCCCAACTTAATTTCCCTAGGGAATTAATTTAATGGAGGAATTAGCACATGTGCACAAGAGAAAGCAGGACTACAAGTAATGTATTTGACATGGTAATACATTTAGGACCACATATTGGTACTACTTATGCACCTGGTATAATGTACCTGAAGCCTGTTGAGGCCAATGAAAAAATTTCAGTCCTAAACTATATCCTATGGTTAGTGCAGTTTGGGTACCTGCAGACCCAGGAACCTGTCCATCCTCCTCTGGTGATGTCCTCTTCCATGACCTCTGCAGATTTTGTGCCCTGCCTTTCTCAACAGTGCTAATTTCTGGAGTAGAGGTGGTGCCCAGGAGCAGGATGTCGGTGGGGACTGAGATTCTGCTATGGGAAGAGCTGAGGGTCACGTATCATAGCATCTGTGCCAAATTGTGTGGGTAATATCAATAACAATGAAATATGGTTTTATTATGATGTGCAAAAAAAGCAGAGTGGAAGATTAAATATGAAAGTACATACACTGGATAAGTATTTTTCTTTATCCCTAGGTGGTTGATCTGTTGGTATCCATGTGTCGATCTGCATTAGAGTCACCTAGGAAAGTTGTCATCTTTGAGCCATATCCTTCTGTAGTTGATCCTAATGATCCTCAGATGCTGGCCTTTAACCCCAGAGTAAGTAGTTACCTTTCATTATGTCGTAGCTTGGTTTTAGTCATACATAAGATTTCAAAGCAAAGGGTTCTTCTGGAGGAGTCTCCTTTACTATAGAAGTACAGCTCCAGAATATAGCACAAACGTGTGACTGTTTTCAGAACTATGTAGCTTTTTTAATTCTGAGAAACTGTTTGAATATAAACAGTGAGTTGCATTGAAACTTACACTGAAGCCGGGAAATTATTTTAGGATACAAATTTTAGATGCAAAATGTTATATTCCTAATATCTTTCTCTCAGTGTGCACATTGGACACAAAGAGAAAGATTGGGAGGTGTAGACCATGTAAAACTGAGGGTTTCAAATCCGTCTTTTTATTCTTAAAGTGGTTATTGCTGTCATCTCATTTTTTGTTTGCAAAAAAATATATTTTAATGTAATTTCAAATATAATTTGAATTTATATCATTTAAATGTAATTTTATCAAATGTTTACATATGAGTTGGGTTTCGTACAAGCATAACTTTTGAAGTAAAGAATTTTGTTTGTACTACATGCTTCTTTCTTGTGCTGCACATACTGCCTTCTCAGAGAATCCCTTAAGAAGCTGTGAACTATTGCATCTAACTTGAACCATACCCAAAGGCATAAATGAGAACTTTTGAAGTGCTACATTGGGGTGCATTTCAGTTTTTCTAAACAAAGGTCAGTTAGCAGTGGTTTTTCCTCAGGAAAGAGCAGATGTGTTCTGTAGCATGTGGGAAGGAAGAGGAGGCGCTTGGAAGGGGCTGATGAGGAAACAGCTACTCTGGTAGTTGGGCAAGGCTGGAGTTTGAAACAGATAAGGCAGTAGGAATGAAGGCCACAGCAGAAGAGAAATGGAAAGAATCCCTGGGCTGGCAGGGCCTGTGCTGCCTCCTCCCAGCTTCTTGTCAGCATAAGTGAGGTGAAAGCCCATGGGCAGAAATTGGCAAGAACCAAAGATAGGGAACAGTGAAGCTCTTGCAAGTGATGTGTCGTGTGGAGCTGGTGTAGCATGGACTATTAAGCTCATCCACTCAGAAAAGGTGGAGCAGTCTGGTAGTGTTACCTATGTAATGTAGGCAAGCATGAGGGTGAGTCAGAGGGGCAAGTGAAGTGCACCTGATGTTTTAGAGAGCTGTTAACAAAGTAAACACATCTGTTTATTTAGCCTTTCATTTAAAATCTATTTTCTCACTGCGTTATTTAACTTAGAATCATAGAATCATAGAATCACTAGGTTGGAAGAGACTTCTGAGATCACCGAGTCCAGCCATGCCTGTCTCTTTAGTAAACCCTGTCCCTAAGAAACTCATCCACCCATTTTTTTAAAACACCTCCAGGGATGGTGACTCTACCACCTCCCTGGGCAGCTGTTCCAATCCTTGACCACCCTTTCAGTGAAGAAATTTTTCCTAATGTCCAGTCTAAACCTCCCCTGACGCAACTTGCAGCCATTTCCTCTTGTCCTATCACCTGTGACTTGTGAGAAGAGCCCAGCACCTACCCCGTCACAACGTCCTTTCAGGCAGCTGTAGACAGGGATGAGGTCTCCCCTCAGCCTCCTCTTCTCCAAGCTAAACAACCCCAGTTTCCTCAGTCTCTCCTCGCAGGGCTTATTCTCCAGCCCCCTCACCAGCCTCGTTGCCCTTTTCTGGACGCGCTCCAGCCCCTCAGTGTCCTCCTTGCAGTGAGGGGCCCAAACCTGAACCCAGCACTGGAGGTGCGGCCTCACCAGTGCTGAGCACAGGGGCACAGTCACCTCCCTGCTCCTGCTGGCCACGCTGGCCAATAGCATGTTGTCCAAATGACTGTCAGAACCTGTGTTTATTTACAAATATTTAATAAGTGAGCTGATTTTTTCAGTATCTTGGAAATTCCAGTGAAATTCAAAGAAAAATCATGATTATAATGTTTTATCAGGGAATTTTCCTGGATTGTGAATGAGAGTCAGTGTGTGAGGTGGAAGGAAGCTATTGGTTAGAAATGTCTGAAAGAATTGGTTTGGTGAACATTAATCATTTCTTTGGTTTTATACACACTCAAATAATTCAGGTTTTTGTAGAGCCATAGACTAATATTCTTTTAATTCATTTGCTTATTTTTTGCTACATCAGAAGAAGAATTATGACCGAGTCATGAAAGCTCTGGATAGTATCACTTCTATTAGAGAGATGACACAAGTGAGTTTGAAAATCTTTACCTAACTTAATTGCTATATCTAGACCTAGAAAGAATTTTGTATTACTTGCCTGTAATGGGTGGGGAAGTCAATAGCATAATTTCTTTTCTATAGAGCTGTAGTAATATGAAAATGTGTTAAAAATAACAAACATACTGTTATCTATAATAGCAGTTAAATGAAAGTGATGAAGCAGAACTTAGATCTTTTGAAGTTTAAATAAGAGATAATAACAGCAAAATGGGACATTGTAATGAGATAATCACCAACTGCTGCATTTCTGGAAATATCAAAGCCAAACTGAGTCTTTTATTTCCAAAGCAAAGGAAATAGATTTTGTGTCAGTGTTCTGAATGATAGCTTTATTTCTATTATAGCAAAACACTTGATCAGCTAAGTATGGTTGAGAACTTGGAGTGCTGGGTCTCTTGGGATTACTACCATATGATTTCTTAATATTCACAGTGGAACAGAATCTGATAGCTGTGCTTATATTTATTCTTAACACTTCCTTTTCCAAACAACCCTGCTGATTATAACTGATGATTGAGTTTTTCCTCATGTACTGTAACCTCACAAGAGTTTATAAATCTTACCCTATATATATTCATTTTTGGGGATTCTAGAATGAAGAATGAGGTGTGGAGAGAGGAATAAAATAAGTTGAAATTTAAAATTCACTTATTTTTATCTTGTAAAAATTTTAAAAATCAGGTATTTATGTTACCTAATATGATGTATTTTTAAAAAAAAATCCACCATTTTGCTTTTTTCTAATGTTAAAGTAATTCTTGTACTAAAGACTTTTAAAGGATTTTGCACTGTGATTGAAAACAAGAAAGGTTTTCAAAGAAATTATAAACTGATCCAGTGTTTTACTTTACCATTTTATACCATGAAACAATTTTAAAAATTGGAGTGGATTATTTTGGGACATTTCTATATATATACGATCAAATTTTGGGATATTGGGAGACTTAGTTTTGTGAAGTCAAGTGCAATTTCTTAATGCAAGAGTCGAACATAAATAGACATCTGCTGCTGTTCTCCCTGAGATCACCAGTGTTTGCTCTAATATACTCGTTTTGGTGGTAATTACATGCTTATTATTTTGCTTCAGGGAAAATAATTGCTATATTAATTTTTCTTGTGGTCAAAACACTTTATAACTGTACAACATTAAATGTCAGTAAAACTGTGATTTAAGTGTAATAGTGAGCCCCATGTGTTGCTTTTAATAGATGAAACTGTGGGCAATGTAACATATCAAATTTAACCTTATGATTTCAACTAGAAATAACGTAATTACTCTTTTTTAGGCACCTTACTTGGAAATAAAGAAGCAGATGGATAAACAAGACCCGCTTGCACATCCTCTTCTACAATGGTATAAAATTAACTCACATGAGATTATAATTATTAAACTAACAAGTTGAATAAATAGTCACTTCACCAGTGTAATTTGGTGTAGGATCACCCTAAGAATTAATGTCAGAGTTGACATTTGCAACTGTAGTTGTTTCTGGACTGGTTTGGGACCTCATCTGGGCTCTGTGAAAACACTGGACAGACTCCGACTTATTTGTACAGCATATGATCTAATTTTCTGTTCAAGATTTGGTCTGCTTCCATCTGATAGGTTTAAAGACCTGCAGCTGGGTGCTTCGTAGGGGCTGTTTGTAACACGTTTTTAAGAAGAAAAGTTCTGTTTGGTTACCATATCTAATACATCTAACTGTTTCTGGTTTCAGGGTTATTTCTAGTAATAGATCACATATTGTGAAGCTACCAGTGAATAGGGTAAGTGTTGGTGGGTTCTTATTTTCTCATTCCTCATGGCTCTTATTAACATTTTATGTTGGAGTCTCCTAGCCAAATGCAGATGTCTGCATTCAGACTAACTACATGGGCTCCATTAATAGCCAAAGGACAGAAATAGGCAGTTTCAGATCATGACTCATGGAATCATGTTGTGAATTTCCAAGATAGGTCAAAAGAATAATGCTCAGAAAAAGCCTGTTTGAGGTGAGTAGCTCAAATGGAAGTGTCCACCTTGTAGTCATCTGAAATTTGGTGAGAATAACTTCACTATTTGTTTTGTTACCATGTAGAATATTAGATACAGACTTGTTCAGAAAGCAGTGTACACAAACATGACATACCAGGAGGTATACATATAAGTATAACTTAGAGAGTATAGAATTTGAATTTTAGAGAAATGATTCTGAGATTAGTTTCTGAGTATGTTTGCCTCTTCTGATTAAGGGTTTAGTAATTTGCAGCCTTTCAAATCCGAACCTTAATTCAAAGCCAGCTCTGATCAGAATATAATTACGAATTTGTTCAATTTAAATACTTTACTAGAGCTGTATTAGGCTGGAATTTATTTCAGAAACTTCCATATGTTTCATAAACTGGAAGACATTTTTGCTGTTTGTTTTAAGGTAAAATCTGTGGTAATGAGAACAATTTCAACTTACTTCATATAGTTATTTAGCTGCAGTCATGTATTTTGCAAAATAGCATGGTATCTTAAGAACTACCTTTATGGAAATAAAATGCTTTTGTGTTAATCAATTTCTTTTCACTTGTACACTTGTATTTTGTAGCAACTAAAGTTTATGCACACTCCCCACCAGTTCCTTCTTCTCAGCAGTCCACCAGCCAAAGAATCAAATTTCCGAGCTGCTAAAAATCTCTACGGAAGTACCTTTGCATTTCAGTAAGTTCATATATTCATATTCCCCCACCGGGGAGGTTCAAATTAGACATAAGGAATAATTTCTTCACTGAAAGGGGTATCAGGCATTGGCAGAGACTGTCCAGGGCAGTGGTGGAGTCGCCTTCCCTGGAAGTATTTAAAAGATGGGTAGATGAAGTGCTCAGGGATATGGTTTAGTAGTGGACGGGTATGGTTGGACTTGATGATCTTAAAGATCTTTTCCAACCAAACAATTCTATGATTCTATAATCAAATGTCATCAAAATGCTTTTCTTTGTTCTTGCTATTTGAGGTTCACAGATGTGAATTCATTTATTTAATTTTACTTTTTTCACTGTTGATTTTCACCTTTCCATTTTTTCAGTGGTTCACACATTGAAAACTGGCATTCCATCCTGAGGAATGGCTTAGTTGTTGCTTCCAATACGAGGCTGCAGGTAAACAGTAGATTCAATAGACTTAAGCTTACTTCCGCATGCTTGATTAAATACTATCTCAGGCGAGTTTTTAGGGAGTGTAGACGTAGTCGTATAGGTGGAGAAAAAGTGTGATTTCAAATGCCCTCGTGTTTCCTGGAAAAGTTACTTTTCTCATGCAATTAAAATGAAATAATACGCCTGATAACATGGCTAGAAAATCTTAATTATTGCAATCAGTATTTCAGTTTTACATTGCACAGCAGCACCTCCAGGAGGCTTAGGTCAGTACTGCATAAGAGCAGTCTCCAGTTTAAAATTTAGAGCTGCAGAAACTATCTCGATGTTATAGGATCCAATAACATACTAGATTTACAAGAACTGGGTTAACAGCACCTTCTTGAGAATGGAAATAGGAGTGCACTGGCCAGAAGAGAGCTATTTCAGACTTCAGTTCAGTTTCTCAGACTGAATCATCAAGAGACCACTGTTGCAGAGCAAAGTAGGCAGCACCAGAGGGACTGGAGGGCTGTAACTCAGGAGAGCTGTAGCATCAGGGTTTTAATAGCTCTTCCCCAGAGCTGTATCCATACTACTTTATAGGAGGGTCCCAGGGTGCTGACTGAGGATCAGGAGACAGAAGACACTGAAAACACACAAAAAAAGGAAATGGAAGTCTCTGCTGTTCCCCTTAGTAGTTTGGGTGTTTTTATTAGTATCTTTGGAAGATACTTCCCCAAGAATGGAGGATTTATGCACCAAAATTCACCAAAGTAAAACCCTTATTTATGCTTATTTTTTCCTTGAAGCCTAGTGGTCATAACATCTACCTAGGTAGGAGATACTCTGGACCTCTTCATTTCTTGCCATTAAGGAAACAGAAACAGCTGTTGCTGTTGTTGATTCACAGAGGCTGGCTTAGGCTCTGCTTCCTGCCAAAATTTTGAGGTGAGATGCAGGCTGAGCTTGCTTAGCCTTCTTGAGGCTGAGGTGAATTTTGCCGTATACTGAAGCAACCTCAGTAGGCATCCTCTATGGTAATGTTAGATTTCAAATGAGAAAATGCAATTTGATATATAGATCTGATGTAAAACTACATTTGGGTGTTTGGACATGGTATCCAGAATATACAGTATTTTAGTTGTAGATTCACAGCTTGATTTTTTTTGAAGACTTCTTTCTATTACCAAGCAATAAATTAGTGCAGTGGAGCAGATGCTTATCTACATTATGACCTATTCTTATCATTATTATTTTGTCCAGATAGCCAGATTAATGTAAAACAATTACTCCACTCTTTTTCAGCTCCATGGTGCAATGTTTGGAAGTGGAATCTACCTTAGTCCGTTGTCAAGCATATCATTTGGTTACTCAGGTGATATTTATAAATCACTCTACAGCTGGAGAAAATAGGGGGGTGTCCTAGACTACTGCTTTTCTTAGCAACTTCATTGTTTACAACACTGTATTTTTCTTTGTCAACCAAGATTTTATATTCAAATATTCAAAAAAGGGAAAATCTATATTATCTTATTAAATATTGGACCTCATTTTCTAAGGTGCTGAGTATCTTGAACATTTATTTGGAATAAGTAGTAGCTAATATTGGGTGCTGTGTGTAATAGTGCAAGGAGATCTTGATTATGCAGTGGAAATCCAGCTTTGTGTTTGTGGTTTGTTTTTTTTTGTCAGTATCTGCCTAAGTCCATTGAACGTTATCTGTGTATTCATAGGCTTTTTAGGACCTGATCTGACAAAACAAATATTTATCAATAGACATGTTCAACTGTGTATGTTTGCAAGTATCTCTATGTCAAGACTACATAAAGACAATATGTTTATTTTAGCATTAGTAGTAGAGGGAACATAATCTATCCCACTAGTAAATCCAAAAGTGAGACATGCAGGCATTGCCGTGCAAGAATTAGATCATAAATAGAACCATAATGGAAATGAGATACATGAATGTATATATTAAGAATCTTAAGAGACTTTAAAATATCTCAGCACCTGTGTGAACTTCATGAAGTTCAACAAGGCCTAGTGCAAGGTCCTGCACCTGGGTCAAGGAAATCTCAAGCACAAGTACAGGCTAGGTAGAGAAGAGATTGAGAGGAGCCCTTAAGAGAAGGTGAGACCTCACCTGGAGTACTGCGTTCAATTCTGGAGTCCCCAGCAAAGGAAATACATACCTCTGTTAGAGAGAGTCCAGAGGAGGACCACAAAGATGATCAGAGGCTGGAGCACCTCCCATACTAGGTGCTCCATTCGCATGTGAAAGTGCTGTTATAGTTGATTGTGTGTTTGTGTGCATGTAGATAAATTTGTTTCTGAGAGTTATAGTTATGCTTTCTGATTTTTGTTATTTTTAGATGAAGTCACAATTCACTTTAAGAGCTCAGCATTTTCTACTACTGTTTATAGAATTTCAATATCAATAATCTAAATGCATTGTTAGCTTTTCACAGATTACACAAGTATGGAAGCTTTTTAGAACTCACTGAAAGTGCAGGCTGCAGTATCATTATCTAGCAAAATGCCATTGGTTTTGGACAAGACTGCTTTGTCAGCTTCAATGTGTTTTTTCGCATCTCTCTGTCTTAATTGGTCCCTTCCAACCAATCTCCTCCACAAAGGAGACCTGTGTTCCTATGAAGTATGTATTACTTGATACTAATAAAAACCACGGAGGAGTCCCACACTACCTGTTCCTTCAAAGTTTTAAATTCCCCATAATTCAGTCTCTGTTTGCAAACTGCCAAGAAGTATGGGATACTGGAAAGGAAAGGAAGCCTGTAGTAGCATGTGTGTAATACAGGAATTTTCTGTAAACCAAAAAGAGGAACATAAGCGAGATCTAAGGCACAAATGCAGATGTTTATATTTCTGAGATGGAAATTATATCCAATGTGGCTGTCAATCTAATACTTTTACATCTAGATAAATTAAACTAAGGTAGACCTTAAAAATACCTTTAAATAAATTAACTACTCTAAAAATTGTATAGACTTTTAATAAGTCAAAATAAAGTGTTAAAGATTAATATCTAAAGCTCTTTCTCTCGTGATTTTACTATCCCACTGAAAGAACATCAAAAAGTGTTACTGAATAGGGCCAGTTGGACTCAAGACACACAACTTTGTTAAACAACCACCAAAGGGCATTCCTCAGCCTGAATTCAGTGGCATTTAAGTTCATGTTTATCTGCATTCACCTGATGAATGCTAATTTGATTTTCCTAAAGTCTTTGCAACACACGCACACATATTGGTAGTTTGTGGGATTAAATTGAAATATTCTGTGACAAGCTTAACTAGCTTTTTGGCTGTCATACAAAGGACTCTTGAGTCCCACTGTGCTACCTGCTGCATTCTCCATATTTGACTTTGCTTATTATGGTATTTATATGCCAGTGTATCTTACATTATTTTAATATTCCTAGGGATGAACAAGAAGCAGCAGAAGGTGTCAGCTAAAGATGAACCAGCTTCAGGCAGTAAGAGCAGTAATACATCACAGGTACAGTGCATAAGCCACCCCAGGAGGATTTATGGTTTTATGCTTGGGAACTTGATAGATGAGAAGGAACTAATATTCACTTTGTGAAAGCTAACAGTTTCATTTTATTGAACAAAATCAAGAACTTCAGAGACTGCAAGCATCAAATACAGACCTGCTGCTTTTACTGACAATTTAGAGAGTACACTGCAGGTCTTGTGCCCTCCTTTTCCAAGCAGAAGAATTTAGGAAGAGAATGAAGATGAAATTGTGGCCCTTAGAAAGCCCTAGTTTTCTGAGTTCTAGGCTTGCAGAAGAATAATGCAAAAGGAATTGAGAGTGGTTATTGCTGCAAAACAAGTAGAAAGTCAAGTAGCATTTATAGCAATCTTTTCTTTTTTCATGTTTTTTACATATTAAACTGTTACACTTCTGCTTTATCTAAAGCAAACTCATAGCATTATGCATAGGGCTAAATTTTGAGAAAGAAATCTTACATCTGTCTCCATAGTTAACACAGAAAAACTACAGAATAATCTGGCTTTTTTCCTTGAGAAATGTGAAGAACAGTAAAATATCAGGGTAGGGACAAAAGAATCAGTGATCAAATTCACCCTTTTTTTCTGCTATCAATTTTTTTATCAGTAACATTCTGATAATTCTAATAATGTTATTCATTCTGTAATAATGAACTGGACTTTTCGATCTGGATCAAGAACTTCAAATCCCTCCTGTGATAATCTAAACAATTAATATAAATTTTTTTAGAAATTATGTTACGTTTTTAAGTACTGTAGTAACATTTTAGAAAGACTGCTTATAACTTTGTTCATTAATAAACCACTGAAAATAGCAGCCATCTCCTTTGTTACTTCTCACTGAGTTTATGTTATTGCACTAATTAAGTTTTCTCATGTTTTACGTCTCAGTCACAGAAGAAAGGACAACAGTCACAATTTTTGCAAAGCCGTAACTTAAAATGCATAGCCTTATGTGAAGGTAAGCTGGAAACCCTCAAAAAGCTGTTTTAGTCATGGACACAGTATTACTAGATACAAATTGGTGAGACCTTTAGTTCCAGTATTGATTGGTTTTAGGTAAGAGATTACTGGTAGGCGTACCAGTACTTGCTTAGTAGCTGACCTTCGTATTTCAATTCAGAACATTTCCCTCATCAAATAAAACCCGTAACACATTCTGAATTTGCATGAAACAATTATATGCACATAGCAACTGATCATCTAGTCTTGTCTTTCAAATGTGATCATATTCCTAAGCTATCAAGTTAACCCAAGTTGTGGCTTCTGACTTTCTGCAAGCTCTTGGCAAATGCATTAAACACTAAAAGTCAGAAAAAAACAGCTTTCCTGCTGAATTTCCAAGTAATTTTTCACTATTTGGGCAAATACAGTGTTCTTGTGGTAAACAATCTGTTCACTCTCACTGTAAAAAGTTTTGTGAAGTTAAAATCCAGTGCATATGAGTACAATCATTCCTGAAAACCTGGCTATTCTTTTAATAACTGATGAAACCTCAGCAGATTTTGAGAACAAAGAATTATGAAATTTGAATGAGAATTCTACCAATATTGGCCAAACAAAAAGAAATTATATTAAACTCACCTTGCCCTTCATTTGGAGCATTTGTTTATTTTTTAAAGCAAAAATTAAAGACAGACAGTGGAAAAAAATGTTATTTCAAAATGGAAGCATAAAACCATACATGCTACTTTTTAGTACGTATATTTTTGAGAATGTTCAAGTGAAATATTTAATAAGATTAAGGAGATATTAGTCAACATGAAAATGCAGTTTCATCTGGACAGAGAAACCCCTAAATGGACGGTATGAAATTAATAGAACTTACTTGCCCTTTAATGTCTGAAGTTTCTAAATGAAAATTACATCTTTTAGGTAAGATAGGAAATATAGATTTTAAATAAAATTAATTACAAGAAATAAATGCTTGGTAAAAATTACAGTTCATGGAAGAAATTGTATCAAATTTGAATATGCATTTATTCATAGTAGTATTTAAATGCACTTACAGAAGTTTTTCAAATACAGATTGAACATGTAGCTTGTACCTAAAAATACAAATATTTCTTTTGTGTGTTGTCATTCTGCTGCTAAACAACTCATCATCAAATAAATTACTGTTTCTAAACATTTGCAAACTTCGTGATTCCCTTGACTTATAATTGGTATGCTTAATTTTTTAAAATATTTGGTAATATTGCAAATTCTGCATCTGCTATATCTCAGTTTCAGTCTTTGTCTTATTTTTGGCTCAACCATCATCAAACAGGAATATCCCTGTTCCAGAGGCTGATTAGTTGGCTCAAATCCTCTTTAGGAGCCCTGTGACGATTTAAGATAATTTTTTAATAAATATACTTTTCCATTTTTCATTTCAATTAACAAGTGGCTCCCATTCATCAAGCATTTATGTTTTCTGGAAAATAGAACGTAGTTTGGCAACAAGTTCGTCTCTTTGTACTAGCAGCTGACTTGGAGTCTGCCACACTACAGACATACAGTGGAAAACTATCCATTCCCAGAAGTCTATTTGAAGTGTGTAAGAAAGCAAATATTTTAAGGCAATATTTTGAGGCCTATTTTCACCACCATGAAATTTATTCTTTCCGTAATAGTGATAACCTCATCTGATCTGCACAAACATGGGGAGATATGGGTAGTGCCCAATACGGATCATGTGTGTACAAGATTTTTCTTTGTGTGAGTACAAAACTTCTTTTAACATTCAACTTCTGTCCTTTCCAGACTTTTTCTCCACATTCCCTATAATTGTTGTAGTTGAAGTAGATAAAAGACTCTTCTTCCCAATTCTTTAATTTATTTTTTACTTAATTTTAAAATTTTTTACTTAATGTTGTTAGGAAATTAATGGCATAAGCTAGTGACAAAGGCTTAATAGGTGTTTTGTTACAGAATAAATGAGAGTTACTGATTTTTCCCACTCTATAGCATTACTTTATGTTACAGTAAGCCTATCCATATATCATAAAATATTATTTCTGTTCGACTGTATGTTTTAAAGATGAGGAATTCATTAAAGACTTCCTGTCTATGATGTGAGCATTTTCCCTCTCACCTATGACTTCCCCCTTTGCATCCTAGTGGCTTATTCAGCCTCAGGGTTTCAATGGCAATGGCAGCCCTACCTTCCTTCACTCTCTAGAGTTTAGGATCTGTGTGTAACGGTGAAGTGCAGCAAAGTATTTTAGTAAGAAATATGTTAATGTGTAGAATAAGCACTCTTGATTTCTGAATGGAACATTTATGGATGGGTTTACATAGATTAATAAAACACTAATTTGATTTTATCTTCTGTACTCTTTTTTAGTTATGAAGATGGTCAAGTGGGTGATACCAGTATAAATACACAGGAACCAAGCATTCATAAAGAGATTCTGCGAGTCATTGGGAATCAAACTGCTACTGGTTAAAAGGACCACTCTTATCTAATTGATGTGATTTGGAAGCCTTCCTCAGTCTCAAAGCTGGATTTTGAACTGAAGAAGATGCAAAAAACCCTAATTTATTACTATTATTCTAAGCAAATTAACCCTTTGAATACTTACTGTTTTCTTACTTAGTATTTCTTATCTCATCAAAATACCTGAGATGGTATGAGTTAGCAACTGTAGGGGTGCAAAATCTATTACTATACTACAACTAATAATAACTAAAAAGGCATTTGGGTTGTTCAAAATAAACAGACTTTAAAAAGGAGTTTTGTGCTGATATTTTTATATTTAACTTCAGTTGGAGGTTTTAGTACTGTACACTGGCATTTTAAATTTAGAATGACTGAATTATAAATGAGAGGGAAGATTTTATAGCGGAGCACCTGTGTTAGGCAGGATACTTTGCAATAAGTAAAATATTCTCATATTTAAACATTATAAAAGGTTGTCTGGAACATGTCAAATTAAAACATATTGGTTACCTGCAGCTATCTTTAAGTCATTTATTTTACATAGAAGCAGCTAGGATTTAGAGTCAAAGCTTAAAATAATAGTACATTTTTTATTTAATGAGTGAAACAGAGAAAAAAGTAGTCAGTGTGATGATGTATGTTTAGTTTTCTTTATCTTGTCCAGAAACACTCTTATCCATTAAGCAGCTGATTGCATTTTTTAATCATACAAGCCTAGCAAATACGTGGAAATTCTGAAGCTGATAACTTTGTTTTTACAATTTTGGTTTTTTATATACTAGATTTTACAGTTTCTTTAGATCAGCAAGGTTCTTTGATGTTTTCATCTCAAGTTAAGTGAACCTGCTCTGTGGTTAAATATAGCCACATATTTAAAAGTGTGTGCTGAATTAAGGCGTTTACATGATTGAGTTGAATGTTGGTATATTAGAAAATACAAACAAATGCAAAAATTTTACTGCTTTTTCTCTTGGTGAAGTATTTTTATTAATTTTTTTCCTGAAGGAAAACAAACCAATTCAAATATTTCTGTACTCTTAAATTAACTATTTTTTCCAGGTGAACATGATGGCAACACAGACAGGGAGGGGCCCAGTCTCCAAGGCATAAAGGATAGATATTCTGTGTCCTGATGAGTGCCTTTGGCAACCCTCACAGTAGCTATCCAGAAGCATCAATCACATTCTTGAATATGGAGAGTTGTACAACTTACCCATATGCACAAGTATTAAAGGCCACCTTAGAAATCATAAATAGACTGAATCCTCTATTATTTTGTTTTCATAATAAAGATACTGGAGCCAAATAACAGCACAACAGAGCACAAGCATGTTTGTTTCTTTTCAACAGAAGTGCATTACATATGCTGTGACGTTCCTTTTTTCTAGTTGAAGCTGCATTCCCTTATTACTTGCTGCAATTGAAGTGCCCTACAAGTGAAATACTTGGATATGTATTTTAGCATTCCGGACTTATTATCTGGGGATTTCAATTTTTCTAGGTTCCCATACAGACTTGTGAAGCCAGTCCTGTTTGCAAATCTTCATTTTGCTATTGAATTGCTATTGACTTTCACCCCCATTTTGTGTACCCCTAACTTGGTAATTGCTACTTTAATGGTTATCTTTTGTGTTGGGACACAGGTTAACTTCTTGAAACAAAGAGGTTTCCTGAAATTTATCTGTTTGTCTAAGGACAGCCTTAGGTGATGTAACTACACAAAATCAGCATAAGTCAGTAGTGGAGCAGAAACCCTGTAATAACCATCTCTCCATAATTTTTCCTGCTATATGTGTTTGAATCACTATATTTTGCAGAGCAAAAAGAAACTAGGAAGCAAGGCCACAAAAATACCTACATTGACTTGCTGAGCTCATAGTCCACCACTTTGGGAGACCTCCTCAAAAAACTAAGAAAAAAGAAAGATGGCCATCACTGAATTGGAGAAGCCAAGTAAGCAGTCATCTTTCCTGTCCTTTCAAGCAAACACACTGAAGGAAGAAACGTGGAATGTAGCTGTGGCAGCAAGTCAGCCTTGGTTTGCACAATGGGATGATACTGGCTATACCTTGTGCCGTTGTAAGTACAACCACTGGAAAGGGGGAGGAAAATACATCTTTGGCAGATTTTAAGACTGCTCAGATATTTGTTTTAAATGGATGAGCAGGAGGAAAGGACAGAGTGAAGGAAAACAGGGCTCTGAAGTATTTGGAGGCCCTGCTGTTGTAAGATTCCCACTTCAGGGAGTAGTGAGGAGACTGACTTACACATTGGTGAGAAGGAGGGTGGCCGAGAGAAAAGGACAGAATGTGATAAGCATAGGCATTACAAAACAATGGAAGAGGGCAAAACCTTTCAGGGAGAAAGGTAGTTCTGAAAGGACAAGGGATTTGCTGATAGTAAAGTAAAAAAAAAAAGAAGCCACAGAATTTCTGGCAAGAGGCATTATCAGTTTATGTCCCACATGGTGAAGGCAGGAAAAAGGACTGGAAGAACAAAGCTGTATGTGAGGGAACAGAGTCCCCTGAAGTAAGGGCCAGCACTGTGCCTGGGACAGCTGGGCCACCTGGGGAGGTGTCACAGAGTAGAGGACAGGGGACAGCCCAGTGTTGTGCACTAACTGCGACTGAATTGAACCAAAATGTACTTGCTACACAGTAAATTAGTCACCTTTTCTTCAACCAAAATATCGAGGAATTTCTTACAAGTTATCAGCAGATGAACATGACTCTATATAACATTTAACAAAGTACAAGTTCTCACAGTTTTTAAAAGATGAGGGGAAAGGAGGTTCTTTGGAGGTCTGTTACTCAAATATAAATTGTCCTCCTCTAGCAAACTTCAAAGCTGAAACAAAAACTTTATCATCAAGAACTGGAATTAAAAAGCCCCAGGATGAGGTTTTCTTTGACTGATTTTTCCCTTCTGATTTTATCCAAGGGCAGAAGTTGCATATTGCCAAATTCTTCCAAATACACACATTCACTTGAACTCCAGATGATGAAAAATAAAAAAGCCGGAGTCATCTGTGCAAGGACCTTGTGTTATCTGTAAAGCCTTTCTGTTCCTTTTTTATCATGCACACGTATTGGTGATAATCTTTATAACTCTCGCTGTAAAGTTGTAGGCTTTTCACAGGTGGCTTCTAGTCACAGAAAACAGAGCCCCAGGCTTTACTATCTCTCTTGGTAGAAGTCTAGCTTCTTCCCGCATCCCAAAACTAATTACAAGCCCTCAAATTGGGAAAGTTTGGAAAATCTATGTTAATGCCTTCAGATTGCACCCTAATTATGAATTGCCATATTTGTACTTCTGAATATTTTAACCATTGAGAAAGGAATCCAAAAAGATGCTTTTAAAACTTTCTTGAGATTCAGGCAGATATTTAGCATTCAAGGGGTTAAGCAATTGAAGTTATCTTCTCCTATGGTACGAGTCAACATAGCCCTGTTTTCTTTAGCAGTGCTACACTGTTTTGATCGTCTGAGCTTTTGGCTCCATATAACTTATAAAATGGCCAGTTTGTGTAATATTCTACTTAGTATTTTACAGGAGTTAGTCAATGACACTGGAATTGTTTATGCTTGTATTTTTCTCTAAAGCCTTTGAGAAGGTGTTACTGATGCTGTATAATTTTAATATTATAGCTGTTGGTACTAAAAACAATGCATCTGATGAATAATGCTAAGATTATGCTTTTGTTAATACAAATATAAGATCACATCAAAAGAAGACTTTGTGCTTAGATAAATTTTACTTTGCTTATAAACCTCTTCCTAGTGTGGAGATGATTAGTGTACTTCCAACATGGATGGAAAGTACAAAAAAGGAAAAAAGAGAGTACAACTGAATGGAGACATGTCTGATTTAAAAAGAAATGCCGAAAAAACAAAAACCTAAACAAATATAAAGCTGATATCTAGTTACTTAAGCGTTATGTAAGTTTAGATGGATTTCCTCTTGGCTCTAGAAAATGTAAATCAAATGTGAATAGCAGGAGCTGTGACTGACGGGGAGGTCGTGCTGCAGGAGCAAAAGCACTCTAATCTTAGCATTTTCACAACAGACGGGTTTGGGGCCTGATCCCACGCTGTGCTGTGGGCACCCGTCGCAGTACTGAGGGTCAGGCCCTTGAACAAACATGGGTGGTGTTTGTATAAGTCACACCTCGCCCTCATGGTAAGTTTTCTGGGAGCCGCTGAGGCGAAGGCCCATTGCAATGGGGTTGCATGTTGCATGCCCATGCGGGAGCTGGAAGGACTCGGCTTCTCCGTGGCTGCATCATGGCAGGACAGTAGCTGTGATGATGGGGATGCAGAGGAGAACGGGCTGGGGGCCCTGGCATGGGGACCCAGCCTTGCCATTCTCTTGTGAGCCCTGCACGGCCCCTCCAGCATCTGTGCGTGCTGTGGGCCTTGTGCCTCAGTGCTGTGGGGGCCCGGCCAGCGCTGGATGCGCAGCTGCCTGTCCTGTGTGGCACGGAGGCTCCTGCAGCGCCTCATTTGCAATAACAAAGGTTTTACCTGGGCATCCTGCGCAGGTCTGTCACAAACTCTACCTCAAGGTGAAAGACGAGCCTGTTGACTAAACTGAGCAAGGTCTGCGGTTTGGAAAGCAATTAAAATATGTGTAGGACTGAATGTTGTTCAGAAAGGATCTTGAGTCTAGTCAGTCAGGGCTGTGACAGCAATCAAATTTATTCCTTAAAGCCCTCAGGGCTGGAGGGGCACTTGTACTTCAGAAGGGGATAAATAAAAATGGGAAGATTTACTCGAAGCAGAGCATGTACGGTGTCTTATAAAATGCCCAAGGATGTCACCAGGAGTGTGAATTCCCAGGTCTGGTTTTTGGAAATGTCAGGTCTGAAAGCACTGAGCTTCTCTGTCTTTCCTAAAGTGTCAGTTTTGTACCCTTGCTCACCGGCTGGAGGGACAGCCCCCAACAAGAGCAGAGGGAAAGAAACACCTTGAGCTGTAGTTCTGTATCATTTTGATTGCGCACTCCTGCTAAGCTTCAGTCCACTGCAGAACGGCTACGATGTAAATTCCTACCCATTACACTTTCATTGGGGATTTGTATACTAATAGATATAAAACTTTTGTAAGTGAAATAAAAAAGAATGCAAGTAGTTTTTAGATTAACATATCTAGCGTGTGAAAACTGTGTTGAAAAATAGATTACATTAAACATTTACCAGCAAGTCAGTAAAAATAGTCCTTATATGTTCAATATAAATTAATGTTCTAAAAATAATTTTTGAATTTACCCAGTATGTATTGTATCTTTAAATTTAAGAAGCAGCCACTCCTTTATGTAAACATAAAATATGCCTACATTTCTTTTAACTCTACAGCATTTTATTCTCCAAATAAATTTATTAAGTTCTGTGCACAAAATAGTACTGCAGCCTGCTATTTAGCCTATGGTGCCTTAGAGTTACTACAAATATTTAACAAAATGTACATAATGTAAATACTGCCAAAAGATCACTAAGGCCAAATATTTTCTCTATTCACTTTTTACTGCACTTGCTTTCTATTGCTATTTAAGTCTCTTTTATCCAGCTTTGTAACAGTTATAACATTGTAGCCAATGTAAATGTTTACTTTAAATAAATCAGAATTTGTTCAACAAGTACTGTGCATTTGGGCACTATTTTGAGAACTTTGTTCAAAGTTAAAACAATCATCTGAGAATTAAACTGTGTCTGAAGCAGTTTCTTGACTTTTGCTAGTCTCAATGACATCTAGAGGTTATGCCATGCTTTTACATATATTACTGGAGTAAATTTTTTCTGCAGTGATCTTTTTAAAAACAACAGTAAAACCAACTTTCCACACTGTGTTTGTCTGAATGGGTTACGCAGCTGGTTCAAAATAGAGATACTGGAATTAAAGCAGTACTTTGCATGTATAGTATCATATAAAATGCATAAGGATGTCTCAAGATGCATTTTATAATTGCTTTTAAAGAAGACCTCTTTTTCTGTAGAGCTGGTTTTGTCATGAAAACAGCAAATATGTGACAAACCATGTTGCACTGTAATGTGGGTATGTTTAAAGTATAAATGCACACCTGCAGCTCATAAAATATGCAGACATTTGTGGGGCTGGTTATTAATTCAATGAGTGTATTGTTTTTTTCACTGCCTACAAACTCATTTTAATTATATGGGTGGGTGTAGTATCTTTCAAAAGATTTAGCTCTCGCTAAAATTTATTATTTTGCTTTTTTGGATTTTAGACTAAAAAGGTCAAAGTGGTACTATTACTTTGAATGTTGTTAAGTATTTTAAACAAATATAACTATGGAAGATAGGAAAAAACACACCATGGATACCCTAAATAGCTGATTATTTGCTTTTGATTGGAGTATATGGGCTGGAGCTTGATTTCCATAATAGAAGAGAGATTCTGTATTTTGGTAAGCTTAAAGTTAGAAGAAACAGTGCCTTCCGGACTCTCAAAACAAGAGTGGAATCAATGATGAAGTCTCAGACTCCACTAAAATGAGTCCCAGAGACAGAATTTGACTGCTTTGGCTTAACTGCTACTCTATTTCCAAGTCGCTGCATTGCAAGCTCTCTCAATATGCATCAGTTGTCAATTTTGCATTGAGAAGGTTTATGGTATATTGTGTTCGTCTGTTGTATAGTTCAATGTGGGACTCAAAAAAATTAATAATCCAAATATTAATTGACAGCAATATAAAGTTATTGTGGTAGACCAGAGCTGCTTTCAGGTGCACACTTTGCCTTTTTGACAGGAGGAAGAACAGAAAATCCTCAGCGTTACAGGCTTGGGAAGAGTGGCTGGAGAGCTGCCTGGCAGAGAAGGACCTGGGGGTGTTGGTTGACAGCCGGCTGAACATGAGCCAGCAGTGGCCCAGGTGGCCAAGAGGGCCAATGGCATCTTGGCCTGTATCAGACACAGTGTGGCCGGCAGGAGCAGGGAGGTGACTGTGCCCCTGTGCTCAGCACTGGTGAGGCCGCACCTCGAGTGCTGGGTTCAGTTTTGGGCCTCTCACTACAGGAAGGACATTGTGGGGCTGGAGGGCGTCCAGAGAAGGGCAACGAGGCTGGTGAGGGGCTGGAGAATAAGTCCTACGAGGAGAGACTGAGGAAACTGGGGTTGTTTAGCTTGGAGAAGAGGAGGCTGAGGGGAGACCTCATCCCTGTCTACAACTGTCTGAAAGGAGGTTGTGACGGGGTGGGTGCTGGGCTCTTCTCACAAGTGAGAAATGATAGGTGGGAGGAAATGACTGCAAGTTGCGTCAGGGGAGGTTTAGACTGGACATAGGCAGAATTTCTTCACTGAGAGAGTGGTCAGGGATTGGAACAGCTGCCCAGGGAGGTGGTGGAGTCACCATCCCTGGAGGTGTTTAAAAAATGGGTAGATGAGTTCCTTAGGGACATGGTTTAGTAGGGAGACAGGTACAGTTGGACTCAATGATCTCTGAGGTCTCTTCCAACTTTATGATTCTATGATTTCTCTGAGATTAAGTACAACCATTGGAAAAAGTACATTCATTAAACTGTGTCTGTATGCTTGACCAACTTAGTTTTGTGAATTACTGTGCAGTACAGATTGCAGAAAATAATTTTGCACAGGTCACACTGCCTGCGCCCCCTCCAAGAGGGATCTGTCCACCTGAAATATTGGGAGGCTGCTTACATGGAGCTGCATGAGATGAAGGAAGCCAATAGTAGCTGAGGGCCACAACTTTGCTATGCCCCATCTCTCAGCACCATGCAACCTCTTTTGTTAATAAAGAGTAAAGTCTTTAGGAATACAACAAAGGCTTACTTCAGGGCTCAGTGCCTTGCAAAAACCAAGTGTCAAAGCAGGTGAAAAAGACTAACAGCAAGTTCTATTTTTTTTATAGAAAAAAAACACAGTAGATTTTAAAGTGGCATTTTTTATTAGCTCACATAATTGCTCTCTCAGGATGATTTTGTTAAAAGTGGCAAACATTTTCTGTCCACATTTGAAAGAGAGACGTGTAGTTCAACACACAGAAAATGAAGCCTCTGAATGGGGCATAGGACCCTTTTAGTAGCAGCACTGAATGTAGCGAGTCCCTGTGCTAGGCATGAGATATTGGATTTCAGCCAGCTCCACAAAACTGGCATTTTGCAAAATGCTGAAGCAGTGGGAGTAACACTGGCAGCACAAATAGTGACTGCTGCAGAAGCAAGAGCAGCGCAAGTCTCAAGAGATCGTGTCTTGAAAAAATACAGGAAGTCCTGGCTTAAGATTTGCTCAACAAAAGCCAGAGCTTATCATCAGCAAAGCAATTCTTATTTGTAACTTTTTAAGAGAAAGTTTTCCATTGTTTGAGAGAAATAAGAACAAAAAAAGTTTTCAACATGCTGTCCTATAGCTGTACAGTTCAGTGTAATACCATGCTGGAGGCAATGTCCCACTGTACTCGCATGTAGCCGGCTTAGTTACAGCAGTAGCAGCTTTCTTATAGATCTCCGGCAGAATGAAGAATGGCTCAGTCAGATGGCTTTTCCCTGGAGCCTCTCTCATGCTCTATGTGCATAATCTATCAGAGTCTGCACAGGTAAAACATTCCAGAACAGGAATAGATGACTGATACTTTCATTGCTGGTTTTCAAGATTGCTGATTAGATTGTTCTTCCCATATGAGCTGTTGAACAAATAATTTTACTAATTGTTTAAGAAAGTAATCTTGCTCCCTCCATCTCTCCCAGACAAATAGCTTGACTTTTCGAGGTATTTCTGCTCACAATCATCTACCAAGGTTAATTCAGTTCGAGAATGAGTGGAGTCAGAGCCCTATAAATAGATATTTTAATGTAAACATGTAAGTGTAGATTTAAATGTAAATATAATTGCATCTATATATAGGAATGCAAATTAAAACTAAGGATCAGGATTTACCATTTACAAAACTCTTCTGACAGATACAGTATGTTACAAGTACAGTTTTTAACTACCCTAATGTGGTAGCCTTTGGTAGATCTGACTTGCTGCCCTTTTGGCAATGACATGTTTTGCTAGAGGCTTTTAAATTCTTGCCCATGGGAAATTTCAAGGGGCCAGTTATGCATCCTCTGTATATGTTCCTGCATGGCTGGGATGTTCCTCTTCATACAGTACTCCATCTGTGTGGAATTGTTTTGTTCCACTGTTTGGCTCTTTATTAGCTTCTGCAAACTTAGATTTCATCCTTGCTATGCTAATCAGTAGGACATAAATATCCAAAAGCTCAAGTCTGTTCTGTGGCTGCTGAGCAGCTCCTACTTATAGTGTGGGGCTTTTTCTGGGTAAAAAAACCATCTTGATTTGTCTCAATTGGGTGTGAAGGAAGCACAAAGGTCTCCATTACTACCTTATCTTTAAATATCAAGCTTTTTTCACATTCCTTCAGATACTGTAAGCTTTGGACCTTTGCATGTTTTTTTCAATCTCATCTCTTGACAGTACCAGTATCATTTGGTCAATTTTATGCCCGGATTACAAAGGTATTTGGATGGCTGCTAAACAACTTGCTAAACCTGAGCTATGGCTCTTCTCTCTCTGAAAGGCCAGCTTAGCTTTTATGTCCAAATCTTTTGTTTTTCTTTTTTCCTTGGGTTTTTTTCTTTTTAAGTCTCCAGTGCTCTCTTCCACCACCAAAAATTTATATAAAAAACAGAGGACTTACGCAGGACATGACCATTTTGCTGTTTGTATGTTGCTCAATGATTGCATATTCTGTATAGCTATGCTAATGTGACCTGGATTTTTGATCCACTGCAGTTCTCTTCCCTCTCACTAACTCTTTTGCTCACAACAGTAGCCTTTAGAAAAACATATATTGGCATGAAAATACAATACTTAGGATATTTCAGTTTAAATGAAAAAATGTGCAGCCAGGAATAATAAAAAATTATGCAAATTAAGGTTCTGCGATATGAAAAGCATGTGTACAAACTATTAACTTATACATGAGAACAAGAATGCATAGCTGAAAGAGTATGCCAAGGAGGATGCTGTAAAATCTTGAGTTTTATATGTACAATTTCCTCTCGCAATTTTCTTTCATCTAAGCAAAATTGGCAGAGTAAATTTAAAATACTCCCTACCTGCATTTCTGTCTATGTCTTTAAACAGGGTTCAGGATGGATTTCTGGTCTTTCCTTCCCAGATTCTTCTTTTCCTGCTTTGTCGTTATTATGAAAGCTTACTAAGTCTTAGCTACTGTAAGCAATGTTCTTGATATACTATATTAATCTGCTTGAACAATTTCCATTAATTGGTTTGAAATAGGCTTTGTCATCAATAGGCTACCATATGCATTTGCTTGCTTTCCACAGAGATTTTTTTACATTTGTAAACCTCATACCCTCAACCTCAATTTACTTGAATCCAGGTTTTCTTTAGAGAACTGATAGACTTGATGGCCTGTGCGTATGAGATTTATTATGAAAATTTTTCACTTCTTTTTTTGAAAGGAGAGCTTCCATGGCCTGGGCAGCAGATGCTTTGGTGTAGTACAAAAATTTATGAATTGGTCCAAATGAGGACTGATTTGGGGTTTGATTTTTGGGATTTCATTGACCCATTGGATAAAGCTAAAAATTATGGCCATTCTGATCTAAATCTATTATCTGTAAGTGTTAATTTGTGTAAACTGTTCTTACACATTGACTGTTCTGTGGATCCTTATTCACATATATTCTTGCCAACTCTAACAAGTTTGAATGCACAGAAAAAAACACAGCTACAGTAAAGAGGTGGTTCGTGGTCCATGCTGACTGGAAATTGTGTAGGAGACTATGTAGGGTAAAATTGTGCAAGGGAGTGCTCTAGCAGTTTTATGAGCCATACAGTTGTGTCTCATGCCCAGCAATGTTCTTGAGCCAGTTCAATTTGCTTGTACTTGCATTGCCATCCTGGTCAAGCTTGGAAGGTTTTTTTTGTCTAGACCTGGATTTTTGCTCTGTAGCTATAAATCTATTCCTTGGTGGGAAATTATATTTGTTAAGGCACTGCTGTGCTTGCTTTTTACTTTGTGCTGTGTCCTGTGGGGAAAGCAAATGCAGAATGGATGAAGGATGCTATTATTTTGATTTGTTGCATTATTCCTACATCCTGAGTAAGTACAAGTGTTTCCACAGCATTTAAGTCAATTACGATTCAGGCTTCTATATAGACTTCCATATCAACAATAATTACCTTTGTTTTCTGTAATTATACATATATATGTATGCATGCACATGCATATAAGTTGGTGTCTGAATACAGGAAAGTACAAGCCATTGTTTTATATACATAGAGAGTGTCTAAACATGCAAAGATGGCTGAGGAACTAGAGCTCAGTCATGAATGATGATTTATTCCAGCAGTCTGCCAAACAGAGACTACTGAATCCTGTGGGTGGTTTTACAAAAAAAATGTGAGCCAACATCTACTGGAAAGTTAAATCTCTGAGATCAGAACAGATTCAAACCAAGATTCTTGAGGTGCAAGGTCTGTGGTTTAACATATTCCATCCCACCAGCCCAAAACAAGGATTTCATTAAATACTTGTACTTGGTCTTTTTTTTTTCCAGAAACTTTCTCTGAGCAAATAACTATATACAACTGTAAAATAACCATATTATAACTGCAAAAGCCATTGCCAGTTAATCACAGCTGTGTCAGTTTAAAGATGTGATTTCCACAACTTTGTCCTTTAGATTTATGGTGCTCTCTATGATTTTTATTTTTCCCCCACATTATGAATGCCTCATTTCTCTTGAGGGCCATAAAAACTTGAAAGGTATAGTAGCAATATGCAACACAGACTTCCTTGCACCCTCTTGCTGGTCTGCATAAAACCTGAATTGAGGTACTCATTTCCTGCAGTGATTAATCAACATAATGTGATCACCTGATGAAAATCATGCTATAGTACTTAGAAATTTTGAAGGGGGATGTTGGGGTTTGGGTTTTTTGGTTCACTGAGCCCTTTTGGTAGTAAGTAAAATTCATTCTTTCCTTTTTCTGCTGGTTTGAGCTTATCTCTGTATCTTTACATCTGATTGGATTTCTTTAGGTCAGGATGTTGGGCCAAGCATCTAAGGGCTACCTAACTGAGGAAGAAATTTTATTTACAGGATTTTTCCTACAGTGTCCATACTAGACCAGTCTACTGGTATGAGAAAGCCAGGGCAAGAACTGCTTTTCTAAGCTGTTTTTTGGTGGACACGGTTTGCTTCCTGCTGGACACACTGAAAATCACACGAGGAAATCTGGGCATTCTCACAAATTCCTCCTGAACGAAGGGCTATATTCAGTCATACTGAGGTCTTTCACCTTTTCCTATTTGCCCAGCTGCATTTGCTCTTGTCTTCTGGAGGTTCAAGCTGAACCTGGTTTTTTAATGCAGCTCCAGGAGCTCCAAAGGCTCAAGCATGCGTAGCATGCATGCTCAAGAAAACACTTAGTTTTGTACTCGCATTTTAAACGTTTGCCTAAAAGTCATTTTTTTCAATGCTGTCTTGGAAGTATACCCTGTTATGGCCACAAAAATGATCATGCAGATGGAGATGCAAGGTCAGGCTGAGAGACCTATGGTTGTTCAGCCTGGAGACGAGAAAGCTCTGGGGAGACATTATTGTGGCCTTTCAGTACTTAAAAGGGGCCTTTAAGAAAGATGAGGACAAAGTTTTTAGCAGGGCTTGTTGCAATAGGACAGGGGGTAATGGTTTTAAACTAAAAGAGGGTAGGTTCAGTCTAGATTTAAAGAAGAAACCTTTTATGATAAGGGTGGTGAAATATTGGAACAGGTTAATAAGAGGGGTGGTATGTAACCCATCCCTGGAAACATTCAAGATCTGGTTGGACAGGGCTCTGAGCAAGCAGTTAGTTGAAGTCATTGCTGCTTACTGCAGGGGGAGTTGGACTAGATGACCTGTAAATGTCCCTTCTAATCAAAACCACTCTATAGTTCTATGGAGAATACCTACCAGACAAGAACACCTTGCTAAGTCCATATTAGCTTTCCTGGGCAATCTCTGCAGGCTGAAAGCCAACTACCTCATATTTCCCTGTGTTCACTCTAGGTAGTATAACCTAAGTCTCTTCTTACTTAGATTTATAGGAGTTCCACATGCAAAGTGTCCATACCACTGGGGTGCAAGCCCTGGCCCAGCAGCAGAAGAGCTGGCCTTTCTACCAGCTGTTTTTGCTACATTACCAGTGAAGTCACCATTCACATATTTGACTTTAAATGGTTCTTCTCCTGTGCAAAAATGTGTAGGTTGATAAAAAAATAAATAAAATGAGTAAACTCCTTGCTGGACTTAGGGAGCGACACTTTTGAGATCTAATACCAGCATTGCAGTAGCAAAATTGTAACAGCCAGAGCTTTCAAACACTTGTCAAATTCTCTGCTCACCTCAGCATAATCAGATTAGGATTCTCATTAACACTGTGCAAGACGAATGCACTTTAATGTTTCGTGCACAGTCCCCTCTTAATATGTGCGTGTATACTAAACTCAAATTAGAGCCTGCCTTCTGCATGTGCATAGAGTAGTTCTGAAAGAGATCAGCCTAAAAAGTCAGTCTTTTCCTGCAGCCATGCGTGCAGCGTGTCATGCATAATGGATAATATCACTAAGAAACTGTGCCTGTGAGGGTAGAAACCTCTCTCTAAACGTGACGCAGCCCTGTGTCAAAGATGGGAAATGAAAGCAGCCATATATCCTGTGTAGGAGTTGGGATTTGAGTTCTTCCCTCTGTTCAAATAATCCCTTTTCCATCACCCTTCTCATGCTGCAGTTCTCAACCCATAACTCATGCAAAACCACAGGACACCAACACACAACTCTGAAAGAACAACTATACAACCACTCATGTAACATACACCAAAAAGAACTGAAAGCACAGAGAATGCATATTTTACAACACATGAAGCCTTCTTTGCCTTGTAAAAGCAACTAGCACCATAAAAGTAAGAATTTTGCGGGGTTTGTCATTGGTTGTTCAGGTAGAGAGAGGAGAGCTCTTCCTCAACAATACCAGCAGTGCAAAATGGTCCCTAAGAAAAGCTGGCTGAAGTGCAATGTTGAGGACACATTCCTTCAGTCCCTTGCTAGGGACTCATGCCTGAGAGTCCTGGCTGATGTCAGCTGTCAGTAGAAAAGTCCAGGAGACAGGGAAGCTAATCTATGAAAGACAGACACAAGTATGATTTATAGAATGAAAGCTGCAGAAAATGCAGCGAGGATGTGGGCAATGTGTTTTTTCCAGCAGTAACAGTGAATGAGCAGTTTCTGGGTAGTGTTCGGGTGATGGAGAGGTGTGTGTATGCAATGTTATACGTCCAGCTGTTTTTCATATAAAGTTGCTATCTTTTTCATTAAACTCATAAAACTAATCGCAGGGAATCATTCTCATAGGACTTTCTTTAGCCCTGCTTCTGAACTTGGTAAACATCCGAAATTATAGGCATGGCTACTGGTATTCCTATAGGACACTGGCCTATCTGGCCATTTCCTAAAGCCAGAATAAGAGGGTAAGTCATGCCAAAGAAAAGGTGACAGATTTCCTTCACAACTTGGCTTGTTCTTCCCAGTGAAACAGATATGAAATCTAATTATCTCAATCAATGGAAGAAAAACATACATACAAGTATCCTACCAGTGAAAAACAATAGTGTTCTTCACAAAAGCCCGTGCCATCTTTGGCAATGACTAAAAAAGAAAATGAGATCTGCTCGGTTTTTCTAGAAGAATAGGTGTAACACACCCACCTTCAGTTCTCTGCATTATAGCAGTATTTGCCTACAGCTGTTCAGCAGGTATCTAATCTCTGAAAAAAATCTCCATCTATTTAATGTTTTCTGAATTTTAAGTCAATATTACTTTGTATATTGATTTGCAAACTCTTTTTACTAGTTGCAGCTGCCTCCACACATTGTACCAGAGTGTAGTCACTCTGGTTTGACTATTAAGATCCAGCTATCATAGTCATCTTTGTGTTTCCTACCTTGTAATTCCAGCTTTTCCAGACAGACCTTATTAAACTTCCAAAATTTTCTAGGGCCTAAGTGTTAGCCAGCAAGGAGGGCAACAATGATGAACTATTAAGTTGAAGCTCCAGTTCTGAAGTAATTTCCTTCTCTCAGAAGGAGAAAGGACTAATTTATACCTTTAAAAGAACTCAGTAAATTATTTGTTCCCATCACCTGAGTAAAGTATTGTGTTTTTCTTTCTTCCTTAAGGAATGACGTATTAAAAACATGGTTTTAACTTTGATCTCTTGCATGATTGTAATATTTGTTAACCCCAAATGTAATGGCAAAAAAATAAGACAAAGGCAGCAAAATGAGCATTCCTAGGTTTTAGTAGCTATTTTATCTAAGGGGAAATAATGCAACAGTAGTAGCTCTCTTCCAAATTTACTGAGCTGCAAGATTAGATCTGATACTATTTCCTCTTCCTACTAGTGTAGATTTTGGTCATTCACCTCAGTTTTTATTACTGCAATCACTTATGTAAACTGATAATTATAATTATCTGTTGTGTTGAGGCATTGTAAAGCATACTTGTATGGCCAAAATCCATTTAATGTGCAAGCACTTAAGTATAGGGGGGTTTAAGTTCCTGTGAGTCTTAAGATTTAGATTTTGACTTTAGAAATTATTCTTAGTGTTCATCAAGCACAAGTGATTAATACATCTTCTTGGCTAGAGAAGGTTATCAGTATGAATAACTGAATATTTACGTCAGTGAAATGGACAGTTCAAAACCTTGTTATGTTGCTTCATCTTCTTTCAGTATTAGACTTGGGATATTTGGTTCTCTTTTAATATTACTTTATTCCTTTTCCATGTTCTTTTAGTATGAGAATAAATGTTGCCTTTTCACTGAGATGTCATCTAGGTTTGGGCTGCAAGAGGATAAGATTCATGACATATAGACACCTGATATATGTGGCTTACACTTTTAAAAAAACCCTTATTTCACAAGATTTTTATTTTATTTTCCCTGGAAAGAACAATAGCAACGATCTTTAAAGAAATAAATAAAATAAACTAAATGTATATTGGCATGCCAGGAACTATTGCCAGGAACTAACTTTCATAGACTCACAGAATCATAGAATGGTTTGGATGGGAAGCAACTGTAAAGTTCATCTAGTTTAACCCCCCAGCAGTGAGTAGGGACATCTTCAACTAGACCAGTTTCTTCAGAGCCCCATTCAACCTGACCTTGAATGTTTCCAGGGATGGGGCATCTACCACCTCTCTGGGCAACATGTGCCAGTGTTTCACCACCCCCAGTGAAAAATATTTCTCCCTAATATCTAGTCTAAATTTCTCTTCTTTTAGTTTAAAACCATCACACTTTGTCCTATTACTACAGGCCCTGCTAAAAAGTTCTCCATCTTTATTATAAGCTCCCTTTAAGTATTGAAAGGACACGATAAGGTCATCTCGGAGTCTTCTCTTCTCCAAGCTGAACAATCCCAACTCTCTCAGCTTCTCTTCACACGGGAGGTGTTCAAGGCCTTTGATCATTTTAGTGGCCCTCTTTTGGACCAACTCCAGCAGGTCCATGTCTTTCCTGTGCTGAGGTCTCCAGAGCTGGACGCAGTATTCTAGGTGTGGTCTCACCAGAGCAGAGGAGCAGAATCACCTGAGCAAAGAAGAAAAAAGATTTTCCCTGTGGAAAGACTAGCTCTGAGGTCAGCATGAGAAATACACAAGAGATGCATTTAGTAAATCTGACTTGTCAAAATATGCTACCATCTCACGAAGTAACTAAAAAATAGCCATATACAAGATAGCTGCTCCCAGACACTCTCTGAATGGCCATTGTCCCCTTGTTTCCCCTGATTTAATCCCGTTTCTCTCTTTACAGGCACATAGATGAAGCAACGTGTGTCTAAAGAGGATGAAAGCTAGACTGCTAGCAAATGTGGCTAAAACTACAAATAATCTTTAACTGCTCGGGGCTGTTGTCCAAGCCATAAGTGTAGATATGCCTGCTCATTTTAAACATGTTTGTCTGGAGCTATTGCAGAGACCACATACGTGTTTCGGCATCTTTGTGAAGACTTTGGTTTAGCCAGGTGCTCTGGATGGCTTGGTGGCAATAAAAATGAATATATTCCCAAACACAATGACTGGTTGTTTCGCCAGTTGACAGGATCAACAGAACAGACACAGGCACCTACGAAAAGAGGAAGCTTACTTTACTGTCTATTTCAAAATAATACAATGATATGTTAACCAGCAAAAATGAGATAATTATATGTCTAAGCAGCAACACAGCCCTTGGTGATGCATCTAATCATTACTACACAGAATAAGCAATAGTGATTGAGACAAGATTCACCACTAATTATTCTAATACTTTACTATCATCCAGATCCACAGCCACTGGGGAATCCCTGTTGCAGCAAGGATCTAGAGAGCCTATCTCAGCAACTAGGAATTTTCAGCAGTGCGTCCGATTCCTGGTTGAGGTGTCGAAGTTGCTGCAAGAGAGGTCCAGCTTTTACAATGATCATTTACCAAATTCAGGAAGTCATGATGACTTGCATGTTTCTATATGTGGAAACATGTGGTACCATCTCAAGTTGGACCTCATCCAGGATGTGGGCAAAGTCCAAGATGTGGCCCAAGCAGGGTATTTTGAAATTATACTGTCTGGTTTTATTTCCTCTTTTCTATACATAACCAAAAAGTGCTAATTACTAAAATATATCTGTTGACAATTAAACACAAGACTAACTAGAGCAAAGTCTGCTGACAATACAACAAATGATTAAAAAAAAATAGAAATTGATTGACTTTATACCAAAGTATTATCATAGTTCCTAAAGTTACAGTGTAACCTTACTGAGTTCATTGGGAGATCAGCTCTTGGCTTGGGCCTGTTGTCCAATCCTTAGCATATCACTGGTATTTTAAATGCTTTGTATAAATATTTGGGAAAAAAAATCCCAACGTATCCTATATGTCTGTCACCTTTCTTAATTATAAATGCTTGCTATCCCCTAGGACGTCTTCATTGTGACAATGCTACTTCTTGTATCATTTTGACTGATTGTCACACCTCATTCATTAATAGATAGTTCTTTTACTTACATCTTCACCATCACTGGCCAATTCACAGCTATGAATATGTTGACTATATTAAGATTTACTTGCAATACTTCTAAGGGAAGTATTATTTCTGCCTTCCATTTTAGTGAAAGGGAAACTGGCACCGAGCAAACCAGATCTTTCTGGCACATCTCAGCAAATGACTGCCCTTCACTAAACTGTATATTTAAATAATCCTCAAAATGACAGTGAGATCATCAGTTCTCATTTATCACTTTGTGTCTAAATAATTGAGATACTGAATGTAATGAAAAGGGAAAGAAACTGAAAAAAACTCTGAGTTGTGGTGTTTGAGCCCTCTTTCTTTCTGATAATTACTGAAAAATCCCCATTTCCTCAGAAAAGCAGAGACAAAATGTCAGGGTCTGCCACTCTAAGAGTTAGTATAGGTGCCTGGCAATTTTCTCTGTGTGAGGAGCTATTAGTGACTGTATATCTCATTACTTAGAAGCCATTGTAAAACACCATATCTTTTCTGGTTATGCAGATAGAAGGAAAAAGAGATGACAAAATTCAAAATTTTATCTTGAAAAAATATGCTGAGAAGCAGCAGGACATCTTAATGGAAGCCCTTCAAACAGGGTAAGAGGCCATTTCTTAGACTTGTTTTTTCAGCTTAGCTTATAAATCAAAAAGGTATCCTCCTCTCACCTGCACAACAAGCTCCCCAGCCTACCTGAGCATTGTGCTCGGGGGTAGACTGCCTCCCACTACTTGTTCCGCAAGAAAAATTCTGCAATCTGGCCACAGATCAAGAGGGATGTTTTCAAAGCATAATGTCTAATAGCTTTAAAATCTATTTAGAAATCATTCTTTCTGTTTGTCGAGTTTCAGCAGAACTGGATTTCTACACATTTTATCATTTCTGAGTGTGAGCATGGGGAGCTGCAGCCAGTTAGGTGCTAACATACATTGTGATGCCTGTTTTCTTACACCCCAGAAATAAGACTGTACAGGAATGTTTGGAAGAAAAAGCAATTTTATTGGAAAGTGGCAATTCAATAAAGCTTGAGGATGTTTTGCAGAGTTTTGTTGTCTTCTGTGAAGTAATATCAGACACAAACAGATACACTGTCAATGCACTGCTGAGGCGCTTGTATTTCCAAATCCATCTCCTGGGCAGCCAGCTAGTCCCCAGCAGCATTAGGCATCTTTGCTTCTGGAATGCTGCTCTGTGGCAAAGAAGTTCCAAGGATAGTTAGGGATCCCTGAGACTCTGCCAGGGCATTAGGAAAATGGAAACTCCGGAGGATGTCAAGGTGCAGAGAATTACATTCCTGGAGCCCCAGCCTCTGGTCCTGCTACAGCACGTTGAGCTGTTGTAATGCTTATATTTTACTATAGAAAAGAAACTTTTCCTTACAGAGCTTAGCACTGAGTGAAAATTCTGGCTTTGAACCAGAAACTCTTTTTGAATTTGTTAAATGTCCATAAAAATGCTACAAACTGGGGTCATCTACTATACAGCTCAGATATCTGGGAGAAGGGCATCGAAGCTTTGTGATTGCTCCTTAGTGTCACTGGTATAGCCCATACTTATGTAAGGTTAATTTGTGCCTCTGGTAATTAGTACCTGGTGGATACCACACTCAGAGTGCTTGTTTTATTTTCCCTCCCTTCACTGGTCAGGTCATCTGAGGATCAGCTATACCACAGTCTTCACAAAACAGTTCACATATCTTCTTTTCGTGACACCCAGGCTCATCTTTTCCTCACATTTTCTGCCTGAACAGGAATGTAAGCTGATAAAATGTACCATCCTCAAACTCTGATAAGTGGTAATAATTCTAGTTTATGTGGCATTCATTTGTAAGCAGTTTTCTAGGCTGCACAGAATGCATTTATTTTCCTACTACCAACTATTTTCCTACTACCTTGTTTATTTTACAGATATTATGTTCTTCTGAAAAAAAGAACTTTAAGTTTACATCTGTTTTTTCACTCCAGGTTATTTCAACGCATGTTAAAAGAAAAATGACTCTGAGCAGGGTGTCTTACGGTGTTAGTCTCTGTTACCTCCTCTCACTTAGCCATTCACATGTTGTTTTGCACTCCATCACCCACCCCGTACCTGGTCTGCTTGTGAGAGCATCAAAAATACATAGTATTGATAAGAACACTTTGATTTTGGACAAAATTTTTGCAGCTGTAACGTAGAGAGAGGCCTAGTGATATTTACAGAATTGCATAAATGAGTTAGGAGCATTGCAGTAAGATAAAGCTGCTTTTGTAAATTCTGCTAGGAACAAAACTAGATACTTTTGTAATAACCTTTAAAGCCTGGTCCTGTTTTTTTCTCCTAGACATTCCTACCACTATTTCCTGTGTGGCTCCATTTTGAAATCTGTGCTGATTTCTAAAGGTTTTTGTAACACGTAGTTGCTAACTCCACGTGGTCCTATAACATCACTGGCAAAATGTTTAAAAGTAATAATTGGACAAGTAATTCTTCCAGAGAAAAACAAGTCATGTCTGGTTGTAATCATCTGAACAGTTCTCATTTCCCATTCTGTGCAGTGTTTGACATAGTTTGGTGGAGACATGGAAATAGATCTGCCAAAAAGCAACTCATTAATCTGGCAGAGAAAAATGAAAACAATTTTGTCCCTGGTGTATGAACAGGATACAAAATCATCTTCAATTTTTCAGCAGGTATAACCATTGGGAATGGGTTAGCGTTTACTGTAAATTTCATCCAAAGGATACATATCTTTTAAAAGATGTCTATAAGGCTTTCTACAAGACTCCCAGAGTGAAATAAAATGAATCGCTATGCAGGAACTCAAATTAGATTGGAATGTGTATTTTTCACAGTATTTAATATATTAAACTTGGTCTTTCGATCTTCTCAACTAGTTAGAAAAGTGATAAAAATTTGATCTCACAAGATTATTGCCACAGACATCTGCCTAGAAGTTGTTGGTAACTACTTGAATGTGCAAGAACTTGCCCACTAGGGCCATGCTAAATACATTGACTATATAGTCTTTAGGGGGACTGCAAGCACGGCAATACCAAAATAAATGTAAATATTCTCATACACAATGATTTGTATAGGAGTAACATCATTTTTTTCACAGGAGAATTTACTTTTAATGAGACAACCTTTTCCTCAAAGGTAAATAATGAGATGGGAAAATATGTCATGATTTGCAAGTTATTTCAAAAAAGAAAGAAATTGTGGAATAATTGTGGACAGTCCTTTGAGAATATGAACTCTGTACTCAGCTATAGCCTGGAAGAAAAATTAAATAATAGGGATTACTAGGAAGGAATTTCAGAGCAAACATCACTGTGCTAGGGTTGCTAGTGGTCTGTATATTATTCAGATACTGAGATCTGTACATTTTATAATAAAGGTACAAATAATGCAGTAGGGTGAATATATGGCTGGAGGCTCCGTACGATAAACAGGTCTTGACTCTTTAGCCTGTAGAGGTGTTTTTAATGGAGAAATGATGTAAAGTCATCAACACCACTGAAAAGGTGAAAAGAAATGGGGCATCATTATTTCATATAACACAAGCAGTACAAGGTATATAATAAAAGTGCATCCATTAGGTGCAAGATTCTTGGCACCCATATAAATGTCATCCCTTTATTCATGTTTTTTAAATAGTCTTTTTACAAGAAAATATCCACTCACTTTCCAGTTCCTGCCTGTTAATTCACCTTACAGCTTTAATTTTGCCAAGAGAAAGCAAGATCCTGACTTATTCACAGCAGACTTTGATGTCTTCCTGCATCCTTTCATCTGCTGTAATTCACTCCCCTTCATTCCATTTCTCTTTACTGCTTTTCTTTTTCCCCATCCATTCTTTCCAAACTCAAAGCAGACTACAAGTCAATCCGCTAAAGATGCCATGGCACTATATGTAAGAAAACTCTATCTAAGCATAAACACAACTACTGGATGTGTGGCTGACAAAGTTCCAGGCCGTTTGCTCAGGTACACAGAGCCTGATAACTTGTTTTCAGCATGATGTAAATATAAAGCAATATTTGAAATGCCTCATGAAATAATTGTTTTGAAAGAGCAGGCTTGCATGTCTTATAGCAACATCAATGCCATGTTCACATTAAATGGTGAGATGAGAGAGAGGAATATAAAGAAATATAATTTCATTAATAAATTAATACTAATTTAGTATTAATTATGTGGAGTATGTCACAGTTTCACTTGAAGATAGGCATATGTGTGGAGGAAGAACTTGAAAATGTGCAGGAAAGGGAATCAGACTTTTAAGCCAATATTAAAGGAGAGTGACAATCCCCCTTTTTAAAAAGAAAACATGAAACAAATAGTTATAAATTGAATTTGTCCCTGATTGTAAATCCCAGGGTAAGTCCATGTAAAATGGATCCGAACAGACCAAAATGAAAAATCTAAGTCAGTAATGTGCTCCTGGATTTTTATAATACATGCTCCGAAAGAATATAATACAGCAAGGTGATTTCACAGCTCTGTCCTGTCAAAACAATGGAAAATATTGTGAGTGCTCCTAAGCAGCCGTTGCTCAGCTACTGCAAAACACCTGAGACACATTACAAAAAGTACTATAAATTCTCATTTAAAACATGGAAAAGATTAACAATTAAAATTGCAGAGTACATTCAATCTCTGTCAAAGTGCCCCAAGCACTGCCCAGGGCTTTGTACATCGGCAAGAACTGCAGTGGCTGCCAAGGACCTGCCTTTGCAGGAGTGTGATGATGATTGTTGGGTTGTTTGTGCAGTGCCTAGCACAGTGAGATTGTTGTGGAAGGCTGCAACAGTAGTACTAGTAGGCGGAGTAATAAAAATAATAAATAACAAAATAATAATAATAATAATAACAACAACAACAACAATAATAAATGATGTGGTTTTTGTCCAGAAGTAGATCTTAAATCCAGGAACACACACAGTTAGTATAATTAGTACCAAATAGCACCACTTGCAGTACAAATAGCATCATCTCTTCTGGATTTTTCTGAGCCCACTTTCTGCCTTGAGGATTTTAAAAAAGTGCCAAGACATATACTGACAAATTAACAAATACCTCTGATAAGCCATAATAGAAATGGTGATTTTTAATGAGCTATATCTTCCTTCGCTTCTTTAAGGGACAAGTTCTCATATGGTTAGTGAAAAGACAGCGATCAGCTCCAGCTTACATAGGGCAGACTCTGAATATTTTCCAATAAACAAGAAAGTATTACATTAGAAATTTCTTACTAGACCAGTGAAATCCTAAGAATAAAAACTTTGCAAGTGATGATGACTTCATTAATGATACTGGAATTGCCCACAAAACCCCAAGTAGTTGCCCTTGATACTACTATGGCTGCTAACATTTTAATTACTAAATTTCTACACAGTCTAGAATCCTAGGCATTGACTGCATCAGTCTCATCTCTATGTCTATTTAAAACAGTTGAATTCTCTTCAGGAAAAAGGAGATAATCCTGATCATAACACAAAACCCTCACTCTCATTCTTTCGAGAGATTGCCTCCAATTATTACTTTTTCCATGCTAGTACTCATTAGCTGCATTAATATCTAAGATATTGGTGTTTGTTTCAGTAGTTTGAATACTTTGCTGTACAATGGACTGTTTAATTTCCTGTGGAAAGCATAGATACAATATTCTGGCAGGAAAACTGACTGTAGGAGGAAAATGCTAATGATGTCTTAGCATTGCCTGTGTTCTGTAATTCTGTTTCTTTACTCTTTCCTATGTGGACCTGAACTGAAAATACTTTTTCTTCCTTGTGGCCCACCAAATCCCCACTATTTATGGATCTGGCTTTTGGTTCGTTAAAGTGAGAAGAAACCTTTTCATAAAACTAAATCACCTAACCCCATAGATTCTTCCACCTTCTCTATTATTCTTATACTTTAGTATAAAACTGTGTTTTTAATATATATCTAAGGAAGGCAAGCACAATTCTGCTAACATGAACAGCTCCTGGTACATTGTGATTAATTTTTGAGATGAGTCATTGTAAAACATCCCATTTCTTTAGACATCATCAATCTATACTGACAAAAACTATATGACCCGATATACACACTCTTCAACTAAACATCTACAAAACATCTTATCTCTACCACTGCTTACTTACCTTTGTAGAGAAGTCCATGCTCTGTAAATCAGGTTTCTAATTATTATATGTTGTTAGTACCACACATCAAATCTGGATGTGTCTGGAATGACCTCCAGATTCATGTTGGAGTTTAGCTGCTTTGGTTCCACAGGCCAGTAATGGGTGAATGTCACACGCCGATAATGTTTATCTGGCACGCAGGTTTTACAATGGGCCATTCTGAAGTCTGTAGTGACAGAAATTAATATTTTCACAGACGCTTTCAGTCACAACGTTTTTTGTTAACACATGCCCTGTTGTCTACAGCCATGTCTACAACCAGGACACATTGTTACTAGCTATTTTGCTACACTTGATATCTAAACACAGGTTATCCTGTGCCTAATACATTTTGTGCTACCATCTCTGCAATACAGTTCATCATGTTTGGTCTGCTTTATCTTCCCTCTTTTATGAGACTTAGTGATGTTTTGGTATTAGCTCGGGGCAGGGGTTAAGTTCTGTGTGACTTGAGAGCAACCTGTATCTAATGCTGTTATTTCACATTTTACATTTCCTCACTGGAGGAGACCTGCAGCTCTCCAGAGCTGGTTTCACAATGAGAAAAATGTTATGAGGCAATATTCTAATTAACAGGTGTGGAAAATGTTGCCTGAGCAAAGAAGGGTCATACTGCACGCAGGCACCAAAGACAACTTCTCAGATGCTAAATGTTATGTGCATTGCCTTCATCAAGCTTTCAAATAAGTTACTTGGAACATATCAACTAGCATATAGGCTAATATGCTGATGTGCTAATATGATTGGTTCCATTTTAGGCCTAAAAGAATATAATTATGGCATTGGTATTCTTTAAATTATTCTGTACAAATTTTTAGCCTTCTTAAAATACTAATTTAACAGCAATGTAAAAGATGACATTTAATAATTAAACAAAGCATTCATTTTGGATTGCTAAGAAGGGGACCCTTTGAAAAATAAATTCTGTTATCTCTGTCAGTGCCAGCTAAACCCGCACTTATGAAATACATGTCTGTTTGTATGATGAAAGGTAAGCTAATATAGCTTTTCTGCAATGGAAAGTCTTGCTTTTTTAATTTTCTTGTATATCTTAACATTTTGGAAGGTAACACTGCTTTGAAGGGTCACATGACAATGTTCAAAATTGCAGTGAACTATTGCTGCCAGCAGTGATCTATTATCCCACCGTGTGGGGACATCAAGTAGGTTTCTGGATCACTGAAAACATATGAAAACAGGAACTCTACTGGTTGTGGCAAGCCAGGACTTCCTGGCTGTGACTATGTTAAAAGCGTACCCTATTTGGTGTATCGATTTTGGCAGGTTTTGAGGTAATAATATATTCCCTTCTGCTGGAACGTGGCAAAACCTAACTATGTGGGCTATTTCAAATGTTGACCATGTTCATGGCATTTGTTTTAAACCTCCCATATAACAAGACCTAAAATCTCCAACTAGTAGGTGTTTCTGGTTAGATGGTTTCCATATAAGCATCCCTGAGATTTTGTGAGATTGCTTCTTAGAAACTTAGATCCACAGTAACAGTGTGACAGCAAATCCTGATGTTTCTCTGTGATATTTCAGCTACCCAAGCTAGCAAAGACATATCTGTGATTTTCTCAAAGTGTTTTCTACAAAGAAAAAGCATTGCCTAAAGTTATTCTGATGTCATGATATCCCTTCATTGCTCACAGTCAGAGACAAGTTTCCATAGATTGATCTCTGTTCTTGTTGAGAAAATCAATTTCTGTGATTATGCAATGTAGTTTACCACAGACAGAGAGACTTTAGTGAAGTTATTTACAATCCTAGTGTGCCAGTAGATAAATATAACCTATTTATTAAGTTCTGTGAACTGAAAACTGACCTGACCCCTTCCTGTTTCACCATGAATTTTCCTTCCCAAATAATACCATTTGTGAAGTCATTGGTTTTGGCCAGTGAATCCAGAAAACAATGTTAATTTATTTTTCTTGTATTTCTGAGTGTTGAATGCTCATCATCAAAACTCTTCAGCAATTTAGAGGGAGGGAAGAGGAGAAAGGTAATAGTTAAGGCTCTTTGCAAGTTGTTACACCCCTGCAAATGTGTGTCTTTTGCACCCTGATCATTGATACTGTTGGAGGCATAACATTTATAGAAATTTTGAAGACGGCATCCGCCACTCCCAAAGATCTCTCACTTCATAGTGGTACCACCTACGATTGTCCGAGTGTCAGTCCCAAGGCTGCTAATGACAGAAGTATTATCTGAGAGTTTCAGGAGGGATGCAAGAATCTCTTCTACAAAAGCTGGAACAAACCAGTCAAGAAGTAATGACTTACGAAGCCCTTGAAGGAAGTAAGAAGGTTGTGCTTGGTCATGGAGTTGTTTGTTAGTTTTGGAGCATGAAGGAAATATTGACATGTTCACATGGTGTAAGGAAACTGAGTTACAATTAGTGCCATCAAAATCAGAGGATTCTAAGAGCCAGGACTGGAAAGGTTTTCCTATAAATTGAGCATGCATTTTAAGAGGCAGTAAAGAGTGAGACAATGTGGTGCCATTCAGTGCCTCTAGAGGCTGCATTTAAATCTTTTATTTCAGTTTTAATTGCATTATTTCATGCATAATTTGCCTCTAGGAGGCTAGGACATTTCTAGAATAAATACTAAAATTTAGATTGCTTTGTGACAGGAAGGAAAAAACGTATTCTTATAGCTGGTTATTTATTCTTTGTTTAGTACTTCACATAATACATCACTTTCCATCTGCATGTGCAGTATATTATAAAGTAAAAGCTTTTTTTTTTTTTTTTTTAGAAAATGCCCTTAGCAGATAGTCCCATGTCATAAGAGACCTCCTTAAATAACAAAGATGTTGTCATCTGTCAGGTACTCTGACTACTCACAACATTATTGATCGAGATAAAAGTGTAAGACAGTTACCAGAAAGTGGAAAACTGAATCAGAGAATGAGGAAAAAAGTGAGAATTAATGTAAAATTATTAAAGTGAATCATTAAGCCTGTGCCATAAAGTATCATTCTGGAGAACTGTGACCTTTGCAAGGTTATTCCTAGTGTCAGCTATGAAAACAGCAGGACTAATTATTGGCACCAGGTGCTGTGCTATAGTCTGGACTAAGTCTGAGGAACAGTGTTTTCAGATGACATTTTAAAAATAATTCATTGGTATATATGTCTATGTATTATTCTTCTCTGCTAAAATTTTAACATTGAGCCAAAATTCTCAATGTTTCTTCACTCCTTTTTGTCTCAGGATGCAGAACAAAATCCCTACCTGTCACTCTTGCTGGTTGCCTGCAGTGTAGGAGATGAGCATGAAGGATGAGGCTTCACAGAGCCGTCTACCATGTACTGCTCCAGAGTCCTAGTGTAGTAAGTCAGTTTATAAGATTTTCTCTTCCCGATTAAGAAATCAGGTGTAAGAGATCATAAAAGGAAGGCAAGAGACAGGCATGGCTGAGTAAAGACCTGCTGGTCAAATGAAAGGGCAAGAAGGAAATGCACAAGCAGTGGGAGCACTGACAGGTATCTTGAGAAGAGTATAAGGATGATGCTTGGTTGTGAAAACCTGGGGTCAGGAAGGCCAAGGTGCAGATGGAGCTGAACTTGTCAAGGGATGCAAAGAATAATGAGGGCTTCTACATCTATTTCAGCCAGAAAAGGAAGGTCAAAGAATGCATACCCCCACAATGAACACGACAGACAATCTGATGCCAATGGACAAGGAGAAGGCTGAGGTACTCAACAACATTTTTGCCTCAGTCTTCACTCACAATCTCTATTTCCACACCTCCCAAGTGGATGGACCACAAGGCAGGGACTTGGGGAGCAAGGGAATTGGCTGAAGTAGATGCCAAGCCACTCTCCATGGTATTTGAAAGTCAGATGACATCCATGATGACTGGAAAAAGAAAAACATTACATCCATTTTTAAACAGGGTAGAAAGGAAAACTCTGGGTACTACTAACCTGTCAGCCTCTTCTCTATGCCTGGGAAGATCATGGAACAGATCCTCCTAGAAGCTATGCTAAGGCTCATGGGCAACAGGAATTCCTGTTTGACCAAGCTAGCAGCCTTCTATGAGGAAATGAGAAGAGCTATGGATGTCATCTCTCTGGACTTGTGTAAGGCCTTTGACATGGTCCCCTACAACATCCTTCTCTCTAAATTTGAGCCACATGAATTTGATAAGTGGACTCTTTGGTGGATGATGAATTGTTTGGATGGCCAGACCCAGAGGTTAGTGGTCAATGGCTCCATGTCCAGATGGAGACTAGTGAAAAGTAAGGTCACTCAGGGGGCCACAACGGGAACAGTACTGTTTAAAATTTTCATCAGTGACATAGACAGTGGGATTGAGGGCATCCTCAGCAAGTTTGCAGACACAAAGCTGAGTTGTGTGGTTGACACACTCGAGGGATGGGATACCATCCAGAGGGATCCGGACAAGCTTGAGTAGACTCATGTGAACCTCATGAGATTCAACAAGGCTAAGTACAGGGTCCTGCACATGTGTCAGGACAACTCTAGTATCAATACAGGCTGGAGGGTGAAGGGATTGAGAGCAGCCCAGCTGAGAACAATTTAGGCATACTGTTAGCTGAAAAGCTGGACATGAGTCAGCAATGTCCACTGGCAGCCTAGAAGGCCAACCATATCCTGGGTGGCATCGAAAGAAGTGTGGCCAGCATGTCAAGGAAGGTGATTCTGCCCCTCTATTCTGCTCTGGTGAGACCCCACCTGGAGTACTCTGTCCAGTTCTGGAGTCCTCAGCACAGGAAAGACATGGACCTGTTGGAACAAGTCCAGAGGAGAGCCATAAAAGTAATCAGAGGGCTGGAACACCTCTCCTGTGAGGGCAGGCTAAGAGAATTGGGGTTATTCAGCCTGGAGAAGGCTCCAGTGATACTTATTGTGGATTTTCAGTACTTAAATATAAGCCTATAAGAAAGATGGGGGCAAAATCTTTAGCAGAGCATATTGCAATAGGACAAGGGGTAATAGTTTTAAACTGTAAGAGAGTATATTTAGACTCGATAGAAGGAGGAAATATTTTACAATGAGGGTGGTGAAACACTGGAAGAGGATACCCAGAGAGGCAGTAGATGCCCCATCCCTGGAAACTTTCACGGTCGTGTTGGATCGGGCTCTGAGCTTCCCGATCTGACTGAAGATGTAGCTGTTCACTGCAGGGCAGTTAGAGTAGAACACCTTTAAAGTTCTCTTCCAACCCAAACTATTCTAAGACTCTATGGTTCTATGATTAATTTTCAGATTAGTATGATGTCTTAGGCAGTTGGGGAGGGGAGGGGCTTTATAAGCAGTCAATCAATGTGTGGCATATAGAAGTCAAAGTAATTACTTACTCTCTGCTGTCAATAGAAAAAAGGTAAGAACACATGTAGAAAAATTTAGCCCATCCTAAGCTATATACATTTAAGGCGATGAGTAACCATCAGCCTGTTTCTTTTTCTTGATTAAGAGCTCTTTCCAGATAGGTATCAAACAATTCCAGGTGGGATCTGGATGCCTAGCTAACTAATAAAGAAGGTAAAGTTTTCAACTAGGCATCTTAATCACACAAATAAAAAAAATTAAGAGATTTCAAAATAATCCAAATCTAATTTACCTCTCTTGAATCCACTGTATACCTCAGTGTTTCTAAATGCCTTTTAAATTCTGCCTTTGACTTTGAAAATTTTATTTCACATTTTGTTTTTGGAAGTGAGCTGGACGTTTTGCTGTAAATTTCTTAAAGCATTTGAATATCCTTCTACTGAAGTTTTGACAGAAAATTAGTAGCATTTTCACCTCCAACTGCATTCAGGCAGCTTCACTCCCATCTTAAATACAGTTCCTTTTATTTCTGGTTAGCTGGCTCTAGATTCTCAGTCATTGCAGAACTTAAGGGTCAGGCACAGTTCAGAGCCAATTCTTTTGGGTCACTGTATTCTCTGACTCACTGAGCCCCCGAGGTCAATAGCTTTTATGCAGGCTGAAATAACTTTGCAGTTGCAAGTTATGTTTGGCTTTGCTTGGAAAGTCTTCACCTATACTTCATATACTTCATATCGATTAAATTGATACTGAATAATGATAAAGTTAGAAATCATTATAAATCCTTCAGTACTGATCTATACATTACATGAGAAATACTTGCTGTTTCAGAAAACCAAACCAAATCAAACCAAAAAAACCCAAATGATTAAGAGTTACATCATAATTTGGATTTTGGCATATGAAACAGTTTCTTCAACAAACACTTCTCTGAAAATGCTCTCCGCTGCATAGCTTGCATCTTCCTGAGCTGCAGCACACAGTAGATGTCAGGCTCACACCACTGTGGAAACAGCAGACTGTATCAGATGCTCTGCTGAGTCACAATGCTGGCCTGTCTGCAACTAATGACAACTGGCAGGCTGCTACTCAGCCTTATTGCAGGTCTTTTCTTTGTCTCCCTGAAGGTAAGGTAATCTTTAGGTGGGAGAGACAGTTGAGGTGATTTGTTGTTTAGTCTGTAATCTTCTTTCCAAGTTCAGCCACTTTCCCACTTGATTGGTTCACATACCAAAAATTCACCGGCACACCTTTTTAATTAAAAACCATTTCTGCAAGGGATGCTCTATACACAAAGAGACTGTGAAAAATAAGCAGACCTATGCCCTGATTGCTATTTTCTTCCAAACATAGTAAATGAGTACAATACAACTTTCATCTCACTTTCTGCTTGCAGAGTAATTAATACAATCAGCAAAGCCCCTTCCTTGAAATTCCTTTTTTCTGAATCCTAGACCATCAGCCTATCTTATTCTCTTGACCAGATATAGTAGAGGTTTGGGAAGATCCTGAACACTTCTGGCTGTGTCCAGCTCTAACCAAATGTGACCTCAATAAGTCTGCTTGCACAAGTACAAGTTCATGAGTCTAGCTTGAATTCAGTGATCAGTCTGGAGCTAGGAATATTATTACTTGAGAAAGCCATTAAAATCAGCCAACAGATAACACTGCAGATACAGAGAAAGAAATTATATATTGAGAGGAGCTAAATGCTGAAAGTATGCCTTAATGTATTTAAGCCACAGCTCTGTGTGAATGCCCTCTATATTATGCCAGGAAAATATATTTTGATGTAAAAGTGGATTTATTTCGGGGAATAAGTAGTATAATGTTTATTTGTGAGTTAGGCAGCTGTGCTGGAAGATATACATATTTTGTTTATAAAATAGCAAGGCCTTTCAGAGTTTATTTCAATTTTTCATGTTACTTTCTGAAGTAATACAGTAAAGCAGAGTCTATACTTGACCGGGGCTTAAATAAGTTTTTAATTTTTTAATATACTGAATTTTTAATTAACCTCAACTTCTCCTTGTCTTTGTGCTCATTTGGTGAAGCTCACACTGTCATGACAGTGGTTGACAATAATAGATAAAGTGTTGTAGATAAGAGTGGTTGATACATTTTACATGAAAGCCCTATAGCAATTGAGTTTTTAAAATCAGCTATCTGGCTGGGACTGCTTTATTCTGCTTTTTAGCACCTCATTAGGATTACTGCAATTTTCCTGTGGTACTAAACTGCAGCCCAGTCACAGTTCATTTCCCTCCTCTAATGCTCAATTACTCTGTTGTCTACTGGAAATTATCATATTTTCATTCCACAATAATTTAATTAAAATATTTCATTCTGGAATATAAATCAGCAACACAAAGCAGCATCATGCTGCATCCTCTTGTTACAGCTCTGTGGCATTCTGGGAAGAAATGCAGCTGTTATGGCTTGTGAGGAACACTAAGAGAGTCTGTGCTGTCATGGACTAAAGTTATTCAGTCTTTATCCCTTCCTTGCTTATAAATGTCATTGAGGGCCCTATAATATTTTTATGTTTCTACAGCCCCCTGAGCAGCACCTCTGCAATGTGCTCAGAAATCCTGGATGAATGTCCAGGTTCCTCTGACTACAACACAGGACACTCATTTTGGACTGGGCTCCCTTTAATCTTAGACTTCTAATGCCTCTCTTGGGCATAGACCCTCAGAGAGCTTCTTTCTAGCTGACTCCCCCAGCTCCAGGCACCAAGGAACCAGAAATTCCAACAAAATTCATTACTAATATCTTCTAGTGCAATTAGGTGTAGACTGATGTGAAATCTCATCATAATCAATGGATTACAAAAGATAATCGAAGTCCTTGTATTGAGATTCAAGCATAGTAATATTTGCAGGATGAGGTCAACTACTTTCTTTTTCTTCCTCAAGGAAAAATAGAATTATTCCTACTTGAAACATTTTCTTCTACATTAAAAATTATCCTTGTTGACCCCTGCCCCTTGGGAAAAAGAACTATTTAAAAGCTGGTATGAGCTAGTAAGCCACTGAAGCTTCCAGCCACTGAAGACAAATATGCAGTCAGCCCACAGATGTCGCTGCCACCAGGTTTCATAAACACAAAAGGAACAGCTTACATTTGTGAGGCCTCTGAAGCAAATCTCAAAAAAGATGCTTTTGAAAAAAATACTTGAGAGAAGCGCAATGACAAAATATTTCAATAAATAATCTTTTAAAATTAGGTAAAAGAAAAAGCAAATTAGAAAGGTGGGTCCCTCGTAGGATTCTCCTTCCATGAAGAGATTCAGTACTTGGCTGGACAATGCCCTGAGAAACCTCATCACACTTTGAAGTCATCCTGGCCTCAGGTAGGACATGGACTATCACATCCATATATCGTTTTCAAGCCAAGCTTTTATTATGATTCTGTTATTGAGGCATAATGTTTTCTACTTCATAACAGAGCTAGTCCTGACTAGGTCATGGTCTGATTTTTCAACTTTAGTTTTCTTCACTAATATAATTGTCTTCCTTTTCCTATATTTTTCAGTTAAAACTTAGACATAAACACACCTCGCTTTACAAAGGATGTACTTTCATTTGTTATTTTGCCCTTATTCCTTTAAGATGTAGAAATTTCTTTGCTCAAGCAGATACTGCTCTGTGGATCAGTAGCCTTGACTTTATGGACAGTGGCTTTGGCTTGGTCAGACACCCTCAGACTAGTAAGACAGCTCACTCGGGCCTGCCATATACTTGTGCTGTTACCAAAGATCCCAGAAAAGGGCCTGCATACTATTGCAAGGATTTTTCCCAGAACTGAATGAATTGTTTGGAATCTGATCAGCTCTAATTCCTGTTGGAATCTGATGAACTCTATTTCTTGTCACGTGTGGCTGGAACATAGTGGCCAGAAAGATTTAACTGATTTACGCACAGAATCCGCTAGGGAGGAAAATACTCTTTTTACTGGGTGATCCCAAAAAGCATTACATTTTCTGATAAAACAGAGTAAAATTTTGGCATTCAGGAAGAGAACGACTTTACACATGGCATGCACATCAGATCTCCTCAGTGAAGATAGGAAACCAAAGTTAACTAGAAAAAATTATACTTTTGGGAGAAATGGGTTGGAACACACTCTCTGAATCCGTATTCTTACTTTTCTTATATACATTTTATGTATATATATGGCTATATATATTCTTGCCTGATACGTACTTTTTTATTAAGTATATTTATGGTTTCTTGTCAAAAGTAGCTAAGACATTTAAAAAAGAATGTAAGAGCATTAGTGAATCAGAATCCTTATGCTTTTGTCCAACATATTTATGACATTTTTCATAATACTAATGGGATAGGTATTCTTTGAGTATGGCAGTAATTTAAGCTATAATCGGAGTAACACCGCTGGTTCTTAATTAGAGTAACAATGAGAAGGGTAAGCACTAGAGTTCTATATCCAAAGTTCATTTTTGTACAGGACTCCAATACTTAGAAAATACCACTTTTTCATTCATGAATGTCTTTGAGGAAAGAAAACTGTTCTTGTAAGAGGTAGGCACTTTTTTTAGAAACAAAACTTGTAATTGATAAAATCAGATACCCTCATCTATTCATAGCATTTTTTCATAGTCCAGATTGAATGTTGTGGGGTGAATGTGTGTTCTTTTTTAATGTAGGTTATTTTCAGCATTTATCAAATTCAGATTGTGTTGAATACTTTTTACTAGAAACTTGGATTTTGATGATTTTTGCCCTTCTTTCCCTTCTCTTTTTAATCTAGGTGGCCATGATGGAAACAGATCCATAATAATAGGTAGATGATGAATAGAGCTGTTCAGTGATTGACCAAGGCCACGGTCAAAATCCAGAGTACTAAATCAGCTCACTGCAGTGACGATTAGCACACTATAAAAATGTTGACTGATGAGCACCTTCTATTCTTAGATTCCAACACAACATGACATTTCCTCAAACCAGGGCAATTGAAATATGAGAATGTAGAGTGAACTTGACATATGAAGGAAGGTGCATGCTGGAGAGAAAGGAAAAGAAAGAAGTAACAAGGGGTATTGTGATTAGGCTTATTAGAACTATAGCGCATGATACAGGTTGTGTAAGTGGTTATTTTTAGGGGCCCAGATCTGAAGTTAAGTGGATGCAATCTGGACTTCAGCAGCTGCTAAAAGGCCCAGTTGCATAAATAAGAAAAGATCTGTATTTGAAATACCAATGTCTGTAGTCTCTATCATAAATAATGTTTTAAATCCCTCCAAATAACCAAACTCACGAAAGACAAGATTTCATAACTGATTTTTCAAAGGTTTATGAAGTTATACAATACCAAGCAGTTCAGCTATGCTTTAGCTTTGACTTGCACATTAGCAGTCTCAAGAGTGCAAGTCTGGCAGTTGGTTCCCTTTTGGAAGATAAACCATGGTTCACCAGCAGATCTGACAATTGCCACCATTTCACTTCACCTGTTAAGTTTGTATGGCCTCCAAAATCATCTCAAATAATAAATACAACTGCTGGGAAAAAATACAATTAACTGTAGGCACATTATTAGTAAGTGTATAGAATTACGGGAACAACATAACTCTGATAACAATAATAAAGAAGTGACCTAAGAGGACTTTTTTTTTGTAACCTAGATATGAACCTGTGAGGAACTAGATCTATTCAGTGCTATAGAGCTGGCAATCTCATTTATGTGTGTAAACATGCTGCTGCATGTTGAATTGGTACCAAATTAAATAATATACAACAAGCAATTAATTTCAGACCTATATGCCAAGGTATGGTTGAGGTAGCAATTCATAGCAAATAAGTTATCATTTGAATGTTTAATGTAATGTCTCCACCACCCCACTCATTTCTCCTCCTTTGGAATATAAACCTAGGCAAAAAAATAAACCATTTTGATTAAACAGCATGTGTATTTGCTTTTTATGTTGTTTTGCCAAGAGGCATATGAGGGAAAACACAAAAAACTTACAAAAAAGCTGTTACAAAGACAAAGATCTATGGGTTTTAAGTTCTGAAGAGAGGTCAAGCACTAGTGAACTCTTATTGCAGTATGAAAGATTCAGATTGGACATGATGGAAACTTTCTAACTATATAAATAATAAAGCACTGGAGCCTGCAGAGATTCCATCCTCAGAGCTTGTAAAAAATAAGTTAGCTAAACATCTATCAAAAATAAAGTGGGTATAATTGATTTTACTGGAGGCGTATAGGTAACTAGATGATCTTTCAAGGCCTTTTCATTTCTATAACTCTATAATTCTATGAAGCTGTTATTTTAAAGCACACTTCATTGTTCTGTTCTGTATTAGTAACAAAAGCAATCACTTTTTACAAATACTGTATCCAATATTAGATCAGATATAAGAACTACAATGAACAAATCTGATTTCTGTGCTGGAACTTACAAGACAACTGCAAGTTAACTGTAAAAATCCATCAAATACAAGTCACCAGTAACACATAAACACAATGCTTCCAAACAAATTACTAAACAAGGATCAGGACCTCTGCAGTATACATGTGGCAGCATTTCCAAATGCAAGATAGATGTAGAATATTCTTTGGCATCTGTGCTCAAATCCTTTGTGGTATAACCACAAAGAAAAGGCTGTGGTTAGCTGAAATGTTTGAGCTGTTGCAGGTAGGTCCAGGCAGGTTACTATTTCACCAGCCTCTTCCAGCTGTCCCTTTGGGTGAAGGTACCACTCCTCTTGCAATTCAACAACTTTCTTACTTATCCTGTAATATTTTATTTTTTATACAAAATTAAGCTATGCCATCTAATATTTCTAAAAGTTGGGATGGGGTATTTCATGTATGAAGTTTTTGTGTTGTAGAAGAGAACTCCATTTTTTAGCTCTTAAAGTGTGAGGTGATTGCTTAAGATGCAAGCCCTTTTAGATTGTCTAACTACATTCTGAACACACAGAAGTTCACACGAATATCCAACATTACAAAACCAACCATGTCTCCTTTAAAGATATAATCCCGTAGGACTATGTTTCTAGGCCTTTGCTAGGCAAAATTTGCGCAGTTATACTTTGATTTATGTTTACAGAGCCAACAGAAAGCATCTGAAATTCTGATAGAGAGAATGCAAGATTAGAAGTGTTCCACAAAACCTTTAACATTTGGAGAGAAAAGGTCTTTTCTGAGCCAAGATGACTCTTGAAAAGAAACAAATCACTGCTCTGCACTTGACTTGCTTTCTGTGAAGTAGCGTCCAAGCACACACACTTAGGTATAATAATTTGCAATGTAATATACCACTTTATTTAGCAGCAAATAAAATGTGACCTCTTTACTTTAATGAAGAGAGATCTGGAAAACTTCCCATAAATGCATCTTCTCTTGTAGACAAATGTGAGGAGAATACAGTACCTAGCTAATCAAGTACCTTAAATCTCCTGGCTTTTAAATTATTCTTACTATTCTTCTACTGACATCACAGGAATGTGCTGTCAACATCACTCCTTAGCAGATAATAAAAAACTGTTAATCATGGAAAATTTTGGACATAGTGGATGTAACCAACATCTCCTAAGGCAGGTGGTTTCTGAATGCAAGTACCTGTCCGATTTTGGAAATTACTCTCATCAGTATGTTAGGAGATGATATTGGTTTTGAAGGCCTCTAGAAGGCTGTACCACAGAAGGCTGTTAGTTGGTCAAGAAGAAATTAAAGGATTCCAGATGTTTGAGAAATGCTTAGTTTGATGGAATGGATTGACAATAACATTATTCACAACTCTCATGCAGGAAAAGTCTAAACAAGGCAACCATGCCAAGTGCTCAGATTTTGTGCAGTCAGCTTCAGACTGATTTTAAAAGAATCATTTTCATAAAGTAATTGACAATAAGAAAGGTAGTTAAATAATCAGGAAGACTTTGATTTAGATCAAAGTTAGAGAGTGAGGACTTCCCTAATTCTTGCAGAATATCTAACTGTGTCATGATACCCTTGGGTTTTGTGATACCCTTGGGTTTTGTGCAGTTATTTTAGTCATAAAATCATAGAATGGTTTGAGTCAGAAAGGACCTTAAAGATCATCCAGTTCCAAGACCCCTGACATGAATAGGGGCAACTTCCACTAGATCAGGTTGCTCCAAGGCTCATCTAACCTGGCCTTGAACACCTCTAGGGATGGGGCACCCACGACTTCTCTGGGCAACCTGTGCAAGTGCCTCACCACCCTCATAGTAAAAAATTTCTTCCTAATACCTAATCTAAATCTCCCCTCTTTTCATCTTAAAACCATTACCCTTCATCGCATCACTGCACTCCCTGATAAAGAGTGTTTCCTTATCTTTCCTTTAGGTCCCCTTTAAGTACTGGAAAGCTGCTATAAGGTCTCCCAGAGCCTTCTGTTCTCCAGGCTAAACAACCCCAATTTTCTCAGTCTGTTCTCACAGAGGATTGATTCTCACACAATAGGGAGTAGTACTTCATGGATGTTGATAAGTACTGGACATCTTTCCAAAAATTTGAAACAGCATTTCAGATAATCATCGAAAAGTACAGATGCTTACCCAAATGTGAGACTTTACCAACCCATTCCCTTTCACCCTCCTAGATTAGTTAGAGAGATACTTCATTCCTTCTTTCTCTTTGATATCTTGCAAGAGCAAGGCTTCTCTCTCCAGGAAGGGCTTTGAGTGCAAACCGATTTTGGAAGAAAATGCACTTATAAAAACATAGACAAAAGTAAACTCAACCTGTTCTGTAGTCAAAACCCCAAATCAAAATGTCTTGCTGTGTTAGAAAGCATTAAAATAATCCGAGTGTTACGGTGAACTTTTTACTCCTGTAATTGAATGTCCCAAAACCTAGAGCCAAATATCCTGACTGAGCTTCATCATGGCTCAAATCCAGATAAGAATCTTGTTTTGAGTTTTATAGCTTTGTCTTCTCTCATGAAAATAAAAAAAAAGCAAACAGCTGAAGTGTTCAGAGCTTTCTGCAGTGTGCTAGGGGAAGGAAAGTTCAGATCAATTTCTGACTCTACACAAATCACTTTTTTGCCTCCTTCGCATTTATTAAAATCCCAATAGAATATGACAAATTGGATCAACTGTTTGACAGGTAATCATCTCATGCAGATCGCCCACTGGTGCTTCAAAAGCATCCAGCTGAAACTCAGCCATTTCTTTTATCATCTGTAGCACACAAGATTATTATGAAAGAGAGAAACTAGTGCCAAAAAGGTGGGAGATGCCAGAGGTTTTATGAGAAATATATAAAGTGCTAGTTCCTAATGAAAAAGCCTGCAGTTTTTAAAGGAGAGTAACTCTTCCATAGATGTTTTATTCTGACAAATGTATGTTATAGATGAGTTGGTGATTTCTATGAATTATACAGTCTTGTGTTTACAAAAAGTTCTGAAGATGACAAGCTTTAGTAAACTCTGTAGAATTTTAATCTAATATAATTGCTATTTTATTAGTGTTGCCTCTTTTTTCTCTCTTTTCAAAAATAGATGGAGTGGAAAGTGGCACAGGATCAGGTCTGTGAAGACTATGTACCAGTAGGTTGCATGCGATTCAGAATAAAGATTCTGCTCAGGGACAGGCAGTATAAAGGATTTCAGTTGGTCCTACTGTCTATATGAAAGGGTGGGGGTACCAGAGGTGAAGGAGTGGGATGAAGTGATCAAAGACTGGATGTACAGCATGGGGACTTGCAAACTGGAGCTAAGCAGCAAGGGAAAGAGAAACCCAACTCTGCTTACAGCCAGACCCTGGCAGTCCTCCTGCATGTTGCTGATTCATATACAGATCCTCATGTACTCTATCTTCCTCAGAGACGCAGTTTTAAAGTTCTCCCAATGATCCCACAGGCTACTTATTTCTGCACTCACCTCTCACCTCATCAGGACTGTGCTACCTGGGCTCAGTGCCCTGTTTCTTCACCTGCCTCTTCTGTAACCTTGGAAAAGTCACAAAGGAAAGTGATCCTGATCCTTAGATTTAGGAGGCTAATTCTCACTCTCTTTCTTCACATGCCCATGTCTGTCAGCCTTGCCAGTACAGACTATCTTGGTCTCATGCCAAAGCCAGGAACACTAGGTGCACTGTAATGAGCCTCACATATGCCAAGGGAATGGCTGGAGGATCAATGTGAAATGCTGATGTCAAGGGTGTTTTATGTCTAAGTCAAAAGCTTCAGCATTCTGGAATGGTCACAAGCTAAAATGCTAACCCATACATTATTCATTGTACAGATTCTCAGAACTTTGCTTTATGTGAGAACATCACTTTTGTATTTCAAGAGGGACAAAGGAAATATAATTGTCATTAAAGAAGATGTTCTTAGCATTCTCAGCAGAGAGACAAATTCTTAAAGCAGAGTAACTAGAACCTGACTATACAGAAAGCACTATAATTGTTTGCATTTCTATTAATGATAGAAATGATGATGAGTGTCTCTGTTCTTTGGGATGCTCTGGAGGCTGTCAAAGGTACGTCATTTCCAAACACTTTTATCAGCTGCCTAGCATTCACAGCTAAATTTGGTGTAATCCTGTGGTCAAATTTTAGCAATCATCTCTTTTTTTGTGTGTTCATAAAATCTCTTGTCTGAGATATGGTATTTCACACTGCATATTTTAACATGTTGAAGATGTTTCTTGGTATCATGTTCTCCTTAGCCAAAACTGTGTCGTTTTTCTCTTGGGTCTTTCTTGTTTAAGACACCACAAAATATTTCTTAGGACAGTGTACAACATTAAAATAGGTTCTTTTGGGACACTGGTCTCCAAAATGGGGTGCGTGCACTCCAGCAGGTGCACAAAATGATTCATTGTGGTGCAGGAAGAAAATATTGCAAGTTCAGTAGTACATCCATGTAGCTTAAAAATATATAAATATACAAGTATGGGGGGGCACAGTCAAAGAAGTTTGGAGGCAGCTGTTTCAGCACACTGCTTTCTCACATTTGTGCTTTTCTTTTTCCTGTATAGACTTTGACTTTAAAAGGTACTGCATGAAGAAGTTTACCGGAGAGTTTTACTCTCAGACACACCATGTTCCAGCTCATTCAGTTATCTGCTTCAATGATTCAATACTCCACTACATTGCAATACATCTTTAGTGGCTTGACCCAGAGGAATGGCTCTTTTCTCTGCTTCCAGGAAAATTATTGCCTGAAAATACAACATATGGAATTAATTTGCACTAGTTGGCATAGCTACTAAGAAACTGAGAGGGGTTTTTTTTACACCACGACCACTCTGTAGAAAACAGTTCTAAAAGGCATGCTTAATGATTACCCCCATTTAAAGCTGCTGAATGCAGAATTATATTTAGCAATAGTTTATTACACATTGTGGGAGCATCACTAGCTCTGCAGTTTTTATATAATTCTTCATGTGAGGGAAGGACATACCTGGCCTTAAATTAGCTAACTACAAGCTGTTGTAGCACTGTGAAACTCAGCACAGAAAAACCTCCTGTGGACAAACACTAGGGCAGTAAATGAATCCTGTGTAAATTTAGCTATCAGTCTATCAGTTATACTGGGACTCAAGTATAGATGCTATTTACTGATTCAGCAGGGATGCTGCTGGCAGTGTTTCTGTCTTCCTCCCTCAAGTCAAATTTACAGTAACTGAATTTTCTTTTGGTTTTCACAAGCTCCTGCTCCTGATGTCCTTATCAACCTTAACTCACAGGTTCCCAGTGTTAAAAGTGTCTGTGAATTAGCTATAATCTGTGGAGGTAGTGTGGGCTTTCTGTTTTTTGCATAGCTGCTATTTTTATTCAGCAGTAATCTCCATCCCGTGCATTTGCAGCTCTTTGGAGTTTAGGTTATATGCAATTTCAGAGGTATAGCAATGATTTTCTTTTCTTTAGAAACATCTAGACAACAAACTGTTAAAGTCACCACTTATTCTACCTGTGTCTCACTTGTCCTGCTGTTTGAGAAGTATGTCACTGGGCATAAAATAATAGAGCAGGAATATTTAGACTTTTCAAAACTATTGTATTATTCTGATGCATTGGTTTTTGTTTGGTTAGTGGTTCATGTGGACAACAGGTTGATTTGATTTAGGCCTATCTAAATTCTATAAGGAAGCTCAAAGTAGACTTTTTCTGACTTAATCACTGTGTCTAGAGGAATATGCTTCCTGAGAAAATGTCAAATGACAGAGAGCCCTGTTATCTTCTGGATGTCCCCACTTCACAGCCCTCCTTAGCTATTGACTCTGGATTTGGAATTGCAAGAAATGTCCAGATCTACCCTCAATTCCATCAGAAAAAGAAAGCACAAAAAAAGCCCCAAGAGCAGAATCTCCCATGTAATACAAAAGACTTTGTATTTCAGTTAGAAGAATCAATTACAGTGGTTCTCATTGAAGCTACTACCCATGTAGTCATAATACTATGCACAAGGCCTAAGACTTCCACAGATTTGTTGGATATAATTTTTTGTGTTCTAAATTTCACCGGGGTAGTGCTTGGCTTGCATGTTGAGGTAGCTCCTGCAGTCCCCAGTCAAACTCCAAGCCTGTGTAAATAAAGATGGTACTTGCCCCAGAAAATTTATAGTGCAACAAAACATATGTTCATAGTGTTGTCCATATATACAACTGTCGATATGGCCATGTATTAAGCTTATATTTGATGTATTATCCTGAATAGGTTTGCTTCCCTGTTAAAAGGAATCTTTTTCTGTTTTCTCATCTTTGCACTTTTCAGAGATAGCAGATGCTCTGGGCTTTAGCGTGTACAGCATTTTCCTAACCGGCCATATCCCAAGCACTCTTTATTTTTATAAAACCACATCCTTCTCAATCTCTCCATCACTAGAGTGCTCTTGTCACTTCTTCCCTGTTCAGCACTGGTTAGCCTGCTGCACTTAGCTCCTGCTCTCACCTGTGGAACAGCTGCCTCTTCATGAGCTGTTCTCTCTAAGTTTTGCCCAGGGAATTGTCTCAGGAGCAGAACTGATGAGGCAGCAACAGAAGGAGGGTATGAACCCCTGTGAAGATCCTCCCACAAACCCCTCTCTCAGGAAAAAGGAGCATGGATAAAAGTAAATGATGAAATAGCCTTTTCTGCCATAGAGTAGAAGATGTAACTAAACTCTAGGGGACACAGATGTGATGTTGAAAAGGCAAACACCTTAGTAGATCATTAAGATATCTTGATAAAAATCAATGGCTGAAAGACACTGGTTGCAGACAGGAAACATCAGTGATATGGGGCAATCAAAGTGTAAAGACAGCAGGTAAGACTCCAACTTAGACTTGTGGGCAAAATTCATTTCTGATATAGTCATATAAAGTGACTAGAGTCATATAAAGACACCAGTCCACCAGCTGCAGAATTTGCCTGGTATTTCAGATTGCAACAGATACAAAGGTCAAAGAAAGGCAGATTAACGGTTATCAGTAGTATGTCAGCATACATTTGAGAGATACTTTCAAGACATTCTTAATATTTAATTTGTGAATTAATGAATAAACAAAGGTGTATAATGTAAAGCACAGAAGAAAGTGATTATTTCTACTGTAGCAGTGTTAGATGTGATACTAATAGCCTTCATTGTTGTTACTATTAATCGTTTCTCTATTATTATTACTAATAGTTAATAATCTGCTCACCTGTAATAAAAATATTACCCATAGCCTAAATGGATTATAAAATATTATATAACTTTTATACATTTACATGTAAGACTGGTGGGGAAGATCTTTTGTCATAGAAAGAGAAATAGTTTTTATACATCTCTAAATATCTATATAAATGCATATATCTGTGTATAGGCATATACATAGTTTTTCTCCTAGGGAAGTGATGAAATGATCATACAAATAGTTTTATAGTTTAATTTTATTTCTGGCACCTTTGGTAAAGGAAAACAGAGAATTAGTCATGGCAGAAAAAAAAGAAATGGTCTATTAGTCATTTTATTTGATTGCTGGAAAATGACGTGACATTTCTGTAGCTAATTTGTTTTGTTACAGATGTTTTTAGTTGGTACAGCCAACAAACAGGGTCAATTGCCATTGTGCCATTGACTTTCAAGTTGCTAGTCCTTGATGAGTTTAATAAATGACTCCTAGTTAAATGTGATTAGGAGCAATTCCTGCAGTGATCTAAGAGTCAAGGAACATACTCAGGATTGTTTAGATTTCTGCAGTAATAATCAAGAAAACATTCACCTCATTGTTTGGTTGGTTTGGGATCCTTGCTTATGGAAAAAATCTGTTGTGGAGTTACTAGGGGTCAATAAAGCTCTTAATTTAAACGGGATGATGGGGGATGTAACAGAAACGATACAAGAGCTATCAGTGTTCAAAGCACAAAATGTTGTTTGCTCTCAGCTTGATAACATATTGACAGGCAGTATGGCTCCATGTGCAATTTACACACAAATTAGCCACAAATTTTGAAGTACTTTAATGTGAGAATATTTGATTCATAAGTACCCATGACCTGTAGATTTCTAACAGTACCTGGAAACAAATGTGAAATTTCTGAGCATATTCTATCGCCACTTATGAATGAATCCAACTCTTAAGATTTTAGGAAAAAGTCAATGAAAGGACACAAATGTGTGCAGTTAGCAGAGGAAGGCTCAGTCTAAACTTCAAGTCCTTTGGATATATGTAATGGGATTTGTAGCTAATGAGTACTTCGAAGTGTGTAATGCACCACTATTTAATGCTGATTGTGCCAAGTATGGCTTTTTGTTCTGCCATAGAACAAAGCTAATCATAACTAATTATGCCAATGTAATGACAACTGTGCTAAATTAATAATTAGGTTAAATGATTGTTAAATTATGCTACAACTCTACTTAGAAAATGTGTTGTGATCTGGGACCCTGTGAGATCTGGTTGTCACCAGGATCTGTACAGCTGCATGATGACGTAGCTGACAGGAGAACCTGGGTTTAACTTCAGAGATTTACCAGTTACCCACCTCAGCCCCTGCTAGAAATGACCATTGACTCCTTACTAGCTTAAATGGCTCATAAAATGGGCTTATATTCAGATACTGGGCTACTACTTGTTGAGGCATCCTGTTCTAGCATTCCTTCAGCAAGACAGAGTGGGATGAGCTTATGCATGGCTAGATTGCTGACCTATCTAGAGACTACAACTGGCTCTACAAAAAAGCCTGCTCAGGGAGAGATTTAAGAAGCAAAATTAACTAATTTCACACTAATCAAGTAGTGAAGACATGAAGAATCTCATTACCTTAAAAATAAAATAATTTTTAGTTCATTCTAGATACTAGCAACATCAAAGTTAATCCCGACCTATTCAATACAAGACCTAAGCAGAATTTCTTTGAGAAGGACTACTGAAAATTCAGGTCTTTTTAGTCCTCTTACCCTGCAAGCATCATACTCCAGATTCTCAAGAGAGAACTATATGTGGTGCTGAGACAGTGGGGATGCTGTATCCCCTGCCCTTGTCCCTCATCATGACTGTGTTTCATAATGAGATCACAGAACCACAGACACATGAAACCATTAAGGTTGGAAAAGACCACTAAGATCAAGTCCAACTGCCAGCTCAACATCACTATGCCTACTAAAATACGTCCCAAAGTGCCATATCTACACATTTTTTGAACAACTCCAGGGATGGTGACTTCACTACTTCCCTGGACAGCCTGGTCCAATGATTCACCACTCATTCAGTAAATAATTTTTTCCTAATATCCAATCTAAATCTCCTCTGATGCACCCTGAGAGCATTTTGTCTTGTTCTTTTGCTAGTTACTAGGGAGAAGACCCAACACCCACCCCACAGTCTCCTTTCACACAGTTGCAGAGAGCAATAGCTCATTTTTTTCAGACTAACCAGTCCCATTTCCCTCAGCCACTCCTCATAAAACTTGTTCTTCCAGAACCTTCACCAGCTTCACTGCCCTTCTCTGGGATGTGTTCCAGCACCTCCACATCTTTCTGTTACTGTGAGGCCCAAAACTGAACACAGTATTTGAGATGCAGCCTCACCTGTGCTGGGTACAGGGCACAATCACTTCTCTGATCCTGCTGCGCACACCGTTTTTGATACAAACTGGGAGAGGCTGCATAGTCCCATGGTATTGTGAAAGAGAGAACGCAATCTTGGATCAAGGCACCACTTAGCCAAATCATAGAGTGGTTTGGGTTGGAAGTGACCTTGAAGATTATCCAGTACCAACCACCCTGCTATGGGCAGGGACCCCTCCCACCAGACCAGGCTGCTCAAGGCCCCATCCAACCTGGCCTTGAACACTTCCAGTGAGGGGGCACCCGCAGCTTTCCTGGGCAACCTGTGCCGGTGCCTCACTGCCCTCAGCGTGAAGAATTTCTTCGGAATGTCTAATCTAAATTTTCCCCCTTCCAGTTTAAAGCTGCTCCTCCTGGTCCATGTAACAAATCTGGTCACCAAAGAAAAGGCAGTAGAAAACAGCGTATGCTATACCACCTGAGCCAGAAACTAACACGGATGTGTTCAACCGGTCCATCGGCTCACTGGCCTTCTACTCCTGGTGCTGATTAGGGCAGTCACAAAGGTGACTGAGAGCCAGCCCCGTCTCTGAGAGCCAGGCGGACTTCACGACCTGTGCAACCGCCTGGTAAAGCGATGCCCTGGCTCAGAGCCACGCCGTGGGCCATGGCGACGCCTGCACTGCTGAGCTCGGCTTCAGTTCGCAGGAGCTCCCTGGGTGGGGAGCGGCCTGGGCGGGGAGCTCCATGGCTGCCGCGGCACCCCGGGTGGGGGGGCCCAGGTTGCGCGGCGGTGCAGTGACGGCGGCGGCCGCCAGGTGGCAGCAGGACCTCGCGAGAGGGCTGCGCCGCCGCGCGCGCCGCGGGGGAAGGGGCCGACGCCCCGCGCCAGCCCGGGACTGGGATGGGGGCGGGGCACGGCGCTTCCCCCCTCAGAGGTAGCGCGGCGGCGGGGTCTGACCCCGGGGTGCTCCTCCGGCCCATGGGGGCGCAGCACCGGGTTTAAACCGGACTCGGGAAAGCGGTGGAGACCAATCTGCGCGTTAATCTGGTGCAATTAGCGTTATAACCCGTGCCAGCTCAACCCGCACTAAAAAGACAAAGCTTAATGCAAATTACCCTTCCCTTCCCCATCCCCCGCTCCCAGGGTCTGACGCTGTTTCCCAGCCTGTTTTTAATGATACAGTGCGCGGAGTAACTTAAAATTAATTATAAGGTTCTTGACTAAAAGGAAGGGGGGAGGCGGTGTCATTAGGCGTGTTTGGCATTCAGAGCCTCGGCCACCTGCGCTTGGCAGCGGTGCCCGGCGGAGGGTGCTGGCGGCGGGGACCGGGCTGTGGAGGCTCCTGCTGCTCCACTTTTTGGGCAGCTGCGGGGGTCGGAGAACCCCCCGGCCGCGGAGCCCGGCGAAGGTAGGGTCCGCGGGGGACGGGGGACAAGGCTGACTGTGGGATGGGGAGCTGGGCTCTGCTTCCTTCCAGGTGGGAGAGTGGCTTTCTGGGGGGATGGGATGGGTGTATGTGTTTGGGGTTGGCGGAGTTGGGTGGTTCTGGGTCTGCTGGCTGAGGCTCCGAGTTCTCGTCTCTACCTTTTTTTTTTTTTTTTTTTTTTTTTTTTTAGATCTACATTATTTCTTTCCCTAGAAGCTGGCTTGTTGCTTTCTGGCACGTACTTATCTAACCGCCCCCCCCTCACCCCCCCAACCCCGAAGATAAATGCTTCAAAATACTGAAAGGATGTGACTACAAAACGCACTGTGCTGTGGGGAGAACAGCGGGAAGACTGTGAAGGCTAGCGAAGTCCTTAAAAATACAGCAGCTAAGCTTGTTATAAAGAGTTCTGTGTAATCTAGTCGCAGGAAAAATACTATAGTGGGTCTTTCTGACAAGACTTTTATCTGAATCTCTCTTTTACATCTTTCTGTTTGTCTCCTCCATATTCTGCATTTATTACCAGAAGTTTGTTAATTCGACATTTCAACGTTGCTGGCTTCAGACCGCACCACTGTAGGAACCCTTTTTCACAAAACTAGACTGAAAAAATTCCCCCAAACCTCCACTTAACGGCACAACTGGTATGTATAAATAAAATCTTCATTTTTTAAAGTGACGTGAATGTGGTTTACTCTGTAGCCTCAAGTAATTTAAACAGCACCTATCTGCTGCAGATAGAGTTGCTATGCACGTCTCTACCAGTGAGTCTGAAAATTCGAACCCGGCTTTGATTTATTTCCTTTCTATCAGTGATTAATGCGCCGTAATTAGCTAATCTCAAAGCCATTATTTACAACTGGGGCAGACAAAGGGAAAAACTGATGATCCAGCACTTAAGTCGGTTTGAAATTATGAAACGGAAAGAAATGTTGAGGTGTCGGCTCGGAACAACACAGCTTCAGGTTTCCAATAATAATAATAACAACAACAACAACAATAATAATAATAATAATAACAACAACTATGTTTTATTTAATCCATTAATTGTAGCTGGTACATTTTTCAATTGAAAACAGGCACGCATCATCTCTGAGTTTAGGAAAGTAAGCTTCTGCCGCGAGTTTTCTCTCTCCCTCTGCGTTGCTGCATTAAGGAGAGGAACTAAGCGCGCTCTGTCCCACTCCCAGACCCGCCCGGGTCTGCCCGCCGGTGTTCTCAGAGTTTTAAGGAAGAGTCCCGGCTCCGTTGTATCCTGAGGCTTTTTCCCTTTCTCTTCCTTTTTAACTGTGGGAATCTGGCTCTCTAATAATAATCCAACACCACCCCGGCAAGACAGGAAAGCTTTCGTTTGATCTGGAAATGGGAAAGGAGGCGGGAAATACAACATCTATGGAAATAGTAAAGAGAGACACAAGCAAATCTCTCAGGAAATTTAAATATACAGAAGAAAAAAAAGAAGAGGAAAGCAAAACTCGAGGGGCGCTGGGAGAGGGGCAGAGCAAAGGTGCCTGGTGTGAACAGGCGCTGATTGTCCAAGAGAAGAGGTGCCAAATGTTCTTTGTTCAGAGGTGCCTTGCTAGAGGCGCACGAAAATCATCATAATTGTCAAAAAATATTAGCACTTAGAGGAAATAATAATTTTAAAAAAGTCCAGGAAAGCTGAAACCTTGGGGGATGTATATTACAAGCTAAACAGCCTCCCCACCCTGTTTATCATTCCGGGGGGGGAAAAACCGGCAACCTTTCAGTTGCTACTCGCTCTCCCCCTCACTCCCTCCCCCTCGCTCTCTCACAAACAAACAATGAATCACAGATGATCGCCCCGTGCCCGCTGTAACGTGGGGGCACGGAATAAACCGGGAGGGACCGGGCGCGGGAGCGAAGGGAAGCGTTGAGGGGACACGCAGGGCAGAGCAGGACTGCACCCCCCCAGCCTCCCATTTCTTCTTCTTCTTCCTCTCCTTGTCTAATGAAGGATTGATTGAGACACAGGAGTTACGCCTGATGCTACTTAGCCCTTGAAAAAAGAAATTCAGGCTCTAAACTCCAAAGAATTTCGCATGGGATTTTGGTTCTAAGAAATGTCACTGTTTGTCCTAAATCCAGCCACAAGGGAGGGGGTGCGTGGGGGGACATCTGTTTAATTTGAAGCAATAAATACGCCGGATCTGTGGCTGTTCGGGGGTTTCCATTTTTAAAAATGATTAATCCCACCTCCACCCCCCCCCCCCTTTCCAATTCGACTGTAAAGAAATGGATTAGAAATGGTATCAAGAAGGATTATTCATTTATATCAGACAGATGGAGCTGTACAGTAGGGTTTCAAAGAAACAAAGAAAATGGTTTCTAAATGGTTGTTTGGCATGAATTATTTGGCGGATTTGCAAACAAGCAAGGCGAAGCACTGTAGAGCAAGATGTAGGAGAAACCCATCTGGCACTTTCCTCGTCCTTGTCTGAGGCTACAGGGGTTTCCAGACAGGTAGCGGCAGAGGCGCTGGGCAGACCTGGCCCAAAGGGAAAGGACCTGTAAGCATCAATCTGCCTTTTCCTCCGACAGCCAAGAGCCTCCATATAGCCGCAGCTGCGGTGCTCGGCGGCTGCGGCCCCGGCTCCGCACAGCTGGTCCTGTATAGGCTCTGGAGAGCACATCTCACAGGGCATGGACCTGGAAGGGTCCTCCCTGCCCCCTCTGGCACCCAACCCAGATCCCCTCCTCCCCGCCTCGCCCCTGCTCGACCCAACCGTCTGAAAAGTCATGACTCAACAGGGTTGGTGGGGGTGGAGGGAGAAGAAAGAAGGAACGAACTTTCGGAAAGGTTTTCAGCTCGATACGTACCCCCATGCATTTCTATTCCTCCTGGCATTTTTCAAGTCAGTCTTGCGCTGAAATCTCCGGCCATTTCAATCAGTTTCAAATGTGATTGACACATATGTTAATGGTTTGTTTTTGTGCAGAGCGGCTCTGCAAATTTCCAACACAAACACATTGTGTAGATCAGATGTTAGGTATAAAAATGGTTTATTGATTGAAATAATAGAAGCATTATTTTGATTTGTCCTGACATGATGGCTGATTTATAGATTCCTACCCCATTGATTTCTTCTTGTCCGGGCAGAGGGAAATGATCAAATCTCATGAAAACGCCCTTTTGTACTAATTAGGAACCCGAGATACACATTATATATTTCCTTCCTTCCTTCCTTCCTTCCTTCCTTCCTTCCTTCCTTCCTTCCTTCCTTCCTTCCTTCCTTCCCTTCCTTCCCTTCCTTCCCTTCCTTCCCTTCCTTCCCTTCCTTCCCTTCCTTCCCTTCCTTCCCTTCCTTCCCTTCCTTCCCTTCCTTCCCTTCCTTCCCTTCCTTCCCTTCCTTCCCTTCCTTCCCTTCCTTCCCTTCCTTCCCTTCCTTCCCTTCCTTCCCTTCCTTCCCTTCCTTCCCTTCCTTCCCTTCCTTCCCTTCCTTCCTTCCCTTCCTTCCCTTCCTTCCCTTCCTTCCCTTCCTTCCCTTCCTTCCCTCCCTCCCTTCCCTCTCTCCCTTCCCTCTCTCCCTTTCCCAGATTTATTCTCTGCACCATGGACTTGGTGTGTGTATGTGTATATTTTTTATCTTTTATACATCTGTTTTCACTTTGCACTTTCAATGAGCTGTAGCAGACAATAGTGAGAGAAACATCTGAAAATGTAAGGAGACAGAACTGCATGTGTGTTTCATTTCTGCCGGTTAGTCAGAGAAAACAACAAAAGGACAGCTGGAAGGGGGGGATAAAACACGCACTTACAAAGGGGATTGTGACCCTGTAAGAGAAAAAGGCGAGTACAACGAAAAAGACTGCAAAAAGTAAGGAAGACCAGTAGAAGCGACGCAGAAAAGAGTGTCAGGGAAAACTGATCAAGAATAAGAAGTTAGAAGCCATTCCGGCTGAATACTTCCTAACATTCTTTAAAAGGAGAGTTAGGAAAAAGACTGCTCAGTCTGGATAAACAAACTGGGAAGACGCACCTGCCGAAAATGTGTATCTGATCTATCTACACAGATGTGTGTGTGTTTATCCATTTATATAGGGGGATCTAGAGCATCCCAACACTCTTAATTGCAATCATGCGTCGAAGAGGTAAGTCTCATAATTCTCTCTTTTCTAAACGGAGAACCAAATCCCTTGAACAGCCAGCAACAGTCACATCTCAGGCAGTATTAGTTTCGCTGCACTTTGAGTCTGTTTGTTTACTTGGTTTTGTTACTCTTTTTTTGGTTGTGGAGGAGATAGAGTTCAGTGGGAGACAACCAGATGGAGAGGGAGGGCAATCCCATTGTCTGTTGGCCAGAAGATCTCGTTTTGCCCTGGAAAAGGCGATCAAACGCAGCCAGGGTCCACTCAGGAAAGTAAAAGGGATAGGGACGAAGAGGGGGGGGGAGTGAAGAAGAGTGGGTGCATGTGGATTTAATAGCAGTGAAAGTATTACAGAGGGATCAGATTTAGCGAGCGAGCGAGAGGGAGCTTTTGAACATCTGTCTAATGCAGCCAATAGAAGTGACATTAGTGATATTGGAGAGAGGGAGGCACCGGCGCCGATCGGGCTGGGATTATGGGAGTCTTCCCAATCCGATTAGCAGCTGCCCCTCTCCTGCCATCAGCGAAGCCCGAGCCCTGGGCATCCCGCACTGCCCCGCGCGCCGCTCCGCATCCCTGCGAGGCCGATGCTGCTCTTGCTCTTCCCCTCGGCCCCGGGCAGCCGCGGCTCAGCCCCTCTGCACGGCGTCTCCGGAGAGGCAGAGCCGCAGCCTGGGGGTGCCGATCGAGAGCCGCTCGGGTTTAATATTCATCGATACACCGCGATGAAATTCCACCCCGCTCCCGGGGAAACCTTTATTCTGCGGCTAATTGTAATTTACAATTACACTTCACGCTTCATCACATAGGAGGTTAGGAAACAAGATTCTTCCATATAATTATTGGCCTCTTTAATCCTATTCCACAGCACATCACCCCGCACCGCCAAGTCCTATTGTTCCCTCCTCCCCATTTTACCAGTCATTTAAACTAGTATCGGGAAAAAAAGATCCCAGTCTGCATAATTTTAGACATCACACCCACGCCTCCAAGCGTGGAGCAGAACGCATCAATGGGCTGCAGCTCCCGCCGGAGGGGAGGCGGCTGCGCTGCGCCGGGCAGGGCTCGTACAGCGCCGGGCTCCTCCTCGCCCGCCCGACGGGCGGCTGCCGGGGCCGCCCCGCTGGCTTTCCCTCTGTTTTCAGACTCTTTTCCCTCTAGTTTTCTTACTGGGTCGGTATGCACACAGAAACGCGCATTTATGAGCTCCTTGCACCTAGGCAGGTGATCTGCCCACATGCACCGAGTGCCTTACAACCCTTGCTTAACTGTGACCGTAGCCTTTAAAGCAGAGCGCATCTCTAGCCCTGCGGTGTGGGGAGGGTGCCTGCAGTTTGTACCTCCAGGCATTACAACACGCCTCAGCCCAGCTGAAAGCAACACTGCAGCTCGAGCGCAGGCGGCCGCAGAGGAGTGTCACTGCCTTCAGCTCTGCCAGGGGCTGCCGTGGGGCTCTCAGTACTATCAGGTTTAGCCTCGCGCCTGCCTGCTCCTCAAGCTGTTTTACCACCCGGTATCAACTACCGAAGGATGACTCAAAGCCTGAGTGGCATGCAGCTCGTGAATTACAGAAAATTGACGTCCTGCTTAAAATTCACAGCAGTGAATTTGTAACGTTCACATTTTTACGTGACAGCCATCTTATAGGGAGATAACATCTAACAGCTCCCGAGTTTCCCCCTCTCAACGGTGTGGGAATAACATGGCAAAGGCCAAGAAGTCTCTGTGTCTCATTCACACACATGGAGCACACACACCACAGTACTGCACGGCAGTTTTGTGATTTGTAGCACATCAGTACCGTATCTATTTCTGAGAAATAGCAATGGTAGATTTCTGTCTGTTGGATCTGTTGGGGTTTTTTAAATGGACACGAAAACCTTTCTTCTTATAGTGCTAGGTGAGCTAATTTGACTAACCTTTTACCTCTGCCTATCAGGCACTAAAGTTGTTACCGCATCAAAAATCGCTGATTTGAATGGCAACAGTCTAGTCTGTGTCATCCTCTTAATTAAATATAGTTGGTGCAAGGAGCTGAGGGTAGAATTAGGAGATATAACTGTTGTAGCAGGTATCTTAGGAGACCTGTGTAAAGTCTTGCTTTGTCACCCTATCACCTCTGAACCTACATTATTAAAACAAACAGGCAAAAAAGGAAGGATCGCAAAATCTTCCGTCAGTTCCCAACAACCCTTCTTTTCCACAGTCTTCAGAGGTTATTTTCTGATCAAAAGTTCATAAGCTTGTCCTGGGAACCCAAATAGTCCTAGAAGAACAAATCCTACCCTACCATCAAGTCCTATGTTCCCGTTGTTCTTGTATTTCTGTTTAGTGCACAGTTGTTTTTCATCCAAGTTGAGCCCTCCTGAGTTATTATTTTCATATTAAATCTCTGATGTTCTTAATAAAACAAATACCGTGCATCATTCTAGTTATTTTTTGTTCTCAAATAGAGAGGTTTTCGGTAGGTGAATGCCAAATGTATTCATGGGCCAGCCAGCAGGACACAATGACAGTTTGGGGGTAACATCTATCTACTGTGCGCATGTACAGTTCAATATGTTACACAGTTCCAGCAGAAATCTGTGTTTCTGGAACAAAGAAAATTTTTAACATCGTGAATATTATTTTCTGGATCCTCAATTTTCTTATGAAATATGTTTAAAGGTTAACATAGAATGCCCTAAAATTATTTTGTTATTTTCAATATTTATTAATTTTTGCTTGGATATTTTTACCCTACATATTTCTAATAATTTTTAGCACCTATTTAAAGTAACAAAATTTAAACCAAATTAAAATCCCTACAAATTGAATTTATAGGAATGAAAAGGTAAAAATATAAAACTCTACTATTTAATGAAATTCTGGATTTTACCTTGCAGTAATAATTTTTGTAGTATTTTCCTTTACTTTTTATATCTGTATCACGATCATTGAAAAATGTATCTAAGGCACTCCATACGGACATACAATGGATTCCAGAATGCATCCACTCTGATGTGGGCTAATACCCATTTTAAAGCTCTTTTGTGTCATCAGTGAAGTGCTTGGATCACTGCTTACATTCATGACCATTCAGAATGGCACATGCCTTGTACTGGGAACTCTGGGGCTGAGAAAACAAATATGGTATTGAATATCAAAATATAAACTGCTGCTCTATGTGGGTAATTTCAGCTTACCAACACACAGAATATTTGGGCATGATTGTCTGTAGATGGGGCAAAGTTAGGTTGCAGGATCCTCTATTGATATGAATTTGGCATCATGAAAGAAGAGCTATTCTTTGCTCATGTTAGCTGAAGACCAGCCCCATACAACACATGGATTCCAGAGTGGTCATGGACAAGTGGAGTGGCTTTTAGAGAATAATTAACTGGCAGATTGTGTTTTGAATGTTATTGCAGCTGTTCTTACTGATTCTGTCAGAGACCAAACCCTGTTGTGCCAGACACTATTCAAACCTGGAACTAGAAAGCTAGTCCCTGCTTGGCATTTCTTCCATAAGAAGGAAACCCTGCCTCCTATTTTGGTTTGTTGGGTTGTGACTGGTGCTCTGCTAGGAGCACTACTTACCTTTCAGTGCAGCAGAATTAGCTAAAACTTCACAGATTAGATAAAACTTCTGAGTTAAAGCTCAGGAAAAAAACTAAAAAAAAGGGACAGAAAAGGGACCAAAAATAAAAAACAGTTAGAGAAAAAAATTTGACATTATCAAAAATGTTCATTAGAAAGAAGGCAGGAGAGCTTGACATAACACATTTTTCTTTTACCAAGCAATATTTTCCAGTAATATTTTCTCTTCTTTGGAAAATGTCATTCTTTTCCCCACCATCTTCTCTTGTCCCTTAAAACTTTATGAATTCCCCAGGCTGCCATGGCCAACTACAATGAGGAAGAAAAGGTCTGGAAGAATCAGGAAAATCTCAGTGTACAGAGGAAAGAGTATAGTTTCAAGTAAAAGTGAAATTCTTACCTCTGTAAAATCATCTTTCTGTCAGTGTCACCTGAGTATAGACACATACACACACATACACGCCGCACAGGTACTGTGAACTTCTTCTCCGCAGATCTTGATTAAACAGCCTGTTGTGCCAACATATCATATTAGTAGCTCTGCTAGTGCTAGGAGAGAAGAACTGGGGTGGAGAGGGATCATCAATGTCTACATTTGATTGCCTGTAAGTCAGCCAAGTCAACCTCGACAGTGTTGTCTTCATGCTGCACACAGTGTAACTGTTTGTGATCATGACCAGTGAGCATTAGAAAGGGTCTGACTAGGTGGCAGTGCTGGATTCTTAGCGATAATTTTTCTATCCTTTTCAAAATATGATTTGAAGGCTAAGGACAAGTACAAACTAGATGATACTGGTAGCGTATAGCAATGTTGTGTACGAGGCCCACTCAGGTATTTGATGCATCCTTACTAGTATTGCCCTGCCGGGGAAACTCCCTAACTTGAAAGGTAACTGAAAAAAGCTGCTTCCTTATTACGCCGAGGTAAATCAACTCTAGTTCAGTAAAAGCCCATGCAACTCTACTGATCCAAGCCTGGTGTCAGTGAAGCAAGGATCAAACCTGATAGCATTAGTCATGGCAATGGACTCCCTTGCAATTTGGGCTGTTCAACTGCCACAATGCTTGAGGCTGGTGCCATGATGCTTGGGAACTACCACATCTTGTGCCAAACACAGAGGGCAGAAGAGGGCTGAACTGGGATTTGGTATTCCTGGTCACATCAGGCATTGAGTGGGTGTCTCTTGCAGATTCTGGCATGGCGCAGGTGGAAGACAGCCCCGAGACTAGAGCACTGGTGTGGGACCCTGGGCAGTGTTTCTCTATTCTTTTCTAGACAGGCCATATAAAACAGTGTGAATGCCAAGATTTCTGATATTTACCAAGTGAAAAGATACATCAGTGTTTTGTGATAGTCAGATTAGCTGAAAATGTGATTTTTCTCATCTTGTCTGAATCTTCCTTCCCTGCTTACTGTCACTTGTCACCAAGGACAGCTTTTCAGTTTTGTTTCCTGGGAGTGATCATTGTTTGAATATATATATGTGTATATATATATATATATATATATAAAATGTGCATGTGAATGTGCATGAGAATGTATCTTTATGGACTAAAAAGATAAATTAGTAAAAGAGTGAAAAGCTTGCTTTGCCAAGCAATTAAACTCTTAATTTTACAATGTAATTTTGGAATTAGGTCTGGGTTTTCACGCTCTGGTCTAGATGCAATTTTAATTTCACTATGTGATTAAATGGGGAAAGGATGACTTGAGATGTGACATCATATTTAGTAGTAGGACACGGCATAAACTATGAAAAAAAGGAAGAACCTCTTTGTAAATAAATTGTGTTTTAGGTATTCCTCAGTTTTGGCAGCAGACTGAGCTACACCCAAGTGAGATCATTGCAGATTCCCCTTCCCTCCAGTTTATAATTCACTCATTAGCAAATAGAAACCAAGTCTCCATTGTCGCAGTACTGCAGCTGAATAACTGCATGACCATCTATTGCAGAAAATAACATCCTACAATTTCTTTCAGATTTCTCCCCATAATTTTTGACCCACATGATTGAAGGGAATTCTCTGTTTCTAACAAAACCCCAAGCATTTGGCAAAAAAAAGTCCCTTTTAGTCAGGTATATTTTTAATCGTGCTATCTTTTTGTTCTCTAATATTATTCACTGTTCAGCACTAGTGCTATTTTTTGACTGTAGAAATACCAGCACTTTCTTTGTTATTTCCTGTGAATGTTTGTATCCCTAGTGCTTGTGTTTCGGATGTATTCAGGGGTTGACTTTGCCTATTTTGCTTTCAAAATTCATGAGGCTCGCATTCTACTTTGGCTGTGATTTATGCTGTTACTAAAGATCTTCGGACAAACATGGAATGTAGAATAAATAGGCTAGTATTAATGACATTTCTGGGCCAAATTCAGCTGTAACATAAACAGTGACACAAGTTACACGCAGTTCATACGTTGATCAGAGGGAGTGATGAAGCATGGTTACAACAGGATAAGTTGTATGAGGCTGGCTTTCAGTGCATAAAATAATGGTAAATTCATCTGGCGGAACAACTGTGTGTGCATACGCAGGGTGTGAGTGTGTGCATTTTGGGGAAAGCAAAGCTTTATCCTACACTGGCAGTAGGAACAAGCCTTAATCTGGATTTATTTGTATTTCATTCCCAGAGTGATGTAGAAGAGTCTTCAGGCCAATCTGCACTGTACAAAGGAGTCAGGTGCAGACATCTCTGTGCTGAGAGACAAGAGCACTTAGAAAGCAAGTTAGTTGTACAGAGGGGCAGTATCACACTGGGGGGAGCCCTTTGATTCCAGCACCGCTAGGCTTCACTGCCATCACCACTGCAGGCTGTGGTGATAGTTATAGTGCTATAAACACACCAGTCCTTCCACCTCCCACCTGCAGTCATGTCTTCTTCCTTTTGTCATCAGTGCTCCACTATTTCAACCCCACAGCCAGTTTCCGCTGTCAGGCTCTAATTATAGCCTTCAGATGCTCATTTCCTATTTTCTTTTCCTGGATTGTTATAACTCTCCTGTTCTAGCAGTGCTCCAAGCCTGACCTTTCTGCCTCAGTTGCGTCATGTGCCCAGGGATTTCCTGTTCCTATCCATTCAGTTCTGGTGGGAAGCATGAACAAGGCAGTTGCTGTTTGGTGGCTCCAACCCGTGACTTATATGGCAGAACCAGGACATGTATGTTCCAGACATGTTAGAAGTTGTCTCCTAATTCAGAATGTCAGGACTGGTCCAGATGATGAAATACATGTTTATTTATTTAAAAACAACCCTGCATTCGCTGTAGAGCTTATGTATTGCTATCCTAGCAGTGGTTAAAATAGCCACCACAACAACCTTTCAACCATGGGCAAAACACAGAACAGGTTAAGACCAAAAGCTGTGTTAAATCTTCCTTCAGTTGAAATGAAAAGCACAATTAAGTGTCTAGGTGTGAAATAGCTGGAAACAATAGAAGCTGCAGCTGGAGGTATAGGAACCTGAGCAAAGTACTGTGCAAGGAAGCTTGAGTGAGGCTGTAATGGCATGCAAACTGAAGCTGCTGCTGCTATATAATGTTCCTGCCCTTCCATTCTTTCAGGCTTTTCCAGGCTCTTATTCCTAACTTTGCATGTCTCCTTTACTCTGTGCTGGCATATGTGTTTGTGCAACAGCACTGGCAGCTGGAACAGGGAATTGCTTGGCTAAAAATAACCCAGTAAAAAAGTATCTTAAATCCATGACAAATATTTCAGTTACACAAAGTCACTGAACAGCCAGTACTGTGAAGCCACATCTAGCAAGCTTCCCTGGCAATAGTCTAAAATCCAGGGTAATATGTAGTGATTTGATATGCTGTGTGCAGGAGGAAAAGTAAGAAGTCAGAAAGGAATATAACTCTAATTATAAGCAAGGAATGAAGGTATCCAGATGCAGGAATGACTAAGAACATATAAGGTTGGGGAAATGAAACAGCTTTATGCTGCTGAGATGTGTGATGGTCCTCACGCTCATGCATGAACATGGTTCAACCAATGAAATATCTGCTTTGTAAAATACCTTTCCTTGACAACCAGAAACTATTTTGTCGGAACTTAATAGTATTTAACTACTCCTGTCCTAGCAGTCAGGCTAAGCTACACATTTTTAATGCCCAGAGTCTTCCGACATGGGTGTTCCCAAAGAGGGTCTCCTTAAAGCTAGTATCAGAGCAGAGACCTTCGTATGACCCCTATGACATCTGCCTTTATATGACTTGAGAAGTGATCTGAGCTGCAGAATAGAAATACCTTCAAGGCTCTGATTCCCTATGAGTACAGTGCTTAGTGTAAGGTGATACTTATTCTGTTTCAGTGTAAACTTAAATAATATCAATCTCTTAATGCTACTAAATAAAAAATAATTAAATTTGCATGCTTCAACAAATATCAGTTATATATGAAAGTATCAGGACACTTTTCTTAGTCTTACCAGAGGCAATAAAATCCTAGTATGCTTTACAGATCATAGGATAAGATAAAGTGAGTGTTATGATGACATGATCATGAGGGTGATGCTATTTTCTAGGGAACTATAGTCTGATTACTGAATGGCAAGATCATCTGGCTATTCTTTTTTTTTTATCCTATCTTACTGTGAATTGTTCTCTATAAGCTTGCTAGAAGACATTTCCCACCTTAATAAAATAAATTCGTATTCATTTACCATAATGAAATTCAAAGTAACATTCATTTTAGGGATTTATCTTCTGATAACAATTTCTTACTTAAAGGAGGTGCTATTTTAAGTCTCTCTCTTTTTCTCACTCAAGGAAGAGTGTAATGGCCTTTGGATCGCTATCTGTAGCAACTCTAGAATATTTAACTCTTTTATTTTAGCATACTGTGATGAAAATATTTAATTCATGTATAATATTTAGAATGTTAGAACCAAAGTCCAAGGGGAAGACGCTTAAAGATTCCAATAATTCTTAGAAATATTTATATTTTTTTTCTTCTTACTTTTTGTTTTACATTGTGTTTTATAGATCTTCATTTCTATTTGATGTAGATTTCCAACTTCAGATTTATGACTCAACACCTCACAACAAATTTTGTAAATATTCTGTGGGGGCTTGGTCCTGAAACATAAACACTTCTTCCTATTGAGGCACTGAGGAAAAACAGACCCCCTCATTTATTATGTGATATCCAGAAGGCTAAGGAGATTTTGATCTCCTTTTTCAGGAACATCTTCAGTAAGAAAAATGAAATGTCATCATGCTAAGGTGAATCATAATAAATGTTATGTCTTGGTTGACACTGAAAAATAAATCAAAGAAAGTTGTGAGAAATATTGGTGCCTTTTTTTCCACAGAGATTTGGACCAGTTTTATAAATTAAACAGTATGCGATGACAGCTTTGGGGCAGTAAGTAAACCATTCGGTAGATAATCTCCATAGTAACAAAAAAAGTTTAACCATCTCAAACCAAAAAAGCACATCTGGACTTGACTGTGTCATATGGCAATAGGGAACATTTTATTGTTGTCAAAAGTCACAGCACACAAGAAAACTGTGCACAGTTTAAGCCTTGTTAGCAGAAATCAATGAAGTGCAAGCAATGCATTCAGGAGGATTCTGATCCTGTAAATCATTATCTAAATCATTATTTATTTGCTCACCTTTATGCTACAGGGGTTCCTGTTGTGATCCATCTGCTGTTTGCAACTTAGGAAGAAAGCCGCCCTGTCTTTAATGGAGTCCAGTCCTGAAAATTTTTGCTTGTGTGGGTAGTCCTAAGTCATGATGACAGAATTTGAGTAAAAGCTGAGACACTGGGTTCCTTATTAGCAGTATTTAGTTTTAATTGCAATAAACTTTAAAGCTGAAGACCTACTTTACAAAAGAAATCCTTTTGTGTGCTAAATCAATTATAGGATTATTTAATTGGTGCCACATTTGTAACTCAGAGATAAAGAGCAAACCACTGAAGAGTGTAAAATTTTATTCAGTAAGGACAAGGCTGTGTGTGACACACTGTATGTCTGTCTGAGAATAAAAGAGAGCGGGGGGTCCACTTTGCATCTTGCTCAAACTGCATAAACCCTGGATCAAGCCTTGCTAAACTGTGTAGCTGATGGCAGGAGACATCCACAGGGTGGTGGGCAGGAGCTGCGTGGGGTCCAGCTATTCCTTTACCACAAAATTCTCTTTTAGCTTCACTAAGGGTTGATAATTTGACCCTGTCTAAGGCAGCAGATACTCAGGGAAGGAAAGAGATTAATTCTTTGTGGTGAACTTGCCATTCCAACCCCATCCTTTGCATAGAGGGATGCAGCAGTTTGTAGGTATGGGCTATAGCACAAATTGTGACCCTCAGATAAACTGTTTCAGTGTGCTTCCTGAAGATTTTCCAGGACTGGGGCATTTACTTAACTCCTTTTTCTCAGAGCTGATCTCAAAGGCACACTCCAGAGATCCAGAGCTATGAAATCCAGCAACAGCAGTCAGCTCCCATGGACTCCGCAAGTGCTCTACATCTAGTCTAGATACCCTGAAGGCAGTCAGCTCTGACAGACTTCCTTAGTACACTTCCAGCCTTCCTCATTCCTACCTCAGTATAACTGAAGCTATAACATCCAGGATACAACTCAGGCTCCTTCTCATCCATTGGAGTGTTCCAGGACAGCTAAAAAGGGCCAATACAGGTTTCAGAACTGGGGCTAGGGAGATATGTAGATTTACGTTAATAATTGTTACAGAAAGCAAAAGCCACACAGCCTCACTCTTTTCTAGCGCCATCTCACGCCTCATGGAGCCACGGCATAATCTGTGTTTATGTCTTTATGTGCCTACCCCCTTCTTCTTAAGCTCAGTCATTTCCAGGACAGGTCGCTGGACAGGTCTCTCGACATACCCAGCACCACAGGTTCTTGTGGACTGGGGATGCTCCTGTGTGAATGGGTGGTTCTTCCCCTGTCACGTTTGTAAGGGAGGCAGTCTGCCCATAGCAAATCCTCTCTGTGCAGAAATCTTTTAGCATAATTCAGACATCTCTGCTGAAGAGTTCTGGTATGCTTGTTTCCTTTGGGTGCTCCAAAAATATTCCCCAATCCTGAAGGATTGTTGCAGTTGCAAGTCAGGATTTGCAAAGTCTTAGCACAACAATGTACATGATAACAAATGATTTGACATAAATCCTAGGACAAAACCAACCATGCACAGTACAGACAGGTTTATACAGCTGGGTGATGAAGCAAGGTCAGTAACTCTAATAGAAATGCAACAATCCTTGCTTTGCATCTCAAGAAACCTCCTAAGCAACCTTTCCGCAGCTCGCTGAAATCATACACTTCACAATCTTCCCTTTCATGCTTCCTTTGTTAAATAATTTAGTAGGAATATTTTGGATGAGATTCTCATCGGCACACATTTATCTTTTAACACAAATGATTCCCTCATCTCCTCCCCCTGCCTTTGGTTACGTGAGCGTGCTGGGCATTGTGTGTGGTTGGAGTGGAGGGCATTTGGGTAATTACTTTTCATTATTACATTGCACAACAACATCCTTTACAATTTAAGGTTGCCAGTGCTTCGGCAGCTCTGAGATCCCAACCCAGACTTTAATAATGTGTTGCTAAAAAAGAGGGTTAAATGCTGTTTATACATTACATTTCTGGACGCGGCAAATTTCACTTGCACCTGCCAATGGCTTACTGATAAATATACACTGGTAGAAGTTCAACAGCAGTGGGCCAGTGAGTTAGATAAATACCACATGACACCATAAGCATTGAAGGTTAGTGTTTTCCCAGATCTCACACTCCAGTAGACATAAACTCTTTCCTTAAAACAGATTAAAAATAAATAAATCCTCTTTGCAAGGTAAAAAAAAAATATTAAAATGCATATTAAAAACACAAAAGAAATTTCTCTTCTAGTTTATTGCAATCATCTGCTATGTTTCCTGCCTCTTTGATGTTAATTATGATTTACTCAAGATTTGTGGTCAATTTTTAAGTATAAAAGCATCCTCTATGACTGGTTGCCAATTCTGAAGTCTAAAGGCCTTGCTTTATATTGCTGTAGTAGAATAGAAAATATAATCAAAGTTTGACCTTCAACTTTAATCCTATAAACAGAGAATTTGCTTACTTTACCTTGGAAACGGATGTGATTCATCACAGTAGCCCATAAATAACATGTCAAACTGTTAGACCAATCAATGAAAATAAGTTATTGAAAAATAATGTGATTGCAAAGTCTTTATGTAAACTAGCTCAGTGTTATTTTAAAATCAGGAGGCCTTTCAGCTTGGGGTATTTATTTATTTTATTTTTTTTAAGGAGGATACTCACTATATGTTAAATGCAGGAAATATTAAACATATTTGGCCTATGCTTGCTATTCTTTTTCAAGGAGAGTACCTTAAGGTAAATAAGCATTGTACCTCCAGAGGATGAGTTGGATTCTGCTTAGAACAAAACTGCAAAATGGCAGGTCACCTAAACTGCCTCTTGCTTGTTTTGCCTGAAAAAAAATAGGGTTAACTCTTGTACATGTTGGAGCCCACAGGAATGGTTCAGTCATGGAAAACCTGCACTACAGACCTCAAAGACCCAAGAAAAGTTCTGTGATTTGAACTGGATTAATCAAGTCTCTCTTTTTTGTCGCGGATACTGACTCTGAAGCTGTACAACAGCAATGTAAATAGGAAAATGCAGTTCCATGGCTTCTGTTTTCGACAGAAATACCCAGATAATGGAGCTTTTCACAAAAGCCATTCAGGTGTCTTCTTGGCTCTAAAAGGTTTGATTTCAAAATTCTTCAATGTAGTAGCATAACACTTATTCAAACAATACGACTTGCACTGAAAAATACCACATGGGGATATTGAACTGAACTGAGTATCAAAATACATAATCTAATATTGATGCGTGTGTGTTATTGAAATTTATAGTTCAGTTAACCAAAAATCTATTTTGCATAACAGAAGGCTGAAGCTGATTTCAGCCTGCTGTTTCAGAATCAGTCCTTGTCCAGCATTTTAGATCTACCAGTTGAAGCTTGTTTGCACTCTTCATGTCAGTAATAGTAGAGATATTTCTCATATTTAAAAATGAGGCCAGATATTTTGATGCCAAACTGTAAATAAAATTTTCCAACCTACTTTATTTAAATGTTCTCGTTTGTACAAGATGGAATCTTTCAATGTAAATAATTAACATATGAATAGACTGTACTGCTGTTCAATGAGACTGGGAGGCAATGGAATAATATCTGAAGACAGCTATGTATCTTCCTTTTTTCCTTTTGTTGGTGACATCAAAATAATTAAAAAATAAATTCTTTACTTCATACAGGAAATATTTTCCTGAGATCACATTGTAAATTATGTACATGAAGAATATAATGTAAACAATAACAGTTAGAAGCATAATTTTCTGACAGAGACTTTTTAGTATTTTCACACAAATATGCCTTTATATTTTCATTTGTTAATATAAATAGAATGTAGCTGGAGTCAAAAACATTCTGGATTTGCATCATGACAGCCAGAACTCTCTCCTGGCCTTTCCCTTTGTCATTTATAGTTTACTTAAACCTCAAACCTGGAGGAAAAAAATGAGGAAAAGTCAGGAATCCCACATGGACTCTGCAAATCTTTTGCCAATCATAAGCGACTGCAGGTACTATCCACTGAAAGCCTCTGCCCTCAGTGAAACATCATCTTCCTTGTCTTTTGCAGCGCCTCACTCCACATACAGCCTCTGCCAGGTGCCACGGCATGGCCCCACCAGTGTGATGAGTGGGGCCTCCAGCACTGTGAGCAAGCCCACAGTGAGCACTGGGTTCTGCTTTTGGAGCGGGTCTTATCTCATAGCAATAGCTAAGAGGACACCTCTGTTTGCCATCCTCATTGTTACTAGTGTGCAGAAGAACACTAGCTGAGGTCCAAGACTGCAGAACCCTGAAGAGAAGAGCCTACCCCAAGCGACTCATAGCTCAAGCACAAAACAAAAGTTGGCACAAAGACATGAATGAGGCACAACAGAGGAACAAAGGGAGGGCTGGGGCACAGGGTGTTGTATCTCTGAGGCACCTGTCTTTCCATCCAAGTCATCCACTCTGCCCTCTGTTTGGGGATGGAGAGACTGCCGTGGGATATAATCCATCCCAAGTGCAGGAAGAGAGTACCAGAGCCCTGTGCTATACTTCTACCCATTTAGCACCCTGTGGCCAACGCTGCCCCGTGGAACAGGAGCTTGGTTTCTGTCACGCCCTATCAAGGCATTGTAGCAAAATGCCATTTTATGGAGGGATTTGAGGAATGATAATGAAATGGTTTCTGGACTGTTTGTGTAAACCTTCCTGCAAATCTGGGGGAGAGAAAGAGAAAAAGCACTAAGGGGCCTGCTTGATGATTTAATAAATGACATTGCCATCCTCAGCTGTCTGGGATCAACGCTTCCAGCTCTCAAGTGTTGGCTGTAAAATGAACTTACTACTGCAGTCAGCATTTACAGACATGCTTCGATATATTGTAATTTAAAGAACCTTTTAAAGAGTCATTTCCATAGACAATAAAGCTTACTTTCTATTTCATTTTTATGGAATATTATTTTAGCATACTGTGTGTTAAAAATCACAAAACTTGTATATTCACACAACTTTTTAATGGCATCCTTGCTGTAACAATCCTTAAAGCACCCACCACATTGCTTTCTGGGTTCTGCTTTAATATTGTTTCTGGTTTTATGGGTTTTTATTTTGTGTTTGAAGATTTATTTGTGGAAAGAGAGGCTTCTGATATGAGTACTGTAGTACTGATTCTTCATTCAGGGTCAGGCAGATTTAAGGAAGTAAATTCTACTTAAGGTAAGGGAGATGAAAATTTAAACTTCTTAGTGTGAGAATGGAGAAGAGACTCCTCCTTTAAAATGTTCTAATTTACTTAAGACATCAGTATGTTGTTTTGTTTTCATTTTTTTTAAAGAACACTAAACACCAAAAATTTTGTTGTTGTTATTACTATTCTTGTTTTCTTAAAAGAAACATCTGCTTTAAGACAGAATAGAAGTATCATGTCATTACTGCTTTATCTTGCATCTCCCCCTTCTCACACAAATGTGTTACAGGTCAGAAAACTTTTTTGTCATTTATGCTGATAATGTTAACTAGTTCACCCATGCATGCTGTACTGGTCTTCTAATACATGCCAGTTTATCTTGCACATTACTCAACATGTTGTGGAAAAAAATGCCTGAAACATCAGAAAGTAAAATGAAGAACATACAACTGTGGCTGAACCAAGAGAGGTGGTGCTGGGGTTTATAGATGTCATTAATACTACTGTGAGTTGTGCTATAGCTGGCAATCTGATCAGTTAAAAAAAGGTCACTTACTGAGTTCCTTGTTTAGGGTTGAGCAACTCACTAAAAATAAATCATCCGTTCCTTTCTACTGCCGTGAAACAGAGGAGAAATATAAGCATTGTAGTTAACAGCAAGGCTGACCTTAGAGATTCTATTGCCCTGGAGCTGATAAGATTATAGAGAAGGGAGAGTTTATAGCAGAGATTTTAGAAACAAATGTTTTCGGATTTCATTCCACATTTGGGGAAAAAAAATCAGGGCATTTTTCACAACTTGTATCTCTTCCTCCATCAAGATTCAGCTCTCATAAATTTCGTGCTGCTTTTGTATTGGATTGTTGTCAGTTGTCACTGTTTTAGAGCAAAACTTCAGATAACTGGTCTTGGAGTAAGGTTGCTACCTGAGTGTTTCATTTTTCACAAAGAAGCAGCAGAAAATTACATGTCCATCCCTGATTATGTTGATTCCAAAAGGCAACTAAAGTAATTAGCTATTGTTTTTAAAAGCTAATAATTATCAATAATATTTGTGATATTTCTCATGTAGATTGTGAGTGAGAGATAGAAAAGTACAAAGCAGTAATTTTTTTCTCTTTCACCAGAAAGACAATACATAAAACCCAGGCACAATACTTTAAAGGGGTGCTAGCAAAACTTCACGGAGTTCTACTGTAAAAGCACGTTTTTGTCTCCTTTGAACATAACAACCCAGCTCTGAGATTCCACAGTTTGCTGTTTGAAATTGTATTGAACTTTTTCTACACATTTCAGTTTTTGCTTTCAGAAATGAATTAGTGAAATTATTTGCATGTTATATTAAAAGTGAATTTATTTGGAAATTCACAACCATGCTGGTATTTAGCAGGTCTTTCTAACCTACCCTAGCATGTCCACAGAAGAAAAATGCCTATTTTCTATAAGTTTCTTCAAACTTTCAAAACTACAACATGAAAGGACATCATAACATATTTGTACTCAATGGTGAAAGCAATATCAAACCCATCATGGAATTTAATGATGTATGTTATTTGGCTTCGAATTTCTTAATCTGCATCCAGATTTTCGTCATGTTTAGAGATTTCTCTAATGTTACTGTTTTCTTAAAAGACTGGATTCTTTTAGATGAACTGGCAGAAATGGCCTTCAGTGATTTGTTTGCTGGAAAATAATTTGAAAGGATATGAGAGGTAATAAATAAAACTGAAATTTCATTCCCTTTTTCAGCTTTGCTGTGATATATTTTTGGAAAAGATTTACATTTATGACTAAGGATAGTGTCATCAATAATCTACCCTTCAGTAAAATGCATTATGTTATAAATTTAATCACACACCAGATCAGACTATTCTAATTTTTAGACTGCATCACAAAAAAAACCCCCTTTTTTACTGAGAGAGATACAATATTCATCCATGAGAAGAGCCTTTACCTTCACCCTTATAGAATTAAGTTATTTCAAGTGACCAATATGCAGGTAAAATACTAAAGTAACTTTTAATATAATGAAAAACCTATTGAATTTTTGTTCCTCTGGTTTATTTTAATTAAAAAGTGTAGAGATCAATAACTTTGAAGGCTATACCTCAGAATTTTCATGTATTTAAGGAAGACATAATGATACACTACTTAAGACTGAAACTCTCTTGACTGATGGAAAAAAGTAATTGAAAATAAAATAACTTAAATATTTGAAATAAAAAGAATAGTAATTGAACATAGTCGAACAATAGGAGGAAGTGATTCTCATTTTCCATTAGTCTGTGAAGATAGTGATATCTCCTAAGCTGACTTTATAATTTGCAAATGATTATATGAAGTTTAAACTTTATAACTCTTATGCATTTTATATTTTTATTTATTTATTTATTTTTAATGCAGCTGCTAGAAGTGGATGATTACTCTTTTAGCTTTGCGGTAACAAGATTTTCATCAATATTTTTATGTTTCCATGGTTTCAAACATCAATGATAACTGGAAAAATATATCCTTTTAAATCAACTCTTTGATTGTTTTCTCAGTTACAGAAAGAAGGAATGTACTGATTGCAATATAGGAAACTTTAATATAATGAGTCATTTTAGCTACAAGTGAAACTTGGGAAACAATACAATTTGTTGTAGTAGTTAATGAGATAGCACACATGCTTCTTCAGAAGCTATATTGTTGATCTCTGAATTCCTTAGCAATTAAAACAGCCAACAAAATATTAGACATTAAAAATAATTCAGTACTTTTGTTCTTATATGCTGTGACAATTATCTTTATGATTTGTTCCATTTTCATATTGCCTTTCATCTGATGAAGTGGCAGGATTTTTTTCAGAAATTTATTTTGCATAAACTTCAGTCAGCTTTATGGTAATTATCCATATGGAAATCTTTGTTCACTCATTTTAGAAAATGTAAACAATTTCTTCTGTAGTAGAGAACTTGTTTTGTTTATAGACTGTTATCATGGGAGTTTTTGTCACTACCGTGATTTATATAGGACTGCAGCTTAATCACACTTGTTTCATGGCAATTGCTTGGCCCTTTTGTGCTGGGTAGGAATTTTACAGATCTACTTCCTGGGTGATCCATTGTCAAACTGAGAAGAAACACAGTAGTTTAGGGAAAAAAGTTTGTACTTCTAAGTTCTTGTGTTTTATGGGCACTGAGTAAACAGCAATTATTATTTGAGATGTCAACCAATCAGATGTCACAGAAAACATTCCTTCAGCAAAATAAGCTTAGATTTACTTCCTTGAAATCTCTCTGCGGGCATGAATATTTATGATATCTCATTCAGTTTTTCTGGCATCTTTACCTTTCACTACTTCAACTAATAAGTTTTAAAGCCTGAGCATACACACCATAGTTACAGAGCTCTTACACTAAGATATGCATCTCTCCATTTGGCAAGTATTTGTTGTGAACAGGGACACTAATTAATTTTTCAGACTCTGAATTCCTCTCTTTTAATATCTCACTTTTCCTTGTCTGAGTAACAAGTTACATAACAATTTTTGGGGCTAATGTTGCATTTTAATAAGTGAAACACAAAAACTGTAGTGTATTTGCATATGCTGTTGCTAAAATAAATACTTTTTCCCCAGAGCTAGTTGTCCAGGTTTGTCCTACCTTTAATAAACACAGAAGAGAGAGTTCGTTAGTAAGATTTATCCCATCTGTCCTAACAATAGGTTGAGTTGTTCTGTAAAGGTTTCCTTTTACTGTAGACTGCAGAGGGTGTTAGACAGCTAGTTTATAGTGACACCTCATGTTTGGACAGGTAGACCTAGATATGAGGAATACCAACATAAGACTTTTCATCTTAAATCCTAAGCTGTGAACATGGCTTAATCAACAATTACCTTACTTACTGTAATACAGATTCAAAAGCTTAACTAATAGATTCAGCTTCATCCTTACACATACTATAAATTTACAATTCAAGGATATTTCTTCTGAGATAGAACAAGCTATTTTTCAAGGAAGAATTTTCTGTTATCAGTGATTACAGTGTGTTTGAAGCAATAGCGTGCCAATCTTTGCAAGTGATTGATGCTACTGTAACAGAAATAAAATTTCATACTAGTGCATAATCTGTTATTCACATAGGTTTATCTTGAAACATCTATTAATTCGGCTCAGTTTCTATAATTGCTACGTATGTACGTCTGGTATGCAAGTTGCATGCTAATGCAAAGGTTTTTGACATTGTGATCCAAAGTATTTTACCACTTACTTTTCAGATTTTTACTAACCATATAGAAGTCCTGCCCTGGTATAGAAACCCACAAGAGCCAGAGAGAAGACATGAACTGTCAAGAGAAAGATCAAGAAGTTGTCAGAGTTTGGAGGTGAAGGAGAAAACTGCTGAGACTATATGAGCTATGGACCCTCTTTTTTGAGGGAAAAACTACTAAGTCAATTCAGTTTATCCTCATTTCAGCTTCCCTTCCAAAAAAATCCCTAAGCCAAGCAAAACGTCTCCCATTGCTCTTTCTGACATTCACCAAAATGACCAACATGAGGGAGCGATCACCTGGAAAAGCAGATGGGACTCAGTCTGAAATAAGTGTCTTATTTGTTACTTTTGTAGACAATTCATGCCTCTATCTGTTTGCGCAGCTAGGGAAAGCAACCTTTCTCACTCTTTCATCTTTAAGTAATTTTCTTTTCTCTAAAATTATTAAAGATTTATTAAGAAGGACAACGAGACTTCTTTCCTCCCATCCCAATGTTCCGGTATTCGGTACATACCATGTTGCCTATGGAGGGCAGCATAATCTCTGGGTAAAGAAATAGAATTGCATAGGTGTCCAAAGATCATGCATACTATAAACTACATGGTGACGATTTTTAAGGTACATACTGCAACACTTGGCTACCATGGTGGTAAATGCAGCATTTATTCTATTATTATTATTAAAGGACATAACAAAGATTACATAATAAGATGTTATAGAAATACCTTCTTAAACACAGTTACTGTGATTATTTCTGTAGTCACTGACTTTATGCTGAAACATGTATCCCTAGATGGGATGTAAATAAAAATATGAGATCTTGAAGGGTTATTTAAGCCAAAAAATTACCTTTGCCCTGAATTCCTATTTTGTTCATGTCCTTTTGACTGACGACAGCATTTCCCATGATATTTAGGAAACACCAAAGGAAATACTCAACTTTTGAGTTTTGATAGATGCCTTCTCCTTCCATTCTGTATCTGTTAACTATAGATATTCAATCTGTTCAAATTACACTAACCAGAGGAAGTTTTCCTTAACAAACAACTGATTTGCAGTACTCCAAATCTTGGGCGTTTGTCAAGGAAGGCTCTATGGCCACTTGGATACTTCTGAACTATAGGACTAGGATCTACACCATGCACCAGTTCTTGAGGGGCTACAGGTTGTCCAGCATCTCCCAGGAAATTTGTTGCCACCTTGAGTTTGAAGGAGTTTACAGCCAGCTCCTATGCTCATTTATAGTTGGTACAGCCTGTAATGGTTTGTTATTTCATTGTGACTGGCTTCCAGAGCAACTCCTGAGCAAGAGAAGATGAGAGTTCCTGGGAGTTTCCTGCACTGGAAGCCAAATTTCTAATTTTCATCACTAAACTTCCATTTTTATTCAAGATAATAAATAGATTTGATATTTTTGTTTATGCATTTATTCCCAAGGGAAACACACTGACAAGTTTAATGAATTCTCTTCTTGGCCAGAAATGGAGAACCAATAACAGTAAGTCATACATTTAGAAAGCTTTTCATTAAAGATAACATCAGAATATTCTGCTAGTTACACATTATTTACTAGTTATGTATTAAAAATAAAATATTTCTAACATTTTTTTCAAGCTTTCATAGTGTTGAAATTTATTATGTCAATCATCAGCTGCTGTGACATCACAAGATGAATTCACAGAAATGATTACTTTAGTATTTAAAATACTTGGAGTGCACCAATTATTCAGGCTGCTAAGTGAAAGTAAAAACGTCAGTTTAGCTCTCTATAATCCCATAATATTTAAAGGCTCATGAATTACATATGGACTGGATAGAAAGAGAAAAACTAGTTTGACTAAAATACATTTTCTGTGCAAAATATGCTGAAACTATATCTTTCAATATATTCTGGTGATTAATCGTAGTGATTTAAAAGATTTGATTGTTTAAGGCTCTGTATTTGAACATACTTTCAATATAAACCTTTCCTGTATTTATTATGATATGTAAGTAAACAGCGTCTATCTAATGTTTTATAAATGTTCAGGACACATAAGGATCCAGATCTTGCATTTTTTTCTCTTTGAACCAAGCTAGGAAATGCAGGCACCAAAAACACATGTCCAAGCCTCAGAATTTTATTAATTTGTTTTTGAATCCCATGTTATGATCTTCTCCCTGAATAGCTTGGCTGAATCCTTCAGAAGTAAGGTTGTGTTGACAAGTAGGAGTAGGTGTAGCTGTTGGGTCATAGGTTGGATTCGATGATCCCAAAGGTCTTTTCCAACCTTACGATACAGTGATACTGTGATACTGTGATGTTCCTTTTCTGGTTCCAGGTAATGGAGGTATTACAAACAATCCTGGGAGGCGATTCAGCCCATTAGAGTTCTGCAGAAAACTATTGCTACGGACTAATGAAGAGTTAGATGGTCAAGTGGTGCATTCCATTTCTTGTATAAACTTTCTTTATGATGTAACCAAGTGGAAGGATCTGCTCTTTTTTCTTTTATATCCTCCCTGTCCCTAATGCCTGTTATAACTATAATTAATCCTGTACACTTACAGTGACAGGAATAAAACGTTCCGTATTTACTGAACACCAGAAAATGTTCAGTATCAGTCTTCATATTTACTTATAGCTCATAAACAGCTTAAAAATGTTCCTCTTCTTGCACCGGTTTGAAAATTCTTTCCTCCCCATATCTGACTTTCTAGTACTTTCTGCTGGAAGTCATATATCAGCTGAGTTATTTGGTACTGAGTATTTCACATAGGGCACTATCAACCCGAATCAATAAGGAACAGATAAGACTTCTTGGTTTGTAGCTTTGCAATACCTCTGGAGAGATTTACTGAAGCAACACAACCTAAAATGTTCTCTTTCTCTGACATAAGCAATAGGGTCTAACACAATTACAGACCAAGCAAGCCCTGCATCAGGCTTATCAGATATGTAAACTTTAATCTATGAACATTTGTTTTAGTTTCTTTTGAGATATATGGATACTATGGTGACAGATCTAGTTGAACGTATAAATCTTTAATGAGTGTAATGCATTTGTGCACTGTTTATATTTGTATTTCAATAGTTCAGAATAGAAGTTCCATTACAGAAGGGTCACACTGTCTTTGATTACGAAGGATTATTAACTTGCCTTCAGAATCTTATCTGGTTACAGCAAGTTATCTTTGGTGTCAGAATGGATTTCTTATTTCTCTTCAAAAAGACCTCACTCGTGAATTGGTGTGGAGGCAAGTCACTCGTTTGTCAAGTCTTCAGTTTGAGAAATTCTAAGATGTAAGCAACCGCAATCATATCTGTTCACTGATGATGCACAAAATATTGTCACCCACCTGGTTTTCAAGCCTTTCAGGACCTGAGGAAAACCAAGAACTGTGGTGGGAATCATGTACCGAACGTGATCAATGCCCAAGACATATTGTTCAAATATTCTGTGCGGGCTTCCAAGTGTGTTAATAATGAGACTGAAGTTGTGTTTAGACTCACAGTGCAAATAATAAATAATAAATAATAAATAATAAAACTAGTGTTTCCTGGGTGAATATTCACAGTTTTCAGGTGAAAGGGGATCACTGTCCAGGAGATTTCATTGACCAGCAAGGTGTCATCCTCTTTCAATTCAAGTTATCAGCACTATTGGTGATGATTTTTTAATACTCTTGATGGTTTCAAGTACAGTTCTATTTCTTCTGGTGTATTCTGAGTCTTCTTTGGAGACAGAACAGGGCGATATGAGGAGAAGAGCCATTTCCCATGTTAGCAGTTGGTTGTTTATCTTCTCTGGTTCAAGGTCAGAAATCAGTGTGACTTTTGGTAAGTTAAGATCCTATTCTAAAGATTCGACTGTGAAACAACAAACTTTTGCTCTTCAGGTCTCTTTGCTGGTTAAAATCATAATTAAAAATGTGATTCATTTATTCAGAATGATTATGCTTAATGACTTGCTTGAAATCACTTTCAAAGATCTTATGAAAATTTAAAATCTAGTTAAGTTCTAAAGTGCAGTGAATCTGGCTTACAATGATTTACACTATATTAATTACAAAAGTGTGCTATTCCTTCAAACTGTGAACCAGAGTCTCCATTGAACTTTACTCTTTAAAATTAGTTCTTATGGACTTCTGAGATAAAAACATATTATATTCAGTAAGAATTATTATCTTTAGATGATGCTATTAGGTGATGATGAAATAGAGACATAACTATGATGCTAGCGTAACTATGATGTATACTAGGAAGACAGATTTCGCTTATTCTTAAAACTTCAGAAAGTACAGAACCACATAAATGCAAATGCCCAGGTTAAAATCTGACCATATTTGAAGGAGCAGCTGTGTTTAAACATGCAACTATCATGGATTGTAAAGAGCATATTGTGTGTATATTAATCAGAAATTTGATAAGGAATTTTATGATTAAACATCAGATATATTGATGCAAACATTTGTGAATAAAGGAACCCTGGGGATACATGTGCTAAAGTATTGTTATACAAGGACATTATAAAATTTATAAGTTTACAATGTAATATGACAAAAACAGCCAGAAAAAATTGGCAGATTTCAATTGTTTGGTGTAGAACTGGATACAAAATTTTTCAGAAGTGGATTCTTTTTCCCACTATATAAGGTCAGTGCAGTGTTGTACTATAAATGCTAGGAAAGGAGATTATAAGACTAGGTGATACTGATCCAGATCCTGTGTGGGCCAGGGGAAAGATCTTGCAGCTGACTTTATTGTACATTTACTGCAGATGCTGCAGTCTGATCAGACTATGGTGGCCTGATATAAATCATTACAATTATACGATCTTTTTAAAGTGTGCCTGCATGATTTCCACCGCCATTGCATTATATGTTAGCAGGAATACTGAAAAAAGAGAAAATTTAGAAAAAGATTTAAAACATCATGGTGAACTTGTCTTCTGAGACTAGGTAATAGCTAATATTACAATTATTGACTAGCAGAAGAGTGAGGATGACCTAGAAATAAACTACAAATATATGAAAACTTTATGAAGAGACTCTGAAATGCATTATTTAATGAATAAATAAAAGCAGAACTGAAATGTCTGTACTGAGAAAAAAATTAAACTTAATTTCAGCAATACAAGTGAAAATAAACCCTATGACTATAGTTTTGCAAACAAATAAATAAGTAAGAAACATTAATTAAACTTTAAAAATAAATTGGAATTAAATGCAGACATGCTCTGTCTCCCTGAGGGACATAGGTGGAACACGTGTCTATCATCTTGAATTTGGCAACAAATCCATGCAAGAGGTAGAAATAGACCCTGCATTTTTTTGTACTCTGGTGCACTTCTCCTTCAATTATATGATGCTATATTCTCAAATACATTTTTCTCTCCTAAGATCAAAAAAAAGAGGTGTCAGATAATCTTCCAAGAGCAAGCAAGCTAGAAATACGACACTAAAGACCAAACGATATGAAAACATGATGGGCTAATAGAATAGGATCTTTCTATGTTCAAGCAGAGCTCTAAAAAGTGAAACACAATCTGCTCCTGTGCAAATCATAATCAATATCTGTAATTGTTAAATGTATACTTAGGTTTTGGGGTCATCATTGATCGTGTTATATTTTATCCTTTTTAGCGCAAGAACAAAAAAGGACTGTGTTCTGATGGGTTGCTTACTCAAGACTATAGAAACAATTTTACTGTACTGTATTGCTAGCACATTTAGTAGGTGTAATAATTATGTAACTATTTCAAGCATACTGATGCACACAAAGCACACTTAAATACATCTTTTGCTTGAAGTAGATATGAAGCAACGTAGTATGGTGATGTATTTCTTATTCTATGGTAATTATTTGTTTGTACCTCAAGGTGTTCTGATAAAACAATGTATTTTATTTTGAAAAAATTAGGGAAAAAAACCAACCCAAACTATTTCTATATTTAACAATGGTCTGTTATAGTGCCTCCTGCTTAGTAGACTTAGACTTAGTACCAATACTAATTTAACTCTTCATTTAAACAGAAGGGGAAAGTATGTTAAATTCTTTTCATGTTGGATAGAAATTTAGTTAGAAGCAATTTCAAGTGGCTTGTGGGGATGAGTAGAAAGACACCATTAGAGAGGATTCTTCTGAATATTTTGTTTTGGTTTTAATCAAGGAATTTAAATCAGGTATTTCCCTTAGCAGCTGTGTGAATCTCACTAGTATTTATATTGACCTCTTAATTGTTATAAAAACATGTATTTTGGTACAATTATCATTAACCTGCAAACAATAACCTTTTACATGTTTTAAGTGGTTGCAGTGCTTGTTATTATAGCCCACTTTCAATGCTGTTCATTTAGTATGCTGTGTTTTTAACACAAATGTAATCCACTCTGCATTTTCCATTTAAAATGCATAAGGCAAAGTGCATCATAACAGGATGTAACTACGTATTAATCAAATTAGCGCAACACTTCAAAGGCTCTGGCTTTTTACTAGGCTACTGTTAGATCACAATTCATGATGGAAAGAAGCAGTGTAATGAAAGACTTGGCAAGGGAGCTGTTTATTTTCTTTCCAGAAAGATATATTGTGGGTTAATTTTCATGACGGGAAAAAATGCGGAGGAAAAGTAACAGTAAACATTAAGCTAAAGCACAATAAATGGAACTTAAAATACTGCTGTGGCTTTGTTATTGACAAACATAAATGTAGTAATTATTTGATGACACAACAGAGCTCAAATGACCTATTGTTTAATTATTCAAACTTCATGACCCAAACGAAGAAGAGTCAGATTATTCAATATTCACGTTGTGAAATAGGAACAGCTGGGAAGGATTTTCCCCCATCATACATTTAACTTGCTACATATATATAAGACCCTTCAGCTAATACTTTTTCAATACTGTTTCTCTACACTTTCAAGTATATGTTACCCATTTTCAGTTTATGATCATTTAAAATTGTGTTCAGAATATGAAGTAAGGTTTTGTGACATATTGACTCCTATGTGGAATAGTCATGATTTAGGAAACCCAGCCTAAGGTGCTTTCAGTGGGGTTTAGCAAAGCATTAGGAATGCATATGGGAATGATGTCTGTGCTGCTTCCCTTGCAATGTGAGATCTTGCCATAAATATGAAAATGGGTTTCCTGCTTGGATGTATATGCTAACATCATTAGAGTTTCAGCTGAAATTAAAATGCTCTATGCTAATATTACTAATTACTTTTTAAATTCATTGATTCAAATTGGTTTCAATAACACATTTCCATCTTCTTCGTTTATTTTTTTAGGATGTAAGGTCTGAAAGACAATGGTGAAATTCCTGTTGAATTTAACTGCAGCAGGACTTAACTAATGTGTTAATCCAAGTCTTCCCTAAAGCAGCAATAACTTCCCTGTCTTCCAGATTCTGCTATCCACTCTTTTGCTACTTATTTGTTTATTTATGCAAACTTCTATGCATGCAAGCTATTAATGTTGTTTTATAAATCAGTATGTAGTCATTGCACCCACTACTCTTTTCTGTTTATTCCCAGTAGGTGAAAGAAATAGTACTCAGTCCTCTAGTTTATGTTTTGTGAAACATCTAAAAGATCTTAATGGACATATCTCTTTTTTCATTACTGAATTACATTAGTAAAAGTAAAGTCTGTATGAGCACCTTTTTGAGAAACTGAATTTTATCCTATGGAAACATGCTTTGACATACTTGATTTGACGAGGACATAGGCTCTTGGTAGAGAAAATCACTGAGGAAATGTTATCTTGGTAGTGCTTCCAAACGAAAGACTGAAGGTGACAGGCTAAATCTTTAGGAACATTTTAATTATGAAAGAATGCAGTCAGAAAATTCAGAAACTGTTCAGAGGTTAAAAACGTTAGAAATAGAATCCACCTGTAAAAATACTTACATCCTTTTATGTGAAATCTATATTATAGCACATATATAAGAATTCTATATATATAAGAATATTAATCTGTATTAACTGTCCTTATCTAGGGGATCTGGTCATAACACAGGTTTCAAATGGTACTGGAGCTATCTATTGTTTATAATCCAATTCAAGACCTGTTTTGAGAAAGAAGCATAGTGTATGACTTCTGACCTCTGTTAAAAAAATGGAACTAAACTATAACCCTGAAACAACTAGGTTAATATTCCTTAATGATCACTGGTTTAATGGAATGCTTTTAACCATTGTAGATTCAGAATTTTTTTTTGTTTCTTTATTTCTATTTCCTGTTTGGGAGAAGCTAGATTACTGATAAAAATCCTATACATGTTGACATTGATAGTTACAGCTACATAGAAATCAACTGATATCACTGATTGTAATATAAGAACTGCACACATACACACACGCACCCACAAAACTTCCTTTGCTTGAAAAAATCTCAAAAATTTCAGTCAAAAGGTTTCATTGCACCTAAAGGGTTGGCATCTACTAATAATTGGAATAGAATTATTAAAGTATTCACATTTAGTTCTGACTCTACCATAAGCTGGATGAGTAACATTTCCTTCTGAAAATTCCAGCTGTTAACTTAAGCTTAAGATTAAGTTACGTTTTTGTATTCTGTCTATTGCAACGGGTTCACAGAAATTTCTTATATATTTTATGGTGTCATAGTATCATCGTGAATGAACAGGACCCAATATAGGCTAAATTTTGACCTTAGTCATGCAAAATTCTCACAGAAGTGGATGAACAAGAACTGACCAATTAAACAATGAGAAATTTGAGATCAGAAGACCCATAACGTCATTTAACCATCTTTTTGTATCATTCTCCATGGTATAATCTTTCTATGTACCCTCAAAAGGAGTTTCAAATGATTAAAATCATTCCATCACATTACTAGAGAGAGCCTTTTTCATATCTGACAGACCTTGCATCTTGAGAATGTCTCTTCTTTTTAAATCTATATTTTCTCAATTTTATCTTGTTACTTCTAGGCTCAATTTGAACTTAATTATCAGAATGGGAGGGGGACAATATTTTTTTTTCTGTTGCAAAATGTGCATGTGTTTAAAACACAGAAGATTAAGCAGTAATGACTTGAAGGACATTTTGGAGATATGTATTCATTATGGTATCTCCACAAGGAAAGAAAAGCAATTCCGAATATCTGTCTTCTTCCTAAAAATTTATGTACTAAGAATTCAATGAACTTTCAGAGAAAGAAGACGTTTATCGAAAAGTAAATGCAGTACTCTGAAATTTCTGTGAGAGGAAAATTTAGTGACAGTTTCTGTAAATAGGACAGAGGAATCATACTTCTGTGCCTTTCTCAAGGAGAAGGGAACTATGCAGTCACTGCTTCAGGAAAAGAAAAATCACGGTGTACCATTATTCTAGTGGGAGATGTCCCTGCCCAACGCAAGGGAGTTGAAACTAGATGATCTTTAAGATCTCTTCCAACTCAAACAGTTATATGATTCTATGATTATAAAATTAAAGCTTTGAAGGAAAACACATACTCCATATTTTTTCTAGGGGATCATGTTGCCTGAACATGCTCTTTTGGAGCATTGAAGTTCCTTCTATACCACCATAAGAAGGACAGGGATTGTGAAGTTACAGAACTGCCCTAGATACAAGAAAGCTCTGGCTATTGAGGGTGCAGGAGGATCTCAGAGACAGCTCCTGTTCTGGTAGGGAAGGAATACCATTTTAAAATCTATTTGTCTTTCACATCACCATTTAGACAGTACAGGTCAAAAGACTGTAAGTACAGCATCTCAGGGGGAATTGTATTGTTTAACTTTTTTTAACTTTTTTTTTTTTTAAAAAAAAAGCAGAGTGGTTTTTAGAGGAAAGACCATCTGGTGGTGAGAAGAATGGTGTTGTATCTTACTTGTATAGCTTGCTTTTGAAAATATGACCACAGGAACTCTTTTGAGAACAAGAAGCAGATGATATGGTGGGAGTTCAGTTATCTCTCTGAGAAAAGCTCTCATCTCTAGGAGGAGTCTTTAGATATTTCAGAGAAAATTAATCTTGCAAAGTCTTTAAATTAATTCATCTTGAATCAAGATCTCCATTTTATCAAGGAATTATAGGGGTTTTAATAATATCCAAGACTGAAACACAATTTTGAGTTTTATATCTATTTTCATTTCTCTCAATTAATCTCATTACTTTCCTAAATAAGGTAATTCTTCAGCTTTTGTTTATGCACAAAAAGAAACTATCCCATATTTCAAAAATATTTTTATTTATTATTCATGTCCTCATATGTTAAAAGAAAACAACCTCATCCCATCCCAGAGGTGATTTTCAAGGCATGAATAGCTAGCTCCATAACTGACATCAAGTTTTAAGTACAAATGTGTTTAGTTGACGTATTCTGTTTAGCATTCTGTTTGAAAATATCTCAAAAAATTAAGTTATTTTATGAATAAGAGTTGAACTCTCAGGATTTTTTTTTTTCATTATTTAGGATATAGGATACTTATGCTGGAAATCGCACTATTTATTTTTACAATACAAACCACTCAAGTTCAAGTATTAGAGATAAGAATAAATAAACTAATTTGAAGTAAAATCCCATGTGTTACAGAAACTTTTTTATTACCTCAGGCTCAGAATTATCTCAGACTCCAGACAACAATATTCAAAATATTCACACAGTTTGCCATATAGAAGCAATACTCTCATACAACCCTTCTTCAATTTTAAGGTTTGTAAACCTCTATAAAATCAAGCCAAACCTAATGTTTTTATTCATAGACAAAGGAAAGGGATTGCAGCCCAACTACATTTTTTAATATTTACTGGTTTTAAGGATACTTTATCAAGATGTAACCTGAAAATATATATTTCTGTGTGAATATTTTCACAATTTAATCACACAAAGGTTTTAGTAGATTTAATCTAAGCTATAACTTCATCACATGCTGATGGTAACACAATTATTACTTCTTCTTTAGTGAACTATCCAGAATATGATATTTTCAATGTGCTTGCATAGAAATGTGCTAACATCTCCTCATCCTAGGAATGTCAAAACAATACTTGTTCTATTAAATGTAAAACTTTTCCCAAGGGAATCATTTGTCCTTTTGACATATCCGTCTGTTTCTGTGTATGGTATGAAAGCACTACAAGGATCCATTAAAACAAAGCATACAGTTTTTTTAGAGTTTGGTGAATATAGATATGAAAAACTTCCTATTATACCCAGTTTGACACTTCAAGGTTCAGGGAGTAGCAAATGTTGTTCTCATCTGTTTTGTGATAGCGGAAAAGCAAAATCTGATTTACTTGGTCTGAATTTGAACTTTTCATTACAAAATAAGCAGAAGATAAAACACAGTTAAGTATCAAAACTCATGTTCAACAAAGTAAAAAAGGCTTTCTTATAGAATGATTTCCCAAATGTCTTTTTTGCATCACAATTTACTATTTTAAAATATTATCAACCAAAATGTCAACTTAAGCAAATGATGCTAGGGCATCCAACGGTTACAAAATTTCCTTCTAACCCTATCTGTACATAATGTTTATCTTTTGATATCTCTCTGTTGGCTCTTTGTCTTCCAACCAAAATATACTGCCATTCATATGTAGCAGGCAGTTGGTAGCCCTGAAAGTTTACTGAATGTAGTTCCTGTTCTCTTTGCTTTTTTCCCCTGGGCTGTGATACTACAGCTACCTGAGGCTCATCTATACAATTTGCTACCTGTGGCTGAGAAGGAGCTTTTTAAAAAATCTCCTCTACTCTTTCTCTTTTTCCACAGTATGTAATGAGGTGTTAAATGCTTTTTACTTGCATTCAGTCCTGGTAGGTAGGACAACACTGGTAATATAACTTGAAGCGTTTCTTGTGACTTTTCAAACCCAATTCCAAGAGCAGAAGGCTTAGACAACTGCTGGTATGCATCCAAAATGAAATGGATCTCAAACTTTTGGATAGTTTCGTTCATTGTGAATATAAATGTGCTGTAGCCAACCAGTTAATATCCTACTTAAACAAAGTTTACTTAATAAAAGAATGCTTTAATTATATACAGCTGTATACCATTAATATTCTTGGACAGAGCTTTCTGCATACAGGAAGATATAAAATAAATGAACAAGACATGACCTAAGATGATACATAACTGTTTCCTTAGTTCCAAAAATGCATTTATTGATTTTGTTTTCACCATGGGCAGAATAATACAAACATTTGTCAGCTGCATCCTTTAGTACAGCCTAGGCAGAACTATTACAAGTTCTTCTTATAGATTTCATCACAAATAATATGTTGTTGCAGCATATACCATTATGTCCCTTCCTCAGATATACAAATAAATGTAATCCTTACAGAGCAGTGTTACCAGTGTTGTGGTACTTCAATTGTTATTAGTAACAATAGGGATGATAATACTTTTGGAATGAATTATGTATTAATTGTTTTGTTGAAAAAATGGAGATGAACTTTATTTATGGCTGGGTTTCTCTAAAAGGGTTACAAGGGTTGCTCTTTTATTGTGCATGCCAGGTTTTCAAATCAATATTTATACATTTTCCCCAATGCTAATGCAATGCTATCCATTTGTTAAAATAAACAATAAAAATTGACCTATTTACAGTGCTCTATGTATGTTATACCAACTACTCTATAAACAACACAGTAGAGAATTATCACTATGGATTCAGTGGCATAACTTATCAAATATGCTATCTGAAAAATAAAGGCCGTTTTCTATGGTCCTTTCACATACATAACTCCCTGAATTGATGTGGATGTCTGCATGAGGATGGGTTACAGGACTGTGCAGGGTAATTGCTGTCCACAGAAATTTAGAAACTTAATGGAAGCTGGAAAATCCAGAGTTAGATTCAAAGATCAGTCCAGAAAAAGTACCCCTTTTGAGTCCAAATTTATACCTTCTGAAGATGTAATTAATGCCCATGAGAATATATGTCCTTTCTAAATTGCTAGATTTCTTAATACTCTTCCCATCACTCCTCAACTTTGACCCTACAGAATCACTGTGTACCAAAAGGAGAGGGTTTTTTAGCCTATATGGCTCATTCATCTTTAAATCTTTTCTTCGATCTTTTCTTTTTAAAACGAAGACTGCTGACAACTTCATCGAGTGTTAGCTGAGTGAGCAGTCTTAATTTATCTTATTAGAATCTGAGCCCTGACCACGAACCTCATTTCACCTCAGACCTTTTCTACACATTTATTAAAAATGACTTATGCCCCTTTCAGGCAATTTGCATAGAAAAGATATGTCAGGTGTGTAAGTGTGACAGTGCCTATATTCAATACACCCATATTACAATTTTCATTATCTCTTAATATTAAAAATAATTTTTAGGTATATAAAAAAGAAAAGTGCTTGTGTTATAAGCAAGAGCAAACTGTAAGTAGTTGTATCAGGAAGTGCCATTTTGCACAATTTGAGAATAAGCAGACATATAACAGTGAGATTAACTCATTATTCTGTCATGTCTTGGTGCAAAAGAAGAGCAATTTAACTTACCACAACTAACTCTAGAGCAGATTTATTGGTATGTTTCAAATTACAGACTCGAGGTTTGAAAATTAATTTGCAGGATCAGATATATATGTAATTTTGGAAATAGGTACTTGTCCGTCTCATAGGCCATGTATTTAGTATCTCCTTATCCTTAAAGGAAGTTATAATACTTTCTCTTTTTTTTTTTTTAAAAAAAAAGCAGTTGTTGATTAATGCACCAGTAAAATACGTACAGTCATATTCTATATTCAAGTTAATGGGAGTCTCACTTCAATATGGAATGTTGACCTATATTCAGCAAAGATTTTCTCTGAGGAAGGTAAAACTGGCAACTGAAACTTACTGGTAAAAATACACAAGCAGAGGTCTTAGGTCAAAAGATATCTTTATGATAGCCAAGACTGAGCTGCATCACATCTAACTTTAGTTGCTACAAGTTGATATAAGGCAGTTCTGCTTTCTTCTAGAGTCACCACAGAAATCATAGGTGCACAGAGGTTCAACTTTCATAACAGAAGAGTCAAAGATACATGGACACATTGCCCTTTGGATACTTGAGCCTCCCCACTGAATATCAAAGAGCACAAAAAGATGTTTCATACCGGTTATGTTACTTTAAGATAAGGGAAACTGTGTGACAAATCCAGCCCTGACCCTGACCTCTCTAATACTGAAATCTCTGGAGCTTTACTTACTTAGTATTCCAATAGAGGGGATTATTGTTTTGCAGAAGAAGCACTAACCACTAATGTATAGCTGAACTAAAGATGACATGTTTAACATACAATATTTCCATTATAATACTCCAAACCTATAAGTAAGACTCACCTTGGGACCAAGTTTAGCTCTTAGGTGGACATGCAGAGCTCCTTGCAAGTCAAGAAGTTGGCTGCTCCACTTGAAGAGAGGTGTAAGCAACGCCAGTCCTGCCACAGCACCATCATTTATGGACTAAGCTAGTAGCAGACTCGCATGGACAGATGTAAGATAGGACAGATATTGAAGGAGTAGATGTTTAAAGATATTAAACTTCTTCATTCCTTTGATAAACAGTAACCACTTAGAAGGATTTAATAAAGACCAGATGGTTTAGATGTGTACATAAGCATAATTTCGATGATAAGTAAAAAGAAATAAATTGTTTTTTCCTCCTGAATATCAAAGTTCATTATGAAAAGACCATTATCTTCAGACATAACTAATTTTACTGCTAGTATTTAGGAAAAGCTAGGAGAAAAAATAGCCAAAAGATGTTGTAAGGGTACCTTTAATTCTCATTATTCTAGTTGCGTTTACTTTTTTTAAGAAAAAAAAGATAATGTTCAACCTTCTGGCTAAAGTTAAATTTAAAGATGCATTTAAGATTAGTTTTTAGGAAAGTCAAGTACTTAACTTATTTGAACTGATTGCTGATAAAAATCCCTTCAATATGAGTTAGTATGCACTCTAAACACTTGACGAACAGAAGATACAAGTGCTTCCTCACTATACCAAGAAGAGGCTGGATGCGCTCAGATGTTACTGTCCCAGACACTACAGCCGATGAGACCCTGTATTATCTGTTCTGTAAGTGGAGCACTCACATTTATCTTTGCAGGAGCTGTCACTGTTACTTTTTCCCATATCATATTTAAGGAGACTGTTTAAGATATCCTCTTCTTCCCTTAATTTTAATGTGGAATTAAATGTGGTTATTTAAATTCATGATTGACATAGATGAAATAGAGAAAGATAAAATGTTCTGTAATGTTTGTTACCAGAATCTCTGTGTGATTTCCTGTGCAGTAACAAAATCATCAAGTTTTATACACTTACATGTAAAAATATATATATCTATATGTGCCATTAGCCAAATCTGGAACAGCCCATTTCTTCCCATTTTTATTTAAAAAAAACTGCAAAAAACATGTACATGAGAAATGAAAGAAAATAATCACAAAAGTATCCAACAGCCTTTACAGTTTTGATGATTTAGATTCTCCAGCTATAGAAAATTGAATTATACTTAGCTAGTTAAAAAATATTTAATGATATTGTTCTCAGAAATGTTTCTGACAAACAACTGAATAAGGGTAAATGAAAGGGTAGAGCTGTCTGTGTTATTCAGGACTTTCTGTTATGTTTACAGTCCTTGCAATCATTTGAATTAACACAGAAATACAGATGTGTCTGGGCAAATGAAATTAAGTACAAAACAATCTCAGAAATTAAATACTCCGTCGCTTACAGTTTCTCTAAAGACCATTACAGAGCACACTTGTCTTAAATGTTATTTAGCCATCTGATATAATTTTGTATCAATGGAATTGCTCAAAAATTAGAAAGCTGGCAAATCATTCTGTGTAAGCCTAGAGAGTTCATTATTTTTCCTTATCTGATGGTTTTTGTGAAAATTTTGACTGTATGAACAGTTTGGGTGTAGTGATTATTCAGTATTCCAGCCTTTTTTTGAGGGATTTTTGCACCTTTTATTTTCCTTGTCTTTCACCATCCTCCACCCTCCCACCCTCCAATATCTTTTAAGTGATTTTTTATTCCTCTAATACGTTTTGTCACTGAGAAAATGAAAAGTCTTTGTATCTTGAAAAGATAGAAGAGTCAGAATAATGTAGAACTAAAAGTAAAAATGACTACCCAGTTTTCTAAGAACTGGAAAAATCTCAGAAATTTAAAATGTGGGGCGAAAAGTATATTTTTTGATATCTGTTCATTTTTCTCTTCAGTTTATGAACATTATTTTTTAGATAATATTTTATTTTTTCGTAAGAATTTCAATAGCATATCAGAATCAACAGCTAAAGGCATTAAGAATGAAATTTTCCAGCTCAATTATTTTAAGTGTGTGAATTGTTTACACACATGAATGTAAAACTGATAACTGAAAGTAGGAAACAATTTACTATAAACTAACTTAAAATTAACATTGACCTTGTTTTAGGTCTCAAAACGGGCACTTCTAAAAATCTATTCAATTTCCCTTTACAGATGTGAAAGGCCATGCAATCTGCCTTATGTACAGAAAAGAAAGTGCATGAAGCCGAGCGCAGGTGGGTTTTACACTGGGGAGAACCAGCAAGAAACCACATGCTGCCCCTCTGCAACACTCAGGCTGCTTGTGCTGTGCCACCTCTGCCTCAGGTACCGAAATGCCGGCGGGCGTGTGGCCACAGCTGTGCCCATGGCAAGCTCTCCCCCTGCGTTTCAAGGGGTTTGAAGTTAATGTTAACTTGGCATTAACAGTACAGCTATCTAAAATCCCACAGCTTTGGAACGAGAATGCATCGTCTAGGATGGATGGCTGTAACTAATCCCCACTTGCCTCTCCATCCTCTTCTGCAGTGGATTGTTGACCCTTGTGGTGGTACGAAGGAGCAGGTGGCAGCTATCTAATGCCTGGCTATGAAGCCACATGGACACATTTTTCCTGCGTGCAGACACCCCAGGGTCTTCTGCCTTTAACACAGGCCCATCTGCTGCTCTCCTCTGCACATGTTGGGGAGGATACAAGCGCTTAAATAAATGGGCAGTAAAAATGTGACACACATACCTGGAACCAAAGAATCAGCTGACATAAACCATTTGAAGTTGAGGGGATTGTGGGATTTCTTAACATCTTTATGGTCTGTCCAAGGTTTTTAAGATGGTATTAAACTATGCTAGAAATGGCAAGATTTAAAAAAATTATTTGGTTGATATTTTGATGATTTTCTTGGAGAGGTATCGTACACGCAAACACTGTGCTATACCACAGAACTCATCACACCCTCCCTAAGGCTTCAGTTTCTTGATCAAGTTCAAGCATAAACTCTCTATTTTGTTCCTTCTGTACATGACTAAACCTCAATAAACTAATGAAAAGGAGGAGAAACCTGCCATGTATGCTTCAAATGCAGTACTATAAATACAGAAAGACCACTCTTCAGCTAATATATTACAGTGCCGCTTTACTTTAGATCATTTTGGGTTTAAACAGTTCAAGACAGAAAATGAAGACCAGTATTTAAGTTAGCTCCTCTAATCTTCCGGAACATGATCCTGCACTTGTGACACTGAACACTGATTTTAGCTGGCCATGGGTCTGGCTTCAAGAAAACAAGCTCATTGTGGAGACTTCATCTCATTAGCTATCTCCATGATGTACGAAGACAACGTATTTGATGTATTTGTGGGAAGAACCACATGCTTTTTGCTAGCTGTGAAAAGGCAAAATCCAATGTGTATGTGTGTTCATACATGAATGTGAAAGTATCAAATTCAATACGTCAGCAAATAGAAATTAGATCTCTCTATTTTCTTTACTTCTTTTTGATAGCACTAAGCTGAGTCAATGTTAGTCCTCTAGAAGTTCCAAAGGTCACAAACTCACCCTTGGTATCATCTGTCATCTAGAAAAAAATGTGAAGCAAACATTACCATATATTAACTATTAGGTTTCCAATAACAGGAAACCTCTTGAGCTGACACATTAGTATCTATGTTTTTAGTTAATATTTTTCCATTTCTTGCATCTAAACTTTTATAGCATTTGAGTTTATAATCTTTTCTTTCTTTCTTTCTTTCTTTCTTTCTTTCTTTCTTTCTTTCTTTCTTTCTTTCTTTCTTTCTTTCTTTCTTTCTTTCTTTCTTTCTTTCTTTCTTTCTTTCTTTCTTTCTTTCTTTCTTTCTTTCTTTCTTTCTTTTCTTTCTTTCTTTCTTTCTTTCTTTTTCTTTTTCCACTGGAGGAATAATTGCAGTTCTTTTCAAATCTCTTAGGAAATTTTTCAGCTATGTAAAGTTATAACAAGATGTGACATCCAGTCCTAGCTAATCAGTGTTCAACACAGACCCACTCCTGCAGTGCAGGGGGTGGCACTTTCAATTTGCCCGTGACACTGACCAGGTTTTTAAGGAACAGTGAGTGAAGGGAGAAAATAGCATAAAAATGCTTAAATTTTTATAGAAAAGGTATAACTTTGTAAGAAAGCACTATCATAAATTCCAAAAAAGTATATCTTAATGATACACTTAGAGTAAATCATTTGCCTTGAGAGACAGGAGGTCTCTGGTGACCGGTATGGCAGCCACAAGAGACTACCAGACTAGCTACTTTCAGCTAAATGTACTCTCATATTAATATTTTAAAATGCCATAATGCCTCTCTGAAAACCTCAGAGGACAGATACATCAATTTGCGAGGTCTTCACTCCAGGAAATAGAAACAGGGATAATCTGCCATTAAAAGAAATAGTTCATTATGTCTGCTTCTTGGGAGCACATAAACTATGTCCCTCACATACTTATGTTGCAAATCCTCACTTTAATGTGAAGGGAAACACCATGCCCCAGAGCTTTATTGTCCCACTGTTTATTAGTACAAAAAGGTTTGTTGTGGTATGAAATCTTAAGCTTGTTGCAGTAATCAATCAGCTTCAAAGAGTCTCTTCCCTGAGCCAGAATCATTACAAATAAATCAATTAAACATAAAGTTTCTATTTTCAGGAGGATCACAGTACAGAAAGCCAGCAGTGCATCATAGTTAGAGAAAGGGATTTTACTAGGTTGGGGCTTCTAATACAGGATGCCCTTTCCTTTTTTTTTTTTAAAAGGTGAGATTTATTTTGCTTTTTATTCCAGTTAAATCCAGAGTATTCTTCTTTTAGTTGCCTATTTCAATAGGAGAAATTTATATATTTAAGAGAAAAGTAAATACTACTACTTAACACTTCTCTAGCTGTACAAAGGAATAAGAAATTAATTTGCATTTTTTGGCCATTAAGGATACAAAATCAGAGAGGAATGCTGCAAAGTGGAATGTGTGTTTAAAACCAATTTTCTACTATTGATTTATCTGCTAGGAGATGTACTAGATATTAGGACATATATGGATTTTTTTCCTTGAGAATTTCTGCCTTATGATTGTTTAAATATGTTCCTGATATTTTCCATAGTATTAAACAATTATCAACCGCAATGACTCAAATAGAATAAACTATTCTATTCTTCTCTATTCTATTTTATTCTATTTACCATTTTAATAATGTCACCTTTCTTCAGTAGGTATACTAGCTACACACTGTAATGTGTGGTTTAGCTGGGTTTTAATTTATTTTCTGGGAAAGCAATGGATATGTGGCTTTTTAAAACACGCACATAGTGCTTTTGTTTATTTTTGTCAACAACATGTCAAAAAAGGAGCTTTTCTGTCTCGATATGGGAGGCAGCTTCTGATGCTGAAAACTGTAATGATCTTAAGTTTCGAATTTATGTAATTATATACCTAGTGCTTATAGCCAAAGACTTCTGACATATATGCTACTTGTCAGTGTTCTGGGGAGGAAAAAAGGACGGTTCTAGGTGAAACAGAGCGGCTCCCTTTAAGTCTTTGTTTCTGTTGTGCAGGTTGGAAATTGTGTTGTAAAGGAGGCAGAGAAATACAGCAGAGGGAAGATGGTCTTTGGTAGAAACACCCGCCTAGGTAACTACATCCTATTGCTGTTTCTAGCACATAGCCATACTGCGGATGAAGCAGGTGCATGGTCATATATGGCTGCTGGGCATAGTCTTGTTTATCTGTGTGCGTAACCTGAGATTTTCTAGGTAGAGCCTCAGGTCTGGTTTGTAACAATGATGAGGGATTACAACAGCACTGAAAACAGAACAGTGCTCCAAGTACCAGGCTGAAGGCTTGCTGAATCGGGTCTAAATGGATTGATCATTTTTGTTTGAATTCTCTTTCAGATTAAACTAAAATTTGACAATTTTCTCCACATTCAAATTCAAAACAGATTTTTTTTTTTAATCAGCTCAAACAAATTTAGCATGTTTATTGACTCAACTTTGTTCCAATAAACCAGTCAGCTGTATTTTTTGTCTGAGGAAATTTCAGCCTGAGCTTACAGTCTGAGTCCCCTGAAGATATATGTCTTCCATTGCAAAAAGCAGTTTTCTCCTGAATAATGATGCATCATCAGCTCTTTGCTGGTGCATCACAGGAGACAACTTTTGACTCAATGGCAAAAGGGACAACCTGATGCAACTGCAGCATTCATTTGTCACACTTAACAGGGGCCCTTAGTTTTGGACAATAATCACTCTTGCCTTCCATGGAGGAACATGTTCATGCCCAGCCATCTTACATGTTTGAACAAGATCTCCAGAGTGCCTGGTGAAATTCCATCCTTGAAGATTTCAAGACCAGACTAGACAAAACCCTTAATGACTTGGTCTAAATTCAGTATTTACCTTACTTTAGGCAGGAAGCAGGAACAGATATGCTCCCAAGGTCCTTTCCAGCCCCAAAACTTTGGTGATTTTACAGTTCTAGCACCTGTCCCAAAAGAAACCCCACGAACACATCCAGGGGTATTCCAGGAATTCAACATGAAGCATGTGTCTGAAATCCTTTTTTTTTAGAGTGCCATTTTTCAATTCATGGCAAGACAGTACAGTCTCCTATGCATAAAAATATTGCTAGGAATTAGCACAATCAATCAATTAATTAATCAATCTGTTCTGCAGTGATGAAGGGTAGAAGCAAAGAAAGATGAGTCAATATTTGTGCAAAACATATGTGTCATGTAAAAAGCAAAAAATATTTAATCCTCTTACAGCTACCACAATTTATCAGTTTACCTAGTAACATATCCCTGATTGCAATGCTTGTAAAATAGCAGTGCTGTAAATAGCTGGCCCCAAAGGGCTTTCCAGGCCGGTAATGCCAAAGAATTAATTTGCGCTAAGGTATGAAATTAAGATTTTGTTCCAAGGTAAAAGAATAATAAAAGAATATATTGGTAAATCTATGCAAAAAGACTCAGCATCAGCAAAACTATCTTCCCTTTTGACAGACAAAACCAGATAAAACCCTTTAGTAATATCCACCGTTTCTTGATATATAATACACTATGCATATGGTGATATGTCAAAGTGCTCTTCCAGACTCACAAAAGAAACAAAGGTACAGAAAAACCACTTAATATAACACTAATACTTCCAGAGGGGTGACAGTAACTCTGTCACTCTGTTCAGAGAAAAGTATAAAGCATTCAGCTACATTTTCTTTTGAGTTACCAGATGGTCCTTCTAAGAAAGAAAAAATATCCTTTATGATTTGATAGTGTACTTGCTCTATTTGCTTACCTCTCTGAGATAAGGTTGAATCAGAAATTCTTATTGTTATAAAACACCTGCTCTGATAGTAAACAAAGCATGTTAAGGTTAGAAAGAAAATAGTCTTACGATCATGTTAGAAGGCTTGTTGAATGTGTTTTATCTGAACGCCTGAAACACTTCCATAGATGTATCAACTTTGGAATGCTGGACCTTCTGACCCTACCACTACAAAAACGAATCATGCAACTGAGGGATAATAAACCATTTTATTAACAAATACAAGATATCATTTATCTTTCACAGCCAAGTATTTTGTTTATTGCTGGGAAACAATTTATTTGCATCCAAAGACTGTATTAACTGTGATTTTGCTTAAACTAACAAGTGTAGTATATTTACAAGCTAAGAACTCCTATTTCCAGGGATCTGTAGTATATACCTTGTTCATGTATCTATTAGTTAAGATCCATATTTCTAAAATAAATGCTTGTTTCTTAAAGATGATTTTGACGTTGCTGATGAAGACTTTCTGATCTTCTCAGAACACTCTGAGAATTGCCTTGTAGATGAATGTTAATTCAGACAAATTCAAAGTTGAAAGTAACCTTCAGTAACCCCCAAGGCCAACCGTCTATGTTTTGATATTTTCAGATCCAGAAAATATGTCTTTCTGCTGGGTACACTTCCATCAAATACAATTTAACTCTGGCTCATTAAATGGGGGAACATTTCTGCTCCTTCAGATATTGCCTGTGAATATAGTTTCTCCCTAACTTTGCCACATATATTTTACCACTTTTGATGATACAGGTTTTAAGTGCACTACAGTCAAGAGAAAACCCTCTGTTGATTTCCAAAGCTTATAAATTAACCTAAATCAGACTATAAATAAAGCAAATCCTGCTTTACTTAGAAATACTGGGGAAAAAATGTCACAAGGACTGTTACCCTGATGTTCTTCCTGTGACTGTTCTAGTTCAGTCAGGTACCCTGATGTCTTACTGCGCTCTAGAGAGCCTCAGATTTCATCAACAGTCATTTCAAGATGTTTTGCCTTTTGTCTATTGACTACTTGTACTGCTTTTCCTGCAGTTGGCTCATGCACTCCAAAGAAGCACTCACTCTCTTAGAGTGGATGATAGGCAGAGAAGTCTGGACATGTGTTATGGTGTCTCAGGTGTCCCAACACCTGAATTTGCTGCAATTAAGTCAAGGAATGCTTGCTGGTAACTATTACTGATGTACCTTGTTACAGTACCAGTTACACTTTACAAAATCTGAGTGTATAAAACTATTTGCGATATTCAAAAAGTATAGTTACATATATTTTTTTTAGAAAAGACAAGCGAAGGTAAAGGGAATTTGTACATAACTTACACAAAGATGAGATAAGAAGGTCATTTTTTTTCATCTGCCTGGCAACAATATTTGCATGACACTCCTGTCTTAGCAAATGGTCTTAGAAAACCATTCTAGCCAAAGATGCTCTTACAACCCAACCCTTTTTTAAGGTTTTATAGGAGATTTAAGAATCATTTCCTATTTCCTTTGGAATCTCCCACTAAATCCACCCTTTTATCAGGAAACTGGCATTTAATTATCATAAGGTTTTTTCCTTTACATGTTTATGTAGATGTCTCTCTTCCCAGTGCCCCTCCCCCACTGAACATAACCAGTTAGTAAACAATCCTCTGTTTAAACAGTGCAAAGGTCCACTCTGTCTGTGGTGTCAGTTTGACATTCTCCACCCTAGCATGTGTCTATGACCATACATATATACCTGTTACAATTAGCTGTATGCTAAAACATTGCGTAATTCAAACTGCTAAACAGGCTAATTTAATATGGTTTATTATTTGTTGTTGAATAATACCTTAGCTGGTGGCAGGCAAACACTTTGGAGGACAGTTGAATTGGCGTGATTGACTCCTAAACAATTTTCAAATAATTGCCTTTAATCTACTCCATTAGACACATTGAGGACAAATATAGTTGGATCGTGTTCTTTTAACAGCAGTAGTTTTTTTACTAATATGATAATAATGCCTTAATACAGGCAGAATCTTCAGTTGCTGCCACCGAAATATAACATTTTTTTACTCTGATAATTTAATTAGAAAGTTCATTTCTTTAGACAATATCTGGAGTAAACAAATGCACAACAGGAAATGCCACTAAGGGCCACGTTGCTGTGAAACTATATCCGTATGGAATAAAGGCTACTTAGTGTCTGTAAAAGTATCAACATCTGGTGCACAACATGAAGTGGAGAAGGTGGATCATTTGGCACTGTATTGTGAACTACTGTGGCAGCCTTTGGAAAATGATAGAGATGTTTCTAAAATGATTTATGGCAACAGGCCAAATGCTGACATTTTTCACACAGCTGGACCTACCGCTTAACCCAATGAAGTTCTGTATGAATTTACGTATAGAGTATGAAACTGTTTATTGAATATTCATTTTAATAATCTGGTCGACCTTGTACTTTCTAAGCTTTGAATAAAATCTATTTGATTCTTTCAAAACCTAAGCTTGCTGCATACACATTATGAAGCTTAGTAGTATTCAATGCTGTCTTCATTTTTCTGCATATAATGGTCCTATTCTTCACCGCTCATGAATTATGTAGGTCAGTACATACTCATGCCAGGAAAACCTTTCTAGCACCCTACACAATCATGTATTTTGTATATGTATTGATGTACATTATTGTGATCCTCTCAGAAATATTTGGGGGAATACTAGAATGTTAAAATGACTATTTTTGTTTGTCTTCATCTGTAATGTCAAGTGAATCAGTTGTCACAAATGCAAGAGATTGAAAAGGAGATTGAAAAGGAGAAAAATAAAAAACCAAGAAAGGTTTATAAGTAGGTGCTCGGCCAAAAATAGCTTTGCAATACATAAAACACACTGCTGTGTTTTGGTTTTATTCTGTAGGTCTACTGGTTTATATACTTGAGGACAAGAATATTGTTCATTTTAAAGATATAAATGTAAAGATTATTGGAAAATTCCATCACAATGGTTAATTACATAAAGGACATTCACTGATCCTCTGTCTTCGTTGGGTGTTCACTGATTTTTTTCCATATCTTAAGCACAGTTCACAAGCAATGCTACTGGCAGTCCGTTTGAAAGTAAGAACCAGCATTTCTGGGATCTGGGATGTTAAAGCATTGTTGCCACTGAAACTGATAATACTTTTTAAATTCAATTCAAGGAAATTAGCAGTCTTCTGAAACTGCTCAGAACATGCAAATTTTTGGAGGCAGTTTTTGAAGCAACATACTGTTAGCGACAAGGAGATGGATAAAAGTGTCTTTTATTAGTCCAAGACATATATAAAACTATTGATGCAATTTCATCTGAAACAAGTTTAAACCAACATTTAGTGCATATGCTAACATATTTTTTAAATGTTTGGTTTGACATATAACTTACCATTTATCAAGAAGTATTTTTCAAAGTTTTGAAAACCTATGAATCAGTGCTTTAGAAACAGAGCTCTGAAACAGACTTGTGATGCATTTACACACAAGAAAAAAGTGGTTTGGGTGGAAGGAGCTAGAGGATTGTTTTGTTGTTTAATCTCACACTACTAAACACAGAAACTATATGTATTAAAGTTTATCCTTGTTAGCATGGTATCCATGTTAGCATGCAAGAAAGATTTCCTGGCTGATTGTGGCCAAGAGAATACACTCTCTGATGCTAGTATCAGCTATCAGTCATTATCAACATTTAAATCATTATGTACAGCTAAATAGAGACACAACCCATCATCTGAATTCACAGTCCAGAGAGTTTGGAAATCTCATTTTTTACCGATTATTGTAACAAAGAAATAGATTACCTTTTCAGTCTGTTGCCTTAAATTCACTCTTAACACTAATTAAAAAATATGATGAACTATTTACTTACAATCTGACACTGGTGACCTGCTTACCATCTTGAGACAAATACAGGTGGAAGAAGAAAAGAACATTTCATTTGCTTATGCAAAACCTATAGGGTTCAGCTGCTTCTCCACTTTTCTCTCTACTTACCTATCTAAAAGAAGTGGGTTTTAGATTAAAAAATATCATTATTTTGTGAAATGTGAAAACTTTAGACTCTGAACCTTATAGTTCATTTAGATATACAGATTGTCAATCATTTTATACACAAGTGAATAGAGTGAATACCTGCATTTCTTTACTGATGTTTCTTTGAGTGATAGCAGCATTAGAATATTTATGATCTCATTGAGTTCAGAGTACACAATCCTCCAGTCCAGTCTTTAAGGGATCATATCACACATATTCAATCTTTTGATCACTGAGTAATTTTTATTCAATTCAAAACATTTAGAAGGTTCATCATATCTTTCAATGTCTATAACTATTATTTTCTAAGTCAAAGTGGTTTTCCTTATTTCGGTATATAATTTCATTAATGGGGGACAACACTCAACCAGCAACCCAACAGTGGTCATTAGCCACCTTCACATGTAACTCTGCAGTCACAGATAAAACATCCAGCCTTTGACAGTGTTGAAGCACAGAAAACTCTCTTTCTTTCTCTCTTTTAAGCTTTAAAATTTCAGAAAATCACAATTGAAACCTTTTGCTTCATGCTTTCATACCTGTCATGTTGCGTCAAGATCACTTTTTAAAGGCAGCTGTGCACCAGTGAAAAACAAAGAAGTACCAGGACTGCTTGTGAGAATTGCCGGTCTTAGAAAAGCCAGACTGATCAGACTCTGCATGAAAAAGCTAAGTCAATAAATGCGTCTAGTTATTTTATGGCTTTACACCTAAAGCTATGTGTATCTGTAAATAAACAAAGACAAATGCACGCTCTAGCAAATACGTTTATACTTAGACCATGGAAAGAAGGCATTTAATATTAAGAACAAAATGCAGTTGTTCAGACAAAACTGAAATCTATTAAAAGATCAAGAATCTGACCTTTCAGTGTAGTTTATTGTTTGCAAAATGTGTTGACTGTAAGAACATCTAAAGTACTCAGTGCAATTCTTAGATATGAGATTTGAACTCAAACAACTAATAACACCACAAAGCAGATAAAGGTTGCTACTACCACATACACAAAAGAGGGAAAAAAGTATTTATATTAAAATTCATCTAAGGTAATAACAGAAATTTATTTCACAAAATGGCTTTGGGAAAAAGCCATTTAATTTGTTATTTAATTTGACATTTAATTTGTCACCTCTGGTAGTCCATTTAATGTATTTTTCTGACATCAAGAGTTGTTTCAGTTTGGAGGAATATAAAATTATATTTATAAGCTAAATATAGGCTTTTGTTAGACATTTACCTGAGTCCAGTTTAAATGAGTCTCCCCTATTAGTCCTGACACTGCATAGTTCTATAATTGGCCTTTTCCCAAGGGCATTCTACCACATGGCGATGATGAAATGTGTCTATTTCTGGAAACAAAATAAGATTATTTTAGTAAGAACATGGAAACCAGTTTTGTTTCTAGAAATATTCCATATCTCTTTTTACTTCTCCGTAGAATTTCACCTTGTTTTTCCCTATTTTCTTGCTTCATTTTTAATGAAATAAAACACAATTCCTTCATTTCTTTTTCAGTGGTATAAGCAATTTTCATTATAATTAGAAATTATGCTTCAGATGAATAAAAGTTTTTAGGCTTCTACCTAGTACCAGAGAAAACAGGGATAATTACTCCCTTTCCACTCTTCAGCAGTCACCTGACCTTCCCACTCAGTTTATGTTTTTCAGCTTTCTGGCCTTGTGGTCCCTCTTTATCCTCTCTGTGAGGTAGGCTGGATCCTCTTTCCTCAAAGGAAGAGCTGGAAAAGGAAAAAGTCTTCAAGTTCCTATGAGCAGGATTTTTTACTGTCTGCTTGTGAGGCCTCTGTTCATTTCTCAAGTGGTGAACTCTGCTTTTCCTTTGGTTTTCTTTCTTTTTCTCTTCTCTTCCTGGGTCTAAGTGTGGCATATTTTTACCCTTCATTAGCAAGCTGCAAGGGAGTAACTCTGTTGACAGGGAGACTACTGTGATAGTGGCCAGAGTGCTTGACTGAGTGAAAATTATTTGTCTCGGGCTAAAGGAGGTCAGTCCAAATGATCTATTAGACCCCTTGGATTTAAGATTTGGAAGTCTATTGTTTCAACACAAAATATAAATAAACCTCAATCACTATCTTTCACAATTTTCCTGGGGGGTTTATTGAATTAATTTGTTTAAAGTAGGCCTGCCATACAGATTCAAGAGAAAATGTTAGATATTTACTTGGATCTACATCCACAGCTCAAATAGGACAAGATAGATTTGTATGGTCATCGCAAGAAGTGTAGCTAGCAGACTGAAGGTAGGTGGTGGTGTCTGTTCAGCCCTGATGAGGCCACACCTGGAATACAGCGTCCAGTTTTGAGGTTCCCAGTTCAAGCACTGTTTTGGAAAATGGAAGGAATCCAATGAAGGGCTTCTTACATGACAAAGGACCTGTGGGTGAGGGGTTTACGTAGCTGAGTTTGCTCAATCTGATGAAGAGAAGGTTGAGGAGAAAGCTAATAACTTTTTACTGCTACCTGAAGGGTTCACAATGACAGAACCAAGCTCTTCTTGTAGTGACAAATATCAAGAACAAAGAACAATGGTGGTTTTTTCACTGAGAAGTTTACCTAGGGAGACAGTGGGCCCTCTCTTTGGAAGTTTATATGATATTCAGCTGGAGAACACCATCACTAACTTGAACTACTGCTGACAGTACACCTACTCCACTTGAGAGGTTGAACATACAGACAGGGCTTTTTCCAGGCAAAGTTTGTGTGACTCTGTGGTACTTGCTTTGAAAATTATTGGAAATCCACGGTGCTACAGATACCACTCCACTATAAACAGAAGAATGAAATATCAGGGACTGATGCAGTACTGAACTAAACAGTAGATATGCATTCATGAATGTGTCAGGTTTTATAGGAATATGTGCTAATGATCAAGAGGCCTATGGCCCAGTTAGCTTCCTGGTAGATCTACACTCAAAGTGTTAGTATTTCAAGGAAACTGAATAGCAAGAATTTACTAAATTATTACATTCCTTCTTTTTCAATTCAGAAATATGGTGGTGCTATACACAATATGTATGTAAGAGAACGGTTTTCTCATGTTAAAATATTTTCAGTTACAAAGCCAATTTATATGACAAATGAATCATAATTCCTTTAGAGCATTTGGACGATTCCACATCACAAAAATTCAAGCTAATTTTTTCATTAATAGAAGCTTAGGTTCAATCCATAGTCACTTAAATTTACATATGTGAGTCATTCTCAAAGAATAACACAGAATTGTTCTTATTTGTAAGCATCTGTAGGATCAGGCCCTAATGGATATGGATAGGTAGGAGCAAGAGAAGATAAAAAATTTTAGCTTTTATAATGTCAACCTTTTACCATGATTTGGCACACAAAGAATACTAAGCAAAGCAACTGCAAATAGAAAAATGTGTCAATGTGTAGTAAGATTGCTATGTCAAAACAACATCAAAACATTCAAAGGAGCAATTTATGATGTCAATGAAAGAACTACAATGTTACTAATTCACATTGTTTCCCTTTTCCCTGCTTAATTGTTTATGCGCTTTAAGGGAACGCAGCTTTCTCAATAGATGGTGCTGCCTTGGAAGAATTCAATTTCAACTATTGTCCCCAAAAGGACAAATATATATAATAAACATCTGCATATTTTTAAAAGGTAATTTAAGTCAGTGAATTTCTAGAAGTGACAACTCATGTTATCTTCTGCAATTTGTAGAATCACAGGCAAAACCTTGTGCCTCTGTAGGAAGCTTGATTCTATTTTCAACCATGAATCTCAGCCTTCAGGAAGAACCTCAAGAGGCAATCAGAGTCAAATGAGAAGAAGTGAAAACATTGTTGTAATTTAAGACAATAAAATTTATCCTTCATTCTTTTAATCGGATTGAATGTTCTCTGACAACACTTCAGAACATATTCAAATAAATTTTATATATTCAATATAATTATCAATATTTCACATTTTTAATTCTATTCTAAAACCAGCAAATTTTTAAGCCACTACTTGACATAACTGAACACAATATAGGCATGTAGCCTTTTCAAACAGTAGCTGCGTTCAAGGTAAAGGGCTGTCAGAAATTTGGTGCTTGATTTTAATAACATACGCCTCCAGTGTTTTTGAAGTAATGTTGTGTTATTAATCTCTTATTTTAAAGATAATTAAAATTCAGGATCCTGATTAAGAAGAAGTCTGACACATTAGCTAAAGAATATTCTCTAGAGGTTTCGGAGGAGTTTACTTCAGCAAAGGAATCCTACTTGATACTAATACTGAGTGTTCCAGTCATGCTGTTAAGTCTAAACAAGATAACAGGTGAATCAATTTGTAACGGTTAATATTTTTTTAACTCTATTACAAGGATTTCACTTCATGACAAATTAAACTAACTTCGGGAACTCAAGTTTTTAAATCCCACCTGCAATCAGGAATGGAAATTTGTTTTTTCCCTCCAAATATAGGCAGTATTATTATTGTGTACTTGCTATAAATCAGTGTAAATAAAAAAAAAAATAGTTCATTTTTTGGTAGTCTTGCTAATAACATTTGACTAATTACATTATGCCTAGCCGTCTTTTTCCAGCGGTTTCAGCTGAGCATTATTTGTCCATGTTGCCTTGTCTTAAAAACCAGGGACTTCCTCAGATGATTCTTCCTTCCTCTCTCCTCAACTTGTTCAGACACACAAAAGCAAAAAGCTGAGAGAATAAATGGTCTTGTACCATGTTCTGAAGGTCAACAAATACAGGATTTGTAAGCCCAGTTGAGAAAAAAATTTTGAAGTCAAGAGCCTTGGTAAAGTGTGCAACGGCACTTTAAATTGAACTTTGGCTCTATTTTAGCGCATATAGAATGGGTTCTGTTAAACTACAGTTTTCTGGAAGAGAATGTTTTTTCCTATAAGCAGCAGTATTAAGAGCCTTGAACTCACATCTTTTCTTTCAGCACTGCTGTCAGAACATCTTCAAACTGGAACCGAATCTTTTGAAAAGGCTGTGACTTGCAGGGGCTACCATTTGGACATTTTAAAAAAAAACATTTCAAAACCCCATGGATATTTACGACATGTTCATTTCAGCTGCAATTCCACAATATCTTTTCTTGCTTTCTGTCTTCAGTTCTTCATGTTTTTCTCTTTGTGGCAAGAAAAATATATGTTGTGTGTTATTGCATTTTGACAGTGGGAAGTTAGGATTTCACTGTGATCTATAAAAGCAGTGGTTGTTTGCTGATTTAGTTAGAAGAAGTTTCTTAAGTTCTTGGATTTGTAATGATGATGGTAATTAAGGTAAACACATGTTAAAATCAGGAAGGAATGAACAAAGAGCAAAAGATTATCTCATGAATATTCTTAACTACTGAAAATAAATTTCAATTTACATGGCGAAAAAATAAAATTATTTCTATTTTTGTTTGCAAAACATTTTATTTTTATTTTCAGGCATTGAAAATTAGTAAAAAAAGTCTGGCCTTCGTTTGCTTTTCTAAATAACTATGGAAATGGTATTAAGAGAATGGGAATAATTCTAGTAATATACATTTTGAAAAATATATTTTGATTCTGTGAATCATTTAAAAATACATATTTAGCATAGATGTTAAAAAACAGTTCAAGGACAAGAAGTTAACTGCATGTTGTATTTACATTGACGCAGAAACAATCAACAGTGTTTTTCATAATATACTATCAGAATCTCTCTTGGATTTTGTATTTCCTTGGACTGACAGAAGTCCTCACTGGAAAGATTATCTATATTATCTTAAGTGCTGAAACTTACTGTATATTCTCCAATACTTTTCCTGACTGTTTGGCTTATTCTGGTGAGTTAAGTTTTGCGCATGTATATGGGCAGAGAAATTAGAAATCATACAGAAGAATTTAAGTGCTTTTCCACATTAAAAGCATTAGAAATATCAAATAATGCTGCTGATGTGAATCTCCCTCTCATTTATCCGATGATTTCCTCCACAAAATTTTGTGTCTTTCATACTTTCTTTTTTTTCTTCCTGCTTTTTTTCCCACCTTCTCTGTGCCAGGTCTATCTCCAGCACTTCAGGATTTACTTTGCTTTCAGTCCTTTTTGTCTCAGTCTGTTCTTCTTTTTTGAATATCCCTCTTTCTTTACATAGTCACCTTTTTCTTTAAATAGCTCACTGAACTGTAACTGTGTAGGAATTGATTGGAAGTACTTCAGCGGCTCAGTGCTCCACAGGGAACTGCTGAGGGCCAAGTTATCACTCTGCTTTGACACAGCTGGTTCCTGTTAAGTTGAGTCTGAGATGCTGTATAGGCATCATTAGGGTAGGTAAGCAATAAGCAAGACCTTTGCATCTTATGGCTTTTCTTAGTGTAAGGGCAACACTAGTTAAAAACACACATATAAAAATGAAACTTCTATGACTGCTCCTATGACTGTAAGGACTGTGTAAATCTTTGTGTTACCTAGTTGGCTGCTTTGCATCTTGAGGTCCTGTGTCTACAAGCCACACAACGGTGCATGCTGTGACTTGGCTGTAGGAGCAGCTTGAGTCTGCCTGTGCTGAGGTACCCCTGTGGCTGTAAAATGTATGATGGAGTACATGCCTCACAAATGCAGACATTATTTGCAGACTTCTTTGCATAGACAATCACACCAGCATACGGTTCTGGCAAAAGTCTTAGTGAGACTATGGGACTGGTGCGGAAACATCAAAACTTTTATAGGTGGGTAGTACTTTTTATTTTTCCTAGAAAGTTTGTATTGTATAGTATAGTACAATACAGTATGGTGTGGAATTAAAAATTATGGAGTGAAGAGAAGTAAAGAATAGTTCTAAACCCACCCCTCTCTTGTTTTCATTATGTAATCACAAGGTAGTCTGAGGACATTAAATCTAGATTTTAATCCACAGATAATGAAATTTCCGGTTTATTGAGTATGCCAATTTGGTTCAAGGGAAAAAAAAAATCAGTTTCCGTCACCTCCAAAGATATCATTAACACTGCATGAGAAATGATCTTAACTGAGTCAAAAAAATCACAAACTAAACTTAACTAAGTAGGACAGGCTCTTTTGTTCTACAGCAGTTGTTAGACTATGGTGTAATCCACGGAGGTGAGAAGAGAGAAATGAATGGAGGAGAATGTCTAGAAATTTTATATGATTTCTGGTGACAGTAAACACCTCTAATATCTTAAAAAAAATCCACTGCTGAAATCAAAGCAGAAATTATGCTGTAATGTGATAAACATTATTTTCAAAAATTCTGGAGATCAGCAGGCACACCTTTCTGTATCTTCTACCTTAATAATGTCATCTGCAGGACAGTAGAGAAGAATATTTTAGTTCAGACAGAGATCAAATGAACCATCACACTTAGACAGATGAAATTTGGGAGGTCCTCCACATGTTTTTGCAATCATGTAGAGAGTGAACTAATTTAATTTAGAGAACTAAATCTTGATAGTTAAGACTAACAAGTTGCAAAGACTGTCTACTTGCATAACCAACTTATCTTGGTTTCAGTCATTCAGCTGTCTTTCATTAATGGCTATGCTCAGTATGCAGCCTTGTGCCTTTGCAAAACATGTTAAACTCTTATTGCCTGCATTTCACATCAGGGTAAACACATTAGGAGAGAGACATTTCTCTTATTCTTGCATTTGCTGTTTTCCTTCAATAGGAATTAACTATGTCTATACTGAAGGGAAGAAATTACAGAAATAACAGAAATTTAATCTTAGAAATAAATGATAGAATATAAGACTATCATGAAAAACTCGAAGTGGAAAATGGGATTTGAAGAATAATTTTTTCATTTTTCATTCACAAGAAACAAGCAAAAAAAAAAGGCATTGAAAGAGGGATGAGAAATTCCAGGATTTTTCTTTAGAAATGTCCTTGTACATTTGCATTTACTTGCCTTGTAAGATGCAATTGCCCATGTAAAACAATTTGTTATGAACATATGGCAGTGGAAGGACAGAAAACCCACCAGAATAATTCTCTCTGTCACCAGGGGGATTGTTACTGTTTGAAATGACATAATGTTTAACACCTAAGAAGACAGCAACAAAATGAAAAAATTCTGGCAGACCTGGAAATTCCATCACATTGCTTGTGCAGAATCATTAACGTGAGTTGCTGACTTGTAAAAAGTGTCTCTCTTTTTGAGTTAAGGTAAAAAAAATTACTATCCCAGGCTATGAGAAAACCATCTTATGTAGTTGAATGACAGAATACAGCTTTTAAGATGAGTTCAGTTACATCTCTTTACGTGTCCTTTCCTATCCATTCTAGCTGTGAGATAAAATTAATTAGTTTACAATTCAGATAAACAAAGGAAACAGCAGCTATATTTTGTACCCCCCAGATGGGAACCATTTACTAAAACAGTGTGTGGACAGTTCTTAGGTGCTTCAGTGAAAAGCCCAATACCTTAGTTTAATTTCTCTTTTGTCAGTACCAAACAGGTAGTCATTGCACTAAAGTGTTCAGGTTCCATTTTGGCAGCTCTGTGGTAGCCTGATTTCTGGAGGAAAGACAAATAAGATGGAGGAAATAGCATCCTAAAGTGCCAGAGCTGTTTGTAAGGGTTTGAATGTCAAAGTCCTATTATAATTCACAAAGATCTTCATGTTAATTGAATCACAGTGGCTCAGCTGATGAGTAGTACTTTATGTGACTGTCATATTTCTTTTGGATTTGGTCATGCACTGATACATTTAGACGTATAGAGGTACTTCTCAAAGATATTTATTATTAAGGATAGTAAGATGTGCTTAAACAGGCATGGACAAGTCTCACATGGAATATTTTCAATAGATTGTCCCAAAGAATTTCTATTTCCTTGTCTGTTGGAGCTGTCCTGATTTACTGCTTGTTTTAAAGAAGTGAACTTAATTGTATTCAGTAATTCTAATTTATATTGGTGCTATTAATAGATATCATAAGACACATAAGACTGCTAGGATTTGAACAAGCTCTCTTGTCATTAAATTAAAGAAACTGAGGTATCAAACACCTTTAAAAAGGAATGCAGCAATTCAATGACTAAAGATCTTGCCTTATGGAATTTTTATAAAAATTAGAACAATTGTGTTAGTCTTTGAATCCATCTTTGGCTAGAGAACATTTAGGCCAGCAAAGCAATGGTATTCATTTAACTTGGTGCTGCTGCATTTAGGTTCTGTCTTACAGCATGGGAATGAATATTAAAGAATCTTTAGTTTGTAATGTTGTGATAGGTCCTTACTGCAGTTTAAACTCATATATTGCGGGACAAACAGAAAGTATAGTTTGAAGGCAATATTACATGCAAGTTAGGGCATGTTGGCAGAGGCAGACAGAGTTCTTGGCCCTTAGCAGTGTTTTGAATACCTGGTCAGTTCTTGGGAAGAACAAATGATTGTGCTCCTGGTTCTGAAGAAGGGTGAGCCCACAATTTATGTCCTGTTTCAATTAAAAATAAAATACAGAATATAATTCAAATGGTAAGCTAAGTGATATCAGAATCAAATCTAAAAATAGATATTTAAAGATACAAGATTTTTAATGGTTAAAAATCTAGATAGACTATTTTACATTTTCCTTTTTTTTATAAGTTGCATTAATAAGTTGATATTATTTTCCCACTAGTAACTAAGAAAGCTGACTTTGAATACTATTAAGCCAGGCTATAATTGAGAATCCATAAAAATAAAGAAATGGCTTGATTTTACCCTTTGAGATTTTTGGAAATACTGTTAATAATCTGCCTAGAGACTTTAGAGAAAGCCTAGTAGCATTTTCCATTCTGTTTTCCAGCTAATTTTTTCTACTGAATCAAACGCTGAAGTTTCAGTGAGCTTATGGAGATGACTATGCTGTGTGTTCACTTACAATTGCATACTGCAGTTTCCTACCATAAAGACATCCATGATACGAATTTTCTCTGAAAAGTGTTAGCCTCAAGGGATTACAATTCTTGTAACTGTCAAGAAGTTTAAAATGTTTCTGAGACAAAAGCAGATGTTCACTTACACTTGAGGATGGTGAATTTTTGTGGATTAATGTATGTACTTTTACAATTTTCTGAAAAAATCCAAAACTAGTGAGTGGGTATATATGACCCTGTGTGTATGTATGTATGTATGTATGCATGTATGTGTATGCGTGTGTATAGTTTGTGTGCTGTGCTCTCAATAAGAAATCATAGAGCAGCCCAGCAGTGGTTTTAGTTTTTTAGTTTTAGAGGGGTTTTTTTCTTTTGCAAATGTACATGTTCATTCTTATCTTAGGGAGGTTTTATTTTTTATGATTCATGATATTTAACACTTTGACTCTGCTTTTGCCTGGACCAGATCCTTTATTTATTAGCAAAATTTGTGTAGTTTCATGAACTTGCACACCACAGATCATGCTGGTAGTTCTTAGGTTCACTACTCAGGATGTATTTGTGACAGGTTGTTCTAAATGTAAGTTTTATAAAATATCAAGCTGTGCCCAGATTTCCTGGACTACATATTTTTCTCTCTCTAGAGGGCTTTCTGTCAAGGGGCACATTGTTCAGTGCATTTCTTGATGCTAGAGCTTTGCAAGTATCATATAAAGGTTTCATTATTTTTTGATCCTATAGATACAATTATAATTATTTATTTTAATAAAGCGATATGGAGAGAGTGGTCTTGTCTTATATAATCTGAAGCTGTTGTTACATGCATGCTTATACTTTTCAATCTTTAGTAAACACTACCCTTTTCATTCATGAATATTTTGATATCCAGCTTACACAAGAATTTCTTGGCAGAAATTTCGATATTCGACTGACCTTATTAAACAGAACTGAAAGTTTGAGAATTTAAATCCTGAAACTGTAAAAGAATTTCGTTTGTCTAAGTCTCATCTGAAAATTCATGTTATATATGATTCCAACTTTGTGAGGTGGACAGCTTCTATAAAATGGAAAAATATTTCATAATGCTGCTGCTGAATCGTGACTTACTTAAAAGCATCATATCATCATCCTGTCTCCCTAATACTGCTACATTATTCTGAATTTTTTCTCATTTTAAAATGCTAGAGTATTTTTTTCTGACTCCTCTATCTTTTATCAGAAAAATGTTAATAAAAGCAATGTTTGCATTCTCAAGACACTTTCAAAAGATGTGCCAAAATTCTGAACTAACTGGATTTGAAATTTCAGGCTAGATCAATAGTAAAAATAGGCCATAACTCTTCAATTGAGTTTAATCTAAACAATTTTCAATTGAAAAAATCTGTTTCTTGAGAGTAACGACTGTTTTCTGGTTTGCATTCATGTTTATTTCCTTCCATACAATGTAGCATATGTTTGGCTGTAGATTAAATTGTCCTAAGAGAAAGAGAAAATGAAAGCTTGTCTGTCTAGTAAAGACTAAATTTGGAACAATAAGAGATGTCTTTATATTTTCAATGTTTTAATAGAAATACTAGTTCCTGGACAGGAAGAAGTGCCTTGGTTAATGTTCTTAGCAACTATCTCATTCTGCTGTAGTTCACCTCTAAGTTGTTATTGTACATGACAATGATTGCACCTGAGCAGAAAGTGAATAAGCCTCCCCTAGTTGTCGAAGTCCAGAAGTGTGAGGATTACTTCTATGATGCAGTTATTATGGTCATCCAGGCAGGTGAAGTGAGAGATTGAATACGGTAGTAATATAATTTGACAGCTCTTTTCCTCTCATAAGCTTCAGTGAGATGCAAAAGGTCTGGGATATAATGGTGGAGCCATTCCAGCTTTACTGAAAATATTGGGAGAGGGGAAACTCAAGGTGACAGATTTAAAAATTGTGTCAATTAACTAGTAGTCTTGACATAAAAATCATATGGATGGGAAGATACCTAAAACACTATCATCTTAGGAAGAATTCAGTTTTATGCTTCAAGAAGATATAAATCATCTCAGAGCAAAAGGCTACAATATTAATTAAGGACAGTGTTTCAAAGCAAAGTTAAAAGAAAGAGCAGTTAATAAAAGTTGACAACAGGTGATGTCACTTGTTGAAATGAACTCTGGCAGTAAATAAACATTGTTAAAAATTTGGACTTTTGCAGTCAGAAACAGAAATTGAAATGTCCAGTACTTGAATATTTTAAAAAAGAAACCAGAATAGACCAGGAATAAATGTCTGCAGGGGAATTCTTTCCAAGATTCTGATATAGGACAAGGAAGAGGTATTGATTCAGGATACTCGTCAATGTGGTATCAGACAGCAACAGCCATAATAGGTCTGGAGGATTCTTAGCTTAGATAAGAAACAAAAGACCAAAAAAGAATTCTGTTATCATAAGATTGAGAAAAGATACATTGAATTAGTGGAAGAAACTCCTTGCTACAATAGATTTCCATTAAGTTTTTGACAAAATAGTTTCCTTTCTTCTTCAGTCACTTACGTGATTTCTATGGCACTACAAAATGTGGATGAGACTGCTTCCTAGTCTGGATACTGGCAGGAGAAATCCACCGGCCTGTAAAGTCCTCAAGTGCTATAAAAATGCCACCTATATCAAAGCATGAAAGATGAATGCATGGATGAATGGACAGGTAGACCAGCAGGATTATTACAAAGAAACGGAAAATAATTAATTAGTCAGATCTATGTACTTGTAAGTTTTATATGGATGCTGGTAAGCAAAGAAAGTTGATTACTAAAGAATGTAGAAACAGTGATGCAGGAAGAATTCTGCACCACTGAAGGACTGGCATCTGTGAAGGCCACTGAGTGCTTCTTGATTACTGATAGGTGTTTGTAAAGGGTAACAGGGAGATAATATTTTGGGGTAGTCCCAAGACACCAACAGTGCTTCAGCACATCACTTGGAGAATATTATTTTTCTTCAAAGAATTTTATAAGGGTTAGCTAATTCTTCCAGTGTCCTCAAACCAGGAAGTGGATGATGTGAATTTGAATTTGTTTTGGTGGAAAAGAATAACTTTCTGAGATGTAGGTTACTTAAAAGACAGAATCATCAAGAGTGGCATGATTTTTTTTTTTTTTTGCAAAGAAAGCATAGACTCTAATCCAATAACAAGGAATAAACACATCTCCCTACAATCTTGGGACTGTTCTCAATAGTCCTAGGCCAGGGAGGTGAACTAGGTAATGAGGTTTACTAGAATCTTATTGACGAGAGCACTTAGTCCTAGAGAGTAGAGGGATTTAAGATGCAGTCTCATACACGGAGTCTCTATTCCAGCTACTTCTAAACAGCTGCTTTTTATTCACTCTTGCAGATCCTATTGTGAGACTGGTATCCCACTGGAACATCTCCCCAGTTTTTACTTGTAGAGCCTACATCTTTGCTCCAGAGGAAATAGTTTATGAACTTCAGCATCATGACTCCTAGCACAATGTGTCTGAAATTACTTTTCTATGTGCAATTCCAAGTTACAGGATTGGTCTCAGAGCTAGGCTAGTGGTCTAGGTTAATAATTTTGTTACCTCTTTATCTCGTGTCCTAGACTATACATGGATCAAGGGGTAGTGTTATGTTCTGTGATTGCACGGTTTATGTGTTCCTATTCACCTATATAACATGATATACTAACATGAGAGCTCCTAATAGTACTACTACTGTTTCTACAGATACAACTACTATTACTACTATTATAACTAAATATAACAGATCTGAGAATCTAGTAATAAATACGTATCTCTTCCCTTAGTATACTAAACCTAATTCTACCAGAAGGAAGTCAAACACTGAAGTAACAGCAAAGGAAAGGAACGGTGCATGTGTGTTTAAAGGTAAGGTACAGTTACAGCAGAGTGTAGTAATGAATAGATAGTTTATATAAGCACAGTCATTTTGCATTATTTATTACACACCTATCATTATATTTGATTATTGAGTCCTTTTGCACTGTGACAGCAATAATCACAGAATCACAGAATCATAGAATGTTTGGGGTTGGAAGGGACCTGAAAGCCCACCCAGTTCCAACCCCCCTGCCATGGGCAGGGACACCGCCCACCAGACCAGGCTGCTCGAGGCCCCCATCCAACCTGGCCTTGAACACTTCCAGGGAGGGGTCATTCACAGCTTCCCTGGGCAACCTCTGCCAGCGTCTCACCACCCCCAGCATGAAGAATTTCTTCCTAATGCCTAATCTGAATTTTCCCCCTTCCAGGAATCTTCCCCCTTCCAGTTTAAAGCCATTTCCCCTCATTTTATCACCACATGCCCTTGTAAAAAGTCCCTCCCCTGCTTTCCTGTAGCCCCTTCAGGTACTGGAAGGTCGCTATAAGATCTGCCCAGAGCTTGCTCTTCTCCAGGCTGAACAAGCTCAACTCTCCCAGCCTGTCCTCATAGCACAGGGGCTCCAGCCCTCTGATCGTTTTGTAGTTCTCCTCTGGACCCATTCCAACAGTTCCACATCCTTCTTAGGATATGTCATATACACTACTAGATTGCTTAATAGTGTACTAATCAGTCTCTGATCTGAATTGAGAGACTACTATTACATTTAGACTGCTGTATTCTTATATAAAACAGAAAGTTGCAGTGATAATTACATATGGTTTATATAAGATAACAGCAGTCGCAGTCTAAATGTAATTTAAAGAGCAGATTATCTGTCACAGCTCAGTCAGGTCTAATGCTCTAAGTCTCAAAAGTCATCTTCCAAGTAGGCAGGATGTGAATATATGTATGTAAAGCACAGGGTTGCTGCTGAAAGGCATGTTTTCTAGCCAATGTCACAAGACCCCATCTCTGTGACTTGGTGCTGCACTCCCATAGGTTTTGGAAGCTGTAGTAGGAAAACCAAATTCCACTAAAGTTAAAGGCAACTGAAAGCTCTGGGAATAAACAGTCTTTTTCTTTAGATAATTAGATGTTTTATTTACAGTACTTAAATATACTTAAATTAAGGCCCTTAGATGCTTTACTTCAAGTGCCTGCTTAAAAAATCATTAACTATATCTACAGGAAAATTAAGAAATTTTTTCATAGTTTTGTCACAGGTCAAGGCCTGTAAAATTCAATAAAATCAGAATGTATCGATCTATTTCATAGAATCATAGAATTGCGTGATTGGAAAGATCTTTGAGATCATAGAGCCCAACCACACCCATTCTCTACTCAAACACATCCCTGAGCACTTCATTTAGCCATCTTTTAAATACCTCCAGGATGGTGACTCAGCCGCCTGCCTGAGTAGCCGGTTCCAGTGCATGATAAACCTTTCGAAGAAGAAATTTTTCCTGATGTCTAATCTTAATCTCCCCTGGCACAATTTGAGGCCATTACCTCTCACCCTATTGCCTGTCACTTAATAGAAAAGATCAACACTCAGCTTGCTACTACCTCCTTTCAGGCAGTTCTAGATGATAATTTGGTCTCCCCTCCTTTTCTCCTGCCTAAATAACTCCAGTTTCCTCAGTCACCTCTTATAAGAGTTGTTCTTCAGCTGCTTTATGAGCTTCGTTGCCCTACTCTGGACATGCTCCAGCACCTCAGTGTCTTTTCTGTAGTGAAAGACTCAAAGCTCAACACAGTATTCGAGCTGTGGCCTCACCAATGCCAAATACAGGGGCACAATCACCTGCCTGCTCCTGCTGGCCATGCTGTGTCTGACACAGGCCAAGATGCCATTGGCCCTCTTGGCCACCTGGGCCACTGCTGGCTTATGTTCAGCCACTGCCAACCAACACTCCCAGGTCCTTCTCTGCCAGGCAGCTCTCCAGCCACTCCTCCCCAAGCCTGTAACGCTGCACGGGGTTGTTGTGTCCCAGGTGAAGGACTCAGCACTTGGCCTTGTTGAACCCCATCCTGTTGGTCTCAGCCCATCGATCCAGCCTGTCCAGATCCCTCTGTAGAGGTCGCTATCCTCAAGTAGATCGACACTTCTGCCAACCTTTTTGTGATCTGCAAACTTACTTAAGAGTACACTCAATGTCTTCAACCAGATCATGAATAAAGATAATGAACAGAACTATACCCAACACTCAGCCCTGGGGAACAATACTTGTGACTGGCCACCAACTGGATTTGACTCCATTTACAACCACTCTTGAGGCCTGGTCATCCAGCCAGTTTTTAACCCAGCAGAGGCTGTGCCTGTCCACACCAATGGCAACTAGATTCTCCAGCAGGATACTGTGAGAAACGGTGTCAAAGGCTTCACTGAAGTCCAGGTACACCACATCCACAGCCCTTTCCTCATCCATTAAACAGGTAACCTTGTCATAGAAGGAGACCAGATAGGTTTGGCAGGACCTGCCTTTCATAAACCCATGTTGACTGGGCCTGATCACCCAGTTGTCCCGCATGTTCTGTACAGTAGCACTCAAGACAATCTGCTCCATGACCTTCCCCGGTACCAAGGTCAGACTGACAGGCCTGTAGTTTCCCACATCCTCCATTTGACCCTTCTTGTAAATAGGTGTCACATTTGCCAACCTCCAGTCTAGAGGCACTTCCCCAGCCAGCCAGGACTGCTGGTAGATGAGAGAAAGTGGTTTGGCAAGGACCTCTGCCAGCTCCCTTGGGTATTCATCCAGCCCCATAGAGTTGTGAATGTCTAATTGACCAAGAAGGTCTCTAACTATTGCCTCATGGATCAGTGGAGTTTTGGTCTGCTCCCCCTTCAGGTCTTCAGGCTCAGGAGGTTGAGTACCCTGAGAACATCTTTTGTTTAATTAAAGACTGAGGCCAAGAAGGCATTAAGTACCTCAGCCTTAGTTAAAATTTTCTGAGAATTCAAATTACAGTGCATACTTACCTTATAATTATGATATCTGAATACTTCTCTGTCCTCAGCAACTCTGTTGCTGTCTTGAAACAGCAACAACCATCCAAAAATATTCTAGTCCTTTTCAAGAATAAGGCACTTCATATTTCCCTTAAAAACTCTTGACACAATGTGGAAAACAATTGCTGCTGCAAGTAGAAAACTATTTAAAAATGTTATTAACATTTTACAATTCAGGCTAATGAATTAACCTGTACTTCTTTGTTCCTTTCTCAGAAGGGAATCCTTGACACAGGATTCACTTTGTATTGTTTCAGAAATTGCTCTAAAATATGCAATTTAACATTCTTGTTATCAGTTTATCAAATCTTTATGCATCTTTCAGAAATTATAGGGGAAATAAAACCCAAACAAAACACGCCTAGTGTTCTGCTTTTCCAATATGCAGAAAGTAATTATGGTGCCCAAAACTGTGAAAAGGATACAAGAAAATTTATCAGATGCTATCAAAATTGTTTGAATCTTGTACTGTAATGACTGGAAAATATATAATAAATATAACAAAGCATTTTACCAGAAATTTAAGCCATTTGGGAGATACATAAAGGACAAATGAAGGCTGTTTCACATGTGTGTTTATTAAAATATAAATACACGTGTATATATATATGAACACACAAAGAGGTAAAGAAACCGCTAGAGCTGAGTAAAATAATTGTCTGACAACGCACATCTCTATGTAGTAATAGGAAAGCATTACATATCATATGTGGATTTTTAATTAGACAGAATGTAATTATTTACTTTGGAGTTCAGCCAGCAAACTGGCATTACTTTGCTCTCGGACCTAAATGACCATGTGTAGAGATATCTATGTGGTTAAAGAGAAAGCTGCACTGCAGATCAGATACCAAGGCATACCATTTCCAATAAGCATGGATTAGGCAGGTGCGATCATGTTTTACCATCTTGAAGCCTAATCAGTTTTACTTTTCCCTTGTTGCCAGCATTTTGTTGCATTGTGCATGAACAAATTTAAAAAATCCTGACTACTAGTGACAGAGTATTGTTTCCTGTTGGGTATTTTGTAACTGTATTTAGTGACAACCAATAAGCTCTAATCCACAGCTTTAGTGGAGTGGACAGAACCTTAAAAAAACAATTGTGAAATTTCACACCTAGCATTATGCTATTTGCCAGTTGATACTTTGAGTCTTGGGGGACTGGAAAAAGATGGAGGGAATAAATTTTGAGTGAAAAATGGCAAGTATTAATTTGACATCCTAAAGAAAATAACTTTTCTTGTGTGTGACTCCCTGCTGTGTTTTCTTATTTTGTGAAAGGATATATTTCTTTTGCTTTTCAAGTACTTGTGGGTTACATTTTAAATTTCACTGGATGAGACAGAAGGAGATAATGCTGAGCATGCAGTTGTGTCAAGTTGTATTCTGACCTTCACATTACACATCCTTGGCAGTGAGTGATGTGTCATGATCCCTTCCCACCCTTACATCTGCTCTAACTTCAGAAGATGAAAGCCATCAGAGATCTAAGAATTGCTCTCTCCCTAGTCAAGCATTGTAGCATGTACCAATATTTTCCATTTCTACATATACCACCATTTCCACAGAATAACATGTAAGTTATGTCATTCTGATCAGAAGTTCTACTGGTTTGCACTCTGCAGTTCCCTTTTTATACATTGCATTCCTCCGTCTTTGGACACCTCACATCAAAGCAACAAAATATTGTGCAGTATCTCCTACTGTACAACAAACTTGCAAGTCTCATTTTATAATTACAGTGCGATTTCTCATGAGGCCCAAGCAATAAACAAATGTCTTACACTTTATCTGTAGCTCTGCTCTCTTAAAATAATTAGGTATCTTTTTTAATATTCACCTTAGCCTCTACTGGTTGCTGTTGATTTGGGCAGTTCAGGATCATGGAGTTTGTTCCCTGATAAAAAGAACTGAGTTTAAGGAAAACATGTGGCAGGGCCACATTTTTCAGAAGAATAGTTGTCTTTACTGTTCTGCCTTCTTCAGGTCTGCTCTCTGACTCTGAGCTAAATCTTAAAAGTCCTAGGAAAGAGGTAAGCAGAAATTGTTGCTCAGCAGGAATAAAGTTGTTTCCAGTGACACCAGCTTGGACACAGGGTACATCATAAGAGAAGTGAGTCAGTCTTTCCTGTCAGAGTAGCTCCCAGGGCTCACCTCTTTCTTTCATATATTCATGCTCTATGACAATTCATGTCCTTGAAGCTCCATACAGTTGATAACTATGACAACAGTTGCCTTAACCTGAGATATGCGCAGAGAAGCTCTTCCCTAATAAATAACTATCATTTCATCCTCCATGATCTCCCATTGCACTAAATTTGCACAGCACCAGTGCTGTTGAACAAAGACATTGCAAAAAAATGAAAGCTCACCCAGTATGAACTTCTGTAATTCCCTTCATTTGTGTGTAGTGGCTGACCTTTGGTGCTTACCTACAGTAAGAAGTACTAAATCAAAATCATTAGTTCTAGATATGCTCACTCAAAACCTGAGTGTTTCCCAGCTTCAGGTAGAGCAGGCTCTGGCTACCTCTGACAAAGACCTTTGGCTCTGAATGGGATATCAGTTTTACAGCACTGAAAGAATTAGTCCATTTTTGGAGAAGATACAGTGGTTACATGTAAAATGGGGTGTTACTTTATTCTTATTACAGCCAACAAAAGCTTTGCTTTTGCTTTCAAAAGGAACAAAACACTACTATGCATCCACAGGAACACCTTCCGTGTAAACAATTGTAAACTTTCCCTGCTGCTTGAAAAAGGAAAGGGAAAGAAAAGGAAAAAAAAGGATTATCTATGGAGGCAGTTTCTATCATTGGCTCTCAACACTGCCTTAGTCATACTTGTTACCAAATAGTAGAAAGGGAATGAGAAGCAGATTTAGACTTTTCCAAGTATTAATTTTTAATTTCAGAACAAATCAGAGGTTTTATAGGCTGATTGAAGTAATTGCTGGACTAAGGGATCTGGAGTTTGGTGCAAAACCCCTTGGACTCTGTTTAAGTGCCTCCCCCAGTCCATGGGATTTGGATCAGGCTCTCAGATGTCATACATTTAAAAGCCATTGTTGTTTTGGCATCTTATATTGTTTTCCTACTTAGTGCTGAATTTTTGAAACAAAGGATTAAAGATTAGGAAAAATGCTGAGAAAAAATGGATTGTGTAAATGACAAGGATTGTAAATTGTGTCAGTGTGTGCTGGAAAACTCCTCACAGCTCTCACATAAGCTACAGAGATACAGCCTGCTTATCCAAAAAGTAGACATTCCCTGCCACAATTTTAAAAAGAGGCACTTATCAAGCTACACATTGTTCAATCACACAAATACTTCTCTTTTTTTCTCATTTTCCAGAAAGATGTTTTTCTCATGCCATATTAGAATGACAATGGAATCTAAGTCAAGGCTAAACCCACAGCAAAGTGATGAGCATCCTATCTGAATGTGGCGTACATGTATAGCTGCAGCATAAAGCATCATTTTATCTTTGTACAACCCCTGGATGTTTGCTGTAATCATCCAGCAATACTATTTTCAATAGCAAAAAGAAGCAGAAGAAAGACTTGTAGGTTGGTATGTTGCATTAAAAAAAAAAGAAAGAATTAAACCTTTTCTTGTATGTGATGTGCGTTTCCCACATGTGTACACGTAAACACAGGGACACACACCAGGCATTGAATAGACTGATATTTAATCTGAATGCAGCTGTTTAGATATTTGTTTAGTCTATCTCTGGATTTTTCATTAAAAATATGTGGTTAACAGCAGCCAACCTGATTTGCATGTGTGTGTGTCTGATTTGTTCACTGCTATGCCTCCTGTGTCCTACATCTTAATCACATCCAGGCACCCGCCCCATTACATTACCAGAAGGGAAGTGATGGACATCCCTTGACTCTCTTCATGACCCCCTGATAATCCTGTTTCACACACAGGCTCCCTGCTGTATGAAACACAAAAGCTGCCACTGTAGTTCTTTACTTCCAGTCGATATTCTGACAGACTTGATCTAGCAAATTAGTATGCTGTGGTAGGGGCACGACAAAAGACCCTTTTGACACACTCTGAATCGATACAAAGGCCAACAGAGAGCCATTTCACCGTAGTTCTGTTATTTTTCCCCTTTTGATGACCCTTCTTCTTCTTCTTTTTTTTTAGCTCGTATGACCTTGTCAGATTTAAAAACATAATGTTAGAAAAGTCATCCTTGCACAGGGAAAGAAAAATCTAAACATGCAGAAATGAAAGAATACACACGTAAAATTACAATACAGCTGGATCAGAGGAGTGGAGATTTTCTTGTTTGAATTTTTTTGTCCTTCACACTGCTGAAATCCTTACATGCTTCAAATGTCAGAGTGTAGAATTAAACAGACTGTTCTGTCCATGAATCCTGTGTTACATCATATTATTATTATTATTATTTCTTTTTAAAGAAATGAACTCTTTGTTTTAGAACATGAAAAATGTATGTCTTAGTTATATTTCTTGGTATGAAGGTTCTTGTAATAACATTATGTATGTCACAATTCAAAAACTGCAGTCACATTTACTTAGTTTCTGTTTATGCTGTAAAATTTAACAGAATTTATACTGATACTGATCATACTATGCAAAGAAAAATTCTTTCAAGCATGCATTATATATAAACAAAAATCTATAAAGAGCAACTTAATTTGTATCTGAAAGTTTATCTGCAGACTTCACACTTGTTAAAAATGATGACTTATTCATAAAACAACTACAGACTTAATTGACTTGCATCTTTAAGCAATATTATTGTATGTATTTCTCTACCTCTGTAAGAATTGTGCATTTGTTCAGTGTCTCTGCCATTTTAATTAGATTTATATCTTTACCAGTTTAATTGGTTTTATGTTGACCCAATCTACATAATAAATTTACACTTTATTTTTTAGGAAACATACATAATTGAGAATGACAACTATTTATCTCATGATAGATATTTATGTATTACTATAACCAGGTGCACACAGACACTACAGCTTTGTCTTATAATTTTAAAGGTGTAATTATTTCATAATAAGGCCTAACTCTTGTCATTTATGTGCTTTTATGTTGTTCTTAAAGAATGATTCATCCTCTTAAATGAAAAACAAGCACTCAGATAATCTTTATGTTCTTTCTCATATTAACAAACTAAAAAATACCTTCTCAAAGTCACTTTCTAAACGTAATCTTTGAGTTTTAAGTTTTCAGGCTGAAAGAAAACTTAAGTCAATAAAAATTGAGACATTCCCAGCTTTAGAAAGCACTTTACTGTAACTCACAAAGAAGCATTTTCCAAAAATACAGGTGCACAAATTGCTCTAGTATTTGCTGTACAGTATGTACATTTGACCTCTGCCGCACTTCGGCATTTTTCAACACATAAACCTTGTTCTTTCAAATAGAACTACTGTATAGACACTAGGGATAAAGCATATTGTGTAAGAAATTCAGGCCACTTCAGACGACTCAACTTGAGAACACAGGCAAAATTACACTAGCTGTTCCAATTCCTGTAGCAGTTTTATCTAACTCAAAATTACCAGACTCAACCTCCACCCCAAAGCCTCTCAGAGCACAGAGCGACACATTCAGCTACTAGAAACCAGTGGCCCACAAAAGAACTTTTATCATTTACACCAACTCTTATACACACTGTGAGAACATTTTATTGGGACTTAGATTACATTTCACTGGGACAGAGCACTGTCCTGAGATAAATATAACAAAAATTTGTACAAAGCAAGAACTACCCTTAATCTTATAGTATCTATGTTCACAGTATCTTTACGATGTCCATATTTGCAGAGTAACAGATTGTATTGTAACTCCAAGTCATTAAAACAGAATACTGTTAATATGTACAGCACTTCTCTGACAGATTAATTTTCTCCCTTCTAGGAAAAAGCCAACAGTATATGGCAATAATTTTAAATGAAGTAAGGCTAACAACTGCAGCATGCCTTCATATTAGGAGTAGAAATGGATGTATCTTGCAATGGGATCCTCTTTTATACAAGTCAGATTTGCCTCCTTTTCCCCCACTAAAGTACTAGCCAAAACAAATACAATAATCCTCAGGCTGGGATTGCCCAATGTCGCATGGCAAGTATCTGTCTCAAGTAAAACACCTCTACTGGCAGAAATGACTAATCATTTTTAAAAGCCCTCTTGTATAATTGCATCTGGGTTTTTTCATCCCAAGCAAAACCTGGGTTTATGAACAGCTCAGCTTTGAGACTCGCAGTGTGACAGGTGCAGGGCTGGAGGCTGCTAGGATCTGGAAGAAGGGAAGGATGAAAACCAAAAGGAGGAGAGGTTGCCTAGGCAGCATTCCTTCCTAGTCAGGCATGTTAGTGTACACTTCAGTACATAAAGATAATAAGGCACTGGTTACTGCCACTCCCTTTTGTCACTGATTAACCTTCCTCAAAATTTGTCTCCAATGGGGTATTGACCCAGAGGAACTGGTGTTATTATGATATCCAGATTTACAATTCCAAATTCTTCCTTTAGCCATCTTTATTTCTTACTGTGTTACTTGTGTCAATCTGCATTGCTAATGTGCTAAAACTGTATAGCTGTCAGGACATTGCCCAGCATCTGTCCTATACTTGTGCATCCTCAGGGACTCATCATTTCCCAGAACTCTGCAAGGTGGACTAATTTTTTTTTTAGCTGTGATTTTGTACTCTTAGCTCTGTCTTCAACAAATTCTGTCATTCCAAACTCTCCCTTCTATTTCAGATAGGACACTGTTGTTGCCTGCCTGTAAGGTGGGACCAACCACCCTATCATCCAGGGCACTAACATAAAAATGTCTGATTCACACTCAGGTCTTTCTTTCTGAATTGCAGAGAGAAGTACGTTTCCTCAGCAAATCAGGTGGGCTAAGCACAGCAGGACCAGCAGTCTTGCATTTTCAGACAAGCTTTTAGGAGAAAATAGTGCAATAACGTAAAGACACAACATCGGGCTCTAGAGGAAGAGATAACATCTTGACTGTTAGTAAATTCCATTGTTTTAAAGATTATGTTAACAGTTTTTGTTTGTGTTAAATACTTTCTATGTGGTGTGTGCAAATTTATTAATACCTATTCATTTTGTTTACGAATGCCTGAAATTCTTTATAAATATAAAAAAATACAGTGGCTGGGTCTCTGCTGTAAGGAAGAATACAACACTAGTAACTTAAATACACCCAGAACCTTTTTCTGGAGCTGTCACCAGCTGATATGCAATAGCAATCCTTTGCAATGATCAGTCCTTCTGTTCACCAGAAGAGGAATCTAACATCCAAACTGTCTTCTGGGAATGCTGCTTCGTCATTGCTTCTAAGTTAAGGAATTGTTGAGAGATATTTGTTGCTGTGGGCCATAAATACAGAAGGGACTGTGGTGAAACATTGCCAGCATGGGTACTGAAGTGTTCCTGTGTCTACCTGTATATGTAGGTACTGTTTAGTGGTGTAGATATCATCTGCTGCCCCCATAATTCAGCAGATCCTAGTCTTTTCCACTTCAAATAACACTTCCCAGGTGGCTCTCAGTGTCTATTCTTCCATGTTTCAGAATAAAAAAGAGGAAATCTGCCTGGTTAAAAATGCATCCTAGATCTTACTGTGATTTAACAGGAGTTTCACATCTCAGTAACTCCTCTCACTTCAGGACAGTCAGTTCTGATTTGTGTTCTCTTGAAATCAGAATCATCCCACTATGCATTGACTAATACTTACCACATGAACATCAATTTTTAACTTCTGCAAAGTAAAGAGTAGACTATTTTGGAATTTGTCTTCTTTTAGACTAGTCACTGACCTCAGAGAGAACTTCATCAAAATAAAGATAGAACGATTTAACCCAGGAAAAATGAAACCTTTCATTTCATATACTGGATAAAGGCAATGTGGTGTGCTACTCACCCATATATGTATTTTCAAATTTGCGTTATTTATTTGAGCTTACTGTTTGCATCATCTTCTACACTATTGCTACAACTGTCTATCTGTATGTTTATATTGCCTTCATACCTACCTTTCCTAAGCACATCATAGTTTACCTTTAGCAAGCTGCCTGCAAAAGAGGAAGAGAAATCATTCCAGTTTAAATCTTTCACTTCTTGCAAGACTTTTCCACAGCTTCAGTAAATAAATCATGATGTTTATTTTATTCTCATCCAAGAATCTTCAACAACTTACACAGTGTATAGTCACCTAAATGTCAGTCTCTATTAATAGGAACATGTAAGCATAATCCAATATTAAAAAAAAAACTCTGAAGGACTAGCATCTTGCTGCACCTCTAGAATTAGCTTCTCAGCTGGCCTGAATCCACATGACAGAAGGACTAAATTGTGCCACGTAATATGTGCCTCTACGAGGATGGTAGAATTCAGTTTGCTATTTGATGGTGGATCTAGTGTTCTTCACTAGAGCACGGAGATGAAAGCCTCAGGCAGGCTAGATGAAAGCAGGCAGAGGTGCAGTCAGAGCATCTTAAAAAAGACAGTGTTTAGAACCTTTTACCTATCACTGGGTAGAAGATTTAGTTAGGATGAAAGGATGATATAGAATGACAGACAGTAAGGAAAGGGAAGGCAACAGTGATGATTTCTTCACAGTAGTCTAAAGGATTCTTGGCTGTTTTTTCATAGATTTACCTAGCAGTATCAGACCACAGTTTTCATACTGGTAACATGTAGGTCTGCATTTCTCACATTATTGCTCTACCCTATAATAAAATGAGAAAAACTTTTCTTATCTGTTTCAGAGAACTGCTGGGTTATATCAAAAAATGTTAGAAGTCAACATACAATTTTTCTCCCTACATTGAATAAAATCCATACCACTGGGCTGCTCCTGTGCCAAGGTGCATACCAGTAGGACACTGAGGGACAATTCCAGTGGCCCACTTCTCACTAATGAACATCCAGAGCAAACAACACCTCAGGGAGACATTAATAAAAAAAGCTTTGTGTAGACTAGGCTAGGGAAGAAAACTGCAAAACCAAAGATGAATGCCAAAAAAGTAGAGAGGTTTCAGACAAATATATTTGGCTGCCTTTGTCTGGTCAAATCAAACAGTTTTTTAAAGGATGATTTCATTAAACACTTAACATCCTTCAGCCTTCACAATATAATTCTCTCAGTTTTTACACCTTCACCTTATCCCTAACAAAATAATACCAAATATGCAACAGGCCTCACATTTGTTATGACTTCAAGAGTAATAAAACCTTGGTTAGTGACCTGTTTGGCCAGTTAGACATACACAAATCCATGGGATCCATCCAAGGGTTTTGAGGGAGCTGGCAGAGGTCCTTGCCAAACCCCTTTCCCTCATCTACCAGCAGTCCTGGCTGACTGGGGAAGTGCCACTAGACTGGAGACTGGCAAATGTTACACCCATTTACAAGAAGAGTGGGAGGGAGGATCGGGGGAACTACAGGCCTGTCAGTCTGACCTCGGTATTGGGGAAGGTCATGGAGCAGATCATCTTGAGTGCTGTCATACAGCACACGTGGGACAACTGGGTGATCAGGCCCAGTCAACATGGGTTTAAGAAAGGCAGATCCTGCCAGACCAACCTGATCTATGACAAGGTTTAAAGGACGAGGAAAAGGCTGTGGATGTGATGTACCTGGACTTCAGTGAAGCCTTTGACACCATTTCTCACAGTATCCTGCTGGAGAAACTGGCTGCCATTGGCGTGGACAGGCACAGCCTCTGCTGGGTTAAAAACTGGCTGGATGACCGGGCCCCCAGAGTGGTTGTAAATGGAGTCAAATCCAGTTGGTGGCCAGTCACAAGTGGTGTTCCCCAGGGTTCAGTGCTGGGTCCAGTCCTGTTTAACATCTTTATCAACGCTCTTGAGGAAGGGATGGAGTGCACCCTCAGCAAGTTTGTGAATGACACCAAGCTGGGTGGAAGTGTGGATCTGCTTGAAGGAAGGGAGGCTCTGCAGAGGGATCTGGAAGGCTGGACCGATAGGCTGAGACCAGCGGGATGAGGTTCAACAAGGCCAAGGGCAGAGTCCTCCATTTGGGACACAACAACCCCATGCAGCGTTACAGCCTTGGGGAAGACTGGCAGGAGAGCTGCCTGGTGGAGAAGGACCTGGGGGTGTTGGTTGACAGCGGCTGAACATAAGCCAGCAGTGGCCCAGGTGGCCAAGAGGGTCAGTGGCATCTTGGCCTGTGTCAGACACAGCATGGCTGGCAGGAGCAGGGAGGTGATTGTGCCCCTGTGCTCAGCGCTGGTGAGGCCGCACCTCGAGTGCTGGGTTCAGTTTTGGGCCCCTCACTACAGGAAGGACATTGAGGGGCTGGAGCGTGTCCAGAGAAGGGCAATGAGGCTGGTGAGGGGGTTGGAGAATAAGTCCTGTGAGGAGAGACTGAGGGAACTGGGGTTGTTTAGCTTGGAGAAGAGGAGGCTGAGGGGAGACCTCATCCCTGTCTACAACTGCCTGAAAGGAGGTTGTGACGGGGTGGGTGCTGGGCTCTTCTTACAAGTGACAAGTGATAGAACGAGAGGGAATGGCTGCAAGCTGCACCAGGTGAGGTTTAGACTGGACATTAGGAAATATTTCTTCATTGAGAGAGTGGTCAGACACTGGCACAGCTGCCCAGGGAGGTGGTGGAGTCACCATCCCTGGAGGTGTTTAAAAAATGGGTGGATGGGTTTCTTAGGGATTGGGTTTAGTAAGGAGACAGACACGGTTAGACTTGATGATCTCAGAGGTCCCTTCCAACCTAGTGATTCTATGATTCTATGAAAAAAGAGAGAAATTGAAGATTTGTTTTCATATTCTAAAAACCTGAATAAACCAAGCAAACAAATAGACCTCAAGACTCATTTCAGGGAAAACAAACAAATCAACATACCTTGCAGGTCACCTTTAAAACTTTAGGCTGTCTTTTATACTGAATTGTACTTATATTCGCTTATTAATCTCCTCACATATTACAGATTTCACAAGTGACTTGTGATGCTGAATTGCTATAGCTGTTTGTACAATTTCTGTTATTCACTGTTTGTCCATTTGCTTTACTCAAATTGGAGAAAATGCACTTTTAAAGTAGCTGTCAAAGTGTGGCTCATCCGGCAAGTCAGTAATTACTTTTCATAAAGTAATATGCCAGAACACAAAAAATTCATAGGAATTGTAGAAGCTAGTGGGACATATGAACATAGATTCCTACCTACCTCTTTTCAACGTTCACATAATAGTAAAAAACCCTTTAAAGTATAGAAAAAATGCACAAATTCACCCCTTAAGTGCAAAAGGAAAAACATAGCTTTCAAAATATTTGTTTTTAAAAGGGCTTTCAAGGAATTATTGGAGGAAAATCCCTACACTTTTAAGAAAATTCTGAAGTGATTGATATTGAAATAATTTCTTAAGTTTTGTTTTCGTTTAGTTTTATGTATCCCTCTGTATTAGACTCTTCATTGCTGTTATTGAGACATTGAACTGATTTGGACAGAAACGGTATCAACAGAACAGAAAATTAATCACTTCAGTCCTCATCTTTTAGCTAAAGCATTCACAGTTTCTATTTATAACACATTCTTAATTCTGCAGTTCAGCCATAGACCACAAAGTGCTAGAGCATGTCGTACTAGGGAATTACACAGCCTTTCTTCCAAAAGGAAATAACAAATATATGAGTACTTGCTTCACATGTGTGCCTGTGAGTGCAGTCTTGGGATAGAAGTTTTAACACTTTTGACAGTTTGTTTTAGAAAGAAATAGAAATTAAAATACATATACTTACTTTCAAGAAAAAGAAATGCACAATTTTATTATATTTTGCCCCAGTAAACAAACAAATTACATTTTGCATCAGTGGGCTGACAATGGCAAAGCCAACCTGATAAGTTACGTGCTTATTGTGAGGCTTAATAAGCATCACAGGGTGAAGTGTTAATGGGTGTTTAAGGGGACATGACAACCCTATTAGCTTCACTGATAAATTTGCCCTGGCGTAAATAACAATAATCATGGAGATTTCACTACTGGGCAGAACAGCAAAAAAAGAAGGGGAAGAGAAAGTTGTGAACATGAGCGATATTGGTGAAGGTTATGCTAAATCAGATATTCTAAAGAGTTGGGAAGCCCACTGGAAATTAACAGCTTAATTTTTGTTCCTTACCATTAAAACTGGTCAGACTTTAACAAGGCAATGGTCCAAAACTTCTCATCAGTTAAACGGGCATGATTTTCCCTTCTGAAATTTTCTAATTCAGAACTACATGAGATTGTGAATATTCTTAGGTATCCATTAGTGAAACTTGCAGTGAATTCCTGCAGAATATAAGCAAGGGCCAGGTACTTTACACAAATTGCAACTTTTTTCATTCATTTCTACTGTATTAAATCTGTTTAAACATGGTTGTATTTGTTAGCACAATTATATAGCATTTATTTCCCAAAAGAGAATCTTCAGTGGCTATGGGTGGTGTGACTATTCACACACCTTCACGGATACTTCTGAACTTTACATGTCTGATTGTCATTTGCTTACATTGCTTCATTTCTTCTTCTCTGCCTTTGAGCAATCACATCAGTAGCTGCAGCCAGACTTGGCAGCTGTTAGAGCAAGATGTCAAATGTTGAAATATATATTCTTCCAGCAGTGGCATCATAGCCTGTGGCTAGTCCTTTGTATGGTTTCACTGCCAGCGATGTGGCAGCATTCAGTGCTGACTGCTTGGGGGTGTAGCACTGCCTGTAGGGTTATATCAAAGTCACACTGTTATGGTGCTGACTGTGTCACTTTCACTCCTTAGACAGCATTGATTTCTGGCACTGATTTAGCTGCATGATATTTTTTCACATCCATTTTTATACTATGTGCCAGATCATCTCATAACCACCATCAACATTAGAATTAGTCTTACATTATTGCATTCCCTAGTTCTAGAGAAAATGTTATTAAACATAGAAGAATATAAATAAAACTGGGAGAACAAAGAAGCTTATTTTTGAAGATTCATTTATAAAAATGAATATATGTATTTCTGATTTTTAGCCATTGTATTCACACAGATGCCGATTTCTTTTGTTCAAATATATTCTACTTTGACATATAATTAGACAGTCAATGTTGCTTGTTTTAGTCAGGTAAAAAGCATACATCCATCCAGACTGCTGAACTAAGGCGCACAAAGTCTAAGCCTCATTTTTCAAGCTTCTTAGAGCAAAACTATTTTGAAGTGTCATGAATATCCCCAGGAATATAATAATAATTGACAATAATGTTCCCAGAAACTAATACATGGCATTGAATATTTAACTTAAATTCACTTCATTTTGCACAGACCCTAAAAAAAAATCATGTTATCCTCCCTCAGAATCTTTCAGAAAGGAAGTAAATACTATAGAGCCAGAGTTTGAATTCTGTTCTGATACTATTTACTTTCATAATGTGTTTACACCTGGAATTTATTTGCTGCCTGGAGGCATCATCAAAAAGTTTAGTCAAAGATGCAGAAAAACAGCAGTCACATAGCGTAGGCTGCTAAACCTAGGAGTCTGAGGAACACTAAATATGGAAGTTAACACTCTTAAAGAGGAGAAAAAAAAGTAAGAGATCTGTTAGCTTGTCCAAAGATTTTTTTAATTGTTTTCTTGCTTGTGAAACACAAGAGCACTTAGACAGGGTAGTGGTATGGGTAGGCCCTGAAATCAATTTTTGCAGGCTTACATTGTTCTTATCAGCTGATGCCAGTTTGTTCCCTATGAAGACAAAGATCTTAGGGAGACAAAAGTAGCACAACATACTTCCCTTTAAAAAACACTTTAAAAATCTATTTTTAGGAACCACGGGAAGCTCAGCTAATCCCATAGACCATACACGAATAGAATAGAATATGTGAATGAGAGTCCTGGATTGGATAAGAAAAACATGTCTTTTGTTCCCAGTCCTGAAATTTCTCTTGAGAAAAACATGTCTTCATGACAATTAACACTTGAGAAAGGAATGCAGAAGAGAAACCATGGTGTGGAAGATTAAACATAAGAGGGGTTGAGTTTGTGCCATGGTTAACATACTGCAGTTGGGTCCTTTGAGAGCAATTTCTCTTTTTAAAATCTTTGCAAATATTGCATGCCTGCTGAGTTGTTCTCGCTACTGGGGCTGTTGCTGGTAAAATCAGAAACAATTTTCACAACATAGGAATTGATTTGTGAATACAGATTCGAAATCCAAAACCTGCCATCCAACTTGTAGTTAAAATTTCTATAGGCAAACTCTTTCTTCAAGATCACTTTTGAAATTAAATCTCTGAAAATGAAATCTCCCTGAACAGAGGTGATCACCCCTTGCTCTTTTGGGAAAAATATTTTCAAAAACTGAATGGTAAAAGTACTGCCAGCAGTGGTCTTCCTTCCCACAGAGCATATGTCTGTCTTATGGTACATCGGACAAATGGAAAGCTTCAGTCCTGGATTCTCTTGCCTCATAATACATTCATATCTCTTAAAGGCTATGAAGTACAAGGAAAAAAGGAATGTTGAATGCAATACTCAATTTATTACTATATTTCTAAAATATTCATTTGTGTGCACAGATAATATTACTAAGAAATATCACAATAATATACACACATCACTAAAAAAAAATATTTGCATATTTGCTTCTATTTTAGTGAGATTCATACCTGAGTAGGCTGAATGGGATTTTTATTACCCAGATTTTTTACCCACATCAATAATTTGAACCAATATAAACCTTTGATACAGAAAATTACATTATATTCTGGCACATTCTCACAAATGAACTCTGTAATTTATCACAAAATTAATACTTGATATTATTTTTTCATCATTTATACATATATTTGGTTCTGTTTGAACCATCAGCATTCCTCCTATGAACAATTTCACTCTGTCCAAATTTGGCTTTTTGTTCCTTTGTTCTTTTAGTGGTCTGTGTGTATGTCCCTATGTTGAGCTTGCTTTATGCATCTCATTAATAGGGGTAAAAGAGGAAAGCAAAATGACCAACAAATAAAGTTGCTATTAACATATTCATTTAACAGCTACATTAAGTTTAAAACTGTTGACATCAACATGTTTAGATGATAAAATGCAAAATGGGGCAGTGAACTATATTTTTCTTCTCTAGAAGCAAAAATAGCATAGACATTTTCATATCTCATGTCAAAATGCTACTATAGGGATCTGACCTAAATTTAAACTCTTATCTCCAGAGATGAAAGATCTCCACATTAATCTACCGTTGCTCGAATATGTGGCTTTACATATATCAAGAGGAGGGCAGCTCATGAAGTTGAACTTCAGTTGCTTATCTTTTGTTCTTTACTGCAGCAGGGCAATGACATGATCCCTCTCTTTTCTCCTCCCCTCCCCCCAAAACAGGAAAAGAAAAGAAAGAAGCTTTAATCCTCTCTGGTACAAATTTCCCTAATATTCAATAATCACTCCCTGTCTCCTTCCCTGTGGGAGACGTCTGGTAGCATCTGTGCCAGCATATGTTAGACATCTCTGAGTGGGTCACTACCTCATTTTGTTACTGACTCCTCTATCACCTAGAGAGACAGCAACATCGCTCCACAACAGAGACCTCTGCAAAACACAGCACTGTCATGTCTCTCTCAATAAACTTGGTTCAGTACACTTTAACCTGCTCTCTGTACACTTTAACCCACTAACTATGGTTAACCCACTCTTAACTGAATCTTTTCACAGTGGGGTTAATATGGGTGAAAGAAACTTTATAGGGTGTGCTGCTTTAAGTCAAGCAAGTCCTCTTATACTAATTTCAGACCTGCACCTGAGAAGAAAAGAAAGAAAAATAGGTCCTTCTAGGTCACTTAGTATGCTTTAAATGCTTTGTAACATATGCACGTTATTTGCAAATAGGTGATATTTCAAACCTCACTCGTGATTCATTTCTATAGCACTAGGTTTTATTAAATGCTGTGATAAAGTATGCTTTTGCTTTCCTTAATTCAACAAAATTAGACTGAAGCACCTGGTTGCAGTGACTCTGGGAAATTATTTGGGAGTTACTTCTCTTTTTCAGTTAGGGGTGCAATAGTATTCTGAAGGACTGTTTTCAGCAGAGGTGTTATTTCTAAAGTGTGCACCCCAGTTTTTCTGAGCTAACTACTCTTATATCTGCTCTTTATTTCAGGCCCAACTTTAGTTTTTCTGTAATCATGGCTGATCCTCAGAAAGTTTCCAAGATAATTTTTCAGAAAAGAATTTAAAAAGAACACAACCCCCCCTTTTTTTAAGGATCAAAAAAGTCAATCTACTAGAATTGAGCTGTCATTTTTTCTAATATTTAACTGAGGCAGAATAGGAAAATCTAAAATGCATATCTGATGGTATGGTATGACTTAACATACTTTTTTTGCCACTGTTTGCCCTTCCAAAAGACTAAACACTGCTAAATGATGAGCCTGTTAAAATTTCATTAAAGTCAGTTTAATTGTGTGTGCACTTAAATCATAGAAGAAGTTATTTACCATCCGTTTCATGACAACAAGACTATATCTGTTAAAGTGTTGTCCTTCAGGTTCAGAGCCTGATTCAAAGTGAATTAAAATAAACAAGTGTGCCTTGATCCTTTTTTTAAGGTAGTGTTAGGCTAACGTGAAGTTTTACTCTTTTTTTTTTTTTCATACTGGTCAGCAAAAATATCAAACAAATGAACATAGGATTTAACAGTCAATTCAGATTTATTGCCCATAATATTGAAAATATTTTCTCTAGTCTGGCTGATCTAGAACTATAACATTTTCTAAAATGGGAGTTTCGAGATTTTGAAAGAGGTTTTCTCAATTAGAAAAATGATACCAAATACACCTCCTCCCATCCCTCTGAAACCATACCATATGTTGCTAAAAATCCCTCCTCTTCATACATCAGTGCCTCTCCACAAGATCTCGCTCTTCACTGTCATTTGAACAAAATATCTGGCAGATAAATGCTGATCTAGACAACTGAGTCTTTTTCTATATGATGATGCAGTATAAGATGCCTAGCAATTTTTTAAAGAGTCATAAAAACTCATCATATGCACTTTCAGACATGATAACAATCAAAAAGTTTTTCAAATGCAATATGTTCACCCTGGCGGGTTTAAACATAATCCAATCATTACCATCATAAGGGGCATTGTAATATTTTCTTTCTCTCTGAAATCTCCAGATTACTAGATCTGTATTAGGAGACTAGAAAAGTCAGTTTCATGTACTATTTTTAACAGAATTATTCCTAGAAGATGGCAAAAAATGTAATGGTAACATTGTGCTTGGGTACTATGATATGAGTTCAGATTTATACCAGGCTAATTAAGAACAGAATATGGTCCAAATTGTTTTAAATATATAATCATTGTTAGGTATCAGATGTTGAAGAACGGTGAGACAGACTACTGCTAAGTTTAGAAACCTGTTACAATAGGGGTTAATACTGGAAAACCTGATAGACCTGTCAATATAGTAGCATGAACAGTGCTGCTGGAATTGCAGTCTTTCTTTCTTTCTTTCTTTCTTTCTTTCTTTCTTTCTTTCTTTCTTTCTTTCTTTCTTTCTTTCTTTCTTTCTTTCTTTCTTTCTTTCTTTCTTTCTTTCTTTCTTTCCTTTCTTTTCTTTTTCTTTTTCTTTTTCTTTTTCTTTTTCTTTTTCTTTTTCTTTTTCTTTTTCTTTTTCTTTCTTTCTTTTCTTTTCCTTCCTTCCTTCCTTCCTTCCTTCCTTCCTTCCTTCCTTCCTTCCTTCCTTCCTTCCTTCCTTCCTTCCTTCCTTCCTTTTCTCTTTCTTTCTCTTTCTCTCTTTCTTTCTCTCTTTCTTTTCTCTCTTTCCTTTCTTTCTTTTTCTTTCCTGTTAGATAGAAATGAATCAATATCCAAGGAGAAGCAGAATAAGAAATTTTCAATAATTTATACCACTCTAGCATATGACTTTTTTGACTCTTAAGTCAATTTTGTGATTCAAAATTATTACTGGACTGTTTCTAAACTGTGCATTAAAATATGTCTTAGAAGGTATTGTCAAGAAGAGGATATTTCATAGTGTTTTCAGGAGCATGTTTGAATGATCATGCAGAATTTCTTTTTGCTGTTGAGTACCTTAATAAAGAATCAATACTGCAGCAGGCCTCAGAGGAGGACAATCTTTTGCCTGGTTCAGCTGACACTGAGAATATCATGTAAAGATGTGCACAAGCATTTCAGCTGGCTTGTCCTCTTACTGATTAGACCTAGCAAGATATTTGATTACAGAATAGATGAGCAACATGCTTTGCCTTCCTTTCTCAATTTAATTTATGATTTTGCTACATTGTAAGATGTGACTGACAAGTTATTAGAGTTCTGCATTTGGAGGTTAAAGTATGAGGTGAAACAAAATAAAAAATTAGAAAAGAAGAATGAAATGCCAGAGAATAATATCCTCTTATCTTCACAATTGTAGAGTACTGTAGTGGCAATCATATCTGATGAGAAGAGGTTTTGAGTGAAGACATGTTCTGATGGTTATCATAAATAGATTGGAATTGCCATTTATCTACAAGACCTTGCTTATGTCTGTGCTCTGCACTTGTATAAATCCATACAAACTCCTCACTGGGAACAAATGAAGATAAATTATTAAGAATTAATTTACACAATTTTAGCCATACGTCTTCTGCTTTGTCTTGCAAGCTGTAAGTTGTATATTTGTCCATACATACTGGAGTTTATAGTCTTATGAGATCAAGGGGCGTATGCTCTAAAGGACTAATCAGTGTAGATTTTCAGATGAGAGAATATGAAATAAAATTGAAAGAATTTCCATTCCATTACTCTTTAAACCATCCTTATTTTCCCCAAGATTAGTCATACAGGAGAATATAGGTTGCAACAGGGGAAATGTGGAATGATAATATGGGAAAGAAAGTATGTTTTGAGGTAGCTCCTTTATTGTAATAGAAACAAAGTCTGTTGCTCATTTTGTGGACTCCATGGAACAAATATGGGAAACAGTGAGCCAGGGTAAACACTGACCTGACTGAACACTAATTCCACCCCAAAAGACCTAAATGCAGGTAGGACTACACAAGCCAAAGAATTTGATTGTGAACAGTGTTTCCCCAACATGGAAATGGATAATTTGATAGAACTTTTCTATGTTGAATTGCAGAATTCTGCAGATGCTCATATGAGTGTAGACAAGTCCTGTGTACATCTAAAAATTTATTCAGACCATTATTGAATTTTGCATTTCAGACTTTTGCAGCACATCACATAATTTACAAAACTTACCTAATAGTTTTCTTTTTCCTCCTCTTTAGAAAGGTAGGTGTACTGAGCAATTAATTTTTGTCAAAACTTTCAGTGCTCTCTTAAATACAGATTTCTGCGTATGAAGAAAAAAATATTATTACTGATCTCACCTCCATGTTCATTTTCTGTTAACAATAGAGGTATTTCTCTCATTGGTCACAAGTATATTTTCATGTATTTCAGGACCTTTCATGTATTTCTGGCCCTTGAGACTTATAACCTCTTAAACTTAAGCATAAATTACCTCATAAAAATATATTGTTAGATGTAGATGTGAAAGAAAAGGATTACTGTTATGAGTGCTTTCTTTCAGTATACTCTGGTTGTGGATCTCTACACAATGTCTGTGTAATGTACTCTGTTTTCAGGATGCTGCTTTAAAAGCAAATTGTGCACTAAGTAATTGCAAATAGCAGAGAAGTAGAAAATTGAGAGCATTCTTGTTTCTCACAGGTGTTTTATGAAATATTCCACTAACTGCAGAAATATATTAGGAGTATGTTAAGTACTCATTATATCTGCAAACAAATGAGATTTTTCTTTTAATCCCTGAAGAAGATTTTCTTTGAAAGTTTCCTTATTTTTATCATCTACTCCAGAACACAGAATCATAGAATCATAGAATCATAAGGTTGGAAGAGACCTCTGAGATCACCGAGTCCAACTGTGCTTGTCTCCTTACTAAACCGTGTCCCTAAGGAACTCATCACCCATCTTTTAAACACCTCCAGGGATGGGGACTCCACCACCTCCCTGGGCAGCTGTGCCAGTGTCTGACCACCCTTTCAGTAAACAACTTTTTCCTAATGCCCAGTTTACACCTTCCTTGGCACAACTTGTGGCCATTCCCTCTTGTCCTATCACCTGTCACTTGTGAGAAGAGCCCAGCACCCACCCCGTCACAACCTCCTTTCAGGCAGTTGTAGACAGGGATGAGGTCTCCCCTCAGCCTCCTCCAAGCTAAACAACCCCAGCTCCCTCAATCTCTCCTTACAGGACTTATTCTCCAGGCCCCTCACCAGCCTCATTGCCCCTCTCTGGACACGCTCCAGCCCCTCAATGTCCTTCCTGTAGTGAGGGGCCCAAAACTGAACCCAGCACTCGAGGTGCGGCCTCACTAGCGCTGAGCACAGGGGCACAATCACCTCCCTGCTCCTGCCAGCCACGCTGTGTCTGATACAGGCCAAGATGCCACTGGCCCTCTAGGCCACCTGGGCCACTGCTGGTTCACGTTCAGCCGTCTGTCAGCCAACACCCCCAGGTCCTTCTCTGCCAGGCAGCTCTCCTGCCAGCCTTCCCCAAGGCTGTAACGCTGCGTGGGGTTGTTGTGACCCAAATGGAGGACCCTGCCCTTGGCCTTGCTGAACCTCATCCCATTGGTCTCAGCCCATCGATCCAGCCTTCCAGATCCCTCTGCAGATCCTCCCTTCCTTCAAGCAGATCCACACTTCCACCCAGCTTGGTGTCATTCACAAACTTGCTGAGGGTGCACTCCATCCCTTCCTCAAGAGCGTTGATAAAGATGTTAAACAGGACTGGACCCAGCACTGAACCCTGGGGAACACTACTTGTGACTGGCCACCAACTGGATTTGACTCCATTTACAACCACTCTGGGGGCCCGGTCATCCAGCCAGTTTTTAATCCAGCAGAGGCTGTGCCTCTCCATGCCGATGGTAGCCAGTTTCTCCAGCAGGATACTGTGAGAAACGGTGTCAAAGGCTTCACTGAAGTCCAGGTACATCACATCCACAGCCTTTTCCTCGTCCATTAAATGGGTAACCTTGTCATAGAAGGAGATCAGGTTGGTCTGGCAGGAGCTGCCTTTGGTGAACCCATGTTGACTGGGCCTGATCACCCGGTTGTCCCGTGCGTGCTGTACGATAGCACGCAGGATGATCTGCTCCTTGATCTTCCCCAATACCGAGGTCAGACTGACAGGCCTGTAGTTCCCCCAATCCTCCCTCCGACCCTTCTCGTAAATAGGTGTCACATTTGCCAGTCTCCAGTCTAGCGGCACTTCTCCAGTCAGCCAGGACTGCTGGTAGATGAGGGAAAGAGGTTTGGCAAGGACCTCTGCCAGCTCCCTTAAAACCCTTGGATGGGTCCCATCTGGCCCCATGGATTTGTGTATGTCTAATTGGCCGAGCAGGTCACTAACCAAGTCCTCTTGAACAGCTGGAGCTTCATTCCCACTATCTTCTGGCTGAGGGGGCTGAGTATCCCTAGGACATTCCTCCTTGGAGTTAAAGACTGAGGTAAAGAAGGCATTGAGCAGCTCTGCCTTGTTCTCATCCATCATCACTACTGTCCCTTCTGCATCCAGCAAGGGAGGGAGAGTCTCCTTTGTCCTCCTATTGCTGCTGATATATTCAAAGAAGTTCTTTTTATTGCCTTTGACCGAAGTGGCCAGTTGAAGTTTGAGTTGGCCTTTAGCCCTTCTGATTTTTTTCCTTACATGATCTCACTTCACCCTTGTAGTCCTCCTGGGATGCCTGTTGCCTCTTCCAAAGCTCACAAACTTTCTTCTTTTTCCTGAGATGGCTACAAAGCTCCCTACTCAGCCAACCTGGTTTTCTTCCCCGCTGACTCATTTTACAGCACACAGGGATGGGCTGCTCTTGTGCTGCCAGGATTTCCTTCTTGAGGAGCATCCAGCCCTCTTGCACCCCTTTGTCCTTTAGAGCCACCTCCCAGTGAACTTGATCAAGCAGCCTTCTGAAGAGTTCAAAGTCTGCCCTTCGGAAGTCCAGGGTGGTAATTTTGTTGACTCCTCTCCTCACTGCCCCAAGAAGCGAGACCTATATCATCTCATGATCACTAGGCCCCAGGCATCCTCCAACTGTCACCTCTCCCATGAGGCCGGCTCTGTTCACGATCAGCAGATCCAGCTGGACACCCTCTCTAGTTGGTTCACTCACCAGCTGTGTTAGGAAGTTGTCTTCCATACACTCTGTGAACCTTCTAGACTGCTTCGTTCTGCTGTGATGTGCTTCCAGCAGATATCGGGAAGGTTGAAATCCCCCACGAGAACGACAGGACACGATCACGAGACTTCTCCTAGGTGTTTATCGACGAGCTCATCAGTCTGTTCTCCCTGGTTGGGTGCCCGATAGCAGACTCCCACCACAATATCTGGGTTACCACGCACACCACTGAGTTTAACCCATAAATGCTCTACCTTATCATTGTTTTTACTGAGTTCTATACAGTCAAACCCCTCTTTTACACATAGAGCAACCTCACCACCTCTCTTTCCTGGTCTGTCCCACCTAAATAGCTTATAGCCATCCATGGTAGCCCTCTAGTCATGCGAGTCATCCCACCATGTTTCCGTGATGGCAATTATATCCCCATGCTGCGTGCATGACTGTAAATGCGCTTCAGATGAGGTGTTGTCACCCCCTCTTTTACCATCCATCTAGCTGGAGATCCTAGGCTACTGTGCCCCTCAGATCCTGGGGTGTTATCCCCATATTTAATTCTGTTAGCTTGGCTGCTGTTCCCCTCCCCCTTCCAATCTAGTTTAAAGCCCTCTTAATTAGCCCTACAAGCTTCTTTGAGAGAGCCCTTCTGCCCTTGGGGGTCAGGTGCATCCCATCACCTGCCTGCAGGTCTGGCATGCAGACCAACCCATTGTCGAAGAACCCAAAGTTTTGTTCTTTGCACCATGTTCTCAGCCATTTATTTAATTCCTGGCTCCTTCTCTCATCATTCCCTATGACAGAGGAGAAGACCACCTGTGCTCCTGAATCCTTAACCATTTGTCCACCATAGTTTAGAACTGAATTCCCCATCCACCTCCCACCCAGAAGAAGAATTCCATCTCCTGTGATTTGCATTCATTAAGAGGCAGGAGTGATCACTATGTGATGGCATTATAGTAATCACAACCCTTACAAAACATCACTTTAGAGCTGGGGGCTGGGAAGGAAATATTATTTTCAAAAGAAAAATGCAATTTGTTAATTCAGCACATAACTTTTAAAAAGAGGCTGATACTTAAATTAAAACATAAGCTTTCATACCACATTAATCACATTAGACCAATGCATGATATGCCATTTCTATCATTATAAAGAGTATATAAATTATCCTTATGGTACGTTGTAGAGTCATTCAAAGCAAACCAAAACACACACACACTCTCAAACAAAGCACCACATCCATTACTGTTTTCTTTAACTTCATAGAAGTAGTTGAAACTTCTATATTATTCTAGGGCAATGACTATTACATAGGACAAAATTCTTTCTCAGTAATATAGATACTTTTTAAGTGCAATGACCTTTTCTCAAAACAGTTCAAAGGAGGCAGGTACCAAGCAAGAATAAAAAATTCAATGCATACATTCTAATGTCCTAGAATAATGGGTTATTTTATTGTATTCTATTTTACATTACTTGAATAAAACAGAATAAAGCACCACAGCCACAGGTAATATTTCATTGGTGACACTATTGCCAGATGAAGATATCAGTACTGGACTTACGAGTAGGTTTCTTATTATCTTACTTTTATCACTTATTTGCACATAAGAAATTACCTTTCTAGAACTGGATGTCTGTGTACAGGAGGTACTTGCCCACCAAGTATTTGCCATTGAAATAGTTACACAGTAATTACAGAGGAAAGGTAAAAAGTAAAGAGGATATGAGGGTAACAGTATTTAAAAGCAAAATACTATGTACTAAATACTATCACAGGGAAGAGGGGATCCCACTGAAATTGGTAGGAAGGGTTACCTGGATTTAGAGAGTTAGATTCAAGCTTCACCAGGGGAGGTTTAGGCTCGACATTAGGAAGAAGTTCTTTACTGAGAGGGTGATTGGCCATTGGAATGCGCTGCCCGGGGAGGTGGTCGAGTCACCATCCCTGGAGGTGTTTAAGGAAAGATTGGATGAGGCACTTAGTGCCGTGGTGTAGTTGACAAGTAGGAGTAGGTGTAGGTGTTGGGTCATAGGCTGGACTCGATGATCTCAGAGGTCTTTTCCAACCTTATGATACTGTGATACTGTGATTGTGTCTTTAATGTACAGTGCCATGAGCCAAATGGTTGTGAGGTCTGGAGGCAGTTAAATGTAGCTGGGCAGAAGTGGCTGTTGAAGGCAACTGCAAATACTTGTCACCTCATGCTTTCCTGGGAAATCTTATTGATAGATCAGCCCTGCATACACCCTCACATCCCACCAGCCACTCCTGCTCATATCTTCACTTTCTCTTTTAAACCCCAATCTCAACTCCCAGCTTCACCTTGCCAGCCAAGAGCTGACTACTAGTAATTTGGGAGAAACCTACAAATAGAGAGTTGGCAAGAACATTCCTATGCCACATCTTTATAGCTTCCTTTAAAACACCATAATGCTGGCAAATGCAGAACCCAGCTGTTTTCAACATAGGGCTAAGCAGAGCTTTATACCACCTGCATGTTCCCTGCTGTGAGTCATACTCTGCCTCTGGCGACCACACTGCACTGCAAGTCTTCATCTCATAAACATCTATAAATCACTGCAAAGTCAAGTGATCCAGGTTAATAATAATTTGAAAAGTATGTCCGTGTGTAGAAGAGGGTTCATGGCTTTTTAGAGTATGGTTTGAGGCCTGGCTTGACCTTAAGACTATTTGAAAGCTTATTGAGTGAAATTTGAGTGGAAGATCCCCAACACTAGGATGTAGTCATTTTTGATTACCTGTAAATTCCAACTATGAAACAATAAGGCTTTCAGCTTAGCAAATACTGAAAATTTACACTCAGCTCACTAGTTTGAAAATGCATCATATTTTTCTCATTAAGACCAATCTCTTTCGTCAGAGGAGCTTTTCCATTTCTGCTGCCACTTTTAAGACTGCACTGCAATGCTACACCATGTCTCAAGATGACCAATCTGAGAACTAAGTAAAAGCAGAATTTGCTAAAAAAAATTAATTCCAAGAAATACATTGATTTACTTTAAAACTGCCAAAATAAGAGAAAGGAAGATGTTTCTCTGAAGCCAAATAACTCAGGAAACTGGGATATCTTCTTCCATATTATATCTGTGAACTCAGAGATTGCAGATACTATTTTCCAGCCAAGTCTGTGCTATTGCATTCTCATGTGCCCTGTACTTAATAAATTGTGTCAGAGTTCTTAGTTATGTATTTGTGTACATGTATACTTGCGCATTATGTGTATGTATGTGTACAGTTTGGGGTATTCCATGCTTTCTCTCCTACGTTGTCATATCTGTGCTATGTATTTACACCTAAGCAGCTTTAATTTTCTCAGAAATTGCAGTCTTGCTCAAAATGCAGAAGACAAGAAATTTGTTTGTTTGCAATAATTTATGTCAGGCTTATTATCTTACGTTGTGTCTTCTCATGTATGGGCAGAATTTTCATATAAAATTAAAGGCAATACGCAGCACTAAACGTTAACTCTGAATACGTATCATGTAATAGTGCATGTTAAACCAGGATCAAAACCTGGTTAACAAGAACACCCAGAAAGCTGAGAAATGCTCGACAAAGATTGTCACTGCTGCCTGTGTAACACTTCTTAGAAGGATTTTTATTTTTACAAATCTGAAACACCATAAAACAAAACAAGCCTAGTTTTGCAAGCTGACTGCACAAAATCTTCCTGACAAAATGATTCAATATGACACTACGTCACTTTAGTGGTATCGACAAAACAGTGCATTCATCAACAAATGTGTCATCTCCTGTGCTCTGTGATTCTGCTTGGCCTGTAAAGATTAAGTATCCTTGATGAGCATACCTACTGAGGGACTGTATGAAGGTTCTATATTCAGAAGGTAATTCTTAATCCTGGGTTGTAAAAATTGCTTAGAAACACATAATCTCTTAAGACTAATACTGGAGTGAAGTTTAAAACTTAGATTTACCGATGTCATCAACTCATGCATATAAAATTAAATTGCTATTATTTCTTTAACTTCTTTAGTTGTCATTAATGGCACAAAATGCCTCTTCCATACAGAGCAGAAGCTGAGAGGAGACCTTACTGCTGCCCACAACCACCTGAAAGGAGGTTAAAATAAGGTGGGTGTTGGTCTCTTCTCCCAAGTAACAAATGATAGGACAAGAGGTCTCAAGTTTTGCCAGGTGAGGTCTAGAAAGATTTCTTCACCAAGAGAGTTGTCAAACACTGGAACAGATTGCCCAGGGAAGTGCTGGACTTACCATCCGCAGAGGTATTTAACAAACAAATAGATCTGGTGCTCATGAATATGGTCTAGTGGTGAACTCGTAAGTGCTAGGTTAAGGGTTGGACTCGATGATCTTAAAGGTCTTTTCCAACATAAATGATTCTATAATTCTATGATTCTACCAGGTCTTCCCACTTTGAAAAATAAAAGATGTTGACAAGGCAGAGGGGCAATATACTTGTTAAAGTAATAATGGATTGGGAGTGTTTTTCTTCCATGGCATACAGGTTCTGCAGCAGCACATGTACAATTTGTTATCCATCAAATTTTTTCATCATTATAAGCAGGTTTGGAGGAAGAAGCTGAGTAATGAGAGGTTTTCAGTCTGATAGAGGCTTGACAGAGGTACTGTTTTTATGGGAGGCATGTTAAATAAACAGCTGACATCACCGACAAAGAAAAAGTCCAGAATTAAATCCAAACTGGGCCCTGTATTTCATATGTAAACTTCAGATAATACTTATCTTGGTTGCATCTTATTAATGTCAGAATGAAGGATTCAGAAACTTCATTTTTCCTATTAGTAGCTCCAATTATTATAATAATAAAATTCACACTGAAAGCCAGAACTGACTTTTTAACTCATTTCTATGTAGCTCTTACATTCATGTATTGGAAATCATGCATGTCAAGATGTTTACATGGACTAAAACTAGTTTTCCCAAGCATGTCTGATGCTCACATACAGCATTTTCATTAATATTAAGAATATAAACCACTTTCTCATATAAAAATGCACTGACTTTGATAATGTATCTCAGATATGGCTTAGCTTTTGAAAAACACACATAAGCTATAATTTTACTACTTTTAACAGGACAGATATCATAAATACAGACATCTGATATCTTAGATTTTCTCCCTGAGATATATATATGTGTGTATGTAAACATAGAGAAGACGAAGGAAGGAGAGAGGGGAGAGAGGGACGGAGAAAGAGAGAAACATCTCTTCCTATCTTGTTTAACATGTAGAAACTTGTCAGTCCACAATACTAAGTCAGCATAAAGCTGACCTTGCCTCTAATGCCAAAATTTGTTCCATCATTTCTCGTAGTAAAAGATCTGAATGTCTAATGTATTTGTCTGGCAAGTCTCTGAGACAACAATTATATTTCCTCTGAGAGTATTTGTAATGATGTTGGAAGATGACACTGAGGCTTTATGGACAAATTAGAAATTCTGGAAAGAGTGAATAAGAACTGATCAGACATATCCCATAAAATTATGTTACCCAAGTCACAGAGAATCTGTAAAAAATCTACTATACCCTGCAGACAAGTTTTATTTTTTATATGACTGAGCAACTACTGATTAGTAAAGTCAAGGGTTCCATGTAAATAAAGAAGGTTGAATTATGAAAATGGGAGACTGTAATTATCTGCTGATAATTCCCAAGTTAAAAAATGGAGCTGGTGATTTAAGGTAAAATTAGTCATATTTTGATATGTGCTTCAATTGGAGACAATTTGAAAAAAAAAACCAAACTATGATGCCATTATCATTTTTAAGTTTAATTTTTCTATATGCTAAGATTCTTTTTTCTTTTTAGAAAACATCATAGTTTTAAAATTTTCATTGTCAGGACAGAATAAAAGAGCCTTAGAACAAAAGCAAACCAGGCTATTAAATCTGAAGTATATTACTAACAAGATGATAGTAAAGAAAAAGGCTAGGAACTCAGCTGTGGGACTACATTTTCACAGGAAGACATTGGAATACATAAAGAACACCTTTTTCTTCTTCTTAAGTTACTAACACCTGTTGAGCACGTCTGTAACTCACAGTAGAAAACCAGCTACCACATAGTTACACCCTTTCTCACCTTGACTAGTTGGTTGGACGTAGGCAAATTGTTGGAAGTAGGTAAAGCCTGGGGAAGGACAATCTTAGCATTGTCAAAATAAATGGAGCTGTAAGAAGGTAATGATCAGCATCCCTTTCCCTTTCAGAGCTCAGAAAAGAAGATGCTGTTGTTGGGGTTGTGGTGAACAGGCATTGCTGGGACAGCCGTCGCTGTTTGCTGACCAGCACTGTGGTAGCTCAGTGCCACCTCTACCAGTGATCTGGGGAAAACAGGAACACTGCATGAGTTGTACTAAACATGCTGAGAAGCTGTGTATGTACTTGGTGGCTTGCCCATTGCAAGATCCTACTGCTAGCAATCCCCAGGTTAGTTTGTATTTGATTCAGAAAGACCAAAATAAATTGCAGTGTCCAAAGATACCAAGAGAGAAGTTGCATTTGCTTTAGCACAGCAGCACGGGGCTGTAATAACCCCAGAAGCTGGCTCAGAGGGCAGCAGTGAATGTTGGGTTGTCTCCATGGAAGTCTGCTCTAAAAAAACAACAAGGTCCCAAGCAGGACTACAGCAAGTGCCTGGCAGGGTAACAGCGCGGTAGAGGTGGGAAGGGATGAGCTCTGTGTGGTATTTCTCCCCTTACACATTTGTGTGATTTCAGTGAGAAGAGCTGATCCCCCGCTTTTGGAAATACAGTTTGTTGCTTCAGAATAAGTCAGGATTTTGAATCCTATGTTACTATATTTTCCTCAGGTTTCTATTTTTTCCTTTGTGGTAAAAGGCTTGGCTTTGAACAGTAATAATGATTCTTCTAGAACAGCTTCAGCAACTGCGTTTTTGAAAAGAGTATGAAAATGTAGGGCTGGTATAATTTTGGCAGTAAAGTAACCAGGAACTACATAAAATAAATGCAGCAATCAATAAAAGGAGAAAAGAAGCAGCAGAATTTGTGTTTGGGGTAGAAGCACAGGGCTGAAGTTGGGGCTGAGGAGGGAGAATTTTGTGTGAAAATGCCTTCCAGAATCATGTCTGAACTTAGCCTACAGCAAATCTTGTCATAAGACTGACTTTGTAACAGGCTTTTTTTCCTCTACCATTTTCAGCAATTGCCTTAGGGTAATTTCAACATTTCAGCTCCCGGAAAAATAGCTAACATGATATAATATATATTTATTAGCAGACAAACACTGTAAATTGTTGATATTTCCACCTTTCAAGACAATTGTTAGAAGTGAAATAACAAGGCAGTCTTGTCTTAGGTGTGACAGTTTCAGCTCCTGGCACACTAAGCTCCTGTTTGATAAGCTATGCTCATTTCATATTTGTGTAATACCCTGGAAAAAATTGGGTTGAAATAAAGTCCATTTTTGTCACTGCATGTAGCAATGAATATCACACCCAGCAGGGTATAGTGGCACCTGGCTGTCCAGACCCAGTGTAGCACAAAGCCATCTGGGGGTAATTACAACAAGGTATTCTTTAAAGACCAGATGGGACCAAGGAACAGAAGCCCCTACCCCTCCCAGTCATTTACAACATAATTCCTTTCAATGATATACTTAATCCTCCCACCAGCTACGCTTTTCAGCTTGCTGTTGTCACTGTTCCTTTATGTTAATTCAGTTGAGAGACACAGAAAGAGAGAGAGAGGGGAGAGCAAGCCACCGGTGCCTCAAGGGACTAAAAGAAATTATTCATCCTTAAATTGTTTCCACTACACCAAGTACAGTAACAATTTTTTTTTAAAAAGAGGGCTGAAATTATCCTAAAGAAGGTCAATGCTATAGCCCTGTGCAACACCAGCTGAGTTTTATTCAGCCACCTGTTAGCTAGGAGGGTTCTGCACACGCTCATGATGCATTTAACCAGTTTAAAGGGTCTTTTTATTGACTGGCAGCCTCCCTACATTCAGAGTGCTCAAGACACGGCCCTGCTTTGTGATCATACGTGGCACACAAGACTTAATTCAATTATGTTGTAAGCCTATCCAGTTTGTATCAGTGCCCTTTCACTTTTGTGTCATTTGTCTTGTATCTTGTAAAGAGTTGTATTTCTTTTTTTTCCTGGAGGAAAAGGCATGCACTAGAAGAAAATTGCCTTTATTTTCGTCATTCAAATTTGTACTGCAGATGTACAGGCTACACTTTAAAAAACCCACAAAAAAAAGTATTTTTATTAATACAAAAGTGGCAAAACAAAAGCAGAAGTCTTTTATAATTTCAAAATCAAAGATACACTTGTGCATTTAATTTTGAAAGAAGGCCAGGCAGACAGCCCAGACATATTTCAAATAAGAAACAAAGAGATAAGTAAAGAGAGAAAAATAAGCAAATGTATGTAATAGTTTGAAAATTACAAACCATGAAGGACTGAATGTTGCTGTCCTCTCTTTACAAGTAGTGTTTGGTTTTAAAGAAATTGTACAGCACACACCATCTCAATAGGAGTACGCTTGAAAAAAAATTAGGGCCTTGAATATTTATATATAGACACTGAATTCATCATGAAAGTGCAAGCAAATCACAAATTTTCAAATAAAGTTTTTTTTTAAAATGCAGCAAGATATTGTTGCTATTTAGTAAATCTTAACAAACATTACAAATGAGAAAGTAAGATAACTTATGACCTTGAGATACCTAAGTGAGGCAGTCTTGAAGTTCAAAATCATGTTATCATTTATTCTAGTTTCAATCACTGTTCTGAGATTCTAACCAAACATTTAATGAAGTACCAATTCCATAATTTTAAAAAGCTATCAGCCATGTCCTTATGGTCATTTAAAATAGCTTCAAATGCATAACAATTTCTGTCACAGAAAAAGCTGCAAAGCTGGAAGTTTACTCCATATAGAGACCACAAACTCAAGCTGAAACCAAACTGTGAGTACGGTTCCAATAAGAGTGGAACAGGCAGAAGGGAGACTGAGTAGTTTTTTTAAACTTGATTTATGAAAACTAAATTAGTTTTTACTGGAAGCTGAAATCAATAAAAATAAAATCTACTATGGTGAAATGTATCTTTTACCTTCTATAATGCCTTTTATATCAGATTTCGACGGTGTGAAATCACAGTTATAAAATCTTATCTGTGCTAAAGGTGTGCATGTGGATTCCAGCATAGTAATAGATAAACACATCTTTGTTTGATTGGGATAAATATTCATTGATATATCTTCCCTATTCTTTTTCCACAGAGCAAAAGTCAGAGAAAGGGCAACAGTGCCAAGTTACTCACCAGTCTGCATGGCAAGTAGGTATCAGTTGCTGATACATCAGCCTCTGCACTGAAATGCCCTGACCATTAAAGACCTTTTATTTTCTGCCTTCATAATATCTTCAGAATGCTTAAAAGGGCATGTTATAAGTGTGAATAGTTTATATCTTGCATTTGATACTTTTCTGGCTAACATTTTCCACATTTTGTTGTTTTGGTAATTTTCCCCCACTAGTCTAAAAAATTTGAGAAGCATTTTGGAAAGATTCCTGAAAATCCTGAGTTAGGAAGAGGCTTGAATACTCTGGAGAATTCAGTTCTCTTTTGTTTGGGATCTGTTTGTAGCATGTACAGCCCACAGACATACACAATGTAACAATATTTCTAGTTCCTCAACAAACAATTTAACCTCTTTTGTACTTGAATATTTAATTTTTCACAAGGAATGAAGAGAATTACTGGGAAAGAACTACAGAATACTACTTAAAATCTAATTTTATATATGTGAAGACACACATGGATCTCAGCATTAAAATTAAGCTGATTCTTCCCCTCCTTCAAAATTACCAACATGAAACAACCAGATACTGATTTCAGCTTAATCCCCTACACACCGACTAAATATATATATGTATTTATGTGTATATATAAAAATTGTATATATAAAAATTATATGTGTGTATATATTATGTTAATTTATAATATATAAATATATTTGTTATATTCATGAAAAGTATAGAGAACCTGGATACATGAAGTTATACAGAAATCAATGTATTAATACGCAAATACTAATACTTGAAGCTTTAATCTAGCTTCTCATGGAAATGAATGAAAAACAAGGACTATGCTGATAGTTTTCCACTTTGTTTTCATTCTACCATATCAATTCTCTAATTATGACTTATGGATTAGGTCACATTTATGCATGTAATTCCCAGCAATACCTCTGAAGCAGACAGTTCATATACATGAGTAAGTGCTTTGCAGATAAAAAGCAAGAATTTGTGAGAAACATGTTTTCAAGAACATGTTTTGAACACATTGCAAACATGAACAACACACCTTATGTCAAAGATTACAGGTAAATGTAAAGGATTGACTAATGCTAAAACCTTCCTTATCATCTTCCCAATCCTTAAAGCCTCCCAGCAATCACTTGGTTTTTCACTTAGACTTAAGGATGTGCCAACTGATTTATTTAAAACAAGACTAGAATCTTCCGTAGTTTCCCAGCACAACTCAGTCCCCTTTAAACTGCGAACTATTTCATTGCCTTCTATGTCTACCCTGAACTCACTTCTTTCTCTTTTTACTTTTTGATTATGTCAGTTTCGTTTCCTATGACCTTTGATTTGCCTAGAAGTGCCTTCATGAAGAACAGTGTTGGTGAAAACTTCTAAACCACGTGACATCTGGGATTTCCACTGTTGCTGTATCAGATCATGTGCTGATATATGCTGCCTTTATACTTTAGGGGACTAGTTCTAGAAAGCCCTATTTTCATACATCATAGGAAAACTCACTGGGAGAAAAGTCATCAAATAATGCAGGAAAATCACATGAGAATACAGAAGTACTGAGAAAGGAAAGCCATGTTCAGTCCTATGCAAGAAATCAATCCTTGATCTTTCACATTTAAGGGGAAGTTGTACTTATATAAAATCCCTGAAAGTAACTTTAGAAAGGAGTCTTCCCACCTTGGTATCAATAGGGAGCTTTTCTCTCTCATGTATTGAAAATGTTTGTGGATGAAAGAGACAGTAAATCCGTTTTCCTCCATCATGCTTTCATTCTTCTCTTGCAAGAAAGTGGTGGTTTTTCAAGGGCAAAGTTTTCCACATAAAACTGGTTATTGTTCTTGCAAACCCACAGAGAAACGAAAATTTCTTCTGGCAGAAATGAAAATTCAAGATGCTTGATAAGGCATGCCTTTGGGTGGTTAAATCTAGAGATACGAAAATACATGTTATGTAAACTCACTTTCAATTCCCCCCCATCTTATTTATTCTTTTGAAGTCTTTATGTCACCTTCAGCTTTCTGGAGCCAAATATTTATCTTGATGGATGAGAGCAGGTATGTTTAAAATTTGAATAAGTTATGAAGCTGTTGGGCAAATGTATAAAAAAATAATTCAGTCATGGTTATTATATACAGAAACACTACCAGTGGCCCAAGAAGTCTGTGAGACAGGTTTTTGGAAGAGCATTCTACCTAAATACCAGGATATATCCTTGGTGTTATTTTCTTATTGTATGTTCTTATTGCCCTTGTTGGCTGCTACTTACTTGTTCTTCTGCTATGGAAATTAGAAATAGCAGTACCTATTAGCCATCTAGGTACATGGTTAGGACTAAGGAAAGAAAAGGAAGAGGACACTGAAGAAAGCAACCCTGAGAGCACCCTTCACTCCCTGATAAATGCAAGCAGGCCACGACTACACTGTGCAGTTTGAAATCATCATTGAACAGGAAGCTAGAAATAAGCCCCACCACTAACTGGTTCATTCTCATCAAGCTTCCTTTTCTTGGTGTTATGGATGACCATAAGAAGATCAGTGCTGAGATCTCTGACCTGTTGAGGCCTCAGATGGAGAGGATGAAATGCACTCTAAACCATGAGGATTTCTGATCTCCTCTGGTAGTCCAGCAAAAAGGTTGTACAGAAAACAGCATTTCCTTCTTGCTGTGGCACATCCACATGGTGTATTTTTGTTTCCACAGTATTTGAAGAGGGTGAAGGAAATTATGTCTTTTATTTGAGAAAGTTTACAGCTTGTAAATGAACCTGATGATAGCACCAGGGCTGTGCAAAGTGGGTTTTGGTGTGGTGGCTGTTTCTAGGGCATCTGGAGTGACTCTAACCTTTGCTCATATTACTCTCTTCACATTTGAAAATGCAAGTATGCGAGGTAGCTGTTCTAATGAGGAGGTAAGGAGGAAGTTTGCCAATAACTCTTTTCCACATTGTTCTGTGCAGGAGGTTTTGGTTGCATTCTTCTTTCTTGACTAGGGAATACTTCCTTAGTTTAATATAAAGAAAACAGGGTTTTATTTTCAGTGATTAGACTTGTCATTTCAGGAAATTTTAACAGTAACTACACAGCTCCAACACTGTGCTTTTCTGATGCTTTGGGGCAGTAGAAACATTTAGATTTGAAGATGTAAGTCCTATGTAAATACTTTTAGTTTGAGATGTGTGGAGATCTTAGGATGTCATGAATCAAAACTATCAATTCATAAAAACAGCAGTTTGTTACAGAGTTAGAAATGACATGCAACTATAACACAAGCACGTAGAGGGAAAAACATACAAGAGAAGAGAGGGAAAAAGCAAGTCGATTGTTTCTTTACTGACTTGAATGGCACCTTTTTGACTCACCTAGTACCCACTGAATTACATGTAAGCTCTGCTTGGTTTAATGGATCCTTGTCCTAGTGAACTACTTTATATTTTTAGCTTGTTTCACAGTCAAGCTAAAACAAAATTTCTAGAAAAAGATAGGGAATTGTTAAAAATGTGTGAAAACCTAATGAAATTATAGCAGACTTCTGAATATATTTATGGATTTTGAAAAATTAATATTTCTGCACATCTCGTAGTTTCTGTAACTTCTCTTAGAACACAATGTTTCGTATTTGGTTTAATAATAAGGTTTTCCAGTTTAAAATAAAGGTTTTCCTATTAAAAAAAATATGCAAAAAAAGGAGGGATTACCTAACATTCTCAACCATGTACCTTATAAAAGTGCCCTCAAAAGTCTACTGTGTAGTTACATATTTTGACCTTAATTTTCTTATATTTTACACTTTCCAGCACACAGATAACCTTCAATGCAAGATACCTGAGTGGCATCCATAACCTGTTATACTGGTAATATACATCTCAAGATGAAAAAACTCAGCAAGTCTGAAAGTTCTTAGTAAGTAGCACCAAGTCCATTGCTTGATTGCTTTGAATAGTAGTTAATTCAGATGAAAATCTAATGTAGAGTGTAGGAACCTCTAATGATGATGAGGTGAAATCTACACTGATCTTTTCTAATCACATCATGTATGCAACAGGGTTTAAGAAAAGTGCAAGGTTCCAAGTATCTGGATATGGATTAATTTATTTAGCAAGGTAAATACAATTTCTTCTAAAACTACTAGGTGACCATTCACACTGCTATTGCAGTAAGAAAATAAAAGGATTACAATAAGTTTCTTAAGAAATGCTGGGTGAAAAAGGATGACATTCCTGAAATACAGAATCCATTAGAAGAAACAATGCATAAACTGAGGGGTATTAAGTTAAGATTGGGATTCATAATGACTGACTTTACCTTCATGAATAATATAGGCAATAGAATTTCAATCTTTCTTTCCTTCTTCTGGCCTGTAACCACTTTTGAGTGACATCACATCCTGCAGCAAAATCTTTGATCTTGACTTCCATGGCAAAGCAAAGAGTTTGGGTCTGGTTTTTTTCTAGATTTTTAACACTGCCAAGAACAGTATAAAGTATCCAGGACAGGAAACCTGTATCTTTTTCAGTAAATTAAACAGTCCCAGGAAATATTTGCAAGTGTTAGAAAATTATTACTTACACTGTTAAACAATTGGAGAAGTCTCTGTCCTTGTTTGGCAACTAATCCTCTCCAAAGGAACACAGAAGGGCAAAAGGCAGCATAGCCCAGGCACCAGACCCAGATGGCACTGAGCTTTAAGTTGTGTTTTTCTGCAGAGGAATAGATACAGTGCTATAGATGTGGGTTGTTCTGTGATGAATGTCTTTGAATACGATTTCACCAAACACACAACACCAGAACCCAAACAGAGTACTGCATCTTGCAAATTTGAGCTTTTGGCTGTGTTACTCTCCCTCAAACAGAGCACTTTGTATTACTTTTAGTGGAAAGATTCCCTCAAAATAAAAGAAAGCAGCTCTCCTTCATTGAGATCTCTGGTTATTTATGGCAACGGGAAATAATTGTCAGATGCTTGATAGCCTAGGCAAAGTAAATCTACTTCCCCTGTATTATTATCAGGGAAAACTGTAATTACAGCTACCTGTATGTAGATTTAAATGACAAGACTTCAAGAAAATTGAGAACAAAAACATTTGCATTGTGCAAATGTTGCAGACTTAGGATGATGTGATGGGAACCAAATGCATACTCAGGAGAGAAAGAACAGATTTAAGAATAACCAGTCAATGAAATGGTTAGATTAGGACTTGGCATTCCCTTATAAAAATATAAGAAAGTATATTAAAAGAACTTAATCTGTAAAAGAGATGTAAGGCAAAAAAGCCATAGACAGGTAATGAAAAACGTACTGACTTGTAAAAGATATAAGTTGCTACCTAATAATAATAAATATCATCTTGCCAAGGGTTGTATCTGTGAGCTTTCTAATGCAATAAATCTTCGAGAGATATGTGAATGACGAGAGAAGCAGAACACTCTATGGACAATGGCCACACTGGGAACAGAAAAAGAGAGAGACCAAGAAAATACTATAAAAAATAAGATTATAAGCATATAAATCTCTTTTTTCCTTTTTTTCTTTTTTTCATTTTTCACCAGACCTGCACATAAATTCCTTATAGTAATTGCTTTCTGAAAGGTCAACAGCAAGTTGGATAAGCCAAGAGATGGAAGAAAACTCCAGCAGTGTAGTGCTCCCGGTCACAATCAGGGATGGGTTGTCAGAAAGTGATAGCAGCTGCCACCTTCTTTTATGTTGTGGTCATGGTTATACAGTTTTCTAGTTAGTCCTTGAGGCCTTCAGGGTTCCCTCATTTGATGATATCAATATGCTACTTTTCAGTCTATGTATGTGCCTCTGTTCCCCTCTTGGCTCATGCAGAATGAACACTATGGTAAGGAACTAAAACAGCCAGGCTTTGCTCTGCTTTGCAAAGTCTTTCCCAGTACCTCTTTGGTACTGCAGGACTCCGTTTGGTGCTAGTAGGAGTCACCTCATGGTCAAGCAGCTATGGCCAATGGTTTGATCTCTCTGCCATCTTCTATACCATACTGATTGCCCTGGACCTGGGGGATTTTGACCCATGTGTCAAATTCCACTGTTTCTCACATCTGTTTAATGTCAGGCTCTGTAGGACAATTCTGCCTTTGAATCAATTTTAATGAGACCAAAACTGTGACCAAAATATACTGCCACTCTGAAAGGACTTGTCACATGGGAAAAGAATTTTTGCTGACAAAAACTACTCAAAGCAAAAGTTTCTCTTAAATTGTATGGGCTCTCTGTGCAATCACACTTTTTCCTTTCAGAGTGCTGAAGTGATGAAATACCAAAATGTTTAGCAGTAGAAATGAGTATTTCCTGATGTATTTAAAGTCTGAGATTCATTAGCTTTCCTTTGAGGTGCTTCTGCATATCAAACAGTGTGCTCGATCTTGCAGGGTCTTTTGCAGGTCAATCTTCTATTTTCTTATTGATTTCCAGGAATATTTGTAAGAAAACAACAAGTAATAAGAAAATTTCCTTTTTCATCTGTTGTCACTGATGAAAAAATTGTTCCTGGAACCAAACTGATTTTGCTTCCCTGAGAATCTGAAAGCATGTCATATCATGTACAACCATCTCTATAAACCACCCAAGGTGATCTGTTTGCTCACATTTCTTTTAATTGCTTATTCATCAGTTTATTTGAAAACGTGCTACTAGATAGCTCATGACAGGGCGCCTGCGTTTCTGAGTAATGTGCCACAAAGACAGCAAGCTGGCCTTCAAAGAGCTGCCCTGCACCCTGCAACACAGAGCATGGCACTCCCCTTGGCTAACTTGCACTGCTTTTTGTTTGGGGGAATTAAGGCATTTCTGAGCTTCCCTCTGCTTCATACTGATTGCTTGCATTTCTTCCTCTAGTTCTTTTAAAGCACTGGCTGTCTTTATTTTCTGTCTTGGTTTGCAATGTAGAAAAGTAAGTACGGGAATCAATATATACAGGCAAATACAGTAAAGTCCAAAGGCCACAAGAACCAACTCTGCAGAGTGCTGAACATCCCTTTTCAGTTTCAGCAGCAATATAGGATGCTCTGAGCTTCCTAAGCACCGTTAAAGTTTAGTCCATTCAGTTCTTTTCATTGACTTCAACTGAAGGATCCATTTCTCCATTACTCAACAAAACTAGCCTTTCTTTGGTTGATAACATGGGATTGTCTGCTGAAAATTTACTGCTAATGTTTACCTAGATATAGAAAAAGGTGGGTTTGCTTTTGTTCTCTAGAGGACACACCTCCTTTCTTCTCTTTCCCTCACTTTCTTTATGCTTGCTTTGGCAACAGCTGAAAATTGCACTCAAAAATATTATCTTAATTTAAAAGTTGATTAAAGTAAACAAACTTTTAAAAGATGTTACTTACTAAATCCATTAATACTTGGTAAGGGGGAGCTCAAATGGTTCCTCTAAGTGATAAATGTATAAATCTGGTTTAGGCTTCATAAAATAAAGCACATTCATATGCAGTTTTTCAATTGCTTCAGGGTGTATTTTTATTTTTTTTTGAGTACCTGTCCCATAAATACTAAAGCACATCTTTTCTTAAAGGAAAATAAAAAGGGAAAGTGCAATCTGGATGCTAGGACAAGTAGAAAGAAGTGATAAATTATTGCTGTAATGACATGCTAATTAAAATTTTGCTTGTAACTCATGTAAGTGTTTGAAGCCCAGCAAATTTCTCTTTTCATTTGTGAAGTGTGAAGGTAAATTGCCCAGTGACAGTGGGACATCGCTAACAAGTACAAATTGAATAACATGCTATCTTGCTCTATTAGTCCTGACTAGCATGTCTGAATTAGATATTCAGCACACTCCCCATTGTAGGCCTGATTGATAAATGCTAAGGAGAATTTGTCAAAACAACAGGGGCTACACCCAGTGGGACATCAATATGCTCCATTTAGTCACCCACCCGGCACTTCCTACATAGGATTGTCACATAAAATTAAGACTAGCCTCTAACCAGCCATCAAGCTTGCAGCAGACATCAGGCAGCCTGTGTTCTGTATGCATATTAGTCACATGCTTAACAATTTGGGCTGTCATGACTGAAGCATGTGGTGACCTCTGGAGCAGAGGTTGAATTTTGCAACTACACTGAGACATCATGCTCAGCTGTTCAAGATTTTAGGCCATTTCCTGCCTGATCTGTGCACAGATGCACTGCCCTAAGCTATAATCTGTGGCCTAGTCCAAATGACAAATGGCAGAGCGTAGATTATTGCATTATATATTAAGTACTGCAAGTCTGTAAATTATAAGTAAACTACTGTTCAGCCTGAATGTCTCCTGCCGCTTTTAGAACACTTTCCTTCATAAACCCGCTTATGTGCAGGAAAAATAAACATTTGGAAAACCAAGACATCAAAGTTTAAAGCCTGAAATTTACTGTTTTCCCTGCAATTAGCTGCTTGAATAAGAAACAGTTTTCTTCCAGCCGTAATTCAATAAGTCATTGCTGGACTTGTTTATTCTCTATCCCTCACTTTTTCACTGAGCAAATTAAGGTTTTGTGTGGGCTCTAAATATTGAACTATTTTTGCCAGATAAATGGACGAGGACAATATTTTTAGCCACTTTACGTATCTCTTTCAGTATGGATTAGTCACACAATATACAACACTAATAAAAATTAATAAGAAATCTAAACATCATCAGTTCTGAGGATCTAATTTGTTGTTCTATTACACTTAGTCTCTGTTTATGCTCTGAAGTTCTTGTTTATATGTAGAACAGCTGTGAAGAGTATTAAAAAATAAGCTGGAAGGAGTCATCCACTCCCTTGGTTATTGGGGAGCTCTAATACTTTCAGTGGGCTAAACAGGATTTTCGTTGAATACAATCATGTGCTTCCTGTGCATAGTTAGGACTCCAACATATCAGTTATGCACTATCAACAACCAAATTCTTGATGTTAGGAAGGAAAGCTGGAAAGAAGGGCAGGGCAGGGAAGGGAAGGGAAGGGAAAGGAAGGGAAGGGAAGGGAAGGGAAGGGAAGGGAAGGGAAGGGAAGGGAAGGGAAGGGAAGGGAAGGGAAGGGAAGGGAAGGGAAGGGAAGGGAAGGGAAGGGAAGGGAAGGGAAGGGAAGGGAAGGGAAGGGAAGGGAAGGGAAGGGAAGGGAAGGGAAGGGAAGGGAAGGGAAGGGAAGGGAAGGGAAGGGAAGGGAAGGGAAGGCCTGTATTCCACAGGCAAGCAGGAGGGCAGGAAGGAAGGAAGGCAGGAAGGAAGGAAGGAAGGAAGGAAGGAAGGAAGGAAGGAAGGAAGGAAGGAAGGAAGGAAGGAAGGAAGGAAGGAAGGAAGGAAGGAAGGAATCTCTAAGGCAATTTTCCATTCTTCATAGCCAGTTAATATAGCCGTAACTATGTCCTCTGATATCTTCTAACTCACAACCAGAGACAGTCCAAGCTGAGTTTTTCTCTTCTATTTCTCTTACCAATAACAGAACTCAACAAAAGAAATCACTTTTGTTAGGACTGGTACGCAACTCTTAGACATGATGGTGTACCAGTCTGTACATACAGATACCTACGAAGCGAAGAACTATGGTTTCATTTGCAGCTGTTCTGGTACTAGAACCAGATACCCATATTACCCCTTTATGAGCAATGAAGCTGGTGACCCTAGGTGTTCATTGATACAGAGGTGGCTTCTGCAGAAACCCGTTTCTATATTCCAAGTGATGCATTCTGGGATGATCCTAGATGACTGACTTCAACTTTGGGTGCAGCAGACAGTAATAATTTTGAAAAGCTCAGGCATATACCTCACAACACTAAGTAGAGATGCAATGTTGGCACCAGAAGAAAAAAATCTTCCTATATGCTGAACTACTAGTGCAGATGTACCTCTTGTTGCATAAAACTGCAACTGAACTAAATATGAGCTTTCAAGAGACGCTGGAATTTTTTCTTTTTATTATATGCTAAAGTTTAAAAGTCTTGTACTCCTTTCCTGTTGTAATTTGTAGTTTCACAAATAAGAAAATGGTCATACATATTTCTGGTCTTTAGACACTAGCACCTTATAGCTACATTATTACAACATTGCCATCTGGCACATAACAATGCTTCAGCCTAAGGTGAATTTTGTTGTGTCTTCAAGGCTACCCATATCATGGCTCGAATACCAGATGTGATACACATATGGAATAAATTACCTTACACTAAATGAATAGGTGGGATCAGGGCTCTTGAGGTTGGTAGCTGAGTAGCATCTTATCTCTTATGACCTTAAAAGCCTCATTACAAACTTGTCATCCTGATGTCTGTCTTCATGCTATTTTGGAAGTTCTTTAGTTTGGATGCAAATTATGTCACGAGAATACTCTTACACCACCAAATTATGGAAAATATTTTAAAGAGTATTCTAGAAAAGTTTCACAGATTTATGAGTTGTTTGGCTTTGTTTCATTTAACCAGTGGTAGCGGTTACCTAGATGACAAGCACTCATTTAAATATTTTTCTCAAGGAATTAATTATATAAAGCTAGCATACACAAAAGGTGATAAATGCTCCTAAAACTTAAAACCACGTTACTCACCCTTTTGTAATTATTAAATTTAAAATAAATTGTAGAAAATAAATACAGGAAATACTAATTTTAACTAAAATGATACCAGAAATGTTGACTCCATTCCCTATTGCCTGTCTACTTTCATTTCTTTGGGCATTGCTTATCCAGTATTGAAAATTAATGGAGTATTTAGCTCAAATAGGTAATTTTTCCTTCTTTTCCTGAGGTGATAAGACATGTAATACACCAGTTTAAGTAAGTTTTCTCTTTCTTCTTTGATTATTGGACTCAAAGTGGAAGATGAGTGGAAGAGGAGAAGAAAAACTGGTTTTAGGGTAGATGTAGGATCTACTGCTAGGAAAGGATTACAAAAGGCAGTGTAAATATATAGTAATTAATTCCAACAGGGTTTCTTGAGATTTACAGCATTGTAAGGAAGGAAATCACCTTAACATGTCTGAAAGAGCCTTTTCTGTTTTTTCTTTTGGTGCTAATCTTTTATTAGAAGACATACTGATCCCTTAGATATACCAATCTTCAGACAATCAGTCATATTCAAGTTTAGCTGTATATACTTTCTTTTAAAGAACCCTGATAAATTCACAATTCAAATGCTATCTAATCTAAGTGAACTAATAAGTGAATTCTCCAGTGATATTGGACTCTGCACAGCGAAGATGATGGCAGATAACTTCTCAAGCTCATATTTAGCTAATGAACTTGAAAGTCCTGTACAGTCTGTGAAAATGAAATTTGTAGAACTTCTGCACCTAGTGTTACAACTGTAATAAACTGTTACAGTCACATACCAAATTATCATCCAGTTAGTCTCATTTATAGATTAGTGTCAGACCCATGTATAGACTAACAAGAATAAAGTTGTCCTGTCTGCCGTGAAGATTCCACAGGAAAAAAGTGGAATCACAAACAATGTTTGAAGGTTTTTTTCTAAAAAATGCAAGAAGCTGATTATATTTGTTGCTGGAAAGGTAAAGAGAATGTATCCAAACCAAATTACCTCAGCCAGGGCTTATGAATTAGTAGCAGATATTTTGAAACAAAGAAAGAAGTAACTATAAGCATGTAAAGTCATTGGGAAAAAGGGATGATCAGGAATTTTTTTCTGTGAAACAAGAATCATCATTGGAAGTATAAGCTGAGGTGTTACAAACTATTGGGTAAGAAATATCTCTATAGCATGTTAGTAATCCATGTAACTACTCACTGACAAAAAAAGAAAACACAGTAAAATAGTGTTTTATAGAGATGTCGTCCTTACAGTGGGCCAAAATGTAGTTCACTTTTAATTTTTTTTTTTTCTTTAATTGACAGTTTCAATTTACAACAGTTTGGCACTGACTTTTTACATTAAATGGACTTTAGTGTGAAACTTATCACAGAAAACGATAGGCTTACTGATCTGCTTACTTATGGATTCAGTCCTACCCAAGAAACACAGCAAGCAGAAACCTGTTTTTTCTGAGCCCTGCTGGCAAAAAGTCACTCAAGCAGTTTCACCTCACAGGAAGGCTAAAGCTAGTCCATAATAACAGCAGCTCCACTAACAACAGCAGCCTGATCACGTTGCCTGAGGCAACACAGAGATGATGGATAGTGTAACAGATGAATCTTCTCCTCATCTCCATTCTAACCTCACTCTACTAATTGTCATCAATATCATCAGTGTCAGTAGCCTATGCTACCACTCTGAGCCTGTGAGCTCCCGTAGAAGCACTCATCCTGCTTCCTTCTCCTGGGATTTGCCCCTCTGCCTGTGCAATCTGTGGTAGTACTTAGTGCTTGGCCCCTGCTGCTGGCATCCAGGGAACAGATGATGGAGATAGAGACTGGGTCTGGGGCCTGGGCTCTGGAGGGTGGCCTGTGTCTGGCAGATGCAGGAGTTGCAGCATGGTAGGAACATTGTTGCAGCTGATGTAGCACGAAATAAATGCTGTAAATAACTGATGAATAATACGCCAATATTGTTTTATGTTTGTCATTTCCTATGTACATTAAAAGATCATCATGATTGTAGAAACCAAGCATTTAAAACTCAGGAGATGCAGTTCTGTAATCTGAACACAAGCCCTTGTACCGCTATTCATTCCAGAAACAAAAGGTGTTTTCATACAATGTGTGCTTTGTGAAGCTCCAGGATAGGCATGAGGCCCTCTCTGTAGCATTAGAACGATCCTCATCATCCAGTGTCTTGTTCCATGTACCATTTACTGTTCAACAAATTCAGATTGTTAATTCTCTCTTAGGTTTCTCGTCTATGATCATACTTTAACAGGAAGTGTCCACAGACATTAATCAATAATTGTTCAATGATCAGTTTAAAGTGAAATGATATATATTTTCTCAAAGAAGAGGGAAACATAGAAACAAAAATATTACTGTCATATTACATAATATTGTCAAATCTAGTTTGAAAACTTAGAATCTGTATTTTCAAAATGTTTTTATTTTATGCCACATAGATATCTCCATCTGGACAGACAAAATTATAAGTACTGAGCTAGTACAACATATGGTTAACACAGATCATCATCACATCAGAAGCAGATGGCAGGATGGCCACATATATATATAAAAAAATCAACAATATTATTTTTAGTGTAGGTGTTTTTAAAGTGGATGCTCTTGCTTCATATGATAGGAAAAGGATATCCAGTCTCATATGAACACACAACGTTCCCTCTGAGTTCCAGAAAAGTTGTCTCCTTACAGCAGGGTTAAATTAACTAAGATGTTGTCTACATTGCAAGCAGAGGATAAATTCATGGACCTGTTTGTTACTGGCTCAGTACAAGTTTATATGAGGTTGGAGATGTTGAAATGAATGTATATTTTGTTATTATATCTCTTTATGCCTTGGTCTGCAGTTTATACTTGAGGTACCGTATTCGCAGATTCCTCACTACCACAGGCTAATTGCGTTCAAAATGTTCTCCTCCTGCAGACTGCCTGTGGCTGTCTCTTCCACCAGCAGAAACAACATTCACTTTGCCATCCTCCTTCCACTCTGTCATAGAATCATAGAATCACTAGCTTGGAAGCGACCTCTGAGATCACCGAGTCCAACCGTACCTGTATCCCTACCCTGTCCCTAAGGAACTCATCACCCATCTTTTAAACACCTCAAGGGATGACAACTCAATCACCTGCCTGGGCAGCTGTGCCAGTGCCTGACCACCCTTTCAGGGAAGAAATTCTTCCCAATGTCCACTCTAAACCTCTCCTGGTGCAACTTGTGGCCGTTTCCTCTTGTCCTATCACTTGTCACTTGTGAGAAGAGCCCAGCACCCACCCCGTCACAACCTCCTTTCAGGCAGTTGTAGACAGGGATGAGGTCTCCCCTCAGCCTTATTTTCTCTAGGCTAAACAACCCCAGCTCCCTCAGTCTCTCCTCACAGGGCTTATTCTCCAGCCCCCTCACCAGCCTCGTTGCCCTTCTCTGGACGCGCTCCATCCCCTCAATGTCCTTCTTGCAGTGAAGGGCCCAAAACTGAACCCAGCACTCGAGGTGCGGCCTCACCAGCGCTGAGTACAGGGGCACAGTCACCTTCCTGCTCCTGCTGGCCACGCTGTGTCTGTCGCAGGCCAAGATGCCACTGACTCTCTTGGCCACCTGGGCCACTGCTAGCTCATGTTCAGCCGCTGTCAACCAACACCCCCAGGTCCTTCTCTGCCAGGCAGCTCTCCAGCCACTCCTCCCCAAGGCTGTAACGCTGCACGGGGTTGTTGTGTCCCAAATGAAGGACTCTGCACTTGGCCTTGTTGAACCTCATGTTCCTGTACTCTCCATGCTGTGACTTGAAATTCAGTGGAAAGCAGAAAGCACACAGACAGGATTCTACCATGAGCTCAGCATCATAACTCTGCTAATGTTTATTCTGGACAAGCTGAACTGGTATCTGATCAGTGCAAGTTCTGAACCAAAGCAGAGGTCAAGGCGAAAATATTCAGAAGGGAAAGAGTCACAGGACAGCAATTATTTTGATAGGAAATATATAATTATTTTCTGTTAGGAAGATAATGCTAAACTGCAGTTCAAAAATTGAAGAAGTAGAGTGAAGAATCTGTCTTATGTTAGCAAGGTGCTACCTGGAGTTGGAGGAGAATGAAGAGAGACAGAAAAGGCATGTTTAGCTTCCAGACATGCCTGTGAAGTACAGAAGCTAAAGAGGGGGAATGGAGAGGAAGAAACTGGTAGCTACTGGTGCAGCTGGTGCAACAGGCCTCCTGTAGCTAAGGGCGGGAGAGTCTGGCCAGAGTGAGAGTAAACACGGGCTGGAAGCTCTCCTCTGGGGACCAGCAGCCTGAGAATAAGGAGCAGAGGCAATGGATGGGAAAGAAGGAGTGAGAAAGTTAACTAGTACGGCTAGGGACTCCAGAGAACAGTAGTGGTGAATTTGACTTCAGGAGTTTGGTTTTAGAGGAGATAATGCTGTAGGAGGATAATGGCCCCTGAGCAGGGGGAAGAATAAAGGACCTCTGGATTAATTTATTGGTAAGAAATGTTTTGTCTACAATTTATAGAAACATGGGCTGGCTTCTTCCATACAAGGGTTAAAATTTACATCACTATTGGAGATCTGCTTAAGAGTGTGTGCGGGTTAAATACACTGAATTCTCATCCCATACACAGTAAGGCAGCTACAAGTCAAACATAATGACAGTGTTGATTAATTAGGTACTCCTACCCCCAATACTTGAGAGTGATTTATTGAGACACATCTCTAACCTGATCCATTGTGCTGACTGGATTAATGGAGTGAGCTAGAGAAATTCACTGACAATGGTAGATACAGAGCAGGAAAGCATTAACCCTTGGAGCTTTCTTATCTAGCCTATTGACAGAATATTAATTATGACAAAACATGCATGTCTCACCTAATTATCTGTTGATAGCTAAGCATATATTTTTATTCATGCATGATGAAGATACTGGAGTGAAAAACATTTGCACATAAACATTTTAGAAAACTATGGAGATAACACTGAATTTACAGGATACACTGTAAACAGGAGACTATAAATGTTTTCCTTTAATTCTTGGCCAATTACTTTAGATTATTAGGACAATTGATGAAGCAAGCAAAAGAAGTTATTTTGGAATATGAGTTTTGGCATCATTAGATTGCATATATACAAACACTCATGATGTATTATAAATGCTGCGGTTTTCCTGTCTCTAGCGGGCTTATCTTCTCAAACTTGGGCCCATTTCTGAAACCACATGGTTAAAATGACATTCCTTAAAGCATATTTATACTCCAGGTTGCTGGCTTTCTCAGAACTTTAGACATCAGTCCTGTATGATTGCAAGTATTGACGCAAGAGCTATTTTTGATACCTAATGTACCCAGGTATCTGAAACAAAGCAGGTGCATCCCACAAAGTGGAAAGCATGAGAACATTCTCAAAGCAGCCTTCAAGGGCTTCAGACTTTGCGGTCACTTCTTCCTGGGGGAACAGGATTACCATACCTCAAACAAGGAGCGTCTGCTACCAGCAGTGAACAGGTCTGCGAATATTTGTTTAGTGTTATATACGCTACTTCACATTTGCAGGATGATATTCTTCAGTCATTGCAAGTCAATGTGAATAACTAACTTATTCAGTAGAATTTACATAAATTTGAATTTCTGTCTAAAAAACATAGATGGTGAAGAACAAAGAAGAGAGAAATTCTCTAAATATTTAAAGTATTTTGTTTCAAGGTTTTAAAAATTAAGTGTTTCTGGGTTTAATTTTGATTTGACAAAAAGGAGGAAGAAAAAAGTAAAAATTTTCATTCTCTGTCAAAAATATTATAACCACACATATTTTAGGATTTCAGATTTAGGAATTGAATTAATTGGAAAAAAGAATAAACCCATTCTATTTAGTTCTATCTAAATGGAAATTACTTTCAGCTAGTGCAGAAAGACAATATTGCAGATCTCTGACCACTCTATAAATTTTGGCTGAGCTATATCTAGACTTTGAGGCAGTTATACTCCGATGCTGTAGTTTGCGGTCCTGGTTCCTCGGTTCTGGCTCACTCTGATGCAGACCCTAGCTGTGTTTTAGCACGGCTCCTTTCTGGCTCGCACGCAGCACCTTGCAACAATAGAAGAAATTAATAGGACATGCCAAGTACTGTTCTTGCGATGAATGGTAACGTGGTGAAAGCCGGAAAGTGAGAACTGAAAGGTGTTACTTCTTTCTGCCGTTCCCACACAGACAGGGCTGAGTATCTGTGCATTATTACTAGCCTTTTCATTTACAGAGCAATGCATGGAAAAAGAAGGTACGTATGTACAACTTATCCTACAGTGTGTGCCCTCATTGAACTTGTGCTTCTATGGATCATTACAAAAAGTCAGCCTGTAGAATCATGGAATAGAATCCTAGTATTTTGGGGGTTGGAAGGGACATTTAAATGTCATCTAGTTCAGTCCCATGCAGTGTGCAGGGACATTTTCGACTAGATCAGGTTGTTCAGAACCCAATCTAACCTCACATTGAATGTTTCCAGGGATGTGTCACCTACCACCTCTCTGGGCAACATATTTTAGTGTTTCATCATCTCCATTGTAAAAAATTTCTTCCCTGTATCTACTTTGAATCTACCCTTCTTTAGTTTGAAATCATTATCTTTGTCCTAACACAATTGGCCTTGCTAAGAAGTCTGTCCCCATCTTTCTTACAAGCCCCCTTTAAGTAATGAAAGGCCACAATAAGGTCTCCCCAGAGCCTTCCCTCCTCCAAGCTGAACAAGATCAACTCTCTCAGCCTGTCCTCGTAGGAGAATCGTTCTATCCCTCTGACCGTTTTTGTGGTCCTCCTCTGGACTCGCTCTAACGCATCCACATCTTTCAACAGTAACTCTTCTCCTATTCCTTGCCCAGCTTCTCTTTCTCTGTTATTCCAAGGGTTTACAAAACAATCACTTTCTCTGAGAGGGTAAATTATTCCATCACAAAGACTTTTCTTTTCTGCAATGAGACTTGTACCTCAGGTAGATTGTTAGAATATAATTTGTTCATGTCTACTCCATACAATATGTATTTTTCCTGAAAAAAATGTAAACTTACTCTAGACAATCATCCTAGATGATCTAGCTCTGTATAATAAATCATAATATGTCATATTTGACCACAGAACAATTTCTGTATATTCTAGGTTTTCCTCCCAGGAATCTATGGCTATTAGTGCAGTCAAGAAGAACAGAAGTTTATCCAGAATACCCAGATTGCTTAAATTGTTTTCTGAGCTGGGGGAAAGTATTTTCTTTGCCCGCTCTGTAGAAATATTTAACGTAAGGACAGGGCTACAGTGTCTTAGTTACTCCTTTTAGTCTGTATGCTCATACATTGTAATGTGGACTTTCATTAAGCTCTTTGTAAGCATATGGGCCAAGGACAACCTAACTTCAGAATTCTAGATTGAAATATATCTTAAATATTCAGAACATTTCTAAGAGGGACGAAGTTAAGTTAAGTTAAAGTGGCCAAAATCTGACCATTTTTTTAGCCTTTTGCCCTCAGGACACAGAAGAATCTGGAAAAAAACCTAAAACTTTTATAAACCTACCAACCAGGAGTGAGGCAAAAGATGGATGTTCAGAAAGAAGTGCTTAATTAGAATGCAAAGGTTTAGTAACAAAACTGATTTATTTGCTTTTTCATCACTTTCTGTGCTCTGGACAGCGTGACAATAAGGGACAGTTCAAGGAAGCCAAGCATCAGGGATCTTTTTCATTTAAAATAGTGACTGGGATTTGTAATCTAGCTGCCTGAGATGTATCTGTAGTGTAAATTATATCAGTCTACTAACATGAAACAGCTACAGGAAGAATAAAACATGAGAAAACATTCACCAGCTTTAGGCATTACAGAGAAGATTCGGGTTAGACATTGGAGGTTGGTAGGATGGAATAATTAAGTGACATCTCATGGTCCCTTTTTTTTTTTTTAATATAACAAATATTTCTTATACCTGCTTATTTGGTCTTATTAGGATTTTTATTGGTAATCTTCCCTCCCCCTCTCCGTATTAATAAGTATAGGGAAAGACAAAAATTGCTTCTTTAAAATATTTTCTCTGCTTAAAATCAGTCATAAATTTTTGACTTATTCATAATAGGGATAGGAAAGGAAGAAAAGTAGGAGACTGAAAAATGGCATGTTCAAACTGTGTCATTGTGTCTTATTTACAAGAAGGGCTGGAGGGAGGATCCGGGGAACTACAGGCCTGTCAGTCTGACCTCAGTACTGGGAAAGGTCATGGAGCAGATTGTCTTGAGTGCTATCATACAGCACATGTGGGACAACTGGGTGATCAGGCCCAGTCAACATGGGTTCACCAAAGGCAGCTCCTGCCAGACCAACTTGATCTCCTTCTATGACAAGGTTACCCATTCAATGGACGAGGAAAAGGCTGTGAATGTGATGTACCTGGACTTCAGTAAAGCCTTTGACACCGTTTCTCACAGTATCCTGCTGAAGAAACTGGCTGCCATTGGCCTGGACAGGCACAGCCTCTGCTGGGTAAAGAACTGGCTGGATGGCCGGGCCCAAAGGGTTGTGTTAAATGGAGTTAAATCCCGTTGGAAACCAGTCATGAGTGGCGTTCCACAGGGTTCAGTGCTGGTTCCAGTCCTTTTCAACATCTTTATCAACGATCTCAATGAAGGGATCTAGTGCACTCTCAGCAAGTTTGCAGATTGTGCCCCTGTGCTCAGCACTGGTGAGGCCACACCTCAAGTGCTGGGTTCAGTTTGGGGGGGGGGAACGTGTGCAGAGAAGGGCAACAAGGCTGGTGAGGGGGCTGGAGAATAAGCCCTACAAGGAGTGACTGAGGGAGCTGGGGTTTTTTAGCTTGGAGGAGTCTGAGATGATACCTCAACCCTGTCTACAACTGCCTGAAAGGAGGTTGTGACGGGGTGGGTGCTGGGCTCTTCTCACAAGTGACAAGAGACAGGATGAGAGGAAATGGTTGCAAGTTGTGCCAAGGGAGGATTATACATTAGGAAGAATTTCTTCCCTGAAAGGGTGGTCAGGCACTGGCACAGCTGCCCAGGGAGGTGATTGAGTCGTCATCCCTTGAGATGTTTAAAATTTGGGTAGATGAGATTCTTAAGGACAGGGTTTAGTAGGAATACAGGTAAGGCTGGACTCAATGATCTCAGAGGTCTCTTCCAACCTTATGATTCTATGATTCTATGATTGTGTGTAATGTCCTCTCTAACAATAATGCCAAAGGTAGGAATAATACCAGTGGGAATGCTGTAAGGAGAAGGGTTCCTTGTGGTGTGCCTTATACTCTTTCTCTAAGCAGTATTACAAGCCTAAGTTAGGTGAAACAGGTCTGTTCTAGGATATCAACACCTATAGACCATGAGTGAAAATGCTTTCAGGGTACTTACGCTGTAATAAAATATATGTTATCTTTATGTTTACACAGAAATTAAATAGATAACTTATAAATCACACACATACTTAAGTACGGTGTAAAATTTGCATTCTAAATCAAGAATTTGTTTGGTGCTTAAATCAGTTCCCCTTACTTCGATTAATTGATACCTTGAGCATATTTTATAGTGGAAAAATTCAGTCTGCAAGAAAAATTAAAGCACCTCATTCTCCAGACTATAAACCCCTTCCAATTTAGACTCCTCAATACCAGTTTTACCTTTGGATGATCCTGCTTCTGCATCTTCTTGACATATGGCCTAACACAGTCCCTATCCTACACGGGCACGTGCTATACAGACAGGTCAGATTTCTTCCTGAAACTCCCCTTGTGCATGCTTTCTTCCTGGGATGTCACCTTGAGAGCAGTGGACAGTGTTTAATGCACATTTGGACAGGCTATTTTCTCGTGGCCACCTCCACCAATGTTTTTAAAATAGTTTCTATTGAGCATGTCTTTTTGATCCTTACCTCACATTTGTACATTTTGTTCTGGTTTCATTAGCTAGTAACTGGTGTGATTCTTGGCCTAGCTAGACACATGTGAGACTGGGATCTTACCTCTGAGTGAGTTGTGCAGCCACATGAAACAAGGGCTAATTGGCGGCCAGCTACATAAGGCGGGGAAGCAGAAAGTCAACAGATGGAAAGGATACAGTGCGTATATCCACTGTGTGATTGTGTTTGGGTTGGAAGCCAGCAGCAGAAACACAGGGCCACTCAATTATTTAAGGCATTTGAGCTGTCTACAGAAAATAAGATACCTGACTTGGGACATAGGAGAGAGTACATCCTTACAGATCAGTGCCTGGAGAGCTGGAGGTACATGCTAAGCATTCCAAATGGGACTGGAAACCTAAGGTAAGTCACTGAATTGATTCTTTAAGGTCATTTACTGACCTTGTGTATATACACATATTCATATATGTATATAGTCATAGAATCACAGGATCACAGAATCACAGAACGGTAGGGGTGGCAAGGTACCTCTGGAGATCTGGTTCAACCTTTCTGCTAAAGTAGGCTCATCTAGAGCAGGTTGCACAGGATTGCAATCAGACAGGTTTCAAATAGGTCCAGTGAAGGAGATTCCACAGCCTTTCTGGGCAGCCTGTTCCAGTGCTCTGTCATGCTCACGGTAAAGAAGTTTTTCCTCATATTCAAGTGGAACTTTCTGTGGTTTATCTTGTGCCTGTTGCCTTTTGTCCTGTTGCTGGGTGCCATTGAAAATAGTCTTGTTCCATCCTTTTGAAACCTGCCCTTTAGATATTTTTAAACATTGATAAGATCTCGTCTCAGACTGCTCATCCTTTCAGGTTAAACAGACTCAAGTCTCTCAGACTTTCCTCATAAGAGAGATGATCCAGTCCCTTAATCATCTTCGTGGCCCTTCACTGGTCTCTCTCCAGTAGTTTCTTGTCTTTTTTGAGCTGGGGAGACCAGAGCTGGATGCAGTATTCCACATATGGCCTCCTTAGGGCAGAGTAGAGGGGGAAGGAAAACCTTCTTCAACCTCTTCTTAAACTTAAGCAAGAGCATCCCAGGATACTAATGGTCTTCTTGGCCACGAGGGCACGTTTCTGGCTCATGACTAACTTGTTGTCCATCAGGACTCCCAGGTCCTTCTAGTCACTATACATTTGTATATACATATATATGTTCACTATACATGTGTGTATGTATATATACAGGTATGCAAAAAATATGCTTTAGTTGCAAACTCACTGTAAAGTCAGCTAGAGAATATTTTAAAGCAATCCTCAAGATCTGTGTCGTGTAGAGGTCTACAAGTGAGTAGAGGTTGGGAAAAACTCATGAGATGCTGCTAAAGGACTTTATATGGGAGTTAGGGCAGGGTTTCATATTTGTGTAACTGATGGGGCAGGCTGGTTAATGGAACATAAGCAAAAAGGGTGAGGTTTGCATGCTTGCAAAGTCTCTGTCTCAGTGAGATTACAAACACAATGAAGCTGTAAGCCATGACAAGAGCTCTGAGCTGCTGCCACAGTACAAGTATTATTACTTTAGATAAAACAAAAGGAAAGATGGACTGAGGGCCAACTTACTGTAGAGACAAAAGGACATTTTGTGTCTGACTGAAAAGGCAGAGCATGGGTACCAAACCAAGTGGTTTTAACATGCCACAAATGAATTATTTTATGATAACTGTCCATCAGCACACATCTTCCACATCGGAAATGCTTGTTAAGTTGCCCTTTTACCACAGGCTGAGAAAGTATTCCTCATAACTTAAGTTTATCATAGTAAAAGTCTGTGCACACAGACGATAACTCAGAATAAGGAAAACAATGTACATCTCAGTGTGACTGCAATGGTAGAGGATGAAGGATACACAATTAAGATGGGTTTGAGACATCTTGACTGATCCAAAATCTCAGCTTGTAGGAGATCAGTGGGATATAAATCCAGGACTAATGATATTTTTGCATGGAAAGAACATTTCCACGGAATTAATGTTCATTTTCTGTAACTGGGCTGGCATTACTCTCCTCTGAAAACAGTGATTTCTAACCATTTTTGCTAACTTCCTTCATGTCTGTTATTTCTCTAAATAACAATTCCATGTAATAATTTTATTTCCTCTCTGAAAAAAAATGCTACATCTCCTTTAAACATTAAAACAAAGAGTAGATTGTTCTAAGCAGTTAATATGCTTAGTTTTAAGCACATATTAGAACTTGCACTATTTCTTTTAGAAAAATGTTTGAGTTTTCCTGAATTAAATGGTATTTGAGCTCTTATATTCCCTCCTGATTTGGAGTCTTCTGAAACTCATTCAATAAAATGAAAAATCTTTATTCGTGTCTCTATAAAACACATGTATCTTAAAGCCAAAATAAGCCACTAGAACATATAGTCCAACCTTCTCTACAATAATCAAAGAGTATGCTCAGATATGTTGATGTAAGGTAAAACATACGATATAAACTGCTAGAATAAAAAGAAGTAAAGCTCTTAAGCTGCTGAGAAAGCAGAATCTCATTTTAACATGATACATTAAGGCAATATGATATTGATATAAAATACAAACCATATATGACACTCTTACTCAAGTAGCAAGGCATTTTCAAACAGTGGATAGTAATAATTCCTGGCTAAATGGAATATCTTTGCACTTTTTAAGCATTAGGAAGGGAAAGAAAAGAGAATTATATAGCCTAAAAGTCTTTAGTGGAGAGATTTCCTTCCAGATGCCACTGCAACTTGCTTTGGGGATCAAAAAATTCCCAACTGCTGCAGTATTATTTGATAAGTACTTCTTTTTTCTTCAAATCATTCTAGAGCCCTCTGTATGCATTGTTATATGATGAGGTCAGCTTCCAGTTGTGCAATTAAGAATGTGAATAACATCTGCCACATTTGGTTTATTCACTCACATGAACACCCGAGGGAGTGAAATACATAAAGGATTGCTTTGTTTGGAGAAGGGGCAAGATAATGTGTTTTCTAATTTTATCATTTCAATAGCTAAAGCTATATGTGTATATTAAAAAAGGCATGATGAATAAACAGACTTTGCCCTTGATGAGAAAATGATACAGCTTATGAGATCCTCTGTTCCTGTAAGTTTTTGTTCTTCAAACCTCAGGTCAGTCTATTTTATCACCTTTTCAACAGAATAATGAGAAACTTTTTGAAGGGGTAGGCAATTTGTCCCAGTGTCAGTATCACCTGGTTTGTCTGGGGTTTTTTTCTGCTGTGCTGTAAAAGCCTTGTGGAGGTAATTCAAACTTCCAGAAAGAAATAGAAACGAAAGAGGTAATAAGTTGAATTTATAGACAACAGTTTCAAAGAGAAGTTGCCTGCCATTAGTATCCATAGTTTTTCAATTAGAGTCAGACCTCCCATTGTTTCAGGAAAGGTACTAGAGGAAAAATGCAATAACTCTAGCAGAATATGCATCCTTCAAACTCACTAATTAATAGAGAAGAAAAATGAAGAGAGGGAAGGTATTCCCACATGTAACTGAACATTAATCTTTACTTTCTTCCTTTTTTTTTTTCTAACCAAGTCTTCCAGTTTCTAATGTCTTTTCTTATATATATATACGCTCAGATTGGCACTGCAAAACACTAATTGAATCAGTTCTAAGTTTTTACTGGCAAATCTCTTCAATACTTTATCTCATTTCTGGTGATAAGGACTCAGTTACGTAAGTACAACACTCAGATCTGAGTAAAGATATCAGCCTCTGACAACAAACAAAGCTCTAGATATACCTTCCCTGCTTGGTGTATACAGTTATAGTGCTGAGAGGTCTGTTCTCCACCTGAGTACAGGACACAGGAAGATTCAAAGATTGTATGTACTTCATCTCATGCTTCTTTATGCAATATGAAAGTGGAGACAGAGGTAAGCACCACACTGTTAGATCATCTCTGTGCCTTGGGTAAGGACAGAATTCATTACACCTCAGGCACCAGGGAACCTTTCTTGCAGGGTACTTCTCTAAACCTGATAAAAACCAATCTCTGTCTCTACCATGACACTACCAATGCAATCATTAGACCACAGCACCAATTCTTTTCAATGAAACCAGTAGGTGCTACAGTCAGGTCTACCTACAAGGCTTTTTTCCCTTTCACTGGTAATTTAGCCCTCTATATTTCTAACAGTGTTACGATTTCTAGGTAATTTTTAGATACTCTTTGTATCTTGATAAGATAGGGAATATTCTAAATGATCAATTGGATCTTCACAGGAGAGGTGCTCCAACCTTCTGATAATCTCCATTGTCCTCTTCTGGACTCACTCCAACAGATTCACGTCCCTGTTCATGTTGGGACCCCAGAGCTGGACATAATGATCCAGGGTGGGGTCTCATGAGAGCAGAGTAAAGGGGCAGAATTGCCTCCCTTGACCTGCTGGTCACACCCTTCTTTTGATACAGCCCAGTATATGGTTGGCTCACCAGGCTGCAAGAGTACATTGCCAGCTCATGTTGAGCTTCTTATCAACCAACAATGAATGCATGGCTCTTCTCAGGGCTACTCTCAAACCATTCTTCACCTAGCTTTCATTTGTGCTTAGGATTGCTGTGACCAATGTGCAGCAGTCAAATATTATTTGTTTTGGAATATTTGGCTCTCCCTCTCTCACAGCTCAGAATGCACGTATGTTCATATGGCACACATGTCAATATTAGATGAAGAATTAAAATGCATTTCAAGGTAGTTATATGTAGTCCTTTGAGCTTTTGAATGCTCACAATGTACACCATAGCATATTTAACTAAATTTTGATGTGGGAAGGAATTTTGAAAGCATGATGTGCAAATATGACTCCATAACAAAACAAACAATATTTGTGTAAACTCTACCTGTAGTCTAACATTTTCATGATAGTCGCCTTTGTGAAGGTAGAATTTAAATGCCTTTGTTTCAAGATTTTTGGTATTTGTTCCTAATACTTCACTTAATGATATCATCAAAGGCTTCTGTTGCAATGATGTTTTATTCTGCAATGCTGAGCTCTTCTTTTAGTTTTAGGCTACTTGATTTCACTGGATGTGCTCTCCAGCCTTTCAAGTTTATTTGTATTGGGCAGGAAGCCAACGGTCTTAATGCATGGAAACCAGGTAGCTGTCAGGACTACTGCAGCAGCATGTCTAATTTTATTGTATTAAAGCTGTCACAAAACATTAAGTACGAGATTATGAGAAGTATGTGTAGGGTAAATAGTTTATAATGTAATAAACTAATAAAATTTTAAACAAGCTAAAACATGATCCCTTTTATGTTTTTCTTCCCCCTGTTTTTCTAGTTTGCTAATATTATTCCTTATTCTTTTCTAAATCATTGCTGAAAATCTGAGTGGAGTTGTGAACACATGTCTATTTATATATTTATATTTATTTTTAATTTTTTTCCCATGAATGCCACAAAGACCCTATATGTATTTCTGTTACCTTGGCTGTCTTTTTAATGCTCCTGGGGACAAAGATAACTCTGACAATCTCAGTACAGTATGTTTTAATCTGACTTGGATCCTTCTGCTGTTACAGCAATACAATAAAATCATAAATGGAGATACTTCCTTGGCCCTGGAGTGGCACAAATATATTTTTAGCTCCATTTTATGAATAAAATATTCATCAGTAATAGAGTGTTATGCCATGTCCATTTCAGAAAATAGAAGCTACAGGAAACAGCACATTCTGTATGAAGAAATATGGAAATGGAAATGCTGACTTGATAGCAAAGATGAGACTGCTGTACAGGTTTCCTAAGATGTCTTAAGGGGTAACACTTCTCTGTGGCGAAATAGAAATCTAGATTTAGAATGAGTTTTTACAGAAGCATCTGTATGACAGAATACAGTTAGATATCAGTAAGCTTACCTACACTATTGAGCTGATTTGGCCTTTGTTTTGTACTGATCTTACCACCCTGTCTTTTACATCTCATGTATATTCATTCTCCTGTGGCAGGTCTGGAATGAAGGGTAAAGAAAAAACCCTGTGCAGGTTTGAAAACAGTTAGTATCCCACAAACTTGCATCTCTGGGTCTGGTCCAGTGCTTCACCAGTAAAAATAAAGATACTCTCAGTGTAGAGGGAGGTTCATAGCATTCATCTCTCTACTGACTACTACTCCCTTAATAAACTAACTCAGCTATTGAAACAGTCTGAATAAACTTTCCTCCCACAAAAGCTAAATGAAATAGGAACTGCAGTAGGCTGTTTACTCCAGACTTACCTACTTTTGTGTTTTGCTTTCAAATTTAACATGCAGATTTAGCCTGATTAACCATCATCTGAGGGTCAAAGACATAGGGTGGCACATGAAAGGACAGCTGCCTACATAGTTTCAATGATACAATGTTTGCACCAAAGACTCCAACTGTGGCAGTGTCGCAGATCTTTCAAGGAAGATTCTACATCTCTCTGTACTCTGAAAGTTTTTCTCTACAAATTTCTGTTAACCCCCACAGTTATTGTTAACCTGAACAGTATCATTCTTTCCTTGATTCACTAGCATTTCTTCCCAGGATTTCTTATATTTCAGTCCAAAAGGAGGAAAGCTTGTGCTGTTCAACCTTACAATGAAGGGATGGGAATGTTTTTCTCATGCCATGTAAACCATGTTTAAAAGAAAATGTGCTAGCCTCCACTTGCTTTTTGCCTGGACTTTGAATCTAGAAGTATGTGTTGCGTGTGCTCTGAGAGAAAGGAGACTAAAACCACTTTCTAACTTAAGATAAAGAATAACTCATATAAATCTCATTTTCAGTCAGACTCTCTTCATTGAAAGGATTCTAGAACCCAGGAAACACAAGGGGACAGGGAAAGGAATTTCTCTCCTTCATCCTTACTTCAGTTCCCTGACAACAGTATTGACTGAGTGGCAGCAGCTCACAATGCAGGAGCGGTGATCAGCTGTAATTTGCCCTATTTCTTCCTGCTTTAAAGAAGTGAGACACCCAAAATGTGTCTTTCAAGTTCCCTAGGGAAAGTCAAGCTGGAAATACTACAAGGCTGAGTTAGGCTTTAAAAGTGAGAAGGAGATAACAAGATGAGACTCAAGTGGAGGTTTCTGACCTGTAGCTAATACACAATGGTTTCAGTCCCAATTAGACTTGGCACAACTTCGGCTCCAAGCCACTCATGCAGATTCTCAGTAATGTAAAGGGACAAACCCAAGTAATTAGAGAAAAGATAGTAAGAAGAGGTATCTATAAAAATTTAGTCACTTCTAGGATTGCTTAACAAGGCTCTTTAAGATTATTCTTACTGGCTTGATGCATTTTAGTTCAACCTCTGTACAAGTACCCATTAGATGTGAAGAATTTAGAAAATCCATTGTACAGTTAGTTTCTCTTGTAGAATTTCTGGGAAAAGCTATAATCCAAAGTCACTTTAATTTACCTGCTCATTTCCAACAATAGTCTCCCAACACTGTTATTTAGGCCATAATTATTTATATGTGTATTTATTTTGACTTATATTTACACAAGTATTTAATAAACACTAGAGATCTGGAAATTTTAACTAGAGCCTTGGAAACTGTTCTCAGCTGTACTCTTTTATGTGAGTTATTGGCTTTTGAACTGAATTCAGTAACAGAAAAGTGCTTCTGATAATGCAGATTTCAGGAATTAAAGACATGAAAGTGTTTATCAAGATTACAAGAAGCCTGGTATAAAGAATCACTGTATCCTGTTGCTGAAAGAGTTAACAAGTAATTTGGCACACCTCTGGCACTTAATTTCCCCTATTTGAGTGGGACTAGATCTTACATTCATCCTTGAAGAAATATTTCATTCAAAAATACGTTCATAGGCATTTTCTATTTAAATGAATTCATAAACTGTAACAAAGCTATTTCAGCACAAGTACTGAAATGGAAAAAGGGATTTTTCATCCTGCATTCATGTGAAATTGTCGAAATTCAGAAATTTCTTTACATTTTACTATCAAGAAAACTACATAAGTACTAGCCTTGTTTAGAAGAGGACTCGGTGAGTATTATGCAAGACTCTCGACAGTTTGTTTCCTTCAGCTACGATGATTTTACATTTGAATTTGACCCAAGTGATGTCCTGAGAATTGTTCAGCTGATAAAAAAGAGTCTTCTGTGAAACTGTCATATTTTTGGCTTTTTTTAATAGGCAATGGTTTCATGTCAAAGAGACACTTCACGTTTTTACAATTGGCAGTGCTTTTTTTTTATGAAGCTATAAAGCCCTGATAGGAGCTGCAGCAAGCTTGTCACCAGAGATTCAAACTCCAGCTCTTTCAGTCATACAAGCCCTCTGCAATTTGCTTGGCAGGAAACTGGCGTGAAAATTGTGCCACTGAACTAACAACAAAGAAAAACTCCTTGAAGCCAGTGGAATTTTGGACACTCTCATGTTAATTCTTCAAACTGAGACAACTGCATGACCTTCCTTATTTCATATATGGTTTTTAGTCTGATTCTTCTCCTGTGATTTATGCAGTTGTCTTGTTTACATACTGGTTGCCCTATCCTAATACTTTTTTTGTTATTGACCATATTCAAACAAATTCAAAAGATAGTGGTGATGGTAAACTTAAGGAAAATTATGTTTCTGTAAATTTCATTAAAATCAGTAACAGTAGGGGAAAGATTCAAAACAACATTCGAGGATCAAATATTATACACTGCTCTTGGCAGCAGGCTGTATGTCAGTAGGCACAGGAGTGCTCGCCAGCTAATGAGCCCGCACACAGCTCAGGAACTAGCTGTAGCATGAGCTGCAATCTGTGAGTGAAGGCATCCTGGGGACTATGGGAAGGAAAGAAATTACTATTGTTTAAGGATAGAAGTGATGAGATTTTGGGGACAAGGATAGAAAATCCTAAGAAATCAGACTTTGTTAATTGCATTTCTCACCAAAAGTTTCGTTTTGTCTAGCCTTAAATGTATTGTAGTGGAAGGAAGTTAAACACTGTAATAAAAAGGGCGTGTAAGATGAAATATTATGGTTATAACTGAAACAGGGAAAGATCAAATCCATCTCCCCATATTTTCATGAGAGTATGCTCAATGAAAAATAAAAGAGAGAAACAAAATAAACTAAAGGTTATTCTCCTTTGAAGCTTGTTGACTTCGTGCCATAGTTTTATTTGCTGAGTGAGCAATGGGTAACAAGAGGTATAATTATATTAATAGAAAAATATTCATTTATATTATTAATAATTCCTATATAAAAGTATTATTTCTAAAATTGTGCTTCAGAATCTCGTAGATAAACCTCAATCTGAAACCATCCATATTAAGGTAAAATCTCTTCAACACAGTACAAGGCTTAGAAGTATTTTCTATATGTTAGTTTCAGTGAAGTCAAAAAGTCGTTTGTAAAAATATGTAAGGGCTGAAATACACTGAGAGGAAATTTGTAAAAACCTGCAGAGGTAACACACTCAGATATTCCTACATTGGCAAGTATTCCTTTCAAGCTTTTTTCCTGCAAAGTCATTGCCTCCCATGGAGGTTGTTTGGGCACAGGGCTAAGACAAATTTACTGCAAATCACTGCCACCTACCAAGGCACTAGAGTCTAGTTGGATGGCAAGAATTTACCTACAGTGCAGTTTTTGGAAAAGATGTACCTACTCAATAGCTCATTAGAAAACAGAAATACGTCCCCAGTCCTTGTTCTACTGTTTTTTCTGATGACTGAAGTAAAAGCTCACTAAACTCGGAAGTCATAGCCATGAACTTCAAGGCATTAGTCTGTCTAAACATTTGCCAAAACTCTAAAGCAGATACTTATGTGCACACATTGCTATCATACATTCTGTGATGGTAATCCATTACACAAATTTCTTCTCTCCATTAAAAAAACACGACCTTTTAATGTTAATATAAGCCTTAGGCTTTATTAACATTTAATGTTAAATGCCGTTAGTAGGTTGTTAGAATCACATGCACATCTGCATGAAATCACTAGGAGTCTTTTCATTATCTTCCAGGATGAGATGATGAACTGCTGAAAGAAGAGGAAAGAGTTGTTATGGATCTCAAATTTCACCACACATTTTTAAAAAAATCCCACCACCAAATACGGAACAAAACAAATGAAAAGTTACTAGGTTGGCTGATCCACTGATCTGCTGATCTGATAATGCTTCTGTAAGCTTTATTGTGAGTTTGACTGAGGTGATTTAAAGACTAAGATTTGCAGGATACAAATCTTAAACTGTTAATGACAAATCAAGGAACTTCCCTTTGTTATTTAAACATGACACGACTCTGTTTTCATTGGTGAGATAGCTGTTTCACTTTAAAAGTCCTAAATGCTGTAGATGGGTGTTTTAATCTTATTCAATTTTTTTGAAAATCCTAATTCATTTACCTACTAATTACTTAACAAATAATATGCAGTGAAATGAAGGATGGGTGTTAAAACAAAATGGCTTATGAACCCTGGCAAATCTCCCAGAAATCAAGCCATTTCAAATACTTGATGCACTGACAAATGTTTTTGTTGTCTTCCTACATCACTGTAAGCAAACATGGTAGTGGTGGCTGGGGTAAGCCGGAAGGGCTGGGGGTCTGACTGGTTTTGTCCTTTTCCACAGCACATTTCCACCCCCTGCTACTCCCAAACACTTCTGGAGATCTGATTTCCCACATTACTGCAGCATAAAGGAAGTTTAAAAGAGCTGTATGTATACTTCATAGGAAGGTAATAAGGCATTGCAAGACTAACTTCACACTTCCATCGCCTGTCAAGGGGGTCTCCCCTTCACAACAATACCCCAATGTTTTGGTAGGCAGGCTCCAGCCCACTTAGCCAGCAAGGAGGCACGGGTGGAATGCCAGGTATGTCTACAGAGCAAAGTAGTGCAGGCAGCCTGACGCCAGGAGAGAATAGGTAGGTACCTATTGAGTTACAGGATTTCTACAAATCTAATCCACGTGTAATGTGAGACTTATTACAGAGTCAGCCTCTGCCAGGGCTGTGAAAAGTCTGGGGATATGAACAGCCCCAGAAACAATGATCCTAGTTAACTCATTGCAACCCAATGTCAGTTGACCAAAACTAATGCTCTCTTATCCTTGTAATTCATTTCTTAAACAGTGATTACAAGTTGTATCTTATCAAGTATTTAATAGCAAATGCAAGAAATTACTGACAAGGTGGTGGCTGACATTGTCTACTGCAACACTGCATATTTCTGATGAAGTTTATGTTTACTGACTGATATGTATAATACATTCAAATTAAGTGAAAGTATTTAACATGGGAAGCATTTTCATACATTTGAAACAATAAAACCATTCTGAATTTCTAATAATACAAAGAGAAAACTTCAAATGCTTCCAAATCTTATTACAATTAAAAGACTGACTATTTTCTGGACACATTGGGAATAAACTGAAGTGTTTCAAAACTGGCTGCCTACTAAAAATACGTAAATTTCTTCAATCACTGTAACATTGGATAGGAGCTCTGATAACCACTTCAATATCCACTCATTAGGCATCATTTATAGTCATGTACATCTGGTATCATGTACCATCAGCTAACACGGTCTTTTCCTCACTTGATATCTTACCTGGCTTTGTCAAATAACTAAGCAGAGTTTATCTCAATCAATTAACTTTTAATGTGGATGTCATCAATCATAAAGAATAAATTGATTTTGTATTGTTGTTAATGAAGGCTCACATTTCTAGAAATGGTCTGCAATGGTAGAGGTTATATTTGAAAGCCAGAAACTCAGAAATGGTAATAAATGATGTTGAATCCACACTTGCAATTTACAATGCACCTTGCAACAGACTAGTGATTTTGTCCCTTTCCTCAGGCTGTTTAATGGCTACATGACACCTTTAGGAAAGGTCAACTGCTATGGGGTCTGATATTATCAGTTCATCACTGATACCCATCTGGCTATTTACTGACATATAGCTTACTCTAACAAGCAAAAGCAAACAAGGCTTTGGAAGAATAGCGGCCCAGTCATGATAGATGTTGAAAGTTTGTTCAGCCTACGTTAAGAATAATTACTTTTCCCAATTTATGACTGGTTTCATATTGTTAAAGTCAGAACTTTAGAGATAATTTGTAATTATGAGTTTCTCCTTGGTACTTGAACTGCAATGTGGAAACACTTTGCTGATTAGTACATGTTATAGGAATATGGAGAATATATTTTATGTTTTGTGTACTTGAACAAAGTGATGTGGAAAATGTATGTCTCTTATTTTTTCATTGTTCGCGTAATTTGAGAATCTCCTGTATCTAAACTTGGAGAAAATGGAGACAACATAAGGAATTCAAGACACTTAATGATAAAATATGAAGGTCAAAGTTTGCTTTAGCTACCTGACTTCCTAATGATGGCACCTTCTTGGGCCTGCTTAAAAAAATTTTAAAATATGCAGGAGCTAACACTGCAGTGTTTTGAGAGTCTTGAGCACCATGTGCCAGTAAAGATACAATCAGTGCTCTCTGCCTGATGTTCAAGGAAGGCAAAAGAAGGCAAAAAAGGCAAAAAAGGCAACCCCCTCCTAACAGGTTTCACAGGATCTTCCATGCTGTGGAAGGTAGTTGGAAAACCTTAAAGATGGCAGTTTATTAAACGCCAGATTGGGATAAATCTTTTGCTTAGTACTAGCTGGAGAATCCATTCATTCTGTAAAGACTGGAAACATAGCTTAACTGTAATTTTCCCAACTTGTTACAAAGATTGAACAAGGATTATTCATTTTTTCATTTAGCTTCATGGACCTGCCACTCAAACTAAGGAGCTGAAAACCATCTCTCATATGTAGTAGACTCCCATGATCTTCGTCTGTAAGTGGTGGCAACCAAAGCCTGAACAGAATATGACATTTTTGAACACCATTTCTCCTGCTTATACGCAGTTGCAATAATTCATCCATCTCCACAAGCAGGAATAAAGCTATTTGTTTCCTCCTGACTAAAAAATTAGTATTGAAAAGCCAAAGTAGTTCTGCCTTTTTATATTTATAAGGTAGTTGCAAATGCTTATATATTTGCTTTCTTACAATTTACTACATTATATCTCAGTAGAAACTTTTAACCCTATTTGCTGAAGATCTGAACAAAAGTTGATGTTTAACGTTTGGATTGTTATATGAGGTCTCGCCTTGTGTTCTTTACTTCTCATTTTGGTTAGTCTTATCCCTGTTATCCCCTGTGATACCTAAAAGACATAGTTAATCAATGCATACACTGTTTAGTCCCCTTAGATATAGCATTCAAAACATGGAAAAGGAAGAATCTACAGGGTAATCTACAGTAATCTTCTCAGCACTATGAATGCTTTTGGTTAGAGTGTTAATGGAGCTGAAAAGGCAGCAACCTTTAAGACAGACTTCCTGAGCTTATAAGCATATTAAACTAATGAGAGTGTGGTTCTCTTTTTTAATTTAAAGCAGCAAAATGAAGAGGATCAGTAACCTCACCTAATAGGCTCCACAAAATCTTAAAAAATTCTCTGTAAACTGTTGATATCTGTTGGATTAATTGCAGTCTTACCTTTCAGTGGCCATGTCTTTGTAATCAAATGGATAAAACTTTTTTTCTGGACACATTAGTCTTCAACACATATAGAAAAGATTAGCTTATTAACACATCCTCAGTTACTTTCCACTTAGTTCTAGAAATTCGAGCTTCCCCAGACTTGTCTTGCATTGCGTATTCTTCTTTTCTAAATGAAAATTTAAAGGCAATCTAAGATTCACTATGTTTGGTATTTTGGGGTTATTTTTTGTTGGGGAGTGGATTTAGGGTTTTTTTTCCATCTGAGACTGACCTTGCAAAATTTTCACAATGACTCAGCATCAGGCTTTTAAATTTAGGTATAGTTACACTAACATTAGCATATGAATAAATATGTTTAGATAGTCAGCTTCCTTCACCCTACTATTCACATATGCTATTGTTCACAGTGTCCATGTTAATCATTCAAATTTGGTATCCCAAGAGACCTGTAAAATAAAACTCTTTGAGAAATAGGAAAAATCTGTTGTTTATCAATCACACTCCTCAAAATATTGAAAATATTGAGTTTTTACCTGTTTTTAAATTATTCTAGTTCTGTTCTTTAATTAAGTTTGTTTGTTGGAAATATTCTTTTTTAAGATCCCTAAAAGAAACGTAAAAACCTGATTTAATATTCCTAAGCTCTTGCAAAGACATAAATGATAAATCTCTTGCATGTTAATTTTCAGCCCACAAATATTCTCTTTCCTGAAAGCCTCTGGAACCTTTCAAATATGAACAAGATAATTTATAAATAACTCATCTAAACACTATTTAAAACACACATGAGGATTTTGGCTCAGGGACTCTTATACACTATTGAAAGAGCATGTAAATGCATTATTTGGAAGAGGTGCATGATAGTCAGGTCAGTGAAGCACTTGTGAAGACAAGAGGAGGGCAAGAATCCCTTTGCTAGTAAGCTGAATTAGTTGACTAACAACAAAGTAGTAACGTAAAAAGTGAAAACTGGGCTAGAGTAGTCACCAGAGCTGTTTAAGAGCTGACCACTTTTTTGTGCTTTCCAAGAAATGCAATGAATATATCAAAGTAAAACTATTCAAACTGAGCATTTGATGTACTGATACAGAAGCTAGGAATTTTTCTGCACGTTTTCTGCCCATCAGTATTTAGAGGCCTTAGAAAGATAACTGAGAAACATTAGCAATTTGTAAGATCATTGACACTTCCTCATAGGGATGTCTGTACTTCACTAGAAAATGCTTATGCATCTGAAATACAAAAGATTTAAGAACTTTTAAAGGTTACAGACTTTTTATTATTTCTCATATTCATACTGTATTCATAAATTTAAGGATAAGTTAATTACTTTGCAAAGCAGGCAGCTAGCTGGAAAATCTTTACCTAAGTTTCCTCAGTTTTTCGCTAGTGTTCTCAAGGTCAAGGCTTAGGCCCTACTTCAGACATTTTTTGGAAGTTGACACAAACCAGCTGCCCTTGCAGTCACCTCTGTTACCCCTTCTCTTTGCTGGGTTCATGCTTGGGAAGAACAGAACTGATCACCTCCTGACAAGGTGAGTTTGTGGCACAGTTGAAGCTGAAGACTGAGACCTGTGTAGACTGTTCCAGGTCAGCTGGTGAAGTCTGGTGCACATGACACTGTGCTCTGGAGTTCACCTTTGGGTGGCCTCTTCACAGAGGCCTGATGGGCCATATCCAACAGATGGCTTATTCATTCTTGAGAGTGGCCCTTGACCTAGCTGGTTTTAACTGCACAGCAGTACACAGTAGCTAATACTTAACGCCCTGATTTACAAGTCTGCTGCTGATAGCCATATTTCTGTCTTATTGTTGGCAGAAATTGAGGCTATCTGGGAGTCTGTCTTCCAGTAATTACACTAAAAATTGAGGATCAGCGTCAATGTTCATGAAAGCAAGCTGTTCCGTTTTGTGTGATTCTATGAACTTGTCCTTGAAATGCTGGAGAAATTAATGTCTTCCACAACATGCTACACAGAGTTTTAATTAAAAAACACAAGCAGGTCCCTTGAAAAACCATTTTCAGTCACAAAAGCTAAAAGAGGAGTAGAAAGTGCTAACACTACCTAAAAATTTCTTTAAAGTGGGTTGTTTGTAGTTTCAGGAAAGCTGTGTCATCTGTAGACTGTGCCAGTCTTTCTCCACATTCTATTTGGAGCAGGTTCTATGAACAAAAAGGAAAAGAAGCATTCCACAGCCCTGCTTCTTGCTTTGGAGAGACCATCAAGTCTCTTTGTTATTTTGGATGTGATAAATTCTTATACACAAGAATTGTCTCCATTTTGTTCTGAGGGACACTCTGAAAGGTTCAGCTCATTCCATGGAGCAGCAATCCAATCTCCTCCTACATTAAAGACAAGCTGGTACTGCTTCTATCTGCATTTGTTGCCCCTCTCCAAGGGTGCAGAAGAGCTTATGCTACATATCCATCACACGTCTCACTTGTAGCATGGTGCTGATATTCAGTTTCAGCTCTCATGAGAAGCGATGCGTGCCAGGTTTACTATTCTAGAGAAATAAATTCCTAATCCATCCTTTTGCATGCATTCATTGGGCTCCCTGCAGACTCAGGCATTGATTGCTACTACCTCACATAATTTTATTTCTGTTTTCAAGTTTTGCAACTGTAGTCACTTAGTCTTCTTTTAATTTTGTTGCAGGCAAAGATTACGGCAGGATCAAATGATTTGCAGAGATGGGGATCTCAGCAGAAGTTAAAATTCCTTTACCTTAATCTAGTTGTGATTTCTTTTAGGCCTAGCCATTTTGCACAGATCCAAGTCAGTTAATGCTCAGCTGTCATGTCAGGAGTGCTGCCATCTGCCCAGCGCTGGCTTCCTGAGCTGATGAATGTCACCAATTGCCTCCAACATAAATGTATGAGCCACATCCCAAATTATTAGCCTAGAAAAACTTATGTATTTTAATGGTATCATAAAGACGGGATTTTGAAATTAGATCTTCTCCAAACTCACAGCCGGATCAGTAAAAATTGCAAATGTTAAATGAAGAAACAGCAGTAGCTAAATGCATGATGCAGCCACAAATGTGTGGTGATCCTGAATATAAGAAAAGGCAAAATAATTATTAAAGTCATCATTATTGCCCAACATTTAAAAAAGTAGCATTTCTACTGCTCAGCCAACAGGAAAGCTTATTTCAGGGAAGTTGTGATAACCAATCAAAAAACCTGTTCTAACAGTATATGGAGGTGTTGGCAGTCTCCCAGGATATTTCCAGCAGGCTTAAGACCAGCTACTCACCATAAGGAGGCAGCTGGAAAAGGCTAACATAAAACAATAGCAGCAAATGAACTGTGAAAAGGAAGTCTTGTGTTTATAAAGATTAGTTGCAGTTATCTTTCCAGGAGTGTAAAGGTTACATAGAGACTAACCACTCAAAACCTGAAATGGTTTGTTAATTTGTTTGCTCGTTCATATATACAGCTGAGTTTGGCTAGAGTCTGATTTGCAGCTAGAGGGGAAGTCCATAACTAAAATATATATCCTTTTGTATTGGAAATAATGATAACTGTTAGGAAACTCTGGAAATAATGGTAAAACCCTGTTCCAGACCTAGCAGTGAGATCTGGTTTTAAAATTAACTGAATCATTCATTTTGACAGATTGCTTCATTTCCAGACTAATTTAAAATTGTATAGCAGTATTATCTGCAATCACTTGCAAATTAATACTCTCATTTTTAATTTGTTTGCACAATGCAAAAAAATGTACCAGAAATATCTTCACCTTCCTTCTCCTGTTCACCCTTTCTATAATCTAAAGGGAAAAGTTCCTTCAGATGTAAGATAATGAATTTTTATCCTATTTTGATCCCACATGTTTTTCAGTGTATGACTTCCTTTCTTTGGATGGGAGAAATTTTTTCAAAAGATGAAGCTACATGTTTAAATGAAAACTAAACAAAAAAATCTTTGTTTCATTAGGAAATGCACTAATAAATTTATTTGTTTCTGTTCTTAATAATTCCATTAATGTTTTTACCAGGTTTTTATAACATTGCTAACAAGCAGAACTATATGATATAAAAATATTCCAATTAATTCACACAGTGATATTCACATGGTTAACAACTCTAATATTCTTAGATCTTCTCTTAACATGCTGTTTTCCCCCTATCAAAACACCTTCTGAAAACAATATATAGGTTGGGAGATTTTTGCCATTTCCAGAAAGCCGAATTTTTCCTTGGTTTATATTTTAATGCTTACAAATTGAGGAAAAACAAACAGATAAATAGAGGAAAAACATTTCTTTATTCATGATTATGAATACTTATTAATGAAAACAGGTTATTCTGTCAAACAAGTTGCATCATCTGAAGGTACATGTATTCGACAGACATTCTTTTTTTCAAATGTCTGTTGCCAACAAAGTTGTTCAAGAACTTAGCATTTGACCTGAAAGAGGTAATTCTAACTGGAATTCTGTTTTCTACCTCTCAAGGGTCTGGAATTTTTGCTATCTGATTTTTATTTCTGAAAATAGTTTGAATAGTGTAATTATAGACATGGTATGTAAGGTTCTTGTTTATAAGCAGTGTCTTTTCATCGATTCAGAGGATTCTATAAATGTAACACAGATGAGGATGTGGCCTGATATATTATTTGTGCTGTCACCACAAGTGAAGCAGGCACTTCTTTAGAGACTGTGGCAGTAAAACAGCCATGACTCAGACTCTGATTTTTATTGTGCGCTGGAAAGACGGACTGAGAAAGGGTAGGGCAGGGGAGACACGCTAAGCTGAGATGCATGGCCCATCCCTTCCCACTTCTTCAAGCAGTGAAGTGGTGACTTCAAGCTCACTCATGAGCTCTCTGTCCCACCTCCATCTCTCTCTGGCAGAAGTGGCTCTGCCCCACTCTGAGCGATTGCATTTGGTTTTTTCTTATAGCTCTTTTAGGCACCCCTGGAAATGCTACTGACTGCGACAAAAGCTTGGACTGCTGTTTATTTGAACTGTCTGGTATGCACCTGAATTTAAATGTTTTTATTTCCTAAATAGCATACTTTAAGACAAATACTTGAAACAAATGTTTGAGTGTTGGCTTCATCTTTCCGTCTCTTGCCAATGTAAATAAATAGTTTTTCTGTGTAGCCGAGGATGCACTATTACATTTAAAATTAGTTATGTTGCAAACTGAGTGAGGTACTTTTACTCTAAAGTGTCTTGGGACCATAAAAAATAAAAACTAGTTTTATGTTTTAGGCATTTATAATTGTACATGCACTTAATTGCTGTTGTGACGGTTTGATTTTTCCCACTTCCACGTAGTGATGGGCCCATAGCTCTGATTCTGGCTGCTCAGCGGTGAGAAGAACAAAAAAAATCTATCTGCCCTATATTTCAGATTTTATTTAAAGATGTTTCTTATCAGTGTCATGGGGAAAAAGTTGGAACTTAAGAAGGAAATGGCTCTTGTCTGTCTACGCTTCTTGCCCCAGGGGACACTGAAGAACCCATGACACACTGTAAATGGATGGGTAGTACACTAATTCCAAAATGCTGTTTGATTTCCTTGCCTTAATAAAACAAGCTCTCCGACACATCTTAGCATACTGACTGCTGCACAAACCCTAACCAATCTTTGCATTATTGTTTGATCTTTCTGTGTTCCAGTAGTCAGTAAAAAGGTCAAAGACTACTTTAGTTTCACAAAGTATATTCTTCTAAGGACTAATACCTTCTGCTTTTACCATTAAGAAAGTGAAGAAAGACTACTTCAAATTTAGGTTTAAATAATGGCACCTCCACTTGTTTAAATCTGAAGTTTCTAGTTCAGACCTAATGTACTGGCCAAGGTGGCATCTCTCCCAGTACAGGGATATGCTACTGCCCTCCCAGGGTTAGTGATTCTGGGATCAGTCTCCACACCATTTGTGGACTGCATGTGATCAGCAGAACATCAAAACATTTTCACCACCACAATTAATTCATAGACATGGAGTAAGTACCTCCATAAGGGAAATGCAATTGTAGCATGTCCATTGACATCTCAGTTGTCATGCAGCCCAAGGATTGTGAATCCTGTGATGGTGCTTTACATGTTCAATAAGTTTGCCTACTTCCATATGTGGAATGATCATATGTAAAACTCATACTTTGACATCTCCGACAGAGATGAAGTTCTGCACATATGGATGACTACATGTGCACATGACATAGAAGTACTTGTTTCTTCCTCACCCTGTGTGGAAACGAAGACATTCAGAAGAGTTCCAGCTGACTTTTTAATACAGTGCTTTTATTTTCCAGTTCTTCAGTAGAACAGCCAACTCTGTTTAACTCATTTCCTATTTTGATCTGAACAACACTTTTTTACTCTGCTGAGGATTTTAATTTTTAATTGTTTGAAATTAACATCTGAATTATCATGAGGTTTTCCATTGAAACCAACAGGAGTAATGTTAAACTATACTCAACACTGACGAAAACTAGTTTTCTTGCAAACGTGTAAGGAGAACCTTGGTTACGTATTGTACCTTCTGGATAAGATAAACTGGTATAAGCTGGCAATACTCTGAATTTAAACCTGTATATTTTTATCAATGTAAGACTGTTTGTGAATGGACTATTTTGTATGAAGATACAGTCCATTTCTGCTTAGTCAGTCTGCCTTCCAATACTATTTAATACAAACAGATAAATACAAAAATACTCACTTGGGTAAGAGTGTCCAAATGGAAAGTCATATAGACACCAATATTACTGGCAAAATTCTTCCCTGGAATTCCCTGGAATGAAGTGCATCCTTCATGACTTAGAAAAATATATTGGAATTGGAATACTGATTGTGATTAAAATGTTTAAGTTTTCATGCTCTACAAATTTTTTTTTTTGGCACATTTTATAGATTGCATCTTTATCAGGAATCTGTAAGTAATTTGACATATTTTGCCTTAGAAATGGCAGTTTAAATATTCCAAGGCATACTCAAGAGAAAGAAAATATGCTAAGTTTTCCACATACTTTTCAGAGAAACGTTGTTGTTCTTTGTTGTTATAAACTAATAACGAAAGACCAAACAGCATTTGAGACACAAAACATTAGATGAAATCTAAACTTGTGACAGTCATTGAATCAGAGATTTCACACCCTTTTTTTTGCTGTGGCCACAAATGCATGACCCTGGAAACTCACAGGCCTTTGCCCTTTTTATTGTAGAAAGATTGGGATTGTTAGAAGAAACCTCTCCTAGACAATCTTGCTACTTACAGCCTTCATTGATAAGAAACAGATTGATTCTTTTTGTATTGAACAATTCACATATAATTAATTATTATAAACATATAATTAATTAATCTCATAATAATTAAATAATTCACATATAAAAGATGGTATTAACTTCATATTCCAAATCCTGCTGTCAGACTGAAAAGGGCCAAAGAATTCCATGACCTTTTAGGTTTCGGAAGGTGGGTATCATTAGCACCAGACAATTATGTGACTTGTTCTTGTTCTTTAAAATTCTGTCTTTTGTTACTGAGGGAGTTAAAATGCCAAGCTCTGAAATAAAAATTGTTAAAGCTCTAAAAATTTCTATCAATTTATCCGCCTTTATTTTTTATCATCCTTTGAAAGATCTCCTGAATAAAAAAGGGAAAATAGTCAGAATTCAAATTTCATATATCTGGCCATGTGGGACCTTTTGGTCACTTCTCTATTAAGTAATAATTCTTTCTTCACGTTGTGGCAATCCTCTCATTTTACTGGAGGAACAAGGGGTAAAATAAAGAATAGTAGGCAAGATAGAATGAACTGAAATGCCTCAAGGAGGTGGAATTTTATAAGTCATCATAGTGAAGATGAATTGGTGGGCAAAGGCCAGGTGAGATGGTCAAAGGTGAATATAAATAAATGAAATGGTTCCACAATTTATCATGTGGCTATCGCCTGTGCATATCTGGATATCTGTCCATCCATCTTGTCCTTGCATCTGGCTACACTGCTTGTATATCCAGAAAGATAGGATGAATCAAAGGAAAAGACATAAGCTTGTAAATAGGTGTCCACTCTCTTATGTTAATCTTCTCCTGGGTCTCAATCCCTACATACTCTTGAGTAAGTAACAGGATAACTGCATAATAACTTTTAGTTGCTATCATACTTAGAAATAACTAAAGCCAGCCAGCTAATTACTCTGAAATCTTTTAAGACAATTCAGTTTAGAAAGACTAGCACTGAAAAATCTCTAAGAATGAGCACAGTTATTAAACAGGAGCTAGTACTGAGCTGATTCGGGGACTGTAGTCCTTTCTAAGAAGATATATAAAGTATCGTTGCAGAAACATATCAGACTTTTATGCTTTCTATCCTGTATTTTGAATTCAAAATGTTATTTAGTAATTGTCTATACAAAGGAGAAATATCTTTAATAATCAAGTCCTACTAGGATCCCAAAATCTCAGGAATTTTCCCAAGTATTCCAATTCATACATTCATTTTAATTTTTCTTTAATATCTAAATAGTATGATTTCAAAAAAAGATCTCTAGAATGAAAAAAATTAACTTTTTATTTTTAAAGTAACAAACCAGAACTTTTCACCGTTAATATTGTTCTTCAAATTCAGGGAAACAGTCCATTTTCACCAAATTATATATTTACCTCTAGGAAGAAGCTGATTTTGTATGTGTATATATATATATAGTTGTGATCCACACTGATTGGCTTGCACAGATTTTTGGTAAAGTATGATATGATGCAAAATCTAAATATGTCATTCCAGTTTATTTCTTTCTCATTGTGGTACCTGTGAAGCTGTCATGGATAAATGAAATCAGAATTAATTAGATGGACATTTAAAAGTGTTTGAAATATGACCTTTAAAGAGTAATACACAAAGAACTAAGAAAACTGTAATTCACCAAGTTACTCTATTACTGTCCAGCACAAGGACTGTTTTATGAGTAAGTTTTGCAGGGATTGCACTACTTCCTGATTCTGCAAGAGCCAAAATGTGTTTCGTGCAAAATTACAGTTTTATACTCCCTTGTTTACTTGACACCAGGAAGTAAACCTGTTTATAATAGGTATTTGTCTAGTACTAAGCTATCATAATACTGTTTCCAGGACAAGTTTATTTGTAAAATACATTCTGCTTTCAAAACTTCAGGCTGGAATTTTCTAAGACCAAGACCCAGTCTGTGGGAGCTGACCACTGAGTTCCTATAGTTATAATTACACAATTCCCCTAAAGCTGATCTAAGAATAATTGTCTATCTATGTAACCCATCTGATTCTAGGTCATGCAGGGAGTTTACAGGAAATTTTTATAAAGTGCTTAGGGACACGTTCTGAACACATTACCATCAGGCTTCTGGTGTAGTGAAGGTTGGCAAAACTGGAGAAATGCCTCATGACATGTTAAGACCTGAAAGCCTGTTTTAATTGTTTAGACAGATAAGAATATTGGCACTGAGCAAAATCACAGAGTACACCTTGTACATGAATCCAGATGTACAGCTTCCTTGGAAAAATCTACCCACATTACCCAAATCTGTAGGTAAACATTCAGATACAAGTATGTCTGGGCAATAGGCAGGCTCTTACTTACTGGGGTAAAAAAGAGAACTCATTTTCAACTTCTTGGTGGAATCATTCCAGTTTAGAGCAACATAAGGTAACTTATAAAAAATATGGTAAACTTTACACAATCTTTTATTATGGGAAATTGTTCCTTCTGTCAGCTAGCCCTATTTCATAAAGATTATGGGAAATAAAGGATCAATTAATTTACAAGGACCAATTTCATACACAATAGTTGAGGTACCCTGACACTGACTGCTAGCAGCCCTCAGTTTAACCATGTTATTAAAGTGGAATTACTTCAGATTTCTTAGCTAATGCCTTTTGTTATGATGTGTGTACCGTGAGAAGAGCAGGGAGTGGTAGAAAGGTGGCCATTTACAAAGTGATTTTAACTTGCAAAAGTCTTTCTAGTCCAAAACATCCTAAGATTTGCTTAACACGACTTTGTACACATTTAAATACTTAAATTGTCATTTTAAGATTTTGTGTTTTTAAAACATACCTGTTTAATTTCTTACCATTTTCTTTGGTACAACTTTAATGAATGGATTACGATGGTCAGTTTATAATACCATGAATGAAAGATTTAGGATCTCTAATCTTAAGAACACTGCTTGGCGCCAATAGACAAACAATGCACTCCCCAAATTGTTATCTCAGCCATATTAAGCTTTCACTTCTTACCGGCTTTCAAAGACTGTCAGTTCATTCACATACCCCAGTAAGTAGCAGGCACAATCTTCTCAAGAGGGTGTTTTGTATTTCCTGATTTTTGGGGGAGAGTTTATTATTTTATAATACATTTGCTTAAGTTGTATGAAAGCTGAATTGGAATGCTTGAATTCACAGAACTGGTGCTGGTTTGAAAAAAATAATTTACTTCTGTCAAGGGTTTACAATAAAAGACAGTATTGTTTTGGTATGAATTTTAAGAGCTTCAATTAAATGATTGTATTATAGCTTTGTTTTATAATATTAACTCTTCAGAACCTTCATTTTTTATTTGGGCATAACCTTTACCAAAGAAATTAACTTGATACACAGCAATGATATAAGGAAATGATATAAGATGTATGTAGGTGTTCAGTTATAAAGATCCTCTCCCTTTTACATATCGGGAACAGAACAGACACTTTGTAAGAAATATATGCCATAATAAATTTTGTGCTTTTATTTCATAAGCTGCCAAAAGACACTTACATGAAGCCAAAGGATTGAAGGTACAGAAATGCTTCTCAGATGATCAGACCTCTAAAATAGTGCCCATAAAATAAGGTATTTCTTAAATGATTTTGTGACGATTCATTGAATAATGTGTTTTAACGAGTTTTATTGCAAGTATGTACGTTGAAGGGGGAACAATGGCATCGTGTTTCTTAGCATTTTACTTTTCTCAACTACAGTTGAATGTGTGCTTGAGCATACACACAGGATATTTAGTACTGGAAAAAGCTAACTAAAAATGAAAATACTTCTTTGGTAGGAAAACTGCAACAACACTTGACTAAATGTAAAACAGTGCCTTTTATTTTTGCATTAATACTTATGTGAGAAGGGCTAAGTGAGTAAATAGTATCCTGCAAATCAATTCAAGACTTCAACATATGAAGATTGGAGACTTCTTTACCCAGGCTTTTTTGATGATTTTCCTGTTGGTTGTTGAAAACCCCCAGATGCTATTGGGTAATAAATCTGCTATATGATATTTTTAAAAATTCAGAGGAAAAAAAGGTATTATTTTATTATTTCTTATATATATTATTTCTGTGGAAAATGACTACTACAATTCCAATTTTAAAAATACTTTACAAATTTGCTTTAGAAGATAACACAAAATTTACTGGATAGAAAAGAAGAGAGCAAGGAACTTACTTTGAAATTTTACTGAGATCTCATTATGTATTTTAGTCTTCAATTATTTGTAAACTACATCAACCCAGAAATCACAGGAAAATGGCAGATAATGTGCCTAATTACAAACAAATTTATTTTACCTTAAAATACATAGATGGCAATTTTGTATAATCTGTTAATCCAATTTAAATCCACAGAATTAACAGAAAGAAGGAGGGAAGAGTTTGGCACATACATATTCACAGGATTAATAGTTTATGTAACCTATATATATATGCAAGACTGATAAGTTAATCTACCTTTCTCAGTCTCCGCCACTGCGGAATTTGTGGTCATGTTCTGCATCCTCTCTTACTTCTCATAGTTGTTATGATTCAAGGCCTCTTATGGGCTGCAGTGGAAACATTCTCAGATTTTAAAGTAAAAGTTGAGATGTTTATTTCAGACCAATACGTCCATCATTTCAATATTTGGTATTGATACTGAAATGTTCTAAAACTAAATAGTAATAGACATTTACTAATTTGAAAGAAAAAAATCACCAAAAAATCTTTCCAGACAAAAAATATCCCAAATCACTTATACAAAACCAAAATTTGATGCAGTCTAAAGACAGTATTTATTGGAATTATATTAGGGATATCAGAATTACCTTTGGGTTATTGTAAAATTTAATTATGTCTCAATATCTTCATGCAAACATATGTAATAAATACATAGGTAACACTGGATCCAGAAACACGTCCACAAATTGAGGCTAACTTGTAAAGCCTTTTTTCTAATATTAAGTAGGGTTTTTTGATAACTGTCTCAAGGCAGCACTGCCTGAGCAGAGGCGTTTGGACCAGATGACACCCAGAAGTCCTTTCTGACCTCAGACATTCTGTGATTCTGTGAAATCCTTTGAGTAACTTTTTAAATAAAGACAGTTTGACTGGAGAGGCCAGAGCTCATATAGTTCCTACTAATAGCAAAAAATTTCTGTTTGTGACTACCTTCTACGTGAAACTAGATCACTTTTGTTTAGATATCTGCTTAAACTTAACAGCTGACGTTTGGAAATATTCCTGTGGAAGTAAATTGGAAAAAGACAAAATATTTTTTTTTTACGTCTTCTCCCTGGCAAGTATTCTGCTCCCATGCTTAGATTGTCAAAGTTTAGAGAGTCCTTAGACGAGACTTTAGAGTCAGCGCTGCCTTAGGATGTACTTTCAAGCCCAAGTTCAAAACAGAAGGTGAAATTTCAAACTAAACCATTAAAACTAACTTTAATAAGTAGATAATTATATTTAGAGTCAATTCATTAAAAGTTGCCTTTTATTTATAAATCCATCACTACAGCCTCTCCTCAATGTTTTTTCCATTGTATTCCTATTTCTGTGTTTCATGTCTGGTTTTTATTTTTATTCTTTAAAGTGCTGTGTTTTTAATTGCCCTACTTTTGACTTGAGGTTTAGTTTTCTGCAATAATATTCCTGTAGCTTGTTCTTAACCACTATATCACATCTCCTGGTCTCTTAAATAAAAACTTGATCATTGTTATTCATTATGAACCAAAGAGGAAGAGAGAGTTTCACAGGACCAACTGGAACACAAAATTACAAAATAAACCAGCCAAACCAAAAAAAACAACCAAAAAAGCCACCCTTTTTTTTTTATTCATAACAATATGACTATTCTTTTGGAGTGGCAAAAGTCATTTTGATTTTGCCTCCTTTGTATAAGTTCTTTTCTGCTCTTTGATTGTTACTGAGTGGAATAATGAAAGTGGAGACAGATACCATTAACATGAATTCCATGAATGGAACAGTGGCAATTTGGTAATTTTGAGAGTACAGGAATTTTCAGCCTACCTATTGAAATGAAGGTTTTCAAGTGGAAACCATGGTAAAGCCCTATGAGGATCCTGAATTAGGAATTACTATGATAGGTAACTCAGAATGAGAGGCAGGGAAGGAGAAAAAAACATGTCAAGTGTTTATATTAAGGATTACTAATAAATATCTACCCAAATCACCTTCCCTAGAATTTTATCATGAAAAGTCAATGAACCAACATGGGCATTAGTACTAATTTTCTGAAAAAATTGAGTTATCTGGCTATGAAAATAATGGATTAATTTTGCAACTCTTGCTGAGTGGTATTTGAAAATGCAAATTATTGTAAGGATTTCATGAAGAATTAATATAATTTTATTCTAGTTGAACAGCTGCAAAACCCCAAAAAGAAACATCATAATTTTTAATGGTTATGGTTTCCTCCATCAGCAGGAGCTGATGGAAAGGAGGAAAGGGCTGATGGAAGAAAAGGATAAGCAGAGGCTTCTGGCACTAGTTTGGAAACAGCTGACTGCACTCCAGCATAGCTGTGAGACAGACAGTTCTTCAGGTCTAGGGCAGCTTTCTTAAAATAGCTACGTCACATTGGTTAAGGGCTGGACTTGATGATCTTAAAGGTCTTTTTCAACCTAAATGATTTTATGATTTTATGATTTTTCACCTATGCAGACTGCAGGTAGTAATTTCTTCTCTCATGCAATTAATGAGAGACTACTACTAAAATCACTTTGGACAGCACAGAAAGTATGCCACTACATGAGAATATGGAATAAGTAGGTTATAACTTTATTAATTATCAGGTAGCCAACCAACAGTAGGTTTTCCTGCACACATAGTCATATTTCTCCTACTTTCATGAACAATAGTAAGTAAACTAATTTAGGTAGAACAACTTTTCTGCAGCTTCTTTTGCAGCATAGATGTTTCAATTCATAAATATCAACCTGCAAAAATCATACTGCCCACTTCTGGAAAGTTATCATAGTAAAGGATTTCCCATACGCGTTTGGACCAAAAGTAAATCCATCTTTGTGGTCATTTTCAAACATTAACATCTTCATTGTCAGCATCTGTTACAGAAACATAAGAATGTTTTCTGGGTGTATCACTTCAGCTTTGGGATTTTCTGAGCCAGACACGATATTCTTACATCTAAAGTCTTCACCAGATTTTTTTCAGCCACTTTCAACTATTATATAGTACTTCGGTTTAGCTCCTAGTAGCACCCTATACACGCCTCAGGTAGGAAACTATCAGCCAACTCTCCAGTTCCTTCAGTTAGTCAAAGGAAGAAGAGGTGTGGAAAATAAGCAAATCTCACTGATTCACTGGCAATTCAGCTTAACATCCAAGCTCTTTAGCAGATAGTCCTCATCTCCACATTCAGTTCCAGTTCGAATTTCTCTAGTGATGAGACATTCTTATAGCAAAAGAGTTTGCTTCCAACTCTTGCTTTGAGATGGGCTGACAACCTACTTTGGATAAAGAGATAACAAATTTTCCCTTGTTTAATCTAGGAAAGCTAATGACAAAGAGAGGACATGACCATTGCCTACGAATGTACCAGAAGTGAGAGTGTCAGAGTGGAGAATGCAATTGTCTCAGCTGCATGGTAGAGTGATTGAACGATTAATACGACATGCAGGTTAAGCCTGGTCTTGCTGTAATAGGACTTCCAAATAGAAAAAAAAAAATCACTATTCAGGAAGAAAAGTATTTTTAAGAAGCTTTTCACACACATACAATGTTTGCAAACAAGGTGGTTTGGTTTCATTCTACAGTCCTAGCCATTTAAATCGCAACTGGTTCTCAAAGTTGTTCTAAAAATCTCTTCAGCAAAGTCTCAGTCCTCTGCCTCACCATCTGGAAATTAAGCCTCCATGTCACTTCATCAAGTAGCTCTTCTTTTGCCATCCTCCACATGTGGTGATTTGAACTGGGAAGTGCCCCCTTGTCTCAGTCATAGTCCAGTTGCTGTGCTTGTGGCATTTCTAGGCAAGTGCTATTACACTGATAAAACACGTCTGTCTATGTTGAGATTATCAAGCTTCTTGTTCTAAAACTTGCCCTCAGTCAGTCAAAAAAAACGCTTCTGCCTTCTTGAGGTTCAAAGGAGCCTGAAATCCTAAATAGAACAAGGTAATTCCTCCTCTACAAAGCTGCCTTGTCTACGACACTGAGTTGGAACGAAAATTCAGATGGCATAGAGGTAGAAATGCCAATCAAGGCATTTCCAGACAGCAGTTAGCAAACCACATCAGTATCTTACTGCGTAACCTCAATTTATGGTCCCATTTATGGTCCCACTTCTGCACAGGTTTACACTTCACAAAACCATACCAAATCTATGAAAATCTTGGCCTCCTGTCAGAAAGACATTTCAGAAGGCAAGTATGGGAACCAACATAAAATTTTTTGACATAAGCAATGGTCTTGTCATAAAAATGTTCTTAATGATCTGTCTTTGTTTATTTTATATCAGTATAATCACTGTTAATACAAGTAAGATTTGAAGAACAGACAAAAAACTAGCAGTCAAATTCTGAAAAAGTTATTTTGTTTTACCATGCAGCATAAATTTACGATTCAGAACTCACTGAATGCAGTATCTAAAATCTAGCTACATGAACTAAAATAAAGCTTCCATCAAGTCAAGACATTTTAAAGTTTATTCTGGCCTTTATGTCTTCCTTTTACTGAGAAGAAACTAAAAGCATTCAGTCAGTGCAGGGCAATCAAGTCACCGAGAAGAATAGTTCTCCTTATTTCCCTAAATCTCTATCTTCAGATTGAGTTTATAGTTCTGCAAAATGTATATATGAGAGAGACTGAGAGAAAATTGCCTGTTATTTTGGTCTTGAAGTAATATAGGTGGTTGACAACCAGCTGCACATGAGCCAGCAGTGGCCCAGGTGGCAAGAGGGCCAGTGGCATCTTGGCCTGTGTCAGACACAGCGTGGCCAGCAGGAGCAGGGAGGGGATTGTGCCCCTGTGCTCAGCGCTGGTGAGGCCGCACCTCGAGTGCTGGGTTCAGTTTTGGGCCCCTCACTACAGGAAGGACACTGAGGGGCTGGAGTGTGTGCAGCGAAGGGCAATGAGGCTGGTGAGGGGGCTGGAGAATAAGTCCTGTAAGGAGAGACTGAGGGAGCTGGGGTTGTTTAGCTTAGAGAAGAGGAGGCTGAGCGGAGACCTCATCCCTGTCTACAACTGCCTGAAAGGAGTTTGGGGCGGGGTGGGTGCTGGGCTCTTCTTACAAGTGACAAGTGATAGGACGAGAAGGAATGGCTGCAAGCTGCACCAGGTGAGGTTTAGACTGGACATTAGGAAATATTTCTTCATTGAGAGAGTGGTCAGACACTGGTACAGCTGCCCAGGGAGGTGGTGGAGTCACTATCTGTGGAGGTGTTTAAAAAACGGGTGGATGGGTTTCTTAGGGACAGGGTTTAGTAAGGAGACAGACACGGTTAGACTTGATGATCTCAGAGGTCTCTTCCAACCTAGTGATTTTATGATTCTATGATATCTAGGGAGTTTATGCTGTATATTCTATAATACAAAAGAGTAGAGAAGGTGAGGTGAGGGAGGGGGAGAGAAAAAGTCTTTGCAGAAAGGCAGCTACACTTTGTGCCAGATTAAATATCTTTTTTATGGAATTACAGTTATAACCAGTGATTGTATCCTATTCAATGGCATTTGAAATTTCATTAAATGAATATTTACACCTTGCTTTGTTTGTTTTATTGTAGCATGGTTCTGATTCAACACTGATTGATTGATCATAGCTTTGACATGTTAAGACACAATCTTGCAAATATCAAGTATGTAAATTATTTGTGTATAACAAGGTGTTTTCTAGCTCAACACAAGTCAATATAATATTGTCAATATAATGGATAACACCTGGAATGACCATTTTGAGTATGTGCCATGTAATTAAAAATACCCAAAATCATGATATCGCTTTTAAAAACATTTCAGCCATGTAGACATATTTTTAATATCATAAGAGCACTGTGGGCATAGCCATTGCTTCCAGGAGACATACATCTTTTGCCACTAGAGCAGTAAAGTGGTTAGCTGCATAATTTTTGTTCTTAATGTTAAATTAATTCTGACAGAACAACTTTGGCTTTGAGAGATATCTGCTTTATCTTCAAAGCACCTTGCTTTACTTCTCTTTTGCTAATATATTTCTAGTGCAGCAAGTGGTTTAAAAACCTCTCAGAGCAAAGATTTGCAAAGAAGGATCCAAAAGCTAACATAACTTTGTTCCCTCATAAATGCAGTAAACATCTCTCTATTTGTCTTGTATGTAAAGATGGTGGGAGAAATCCACATAATAGACTTTAACAACAATTTTCCCTTTTCCTTTTTTTTTCCACCAATAAAAACATGTCTTACCAGCTGACCAATACAGTTGTTCTGGTTTTGTTTTTATAGGAAATTGTTAGCTAATGAATGATTTACACTCTGGCAGTTACAGAGATCCTTTTCCTTACCTGTTTTGAGCAGTATATATATTAACTTTCTTCTAATTCCTTTATCTTAAGTGAATCAGAACAATTAAACATTACTGACTACCTTTATAGATACTACCACAACAGTGTGGCAAGATGGATTTTGTGCTTTGTAATAACTTTCTTGACTCTGTTTTTGGGGAGTTCACTTTCTGAGTAATATGACAATAAAACCTTATTAATTCTATGTGCTATCTGATTTGACAGGGAGGAGACAAAGTGAAACAGGAGAACTGGATATTTGTAATTATAATAAATACAGGTACCTGTTATTTTTCCATCAAACTTTTCTTATTTTTAAATGTGCTAGTTAGCCAACATGGAAGCAAAGCCATTGCAGTGAGTTTTCTCAGACCAGGGAAAGCAAGCCCCTCATAATTCCTCATTTAATAAACATTTATGATAATGAAGAAATTTTGCCTGTCATGTCATCAAACTACTTCTATATTCTGACATTATTTCTGAGATTACTGCTTTACAAATCAGCTTGGAGCATGATTTGCTATGAGGATAAAAAGTGGCCATTGTGTGGTCAATAAAACCTCTTGTGACACACTGGACTCCACCTGAAGCAACCCAAATATCCTCTGACTATTCACTATCTAACCCAGGAACCGTCATTTTCACAATCATTTTATGTTTTATGAAGTAATTAATTTATATCCTTGATGGGAAGGTAGGTTTCTAGCCGCTCCTTTTTAGAATTGCCTCTGTTTACATGTTGTGCACAGATGATTCAGTACATAAAATTTTTTAAGTGTATTAGAATCTTATCATCTCTCGTCCTTGTGTTTCTTCCTGTTTCCCTCTCAAGCAACAGGGAAGGAAATAAAAATGCTTACTTATGCTCTCAGCAGTTAATTTATGCTTCTAGTACGATTTTTCAGATCACATAACAATTGTTTGAATGAGATTTGAAAGAGCTCTCTCATTAGCTGTTCTGAAGATAATTGCTTTGTTTCAGAAGTTCTACTCATTCTGAGATCCAAATTTGCTGATAGCTTGATAGGTAAACAGTACAGGGTTTTTATGCTAAGTGTCCACGAAAGAATGCTATTTTGCTCAGGTCTTTCAAAGTCTGGTTTGAAAGCTTATTAAAGGTGCAAAGCTCTCCTGAATTGTTCATTGTGGCTCCAGTTACAATTCTAGAGTTATAAAGCTCTAGTTGTTGTTTTTTTGCTTTCTAAACAGTCTTTGAAGTTTTATTAATATAGTGTAAATCCTTTTACAGCTCTTTAAAGCTACCTCTTCATTATTTTCTGTGTTTATTTCTCTTAAATGTAAGGCTAGTTAAAAATGGAAATGTGCATTGGAAAGATAATTAATTTTTTATTTCTAAAACCTAGCATTTTTAAATTATATTCTTGCATAGCAGCATTTTAAAGGCAGAGGAGAAGAAACCATAATATACTTGTGGTACTGATGTTGAAAATATTTTAGTAAAAACAGAAGGGGGGAGGGAGAAAGGGAGGAAAATAGGACTTTAGACCAGATGTTTTACTTGAGACTGACAACTGTTTTTAAAACACTGCTGACCCTTTAAGCCTGTATCCTAACATAATATATGTTTATGTGATACATTGCAAATAGAAAAAGAGAAGATTCTCTAAATATTAGACTAAAATGGGAACTTACTTAGACAGAAATATTATAGCAAGATTTACCAAACAATGTCTGAAAAAAGTATGGTGACTACAAAAATGTCATGACAGAAGTGGAATAGTTTTATTTAGAGGGGTATATTTTCCATATGGACTTGAACTGAAGCTTACTGAAGTCCATGGAAAGACTCATTTGAATTTTAAAAATGAGCCTGTATAAGGTGCTTTTAAAAACATAAAATTTTCTAGATTTAATAGTTTGGTTTCTTCTTTTTTTTTTGCTGTAAACCACAGCTTCTCCTCACTTTCTGTATTCCTTTGAAATTGAAACACCAATTTTGAATAAGAATAAAATTTCCATGCAGTGAAAATAATGCTCCTTATTCTGCACGAAACAGATGATAGATTTACTAGAATTTTTTAATGTGCAAATACAACCTAAGACTTATTTCAGGCTTCTATGAACCTGAATTTCCCTGCAGTTGTGATGAAGATGACCATTATTCAAAGAGTGACATTTACAGGAAAGTCTACTTAGGTATGACAATTCTGTGTCTTGGAAATGACTTTACTAACCCTAATGGGTTTAATCCTGGAGTGAATGATGCTGGTTGTGTTTGTGCTTATCATGTTGAAGAAAACAGAATTTCACCCCCCCCAGTGGACTGCTAATAGAGACAAGCCTAAGAAGGAAACTAACCATTGCAAAAGCTCCATTAATGTAACTTAATGAAAACATAATAAGAAATTGTTATGCTTTTCTTCTTCTAAAACATACTTTCACATATTCAGCCAGTAAAATATTACAATACTTAGCAAAATTTCTTTTATGAGCTTTTAGTGACTCCAAGTACTTTTTCTCCAGAACTTTGCTCCCAGAATACGCTATAAAAATATTAGGTTTCTGTTGAGAAGAAAAAAAAAATCCAAGCTCATGACAAAATATGTTTTGGGGCCAAGAAATAGTGTCCGCACATAAGTGAGAGAGGTTGAATGAACAAAGAAATGCTGCATGTTTCATGGAACAAGTGTTTGCCCTTTGTACTGAGGTTTTCAGATTTGGAACTCTGATGGTGTATAAACGTAGTTCTGCATTCATTTTCCCATGTTTATTTTTTAAGTCTGTGCATTAAAAGAGGGGCAACACAGGGACTGATACATTGCATCATTTCAGTCATAGTCAGTAGTTTTTATGCAGATGAATAATCAGTCCGAGATGGTATATCAGGCTAGTAAGCAACTGATATGCCAGTTTTTGTCCTCAGCAGTATCTAGGAAAGTGATCTAGCTGGTGTTTATATCCCAAACACCACAAAACAGGGGAACATTTGCACCTGGATCAAAAGGCGTTACCTTTAGGGCCAGTCCCATAAAGGTTCAGGTACACTGTACCTGACACTGTACTACTGACACTGTAATAAGGTACATATGGAAAGCCAAAGTCAAATGAAAATGTACATTTGGATATTGCATGGACTAAAATGGAATTTTGAACCACAGTATTTATGCATGAACACACTCAAGATGCCAGCCCCAGCAACGAGAGTGCATTTGCTTCAATATCTTCAGAAGCACCCTCACATGTCTTAAAAAGACCTACTTTGTCACTGTGACACAGCCCCTTAAATGCAAAAGCAATATGGCCATATAGGTTTGCCCTGCAAGGCAAAATGACAGAGAAATGGAACAGATGGTCACTCGTTCTGTAAGGTACTCTGTCTTATGTAGGCACTGTGATCCACACAGTACCTTCAAATTATGTTGCAGAAAACTTCCAGAAGCCCAAACCAGATGGACAGATACACTGACTGGGGTTTGGGTATGAGTAAGTTTACTTACCTGAAACACAGAGCCAGGTTCAGAACTATTGCCTTGAAATTCATGCTAAAGCAGTTCTTAGTGAGTAAGAAAAACCTGGACAGATTTGTTTGCACTCAAGTCAGCATTAAATTAAGGGAAATAAGTACGTAAAAGATGTTTCCTAAAAATAAAACAAGTGTCAAAAAGAAAAATAGCTGCACACAGAAAAATAGCTTCGTAACTGGCTTCCTCCTTGATTTCTCATTCCATTCAGTAGTGTTTCGAGCGATGTTTTGGGGCATTCTTTCAACATATTCCAGAGTTTATTTGCCCTGATGAATGACTCCGTGTTTCCTAGGGTGCATTATGTCTTCTATAAAAGAAATAAATAAAAATATGTAACTGGAAGTCAGTCTGAAACCCTTTCACTTCTGTGTAGGAGGTCTTGCTCAGAGTTTAACATCCTGTAGAAGCTCCATATCATAACCAAGGGTTCATCCCTGTTCATTTTGTACCAGTAGGGCCGCATGTTGCCCCAAAGAGCCGAATGCTGAACACTTATAAAGATTCAAGGAGTAAGTGAAACAGAGAAGGGGCAAATATATCCCACTGGCTTGTTCAACATTGAGAAAATGGTGGGGAAAGAAGAAACTTTAGGCCTGCTCCTTTCCTAGTGTTACTATTTTCTTCCCCTGTGGAACTCATCTGTCTAACTGCTTTATATATTTAAATTACTCAAGATTTAATGTGAGAGCAGGATTTACCTGTAGGTCATTAACAGTCTCCTGAGGTACCTGACAATAAAAAATATTTAAAGACAACTCTACAGGTTATATACCTGGATAATTATGGATTTTCAAGTTGTGATTTGAGAGGAAAGGCAGTTATGGAAACCCTTAAATGGCCTAAATTCTTTGTATTTCAGTAGTTTAAGTGAAAAAGTTATAAAAATATCTGTAAAATTCATTTTTCCAGTGGAAGTATTGTGGGACTTAACTAAGTCGGACTTAACTACTCTTAGTTTTGGAATGAAATCAGATGAACAATAAAACCATGATTTTCACCACTTCACACAATAATTCCCTACCATTACTTCAGAAGATAACTGCAAGGTACTTTTCCTGAAAAACTCTTCAAAAATTCTTCAAACGAATTTGCTTTTTAAATATAGTATTTTGCTAATTCTGTAATAGTAGATTATATACAATTACTGTTCATATGTAAACCAACAAAATGTACAAAGTTCAATTTTGTTTACAACATTTTTTGTGATATTTTCAGATGTGCTCTCCGGAGTCACTTCAGACCTACTAGAAACTCTCATTTCTGTTGTGCTTTGTCAAAACCAGAAGTTTTCCATTCCAATATCTTATCAGACGCATTCACTTCTGAAGTTTCATTACACTTACTTACCCTAATATGAAAGTGTGCTTTTCCCTTTCCTCTCCTGGCTATCTAGTTACCTCACCTCTGTCATCATCATGGAGACCTTAACAAAAATGACCTAGAGGAACTTAAGAGAATTTTTCTCCTTGTGAAGTAATCCTCCCATTTGTATTGCCAGCTGTGATATTCTGTCAGACGCACAAACCAATTCTAATAGCTGACTGACAGCTCACGATGTTCCATTTTACCGCATCATTTTGACAAGGTAAAAACATAGCCAAGCTTTTAGTTTGAAGAATAAAAGTTTATCCCACCTGATAAGTCACTAAGGATTCCCTGTTATTATTTCATTGATGAACACTGGACAATATTAAGAAAGGATTTTCTATACATGATCTGACCCATTCCATTACAGTTACAATTTTAGTTGTTCAGAGTTTTAATTAGAAAACAATCATTTCTTAAGACTAGAAATTAATACCACGGAATGCAATGGTGCTTCTCCTCTCCAATCAGAGTCTGAGTTCAATAGTTCTGTGAAAGTTTCTTCAGTCTTCCATGTTTTGTATCAAAACATTCCTGTTCTCTGCAGTGTATTCTACAAGAATAGGCTCTTAAGTTCACAGTCTATGCTGACGAGGGAAGCAGTGTGGGTAAGTTCCACAAGTATTTTATTTCTGCAGCAAAGACTTTATCAATGGAGAAATGCTGTCTCGCTTACAGGGAATTGGAATGTTGCTACTGAATTTAGTGGAGACAGGATTTTGATCTTGATATATTTTATGGGAACTGCAAAGTACTGAATGCCATTTTCTCAAAGCAGCTGAAGCGAACTGAGAGAATATAATGTCTCAAAGAATCAGAACTAGACAGACAATGCAATACATTTGCAAAAGAGAAAATGTAGTGGTATAAGAATTGTTTTAGTCCTGAAAATCTTGTCTACATCATTCTTACTGTTTCTTTACTACTATCTATGGTGGTAAACGCTGCACTCAGAAATAAGTGTTAGCTGGATTAGCGAATAAAATAACCTTATATGGCTCATTTACCCCTGCAGGAACAAATTTTAAAATCTTTTGATATACAATATATAACTTCTATATGTACTGTTGAAACAACATGTATTTTCTTTCTACTAGCTGACTTGTTAAGCTTTCTTACTTGTGCTGTGTGTAACATCCCCTTTGGGTTTTTTGAATAGTTTATACTGAAAATGAAGGGGGATGGAAACAAATTTATTTCATATTAGTTTCAAAATCTAACATGTAGTAATTTTTGTAGGAGAAAACCTCAAAGCAAGCTTCATTTATAAAGCTACTCAATACTTATCCAAGACATATCCAAATATAAAATAGCTTCTCTGTCCCTCTGGTTTATATGATACCTGGCAAAATATTAAGCATTATCTTGCCCAACTAATTGAAGATCTACTGCGTATGTATAGACTGAGGAAAAGAGGTACATGGAAGCATCATATGTTAAATATGGTATTGGATAGAACCAAACCTCTCCTTTTGTTTTTGATAGTGAAACAAATCACAGCTTTTAAAATAGCAATTTGTCTTCTTTCTTACTGGTGCACTGTTTCACTCAGTGTTGCTTTCTTCTTGATTGTATAAAAGATACAGAAAGCTGGGTATTTTGTAGTAGATTTCCATTGCAGCTGTCCTTGAAGACATTCAAGCCTGTGTTGCTACTGGAAGGAAAGAAAAAAAAGAAAAAAAAAGGAAAAATATAGAGCTTGTTTAGGATGGCAAGGATACAGAAAATAAATCCAAGAAAACAAAGAGATTTGAAATAAAAATGTAACACCTGCCAGGCAGCTTACGCACAGTGTAAACAAGGATTAACACCAGCAGTGGTGCAGCAAATACTGACTGGTCTTAGCCCACATACGTTTAAGTATCAGAAGCCGAGAACAAGAAAAATTACTTCACAGACTTGGTATTTCAAATTGCTGTTGGAATCAATAGCTATTCCTAGAACAATAACTATACTCAGTACAGGGGCAGCAAATAGATTCAGTTCAGAAAGCATAAGCTAGAAAAGGAGTTTTTCTACCTTCTCCTTGGTTTTAGTATAGAGTGCAGTTCTAGACAAGGAGAAATATGGGGTTACTGCAAAGTAAGCAGTTACTTTGAATAATCTGTTTAATAATTTGCCTCCAAGCAAATGAGTTTCACAGATTTTTGTGAGGAGATTACTGTCTTTCTTGGGGGGATTTATTCCTCCCTAGAATGAGCAGGTTACAAATAAATATTTTAAAAATCATCTCACTGTTAATTTTAAAATTAACTCAAGCTCAGAAACTTGTGTTCAAGGATCAGATATGGCTTGAGGAGTGGATGGTCTCACTGCCGACTTAGAGCTCAAGCTTCAGGCATACGGCAACAGATGATCACCATTAGGGGTGTTAATATAAGGTTAATTGTCTAGGTCAGGCCTCTGCTGGCAGGCACTGGATACATACAGCTGTGTATATTATCATCAGCTGAACAGGAGCCGACTGAAACAATCTGTATTCTCTGCTCTGAGTACCTGTCCTCTCTAGCACAGGAGGAAGACAAACGGATGAATGATTTTGGAATTTGAAAGCACTAAAGAAAAAATATTTTGATATTTGTATTCTCAACTGGCAAGTCAAAGAGACTTTTTTTTGCCTTTTGACAACCTAGTTTTTAGTCTATGATAAGGGATCTCAAGGCATCATTCCCGTAACTTCTACCTCTTTCTGGACTGAGAGCAATAAATAGTACCCTTAGGGTTATTTTTTCCCTCTTCTCCCACTGGTGAGTGTGCTGAATGGAAAATCATCTTCTGAAGAGAGGAATCTGCTGCTGACCAAATGATCCCTTTGTACTGGAGAGTGATGATCAAGCTTTAACTCTCCCTTATATAAATTGGCAATGGAAGCGGATTTAAGGGGTAGCATTCAAGTACTAAGTGAAGGACTGGAACACAATTCAGCTACTTCCGTTGTCCAGCCGGTTTAGCTCTATTAAAGGCCACAGAGATAAAGGCAATCCTTCACCTGATGGTAATATTTAAGGAAAGACCTCAGATTCATATCATTCACATTATTATCCACAGCTTTCAGTGTTGATAGAGTTGCTGGCTATTTCAATCACATTCACTGCAACTTCCTTTTCTTCTCATATTTCTGGAACATTCTCATATGGGTGTAACTAACAAAGGAGCAGAATATTAACCTTAAATATAACCTTAAATATAACCTTAAATATTACCCCAGTTAATCCTCAGTTTCAAAGATCCAAAAAGGTCTCCATTTTGAATATGGTTTCCTGAAAGGAGATATGGAGAGGAAATACTACAGTAAGCTGGAGAAAACTGGCTTGAGATCATCAGTGAGTACTAGTAAGGTGGGATAGAATCACAGAAATTACAGTAACATTTTTCAAAAATGGTGGAAAATCAAAATGTCCTTCACTACATAAGTGAAATGTGTTCAGTCCAAAGGGTAAGTAGAATATTTTCCTCCAGTTAAATGAGAATGCAAATCAAAAAGTAGTCATGTTAGAACAAGACAAAGGAAACAATGATAAACAATAATAAAAACAACTTTGCCACTAACTTATCAAAGTCAATTAAATTTTATCAAAATGTAGTCTGACTTATTAGAACTATTCAGGCAAAGTGTCCTACTATCCTGTGAAGAATAAGGACATTTTGGAGGGTTTCCACATTGTTTCTGCATTCAAAGTCTATCTTTGTAATGAGCTGAGGGTTCTGTAGTGGGTGGACAGGTTATGTGCTATTGCTTTAAGCTTTTAGAATTTCAGCTACATAGAATTATATTTATTTACTCAGTATTGTACAGTTTCAGTTCCAGCAAATAGATTAAGTTTAAGGGGAAAATAACTGTGACTATTTATTTATTTTCTTTATTTCAAATATTTTTGACCCAAACATCAGTCTTTCATGTGTGGCTCTTTATAAAATCTTTGATCTCTCCTTGGTGTAGACAGAGTATTGACTTTTTTTTTCTCCGTGCAAACCTGAGTAGTGTTGCTAAACATTTTAGTCATGCTTACATAAAATCTCCCAGAAAGCCTAACCTGAGACCTTTGAGTTCAGGTGATGTCTCTTCTCTCTGACCTCTTCTGCCAAACAAAGGAGAAGGGGGAGGGATCCCTTAAAGGAGTAATAACCGCTTTCTTTGAGCCTAACAGGAAAATATACCTGATGTTTTAGGCTGTGAAATATGCACTGGCAACCCCAAAACATCAAGTGTGGGGGAGATGTTTGTAGAAGTACCCTGCATATGCACATATTGCCTGCAATAACGGGAATCAAACATCATTCAGTGAGGACACATTTGTTAGAATCTATATGTAAACTGAACTCACTAATAGGAATAAAATAAGTAGGGTAAGAAGAAGAGTAATAACAGCAAGACAAATGTCCAATTGCATTATCTTGGACAATAACTCCTATTTTTTTTAAGGCAAAAGATACATGGGATTTCAGTAATCCTTTGAAGACACCATCATCAACCGACAATTTACTACAAGTACCACAGTAGTCCAAAGAGTTGAACAGCTCCAACACTAACAAAATCAGTCAAATTCTCCTAAAGAGCATAATATTGTTCTTCCGTGTAAACAGTCTTCTTACTCCTTAGGTTATGAGCCAGATGACTTTCATTAAGTCAATCATCATCACCTGGGCTTGGCCAGCAAGTAGAAAGGAGAAGGCAACCTACCATTATGTAGGCATTTTGTCTAGACTGAACTATTATCTTCAACACCCTGTAGCTCAAAACATAACTACTCAGATTGCTCAGATAATAACTGTGGCCAGCCATTTGCAGTGGCTCTAGCTGCTGGCTTCAGAAGGCAGACAAATATATTAGAACTTTATTGGAGCATTCCATCATAAAGTGCACTCACCTGCAATACCCTGTCTTTCCTCTTAACGCCTCTAAAGAGATATGTGAATGCCAGCCTGCACTGTGGCATGGATGGTATTGTTATTTCATTATTTGTGGCTGGACCATAATGGTTCGTAATTTTTATCAGCTACTGAAAAAAAGAACCATACAAATAAAGATAATCAGTAAATGCAAAAGAATCACCCTGCTTGTAGAACTGCTATTGAGGGTAAGTGTATACGTTCATTGCTCCTTAACACCCTGGGATGTTTAATACTCTGTCCCCTACAGAGTGACCTTGCTTTATTTAGTATGACTAATTTCAACTGGACAAAAGCACAAGGCTACATCCACCTATGAATGGAAATTGTAATCTTCGCATCTGAAGTACTTTGAGGTAAATTTGTCTTGGACTATCAGAAGTGCATGTGTATAGCTTGTCCAAGTGACTACAAAAGAGTTAATAACTGATTTTTTAAGGCAAACTGTTTTTCTTTAAGCAAGCAGAAGTGAACAGCTATTTTGCATAAAATTGCAGAGATTTGTACTTTTAAAATTCAGTTGTGTTTCTGTTACAAATGCACAGAAAACCTCCTCCGACGTCTTCTTTATTCACTTAGATACTTTTCTGTTAAATAAAAATACATATATAATCTCGTTTAATCCTCCAAAACCCAAGCTCAGATCAGATCAGAGTATTTATTTGGCTTCACCCTCATGACGATAGCTCTTTCAAAGTGAAAGTTGTATTTGAAAACAACATTCACACAGGTTTTTCCTTTGCTTGAGGAAATATTTCTTCTGTAAAATGTGACATGAGTCACTTCCCTTCGAGCCATGTTTTTCTGATTGTTGATCTTCCACAAAGAAACAATATAAACAGGTAGATAGCTTTTTTGTAAGTTCCCTCCCAGCAGAGAGGAGATAATAGGACAGGTGAAAGAGCAAAATCACAATTCATTCTCTTTAAAGGAATTATTTTCACATAGTACAATGTAGTACTCCTTATTAAGATATAATTCACATTGTCTTATTTTCCTTTAAAAAAAAAAAGAACAAATAAAAAAAGGAAGAATTAATCTTCCTTGAAATATAGGTATGAAGATTCAAATTATTAAATTATTGGGTGGTTCTATAAATTACAAAGTTTGACACCATGACATTATAGTGATGGGTATTTTAAATATGTAGGTAGACAGCTAAATAGATACGATTAGAAAGGAGTTCAACCCGTTCTTGCTGGATTTATTACTTCTGGCAAAACCAATGCTCCTGTTGTTGAGTCCTTAGGAGGCAGCAGCATGTGGGCACAGCTTGACCTTCCAGATCAGGCAGATTAAGAACATAATATTTTCTACACAGTTAATGCTGAGATGATGTTAATTACTTAGCAGACTCTAAATCCCACAACAGATTTTTTGTCATTTTGATGGAACAAGGGAGTGATATGTCCAGCATGGAAAAGCTGGCAGGGAGTTATCTGGCAAGTTTTCAAGACAGTGTGCAATTAGGAAAAAAAGTAAAATGAGAATATCACTTGGTCTTGTTTTCCAACCAACCCACTTTTGAAGTGTCAGCCAGCAGAGAAACTGAGTATTAATAAAAAAAAAAATCGCTTTTGCTCATTTCTAAATGTTGATGATGACTGGAAACACCCTGCAGTGTTCTTAATAAACTCAGTGAAAACAAGGAGAGTTGGATCAAGATTTGTAGCGCTCGAGGTCAGAAGTAAGGCTTCTTAACAGACTGACATTTAAAACTGCTATGTGTCTCTCTAGCTCTAGATGCGTTTCTGTGGATGCATGTTATTTTTAAGAAACAGAGTGCTAATATTGGCTCTTGGAAGAAAACACAGCTTATAAATAGTTAACAATGGAATAACCATCTACTATTGTGTAAAAATGTTCTGTATATGCTAGCTAAATGATGGTGATAGAATCTAAAATGGAGCCTTCTCTTGCATTTTTTCCTGTAGTCTTCCAGACCTAGTGCTACCTTAATATACATTTCTGAATCTAGTGGTTCCTAAACATGCAGCACTCAGACTTATAGTCTGATAATAAAACACAGTCATCCCTGCGCCCTATACTAAAATATTAATTTACCACTGAGGTAAAAAATACTGCTTTGATTATATTCAAACACCAAACTGTCTGAAAAATGGAAATTCCAAGTAAAATGATAATGACTGTAAAATGAATGTAAAAATGGGAGAAAAATATTGCGTAGATTACAAAAATAATGTAAGACAAAACCAGTTGGCTTGTCCATGGTTGGTGTATATGTGGAAGCTCTAACTGAAGTGCCTGATACAAGTAGATATTCCAAGATTTTCTAAATCATATTCTCACATTAAAAAGTACATGGCCCATACTTTGCCATAAACAACGTGCCTGATCACACCCAGTAGCCAACTTATAATTCAAGACACAACAGCAGCAACTGCTCAGCCGAACTACTTTACAGCTGAAATTTACTGGGCCTTGCTAACAGAGGGTTAAGCCACAGATCTTATGGTTTTATCACAAGCCTTGTAAATTTAAGTGAGAATTCTGTGCAGATTTCTGGGTTTGCATTAATACATGATCCTCAGGATTCATTTCTTTTAATAAGCATTTATTCTTAGACTTTTAACGAGGTTATAGAAATGTTTTAAAATGTAACCTGAGTGCACACTACTGATTTAGAACATTAAATAATTGAACTGAAGTTAACAAAAGATAATATTTTTGAACATTTCATGATTCTGAGCATGTTACTCAGGGGTTTGGATTCTTAAGGATAGCAACATTAGCACAGTAATTTTTTGCAGTGATGCACTGCACATCAAAATACTTTCAGGTAAGGAAAGTTATTTTAAAACACTTAAAAATAATTATTTTTATCATAATCTTATAAATTAGGCATTATATGAAGTTGGAACTCAAACAATATTATATGGGAAAAGATTATTTCTTGAGCACCTCTTATTCCATTTTACCCATTAAAAAGGCATGTGGGAAAATAGAAAATGTGACATAAATAACAAAAAGAGCACCCTTAACAGGAAGCCAAGGTGCTGTTCATCAAAGGTTGATGATTTGAAATGGGGAAAATTGGTTTTCCACCTCAGAAAATATTGCTTAGAACAAGTAATATTTTATATATACATAAGCTTGAGTCTTGAGGGTGAGGAGAACAGAAATATCTGTGAACACAGCTGGAGAGAGATTATCCCATAGCATACAAAAGCAGGTAAGTACGAACAGATTTGAACTGAGCAAAACGTCTTCAGCCTGAGTTTCCCTCATTACAGCTAAATGCTCTGATCACCAGTTACGTTCACCTGTGGCAGAAAAGGTCAGGAATTCTCTAAATAATTGAACAGAGACATTGGGCCAGAAAATTAGAAGAGGTGATTCATTGGTCCAATGATTAGGACATTCAGCTTGGGTATAAACGACCTAGTTTGTATTATGACTCAGGCAGTCAATGAAGTTACTGAACCTTGAGCTCCAAAACAAGCTCAAGCTAAAACTACATGAAAAAGAGGATAGCAAAGGCTTCTGGGCGCCTCAGGAGGTTAGCAACACCCACCACAGCAACATGAAGAGGCCAGGGCTGAAAAGATAGCAGCAGAATGACTCAGGCTTAGTGCTCAGGTGTGGGAAATCAAGGTTTATATGTTCCTTTTGAATCTGAAGTTACACAGGAGAATTACACAGCTTCTTAGGAGATGTCTTTTTCCCCTGAGTTACTGTAGGGTAATATTCTCTGTATTAAATCTGTTGTCAAGAATGTCTAAATCTGTCCTACAATCTTTGATTCTAGTGACTTCACATTTTCATACTTTCAGAGAACCCTTTTTTTCATGTTCATATGCAAGAAGCTCCACGAAAAGCAGAAGATTCTGGAGGTTACAGGGAAGATGGCAAACTCTAATGAAGTACTTGATTATGTTTCTTCTCATTATTGAACAAATAATGGCAAAAATTCATATATATATATATATGTGAAAATGGTAAAAAAAACCTTTCACTGAATGCATGAAAAGGATCCTGGTACACAACTTTGAGGCTGAACACAAGCATCGTAGAAAGAAAGAAGAAAAACATAATCATATCACTTAATCAAAAGAAGTGCTTATGCAAGCACATCCAGACTGTAATGATAGTGCACTTTGAGGTTAGTCATGGAAATCTCCCGATTACATTACTGTCAAAGTCAATAGTACAACTGTGGATAGATCTAAACATAATACAACACAACAATCCAATAGACTTTTAAAAATGAATAAAGACAGAGCTATAAGATACTCATATCGTGTTACTCCAGATCTCTTAAAACTACATTATAGCATAAAAATTGGATAAACTATGAAACTTTCATATAGTTAGTCCTTTTTTGTAGTTACAAGCCTCTTCCTAATCACTAATGCAAAAATTCAGAAGGGTGAATGGCATCTTGCAGTGAGTAAAAAAAGGAACAGCCCAACGAGGAGGCTATTCTGCTTGGAGACAGCACCTTTTTGTTGATTTCAGCAGGAAAAAAAAAAAAAAAAGGCAAATAAAGCATATTTATGCACAAATATAAATTATAATATATGTATGTATGTATCTCTATATTGAATTTTTTAGTGACAGAGATCAGAGCCAAACACTGCAATTCAGAAGAGCAGTGGAGATGTTGGAGGTTGGAGCAGCTGGATTCATTTTGTGAGGCCAGAGTGATACAGAAGCAACAAGAACAAGAGGAATCAATATTCAGCCTTCAGCAATGCTCAGCGTAAGTAAACATTAGTGACCATGGAGAAGACTTCTTTTTTCTTTGCCTGGACAGGGTCTTTATTAATATTAACTTGGAAGATAACATTAATATGTTTGTATAAGCTTGGGAACCAGTGAGTAGAATAGTGAATTGAGTCAGAGAGCAGGAATCTGTTTGTTTAAGCTTGCAAAAATTGTACTATTACTGATACTGATGAACCAAAATGAAGGTTCACGCGTTCAAATAATACAATACTCACCATAGCAGCAGTTCCTGTGTTACCTTTGCTTCTCAAGAAAAAGGTTTACCATGAGTTTTAAGCCAACTACATGGTTCTATCACCTCACGGTAAGTTGGGTGCTGATGTTTCTCTCAATTTTTTCCATGCAAAAAGAAAGGAAACGCAGTTACAGTTTTAATTACAGTTTTCCAGATTAATAGCAAAATAACAAAGCAAGAAGTACTACAGATAAAATCTGGATCATAGAATCATAAAGTTGGAAGAGAGCTCAGAGATCATCAAGTCCAACTGTATCTGTCTCCCTACTAAAACCTGTCCCTAAGGAACTCATCTACTCGTCTTTTTAAACACCTCCAGGAACGGCGACTCCACCACCTCCCTGGGCAGTTGTTCCAATCCCTGACCACCCTTTCAGTGAAGAAATTCTTCCTAATGTCCAGTCTAAACCTCCCCTGACGAAACTTGCAGCTATTCCCTCTCATCCTGTCACTTCTCACTTGTGAGAAGAGACCAGCACCCACCCCGTCACAACCTCCTTTCAGGCAGTTGTAGACAGGGATGAGGTCTCCCCTCAGCCTCCTCTTCTCTAAGCTGAGCAACCCTAATTCCCTCAGCCTCTCCTTGTAGGGCTTATTCTCCAGCCCCCTCACCAGCCTCATTGCCCTTCTCTGGACGCGTTCCAGCCCCTCAATGTCCTTCCTGTAGTGAGGGGCCCAAAACTGAACCCAGCACTCAAGGTGCGGCCTCACCAGCGCTGAGCACAGGGGCACAGTCACCTCCCTGCTCCTGCTGGCCACGCTGTGTCTGATACAGGCCAAGATGCCATTGGCCCTCTTGGCCACCTGGGCCACTGTTGGCTCATGTTCAGCCGCTGTCAACCAACACCCCCAGGTCCTTCTCTGCCAGGCAGCTCTCCAGCCACTCTTCCCCAAGTCTGTATCGCTGCATGGGGTTGTTGTGACCCAAATGGAGGACTCTGCCCTTGGCCTTGTTGAACCTCATCCCGTTGGTCTCAGCCCATCGATCCAGCCTGTCCAGATCCCTCTGCAGATCCTCCCTTCCTTCAAGCACATTGACACTTCCACCCAGCTTGGTGTCATCCGTAAACTTGCTAAGGGTGCACTCAATACTTTCATTGAGATTGTTGATAAAGATGTTGAAAAGGACAGAACCCAGCACTGAACCCTTGGAAACACCACTTGTGACTGGTTTCCAACTGGATTTAATTCCATTTAACACAACCCTTTAGGCCCGACCTTCCAGCCAGTTTTTAACCCAGCAGAGGCTGTGACTGTCCACGCCAATGGCAGCCAGTTTCTCCAGCAGGATACTGTGAGAAACAATGTCAAGGCTTTACTGAAGTCCAGGTACACCACATCCACAGCCTTTTCCTCATCCATTAAATGGGTAACCTTGTCATAGAAGGAGATCAGATTGGTCTGGCAGGACCTGCCTTTGGTGGACCCATGTTGACTGGGCCTGATCACCCAGTTGTCCCACGTGTGCTGTATGATAGCACTCAAGATGATCTGCTCCTTGACCTTCCCCGATACCGAGGTCAGACTGACAGGCCTGTAGTTCCCTGGATCCTCCCTTCAGTCCTTCTTGTATAGATAAGAGAGCTGAAAGCAAGCCAGAATGATTTAGAAAGGGATGCTTGGTTTCCCTACATTCTAGATGTTAGAACATTCTCCTTGGAAAGTGGAAGCCAAAATCAAGTCCAAGGACATATTTTACATTTCATTCAATGACTGTTTGATGGAAAATACATGTGGCTACTGGGGTATAGGATAAGGATGAATTTTCCTTAGTCATTATAGTGGGATTGTGTTCACACACAGAGTTGTTTTCACATCTCATTTTAGTGTTTTGGTTATGTATTTGTTTCTTTCTTTGTCTAAAAGCAGAGAGATATATTTTCAACAGACAAGTCTGAGAATTCCTTTATTCTTTATCGTTATAGCTTACAGTTATAGTAGTGATTTGTTTTCTGGAGATGGAAGATGGAAGATTGAATTTCCTGAAATGAAAGAAACAATTGAACACAGGTCTCTCCCAGTCAATGTTTTTTCTAATGAATTATTTTACAACAGCTAGGAAGGATTTCCTCTTGCAGTGCAACTTTAAGGGAATGTGATACATAGCCTTGCATTTCATACAGAACCAGGTGATGGAGAATGTTGAAGTACAGAATGAGCCACTCTGAACCATCAAGGTCCTCAAGGAAAGCACAGAGCAGTTCACTATTTTTGGTGAACAATACTACAAAATTAAAAGGAAGTTTCTCAGCACTATTAGTTTGACCTGTGTTTCTAAAGGTGTATGACACAGAAACCATCAAAACCAATATATGATGCTACATGTAACTGTCAGCTGATTCAGTGCAGCTGTTTTAAACTCTAGTTCCAAGTCAAAAATTAAAATACACGAGAAAACCAATGTAAGTAATACTTGATCATCATAAATGCTATCACGATGCTACAAACCAGTGTTTGATGAGAAGGGTGCCAAAGGGCAGAAGTTCCAAAAAAGGAGGAGTTGGGTACTGCTGTAAGACCTTTCTGAGCATCTCTTTGATGGCTGCTAGACTATTGTGATCATAAGCAGAAAGCTCTTTCATTGCTGGAAAGCAAAAAATACATGGTATTGTAATTCTGTTGTCCTTAGTTAGAAATGAAACTCAATGTGGTTCTTCCACTCCGTGTTAAACAGCTTTCATTAATGTTGTCTTTTTGCCAAAGAGGTTTAACTTATTTCTGCTTTCAAATGCTAAGAAGGTATGATGAAGCTATTTTAACTGCTTATTGTTAATTTATACTACAAAAAGACTTAGTGACAGAGGACTTAGGGGTTCATGTTATGAATCCAGAAGTGAGACTGTGCTCAGGATTTTATTTTTTTTTTGAGATCAAGGTACTCAGGAATCTTGTTGGATGTTTTCTGCAGATGTATCTGGGTGACAGGTCATTCTGGTTGGGAAATCAAAGATATACCACTATGAGTATCAGTCACACAATCTGTTTGTATGTCAGTGGCTGCACAAGTTGGCAGGCCACAACCACACTTGTTAAATAGGCCTACCATTTTAAGGCTGAATGGATCTTGATTTTCTACTTCAGTAACGTCTAGGTAGCCGAGTGGTGCACTTAGAACGAGTTATACAAGTGTATAATAAAAAGATGGGTCATGCGTGAGGGAGTTAATAACTCAGTGCAAAATATGAAACATCAGGTAGGCAGAGGCACATGAGAATCAAAATATAGAAAAGGAAAAACTTGCCAGCATCATGAAGTGCCATAATCACACTTTTTCCCCACCACTTGCCAAGTTTTAGAAATTCCATCCCAATTGTGGAATAAATGCAAAATCTATTTCATAGTTGTCTAGGCAAGTAAACTACCAATCAGCAAGCTTGCAAGAGAATGATCTCTGTTTCAGGATTTGCAACGGAGAATAAAATTAACCTCAGATTTCATCTGAACTAACTGCAAGAAATCATCTTTTTGAAAATAATTTTGTGCCTCAAGGATGCATACTTAGATTTATCTAAGCACTTTTCAGAAGATATTAATAACAGTTCTCTTGTTCTTGTAAAAATTGAGCTAATAGAAGCATAATGAAGAGTCAAACTGTTCCTTAGTGATTACGTTTTCATTTATTTTACATTATTGTCAGTCTTAGCAAGAATTGTTTATTATTACTCATCGGTGAAGCCTTGAAAGTCTGAATAGCTCTAACAACAACTAAATAAACACATGGTCTTCAGTTTAAAAAACAAAATATAGAGAAATTTCTTTTCATAATGGTTAACAGATATTGTACTCAAAACTGTAGTATGTAGTAAGGATATATTAATGTTGATGAATATTTCATGTACTTATAGAAAGATCAAGGTTTCAGAACAAAATGTGTATTCAGTGAATATATTTTTATGGAGACTAACATAATTTAATTTCTCAGAATAAACATTGAATAGTCAAATATATAACTTCAAGAGCAGCAAAAAATAAAGCTACAAATCATTAGGTGACAGAGTTGCTCCACAGGAATTCCTACAGCCTAGAAGATCGGGATTGTTTTTGAACAGAGTGTGACTGCAAGTCCGTATGGAAAAGCTCCCTAAGAACTCTCTATTAGGAGCAAAATATCAAGAGTTCAAAAACCTGCTTGAAAAAAACTAGATTCTCAGTATTCATGGTTCATCCGCTGACTTCTCAGATCTCCATAAACCTCTCTAGAGAAAAAACATTATAATGCTCACCTGATTTCTAACAAAATCCCAATTTCATGTGGGAAAGAAAATTTATCAGTACAAGTGGAAGCTTTCATACTGCTGGATTTCACAAATATAATCTACTGTTGCTTTGTCTCAAATTTTTTTAAACTATGAAGCAACAAAGTAGGTTGAGGTAGACTCAACACCAATTAGAACAATATTACATTGACATATGTTTGCAAGCAGTTGTTTAAATTTATCATACGAAGGTTACAGAATTTATAACAAATGACATGCTGAGTTGTCCCCTGTTGCTTATGAAGTTAGAAAGGCATTCCCTACAGCTGTTTAATATCCTTCAAGCCTTTAAAAAGAATGGTATACATCTCAAGCTTAGTATAAACAAGGGCACTTCAACACTAAAATCTAAATATCTAGTGCTATATTTTCTGAAATAATGGATACAGGTGAATCCAAATGTTTTGGCAAGGGTCTAGACCCACAGACAGAAACACGTTTCCCTATAAAATTAATCACCTGCAACTATGAAACCAAATACAATTTTAAAAAAAATAATAATAATAATGATTCAAAAGAGACTTTATTGCTGAGCACTCAACAGGTATAAAACTCAAAAGATTTTTTTTTTTCCTATCTGGCTTGGCTTTTTGATCTTCCAGGCAAATAGACTGAATTCAGCTCTGCTATCCTGATTTTGCATCTAGATGTCTTGATGATTTATGTGTTTAAAAGGGAACTCTGGAATAAAACTCAAAACCCTTAGCAACTGTTTCAGGTAAGTTTCTGTCATAAGCCTGGATTTGGCTATGCCCTCAGACTCTTTGAAATCTATTACCCCCCCAAAAAAGTCAAAAAAACCCAGACAAAAACGTACCAAACAAAACAAACCAACCAACCAAAACAAACCTAAGACAATCCTGAGATATATGTATCTCAGTGCGTAGTCCCTAAAATGAAATGTTGCTAAAACATGCTTCAAAATAGAAGATAATAATGTTCCCTACATAAGCAAAAATAATACTTTGTGCACCTGCATGGAATGATATCATGGGATACAACTGACTCATAGCTTTCAGATGTATATTATATATTTGACTTGCTGCTACTGACCAAACAAGACATCTTAAAATGCAATGTTCAAATCTGGAGAATTCCCACCAAAATTGTTTATGTACCTCCAGAAGTACAAAGCCCTGGATTTTAACACTGGAGATTCAGGATAGATACAAAGAGTTGATTCAAGTTTTGGTTTCTCTTTCACTATTTTGAAAATATTTTCTTCATTTAGCATTTGCTTCTCAAACTTGGTTCCTAAAAGTCTCAATAAGCTATGAATTATTATTATGTTTGCATTTCAGACAAATGGTTATGACAATTCTGAAGTGACCTTTTTAAGGAGATTCTCAATTAAGTTTATATTTTCTGGCATAAAAAGAGCATAGATATCGTTGTTAGTCCCTGTCAGGGAAAGAACAGAACTCCCACAAGTGATTAACTATATTCCAAACACTCAGTATATACAGGTAGCTAAAAAAAACATTCAGAGAAAAGCCACTAAAACAAATAGCTACAGAGTGCAGAGACCACAGATAATGAGGGATAAAAATCTCTTTGCTTTATGCAAGAATGTAAGCAACCTCAGTCCTCAGCCTCTAAAGTCTTAAAGTCTTTGGTTGGTATCAAGCAGCTCTCTCTATTTACTTTTCTGTCTTTAAAAATCTACATTTTTTACAGAACAAGAATAATGCATCCAAGGCTATGTGCTGCAAAATGTAACTGTAAAATGATATTAAATAGCACCAAAAATCTGGTGAAAACAAACCTCCAACTGATGAAGCATTGTTTCATGTAAATTTCCTTATGCTCATCATTAGAAGAATATAGCTGATAAAAGCATATGGTACGCTAACACCTTAAAACTGTTGTAGACTTAACATATATTTGCTAAATGTGTGGGCATCTATGGTTCTATGATTCTACATCTTACTGTAAAATTAAAATCAAATATCTCGTTTTACTTCATTTGTCCACACCCTCATAGCTCAGCTACACATTTCCTGGACCCAAATACATTGTTTCCACAGAGGCGATGAGCTTCCTCACATTTCACAGATCAAGTGTGATTTCACTGCTTTTAGACTCACCTCAGTGGGGGGCAGTCTTCACTCCTTCAATGTGGAAAAGGGCATTGGTATCTGACTGTCAAAATGAGGATAGAAACTGTTGAGGAAGCCATGGCAGCTATTAAAACAAATGTGCGATACATAGATCAGTGGTCCTGCCAGCCCAGTGGCCTGTTTCCAACACTGTCCAACAACTGGCATTCAGTGAAGATTAGAGGGAAAACAAAATCATGCAGAGGTGAGACTTCCCCAGGATACCTTTTCTGTCTCTAGCAGTCGTTGGTTTAGAGAGTTTCTGTCAAAAAGATGCTGGTGCCCTGAGTATTGGAAGGTAATCTGTGGCTTATCGTGGCAGCTGACATTGAATTGTATTTGACTTATTTGACTTTATTTGACTTATGCATCTATTCTTGACCTCCACCTCAGTTCATAAGATGACAGGAGTCTTCAGATCAAATCCATGCAGATTATCTTCCTGGGTTTAATTACATCAGAGAATTTGAAGAGGTCCCGTGCTATAAGCATCCTGCTAGTTCCTGGGATGTTTTAAAAGGGAAGACTCACTTTCTTCTGAGGATTCCTACTGACAGCAATGTCACTCAGTACTTATACAAGAATTAATTTCCCTAAAGATTTTCAGTATGTCTTGGAAGACTATGAGTAACATTTGTTGCTTATTTTGTTTTGAACATCCTTCAAAGTGTTGCAGTCCCCCTGAACAGTCAATGATGCCAAAGATGAATTGTGTTTGAACTTTAAAAGCCAAGATACCTATAAAGTATTGTGGGAAGCATTAATCAAGTTCAGCATATGTATCCTTTGTATGTGCTGTAAGAAACTTACTTTATCATTCATGTACCCACTCTACCAAACTTTGTGCAATTTTTGGGGAGTTGGTTTTGTGTTTGTTGTGGGGTTTTTGGTTTTGTTTTGTGGGGGGGGATTGTTTGATTTTGAGGGGTTTGTTTTGGTTTGGTTTGGTTTGGTTTTTACTATCTGAAATGTAAAAGAATGCATTTGTGGACTTAGTGAAACTGAGTTTTATAATACAATAAAACAGCATTTCAATGACCGGAAAAAGATTGACTTCAATGAATATAAACACATATTCCCTGACTTTTTTTAGATAAAGGTCAATGAACTTGCTAACACAAAAGCTGTAAATCTTCAGCATGATAAGCAATATTAGGATTTAACTTAGTATGAAGCTAAAAGCCACTGGAAATTAAAGTTCTCTGCCCTTTTTCTAAGATATCAGGTAGCTGCAGCCATGTATATTCCTTCTTTAAGGACCGTTTGCTTCAAAAGAATTTTGCAGCTCTTTGTTTTTACTGTCAATTGCTTTATTGAAAGACTTTCCTTTTATACTGATGATATGGGGAAATAAAACATAGCAAGAACAGGGCAGCAGATGAATACGTAATATGCAAGTGATTGATAGCTGTTGTATCTTTGCATACCAGAGAAGAAGGGATGGAACTGGGTTTCTACACTCTGAAGTGATATTCCAGGGGCCTTATTGCTGTTCATAATATTCTTATTTCACAGGGCAAGAATAGGATCCTGCCTATGATGCCTATTTTGGAGGTGCTAGTGTGCACGTATAGACTAAATGGTCATTGAATGCCTCTACATGCACTCTTTCCCTGATAGCCAGATCTCAGGAGCAACACACACTCATGTACCTCAACAATTGAGGTGTACCTCAATGCTACAGTAGAGTTATGCAAATTCTATGCCAAAGGCATATAAATGTCCATGCACTTTCATTTAAACCCAATAGGTGATACGTCTGCACTATGATCACAGATGACTCGGGGATTAACAGATAACCTGACTCTGGAAGCCAGCAAAAGAGGGTGAACTACTAATGCGACAGCTGTTTCAGGATTCAGTATCCACAGCTATTGTATTAGAATGAATACAGATCATATCTCAGGAAGCCTACTTTCAAAGAAGGATTAATAATCTATAATAAAATGACATGTTATTTACACCAGAGGGAAAGTAAAGAACAGATTCAAGGCAGTTTAACATGATTTAATTCCAGTTAATCCATAGCAAATGATGCACATGAAGAAATCCTGACTTCCTTTCACTGCAAGATTTCATATTCCTTGGCCTATTACAATAAACTATTCAAATCCAGCAGGAATAATCTGTAGATCAGTCCCTGTTTTGAACTCTTAGATTTACTTCTGTACTAGACTTAATTGGGTTTTGGAATTATGTATTGGATTTGTCTTTGATTTGCAGAGGAAGGAGTAAAGAGTGGATCACAACACTCAAGGCAGGAGACATAAGTACTGGTAGAAGCAGGCTAGCTAAATTCTTCTTTAAACCATAAAGACTGTGTCTTTTAAGATACATCCCCTTTTTCAGCCATGCCTTCTTCTGCTCTCTTTTTGGTTTTTTTTGCTGTGTACCTCTGCTAAAGTTAAAACCACAGCAGTTACTTAGGACAATCTAAAGTGACAGACCGCATCTGAGCCGCTCCCTGCACCTATGACATAGCGGTACAGTCTCTCATCTTTTTCTGCACACCAGCAGGGATTTCCAGGTTTACTCCAGTAGAATAGTTAGCATCTGCTTTGTGCCATAAGAGAGAAAAAATTCTACATTTTAGTAGGTGGAAAGATTCATTCCCAGAGGAGCTCGTTACAAGCTTAGGATTCAGGTGTTACTTAAGGTACTCTGCTAAATTTTCTCATTTCTCTCTCTCTGAAAACTGTATTTTCTGTTGGGAAGGACCTGAAGATTTCCTTTCTGTGTAAAAATGCAATTAAAACCTAAACTTAATTACCAGTTCTTCCTTTTTCCACTTCTTTCCCATACTTCAGTACTGCTGAAATTTGGTAATAACCAAGAAAAATATTAATCCGCTCCTAGTTGTCTTTTTTCTTTTCCTTTGACTGAAAGGTTTCCCAAGATCTCAACAGTCTGATAATCACAAATGAATATGAGATTTGACAAAAATAAAAAGAAAGGATACAAAAATTGTCAATCACAGTGAGTTTCAATTTCTGAACTTAAAAGTACCCGATTTATGCTTGTCTTTCAAAAGAGACCTCTGTTATTCTCCATTGTTTCACCAGAATAAAATAGGAACAACTGCCTTCAGAGTACAATAGAGCAAATTCAGCCCTAGGTGATAGGTTCTGGTTTCACCTGTCAAATTTAATTCATTTCTTTTGTAGGGCCTGTTCAGAAAATTCTTACAAAGGTTACCAATGAATCAGCTAAAAACTTGGTAGTCTAGTTGAAGATTCTAACACTAAAATGTTACTTATTTAAAATAATAATTTAAAGAAATGGACTATATTTTTAGTTTATTCTGCAAATATTGAATGCACAGCCACAATTTGCTTTGAAACATGCTTTATTTTAGGTCCATAACTTGTAAATTAACATTGAACTTCCAAACCAGACCTTTTGCTGTCTATTCATTACTTCTGTGATACAGTACTTTGCAGTTCCTGTCTGTGCAATTTCCTTTTATTAATGTACAAACAAAACATGATGAATTAAACATGCTATTGCATGTACTTTTTGGCAAGCATCAAAGATGAGGTAATTGAAGATAGTTATTATTTCCAGCTGTACAGTGCTAGCACACAGTGACATTTAAATAATAAGAGAGATGATAGTAAAATAGGTGTTTTAGGTTTAACGATACTGCCCTCTAAGCATCCCAACTCACTAATTTCTACTAATTATTTCAGATTATACCATTGTCACACAAAGCTGTGTCTAAGACTATTTAAATCATTTCTGATATGTAAAAACCCCTGGAAAATGCTGTAATGACTAGATACTTTATTATTACTAGATACTAGAACCTAGACAAGTCACTGTACTAATCTTGAAGACATAAAAAATCACTTCTAGCAAAAATAAACCTCCTTTGTTAAAGGATAGATTAATCATAAGAAAGTAACTAATCTTTATTTATTAGCTTATCTTTATTTATTATTCTGAAATCTGGAATAAAAATGTAAGACTTTTTGTAAATTGCTATTTAGTGAAAGAGTTGCCAAGGTTTCCCACACATACTTATGCTTAACATTTAGTTCATAATAATTTCCAGTAAGAAATTGTTTCTACCCTAATCAGTTGTCTGGCAACATACTACAAGCTGCATTTTATCTAATACATTCTCAAAATTATGATTTTTTCTACTACAGTATGTACACAGTAGCTGAACACAAAGTAGGGAATGGCACTGTTTCACTGCAGTGCTAGAATCATAAGTGAGAGGCTGGTTTGATTTCCATGCTCTCACTGTAATTCTGTGGAATTAACCACCAAATGGAACTTTAAAGATCTATATTTGATTGCCCTGTGTACATTAATTTTCTGTATGCAAAATAAAAAAGCAATTACTTGGCTCATTTGAAGTTAGTACAACTATAAATAACAATGAAGAGTACCGATTGGGCATGTCAGCTCCTTGTTTGAGTAAATTTGGGACAGCTGTAGGTTGTAGCTGCAATTTTTACCTGTGCTGTGCAAAGACTCTGTTCATAACATGCAGCCCATGAAAATCACAGCAATGCATGGATCTTCACGTCAGGTACAGTTGCTTCTCGCAGATTTGCACATCTTCTCGTGAATTAACCTAACAGAAGAGCGCACAAATATCTTCTTCAGTGCCTCTACAGTTGAAACATTGTTCTCACTGGCACTCCAGTCTATCACACCAGTGCCATATTTACCACAGAAGTGCTGCAACAAAGGACTGAAACTCAGTAATTAACTGTAAAATCTTGTTTAAGACTCATTTCATAAATAGCAAACTATAGAGAATGTGGTTCTTAAAGAGTGTGAAAAATTCACAGGTAACTGAGATGTATACCAGCGTAAATGCAAGGTGACATCAATATGAATGAAATCCCCCCTAAGATATTAAATAACATCTATTTTGTTCATGGTGTAGAAAAGTCTGACATTAAAGCAATCTTAGTTTTGAGTCACGTAGAGTAGCAATGCATTTCCTTAGCTTATTTTGCAGAAAAAACTGCAAAAATGGGGAAAAGTGTGTGTATATACACAGAATAAAACAAAAAGTCTCCCTATGGAAGTTCATGAGATCATAGAATCTCTTCCACTATTTCCAACTCCCAGGAATATTAATACCAAGGAAAATCAAATTGGTCATCTTGCTTCCCAAAAAGTAAATCACAAAAAAAAAGTAAATACTTAAGACTGGCGTATATCTTCAGTGCTTTTTACTTCTGTAAACAATATGCTCATGTAAACATAATTTAAGAGTTCAGGATCAGCAGCCTCTGTGATCATCTAGTCCTTCTTCAAATACATCACTAGATCATACTTTCATTCTTTTACCACTGTGCTGAGTGTCACTAAATTGCTTTTAGTCAAAACATTTTTTCTAAACATGTATCTGAAGTCACCTTGATATCTGGGAATTAACCACATCCATTTGATGGAAGTTTAAGTGATTGATTACAATTCACCATTAAAAATATGTCTGATTTTCTGTTTAAATTTGTGTGACTTCGAGTTCTTTGTGTTGAATCTTGTAACTTCTTTTTTAAAACTCTCGTTTTATGACTGTATTTCGTCCATGTGAAAGTGCTTAAATATTGTAAGCAACTCAATCCTCAGTTTTCTTTTTGGTGTCCTACATACTGAATTGTTTTTACTCTCCCACTGAGAAGCTCTCCACTCATTCAGTCACACAGAGGCTAATTCCTGTCTCCTATTATGTGTTTTCAGCATCTTTTTTCAAATGCAGACACTAAAAATATAAACAAAATTTCAGCAATTTCAAGAAAAGGGTCATGTGTATAAGTAGGAATATATGCCAAATTCTTGCTGAAATAAATGGAACGTTTAAATATTCTTTAAAACTCCAACAGTGGGACTTGCACATTAAAAGTTGAAGGTCACTACTGTGGATTATTTTGACTTCACAACTTAATTTTTCAGTCTTATTAAATGTATTACATGAAAATAATATCTGGTGATATTAAATGAATTCATTAGAATCAGTAGAACTCTTAGGTACATACTTGACCTGTATCACACGCAGCGTGGCCAGCAGGAGCAGGGAGGTGATTGTGCCCCTGTGCTCAGCACTGGTGAGACCGCACCTCGAGTGCTGGGTTCAGTTTTGGGCCCCTCACTGCAAGAAGGACATTGAGGGGCTGGAGTGCATCCAGAGAAGGGCAACAAGGCTGGTGAGGGGACTGGAGAATAAGCCCTACGAAGAAAGACTGAAGAAGTTAGGGTTGTTTAGCTTGGAGGAGTCTGAGAAGAGACCTCATCACTGTTCATGACTGCCTGAAAAGAGGTTGTGGCGGGGTGGGTGCTGGGCTCTTCTCACAAATGACAAATGATAGGACAAGAGGGAATGGCTGCAAGTTGCGCCAGAGGAAATTTAGACTGGACATTAGGAAGAATTTCTTCCCTGAAAGGGTGGTCAGGCACTGGCACAGCTGCCCAGGGAGATGGTTGAGTCCCCATCCCTGGAAGTGTTTAAAAGATGGGTAGATGAGTTTCTGAGTTACATGCTTTAGTAGGGAGACAGGTACAGTTGGACTCGATGATGTCAGAAGTCTTTTCCAATGAAATGATTGTGTGATTCTATGATTCTATGATTCTATGATTCTATGATTATAATTTTGGTGAATTGTAAGATATTATCTTTACATTTATCTTTTGATGAAAAGCACTGGTGGAGAATGTTGCACATCTTGGAGTAAATGTGTCTCGCTTTTGGATTCTATACCCAAGCTGCAGGAGGTATCTTCGATGTATCTGCATATTTTACAATTTTTGTAAGTATTTATGTAGATGACAATAAAGGTGATCCTTGGTCTTCCAAAGCTGACTAATTTTCAAAGCATTTCCTCTTATTTGTTACCCTTTTTGACAAATCCCTTTTCAAGCACCATTGATTTAAAGTAGCTAACAAGTATTTTTGTTTCTACACTGCAACTGAAACAAGGGAAAAAAAGTACTTTGACTATCATCTATTTACATGTGGTACAGATGTGTGAACAGACTTAACTAGATACTATTCATCATGATTTAGCAAATCAGGTTTTCCGAAGTCCAGATATGCTTAAGAAATGATCTGAAAAGCAGAGGTTTACTTGCATAGTTATCACTGGAAATATCCAATGATTGGTTTAGGAGCTGAAATCTAACTATTTTAAGGATCTTCATTTTCGTGTGGCCTGATTCTACTCTTCTACTTACTCAAGTTAGTCCTATAGATTTGAACCACCACCCTAATATCACTCAGCAATGTAATATTAATAAGAACTGGTGGGTTCATTCCTTCTACCAGATTTTTTAGGCAAGAACATGCAGTTTATGAGTGAATATTAAAGTTTATTCCTTGAATTTCATGTGACTAATTTAAAGGTCATACTTGTTAACTGTTGCAAATTTTTGCCTATGGAACCTTTGACATTATAAAATGAAATATAATCTTATAACACTCTAAAATTCCTTCAGCCAATGGATTTTGTTTCATCTGATGTGGCATTACACATCTTGAAAGCATGGCATTCCAAGCCCTGTTCTTAAGGAAAAAAACAGAAGTATGTTGTGAAACTGATTATGCAGACACCTGTAAAGAATAACTGTGAATGACTGTGTTGTAACCAAGACTAAAAAATATTTTTTTTTGTCATTATCACTTGGAAGAATGGGAAGAAATTAATTCACATTACAAAGGGAATAGATAACATGTTGTATCTTGCAGCATATATACCTCTTGCTTGACAAAAGATGAACACTCTACTCTGATAGTGGTTTTCCCTCAGTGGGTTGCGGGTCCTGCATGTTTGCAAAAAAACACTATTGTGTAAAAAAATTAGGTCTGTTGAGAGTAGGCTCAAATTTGCTACAGATCCTTATTTCCAGTCAAAAGATTTTAAGGATGTGAAAACCGCAGGCATTTGAAATTGCTGTAATAGATGTTTTATTTCAACAAGATGTCTGCTTCTCTAAAACTGTATTTGTAAACCTTCAGCTTTTTAATCCTTGAAAGTTATGCTAGTGGAGATAATAAAGTTAAACATACAGGATACAGTTTGACTGGAAGGTGTGGCTGTCACTGCTGTGTCAGGAGATTGTAGCCAGTCATGTCTGAAAATCTGGGACACATTCCTTCTACTCACACTCCAGTACTTTGTATTCTGAGTAGTGTGCTAGTAATAATACAGTAATATCTTTTAGATGACTTGTTAAATCAAAGCTTTCCAGAGATTAGCGATTACATGGTACATTTTGAAAAAGAGAAGGATAATAAATCTGGTGTCCTGACAAATTTCTTCAGTAGTCTTCATAACCTCCCCCCTAAGACAAGGGCATGGTCTCTTTGGAAATAAGCATTCATGCTCAAAGAGATGTCCTGCTCAAAAAGCTGCTAAAAGATTAACGGATATCTAATGCTCTAGGACACATTGCAATATGCCATTTTTGGAATGCCACAGTTTCACGGTTGCATTAAAGCATAATTTTATTTCTATGCTCAGCCTACAGATTGCAGATGGCTCTATTTTCCTCTGGTTCTATAAAAACACTGGCAATTTGAAATACAGTACTAAAGGCCACACATTATATACAAAATGTCTAAACTGCATATTTACATGAAATTAAAATAGGGGAATTTTAGCCAAAGGAAATTATTTCCATTGTCACACAGTTACTACCTGCAGAAATGTTACTGCACTAAAAAAAAAAAAAGCATTACCGGAAGTGCTTCCATTCAGTAAATATATTAAAAAATGTCATTTCAGTTTCTCTATAGAATCTATAGTAGTATTTGAATAGGACGTTAAAAAAGCTTTTCTCATCTTTGAAAACCTAGCTGGCTCTATCACATTGTCTTTTTTATCCAAACATATCTTATTCCTAAACAGAGGAAGAAATGTAGATGTTGATTTTCCTAAGTGATTCCAACCACCATACTGACATTTTTTATTTTTAATTTCAGAGGAAAATAACCATATAGATGCTTACAGCATTTGAAAAAGAGATTTTTTTAGCAAAGTTTTCTAAAAATTTAAAAATGCACTTGGTACATTTCAGAGCATTTGGGGTGCATTAGATAATTAACTTTCAGGTACACAAAACGAGTTTCCCTGCTGTTGCACTGAAGGATCTTTCAAACTGTTGCAGTTCAAAGTATTGTACTCACTCTGACCCTTGCTTTACCCATAGAGACTGGCAGGATTATACATTCTTATGGTCTCCTTGCTGTACCCATGGGGACTAAGTAGCAAGAGCTGTAGTTCTGGAATGCTAGTTTGTGTATTGCTGCTGCTAAATAACAGCATATAAGATTTAATTTGGAACATAAAAACTAATATGTGCTGTTAAGTGAGGCTATTATGGTTACATATCGTGATGAGGCAAAATGTAATGTCTAATCCGTGTCATGTGCAAGATATGCATTCCTGGAGGCCGAAGCCCTCTGTTTGCACCTGGTGTGTTTAGGGACCAGAAGCAATGTCAGCTGCTTTGGACTGGGCAGCACCTTAGCTTCTTCTTGGTGATAATTCCCCTGCTTGCTTTCAGACAACAAGCTTGTTTTCCGAAACAAGAAACAAGGAACCTGTCTCTGAGATAGTTTGCAAAGCTGGAAGAACAGAGCTCAGGTTCTTCAAAAGGCTGCAGGTTAATGTTGCTTTTAGGTCTGCAAGAAATTTGTGTGAAGCACGCCTATGCACCTGGAAAAGGAGTGATAGGTCCAATTAAGGTATAAATCAGTGAACAGCCTAATACCACAAGCCTATGATCCATTAGGCTTACATTACCACTTGAGGATAGATTCTGAATTCATAGACAATGCTATCAGGCTCTGTGAAGGTCTGTGAAGATGAATATACGAGATAGAATAATTTGCAGAATCAGAGACGTTGAGACCTTCTTTTTGGCCTCATTTACAGTTGTGATAGAGATGGTGATAGAGTCATTCCTTTTTGACAGCATTTGAATTCCCACTCTTGTGGGAACTGACTTAAGAACAAGATTGTTAAACAAGTTTCACTTAAACCTGTCACCAATTCTAAAATGATCCTAAATACAAAACACATTAAACAGAATAGTTCTGTTATTCTATTCACTTTTCTGTCTTCTATTTTGTATGCATGCAGATAAGCTCACATTATTTTAAATTATATATAGTGTCCACGATATGCCTGATGCTAAAGGGAGTTCTGTAGTATTTGGTAAGAGATTAGCTGTCTTGGTAATGGGCACAATACAGTTATAAATATATACATGTAAACAGAATGACCACAGGGAAAAAATTCCAGTCTTTGCTCTACCAGCATAAATCTCAAGTAAATTTCCTAAATTTACTAAAATATGAAGAAAGTTCAGAATTATTCAAGGTCAAGCAGTGAATGAATCAGATAGATAGTTTAAATTCTTTCTCTGTTAGAAATATGGCTACATCACAAATTTTAAAAGCCCCTTAATTTTGGCTAAGCTGTAAACAGATGGCAGGCTTTGGAGGACAAAATCAGTGAACAACTGAAAGACAGGAATAAAGAGTATGCTGAGAGTTAGACTGCTGAGTTTTTGGGTTCCCAGTGACTCCCCTCTTACACTCGCTCTGTGAAATCTAACACAGCAGTCATTGCAGAGGCCCTAAGGCAATCCAGGTTAATAAAGCAACAACTGTGACTGGAGGTAAAAATGTGAGGATGGTTTTAATGGTCGTTCTGTCATTAAGGCCCATCTATCGCCATGCTCTGTGCTACTCTGAAGCCATAAGCTGATTTCTGTGGAAGAGTAAGAATTTAGCAAATGTATACATACTTATATCATTCTAGCTTTGGGACTTTCTGATCCAGATGTGTTTTCTACAGAAGAAAGAAGCAACAAGATCACACAGAGATCACTGGTTCTCTTTTGTCTCCACTGTTTGTATTAAAGTCCATGTTTTTGAAACTTCGTTCAAGGTAAAGACAATATAAGAAGGTTAGATTATTCCATATACTCTCATAAGATGAAAGGAATCACACTTACTGGAAGGCTTTTAGGAAAAAAAAACCAAATACCACAACAACAACAAAAAAATACAACCCCAAAACCATGATAGATCCTCTGGAAGAACAATTACTTCATTCCCAGAAGCTTCCTGGTGACCAGTACCTCCTGCTCCTAACCCACGGTAATGTGGTTAGAATAACTAACTCCATAGCCATTCTCTGTGACCAAGGGAGTCACATTTGTTCCCTCACTTCATTATCAGGCCCTGAAGGTCTTGTGAACCAAGCAGACAAACCAAACAGATTTTTAGTTCTCCTTCCTACCAGCCCAAATATTTCTAGTTGACAGGCTGATTACTCCATTCCTTGTGAGCCTTAAAGGTCCCAGGCACCCAGTCAGTCAGATGATGGAGATGGTCCCATCACGGAACAGGGAACTGGGCACCCCTACATTGGTCATGCTTCCCGCACTGCTGTAGTCTGATGGATGTGTCCATTGCACGAACAATCCAAGCTCACTAAAGAGTGTTCATGCGTCTTCAGATTCACCTAACTGTATGGACAGCTGTGGTGATGTAGAAATGCAATGAAAGCTAGAACCTAGACATAGGTTTGTAGTACAATAACCTGAATACGCATAGAAACATTCCTGTCTAGCAAATCTCAGAAAAATTTCAGCACTGTGGAGGTATGAACTTCTATATATTAAGGTTGTTGCATGTATTTGTTCTTTGGAAAACATTTGTCTCTAAACTTAGGAGGAGACAGTTTTAAGCTGAGAAATCTGGGAGCTATTTGAACTGTGTCATTTTCCTAAGGCTGCAAGGCCAAAACCCAAAAAAATCCCCCCGATATAAAGTGTGTAAATTATGTTGGCTTGGTCAGACAGACTTGTAAATACAACATTGAAAAGAAAAAGGCAGCAATATGTTTCATCTCTTGTTAAAAACTTAAAGAATTTTAATTTAAACTTCATTTGAATTTGAAGCTAATTATCTCACAATACCCAGTCACCAGGTAACAGGCAAAATAGTTCTGTTCTGTAGGAAGTTAGTTTGGTTTAGTCACGTAAAGCTGCCAACTGTCAAATATAAGTAAGCATTTTCTTAAGGAACTTGTGCGCACGTTAATGAAAACAGAGCAGCAGAAACAAAAGTGAGGATGAGGTTGGAGTGGCACAGGAAAAGTCCTCTCACATCTAGCTATAATTTGTTTGAGTAACTGATAGGTTTTGACCCTATTGTAGTAAAAAAAAAAAAGACAATATGAGCTTTGTTTTTAACTGTATCTCCATCTCTACTGGAATTGTGAAGATTTTGGCTAAATTAGTTCTAATATAGTGACTGGGAACATTCATGTTTAACTGTTCTCATCTTTCTAGGACACTTTATTTGTACCTCCCTCAAGTTCAGAGAGAGAAATGGGCTTCCAACCCTGCTTTGGTGGGCTAATTCCCACAGGCGGGGCTTGAAGTCTTCTTCTGTCTCTGTGTGAGGGAGGAGAGAAAAAGACATGTTCACTTGGGGCTCGGCCTGTGTAAACCACAGAGCATGGTCCAGATGTCCACTTCTCAGTATGTACTCTGCCGTCTGTCTGGCTCTTCAGGTTTTTATAACACACTGAAAACTCCAGTGTTTAGGAAACTAATGGTAGAAAGTCATTAATGTGAACTATTACTAATGAGATGCAGTGAAAATCTGATTTAATGAAGCTATGCTGATTTTAAGTGCAGTACAGAATTTCTAGGTGAATTTTATTGTCATGTCTCAGGATTTTACTGACACACAATATTTAACCTTGGCACTAACTCCTGGAATCAGTGTGAGAGAAGGGTCTTGGCTTTCACAAACATAGAGATTTTAATTTTCTTGGTTGTAGACAGAAGTTGAAGACCAAAGCTCTTAAAATATGGAATACCAAAGGTGAACAGAAGGACCAAAAGTATATGCTGTTAAAATCTAATTGTTGGCTATTTAAGAATTGTGGCTTCTTGGTAACTGGTGAAAAGCAACATCAAAACTAACCACAAACTTAAGCAACACTTTTTTTATGCTATGCTACATAAAATGTATGACCCACACCCACTGATGCTGCCTTCATATAAAATCATAGTGGACTCCCAAGTGTTTATCAGCATATCAGACCTACTTTGTGGAAAAAGCTAAAAAAAAAAAGTTTATTTTTTAACACAAGGATTACTGCGCTCTGAGTGACTGAGAAATCAGCTCTGCTGCACAAATATTGAGAACTGCGTTAGATAGTTTCTTCTCAGATCCAAGGAGTCTAAGCTATGTCATATCAGGAGCTAACAGTGACAGCCTGAGCTGGGACTAAACAAAACTAAAACTGTTATAACTGCACACCCACCAAAGAGGGGGTTCGTTATAAGTCGATCACTTTACATTATAGATATCTGTAGCTCCCTGAACCCATTGAGCTTTTCTGCTCAGCAGGCTGTATAGTGATGATTTCCTCTTGAGCAGGGATGCCTCTCAAGGTTACTTGTCAAGGCTGAGAGATCCCTTACTCAGTATCTGATATCTATAAGGAGGTAAGAAAAATTTTACATTAGGCCTAAAACTACATTCTATCCTAGCAACACCTGTATATCTGACTATAACTTTATTATTAGAGGTGTAATAAGTTGTACAGTGCTAGACTGTTACTTAACCATCAATTCAAAATTATTGTTTAAATCTTCATTTAAATAATTAACAAATCATTAAAACATTGTCAAATCATTGTTAAATCATTGCTTAATTACCATTCAATTATTGCTTAATCATTATTTTATTATAATTCAGTAATTAATTAATTATACTTCAATCATCATTTAATGATTAATAAAACATTTTAGTTAATCCCACAAAGATGACTCCTTTTAATAATTCACCTTCAACATATATCAAAAGAAAATCCATCTCCTCTTGTGCTTCCTGATTTACTGAACTGGCAAGGTACTTGAAGAGAAAATGACAAAACTTTAGGTAAAACGCATAAATTCAAAGCTCTAGGTGCTGCAGATATTCTGAACCTTACTAAAGCTGTACTGCACAAATAATATTAAACATTCAAGTTGAATAAAATCTAGAAGGCAGATTTGAACAGATTGAAGGCAGATTCCTCCTGCAACTAAAGTACTCCTGTAATAATTTATTATTTCATGGGTTATCTTCTTCTTGCTTACTTGTTATTTCATCAGTCTCATTTTCCTTCCTTATATTACAGGGCTGAATATAACATGTTTAAGATGCTACAGTGTTTATTGATTAAGCAACAGGTTATTATGACCTGAACACACCAATGTTAGTAAATTATCATATTCTATGTAAATCATCATATTATATAATTATTCTCATTACTATACACAATAATACACACAATGTTTTTTTGGTCAATCTTTAATGTGATGATTGTTTTACTTTTCTGAAGTAACCTTTCTTTGAGGCATAAGGCAGTATGGCCATCTACTTCCAGGTGCTGTCTCCAAATTCCTTCAATCATTTCCTCTTACTGCTGCCTCTTACTATTTGGCCTCTGTTCATATATTTTTCAGAATAGTATCACTTCCTGGTTCAGTTATGGATTGCAGTTTCATCATCATTTTTCAGGAATATTGAGGCTAAATAGAGTTACCTAATCTATTTAGGTTTATTCTGAAAAATATTTATGCACTGAGTAACATGTGGTCTGCCCTGTTTCTGACACTATTTTTGAAACAAATGTAAAATCTGCTAAAACTTTCCTGATTAGAATTAATTGGTAGTTTCATGTATTCCAAGTAGTTTCTACTTTATTCGGTATGCACAAACACACCAGAATGCAAAAATCTGTGTTTAGAAAATTTGTCTTACGAGGTAAAACTAACAGTGGCAGTTACTACAGCCTTCCCACCCATTCAAACTTGGTGATAAACAAGAGCAGCATGATGTGCTGAATGTGGTGCAGTGGGACCTCAATAGAAGTGTCCCCAGGACTGTAGCTACTCCCCCACATTGCAGAACAAATGTGCAGGAAATGGTAACTTGCTGATAAAGTTCACCAGCTCCAGAACCTGTGAAGAATGCCATCAGTGACAAGGATTCTGAACAGATTATACCAGGAAACATACAGAACAGAGCTGATCTACCCTAGGCTACACAGAAGCATTTTTAGAGATTAGAGAATAAACCTAATATGTTAAGTTTAATATTAAATGTACAGACCTGGACATAGCACCAAAACTTAGAGCTTCAGACTATGAGGCATCACAGAACATGAACGGAGCGGTTCCTGTTACATACATTGATTGTTGTTACTGTAAGAATCAGAGTGGATAATTTGTTTGGGTTCTGAATGGGTTTGTGATCTCCTGTTTCCAGCTGCTCATTGTAATGGGTAAAAGAGATGAATACAAATGGTTTTGAAGCAAACTCGAGGTTGCACTCTAGTGTGTGCATACCTTTAGGAACAGAATCAGACCCATGGAAAAAGAATGCAGTCAGATCATGGGACAGAGTCCTCTATCATGAGATAGCAATAGAACCATGGACCAGGGGAATGGGGAGTCCTACCACATACCAGAAGAGGAAAACTACTCTGCACACAGTGGCAAGAAAGCAAACAAGGTCTGAGCTGCAGAAATTGCAGTAGGGACAGAAGTAGTTTCCGAGGTACAACAGACTCAGGCTATGTAGGAATTTATAGATCAAAGTGGGCATCACAAACTGACCAGCAAGGAAACTAGAGGTCAGGGGGAAAATACTCCCCTATAAACAGAAATGCTAATGAGATAAGAAATTGTGCTCTGAACTACTTCCATATCGTTAGTGGACTTCAAAGCAATCTCAGAATAAAAGCTCTAAAATTGCCCAGTGGAATGTATAACGGGAAGGATAACCGCACAAGGTCCACATCAGAGCAATGAGAATAAAGACTACAACTTCTTAAACAAATACAAGTGACTGGAAATCTCTGCTACCTTGCAATCCAGGAACAAGGATTTGCTAATTCTGAATTTCAGGATGGTCATATGCCTCCAGAAGTAAGGAAATAAATGACAAAGTCTTCTAGATGTATTCAGTTGATATACATCTAATATTAGGTGTGAACATATGCTCATAGCATATGTTCAGTTCCATGAATCATCAACTGCTGATAAAAGCAGTTACAGAATCAGGCCTCAGATTGCTCTGATGACCTACGAAGCCAAAACTGGTTGTGAAATAGTCGAAATGTCAAAGTTAATATCATCATCCATATCAAGTAGGAGGTCGTTTTTCTTTATAGAGATATCTTTGAAAATGGAAGCTAATACAAATTAGTGTAGACTAATAGTCCAATAAAAATTTGTCTCTTGCCTTCCTCTTTTTCCTGTGCCCTGAAATTTGCGTATTATAAGATTGGTCTTCATGAACCTGCAAAACTCGTAATGATTCCTCCATTATCTAAGGGAAAAGGAAATTCTGGGAGGCACAAAAAGAAGAACTGAGAAACAGAAGACCGGACTGATTGTTTATAATGGAACCAAGATGTCCAGGAAGCTGTTAATGATGTTGAGGCCAACGCACCTCCTCTCATTTAGCAGTCTGCAGCTAAGCAACACCTTTCCCATCTTGTGATATAAAGGGAAAAGTTTAATTCTGAGAGACGAAGTGCAGATTTGGAGCAAAGCTGCTTACTCTGTAGTCCTTCTCTTACTCCTTTCTAGCAATTCACTACCTCTCTTCCATTGCCAGAGTACAGAAAGCAGAATGAAATTTAGGAGCACTCTGAAAATACATGGAGGAATTGCAGAGGGCAGAGGAAAAGAATGGGAAGAAAAAGGAATTGATACTGCACACATGATGACAGAAGAGGTGAGCAGATCGGGAGTTTTTGAACGACAACTAAAGATTAGAAGGTATGAGAAGGACACCTTCCAGAAAGAAGAATAAAAGCAGGAAATAATGACATGTCTTGTAAAAATGTCCATTAACTGGATCCCTCTATCAACACAAGAGAGCTGTGGGGTAGTACTAACACCATCCACAGCTGACATTTCTGCTGCATTTAGGGGCTTGATGAAGAATGGAAAGAGATAGAGTAATAGGATTTCTCCACTGTCTAATCATTAAATAAAAAGAGATATTCATGAAAAAATCTGCATACACTCATAGGACAGACAGTTATTTGTTCCAAAAGTTACTTTATTGTTGCTTATTCACTATGCATTTGGCTTGCAATGAGAAACAATGCTATGTGTCACTGACAAACAATTATTTCTCGGAAATACCTGACAATAAATAAGTGAATAAGTAAAGGGAACCTTTCAATTTTAAAGTATTATTTTAATTCTCTATTCTTACTGGGAATCAGTAAATGACACTTTTACAGTAAAATACTCAGCTAAGCACACGGAGGATGAGACCTCAGAGTATGTCCACCTTGGTTCCATATTGTGTCATCTAACCTCATTCTGCGTGGTCACAGACCTGTGCTAATGTGGGCACAGCATTTCTGACGCTTAAACTGTTTTTTCAGAGGTAAGAAAAGAATTTAAGATTTATAGGACCAAAAGATGATAACCAGAGGATCATGGTTCTTTAGTCTCTTAGCTGAAGAAAATAAAAGATCATGTGTCAAGCTTCTTGTCTCACCACTATATGAAGCCTCCAAGAACAAAATGTGTTGTTTATAAACCTTTAGACAGTGATCACAGCCTGAGTTTTTCTTCATCTAGGTCAGTGTCTTGTCACCATGCTTCAGAATCACTGAATTGCTCTCATTTTTCTGGTTTGGCAGTTTTCTTCACAGTTGTACATCCTCAGCAGAGTGTCAGGAAGGTGTCTATCCTTTTCCCTGTCCCCTGGTCCCACCAAGTTGATAATACCAAGGTGACAAGAGCTCTCTGAAGAGACATAGGAGTCATCTTGAGTCTTCTGAGGTACACCTGGAATGAGGCCTGTAACCTCTAGGTTATTGTATAACAAATGCCTGATAGTAGTATGTTGTGGTTTGCTCCATTTTCTTTTTGTTTTGTTTTATTGTTTTTCATAGGAACTCTGCTCTGTTTTTTCATAACAGATCTGTGAGAACATCGACATATTAAAGCTAGCCAGACTAAACTTATTTTTCACAACTGTGGCTAAGTAGTCAAAGTTATGAACTGAAGACCTAACAGTTTTCAGGCGTTTCCCACTCAGAAACTCTACACATCTCCTTTATTAGCATGCTGACTGCAGTCAAACATTGTCATGGTGTACATGCACTAAGGATTTTGTATTTCACCCTGCCACTGCAAGCTGAGATGCCTAACCCAGGGTTCTAGATTTTCCTCACAAAAAAATTGCAGAATCACAGAATGGTAGGAATTGGAAGGAACCTCTGAAGATCGTCTAATCCAAACCCCCTGCTAAAGCAGGTTCACCTGGAGCAGGTTGCACAGGAACAGGTCCAGGCAGGTTTTGAATATCTCCAGAGAAAGAGATGCCACAAATTCTCTGGGCAGCTGCTCCAGTGCTCTGCCATTCTCCAAGTAAAGAGGTTTTTCCAAATCAGAGAGTTTTGGAGGACATGAGAGAAATCCCCTGTAATTACATGACTTTTCTTGGATCTAGCTCTCATTGTACTTACTATCATGCATATTCAGTACATGGTATATAAAAACATTAAGTAACATGGAACTCAGGAAACCTGCATTTCAACCCATGTTCTTTCCAAGTATGCTGTTTAATCTTCAAAACCTCACTTTTTGAGACACTTCTTCTTCCCCTCACCTGGGGACTAATATTGCCTTAGTACCTTTCTGTATCCATCATGAATGTATCAAGGCATCAGAGGGCCACTCTGGTGCTGTTCATGCCAGTGATACACAGAAGCTCTTAAACTTTTTATTCAGCTAGAGGCACAGAAAACTGAGTAACAGCTGGCTTTAAGACCTGCTGAAGAGACACTCTGTGACCACAGCATCTCTGTACTCCAGTGAAATACATATCATGCGACTCTCCTGTAAAAAGGGACATGCATTCTCACATCAGCTCTTAGGAATCCAAGATACAGGAACTTGAAGAGTGGTCTCAAAGTCACAAACCACTCCCAATGGGTACACCGACTAAAGATTTTTCACAAGTATCTGCATTCAGCAATAATCACTATACCCATTATACTCAAACTCCTCAGCTTTTTAAAAGTCTTTCTAAATCTGTTTTTAAATAGATACAAAAATGTGTACTTGTATAAGTTGTAGGTCATATATAGTTAGCATTTAGGCATTACTTCATCAAGAAAATGACCTGCAGCACATTCACATGAGAGTTCAGTTCACCTTTGCAACATAATCAATAGCTATAAATCCACAGAAATTTTAAGCTAAGTTGTAGGACTGACCTTGGTATATATTGTTTTTAAAAGGAAGTTCCAAAACCACAACTCTTTGACATATCCTCTATACTTTTTTCCGTGGCTCAGTTGTAGGGATCTGGAACTGAGGATATTTTTCTTATTCTTAACTAATTCAATTGATAACAAAGAAATTAATAGCCATAGCAATTAGTTTGCTTGTTTCTGCTTCAGAGTTTGTCTGCATGTCCCAGCATTAGCTAAGCAAAATAAAGTGCATATTGTCTCCAATATGCAGCTTTTCATAACCAAACAAAATCTTGCCATGGTTTTAACTTAGTTTCATAAGCTTAATCTTGCATCAGCACACACTTCTGTTTGTGAAAGTAATAGCACTATTACTGATGTATTAGAGGAAAGAAAAAAAAGAAAACTTCTTTGTGAAAACCTGCAGTTAATCAGTTAAAGATCTAGCTGTTAAGTCATAATTTATTGATGGTTGCACAGAGGATACTCAAACCGTAGTATTAGCTAGTTGGCAGATGTTTACAGATTATATGTGTTCTATTCACAAGCACTAGACACATTTTGTCCCTGGAAGTTTCTGAATATAATTGCATCGAGATGTTTCTTTAACGATCCTAAACTTCATTAAGAAAAATATGGGATAGTGGAAAGACCAGTATTTACAGTACATGGAAAAAAAAAGTTCATTCTGTGTTGGAAATATTCTAAAGATCCTGTTGATGTTGGCAGATTACTTGCATATTTAATCAAAATTTTTAAAAATGGATGGAGAAAAACTCTAAAAAGAGGAAGTAAAGTGAAACTCAACTATATTCATTGTTTGGCATTCTGCTACTAAAGTAAATCTGTTACTCTATCGGTTTGACTCCTAATTACATATGATTCTACTACCAGTTACTAGGTACAAGATATTCCTTCTATGAAAAAGACTGTAGTTTGTGTATGTCTCCACTTAATATCACCTCGCCTCCTCGTTTCTTTTCCATTTTGTTTCTATGTCATCGGAACACGAACTGGAAGACATTAAAGGATTCGTAAAATTATACTTGATTTTTAATATATATAGTTAGGTCTAAGAATTCAATTTTCAACAGTATTTTGACTGTCTATAAGTCATTTCCAGTGCTCATTTTCTTTTCTATCTGTTAATTGGTTTGAACAAATTGAATTTGTCTTATGTAAAATTTTATTAATCTTATGTACATTTTGTTTCAGTAACTGGACATAGATTAGAGAGATATTTCTGGCTTCTTGTGAAAAGTACTCTAATGACTGATATATTCAATTTGGTTATTTTATGGGGAGAAAAAAATCATCATCTTTAGTGTATATATTAGATAAAAAAAATTGTTTAGCATGTGGGGGGTTTTGTATATGAAAATTGTACTGACCTGAACAAAATAGCACCTTTGAGTAAGGTTTCTGCTACAGAAATCTGTACTGAAACTTTTATGATAGAGATCCTGATTTAAGTGAATCAAACTACGTATACCTGCAGCCTGACCTATGTCAATGTCACTGATCATCTGAGTGATGATTTGTATTTCTAGGCCCCAAAATGCATGTTTCTACAGTTTTGGACTGCCATACTTGACTATTCCAGATAATCCTATTAATCAAAGTTGTGTTCACGTACATTCAATCACTCATTTTTTTTGCATTGAGCTATAATGAGTAGGAGTAACACACAGGAAGGAAAGGTAACAGGAAATGAAGCTGAAACATTCATAAATCAGAAGCGAGTTGCAAGAACCTTTGCCTAACACCTACTTGACTTTCCATAAAGACTGTGAAACCATTGCTTTGTTATTTCCTTAAATCAAAGACCAGCTCTTCTGAAGCATATAGCTGTATTTCTTTTTGAGCTCTTAAATTTATAGAATGCAGATGCAAAAATATTTTAGATGCAGCCAACCTGTACAAACCAAAACAGTTTTTCCAAAGGAAGAAAAGTCATGAAGCCAACTAACAGCTTGAGCTGATGAATTTCAGATAGTCCTTCCTTCCTTCCTCTTCCATAAAACCTCTTAAAATTATAGACAAGATTTCACCCAAAACAACTAAAACTAGTTTTTTCATAGTGACAGTACTTGAGAAATACTGAAAATGAATGAAAGGTGACAGAGATTGAGGATACTTTATGTGCTTACCTTCATATACTCATAGAATCATGAGGTTGGAAGAGACCTCTGAGATCATCGAGTCCAACTGTACCTGTCTCCCTACTAAACCATGGCCCTAAGGAACTCATCCACTGTCTTTTAAACACCTCCAGGGATGGGAACTCCACCTCCTCCCTGGGCAGCTGTGCCAGTGTCTGACCACTCTTTCAGTGAAGAAATTCTTCCTAATATAAAGTCTAAACCTCCCCTGGCGCAACTTGTGACCATTTCCTCTTGTCCTATCACTTGTCACTTGTGAGAAGAGCCCAGCACCCACCCCGTCACAACCCCTTCTCAGACAGTTGTAGACAGGGATGAGATCTCCCCTCAGCTTCCTCTTCTCCAAGCTAAACAACATTAATTCCCTCAGCATCTCCTCACAGGGCTTGTTCTCCAGCCCCCTCACCAGCCTCATTGCCCTTCTCTGCACGCGCTCCAGCCCCTCAATGTCCTTCCTGTAGTGAGGGGCCCAAAACTGAACCCAGCACTCGAGGTGCGGCCTCACCAGTGCTGCGCACAGGGGTACAATCACCTCCCTGCTCCTGCTGGCCACGCTGTGTCTCACACAGGCCAAGATGCCACTGACCCTCTTGGCCACCTCGGCCACTGCTGGCTCATGTTCAGCCGGCTGTCAACCAACACCCCCAGGTCCTTCTCTGCCAGGCAGCTCTCCAGCCACTCTTCCCCAGGTCTGTAACGCTGCACGGGGTTGTTTTGTCCCAAGTGCAGGACCCAGTACTTGGCCTTGTTGAACCTCATCCCGTTGGTCTCAGCCCATCGATCCAGCCTGTCCAGATCCCTCTGCAGCACCTCCTTCTTCAAACCTATGTGTCAGGCCATTTACGAAAGTAGCCTGACTTGAGTCCATAAAAATAGGCAAATGCTTAATCACTTTATAAACAGAGCTTTTCAGTCCATACGGAGTCTACTTGCATAATAAATAACAGCAGAGTCAAAGATCATTTATGTACATTATAAAGTACATAAGGAAGAAATTATTATGCAAAATTCTGTGAGTTTTTTAACTTTATAACTGCTGGTTAGTAGGCAGGAACATCTGTGAGATCTGCAGATCTAGTTGGAATGCAACTGTAAATATGTGTAAAAATATTTGGGTTCATGTTTGCTTAAGTGTTAAAGCTTATGCCTCAGTATAATATTGCACACTCAGCTACTTTTCTGACATACACACATTTATTTGCCAGAATGTAAAGATGCACAGATAGCCTTTGATTCTAAAGCCTGAGAAACATATCAGGATATTGAACTACAAACCATCAACAAGCCTCTTGACAGTAGAATGTCACTCTTTTTCACTTTGTGGACAGTTCAGTGTATCTGTAAAATGGTTATAATATGGTTATAATGCCTCACCAAGTTGTTTGGGTAAAAACTTTTATCTGAGTCATACAGTTTAGCCCTATGCACAGATATCCACCACTCCCATTGTATTATTAAGGACAGAGTCCATGATGTAGTGACTGTGTTGAGTCTTTGAGTCCCTGGGAAATTGAGATGAGTATAACATTATCATTATCATTAAAGCAAATAATTACAGCTTTGTTACAAGGACATAAAATCACAGAATCATAGAATCATACAATAATACAATCATACAATAATACAATCATACAATCATAGAGTGGTTTGGGTTGGAAGGGACCTTAAATACCATCTAGTTCCAACCCTGCTGCTATTGGTAGGGACACCATCCTCTAGACCAAGTTGCTCAAAGCCCCATCCAACCTGGCCTTAAACACTTTCAGGGGTGAAGCATCCATCATTTCTCTAGGCCACCTGTTCCAGTGCCTCACCAACTTCATAGTAAAGAATTTTTTCCTTATATCTAATATAAATCAATTCTATTTCAGTTTAAAGACATTACCCTTTGTTTTATCACTACTTGCTTTTGTGAAAAGTCCCTCCTCAACTTTTTTGTAGGTTTTCTTCAGGTACTGGAAGGCTACTGTAAGGTCTCTACAGAGCCTCATTTTTTCCCGACTGAACAACCCAGAACTCTAAAATAATTTTCAATGGTATTTCTAAACAAGTGCTTCATGCATCTGGCATACCTTATTTTTCTCTTAACATGTCAATAATTTGCTCAGCTTTTGAGTCATGGGTGCTGTAACTGTTCATGTCAGTGAAGTCCCACTAAGAAACGCTGTTAACTCTTTAATAGAGATTTTAGGGAGGGAGAGGACTATTCTGCTCATCTCTTCCAACCCCCTGTCATAATTCCTGCAATAAAGCTGGGTTTTCCTTTCTACCACATAAGCAAATGTTGTCAACCCCAACAGTTTCAGTAACAAGGGAGTAACATTTATAGTGCAGCCTAAATAAAGAGGCAGGAGGTCTGAAACAAAGAAGACTGACCTCAATTATCTTTGAAAATCCAAGTATGGCAAAATATATGCACACCAGAAAAATATTCTTATCTTGTCACACAGGGGTGGAAGATGGTTTATTGCAACATGTGGTGCCCGTATTAGGGTTTCTAATGTCACACAGCAAATTAATTTCTAAATTAAAAAAAAAAGTAATTTCAGGTTTTAAAAAATCTGATAAGAGTTCTCCATCTGCCATGTGCCACAGTTGACAGCTGCTTCCTTTTACATAGCTAAGATCAACCTGACTTTAGCCAGTCAGCCTGTGTAGGGTATATGGGCATTGTTGAACGTATTAGTGGAAAAGTATTAAGGCTTGGCAGAATTTTCTGTTCTTTGCCTTCTGTCTTTTGCTCTGATTAATACCTATCCCTTTCTATACTGTTCCTGTCTGTCTCATATTTCTTCTTTGTGGTGGATGCCTTTTAAAAGTAGCTTGATTCAGCTGTAGTTGACCTTTTATGGAGCAGTGCTGACTCACACCAAGTTTTTATAGGCCTGAACATATGCGGAGCAGGGGTCCTCTTTGACCTACAGGAGTTACAGAGAGAGGGAGATTTTTCAGGATGGAAGTTTGATGTGTACTGAGTACTTTCTTTTGAAAGAGTAATGCTTTCTTAAATACAAAACAAGGACTCAAACACAAAAATACGGTGGGGTTTTTTTAGGAAAAAGAAATCCTATGAAAATCCAAGAGTGGTATATAATTAAACAATTACAATATTACCATGAATATAGACATAAGCATGTTTTGCCAAATGTACTAAGGCTGAAAGACTAACAGAAAAATGTTTTTGTGAGAGAGACTGGAAAATATTTGCAGTTAAGTGCCAAATCATCTTCATCAGTAGCAGTATCTGATTTGTCACAGCCTTAGTGTTAAACGCAAACACACAGAGTACTACTGAGAAAGAAGCTGTCTTCTTTCTGTTTACCTGCCCTGACTCCATCTTCCTTCTCTTCATCCCTCATTCTGCCATATTCTTTTCACCTAGAGTTTCTTCCTTATTTTCTCAGTTTCCTATGGCACTGCATTCAATTTCTTAAACATTTCTCAAGCATTTCTCTCACCTCTGCCCCTCTGTGGTTCTCCTTATTCCTCTGTACATTTTTGCTTATGCTTCTCCTAGCCCTACTGCCTCATTCATCCTTTTTTATCTTTTCCCTAGCCCTCATTCTCCATACTGTAGTCACTCATGGCACACACATTTTATTCTGCCGCGTGGCACAAATGTATATGGTCTTCACATCAGATCATATCTAACCTCTTTCCAAGACGCCCCATTCATTTCAGTGCTCTTGACAACAGTGGGAATGACACAGGCCTTTTAATGATTGCACTTACAGTGTTGCCCAGAATATGTGTCATTAAGTACAGTCCAGAGGTTAGAAGACATTTACTGGCCTACCTCCTCCAAACAGATTTTCTTTTCTTTCCAACCTTTCATGAAACCAAGAGGACTAGTGCATAGCAGGCAATTTACAGGCAAACTGGAAAATCATCATAAAAACATCAGGTTTCCTCTGATCTGCAGTTCCAATACACTGTATATGCAGATAGGAAGTTGATATCATTTAAAAATTCCTGATCCGCAAAACATTTATTTGGCAGCAAAACTGTTAAAGTGTATACTTCACCATACTAGCAGGGTCTGCCAGGTTCGCCCTGTACCTGTTTGTTTACACAAGAAAACAGGACCTGTGTGCAACACAGTTGGAAAAGTCACAATATGTGGATGCAAATAACCACACAGGCAGAAACACACATCCTATAGAGAAAGAGAACAAATGATGACAGGGAGCTGAAACTCTTGGTACACTTACTCATGGTACATTTCTTCTCAAGAGCTGGGGCTGGATGCATGATTGTGAGCAATACAAAGAAAACCACAAGTAGCTTTAATAATGATTATACGCTCCAGATGAATGTTACAAATGTGTAACACATGTATTGGTGGTGTCTATTGCATTAATACTCTGATTGTCTTTCTATCTTTATACATATATAACCAAATATCACTGTATTGTATGATATACATTTCATCTTTGTACCTAATGGATGGCACATGTCGCACTAGCGGGAAAAAATGCTAAGCCATAAGTATGTTGTGCGTGCTTGTTCTTAATGTAAGATTTATGATTTATTGATGCTTTTTATTTGCCTCAGTTCAAAACAGAGCCCACCGAACAGTGGACTATACATAAAATCCTCCCCCCCCCCCTTTCTTTTGCTTTCATGCATGAGAAATGACTGTACAAAGGGTCACGGTCCATCTTTAATTCATCCCACTAACATGCTGATTGCACTACTTTCACTCAGGATTCTCCTCCTATTTTGTATGTAGCCAATTTAACAAGTTCGTGTCTGCAGTTTTGAAACTTGCAAGGTTGGCATTATGCAAATCTTGTTAAGGATTTTTTTTTGGTTTGGTTTGGTTTGGTTTTTATTCTTTCCTGTTGTAGTGAGGCAACCTCTCCTCAGAACAAGTTTAATAAACTGTATGCATTGCATGGTTATTTTTGCGAGCACATCGAACTTGCAGTATTTACGTACATTGAGTTCTAAATGCTCCTTGTTTATACTTCATCTTTTTGCATCTTCCAACTGCTTCTCTGGTTACTAATTTTGCAAGATTTGTTTTTAGGATCTAAGCAATAATAGCTAATTTAAAGGGGCATCACTTTGTGTTTACATACCTACTCTGTTCGGCTAATTAACTCAACCTGTCTAACCTCCATGCAGATAAATCTGTGTATTTGTTTTTAACATGCATAGTTGTGGTTTGGGGTTGTTTTTCAGGTTGCGGCTGTCAGTTTTATTTTGCTCTTTTGGGAAGCAATAAATATTCCTTACGATAACCACAGACGGGTGGTCTATCTTCTGCTGGGTCTAAAGCAAGTCACTGCCCATCAGACAAGGAATCCACTACCACCAGCCAAACTTAGTTTCTTCTAGTTGCTACAGCCCATCATTCATTTGGTGCTATTTCTTCTTCACTCCTGATGTTGGGTCTTGTTGGGGTTTTATTTTGCATCCTTTCAAACCCTGTTGCGAGGGTCAGCGAGGCGCGGTGGAGGACACCGAGCCTGTAGGGAGGACACCGAGACTATAGGGAGGACATCCGCGCAGTGCTTTCTATACAGCGATATTCGAAGTTGATGGGACATTAAAGACGTCGCTGTGAGCAGTGGCAGTGACAGGGGCAGGGGCAGGGGCGAGGCTGGCGGTGATGAACGCCTCTGCGGGAAGACTCCCTCGCTCCGCCGAGAAGAGCCCTTCGCCCGGCAGCTGGTGCCGCTCGCACCAGGAGGGCGGGCAGCTCTTTCCGCAGCCTCCGCCTTCTCCTCGCCTCGGGCCGGGCCGGGCGCCCCCGCGGAGCCGCGCAGAGCGCGCAGCGCCGTCCCACCGGCTGGGGACGGGCGCCGGGCCGCCCGCTCTCTGCCGCGCAGCCGGGCGCCGCGGCCACCTGTGCCCTGGTGCCCTCCTGCCCAGGCCAGGCGGGCAGGGAGCGGGCGTCCTCTCCCGCCCCGCAGGCTTCCGCGGGCCCAGACAGCTCCGACCCCCCGCGCCCGCCTCGGCTGCTGCTCGTGCTGTTGCCGTTACAGTCGCTGCTGTCGATGATGAGGATGTTATTAATTATTCAGGAGGAGATTGGGGGTTTGCTTCTTTCCAAAGCCACACTCCAAAACTGAGGGTCTGGGCTGCTTTCCTGACACCCATTGTGTCAGTGCTGACCCGGGACGCGGCTCGACGTTAATTCAGCGAGGCAAATTTCCAGAGGGAACGAGCCTATTTACAAGGGGGTAGGAACAGGGTGTCCTCTGCGCGCGCCCATGGCAAGGCAGACTCGTGGCGGACAGAGCGTTCGCAGGGCTCCATATCCTCCGCTCCCGACAGTTCGCCCCCGGCGTGGCTTGGGCTCCCTTTGGGGCCGGCGCGGGGTCGGGCTCGGCTTGCTGCCCCCCATCCCCGCCCCGATCGCAGCCCTCCACGTCCCGCAGGAGAACGAAAGGTCCCGATCCCTCCCGGTGGGACCCCCACCAGAGACAGCAATGGAAAGCGGGCCTTAAACTCCTCACTACCCAGCGGTTTCTGTTGCCCCCCGGAGACAAATTCACCCTTCTATTTCCTGTCCTCGAACACTTCCTGACACTGTGAAGATAACAAAGGGGAAAGTTTAAAGTAATAAATATTTCCGACTCGCCTTGCCTCCCGTGTGCGCCCGCGCCTGCGGCTCCTGAAATCAGGCGGCACACGGCGGAGGAGAAACTGGGCTTTTCCAGCCCTGTTCGAGACCACTCGGCCCGATCCGCACTCTAACACCTTCTTAACATCTTTGGGGGATTTTCCTCCTCCCAGAATTTTAGGGGTTTGTTTTCCCCAAGCTGCCGAAGATCTTGCTTCCGCGCCTGCACTTCCCGTTACAGTATTCCCATGTCTGACTGGACTAAAGAGGGGCCGGGGCCGCTGGCCAGCCCTGTAACAAGAGTGAGTGTACTCCGAGAAGACTCTAGGAGGGAAAGGATGACGGGTTGTTGTTTTTTTTGTTGTTTTTTTTTTTTTTTTTTTTAACCGATAATGATGTTTAATAAGTCAAATTTTATTATTAAAGTCACGAAGTTTTCGTGGACGCGCAGAAGCCCACTGACAAGTTTTCTTGTGTTTTGATAGATTTAGTGCTGTTACGGTACACTTCTCCCTCGCATGCAGTAGCTAAGACTTGAAGATTAAAGATCGCACACCTCTAGATGAGTCAAAGCCTACACCCTGGAGCAGCTAATACATTTCGTGATTGATTTCCCCGCTGCGTTGTTTCCAGTTTCAGGCTTGTGCGAAACCCCTTTACTCTCTCGGCACACAGGCTCAGCCTTGGTCTCCTCGCCTCAGCCCTAAACGCAGAGAGAGGAAATCCGACGCTCCGGGAGCCCAGACCCAGATTCTTCTTGCAAAACATTTTTCTGATCCAAAGCTCCTCAAGCAAAGTTGTAAGCCAGAGCTGGCTGAAGGAGACTTTCTGCTTGCCCGAGTGGCGAGGCTCCACTAAGCCACTGAGAATCAGTGGGACAAAAATAGCCTTCCCAGCTGGAGCTGGAATCTTTTGTGTGTACGGGGACCTCTCTCCCTCCCGCGGCCGGATCCCCGGGTCTGATCCCCAGGAGTGTGACCGCGACGAATCCCGCGGGGTGGATGGGGAGACTCCACTTTTCCGTTCGTTCCTGGAGCCCGGCCACCGCAGCCCAGTACTGTTCTAGCTCTGGCCGACAAGGGCATCTCACTCAGCCCCTAAAGCTGCCTCCCTTCCAGATCCAGCAGTACAACTTTAATAATTTCCCAAAGCTGATTTTTTTTTCTCCTCTTCCTCCCCCTCTCTACAACCCCATCCCCCACCCCCACCGGGAAGCCGTCGTAATTTTTGCCACTAAGCAAACTCAGGACCGAATGTATAGCTGTTATTTAGAGGACTGAAAGGGTTAATCATTGCTGTCGGGTTGGGGTTTGGTTTGGTTTTTTTTCTTTTTACCCCTTTCCTTCCCTCGAATGCATATAATCTGATTTGAGTCCCTCAACGTGATGAAAGCTATTGATTGCCGTACAGAGCCACCGACTTTTCACAGACTGCCCCAATCCCTTCCCCAAAAGTAAATACAAAAGGAAGAAAAACAAAGAAAAAGATAAAATTAACATATATTTTCGAAGTGTCTCAAATATGTACAAATGCTGTTTATGTCTTCCTCTTCATGTATATATTGATACCATAAAAGATAAATCCTTCAGCAGGGTTTTTCTCTAAATACCTTATTCATTGAAATTGGCAGTTCCACTCATTATTCCACTCCCTTAAACCCGATTCTGATGCTGGCTAAATATAGAGCTTCGCCTTCCTGGGAACGCGAATCGAATACACACTAAGCAAATCAGTAGCACAGGAGGGGGGGGGAAACCTTGATCAAAGCCCTCCTTTTCTTCCCAATTCGGGTTTGTTAGGGCGGAGACAGGTTTCTTGCTTATTGCACATCAGTTTCAAAGATCAAGCTTAAAATGCAACCACCTTTCCTAGAAGTAGCAGCTAAAACCCCAAAAGTTAAGGGGCTGAGGGTTAATAGAATTAAAACCAAGTTGAATAATTTTCAAACAAAGGTATAACGGCGGAAAATAAGATGCGCTATTTCAGAGCTGGGAGAAGAAATATTTTAATAAAGCCATTTTTTTAAAAGAAATACAAGTGTCCAAACGGAAAAACGCATAGGGCGCGGTACAGAAAAACACTTTCTCCGATTGACTCTCCTAGAATCCGCGGATATTATTTCTCAGTCATTGGGATGACTCTTTTTCTAATTATTTGGGGGTTTGTTGCCAGCTCGCAGCCCTCCAGGTCACCCCAAGGGAGCGGAAGGGGGTCTCGGCGTGCCCTGTGTGGGTAAAGAGAGTACGATACTTGCAGAGTACCGGTCGGAAAGGCACAAAAGGTCCGAAACGCGCCCACCGCGCGGGGCCGCGGCCGATCGCCCCTCGGCCAGCAGAGGTCGCCGCGCCGCTCCGCCCGTGCTGCCTGCGCACCCCGGAGCGCGGAGAGGCCGGCTGGGGAGTGGGCTACCGGGCGAGGCACAGTCCCCCGTTGAGGGCGATCCCCTACCACGACGGTGACGCCACTGTGCACGCCAAGCCCCGCAACGCATATCGCGACCCGGCGGGCTGCATGACAACTGCGGGGACATAGGGAGGAGCGGGACACAGAGAGGAGGGGAGCACGGCCCGGGAGAGGGGCATCCAGGGACTACATCGTAGTGTGAGCACAGTTGGGTGAAATTAGCCATTACGGACAGTTTGCCGCAAACACATGCCACGCTGTCCGAAGCTGCCAGCATCAGCAGTTATTCCCGATATTTGCTTTTTGGGTTGCTCAGCTAACGCGCAGAACTGTAAACTGTAACTATACCATATCGCTTGCATGCATATGCATATATATGTAAGTACCGGCACACATATTTATGTCGCCAGTTTCTTGTGTGTAGAAGCGATCATCTTGCAGCGTTGCATTTCCCCACCTTGCAGCGTTGCATTTCCCACTGTGTCTTTGAATGTCGAATATTTAAAGTAACTCTGTGTGTGTGTGTTTACAACCGTACCTTTACTTCCTGACGCTATCTTGAGATCATTTTAAGAAAGCTTAGTAATCTCTACAAGTGGCAACGCTGGATCCCGTCTCTTGTTCGAAATAAAGCTGGAGAGTGTGTTTTGCTCCCTCAGCTTCGGGAAGGAAAACATCTTGCAAACCAAGTTAGAACTCCGAGAAGGTCCGTTGTTTAGTAGTTGTCTCATCACCAAAGGCGACTTCCTTGGCTACTTCGCTGCAACCAGATTTGCCCGTGGAGAAGACATTCTGCGAGAATACGGCTTTGCCTCCTTTCCACCCAAAGTCAGCTGCCTTTTAAAAAATAGGACTTTGAAAAAAGAATGTATTTTCCCTATGATTAGAGATTGGAGGGCACTTATACACTACGTTAATGAGGGCGGTGTAACACCCCACTCGGAACAATGGGGTCTAAACAAACTAAAAGGGGACGTTTAAGATGGGGGGAGGGGGGATCCTTCTGGGATTTGGGGAGGACAGTCGGGAGCGGGTAGGGTTTCTCGCACAGACTAAAGGAAAGGCACCGTGCAGTCTAAGCGGAGCCTGCCGTTGAAAAACACACACAAAGAAATCCGTGCACACGGGAAAGTTGTGTTTCACCTCATTCGGAGAGCTTTGCGATAACAGCCTGCGGGGGCCGGGGCCGGCGCGCAGCGGGGCGGGCTGCTGGGCGTCATGCGCCGATGCCCAGCTGGGGACGCGAGTACCGCACCGCGCCTGGCCGCGGCTCCCGGTTCTGGGCTCCCACACCGCCTCCAGGGAGCAGCGCCGCAGCGCCGCACACACGGCGGAGTCCGTGTCTTCTCCCTCCTTTTTTTTTTTTTTTTATTAAGAATTTTAAGGAACTCTCCAATGGGAAAGGCAGAAGTTCACTTTTCTCCACGAATATCCATTCCCAGACAACTTACGGAAACGTCTAAACACAGGCTGCGTTTCTACTTACAGATTGGGGGGAAGTAAAAGAAAGAAAGGAAAAGGATCTAAATGGGATTGGAAACAAATAGAATCGAGGGAGTGTTAAAATACAATTTAAGGAAAATATTTAATGCCTTCTTCGATCAAGAGAAATACATGAAGCTTTTATCCCAGATTTTAAAGAGAGAAGGAGGATGGAGGACAAAGATAAACAGTTCCACCTCGGGCTGGGGCCATACCCAGCCAGCCTGCCTGCCCTTCCTGCCCAGGGCAGCTCTGCCTGGGCAAACCGGAGCAGTGGCCCCCGTCTAGGAAAGATAAATGCTTGGAAAGGAAATGGTTGGATTAACACCGCCATCCCAACAAAAAAAAAAAAACAACAACCCACCACCACCAAAAAAAGTGTGTAGATATATATATATGGCAATGGTAAATACGGCACTGCAAGCCCGATTGGAGGAAGGGGTGGAGGAACCCGAACAGGGTCGGGAAGGAAAATGAAAGGTGTGACGGGAGATAAGCGACAGGGATGGAGAAGATCGACAAGAAGAAAGTATAAAGGGAAGCACAAGTGAGGAGCGAGAAAAAGTTGCCTCCGAGAGCCCAAGCCGGAGCCGCCGCGCCGCCAGACGCTGAAATATGATAATCAGAACAGCTGCGCCGCGCCGCGCGCAGCCAATGGGCGCCGCGCAGCCGTGACGTCCCCGCGCATGACGTCAGGCCAATGGCGAGCGGGCTGAGTTGGAGCAGAGAAGTTTGAGTAAGAGATAAGGGCGAGGCGAGTGCCCGAGCCGCCAGCGCCCAGTCCGGCACCGTCGCACCGCACCGCGCCGCACCGAGTCGCACAGCTCCCGCATCGCTACCGCATCGCTCCGCGCGGCCGGACCCGGACGCCGCCGCCGCGCACCCGGCGCCGCGCTCCGCACCGCGCGTCGCTGCGCGCCCCCTTCTCTCTCCGCAACCCTGCCAGTATCTCCCACGCCGGTGGTGTTTTGTTTTGCCTTTTTTATTATTATTATTTTTTTCATTTCGAATCTCTTTTGGGTTTGCTTTTCTTATTACTACTTCTACTTTATTTTTTTTTTTAAATTATTTTCATTTTTAGCAACAGCTCTCAAATCTACTTTGGGGTCTTAAAACGAAACCGCACACCATTTCACTGTGGACATTACACTCTCTTACAGATATGGGAGACATGGGAGACCCACCAAAAAGTAAGGCGGAATTTTTACCGTTGTTGGAATAAATGTGCTGTCTATTGTAATCGTCTCAAGCAGGCGAACTGCTAAAGAGCTGAACTTCATTTGAATAGTAGAGAAGGTGCCTTTGTTGCAATGCCTGCATGCTTGCTGTGTTATAACCTCGTAGCCTTGTATGTTAATAGCCTAGGGTCCTGCTCTCTTAAACTTTGGGTAGCAGGTAGGATTTTCATGGGATCTCCAGCCACGGAGCTTTAAATCCTCCTCGTGCTAGACTGCGGTGAGGCTGTGTGACTATCCAGCACCTAGTCCGTCTAGGGGAATTAGCATTAGACTTGCAAAAGAGAGCAAGTGACAACTGTAATGATGCTTGTTATTGCTAGCAGCCTTGAGTCCCCTCTTCTGTGGCAAAGAGCTGAATGGGAAGCGCACCCAGCCACGCGTTCATCGTTTTCAGTAAGAGCCTCTTAAAAATGAAATCAAATCTATAGATGCTTTCCCCGTAAGGAAAGGAATCCAAACAAGCAAACAATAAAATAAAAATAAAACAACGAGAGAGTTTGGAGTTTTGATTCCGTGCAAGGCTTGCGAAATGAAGGACTTTCACTTCGAATACCGTTCACATCTGCATTTTAACATACGTTCCGCCTCCTTTCTAAACGAGGCAAGGTTTTGATGGCACACTTCAATTACCATCGAAAAGTGTAATACTCTTAAAAAAAAAAAAATAAAAAAAACCCCAACAACAACACTCCCAGAGTACGACCCATAAGGAAACGACACTAAAAGTGTGTTTATCTCTGTAGGAGAGTAAACGGTTAGTCAATCATGTATTTATTTTCATTTCAGAAAAACGCCTGATTTCCCTATGTGTTGGTTGCGGCAATCAAATTCACGATCAGTATATTCTGAGGGTTTCTCCGGATTTGGAATGGCATGCGGCGTGTTTGAAGTGTGCAGAGTGTAATCAGTATTTGGACGAGACCTGTACGTGCTTTGTTAGGGATGGCAAAACCTACTGTAAGAGAGATTATATCAGGTACGCCATTTACATTGTTTAATTCTTTGGTGAATTGTTTTTTTCATTTAACTTTATAAATCTGACAGAGGCAGTAAGAGGAAAAAATGTGAGAAAGAGGGTGAAAAGGTATCTGGTATGCTCTTAAGTGCTTTCCTCACAGATAGACAGGCAAAGAAAAAAGTTAAAATCGTCAAGTATTTTATTCCACAGATTTAAATGCAAATTTCTGTATAAACAAAACGCCATTCGAGAACAGCTAGCGACTGTGTGAGACTCTACTGAGAATGCTATGGTTCTAACAAAGTGGGACATCGTAGGTAATGGAGAATATTTTCAATAGGGTAGATATTATGAGCGAGGCAGAAATGATCACTTTCTAACACAATCTCAGAAATCCATCTCTCTGTACCATTATTGCAAAGGCATAATGGCATTCATAAGAAAAACACTTTAAGCATGTATGCCGTAAAAATAAATACACGGGGGCGGGGGAAACCTTATTTAAATCAGGCCTGTCAAAAACAAAAAAGCAAAACAAAAATTAAGTTTTCTTCAGAATGAAGGATCTTTTTATGGGGAGGTTAAAACCTAGACAGAAATGTTTCTTTGCTAAAATAACTGACATTTAATCTTTTTAAATATTAACCCCTTTGGTGATATCTAACTGCCTTTTCTTTCTTATCTTATCTGTGCTGATGAATTAGACAGAGCAGATCAAATTGCCCATCATCTGTTCGTGAACAATTGGGTATATTTAGATAATGGAACCGCTTCCTTCCTCACATTAAAATCTGGTAACTGATAAAATGTGAGAGTTGCCAATCCTGACACTGTAGAGAAAACAAAGCAGGAATTTCTAGTGCGTTTTTTATTTGTGCTCCTGGATCATGCTGATCTGTTTCAGTGTCTTCTACTAAGTTTGCCAAACCAGAACTTTGTGTGACACTGAGAGACGTTCAGTATTTTTTTTACTGAAAGTTTTGAGAGCAACTGTCTACCTAACCACCTGAGATATCCTTTCTAATTTCTCTGTTATTTTGAATTTAAATAAAGCAATTCAGTCTTTCTTTCTCCCTTGCGCAATTCATAAGCCATATTGTGAGTTTATTCTCGAAGTTTTATCATGGTGAAAACTAGCCAGCTCCCCATCTCCCTCTTTCTTTATTTCTAAACGCACTTTGGAGCCGTGCTTTTAAATCTTGGCCTTTCACGAATTTCAAATTAAAGAAAAACTTTTGGACTGAGATGTGTACACATACCTCCTACTATAACTCGGCGGGAGAAATTAAAACAACAACAAAATATCAGCTTTTTTAAGTAAATACGCAAGACATTTAATTTGTTGCAATTTTAAAAGTAAGATGTACGCTATGTGCAAGTTGATTTCAAATTAAACCGTGAGCCCATTCGTATTGTCAGGCATGTGGGCAAACACCCCCTCCCCAAGTTTTGTACCTATTATTGCATACACTTTACGATTGCTCTGTTCTTTTGCCGTTTCAATGTTTGTTTGCCTTATAATTTGGAAACATGTAGCTCCGAATATAGGAGTGGTTCACCTCTATAGACAGAGCAGCTAAAGATGTGAGTAAATAAACACCTTTACCTACAAGCATACATCATAGACTGTATCTCTAAGGAAGTGTTCTGGTGAGGAAGTGAGGGGGGATGAATATTAGTTCAGTTTTAGGAACAGCTTTTAAAGTCCATGTGCTTGCATATGCGCATGTATCTGTACATTTGCGGGAAGGTGTTAAATTTACCTAATACTATGGAGGCTGGCTAAGGAGCACTCAGTAGGAGCCGAGAGATTGTGCGGTTCCAGACACCCGGTTTGGAGGCTTTTCTCATGTTCATCTTCTACTGATGGATGAACGGCTCCCCTCTCCTCCGCGGGAGATGAGGAACCAGTCACCCACATGTAGCTCCAGGAACCCTATTTGCCGTGTGAGTCTGTCACCGATAAGTTGCCCTTTCACTGTTGCCGGAGGGATTGAGCCCTAGCTTAAAGCGGGAGCGGGACAGGGAGGCTGAGGTAGTGGCAGGCTGTGGACTCAAAGCACTCAAAAAGCCTTTTAGTAGGTGCGGGGGAGGGGAGTTGCACCTGATATATGTAAGTGTGTGTATGCCTATATTGTTGTATAAAATGAACCTGGTGAGAGAGGACAAGGGGAAGAGCCCCAGCAGCTCGCAGAGCCACCCCTGTCGCTTCCTAGTGCGTGAACTGCCGGCAGCCTGGACACGCATCAAGCGGCAGAAGTCCTGAGTCAGTTCCTCGGAAAAGTAACAGCATTTGGCGAGGCTGGCACGTTTGTGCGCGGGATGGCAGCTTAGCCAGCCTCGCCTTTCCCCGGTGTGGCTAAGTCAGGTCCCCTCGCCGTGAGAAGGGAGGAGAGGGCAGGGGCGTCCCCTCGCCCGGGGTCTTGGGCCGGAGGCAGAGGTTGACATCTCCTCGGAACGGAAGGGGGTCGGTCGCTTTTTTGTTTCTACCGCTGTTTCATCTTCCACTTCCACCGCCCCTTCCCTTCTTCGCCCACCAGCGAGTCTGGATCCCCACCACCTTTTACGGTGTGAGGATCAGGGCACTGACAGCAAACGAATCCATATTAGTCCTTTCCTCTTTTGGCTTCTGTATTTTCAAGGCTTGTTTAACTAGTGGACTGCGTGTGGCGTGTATGCGCGGGGCCCCGGGGCTGCCCACGAACGGGAGTGAAAACCTCTCTTCTTTTTCCCTTTCTCCCCCCACTTCTCCTTCCCTGCCCTGCCCTCCCCTCCCCCCACCCGTGCTCTCCCTCCTTCCCTCCCTTCTCCGTCTTCCTGGGCTGGGCCCTGCTCAGGTTATACGGCATCAAGTGCGCCAAGTGCAGCATCGGCTTCAGCAAGAATGACTTCGTGATGCGCGCCCGCGCCAAGGTGTACCACATCGAGTGTTTCCGCTGCGTGGCCTGCAGCCGCCAGCTCATCCCCGGCGATGAATTCGCGCTGCGGGAGGACGGCCTCTTCTGCCGGGCGGACCACGACGTGGTGGAGCGGGCCAGCCTGGGCGCCGGGGACCCCCTCAGCCCCCTGCACCCCGCCCGGCCGCTGCAGATGGCAGGTACTGCCCGCACCCGGCGCCGCGGACGCCGGCGGGGTTTGGCGCCGCCCGGCCCGGCGCCTGGCGACGAGGGGGAGTCTGGCTGCTTGCAGCGTGCCCCGTGTCCCCGCGGAACGGCAGCCCCGACGGTGCGCGCCCGCGGGATGGCGGCGGCGGTGAGCCCGGGGCAGCCGCTGGCCGGCTGCTGCGGCAAACGCCTGCTTGTGCGGTACGCGCTGCGGAGACACCTGCGCAGGGAGCTGCAACCCCGCAGCCCGCGCCCCTCCTGCTGCCAGCGGGGTAGGTGTCTAGTGTCCCCGCCAGCCGCAGCCTCGGAGTAGTCGGGACCCGAAGTCGGAGGGGAACGAGGCGCTGCTGGCAAAACGCAGACCCCTCCGTCTCCGGAGCATGTGAAAAAGCCGTCTTAGCACTGGTGGAAGTGGGATCCGAAAATAGATAGACTTCATAACTACAGGCGAGCACTTAGGCTGTAATTTAAAACTGTCAACAAGCTAATCTTCGGTAATTGCCTTTTAAAGTGACTCTGCCTTCTTGAAACGTTTTATGTGATTTGATGAGAATTTCATCTTAAAACTCGGCATTGTAACTTCAGAGTCGCCCCACCTGACGACTGTTCTTACACTTCTAGATCTCGACGGGTGTATCAGATACCCAGAGACGCTTAGCTTTAGCAAAGGGCACGTCTCTCAGGCAAACTAGGCTTGACAATATCAAGGTTGGCCGGAGTTATTGCTGTGCAAGTGAATGTAACTCAAAAGGTTATTTACAAACACAGCTATGTTTCAATGGGCTCCTTTCCCGCTTTTGAGACGATTTCAGGTGAAGTATCTCTGTATAGGGAGAAATAATCCCGTAGCTTCAGGGAGACTGTCTGGGCTCCCTATAGAGTGTTTGCTCTTGCTCGGAAAGGCATAGCATGCCGGCAAGTACAATACCGCTAAGATCTAAAGCCTTCGTATTGTCTTAATCGCATTTGCTGATTTATTATTATAATCAGAAATGTCGGAACCCCACTGTACAAAAGCGAGCACTTCTGAATAGTAGTTAACCAGAGCTTGTGAAAAAAAATTAAGTGTTTTTATTCTTTCCCTTAACTGGGTCAAATTACATCTAGATAGCTTACAGCTATACAATACACAGAAGAACAGCAGAATCACACCAATACTTTTGATGTGGCACTACTCGTAGGTTTGCATTTCTTGGCTATTTCCACCAACTGCTAGGCCTGTTACACTTCTAAAGAAATGACAAAACATTAATATTTTCAAAGTATTCATCAAAGCCGACATAAATTCACCTAGCATCTCCACTTTCCAAGATAGACACACTCTTCCGAGTTCTGGGATATAGTTCTCTTACAGAATCTTCCTCCACCATCACGGTGCAGCAGCTTTGGGTTCTTTTGCTTTGATTTGGAAGCATAAAACTGCCAGGAGTTAGTCCCTGACTAAACAGATCTAAATACAGTATACAAGAAGCAGACCTGAATTATGATTAATTTAAGAAGTATTATTTCATTAATTTTCGGGCCAAAAATCTTTTTTGGTGATTTTTCAGGGAAGAAATATATAAAACCTTCCCCCTCCTCCTGGTGCAGGCGCATCTTTGCGAACTCATCCTCCAGTGTCAAGTCTTGTACAGGTTCAGGCTTCTGTCATTAGGGGGTTTAGAGGGGTGGTTTGTTTTTGCAAATTAATTATCTGTGGAGTCAGAAATGTCAGTCCTGTCACTCTACCAGCGCATAAAGCAGAGGAGGCTGCAGGAGCTCCAATAGATCTGACTGCTTGAATGGCCTTTGAAAGAGGGTTCATCAACCCACCTCCCCTCCCCCTGTCCCACCAGCTTAGATTCATAGCCTCTGCAGACTCCCTGTTTCCTACTCATGGGGATCCTGTTCCTCCCTTCCCCTTCCCTTACAGCAGAACCTATCTCTGCCAGACAGCCAGCTCTGCGACCCCACGTCCACAAGCAGCCCGAGAAGACCACCCGAGTCCGGACTGTCCTAAATGAAAAACAGCTTCACACTTTGAGGACCTGCTACGCTGCCAACCCCAGACCTGACGCCCTCATGAAAGAGCAACTGGTAGAAATGACTGGCCTCAGCCCGAGGGTCATCAGGGTTTGGTTTCAAAACAAGCGGTGCAAGGACAAAAAAAGGAGCATTATGATGAAGCAACTTCAGCAACAGCAACCCAATGATAAAACTGTAAGTGGCTTCAGTCTCTGACCGTGTCTTGCCTTGCTCCCCAAGGAGAAATGCCTGGGCTATGTCCATCCCGTCCAGCCTCTGGAGTCGATTTTGATGCTTTTAGTTTTGTGGGCGCTCGCTTAAAACAACGAAAATGATACCACTTAATTATTATCCACTTGTTTCTGCTGTTATGCAATTAAAACAGGGAGAAGCCGATATAGGCTACTCGAGTGAGCACATGTCTTTTTGTGGGGCTAAGGATGCACAGTGGATTAGACTAACTCTTCTGTAGCATCACTTGCGACCTGCAGAGCAAACACATGGGTTGTGACACATCCAGCCTTGTGTAATATTTATATTGCAAATGCAAACGACTCCTTGAGGGGCTAATGATGCTTTTGTCCTTTTCAATGGTTTTACACCGGAGTAAACCCAGAGCAAAATCCATCAGTAAAAGGGAAATTTGATGTATTTTCTTAGCACTTTGTATGCTACAGCATGTATGTCAGTGCACTTATTGTAGACAAATGCAGTGTAAACGTTTTGGGATTATTGTCTTACTGGTTACTTAAAATATATATAGCGTTTGCACAGAAATATATTGAGTTTTTGTCTGTGGACATATGCACATGCGATGCAACCAAGCGGAAAACGCTGGGTTCGGCAGCGCAAACTGGCTAGGTTTTGGGTTGGGTGGGTTTTTTTCCCTTTTCTGTTGTTACTCCACTTGAAGAAGAGTCTGTTATTCTCCCTGTGTATATTGACTGACCTGAGAATGACTATTAATTCATAAGGCTGCCTAGTAAAGTGGAATTTAAGGAGTTTCATTTTACCCTGTTGGAATGCTATAAAACACGATGTTATTAACTCTCCTGAGCAATCTATTCGTCGAGGCTTAGAGCTATTTTGTACACAGTGCCTGCATCACAGAGCATACTGGGAGGGCTGGGGTTTCCGTTTTTTGGTTTTTTGGTTTTTTGTTTTTTTTTTTTTTTCCTCTGGAAAGAGCGCGGTACTGATGTACTCCAGGTTTGCCGTGCGGAGGATATACGATCCAGTTAAGGTCACGCAGAACAAAACCAGCCTGGGTGCGACACAGAAAGGCAGCATGATTAACCGTTTCTTGTGCCGAGCCGTGCATCGGCAGCCAAGATACAGAGTGCTCGTGTTTGAGAAAGCTTGGGGCGGTGGGGGGTAATGCCTCGGGAGAAATAAGAGGATTAAAGGGAAAGAAAGTAAACTTCCACCGTGATAAATGCAGCGGGTAGAAATAGGCTGACCTAGAGCAGAATAGAGTAAGACATTCACAGCAGATTAAGAAAGCAAATACAAGCGACTGTACAGATAAGATAGAAAGCAGTTTATTGACTCAACGCTTATATACAATAAAGTTAACCGAGCTCATTAACATCTTTTGCTGGGCTGTTTACAGAATATCCAAGGGATGACAGGAACTCCGATGGTGGCTGCTAGTCCGGAGAGACATGACGGTGGTTTACAGGCGAACCCGGTGGAGGTGCAGAGTTACCAGCCGCCCTGGAAAGTACTGAGTGACTTCGCATTGCAGAGTGACATAGATCAACCAGCTTTTCAGCAACTAGTAAGTGTCAGTTCCCAGCCAGAGAAGGCCAGCCTATAGCTGGGGCAGAGAAATAGGGGGTTCACTAAACTTGCCAAATGTCCCTAGAGAGGTGAACAATCCAGGCTCAAAGGGTTACAAGGTGGACATGATGGCACTCTGCAAATGCAGCGAACTGAATTGATTTAATAGTGCAAAATCTGCTTTAGTGCATTGCAGAGCTCTTGCAGAGTTCAATGGGAGCTGGGTAAGGCCCGAGACAGGTCGGAGAGTGACTCATTTCACACACTCCTGAAACCTGAAGGCCCCTCTCTCCAGAGGACTAAAACATTCTTCACCTGTCATTTAATTGTATGTGTATTTGTGAAAGCAGTTTCTAAAATTTGCCCCTCCCCCCTTCGAACCACTTTTGCCTTTATGTTATGGAGTGGATTTCAAATACATGATTGCAATGTCAGCCTGCTGTCCCTGTTTCATCACACAAACATGAGCAGCTTAATTAAATTTTTAAGTCCTTTTTGAAAGCATATACCTCTAGATCTAACTTTCTGTATATACATACATGCACACAAATATATAACTTAAATTAAATGTTGTGCTTTGGAAAGGGAACTGTTAGTACCTATTCATGTGAAAAATTCAAGCAATATAATAAACTGCTTGAAGCTGGAAGAAAACAAACGTTTTAGAATAAATTCTGTTCTTAACTCGCTTCATTATGCCTACATCATTTGGCAGCTCATATGGGACCATATCATCTGCAATACTTAGGCCCACAAGGTGAATTAAGGACAGAAGTTCAGCCTTAACTCAATTTCCCAACCTAAGTGTGTTAGAACCAGATCTTTAAAATAATAAGGTACGTTATGTATGGTTTTTCAGTGATTCAGAAGAATACTTAATGATGAAAATTTAACATACAGACCATTTTTTGATCTGTTGGGCATGTTTTCAACCTGAAACAGTGCAAGACGAAGGTTTCTAGCCATGTTCAACATTGTTTTCAGACCTTTTCAGTTTAGTATCACACTCTTTTGCAGGATCACTTTTCTTTTGCCCAGTGGCAGGCTGCATCATGATGTTCTCCCCTGACACACTGTGCTTGCTGGGGAAGCCGTAGTACAGCAGCAGGGCCGTTTGCATCATCTTACCTCTAGAGTAACCACCAGTTTTCTTGTCTTAATCAAGCTGTCAAGCAGACACAAGAAAAACTGATCTTCTTTGACTTCCTTACTTATTGGGCTTTAACAAAATAAGAGACTTTAAAACCTTTGATGCATTGCATTTTTGTATGGAGTAAGTAAAAAAAAAGGCAGAACAGAAGATGGATAGCTCAAATATAAACATGCGTATACGTAGACAGATCATTAGCTAGACAGATGAATATTGATATATATTGGATATGATGTCTGATACTAAAAGAGTTAAAATAAAGAATTGTGGATAGAACAGACAGTTCATCGACATTGAAGGCACGTCTCTAATCTGGAAAGGGCCTTAATCACAGGATCGGCCAGCTAAATAGGTGCCAAAGAAATGCTTTTGGACTAGCAAAGCTCCGCCCTTTGAATCATACCTTTCCCAGTGCTGCTCCTAAACTAACAGGATCAGTGGGGCACATTAGGATGGAGAAGTGTGACCTTTTTTATCAAACTGACTCTCATTAAGAAGAGATAGCACCCGCTTCAAATCACAAACGAAAGAGGATGGCTTGTTTCAAACGTCTTTTGCTCCTGGATGGTCCTTCCAGGTTTATTTTAGTATGTGCACAAAAGGGGGAAAAAAGTAACCTTGCAGTTTTGTGTCAGAAAACCTCATAGACTCGTAAATATTTTATGGTAACATCCTGTTGGGATTGCCACTCTTGCAAGACAGGGAAGAAGGTCTCATTAATAAGTTTGTTTGTTTATCCACTTGATAATTTCAGTCTTCTTTTTTTAAAGTTTTTCTCAACACCCCCCCCCTTTTTTTTTTCTTTTGTGATTTGACCGAAGGCCTGAAGAAGATTCCTGTGAAGTCAATGAGGAAGATAAACACAGAAACAAACACTGACATAGCCTCCCATGGAGATGTATCAGGCCTTTCAACTGCATACCTCTGTATTTATTTTTGTGTTCTTCTTCACATTTGCCTGCTACTTTTCTTTGATTGTTACAGTTGTAACAACACTTCTTTTTCTTATTTTTCTTCTTATTTTTTTTCTTTTTCTTTTTTTGGCAGGTTAATTTTTCAGAAGGAGGACCTGGTTCCAATTCTACTGGAAGTGAAGTAGCATCAATGTCCTCTCAGCTGCCAGATACACCCAACAGCATGGTAGCCAGTCCTATTGAGGCATGAGGAACATTCATTCAAATTTCTGTTGTTGTTGTTTCTGCCCTTACCCTCATCCCTGTTGGAGAGAGTGGGAAAGTGATCACGTTGGGACTCCGAAATTTAGGGGGATAAAGTATTTAACAACCCTGTAATGAACCTAGCAAGAAACCACTCCATCAAATGAACGGAGTCATGTTTGAAAAGACAAGGTAATATGGTAGCAACACTGTGAAGACAATCATGGGATCTTACTAGAATAAATACTAAAAAAGAAAACCAAACCCCGCGCTATTCAATGATCAGAGGAGGACCGAAAAGACTTTTTAAAAACATAAAGGATTTGTACTTGTGGATAAAAAAAAAAAAAAAAGAAAAAGAAAAAGCGAAAAAAAATTACCACGTCTTAGGGAGAAACTAATGTAGAGGGACTTTCTATCCAATCCCTCCCAATCCGAATGGTGCTGTTTCTGTATTAGTGATTGCCTTGCCAAAAGGAGCTCCATTAGGTTTTCCATCATCAGGAAAGAGACGATTTATCCCTGCATTGTTGAAAGATTCATTGCAGGAAGGTGGAGCTGCATTGGTTTGCAATGTTGTTTTTAGTTGACTCTTAACAAGGGGATATTTCCTGGGTCTCTTCTACCATGTACTGTAGCGGGGTTTTGGTTTTGTTTGGTTGAGATCCACTCTCTATCGAAGCGGTTAAAAATAGGTTTTTGGATTCCTCTTTAAAAACCGATTTATAAAAGCATTGCAACAAGGTATACCTCTATTTTGCCACAAAGCGTCTCGGGATTGTGTTTGAAATGTGTCCGTCCAAGAACCTTCCCCTCCCCCAAAGATGTGTATAGTCATTGGTTAAAACGACTGTTTTTCTCTCTTTCTCTTTCTCTCTCTCTCTAGAAATAATAATAAAAAAAAAGTTAAAAAAGGCAAAAAGAAAAAGAAAAAAAAAACCACCCTTTTTGTTTGCTCTTACATTGCAAACTTATAAAGTAATTTATTATTTATTATTGGAAGACTTGCCACTTTTCATGTCATTTGACTATTTTTTGTTTGCTGAAGTAAAAGAAAAAAGAGAAAAAAAGCAAAAAAAAAAAGCAAAAAAAAAGGTTGTACCGTGGTCTTTGAATTATATGTCTAATTCTATGTGGTTTTTGTCTTTTTTTTTCCTAAATATTATGTGAAATACAAGCGCCATATGTAGAATTATTATATCTACAGGACTATTTCACTAAATAAGCGTTTGGAATAGAGAAAATAATAATAATAATATTAATATGATTAATATTAATGAACAAAGTTCCCACTTTAAAATATTTACAAGTTAGCAGATAAAATACCTGAAATAAAATATTGCATGCAAAGCAGGTCGTTAGTGAATAAACGGGAGTGTGATATTTTATTGCAAGTATTAACGACCAGCTTGTAAATTTCCGTTTCGACAACTATATCAGGGCTAGTTGGATGCCTTAGCTTTCAATTGATAACGTTAGAAAATCTCTTGTTCCGACCCCATCCCTTGCCCTTAAAAATGATATTACTCTAGGCATGATCTGACATAACGTTAAGACATCTAAAGAACTGGGACCTCAGGCTTTTTGCTGAGTTCTATTATTTTTTAAAAATAATAAAAAGAAAGTGCTGTATACCAAAGCCTCGTTGTTGAGATTGTTGAAGTGACCTGTACTTTAAGTATAAGCTCCTGATAAAAGGGACGCTTTTTGTTTAACAAGTCAAGTATGACCATTATTTATCAGTGTCTGCTGTCAAAACGATTGAAAAATGCTGCAGAAATAGTTTGAGGGGATATTGCTGTGAAATTGCACGAATTGTGTTCCTTATTTTCTGTCGACTTTCCTCTCTTCTCTCCCTCTTTTCTTCCTTTTTTAATTTGCGGGGGAGAGGGTGGTGAAAGCTAGAAACGTGGGCTATTTCTTGGGGAAAAGTAGAAAATAATACTAGTAAAAAAAAAAAAAAACCAACAAAAAAAACATAGGAAAGGGTTGTTTTTGCTCCAGTCCAAGTACTCGCTAGTGCTCCCGGCCTGCACAAGACAAAGGCTTGCTTTAAAAAACCCTTAACAACTGGAATATACAGAGATTTTTAGTATGGCAAAGACAAGTTGGTTTTGCATGACAGATACTCCAAATCCTAATGTTTTCTTAGCATAACCTCTTTTTCCTCCCTCCGCACCGTCTCAGCCCACACTGAGCAAGCTCAGCTATACAAACCATTTCGACAGTACAAAAAAGTTAAAAATCTAATACAAGGATTTCAATCATCCTGATTAGAAACTGGATTCATTTTGTATGCGCAAGTGTAATACATTTTTGAGTACTTGATAAATATTTAAATAAATATGAAATCTACCTTAAACTGTGTGATAAGTAACTCTTGTGTTTTCATGCAGGATCAGAGGCTTGGTACGACGCTTCGGGGGGCGGGAGGGAGGAAGGGTGTCGTTTCTGCCCGGTGGTCCAACGTGTAAGTTGTTTGAGTCGCTGTTATTGACGGGGAGGGTGTGGGGTGGAGAGGGTGGAAAACGGGGAGCCTGGGGATGGAATCTCCGACTGGGAAAGATCTTTTACTGGTGCTGAAAACCTGTAAGGTCAGGGCATACACGGGGTCCTTTTGCGTTCGCCTTTTACCGCCTGGATGCTAACGCGGAGGTGGGATTCGCAGCCACTGCGCGGGGAGAGGCGCAGGCTTAACCGGGGCGAGGGAGCACCCTGCTCCCCGGGGAGCTGTGCAGAGCCCTCCCCCGCCAACCAAGGGCAGGACCCTCGAGGCAGTGAAGGTCTGCCCGTCTCCGAGGGCCACGCAGGAGGGAAAGCCCAGTTTTGGCTGTGGCTGCTTGCGAGGGCGAATTCCCGCGTGACACCCTGCGGTCCCGGCGCATCCTCCCCGCGGCTGCGGTTGCCGCCGAAATAAACAGGAGGCAGGGGCTTTGCGTTTGGGCTGCTAACGGAATGGTGCTCATCGGAATACAGAGGGCACCGTGCCTTCGGAATGCTTCAGCCTCTGCTCTGCAGCTGGGAGCCCCGCTCGGCACGTGCCTCCAGCCACCCGTGCGGCCCGGCTCCCCACGGAGGGACTGAGCGCTCCCGAGCTTTGGTGTGGGGATGCTTCTGTGGTGAGAACTCCAGGTTCTCCGCGTCCCCCGGCCTCCACCACCCCGCTTCAGCCCACCTCTCAGAGCTGCGGCCCCGGGGTTACTGGAGCCCCCACTCCCTGAAACATCGGGCAAATAACACTCGTTTTGTTTTAAGATTATTTCTGCTTGCGGGGCGGAGGGGATTCTTTTATGGCCTTTGGTTCTCTTTTCCACTTCACGTATTTGTGGCACGTCTTCTCCCTCTCCCAAAACGCTGAGCGTGAACCACCGTGGAAGCAAATAAGAGACAAACTTTCGAACGGTTCTTCCTAGTGCTTTCTGGAGAACATCCTTCCTGAGGCTCGGGCAGCAGGATTTGTGCAAGTGAGAAAAAACATCCTCTTCATGAAACGCATGGCCTTATGGTGCTCTGTGCAGGTTCCTGCTCTGGTTCCTCTTTCTGATACAGACAAGGGGAACAATTAGCATTCCCAAGTCCGTCGGCTTTTTTCTTGCTGCAGCCTCTCTTAATAATGTCAAATGAGGTCTGTTGAAGCCTGCTGTAATTTCTCTGAGAGTTCTGTTTGCACACACAGAAGCCAATACTCAAACTCTTCTCCTTTCAATATTTGTACCAGGTTAATTAGCTCTCGGCATCTCCAGTCAATGTAGCAGAGAGACACAGAAGCCAGGGACTTGAATCCAAGCGATGCGATCAGTCTAACATCTCAAATGTAAGTGTTTGCCTTTAAGTGCATGTATATACACACATATTTTAACAAATCCACATTGGGCCACCCAAAAGCAGGAAGGGAATGAGGCTCCTGCCGGCGGGGCTGGCCCTCGGGCCGTCGCAGCTCGTGCGCAGCGCCCGGGACAGAGGCAGAGCCGGAGCCTGAGCGGGTCTAGGGTCTGCGGTGCTGGGTGGGTTTCACGGGCACCCGAGCAGCCCTCACCATCTTCGCACGCACGAAACGCCGGCAGCGTTTTACGGTGCGAGGTTCCGCTGCTGGGCGCTTTGCGTGCTTCAGCGGAGCTCTAAGTAGTTAATAAAGGGGCTGGAAAGAGATCCTGTTTACTGATTGTTGCTGATTGTTGTTTTCTTGATAACAGAGCAAGCCACTGAATGACTGTTTGAGCTCAGGCGCCACAAACATAAACTTAACAGCTCCCAGTGTGCCGCCCCTGCTGGAGGATCACTCCTCACCTCCCGGGACTTGTGAAGTGCAGGCGGAGAAGGCAGCTCCCAAGGAGGCAGGCATCGGGGGGGCGGGGGAGGCCCGCCTGTATGGCCGGGCTTTCCCTATTGCGCGGTATCTGCCGCCATTAGCCTGAGGAAAGGGGTGTAAATTAATCGGTGCCTTTCCCCGGGCCTGCCGCCCGTGCCGGAGGGCAGGGCAGGTTCCGTTCGCCGCGCCTCGCAGAACACCAGCCGGGAGATGCGGCTTTTACTGTTGCGTTTGAATATCGCTGAATTTTCTTGTCGAGGCTGAGAGCCACCGAAAAAGTGCTCTGGGTTTGTCCGGGGAGGGAGAGAAGGAGGGCGACGGAGGTACCGGCAGCACCAGGGCACCCATCCGTGGATTAACTCTCCGGCTTTCCCCGGGGGTGCGTGGCGGCGACGGGGAGAGAGAAGAAAGGAGGGAGGTTGCGAAACAGGATTTTTGCTGGAGTGTTTCTGCTATTTTTTGTTTTGTTTTCTTTTCTCTTGGCAGACAAAATAGGCCAAGGTGTGTTTGTGGGAGAGAGAGAGGGCGGAAAAGTTTTCCAGAAATAAGTGACACAGACCAAAGCAGGGCTTGGCTTCTATCTCCACGCAGACTTCGGGCAGCAATGGGAAGAGGAAAACAGGGCGTTTCTGTGGCTTTTCTTTAGGAGGGCTGTTCAGGTCGGTAGATCTCCAAGGCTAATCCAAACAACCCGTTTGACTTGTGAGGTCCGGAGTCTAGACAGAGCTGGTGGCTCGGCGGCTCCTTATCTGGTTTTGGGATCAGCCAAAAGAGACTTTTCTTAATGTCCACAGCAGCACAGGGATCTGCTGGGGCCGGGGAACCACCGCACCTCGCAGACAGGACAACAAATACACCCACCACCTGGAGGCTTTACAGCCCGCTTTGTTGTTCCAGGGCCCTGCCTCCCCCGGCCGCCGGACAGGGGTGACGGCCGAGCTGCTTGGCAAAACGTGCACCCCGCTGCTTCCCACCGCAGCCGCCCCTGTCGCCTCCCGGGCACCGATAGGCCACCTCTGCATGTGGCACTGGGCACTCGAGTCCCGCTGGAGTGCTGTTTCGTCTTTATTCTCCCCTCTCCGTTTATGTGTGTTTGTGTGTTTGCAACTACTTTTTTTTTTTTTCCAGTTTAAGATTTGCAGAGAATGGGGAAAAAATATCCAAACTCACTCTTCTTCACCAACATTAGGAATGATGGAAGCAAATCAATTAAGAGAGAGGAAGTCAGTTTAGATACAAGATCTTCTTTGGGAGTAGAAAATTGTCTTCTGTATTAGTCCCCTTATGTTGGGTTTGTGGATACTGCAAGCTGTAGAGCTTGTTTGAGGCAGTTGGGATCAATAAAAACATTTAATACAATAGCAAGCAGCGTTTTGGAAAGCTGGGAGAGAGAGGCATCTTTCAGTGGGATGTCACTCTTTATTAATTTGTTTTCTCGAGCTTTCTGTATCTCCTGCTACGTTGGGCTGCCGGATGGTGAGTTTCCAGGCTTCTGAACAGTGCATAAGCCCATCCACCATCTCTGCTGTTTCTGTACTGCAATGCAAACCGATTTGCTGTGCATCCGTGCGATTCCTCGCCAAACTCTGTGCTGTGTATCAGTGTGGTTGAGTTCAGGGCAATGATATCCCATTTCGGAAGAAAGCAAGCTGATTGCTATAACTATAAAGCACTGATATGCTATTTGCAGTGGATATTGTAATTGAGTCTGCTAATGTGGAATTATGAAATTTGTCAGTGGGTACAACTCTTACTCTGTGCAGTTTAGAAGTTTGTGGTTTGTGGATAAGTGCTTTTTTCTGGATATAGTAGTTGTAAATTTCCTCGTGCACACGGCATATTAGATTGCAAAGCTTTTGTAATAATTTTCCATCAAATACATTTAAACCAATTTAAACTCCCAATAACTCAGGGAATTCAGGATCAAGAGAGCAACATTTCCCTTAAAAAAGAATTTTAACCATGATTCCTGTCCTCCTCTTTTTCTCTTTTCTCTCTCTTTTTTTTTTTTTTTTCTCATGGGTAAAACTTCATGTTTATTTTTAACTGTCACAAATACAAGGTGTTGTTTGAAAAGTGTTAAACTTAGCAGGTATATAGAGATAATACTGACGTGTCACTGTGCATGATAAAGTAAAATATGGTGGGAATTAACTTGAAAAGTTTATGAAAGTTTTAACTACAGCCCATAAATTAACCTTTTTTACAAAGATACGATGATATGTAGAAGATCTTACAATGTATATGACGCTTAAAAAAATACTCCAGTATTTGGAACCCAAACATTTTTTACCCAACTTGAAGACACAAAGGTCTTTGAGGTCCTAGCCCTTGAAGAGTTTACTGTAAGCAATCTGAAGTAAGTAATATTAGACCACTCCAGTGAATCACAAACTTCGGGAACAAACTTTCTCGTTTACACAAGGCCTTCTGTGAAGGTAGTGAAATGTTGGCTGCTAACCTCTAGTGAAGCAGGAATGTGTAGCTCCAAAGGCTCAAATTCAATTGACACTGAAGTTAGCGATAAAAATCCTCTAAACATGTGGATATAAATTCTGTGCTGTGATTTTGTAGGGAAAAAAGTAATTTCCTTTCCATAACCCTAATTCTCCCATATTTGACCTTAAATTACTGCATAATTTTCTGTTATAAAGGAAAAACCCTCTTAAGCTATCTGTGCATCAGTAAAAGCATCTTGCTTGGTGTGGTAATCAGAAACAGGAAGCAAAAGCTCATCTGAATATACAGGCTATTACAAAGTAAAACAGCCACTCCCAGTCTCATTTATTGCTGCCTAAGGGAAATTTCATACATTTTGAATTTTGGGGTAGTAGACTACATACAAATTACTTAACACTACAGGAGAGAACTCTTAGCAAAACTTAACAAAATTAGCCCCACACCAGTTCGGAAGTTCTAATTTACATGTATTTTACTTTCATGCTATGAAGCAAGGAAGGGTTTGCAGGATTTGGCCCTACCAATGTGACTCAATTTCAGACTCATTCTGAGCCAGACAGCTGCCCCTGCCCAACTGGCTATTGCAGAGTGATCCCAAGCTTTACAGACAGCATAGGATTTCAGGGATGGTAAAGATGAAGAGTTTCCTTCAGTGAAAATTGATTGATAGTAAGGGGTTTTTTTGTTGTTTGTTTGGTTTTTACTTTATTAAAATTCCTTTTCTGCAGCAAGAATTTAATTATTTTGGCACTTGAAAGGCTATACCTGGTTTTAGTGATTCAAGTAAACTTATTCAGTGTTGAGCTTTTTTTGAGCTGAAAACCCAGGGTAGTTTTGACAATTAAGTCAGGATGAAAGGGACTGAGCACTTAGTGGTCAGAGAATTCAAATTGTTCCAGTGTTCATACAGGTGAAGTATATTCCAGACACTAGATGCATCTTCTTCATCACATTTTTTAAATGCTAGGCTTAAAAATCTCTGTTCTAGCGATTCACTGTTTTTCTTTTAATGAGGTAGTTTTCAAGGCATCTTTGCCTATCATTCTAGTAACTACAGCTGTTTTACACCCCGATGTTGTGTTTTTTTCTGTGTAAACCTCCAATGGACTTTAAGAGAATTGTGTCTTCTATTCAGTTGAGCCCATCCCATTTCAAAATCAGTGACCTCTGCCAATTAGATGGCGGAAAAGGCAATAACATTTAGATTTTTGCAATGACCACCACATATCATGTTTCTTTATGGAAACAATACTATTATGAAGTACCTCTGAGCAGAAGAATTGATTGTTCAAGTAGTCTTGGAAGGGAAATTTCACCATTTGACATCTTAGTTCCACAGTACATCAGCTCTTCAAAACTGACTACATTAGGGATACATATTTACAATTTTAATATAACTTATTAAATTATAACCACAGGGGTAAAAAAAAAAACCCAACCTAGGATATTCAGAAAGGCAGATATCATTTCTTATAACTGTCATATCAAAATTATTCTTTGCCATTTTGACATTGTTCCTGGTGAATATTTTGTTTATAAAGAGACATTTCTTTCTGAAGTCATTAGGTCATGCAAGTAGGGATTCATTTGAGGGTGTTTATGGCTGTTCCATGATTGTGCAATGCCTAATACAGTGGGCCATACTCTTTACGTGTCTTTAGAGCAATGCTATAACCAATGTGGTCAGTAACAGTAAATAAAACATCATGGTGATGTTAATAAAGCTCTACAGTAATATAGTAATAACCAGCTAATACAGACGTAAAGCCTTGTGTCTTATAGATGCTAAATTCCCCTGAAAAAATTTTTTCAGCACTGCAATTAGTCTTGTTTCTATGGCAAAATTGTTGCTAACTTCCACAGGAGAATTCGGTCTCTTCATTCAGTAAGTTCCTCAAAGGAAAACTGGGAATCCAGAATGAAACAGCATGATAAGTAGCAGCAGTACAAATTTTATGTTGCAAGGACTGAATTTGGATGGAAAAAAATTGAATTGTACTGTAGGATCAAAGGTTTGGCTGCCTATTTCAGTCACTAAAATAATATATTCGTTCTTTAGAGTTTTACCTACCTTCAACTATTTAGGAAGAAAACTCTATACCGTATATTTCAGAAGGTATTTTTAGTTTTGGTATACATTTTAAAATACTGCTAGACCAAAGGCAATCACTAAAGCAGCTGTTGATCAAGAGATGGTTCATGTCTACCTGTGATATGACACAGAGCCTGTGACACCCTGATAATGCTGTCTGATATTGAATCCCTTCTTTCACAATATGGCCTGGCCTAGCGCAGGCTCATGAATGGGCTGACCGCTCACAAGTGTCAGTGGAGCTCCTCTGGGAAAGGGTGGTTTCCTGCCTTTTCAACAGAGGCTGAAGAGTTGTGGCAGGGATGGTTAGACAGGTACTCTCTTCTTAGGAGAAATGCTGGAAACGTTGTAGTAGAATAGTTCCCAAAGCATGGAGCTGTCTCAGATTCACATCTGCACAAGGAGAAGCTCTGACCACAGAGAAAGCTCGATGATGGATAGAAATCAAGTGTCCCTGATGAACTTCCTCATGCCCTTGTTACAGTTGAAATAAAGTATTGGTAGTTGGTCTGTAGAGTTTACAGGGGAGACTCAGGCTTGTGTTTCAGTCAAGGCTTTCTCCCTTTCTATGAAAGCCACACCAGAGTTGTTGCAGGGAGGGTGAGGCTGGGAGCTGAAACTTTCCTGTTCTCAGGAGCACAGCTGCCTGCCATTGCCTTAATGCATCTCTGCTCTTCCTCTCCCAGCACTGCTCAGGCCATGACCTGGAAGTATCCAGATGTGGGAGAGCCTAGCCCTGGCTGGCTCCCCACCCTGAGTTCCCACACTCCTCAGCCCTGCTTCCAGCAGGGGCTGTTCCTGCTCTGGTGTTGCCGCCCCAGCTTTGTGCAGGATGCTGTGGCTGGCTTGGGTGAGGCTTCACCTGGGCCTCTTCCATTTCACTGGCACAGTATCCACTCACATACGTTGTGGTGGGGTGTAGTTCTTTGTCCAAAAAGCTGACATGTGAGACTCAGCACATGGCACCTGCTGTATAAAGCCTGTGATGGGAAAGAGTGAGTGACGAGGTGCAGGCTCGAGCTGTAACATACCTCTGCCACGTGCTGCTCGGAGCGGATCTGCAGCTCCATGCTAGTGCCGTGCTTGGCATGCCTGAGACCCGCACCACAGCCAAAGCTTGCTGGACAGTGAGGCCTGTGAGCTTCAGTGGCACGAGCGTGTCCTGCAGCATCTGCTTTTGGCTGTGTGATGGAGTACAGGCTGCAGAGCAGTATGTTGTGGTGTGGAGGGTGGATGGAGAGAGCTGTGTGCTCCTCAGTGGGGTTCACAGAAAAACAGCTGCTGTTTACAAAGCAGAGGCCTGTGTCGCAGATGCTACCCTTCTTCAGGGTGTAAACCCTAGTACTACCAGAAGTCATCTCTCTCCTTTCAGATTTTGCAGCCCAGGCCCTTTTCTTATAGCAGGTACTTAATGTCCTTTCAGGTTTTTTTTTTTTATTTTTTTTTTTATTTAGTTGAGGGATGCAAGATACCATTTTTAACTCCAAAAGATGCTTTGCATGGTAGATCCCCCTACTCTAAAAGTGATCAGTGGTTTCAGCATTAACTTGGAATGCAACAGACCTGGTTTCAGCTTCCCTCCATGCCTGAGGGGATGCAGCCAAGCATCCCTCCCCCAGCCAAGGCAGCATATCTCATCTTTGGGTTATAGGTGCAAGAAAGACTGGAGAAAAGAAATGAGAGTATGAGGGCTGAACAAGTGTCAGAGGAAGGAGTTTTGAGTGCATTTGGAGGGTGGTTTTGTCTGAGGTGTGTGACCTGTCACGAACAGGACAATGCAGGTGTACAGGCAGGCAGAGCCATGGGTGTTTGAGAAATCCCAGTACAGAAAACTGAGGCCTCTCCAGAGGTCAGATGTCTCTGGGACTGGTCATCAGCTGAGCAAAGTTTTGAGGATCTCAGTTTTGGGCCTAAGTGCTTAGATTGCCCTCAAGTCTTGTGCTGGGCCCTTCAGACCCTTTTTGGAAATCTGCTGTTCTCAAGGGTGTTTGCAGTGTGTTGACAATGCTGGCCAGAAGAGGCCCAGAGCGTCCATGGGAGGAAAAACTTGGCCAGCTTCCATCTTCCTAGCAATGTCAGAGGAAAGTGGTGCGAGTCATGTGAGGGAGGACAGGGACCATCAATCTCTGCATCATTTAACTCACTCACTGCTGTCAAATGCCTTGCCCAGTGCATGAGTGAGACTGAGAGTCTGCTGACCACAGCTTGGTCCACCTGAGGCGTAAGGCAACGCCGCAGGCTGAAGGAAGCTGCCAGCAGGTATGACAAAGCTTACTGAGGGGCTGGATGGCTGCCAAGCTGGAAGCATTACTGAGACTTTGTCTGCTGCTATATGATCCCATCTTCTGCCTCCCAGCAGGTGGAAGGCAAGCTTCCCCACAACAGTCTTCCATAATTTTCCAGTGATATGTTTATTATAATTTTGAATGAAGACCTCACTCTTGTGACCTGTGCCCTGGCACTTAGGTTCTTTTAATGGTCTCCGTGTTATAGAAACACAGCAGAGTGCTACCTCTGTTTTCTAAGCAACTTATCCCACTGGGAACACAAGCTAAGTGTTCCCAGAGATTTACTAACCGCTGACTGGTTTCCAGGTGGAGTTATAAGAATAATTTTGGCTTTAGACAGTATAGAGTCTGCCCATGTAAGAACGTGTGTGTCTATCTGCACAATCTGTCCACAACTGCAACCTGTGTTAGTTGGTGCTAAATTGGAACAGCCACAATATGAAAATGGAAAATAACCATCTACCAGAAAGTTTCTCCAAGCCTCTGCTTATGAGCTTATTCTCTGGTCTTGCCTGTTGTCAATGTAGTCAGAATTTGCTGACCTGCAGGACATGGCTAAGTGTTTTGGAGGATGAGGAAGAGGAGATTGCAGAGGAAGAGACATATCTGGGGCAAATGAGCATGGATAACGTACTATGTCCATTTTTGGGAAGATATTTTCTAAGTTAGAGGTGAATATTTATATTACTTTTAAAAATACTGTATTTCTATCTGTATTAGCTGTAACCCCAGATTTTATCTTCAAAGATTGTGATTAACAGTTGTGTTTTTTCCTTGGAGGCATGGTCTCCTCTTCTTGAACTCATCAGAAACTCCCTATTGTATTTATATCAGGGATATCACTGTTTTATTGAGAGTCTCCCAAATAGTCATACTTGCTGTGTAACTGTTCCGTGCAGTGTGTGAACAACTGAGCAGTTCCTGTGCAAGAACTTGACCTTGCACAGAGCTCTAAGGTGCTCTTACCCCTTCAAATGAAGTTTGGTAATCCTCACTTTATTCACTTCTACGGACTGAGTCGAACACCAGCATATTTAGACAAGCAGACTTGTCTAAAAGCACACTGAAAGTATAATTTGGATAATAATTGTGATTTGTAATGCAACTGACTCCATGAATATCAGGAGAAAGCTCTTAGAAATGGAGGGCTGTATCAGAGAGCGCAAAAGAATCTCACCAGTGTTTTTAATGGAAACTGTTGCTTGTATCATCTAAAAGATCATTTAAACATCGATGGAACCTCATTTTTTTCTGGAATGACATTTTAGGATTATCAGTTCATTCTGATCATATTTTTTATCAGCCTGTAATAGTTCAGCACTATCAAAAACAGAGCTGTAGTTGTAAAAGAGGAAACTGCAGCAGTTTCTTCTGCTTTTCATTCTACCTTGATTAGGTACACTGCTTGGTCCTTATACACAGAGTACACAGTGAAGGTGTGACAGAGCCCTGTAAGGGCAGCTTTTTGTCTTTCATACCACACCCACAGCACAAAGAGGCTGAGGAATGGTGTGAAGATCTGATCCAGGATGTTTAAAAATACCATATGTCTAATGACTAAGCTAACCCTCCCCAAAGACATTTTCAAAGAATTTTTCCTACACTTAATCACCAAAATGTTCCATCTGCTTGCCCCAGCAAGACTGAGGGTCATAAAGAAAAACTTAGGGATTTTCCCACAGGAAGGCTGTCCGAGGTTTGGAGATTCTACCTGGTATTGCACTATATAGCAATATCAGAGTATGAAGCATTGTATACTTTTTTAATGACTGAGAGAAACCCACTCAATCTGCAAGGTTATTATAGGATTGATTGTGTTTTTCCGCATCTTTAATATTAAATACATTTGTAACCTTTTCTTTTTTCAGCTAGCTTGTGTGTTCTCATTTGAAAACAATGTTTGCTTTTTAAAAAGTAGTTACAGAGTTTCTATCATTTGTCAGTGTTCTGACACTACTAATTCATAGTCATGATATGTTAGACTGCAAGTTTACTCAAGTGTGCACACTAATGTGATGTATTTTAAATAAAACTACACAGTCAAATACATTCCAGTTTCTCTGTGTCTGAGGATCTACCACGGACAGATAGCGACTGACTGTTTTCACTTTCATATTGCTCAGTTCCACTGATTTGAATACCTTTTGATGTATATAAATCAGATGTTAACCCTGAAGTATACCTTAGCTGTCTGATGCAGTCATATTTGTAAAAGTGTATAATGTAAAACAAACGTCCATGAAGACTTTTATTTCATTAAGCAAACCAGAGTGCTGTTTCCCTCAAAAGCAGCATTTTTATGCCTCTGTTGGAGCAGGCAGCAGTCATGCTTTAGCTTCATACAGCAGCAGCTGCAGCAGCAGCACAATAAATCCTTGTCTGATGAGTTCCAATACAGGTAGAGAATCAGTAAGGAAGTCACTGAAGGAGAGCAGCCACACTGGCATGACCAGTTACCATTACACTTCATACATCTTCAGCAAACTGCCACATTCTGCGTAGGCAGTGAGGCCTGACATAGGCTATTGATCTTAGCAAGAGTGATAGAGCACTGACTCACCACCATTCCTATTCCACTTTGTGTGATCCGTTATAAACACAAACTTAGACAATGCCTCACTGGAAATGAGACCCACTGGATGTTCCCAAGGAACAGATGGTTGAGCACAAGCACTTGTGCTGCACTGAAGTCCCTTGCAACGAAAATAATGTTTAAGTTGTTTCTCATTGGAAATGTCTGTAAAAGTAGAGTACATTTGCATTCTTAGCAGATACATAGGTTCTATGTCTACATTTCTGTATGGTGAAGTTCTAGTAACAAAATGACATTGCTGTAATAATCTTCTTTCTTTAAAAGAAAACAATAATATTGTACCACAGTACTGTATGCAAAATAAAGTATGAAAAGTCTGTTGTGAAGGCCCAGAATATATTTAGAGGTAAATTACATTTACCTCAATAAAGGCCAACAGTTGCTAAAATACACTTACAGAATACAATTAGAGCTCTTCCATTATCAAATGATGGGCTCGTATTATGATATAGGATAAGACAAAGATAAAAAATAAAAAACCTGTTTATCACTGAAACTACTCCAGTTTATCAGGCAGCACCTATAAAAGTAAACACTGTGTACAGGCGACACGTAATTAATAACTATGCTGTGCTTACTGTCACATGATTTTATAGGTGCTGAGAGGTAAGTAGATTACAAAAGGAACGAAATCAGTCCATGCAGACAAATTTTGGCTTCTGGAAAGATCTCTCAGGGATGGGTCACTCTGTTTTCTTATGCTTTTCCCAGAGACAAGATAGAAGAACCTTGTCTGATGTGGTGTTGTAGTTTGTAACATGGTCAGCACTCAGTCTTGTCTCACTAAATGGCAGGGAATTTCAACCAGCTTGCTTCACTGTCAGGATGTTTGAGTCCTTGCTATTTTGTAGGCTTCAGCCTCTGTATTAAAATAAAGTTTTAACTCATTTGTACAGAAGTGATGGTACTTGGCATCATCCTTGAAGTTCTCATCCTTGGACAACTGGGATCTACTTTTTTTTCAGCCCATATAATTCCAGTTTATTTGTTCCCAATAAGCTATACAAGTGCTAACAGAGATGAAATATTCTGTTTGAAATTGCATGTAATATTTCAGTGTAATAAAATATGTCTAAATCCTTTCAAGTGGGTAACAGTATTGTAATGTTATAGGCAATAATCTTATTTATTATTCAGCTACTTCCTTAAGTGTGAATATATATGAAGTATAATTCTCATTTAATTATCCCTGAAAGTTTACTTTGAACTTCCCAAGTTGTAAAGAATTTAGGGGTTAAAAATAGGTATATCCTCCCCTTTCACAAACCCTGAACAACTTTGCTACTTTATTTCTAGCAGTCCATAAAACCAGCAAGTAACACTATTTTGTTGACTTCTTGATTTGATTTTCATTTGTAATCAAATGGTACTGGATTTTTTAAAAAACACTTCTCGTATTGTCAGTTACTTTTTAACAGTTAACAGTTCCGTGCAGCTTTTCAAAACTACAAAGCTTAGTCTACCTTGTAAGTATTTTTTCCAGTCCTACATTGTGTATAATTTATTAGTGATTTTGCTCTTTGTAGGCACAGAATGTACCCTCAGTGAAGGTCACTCCTAAGGAAACCGTATTTCACAAACTGTGATAAGGGCAACGCCTCCTTCTTATCATTCAGGATTTTGTCCAAATGTATGAACTAAGGTACGAACTGCGTTGCCATATGTTGGTAGGAATCTGCAAATAGAAGACTTTGGATGGGTTTTGTCACCAAAACAAATTAACCATAATCTTCCAAATCATGAATGAATGTAGTAAATATAATGAATGTATTAAATGTAGTTCAGAGAAGAATGAAACCCAGGATGTGGTTGATCTCTTCATCATGATGGTAGATGTAATGCTACATTTATCCTGGAGTTTTCCTGCATTATCTGTAGCAATATGCTGTCATGCACTGCAGCAATAAAACTCTAGGACAAGAGACACACGCAAACAAAAATTGCATTTTCTGTCCTATTCCTACTGGAGAAAAAAAAGGATATATTGAATTACAGTATTTGGAACTCAACTAGCAAAATGTTTTCAAAAGGCCACTATCACTAGAAACCACCCAGACCATTTACAGCTATACTAAGAACAATTCTATGGCATTTGTGCGAGTTCTTGTTTGTTACTGAACTCAGCCTTTTGAACAGATTCCTTTTAAATAGCTCTCAAAGTTAACAGAATAATGGCATTTCCTCCTTATCCTGGTTTGCTCCTGGTGGAAGTGGATGTGGTCTCAGCCTATGTGAAGAAGGCATCCCCTTTCAATATCAACTCTTGATCAAAATTTTTCTAAGTAACCTGGTTCAGTACTTGTGTTATTCTCTCCATGACTTTGTAACCACTAGTCAGCCTTCTTAAAGATGCATTTCTTTTGTAGCAGCACCAAAGCAATAGAGAAAAGCGATTATGGTATACTGAACACCCTTTAAGTACTGTATTTTATGTAATAAAATGTCTCTATAGCAGACAATTTCCTCAATTGACCCAAGCCATATTATGTCTCAATACAAGCCTCTCGGGGTATTCCTTTTTGTCTCAAAAAAAGAGATTTTCCCTTTTTTTTTTTTCCTCTTCTGGGCTTTGATAAATCTTCAATGGTTTTGTAGGCATCTGGAGAAAATGCAAAATCTTTAAAACTAGCAGTTTAAATATTGTCTAACCTGATCCATCAGATTTGTGTAATGTAATAGCTCATCTAACAATAGTGCTTCTTTTATTGCTCTTCTGTATATCCTTGGCTTAATAAGAACTTCTAAGCTAATATAGTCACAGAACAAACATCCCACTGACATAATCGATGCATGTTGTTGATGAACAATTACAGGCTTGTCACTTTTGAATTAAATTGTAATACAAAAATAAAAGCGCAGGCCAATATCTACCTCTTATTGTGGAGTCTCAGTAAGTAACAGGAGCCACCTGAGCACATACCGAAGGACAGAACTATTCCAAAGTATTAATCTGTCCCAAAGCTATAACATGAACAGGAAATGCTGTCTCCATAAATCCTTTCTTCTTCATTGCTCAATATTTTCCCTTTTGAATCCTCTTACTATTGGAATCATTCATGATTTGGAGTTTGTTCATTTTCTTGTCCTTTGCTGAGAAGAAGAATATGGCATCATCCCAATGAAAAGATATCTTAGGCAGTTTTCCTGAGTAATGCTTTGGTTGAAATTACACATTTCTTAGAAAATTTATGGAGAATGCCAGGAGATGGTGTGAATAAAAACGCTTTTAAAAAAAAAAGTATGAGGACAATATCTATGTCTTTTTTGTTTTAAAATCTACCAAGGCGTTGGTGGTTCTTATACATTATGAAAGTCACTGTGATTTCTTTATTCAGTATTTTCCCAAAAGATAAGCTCAGCTCTGTGTCTATCTATGGTACAATACCACTAAGTCCTGTCACACATAGTCAAGCCACAAGTGAATGAAGCAGTGAGAAGAGTAATTAAAGGTATATTATAGGGACCACACTTTATTAATCAGTAATACTTATGACTCTAAGTCAGTGCTGCAAATTTTTATTTACCCACTTGCCCTGTGCAGTGTTTTTTTTTTTTTTTGACAAGGTTATAAAACACCACTAGATTTTTTTATTAGTGTTAATCACAATGGTAAAGGGCTGGTAAAGGGCAGTCAGGTACGGTAAATTTTAGTGACAGCTGTGTGAAGCAGGGTTAAGATGAGTACCATTCAAACGTTATTTGCAAAATTATTTTCTCAATGATTTTTCTCTGGCTTTTAATGAATACATTATTTATGAATGTGTTGTCTGTTTCCCCTAGAAAGAAGATCAGTTAATATTCCTCTTCCATACTTCTTGTGCTACTTTTCTTATTAAATACATTGGTTATTCAATATTATTTTTTACTGTTACTAGGTGTGCTCTGCTTTTTCTATATGAAAACCAGAATCTAAATTCATCATATGCTACAGGGAAAGGATGTAATGCTTTCTCTGTATGGTACTAGAGAAGCAATTTTAGCTGGCTTCAGCAAATGCTAGTGAAATTCAGGAGTGTCTGGCACCAATGTGTTACAGCAGGGAGAGGGCTTAGTCCTTCTGGTTTTGCTTAAGTAGCTGCATGATTCCTCTTGTGTTCTGCAAAATACAGTGATGAGACTGTCTTCTTGTTGGATAAGTAATTTGCCCTACAATTAATGATTTAAGTTAGTCTGCACTGGACAATTTTGAGGTCCCCAGCTGGTCCCTCTTTAAAGATACCACCTCACTTCAACATAAACCTAGGACTCTTGGGTTATCATCTCCTAACATGCCAGTTTTAATTGGCCTCCTTTGACTCTTCTGCTGGGTGGTTTTGATAAGGTGTGCAACTTTTGTGTGGCTAATGCATAGAAAGAGATGAAGCTTGTCTCTGGAGGCTCATGTAAATTACAGAAGCACAGTATTACTTAAGACAACAGTTTCCTGGCTTATAACTATTTCAGAATGTGGTCCAAGTATGGTTTGAGTACAGCTTCCCCTGATAACTTTAAGACGTGTCATTGATGTGTCTTTATTCTTGGATTTGGATTCTATTTTCACCTTCCTAAGATGAAGCTACAGGCTGCTGATGCAAAGGCAACCAGTTCTCAAAACGTGGCAGTGAAATAACTTGATTAAAGAGCTACAGGGACATTTCTTAAGAAAAAAAATTATGGGAATAGATTTTGTAGAATACAACAGCTTTAACAGACGTTTACATGGATTACCTCTATTTACATATTTCATTTAGAGCAAATCTCTGCTTTATTGCCAGATTAATTCCATTTCCTCTTCCCCTTCTCCTTTGCCTTCACCTTCTCTTTTTTTTTTTTTTCTCAACATCGCAGTGGTCTGCAGCACAGCCATGAGTGAGGTTGCAGTGTGCACTCTCCTTGGGGGCTGGGAAAGCCTCCCACTCTTGAGTAAGAGGCAGCTGCGCTGCCCATTGCATGATTTATTCTGTTAGCATTGCTCATATAGTTGTATAATATGGACGATATAACAAAAGCCTCTGCATATTATGGTATCTTTCAGATCAGATGAGCTGATCCTAGACAGTATATAGATTGGACAGAAGGGTTCCAGTCACCTGTTTGTTTTTCTGCTGATAGTTTTCCCTGCTTTTCCACATGACTGTGCCTCAGCCATTCATGATACAATTTATTACCACTCTGGCAAATTGCTAGTGTGAATTAATATTGCTGAACTTACATTCTTGTACAGGCATTGATGAAATTTACTGCAAAGTCTGTCTGGCCTATTCAAAATGAGGGATCCATATTGTGCATCAGCTTAAAATCTCCTTTACTTACATAAAACTTTAGTTAAAAGCATATTCATTACAGTTTTTTTATACTTGCTAACTTACATAACTGCAAGAATTAAAATAGAAAGATATAAAGTAGCTCTAAACACTACTTGCCAGTACAGGTGATGTAGTGATGGAGGTGAGACAAATACTTCAACAAGCAGAGAAACTGTAAGCTCTCTGAGAAGAGAATCTCACCTTCTAGAATCTCACCTCACTTTTCAGTATCTCTTAGGCTTGCTGTATTTTGTAGCAGTTGCAAGTGGGTGAATGTGAATCCAACACTGAAGATTTACTTCTGAATGAGCTGCAGTAGATCACTGCCTTGTTTAGAGCTCTGTCACTTGCCATCCACGATAAAGTGGCTGTTTAAAATCAGATGCTCATGGTTTTTCACATCTGCTCCGTGGCACAAAGGCACTCTAACCCCAGTTACACCTGAGTATCCCAGTTGAAATCACTGTGACAGTCATATATGTGTAATTGAGAGTAGAATTTGGCCCCCTGTGTTGAAGTTACTCCTTTGAAAGCTGTTCCACCTCCTTTGGCTTAATCCTGCCCCAGTAGGGGAATGTAGTCCCACTCTTGTAGAAGTGTAATGTGATTCGAGTTACAGTCTGATAACTGGAGGGAGGGACCCAGAGGCAGTGTAGCTTAAATTCAAAGCCTCATTATTATGTCTCTTCTGTGGAAATTACATGAACAGTTGAGTCAGATAAAGAGCACATTCTCATTTTTCTTTCACATATTCCTTTCATGCTCTTGCAAATCCAGCAGAGGGACTGAGCATCAATACACCATACACATTTTTATTTTGCACATACTTTAAATGCTTTTTTAATTTTAGAAAGTAAATGTAATTTTAGGAGAAAGATAAGATCTTCAAAAGTAGAGTAAGAATACCAAAGAAAACAAAAACTGTATTATTCAAAAATCTTTAAAGTGATGGAAGGGACCTCTGGAGATCATCTGGTGCAACCTTCTGTTCAAAGCAGAACAGATCTGATTTTCTAGGGTCCTGTAAAGCCATGTCTTCAATACTTTTGGCAAGGGAATTTCTACCAGTTCTCCAGGCAGCCTACTCCAATGTTTAATTGTTCTCTCAATGAAGAATATTTTTCTTATATCCAGAAAGAATTTTTCCATTTTTCCCAAAGCAACTTGTTCCCATTGTCTTACCACCATGCTTTTTGCAAAGAGAGTACCTTTATTTCCTCTAGAAATATATTTTAGGTATCAGTGCATTGTGATTAGATTCTTCCTGGACCTTCTGTTCTCTAGGTCAAACAAATTCAATTCCATCAACGTTTCTTCATATGTTCAGTTCTCTAGTTCTGTAACTATCTTGGTGGCCCTTCACTGGACCCCTTCCGTTTTTTCAATGTCTTTCCTAAATTTGTGAATAAAAGCTTGACATTTTTTCAGATGTGGCCTGACAAGTGCTGAGTGAAGTGGAATAATCATGTCGCTTCATTTGGTGAGTCTGTTGCTGATGCGCCACAGGATGCTGCTGGTCTTCACAGCTGCCAAGCCCACAAGCTGTGTTGGTCTTACCAACTATAACATCAGATTTGAATTCTGTTGAGATTTACATATAATCAAGTATTCCAGTTTCGTGGAGAAAATTAATTCCTTTTGTTCAACCTTGCTTCAACTAACATTATTGGAAAAGATAAATAAAGCTAACTTTTAAATAACCTGTAAGGGATTTAATTTTCATGGGATTTAGATGCCTTAGTTATTGCACCACTGAAGGATAACCAGAATTGCAACAGGAAGAGTGAATGTGAATTCAAATTGGCTACTTCAAGCTATGAAAACGTAATGAAAACTGTGTTGCTGAGTGGGTTTTCTTATGTGCCTACTTTTTTGCAACTGAACATTCAATCCTTGCATTTATTTTTGTTGACAGATTGTTTACAGGAAACTAATTTGATAAAAGACTTAGGACAAAATACACCTGGGCTGAGGACTGGGAAATCTTTTCAAAGTGGCAAGAACCCAATAAGTAGGCCTGAATACACAAATGAGTTAGTATCAACATAAAAGTATGAATATGCACAAGACTGCAAAAATTTTTAATTATCCTCATGTGATGAGAGTGCATGATGGAGAACAGGAGCTGCATGGTTCAGAGGTAGGGACTCACATCTCACTCCACCTTCTTTCCACTTGCTTTTTCCAGATGACTGTCTATTTTGTTGGTGAATCAGGGTGGCTGGGCACAATGCCAGTTATTTCATTTATTTTTCTTCCATTTCCTACAGAAATTGCCCTTACTTGCTGTGACCCACCAAGCTGTTTAGGTTCAAAGGAGAACTTTTGATCCCTTTCTTCTTTTTCTTTTACTGAATCCTGTTGAATCCATCTCTAATGAGGTAAGAGTCGAGAATCAGGGAATCCTGATTATGTTATTTTTTTTCCAAGGAGAATTCTAAGGAGAGTTAAATAAACCAAAACATATTTGTAAGAAAAGTTAACTGACCAGCCATCTCTTTTAGAAAAAGTATGGCAATATCACAGTAGCACAGTAGCACCAGGCTGGAAAAGACCTTTGAGATAGAGTCCAGCCTATGTATGACCCAACACCAACACCTACTCAACATCTAAACCATGTCACTAAGTGCCTTATCCAATCTCTCTTTAAACACCTCTAGGGACGGTGACTCCACCACCTCCCCAGGCAGCGCATTCCAATGACCAATCACCCTTTCAGTGAAGAATTTTTCCTAATATCCAGCCTAAACTTCCCTTGACCCTAAACTTCCCTTGATGAAGCTTGAGACCTCTTGTTTTGTCACCGGTCACCTGAGAGAAGAGACCAACCCCTGCCTGACTACAACCTCCTTTTAGATAGTTGTAGAGAGCCATAAGGTCTCCCCTGAGCCTCCTTTTCTCCAGGCTAAACAACCCCAGCTCCCTCAGTCGCTCCTCATAGGGCTTGTGCTCTGGCCCCTTCACCATCCTCGTTGCTCTCCTCTGGACATACTCCAGCATCTCAACATCTTTCTCAAACTGAGGGGCCCAGAACTGGACACAGCACTCAAGGTGCGGCCTGACCAGTGCCAAGTATAAGGGGATGACAAGGATTTTTGCTAGTTTTCACTGTTACTTGTGCACTATAGAAGGTATTTTTAATAATATTTAATTTTATCAGATTCTATTTAGAAAAAAACAAATAACCCACATCTACTTCATTACACAAATCACCTTTAAGAACTTGTGTAAAGATGGTATTATGATGATATTATAACAATTTCTCTTAGTAAATAAAGACACTTCTATGTTTGTATAAATTTGGATTCCTCTAGGATTTTTTTTTGTTTCTTTTTTTTTTTTTCCCTCCTTTAAACAAGTACTTCCTGTCTATCTTTTCTTATCTGACTACTTTTTTTGAGAAGGAATTTATTTCTTCAGGAGATTTGTTCACAGTGTTACTGTAGCCCTGCACAAGGCCAAAGCCAGGTGGATCTTGTGATGTTACTTTGCTTGAAATGGAATTTCACTGAGGGCTTCAGTGACTGTGTATGAAGGACAGTACATCAGACACGGTGTATACAAAGTCTGCAAAATAACCTGAGCTCTGGACTGGAGAATCCAATTTTTATATTAGATTCACCCTGACCCAGTTATACCATGGGAGCTCTTTTCAGCCTCTCTGCAGAATGTGTTCACGTTATCTTGAAGACTGTCATGTTTACCTTTACTTGGTTATCAAAGCATCAGCAGCCAAATTTTAGTATTTTTTTCAGTCAAACCCACTGTGAAGTGGGATGATAAAATGCAGCACTTACTTAAGTGAATGGAAGTTTTAGGAACTTCATGGGTGGACTTTCACTAATATTAGAGTGATATCATGTCTTGCAAAGTTGAAAGTTTTTTCTTAAATCTCCAACTGCTTTATACAATTTCTCTTGTGTATTTATTATTAATTCAGTCAATCAGTTGAGCAAACACTTACAAAAGCTTTCAGTCTCTAATACTTAATGGCTATTAGAAAAAACGAAAACAAACCAACATGTGATAACACATTGCCTAATGATTTAGAAGGTGACCACAAAGAAATTAACTATATTCACTGAAAAAAAGGTGATTTTTTACAGTAAATCAAGACTTGAGACACTTATTTATGTGTTCTGAAAGATTATAGTGGGATTAGCTTAAATGCTAATTGTATCCTGTATTAAACTTAGATAAGTGCAGTCCAGAACCTGATATTTTGCATATCTGAGTTTTTGAGTAGTGTCAACATATAGAGAACACACTACTTGTTCCGTTGTGAGCAGATTGTATCAGTGTTCGCTCCTGCATACCCACCTATAGGTATGTTGTTCCCTTCCTGTTTGTTTTGTTCTTTATGTTACTCCTATTAGCAAATGCGGTGTGTAGTTAAAAAAGGTAAATCTGCACAAAAAATTAAACTATTTTTTTTAAATAAAACCAGAACTGATAGAACTCCTTGCATGTTTCTTCATGTAAATAATGACATCTTTAAAGACTTTAGCTTTGGGAATCTTATGTATGCCAGGGAAATTTCCAGGACCAGAAAGCACAGACAAAGGAAAGGGTAGTCGTACATAACTTTAAAGTCCAATGAGGTTGTGAAGCATCATAGGAGAGATAAAAATAAAGAACTCTGCCATTGGCTCTCAAAAAAGACTGATATTTTTCTTTTTCATTTTTTCTGAAAAGGCAGTCTTCTTTTTTTGATTGCTCTGTTGTGTCGGCAGACAGGAGACAGTCCTTAGAGCATTCATTTTCTCCTACTGTTCACATGTGTGTTCTGAACAGTAGGAAATTCACTCATTTCCAATGCACACTTTATGGTAAAAAGAGGATTTTGCTCCTTTTTTGTATTCTTGCTTCCATAATTTCCTTTCCCATGATTTGAAAAATACCTAAGCAAATGTTGGTAAAGGGATGTTAGCTTTTGTATTGCAGACAAAAAGGGAGCAGTTTAGATGGAAATCATTGTAGCTTTTCAGCTCACTTCCTTACTATTATGAAACATGGAATAGGAAAAAATCTTCAGTGGTGATCAAACACAAAATAACCAAAGGAGATGAAGAAGTGCATGCACAATATCAGCATGCCTGACGCTTCAGCTCACCAAATTAACAGCTATGTTATGTATGAATTATCAGCATAGCAAGTGAAATGAACTGCCTATTACTGCTTCATGATGTCTGAATTTTAAAACAGGGGAAATGTGAACTCATTTAGAAGAAACTGTCAGATTCTGCACTGAATGGATATTCCTTGGTTGTGGCAGAAATCCAGGGCTCTACAGCTGCCTTGCTTTTTTGAGGCAGTACTCACGTGGAAATAACTACCTAGATTTACAGTAGAAGGGCAACATTTTGCTTCAGTTCGGCCCTTTTATATGGACATATTATGCCTAGCCTCTGATTAGAGGCATATCTGTTTTGTGATTATAGTGAGGGATACTTGTATTTGGTTATGTGATGACTGTAAGTCAAATATTTGACCAAAGAAGGATATCTACACCATTAGGTACAAAACCGCAAAGGGTGGACATCCAAGATATGCCGTCAAAGAAGGAACCAAAAGGACAATTACAGTCTGAATAAACTGATTGAATTCAGCCCAATAGTCAGAAGTTCACCACTCTGATATTGTACTTTGATATGCAGTTTTCTTTTTAAACACAGTAAATTCAAATACATTTTTTTGTTGTTGTTGTTTTTGTTGTTTGTTTGTTTGTGGTCTTTTTTTTTTAAAAAAAGAGAAACAGAAAACTTCTTTAGAGGTCTTTAAAAATTTTTTCTTTCCTATCTCTTCCTTCTTTTCCTTATATGATTTTGGGAGTTTCATTTTTTAAAAAATAAATTGTCTCTATATAAAAATGTTTAATTCTTCAGCATAGAATTTACTCCCAGGCCAGTCTATGCACAAAATAAACAATCATTTAACAATTATAATGACTCTGAAGTTTAATGGTCATGCCTCAAGGCTAGTAAAACCATCCTCAAAGCTAGTAAAAGTCTCTGAGCCACAATTGCAGGCTATCTTTAGACTCAGGTGGGCACCACTTCCAAAAAAGTATGAATTACCTCTGCAGTCAAAAGGTCTAGGGCTCATTAGATTTTAGTGAGTCTGAAAGCTGGAAAAGCCACAGAAATATGTGATGTGGGTCAGTTGTAGTATATGCATATTACAGACTTGCTTAAGAGCTTACAGAGGTCTTTGGTTCAGATATGAATACAAAAAGCCGTAGAAGACTGCAGTACTCTGGGATGTAAATACTTATGTAGAAGACAGTGAATTCAGCTGGCTGATTTCCTTTGATGCTGAAGCCTCCTGGAGTCTACAGTAACACTTCTGTTCTTTTTTTTTTTTTTTTTTAATGATACTTTCAGAATTTGCAGTGGATGTAAGAAGCAATTGGGTTGGCTTTGAAAGAATGCAAACCCACAATTACTGATGTGCATATATTACAAAAGGAGCTTAAAACTTCTTTAATTAATAAAAATGCTTCTAAATCTGAAACAATTTTAAATGAGCTGATCTCTTTCAACTTAAATTAAGAAGTAGTCAAAACAAGGTTTACTGTTGGATATGGCCGTGGTTCGAGAACAAAACTGGAAGACTGAGGTGAGATAGAAATGTGCAAGAAATGCAGATTGATAATAATGATTCCATTTATTAGAAAAGGTTGATATGCTGATTTATATCTTGTTAATTACTGTAGGTGTAGAGACTTGGGGGAAAGATCACACATATTCATCAGTCTTGTTGCAGGATGGAGGCATGTCTTGGTTCATATTTTATTAAACACTATGCCTCCTTGCTTGCTTATAGTAGACATACAGTAAGTTATAGCAATCAAATCAGTTCTCTGTGAACTGCTCTGCTTTAAAAGAAAAAAGAAAAACCCTGAAATGCTGTGCGTACTGAAAAACTCATTGAGTTAGTCATTGGCGGTTATTCATTGGTAAATCAAGAAACATTCAGGAAACAGCAGAAAGTAATTGTAAAATATGAATATATAGATCACAACCAAATGAATAGCCTGTCCTAAGCATAAACAATCTAAATTTCTCTCTTTCATTAAATATTTGTGTTTGCAGCCTTTTATTTTCACACAGGATATGCAGCCTTTGTGAAACGCTGTGTACATACTGCCCCAATTACCTTGCCCTGATGTCTGCTTGCAGTGGTCAGAATTGGCTGGGGAAGAGAGTGATGAAGAGGAAGAGCAGACCTTGTTTCACCACTTTGAATACAGAGGCCATGCAAGAAATGGAAGTAGTGAGAATTGGCTAGTACTCAGAGGATGGCTTAAAGGTTTGTCAGGCGTGTTTTCTTCTTGGAGTCTGGAAGATTCCACATCCAGCACTCATCAAATTGATGGGTACCTTCTCATAAAACCCTGGGTCGTCACATCAAAGTTTCAAACTAAAAAAATAGTAAGGAAGAGCTTGAGGGGTTCCATTTCTGTTCAATGCGGTGTGTGAACACCTCTGTGTGTTTGTGATTAGAGATGAGGTGAGCCATGCAATCTGACAGCTTCCTGCAAATCACTTCTCCCTTTGCTTGGCATCTAGACATTACTGTCTGAAAGCACTAGAGTTTCAATATCTGCTGCAGGGTAATACTGTGAAAAACAACGTTTCTCACAGTTGCAGGTCAAGTCTGCCCAGAGTCTGTGAGAAGATGCTTGGTGGAGAGGCCATTGCTGACATTCCCATGGTGATCTTGGGCAGGGTGGCTCAGTCATATTTTAGTGCCCTCTCCCTAACTGCACCTCAGCTTTACTATCTTCACCCTGATGTTGTGCAAAGTGGAGTAGCCACAAGTCTCAATCTGCAAAAGAAGAACCTTTAATATTCTGGCTATTAAGAAAATGGATGAAAATATGCAGTCTTTCATAGTAAAAGTCCCATGTAGTTTTGAAGAATATAATTATGTTTTCACAACCCATTTACTCTACTGCAGAGAACTCAAGAAAACTGAGGAGCCTTAGAAAACCCAAGAGGCAACAATTAGTCTGATGGGGGAATCTGGTCATTTTGATTTTGTCCTGTCTTGTTAAGCTTCGAAGAATGATGACCCTATACTTTACTAAAGACAGGTTAGAATGCAGCCAGAGCTCTTGAATTTTCAAAACTATTGGATTTGTGGCTGTTTCTTGTGCTGCACTGCAGTGGCTGCTAGCACTGATAATTCTTTTGTACAGATTTTTCAAAAGAAAAGGTCTGTGTGCAAGAAAACAGACCTCTATTGAATTTCCATGCAGTGGAGTACAGAATTATGTTAAAAATTTCTACCCTGCATACAGGGTAAAATTTGGAATATTTATATTTTATTTGAAATAAATATACTTTAAAATTATTTTATTTTAACATAAAATACATTTAACAATTTGTAAATAAAAAAAATGCTATTTTGCCTCCCCAAAGTATTACCTCTTTTCACATATTTCTATTTCTGGGAAGTATGCTTTTATTGGCTCAACCAAGGCATTGAAGTATGATAGACCAGAGTCGGTCTAGGGATGTGGTCAGAGAGAGAGATGTTATGTATTTTTCCTCGAAGTCTGGCTTCTTCTTTCCTGCTTCTGTGAACATTTGATACTTGATGTCTCTGGCTTAATTTGTAGCCACCCACTCTGGAGATGGAGTCAGTGAAGATCGGTCATGAAGGACCTGCTATCTCAACACGTTTTAAAATAAGAACTTCTGCTGGTGTAAGGTGTGGGTGTGGATTAAACTGTGACGCCTTCAAATTGATGCTGCTGATTGCTGTTTCAGAGAGAGGTTTGACTCATTTTCTAGTTAATCATCTTTACAGGAAACTGAGAGTGACCACAGCCAGCTTGTTAGACAAAGAGGACCCAAGGAAAACCACTGACTCTCGGACAGTGATACAAAGCCGGTAGATTCCACGTACAGGCAGGTAAATGACCCACGGTGGTGATGGTTATAGGAGAATCTGGAAGGCCCATCTCCAGGGGAGTCACTGCTGAGCTTCTGCGGGTTCTGCCGTCAGGAAAACCTCTCTGCAGTGTGTCCATCAGCCACCAGATGTCTCTGCGTTATGTTGGGGAGTTCAGGCTCTTCTCTGGCGGGCAAATAAAGGAGATAAGACTCAAGCTCATGTCTGGACACTTTCTTGCTCTTCGATAAAAGCTTACCTGGTATGCATCTCCCTTGCGATAATGGTGGGTTACAGGTAAGGAAGTGAGGATAGTAAGCCAACAGACTTTTCAAAGCCCATATAGTGTTGACATTATTAAAATTATTTACTGTGTCTTTTTCACCGTAAGTCTTTGTTCATGGTTTTTCTTGTGTTAATCACAATTTAAAATATCAATAATATGGTGAAGGAATTTTTATCTGACCACACATCATATATTTAAAATGTATTATTAAAAAGATGTAAGATAGTTAATGTCAAAAATCACCTGCAGGTACTTGAACTCCTTATATTTCAAAACTCGCAAGTTACTACACATTTTCTTTCAATGACTTTTTCATAAAACACTGGGTATTGCTTACAGTTTTGGGTTTGTAACATCAACTTTTTTTTCCTATTGGTGCAAAGCCAGCATTGTAGAAGGGATGCAAATTGGAAACAAGCCTAAATACCAGTGGGAATACATTGTCTGTGTTGGATTTGTATTCTTAAATACTGCCTAAAAAGCTCTGTATAATGATTATTGCAATGATCTTGAAAATATCAATCAGAAAAAGAGCTGATAATTACTAAGCCTGTAATAGAACATGAACTAATTAGACTTAAGTGCAGATTTTGCGTGTATGTTTGTGTAATTGATGGAAACATTTTTCAGTGACTTGCCTGGCATGAAGAAAAGCTGCTTGTTTCTGTTAATAAGCTCCTTAATGGAATACAGAAAGAAAGGAAAACAAAAAGTGAGCAAGACCAATTAGTTGTTTACATTTTGGAAGCTATGCTTAGTATTGATTTCTTTTATGGGTTGAACATTTTCAGATGCACACAGCTATCCCATAATATAAGACTGCTCCTTTCACATCAGTTAGGGTTAAGACAAAGTCATTTTTGAATGGGTGATTATGAATTATTCCTAAAGATCTATATTTTTGGTACAGTGTTTTCCTCTGTTATGTGGAACAATATATGCAATTCTCAAGCTAGTTTACAATTTCTGTCTTATATTTAATTAAAGAGATTTCTAGTTTTGGTGGTAAAATTATGGTCTTAATCAGATTAAACCTAGAGCTGAGTTGTTTTAGAGAAGGTCAAAAATTGCGCACAGCCCACAACTTAGATGAGCTCAGATTTCTGAAGATACCTGCTCAGCATCTGTATGAATTATACCCAGATTTGAGTTTATGGTTATAATAAAAGAAGTGCTTGTTTTTGCATAGAATGGAATATTTTGACTGAAATAGAGTTGTTTTTCTGTAGAATTGGTTTATTAATTAACTCCAGTTAAGTGATATGTAAGTGGCAGTATATTTTATTTGCCAGCATTTTTGATATGAGTTATCTGAACATAGTTTGTTCATAGAGTGCTGAGATTCTAGCTTCTGCCCTAAATACAGTTTTACCCTCAGATATTACTCCATGATGTGTAAGCGGAAGCTTGAAGTTTCTTTAAAGTAACAACTAGCACCAAGATTGAATGAACAACTGGACAAATTAACATGGCGTGTAAAATTAACCCCTGTTGTCATCATTTTGTGCAAGCAAATTAAACACATGGTAATCATACCAGCTTTGATCTGACACTATCTTGTGTATCAGATTGGGTGCAAGCAACAATGTCTCTCTTTTAAAAAAGAAATATAGGGCAGAAGTAACAGAAACCCCCAAATCTGTCAGTATTTTTCAGCTGGCTACTCTTACATGTGCCAGGCTTTACCAGTATGGTAATAGTGTGAAGTCTCACTTAACTGTAGGCTCCTGTAATGTTAGGGGAATATCTTTATAGGTACAATTTTGTGTACACTGCCTATAAACAGAACATGGGTGACAGGGCCCCTAATCCAAGCGTCTCATAAACATCTAATGTTACGGGTAAGATCTTGAAGGGTAAGATAACCCCTTTTTATTTTTCATTAATAATTAATTATTAGTGATGTTTCATAACCTGTTGCTCTGATCTAAGTGTTGCTGTGCCAATAATCAGCACTGCACTATAAGCAGAGTTATTGTGGAGCTATTTGCAGAGAAACTTAACTGCACCAATGAGGAACTCAAGCGCTTTGATCTCTAAGAAAACATAACCAAATTTTGATGAACTATACATGAGATAAAATTTTGGGAAAAATTGCTCAATATAGAGGACACTTAAATTCTGTTGATTTATTTAGATTTGGGGTTTTCTTCCTTTAAATTTTTGAAATGAGTTATATATCTGCAAACAGCTCTGGTTAATTCTCCATCTCTTTCATGATGGTAAGTGGAGCCTGCTTGAACAAGTTACATTTTGCATCTTAATTATAAAATGACATGAATAGAATTTCCATTAAAACTTAATACCAATTATTTCTGTCTGATTGAACTTGGAATCTTTATTGACACTGGTGGTCTGTTTGTGGTATTATTTCTTTCAGTGTTAGTTTTACCATGTCAATAATTTGCTCAGTACTGGTCAGGGCAAGTTTTTAAAATGAAGGCATAAATACTACTTACAACACCTACTTTTTTATTAGGCCTGCAGCAATTCCAGCTAGGGAAAATACATGATGCCATCTGAGGAACTAGCCCTTAAAGATTAAATATCTGATGAATACAAAAAGGCATCCACAAACTTGTACTGGAAAAGCAGAGCAAGAAGCGGGCATTACATCTGCATGCTCTTTTTAGTCGGTTTGCATTTTTTTTAAGTGCATAACTCCACTGGGAGGCAAGCAAATGGTTTTTTCAGTTTTAGAGAGGCTACTATTTTCAAGCTGAATATAAAAATTTAGATTTTCAAGTCCACCTACCAGCACTTGAAGAAATATTTTACAGTCCAGGGGCACTCACAGTTTTTAATGAAAATACTTGGAATTCTCTTAAGAGTTTGGGGAAAAAACTCATGCATTTTTGCACCTCTCTGGATATTTTGCTTCCTACTCAAAGCTTTCAAAGACAATTTAAAATTAAAACCTTACAATTTGATAAAAAGTTTTCAATTTTTGATGAATGCTGAAAACTTTTTAGTGTCGGCTTACTGTATGGATTTTGTTCTTTATTTCTTTCTTTTTCATGCTTCCACTTTCACTTCCTTTAGACATATTTGGAACCTAAATTTTAATAATATGTATTCATTTCACCTGTTTCTTTAAACATTTTTTAATTAGCATATACTTCCTATGGAAGAATATTGTGTTCAGATTCTTTTAATCAATTTTATTGCCAAATCCTGTTTGCCTTACTCATGCAAGTATTTTTGCAGAAATCAATCGGACTACTTTATATGAGAAAAGCAAGCAGTTCTTGCCTTTATTTGGTAAAGCAACAGACTTGAACAAAAGCAGTACTGTACCTGCTATGGGCAGCCAGAAACAATGACGAGCTGCTTGATAAGATTAGATGTAATTTTAAATACAATTGCAACTCCTGACTCTCTACAATAATTCCACTGCAGCAAAGCAGCTGAAGAATTACTGAAAAGAGCCAGACTGCCCAGTAAGCACCACCTAACAGACATAGAAACATGATCTACATAATTTTTAAGTTTGGCAGACATTTTACACTTCTTTCAAAAAAGGAAAAGAACCCAATCTTTTGAACCAGGCACATATAAAACTTATACATTCCTGGTTTACTGCTACAGGAAGACTTTAAATTTGAATCATCTTCATAGATACACACTGGAAATACTGTGAACCAGCTATTTGTAGCTGATTGTTTCAAAATAAAAACATATTTTCCACATTGTCATTGTGCAGGAGCAAAACTTTAAAACAAAAAGTCTCTCTTCAGTCTCAAGTCAATGACCAACACCTCACTCACAAAATTCATGCCAGCAAAGCTGACAACTGAGTCTCCAACTGTGGAATGGGTGCAGGACTACATACAACACAGATTACCTGGCTGACTTCCTATTTGTTCTTTGAAGTAATGTATTTGATTAATTCTGTCTTTAACAACCAAGAGAAACGTAACGTCTACTTATATCTTTATTTACAGTCCTGAGATAAGCACTATGCAAATCCATACACAGTGAGATTCAGGCAAGATTTTCTGTGCAGCATGAATTTTTTTTGTTTTTACTTTTGCCCTTTTAAGCATACTGTTTCCTATATGGGTCAAATGTACTTAAATTGTAACACAAAGGATAAAAACACATGTTTAGATGAAAATTTAGCAGCTGGATGCATAACCCATTGAAGCCAGTGGAATAATATCCATAGGCTTTGGATCAAACCTAGATGGAGGTTAACAGAGCTAGATGAGGAGGTTCGAACAGCACAGGCAGTGTTTCTGAATATCCGACAAAGGTGAATAAGCAGAGCCAGACAGAGTTATACAAAGTGTCACCAATAATATCTTGTTCCAGAATCTAAACTTTTTATTAAAGAAGAAATAAAATATTTTTGCCCTATTCCCTAAAGAATATGAAGAAGTGTCTTCTGTAGCACCTCCTGGGACGATGATTCTCAGCAGCTTGCACAGTACCTCCTGGGGAGCAAATAATGAAACATTAAAAGTGAGCCATCATGGCTGTTAACTACCTCAGTGCTGGTTGCCTGGTGGCCCTGTGGTGTGAAAGACATTAGCCTCCATCCTCCACCGCTTCCTGAGAACGGGTGTGCTCCAAGGCTGTAGCTAACATTAGTTGACTTTACTGACTAAAAGTCAGGGAGCGCTGTATGCTGTATGTTAATGGAAGTGGCTTTTTCATTGCAGTGTTTTCCAACATTTCCTAACAATTTTCAGCCTTGGATTAATCTGGAAGTATGTTATCCTTGACCAAGAAGGTTTTGTCCTTGGTTATCACATACTTTGTCCTAGACTTTGTGATCTGTGCTGTTCTGAGAAGCACAAGAGCCCTTACCAGATCGACAGTCTTGGCACACATCTGTAACACATTTGACTCAGGCACAAATGTGTGATGTGACTCTGTTCTTGGTTAACCTGGACCTCACTTCTCCACCTGAATAATGGAGATAACACCAATCCTACCCTATCTCGGCGAGGTAATGTGAGGATAAAAACCATTAGTGATGGTTAAGTGCTAAGATATAATCGTGACGAGAGCCATGTAAGTGCCTCCACAGATAGCAGGTCTCAAAAATGTTGAAGGCAAATACGACTCTATTTCAGTTGTAACTAATTTTGTTGCTTTTTATTTTATGAAACTTAACAAATTCACATAAATTTAGAAGAGTGGAGAGTAGATATTTTAGAAGAGAGATTAATAAAAACTACTAAGTAACATTAATTGTGGTAATACAGTTTGTAAAACGCTTTATAAAACTCAGTATTTTTAGCCTCTACAAAAAAAATGAAACAGCCAGAGATACAGTGGCACAAGTAAGGTGAGAGAATTAGCTGCTAACAGGGCTGGAACTCCTTGATGGGACTGAAATACAGACCAGAATTTGTCTTTTCCCTTTTCTTTTTGTGAAGGCATAACAATTCCAGCTGGACCATGACTAGACAGTTTTCATACAACATTAATGACATAGGAGTTTCCCGGTTCTCACATTTGAAATATAGGGTGATTCTTTTCTAAGATTTGTTTTTTTATCATAGCATCCAATAATGTGAATAAGTTTTTGATGCATAAGGCGTAATCTAAAATCTGAAAGCAGTCATAAAATCCAGTTTTATTGGTTTAAGTTTCTTGGTCTGGAAAATTTACTGTTAGTATGCAAAGGGGAATTAAGATATATAAATATTCAGTACTTAGCTTCTCTTTATTACCCTTTATTAGGGTTCTGACTGAGGAAAGTCTGCCCTCTGTGCTCTGAATTGTTCCTTCTTGTAGCATCAGCCTTTCCTCGCTGACTGTCCATGGAATACTCCCTTGTCTTCAAAAAAATCACTACATATTGTTATAAAACTTGTGTGGACTTTGTGTAAAGAGACAGAGCTATTGTGGTCCTGTCTAGGTTGTCTTCATTAACTGTACTTGCAATCACAGAGACCTAGCTCCCACAGAAGGAGCTGCTTCATTTCAGACTGGAGGAAAAGCAAGAAACTACCTGTAAATAATACAGGTGATCTTTCAGTGCCTGCTGTAAGATAAAATGACAAGACACTCTATGTGATCAAATTACTAAAATAACAGTATGAGCATAGCATGTCTACCTCAGTGATGTCGATTTTTGTTACTCACATGTAACTAAATTCATAGGAATATTGAAGATCATTCAGCTTTTGATTTTCAACGTCGTATGTTACGTCGTATGTTGAATAGAGAGTTGTTTTCAGAGGAAGGGTGCTCAGCACTTGCTGATAGTGAGCACATGCCTTTTTGTGGTAACAAAACCCAAAGGCACCTAAGACCATGAGTCACTCTGAAAGCATGAACTTGGATCCCTTTTCCCCTGGAGATACGTGAACGCTTATTTGTGATAAATCTATATTTTGCACACAGACAATCTAGACTGCAGCAGTCACCAAGAGTTAAAACAGGGAGCAAAACTTAAAGTGCCAATGGCTTAAAAGTTATGCATTTCTGAGTCATGCTTTGTCCTTCCATATCTTTCTCCGACACGGTTATCAGAGGAACTTTCTGCATTCAAAAGAGCTGTGCTTCATAGCTCAGCTAAAGTGACCACAGCACAGTGTTAGGTGACATGTCACTTTTTTTTTTCTTTTCCCTTTAATCCTCCCTGAACCGATTTGAGTTGCCTGTCATCAGCTGGGAGCCCAGCTCTGCCAAGCGCAGCTGCCTAAGACGTGTCGCTGAAGGGGAGGCTGCAGCAGCCCCCTGGGCTTGTTGGCTGCCCGGGTGTGAAGGCGAATGCTGAGAGACCCCAGCGCCTGTGTCTCAGCTGGGGAGAGGAGGGCGGCCCTGCTGGGAATGAATACTGGTGCTGAAAGGGTGCACTTCAACCTTTCAGTTTGTACACAAGCCTCCCTGTAACAGCATTATCTGCCAATTGGCCTTCTTAGGCCTAATTTTCAGTCCACAAGTAGGAGTTAGGTCATTGAGGATATCCTCACCATTAGAGTTATTCAGTTTGCATAAAGGCTCTACTTAGCACTTGAGGAAAGAGTGCTGATTTTCAGAGTGCTGATTTGATCCCTGGCCACTGCTATGTGCATGGTAAAGCAGTGCGGCACTGGTGGCTTAAGATTTGCTTATGATCAGGGAAAGGCAAAGTCCATCTAGAATTGTCCAGGACTGTGGGCAAAATCTCAAAATTACATAAGCAAGGGTATGATACCTGCCTTGCAGTTAAAGGTTGTATTCGGCCTCCTGGTATAAAGAATGCAGACAGCATCTTGTAATGATCACTGAAGTCAACAGTTACAAATGTGTTGGGAAAAAAGTGCATGTAGTTATTAATTAAAATAAAATTGAAGCATGAAATATATCAGATAAAGTTTGTCATATGCATATTTATAAAGTACAGTTATGTTTGAAATCATAAGAGCTCCTTACATTTTAAATATCCCAATTTAGTAATTTTTAAGATATGTGCAGTTGGTAAATGGTATGAAGAAAAGTCATCAGAACTCTAAAGTTACTAATGATGCTGAATCTGAAAACATACAAGCACTAGATTTATCTGATCTGTGTCCCCTTTCATCTCAAAAATACACCTTGGTTCAGTTGGCATAGATGTGCAAACCTCAGAAAAATATCTTTTTGCTTCAAATATATTCCCATTTTTGAAGACAGTGATATGAGAACAGAAGAAACACTTGAATTTTGTTTGTTGTTGGGTTTACAATTTTCAGGCTTGCTCAGAAATAAAGGAAATGCAATTCCATATCAAAAAATTCACTGTTACAGAATGCCATAGATGTTTTACTCACTCAGGGAGATCCAGTCTTGAACACCAAAGGGAACTGTTTCACAGTCTTAGTTTTAACAGTATAGCACCCAAATGAAAGTGTAATATATGATCACTCAATGGTAGAGAATAATTTTATCCCAGATTGAGATCTGTGTGTTGTGCTTGATATCTTTACCAGTAACCCAACAAGCTATACCCTGCACTAAACCTCAATACTTATTCATTGTGAAGTTCAGCTCTGTTCTAGGTTCAGCTCAGGCTTTCTGCTGATGGCTAATAGGCAGCCCACTGTTAACATTGCATTTTTACCTGCCAAAGAATATTTAAGTGCTATAAGAGGAATCACTACTACCCTTAAAAGGACATGTTCTGCTTACCTAAAAATAGATGTGGTATGGTTCCACTATATTTGTAAATTCCTGCTATTGACTGAAATGATTGACATTCAAGAAACAGCACGGACCTTGCCCACTTTTCTACATATTATTAGGCTATTTTAAAGATGAGCTTGAATTCTGGAATTACTGGTCTACACATATGTCCTGATGTGTAGAAAGAGCATGGTGCCAGAATTCTTATAGATTCCTTTTTTACTTCATAGTTGTTTCTTCCCTCAGAAGATCAGCAACTTCAGCACAGCCAAAAAAGGACAAACCTCATCTATTTCTAACAGAGAAGGACAGATTTTCAAATAAAACACAAAAGCTATGATTTCTCTGTATTTTTGTGAGTTAGAACTGTTATGTTCAATTTCTTCAGTACCAGTGTGGAATTCTTAATCCAGTTCATTGATTTGAGAGCAGGAATTCCGTGTAAAATAAATTTTTTAAGAACACCCTGAAAAAAACAACCATACATAAACAAAGAAGGGACTACACTGTCATTAAATTCATAGCAGGAAGATGAGGACCTATGCATTGGTACTAATAAGAGACAACAGTTTTGAGTCTTTCTGGGACATTTTCCCTTTTCCAGTTATCTAGGAAGTCCACAGTAAGTACCAATATATAGCAGGAATATGCCAGGAACGCTACATTTCAGTGCATCACTTTGAAGGATGGTATTTCTAATACAGGAATAAAACCACAAAAACTTACTGATTTTTAATTAATCTGGTTTGGATAAATTAAATTCTTCTATTAAAATACTAAAAATAAAATTCTGCTTTTGATTCTTCAGAATGGCTTCATTGGTCATCAAAGATCCTCTAACCATGTAACTAGGAACAGTGTATAACCCAAAGAAACTGTAAATCTGCTGCTTCACACAATTTAGATCTGAAGTTCTTGCTTTTCTCTGTTATTATCTGAATCTATTTTAAGATGTACGTATCTACAGTATGTAGCAAATGTCAGGCTGGTGATGTATTTTACACTTTCAATGTACATTCAGTAGTAACAAAAATAATGGGGTTTTTGCAACCAAAAATTTTTCACTCAAGAAACCAAAACTGCAAAGGCTGTACAGGTGTTTTATTACTTTCCTTTATTAATCCATCTGTGTGGTTAGCTAAATAACTACATTTGAAGCTATGCACTGGCCAAACTCCATCTCACAGTACTACAGATTTGATACTAGCGTAGTTTAAAAGTTATTAATGTACTTCTGGTAAAGTCATAAAGCACAAAGCCCTGTTCAGAGATAAACACTGTTTTGTGGGATGATACTGATTCTGCTCCCAGCTGTTCAACAAATTTTGAGCTGACTTCTGCCCTATACTCACCTTCCAGCAAGGTATTTTGATGTTTTCAGGGATGGGAGGGATGAAGGAGACAAAGTTCTACTCTGAAACTTTTGGCTCAGGCCAGTCTCTTGTTTCTGACAGCTGGATCACTTCTGTACATTTACTGTTAGTAGGCAGAGCCTGTGTGATCCAAGATGGTGCTGCTGGGACAAGGGGCCGTAGTACAACCAATAGGATAACGGATTTGCACTTGTTAGGTGCAGAGGACTTTCTGAAAGGTGCTTGCTGGTCCTCAAGAAATGTGTGTGCCTTGCATCTTGCACTTAACTGAATTTCTTGAATTACGGTGTTACCATTATATGTTGGCAAGAGACAACAGCAACAGCTGTTGCAACAACAACGACAACAATAATAATTGGCAGAGTCAAAAGGAGGAGTGAGTTCAGTGTTTAAGGACTGTCATTTCAATAACAGAGAAAACCAAAAGGTCTGTGAGGACTGTGTGAGCATGCTGTGTTTAGTGTTCACTATGAAGTTTGTTCTGAAACTGTTCAGATGATGTTATTAAACTATTTCTTCCTGTGTTTTTGGACAGGATGGGAATTTGTTTTTCTTATATCCTCAAGGAAACTAAAAATTGTTCTTAACTAACCTTGAAATGTGGAAAATTGGACTGCCAGGAACTTCTAATGTGCAGCTCACCGGAGGTTATACACTTAGTTAAAAATCATGGTGGTTGTTGATGAATATTACAAAATGCAAATGCTTCCATGTGTTGTTATTCTGTAGGGACTTAATGGGAACTCTCCAATGGGTTTCATTCAAAATGCCATACTATAAAAGAATTTACTATGTAGGAAAATTCTATTCTATCATTATAGTCATCATCTGCTCAGTTTGGCAATTGCATAGGAATAATGCAATCAATCAATTTGCACTGAAACTTATCCCCCATATCCCTCTGAAGTAAATTAAAAATCATTATTAAATCAAGAGTTTTGATAAATTGACTGGTTTTTGTCCGTGAATTTCCATTCAACCTGTTGATACACCATAACAAATAATAATTTCATCACTACCTAATTTTCTTTTACAAATTCATGGAAAAAAGATCATTATGGAAGTGTAACACCTGAAGTGTTTCTCACAACAGTGAGGGACTCCGAAAGGATCTAGAATTAAAACTGACCTAGCATCCAGTCCTATGCATAAGCCATATGACCAGTGATAGTAAAACTGATTTGGTTCCTAACTGCAGCATTGTCAATGTGTTTCTGATGCTTGGGGACAACATATAGAATTCAACAGAAACTCTTTTCTTGTAAAATAATTCTTGTTTCTCCAGGCTGTCATCATTTATAAAGCCTTTAATAGAAGTTGACATCATGTGCCATTTATGTGTCAGACTGGTTAGTAAAATCTTTTGATACGTAGACTTATTTGTCAGGTAGCCATACTCCTTTTCACCTTTAAACTGTTATAGCCTTCTTTGGTCAAGAATATCTGGAAACACTGCTTCAGCATGAGTCTTGTCACATGAAATTGGCATTTTCCTCTTCATTTTTTTTATCATGCAATTTATTTTATGTTCAGCTTGTTACTGCTGCTCTAGTTCCCCAGGAAAGAAAATCACTAGATGTTTGTAATTCATAAAGGAATATAGTAACTGGTTCTGGGCTTTTAGGAGGAAATCAACTGCAATGGTGGGTTTGTATTAAAAAATAAATATTGGATTTTTTTTTTTCTGTGAAAATGATTGTTGATCATGGCGTATTTTTAATTCTTTGCTCTTTCATTTTTATTACGCTAATAAAATAAAGTCTTGTTCATAAGAACTTATGACTAAGAACTGCGATAATACGGTTGAGCATGGTGCAGGACACAGAGTTTGGCTCTACATACTTATGTTATTAAAATAACATGCAAAATATTAATTTCTATATGCAGGTTGGTCAATCATGGAAGATCATATAGGCACTGCAGTCCTATGACGTTATCCTGAATTCGCAGAAAAAGGGCTTGATTTTCGATATGTAGATATGGCCTGTGATTCTCTCACTGTGGTGATGCAGCGTGTGTGGTACTGGCCAGAGTTAGCCTGGGGGAAAAGCTGTTTGAGTCTAAGGAATTGACAGTTTCCTCTGTTGGGTCTTGGATTTGTAAAGGTACAACTATAAAGACATCTTGCCTCAAAGAGAACCAAGCAGAGAGACAATCTTATTTCTAGTACTAACAGCAGTCTATATTTTCCTTGTCATCTATCTTTGGAGACAAAAATACTATGTATAATTCTAAAATTCTAAGCTGTGCTGTTACCTACACATATTTTATCAACCATAAATATATTTTTAATGGTTATGTACTGCCTGGAACAACATGCAGTGATTTCATCTTGCTGTTTATGAATTTTTGTAAACATTAACAATTTTTTTTTTTTTCCAACAGTACACTACAGCTGTAGTTTTTGCCTTAGTTTTTCTTCTTCTTTGGCTGGATGCAAATTTTTTATTTGGAACATACTGGATAGCAGGAAATCTAAGAATAAAGAAGATTTTTGAATTTAGAGTTAATGAGGTAATAAACAAATCACCAGATACTCAAATACCAAGTTGGCCACACAAAACCTAATATCTTTGCATATCTTAAGACAACCCCCCCAAGATTTACTTATTCATCAAGACTTAATACATATAAGAGAAAAATGTTTTTTCAATAATAGCACAAATAAATTAATATCTGAGAATTCCACTGATCTGAAGCAACTTCCCTCGGCTAAGCCAGAAACAGCTGAATAAAAGTTAGACTGAAGTTCTAGAGAATGCTTATTAAGTTTCTTCAGTATTTCTGTACTGTTTCTGTTGTTCTCAACAAGGCTCTTCACTGACATGAGACTGGCTGGTAAAGGGTTACTAAATCAGAGGAGTTCAGAGACAGATTAGGGTTTCCCAGCGGCACATATCTCTAGCAGTAAGTGTGGAAGCCAACTCGGAAGAAACACGTTTGAAGTGGCAGAACTAATCATGCAGAAGCAATTTGCGATTTTCTCTCTCTCAGCCTAGATAAAGCAGAGCATTATGACATTGGCTGCATGGAACAAGGTCAATTTACTGTGAAAAGGCAGCTATAGACTCCAACTTCAAATAAACTTTCATCCTGTGTGATGAAAAAGGGATTTACCCTATTACTCAGACCTTAGAACAGGAAAAAAAACAAATGAACAATTCAATTAGCACGTGTTAATTTGCATCTTGGTTTTTTCATGACTGACTCCCTGATTGTTTTAACTATTCTTAATGTAGTTATATTTCAGGGTATTTCTCTTGACACAACAAAAAGGGAGCTGCACAACTGCTGATAGACTTGACCTTAGCTGAAACTGTGGACTGTTCTGAAAGTAAATGGGTTAAAGTACAAGATTTCACATGGTCACATCAGAAGAGGTTAGTTTTTCTTTTTTTTTTATGTTTCAAATTCTGAAAATGTCATGAGAAACAAACTAGCCAAAACACAACATGAAGCAGTTCTTGTATCTATTTTTTTAGTTCTCACCATTTCTCCATTGCGACCTGAAATTTTCATACACTAAGCTGTCAGTGTAAGTGAAGTTGCAGCACACTGAAGCCTCAAAGCTGCATCACTTCAACAAGGAATTGTTCTTTCCTTGTGCCTGCCTTACTTCAGTAGGAACAGAGATACAACATGCTTTCTGCAGTTTATCAACTCAGATCTTCTTCCTACGGCATGGAGAAACAAAGTCAGAATTTCAATAATTTCCCATGTTCCTTACCAATGACTGGCCCATAGAGGTAGTTTCTTCTCACCTTCTTTTCTTCATGAAGGGCCGTGAAGATGATGGGGGGACTGGAGCATCTCTCTTGTGAGGAAAGGCTGAGAGGCATGGGTCTGTTTAGCCTGGAGAAGACTGAGAAGAGATCTTATCAATGCTTATAAATATCTAAAGAGCCGGTGTCAAGAGGACAGGGTCAGTCTCTTTTCAGTGTTGCCCAACAACAGGACAAAGGGCAATGGGCACATACTGGGCCACAGGAAGTTCCACCTTAACATGTGGAAATACATCTTTACAGTGAGAGTGAGTGCACTGGAACAGGCTGCCCAGAGAGGTTGTGGAATCTCCTTCTCTAGAGTTATTCAAAACCCACCTGCATGTGCTTCTGTGCAGCCTGCTGTAGGTAAGCCTGCTTTAGCAGAACGGTTGAACTCTCCAGAGGTCCCTTCCAACCCTGACCATTCTGTGATTCTGTGATTCTCAATGCACAAATGTACCTCTTAAATGGTCCTCTTTTTCTATTTTTTCTATGTCACTGTGCTAATATCAATCACAGTTTATCCTCGAGCATATAGAGAACAGATGCTCACCCCAATAAAAATGTCATCTTACCTATAGCACCTATTCCTTTAGTGAGACTGTCCAGTTGTGTTCAATAATTTTAGGAGTATTTATATTCAGAGGATGGTCAAAGAAGTACTTTCGGTGATGAGCTCTGTAACTAATCACAAACTGTCCTCTATGCAATGGAAAAAACACAGGCAAACCCTCACGTACCTGTTTCTGGCAGATAGCCAAAGAAGATCGTTCTTGGGAAAAACTAAACAAGGCTTTACTTAATTTGTTGCACAAGAGATTCAGCCAGCCACGATGTTCATGTTTTAGTATTGTGTATTTGTGTCTATCATCTGTTGAATCCAAAAAAGGCTTCCTTTTTCCTCCCTTGCCCTTCTGCAGTAGTTTATATTTATATTGAAGGCAATGGTCAGGATACTGAGATTTTTATATGTATTTTCTAATCTTAGTTAGAAGGTAAATGAAGATGTGATTGAATGTCATTGCTGCTACAGTTCATGTGAAAAAATTCAAAACCAGTCCAAGGGCAGTAAGGCTCAGTGAATTCATACATGAGTCTAGTAGTCTTCCTGTGCCAGGCTCTAGGACTCCAGGTTGAGTCCTAGTGAGCAATGGAGCTCTGTAGGGCTGACATTTGCCCCTAGAAAGGAGTAGAAAACTGTCATTAGCCTTCACATTGGTATAAAATCAGCTACTCAATTCAGGAGCTGTTGGTCAGCTGGATTCAGTAGAATAGTTATGTGAATTTGAACAGGTCTGTCCTTTCACTACTAATGTCATTTCCATGGGCAATACCATTAATATGGTTGGTACTTCACAGGAGGAAAAAGTAAAGCTCTCCCTCCTGTTCAAATAAAATTTAATCAAAGGACAAATCCCCTTCTTACAGTATTTATACACAAGCTGAATAACTTTCAGAGTGCAGATTTCCAATTGATGTTACATCTTTGCAAAGCAATCTTTCCCAGTTTAAAAATCTTGGGAAAAGGGATGTGAGATGTTAGAAGACTTATCAGAGAGAAAAGATACAAATGCCTCCATCTTCAGTTAGTGTAGCTCCTGTGGAATAAATCTCAGATCTTGACCTCAACCCTGAAATGGAGGAGCCTTGCACTGACTTCCTTTGGATTTCACATTGGGAAGAACTTGGCCACTACTGCTGCATTTGAAAACCTGAAAAACTGAGAGCCCTTGCCAAGAGGCTCTTGGCAAGAGCCTCTTGGCAACAACTGGGGAGTGAAGTGGGAACGTGCGATGAAGGGTTTCCACCCGCATTTCATGCTCACTGTGCACAGACTTATGGGCACAGGAGCTTCCACGTAAAAAGAACGAAAGAATATTAGGTCCTGGCTGAAAAGCACACCAGGCTATTAGGATTTATAGAGTTGCTGAGAAAAAATTGACTCACCTCTTGGAAGGTGAAAGGAAAAAACAAATCTGCATGAAACATACCTAACATTTCAGAAGTAACAAAAGAATGACAGTTTGGTTTTGGTTTTTTTTTTTTTTTTTTTTTTTAAAAAATCTACATCATAGCCATGCCCTGGCTTAAAGGGGGTTTAAGACTGGGATTTCTTCAAGACTAAGCCTCCCTTTTGACTGCTTTCAAGCATTTTAAATTAACATAAAACACATAAATGTTCCCTTTCAGAGGCTTACTGCAGAGGTTTTACAGCTGTATAGAAATGAGAGGTTACTTTAGATTTGTTGCAGTTTTTTCTCAGTTGTTATATTGAGTACTCTCTTTATGCCATGTTCAGGGAGTGCTTTGCCCAGAGCACACTATGGGATTCAGCTGAGATGAGCATGCCTCTTCATTATGAAGAGTTAAATCTGTACTTGTTTTTTCATTTGTTCATTATTTGGAACTGGAAGTCTCTTGCCTGGAAACTGAGGAGCTGCTATGCAGATCTGACTTTTCACCTTAGGGTACTGACTGCTGGCTCCCATCCATTTCTTAACCATAAAGTATTGCTTTGTTCCTTTTCTGGAAATGCAACAAGATATGTCTAGGTTTCCTTTTGAAATGGATAATTTGTGACAGGTTTCTCATACATCCAAGCTGTCAAGAACAACTTGTTTGTCCCAGAAACTCCTGTACTATGTGGAAGCCATATTAAGTTTCTGATAAGTATGTTTGGTACATTCCAAATGTCACCATTTTTGTGGTAAAACAGATACTGCGTGATAAATGGGCAGATATTCAGACAGACATACACAGAGGCATGTATTTTTGGTACGAAATGAGACTAATGTGAAACTCTAAAATGAAATTGCATATAACAGGATCAGAGTAATTGTCTTTAGCTTATAATTTTAACTAATAACTTCACAGTTTTACAAACTTTCAAAGAATACAGTGTTATAGATTTAAGAAACTTATTACCAACTCACAGTTTTCATACATCTGAAAGAGAAAATTACAAAGTAGGGAAAATACGAAGAGGTTTCTTTTTGCAGATTTTTATGTAAACTGATATAATTGACTTTGGATATATAGGCAAAATGAAGAAAATATGGCTCACTTATCTGAAACACATCAGGATAAATTCTTTGATTTGTACTCACCTTTTCTCACAAGTACTTCCAATGTTCAAAGAACAAGATGTTAATAAACTGAAATACAGCCAAGATATTATTTTACTATTCTGTCAAACTCAGCCTTCATTTCTGAGAGAGGATTACAGAAGGACAGATTGAGCACATTGAGGGGCTGGAGGGCGTCCAGAGAAGGGCAACGAGGCTGGTGAGTGGGCTGGAGAATAAACGCTATGAGGAGCGGCTGAGGGAACTGAGGTTGTTTAGCTTGGAGAAGAGGAGGCTGAGGGGAGACCTCATCCCTGTCTACAACTGCCTGAAAGGAGGTTGTGACGGGGTGGGTGCTGGGCTCTTCTCACAAATGACAAGCGATAGGACAAGAGGAAATGGCCGCAAGTTGCGCCAGGGAAGGTTTAGAGTGGACATCAGGAAGAATTTCTTCACTGAAAGGGTGGTCAGGGATTGGAACAGCTGCCCAGGTAGGTGTTGGAGTCACCATCCCTTGAGGTGTTTAAAAGTTGGGTAGGTGAGTTCCTTACGGACAGGGTTTAGTAGGGAGACAGGTACAGTTGGACTCAATGATTTCAGAGGTTTCTTCCAAACTTCTGATTCTATGATTCTATGAAAAGAGCTAAAACTCTATAATTTTTATTTCTGTTATAGTCTCAAAGTTTCAGGAACCATCCTTGGAATAGCAGACTGAAATGTGAATCACAAGAATTATGCAAATTAGCCTTTTTATTCACAACAATTTTGCTTAGGAACCTAATTATAATACTTACACAAAGGCATTCAGGGAATAGCAATGTACCATTTGACGTAAAAAAAAAGTATTCTGCCCTAAATTATCAGGATTAATTTTCTAAAACTATTGCATGCTAGGTCTGTATAAAAACTTGCAGTGGCTTAGTGGAAGATTATTTTGTTTTAGCACCATTCCATACATTGACATACTGTTTTAAACCTGGTGTCTCCTGTTTTTGACTATATCCTTAAGTTTATATTTCTGACTTTCACAGGAGATCAGTATTAGAAGGCAGAAATTGTTACTGCCCCAGGTGTCATCTTCACACTTTGATGGTCCCGTGACACAGCTAGCATAAAGGAATATGGACCTGCACCTCAGAACCATACCTGGAAACCCAGTGTCATTATTGTTCTCGATTTCTACCCAGCAAATACAAATAGAGAACAAAGCAGGAAGCTGTGAGGTAGTAACATTTTCAGATTCCTCCATTTGGATTCTGCAAGGCTTCTCTACAAAAACCTGAAGTCTTCATTCAATTTCCACATGAAGGTATGCTTATTGAGCAGATAATCAGTTTAATAAATGTTACTCTGGGTTGTGACTGGCAGGTGGGAGTACCTGGTGAAGTTACTGGCTGTCTGCTGCAATTCATGGATGCACAGGGAGGTGGTAGGCTTAAGCATGGCTATCACAGGCTGCAGCATGGTATTTTAAGGTAAATTTTTGATGATTCAAATTTTTGCAATTCAGAAAGTAACTGGCTTATTTGCTATGTTGCAGAGTGGAGTTAGACACTTGGGGAACCTACCCCAAGCTAAACCATCTTTGTGTGGCCGTCACATAGTGTAAAGACAATATCTGGGTTATTTTCATGCAAGTCTGTGCATTGATACTTGTCCAACAGAAAAAAAATTAAGGTTAAGTATGCAGTTTGATAGAATACAAACCAGCATTCCTCATCTCAGTGAATACTGACATACCTTTAAAATAACATCACTGGTTTTGGGTTATGTTTTTTGCTATTTCATTTCCACTTTGTGTGCAGCCTTGATGAAAAGAATTTGAATGTTTGTATTGCTTATTTAATAATTCTTCTTACATTTTACTTAGTTTCAATATGAAAATTCACACGTGAACACGCTTTTACCTTCAGGGTTAAAATCAGGATCAAGTAGACTCCATAACTTTTCCTTGACTATGAGAGCACTTTGGATATTAGACTGGGAATGAGGTGCAGAAGTGCTGATAATTATCTTGCTTTAGTGGCTTTAGCAGTATTCCCAGGCAACTATATTATGACTTGTGAATAGTCCCAGTAATTGTAGAGGAGCGGAGGAACATTACTTGTAGAAAAAAGGAGTGTAGACATACTTCAATTTAAACAACTTAGTATCCTTTATTGTTTTATTGCCCTGGACTATGTGAAACTTAACATTTAGGTTTTACCACCAAAGATATCTGAAATACAGCATCAGTTGACACAGAAATCAAAACTCTTCAGGACTCACAAAGAAGAGTTTGTAATTGCTGCCTGCTGCTAATCCTATCAGCTCACATTAGTGAAACATGCTATAGTGCTGCAGGGAAGTTGTCAGGATCTGGTTGCAGGCCTCAGCCTTTAGGAGAGGATTCAGGCTAAGCTTAGGCTATACATCGCCACCCATGAGTCAAAGTACATCTATTCTACTGAGTGACAGGCCTCCGAGGGGGAACAATGTGCATGAAAAAGAACATGCCTCTTTCACTACAGTGCTATTGTTACTTTGGCTTAACTTCTTAACCTCCTTCCTATTAAAGCTTCATTAAGTTATAAAAAGATACCTGTAGCTCTTTATTAAAAAGAGTTCTCAAAAAATGCATGAAATAATACTTTATTCCAGGTGATATGTTTAAAATGGAATTTATTCTTTTTCTTTACTAAACTTTGTTTTATTAGCTTCTTTTTTAAAAAAATTATTTAGGCTTATTCTGAAAGAAATGAACTGATAGATGGAAATAAAATTAGTCTTCTAACTTAATCACACAACAAAACAGGTTAATTACAATTTGCTAATGCCTCTAACAGAAATCATATCATTTTGCGTACGCATAAAAAGTATGCTTAATCTTCAGTTACTTTGTGATTTACAGATTTTCTTTCTTACTTTTTCTGTTTGGACCTAATAGTGAAAATGTTTCCTTATGTAGGTCCTGAACTGCACATAATCTTAACTTGAACCATGAAAGTATTAGCTTAAATGGAATCATAAAGTCTTACGATCGTTTAGTTGGTAAAGACCTTTGAGATCAGCGAGTCCGGCTGCACTTGCCCACTACTAAACCAGATCCTTGAGCACCTCGTCTACCCATTCTCCAGGGATGGTGACTAAATCTCTGCCATGGGCAGCCTGTTCCAGTGCCTGATAACTCTTTTGGTGAAGAAATTTGTCTTGATGTCTAATTTCAGCCTCCCCTTGTGCAACTTGAGGCCATTTCCTCTCGTCCTATTGCCTGTCACTTGGGAGAAGAGACCAACACCCACTACACTACACCCTTCTTTCAGGCAGTTGTAGACAGTGATAAGATCTCCCCTTGGCCTCCTTTTCTGCAGGCTAAACAGTTCCCTCAGCCACTTCTCATAAGATTTGTTCTGCAGCCCCCTCACCAGCTTTGTTGCCCTTCTCTGGATGCATTCCAGCACCTCGCCGTCCTTCCTGTAGTGAAGGGCCTAAGAATAGAACAGAATCAATCCTCTCTAAGAAGCTCAAATATTCACTATCAGGGCAAATTTGAAAAGTTTGGTAACTGGTATGATTCTCTGGTTGTGAGCATGCTCATGAGGGTAATAAGCTCTCATCTGATCTAACCTGTGTTGGGTAAAGTCACAATTTTCTTTCTATGGTTCAAGTTTTATGAAATATTTTTGTACATATTAATAATGTTGAGATATATATATATATTTTTATCTTCTCTACCCCTGTAGTCCTTCCTATCTTCCATCCCTTGTGGCTTTTCACACTGCCACTGAAAGGCTACTAAATGACACTAAGTCCAAGATAAAATATTTTTGGTAGTGTAAGTATGTGAGATTAATATTTCCCTTGTTTTTCTTAATTTCTTCTTCAGCCTATACTCTTATCAAGTCAAAATTTGACTGTGTTGCATCAAAGGAAGGATACAATCCTGCAATGAGCTGCAGTTCAGTCACTGTCAGTGTTTGAACTGAGGGATTCTGTGATTCTAGCACAGCCTGTATAGGCTGTATGTGAATAGACCTCAAGGCTTGTGCATGTAGGACTTTGGAAGGAGATTATAAACCACATCCTGAACTCATTAATTTTTTTTCATTGTCAGGGAAGAATTTCTCTTTTTTTTGATGAATCGCATAATCCCAAGGCTTCACAGAAGTAAGCATCTCACTTGGAAGATAAACAACCGTGTATGTTTGGAAGTGTGTGAGCCTGTCTTTTTAAAAATAAATCCACACCAATATAGAAGTTTTATTTTAAGTTTTCCTAATTTATAGCCATTTTCCCCTTCAGTGAAGGAACACAGTTTTTGCTACATGTTTCCTTTAACACCAAGACTGAGGTTTGGCTATTTTAGTTTATTGAGTGATCATGAAAATGGTATTTGTGAGCACTAGCAAGAGCCAGATAGAGTGCTAGCAAAGATTAACCAAGCTTCTTAAAACACTTCTACAGCACCTTGGCAATGACCTGTGACACTCAAGTGAATGCAAAGCTCCATCTACTCAGAGCTGGAACTGGAGATAGTGACAAATTCTGAGATGGTTTTTGCAACAAGAATTACTTGTGGCCTACTTAAAACTGGAATTTAGATTTTAAAAGCTGAATTGCACTTATTTGCTTGTCTTCCTTTTCAGATTGACACAGTGCTACATGCAGTGTAAATTTGAGTTAATTTAGTCTTAATGCTACTGAAAGATAACTGACTGTAATATAAAAGGATGTAGAAAATACTACTTTTCTCCAAAATATCTTTCCGGCCTTAGACATTAAAACCCTAAAATTGCAACAGATTTTGTATGTGCTTAGATTTAGCTATGCAAATAGCACCACTGCAATCAATGGATCCCATTACATGATTAAAAGTAAGCATGCGCACAAATCTCTACAGGGTCATGAGCCAGTTCTGTATTGCTCCAGTTCACAAGAGGCCAACCTCCTTGACCTTGCAAGTCAAAATCCTCTTGTCATTGAGAGCCACAAGATGCCTCGTATACCTCTCTGAGAGCTTGTGTGTACATACCCCCACCCAGCTCCTTTGATGGCTGTTAGTGTGGACTGAACAAGCGATTGATATTTGTGAGTGAAAATGGTCTTTCATTAATCTGCACATCTGTGCACCTTACACATCTGCATGTTCAAGACAGTAAGCATCAAACACTGCACACTTTGCCAGATAAATATTCTCACATTCATCTCCTATTCATAGTAACTCCTGCCTGCTAGTCAGTCTTGAAGGAAGTGAGCAACTTTGTAATTGCACGGCTATAGATGAAGTTGAACAGCTGCTAATTCTACAAAGCACCTCTGTCCCATGTTTGGGATGGACTCTGTTTTTTGCCATATCACCCTAATAATCCTCGCTGTGTCTCTTTGTTAGATGGGAACAAAGGATTTTTAGTAAAAAAATAATCAGACCTTGTAACTGAAATAGTTCTACTAAGGCAACTGGACTATCTATTTTCCTAAATTGTGTCATTTATATACTTCCTGCATCGTGTACTTAAGTGCATTGTTGGAAGCTTACATACTTCTAGAATGAGGGTGTCAGTTCTTTCAGACCACATGGCTATTTTGATATTTAAAAGTTACTTCTTATTGTTGTATCAACAGGAGTCCAGCAACAGAGAAAAGAACAGATACTAAAAGAGCAGCCCTCCCTGTCCTCTTTCTTTTTAATGAAATGATTTCAGAGCTGGAAAATAAAGTTTTACTTATATTAGGTGTGTTAATATGTCCAGCAGTAACACCTTTAGACTGTAAGTATTTTTGCTGAACAAGAAGTTGAGTCCAAATGCCAAACTAGAACATCCATACAAGTGTGAACTCCTAAAGTGGAATGATAAAGCAGCTGGGTATGCTTATAGCTGTTTTTCTTAATCTGTTTGACAGTGACAAAGAAATAGATTAGTGGTTAATAAACAAAACTACACACAGAAATAAAAAAACCCAAATTATCATTGTATTCATATATACATACACACATAAGTATAGGAAATGAAATATGTAGAATATTTGAACATAAATATACAAATGTTTTCAGCCAAAAAGACAGTAGTCAGCTTCACTACGTGTTTCTTAAAACAGAAGCAAATTATATCAGTAGAGTTTTATATTGAGGCAGACACACATCAGGCATCAGTTCTGTGTCTTCCACGTACAGCTTGTTTTGCTCCTGTATATATTTTATTTGAAGAGCCATTGAATGAAGTAAACATAGTATAGGTGAAAATGGATGAAAAAATGGACTGAATTGTTAAAAAACAGGTAAAAAAATCTTCAGAAGTATGTAATTAAAATATGCAGACCCAGATTCTGCTGTTTTGTATCCAGAGTATGGGAAAACAGTGGTATTACTTTGGATTTGCTTATGTAGCTTAAAACTGAATCTGGCCCATAAAGTTTAACAAGCTGTATTTTGCATCAGATGGCAATATATATTTCCACAGGCAAATACTTCATGGTTTATAAACAGCATAGATATTGTAAAAAGTTGTGCAAAAGTAGCATTTAATGTTTTTAACTACGCATACTATTATATTATCTGTTGTAACATTGAAGTAACTTAAGTAGCTAGCTTTAAGTATGCACCTCTTTTAGAGGTCTTTTTTTTTTTTTAATTTATGTTGATGTTAGTGCTCACTCAAGATACAATGAAATAGCTGGCAAAGGCTATGCTGGAGGAGATGCCAGCAGGGAAGGGTAACCTGCTTTGGAAACAAGCTCACTTTATGAATAAAGTCTGCAACATCTCAATCCAGGGAGTATGCAGTTTTTTAGGATTGAGAGAAATGCAAAAGGTCTGTGACAGCTGGGCTGACCCAACACTCTGTGCCCCAGTCAGCAACTATATGCTGAAGAGTATAAAGAGCCTTTCAGACTGCAATGCCATACAGTCTCGTCTGGACCAGTCACTCAGAGCAAGGACCTTTGTTTTTTCCACAGCTACCCACTTGCTGGCAGGCTGTATTCAAGGCTCTGTGTTTAATCCAGAAGTGCCCCCATGGAGATGGCCCAGGCTGATGCTTGCCTCATATCCGCTGCTCCCCACAGTTATTGATGCCAAGAGCAAAGTGAAGAGAAGGAATAAAATGAGCTCAAGAAAGAGGAAGAAAGGAAGGAAATTGAGAAGAGAGGAGGAAGCGGGAGAAATAAGAAGAGAGGAAGGGGATGGAAACTTATTAATAATATAATACTGCTTATATAATTATGTATAACTAATAATAACAACAATAACAGCAGTCCTGACTCTGTTGTAAGAAGTGGGATGAAACTCAGACAAATGTCCCCCTATCATTTCACCACTGCTTCAAAGGCTGTGCTGATGGGTCTGTGAAACAGCGTAGTAGACAAAGAAAGTGTTTGCTTACATATGCATTGTTTTCCAAATGAAATATTTAAAACTATTCTACAAAATTATGAATGTTACTTAGCTTCACAGTGGGCTTTCTGATTTACAGCCCCTGCTATGAAAATTATAATTTTCATAGTTTTTTTCTTGCTATTTTTTCATATTCCAAGTAAAAACAATAAAATTCACATATAAATAACAAGATAACACTAGTACAATCTTTCATGCTGACCCCAGAATCCAGTGAATGTGGAAACATCTGCATGTATAAATTCTCATACAAAATCCATGCCTGAATTCTGTGGATCTTTTCCCCTCCAAGTCTGTGTAGAAAAATCATATAATTTGACTGTACAAGACAGGTCAAAGTTCTCTGACTATATCTTAAATAAAGTTCCTTATTTAAACAGCCACATTGGCTATTGCAAGCAGGTAAACATGTAAATAGTTTCAGTCCCATCTTTTCTGATTTTACTGTATAATCACTAGATTGTTGATAGTTTAATTAAGTGAAGGGAAATACAGCTCCACGCATAATATATATATTGGTCCACTGCAGTCTTTCCAAATATAACCCAACAAGCAGCTGGCATGGATATACCACCTCAGACTCTTATTGCTTAGATATAAATTATAAAGATGCAGTGCAAATAAGTCTAGTTTCAGATACTTTTATATGTGTATAGAGAGTAAATATGACTTTCTATTTCAGAATCAGATGGAAGAATAATCTGTGCACTTTTTTGAGTTTGTTTTTTAAGCATAAATCATATAACAGAATATCAAAAAGCCAAACACAAGCTGTGTAAGACTCTTTTCCAATTTCATTATCAGTCTTCTTGTACTAGGAAACTCTTATTTCTGCTGAAACCCGAGACTGAACCATTTCTTAGTCTTCATAGTTAGGCAAATCTTGTGCCGGGATATGAGACTCAGAAAGCAGAGGGAAGAGCAAACAAAGCAAAAGAATACTAAATAGAAAACAACAGCATAGGTTTTGTTTGTTTGTTTGTTTTTCCCCTTAATCCTGTGTTTGTGGCCTGAGCAGAAGTTTTAAGTTCTTCAGGATGGCAACAGTGACAAATGCAAGACTACACTTAGCTTCTTCATCTTCCTTTGACCAGCTGGTTCACTACCACGATGTTAGAACCACAACTGAGAGACAGATGAAATCATTCCTTGGACCTCAGTGACTTTGTGGCAAAAAACTGCCCATGTACTAAGTGCATCATTACAGACAGAAAGCAGTTCTAGGGTTGCATTTCTAGTGTTTCCAAATCCTATTTTTTTCCAGTCATAAAACAATCAGTGTGCTTTAAAAAGGTCCCACAAATACTGCAGAGCATTCAGGATCATCTCAGCATCAGTGTCATCTCTTTCACTTACTGTTGAGAAGAAAAATTAGAAAACAGAAAACAACATTTTTCAGAGGCTCAGCAATAAGAAGGTAAGTGCAAAAAAAAATTTTAAAAAGTCAAAGCAAAGAATAAGAAAATGAAACGCAACAATTAGTGATTTTTAAGGGATTTTCAGGAGCGGAAGAGGCTCATGGTTCCACTCAGAAGTCCTAGCGAGGCAGCATACACTTTTCTCAGCAGACACAAACCTAATGTGACTGCTACTGTAGTGGTCAAAGCTCTCATACTCTCATATCAGTAAAAAACACATATAAGATGATGTACTAATGGAAAAAACTGCTGTTAAAGAATATTTAATAAAAGGAAACACCTGCTTAAATTATTATACTGCATTTTAAAATTTAAAAAGTACCTTACTTAGAACTTCTGGGATGATTTTCTTGTTACTATTTTGAATAGTTCCTATTCTAGATTGTACATAATAGTTTTGTCAGGGCAGTCAAGTTACAGAAAGTATTCTGAAATATGGATCAGATTTGCAAACAGTTGTAGTGAAAGAGAGGTAAGAAAGAAAAAGGACTTAGAAAATATGAAATATTTTGAAAAACTTTTTTTTCAAACACGTATTTTTTATGCCTAACTTCCAACATTGGTTAAAACAGGTAATATAGAAACTTAAAAAGTAACCAAGTAGAAAGTTTCATTTTGAAGTAACGAAGGAGTTTGTTTAACTTGGGGTATATTTTGTTTATTTTGGTTCAGTTCATTCTCCCACATAACACCAGTTTGGACTGAATTAAAAATATTTTGCTTTTCCTGATTAGGCAAGTGGCCTGAGAAAATATTTTTTCCTTTAATCACTGTCTTCTTAGTGCTATAATCTTCTTGATGAAAACATAAAACATGGAGCCTGTCTTTTCTGTGGAATTAAGCATGAATTTATATCTCCCAAGGTACCAGCCAGGAGAGGGACTGCTACAGCAGAAGGGAGACCTGCCTGAGTTACTGAAACCTGTTCTATGGTAGGAAATATTGTCTTGGAGGTGGCATCACAGCTGTGGGCAATGCTGCTTCCTGACCTATTTATATGTCGGAGTAGCAGTACATTTTTATGCCTGGATGTCCTGGCTTGGGTAGGAGTTTGTTTATACAGAATGTAGTCAGATAACTTCTTGGATCTAGCTCATGTGTCTCTTTAGTGCATGTTGTAGGTACATTTTTATGGCTCACCTTGGAATATTAGCCTCTAGATATTTACCTGGTGTCTTTGGAGAAAGTCAGTTAATTGGATTTGGTGTCCTGAGGTTTAATTCCAATTTAATTTAACTTGCAGGAGGCCACCCTTAGAGCAGAACAGTTTATATTGCACACGAGCTAGCAGATTGTTCAAAGGCTCTGTTAGGATCTGCGCTCACTTCAGCCTCTTGATTTATGTGAGAGCTAGAAAATCTCCTGCAAATTCTTCCATCCTTGGTTAGGTTTTAACTGAGATTAGGTATTCAGAGCATATAATTTTCTTCTCTTAAACAAGCCCAGATGGAGATATTAAAAGCTATTGGCATCATTTTGTTGCCACTACAGTCAATCCTAACCCTTCAAGCTATATTTGTATTGTGTACAGCTGTATTACCTGTTTCCAAATGCATGCGACATGCAAAAGAGTTGATGCAGGGTTATGAATTTGTCAATACAGTGATCTGCTTCACTAATGAAATCAACTTCAACAGTGAGCCAGAACAGCAACATTGCTGCAAATAGGAATAACGCTACCGCAGACCAGTGTTATCAGTAGCAACGCTTGTTGCCTGTGGGTAGCTTGCAGTTTTACCATCCTGTGTACTGTGCTACCTTACACATCTATTACCTGCCTATTGCCACACCTGAATGGGTTGAGAGAAGATTGTGCTACGGTCTTGGTCCTGTGCCTGGGGCTGTATCATCACTAATGCATGCGGTCTTCTCTCTTTAGAGAAGACTTACCCAGTAAATGAGTTTTATCTCATTACCTCCATGTTTGTCGGCCTTTGCCTTTCCTCTGAAAAGGAAAATAAGCCTCTTTCCTACAAATGTTCTATAATCTGAGCAGTTGTTATTAATATTGAAGCACATAAGGGTCAAGGAGCATTCATTTTATATATATATATATATATATGCATGCGGAACTTCTAAACAGAAAGTAGTTCAATTGTCACTTTGCCAAAAGTCTCCCAAATGAATTAGAATCGATTGTTTAGCTCCAGGCAAGGCTGCTAAAATGTTATAATTTGGTTTTAGTTTCATGCCTGGCACTGTGTCTCCTTGGGCTACGTATTCCACCATGGGCTGGGGTACTGCGGGCAGACCCATAGTGCTGCCTACAGCCACAAGGCTTTGCATGAGGGAAAGCAGCTGCCTCCTGGGAGCCCCAGCAAACACCTGCACACACAGTCACATGCACTTCTGTACTGCCAGAGCTGAAAAATACAAGCCAATGTAAGCATTCTGTTTCCCTTTGTAGGTGTATAGGGCAGAATCTGTAAGGAATTACTGTAATTACTTAGAAAAATTCATTAAGCAAATAGGAACTTAAAATGGAATTTGAATAAATCAATAACGAAGATTAAGGCACGGGAATATAGATCATATGTCTCCAGACAGATGCATTAAACATATGAAAGAAAATGAGAAAATTCACATACATTTCTTAGGTGTCCCAAATGCTCAGCACTCTGCTGTGGTTTTGAAAAGAAAAAGAGGTAAAAACACTAGGTTTTAATAATAAAAAATTGTCATTGAAATTTTTTTCTTTGTCAGAACAGCTCTTAGTCATTCATAAGCAAAAGAGTTATCAAATCATTATTATACCAGAGAATAACATACCAGGAGATATTTTATATTAATACTGGGAGACTTTTAGTAATTTATACATTTAAATGAAATTATATATAAAAGTCTCAGAATGGAAGACTGTATTTTCCAAGAAGTTTGAATTTGATAATTGAATAAGACAATAATCTGGAGCTAGATACAAGGAAATGTTTCCTTACAGCAGCAAAGAGAAGAAGAATCAAGAGAGAATAATGCTATTGATTTTTTTCATTTTTTCATTTCCTTCTTTTTAAAAATACCCACAAAACTTCTACTGACTTCCCATAGGAGTGTAATACGAAGATGATGATATTAACCTAGAACAACCAAGGCATTATAAGGGATAATGAAACCTGGTACATGGGGTTAAATACCAATGTTTCTTACAGTCCAGAGTTAGAAGCTGTAACACCCTGGAGTGCTGAAAAACAGATGAAATCCCAGAGTACTTCTTTAACGTAAAGTAAGAGCATCTTGTTCTGTCCATTACAATATAAACAGTTTGGAGCAGTGATGGAAACACAGACTCTCTCTGGCTCCCATCCTGTTGCAGGGAGGTTTCAGCTCACCCAGCCTTTCCTGTGCTACTCCAGCATTGGTGGGATGTACTCTGATGTACAGAGGAACACATGAACTTTTTAAAAGCTGTGCAAAACTCAGACCCATCTCCTCCACTAACATTTCCTGCAAGCTTAACAAATAACAGTAAAGAAACAAAGATATCTGCTACAAAGGCAATCGAAAGCTGAGTACATGCTTTGTGCAGCTTTTACCCCTGTTTCACCATGCACTCTGGGCATTTCTGAAGCATGCCAAAGAGCAGACTTGTTCTTGCTGCGAATTATTGATCTGTTTAACATCTTGAAACAAATTTTTGGGGGAGGTAGGGAATTTTCTGTCAGAAAATTCTCTTTAGTTTTACATTTAATAATTATCAGCATTTATTAGAGGTATTTTTTTTACTCCATCTTTCCAACTTCATTTCTTGTCAGAACAATTTTGATCACATAATCAGAATCATAAGGTTGGAAGAGACCTCTGAAATCGAGTCCAACCGTGCCTGTCTCCCTACTAAACCCTGTCCGTAAGGAACTCATCCACCTGTATTTTAAACACCTCCAGGAATGGTGACTCCACCACCTCCCTGGGCAGCTGTTCCAATCCCTGACGACTCTCTCAGTGAAGAAATTCTTCCTGATGTCCACTCTAAATTTCCTGTGGTGCAACTTGCGGCCATTTCCTCTTGTCCTATCACTTGTCACTTGTGAGAAGAGCGCAGCACCCCCACCCTGTCACAACCTCCTTTCAGGCAGTCGTAAACAGTGATGAGGTCTCCCCTCAGCCTCCTCTTCTCCAATCTAAACAACCCCAGTTCCCTCAGCCTCTCCTCGTAGGGCTTATTCTCCAGCCCCCTCACCAGCCTCATTGCCCTTCTCTGCACGCGTTCCAGCCCCTCAATGTCCTTCCTGTAGTGAGGGGCCCAAAACTGAACCCAGCACTCGAGGTGCGGCCTCACCAGTGCTGAGCACAGGGGCACAGTCACCTCCCTGCTCCTGCTGGCCACGCTGTGTCTGATACAGGCCAAGATGCCATTGGACCTCTTGGCCACCTGGGCCACTGCTGACTCATGTTCAGCTGCTGTTCAACCAACACCCCCAGGTCCTTCTTTGCCAGGCAGCTCTCCAGCCACTCTTCCCCAAGCCTGTATCACTGCATGGGGTTGTTGTGACCCAAATGGGGGACTCTGCCCTTGGCCTTGTTGAACCTCATTCCGTTGGTCTCAGCCCATCGATCCAGCCTGTCCAGATCCCTCTGCAGAGCCTCCCTTCCTTCAAGCAGATCCACATTTCCTTTCTGCTTAGTGTCATCCGCAAACTTGCTAAGGGTGCACTCGGTCATTTCATTGAGATTGTTGATAAGGATGTTGAAAAGGACAGAACCCAGCACTGAACCTTGTGGAATGCCACTCATGACTGGTTTCCAACTGGATTTAATTCCATTTACCACAACCCTTTGGGCCCGGCCATCCAGCCAGTTTTTAACCCAGCAGAGGCTGTGCCTGTCCAGGCCAATGGCAGCCAGTTTCTCCAGCAGGATACTGTGAGAAATGGTGTCAAAGGCTTCACTGAAGTGCAGGTACATCACATCCACAGCCTTTTCCTCATCCATTAAATGGGTAACCTTGTCATAGAAGGAGATAGATTGGTCTGGCAGGAGCTGCCTTTAATGAACCCATGGTGACTGGGCCTGATCACCCAGTTGTCCCATGTGTGCTGTACGATAGCACTCAAGATGATCTGCTCCTTGACCTTCCCCGATACCAAGGTCAGACTGACAGCCCTGTAGTTCCCCTGATCCTCCCTCGGACCCTACTTGTAAATAGGTGTCACATTTGCCAGTCTCCAGTCTAGCGGCACTTCTCCAGTCAGCCAGGACTGCTGGTAGATGAGGGAAAGGGGTTTGGCGAGGACCTTTTCCAGTTCCCTTAAAACCCTCGTATGGATCCCATCTGGCCCCATGGATTTGTGTATGTCTAATTGGCCGAGCAGGTCACTAACCAAGTCCTCTTGAACAGCTGGAGCTTCATTCCCACTATCACCTGGCTAAGGGGGCTGAGTGTCCCTAGGACATTCCTCCTTGGAGTTAAAGACTGAGGCAAAGAAGGTGTTGAGCACCTCTGCCTTGTCCTCATCCCTCATTGCTACTGTCCCTTCTGCACCCAGCAAGGCAGGGAGAGTCTCCTTTGTCCTCCTATTGCTGCTGATATATTCAAAGAAGTTCTTTTCATTGCCTTTGACCGAAGTGGCCAGTTGAAGTTCTAGTTGGGCTTTAGCCCTTCTGATTTTTTCCCTACATAATCTCACCTCACCCTTGGAGTTCTCCTGGGAAGCCTGCACCCTCTTCCAAAGCTCATAAACATTCTTCTTTTTTCTGAGACCGCTACAAAGCTCCCTACTCAGCCAACCTGGTTTTCTTCCCCGCTGACTCATTTTATGGCACATGGAGAGGTTCTCTCATAAAACATTATTTGTTTACACGGTGTATCAAGACTGTACTCAGAAACGGCAAGTCAGGAATGAACTGTAACTTTTACAGCTGATCATGCCAAGTCAAACTGGGCTGTGCCACAGCCTGGCCTTGTGTTTGGGGTAAATTAATTTCTCTCCAGAAATCAGAATTTTAAAAATAGAAAAAGATCTTTATCAATGCAGCTATGCTACCAAATTAATAAATTTTATTTCAGCTTGTGAGAACATTGTGGCTGATCCTTAAATTACTACCTGTACCTGATGCAAGAAATCTGTGTTTTTCCATATATATCAAAGGCTGTCATAGGAACTAAAGTTATGGAACACAAATGAAGAAAAAAAAGTCTATAGAAAAGGCTAAGTCCCCTGGGGAAGAAAAATCAAGAATAAAAAGTAAGGCTGTAACGTGCAAAAGGAGCTGGAATGAAATGCAGACTCACAGAGAAAGGGTTTGGAAGTTTTCATGGGACTTGCTGGAAAATATACATTACTTCTATCAGAAGATTTTGGTTTATTAGTAAAAGTCTGGGTAAAATTTCAGGATTTAAGAGAATACCAATAAAGTGAAGACTGACATTAACCAGACCATGCTATAAATACCACACAAAGAGACTAAGTAAGTCCACTACTGAGAGTCATGCTTGACGTTCTGCTTTACTGCTAGCCTGTAACAATAGGAATAAACCTGTTGTCTCTGTTAGAATTAGTTCAGTTAAACAAACTGATCAAAATGCTATTATTTAGGTCTGACAGCAGCTGCTTACTATGGTTCCTGTTTATGCAAGATCAGCTGATGCAGCTGAGAGCCTGCTGCAGTGCGCCTGTAGCACACATGCATTTTAAACTGTGCCATGTGGCATATACGAGTCACTATGTATTGCTTGGCATAAATTCCTCCTCTTTTTGTTCTCATTAAGTGTTAAGCAAAGCTCAGGATACTATGCAATACAACTTAGTCCTTTCAAGGGGCATTTTCAGAAATTCACTTCTGTGAAGGTGAATTGGCTTATACCTGCAATGTAGTTTCGTGTAACACTGGAAGAAATTACACTCCACGTTTTTGACTGCAGATGTAAACCTGAGTTCTGATTACAGAATACAATGTATACTACAAAAAAAGAAAATATTTTTTTTCTTAATATTAGGAAAGCATATTTTTTCTGAATGGCAGTCAAAAAGGTATAAGAACAAAATTCTTTAAGAATATATTATTTTCATAAGGAGACTGAATTTCACTCTGATGAAAAATATATCTATTGTTAATAAATATTCATTATTTTAATGAACAAAGTAGGTTACATTTCTCTAGGCATTGAAAAATGCAGGCACGCACAACTGCTTTACTTAGCATTTGGTTTGTATTTTACTACCATAGTGTTGGATATTCAAGCCTAGGGGATAACACAGCTAATGTTAAATGTGTTCTCTATACCATTTAGGCAAAGCCATCCAGGCTTTTCAGAGCTGTGATCTATAATATTTCACTAATACAAACTTTGTTCTAGCTGGTAATTGTGAGATTATAGTTCGCTAAACAGCTAGAAAAAACTCAGGCTCCATGCAGACATATGTCAGAAAGAGATTATATGGAAAGAGGCAGAGAAAATTAAATTTTAACTCCCTTCCCTCATACATAAACTCAAAAGGCTATCCAAAACAAACAAACATATTCTTAGCTGAGAGGAAGGATATACCTCAGTACTGAAAACTGGATTAGAGGGCTGGTTTCCTGGGGACAGCAGAGAAGAGAAAGCAAACGTCCAATTATCAGCTGACTCTCCCTGGAAGCATGATCTTTTAATCCAATGTAGAAAAAGCTTCTGCTCCAGTCAACAGGGCTGGAGCCTTTAAAGCTTCTGAAGAGTTCACAATTCTTACCAAATGAGTAACTGAATAATTGAAAATTAATACCAGCATTTAGAATCTTCTCTCTACTATAAAAGAATAGAACTAATTCATAGAGATCCTTATTTCTTCCAAATTATGCTAAGAGATGGAAATCTGTCTTCTTAACTCTAACATGTATTTATGAGTTCAGTTGCAGGGAATTGCAATAAATGTCATATTATTATGCAGAATGTATTTATAGCTCATTTCTACACTGAAAGTAAATTTAGGCACAAGAATCAGGATTTAAACACTACAAGTTTTTATGAATAAGACTACTGAATCAGGTTCTAAACTCTAAATTTAAACTGACACAAAATAAAAGCATCTTTCAGATAAATTTTCAGATTACTATAGATAAGATTTACAGACTGGGGAACTGCATAAATTATCTGGTAGAATATCATACGTCAATATTTCCTTCTTAGATTAACAAAAATAAACTTTAAAGTGCCACAGGTATTTTGTGATTTCTTTACAGTCATAACAGTGACTGATAAAAAGGATATATAAAGCAATGTTATATTTTTGAGATGGGGGTACTTGCTGAATGCCAGATTGGTGCTATGGAATCTGAAAGTAGGAAAGAATATGAACTCTTTTTATTTATTTATTTTTTTAAATTAGAGATAATCTGTACTCTTCAACTGACAATGTGTTCCATTTACCATTAAATTTACATCAATGTGCTGTTCAGTAGCACTGGATAGTCAGAATAAATTTTTGAGTGCAATTTAGCATATTAACATTCTGAACATGATATTTAGTTGTCTTCAGATTCATTAAAATAAAATTAGAAGGCCAGAGAGTTGGAATATCAAATCAAGAAAATTTAATAGCTTGATTCTGTTTATTTGCATTCTTCTCCAGATACTGAGTAAGATGACTGCAGGTCTCTGAGGGTTTTTCAAATAAAATATTTGTACATATAATTATGTAAGATTATATGTGATTATATAAAATATAGTTATAAATTATAACACCCCACAGAACTATATTACACCACTATGCATTATTACAAATGAGATCTCAAAGCTGTTTACAAAAGAGGCTAAGTTGTTAAATCAGCTAAGGTATAGGAAAGGAGGTTCAGCCTGTGTTCTTGGGTATATAAGCTGTACCTGCAGGATGTACTGTAGTTTGCTTTATTCCAGCCCAGTATAAAAACACACAAAGCATTACTGACTTTCTTGCGGACTGATGCGAGTTTGGCCAGAACAAGGCCAAATTCTTATCATGATAATCCCCATGAGCTTAAAGCAAGGAGGTTTTGGCCTATGTTTAATTAAAGCCGAATTACAGTACTTAGACATCTGTTACATTTGCACATTGTGGGTCAAAGGCTCAGCTTGAGCTTCTGAGACCTAGATGGCAACTATTGAGCCCTTTTTCTTCCTCCTTTCTTTTTATAACTAAACTACAATTTCCATACCCAAGGACACTTTCCACTATCAGGTAAAGGGCTATGATCTGGTCATTATATTCCAGAGTTTTGAGATTTGCAGAGAAACTTCTCAAAATCCCTCAAGAAGTTTAAAGAACTGCACTGTACAAACTATATTGGGATTGGATAAAAACTTTGTCTTTAAGTTTGACTCAGAATAATAAGGTCATTATCTAAGTATTGCAGTTAGCTCCATCACAGTATCGTTTTTAATTGAACATTTGCAAGCAAAGTTTTCCCTATATTTACACCATTTTTTTGCCATTTTTATCTTTTATTTTCATAAATTCTGATACTCCCCCCCAAAAAGCTTAACCTCTTTTTATCAGCCTTTAGTTAAAATCAATGAGGCTAAGCTCGTGAATAAAGTTTTAGATAAACACTTCCTTAACAAATAGTTATGACAGTTTAATATTGTTCTATTTCCCCTCTTAAATTCTACCACAATTCTATTGATAGAAGAGAATATTTGAGTGCTCTGCAGCCACCTCAAATAAAAGTCCTTCAGTTTGTAGGGGAAAATCATACTGTGTGTGAAATGTTTTGTTAAATTAGCTCCTTTCTGACAAATTTATGAGGGTTTCCACGGATGAATGTCTTTCATTCCTTCCTAACCTTCCAATAAGTGTATGACTGCCATAAGCATCTGCTCATATCTAACAAATGTCTAAGGAATGATGTAACCCTTCTCTTTCCACCATCCACAAAAGAACTGACCAAGGGCTTGCCACCACGCCAGCAAGGGGAGAGGCAGAGGAGAATAAGCCTTTTGACCTTAGACAGCTCTTTGGAACAAGGTAATTGTTGGAGGGTACAGTTGTGCAAAAGCTGAATTTATTTATCTTCTGGGTCCAAAATTAACTCCTTGTCACTTACCCTGTGTCATGTTGTGTTTCAGTCAGGAACAATGACTGTTTTGTGGTATAAACCCTTTTATAAAAGAAATATGTGCATTTATATGTACATGCACGTGTATGTGTACGTGTATATGTATATGTATATGGTAGGGACTAAATGACACTGTGTAAAAATAATGCTTTTATGAAAAAGAGGTCACTTATCATCAAGGACTTAATTTTGGTTTTTGTTGCCCTGTTAGTTTAGATCTGGTTCATCTCTTCCAAATACATCAGTGAAATTACTTTTCCAATTTCTAGGCATTGTTAGTACATATATGAACTTTAACTGATCAGGCAATGTGTTTTTATACTGATATTCTTATTGCCCCTTGAAAAAAAGGAAAAGATAACTTTCCATTCCCATTCCAAGAAATGTTTTATGTATGGTGAAGTACCCTTCAAAATGGCAATAGAGGAACACCTGTGCACATAAATAACTTTATTCTATAAGCAATTTAATCTGTAAGGATTTGGGTCAGAAATTTGACCTGATCTACAGGAGGATCAAACTATACTATGACAGTTAGGGATACCCTTCAATAGCTTTTCCCTATGATTTTAGGACAGTGATGTATTCTGGCTCAGTGAAGACAAAATCTCAACATTTCATAGTGTCAAGGTTGGTATTCTACAATGACGTTAAAGCAAAGATATATAACCTAATCAGTTTGCTGAAGAGCAAGTGTATTTCTTTCAAAGTAAATAGCTTCTGCAAAATATTATTTATATAGCTCTTGCAAATTTGTTTGAAGCGTTGTTTAGACAATCTTATTATGTATAAAGATAAAAACTTCCATCAAAAAATTATGCAAAAGAAAATGGACACACCAGCTGGATAAATCTATCATACATTGGCAAAAAGCAACAAGCACTTTTAATTAGCTGAGTGAATGTAGTTTGCTGAATGCTGAAAGCACAGACTCACTCATATTAAAATGTGCCTAATTTTCTGTGAAAAAGTCCCATCTGAACAGCCCTGACCATAGACAATCATACTAAAAGCCACTGGTGCTTAATTTGATTTACCAATATAAAATGCAAATGAGGTGATTAAGTGGAGTGGCAGACATAGTAGGGCCTCTTTCAAACCATCAAGTTAAATGCAAGCAGACAGCAAACTGGCTGTGTAAAGAAAATTTTAGCATATTCGTTTGATTAGTGCTACAAAAATTTAATTAGGTTGGCTAATTACTTGACAAATTGCTCTACACTAGAGAAAAGGCAGAGCATGTTTTATTCCTGCAAATACCCTGTGTGTATTTTAGCCCAAATGCTATCTGCCAATTTGCAAAAGCATTATTAAATGAATGAAAGATGGTACAACAGTCTCCAACAATGGCAAATTGTATAATGCATATAATTAGACAAGGCACACACCACTATATCCATATGTCCACGATCCCTCATGTCTAAAAATATTTAGCACAATATATCTAGGAAAATACTGTCAAAACAGATTATTACAAGGCTGTCAGTTCTTCATAAGAAGAAATACAGAGAAAATACTCATTAGTGGAAAACACAGCTCATCCAAAGCAGAACCTCTTCACCCAAATGAACTCTTATCAAATGTGGTAACAGGGATGCAGTTTTACCTCTACCTTGCTAGAAGGAAATAACACACACAGTTAAGGGCTATATCTTTGTGTCTATTTACCACTAAGGAATGCCAAGAACATTAGTTGTCTCGGAAAAGGAAAACAGACAAAGTTGGGTGAATTTCACATTTTACAATTTTATTGGTGTGAATAGGCTGCATAAGAAGAATATCAGGGCTCTGGCACAGAAGAACACATTTCTCTTCTTGTTTGTCTATTTGCATTCACATGCCATGAAAGCTGCCAATTTTTTATTCAGGAGATTTCATTTGCTTTTGTTGGCATTCAGTGCAACTAATCAGCCTCTACTGACTCAAACATCATGATAATATAAATAGATACCCACTTTATCTACTCAAGTGGAAAAAATAAGTATCGTATTATATAAATATAATGCATTGCAATTGGCAATTAGATACTGCATTTAAATCAGGCTAAAACAATAACTTAGGAAACCAAGCGATATGTGAGATCTCTTTTAACTATCATCATACATGTGCATGCAGGCATAAAATATTATTTCTTGCAATTAGCAATTCTCAACTTCTGTTCTACTATGTCAATATGTTTTTAAGTATACAGCCTTATTGAGATGTCAAAAACCCTAAATAAAATACAATTTCACGTTACTTCAGCATAGTTATTACTGTGTATTATTAAGTTTGTTTCTAATCCTTGTATGTTAAAAAAAATTTCAGTTCCCTAGCAATTTGTCTAAATGATTGCTTAGCTCACATTAAATAAGAGTCTGCATAGGTTTTCTAATGATTTTTAAAGGAAAATAGATAAAATTTGCATGTCAGACCTGGTCAGTCTTTGTTTATATTCTGATACTTCAAAGTCCTCTGATTTTCAGAGGACGATGCTCATTACTGCACTTACACCACTAGTGAAAAAATTGAGAGATCTGAAATCCCTTTTAACTTTAAAAAATCTTCTTTATACTGAAATAATCCATGAAGAAGATAATAACATTTGTTAGGTTTCAAAACCAGCCAGATGAGGACAGACAAAAATGCAGACAGCTGTAATGATACAGTCCTTTTCCACAGAAGCATAAGAAAGGCAATGCATGGAACTAGACTCAGAAAAAGAACTCCAGCACCACGGCAACCAGCTCTGACATGTCCTAACTTGCAGTGGAATTGTCTGCATCGGGGTAGATGTTAATATTACCTGCATATCAAACAAAAGACACCACAAATTTTTTATCTAAGTCTAATATTCTTACAAATAGTAAATATAGAGAGGAAAAGAGAGGCTTAACTTCAGTCATGTACTGTCATATCCACTGTAGGTATGAAACAACCTTGAGTGAAAAAATTTTCTGTGAGATGTTTCAATAAACTGGATGTTGTAATAAAGACTAGACTGAAAAATCGTCATTCTTGAAGTTAGCTGTTAAAAACAGAGATTTTAATTGTTCTTTTCTTACAGCCTTGAGCAAGCTATGTCCATTACATATGTGTGGAAGTGGGAAGAAGGTAACATCTTTATACTAAGTAGAAGGGAAGATTTGTGGTTTCTCAGAGAGGTCTGACATCAGTGTGATAAAAGACATAAGAAAAATAAGTTACCTACTTGTTTTTTCCTCTATGCTCTGTGAGAAGCAAGGAGCAATTGTGTCTAGAAACATTTCAAATAACTGCAGGGAAGACTAATTATGTTAGGAATAACTATATATGTGTAACTCTATATAGAATAACTTGCTAGGAAAGACATCAGGGTACAGAAAAGCTTTATTATAAAATAATGTTATAATACAGAGGCTACAGATCTTCCTATGCTCAGTGTAGACCAGAGTATTTTAAGGAACTTATCAATACAGCATAAAAATTCTTGATTTTTTTTAAAATATTTTTCACCATAATTTAGGTCCCACTCCCCACAGGCGCACATAGTCCCAGTCTCCAGTCAGCCCCAGTCCTCCAAATTTCAATGTCTCAACTTTTAGCTTCCTTAAAGTGCAGCAACTTGTCCTCCCAGCTCCTTCCTACACCCAGAAATCCCCGGTCTCTCTAACTGTCCTGATGACCCTTTGACACAGCCATGTACACTGAGTTGGTGTAAATGAGGCATCTTTCCTGTAGCAGAGCTTCTATGAGGAAACTGGGAGAAGGGACAGAAAAATGATAGGAATGGCACCTGCGTGAGACAAAACAGGTCTGAAGGGATTTGTGGGGCCTGGTATCACCTCTGAGGATACATGAGCCAGCTGCAATCTGTGAAATGCCCTTGAGGAACCCTGGATGGGGCCACGAAAGAGAGAGCAGGCCTGGGAGCCGGCAGCAGAGGCAGCAGAGGCAGCACTGGGTATGAAGGTTTTTGTTCTTTTACTTTGGGCTTTACTAGCTGGGGATATGATCAGAGCAGTGCTTATCCTAAAATGACAAATGTACCGGTACAAAACAAAACTCTGGCAAATACAAAGTTTTCTGTCTGCTTGACTTGTCTGTGTGAAACAGAGAAACAAATGAACAAGATCATAAGAACCCTAAATGTTTGAAAATAAATTTGTTGCAGCAAAAGGGAACATAAAAAATAACAGGCAGTTTTGCTATTCTGAAAGAAGAAACACCTCTTAAACAAAGTCACAGAAATATGAATCCAAATATTATTTAGATGGGACAATTAGAAGCTGGACCTTCCTCATGTTTGTTGCTGTTTGATTTTGTAAAGTAGTATTTGAAACAATTTACAGTTGTTAGGGAGATGTATAACCCTGGAACTGACATTAATAAAATTAATGAAAGCCACGGTTCACATGCAAATGACATAGTTGGTACATGAATTTATCCCTTACAGTTGTTTTAAAACACTATCAATTTATCGAAGGACTATTTTTCAAAAAATGTCGTGTCAACTGAATTTCTTACAGTTTATTCATTGTCATAAGAAAAAGCTGCTAGACTTGACTTGGATGTGTTCTTAGTTTGATATAGTCACTTTACTGTTTTTTCATGTTTTATATTTTCTCAGTATTCATTACTTGTCTTGGAGACAGGACACTAGACTAAGCTAGTATGCTGTTTTATACTTGTGTATATAAAAGGCAGATAAGATTAATGTAAAAACATTGAAAAGAATCCATTTTGGTTTTTGTAGGTCTTGGTCTTTTAAGCTTATGTTATTTTAGCTTTGGTGGATTGTCACTGCTATGCTACACATAGTTAAGATTCACATCCTAAAATTAGATTTTTGCTATAGGTTTCTGCAATAAAATTTTGGGTAGTTACGTGATATTGAACAAGCTTCTTAGCTTTTAAGACAAAAAATTCTTAGTTTCATTTATTCACATTAAAACTAATTCAAATTAGTATTTTAATAATCTCACTGTGCATCATTCTAGATAAAAAGTGATACCTGGGAAAGTGAAATGTACTGGTATGACAATTATTATTACTAAATGAGTAAAGTTCCTCTATCTTGACTCACTTTTTCAGCCCTTTCTGTTTCTGCTCTCTTCTGACCTTTGTGGCTTGTGTATTATTTTTTCCTTACTGACTTATGTGTTTACATATAAATAGTGATGTTTAATCCTGAAATCAGTTTCAGCACACTGCATTCACAGCAGCAAAACCTGGATCTAGACACAGTTGTGTTACCTCTCTGAAAGAGTTAAAACATTTGGAAAAGGGTAGGCTAACAAAGAACCAGGCTAACAAAGGACCACCTGTACTGAGAATCTGAAGGGAAACAGTGAAGTTTAATGCTATCATCATATATAGTATACTCTAATCTGTTTCTCCTTTCATGTGAATTTGAAAATCCTTCTTCCCTAGAAGTACTTGCTAAAGACAATTATGCAAGAACAAAACCACACAGTGCTACTGCTGAAAATTGTCAATAGGTTCAGAAGTGTTTCAAACAAGGATATATTAGATTGCCTGTGCACTTGTAAATTATAATAACAGAGGACACCAGGCTGATGAGAATAAACAAAAAGCTTCCTGAGCAATGCACCTAATAAAATACAATCATAAGTTAATTTTTCAGTGATGGTCTGCAGTCTATGCGTTGCATGAGAAAATGCCTGCTTTCTTTATTCCTCAGTATTCCCTGAAGTATTAGTTACAGACTGGTGTAAAAAATTCAGAGTTTTTCATGATAATAGAAGGATTTAATTTCAACTCCTGAATGTATTTTAGTTGAATATTGAATTACTATTAATGATGTTTGGAGTGACCATTTGTCCACCTTTGTAACAACAAAGAATTCTACTTTACACGCGAACAAGAGTGGATTGTATTCCATGAAATGCTCTGGTTTTACATTTTGTACATGGTGATAGCAGGCAGAAACATGTGAACAGGCTCTGAACATTAAAGAATGACCCACATTTTTTTCCTCCTTTACATTGGCACAGATCTGAATAACTTTGAAGAATACAATATATTTATTCTTCATTCAAGATAATGCACCTGAAAACAGAACTGTGGATTCATACAACAATTTTTTTTTAAAACTGAATTGATATTTTATAACTTTGGCACATGATTTCAATGTACGTGTTGCGGATGATGCAGTGAACACAGGTGACTTGCTTTCCCTTGTAGGAATTGATTGAGTCCTCTGAAACTTTGTGGGTTTGATAGATACTATCTAAATATTAGTAGTTTGAAAGTACTACTAATATGTTCATTAAAACTTTGATTCTCTCCAGACCCAGACAATGTTTCCGGAAGGAGTATGCCACACCACAACCACATATGTCACTTAGGGTATGCAATTTAGTTCTTGTTGACTTTAAAGTACTGATGATTCTACCAGTCTTATGTGCAGGGATTTAATAGTAATTGGTGGTGACATCAAATTAATGTTTATCTTATTTTAACCTCAGATGGAAATTAATTTTTCTGGTTATTTTTCCCAACATAACCTTCTCAGTCTGATTTTATTTTAATTACCTTCAAGGCTTCCATAGGAAAGAAAGCTTTTTTTTAAAAAAAATTCTGTTCTGAATCACAATATTCCACCTTAGAGAACACACAGAAAAAACATTTTTAGGTTTATAACTAAACACAAGATCAGATTTTAAACAAAGGAATGTTGAAATCTTAGCTTAAAAGCAATGCAGACATTGCTTTTAAGCAAGGTCCAGCATGGGATCACTAACAGCCCATTCACTAATCAAGAGTATGGCCGAGCTCTATAGGCACCTGAGGCTTCCACAACCCACAAAGTTCTGCTTCTGCATGTGCCCGAATATTTCAGTTATAATAGTGCTGAGCTGCCAAGAGAAAGAGCTGAAGTGATATTTATCTGCTTGAAATCCTGAGTTATTTACTGGAAATGTATTCAGTGCTAAGTTACCGTGAGACATGAGAATGTTGGTTAGTGTTTTGAATAAACATACTGTATGTATGATGTGCGTAAGGTCCTGAAGTGCATGAAAGATGATATTATTTGGAAAATAATGTATTATTTGGAATATTATTAAGCATGTCTTAAAGACATCATGTGCATGTGTGTGAGCGCACAGATATGTATGCACTTTGAAATATAACAATATGGTACATTAGTAAGATGTTTGTTGGATTTGTTTTCTTGAAGATGCTCAGAAGACTAAGGAACCATTGGATTTTCTTTCATCTATGAGAAGATGATGTATTTAAGACTGCAAAACAGAGATGCAGTGCAATAAACTGAAAATAAAAATTGTTTTTGTACAAGCACAGTTTCATCACTAATGGAGTTAAACAAAAGACATGGTCAGCAGACAATGATGAGAATTAGAAGAGTCATCTACTTGTAAAAATGAGTAAGGAATTCTGGTAGAATAAGAAAATCGAAAACATTTTTGGATGATTTCGGTGTGTTGCTTTGCTCCCTTGCACATTTTCTACTCTTTTCTTCCTTCTGCTTCTTTTCACTGACTTGATGATCAGCTTAAACAGTGAAGTGGTACAAAATACAGAGAAACTCATAGGGGTTCACGCCCTGTATATCATGCTGCCTGATAGTAATAGCAGTGTCTTGGGAAGCAGGAGGCTGTATGGGGTAGCCGTGGCAAGATGTTGGCAACTGGGTGTTGCTAGGATGGCCTCTGTGGGAAGAGGTCAGGGTTATCCCATGCTGGACGCAGACAGTTCCAGCTGGCTCTGAAGGACTCACCACAGGACACAGCTGAGCCCAACAGACATGTATGTCGTCCCTCTGGGAAAATGTACTTAAGAAAGGCCAAAAATGGCAGACATGCAGAGAAGTGAGGATATAAAAAGGTGAGGAAAGAAAGGTGAAAAACAACTCTGAGAACAGCAGTCAGTGATGAATGAGGGTGAGTCAGTGCTTCAGACACCAGAGCAGATAGTTCCTTGCAGCCCGTGGAGACACCACGCTGGAACAGGGGAAAAGTGTGAGAAGAGAATGCAACAGGGAGAGTCTGTTGTGGCCTGCCATTCCCCATCCCCCTTCATTGCTTGTTGAGGGGATGTAGAGGTCTTGGGAAGGAAAGAGTGAAATCGAGCCTGCAAAGAGGGTTGGGTGTAGAGGAAAGGATTTTTTAATCTTTGTCTTTATTTCTCACCACTCAGATCTACTTTAATTTGTAACAAATTAAATTAAATTTCCCCCAGTTGAGCCTGTTATACCCATAATGGTAAATTGCAAGTGATTTGCCTGAATTTATCTCAACCTATGAGCTTTTAAATCTTATTTCCTCCCGCTGCCCTGCTGAGGAGGAATGGTGGCCTTTTGATCGTTATCCAGGATTAACCCACCACAGAGGTACAAGCATAACCTACTAAGGCTGGCGAGGGCCTGGAACCATGTATAACTACTACTGGTGGAATACAAAATTGTAACAAGGAAAGTAAACTATAGTGTATTTAATTGAAGCCGTTAAAATGACTGAGTTTATCAGAAGGTCTGAACACCATTCTTTTGGATTTGGTCAAATCCACACACAAATACTGTGTAGCAAATCTCAAGCCATGCAAAAAATATGTGTGTCTGTAAAGATAAATTTATAATTTATCTGAGTGTATCTGTTACACTTACATGGCACCTAAATGTTATGAATGTCTGCCCTTCAACACTGCACAGTCCCTAGTGCCCTGAGAACACTGATTAAGCGAGTATTGCGCTACAGGAAGCTGTGTAGAGGGTGTGCACTGACCCCACTGCTGAGCATCCTGTGGGTTGTAGCTTGTGCCATTGTCCTCCTCTGGGCTCCCATTCCTGTGATAGCTCTGCTGCCTTTACACTAGTCTGTTGCACAGGTTGTGGGCATTAAGCAGTGGAATTTTGTAGTATGTTTTGTTTCCCTCTAGGTAAATCTCTAATTTGTCTTCATCTGGAATAGACTGGAAGTAACATAGTGTTTCAATTGCCATGTGATTTTTGTCCTGTAAGAAATCTGGGCAAATTTCAGACATTTTACTGTTCATCCCATGCCTTGCTTTCTTGGGGGAAAGAGCTGGTGACTGTTCTCTGCAGAACAGGTTGATCTGACACAATAAAAAAAGTCTTTCCTGTCTTTCTCTGCCTCCCAGTGAAAGATCACTTTATGTTAAGTGATGTTTTGCTATTAAAAATACTAATTGATACAAAGTAGGTTCTGCAATTAAAACAGAAAATTGAAAAATTATGTCTTGAGGGTTTTTTTTTAGTTGAAAGGAAATAGCTGAGAAAGCTGGAGAAGAGGCAAAACCAGGTTAGCCTTATCCAGCTATTTAAGTGATTCTTAATTAGTGACTGCAGGCCTATGCCTATGAAATTATAGTGTGAAATTTAACAGAAGAAAATCTACTTGAAATGATTATTCTACTGTAACTATACAGATTGTGTAAAGACATAGTAAAGCTTTCTTCACTTCACCTTTGTACTCTCGGTGAAAGAATCTTTTCCATAAAACTGACATTTGTGTGGGTGGTGTAATTCTACTCAAGACTATCTGAGAACCCCAAAGGTACAAATGGCACCTTTGACATTGTAGTCTTGTAATTCCCGAACTACTAATGAATGGCTAAACCTACTTTAAAGACACTCACTATTTATGTATTAAAGCACTGATGCTGACTTCATATGTAGCTGGCTGAAAAGCTTTTTGGCTCTGAAACCGTTACGGGGCCATCCCAAAACGTACTGGACAGGCAGCTGCTGAAATGTGCAGAAATGAAGTTTTGCCTGGCAATTTGTCACCAAGCAGAGACCAAAAGCATCTGCCTGATAAACATAACTTAATAATGATTTTAGCAGCCTATATTTATTCTGGTAATTATGGTCACTCCTGTTGTGCTTTCATAAGGAAAGGAAGCCATTTTAAGTAGGAAATTCACAGCCACTTGCGCTCCAATCTGGAGTGAGAACAGAAAAAGTCTTATTCCAGTAAATAGGTAAAACGGGTCGTTACTTTCTTTCTGAGATGCAATGACACAGATATTAGCAGAGAGGATAGGAGTCAGCTCTGCTTTGCCTGGAGCAGCAAGGATATCTGGCCAGACACACACTTTCGAAGGAGTTATGATGTATGTCTGTACATCGCAGACATATGGTTCTTCAAATATAAAAGCATTGGTTCAGTTATAGCTGTTGGGTGTTTAGCACTTCAGAAAATCAGACAACTTATTTTGCTGCTCAGCTGAGACTTTTAAAACCTTATATTTTGACTCATTATTCATCCTGCAATTAGACCTGTTCAGAGCGACCAAACACACAAGGCATTTAGACCAATGTATAAGTAAATTCAGAAACGTAATTTGGATGCCTTATGTAACCAGCTCCTTCTGAGAGGCGGATCCCTGTGTTAGTCTGTGATCTCTGTGGTGTGGTGGATGAGGCTCCCCCTCACAATCACAACAGCTGGAAGAAATAGGACAAATTTCTCATGGGAGAGATAGTCTACCCAAAAGTCAAACCAGGGGAAATACCCTGACGCTAACTTTCCTTATATCAGATGAGATCAGGTTGTAGTTGTATTAATTGAAAAATTAGTATTTCTGCTTTGGCAAACTGAAAGGTATCAGAGTTACATGGTCGACCCCATGTACGGAGAACATCTATTTTAGAAGTTTTACCAAAAGTATTATTTCTTTGTGGAAATTTTTCATGGTGGAGAAAATGCCTTTTCTATTGAAACAGAAAATGGAAATATACCAGAAACTTTATTTTTTCAACTGAAAAACAGATATCTGCTTATACACCTTCAAACTGTGTATCTGTTATATATCCTATGTCCACACAGAGAGATCTTAAAATTGCTCACAAGCACTACTGACTTTTGAACCTGGCATATGTTCTTATGATACATGCCATCTCCCTGTACAATTTAAAGAGAAAGCCAAATACTTTTGTGAGGTGATTTTGATGTTAGGTAAAATAACTTGCTCTTGAGTTGACTGTCTTTTTCCATTGACTCCAAAGGACTTACACCTTTGCATGAGGCATCCAGAATTAGTTAGGATAAGTCCTCATCAACATCCCATTAATTTATCCTCATTTGTGCAGTTCTCTTAATCAGGAAAAGAACAAATGCATTCATGAGTAACTGTTGGCTTCTTTTAGAGGCATACAACTCATCCTGGTTTGGACAATTCATTCAGTAAGGATCTTAAAATTTGTAGTACAGAAAATTTGTGATTTCAGAGTTTTCTTTCATAGTGTTGAGAATTTTAATGACCTCTACATATATTTGAATTCCTATAGATATGTTTAGGTAATTTTCTAAAAACTGACTGACCAAATATTTAGATGGTGTGACAGATTGGCTTTTAATGCTGAATACTTTCAAAGTGTCTCTCCACTTTTAAAGAGCTTTATTAAATGTATGTCTTTAACCAAACCCCTCTGTTTAAAAAAAAGTATGGCTGAATTAGTTTCTTTTTTCTTCTGGCAATTACTTTTCTGGGAGGCCATAGGACTGAAAGAATCTCTGACAGGATCAATATTTCCTTTGTTGAGGTAATCCTAATAGATGAATTTTTTTGGTCATGAATATTGCTCTTTTTTTAGAGCACTTTGAAGGTGTAAGCAGAGGAAAGAATGCTTGAAAGAGCCTGAAATTTGATTTACATCCCTAGAACAAAGAAACAAATGAAAATGTGACTGTTGTCTTTATCTTCACTGTTATTGTACATGGTATCCTTCTACAGTCTTTTCTTGTAATGATACTTAATAGCTGCCTTCGAGATATTAATGGAAATTGTCACAGGTGAGGGAGGAATTACTGCATCTAATGAAGAAAAATAGGACTAAAAAGAAAAAAAGAACAATAAGTAAAATCTGAACAAATAAAATAATTTAACTTATTTCTGAAATTTAACCCTATATATGGTTAATTGTCATAAAATCAAAATAAGTGAATGCAGTTAATATTCAGCATGTTAATATATTTTTCAAGAACGCTTACAGAGCAGTTACAATACGTAGATTTTGGATGTAAGAATTTAAGTGTATCTGATTTATCAACCCTTATCACAGCAACTTAATAATACTGCTGTAAAATATGTACAATTTTTTTACAAACTATACTAGTGAATTCCTGCTGGCTGAAGATTATGCGTGTTTGAAATGACTCATAACTAGGAAGGTAAATAAAAGGATTATTTTATAAGGGAAAAATAGAATTTTGATAGAAAATACAACTCTCCTAGTGTCAAAATACAAACATGAGTATTGAATTTAAACATATATCTCACTATCTTTCCACTCATTTAAAGTCTAGAAACATGACTAACGTATTTTAAGCATTTTTCCTGACCAGTTAAACACGAGAAGCCTGTGAAAGCAGTCTGTAAAATATTAATGAATTACTTATTAAATGCATTAAATTTTTTGAGTAAATTTTGAACTATGTTCATCTTTGGCTAGAGGAACATTCAGTGAAAGACAAACAGGAAACACCATCCAGATCACAGCTATGTAACATGGCAAAGAGTTAGCCTGATACTTGTTTATCTGACCCAGAGAAACAGAAATTTTTGAAACAGTACCTGTTCCGTTTTAATTCAAATGTATTTTATTTAAACTATATTCTCAAAGTGGACCTAAATAATTTTAGTTAACAAATAAATAAATGAAAAGTGCATTAAATTTGCATGAATCCCTAAATTTATTGCAGTTGTCTTGAATAATTTCAATTAATGGAACAAATGTAATATATATGTAGTATATTGAATAACGTGTTTTGCTATAATTTTAAAGAAAATAATGTCACTGAATTTGTAAAAGTTATTGACTAAATCCATGAGAAAACATTTGTTGAGATGATAATTGTACTTCTGGAAACAATAGCAATTCCTGCAGAAAAATATCTTTCTTAAAAAAAAATCTGTTATTCAATGTTTGCAATTAAATAGTTCAGAAATATATGGAAAGTAAATAAAAACTATCAAAATGCGCAATCCAAGGAAAGCTGCTTTTCTTTTTTTTCAACATGTGAAGTTGTGGAACAATAAGATCTATTACATCTGGAACTAGAAATTACAGTGATTAGGAAAAACAGATAAAATTTCACTAAAACCGGTTCTTTTGTTTTATTTTTTTACAGAAATGTGTACTTACAAACCCAAGATTCTTTATCTATTTGTCTGTATGTAATGTAGTTTTATACAACTAAAAATGTCTAAAACTAAAATTAAAATTACGTATTTTAATTGAATTTTAGCTTTCAACAGGAATTTTACAATATCAGAAGTTAAAAATCATTACTCAGCCATTAAAAAAGAAAATTATTATGTGCTTTTATGATAAGAAAAGTGAACTTGTATTTATTGTGTCAAGAATATTCGTACAGAGGTTTGGATGAAAAATCAAAATCTCAACTGTTTATTTACCAAAATCTGGAGGGAAAACCAGGTCCTAAACAATCATAGATTTTGTGGTAGTTTCTAAGGTTTCAGTTTTTCCTTACTTTAATTCAAGACATTCTCTGCAATTGTTTTCCATATAATGTTTTAAAGTTAGTACATTTTGAAAAAGATACCCCAAGCAAGTACTTCATAAGCCATTCTAGCAAGCATGCATTATTATTTGTACCTGAAATTTGTACCAGGATAACATTATCTGTATAAAGATGATGAATTGTGACCCAAGCAGTCCTGAAATCAGAGTTCCATTTTAATCACCTGTACTAAGCAGATGAAAGAAAAATATATATCTTCTGGGGCTTTGAGGGGAGGTATTTGCTGACTCTAAAATAAGTTACAGAACATTCCCTTCATTTTCAGACTGTTAACGCTTATCCATGGCTTAAGTAAGAATACTTACTTTTTCTCTTCAGTTGTGCACATTACAAACAGAGATTAGTGGCCTTTCACTTCAGAGCTGTCAGAGTTAAAGTGACATGAAGCTATTAACATTCTGTTATAAGTGGCCAGAAGCTTCCTCTGTTGTTTTTTCCCCACCCCCTATTTTATCCAGAGACCACTAAAACCTTTGGTTTGCACCGTTTTCATGAAAATCACCCATTCCCTTTTCACTCGGACACTCACACAGTGTGTATCTTCCAAGCGTTAGTTTTCCTTTGGAGCTGTCAAATGTTTTATATTTCAAGAGTAAGATTATCCCCTATAAACTATTCCATGATACTCCATGTGGAAAACTTTGAATGCAATAATCAGATCTATGAGATGACTAATAACAAAAGGAGATGAGTGTTAGCCACACAACATTTCTGTTGGATTTACAATCCAATACCTTAATAGTACAACAAAAATATCCTGTAAGCACAGAACTCTAAATATCAAACAAAATTCAAGCACTAAGAGGAAAGATGGGCAGGAATCTGGAGGAAGATTTAGCAAGGAAACATATATTCTGTTTATTTGTATTTTATTGCTTTTTACCTCCTCAGTACTACCTGGTCTCATACCTGTTATTATGATTCCTGAGAAAATGAAGGGATTTTTAATTTACAAAGTTTTTCAGGATGGCCTTCAGAATCTCTGACAACTGCCTCAGTATGTCTTAAAATAGATGAAATTTATCCTGCCTAAAATTGCTGATTTTGTAGCAAGCACAAACAACTGCTCCTGTATTACAGAGACCTAAAAATAGAGCAAAGACCCTCTGAGATATCTGGATTAGAAAAAGATTTTCCACTGTGCAAAACCTGGCAGGAGCATTTTCATTGCTGTGAAGAAATGAGGCGAAATCTTTAGCTTATTGAATACTTTGGAAGTTCTGATATCAGCTTTAGGCAGTACCTCACCAAAGTTTGGGAGCTGGATATTAAATACAGCTTCCTTTAGAGCTAAACCTGAGGGATCCTATCTCTATACAGTACATTTTCCACTCTTTTTCTCCCTTTTACCTCTTATTTTACTCAGTTCTTTCCTCCTTTGAATAACATTTCTCCTTTTTCTTTTAAAATTACATAACAAGGGTTTCAATGTTGTGGTGGTTTTTTAACATTCTCATAAGGGCTGTTAAAGCCATGTTATTTTGCTATGACGTTTTCACTTACAGTAGAGCTGAAGTTTATACTTTTAAAAGGCTTAAAATATGTCAAAGAAACACTGATGTTATGTATTGTCTTGTAGATAGTGTACTACAAGGGCATACTAACATCTGCAATACCGGTCCTAGGGAGAAAGTACTGCTGCTTTGGGGGCTTTTTTTGACTATTAGAAACTACCTGTCAGCTTGCGGAAGTAGCATTTTACAGCCCTCCTCCATTCAGGAAATTATGAAGCTATTGGTCAGAACCTTGATTTTCCAGTGTCTTCTGAGCCTGAATATATCAGTAACCAGTTTATTACTTTTAACCTGCCTTTAAAAATATAAACAAAGCCTGAAGATACCTTTGTAAAGTACAAACAGACAGACAAGTGGAGACTTGTCTCTAAAACTGAAAACTCTTTAAATGCAAAGAACCCAGCTATTATCTGCAGAAACAATAAATATAATTTTCTATACTTACATGGTTCTTTGAAGAGCTGGAAAAATCAATTTTACTGAATTTAACAGGGATAGACAAATCTATTCTAGCTAGTTAATTCATATAAACCTCTAAGAAGGTGTTATCACACTTACTTTACAAATGAGGAGAGAGAGACGGAGATGAAAGCTCAACAGAAAACCTGAGATTAAAATTCAGCCCTTAACATCAATAGATCACACAAATGAATGGATTTGGATATTGCAAAGTAATGTCTTGATATATTTGTAAAATTAAAAAAAAAAAAAAGTGGGTAGTCAAAACAGGATTGTCAAAAAGCAAAACCAGTACCCCCCTGCTAAGGAATATACAGAATTTTGAATTTCAAATGAAACAGATCCAAGCTTTTTATATATCCAGAAACTACTTTTGTGATTTAGAACTATCTCTGTATATAGTTTCACTGACTGTGGGATAAAGTTTTAAGGTTATTTTAAATTATTTCAAATATATTTTAAACTTAAAAACACTTTGAATGAAAATAAAGTTATATATCTGGAAGTTCAAAAACCCACCTCCCACAAACCTGTTGGGTTGGTTTAACTGAAGCAGAGGAAACCTCCAGGTAGAGCAGCATATGATTCAAGTAAAACCTCAAGAGTCAGAAACAGAATGACATCTACTCCTTCTAAAATTGAAGTGAAAAAAAGAAAAAAACCCAACCCTCTCTTTAAATTGTCATCTCTGATTACATTAAAAAAAAAAAAAAGAAGAAAGTGTGGAGCACGTTGCACAGTACTGAGTGCTACCTGAGAGCTGCACTTCCCCACACATGGCCTCATTCTGCACATAGTGAAATCAGCAACAAGAATTCTTCTTGACTTGAGTGGATTCAAGATTGTATTTGTTGGCACAGTGCCCAACAGGCACCATTGAAACTGTAAAAGCAAGGCTAGAGACTCCAGTGGGAATCCATGCACTGACTGAAGCATGTCCTTAAGCAGATATCTGAGTCCCATAAAGTCAACAGATTTAAATATGTACTTTAAGCTGGGAACATGCTTTGTTGAATCTTGGCCTTTGGCAATTATTTGAGACATCAAGTTTTACTTAATTTATGACTAAGATACTAAAACTTTTTTGAAAAAAATAATGTCAGGGGTCATTTTTATTGATGTTTTTGCATGAAAAAAGAATTCCTGTAAGTATTGTTAATTAATGCTATGCTTAGTTTCATATTACTAGAGATTTGTTGTCATTCCTGGAAAAGCTGCTGTAGGAAGTCAGTTCAATACTCCTTTTAAAAGGAAACAAACCAACAAAAATGATCTTCATAGATTTAAATTGCTCTGCTCATTAAGCCATCATTCTAGAGATTCCAGTTCTGGAACACACAGAGAGCATCCCCATGGATTCTTGCAGAAACCTCAAAACCTAAGGACTTTGTTTTGCAGAAATCAGAGGATGAAAGGTTTTCTGTAATACGGTTTGTGCAACTATGTAAAGATTTCAGGATATTTGGCTCTTTATAAATATCCTACCTGTAACTGGGTTTGCTAGATGTTCAGCTAGAAAAACTGAATACTTCATAGAAGATGGGTTGCAGTGATTCAGGAACTTAATTTTAAATACTTGTTTTTGAAGTATTTATACAAACAGATTTGTAGAGACATACACCTGTTAATGTAGAGGTATACTGATTTGTGGCAATATACATATTGATTTTTATTTTAGATATCATTTAGAATGAGATAGCAGTTCTTACTTTGATACAACTGGTTGAATTGTTTATTTTCACTGTGTTAACTAGTAGATTTATGTGTTTATTTCATTCACAATCACTTGCAAACTTATCTTCAGTTCCACTGTGTTAGTTAACTGTAAATACTGAATAATCAACCTATTTTGCTAATTTTTTAAAAATTAAAAGGAAATTTAACTGAATTTAATTATTAATAATTAAATGACCCTATCTATTTAGTAAAAAATTAATCTCAGTAAGTTTGTTCAAATGTGTAAATATGGATATAAATAATCACTTCTTATTTTTTGAACTTATTTAACAAATACTTTCTAAAACTCCCTTGGCTTCATAAAATGCAAATTTTCTTAATTTGCAGAAAATTATTTCCGGTCATTCTTTTTGTTTTAAATTAAATTAATATTAAGAATTTTCTAGGCAATGTCTAGGAACATAACATAACTTTTATTATGTTAGTGTGAAGGGGAGAGTGTTTAATTTTTCTTTGTTTCAGAGTGTTAATTTTTTACTAAGCAACACTGCTTATTTTCCCCTTAGAACATACACTAATCCTATCTCCTACAATATCCTTAAGTAATTTATAAGTGCTTAGTTCAAACTGAGGAGTTTGACAGTGCCCCTAGTGAATCTTGATATACATGTTTTACAATTCATACACAAATGATACTGCATGAAATATTCATTAAGAATACTCTAAATTATGTACCAAACAAGGAGGGTACTGTCATTGTCACACTTTTCATCTGGTAAATATCCCAGTGGGCAAAATGAATTCACTTATATCTTACAAAGAGTTTCCCAACATGTTTCAATTATTTACCTTAGGGCTACAATCCTCCATGTGTACATGCTTGTTTTTGTTTTTCATGCTTTTTTGAAACACACCCACATCAACACTGCAGTAAAATAGAAAAAACTATAAAGAAAGGCATTAGCTTATATTTTACTTTAGGTCAGTACATTTGAAAGCAGTTTCTGTTTAGATTGCATTGAGGAGATCTGGTCACAGCATAAACAGATTAGACTTAAAGAGAAGACAGTTAAGTGTTTTTAAAAATGCCAGAAGATTTCCTCATTAATTTAAACTGACGCACACAAGCAAGAGAGTACAGGAAAATGGATCTCTAGCACATTTAGGCTGGCATTATATAATGATGAGAAGCAACAGGTCTATCATGTGATGAGATGAATGGTGTCATTTGTAACTTCTTGAAAGGTAGATGAGGAACACATGGTACTTCCTTGACACATGATGCTGAATGACACTTATCACTCAAAATAAGTAGCTAGAAATCTCAGACATAATAGATCCATTTGGAAAGTGCACAGCACGATGCTAACTTCTTACAAATATTTAACATCTTCTGACATGTCACATTCTATTATTTAATCATATAAACTAACATAATCTTGTTTTTTTAAAGTACATTTAATAGAAACTTAAATTCTTCTACCCACACTTTTCAGTGCCGTAAGCTACCATTTAAGTAGAGGTGGCTTGCAGTGAAATTACTGAGGCACTGGAGGTCCTATACGGTGGAAAAGGGCTAAGCTGTTTAGAAGCAGTGAGAAGCTGCTTTTGCAATGTACATTTCTTTTAACCCAGTGCTGCAGTTATACACAAGGAATGTGTAGGTAAAGAAAGGAGGCCAGGTTTGAACCCACCTGGGCTGATGACAATACTAAGGAGACAAATACAGCCTTTGACATTAGGGCACAAGGAGGAAATTCTGTTTTCACTTTCTGGTTTACGAGATGTTTCACGGGAAATGTTGGCTGAAAGGCTCCCCTATCCACTCTGGTTAGGTACCACAACCACTGCTCCTCAACTTCTTATCCCTTGATAAAACTGTGAGGATGATCGGGGTTTGAAGGTAAACCCTCTTATTTCCAGTGAGAGAGCAGGGCATGCCTAACCAGGACCATCTTCCCAATGCAACTCCTAGAACAGAAGTTTGGGCACCACAGTCAAGGTGAAGAAGCAAAATAGGGCAGCTAGAGACAGTGATGTGAGGATAGGTTTCACTCCTAACCTTGCATGAGACTGCATGTAAAGTACACACAATGATCTGATTTTTGCCCAAAGTCATTGTTTCTTGCTAGACAACAGGAGCATCAGTATGAAAGAGCATAGGTTTCTTGATTCTATATATCCATGGGTACTAGTGATAAATTTTGACAATTTTGGAGAAAATTACAGTTTTCAAATATTGAAAATGATGAAAAATAAATCTGGCTTGCATTCTTTTGTAATTTCAACAGCATAGTATGGTAGAATTCCTTTGATATATGGAAGCTCCCCCTATGTGAAAAAAACATTAATTCTTGCGTTTTTAAGAACATTGATCTTACTTCTCCTTTTGTTGTTATGCTACAAGGAGAACAAAAAGTCCATTTTTTTTTGTTATTATTTTCTTTATCTAATTGTAACTACCAGTGCTCAATACTCTGAACTAATATAATAAATGGAACAATTTCATTTTTTTTGCTGTTGCTAGCTCTTGAGATAGTTTTAAAAGTATTAGCCACAAATAGATCTTTATTGAACAGGGTGCAGCAGAAATATGTAACAAAAATAATATTAAAAAAAAACTAGAAAAAAATTCTATAGAAATTTTAGTTGCATAATCTTTATTAACTAAAAGCTAAAAATAAACGGATTTGCAAGCTTTTGAACACTTCCATCTCTAAAGAATATCACATATACAAACTTCTTAATGTCCTTTTGTGGACTGTTTAAAGTAGTACGTTGATAGAGAAGAAAGTTGAAAAGCTTTGAGTTTAGCAGCACTGGCATTTTATTTTCAAACTGTTTTAATAGTGAATAAGATACATATTTAACAGCACAAGACACATACTCCTGACCTTCCTGCAAATAGAGAACAGATAATATAAAATTTGTTTTTAAGATATAGTTAGGACAATAGAACAGGTTTTAATAACAGCTCAGACTTACAGACTTTCTGTTTCAAATGCTACTTTCACTCTTTATCCCTATCAGGAAGATGAGATGGGTCAGAGTGAGGGATATATAAAACCTTTTCTGTCTCTTTCTCTTTCTGTCTCCCCCTTTTCAAAAGTAATTACTCCCTCTCATAGCATCCTGGGCAAAGCACCTCAACACTGTATGTTCACTAGAAAAGGGGAGGGGAAACCCAACAACTATCAATACATGCTATTAAATTTCAGGTGGACTAGAAGGTTCCCTTTTATGTAACACTTTACTGCCTAACAGATGTTATGGCTATTGACAAGTTTGTCTAAGTTTAAGGTTAACACTATACTAGAAATGACAATTTTCTCTTATAGATTTATTTTCTAGAATAGTAAAACCTGCAAAAATAAGAGTGTGATGCTACTGGCATGTGTTTCTCTCAGGTAAAACAATGAGAAGTATAAAATTGTGTGGTTTTATCCTTAAAAGGAAACAGATATCTAATTATCTCTAAATAGTGGTTGAGGGTACGTGCATGTAAAATTACGTATAGATCCTCTGCTGTAACCTCTATTGGCTCTCAACAGCAGATGACAATTTGGACTTCTGGGCTCTATAAGTCACGGTCACCGATGTCATAAGAAGCTTTGTGGAAGTGAACAGGTCGATGTTTTAGGTGTTTAAACCAGTACTTAGTCCAGGTGCCTGTCCTTTTCTCCTCTGTCAGGGGTCATATTGGTCTATAGAGCTCTCTTGTAGCCCTTGGAGACAGCTTCTGGCTGCCTCTACTTTATTTCGGTGACAGTATCAGCTTATGCAGTTCTTCCCACCATCCATTTCTGCTCCAATCTTGACCCTCACTTCAACAGGAAAGACGCTTGCCCAGCGCATTGGCAGATTGGTCCAGTTTTTGGATTTGGTTTCTTTAGTTTCCCAGTGGCCTTCTCCACAAACACAGCTGGAGCCACCACTGCTCAGAAGTACAGTCAGTCATGACGCTCAGGATAACTGCTAAATGCATAAAACACTTAAGTGCTTTATTTTTTTTTCATGGAAAGTACAATCCCACCAGCTTATAAAATAGTTCTTCCCCCCGTCCTTTCTCAGTGAGTCTGTTCCCAGCTCCTCAGGGAATATAAGCCTAGAGATGGCAAATAATGTATTTCGTTTGAATATGTTAATTTTCTTCCTTCAAAATCCATTTCTACACGAGCTTACTTTGGAAATTAAAACTATTTTTATTTTATTATTAAATATTCTTTTATTTTGTTTTATTTTATTTTTGAAGCAATGAAGTTTAAGAGCTATAGAAATAGCTAAAATCAAAAGCTCATGCAAAAAGGATCTGATGCTTTCACATATCCTTGGGCCCCATCTTGCACTTACTACTTGAATGGAATTCCCCATCATGTGAGACAAAACTCTCTAATGTCAACAAAGTTAACCCGTCCGACATTTTTTTAGACAAAATGTCTGGCGTCTCAAAATCAACTGATTTCAGTTCTTAAACAAAACAACTGCTTCCTTCACCTGATTTCAAGAGGAACTTTGCCACCAAAAAGACTGCAAAAATGGCCCCATTGTGTCTACCCACCCTTGAATGATTGCTGCTTAGCAGTTTCTCTTCAGAAAACTGTGCATAATTGAAATTAGACAATGGGAAAAACAATGAATATGAATGAGGCTGGAATCTCTGAGCTCCTTTTCTCTGCTGCCACCAACTACACAAGAAAGAAGCTGTATATGGGACCATATGAGGTGATCAAAACATTAACCAGACGTTGTAACCATTTTTCAATATTCTCAGCCCCGAGTGTGTGTTTGAAAGAAATGTGCTACTTGGAGCACAGCCATTCTTTTAGTGTGCACAGCCTGTATCTTTGCTTACTCATGGTGGTGATGGTGACAGAAGTGCTGACGCCAGTCCCAGAAGCAGCGCTAGAAATACCTCCCTCTCCCTTCCTCACACTCAAAGCTAATCCAGAGCCCTGTGAATTAAAGATGTGTAATTTTATAGTAGTTTGTCCGGAAACTAGCAGTGAAATGCATAAATTTATGGTTGGCTTTCCTAAAAGTACACTTAAATGATAATTAAGTCATAAATATTTGAGGGCCAGGTAGCGACACCCTTCCTCACTCGACATACAGTGCATCCAAGGTGGCGTGCTGCTGGCTCCTGCAGGCCATGGCAGCATGTGAGCTCCCCCAGGACCCCTTCAGGCCCCCTTCGTGATGCAGCAGGGGGTGTATAGCCCTAAGGGGTTGCAGTCCCTGGCAGCAAGGCATTAGGGTGCCTCACTTTTTTGCAATGTCTGAGTGTGCCATGTAACAGGCTCTAAATTTCCCTCTTGTGTTGTGCTGCAGACCTCCCTCCTCCAGTGTATTGCACAAACCTTCATGTTTTGAGTCCCTGCAGGACTAAGTGTCCGGCCCCATCTCAGGGCTGCGTATTTCACTGCTTCCATTGGAAAACTCGTTGTTATCCAAGTATCTTAAACTTTTGGTTCCTATTAGCCAACTTATTTACAGGGTGCTATTTGTTTCCAGCTGTTTCATGTAGTATAATACCCTACAAAGCACAGTTGTGTTTGCATGTGTGTGTGCCTGCCTATGCACACATGCCAATTAAATAAACCCTTATCTGGTAATACATGAGATTCTTTTGAATTCATTAACTGAATCTGAAATACATCTAAAATGCATTTTTCTGTAAGGAAAATTACTAAGTGAGAAATTATTATAGGCATACTATGCAGCATAGTTTGTGCTATCTGAGTCATGGTTTGTTATTAGGAACAATATTTTTTAGGCAGTCTTTGTAAACATGGTATGCTTTAGCTGCTGACCTTCTAATTAATAGGTCATGTATCTAGTTCCTGGTCAGGGCAGGTTTTCTTTCAGGTGATCTGAAAATCTGTGTGTGAGATCTAACAAGATCAGGGCGCACTGATGAAATGACCGTGTATCACCATGCTGCATGGCTACTTTGAGGTATTGTTTTTAAAAATCTTGTTAAAGAAATCATTGAATGATACTAATATTATTAATGATAAATAATAATCTAATGTCCAGCTTACTGTCCGTTCTAAGTCACAGTCTCCTCGTTTATAGAGATATTTTTTGGTATAATTTGACAAGATTTAGGAGACAAACCCAATGAGAATTTTTCATTCTACTGTCTCATCAAAACTACCTCTTACCGAAGTCTGAAGCACTGCCTGACAGCAGCCTCTACGTGTAATGTAAATCACTTCTACAGGTGAGACATAAAGAACTTCTAGAAGTAAAGTAACAATTCCTTTTGTGAAATGAGTATTTAGTTAATTAAAAACAAAGATCCACTTCACTGCAGTTACAGCAATGAAGTACAGTGTAAGCAGAATATACTTGATAAAATACTCTTTTTTCAAATTATAGTATTATTATATATTGGTTGATATTCTTTTTTTTGGTAATAGAGCATTGGTTATAATCTCCATTATAGAAAAAATCTCTGTTACGATTATTTCATGTGTATGATAGATATAGGGCTATTAAATTCCAGTTTGGATGACTACTGGCACAGCTCACTGCATAGCCAGGTGACAGCAAGCAGGAAACCCAGCAAGAAATCTGTGTTTCTTTCCACCTGACTCAGTACTGAAAGGACTGTGGAAAGCTGTGATTGTGAGCAAATCTATCCATTTTCATTACCTTCAGTGATACAATATCTAAGAACTTCTCAGTGCACTTGTATGCCTGAATTTATTTTTCCTCCTAGCACTCTTATGACACTAAGTTTTTGGAGAAACAAATGTGCATATTGAGCAGACACTTTTCAGTAGTTTTCAGTCATGGCAGAAGCTTGTGGCCTAGGCCAGGCGTGCAGGCTTGGCACACAGAAGAGCAGCATCCAAATCGCGGACAAGGGAGCTTGCCTAGATCCCCTTTCTTACTCACTCAAACCCCCATGTGTTAGATTGCGTTTCATCGTTCCTTCTTTGACTTTGATGCAGAGAATTTCCTTTTAGCAACACAAGTGTGCATCAGACAGAGAGAAGCTAGCAGCAAGAAGATGGAATAGGCACTTGGGTTGAAAAGTTAAGTCTTTCTTTAAAAAGACAGCCAGGGAAGGACAGAAGGTCACCAAGTTTTTATCTTTTAGTAAGATACCCAAACTTAAAATATTAGCTCAAGCAATTGAAACAAACTTTTCAGTCAAATTTTTCAGATATACTGACATTTATGGTAACTTGACATCTTGCTACTAAGTATAAATGTTGTCTAAACTTTATTTTAATTTAGATCTTAATCTCACTTTTCTAGTCTGCCTATATCAATAAGCCAGGTGTGCATCAAAGCACCACACCGATACTGGAAGGAAAACATATCATTTTGTTATGGGGTCTCAAAATGCCAACAGAGAAAATGTTGCTGAAAATGATAATTTAAATAGAAAATTAACATTATTCAGGATTTCCCACAAAAAAATCTTGTAGATCATATGTTGCAAAATTTATAAAGCTGTTTTAGGAGCAACCTCTGTATCAAGCCACGTACAGTTCTAAAAGCTTCCACCTAATCCCTAACGCAGCCAGAGAGGCTGGCATTTTACAGTAGTTACTACATGGTATTATTGGCAGCAGTTCTACAAGCAGCACATATTAGGCTAATTACCATTAAACTATATTAGTTCCTGTTGATTTCCTGGCTAAAAGTTCACAAGATCTTACCTTTTTCTGTGTGATGTTCTTGCCAGTTTTTACAGAATTCTCAGGACTTCATAAGTAATATAACACCTTGGGTGAAGTCATTTCAATACAGCAATTGTTTTATCGCAGAAATGATCCTCGGTCTGGCTCTGATCTATAAAACGCTTGTGAATGCCACTTTGCCCTTGCCCACCTGTTTTATGTTTCTCCTCCTCCCCTTATCTGTCTTTTCCACACAACAAGGCAATCCAAAGTGTAGGCCATTTAAGTGTCACCAGGTCCGCAAGGCTTGAAAAGCTCTGCCAGTTAACATAAAACAAAATCACTGCTGGTTCCATGGAATCACATTTCTCTACAGCAAAGAAAGTTGAGAGGAGAGGAAAGGTAGCTTTAGAGTAGGGGTTTGAATGAGGACACTTTGTGAATGTGAATGGAAACTCTACATTCTTTGTTATTTTAACAAGCTGTGTCTGTTCTCCTTGAAAGAAATTGTATGAGAGAAGATTGAATTAAGTAGTTTTTATTTTATTTCAATGCGCTTGTGCACTTCTACAAAGATCAACTTACTTAGCCATGTAATAAACTCTTGTTTTACAAAAGTACTAGTGCATATTATACCACTTTAGGTATCTGGAAAGTACAGAATCAGAGGAGGGAAGCAAAACATTTGTTTCTCTGGTGAATGAAGCGTATATCATTACCTTCATTCAGTAGGCCAAATATAACTTGAACCTTTGTAAGTCAGTCAGAACAATGCCCAAATGCCAGTTAATCAACTTTGAGCAGTTTGCACCTATGCAGATCACTTTCTAACTTTTTGCAATTTATCATTTGATAGGTTAGTGTTTATTCTTCCTACTCTGTCATTGCTCAAATAAACATGATAAAAATCCTGAAACTTCGTTAGAGTGGACAAGCTGGTCATTCTACTTAAGCCATAATAAACCCCACCTTTTAGTAATCAAATGTCTCTTCACTACAGGCATTTGAGATTTTGCATAGCTATAATCTGCAGAAACAAGTATAAGTACTTAAAAAAAAGATGAAAGTCACCTGCATTATTATTAAGTTATAAAAATTACATCTTTTAAAGAACTCATTTAATCTTTCACTAGATTCTAAGACCTTTAATAATACTTCTATTATTTTTAAGTTTTTCTGTATGCTTGTATTTGTGGCTCCAGCAGAACTGGTTCTAGAGGAAATAGGCTATTCAGTCAAAGTTATTGCATTAAGTTACAAATTATTTTTACCAATGTAATGCATTGGCTATAGAGTTTAATGAAATATGGTGGCTGAGAAACAAAATAAATGATAGTGCTATAAAGAGGTTAGTGAAATAAGAGCGCATTAGAAGGTAAGAAAATAATTCTGGGTAAAATATGTATATCTAAAGAAAAAGAGCATGAGAATTAAGCTAGAATGAGTCTTTTATGTGTTTGATTTTAGAAGGATAAATGAACCCGTGTTACACAGCCTTTATTCTGGCCTTATTTTCCTTCTAAGAATAAACTTCTTTCCTATGAAATCAGAAATATCTACAGAATTTTAAACCTTTCTAGTAACACTAAATTGAGTCTAATGCTGTTTATTTGCCTTTAGCAGAACAGAAAATTTAAATAAAATTGAATATCACTGAAATTTTTCTGATCCATCCAAAGGAATGTCATCATACAAGAAGTTCTGTAAAGTGTTATTGTACAAGAATTGCTGAATACCAGGAAGAAATTTAAAAGGCTGTTGTGGTAAGAAGACTGATGTTTCTGTGAGCAGGAAAAGGAAAGAAAAGAAGAAATAGCTTGTATTTTGTAGGAAGCAACTTTAAATGAAGTTCATTTGATCTTCTAGTAAACTGGAGTTTCTGCAAGGAAGATGAAAATACAGATCTTGAATGCAAATAGTTTAATCATAGAAACAAAGAGTTTATAAGGTAAAGTAAGATTATTCATGACAAATTTACAGAGAAAAATGATTACATGCCATTAGAATAGTGATTCTCACTGTTTGAGGTGCTCTAGAAAGGTAAAAGTACCATATAAACTTATCAATACTCTATTTGTGTGATTATTCCAGCCTAATATTACATATTTTGAGAAATTCACATACTGTCGAGAAATACATGTACTAGGTTCTATGGTTTAAGCTGGATAAAATGCTAGTTAATTGGAAAGAAGCAGAATTTCTGTTTACTTCCAGGAAGATGCAAAAAAGGAAAAGTGTGCCTATACAATTCTCCACTTTCCTAGGCATCAATTGTGGCTCTGTGTCTTTGTTCTCTATCCACAAAATTCTGTCCAGAGTACCACTGTGTGCAGGTCAGTCACAAAAGAACATATTGATTTCAGAGAACTCAGTTTAGGCAATGATGGATAATAAATTCCAATGAATGCTACCTTCGGTTAAATAGATGATCATTCATTCTTTATGTTTGAATTTTGAAAATTTCCAATGCTTACCAAGAGATTAAAAGTAAAAAATGTAAACCATTAGTAATAAATGCTTGCATACAAAATAATATATAATACATATAAGAATATTTTAAGGTGATATTAGATTTAAGAGAAGAAAAAGCTCTGTCATAAAAATCATGACAAGGAATTTGAAAAGTCATTAGTGAATGAGAACATTTTAAGGTATTTGATACCATAAGAGGAGAAAACAGAACTCAATATTTAAATGTCTAAGCCTATAGCTTAGATTTTTCTTTCTTTAAAAAAGCACTTTTTATGATGATGAAACATACTGGAGCTCGCACTCATAGGTAAATTTATAGAAGCAATTGAGACATGATTTTTTTCCCTAGTACTTAGTATAATTTCTTTTCTTCTACTGGGATTTCCTTTCCTGTATTGTCTTGGAAGCCAATGTAGCCTAATTTTGTATTGAAAGTGTTTAAACAGCAGATGTTTTAAAAAGTTGTCCTTGTTGCTTTAAACAGAAAACTCAAAATAGCAAAAGACATGGGAAGTCACTGTCTTGTACCGAGAAATGGAGAACAGCGCATTCTGGCACAGGCTATAGTAAACATTGCAGCTGAAAAGAAAAGGAAGAGTCAAGGTACGCTTGGCACAGTGAGAAAATCTGTGTGATACCAGTCTGGTGTACTGCCAAAACTCCTGAAGAGCATGCTGTTGCTGTTCATGAACTGTTCTTGCAATGATAGCAAGTCTATGGAGTTGCTTGTGTGCTGTGCTTCCAAACAAGGCAACTTTTAATTCCTTTACACAAGTTAGTGTGCTTTCTTGTTTGCTTGTTTGTTTTTTAATTAAAGTAATAGAGTTTTTGTTACTCTAATTTATGAATAGGACTATGTTAGGTGTGGAACTTCAGTTATCACAGCAGCATCAGTGGTTTAAAATGAGTCAACCATACTGTTACATAAATAGATAATATAATTAAAAAACATGTTAGTCTTCCAGAAATGTTCCCATGCAGAAGTTAGTAGGTAAAAACTTAGCTCCTCTGAGTCAATGGCTTTATGGCTTATATCATCCACAATCTACAAGATTAATGTATTATTTTCATTATTATTGCCTCAAGAATACATCTTAGAGATTATTGTATACAAACTACTTGCTATTACCTCTTACAATTACTAAAATTATCTGTTTCTGGAGAAAAAAATAAGTTTCTGTGCCTTGCTGAGATACTCCAATCTAAACAGACAGTCAGATTTAGTGACAAGGGAATTTTTCCTCGTCTCAGATGTTTTCTTGGCCTTCTTTGCAAAAGTTAGTGTTGTTTGAAGTTTACTGTGAGATTTATTTCACTCTTTTTTAACATGAAGTGTGACCCTCTTCCTAGAATGATCTGCATATTTCTGTTCAGACATTTTTTGCTATAACAAGAACCTAGGATATTGACAATACATTGTGCCACCCCTGTTCTTGCAATACATCATTTGTGTCACTTTCAAACTCTTGTTCTGTTGGTGTCACTTTCTATTCTATAGTGCAGGGAAGAGTTTTCAGAGATGTGTTATGAATAATTCTATCTTGAGAATCTATTAATCTCAAGGTTGCATGTGCGATGAATGTTTCTGTTTAGTACTGATGCTGTTGTCTACACTTTTAGGGTACAAAATTATGTTAGATTCATTCTCATTTACATGCACACCAGAGAGAAATATGTCCTATTGCTATTAAAAGCTAAAGTGATAAATAGAATGAATATGCATACAATGAGCTGGTGGCAGAGGAAAACAGGTATTTTAAAGGAGAAATACAAAGGAAAGCTTTGTTTCCTGTAGGATTTATTCTTGGAATGTGGCATCTTTAAAACATGAAACATTTATTCAGCTTCTACTTAAGGATTCCCAGTCCTTTGCACTAACTCTAGTAAGTGGCTATGGATTGTGTATCTATATGTAATTTGAAGAACTCTTCATTCAAAAAACTCAAGATATAAAACTTTCTAAAGCCATTTCTAGCAGTATTCTACTGCCAGAGGATCATTTCGATGTATGTCTTGGTTCTCCCATTTAGAACTGTGTGTGTAACCAGCAGAACAATCTGACCATTCATCTTCTAATTTCTTTTAGTACTCACTTCTAATTTAATTCGATTCCAAAATAATTTATTTTCAAATATTTTCATTGTGAAAGACTGCAACTAACTGCAGCCAATCCATCAGTTTGTAGCCTGTTCGGATGGCAGTCAGCGTCAGTGGAGCCTGGACAGACACTCCTAAGAACATGAAGTTGCAAAGAACAAAAGGCTTATTTTTATCCTATGTCTGTTGTTTTTCACAACATTGATGGTGGAAACTCTATCAAATGGGTGACTGCAGCAGTTCAGAGTACTGAACTATGCTTCACCTGTGGTCCTAAAACAGCTGGTTTGGTCCCTAGCATTTACTCATTTTAACCTGAATTTTTTACTGATTTGGCATGTATGCAGTAGGAATTTTGCCTGAATATGTGACTCAGGATTAGCCCTAATATTAAGACTCTACATAATGAACTGTCACAAAGAAATGTTGGATTTGTCAACCTTGCACAGCTGTACTTTTCATCAGCCAAACAATAAAACAGTCCCTGTTGCCTGGTATTTATGTGCTGAATGATGTATGCCTGCAAAAACATTTATGAGTGATGTGGTTATAAGAGGCTGCTGCAACTGGTTTTTAGTAGAGCAGTTTGTATAAAAGAAAAAATCCACCATCCCTCATATATGCATTGATAACCTTTTATCTTTGAATGAAATTGATCTAGGGGCAAGTGACTGTTTTCTGGGATACAACTATTTAGTTCCAGGTTTTAGCACGTTATTTTGTACTCCCACCTCTCTAGCTTTGTCTGTTTTAAGGAAAATAAACATAAAATATATTGGGATTTTCAAATTTATATTATTTGTTAATTTCTGGATCAAAGCGGTGATAAGTCCAGAAGAGATTTGACTAGACAGATTTTTAGAAATATACCTAAGTTTATGGCATAGGAAAGCAGAATATGTCAGAAGCAAGGACAGGACTTTTACCTTTCAATTCTATTTCAGTTCCTCTGGAAGGCCTGTGGCACCTGCTGTAAGCGAACTGTTTTATTGATGAAGAGAAGTGTAAACCCTGTAATTCTATATTGCATGTAGTGCAATGCAGTTTGTTGAGTGACCTTTGCCACTGAATAGAAAAATATTTGCCAAATTGTCATTTCACAGGGTAGAAAAAAAGGCTGCAAGTGCCCGTACTGTTTCTTTGTCCTGTTTCATTTCATTAAAACACAGAGGTAGGCTTCTGTACTCAGCTGGTTTCTGGACTGTCAGGGAAGTCTTGCCTTAGAAAAATGTAAAATGTTTCACAAATCGACATTAAACATGAAAAAAAATGCATCTTCATTCAGTTATTGCTAGTTTTCTGCTGTTGCTTGCTTTTCCATTGTATAGGTGCTTCACTGTGCACAGCTGGTTTTCAGGCCCTGCCAAGACTTGTTGCAGAAAATAAAAATATTTGCCACCTTCACTTTAACAACAACAAAAACAACAGCTTTTATTTCTTTCTGCTCTATGTACATGAAAGTAACAGGTTCACACTTCCTCCATCACAGGAATCTGGCACATGGAAACTGCTGTCGGCCAGCAGCCAAGCATTTTGAGTAGACTACTACTACCGGTAACATGTTTAAATGGCAGAGGATTTGTCTCCAGTTCAATCCAAGATAGAAGCAGATAGTGGTGCTATTTTCATGTCTGCCACCTTCTTCCTTATCTTGTGTCCATTATGCCCATCCTGAAGCTTCCAGTTCTTCTCAATTAAGCACATACACCAATGTAGAAAACATTGAGCAGTGCAGCTCTGGCTAATGCTAAATTGCTTTTATCACTCCTTCAAATAGAAGGAGTTGTAAGATTATAAGAGTTTCCTGTTCTTATAGCTATTGAAAACAGAGTTGGCTGAGCATCCTGTCTAATTAGAACATGAACATTACCTGTTTGGATCAGCTCAGCTGAACACCAACTTTTCTGAGCTGTGCAAGAATGACCGAGGGAAAACCTCACAAATCCTTTTGGAAAAAAAATAAAGGTCTTCAAACCATCTGGGTTCGTATTTAAGAATAAGAATAATCTTTTATATTATTATGAGACTCCTTTCTCCCTCTAGTGTCAAACTTGAGACTTAGGCCCACTTCTTGCAATGTTGTCGCTACCCTATGAAATCACCAGAGCTGTGTATGTGCTTTGCACAAAGTTTGCAATACAAGAAACTCCTTTTAATTCTAATAGATTCCAATACTCCTTCTCTCCAAAATGCACAGTGAGTACTTTTACTACATGATTTGCCATGTGCACTCCATGGTGAAAAGTCTGTTTCTGTAAAATAAGGGGCATTGTACAAGGTATTTATACACTCTGGGATAAACTCAATGGGATACTCATTCGACCTGTAACTGTTTTTGAGGGGAAGATTATTTATTCCCCTGAGACTGTATTCAATTAAGTATATATGAAGGTTTTGAGACTCAGGAACACTGTGAAAAAGAGAACTGAGAAATGCACAGTTGTAAAAATGAGTCACAAATAGTTTCTCTGTGCCATCAAAGGATTACAAAACTCACGAACCTCTCTAAGTTTGCGTGTGAGCATTTTAACCCCTGTTACTGAAGTATGGGAGGTTTATATTGCTAAATTTTCTGAAGCCGGGACTTCATACCAAACCACTTCCTGACATAGGCTACAGAATGGGAAGAGAATTCTTCTGAGATATTCACTTTTTTTATAAGCAGAAAAGAAAAGTTACTCTCCTCACTCATCACAGACAAGGCATTGTCAACCGGTGCACTTTGGCCCCATATCAAATCTCTCAACCATTTGCTGCCAATACATTTTTATACACCAGCAGTTTCTTCTCTGGGTAAAGAGTTAATACACACCTAAAAATCACTTCTTTAAGGTATCAGCTCTTGCCATCAGTGTATGACTACAGCACCATAAAAAAAGGCAGGCTGGAGAAGGATGACAACACCTTTTGAATAATCTGCCTAATTGTTTATCCTCACCCAAGCTTGGAATGTCAGTTTGTAATTTCCATTTCCCAGGAAGATTTTCTTCTCCATTCTTTGTAACAATAAGACATTGCAGAGTAGGTTGAAGGATGAGTCCATTTACTTCCCCTCTCAGTTCTCCTCCCTCCCTGCCCCTTATTTAGTTTGTCCAATACAATTATATATTAGACACCCTTTATGACATTTTACCGACATTGTTAATTCTTATCATCTGTTAAGGTACAGTGGTAAATCTTTGCAAATCACCGGGAATCACAGATGTACTTTGGTAATATCACTTAAAGCAGCCCATTCTTAGTAATTTAGAGCATATACTGGCATCCACAACACAAAAGAACAATCTAGCAGAGAAGATATACCTATATATATATTTCTGCTTCCAAGGTCACTTGCAGAGGAACCCATGTAATTAACTGTAAATATATATAAATAAAACATTAAGTAGGGATTTTACTACAAATAAAGCTAAATATATATTTTTTCTAGAGCTTTGGGGTATTGAGATGTTGCAGTCCATTAATATCCTTTTAGAATACAGTAATGTGAGAAATTTTACCTCTAAATCTTCCTGCTTCTGAATAATGAAATACAGACTCAGAACTTTGCTACCTGGACTTCATTAATCTAGTTTAAAAAATGGACATTATTTTAAAATGAGTTTCACAATAATGTATAACCTGAATAACATATTCTTTTCACAGGATTTACTCGTTGACTACAAAAATCCACACATATTTTAAATACACATATATCTTAACCTAGAAACATTAGAATTGTCTCAGTTTTCCAAGGGATGTTTGAAAATTGAAGACTAATGTAACAGTTTTGTGTATATAGAATCCAAACTATGCTTAACTAAGACTTTGAATTTACAGACTCCAGACTGTAAACAAATATCATGAAATATTTTCCCTGTTGCAGAATATAAATGATTTTTTCATCTTCAAATCAGAAAGGTTAATTGGAAATGAATATTTAAAGCAGATTCTTTTTTTTTTTTTCCGCAACCTAAGAAGCATACTGCTGAACTAGGTTTCTCTATCCCAAATTTCTTATATATGCGTATGAGGTAACAGTTAGAGCTGTCTGAAATTCAGAAATCTCACCTCAAGAGAAACATGACATTCAACGTTTTGTTTTTTTCCTAGGAAAAGAATTTTGAAATTGGTTTCATTAGGGAAAATTTCTTATAGTGTTATTTGGAACTATTGACACATTTTGGTCTTGATAAAATGCCAGACATCATAAAAATTAAAAAATTTTGCAACAATTAAAAATGCTTAATCTCCCATTGCCACCATGTGTAAGGGGTTTGAATATCTGATTACAGTTCTCTTCAAAGGATCGTATCCTCATGGTGGTTGTCCCACAAAATTTTTGAATTCAGAGTTCAAAGTGGAGAAAAAGGTGACAACTGCCAGCACAATTTTCTCTTTTTCTTTTACTTCCAAGTGGTGGTAACATGAGTTGTCCAAACTGGCTCTGGAAACATCTTCTGGACTTTGATCCCTTCAGAAGGTTTCAAGGAAAGGATGTGTAGCTCCTGCATCTTGGCTGTGCTCCTAATGTGCCAGGCTGTGCCCTGCTCTGTTTTGCCAAGTCTGGGGGATCCAGGGTGTGCAGAGGGACTGAGATGTTAATGTCTGAGAAACTAGTGTCAAAATGCTTTCAGTAACAGCCTGGACTGTCTTTGGATTTGTCAGTGCTTAAAAGGCTCCTATTAGGTTGTAAAGTTAGATTCACACAATGACATCCTGCTTATGTCCTATTTTTGGCGCCAAACTGTGAATAAAGGGTTTGTTCTTTGTTTGTTTAACGCCATTTTAGAACACAAATAAACTACAGATAAAAGGAGAAAGTAATTATAGAGCTGTCTACAGAATTAAGATTGAGATTTTTAGACCACTTCAGTCAATGTGTTTTAAGGGAAGACTTGTAGCTTAAGGCTTAACAAGATGTTTAACTTTGAGCATTTTTTTTAAAATCAATCTTTGAGGTCTGGAGCTGTAACCAAGCTCAGCTATATGTAATATTATCTCTTTGCTAAAATGTTGTAGCATAAAAACAAATGGGTACTCTACTGGAAGGAGAAGTAGGTTGTAGTCCTGTCTTCTTGCAAAGGAGAAGATTCCTACTAGGAAGGTTACCTTTATGAAAATTTAATTATGCGATTGACCATTTAGAGCCATATCATATGAGTTTTCTGTGTGAAAATCTCAAAATTGTTCATTTACTGGGCTCTAGTTCGTACAGAATATTCAGATGTTTATTTTTCAAAGGCTCTTAAAGTTTTCAGCACAGAAACTCTGTTTTGGTTTTAAGCCTGAAAGACTGTCAGAAAGAAAAGTGAAAGGCTTTCCCTTTCTCCATCTTATACATAATGATATTTATATATATAATTTTGTTTTAGGCATGGATTAGAGTTTATAAAAGAGGTCATTTGCATACTAAAACATTAATTATTGAAATCCAACAGATTAAAATGCTACCTTAATAGTATTTTCATTTCAGAGAATCGTAGAATCATTTGGGTTGGAAGGGATGTCACGTATTTATACTAGTAAGCCCAACAGACTATAATATATAATGGGCTATATACTCAGCTTGCAACTCTAATGCTTTGCAGTAGCTGACAATCCAAGCTAATACTCAATGTATATGAAACCCAGAGTGCACAGAAAATCAATTGCAAAATACTTACGTGACTTCCTTGATGTGAAGGCTAATATGACTAGAGAAAGAAATCTTTCTTTCCTTCTGATTTTCTAAAGGATTCAAACTCTATTCAAGCAAACAGATTTATTTCAGTTGATTCCTGGATCAAGCTGTATGGTAGCTATCTTTCAGGAACACTTGAGAATTTATTTATGAAATAATGTGAATTTTTTTTTTCTGTTTGTTTAGAAGTTATTAGATGTGACTTTTCAGTCTAAATACACTGCCAGCCTTAATTACAAATTTCTGCTGTTTGGTTGAGTTAGTGCTCTTTAGGTTGAGTTCTCCCAAATAAGAGAATAATAACATACGTTATTATACTCCTTCTGTGCTGAAGCTAACAAAATAATGATGATATCTGTACTAGAGGCAGGAGTGTTAGAAAAACTATTAATACTCTCTTGCACTGTACAAAGTCAGATGAAGAATTTCAGATCTGCCACAAACTCTCTATAAGACAGTGTGTAAATCTCATAGTTTTGGCATCTTGGTTATCTGTTACTTGTTTTTCAACAATTGATTGTTTTAATTCAAAGAAGTGCTCACCTTTATGAAAGAAGATATTCTAATACTACGGTGATGACAGTCATTGGCAAAAAAGCTGTTTAAGTAGAACTGTCTTTGCTTTCCACAATTTTTTGGTCTCTAAATATTTCTAGGTCTTTCTATGTCACTAAGGATTTAGAAATGTCAAAAAGCTGTTTTGCTTAAGAATGCAATCAGAGTATTTTGCATTTTGTCATGAAGGAAAATCTTGGGAAAAATGTTTGAGAGTGACTGATACATTTCATTGCTATGAGGTAAAAATGCCTGCTTTTAAACTTTTTTTCAGTAAAATATTGACTATTTTTAATGTTAATAAAGTTTAGCATGTAACAGACATTTCACTTCATCCGTTCTTTTAAAACTAGCCTCCCACCTTTGACATTTGATTCAAAGAAACAGTTAAAAAAATTTCATTCCTAAATGTCAAAATGGAATTTTTCATCACAGTGGGTAGTAGTTGCTTTCTAATTTTTCTCTTAGTTTCTCAGAATGTATAAAGGACACCGGCTGAATTTTGTGTTACATTTCTGTTTCTATGGCACTGTATTTTCAAAAGAAGAACTGTCCAGCCAGTGTTGCTGTGAGTGGCCTTGCGTGCAAGGTGTAACTGTTCGCTCTGGTCTGGTCCTCTCTGTTTGCACCGTCTGGAATTCTGTTTGGGGTGAAAGCCAAGAGAAATTGACATTCTTGGATTTTTCAACCTTACCTGCTATCAGTAGAACAGAATAGTATTTAAAGTGTTGAGCTTCATTAAGTTTTTTCTCGATAATGTATAGCTAAGTGATAAAGAAGAATCATGTCTCAAAATCTAGGAAAATTTTTATTTATTGTTTGATAAAAGCACTAACAAAGCCTAAAAAGAGAGCTACTTAGATAGGTTAGAAGAAAGGCTAGCTTTTTGGATGGAAGTAGAATTTAATTCAATTGAAATTGAAGCAAATAGAGTGTCTTGCAGTTCTAATTATTTTGGGTTTATATATATAGGAATTATAGGAACGCATTGTACACTGATGACACTGGGAAACAGAGTTCTAGGGAATGAAAATATAATTTTCAATTATTTCAAATTTAATAGACAAAAAAATATGAGCTACTTTAAGTGGTAGATTAAATAAATTATAAAGAAAAGGTGTGCATTTAAAGACTGAAGAGGAATAAACCTTTGTATGTTATGCTGTCTGGTTTAGAAACATTGAATAAGATTATTAAAATTCTTTGGAGGAACATTTAAGAGCAGTTAAAAACACAAATTTCATTCTGAGATATATAAAATATTTTGGCAGCTACCTAGTAACACCTGCTTTTCTTAGACCTGTAGAATGGTTTGTGTTAAAACTCCCTGTTTTCTCATCACTTTCCTAAAAATGCAACCTTAGGGTTGAATCCTTGATCTTGTCTAAAAGGTTTTTTCAGTATCAACCACTTTTTTACAGATGCCAACATTTATCCTCTTTCTGCAAATGCCTAGAGGAGGCTAAGACTGAAAAAAATTATAGAAGGATTAAAATTATTTTAATTAAATATAACTTAGAAAAAGAAAGTGGAAAATGGCACTAATCAATTAATCTCCCACTCTTCCTTCTCAGAATTCTGCAATGTTTTATCATTTTTCATGCTGGTGTTTTATTACTATTGATTTCTGTACCCCTTTTCATATACAACCTTATTAAAATAGGGTTACTAAAAATGGACAAGGAATTATAGAAGATGATTCAGCAACACCAAGAATAACTAACCGTCTTTTCAATCATTGTGCTAAGAATATATCACATTAATTTTTTTCAAGTGACATCACAGTATGGTCCAACATATGACTTTTGATCTGCTATGGCCTTCGGAATCCTTTTCTCAGGTAGTGCTGAAGAATCATTTCCTCATTTTTTGTGCATGTATTTGACTTTCCAACTGTAGGATCTTGCCTTGGTCTTAACTTGTATAATGCTTCATTCAGCTGAGATTTTCTGAATTTTAATTTTGTAAACTGCCTATCTGTCTCTGTTCTTTTATACCATCTTTTAAATTCTTAATGAGTGTAATGATTAAACTCAGCTATGTAGCCATGAAGACCTCAACACGGCCTCTCTCCGACCACTATTTTGACAGGCTCTTTTTCTGTTCTTTGAAATCAAGTCTGGCATCCTGGAAGATAGTGATTAATAACACTGGCATAGTGCTGGTTAGTTGTTTACAAATTTCAGAGTAAACTTTACTTGACCTTACTGAATGATTATACCTAGAGGAAACACTACTTTTTTTTCTTTCTTCTTTTCCTAGTGCTCCTTCATATAAAGTACACTCAGGTCACATTAGACATTAAAAATATAACATATTTTAGCCATATCTATTTAATTTGATGTTTGTTAATAGATACACAGCAGGAGTCCAAGTATCTTATTTAGACACCTTCTCAATAAGCTATCATGGGAGATATAAAGGCATCTAAATTTCGTTCATAATCTTCATTCACCATTGTGTTTTAACAATCTTTTCTCCCTAGCATTCTTTTTCTTTGTCACTTGTTGTCCCTTTTGCTTCTTACTCATTCTGGTTTTATAGACACTTTCTGTGAACCATTCCCCAATAATTACAATATTCTGGCTCTATGTTTTATTTCCCATGACTGTGACTACTCCATTTGGATTTTTAGATTCTGTTGATATAATCATAATGATTTTTTTGTCATGCTTATCTTTCTTGTATGTGGAACAAATTTCCATCTAGCTAATTTTTAGTATACATTCTTTCAACAATATTGAACCTGATTTTCGTAAGACCTTACCTATTGATTCACCGTATTTGCTCAAGTTAATTTTCTTATTCTATTGTTTTTACCCTTTTTATTTTTTTTAAGTTATGAACTTTACATATACTTTCATCCAGATTGCCTTGTATCTTTAAATCCTCATCCACGTCCTGTCTATTAGCTAGAACTGAATGTAAAGCAGTTGTTCATAAAACCTTGAAAAAATGTTGCATATATTCTTCCAGTGCCTGTCAGAAGGCTCTCGTATTGCAAACAGAATAAAGTTTGCTGTGTCCATTTCTGGGCTCCACAGCACAAGGGAGACCTGGATGTATAGTAAAGGAGCTGGTAAAGGACCACAAAGATGACTAAGGGGTTGGAACACCCTTCTATGAGGAAAATCAGAGAAAGATGGGACTGTTAGCCTGGAGAAGGTTCAAGGCAGATCTTAACGTATGCAAACACCTGAAGGGAGGGCAGAAACAGGACACAGCCAGGTTCTTCCCAGTGGTGTTCAGTGATAGGGCAAGAGGGAAGCGGCATAGACTGAAACACAGGAGTTTTCCCCTGAACATCACTGAACACTTTTTCCTGTCAAGGTGACTGAGCATGGGAACAGGTTGCCTAGGGATCTTGTGCATACCTCATCCTTGGAGATATTCAAAAGCTGTCTGGACACAATTCTGGGCAACTGTCTCCAGTTGACTCTACTTGAGCAGGATGGCTGAACCAGATGACTTCCAATCTCAGTCATTTTCAGTTTAAAGAGCTCTATCTTAAAGAGCAGAATTTGGACACTGGAAGTATTTCTTAGGATAATTCATAAACAAAGAGGCTAAACCAAAGTAACAGGCTTTGATTTATTGAGGATTGTCAACAGTGCACAGTAAATGGTTTTTCATTTCTCAGGGAAAAATTAGAACGTGATAATGAAACTAAGGACTGCTCTATACTGCCTGTATACTAAGAAGTTATCTAAAGTTTTAACAGACAAAATATTGGCATTTCCTTTTCCTCAGTAATTGGCATTGTTACATTAAACTTTTTTTAACCAATATTTAAAATGTAGTAGAATTTATACCGAAAGAAAAGGTTAACAAGAGGACAGCAAAGCCTTTTGGAGAAAAAGAAATAAAAAGGCAACAAAGAAAAGGCGTAGAAGAGTCAGAAAGTAAAGCCTTTGGGAGTAATTTCTTTGCACAAGGACCCATTAATGCGTGCAGTAAATTTCCAAGGTCAGAAGTTAGCACAAACAGTTTCATAAAGGAGCTGGGAAAAAACTTCTAGGGAGACAATGTCATTTTTACTAGGAATGGTAGAGTATAGATCAGAATATTTTCTCTCTTTAATAGTCCTGTTCACACTACATTCTTCTATCTTTAACCTGCTGCTCTATAAATGAGTCTCTTCCAACAGTAATAAAAATCAATACAAAACCCATTTAAAATGCAGAATATAGAAGATTAATGAATTCTTAGCTATAGTATTTTATATAGCAAAGAGACCTGTCTTATATAGAGGAACAGCAATTTTTTTGTGATGCCAGGTTGCTCTTCACCTCTGTTAAATGGATCAGGACAAATACCATCTCTTTCTTTTTCTCTCATTGCAGTGAGACATAAAGTATTGGTACAGGTTCACTGTGACTGCAAAGCTGTGGGCCTCTAAAGGTAGGTGATTTTCTTCCTTCTGGGACCAGGGTTTACTCAGATTATTTTTTGTTTGTGATATTTTTATTACTACAGTATTGTGTTGGGGTAAGATGTAATTTCTGTTGGAGGACTGTTGGGTATGTCCTTGTAAAACTCATAGTCAGAGACAATCTCTTTCCTCAAAAGCTCATAATCCAAATAGAACATAAAAAGGATGAAGTGACTTGCTAAAAATTACACACCAGATGAGACACAAACTGAGAATAGGATTTTCTGCACTGGGGAAATCAAGATTTTTGTTGAGAATTGCTGTGATTCTTAAACATAATTTTCATGCAAGATCAAATGATACTGGTCAAAACTCTTTCCTGGGCAGAGATTTAAAAAAATCTCAAGCATGGAGAAGAAGCTTGTAGGAGAAATTGTTTAAACCAGAAAGGGCTTAATTATATGCAGTGGAGGGGGACATGAGCCACATTGAAAGTGAATATATTCTTCCCTGGATGTGTAGGTGTAACTCCCTCGTGTATATTAAAAATGATCACTTACAAAATGATTTTAGATATATTAATGGACTTACTTCCAATCTATTTCTGCTTGTCAGATGTGTCACCTCACATCCTTAGAGTACAAGAATGGCAACATTCTCTCTGCTTTTGACAAGTGAACTAAAATGAAAATCAGGTTATTTCTATACAGGCTTTTCAAAGGAATTTACCGTTTTAACTGGAACAGGGATAGGAACTTTCTGGTATTCAGAAAGATCCCTACTGAGCAGGAGACTATTTACAATCGTAGATAAACACACGAGGTTTCTAATAAGGCCAAAAGCCCTAAGTTATGCTTTGATTGCTGGTGATTATTTTTTTGGTGATGAATAATTTTTTATTTAGTTTTCTCAAAAGATTATAATAAGGAAATATAATTGTGTACAATCTTATAGAGAGCAAAATGAATTTCCTCCAATCATCATTCTCTCCTGTTCTTGTTTTCTGATTAAAATACTGTAATTAATTTTCCTGAAAGCCCACTTTATCAATTTTTTCACTTTTCTTGCTATTAAACTGGTAGAAAGATATGTCTGTAATTTGGAGCTGTAGCTACCACTGCAACAGGTGTTGCATTAGCCAGTGAAAAATTTATTCTTGTCTGACTCAAAGTAGTAAACCAAGTAAGTATTCAAGGAAAGTGCCTGGCAGCCAAATAGGATTTCCTCATTTAGTGACCATAATGCTGTTGTTTAGCACCTCAGTGGGCTACTGTTTTTTAAACCTTTATATTGCTATTACACTTATGTAGCTGTTTTGGTTATTGTAGCATCCAGCTGCTGGTAACAGTCTTTGTTTATAGACACTTGAATTCAGTTTTATATATAAAATATATAAAAATGATGTGAGATATTCTTCCTTTGAGACAGATGCATAACTTTCAGGTCTCTAATGTATTTTATCATCATTGAGCAGTCTAGACTTTTATACTTTGTCAGCAAAAGATTTATAATCCATGAAGAAAGTTGTCCATGGAACCATACTTCAGAATGTGTTGAAAATATGAATGAATGCTACCATGGATATCTTTCAGATCAGATTTTCTTATTAATATCTATTTTTATGGTATTGTTTAACACTAATTAAAGTAACTGTGCATAATCATAAAGGAAATACAATAAGGCATGCCATTGTTTTAGATCATTTACCTGTACATAGTAAGAGACAGCCTGTACACAAAAACCCACGTGCCCAGGAAGACGGATCCCTACTTGCAAAATCTGTGTAAAGGAATTTTTCTTTGTTCATTGTTTCAAATCATGGCTAGTGACCTAAGCCTTACTAGACTCATGCCTGGGAAAAGATCATATAACTATACTGTAACACAGTCAATAACTGAACTTTGATCGTATGTAGTGAGGGCAACTGCTGTAACAAGATTTTCCTACTTCAGAAAAGTGAGAGGACTCTGCATAGCAGAGAAGAAAACACAGTCCTGTCTGCTGCTTTATTTGTCCAAAAGGCAAAATGGTAGCAAATCACATCAGTGCTTGGAATGCAGTGTCAATGTAATTACATAATATTTTGTGAAATTTCAAAGTGAGTAAGAAATACTAATTTTGAAAATGCTACACAGCAATAGTGCTGGCTTCAGAACACTCTTTCAGAGATTTGAAATTACAACCAAGAAGTCCAAAGAGCTTGCAACTATAACAGCAAAGGAAAAGTCACAACAAATACGGTTTCTAGAATCAAGAAGGAAATCCCTCTTTCTGAGGAAAAAAGATCTGCAACAGCAGAACTATGGGTAAATTCTGCAATGTTTCAATTTATACACAAGACTCAATTCCCAGCAGGAAGACAGCTGTTCCTTTCATTAGTTTCAAATATACGGTCTTAATGTGACCTAGGATTTCAACTTGAGATTTCTTGTATCTGAAGCCTTCCTGACAAAGAAAACACAAATAACTGGAAATGGAAAAAAATTACATAATTCTTGTAATTTATTTTTTAAAAAAGTTAGCATTCCATAAGTTATATGAGTCACACATTCTGTTACATTCTCTCACCATATATACAATATATACTTACTGAGTTGGGAGAAAATTGCTATACTTATCACAAACTTTGCTCAGGTAGAGTTAGAAGCTCAAGACTTTTAAAATAAAATATGCTTAACAACCATGAATAATCTGCATTTTTGGCAATTACTTATTTACAAATTAGAGCACATGCTTCTGTAAGAAGGTGCTATCAATCTATAGCTGGACTAACTTTATGTGTTTCTTAATTATCCCTTGTCATGATTAACAGAGCAATACCTGTAATCATAAAGTCTCAGTAGTTAAGCATTGTCTTTGCAATGAGCAGCCAGGAGTCAAGACAAATGAGATTAAGCTGGATGCAGAAGTTTCCAAATACATTCAGATAAGATGTTCCGGCACGTCTCAAGTGCAGAAACAAGAACCATGAAATAAGGATTAATGGAGAAATCTTAAGAGAATGCTGTTTCTTAACTTTCTAGATGGCAATCTAGAGAGTCGTAGGTATCTGATTTTATGTATGTATTTATTTATTTGGTTTTATTTATTTATTTATTTAGTGAATGTAGTCTCCAAGTTTGGATTTGGCCAACTTTAGAGAAGGCCAATCTTCTTAGACATGGACCTTTGTTTAATGGAAATGTGGACCCAGAAAAACCACAAGCAGCCCTAATTTGAGAAGAAGTGACACTGGATTGATTTACTTTAAATTCACTATCTACATGTAGCTATATACTGCCTCCAAGCTGCAGCAGCTTTTTTACTGGTGCATTTAGGTGATATGTAGGAGAATCAAATAGCATGCAGGACACAAATGTCCAGAGATCCACTGACCTTTTCCCATTTGCATTCTTCTTTCCTTCTCTAAAAGGGTAAAGTGTGGTCTGTAAGTCACTTTTCAAAGATAAGCATGTGTGAATCTGACAGTATAATTTTGCCCTTAATAAACAGAATTTATAGTGTAAGCTGTTTCACAAGCCGTGATAAACGAGATAATTGGACATTATTCCATATTGTAACACAGACGGCCAAAATTATACCATTTAAGACACTTAAGAGGATCTGTTTGACTTCTTAAAAATATACTTTTACAATAATGAAATTCAAAGTATATACTTTTCTTCAATGACAAAGGTATTTTGAGAAATCCATCAATTACCATTCTAAATGTGCCTTCGTAAGCCAGTTTATATTGACAAGAACAGTGAAATATAATTCAAAGCTTAACTTGACTTGTAATGGTATTGAGAATTCTCATGTAAAACCTACTATTATTCTTTGTTTACCAATACTTCTATGTTGTATATATAAAAATCAATGTTCAGTCATATAATATTCAATATATTGCATATTTATTATTTTGTCAATATGCAGGAGAAAGGCATAAATGGAACATAAAATATTAATGCAACCATTGCAGAGGCCTGAGAAATCTGACATATGCATGTAGTGCACTAAAATGTACATTTATAAATAAAAACACAGACACCACTATATTATAAGTTAAGATGAAGAAATACTCCCAGTTTTGCTGTACTTCTACTTTCCTGGTATTTTAAAAGCCTAATGATCTAAGAGCACACACATTTACTTATCTTTCAAAGACATAATCACACTGTCATCCATTTCAGTACCACAAAAGATGGATAGCATAACATGGACTTAAAATGGGTTCATTAATTATCAAAAAGATAAGTGTTTCATCAGGTATATACAGCAGATAATATTTATCTTTTCTCATAGAGAAAAAGATTAAAGTAATTCTTACACACATACTAGAAAAGAAAAAGGTTGTACCACTGAAAGTTTCATAAAGTGACAGTAGATAATACACTCTGCCACTAAAGACAACCTTACGCAAACACAACTGCAGATGCCTTCCATCACATTCAACTTTGGCAGCTAAATACCAGAATGAAACCATACTTTCACTATTTCATAAACTTCGTTTTGTGTTTTAGCAATTACACATACACACAGGCTGCTTTTCAAAAGTTAGTGTTTCTGCTCCAGTATTTGATGACTACTTGATAGCTATAGAGTAAATAATTGCATCAACTGTATAACATAGTGATACATGAAAACAAATACCATGACTGTGACAGTCTCTCAAAGGAAATATCAAGTCTACCTAGTTATTATTACTGAAACTGCTATGTGAAGTAAAGAAATATTACTATAACTCTGTCAGGAAAAAAACTCTGACAAAATAAATCAAAACTTGGACTATTCTGACTTTATTTATCAAGGATCTGGTCCAAAACAAGGGCAATAAGAAACCAAAAACCTCCTGAGAAATAACTGATTAAAAATGTACTTTCATGTATTGGAGAATGCTCATTACACTTTTAATTCTTTTTTTTTTTTTTTTTTAAATCAGTATTTAATCTTAAACCTTTCCTCTGAACAATATTGCCAAAGTTGTGATTCTGCATCTGCAATTACTAGTAATTGAGAAAAATCAATAAAAGAAATAATTTCTCAGCTTTAATTTCCTGAAGACTATGCATTATATTTGTAAAGATTTTTTTTTTCACAGGCCATATCATCCTTTATTTTTCCTGGAAATATGTTTGGGAGGAATAACTGGTTGTCTAGGTACAAAAACAATCAGCATCCTTTGTAGTACAGAATTTATATGCAAGTACCATCCATTTTACTAAATACTTTTAGTGTACCGTAGATATAGATTTTAAATGTTTTACCTGTCACAACACTCCATGTTATTAGACAGAATATTCTCAAAAACATGCCAACCCAAAAACTTAACACCCCCCCCCCCCAACTCCCCCCTGCCTCCCTCCTTCCAGGAGGAAAATGCAGTGCTTAGAAATAACACCATATTTGGCTTTCATATTTGGGCTACTACAAAAAGCAGTTAAAGCAGTGGAGATTCCATTAGCTTTACTGAACTCTGGATCATATTCTTAATATCAATCATATCAATCAGTAATCTGTTTATTTACAATATTGCATATTATTGCATATATTTTACTACACATTGCAACACTGAATTTTTACCTGATTTTTCTTAAGGTAAAGTTGAAACTGAAAAGGACAGTTGACATATATTACTTGTAAGTACATGCTCTTTTTGAATATTTGTTTTAATCTGTCCCCATGTATATGATTTACAGCTGAAAGATTTGCAGAAATAAATTTAGTCAAGAAAAAATTTTGAGAAATGTATTTGTAATAAACACACATAAAACGCTTCACCCTCCCACCTACCCCAACTTTGTGATTTGGCAAAGATTCAGTGATTCTGAATGTGCTCTCCTGTACGTTTAGCAAGATAACGCTTCGGAAGGTCAGAACACAGAGAAATACATTGTTAGAAATGTATCTACGGGCATTTCATGAACTCAGATGAAAACACAAGCCTTTAGAATACTGAAAGGAAAAATTAAAGAGTTGTATCGGTTTTGTTGTTACTTTATTTAGCAGCACTTTTTCTGTAGTATTACAGCTTGCTTTTCATCATCTTTATTGATTCAACCAGATGCCTTATGGACATTGATAAAGGTCTATTGAATCTTAATGGCAAAAGTGCTAGGAATGGTATTGGAACTAGCACAGGTCAGTGATTTTTAACATCAGGGACTTCTTGAAAATGTCGTCCTGACAGTTTGCATTTCCACAGCTTCAAAAGAATGTTTTAATGGCACATAAACTCTTAAGACGTTCTAAATGTGTTAAGGAAAGAAAACACAGTTTATTTCAGACCTATCTTTCCCAAAGCTGAAGAAATGAGCTGATTTCAAGTTAAAATGACAAGGCCATTGCTAACGAACCTTTAAAGAGTTCTATATCAATAAATAAAACACATACAAAGAGCGCAAGATTATTTAAGTGTAAATAATAGTATTCCCACTAAAGGATTAAGTAATTAAACATACGAAGAACTAAAAATGAATCACTGTTTACTTCCTGAGCAAAGAAAAGAAATACTAAATATTTAAATTAACTTCTGCATATAATCCTTCAAATACGTGAAATGCACAGAATAAGGAGTTCAAAATGTAAAAATGTGGTAGAAACTACACCCTGGCTGCAAAATTATTACTAAAATTTGAACTGACGAAGAGCGTGCTGGTCTGATCATGATGCGGAGAGTCTTTTAACTGTTTTCTTTTTTCCATGATAATTTGGTACCTACTCGTGAATTTACTTTAAGGTTTGGGGTTTTTTTGTTTAATTAAGGTTAGATTCAAATCAGATGCAAAAACTGAAAAGAAGCTTTCAGACCAAAGCATTATTGTGTTTAAAATGACACGTCTTTTTTATACCACATACATATATATTATATTCAAACAATATAACATTTCGATACTGTGAATACGTAATGAATATGATGGTGCTAACGACATTCATACACACTGAATGTAACTCTGCAATCGAAACAGAAAAAACACATTTAAATCAGAAGCGAATTCAGCAAGCATGTACTATGAAGAAGTTAGCTCAAGGATTGCAAAGTGAATGACAGCCTTTTTTCTGCAGCTTACTCAAGATTAGAAATGGCACCTACCCTTATGCTAATGAACACCTAATTAGAGACACCTCCTATTCAATAAACTGCTCTCTTATCATCAGTGAGATTACCTGACAAGCCCTTTCACTCCAGTTCTGGCCCACCAAGAATCTTCATTCCTTTTCTCGTCTTCTTTTCTGCAAGAGAACTGATCCCGCTTAATCCCTGGAATAATGTAGCTTCTCTTGTGGAAGAGCTGGTTTCCCTCTTCCCCTTTTTACATCAAGCTAATGGAGCCCGTAGGTATTCTATTGATCTTTCTCTATGTGGTTTCCTCAAGGATTTGACAGACTTCCTTACAGCTTAAACATCCAGGCTTTCTGAAGTGGCTATAAAGCTTTGGGTTTGATTTTTCAAACTTTTTTTTCAAACCCTTGCTCATCTATAATCTTTAAAAGCTCAGTTGATGTCATGCAGAGTACAGGCTTATTTCTTTGCTGAACTAATCTAGACACTGTCTAGTGTTGAGTACAGTTGTCTGATTCAAATCTTCTGTTACAAAGCAGATGACATCTAGCTAGATGTCATGAGAAGAGACTAACAATGACAATTCACTTATCCCTTAGAAGGAATCAATTCTCCCACAATGCATCTGTCAGAGAACTCTCACTCAGTAAAAGCAATTTTTCTAGCTGTCTGACACTGTAATTGCTCTTAAATTTTCAATGAACGTTTTACAAGAACTCCCCTGAACCATGATGAAAAACTTAACTTTTTCTAAAAATGAGAGGCTGACAGGATGAAAGAGGTCTTTCTCTTTAAAGCTTTGCTTGCTTGAGTAGGAATTCTTTCATATCATCAACAAGCTGTTGAATAGAGGATAGATTACTTTCCATTTATTTCATCAATCAGATTAAAGGCTCTCCTTCACAATGCCCTTTAAACAAGAGCTGTTTATGATGTCCTCCCAGGTTCTACTTTAATGTAGTATTAAATCACCCTGAGCAGAGAGGCAGGCAAAGCATATAAATATGATGAATATCTGACAACATTTAAGCATTGCATACATTCAGGTCATTTCCCTATTTCTTTTCACTCTGCAAAAAATGCAAAATCCTTCCATCCTCCAAACAGTTTTTAATGATAATGTGTCATTTTGATTTTCCCACCCTCAAACAGAAAAAATAGAAAAAAAGTTGCAATATCAAAAAAATAGATATATGTAACTATTCCATATCTAAGCTTTTCTGACAGAGAGGCATGCATGACACAAGCATACAGAACTGCATGTCCACACGCTTCTTTAATTAAGATTTAGTCTGAAAGATAAATTCACTTGTAGGTGCAAAATACATAAATATTACACAGGAAAATAATAAATGAACAGTTTCTTTCATTTTGTACACAGTGGGACAGTTTTATTAGTATGAGAACTATGTACATGCAGCAGCCGATTGTTCAAGAAAAATCAATGGCTTTTGGTGTTATTATTGGCTGTTGCATTAAAGGTCTTATTCCTTACTATCTGGATAATTACTCAATTCAGTAATACTAAACATAGTAAGTCATGTATTTTTCCCCAGTTTTACTGTGGAATTATGATACACAGTAAAAAATTCTGAAATCTTTAGAGATGGTGATATGTTTTAATTAAGTATTTAGACATTATAAATGCCAGTTCATTGCACTAGATGGGCAATTCTAATACAAGCAATGAACGTAAACCGACAAATTAACGCCATACAATCAAAATATAAATGGCAAGACCATACTGAGAGTAAGTTTATGTTTGTGACAACTATAGATTGTATTTTGCATTGCATTTTTTAATAGCAACACTCTAACAATTCTAAAAGTAGATACACGAGTTATTATTAATATACATAAAATATACAATGATAAAATATACATACATTAATACACATAAAATCAGAATTGTGTGGATTGGAAAGGACTTTTTAAGCTCATCTAATGCAACTTCTTTGCCATAAGCAAGGCCAAAATTTTCTTTCTAAAATAATATACAAAGCCAAAATTTAAGCTTATGTGATTGATTTATTTTATTGAGAAGAATTTTTGTAATATTTCCTTCCAAAATATTTCCTTGTGAACCGTCCAGCATGCAAGATGAGACTATTATTGTATTTGCTACTGTGGTAAATACACACTTATATACAAGGATACCTTCTGGCTACATAATTTTTATACATTAAATGGTTAGATACATTAGCAGAAAATGCCCCTACAAAGCCAAGTTCTCTTCCCTTGGTGGAAACTACCAATTTCTTAACAAAAAGGGATTATAGTTCCCTTTATTATTCCCTCTATGGTATGATGCAATTAAAATAAGACTGTATAAGTTTGTTCTTCTCTCCAAAATCACACTTCTACAATATTTTTAGTAAAACCTACATTTAATATTTGGACTTCTCTCACAAAAACAAGATTTATCTGTCTCATGGGCACTGATGCTTTCCTTTCACCTTTAGCTCATGTACGCAAGCACATCACGCACAAAAACTCCACATGAACTTGTTGTCATAAACATTTCCACATTCCTTCTTTCTCCCTTGATTACACCCTCCACATGACTGTTTGTTATATGAGTATTTTCTCTGCCTTTTCACTTTTCACAGTAAAATTGCAAGAACTGGCAGGTCTTTTGTGGTCCCATTGAAGTCAAGGGGAAATCTGTTTGTATATTTATGGACTCTTAAATTGCTGGAGGAAATCTGTAAGTTGATTAACCATAACTTTGCAGAGCTACTTCCACACCTCTAGTGTAAAAAATCATCTGTTTATACAGATATCAAATTGAAGAGTAAGGCTTAATTTTATTTTATTTTTTTCTAAAGTAAAATAATAATGAAAACTACAGTTTGACTCTTTGAGTGGTTTTGTGTTCTGAATAATCCTTAATAGACATAATATGATGATCACAGTGGTATCTGCTGAATATAAATGTTGAGAAAAAAAATAGTAACAGTTTTATCAGTTTTGAATGATCAAACAAATTGTGCATAAAAATGTTAATTTTGACAAAATACCATCAAGAAGTATTTCTTGGTCTGAAGAAAGTATTTCTCATTGCAACCAAAGTGACAAATAATAACGAGAAATGCCAGGTGGAATTTCAATTTTTCTGGGGGATATTTGTGTGACTTAAGAGAGGACAATTGATGAAGTATAAACTTGAATCACAATTTTATAGAAACCTTTAGTACAAGAGAACTTAATGTTGTAGGTGGATCTCTTTCTTCTCATATTAAAGAAAAAAGAGATTTATAAAGGAGAATTATTAGTTTCTTAAGAAGAAATGTTTCTTACATCTCTGAATTTTGCAGGATAAGGGGAAAATTTTCTTCCTAGATCTGTTGATTAAAATTCCGAAACAAACATGCAGAAATTAATCTATTTTAAAAAAAGGTTGGTTCCTGCTTCACTTATAACATAGTTTAGACAACTATTAAGAAAAATAGAACTTAAATATTTTTATAAGAAAATACAAGCTTCATTCCAATAAACATATTTGCATCAATTTCATAACAAGTTTGTTCTGTTATCTTTAGATATGCCTAAAAGCAAAATACATTTTATCATGTCAAAGTTTATATGAGAGTCAATTGCCTTATTTCCTATAACAGAGTTATAATCTCTGTTTCATAATCTACTCTAATTCCTTTGGAGAAAATAGGTAATATGGGCAATCTTTTTCTGAGTGTCAATTTTCCAACATGTACCACAGAATGGGAAAATCCAAGGCATAAATCACTTTTCCTGCCCAGAAGGTTGTTCTTCATAAAGGAAAAGTAAACCAAATCACTGCCAGTTAAATTTCCTAAGACTTCTCTACAAGAGGTGCGATGGTTCTGCAAACATTTTCACTCTCTACTTATTTTAGAAAAAGCAGATCCATTTATTTTGACTGTGGCTATCCCAGCTAACAAACCTGCTTCTGCTCTCCCTGAAAAGAGGGTGATTTCAATGGGAGCAAAGTTCAAGGAAGGGTCTATGGTAGTACCTGTCCTTAAGAAAATGAGAACACTAATGCTCTCCATTCTCTTAGACATCAGAAAAGACACATATTGAACTAAGGCCTGAAAATTATATATTTTAGATATAAGACATACTAAGTAATTTCATAGTATGAACATTACAAGTAGGAGGAGATGATGAGTGTTATTACTGATATTCTTTCAAAATATTTCAAATCTACGCGTTTTACAGATAAGAAAATTATGATCAAATGAAACAATTTGTAAATTAGAAAATATTATTCTGGATTCAGCATCATTTTCCTTCTAACAGAAATACTTGCAATAAACTTGAACCACAAAAAAATTCAATTTAAAAAGCCAGCAAGACATAACTCTTTGAAAAAAGTATATGAAAGGGGACAGGGAGTATATGATCAAAGTGCTTTAGCTATTTATACACTGATTTTGGGAGATATGCTATTGGCATGGGACTTTTCATCCCCCAAAATCTCAAAGAACAGAAAATAACACAAAGGGTGAACAGTGAAGATACTTCATGGAGATTTAAGCCATGTGGAAATGGAGAGTTATTAATCCAAGTAAGATTTTCATAAACTGGAGAAGTGTAATGAACATTTGACCCTTCAAATATTTGTCTGAACTCCGAACTTCTGTGGATTCCCTCATCATTTGAGTTTTATAATATTATTACTAACACTTTGCTGAAATAGAAACATTGGCCAGGCTCATCTTGCTGAGAAGGAAAACTGTAGCATGCAATTATGATACGTCAGTTGTTTAACTACAAGGCTATACTTCACCAGAGTTAAATGATTTTACATCTGGTACAACAACTGATTTTATGAAAGCTGAATAGTGCCTTTGTCTTTACCTTAAGACCATGGCATGCATAGAAAGTTGTTTCTTTAGATCATCAATTTAAATCACTCAAATTAAATAGAAACAGTTATCTGAGCTGTTGGAACTCTATATTAGCAAACTTCTTTAAAGACACTAACAACAAAGTCATGCTTAAGAGACAGAGGCTAGAGAAAAAGTCAGGTAGAGAAATGGTTACAAATAAAGAAAAAATGCATGATTTTTTTTCAATTATATCTGTATAAGCATTGTAGAATTTGAGTACTTGGAACTGCTTATGCTATGTTCTAATTCAATTTCAAGACTAGAATTGTTTTCCCAGCAATTCTACAATAACACATTGAGACATAAAAAACTTTCTATTCACATCATTTACTTCGCATCTCATTAGGTGAACTCATAAACAAATTTTATCTGCTATTTTCATAATTGTATTTATTTCCACAGCCATAGATGAAAAACAACTGCCACTAAGAAGAAAATATTGAATAAGAACAAAAAAACTTCACCGTGTTTTGCTCATAGAAACTGTTCTTGTCTCTTTAGTGACGTGTTCTGTCTTAAAAGAATCCTTTTCCTTCGTCCATATCATTACATTTGAGAAAATTTAAAACTCTGTGATTATAAGATTTATATTTCAAATTTTCCTATGATTTTCAGTTTGGATAAATCAATTGCTTTAAAAAATTTTCAGTTGGATTATTTGAAACTATGATAATGAATTAGAATTTCAATATATATTTTCAAAACTTTACTTTTGATGTATTTTCCTGTGCTTTCATCTGTATTCCATGTTCTTCCTAGCATGTCAGTTGTAATTATGGACTTCCAGAGGGTGTTTAAGCTGGTCTTGAAACAGGGCCTAAGGCAGATGGGATTAATCCAATGACTTTTGAGGGAAATTGTTGGCTTGATAAGACTGGACATCTTTAGAAAGCCTGTATTGTGAAATCAATCCAAAATCTACACTGAAAGTTGCATTAAGATATTTAAAATATTATTTTGGTATCTTATGAAATGTCACTAGAACTCATGTAAAAATGTTGATGAAGTAATGCCAAAAATATAAAAAGTGAAAGGAATTACACTAAAGAATCAGGATTTTGAGAAGAAGACTTGGGAACCAAAATTGTGCGGGTAGATGACACTGTCAAACACCACAGCTTTCCCAGCTTTTAAAGGATTCAAACATTTGAATTTTTTTCAGATCAGTTTGCTATTTTTGGATTACCTACCTCTCCAGGTTGGACAGCTACTAAATTCAGAACCAATAAGTGGGAAACCTGGTGCTTGGAGAGTAGTTTAACCAGCTGCTTATGTTTGTCCTCACTCCCTTCTCACTTCCCTACTTCTTATGAATACAGGACTAACAGAAGCAAGAATTGAAAGTACTTGCACACAAGAAAGTTTACATTGGGACTTTTTTTTTGTCTTATCTCGTGGAAATGGAATAGGAAATTAACTTATAAGACTTGATTGCCACCTGTCATCTAGAAAGGTTTAACTTCTAGAAGGTATGAAGTTATATGTGATTCCATACCAAGACAGAGTTTAGGCTCATCCATTTGAAGGTACATTGGTATAAACTTATGACAGGTTTCCAACATAAAGCATGAAAATTGTCTCGCAAGAGTGGGATGAAAAAAATAAATGTATCTTACATGATTTTTCACCCCAAATAAATTTTCTGATTTAAATTTCAGTCAAATTTTGTATAGTATAAAAGTCAATTTATACTAAGCAATACCTCCTACCTCCCCATACTCCTTTCTCTCCCCTGCCTGCCCCCCCCCAAAAAAAATAAAAAAAGAAGATTCCAGCAAAGTTACAAGATCCTGTTGTTGTATCACTTTGTCAAGGTCACTTTTAAAAACTATCTGTATATTTTTATGGGGTATGTTGCTTGGTAGTAAGTATGGATGATGGATCAGACCATGGCAATTACATGAACAATTTAAAAATGTTTAGTAGAAGTAATCTGAAGGAACAGAGACAACATAGATCCTTTTAAATTTAGAATAGAGAAAAACAATAAGCAGATAAGCTTTCAGGGATGCATGTCCTCATGTTCTTGAAAACTTGGCCTTGACTCTCAACTACATTAGCTGATGTAGTTATAGGAAGAGGCCATGTCTTTATTTGCATAGGTTTTTTTAAATGGTAATATCATCACAGCTATAACCACTTCAATATTAAATCCATTTCTTGGAGGCACTGTTACTGAAGTAGTTGTTGTCTGGCTACTGGACTGAAAAAAGGACTATAAGGATCATGCAGACAAAGTACTTGGTAGTTAAGACTAATGTGCAGGGAAAAATAGGCAAACAGGCAAGTAAAGTTTGCGACTGGAATAACTGATAAATGGAGAGGTAGGATCAATTTCAAGCGAGTGGAAGGCACATTACTATTCAAGTTATTATTTAAATGTGGGCATAAAACATTCTTAAATTTTATATGTTTTATAAAAAAAGATAGAGGGTTAGAGGTTCTAGTTAAAATAATCCCCAATACACCAAGAATATGTTACAGTTATTTTCAAGGGTTGAAGTATACTTGAAAGTTTTCCCTGAGAAGGCCAAATTGAAGTATGCTTGATATTTTTAAAATATGAATAAGGGCTCAGGTAGAAGAATTAGTTGTGGGGGCAGAAAAACAAAGTGCACCTTAAAAATGTGAAAAATTAAACAGTAAGCTTAAAAGGACTGAATGAGTGGAGTAAACAACTGGCAGAAGTTGAAGCTGTGTTTTCAGCTGGTTCTTAAGGATTGGGGAAAGTGAGAAAAGAAAGATTGCTCGTAATAATGGGGCATTTGGGAGCATCAGGGAAGTTAATGGGAAGTGGATGCTGATAGATAAAATCTTCCAATCTGGTAAATTTTGCTTATAGGGTCAGGATTAAATTGAATCTCCAGAATGGAATTCTCCCTAATTCAGGGTCATGGAATAAGACTGTATTGTTCACTTGTGTTCTGTGTCTTGTGCCATACAATATAGGATCACACAAGGGTTTAATGTAGCAGATTTCCTGCTGTTGAAGGGATTTGAGGCATTATCAGTTCCCTTGAATGTTTTGATGTTTCCCAGTCATACATTATAAATGGTGGGGTTTGGCTCTTATAATAACACTTAGATTTGTTATTAGTTGCAAGGAAATGCTTTGCAACATGTGATGGTGGTAGGAGAGAGAGTTGTTGCTTCTGTGGACTCTGCTGACCAAAACTGTTATCAACCAGTTCCCCACATACAGGAGGTGTATGTGTTCCTGTATGAAATAAAAATGTGCTTAATAGAAGCCATCAGAGGGAAACTGCATGGTGGGGAAAATGAACAATCTAAAAGGAAAGGAAAAGATATAAACAGTGATATCATTCACCGATGCTTTGATCATCATCACATGTCATGGGAGTGGAAAAGAGGCTGATAGACTCTGAAGAATCATATTTGGGAGACAGAATTCTTGAACACTTGAAGTTCTTGAACACTGGAAGTTGGCCAACGTGACACCCATCCACAAGAAGGGCCGTAGGGACGATCCAAGTAACTACAGACCAGTCAGCCTGACCTTGGTCCCAGGCAAAATTATGGAACGGATAATCCTGGGTGTGATCATGCGGCACCTGAGGAATGAGGGAAAGATCAGGCCCAGCCAGCATGGTTTTAGGAGAGGCAGGTCCTGCCTGACCAACCTGATTTCTTTTTACGACCGTGTGACTCACCTGGTGGATGAGAGGAAGGCTGTGGATGTGGTGTACCTGGACTTCAGCAAGGCCTTTGACACTGTCTCCCATAGTAGACTACTGGACAAGCTGGCAGCCCGTGGCATGGATGGGAATGTAACTGTGCTGGGTTAGGAATTGGTTGGATGGCCGAGCCCAAAGGGTGGTAGTGAATGGTGTCCCATCCAGCTGGCGGCCGGTCACTAGTGGCGTCCCCCAGGGTTCAGTGCTGGGCCCAGTCCTGTTTAATATCTTTATTGATGATCTGGATGAGGGGATCGAGTCCTTCATCAGCAAATTCGCAGATGACACCAAGCTGGGAGGAAGTGTCGATCTGCTAGAGGGTAGGAGGGTCCTACAGAGGGACCTTGGCAGGCTGGAGGGATGAGCTGATCCCAACAGCATGAGGTTTAACAAGTCCAAATGCCGAGTTCTACACTTTGGACACAACAACCCCATGCAGAGCTCTAGGCTGGGTGCAGAGTGGCTGGAGAGCAGTCAGGCGGAAAGGGACTTGGGAGTGCTGGTGGACAGGAAACTCACCATGAGCCAGCAGTGCGCTCAAGTGGCAAAGAAGGCCAATGGTGTTTTGGCCTGCATCAGGAACAGTGTGTCCAGCAGGACTAGAGAGGTCATCATCCCCTTATCCTCGGCACTGGTCAGGCCGCACCTCGAGTACTGTGTCCAGTTCTGGGCCCCTCAGTTTAAGAAGGATGTTGAGATGTTGGAGTGTGTCCAGAGGAGAGTGACGAGGATGGTGAAGGGGCTGGAGCACAAGCCCTCTGAGGAGCGACTGAGGGAGCTGGGGTTGTTTAGCCTGGAGAAGAGGAGGCTCAGGGGAGACCTTATTGCTCTCTACAACTACCTAAAGGGAGGTTGTGGTGAGGCAGGAGTTGGACTCTTCTCTCAGGCGACCAGTGACAGAACGAGAGGACACGGTCTCAGGCTTTGCCAGGGGAGGTTTAGGATTGACATTAGGAAGAAATTCTTCACTGAGAGGGTGATTGGCCATTGGAATGCGCTGCCTAGGGAGGTGGTCGAGTCACCGTCCCTGGATGTGTTCAAAGAGAATTTGGATGAGGCACTTAGTGATGTGGTGTAGTTGACAAGTAGGAGTAGGTGTAGGTGTTGGGTCATAGGTTGGACTCGATGATCTCAAAGGCCTTTTCCAACCTTACGATACTGTGATACTGTGATACTGTAACATGAAGACATGGAAGATGTTTACAAGCTGAGACACAGAAAAGAATAACAGAATCATTTAGGTTTGAAAAGACCTTTAAGATCAAGTCCATCCAGAAACGTAACACTGCCAAGTTCACCACTAAACCATGTCCCTAAGTGCCACATTTACACGTCTTTTAAATACCTCTAGGGTTGGTGATTCCATCACTTCCCTGTACAGCGTGTCCCAGTGCATAACCCTTTCCATGAAGAAATATTTCCTAATATCCAATATAAACATTCCCTGGGGCAACTTGGGGCCATTTCCTCTCCTCCTATAACTTGTTACTTGAGAGAAGAGATCAATACCCACCTGGCTACAACGTCCTCTCAGGTAGCTGTAAAGAGCAATAATGTCTTCCCTCAGCCTCCTTTTCTCCAGATTAAATAGTTCTCTCAGCTGCTCCTCATAAGACCCATTCTCTAGACATTTCACCAGCTTTGTGGGCCTTCTTTGCACTTGCTTCAGCATTCCAATATCTTTCTTGCAGTGAGGGACCCCAAAGAACACAGTATCCAAGGTGAGCCTCACCATCACTGAGTACATGGGGACAAACTTTTCTCTAGTCCTGCTGGCCATACTATTTCTGATACAAGTCAGGATGCTGTTGGTGTTCTTGGCCACCTGGGCACATTACTGGCTATATTCACTAGGCTATTGACCCCAGGTCCTTTTCCAATAGGCACTCTTCGCCAAGCCTGTAGCTTGGCATGGGGTTGTGACCCAGGTGCGGGATCTAGACATTTAATTCTGTTGAATCTCATACTGTTGTCCTCAGCTCATTGACCTAGCCTGCCCAGATCCCTTTGTAAAGCCTTCTTAGTCTCAAACAGATCAACACTCCAGCCTAACATAACATTACCTGCAAACTTGCTGAAGGAGCTCTCAATTCCATTGTCCAGATGATTGATAAAGATATTAAACAGAACCAGCCCCAGGCTGAGCCCTGGGGAACACTGGAACACTGTTTATGACCAGCCACCAAGTGGATTTAACTCCCTTCATCACAACACTCTGGGCCTGGTCATCCATCCAATTTTTTACCCAGTGAAAAGTCTGGATGTCCGAGCTATGAGCAGCCAGCTTTGTTCAGGAGAAACAGTGTCAAAGGCTTTACTAAGGTCTAGATAGACAACATTCACAGGATTTCCCTCACCCACTAAGCAGGTCACCTTGACACAGAAGGAGATAAGTTTGTTAAGCAGGACCTGCCTTTCATAAGCCCATGTTGACTGAGCTTCATCCCCTGGTTATCCTGTACGAGCTGAGTGATGGCACTCAAGATGATCTGCTCCATAACCTTCCCTGGAACAAAGGTGCCCTATAATTCCCTGGATCCTCCTTCTGACTCTCCTTGTAGATGGGTGTTACGTTTGCTGATCTCCAGTTAAGTGGGACATCCCCAGTTAGCCAGGACTGCTGATAAACGATGGAAACCACGTTGGTAAGCAGTTCTGCCAGTTCTTGCAGTACCCTTCCTTGGGTGGATCTTATCTGGCCACATGGACTTTCGTGTGTCTAGTCAGTGTAGCAGGTCACTAAAGATTTACTCTTGGATTATGGGGGCTCCGTTCTGTTCCCCATCCCTGTCTTCCAGGTAAGGGGTGTGGGTACTCAGGGAACAACTGATCTTGCTATTAAAGAACAAGGCAAAGACGAGATTAAGCACGCCACCCTTTTCTTCATTCTTTGTCACTATGTATCCCCTCACATGTAATAAAGACTTGAGATTCTCCTTAGCCCTTCTTTTGGTGCTAATATATTTATAGAAATATTTTTTATTGTCCTTTACCACAGTAGGCAGATTAACTTTTAGCTGGGCTTCAGTTCTTCTAATTCTCTTCTTGCATAAACTCTCAACATGTTTGTAGCCTTCCTGAGTTGCCTGCCCCTTCTTCCAAAGGTCAAAACCTCTCTTTTTTTTCCTGAGCCAGTTCAGTTACCTTCCCCACCACCTTGTCTTTTGACACACAGGTTCAGCCTTCTTTTGTGCCGTTGAGACTTCCTCCTTAAAGAATGTCCCGCCTTCCTGGACTCCTTTGTCTTTCAGTTCTGTCTCCCAGTTCTGCCTCCCATGGGACTCTGTCCATCAGTCTCCTAAACGTGTCGAAGTGTTCCCTCTGAAAGTCCAAGGTGGAAGTTCTGCTGGACCCATCCGTACTTCTCTGAGAATCAAAACCTCTACCATTTCATGATCACTGTGCCCAAGACTGCCTCCAGCTATCACATCACCCACAAGTCCTTCTTCATTCATGAACAACAGGCCCAGTAGGGTGCCTTCCCTAGTTGACTCATCCACCAAGTGTGTCAGGAATTTATCTTCCACATACAGCAGGAACCTCCTAGACTGTTTCTTCTATGTTTTATTTTATTTACAGCAGATGTCTGTTAGGTTGAATTTCCCTATGAGGACAAGGGATAGCAATTGTGAGGCTCTTTTCAGTTGCTTATAGAATAATTTATCTGCCTCTTCATCCTGGTTGGGTGGTCAGTAAACAGACTTCCATGATGATATTGATCTTGATATCCCTTCCCTCTGATTCTTACCCGTAAACACTCAATCATATTGTCACCATCCTTTAAGTTTTAATCAAAATCCTCCCTAATATAATGAGCTACCCCGCCTCCTCTACTTCTTTGCCTGTCCTTTGTGAAGAGTTTATAGCCATCCACTGCAGCACTCTAGTTGTCTGAGTCATACCATCATGTTTCCGCAATGACAACTGTAACACAAGTTTTCTGCTGTACGATGGCTTTCAGGTCCTCTCGTTTCCCGTGCTGTGTACATTGGAATAGAGGGCTTGGCAGTCCCGTCACCTTTTCAGTGGGTTACCCCTTAATTCCTTGGAAATATTTCATTGTTGTTTCCCTCTTGGTTCCTATTACCTCAGTAACCCCTAGTTCATCTCCGTACGACTTCAATTGTGCTCCAGTGTTCCTAGCACGTCTCAGAGACAGAGGCTGAGAGACTTTGCTAGCACCTGTCCCTCTAACCTGAAACTTGGAAACAAAAACTGAAGGAACTGAACTGAGACTCTTACAAAAAGACTATGAAGATACATCTGCAGAAATTAAAAAGGGAGAAAATGGAATTGCCCTGAGTCTCCTAATTAAGGTATTTAATTTAAATGTGGATTACTAGATGATTAGAAGTTAGAAACTTCCTTAGATTAGGAGTCAGAAGAAAGGACCATATATCAAAACCTAGAAACTGGGCAAGAAGAGAGCTGCAGTAGAAAATGGTTTGTTTGTCACTAATCTTGAATGTGAATGTTCTCACCCATTGAAGGAAATGTACCACAAGAAATGTTTGAAGAAGTGTAAGAACTGTAACAAAGGGATCAAAATGGGATGAAGTGAACCAGCGAGAAGCAAATAATGGGGTGAAGATGGTATTTGCCGTAGGCATTCAAATGCTACACCTTTGGTGTCAAAACTGATAACTTAAAGTGAATACAGAGCTACTAAAGAAATCTCAATATTACGGAAAAGTGGAGGTCTCAGCAGCATGACGATGTCAAGTCACGTTACTTTTCCAGTAAAAATTTTGGGGTTTGCAATTTTCTTTTAATTTTTTTTAAACAAATGTGCTTTTACCTGAAGCTCTCTAAGATAAAATGGATTTTACACATTAAAAAAATTATATCTATATCAGAACTACAATTTAAGATTATGTAGTGCAGGCAAGTTATTTGACATGAACTGTCTTTTAAAGTGATCTACTTGTTTCAAAGCAATATATTTCAAACAGCTGAGAAAACTCTGAAAATTCAATGTTCCTCTTTTTCAACTGTTATTGATAACATAACAATTTCAGTGGTCTATGCCTAGCTCTTCCCATATGGAAAAGAAAGTAAAATTAGAGTATGATAGAGTTTTTAATAGTACTGTCTTACTAATGAAATGCCTAGCCACTACCTCTCAGAAGTAAGTTTTATATTTTATAAAAAAGTAATGTCATTTCAAGCAGTATGCAGCTACTTTTGTCTAGTCGCCATAGATAGTAAATGTGTCTTTGAGCATATCATTCAACATTGCCCATTTCAGATTTTGAAGTGTATAATCTCTGAGACAAAAGCAAATAGTAGGTATTTGCATAAGCAAGATGTGAAAATTGTCCGGTTTTTTATTTTAGTGATCACTGAGTGAAAATCTTGTATTTTGGAAAGAGTTTGAAGGTCCTTTAGATCTTCAATCCATTGCATGAGTGTCCTGTGTCATTATCTATGTCTTCCTATCGACGTGAATATACTGAGAAAAAACATGACTGGGCTGTGGGATAGGGGAAAAAGCCTCCAAAATTCAGAAATATGTAAAAAACACGTATTATTTAGAATTCACCACAGAGATATCTTAATGTTGTTATATGAATTATTGTATTATATGCATGCCAAACTGTATTTGTAATTTAAGTATACAACAAGCAATTAAATTCTTCCTTTGAAATCTTGGCTTTTTTTCAAATACACTTCATCCTTAGGACACCAGATATACCTTTAAGGATTCAGGGACACAATTTTGTAAAGTCAGCAGAAGACACCCAAATTAGAACACAAGGACAAGCAAAGGTGAATGTGAGTAGAATAATCATTTACCATGCTGAAGTAAAGATTAGAAAAGAATTAGAAAAAACAGCAGTATATCATTAGAGAAAAAATCAGCAATTTAAAAACCATGATATCGTGAAAGCTACTCATGCTCATCCTCAAAATACAGGCAAAATTCATTTTATTTGCAAGGGTACACCATATGCTTTTCCTTTCTCTTTGTTTGCTTTGAAAGATACAGTCTGTCTCACAACATATTTCTGTAGACCACTTGACTGGGCAGGTGAGCAAATTTTTGCTGCCTCATTCTCGATTACTTGCACTACATATTATGTAGGTACCATTTTTCTTCACAGGAAAGCTAATCTAAGAACAAACTACAGATGAAAGCCATGGTATTACTTTACTTTCCCAGGTAGAAAGTCATATAGAACAAAATCTATAAGCAAGTAGTTTGATGCTGTAATTTAGGCTAAAACTCCGAGAAATCTTTTATCAGAACTGTGGCATTTTGCTCATTTTAGTCATACATTTAGGCATTTCTAAGTAACACAGCTATGAGAATCTGTGCTAAAACAGCTTCACCATATACCTGCAGACAAATTCATATATTTTGGTTTAGTATAGTTCAATTACCAGTCCCATTTATTACCCACTAAGATGTGAAACCACAAGGTGAGGTCAAAGTATCATCAAGGGTATCTTCATCACTTCAATATCATTGCCTTAAAAAGCACTGACCAGGAGAAGTAGATGACCTCATTTCAGAATTATTACAGTACAGAGAACTCAGTTTCAACATTATAATTCATTTTCCTACAGAATATTTCAAATTTATGATCAGTTTCCTGACATATAATAGCTAATCGTTAAGGATAGCCACTTTAACATAACATGAATACGCATTTCTCTATAGGTAATACAGCAGTTCCTGCATTAGCATTATTGACTAAGGTGCATTTAACTTCTTCACTAATACTTAATGGAAGGTTAATGTATAAGTCAGAAGATTAAATGGCTTTTACTTAAAACAAGTATATTGATTAAAATAACTAAGTGTGGTTTTTAAAGATGATGATATAAAAGTAGTCACACTTTTTAATATTTTATTAAATATTATGAGCAAAATGTGGGCTTAACTGACCAAAATTACTGGAAGTTATTGTACTAATTGTACTTTGAGCTAATTATTGCTCGTACTTAACAAATGAATATTTTATACTGTAAGGTAACAAATCACTCCTGCTAAATTCAACATTCAAAATTAGCTTCATTTCATCAGTCTAGGAATTGCCCTGCTACTGTTAACAAAATCCTTCATATGCCACCTTCTCTTTCTTATGCATGGCACTACTGATGAAGAGGATAACCTTCCAAATGCAGTTCTCTTGTTCATTGCCAATAAAGTGTATTTCTACTTTTCCCATCTCAATATTGTCATTCAAATGTATTTGTTGAATTTGTACACTTGGTATCTCAAATTCTAACCTATAGCCACAAAGCTGAGGCCGGGCCAATTGTCTTGTAGATGTTTTCAATTTAAATTCAAGATTGTTCATGTATGTAACATTTAGGATCTAATCTCCCATTTGGAAGAAATAAGATGCTTGAGGCAATTTGCCTGTTCATTTCCCTTAGTTTTAGCTCACTGAAAAGCTTGTGCTGAGAATTTTTTGTCTAATTCTGCACAGGGCTTCGCCTGGGGACTCTTGTTCTATACTCTCCTGAGTCTTTTCTCTGTTGTGGAATTGTTTTCATCAAAGGATAGTGAGTAGTTTAGGGTGAAAATACTACAACAATTTTAAAGGTTGGAAGCAGCCAAACACTTTGAGTATTAAGTTCACTGATGTAATTGGTGATTTTTGTGTGCTGCTGAGATACAAACCTTAGGAAAAAAAAAAGATGAACCTAGTACAGAATATTTTGATTGGGCCAGCTTTAGTGAACTGAAATAAGTCTAATTTTAGGTGGTTGCTGGGTATGGACTGGTTGTGTTTGACTGCTGCTATGGTTCTGCTTGTTTGCAGAGAGGCACTGCACCTGCAAACCATCTCTGCACCTTTCAGAAACAGAGCTGATCTGTCATGGCTTTTGCTTGAACTAGATTTCAGACTGACCTAGATAACAGTAATAAGGTCATATAACGGAAAAAAAGCCCACTAATCATACATAGCTTCTTCATACATCCCTTTGCTCACTAAGAAAAGAATGAAGATTAGCTGTTATGTTTCATGGCTCAGTAGAAAGTATTTTTTATTTATATTGATTTTAACATATCACATATGTTTATTTCAATGCAGTACATATTTACTAAATCTTAAGAACATGGAATAATTTGTGTATCAGAAAATAGCTAAGATGAGATATATTCACCCTAGAAAAAAAGATGACCACAGAGAGATTAGATAGTGTAAAAAACTATGTGTGACACTGGGAATACAGTAAGAATGAAGCTGCTCACTGTATCTCTGCAGGCAAGAACTAGCAATTATCAAATACAAGTATCAAATGCAACTATGACTGTATATGTTCAAAGAAAAGAAATGTTTCTTCATGCAACATAGATGAGCTGCAAAATGCCTTGCAGCAGAAGGCTGCAGGTGTTATAAGTGCATATGGATTGAAAAATTGAGTGAACAAATCCAAGGAAGTAAAATCAAGGTGTCAACCAGGAGTCTGGATGAGCATTCCAGAGAAAAATCCTTGTATTCAGTAAAGTCGATCCAGAACTGCTATGGCTGTGCAGTTTTAAAGAGAAGACTGAAAGGAGACATTTAGGAACAATTACTATTGTACATTTGCCTAGTTGTAGAACATATGAGGAAAATCTGGAAAAAATAATAATCTCAAAGTTACCCTTATACTTTCTGTTCAGATTCCAGATTTCCAGGCATTTTTCTGTTTTTCTGTTATATCTCAAGAAAAAAACCTGCACTCACAATCTGCTTCTTCCAAAACCCTTCCGTATCACAGTCTTTTCACTCTGACAATATTTCAGCCCTGAGCTGGACGTGTCCTGCGTTGTGCCAGTCCTTTTCAGTTCCTGTTTTAAAGCCTCTGTGGGTTTGTGCAAGTAGTATCCTCACTATAGCAATGGGGTCAAGACTTTCTGAGCTTAATTGTTATTGTGTTCTTTATCCATTAGATCTTGAATCAGAAAAAGATGATGCTACTATATGAAAACAAGTCTAAAGAAATTTTGTATAAAAAGGGTTGAAATTACGAATAATGTCTGTTTGATTGTGAGCTGATTCAGTTTAAATTAATTTATAACAGGTTTGTAATGAGAGCTTGTGTTTCAAAAGGGCAAACCTTAATAAATTGAAGGAACTCATTAGTAAAGTTGTCTGCTACACTGAGCTCTGAGACCTGAATGTGGAAGGGGTGTTTCAAAGAAATCTGTCAAGTCAGTGGTAGTGTCATAAGATTACAAGATAGGAAACGTAAGATTTGGTATAAGGGAGCAGGGATGGAATGGAGGAGGGGAGGAGATTAGTCTGATCTCGATAGTATGCTAGGCTTTAGCTTATAAAGGTTTGAACAAAAAGATATCAAGATAAAATAATGGAAAATGCAACACAGGTTCACTAAAGGCAGATCATGCTGGATTAATCTGATATCCTTTTTTGATAATGATTTTTTACTACATAAGGGCAACATAAACTAGATTTACTGAAGTATTTGATATGGTGCCACATAGGAAATTACTATTTCAGATAGAGAATGCAAGGATTAAGACAAGAATTGTAAGGTGGATAAGGAACTGTAGATGAAAACAAAAGCTTACTGTGGAGGAACTGTTGGGTTCTGTGGAGGTTATTCGGGGAGTACAAAGGTAAATCTTGGGACTGGTCTATTTATTTCTGTTAATGGAATTAAAAAATAATATAAAAAGAAAAAAGAGAATGTTCCAGAAAGGAGCATGAATAAAACTTACTGATGAGCAAAACTGAGTTATCAAAGCAAAAGATATATGTAGATATCATCTGGAAATTATCAAGTGATCTTGAGGAACTAAAATATTGGAAATAGAAGAAATTAATTGATTCTAGAATTAGTAATTAATGCATGGATAACATCAGCCGAAATGAATTGAGAAAGTTTAGTCCTTATCACCAAGGAGAGAAAAAACATGTGCAAATTCACTTATAGAAGAAATTAATATTTCTTTCAAACTTATTCACGAGTATTTTCTTCTAACAAGGCAAACGAAGGCTGAAGAAAATCCATATTTATGGTAGATTTTAAAACAAGTGTGAAGAAAAAATGTCTGTTATGAGAGGTAATTGGACTCTGACGCCGAAAGCTTTTTCAGCTCTGTGTTTACACACTGGAAGCAAGAAAATAAACAGTCTGGTAGGGTAAAATGTCCGTATACTGTGAGATAAAAACTAGAATAAGTTTTACAGTGTGATGCTTTAGGTCCAAAGAGCTTGAGTAATGTTCTAATTCTTAGGTTGGTTTTTTTTTTAATTAAACCAACACTAAGTGGGCTGATAAGTATTAAATACACATTTTAAAGAAAGATTATGATGAGTATGTTTTATACTAGGTATTGTAAAAGGGAAAAATTTTCAAAGAGAGAGTAAGCAATGTGAAAAACTACTAACAACCCATTTGAAAAGTCTCCTGCAGCCCCTGGGTTGGGAAAAAGCATGACTTTTTGGGGTGAAATAGAATACATCTTTCACAACATGGGAAAAATCAAAAGGGTAATTTGGTTCTCCAGTGAATGGAACATCTTCCTCCATCTACTCCAAATGTAACTTTCTTTTATGGTAAAGTAAATGTGATGAAGAAATAGAGAAAGGTGGTTTTTTTTCTTGTTGATCTGTTGAGGACACTGCTTTCCCATGACAAAGCAAAGACGTGGGCCTGACACCAACTGGCTCAGGCTTCCATAGAAAAAGTCCCAACTGCCCCGTGCATTAGTCTGACCCAGTGCATGCAGCTGAGGCTGCTGCAGCACAACTGGTCTGCACCCTGTGTGTCCCTGCTTGTGCGCAACCAGGCAGCATCTGCAACAGCACGCAAATTACCAGGGCTGTCAGGCTGTCTGATCTGCCCTGAATCCCACTGGGAGTGCTTGAGAGTGACCTGAGCTGCTGAACTGTCTTTGACTGTAGCTATAACTGTTATAAACTATAATTATTAATACTTTCCTAATGACAGGATTCACAGGAATTGTCTCCATTTTAAAGGCCTAACTTAGAGCAGAACTTATTAACCAGAATCTAAGCTGGTATTCTGTGTAAATTAATATAGTGTTTTATACCACCTAAAAATCAGTCTTAAAGTATGAAAATAAATATACTTAAAACACTATGATTTAGATCTTTATAACAAATGCATTGTAGCATTTATATGGATAAGTGTTATGAATTTAATTTTATGATCTTTTATCCAGTTAAAATTAATAACATTGTTAGAGAGAAGTCTTTTGAGCTACTCAGAAACTCCCCAGCTTTGTTTCCAAATTGGATTTGAAAAAGAACTTCACTTTTTGTGCTGGAGTATCTGTTATTTTTGAGATCTCACCATCACCTCACTGACAAAATTGCAATGAATCTCAAATTCTTCCTAACTTCAGTGTTTTCCCTTCAAACAGGCAACGTTTGAGGTTCCAGTATTTATGCATGGAAACAAATCCTGGGAGAAGCCCATGCTGCTCACAACACCTGAAGTAATGGAACAATCTCTTCACTGAGCATTCCTGAAAGTCCAGCTAGAGGACTTTCAACGTTATACAGCTTTGAAACATCTGACAGCCATTCAAGGTGCCGGACAGAGAAAACTGAGATTTTTACCCATTTGTGAACCATCATTACACCTAATGTAAGAATCCATACACCTCCCTAAGTATACAGGTAGCTCTGCTAAAGAGGCACCGATTGTGGCATCCAATAAGAGAAATACACACCAGTGTCTCACTTCTCCGTGCCTGGCAATGAAAGCAAGAATATCAAAGCTGGAATTTCACACTTGCTATGCAGTTCATGAGTTAAAAATTGGAATTTCATAAAAGTCAGTGTGGAAAGGGAGATGTTTTTGTATTAAAAAAGTACCAACCAAAGAGAGTTCCAAAACCACATTCCTCTCAATAGCTTAGGTATCTACGACAGGGATGCAGGTATGCAGGTATGCACTTCCTTTTCCCTAGTACAGTTACTCTCTGACCTCAGCCACCATAGCTCACTTCTTAATACATGTATTTGCTCATAGAGTAGTGATTAACACTGAAATCGCTCTGCCTAGTTAGACCAAATTCTTTTTCATTTTCCACAAATATCCAGGGTAGGATAGGAGGGCACAACTGTAACTCTTCACCTCTTCCTGCTGTAGTTGTAATGCAGCTGAAAAACCGTTATGAAACAATTAAGTGGCAAAACAAAGAGCAGGAGGAAAAAAAAGAAGAGCTGAACTGCAAGTACACCCAGCCCAGAGAAGAGATTTAACTTCCTGTACTATTAGTTCATTATTTTAAAGACTAAAACCTTGACTGGGTCATATTAATCAGACTGTGTAACCCTTTCTGGGTTTTGTCCTGGATAGTTTAAGAAAGAAACAGATGAACAAACTGACACATTCTATGTGTGCCCAAAGCAGAGCTGAAAACACTGTAAGAAACACTGAAGACAGTTTTGTGTTTATCAGGAAGTTTGTTAATGAGTTTCTAAGAGGGGAGGAAGAATTAAAGCTTTTTTTCTGATATTAGAAGACAGAAAGGAGAAAACTTCCTCATATGCTAGTTTTAGATACAGGCAATTGTAACCTACCTACATTCCTATTTCTTTTTCATCCCTAAGTATACACCTGCATCCTGCTAAATCAGTATTTCTTTATAAAATAAGAAGATTTTGTAAGAATAAACACCTGTTAGAGCTAGGTTTCTATGGAAAAGAAATATGAAGCTGTTATCAAAACCAGAACATTCTTATAAGAAAGTTTGTTTACACAGATCATATTAAATATTTGAATAAAAAAAATAATTTTTATCCATTTCAGAATAAGCAGTAGTAAGCAATAAAAATATCATTAAAATAAGTACTGGAATACTTCAAATACAAGAAAATGCAATTCAGTTAACACTTTTGAAAATTTTCAGAAAAAATTATTCTCAGATTTTAGACACTTAATTGATGCTAAAATGTCTTGTACTGATAATATAAAATATTGTAAGCATAATTACTATATTGATCATCAACTTAAATCTCATGATCAAGAAAAAATTTAAATTTCACCTTTTCTTCAGGTAAGATCCCTTGGACAAAGATGGAGAGTCCTATGTACTTAGTGTATAGCACAAAAGGAGCCTGATCATGCTTGAATGAGAGTGCTTCATTGACTTGAATAGGAACAAGATTGCTCCATCAATCTAGTTTTTCTTTCTTTTCCTCTTTCTTTTGTTTCAGATTGGTAACTCTGGCTTGAGCTGTCAGTCAAAAATCTTGCTAGATGAGACTCAATGCCATATTCGCATTTTGAATGACATTAAGGTTTTATATTATACATATATTTATGTTTCCCTTACAGTTTAACAGCAAAAGACCTTTAGCACCTGGTGCTGAACAAACCTGATTGCTTCTTGATATTAGGAGCCCAACTTTGGCTTATATTTTTACATAGAGAATGAATGCTTTTTAAACTTACAGAAATTCAACTTTTATCCATACAATATTCTGTGAATACCTTACAAATCTTTTGATTACATGGTTAATTAAGGGAAAAATTAGTACTGTTTACCTATTGTTTTGACTTGCCGCATTAATTGTTCTTGATTATGATAATTAACTCTAATCAGCTACCTGCTCCTGCAAATTATATGGTTTTTTGGTGCTTTTGACAATACTTTCAGCCACAAAGTAAAAATAAGAGCTCGGTTCAGATTAAAGTTCAGCTCTGAAGTCTTTAAAGCAATCTAAACAATTTCAGTGAGGTATCTTTGTTTTGGATTCCATTCAGTTTAATCATGACTTAAATTTTAAAAGCATCTCCATATTGATCTTGGACTGCCTAGAATTATGTAAAACCCTTCAAGTCAGTATAGATTCATTGCATTACTTAGGCATTACATCCTGAATATTTCACTGAATTTGCAAAAAAAATAATTTGTCAATCTACCATTTTACTTCTGTCTCAACTGTGCCCCTCTTGTGGTGAATTGACCTCTGCATGACCAGTGATAACTAAAACCAGGGACAGTCTGTACTAGCATGTTTTCTAATAAATCAGCTGTCTATAAGGCAAATTGATTTAAGGCATACTTTACCGTTCGTTTCTCTCAAAAGGTTTTGTACACGGTGAGATGTAACAGTTTTTGGTCTAACTGGTAGGTATATTTATTTAATGCTCTCCAGGCAATAACATGTCCAATTAGGTAAGTACTAAACAATTATTTAAACTATTGACTATTGCAATATTCCTGCAGTCTGCAAATTCAGCCCTACCAGGCTATGTAATAACCTCATGAGTTATCAAAGTAAACACAGGGCTGGAGATGTGCCATTTTGCATCTGGAGCTTCACAAGTGATATGAGCATATAATCTAACATTTTTTCAGACTTTAAAATCTAATGTTGTACAAATTTCTTTCACCTCAAAATGTCTTTGGTTTTCTGAAGAAATACAGAAGTGTGTAAAACGGTATTTCACATAATTTTCTGACATAACATTCAGGATATTTATTGTGGTTTTAAAAATATGCATTAAATACATTAGCTATTGTCAGTCTTGGTTTTGAATATGGTGGTCTTCTAAGCTGTTCTCTTAAATAGTATCAATATGTCCAAAACCTTAAAGACAATCTCATTTTAGCCTTGATTTCATTGACATATCTCATCTTTTTTTTGTTAACTTCAGACTTCTGATTCATCTGTGTTCTCATTTTGAAATTCTCACTGTGGCATTTAATGCGATCATTGAATATTTCCCACCATCCTGTCCCTTTTATTCTTGTTTTTATTCTCATTCAGTCTTTCAGAACAGTTATATTATACTCTAACTTACAGTTTATAATTATGGCACTTTTTTAAAGCTTCTAATTCTTCTTTTTTTTTTTTCTTTTGATATTTTCCAGCTCTTAAAATTACTTCTCAATATATTTGTTTTTCCTTTTCTTGAACATTGGACATATTGAATTGAGGTTTCTTTCTTTTCTTTCAAGTATGTTATTTTGTTCTTAGTCAAGATAATCAGGATTTTATGTATTTCTTTTTGTAATTTCTTAAGACATTTCTTTATTTCTTTTAATGATACATTTTATCATTGTTTTGGGTCATAATTTGAATGAAATTAATGATCTCTGCCTAAAATGCATCATGATATTTAAGGAAGAATATTAAATTGAATATCGTGTAAATGAATTTGCCCTACTAAGCTTTGCGAGGGTTGATCTATTTTGATACACTATAAAATATTTTGTATAGCTTTTATGCTTTGGTTATGGTTCTTTGAATACATTATCTTTCCTATCTGATAAGGACTGTATGCTTTTTCTGGCTCTTCAATTTTGCACTCTTTTCTGAGTTTCAGAAGGAAGGCTGGAAGAACTCAAACATAATTCCAGTCTATCTTAACATCAAAATAAAATAGTTAAAAATTTATTAGCTCCCTTTAGTTTCTTCATATGGAGAAACACATTGCAAAACTCTGACAAGTAGAGGGACTAAAGAATTGAGTTACAAGGAACTAGGATGGCCAAAGACTTTTCCCAGGAAACGTCAGTGGTGAGAAGATTCTGAAGATAAACATCTGAAGAGAAACAGAAACTTTAAAACACCTCCGTTCAAGTTACCTCCTACCTTTTGTTATGACACTTTTTAATAAGTGTATAAACTGGCTATATGGCTTACAATTTCCATCCCCTAGGTTGGGACTTCGGAACATACAATACCGAGAAAGCAGTGCCTGAGATCAGAGCTATCTGGGAGTACCAACTTTCCACTAAAACATAGTTCTCTCACTAAATTGAGAAGATATTGACAAGAACGACAGAGAAGAAATTGGCAAGAGTTCTATCTCTATATAATTACTAGATCATTCTTGATGTGAAATAATTTACTCAGTGGAGTTCAGGCAGGCTTTACAGCCAAATTGTACTAGCATAAATTATAGCAGTTGTTTTTGATAATTTACTTACAACGTTTCATATTACTTCCATGTACTACCTTTGCAGTTACATTAGCAAACAGCTAAGACCTCATCTTTACTAATCTGTACTAATGTTTACAAATAAATTGTGCCTCTCAGTATTTATTGCAGGAATTGTAGTTATATTACTGAAGTATTGCTTTTGGATTCTTAATATGATACTTGCTTTTTTCCCGTTGTCTCCAGTTGTCTATTACTGTTAGCAAATACTTACGAGTACAGTAAGATATATATGTATAGATATAAAGAGAGATATATATAGACAACTTGGTAGATATTTCAGTTCCTTTATGCTTCATGGTCCACACAGTATTAGTCTCAATATTTGTAGACAGACAGATTACATAATTCTAAGCAAATATTTTGAAAGATAAATCCATAATTTCTTAGCTGTGCCTGTGTATTTCATCATCAAAAGGAGATCCAAGAGTTATCAATCCCAGCCATTTTGGTTGGCACTCCTCCGGAGCATAATTCAGACTGGCAGATGAGTGCCTCTGCCCACATATGAATCACCAAAAGTTGTGAGTTTTTGCTGCCTCTTTCCAGTTCTGGTCCCAATCCAGTTCACTGAGCAGTTCATCTGGATTTCTTCCAGGAGAATGTTTTCCCTTCTCGGTGCCACATCCCTGAACCTGTTTTATAGGTGAGCAGATGTGCATGGATGTGGAGCCTTGCTCTTGCTGCCAGAAGTAGCATACCCCTTGAGAGCTCCTGCTTTGCCTCGTTCATGGCCTCCTTTTTGTCCGTGGGGCCTTACGCAATGGCCTCTGCAGCACCTCTCCCGTTGACCTCATGTTCATTACCTCTGATCACCTCTAGATGCACTGAAGCCTGTTAACCTCTTATTGCAGTTCCTCACTCACACTACCATTGACTACCAGTGCTCATCTGTCGCTGGGGAGGCTGCTGCCTTCACTGCTGGCGCTGGCCTAAGACATTTCCTGCACACCATGACCTACACAAAAGCATCTGTGTTTGGGGGTTGTACAATATCAGAAATGGCTGCACCAGCCAGCATAGGACATGACACAAGACACAATCTCGATGTCAAGGCATCTCTGTTCCACTAGTAGCACCTGTGGGACCATGACAAACCCCTGTGACATCAACTGCTGCTTTAGTTGTCTTGCTTCTTTTTGCACACCCATCTGGAAATACCCCTGATTGTGGTGTTCCTTAACTACCAGATAAATGGGATGCCAGAAGTCAGCCTGCTGTGTCCTTCTGTGAAGTTTTCCACTTTGCAAGGAACCATGCACATTGTCTTGTAATTTTACCCGCACAACTCATTTGCCTTGAATATCTGGCTGTGCTGTGCAGTGCTTTCTCTCACACTGCAGCCCCAAAGTGATCCAAGGAGTGAAACAAAGAATACCCAGCAGTCCTCATGAAGCCTAGGAAGGCAACGGGTTGTTTCAAAGGTGGAAATAGGTTAAGAGAAAACTCAGTGATGAGGGAGATTTTAAGTGAGATCTGAAGACTAAGAAATGCTGGGCAGGGCAGATTATATAAAACAAATGAGACTGGAGTAAAGAGGCAGTATTAAAATAAAAAAACAAAATGGAGGATGGATTGCTTGGAGCAGGTAAAATAGGAGGTGCAATGCAAGAGGAAATGGGCAGGAAAGGAAATGTCCTCACTACAGATTGCTCTTTTAGAGCTTGGAATCCAGTCAACAAGCCTGAACCTAATCTTTGTCCAGGTCTCTGGAAACAGAAATCATCCTGAAAAAATAATTCTTTAGCATAAATCTTAGCATCTGTACAATGGAAATTAAGCCAATAAAGTCTGTGATGCACTTAAACTATTGTCTGTTGGAGAAAATCCGAGTGAGTAGTTCCACATTCAATGCAAGGGGGTAAATTGTCCACAAAAAGCACAAGATATCAGATATGACAATGAGAAGAAATGAACATTTCCGGTTTTTGTACAAATAAGTAACTTGTTCAGGGAAGGGAAAAAGCACAATCTGAGCTCACCAGTTGAAAACTATATCCTGGTGCAGATGCACAAACCTGGATCAAAAGAAGACAATATAAACCTTATTTTTGAATGCTGAATAACATCTTGTTAACAGATATCTTTTGTACATAATAAAAATGTATCATCAAAGAACTAGTGTATTTTTCTGACATGATGCTTTCTAGTATTCTACATAAGTTAATCACCATCTAAATCCATTTCTCATTCTTCTCAACAGCATAGTACCTATTAAAGGCATATAGATTAAACATCTCCCTCTCTGTTTCAGTTTGTCATACTTTTCTTAGTTTCCACATGCTCCCGTCTTCTTTCAGCCTTTTTCACAGCTATCCTAACTGTTATCTAGACATGTCGTGTCTCTGATGGCATGGCAAACTGAAACAGTACAGTCACTAGTACCTAACTTGAGTTTATTACTTTCTATCAGCAATTTCAGCTCCTGTTTCAATCCCTCCATCTTTTTCTTAATCAAAGAAATCTACTTGCAGCTTAACTACAGGCCTTCTGTTCTTGGTTCATAAATCTAAATGTCACTGGATTGCTTGGTTCCTTTATTATCTAATTTAATCCTAGTTGATGCATCTTGACTTGTTGGAACCTGTTAGTGTCAAACCATTCCATGATATCTCTCGCTATGACATTCTTCAGGAATTTCATCTTTATTTCTTCCTGATCTTTCCCTCCTGGGAAGGTGATTCAGTTGCAGCTCTAGATAAAAAACGTTCATGTGCTTATGTTTCTTGGTTTTGTTCTTTCAGAGGAAAAGGGTCCTGCACTATTAATGATTCTTATCAGTCTTATTGTACTTAAAAATACAGAGATATTTAAGGAAAATTAATTAATTTTTCTTTCCAGTTGAAAATACACAACCCATACTTTGCAATTCTGCACTGGACTGCTTATGAAAGGGAAAATTCATGCTGTGATAATACCCTTCCCTTTTAGCCCATTAAAAGCTTAGATGCTTTTTCTAGATGCCACGCTTTTCATTTACACAGAACTTTTCAGTCTCTACCCCTTTTCTGTTGTTATGCCTATATAATGTGACTAGAGCACACACAATATGATACAGCCAGTAACAATATTACACTATCGGTATGTTGGGAGCTAGGTTAATGTTTACGGGTAAACTCTGATGTTAGTCAATGAAATCTGTTCAGGAAACAAAAGCTCATGCATTTTTATCAGCTTAGCTTGCATAGGCTTCATATGATTTGTTTAAAACATACATTTAACATATTGGAAAGCAACAGTAAATCCAGTTTTTAGACCTAATTCTGAAATCCATGTTATGCATGAATGATTACTGTTTAACAAAATTATAGGTGCTAGGATAAATGGAAACCAATCTTTCATTCCAAACAGCAGAAGAGACCTAACAGATAACACAAAGAGCTACCATGTGAGAATACATCTACTGAACATCCACTTCATTTGCAAGAGTTCAAAGGACATTCAATCCCAACAGAATGACATCAAAAAGGATTGTAAAAATATCTTGTCAAGCAGCATTGTTGTGCTGTCTAGCTTTTTAATCGTAGCACAATGTTAATGCTATTAGAGTTTCTGTAAAGGCACACTGAGGTCAAGGATGCAAGAGGGAAAAAACGAAAAGGGGAAAAGAAGAAAAGATTATATGTGCTAATTACATTTTCTGGAGTTTAGCATGATGGTGTGACCTCTATTTATGCATTTTGGCCTGATGATATTATTTTAAAACTATTCTTTTAATATTAACTGATTCTAGCAGAGGGCATAAAGTCTGCTATAGAAGATTAGAGGAAAATAAGGGAACCTTACACTGATGAAAGCTGTCTTCCCCCCATTTCTTCTAACTGGAAAATTGTCCATTTTCACTTTATCCAAATCTACTTTTCCATTCTTCCATATACAAGAAGATGAAGCAAACTGCATATTTAGATGTATGTGTTTATAAGAGATTTTGGTCAGAAATCTCATTTCATGGCCATATAAATCTGCAACTGTATGTGCTGAAAACTCATAGTTAATTTCAGTTCTTCATCTAACAATCACAGACATCTGGCTGGTTGCCTTATTGTCAAATATGTAGTAATGTCTAGAAGCTCTTTTCACTTAGGTTTAGATGTATACATCTGATTATTTTCAGGATAGGACACCATTGAAAACACTGCTACTTAGTGCAAGAATTTTGTGGGTTTTGTGCTGCCAGGAGGGGTGGGGAAATCCTCAGTTAGTCTTTGTTATTTTTTACATTGTTATTCGTAATTGTACAAGCTTCTAATATATTGCAACTTTGCCATTAAATATTGTCTCGGGCCTGCAGTTAGCACAACCTATTTAAATTTCAATTGGAGAAAAAGATACCTTTTTGTATTATGTGATCAAAATTTTGAAGCTCTGTAATTTTCTTGCTGTTCATAGAAACAAAGCACCCAAGCTCACAGAGAAAGCCCTTTCTACAAGCTATAAATATTTGCTATTTGTAAAACCTCAATGAGGGTTTAGTTATTAAAAAAAATAAAGGAAGAAAATTACTAATAATGATTGGTTTGAGTAATGAGATGTTTTTATGCAAATATATGAACCTTAAATATGACCTGGAAACAAAAGACTGCTTAACAGTTACTATTAAGCTATACATTAGGAGATCAATTAAAGAGAACTTCTTTCTAATGATCAAGCTGTACAAGAGTTGCTATGGAAACCTGGAAAGAGAGCAATTCAGAATGCAAAATAGCTACAGAAACAAAAAAAATATTTGTAAACAAGTATTGTAGAATGTGTATAATCACTTAAGTAATAAAAGGCTGATTAAATTCTTCTTTATCCCAATATATACGAAAGCAGGACACTTTTCTGTATGAATGTGCCAGTTTAGTCCATATTTGGATGCCATGAAGAAAGGCAACGCCAAGGCAATCTTCATGTAATCAGTGACATTTCCCTAAATTACGCTACCGGATAGAAGGACTGGATTACTTTAAAAGTCTCAAAGAATTATATAGTCATGTCATTACAAATTGCTGGTAAATAAAAAACACATTTGTGGCATAGAAAGCACAAATACAGGTGGTTAAAAGCAGCATTAATTCTTTCCCTCATACCTTAAAATAAAGTGATACTTATATCAGAAAAGCTTAAAAATACTCAGATTTCCTTGTGTGAAGACTATTGGCTGGTTCATCTTTTTTTCATTCTTTTTTTTGCACCTATGTCTTGAACAATTCCTGAACATCCATAAAATTCATATGAAAATATGATTAAATAGCAATTTGGGTTAAAATTTATATTTCTGTCACTAAATCTTTTCAGCACATATTGCAGAAGGAGCAAATACACATAATCAAGTTTTCCAGTATACAGAGTAAATCTTGCCAGTATATACAGAGAGAAATGTTAAGAGCTGGGCTGGTAACTGGGATTTCCTGTCTAGACCTAGGGACCTTCTTACTAGAAACAACTGATATAATGAACTAGATGCACTCTCTCTCCTCTTTGTTCTCCCATTTGCAAATTAGCCATGGCTGTAATAGTTCAACTTCTTTGGCAGTGAAAAACGCCAGAAAGTGCGCAGATCTGGCAGAGAAGAATCTGCAGGACACTCCTCCGATCCACACTGAATACAAAGAGACTCTGAACCCAGAGGAAACCAGTTCCAGAAACAGCTACCAAGAGCTTCAATATCTCAAGTCACGTTCATAAGCTATGGTGTGACCTGGTTTCTGGGATATTTTAGTATAACCCTACTGGCAATATTTGTAGCTGTATGTCAGATAACTTTAACAATACAATCTAAGCATGTGAGACTCCTAAATTTAAACATTCATTTCAGTGTTTTTAAGACCATGCCTGTATACTCCCGACAGTCTTGAAAACAAATAAAGATCACCAAAATTATGATTTTCAGCAAACAACTGGCACTTATAAACAGGAAAATGAAGTTGGAGCTGATATGCTTGTAGAAACAAAATCAGCAAGGGACTGCAGTCTCATCAAGTTGCATTTTCTCTGGCAAGTGGTCCCATTCCTGTATTTACCCACTTTCATCTCAACCTGTTCTTAGCAACATATTCAACTGGATATTTCTGAAGGAGGCAATGAATGACCACTTTTGATAACCAATTTGAAATACTTTTTCAATGTGGAACATGAAAAAAGCTAATTAAAGAAGTAACTCTAACCCCAGTCCTAAGCCCCCACCTAACCCTCCCCTAACTTGGGATATCTGGTTGTCTTTCAGGGGCCACTTTCAAGCAATGTAACTGGAATTTTTCCAGGACTCATGGAATTTTATAATCTTACTATAGTCATGTATGATGGGACTACCAAAATGACCTAATTCTACGTAAGTTAATTTCAGTGGTAACTGGCCAATATCGGTAAGTACTTTAAAAAATCCTCCTCCTATGCTTTTCCTTTTGTCTCGCTTCATGTGTAATACGAACTGGTAGCTCTTTTCACTGTATAAATGTTGTGAGGCTTGTTTAAGTAATTTTTTAAAATGCATTCTAGACTAAAATTTGTTTAAACTCTTTGATTCATATACAGACTAGCTTACTTCTTGTTTCAAATGATTTATAATCCAGAAATTAATCTCTCATATTTTTTTTGAAAATGTCACGGTACAGATGTACCTCTGAATACTCTACAGCCATACCTCTGAATAGAAGACAGTCAGACTTTAGAGAAAAAACACAAAAAGGGAAAAAACAGAAATACTTAACAAGCTTGAAGCCGTACACAGTTTTCAAGAAGTCGAGAGTTTTATTTCTGAAAGAAAATCTTTAATTTTTCTGCTTTGCGGGAAGGTCATTTTGGTTAGATTCCATGAGATAATCAAGAAATCCAATTAGCTCTATGTAGAAGTTACAAAACTGTTCTCATCAAAGAACATATAACCTCCACCAAACCGAAACAACATACTATTAAATTACACCTATTGAAAAGAAAAGAGTTGTATTTTGGTATTAAGAGTGGACTTACAAGAATTCAGCCAGAAGGTAACTAAAAAGAAAATAAATTCCAACCACTTGTCAGATCAACCCCAGCTCCTGATAATAAGTCATGGCTCACTAACAAAAAAAGTTAATCAGCATAGTGTTTTATTGACTGATTTGTAGAATGTGCTACTGAGCTCTTTCAGTCATATACATAAACTTTGCAAAGATCAGTGAAATCTGATGTGAGCCCAGTAATCCTTCACAATGGGAGCACAGACTCCACCTCACTCCGGAGAGATTTCTTCAGCCAGGAGAAGGCAATAAATTTGTCTTGCAGAATGACCTAGGGCCAATTAACTTCTGGAATCAATGGGAGAATCAAGTTCCAAAGTCAAGGGCTCTCAGCAAATACTACCCAGAATTTGTTGTATATTTCAACAAGCTGTGAAATGAATTCAAATGTACTCATTTGATGAACAAACTTTATGAGTTATTTGTACATACAGTCTTATAATTATGACATACTCATATTAAATTAATGCGGTCTGATATCCATATCTATATCTATATGTTACAAACACATGTGTCAGGATGTCACAAGTAGTTATTGTGGTATGTCTACAGTCTCAAACCTTGCTACAAGTCATTATATAGGTCAAATTATCTTTAAAATAAACTTTTTTAACAAAAAAACTTTCAGAATTTCATTGTCCTATCTTCAGTTAATCCCTTGATTTCAATGCATATTGAGACCCTGGTGCTCAATTCTGGTAAGTTTCATTAAATGTTCAGGGAAGGAAACAATTATGGCAAGAGCATAGGTTTGACTAAACAAACTAATATTTGAGACAATATTAACTGCAAAACTGTATTATTTAGGGATTAATTATTCCATATTCTCCTAACAGTATTTGATCTCTTGCTTTTAAAATTAGTATTTCTTGCTTCCTTTTCTTTTAAGTCATCTGACCATTACTATGTAGAAATAAGCATTTCTGCTAATTACTTCAGTGAGAAAAAAATTACAGAGAAAAATCAAGATGAATGAGGCTCGGTGCTTTGCACAAATCAGACAGACAAGCTGTCAGCGCTGCCTAACCCATCCTTAGAACAATTCCCTTTCCCCAAGGAAGTTGTCAGGCAAATGGAGGTCCTTGTCATTTCTCTGCTTGCAATTTAGGACTTTCCTTTCACACCTAGTTTATTTCTAGAATCTTTTGACACTGTTCTTGCAATTAAGTGACAAAATAATTTATTTTTTTTTAGTCTGATCTTTAAGCTGGCATCTATACCTTTCTAGTGCTATACATATGAGGCAAGGCGTGGCAAATGTGCTTTTCTTATTATTTTATTCAATCTCTGAAGCGCACTCGTCCCATAAACACACCAAGCAGATAGCTCTGTGGCAGTGCCTCAAGTGGCTGGACAAATTATCAGTGCTTAAAAAGCCCTGGGAGACTCATCAGTGCTGGAGTGCCCTTGAAAGCACGCAGGAGCGTGCCAGGCAGTGGTGCAAGACCTTGGTGCCTCCAGGCTCTTTGGGCAGACCCACTCCTTAATATTTTCTGCACAGGCAGACTTATTCTAGTGGATACTTGAAGTGAAACAGTTTGTGAAGTATATTAGAACCTCAAACTCAGTGGGATCATTTGATACTGAAGACCTATGTTATTAATTGAATATATTTCTCAAAAGGAAAGGGCTGGTTAATATATATATATATACGATCATATATGAGTTCTTACCAACCAGTGTCTGAGCTTACTCACTGAAGTACATCTGGAGTATGGGGAAAAAACATGGAAAAATGTGCAATTATGATTAGCACTTATAATTTATTTTGCTCATTCTGTTTAAAGTATTTTTGCTCAAATGACCTTAAATTTCATCAAACAGCAGCCCACATTTCTTCACTAGAATTATAGAAAGATTTGTGGGCATTTTTAAAGGGAGGTCAAAAGCAGAATTACAAGCAAAGGAAAGTTTCATAATGTACTGAAGAAGTATGAGTGCAGGAAAAGAAATGTAATGAGCAATGCAGTAGCTGCTCGCATGTGGTAGCAAGTGCTAGATAAAAGTTGTGTTAGTTTCTAACAGCTGTTACATACTGACGTACACCATACATGTGTAAACATGTAAGAGATCAGTGATGTACAAGATTATGGGTTTACTGATTAAAGACACAAATAACGATATCTAGCAAGTACTATAACAAAACTCAGTTTTAAAATGAAAAAAAATTCTCCATGTAACTAAATTGAGCAATACATGTATACATTGCAGACTACATAGAGCTGAGGCTGGCACAGCCTTATCAAGAGCATTTACAAAACTATTACAAATTAGCAATGTAACCTTTATTTTTACACTATTTCAAAACCAGTAGAGACTGTATGACATGCTTTTTCAAGATAAAAGAGAAATTCAGACACCTGGGTAATTTATATAAGGAGTTCAGCCTTAGATAATGACAAAGAATCTGCTCACAGTTGGGAAAACACAAAGACAGAACTGGGGGGAAGGAAAAAGTATTAAAAAACTCCAGAACTATATGTAATGTAAGACTTAGTCTTGCTTAAGAATTGCCTGTATAGAGACATTTGGAAAATATTAGTTTGATTTAGGACAATAAGTGATATCACATTAAAATTAATTAGTTGAACTGAAATAATATGTGTGCACGCACCTAAGGTGATAGAAGTTCAGTTAGGTTACTTCACCCCAAAAGGGAGTAAACTAAATCAAAGTGAAGCCATGAAGGGTTCAGTTACCATATGTCAGAAGTTTGTACACATATACGGCAAATACAAGGTTGTCTCAGGGCTTAAGTAAGAGCCACGGGCTAAATTACCCACATAAAAAGTTACTGTGGATCATCGATAAATTATGTGGGTATCTATAGCATATAAATCTCAACAAAAAAACTTCAGTGGGATTTAGTGTTTTTTAACTAATCCAGTTATGATATTTGTGGGGTTTTTTTCAAGCATTACCATAAAAGGATACTAGCCAAGAGCAAGCTGCCTAGATTCACTTCACTGAAAAACTTTAAACTGTTCAGAATTTACAAATGGGTGAAAACCAGAATAATATAATCCATTCTATTAGGGAGTGTGGACTAAATTCAGATGGATTATTGAAGGTACTAATTTTTTAGGTTTCAACAAACCTCCCTCTATTTACCTCTCCTCCCCAAACAACCAATGCAATGTGTTAGTACCTAAAATTCACTACAGTAAATGAAGGTAACACTCAGTGAAAGCTCCATCTTCCAGGGAGTTACCTGGAACACACAATTTTCCCAGGAAATCTAGAGCCTTCTGCACAGCATCACTCAAATCTGCGGTACAGAAGAGCAGGACAGCCTCTTGGCTACACAAAGTCCCGTTTCTTACTGGAGGTACAGTAGATAACGCATTCTCTACACCTTGAGAACAGACTTCTATTTGTGAAGGATGCGAGGGCGTTACAGTCTCCCTCCTTACTCACCCCTGCCCTTCCCAGCTTTCATTCTGAGCTGCATTCAGCAGGAATCCATATGTGGTGGATATGCTTTTTAATAAGTCTTTTAATAAGCTTTTTAATAAGTTTTATGCATGCTATGAGAATACTTAATGGAGATATGATATGAAAAAAAATGGAGGGACTGGCAGTTGGGCAGAAGTTTATGTATCTGTTCTATTTGTTAGTGGTAGTTTGGAGCTATAAAATGAGTATGTTAGCATGCTAGTTTTAGGTAGATCAATGCTGAAGGAGCTAGCAGTGAGTTTTAAGTTGCCAAAATTAAAATTATTTTTCTTCCTTTTCTAACACAACAGTTGACACCTCGGAGATACTGACTTAAACTGTCTACAGTTTTAGGCAGATAACAAGCTGTTATCTGGCTTAAGTCAGAAAGATTTTAATTATCAAAAATAGTACCTAAAGGCAGCTGAAAACACAGCTGTGCTGCAAGCAGTTGATTCAGCAACCAGAGTGTTTCTTTAATTCATGCCAGTCGCTGTCACCTGGAGCCATTATTGTAATCAAACATCTTGAGGACACGTCAGCTATGCTTCAGCTCCCCAGCCAGGTTCTTTTCCAGTGGTGATACTAATTGTGGATGTAACAAGATTCATTATTACCTTCCTGTGCAACAAGGACTCTTATGCCACACAAAAATTACTGCACTGACTTCGTAGAACAGTCTTCAAAGGCCTCAGATCAAAGATAATGAATGGTCATATGACATGACAGGTTTGCTTTTTTTTATAGAAGAGCATTCTGTAAAATAGAAATATTTCTTCTAACAATATCTACACATTTCTGAAAAGACACTGATCTTCCTAGTTTCAGATGCAGACGACATATCCAAAGCTGTTGGATGTTCTTATATACATGGAAAAAAAGATCATATGCGCAATCTTAATTCATGCAAATCAACTGTTCAAAGACTGAATGCTATGGAGTGAGAAGGGTGTTATAAAAACATATACAGGAGGATCCTCAGGAGGGAAGACCATGTAGGGAGACTAATGGATCCTACAGAATATGAGACTTCTCCAACACCTCTTGAAAATCTGTCTTGTAAAGCAGGCAGCTCAGAGTGTTATCTGTGTTATTTTTCATTTGTAGGAATTATTTTTTCATTACTCACATGAAATTCCCTCTAGAAATATAAATCAAACCACTGAAATCTGATAGGCAAGTGGAGAGGATAAGGTTGGGTCTGTAACTGGGACTCACTGGGAAGGGGACCAACCTACCATCCACTGCATGCCGGGAAGGACCCCACTATACTCACTGCACACATAATGTTTCTCCTTCAAACTCTTTATTAAGATTAAAGTATTAGTGGCTGCAGAGCGGTATATATGGATAACTAGAAGATTTAATGTGTAGAGTTTTTAATTGAAGATCACGAAGGATTTGGCAGATACTAAAAGCTGTCTCAAAGTCCCTAGAGTGCTACAGCTTCCCAGAGTGTGTAGCAATAAGCAATTGTGTTCTGAAAGGTTCCCAGATGGCCCTTGGCATAATTCTTCTTCTGGGGATGTGACCTTTACATGGAGGTTTTGTAAACCTGTATTTTGGTGTCAGAGTTGATGAAGTAGATACCAGGAGAACTCACTGCTTTCTCTTTCTAACCTCATAGCCATATGAGGAAAGGCCAAAATCCTGTCTCAATTAATTAGTTCTTAACATTTTGTGAAACAGTTAAATAATATCTCAGTGAACAGATTAGAAAACTGGGACACAGACAAGCATATAGGGTGTCAGTGGTCAAGATTCAGTCAAATATACTAAACAGCATGGATTCAAATTAAATATTGTGCCCCAGATTTTATCAAAACAAGGGCTTATCTGCAGCCTTAGACTTCATTGAAATACTCATTTAGTCCACCTTTTGATTAAAGCGGAAAATGACAAGGAACCACAAAACATTTCAAGCGACTTGACTGTGTATTTGTTTTTGCTTAAGTGTTGCACTGAAGGTTCAAACCCACACATTCATACTAAATCTGGTAATAATAATATTTTCTTTGAAAGTCACTCCATTTTCCTACAAGTTTTCTAGGACAGAGACATATTTACAGCACCACCTGCAGCATTATAAAGCTAAACAATATTGTCTAAATGAGGTAAATTATTGTATCTACTCAACCTTTCGTACCTATGCACTTATTCAACACATACAAATAACCCCAAACTGTACAGACATGTTTCAAACCCATTATCACCATTTTGACTGTCCTCTCACCTTACTAGGTTTCTACTTGTGAAGAAACATACTGGGCTAGTGTATTTCAGTAGACCAGATCTCCTCCTGTGGAAGTCATGATCAGACCTAACATTGTTTTAGTACATCTAAATTAATTTAAAGAAATTCTTTGCAAGTCTGCAATGTATAGACTACTTATATTGCAGAGACTAAAGTGAAATAATTTTCTCTCAAAGAAAAAACATTAATATATGTTAAACGAGACTACTCCTTTAAGATAATAATTCTGCCTGTTTATATCACAGAATCAAAGAATACCACAGACTTGAGGGATTTTCTCCTCTAACCCTTTTTTTTGGCAATGCATGGTCTAGACAAGATAGCCCAGCACCCTGTCTGGCAGTGTCTTAAAAGTGCCTGATGTTGGGAATCCACCACTTCCTTGAGGAGATTATTCTGATGGCTGATTTTTCCCATTGTGAAAAATTTTCCTCTTGTATCCAATTGGAATCTCCCCAGGAGTAACTAGTACTTGTTACTCCTTTTCTTTTCCATGTGGCTCCTTGTAAAAAGTGAGTCTCCATCTTCTTTGTATCCACCCTTTATATACTGAAACATGATGGTAAGGTCGCTCATAAACTTTCTTTTCTCAAGGCTGAACGAACCTCCTTCTCTCATACAGCAGCCTTTCCAGTCCTTTGGTCATCTTTGTGGCCCTTTTCCAGATCCTCTCCTATGTCTCTTCATCTTTTTTTGCATAGCAAGGACCAAAGTTGAACACAGTAACCCAGCAGCGGCCTGACAAGCGCTGGCTTTTCCCAATCACTTGGTTCATTTGACTTGTGAAAGACCCCAGAAGGATTTGCTCCATAACTTTCCCAAGGACTGAAGTAATACTGCTAGGCCCATAATTTTCTGGGTCCTCCTTGTAGGGTGACATTAGCCTTTTTACAGTGTTCTGGGACGTTCACTGACCTCCATGATTTCTCAAAGATTATGGAAAGAGGCCTTGCAATGATGTCAGCCAACCATCTTAACAGTCTTGGGAGGATATTGTCAGGGCCCATCGATTTGTAGGGGTCAAGCTGCTGTAATAGTTCGCATGTCAACTCTTTCTTCACTAATGGTGGTTCTGTGTTTGCATCAACCTGGGCCTTTGTTCCCAGGGCCTGGGGCCCAGCAGTGCTGGTAAAGAAAAAGGTGAAGGAAGTGTGGAGAACCTCTTCATTTTCAGTGGTTTTGTTTCAGACTAATTCACCCCTTCGGTTTAATAGTAGATCAATATTATTTTATATAATATGAATCAGATCATACTTAAATTGGATTTTAAAATTATGAAGAGTTTTAATAAGTAAACTTTCTGAGACACAGGAGGTAGGACGGCAGAACAGGAGAAGCCACTATAACCTCTATCAGCACAGAGGTTTGCAATTCCAAGGAATGGGCACAGACAAGGTAGGCAAGGACAGATAAGCTAAGCATAGAGCTCTCATAGCCTTTATCCATGTGTAACATGCCTGCAAATTCAATTACAATTTTGGATGATAAAACCAACAGCAGTATAAGCTGAATATTCAAAAGCATAACTACTTTGTTGTTTGAAAACATCTAACCCTTGAATACCAGAGTACAGCAAAATAACAAAGGAAATACAGCATAAAATATTCCTTATAATAGTATTCTCTCAGAAAACAACAGAATAAGGTTTACCTTTGAGGTAAACAGGCTGAAAGATTCAACTGTACGATGCTAAAAAGGGAAAGGCTTCCAAAATAGCAGTGTTTATTGAGGAGAGGTCTGATATTTTGAAACAGCAAATGGTAAAGATGAAGGAGAAAGAGGTCAGAAGCCAAACATAAATTATGAGAGGGGCCATAAACATGAACCAGATTTCACAAATAGAAAGGGGAAAAGGTTTGAAAAGCCTTTAACTGTTAACAATAAAATTTTGAAGTCGATGCTCAGCTTTTGAAGTAGTCAATACAGTTGTCCAAGTAAAGGGTAATATGGGAGTAACAGAAAGATTAATATATTAAACAAGAGGCAGAATTGTGAATAGATTGCAAGCAGACGGCTGAAGCAACAGAAATACTACAAGAAGCTCATTATTGTTAGAAATAACTGTGCTCTGATACAGAATCTTGGCTGAAAATTCCTAAACAAGTGTAAAAATAGATTATAAATAGATTAGTTATTATTCATCCCATATATAGAGAGAGCAAACCCACTTTTTTCACCACTGAGGTTCAGATATTTTATATTTTGACAATGATTTTTAACTAAAAGTCTCACTGCACATTGTCAGCGATCAGCAAATAGGAGCAGCCTCATTTTACACCAATGGAAAGAATAGAAGAATTTGGAAATGAAGGTACCAGGAAAACACAGTGTTTTGCCCAGGTTTCAAATGCTCATGTTTCAAGAACTTTTATGGGTTGTTTATCGCCTACACATTTCTAAACTGTTTTTCTTTATACTGTGAAAGAACGATTTAAAAAGTGTGAAAGAAACCTGAAGGGACTATTTAGACCATCTCCTTTTCCAAAAAGACAGGATCATTTTACCAATGTATTCAGATGATGGAGACCCCACAACCTCACTTGTCTATCCCCATTCTTCATTATTCTTGATATTTAAAAGCTTCTCTTTACATCCAATATTCTTTCTCAATGAAATGTAAACCTATTACTCTTTGTGCTGTATGTTACAGACATACCAAATATATTGTTCCCTTCGTTTTCACAAGGTATTTGCATACTTGAAGACTGTTATCATACTTCCTTTCCGTCTTTCATTCTCTAGATTAAACAGCTTCACTTCTTACGCATACAAGCAAGTACTGTTTACTTCAATGGAACAATCAGATAGGGACTCTCCCATGCTTTGAGTTAAACTTTATTCATTGGCTGAAATAAAGCCTAGTCCATCACTCCACAATCAACAGGAAAGGAAATGAGCTTAGAAGAGCTTGTGGTGGGACAACTGACTTCTTCATTTCAATGTCAGTTGAGAGGTTATGAGAACAGGCCAAAGGTGACAACTTTTCAAAAATAGCTACACAGTACAGTTAGCCCCATTCCCAAATAGGGACAGAAGTAAACAGTAGAAGACGACCTAAGGGTCACTAAGAGAAGTTTTGGATGACACTCATTAGGCATGAGCATTTGGGAACTGGAAGGGTCTATCTGTGGCTCTGCCTCTAACCACCTCTTTCACAGATCTTGCAACACACTATTCTTCCCCACTTTGTAAGTCATTCCTTACTGCTCTGTCTTCACCATTTCCAGTTTCACTTAACCGCATAGACTTTAACCATAATTTAGACTGGAAGAAGTGAAATCTTGACAGACAACCTGAATATCTCAAAAAAAATCTGTGTCCTTTCCAGAAACTCATTTCCCCTTCTCTGTTCCTGAGCTTCTGTGCTCCTTGCTCTTGGTTTAGGAGGTCAAAATACCAAGAAACTGGGCTCTTCCCTGACCTCTCCAAGAAAATAATTCTGTCAACAAATTGGTCAGTTTTGTCTCATAATAATCATAATTTTGACAGCAAAGTCAAATGTCGCAAACTAAAAAAGGAAAAAACCAAACCCCACACAATTTTAACAGAATAGCAATAATAGTAATAAAATGATAACCCTTTCTGATTTAACTTGGTGCATTGATGTTTCTAGTGCAGTAAAAATCCATGAATTGGAATGTTTTCGTATTTCCTTTGACTGAGCAGAAATATGTAAAATTGAGTAAAAAAATGATTTCAAAAGCATAAAGTTTAAGTCCAGAACATTTGTGACCTTAATTGTAAGAGAATTCCTATAATAGGTTTTCCACATTTTCTCTAGTATGCAGTGAACACACTTGTGAAACACATGATGATCCCATGTCCTAATAGAATCATCTGTATTAGGCATCTTGTAGCTTTACTTTTTATGACAAACAGCAGTCCTAAATAGCACTTACATGAAACACAATGTTTGTAAGGGCCTTGGAAGATACACCTTGGGAACAGAGATTCTAGCACAGCAGCATCTCCTGTCAATCCTGCATGTATTGTCAGTGCTATAATAATCGTCTCTTCTCCATCTTGCATACTATTTATGCAGTGCTTAAAACTACGAGGTTGTCTGCACTGTAGTTCAAGCTCAGAGTGAATTGTACCATTTGACATGGAAACACCTGAAAAGTTTGGTCTGTCATGGTAATGTTGACACAACCTCAACTCTAGTGGCACTAGCAGGTGTCATTTAATTAGAGTATCTCCTGCTTATAACATTGCCATGGTAATTAGAACATGTCAGAATAAAAAAACAAGTGTAGTAAAGAAAAATTTTATGACAGAAAGATTAACACAATTCTAAAAACATGATTTACTACGGTATTAAAAATGGAAAATTGTGTTTCAAGTCATAATGATTTAGTGCTGAATTATAGAAATAGTTGAAATGCCTAAATCTGATGGCAGTTGGTACTATTCTTAAGCATTACACATGCACAAAAGTGCTATGACAAATACATTTAAATATCTTTAATGCTGCAAAACCTGGAAAGGCAATTATCAGCAATAAAATTTGTATTGAATTTGGATAAATTTTAGACAATTAGCCTTCTTCTAAATGTAATTTCTGGCCCAGAAATCCATAGGGACACATGACTTATCCACATTTATTACTCGTTAGAGCAGAGTAATTCCTGTCATGGCCGAACATCAAGGGATTTATCATCATAAATTCAGATCAGCTAATGGACTGAGTAGTTCTTTTCTCCCAAGAACAAATCCCTAGGTAAAAGATATGAAATATGAATTGACCACAGCAAAAGGTGTGCATAACTATAATATGCATAGTAGATGCATATAGTTATTATGCACAATATAGATACATGCATATTGTATATTGGTAACTTATTGGGAAAATAAATTTGCTCATGGGTACTTCTAATATAATTCAGATGGCACAGACAAAGTCTCTTATTAATAATTTCTCCTCCAAATGTTTCAAGACAAACAGGATCCATCAAAAAAATGTGTTACTTTTCTCCTTAGCCAAAGCATTCTTCCTTTCTGCATTGACAGTATAGTGAGCCTGGTCTGTCTTTTGTAACTTACAGATCTTCCTCCTCCAGCATATTAAACTTAGATTCTTCAAAATAATGCAAGCAAAGAAAGAAGTGAATTTTTTTTATGATTTAAAAGGCAGAGTTCAACAGACCAAACAATTCAGAATTTGGGTGACAGCTACCCTTTGCTTTATTTCTTAAAGAAATAATTCCTATTGAGAACAAATCTTTCAATATAAATCTGTATGATCTCACTTGAACATTTCTCTCATTGGAGCTGAACACAACCCTGCACAATTTCAGATGGACAAAGAATGATTAAACACAACTGTTTAATTACTATTTACTTTTCACCCTTCCTAACATTTTTCTGCGTTATTACTAAGAAAAAAATTTTAAAAGTGAAGAAATATCTGAGACAGGCTTGCTGTGATGTCTTCCTACTGAAGTCACTGGAAATTTTTTTTCCATTTTCCAGAGGTTATGGCTAATGAATTTCACAGAACTTTAAAACAGAATTCATGATGTGATTTGAAATGATTCTGAACCATTTCTATGTCTTCTAAACTTATTTTAACTTAATTTTTGTATACGTAATTAGAAAATTTCATCTCTTTGAGACTTGTTTTTATTCGTTTTATGCCTGCTCTTGTGTGAATTTCCTTTTTTAAACCAAGTGGCTGCAATCACTTTCCTTTGTATTTGACGGAAATATACCTAATTACCTGTGTATAAATAAGACAAATTATTTTAGTATTTTCTTGGATCAAGAATTCAGATTTGAAGCGAACTGATTGTCCTTGCTTATCGTGCTTTGGTTTGTACTCATAGAATCATAGAATGGTTTGGGTTGGAAGGGACCTTAAAAATTAACTAGTTCCAACCTCCCTGCCATGATTTTTATTTTTTTATTGCAGAGCTTTTGTGAAGTGTGCAGACTAGTTGTTTTTCAGGTTGAAAGCAAATCCAACTATGTGCTTCTAAGGACATAGAATGTTCTCTAACACAACAAACATTCAACCCATGAGACCACACTAGAGATAGCTCAAACTAAATTGCATTGAAGATCAACAGTCTGGCCACTAGGTCCTCACAATCAGCCTTACTGGTCTCCATTTCCACACTTACTGCACTTCTTTTCTAAATGGATTTAGTCCTATTTGCTGTTCTCTATGTCTTCTTCAGTGCAGTCACCTTTCTGAAAATATGTATGTCCTCAGCTCTTCAGTGACAATGTAACTAATTCCATCTCCATTATACTATTCATCATGTTCTTTTTCCCATATAAGAGTCCAATTGAGTCCAGTGTTGATGATGCTCTGAAAAATTACTGTCAGAAATCATCATTAGCAAACTGGTTTTGCCCATAGCATTAAAGGAAGTATTTAATAAGACTTGTCTCAAAATGGGTCATCAGGATATTCATGACATTACTTTTCTCCAAGGCAGTAATTCCCTTTGCTGCATAATCCATTTTCACCTCCCACTTAGCTCATCTTATCCATTTTAAAAGTTCTTGTACTAGCCCCATATTATCAAATTCAATAGGTAATTTCCCATGTGGCACCCTATCAAATGTTTTAGTGAAATCTAGACTGACTACAAAGAACACATTTCCTCTGTCAACTGCCATTTAAAAACCAGGATAGCAGGGTTAATCTGACATGATCTATCTTTGACAAAGATGTTTTGCATTTCATCCCGTTTTCCATTCATTTTCCTACATTTATTCTTCTTCCTTTTTTTTTTTTTTTTTTTTTTTGTCTCTGAAAAGGCTTCGCACATTGTTGAGGACAGGCTATTAAGCTTGTTGTTAATTGATTCACTTTTTCTTCATAAACATGGTGTAAAGGATACCATCTTGAAGTTAATGTACTTATTAAACACTTTGTCTTACTGAACATGGAATGCCAGATCTTTCAGGATCCTGGCACAAAGACTGCTGCTACTGAAATTAAAGTAGAATTCAAAGAGCTTTGAGATAACACATTTGTTTTTCCCCAGACCTTCTCTAATCTTACAATTACTTTCATAGAAGACTTAGATCAGATATTTATTTAATCTGAGGAATAATCTACACCATTTTTAATCTTAATCATAATCTCATGAATGTCCCTTGATCTCTGGCAGCCCTAGGAACTGTATCTGAGTTACTTACTTGTCACTCTGGAACTTCCCTGTCCAAATAGGCATCCAGTTTCAAATTAGGAGCCAGAATACATAGGTTAACACCACAGGCACGTAAAATTAGGCATTGTATTAATTAAATTGTATTTTCTACTTGTAAAGTCTTATGTATTTGTGATCATGACTGGTAGCAGTGTCTAATTTGTCTTTATGCCTTGTATAAGATACAGAACTCTTCTATCTAACCAATATTTGGATGACCATTAGTGCACAATTGGCAGGTAGTGGAAGGGAGATGCAAAAAGAAAGGTCAATATTGACATATTGAGTTTAAGTAATTGTGAATTTGCCACACTTCTCTGTAGGCTGTTGCAGTGGATAAAGCTATTCAAATTATTTACCTTGGGTTTACTTTTTTTTTAGAGTTTTAGCTTTAAATAGTTGATGACCTTGTGTGCATTTACCCTTTCCTGTGACTTTCCCAAACTCAAGTATTTTGAGACTACCTTGACATACAGATTGTTTAAAAGAGTGGAATGATACTGCTTATAAAAACTTGGGAAGAATAAAAAATTTCAACATAATTTTATAATATAATATATTATTATGATAAATTGTATGTCATGCATTTGCAGGAATTAAAAGCAGCTGCTTCAAATCAAGTTGTAGTGTATAAAATACATTTGCTTAACTAAGCAACGTCTATTACTAATAGTAACTGAAAATACAATAATAAATACTTCCTCGTAACAGCTTTTATTTTGAGAGACGGCTTTCCCAGATCTAGGAGTCATTAAAGCATCCAGTAAAGGACTTCTGGGCCTGAGCACGCCGTTGATGAAGCTGAGAAATTCAACTCAAAACTGATGCAAAGTTTTGCCTCCAGTACTCCAGGTTTCTAAATGCTTCAGGTGTCTACTTGGCCAATGTATCAAAAAGGTTATTTCTGAGGTAGTTTTGAATAAGTGTTTCGCATTACTATAAGCAGATTAACTGATCTCTCTGAAGAGCTTTAGTTAGGCAGTTGTAACCTTTTACACAAAAATTACCCTAAAGAAGGCCTAGATACTGGATCCAACCAGGAAACAGGTATGGAGTTCCTGGTGGAAATTACGAGTCAGAATCACTGATCAAAAGCATCAAAAAGAAACCTGATGAGTTTAATAATTTTTACAATTACACATGATGAGGTTTCTTTAGTATATAAACTTTGGTTTGCATATTTCAGTTCTGCTTTAGAGGTATGAGCCTTCCCTCAAACTAGTTTTAAAGCCAAGAGGGAGTGAAGGTTTTGGCTCTGCCTCCCTTTGGTGTGGTTTAGCCTTCCAAAAGATGATAGGCTTCAAGGCAAAATTCTGTTTCAATCTGTTTCTGTTGCTAGATCTGGTTATAAACCCCAGAGCCACTAAGAAAGTTGAGTTTGCTCAGCCTGGAGAAAACAAGGCTCTGGTGAGACCTTATAGCAGGCTTCCAGTACCTGAAAGGGCTACAGGAAAGCTGAGGAGGGACTTTTTACAAGGGTTTGTGGAGAAAGGATGAGGGGGAATGGCTTTAAATTGGAAGGCGGAAGACTTAGATCAGACATTAGGGAGAAATTCTTCAAATGAGGGTGGTGAGACACTGGCACAGGTTGCCCAGGGAAGCTGTGGATGCCCCCTCCCTGGAAGTGTTCAAGGCCAGGCTGGATGGGGCCTTGAGCAGCCTGGTCTGGTGGGAGGTGTCCCTGCCCAAGGCAGGGGATTTGGAACTGAATGGGTTTAAGGTCCCTTTCAACCCAAACCATTCTATGAATATAACCTATAGTGATCAGACAGCTCTTTGAATCTATCAGTCCTAAGTGGTTCACTTAATGTTTTACAAAGGGTCACAGTGAAAGAAATTTTATTATGTAACAAAATTTTCTGATTCAGAATAGAAAACAATGAATGTGTGTGACTGCTTGAGCCAGCTGAGATCTTAACACAGTTTATTTTTATTAAAGGATAACTGAAGATTTAGGTATGACTGGGAATACTATGTGGAAAATAGGTTAAGGACAGCTTGGTACGTATGAATTAAAAATGAAATCTGAGTTAAAATGGAGAGCAGTTGCATCTGGGGGAGCAACCTGGGAAGAAGTCACTGGAGTGAGTTATACCAATCACTTTTCCTTTTATTGTAGAACACAATAATTACTTCTCTCTGCCATGATTAGTTGGAAATCACCATCTCTAATGCAAGTCATTTTTTTGTGGGGGTCACTCTTTAAATCTAGTTACTCTTCTGAATCAAACATGATTGGAAAATTGATATTCTCTAAATAAAATTTATTTTAAGTAATCAGTATTCTTTATGTTGAATGCCATTTAATTACTGAGTTACTAATCCGTAGCCAATCAAATTTAATATATCTTAAGATGAGATATATTTTTAATGTTTCTGTAAAAAATTATCAATTCATAAGTGCTTAAATAACTAAAAAATAAATATTTGGATAGCTCTTTAGTGATAAAACAGCATTACTTATAACTGGGGAAATTAAGGTAAGGGTAGACCACAGCCTACAGGGGATTTATTAAGGCTATGTAACAATAGCACAACAAGTCATTAAAATAATTTGATATATGTGGCCTTTAGTGCTTCTAGAAAATGAGAGAGCCCAAGATAGAGAAATCTGTTTGCATGCATTGATAGTGAAGGCTCCTAGCAATACACAAGAACAGTAATTCAAATGCCCTGTTTATTTATATATCAAATCAAAAGAATAGATTGAATCATAGAACCAGGATTATGAAAATAATAAGAAAGATCCAAAAAGTATGGATAGTGCATATTGAATATAAATTTTTGCTTTGTGGATCCAGCTCATGGATTTCAGTAGGCATATCTCAAAAGAAAACCTCCATGAAAATTTAACTTAATACTTCAAAGTACACTATAGGTAGAAAGAATACAACTAGAAACTCTTTCTGAAGTACAGTAAGACATTTGACATTGCAATACAACGAAAAGCAGAATGAAATTTAATCATCAAATCAAGAACGGAACTAGACGATCCTGTGCCTTTTTTTCCTGTGTCCCTTTCATTGGGGCTCCCCAAAGTTTCAGTATTTTAAGTACAAACAAGGAATTAAAATTGGTATAAAAGACTCCTTATACTTGCAGTCATAATGCTGTACTCTTTTAATACAGAGGACCAGATGTGATCAAGAAGTGAACTGTATTTGAACAGATGTTCTACCTCTAGGGATTGAGAACTAGTTACTTTAAGTGGGCTGTCTACCAATTCATGAAGGCTGAAGCCCATGGACTACCTTCAGGGGGAATAATTCAGTATGGAAAAAAGTGTCTGTTGCTCCAAAACACATCTTGCAAAGTTGTATAAATTGATTTACCTGATAAAGAAAGTAGGTGTATATTGGGAAAATATAGTGTTTTCTCCTTGGAATGGAATTTTTGCTGCTATCTGCTAAAGGGTTGAAAGAAAAGAGATCAAATGACACCTAATTGAATTCACTTTAGACCACCATCTATGCATTTACTGAAAATCCTATGGTACGTGAGAACATCTTCAAGACTCAAAACCACTGCTGCCTAAAAGAAATTTTACTGCCCTAAATGAAATTAAAAAACCCCAACAACCTCTGCCGTCATTCCCACAATATAGTGACTAAACATTTCAAAGTTCTTGTCATTAGCTTCTTCTGGATCTATATCAGGGCTAGCTTCAGCCGTACTGAGTTTAACATGCAAACAGAGAGCTTGCTAAATATTTGATCTAAAAAAAATGATATAATGTAAATGCAAGCAGGCCTCTTCTCATTGAATTAAAAAACTAACGAATGTCCCTCAGAACAATGATGATCACAGGCTCTAGGGGCAATGAATATGAAGCAGACAATCTTGTCAATGTATACAAAAACCTGTAATGGGAGAGCAAAGAGGATGGAAACAGGATTATTTCAGTGGAGTTCAGTGACAGAACAGCAGGCAATGGGCACAGACTGAAAACTAAGAGGTTCCCTCTGAATATCAGGAAACAAGTCTTTACTGTGAGGGTGACTGTGCACTAGAGCAGGCTACTCAAAGATGCTGTCAAATCTCCATCCACAGAGATCTTCAAAAGCCACCTAGACATGGTCCTGGGGAACTGCCTTTAGGAGGCACTCTGTGAGCAGGTGGGTTAGATCAGATGATCTCTAGACGCCTACTCCAGCCTCAACCAGTTCATGATTCTGTGAGTGCTTGCGCCAGTCTTCTTTCTCTCCTGGAGTCAACTGTCCTGGAGCCTGATGCAAGCAGTACCTATGGCCTTTGCTCCTTTGCTGTTAAGATGTATGTCGATAGCTCATCAGGGTGGCACGGGCCCTTGCCTGTTTCATTCATACACTGAGTGATCATGTACGTATGTGGTTGTTGCAAGTAAGAAAGCATCAAAATAACAATTTCTGCCAACTTTATGGTTAAAAAGGGAATTCACTGCTAGACAACTCCTTCAATAACATGAAGTTCCAGTCTGAATCCATCTCTCTGTACCACCTACATATGTGAAGTGAAACACTAAAGACTGGATGGCTAATTGGAGAGAGATCTCACTGAAACAATCCATATTAACTCACAGAACAGCAATATTAGGATAGCAAATGTCACTTCATCAGTGGAAAAAAATACGAACTTTGTGATTCAACTGCAAGTTTTAGAGTCATACATAAATGCATCCACATTCATCACTTTATCACAACCAAGAAGAATATACAATCACAATTTAGAAGTGAAGAGGAATAGGCTGAGCAGGAATTCTCTTTTATTCCCTGCTATAAATTTGAAAAGATCACAGGCAAAGTTTTTGGGGGTTGGGAAGAGGAAAAAGTTTTAATTTTAATTAGAGCCAGGTTACCCATTTCTGTACAGTTTACTGCAATTGTATTTAACCCGGATAACCCTTGTTAAGGTTTACATCTGGTTTCCTAAGTAGGTCCAGGTAAAGAGGAAAGAGTATATTCAAGCTTAACATTTTGAACACTAGTTCAGTAATAAATTTATTATGTTTTTTATTAAAAGTTTTTATTCAAGGAGAAAGTTCACAACTAATAAATTCCCAAATATCCTATATTATTTAGCAACAGGTAAAAATATAGGCATGAAAAAGCAAATACAAGCACAGACACACACACGCGCACACACACACTCTCCATGGAGAAATTCCCATTTTCCTGATTTAGTGCATGGTCCTACGTATGCCAAAATCAGTAGCCCTCAAGAGTGTGATTAGCCTGGGTCTCAGGGATGTACTGCCACACTTTATTTTCCTGAAAAGAAGGCAGAAGTTATAGACAGTGTGTATTTCTGTGCCCCATGAAAAAAATCTTTCTGTAGTCCTGCACTAGTTGCAAAGTGGGTAGTCAGGGGTTTTGCTATCTTACACTCACTCCCTGAACTGATTTCTGTTCCTATTTCCTATAAACCAGCATGAAAGAAATGAAAGAATATCATGTTTCCGTAACTAAGCTTGCACCTTGCCATGATCCACACTTTTTTCCACATGGTTCTCTGGTTACAGCTCCTGCTTAATCAGCCCTTGAACTCCATTTTGTAAATAATCTTAAATCTAGAATTGAGTTTACAGAGTTGGTACAGCTATTAACCCACTGTTTTTGTGAAGGGACAGGTTGCAGAAAGAAAGTCCAAATGAATTTACTCCACAAATGCATATCCTGCACAGGCAGATATTAGACTACTGACTATGGGAGGACAAGACCCAGGTTGGTAAATTCTTTCTATTCTCAGTACTCACAAAGTTAGCCATCAAAGACAATTTACTTGTTTTTTGTGCACCATTTTTCAAGATCTTTTTTCCTCTGTCAGTCTTTTTAAATAAGCAAGCTATACTGTGTAGCTGTTGGATGTGTTTGAATGATACGACCTTGCCAAGTAGGGAGTGGAGTGCCTTATATAGAATAAACTTTATATTGCTTAACAATATAAAATGATGATGCATAATCCGTCATTTGCCTGTGGTGACTCATGATGATTACTGTATTGAACTTTGATAACAGTATTTTCCCCTCCCCTCTGTGTGATCTCATCTTTCCCTGCACTAACCCCAGGCTTCAGCAGTCTTTACTACTCTTCTGGTAATATTCTGTTTTGTACAGTGCCAGTAATGCTGTCTATCATCTCAGGCCTCTGCTTCCTGGAATGATTAATCCTGTGCTTTGGAAATTATTTGAGACAGAAGGCTCCACAACTGTACTTATTGGTTCAGCCTAGTTCCCTGAAAAAAGGTTTAGTGCATTTTCAAAAGAGAATTTTTCAGAAAGGAGTCCAAATGGATTTTCAACTAGGATTCAACCTTTTTGAAACCTATGGATGTTGAATAGTCTTTTACTAGTTGCCATGCCAACTGATACCAGAGGAACACTCTGCTGTGTGTTCATGCCCTAGAAAGCTTCACCAGATGTCTTCAACAAATTGCCATGAAAAGGCTTGGGTCTGTCAGTCTTGTTAGGAGATAAAAATCAGACTGAAATGTTCCTGCCTCCAGTTCTGATAAAACCAGCCCATAAAATATGTAGACCTGCACTGCTTTCACAGTAAACCAGCAAAATCTTTCCCCCACCCCAACTCCCCCTCACTTCCTGAAGAAGGATTTTTTAAATATTTATGTTCTTATTTCTACATGAAGCACAAGGCTTCGCAGCTGACGTTGTCTGGCAGTGCAAAGCTAGAAGCATCTGGTTGGCAGTGGAGAAGGAGAACAAGTTGATAAATTATTGATTTACATAAATCAACACCATTTAAATATTGGACTTTTGAAGGAAAAAAAGCAGAAGCAGCTTTTGTTATTTCAACTAGAAAAGCGTAAAGATTATAAACACTCTATCATCTGCTTTGTGATTTTCTGTCCTTACCTCAGAAACCAAATATACTGCAATATACTGTCATTCTCTGGAGGAGGGGCAGTATGGAAACACAAAAATGTTTTTCTTAGTGATCTAAATGCTCAGCTTTTTTTTTTTTTTTTTTTTTTTTTTACCATTGTGACTGTGCAAGGGTAACACTGTATTCAAACACTTCAAAACAACCACAGAAAATGAGGTTTAAGAATTAATAAGGTTTCAGAGATGTATGCCCTGCAGGATAACCTAAAGAAACAAAACTGTGACTGTAGCAGGAGCTGTGGATACAGAGCATTTCAGGAGAAGTGTTCATTCCTTTTGCAACATATATCTATACATTCTCATAAATTGTAAGACACTGGACAGTCAAGGTGCTGAGTGAAATTCAGCAGCACACAATTTATGAATAATCTACAGTGAATTTCTGGAAGAAAGAAAAAAAGAAAATGTATCACAAACCGTTTCATTTTGTTATTTCAATGCTTGTCATATTGTCCTCTCAGAAAACCACGTAGTACCTTAATTAGCAGGTATGGAGTGGTTTAATATACATAAATACATAGTTAAAATGTATTGTAGTTTTTACATTGAAAATAGAAATGTATTTTGAGGCAATTAAGTGAGCTTTAAAGAGGAAAATAGTGCCAAATGCCTATTTTATGAATTTGTATTTCCACAAGCATTATTCTTTCATACCACTCTGATGTGCATACAAAGTCTCACAGCAGGCCATGCCCAGCCTGCACTTGTACCCCGGGGTTTGCCTTCTAGGGGCAGTGCTTCGTGTTTCTCTGGCTGAATGGCACAAGTGTCACTCAGTTGCAGGTTTAGCGATTTGAGAAATCCTTGAAAATTAGTTGGTCTGAAAAACTTCCACCCCTCCTAAATGCCTGTATATATAGAAGTAAAATTCAGACAAATCAAACTGCAAAATCCTGCCCAAACAGTCTTACAGCAGAAAAAGGAAACATTTCAGAAGCAGCACAAGGACCCCTTTGGTACTGATACGTATTTTATGTGAAATATGTTCAAATACTCTCAACACATCTCAGGCACAAACCACCAAAGTAAGCACATGCAGGAGCCCAAATATCATCATGATAAGAAACGAAAGCACATGACTTCCATATCCTCAGGTTTTTGAAAAAGGACCCTTGATAAACTAGTCTTTCACCACTGTTGAAGGAGAACAAAAAGCTTTTGGAAAGTTCCAGCCTTCAAGCTTGGTTCTTAAAGCTCAGAGCTGTGGAGACTGCGTTGAGATATATTATGGTCCTATCTACTGCAGCATATATAAACTATTTAAGTATAAATCTATAAAGAGAAGCTTCCTATACTGTACTAACACAGATATGTATGTTATTGTATCTTATATGTTATGTAGTTTAGTAGTTTTGTTGTATTAATCTGCCAACCAGTATGTTTCTAGTGGCAGACATAATGAAGTGTAGTGATACTTTAACTTCCTTGTGACATCCCACACCAGCCCCACCACCATTTCCCCCCCAATAATTTTTTTTTGGTTAACAGTAGAGATCTGTGCCACAATTTAGAGCCACTGTCTTGACATCCCTGCACAGATCTGTGGCACTGTACTGAGAAATGGCTCTATCTGCAAGCTGTACATTGCACTGCTGCAACCACACGCTGAAACACTGTGGAGAGCATAAAGAATAAAATCCAACTTAACAACTCCACTTAAGCAGTCTTGACATAAAAATATGATGTTAACATTAACCCATGACTCCTCTCCAGCATTATCTGTGACCAGAAATTGTTCTTTTTTTTAAAAAAACAAAGCTTGACAATTTCATAATGACAACACAACAGAGAGCACAAGGGAAAGAAATTACAAAAAACAGGCTGATCAAAAGGGAAGTGTAGCCTGATACAGGTAGATGGATTCTAAGAATCTGTAGAAACAAAATCTTAATCAAATGCAGATTAAACACTAGAGGGAAGAGAGCTATAACCTCTTCCCCATATTAGTGCCACTAGTGACAAGAAACTTTTTCGTACATACATTATGACTTCATCTGATTGTCCTAAGATAGAGTAATATAAGTTCAGAATCCGAAATAAAGTTATAAGAAAATTCCTGTATTTTGAATCTCTATCTCATGCACGAGCCCCAGACAGATTTCTGTTCTTCGCATTTAAAGAAATCAACTAAAAAATTCTAGTTTTGTAGACATACGTATATGATAAGTCTCATCTGCAGTATGCTCTGTTCATTAACTAGAGAAGGTAGTTAACAAAAGTCCAAGAAAATTTTATGTGGATTTTTAAAGTAGGATACTGTAGAGTCGCTACAGAAGTGATGTTATTTTTGGTGCTGTGGCTACTTACATTAATCACAGTTAGCATTCAAATGAAAAATAGCATTTTAAGCCATCTCCCTTTGCATGAGAGTTTTACCAAACTCATGTTTAAATTATGCCACAAGAAAATTCATGAATACAATAACAAGCAGCACATGAAAGACCTAAAACCTGAGAAAACACCTGAAATCTAGGCAAGGTGCTCTTTAAAGAACATAAAGGAAATAAGGACATGGGTAACCTCTGCTGAGAAAGAAAGAGCCATAAGGAAGAATTACTCATATAAACAAGAAACGCACTAATATGTTGACTTACTATTGCCTCAGAGGGGTCTTTCTGCTTCTGCAATGAGATGTGGAAGCAGAATATGAGAAACAAACCATACTAAAAGACCAAATCTTCTAGTCCTCAGGAAAGTTTTCTGTAATGTCTCCATCTTACAATGTCTAACCCCCTCCCAGTCACAGAGTTCATTAGGGTGACCAAGGTGTTTGTTTGATGAGTGCCTATTTACAGCTGGAAGGTAGTCTTTGTTTGCCTTTACTTGATCTTTCAACAGTGTGAGATAGTTGCTGTTGCTTGAGCATGTGTGTTTGTCATGCCTCCAGTTTGATCTTCAAACACCTGCCATCAATTTAGCAGAGAGTTTTTTGTACTGCAAGCTGTGAAGGCCTCTGATTGCTGGAGCACTTCACTAACTGTCTATCATAATTTCTTGTCAAATGTGACCATTGCGTAAACATTCTTCAATAGCTTGGGGGTCAATCACTTGCAGCTAGAGAAAGATCAGTTGGATGGGCAGGATGACAACTTCTTCATACATGCAGAAGAGTCAAAGCGATCCCTAAGTCAGTCTTTAAAGAAACAAAGGCCTTTTCTAGTCTCAGAAATAAAAAATGAAGAGCCCTCAAACATAGCTATCAACCAATGACAGCATTTCTCAAGAAAAATCTCTCTTAAAATCATGGCAGGCACACCATTTTCTACATCAAACTCTTAAAAATAGTGCATGACCTGTGATGCATTTTCTAGATTTAAGGCAGGGAAAGCTTTTGGTTTCTTATGGCATATTGGTTTATACAGTGACAAATGTTTTTGAAGAACTCGTTTTTCCATTTGCCAGAGTTCTAATGTGTCCTTCAAGAACTTCATTAAAATGAACTGCAGTTGAACTGGCTATTAGATATTTCAATAAATCAAGGAACTATAGCATTAGAATTAGTATTTTCAAACTTCTGTGGAAAGCTGGATCACAAAGGCTGAGTTCCTTTGCATTCAGAAATATCTATAACTGTTCCATTCATATTTTGTGTTATCCAAGTTCATGATGAGTTTCTGTTGCAGCTTTGTCAAATTTTTTATACTAGGTGTCCATACACCGAAAACACAGAAGGTTTTCTTTCCCAAAACTTTTTCTTCTGTTAGAGCATTTTTACATACAGAAAGGGATAATAAGAAAAATTACTTCCAAGGACAACAGCCTCTGACTGTAGAACAGGTGCAGGAGGACTGTCCAGTGTTTTTTCAGGGTTACAGCCAGGATGACAAAGCAGAAACCTGTTCCACAATAGTTTGCACAAGTAGGATGTGGGATGGCCAAGGTTTCTGGGAGATGGAGGTTTGAAGAACTGCTCTTCTTCAACAGTATACAGCTCTCATATTTTGTTTCAGATATGTATGTATCAGGCCACTCCTCTTGCATCAGAAGGATGTTGTCATGGAGGATATATTTGGTATTTCTTCTTAAATCACCAGTACAGTTCTTTGCTGGTTAATAATATAATTTTAGCATTCTCAGCAGCCAAACACATTGAAAATTTACATGCATAAGTGAAAGACTCAGTTTATAGTTACAACACATTTGTGTAATGGGACTAATTCTATGACTTTAAACATAAATATGAATTCCACTAAATGTTGTCCAGGGTCTCTTCATTTCTTCAGTTTTAAGAAGCTACAGAGTAAACCTAAAGTGAAACTTGTTCCAATCAGCTAAATATATTACGGAAGGAGTCTCACATTCAAAAAATAAACCCTTAAATATGTACATAAGATTTTGATGCTAAACTTTGTAGCAGAGCACAAAAAGCGTATGGCTAAGTGGACATCTAAGCCATACCAAAATCTGTAGTGCTTATCTCTCTACCTGTCCCGCTGCAAGTCCTCACTAGAATGCAAATGCTCTCGTCTGCTTTTCTTCTAGCTCTGCAATGCGTGCAATGTGTAACTGCAGTACCTTACTTTAAGAAGAAACTGGGGGAAAGGAGGGGAGATTGTTCACTTTCAAAGGTCTCCTGATCTGGTAAAGGACCCTACACACCAAGATGGAACCTCCAGTGCTGACCTTTCTGCTTTCCTGCTGGGCACTCCGGGCTCAGCCGTGTTATTTTAATCACCAGGTGTACCTAGAGGAGAAAGCTTATTGTACTGAACTCTTGAGTGTACAGTTGGCATCTAATAATAGCTGCTAACTTTTTATACCGAACTAGGTGAATAACCAATGTGGATTAGACCACTCCCTGAAGGTATTTCAACTCCACGTGCATTTGAGGAAAACTACCCATTTTACAAAGTAGCAGATACAAGGGAGGCAGCATGGCACCTTTTCAAGGAAAACTCAAAGTCCTAGCTCTTGTTTCCCACAAAGAAAGAAGAAGCTTGTATATAAACCAGCCAATGTTATTTTCCTTCTAGAAAGATAATATGGCATAAAAATGCAGCATATATTTAAAAAGCATGATTTAATTTCTACTAAAGTTGGCTGTGATGAGGGAGTATTTGGCAGTATACTGGATACAGAATTTTTGCCTGTTTGTCTTTACAAAGGCCTAGCTGTTTATGCTTCATATGGATTGTAAGTTAAATCTTAACTTGCATTTTCCTAATCATAGTGAAGATGTCATAAAATATGAAAACAATGTCTATTATTTTCAGTCCAAGAAACCATCTAAGTCAGTGTTCTTTGTCTAGGGATACCCAGGCAAGAATATGAAAATGCAAATATGCATGATATTTTGACTAGTCATCTTTCAAATATGAGTGGGTTATGGATAAGGTCAGGTGTTACAATCCTGCCACAACTTTGTCTTCTGTTGCTTGCCCATCATCCTTTCTACACTCCTCTGAAGCTACACATAGTTTTAGCAAAACTAGCTGAAAGTAAGGAGTCCCAATATATTGCAAGAAATAAACTGGTATTTGTATTATTTATTCTAATGCATTCTAATGTTATTAATTCTGTATCCGGTAACTGCCTACCTGCTGTAAAACTGATTTGATGCCTTTACATCTTGCGCTGAAGACTGTTAGTAATCCCTATCCAGACTTTCCATTTGTCTCATTATTCTGTGGACCAAAGTTCATGTTAAATTTAATTTTCAAAATTACATTTTTCATTTGTTTTCAAGGAATTTGTTTGTCAGTTTATGACACTGACACAGATCTCAAAGCAAGAAAAAAAGTGTATCTCCAGTAGGTACAGAAGGAAACATAAGTTAGCATGCGTTGGCTGGTTTATACATATCCTTCTTTAAAAGCGGAAGAACTGAGGTTCTGCCTTTGATGGGTGAAAGCCTGAGGATGAGAGCCAGTGTTCATCTAGAGAGAAGAGACAGTGATGCAAGGCTACAGATATGGCAGTCATCATTACTTTTGATTTTAAAGGTTTCTATAAAATGAAGGTCAAATATTAGCTTTCAGATTATTTGAAGCACAACATTTTACGGTAACTTCAGTATCACTAGTGATAATTTGCCTGTCCACACCTACCTCCTTGTCTGTGTAAAAAAACTTGACTATAAGATGCTGTGTATCTCAACAATAAAAAAACAATAGACATATTTTCCATTAATATATTAAAATATCTTCTAGATTTAGATGCCCTGAGGACAATATGCCCACATATTGAAGAAGTCAGTATCAATAAGATAAAAAATGTTCATGTAAAGAACCTCTTAAATATCTTCAAGCAAATTTAATTAGTGTGCTCAGAACTTGTTTAAGAATTCAAAGAGTAAAAGTTTATGAAAAGATATGCTGTCGTTATTTTTCTAATACCTTTGATGTCTAATAGCTTTACTGCTGCTTTGTGATGCTGTATCAACACAGAGCAACATGAAATCATTCGACTCAAAGCCCTTAAAAGCTCTCTCAGTATTCTTGAGTCTGGACTGTAGATACTGGGAAATCCTAAAACTTCTTGAAATCAGTTTAAAAACCTCCCCAAGTTCACTGTGATCAGGATTTAATCCTTTTCCACCTTAGTGACATCCTTTTGGAGTACCTTTCTATTTGTTTACTTTTATAGTTTTTCACAAGAAAAAGAAAAGCTTACAGCGACAACTGTGCAACCCTGGGACAGACTACCTTCCTTCACAAATATTTCTAAGGAAAAGCTAAAGTCTGCTCTCATTAAAATTTTAACTGATCTCTAAATATATCACAAAGTTCATCATCAAATACAGGCTTGGGACTGTTTCCTGTTCTGGGGTCTGCTACAATGGTCTCACATTCCTCTCATTCCCCTACATGGCGGGTTTTCCCAGCCAATGGATCAACCAATTTACCTACACAAAACACTCTTGACACAAGCAGTAGTTATTTCTTTAAAAATTTGCTCAGTAGGGTACGCTCAAGAGATACACACCCTGTCTCCAAAAATGCCTCAGAAGACAGTAGCCCATACAGCTGTACCCTAGAACACGTGGCTATTGAACAAATAATATAATGCAGAACACTCACACTGTGGTTAAGGACCATTTTTAACTTCAAGATAGGAATTTTATGTGACCATTTTGGAGTGTTATAAGATGCATGCAAGTCTCACGGTAACTAAAGGAGATTTTATAATTAAATATATGTGATCTGTTGATATAATTTCCTCTGTTCTAGTCACAATAATTAATCGTTTGCATGATCTGTGACAGAAATTAAGGGGTATTTAAGTTTATTTTAAGTTTACATAAGTTAAGCTTAATCATAACTTTATTTATAAGTTCAGGAGGGGTTTACACTCTAATTTCTTTACAGTGGTAAATGGGCATTTAAAAAGTACAAACTGGGAACTACCTCACGCATTTAAATGGGTTAAGAATAAAAATATTTGCAGATATTAATTTATAGTCAACTTCCAAAGTTAATATGAAAAGAACTAATACAAGTGGAATGTTTGTTCCACAACCAGTAAACAGTCCTTTTCAAAACAACAAAAAATACTAAGAGTTTTCAATAATTTTTATCACTAAGTGTTGCTGATGAGGCACCATAACCAAGTTTTTTTACCAGTGACACCGTCTATGAAGATACCAAAGTAAGACTCACTAGGAAGCATTAAGAGCTCAGTAAATATTGAAATTTTGGAACAGATTTATCTCCTGCTGTATGAGACTGTTTTGGCATACGGTCAATAAAAGATTTCTCCACAATCAAGTACCACAATTATTTATGCTATGATTGCTTTGTTAAAATGACATTAATGTCAAAATAATAAACAAAATTTGGTGTCTGACTGACAATTGCCCACATTTATGTAGTAAACTGGAAATCTTTATTCTATGCTTTTGGCAGACAGTAAGCCTTGTTTCTATGATTTTGACTTAGTTCTAATGAGCAGATACTGTTGTCACACATCCAGCAGAAAGTTAGCATGTTTTAGTCTATGCGGCAAACTTGAAGGTATATTTAACAAACAGGGTTCTGTAATTCTTCTTCTATACTACTTGCACATTACCCACATGCAAACATGTGATTAGTGTGACAATGTATTCTAGTTTCCTTTCTGCAGTGCAGCTCCTGGAGTCTACCTCAGAGAAGCAGATTTTATTTTTGTTTTTCCCTTGAAATACAATATTTGGAAAGTTCAAGCTTCAATGGTTAAAACTAGGCTTATACCTAGACTACTTACTTTGGTGCCTAGGCAGACCAAAATTCCCAGGCATATGAAGACAGCTGGTATACCTCATACTCTGGTGGAAATCTAGAACAAAGTACGTAAAAATCTAGTAGAAACATGTTACCTAACAACAGTAATTTCTACTTCAAAAGAGAAAAAAGGCAATCTCAAATCTAACAAGTCTCATTTGGCTCTCAAAGGTACATTCCCTAAATCTATTTCCTCGAGCCACGTGGCAATGCTGGTTTTATTAAAAAAACCCTTACAATACTTGAATTAGAGATGATTACGATAGCACTCAGTCCCCCTGAATTTTGGTGAAGGGCTGCAATGCCTGCTTATTAAGGTGGGAAACATTAAACTTTCTTGCGCAACTGGAACAGCCATGGTATCTCCTCTTCGTCAAGCCCCTGTGTCCTTTCTAGGAAGGTTAGCATCTTTCTATAGAATGTGGTTAGAGCTGTCTAAACAGCAGGCTGAAAGAGCGCTCCTTAAAATTTAACACATATAGAGTTCCAGTGGTTTAAATTAAAAGAATTTGGCTTTGGAGAGCAGGTATGGCACCTTCTTTTACTGAAAACCTGATCATACTTGCTAAAATGTGTTACAAGCAGAACAGACTACCTGTAAAACAGGGCTGAGGAAAAGAAGAACTCGTGAGTACTTCCAGCTGCTGATGGCTAGTATAACAGATCGCCAGGGATGTCAAAATGCATGCAACAGGAAAATATTTCCTGGAAGTACACTGTCAAGAAAAAATGAAGGCAGACAGTAAGACAAAGTGAAAAATTAAACCACAAGAGCATTAAACTAGATAGGCTTCAACATATCTATATGTCACCTACCAGCAAAGGTATTGAGGAACGCACTGATCAAAAACGTTGTGTGGAATGTTTAACTGCAAAAAAATGCGATGCAGATTTATTTTAAAATGTGAATATCTTGTCCTGTACACTAAAATCCTGTTTAAGTCATAATTCAAAGTCTGAGGTTTTACTTGATATTTGTCAGGTGAACCAGAGTGAAATTTCTCCTGAGACTCTAAGCCAAAGTGTTTTCTTATTTCTCTTTGCACAACAAACAGAAGATGAACAGACCCCTTCTCACAGTCAGGCTGAGGGTTGCAATAGTTCAGAGCAGTACAGAGAATCAATACAACTGTGAACTGCATCACAATAATGTCACTGCAGCATTAGAGCAACCTGTAGGAATGTGGAGAGCCACAGTGAGTCCCTTCTTCCCAGACCTCCTCTTTTAGCTGCCTGTTAATGGCAGAGTAGCAGCCTGTGTGACTTGAGAATATTTGCTTGATTGTACATACCTCTCACCCCACTGCTGGCATTACCCTTGCTTCCTTTTCTTTAGGGTCAGAGGTATATGCTCCTACTTCACAAATACGCACAAAGATATAAAGCATGCACTTAACCTCAGCCAAGTAGAGATACAGATCCCAGGAAGGCTAACTGCAGCAGCTGGGCAGAAAAGGGGAAGATTTTTGAGCATCATTGAGAGAGTTAGTGGATGAAACTGCCACATTTCTTCAGGAGTTCTAGCTTTTGAATTTTAAATCTGTGTAACTAAGTAGTGAAGTACCAACTAACACCAAACTCCTAAGTCTTTTAACTCTTGAGTTGGCTACCAAAACTCTTGATTGAGATGGAGGAATACTCTCTACTTTGCTCTGAAACGCTCAAAGAGAAAACACCTAATGTAAGGCTTATGCACAAATCAGCAAGTTTTAGGACAGTGATCAGGCCATGAAGATGCTGAAAAGATAGCTGACTTCTCCTGTGTTGTAGGTACTGTGGTGGGTTTCATCACGTAAAATGATTAAATGAGTGAGGGAAGTTTACTTGACAACATTGACACAGCTTCATTCACAGTCTACACAGTTTGGCTTTTTAGACCAATGCAAGATTCAATAAAATAGCTTTAATAAAATTATTTTAATATTATTTTATTACTGTTTCATGCTATCTTAATAAGATATGACATTATAAATGACAGTTTGAAGATTTGTGAACATCGAGTTTGTACTTTATGACAGCCAGTTTGTCCCAAAGCATTTGTGGAATTGGGGTATAAACACAGAACTTTAGAAGTTTCATTTATTTGTTTCTGTTGCAATAAAAGAAAAAGAATTAATTTGGAATACTAATGTCATGGCAGTAAGTTCCAAATGTTTTTCTCTTTATGTTAATTGTGAAGATGCAAATCCAAATAAAACAAAATTTAAAAAGAGCAATTTAGACTTTATTGCTGTTATTTCTCTAAAACTGAACTATTTAACTTTTACTCAAGTTAAAGTAATCCTTAATGCATTGATCTAATTGATATATTAAAGCCAAACATTACATTTAGACCACTTTCATGGCTATTATACAAACTCGGCTCATGTTATTTTTGCTGTTAAAGATGATCATTTACTCAAAAGTTATTGTCTAATGCAAAGAATTTCTTTGTGAAAGTGCTATGATAGGGTCACTTTTGTAATTTTAGCATAATTAAAACATGAGACTCTCCATTCCTCTGGCTTAAATTAGAATAATATTTTTCACAAATAAATTGTGTCTTACACTTATAAAGTGATAATGTAATAAGGAAGGTCCCGCAAAAAGCATATGTCAAAGATTAATGATACAATTAAAAAGTACTGCAAGTTTAGTCCTTAGCATAATGCCTTTTCTTTAGAAGCATTAAGTGTGTACCATTTTAAGAAAAATTACTATTTCATATGAGTTAGGCTGCTTAAAAATCAAACTGTATTACTTACTCACAAGAACTAGAAACAAGGATATAAGGCATGCAAGGTACAAAGAGTGGTTTTTGGTGTTGAAGAGTTCTGGACCAGGTTAAAAACAATTGTAAAGCTGTGTGAAACCACTAACATTTTTGGGAAGATAGACATGAAGTCTGTAGAGGAAAAGACCTCTTTATATAGTTAACATACAAACAATCACTATTCCCATTGTTTCATTTGAACACACTGTTTCTTTGACTTTTTAAAGATGGAACTGCAGATTAGGTTATTCTAACAACAAAGTCAAAGTTAATTAGTCTTAACTAACAGTCAAGTTGTAAACTACTTGAGGTCAACTCCACCCTCAGCAAAATGAGCGTTACAGAGACATTTTAAAGCACTGTCTGTTTTTATAAGCAGTGCAGGGAAAGGCTAAGCCAATAAAACATGATCATTCTATTCTATATTTTAATATTAGCCTCTAAAGGACAGAACACTCCTGTGTGCTTTGATGACAAAGCCTTGCACCAAATTAATAATAATATGTGAGTAAAGGAAATGAATGTCATTTTACTTTGATTTTGGTCACTGAATGTAACAAGGAAACAACAGTGAATCCTCTATCAAGCAGACTGTGATGAGAAGTTCCTGTCTGGTTTGGACAACAAAGAGATCCCTCAAAGACTGGTGTGAGGCTTCCTCTTTTTAAGCTGAAGATAAATCATTAGGGTCTCAGTTGATTCTGGAGTTTTGGTGTGTGTGTGTGTGTGTGTGTGGAATTTAGATGTTATTTGGAAATGCTAGGCGTGAGCAGCTGTTGTTAATTATGACTTCATTTTCTCCTCCAGACTTCTTTGGTTGCATGCCATAACTGCATGGGGCATGAGGGTTTATGGCTTGAAAATAGCCTTGTCATTCAGTGAAGTCTAACAGAGCAAAGAGGGCTTGATAAATGATAAAAATGTTCCTTGGAAAGCTCCTTAGATCAGATTAGTTCTCAGTTGTTTGTTTTTAGAATCCCAATAGTCTTGAACAATTAAAAGGTAAACACATGAGGGCACACAATTCATGAACCATATAGAAAATATTTAACAGGTATTGAATTACTCTTGAAGTAACTCTTCTCCCTCTTATTTACATGTTCTGTTTATATGCTCTGCTTAGAATGTTAAATAAATCGAGTTAATCACATAATTAAACTCCAATTTAACTTGTATTCCTCATACATTGAACATCAGACAAATGCTTAAGTACCTTGGTGAACTGGGGTCTTAGGATATGACTCTAAAAGGTACTATGCTGTCTGGAACTGAGCCAGCAGCCCTAACTTAGAAAGCTTTAAATCTGTGGAAGAAAAATAACATGCTTTTCAGCAAACTGTGAGGTTTCCCTCCTTCTCTGCCCTGCCTCCTTCCCTTTACTAGATTGTTGGAAGAAACTGAGCTGAATCTTCAAGTCGGTAATGAACAATCTCGCACAGTAGTTCCTGCATAGTGTTAAGTGGGTGGTTCAAACAAAGGGAGGTGGTCCAGATAATCTAGTACTGTTAAAATTCATATGGGGGGTAGGGTTATGGGATTAAGAGGGTGATGATTTGTTTTATGGCTATTTTTACTACATACTTTACATTGCTCTCTTTTGGAATAAAACTAAGATTTACTGTATATTAGCTTCTTAGCATTCAATTTATTTGTTCCATTTCCACAAGTCACACTGTTCTATTTATTGTTTCTATTGCCCTTTTCCTTTCCTAGAGAAAGTCATTACCCTTTAAATGGAATTATTGAAATTAAGAATTGTTAGACATTTTGACCCTGATCTCAGTTTCTAGAAGAATGATGCTGCACAGACTATGGTGAGGAAATGCATTAGGAAAATCCTTCTAATTTGCTGCTGCAAAATGCAGCAGCAACAGGACACTTTTAGCTGGTGTTCAAAGTAATTGTGAGAATGATGGGACTCAAACTATCCTCCATGGGAAATTTATCCTTCATCCAATCAGCAGAAACAACTAATGCACTGGAAGGTATATTATATCCCATCTACTTCCCAATAAAGTCAGTGGTGTCCAATCAGACACCTATTGTTAGTAGAGAATCTGAAATTGATACAATCACCACATTGATCTACAGTTGTGCCTGTCATTTGCTTGCTGCTCCATCCTCCTCCCCTTCCACCATGCAGCCGTTTCAGAGAAGGAGCCTGCGGCACTGAGTTTCAGAACACTCTAATGATCAGATTTGTTAGTGAGATCAGGCTAAATAACACCGGCTTACTCAGCCCTGCTCCAAGCAGGGGCTACAGTTAATGCCATATGGAAGGGTAGAGGGTATATTGCTGTGCAGGTCCCTAAGATAACTGAGGTAACTGAGGAAACACTCACTCGCTCTAAACCCTACTATCACACCCAGACTGGAAGCAGAGAAGGTCAGGCTGATTGTCTCATTTTACACACGATTGTCTCCCAAACCTGTTGGAGAACCTCCTATTGATGGACTGCTGGTAAGCTGTCTGGACTGCAAGAGAAAGGAAGGCAAAACAGAAAAAAAAAGGCTTGAAATATCTTTCTCGTGCTTATGAACTCACGAGGATGCATAGATAGGGGACAGGATTTATTTTGTTTAGTCCAATTACAAAGCCAGCTACTTTATCTACCAGTCAGGTTGACTTTCCTGATTAGTAGACAGGCTGGTGGTGGGCCTAGGGACACATTTGACAAATTATGGCATCTGCTGCTAGAAACAAGTCATGAATTAATTCCTTATGCTCTTAATTTGAAAGTTTAAAGGCAAAGATAATTACACAGGTAATCCTTAAACATTGTATTAATCTCAGCCTAGAATAAAAAGTTATTCTCAAGAAAGCTGCTTGAAGTTTATTTAGTGCTTACACCTGTTCATTGTAACTATAAACATTTTTCCCCTTCAATCTATATAATACGTTAACAATAGGCAACTCTCTTTCTAAGCATAGCTTTTGAGAAACTCTTCTTGTGAGACATTACTGCATCAGTTTAAATAAAGTCAAATAGAGTTGGCTGTTACAAAAATACACAAGTGATGCTACCTCTAATCTCAACATAAATTCTGAATTAAGTCCAGATTATCATAATCAGTACTTGGATGCATGTCCTCCAAAGAAATTCCATGAATTACAATATTAACAATCCAGTAGGAACCACTATATCCATTAGAGGCAAATTGATCCTGGTATAACAACCATACTCTACCTGTCTCCCCCTGGAAACATTAGTGCTTAATGCTAAAGACAATGTTTAACCTCATCTTTAACTGGTACGATTCCACAGGCTTGCAGTAGGATGCAAACACTTGTGGTGTAGATATACTACAGTGATATATTTCTAGTTTCATTGTGTTTCTTCTAAGAAAGCAGAAATGAAAATGAAAAGAAAAAAAAGAGAAAAAGGAAATCAAAAGCAAAAGTGCTGAGGGGTACAGATAATAGGACAACCAAAAATGTTGTTTCTGCTTAGAGTCTATGACTCTTTGAGCTGTACGAACAGTAGTAACACAAGAAAAGTTATAATTAATAGAAACGAATATTTACATATACCTAATTTTCTGGTCTCATTTAAGCTCAGGTACTGTTTATTAAGTATACGAATGATCATTGCTGCTTACTTGGATCATGTTAAATGAAAGCCTTCTGCCTTATTCAAGCATATATGTTTTAGGTTCAGGGTCTTGACAGAGTTTGAAAGAAGCAAACTGGTGAGTTGTTCTTCCCCCCTCCCCTCTCCCAGATCTTGTAAAACATCTTTAAAAGATTTTTTTCAGATAATATTCTTCTTCCTGGATGTAAAGGAATGATTCAGAATAAGTCCTATTAAAAAAACTGTTGGAAGGCTAGTGTATAAAAAACCTGAAACCACCAACAGCAAAATCCCACCCCACAACAAAAAAACAAGCAGTGAAAAAAGAAAGAAAGAGGGAAAGAAGGAAAGAAGGAAAAGAAAAAAGTAAACCACTATTAGGCTGGAGATGAGAGGAGCGTTGTCTCTTTTTCCAAGCGCAATCTGATTCTGTGAAGGCAGCAGCCAGATTAGTGAAGACAGGAAAGTGAATTTAAATCAGATAGAAAAATCAATGTAACAATTTCCCCCCCTTATCTGGAGTATGGCACTGACTATTAATGTTTCAGAAATATATTATTTGCCTTTTCATTGATTCACACATCATTTTGTCCCTGCATAATTTATAACAAAAAGGAAAAAGAGTGTAGCTATTTTACTAAAACTGTGTTGTCCAAGTGAGTACCACAGGTACAAAATGTTTCCTTTTTTTCCTCCTGTTGTTTCAACGCTACCTAATGACTGCAAACTGAATACCAAGGACAATCATGAGCACTTAGGGCCCAATTCATAAAAAATGCTGCAAGCCATTTATGCACAAATGTTGCTACTTTCATATGGAAACAAGCTACATAAAGAATTCCCCTTTGTGATTCACCATCCCTCTTTTTGTTAACATATTTTTCCTCAGTGGTGTACATGAACAGTGCACAATTCCACAGAGGGGACAAGGGCGAAAGCAAAAGCATTTTTAGTGTTTCTTTCAGAAAAACCTTAACAAGCCTGATGTTTTTCTGCTCCCCGACCCCTGCTTCTACTCCCCCCCACTAAAATGAACTAGAGCAAGTCTGACTGCTCTTGTAGGTAATTGTCATTTCTGGAAGAATATGTACAGTTTCTATACTGGTGATTTTTTATCAGTATGTGATATGCTGGTAATAATCTATCCAAATATTCTCAACAACCATGCTAAAAGGAGAATAATTGAATATTTATCACTTCATAATGCATTTTAAATCTGATTTAAGTATTGTTTTCTCATATATCAGGATGTGTTTATTTGAGATACTGGTTAGATGACTAAAATGATTTTAGATACAGATTAAGGTATTAGAGTCTCACGATTGTCAGAAACACTTTCCCACTGTAGAAATAGCACCCTTAACAGACAGCAGAAAACCCACACAAGAGGTTAACCTAGAGCTACAGAAATCATACAACATCAAGTTTCATTTGTTTCCTGCTTACATATATTTTCTCCTTCTCTAGATAGTATTGCTACAGATTGCACAAAGCATCTCTGGAGAGAAATGGGTGCATCAGCACAGCTTCTCATCTGGTCAACTGAAGAACTGCGCGCTTTCAGGAAACAAAGGGACACACTCTTGACAAAAATGAAAGCTCATGGAAGTTTAATATTTCCTATTGGTTATGGCTGAGAGATGGCTTGCATGTCCAAAGGGCATTGTAGAGAAAATAGTGAAGGTAGTCAAAAGCATTAGGCACATCTCCAGCTAAGACATGCCTCTGAAGAAGACTCATTAAAAGAGGTTTGTGGGCAGAGTGCTGCTTCAGAAGGGGATATTAATTAGTTTTGTGATTCATTTCTTCAGCCTGCAGTGTCTACACAAGCACCTTGTCAAAGAAAAACTAGCAATTGCAATTTTATCTCCTAATGGGGAAACCTTACTGAAACTAGAGTTTTGATTAGGGAAATTAATCAAAAGATGAAATAGGAGTTAATAGAAAATACTCGGATATATGCATATTTTTGTATTTTCCACTTTTTATAAATATTTATACATTAATTCTGGTAGTAGCAAGTCCTAGCTCAGGAGATTAGAGCAAGCTGGAAGTGAGCAATGCAAGCTTTTTCATACTGGGCGAATAACATAGCTACTGCAGAGTACTGAGGCATAGGGGTATCTAGGGGAGAATAGTGTCAAAGTAAGCTGTCTCTTCTGAAACACAAGACGTTATTAGGAAAAGACATTGCTTTACTTATTGAAGTGGCAACTTCTTTAGCATGATTTGTTAATTTTAAATTGCCTACAAAGCAAACAGTTGGAAATTGTTTTTAAAAGTAAACTGTCTTCAGAAGATAGATACCAGAATTGTAAAGTTCAAAAACCACAAGCTTGTTTGCACACTGAGCTTACAAACAAACCTACTAGGAGCAGAATCCCACTCCAGTCAAAGGGAAAAAACTCACAAAATCCTTTAAAATGTCGGATTCTTCCTATTTACACAGGTTATGCTCTGTGGAGGACTAGAATCTGTTTCCCCTCAAGCCAACTGAAAATGCCTTTGATTTCAATTAAGCAGCACCAAGTCTTAACATGTCAGCATTTTTTTCTGTGTATACACACTCATGAGCACAAGCTTACAAAGCAGACACATATAGTTTATACGTTTTCATTTGTCTCTCAATTGCATTTTGAGTATTATGAATTACCTAAAAGATGAATATACTTCTCACAAAATAAGACAAGAATACTGAAGAAATGGACAGGCAATCTTAGTTATGTCGTAGAGTCATAGAATGGTTTAGGTTGGAAGTGACCTTAAAGATCATCTAGTTCCAACCACCCTGATGTGGGTGGGGATCACACCCAGGGATGTCTATTTCGATTTCACATAGCTCTGATCTTTAAAGTCACATTTCAAATTCACTCTTCTCTGTCATAAGGAGAGTTAATAGATTATTTCTTGTATGTGTATTTGTGTTGAACAGCATCTATGCAATTTGAAATTCACCCTACATGAATACAGATTTCAGTCCAAAATTAGATTCTTTACGCTTTATAATCTTTTTGTAAAATGCTTGTAATAGAAAATTTTTGAGGTAACTGTGATTAGTTTTCCACCAGAGATTGCTTATACCCAGTAGATTCAATGTGTGGAAAATTTCTCTCTTGAGAAATTTGGGTTCCAGCAACAGTATCTTTCCTCATTCACAGTAAATTAAAAGCTCTGGAGATTCATCAGTCAAAAGTCACAGGACTGTGGGTGACAGCAAGATGGAGAGATTCCTGCTGTGATTGAGGTGGAGAGAGCATAAAACTTTTTCCCCAGTGAAAGAGACTAGTGCTTCAGAACACAAATGAGAAAAAAAATAAGAAAAAAACAATTGCACTGGTTTTGTCTTCCAGCATTTTCTTTTGTTGTTCTTCAAGATTCCTTAAGATCTCTCTACCCAGCCAAGGGGAACATCTCAGTTCTTGGCATTCATATTTTAAAGTCTTATCACAGATGTTTATCAACAAGTCATTTGGCAAGAAAAACAATTTACTGTCTTTATCATTTGTAGATAAGTTAACATTGCATTGACATTAAAGAGTCAGTTAGAGATATTCAAAATCAAATTTAATCTCTTCAGTATACCTACTTAAAATAAACAAACAATGCTAACGATCTCTTTCTGAGGAAAAAGGAAAGCACACACTTCACAAATCCAGCTATGCCACAGAAGAAAGGCATTCACTTCATTCAAAAGCCCCAAACAATCTGTCAAAAGAGAGATTCTTTAAAAACGTTCTCCAGGGATTCTATTTGCTACCTCATCCTTAAGACTGCTTAACCTGATTCACTGACATAAACCCTGCCTCAGCTTCTCAGAAGGGAATCACATCATAGAGGTCAAAGTTCTTCCTGTCATGCAAATTGCCAACAGTACTATCAAGTTCAAATTCATGAACAACAAGAGGTGTAACTCCAAACTTAGCGTGGCTGTGGTAACAATAATCATGACTAGCATTCACAGAACTAAGAATAAATTCTGTTATTTTCAAGTTGGGTTGTTAAGTATTATACCAGTTATAGCGTAACATTTTACCTTGCCTTCGAGAGCTGTTCAGCAAAACATGGGAACATGGCTTCAAAATTAGTTTGCCTTTACAGGAACAGGTGCTGAAGAGTAGTAACTTTGCTGCTGCTGGGCTTCCTTCCCAAGTGGAGTACATGATACTAGCCACCTGACAGGCAGCTGAATACCAGAATGCCTCAACATTAGAAACAGCTCTTCTTTTCAAGCACTCATTAAACAGTAAGGATTTCATTAAACAGAGGCTTTTTCTTGTCACCAGCCTGCGTAAAGAGATACAATCCTTCTAGTGCTCCAAAAGTAGTTTGTATGGGGAACAGTGATAGAAAAAGACAATTACAACTCCCCCAGGATTTATTTCTCACTCAGGAAAGTAGGTGACTAGCCAGGTACCGCATTGGCTTTCAGACAGTCACAGAGTGAGACTTGCAACCTAGTGAGACAATACATTGCTGAGGAGTTTTCACCTATTAATAAATTTTCTTTTAGCAGCAGAAATTCTTAATAGGCACACGTCACCTGGAGTTCATCACAGTACTTATACTATATTTTTTGGTCATTATTTGCCTGAAGTTGTTTTGAGAAGCTGTTACATAGTTACTTGCTGCAAAATAAAGTGATTAATCACACTTCCCTGGGTACATCCAGGGTAAGAAAAAGAGAAAGACTTCCAGGACAGAGGCTGAGAGGACAGTAAAAGATAAGTGGCGAAGGGTATTTGTGACAAGTGAAAATCAAAGACAAGCTTTGAGAGTGAAAGATAAATTAACTATATGAAGTCTGACATACAAAAAAATGAGACTGTGCCGACAACCCATTTTATTTAACATATTAAGAAAATCAACTAGGGATCACCTTCAAAGTAGTTCCCTTCTGAGTTAACACACAGCTGCATATAACGCTGCCAGTGTTCAAAGCAATTCAATAGATCATTTTCTGAAAAGCTGTTGAGCATCTTGGTTGTTTTTGCTTTCCTAACTCCTACCCCAAAAATGGGTTCCTTTGAGCGCTGGCTTGGGTGGATGCTGAAGTACATTGATTTTGTTAATAGCTACAAACCTCTTCACAGTCAAATCTTTGTGGGCTGGTGCATTGTCTTGTTGGTAACTCACTGTTCACTCTTGCACAGTAATGTTTTTCAATGGACAGTAAGAAAGTGTCTACTTTCTTTGAACAAGCGTCTACTCATACAAGTGAGACTTTCAAGTTAAGCCTAGTCTCACTGTGACATGTTAGAAGATATTCTACAACCTACTCTTTGCCTCTCCCCTCCCACCCTTGGTTCCTGAGCTATTGGGTTAATATCTATCTTTTTTGTCAAACCTCATACATATGTTCATACCAATATTCATATCTATATTTTTATCCACATCCATAGAAAATATGTATGTATTATACTTTAAAGACAATACATATACACATATACGTATTCCTTTACAATGTGAGATATTGCTCAATGTTGCTGAATTTTGAGAACAATGAAGATAAGGACGTATCTTCTTAAAGGAGATAGGAATTAGGAATTGCCTGTAATTCAGTTCAAGCTCTTTATATTTATCTTCCTGTTTAATACAGGTGTCTTTTTGGTTGCTTGAGAAGTCACCTTGTGTTAGTGTTTTTCTAATAAAACCTGTGTTCAGATAGGTGGACTACTCAACTTGTGAATAAGTGACTGGTCCATCATGCTCCAGGGCGAGGGTTAGCAGTTTTGACTCTCCCTCAAGGCCAGTCACAGTGGATTCCCTTGGAACTCTATTCTAGCATCTATCCAGTTTAATAGCTTTGTGAATGACCTGTAGGAGAAGAGAAAGAGCACCTTCAGCATATTTGTGAATAACCCTGAGCTTGGGGGTGTAGTCAATACACTTAAAGGTAGAGCTGCCACTCAGAAAGTTTTCAGCATTGTGAGTTTGACCTAAAACATCTTTGACAATTATCATTGCACAGCACAGGATAAAGACACTAAACCCATCTGTTTAAGCATGTGTGGGCAGTGGTTTTGCACATCTTTAGCCTTATCTTTTACCCTTTTCACCTAGTTTTCAGCAACAAGGGACTTTTCTCCCATCAATGGACTATCCATCCAGAATCACACAGCTGTCTTTATAAATAATTGCATGAGAACAGATGTACTCACTAATAACAATTAATGAGGTGATAAGAGGTTAATAACAAATGTGGATTGTATACTTCCATCAATATACACAGCGGAGCTCACATTGAGGTAATCTATCAAATTTGCTTTCACTCGCTTCTTCAAACTGCAGAATAGAGAACATGTTGTAATTATTTACAGGGGAAGTATTTTCTGTAAAGATAATTTTAATTGAGATACTCATTATTAAAATGCCAATTAACCTTGATTTTCCCTCCGTTATTATTATTTAAACTAAACACAAAATAACTTTGATGCAGATGTAGAACTGCGAAATATTTAATGAGGTAAATTGCTTATGGAGCTCTAGTTTAATTAGGTTAGTCATTTTCTGTCAGTTCTAATTACAAAACTGAATTCTCTACATTTGGCAAATATCACATTTAGTATGAACTTTTCTTTCATGGCAATTAGCTTAGTGTTCAATGACCTTATTTGTGTACACTTGTGACTTAATTTATGTTTTGTAAATAATTATTTTGATTCTTATTTCTCCATACAAGCTTCATCAGTTTCAGTTTCATTTATCAATTCAGAATGTATTTTCAGCAATTTATTTCAAGTGTATGGAATATGTCACATATTTAATTATCCAAGTTTGCGTTTCCATTTTTTTTTGCAGAAGACTTCTAGAAAACTGACATTATGACATCTTTTCTAGCATCAGAGTTGTTTCCTTTTAGCTGCTTTCAACACACTGGATTCAATTAAGAGTATACATCAGTCTGGCAAAGGAAGGTAGGATACCCACAGCACTGCCACCAACTGTTTCTGTTGGGACAACAACCTCCTTTCAACTCATCACTATTTAAAAGAATATAATCTCTACCACTATACTTACCACCACCATCTCTCACTTTTATCAAGTCAGTGAAACCATGAAATGCTATTATCCTGGACCTAGGTTAAAAAAAAAAAGAAATATGTCAGCAGAAAATTTCTTCTCCAAGGAAAGAATGAACAATAGAATAATCTCAGTCATTGTATTCTGCTGCTATTGTGGGAATACCTGTGTACATTCATGTTCTGTTTACTATGATTGGTGGTGATTCTTGCATCTTAACTTTTTTTTTAAAAAAAATCTACTTATTTCAATTAAAATATAAATATTTTAATAAAAATAGATTTAATGTAATTATCATAATTGATTATCAAGTAAGTATACTTTGATTAATCCTCAGAAGAATTATAATCACTGTCACAGGTGCTCGATTGGCAGGGCAGTCGCATACTCCCTCTGTCACTGGGAAACAGACCAAGAGACCTTTTTTCACTCTTCTTCCGTAACCCAGTCAGTCAAGTTTAAGCTGAGTTTATAATGGCCATAAACTTCCCTAACGGTTAAAACCAGGGATGACTAACCCGTCTTTCAGAAGCCAAAATTGTTTTGTGAATCCTGTGAGGTGAGTTTATTTACATAACTGGGATACCAGCTGATCAGTAGACCAATGAGATTGAGAAGTGGTGCTACGCATTTCTCGGCTGGAGGAAGCGGACTTTTGATAAAATTGACAGCTTTAGCTGAACACAGTGTTGTAAAACATAGGTGTTCAGTAGTCCTCAGAAGTCTTGCTGGTGACAAATACATACTAAAATTTTGCCTTCCTGGCTGGTTGAGCAAGGAAACTTGATTCATGGATCTCCATCTAGCCCATCAGCATGGACTGCTCGTGTAGGTTATGAATCATTGATTTTTGTATGCTCTCAGCAAGCTACCTCTCTCAATAGTTTGTTAGGTGTTATAACATCTTATTCTATGGGATTTGAAGTTGCAGCCCCACATAGAAGGTAATTAAGTTCTTTCAAGGTTAGAAGTCATAAGCAGTAATGACAAGATCCACTTTCATGAAGAATTTTCATTGGATCGTTCAACAAGCTTCTGGATAGATGTAGATGGCAGACAATTGACCGAGACACTGCTCTATTCTTTAATTAATCCTGAGTTACTTAATGGTGATATATCCCTTCAACATATAATTTCTAATGATCTCAAAGGTCCTTTACAACCTTGTAATACTGTGATACTGTGATAATTGCCTCTACCATGCCACAACGCACTTCCCCAAAATCTGCCATAACCTCAGTCTTAACCAAGTTTTGCCAAAATATTGAAAACCGGCACTGTTCCATCCTTTAAAAGTATGCAACTATCAGCAAGATTTGTTTTACAGTATTTAAAACAACTGATACATCTAAGACTTAACAGAATGGACATCGAATACCAGCAGGAAGAAACTAACCAAACCTATCAGCTTGATGGCTCTCTATGTCGTATACTGGTCGAAGAAGAATACAGACAAAAACAGAGAGATGATAGCTAGCATCTATAAAGCAAGTCACTTTTATGATTAGAAGTTTTAGCTGGTCAATACCTGAAATGCTGTCATCACCATCTGACGATTTCTTTGTTTCCCTAAAGACGATAGGCAGAGTAACGCCTGTAAGAGCGGTTGCAATCTTCCCATGAGATCATTTTCTCACTCAATATTTTCTTTGTGACCTTGGCCCACCATGAGCACTGCAGTAGAATGGACATAAACCATGTAAGAACACTCAAGGAGGACGTCCATCATTAACTTTCTCGGGAAATGAGGGGTTAGTGTAGGATTGTTTAGTGGCAAACTGAGAATACACGGGAATTAAATGAATCTAATATTGTTTTTAAAAAGCAGTCAAATGTAGGGCATTCAGAAAATACTTTGTTTTCCATTGTGTGCTGGCATGTATCATCTGCCATATATACCAGAAAGAGTGTGATAAAACTTTTTTCCTTTACATCAGAAGAGTCTTTCTAGGAGTGGGTTCACAAAGAGACTTTATTCCTGTATACTTCTGAAAGTGAACAACAATAGGCAACCCTACAAAAATATGGAAAGGGAAACTATGATTCACAGGATTCAAATTCACAGCAATCCAAAGAGTGTATGTCCTATGGTTTAGATAATAATCAGGATTGTGTTATGTTTAATGCGACATTAAATAATTAATACAAACCATAAATCTTGTTCCACCTAAGAATATGACATATTTCCGATTTTTATATTGAACAACTGAAATAAGTCAGTATAAGTCAATCAGCTATCTGATTACAATAATTTTAGACAAGAATCAATATATAAATTCCTTATCTTAAAGAGACTTATAAGTTGTTTTCTCTATTAAAGCATTGTTTGCCTATATCATGCCTAAGAATTATTTAAAAGCTCAAAAATCGTGATGTTTCAGTCATCTGCAGTACAATTGTCTACAACAGAAACTGTAGAACGGGCTCAGGACTTTGCCTTCTAGTGACCATTATATTTTCAGCTAGATAGATTAAGTTCGTTGGTTTTTTTTATTTATAGTTTTCCTCCACTTTGAGCGAATATTAGTGAGAATCAATATTTGAATCACATACTCTGAATTTTTAGTTTTAGAGAATTACCTGGCACAACCAGTTAGTTTTTAAGAAATGTACAAACACCAGGAAAAGAAGAAAATTTCTTGGGATTTTTTTTTTTTTTTCATTTTTCTTGTAGGAATGTCATTACACCACACTGGAAATAAAAAGAGGTGTTCCCTCCAAACTGAACCTTACATTAACATAAGTTGAAATTACATATATTTATCAAGAAAAGAATTGACTTCTATGTTATAATACTGTGACAAATCTTTAAACTGAAATTACTATTACAATATGAGTCATTTCACAAAATTTATACCTCCGTGATATAGATAAATCAGTAAAGCTGTTCAGTCCAAAACATCTGTTGACATGAATTTTTGCTATAGGTAACATGCCGCCTTTTTGTCTGTGTGTAAGCTATGGAAGAATTTAATTTCTATTTTGTAACAGTAACTACTCTATTAGTTAACTGTTTGTGATTCTTAGTCATATAAGTAAACTAATCCAAGATGTAACTAGCTTTGAAATGTTAGCACTTAAAGAAACACGAAGACCTCTATGCTAATAAGGGTACAATTTTAAAAAATAGACACCTCAATTTGAAAAAGGAGTATTTAAATCATATAGAGGTCTAGTTATACTTGTTCAGGATATTGTCAGTACTGCAAAGCTATTTCAGAAATCATTAGTCTTTATTGTTTGTTAAGCACAGTTACCTTTTAATTGGAATGGATTTTTAGAATCTAGAAGAATATATGCAAATGTATTTCAGGCATAATAACAAGAAAAATTACCTACAATGATCAAACCCTACAGTAATCTTATTCTATTGTTAGAAACAGTGTCTTTGGATTTTCAGAAACGACACTTTCTTTTTTCTAGATAAGACAAATAAAACTGGCTTTTTTCAATGATTTTTTCATATAAGAATGATATTTATTTTGAGCTTTACAAACAAGTACAGTACATTTGAACTGAACTTTTGATCTAATTGTTTCTATACAAGTTGTATTTAACATCTTTGATCTCTGATTTAATGATCTAATCTGCTGTATAACTCAGCTTTTATTGATCTGTTCTCATGCTGAGCAAATCAAGTCTCACTTTTATGGGAGAGATTGAAAAAGATAGTAAAACTGCCTCTGAGACAGCAGTTTAAATCTGTGCAATAACAGTGGAGGCAAGAGATAAGACTTTTATTACACTGCCAAACTTCACATGAACTCAAAGTGTCATTAAATAGGTATGTGTCATTTGCCACGTATATTTATTTTACTAGATAAGGTGGTAACCACCCATTTAGATTCAGTGCAGTACCACAAATTCTTTGCCACATCTTCTTTACCACAGAACCTATTCCTGACATTCAAAATACATTTGCAATATTTTTTTTGATGGTACTTTGTATGCATTTCAGCTTTTCTGGTCTCACGCAGTTTTCGAAAAGTATTTGAAAAGTATTTTTCAACTTCTTTTACTTGACTGAATTCCAAAAGCCACTTGTAGCAGTTATACAAGTGGGGCCATTTTTAATATGCTACCCTCTCATGATAAAAGAAGATTAATTCTCGTATACCCAGAGCTTTTCAATCACTCTCCATAACGTGCGAGTTCTGTAATGCCTAGTGTTATCACATTACTAAGCATGGAGGAAAATAAAAGCAGTGAAAGTGCTGTATCTCAGCTTGATGTTATTGAGCGTAGTTTTACTTCAGAAGGTTTCTATTGTGGTATTTTCCCATTGTTCTCTGAGAAGAAAGACCCGATGAACACACTGAAAATGCACACGCTATGTGCAATGGGTGACACTTTTCACTCCCATATACAGAACAGTGGTGAAGCAGAAAGTGCTTGTAAAAAGATTGCCTGATTTTTATTTTTTTTTAACTAACATCCTGGAGTCAGTCCAAGATTGCCGATGGCACCTGACAACTTGTATGTCTATCAATTACATGATTTTGGCGAACATTCTATCTTCCGATTTGTAAGTCAAGCATTTCATGAAACTGGGCCCACGAAACACTGAAAGCTCTTAAGTAGATCATAAAGTAAAATTACTTCTTGTTTACCTTGTCTCCAAATATGGATACATAGAGACCGCAGCAGAACAAGGTGAGGAGGGAATGTAGGGCATAATAATGTGGATTTTTATGATACTTTCCCTTATTGAAATCAATGGGGAAGCAGGAGGACTGTGGAGAATCTTTTCTATTGATTGCAATGAGGTCATATGAATGTAATATATGTTCCTGTAAAGACATATCCACATCAGTCAGATCTATCTACCTATTATCTTCTATTAGTAGCTTCATTTTCGCTAGACAGCTGAAGGACTGGGATTTGAAAATGAGAATATTAAAAATGGAGAAATATGACTCAGGTCTAGAACAAACTATTCAAATCTAAATTATACATTATCAACTTTATAAACACAATTTTATTTCCTTATAATTTAATATTAAATGTAGAGAAAATTTATAAGACATCATATTGATTATACAACGTAGCAGTTTAGTTCAGAGTTGAAAGATGTAGGGGCACCATTAAAGCACTAATTCCTCTCTCCTCTCACTGCTGAACTCAAACAGACAGTGCTTTCAACTTTTCTTAGCTTGTCATATGGGAACAATTAAGAATTAACCATGATAAAAGCCATTAATCTTGATGTATAGTCTCAAAATACCCAGTTTTAAACTTTCAGTTTCTGACTGAGATACCAAGATTTCCTGGCTTTAGCAAATGCATTTAACATTCATATATTAGGGCACAATACATTCCAATTTATATTTATTTTTTAATTATGTAATACTGTGATGAAGATTTGAGCTATAAGCATGGAATAAGAATGTCTGGATTGAGAGTTGTGGGAGGTGCACTGTAATGAGCAACCAATAGATAAGAGAAAAGTTAATTATAAAGGCTAGATAAGGCTCAGAAGCACTGGTTCAGGCTTATAGGATGGATCGAAAACTGAGATTTCTAGCTCTGTATTATTTGTGTCTGTCAAGATTTGTGTCTTCATCCATCCATAGTGAATGGGTTACTTAAAGGTTGTTAGTTATTACCTTGATTTGGGAGATTTAAGTCTACCTATAGCGTGGATTAGATGAAGTTTTGTTGAGAGGGGATTGGAGGGTTTTACTCTCCTTTCCTCCTTCCAGCATCAATCAATGAAATACTCTCCAGTCCTGCAACATGGTCACAGCTGGACAGACCTTTCCAGTCAAACTAAGTCCTTGATTGGCCCTGTGGATATGTTTTGCAGCCTTACTTATGAAGCACAGAGCTGGCAGCTTAGGGTTGTGCAGCCTATGTTTTTAGGACTTTGGCTTGCTTTTTAACACTGTGTGCCATAAATGGAAACTAAATCAGTAAAATTCAGTGCTCATCATTGTTACCACTAACATTGTTTTAACTGACTCGGTATCAGGTTGGTCAATACAGCACTAATCAAAAAGCTAAATGTTAAGGAAAACCAGCACGATAATTATACTAGAACATTGATCATCAGTGGAGTTAACAGAGTTGAATATATTTTAACAAAACTATGAATTTATGAAATTATTTTTCTACTGTCAGCAGAGCACTAGAAAATACAGAATGAAGATATTAGTGCAACAAAGCTGACCAAGCTCTGAAATCAAGTTATGCATTCATTCTGCCAGGAAGGCAACCTGCCAAAGGCGTATCATCTTGATTTCTCAGCAAACAAGTTTGAAAAGCTCCTGATGGCATCAGCCTTTTGGCTGCCAAATCACATAGGGTTTTGTTAAATTCAACAGTAGTCTACTTCACCCACTTCTTTTTCAAAAGAAAGAAACTATGTTGTAATTTTATTATTTTTACTTGAATACCTGAAAATGTTAAATGGGAAATTTTAGGTATTAGGGAAGATTTGCTTGATCGTTTTCTCTTTTTTTGATTAAACTTAAAGATGAAGCAATGCTTGAGGAAAACCAATTTTGTAGGATTACACAGCACAGTATGGGATCAAATCAGTTGTTTTTAGGGCACAGAGAGAATGAACTGATTTCCATTATTAATAAAACTCCGTATAACAAGCATGGTGTAAAACACGTGTCCTAGGTGGCAACTCTGAGAAGAAATCTCTACATGCAGCCACTTCTGCATTTCAGTGATTCAAAACTTCTCTCTCAATGGAATTTAGGAAACCTAGCAGTGAAACGAGGCATGTCAATTAATATTAGGGCACCCATCCATCTCTCTGCTACAGGTGTGAGAATAATAAGACAGAAGCCTTCATCAGTGTTGAGCCACATGGGACTGACACAGGATATCTTCAGTGTCTCTGATTCCCAACCTGAGGGTCATGACCCCAGGGTAGATAGTGAGGCTATTTTCTGGGGAATGCAAAAGTTCCCTTCAGAAGCTGACCATCTATTTAATCTGTTTATAGACTTTCTGACTTAGAAGATAAGCTACAGGAACTGTTTCCCTGACTGATGAATGTATGGAAACAGACTGTGTCCAGAACCTGAGACCGAACGGAAGAAATGGTGCTCCTCTTCTTCCTCCCTCTCAGTCCAGCAGAGCAGACCTGTGAGAGGTCCTCTGCCAGCAAAAGCAAATATTCTGTGTAACCAAGGCTCCCCTTTGAAAGACCAAAACCTCTCCCAGTCCTCTATTGACCTGTCTATGTGGGAAGTGCATGCTGTGTCTTGGTGTAGTAACATGCCTGCTTTAGGTAGTCTAACACAGTAATGTCAAACTGGTGGCTGCTGCTGTTCTCCTGCTGTTGCAGCGTAAAACACGTCACACACACTGCACACGTGACGAGAGTGTTGGCAGCAGCATAAGGGTGAGGAGGTCAGCGCTGCCACTGGGCAGAAACAAGGAACCAGGCCAGATAAAACAAGGTGGAGGGCTGGATTCAGTACACAGGCCATGAGTTTGACATCCCAGGTCTATCATGCGCCTCTGCACAACAAAACGTTTTATAACCGCCTCTCTTAGGGGGGGCAATGCCATCTGACAGCAAGGACAACTTTCCTTGTTTCCTCTTCCCAACCTCCTCACTTTGTAGGTTTTATTTTCTGTTTGGAAAGATAAACTCCTTGAGATGGACAAAGTCTCAGACATTTAATAGTACTGAAAGAAAAAGGATCTGCATCACTGCAGAACCTCTAAGAACTAGTTAGTAAAAATAGAAAAGCATTACTCTACTTCTTGTCTTCTAGAAAGCTCATCAGAGCTCTGAGAGATTTTGACAGGCAAAAAGTCAGTGCTGATAGATGTCATGTGAATAGTCTGCTGTGTTTCATTGTATCATATGTAGAATTTAAGAATTATAAGTTTCAAAAATTGGATTTTCAAAGTATTCATCTTGCATAATGTTTTTAATTTTATTTTTCTTTGATTTTTCATGCTGACTTAAATAGAAAAAATATGAATAATTCATGACTGAATTTGCCTTCTGAATGTTTTATTTCCTTATTTCACGCAGGATAATAAAACTTGTTTTAAAACGAAACATTTTATTTTTTTAACTTTTAAAGACTAAATTTCACTACAATATAATGGAACTAATTTCTTAAATTCAATTGCTGTATCATTTAACAACTGTTAAAAACTTCAGAAATGTTACTTTATTGTCTTGATGTTCACTTAAGTATTCTTTGGAAATGTAAATGAATAGTGTTTGGGGATCTCAGTTCAGTTCCTAGTAAATGTCCACATCACAAAACCACTACACTTAATTTCACATGATTGATAGCCTCTGCTTAACTGAGACCTAGAGCTGAGCCAGCCTGGGGACTTTATTACCTCCCATTCTAGTAAGGGTGGTCCATCCAGGTCAAAGTCGAGGTCAATAGTAGAACAGAGAAAGCAGTAATTTTGCTTTGAAACAGACTACTCTTCATGAAACAAAGAACTTCACTTTCCAGCACTGTTTCACCACCAGAGATAATCTGTCTGGGAATGAAAATGTTTCTGATAAATTTTATCTTCTTCACACTGCTTTTAATCACTTCAAGTGTAATATTTTAAAAACTGTTTCAGTATTAAATGTTGACTGATTTAGTTTGGAAGACATATTTTGTATTTAATTCTGAATCCTCCTATTTGATATGAGCCACTGAGAATCCTTTTGTGGATTTCTTTTCTCAGTTGTTAAAAAAATAGAAACATTAAACATTTGTTTAATGTTTTTTCAGAGTAATAGGCAGCTTTCTGAGCTTACTTGAAAAAGTAGTTACTACATAAAGTTTCTGAAGTCTCAATGTAGTTGAGAGTGGGGCAATATGTTTTAGTCCAAAGGAGCATTAACAGTAAGACCAGGGCACCCTGAGAACAAGAGTAATTCAGTGAGATGAGTTTGATTGTGTATTTTTTTTCCTATTGCAAGACATTTCTTTTAGTTTAGAGCAAAAAATAGGATGCAATGACATCATCAAGAGTTGAATCACAACTGGAATAACACATGTTATTCAGGTCTGAATACAAAATTGAATATAAGTTCATAAGAAAAATTAAATTTATAATTAAGTTATACTGAAGGTAGATGAGCGTCAGCTAATCAGGTAACCAAATTTTTCTTCTGTTCCATGTGGGGAAGTCCATACTTAAAATTAGAAATATTCTTCACCTCTGGGATTTTGACAGACCCTCGTTTTAGAACATATATAATGTTCCAAATGGAATATGTGTCTGATTTTCTTCAGCAAATGAATACCACTGCAACATTTTTAAAAGAAATAGCTGTTTTTACCATTTGAAGTAGAAAACCTGTGTGAGGCTGTATTGTAACCAAGCTTCTGTATCTGCAGAGCCAACTTCTGCTCACTGAAATTGTGGGCTGCAGGGAGGCTGCTAAAGGAAGGAACAAAAAGTGCTATTTTTTTTTCTTTTTCTTATGCTTACATAACAGAGATTTAGATACAATGGATGAGAAGGTGCAAGACATTTAAATTCCAACTCTGAGCATCCAAATTATGGGAGAAGTTCAGATTTTAGATTTGGCTTATCATAAATAAAGAAGGCTTTTGAAAATATTAGAATACAAGTCTCATTTATGTACCCTTAGATGGAAGAGACACTCGTATAAGTTTCTTTGGCATTTCTTAATTTTTAGGGTATTTTTTTTTACTTTCTTAATGAACAGATCTCACTATAACATTTTTAAATTAAAGAGCCACAGTTCCCTTTTTTTATGGTTTGTGCTTGACAACTTATGAACATACAGATGATTTGTCTAGCAGGATGATCATCCAATTGATTTTTAACACATTAAACATATCCTGATTACTGTCATTGGATTATATCCCTGAAATACAAGAACAAAAGTTTTAAATTGAAGGAGAGCATGAAAGTTGGCTCCATGAAAGGAATCTTTTTCCTTTATTCTTCTCTTTCCCTTTCCTCATCCTCTGCAAACCAATAATTCATCTTCTGATTATGACTGTGTGTAGTCTAGCTCAGCAGAAAATGAAATAACTATAGTAATGTAAGTGAACTGAAACAAAAGAGAATATCTTTTTGAACTCGAAGGAAAAACATCTTTCAGATGAGGTGTCTTTAATAAAGGGAATATAGACATAACATACAAAATCAAGCACGTTTTAGTTGGATTTATTTGCTACTACTACAAAATCTCTACGCTACTGAAATTCTTACAGAAGGATTAACATTAACTATTGATAAAAGATCAAGACAATGTGGAATCACCTAGCTTTGTAAAAGTAAGGATTGAGTATCTGAAGACTTCTGGAAATAAAGCATGATCTGCAATGAATTGGAACCAGATGGAGGAGGGAAAAACCCAAGTCTAAGAAGCAAACTTTAATTGACATTGTAGTGAAGATCAAAAGATCCCATAAACCATCTCCCACAAAAAGGATGCAGAAAGCTCAGATTCAAAACTCCATTTATATTCGGCAATACCTTTCACACTTTTTAAACTAATTCTTAGTACTAAAGAGCGACTGAGAATCGTATGACTTCTATATTAAATAATTTATATAAATATTACAGAAAAATCCTGTGATTCATCTTTGTAGTCACTTAGCTTTACAGTAATATAACTTTGACAGCAATGAAATAATATTATTGTAACACAGTGTGTAGTGCTGCAATGAATTAAAGCCACAATAGATTGGTGTTGTCGGTTTTTTTGGTTTGGTGTTGCTTTTTTCCCTTTCTTTTCCCTCTGTTGAGTTATACTATACAAATGGAAGAAAGTAATCTTTCTGGCAATTCTGTGGTGATTCTTATGAACGAATCCTTACTGTAACTGAGCTTCAGTAGATTGATTTATTCTCAGATATTTTCTTCCACCTTTTTGGTTTTCTTCAGTTATGTTATATTTTTGTAGAACACAAAACAGCAGGCAATGTTACCTTAACAACAATGATATGCTCATCTTTTTCAAACTTTGATTGTATTGTTATGCTGCATTTTGCATGTGTTTTTAGAAACACATAGCACTTTATAAATTCTTGTAATTTTGTCTTTGGCAGCAGCTAAAAGAAAGAGATAAAACTGGAGTTTATATTTGGTTCATCCATCTCTGCTTCTATAATCAGTCAAAGATGTATGTGCTTACTCTGCTTTATATACATATTCATACTGACTTTAAAAAACATGAAATTTGAATCATAGAGTCATAGAATCATAAGGTTGGAAGAGACCTCTGAGATCATCGAGTCCAACTGCGCCTGTCTCCCTACAACTGTTCAAAACAGTTTCCCTTTCTATTGTAAAGCAGCCAGAAAACAGAGTTGATCTAAAGCTTTTTATAATTATTATTATTTAGGAGTTAAAACATGAAAATAATGGTTGAATTAAATTTAAGCTCTCTTTAAGAGTGTTTGCACAATAAATTACCTTCCAGTTGTCCCAGCTTTTCAGAAATGTTACACTTGATCCTTGATTTACAAGTTTGCGGATTTGTTTACAGTTTAATGATTCAGTATTAAAAATATTTGCATTATAGACAACATACTGCTCAATTATCCTGCAATACTAGAAAAAAATCAATATTCTAAGCCTTTCACTGTTATTAGTTTTGATTATAATTTGGGGTTTTTTAGGGCATACTCTAAAATAATCTGAAAATTACCTTCAAAAAAAATTTTAAAAACCTTCAAAAAGAAGAAAATATTTTCAGTGAAAAGCATTGAAACTGTGCAGCAATTTAACGTGATTCATCCAGCCTTACAAGTTTTGTAGTTAATTAATTATTTTTAAAGTATTTTTAAAAATTTATTTTATTTTGTTTAATCTTATTTTTAACAGGATTGCAAATCAAAAAACGTCAGAATGAACTTAATTAACCATGTTTTGATTACAGATGCCATGGGCCTAATCAACAAAACCAATCTGGTGTTGAACTACTCGTGCTCTGCATTATTGCAGCACTACAAAGCTGCACACTTCGCTCATCCAGAGGCAACACATTCCTGAAGAGACAAGAGTGAGTCTTGCAATGTCCCACTTATGGCATACCCATTTTTATTCCAGTCTTGAAGGTAGATGCTGATTCTTACTAACTCCCCACATATCTTTGTCTCACCATACTGTAAGTATCTGTACAGTATCTGTACATGCATTTGCACTTGTTTTACACTAGCTATGATCAGCAAAGCACTTGAGGAACCCGAGGTCTCCTCCTGCTGGTGCTCTTGTCCAGCATATCCATCAGTTTGTGAAGCTGTTATTAGACTTTTCCTCCATAATTCACACATCCTTCCAGCTGCAGCCCTGAAGAACATAAATAACAAGAAGAAGCAAAAACAAAAGGGGAAGATCTGCTTGCTGGAATGGTCAATTATGAACTCCTTTGGAATTAACATGTTTGGAATGTAAATCTTTCAGAGGTCTCCTCTAGCACACCCGACTCATTGTTCAAAAATGGAGCTATTGTTTTTCCCCCCAAAGCCACTGATCTTAAGGAACTACTGGTTTTCCTCTCATCATGGAGGGACGCTGAGGCTGCTGAGGTCTCTGGTGATGGCCAGCAAGAAACCAAAGTCCGTGTATGTGTATGTGTGCTGGCCCAAGATGTAAGAAAGTAAAAAAAAAAAAGTAAAAAAAGAAGTAAAAAAAAAAATGCCAGCAACTTCTCTGCTGCATCGTAGTCTCCAGCAATTGTGGCATGTGTCATTAACACCCTTATCATACCATACACGGAATGAAATCAAAGCATGAAGCTTTCTTCCTCGAGGATTTATGAAACTAGAGGCAGAGAAGGGACAATGCAAAAACAAACCAATGAGATGTTACAGGACATGGCAGTAGGGAGTGAGGGAGGATTGCTTCAAGGAATAGTTCAGTTCTGGGAGCTTTATTTTTGTGAAGGCAAGTAGATGGGACAACATTGTCTGGTGGTTCCAGGTGTAAGACAGGGTAGGGAGAAACACAAAGTACAGCCTAATGAGAGCAAATCAGAGCAGAACACAATGAGTGACTGGGGAGAGCAGCAGTGTCAAAATCCAGTGGGAGATTTTCACACGTTCATTGTGTTTATAATGCTCTTCTGCCATATGGATTCACTGCATGCCACACCTGCGGCGATAAACGCCAAGGGCTAACACCCCTTACAGACATTGCTTAATTGTTCATCGGTTTAGTCCCACAGAGAGTACTTCTACAACTTCTCTGCAGAATTCCTGATGAAAACAGTTAGAAAGGTGTATGCCTACATATCCCTATATGCAATGCTTCTGGCAGCCTTTTGGGCAATTTCTAGGAGCTGAATACTGATTTCTAGCCTAGAGGGAGACAGCAGGTAATACAAGGCAGAAATCCAAACTGCAGAATTCATGAAATCCTTTGTCATGAAAAACAACAGAAAAATCTAATATTGCCTGGAAGGGGAAATCTGAGTTTGCAATCTGTTAGACTTTAGGTACTAATAAAGGGATGGGATCTTGCACTGCAGTTTGAAAAAAAGTATGGTAAACACCATTCTAGTCAGAACAGGTCATTTAAAGTCTTTCCTGCCTCAGGCTTAACATGACACTTAAGTGCTACTACATGCGAAAAGAAAAAGCAACTCGGCACTCAGAGTGATTTTTCTCCATCATTGGGGCTAAAATACCAAAGGATTCCTGTAAGCAAGGGAATTGCTGTCTTCAAAGATATGTTGTGTTTTCATAGATCCCCTCTTTGTGCAAGTTGAAGAAGTAAGTATTGCTTTAAATAAGAATAAATGTGAAAGTATACAAAAACCCCAATCTTCCATATATATAAATGCAATAAATGAGCTTCTCTTTTCAGATTCACTATGCTGGAAAAGCCAAAAAAGCTTTTCAGTTAACAGGAAAATACTTTGTTCACTACTGAAAATTGTAAGTCATTACTTTCTCTGGACTTCTCTGGGAAGAACACTTTTGCTGATATAAAATTTCCAACTCTCTCATTGGAAAAGCGCAGATGTGAAACACGTCTTCCTCCCTAGGGTAAAAATATTTGTTAACAAATTTAATCACTGAAACTTTGCATCTAAAAATTCCAACTGAATCTAAAAAATCTTTGAATCTAAAATTTCTAGCTCTCACACTGGAAAACTGCGAATGAACAACACAATCCCTTTATCTTCTGGGTAAAAATATTTGTTAACGAATTTCATCTCTGTAGTTGAAGCTTACTTTGATAAAAGTAAAACTCTGGGTCTACCCATGCTCCTGACTGTGAAACCAGAGTGGAAGTCAGTGGCATGGATAATTCAGCAAAACACTGGGGGGAATCTCTCACAAATAGAACAGTATTATATTCTCAGTCAACTAAAATTTTATAGCTTCTCTGAAACCAGGACCAGATATTAAAATTGTGAAAACTATCCTGAACTTCTTTCTCCTATCTGTGTGAACTAAAATACCTAATTTTGATAATTGTGGGCTATTTAATTATGTCACACAAGTGAAAGTTTCCAACCTGAGAGTGATAAAAATTTTGGTTTAATTGATTTCCAACGTAAGTGGTTTCATTTTCCAGGTTGCTCCTGAAACTCATTTTAATTAAAATTCAAGTAACTCTAACTGTATGCCCATTTTAATAATATACTGATTATATTGGCTCATGCCAGACTCTCTTCACCTCAAATTGGAAAGATAGGGATGTCATTCCTGGAGCAAGTGCCGCCTTGCTCCAGGTTAGAAAGTAGAAACTAAGTTATCCAGCAAACAAAATCCTGATCCCATCCAGATGGATTACCCTTAGGGACAAAAAAAAAAATAAAAAAATCATATTCTGTGAGCTCTTGGAACTTCTGTTGTAATTGTCACCTACTATCAACACTATAATGATAGTGCTCCTGTGTGGCAAATTAGTCTAGATCCTATCAAAAAGGAATTGTTATGAATTTAAAAAATGACAGGGTTGGATTGATAGTTTCAGCTTTTTCTCTCCATCAGCTCTAGAAATAGAAATTCCTAGGAGTGAGGTAAACCTTGATTCATTCAAAACTTCTGAAATCACATTTTGTTTCCATAGTTCCCCAAGCATGGAGGTAGTGTTTAAATAAATGGAAAAAAAAAAAAATCACACACATGTAAGCAAGACTTTGTCTGTTATCACTTCAATAATAATTGATTACAGTGTTCCTCCTTAAGAGTGGAAGTCCGAGAGGTACGGACATCCCATATCTCCTCCTGAAGTTGGTAGGTATATTCTTCAGAACAGCGTGAGCAACTTTTGTGATTTACAGATTAAACTGTTTCTACTAGAGGAGCTGTACTCACTTATTCGGGTATTGAGCATAATTTGAACCATGTAAATTCATGTTCTGCCCTTGCAGATCAATACTGAATTATTTGTGCTCCTTTACTCATTCAGGTGCTTGGATGAATTAAGGGAAATTCAAGAAGCTTCTAGAAGAGTTATTTCAAATGGGAAAGGAAAAAACAAATCCACCATTTACGGGATTGGACCCCCATAACTGAGCTGGAGATTCTACCAGGGTTGTAGCTACACTCCTTTTACTGCTTGCTGACCCTGGGGCACTGGAGGGTGACTGTGCAAGGGTGCTGTGTTTCCTTGTTCTGAGTGGAGGAAAGAGTTAGGCTGGCTGTTGGCAGGTGGGTACAGGATGACATCATGAGGAGGGACTGTATGAGCGAAATGATATCTTTCACATGAGGAAAGAAGAATGACTGATTCACAAAAAGTGTAAAGGATCCCATATTCCATGTTTTATCCATGACTGCCAAGATCAGATGACATTGTTTTAGGTTTTTGGCCTTTGTCTTGTCTCCTCCTTTTCTCTTGTACTAGTATAGATCCATGATTTTATACCATCATTCCTTAGGATTTCTGAGCATAAACTCTGAGACTATTTGATACATTTGCAAAGCACTTGATGGGTGAGAAAGGAAACAGGATCTTTGACCTTCACTCTTTATCCCTTACATCCTAATGAATAATCTCATAGCTGCAGAATCTACTTTTCAGTTTTGGTGTGTTCTTTTTTTATGTCTCCTCGTAAGTCATTTCTTTTCAATCTCTTCAAAGTTTATGTCATTTTTTTTTCTGAAACATTTCCTGTTTGTCTTCGTACAATTCGTATTTTCTTCTTCAAATGCTATTTCACTTCTTTACGGCCCATAGACAGCACAATAAATCTGCTACTTCCAACACCAACAGCATGCAAGTGTAAGAAGAAAACATATGTATCACATCAGAGAATACTTTCAAAAGAAAGTTGCATGTCAAAGCTAAACAAATTCTATTCTTTTACTCCAGCAAAAAGAAATAGGGCCTTGTTAATACGGTAAATAACAGCTTTTTCTCCTTTTCTTAATACACAGAGCAGAATCTTCTGTTCCATCTGAAAATGCTCTGAAATGGTGAAAGTTAAAAATGAAACCCTTAATGATTACTCAGGCAGTTGTAGGGCTAGTGAATTTAATTGTTTTCAGGGCTGCCGTTCTTAATTTCTTTGTTTTACTTCTTATTTTTCTTTTCCAAACATAGGGAAGTAAAAGGTGATGTCAGGAATTTTTAAACTATTGACACAACAGAGCAGTTTATTTTTTCAAAGCCACCACAGTCTATTATATAATAACACACTTACATAATAACATATATTTGTACAGCATTGAGGAAATGTGTGCTATTTACCTGATGGACTAAAGTAACTGCCTCAAAGCTGCTATGGTCTTTAAGATAAACATGTGTTTTGGCATGCATACTAATTTTAAAAACATATATTATTTGCTGCATATGTTGTAATTACATGGTCTAGTGTGTACATATATAGAAAAGCACACTTCCTAAATGGATTTTTGTCAAGGTGGTTCATAATAGTTCCTTCGAAGTCCTTATGTCTATCATGTAAAGAAAGTATTTAGATGATGCCAATCATTTTCAGTCACTTTTACTTATTTGGATTTTGGGGCTGCTGGGAATGCTTAGTCTGCTCTGGATTTTTAAGAGATTAGATCACAATAGGCAATGCTGTGAGCAAGTGGTAGTAGGATATGTCTGTGAGAAGGTGTGAAACTCCTTTTTCACCGAAATCTGACTTTGTATTCAAGGTTAATATACATCCTTTTGCAAAGTGTTAGCAAAATGACCAGTGCAGAGTGCTGCCTGAAGGACCCTGAGGCTCTCATCCGTCATGATTAACTCGTATAGTTTACTCGCATGCAGATACACCAACATTTTAGATATGCAAAATTATTTGCCCCACAGGAAGTTATTAAATGATCAATGGAGAGAAGTAGATACCTCTGAAGGTCCCCAGGTTCCCACACAGTCCATGCAGAATACATGGCTAAATTACCTTTTGTTTTCTCTGTTCAGAGGAGAGCTTCATAAATAAAATTGAATCCTTTAGGTGAAGAGGAAACCCTCTATGGTCCAGCTATGTAAAAGTTTTGGGGTTGGGTGTGTGCAATTTTATTACACAAATTTTATCAATTTTGATTATTTTCTTTATTTTCGTGTCACGCTACTGCTATGGATACGTATGTTTACGGTGAATTTGGCAGCAACCTTTCAGGAATACACTTGAGTCTTAGAAATAGAATAACAATTATATTCTAACTACTTAAACCAAATAAATTTTTGGTTCCTGCACTAAATACATGAGGATATCTGTTTGACTATTGTTGTTGTTTTCAGTAAATTTCCGCAATATATAGACAAATTGAAAGTAACCTATGTTGAAGTTAAATAGTTTGATTAGGAAAATTAAAATTAACACTTACTCAATTAAATTACAGCAACATTATTTGTTCAACCAAAATAATTTCTTCCTTGTTCTACATATAGACTAATTTTTTAAGGTTGAAACCAAAATAAAATTATTGGCTATAAGATGTTTGAGAAAGGAAGCTATAAGTACCCATAGGAATATAAATGGTTAGTAACATCTATTACCACAACAAACACTTATATTTTCATATTAATGACAGTCAGACATGCCTTTTCCTGCTATGTTGAACCAGAAATAACATGGATAAATTATTATTCATTGTGAATTAAGGTACCTGACCTCAGATGTCCTTTGCAAATCAAGGTCTAGTTTTGTAAAAATATAATTATTATTTGAATAATATAGAATGCACTTTGTAAACATGCATTAAAACAAAATGTACTATATAAAATTGACAATGAAGTTGGAAAGACACAAAGGACACTGAATAATTCAGCATATGACTGTCTTTATGTATACAGTGTGTAGAGCCTTGAACGTTCCCTTTCTCAGAGCAACAAAATGCTAATACTAGACAGCTGTTATACTTAGGAAAAGAGCTCTTATTTGAAGACCTTTTTCTTTTTTTTTTAATCCAGCCTTCAGATACCTAAACCTACTTGCAATCTCATTCAAAACAAAAGCCATTTGTTGAATAGTGGCTTGTGTTCTTTACATAAATGACACATAACATGCTTTTGCATCACAACTAATTTAATCTAAAAAAAATTAAATTATATGAAACTTTTATGCTAAAGGCATATAAATGACCAGAATCCTTACTCTTAACATAAACCAGAGACATTTTAACCTCTGCAATGTTTTATTGTTCTGTGTTAGAAGAGTGTGACAGCTACTAATTGTTAGCTGTTGAGTTTTTTTGCCTGAGGGATGAGCCAAAGGAAAAAAAAAGCCTCAGAGAATTTGAGGAGAAGACAGAGGGAAGGCTACACAGTGTGCTATCATGAATAAATATTTGCAAGGCATCCTCACTATAAAGCATAGTTGTTTAGAGCAATGTAGCCTACATTTGGCTCTGTGATCTTTCACACTGAATTATGCCAGCTAGACAAAAGCCCCTCTGTTTAAATGAACAAAATATAAAATGATAATGAGAGCACCTCCATTTGTTTGAAACTATCAAAGCCACAATGACTAAAAATTCAATAAACATAACATATTTTCAAATGTTAGTTACTTAACACCATTCTCACTTTGATTGGTTGAATTCAATGGTGGTGTGTCCATTGTCTACATTGTTTCCATTGTCTGCACTGGGCTTAAGCATGGACCATAAAATGTACATCTAACCCACGGAAAAAATATAAGGCTCTGATTATGTTCAGGCTGACGGTATTCTTTTTCTCAGAAAGAGGAAAAAATGCAAACTCTGTGTTGTATAATAAAAAAATAATTAAAGAAATGAAAACTAGAATCTGAGTGATTTTGAAAAGAAAAAAGCCACTAATATTTAATAAACAAATACAAGGTATAGTGCTTGGGTACTGAATATTTAAGGAGTACAGTTTCGTTTTTATTAAAATAAATGGGAAATAATGAAAAAAGTTCTCAGAAGAAACAGTTAAACTTTTTTGGACAAAGATCAATCTTAAAAGTCTTCTAAAAGTCAGACAGTTGCAATTATTGACTAAATTGCCCAAAGAATACACTATGTAGTGACTTAATCAAATATTGGCTTATATGGGCAAAGAATCATTGCTGTTCATCATAAAATCAGCAATAAATGCCTCAATAATCCCCTTATTATGCAATAATAAAATTTAAACAGACATAGGACTCAATTCTACTTTCATTAAACTCAACAGCAAATCTTTCATTAATTTCACTCTGAAGCTGGTTATTGTTTCTGTTCAATAACACACCCGTTAACAAACAGGCATGACGGATATATTTTTGTCTTTCTTTTTAATAGGGAAACATACAATATAATTAAACTACCCTACACAGTCTATTTTTGGAAAATGTAGAGGAGAGTATGTGACCTATCATAAGTTAATGTGTTCCATTTTTATTTTTAATTAGTTAATATAGTTATGTTTGTATACCTTTTCTTTATTTAAAAACATAGTGGACTGAAAACATCTTGGTAATTTTTTAGACTTTAAAAGCACATAATGAGAGGCATATATAAGGAAAATTGGTTAAAATGATGGGCACATCAAAGATTTTGTAGCTCATGTAACCACTACCTAAGGTTATAAAAGCTTGTATATTATTTGAAATACACAAAACTCTTCTTATGATGTCTTCAAATTACTGCTGCAAAATACAGGATAATGTAAGATCACTGTAGAATATAGAAAAACAGCATCCAGATTGTGAAATTATCCTCCTCTATAAGGGACAGTTTAATGGTCTGAATGTGAACACGCAGTGTGCATTTCTAATGACAGAGAGAAAAACACTGCAGATATTCAGAAACGTTAATAAGAAAACAGGCCAAAAGGAATATGTAATAATCTACCAGTTCCTGTGCAGTCTATTGTAAGTTTCATCTCTAAGGGGGTAGAAGAAAAAAAAAAAAGCTTAAACAAGGCCTATTAGCAGTAAATACTTCTGCCAATATCCCTCACAGTAGGGGAACTCCTCCAGCAATTTTCGCGATTAATTACCAGTGGCAAGCGTATTCATAATCTGGTGTTAATTTTGCAGTGTCTGAATGAACTCGGCTCTGGCACGCTCAGTTATTGTTTCCCTGCTACTAGTAGGATGAACTACTTGTTCAGGTCATGCTGTGTCAAAAGAGTGCTAATGTGTTTATATAAACACTACAAACAGCACCTGCTTTAACCACTTTTTTTTTTTTTTTTCTGTCACCAGTTAGAACACAAAATTCTTTGGTGTAGAAAAGCAAATGACAAGAAATATTACTACGGCTTGTGTTTGAAAGAGAAATATCAAATACAGGCAGAAGATGAAGCAAAAAATTAATGTATCTTTAACGTATTTGAAACAGAGCTTTTCTATCCTTATTTTACAATGTCTGGAAAGACTGTTAGTGGCTAATTTGTCAGCTGCTCCTAAACACTATGGTGCTTTAATAGAGAGCAACTCTTATTAACAAGACCATGTAATATACAGAGGAAAAGGAATAAAATAGACAAATATTATGACTGATTTTATTTTTCTTGTTTTTCTTCTCTCAGTCATATGTTTTAGAATAATTTTGATAATATACTTCTGCAGATCCTATAGGTTGCCCAGGAGAGCTGTGTCTGATAGGATTAATTGCTCAACATGCATGGCTTGCTGAGCAGTGACAACCGCAATTGGTTAATGAGGATTCTCAGATGTGTGATTACACAACCAGATCTGAACAGGTTGGAGTCCATTACTGAAGTCACTGAAAGAAGTATGAGTTTTATAAAAGCAGTAATACGCTCCAGGGTGTCCATTGCTAACTTCATACTCCTACTTTACCTGAGGTTTATATAAATGACACCATAACTGCACACCAGGTCCTACGTACACTTAAAGGACTTACATATCTGTTAATTAACATAAAGCATGATTCTCACATTTATTGTAATAAGGTGAATGGAAAAATTTAAAGGATGTGTACTCTTTTCTCTTTTCACAAGGAGAGAACCATTAAAGCAGGTAAATACATTGAGTTTGTATATTAGAATATAAAACCTCTAAAATGTTTTAAATTTTAAAAAAATTTAAATGTTACTTAAATGACTGGAGCGTTAAAGGAAATAAAATAAAAGAAAAAGAAATATTTTCAGACAAATTTACAAAAAACAAGGTGTGGAACACTTTTAAGAGTCGTACTACTTCAGACAGGAAAAGAGATAAACTGTATTTGCCCATCATGTTTCTACAGCATATTTTATTTTCTCCAACAGTGTGTGTTTGTTTGTAATTTTAATGCTCTGGAGTTGATCATATTTGTAGGAACTAAAAATATTTGAAGTACTTTCTATCTGATTAGACCTGTATTAACCAACAGCTATAGCACAGCAGTGCCTAACAAAAAGAAGATATTTAGGCCATACAATACAGCTCTCCGTTCCTCTTTAGTGTTCATTCATACTGATTTCTGCATGTTGCTAACTGGAAATAAGGTGGTATTCATGAAATAATGTGTAATGAAACCTCTTACAATTCCAAAGTAAGTCTGCATTATTACTAGCAAAAGGAAGACTTATAACTGTAATTCCACCCCAGAGGTCTGATAAAACACAGACTTTAGTGGGCTGGGTGCAGCAGTGAAAGGAATCGAACTAACTGACTTTACCATTGCAGTGCATTCGAAGGTCATCAACTAATATATTCAACCAATGTTTTCTTTTCTGCCAGGTAAGAAGAAATTCAGTCTAGGACTTACTGAAGCTAATGCAAGCTCTGTGATTATCTTCATATTTTTGTAGACACCATTTTTCTACCCTAAGCCCAGCTAAGCCCTCACGATACTTAGATGCCTGCAGCAAAAAGCTTTTGAGATAACGACGCTGTCCTCAATGCTGGGTCTCCAGGCTTCCTCCAAAGTGTTACATTTAAGAAAAGCAGCTTAAGACATGATAATGTACGTATCAAATTATCAGCTTCAAATGTGGAAGACACTCCTAATGGTGTTCAATGTGTCACTGCTTGAAAGCCTGAGGAAAACCATGGATTCTCCTTTTTCCTATCTGAGCCTGCCTCACTATTGCATCACACCTCTCACATTTGAAAGAAAAGAACTGTATGTAAGAGTTGCTGGTTTTGGTAGATTTTTGGCTGCAAAAGACAGGGGTTAGTACTGAGGCTGTGCTAACGGCATGGGGCTCCATGGCTGTAATGTACAATGCACCCGAGTCTGCCATGGTGACACTGAGGGGAATGCCAAATGACTGCAGAGCAGGCTGGAACAAAGCTCCATTCTGTTTTCCCGTATGGCAGGATGAGACAGGAGCAGACGGAGGTGTTTTAGAAGGGTTAAAGGCCAAACATATGGAGCCTGAAGGAGCACAAGTTGCTCACTCAGCTCCTCAAGCTACCAAGGGGCCTGCTGTAACCTTCATTGTTGAGGACGAGCCACCAGCTGGATGAAGATTTGTTGTCACGTCAGGAGGGTGTCTCCCAGTCTCAGCGCTGCAGGCATAGTCCACAAGCAGCTGCCTTCTCCTCCACGGGCTGGAGTAGTCAGGTACAGAGTCCACCCAGCAAACAAGCCTTGCAAGGGGTGACTTTTACTCTAACATGTGCAGAGACAGAGAGTCTGGTAGAAACAACCACTGCTTCTGAATTAAAGGCTTTACTCCCCTTAAGAAAAAGATCACAGGTAGAAAAGCACTTTGGATACTGGCAGGAATTTCAAGCATATTCTGTAGCAATGTGAAGAACTGAAAGTGGAAACGTGTCTGTGACATCCCTTTTTTGCCTCCTTATCTGCACAGGCACAGAGAATATGGAATTGCTTTGAGATGGAAATGGGAACACAGTTTCTCGAAATATTTTTCACCTTAGAGAGGCAGAGCAGGGTGTCTTGCCCTGAAGATTACTTAAGAATTGAATCAATCTATGCTCATCACATGCTGTTCTATGGCAAGGGTACACGGCACAATTAAACCAAGCCAATATAAGAAGGAATGGACTGATGGCAGCTAGAATTCCTGAAATGCTTGCTATAATCTTGTCATCCTCCAAAAGAAAGAAAACAGAGACAAGAGTCTGCAGTGGGACATATCTCTACCTTTTAGTGTCTGAACACTGGCAGCCCACCCAGGACATAGTTCCAGCTCTCGGTTCTCCCACTCCACACCCACCAGGCTTTGCTTGGAGCAGCCTACATCCTGAATTTGCTCTAAAGAGGTGGACATAATCCAAGTACAGCATACCCTTGCACTACATTCTCCTCACAGTGCCCTCAAGCGCAGTGATGGTAATGGGTAGATGGGATGAAGCTCTTCGCTGGACCACTGAAGCTGTGCCAACTGGATATACGCACTTATAGGCATTTTCCACATGACAGAATTCCCACTGTTGGATAAGTGCCTTCTACACAATTTGTACTTTCTTTGTACAAGAAAAGAAGCATGGCCAATAAACCTCCCTCACGTATCTTGAAGATTCCAAATCCAGCATCCTTTTTGGGATAATGTTATTTGATACATACATGTGTTTCATCAGGAACTTGATTACAGTGATAATGCTCTTGTCTTCTTGTTGTGGCTTCTTCTTGCAAAAAATTAAAAAACATAGAATCATGGAATGGTTTGGGTTGGAAGGGGCCTTAAAGCCCATCCAGTTCCAACCCCACTGCCATGGGCAGGGACACCTCCCATCAGACCAGGCTGCTCAAGGTCCCACCCAGCCTGGCCTTGAACACTGCCAGGGAGGAGTCATTGACAGCTTCCCTGGGCAACCTGTGCCAGTGCCTCACAATCCTCAGCGTGAAGAATTTCTTCCTAATATCTAATTTAAATCTTCCCTCTTCCAATTTAAAGCCATTCTGCCTCATCCTATCACTTACTTGCCCTTGTAGAAAGTCCCTCCTCTGCTTTCTTGTAGCTCCTTCAGGCACTGGAAGGCCACTATGAGGTCTCCCCAGAGCCTTCTCTTCTCCAGGCAGAACAACCCCAGCTCTCTCAGCCTGTCCTCACAGCAGAGTCACCCCAGCCCTCTAATTGTCTTCGTAGCCCTCCTCTGGACCTGTTCCAACAGTTCCATATCTTTCTTATGTTGGGGATTCCAGAACTGGACACAATACTCCAGGTGAGTTCTTAAGAAAATGGAGCTGAGGGGGAGAATCACCTCCCTCGACCTGCTGGCCACACTTCTTTTGATGCAGCCCAGGATACAGCTGGCTTCTGGACTGCGAGCACACATTGCCGGCTCATGTTCAGCTTCTTGTCCACCAGCATCCCCAGGTCCTTCTCTGCAGGGTTGCTCTCAATCACATTGTCCCCCATCCTACATTGAAACTGTGGATTGCCCCAACCCAGGTGCAGGACCTTGCACTCGGCCTTATTTTGAACCTCATGAAGTTCCCACAGGGCCACTTCTCCACCTTGTCCAGGTCGCTCTGGATGACATCCTGTCCTTCTGGTGTGACTACTGCCCCACTCCTCAGATGTCATCCACAAACTTTTTGAGGGTGCAATCAATCCTGCTGTCTAAATCATCAATGCAACTTCTTAACCATCTCTAGATTTGGACTTAATTGTACAGGACTTCTGTAAACGGCAGGGCCTTCAAAGTGATAAAGTTGAGTCCTGTGATTAATCAAACCAAAGGTCATGACTCTAGCTATTTGCAGAAACTGTGTAATGAATTCAAGATCCTACATCTTTGCCTTCATATAAAAGAATCCAAAAATTCCCTATAGGGTTTTTTTGATTCTTTTCTTTTTTTTTTTTTTTTAAAAAAAGGAATCCATCAAAAAATTACATCTGTTTACCTACTTTTAAGTTGGTTTTGGTCATTAATATTGTCACTATGCTAAGAAAATTTGCCAAGAAAATTTGCCTAACGAAAAAGGAATGCTTTGTTAAATTTTATGTAAGTGGTCAAATTATTTATGTCTTGGAATCTTTAAACTAACAATATTTAGTTAAGCTGATTTAAAATAGATTTTCAAGCTTGAAAATTGTGTAATTGTTTTAATGTACATGTATAGTGGTTTATTTTTCATCAGGCTGCAATGAATTTATTTGACTATTTTCTAGTGTGTCACAGAATAATTTAAAGGATCCTTCAGTACTTAAAAGTGCATTTGTAATTAAAAATATTTAAGTCTTTCTGACTATTTCATGCTAGGAAAAAAGCATGAACAACTAACTCAACATCAATGTAATCTCTTGAAGCAGTGCTTTCTCTAGCTCTTACTGGAAGGCAGCAGAGAAAAACTTTGCTCCAGATATTGGCTGGAGAGCTGCCTGGCAGAGAAGGACCTAGGGGTGCTGGGTGACAGCCAGCTAAACATGAGCCAACAGTGGCCCAGCTGGCCAAGAGGGCCAGTGACATCTTGGCCTGTGTCAGACACAGCGTGGCCAGCAGGAGCAGGGAGGTGACTGTGCCCCTGTGCTCAGCACTGGTGAGGCTGCACCTCGAGTGCTGGGTTCAGGTTTGGGCCCCTCACTACAGGAAGGACATTGAGGGGCTGGAGCGCGTGCAGAGAAGGGCAATGAGGCTGGTGAAGGGGGCTGGAGAATAAGCCCTGCGAGGAGAGACTGAGGGAACTGCGGTTGTATAGCTTGGAGAAGAGGAGGCTGAGGGGAGACCTCATCCCTGCCTACAACTGCCTGAAAGGAGGTTGTGACGGGGTGGGTGCTGGGCTCTTCTCACAAGTGACAAGTGATAGGACAAGAGGGAATGGCCATAAGTTGCCCCAGGGCAGGTTTTTACAACAAAACTCATGCCCACTTCCACTGAGGACTGAATTGGTTTTGCTTTGTATTGAGGATGCCAATAGAAATAGAGGTGTATTGCTGCAAACTGTAAAGGTTACATGAAACGAAAGGGTTTTTTTCAGTGCTTTGAGACCACACTGACAATCTGTTCTTTTCCAGGCTTACTCTAACAAGTAGCTCAGATATGTTTAAACAAGTGTGGAAGCCTGTGTAGGTTTTGGCTGTCATAAAAAATCCTGAATAATTTCAAATAATTTATATATAAAAACAACAGCTCGATTAAATAATAAGATCTTTTTGTCAAGTAAATGTGTTAAAATGTAATTTTACTCTGTAAGGAAAATATCTTTTTACTCTGAATCAAGTTTTCACTTTAAAAAATCAGAGTATCTAATGTCAAGCTATTACCCTGAAATAAACTGATATGAGATAATACTGAGAGTACTAAGGACTCACAGCTCAGATGCCAAACGTAATCAATTCTGAAGAAAAGGAAGAGTTTATAATGTGATTCTGTGATTTTTGGAGACCATTTTACGTTGCATAAATTTGATAATCCCTCCACTATGGAGAAATTCTGATTAAAAGAGAGACAAGCAATGTTGGACATTTCAAGCTTGAATTGTACGAATTTTAAATACCTAAAACGATCTAAATATCTTTTCTAATCTTTGCAAAAGAGTTACAATCATCAATATTTCCAGGTCGCATAAGATGCGATGCAACAGTCCTGGGGAACACAACCTAAGCAGGAGATACTAGGCAAGATTCAGGTCAGCTGTATTTTATTTGAGCATTAAGGGACTAGAATATCACATTTATTCCTCATTTTAAAAAAAAACTAAAGTAAACGAAACCAACAGAAGATGAAAGCGAGGTCTACCCAGACTTAAAATGGGAAAGAAGACAGACAGCTGCAGCAAGAAAAGCTATGTGGCTATTGCTGAAGTGGGTGGGGAGAAGAGAGCTGTTTCTCATCTATGCAGCCATTGTTCGCTGGGGCATATGGAATAAAACACTTCACTGACCTAAGATGTCACTATGACCAGATGTCATCATTTTTTTCTGAACTTTGACAGGGGAGAATCACCAGCATGTTTTGCACTTACAGTTTTATGCTGCTAGGAAACAATGACTTCCCACAGTCTACATCAGGCTTCCAGTTTAATTCTCAAGCTGTCCATTAGGTAGAGTTTATGTAAGTACCACTTAGCAGTAGCTTTTCTTTATTCTATTTCTCTTTCACGTATATTAAAGTATTTGCCAAGGTGAGACTCCTGCTCTTGTCTGCCAGATTTCCCCTTGTCACGAGCTCTGCTAATTACAATTATTTGCTTGTTATGACGGTGTTGAAAATACTGGGAACATTTATATTAGTTTTCTGTGGTATGGAAACAGCTGCCCTCCTTTGGCCTCTTCTCTTAATCTGTGGCAGAATTCCATGCAGAGACTGACTCAAGAGGTAAGAAATTAAATGACCTTTCCTAACCCACTCAGAAGAAAGAGAGTAATGTAAAATACGTTGCGACACTGCTAGTCTAGTTGTCTCATGCATCCCACGCCTTGTGCTTTGTATTTCATGCAGGAGTTTATAATTTTACTAGTAATGGTATTTATATTTTCTTTCCTCTCTCTAACCCTGCATGTTCTTTCTTTTTTCAGTATGTTAGTCTTCTGTCTCTCCCACTTTCTAAAATTTGATGTTGGCTGTCTTTGTAGACATTTAATTCTTGTAGGAATATTTTTTTTTCCAAAGACAATGCACTTTCTGTGACTTCTGTATTTCTTCAGTAAGAATATCAGTGACCTCATTCTCCTAAGGTAATATACTTTAGCCGCCACTGTCCCTGAGTAATAAAACTGCTGTTAACTTAAATTTCATTTTGAGCTGTTTCAATATTTGGTTAGAAATGGCACTACATCTATTTACAGAATATAGTCATAGTTCTCCTTCTGAACAAATAAATAGAATTTATTAATAAGTTCCAGACTGAAATATTATGCCTATTTTTAACTATTTGTAAATAGTAAGACACTACTAATAATAACTCTGTGATTCAATGTTGAATCTTTCAGTAAAGAATAAAGCTTCTCAAAAAAATGAAAACTCTCAAAAATAGAAGAATAAGAAGTCATAACATCCGTATTTGGGACATTTTTATTTAAAAATTATATTTCCTTTTTTATATCCTGTTGCAGGTCTTCAGTATTGGGCACACCCAATAATAATAATAAAAGACACCCCTGGGACTAACAATACACAATGAAGATGGTAAAAAAAACCCCAGACAACCAAAGAAAAAATCTTGCTGATCAGAACTAGCCTTAAACCTTAAAACCTTGAATAGCCTTAATTATTAAATTAACCAGGTTACTCGGAGTTTAAATTTCTAGTCTTGGATTTCATATTTCTGTTGAAGGAGTTATGAAACCATAACCTAGTTTGTTAGGAAGTTTGAAGCGTAAGAGTACTCTTCAGAAGCATAAAAATATTTGTTTCATTTCTCTGAAGACAAGACATAGGGTTATTGCTATGAATGGTGATAAGAATTAGGAAGACAGAAAAGTCAGGCATGCTATCCTGGTCCCCACATACCAAGAACAATAGTAGACCATCTCACTCAGTGCTGCTAATGAAAGTGCTTGTTTTATAAGTTTAAACATGTAACAAAATAAAGGAGAGTTTAAGTCTCCGTCCTAACTAAGGAAAATGCATGTGCCATTCTGAAGGCCTCTGGAGACATTCAGTCCATTTTAGCTGTGAAAAATGTAGGCAGATATGAACCTCTCCAGAGGGATCAAAGTCATCTAATTAGTAATTAGTTATTTCAGGAATGCTGCCTCTTCAAAAAAGTAGGCCCAAATTACCTGCCTAAGGAAAATGAGATCAATCCAGCCATGGCCTTCCCTATGTACACGTCATAGCGACAGGCGCAATTTCTTGTCCTATTAGAGTCCTGCTTGCTCTAAAACCAAGAAGGAAATGATGGCTCCTGTTGGACTCTGAAATGTAATGAGACAATACACACTTCTTGTATTTCGTTGTTGTATTCCTGTACTTCGGAGATCCCCACAGTAGAACATCACAGTGAGAAGAGACGTCTTTGCCGTGTGTTGCACAATGTTTCCAGAGTTTTTACAGTTGAGGAGTGAACTCCAAAAGGTCATAAACCCCTAAACTGAGCTAGGACTACTTACATTGGGAACTGATGTGAAATCACAGAGGCTGCTTTATAAATTTTATCTATGTCTTCAGAAAAAGAAACAAACTAAATAAAAGATGTAATAGATGATTATCATGAAAAATAACAAAACATAACATATATTTTTAAAACTTAAGAAAAGATTAGGCTAAATAAATTTGGAAAATTGAAGTTGGTAAAACTATCCCTCTGTTTCTAATTGATACCAAATGTTAGAGCAAGTTGTATTTGATCATACACTTCCAGATTTCGTGTCTCTCTGCAGTCAAATATTTTTGTGCTTTCCTCAGGCTTATATTTTGCTCTATCATTGTGTTTAAAAACATGATTCTTTAGGACTAAAAATAAAAAAGAAGTAAACTTCCAAATTAAGTATTTTCCCTGTGTAGAAATCTTTTTTTTTTTTCCTAGCAGGCCTATATTCCATTCCTGCAGAAACTTTAACATTCTTTAAAAGTATGTTCAAAATTAGGTGAAGGGTAAAATTATGAATTTCCCACTTGGAAGAAAGTGGCTTAAATTCTATCCAATTATTTGCCATGGCAACCAGCTAAACACAAAAGGGCTGGAATGGATGTAGAGTACTGCCTCTATAATCATCACTGTATGTCCTTCAAATCATGGATATGCAGCACCACTATCCCAATCTACTTCAGGGCCATAAGCCTACACGGTAATTATATGCTTTGGAACACTCCACTTAAGTGCATCAATAATATAGTGAGTGAACACGTTCTTTAATTCTGCACCTGTAAGTGGAGAAAAAATAAAGAAATATCTCTATCAGAAAATGAGGGAAAAAGGAAAATAGATAATTGCATTATTTTTAACCTACTTTTCTGATGTATCAAGTCCTGCAGATAGCTAGTTTTAAATGATCTATTAATAATCAACAAGTAAAAATCCTGGCTGGTTATCTTTCAAAACTATGATGTTTTTATAAACACTCCTAAAATGTTTCTTTTCTATGGGGCTTACTGGGTTTCTGCCAGTGGATTTCAACTAGTGGATTTTCATGAGTCTGTAGAGTAATTTTGCAGCTTTAATAAGCGCGATTTGCAAAACTGGGCCCCATACAGTGACGTACGTAAGGTCCACCTTGACCTTCATACATGTAAGTCTCATTAAGGGTTGCGAGGGAACAAATGTAGCTTGCCGTTTGTGTTTCAGTGAGAATTCTTCTCAGGTTCTGTTGTTGAGCCATTAAGGCCCCACCTTTGTGTGCCTGTTTGCCCTTTTGCTCTTCCTCTGGTCAGTGTTTGGCTTGTGAATTCAGTGGAGCAGGAACTGTCTCTTATTTTCTGTTTGTACTGTGCTTTGTACAATGGATCTCCACTATGCCTGTCTGGAGGTCCTGGTACAAAATGCGGTCAAGATAAACTCAGGTTAGCTTTGAAGTTAGCTGCTTCTATTTCAGGTCTAATGCATGTGTGCCCTGGTTTATATTTTTCCAACTCTATTAGCTGGCTCATAAAAGAGATAAGATTTCTCCTCATGAATCTTGCATTGTTTATATTCTTGTATCATTAACATCTATTGTGAAAATACTAATAATAATTACTGATAATATCTAATATAATTGTTGCTAAATCTATACATAATAACATTTATCTGAATACTAAAATGGAAGTTACATAGTATCAGAGAGGCAACCTTGTTTAAACATATATCCCTATGGGTGAGCAAGAAGTGTCAGTTTTGGAGCTATGGGCTTTGTATAAGCAACTGTACACTCCGACTTTTTAAGATTTTATTTAGATGGAGAAAGAGAGCAGTGAAACCCAGGCAGAGTGGAGGTGACTTGAGTAAACCACTCTTCAGTGCATCAGGTCAGTTTAATGGAACTAAAGATTAAAAAAAAACCAACAAACCTTCAGTCTTCTAAGACTGATTAATCTCACCGTAGATGTCTCAGCTCATACACAAACTTCTGAAAATATTTTTTATTCCAGTGAGCCAAATCCTGTACTTGTGTCAGGAACTTGTATTTTAGAGTATATGTTTAACAGTCATATCTCCCGGATAGATATGATTTAATAAGAATTTATGATTTACGAGCAAGTGAAGTTTGCAGTTCTGCAAAAATATTGAAGCTGTGAAATGCCTGTCCTTTAAAATGAAGACTGTAGACAACAGATGAGAAAAACATGGAAAATATTATAATTTAAACAACACCATCATAAACTTCATGACTTCTAAGCAGATGTCCTGATTTATGAGAATTAACTTTAAGATTTTGAGCACTTAAGATTTTTGATACCGCTATTTATTTATCATACTTAAAAAGCAAAAAAAATGAAAGTGTCTGGAAGAAGTCTCACCTATACGTCTCTCCAACATCTACTCCAAGGTGTTAGAAAACCTCATGGCATATGCGCCCCTTCTGAGTAAAAGCAACTGCACACTATAAAAAGTCTGTTAATGCTGGTGCTTGTGTCTAAAGCCCTCCAAAATAATGACCTTTAGTTCTCTGCCAAAATGAGAACACTGTCCATTAAAAAAATCTTTTGTGATTTTCTCAGGCTTTTAAAATTTTCCACATTTAACAATATTATGGAAGTAAAAAAAAATTTAAGGTTATAATATACATATATATACACATATATAATAAATATGAAGTTTATTTCCCCACCAAAGAACCCAAAATCTGTAAATCTAAAATAATTTCTGTAGCTTACCTTGAAAACCCAACAATTAAAAATTAGGTCTTACTTGGTAGTATATTGCTTACAACTTTTTTATAGTAAAATTTGTTAAAGGTGAAGCCATGTTCTGATTAAATATAAAATTTACCTAGCAGAAACTGTGTTTTCTATGCCTGCCACAAAATACATCTTGTGTATGGGGAAAACCATTAAAGTTTTATCAGGTAATTGGAATGGCTTGTAAAATTGATGGAGGCGAAACTAGTTGGATTGTTTACAACTCAGAGTCGAACAGAATATGTGATGCTTACACTAACAATTGTCATTGTTCCATATAAAAATAGGAAATAATTTCCACAAGTGAAAACAAAAGCAAACATCAAACAAATATGACATTTATTCTGTTTATATGAAAATCATGACCTCCACATTTTTTTTTTCTATGAAGCATTTCAATGAGGTTTTTGCACAAAAAAATTAAGCAAAGTTGAGGTCAAGTCTCTTATCTATAAGAAATAAGTTAAAATGTCATTTTTTTAAAATACGTAGTCACAAACTAATGGTTGCAGAATCTCTGTAATCATAGCTATAACAACCATGTAGAAATGATATTTCACATGCTTTCTCCACTTTATTCTGAAGAATTTAAAGACATTTTACACGCCACACTTTAATAAATTCCCTGGGAAACAAAGCCTTTCTTAGATGTTGCACCAAAGCTGATGGTATGTTTTGGGTGTTCCCAGAAACCACGGTCCTAAAGTAAGTTCTTTGTCTTACAGCAGGAGCTCATGTTGGGCCACAGGACTTGATTTTTTCGATTGCATCCAAGAGCCATGTGATTCCTCCTTATAACCATTATCATTTCCTTGCATGATCACTTGAGATTCTTTCGCTCCTTTTTGTAGGCTAACTGATTTATTTCCACCATTTTTAGCTCTGGTCTGGTGACCACATTGCAGCAGCCAACTGGGCAGCCTGCCTATTTCACACCAGCAGCTAACATGCATGGCATGTTTGATATGGGGATTTCTGTAGAGCTGTGCAGGAACAGGTGTCTCCCTGTAGATCTTGGTCCAGGCCAGGTGGTGAGTTCTTCTTCAGCATCCAGTTCTTGAGTCTGCCTCCAAGGCGGTTGTCTCCTGTGCAGGGGAAAGGCACTGGGTAGATCTTTGTGCATCACCCAGCTCAGACCCAGCTACAGGCTAGGCATGACAGAAATCATACTGACCCACTCAGGAAAGATATGAATTAGGGGTTGCACAAGGAGATTTAAATTTGTTGTCTTGTTAGAATCACACTCAAAAATCCCAGTTACTGTTCTCCCTTTTACTATGTTTGATACAAGTTTATGTTGTATTCTCTATTGTTGCTTATATATGTAGAGTTTACCAGTAAGATCTTCCCAAGTACTGTGTTCCCATTATTATCACTACCATTATTATCCCAAAATAGACATAGAGGGGAACTGCTAAAGTTTTAATGACAACTACCTGTAGTTCAAACTTATCACTAATAATATTAAGGGGTATGAAACACATGGCATACTTGAAACTTGCTGATAAGAAATAAACTTCTCTACTCCATTTTTTTGGTTTTTGTAGGCCAATGAGTGTTTATGAATGGTTGCTTCCAGAGAAATGTAATTTTATCAGTACATGGAAATGCAGGGAGGACTTATGGGAAGTTAGATTTGAAGGGTGTTGTTTCCATAAGACCTGAGTATTTTTGTATGGACAAACCAAATATTTGTATTATCAAGCAAACTGTACATATGTAATTGACATTAATGGGTAATATTAGTCACATTATATTGCTTTTATGAATTTATACACGGACACATAGAACTAAATTTCCATCCACAACTCAGAAATTTAAGCCATTTTGTGTTAATATAACATGCATGCACATCTTTCAATCTTGGATACTTATATATTTTTTTTTGTTGAATCAGAAGTATAACCATCAATTACTAAAATAGCATAAGAGGGCAATTTCAAATTTACTCTTCTTTTCCATTACCAAAAGCTAAATCTCAGAAATTCATATCAAATTATCAATTTTGACATTCCTTTGAGCAAGGAAAAACACTTTTTAGTTCTTATTATCAGCCCCTGTAGATTTAGCTCATTTTGAGGGAAAGATGGAAGTAACAGAGAAGTACAAACCAGTTAATTCTGGCCTGGTAAAAATACATGGTCTTGCAGCAAGGTTTGTTGATACCAAGTTTTCAAATTGGGTGGATTCTCAGTGACAAATGTTAAACCACCACAACTGGAAAGTTTGCTGTAGAAGCACCAGCAGACTCTTGACTGTGACAATTCGAATGATGCTTCTGTAATAGCCAATTAAAGGCATGCTCAGCAGGGAAGGAGACGTAATGTTTGAGATCTACTGTCCAAATGATCATAAATTCCAGGCTCTTTGCACTCTAGGATAGTAATTGGTAATATTAAAGTAAGGTAACTATTAATATTTGCCAGATCACTTAATTTGTACACCTCTGTAATCTTAATTACAATCTCAGCAAGAATGTCACCTTTTGAACAGGAAGATGAATAAAGAATGAAAAATCAGGTCTATACCAACTATCTCTTGGTGTCATCTAGTGGTAACATTCCCATACTGCAAAAAGGAAGTTGTGTGTGTGTAGTTTTATTTATATATCTATATTCAGTCACGTAAGCACAGAAACATGTATAAAATGCGGTTTTTTTCTGACTGAATGTAATAAAGGAACCTACCATTTTTAGCAGACAAGGCAAGGTTAGCCTTTCTCTGTTCTTCATCCTGGCCTTTTTACTGTGTCTTCTTATGAGGTCAAGACACACTGACAGAGAGATCAGTTAGCATACACTGGTGTGAAGGTACTGTCTACTGCCCCATTTAGGCTGCTTGACTGAGCGACTGGGTCTTGTTAAAGAACATCCTTTGCCAACACACATGGTATTTCCTTATGGCTGACTGAGTAGCACTCAGGGGATGCTGACAGATTGAAATGACATACCACAAATCTGATTGCACATGGCACTGCAGGAAGACTCAGAGAAAAAAAAAAAGAAAGAAGCATTCCCTAACCCTCTAGCCAGCTCTGTCTGTCTCTCCCTGTCCTAAGAAGCGAATACTATGGCTGACACAGGGACAGGCACCACTGCAAGAAATATCTCACCATGGAGGTGATGAGTTGCCACTGGAAAAAAAAAAAAAAAAAAAAATTAATATAGCTCCTAAATTTTTAATATATCTCTCTTGGGAACAGGTAAGGCAATAAACCTGTGCTCAGATTGAGAATGGATTAAACTTACAAATATATATAATATATGTATATAAGTAATATACCCAATGTCCAGATTTGGAAGTCTTTTATCAGGAAGAAAAACCTTTAATGTCAGTGAATTCTCTATAAACTTTTCAGAAGTACTGTAATATGTTTTCTTGCAAAAAGGAAGGGAGATTTATTCTAAAAAGAAAAATTGAAGTAGGCTTTGTCTCTGAGTCAGTAAACTCAATTTGCATTTCCTGCATTCTAAGCCAAGATTTCCAAAAGGTAAACTAGTCTTCTAATAAGCGGCCTGATATTCTGAAAGTTTTGACTGCAGTGCTACCCACTAATTTTTTGATAGTGTTTACTAAAAGTTCAACCCCTCAGAAATTACTTTAAATAGTGATTACATCTATATTTTATTGATATCTAGAATCTTTAACAGGGCTTTGCTCAGATGTTTATGAATCTATACATGGTTCCTGTCACTCAAAAAAATTCATCAAACTTGATTCAAGCAGAATATGATATACAGATAACATAAGTGTCTCTCTCTATATATATATTTCATAAACTATTTTCACCTTCCCTGTAGTTTTAAAAAAATATTCTGGTGATGGAAAATGAGAATATGGAAACAAAAGATTGTTTGAAAATTTGTAATTCCAGTAGCAACTGAACCTATTGTTTGTAAGATACCCACTAACCCACGATCCTTGAATCTATCTCTTATCGGGACAAAAGGAGAAAATATCAAGGCATTTCCTCTATTTGAAGTTTTCATGGTGATGAACAAGAGGGATTCCACACCAAGAAAGATTTCTTCTGTTTGCCTCCAAAAGAGTCTTGGAACCAGGACTAGGAACAAATAAAAAGGAGGGAAATAGCCAATTACATAATCCTTTAGCAGACAAACAGGGCACCATTATCAACTAGCATAAAGCGAAGCAGCGTAGAAAAGCATCCAAGTACTGTAGACCTCGTCTAATCCTTCAACTCACCCCTCACACAGCTACCTAGTAGCTACTGTCATAGACACCAGGTCTGCACATCCAGTTTTGGAGAGTACTAGATTACCTGAACCTATAGGCTGCATCACAATAGCCATACTTGTGGTTTTGTCTTTAATATTAGCATTTCACAGCCTCAAAAGAAGCCCCACTCCAGACTGGAGTTCAATTGCTTTACGCATGACACATACATCTAGCATCTAGAGACTTTTAAAAAATTCAGCCCGAAATGCTTTTACATTTTTAACCTGATTAGAAATAACTCATTCAGATGGATGCTATGCAAGGGCACTAAAATATTTACTGTCCCGTATAAAAATAACTGCTCCAAATACTGAATTTAGCTGCAAGTAGAGAGGGAAACTATCCCACTAAACCAGTGAAGAAATTACTGAAAGTATAAGACAAATTATACAATTACCTATACTCTACCTGACTGATTGAAATTCACCAGGAAGAATAATTTAATCTTGTTAAGGTCACTTTATAAATTGTCAGTAACATTTACAACAAAGCATTTAAGCAAGGGCTTGTCTTTTTGCTTGAGCAAACTATGGGAGCCAACGAGTTTTTACATGTGCTTAAAGAGTAGCACACTCTTACTCCTTCCATTTTTATTTTTTTTCTATTTTTTGAATGGGGAATTATAACTCAGATACATCAATCTGTTTTTGAACAATACGAAAGTATAACCTGGTGGTAATATCAGGATGGGGGCTCAGTTAGGAGGCCTTATTTCATTGGTAGATAACCATGATATCGCTGAAGTGATATTTGTAATGTACACCAAACTAAAATGGTTAAAGCAGTTTCCTATGTGAAAGAATGTAGCACAAGCCTGTCCCTTGTGCATGCTTCAGCTAGACTTTGGCTCCTCAGGGCAAGCAAATCTCATGCTGTGCCACTGAACATGTGACTACATTAGGACCAGCAGTTTGGGAGAACTTGAGCCATCATGGGCAAACAGATGTAGTCTTTTGTTGTGGTTTTTATACAACACCACAGCTGTATTTAAAATTCTATACAGTACTATTAATCCCACTTTGAATTTAAAAATATTTCATAAAACATTTCCAATGGATAGGTTTAGTGAACACATATACCTATACCTACTGCTCCAAGTTTGACAGTAGGTCCATGATTATTACTATACTTATTATGAATTTCAGTATTTTCTTTCCTGTGTGTCACTATTGCATCCCAGATTCTTATAGGTCTTAATGCAATTTGGCTATGAAAACAATCCTAACTCTATGACATAGAAATTTGATTTGTAAATTCAAAATTATAATAGATGTTCACAGAGACAACAAGAACAGTAAGAGTAAAAACTTGATTTAGCTTTCCTTTCTGACTATACTTCCACCACCCGTAGTGCATTCCCTGAGTTTTCTTTAGATGAAGTGCAATAAGAAATATTTATTCTGAATGGGCAAACTGAAACTAGGTGGAACAACCCAGTTTTCTTTTTTCTAAAATGGAGCCTGAACATGAGACCAACAGTCAGGAAAGACAGAGGTAAAAGGAATTTAAAAAAAGAAGAATGTCAAAATGGGAAAAGATGGAAAAAAAGAAATCACTCCTTTGAAAGGTAACTTAAATTCTTCATGAAAGAGTGAAGAAAAGTTATTTTATTGTGAAGGTTTCTTTTTTTATAAAAAAGTGACAGTAGCAGAAGTTACACTAAATAAATGCATACATAAATAGTACAGTGCTATTCATCTCTATCCACGTTGTTTCAGTCTGAAAAAATCACTGGTGTACACGAGGAAAATACTCACTATCCGCTATGACTCTTCTGGTTCTTTTAATTCAAGAGTGCTTTTACTACTAAATTGTATCGATCTTAAAACCAATAGTTTTTTCGTTGCTGTTTATGGGAGATTTGCAAAACTAAACAAACTATATATAAACAAGTATTGTTTTTCCTCGTGTACATACAAACTAATTTTATCTTGCTGTCGGAAGACTTAAATTTGTCACTAACATTCATATGATGCAATATGCTGTTTTGTATTAAGGAGTTTAAGTCAACCACATCTCTGTAGGAAAATATTACTCAGAAAAATATGAAAGTAAGGCTTTGGATTTGTTTTAAGTATCAGAACATATTTAATGGATGAGGGAAAGGTGTGGTGTACCTGGACTTTAGTAAAGCCTTTGATACCATTTCTCACAGTATCCTGCTGTAGAAACTGGCTGCCATCGGCGACAGGCACAGCCTCTGCTGGGTTAAAACTGGCTGGATGGCCGGGCCCAAAGGGATGTTGTGATAAATGGAATTAAATCCAGTTGGAAACCGGTCACGAGTGGTGTTCCCCAGGGTTCAGTGCTGGGTCCAGTCCTGTTTAACATCTTTATCAATGATCTGGATGAAAGGATTGAGTGCACCCTTAGCAAGTTTGCGGATGACACCAAGCTGGGTGGAAGTGTGGAGCTGCTGGGTGGAAGGGAGGCTCTGCAGAGGGATCTGGACAGGCTGGATCAATGGGCTGAGACCAACGGGGTGAGGTTCAACAAGGCCAAGGGCAGAGTCCTCCATTTGGGACACAACAACCCCGTGCAGTGTTACAGACCTGGGGAAGAGTGGCTGGAGAGCTGCCTGGCAGAGAAGGACCTGGGGGTGTAGGTTGATAGCCGGCTGAACATGAGCCAACAGTGGCCCAGGTGGCCAAGAGAGCCAATGGCACCTTGGCCCGTATCAGACACAGCGTGGCCAGCAGGAGCAGGGAGGTGACTGTGCCCCTGTGCTCAGCACTGGTGAGGCCGCACCTCGAGTGCTGGGTTCAGTTTTGGGCCCCTCACTGCAAGAAGGACATTGAGGGGCTGGAATGCGTCCAGAGAAGGCTGGTGAGGGGGCTGGAGAATAAGCCCTACGAGGAGAGACTGAGGGAACTGCGGTTGTATAGCTTGGAGAAGAGGAGGCTGAGGGGAGACCTCATCCCTGCCTACAACTGCCTGAAAGGAGGTTGTGACGGGGTGGGTGCTGGGCTCTTCTCACAAGTGACAAGTGATAGGACGAGAGGGAATGGCCACAAGTTGCACCAGAGGAGGTTTAGACTGGACACTAGGACAAATTTCTTCATTGAAAGGGTGGTCAGGCACTGGCACAGCTGCCCAGGGTGGTGGCTGATTCGCCATCCCTTGAAGTGTTTAAAAGGCGGGTGGATGAGTTCCTTAGGGACATGGTTCAGTAAGGAGACAGGTACGGTTGGACTCGACCATCTCAGAGGTCTTTCCCAACCAGATGATTCTATGATTCTATGATATTTATGGTATGTAAGCCTTAGAACTTTCTAATCTTAGTACTTATATAGACAATCCAACAAAAAATTGCTTTGTTTCTATCAAGATGAAGATTTACAAAAGGCCCAAAATACAAGAAAAACCAATTTAACCACTCTTTTAATATGAAGATGATGAATTCCTTCCACTATAAGACCTAGCAATGCCAGCACCAAATACATTAAAATTTTCCATCCTCTCTGAATGGAAGCATTCTATTTTTTACTCTCTTTCACTGCTGCTCCACTATTTTCTTCCACTCTTTAATGTAACAGTTCCAGCAGGGCTGTTTTACTGCACTTCCCAAATAGAAAATTAGGTTAAAGGAACTCTACTTCTTTCCAAAGGTAAATTACATTAAGTGCTGACCCAGAGATAATTTGATATAATAAGAATACTTTTGTGACTTGTTCCCCATGTAGCCATAACCTGATTTTTCTTTAAACACAGAGAAACCAACGACACAACTCAAGAACTGGAGTACTAACCTTTTTAACAGATTATTTTTTTTTTAGATTTAATGTTACTGTATAGAGCTAGCAAAAGGCTGTATAGTACTCACTTTTTTCTTGGTGTTTGGCACCTTCTTGTGTGAATAATCTCATTGGAGAAAAAGGAAAAATATTCCTATCTCCTACTTGAGATATGAAAGTGAAGTGTATAGGTCATCTAATCATAAATACTGTGGAGAGTATAAGACACCTTTAAAGCTTCATTCAGAGCAACGAATACAGGTTCTGTGTTAGGTGTTTTGTATGATGCTTTGAAGAAATGAAATTCTGCGACACGAAACAGAGGTAAATAATAGGTACTGAAAGTCTGACAACATTGAATGTGTTCAAAAAAACTTTCATTAAATAAGTGGCACATAATTATGAATGACAAAATTCAAGACATATTTTATTTGTGGTTCTGTTCATACAAAGTATTCTTCAGAGGTGAAATTTCATGTTCCCATTTATTATTTCTTAAGATATACATTTTATAATGTGAGTAATAGTAGTGACTCCAATAGGGTTATTGCAGTTACAAATATTTTTTAAATTGAATTTTCTAATTCAAGGTTTCTAGTTCATAGGAAATACGAAAATTACTTCTAAAAGGAATTTTAAAGAAGAAAGTATTAATCACATGGTACCTACTCAATGACTAAAAATATTTGCTGTGTTATGAATATCATCTGATCATTTGTTAGTTTGGTGTCCATGAAAAAAATGGTATCAAAATTCTCCCTTTATTAATGATTTAGTAAGGCTTTTGTTTTTCCATGCTGAAGCAAATCTCCTCCTAGTCTATGAGCATGGCTTTTAAAGTTGTTTTTCGTTGTTTTTCTTTAAAATCTTTTTTTCCCAGGAATATTACCCCTAAGTGAACTTGTCTCAGAATGTGTAAAAATTTTCTCTGTTATTTGTAAATCCTGCATGTAGTCTGCTCCCTTGTGTGTATCTTCCTGAAGAAAGGGATATGCACGTTTTATTTTGACATGAAGGTCTTTTCACCAAATCAGTCTGTCCCATTTAGTCTGCACTTGATTGACTCAAGTCCAGGTATGTGAGAGGCTTGCAACTGCCTCTCTAACAAATACCTTCAGACTTGATTGTTTCTACCTATTTTTGCAGGTCCTTATTTTCTTCAATCTTTGCTGAAAAGGGCATTAAAAGCATTAGTTGAAAGTAAATCTTTTTTTTAGGTTTTGCAGTAAGTAGGCAAACGCCAAATGTTAATAAACTAATTCTTGTGGCATCTTTAGGTTTCCAGAAAAATTGATTATAATTGGTGCCACAGCAGTCAGTACTAGTGTCCAAATTAAATTTACACCTTTCCATTTATGAGTTTTTAAAATTCTGACCCCCCTAGCCTTTTTTTAGTTCTACTGCCTTGTTTTGCATTATTTCTGGAGGTATGTAGAAAGTAAAACTGTGGATGTGATTTAATATTGATTTTGAACTAAGGTTATTGAGTGGCTCTTTGTTAGCATCTGCACCTATTTTGTCCCCAGCTCTTATGGTTTTTGTAATGTTTGCTTGTATCAATCATGGAGAAAAAGGTTTACTATCTGAACAACAAAAAAAAAAATCTCCTTGCTTGTATACAAAATGAAACAATCTCTGCAGGTAAGCATCATACTCTTCCATAATTAACCTAATCTTATGAGAATTTTACCTCTTCATAGAATTATCTGTAAATCTTTAGGACAACTTTCTCAATGGAATGGTGTCAGATTACAAAAGATTCAACTCACATGCGTCTACATGAATACGCAGGAAAAGTATTCAGCACAGTGTTATGTTAATTTCTGAGCAATAGCATATAGTTTCATACCTTGCCATTTATCAAATCTACATACTCAAAAGCAATGAAACCCATATTCAAGTGCATCACAAATTTTACTTTTTCCTGACAATAAACATACTCGTTTGCTGTCCCAATCATAATCTTTCCCTCATTCCTTAGATCAGCTGAACACACAAAGGAAATGTTCTACAGTTATACATAGAACATATGCAAGCCAAAAGTCTTACAAATATTCTGGTTTACAACAAATTCCAGCATGTGAAGAATGCAAAACTATTGCATTCTACTAGTCTCTTCTTGTACTAAGAATAAATGAAATAAAAAATCTGTCCAATTAATCTGATAAACTGAAATAAGTGTATATCAAAAAGGAGTTTAATCACAGCCTTTCACTAAATAGTATTAATGCTCATTTATCTTGAAATATAAGCAACACATATTATATAAGAAGGGTATGTATTATATATGCACATATTGCAAATATATATACAGAGAGAAAAAGACACATATAGAAATATGTTTGAATAATATATTATTTAAAAACTGTGAAAATAAATGAGAGAAGAACTTTTTAAGTCCAGTCTTTCTGATAACTAGAACAAGGTAATCCAAGAGGATATTTTGGGTTTCCTTCCTCCTTACACAACATGGAATTCAGTCCTCTCTTAACTGATCTGTTTTTCTTTACCAACAAAATGTTAATTATTACAATTACTCTTAATATGCACTTACATAATCAGAAAGAATCAAATACACAGAATTAAGACAATGACAAGTTAGTAAAATAATTCTCAAGGTAAAGAGCTGTAAAATTGTTCCACAGACACTATACTAACCTAAACATTTTTCAGACCATTTTGCATTAACATTGTTAGGATTTCTAAAAGGGAATTTTTGTGATTGACATTGATATACCTATGCAAAGTATGACAACAAATTGTCTTGCTCCTAGAATCATACTCTTGATCTTTGAGCTATAGTATCTGATAAAAATCAGAATCTTAATGAACATATTTAACACATACTCCTATAGCTTACATAATAATGTAGACATGTAATTATTCCTTATGGCAAATTTTTGAGCAGAGCCATGCCTAAAGAAATCCAGCGTGTCCTTTCCCTGACAAATATTATTAGTACTAAGTTAAAAGTTTGCCTGCTGTCACTGTGACCTCATCTGACCTCTTAATTTCTTGAGTTCAAGTCCAATTAACCTTTGAGAAGAAGCACAACTGCTTTAACCAGACAAGTCAATAGAATCCAATAGTAATCATTTCATTTTCTGTTTTGTCAAAGGGCAGTGGTCCCACCTCAACCATTTCACACAAAGGTGGTAATTTATCAATGTTTAGAATGATCTGCACTGGACCATACCCAGCCCTCTCTCAAGTGCACTAATCAATTAAACAGGCCATATCTCAGTCATGCCGCCTTGTGTGCTGCCACAGAAGAAGGCGCCAGCTGAAAAATTACACTCCTCTTGTGATATTTGCTGGTTGAGTTTCAGGAATTAAAATATTGATGTACACTTCAAGCTTTTGTTGTCACAAGAGACTTGAGTTAAATCTATGAAAGTATGGTGGAAAATCCTGTCTGGTGTGAAAAACTACTTCTCAGTACTGTCTGTCTCTGACCAGCTCCTTGTACAAGTGTGGCTGCTGTTGGGTTTATTGAGAGTTAACCATAGCATAATGGAGGGGAAGAAAAGCATCCCAGGAGAGTAGGAGGAGAGAGGATAAAGTTGGCTCCAAGATTAAAAATAGGAAAAGGGAAAAGAAAGGTATGATAAGGTCTTCCTACTTTCTGTCTTTTAGCTCTAACACAGCCGGCAGACCACCCATAAGTTTCGCACAAAACCACTGTGACCAGTAAATGACTTAGTGTACAGTGGAGAGAAGAGGCAGTGACACACTAGTGGCAAAGCTGGGCTGATATTTTACCACGTATCTAACAACAACTGCCCGAGTATTTTATGCAAGTGAAGACAGGCTGGATTGTATTGCAAGGGCTTGTCAATAAGAGGAAAGAGCACAGGGAAACTACTAATAGGGTGAGGGTCTAAAGATGCAGTCCTGAGCCAAGCTCCCTAGTGATTATTTTCTCTAAGATTATGATCAGATTTTGTTGCTTTCTGGAAATATGCATGGTCTTGAGACTTAAGAGGGCTGAAATTAGATTCTTCTTCCCAGAGTAAGCAAAACTGAGAAGGATGAAGATACACAGCCATAAGCTAGATACTGAAATAGGGACCCTCAGGCTCAATGTCATAGTTGAGAGGAGTCCGAAAAAGATTTAGTGTTTGCCAGGAAGTCCGAAACCTAGTTCTAGGAACATTTCTTTGTGGAAGCCGCACCCAAGTGATGGGAATGGCAAACATGCCGAATTCCCACTTGCTTCTCCCAAGTTCCTTGTCAATCTACCTTCCTAGACCAGAGCTGAATAAAGACAGGGCAATTCTGGACCTGACATGTAGGGTTTTTACAGTAAGTAAACTACAAATGAACTTCCTAACCGGGTGTTTGCTTTAATAAGAAGCTTTATTTCTAATTAATTAATTTCTGCCTGTCTAATAGGATGTTTTTTAATACTTCACATATTGAAGTAATTTTTCATTGGCTTATGAATACTTTAATATATAACAGTACTTGACAGTATTAAGAATTCAGCTTTAGCTAAGAGTAACAGAAACATTTTTGCTACCAAAGTTAAGTTTGAAATCTTTAAAATATAATTGAAGCTATTTTTAATTTAGCTCTTTCTTGATTATTCTCATACAGAATATACAAAAATAGTAAAAGTAAACAAATCAAAAACATTTAAATTAGTTTAGCAGTTTCCTACTGTCCTATATTAAAGGCAACCTAATAGAATTTATAGGAGTAGAATCCTTTTAGGCAGCACTCTGTATTTTTTCTTAAGTCCATACTTGCAGAATCTACTTAATGTCAATTTTGTACAATGGTTACACTGCACAGAGTATTTTATTTTAAACCTGCAGGATACAACGATAAGTTGATAATTGACCCCAAGGCCATAGCAAATAAAGAAGCCCTGTTTTTCATTAGTACATTATTATATTGTTGTTAGAGGAAAGGAGAGCGATGTTAATTGAGTACTGAGGAGCTGCACAATTAAGAAATCATCCATGGTTTTAATTTCACATGTTTAAGGCTGCAAAATTCCTAATTCTGAACAGTAAAATAAAATAAGATTAATGTGAGATACAATTATATAAAGTGTCACGATCCAGAAGCAATTTCCATCTCTCTATATTTGACTGTGTTCACTAGTAGTATAACAAACAAATACCGTAGTTTTCCTTTTGTCTCTCTGCTACTCTAAACCTATAGTATTTCCCAAAGCTTTAATAATCATAGCATCCAGAGGACAAATACTGTGTTGGCTGTTAAAAATAAGAGTGCTTATTTTGAAAAGAAACTGTAGAGCCTCCCATTGTAAATTAGTTTATTTTGTGTCAGGCTTTCTCATGTTAAGACCAAGACTCATTCATATTCCAATCAGAACCAGGATAATTCTGTGATGGAACGACATGGAATCATTCACAGCGTATCATGACCTATTTTTTGGTTAGTGTTAATTAATTGAATGTGATATTTGTACAGTTTCCCAAGCATTCAAAGTTTTAGCACCTTCTCACATACAAAATTAGCTGTGACAGTAGCTTCTCCATTAAGGACTCAGTAATTCAGCCCCTGATTATTTCTTCCACTCTTGTGCACTTTTGAATTCCTTTAGTCTGTGCTGACATAGTTGCCTTGGTGCAGTTTATATTATCCCCAAGCTCAGAGATAGGCAGTGTTAATTTCTGAATTATACTTTTCTTCCACAAAGGTAGAATCATAACGATTGCAGCAAAGAAAAGTTCCTATTACCTAGGTTGTATCAGGTTTAGTGAAGTTCCAGACCAACTGGAATGGGAAGAAAGGGATCTGTCCTGACTACCTGGGAGAGTCACAGCTTGCAACTGGAACTTTTAATAATAGGAAAATTTAGTAATTAATAAATATAATCTAAAAGTTAAGAGCTAGGCAGTAATATGCTCGGGTCACTCAAGTATTGATAACACCACCCCAAAGCAACAAAAACTCAAATAAAATTAAAACCCTAGCTTCTGGGAAGCCATTTAGTGTAACCTGTTCTGTTACAGGTGGCTAAAGCAGAAAATCAGTGTCATAAGGGTTTTCCCATGTGACCTACAGCTAGTATTAAATGCAAAATACTCTAGAAGAGAATGTGTAGCAGCTGAAATGTATAAAAAAATGAAAAGGAAAAGTGCTTAGAAAGTTTAGTTTGATGGTCCAGTAAAACAAAAAAAGTGATTAAAAAATACCTTTCAATTATAAATCACAAATTATTTTATTCAAGTTCGACAGTTCACACAAAGATATAAATCGTATCTGTTCTGAGTGAAATATATCTTTACAAGTCAATCTATGTCAACCTGTATCTGAAAAATAATAACATTTTACAACTTAGTAAAGGTTCCTGATTTATTTAGTGGTAGTAGAATACAATCCAGTATTTTTCCTATTAAATTCCCTAACATCTCCATGGTTCATGAGTCTTTACTACCCCTTTTGCTTCTGAGCATAGCTTCCAGGTCTGATCTATGACACACTTGAAATCAGATTTCAGCTATGAGGAATGTCTTTACTTTCAGTACTTCAGTAAAATTACCTCCTGTGTAGTGATAAAGAACAATAGTATAATTTTAAGAGAAGTATTACTTCCATTGTGTGCAAAAATATTCCTTTAAAAGAAGAAATTACAAACTATGTTGAAAAGCTACTTTGTGGTGCTTTGCAAATGGTGCATAAACCCCCGGCTAGATTTTCAGCAGGCTTGCTATCTGTCTGTCACAAAGTTTAGGAAATCGGGAACAAGCAGACTGCTCACCTGGCCTGTGAACTTCCTTCACTGAGGAAGTCCTCAGAGATTAGACATGAAGAAAAACAGCCAGAACCCTTCTCCCTGCCACCTTCCAGAAAATACTTGGCATAGGGGATAGGCAATCTAGAGAAGGATGAGCAAGATGGCAGGAGGCAGAGACCTAGGAAGTCTATGACTGTCAGGAAAGCAGAAACTTTCTGAGGTTAATAAATAAACTGGCAGGAGTCAGATGGTCTATCCACCTCACTTGCACCAGAACCACAAACCTGATATTTCCATCTAGATATTATTTTCTGAAAATTTTTCCTTTAAAGAAAACATGTTTACTAGACTTGTTCAAAGTGATAGATGCTCAACAGCCATTGGCTTATGTTGGCACTGACATTTTTGCTCTCGTTCTGCTAGGATATTTTAACAGAATTTCCCGAGCAAGACTCTGGGCTAATGAGACAGAACTATGGGGTTGGGAGGCAACAAAAACCACATAGGAGAGTATTTCCTATGTACATTTCAGATGGAAGTGAACACTTATAGGAAGAAGTTCCACAGTAATATATGAGTAAAATGGAAAGGAAAGCATAGGATCAGCAAGGCTACTATTATAATTGATATTTCTTAAAACTCACTTTCTTGCATAACATGAGAAAGCAGTTTGTCCTGTAAGACTTATTGGTCGATAAACTATAGGGTAAATGTACAGTTACCATCTGTAACCACCATACAATACTGGAAGAGGAGCACTACTTTTCTGCTTCCTAAAGGATATTTTCTCTGATAAACTAACAGAAAATCTCGATTGTAGGAAGCATTTCACAAAATTGTGGACTGTAACACAAAGAATGTTTGTTACCAGGTAGCAGATTTTTAAAAATATTTAGAACTATTTTTCTTTTAATCACTGAAAATGAGATAAAACTGAACATTAGCTCCTAGCTCCTTCAATGAAACAGTGGCATAATCTAGATGCATATTTCCCTAAATGGTGCAGAGTCCTGGTGAAAAATGTGAATCCTGTGTTGAAAGATAGCTCTGCCACTTTACAGAGTTAGTAAGGAAGGACACAGAATAAGTCATTCAAAGGTTGGATTTTTGAAGACTGAATAAATCTTCTCCTATTTTCTTTATATTACCACTATGGTGTCATTAACAACAAGAAATTCTGTTCAAAGCACTGTAGAAACAACCCCTAGTAATGATTCTAGGTGTACCACGTCCCCTACAGTATCCTTTTAACTCCATCTTTTCAGGGGTTTCGTAAACTTCTAAAGTAGTGTAACAATTCAGGCGATTCACAGATGAAGACTCAGTAATGGACAGAAATGGAATCTGCTCCATTAACAATCTGAAAATTTACCTCATACCAAGAGTGGGAATGCTGGCTGAATGTTGTGTATCCTGACTTTAGGCACCTCCATCTCTAGATAAGGATATCCTAATGCCACAAAAATTCAATTGTAGGTATCAAGTCTCTTTTTGGATTAGACTAATACATAAGATCAAGAGAGGAAAGATCGAAAAGGAAGAGTTTATATTTCAAAGCAAGCCTTCCTTTCTGAGCAGCATTACTTCAGCATTACAATTTGATTCTGAGCTAATCAGAAATAAGGTGGTGCCTGTTATATCAACTGCTGTTATCTGGTCACTAAGATACCTGTAGTAGATCTAGTCACACCTGTGAAAAACAAGATACACAGATGAATGTCATCAGTACATCCACATCAGGATGAGTACATTCATTTCATCATTTCTCCATGTCTAGAATCTGATGTGAGAAGAAAACAGGGTGAATGCATTTGGAGTGCTCTAAGAGTTGACTCATGAAAATGATGGGCATCTATACATCACTATTTTTTTTAATTCCTCTTTTAGATATGTTATTAATACTGGAAAGATCTGACATTTTTCCTATAGTGTCACCTTTAAAACCAAAGTTCTGTCTTACAATGTTATTTTGTATTTAATACACTTCGTGGTCTGCCCATAACACAATATAACACTGCACTTTCCTCCAAAGGTACTTCAATGCTTTGCTAACAAAGTTTCAAAATGCTTTAAGGAGCCTTATGGAAACATTAAAAAATGTGGACTGATATATATTAAGAGAAAAATTGTAAATCACTAATGAAATGTATTGTCTTTGTATAGTAATTGAAACAGATTGGCAAAATATTGCAAAATATAAGTGACACCAATACTGGAAACAGTTACTTTACTAGTGGTCTTTTAAAAAAGAAGAGTTTGTGTATGGTGCATTTTCTTCCAGAATCAAAGTGGTCACCATTCGACCCATGAAGACCACGATGACAAACAGTTCAGTTACAATTACAGATTTTATCAAACGGCTCTCTCTAGTAGAGCTACACCTATGCTAAACAGAAAAAACAGTGTTCTCTCCCTGTCTTTGGCTACTATCTTGGCTCTATAGTAAGTGTGAAATCTCTACATGTACACACATTTACTACAAGCAAACAAGCTGTCCAGAATCTAATTAGACAAAAATCTGCCCATCTGTTCTGCATTATCATGAGGCTTGCTCACATGCATGTTATCTCATTACTAAAAGGTGGAGAGGCAAATTGAATTGAGCTGGACTTCCTCTTAAAGTGGGATCAGGACATGAAGTCAGACCCTTGCTGTGAACCAACAAAGCACCACTGGGAGAAAGTGGGATGAGAGAAGTTTCTTTTTTCAAAAGCCACATGTTCAGTGCTTACCATGAGGCCTAAGGGGGTGCTAATGCCATTGTTTGGCACAATACAGCTCACGCTACAGCCATATAAACCTTGTTTTCAATGAAAATTGTTTGCTTTTTTTCTTACTCCCCTGTGTCGCATGTCTTTTTATTACTATCTGCCTGCCATGGTATGCTGATTTCAAGCATAAAGCTTGTTTAATGGAAGATAGGAAAGTTTCACAGAAACAAACTTTTCTTATAAAAATAAAGTGAAAAATGCATAATGTTTTGATTTTTTATTTCTAATTGCACATTTATACCTTAATCAGGCTTTTGAATGTGCTCTTGAGAGTAATTTTGTATGTAAATAGGAAAATTTATATTAACATGCTTATTTGCATATTTTCTAATCAGTTATACTCTTAATACCTAGCACTTACAAGCATTTATGTTTTTCTCCCTTATAAACACTTTGCATCAGCAGCGAAAAGCTCTCCATTGTTTCTGAAATTATTTCTAGTGGACTGTTACCACACTTTTTTAGCAGAAATGGAGAAGATTTATTTATAGTTGTGAATGCTATAAATTAACAAATACTGTGAAAATTAGTAGTCTTTGAAGACTAAGCAGAATAAATACAGGATTAGACCAGTTACCACATTCAGAATTTGGAGCAAGTTCCTCAAAACTGGAATATAGTTCTACCTTTAGCACAGTTTAATTTACTAATATTGCTTAGTGACAGCTCCCTGGAAAGTGTAGGACTTGTGTGTCAGATCATTCCCAGGAGCAGGATGAGCCCTCTTTTCCTCCTGTTGCAAGTTACTGACTGCTTCACTCCTTGGAGTCCTTCTCATCTCCTTTTTTCTCGCTCTGTGACGTCTCACTGATTAGATTAGTAGATCAAAGAAATGGAGAGCAGATCTGCTTGGGATATTTCAGAAACTATTTTAATAGTTTTTATGCTAATGATAGTCAGATAAACCTGGGTACAAGGAAAGGTGTACAACCTTTTCTCCTGGTTCTCTGCACTCTGAGGAGAAGGGAGTTCACATAGCTGAAACAGACTGGATCCTCCTGTGCAGCCCCATTCTTTCCCAGTATTACTACTTATACCCCTTACTCCACTTTAATATCATAACAGCCAAGGTAAGACTTTCATCCAATAGCAGTTTAATGTAAAATGGAGAAAGCAACCAGAGAAATAAGAAGTAAACCAAAACTTATTTAGGACAGCAAGAAGTTATGTGTTTTCACATCAGGTCAGAAGAGTTGGTGTCTTCTACAGAAGTGAATAAATAAAGAGATTTGAATGCATAATTAAAACTACAGATCAAATAATAGAAATGTTGTCATAATTTGTGATATTAACATTTTTGTTTTTAAAAAATCTAAACCACATAAACCAAGAAAATACCAAGAAATACTTAGAAATTATGTCTACATAGGTAATGGTGTCTTTTTAAAGTGTAGGAAGGAAAAGGTTAGATAGTGCTAATAAATTCCCATGACAGGATTCAGTTCAGGCTCACAACTGTTTCCTCCTTCACTATGAAAAATTTAACTGATGTTGTGTATAAAGTGTAATCTCACACAAAATTTTAACAGGCTGTGGTGGGCTGTGTTAGCCAAAGCAGGTCAGTGATAACTACATTAATCCTGCACACATCAGAAAAAGAATGTGGGAAGAAAGAGAGTCCTATTCAGAAACTAAGGATGAAATCAGGATTATAACGCAGAAGAGCAGAGTAGATCTGTCATGGAAAGGAAGAATGAAAAGACTTAAGGAGAAGAGAGAAAGGGAATATACTGACAAGGAACTGGAGATATTAAATAAAAAAGAAATTCAGAAACAAGTTTTCTTCTAGGGAAAATCCAGTTTTAATATCATCTTCATGATACATTTATCCACTTATGCTATGGGAAAATCCAGTAACAAGTTGGAAAATTCTCTTATGGATTCATTTGTGCACATGCACACTTACGCTGTGCTGACAGTTTTTCTAAGAATAGCTGCTACGGAACAAAACCTTCAATGTCATAACATGATAAAAAAAACCAACCAAACAAACAGGTGCTCTTGTAGCTTCATTTTTAAATTTTATTATTGATCTTCAGACATTTGCTGGTTTCTTCTCTTTCTAACAAACACATTTACTACAATTTTGCTGCTCTGGTCTATATATTGGATTAAAAGATGTCATTATTTATCCCTACATGACTTAATAAATACTGGATTTCTGCAACTTTAATAGAATCCTCTCTTGATTCCTGCAGCTATCCAGAGTCCAGACAGAGCAAAGGTAACATAAAGTCCTGAGCTATGTAGTCAGTGTTCCTCAATAATACTGAACCTAACTTCTTGGGGTTTTGTCATCTTTATACAATGCAATTTTTACATATGGGATGTGCAAATTATTGAAATGTGAAATAATAATGTCGTCCCTTTTTAGTATCTTATTATTTTCTCTTTATTCACAGAGGTGGAATATGAGTCAACTCTACAGCTTCCCCATTAATACTCACTTGCCAAAAGAAAACAAAATATATTTCGCCTTTAGACGATCTGCATTGATATACCGAAATAGCAGGGAAAGGGAAAAAAAGCCCATAATGCTTCATTAGTTAATTGCGCAGAGCACAGCTCTTTAGGGGTAAACAAGTGAAGGACATTTGCTGAATGGTCTATGCCCATCATGCGTATTATGGTCTAATGGTGCTAGTAATGGTAGGAGGCTCCTGGAGAGTCATCTGTCAAATTAGCACACTGAATTATTTATTGCCTCAGAGTAAAATTGTGGAAGAGAGCAGCTGAGACCCATTCATAAGAAAATACAAGATAAAGAAACAATCCCTCCCCAAAATAACTAGTACAACTGCTTTGCAGTTGCAGTAATGTCACTGGTATTTGTAAACATCAACAATGTTTAGTTAGTATGTTTATGGAAAGATATTGGGATCTGCATATAAGTTCTAATAAAAAATCAATAGTATACATATATATTATCTATGTATCTACGACAAAGACATGAAAATATGTATAGATCATTAGCATAATGCTAAGGATCATTACAGTTTATAATAATGGAACAGTGATTGCACTAATTTATACTATAGATTATACACTAGTTATGGAACATAAAAACATATATCTAATATATAATTCATATTTTTATAAAATTATAAATATCTAATGAAAGTCAAGAAATTCACTAAACACTGTGCTTCAGTTGGAGTAATTATTTCTCTGCAAATATCATAATGTAGAATCTCAACATATATGCAGTGTTAAATCTATTTAATAAAAACATGAAAAAAAATTTTCAGCCACTGAAGACTAGATGGCTTACTGCAACTGCATCTAGACATGATGAAGACATGTCAGATTTTTCAATTTGCATTGTGTTAAAAAAATTGCTGTTGGAGTGTCATACTGGTAAAAATGTGAAATTAGTCTTTATTGCTCATCAGTTCTTTCTTTGCCCCCTTCTGTCTTTAACCACTATAAGCTATAGAAATCATGATTATTTTCCAACACTTCTGATTACGAATGTCTACTTTGACTAGATCTCCATCCCCAGGTGCTTTTCACAGCACCTAAGGGTCCTGTATCTTAATCATGAGGCTGTCTGTACCTCTGCTTTCCTCAAAGTTGTTTAGGTGAGGTTTTTGTGATGTCTAACACTGCAACAAGATACGCGATGTAAGTTACCATTAACACATTGAAGATACTTTAGACTGCATATTAACTTAACTAGCATGAATGATACAATTCTGTAAGGCAAAGAATAGTACCATGAACCATTTCATCATAAATTTTAATGGGACTGTTCACCAAGAATACAGTTAAACAAGTTAACATGCTTCACTGCACTTAAAAATATAGATCTTTATGAGACTTTTTATAGACAATTTACTTTTAAAAATTGGTATCTTCAGGTTTAGTATTTCAGACAAGAGGTCTTTGGAAGAGGTTAATCCCCTCCAAATACATAGATTTCTTCACTTAATATCCTGGTCACTAAACTAGCCTCCCTATCTCTGTTTAATCCAGAGAACACCAATACGTGCCTTTTTGCTCTATCGGATATTCCTTACAGTCCTCCTAGATTTACTTTCCCACTATGGTGTAGAGCTAGAAGTGGGATTTTTGGAGGTTTTCTCATGAGGACACTTCTTTAACATTATATAGATTACTGCTTCACAGATGATTTTGAGTTTTCCTGCATTTTGCTCTCCAGGACAAAAGCAGCTTCTGGGGTAAAACCAGAATCATCCACGGAACAATACTTCATGGCTTTTAGGCTATGTTATGGAGACAGGTCTTAAGAACCAAAACAGCTAACAGATTACACACATTGGCTAGAAATGACTGCATGGAGAATTTTCTGCTTTGGACAAAGGTGTATATACTGGAATACATCTACAAATCAATGCTACTAAACCTTCAAATACTTATTTGTGTAATTTTTTTCATTTTTATTGCAAATTTAAGTTCATGGACTCAGTATTTATTGCTCTAAATATTATTTAGTCCCTCCAGCAATGATATTTCAAAACTTCCACCCACACTTCCCACACTAGGAGATGGACAGAAGCCTGCGATGTGGAGGAAGAGAGCCTCACTTCCCTTCAGCATAAAAAAGACACCTTGGTATCCAGTATTATAAATAAATATCTTTTGGCATGATTTCCATGTGAAGAGACTTAATTAAAGGAAACTTTTATGTTGGTAAATGCCTGTGAACCAAAATTATTATTACTATTGATGATCAAACATATTGTTTTACTTTAAAATCCCGGTGGCACAAAAGCAGGCTATCCCCGTGTGCCAAAAAACGAACTGGCAGGGAAGAAAACGATCTTGGTTGAGCGGAAATCTCGGAGAAAAGAGGAAAGTCTATGAGCTTTGGAAGAAGGGGTAGGCATCTCAGGAGGACTAGAAGGATGAAGTGAGGTCATGCAGAGAGAAAATCAGAAGGGCTAAATCCCAATTAGAACTTCAATTGGCTAATTTTGTGAAAGATAATAAAAAAGGGTTCTATATATATTTTAACAACAAAAGGAGAGCAAAGGAGAATCTCCATCCTTTACTAAATGCAAGGGGAACAATAGTGATGAAGGATGGGGATAAGGCTGAGATAATTAATGCCTTCTTTGCCTCAGTCTTTAATAGTAATGTCAGCTGTTCTCCAGTTACGCCTCCTCGAGCCAGAAGACAGTGAGAGGGAGGAGAGCAAAGCTCCTGAGATCCAAGAGGAAATGATCGGACACCTGCTCAGCCAATTACACATTCACAGATCCATGGGGACAGATGGGATCCATTCCAAGGGTGTTAAGGGAGCTGGCATCTACCAGCACTTCCTGGCTGACTGGGGAAGTTCCACTTGCCTAGAGGGTGGCACATGTTACACTCATTTACATGAAGGGCCGGAGGGAGGATTCAGGGAACTACAGAACTCTCAGCCTCACCTCAGTGCCAAGAAATGTCATGGAGTGGATCATCTTGAGTGTTATCACATAGCATGCACAGGACAGCCAGGTGATCAGGCCCAGTCAACATGGGTTTGTGAAAGGCAGGTCTGGCTAAACCAATCTGATCTCCTTCTATGACAAGGTTACCCATTTAATGGACGAGGGAAAGGCTGTGGTGATGTACCTGGACTTCAGTAAAGCCTTTGACACTGTTTCTCACAGTATCCTGCTGGAGAAACTGGCTGCCATCGGTGTGGACAGGCACAGCCTCTGTTGGAAAATGATCTGGATGAAGGGATTGAGTGTACCTTCAGTAAATTTGCGGATTACACTAAGCTGGATGTAAGCGTTGGTCTGCTTAAGGGAGGCTCTACAGAGGGTCCTGAACAGGCTGGATCAATGGACAGTGACCAATAGGATGAGGTTCAACAAGGTCAAGTGCTGGGTCCTGCATCTGAGCCACAACAACCCTCTCTAGCGTTACAGGCTTGGGGAAGAGCGGCTGGAGAGCTGCCTGGCAGAGAAGGACGTGGGGGTGTTGGTTGACAGCTGGCTGAATACAATCTGGCGGTGTGTCCAGGTGGCCAAGATGGTCAACAACATCTTGGCTTGTATCAGAAATGGTGTGGCTAGCAGGAATAGAGAAGTCATCCTTCTCCTGTGCTCAGCACTGGTGAGGCTGCACCTTGAATACTGTGTTCAGTTCTGGGCCCCTCACTACAAGAAGGACATTGAGGCACTTGAGCGTGTCCAGAGAAGGGCAACGAGGCTGGTGAAAGTCTGGAGCACAAACCTTGTGAGGAGCAGGTGAGGCAACTTGGGTTGTTTAGTTTGGAGAAAAGGAGATTGAGGAGAGACCTTATCACTCTCTGCAACTGCCTGAAAGGAGGCTGTAGCAAGGAGGGCATTGGTCTCTTCTCCCAAGAAACTAGGGGCAGAAGAGAGGAAATGGCCTCAAGTTTTGTTAAGGGAGGTTTAGCTTACAAATATGGGAAAATTTCTTTGCTGAAAGGGTTATTAGGCACTGGAACAATCTGTCCAGGGAAGAAGTTGAGTTGCCATCCCTGGAAGTGTTTAAAAGACGGGTAGATGAGGTGCTGAGGAGTATGGTTTACTAGTGGACAGGTATGGTTGGATCATATGCTCTCAAAGGTCTTTTCCAATCAAATGATCCTATGATTTTAAAGAAAATGAAAAATATTTCTGCTTTGATTATTTTTTCATACTTTATCACCTTAAATATATAACTTCCTCTTTTTATTTTCTTTCTCTTCACTTTTCCTTTTTCACAGGCACAGAATTGGATATGCACACACACATATACGCACATGCACAGTGCTGCAATTTTTACCTATACAAGTGTTGGTTTAAAATGGTCAGTAGAATAGCATTTTACATTTACATAGAAATGACAGTGTACTGTTTCTTAAAAATATGACCAATGAACTAACGTTTGTAAAAATCCTGCCATGTAGGTGTACGCTCATAGGTATTTTTCTTTAATTGTATATGATTTTTATATGAAATGAAAATAGCAACGGTACCTGGACAAAATCAGGAAAAAAGCTACCTATCAGTACAACATTGGCTGTTTCTCAGTACTTCACACTTACATGGTTCACCGCTTGAAGATTTTTTATTTGAATAAACTTTGTCTAGAAAGGTGACCTTAGAATAAAATCTGATTTTCTGAAGGCCAAAGTTTTTACCTGTCAATCAAACAATTCATTGTAAGTTTTACTCTCACAGAGGGAGTGAAATTATACATCCACTCTGTGTTCACTGTCTGGCAGAGAAAAGAAAGCATAGAAAGAATATAAAGTCAACTATCTTCAAGTTCATACGACAAACAGATCAATACCTAAGAGCTGGCACGTAGGTAATATTTAGCTCTTCAAGTCCATCTAAAGCGGAATGAAAGAGATGTATCTGCTGAAATAAGGCTGACAAGTAAGACATAATTGCTATTTATTACGAGTAAAAAAGAAAAGGAGTTTCAATGGCAAAACACCATTGAAGCAGCAGAAGCAGCAAAGGACAGTTGGTCCAACTTTGATTAGCATCTTGTGAGCTCATCAGCCCCCAAAACCGATTTAAAGTAAAAGTGCTCTGAAGAACTGTTTACATGTGTATGCAAGAAACCTGAGCTTTGTAAACAGCTGCCACATGCTCAGGATCATATAGGATCAGATCCCATTTTCTTTACATTTTAAAATATTATTAGAGCAACAAAAAAGCCAAATTACAACTAAAGACTGTCAATTCAGCATTATAATATAAATTCTATGTAAAAGAACGACTAAGTCCTTATCTTGTGTAAAAGATTATACATGAACTATACACAAAAGGGAAAGCCTGTTCATATTTTTAGTTATGAGTTGGAACTAGCTTTGAAAAGCAAGAAATACTAATAATCACTTTCTAATATTTATTTTGTTGTCACAAGGATTAGTTTCTATTAGTCTTTCTCATATTGAATATCGAAGGAAACCAGAGGCTTTGCTGGAATTGATTAAATTTTGTGAAGGCAATTATTTTTCATAGAAGCCTGGATTAATGAGTTGCCATAGAGCAGATCTAGATCTTGGGGAATTCATATTCTGGTGACTGATAATGCAGGATTCATTCTCTAATGGATCGTGTTTCATCTCTATTAAGCATGGACACATAATCATGTCAAAATTATATGAATGTGAAGTTTTCTTATTCAGCTTCTCCTGGCTGCAGGAAGGCAAGTAATGCCAGATAAAGACAGGACATTATACTTGAGTATAGCAGATTGATGCTTTGCGTGCTGAGGCTACAGTTCTTTGATGAAGATGCAGATGGGTTTAAACCATGACCAAGTTGCAGCTATAGTAATTGCATCTAAATTTTTGTTTAACTATGTACGTGCATCCAAACTACAAGTTCTTAGATTGCTCTCACTATCATCCACTAACTCATCTTGTGGCTGAAGGCCTGGGTCAACTCTATGTGTAGCTCACCTAGAGAGACATGGCCACAAGTGGAACAGTGGCTTAAGCTTCCTCTAATCCCCTTTGAGCTGTCTCTACCGGGACAGAGGGGTACAAGAGTTACATTAAATGTCCAAATAGAGTACGCTTCGAGCGACATGGCACTTCCAAATGCTATTAAAGACAAGGATTGTCACTGCACAAGAGATTCACTCCCTATTCCATTCCTGGGGACAAGGGCAAAGGGAGAGCCTTTGTGTGCTACAGCCATATGAGTGCAGAATGTTTGTAGGAGATTCACAGAGAACAAAACAACAGAATATGCACAAAGGAAGTGTCATGAAACTTTATTACAACACCAAAGAAGACCACTCTGGTGAAACCTGGACACTTACCGAGCACATTATCAATACATGCATAATATTAAGGAAAACAGTAGTAAGAACTTTAGAAGAGGGTGGTAATAGGTAGGGAGAGGGAAAGGATTGAACAAGTGAGGAGATTCTGGATAGGAGTAAGGTTTGAAAACCAGGAGAAATGTTGATATATCTGGCATTTGTGTAATTTTTCCAGTAATAGGATCAGGCTTGGTGTCCAGCATTTTTGGAGCTAAAATAAATGAATATCAGTGCTCTTCCCTGTCCAACCCAGCTTTTTTTTTTTTCCCTGAGCACTGTGAGGTGCTGAAAGACCTCTGCCTGGCCATTAGTCACCTCAGCAAACAGTCCTGAATAGCCTGCAAGTGGCAAGGTCCAGCTCCAGGATGCTTGACATTGTCCTGCAAAGAACCCAAGTCTTTGATAACAAGTGACATAGTAGGAAAAAAAGGCCAGTCTCTCAGGCAAGACCATCTTATGATACACAGAGTAGAGATTAAAGTGCAAATACCCAGATGAGATTTGCCAGCAGCAGAATACACCATGCACAAACACCCAGGCCAGTTTGGATATTTAGGGAACTTGTAAACAAGTTTCTTGCATTCAAGGCCAAACACTGAGAAGGTGATTGGCCATTGGAATGCGCTGCCGGGGTGGAGTCACCGTCCCTGGAGGTGTTTAAGGAGAGATTGGATGAGGCTCTTAGTGACATGGTGTCGTTGACGAGTAGGAGTAGGTGTAGGTGTTGGGTCATAGGTTGGACTCGATGATCTCAAAGGTCTTTTCCAACCTTATGATACTGTGATACTCTGATACTGAGAAAAAACCTCAAACTAACCCTATAGCTAAGAAACCAAGAGTGGGAGGGGAGAGACAAAGAGATGCTTATAGAACACGTTCTAATCTGTCACAGTGAGACAAGGCTCAATTTGATCACTTCTTTCAGTACGAGTGGATGCATGTTCAAATACAGACATTTTCACATCTTCAGTCAGAGAATGTGAGTGTGCAAGAGTGAATAGCAAGTTAACATCAAATTTCTTGTGAAATTGAAGAAATCCACAACAGAAACTTTTGAATTATTGACTGAGGTTTATGATGAATAGTGTGTCTTGTGTATGCATTTTTGAATGGCAGAAATCATTTTTGGAAGGCAGAGAAATTGTGAAAGATGACGATTGTCCCGGATGACTGGGCACAGCAGTTATCAATGATAACACTGAAAATCTGCAAGATGTGATTTAAAAAGACAAAATGAATTGTGTTCAGACATTTTGCAATACATGGAGGATGAACTAGATTTGTTGAATTTGGCAGTTATAAATGATGAAACTTGACTATTCATGTATGATCTGGAAACCAAACCACAATCAGTTCTGTGGGAGTCAGCAATATCTCCAAGACAAAAAAAGCACGCATGAGTTGTTGAAATTTCAAGGCCATATTACTTGTTTTCTTTGATATTCAGGGTATTGTGATAGCTGAGTGGGTACCCAGGTAACTACAGACCTGTCAGCCTGACCTCGGTCCCAGGCAAAATTATGGAATGGATAATCCTGGGTGTGATTATGCGGCACCTGCAGAATGAGGGAGAGATCAGGCCCAGCCAGCATGGTTTTAGGAGAGGCAGGTCCTGCCTGACCAACCTCATTTCTTTTTACGACCGTGTGACTCGCCTGGTGGATGAGAGGAAGGCTGTGGATGTGGTGTACCTGGACTTCAGCAAGGCCTTTGACACTGTCTCCCATAGTAGACTACTGGACAAGCTGGCAGCCCGTGGCATGGATGGGAATGTAACTGTGCTGGGTTAGGAATTGGTTGGATGGCCGAGCCCAAAGGGTGGTAGTGAATGGTGTCCCATCCAGTTGGCGGCCGGTCACTAGTGGCGTCCCCCAGGGTTCGGTGCTGGGCCCGGTCCTGTTTAATATCTTTATTGATGATCTGGATGAGGGGATCAAGTCCACCATCAGCAAATTCGCAGATGACACCAAGCTGGGAGGAAGTGTCGATCTGCTAGAAGGTAGGAGGGCCCTACAGAGGGACCTTGACAGGCTGGAGAGATGGGCTGATTTCAATAGCATGAGGTTTAACAAGTCCAAATGCCGGGTGCTACACTTTGGACACAACAACCCCATGCAGAGCTCTAGACTGGGTGCAGAGTGGCTAAAGAGTAGTCAGGCAGAAAGGGACTTGGGAGTGCTGGTGGACAGGAAACTCACCATGAGCCAGCAGTGTGCCCAAGTGGTAAAGACGGCCAATGGTATCTTGGCCTGCATCAGGAACAGTGTGTCCAGCAGGACTAGAGAGGTCATCATCCCCTTATACTCGGCACTGGTCAGGCCGCACCTCGAGTACTGTGTCCAGTTCTGGGCCCCTCAGTTTGAAAAAGATGTCGAGATGCTGGAGTGTGTCCAGAGGAGAGCGACGAGGATTGTGAAGGGGCTGGAGCACAAGCCCTATGAGGAGCGACTGAGGGAGCTGGGGTTGTTTAGCCTGGAGAAGAGGAGGCTCAGGGGAGACCTTATTGCTCTCTACAACTACCTAAAGGGAGGTTGTGGTGAGGCAGGAGTTGGACTCTTCTCTCAGGTGGCCAGTGACAGAATGAAAGGACACGGTCTCAAGCTTCACCAGGGGAGGTTTAGGATTGACATTAGGAAGACATTCTTCACTGAGAGGGTAGTTGTTCATTGGAATGCGCTAGGGAGGTGGTGGAGTCACCATCCCTGGAGGTGTTCAAAGAGAATTTGGATGAGGCACTTAGTGCCATGGTGTAGTTGACAAGTAGGTGTAGGAGTAGGTGTAGGGTCATAGGTTGGACTCGATGATCTCAAAGGTCTTTTCCAACCTTACGATACTGTGATACCCAGTGGCCAAGTGGTAAATTGGCAGTATTTCATTGAAGTCTTGATGAAATTGCACAAACACATGAGAAGGAAATGACCAAAATTGTGGAGAAACAGGTGGATTTTGCACCAAGACCATGTGCCAGTCCAGAATGCTTTGTCTGTGAAGCAGTTTTTAGCTCATAACAACATCATTGTGCTTGACCACCCACCCTGTTCACCAGACCTGGCACCCTGTGATTTCTGCCTCTTCCAAAAGGTCAAGTTGATACTCAAAGGAACCCATTTTTTTTGGTCAGTAGAAGATGGGCAAGCAACAATGATTGAAATCCTCAATAGTCCTTTAGAAAATGATCTCTGGAATTGATTTGAACGTTGGCAGCATTGTAAGCAGCTCTTTGTCAACTCAGAAGGGCAGTATTCTGAAGATGATCATAGTAGATTTTCTTAATTTGTTAAATAAAAAGTTACGAGCACAGTCTCATTTTTTTGGTTCAAATCTCATACAGTATAACAGAGGGTTATGGGATGTGCCCAACCTGGGCAACTTGGAGAAAAAAGGATTAGAAAGGCTGTAAAGACATTAATGCAGCTCATATGAACACAGCAAGTTTACCTTGAAAAATACAATAATTGCACTTTACATTATAAAAGGAATACTATCCTGTGGAAAAAAAATTACAAATCAAAATCCTTAATCTGCTTGATCAGCATCTATATATTTTTATATGGTTTCTAAAGCAATACAAATACAAAGTGTTACATTTGCAAACTTTCTGATAGCAAGATTTAGAATTTGTTTGATTTTTTATTAAAGTTAGAAATTGAACTTTCGTTTTAGATTTCAAGTCTAATTACAGTGAGTTGTATGATGAAGGTAATTTATGTGCATTCGTTAGTTACAGAATTCATAATTCCATTCTTTTCTTATATCAGCAAAGATAATATAATAAAAGGTCTTATTACAGGAGCTTTTTCTAATAAATTTGTTTACTTTCCCAAAGTGTTCTTGAGTAAATGGACAGCAGCACTGGATAATAAAAATACTTTTGTTTCCAGTTTAATTTATGTGACTGGTAATGATTCTGGATGATTAGTCTGGTATAGTTCTTTCTACTTTAGATTTGTTATCAAAAGATTTCAAATACATATTTCATTTCTTGAGCTGTCAAAAAGTTACCCTTTAAAAATAAGCCTAATTTGCCAAATGTAGCATAGTTTTAGTGAGAAATCATTCTGTTACATGGAAGCTCATGTAATTTGAAATGATTATGTTGTTGAGCACATGTACAATACTATAGATATTTAATAGGTCTATTGTAAGTATATATAAAAAATAGATTCAAACTGTGTATTAGAAAATCCTTTGCAGGACTGAATTCTATTGACTAAGGTTCTTCTCAAAGGTATTTTATACATTTACTACTTCTATTTTAATTCTACTCATGCACACAGTTTATTTATGAAACTCAAAATTTACAAGCTGCCTCCTGAAAAACATAGTAATTGAAATTTTCCCTTTTTATGTTCTTAAAAGTATACTAGCTCTGTAAACGTTTTATAACCAAATGCATATTAGATCACTGAAAAATTGTACTTTTGTGATTAGAAGATAGAAATATGCCTTTGATTTTTTTTCTGCAATGAAAGGCCAGCAAGATTATCTGTGTTGAGGTTTCTAGCATTTACTGCTGTCTTTGCTATGTGCCCAACTCTGTTTATATTAAGTGACCTTTAGGACTCTAGTCTAAAGCAATAAAATGAAGGCTTCCTGTCTTATTGATTTGGTGAGGCCTATTTTCACACTAATAAAATGGAACCCAGTTTACTAAAATACACTTTTAGCCAATGTCTGTAAATGAACTCAAGCCTTGACAATTTTGAAAGAGGTCAACCTAGAGTAAGCAGGTCATATCTGTGGTAAATCAACTTCCAGGAACAGATCACTGGACACTATAAAAATCAGGAGTGTTTTTTTAAGAGACCGACTTGAACCCTTCTTAACCAGAAAATAACATTTGACCTTGGCAAAGAAATTTATCACAACATTTCAATTAAAACTTGGCAACCACATTGCACTGTTACAATTGACCTTATCACAGGAAGCATATATGGTAGGGGAGGCTCAGGTAGGCTGCAAGCTCTTCCATAACTATGAAGGACACACAGCACAAGTCTTTCTGGTGCTGTTTGAGATTTACTAAGAGCCTCATTATCATTCTTTCTCAACAAGGAAATTACTGGTCACTTAATGATGTTGACAATAATTCTATATATGTTTTTAATTTATAAGCATATGTAGCTGTGTTTACATTTTGTGCTTCGTGATGAATGAAAATTTCCTAATATAAAAAATAACTACTCAATTTTCTAGAATATTAAGTCTGAGAAGGAATGGAACAAGGTTATGTCCTGTTTTGCAATGTGTGCCTAAAGAACAAAGAAGGAAAAATCCACACTAGCCATGTGACTTACAAGATAAGTCTTCCATAAATGTTATTTTCTGGTTTACTGAGCTTGTTATTACAGCTTTTCCTCATGGAGCATGCAGCTTGTGGAAAACAACCATGCTTACACAGGTTTGCCAGGTCTACAGAACCAGGGCAGGACAGACTCTTGAAGCATCTGAGCCCAACTTAGTGCCCTGATCTCCAGCTTCCACAGCTCAGAGAGGAGTAGAATTCCACATGCTTTCTGCTGGCTGTCCTGAGCTATTGTGGTGAGGTCTCGGTTGCTGATAGGAGTCAGCAGAGCTTGAGAAGGGGAAGTGAGAATACTTCCATTTTCCCTCAGACAGTGACAAATTATATTAGCATATCACCTAATGAGAAAAGAGTTCACCTTCTGTCAGGCTTTTGGCAGAAAGGACCCACAGGAAAGCTTACAGCTACCCTCCATCTCTCAAGACACCCATGTCCAGCCAGGATTTTGGAACATTAGGTGACATCTTCAAGTCCCTTGCTTTTCTTTTGACATATCTACTTAGAAAGCCTAGTTTTCAGTCATAAGGGGTTTAGAGTCACATTTTCTTTAGAAGTTTTTCTTCAGTTTTTCACATTTTTAGTTTTTTCCTTCAAAAGCTTTTTAAACAGGTCTTCCAAACCTACAGATGTTTCTTCAGTGATAAAGACACACATACACGCACACACACGACTGCCAGTACTGTTGAAATAGCCTCACCAGGAACAATTTTCTACAGTTTTTATTGTTATCCTAATAGCCATGTTCAGGCTGCACAACCCAGATCCTCCCTCCCTCCCACAGGCTGTGTTCTGCCTTGAACAGAACTGACATGAACAATGGAAAGTGCATCTCACTGAAAGTTTGCCTGTGCAATAAATCAAGTGTCTGAAATACATATTGCTTTTAACACTTAAAAACGGTAGCAGCTGACATAACACAGGTGTGCACCGAATAGTATGAAAAGCCAATGTGTATGCAGAAGGAATTATCTCAGTTTTAGGTCCCTGAAAGAAATTTGCTTTTAATGGGCTGAATTTGCTTTACAACAAGTTTTAAAGAGACCATACAAAAGCCTGATACTAAAATCTCCTAACTTGTAATTCACCACTCCGACCAGAGAAAGCAAACGAGTTAAACTTTCTTATGCACAGCTAAGCTTGATTTTTGACTGAGATCAGCATATTTTTGATTCAAAGCAATCATCATTTCACGTGTATTGACATTTTGTGACTGCTGTCATCTCTTCTCCATATATAAAAATATTTATTTGCTATTAGATGTGGAAATTGTCTTATGGATTTCCAGGAAGGAACCATATCTTCCCAGGCTTAATTTGCTTCCCTGTGCTGATATCAGTCTCTTTCTGAGATTTTTTTGTTAGAGGGTGCTCATCCTGCATAACTTTTCTCTGAATTTAGGACCTCACCCACTGAAGTAACTGGACTAAGCCCTATTTAAGCAAAAATTTAATGGAAGAATTTCTTGGTTCTTACATTATTCAGTGGCTCAGATGAGATGACTAGGCAGCACCTTCTGATTTTAAAATCTATGCACCTATAATTAAGATTAGACTGAATCAAGTCTCGACTTGTCAGCATTCCACAGCACAGCAAGGTCCAAGCACTGAAATACCTTCTTCATCCAGCATGCTTCAGACCAGGACAGTAGTCATCTGCTTACAGAGATGTCGGTGGAATACAGACATGTGGAATACCCACCTTTCTTCTGGGCTGTGTGGTATGGTCCTGAGAAAGTGTGAAGGGGATACTGACCTGTTCTGGCATAGGAAAGTCTGGAGGGAAGAGGGGCTGTTCCCTTCATGAGAGGACTGCTAATTCCATGGACAAAATCTTCTGATAGTCCCTGCAGAGTAGGCCCTATAACTTATTTTTCAAATAAGGAATAAATTGGAAACATTCAGGCACTGGCTTCTCCCACTGGAATTCACCAGCAATCTGTTTAGATGAATTTCAAGAGTAAGTGAACATTTATGTCTGAATAAATGCACCTTCTAAAAGACAAAGAGAGTCAGAGAAAGAAAGAGAAGAACAAATAGGTGATGGATTAGGCTCATTTTCTTGGTTCATATGACTGGCTTTAGTTCTCTGCTACTGCTGTTTCAGAGCTGTAGGTAGACATTCTACACAGTACCAAGGGAAAACAGAGAAGGAACTACTCTGTGATTCAGATTCGATAGCTGTACAAGACATGAAGTGATCCTGCTCTGAATTGCCTACCTAACTGACTCTAAAGCACTTATTGATGCATTCATGAGTATTTTGTTCCAGGTAGGGACGTGCCAGGCATTTTTAAATTGATTTATCCTCATGTTTTATCAGCTTCCCAATATATGCATGGATTTTTTTTTTCTAATTTAGCAAGGACTGAGCTGTTTTATTCTATGTTAAAGAAATAATAAATCAAATTCTCACATGAAACAGAACAAGTTTTCAGTTTCAGCTTCATAAAATCACCCTAGAGAAGCCCTGTTTCCAGGGAAGACAAGTTACGTTGTGTAGGTATGGGCACTAGTATGGCAGTATTGCATTGCAAGCTTGCAGGATATTCCCACAGGACAGAGCATTGTTTTCCATTGTTCCGTCTCTCTTTATAAGATTTTACTGTTTATAAAGTTGCTATTGGATACAATTATTATTCCCCACATTCTCTTCTGGCTATGAGCATTCAGCATGGGGATGTCAGGGGTAAAATCTTATGCACAGAACGTAAAAGCTAGCCTTCACCCGGTGAGTGAAAGATGTGCTTCCTTACCTACTCTCTTGGGTTTGTACATCCATTAGGTAGTCATTGGATAAAATACAGAAGCAGTCCTGGGAGCAATGCTGTGGTCCTTTACCTCACAAGTAGTGCCCTGGAGCATCACACTCACTCTTGTGAGATCTTTCTGGCTGAATAAATCTTGAATTCTTTCTGCACAGTGGCACATCTTCAGTAGAAGGAGTATACCTGCCTTTCTTCCCCGGGCAGCTTGTATTACAAGGGCTGTAATAGAAATTTTAACATCTATGGCAGGAGATGGGATGGAATCTATGTGGCTCACATTTATTTTTTTTTATTTTTTAACTAATAACTCGATCCAGTGTGCTGCAAACCCAGCTTTTTCTATGGTTGTACTTTAGATGAAACACAACAGTACTGACACAACAGTACTTTAAAAAGGTACAAATCTGTTGGGGTGTGTGACTCGTTCTCTAAAGGTGGACACAAGCTTGAACCTTTCTAAGCAAAAGTTAGATGACTGGAAAACTTCAAAGTCACAGAGTAGTTCATGAAGTTCAGGCACCTCCAGGGTTAGCAGGCAACTGAGAACAGAATCATAATTTAGGACCTCAGTGCCTAACTTCTGCCCTAGACTTGCTTACTTTAAATGCTTTGTTGGATCTGGCCCTGAGACAGTGTGGGCCTCCTTTAGGACCACTATGATTTTGTAGTTGGGCTATAGCAAATTGGCAGATACTTAAACCAATATTCTCTCCAGATGAAAGTAGCTAGTTGTAACAATCCATTCCTATTAAATGTGCAACCTGATTATAATTTTCTTCTATAGCCTACTCTAGAAATACAATGACCAAGATTAAATGAATCATGTTCTGTCCTGACTTAAATACCATGCAATTTAAATGAAAAATGTGGTTGAATGTAACAAGGTCTCTGGTTTAAATTATGCAATATTTTCATTCTTGTCTTCATTTTAGAAAAATGTGCCTGATACATAAATATACTCAGAAGCAATAGAATCAAATAGATTAATGATTGTGATTGAAAACAGATATTCACCCTGACATATCATATGAATTGCAGATTTGAGTGAGAAAGTCTGTTACTTAGCAGAGAGGTCTCTGAGACAGAAATTGAGAACATTACGAAACTGAGTATTACCTCAAAAGTGTAAGTGCAAAACTACTGGAGTAGAATACGTACCAATTATTAATTAGTTCTTACAATCATATGGGAAAAAACCATAATATTGCCACTCCAGAAATGATTAGTAACTGCTTAGAAAGCCTTTTTTAATTGACTGGTTAGAAACATTATAAGGAAGTTATTTAAGAATTAATTTAAGTATTTTATAACATTGCATTTTCACTTTAAGAGTAATTTACAACTTTCTCACACTCTATTTTATGCAATTTCACTAAAAATTAAAGAGAACATCTTTTCAGTGGTGTCTTGTTCTGATTCCATTAGCACTTTTTTAGAAGCCTACAAAAAGAAAAATATTTTTACAACTTATTTGTGCATATGAAGGCACATTTTTTAATCAAGAATTATATACTCTGGCACCTTGCTAAAATAGCCATTTATATTGGGAGAGCATGCAGAAAGCTGCAAGCTAAGTGGGAAAAAACAATTAACATTACCATCTACAATATTACAAGATCCTAAATGACATGTTTTTCTTAAACCAAGGCTTCTGTTTCACTGAGTTGCAATAGAAAGGTATTTAATCTCTTCAGGTTAGACTGTTGTAAACACTATTATTATGCTAATTTTAGGACTCACCTTGTAACCTATTATATATGTTTACCTACTTTGCAGAAATAATAGGATCCAGTCAAGGGTAGTCATGGTGTTAAAATACTGAATGCATACATCTAACGTTCTAGGGAACCCAAATTTCCACATGCAAATTGATATTCTTTTACATAGCTACCTCACATCTTCATATTTTACCATTCTAATTCTTTATTCTTACGTCATAGAATCATAGAATCATAGAAGGTTTTGGGTTAGAAAGGACCTTAAAGATCATCCAGTTCCAACCCCACTGCAAAGGGAAAGGACAACTTTTGGTAGATTTAGTGGCAGAGCTGTTCTTCTCATAACATTACTGCCAGTGATTTGATACTTTTGATGAAATTCAAGCAGGTCTTACTGAAAGGAAAATGATTAAGACAAGTGTAAGTTTGCAGATTAATTTCCTGAAAACTTTAAGTAATAAAATGTATTTGGCCTTTACCTTTCACATTTACGCTACCTTTAAGAGAGATTTGGTTTTATTCTTGTTTTATTCTTGTCAAAAAATTGACCAAAATTATTTCTGATACTATGAAAAAAAATTATACTTTTTAGGTATTTGCTTAAGTATTTGCTTGTGTCCCTCTACTGGTAGAATAAAAAACAGCGTGTTGCTCTCTGTTTATGTATTTAATTTCTGTTCTTATATCGTTTCCTACTTGTTTTACCAAGAGTTCAGGAAGTTCAGATTTTAGGAAAATCTAAAGGCAAATGTTTATAACATGGGAAATTGTTATTTTATTAAAATATCTTTTTGTAAATTGATTCCAAGAATTTATGTGGAGAGAACTTGCTTTAAAAAATGAAAAAGACAAGGCTACAAAAACTGAAATGTTCAATTATCATAGCAATCCAACATACAAATATATTCCTGTGAAATGGACCTGTTTTTAACTAAGTATCATTCAAGTGTCCATTGAGATCCAAAAAATGATAATCCATGCTTGAATACAGCAAGAAGTGAACAAAGCAAGAGCCATTTCTCCGCATATTTCAGACTGACTGAAAGTGCTGCTCACAACTAGGAGCAATGTAGACCAGATCAGGCCTACATATAGTTATGCAACAAGCTGGACAGAGAATAAATCTGCTTCATACTTGTTCTTGCTTTGATCTCATTGAATAAAGCCACAGTTCAGTTTGCAATGAATGCAAACTTTGCTTCCCAGGAACTGGACTTATGCCAGTATTCTTTTGCCACTCTTATATTTCCATATTCTAGAAAAAGCCACAAAAAACTCACACTGGTTTTAGAATTAAATTTCTACTAGGAATAACAGAGAAAATTATGTCAAGAATTTTAATGTTCTTCTGCCAGATTGGGGCTCTTCTTTTAGGCTTCAATGACACAAAGCAAATACGTCTTATGCTTGCGTGCGATTTGCCAGAACATGAGAGCTCCTTATGACAAGACACAGAAAAGACTTAACACCTATCCAATATCTCACCAGATCAGGTCTCAAATGGCTTTGTTGCAAGTGATACAAATGTAACAGAAATGGAAAGGAGCAATGCCTCCACTAGCCCTTTTTCACCACGGCCCATCAGGCAAATGGACGCGTTTGGCACACCCAAACCAGGCTGACTAGGCATGGGCATATGTCCCATGAGACTCCAACGCTGCTCCCCAGGGACCACAGCAGATACACAAAGAGTTCGTGTACTGCATAGGTAAGAAGGAACTATCAGCACAAAGAAGACAGTGGCAGGCATAAGGGACCTTTTTTAAATAGATAGATGGTCTGTTTATTATTTTGTTAATTCGTGTATGGAATAGGAACAATCTGAAATAAAATCAGAGATTTTTTTTGGCCCGTTTACAAGTATTTTCCTTCTGGCTAAAGTATGTTCATTGGAAAATCTTTGGCAGTTCTTCTTATGATACAGGCCACACAGTTATCAGATTTAATATGGCTACTCACTTGATTTGAGTTTCCTCAAGGATTTTGGAATATGTTAAATTATGCTTATGGTTCTCTATTATGGCTGAATAAAAATTAAAGTTTATATATAAATTCCCACTCCTTTCAACAATGTTAATACATTAATTTGAAACACAAAATTTATAGGGAACTCAGCACTTCTAATTACAGATTTCCATTTGTGACAAATATATATTAATAAAAAAATTCCCTTCAATTTTAGAATATGCTGGCAATTTATGTTTACAGTTCTGATGTTTGTTAAAGTTAGTTCCCTTTAATGCCGCAGTATTTGATCACTATTTTGTGTACAGATAGTGATAAAATTGTTTAATTTCTGTGCTTTTGTGTGTAAGAAGTTGTATTTTACACATACAAGTCTTGCCATGCTTTGATGACCCAGTCCATTGAAGAGACTTCTACTGAAGATAAGGAACAAGCAAAAGGTTTGTTTTGTTCATTAGAGCAACAAAAATGACAACAAAAATGACACAAAGGAAGAAAATTGGAGAACATCTTGTTGTATTTGTCATTTAAATGACATCGAATATCCTTTCTCATTTTTTCTCTTTTGATTCCCTTTAGAGATTAGGAAAGGAAGATACAGGAAACTGTTCTTTAAGTGACAGAATCAGACCTGTTTGCACATTTTTTTCCACTTTGTAGAGATTCATAATAGACAGTGAGGTATTTCTGTCTTATTATTCTCATCGGAGAAATTTTGAGACCTTGCCACTATCAAAGAAATTTGTCACTCTATCATGGTATACAATTAATGGAGATTTAATGCCCTAATGCAGAGCAAGCCGTAAGTCAGTATCAAATTTATATAATGTAGGGTGCATCCTGGTATCTAGTATTTACACCACTGACTGCTAGTCTCTGCAGACTGTGATTGATGTGCTGCTGATGCTGCTGTTCTGCCTGACATTCATACAAGGTAAAGACATCTTATCCCATCGAAGCATAGAATAGAATTGGGGCAGCAACGCTGCTGAAAGAAATGACATTAAATAAGTGCTCGTGAGATTTCTCCAGCTCCAAAGCTTCTCTGTAGGCAAAACTGAGCTTCTAAGTGTTGAGTGGACTCTCAGAATAAGGCATTTGACATACTGACCTTGCCAACAAAGGTCAAATTCATCATTTTTGTAGCGCTGAGTGTTTCTCCCCAACTACCCCACCCCTTCTGTCCCTAACTTGATTTTCTAGTAGGTATCTTATTTGAATGAATATTTCAAGAGGTCAGGACAGACAGAATTCAATGACTAGCAGAATTTTCAAATGTCATATAGTCTTACTTTCATCTGCTGTTTAAACTCAACTATAATTTGGTTATTGTGGAAAAAAAATTTTTATGCTTGTTCCTTTGCATGAAACTTAGAAGAACTGGTCAACTGACTTTGTAGAAAGTCTTTAGCTAACATAATACTTTAAGGACACATTTAATTGGATCACAGCTTGAAGTAGTAGCAAACTGAGTTTGCCCTTTGCCTTAACGTACCTAGAAATCCTGATCTATATTCCTGATTGCTATTGATTTTTTTAGATTTCATTATAAAATCAATAACCGTTGCACATGGTAAAATAGTTTACAAGAGCTGCAACATATTGTGGACTTCTGAAAACATACTGAGCTCACTGAAGCCACCCAGGCAGCCAATTAGGAGAAAACATCTATTAAGGAAAAACAGGGCAGTCCCATTGACTGCTATTGATTTTCTTATCCCTGTGAAAAGACAATCAATTAGATAAAGAAGGCTAATGTTACAGCTGCAATTTAATAACCCCTGAAGAAAAGAGGAGGGCTATTGATTCCTGACATGGAATGCAGAGCTTATTGAAATATACTGAACTTCACCTGTCTTATAATCAGGCCTTGAGGAAAGTGGAAGGTGTTTTGGGGACTAAATGTAACTTGTGGCATAGAGTCTCAACTTTAACTGACTTGGTGATGTCAGACCTAAGAGATGCAAATGAAACAAAACTTCAGAGGAAACACAAGCCTAGGGTTGAATACTAAATCACAGGAGCTATTGACAGACGCTGTCTTGGTGAAGGTTGTTTCTCTTTTTCATACAGAAAGCACCAGAGTACCACCTGTCATTTTCAAAAGCAAAGTCAGTTTTGCCAACCAGCCGTGAATGACAAATAAAGCTTTATATGAAACACAAGGGCATATTATGTGCTATTGTGTGCTCTGCTAAGTGCTAATTTATCTGGCTTGTTCTCTTCAGCAAACACACGCACAGACACATGAAATAATCCATCTAATTATGTAGCTATTTAGGAGAAAAACAAAGCAAGGTGTTTTTGCCTGATAGAGAAGGTACATGATACAACAAAGGTTTCAACAAAACCTAACACAGTTAATGAAAATAAATGAAGTGCTGTAAGCTGTAACAATTTTAGAACAAATAAACTTTTACGTGGTTTATATTTAGGGTAGACCCAGCTGCTTTTCATAAATAGATGAGTACTTTCTTTCATTTTTGATAGTCCCTAATTGGAAATGGCTAATAGGCCTTGTGGCTTTCCACTATAAAAACTGGTCTAAAATACCTTATACAGATATTTTCTTTATGTCTTTTTTTCTGTTGCTTGTATTTGATCCTTTCTATGTCATTATATATATGCCTTTTTTTTTTCTTTTTTAACAGCGGACAGCTGCTATTCACAATAATTGTCAGGGCAGTCAATTATATTTTAAATGGGCCTACTTGAGGGCAAATGAGCGTATGGTGGTCTAAATTGTGCTGGAGACATATTATACACAAAGACTGTCATTTCAAGCATCTGGAACATGATAAATATTATTCGGAAGCATTGCAGTACCCATATATTACATGTGTTCATTACTCTACCAATATATTAATACCTAGTAGACTGTACTTGCATATTTTGTCATGCAGGTGTTTGTGTATATGTATATGTATATGTATATGTATATGTATATGTATATGTATATGTATATGTATATGTATATGTATATGTATATGTACATGTATGTATTTGCACACACATTGAAATACATACACATATAGGTAACTATAATATGCACGTAAACAGATGTCTAGACTTTCTCAAAAACACCTTATTTTACAAAATGTATGTCTGTATAAAATGAGGGAGAACACAAGTGACAAAATATAACACGGCTTTTCAAAGATTTAGTTTTTCTTAATATTATAGAGTACTATAGAACTGCATACAAGAACTATACAGTTAATTTGTTAAATCAGTAAGTATTTTTTATTCCTTGTATGTATATGCATTATATATATATATATGTTCCTTTGCTAAGATAATATTAAGGTTCTAGGAAATGAAGCCAAGTTAGAATAACATTAAGATCAACATAGTTAGAACTGCATGAGAAATGTGCAACTCAAATCAAGACAGCACTGCATACAAGATTATGTAAATAAAGATGAACTAGCAAAAATCCAAGACATTAGGATAGAACATTTAGACAAACAATTAAATGACCTAAAATATCGGTTGTATATTTAGTTTGGTAAGTTATTTTTGTATATAAACATCCTAAAAGGATTACAAATAAGCAAATTTTGTAGTTAAGGAAATAAAGAAAGGAACAAAAATGGAAACATGAATTAATTCTTATAGTGCTATTAAGTTCTTGCAGATATGACAATTAAATTTTTGGGTCTGGTTCTGAGAGATGCTGAGCGTTTCCTGTTGGTTCCCTTGGGAGCTTCGAGCATTGAGCTCATTTTAAGATCAGGATGCTCATAATGGCTCAGTTCTACAGGAGGAAGTAACAAAATCTATCACTGCATGGATGCAATGATACAGATAAGATGCTATACCCATTCTGAAAAGGAAGAATGCACACAATAAACAGACAGGCCTAAAAATTGGTTATATAGGTGCTTCACTACTGATAACTGAGGCTGTAGCTCAAAATAGCTTTTGTTTAAATTTTAAAAAGGGAAGCAGAGTACAAGTAGCATAGTATTGGATGTGAATCAATATTCACAAGCTTGCAGATAAAGTTTTCGAAAGTAAATAAAAACAAATGTTGGGAGTTGGAACTACTATGAGAAAAGGTTCATTAGCAAATAAGCCTGTAGAAAACTGAACTTTGCAACATACAAAAGAAAAAATATATGTTTGTAAGGAATGTGCCCAATTAAATTTTCCTTTCTCGCAAACTAAATTGCATCACTTTTCAAATATCAAATATTATTAGAAAACAATGGAATTATCAAAGGATTGCACTCAAAATTGGTGTTTCCTGTGCCTTTAAAACTTTGTAGAAAACTTCAAGGTCTCTAAGACATTGGCCATTAACATCTGAGAAAACAGCTAAAAAAATTTTTCAAAGGATGCATTTCTTGATTATTCAATCACACATTTCACTGACGCTAAGGGCAAGATTTAAGAAAGGACTTGAGAGCCTGTACCCAAAATTTAGGTTTGAAAAATCCTTCACTCAGCCATCACTTGGTCCTGCAAGTGTAAATTCAGTTCATGTCTCGGATTTGAAGTTCTGATTCTCTGTCCAACCCTTTTGATAGAACCAAGCAGCTCAGGAATTTACTGTGACCTAAAGTGGATCAGCAGTAAAACTGTAGGCATTCTTCCACACTAAGTGCCTGGAGGTCTCCACATATCAGTGCTCTGCAAATGCACCTTGTGTATATGCCTGGGGTTTCTACAGCAGGCAGGTAGGACCACAGATTTCTTTTAGGGCATAATGATAAAGAGACACCTTCTTTTATGTAGTAGCACACATACAAGGTGGACTGTATCTGAGCCAGGCTTACCTACATCTTCCATTTGCTGAGGTTGAAACACAAGCACCAAATAATTGCTGTTGTGGTTGGAAGGTTGTTCCCCACCTGTATTCTTACATTTATAGTTCTGCATACAAACATTCAGGATTTTACAGGCCAAGAAAGTAGACTACTGAGTGTTAAACTGCAGGTTTTTGATACGAGAAGAAGATCTTGCCTCTGATCCCGGTCCTCAGGCTCTCTTCAGTATTTTAAGTGACATAGCCACTGAGGAAAAACAACCACCTGCAAAAACATAAATGCTAGTGGGAACAGAATTTTGCCTCCATATTTATGTGAATGCCATAACCATCAGGCGACAGAAGACTGCTTACTCATGTACCTATTTCTGCCCTAGAGTTTTTCCACAGCTTCAACTGGAAAGGTAAGTGTAAAATCAAAAATTCTTCATTTCAGAAAAAAATAGAATTATTCTTCAGTCACACTGTAAATAATCAATAAGACAAATAACTAGATGCATTCATTGTTCTTTTGGTGCTGCACAAAATTTAGGAGAAATCTGTCTTGAAAAAAATCTCAGAGCAGAAAGAGATAAAAGTATTAGGAAGTCTGTATGCCACAGTCAATTAGAAAGGTACCTTCTTATCATTACTGTTCATCGTCATAAGGAAATGGGCCTTCCCGATTGGCAGAAATTAGTTAAACAAGCTTAGGCTAGATTCAAACACCATCTGTTCACTGCTCTAGAGACACAAATTACAAAATCTGTATTAGTAAATAGAGAGAAGGTAATCAAAAAGTTTAACATGTTTCTGCTTTTGATAGAAAAGATTCAGCTCTAACTCTGAAAAAGGCTAATCTTTTCATAATATCTTATGGCCTTTATAATTCCTCCTCTGTATGGGTAATGGTTTCTTTTTTTTTAAAATTTTCATCAAATGGAGTAAATAAATGTAAAAATGATAGTGTGGGAATTTTCAGTTCCTAAAGAAATAGATTAGGGGTGGATCAGTACAGCAGTTCAGAGCCTCAAAGTCTGGAGGCTTGCTAATGTTATGGAGGGATATATTTCTACAGAGTGACCAATCTCCAATGTGCCGATTAGAACAGAACTGGAATTAGAAAATGTGCTTTCTTGCAATGTGCAGCAGATGCAGAGAAGTTAAAAACATAAGGGGAAAATACAGTTACAACATAATGTACAACTAAGAAAGTCAAATTCCAAATATTAAGTTAGAAGTTAAAAGTTTGAATTAATGCAAGACCTAACTTTTGAATAAGGTGCCTAGTTTCCGCTAGCACCTTCGCAAAGCCATTGTAAGTCAGTAAACAAAATGCCAAAAGTATATCAATGAAAGCATCCTGACCAGACAATGAAGTAGGAAAGTAGCAGCCTCATCTGCCTGTAACACAAAGGACTCCATGTTTTCACAACTTCAGGTTTAATATAGGTTCGTATTTAGGCAAATTTACTGCTTGCTTTCTAACCTCTGCAGCATAAAACATGATAATCCTATGGGTTCCGGTTTGCTTTGTCTGACACCTGAGTCACCAAGCCTCGAGGTATCTTCATCTAAATTCCACGCTGGTGCATGCCGGGCAGATGGATGGGCAGGCTTGGTTTTTGGGGCCAACTGTTGTGCCAGGCCAGTATTGTGGTTGACCCAGCGAGCAACTAAACACTCACACAGTGATTCACTTGCTTGCTATCCCCCATGGCAAGACAGGGAAGAGAACAGGAAAAGTGAAAAAATTCATGTGTTAAGATAAACACAGTTAAATAAGTGCAGGGAAAATTGAAAGGGGAAAAAAATTAATGTAAATTCATATACTTACCACCTCCCACAAGCTGACTAGTACCCAGTCTCTAAGCAGCAGCTGCTTTGGAAATCCATTCGCAGTAGGAGTACATGAAACTACTTAGTGTTCAATGGGAGAAGAGAGAGAAATACCTGAAAAACTGGAGGTATGTGCCAACCTGCTGAGGTGTAAGGACTTTTCTAATCAAAATAAAGAAACTTTGTATGTTCTGTGGCATCTGAGGCTGTGAAACATATAGATAGGGGTCATCTGAGATGGAGTTTTAGTCCCCAATGTTTGGTCACCAGGTTAGGCATCTAAAACTTCATTAAATCTAACTCTTAAATGGTTTGAAAAAAGGGTGTTCCAGTTTTGGCTCTAAAAATACCTCCTTTTAAATTCAGGAGATGTTTTTTGGAAAGTATTGTCTCTCTAAAATCCAAATGAAAGGAGGACCAAATTCACAAACTATGTAGTCTTGCAAACCATATTTCAGAAGTAATTCTACAACTCTGTAGCTTCTCGTGAGTACACAAGCAATAGCAAATAATTCAAGTATTTTGACTCACGTTTTCAGTAATGAAAGAATGAGGAGAACGACAACTGTCATTCTCAGTTTCGGAAAGGAGGTATTTTGGCCACTAATAAATAAGTACTCTTAAAAATATACTTATTTTAAAAGGTAATATTCCTTTTAACTGTATGCCATGGTATGTTGGGCAAGAAATGACAACTGTCTGAAACAATGTTACTGCAAAACTGTCTTGTTTCATGTCCTTTTTTTGTAGAGGCAGAGTACACTGATGAACAGGATTACACGTTGAATATCTAAGGCTGTTTATGAAAAGAAGTCTGTAATGGAAAAGCAGCGGGTCTATTAAAATAAAGACAAACACAAAATCCTGACTCTGCTTCCAGATGTTATCTTAATTGAATAATTTGTCTTACATACAAAAATAATATTTTTCTCCACCCAAGTCAATGGAATAAAGTGATTATGTGCTCCTTGGTTCCAGTTTTGAATTACTTCATAACAAAAAGCTCTGAAACAAAATGTTGCCGTGTTACAGATACACAGTTCTTCCAAAGAAGAAAAACAAAATACGAGAAAAACGTATCTGGGGATCAAATTACCATTTTCTTTCAGGTAGGCTCTGTTTGTTTAGTTTGTAAATCGAACACATTGTATATTTCAAAATAGGAAATATATATATATATCAAAAAGTGTCTGAGAAGTTTAGGGGTTTTTTCTGTTTGTAAATTATGCAAATCTGTGAATTAATTGCAGTTTTCTTGGATATGTTTGATTATTCAGACTTGTATGACAAAAAATGTCTGCATAATTATTAGGTCTGTACTGATTAATAAATGGCTTTTTGCTGGTGCTCAGCACTTGACGAGGCTGCGACTCTATGTTTTGAACTGCCTCTTCATTTAGAATGAACCTGATAGCTCCAGAGCTCCAACACTGCAGAGGTCAGGGAGATTACAGCAGCTGAAGAACAGATCAAACGTTTTAAAAAAGTACTCCCTTTGATCTCTGCCACTAACATGAAATATTCAGATGCCCAATTTAATAAAGAAAAAGATAATTATTCTTTACATGCCATCCGCCTTCTAGATTTGTCCCTTTACATTCTATATACCTACCCTTCTTCCTCTCAGTGATTGTTTTATTCCTATCCATTTTATGTAATTTAGTTTATTTCTGTTATTCAAAATGTTCACTTTTCCCCAAGCTGAGATGATTTCTATAACATTGGGCACATTCTTTACATTTGATTGAGCTTATTATATGTTAATTTTCTTTAGTTAAATTTTTCTTGCTTTGCCAAGATTTTCAAGGCATGAGTAGCTACTAATCTGTATAAGGATAAAGATTTACCTTTTTCAGTATCTACTGCAGGGCATAATAGTATCAAGATGCCAGTTAGATTAAAACAGAATTAAAAACAATGTTAAGATGGACACCTTTGAATGATAGTTGAATGACAACAAAAAAGACAGCAGTCTCTGAAGGTGACTTTTTCACATGGTAGAAGGTAAAGAGTGAGAAACGTGAAGTCTAGATCTCTTCCTTTGTCCTATGAAGATAATTCAATGCAATCTGCTAAAGAAACACTGGGTATTTTGTGAAAAAATTGCAAATTATTAATAATTTTCCCATGCCCAGTTATGATGCTTTTTGAGGAGAGGAGAAGCAATAAAGACGATCATAATTCAAAAAAGAAACACATTCAGTCTTTAGAGCTCTTTTTTCTTCTCTCAACCCTTTCAACCCTTCACCCCCGCCCCAAATCTGGCAGATAAGCAGGAAAGAGAAGATTGTTTAAACTTTTTTGGAGGCTGTAAATTACTCCTCGTTTTTGCCAGAAAACCCTGCTTGTTATGTAGAGCCATTCATGTTCCCCATCCATCTCCAGGTGGGGGAAGAATACTGTTCATTAAATCTTTGCTTCATTCTTTAGTTCATTCTTCGCTGATGTCCAGAGCCACAATGGTCTTAAGGGATGGGCAAGTGAGAAATGCCGTTCCTTCCCACTCCTGAGCACAGTTGTAGCTGTCCTAAAGACAAGTCAGCTCCTCGCTAGCATCTTGTGCAGAAGTTGTACATCTTTTGGCCCCATATTGTATTTAGATCTCCTTATAAGGGACATCAGAAAGTATCTAATCAGTGTAAAAGTGTGCTTTCAATGTGGAAGCTTCCTAGGTGGCTGATGACATCTTTTAAAGACAACAGAAGAGACGAAAGAGTCAAAATGCCCCATATTATTGAAAACATCAATAAATAGGACTGAATGAAGACTGTCAGTTCAGATAACTCCACAAGAAGAATTACCACAGGTACACTAATCAGAATTGAACTCTTAACTCATTTCCTCTTGGTTGAAATTCAGCTCTCATAAATGAAATCACTTCAGTCAGTTACACTTTCAGAGGACTCAATTTGCTCATTACATAGTCAAAGACAAAAGAAAAAAAAAGAAAGATAGAAGATGATCCCAAATCCACAAACTAGGAAAATGACTTTTTCTCCCAGAGTTCTTAAAGAAAAAATGCTCCGAAAGAGCTTTCAGAAAAATGAAGAGAAGGTATGTACTTAACATTACCACACAAATATTCTATGGAAAATCCCCATGAAAATTTTCTTGCGTGGGTAAAATTATTTTTTTCCTGAAAAAGGTGTTAGTCTTCAATTTTGAAACTGCACTGAAAGAAAATTAGTGACAAAGAAGAAGCAAGAATTCTAAAGAATGTACCTCAAAAAAATACATACATATACCAGGAAATTTTTAGACAAATTTTATGCTTATTTTCATAAAGATCAGTCTATACAAAATGATCCAGAAAAATTATATTCTATGAGAATACAGAAGTTTCTTTTTTCCCAACACTATGGAAAATTGACTTGGCAACATATGCATGGCTTTTTTTCAGGGATAAAATAAATTTTAAAATAATGAGGCAAAAAAATGAACAAGCATTCTAAGCTCTTAACAGAGAATGTTAGAAATTGTCACATCTCAAAAACTAATAACTTCCATTTTATAACATACTTTAGTTGTATCACTAGCATGCTAACCTTTCAAAATTTTAATTCTCCATGACACATGCTAAAAAAAGTATAATTTTTACAGCTACACTAGTTAGAATGTGTTTGCAAACATTCTGTGATACCACACAATTAAATCAAATGATGTGAGAGAAAACCTTGTCACTTGTGTTTTCCTTCTCATAGGACTTTTTGTCCTGTTGTCCAGGGAAACAGCAGAAATTATTTTATAAGAATTAAATCTCTGACTTTATGCTACCTCAAACATTAAGAAAGTATGAAGAAAATCTGTAATTTAAAAGAGGCCAATTAATATATTTTTTTTAATGTACAAGTCATTTAACCCAGTATATTAAAGAATTTTATCTATTTACAAATATAAATTATAATATGTCAGACTGAGGCTTATTCCAACTAATTTACTCCAGCCTGAGGAATCTTACAGTTCATTAATTAAATCAAGGGATTTTTAAATTCAGAATTTAATCCATGTGGTGAGGTAGATAACCTCAAAACTAAAGCAATACTTAAAATTGAAGCTACAGTTTTACTTTCAATGTGTATAAACCAAAGGTCTTCAGTGTGTGTTATGCTTCTGAATGAAAGAATTATTTAGAATAGGCAAAAAAGAAGTTCTTTCAGAAAACTATCATAAAATAAACCATATAGTCAATTTTTAAATATCTAACTATTTATTGAATTAATTTATTATGTCTTTGATAAAAATATAGAGGAGTGCTGCAATGATGCATATGAGCTACACTCTGAGGGAGGCAGGTATGGGAAGATGGGTGGAGTGGCAGTCCAAATAAGATTTTAAATGCTCGGGACTGCGATAAACATTGGACCATCTTGTGCATTGGGATCAGAACCAAAGAATATTGTGGTGGGCATCTGTTGCACACTGGTGTTGAGGAGAAAATGGAGAAAGCTGAGATATTAATACTAAGGTACCTCAGTCCTTAACAACAAAGTCTGCTCCCTGTCTCCCAGTCTTCATGCCTAGTGGGTAAACTTAGGAAAAGAGGTACTTGCCGCAGGCACGGAGGATCAAAAAAGGCCTATGTAAGTAAGATGGAGTTATACAAGACCAAAGAAGCAGATATTCAAAAAAGGAAGAGATAGGATATAAGGAATTACAGAGCAAGATCAGTTGAATTACATTTACCCATGGCCTCATCTAGCTGAGTTTTAAATATTGCCAAAGATGGAGTTTCCACCACTGTTCTGAGAACCCATTATAGCATTTGGTCATCCTAGCAGCAATATACTTTTCTCTCATGTTGATTTGAAATTTCATTACAATTCAAGTGAAAATTAAAGTGTTTGAGGACAACCTGCACAGATTTACCAAAGGGCAAATCATGTTCAATGAAACCAGTTGCTTTCTAATGATGGAACTATTGGCATTGTGAAATAAGACAGAAGATGACTCTTGTTCATAGCAGGGCTTTTAGCATGATAGCCCGTTGTGTTCTATTAGTCAAACAGAGGAAATATGAATTGCTTATTGGAGTGTTGTAATGTGGTTGAAACCCAGCTTGACTGTCAGGCACTAAGGGTTGTGGCAAACAGTTCAATACTAGCTCGAAATTGCCTAAAAGTTGTATTACTTAAGGCCTGAAAGGTACAATTTTTTTTAACATCTTTATCTTCAACTGGGATGATGGGAACAAAGGCACCCTCAACAAGTTGGTGAATAACAACAATCTGAAGTACACAGGGCAACAGGATTGCTGCTCAGGGGAACTCTAACAGGCTGGAGGAATGAGGAGTAACAATAGAATTTTCCTTTAAACATTTCTTCATGAGACTGGCTAAATACTAAACCAGGTTACTGCAGAAGATATAGGTATCTGGGATCAGAAAAAAACCTTGAGCTCAAAATAAAACGTGCATAAAGCAAAATATTTGGAAGAATACTTTTCTGGCTAGAAGATTCTGTTATTTCTGTCAAACCTTTGAGTTCAGAGGTTATATTTTTAAACTACTTCAGAAACTATGAAGCTACAAATCTTGTATTCTTATTGTTTAAAATTTAATTTTCTTGGGAGTGGGAAAGTAAACAGGAATGTCTGTTTATTCACTTGAATATATCTGATGTCCCCAGGATATTCGATCTATATATCCGTTATTATAGTATATTTTTCTCACATATAATTCTCAGGTATAATGAATTATAAGAAAAATAAAGAAGGCCTGCAATATAATTTTTTCTACCAAAAAATCAACTTCTTTGATTCTTTTATGGTCTTTATTGCAATGGAATTTCAGTATTTTCGTTTTGTGTAGGAGAAACATATGAAGATCAAAATCTTCAGAGCAAAGCTTTCTGAGCTGGAAAAAACAAAGTGGAATTCCCATACTGTTGGTACCTCTAAACTCATCTCAACTAATAAACCTGTTCCAATTTGCTTGAAAGAATTGTTGGTTCTTGAATCTGGGACCTGCTGTTTTTTTCCTAATCTTTCCTTTCACCTTCAACTTGTATATGGTCAAAGTACCTATAAAAACTATGCTTGTTTTTCCCAACTAGGAAAAACTCATTAGTTGGTTGGATGAAGCTGAAACCACATTTATGAAGACATGAAAGAAATAAAATTCAGAAGAAGAGGTGTCTTTGTTAAGATAAAAAAAATTGCATAAATCTTGCCTTTTCTGCATAGAAAACAGGATATAATCAAGAACATACACACCAGTTCTGCATTTCCTGCTAGGACTTCAAGAAATAATCTGAAATAACTGCAAATCTGCAGTTTTACAAGTCTGATGTCCAAGTTACTCTCTTAAAAATATCTGATAAACAAAGTGGCAAGGTTTGGAACAATACATGAATAGTACTGATATTTACTATTCTTACTGGGAGAAAGTAGGCAAATTTGGCCGTGTGTCTTCCTGTATATACAGTACAGAAGTACAGTCTTTTACAGGCAAGCACTGCAGCAACTTTTGCACAAACCATTTCCTTTTGGGGCAATCTTTTCTTCCATCCATATTCTAGATAAATTAAATGTTTACCAGAACTTCTAGGAGGAAATTATAAACAAAAAACTATCTGGAGAATTTCAGTCTGAAGTGGTAGTAGTTAAAAAGAAAATCCTAATAAGACACTAACTATGGTTTGTAAATCACAGTGTTGTTTGACTTAAGTTTCTGTACGGCATCATTGTCCAAGGAAAAGAGTGAAAGTGAAGAAAAGGCAAGCGGTCTCCTTATTTTTCTATTGGCTTCCTTCTGTATTCTTTAAGGCTGCCAGTGTTTTATGGTTTGCCTGGAAAAGCTGAAGTGAAAAAAAGCAATAGTACCTAACAACTCTAACAAAGTACTCTAAATACAAACACTAACATGTTTCAGGTACCCCTCAGTAGTCATAAACTGTATTCAAATGCTAGTAGCATGCCAAACCATAAAAAGTGGTTATGAAATAATTACAATGCCTGGTAATGACAAAATATCTAGGAACATCCTTACTCAGTCTGTCTGGGAGAACAGTTAATTTCATCTCATTTCTTTGCTTATACTTAGGTGACATAATTTTTTTTGTATTTTTTAATGGTCATTAAAATATTATCTATTATAACAGATATTTTTAGACTGTCTTCATTATTTGACAGGTTTGACAGACATTATTGATTTGGCCAGCAACTGTGGCTAACCAGAAGGGGACAATGTGACAGTTTTATGTAACAAAAGGCACAGTGTCATGTCAACTGAACTAAATGTTGTACAAAGTGACAGCAGGACAAAAACGCCTTTCAGACTTAATTTTCTGCTTCATTTTTTCTACCATCAATACAGAAGGCAGTGCAGTAGGTGACACAAATTAGCAGGATAGAGCAAAAGGTCTATCCCTGCTTCTGTTGCTATACTTGACTTCTTTCCACTAAGGTAACCAGCAATTATTTTTAAAGTGAATGAAAAAGAAGAGCAGCTTATAGTAATCAACCTACCCCTTTAGGAGAAAATATAACCCTTATCAGGAATCTATACATGTTTCTCCTAGGTGGCTTTTTGGAAAAGATGAAAGAAAAAAGTCCCCCATCTGCTAGGTCATGCCTACAAGACACATTCTGTCAAGGCTTAAAAGCAACAAGAGCTTTGCCTGTGGGATACCTATAATTATTATGCGAAGCGGCCTTGTGCCTGCTGTAGCTCATTGTTCTGCTAACACAACCCGAATGAGAACAGTGGCTCCAGGCTGTGAGTTGATAAAGTGCAACTTTTCGATTTTGCTCTTCTACGGCTCTAGTATTGTGCAGAGTCTGTGAGTGACATCTTTGGCCTTCCTTTGGGCTGAGCATATTGAATCTGTCACGCTGAGTTAAACAATGACTAGGGGACACAACCTTAGCAGGGCCTGTCATTTTTCCCTACTAATTCAATCTACATTTAATCAATGAAAGTAATTTCTTGTTTGTTTAAGTCTCATATCCAACAGATCTACAGGATCCCGAAGTAGTGCACCTCCAGTCTGACCTCCTCCTTTTTTTGAACTTGGTCTCGTATATCAAGAATGGAATTGGTGAAAATTGCACATTGCAAAGTTGTCATGCTGCTCACTATGAATTTAGTTACCTTTTATGTTTATATATAGCTATCTGAGTGTCATTTTGAAGTTCAGCTTTTCGACAAATTCAGTGACAAAGAGGTTAACTGAAGTTATACCTCCCAACAGCAAAAGCAGTACAATGTTAAGAATTATAAAGCACTCCCTTACAGAAGCATTCCTACATATTCAGTTGTTGTCCACACGTATGTCTCATATGTACAGGTATTGATGTAAGTATATTTCTTCCTAAGTACAGACTATCACTGTTATTGAAAGTAGCCAGTAGTGACTTATGCAAGTTCAAGGACTTTATTGATCGGTTTAACTGGTCTTAATCAAAATCTGTCTTGCTTTCCACTCATAGTGATTAAATAAGTCTAAGTGAGCCTGACATCAAGTCTTTGACTTCTTATTGGTTCTCAGCAAGTGCTGTGCTCAGCATTTCATGAGCCGGCAGTTGCCAGGCAGGAAGTTAAAAACTCAAGGGAAGTCTGAAAAAAATAAATAATCTATATAGCAAGTTAAATATATCAAGGAGAAGCAAGAGCCCAAGTACATATTTTCCTGTTTTCAGAATGCTTTCTTTACTTTTTAATAAAAGTACCTTTTGAACAAAGTAGAAGAGAGCTATCAGTACTTGTTTGATCACAAATATGAGAGGAAAAAAAGATCTATTTTCAAATCATATTCAATATTTTAATCTGAATTTGCATTCAGATTTTGCACAGTTAATCTGGAAAGATACTGGAAAGAAAAACAATCCAACTAAAGAATCAGCTACAGCTTCTTAGGCAATACATATATATTCGCTCTGTAAAAATAGTTAAAATTTGTAGTTTTCATATTTACATGCAAAGATATCTCCAGTAGTTGAATGATCTTTTCTCAAGACATGAGCAGAAATTGAAAACATGCTATTTATCTGATTACTGCTTTTGAGAACTTCTTTCATAGAATCATAGAATACTAGGTTGGAATGGACCTCATGGGTGATCTTGTCCCATGCGTTTGCTTGTTTTGGCAAAAGCATGGCCTAGACAAGATGGCCCAGCACCCTGTCTGACTGAATCTTAAAAGTGTTCACTTTCTGGGAATCCACAGTTTCCCTGGAGAGATTATTCCTATGGCTGATTGCTCTCATTGTGAAACATTTTCCTCTTGTGTCCAACTGGAATATCCCCAGGATTAACTTGTACCCATTACCCCTTGTCTTTTCCATGTGGCTCCTTGTGAAAAGGGAGTCTCCATCTTCTTTGTAGCCACCCTTTAAACACTTGAATGTGACGATGAGGTCTCCTCTAAGTCTTTTTTTCTCAATCACTCAAGCACTCCCATTCTCTCAGCTTTCCCTCATATGGCAGGCTTCCTAGTCCCTTGGTCATCTTTGTGGCCCTTCCCTGGACCTTCTCCATCCTGTCCACATCTTCTTTGTACAACAAGGACCAAAACTGAACACAGTATTCCAGGTCTGACAAGAAGTGAGTAGAGTGGGATAATGACTTCCTTATCTCTGTTAGCAATAATTCTGTTAGTGATTATCTCCTGGATCCTCCTTTAAGCCCTTCTTGTAGATAGAGGTGACATTAGCCTTCTTCCAGTCTTCTGGAACATCCCCTGATCTCCATGACTCCTCAAAAAGATTATGGAGAATGGCCCCTCAACAGCCAGGTATATCCTTGGGAGGACATTGTGAGGACCCATTGATTTGAAGGGGTCAAGATCCTGCAGTAGTTCTCAACTCTTTCTTCATTTATGGTAGGTGTGTGTTTGCGTCAACCTGGGCTTTTGCTCCCAAGGCCTGATGCCCAACATTGCAGATAAATACAGAGTTGAAGAAAGCGTGGAGAACCTCTGTGTTTTCAGCGTGACAAATTCACCTCTCCTGTTTAACAGTAGGCCAATGTTTTCCTTCTGTTTCTGCTTGTAGTTTAAGTACCAGGAGAACCTTTTTTACACCTCTGGCCGATGTCAATTTAAGCCAAGCTTTTGCTTTTCTAACTGCATCTCTGCAAACCCTGGTAATGCCCTTGTAGTCCTCAAGGTGTATTTATCCGCTCTTCCACCTCTGCTGTGCTTCACCTCTGGTTTTGAGAAGTTATGCCAAGGCAGTCTCTTGCTCCACCTAATTCCCTTACCTTTAAAGGGGCTGAGCCGTTTTCATACTTACAAGAAAACATTGTTGAATAACTCCCAGCACTATTAGCTCCATTACCTTCCATGGAAGAAAAGATAACTTGGGTACCAATGCTTTTCACTTGCACCCCCAGGGCTTTGTATTCTTCCTTGATTCTCCCTGGGTTTCGTTTTTCAGTGTCATTTGTACCCACATTAAAGAGTAGCACTGGATTGCGATCCATGTTCTTGACAAGTTCTGGCATGCTCTCAGCAGCAACATCTCAGACCTTAGCTCCCAGAAAGTACCATACCTCTCATGACTCCGTGTCAGGCTCACAGGTGGGTGCCTCAGTGCCCCTTAACAGATAGTCACCCACTATGAGCATTCATAGTTTTTTTTGAGTTATTCACTGTGTGCTCTTGGTACATTTTCTCCTGTCAGAGCTTGCTCATGGGTATTTACAGCTGTTGAAGCTACATATCTGCTTTTGGTTGTAATGCAAGAGGGCAGGGACTGAAGCAGAGCCCTGCTTTTGTGGGTCACCAGGGTTAAAGTTGCCTAATTCTCTGTGGCGTCCACCACAGGATCATGATTCTGAAACGACTTATCTATCTCTGTCTCTGTCCATCTAATAACGTGCAATGATTTAGCTGTTTCCTGCAACTCAGCTGCCTGATGCAACAGATCATCAACATGTGCACATCTTTTGCAGGTACCTACCTTTTCTTCAGAAGAAGAGTCTGGGCACTTTTTGAAACCTACCATCTGTACTGAATTCTCCTTCCTTAGCAGTTCCATCTAGGTGGAAGCATCAGACATCTCAGGGGATTTCTCTGTAGATACAAATGCCAGTTTTAACTCTGAGATGAATGCGTGGCATCATGGCAGAGACCATGTAGTGGCAGCTTTCTGAGCAAACTGCAGTGCAAACTGTGGAACCCTCTCCGTGAGCCCTCTTGCTCCCTGTCTGCATGTTTGGTCACAGAGGTCCTGGTCAATAGTGCTCCCTAGGGTCATTTAAATCTCCCACAGTTCTGCCTGGCAATAGAGAAGCTACATCAGCCTCTAATGAGAGCTACTCGCTTCCGGCAGGGGTCTCCAGTCTTCCTTTGTGTTCCTTGGCTCCAGAAACAGCCCTGTACACCACCATCTAGCACTTGGCCACAAAATTTACTGTTGCCACAGCTGTGTGCCTTTCAATTGAGTCTTTGGTTCAATGCAAAGAGTTAATATCAGAACAGTCTTCAAAGAGCCTTGGTAGCATAATAGACCCGCTTTATTTGGGGTTACAAGGAGTTTTGCTTTATTCCTGTTTATTTATGTTAAAAGCAAAAGTATAGGAAGAAATTATTTTAGAAATGTGAAGCTGACCAACTGAGAGCAAAGCAAAACCAGTTTCCTCAAACAATACTAAACCCCAGGCAGTGCAATAGGACTGATACTGCATCACGCTGAAGTAAAACAGGTATAAGTGTAATTTTCTGATTGTACTAAGACCTAGCAGATCTCTTTCTTGGAGCACTGACACTTCCACTCACATGAGCAAAAAGGTAATAAAGGCCTTCTGCAGTATTAAGAGTAGCAGGTCTTTTACAGCAGGAGCTAAATCGCACTAAAGAGCAGACTCTTTCAACAGGACTGTATGCTGGAGGAGTGCATACAGTAATGGCTCAGTGTCCTGATGCAATCTGTCTCTGCTTAGCTTGAGGGCATGCAGTCAGGCCATAATCACATTAGTAAGAATATATGACAGAAATATAATAATATGATTGTATTCCAAATGAAAGGGTTGTGTGTCATGGAGGTTTCAAAACAAAACATTCATTTGATTTTGGAAAGCAGTACATAGATAACATCATAACACTACATTCAGTCTACCAGTTAACAGTTTGTCAGGCATTTGGCATTCATAAGGCACAGGAAGATCAAAAAATGCCAGATAAATTAGAAAGATTTGTTTCAATGTCCTTCCACTCATCGGCAGACTCATATCATACACTATGGATGGTTATGCCTATCATCTAGCCAACGCATTTTCAGAAATAGGATTGTTCTACGTTTTCTTACGCTGTCAAATAATGTGATCTTATTATTCTCTAAATCATTTGTCATTTTGAATGACATTTTCAACCTGTCCATGCACATTTATACAAGCATGTAAACATTTACCAGATTTCAAAGTCTGAGTGTGGTTCAGGCCAGTTAAGGTTCCCTGGACTTTCTTTAGCTGTTTCTCTCCTAAAAATTCCAGCCATAGCCCAACTGTGGTGATGCTTCATGTCAAAAAAAGATTAACATGGGCTCTGCTGTCAGTCACCCTGTAAGTGCTTTAGTGAATGAGGTTAGGTTTAAGGACACCTATAATATTAATAATGTGCCAAATATTTGGCTGACTAGTGCCTACATTGATAAGCAACATTCATAGCAATTTGGCTGCCACAGCCTAACCTGCCCAACAAATTATAGAAGTATGTGCACATCCTGACAGCTTTCTCCTGTTGTTATGTCACCAGAGTGGGATAAGCAGGATATGTGGGATGGCATGCTGAGGCAAGCTACAAAATATAATGTTTCAAATGGAATCCAAAGCGTGTTTTCAGGACATGTTCATTTGGGGCTTGTTTCAAGGCCACCTCTGCAAATGCTTTCTCCTTTCACATGTTTTTATCAAATCCATTTGAAATTAAGCATTGCTGCCACGTTAGAAATTAATACAGTGCCAAAGAACACTAATGAAACTAAAATAGTAACTTACTCAAGAATTTCTTGTCTTTAAAGCCTTCCTATGTTTTCATCAAAAAGAGTAACAGAGAAAAAAGTCCAGACAAAATTTCAGGAAGCAAGTGGAAATAAATTGTTAGTTTATGCTGTGCATCATAAGGCAGAGGAGTAAGAAATTTCTGGGTTTGTTTCAAACTCTTTTTTACCTCAGTGTTTCCAGATGGCACTTACGCCTTCAGAAGATAACTCATAATACTCCCATATTTTCTTGTGCTCTCATGTCTGATGTCTCTGCAGGTCCTGCACAAGAACATTTGAGGCACTAAGGAAAGTAGAGAACCTGGGCACAGGGGAATGATATAAGGAAAGGTGGTACCTTTGGATTTTTTTTTTTTAACATGCTTGTAAACACCTAGCACAGTAAAGTGCTATAATAATGTGAATAATAAAAGCAGGAGCAATACAATTGCCAAGGAGACAGCGGGTTATGTTTTGGCAAGGTGCCAGCAAAGGCTAAAACAGGCCTTGAGAATATTGCACTGAAAAAAAAAAAGAAAAGGATGAAGTGGGTCAAGACCAAGTGGCAGGGATGATGGCGAAAACCCGGAGCCCTTCTAGAACATTCTCAGAAGTCTCACTCCTGCTTTGCACAGTGCAGGAGCGTAACCATCACCTCCCCAGGTGAGACATAAGTTAAACAGAAAAATGATGGCGATATTTTGTACCTCTTAGACACATCTTTTTGCAGGTTAAAGAGAAAGTGGAATTTTAATGTTTTCATTGTTATTGTAATTCTATATAACCCCTAGTTTTCACATAAGAGCCTTGCTGAAATTCTGGTACTAATTAAAATTTCTTTACATGTTACGGTAAATGATGAAAATGAAAGATAATGTTTTTAGTGTAATGAATCCAGCCAATGAAAATGAGCAACAGTGGAATAAAGACCAGTCTCATTCCTGACAAAAATTGTCATAGAAATATGTTTTCCACATTGTTCTGGTACTTATATGTGGAAACTGGAAATGGAAATCAACCATAAAAATATGTATTTTTTACATATTTCTCAATAAATCTGTGTATAAATACATAATGTATGAATGTATTTAAATATAATCTCTATTGATTCTGCAGTGCCATTTCTGGAACAGCTGGTTTCCTTTTCTTTCAACTAGATATCAGAACTGGGTATATCTTGATTATAAAAGCTGTTATGAACAATTTCTGCCTGTGATGTAATATCATGATAATAATCACATTCTGTATTCATTTTGAAAGTGTGAGAGGCTGATCTTTAGTAGGAAGCTAAGCAAAATGCAAGGAAAATATTGATAGCTCTGAGTATTGTTATCAGGAAAAATAGATATTTAGAACATGTGCTTAACTGTTTCAGAAATCATAAACCACTTAAAGAAGGTATGTGAATTGAATACTACATTTGAAAATTATTAAAAAAAATGTTTCGAAGTCTCTGTTAAATAGTAGTGGAGTGCTTGATTGGTAGCATGATTTTTGCAGTCTAGAATTTACCTTTGTGAGCCCTACTCTGGGTACGTAGTGACAAATACTCAATATGCAAAACAGACATCCAATTAATTATGTACATGACTTTGAATCTCAGAATTCCCTTATGAATTAATTTAACCCTTACCTTTTTCTGTCTTCTGCATCAACTTTTAATAAACGTAGTTCCAAAGGACAAAAAGCAAAAGGGACAGCTGGTTTAAGAGGTGGTACTTTGCATTCAGCATTGATGTACCAGTGAGAAGAATAATAGTGAGGGCTTCGAAGAGTGACCTTAGCACAAATAAAGTCAGGTGTGCTGCAGCAGGACCCTTGTCAGTCCTTCACTGCTTCTCTGTCAGTCAAAGACTATGGTTCAGTAACCAGGAGCAAACTATCATCTACGAAAAAGGACAGGCCTTCTGCAGCATTTGCATAAAAGCTTAAGGCTGGCACATCTCATGGGAGTCTAAACAAGGCAGATACTTATAGCAAAGGAAGGAGTTATTAGTAATTAGAAATAATATCTCCTTGTTTCTCTTTCTAATCTTTTTTTTCTCTCTTTTTTTTTCTTTACTTCTCATATACCCTTCACTAAGCGTGCCCTCATGTACTTTCTATCTACCTTCCCTTCTTGACTCGCTCACCTCACTGTGCAGGGAGGTAGCTTGCACAACATTAAACAACTGAAACATTAAAAGCATGTCAAATTCCACTTTCATAGAAGTTCTAACGTTCTAAAGGAATACTATTTTCATTTATGCAAATAACATTAGAAACACCCAGAATCTGAGCTGTGACCAGAACATGTCATTTAAACTTTAGGATTTCTGCTGTTTCAGTAGTTGAGCCACTAGCTTTCAAAATCTTTCTGAAGGAAAAACCCATACATTCTCAAAACCGTTTTTTGCTCCCTATAAAGCATGATTTAATTGTGCCTACATTCATGATTCTGATTCTTTATATTGAGCCAGTCTCAAATCTTTTATATGAATTTACATTATGTGTTTAGCACTGTAACCAATTGTGTACTATTAACTAAATTTTATACTGATGCATTTGTTTAGAAAAGCATCTGCCTAAAACATACAGAACAATTAGGAATGCCTCAGTACAAGCAATTAAAGGATGAGTTCTTGGAAGAGGATTAAATATGGACTATAGACATTATTACCAGGTGAAGCTAAACAACTTGTTTTTAAAGAAAAAGACAGGGAGAAAAGAAAAAGAACTTATACACATGGATTCCGTAACACTCGGATCTCGTGTTCCTCCTTACTCACCTTATCTACACTATACTGTCAACCTTAGCTTCTAATCTAATGCCAACAATACTCAACAGCTCAACACTGCAGCTCATTTGACATTTTTAATAATTTGACAACATTCCTGTATTTCTATGTTAGGCAGAGCCTGTAACTTCCAAACTATACAGCTAAATGTCTGCAGCATAAATACAAGAAAAGCATTTTCATTTGCAATTGTTCTGACTCATCTGCCTACTCCCTGTAGTCTTAACATCAACTTTGATCTTCAAGATTACACCATCACTGTTTTTTTTTCATTTCAAGAACTTTTGGCAGAAAATCAATTCATTAATTTTCTTTGAGCTTAATACCACACCTGGACTCTTTGTGTTCTTTGGTTTATAAACCTCTGAGCCCGAACAGATGAAGGATGTCCCTGTCTACCTTCACCAGGCCGTTAATACGGACTTACATTGCAGACCTACGTGCCTAATTTGATAAATGTGCTCAGAACGGCAATCATTAATTTCCACTATGCATACACCTGCTAACGTTTACCTCACTGACCTCTCTGATGACTTCTTTATGGCCTCTGACTCTCTCACAATTTCTCCTCCTTCTATTAGTCACACAAGACATTCTGTTAGAGCACTCCATTTCTTTGTGGAGCAAAATTCCTCCATCAAGGGTAGGAAATTTTCATCAGCATAGTAAGCAAGAGTTAAGCATTAGATCTTCAGCTTATTCACAGAAGTCATCTTCATGTTGGAAAAGACATAATTTGCCTCTTAGAAGATCTCACAGAATATAAAGTGTTATTAGTTCCAGACTGACTTAGCTGGTATATTAGTTATAAATACGTACATATGTATATATAGATATTTTATTCCGTGATTACTGTCCACTATATGTGGCATGAATTACTTTCTAATGCCATCTGTCTCTCACCATCTGCAAAAAGCAGAATCAACAAAACTGTTAGATGAACAAAGTTGTATGAAATAATTCTTAACAGTGACTTTTCTACCCTAGGAAACTATAATATTTTTTTAGTGATATATTGTAACTATACAAAGCAGAAAACTTTTCTTCATAGGAAAAACCTTTTTTTAAAAGAAGAATATTTAGAAGGGAAAATATATCCTTTACTAAGACTAAACAACGTTTCACTTACATCATTAAACTATTGTAGTTGCAACATTAAATCAGTGCAGTGAAAATAAGGTTTGTTTTCAAAAAGCAGATGTTAAACACCATGAAAAAGATCTGTTCTTATCATACGTCATCAGACTGATCCTGTAGTCTGCAACAGTACATTTAAAAGATAAAAATGTTAATTAAAAAATTAGAAAAGAAAAAAGAATATAAAAAACTCAACAGAAGTATCAGCTGTTGAGCAAAAATTTATGAAATTAGGCATAGTGTTTGTTCAAAGAATAGCCAATATAAAACATAGCAAATTATCAATAAGAAAGATTATTTGGGTACAGTGGCCAAAGTGCTATATAGCTCAAAATACAAGAATAAATTCCTTTTGGAAGAGAATTATTATTTCCCTAAATTATTCTGAGAACTTAAAAGCCAAAAAAAAAGACCTTTAAAACTTATCTATTTTAATATAAAAGTCTAAGCTCTCTTTTCTGTTCCTCTTCCTACTTGTACCAATTTTATTAAATTACTGCAGTAATCAGCTGAGACTCATTAAGTGTTAGCTTGACCTGCTTCTCATGTATCTAAGCAGATGCAGCTGGAATGAAAACAGATGGAAGGTGTAAATGAGAAGATTCAATTAACATTTTTCTCCTCATATGATCGTCAAAAAGAAACTCCCCCAGGACTGAAAGTGATACCTTAATTTAAGGAATAGCTTTTTCATCTATTCAAAATAAAATATTTTGATGTCATGGTAAGCCTTTTGGTTCAGCCTGGGTTTACAGGTTCATGATACAACACAAGAACAATGAAGTCAAGCTGAACCAAAAATGCACAATTGCTATGGGACAGCTTTCAGCGTATTTACACTAGTTAAAGAGCAGAAGATAATTTGTGTAAGAACTTGGTACAAAATTAGATACTCATGTAAAGTTTACATAATAAAACATAATAGGAATCTAACTCCCATGCCACAAAAAAATTGTATCCAGGAGACTAGCAGGTGTGTAAAATCTCTTTCTGCTGTCCCTGGGTCAATCTGTATAAAAAAATTTAAACATTCTGCAGCCCAAAGAAACCATGAAAATATTTCTTTCTTGTGTCTAGGCACATGCTTGAGGCACCCAAAAAAAGGTACTAAATACTTGAGGATATTCTGTGAAGTAAAACCTTTAACCTGGAAGAGATTAATGGACCTGTCTCAGAATGCATATCAAGCAGAACAAATCTTCAGGAATAGGACCCAACCCAGAATATCTCATAACTTCGTTTTTAGGAGGCAAGTCCAATAATTGACGTCAAATCCCAAATGCAAATCAGTCAATGGAAGAAAAAGAAACAGGTCTTTTACCTGTGAAATAATATGTTGGACAAAAATAGATATTCTGTCCATCTTTCTGCTTTCCATAATGATTGTTCCAATAAAAATTACTATGAGGGTCATGAACACCGGAACAGATTGCCTAGAGAGGTAGTGGAGGCCCCACTGGATGGGGCTCTGAGAAGCCTGATCTAGTAAAAGATGTCCCTGTTCTGCTTGGTAGTTGGACTTGATGACCTGAAAAGATCTCTTCAAACCTAAGGCATTCTATGACTCTATGATTGAATGAACTTGTTCTAGACTAATTTCTGGACTTTAATTTGAGAACACAGTAAATAGACCTGTGGGTGCCTATTTCAAGAGACTTCTCAGAATTTAAATGTCAAGCTACCTGATAGCATGACAACTCAAATGGTTGCACACATTCCCAGAAGAAGTCCTTGAGTGGAGTAAAAAACGTTACTGACAAAATCTTAAATGCTTTGGGAGCTTATATGTTGTCAAATTTAGAAGGCAACTAAAAAGACTAGGTCCTAAATGGAGACATAAACATTCCAACTTTGCAGATCCTGTCCTAATACTGTATCTGGCTAGCTCAGAATTATTATAAAGCTTGAATCAATTGTTTTTCCTAGACACTAACATTGTTAACTAAAAGGAGTTTCTGAAATTAAAGCTAAGCACTTACTACTTACTACCTCTTAGCTATGTATTTCAGGATTTATAGATTACATTTATAGATTACAGTACCTTTCACCATTTGGTAATTTATTGCTCTTTGTTGGGGTTTGTCTTGCATTTCAGAAGTTAGAAGCCCATAAATATAAGAACAAAAATCCAACCATGTCAACAGGCTGCTTAAATTTGGTGAATGCAGAATCAGGAAATGGAGATGCTCTCTGAAGCCACCTCACACTCCTTTGATCGTGGATTTTGGACTACTTATTTTTTCTCAGCTCAGACTAGGAACATAGTAACATTACGTGTTTTCCCATTTTGATATCACTTCTTTACATTAACGTGTTTTCCAAAGAAGGTTTCACAGTTGAAGAATATTTGTAGGCTTGACTCAATAGGAATAGTTAATGTATTTCTTTTCAGGACTTTTCTGAACTGAGAGTACAGAGATATGTTTCCCATTTGCTCAGAGATACATTGCAGAACATACTAATATCTTCTTAGAGCAAAATTTAGGTTGTCTAGCAAGTCGTGTCTTCACACTAATATATAACGAAGGATTTATATATACGATGAAAAACCTAAAACTATTCCAGGTGAGAAATTATCTTTAAAAGGATAATTAAATAAAATAAAACTTGTTTCAAACAGTGTTTTACAGATTCCTAAGAATAAAGAAGAAGAAAATTAGCTACCGGGTCTATAGGTTTTTGATAAAAATAAAACTGTATGGAATTTATTACTTCATAATTTGTCTCTTTTCACTCAAGTTTCTTAATAAATAGAATTATTCTCTTCTGGTCTTTCAGTTATTATACCATTAATATAAGGGCGTCTTTTCATTACCATACTGTTGATAATGATCCACATGTATATTATAGTTTTGACCTTGAAGATGTATTTATAAAAAATCCTTCCTCACAAGATTCTTTCTAATCCTTAACCATTATAAAAACTCACCTCAGAAACTCACTCGCCTTGAAAATGTACACATCTCTTCAGAAATCATGACAATTTCTTTATGAAGCACAGCAACTCTGCAACTGCTCAGCAGAGAATGTGGCAGCCTCTCTATCAACATATATACATATGAGTAGATGAGGCAGACAAAAATGGTTCCCCGAAAAAATGATTTCTTGTGTTTTATAAACATAAGAGGTTGGGTTCTTAGGTTTACTTTTCTCCATCAAGTGGCATTTTCTCATTACTAGTGGGTTTGGATGAAGAAGAAAAGTTAACATTATTTTATAGTAAGTACTGCAGTTAACAAAAAAACAGTACAGGATTTTCAAGGAAGTTGCATCCTGAGTGAATGGGAGCAACTGAGCATAGAGTACATGAATAGTATAAAAGCAAGTGGAATACTGGAGATAAAGGAGTAATCACTGCGTGCTCTTAGTTCCTTTATAAAATGTATACGGCCATCCTTCCCCTACTTGGCCCTGGCAGGATGCTACACGGGGATTAGGAAAAAAGATTCATTGAACTCTTTCCCTCTTGTATACAAAAGAGATGGACTGTACACAATAACGTCTGTCTAGACTGTCCTCTGAGAATAGCCCCCAAGGCCATCCTTACAACAATATTTGCTGTTCAAATGGACGGTGAATGTGAAAGCAGAGTCCAGGAGTGTTGAGGGAGCAGACTTCAGGGCGCAGGGGAGTCAGCCTAGACAAGCTGCCTGAGGCCTGCCTGGAGACCTGTATGTACACAAAGCAGATGGATGGTTCTCCAATGACAGCCACCTAACTGTGGTTGCAGAGCCTTTTTATTGTCTGTAAATAATAAAATACAAGCATAAATCTTATTGTTGATTTGTAACTATTTAAATCATGCTTATTCCTTCCTTCCTTCCTTCCTTCCTTCCTTCCTTCCTTCCTTCCTTCCTTCCTTCCTTCTTTCCTTCCTTCCTTCTTTCCTTCCTTCCTTCCTTCCTTCCTTCCTTCCTTCCTTCCTTCCTTCCTTCCTTCCTTCCTTCCTTCCTTCCTTCCTTCCTTCCAGAACAAAGGAGCCAAAGATCAGTGATGTTATTGCTGAAAATACACACCTAGATTTAATGTGACTGCAAGAAATAAAGAAATAATTCTACACAGTTCATGTATGCTAACCAATATTTTGCACTATATTTAGATATCCTGTCAAAACTTCTGGTTGAACCAGCCATCCATATCTTCCTAGATGTCCATTGAAGTTTCTGTACAAGGGCCGCTGAAAATACAAATGCAGCAGATTGCAAAAAATAATTCATTAAAAGTAGGATGTTTTGGAACTATTTAAACAAAAGAGATAGGATATAACAATGATATTGAAAAATCTCATCGAGACTGATTCACACTCTTAGAAAACGAGACACTTTAAAAATTGACTTCTATTAATGGTTCTTGAATGTTCTTTGTGCTTTGGATGAAGTTTAAGGAATCAAAAGCTGAAAACACTTCCAAACTTTCCCACATGCTCAGATAATACTTTAAATATTTTTGCTCAATAAAAATAATGTTGCATTTCCAAAATACTTAAATTCCTAGAAACCTGGTAAGCAGATAAGATTTTGATGACAAAATATTTTGTTTTCTAGGACACAATCTATGCCTTCTTTTTGCATGTTTTATAGTAGAAGAGTTATTCTACTGTAAAATACAGAATACAATGATAATTCACATACATTTGCCCTTGATTTTGAAAATGTGTGTTTTACTTACATTATAAACACATCATAACTGGTCATCAATGGGAATGGAAATGTTGTTGGAATTGAGGATATCTAGCTTCTTGAAACTGAAATAAATTTGGACTGGATAATTCAGCTCTACTTGGTCAATGTTTTTAGTCCTTGCTCCCTTGCGCACCTTGCATTTCCATTAAGAGATTTCAACCTTTTTTGCTGTCTCTTAACAGGTGAGAGCAATTCAAGCAACTCTTCAGTGTAGGAGAAAAAAACAAATAGTTTGTGTATGACCAAGATATGTACTTTGTGTCTCTATGGCTTTGTATCCATGAAAATCAAGCTTGTAAAAAATGCATTTTAGGAAATCTGGTCCCTAGCTCTGGAAATAGGTTCTATAATAGCACTTTTCATTCATCATGGGGAAAAAGCATCTTCTCTTTCTATTTAGTTTTGCTTTCATTTCTGCTTCCAGTCCATAAATAATTACATTATTTGCCTATTATCTCTCTGGAAAATAATTTATAAGGCCTTTTTATTCTGTTTGAGCTACTGTTATGGACAGATGGACTGGAATTCTACCTGCTGGCAGGGGTTTAATTTGTGACAGAAACTTTACCAGTCTTTCTTACCTCAGGCTGTTTATGGCATAACATAAGAAACTATCATTTACACTTTTGATAGTGAAGCAGATGTTGCTCTGCCACATGTAACCCCCACCTGGTGCTATTTGGGTTGCCTATAGCTGTAACACATACAGTCAAGAGGTCTGCCTGCATGTCATTCCCGCTTTTTAAAATGTATCTGAAGCCTTTTTTCCTTGTCTATTTTTAGTGTAGTACTGGCATGCTAAAATAAAGGACGTTGTTATCCAATAAAAGACAGACAGAAAAATTCTGCTGAGAAGCCTTTTGGCTTCAGAGGAGGGCAGCAGGCAGCCCAAACAGTCACTTCTTCCATTCAATTCAAATTTATGACTGAGTACTTTTCAGTGATGGATGGCTGTGTCAGCAACATAGTCAGAGGGACATCAAACCATTCTGTGCTACAGTTTTTCTGTACGGATCTCTTCCTGCGATGTACATTCAAAGAGTATGAATGTTGAACTTTCATTTGTTCAAATGTATTACATGTCATATAAGGAAAATAACACACAATAGTGGAGTTATAAAAAAATTTTCTTTGTTTTGATGGTTTATAAATTCTGAGCATTTAGATTTAATTTCACGCAGCCTCCTACCAGGGGAAAAATTTAGGAGTTTAACACTCACGTAAGATTTCTGTGAATCTTCCTTAGTATTTTTGTCATGATCCTTTTGGCTTTCATAAGGGGTGTGAGACTGTCTGCAGAATACATAACAAGCCAGACCTCTTCTATCAAATAACATGAAATATTCTGGTCAGTAATAAAAGGAGAGGCAATTGAAATAACTCTCTCTTTTCGTATTCCCAGTCATCAGTAAATTTGCTCTTGATTTCTTCAAGGAACAGTCATGAAAGTAATCCTGCAAAAATCTAGTAGAGTAATTCAGGTTCAGCTGAATTCTCTCTGTAATTATTTACCTAAAGTACAAGCAAGTTGAAAACTGAGTGAAACATGAGTGGTATGGCCATAAGGGGAAAGTCTTTTTTTCAAGTAACATACATTAAAAACATAAAATAAATAGCATGGATTATCACTGACAAGAAATGAATCTAGAAAGATTTTCTGAAAGATGCGTATTACAGGACAGGTTAATGAAGTTATTTTTAGGATGAGGTGCCACTCAGGGTTCACTGTAGGAAAACAGAACCTGAGTACAACAAGAGTTAATCAATATTAGGACCAGCAGGCTCTCATTTTTCAGTTGTTTTTCTTTTCAGCATTCCTGTAATTTTTGTCTTGATTTTGCAAACCAGAAGAACATATCTATGTCTCTACCATATTTATAACAGGTGAATCAGAAAGACTTGACATAGGTAGGCTCAGGGTAAATTATCTAACCACTAATTTTCCAGGTTCCTCCTCTGTTATTCTAGTTTTTCATCATCAAGTAGTACAAAATGAAGTTAGAGCAAATATTTCACTCTTATTCTGGGAAGACTCAAAAATGCGACTTCAAATGTTCCAACAAATCAATCTTGAATTGACACAATGAGAACTCACAAAGATGCCAGTAGCATGCCTCCCATAAACACAGCTGGAACCCCAACGAAACTCCACATGACTACAGAAACACAGAAGTTGTCTCACCTGCACTGTATTCACTGTGAAGCAGTCGTCAATTTAATGTAGCTGAAGCTCTAAATTTGAAAGCAATAAAGTTCTTTTTAACACTAGTGGACAGCTCTGACAATGTTCATCTGTTTAATTTATAGTTAAATGAAAGTTTGCATCCCCCTCAGAGAGCAGTTAGGACTTTCTTTGATGGATAAGCAAAACTGAGGAAATTAAGTAATCATAGTATCCCACTTCAGTTCTTTGAGACGACCCCACATATGGTCTGCCAAAACGTATTTCCTGAGATTTCCTGATTTTTTTTTATTTTTTCCTTCTGTATTTGCTAAAAGGAAAACCTTCCAACTCTATGACGGATTATTTTGAGTGAGGTAGGCAGAGTTTAGAGTGAAGATCAAATGCATAGAAAGTCTAGAACAGTTTCTCTTTTGCTCAAAGTATGTGAAGGTAACTGTATTTTTTTATCCCGTAAAGGGATACCTGTGATTGAAAATTAATTTAATATGTAAGGTCAGGCCGCACCTCGAGTACTGTGTCCAGTTCTGGGCCCCTCAGTTTAAGAAGGATGTTGAGATACTGGAGTGTGTCCAGAGGAGGGCAACGAGGATGGTGAAGGGGCTGGAGCACAAGCCTTGTGAAGAGCGACTGAGGGAGCTGGGGTTGTTTAGCCTGGAGAAGAGGAGGCTCAGGGGAGACCTTATTGCTCTCTACACCTACCTAAAGGGAGGTTGTAGTCAGGCAGGAGTTGGACTCTTCTCTCAGACGACCAGCAACAGAACGAGAGGACACGGTCTCAAGCTTTGCCAGGGGAGGTTTAGGATTGACATTAGGAAGAAATTCTTCACTGAGAGGGTAATTGTTCATTGGAATGCGCTGCCTGGGGAGGTGGTGGAGTCACTGTCCCTGGAGGTGTTTAAAGAGAGATTGGATGAGGCACTTAGTGACGTGGTGTAGTTGACAAGTAGGAGTAGGTGTAGGTATAGGTGTAGGTGTTGGGTCATAGGTTGGACTTGATGATCTCAAAGGTCTTTCCAACCTTATGATACTGTGATACTGTGATACTGTTGCTGAAGAGTTTCTTAAAACATACACATTTTACTGTTGACTTAAAATAGCAAGTTTGGCAACTATTCATCTCATAGTAATGTTTTTATCATTTTCCTGTGATTGATTCTAAGACATAAAATATGTTGCTACTCTGTTGTTCCTGCCTATGATTTTGGAAATGCAGAACCTTAAAGATCAGCATGATATACCAGGTATAGTTAAAACAGTCGATCCAGTGAAACAGGATCTCACAGAATCTGCTATCATCATAATGTGATAACAATTTTTTCTGTTAAGGAAGCATAAAGGGTTTGGATAACATTTTATAAATCACTTTTTCGTTTAGTTTCTTTTAAACACTGAAAGTGTAAAATAATGAATTAAGATAAATATTGAACTACAGAATCATCAGGAATGGTCGTATAATTGCTGGGTTGATTTATAAAACTGAAGCAAGGGATCCAAATGTTAAAGGCTAACTTGCTATTTATTGATTTAAGATGACATACTCCCATAGAGTACTATGGTTAAGGCTGTCCCTGTAGAGCTACATAAAACAGGAGAACAGTGTGACTTCTCATTTTTGCCATCCCCAGAGAAGAGTAGAATCATTAGCCAATAATAACATCAGAGAAAAACCTATTAAACCTATTATAGGTGTCAAACCAACATGATGACATAAAAGTAAGAGTGAACAGAGACAGCGGCCCACAGGGGATGAAATAATAGTTTTGTCTGCTGCATTTTAGTGTCTGAAATAGAGTCCATTCAGGTTTACATTTTTGAGCAGCAACTGTCAAAAGTGCCAAAACACTCCAAAGTTTAAATTTCATAACATCTTTGCCCCCTTTGTAATTGATCTTATTCTTTAGTTTCTGAAAAAAAAAAAAAAAAAAAGGGATGAACAACGCATATCGGCAAAAGTTCATTATGAAACTATTATCCCACAAAAATCATTTGTAGCGTAGTGTTGAAACGGGCATGAGTACTAATTCAGTTCTGTTATTAATTGGTTTTAGAATCAAGTTCACTGCCTCGTGTGTATTATTCAAAAGAGTGACATTGGAAAGAGAATCATTCCTAAAAAGAAAATTCCTTAAAATGTTCTTACTTTAAAGATTTATTTATGAATACTGCCTCAGAGTAAGTAATAAATAAAATCATTTCTTAGAGTAGTCAGAAAAAAATAGTATTCACAATGGAAGCCATGTGGAGAGAGGGATAAATATCAGAAATGTTTATGAAATAGAACTTACACATGCTGGAAATTTAGAGTGAAAGTGAAAACAAATTAATTGATTCAATTTAGTCAAAATCACTAAAACTTAAAATAAAATGCAAGAAAAAGTAATTTTACATTTCCTGGTAATTCTTTGGTCATAAGAACCCCTCTTAGAAAGACAGTGATAGGCATAGCTATTTTTAAAGTAGAAACACGTTGTCTTTCACAGAAAGGTGTGATGTTGTAGTACTAATAAGAATATTAAGTATATTAGTGTATTAACTTTGTTACTGAGTCTTATTAAACTACTTTCTTTAGTTAATATACCATTTTTTCAAACTAAACAAACCTGAATGAAAACAGTGGCTCATGGAAAACCTTTCTGACATTTACAGGGAGTGAGGAGAACCCATCATATCCCAGATATGAAACCTCATTTAAAATGGTTATGCAGACGCAAATACAGAATGTGGGCATGTTTTTTTACTGTAGGACAATATTTTAATGGAAAAAGAACTTTGAAACAACAGAGTTTTAAGGAATTATCTGCAGAACACTTCAATGAAGGATGATCTTGAGGTGTTTCTGATCTACTGCGAAGCCTGTGAATTCTTGTTAGGCAATCTCAGGGCCAAATTCATTGCTAAGGACTTAATGAGCTTCAAATGAGCTTTCAGAATCTTTAAGGAACAATGCCAACTTCAGAGTTTTCAGTGGAACTGCTCAGAATTTTCATTAAATTCAAGTGTATTTACTTTACACAATTAGAGCAGCAGTTGTCTTCTAAATTAACCTCAGACAGTGCTATTTACATCTATTAAACAAGAGCTATTAAGCTGAAATTTTTCAGCATTTCATATTATATATTTTAAATTTTACATGACAAAATTCATTTATATACTGTATTTTTTAAAAAAATAAAATTATAAAAATTATTTTAAAACTATAAATTATAAATTATTGTAAAATTATTTGAGATAGTTCAAAATATCATGCAACCATTAGAAGGGCAATATTTTTTTCAGTTTTATGGGTTACTAAAATAGTTCTTATATATTACTTTTCCATGTAGCTGTTCAAGAGAAATACTCATCATGAAAATTTTTTCTCTGTTTTAGTAATTTCCCGTCATCCTCTCTCTTAGACACACAAGCGAAATGGTGTGTCATTTAGAATTCACGCACAATCTAGGAAAAAAGAAACTACAAGTAGCTGCATATGGTGTGTTGACAGATATTACTTAAAATTTTATATCTCTTTTTCTAAAAGATAATCATAAACCAAATAGGACGTGAATTTATTACAAATCTTCCATGTTAACAGCATTCAGTTCTTCCAAACATATCGTAGGTTCATTAAAAATATCCCATTAAATAAAAAAAAGATGAAATATACTTTTCTGTTTTCTACATATACATGAATGGGTATATTAAAGAGTTAGGAGGAGTTTAAATTTTAAACAAGAAAAAATTAATTCTTTACAATTTAGTTGAAAAATATCAAGTATCAGAGCGATAGGAGTGTGAAGTGGTTAGTGCTGATGATACTGTTACATATACCTTTATATTTTTGATCAAAGCCTGTTACCTTATGTAAAACACAAGATAGTGTGAGTTTGTTTTATCTTGATTGACAGCTTATAAAAGCGTAGTCTGACAAATAGAAAAACAATATTTTAATTTAAAAAAAGAGTGCTCACAAATAAAAGCATCCATTCAAATAAATTATCTTAGATCTATAGAACTGATATTTATACATAATGTAACTGTTAGAAGGACCTCTTTGAATGTAACATGACAAAAATTACTGGAGTTCTTTGTATTTGAGACCTTTTTCTACTAAGGATCTCAAAGCATTTTAACAGTAATAATGCATTGTCATCTAAAATCTGAAATTCATGTATTTATGACTACCATTTCATAAGTGGAGGAACAGAATCACAGAGTATAATATCAAGGTTCTGGAATGGATTTTGAATTAAAAAATAAATAAAGGTACAACAGTGAATGGAAAAAGATTTCTGAGGGTTGATTGTGCTAGAATAGTTAGATATACTTGGTTGATAAGACAAATCACTCTAAACAGAGGAAATACAGTCATGATAACCTGGACTTCGGTAAAGCATTTGACATAGTGGGTTTTGGGAAATTTTAAGGTCATGCAGAGAAAAGAAGGTTCAGTAGAGGGGTCATAAGGTAACAACTGCTTTGAGGAGAAAGGACAAATTATGGTGAAAAGGAGACAACTTGTGTTGATCAAGTAACTACTGGCATGTTAGTGGAATTCCTCAAGATATGATCTTCAAATGACTCGTCTTTATAATGGCAATTGCACAAAGAGTAGGCACATGCTGATGACAGAGAGACGAGAGGAATGAGTCATTGCTAAGGAGAGGATGGGAGTACCTTACAAGTTAAATATGAGTAACAGTAAATGAAATTCAATAGCACAAAATGCAAGAAAGAAATATTTATGAACTAAAAAGTGCTGCCTGCTAAGACAGGGTAGTGGAACAAGATTCCTGCTGGTATGATAACTGTTTCAAGGTAACATGTCTGAGTTGGCTGTAAGAGGCAAATTTGGTTATTAAATCCAGTTACAGAATAGAAATGGGAAAACACCGAGCCCACAGTGATACCAATCAGGACTTTGCTGGGGATGGAGTCCTTTCATCCAGATTGAAGGGAAAACAATGCGATCTGGAAGGGACAAAAAGAAGACCAGCTAGAATGATTACAAAAGTGCAAAGGCTTTTCGTTAGCCAAAAAAGCTAAAATGTGCACACAAACGCAAAATGAAAAAGTTTGGTTATGCAGCCTAACAAAACAAAGATTGCTTAAGCTTAAAGCCAAAGTTACCAAAAGGCAATTATATAACTGACAAGGAATAAATAGACCAAAATTAGAAGCAATTTTTTTACCAAGTAGTAGCGAGAAGGTCTTGACCAGCCTTTCTAGTAAGAGTAATGATCACAAATTATATGACGGTATAAACTTGGATGTGTGTACTAAAACTGGGTGTAGAAGGATGGATTCAGCAGTACAAGTGGTTGTTTCCAATATAACACTGTTACTAATACTGACTCCAAAGCAGCATTCCCAGTAAAATCAGATAAAATTTAAATATTTTAGGATGGTAATTCACAATACTTAGGGTTTTCAAATTATAAGGTCTAGTTTATCAGCAGAGACTAGCTTCAAATTAAAGAAAATTCCTAAAAAACTTAATTCATAAAATCCTAAAAAACTTAATTCATAAAATACATATTATATACAGTTGTTTCTTAATTACAAGAAAAAATATTGAATGGTGTATATTGTAGAATCTACACCAACTTTGTGGTTAAAAATACGTGAATCTCCAAAGCTACCCTTAATTCCATGATTTCTTTGTATCAGTTCTCTCTCTAGTTGATGCACTTCTAGTATTTCTGGAGTGAGACAGGTCTCCTACTGGAAGTGCTCAGCAATAACTGGTCTCAGTGTAATGTCTGTAGTCTCTCAGCACTAACACTAGTTTACAGTCATAAAACTTGCCATATAAGCACTTCTTATTATAAAAGTGGCTATCACTTAATTTTACCATGCTTCTATGTATCGCTTATGCCTGGCTGGATTCTTGGAGCTAAATTATCAATTTTACAAATTTGGGAACTGCAGGGGTGCTGAAAGGGAACTTGTTGCACCCCTCTGATTCTGCACTCCCTGCACAACCGAGCCCCAGTTTAAGCAGTGCCTAGAATTACCTTCCCTCTCATTTATGAAGAACTGACTATTCCGTTTAGGTCTAGGAGAAGCTCTCATCTTCCCACAAAACAACAGACATCTACTCTGTTAGCTACTACATAGAGTGGCAGAGTCAACAGCAGGCATATTTGTACTAATCCCGTTTTCTTATAACAGGTGGCTATTTACCATGCATGAAAGACATTTCAACAGCTACATTGTGGAAAGTCAACTCCTAGACTGGAAATGATCCCTTAGTGATATTTATTGGATTTGGAGGTATTAGATACAAAAAATTGTATCTATTATCTATTGTATCTCTCTGTGGAAGAAAGAATGTCTATATATTGTAACTAGAATTATTTGCTTTTATGCAAGCACTTCTATCACAAATTATCTTCAAAATTTCTGTAAGCATAATCATAAGGACGGCAATGTAGCTGTTCTTACAAAACGTAGTTACCTTGTATTTATGTACATAGGATTTCTCAAAGCTACTGGAAGTAAGGATGAAAGTGAGGAAGAAATTTTGCTCACTAATAAAATTTCCCATACCTGTATTAATTAATCCAGATCAGCACTCACTTCTGCCTTTTGCGCTTTCCTAGTGGTCCTCATTATACAATCACATCAGAATGTAATCCTGAAGAAACTGCCACTGAAATAAGTAGCAGAATTGCTTTACTTCAGCTGGACTCTACAGTGTATCAGTACTGCCTGTTCTATCATGAAACCCTTGTCTTTTTGTTCTTATTCTGGAAAATCACACTTCTAATACTCACTGACAGAATACTACAAGCCTGAAGTTGACAAAAGTTCCTAAATTCAGGGCCGTGCTCTGCCAGTTTCATATTTCCATATCTGGGTTACATATAATGTCAGATCTGCCTATATATGTCTTTTCATTCTCATACAGATAATCATGATATTCCTATCAAAGTAAAACTGGACAAGTCAAATACAGCAATGACAGAGCTAGGCACTATTTCTGCAGAAACAAACACTTTCTTAAAAATAGCTTGATGATAATCCTGAACTCACTAGCATGGCTCATACTTGTAGATATATTCTAAGCCTAATATTGTATCAAGTTCATGACCCTTTACTTTTTTCAAATTATTTTTTCTTTTGTTTTGAAGAAAATTTATGTGACTTTTTATGAGTAATGTAAATAACACATTTATAGTGGATATGTAAAAATATTTAAAATATTCATGACTACAGAAAGAGTCTATTTTATTTTTTTAAAAAACAATAGAATTATGATATCCTTATGCCTTCTAGAGGAAAGGAGTGAATTCTCTTGATTTTTTTTAATGCATAAATAATCTGTCCCTAGAAACTCTAACTGTAAATCAAATTAATAGCAAGAGATTATACAAGCAATGTCAGAACTTGGATGACTTTATACCATGCTTTTAGTCCATTCAGAAGTTAATTTAGTTCAAAATTTGAAATTATTTGAATGTTGCTTGTTTATTTAATGAACTTGAATTTATGTTTTGCTCTACTCTATTAATTCAGTACTGTTAAAAGGAAAATTGTTGATCTGCTCCTGTGACTGGAAGGGGAAGCTTCTACCTTGTTTTCCCATTGTATTTTAATTTTCACCAGAAAAATCCTTGCTATTTTTCTTCAGTGAACCATGAATTCTGTTATTAAATCAAATGGAAACCAAAATAATAATGTAGTGGATATCATTTGTAGGGGTCCTTTGGCTTGTTAAGTCTCAAGGTTCTTATTCTGGAAAAGCAAACAAGCTGTATTTTTCTGACAATGCCTACAGTGGATCCTCTGAGCTTTTCACAAGGGAACATTTGTTAATATTTTTTTTCCCAAAGTCTTTACTGTTAAGAATTAAATCCATGCTAAGTGTTGAGAACTAAACACTGAGAATGTGATATCTGTAGTTAAATAGTGATATATTTAGAAACCTCAATGATTTAAAACTTGAAAAAACAGGACAAAAAGAAACAACAAAAAAAAAGTCAACAAAATATCCACTGATAATCAAAGTGCATAAAATAAATTTGAGGCTTAAGTTCTTTGAAAGGAACAGGTAACAAAGCCTTTCACTGCTTTTTGCTTTCTCTGGGTCATAAAAACCTTGCTATTGGCTCAGCTCCATTTCAGCCACAGATTTCCCCCTTCTGGTTCTCTTTTCTTCTACAATTCTGTTTGAAATGGGATTGAAGAGTGGAAGACTAATTTTTCTTTCCAATCTTTAAGCTTGGAGAAAGGCTGACAGGGTAGGAAGGAAACATAGTTTTCATGTGTTTTCTAACATAATTAATCAGACTCACAATTGCAGTTTTTATTTTGAGCAACCGTTAAAATAAAGCAGTTTATAGACTAAATAATACAAGTACCTATAATTTTCAAGCAAAATACCTATATAAATTAAAAGAATAAATATTTCTTCTTGCATTTTAGCTAATAGACATGTCCAAATATTTATCATGTGCAACATCCTAATAATGGAATTAAAAAATTACATTAAAAATATAGCAACAACATCTACAAGCTTTAGCAAATTGTGCTATTTTAGGAGCTGAACTTGATGCTTTAGGTGAAATTCTCTTCTAATTAACTTCTTAATGATTTGTATGATGAAGTTCCAGCCAATTTTAAAAAAATCCAGGAGACAGGACAGTGAAAAGATGCTATCAACACAGGCTAAACAGCTAATGAAATATTAGTGGAAAAAAAACGTTACTTCTTTCTATGCAAACAGCAGTTAGTTAAGCAGCTCTGAGAGGGGAATGCTGGTGGTAATGAAAAAACAACGGAGTCAATTGTTCACATCAGTACGTAAAGCTTCAAAGTTTACAGATAACATAATCGCTACCATTCATAATGCAATGTTGACTTCACCTGACTGTTTAAACTTTATCTTATAAAACGTATAATTTTTAAATAATGTAATCACACTTTCTTCAAAAGTCCCTTATCTTTTATTAACTTTCCCCTCCCCCCCAAATGGTGAAATAGCAACACGATCGGCATACTATTGAAAGGCTTAGAAGAACATGTTATTTGCATTGCAGGAGAGTGATCACTGTAAAAAATGTGTGTTAGTGTGTACCTTAAAGTCCAGACAAACAGTGCATACTGGCTATATATAAAAAACACCACAAACAGGATGTTCCAGTGACTTTGCTAGTGTTCTTTGCCAAATAAATATATTCCTTATCATCCAATTTTACACATACTTTCTAAATGAGTCAGAGTACAGTATTTTAATAGGATGGCTTGGAACTTTGTAACTGCTAAAGTTTCAATAGGATCTGAAAATAACTCTATTGCTGTTTTTTCCAGATATTAAAGATACACAAAATTTGGATATAAACATATTGCCTTAAGAATAATTAGAGATTAATGAAGCTCACATAAATGGTTATTCAGAGTTGAAGAAAGCTTGGATCTCCACGTATATTGACGTGGGACAAGGAACTATGATGGGAGTTGCCTTCTTATGCCCCCAGTTCCTACTATAGCCTTGTCTCAGAAAAAAAGAACTATGCCACATTCTCTAAATAATTTTTCTAATTTTACAATGGTAGTTTGGAATGTCCCTGAGATGAAGGTTATGAACTTGAGTGTAAGGCCTGTTATTTGTAATGCAGTTTACAATTCTCTACATCTTGGCCAGACAGGCTTCTACATGTTTACAGGGTGGGTCAGAACACTTAATCTCTGGTGGTGCTATGTGCTTCTCTGTGTACTATTACACCGGTTTTCAGTCTTATTAATAACAGTTACTGAAAGCATTTCATGAATGAATTTAAATAGAATACTCTGATGATGCTCATCTTCTTTGTTCATTGTAGTTTGAACTCAATCACGTAACAATTAGCTTTTTAACTGAACAACTTCTTGAAAGCACATAACCATCTACTAGACAGCCAACATTTCAAGCTTCACAGAGAAGAGCAGATATATGTAGCAGGTATTATCTAAGCAAGATGTCTGTTTCTGTAGCTTTAGGTTTATATTGTGTTAAAGGATTGTTAATACATAGTACATCTATCATATAATATATTTATAAAAAAGTGCTCAAAGCCATATCAAAAATCTAGAAAAATAATAAATGAATAATGCATTGCTACATTACTGCAGATTTATTTTTTCTGACTTTCAAGCATTGTTTTGTGTTCCCTTGGGCTAAGTATACTATATACCCATATAACAAACCACTTTTTTATATAATGCAGCTGTGAAATCTGAGTGACCTTGGCTTTTGTTTCCAAGTAGCTACATATTCCTATTTAAGAAACAGGGGTGGAAGGAGTGTGCAAGGAAAATCAAACATTGAATGCAGAATAGTCTTGAATCTGAGTTAACGTGATATTGTGACAAGCCAAAAGATTTGATGAGGTAATGCACTTATTCCGTGGTGCTGAAAGATTGTACTACTCCATTTGGAAATCTTACTTATCAAGATCACTTAAAGTAGATAAATGAACCAATAGCTGTTTATCACTTCAGCAGATATTTTCCAATTTCTTCAGATTCAGACATCTGTACTACAAGCTGCACTCAGACAGGTTTTATAGATGATGTAATATGAGAATGTGAATCAAAAAGCTGAGATCACTAGTTTATTGATTTGAATTTTCATGCTCAAATTGTTTAGTTGATGGATGATGTTAGGTGTATAAAGTAATGAAAACATAGGAGCAGACAGACTATCTTGATATTTTTATTAATAGTTTATCAAGATATATGGGATGGATTTGTATTTATCTGGGGGCATATTTTCTTCATTTGTTTCCAGCATTACTCTAGTCACTTCGGTATCTGCGAAACCTGAAAGATAATGCTACAATGCAAAGTTATTATTTTATTATTTATGAACACAATCAATTAGTTTTCTTCCTTAACGCTCTGGGATATGTATTTCTAGGTTTGGTATCAGATCTATTCAGAGTTGAGCCTGCACTTTTATAGGCAGCTCTTGCTACTTGATCAGCTGTGCACATCCACATTGAATCCTTGGCATGCTTGCCTCTAAGGCCTGATCTAAGGTCATCTCAGAAGCTGTACTACTTTCAGATGGAAATCCTGTTATTCTCCACCTGCCTTCTCTTTTCTCAAAACCTATTCTGTATTTTGTCATGCAGTCTACTAGTAACTGTCACGCAAGTGCTATGAAATTGTTTATTGAATTGAAATTGCGTATGTAACAGGGGTGTGTTTGCAGATGGAGTGACAGATGGGAGGTACTTCTTTTTATCAATTATAGTTTATTATAGTATTATAATAAATGAAGGTAAGTTTGAATGACAAGGAACCCTGAAGAAGTGTTTGGAGATATAAAAACTTTTGAAACTTCGTTGTTTGGAAATCTCCAAATGGAAAACTTCTTTCTCTTCTTACACATCATCTTCTTACCCTTTGAATGTTTGAGAAGGTTCACAGTGCAGCAGAGTTTTTAACAGTCTTCCACAGGTATCACAGCTGGAGCTTGCTAAACTCTCATTTCCTCCTTCTTTAGGGCACTCCAATTACTCTTACTCCTTCAGAGCTTTATCTCCACAATTGCCTAAAAAAACCAAAACATAATTAGAAGCCAGGAGTGCTTGAGATCTGGGCCTGACTTTCCCTTAGTATCTCTTTGACAATAAGGGAATTCTTCCTGTATGGGTATTCTGCATTGTACAATAGGAATAACAATACACACTCAACTCAAAGGGTAGTAAAAATGTAAATTTGCTGTCTACAGAATATAAAAATGGGTAAAAAATTATTTTCTTACTAATTTTGTGTGCTTTTTCTGTGCAATGCACACACAAAGCTTGGTATAAATTTTTGGTTAGTGAAGAATGAAGAATCTGTAATAAATTGATAAGCAAAAACTAAGTAAAAATCGATAAGTAAAAACTTTGTAAAAACTAAAAAGGAGACAGATTGCATATGTATTACTGAGCATACCTTAACAACCCCTCCAGTATATTACAGACATGCAGCATACAGTGGACAACCTAAATCAACAGATCAAAGAATTGCAATGTGTCCACCTCTAATATAGTGTTTGCAGATTATATTTTTTGTGGTACATTTTCTTTTTTATTATTATTTTAATCAGTTTTCATAGAATATTTTTGACTGCAAAGTTGCGTTTTACTCTAAGATTAATTCATTATATTTTTTTCCCCTGAAAATATCTCCTCAGATTTTTTTATTTGACTGCTTAAATGTCATTTACATTTTTCCTTTGGAATAAAGGTTTGTGATTTTTTTTCTTCAAAGCCTCAACCACTTAACCTTTGAAAATTAGAAATATATGACACAAGTAATATTGGACATAGATACAACTGGGCAAAAAATTGCGTTCATGAAAGATTACAAAATCATAGACTCATAGAATGGTTTGGATTACAAGGGACTGTGAAGGTCATCTATTCCACCCTCCCTACAGTAAGCAGGGAGATCTTCAGCAAGATCAGGTTGCTCAGAGACCCATTGAATCTGAACTTGAATGTTTGTAGGGATGGGGCATCTACCACCTCTCTGAGTAACCTGTTTCAGTGCTCCAACACCATCAGCGAAAGAAAACTCTTCCTGTTATCTAGTGTAAACTTCTCTTTTAGTTTAAAACCATTAGCCCTTGTCCTATTGCTACAAGCCCTGTTAAAAACTTTTCTCCCATCTTTCTTACAAGCCCCCTTTAAGTACTAGAAGGCCACAATAAAGTCTTGTCGTAGACTTCTCCAAGCTAAACAACCACAAGCCCCTTAAGCTCTCGTCACAGGGAAGGTGTGCCAGGCCCTTGATCATTCTAGTTGCCCTCTTTTGGACCCACTCTAACAGGCCTGTGTCTTTCCTGGGCTGAAGGCTCCAGAGCAGATTAGAGATAATAATGTTGTATACCATGTCAATTAATATGTCATATAAAATGTCAAATAATGTCAAGGTAATCAGACTGTAGAGGTCTTTTATATAACTTTGAGCATTGCTGTTTCCCACACAACAGTTTTACTATAGGGAGTTAGCCTTCTTCAAACTGGTTGTAATAGGATCCTCGTAGAATGGTACTGGGTGACAGTATAATTACATGACTCTACAGAAAGATAATAAATTATTTTCATCAAAAATATTTGCTCAGGTACGAAATGATTCCAGATGAAATTTCCTATGCCTGTTCCCTGGCAGTGTTCAAGGCCAGGTTGGATGGGGCCTTGAGCAGCCTGGTCTGGTGGGAGCTGTCCCTGCCCATGGCAGGGGAGTTGGAACTAAATCTAATCTTTAAGGTCCCTTAGAACCCCAACAATTCTATGATTCTGTGATTCTATTATTCTATGCCTTCATTTCCAGATCTGGAAAGAGGACACTGACCTATTCCTGTGGAATTACTGTTTTGTGTTCAACTAGTTTAGAATCTCTGCTCTTTGGCGTCTGAATCTGACCTGCTTCTGCATCTAGGCAGAAGGCAGACATGCCTTCAATATTTTAATACATAAAGCTCAACCCCCTGCTACCCAAATCTCACATTTCTGAAGGTAGTTCAATAATACGTTCCAGAAAGGCCTGAAAAGTACGCAGACACTGTTAATGACAGCCAGGTAAGCAGCTAATGGAGACTGACATGTTCATGACATCCTATAATAAATTTGAAGGATTTAGCCAATATCATTGAGATACACGTGATATGCTAGAACAAGGCTGAAAAGCTTTCCAGAGCAAAAGAAACTTTCTGAGACAAGTTTGCCAACCTTCACTTTTACTCCAGTTGAGTATTATCTCTGTGTGTGAAAATGTTCAATAATTTTGCAGTGCTACGTAAGTTATAGACCACTAATCCATAGCAGTAGAGATACCAGAATTCAGCCCCAAACAAGGAGAAGATAGTAAAAAACCTATCAGACATATCCTCCTCCCCAAAACACACACATCTAGAGGCTGCCAGCTTCTTAGTGCCAATATTTACCACTGTGACTAGCAGGCCCAGGAGATATGTGAAGCAAAATGTAAGCAGAGACTGTTGATATGGCAGTTTAAAAATGCAAACAGGCTAAAAGAAAAGTCTGTACTTCAAAGGAGTCTGCCATGGTGAAGTCACCAGCAGGACTACTAACAATGCAGTTTTTAGAAATGAGTGCCCAGTAAGCTAATATGCTTTTTTAAATACAGATCTTTTGTGCCAAGTGATAAAGTATAATCATTATCAATCCGGTAAAATGAATGAACTTTCAACAAGAATCAACGGTGCGCACTGTGTACATACTTTGTCAGTCCTACACATCACACAAAGGAAAGCTATCTGAAACAAATGCCTTCTTTAAGGGAGGAATAGGAATCAGTAAATATATAAAGCAGTTATTATGCAGGGTGATAACATTTATGATGTGCTGATTGTATTAGGTGTAATATATGGGACAAATGAGTTTCATATGTGTAAGAGTTTATTATACTCATGTGCACTGCAGTCAGGACAGTTTAAGAAGGCTTCACATTGAGATATGTCCCACCTTCTAGCTGTACACTGGATGATTTGCATTGTTATCCTGATGAAATTTCCACTTTGCTCTTCCCCTAGATGAAGCTTAGGTCATTGTATGTATCACTTGCTTTTAAACTTGTGCTGGTGTCTTGGTTTCAAAAGACAGCTCAGATCCTTTTCTTTTAATAGAGTGCTAAACTTGCACTGGTGTCTCAAGGTTGTTTGCAGTGAAAACCAAAGGGCGAAAAAGACAGAATTAAAACCCTTATAAAATCTTCCTAATTACCACGACATAGGAAAACCAGCATAACAACAGCCCTGCTCAGGATATCTAAGAAAAAAGACTCCACAAATTCCCTAATCTACAACATCTAGGAACAATGTGTTCCACTATACAGTAGAACTTGATGTTAAAATGTCATTCTTTTTTTTCTGCAAATACATAGAAATCTCTACTTATGACTTCCTTCCATCAGATTACATGTTACTTATGTAAATATGACTATGTAAGTGAGAATCAGTATGATGTAACTGATACTTTTTTCCGTTTATTTAGGACTGTATACCACTGTATAAATAACATTATTAAAACACCATTTCCTGATAAAAGAAGGATGTTGATAATATATATATCTTTTGAAATTAATTGACTTCAATTCTATTCAGGAACTCTAGATGAAGAGAAATTATAGAATCATGAAGAGATGAAATCCGGGGAGATAAAAGATCTGATATATTTGGTAATTAGGTGACGTTGTGATAAGAACCTCAGAAATATGATATATAGACTTTGCAATACACTGTTTCCCTGATAATCTCTTTACATACATACTTATTCTTTCCTGTTCAGAACAATATTTAGCTGTTAATCTCTTTATACTTGTACTTGTTCTTCGCCCTTTTGGTCCCATTCACACCCACATGAATCACTCCCCTTCCAGTTCATATAGCATTCTATGAACATTGTTGATGGTTCACCTAGCACAAAAATCACAAGCCATCAATATGTAAATTGTTCATTTTCATGTAAACACAAAGCCTTCAACAGACTTTCCACGCACAAAGACATTCAAGGGAAGTTTAGGACCTTCTAAGAAATGAAGCTTGGCTGGGTATTGACAAAATCAAAAGGAATCAATAAATACTTTACTGCTAGGTGTTGATAATAGAAGTATTGGAGGATTTATGGAAAGAAGTTTTGTCATGAAAAAAAATCCCATTCTATCCATGATAAATTTAATGTAAATCTTCTGCTAGTGTAGCAAAGAACCCAGAAATTTTGGTTGGAAAAAAAATATTTTCATACTTTAAAATTCATAACATTTGTTGAAAATCACTTTATAAGTGCAGCTATAGGCAATAAATTCTTAGCCTCAGAGAGCAAAGAGAGGGACTTAAAAACGTTAGTTAATTTGGGAGGTGCTGCACAAATACATCTAAATATGAAAATCATTCACAGCCACATTATATTTGAACTCCTTTCTTGCTAGTTCCTCTGTTGTCTTCAAACCTTCATTTTCTTTCCTCATCTATCCTACTTGAAGGCAACTCTTTAATCATCATGAATAAATTTGTCCTAAATTTACCAAAGTAATTGACTTTGTTGTTGAAATTGCATATGCCAAAGTAGAGCCCAGGTATTTGCAGAATTAAAAATATATCTTCTTCAAAACACTGTTAGGAAATGGGAAAAAATACCCACAAACCCCCATCTCCTCAGCCACTCACCCACCTCTGGAAAAAGCCCCAACTCTTATCAGAAAATCACAGATCTGTGACTTTTTCTGAAGATAGAGTTGAACTTTAAATTCTAAATAATTTTCTGCTGTATTTTACAGCACGGCTAGCTTTGAGTTTAGGTTTACTATATATGTTATAATTATTTGTTTTAGTTATGATCACAATGTGCAATTTAAATAGTTTAGGTGTATATGTTTCTATTCACTTTTGTTTGAAGTATCTTGATTCTCAGATCTGTGAACATCTATTATGAAGCATTAAATAACTGTCAGATGCTTGACAGTCGACACCTCCACAGTCTTTCCTGCTTGGTATGTCCCATTTTACCTCCTGTCTCTCCAGACCCTGACTCATCCCGTCTGACTGATTCAGTGTTATGTTAAGCAGGTTTGTTGTGCTGCCATTCTTGACCTGTGCTCTGCACACACTACTGATTGCTAGCATGCAGCCCTATTTTTGCCACATAGCCATGTTCATACTTCAGTGATTCCACCTTTATAGCTTTTACTAATAAATTACGGTGCAACTGTAATAATACAGTAGTAAAACAACCATCTTTTATATCTAGATATATACAATTTCTGTCTGTCTTCTTCTGCAGTACTGTTTGACATAGTATTTGACAAATACCAAAAGTGTTTGGCATGTCCATGCTCAGTGCATATGCTGGTATGTTGAGCTCATTAGAGCCATTAGGAGTTAACACTGCAAATATTAATCTAATAAGATAATGTCAGATATTCAACACCTTAGTAGTAGATGTTTTAAATATATTTGAAAGAAATCTTTAACACAGGAAACACATGTCAATAAGTTTGTAAATTGTTTCTTCCTTATTCCTTTCAGCTAATACAAAGCTTGTACTCTGAAGAATGTGAATTTTTATTTATGGCTATTAAGGGTATTGTCACTGACAAAATCAATATTGTCCAAGTCGAATTCCTGCTGTTTATTTTTGAATTGGAAATGCCTCTAGAGTTTAGCAGTTTGGGGTTTTGGACTTGTTTGAAAAGACTGACTGTAATTTAAACTTTGCAGTTAATTTCACAGACTTTCTTCCTTTATAGGTCATGGCCTAATTTCTTCATCATTCTGCTTCTTGTTGATCTCTATTTCTTCTTTCACCAAACTAAATTATTGGGATCCTGTAAATCTTATCTTATATGGAAAAAAATGTCACATATAATCATTTTGTAAAACAGTTAAATTGATTTTTTTTATCCTACATTTTTTGTGGCTATCTAATATCTTTTAAATCCTTCTCAATATATGTTTGCTCCTTTGATATTTGTCTTGTAACTATATTTTGGTACTAGCCCTTCAACCTGTGCCATGCCTCTGGACTGGTTCAATTCTCTCACTGGAGAGGTTTGGTAGAGTCTCAGATTTGGCTTTTTTCCCCACAGACACTGAGTTCGAACGTAAACTTGAACAGAACAGTTAAAATCAACATAGGAGCAATATGTTCTAGATTTTGTGATCAGATTCCAGAATTCTTCTCAGAAATAGACATAGGCCATGACTTAATCCACTCATAGAGAAATGTTCATTCATTGACATTATCCAAGACTACCCTTTTAACATAATAGACTCTTCTTAATTTACTTGCTGAGTTTTGAGTTTTAACCCAAACAAGTAACCAAATGCACAGGGTACAAATCTCATATTTGTACAGATCCTTGTATATAAATCAGGGGGTTTTTTCTGTTATTATAAGTCCTAAAATCTTACTTTATCTTAAGTGAAAATTGAGAATATTCAGCTGTTCCTGGCAATTGATGCTCTCAGAAAATGCCACAGAACATTAAGTTCACAGAAAAATAAATGAGGGATGTCAACAATGCATTCTTAATAAATATCTCATGAGCACTCTTCCAACCATAAATGATACTGGGTATCAAATGTTCATGGCTGCATGGTGGAAGAGAGCTGTATGCACACTTTTGGCTCTCCTACTGGCAACAGCACACATGAACTAGTGTGGAGAAGTGAGTCCTGTGACTAATAGAAGATCATGATCAAGCGGGTATCAGTTCTGACTTGTGGTAGGAGACAGAGAATACTCAAGAGAGTCTTTGTGTAGCCTGTCCAGCTCAGCCAGCTCTTGGCTAATTAGCCTGTTAAGGGAGATAGATCTGGCTATACTTGTCTTTTAATAACTGAAATACCCTCCACTTTCAGTTTACTGACAGATAATTTCAGTTTGATTGTTGACATTGAAGACGTTCATTGGTTACACACCTCTCCTTGTTACATCTGGATGGGTTAGCATTGTTGCAACTAGTCATAGTATCCAAATCCATGTCACATTATGATGCAGAGAGAAATGACTGTCCTATACTGGTATATATGAATCCTGAAGAGATTTTGGCTTCATTCCAGATTGCTTGAAAGGAGTGTACATAGACATAGAAAAGCCATTTATAATTCAGTTTTTAAGAAGTGCTGAGTACTTCTACTTCTCCTTGAAAAGCTGTTATTAATCTCTGTGCAACTGTTGCTTTTATGAGAAGAATAATTCTGAATTTATGCAGTCATGCTAGCTTGGAGACGTGTTTTGACAGAATTCAACACCTAGTACAAGAGCAGACTTGTATAAGACACATGGAGAATGGAGGTCAGAATCACATTTATGGGTACATGGGAAAGAAGGAAGTGATTTGGAAGTTACCATGAATTTACCAAGCCTAAATCATGTCTAACTAAACTGATTGCTTCTTATGCTAAATGACTAGATCTGGGGACAAGGAGAGAGCAGAGGATGCCACCTACCTTCAATTTAGCCAGGCTTTAGACACTTACTTTCCACAATACGGTATGCAAGTTAGAATGCCATGATCTGAATGAAAAGCCAATCAACAACTGATCTCAGGGAGAAGTGATAAAGGGGTTGTATGCTGCCTAACACCTGGTAAGACATAGTGGTCTATACCATGATGTGTCTTGTTTAACACATTCCTCAATGGTCAGAGGGAAGTGAGTGAATGCTTGCTTCTCAGGGCGGAATGTAACCCCAAAATGGGGAAGCTGGTCAACATGCTGGAGAAGTGCGCCTTGTGCAGTTCAGCCTGCAAAAATGCTGAGCCCTGACCCTGGGCAGCATCCCAGGCTGGGCACTGCCTGCCTGGGTACCAGTTCTACAGAAAGGTCCCTGGGGCCCCGGCGGATTGTGAGCTGCACAGGAGCCACCCTTGGCTTGGCACTGTAGGAACAGGAACTACTGAAACTGGCATTTGTTCTCTCATTAGTAGCAGTTTGTTTACATTGAAAATAACTGTACTTTATTTATGCTTACGTAAATGTATATCTATCTGGTTTGTCACTCCTTGTTTCAGCTGGGAGGAGCAAAAACCATATTTTCTTGATTTATGCAGGAGAGTAAAATAGTCCTGTTTTCTTTGTATATTTCTTAGAGACAAAGCCTCTTTTCCTACCTACGGCTTTGGAAAAGGTGACCATCTAAACAGCCTCCTGAGACCAGAGTCAGGAGACTGGTGAGGTTTGTCCACTGGGAAGAGGCAGCGACATGAGCTGTAACAGCTTTGACGTATCAAAAGTTGGAGGGAGGAGAGCCTGAACACTGGAATTGCTGTACATTTGGATAGAAGGGAAAGAAAAAGTGATGCAGATGAGATGACAGATAACAAGAGACATCTCAATGGGATCTAAAAGGCCGTAATTATCTTCTGACCAAGTTAAAAAAGAAGAAGGTTCCTCTTTCCCTTCCCCAGGCACTGGCCTTGCCCTGGCTTAGGCTGACCACTAGTAATGGTGTTTTGAGCAATTTATTTACTTTTATTTTATTTATCTTAGTAGCTACAAGTGTATTTTGTGACCTTATAAACCTATGTAGTTGGTGTCTCTAGTGTTGACTGTTAGAATACCTGTAAAACTAATTTGTGAGCTTTAATGCTGTATTAAGTTCTATAGTCAAAGAACATAGAATATGATTTGGAACAAAGCATGAATATGTGAAGGTAAATTGCAAGTCAGATCAAGTTTAGCTTTGAAAAATATGCAAAGCTTGGTGGGAAAGATATTCCTTTTCTTGACAGTTTGTAAACACTAGTGAGTACCAAAAAGTTGTTTAATTGGCTCTTTCTTAGCTTATTCCTCTGTATTAGCATTAGCAGAAGTCAGGACCAAGATCTATGCAGCAAGTGGTCTTGAGCTGTATTGATTTACATTTCCTGCTTAATGAATATTTACATTTGATTGCACAAATGGATATATTGTGCCCCTGTACTCAGCATTAGTGAGGCCGCACCTCGAGTGCTGGGTTCAGTTTTGGGCCCCTCACTACAAGAAAGACATTGAGGTGTTGGAGTGCATCCAGAGGACAGCACGGCTGGTGAGGGGGCTGGAGAACAAGTCTTATGAAGAGCTGCTGAGGGAACTGGGGTTGTTTAGCCTTGGAAAGAGGAGGCTGAGGGGAGACCTCATCACTGTTTACAACTCCCTGAACGGAGGCTGTAGCGAGGTGGGTGTTGGTCTCTTCTCCTGAGTGAGAGGTGATAGGATGAGAGGTAATGGCCTCAAACTGCATCAGAGGAGGTTGAGGTTGGGCATCAGGAAAAATTTCTTCACTGAAAAGGTTTTCAGGTACTGGCACAGCTGCCCAGGGAGGTGGTGGAGTATTCAAAAAGATATTGAAAAGATGGTTAGAAGAAATGCTTAGGCATATGGTTTAGTGGTTGTTTCCAACCAAATGATTCTATGATTCTGTGAGTCCATATTTAATTTTTGTTTACTTTTGGTAATATAAAATATTAAAATAGTGTAAATAAGATATTATTTTTAAAATATTGTTGCCTAGTAAAAGATATTCTCTCTGGGCACTTTGTCTTATTAGAACAGAGATGTGAGGGTTGCCAGAATGCAATTTAGGTGTCTGGACAGTGGTGAACATGCTGTTGAGACACAACTAACTGACAGTCAGGAAAGCATGGAGCTAATACAATGTTTTCCGCAAGACTCATACTTCACTTCCAGAGTAGCAAGTATAAATTAAATCCAACATTTTCATATTTCATGAAGATTTGTTATTCTTTTATGTGTTACTATTTTGAAAATAGCAAGGGACAAGAGGATAGTAAAAATCAAGTTGAGAGGAACTTATTTGAATTTTGAAATTAACAGAGGTAGAGAACATCTTCCAAGTTTGACTGAGAGACAAAATGTAGCTGGAATACACTGGAATAAGTAACGGAGTAAATTAAAAATAGGAAATTCCTAAACATATGAAGTTTTCAAAGCAGTTCAGTACAAGAAAATGTAAATCTGCATACTTTGAGCTTATGCTGACAAGGAAGGCTGTATTTGCCTCTGTTCTACTAAAAGTCAGCTAAAGCTATTTTGATTAACAAAGGCTGTGAAGTGTCACAGAGTTAATGGCATCCTGAGAGGCAGGGCATATCAGTTAGATATAACTCCTCTGTGGAAAGTAGTTCATAAATAAAATCTCAAGATCTCCTGACAAAACATTTTCTGAGAAATGTAAAATTATAGGTGTATGCTTGACAGTAAAATTTATACTAGAAGCAGTAAAAAGAACTTTATTAACATAAACAAGTCAAGTATCCTAATCCCTTTCAAAACTCCTAAGCTTCTCAATAAGATGAACTCTGGACAAGAAAGCTATCTGGCATATAATTTAGCTTTGGGAGATACCCTTGTCAACATCTTTTTGAACAATACTTTCTCTCAAAACACATTAGAAGGGTTTGTACAACTTCTGGTGTAATGTAGCTATTACAAAGGCTGAATTTAATTGCCATTTTGATGAAAAAGATAATGGAAATATATATATTGAAATGGTTAATTTTTTTAGGCAACACAGATCCTCAATTATTTATCACATTTCATGAAATTTGAAGGGCATTAAGTGAAGACAGCTGTATTGGTTCCTGTGTCAGGTTACTGTCTGACACCTAAATAACAGAGAAAAACCACTTGTTCATGTCTTTGCCACTACACATTGTATGCCTAGTGAATGCTGTCAATAATTGTTAGGTGTTTTTTTAACTTCCTGAATGCTTATAGGTGACTTCAAACCGTTCTGGTAGTATAGAATCAATTCCTCAGCGCCAGCAGCTGTGGCAAAACTGTTATCAGTATTGTGTTTACCCTCGATCAGGTTACACTCTTTCCTCCCAAAGCCACTAAAAATTCCAGCAAATGCATACAACATCTCCTTGTTAAGTTCTTTCTGCCTTCTACAGGCATCAAACATGATCCACTTTTTTTCCCTTTATGGGAAGGTGCTATGACTAAGAAATAAATTGAGATAAAAACAGGCAAAGAGAGAAAAGATAGCTGAGTCTTTAATTAAATGACATCAAGGCACTGTTTTAAAACACCAACAATCATTGAATTTGCACCTCAACCTGCTAAAACCAGGAAAAATTAAACCAGTAGCAGAAATGGAGCATGAAAAGCTTTGGATTTACTATTATCATAAAAAATATACCCTTCCCACAATTCTCTTCTCAGACAAAAGCATACACATGCAAGCTTGCGCTCAGAATGCCAAAGACAGAGCCATAAAAAGGCATGATTTTATATAAAAGCGTTTAGCCAACCCTTTAATTAATCAACTGAATGCTTCATTTTTACTTCAACTCATTCAGCATTTCTGGTTTTGTTGTGTCATTAAATATGACATTTCCACATTTGGAAAAAAAATGTCAAGCTATAATGATACACCTACTGCAGTACACTGCCTCTACTAAACAGAAATCATACTTGACTGACAGTTTGAGATTCAGAAGGAATAATTTTCAGTAAACAGGAAACACATAACTTTCATTACTATCTTCAAAATATTTAGAAAAATTGAAGTGAAGCATTTTTTTCTATTTTCTTTCTGTTTCATGAGTCATTAATCCTTTCCTTGTATTTGTTTGGTTTTGTTTTGCTTTTATTAACCTTATATCTCACCCTATGGTCACCACAGACATAATACTAAAACAATGCATTTATCAGAGTCTGGCTCAAGTAAAGGAGCTGTAATGTTTACTAGGCAAAGTGACATGAATTAATCATAGATCTGTTCTTAAAGATCTATTCATATAATTTCTTTAGAATGTATGGAGTCAATGTGAAGGTGGAGAGAATGATAATTAAAGAAATATTAGAAGAGAATTTACTACAATCACTGCTCCTAGTTCACAGCTGTTACAACTCTTACCACAGAACTTTTATTCCTAGTACATTTGGGGTTTTTTTAATTATTTCTTAATAATTAGGATGAAAAGTCTGAGGTAAATACCAGTGTAAGTAATGATTCAAGTAGCTGATCAAGATCTGAGCCTAGTTTTTTCAGGGTCAGATAACTGGTCAAGCTAAGGACTAAATTATTCCTCAGAGATCTGCACCCATAAATGTGAGTGCTGATATTCCTTTCATACTAATGTAGAGTTAGACTTAGAGGCCAAGTTCTCACAAGTAAAAAAGAAACATGAAAGAGAAGAAATAATGCCAGCTTAGATCTTTGTTTCTCCAACATTTCAAACTATAAAAAAACCTTTTAGATTGTCAAGTCTCTTAAAGCACGGCTAGGAAATAACTGTTCACCAAACTTGCAACGGGAAGGTCTTTTCTGCCATTATAAAAACTGATTTTTGAAAGTCAGGGTCATATCTATAAACCATTTATAAAGAGTTGAATTTTTAAAAAAGATTTGTCTATAATTTTTGTCAATATTTGAAAGAGACTAGACATGTCTTACATTTTCAAAGAAAAAACAATTTTGATATCATAATAACATACATTGCTTAGAATACTGTAATTGATATAAAGGAAAGGGTTTTTTCCGTTTATTTTTACTTCAGAAATCTGTCAAAAACCAATTATTTGACAGAAGGGTTTCTGTTTTGATGAACTGATGAGTTCTTTAAAACCTGTTTCACTGAAAAATTCCTCATCATCTCTACTGCTGACGCTCAGTAATGACTAAATTCAGCTACGTACACAAATTTTCCCACTGCGACCCTTTGAGGAGACCTCAAGCTGCTCCATTAGAGAGTCACACCTCAATAAGGTGCCCAAGTGTGGAGTGATGGCTTTTCCTTCTCCCTCCACATTTTGTGCTTTTGGGGTATGCAGAGCTTTTAGGAGTATCTAACTCATAACCACATTGATGTAGACTTTTTCACCTAGTAGTGGATCCTGCCTGTCTCTACCAAGAAGATCTAGTAGTGTTATTTTGGCACATGCTCCAAGGCTTCTTAGCGGTGTCACTGAAGAAAGATAATATTGCCAAGCAATAACATTTCACAAGGAACCAAGAGCCATCACTTACAATATTGTTCTTATTTACAGTACTGCTGAATTTATGACAGCTGTACCTAAGATCCATAATTTCAACTTGAGCAACAATTTACCTCTGTGCCTTCTGGTTTTTTTTCATATGCAACATACATCCACATTTACATTCCCCATTTTTACTCCACACTGTGGGTCATTCTGCATCACTTTGTGAGGAATAAAATGAATTGTTCCTAGCAATCTCAGCAGATAGCTCCCCACAATTGCACAAAAAGAAGAAATTAATATTTCGACTCAGAAAGAAGGCAGGGAGTACGCAAGATATAAGTTTGTTCTGCTGTTTACTAGGACAGTTAACCAAATTATACAGATTCACATGGCTGAGATATCGGTCTCTGAAATTTTGGGAAAACTGCCTTGAAGGAGGCCAGTCTATGAATCTTTCCCATACACTATCTGATAAACTGTCTTTGTACCTGCGTAGAGTGATTTCAGTGGTAGTATATACTCAACTACAATAAATATAATATTTGTCATAATATCAGGGAGTAATTCCAGTGGCTGTAGACATGAAGAAATCTGTTCTGTTGAAAGGAGGAGTTGTCAGTGCAGCTTGAAAGGAGTTCAGGAAGAAAATGTATGTCATTGTAAACACTGCTTTCTGCAAGATTATGTATTGTGTTGTCTCCTTCAGAATGTGAAAAGACAGGAATAAATACAACTATTATAATCTACTGAATAACATCTCTCCTGAAAATTTTATATACACCATCCAGTGCTTAGAAATTCTGATAACAATATTTTTCTTCTCCATTACATATATTTTTAAATTAAATTTCATAGACAAACATTGTTTAGAGAGAAATCTAATGTTATTTCTTAGAATCACCTTAAAAAAATGTAGAATGTAGATAGATATATTATGAATCTGAAGTCTTTCGTCAATGTGGAACTTTCCCAGAGCCCAGCTTAGTCTGTTTAAAGACTGGGATATCTGGTATGCTCCTGGATTCCAAACAAAAATATATGTACTCATTTTATAAAGGAAGTTTTTAACAGCAATGTAACTGTCACCTCTAACATAATATTATAATACCTAGATAGTAGCCTTAAACTGGTAGAGACACTATTTAAGAAGTCTACCTCTTTTAAAGATACAACATAACTCAGAACAGTTAAAAGGTCGTAATTGACTAGTAGGATTAGCGATGCAACTTTTGAGATAGTTTATAGCTTAGTTAAAAAAGCCTTTTTTTTACTTACTATATCAAAACTTACTAATTTTTTCACAAAGTGTCTGCAGTATACCAATTTCCTCCCGTCTTCTGCTACTGAAAAATGGAGTAGAGGTTGAGTTCATTCTCAGCTCTTTAAATACAAGACAATTACTCTAACCAATTATGAGTATATTTTTATTTCAGTTTTTCAGTGATAAACTAGGGTTGTAATATAGATAAAATCAGACTCCTTCCTCTGATGGCTGGAGCATGATCCACATCACTGCATGCAGAGTACCTGTTGTCTGTGTTCTGTTTTAATTTTAGCACTACTATTTTTTGCAGCTGCTTTTACAGAAGATAATGTTGAAAGACCCTGCAGTCATTTTGGTTGAATACATGGGGGAGTGTGAATCGTTGTGACCTTCCCATCCACAAAGAAATCATTTAGGTCTTTGAGTTAAGTTGCATGGATAGATAAAATCTGAGTTTCAGCTCTACGATTCTTCTAGAATTCCGTAAGTCAAATTTTTTCCATGTTACTATGTCCACTCAAAGTAGACACTAGCCCAGGCTCTTGCTTCCTCTTAAAGTCAAATGTAGAGATAGCCTCAAAGTCAAGATGAAAAACAAAAGTTTCCGACTTCTGATTAAGCATTTAGAACTATGTCTATCTAACAAAAGAAATTATTGTTCCGAATCTAAGTTTAGGGTGGAAAACTTTCACTATCTTGCCACTAAAGTCAATGGGAAAAAATTAAATGTTTCCACATGATGAGCTTTTTTGCTGTTATAGCTTCTTGAAGTTGAAATAATGAAACATAATCTTATTTTTTACTTTACACATACACTGAGGAAAAGAGTAGTAACAGTATTTTTTAAAAAATCCTTTATCTCAGAAATTTGACATTTTTTTTCGTTATGTTTTAAAATGAAAGTAATTATGTTTAAGAATAAAATCATCAATTTTCTGAAGGAAATAATTTGGGTCTGATGTTCTTCCATCTCAATTTTTCAAGTTATTTCATTCATTTTTTGGATCTATTATCTTGCAATTATCCATAATACATCTTTTAAACAAAGAAATATCATAAGCATTTTGAAGAACCCGAGAGTATTGTTAACCCTTCTTTAACAATTTTGTCTCCACCCTTTCTTTAGGAAAGAAGAGTCTGTTCACTGTTAGTGTTCTCTAGATCATTGCTAGTGATCTTCCATGGAGAAACTGTAATTTCTGGCTCCCTCTGACAGTCCACTTCGGAACCAATTGCCCATTCAGATACAATATTTCATTTTTAATTTTTTCCTAAGTCATTCTTGGATATGAATATCGTGGCTCTATTCTTTTACTTGTCCTTTTTGAAAGACTGTCTGTGAGACACTTTTTAACTTTGGTATATGACTCTCCAGCCAGCCACTAGCAGAACTCTAATACTTTATGTTCTTAAATTGCAGATTAGCATTCTAGGGCTTTCTCTTTCCAGGTTTCTATAGCAACTCTTGTACAGCTTATTCATTAGAAAGAGTTCTGTTTAATTGATCTCCTAATGTATTGCTTAATAGTAACTGTTAAGCAGTCTTTTGTTTCCAGGTCATATTTAGGGTTCACATATTTGCATAAAAGCATTTCATTAGCTGAAACCAATCATTATTAGTAATTTTCTTCTTTTAGTTTAAAATAACTAAACCCTCATTGAGATTTTCTGAATAGCAAATATTTATATCTTGCTGAATGGGTTTTCTCTGTGAGCCTGGGTGCTTTGTTTCTCTGAGCAGCAAGAAAATTACAGAGCTTCAAAATGTTAATCAGAGAAGACAAAAAGAAAGTGGCTTTTTTTCCAATTGAAATGTAAATGCACAGTGACGATAACTATAGGCCACAGGCAATATTTGATGACAAAGTTGTAATGGATAAATATCCTTTAAAAATCACAGTAATGCATTGCCTAACTTGAATTCATTGGGATTCTTTTCTATTATGCATAATAATGATTTCCTGATTTCTTAGGCTATAGAAGTTTAAAACCTCAAAGAAATGTTTGGGGTTTTTTTCCCAACATAGACCTGTCCAAAACTCTTCCCACTTAAACTAATCAGCTTTGGTGGATATTTTTATGATCAAATACATTACTCCATTTAGATCTGCATGATTTGCAAAATGAATTTCATCTCACCAGGGTATATGAATGTCAAAAAATTCACATAGCCACAGGATGAATTTTAGTCCTGACAACAGAAAACTGTATTCACTAAGAGCAATCATTTTAATAATTTCTTCCTGGATAATAACTCCTATGGTAAAGCATATAGTTTTGAACAACTTCTCCTTCAACTCCTTAAAACGGGCTAACCCATCAAACTTTTTCAAGCCTGAACGGAGAGTATAGGAATTAGCTTGGTATGGATGGATTGATAAGTTACACAAAATGACACATTAATTGATTGTAAAGCTGTATATTCTAAAATAATTTCATTTCCTTTTAATCATATTTTGTGTTGATTTTTTTTCCCCAGCACTTGGAGCTGATGGTTTTCAAGATTTGTTGACAGGTATGAGGGGTTTAAGACTTGTTATTTTACTTTTTGGTTATTTTTATATGAGACCTGATATTATCAAACACATAACTTCAAGAACTGTGTAAACAGAAAATATGGAACAATTTCTAATGAATTACTGAGGCTTAGCAGGAATTATAAGTTTTTAAAACAATTAATTCCTTTCACATCTCAAAACATTTATAAGCAGTTGTTCCTCTGAGTAGTCCAATATAATACACATAGCTTGAACAAAAATGACAATGTTGGGAAAAGAACTGTAAGGGTCTATAATGAAAAAGAATAAAGGGCTATTATGTTTGACTTTTCATTTCCTAATAAAAAACTGGTAAAAATTATTTTTGTTTATGTTTAGATATTATGGTCAGGGTAACCAGAAAGAGAAATAAATGTCATTAATATATATAATAAACCATAGGCCGAACTTAGTTCACCAACTCAAAATATCTAGTTATTGCTTATATTGAAAGAATGTGCCCAAGTAGTTCTTGGCCACTGATAATTTTTAGAAAAGATAAGAAGTATATCTAAAGTAAAAGTAGTTTGATATGAGCTTTCCAGGAATTCCAAATATCTGATTCTATTTTCCATTCATTTTCTGTCATTTTGTAAATTGTGGGTATGGAGAAAATCTGCACAAAAATTCTTCCTGAGAAACACATGTATTGGTACAGACATAATGTAGAGTATGTGTGAACTAATAACATTTAGAATATATATGAAAATAATGTTAGTAAGTAATATTATGGTTTCACACAGTATATTTGCATAAATAAGGGGTACATTTGCATTGATAAATGACTTTTTTACTCTTTTGCATGTTCATTGAGGAGATGCCTGCTGAAGACTGAGAATCACCTTACTTTAAAGCCGTCACTGGTATTAAGGAATTATGCTGCAGGCTAGGTCATTAAAAGTGAATTCTTTGGACTGTTATAAGGAGGAACAGAATTTATAACATCTAGATATTTTGAATTTAATGTTTTAGATGCATGAAAGTTAAAGATTATTATTTTTCTGCTAATCATGATATCACTTCAAAACTTTTTCTTTACAGGGCCAGTATTAATGATGAAAGTCTAACCAAAAAAATATTCTTCATTCATATTTCAAACTACTTTCCTTCTCTGCCTTTGATATTTTTTCCACACTGTTTGAAAGACTTTGAGTATGGTGACAGAGCAATAACTTTACAGTCTTCAGTGATGCCCACTTGTTCTCAGTTTTGGAAAGCTGCCTTGTGAAACCAGCCTTAGCAGTAATATACCAGCTACTAGAGGATATTCGAATATATTGAACAAAACCAATAGTTTATGGGCAGTTATACTTTCTTAATTATGTTTTCTCCTACAAAGAGGGAGAGACATAAGAAAGAAAAGAAGCACAAAGGAGCCAAAGATGAAGGCTCTCTTTCTCCAAATAGCACTACTGATGTGTGTGTGCATTTTAAGAAGTCTCTGTAATTTCAAGTAATTTCAAGACTTGGCAACTATGTGTTGGCTACAGCAAGATGGAAATAACCTATGTTCTCAGGTACTATTATTTTCTAGCAATTTATTTGCTTTATGAAGTTCAGCAAACTACTTCCATTTTGGTTTTGAAATAAAGAGCATGTGAGAGAAAAAGTATATGTATTTTTGGCCCATGTTTACTTACGCAGGTAAAGACTGAGATTACTTTGTTTAGGATTGCTCTTTACTGCACAAGTCTCAGCAACAGAAGAACAAGGAAGACAACACAAAGATCCAGCTTAGTCACCTTTATAGAAATTCATTTTGGAGGCCATGCAGTTGGCTGATTGACCAAGCTGAATGTCTTGAGCACAATACTGGGCAATGCATCACAATGTCTCTGAGACTGAATATTATTGTCTGGCCTTTTCTGTTCTTCTTGAACTGTTTTCGCACTTCTTAGAATCTACAAGTTGAGCGGGTCCATGTCTCAGGTATAGTACTCTTTACCTAATTATCTTCTATTCCCACTTTACAAAAAACATGGCCTCATTGAACTCCATTGACTGTATGAACCACAGCTTCCTAATTGTAACAGAAGATCAGGCAACTGGCTCACATGTAATCTTATACAGAAGGACAACTAAATGCAGATGAGAGGTGAGTCCTGTGGACTGCAAAACTACATAACAAGAGTTTCAAAGAAAATAAAAAGTCTTATTCATAATGGGTAGCAACTCCACACTTCCAAAAAAGCTACCTAGAATCTGATTTTCAGGTAAAGACTCTCCAATGCATCATGCTTTTTCTGAACACACAGCTGTTCATGCTTTGAATAATTTTTCATTTATTCTATTCTTATATTTTGTTACATATAAATATGTAGTGGGTACATATTGCATATTGTGCCAATAATTTTGCTGTCATCATTTATATTACTTGACTCTTTAAGGCCTTGAAATATGGTGTTCAAAAAATAAAGCAACTGAATTTGTGAAATCCATCACGGTAGAGGACAATCTGAAATGGAGAGTCTAAGTCTTCTCACTCTTCCTCCTTTGAATGATACTCTCTCCGCTCATTATACCCTCTGCTGTTTTTTACCTCCTTTTATTTCTGGGAGTTAGTCCTAGCCTTGATCCTTCTTTCTGTTAGGTGGCACTAAGATTACTGCTTTAATGAGATTTTCTATTAAGCATCCAGATTGATCAAACACTTAGGGTTGTGACGCTGTTTTGGGTGCCAGTTTGATGACAATATTTTCCTTCCTCTTTAAATAGGCCAAAGGTTATTCTTTGTTCATGAAAAGAACAGAAAAACCTCACCTCAGACAGTTTCCATTAGGAGTGCAAAGCTCATTTCTAAGCATTCACAAGGTGAGAATACTGTTTGTGTATTCTGGAGAATATTGACTCTTTTTAGGCAACTTTGACATTCTGTGGCAGAACGATTGGTGCACCTTCAGTGAGAAACTTCCAAAGAGATACATTCAGTGGAAGAAAAAAATAGAGGTTCTAGTCGCATACCTGGAACTAGAGAGTATTTGGCAACATGTGTTAGAGTAACATCTGCTTTAGATTTGGCCAGAAATCAGTTCAAACATTTTTGCTACTGTCTTCTCCTTTTTGGCACAAAAATGATGGGTGAAAGCTGCAGAAGAACATCAAGGAAACTGCTACTTTTTAAAATATTACTGTTTTATATATAAAAAAAAAACACAACAAAATTTATCAGCTGTGGTTATTTTTCAGAGTGTTTCTCTAATGATTGCCTTAATTGCTTTGCTGGCAGAGTATGCAGTTTTTATTAATCAATAAGACAAGGATCCTTATAATGAGATTATACAAGCAGCAACTAATCATTATCTCATCATCAATCTCTGAATCTGTATTCCATGATTAAAATCCACAATACTCTCTAGGTTCCTCAACAAAAATATTTTACACCTACAGTGTATGTCACAGCACTGGTGTTTTAATGTAAACTGTGGTTTAATTTCCTTGCTATATATTATGTTCTGAGCTCATCTTGGTGTGCAAGATGTAATAATTCAGTACCAGCAACATCTACCATTCCTGCTGGTTATGTTTCCTCACCAAGGCTACAGATATTTAAAGCTATATGTATGCTTTGTTATACCACTGCTCCTGAATGAAGGCTGTGGATGAAAGTGAGAAAGGTGGCTGATATTTTCTCTTTTGTCAACTGCAACATGTGGAGAACCTTCTAGAAGGTCGGTCTGTGCATGCCCATGCAGCAACAGTCAAGCCGGCAGGGTGTTCCATGCTCAAACTTGTAAGTCCTGGGGCTGCTGGGTGTATGAGGGTTGCTGCAGTGTATGAGGGCTAATGGTGGGAAGGGGAAACACTGCAGACTGCATGTTACCAGTCGGGGCTGCCATACTGGCCCCCAGTCTTCTCTCCTTGGCTGTGCTGTGTCTCCCATAGACCAAAAGGTTGTGTGGCTCATTAACATCAAATATGCTTGTGACTAAGAGTGCTTTGACATCTGAGCCCATTTAGTCACACACTGTTATTTTCATCTCTAACTGAGACACTCCCAGCTGCAAAGACAATCTGCTTTTGAAAGACAAAAGAGATCTAATGTGATAGATACTCCTCTAAGAGCAATACATATTAAGGGTATATCTTTCTCTTTTACCTCCAGTCTTCCAGTACCTCAGCAGATTAACTTAACATCCCAAGAAAACATGTTTCTGACATTCCTATAAAGGTAATCAAAGGCAGAATGATCTTCTTGCAGCAGAAAGGTGGCTTCCTGCCTGAGGTGATTACCTGTTTGAAAAGTTATCAATCTGGCCACCTTCTCAGTAGAGTTATAGAATCATAGAATCATTTGGCTGGAAAACACCTCTGAGCTCATCAAGTCCAACTGTACCTGTCCCCTTACTAAACCATGGCCCTGAGAAACTCATCTACCTGTCTTTTAAACACCTCCAGGAATAGTAACTCAACCACCTCCCTGGGCAGCTGTGCCAGTGCCTGACAGCCCTTTCAGTGAAGAAAATTTCCTAATGTCTAGTCTGAACCTCCCCACAAACCTCCTTTGCAGGAATTTCCTTTCATCCTATCACCAGATACTTGCAAGAAAGGACCAACACCCACCTTGCTACAACCTCCTTTCAGGCAGTTGTAGACAGGGATGAGGTCTCCCCTCAGCTTCCTTATCTCTAGGCTAAACAACCCCAGTTCCCTCAGCTCCTCCTTACAGGACTTATTCTCCAGCCCCCTCACCAGCCTCGTTGCCTTCTCTGCACACGCTCCAGCCCCTCAATGTCCTTCTTGCAGTGAGGGGCCCAAAACTGAACCCAGCACTCGAGGTGCGGCCTCACCAGTGCTGAGCACAGGGGCACAGTCACCTCCCTGCTCCTGCTGGCCACACTGTGTCTGATACAGGCCAAGATGCCATTGGCCTTCTTGGCCACCTGGGCCACTGCTGGCTCATGTTCAGCCGGCTGTCAACCAACACCCTCAGGTCCTTCTCTGCCAAGCAGCTCTCCAGCCACTCTTCCCCAAGCCTGTAACGCTGCATGGGGTTGTTGTGTCCCAGATGCAGGACTCTGCCTTTGGCCTTGTTGAACCTCATCCCGTTCCTCTCAGCCCGTCAGTCCAGCCTGTCCAGATCCCTCTGCAGAGCCTCCCTTCCTTCAAGCAGATGCACACTTCCACTCAGCTTGGTGTCATCCACAAACTTGCTAAGGGTGCTCTCAATCCTTTCATCCAGATCATTGATAAAGATGTTAAACAGGACTGGACCCAGCACTGAACCCTGGGAAACACAGCTCATAACTGGTTTCCAACTGGATTTAATTCCATTTACCACAACCCTTTGGGCCCGGCCATCCAGCCAGTTTTTAACCCAGCAGAGGCTGTGCCTGTCCACGCTGATGGCAGCCAGTTTCTACAGCAGGATACTGTGAGAAACGGTGTCAAAGGCTTTACTGAAGTCCAGGTACACGACATCCACAGCCTTTCCCTCGTCCATTAATGGGTAACCTTGTCATAGAAGGAGATCAGGTTGTTTTGGCAGGACCTGCCTTTGGTGAACCCATGTTGACTGGGCTTGATCACCCGGTTGTCCCACATGTGCTGTGTGATGGCACTCAAGACAATCTGCTCCATGACCTTCCCTGGTACCGAGGTCAGACTGACAAGCCTGTAGTTCCCTGGATCCTCTCTCTGACCCTTCTTGTAAATGGGTGTAACATTTGCCAGTCTCCAGTCTAGTGGCACTTCCCCAGTCAGCCAGGACTGCTGGTAGGTGAGGGAGAGGGGTTTGGCAAGGACTTCTTTAGCTCCCTTAATACCTCTGAGCAGATTCCATCTGTCCCCATGTATGTCTAATTGGCTGAGCAGATCTCTAGTCAAATCCTCTTGGATCATTGGAGCTTCACTCTCACTGCCTTCTGGCTCAGAGGGCTGAGTAGCCAGAGAAATCTCACCTTACCATTAAAGACTGAGGCAAAGAAGGCATTAAGTACCTCTGCCTTATCCTCATCCACTGTTACTACTCTTCCCCCTGAACAGTAGAGGAAACAGTTACAGGAAAGACAAACCAGTGGGGTGTAACGCAGCACTGTTTACATTGGACTTGCACTCCAACACTTTTCATTGTGTTTCACCATGAAACCTATTCCTTGGAAGCCAAAGATTAAAATGAACAGCTAGAAGATATAAAAGGTTGCAGCCCTAAATCATTAATGCTTTAAGTGACGGCATTCAAATGGACATTGAAAATATAAACCTATGACATATATCAGATTAATAGCACAGAAATTTCTAAAAAATAAAAAAAAAAAATCAAAATTAGGTAAACAAACCCTATCTATTCTAGTCCAGTATATTAAATTATTTTAAATAACAGTTTTTCCATATTTTTATATCTTCTTAAAATCAGAAAATAGACCTAGAAAACAAATTAATTAACAGTAATAATATTTGAAATTCTATGATATGCTATGAACACAGCAAAATTATCTAAATTAGCTGTAACAGTGGTGCCTCCTAAACATTAAACAGAAGTAAAAAACAGTACTGCAAGTCTGCAGCCACATCCTATTTCTCCTGTAGGCAAACCAGTTTCTCCTAGAAATTAACTAACATAACCCGGTCTTCTGTCATTCCTTAAATAGCATCACTGGTACCTCTCAAAAGTCCAAATAAATTCAGAAACTGACTTACCTGCTTCCAGGTTCTCATAGGTTTCCATTCTCTGCTTGCAATTCCAGTTTAAAAACTTTAACAATTTTTTAAAAAGTCTGAAACAAATTATCAATTGATCTTCAGTTTTCTTGTCAGCCCAACAAGAAAAAAGTGGTTTGTACTGTTTCTTCACTCTTACAACCCCTGCTGAAAAAAATCAGTCTTCTGTGATCAGTTTACTTATGATTACTCAGGATCAGAGTTATAAAAATCTTCTCTTATACCTTCCCAGATTTTCTGTGTTCTTCCATAGCCAATTAATTTTTTCATTGTTTTTATCTATGTTAATCTCTGTTCATTTGGTGTTTTCCCTGATTTATTGTTCATGGTTGGTGTTTTTAATTCTGATAAATGACTAAGATAATCGTTGCCCTGCTGAATGTGAAGAGAAACCAGTAGCATCTTCTCCTCCACTGGAATCAGTACTGACCTCGTGTTGTGAACCTGACTGCAAGTCCACTGTGCATCTGGAAATTAGTGACAGAGAAGAAGTTCTCATGTCAATAAAACTTTTATTGAACTGTAGGCATGACAAAAGTAACTGTTTCTTTGTAAGAAAGCCATATAATAGTTGAAAGACTAGAAGAGGAGAATCTTTGCTATGAATCAGGTCTGTATGATGTTCTGCATGTAGGTGGGAGTCCTATTTGATGCTACATTGCCCAGGGCTCCCACTATTTGAAAGGATGTAAGATTATCTGTATTATCCTCTGCTTAATAATAAATACCATTTTAAATGGCTTCTTACATACTATTAGGTGATTTTCTTACTGGGATGATAATGGACCAGCACCTCCTGGTGATAAACACCTTGCATACAAAGTAAAGAAATTACAAAGAAAATAATTCTAATTGGCTTTGAAAAAAAAAATCGTCAGAAAAGAATTAAATCCTCAGAGTTCAGGAAAGTTTACCCATCTGTCTATCAATGACAAATCCTATCCTTTCAATTGTGTCTAGACACTACAACAGTAAAAATTGTCTTGAATTCATAACTGAATTACTCAAACATTAGCAGAAAAAAAATTATAGCACCTCCAGAAACAGACAATTTTAAACGACAAACCTAAGATATATGATTCGGTATGGCTGGAATATAGCTGTGATCAGATTTGGTGAGTCAGTGAAAAATCTTTGTTCTTGTAAAGCTGGAAAACACCCAATTATTGGTTTTCATGAACTGACAACCAATGAGAAACCAATGACAAAAATCAATCCCTGAAAATATATAAAGCACAGAGAAAATTGGACCAAATTAAAAACTATGTTAAAAATCATATAGTGAATAAAGTCAGAAGAAATCACAGAAATGCAGCTCCTTCCACCAACAAAATATGGTGGCATGAGTTTTGGTGGATTTAAAATAAAGTTGTAGCTGCAATAAGTGATCGCTTAAAAGCAGAGAGCCATTTGATTTCTATCATTACTGTTTGGATCCATAGGACCATTATCATTACTTCTCTAACCATATACATTTTTAATTAAAAGTGTCAATCCATTAGAAAGCTAATGGACTGACACTATTCATTGAAGGGAAAGAAATATTAGAACTGGCATTAAAATAAGCATATATTTTTTGCAAGTGCAAATGGATTTGGAACTAGAAGATAGTTATTCAATTTGTAAATAGTGCCAAAAAGCTCCATTAATGGGTAGGTAGTATAATATTTTTGAAAGAGATTTCTACTTTGCTTATTGGTTTCAACTATTAATAATTTAACAGAATTTTCTGAAATTGGACCCTGGTCTGCTCCAGGTGAGAGCCTTTTCAGGTGAAAACATTGCGTTTTCTTTAGTGATGAATTTCTGGCCAGTGAGGTCATGTCATCAGCTTAACTCGACAAAGTCCATGTACTGCACATCTAAAGAAGGATGAGGGTTCTGTCAGGAAGATATAAACAAAACCTAAAGCTTTTTCAAAGACAGGAGAAGTCTGATATGGTACTGAGGAAAGACAGAGAAATTGGTATAATAATTCAGGATTAGGTAGGATGAGACCTTCCTTTCCTAGCAAAACTAACAATCTTTCAAATGTGATTAGAATAAATTCTTTTATTTCAAGATTCAATGAACAGACGCTGTATTTGCCTCCAGGAGCCCATCAACTAAATACTTCTGATTTGATTGTAGAAGCACAGATTGATGATAGCGAGCCATACATACTATATTAAATAAACAAACATTCACAGTGTAACTACCAAGTGTTTATATATTGCCAAATGTATCCCGGAAGATGTCATTCATATGAACTATTCTCTCTTTCCTTTTTTTAAAAAGTTATATCAAGTTTAGTTAACATTTTGTTTCTCTAAAATGTTCATGGATTTTTTTATATATTGGTCTAACAAAACTATTTCCTCCTTAATAAAACTAGTAAAAACAAGAAAACAGTGTCAATAAATTAAATACTTGTCTAAGTATAACATAAAAAATACTACAATATTGATGAATGGCAAAAACAAAAGCCAAAAGGATAATAAAATTACAATTGATAAAATCCTGCTTTGGTTATTTACATAAATTCATTACATATTTTATGTGGTACAAATGCTGAGATTTCTACTCAATTTTAATAATCTATGTTTATCATATGTATTTTGAATGATTTTGAGTAAAGTCATGTCTACTACAATTTGAAAAGTAAACAGTTCTGAAAACATATGAATTCACACATAGACAGCTCTTGAAGGAAAAAGATCTTGAAAAATCCTGTGAACTGTTTGCTCAGATCATCTATGATAAAGACACTTCTCAACATTGATTTTTTTGACATTTGATCACAATTTTGTAATTATTTTATATTCTTCATGTAAAAGAACATAGTAGAGAAATACATTAAGATGAACATTAGAAAAGCCAATGACTGGCAATATTTGAGGGGCAGATGTATTCACTATAAAAATACAAACATTATGTAAAGTATAAAACAAGACAAAAGCAATTCAGAATGGATAGCTATTCACATTCACAGCTTTAGAGTGGCCTTTCAAATAAGATTTTTGTCATCATGACAATTTAATTCCAAAAAGGATTATATCACACATCTTTTAAGAAAGTTTAGAAAAAGGAAATTTTTAATTCATAGGACTTTTAGATATGTGTTAATGAGATTAAATTTGTGACACTCTTCCTATGTGAATACAGAGTAAACCTTTAATGAATAGTTGTATATCATTTTGACTCTGGGCAGAATTTACTAGTTGAGTGTGCTCTCTCACACACAATTCCCTTAAAAAAGAAGAAAAGAATGTAATTGCTTTCTACCTGCAGTGTATTCTGGTGACAAATCATGTGGAAAAATGTATTCTCATCAGCCATCTGTCTTCTTACACTGTTAGGTTAAAACATTTCAATGTTAACTCTGATATCTACATAATGATGAAATAGTTAAAAGTGAAAAGTTTTAACCTCTTTCTCTGCCCCTTCATAATTTATCTTATTGTTCCAAAAATACATATATTTTCATGGAGTAATGTATCTAAGAAACAGACTATTTGTGTAGAAAGTGCTGAAGAGTGATATGACCTGACAAAAAGGCTTAAAAATATCTAGTCCTGTAGCAATTTATTCACATTACTCCATAAGGTATACTAAAATAAGAAAAGAATAGCATAAAATTGGGCAAGAATTAAGAGCCAGACAGGATGACTGGGTCATTAAACACTAAAATATTAATAGAAAAGGTACCCAAGAAAGTGAATATTCTTATAGTACAGACTGACTTCAGCCACCATCCAAAACCTTCTTTAAAATAATTCAGAGATTTGCTAGAATCAAATTCACATTATTATTTTTCATTTAATTAAAGGTTTGGATGAGATTCAAGGATTCATTACAAGCCCTGTACAGAAAGAAGCAGACACACCTTAACTTAAGAATGGCCTCCTTGAGCCCACCACAGGTCATGACCAGCAGAAAATGATGAAAAAAATTAAAAAATAACAGGGCAAGCAGAGAATAAAAATTTTCTTTCTACGAAAAACTGAAATTCATCACTAACATAGTTCTTATAAAACAGGTTAAATTTATATCATGGTATTCATCAGCTTTTGATAGAGTATTCTTCCATTACATTGTTTAATTAGTTTCTAAGCCCATGTCACAGTTTAGCTGTGACTCGACTAATATTGGTAGTTGGACTCCCAGATTACACACACTCATCCCCCCCCAAAACCCCCAGGGAAAAGGGAGAAGAAAATGAGAGGAAAAAGCCTTGCAGATTGGAAACTATAACTACAGCTTTAATGAAATAATGATAATAATAGTAATGATTATTAAAATTATTAGAAAGTAATTAAATAGGTAAAAATATCCAAGATCGTGCCCCCACCCCATCCTTCAATGACCACATATCTCCACAACCGCTGTAGAGCAGATACGAGGGAATCAGTCCATAGCTAGGAGGGAGCCGAACTTAGTAACTGGACCCTGGAACACACAGATCCAGGTTAGGAACTATCAGACAAACAAGGTCCTCACTGGACGTCGGACATTGCAGGAGACGCTTGTGGTCTCTCAATTTTGTAATGAGTATGACATTTATGGGGTGGAATCTTCTGTTGGTCAGTTTGGGTTCACCTGTCCTGTCCACCACTCCCTGCAGGTGAGGCCTTTTTCGCTAGATCGATGATGGCCTTGATTTGTAGAGGAATAAGCATAAACATTGGCTTTTCTGCATTCCAGTGTCCCATGTTATTACTTCTAGAGAGAACTGTCTGAAAAACATGCAGTTAACTTTCAGAAAATGGAGTTACTTAGGCTAGGCCAAGCCAGATTCAGGAAAAAGAACCCAGATTAACTCAAACAAATCATTTATAAACTTTTCTGATGTGCAATGTAATTTATGTCAATAAGTTATGTGAAACATTCTTGGAGTTTATGAAAAACTATCTTCTATGTGTTTTAAACCTTTTTGCCTGGCCAGTTCTATATGTGTCCCTGTTTTCCCGTTGTGGAACATAGAAGGTAATTATTATCCTCTGTTCACTTCCCTCTATTCTATAGATGTCGATCCTGTTGTGTCTCATTCCCATCTTTACCATGTTCAAGGGTTTGACCTCTTCACATCTACTACCTACCACACACCTCTGATGATCCATTCATCTTTCTTTAGAACCTTTTCTAGATTTGTAATGCTATTTTGAGATTGTGATACAAGAACTAAGTGAAATCGTCAATTCATTGAGCAAATTGATTATTTTTACTCTACTTTATAATCAGACTCCAAAGAAGTCCAGTAGGCTGTCAAAGTGTTTTTTATCCACAAAAACTTTCTTTTCTCTTTGTTGTTATAGTCATTATAGAATCCTCATTATAATATTTCTTATTTCATTTACTACACTTATTTTTATGTGATTCCTGTTAATGTGAGCTGTATAGAATTCAGAATTTCTAGTCAGTATATCTTAAACCCTGCCTTAAGTTATTCTTGAAAATGTGTGCCATAGTGGATATCTATCTTTTTGACCTCAGGCACAGTTTTTACACTGTAGTCAGCATTTTATAAAACTCATAATTGAATATTTGTCATTATTCACTCCATGGCTTTGTTCTCAAGCTGACTCTTCAACTTCTGATGGTTAGATTCATAAGACTCTCTAAAAAGGAACTTGCTTTAGTTAATTAGCAGTGGCTATGTTTAGATTCTTTGGAAAGATTTCTCTGTATGCACATCCACCCATATACTCATCACACTTGTTGAGTTGTGTGCCCCACACAAGATGCAAAACAGAGTAGAGACTCAGAATGTGTTATAAATACCCTCATGTTCAAATGGTATAATTAATTGGTGTCCTGAAAGGAAGGCAAAAAATTCAAGTTCACAGAAGAATTTTGTAATAATGAGAAGGGACAAGGGGCAGGATGTTAGTAACAAAAACAAAAGCAGAAAGATTTTTTTTTTCCCTGCTTTTTAACAGCAAAATCAAAGCAGTGAATAAAACTGGGAAAATGTTACTTTTCCACGTTTGATATTAATGGAAAATATTTGTGTTAGAAACACTGAGAACAATTCAACTTTATGTAAAAAAATTGCCCACTTAATTCCGTCAAAGCTGATATCTATCAAGACTATCTGATACCATTGCTGACAGTGAGAAGAATGTTTCTAACCAGATAACATGGTAGAAAATAGCACAGAAAAAAAAACACCTTGAAAACGTGTTTTAGACAACAAATAATATTATTACATTGGCTTCAGCCCTCTGCAGTCTTTGACAGTTTGAGGTTAACTAAAAAAAGTTTGTTCACTTCTGTGGGTTTTTTTGTATCATTTCCATTTTAAATGGCCATTCTATGGATATTATTTGGTCTAATAGCACACAGTAAGTCAGCCGAATTAAATGCAGAAGCAATATCTCACAGTTTCTGAAATAAATAAAAAGTGCCCAAAGTGAATTTACAATAATAAGAAAAAAATCACTAGCTAACAAATTATAATTGGTATCAAGCTGGTAGAAATGAAGATAGGTATTGACTGTATGTACAGACTAATTATGGGATTTGTGTTATTCATGCTGAATAGCACTTGATTCTAGCATGATTTCATTTGTCCACTACCACTGATGGGGTATGACATTGTTCAGTCTAAACCAGGATATCACAACTTGGCCCTAGATACTAAATAAGCTATTTTATACATTTTATACAATTTTATACATTTTATACAATTTTGTCTGCTTTCCTCTAACATAAAGCTTGTTGTACTTATATTTTTAAATGAGAAGAATGCAAAATTTGTGCCCTACTGCACTGTAGCCCTCTAAGATAAAAATGGCAGACCGGGCTCCGTCTCCAGCCTACAATTGCCTTATCCTCCCGCTCTTTGATGCTGTTCTGAACCCTAAACTAGCTGGTTCAGCACTTTCCAGTTATTTTTCTCCCACTTTCAACAACAGTGTTAAACTCATGCCATCCTAATTTTAATTTTCGCTGTTAATTTATTCTTCAGAGCCTCGAATTAACGGCTCAGCAAAAGGCCTTGCCACGTGAATAGCTTTCATATAAAAGACAATTTTTGATGTAGTGTCTTTGGATGGATCATTGCTCCCAATGCAGCAGGAAGCTGCATTGATAAAAAGAACATAGATCATACACACACAGGTAAATCAAGTAAATCATGCTAGAGGCAAAGGAACTAGATTCACAGAGGTATGACTGTTCAGGTGTTATGCTGTACAGACTATTCGTTTCCATGTCCGCAGCTGAGTCATCTGGCAAGCCAAAGCCTGATGCTTTCACATACAAACTTCTATGTTGCTGTACAATGAGACTGGTTGAAAGAACTGGTTGTTGTTTTCTTGGTTTCATGCATTTTCTTCTGCCCTTTTCAGCATGTAGCAGCCAGTTTGATTCTTCCTGCCAATTTGTACTGTACAGTAACACCAGAGATACATTCTATTTCAAAAGGATTGAAGTGATAACTACAAAATCTCTCAGTTTAAGACACAGCAATGCACTTACAGTAGTCAAGGGGTTCTTTGTCAGGTAAATGTCTTGAACTTCTGCTTCTAGTCTCCATCTCTTTCTCTGATCATTTTACTTTCACATGCAGCAGCTGGTACCTTTCATTTGCTGCTAAGTTACCATTTAATGATTTTGCCATCTATCAGTTGCGGAGTCATTCCTTCTGCTTGTTAATTTTATTTAATGTTCCACACCTCTCTAGGCTACCCTGTGACTACACAGCCAGGAGAAATCTATCTGCCAACAGGTATAAAACAAACACACAAATATATTTTTAAAATCTATAGATGTAATGATTTAAGGATCAAATTTAATTCCAGTATAGAGAAGCGTATTGATGACCAACTGAACTGGGAACATATGTATTTATGACAGAGCTGAATGCCGCTGTATGTTATGTACAGATGTGTTTGAAAAGATAGAAGGTGATTCTGTCTGTCTTCAAGACCTGTGCAAGTTGATTGAAATTGTGTGTATGGAGTCTAACCTAACAGCCAATTTAATCATCGTTTAATTATCCACTCTGATAACTATGACCCTTTCGTATGAAAATATGGTCACATGAAATATTAAATCTTCATCTTTAGACTGGGTTATGTAGGCATATATATTCCGAGTAGTAGCATGCATTCATCATAGGTAAGAGAGTCGCACCTCAGTTTCATCTCCTTTTATGACCATGTGACTCCCGTGGTGGATGAGAGGAAGACTGTGGATGTAGTGTACCTGGACTTCAGCAAGGCCTTTGACACTGTCTCCCACAGCAGACTCCTGGAGAAGCGGGCAGCCCGTGGCTTGGACGGGAATGTTCTGTGCTGAGTTAGGAATTGGTTGGATGGTCAAGCACAGAGAGTGATAGTGAATGGTGTCCCATCCAGTGGGCGGCCGGTCACTAGTGGCGTCCCCCAGGGTTCGGTGCTGGGCCCGGTCCTGTTTAATATCTTTATCGACGATCTGGATGAGGGGATCGAGTCCTTCATCAGCAAGTTCACAGATGACACCAAGCTGGGAGGAAGTGTCGATCTGCTAGAAGGTAGGAGGGCCCTACAGAGGGATCTTGACAGGCTGGAGAGATGGGCTGATTCCAACAGCATGAGGTTTAACAAGTCCAAATGCTGGGTCCTACACTTTGGACACAACAACCCCATGCAGAGCTCTAGACTGGGTGCAGAGTGGCTAAAGAGTAGTCAGGCAGAAAGGGACTTGGGAATGCTGGTGGACAGGAAACTCACCATGAGCCAGCAGTGCGCTCAAGTGGCAAAGAAGGCCAATGGTGTCTTGGCCTGCATCAGGAACAGTGTGGCCATCAGGACTAGGGAAGTTATCATCCCCTTATCCTCGGCACTGGTCAGGCCGCACATCGAGTACTATGTCCAGTTCTGGGCCCCTCAGTTTGAGAAAGACGTTGAGATGCTGGAGTGTGTCCAGAGGAGAGTGACGAGGATGGTGAAGGGGCTGGAGCACAAGCCTTGTGAAGAGCGACTGAGGGAGCTGGGGTTGTTTAGCCTGGAGAAGAAGAGGCTCAGGGGAGACCTTATAGTTCTCTACAACTACCTAAAAGGAGGTTGTGGTGAGGCAGGGGTTGGTCTCTTCTCTCAGGTGACCAGTGACAGAACAAGAGGACACGGTCTCAAGGTTCATCAGGGGAAGTTTAGGCTCCGTTTTAGGAAAAAATTCTTCACTGAAAGGGTGATTGGCCATTGGAATGCGCCGCCTGGGGAGGTGGTGGAATCATCATCCCTGGAGGTGTTTAAGAAGAGATTGGATGAGGCACTTAGTGCCATGGTTTAGATGATGAGTAGGTGTTGGTGTTGGGTCATAGGCTGGACTTGATGATCTCAAAGGTCTTTTCCAGCCTTGAGATACTGTGATACTGTGATCATTTAATGATATTTCTGGTTCTAGTCATCAGCCTAGAATGAAAGACTTAGTCTTACCTGACTGCCTTGGCCATCCCAGACCAATGACTACAGAAGGAAATGTAGTTCATTGAAACCAGGACTGCTTGGGAATCAAAAATACAGTATCCTTCATCCATCAGAGGTTGTCTGTAAAACAGGCAGTAGAAACAGGGAACTCAAGCTTAATTTTTTGTTCAAGCTAAAAGGTGATGTTTCTCTAATACTGTTCAGGCATGATTGTGCCGTTAGAAACCATCTAGCCATTGCAACAAATGTGAAGATTGCTTAAACAAATCAGAAAGTCAGGACTGGCAATATCTCTCACTTATTTTTGTGATGGCTTTCTGATTTATTTACTGAAAATCATACAAGTCTGTTCATCTACATTCTTCTTCTCCGAGAGATGTTATTTATGTATTTATGTATTTAATTACTTGTTTTAAACTGCATTTATGTTTTTGAGAAATTGTAGTTACTTAAAATACAAATTATTGAGGAAAAAGGGAAGGAAATCAGGATTTCAATCCCCACTATTTAAATACTGACGCAACATTTTTTCAAAGCCCTCTTTACCTTTCTCTTTTCTTTATTTTTCAGGGCTTTTGATTTAACAAGGGCAAGGTGATTCATGGTACACTATGGTATATAGCAGAAAACATGTAGTATACAAACACATGGCCTAACAGCCTTCAGATTTTGTGAAAGGAATTCTTTTTTGGGACTTCTACATACATGACCTATCCTGTATATTTAGAGGCCAGTATAAGACTTCCTACGCTAAGTTCATGTTTATATGACTAAATGCACATGCACAAATATTCACACAACTAAAGAAATGCACTTGTATATTTGTCAATGTGCACGTACAAGCAGGCGCATGCACCCCTATATCTATCTGTCTAACTACATATTCACTGCTTATTCTGGTAGGATGAAAGGATTAATCTAATTCTAATAAAATAATGCCTTGCTGAAAGACAGTGTAAAGTTAGAAACCATGCTGCAACCTAGAAAAAATACCTGAAGCAGGGTATCCATATCAGCTTCTCTCAGAATTTGGCTCCAATTTCTTTTGTTTTGTTTTGCAACAATACTTAATATCAGACCCTCATGAAACAGCAATTCTACCTAGCACAGTCCTTATTCAGAGAAATTTAATCTCCACATTAGCTGTGGATGCTATAATAAGAATGCTGGTATGAAATGTGGTCTTCTGTTCGCCTGCTTTCAGTACTTCAACATTTTAACCTTTTCTTTTCCAAAGTGATTTTCTCAAATGTATGAGATGATTAATGACAGCAGCTTTTTCCTGCATTCAACAATCGAGTATTCTTCTTGCCCATCTGCCCTTGCATAACTACAGTTGTGCTATTCATGCCAGTATTTTGGGCTGTGTCAGCACTTCCATTACAAACCTCAGTTTTCAGGAGTTTGCAATAACGCTGGTGCACTTGTCATTTGGCCAAAACTGAAGAAGGCTGAAAATCACACTAGTCAGGGCACTCAATCCAAAACATGAGCTGTGATTTGTTTTGGGCTAGGCTCCATATTTGGCAAGAAAGAGTGGCTGACAGTAAGTACGAGTGAAATAAAAGAGATACAAGTGTCTGATAGTACAGCTAAGCTTTATAACGTCAAAGAACAGTGCAAGAGCAGGTCCAGTTAAGTAAGAAAGTCTTGCATAAGGTAGCCAAACAATGTTCCATTTTGGCAGGAGGCCAGTATGGAGAAAATAAAAGGAGGAAGGACCCACAGCAGGACTGGATCTGTAGGTCTCACAATGCCAACTGATTTATTCATGAAGAAATCCCTAATACCGACCAAAGAATATCTATGTACATTTCTGCAAAAAGGACAAATCAGTAGGGTATTTAAAGAAAAACAAGTCCATTTCCAAAAGCCCCTCATGATTATTGGAACAGAGTCTTATAGAGTGGATTCAACTTTTTTTTTTTACTATATGTTGAGAACTTTCTAAGATTCTTTGTACAGCTAGAGTTTGTCACTCAAACAGCACTTTGACTCTTTAATAACTGGAATTGCAATAACCCCAAGACAAAAGATGACTCCTGATCATCCAGGAAAAAAAAGAGAAGAGTTATCAAAATAAAGATACAGGTTATGCAAGACATATACAAATTACATTGTAAGAGCATAATGTATTTAGTGGGTTTTGTCTTCAGAGAAGGAAGTTATGACATGGAGGCAGAGACAAGATGGAGACAAAGGGTAAATAGTAGAATTATGTACAAGCTGCATAAATTCCTCTTGTGTAATAAAGAGGTAACTTCATATGAAACACAAATAAAATAATTTTTAATCCCATATTCTTATTGTAGTTTTTTTCATGGATACACATAGTCGCAGGTTTGGCTTTGCTCTGGGTAACTAATGTGCAGTTTTTGACTTCTTGGCTAAGGACTGGTTACAAATTTGTGAGAAGACAACAACGTAAGTCCAAGGTAGCAGTTGTTACTTACTAGTATACCATTTTTCCTTTTTTTGTTTTCTCTATCACTCTTACATGATTGGGAAATCTGAGAGAAAAAAAAACAGTTTCATACACATGCAAATAAAATTTATGTACAGCAACAAGTTAGGACTGTATAAAATATGGCCTGAGGTTATTTTGTTTCAGCTGCTGCAGTGGTAATTACCTATGCTCGCTATTTTTATCCATATTTTCAAGTTATCTACTTGCCTGACACTTACTGAGTGTACAAGAAAACACACAAGCAGTTATTGTGACCATATTTATCATATTATCATCTGTATCTGTTTCTCCATGAGTCTGTCCTGTCATTCATTCTTATGTAGCTTATAGACCATATACCATGATTTTCCTTTACATTTGAGCAGCTTAAGTTCAGTCCATCTCTAATGAATATTTACTTCTACCAAACAAAGCTGTTTTCTTCTATAATTTCAAATACGTATTAATTTTTAGCCTAGTTTTGTTCAGTCTCTAATGTAATACAACATGCAAAATGTAAATCTACCCAAACGGATTATCTTTTTTTCACTTTCACTGTAAAGTATCTCCATGTTTACGAACAATAATTTTTATGCTATGCAGTGATTCTGAGACCTGAGGCAGGATGCGTAGGGAGAATGGGATGGATGAGAAGGAAATCTTTCCCAACTACAGTAAAGTTTGGAGCAAGAAATAAATGAATACGCAGCTGTACCAGTGCAGAGTACACGGCAGAATCACTTCAGTCTTGTATTCTTCAGTAAGCTTGGAGCAGCAGCTAATAGGTTATCCTTTACACATAAGTTTAAGAAGCATGCAACGTTATCTGAATAACAATAGATAGATTCTTTGAACAATGCTTATGGAACAAGAAAATTGGAAGTAGTTTGTGCTGCTTTTCAGCTTTTCTAGGCTAAATAACCTATAGCTACAAAGCCTATAGCATCCACTGTTGCTCTTAGGGGAGTCTCATCAGCATCCAAAATCCAATGCTCACCAGTTTGATTAGAAGCCTGCTGCAGTCCAACATGGATTCCCAGGACATCCCACATCCTTCTTAGCCTCCATTCCCCTTTGGTTTTATCACTGCCATAGAAGGTTCTTCTACCATCTGTAAATGTCATATTGTAAAGAATTCTGAATCTTTGCAGGTTCAGAAAGGATATGAAAATGAGTCAGACTTTTGTTAAAAAATAAAAGCAAAATTTGAGCTTCTGTATTTCTGGGAAATGTACCTCTTACTGAACACATTTATAATGGAACTAAGCTGCAATCAAAAAGGAGGGTGAAAAGCAAGTCTTAATTTTTGAAATTAGGATTCTGTGACAAAAAAAATCAGTTATGTTACTGTCACATTTTATCAAGTTGTCTCCGTTTAAAGGAAAACTAAGATGCGTATCTGAATTAGATTTTAGTCAGGAAATAATCTATAGAGAAGGGTAACAGTTCCTAACTACAAATATATATATATATATATAACCAAAACCAGATCAGAACATACAACCACATTGTAGCCAAAAAAACCCCCCAGCTTAACAAATTAAGTTCTATCGCTGCTCCTTTCGGTGCAGTTATATTTATGGACAGCAGTAAACGGTGTCGCCTTCTCTTCGTCCTTTTGTCCAAAAGCGTTGGGAGGGCGGGGTGGGGGGATAGAGGTGAGGGGTTTCTGTAGGGTAGCAGCTCCTCTACAGGTGAGTCTGCACCCAAGGAGACTGCAGCAATTCCTGGTGTTGATGATCGCTCTGTCTCCGATGAACACCATAGGGCACATGGAGTTGGGGCTGAGTCAAAGGAGCTCCTGCTCACAGCAGCCACTGAGCAGAACAGGCGCCAACGGGTAGAGCAAGGTGCCAAGGCACCAAATTGAAACTCAGAGCAATTAAACCACACCCTGGGTCCTAAAACCCACTATGTTGGCAAGGGAGAGAAAAATTCCCTGAAAGGTTTTGAAACTATAACACATCTTTACATAGATTCTATACCACAATAATTTTCAAAGGACTGCACTGTGCTACTTATTCGAGTATTTCCTTGTTAATTAAATATCACTTCGCAAAATGTCATAGAAATACATGTTTCCATGGCATAATGTCCTACTGCTTTTGGTCAGAGGAGAAGACAGTAGTACCAAATGAGAGTTTGGCCTTTGTCTTCTCCTATCATAACTAGCAATAGAAATTTTTTGGTGAACACCTCACCTTTACCTCTGGAGAATTTCAGCTACACTTTTTAGCCTGGGAAAAGAATTATAGTTTGTGCTCAGTCTCTTCCTTTATTGTCCACTGAGGCTGAAGGACAAGGAGAAATGTTTTCCAATGAGTTGTCCAGCACAAAATCCATTCTAAATCTTAATTTTGTAAAGAGAATGAGAGGTGAGACAGGAAAAATGGCAGAACTTGTTGCAAAACAAGTTAAATTGAAATGAAGGGAATGTAGAAAGCGAGTGGTGAGAAAGAAAATTGGCTTTCTTCCCTTTCCAGATTTGCATGGTATTGGAGAAAAGGATAGATTTTACTATAAATCAGATGATTGTCATGCCGCTATATATCTTATTACATTACAGCACAGCTGGTGCAGTCTAAAAGATTCTTTATTAAACCACTAAAATGAACAAATAGAATTGAAAATGTCAATTTGTTATCCTAGTGTACTAGTGAATTACAATTATGCTGAAGAGTTGTGATTTATTTATTTATTTATTTATAAATAGATTTTTCTCAGCTGCTTTACTTGAAAGATATCCATAAGTTGAGTAATACTCTGTTTAGAAAAACCTGCGTGGCTGAGCCAGATCTTAGAAATGAGATAAAATAAAATTTAAAATTTGAGAACACTCATTAAAAACGGATTACAATGTATTGTTGTTAAGTGTTGAAAATGAAAAGGTATATTCTCATGAAAGCTATTCATGTAATTTCAAATTATTTTCTTTGATTTGGCCATGACAAAATTCCTCTTAACTAAAAAAAAAAATCCAGGACTTCACATGATACCTTACGTTATGGCTGCTGTGCTGATTTAACTTACAAAATTCTTTGCAATATCAACACTGTATGTAGGTAAATTGTTACTATTGTAGCTGAAGAATTTATCTGGTGTTCCCATAAACACTCTAATAAAGCTGAGCTGTATATTTTGGGATGGATCTCTGCATACGTTATGAATAGTATTTAGCTCTCCTAAAAGGTTATATATCCACAGATATTTTATCACCTCTGTTTTGAACCATATTTCATATGAGTTAATGCCTAGTGCCTTTTAAAGTGCTGTCACAGAAGCCAACATTACTGGAGTTTCCTGTGCTTTGGGTAAGCTGTTACACAACCCAGAATGCACTCACTGATAAATGCAGAGTGATTGTAGATTCACTCTGATTTAAAGTGCTACTTTCTTGCTTACATTGAAGACCATCAGAATATCATCATGTGTGATTTTTCAACATACTGGCTGTCTCCTGCCAATGTCACTGTTTCAATGGCAAACTAGGGAACATGTGAATGGTCCTTCTCTTAGTTTGAAAATGATTATTTTTTTTTTATGTTCATGACTAAAATACGTCATACATAAGAAAAATATGCCAAAAGGAAAAGATCTTTTCTAAATGTATCATGAATAAGGAATGTCTGTCCAACTTCCTTCTTTCTTTTTTTTTGTCTTTAGGGACATCTCATATTGCTAGAGATGATGTCTCATTATCTGGATACCTAAGAGCATAGTTATAATTTGATGAGCATAGTTATAATTTGATGAAGGAGAAGGTGTCACACACATATGCCCACACATTCTTTTATTACATACTTCATTGGATGTGTTTAATTGCACAGAATCTGAATTTAATTACTTTGCTTTCAGAACACCAATGCCAAAATAATACCCTCAGCATACAAACATGTTTTGCTTAATATTCAAATTGACAGAAATTACAAAAATGCTGGTGTCTCTCCAGAAATGCTTCATTGAAGCTTGAAAATAATCTTTATTTTCACTGCTGAGTAACTGAAATCCTGCTACAAAGAGTAGGTTGTTTTTCAGATGCTGCCATGCATGCCTTTGTGCTATAGGAAAACACAGAGACTGCCTGTGTAACAAGTACCTAGTGTACACTGCAGAACTGTTTGAGGAACAGTAGAGTAAATGGAACAAACTGGGAAAAACCAAACAACTGACACAGATACTCAGAATAGCAGTAAGTACACATATAAGCCACATTCTAATCATTATTTTCAGTGCTTCAGTTTGCAGTGGAAGAGTCTTTCTACAGAAGTTTTATTCTATTCATCTGGGACATTGAGAGTTTCTTTAAAGTATATTTTTAACAAAAGAGTTTGAGTAAGATGCAACATTTATTTAACCAGAAATACATAAATAGCGTTACTTGATACACTTGATTATCACTCACATTTTTGTTATGTGAGGCTCTCCTTCAAGAAAATAAATCACAGTGATACTCCATAATAGTTAATTGTTGTTCAATTTTCACTTTTTTTCCTGTGAGATTGGTTATACTGCAGATTCTTTGTTTATTTGATACTGTTGCCTATACTGATGATAGAGTACAACTTAACACACTTGTCTTTTGGGTTAGGAGAGTGGTATTCTTTCACATTCAGCAGCAGAGCATAAGGCCATATTTGCCGGTTGGGTTCTCCAATCAGTCAGAAAAAACTGAGCGGTTATAAGTGAAGTTATTAAAGCTTCTGGTAGTCTTGTCCGGGAAAATTCAATTTTAACAGCTACAGGATACCACCCTGAATCAGTAGTCTGCCTTCAGGGACTCATGTTGGATGAGATCTCTAATGCCAAAGACAGCTTCAGCTTGACAGCAAGAACATAGCTCCTCAAAAATAAATGATCACTGTAGACCATTAGTGAGAATAACCTGATTTTATTTTACTAGCTGCTGTAAATATTTACTTTGACAACTCGCTTTATTGAACTATGAGGATACAGTTTTGTGTATGATAAGACTGAAGGTCAATGCTTGTTTAATAAACTCTAAATAAAGAATTATGTGATACAATGTATACATTTCATGTCTAGTGATGTATTAATGCATCGTTGCACTGTATAATCAGCTCAAATTGCTTCCTTTAAGGAGACAGAAGATTTTTTTGAAATTAAATGCACTATTGGTCAAATGCCAGCAATACAGTTAGTATTTAAGGTGACTATCATATTAGATCTATTGAATTTTGTAATTATCTCTGTCTTAAGGATAAATGAGAGATGAACCAGTCTAGCTTATATTACAACATAGTTTTTAAATAATAACCTGTTGATACTACAGTCAAATCCAATGCCAGAATTGTCAAAGACTCACAGTTGGAGTGATGATATAGCTTGAGTGTTTTTCTAACAATGTTTCACTATGATTGCTCTGTTGAATTTTTCGTCTTGCTTATGTCATTGAAAGCGGACCATGTCACCGCAGAGTGCAAAGCACATGCAGACATAAATAAATATGTAAAAACACTGAACAAAACAACTTTGACTGAATGTTTGTAGATGGATAGCAAAGAAGGCGTCTGATTTCCATGGCTAGATAGTACAGTGGAATATAAGTTTACATATAATTTCCTTCAGCTTTGAGTTGTACTGTCTGCTTGTTTAACGTTGTTAGAATTTCAGATACCGTAAAAGCAGATGTGAAGATATTAAAATGGCCACTCTGGCAGTTCACCATAGGATACTAGCTGCCTGAGTCCAGATTTATGGATCAATCTAAGTATGGCTCCCAAAGTAGTCATTGGATTCTTAAAATCTTGCTAGAATTGTCCCCAGATCCCTGAGTATCCCTGTATTCACGTTTTCAGGTTTAAAGGAATTGTGTTCATTTTTCTTTCACTTGTTGAAAGAAATCTTTTGCCTAATTTTTAAACTTTTTTTTTAGATAAAGAATTGTTTTAGTTTATTGTAAATATATATCACATTCATAAATATGATTGTGATGAGTCAGCACAGGTAAAAGATTGTTCTTGTTTACTGTGCAAATGAATGCATACAGAAAAACAGGAGTATGATGTTCACGAGGAAGAAAAAGTAAATTTCTGTTCTTTAAATAAATTTTTGTACATATTTCAATAAAAAAGAACCTATGATCTATGTATACACATATGAATCCAATTATTTGTCAACATAACCATTAAATTGTCATCTTTCAATTAATCTAAGCTTAGACCGTGTGGTTGCAAAGCAACTCAGAAAACTTTTAAATACTCGGGGCTGTAACTTCACAGTGTCCATTTCCTGGAGCACCCTTCTCTCTTTGAAAGGAATTTCGATTTTTTCACATCAGAGACAGGAGACATTTACATCGACTTATCTGAGCTAAAAGGCTCAGGACCAGTGTTTAAAGGCAATATCTATCACAAACTGTTTCTTCTGATCTTATTCAGTTCTCTGTGTATTAGCCCAGATCCCATGTAGCAAGCCACCATTGTAACTCTGTGGTCGGGAAAGTTGTATCAAGTTTTGCCAGTTTAGGACTGGGTAGCTGTATTTAACCTGTTACTTTAATCACACGCTAGCGAGATCACATGTCTGATCTGTAATTTTTTCTAAATTCTGAGGTAATAGAAATTATGAGGTATGAACCCAGCTGTTCCTTGTCATTGGTGATGTATTATTAGTAAAAATTGTTTACAGTATTAACTGAGTATGGTCATGTTAACTACTAACTGAGAAAAACTTATGTATTTAGAAGTGGTACCATTCGTTTAAAATGAGTTTCTTGCAGCCACGTGGAGGGCAGGGTTAAGAATAGAAAGGCAGCAGCATCATCAGAACTTATACAAAGGGCAGTAGAATTTTTTTTCTCCCTTCTACCTTTCAAGAGACCATGAAACAGTGCGTTTCCTTGAAGCCTGGAAATAAATGAACAAATGCAACTTTTCTGTTAGAAGTCTGAGTCACTTATAGATAACCCAGGCGTTGTTCATGGGAGTACAATTGAACAAATGCAGTAGATGCTGAATACTTTGTGATGCTGCATGAAGGGAGGGCCTCTTCAGTCTATTCACCTCTGCCTCTGTAGCTATTCTCTGGCCTTGAGGTCTCTAGAATCTATGTATGCGTTTAGTTTTTTGTGTGTGTATGTCTGTGTGTGTCTGTGAGTCATTGACTGTTTACTATAGTGCTGATGCAGCCTGAAGAGATGCAGGGCCTGAGATGTTTTATCTCTTGTCAGAGCTCGCTTCAATTAAATTAATGGATCCATTCAAGTCCCTCTTTCCTCTTTCAGCTGCATCACTGCCGAATACATTAAAAAGATCTTAAGTCTCAAGATGGTACATCATGGCATTAGCCAGGGCACTCATTTTCCTCTGTCTTCTTTTTCTGTAAATCAAATAATTAATGAGATCTCTACCTCAATAGAGCACTTCATCAATATTTTGTAGCAATAGAAAAAAAGATGTGCTTTTTGCTCTTGGAGGAGCTTTTATCTCCATCTGTGTAGAATTTGGTGGGCAAATGTTGTAACTCTAAAATGACATAATATTGACTGGTTTTTTTCAGTTTGCTCTTAATTTCTGAGAAAAATTATTCTAAAGGCTTAGGTACTGACCGCTTCTGTGGTAAGGATGGGTGCTTTCTGAAAATTCAGATTTGTAATAAAGATTAATTTAGATTCAGTTATTTGTGGAATATATAATTGCAAAGGATTATATAACTAAATACCACAGTTTCATTTTCAGTGTTTCAATTAAATTTATATAAAAAAAATTACAATGCATACAATATTAGCCATTCTGATCCCTTCTAAGACATTTTTTACCTTGCAAGCACTAACCCCTTCACTGTAAAAAGGAAGAAAAAATATTTTAAAATAATCTAATTAGAGAGTTCCATACTTAGAATAAAACAAACAATATATTGTAACATACCTAGAGGTGTAGAAAACACCAATAACTTACCCAAGGCTAAAAAGGAGATTTGAAACAGACACAGGTGCTAGCTTTCATTCCTATGGTTCTTGTCTTAATCATTTTGTTTTTTTCTTAAAGAAAATTTTAGTTAAAAAAAATTAAACAGTCTTTATGATTCTACTTTTGAAGTGACACTGATTATTTAGGTGAATACTAGGCCTCTGACTGAGAATCATTCACTGATTTGTAATTATTTTTTGCCCTAGGTTTTGAAAAAGGAATATAGTAATTTTAATTTAATGATTTGGCTGCAAACTGTATGTGCATGAATAGAGAACATTTCACTACAATGAGACAGAGAGGGAGAGTCTTACTGAGTTGTTAAAATATAATAGCAATTTTTACTGAAATGACAATTTCATTACGTTATAATTAGAACAATAGCTTTTAATGGAAAGTACAAACATGCAAGACTGGCTTTCAAATGAGTTCCATTGCTCTGGTAAAAATAGTCCATTCCTGCAGGACAGACACAACTGAACTGAAAACTGTAAATGCACATAAATGAAAGTAATGTCCCATCTGCGCGGTGTTCTTTGCAGGAAGAGAGGCCTTACAAACACAGATCTGTGAGGTGCACAGCAATCAATGTCTATATAGCATTAGTAGCATAATTTTTCCAGACATTTATTTTTCCTTACATGATAACTTTGGCTGCATATGCACTAATAGAGGCATCCTTCTCAGAGAATGCTCGCTGGCCCCCAAGTCAGGTGTGCAGTGTGGCTCAGCTCCAGTCTGCTCTGGGTGAGCCCTGAGGCCTAAAGCAAATCCACAGAGCAGCTGGCCTGCATCTTCTGTGGGTTCCATGTTTTGCCTCCCTGTCAACAATACACACGTTCATCCACAACTGCATGTATTTTTCTGAAACTGGCTTGGGCAGCCTGGTCTGGTGGGAGTGGAACTGGATGAGCTTTAAGGTCCCTTCCAACCCAAATCATTCTATGATTCTATAATGATTCTATGATTCTATGATATGAAAACACATCCATAGCCTCTTGCAACAGTATTTTTGCAACAGGTAATTGAGGCAGCATATGCTGCAGCACAGCATGGTGAAGGTTTGGTGCCTTTGAGGACAGGGACTCTGGGGATAGCTTGGGAGAACTGCTAGAGTGGAGTGGGACAAACCTTATGCAGTTCTGTCAATCCCAGGATCAAATTATAGCCGATGTCAAACTATATACATCTCTTAGGCGTAAAATCATTAAAATCTCTGGTTTTAATACTCCATCTTTGCATGTTTTGAGAGAATTGAATGTAGGAATTGAGTATTATGGATTGAATGATACACTATTATGTTCACAGCAACAACTGGTGCTTGTACTTTGTGTATGTTGGAGTACCTAGCTGGTGTGGCTAAATGGTAAACACTATGAGCAGAGTATAGCATGCAGCAGTGAGGAAAGAGTCAATTGCTTGCATGCATTTTTGGCACAGATAGTTATTTCCATGGTGCTCAAGCCTTCTGAGACTGGCATAACATCACTTCACATACAGATTCTGTATATGTTTTTGTTTTGGGAAAACCTGGAGCATTGAGGTTTTGTCTTTTCTGTGACAAAATCAAAATCACCTGTGATTTTATCCTTGTATCCTGTAGAAGTATTGAGTCTTCTGGTCTTCTGTTGTATTTAAGTTTATATGGCTCAATTGCAACAACTAAATTAAAAATCTTCCTTTTTCCCTTTACTACAGAGAGTTAAACAGGCCCAGCATCAAATATGTACAAATTGTATAAAAATATCTGCAAACTTTACAGCCAGATTGCTGGGAAAATAACGAAGTAAGGAACTTTAGACCCTCAGGAATACTGATGCACAGGAGTACAAACACAAGGAGCTCATTTTGTCTGCTGGTGATAAACACAAGAACAGTCTCTAGCAAAATAATCATACCACTAAATTGTGGTATTGCCTTCAGCTGACTTAAATATGTTTAGGACATCATCAGGACAAAGAATAACATAGATGCTGGATCCTATTCTTTGCAATATTGAGCAGTTTTACTCAATGCTGTGTGCCAGTTTTTTATAGGGATATACAAATTTTTTTCTTTCATTTAAATAAGCTTGTTGATAATGTCCTGGTGGTAAGAAGCTGAAAAATGTGACCAAATTACCTCATTCTTAATGATTTAAAAATACAGAGGGCAGTTAAAAGAAAATCAGGATGCATTATTATTTTGCCTATCTGAATCTGGGAGCCAGTTTTATGATTTTTCAGATATGACTCACTATCCTTGGATAAGGGAGGGTTCTTGTGTGTGTGTGTGTGTATTTAGCATATCTAGATTACTCCAGTTTTTAAAAAATCCAGTTGTTCCCCATGCCACCAGAACAAGGGTTATCATATAGGAGGCCATCAGTCAGTGACAAAAGTACTCACTGTTTCATGTGGACTTTGTTAGCAACTTTAAATGGAAAAGTAAATCCAGGACTGTGAGGCATGAGTTATACCACAATTCAAATGGCATTCCCGAACAGATTGAACCCAGTGTGGCCCTTCTCAACACTTTTACCACATAGCATTGTGTGTTTCCTGATACTGTTTGCCTTGGAGTGGGGCATGGCAGTGCTGGCAGCTTGGATTTCTGCCCTCTTTTTATTCCTACCTTGTGCAAATGGGTGATACTTGTTTTCCTTGGCAGCCATTTCTAGAAGTGCCACTTGTCTCCAGGAGACGGTTGTAACTGCTATGGAAACTTTCTTGTTGCTGTTGCATATTTGAGTTTCTTAGACTTACTAAGACTAATAAATAAAAACAAGGGGAAATTACTGAAACAAAGAATTGGATTTAGAAATGGGTCTTAGTTTTGCATCTTTGTTTGACCCACTTGCCCCTCCAGGTTATTCATTTTCAAATTTTCATACTTTCAATTATTTTCCATGTAAATAAACTTTTTCTGGCAGTTTGTTAACCAAACCACCCACATTGCTAGTTTATTCAATGAAAATCTTAGTATTGTGCCATGCAAATATTGTCATGTCTGTAAGGTTTAGTGTATGTGTAAAGAAAAGAAAAATATACTGTGTGGTTGATATTTTAATATTCGCCTCTTGCCTCTAGTGATTTGTTAGCTGGCTACACCAGACTGACATCCTATATAAAGGTCCATGATTGTTTTGGAGAATTGGTTTATTATTCTGGGTTGACTACTGTTATCTAATAACATTGGTACAGACTCCTAACAGAAACATTCTTCAAAAATTAATTGCTCATTAAATTATGTCTTCCATTCCTGAAAAAACAATTGAAACTTAATTCCTCTTCCAGGTTCCTTGAGACCACTAAACTCACACCAAGAAACTAATCAACAGCCCAAAGATGTGTAACATATTTGTGGTACACTGAGGTCTTTCTTACTTTACACAACTTTGATATTCATCTGTGGAAGGCATTAGAAAGATCGTTAAAGGAATTGGAAGTGGAATTAGTTTTGCTTATTTGTTGTTCTGGTTCATAAAAAGGCAATTAATACTTTCTGAGTGTGGAGTAATGACTGAAGGAAGTTTTAGCCTCTGAGAACAGCTCTGTGACAAGGAAGCACAGAAGTATGACTGATGAATCAGTTTATTACATTATCATGTAAAGTGCTGATTGTTTGTGGGATTCAGTTCTGAATGAGAAGGGTATTACAAAAAGCAAATCTAAACCAGGTAGTTCCTGAAATGTAACTTCCAATCATAGTGTGGACTTTGGACTTGTACTTAGCCTAAATAATTTACTGATATAAACAGTTTTTCTTCAGGTTTTATTTTTTTTAAAAGATCATAAAGAGGAAGGAGATATATACAACATGGAACATTAGAGATGTGTCTCTATATATCCATGTTTACCAGTTCTATTTTCATATTCTATTTAGCTGATAAGTTTCTGACAACAGGGTTTACTTTTTTCTTTCAGTGTGTATTTTGTAGTTTCTGACTATGTATAATCTCTTTCATATACATAAACTATACCTAGCATGAATAAACCACCCATACACACATACAAAATTACCTATGATTTACAATTTCGATAGTGTATGACAACATCAAGCCTTTCAGCTGGTGCAAATGCTTTTACAAATAAGCAGTGTGACTGCCACTTAAATCAGCTGACACCTGGCCAGGTTTCTGCAGAAAACAGTTTAAAATTACTAGATGAAACAGTAACCAGGATTGTGCTGTCATTCTGGAGCTGACACTCTTCTTAGGACCTGTTTGCCTAAACCGAAGTGCCAGTCCACTGACGCTGCTACAGAGAGGACTTAACAATATCACAGTATCACAGTATCATAAGGTTGGAAAAGACCTTTGAGATCATCGAGTCCAACCTATGACCCAACACCTACACCTACACCTACTCCTACTCCTACTTGTCAACTACACCACGTCACTAAGTGCTTCATCCAAATTCTCTTTGAACACCTCCAGGGATGGTGACTCCACCACCTCCATAGGCAGCGCATTCCAATGGCCAATCACCCTCTCAGTGAAGAATTTCTTCCTAATGTCAATCCTAAACCTCCCCTGGCAAAGCCTGAGACCGTGTCCTCTCGTTCTGTCACTGGTCGCCTGAGAGAAGAGTCCAACTCCTGCCTCACCACAACCTCCCTTTAGGTAGTTGTAGAGAGCAATAAGGTCTCCCCTGAGCCTCCTCTTCTCCAGGCTAAACATCCCCAGCTCCCTCAGTCGCTCCTCATAGGGCTTGTGCTCCAGCCCCTTCACCATCCTCGTCGCCCTCCTCTGGACACACTCCAGTATCTCAACATCCTTCTTAAACTGAGGGGCCCAGAACTGGACCCAGTACTCAAGGTGTGGCCTGACCAGTGCCGAGGATAAGGGGATGATGACCTCTCTAGTCCTGCTGGCCACACTGTTCCTGATGCAGGCCAAAACACCATTGGCCTTCTTTGCCACTTGAGCGCACTGCTGGCTCATGGTGAGATTCCTGTCCACCAGCATTCCCAAGTCCCTTTCCGCCTGACTGCTCTCCAGCCACTCTGCACCCAGCCTAGAGCTCTGCATGGGGTTGTTGTGTCCAAAGTGTAGGACCCGGCATTTGGACTTGTTAAACCTCATGCTATTGGAGTCAGCCCATCTCTCCAGCCTGTCAAGATCCCTCTGTAGGGCCCTCCTACCTTCTAGCAGATCGACACTTCCTCCCAGCTTGGTGTCATCTGCGAATTTGCTGATGAAGGACTCGATCCCCTCATCCAGATCATCAATAAAGATATTAAACAGGACCGGGCCCAGCACCGAACCCTGGGGGACGCCACTAGTGACTGGCAGCCAGCTGGATGGGACACCATTCACTACCACCCTTTGGGCTCAGCCATCCAACCAATTCCTAACCCAGCACAGTTACATTCCCATCCACGCCACGGGCTGCCAGTTTGTCCAGTATATATCTGTTAGAGACTGCTAGGTACACCACTAACCCTCCAGGTTTTCTGTACTATCAGAGGGAAAGCATAAGCTTTACGCACCTCTGTGTCTACCTATGTGACCTCAATGACTTACTGCTATTTTCTTGCCCTCTACTGTTTCTTGAGCTCTTCAAGAAAACTCGACAATCAGTCATCTGGTGTTTGGACTTCAGGTTTGGACCTAAATGACAAATCTGTCCCGTAACTTGGCTCTTATTTTCCAGCATAATTTTGCATTATAATTTTGCTTCCACCTTGTAATTTCCCTTACCTCCAAATCTAAATAACATACTTTTCTTTACAGTCTTTGGAGCTCGCGTTTCAATCTTTATCCACAGTGCAAAATCAGCTTCTTTGGGTACTGAGCAAGAAGAAAAAAAAGATTATATTGTGTTATATGGCTAAAAGATAGATTGCATTGCAATGTATGTAGAATCTGTGTCCAGTAAGTGCAAAAGTCTGGACAGCTGCAAATATAAGTGATTGCAGAGACAAAAACATCTTTGTGAGTCTCAGTGCTCACCGTTTCAGCTCTGTGCACAGTGCAAGGTCTAAGGTCCTGATGTGCTACAGAGTCATTGTGGTGACAGGCCTAGTGTGAACATGTATCTTTTTAGGACAAGTAGATCCTTTTTCATTGCTGTTATAAAGAATTTGCACTCAAGGCTGTGCTGGTTCACCTCAATACAAATAACAGATAATAAGAAACAAGACAGCTTGAACTGTGCTTTAACCATGAGAGGTCATCTGGGTTGTAATGGGATCCTCTACCATAGCCGTATTTGTGGTGTAGAAAAAATTAAGATAGCAAAACGCATTGAATCTACAGTGAGACATGTACAGCTGCACATATCTAGCACACAGGTTTTTGTCTTTTTATTAGACTGCTTGCCAGTACCAAAGATGATAGATTTATTACAGGATCCACATAGATCTTTCACAGAAAAAGATGTATCCTCTGGCACTAATAATGATAGTCCTCTCTCTCCCATACAAAGTTCTGTGTTTGAGTTACAACCACTACCCCTTCTTTTCTCTAGACTGAGACAGTATCAAGTTATCCACCCTTTCAACAGCTCAATGGCAGAGGATTGAATTAGAATGAGGTAGGTACAGGTGGTAACAGCTGCTAAAATATAGGGAGTTTTATTTTGTATTGACTCTACTTTTCTGTTTATCTGTTTTATTCAAATATTTTCCTGTTTATAAATTTTCACTGAACTGTGGAGGAGTATTTTCTATATTACTTTTTTCCTTGTAAGGGTTGGGTAACCTTCCAATATGAGGAATTTTTAACCTTATTGGCAAAGAATATTAGTATTTTTTTTAAAATCAATATCATGGCATTCTGGAAGAAAAAAATAGAAGACTAAAATTAATATTTTAAAATGAACCTCTTACTTTAAATGAAAACAAGGTAAAAAACTAAGCATGATGCGAAGTCTATTGTACATGAAATAAAAGCAAAATAAAAAGGACTGGGAGGAAGACATTCAGATTCTAACAGTCCTGCTGAGGCAAGTGCTTTTGAAAAGAACTGTAGGAACATGCATCACCACTAGGACAGGTTGCTCAAGGACTGGTAGTCATTTTATGTTGGATGGGTAGCAATAAACTAGAAATCTTGAGTACAAAAGATAATAGTGAAAGCACTGTTTCTGACTCTTCTTCTGAACTGTGAGCATACTCAGACCAATCTAAGCAGCTTAATACTGGTTTTGAAACTTATAGACTAGTTAGGAGTCAGCCTTTATATCTGAGGAGCAGAAACTTAGATGTACAAAAGATCTTAATTTTCTTTACACAACATGTATGAAGCCAAAGATATTATGTCTGGAAGTTTAGTCCTAGAGATTCAATTTTGGAACCCTGATTTGGCATCTTAAGCATTATAGTATCACTCCCAGATGTACCCCAAGCCTTTCTGCTATATATCTGTTACCAATGTGCCAGGTGTAACAACTAGCAATGTTAAGCCTAGTAAATTTATCAGTAGATCAATAAGCCTCTCAGGAAAGAAATCTGAATACTATAGTCCTAATAGTTGCAAGAGAAGACATACTTAGCAGATAAAATATAAGATTTTTTTCCCCTTCTCTTTTTGTTGTTGCATGCTAATAAATATGTTTAAGAAAAGAGATTTTTCCTTCTGTCTTTGGAGCTATAGCTGTCAAGTTAAAGGCTGACAAGAATGTTCAGCATGTAGGTGAGATAGTTTCTTGTGGCACTTTAGCACTTGACCTACCAGGTTTTTTAATCCAAATAACTTCAAGGTTTTTTTATTTACATGTATGATTATTTTGCAAAGGTAGAGAGCACATCTGCAATTATGTAACAATTTTATATAATTTAACTATGGCAGATAGGGAGAAAAGATTCATCCTCTCTCAAGCAAGTATCCAACATTATACAGAAAAAAACAGGAATTTAAATAGTTAAAGCTGTGTTTTTAAGAAAGTAATGTAGCCCCACACTTTAGAGATTAATTTGGTTGTTGCACATATTCCAGGTCCAAAAAAAAGTTTCACACTTACAGTTATGTGAGGCCTGATGCTAAATCCCATAATGAAATTCCTTTTAGAGGCATAGAACACCTGGAAGAAAATTCACGTGTTATACTAGTTTATCTTAATGGGTCAAAAGATAATACACTTTGTGTGAAATTTTTCTGGATGTGGCAAAGTATAGGAGACTGCCATGGAAAAATCCTCCTTAGCAGAGAAAGTAAAATGGTCTGAATCCTACAGTAGGAGACTACAGAAACTTTATATCTTCTAAACAGAGCATATATTCAAATTGCATGGTGTGAAACAGCATCCTGCACTGACCTGGTTTCACATCTAAGTAAATAATCTCTGTTCAGTGGTGACAGCTGCAGACCTTATGGCTTTCACTGGTGACTCAATCTGAATGATGTGTTCCTTCATTTGGCAGGGGGTGAGGCAACTAAGTTTGAATCTCCATCTTTCATTTGGCATTCATATCCACGAAATCCACCAGAGAAACAGAAAATTGTGCTAGGTATGCCTTTTTCAGAGAAAACAATGCCAGATGGAAGCTGTGTTTTCATTCCCTTCTCCCACAGCTCAGAGAGCACTGTGTCTGTCCATGCATTTCAGAACCCAGAAAATGGACAATGAAAGTTGATTTTCTTCCTGACGCAAAATCTTATCACCCAACCTACAATGTCATTCTGGATCATACTTGGCACTTCAGAATTGTTGAACAAATATATGTCACCTTCTGTAAAGTATCTAAAAGTTCACTGGAAAAGGAATGTGTCTGGGAAGAGAAAGTCTGTGATTCAAGCACAGGTTGGCATCCTTGCTTCAGTGATTATTTGTGTATTTTATACCAAGTGAAGCAACTTCAGCTGTAACTACTGAGAATCCACTTTCCCTGTTTGTTTCTAGACTTGCTCAGAAATCAAATTAGCCCTGCTGGTGCAAGCTGAATAGGAAGATCTGTTGGAAATTTAAAGGCATTATCACCCTGTGGGCCAAGGATGACCAGAACAGAAATTACCTTCCAGAACACTTACATTTCTCAGTGGAGCTCTATCTGGCTCAGTACAAATTCCTTTCCAGCCCTTCCCTGCCACCTCCTGCACTATGCACACAGTGGTTAGCAGCAATTTGTGCATTTCGATAGCACTTGCTTCTTTTCCTTTACAATTTTTTCTCTCAATTCAATCCTTATATTCTTATCTTATATTCTTGTATTCTTATCTTAAGCCAGGTGTAGTGTAAGCAATGAATGCATAGGTTTCCTAAATACACAGCATCTGAGTGCTTCCTCTAGCTTCTCCGTGCTAGCATGGGATGGAAATTGTTGAAAATCATCATAGTTCAGAGGTTCTGCTATCTCAGATCTTCATTTGCAAGCTTCTGTGGTATATTGCCAAACAGACCAAATCTAGTTTAACAAGGAAAGGGAGCAAGAGAGACTGAACTTATTTTAGACCTGCCCCAATATTTTTGAATTATTTCATCGTGAGCTATTATTCAAATCAAGGCTTCCATATGCCATTTTTTATTAAACTAATAAGGAAGCTGTTTTTTCTACAAACATCAAAGGTATCCAAATTATTCTTCTAGACATCTTGGCCAGGGAACAGACAGCAGGCCCTCTGTGTCCAAGAGTAATTGCTTTCAGTTTAGTTTCCTAACTCATTGCGATCTCCCATTTGAAATCACTATCCTTTACACTATGTATATCTGTGATCTTTACTTTCAATGACTGAGCAATTAATAAATATTTAAGGACCTATGCAGCACAACTATTCTATTAGAGATCATTTCTGTTCTAGAAGAAATAGAGAGGATAGATTAGTATCAGATTCAAGACTTCAACCAGATTTCCAGGTTCTGTCTCCAGTGTTTGGCTTTACACACATCAGAAATTATATTACATGTTTTAAGGTAGGACCTAATGTTCATGATGTTGACGATTTGTATGACAAGAACACATAATAAATGACAATCTAATATTTAATTTGAAATACAATCTACTATATACTAAACTTAGAGAAAATTCAATAAACCCTTCCACTAGACATCAGTGGAAAAAATCAAGAGATTGAAAGTCCACCATTCTTGTGGTTTTTCCTATGGCTTAAATCTTTTTTACACTCATGGATTTTTTTCTACTTCACATGTCTGGCTTCAGCTTCTAGATACTGTTTTGTATTGTACTTCTACCAGCTAGATTAAGCTATCAATAATATCTGGTTTCTACCTTGTAATCGAGTTACCATTCCATGTTCTTCCTGATAAGCTAAACAGACAGCATTTACAGTCCTTCCCTTCTGCAATATCTTCTCTGGTAAAGAATAATTTCTGTATCCTCTTTAGCATTTCAAAATCTTTTCACGATGTGACATCAGCCTAGACAGAATATCAAATATAGTCTCAGAAATGAGAAGTAGTATGCTTTTCCTATTCCTCTTAACTACATTTTTCATGCAGGTATCCAAGCATTAAACTTTATAACCGTCACATTCAGCCCTCCTATTTAGTCTACATAAACCTAAGTTTTTTTCACAGTCATAATTTTTTAGAACCAAATTTTCCTGTAGATACTGTCTGCATTCATTATTGCATTTATACTTGGTTGTATCAAAATTCATCTCTGTGTGTTGACCCAGTTTACCTGGATGACAATTACGGCTGCCTGTCCTCATCAATATTAGATGGCAATCATTTTTGTGTCATCTTCAAATTTAGCAGCAGTTATTTTACATTTACTTGCAGATCATTTGTTAAAATGTTCAGTAGCATTGTGTCTTTGTGGAATCCCAGAGTCAAATCCAGATTTGACAATGATCCTCCGTTGACAAATACTTTTTGAAAACCATCTCATAACCAACTTTTAACCCTTTTAAAATATGCTTTATTGATATCATATAGTGCTAGTGTCTCAAATAGAATCACATGTGATATTACCACAAACACTGTTAAAAGTCTAGACTTATTAAGTCTCTGTGGTTATCTTTATCAACCAAACTGGAATCTTATCAAAAGACAGTATCAGGTTTGTTTGACAGGTCCTATTTAAAAAAAAACAGAAGAAACCACTCTCATGTTAACAAGCATTAATTATATGACATTTCTTCAATCCTTCTTTAAGTGAATCCCTCTTCAACTTTTCATGTCATTTAATCTAGCATACAGATACCCTGTCAGCTCTGAGATATCACAGCTGAGAAGCTCAATGAAACATGTTAGTTCTCCATCAAGTAATAAGTATAGCAAAATTTAGATCCGCTGTCCTAGAAAAACCCCAGCAATATTTTCTGATAAATAGATTTTAAGAAACTTGATAACTTGTAAAGGATTGTTATATCCTCTAATGTTTTCTAAATGACCTTTTCCCTTAGACTTAATTGATGTGCAAACTACAATAGATAGTAGAAATAAACAAAAAAACTGGTTTAAGAACAACACTTTTGCTAGCCATGGATTTTTCTTAAAGAAGATTCAGTAAGATGACAAGAGAAGAACAAGCATCAAATGTGAAATTATCAACAATAAATACACAGTGTGTTGTATTTAATTTTTTCAAAGTTAGTGCTAGATATGCCCCTTTTCCCAATGGCAGGAACAAAACAGTTAAAATAAGTGACAGAACAAATATTATATTTACTTCTAATAGCATGATCTCTACCATAAGAAGTACAGTCTGTAGTCTGGATACAGCTCTCATGGTACTTAATTTTACCCTTTGTTGTATTTGTTGTTCATGCAGTCCTCGAACCACTCTGAAGAATCCCCACAGCCCTTCACAGGATCAGAAGAGTGCTCTCCTTTCAGAGGACTAGAAAGGGAAATGGGATGCATAAACTATCCCACGGATAATTCATGCTAAGACCCTGTAGTGAAACCTGTGACATTATCAAACGCAATGAGCTACGATGGCATGCTCTAGAAGGCCTGAAGGGGAGGTTTAGGCTGTATCTAAATGCAGGAAGAAGACCAGTGTATGAATTTAGAGCTGGGCAGGATATAGGAAGACCGATGAAGCAAATGAATCCTTAGTGGGAAAGGAAATCATTTTTTTATGAGAAGCCAGGGACAAAAATGTAGTGAATTTTGGTTTCAAAGAAGGGAAGGGAATAGGGAATTGAGGGAATGGTAAAATTTTACTATGCTGCATCAGAAAGAAATAGGGAAAGAGAAACTCCCTAAATATTGGTGACTCTTCTAACTTATCTCTGCGGTTGCTTGGATAATTTTTTAAGATTTCAGCCTCTCCCCACAGCATGAACTAAAGACCACAATATTATAGTAAAAAGAGACTAAAAGTCATTAATTTGATGGGTAAAGAAAAGCTCTAGCCACAGATCAAGAAGCAGAGTCTTCCTACCTGGCACAGGAACAACCCCTAGAATTATAAGCTCAAAGAATCCTATGACAGGGTCTATATTGATATTCATCTTGCTACATCACTTCATCTTGCTTATTACATTTTCCTTCAGCACATTTCCAGCAGTCTGTCTTGCAGAAATCTCTGTTGTAGTAAAAAAAGCTGTTTTAAATCAAAGTTTCATTGGTTACAGCATGGAGATACAAAGTATTACATCTGTAGTCTTTTGCAGCAAATTTTGAAAGAACAAGGCCAACTAGCCAGTGGCAAAATTTTACTGATCTGCACAGCTAATCAAATCGCTACTTTCCAAAATGAAGCAACAAAACTCAAAACAGAGGGTAAATGACTATTTTGTAGGGTTGTTTTAGGGTGTTGTTTTTTTTTTTTGTGGTTTGGACCTAATCTTGCACTTGTAATACTGCAAGTTTATGTAGGCAAATAGATTTAAAATCATCTCAATAAATCAGGCAGGCAAAGTGACTGAAATCAGACCCTAGAACTCTCAGTTCTGTAATGAGAATTAGCACCAAAGCCCCTTCATTGAATGCTGTGCATCACCTCCCAGGAGTCATTCACCCTAGGAAGACAAATAGCCATCCATACATCAATGCAGAGACATGTGCAATGAAATTAAGTCCTTAAGACTTTCAGAGATCAGTCTCACAGATGCTATTTCCTCTTCAAGTGAGTTGGAAGATGTAAACTGGTGATTTTCCTGATGTCTGGCTGAGTATGACTGCTTCACAATGTAAACGAATATACTTAGAATCAGACATAGATGTTGAGGGTGAAAAAGTGCTACTATGTTGCAAAAAATAAATAAAATTCCTAAAAGAATCAGGGCAGCACGAAAGCTTTCCAAAATATATTGTAAAAAGCCACAAATAGACTGAGTGCCCAGACACTAAACTATAGGTTGCATAAGACACCATCCTCACAAGATCAAGCATATGAACAACAACAATTCTTTCAAATAAACTATGTTAAATTCTTAATACTTTTTAAATTTGATAGAATTTTCTGGAAATTGTCTTTTCAGTCCATGGACATTCTTTAAGTTTTGAACAATATATTTTATCCTGAATCTAGATAAAATTAAATCACAATTATTTTTTTTTATAAAAAATTATCAGAAGAAATCAATTAAGATCACCTCATAATACTTCCATCCATTTCAAAACACTGTCTTTTAAATCCTGAAAGTCGAACTCTTTCCTCCTATTAAAATTTCTAAATTAGAAAACCAAAAAGCTATTTTGAAACAGACCAAGAAACTTTTTTTCTTGGAATATGAAAGTCATTCTGAAATATTTCTAAGTGAACAGTCAATAAAACACACTTATCATCATGAACTATTTCAGCTTGATGAATTAATATTTTCTTGAAAAAGAGGAAACTGTAGGATGAATTCCAACCCACTCTAGTGTTATGGTGGTTATGTCTCCTTGGTAAATGAAAGAACTTTACAAAATTCTTTCAATTCATTCCACTGTTTGAAAGAATAAGACCTTTTTATATCACCAAAGTTGTGAAACTATTTGTGAACTGATTTTCCATTGGGAAGGAGAAAAGACTATGATGTATTTGAGAAAAGGTTAAATTTCTTTTGGGAGTTTACATTAAATGCTTTCAAATATGCATTTCACTTAAAAGGACTTTTTGAGGACCACAATAAATGCAATAATAATGCAGAACAGTATAAAAACATAACTTTAAATTCCTCCAAAACCTGACAACAGAAAGAAAGAATAGGAGAAAATAGCTGCAAATTAAAAGTATGTTAGTTGAAAAGAGCTCTTAAGAGGCCTGATCTCCCTATATGTCTAAATAATTAAACATAAGGTGCTTTCCACGGCTTTAATGATGCATTTCACTTCAGTTCACAGGCAACTGAAAATTCTGTAGCTTATGATAGAAAAAAATAGTGGTTAAAAAAGCCCCAAACAATAATTCTGTTTGACTCTGCTTAGTATTTAAGTTATCAGTTAAATTAAAGGTGACAGGACCAATAAGTCTGGAGATTTTCAGTATTTGTGAACTTGCCTTGAAGTACTTTGTCTCCTTGGGATTTCTTTCACCCTATTGTTGAAGGAAATTGACTCCAGGTTAATCCAGATTGCTTCTTTAAGAGCAGTTTTCATATAGGTATCATACGTATATATATTTTATTTTCCTATGGGAAAGGTAATGCCTCTGTGACCTAGCCCACTTCTTGTCCTCTCATTTTGGGAAAGTAATGCCAATTAGGGCAAGGGAGAACCATTTTATGAACACAGGAAGAGCTGGAAGAGGAATTGACCATTTTAGGGAATCGTGTGTTAGGTTATCAAGCTTCTTCTGGAGGGTTTTCAGTTGATAAGTGCCACATACAGAATGTTTGGGCAAAAAGGTGGGAAATGAAACATGCTTTTTGGGAGCAGGTTAAAATTAAGTAATAACAGAAAGTATTTATAAAGTTTATGAACTTGGACTGCTTTTTGATATCTTAAGCCGTATGAGTGACTGCTGTAAAAAACAGTCACGATTAATACCAGCTGATATCAAACCCAAGGCATTTCCTTATTGTAAGCATATTTAAATTATTATGAGGATTCCTCACTAATTAGAATCGAGTTACATTTTATTATCATTGTCAGTAGTTCCATTGTGCTAATAACTGTGTGGGTACCTGGATGTCCTTCTGCTCTCTCCAGCCGTTCCCTACTCCTCTGCTGGTATGCTGGCAACTCACATGTCCCACTGCCTTGTTAGAGTAGCTGCCTGCCTGTCTGCTCTAGTAAACTAAATAGGGCTTGGGCTTGAACTCAACCCAGTCCCATACAGCATAAGTGCTAGTAAACCTTCCGGCACAGTTATACAAGATCCAACACAAAAAAACCAATTAGACTAAACTTACAGTTCAGGAACTAAGAGTGGAGAGACAAAGAGATGGTTATATAACATTTTCTAACCTATCACAGTGAGACAAAGGACAACTCCATTGCTTCACTCAGTACAAGTGGATGCACGTTCAACTATGTTCTTGGCTTCGGTCAGAAAATTTCGGTGTGCAAGAGTGAACACTGAGTTAGTACCAAGTTTCCTGTGAAAGTGAAGAAATCCAGAATGGAAACTTTTCAGTTATTGATTAAGGCTTACGATGAGAGATCCCAAAGATCAAGTCAGTGCTCAGAAGAAAGTTTTTTTTTTGGTAGATGTGGAAGAAAAAAAAAATGGAGATTCTTAATACCCTTTCAGAAAATGATCTGCAGAAGGGCTTTGAACATTGACAGCATCATATGCAGTTGTGCGTCAACCCAGAAGAGAACTATTTTGAAGGTGAACATGGTTGATTTTCTTAATTTGTTAAATAAAAGGAGTTACAGGCTCAGTCTGTTTTATTATGTCTGATCTCTTAGGGTGCCCATACCAGGGCATGATCGGGGTGATGATTCATACTGGCTCTTGCTCCCAATAATTATCATCAGCAAAGTCATGTACTTTGTGGTGCAAGGGAGTTTAGGTATAGATACAAGCTTTGGCCTTTGGCCCCTGTACCACAAAACTGCTGCCAACCCCACTGTTTACAAATACACTCCTAATCTACCTATTCTCATTTCCAGGCTAGACCTGTAAAGATCTAGAAAGAAGCAGTGGGGTTACGCAGTGTGTCCATTTTTGCAATGTCACCCAAACACCATGGTCTCACCTTCTCCTTCCTGCTGGTGTTACCTGACCTGAATGCAGGTGTTTGCCTGGACCGCCTCTGGCACCAAGTTCCACACCTGTTACTGTGCCACTGCGCAGACATCTTTGCTGAGGGACAGGGAGTGAAAGGAAGTGAAGCAGAACAAAAATGCACTGTTCAGAAACAGGGAGCTTCAGCTTTAAAATTTTCAGAAGTTCGGAAAGAGCGGAGCACGTCGCAGTTTCCTCAGATAGAGATCTGACACTTTAATACAGATCTACAGAAGTGCAGTCAACTGCATGGACAATGACAAGGTAGACACAAAAGCTGGAGACAGACAACTCCAATAAGCATCAAAGACCCAAACAGAAGGCTGAGACACAGACTGGTTTGCTCTAAGTCATACAGGAACTCTAGGGCAGAAAATTCTGGGAAGAGAATAAGTATTGTGAAATTAGGTCTTGTAGTCATCATAAACTGTCCCTCCTCTACATTGTCCCTATTAAAATACGAGCATAAGCATATGTGAAATATCCCAAGAAGGATATGGCCCATCAATAGTATATGTATATTCACTAAGTAACTCAATATTAACAACAGGAATACAAGCAAATATATTAAAAACATTCACTATTCAAGTTGCCTAAGTACATTAGAAAATTGAAACAAATTCGTTGCTTCTTCAAGTACATTTGAAGCATGCAATTTTCTTTTGTAATGGCTAAATCTTCCACCTTCTTTGTAATAATTACATTAAAAAAAGTCAAAATACCATGCACACATCTTTCAGGTAAATGGCCCATTAATCGCCCAAGAAGAAAATCATATTAACTTTTATTGCAAGAATTTTTTTCCCTTTTTCAATGAAAGTCAAATAATACATCATTTTCTGAAAGTCTCCATATAAAAGACTGTCTGAAATGACCTATGATTCTATAACCATTTGTTCCATAGCAGTGAAGATAAATTAGGTTTTAAATACTTTAAAATAAAACTTCAATACTAAAGTTTTCTCTCAAAATATAGTAACACTTAATTCATATCTTTCTAATGTGCTTGAAATTCATTTAAAAAGAAAGTCTGAAATTTATGGGCATATATCTAATAACCAGCTTAAACTGGGTATAGGAGAACTGTCGTATATATTAGCTGTAAAACTACAGCTATGCAGCAGATGCATCATACATATTAACCTCCAACAAACCTAAACTGTGGCATCCTGAAGTATTTGTTCACTTTCCTCATCTATGAACATTTAGTGGAGAAAAGCCCATATCAAAATGCAGCCAGGTTTCTGAACTGCAGAGCCAGCTGCAGGATGCACTGCAGTTCACAGTACAGCACCATTTAGCCATACATGAGTATCTGTCAGGTGTTTTTGCAGGTATGAACTAATAGTCAGCCAGCATGGCCTGGTACGTGCATTTACAACAGCGGGGTTGCAACCACTCTGGTGATTACAGCATTTTCTTGACAGATATGAGTGTAAATACAGTCAAAGGGATTCAAGAAATCTCAGGATGCTTCAGAAACTAAAACTGTGTCTGTCATTTTTGGGTGCATGCTGTGTCATGAAACAAAAGATTGGACTCTCCTCATTGGACTATGTTTTAAAGGCAACCCTTTTAAGTGTCCTCAGGAAGGGCAGAGCGCAACAAATGGCACTCCCAGGTCCCAGAATGTGGGGAGATCCAGACGTTTTGGTTGCGTGAGTTATATGTAACTGCGGTGAGGATGCTTCCCGGAGCAGCTGTGGGCTCCTTTCTAATGCATCCTGGTCTCTCTGACCCCTGGTGTCCAGTTTATAAACTGTGACCCACTCCTCTAGGACCCTATACTGAGAGTGGTGGTATTGCTACGTCAAGTATGTTCCAGATATGGCCCCTTCTTGTTAGAAAAGTGTAGTCATTATCAACAGCAAAATGATGATGTCTGGGAATCCTCAGTCACTGTTCCTTCAGTGGCAACGTTTCTGTATTCATGTTGTCAGAGTCACTCCCACTATGTATGGATTTTTCACCAGAAATTATTTCCTTTTCATTACTAGTTGCAGTTTTCTCTGTTAAGAATTACTTGTAAAAGGTATCGATACAAGCACTTCTTGAAAGAGCACTCTAAGAAAGGAGTTGCTAGTATAACCTAAGAAAGAAAGAAAATTGACATACCTTTGGCAAATTCCAAAATTCCCATTGGTCCTAATTAGAACAACTGAAAGAAACTGTTAATTTCAATCAGCTGGTGAAAGGTGCTGCCATCACCATCAGTCAGGCTTTTTGGAGTACAGTTTTCAACTTAAGTAATAGACAATCTTACACAAAATATACTCTTTCCATGGAAAAATGTGTATCTTTTTGTTTGAAAGTATTTATAACATTATGAACCCGGAATGTGGTTTTTTTTCTAGATAAAGAATTTTGGTTTGTCAAACTGAACAGGAATTCAATATCAAAACAAATCATGCAGAAAATAACTGCACTTTTCTTTAAAAAAATATTTTCTAACATAGCCTACTGAGTAATCTACTAGTAATAGACAGTGCTAGGCATCTAATTTCTGAGTCTACAATGACTGCAAATGAAGCACCTTAAAATTTTTTGGGAGACCTTCAAGAATCTTTTGTATACATTTTAATGTTCCAGGAACTTATTTTTGACACCTTGAAATGTATCTGGTTTGAGATATATATTTTTTCCCTTTGGTTTCTTCAGTTAAAACATTGGTTATTTTTTCTCATGTAATTTTATTTCTTCTCAAGGCTTACTGTGATGTGAAATAAAATCTGCTGTATTTTGACCACAAATGATACATTCAGCTGAATAGATGTTCAATGGAATGACCTACTTTTTTATAACAAGATTAATTCAGTGTAGATGCAATATGTATTGTTACTTCATTAAAACTCTGAATTATTTATACTTAGTGATATGCAGGCACTAAAAGAAAATCATTTAAGAAAAAAATCCACTTTCATGCAACATAAAACTTCATAAATTGGACTGATATTCAGAGGAATCAGGGTGCTTATCTAGAACACAAAAGGCCCAGGTTTCAATCTCTTTTTCTCCTTCATTCATAGTTCAGAGCAGAAATTGAAAAACAAATTGAAAAATTTTTTACACTATGGGTACAGTTTCTCCAGAGGTGGCCACAGATCCCTCCCCTTATAGAAACAGCAACGAAGTAATCTTGTGAGAGTCAGGAGTCAGTTAAGGGACATGGGGACAGGAATTTGCACTCTGAATGCTCTGAGTGGATTCTGAACCAGTGGTGTATCCATGAGTAGGACACGTTTCTAAGATGGAAAGTATGGATGCAAAAGCTTGCTCCAGTGTCATTAGAAGAAGGCCTCAAGACTAAATGTCCTGTATGTCAGGCAAGTACCTTAGCACAGGTACGTGTAACACTGCTGTTCCCTTAGTTTTTAAGTCATTTAGAGAATCCACCTAGCTTCCACTATTAACACTTAAACTCCATAATAAAATGCATCTAAAAATGTGACACTTAACAGTTACCATATTACAGGTAATATATTGACATACTTTAAAAAAATCTGGTTTCATCCTACTGTCTTCCCTCAAATCTCATCAAATAAATGTATTGAATTAGGAATTCTTTCAGGTATTCTATAAAATAAATTATGTGGCTGTTGCGTCTACAGAGCACATATATATATTTTTAAAGCTCCACATTCACTTTATACATTTGCAAAGACTAAATGCTAGCTGCTCCTGCAAATTCAAAGATCTGTCTACATGTTTTTTCTTTACATTTCTCTTAATTTCCACTTGTACATTCAAACCAGCCTCTGCATATAGCCCAGACTTGAATAATCAAGAGCAGAAAACATTCTGAAATGCTCTTTACAGAACTTCCACTAAATAAATATTTGGGTAAATATGCCACAGAAAACTAGGAAGATCAGCCTTCAGGACTGCAGAGTTTCACCAGAGGATGAAGAGCATTGTCGGTAAGAGCGGCAATGATGAGCTCCTTTTGATTGTTTTCTAGAGAGCATTTCCTTGGTACAAGGAAGATATACAATAAAAAGGTCAATATAGTACGAGACATTTCCCAATGTCCTTACGTGAATCAAGACTAACAGTAGGTAAATAACAGAATTTCCCTCTGCTTTGGTTGTAGCTGTGCTTCTGTACGAGTAGGGGGAAATTTCATATGCCACTGAGATCGTATGGAAGCAATTTACAACGTTCCTTTGTTTCTTAGCTGCAGATTGAGGAAAAAAAAAGAGCAAACAAAACAGCAAGAGATGCGTGATCTTTCATCCATTACCTAAAGGAATATAGGCAAGAAAGGAAACATAAGAATAAAAAGAACTAATAGGAATGTAGTGGAACTACTGGAATTGCCTAGCTTGGATATGTCCCTGTTTGAAATATTTTTTCCAAGGGCATCCTTGTTATTAGGGTGAAAAAGAATCCTAAATGTTAACTAGAAATCACTTTCCCTAACTCCACATCTTTTCCCCTAGTAAATGAAGACAGGATGAACAGCTAAAATTACTAATTGGTTTACTGATCAGTTGTAGTTTGTTCGATTGATTTGCAATTAATTCTGGTTTGTGGTGTATAGAGGAGGAAGGTTGGCGCCAACCTTTGAAGCAGCTGATACTCAATATTCTCCAAGAGATCTGCGGGCCAGAATATCAATAATTTGTTTTGAAGCTGCTCCTGGAGGTACTGAGACTGTGTCTTGTGCATTTGTAAGAGCTCTGTGGAATAAAAAGAAATTTGCATTTTGTTAATAAATATACCTTTCTGTGAGGACCAGATATTTTTAACTTTTCAACTAGTATCTAGTGTCATTTTTATTTCAGAAAAGTTTAAATACTTTTCATAATCTGTGCTAGAATTGATGTTTTTGGTGATACTTGTTTATATCACAGCATTCATTTTTCCAGGCTCTTTACAAGTAAACCTTTAAATTAAGGTTAAAATAAATTAATTAAATTAAACTGCAAGTTTTGCTTCGCTAATACTCAAAATACACAGAAAGTAACTGATAAGAACACAAGTACCTAAAAAATGTATAAGAGGTATGTTTCTTATTTGAGACAGAAAAGGCCACTTTTAGAGTAAGTATAGCTCATTTGTGCCAGTTATACAATAAAGTAATTTTAAGTAGGAAAAAAACTAAGTATATCTGAAGACAAAGTGAAACAGAATCCAAGCATAGGTTAGTTAAAATGGAGTCAAAATAAACTTGTTTTCCATATTGGTATCTTTTCCTCCTGTGTATTTGTAATTGCAACGCGATATAGGATATTTTCCTTTAGGAACCTAATTTAGATTCTACTTTAATATTCTCTTGGTGAAAGAATCCTTTCCTGGATGTTTTGTACACTTTTGTATCACTTTGTGTTTGGAGCGATCTTACAGAAAGAAATAATGACATTCTCCTACTCTGAAACTAGGCTGCTTATTTGTCTCCTATTATTACTATATGCATCCTGTTCTTTGGTCCGGTGCGCAATTTTTTTCTTTACTCTCCTCAAGTTTGCCTATTTCATACAGAAATCACTGAATTCTTTCTACAAAATGAATCCTCTTCTGTACATTTTCAAGAATCTTCCAGGTATTATACTGTCCTAATCCCCCAAAATAGGGCAATTTTTTTCTGAAATTACTTTTTGTTTTTCTTTTTCTTTTTTTTTCTGTCCATAACTGAGAGGAATATCTAGTGATCTGAGTTCTTCTGTAAAACGCGTTAGGAAATCACATTTGATCCTTTCTTATTTTAGTACAAATAACATTTAATATATGCAAAGCTTAATTTTAAGTACTTTTAATTTCAGTATTTGCGCGAACAGCGTTATTAGTGGTTTGAAAGTGCAACATATGCTAATTTAAAAAAAAACATTTTTAAACTTCTATTTGGTGACACATTGCAGACACGTTTATGTAGCATAACAAGTAGCAAAATGGATGGGGACATGAGAAATCAATGGCCATTCACTGAGACTATTATTGAACGCCTAATAAATAAAACACCTGATTAAGGCTATAGAAGAGAAGTGATAAGGAAAACTGAACTGAGTTTCCATGCTACTTAAGACTCTGGCTTTTCAGTGTAAATGTGATCTTGTTTCAAACTGTGAATGAGTCTAAAACTGCATGTTAGTAGCTGCATTAGAGATACAGTAATAGTCGTGGATCATTCCCGTGAGAAAGGCAAGCAAGGCTTAGTGACTCCTGTGTAAGAGAGCTATCTGTCACAGATGTCAGTTTATCTGATTGAGACTCCTTAGATGCTGCTATACTTGCACCCTTCTCTATATCAAGACCTTTTACATCCACAGGCTGCGAACAGGGAAGGAAAAAAATCTCTTCTTCCTATAAGATAGCATTGGGATCTTTGTGGGTTTTTGTATAAGCATTTAAACACTGGGTTTAATCGACTGACATTTGAACTTTGAAAGAATTCTAATTCTTATGGGATGCGGGATTTTTCACCGTATTTTGTAATCCTTCCATCATTTCACATTTCTTATACCATTAGCCCCGTATGTGACCAGTCTGTCAAATTAATCTCTAGATATTTTATCCGATACACTGGCAGAATACTTGTATATTTTTTCGGTAATAGTCAAAACATTTGGCATCATTTGGATGAGAGAAAAAATAGTGAGGATAGCTACCCAAATCATTACAACATAAAATTAAGACAATTAAGTCTGTTCAGACTTTTAGTCCATTTATTTTTCCTGAAGTTTGGTTCTTGACTTCTTTATAAAATGAAGTATTTTTTTGTTAACCTTGAAAGCAATTCAAAATCATGGAATCATCCAGTTGGAAAAGACCTCTCAGATTGAGTTAACTATACCTGTCCCTTTACTAAACCATGTCACTAAGGAGCATACAATTCATTACTGAATAAAATGACCTTCTGTACAAGGCAGTTTGTGGGCATCATATTTGTTTGGGAAAATATGAAATGTATTAATGCTTCCAAAATAGATTGTGAATGGGTTTTGGTCTACATCTCTAACACACACACGTGCGCATACCACCAGCAATTACAATTCCTTGGTCCAGACAGCTGTTCAAAATGATTTTTTGAATCTTACTTTTGAAATTGGAGCATGTATAACTACCATCGTTGTCTTCACTGATCTATGAGAGGAGTGTTTTTTACTCTTGCATTTCTTACTTGACTACAAATTCAGAAAGCAAAAAAGTTACCCTCATGTGTTAATCTATTATGAATATGCATGGTTTTAACATAAGAATAATGGAGTAAGACAAGAAAACATCTTGAATAAAGAAGGAGGAATTGGGATTGTACAGATATCAACTAAATTGTTTATGATTGTGGAAATAAAATTTATGGATTTGCCACTTCTTTGTAATGTATTTACTTAAGGAAGCTCTGTTATAAATCAGCGGTTTTCCAATAGGAACCTACATTTTTCACCCTAATCTCCAGTTGAGTTCACTGAGGCAAGAGGAGGTCAAATGACAAGCCCGGTGTTGCGTGATGAGTCATTGAATGAAACAAGAGCAGTAGGATCCTCCTTGCCCCTAGCCCTTTATATCAACAGGCCACAGGGGCTTTGTGTTGCTCCTTTCAGCTGTCCTTAAATCCAAAGTGTGAGAAATGTCTTCCATTAAATCTTAGCCTGTCTGTGACAATACAAGCAAATACAGTTCTTGAGATAGTCTGTTCTTATACTGGATAAGTTTCTCTGTTTTTTTCTGTGGCACTCTTTCTGCTGATATTTGTTCACTGATCTGCATAAATCAGAATTCTCACCAGATGTGGTAACGACGTCCTACAAGAGGCAGCAAGTATTTCCACAGTCATGAACTATTTAGATAAAGATTTCTTTCTGCTGGGGCTTGATTCACCACTGGCTTTCTTCAGGTTTGTGCTGGCATAAGTCTAATGGGTTCAAATCTGTTGCAGTAAATCAATGCACAGAAGCAGTCACTGAGCTGGTGTAAATCAACGTAGTTCCACTGTGTTCAGATGCAGCAATCCTTATTTATGCCAGTGAAAGACCTGTTCCGTGGGGTTCAGGTAAGCCTACTGTACATGCTGCCAGGCCAGGTTCAGCTTTGATGATCAGGTGTTCCCAGGTGGAATGTTAGGGCTACACTTTCAAAAATGAAAATCGGGTTTGATTAGAATGATAAAGGAGAGACATTTTTCTGTGTAATAGTTTTGTTGTCATCTGTTTCTTTTTTCTCTGCAAAAACAACACTCCCTTTCAGGGCTGCTCTTCTGAGGTTTCATCTGCAGTAGGAGGAAAACCACTAACTGCAGGCTAAGAGTGGCAGCTGTAAAATAAATCCTTTGAAAGACATTTATTGCATGTGAAAAGAAGAAACGAGAAACCAAATCTACACAAATTAAACACAGTGAGCAAGTCTGTCTGTAGTCCTTCTATATCTTATCAATTAGGCCATGAGCAGACAAAAACTTAGCCATACGCTTGGTTGTGTAGGTGCAGTAAAGCTGGAAGAAGTAATCATGTATAAAACTGTCTTTCTCTAAGTTCTTGCCAGAAATGTCAGTCCCTTTTGACTGGAAATAAATATTCCATTTTCACTTAAGTATTTTTAGGGTTTTTTAATAGATAAAATCAAAAGAAACCTTGAAATGAACAGTTGAAGAGGAAGTTAATTTTTAAATTTTCAAATATAATTAATTTTTCATTTTTTCCTTTTCTTCACTACAATCAATCTATAGCATATTCTCAGAAATGGTATTCCTAAATCTTCCTTTCACTATAAATCTTCCTTTCACTATAAATATTTTTAGCAACAACAAAAGCTTTTGTCTACCTTTCTTCCAAGCAGGCTTTTGAATTTGCACTTGTATGGAAGAGTGTATTGGAGTTGGGGTCCAGACCTTATGAAATTCTTAGTGTCACAAAAGCAAAGAAAGCAACATTTTTCAATATTCAACATTCAACAATATTGAAGCCTCTGTTTATCATAATGGCATCCTACTGTATGGAAGAAAATGTGACATTTCTCCACTAGTAGCCATTTCCAGTGCATTCAAAAGCTAGAACTAACCAAGACAATCCTAAAAGCACGGATAGAATTCCTTTGCTTTCACAAAGACACTTTGTGTCTTCAAGAATTTTCCACCCTCTTAAAACCTATACTGAATTAGGGTGTGGTGTGTATAGGTGAGGGCAGATATGTAAATTCCCCTTTGTAAGAATTAATTTGCACTTTTCATAAAACATGCTCATATTTTCCCTGTCATTATGTTCTGTTTAATTTTTTTACCTATTATATATTAAATGGGCAACTGGATTTAAATTTTACTCTAATAGAGAAAATTAAGTATCACAGGAAATAATATGTGTTCTCTATCTATTAATGGAAAGCCAAATTTCTGTTTTGCTCTGTATACCACTGCAGCTGTAGTTGAACAGTTTTCGGTTTACTTATGTCACCAGAAGCAAAATACAAAGAAAAACACCCATCTCAGTGACTGTCATGAGCCTTAGGTAACCTCTTCTTTAAGCTTATGTGTTCAATTATAGTTTAGCAAAAATCCCTTTGTGGACTGTGACAGAAAACTTCATAGTCAGGTATTCTCATTTATCGCTTGTATGTGTTTGCTACCTATTTGTTCAGATAGAGTGAACTTTAGCATTCTTATTCTAAAAATGCACAAGATTATAAAGTATTCTAAACATTTTTATTATTATTATCTTTTATTTAGGGATTAATGTGACTAAATATACATGAAAAAGCAAAGCTAAATTATCTTAAAAGTGACCCAAGTATATTATTAGTGAAAACTTTTCAGTATGTGATTAACTTTCCACCTGTGATTATAATATCATGATTTTAAGTCCATACTTTCACCATTTTGCTGAACAAAGGAACAGATCTACAGTGCATTTCCTATGATACAATTACCTAGTTTCTATGTAAAAACCTTTACTCAGTGCACTTGAATAGCATAAATTGTTGATTAAAGCTTATTCTTACATCAGTCAAATATTATTTTACACAAAACTTTAAAAATTAAATGTCAAGGTTCTTCTAATTTTTTATCTCACTTTTGGAAGGAATTATTTCAAATGAGAAATTGTAAGCAGAACTTATTCTTTCATCAATATGAAACATAAGAGGAATGCATTTTCAATTTGTATACATATTTTTGTACTAACATACACGCAGAGCAATAAACAAAGTTATATAAAACATTTTACTTGTTGCAAGTTATATGCAGAGAATTTTCATTTATAAGAGAAATGTCCAAATGTACAAATGGAAAATAAAAATTTTTAAAAGAGTGCATCCAGAAAGCAGAAACTACTTTAAGCAAACAGAAATACAAACACAATTATATTCAAATTTCAAATGCACACACACACACACATAAATTTTGAAGTTTTGATATATAAAGCCCAATATATTCTTTTGCTTCTTTGAAATGTAGAGATGATTCAGGATGAGTTAGCTGGTCAAGCATTTTTATGAATGCAGTGAAAGTACATAACAAGGCGTAGAAACACCGAGCAACTACAAGAGAAATCTTTTTTAAAGAAAAGAAGACTGCTTATCATGAATTTGTTTTCATAAGTAAATATAATTATTATGTTCCTAACTGTATTTCAATTACTTGGTTGACTAATCCCACAGAAACACTACTCATTATTTTTTTAAAATAGAGAATTAGCTTCACAGATTGATAGAGATAATATTTTCGTCGCGTAAACTAAATTTACAAAGGGTAAGTATTTCCATGTTTGTTATTTAAATAAAAAAATAAACTTCATATACAGCATTTAAAATACATACTAGATACCATAATGAAGCATCTTCTGAATGTTACTGGAGAATAGAGCAAACTCCAAAGATTATTTAAGATATGATATGGGTTCTTTGAGTCTATATAGTTTATGAAATTAAATTTATAATGATTGGTAAACAAATTGCCTGATTGAAGTCATCAGCTGAAACTGCCTTGAACAGATTTACTGTTCAAAGCTCCAGTGGCCTGTTAAATGACACTAAACCTTAGTGTCAGAAGTTCTTTCTAATCCTTAAATATCCATGTCTAATAAATCCAGGGTGCTAATAAAAGGACTTTATTTTTTGTATTGATACAAGTATGGATTTATTTATTCTAAATTACTCACCAGAGAGAGACATTTCATTGAAACATACCCCTCAAAAGTGATTAATTAAAACCAAGGTGTCATCTTTAAACAAATTACTGGAAATTGTATCATCAAAGGTAATTGGCAATGTATCTTTCTAATTTCATTTGTGATCTCTTTACTGTCTTTCTTTTGAGGTAATTATTTAGCCAAAACCATTCAGAATATTGTAAATGCAGCTCTCTTTTGCTGCAACAACCACTGAATATGTCTCAAATGTCAATAAAATAAAATACATTAAAAATAACTTGTTCATTTGATTTATGCTAAATTAACATGGACTTCAGATTGAAGATACGTATTGGACACATATTTGGAATTAAGCTGAAAAACTTCATACAGTTATCTTCTGGGCTTTTTTTCCCCCAAATGAGCATGTGAAATCACAGATCAGTGTGGGTGACAAGAGTACTTTAAGAAATCAAACATATCAAATCGAACATAAGATATGGAAATGAATACTTCAAATATATAAACAGCCTCAATTATGTGCAGCTGAAAAAATCATACAGTAATAAAAAATATTGTGAGTTCACAACGTTCCACATTTTTCTTTTTCTGTTTTGATTCTGGTTCCAGAACATAGTTTTTTGAATTACAAGCTATATTTGCACAAGTACTTTATTTATTGCAGAGACTCAAATTTAACACATTTGTGACTTGAAGTCTAAAAAATGAAGTTTAAAATACCTAATCAATGGAGTTAGATATCCACTTATAAAAAAGATTTCCTTCTCAGTAACTAGAATTAGCAAAAACACAAAATAAGTTCCATAATCAGATCAAAGTCGGGGGACATCTGCATCTAAGCAGAGCTCCCACACATGGGGCTTGGCTTACTTGCAAATGTGACCTCAAAGAGATCCAGTTAGCAAGATCCGCGCTTTTCAAACTGTTTACCACTATACTAGCCAATAAGAACCATTTATCAGTCACGCTGTGCCATACAAATTCCTAATTCTTGTCTCAAATGCAACCCAGACTCCTCTTTGAGATTCATTATAGAAATCAACTATCTAATTAAGTTATCTTGTAGCATTATGATGAGAATAGTTTGATGATTAACGTGGTTTTTCAGTAGAGATAGGAGATTTTGTAAGAAATTATTTTCATCACCCTTGCTCAGTCTTGCTTTGTTCTCTTTTTTTTTAATTCACCAGTTATTTGCGTATAAAAAAGTAAACTACTCTTCTACATCTTCACCCATGATAAACTAGGAAACAGCAAGGAAAATACCTCTCAGAAGTCACTTGCTCAGGTCTCTGATGACCCATTCTACTATTAAATAGCCCAAATATTTATAATGCATATACTGTGACATATTCTGTTTAAAGTCCTGCATAGCTTTCTGTCACCTCACAGTAATGGTTGAAGGGGACATAGCTAAAGTTTCGGATGTCCCCAGTGGAGGAACAAGCATCAGCACTAACCCTCAAAGAGTCACTCAGGAAAAAGCACATCTCAGTGAATGAGGGAACAGATTATCTGCTCTCCTTTTGTCTATGCTTTTGTTAATCTTGAAGCATGGCACAAACCAGTAAAGAAAACATTATTTAGAGGAGTAAAGTTACTTGCTTGGGTAAGACCCCTGGTTTTGGTGAGCTGGGAGAAACTCTACAGCACATTAATTTGGGACATTCCTAAAATTTTTAAACCCTGATTTTCGATAACTGATTTTATTTATGCAATTAGTATGTGGTCTGACCCTTCACTAGACCTTTGGTTCATAATCACAAAATACATTGCTGGATAAGCTCTGTGTGCAGAGAGTGTGTCATCTATAGGCTAACCTTGAGAACGAAATGACCTGAAAAGACAAAAACATAAATTAAAATACCATTACCTACATAAAGGAAAATAAATCACATTTAACTTCTAATTCTCTTTAAAAATATCTAGAAATATTTAGTAAAAAAGAATGTAGTCAAGAAAGATAGTTTAGTAAAGCACATCTAGCAATGTGTTCTTTGATACAGTCTGAAGACAATTCACTCTTCCATTGAAGGTAATACCAATTTTGATATTGATTTCAGTGGATGGAAGTGCCCAATGCAGCCTCCCTTTCCTGACTATTTCACCAGCCAGCTGCATGGACGTAGGAAGTGAATGCACCCAAGTTCCTTCCCCTCCATCACCCGCTGTCTGCCCAGACTGTGAGATCTCTCCTGTCGTACAGGGATTTTCTCTGATGATGTGTTTGAGGAGAGGAAAGCAAAGAGGGATGCAAACCAGAAGCTTCAGGAGACACTGTCGTATAGATCAGAAGTGTCTTTCACTGTCAAGCATTACCTTATTTAAGGAAGCACTGCAACTGAAAGCTTTATGTTTTTGCAGTTCCTCTGCTTATGTTTTCCCATTCTTAATAATCTTATTTCCTTATTCCAGAATACTTAGTATTTAAGCATTAATTTAGGTCTTTCCTTAGTTGATTAAATAAGAATTCAACTGCAGCTTGCCAGCATAAATTTACTGCATTTAATCACTTCCAAATCTTATCCATTCTGAATGAAACCAGATAGAGGTGTGAGGTCTTTTTTGGAGTGGGTCTTCTCACTGACAAGGTACTAAAGAACAGGAGGCAGAAGAAATTTAGTGTTATTTGTCTGATTGATAGCTAATAAGGCCCTTTCATGAAGACACTTGGAGTACTGTTGCAGCCTGCTGTCCAATTAGCAGATCCCTTTTAGCACTGCTTTTCTGACTCATCCACCTCTGTGCTACTGAAAAAATAAAAAGAAAAAAAGAATTATACTATATCTTTAAAAACTCTTTATGAGAAAATATAATAAAATATTTATTATGTATAAATATTTATGTCTATGTTTTCACATACATACACATTATGTGCATAGGAGAAATGGGAGAGAGAGGCACACACACATCCATATGAAATGCTTAAAGACCACAGTAATCTGCCTGTGAAATGGTTAACAGGGAAATAAATCAACATTCCGTTCTATGTGTGTTACAAACATTATTATCTCCAAGTAACATTTTAATTTCATACTTGATGCTTCAGCTCATGCCATGTTTTTAGTTAGCGATGGCCTATTAAGCTGCTAATTTATATACTGTTGTGAAGGCCTCTGTAAATGCTGCTCTATAAATAATAGAGCAGTGATCCATAACCACCTTCCATGTAACAGCACAGAGTCCACTGCAGCTAATATGAAAGAACTGCTGGTTGCTAGGTGCCAAAATGCTGCCTGCCTATTTAGGAACTGCTATAGTTTTGTCTCCCTGCTAAGATGACAAAAGTGTAATTAGAGATTAATCAAGAGCTACATTAGTGCCACAGTTTCCTGCAGACTGACTTTTGTTGCTCACCAGCAGTTAAGTGCATCTGCCTGTATTCACCAGTTCTCTGGAGATTTAAAAATTTATTGTCATATTTGCAGGGACAGCTACAGTAAGAGTTATCAAATCATGGAGGAAACTTGGCAAAATGTATATAATTTCAATTGCAGATATCACTCTACCTATTTTTTTAAAATATTCCCCATACAAGGAAAGTTTTAAATTTCCTGTTGCCACATACTTAATTCACTGGGATGAGGAGAGGAGGGTTTAAATCAACATTGTTTTATTTTCTACGGAAGCCTTACTAATGTAAAAATTTACGTAATTTGTAATATTATTATTTAATTCTAAATATTTTCTAATTTTAATTTAATATCATATAGACCCTTTGTCTATTTATATAGCAAGCAAATTCTAGAGCTGCTGAAACCCTTACCACCTTTACTATATGACCACTACTTACATATTTCTCAATATAAAATCAGTACTTACTAGGTTGCTCAGAGTTCTCTTCACTGCATCATGTAGTAAAAGCCACGGAAGGATTTTGTTTCAGAAATTTACTCTAATTAAAGAAATTATCATTTTAATTTATTCTACCCAAGTTGGTACTTTTAAAATGATCCAACCTTTTCATAAGATACGTGTTCCATTTCCTGGCAAGTAATAATATAAAGAGGACAGATAGGGAAACAGATGGAAAGATTATGGGACTTATCCAAGGTTGCATGACAAATCATCAGTATCTGAGAAAAGATCTCAGTCATCCTTTATATTGTTGAGAAATCTGTACTCTGTTTAAATAAGAGACTACAGATAATGTTACTTGAATGTCAACTCTAAAGCCTGGCCAAAAGACTTAAGAAACAGTCCGTAGTATCCAACCCCAAGAATAGACTGATTTAGGTAAAATCATGCCAAACATGGCATAATCGTTGACAAAAGTAAGTCTAGTATGGCAGCAAAAAATGTGGATTTTCCAACACATGAGTAGCAGTCTTTATAAGGAGACCAAGAATAACTCTCTTCCATTAATGGGACAAATGCCTACAACCTAAGTAGACAATAAAAAGCACAGGAAGACAGTAAAAACATAGAGGTTGTGCAGTCTTCTCTGAGCAACTTTGTTTAAAATAAGCAGCCAGAACCCCAGTACAGGAAAATGCTGTATAAACAACTCTACTCTGACTATCCATACAGTGAAAAATGTTGCAATCCAGCTTTATTTCCACACCAAACCAAATTTGTAACTGAGGATTCAACTATAAATCTGTTGCTACTTATATATAGGTATAGATGTACATATATATAATTGATGCATGTGTGTATATGTATAAATATATATTCCTAAAGCTTTTTGTAGCATCATAAGCAAGTAATTTCAGTCCTGGGACAATAGAACTGGAATTCTAGGATGCATAGTTTCTAGAAACGGTTACATTTACTCATAAAGCAAACTTAGAGGAGAAAACTCTGTACGGTGGCATATGGCTCTGTGAATTTATTCATAGCTCATTTCCTCAAGGGAGAAGCAGAAACTTGGGTATTCCAAAGCAGAAGGAGAATTAAACAAATCCCCTGGTACTTGTTAGGGATTGTTCCAGATATTATGGACCCTTTGACTTACCCAAGGACAAAAGCTCGTAGATAATAGCCTCAACAATGAGCTTGTCATTTAGTACTTCCTAATCTTTTTGTTTCCTCTTGCTTTTGGAAAGATCCTTACTACATTTACTAAGTTAATGTTTGGATAAACTGGGTTCTCTCTGATGTAGAATCCTGAGTTCAAATTCAGTTTTTTTCGAAAGTAATGTTTTCTTCTTAATAACTACCATAAAAACCAGCAGAAAAGCTCTTGTTCTGCTTTTCATAAAGACTGATGAACCTCAGAAACAACTGGTGAACCTGGAAAGTTTGAAAAAAATCTCTTTATTTATTTTACCTCTTGTGTATAGAAACATTATATCTGTGTTCAGAGCCAATATGTGTTCTATATACCAAATAATATTTTCTCTTCCCATACTTTGTTGTATTTTTTGTGGAAGAAAAACAGCTCATGACTCCAAGGCCATTATTTTAGAAAATAACTTGCTTTTCTCTCTAAGGGATGAGGTGAGGATGTTGCATCTTTCAATTTAACTGGAAGAGTCTCCTGATTGTTTACTAAAAATTGCAACTTTTTATCTTAGAAAAATAGGAAATTTACATTACGGCATATGAAAAAGTAAGGTTCATGAAGTTAAAATGGACAGATATTAATAATAATAATAATTGTGTAAGAAACAGCTGAGAATTGAAACCCTAAGCAAAAGTAAGGCTCATCTTTCTTTTCCTCTGGACTGTTGCCCTTCTGAATTGAAATAAAGTACTTTAGTTTCAGAACAATGAAGAGTAGCAGGGGTCGGAACTCAAATGTCACTGTAATTATAAATTATTATTATGAATTATGGTATAACCATAAGTTATCAGAATCATAAGTTCAGATATTTTCTGCAACATAGGAATCATTGTTTTAAACATCCTCGAACTGAGAAAATGTGACAGACCACCACTCCCGTTTCTAGGAAGTGCCCAGACTCTGTAGAAACTTGCCAAACTGGGTGACAGCTCTATGAAAGACTACTCCTGGAGTTCTGCAGATTTATTGTCCTTTTTTTTGGCTGAGGGGTTAGTGGTGGTGGTTACTTGTTCTCGGGGGTGGTGGCGGTGTTTCTGTTGGTGGTGGTGGTGTTTTTTTCTCTAAACACAATTACTGGAGCTTATAAGAAGCCATGCCGATTTTCTATATCTAGATTGTAAGTGCATAGGAGCGACAAACAAAAGAGACTACTGCTTTCTCACTGCATTTAGCACTCGGACTCTAATTTTAATTGCAGAAGTAACATGAAGATTGATTAAGGAGACAGACTATGATAACAGGCAGAGGTGCTGGAGAGCAGTCGGTCTAAACTAGAAGACTGCCTCAGGTTTTGAGAACCTCATGGTCTCCGTTAAAGACCTTTGTATTGTACCAAAGAAAAATAATAAAAGAATATCTGGATTAATTTGTGGAAAACCAAATACAAAATACTCTCGGTCCTGAGTTTTAAAGAGATGATTGTGTATTAAAATAAAACCTAAGTTATCCAAGATTTAGGAAGAACATATGTATAACTGAGTCACTAGGGATCAAACACTAGATCCAAAAGGCAGCTGCAAAGCACAGATGAACAATTCTGTGCAACACAATTACCTTGATTGCAGCTAATCTGATTTGGGCTGCTGTGTATGTATGTATGTGTACCTAATCTTACATAAGGGTTGATGCCTTTGCTGGCTGAATTAGGTCAAAATACAAAAGACAAAATAGCTAATAAGTAAGAACATTATCAAAATTTTAAATCCACAATTGTACTCTATTTCCACAAACCCAGTGCTTTGATGAAAATTGTTTATTACATGGCTAAGTTCTTAGCTAGAAGGCATCTTCTGGGCTTTGAAGATTTTGCCAGTCTTAGAAATAATAATAATAATAATAAAAAAAAAGAGCAAATTGCTGTGCTTTTCTGTAATTTTGTAAAACAGGGTGTTTCAAGATAAATTGTACTAGCGGACGGTATCTGTCTTGTACCACAAAACAGATGTAAAATACCTGTAATTTAGTCATTTCAAGGCATGTATGGAAAAAGGTAATAAACACAAACACATCCATACTAGTTTGTAGACATGCAGGCTTCACAAGTTAGAAAGATCTTGAGCTTGCTAAATATCAAAGATGGGATCTGTACTGTACACTAAACTACCTAAAATTGCTTTCAAATTTAAAGTGCAATTTATTTCAAATGGCATAAAGTTGTAGATAGCAGCACTAGCATACACAGACACACTAGAAGTCTGTGTGTGTCAATGACTGAGTTGCAATAGAACTAATTTTGGGGTTATAGATACAGTTGTATTTAGATAGATTTTACAAAATGCATAGGTAAATATAAATACATGACATCTTCTATGCTTGTAATGCCTTGATTTAATTCCAGTTTCACTTTTTCTTATTAAATTAAAGTAACCTTTTCTATAATGTATTTTTTCTTCCAAACACTTATGCTTCCAAATTCACATATTGTATTCCATAAGGTTTTTGTGTGTTCAGTGGGGTTCCCTGTAATTTTTTTCTCCTTCTCCATTCAGGAAGCACTTAATAGACCTAAGTATATTTTCCTTTTTAATATTTGAAAAAGCAAAAAAATAGTTGGTTGCATTGTCTCTTGCTTTGCATCAAAACCTGTGACAGGAAGGAAAAGGTGACTTGAGCAAGAAGACTGGTGAACTTTAAATTGCACATTAATGCACTGAATTTTACGAGGTAGCATTTATTCCCTTGAACTTACACCACCCTGAAACATGAACATGTTTCTGGGAAAGACCTTTTCATAATAGATGAAGATACTTAACATTTTACTACCATTTTTCTGTTTCACTAATATATTGTCAGAGTACAGTTATAGTCCACATCATAGTTGATTTTCTTAAGACATGGCATAGATTGTAATTACTTTTAAAGGCTACTTACCCCTCTTCATACCTGTCACAATTTTTGTCTTCAAAACACTTTCACACAGGGAGTTGCGCACATCTTCCTTTCTGAAAATCTCAGTCACCTCCTATATGTGTTGCCGGGCTTTTATATATCATGCAGTGGTAGGTTCCCTACAGAGTATGCTCCAGACCTGTAAGAGAGATTGGAGGTTACCCCACCAACCTTAATTAAACTTTCAAGATTTTATTGATGGTGGCAAATTTAATGTGCATTCAACAACAATACCAAATATTCCCTTGAAATCCAAGCTGATACTTCTCGGTGTTAAAGAGTTTGAATAACTGTATTTTGAGAGCTCAAAAGATTGTGTTAAGTGTGCACAACCTACCATATTGGCACAGAGGAAAACAGGAAGCCTTCCACAGAGCTCATCTGGTTAAATGTATGCCTTTTCTTGTATAAGCTGTGAGTTATCTCACTGTCAGCTGTGTTAAACAAATAGTTCCATGACACAGAATTAATGATACCTCATTTTCTAAGATTTGTCTTTTGTGGTTGATTGAAGGCTCTGATGAAGGTCTCTCCTGCATGTAAGTTCTCTTATGTCCATAAACAGGAGCTGACAAAATGGCTTTTCCAAGGTCTGGGTATTTTATACTTCTAGTCCACTGCCTTCTTCTTTGTACAAGGCCACTTGCAAGAATAATTTAATGTTAAAATCCATGTTCAACTGTTGAAGTACCTCATGTTGAAAATGAGGAAGGAAAGATAGACAAACAGCGTGATTACAGAAGCTTCACTTTCTTCAAATTCAGAACTGAGAGTGGAAGAATTAAAAATGTTCCTTAAGTGGCCAGGAATCATGAAACACTGGACTGAAAACATATGAAAGAAATAAGTGTCAGAGAAACGCCTGGGAAGAATAAAGATCAAACTTCCAACAGAGGCTCCAAGAATACGCACAGATTTCAGGCAGACACAAAGTTAGAGTGTGCCCAATTATCTTGTCACAGAGGAGAGTAATAATTGTCTTTTTAAACAGATAAATCCCTTGGCACCTGGGTATTTTCCAGTATAGCTGTTAATCTACAGGCACCTTCCCCAGCTCCCTGCCATCAGCTGCCTCTCCAAATCAGGGCTGTGTCGCAGCTCGGTGGATTGCTGTTCCTGGGAAGACTGCTACTTTAGGAACAGGGATCCAGAAATGACACTTCAGCACTGGCCAGACAGATTCACTGTCTCTGATGTGCCATTTCCAGAAACACTCCCTCTCACAGACGTTTCAGTATGGCAGACCAGTGGGGTTGGAGGGCAAAAGCAGGTTACCCAATGGGTGGAAGTAAATAATGGGCTTCTTGTTACAAACACATCTCTCTCTTTAAAGCTGTTGTTGTCAAGGATTCAGGAGACCTTAGTGATTATGCATATGGGCAGTATAACAGACTTAACAAATTAACCTTTTAACTGCTGGTCTTCTCTGAATAAAAGGATAATCCCTTTTTATGCCGTGCACTCTGCTTTTCAAAATTTACATTGAAAGTGGAGTGAAAGGTGGTTCATATTTCTGACACATTCAGACAAGTCTAAAGACAGTGAAGAAATTAAGAATAAGCTTTTGTTTAAATACCTACTAGTCTTACTTCTGGAAGGAAGTAGGGATGACAAAGAATAACATAGAATTGTTAGCATGGTTTGGTTTTTTTTCCTAACAAATTCTCTGCCCAGAACAAATATGACATTTTCTAATTGAAAAACATAAGGACAAAAAAAAAATTCTCAAGGTTTTCTTCAGTAGAGAGAACTTTCCTTACCTTATTCAGTAAAATAACTCAACATATGCCTCCCTGCCTTTGATATTGTTGCTGTTCCCAGATTCTTGGCCATGTTCCAGGGCTTCAGGCCAGTTTTTCACATTTACCTCCAGTGCTCCTTGCTGTACATTGCAATTCACTTCACTTTCTAAATTGCCAGTGTGGATGTGAAATTCCTTCACCGTTCTGTCCCTCTTTTCTCCCCACAGTTCTCACCATAAAAAGTCAAAGAAAAGGCAAGGTTCTTGGAAATGGTTGAATTGATCCCTCTTTCTAGTAGGCCTTTCCATTCCTGATTTGTGATTGAATTGGCACAAGCCAGCAGATTCCCGAATGGCTGGACTTCAGAGTAGTATGATTTTATATTTAAATTGCTGAGAGTCAGTCTCTCTGCATTTAAGTGCTCTAAATAGTTATATATGCATTACTAGCTGAGGATTTTCCTTATACACATATTCTGTCCAATAATGCTGTTTTGAACTCTTCTTCCAAATTGAGGCATTTTATTAGCCTAAATATAAACATAACATAAACATATTTATGCTATACAAATATAAACATAAATTGATATTTATCTTGGAGAGGAAAAAAGCATTGTAGGTATTAGCTTTAAAATGGATGGCTGTGTCAGAGGCTTTTGGAAGCAATAAGTTACAGTGGCCAGAGTATGGCAGCTTGCACTCTTTCCGTGACAGTCACATTGTGATGTCCAATGCTCAAGACATATTTTAATTAAATCATATCCAATAGTTCAAAAAAGTTAGAAAATGCTTCAAATGTCAATATTCTTGTCATCATGCGTTTTGTCCTCTCTCATACTCATAACAGATGTGTTATGTGTGTTGGTAGAAAATAATTTATTGGACCTCTCCTCTTGACTGTGATTTAAATGGGAAGCCAGCTTAATGTAACTGTTGCCAGTGATCCTAGCTGCCTAAGAAAACATCATTGTTTTGAATATCCTAATTATTCATTAGCTGAATGAATGTCTTTTTCACGTGGGAATGTTTATCACTTTTTGAAGATGAAATATTAGCTTCTTCCTCTTTCTATGATTTCCTTTCATTTGTGTTGATAGTCTCTGACTTACTATCTGTCCTGTCTGCAGTCTGTCAATGGATACTTCCCAGATCAGAACAAACATTACTTCACTTCCATTGCTGTACAATGTTTGGCCAAATAATAACCATATGGCCATTATGTCCCTAGAACTCCTACACACCATGGAAGGCAGCAGCTCTGCTGTAATACTCCATGGCCCTAATTTGCTTGAGCTTCACTCTGAAACTTATTCTGCGGTTAGAGAGCAAAACCAATTGTCACCTACAATGTCATTTACGGCTTTTTACAAGGACATATTTCTTACAAGCAAGCTGGTGGAAAATCAGTTCTATCATATTTCCTGTCACATTCAACAATCAGACTGGGGGTGGAAGTAGAATAGACCTCTTGTTCACAATGCAACAGCTTTCTAAAAAGAGTTGTGAAAAATAAATTTTGGCAATAGAGTTGTCTGTTGCTGCTACGGTGATTAAATGAAAAAGCATTTGTATGGCTACTCTAATACTCAGAAAACATATACTTCATTAGCCTATTGAAAAAAATAGAAGACTACTATTGGACTGGTAAAGAAATGTGTTCTTAATAAGTGCTTCGTTGTTATGTGTTCAACTGAGTGATAGCCTGCTACATGGGTACGGATTTAGTGTTGATTTTTTAACAAGATAAACTACTTTGTGCCATATTAGTCTATATATACAGACTTCTTTTTTTTCAGTAACAAGAATTTAATTTTATAAAAGCATAAGAGGCCTTGACCAGTTTTGATTAAATAGTTCAATTGAAAGCCATCTTGTGACTTATTTCGATCTATGAGCAATTGGTGGGATGACGTAAGTGAATCATTTTCCACTGATTGATTGTTAGAATCTGTATTGTTGTCTGATAGTCATTAACAGTGACAAGTATTTATATTTCCAGGATATTCACACATAAGAAATAACTTCATTGTACTGTATCAATGGTCTATAAAACAAAATGATGAATAATTTTCCAAACAAAACAATAAAAACTCTGCATTTTATTTAAAACAAAGTTAAATTAAAGATAGCTGATGCATATTATACCAGAATATCCTACCACTGCCTAATAAATGACAAATTCTGTCACTCAAATCTATTTTTTGATAGTTGTCTGCATGAACATTTTCCCTGTGAAGTCTCATGTTGAATTTATTCCCATTTTTTCATATTCATTCCATGTGCAATACTTGAGTCCTACCATTCTGCTAGTTTGAAAGTGCTAGCATCTGTGGTATTTTATATTGTTTATATTTGCCAGCTAAAATTTAAACAATGGGATGAAATGTCTCAGACATATATGCCCATGACACTGAGAAACAGCTATTGAAATTAATAGTTTTAGCTGTCGGAAAAACTTATAAATTACTTTGAAAGATGAATATGTTTCAGAACATGTTCTTAGATCAGTAACAGGGAAACAGAAAAAGAATTGTGATAAACTGAGGTACATTTTCTTGGGAAACTGATGCCAACTAAAAAGTAAAATTTCTGTTTGGGGTTTTTCAGAGAACAAAAATAGATAATTTGAAAGAAATGCCAGTTTTCTGGAGTTTCTGCAAGTTTGATGAATGCTATGAGTACCAAATGGAAGTGGAAGGATTTAATATATTGCTGTTTGAAGGGAAAGTGCTGTAACCTTTGAGGCTTGCGTTCTTTACCAATTGGGTGGCTCTCTTAAGCACAAATTCCACACGGTCTATTCACCTCTTTTGTGGTAAATGTGAGCAGGCTGGATGTTTCCCTCACACCGAGAGGAATAGAAGGACTATATCTAGCTCTGGATTGGATTAGATTAGATGGAAAAATTGCAGCATGGCATTGTGTATTATCCCCCTTCAGCGTTGTAATAAACAGGGTTGTCCTGAAAAAGTAACAATGCAACGTGCTGTAAGGGATATGTGTATTTTTAGAATTCATGACCTAATAACATGAGCCAGTGCCTGCTTATCCACCTGGACACTGAGCTAACAGCCTGTAGAAATTTCCAGAGGATAAGAATATAGCCAAAATCTGGTCAAAATCTTGGCAAAATTAACACTTTCAGTATGCAATCTGCCTATATTGGTAGAGGACTCTGACATGCCTTTGGAAGCAACTGTCCCTCCAGAAGACATCGATCAGTGAATTGTGTGAGGAACCAAAGTGAATTCTGGGAGTTTTATCTTCTTTTTGTCTATGGAAAAAAGGGAAATATATATATTTTTTAGGAGACAGAGGAGCACAATCACTATATGTAAAATTCCCCCGCATGTTCCTTTGTATTTTCCTCCTTTGCTCAAATATTAAAGAAAAAATAATAGTAAAAGCATTTGAAAAAAACACAAACAGAAAGCATTAATCTGTTCCTGCTTCTCTTGTTAGATTTTATTATGCAATCTCCTCTTTTCTTTCTCATCGTTTGTGACTTAAATTCTTAGGGAGTGTGGAACAGAGCTATTCAGTTGCCAGAATTGTTGCATTAAAAAATGACATTTGTATCAAATGAGTCCAATAAAACTGCATATGCAAATTCATGAGTATTGGAATATATACTCCAATTTCAATAAATTATAACAAAGGTAGCAATACCGTTCTCACAAAAATTTATAGCTGGCCTTCCAAACTTTCAGCTATTCACAGAGTTATTTATTTAAAAAGAGAGCAAAACTGAGCTGGTAACATAGTTTTCAGCAGCCGATTGCATGACAGCACCACTACTTTTTGGTCTGAGGGGCCCACATGCCAAGTTAAGACGACTGAGAGGAAACCAGAGCCCATGTCAGTGGTTTGCTGAAAAAAACACTATTTTATTGCTTTCATCAAGGCCATTTTCAACCATACCGTATCATCAATCTGGGCTATTCAGGCTGCAAACCTCCATGTCACTCATAGATGCAATAGTAGTTTAAAACCAGAAGCCATGAGCTCCCATTTAATCTCTGTAATCATTTATGCCAAGAGAAAAAGGAAGGCTAAGTGAGTATCAAAGGCTGCTGTATCACCAACTGAGAATACAACACATTGTTTTAAGTGGCAACTTGTCTTCCTGAACTTTTGCAGGCGTATTTAAACTAACCCATATCTCAGGAGTCAGTTCAACAGCTAATTTGAGCTATTACATACACGCCTTATATCTTTTGTAAAATGATTGTAACCTTTCTCTTCCTTCTTTCTTTAACCTAAGTTTGGAATAAAGTTGGTCAGACCTAATTAAAACTTTCCATTTATACAATAAGAGTTAAGATGTTTCAGAAAATTCAGTTGTTTTGGTTTTGTGTTTGGGGTTTTTCCCCTCCGTCTTTGGGAATTAATCTCACAATCTCCAAGTTACATCCTACTGTGATTCACTGGTTTGCATTCTGGATACTCAGAATGCCTCTGGTGTATGTAGTTTAAGTGGCAATTAGATGACTTCGTGGTCGAGAGTGCTGAATCAATCTGCTCTTGTTTTCTCAGCTCAGGGTGAACTTTTGCTTGTGATACAAATGGCCACCACAAACCCCTTCATTTGGTGGTTGCTACAGAAGGTTATGAATTCACCTTCTGTTGACAGTTACTATTTGGACATGAGTGAAACAGGAGGATGCAAGATTTCATGACCAAACAAGCAGTTGTGATCATTTAGTCTGTATGCAACTCTGCATAAATATTCATCAGCTGGCTCTTAGAACTAACCAGCTGACTAACAGGGAATTACAGCAGTTTGGAACACAGCAATCTTTTTTTCAGAAATGCATCTCAGACTTTTCAATTTATATTGAAAAAGTACCTAGAGTCTGAGTTTATACTCCTACCACACTAACCTTCCTAATATTTTTTCCGTCCTGCTAGGCTGAGTACTAGAGGATTTCTACAAAAGCACGTGCTCTAAGAAATTATTTTGACCCAGCCAGTTCTTCTATGCACTGTATGCAATTGTAGAGAAAAAGAAATTCTACTCATCTGCTCATTTATAAAACTTCACTTTTCTAAAAGACACATCAAGACGTATAGCTGCCAAAGAGTTGATGAGGTGTTTCTTGAAGCCTTTTCCTGTTAGCTCCCCTCTCTTCTGCGATAAAGTTACATCAGTGGGAATATCACAAGTCTTAAATTTTAAAATGGTCAGAGAAATTCCTAAATGTTAAAATTGATTCAGACTACAAATCACTGACAGGTTTCTGTCATCAGAGGATGCACATCAAGAATAGTTGTTCCTCCATTACTCTTCATGTATTCTTCTCCATGGATTCTTCATGTATAACTTCTGCATGTGGATTTGCAGATTGTCCTGTCTCTCTTTTGTGGAAAGGTAAATAAGGTGCACAAAAAATTGCAAATTATCCCTCAATTTGAATACATAAAGTAATAACTTCATGAATATCAGCTGAAACCCACAGTTTAAGTCCATTTCTTTTTATCAGGGCACTGTTCTGAATAACTAATTCTGAGCATTTCGGTTCAGAGAAGATTTTGCACTTAGTTTTTAGATTTCTGATACTGAATGCTTGCACCCAGTTAATTTTTTGTGCCATGCGCAGCACTCAACTAATTCAGGCAAATTCACACACGTAGACAACACCAGAGAAACAAGTGTTTACTAAAGACTCACTGTGCTGGTCCTCCTTAATAACCTCATGCGTTGTACTCTAGTGGTCCTCTAAGAAGGGTTAGTGAACATAAAACAGCAGAAAGTATGTTCAGTTGCATTCCTAGCACCCCATTGTATACAGCAACCCAAGGCAGAGCAAAAATTAGAATGTGCAATTAGCATCCCAACATAAATTAGATTTGTAATTAACTTCACAGATGGAAAAAAATGTCACTGGGGTAGTTTACTTGTATAAATTATCTTTCTCTTACTTTTACCTACATGACATAAACAACCATGAAGTGTGATGCTAAAAATCAGTAATCAAACACAGTTTTCTGTTCTTAGCTAGGCATGCAACATAAGAGCAAAGGAACATCATTTGGAAATTACTATCATTTTCATATCTTAGGAAAGTGCAAGTGAAAATAGGCAGCTTTGAGTTACAGTTCCTACGACACCCTCTGGTAAGCTTTAGGATACACAAAATTTATAGACTGGATCAATTATGAGCTTAAGTGGAAACTTGATTTTAAATCTTGTACATGTGGCTTCTGTCTTTCCATTATAATTATTTTCTTCTAGCTGGGATTTTCCTTTTATTGTCTTTGTTTTGTATTCCTTGGCAATGTTCTTACTTTTCTATGTTTCCTCCCTCTTTCTGATCTTGTTGGGCTTTGAGGTGATTTTTGTACATATACAATAAATCTAATAATTGACTTCTCTTTTTTGTTTTATGTGTAGGTAATGAGTCAACTATGCCAACTCTGTGGTTTTAAATTCTGGGTTTTTATTATATATAGACTAGGTTTTCCCTAAAAAAATGAAGATATTTATTAATTTAAATCATATTCCCTGTATTTGTTTTCTGCAGTCTTTTAACTTCTGAATCAGAATCTGATGAATTTGTTTTTATGAGTTGCTATGTAATAATCACTTCTTGAGAAATGCACCCACACTCATCAAAAAAATGTATTACCTGATTTAAAAAACCAAATCAGGACTACTCACCTGCCGATTAGGTAGGACGTGTGAAGATTATGTACGTCTTTTGCAATCCACAGGGAAAAGACCACAAACAGAGTAGCTGAACAATTTTTAATGGCAAATCTATGAAAATTGCTTTAATTCTTTTCTAGATATTCTGCAAGGAGGAAAAAGAACCCCATCCCTGAGGTCTAAAACCTCAGCTAGCATTCAACTCATGTTGTTCCAATCACTGCTGTGGAGCTGTGACGGTTTGCATCAGTAAACTTGGCCTTCAATCTCTCAAATTACAATTTTCCTTTGTATTGGTTATTCAGCACTAATCTATATAATTTTAACAAACTCAAAATAGAACAGATTTGATGGAGCAGAGAGGAGGGAGAAAGCAGCAACACAACACAGTTAAAAGAGGTTGCCAAGCTGAACACAGACTTACTGGGAGGTGGGAAATGTCAGTAGTTCAAACAAGAAAAAGAACAATCACAAAGGTGTTACTGCACAAATTATAGTACCATTGTATTAAAGAAAGCTGGATTTCCCTTACTTGTATTTGTTTCCTAAAGTGTAAGAAAGTGAAGTTGTAGAAAGGACAGCTCTTTCCCCATAAACAGACTGTTTGCAATTGCATAACTTGGACTAACTCCTGTTTCTTTTATTAATGAGATCAGTCATATTTCTTTACTGAATCCAACTCAGAAAAGCACTTAAATATGTGCGTAAATCCTACTGATTTCAATGGGATTTACATATGTTCTTAAAATTAAGCACATGCTTAATTTCATTGCTAAATTTGGAATAAGAGGAATTGAGTGGATTCCTCATACAATACTGTGATTTGGCTAATTCAGTAATATTTTGTCACATTAGATAGCAACATCAATCAAAGCTAATATTTTTATAATAAGCAAAATGAGACCAGGTGGGCTTGCAAACCAAGTACTTCAAAATTACTTTTTTCTGAATAGTGACTATGCACTTTGTTCTAGGCAGCAGGTAGCATTTCTTGGATACTAATGTAAAATTCAATGTATGTATTGTACTGGCGTCTCTGAAAGCCATATTTGCATAGAAGATGTCTATAGATAAATACATTACTTCTCATAGCTTTCCCTTTCTACCCCAAGATCTCATACTGCTAGTATGACTTCTGAAGTCTGCAGTATTTTACTGCAGACTGTTCTGATGATAGGTAGACAGGACATAAGATTTTCTGTCATACTTACAGTATCTGGAATCTCATATCTGCAAATTATTTCAGTAAAACTTAATTAACTAATCTCTTTGCAATTATGAGTGCTCACAAGAAAAGGTCAGTGACAATACACTGCAAAGTCTCCAAGTGGTTATCACAGTTTCGAAGAGTCATAAATGCATGTTTTCAAAACTGTCTCTTCTCCTCAGAGTACTTTTCATGTTGTTAGGAACACTTAGCTTCACCTTTGGAAAGGAATACAACCTTTTAAAAGCTTGACATTGTTGTGAACCAAAATTATCAATGGCGAAGAAGATGGAAAAATATAAGCAAAGCTTTCTGAGAAATGATGGCTATAGATAGTTGCTTTCTCACACCAGAGGAAGCTTTTGGATGAAAGCCTATTTGTCCACTAATTCAGGTGGACACTACTGTAAGTGAGGAGCTTACTTTTTAAATTAGCTTTCAAAGTAATCTTTAGATTAACTATGCTACCTTGACCCTGAAAAGCTGTTAGAATGTTTTCAATTTGTCATATCATTCTTAAATTTATTCTCTTCTGCTGATACACAATATTTTAGTAAGTTTTTGTGGCAGAATGTGTTTATTCCCTACGTCTTCATTCCATTTATTCAAATCTGCCTGTGAATGTATTTATTTATATGATAAGTTTTGCATCTATAAGTGTTAATGAGCTACAGTATAATACTTCGACTGAGTAAAAAGATCCAAGAACCAATTGCTACTCTATTAAAGAATTAGCAAAAGGTTTTTCTTTCTTTTGCACACACACACTCACACACATACAAAAGCAACTGAAATGAAAAACATTTGTAGCTTGGGTCTATTCTGGACTCAATGGCACAGCATGGATCCTGTTGCTACCACTAGCTCATCAAAATCTTCCTCCAGTGAGGTTTTTCTTGGAGAAGAGTTGTAACTTGACTTTACCATGGACACAGCTGGGCACAGAGAGGGTTTCCAGAATCCCAAATTATGTGCCACTTTTGGCTACATTATTGTGCAATATATAGACTGGGTTTTGGAGTAACATAGCGTAAAAATAGGACATTTTGCAGTAGTGCTACAGAACCCTGTTCTAAATAAATCTGCATACTTCATGTGTCTTTTGTAAATCAGCTGATCCAACTATGTTGAGTAGGGGGTAGGAAGCCTTATCGAATGGGAATAAAATATTTCAAAAATATCATTTAATGTATAATAAATTATGTCAATTCATTTCTTTTCCTAGGTATTTTATTCTTCTTTCAGTGGAGATAATGAAGTTAGGGGTAATCTTTTTTTCCATTCTTCTGAAGTGCAGATCCCTGCACAAGCTGAGGTAACACCACCCCCTTCTGTTCACACTGATTCTAGGCTCAGACAGCTACATATGCAGCGTAGCAAAACACTGGTACTCCAGTACCATTAGCACAGCTGAATAAGAAGAACAGATTTTACTGAGACAGCTTAATCATGTTCTTTGAAATACATATTTTCAATTAAAGTATCGTAATCATTCTCTAAACTATCTTTTTACAAGAATTTCTGGATAACAAATTATCAAGATAGTTAAAAAAAATTGTTTAACTTTAAATTCTTTAACTCTCTAGCAGGAATAAATACAAAATTTAATTAAGAAAAATTCTTTTGGATGTTAAAGGACACTTTGTTATCTGCAGATCATTTTCATTTTACTAGACTTCCTTTGATCATCTGTCAGAGCAGCATCTCTCTTCTGATTTGATACTGTGATGGTTTTTCCTTTTGTGAAATAGAAAGACATTACTTGTATGTCTTTTTGCTTTACAGGTTCATTGCGGTGGGCAGAAAATGCCTATTGCTGAGACACTCAGCTAGGTTCCTTAGCATTACTTGATTAGTTCTTTGTGCTGATTAGCAGTCTAGTATATCAGTTGTCTGATCAAATTGCTCACTCCGACACAATTAAATCTGATGCTGAAGTTGTGGTTTCACGGCAATTTCTCTGGTTGGAAGCAGCAGCTTGAGCAGTATTGGTTCCTTCCATGCATGGATGTTCATTTCCATGTAATAAGTCAAGGCAGTGAGCTGAACTGAGACTGAGCCAGGTTAAACAAAATTCAGCTAAACCAGCCCTGTGACTGTCAGCTTAGGGAAGTGGTCCAGATCATGGCACAGCTGCATGAGCAACACAAGATGGGAGAGAAGTCCTGGGGCAGAGACGCAGAAGAAGAGGGGTGTGGGGAAGACTTCTTAGACCGGTAGTAGCCCCCCCCTGCAGAATATAAACATTTTAAATGGTAAAATAAAATTAAGAACATTCTGGAAGCTTTGAGAAAGCCACAGAAGAAAAAATACTTCTGTGGATATTTCCAGTGCTAGTATTTCTTTGTGTCTTTGGTGCACGCGTGCTACAAATCCTGACCAGTATCAGAATCATTTTTGTGTTTTCAACAATTTACATCTGAAGTCTAAAAAGGAACCGGGACATATAACTTCATGTTGTTTGGAAAACTCCCTGATCTGGTGTAAGACACGTTTGTTTGCCTGTTTACTCTGTCAAGCCAGGGAAGTCTGTCACGCAGGGGTAATTGTTCCAACTAATGAGTTAATCAATGAATTTAAACCAGGGAAGGTAAAAGTTCTTCAAATATCTGGAGAAAAACACTGAGGGCTTTACAATGTCACGAAAACAAAGAGAAGTTGTTGTGCTAGTCCTGAAAGACACAACATTCGGCCTTTGACAGGGAAGATGTTTTTCGCCAGGAAGAGAGGCCCTATAGAAAGACCAATAACTGCTGTATCTGAACGGCAAAAAGTCATTCTGCACAATCTCTTTGTGGGATGTTGCATTGCTTGACATCTTCATGGCTGTGTGGCCACATGATGAGCAACCCATGGGCTATCCTGGGAAATGCTGGGGTGCTGGAGAGTTAAGGAGGGGAGAACAGGAAGTTTGCAGGGAAATCTCTACTCTCGGTTGGATCAAAATAAACATAGGATAAAACAATGTGTTTCTTTTCTACCCATACCTGGAGAAACCATTAAAGCTACTGAACTATTAAATATTTAGAGCAAACACCAACCTTTTCTGGATTTCTAAACAAAGCATGCTGCTGGTGTGAGTGATAATTAACTGCTTTCAGTCTGTTTCTCAGATACATATCATGAAACCTGGTGTTTACCACAAAGTGTGACAGATGATTAAGCAGAGCAGAGAGTACACACAAATCAAAGGTGTGCTCCACCATAGTTTTAAGCATAACAAAAAAGGTAGAGCTAGGATTAACAAAACAAAACAGGGTGTCAAAAAGCAGAAAAAAAGAAGAAGAAGAGAGACCTTGGAGTGTGGGAAGCTAATGCTAAGTGTAAGAGTTCAGACAAACTGTGACTGCTGTGGTGACTTTTGGAGAAGGCTTCCTCACTCTCTGACAAAAGACTTCCTCAGCTCTGCAACTCTACTACATATACAGTCAGAGCCACTCAATTCTTGCTTTTGTCAGGCGAATCATTTCTGCTATTGGGAGAATATCTGTACCTGCTAGAGATAAGGCATGCCTTGCCCCTGCATGAATTATTAAGAATTGTACTTAAAACCACACCTGAGCTCTTTTTGCTGTTGGCTGAGGGGAAATCATCCCAAACTTCATACTGATGCTAACCTATCATGAATGGGAACTTGATTACAGAAAGGATTTAGGAGTGTTTTCTGCTTTTCTACAGTGACTTGGAAAAATATATGTGCATTGTTTATTTGCCTTGTTTTTGAAGAATACAGTGTGGGAGGACATGATGAACTTAGCCTTCTTTAAATCTGCATTTTTAAAAGCCTAAAAGTCTGATTTCTCAAGGTCTCAAAACTTCCAGCTTTGAGTAGATTTCTAGATGACTATTGTACCTGAAATAAAGGCAGGTTTTTTCTTGAAGTCTGGGTAGATTTTCAGAGCTACTGACAGACTCATATGTTGAGACTTATTGAAAATTATGGTTTTTGCAATTAATGGGTTATGTTTGGAAGTTTTGCTGATTTGTTTTTACTGTGGTCCTCAGTCATGGCTGCTGAGGTCTGGAAAAAAAACTCTTAAATATCATTGGTTTGGGTATATACACTGTGCTGAAAGATTGCTTCCAAAGGTGTTCTAGGGTTTTAATTTCCTGTCTTTTTACTCTGCCCATCTCCTGCAGTCTCTCTGACTCAATGGCAGAGCACCCCAAAGATTGTGCTAGAGAGTGTTGTTCTGTATGTTTCCAATGTGTCTTCCAATCCTCACAGTCAGTATATTCCTCAAGACTACATGTGGTCCATGCTGTTGTCCCTGTTTGCTCTACCCAGTGTTATTACACACTCAGACGCTGGCAGTGGCACAGAGAGGTTCTAAATACTATCATTCATAATAAATAATTACTCTCGTACATGGTCTTTGTTCTCCTACAGCAGGAGGTAATAACCCAAGTGTCCAAAGGGCAGCATCATGTTTTCATCAGGTTCTCGAATTTGAAGCTGTGCAGGGAGGTTGCTGCCCACCTGCCTTCAACATCTACAGTCAGGGAATTCTCCAAAAATCAATGAAGCCATGACTGGTTAGGTTAGGGAGGTGAACTTTTTCTCAAGTGAAGGTGGAAAAAAATCTCAGGCTTGAAAGCAAAATGACCAAGGAAGTTCTCATCAGGGCAGTTCCTAACCATGTGTATCAAGAAGTGTATTGCACAAGAGTACCCAGAAAGCCAAGCAGTAAAGCAAAGAAGACATTTCACCTAATTTCCATCACCTACATAAGCAACTAAAAAAACTTGCCCTAAAGAAACGGGGAAAAAAATGCTTTCAGATTACATATTTTTTTAAATTTAAATGCACCATATTGGATACTCAAAGCAAAGAGGTGAAAGAGGTGAAAGAGGTTCTACTATCTGCCTGAAATCGTTTAAAAGAACCAAAAATATCTGATGTGTTTAAAGCAGCGTGAAGGAGGTATGTTTACTAGTTAAACACAGAATTTTGATGACATAGGTCAGAAGCAACACTTCAGATATAAGAAGTTTACTACAGAGTCCGTACACCAGTAGATGATTGATGTGTAAAAGGAAGATGTGCCATTTTCATATTGAATATCCAAGTAGCTTTTGACAGGGATCCTTATCAAAGATTCTTAAAAGGATTATATTGTCATAGGCTCTTATATATTAAGAGTTAATCCAAAACCAAGAAACAGAACAAAAATAATTGGTCAGAGGAAAAGGTTATCAGCAAAATCCCATAGGGTTCCTGCAGTATCTGTGCTATGTGACAATAATAAATGTACAGTACATTGTTCTAAATTTCTTCATCACATCAATGATGAACTTGCAGGTATCAAACTGCCACATCATGAATCAACGTGCCATGGGCATTGTGCCCAGCCTCCTGCAGGTGTGTGCCACTGGCTTCTTTCTCAGTAACTATAAAGTTAATTTTTCGAAATATGTTAACATATAGTTTCCTGGCACAGGCAAACAAAAAACACCTTTGGACCTGAAATTTCTACCTATTTAGTTGAATTTATGCAAGAACCTATGAGGTTTAAGATGGATTCTAGCAATTTGAAAAACAAGATAAACCTGAGTTTAGTTGCAAGGTTCACAGGCACCCTGCAGTGGCCCAGCCTGTGGCAAGTGATCACTAGTGCACCTTTTCTCCTGTGACAGTAATGTGGTATCAGAGCCTGCATGATACATTTCTGCAGCATCTCTTGTGTTGCTACAATCTTATTGCATCACACTTTCCATGGACAACCAGCACAGTCCTAAATTCCCTGTGGCAGGGCTGTCCTGACCAGAGGGCTGTTCTTGAGCTGATAGGTGGGATGCAGGCCATCTAATAAATGCTGGAGCAGGAGATTTTAGGATGGCTGGGGTTCCCAAATGTTCCACCCATCCGATACTTTGAGAACTTCTCCATGGCTAGACATTAATGGTGAAATTTGGACTAAGGTTATGTACTCTTGGCCTGGTAACTTTGCTGAGTAACTTATCAGGTTGGTATAGAAGTAGCCCATGTATAATGACGAAAAATCCTAGAAGCCTTGTTCATTTATAAAACTTAAAGTACACAGTATGATCAAATATACTGGTATGGGGCTAATCTCTTTGTGACTAGGAATGAGTGACTGTAGCTTCACAGCTGAAAATAAAGCCTGTGGATTAAAACATAGTTCTTTAATTTCTTCTCATTAGATTATCCTCATATGCCACTAGCATATAAAAGCGCAAAATTTTCAGTCTGCAGCAAAACACCCGTTGAACATATGGCTCTTCTTACAGGAAATTTTAGAAAAAGAAAGAAATAGAAAGCGAATAAAACAAATTATCAGGTCTTGCAACTTCAGCTCAAAATTTTGCCCAAAGGGTTAACTAGCTGTTTTCCAACATTGACTTCCTTGTTTTTCAGTGTGGATAGTTTATTCTCAAACCCAGTCATGATGGTGAAACGAATGTATACAAAGAAGAATTCTGAAGCTTTAGTGTGCCATTTTTTTTACTTAAAATAAGCAAAGCTCTAATAAATTATTGTCAAGTTCAAAAAGAATTGCATTTATTCCTTTGTGACCTTTTGTCAAACTATGTATAATTCTGCTTCCTGTACATGAACCACCTGTGCAGATAAGCCTTTTTGCATGTCTATATTCATTTGGAACAAAATAATTTAAACTGATTTTCAAAGCAAAGTTGTAGCTTTTCTACTTTTTAGAGCTTACAATACTAAGGTGAAAAAAACCCCAACCTCGGAGGAGTTGGGTTAGACTTTCTAGAGTGAATTGTGGCTCCTAGTCAATAGTTGCACGTTGAGAAGCATACATATGTATAAACAGTTTTACAGGTATGAATATCAGAACAGATTATGCTCCCAATAAGAAGAAAGAAATAAACCCAAACAATAAAGACAGGCAAGGAAATAATGAGTCACAAACATTGTGGTTACTATTCCTACTGTGATATTTGAAATCATCCTCACAGTAGGAAGCACATAAGAGTTTGCAGAAATGTCTTTTGAATGGACTGAAAAAATTTCGCCTGAGTATCTGAGACACTTACATGTTTCCCTGTGACCCTTGATATTAAAGGTGACCTAAACATTGAAGAGATGAATCCAATGATATTGTTTATGTGAGCTGGACCTCCTCAAATCCCACTCGGGATTTTGGCCTGAAGAATTGCCTGCATTTTGATGCATTTTCCCTCTGAAACTCATCCACCTTTAGATTCATTCAGTAAAGAAATGCAAATATGGAAGGAAAAAAAATCTCATTTTAGCTTCTTGGTCCGAATAGCTGTCACCTTTGCAACACTCTAAATCTTTAGACCACTGTTCCTCTGCGCAACATGTTCCAGTGCCTCACCATCCTCAGAGTAAAAAAATTCTTCCTAATATCTCATCTAAATCTACCTTCTTTCAAGTTACAATCATTATACCTCATCCTGTCACTACTGTCCCTAATAAAGAGTCCCTCTACGTCTTTCCAAAAGGAATACATTTTTTGCAATCTTAAATGAGAGTTTTCAAAAATGTTGCTTATACAACATTCAGATACTCAGGGAAAAATAATTCTGTATGCAATTGTATCTTATAGCTCATGCTCAGGTTCCTACATTAGAAAATTTTTTCTTTTTTTACAGTGATTAGTCTACTACTTTCTGTGTGTAAAACAGATTTTTTCATCTTAAAAGTTTCTGTCTTTTCTGTCAATTCCAGAGATAGATATTAATTATAATCTATTTGTTTCAAAACAGTCGAACTTCACTCACATCAGGTCGAATTGGTATTTTAATCTCTTAATAGTAGGCTCAGAAAATACCCTGTAATAATTTAAGTCTATGAAAACAATCTGCTCTAAACATACTTGGCTTTTGATTAAACTACCTTCTACTGATAGTTTTAAGAGGCTACTAGGTTATGGTAAGATGAAGAAAACGTCCCACAATAACTGTATACTAGATTAGATAAAAATGAGAAGTCAGTCATAAAAATAATTTTTACTTTTAAAAAAATTGATGCTGAGATTAGGTTTCTCGGTACAAAAAACCCCACTCAAAACAAGACATTGATTTGAATGCCAGCATAAAAATCACAATGTGAAATACTCAGAAAAGTCCTTCTATTCCACTTGGATAAAAAACTTAGATGAAAACATTTCATGTGCTAAAACTGTTGGTTTTAACCATTGGAAATACTATTTCGGAGTCACTAACAGTGATAGTAGAAGTTTACGTTAAGTTGTTTGCTCAAGTATCACACAGTCCAGACAACATATATATAAAGAAGCCCTACAGGTTGAAGAATTTCAGTGCAAAGCTCTGTTCTGATGATTCCTATAAATAGATGGCATTTATTCCAAGACTTTGGCTCCAAGATGTAAATAATGTGAATTGTTGCAATCAAATGAGACATAAAGAAACAGTATCTTATAATTACTTCTTGCATTTTGCAATACTTTGTCTAGTCAGACTAGGTGAAGATCTAACAGTAGTATTTCCAAAAAAAAAATTGAAATTAGAAGCAGAAATTGAGGATTCTTGTCCCATTTTCAAGTTTTTAAAATAAAAAACCAAAAGCTAATTTTGCTTCAAAATTGTCAGCGTAGGTCAGGCAGGGAATTTTTGCATGAAATCTATTGCCTGCAGGTGAAAATACTGAAAAATTATACTCAAAACCTCTTACAATACCTATCAAGATTTCAGCTGGACATTTCAGTGCAGTCTCAACAGGACAAAGACTGAGATTCTCGGTGAAGCTTCTTGTTATCTTTATGTGTCAAGCAGTTCATTTTTTAGCTCCCAACTACAGCTTCAAAAAGGTCCTCTTTGTCACAGATAAACTCAGACAATGATAAAGGCCTGTATTTATGCTTTATTTGTTGCAATATCATTTAATAGCCCACTATTCATCATTTCTGTCCTCATAACTTTCTGAAGCTTCTTCCAACTCTCTGTCTAACCACATACAGTTTGAAAGGCAAGATGAGATAAAACATATGCATGGGCTGTCAGCTAGGTGGGACCACCATCCACGCAGTCAAATAGCACCCAACTGTTTATAGTGATCATCATTAGTCAGGAGGTAATCTTTCATGATAGAGTATTCCTCATTGTACCTGTCAAAACATATACCAGCACTGTGCTGGTCTAATAGGGCACCTGCTCTCATTACAGTATGGAAAGTGGCACTTTTTCAAATGGAAGGGAATATGTAGGATAGGACTGTATCTTTTCTTTTGTAAAATAGCAGGCCTCATGAAAGTGCTTGTACAGGGATACGTAATTGCTTTTTCAGTTCTTCATTGGAGTCGTTTTTGCTGCAGTGTCGTTCTGCAGGTTCACTATAAATATGTTTTTACCTCAAAATAGGATTACACATTCCTTTAATAATCTTTTTTTTTAACATTGATATCACTAAACCATTGCAAAACCCTAATATGCCAGGTTTAAAGTGGTTATTTCCTAAATTATTTTAACTTGATATAGTGATTTCTCTTAAATACTGTTACTCTAACAATTTTTTTCATGAATTGCTTACTGTGATCCTGATTATTGTAAGTATTCTAAACATTTTCTATAAGAATTGACAAAAAATGGTACAGAACTTTTAAATATATTGATAAAATTCATTCCAAATTTATAGGATCATTACAGTACTGGACAAATAAGAATATTCCATTAAGATTTAAGTCCTAAGAAATTTCTTCTCTATAAGATTGCACTGGAAATTGAAATAAAAGCTGCATACGTTCCTATCATGCATATTTCATATTTCAAATTCTGAATATTCTGGATGTACCTCCAAGAAATTGTCACCTGATCAGGACAAATTACTTTCACCAATGTCTGCAAGATGCATCTTCTTTTTCTCATGAGAATGGTCTGTTTATATCTCTGGAGTAAAGGATTCACAATTCATCAAGTGTTTATTATGCTGTTATGTAGTATACACTGAATGCTTTACCCACAGTTCCATAGAAACATTGAGTAGAAACATTCTCTTCTAGGCCAGTCATCAATTTCAGATTTCTTCGACAACATTGTGCAATACTGGTGTGTTCCTCGCAGAACGTGTGGTTAAATTAGAATGATAATCAGTCTTGATTTAAAGCTAGATCTAATGAATGTTTTAAATAACTGAAAGATCACACTTAAGACTTAAATACATTTCACTGTCTTATTAAATTGAGATTAGGCCAATGAATATTTGTTATTTTTGTTAAATTTCTTTTCCAAGCATGCTGCAAATATTAAAATCATAGGTTTAATTACACAAAAATAAATCTATAAAGCATAGAGAAAGTACAGATGCCAGCAAAATGTAGGACACTGAAGACACAGTACACCCTATAGGGAGCTGCATAGAGCAACCTGTGTCTGGTAGCAGATTCACTCGTTTTCAGAGGCAATGTGTGCATCTTCACTGAAAGGATTGTCAGGCACTGGCACAGCTGCCCAGGGAGATGACTGAGTCATCAGCCCTGGAGATGTTTGAAAGAGAGGTAGATGAAGTGCTCAGGGTTGTGGTTTAGTAGTGGACAGGTACATTTGGACTTGATGGTCTCAATAGTGTTTTCCAACCAAGCAATTCTGTGACTCTATGATCTCTGCTTGCCTTGATCTAGATCCCAGTGGTTTCTATGAAGACAGATGACTTCAGCTTTTCCTTCAGAGACACAAGGTGGGCTCATGGTATTCTCTTCAAAGAGAGGCATTGTACTCACATCTTCCAAGATGAAGATGACTAATCAAGAATTTTAGATTAGGCTTCCTCTTCAGCCTGGAAACTTAAATTTATATTTCCCATCTCCCAGGAAATAATTTACGTTGCTAAGTTATTTGTTATTTTGGCTACATGAATTATTTCTATTTATTGAAGACAGATACGTAATAATTCACGGTCACATGAGCAAAACAGGTGCAGAAGAGACAGAAAAAAAGCAAAGAAAGTACAAAAACATGATTAATACTTAAAATTGTGAGTATTTGTGGGAGTTTTGTTTCTGTTCTCAATTCCAATTGTTCTAACCAATTCTGTTTAATATAAAACAAATGTAGCCACGTGTTAGCATGTGAGTTGTTTGGTCTAGACAGATCTGGAAAAGTTCCAAGTTCATGCAAGGATACTACTATTTTCCTCTTGACCCTCAAAAAAATCCCCAAAGCAAAATAAAACAAAAAAGGCATTCATGGAATCTAGGCTTCTCTAGAAACTGGCAACAACGGGGCTGATACATTTCAGGATCATGATTTGGCAGCAGTCAGCTTTCTACTGCTTATTTTTTCCTTACTAAGCAATAAAATCATACTCAAAGAAAAACAGAGCTTGAAAATGCAGCATCTAAAATAAGGAACATCAGAATAATTTCTTAGTTCAGTACTCTTCAGTAATATTCTAAGACTGACTTGTTACATACTATGTGATTTCATTTCTCTGTCCCTTATGAATTCTCCATTCCTCATTTTTCGATGAATTGCTTTAGTTTTTATTTAATACATGCTGCTCAAGTTCTGGTTTGATTTCAGAATCATTAACATTCTCAAGAACAGTTTGCTGCTGGGTTTTGGTATTAGTGAAAACCTTAGTGAAGAAAGCACACTGTCAGCCCACCATTGTCACCGAACACTGATGTCTATGAACATGAACTGAAAAGCTCTGACTCCTTAAAGAGCAAATTAACTTTATAACACTCCTAGGAACCACACATTAGTCTTTCAAAAAGTATTAATTTATCTCCATGACACACCTATATTTAAACCCCCAAAATTTTACTTTTAAAAACCATGAGAAAAATAAAGGGAAGATCAGATCCTTTCAGTAGCACTGAGTGATAAACTGTCCCTGGGAGGAGTTTGTCACAATATTTTACACTATCAGGGACTTGACTGGCACCGATCCCCATGGAGCTGGTTATTTCCTCCACTGTGACAACTGAGTATTTACTTCCATCTCTCATTTCCTATCTTTTAGCTAATCATCAAGGCCAGGATTTTTCTTCTTATCCCATAACATCTTACTTTCCTTAAATTTCCTCATCAATAGACTTAATCAAAAACTTTTCAAAAACCAAAAAGGACTACATCAAGTGAGTCACCCTTATTCTTCCTTGCTTACATTTGCATAGGTGGGAAAGTAGTTTTCTTTACAAAGGCCACACAGACTTTGATTTTGAATTTTTGTCTGTAGTGAGATACAGTTTAAAGTTTAAATTAACCACCATATTAAGACTTCTTCATGAGCTTCATAATCAGACATTCCATGAGACAACTGTAGTGTGATCATCATCAATCTGAGTCAATACCCTCGGTCGTGCTGTGACATTTGCCCAGCCAACATGAGTGTAATTGAAGTCTCTCATCACAGTTACTTCTCTCCCTTTAAACCTCTCTTACCTCTCTTGGTATATGTCAGCTAATGTCATCATCCCATTCCCTAGTTTCTCCAAATAAGATGAAATTTTAGTGTATAGATACATATTTACTTATTCAGGCAAATATTCTTTTAGTATTATTGGGTTCTATGAATTCTTGCCATGCAACACTAATCCACTTGTGCTGTGGCCTAAACTGTGCTTTCTGTTTACGTCACATTTTACTATTGGAGAATTTCATTGGCTGTCTTCCTTCACCAGGCTTCTGTTATGTGTGTAGTGATGTCATGCTTCATTTAGCTCAACATGATAGATCTTCTGTCTTATTTCTTAAACTTCTATTAAACATTAAGAGCACCTGTACCAAAGAATTTTGGTTCACAACTTCTGGAATCATATTTTAAATGTCATTTTATTTTTCCATTTCCTATTTCACTAACTGCAATCTCCAATTTGTCTTGCATGTCCTTCTCAGATCTCATATGCATTAACACCAGAGACAGAACTCTCAACTGTATGTTTGCCACTATTGATTCAGAAGATTACTCACAGTTTTTGTGGTTTTAAACACCACAGCCTGGCTCCCTTATGGATTAGATTAAATAATTTCCTTCTGGTTAGGTTCCCTTTTTCCTAGCAGTTTCCCCATTTTTGGTTGGCCCTGAATTCTTAATCCTCACATAATCTTCTCAGCTAGGCTTTAAACTGTAAAGCTGTGTGTGTGTCTTTAAACCTGTTTGAGGTTTATGGTTAGGTGTGGAAATTTTGATTTAAAGAATTTGGTTAATAACACATAGCATCCCTGATATTGCCATTGAAGAATGAAATAAGGAAACTAGAGAAAACAGGGACAACTTTGGATTGAGAAAGTCACTTTCCTGTATTGTTATGTTCTCTCCTTGTCTCTGCCAGAGAGACTGGAGCTCCTTGGGTGCTGACTGAGATCAGGGAAGTCATTGGAAAACCATATCCAGTTATTTGAAAAGAGATACCCAGGTTCACAAGGGAAAGAAGATAATTATGTGTCAGAGAGATGGTCTGAGTTCATGTGCAAATATTAGTGTCTGATACCGAATTAAAGACTGATATTTGGACTGATATTATGCAGTCCTTGCTACAACTAAAACTCGATAAAGCCGCAACTTTCAAACCTTTCCTAATGTCTGGGATTTTTTTCTTTAATATTCAAAATCCATGTAGACTTGGAAGCTGTATCATGAATTCTTAGGTAATTCCTGAGAATTTAAATTATATGCACATTCACCTGACTTCACCACTAGGGCAAGTGTATTCTTAAATAAATAGTTGAAGAATATTTGATATTTTTTATAACCCTTTCTTTCTTCAAGTATAATCAATGTTTGTCAAAGAACCAACACATTGCCTTCCTGTGCTGCTCTATCATCTATAAGCTATTAGTTATTGTACCAGCTGAGCTGAATGTCATTTATAGATCAGTCACTTCCCATAAGTTTTCTTCTAGAATAGGCAAGTACTCAATGTCAATTCTAATTCTAATTTTAATCTGAAAATGAACCTTTATGCCAGGATAGCTGGAGTAGGTGAAAGGTGTCATTTTTCTCCTACTCTGTGTGAAATCAGTATAAAATATTGTAATTTAGCAAAGGAGCTGGTGAGAATAAAAACCCTGATGTCATAGCTATACAGTGCTGAAGGAAGGCCAATTTTTTTTCCTATACCTACAAAGACACATACTGAGTCTAAATCTGGAAAGAGTTAGTTCTGTTACTAAGACCTGAAAATTTGAGTGATACAGAAAGAGAATGCTAGAAAAGAAGAGAGCATGCCAACATTCACATTTAAATTTATAAGCTTATTTTTCCTCCTGCTTGTTGCCAAATTCGTAATTTGTTCCACATCTAGGGGTTACTTTCATGACAGAGAATAAGTATACATACACATACCATGTCTAATTTTTTATTTTCTTCCTTTCAGGTTTCTCTGAAGTCAGCACTTTGGACAAGAATTATTCACTATATTCCTGAAAGCTGTGCAACTCGTGCAGGGAATATTTTCTTAATGTAAAAGACTGTAGTTCACAAATATTTTCTAGTTGAATCCCCTGACACTGATTTTCTGGATCATCATGTAATTTTGTACTACTGAACTTGTGGAACATCAGACTGTGTGGATGACAAGTGAGAATTTTTTCTCTAATGCTAATTCTTTTTCTGTCTATTATAAGCAATTATTTTGAGACATTGTTGCTTCTTCATTAGTAGTGTTTATGAGCAGAATTTGGTTTATTTCAGTATTTAAATCACATGAAATATTCTCTGCCTCACAAAGTAAAAAAATATAAAATATTTCCCAGGATCAGTGAAAGGAGGCAGAGGAAAAAGAAAAAATATTGTCTTAATTTCTATGCTTGCAAAGTAGGACAAACCTACTAATCTGTATCTAGAATTTCTGAAATTAAATAATTTGGATATCTTGAGAAAAAAATCAAAAACAGGGAAGTAATCCAAGATAACTTCTCTCTGAAAATAGTTTAAAATGTTAACAAAGAATTTTTGACAAAAGCATAAAAAATTCCTAAACAGCACTGAAGCTGTAGAAATACATGATTCTATTAACTGTATTATAGTGATTTTAGGACAAAGCTAGCATGTATCACAGAATATAATATACTTACATATGTAAGATAATTGAAGAAATAACCTAAATTCATTCTCTTCTTCCAAAGAGGGACTGACTGAAGATGTGTCATTGAGGTAGTTTCTCATTTAATCCATTCATTATGTCTTCCAGTGATTTCCCAGACAATAAATTTCAGCACTTCACTATCAGATACCTTCACAAGCTTTGAAGTAGCTAAGATGAATATTACTCATTATAACTTAAATTCATTCCTTCCGGGTATCTCTGCCACAGGAATGAACATTAGTTTAGTTCCTTCCTCTTTACAACAGTGTTTTTTATACCTGAAGACTTGAACCATCCCTCTCCCCCAAATCTTCTCTCATGTACATAAAACAACCCCTAGGCAATATTTTTTTCCTAAGAGGTCATGTTTTCTTGGCTTCTGACTGTTCTCTTAATTCTCCTCTGGGTCACCTTGGTTTCTTCCAAAGCTTTCTGAAATGCAGCCCCCGAAGGACACGCGATACTCCGTGTGAGGCCTCAGCAATGCAGAGACAAGCAGGAGCTTCTGCACACATTGCAGGGCCTCTGCTTGCTTCACAACAGCGTGGACTACCGACTCACACTCCCATAACTCTCAGATCTTTCTCTGAAAACCTATTATCAGATTGTTGACACTAAGATTTTTCTGCAGCTTTTTATTCCCGTTGAAGAGTAATACTTAGTGTTTTTTCTTTCTGAAATTCACCTGACGATTTTTCCTTTTGTCAAAACAATTTTGAACACTCATAACTTGTTAACGTAGTTGACACCTTTTACCTTCCTACCATTAGAAGGCTTAGCTCTTTCCTTTTCTATTTCCTTAAGAAAATACAGAAAGCACTAAACACAGCAATGCACAAGATATAACTCCATGAAACCCATCTTGATTGCAATCACCAATCAATACTTTTAGGCCACACTAACTTGTATTCCAATAGTTGTGTCAAGGCTAATATTTTCTTGATATCTGATTACACTATGTAAGTATCAAAAAGTCTCACATAAGACCATGTGATAACTATGGCTTTATTATTCTCCAGCTGTTAACAGTTCATTTTTTTTCCAGAAAGGCTGATAATTCAGTTTTTATCTTCCGTTATAAATCTATAGGCTGTACTTGTCTTTGGCAGCTATTCCAATGTTAACTGTCTTCTATGAGCTTTCAAAGATAACTGTTAAGATACTGAGGTTGTTTCAGACACTCCTTTAATTATGCTAGAATAACTTTCTCGTAATTTTTTTCTTTATTTCGTATTCAGAAAATTTACAGTCCTGAACATTTGCTTAAGTTAGGGCTGTAAGAGAATGTAAGCTGGTTGAGGCATGGGCAGCTCCTGATATCATCTTGGCAGTTTTCAATGTTGCCATCTACAGGTGTTCACTATTGTGGATGTTAATTTAAAGTAATTTGTTTTAAATTAAACAGGAACACTGCAGTGATTGGTTATGGACTCAGTAATGGAGTAATGGTTTTAACCTGATGACTTGGAACAAAACTCAGGATTTTTAAAACATCTTTTGACTTCGTGGACATCTATTCACAGATACATTGCAATTCCAGTGGAAAAACAGCAAAACTGCACTCAACTAATGAACTTTAAATGAGTGTATCTGCACAATTTCAGTCAAGTTGTACAGCTCTGAAATTCTTTCCCTGCAGAAATGCTGGCATATGAATCTGTTTATCTTCAGGGCCCTGCTAGAAGCTCATTTGTATTCCCAGGCTCTTGCCTGAGGGAGTGGTAATAAAAAGTACGTCTAATTTATCCCAGACCAGAGGATTTTGCTTAAGGCTGTTGTTGGTGACTTATAAGTAGTCTGTCTACACCAATGTTTACATTATGTAAAGGTGCCCAGGAGATACCTTCCCTAGTTCAAAACACAAAACAGACATGTGCAAAACATGGCCTGTGTATGGCCCAAAATCTGACTTCAGTTACCTTCATGAAAACAATGTACAACTGAAATATCTTTTACCTAGATAAGCAAAAATATCTAGTAGTCAACTAACTGACTGTATCTATCAAAAATGCTTAAAAAAATGTGTATGTAGAAGCACATCCTGAGACCACTTCATAGTGACAAACGGGCTGATCAGTCAGTCGGTTGTTAGAAAAAGAATATGTAGCCTAAGAGTATACAAGTCTTTCCCTTAGATAGTGTGTGCATTACTTTGCACCTACGTCTCTGCCCAGGAATAATTTTTCATTGTATTTATAATTACATATTTTCTAGAAAATTGAAATTCACCAAACACTTCATAATGGTTTTGTATGACATCAATGGGAGGGACTGAATAAATGATTGGTTGATGCTCCTTGGGAAACTCTACTCTAATGTGGGAAAGAATTATTCATTAGAAGCTTAGAAAGAATTTTGAGTAATAATAAATACTGTAGCAAATTAGTAACCTTCCAGAAAGCCTAATAATTTTTTAAACTGTGGAGAAAGATAGCAGAAAACAGTCTAAAACAAAGACAAAAGGTCCTCAGGAATAGAAGGGAAGTGGGAGAAGATAGGAAATGAAGAATACAAAAATTATTCTTTGCAGAGAAATAAGATAAAATCCCAAGATCTTATAACAATCTAAACTTTGTTGTGCAGAAGCACAGTCTTTGTAATAAATAAACTTATAAACTGAAATGCAGAGCATGCAGACTTACACAGCAGTAAAAGTTAAATTCTTCATAGGATGAGTGCAAATTGCAAGTGAAACTCACTTGTAACCTACCTTCTCATGCTTTTGCAAAACTTATCTCACCTTTATGGTCAAAATTTCAAAGACGAAAAATGATTCATGAATGTTTTAACATCCTCACCAAACTACTGAGTATAATTTAAAAGTTTACATTTTATGATACTTGGATCATTACAAAAAACTCAGTAAGCATTATGAAAAGTATTATTTTTTAACCAAAATCAAAATTGAACCTACTGTACAACAGAGAGTATGGAAACTTATGAGAAATAAAGTTTTACAATTTGGGAATCAGTCAAATTATTTCTGGATTTACGGGTTATTTCATGATTTTGAGCCCATTTGTCCTGTGCTGCAAGCACTCATTTTTTCAAAAGTTGTCAAAAACATTATGACAAGAAATTCCTGAGTATATAAACCCAAAAATTATATTCTTGCACAAAAATTAGCCTTTTAATCTCTTTTCTTTGCCCTTTGGTCTTCATATAATGGCTTTTAACTCTTTGCAAATTATTTCTGTATTTGCTGCACTCTCTTTGGTGGTATGAGTCCCTGGTCTTGTTATATTCCTGTTTTCTTGTAAACACCATGGACAAATCATGGCATTCTCAGAAATTAGAATTGTTAAAGAAGACTATGAAAATGTAACCTAAATACTAAAATCCTCTTTCAAAACTAGAACTGGTAAATGGTTCTGCCCAATGAAGATTTATAAGTGTTAGAGGACTCAGCTTTCACCGAAAAGCATGATTTTGTATGTGCAAAATTAGCTATGTTACTTCAATTGCTAAGAATATAAGCAGTGAAATGACTGTATTTGTGTGTAAATATTATAGTCTTAAAAACTGAGAAAGGGAATATTTGGAGAGAGGGATCCACGAAGACATATAAATGTGCATAATTTATACAAAGATATTATTTTTTCCTTTTTGTTGTAGATAAATAGAAGGATGATCTTAACATCAATCTTTAAAAGTGAAATATTTTTTATAATATTTATTGTTACATTTAGAAAATACGTACGCTTTTCAATCTCATTGAATGAAAGCAGTTTAAGATACAGGTTGTGCAGACTGCAAAAGCTATTTAAAGGTCTGAAAGGATGCCTTAGAGACCTCAAAGAAGTCTCAAGATGTTCAGATTTCTGCAGAAAGTAAATTCAAAAAGAATTATCAGCTTGGAGAAGAGGAGGGGGAAGTTCAAAAGTTCTATTTGCTAGTTCAAAGCAGACTGTGGAAGAAAGGAATTTAGGACATTTGCTGGAGGTGCCAATCTCTTATGCTTGCTTTCAAAGGTGAAGGTTCTCCTGATGAGGCTCAACTGAAATGTGTTCTGAGAGAGTGATTTCCATACACCACTCAACCATGTCATGCCTCCCACTGAAACCACCATAATCTCCAGAGGCCTCTGGTGGCCTTCCTGTCTTCCCTCTTGCGTCCTTCACAAACTTAGAAACAAAAGAGAGGCAATGAATAAAAGACAAATCTCTCACTCACAACATTTTCAGGTCATTGCTTTGCTTCTGCTGGCACTGTGCAGCAGCAGGGGGACTGCCCACCCATGCCTCTCTACCTGTGGAACTGTTCTGTTTACACATGTAAGACATTGGCACAAGCTTCCTGCTATGAATAACAGCTAATGGCCTAAAATTTTTAAACCATGTTAACACACATCAATATTGATGACATACTCTTATTTAGTTATTAAATCTCACAGTATGGTTTATGGTATTACGATATTGGGAGGAATGCCTCAGGAAGATTTTTTTTTGAGGTTTACATAATCTGATATATGTACTAGTTCAGTAATTGTGTAATCATATTGTTTTCATTATTAGATATCTTTCACCTATCATGGTAACCTTGCTTAAAACTGAGAAAATATCATTCATCCAGGAATTTTCCATGATGTAATTTATCTTTTTCAAGTAACCTGAAAACCATAATTGTCTCTGATGAATAACAAAAAGAAGAAGTACAATAAATTGCAGACTTTGTGATTTAATTTACAGTAAAATAATTCTTTGTTCCACCAAACCTTTAGCTAGAGAGCATCTTATATCTTGATATCCAAGCTTAGTTTGTGGTGGAGAGAAAGTGCAACTTAAACCAGAGATATCTGATGGATTTGGAGGAGCTGAGTTAGTAGATGTAATAAAAAGGAGAAAGAGAAAAAAATGAAGATAGAACAGATGTAAGAACTCTAAGAACTAAAAAAAAATTACAGTAGCATTTTAAGAAAAAGACAATATTTAAAGCAAATTAATAGAAAATAGAAATGAAACTCAAAGACACTCATACATCCAAAAGTGTCATTTCTTATAATGTAATCTGTTTGTTTGTTTGTAGGAAATATAGATTGAAAACATCAGAGTTGAAAAATACCGAGACACAACTCTCACTGTTGTACCTGCTTGGACACACAGCTGCCTCCCTGCAGCAGAGCAATGTTTGCTGTATCATGCTGCCACACTACCCATGGTCAGAGAAAGTTACCCAGGCATTCTGAAAATGAATTTTTCATTGCTTATTTTATGCACTGGTTCTCACTACTCAGCCATTTGTACTAAATCATCTGAAACTCCAGAGAAGGAAACTGCCCCTGGAATTTATTGTGCTATTTTCTCGATTCTGCCTCTTTGCATCCCAGATCCTGGCCTGCGTGCAATCTTTCGGAGGCAGGTTGTTAAGCAAGTTGTGTCATTTCCCATTGAAACCAGAGTAGAACTTCTCACAAGGTCAGTCATGCTTAACTTGGTCATTGTAAACACGCAGGTGAGGGATCATGATAGATTTTGTTGTCCTCTAGAAACTCCTACTGGGCTGTTACATCAACATAACCTTTTTCTTCTGAACTCTAATGCAATACATAAAAAGTACAAACAAAGATTCAAAATACTCAGTTTATTCAACCACATTCTTTTTTCCGTATTGGGATGGGTTGTTTGTTTTGTCTGTTTGGTTAGGTGATTGAATTAGACCCACGTACCTTGAGAAATGGTATGTCTGAGCCTTTTGTTAGTGCACTGTGTGTCCAGGAATGTCAGGGAGAGGGTTGGGACATCTTTTGCACTACTTTTTAAAAATAAAAAATAAGCATTCAGGGGTGCTGACTGCCCATTGACTTTACCAACTGGATACAGCTAAAGAACAAGTCATCTGTAGTTATTTTATCTTTTTCATCCCTTAACCTTTTAAATATAGTTCAGTGCACCACGATTCACAACACAGCAGGACTTTCTCTGGGGTGGTTCACGTTATGTATGACAGCTGCACACAGCAAAAGTTGCTGGGCAAACTTGTTTTCAAGAGCAGCGGAGATCCAGCTGTTGTAAAAGTGAATAAGTAAAGAGCCATGGTCCACAGCTTTCTCCAAAAGCTGCCATTTAGCTGGACATATCCAAGGGCTGAGGGATTGTGTTGGAACTGTGACCGTCTGCTTCTTGGACCAATGGACCAATGGACCAATGACTTTGGAAGATCATTATTTAAAAGACTAAACTCCTGAAAGGCCTGCTCTTGTCCTGTCTAATTGTTACTGAATTAGAACTTCAGAAAGGGCTATACTTATTCTGTATCAGGTCAGAATAGCTTTTAAATCCACAACTATTTTTAATACTTTCAACAAGCTAGGGAGGGAAAAAAATGCATCTCTTGGTGAGCCATGGGAAGTGAGTTAGGTGGGCCAGGAGGGTATATACAAAGGAACTGCTGCAAAGACCTATTCCTGGCAGATACGTCATCTCCCTCCAAATCTCATTCTGTTGAACCTGATGATCTTCATAAAGATCGCTGGGCTTTACTCTGTTCCCTTTGACCCCTCCCAGACTTCCAAAGGTGATTTGAGGATTTTCATTTTCTCATTCCTTTAAATTGAAGTTCTTAAATTATTCTGTTTCCTAAGAGCTCCAGTTCTTGAGTTGCCATAAAGAGAATATCAGAGCATAACCCTGCCACAGAAGTGTCAACAACGCACTTACCTAATAATTAGATTTTACATGCATTTAGCTGATAGACCTTCAGGAAAAGTATTTCTCAGCTTGCAACCACTGTAATCACTATTTCTTCAGGGTATTCTTTCTACCCAAGAAGTACTCTCTTTACTCAGTTATGAAACTCTGCTTTAACTTTTACAGTTTTAAAAAACAAGTTTAATTTCTCTGGTCAGATGAATTACAACCATATTACACTCCAACCATTTTTCCTTGGAGGTATTATGAGCATATAGAATTGCTCTTTCATCCAGCTGAAGTGCTGTGATTTGATATTATTGTTTCCTCCCTGCCTAGTGAAGGTCAATGTCCCAATATTTCAGATACATCATATATGAAGAAGGGACTGGGAAGTGTAATACAGGGATGGTTATATCAATGTAAACTTGTCCCATAGAGATACTACTTTGGGCAATGCTACTGGGTATGGGAGAGTTCAGCACCCCTTTCATCGTGTGTAGTTGTGGTGACATCTACAGTAAACAGAGTTTGAATATATCCATTAATCTAAACCATTACTGAATAGTGGCTTAGTTGTCCATAATTTTTTCCAGATATAAGGGCAAAAACAGGAAGAGAGCTGTTTCTACTGATGTGTAAGCATAATAATGAATTGTAAACTATTTTTTCAGCCAAATTAAACTTATAGGGGAGCAAATATTTTGAAAACTGATAATTACATTAACTTAAATACATCACAATGATATGGAGGTTAAGCAGATTATTTGAACAAGAGGTCAAAATTACATGTGACGTAAGGAGAAAATTTCTCATTTTAGAAAAATAGATCTTAACATCATTCTGCATTATGTACAAATTTCAAAGTGTTTGTTAGAAATTAGAAAAATATATTTTGTCTTGGAAATTGTGTTCAGTTCAGGAAATAACATATCTATTGGGTTATAAGTAACATGCCCTCAAATACCAGAAAATATGTTAAATTTATATTCAACCAAAATTTATGAATGGCAAGAGCAGCTAAGCAATTATTGCCATGTTTTTAATAATGTATTCTCAGTGGAGGAGTATCATCAATGAAAACTTATACAAGGGAAAAAACCCTATGTGTGGCAGTCTGAATAATACACTTATTCAAAGTTAGCATTTTTAAGATTTCCTTCACAGGTCATTAGCTTCATGGGATTATGAGCCTGCATAGATTTAGCAACGAATCCTCCTCCTCAGGATATTGCAAAAGGTATGAAACCCTTTCCAGGCCATATGGTGACAGAGAGCAGTACTCTTTCCCAGGGGCCTTGTTAGACTTAGCCACAATCTATTGTCAGGCACAGTTGGCGAAATCTGATACTCACTTAGCTTAGTTCAACAGAAGTCCCGTTAAAGATACTATCAAGAGTACAATGATTACACCAAGTGACTTGCATTTTGTTAGTCGCCACATTTCTGACATAATCCCATGTGTGATTATCATACCATATAGATGTTTCACTTTTCCTTCTGCAATATATTCAGATTGATGTATAAATATATGTTCATACTTCTATCTACCATTATAAAATTCATCACACTAGAATACTTTTCGCAATCCAATATGGAGCTACAGCTAGAATATACTAAGTGACTGGAAAAGAACAAAACACTGATATGCCCTTTAATTATTTCTGTGGTTTTGACAGATATTTTAGTAAAAATCCCTGTCATTTTTCCATCAGGCATTGTATAAGGTTTGATTACTCCTGCTTGGAGTTTTAAATTCATGATAAGAAACACACTATACAGTTATCTGGAATGAACTTTAATGAACTCTTTCAAAGCAGGTAGGACTGCTGCGTCTTTACATCGTAACAGTTCAAATAATCCATATAATTAGATCCTTTGTAAGTAGCAGGGGAAGATATGGGAGGAGCGATGAGGTACAAGAGACTTATTTAGCAGAGTCTTATTATTCTTTGGGAGAACTGCTGCTGTCCTTCTATAGTACACAGATCTCAGCCAAGTAATATTTTTAAGCGTACACTTTCATATATTGTCCACAACAATCCAACACAAATAGACTTTCACAATCCACACATGCTTCCCTGAACTACAGTCCACTTAGAGCACATATAGCACAAGCCAAAGCAGAAGAACCGTTCTCTCATCAGCGACTCACTCCACCAAACTGACAGCAACAACAAAATATGGAAAGGCATGATGAATACTTAAATCCAGCTAAAATTTATCAGGAGCTCAATTAGGCAGAAAATAATTACAGAACCTGTAATTTGACTAGGATCCAGTAGCAGATGTTCCTACTCTTGCATATAGTGCCATGGGATCTTTAATTAGCTTAAAATAGCCTCATCTTTGGAATTCACTTTGCATCCTCTTGGTCAATAATACTCTCAGCTTATTGAACTGCAAGGCCCATGAGTTTTCTCCAGCTGCAAGACATTGGGAAAATTTCAGTGCATGACATTAAATGTATTTTAGCTTGAGTTACTGCTTTTTCTGCAGAATTAGACTTACAGGAAGGATTTACCACAGCACAGCTTATGTAAGAGTTACCAAAAAGTCAGGCGGAAAAACCTCCTTTTTAAACCCCATCAAATCTGTATTCATAGTTTAGACGCTACCTTGGAGAATATGCCTTCTATCACCTCCTCCATAACTTCTTGCAGAGGTCGGGATTCAATGAAGACTCAGAGAGAAGCACATCGGCTCTTACGTTACTGATCCTCTTTTCTTGAGCGTGCTGGTTTCCCCAGGGCAAATTTCCATTTGGGAGCTGAACAAGAAAGTTGTTGTTTTGCCATGTCCAACGAGTTCTCATACCACAACAATGTAACTTAAAGCCTCATAACAAACTCCATACCTTGAAATAAAATGGAATAATATTTGAATGAAGAAGGGTTTTTTCTCTCATTTACCTAGTTTTGTCTAGAAAATACAATCCTGTATTCACAAAGTCATACCTCTATTGTCATGGAAATTGTAGAGAGTTTACACCTTGGCATTTTGACTTCATTTCTGGAACACATAGGAGAAGCAGATGGAAAGGGATGAGCTGGGCTAAGAGGGTAACACCATGTCTTGGACAAAACCACCTCTAATAGTGAAACCAAAATGTCAAGGATATTCATGGAAAACATAGAGAAGATATATGGATTTAAATGTAAATCTAAAGCATCAAGCAAGTTCCCTTTATATCTTATGCCTCTTAAAATTATTATAAATTGCAGCAAAAAGAATCTTTTTCCCTATTAAAATCTTAATATTACCTAATGATATTTTATCATATTGACAGGCTATGGAACAGTTACCAAAGCACATAAAATCCATCTTTCAATGGAATAATACTCAGGCTAATTTTAGCCCAACCTACTATTAACACGTCAACACTGCATTATTTTGCAGAGTCCATTTTTACATAAACTGAATATTAGAAAATTAAACATATGGGAAAGTCACTATTTGAGGTTTTATACAGCCATTATGTGAGAAAATAATATTAATTGTCAGAGTGTTCTGCTTTTTGACCTAATTTTAAAAAGGCACGTGTTCAAAATCATCGCCAGGCATTTAAATTAGCAAATATGTAAACAGTTGCCATGTAATCTCTGTTACTCCTTCACTTAAAATAGACATTGACTGATGAAGATTCTTTATAAAAGCAAAATGAACGTGCTATCAGCAGAGTCCAAATGAAATCATGACTACAAGCAGGCTGCTAAAATTTCAGAGAGTGGATAATTTCATCTGGGTTAATCTCTAATGCTGTGTGAAGGCTTCTATACTATGGGTGGTTGAGTGAAATGGCTATTGAACGGACCCCACAGAGTTAATCCACTGAGGTGTGTCCCTTGCAGTGACTGTTTTCAGCAGGACTAAACTAAATGCACTTTATTGGCCATGTATTTCAGTAGTATTGTCCTACTTTCCTTGACAGTTGCCTCAGTTTATGAAGTATTGTAAATAAGAAATTTGTATTATGTTCTTGACCCAAGCCAATTGAAATAAGTAGAGGGAGGGAATATGTGGGCATACAGGCAGAATGCAATGCATAATAAATACAAGGAGGATTATGGATAACATACAGTACTTAGGTTCCACTGTGATAAATACTTCAGCTCAAGAACCATAGTATGCCTGGTAACGGCATTGTGTTATTTCAGAATCAGTGGCAGCATATGCGCCGGCGCAGAATACCATAAGAATCCTTTATCAGACTGATATTTTGAACACATTTGCTGTGAAGCTGAAACATATAGCATTGCTCATTATACTGAGTGGAAAGAGAAGATATTGTAGTTGTTGAACCAAGTCTGTAGTAGCACCATATCTTATAAATCTAAATGTAAAGGAGAACATAAACTACAACATCAGAGCAATGAGTATGACAGCATCTATACTGAGGTCAGCTACCAGTTGTGCATTGCACAGGGAAATGGGTATAACTGGACCTGTTCATTTAGTGGATGTCTATATCGTGTCACGCAGAGTAAAGGGAGTACTACAACGTTATGAAGAAGAAGTGTGTACTCTGGTTTTATAATCTGACATACACAGATCCACTGATCTTACAGTTATGCAAGGTCCCTGAATGAACGTGCACTGCATCACTACTAGTGAGACCCTGCTAGCCACTGCTAGTCACTAACCACCACACAGAAAACAGCTGGACGCCACATACCAAAACTAGAGCAATTTGGATTGAAAGTGACCTATGGAGGTCATCCAGTCTAATAAGAGTAATAATAACCAATTAGAAACAGCAATAGATTGATTCATCCTAGTCTTGTTTGAACAAATCCTAGAAGACGAAGTTCCTCTAAATTCCTGGAAACCCTTTCCAAGCACATTAAGGACAAGAAAATCATCAGGAATGGTCAGCATGGTTCACCAAGGGGAAGTCATGCTTGACCAACTTGATAAACTTTTATGACAGATGGCTCTCGTAGTAGATGAGGGGAAGACAGTGGACTTACCAAAGTCCAGTTGTTATATGGACTTCTGTAAGGCTTTTGGAATTGTCTCTCAAAAGATCCTCACAGACAAGCTGTTGATGTATAAGGTGGTTAAGCAAATAGTGAGATGGACTGAAAACTGGCTGAATGGCCAGGCCCAGATGGTGGGGACCAGTGGCTCAAAGTCTAGTTGGAGGACAGTAACTAACTAGCTGTGCACCCCAGGGTTCAATACTGAGTTCAGTCCTGTTTAACTTCTTTGTTAATTATCTGGCTGATGGGACAAAGTATATTCACAGCAAGTTTGAAGATGACGCAAAACTGACAGGAATGGTTGATAATCCAGAGTTTTGTGTTGCCAACCAGAGGGACCTGGACACAGTGGAGAAAAGTTAAGGAAGATAATAATTTTCCTCTACCCTGTTCCTGTGAGGCCACATCTGGATTACTGTGTCCAGTTATGGGGTCCTCAGTAAAAGACAGACAAGAGTACACCAGAAAGAGTTCAACAAAGGGCCACAAACATGGTGACAGACTGGAGAACCTCCCATAGAAGGAAAGGCTGAGAGAGACTTCAGCCTGGAGAACAAAGGGTTCGGGGGAAATTTTATTAATGTGTATAAGTACTTGAAAGAAGGAATACAAAGGATGAGGAGCCAGGCTTTTTTCAGTTTTGCCCAGTGAGAGGACAAGGAGTGACAGACAAAAAATGAAGCACAGAAGGCTACCCGTGAATATCAGAAAGCACTTGTTTACTGCTAGGGTGAGTGAACGCCGAATAGCTTGCTCAGGAAGGCGGTGGACTTTCCAGCCTTGGAGATATTCAAAACCCATCTGGATATGGTCATGGATAGCTGGTGGCTCTACCTGAGCAGAAGTGTTGGATCAAATGGCCTCTTGAGGTCCCTTCCAACCTCAACTACTGTTATTCTATGAAATCCAGGTCTCTCAACCTCTCCTTTGTCATGTATTCCAGCTCCTCAATTATCCTGTCAGCTTTCCACTGGACTCACTCCATTATGTCAGTTTCCTTGTGCTGGGGAATCCAGCACTGGGTAGATGACACTAGGTGTGGTATCATAAATACTGAATAGAGATGAAGAATCAGTTCTCTGAACTAACTCAGTATGCTCTTGCCAATACAGCCGGAGTGTGTTTGTCAGTTTCAGTTCGGAAACTTGGTTGATTGCTCCTGTGCTCTAACAAAAGAGGGTAAAACATAGCTAAATAAATTCTGTGCTAGAGCACACAAAACTAAGTTCCAAAATATCAAGACTCAAGTTATCATTTTTTAATATGAAAATAAAAGGTTCTGAATGATTGATTTTCATATATATCAAGAAAATCATATTTCATGGGAAAGAAAGAATTTCTCAGTATCTGGGTCCTGGAAATATTGTCATGTTTTGTTTTATTTTTAAGAACTCAGTTTCCAGCCCTCCTGTCTTAAAAGGATAGCTTCACTTTTGTCTACAGAAATATAAACAAAAGAAATCCCAAACGACAATATCAAATAAACTTCATTCTTGGAGTTTCTGATGACATTTAAAAACTGAAGAGGGAAATTAATCCCTGGTACTACTGCAAAAACAAATTTATCAGTGGGAACTGAGGGCACTTGCCTTTCCCTCTCATCATAAAGTTTACCATTCCAATAGAGAGTCTGCAGAAGTATAACTATCTCAGCACCGTCCTTTTCATTCACCGAGCACTGAAAGCAGAGAACAAACCCAAGTGCAATCTAGGCTGCTGATGGTATGTCTCCTTCAGCATTCATGTAAGGGTTTTGTTTTGTAAGGTGCTCCACTGCTTTCATCAATATTTCCTTGTGCAGGGAAAACTGCAGGAGGACAAAATTTCTCAGACCTGAGCACCATGCACTCACCATGGCTGGTTAAACCAGATGCACAAAGAAATTCAACATCAGACAAAGTCACAACTTGGAGTAAGTATGTACAGTGAGTGCACAAATTCTGTACCCAAAATCTCCCAGTTAAGCTTGCTCTGGCAACCATAAATAAGGATTTGATTAGGCACTTAGTGCTGACAGGCAGTGAATATTGTTCTTTAAATAGAAACATTCTTTTCACAGCAGGAGTTCGTCTAAGAGAAGATTTGAGATAACATCAGAGACCATTCAGATTATTTTCAGTATGCTACTACAGCGTATTACCAGAAGTACTTAAAAACATTTGAACAGCCAGGAAGAAGAAATATCAGTTTATCACATGCTACTATGGCAACTGGAGTAATTAAATTGTCGAGCATTCATGCCCGTCCAGTCTTATGATTCATTTATCATTAAAAAGGTACAATGATCCAAAAGCGATTTAATGGTCTTATTTCTTCTTAGATTTGTAGACTTAAACTATGTCTTATGGGATGCTCAAAAGCGATAAACAAGGATTTCAATAGCAGCCATTAGGTAACATTATAGTTCTCCCATAGAAATATTGTCCTACATGTCTTCCTCAAACACAGGAAAAGTCTGAATTAGACCTGTAGGATTTTACTTGTTGTTTTATACACAACATAAAACGTGTAAATAGATTTAAGATTCATGCTGTAAGATTGTTCACACAATCACACAACTCTCTCCTTGTCTATTTGACTCAGTTCACAGGAAAAAGTATAGGATGACAAATTGCAAAAGCAGAATCAGCCTTAATCCTGTCAAGAAATCTGTAAGCATAATTTAGTAGTGCCAAGTAAAGCTGTAAATTTCAAACCATCTGTATCCAGGCAGTTACATATACGTAACAATTCACAATTGTGGCCAACTCAAAGACTGTACATATATTGAAGAACACAGTAAATGTGTTGTTCATACTGAACTATTCAGCTCACTGGGACTGACAAATGTATTTATCTTGCAGATCCCTGGTACATATACCTTCATCTGAATCTTATAAAACTGCTTAAGTCTCTAGAGCTTGTGAAACATCAGTTAGACCAATTAGATGAAGTGGAATCAAAAGAAGTGTTCAGTGGCTAAGACAAGATACATGGAACAAATGTACCAGTAGATTGCACAACAATAAAATTACAAAATAGACTATTTCATTCTAGACATTAAATCCTTGCTGCTCACCTGGATCCTCAATTTTGGTCCTTAACTCAGAAGCTGATTAGGAGAATATGGTAATTCAGGAAATTAAGTAACACATGCAGACTAGATTCACAGCAGGCATTTCTTCCAATACAGCAACTGGCACAGCTGGTTTCCAAGTGCAAGTAGTGGCACAGCACTAGGTCTTCCACTTCAAAATCACTCCCCAGTACATCAGGTATTTCATGCACCCCAATCTTGGGGGGAGGAGGTGGGGAAAGAAGAGTTCTTGCACATAATTTATTTTTTTCACTTGTATATTCAAGTGCATGACAAATTGCTGAAAAAAATGGTTGTTTACGATAATGTCTTTTTATAAGTTGTTTTTTATTACTGAAAAGATCTAGGTACAATTTTTCTGTTCAAGGTGACCTCCAGTTTGGATCTGCATACATAAATATTTTTCAAAAATGCAAGTTATAAAACTTGTGAGGATAAATAAACAGGTTAGCATATAAGATTGGTTTTATGGGTGTTTATACTAAGTTTTAGTTCATGTCAAGTGTGAAGTAGATGTCTAGTTCAAAAGGCTGTTCGCGTAACTAATGAAATGCGTGTTTTCTCCCAAAGAAACAGCCCTTTTCAAATGTTATTAAGCATTCTTCAACTTACACAATGTCCTAGCCAGCCCTAGAGAATGGAGAATGTAGTGAACAATTCTATGCAGAAATGTTTATATAAACTTTTCTGTGGTGCATAGGTGAAGCCTACAAAAAGAGTTACTACTGTAGAAATACCACTTACCTACCTGAAACCTCTCACAGAAAGAAATGCACTGATTTGTTGTACCAATTCATTGATGGAATGAGAGTGGTAAATAACATTATGGGATGCTGAAGTTAGATGGAAAGTCCCATGTCTTCTGGCAGAGTAGATTAAATTTTGCATATAGATCGGGTTTGCTCCAAAAGGATGACCTGGGTCCTTTAGAACAATATGTGACCAGTGTGCAGCTTTTGTGATGGGTTTTCTCTTTCTCCATACATTTTAAATTTGTCTTGTTTAAAGAATGTATGGCAGTCAAACTGTGTCTGGAATATCAGCATAACCTTACAAAAATTATAAAAGGGACAAAGTCCATTGTTGGCTTAATTTCCCTTGACTTCCCCAACCCAGGCACTGGATGGGCAAAATTTTTGTTTACTATGACTATTCTGTTGAATGTCCTCTACTACAGAAGGCTCCTTTCTTTTTGAGGTGTATTATTGAAGTTAGAAAGTTGTATTGTTCAGAGTTCAGAAAACAGCTTTTCTTTCCTTTTTTTGTAGGGTGCTTTGGACAAGGCATTTCCATTCCTACACATATGCTACTATGCTATTAGGTATAATAATTATGTAAAGCAATAAATGAACACTCAAAACTTAACTCTTTCTGTTGCTGTTGCATATAAATGCAAACTGCTATGACAGCACTGGAAAAGATTACCTTCATTTTTCTCTCACTGTGAAGTACACTTTGGAGGACACCCAATATGGGACGAGTTCATTATTCTCATTACTTGTATATACTGAGCTGAGCTGTATGAACTGAGCTGAAAGTTGCTTAGTCCTTCCCAGAGAAAACTGAAGGCAGTGCGGACACAGGTCTCCAGCTCTGACACAGGTCCTTGTCCTCCAGGCACACAGTGACTTTGTGATCATGTGATCCTGCAGTCAGAGCACAGCCAATCCCATGATGAGGAGCTGCAGACTCATAACCTACTTCTGAAACCCAGGGGAGAGGGGATCTCACTCTTCTGCATTGCTGCAGGCATTGTGCCATCACCTTTCTTCTTTACACACCCTGAGAATAAAAACAGCTGCAGAAATATCTAGATCTGGAAAGCCACGTGGGCTCATGTGCCAAATTGCTTGAATGAGAGCCAGTTGTGGGAAGACTGTGAGAAACTCCAGAGTACCTGGAGAATTTTAAAATTCAAACAGAGAAGTAACTGATGAAATTAGGTATAGACAAGCTCTAGCAAGAGGAGCAACAGAGTGTTTTGAGCAGTCGGTTTAGGTGGAGGAACTTTTCAGTTCCATCTTTCCTCAGACCAGACCACAAGAGGTGAGTACTGCATTACAGATTCTGGAAAACAAGCAGCAGAGGTTGTCCAAATTTTCCTCCTGAAATGGCACAGTTCATGGGTTTTTTGAAGAGTTTCAGTTCACAAGAATGTTCAAAAGCATTGTGAAGGTCTGCTATGCCTTTGCTGTACAATATATAGCCAAAGGCAATCCCTTTCTCGAAGAGCTGATTTAGGAAAACCCTCACTTTGTAGTGTACAGAATAGACAAAAAGAAGTCGAATGGACTGGTAAAGGAAGAAAAGGGATAATTCTTATAAATATGATGAGAAACAGGAACATCCACATGTGACCTGAAGTGGAAGATGTCAGCAAAAATAAAGAGAGGTGTTAACTGCAAGCATGTGGAGAAGAAACGAGAGTTTTCCTAAGCTGCAGTTTCTGACTGAACATAGACTAGTTGAGCCAGTGCTTCTGCTCCTGTGCTGCTCAGAGGAGGCTTGATCATGACCAGTTTATAGACTGACCATGGATGGGCTATTGCCACATAAAATGAGCTGAGCTATGTGAAAAGGAGCTTGTTAGGGCACAAGACACCATCCTGCTAGCCTTGCAGCCCATATAATATACCCTTTACAGGTAACTGGGTATTGACTCCTTGATTTAGCCTTCTACAGCCACAGACTTCAAGTTTTCTTTATGACATAAAGAACTGAAGAACGCCAGCTCAAGAAATGCAGCCTTAGTCACATTTTGTCTGAGGTATGCAGGTGCTACAGAGAAGCTGAGACAGCCTTGGAGAGAGGTGAGCAGTGAAAACAATAGGAGCCATGAAGCGAAAGGATACCAGCAGAAAAGTTTTTAGCTCTGCTGAAAGGTTCTCTTTAGAAGGAAAAGAACTGTTATTACTATATAATGGATTAGACTATTTTTCTTTAAATAGACTTTCCGGTGAGGGCTTTTAAAGACTCCCGGGTTTCAGGCATCACACCTATGTTGTATCACACTTTAATATATTGGTACATTTGAAAAGGCACAATGGGCCATGCTCTGAAGGGTGCTCAGCCCCTTCAGTTAGACTTACAATAGCGTAGTAATTAGTGTGATTTTCTTACATGTATTATTGTTTAGGCAGTTGGCACTTGGGGCAATTTTGTAGAGGAAAAATGTTTTATCTAGCTCAGCTCTTAATATAAAGAATAAAGTCAGCATAAAACACAACTTTCTTGTATGCTGATGAGAAAAAGAAAGATATTTAAGTTTTTAATCAGGAAATATCAGGGCAAGTAAAGTGCAGTTTTACTCCATCTCACTTGGCAGCCTTTGAACTCAGAAGCTGTGTATTTAGATAATGAGGCATAAGCAGTTGTGACCAAGCCTTGCTAGCTGGAACTTCGTACGGATATAACTGTGCCACAAAGGTATGCTCTAATTATGCTAATCATGATGCCTTGTCATTCACTCAGAGAAGTCGCTCTGTATTCATCGGGAGCAAGAAAAGTGTCAGAACAGCATGCTGCTACTTGGCTACTTCCTTAATAGCCCACCAGCTTCTGTCAAAGGCTGAGTGTCCTGTTCCCATGCAGTTTGTCTAATGTTACGAGTTCTACAATTATTTTGTCATTGTGATGGCTGAAGGGTGGTCTGCAAAACGCCTGGTGTTTTTCTAATTGTGGGTGGGTTTTGGCAGCCTCTAAAACACTAGAGGAAGATATTTTATTTTTTTTTAAGATTTTAAAGAAATAAGAAGTAGGACATTTAATGGGGAAAGGACAAAATGCAGAAAACCTTATAATCCTCTGTATATGAAAACAGCTGAAATTGGTTGTCGGCTTTACAGTTGTGGAAAGTAAGTTTATAAATATTCATAAGCCTACTAAAGTCTCTGTAGTAAAATGCCCCTTCACCTGTCACAAAGCAATGGATTTCCTTAAAAAAACTGAGTATGATATTAAATAGGAAATTACCTCTGTTGCAGAATTCTCCATCATAGTATCTCTAAGAGACAGCAATACATCTTATATTTTCTAGATAAAATAAAGTAAAAAAAGAGAAAAATAATGACTTTCCAGAATCTCAAAAGGGTTTTTTACAACTTTTTCTTAACTGCAGAAAGCACAGGAAAAAGCCTTTTGGCCTTTTCAAAATACCATATTCAACTGAAAAAGTGTATCATATTCTCTGTATCCAGCTGAATTTTCCTCTTTAATCTTATAGTATTATGAAAACATTTAGAAAATGTTTCTGTACTTAATTCTTAAACAAAAGTTTTCATTATTTATCTAGAAAATAATTCATTGATTGACCAAATGAGGATATTGTACTTCTTTTTCTGTGTGGAGAAGTCAACTCTCAAGATAAATACTAAGAACACAGTAGAAAAATATGTTAATCCTCTACTTATTCATCTGTACAAGAGATTTAAATGGAAATTTAATATGGATATTGCTAGATTCTGAACAGGAGCCAAACTAATTCTATGAAAGTGTTCTGTCTACATATTGACTATTGTAAGTATGCAGAGATTCAATCCTATTTTCTTTACTTTGATAGTATTCTGCTGATTTTTCATAGGTTTTTTTCAAAAACATCAAACAGAACATAACTGAGCATTCAGCACTTTGAGTAATTGTCCTATTTAGTCAAATATCAGAGATATTTTAGAGATTTCAGTTTTCCATCATTTGTTAGCCTCTTATCCTATTATGACTTTTCAGTTTATGAAGTAACCCACAGTCAAATCAACTATTTTTTAATATTTCAGTTTCCCTTAGTTTTAACTTAACCAGAGCTCTGCTACAGCCATATTTTTGTTGACTACGGATAATATGGCATCAAATACATAAAAATGTAAGTATAGCATGGTATATGACTGATTTAATTAGTCTCAAATAATTTTTTCAGTCTAGAGAAAAAAGAATGAAGGAATTAGGGGGTTTTTCCCCCTATTACCTGGAAAGTGTTATAATACAGTAAGTTTCATATTAAATCAATTTTTAATATTACTAAACACAGGCAGCTGTAGCATTGTTAGAGCAACTCTCAAATTATGTTTATTTTGCACTAGAATTTTTGTCACTTCCCTTGACCTGTCACAAGGGTGCAAACAAAAGAACACAAAAGAATACAAGCTTTGAATTCTGTTATCACTGATATGGTCTGAACGTGTTGTATTGTTTGCTTGAGGTTCACATCTAGTACAAAAAAAATACAAAATAAACTTCCTGGATTTGGATAGGAGAATCCATTTTAAATACATTTTAAATCAGAAAAAAGTGTAATGCTTATCAAAGGTGAAAGTTGAATGCAAAATGTACAAAAATGGGATGATTGATAAGTGTATGTCAGGCAGTTCCAAAGGTACCAGGAAGGTACCTTGATGAAAGGCAGGTAAATTGAAAGGCTGGTAACTGTACTCAGAATTAGATTTCTCTTTTTAATCCCCCTGCTTGGTCTGGTTTCTCAAGAAAACTGTGACTCTATGCCCAATACTACGTCAGGGCAATCCTCGGTCAGGGCAATACAGGCTGGGAAGTGAAGCAGTTGACAGAAGCCCTGGCAAGAAGGATTCAGGGGGTACTGGAGGATAAAAAGATCATCATGAGCCAGCAATGCACACTCACAGCCCAGAAATCCAACCGTATCCTAGGCTACATCAAAAGAAATGGGAACAGTAGGCTGAGAGAGGTGACTCACCCCTCTACTCCCCTCTGATGAGGCCACACCTGGAGTACTGTGTCCAGCTCTGGAGTTCTCAGCACAGGAAAGATATGGAGCTGTCTGAGCAGGTTCAGATGATGATGACATTGTAGAGTCATCCTTTGTGGAACGAAGGGATGACTCCAAGTTATCTGCTTTTGTTCTCAAGCTGGACTTCAGTCTGCTTGATGTCAACTGGAGTACCACACAGCTGGGAATAAATGGTCCAGAAGATGGACCGTCTGGCTGGTAACTTCATGGCATGGGTGTTGAGGGAACTGATCAGGAAATGTACCTTCCTTGATTTATTGTTTATTAATAGAGTCTAGAGGGTGAAGTGAAAATTGATAGCTGCCTTAGCCAAAAAGACTACAAAGCAGTCAAGTTTAAATCTATGGTAATAGAAAGAAAAACAACAGCAAGACCTCAACCCTAGATATGAGGAAAGCAGATTTTAGGTTGCTCATAGAATTGTTTAGTGAGGTCCCCTGGGAAAAGGCTTTTGAAAGTGCTGGAGTCCATCAATGCTGGTCACTTTTTAAGCACCACCTCTTTAGAGCAAAAGCCCAGGCAATTGTAAAATGCTAGAATTCAAGCAAGCGAGGTAGAAGGCCAGTCTGGCTGAGCAGGAATCTACTGAAACTAAGGTATAAAAGGAAGGTGTATTGCCAGTGGAAGCAAGGACAGCTGACATGGGAAACCTGCAGAGATGCTGTTCACCACTGTGGAGCAGAAATTTGCATGACCAAAGCTCAGTTAGAGTTGAAGCTGGCCAGTAATGTGAAGGACAATAAAAAGAGATTTTTAAACTATGTTAATACCAAAAGACAGGACAGAAATAACATTGGCCTGTTACTCAGTGAGCATGGACACCTCACAAACAGGGATACAGACAAAGCAGAGACATTTAATGCTTTCTTTGCCTCAGTCTTCAATACTGATGATGGACTCAGACACCTCCAGAGTCCTGAGCTAGAGGACGATGACTGTGCAAATGATAAACAACTAGTCCACTCTGAACTTGCACAGGATTTGCTGCTCTAGCTGGATCCTTGTAAGTCTATAGGGCCTGATGAGATTCATCCCAGGGTACTTAAAGAGCTGGTTGATGGCATATCAAAACTTCCCTCAATGATTTTCTACTGCTCTTGGGAATCTGGGAAGATATCTGTTGACTGAAAACTAGCAAATATTGTCCCAGTCTTCAAAAAGGGCAGCAAAGATGACCTTGGTAACTACTGGCCTGTCAGTCTTACTTCACAGTCTGGTAAAATTATGAGTAAGATTATTCTGGGAGCTATTGAAAAACACATAAAAGACAACACAGTCATAGGACCCAGCCAGCACAAGTTCACAAGGAGAAAGTCCTGCTTGGCAAACTTAATTTCTTTCTATGAAAAAATTACTCACCTAGTTGACCAAGGGCAGCCAATTGATGTACTCTTTCTGGATTTCAGTAAAGCCTTCAATACTGTTTCTCACACTATCCTCTTAAACAAAATGTCCAGTGCTCAGCTGGATGAACACATAATACAATGAGCGGCTGCTGACAAGCTGGACTCAAAGGGTCGTAGTAACTGGGGTTACATCAGGCTGGTGACCAGTCACTAGAAGAGTTCCACAGGGATTGATCTTAGGGTCAATACTCTTTAACACCTTCGTAAATGACCTGGATGCAGGAGTTGAAGATTTAATAACTAAGTTTACAGGTGATACTAAATTGGATGGAGCTGTTAACACCTGAGGGCAAAGAAGACCTGCAGAGGAATGTGCACAGATTGGAGAGCAGGGCAATCACCAACTGCATGTAGTTTAACAAGGACAAATGCTGGATTTTGCACCTGGGACACGGCAACCCTGAATATACATACAAACTGGGGAGCGAGAGGCTGGAGAGCAACCTTGTCAAAAGGGATCTAGAGGTTTTGGTTAATAGCAAGTTGAACATGAGCCAGTAGCGTGTCCCGGTTCAACCTAGATATAAGGAAGATGTGTTTTACAGTGAGAGTGGTGAAACAGTGGCATAGGTTGCCCAGGGAGGTTAGTGGATGCCCCATTCTTGGAAACATTCAAGATCAGGTTTGATGGGGCTCAGAGCAACCTGATCTAGTTGAAGATGTCCCTGATTACTGAAGGGGAATTCAGATTAGATGACCCGTAAAGTCCAAAGATGACCTTCCAGTCTAAACTATTCTATCATTCTATGATTCTATGACTGTATTTCAAACATTGGAAATGCCACAGCATAGCTGACTTAATTCAAAGAAATTTTCCAGTGTCTGGAAATTTTCCTGGTTCCTCTTCCCAGTTTTTTTGCCTACTCTGTCCCAGTGGAACAAGCCTGTCTAACAGATGACGTGATGCAGCAAAGTCCTTAGGAAAGCAGAAATCCCCCTGTCACTCAAACCATCGTCGTGTGGTCCTCAGTGACCCTCCTCAAAGGCCAAGAACAGTTTCAAAAAAGGAGCTCTATCCACAGCAGTGTCATAGTCATAATGAAGGCTCAGAGAAGAAAAGCACTCCACAGGGCATCCCCTGGTTGCATCATATACTGTAAGGTAAATTGGTCAGGGCTGTGCTGTAGCAACCTGAGTTTTTGTTGCATTGAAAATTATATATGCAAAGTAGCAAAAAAATAGGTGCTTTAGAACATTACATATTTAAAACCAGCCCTTCTCATCTTTCAGTATGTCTGTTGCATGCAGACCACTAGGAAACATATGTATTATGTTTTCCTTTGAGGCAGCGCAATCCCAAACTTATTTGTTATTCTGTATGCAAGTACTTTTCTTCTTATATCTTTTTCAGTTTGCCGTTATAATAGGTAGCTACTGTAAAATTCACAAGCCCTAAATTAATGTTGAAAAGCAGAGTAAATGCTTTTAAATAGTAAAATGATCGGAGTGAATGTAGAAAAACAAATGACATGAAAGTAACAAAAAATATTGAGTTCATTTATTTGAACAAATGGACCAACATGGAGTCAATGGAATGCAATTGTCACATTACATATCACTCCCAAAGCAAGTTTGCTTGGATGCACTGTCTATGCATTTTATTACTTCTTAGAAATACCGCACATAAAGACCAACATTCATGTATGTGTGCTTTAATTAAAGTCAGCAGAACTAGGAACAATCCTCACTGCTAGATATTTAATTACACATTACACTGCAGAGTTCTTTTCTATATTATTTTCTAAATCTTAGAGAAATTCTGTAGTTAGCTTCTCATCAGAATATTATATTTATGAATTATGCTTTCTTTATAGGATCCTGCACTCTCACTCTACAGTATTATTTTTGCAAAGTTCTTTTCTATGGCTGTTTAGGGAACATATACATAAAGCAATGTTTACACTATTTTATTGGTTGTTGCTTCAAGTTTACGGCAAATGTGCACAGACATCACAAACATCACTCTTGCCTTATTTAGGAAGAGGCCAACTAAGCAGAATTATGGTTATTATATATAGTTTATATAATTATAATAATTAGTACAACAAATAAGTATAATGCACTATCAGTAAAGAATATATTTCAAATATATCTTTATATGCTTTTATGACAACCTATAGATTATTATCTTTGAAATTAAATTTCATATGACAAATATTACATATATACCCGACTTTTAAAATAATATTCTCTTTTTTTCCCCACAAATGTAGCATATATATAGTAGGACTTCTGTCCATTAGGCCATTCTTCATCAAATTGCCAGCTACAAACTTTGAAGAGATCTGTCATCATAACCTCATAATGCTGGGAGACAGACCTAGGAAAGTTCTGCGTGTATAACACAAAACTCATTCTTTCTAGATGTTAACATGGATAACTCTGTGTGAACTGAATATACCATCTAAAGGGGTTTCCTTTGTATTATTAAAACAACTAGAAGCTCACATGTTTACTTATGTTAACACTTCAGACTAGAATTGTTTGGAGGAACATGGAGAGATGCATAAGGCTTCATGTTCCAGCAGAGGTGTGAGAACAGAGGCAGTGCAAGTTCTATTAAACCGTCTTCCAAGAATGTCCTGTTAGAGTTTCCTGCCTTAAACCTTTTAAATGAGCCAGAGTGGAGATAGGAGCTGGTATAACCAATTTTTTTTTTTTAAAAAAATAACCTAAGCATGATTTAATCATAGTAAAAGAGCTAGTTTCAGTGTATTTACTTTTTAATTTTACTTAGCTTAGTGTGCATTAGTCATGACTGCAGCAGAAAGGATGATCTTCTGTTCGTTGTCCACATGCATTTTATTCATAATCCTATAAAAACTTCCTTTTGAACATGGCCTTTCAGTTTCTAAGTCAAATAGTTATGTCCAAACATCCTTGAAGTTTACATATGATGAATGTGGGTAAAGATTGTTTTAGTAATAAATGAGATTGAATGTAGTTTTCTTGTGAGGAAAAAAAATTCAGAATAGTTCTTGTTGAGTAAGTGTCCTCCAGATCATCTCAGTGTGAGTGCTTTTCTGTAGGCAGCCAGTGTTCAAAACCTCTAGAGACTAGAACGTAAGCCTTTCTCTCGCTCTCTTCTCAGTTACAATCAAATATTATTCCTGCAGTATTGATTTGGTTAATCCTCAACAGCTTTCTGTAAAAGTCAACTGGTGATTGACATGAAAGCTATTGCAGGTCCAATTAAGTATCTTTCACTTACAGGTTTCAGTTTATCCGCTAAAATAAATATCTAGCTATTTTTCTGAAGATGTTTGAAAAAATATGAGCATGTGTAGGCACAATAAGATTCTTGTTTACTCAGCTGAAAATGCAACACCACATAAAAGTAAAAATAACAAACAAGATCAATCTGCCTCAGCAGTCTGAAACTGCCGTGCCACTAATGACCCACATTTCAAGTTCCTGACAGTAACTTTGCTGTTCTCAGCAACTCCAGTTCAGAACTTGGTTCCCATAACCTGGGTGCATGAATCAGAACATATACTGTAAACTGAAGTTATTGAAACCCAATTTTAAAGAGTTTTCCTACCCAAAAATTCAGGCAGGACTGTGATGTCTGTCATTTAATTTAATGGGCTTTACATAAATTGAAAGAAATTTTTAGCAAGATCAGCTCCATGCTGTCTCTTGTAGATGCTTGTCTCAGCAAGCAGAAACTTTTAGCAAGATCAGCTCCATGCTGTCTCTCATAGATGCTTGTCTCAGCAAGCAGGTCTTGCTTCCCCCTCCTCAGTCTGGAAATGGAAGCCGAAGCTTAAAGTGCAAGTTTCAAATCCCACTTGGCTCTCTGTGCAAACTCATTTAGAAGACATTTCCTGGAGTATGGGTAAAATTCCCCTTCTATTTGAACAATGATAAACACTTCCTCATTTTTACAAATGCAGATAAATTTTTAAACTGCAAGTGTACAAACTTTACTACTTACAACTTTCAAAATATATCAAACTTTCTTTGCTTTTATCACCACATTAAAAAGAAGACTGTCTATCCTTATAATTACAGGTTAATAGACAAAGGTCTGAATGGCTACAATGGTTTCAGAGTTCACTGAATTGAAAAAACAAAATTGTCTCCAGATCTCGGTTGACTTCTGTGCACACCATCACAGCTGGAGCAGCCAGGACCAGAATGGCCATGTTCATACCACTTATTCTGATGACTGACTGATCTCTGTTTTAATGTCTCTACCCCTACTCTTCACAGCTATCCATTCACATGACATGCAATTCAATTTAGCAACTTTGCATCCTGTACTCAAGAGACCTTTATATAACTTAAGGTTCATTTCAGACCAGTGCCATCTTTCATTGAGGAGATCCCACCTGTACAGTCAGATTTCATCAGGCCAAGAATCATTGCTACAGGGCTTCAAAGTTACAGTGCTCACGTATGCTTCTGACTTGTATTAGCAGTACTGATCAAGGGACACAATGGCAACAACAACTTATGGCAATTTATCCCTCTCTGAGAAAGCATTTGCGGCTTGGGAAACTAGTGCCATAAAGACTTCACTTAGATGTCCAGTAATGAGTCCACAGCTTTACATTAGGGGAAAATATTCCAAATGTTCCAAGCCTTTCAATGACAACTTGTTCCAGTACTGATGAAAAGGTTATTTTCTTCTGCGGCTTTGTGACTTCAAATTATATCTTTCTAGCCAGTGTAGATCTGGAGCTGCTGTTTCTGTTTGATGAAATTAACTTTCCTGACAATCTGGCTCTAGGAGGATCCAAACTATTTTTTCTTTTCCTCCTGGCTGATCCAACTGGTTGCAAAACTTTGTTCTTCTTTCTCCCACATTTGTGTTCTCTCTAAGTGTTTCTCAAACCTTCCCCATTCATTTCCCGTTGTACTGAATGTGTTGGGTTGGATTTTGCAACTATATTTCTGTAGTTGCTTTTTGTTTTTCATCTATGTGGGTTTATTTTGGGAGAGCTTCTTTACGGCCTGGAAAGTTTCAGTGTCTTAGAACAATACTCATGGGATCTAGAGTATGCTTTAGAGTACATGAGACAGAATATATAGGGTTGGCAGCGATATTGTAAAAAGGGTATAAAACTCCAAACTTAAAGGATGGATGAGGGTCACAGACTATTGAAGACACATCTTGTCAAACCTTATATTCTGTCACATCAATTTGTTTTACTCCACACCCACTTCTTTGAAAAACAAACTGATACATCTGAACAATTGTATAAAGATACCAAGGTCATGAAAGAGGAGAGCCAAACCAACAGGGTAGATATACACCCCACTTATGGTCATTTACTTGGACAAACGTGAACTTTTTTCAGTATCAGGCAATGCTGGAATTGTATATTCCCCTAGCAATGGTACATGAGTTTGCAGACAGCCTTTGGCAGGAGGATGAGCAGCAGCTAGGAGCAATAGTTTCTTGACAACATGTCCCTCACTAGGCCGGCTCACATCCACGTCTTTCTAAACGTTTTCTACTGTTATGGTGTGCTCTACCCAGCCTAAGGAATCTGCTCATGACTGGTGCTGGATTCCTGAGATATGTAAATCCACTATAATTCACAAGCTTAGCTGCCTGCCTCTAAAGCACTTGATTTCCCCCTCCAATAGAGTGAGTTTTTTGTCTCTCTGTTTTCAAATTGCCAAAATGGGCACGTCAAATAATTGAATTGTATAATATTTGCACACACAAATATTCCCATTTGGAATATTTGAGCAAGTTCTTCTTTTGTGCTCATACATGACACTACAATGAATGTATAATTTAGCACTTATTTTCAGAACAAATAACCTGGAAAAATTGCATGCACAATTGATAGTAATTTGAGTGTGCAACCTAAGGTTGGAGCCTATTAACATACTCATTCTATCTAAGCTCTCTGAGCAAATTCAAACCATGCTGTCTTTTAACAAAGATTGTACCAGGCAGCAGAAACAGCATGAACATCAGACTACAGTATGGTACAACTCAGAATGAAATGCAGGGAGAAATCATGGTGAAATGCAAAGATAGTTATTTAATTTCAACAGACAGTGGAGTCAGAAACTTTTGAAAATACTTTATGGAAAACAGATTTTATTATGATAAGTAGAACCTTATTTCATAATTCTGCAAAAATATCTAATGGCTTTGTTTTGAATTTTTTAAAAAATTAAATTAATTCTTTAATTGGAGAACTGTAGTATCTACAGGCTGTCAGTCTCCTACATTAATAGTTAAATGAAAGTTTACATTCACCAATTACACTGTTCACACAACAAATTTGGGCACCATTTAATACTGAACTTCACAGCATTCATCAAAATGTGCATAACAGCCTGCTTCAGGACTGCCAGTGAATTAAGAGGTAAATTGTCATCCAGAAAGAAATTAAAATCATAATTGCTTTTTCTCTCTACAAGAAATCATTACTGCAAAAATATAAATACAGCGATTCTTATACAAAGTGGACATACATGCACAGAATGAGAAAATAGGCCTCTTGTGGAAGAGGATTCCTTAGACAGCTACCTGTCTTGTGCAAGGGCAATGGCATCATACAGTTTTATTAACTACTTTCTATGAAACAAAGAGAATGTAACAAAAGAATATAAATGCGCAAATAGAATGTAGTAACATTTACGAAATGTTCTCTGCATGCTGACACAAGGACGTATATAAAACCATAAAATCTTAAACAAATAAGTGACAAATCAAGGAAACTCTTAAAAGTGTAAATTCACTATGAACTACAGTTATGTATTTAATAGTACAGTTTTTCAGAGTATGTCTTTCAGCATTGATGCATTACATAAGAGGATTTGACAAGGTTACAATTTGTGTTACTAATGGAAATTCTTTTCAAGAATTAACCTTTAGGCTATAAAGAATGACAGATATTCAAATATTCTCAAATGAGTATTTGACTTGAAAATTTCTATTCATTTTTTCTCCCCAACAGAACTTCCATCCTGCATTGCAGTGTGTCATACACACAATTGAATTCTTAACAGCTGCCATTCAAGAGAACTGCAGAGGACCATTTGAAAGTAATATTTTGCTCCGTGTGACATCTCATTTTTTTCTCCTCAGAAATCATAATTTTTTTACACACCTAGTAGTCTTCCTAACAGGAAACCAGCTCTGCCTGTCATTTTGATTGGGGAGGAACCTTGTTTTCCAGGTCACTGGCTTGAATTCTGGAGACAAGATATTCATGAGGGACCTGTGTGGGGAATTTACATCTCAGTGCAGAGTTTTCCTCTCCATTTGTCAGCATGCCAGGTCAGTGAGCTGCTCTCTTGTCAGAGGGAAGATAATGGCTGCTGCATTGCCTCCTGCTTATTACACACTCAGTGCATCTGACCTTCATGTGAGACCCCCAAAGCATTCTGATTTTTGGCTTTCCTCATATCCTAACTCAAGCTCCTTTTCCCATGAACCTACAATCTGTGACTTTGGGTAACACTTCCTTTTCTGTCTGTAACAACTATATCTTAATATAGAAATGTTATTGCTACACTTTCCTTTATTTGACAAAAGAATAGTATGCTTACATTTATTGTTATTCCAGTGGAGAGACACAGTGTTACTACAGTCAAAACTACAAAACAATTTTATTATTTGTTAACGTTAGCAACCTCCCTTAAACACTATTATATTTCTATTAGAGTCGTTTTTGTACCTCCATCCATTTTTCTGAACACTTCTATAGTTTAAAAATTATAAGAGTGTGTGCTTTTACTCTGAGGTGCTGAACTTAGGAAAAAAAACCCTATATCCTGATCAGTATAAATCTGTCACCCTCTTATAAATTGTTAGGCTATCATATATGAAGTATTTTTCATGTTAATTATAGAAAAAAAGTCATTGGCTACACATGGGAATACTGAGCTTTGGTTTTATTAAGGCCTGATGTAACACATATTAAAGACAACAACCACAAGACTTCCATTTTATATCACTTGGCTATGGATCTGGTACTTGATTCAAAGAGATTATGAGGTCATTATGTGAGCTGGCATATTAACTGTATATCAGCAGTGAAGACTATATGACCAATGAAATGAAAATGCATTTTGTGGTGCCACAAATTCACAGTTAAGATTGAATATTTCTACCACATGAAAAAGATCTCCAATTAACTTATCTTTAATGTAATGAGTTCCATGTGTTTGAGAAAACAGTGTTTTAAAACCTTATATAACTAATAAAAAAGGGGGAAATAAAGGTGAATAACTAGTGTGAGGACAGTTGACTTATACATACACAATATTCCAATTAATTTTATTTTAACATTATTTTATAACAAAATCCTTCAGAGAACTAGGCACCAATTTCAGATTAATAAATAAATAATAAGTCTATTCACTTGAAAAGTTCAGTTTGTTCTCCCCAGCTATATATTGGGAAATAATAAAAGTGATTTTATATATGCTACATTGAATGCTATCTAAGTGAGAAAACTGAGTCACGCAGCTCATTGGTGTGTGCTGCTGTGAGGATCCCTCAATGCAAAATGGGTCTTTGGTGAACAAATACTTCTCTGTGTAGCAAAACAACAAACAGCTATACTCTAAAAGGCAAGAGCAACATAATATTTGTGTTCAAAATTCTGCAACCTACTTTCCAAATTTATTCGGCTCATTTACAATCTGAAACAAGAGCTAAGCTCAAAGACCTAAACATCTTGAATAATAATGGACTGTGGGAAACTCCAGGGAAGACAGAAGGAAAATATATAGCATAAAATCCCATCTCTGGTTCATAGCTGAGTTCCAAAATCTAAACCCATACCTTTGTGAATGTAAAAAAGGCTTACTAATAGCTGAATTAGTGTATATATCTTAGAGTTATTGTAAGATGCTCAATCTGCAGAAATAATACTGAATTCAAATAGGTTTTTTAACTTAGTAAGTGACAGGAGTCTGAAGACTGCAAGTTATTTACATTTTCAGAGAACGTGTGACAATCTAATATAAAAGACAAAATGACACTGAAGAGAAATGCAGATGTAGTTGAAAAAAACCTGAACAAATACAGTAATAAGACTTCAGCAAGAAATACAGTGTCCTTGTAAATCAGTATAACAATAAGATTGCTGTTTTGCATTTGAAAATTTCAGTTCACTGCTTTATTTTCTTGCAATTATTTGAAAATAATCTGGATAACTTTACAATCAAGGTATTTCCTCTTGGCTCCCTGGTATACACCAGGCTGCCTGAGGAGATGATCGACATCCTAAGGTGTCCACAGCATAATCAGGCTGAAGAGCCTCCAGTATTAGAATTCTAACTAATGATAATCAAAAAGAAACAAAAACAATAACAAGGTTGGGTAAAAAAGACAGGAGATAAAAGGCTACATCTGATTTAGTGGAGTAGATAGGTGATTTATCTATATGATGCCAGTATGTATACCCAAAGTACGTGTCTTTTACATGAGACAAAGACACTCTCTTTCCTAGATTTTTTTCTAGATCTTTCCTAGAGCAGAATTGACTGAAATCTACACAGAGAATCAGTTGCAATTATTCAGATGTAGAAGTGATCACATAGAACAGCATTTTATATGTTGCTAAGATAATTAGATGTTTTATATGTAGTTTACGGTAGTCAGTAGAGATGAATCATGCAAGTGCTGGAGTGGTCACACAGGACCACAGGCAAGAGAGGTTTAAGAGCTGGTTAGAAAATAGCTTGGAGAATGACACCTAATCCAAGGTGCAGACCCTTGCTATTGAGAAACCTATCACCATCTGGTACACAACCAACCATCACATCTGTCTAAGAGATTTCATTCTCCATGCAAACATTACCCTATGCCAACATCACTGTATTTGTAACAAGCACTGTCTGAATCTGTACAACAGCAGATATTATCAAATACCAGCAATAGTCCTGCTACAAACCAAATTATTTTTATTATAAATTAGATAATGAGTTATCAGCTAGATGGCAAGAGAGGAAGTCTCAGCAGAGCTTTGTTGAAATGTATGACAAGTCCCCGGTTTCAATAAAATATCATCCTGATGGGGGGGAATGCGCAGTTAGGCAAGAGAGGTTCTTTTCTTCTGACAGTGGAATGTCAGGTAGTATGCCTTCACTGCATTATTGCTGAGACTCAGTAAACATGTCAACTTACAGTGTCTTTTAAGAAAAGTGAGTTTGCCCACTGGGCTAGTTTTCCCAGACTCTCAGCACTACTCCTAAAACAGATTAGCAAACTCTCAGATCAGCCTTGAAGTGCATCACTGATATGGTACAACTTTTCTGAAAGTGCTTTTTACAGTAAAGGACCAAGGGAGTTTGAAATGAGATTGTCCTCTTAGAAGTGATAAGAGAAAGAATATTCCCCTGAGGTCTGCCCGGGTCATATTATGTCTAATGAATTTCAAAAGGTATGGAAGCCAGTATAGTTGCAGGGGACATAGAATGTATGTACTTTGTTGACTACTCTTTATCTGAAACTTTCAGGACTTTAAAAAAGCATTGAGGTCACATAGGGCACAGACGCAGAGCCTTATGAAAGCCCCTGTTGTACAGTAACTTACTGAATGAGACATCAGGCAGTGGTCCAGACATACACATGGAAGCCACAATGTTTTACTTCCGCATAACTTAAGAGGAAGAGACCAAGACCATTGTCACTTGGGAAGAAGGATTGCTTCAGGAAAGCAAACTGGATAAGCTTCTGGGGACTTACTGCAGCAGGATGTTATTCAGTTGTGTTTCTTATTATGGTTGCCAAAGTACAATGATGTCATAAACCAGGTTTTTTACCTAACACCAAGATAAAACTTCTCTTAAAAAAACTTGCAGGTTCCTTTTTTCATAGATGTCTTCAAGAAAGATGGAAAGGCTTAACACCATACTTCTGACGTAACAAGTAGTACCACAAAACTGTTTTAAATGCATTTAAATGGCACTAAGGCACATGGTAGGTGTGCTAAATTCTATGCTTTGTCAAAGAGTGTTCAATATTCTTCATCTTTACAGTCTGGGGCATGAAATCCTCTTTCCACAAACAGGCCATGACGTATCATTTGCAAAACTCTATTCAAAAAGTATTTTAATTCCTCAGCAGATTTTCCACAAGAAGGAGACTATTTTAGAGTTATTTAAATCTTCTCAAAAGGAAAAGTTGTCGTCTCACAACTTAATACTCTAATTGTTACTTAACATCTCATGGGTGTTTGGTGGGAAATCACAAGGAACTTTCCCCAAATACAGTAGACTTTCTCAGTTAAAAATTTTTGTTTTACAGATGAATTTTTTAGTGTGATAAATGAATGAAGTGCAAAGCAACACAGAGAAGAAGGCAAATTCATGCTCTAATGTAATATTTAGGAAGAATGTGCAGGTCTTATGTAGAAATAGTATAAATCAAATGTAGTAGTGTTACTTTTCAATAAACACATTAATCAGGAGTGAAAAATTATTTTGAAGAAAAAACAGTAGAAAACTTACCTGTGAGTGCAGAAGTATTATGGTAAATATTGTGCTAATGAAATAGTTGGGGATCAACATGTGAAAATGAGAATGAAAGAAAATGTCTGCTTTGCGCTGAACAGTGATAGCTTGGTTTTCCAACAATATATTTTCAGGTCAAATATTCTGATATTTCCTTTATCAGAATACAGTGATAGGAGCATTATCCCAATAACTGGCATCCAGAGTGAGTCCTAGCTGACGTTCCATGTATATCCATGTTTGTCCTACATTTCTTCTTTTCAAGTGACCACAAACACACCATACTATTTCTAGTTCAGCACAGAACCCACAAGACTCCAGAAGAAAACTTAGTTGTCTTCCTCATTTAAACCTTACGGCAGTCAACAGAGACCTTTTTTTGTTTGGTTGATGTTTTTTAGTACAAGCCTTGATTTAAGTTAATCTCCTGTTTTGCTTGGTTCATCTAGAGCAAAGGCTGTAGTACAACATTTTGATGAAATGAGGATATTTCTTTACAACTTACAAAAGCATAAACAGTGGTTCAATACTGCATTAATTAATGTATCCAGGTTTATTTGTGAGATTTGTCCACCCACCTTTAGTGTATATTCCACAACTCAAGTGTCTTGAGTTTTTCAAATAGTCTGAAAAACAGAACTTCTTTTTTTCAAACACAGTAAGTTACATTTAAAAAAAGCCTTACCACATTTTTCTGCATAACATCTAGTCTGTATAAATAGCACTGAGAATTCTGTCAGAACATCTAATGGAGGAAAAAAAACAATTTAAAATCATGATAACCTATTATAGAGCTGGTCATAGAGAAAGGATCTACTCATACAATGGCTTCACCTATGATTCCTATAAAATGAAATGTTTTCTTTTATGCTTTCAGATATTTGAACATCAATTATTACTAATTGTTGGCAGCCAATGATTTCTGTTATACAATGACATGAAGTAAGTACCAATGTTAAATACACTGCACATAAATAAAAATACAATGCTTATTATTTGCCTCGTGCAATAAAACTCCTGTGGCCAACACAGCTGTCTGCAGAAGATCTTCTGAGCTTGATCTGTGACTACAGAAGAAAAAGCATGGTCCTATAAAGAATAAATGCATTGGAGAATAGAAATCACTTGTCATTCAGGACATAAAAAGCAGAAGACTAGTCAAATCATTGATAAATCTATTGGGGAATTAAAAAGACTAATTTTACCCAAGACACATGAGCATACATTATTAATAACTAATAAATTATTCCACTTTGGGGAGGGAGAAGAAGAAATGGACTGAAATAGACTGAGTTAATTCCATGCATATGGTAATAATTTTTTAGAGAAATTATTTATATTCCATTATGTGGCTTAGTGATCATAGAGTACTATATTGCAAAACTGAAAAAAAATGGTTCTTTTTCTCATGGAATCATCTCTCATTTTAAGTGATCATCATGAAAAAAAAGAATACTGTTTTAAAGATGAAGTCTTTTTTCTTTTTTCTCTGCCCCAGAAACAAAACAAGTATAACTTCTCTATAACATCCGCAAGTGGCTTTTAGAGCTCTATAGAGAACTAAACATATTAAAGATTTGCTATTTATAAGATTATCCTACTAAAGGAACAACATGATATATTCAAGATGAAATGCCGAAATCTGCTCTGGTGAAACTGTCCCATGCATCTTATAGCTTTATGCATTAATGCATTTTTAATACTCCTCTTTCCTTTCGTGATTAGACTTGTCAGAATTGGAGCTCCAAGACCACTAACTACTCTGTGTGTCAGCGACAGTTTTCAGAACAAGTCCTCCATGTGTGGAAATAGAGAAGCTGCCAGCAAAAGAAAAACCATTACATTATTGTTATAGACACATTCTGGGTTTAGATTTTTGTTATCCTATAAAGCACTACAGTTCGCTAAAACATTCCTTATGTATATACAAAAAGATAGGAAACTGGTTTTCAACTTCATAAACACGCTAAACTACATGAACAATAGCAGTAAGTTTATCAGCTATTTGTACATTCAGATGCATCTGAATGTCATAATGGGAGCCCTTGTGTTGTTTGCATAAGACCAGAAGTTAAGAATTTACTATCCAGAGCTCCAATTCCTGGATTGCAGTTACTGAGGCTCTGTCCAAATTGTCAGCTTATAGCTATGACCACTGACCTTCAAGATAATTTTTTCTTTTCCAGTTATTAACCATTTAGGTATTAGTTACTGTGCCAGTAGGGCATCTTCACAGTTTCTTAGCACATAGCTTGTAGTCCTTAAAGTGAAAAACCTTTCTTTGCCACATTAATGATGCCTCTTCTGTAAATGCATTGAAAAAAACAGTAGGGTTTCCCATATCTCTGCACTTTCTGTGCAGGAGTGACTTGCACATGAGGCACCACTTCTTCACAAAAGCTGAAGGTAACAGCTCATGAAATTTGTTCCTAAAAGAAGAATTGATGTTGAAGCATCCAAGGTATCTTTTTTAGGAGATAAATCTGTGATTTAGAGATGTGATTTTTTCCTGCCAAGTCAGCACTATTCCTTGGAGCTGAAAGAAGGAGTTGTTTTCTGACAAGCTGTACACTTCCCAGACGTTTAGACAGAAGTCAGACTCACAGAAACTGCATAACACTTTTTGCATCTCTGAATTTGCTGCTAGGACTTATATATAAACTATAATAAATTTTTAGTATTATATGAAGAGTATGACATATTTCTGTTGTATTGGGCTGGAAGTAGGGAGTTAATGAGGGATAAAGCAGCCTAAAAACTACACAGGAAGGTAAGGTTGTTTTTTAGAAAACCCAAGAATATTCAGCATTCCAATGAGACTCAATAAAAAATTTGCAAGAGAAATCCATAACCAGTATCCTAATTGTGAAAAAACAACATCATGGTGCATACAGAGCGTCAGTTCCATGCAATCTGTCTTCGAGATAATGTCTGTAACATTCTTATTTTTCTCAGATCCCCAAAACCAGAAGAGAAAGTCCTCCAGATGGCAATGGATTATTTCACTTCAAATTCTAAAATTGGAATCCAAATAATTATTCATATTTTTATGATTTTCAGCCAGATATCATAGCTTCCTGATACATTTACTGTAGCAAAAATGCAGTGTCTCTGTGTTTGTATTTTGGGAACTAAACCTTTTAGGAATCTGACTAATTCTAAAACAGTTTAAATTGCAGAGGTGCAGAATAGATATGGTGAAATCATTTATACATATTTTATCAGGAGAAAGAAGATTCTGTAGTTACTCACCAAAGGAGGAAGCTAAGAAATTAATACTCAAAGACACCTGTCACTTTTGAGAGCCTCTTCCACCTTCTCAATGTGTAACACAAATATGGTAGGTGCATGGTAGGCATTCACGTTAAAAAACAGTCAAAATACAAATCAATACATATAGTCAAAGGTTATAGCGATACAGCATGCAGAAAATTTAGCAAATAGACAGTTAAATTTGTCCTAACAGCCTTTGTGTTATAATTCATTCTACATGCTGTAGCTGTGTATATTACGCATTTAACCAACTGCAAAACATTTATGTACATTTTCCTACAAAGTGACAGTCAGAAAACAGAAAACAAGGTAAATTTCTAAGCAAAATGAAGAGAGGGTGTTTTTATAGGACTTCAAAACAGGCACAAAACCTATTTTTTCCACAGTTCCAGGGTATTGAGAAGTAAAGGGATAAAAATGCATCTTGCATCAATCAGCTGATATCTATGGCCAATGAAGTTACTTTTAGTTGACCTTATCTATCTGCGTTTTAGTCAAGTATTTGCTCCAATGCTAGAATAAAAATCATTAGGTAAGCAGGAGTAAATGGAAACCAGCAGCAGAAGTCTGGTTGTGAGCAAAGTAGATGGTGATAGTTGTACTGAAAGAAAATATGTAAAGCTAGAGAAAAAGCTCTATAAAATGGTAGAAAAAATAATAATTAGTAAAACTTAGATCTACTGACTGTATTTGGCCTCATTTGAAATATTGGGTACAATTCTAGTCATTCAGGCCTCGAGGAAGGGCAGGAGGATGGATAAAAAAGGAAAAAATTAACCAGAGGAGTTGCAAAGGAATATCTGCTCAGACTAGAGAGAGGCGGTAAAATATCATAGATGCTTCAGTCTAGTAGAATGCAAGTTGGGAAATTCTTTGATTGTCAGTAAGCTCCTAAGGGTAGTACTGAGACATATTTAGGAATTAAAAAAAAAAAAAAAGTATAAAATTAAACCTGCAGAAACATATGATTCTAGGAAAAGCAATGAAAACAAGAAATATAATATGTTTTTGCAATAGCATGGGATAATACAAAAGTGGCCAAAATAGTTCTTTTTCAGTCTGAAGTCCCACATCACAAGGGATAACAATATTCCAATCACTGTATTTAAAAATATATGAGAATATTAGATTATATTTAATTTTGGAAAACATACTGAATGGGAATGAGATAGGAACAGAAATAGCTTCATATTTCTGACATTAAAGTGTAAGAAAGAGTTAAAACATGCCAAAAATGCTTATTAAAGTATAAAAGTCAATTTCTGAAGTGTGTAACTGCATTACTCCATATATACAGCATCCAGGTATGTGCTGTAGCAGCAGTCCTGGAAGAGTATGCATATAATCTTCAGCTTTTTCATATATGCATTTTTTTTTAAATCAATCTGTTTTCTCTGTTTCCTATGGGTTTATTGCTGAAAAAACAGCTAGCCAGAAAACTTAGGGGCCGAGTAAATGTTTGTATAATGATGTAAAACTAGAAAATGCATGAATTTGGAAACAGACATTGTTCCACATTTTCTCATCCTTGCTTAATCTATTTTACAACTGCAAGTCTGGCTCTCTGATGTGCAAAGTATATGCGTGCATAAAAATGGGTCCTGAAAGATTTATATTAATGGCAACTGACATGGTTAAATGAGGATTGTTGATACTTTCTTGCCAAAAATAATTAATAACAATTACTGAAAAATTACTACATCTGTTACAGAAAAATTGTAGGAATTTTAATTTGTAGTGGGACTAAGCTGCTTTGGTAGCTGTTCTATCATTGTTATACCATCTTTACTCCTGCTGTGATAATTTAGGACTTGGCAGAGCTTTGTGATTCAATACAGGTTTTTTTCCTATACTCTTTTATCTTCAAACAAATATTCATAGATATTTTTTCTTAATATAGACTAACCATAGTAATGGTGATTTTGGAGCAAATCAAGTGATAAAATGAGATTATTTAATATGACTCCTTTTTTTAGATAACCATTATAGTGATTAGTCTCTATTAAGACTAAAACATTGCTGAAAGTTCATTTTAAGACAAAATGATGTACAAAAGAATAAAAAAAAAGAAAACCTGCTTTGAATCACAAAATTCTACCACCCCTCAAATTCTCACAGCAGGGTAAAGATACTTTTTCCCAAATATACCAGAGCACCTTAGGCAATTTTCCACAGGGAGAGAAAAGAAAAGCACACTCATACAGAACACACTCACACACAGTTAAACTATAACTTTGTGATGGTGAGAGACTAAATAACACATTACTAGTCCCATGAGCCATTGAGTCTTGGGGATTAGTAAATGGACTCCGAAGCCCTCTACTTCTAAGTTCCTGTTATGAATAGCTTGAGTTGCTCAGGACAAGACGTCATTACCACCCAATGACTGTTTGGTCAACTGTGTGAAATGAATTGGTGGCCTCAGTTCAGTTCCTAGTGGACAAGTAATTACTGCTGTTGTTGACCTGTGGGCTCTTTTTCACTCTGTTACACACGTACAAACAAGTAACTCTAAGTGAATTGAAGTAGTGTAAATGCGATTAGATTCTGGCTTTTTGGTGGCCTACTGTAAGCCTGCACGCCAAGTTTGATGCAGTTATGTCAACAGAAGTGTTGTCCACATGAAGCAAAGTCCAGTGTAAGCAAGGACATCCACAGCATTATGCAGAATTTATGCACTTATAATAGTGCAATACAGCTACAGGGCACTCTAGAATGAGATTTCATGTTCTACAATATGTAATGAGGATGATGGCGGTTAGCATCAGCTACTATGTGCACAGTGCTCAGAGGAATAAAAAGCTGTATTATATTGCTGCATATGTGAATTCTGGATTACACTATAATAGTCAAGAAAATTTCAGTGTGAAGAAATCAACATCTTAATTCACACGTAAGGTGTTGTGCCTGAGAGTAAAAATATCTTCAAAATATCAGGGGTACATGAGTAAAAGCACACCCATGTACCTGTACTTTTTATTGCTGCCTTCTTGAATAGAAATGGAATCATGTAGTTTCTGAAATTACAAACTTAGCACTTTCAGAAAGCAAAATTGATTTCTTAAACATCAAAAAATAGAGGTAATTAGGAAATGTTTAATTAATTCATTGGAGGCAATACAATGTATTACAAAACATACAATGCGAGCAAACATATGTAAATCAAGCAAGCGCCTCTTATCTTCAGAAATCCAAAGCCAATTGGTGTAACTACAAACTTGACTGGGTGTTCCAGAAGCAGACTGAATAGCAAGCTCCGGGAAGAAAGATTTTTTCACTTAATGTGTTGCATCTATCAAACATAAATGAGTAGTTTTCAGGGGAAACTTGGAGAAAAGAAACCAGTCCTGACTAAACAACAGCTAGGAACCTGGACTCAAATGTTTGCTCTCTAATGAAAAGCAGACACCTGAACCCTCACTTTGCATGCAAAATGGAAACTTTGAACATTGGTCTGTTCTTTAATTAATCTCAGTTTATTCCTATTGGTAGTGTTCTTTTTCCGGAGAAATTGTTTAAAGGAAGGAGAACTAGAGCTAAATCTCTCAAAGCCATTTGAGAACATGAACTGCCATATGAGTGCCCTAATTCCTGCACTCACAATTATTTTACACAACGCTCTAGCTCTCTCTTTTTAACCTACCAGTCCCAGCAATTTGTAAGGTTTTCACATTGCCGACCATGTGGGGTAGAAACACTTTTCATTTCACATATCCATGGGATGAGAAACCGTGTTCTTCTTGTCTGCCACAGAAGATACAGAGATTTGGCCACAGGTAGCACAAGCTGCTCCATAGAGGTGTGTGTGGAGCTGAATGTGTTAATAATGCTGTAAGTGCCTTCAATGTCTTTCTTAATAGGAGCTTAAGTCTAAACCTTGACATTATTTGAATGTAATTCTCTGCGGTTTAATTACTATCATTATTATTAGAGATACAGTAGTAATTATGTCTTCTTACTGTCTCATTATGTTTTGATCAATTCACATAAAATTTTACTGTAAATATACGGTTTAGTAACATTAAAGAAAACATATAATTATGGAATATATAATCAAATACCTTCTAAACAGTTGTACATTTTCCAACAATTAAATGCTTTAAAAATAAATAATTAATTGTTTTTAATAGGCAAGATGCTGGTTTTGAAGCAATGAATATATAAAGCTTTATTTGTTGACCTCAAATTACTTTACTCTGGTTATATTGATAACATCTAGGTTTCTCAAAAACCTGCTGGCACAAAATCTTTTCAGCTTTATTAATGATTCAGATGGCAGTTTCTGAAGAGACAAGTCCCACAGAGAAGGAGCACTTGATTAATGACCTGGAAACACTTTTCCTTTTCAGCTGATTAAATAAAATTGACTGGATTTTTACATTTTTATAATAAAATGACCCGCAGGGCTGAGATGACACAGTGAAAGCAGCATGTTCACTCTTCAACAGATTTTTATTTTGTCACTTGTAAAAATGAAAGGGCTAACCACCCAAGCAGAAAAATGCACTTTATCACCGTCCACTGCCGACATGCTGACAATTGCTGCATACAAATACAAAAACATGGAGGAAACTAGGCTGTGTTTACACTCAGTCTGATTTTGTCTAATGATGACAAAAGGTCTATGACTTCTCAGGGTTGGAGTGATACTATTTAATTATTATGCAAAATAGATTTGTAACAACACTACTGGCAATCATAAAAGGCTTTATAATATGGTCACTTAGAAGTGATACCACATACCTTTCCAGAAATTTGCATATCACAGGAACTTTGGTTTCCCAAAGCAAGATGGTAGCTGTTCTTAAACAAGTGAAACTCTAATAAGGTTCCCAAATAATTAAAGAAATTTCACTAACCATTACAACAAGACCAAATATCCTTCGTAGCAAGTAAAAATAACAGATGAAATGTATTGTCTCTGAACATGTGCACCTGCACTCACAAAGACATATAAGGCTATTATATGTAAAGTCATAGAAACAGTATGCCTGAGTACAGCTCAGCTTAAGACCTCTGTTCATCTGCCCCTTTATTTTTCAGTTGTTTCTTTTCCTGACACTGCCGTTTCCATACAAACACCTAGCCTGATAAAACAAGCAATAATTCCAGGTTTGGTAAGTAATTAAAAGTGTATTGCACTCTCTTAAATGTTTTATATTTGTCTTCCTAATAGTAAACTGTATCAATATCAGTAACTACTTGTGGGTTCAGCAGGCTTATGTAAATTATCTATACCTTATACGAAATCTTACATGAAATTTGTATCTTCTAGCCTAACTATCCCCCTCTAAAACAGAGTCACCTTATCCTAACTATTGGAAACAGTCCACGGCCAATCCTAACTCTGTAATCAAGCCCAGATATTGGCTAAGAGTCAATGGACTGAGTCAAATACACAGCAGCGAGTGTGGTAATTTTTAAAAACTCAGTTATCATACCGCTGAGCCTTGACACATCAGTAAAACTAGCGTTACATATAAGAAAACATAAAAAATATACGTCAGACATTCCTAAAACTCTGTGGTTTAGTTTATCGTGCAGGGTTTGTATGCAGCTCCTTCCTCAAGTTCCGTTTTAAGACTAAAGAATTTAACAGTCTCCTTTGGAAATAATTTCTACTAAAGAGTGGGTCATTAGATTGTTCATTGGTTGTCTTCTGCTCTGTTCTGTATCTGAATATCAGAGAAGCTTCAAATCTGCAAGGGAGTGAGATGCATAACTTAGTTCAAGATTTAGAGGCTGATATTTGTACACTGTAAGTACAAATTGCGGTCCTTTATTTCTCTTATTAACTAGACAATTGATAATTGTTAATTCAATCAAATAGAGGAAAACAAGGCATTGCACTTAGCATGAATTATCGCTTGCACAATAACAGACTGATAAATAACTTGTTAGATGTCCGATATGCAAAGGAAGATTTAGAGATTCACAAATAGAATGCAAATCAACAGTTTAGTGGCATTGCTCAAGAGACAATCACCTTACTGTGATAAATAGGAATGTAGCCTTCAACAAAAGAAATATATTTTGCTTTCAGCTCAGCTCTGGAGCACTAGGCTTACTTAGCAATGTCAAGAAAAACATGCTCAAATAGAAAGAATACAGAGAATGGCATCATGAATGATCAGAGATCTGGGGGGGGGGGGGCGGGAAGAGACGTGCAAGGAAAGACTTGAGACAAAAAGACTGTTTAGAGCAGAAAACAAAAGGACTGAGACATGATGCATTTTCAGTCTTCCTATATATTCCATAGTTGCTTCAAAGAAGAATTTATTCCTCATGCCTGTGGCAAACAGAAATGTAGAAAGGGAAATTTAGGTTGGCTACTAGGAAATACATTCTAACTATGGGAGTAGCAAAGTAAATGAATGAGATGTCTGGGGAGATGCTGGCATTTCCTCTATGAGAGAGAAGACTGTCTTCTTTAAGAATAAATTAAAGTAATATCAGAAAGGAGTAACACAGGTATAGCAGATCCTGCCTTGGGCAACTGGGATAATTCATGAACTTCTGAAGTCACTTCCCAGCTCTGGGACACATCCCAGTTTCGGAGATTGCAGGCAGTTCTCAAGACAAACTGTTGGCACATTCTTGTGATCTTTTGAAATTCATGAATACTACAATTTGCAATCACTGGAGCATCCACCACATCACCAGATATACAATCTTAAATAACCAGAAAATTTTATGACCAAATTACACTGAAGTACTATCTCTGAATGGAAAAGAAAGTGAAAAGTGCATAGCACAGAAGTTTTTCAACTGTGTGCTGTTCAACTGTAAGTACATTATAAAATATTGGCAAATGATTTTAACGCATCCTAGTGTATCTGCTGCTAAACAGGCCTTTAAATAAAGTTTACGTTAAATACATTACTAAAAATACGTATTATTAGAATTGACTATTAGAATTAACTAAAAATATTACATTTTTCTTTTTACCATATTTTAGTTTCCTTATACAGAGGTTTAGCTGTGACATTTTCTGAAAACTCATGAGGAGACTGAAGCCTCACAAGTTCACAAGTTCCTCAGTACTCTCAAAATGTGGAAGAAAATGGAAATGTCATAGATTTGCTGCACAGAGGCAAAAATTATGCTAATGGATTTAGCTACCTCTTTAGGGTTTAAAATATTATAAAAATACAAAATACAAACTTTCTCAGGCCTCTGTTTCTATTTATCTTAGTTGGCTAGATTGAATGCAGATCCCTGCAGTTTACTGATCTTTAGCGTGGACAGTATGGAACGTGTTCCTTTTATTGCCTATGTGGAAATTTCACAAAGACATTTTACTGTATTTACCACTTTAACTCTCTTACTTACTTCCAATTTTACTATTAGACTAAAATAATGAATACTTATTCAATGTTAAATCAATGAGGACACTCTTGTGCATCTGACTTTCGGAATAAAGCCTACTTTATAAAGCTTTTGCTTGCCTGAAGTGTGATTCACTGATTTCAAAAGTGTTAAAATTATCATCTCATCTGAAGATTGAGGCAGCTAGCCTTTGCTGAGGGAAGGGTGTGGCTCCACAGTGTGCAACACCACAGTGCACAGATCCACAGTGCAAGGAAGTGCACCAGAGAGCTGCAGGGCGGGTGTGCAGGTACAGCATGGAGACCCTTCCAGAAAGGTGCACAGGAAAGGCATAGGGACTCTGCCACCTTGAGCAGTGAGCCCACTTAGTAGTTGTCATCATCTTAGAAGCAGCCCAGCTATAATACCTACCCGAAGGAAAGCATTGCCCTCTGTACTTGGCAAAATGCACATGGCAACCCAGAGATCCCACATAAACATGGAGAAAACCTAAATAACCACGGAAGGTGTGCACAAGCAGACAATCTGTTGCGTCAGTTGGCTGAGTTACAGGAAACAGTAGCTAGACTGTACAACATTAGAGAAGCGCCTGCTTCAAAACAATGTTCGGAACAAACAATACTGAGGATGAAGATCCACCCTCCAGCCTCACAACTAAAAGTAAAAGCTTTAACAACAGTAGACACCCATGAGGAATACCCAAAAGTTGCAACAGAACCAACAGTAGATGGCAAATATCCCAAAATGAAAGAATGTATGTTCATTGTTCATCGTTCTTCATCTATGAAATTTTCCTTCCAATTTTTGTGTTCATCCTTATCCTTATAAATATTGAACAGAAATCTTCTCTTATTGAAGCATTCTAATATTTCACAAAATTGGACAGACCTATTAATTATAGAACAATAGAATCATAGAATATTTTGGGTTGGAAGGGATCTTCAAAACTCATTTATTGCAATACTACACTTCAACAAGCAGGAACTTCTTGCATTTTGCAATGCAACAAAAACTCAGGTTGCTACAACACAGCCCTGAGCAGTTCCTACAGTATATGAGGCAACAAGGGGATGCCCTTTCTCTGAGCCTTCAATATGACTATGACATTTGCTGTGGATGGAGCTCCCTTTTTGAAACTAAGGACAACTTGATGATGATATGAGTGACAGAGGTATTTCTGCTTTCCCAAGGACTTTGCTGCGTCACGTCATCTGTTAGACAGGCTTATTCCACTGGGACAGAGAAGGCAAAGAAACTGATAGAGGGCACCAGGAAAATTTCCAGACACAGCGGAAAATTTCTTTGAAAGAAGTCAGCTATCCTGTGGGATTTCCCATATTTTAAACACAGTCATAGAATTATAGAAAAATAGTTTGGGTTGGAATGGACTTTAAAGTCCATCTAGTCTGAGCTCCCCCTACAGTGAGCAGGAGTATCTTCAGCCAGATCAGGTTGTCCAGAACCCCATCAAACCTAGCCTTGAACTCTTCCAGGGACAGGTCAACTACCACCTCTCTGGGCAACCTGTGCAGCTGTATTATCTCCCTCGTTGTAAAATATTTCTTCCTTATATTGATTCTAAATCTACCTTCTTTCAGTTTAAAGCCTTTACCTTTGTTCTGTCACTACATGTTCTTGTAAAAAGTCCCTCTCCAGCTTTCTTGTACCCTTTAGGTACTGGAAGGCTGCTATATGGTTTACCTGTATTCTTCTCTTCTCCACCCTGAACAATCCCAACTCTCTCAGCCTGCCTTCATAGGAGAGGTGTTCCAGCCTTCTGATCATCTTTATGGCCCTTCTCTGGACTAGCTCTAAAAGATTCATATCCTTCCTGCGTTGAGGACTTCAGGACTGAAGGTAGTACTCGAGGTGACATCTCACAGAGAGAAGAGGGGGAGAATCACCTCACTCAAAGTGCTGGTCACACTTCTTTTGATGTAGCCCAGGATACAGCTGGCTTTCTGGGATGCAAGCACACTTTGCCAGTTCATATTCAGCTTCTCATGCACCAGCATACCCAAGCCCTTCTCTTCAGGGCTATTCTCAAAACACTCTCCACCCAGCCTGTAAGTGTGCTTGGGATTGCCTGATTGTCACGGTCCACTCAGTGTACTCGTGATGATTCGTTTACCTTGATCTCGAAGCGCAAAATTAAGGCAACCAAAATGCCAAGGGGTTATAATTCAATCAAAGAGAAACTTTATTATTTTGCCCGTAAAGCGGCACGCGATAGACAAAGTGGAGAAAAGGGGAGGAAAAAGGAGGAAAGAGGATTATAGCTACCACCACGGATCCAAAGGAATCCCTATGGTCCCAGGCCCTGAACAGCGTCCTGCTGGTCCTCAGTTGTGACTTGTCATCACGACAGGCGTGATCCGTGATCCAGAGGTGGGGAGATCTCACCGGGGTTTGGTTAGGAACCATCTTTTATGCTCAGCAGCAGCACCTCGCACTTCCTCTCTCCCATGGATTGTGGCCAATCTCTGCCTTCGTTTCGCACTCCAGACTGAACTGCACAGGTCCCAAAAGTTCTCGCTTCGCTTGCCAGAATTGTCTGCACCTGTGCCACCTTGCGTTCGGGGGTCTTCTACTTCCTCAGCTCATCTTCCTCTCGTGACCACTAGGTGACCTGAAGACCCTCTGCGAGTCTCTGAGCATGCTCTTCTTTTGTTGGCTTCTGGTCAGGGAGGAGGTGGGGCAAGTTTGGCTGAGGCAGCAGGTGAAATCCATCTTCTGGACAGCAGCTATTCGGCCTTTTCTTAGATGTTACTGGCAGTCCTTGGTCATGGTGACTGCTTGTACCAGGCAGTTCTTTTCTCTCAAGACGTTTGCTTCTTGGTCTCTCTCCAAGTCCCTGATGGCAATGTTGAGGCAAATACTGTTCTTCGGACCGACTCTTACACTGACCTAGGCAAAAGAACTTGCATTTGGCCTTGTTGAACTGTATGAGGTTTGCACGAGTACACCTTCTAAGCCTGTCAAGGTCCCTCTGGATGGCAACCCTTCCCTCCAGTGTGGCAACCACACCACATAAATTGGTGTCATCAGCAAACTTACTGAAGTGCCCTCATTCCCACTGTCCATGTCTCTGACAAAGATGTTAAACAACACTGGTCCCTATACTGACCCTTATGGAATGCCACTGATTTGTGATCGTCACTGCAGCTATGGTTTCCCTTGAGCTTCTCATTTCTCAGCAGTCCTTCCTTGTTGGTGAGAACAAAGTCCAGCGTAGCATCTTTCCTCATGGGCTCTTCTATCACTTGAAGAAGTAATTATCAATGCACTCTAGGAACCTCCTGGATTGCTTCTGCCCTGCTGTATTGTCCTTCCAGCAGGTTTTGGGGTGGTTGAAGTCCTCAATGAAAGAGGCTGTGCCTACCTCTTTGTAGAGAGCCTCATCTGCTCAATCTTCTTGGTTCTGTGGCCTGTAGCAGATCCCCATCACAATGTTTCTTGTCCCTGCTCTCTCTTTATTCCTGACCCATAGACTCTCAGTCAGCTCCTCGTTCATCCCTGGGTGGAGCTCCATGCACTCCAGCTGGTCATTTTCATAGAGGGAGACATCCCCTCCTCATCTGCCTTGCTTAGCCTTCCTAAAGAGCCTGTATCCCTCTATCCCAAAACTCTATTGTAGGATCCATCCCACCATGTCTCTGTGATGGCAATGAGATCATAGCCCTGCAGGCATGTACATCTCTTTAGCTCTTGTTTATTCCCCATTCTATGTGCATTTACATACAGACATTTAAGTTGGACCCCAAGTGAAGCTGATTTACTTGGCGGAAATCCTTTGTTTTGCTCTTCAGGTGTACTCCTGCTCACCTGTGACCCTTCTTCAGGTTCTGGGCATCTATTGCTGGCACTGGCATCAAACTGGTAAAAGTGAGATGGATTGAGGTTCCTCTCCTAGGAAACTTTAGTTTCAAAGCAGGTTAGCAAGACTATGACCAAGGATATTCTTCCTCTTCTCTGACAGAGAAAATCAATCATCTGCAGTCCTTCTGTGAAAATATCAGATAATTTAAGTAATCCAGTCCTTGGGTACGATAAATATTCATTATAAAGTTCATATTCTGATAATTGCCATCAGCAGTTGTGCCAAAACTCCAGTCATTCAGTGCACAATAATTTAATTTGACTAAATTGTCAAGTAATATTTAGGCTTGGACACGTAAAAAGTAATTGAATGCACAATTTACATTGATTTCACATTGCTGTCTCACTTTTTCATTTTTGATCAATATATACATCTTTAAAATAGAATGGTAGAAGAAATACTGTGAACTTTATCTTGTTATTACCTGCAAAATTTCTTTCCAATAAGTCATTTCATAAAAAATGGTGAAATCTTTATAAATGCAAAACTGTTCAGAAAGTTGGGCAGGTTTAAGTTAATTTAAATGAACATGATAATACTTGTTTGAGCACGTTAAATATTCACAAAATAGAAATCCTAAAAAATAATCATAAAAGAAGCAGAGAAGCCTCCCTGGCCTCAATTCAGACTGAACATTTAGTTTAAGAGCTTAAGACCAGATTTGTCATCCATATTTCAGGTTTAAATGTTTGACCTATCAGTATTCAATGAGCAACAAAGTTAAACTTCAAATATGGTACCAAAATGTGGAGGCTTTATTCAGTTTTAAGTTCTGTACAGACTTTGTCTTACCACTAAGGAATTAATTTGTTGAAAAAAAGTTAGACCTCAAAAATAATGCAGATTTTATTTGAGTCCTACACTTGAACCACAGCAGCTTCATTAAATGCTACGGACTTGGGGAGGAGTGGCTGGAGAGCTGCCTGGCAGAGAAGGAGCTGGGGTGTTGGTTGGCAGCCAGCTGAACATGAGCCAGCAGTGGCCCAGGTGGCCAAGAGGGCCAATGGCATCTTGGCCTGTGTCAGACACAGCGTGGCCAGCAGGAGCAGGGAGGTGATTGTGCCCCTGTGCTCAGCACTGATGAAGCAGCACCTTGAGTATTGTGTTCAGTTTGGGGAACCTCACCACAAGGAAGACACTGAGGTGCTAGAATGCTTCCAGAGGAGGGCAGTGAGGCTGGTGAAGGATCTGGAGTACAATTCTTATGAGAAGCAATTAAGAGACTTGTGGTTGTTTAGTCTGGGAAAAAGAAGGAGATTGAGGGTAGATGATATTGCTCTTTACAGCTACCTGAAAGGAGGCTGTAGTGAGGTGAGTGTTACTCTTTTCCCAAGTAACAAGTGATAGGACAAGAAGAAATGGCTTCAGTTGTTCCAGGGGAGGTTTAGACCAGATATTAATAAAAATTACTACACCAAAATGGTTGACAAGCCTTGGAAAAGGCTGTTGAGGGAAGTGGTTGAGTCCTCATTCCTGGAGGTATTTAAAAGAAATGTAGATGTGAGGCTTAGAGACTTCGTTTACAGGTGAACTTGACAGTATTAGGTTTACGGTTGGACTCAGTGATCTTAAAGGTCTTTTCCAAACTAAACTGTTCTATGATTCTGTGATTCTGTGATTCAGTTGCTCCTGCCAGACTTGTGTTGTGATTGCCACAGTCTAAATCATGAATGGATTTTATAAGAATAGTTATGAGTACTACTGAAAGTGATCAGGTTATTTTGGATATCATAGAATCATAGAATCACGGAATCATGGAATCATCTGGCTGGAAAAGACCTCTGAGATCATCAAGTCCAACCATGCCTGTCTCCCTACTAAGTCATATCTCTAAGGAACTCATCTACCTGTCTTTTAAACACCTCCAGGGATGGCGACTCCACCACATCCCTGGGCAGCTGTGCCAGTGCCTGGCCACCCTTTCAGTGAAAAAATTCTCCCTGATGTCCAGTCTAAACCTCCCCTTGTGCAACTTGCAGCCATTTCCTCTCATCCTATCGCTTGTCACTTGTGAGAAGAGCCCAGCATCCTCCCCGTCACAACCTCCTTTCAGTTGTAGACAGTGATGAGGTCTCCACTCAGCCTCCTCTTCTTCAAGCTAAACAACCCCAGCTCCCTTGTTCTCCAGCCCCCTCACCAGCCTCGTTGTCCTTCTCTGGACACGCTCCAGCCCCTCAATGTCCTTTCTGTAGTGAGGGGCCCAAAACTGAACCCAGTACTCAAGGCGTGGCCTCACCAGTGCTGAGTATGTTCAAAATATCAGGCTGAATTTTGCATATTGAAATACGTTTATCTAAAAGTTTTACAAAGTTCTGGTTGTTGCCAGGGGGAATTTTTAATTTCTCAATAGCATGAAAGTACACTCAATGTGTGAAATAGAAATATTTTCCTTTTGATGTCCTCTGTGTTTCCTAACTGAAATCATGAGAGCAAGGTGATGTATTCTCCTTCAGTGAAGTAGTCATTTCTATTTTAGGTTAAAAAATTGTGAAACAGTTAATCTACTTTAGCTTCCCATTCACAGAATAATTGTTACTTCTTTCATGCCCTCTGTGGTCTGTGTGTGTGTGTGCACAAAGCACAAAAACATAATTAAGGCACGTCTAGCCTTATTGAGAGAAATTGCAGCCTATCAGGAACCTGAGGCTGATAAGCTTGTGTGTCATACTACATATTTTGTAGCATTCTCCTCTTGAAAGATGTATTTCTTTTCTCAGTTGGAAGCCAGTATAATCTGGAAGTAAAATAAACCATTTCAGCTATTAGATGGGAATGGACTTCTACAAAATTTTGTAGCCTCCTGTGTATTTTTGTAGAAAGCAAAGGTAAAGGATACATGTCTTCAAAGACAGAAAGACCTTGAAATACAAGCAGAGCTTTCTCATATTCTGCTGATTTAGTATTTTAACAGAACAATTATGTATGCAGTAAAAGGGGGAGGAGGGGACAAAAACTTAAATTCTGAGGAACCCTTTTATAAGGAACACTACAGGACTGAAATGGGGTACAGTGATAGAGCTGCCTGGGCTGTACATCTGTGGAAGACTCACTATATTTTAAAATGGTAAGTTCTCTTTTATTTTTTTTTTCAATTAAAATATGTAAGTATCACGTTCCAAGTATTTTCCTGAACATTTATAGGAGTTTGTTTCTATTGATTTTGTTAGAAATTTAGTTTTCATACTACTATTTTTCTAGAATTTGATGCTTAATCTTATTAACATTTTTAAGAACAGAAATGGAAAACAGAGATTCTTTATGAAGTCTATGGTATTTTGAGACAAAACTGGATTACAAAGAGAATTGGAGAAAATTGCTTGCTACTACTTTTTCCATTGGCATTCAGCAGTAACAAGTTCTCACTTCAAACTGTCTGATTTCACATACACGTCAACGAGGAGTGAGGGACTTATGTTATGGGAATTGTTATATGTACTTGGTCATAAATGAATTATCGTAAAATATCACAGTATTGCAGTATTATAAGATTGGAAAAGACCTTTGAGGTCATCGAGTCCAGCCTATGACCCAACACCAACACCTACTCATCATCTAAACCACAGCACTAAGTGCCTCATCCAATCTCCTCTTAAACACCTCCAGGGATGGTGACTCCACCACCTCCATAGGCAGCGCATTCCAATGAACAATTACCCTCTCAGTGAAGAGTTTCTTCCTAATGTCAATCCTAAACGTCCCCTGGCAAAGCTTGAGACCGTGTCCTCTCGTTCTGTCACTGGTCGCCCGCGAGAAGAGTCCAACTCCTGCCTGACTACAACCTCCCTTTAGGTAGTTGTAGAGAGCAATAAGGTCTCCCCTGAGCCTCCTCTTCTCCAGGCTAAACAACCCCAGCTCCCTCAGTCGCTCCTCATAGGGCTTGTGCTCCAGCCCCTTCACCATCCTCGTCGCCCTCCTCTGGACACACTCCAGCATCTCAACATCTTTCTTAAACTGAGAGGCCCAGAACTGGACACCGCACTCAAGGTGCGGCCTGACCAGTGCAGAGGATAAGGGGATGATGACCTCTCTAGTCCTGCTGACCACACTGTTCCTGATGCAGGCCAAAACACTATTGGCCCTCTTGGCCACTTGGGCACAGTGCTGGCTCACGTTGTGTTGGCTCATGCTGTCCACCAGCACTCACAAGTCCCTTTCCACCTGACTGCTCTCCAGCCACTCTGTCCCCAGCCTCTCTATATATTTCTCTATATAACTCACACATATTCTACGTGAATATTAAGTCACTCAAAGACTAGACAGGGCCATGGAAGCAAAGGCAAAAGTGTGGGGTGGTGGTGCAGGATTGATACCAGAGCAAGTTAGAGAACAACCTTTCATTTATAAGTACCTAAGCAAACCTAAAATCATATCGTCCAGCTTGTAATATTTTTGATTATTCAGGTTCAGAGGAGCAGGAAGCTAAATGGATGTTTTACAGTTGGAGGTTGAACTAGGTCTCCTTACGTGTTAATAGGGTTAGCAACTCATCAAGTATGTCAATGATGGCTCTTCCTGCTTTCAAGAATCCTCTGCCACTTATCAAATCTACCTAGGGAAAACTTCATCTTTCTCAGCAATAATTGTGGAAAAAGGGAATCCTATTTACAATGACATGTATACATTTCTTGCAGCAATAAAAATCACTGCCTCTTACAAAAAATATTTACAATTTTATCCTCCTACATATGACTATTATTTCCTAACAGCGGTCTGCTTTTCTTAAAAATTAGTTTGAAAACCACTTTCTTTTACTGAGAGTTACACAATAACTTACAAGAGCTACATTATATGTTTGGTTACTTTAGGGTACCTCTGGAGCTACAAAAAAATCCATAAAAATTTAGAATGTACAGAATTTAGACCAATACCAAACAAAATTATTTTTACTCAGGAGACCATCACTTCAATTTTAATATTTATTAGAACTGCAGAATTAAGGTAAAATTATTTCTTCTGACATTTTATAAATATATACAGATAACAATAATAATAAATAATAAAATAATATAATAATGTCTAATATTATAAATAAATACATATAAACATATAATATGGATAAATATGTGAATAATAATATAATTTTATAACTTTATAACAATAATATAACATGTCATGTTTGAGGAGAAAGCATACTGCCTTTGGAGGAAATGATCCAATTTGTAGACATGGCAACCAGAGAGGTTTGCAGAAGCGATATTAGGATCATTAGTACTAGCACAAATAATTATGAATAGAGGGGTTTTTATTTTTCTGTAAGATATTGTTTTCTGATTAAAATTTTTTGTATTGATCACTAATAACAGATTAGCTAAAAGCTATTTAAAGATTATGGCAAAAAAAATGCATGACTTGTAAGCTTCCAGAAATATGTCACCTATGAAAGCTAAGGCTACCTATACCTTTTTCATTTGAGCTTTTAAAATACAGTGCCAAATTGCTCTAAAAGTAAATACAGGCAAAGCTAGTGCAACATCAAGAAAATAGCTACCAACTGTCCAGATAGCACTCAGAAAGCACAGGTTTGTGAGTAATAGATTTTGTTGAGAGGTCTGTCAGTGAAAACCTCTTTGAAACAAAAACTTATGCATGTGTTCTTGTCACTTTATGGATTATTAATTGTATAAGCATTTTTATTAATTTCTACAATCTGAGAGTCCTCATCTTGCAAACTCTTACTGGTACGTCTACAATAAGGTCACTAAAGGACCATTCAGAAAATTCAGATTTTATTAATGATAATGTCAGTTATGTCAAAATCACTGGTTGTACAATAAATATTGAACATTATTTTGGAAGTTTACATGGGGAATATTAGGCAGCAAGACTTCTAAAATTACATCAGTTGTGGAATTGGCTAAGAAAAATCAATGAACAACCTTCAATCCACTAAACAGCCTTCTAACCCTATATAAGAGACCTCATGTGGAAATGCGTAAGCAACTTAAAAAAAAAAAAAAAAAAAGACTTTATCTGTCTTCATAAAAGAACCCCATCTCTGAAAATCTGTAATGAAAACAGTATACGGCATCATTCAAGGGCAGAAGAGGAGACAAGGACAGTAAGGAAATGGCATTGTGTGGGATTATGAATAATGAGGTTAGTGTTGTACATGCAAAGTAGCATCTGACTTTGAATTAACTTTTGTATTTTTTTATTCTTATGGAAATAAATTTCTCTAAGAGAGATTTCACCTTCCATTCTAAGCTTCAAAGTGAATTCTGAAATGTGGCATAAGAAACTCTTGTTTTTTAAACAAAACAAAGAGTACAATTTCAAGAACAGTAAATATCAACAAGGTAAAACCTCAAACATAAAAAGATTAAAAGAACATTTTGTATATATAAGTATGTTTTCAAAAGAAATCCTTCGTCTGAATATGGAACATTTTGGCTATGCAGTTGCATAAATCAGGACTGCATAGGTCTGGAAGAGCATTGTCTAGCTCAACTCTGTATTCACATAAATGACTTCTTTCTCGATTATATTTCTAGATTAAAAAACAGTAAAACAAATCATCTGTTCCTAAGGTTTTTAATAGTTTTTGCTGTGACCATTACATGAGACAGCTGCCACCAAATATGGACATGCATATAAATATAGGTTAAGATTTTTAGTTTTCAGTTTCTCTTTGACAATAACTTCAGATGCAGTTATGTCGTCATGCATCAGTCTTTTCCCTCCAAGTTAAATGCAAAGATATTTTAAAGATTTGACAATGACTGGCCTCAACTGTTTCAGCCTTTCAGACTAAGCAGACTGGACAAACTAATTCTGTCTTCCAAAGAAACTTTTTCCATTGTGGTAGTATCATGCTTCACCAAACTTCACAAGTTCTTGCCCTTGGCTGGTGTCTCAGAGACACTCACTCTAGCTACAGACTTCTGTTTGAGGAGTAAACTCCTAATTTCCAAACATCATTGTCATGGACATGTGTGAAAATTGGCTAAAATAAATACCTTGAGGGACAGAGGAACACATTAATTACCCTGTGAGAGAGTTACCTATGAAAGCATACTAGGACAGGCAATGCCAAAATTACCTTGCAGATATACGATTTCTTTACCTTGTTGTTTCTTTCAAGACCTCTGGAAGTGGCAGATAGCAAAATGTGCAAAAAGCTGTATATCATTCCATACAGTATAGTGCAAAGTTTTAAAAAGGGAAGATCTGGATTTTACTTCCCAATAGTTTTTTTCACTTAAGGAGAAAGCTTCAACTATAATTTACTTTCTAGATAAGTGTAAGTGTAATATATTCAGTGTAATAGAATATAAGTTAAAGACATGTCCATGATATTATGCAAGTGTTGAGTCTACTGAGCTGGTATGAAATTTTTATCAAAAGTCAAATGATTGTGGGACTAAGCTGTTTTGTAAGTGCTAGATCTAATACATGATTTTGGCATTATGATAAAATTAAAGCAAACCTACTATCATCATGTAAACAGAATAGTGAAAATTAATTGTTGAATCCTGTGATGACTGCGAATTTTTTTATTTATTTGAAGTTACTCACAGAACTCTACTGCTTCTTCATAGGTTCATTCAGTAAAATCTGTTCAATGCCACTGATTTTTTATAGATTCAATTCTGACTGCTGAACAAAGTTAGCATATAAAGGTTACAGCTAACCTAAATTACAATCGAGAAACTCTACTTGTACAGTATGCAGATTTGAGGCTTATTTATACTTAGCACAGCATGATCAGCATAGGGTACTGCCTCGTACCTGGAAAAAGGTCTTATACCAGTTTAACATTGGCTGATTTATTTTAGACTTATATGTATAGCCTGTTTATATGCACTTTCTAAGCAGTTCTTAAACAAATACAGCAACAGATGAAAAATATGTTTATTAACTAAGAATCATTTTATTATAAAAATTGCAAGAATATTTATTTTAAATAACTATAAAAATATGACTATCATGACTTAATCTTGCAGCTTTTTACTAAACAAACAGAAGTTTAGCAAGAGTTCAATTATTTTGACATACAAAACCTCACCTTTTTATTATCCCTGTCAAACTGCAAAGAAAGTTGTTGCAGTCTATATGTGAAGTTGCAAAGTGTTTGGTCCAAGCGCAATTTCTAGGAAAACATTTTCCCTGACTGCACATCTACAATAGAGAAATACCCTGCTAAGAGCTTATAAGAGGTTTGGGATGAGAATATTGGCAATACTCTGTTATATGTATGCTTCCTGGCATATTCAGTTGGCACACCCTATTCTATGTATATAAATGACCCAGAGAACAACTGTTGATAATGAAAGAATTACGATTCCTAAGCATTGCCATTGCAAATTTTACCTTCTTCAGTGAAAAGTCATTGTTGCTTGGGCAAGGTAAAGAGTCCATAATCACAATCTTATATTATTGTCATTTCCTTTTGACACACTTCTCACAATCCTTTCAGTTTGTCAATTTTGCTGAAATTACTGAAACCATATGAGGACCACATAGAGGTAGATAAGGTAAAAGGCACAAGACAGCAGACAGAAAAAGTAACTGGAGAGCTATTCCATTCCTTGTTCTTTATTCTTGCATAAAATAGATGCAAAACTACCATTAGATTTTTTTCCTACTTTTTTGCTTAGTAGAGTAACTCACAGAGAAATTTCTGGGAAGGGCAGGTGAATCTGTTGCTGTTGCTGTTGCCAGGACCTGCCATATGAGCCTAGCTATTGCCAAACAATGACTTCGTAGATGGATCTATAGGTGTTATGAGAGAATAGATGAAGTGTTTCCATAAATCCAAATAGTTGTAATTTCCACTTTCTTTTTTTGCTAGTTAATACTTAATTGACAGTGTTGATAAAGTTCTCATTCTTCTATGTTCTAACTACAGAAAAGTTAAAATTTTTTTAAAAGACAAGAAAAAAATACAAAAGGACAAATACTTGCTAATTTGGCCAAGGTTCATTTTTCTGTGCTACCTTTACCCAGATCTTGGTGGAAAAATATACAGACCAGCATGCAAATAGCAGGGATAAATCATGGAGAGGAAGTCTATAGATTACAGAGAAAGAATAATTGTAAATTATACTGTAAGAATACATTGAGAAAAATCAGTTAAATATTAAATGTATGTTGCCTAAATGTGTTGTGAAAACTTCAAAGGAAGAAATCAAAGTAGTTCAGAACAGTACACACATAACTACACTGAGTAGCTCTGCATTCAGTTACCTGGCAGAGTCAAAGATCTAACTGATGTTTTGCAGTGGAATCTCATCCTAAACTCCCATTCTTTAAAATGGTGAAAAAAGTTGCCTTTATTATGTCTAAATTACAATTTCCCCAAGAGTTTGGCTTTATAAAAGGTATTACAATATATTTCCTCCATTTTGTTGTCTTAAAACAAATGTTTCTCAGAGAAAGTTAAAGAGCGAACAACTGACATACCCACTTAGTTTTTCATAGCATTAAGTTCTCTTCTGCTCTTCAGGGACACCTAAATTCCACTGCCATTTTCTGCTCATTATTTCTTTTACTTTTAATGATAAACATGTGAAGTAATATTAATTTTTGATTGTAATATTTTTCTTGAAGAAGTATTCTTTGCATGGTTTGGTGCCTTGATATCTTTTTACAGCTTTACTTCCAGTGAGAATACAAAGTTTCAGGGAACAACAAACAAAACCCCACATTGTTACGTACATCTTTCAAAGTGGCTTCCTTCAAATATTTCAAAATAATTTCTGACCTATTCCTCCATTCTGATGTCATTATTTTCTTACCACAACTTCATTTGCTGGACTCCAAACTTCTGAAATGCTGTTGTCAACTCTGCAGAATAACTCCATCTGATATTTAACTTGAACTGAAGTTAAGCATCACTCCCTTTCACATGGGTTTGAAGTATGTTATTGAGTTACAGCATGTTACAGTTATTGAGTAGAATCTGAATGTTGTTTCAGAAGAGATGAGTATTCTAGGTAATGGGAAAGGGTAATTGACAGAAAACCCTCTGCAGATTACATCTTCAAACTGAACTAGGAGAGCAGTCCTAGTTCTCTCCACCAGTGAAGAATTCGTTCTAGGATTATGGTAGTACTTCTGGTATATTTGTGCACAAAAAATGAAATCCAGCCATCCTGATATACCAAAATGTTAAGCTTCTAGGTGGCCAGTCCTTTCCCTGTGAAAGAAAACATGAATAAATCTAGCTTATTTTCAGAATAAGCAGAAGCCAAATGCTTCTTTTTTACTGACTCCTTAAACTAAAAGAGATTGTACAATCGTAGGAATTCGTATTAGTTTTCAGTCTGTTTCTGTTATTATTTGATCCAGCAGCTGACATGCAAGTTTTCTGAGTTGGACATAAGGAAAAATAAATGGTTACTGGCTTTGAAATTACCAAAATCAGTTTTCCTTTGTAGTGTTAATTATTCAAATTTTAAGCTATGAGAACACATTTATACTATTTGGTTGATGTCTCATCCTAGTTTTATTAAAATATCTATTCATTTATAAATGGGACTAGACTTTGTATCAGAATTGTGAAAACACCTGTTTTTAATTTGCTCACTAAACCAAAACAGTTATGAAAATGAGTGTAGCATAATGAAAGGATCTTTTAAAACAAAATTAAGCACTTAATTTTATATCTTTTCATGCTTTTTAAAAAATTAAATAGCAATAAATATTATCTAGGAATTGAACTTTGCTGTGAGAGATTAAGCATCTTCACTGGAAAATGTAAAAACATAACCAAAATACCCGTCACATGGCAGAGCAAAGAATAAAGCCCAATCAGCTGATGCAAGTGGTGCAGCACCACAAACGAAGCCCAGTTTTATACCTGCTGAAGTCAAAAGATAATTGATGCATCTATTATTCCTTTGATCAATGTCTAAACATGTAATAGCAGTTGCAAAGCTAGGGTGCTTCCTCTACCAGGTATAAGGAACAACTCTGCAGAAATAGGCTCATATTTTAGCTTACACGTAATCTATATACAAGACTCATATACAACACAGACAGAAATCAGGAAATAATTTTAATGCATGACTAGCTAGTTACAAGTTTCAAACCTGAATGGCACAGCACAACATCCATAGTTGTGCCTCTGAAGGTAGGAATAAATCTTTGCAGCACCTTTTGAAGATTGGTGTGGTTGACCAGAGGCAGATATGAAATCTTCCTCCCATTAATATTTGTAGACATGCCTTGTGACATACAGACATGTACATGCATGCAGTCTCAGTCACAGTTTGTTACCTTCCCATACATTAATCTGTTTGACAGTTCTCCTATGCACAAGTATTCTACAAAGAAATAAATGCAAAGACTAGTTGTTACCCTAAAGTGAAATAATATTAGACTGTCCCAAGACATTGATCAGAAGGCACACAGATCATTGCACTTTCAAATGAAGTCTGCCTTTATCAGTATTAAAATCAGTGAACTGGGAAATCTGCAGTGTCTAAATGATGTTTATAGTTTTGCTGTTATGTTTCTATTTAATGATACAGCCCATGTGGCTTCCTTCTTCCATGTGGCTGGTGTGTCTTGCTCAGCTGAAGGAGCAAATGGAAAATCCTCTGACAGAGTATATTCTGTTTTCCTACTGCTTTGTATGTTTAAAAAATGTCATTTTAAATTATTATATTTTGCTGTGAAAGCAATAAGATAGTATTTATAACATACATAGCAGCAGCTGGCTAGCATCCTGGGGTTCATTCTTATCAACTACTTTTATCTGAAGAGCTGTATGGTGGGCACAGACTCACTGGCAAAGGGCAAAAGTTAAGGAGGTGTTATAGCCTCCATACCCATTAGTATTAATTGCTGCCATAAGTCCCTGTATAACATGAAGGTATAGAAGTACATACTTTCCTTCTCTCTCTTCCAATTTCTTCACATGAAAAGAGAAGATAGGAAGTACATCACTGATTAATAGTAAAGATGTTTCTACTGTTTCTTTTGTTTTCTTATGTCTAGGTTGTATAGAATCATAGAATAGTTTGGATTGGAAGGGACCTTTAAAGACCATTTAGTTCAGGATTCCTTGCAAAAAGCAGAGACATCTTTAACTAGATCTGTTTGCTCAGAGCCTTGTCCAACCTGACCTTCAATGTTTCCAGGGATGGGGCATCTACAACATCTCTGGGCAATCTCTTCCAGTGTTTCACCACTCTCATTATAAAAAAATCTCTTCCTATGTCTACTCTGAATCTCCCCTCTTGGAGCTTTAAAGTACTTCTATTAATCTTATTTAAATAAGTTTTAAAATATGAGGGACTAAAAGTACTTTCAGCTGACTGTATGGTATGGTCCGTATCTTTATCCCCTTTTTGTCCTGGTTTTCATGGGAATAGGACCCATGTGCATGTCTGGGATTGTACACAATAGTGTGCTTTGAATTGTACATTCAGGTCTGGCTGAAGTGTAGATTTAAGCATAAGCTAACTAGTTTATATTTAGTCCACAGAACTAGTGCTGGGGCTAGATGAAGCCAATGTAGGATACATAAGGATATATGGAGGAGGTAAACGTTGCAAAGGGAATCACTTAGCAAATTTCTCTTGTGTATTGTTCATTTCTTTAACAGTAGGTATTCAGTAATATGATCATTTGTCTCGGCAGTCTGAGGACATGAATTTTGACTTCATAGTGATTCCTGGAGGTTAACACATTGTCATGAGAGCAAAAGAATGAATTCCAAGTGTCAAAAGCTCTATCACAGAACTAGTACCATACCCACAGCAGATACCAGCAGAAGAGGGTGGGACTAGTCATTTATCAAAATATCTATTTGTCTTTTAGATTTCTTGACCATATCTGGCCTCATAATATCCCTCTAATGCAAATGCAGTCTATGTTTTCGAATGATGCATAATGCTGTCTAATTATTTGTATAGATATTTCCATATTGCTGATCACTGCAATAACTGGGTCTCCAGAATAATTTAGCTTCATTAACCTTCAAATGACTATATATAAAACAAGCTATATCTATTTTGACAAGTACAGCTAAATTTTGCTCTTATTCACTTGTTCAATAACCAGCCTTGTAGACAAAGCAATACTGTGGAAAGTAAAAATGTTGAAGCAGAGAAAAAAATCCAATCTAAACATAGTTTAATATGCTCACTAACAAAGAACAGAAAAGCAAAAAGCAGCACCTGTAACTCACTGTGCTACATCTCAGTTTAGGTCTGTTGACCATCTCCAGGTTGCTTTACTATATAGTGAATATTTGTAGAGACATTTTTGGCAGAAGAGCACTGACTTTGGCAGCTTTACAAGTATTTGTCAGCTCTGAGTTGTCCCAGGCCTCTGTGCGATACATAAGAGGTTAGCTGGCACCCATGAGTAACTGACCTGTTCCAGGCGGTAGTCTGTATTCTCATTTCTATACATATCTCTCCATACATATCTATAGTTCCATTTCATTCAGGTCCACTTCACATAGGATGTCTCCATCAGTTTGCCTAGTCTTTTTGTAAGCACCATTCTGTAAGAAGCTTGAAATAGATATTAATTTTCTGCAAAATTATGTATTTCAGCAATTAGGAAAAAGCAGTCTTATAACCTTGATTCATTAGTATTGTTTTGACTTAAATGTTAACTGACCTCTGGGTTCTTGTGAAGGGAAAAACATTGTCCCACTGATTCTGACTCACATATTGGACTAGCATACACACTACTATACAAGGCAAAAATTTGCAGATAAATAACTCATACATGTGAACTAACTAAATGCCATTTCTTACAGCTAAGAGAAACTTCTGAGAAAGGATTCTGTGACATGAAACAGTAATGTCTTCAGATAAACTTAATAGCATTTTGAAAATCTTGTCCCAATTTACAAACATATTTTTGAAATCTCAGTTCATGTTTCAAAGAATGAAATAAATCACACCATGTCATCTATTTTCCTCTGCTTAGGACCAATCACTGTGGAGTAGTCAGTGTTATTTTAGATGAGAAAAACATGGTTAACTACCCATGCAAATTATATGACTTCCCCTCACTACCTACAGAATGTTTCTTTCAGACAGATAACAGTCTTTTTTAATAGATGAAAAAAACAAGGAATAATTATCGCAGCATTTTTGTATTATTACGTGATGTAAATATTGGAAAAATAGAGGATTCATGGGAGAAAAAATCTACTTATTAATACAGCTTTAATAAGATAAAGAGCTCTTAAATGAGTATATAGAAACATTTCTCAAATTGAGATGAGAGAGGGCTAAAGAAAAAACTGGTGAAACAAAAATCCTCTTTTGAGATTTGTAACTTCTTCAAATTTTGATGAAACTTCTCATTTTTAAAATGGAAACTGTCAGAGCCTTTATTATTACAATTATTTTATTTTGGTCATAAGATTTTCCATGTCATTCACAGGTCTCAAACTAAGTATTTCTGTAAAACTTCAGTCAGTCTGCTACAAAGAAAACATTGTTTTGTATGTTAAATCTAACTTTTTTTTCTTCCTTTGAACTGCTTAATATCTCTGGAAATTAGAAGGAAATACAGATTTTCTACTCTAAGCATAGCAGTTTAGAGGGGGAAAGAGCAAATGTTCAGATACTGAACTTCAGCAGCTTTCACTCACTAAGCAGGACCTTTAAAGATATGAACATCCATAGTCAGTTGGGTAAAAGTTTCGTTTGTCTGAGTAACCTGCTTCCAGCCATGATCATAAATTAATGTTCAAGAGAGAACTGGAACAAATCAGGGACTTTTTCTAAGAGTTGTGAAGCAAAATTACACATACCTGAGCTAAGAGTTAGGGAAGTTGGGTTTTTTCCAGTCTGGTGGGCCAGGACACTATGGAAACAATGAGGTTATGGTATAAGATTCAGTACCTTTTCACTGTTGTATAGTTCCTTTTAGTTCATTAACCTGAAGATAATGATGAAAACTCAATGAAATCTCAGCTGAGGATGAAATAGGATTATACAGTATATGAAAATAGTTCAAGAAAGAATCAAATATTTTTCTGAATATTACTTTTTAAGATTTTTGTTTTCTTTATACTTTATATTTTTCAGGGTTCCCTGAAAGGAATGATCCTTGATGTGACAATGGGTATGACTTTGTAGAAACACAAGTAATCTGGGAGAACAGCTAAACATACCAAAATAAGATTGTAGTACACTCTACAGTCTAAAATTCTCATCTCTTAAAAAAAACGAATCATTTCAAATTAATCCTGACTTTCACCTAACTAAGAGTGTGATGTGGACAGTAAAAAGACCTTTAGAAGATGATTCAGAAGTATATTTATACTGGGAAATTTGATCACATCCACTTCCACTCCACGCCTGTGTATCTGATCATTCGTGCTACCTGCAATATCTTTCTTCCATTCTCTCTCTAAACTTTTCCAAATGAAACTCAAGGTTCAAGTGTCTGACGAACATGCTCGTAATCTAATTCAGAGAGATATTCCTAATTACTCTCCTAATTTTGGCTCAGTCCCTAAACTGCACAATAATCTGATATGTGTTGCTCATAATACTTTTGTCTAAGTCTACACTGCAGACCATATAAATCACCAAAACATCATATATGCCTGCATTTTATTTCCAAAATCATCTGAACAGATTCTCTCGAATAACTGCAATGATTATGGATTCTGAAGTATATTTACAGGTCTTATGCAACTGTAATAAGGCCTTGTAATATTCTCAAGAGTCTCACTAAAGACAAAGCAGTAGGACAAACCAGCATATAAATAAATTATATCGAAATGATTTTAGCAGCAGAATGGACGCTGCCTCAAATTGATGGAAATATGTTTTCTACCTCAAAGTATCCTGTCTTTGCAGAATAATACAACAGCCTGTGCATTAAAGATCGGTACTGTGACTTGACACAGTATATTATGAACCGGAATAAAATAATATTGATAACTAAACTTCCAAATTCTGAAATAGAGTGTTCCACTATGACATTCCAGCACTGCAAAACAGATCTTTTTACAAATGAGTCTATGTCAGTAATTGTTTATTTTCCTAAAACTATCGTTTACCATAAGATCAGGAGTGAGGTAAAAAGAAAAAAAACTGTTATCTGTGGGAGCAGTCCTGAGACATCATTTCTTACTAGTGTAGGGTTTTACAACTGACAATTTTCAATTCACTGTTATCTCACAATAGAAAACAGTTTTTATCTTGGCAAAATACTATGCATGCTTTTTACCTGAGGTGTCATTTATCAAGTGTATGACCAAGCAGAAGGACCTGGGGGTGTTTGTTGACAGCCAGCTGAACAGGAGCCAGCAGTGACCCAGGTGGCCAAGAGGGCCAATGGCATCTTGGCCTGTGTCAGACACAGCGTGGCCAGCAGGAGCAGGGAGGGGATTGTGCCCCTGTGCTCAGCACTGGTGAGGCTGCACCTCGAGTGCTGGGTTCAGTTTTGGGCCCCTCACTACAGGAAGGACACTGAGGTGCTGGAGCGCATGCAGAGAAGGGCAATGAGGCTGGTGAGGGGGCTGAGAATAAATCCTACGAGGAGTGACTGAGGGAACTGGGGTTGAAAAAGACTCCAGAAGTTCATATAGTTCACTCCTTAGCCAAATGTTAGAATTAGACATTCTTATATCATCCCAGACAGATGTGTTTAGGCTGTTCTGAAAAGCCTCAATTGGTGCAGAATAGACTATTTTGTAGAACCTTCTATATAAAAGACATGCCTTGGAGGCATTGACATTCACAAATGAAGGGTTTTTTTAATTTCTGTCCAGGCAAGAGGAGTTTCCAAGCAAGTCATATTGCACTAAAAAAATAACCAACCAAAAAACAAACCAGCCAACAATTAAAAACATATGGTTCAGATGAGTTTGTTGAATTTCTCTTGATTGCCTCTCTAATAAACAGACAGTCTACGTGTCAAGATATTGGTTAGCATTTGTTGCTGTGAAATTAATACACTACAGCACACTTAGGCATTTAACTTTGAGGTAAGCCTTTGAAAACCTCTTCAAGACTACATAACATCAACGTCCAGGGCATCATTAATTTTTTAGTGATGGTGTTCTGAAGAAGTCATGTTCTTTCTGCCTATTATAGCCAAGGGGTTTTGCAGAGTTCCTGCAAATTGGCATTTGAACTGCTTAATGACCACTTGGGTTCTTCCTTTCTGCTTCTGCTGCTGTTTTGATTTGGTTTGCATTTTTTTTCATTTCTTCTGTTGTGAAGGATATCTACAAGCACTGACCACTTTTCGTATTACTACAAAACAGAGAGGAAATAAAAATCATTATTTCAGGGTAAAAGAACTGTCTTACTATTTTACAATTGCATTTTAAACAAAACCAGCTGGTCTTTTGCTGGCTATAGTTTTAAAAAGGAAGGTAGATATTCAGTAACCAACAAGCAGTTAATTACCAAGTAATAAAACCCAAGTATAAACCTGTGGTTCAGTCTTCCACTCAGTGTATTTATTTTGTCTTTATAGTTCTTGAAAATATAAAAAAGAAAATACTGGCACAAAAGATAATAATTTCAAATTCACAGATTAAGATAAAATTTTTTTATATTTTCTGATGACCCTGTTGGCTGTAATATTGTTGACTAGCAATGAGGTGTTTTGTTCTATAAACATTTTACTGCAACAATATTAGAAGATTATTTACATCTTTGAATTCTTTTTTTTGTTACCTTTTGAACTCAGCTTTTATGTCAGCCAGTAAAATCCACTAGAGCCAAAAGTGAATTCTGAAATAAACTGTAACTTATTCATGTTTTTTACACTCCACAAACAACAACTCAGGTGAACATAGATTGAAGGAATGATGTCTTGAGAACCCTTTCAACATTAATTATTCTATGACTATGAAATGAAACTCAACAGCTGAACTCTAATGAATTTGAGAACTTTTTTTTATGACTAGGCTAATCTCAAGGAAAATGAATGGGAATGTACTTCCATGCATTTTTATTTGTGAATCAGAAACTCAGGAATCTCAAAGTATCTTTTAATATACTCTAGTGTTACATAGGTTTATAACAGCAAACAGCTAATAAGGGAAATAAATTACTGCATCACTCCCAGGAGATTTTGCTGTCAACATGAGGAGAACAGACATAGAAGTTACTTAGAAGATAGTTTTATTAAAATATGGCTAATTCAGAGCTTAATAATGTGGAATTATGATAGTCAGGATATATGATGTATTTGCTGGCAAGAAAAGAAATAAAATTCTGCAGATGCATTAAATTATAGTCCTGTTTACATGATACAAAAATGCAGAAAAGATCCCGCAAATAAACACATGCATCTTTGGCTTTTTTTTGTCTTAAAAAAAACCCTGCCTGAGCAGGACCTATGTTTGAAATTAAAATTATTTACATTTACAGACAAACACCCAGATGCATATCTGTCTGTACACGAAAGAATGAATTCAGTGTCGGTAAAAAACATTGAAACGACCAGACAGAGTGTTACTCAATGGTTCTAAGTTGAATGTTGACGTTTACCTTACCCAATCTTATAATATATCACATTCACAACAGTCTCAACTTCTAATAAAATCTTATCAAAATACATCATTAATAAACTGAGAGAAGTTTTTTAATAATTATAGTGATTCCTTTTCAGTGTCCACATAACACTAGATTTCTAAGTTGAAAATCTCAGTTTGTTCCCTTGGTGAAAAACTATTTTTGAGTCATGAAGGTGCTAGAATTTTAAATCTATTAAATATACAAGATTTTTTTTAAAGTTTGAGTTTCTGTCCCAGGAGTCATTCTGATCTTTAGGTGTAGCTTTTCAAGATAAATGAGACTGCCAGTTCACAAAACATTTCACAGAAAGAAAGGACTATGTTTGTTTAGAATTGTAAGTTACTTTTAATTACCATGAAGTATAGGTAAATAGACTGTATATAGTTTCACTTTGTACAGACTGAAACATAGGTTCAGTCTAAATCAGGGCTTCCAAGACAAAGCGTAACTTTAGAACCCATGTGAGTGATTGTCTTAGTTTTAATAGGAGGAGACTTGGTACATCATGCTTAATATTCAGTCGCAAAAGAGAACAGGAGAATAGATGAAGTATATTGAAATTACCTGGAAGATCAACTGTCTTGAAATTAAATGTCTTCTTTTTCATTTTTAAAAGAAATTGGAATATTTAATTTCAGATTTATTAGAACATTGTAAAATGCCAACATATCAAGCAGTTGTTCAATCTGTTACCTATTCTGCCTTGACTGATCAGAGAATACACTTTCTGTAATAGCCACAGTAATCATTCTGTTATATAACAGTTACATAATGAAAAAAAATTGTCTTATTTCTGACAATGTTTGAGTAATAATCAATTCCTTTCAATGTTATTGGCATTCAGTTTCTATCCCAGAAAAATTTTCATCAAGATTCTGCAGTGAAGTGTGATAAAATGCACAAAATGTGGTTTATTTACTAAGGACTCTATAAAAACACCTATCTGAAATGGAAAAGTGATGGTCTGGGTTTTGGGAGAGGGAAGATGGGAAAGGCTGAATTGAAATTACATTATATTTTCATGAAAAAAGTTATTTTTTCCCCAAACCTGAAATATATTAAAATCAAGACAAATATTCATTGTACACTTTCACCTTTTGAAAAAAAGATTTTTCATTCTCACACTTTGTTTTATTCTGATACTTGTATAATATTACTGTTGTGATGTCTGAATGTGATAAGAACAGTTAAGAATTAAGTTTTATTTTCATTCATGCTGCTATATTGCTCCTAAAAGACCTATAAAGGAAAAAACATTAAGTAAATTCAGGAGCAGTTTCTAGCATCTACAAAATAACAAAACTATTTGATTATAATGATAAGTCTTCATGAAAAGCATCCTACTAAATGGCACTAAACGGTTATATCAGAAATATTATTGTCTCTTATTTGTAGATACAGTGATGGATAAGTGATGATTTCCTCACGAAGAAAAGGAACAACAGAGAGACATTGATTGCAGTTAACTCTAGGAAATTACTTTGTAAAAATTTATGTGGTTAGATACTACATGTACTAGGTCTTTTTCTCTTTTAATAAAATACTCTTACTGATGTTAGCTTTGCTGCCCCCAGGGTGCTGGTTGGGAACTGCAGTGCATCACCAGAAGCCCCCATGCCAGTTATTTTCTTCGAGAATTTCCCAAATGTGGAATTAGATTTCAATTGGTGTTAAGAGGAAGAACGCTAGAAAGCAATCAGGTCTCAGAAAGACACCACTGAGTTGTCCAGCAAACTATTTAAACTGATTACCATGCAAGATGGAAGGTCAAGTTTAACCTCAGTCTCCTGTTAAGATTGAAGGCAAGGAGTATTTTCTTGATATATGAAACCTAAAGAGACATGAGACCACACATTTCCATGCATAACAAGTTTCATTTTCATTCTTTGCATCATCTCTTCAAATGATTTATCAAAAAAAGAAACAAACTAAGCAAAATTTGAGTTACTGTCCATTCAAATCCATATTCTGACAATTAGAATTAACTGTCTTCCAAAGAAATTATGGTTCACATAGGAAAGTTGTCATAAACATGGTGATAATTGGCTTAAATTAATTACAGGTTAATGAGTAATAATTATTTTTATTATGATACATTAACTTATATTATTATTAATATAGAACACTTAGACAGTGTATCATCAAACAGATTGGAAGCAACAAATCTACCTGAACAGTCTCCAATATTCTTCAAGTACCTGTTTACAGCTGACTCTGGAGTAGGCAGTGGAGAGCAGGAAAAAACAAAGCAGAAAGCTATACTTATGTCATCCATCATTTAAGTAGTCTGAGAGCTTTAAAGCGCTCCTAGTAGACATTAAGTTTTCTTCTCCCTGAGAAAAATATTGAAAGAGTTAACATTTGCTCTTTTTAAATGAATCCATTCTGCTTCACAGGAAAGACATATAGGTAACCTGGATTTTATTCATACAAAGCACCACAGTTTAGAAAGATATAAAATTCTCAGTAGACTGCAAAGCAGTTTTTCAGATAGTGGCTTTAAATGCTGAACAATGCAAAAATACAGTCATATACAATACGATACAACAGAGTTGCAACATATAGAATAATTTATAATTTTGACTCCACATCTGACATTTTCTTGCCAAGCAAGATAAAACCCCTACTGATAAGTATGCAGTAAAACATTAGACCTTGTATTTTAAAACCCACATCTACAACTGCACAAATTGCATGGTAAACCAGTCAGCAGAGTTTGTGTTTTTCTGTCTTAAGCAGAATGATAGACAAATGTCACCAGCCATGCGGTGTTCATTAATGTACAGCTAAAACCATTGCATCACAACCTAGAAACAATGCAATGCAGAAATAAGACCTCTGAAACCCTATGTAACCCAATAAGCATATCTACCAAGAGCTGCTATTTAAATAAACAAGTAGTCCTTTAGTTTGCTATTGCTGGTCCGAAATGTATAAAACTCTTTGAGAAAAAACAAGACATGATAGCCACAATCTGTTTGAGTCTGCTAAATCCAATCAAAAGGACTTAGAGAGTGCGTGTTGGTGCTGTGAAACTGAGGAATGCAAGTGGAGGCACAGGCCCTGAGAACCCTCCACAATCTGTTTTGGACCTGCTAATGTGCTCTGCTCACTTAATGGCATCTTATAAAACATCTGGTCTCGAATGCTCAAATATTGATTCAGTATATGGAAATCTGGTACTACACTACTGCTGTTTCTAGGAACAGCTTATATAAACAGAACTGACGTGATTGTGCCATATGGTTTTATTTCTGGAGTGCTTTGACTACATTTTTTAGGGGGAGGGGGTGATTAATTGGAGTGATTTATAGATCCTCCTCACTTCCTTCAAGGTAGGTGATGACTAAGCTGTAAAGCCCACAAATTTTGTTGTCTGGGTTCATAAGGTTTTTCAGTTAATGGTTAACTGAATGACAAATCTCTGCTGTGCATTCACATATGACTCCAGCGAATGGGTGATATGGCCTAAATCCTCCATAGAATACAAATGTGCAGGCTGAAAAGGAAGTATGTTTTACAGGCTCTATGTGCTTTTACCATGCCACATTTACCACACATAGTGAAGGTAAATACAGGGAAATGAGAGGTACTGAAGAGACACATAGGTTGTGGCCCTTTTGCAAACATCAGTAACAACTTGAATATTGTATGCCTGGGTAAAGAGAGAAGCTGCAGTCTCTGGGTTAGGTTTAAAGTCTCAGGAATTTGATCAGTTTGAAGATGCTGTTTGTCCTGAAATTCCTTCCTCACCAGCCTGACTCTCCAGCCCTGCTGTCTCAAGCTGTCTCACAGAACTTCCATCTTTCTGCCAAAACTCTTTGTTTGGCTACTCAGACATACCAAAAATAGTGTTTTACCGCTTGGCAGATCCAGTGATATCTAGATGAAATTGTGCAGAGTCACAGGGATATTTATACGTGACACCACCTGAGGTGTGGGCAATTGAGTGGGAAGTGATAAACATGTATCAGCTGCTGGACTGGTTTCCTCCATCTTTGTTGATAAAATCATAGAATGGTTTGGGTTGGAAGTGACCTCAAAGATCACCCAGTTCCAAACCCCCTGCCATGGGCAGGGACACCTCCCACCAGACCAGGCTACTCAAGGTCCCATTCAACCTGGCCTTGAACACTTCAAGAGAGGGGACAGCTTCCCTGAACAACCTGTGCCAGTGCCCCACCACGCCCAGCATGAAAAATTTGTTCCTAATCTCTAATCTGTATCTTCCCCCTTCCAATTTAAAGCCATCCTCCCTCATCCTAGCACTACAAGCCCTTGCAAAAAGTCCCTCCTCTGCTTTCCTGTAGCCCCTTCAGCTATTGGAAGGACTCAATGGAGTCTTCCCGGAGCCTTCTCTTCTCCAGGCTGAACAACCCAGTTTCTCTCAGCCTGTCCTCCTAGCAGAGGTGCTGCAGCCCTCTGATCATCTTCACAGCCCTCCCCTGGACCTGTTTCAATAGTTCCAAATCCTTCTTATGGTGGGGATTCCAGAACTGGACACAACACTCCAGGTGGGGTCTCACAAAAGTAGAGTAGAGACAGAGAATCACCTCCCTTGCCCTGCTGGCCACACTTCTTTTGATGCAGCCCAGGTCACAGTTGGCCTTCTGGGCTGTGAGCACACATTGCTGGCTCATGTCAAGCTTCTCATCAACCAGCACCTCCAAACCCTTTTTTGCAGGGCTGCTCTCAATCCTAGCATTCCCCAGCCTGAATTGATACTGGGTGTTGCCTTGACACAGCTGTAGGACCTTTTGCTCACACAGCTTTGTGGGTACAGTTTACGTGCATGCTTCTGCTATGGAGTTAGCAGAGGAGGCAAGAAGACAGTAACCACCTGGTAGTATTAGATGTGCAACTGTCCCCTTACGCATACTGCAAATAGAGTATCTCTTAATTATTTGTACCGGTTCTGTACTTTTGATTAGTTGCACTGTACCTATGTCAGGAACATATCATACTGTCTCTGTTGCTCATCATTTGGTGCCACTAGTTATACACTCTATACTTACATATTGTCCTCCTACCTATGAATTGTCAGGCATAGAGTAGGGGAGAAGAAAGCATGTTACACATTAAGCTTGCTAGGCACAGTGGGCAAGGTTAGAACCTTGTGTGAGCTGTCCCTTGGCAGCCCCTAGACACATCCACAAAGTTTTCAACTTTCAGATCATTTAGGTCCTAAATTATTCCAGAATATCAGATTCCAATAAGTAAATTAACACATTAGATCAGATTTGTAGTCCGTCTTGTGAAAAGCCTCCTACTATAGAAATATCAAATGTTTTAGAAGAAACAATCCTGAAATAAGTTTTCAATGCTTAAACAGACCACTTCAGTCTCCTCAATGGCATTTATATATTAGCAGGATCCTGCTGACTCATTTTGCTTAGAGTGAACAGTATTTTCTTCTCTTATCTTGTAATGACAGGTTTATTTAATTCATTTTTTGTTCTTACATTTATAAGAAAGGCAGAAGAATACTTCTCAAGTGCTTTGCAGCTGTTCATCATTTCAGTATACATCTTTTGCCTTTGTTGTATTAATATTTCCCCCCCAAAAAAATATCTCTTGCCTTTGCTTTTGGTGGAATATTTTGTTAGTTTCTTTGTTATTCCTACTTTGTTATTCTGCCAACTAGTAGCATATACCTTTCAGCTGCAAGTGATAAAGGCTCAATACAGGTGACATGACAAATTAGATTGAGTTTAAAATGCAAAGAAAATATTATTCTGTATTTTAACATCTTGTCTATAAACTTTCACACAAGACTTTGTTTTTCCTGTTTTTTCTTTTTCCACTACCTACCCATGCAGCTGGGAAAACATATAGATCTCCAGAGTTTTCTTCTTCCCTAAATCAAAACACAGTTTACAGGTGTTAATTCTCCTTATTTCCCTATGTGGAGGTGGAAAAGAGGACCACCACTTCTCCATTAAGAATGCTTTTCTCTCTCAAGCTTAGGAGTCAGAAATGTTTGTCTCTGACATTTCTTCCATGCAGCTACATGTGAAGGTTTTCTCTTGTGCTTCACCAGTCCATATTTGACAAGCTGTATCTCATGGGGCTTTCTGGGCTGAGAAGGAAGTGGCAAACCCAAGGACGGAAAACTGGAAAACTCAGATGCAGTACTTGGGGAAGGATCAGATATATGAAGACACACTCTGACAAAGGTGATGATCATTTGGCTTAAAGGAGGAAGAGAGAACAAAAAATGTGGACAAGTGGTGTCTGATGCTGCAGGGTCAGGATAGCTGTTTAATGAGCGTATGCCAGCAGAAGATGCCTGTCTGAGCTCAACCTGTTTCATCTTTTGGCTATATCTGGTGCCAGGCTCACTAGATTCATCCACCTTGTGGAATCACATTATCAGTAAATTGCTTAGCATCTCTATTCAGCAGATAGTTGACAGGAAATGTAAGGACAACAGCATTTACCCTGCATAGAGCTTCCCATCCTCCTCTGGCCAATTCCTGTGCCACTGCTGAGGGGCTTTCTGTAGCTAAGGAAAGAAGCAAAGCAGTTATATTGTTCTAAAGGTTTTGTGGAACGTAACAATGAGTCTGGACAGTGAAGTAATGTGTGAGGATCCCTAGGTACTGCACACCATGCAGAAGATTTAGCAGAGCATGAAGTGAAACACAGTGCTGACTTGTACAGCAATAAATCCATATGGCATGGGGCAGTCTGGGTGGAGAAGGAAATCCTCCCGGGAGACTGGATTCCTGCTGAGGCCATGCTGGCTCCCAGCTACCCTCTCAGTAGGGTCCAGAGGTCACCACTGAAAATTCTCCTCCCTGATCAGTCCCACGAGGGTGTCACACTTCCCTTGTCTCTCTGCAGCCCCAGCCAGGGCCCTCAGTCCAGTCTGGGCCATGTTGTTATGGGGCTCAAGGAATCAAAGCACCCAAACCAGCACTATGCATCATTAACTATCCTTCCAAAACACAAACTAATTTAAATTAATACGAAGGTGACACTCCTATTAGCAGGAGGCTCGGATACTTATCCAAAATTTAAAATATTCAAAGAAAATATGATAATTTCTTTTTAGATATACCCTAGTCATATTACAACAAGTTCTCCACAAATTCACTGCCTTCCTTTTCTCTTAGTGTTTATGTGGGAGCTGATATACCTTTGTGTGTTTGAACCTTTGGTCTCTCCTTCTGTGAAATGCTTTGCAACCTGTGATTTTCTGATGCTGTCATCATTTCACAGGTATTTCTGCTGTTTCTGTCTTACAGCTTTTGCTTCTGCGGTGTGCTGGGCCCAGAAGTCCACAGAAATTGCAGAAGTGAGGTTTTCAAAAGACAGTAAGATAAACAGAGTTGAGTATAGGTAAATGTGTATGTAAAGGAGAAGCATAAAAATACATAATTTGAGGCTCCTGGTCATCTAATGATATTCAAACACAAGGAACCTCAATTAGCATAATTGCAAACAAAATTAATTAAACCTGAAATATTTCATTCATTAAAAAGTAAGCAGCACTCCAACTGCTACCATTTAGAATTAGCCCCAGAAATTCTCAACTGAGCTATGAAAAGCAGATGAGCCTAATCAAACCTTTACATCTCATCTCAGGATTTTTTAGAAACGCTTCATCCTCATATCTTGATTTGGTTTTAGCTTATGTACAAAATCAGATGGAGGACAATTATTTATATTCAGTTTAAATGTGGCCCAGGGGTATAACAATCTCTCCAAACAAATTGACTTCAAAAGACCTAAGTGTTTAGTCAATATCTAATGGTGATTATTCATGGGGTTTCTGGTACCATCAATTCTAAATGTAAAATTTCCCATGATATGGGCTTGAATGTGAAATCCAGCCAAGACTTATTGCTATTTACAGGACTGATAATACTTAATCCAGGTCTGATGACTTTATTCCCCATAGTTCTTTTTGTGCTGGCCTTAAGAAAACACTTCCTTTGGTTATGGATTATTCCAATGTATACTTCTAGAATATTTCACACAAAATGAGAAGAGATTGACTTTTTTAGAAATAAACTGCTTGCTGATTTTCTTATATGACAGATAGTGCAGTGGTAAATTTAAGCATAAAAGAACATAACTGGGAGAATTCTTTTCTTGCATGAGTTTATCGAACAGTCTCAAACTGTGTGTTGAACAGAAGAAAACAAATAAATTTGAATGGCTGGCAGAAAACCTCCAGTACTTGCCTTTTTAATACCATTGTTATTCCCATTATTTTGCTGCTGACTTCCAGCTTGTAACCACCAGGCAAGAACATGAGTCCTGTGAGAATTATTAAGATCGGATATATATTTAGAGAGGGATGTCTGACTAATTAAGAAGTTTATTATATATTCTTCGATCACGGTTCAAGATATTGCACAACACCCACCTGATCCCAAGTTAAGATAACATCCAAAATAATGAAGTGGAATACTGTATTCACACTCAACATTTAGAATGGCTAAGGAGATGACAGTGAACAGGTTTAGTCCTACTTCACTCTCAGAAATAGACCCAAACTCCCTAGTATTTTAAACTGGATATTATGTTCATGACACAAGTTAAAAGTAGGAAGCTTATCTTTTATGGTGAGAGTAAATTTGTAAAAGATAACTTTTGCGCCTTTGAAAACACAGCCTAGTTTCATAATCACACAGTATGCTTGACATGAAAATGGCAAGCAACAACAAAGCAAGGCCCAGATCACAGTAAACTGGTCTCTCCTCTGTTATTTGATGACATGAGATCCCAGGATATTAACACGTTGAAATGTGTTATCTCAGAGCTCTGTTCTCCAGATCAAGACTCTATTAATGATGATGACTATGTTTCTGTGTACTTTTTCTGTTAGAAATACCCTCATGCTTCTCCATAATGACGGAGCATCAGGCCAGCAGTGGAAAACTCAGCTAATTTTAAGGTCAGAGACTGGGGAGGCTCTCCAATCATAGGCAAGGCAACACCCCTATACTCCAGTTCTTTGCTCTAAAAGTGGGATAGTTGGACAGACCCTGTTTGTGAAGCATGATGTAAATATCTAGTGCTTCCTGATAACACTTCTGCGAACCTCATCTGTAAACAAGGATTACAACAAAATATCATATTACTGAATCCCTACTGGAAAAAGAAAGAAACTTGCAAAATATTCAGTGTTTCAAATCTTGTGTTTCTCAAGTAGTTACTGATACATTCCTTCAGTATCTTCATTATTTTATTTTAGAAAATAATTAGAATCATTCTTGTCTGGAAAATAACAGCTAAAGTTCACTTGAATATGGAAAACAAATCCATCAGATTCCAATATATTTTCTCCAAATTGCCCTCTGTTTGCAAGGTGCATTCAACAAATAATTACTGTACTGGTAATATATGCAATAAGTAATTTATTAAGTTGTGTATCAGAATGTAGTGCTTTCAATGAGTTCTGTTTCTCCTCTAGATTTTTTGATTACTGTTAAGCAGCTTCCAAACTGCTCTAGGAATTAAGAGATTTCACAAATATCATAAAAGTCAGATTCTCACAACAACTGATAAAAGGAACTTGAAATGTAGTTGAAAGCATATAGTAAGACAAATCAAAGTTATAAGGTGGTGTAATAAAACAATATTTTAAAAAGGGGAAATGCAAGATAAATACAAGGAAAGACTTTGGCCAGTGATGCGTTTTATAATGAGAATAAAACTCCTGATGAAAGTAAGGAATCATCGCTTTTGAGTTTTCATACCATAAATGCAGAAAGTCTTCATTAGATTATTGCATGTTATAGTTAGAGATGCCTTTAAAATACTCTTTCTACATTCTGTCTGTTATGTGTGCTCTTCAGAGAAGAGACGTCTCCCAATGACTGCAGTAAGAATTATGCAAATTTCTTAAAGTCATATGTCTTGCTTGTGTGTAATCAAATTTTCCAGATTTACCTCAAAGTCTGAAAATATATGCAAATCTCAAAGTACAATATATATGAAATATGTTATATTCATAAGCATTTGAGAAAATTGTTCTATATTGATTACTTCAGGAAAAACAAATGAAAATTGGTAATTGCATCACATTGAACACCGTAAAAAAAGATAAGAAACATTTCACATCTTTAAAAATACTGACATTAACAAGCTGTCCTCGATATTACGTTGTATAAGCTAATTAAAACAGAAGTCATACTTAATTTTTTACAACCCCTACTGGAAATACATAATTATTAGTGTTGTTACCTTGCAATCACATTCATAAACAAAACAACAGAATGGAAAAGCTGAATGGATTTACAACAGAATATCTGCCAGTTTATTGGTGAAATGATTAAAAATTTTTACAGTTTCTTTTCTACTACAATAATTTTGAATTAAGTCATTTGTTATTATCTGTAAGGGAAATTCATGTGCAAAAGATGTGCAGAGGAAGATGTGTAACCAAGAAAAGACTATTGTAAGTCTATCCATTTTTGCCAGTCTTCCCCAAAGACAAAAAAATCAAGAAAAATGGATGAAACATTGGAAGCAAAACTATGTATGAAAATATATTAAGCATTTCTTATTTGAAAACTTTTGCTGAATGTTTTGAATGCTTTCAAATTGAGTGGCATTTTTCTGTACCATAAGATTGAAACCGTACAAAATTAGTTTCTTCTGTACATAAGGACTATAATACTTTCTTCATACAAAAATAAGAATTGAGCTTTAAAAATAAATTCTATTCTATCATTTATGCTACATTATGACCCAAGAGTTGTGTGTTACTTGTGACACTTCCCAGGTAGTCACGGAAGACTCAGCATTGTGCAAAGCTGTCACAGAGGTTTCTGTATCACTCCCAGGAGAAGCAGGGCACTGCTGAACTGTCACTGGAACCTGGCACAGTTTTCAGCTGTCACCTGGGGACATTCTTCTCCTCAAACTTATGCTAGAGGACTCAGTGGCATACAGACAGCTCAAGATCATAAGGTCACAAAGAAGGCTTCAAATCAGCTTTGGAAGTACACAAACAGTCCAGCAGTCATACACATCAAAAACTGTGCGCTTAGCAGTGTAACTGTAGTAATCTGTGGGCAAAGTACAGTGTTGTCTTCTCTGGCAGGAATTGTCACTATTATGATATAAATCTGTGTGAGCAAACATTAGCTGGTGACAATCTGTGTCTGTCTGAAGTCATAAATCTGCAGCTACAATCTAATTTATCCAAAGAAGTCCTACATTCGCAAAGGGTTAAGGCTTTGAGCTGGTCACGAGTAAGGAAGTGAAGGCACTTTGAAATGAAGTCCTCAGAACATAAAAAACACGCAGCACTTGCAGACATGGCAGTTCATATTTAGCTCCCTTTTGTCACCATGTATCTACCCCTAACGCTTGCAGATGCTGTGTGGTGATCAGACTCAGAAAGGACAACCTATTACAGGTTACTCTCTTAGATTAAATGGCACTGCTAGCAAGGCTAGACAGGAAGAATAATATTGGGCTTCCCTGAAATTAATGTGACAGGCTGAAGCTCCGGGTAGACATCGTGCATACAGAAAAGATCCTGGAGTGCCATGCTCATAAAGAAAAACACTTTGATGGGTCAGACAAGTGAACCTTCTTCTAGTCAAGTATTCAGCCTGATGGTGACAGTACAAGATGCTACTTTGGGAAAGCATGAGAGTCTTATCCCTGCTGAGGGCCATTCCTCTCATAATTCCCCAGTATCCTAAATATTAGGCACTATAGCCCTGCTTAGGCCTTTTGTTATCCTTTTAAGCATCTGCTAAACTTGTCTAAACTCTTTCTAAACCTGCTAGTAGTGTCTACCTCCACAGCTCCTGTGGCCACAAGTTTCAGAAATTCACAGACTGCTGTATAAAGAGTTATATCTGCTTTAAACTGATCTCCTATGAGTTTCATAAATCTACCCCCTAGTTGTGTCACCATGGAATCCGATGAGTGAAATCATTCTACTTCCATCTTATGCACTATCTGCACGACTTTGTAATTCTCAATAAATGTGCTCAGCAGGTACAATCTCTTACTCTAGGTCTCCTACTGAAATGTTTTGGGGTAAATTGATAAATTAAATATCTTAAATTACAATACATATTTGTAAAAGAAATGTGATATGACGGTAGTTGTAGATAGACACACATCACAGCTGGTAAATGACATGCTTTACAATATGAAAAAAAGTAAAGATGGCAAAAGGAATTCTTTAATGTTGGATATCAACAGCAGAATATTTTTATTGAAATACGATTATTGAAAAGGTTAAGATATTTAAAACGTAAGAAATGTATGTTTCTGTTGCTTCTCTTCCCTCTTTTTTGAAGAAATTGCTGAAAAATCACTAATTTTAAATATGTTTCTTCAATTTGTAGTTTTAAGTAATGAATCATTTTTATCTTTTTTAAACTGAAAATCTAAAAAATATAACAATAAATAAAAGGAAATAAAATTGTATTTAAGAAAATAAATATTGAAATTATGTTTCTTTGTTTGCACATTGGGTAACTTATGCAAGGGTTGGACTTGGATGAAAGCATCAGAATTTCAAAGGATCATGATAGATTAATAAAGGGATGATGGCAGATACTTAGACACCCACAAGTCCTAATCTCTTTCTACATATAGGTTTAATTTTTGTGAAGAAGTTTGTTTGGGTCAGATCTCATGTAGGTGAACATGCTACATGGGTGTGTTTATTAGTCTGGCACAGGTATTGATACCCTTCTCCCAGGTAGAGGTGAAGGGTAGGGGAGTGAGGAAGTCTGACACAGACTTAAAATCATGTGATTGTGTTTATGAAGAATCCGTAGCTCTGATTAGAGGTGTCGTGTTTCTCTGTGTGTGCAGGGTCAGGCCCTGTACTGTAGTTATTTCATAACGGGGATCCAGTCTTCATCTGGTTTTGGCAACTTGAATTCAGAATCAGTAATAAAGATTGAGAGGGTCAAATTTATACTTGATGTAACTCCTTGGCAGTAAACCAAGGATAAATTTGGCCCATGTGTACAAACAGAAGTAACTAAAATTGTACAAGTGTTACAGAGCCAGATAAAGCAGCAAGTCAAGGGAGAACAGAGGGCATCAACTTGAGAGGTAATCAATATGTGTGGGAGGCTGGAAAAGATAAGCAACAGCAATGTCAACAGAAAGTCAGGAGCAGGGGGAGAAAAGCTATCACAAAGTGTTAAAATAGAAACTTTCTTTCTGCATCCATCAGTGATTTTTGCCATTTATTAATTATTTAATTGTTGAGGGTTATATCATACACTTGGTTACACTACTATGCAAAAGCAGAAATGATTAGGAATATTTTGGACTTTTTTTAACCCGAAATGAAGCCTTAATATCCTACTTTAATGGAGGAAACTCAGTTTGTGGTTCTGCTTATGCTCCATAACTCATGGCCTAAAAATGAGATGTCGTTAAGTGGTGTGTGCAGTAAGGGCATTGCAGCTGGAAGCATTGTGTGTTGCCACTAAAAGACATGCATAAATAGAAAATTAAGACTATAATTGCTCCTGTTGCAATGCCAGTAGTTTCTAGTACATGAAAGAAGCTTTTTCATAAATGGACAGATGGGCAGATATTAACCTAAAACCTTGTGAGTCCAGGTATGCAAATAGATAAAGTGTTCGCTGGTCAGAGAAATATTTGGACTCAATATGCCATTCTTATTTCAAGTCAATAGAGTTCTACATGTTTCTCCAGGTTGAGAGTATGGTCTGTAGTGTAATTTTGGAAGTGGAAAGGCCATCTTACAAAGAAAGAGTCACTATGTAATATGAATATCTGGATTCACTGCTGTTCATTACCTTGTGCAGCCATTTATCCACATGTATTGAGGAAAATATAAATACAAAGAAATTATTGCCAATAAGAGTTTGCACTCCCCTAACTCAGAGGCTATTATGTCTCTCTATAATGTAATTTAGAACAAATACAATAACTGGTTTTTGTTACTTTACCGGACAGAAAGCTCTAAGTACATCCAGATCTTGCCTTCTCCCCCAGGCACTTTCAATACACATGCACCCATTAAACCAATGCTATCTTCCAAACATTAACTGAATTTTCTGTTGGTAATTTAAATATATAATCTAAACTGTTGAGCCTTTTAAATGTATCCTCTCTTTTTTTCTCATGGTATCTAACCAGGGAGTATTCTTGCATAAGAACTAAAAGGCTTTAAAGCTTATTTGTACTGTTTTAAAAGAGTGATAGCAAAAAAACTACAGTGAGCAAACTGAAACAGAGAAGTTTGTATTTTAGTTGGCTTTTGAGAAGCTTCAGTAGTAATAAGTAGTAACAATTTAACACCTTTTTCTAAACTATAGGATGGACAACACCACGTGCAGTCCAAATTCCTGGTGCTCAAATGAATTAAAGTCTGCATTTCTTTGTTTACTCAGGTCTTCTTCCAGTTAAAGCAGGTTGTGGTACACATAAAATCATTCCAGAAAGAAGTTTTAGCATGGCTAATGCGCATACATCTGGGATGAGATACAGGGAGCTTTCTCAGTTCCCCCAGGTTAAGTGTGTACATTCAGAGCTTGCCAAAGTGATGATATTCTGCTCTGCCTGGTTATATGACTTTTCTTAAGCTGCTGCAATTCTAGTGATGTTAGAATGTACTGAAATGCTGAAGGGAAAGGAATTTTCATATGTTTTCCAAGGGTTTTTGTGGCTGAAAAATGCCAACTTACTTGGCATAGGTTCAGATTCTTTTTACAGGAGTGAGTTTGAATTTTTCAGCTACTAGCAATAAACTTCATGTAAAGAGTTATCCTATCTCTATTCATAAATTAATTTAGCGCATAACAAAAAACACCGAAAACACCATCTTACACAAAGGTGGGAAGAAAAGTCAGAGAAATGCATATATCTTTGGTGTGTTCTTGGAAAACTACCTTTGGCAGGTTTATCTGTTAGCCCAGATAGCGAAAATGGTGCTGCAGGGCATGTTCAAGGACAGGTAAAAACACGAAGGACAAGCCACTGCCAAATGACAAAGTTCCGCTTCAGTAGTTCCTATATAGTTTGCTGAAGTACTGTCTTAAACTTCCTGCAGAGAAAGGTGGAGATAAATTACATGGTTGCATTACTGTTTTTGAACTTGCTCATCTCTTTGTACCTTATACCTTTTTCTCATCTGTGTCAGGTTCCAACATGGGTAGATCAAGAAAAACAAAGAAATATTTGCCAAAAAAACATTGCTTAGACCAAGAGGTGTGCTGTGTTATTGAGGCTCCACAGCAGAGATGGGGCCAGATGCAACTCAACCTCTGTGCTACCCTTAACAGTCGTGAGCTATTTCTCTAAGTGTTATTTCTCAATAACTTTCTCTCAAAATAATTTGAAAGTTTATGGAAAGCGAATGGAAAGGAGGATGAGATGAGAAAGAAAAACAATAGACAAATGAGATTGTAAAAGGTCTTTTGCCAAAATCCTGTCAAGAAGTTGGTTTATCTTAAGTTTTTGATACCACTTATTTCAGTGTCCCTATTATTTCATCCTCCAGGTCCCTTTCCCTCTCCTTGATAATAGCCATGAAAACAACATCTCCAAAAGAACAGCACAGAGTCAGCATGGGCTGCCAAGATGCAAAAATCACTCATAATGTTGAATAAGATCAAAAGGCATTTGCTTTTCCTACCTGCCACTAAATACATCGCAGTGACATTTCGTCATTGATGCACAGGACACTGACATTTTGGTGCTCATCGTAGAAATGGACCAAAATACAGGGGGATTTAAAAGATACATTCTTATCAGCGTTGTCCTGGGTCCAGCTATATCAATGTTAGTGTTAGAATAATTTGATACTAAGAACAGCTCGTTTGCTTCTCCTGTCTAGGTAGGAGCACACCTTTTAATGGGGACATAGTAGAAAACGGTCCTACATGAAACAGTCTTAAAACTGCACTTGACATCACTGAATGAAAATCCTTTTGTAGACATCTTGAAAAGAACCTCTGAGATTTTGGAAGTGATGTGAAATCTTTTCTGTCAGAGTATACGCATGGGTTAAACCCTGCTCATCTGCAGTTCTTCTTAAACATGAAAAAGGGTGGGGAATGTGGTACATCCTGATTAATTGCTTTATGTGCGTTTCTATACACTGCTCAGCACTTCTTTTGTCTTGTATTTGATTCTGAACCTGATTAATTACAGCGTGTTATATAGAAAGCAGAAAACATAAATGGACCCTGAATTAAGCCGTCCTTTGGGTAGTCGTTAGACTGATCCTGACTGGTTTCAGAATTTGACAATGAAGGTTCTTCTAAGGCTGTCTTCAGAGTCTGTGGTGAATCAGAGTGTGTTTTAATCATTTACCATTAACTTAAATTTTGACATAAAAAGTGTTCTTGAATACAACATGCTATTCTAAGCAGGCAAAATTTGTGCTCTTTGTAAAATAAAATGCTTTACTATATGGCAAACTGAGTGTATTATTATTTTTTGTCATTAACATTAAGGCTTAAAGCTACTTATGTGTATTTTATTTATGTGCCCACATCAGAGCTCCTTCTTTTTGAATAACTGATGATTCAGAATAACAAAAACTGTTTTCATTACTGTGTCCACCACAGCTCATCAATACTGCCTTAAACAAAGCTAGACTGAGTTATTGTCAATAAATAAAAATGTTATCATAAAGATAACAAAAAGTCTACGGATGTTCTGTTTGTTTTCAGTGGAATTCTGGATTCCACTTGGTGGAATCCAATCCATTAGACTTCTTGAACTGTAGAAGGAGCCCAAAGATTATGACTAGAAAGTCTTCTAAAGATGTATAAGAAAAACACATTCATGTTTACATATATATTTTTGAGGGGGTCCACAAGTCTCAAAACAGTAGGAAAACTCTAGCTTTTAAAGGTGGGATTCTCAAAATATTCACTGTTACTCAATTGACTTCCTGTTGCACACAATCCCACTGTGACTTTGGTCATTGACTTTACCAGAAGCAGAGCCAGACCTGAACATTTTAAGAATTATAATATATTCCAAAGTATATACATTATGGTAATGTTTCTATTGGTGTTTTAACTTTTTATCCCAAGACCTAAGAACTTGCTAATTGAACTGGAAAGTTCTCATGGAATATCATAGATTTGCTCTAGAAAAATAAGTGTTTTGAAAGAAGGATTGTTTAACCAGATGGATTCATTACCCCAGCAATGAGTAGTTTACCAAGTGACTCATGTAGTAGGCAACTGAGAAACGGAAAACCTTTCTGCTGTTAGAAGAGGTGCTGTATTTACCATGGGACATGGCAACCTAGAGTATATTATTTTACACATCGCAAAGATTTAAGATTCACTTGAAATTCAAAATGTGTCTATAAATCAGAAAAAAATAGAAAAAAGCAAGGCTTTCTATCTGATTAATACATTTCATTAGCATCAGTCTTAGAATACTCAGAAGGTAAAATTCAAATTATTGATTTTACAGAGTTATTGGCATCAAATCTCTAACAAAATAAAAATAATAAAATGCACCAAATATTCTTCCTGTGTACTTATTGCACTTATAGTGTATGTGAGTTCAGGAATAGGGTCTTCTTTGTTATTGGGGCAGGAGTTTCTGTTATTTCATTTACCAGAAAAGACATATTTACCAAAAATATTTATAATTTTTTCTACTTTAAAATAAAAATAATATACCTGTTATCCAACTTATAGCTTTACCCTTGTTTATTTTTCATAATTATATTCTTGATTCATTTAAAATCCTTTTTGTAACGTTGAATATTAGAAAGGCAGCACAGATGCTGATTCTGTTTGCAATGGCCTAAAAAAAGAAAAGTGCAAGCTTTAATCTGATGTCTAGGCTGCATTAAAAAAATTGGATTGAAAAGGATTAGATTAGATTAGACCTTCTGGATTTAAAAATGTTAAAACTCCATTTATGCTTTAACATAATCTCCTTCCACTCTCTGGAGCCATCAAGCTGAGCTCTGTCCCTTGCAAGTATTTTTTATTATTATTATTAAATTTGCTTCTTTTTCATTTTAACATCCGAGTTTCATATATGTAATAGCAAGAAATCCTCTGAGACAGATCTAAAAGTTCATTCTGACCTGGTGAATGGAAGGACAGGCATTTAAACCTCTGGCTTTTATGATGATTTTATGTATTTGTGCACAGTCACAAATGTAAATATTAATAGCTAGTTTTTAAAAGCCAAATAAGGGTGAGTGTTTTTAAGGACTTTAGAGGCTTGAGAGAGAGTGATAATATTTTACAGTACAAGAATTTATTTACAATGCATTATTATGAAGAAATGTCCAGTTTAAAAAACAATCATGCACTTTACTAAACCTAAAGTACCTATTACCTACAGCATCTGTAAATAAAAAAAGGTATTATAATATTTGCAACCTGTTTCCTGATACTTCATAATGTAGATTGGATTTTATTTCTCATAAAATTAAGACCAAAATATTATTTGGAGGGGTTAGAGGACACCATTTTTCAGGAGCAAAATGGAGGAATAATAATGTGCTTCCTGGGATCAATGCAACCTTTTCAGTGAGGATCATGACTCTACTGCTGAATTTCTGAGCATTCCACTTCATGGGTGGGACTATCAGTTTTTCAGCATCACTCTCTCTGTACTGTAAATAATCCAGGCAAACCAAAATTATCTAAATATACCATGTAGGAATATGTGGTATGTGAAAGATATTATATAATCATAGATTATTAACTGATATGTTGATTATATCAAACCATTGAGTCCATTTCTGTTCAGTCGTGGTGGGTCAGCCCTTTCTGTTTGTCCATGAAGATTTAATAAATCACGTGACAGGGCATACCATCACAAGTCCCTTATTTTCTACACTAAACACAGACTCTGGATAACATCCAGAAGATTCATTATCATGATTTGGTCTGACCTAATGATACAAATAACTAGATGCTGTTATCAAAAGGGTGGTGTTTGTTGAGCTGGGGTGGAGATTCCTTGATTAACTCAGGATATTTTGTAGGACCCAGCAAGTACCTGTTTGCCCTAATTGATGAACCGCACTGGCTAACCTCGTTCAGAATACTAAAAGTGATCTGTCCAAACCAGTGTGAGTCATTGTTGTCACACCATCATAAAATGAACAAATATTCTGATCAATAATCCCCATTCTCAATGTAGTTATCATTATCAATTCACCCAATAACTGAAAAAAATAGCTATCACATCCATAATACTGAGTGAGGTTCAGTGGCTAAAAACTTTTGTTACCCGATTTGTTATAGTCTGTGAGGCTCAAGGTTGTCAAGAAGGTGTACAAAGCAAAACACCATTTTCCCTTAGTGCCACCAGTGAAACTAAGATATTTTATGACTTTTTTTCAAATCATATTCTGCTTGCTTTCATACTCTTTCTTGACACCCACGTTTGAGAACACAGATGTTTTCTGTTCACAGCACTCATTCAGGTGCAGTAACTGAGTCAGATTGCCTCTAATAAATACCAGTTCTGTTTCAAGGGTTCATTTTTCATCATCCTTTAGATAATTTTATACTGTCCACACTTCTTCAAGTAAGAAAGAACATATTTTTTTATATTACATAGTACAAGAATCATTTATTGCTGGATAAAGCACGAAAAAAATGGGCTAAACTATAGACCTACATGAAGATGGAATCTCATACGTAAAACCCAGTTAGCAACAAAGAGTTGTTCCTATTAAGAGAGTCATAGTTACTCCCCTCACAAAATGTACAAAGATTTGTGAATAGCCACAGGAAAAGTGCATCACTGTTCATCCAAACTTGGGAAAGAAAAACTATAAGAACGGAAGAAGACTATGGAGTATCATTATCTTACTTATCCAATTCATTCCATTTAGCACTTACTAATGGAAAATTAGGACAATACTAGATATACTTGTCCTAGCAATCTACTATTTAATCAGAGAAAAAGTGAACAGCTGCTACAAAAAAATCCCATCAAAAGCAATCTAGAACCTGTTCATTTAGAGCCTGAAGTGATTTAATTCTGGGATTTGTTACCTTTGCTTTGAATCTGCCATCAAGGTTATAACAGAAATTTACTATCATTAAAGACAGAAACAAACAGCAGAGGCTATTAGAAACTGGAGAGATCTGGACTTCGGGAAACCAAATCACAGTCCTTGAAGTGAAAAGAATAATGTGAGTCTTGGATGAAATGCAAACACAGAGTGTTGTAAAAACGTTTGAAACTTTAGGGAAGAGTATCAAGCCTAAATCTGCTTACTGTGGATGTAGACATCCACACATTTAGCCAGTTGAATTATCTCTGGTTTTGAACTTATAGGAGTTGTGTTAGGTCCCTTATGATTGCTCTTGAATGGAGAAATATTAGGACTGATATTCATAAGTTTAAATTAACCCCACAGAAAAAAAATTTTTATCAACCACAATGATATTCAACTAGTGTGTTCAAATTGTTTAGATATTTCAATTCAACCCTAAACTGGTGCAAAATTCAAAATACTCAAACTTCAGTTGGAATAGAAAAGATAGAAAAGCAAATCAACAAACATTATAAGTTAATAGCAAGGCACTGTCTATTGATGGTTGTGAACTAATCATATTTTTTTACTTTTACAATCGAAATAGCAAGTGTTCCTATTTTACCATTTATTCTGATTGAATTTTGCCTCATATGACAGAGCGGATTCTCTTTCACTGGCAAAAATACTACAGTGGTATACCACATTCTCCCAAGATTCTGGGTAGCAAAGCCTTTAGCCTTACACGTTGCTGAAAATATCGGTCAAATTACATTGTAAGAAATACCAATCTAAAGTACATTTCACTAATTTGTCTTATTAAATTCCAGAAATCTAACTGTTACTAGAAAAAATATTCAAGGGTTTGAACAGGGCACGTGCAGTGTGGAAGATGCGATTAATATTACAATTGTGTCTACACTATTATGTATTTTTTAAAGTCACTTTGATAATTGTACTTCATGGTATTTTGCAAGTGAAAAATATTTTCTAGATAATCGTAATTTTTTTCTACCATATTCTGTAGTTTCTGGTTAGTTGTACCATCTGCACTATCATAAATTTAAAGTATACTAAATTGTATTGATTTTCTGTGTGCTAAGTAAACAATAAAATACAAATAGAATAAATAACTTTGTGAAATACTGGCAAAAAATCTAATTCCACTTTCCAGAAAATATGGTTGTTATTCCTAACTCATCTTTAAATCCTAAACTAGCACGATTATTTGATATGATAACATTAAAACTATTAGATGGATAGAAAGGCAATATGCAAATATACAATAATGTCACTATGAAGCACTGTTCTTCTGATTTACAGCTAAAATATTTTCAAAACAATAACTGGAAAAATTCTAACTTGATTATATGATTTCTGCAGCCCAAGTCAATTAATGCATATCTTAACCTTATAGTTAATATTACTGTGCAGATTGTATGGAATCAGCACCTTTACTTGTATATAATCTTGAAGCTGTGCCCTACAGTAAACTATCAGAGACTGTCGATAACTATTCTTTTGACTCATCCTTACAGCAGAGCAGCTAGCTGAGAACTGTAAAGTTCAGCAGGTTAAAAGGCTGAGCAGTTCTTTTCAAATAAGGAAAGCCTACAACGAGGGAAAGGGAGACTTGCTGCAGAAATTGTTGGAAATGTTGGTATCAGAGGATGTTGTGCATAAAGTCTGAAAAACCCATATGTACAACTTTCCCTCAAGGCTCTTTGTCACCTCTTTCATGAAATCTTAACCTTGGTCACTGAAGTGGGGAATGACTCCTCTTTTTGAATGGTTTAATCAAGCACAGAATGTGTACCTCACCTAAGGAGATATTTCCTTTTTCCAGCTCACTGGACTGTTTAGGCTGATAAAGCAAGGTGAGCAAACCTACTATTGTGTCACTGCTGTAACGAGTCCAACTCCTTCCCTTGTGCTCCTACCAGTTATTCATAGTTAAGAAGTTGGGTTCAGTCAGCTCACAAAAGGATCCAGCCTGAGGGGCAGACCATGAGCCCAGCCAGGCGCAGTGGCTGGAGGCTGTAGAAGAGCAAGACTTCTCCTTTCAGCTGTTGAGAGCCACAGGATCAGCTGAGCCACCAATGAATGCAAAGCCTTCGTCTCCCGACCCTGCTCAGTTAAAATACCTGAATAACGCAGAAAGGAACAAATTCCAGTCAGAGTGTTGGTATCTGAGAAGACTCCAAAAGTATTCAGAAGATCTGCTCTAGAAGCAGTGTCCCCAAGATGGGTAGTCCTAGATGCACTGTATGCCTCAAAATAGATGTCTGTAAGACAGCTGCAGGTCCAATGGAAATGAGAGAAGCAAAGAAAAAGGTTTTCTTCAAATTTTATCTACTAAAGTAGATAAAGCAAAATACTTTTATATTTCTTCAGACGAATTTCCTGGTTTTAGTGTTCTTAATAATTTTTCCTTTTTTTCTTTTTTTATTTTTAATCTTAAGTGAGGCGCCAATTACAAGAAATTATTTCCCAAATAGTTGTGTAAATAATTTAGAAACCAGAGCACTGGGATACAGCAAACATCCAACCTCCACAAAGTATGGCAAGGATGTTAAAACAGCTTCAGATTTCAGCTGTCTAAGCCACATGGGGAGCTAGTATCATAGAAATCAAAGGAGGAAGAAGTATCTTCAGTCTGTACTCATGATCAGGAAGGATTTCTGGAATGCAGTAAGACTTTCAGGAGAATACTAGAATCCTGCAAGTTCTCAAGGGAGTCTTTGACATATAGAAACTTTGCATTTGCATTTTTACTAAGCTAATAATCTTTTTTGGCAAATCCACTGCTTCCATTATTTCTGTTAATGCAATTCAGTATGGGATTTTTTTCCATGAAAAAATGGCAATGAAGTAAGGTGTGAATCTCAGCAGTTTTCATTAAACCTTTGCAAAGGGCAGTCCACAGTAACTTCACACAATCAGTCTTATTTTAAGTAATTTGGTAAGGAAGAATAACTAAACTGAAAGTCATATGACATATGTCATATAGAGTCTTTGTCTCTGTTTTTCTTTTTCTGCCTATTTATAAACTAATGCATGTGCAACCTCCTCTTCCAGACAAGTCATTCATTGTTTGATTTCCAAGAAAAAAACCTCTTTGTCTGTAGTATCCAAACACCCTCAGAATTAGATAAATTTTTATTTCCTTTCTGTCTTTTATGTATGTGTATTTATAGTTATAGATATATGTGCATATGAGTAGTTTGCTAAATTTTTTATACTAAATACCACTGTGATGAGTTGGCATGTAACATTCTCAGAGAAAGACCCCATGCTTTGGACGTACATACGCTAAATTAAAATATAAAAAGTCAAAAATACATTAATCACCTTTAAAACTTATTGTAAATGAGAAGAGTGAAAAATACATCTTATATTTTGTCCTGTGACTCATTCTTAGACAATAAATCTTCAGTGTAAAGGATTAATGTACTAGAGAATCAATATGCTTTCAGACAGATACCACATGAGTGTGTTTCCTTTGTTGGTCTATATTTTCATTATTAACACTATGTCAGCAGTGGCCTCTGTGTGTCTGGGGTGTTGTTTATTAATTTGATCTCTGTGGCAGATTTGTCTGTATGAGGAATCTCAGCTAGCACAACAGAGCAAGAAACCAAATTAAGTCTAATATAGCAATTAAGATTGCCGAACTAAATTATATAAACTGGTTGCTGGATTTAATTGGATTGCTTTTCTTTTGCAAAGACCTTCTTGTTTGTTTTCTACTGTGGTAATAAGCTTGAATGAATTACTGATTCCAATTTAGTTGTACAGTCGACTGGGTTTAGGGTTTTGTTTTATCAAATGAACATTATCAATGTGACCAAAGTAATCAAGCCTAAGGTAGGTTTTTTTGCCAAAGAAACTCTCTGGAATCGTTGTTCTTTAATAATTGCCTCGGAATGGAATGACACTGTGAAATTACATTGTTTGCAATTTAATGATGACTGTGCCTACAGAGCAAAGAACCATGGACTTTAATAGAAGTCGTATAACAATCAGGTAAGCCCAACCTGATTTATACATGTAGGTCAACCTTCTCATTTCAGTATATCCTGGGAACATATTTTGTGCTCCTGTTAACAATTTACAATGCTCATATCATTTTGCATTTTTGTAGATCAAACTACTGCACAAAACTTTTTCAGTAGTTTCTTGGGCTTTCACAGACAGCTATACCTTCCGTTCCCAGGCTGACTGCCCCACGCGCGTCTTGCAGCTGATCATAGAATCACTAGGCTGGAAGAGACCTCTGAGATCACCGAGTCCAGCCGTGCCTGTCTCCTTACTAAACCCTGTCCCTAAGATGAACATATGCATGTGCCACACACAACTGCCAAGTCAGGGTGTGCCTTTTATCCACAGCACAGAATTGCAGTCAGCCCCTTGCTGCTGATGGTGTCTAGACTCCCACTGCAGTGGAATGGAAAGGCATGCTGCTGGGCTGGGCCACACCAAGAGCTGCACCTGCCTATGTTTATAGCTATTTGAAGTGTAGGGTATGGTAAGATAAATACAGAAGAGTGTGCAGTGTGGGTGTCCAGCACACCACTGCAAAATGAGGTCTTTTTGACTGAGTAGTATAGAAATAACATTTGTTTGTCAGCGTTAAGCTCAGATACAGTAGAATAATTATCTATAATCCTATATGACAACTTTTACTCAATAAAGACAACAAGAATTACACCCTTTAGTTTACTGTTTCACCAAGTCTGTGGTGACTGTTCACCAAATTTCGCCTACACTGACCAGATGGATAGAAAGTTCAATTTGTCTCTCTCACTGGCCAAAAAGAGAGGCTCTGAGCTCATCTCCCAAAAGAGGACAAGGGTAACAGCCAACTGTCTGTCATGACAGTGGAAGAAGGGCTGAACCTTTGTGTCAGTAAATTCAGTCTCTGATGAGTTGTTGGGACAGTTCAGATATATACTAATACCTACCAAAACCCTTTTCAAGATTATAGTCTCTTGCCATTCAGGAGATGAACCCTAAAATGACCCTGGCTGTAAACTCTGAGCTGAAGTGCCTATGCCCTGTACAAAAACTCTGGCAGATATTTCTATTGCGTATTTTTGGTGTAATTTTTAAATTGATTTTTCTACTATATCAGAGCTCTAACCTTTGATGTAGTGTGCTGTTTGTTTGGTGGTTGGTTTGTTTGTTGGGGGTTTTTTTGTTCTTGAGCTTACCTTTCTGAATCTCCCAGAAGTCAGAAACCAGTGAAACTTTCCACTGCATACAGCTACTCATGAAATGATAATTTGTTTCACTTCCTGTCCTTCTGCACTTCCGTTAGTTTTGATTTCACAATCTTTATCAAGAAATCAATAGGTTGACTGTGTGCAAGCCTGCCTATCATTTTGTATTTTGCAAAGATTTAGACAGCAGGAAATAAAATTGTTTTTTAACTTAAGATTAGGTAATTAGCTGTTTCCGCTTACTCCAAATGGACCTGTGTGTTGTAATAAGTGCACTTAGGAGATCCAGTCTGTCTATACATAAGACAAGGATCGCCACGGTTCTATCAGCAAGAGCAATGATTATTACAGAACATCGCACTCTCACAAACAAGATGCCCTACCCTCATTTTCCGGTAACTGAACTTTTAAAGAAACATGATTAAGTAGGCAGAAAAAGGAATGATAAAGACAGATGTGAAGGTAAAAAAAAAACCTCACCAAGAAGACAGATAAAGGAAGGCTGAAAAGAAAACAGAGGCTTACACTCCAGTGGCATTTGTAAGAGAAGGGAAATGCATTTTAGGGTATACACTGTCCTTTGATGTATGCGCTTAATGTAAGCGCTTTTTCCTTTCGGGTAGCTGTATTGTGAAGTGTACATATACATTTCTACTTTTATTGACTCAGATATTGAAAAATGTCACCTTTGCATGGCATTATATAGAAATTAATCTTGCAGAAGCACTGACCAAGCTCAGAGAAAAGGACTCTAGTTCTGCAAATAACTTTACTGCCGTTTTACATGCACCATTATGCACATACTTGAACACTGTCTTGAGTAGAAATATGATTAAGATTATGCAGGAAATAAGATTCAAATAAGAAAAAGTGGTTTACAAAAAAATGCCAAAAAACGCATTATTTAAATTTCTATCCATTATTTATCATGTTTTGGATAAACTTTCCAACATCTGATTTTATCCTTTTTTTTAAGCATTTCTTACTATTTTGACAGACATCTGTATCCTTGTGTATATGTAATATACAATTTCTGCATATTAGATTAGTAAAATGATTCCATAATTTTTTTGAATTTTCCTTGGGATTTGGATTTTTATACACAGAGTGATATACTGCAATAGGATTTGTGTAAATTTCTGGATTTCTCCCTATTTTTCAATCATTCTTCATAAAGTTTATGAAAAATGACAATTGCAGAGTCATCCCGACCTGTGCTTATGAGCTTAGCTGAAATTCATTGAAGTCATGGAACAGATCCTTCCCCACCAACAGTTTCCTATGACTACAAAATGAAGACAAGCCTGTGCAATATTTGTTTTTCTTATCTCTGTACAAAAATTTTTCCTAATCAAAGTATTTTCTAGGTCAAGCAGCCTCCTCTTAGACGCTTTTTACCTAATACTCATATAATACTTAATTTGAAGTTATACTAAAGGGAAAAAACTGAAAAACAACTGTACTGAATGTTGGGGGGTAAGCAGTTTCAGCAGGCACTTGAAGATACAAAGCAGAAAATTCATAGTTTTCTAAATCTATATGTAGCCATTAAAAATCAGACTTTTAGAAAATGCCTCTATATTATGGCCCGTGCATAATGAGCTATGCTAGATGTCCATAGGTAGTTCTGTTTTCCTTAGTCCTAGACTCTCTGCACAAATAAAACATCAATCGATTTGAGAAACAGACATATGAGGTAAAGAATTTTGCATATAGTACTCCTGCTTCTTTATATCTTCTTCATAATATTTGCATTAAAATGTATTTTCTCCTCATTTCAAAGAGAAAAAACACAGTTCCTAGACTGAGGCATAATTATATTGGACTTTTTTTCCCAAATGATAACTTTTTTTTAATATACTAAAAGCAGGGACGGGGGTGTAGCTATTTACATCCCTATATTTCTTTCTGAACAGGTGAGCTACATGTATTATCTTGCATTTACTACATCTGAACACATTGCCTGTATTTATGGAGTGACCATGTTTTCAAAATTTGTGCATGCTAAATTTTGAAATCCCAGGCAAAGGCACTGTACTGGGCTGTATCAGTGGTATCAGGTCTTTAGCCTTTATTTCACCACAGAATTTTTTATTTGAGGCAATGTTCCTGAATCATGAGTAGTTAAGTGAAAAGTCTTAGTTTAGATAAAAATTCATAGATGAAGTGAGATTTATAGAATGGTTTGAGTTGGGAAAATCCATAAGCATAATCTGTTTCCACCTCCCTGTCATGGGTATGGATACCGAGGATTACTAATATTCAGTTGATGTAAAAGTAAAATGTGACACTGAGTGGCTGCCATCAGACATAAGTAATGGAAGCTGGACATCTCACACAGAGCTACCTGCCATCATTCTGTCATCCAGAACTTTGAAAAAACGCACTAACAAAATCAAGGAATGGTTTGCTAATATGTGGGTATATCACAATTGGAATAATAATTTCTAATTGGCTCAAGTGATGTCAACGTAGCTTATCTGTTTATTTGTAGTGGGTCTGGCTCTTCATTGAATACAGTATAGAACGGAATACACTCCCTCTTCATTTGCACCTTCCAGCTAAACTACTGAAAATGAAATTTTATGACCAGTAGTTGTCTACAATGTAGCACATACAGTAAGATGTTGATCTGACTCCTGACTACTGTAAATTGGCATAGCTCTGCATAGCCTCCAAATATTTAGGGAAATATATGTAACATATTTAAACAATATTAGAAAATGGTATATTCCTACTCAGCTCTAATCTACTCATTAGGACTTCAGAAACAACTGTGATTCCAAGTATTAACTTTCACTTAATCAGATGAAAGGATATAGATGTTGTTTGGGTTTTTCTTTCTAGAAAAAAAATTATTCCCAATTCCTCTAAAAATTTATAGCACTAATGAGACTAAATTGTATAAGATTCAGTATTTTATAGAATGAAATGTTATAAAATGGTGTGCAAAGCACTATCAATAATTCAAATATGAACTTAAAGAAGAGATATTTTTATACTTATCTCACACGTGAAAAATAGTATGGTAGTTTTCTCATTAAAATTGAAATTTGGGGACAGCAACCACCACCATTCGGGTAGGCATTTTTAGGTGGAAGCAGATTGCCTTTGGAAAGCAGTAATCTTATTGTATGTCTTTATCAGAAACAAATTGTTGTGGTGTTACATCTATGATAGGATTATCCAAGTCAGTGGAAGTATTTCATACATAGGGAAAAAAATCTAGCCAGATATTGGTTAATTTTAAGTTTTGCTATGAAATACAGAAAATCCATGTAGAATTAATTTTGAAATTAAGAGAACAAAAAGTGAGAAAGATTGCTGGGAGAGGTTTTCCTTTCTATAGAGACTAGGCAAAACTGTGCCTTCCACATTTGTTAGATTCTTGTTTTCTCTCATGTGCCATGAATAATTCTGTAAATCACGAGCTCTCTGCTTCAGTTCCCTTTCCGTGAAATAGAGACTGCTTCCAAATTTTTATCACTTCTTTGTCCCTAGAAAGTGTCTATATCTAAATAATCTCCTAATGCATCTTTGTACAAAAGGCAATGAAATCTTGATGTTAACTGGACAACTTAGATTCACTAACCAAACCAAAACACAGGTGCCATGGTTTCCCAGTTCTAATTCAGTAGTTTAGAGTTGTGTCAATAATAAAGATAAAAAAAGACGTAGAGATTCATCTTTCAGTATTTGTCAATAAAGTTTAAAATAAGTAATGTGGTTCTTTAGGTGTTAAATCTTGCTTATTCAGTGACACAAACTTACAAGTGTAAAGTAAATCGCCTTCAACAGAGTATGAGTCATTGATTAACAGGGTTGTGGTAATGAATAGATATATATTTTCCCCTGCTCAAAGTGTACTAACCTTTCTTTAGTCAGCCCCCTCCCATTTGTGAAGTCTGATCTAATTTTTCACCTAGATCACAGAGAACTGAAATTTGGAAGACCTGGAACCTAAAAATCACATATTCTTCCCTCTGCCCTGTAAATTTTTATTTTTTATTAAAAAAATAGAGAGTATATAAAAGTTATCAATTTCAAAAAACAATCTATCAGCCATGCACTAGTCAGGTGTACAATAGTGCAGCCAAAGCTAATTCTGTGACAGAAAAATAAAAGCCACATGTGGGAGAGAAGAAAATATAGCCCAGAAAAAAAAATGCATATATATGGGTTACCAGTTTCCAAGACACCTCTCAAGTGCATGCTGCACACTTTTGCTAGCCTTCTAGTTTTTAAAGTCTTATTCTTTATGATGATAATGAATATAGCAGGCAGCAGATGCTTCATTTTGACCATGAAAGAGATGGAAAAATGTGACTCTGCATGTTCTTAAGAAAATTAAGATCATGACCAGACACGTGGGAGATTAGCATAAGCACTGTGTTCAAAGCACATTCAAAAATATGGAGAAACTCATTAATGTTATTGTATTTGACTACTTTTCAGGGTTAAAGAAACAAGATAAAGTTTATGTTAGTGTAGATAAGAATGAACTACTAAATAAATAATTCAATTAAATCAAATTCTCCCTCTCTCTCTTTTATTATAAAGAATCTCCCCTTTAATCTCAATGCATGCTTCTTTTTTCTTTTGTTCTGTGGAAAAACAAATAGCTGAACTTGCTGAGCACATGTGTTTGTTACCAGCATTTGCTATTTGTGAGCTAGTATACAAGCTCTCGGAAGCCAAAGAACATTAGAAGTGGGCAAGCTCTTCAACTCCCATGAAAATTAGAAACCAGATAGAAGAAGTGCAAGGGAAAAATAGAGATTGGCAGGATATATTTTGAAAGATGAAAGGAACCTAGAAAAGCTGCAGTCTAATTAAACCACGAGTGGATACGCTACAACCAGAGGACTCTTCTGTAAATGATACATTAAAAGACATTAAAGCTTAGTTTCTGAGGAAAATCTGTTACTGGTAAAATAAAATGAGGAAACCGTGAGAGAGACAGACTAAATTAATGTTATAAACTCCAGCCCTCTAAGAATAAAGATAAAGGACTGGAAGAAAAATACCTTTTAAATAAACTAATACTGGAAGACATCAGAAAAAATAAAATACAGAGTATTAGAATGAGAAAAATAGCTAGTCATAGCAGACACAATGTTGATTATCATTATTTTTATATCTTCTGCTATCTTACTTATATGATCAAAATATTCTTCATAAGCTTGACCAAGGAGTCAAAGCACTCACAGTAATATTTTGTTGGTGCATGGGGGCAATACAGGGTAACTTAGAATCATAGAATGAACCATACAGTAGTTTGAGTTGGAAAAGACCCTAAAGATCATCTAGTTCCAATCCCCCAGTCATGAAAAGGGACATATTCCTCTAGGTGAGGTTGCTTTTAGGTACCCAACATCTAAGTTAAAAGAAGTCTAAGATAGCTAAATACTCCCTGTTCCACCTGAAGGTTGCAGGATTTCTTCCGATGTCCTTTGAGCCTGTTGACATTGCACTCTAGTCACAAAAACTGAGGCATCCACTAGCTGTAACCAGTTTTGCAGGAGGTTTTTTAAGCTGTGAATTGCACACGTCTATGACAGGGTCAGAAGTAAAGGATTTAAACCTAACTACTCATTTTTATTTTTCACAGCTTGATCATTCTATTAGGCTATGTTATGGATAACTACACCGACAAATTAGGAAACTGGTTCAGTAAAACATCATTGTGAAGATGCAGTAACAGTGATATGATGCTTTTTCTTCCTTTTGACAAGCATATATTAAAGCACAAGTGTTCAAGTGTAACTGAACAATGTGTGATGCTCAAACACTTAACACCAATATAAAAAATAGTAATAGATAAAAACAATCTATGCAACAAGCATAGCTAAGGTCATTAGTAAACTAAGCTGGTTCCAGAAATGACCCAGAATAAATAGTGATTCATTGAAAGTCCACCCCGGGAAAACAAATAAATTTTCCCCTAGTTTTGTTTGTTTGGTTTGTTTTGTTTTAACTGAAGCAGCTGCTTTTATACTACAGTTTTATTTGCTTGGATGAGAGCTTGAAATAAAGAGCAATTTGCAAGGTTAAGTGTGCTGAATGGAAAAACAAGGATGAAAAAATTGTTTGTTGTAAAAACATACTAATATTTAAAAAATTAGATTTCCACATAGCTAATCGAAATGTGTTTGACATTCAAAAGAACCAAAATATTTTTGTCCTTAAGTCTATAAAGAAAAAAGAGAAAATGAAAGATACAAGACCCTAGTCTCTTCCAACATGATCTATTGCCGGTTATTCACCTCAAACTGTCTTTTCACAGCTTCCATCAGAAAATAATATGGATTGCATTTTCTTAAATTATACATTTTTAAGAAGTGACTGTGTTCCTCTTGCTTGAAGGAGCCCCACAGGGATCACAAGGTTTCTTAGTACAATGTCTATGTAACTGACAAAGATTTTCTGTTCATTATTTATCTTTATATAGAAATAAAGAAGATTGAGTAGCAAAACAAGTAACTATCAAATTGGCACTAAAGAAGATAATTTAAATCTCCATAAATAGAGGTGGCAGATGGTGTTTGAAGAAAGACCAAACCCAAACAGAGTTTTAGGGTTGTTGCAAAATTCTTGCTGCAAGACAAGTCACAGGACAACTGAAGATGAAAGAACTAGTTCAGAAATGCTGTGTAAGATCATGAGCATATAGTTAGTCTGTAAGCCAAAATTACAGTTGTTAGGTAGTGGGATGACCTATTCTGTGTTCAGATCTTCAGAGGGTTTGCAGGAAGCAAACCCAGTAATTTTGTGATATTGCAGGGTAAAGTGCACAAAAGAGAAGCAGGAACAAGCAAATGAAAAAGGGATTACTGTCGTCCACAGGATCCGGAGGAAGTCACATACATTCTGCTCTTGTGCAGGCACTATGGGAAATTTAATCTCTTTTTTGTTATCTCCATTGCAGATTTTCTGTCCTGACCATCTCCAAATTAAACTTAGTTTAAAAGGTTATTATTAGAAATTCTTACAGAAGTACTCAAACTCTGCAAAATAGGATATTGATCAGCTCTCGTTATATTCATGATCTTAGAACTAGTTTCAAGATATGGAGTTAGTAATTATTCTTGTGTTTGTTCCACAAAAATTTCCTCATATTTTCCACAATATTAGTGGCTATAATTTTTAAAAGTTTGAGTTTGATATATTGTTCTGAGAAGCTTCCTTTTGCTTTTCACAGTAATTCTTATCTGCATAACTTTCACAAGAGAATTAGATGTTAAACTGTCAGATATGACGTGGGTAAAATCCCGGGTCATGGCTAATACATTTGAACAGCATGGAAACATACTCCAACATTTTTGAATGGAGAAGTGGCAGCAGCATATGTACTGACATGAGATTCCTGAGACTCTGAAAAGTGACTCTAGCAACTCTTTAAGGAGAGGTACTCAGCTTACCATGATGCTCAGTGTAACACATACTTGGAAGATCAGTAACTGTTAGACAGAGCCTTGGAGAGAAAAGGGTAAAGAGGAAAGGAATATTGTAACAAAAACACAGGTAGGCAAGGCAGAATAATTTTTAAAGAGAAGTTCCATCACCAGACAACCCAGGGAGAGAATAAAAAACTTTCTTCAAGATGAAATGCATTCATGAAAAACCCTTACAAAAAGAATGGAGACAGCAAATCCAATAGGGATGAAGAAATGCTGCTGGGGTCAGTTTGTATTGTGTGAGAGAGGTGAAAGAGGCCATGGCACAGACTGAAATTGCAATCAATTGTGGAAGGAATCAATTCCTTTAGTGCTGCACTTATTGATAGTAGTTCATAAAAGTAAAAGCAATTTGTTCTATTCTCAGATAATCCATGCCTGTGTTTTTTATTTAATGTAAATACTGAGCTGCAAATATTACTATTTAATACTTTAAACTGGATGTAGAACCTTTGACCAAAGTAAGCCTCTTCCTTACACTGTGGCATAAGGAATCCAGTGGTTTTCAGTGAAACTATTTTGTATACATAAACATGTGAGAACAGCCTTGGCCCCTCAGAGTGTAGTTCACTGGGGATTCCAAAGAATTCTGAACAATTATAACTTTTTTCTCAGATCAGAAGTTTAAGCACAGCAGAGTACCCTACTTTCCAGTTCGTGTAAAATGAATGCTTATTGAAGATTTGAAAATATTATTGAATGTTAATAAAGGTCTCAACATTTAGGTTTCATAAAAGCTTTCAGATAACCTATTTTGAATTGAAAAGAGATGGTGTGATATTTTTTTAAATTACTTTTCTCCAAAGGAAAAAATACTACCCTGAGGGGGTTGTAACCTAATTGGAATGCATGAAAAATTTAAAATGTAGTAGACATGAAGTTAAGTCAAATTTGTGTTGCTTTGGGTGTCCAAAAAGAATGTACATCATCTGTAAATAGCATTGAAACTCTTTCTTATAAAAGTGGCATTTTACTATATAGAAGTTCAACCACTATATAAAACATATAATTCTCCAAGGTGTTATACTTCAAATTCTATCCTTTTTTTCTCATTCTTGGATGGAGTGATAGGAGTTGATAGCAAAGGGGAATAGGAACTCATTTCAGGAGAGTATGTTAAAATCGATAGGAAATTACAAATCTCTCTAGAGGAAATCTAAAGGATGTGTGCCTTAAAATGACACCTGGTAAATGTTTCAGTCCGAAGATCTTCATCAGGCTTACTTTTCTAGTATTAGAATCTACAGAGTTAGTTTATATTGATGCTGTGTTTTGCTCTTTGTCTATAACTGATACAAAATAATATGGCTTGGGAGTGGCAAGGATAGTTAATGTTGTTAATGACTCACTTGCACTGTAGTGATAGGGCAATCACTACATAGCGTAACTTATTTCTAAACACTTTATGAAACTGCACTTTAGAATTGATCTTTATAATCAAGTAAGAAAGAAATACAACCATGAGCAAAATCTTTAGATATGTTTCAGTGTTGTTACCAAAGGGAATGGAACACAATGCTACAGATCTGTGTACAGTGATTCTGGTTCCTTGTTTCACCAAATATTTACTCTTGGCCAGTGCTGGCCTGATTTTGGGTCATGCTGGCAATTAGGATTCACTTTCAGCTGATGGCTGCTTTTTCAGCCATCGCAATTAAGTCCTGGTTTAATCTAGTTTCTAGAGTGGTACATTGTCTTTATGACTGGCCCTAATAATGACATCTCATATTAACATTATGAAGACTATGACCTTATGGCTGCTCAGGACTCAACCCCTTTGTGGGGTAATGCTGGGGAGTGTGGAACTTGTCTTACTCTTCTTGACAAGTTCTGTAGAGAAGTAAGCATCAATGGTCCCTCACTTGTTCTTGCATTATTATCTTTGGGGCTGCAGCCTTCATGAAAGTAAAGAAAGGATCACATTCAGCTGTTGAGAACTTCCACATTGCCATCTACCTAGATGAAAGCAACGAACTTGTCAGTCACAAAGCAAAAAAGGAATTGAGTTCATGAAATGGAGATAGCTAAGAACTGTCCTTAACTATCCTTCTTAAAAGGACACAGAGCACGTGTCAGACTTAGTGTTGGCCCAATGAATAAGTGAAATCTTGCCATCAGCTTTAGGAGGGGAGAAATGAAACAGAGAGTTATGCTACTTTTTGCTTGCATTGTTTCAATAAATTACATTGTTTATTTGTACAGATGGTAAATGTTATCACATCTACAGCTCTTAACTATGCATTCAGTGCTGATGTTCATAACATGTCTCCTACAAGCTCTAGGCTCAATGATTTGTCATCTGATTAAGCCTTTTGGAGGCAGTTATGCTTCAGGGGGCTCAGTCAATCAGCAGCAGTATAGAAGAGCTGCATTTCAAATTTTCTTATTTATAGGACTTGAATAAGCAATGAAAGTGGGTGCAAAACACTTTTAAACTAAATGTGCAGTCATTGGAATTGGAACACATGACATTCAAAGTTGACTAAATTGCTTATGTTTCAGAAGACTCAACAGAGTTAATCGGCAATCAGAGATCGCTCAGCTGGTATGCAAAACAGGAATGAGAGAGAAGGACTGCAAAATGACTGGGAAAATGTTGGAGATGAACAACTGAAAAAGATCGTTCAATCAGTAATATCACCAGTAAATGGTGCAATAATACAGATGTCATCAATTGTCTTGTGTACATCACCAGGGGAATGCTCACAGAATCCATGGCTGCCGCATGGTTATATTCTATCCCAACAGGTACCCAAAGGATACGGCATATAATATGCTGTGTCAGAAAATGTAGACTAGGCAGGACAAGGCACACAGTGTTTTAAATTATTACCATACACATGAGATACATGGATGACCACTAGAATGCTGAAGAACATTGCTGTGTGAGTTAATTGACGATTTTCCAGGGACTGAGATTTCAGCTTGTTCTAGTGACAGACTTAACTATGCCTGGCTGAGCTTTCAGGCCACAGCACTACACAGCCATTCAGACTCTGGATGGTCCTGCAAGATCATTTTAACCTGTATTTCTGTTTCCTTGGATCCGTGTGTAAAAGAACATGCTAAATAATATGAGATATAGTCCTTCTGTACTCATTGTGGTTCCTGCTCTGGTGAACATCTGCCCAGAGCAAACGTATCACACAGAGCATAACCTGCAAGTAAAGGGCAGTTTTCATATGTAAAGCCTTTGTTGCTGCTGACACTTCCACCCCTTTTTTATGAATCAGGTTTTATTCTGTATTAATGTGGTCATGTAAAAAATTGACTGCTCAATGTATTTTATTCCTGCACAATTTTATTGTAGTGTTGAGCTGTTAAAATCTGGAAGCAGTGGGTCATATCCTTAGACAATATACATCAGTATAGATCTAAAGTCATTAAGCAATATTTTTTTTACCAGACAGAGCACAGTACTCCTTACCCAAAACATGTAGCATGCAGATTGTGATTTCTAAATTGGAAGCAATAACTTTTCTACACAGTTTTAGTTCCCTCAAGACCTATTCCATCTTAAATCAAATATGTGTGTATCCTTACAATTTTAAATATTGACAGGTGTCATTTATGTTATTGATTTGATCCTCCTTTTATTCTGCCTCAGTAAACTATTCTTGTGGAAATTATGTTTTATGACTTGTCTTAAGAGCACTCAGGACAGTCATGGGCATAGTAGTATAATTTCTCCTATTTGTAAAAATCAGGATTGCATGTAAATCTAAGTGTGCAAAGCCCAAAATATTTTGTTTTCCATAATTAAGTAACGTCTTAGGCTTCGGTGACAGAAATTATGTCTGAATTACATCTGTAAATATTACTTCTTATTTAGTAATATGTCTACAGATCTATTCAATAGGAAAACCTTAAAATCACATGATTAGATAGAGTTTTCTTATCTTTCTTTTTGAAAAGCTAATATGAGAAATGTGGGAACAAATGTTATTGTTAGCATTGTAATACATATCGTCACATAAAAAAATTAAGATCTTTCTTTCAATGATTGTTAAGATCCATTGCTTTTTTCTGCAGGGGAAAGAAATCCTCACTGTTAAATGTGTATTCCAGTAAAAACAACCAAGAATGTGAGGCAGTATGCTTTGTTACAGGGACAGCTCCACAAAAGGTCATTCTAAAACAGGATCTAAACAAAGTAGTTTATCTTAAGAATATTACTTTTCTCCCATAGAGGTATCTGAAAAAAATCCCATTAATTTCAGCAGGAGTTGAATTTGGATGTATGGTCACAAATTATTGCTGAGAATTTTGGTCATGGAAACAAAGAGTAGGAAACTGTATTTTTTATTATTGACACTTGATGGGGAACACAATTGTATTCATCAGTACATTACATCTTTTCAACTGAAAATTAATTAGTTTAAATACCTTCAATAAATAGAAAACATGAAACAAGTGCAGTACATATAAATAGAATGTGTCCCTTTTACAGGTTGTGTACAGTATGCTAGAGACATTCTTTCATCTCCAGAGAATATATAGAAACAAGTTTAAGAGAGTTACACACGAACAAATAAATTCTTACACCCTACTGTCTTACAGGAATGCAGAACAGACATAAAGTTATTGCTTTAGAAGAATTATATAGGTATTATCATAGCATCATAGAATGGGATGGGATGGAAGGGACCTTAAAGCCCATCTAGTTCCAGTTCCCATGGGCAGGGACCCCTCCCACCAGACCAGACTGCCCAAGGCCCCATCCAGCCTGGCCTTGAACACTTCCAGGGAGGGGGAATCTGCAGCTTTCCTGGGCAATCCGTGCCAGTGCCTCACTGCCCTCAGCGTGAAGAATTTCTTCTTAATGCCCAGTCTAAATCTTCCCCCTTCCAATTTAAAGCCATTCCCCCTTCACCTATTTGCTCTTGCAAAAGGTCCCTCCCCAGCTTTCCTGTAGCCCCTTCAGGTACTGGAAGGCCACTATGAGGTCTTCCCTGAGCCTTCTTTTCTCCAGGCTAAACAAGACCAACTCTCAGCCCGTCCTCACAGCAGAGGGGCTCCAGCCCTCTGATCACCTTCATAGCCCCCCTCTGGACCCGTTCCAACAGTTCCATACCCTTCTTATGTTGGAGATGCCAGAACTGGGCACAATACTCCAAGTGGGGTCTCACAAGAGCAGAGTAGAACAGTTGTGAAAGAAAAATCAGCTACAAATTAAGAATAAATACACTGAAATTGAAATACATGAACTTCCCCTGCTCTAAGACTACCCACTAATGATCTTAGCTGTAGAGAATAGATATTCAGCTTAGTTTTTTTCCACACACGTTATATGGTCTTCCACTCAACAGCTGTGTCACGCACTACGATAGTAATTATCTAAATAAACAGTATTTTCCTTCTATTTCTGATGGAAGAAAATTATTTTCCTCAGATAAAACAGTGAAGCAAGGGAAGCGGGAAAACCACCTTACAGAAATTATACCCATAGAACACACCAAACAGACAAGAAATTTTCCTGAGGCTTACGATGTCCTACAGGTTGACTTCTCTCTGTCACCGTGTTCCAGCTTACTTATACTACTCAAAGCTTACCTGAGAGCAATTGACAGGAGTTTGCTAGATCTGCCATTTTTTAAAAAATTCTTTTTACTATTTCAAGTTGCATAGATGAAAATCCCATATGGAAATTAATTACTACCATTTATTTTTTACAATTTACAATGAAAGTTTCATCGCTCCCATATGCAGATCACACGCAGGAAGTAATCATCAGCTAATAACAGGCATACTGTTTTACCCTTACTCTCTCACCTGCACAGATACCCACGTGCACAGAGCCCAGAATTGCATCTGAGATGGGAGAGATAGAAACATTACCAATAATACACTATGCCCATAAGTAAAGTCTAAGATTTTTTAAAAAACAACAGTAGGTTCAATGCTGCACTAAAAATTGTGGGCAAAACCACACTGTATCTTCCTCTGAATAATGTAATATACTATAAAATCCCTTGAAATATTATTTCAATCCCAGACGCTGGATGACAGAGTGGATTTATTCTTCATGTTGTCTGTGGTCCAACTATCAGAAAAAGAATCCAAGTTCCTTTCCAAGAAGTCTGAGGTAACACTGTATTGTGTAAATATGGCCTTCCATTTATTTTTTTCCACTGTAAGCACCGAATATCTTTCATTCATATTCAGTAAGGAAGTACTCCCCAGGCATCCAAAGCTCATACCTTGATTCCAGTTTAAGATTTGATTATCCACCTTAATCCCATTAGACACTGATCTTTTAAACAGCAGGAAAATTGCTGACAAAAATGCCACCAAGAACATTAAAATTCCATTCACAGAGGGAATTTAATATTACAATTAGTTGCAGTAGCAACATAAGCATTGTAATTGTTTACATTTATTTAGCTACTGAGTGAGAATTGAAAAATGTTAAAGGAAATCTCAAGAGCAATTGTTCTATAAATGAAAAAAATGAAGGATGAATGTAGAACAATTTCAATCTCTACCCAACAGAACGAAGATCCATTTTCTTGTAACTTAGGCGTTGTTGATATCTTTAGTTATTAGAAAACAGGACATTTTACATGAAACCCAGGCAATTCTTATTGAGTTACGTTTATCAGAAACAACCCCTTAAAGAATTTTGTGATATAAGGAAATAAAAAGTTTTCCGTCTTCTGGGGAATCAATCTGATAGCAAATGCTTAAGTTCCATTGACAAAACTAACTGTAGCAGAGGGGATATTATCTTTTCTTCTTTTTATTGAATCCCTTTATCTCAAGATAGGTCCATCCAGTCCCTCCTCTTTCCTGCCAGATTTCTGCCTAATCCACTTAAAACAACCTCTGATGATAAGGATTCCATAGTCCTCTGAAGCAATTAGTTTGGGTGCCTCACCCTCGTTGCTGCTTGACTCATCTCCCTAACATCTAACTGAGAGCCTCTTCCTGCATTGTAGGCCATGACCTCTTTTTTCTGCCCATCATGGTTATGGACAGTGCATTTCTCCTTCCTCTGTGCATATTTGAAGGCCACCATGCTGAAGTGTTGGAATAGGCAGACAATAACCTCCTGAAGCTCAATAAGGACGGATGCAGTATCCGGGCCCTGAGGGACAGCACCTTCGCACATCAGTGCAGTCTGGGGCCCAGCTGCCTAGGTAGAAACTATACAGAATGGCACTTGGCAATCCTGGTGGGTAATATCTTGAAAATGAGTTTGTCCCCTGCTTTTCTAGTCAACTCTTTCTGTAGGTGTGTTTGTGTGTGAAAACGAGTTATTGATAAACATAGAACCTTCCAGGAGGTGCACAGTAGAAGAAGAAGGGGCGCTAGATACGAAGTTGGACAAGGGAAATTCTAGCTGGTTGTGCAGACTCTTCTTCTCAATGGGAGTGTTTAAAGACTGGTCTGGGTTACTCAGAGAGGCTGTGAAGTCTCCATTCCTGCAGGTTTTGAAATCTCAGCTGGACAAGGCCCCAAGTGACCTGCTTTAAGTCTGAATTTAGCCCTACCCTGAGCATTTCAGATACGACTATAGAGTTGTATAATAACCTTCAGTCAACTAGGAACAAGTGACACATAATATCAGGACACTGGAAAACAGACCAAAAGCAGATAGGCTGAGAGCCTTCTGACATGTTAAAAAAAATGCATAGAATTCAAATACATCAGCAATACAAGATTTTACCAACATAAACATATTTCAAAGTATTACATTTTTCTATTACATTTCCAAATGTTCCAAAACGTCTTCAACATATTGTGTCATTATTTTCAAGATTGTATTAAAAAAAAAAAGTAATTTGGATTTGAAACAAATATCAGAATTATCCTAGATTTGCTGAAAATCTTTTCTTTTCTCTCTATTAAAAAGAGAGAGAGAGATTTTTAATTACTTTTTTGTTTTTATGTGGCAGATAAGGTTTTTTCCTGCCTTATTTTTCTGTTTCAAGACTAGGTACTTTGGTAATAAGCATCCACACAAACAAATGGAAAATGTAGTTCTTGAAAAGAAATTCACAAAGCATGCATAAGTATGTGTAATGTGAATGTAAGAACACACATTCATAGTGATGAGGGTTAGTAAGCCGTCTTTAGAAGGAGTAGTAATGTGAAAATAAAATATTCAATAAATTATATATATCTCATTTTTCATATTTTTCTCTGAGAAGAATAACAATTTGGACCTGGCATATTAACTTCTAAATAAAAAAGTCTAATTTCATCCCTGTTTTTTCTACTGAGTCTTTCTGAACATGTAAATTAGTTCTACAGCCCCTCTACTGTACTGTAAGAAATCCAATTCCATATTGCATTTGTTTGTTTCCTGCAGGAATCTGTGTGTTGGGGAGGGATGGCTATTTATTTTTATACAATGTTCTCACTATTACAGGAGAGAAAAAAATGAAGAAATGGAGTATGGGTGTAAAAGAACCTAGAAGAGATGTCATTCTGAACTGCACAGATTATTTTCTTGTGTTTATTCTGAATTGTGTTTTAGTGGACCTGAAATAAAATAAAGGAAAAGCCCAGCATACAGTCTCTTGCTTCTGTTAATACTTTTAAAGATGAGCCAACCAGGCTTACACTGTTTTCTCAAAAAATCCTTTCTGATCATAATACTTTAAGCTGTGAATATAGGAAAGGTTTGCTTCAGTTTGCCATCAGTGACCACTACTGACCACAACTGAAGAGCACTAGATAGACAGACATTTGCTGCCCTCTTTTGGAACATATAAGTGAAGATTCAGCAGATGATTCGATGTGGTTTTGTTTTTATCAGATGTTTCCCTTAGCCACATTGCTAACAATCAATAGCTTTTTAGTCAACTACTTCGCTTACTCTATTAAAAATTTATTGTTGGGTTAGACACTTAAAATTCCACCAAAATAAAAAATTTTTGCTGAGATGGATTTTTCTAGTACATATCCCACGCAGATACACTGAACATATTCTTCAATAACTGAGTAGCCGAGCATATATTTTAGTGAATACCTCTCGTGCTTTTGTTGTTAATTTTAACAAAAGTTGTTTCGTACAATATGCAAGCTGAGTCAAATGTCCTTAAAAAACAATAGAGTTGGTCTGTCTGTTTTAATAGCAAAACAAATTCATAGATTGGTAATATCTCTTTATTAGTAGTAACTTTTTGTTCATTATTTATTATTTATTTATTCTGGCTTCATTTTGACCAGGCAGACATGTCACTGAATATTGGCACTAATACAATAAGAATCTAATGAGACACAGCATAAAATTTTAATTTCAAATTAACCTACATAGGTTAAAGTAGCTTATCAAAATCGTCATCTGCTCCAAACAGAGCAAGGAAATTATCAGCAAGCTATCAGAGACCCAAACATGGGGTTAGGAAGATAGAAACAGGATATAATAATACCTGTCAAGGTCATCAGGACTGTAGTAGAAAAAATGTCTGTTTGAAAAGAAAGCAGGGAGAAATGTTTCAAAGCAGTTATGGTGCTAAATTAAGGAGGTTCTGGTAAGCAGGACAGGTTGCTAAAGATAACATTATCACAAAGAAAAGTCCATTTACACTACAAACAATCACTGTACACATAGGTTAATCTGTACCAATATTCCTGGATTTTTTTTTTTTACTCTTGATTGCAGATGACAGACACCATTTTCACTGCTGTTTAAATTTTTTGACAGGAAAATATCAAACTTACATGACCCTTTTTTATTCTAAATAAATACTGTCCTATACCACTTTTATACGTGATAACTGTTTCAATGCTGTGCTTTAATGAAAGTGCTATGTGGTAAAAACAGAATATGCCAATTCTTATTTTTACCATGCTCTCTATGAAGCCAGTTCTGAATAGACATCACTAAAATCAGTTTTCCATGTTACTTGACAGGGGTCAGATCTGTAACTAGATCTTGAGTCGACTGTTCTCTGTATTTAAATAGTAACCATGACCACTTCAAAACACTGTCTAGAACAGGCTACAAATTCAAATTCTGATACGTGTTTAAAGATTACCTGTCATTTGTGATCTGGCTGGTTCCAAAATAGAGAACAGTTACCCGGCTGTCAGTCTAGAATTAGTTATATTACCCAGTGTGATTTCTGTTGTTGTGACTACTAAAATTATCTAAATGTTGATAATATTTTATCAACATCATTAATTACAAAGAAGAGAATTTTAATTGACTGTGTATCTTTTAAAAGAAAGTTAACCATATGGTGACAAATTTTACACACTCAATGCAATGATTCCACAACCACAATTCAGTGAAGTACCATTAAGCAAAGAAATTATATAGTGCCTTTCCAAAACAAGGCTTAATTCCTAGAGAGGCAGTTACAAAAATATATAGACTGTAAAGGTTGCTTGGATTATACATAGATTTGAAGTATTTCTTCTCCATTACTTATCTGTTTATTAAGCTTTCAACTTTAGAAAGCTTTTGGCTGTAAAATACAAAATTACTGTGATAGGTTACATGTTTTTGCAGTATAAATATATCTCTCATTGCTCAGAAAGACCTAGGAGCCAGATCAACCCTTACAATTACTCTGTCATTTTCCTTGTTGATTCTGTACTTAGTGGGATTAACAAGGTATTTTTCTGTCCACCTTAAAAATTTTGAAGTAATTTGTTGCTTCCATGTTTGGTTTTTGCCTCTTTCTTGTTGTTCTCAGTTAACAAATTGAGAATATCCCTAAAAGGTTGGTTTTGGGCGACATCAAGCATAATTTTATTGACTGCTACATCACTGTTAACCATGCTTATTTACTCTTCTTGGTATTGTGTGCAAAAACACAGAAGCAGAAGCAGTCCTGACCAAAATTTATAAGGCTATAAAGAGTAAAGGGTTTGACAAATCAGTGGATTCTTTTACTTCTTGCACAGTGCTTCCACAACTGCACTGGAAAGCCCCAAAGAAACTCTCGAAAGAAATTCCACCATAGATTTATGTAGAAAAATCCAATCTCTCATACACGACACTACACGTGGGATCCTATCCTCCTCTTTATGCACTGGGATTTTTTTTCTATTTTAACAAAAAATGTATGTATTTCAGGTTTAATACATTTTTTAAAGGAATGATTCATTTTGCTTTAGTCTAGTGACCCAACATCATGCCTATTATTCACGGAAGTATTCAGAGAACAGGGGATGAATCTCTATTACTGTCTTTAGAAACTCACAACATAAAGTTAGTCTAAGCTTACCAAGTAAAACAATGCATTTCACCTACCACAAACATGCTTGGTCTGATTCTTATCTAATCCTTGAAGTCCACAGAAAATTTCGTTACACTGAGTAATCTAACTTGTTTAAAGTGAAGCCTGCAATGATTTGTCAGTCTTTCAGAAGCTAATATTAGGATTCTACCAAAGCAGATTTATCAGATACTGTAATAGAATACAATTTTTATTTATCTTTTACTTCCAATTCACCTGTAGTACAGGAATTTGATGACTTTTTCAGGTATAACTAGAGCATAATTTCTGCCAGTGGTGCTTCCAAATACAGAAGAAGTCCTTGGCGTCCATAAACTATGATGAATTTAGAAAGTAGTATATGAGGAATAGTGTTTAGGAGCCACAGCACTGATGATCTCGAACAATAGATCATTACAATGCCCTTCAAGGCCATCAATGGAATGACTTATCTACTGTCTCTATAATTCCCTATGTAGCTATTCAGCTGAACTGATCATGATAAAAAAATTTGTATAAGTGGCATTAGAGGTTCCATAAAAGATCTTAATGGTTTACATTACAGTGCCTGTTAGCAACCCTATTTTGAATAGATCTTTCCAGCTATACTTGCAAAACTCAGTTACACAGCTGAATTTGTAAAAAGCCTACTTTTGTGTTTACATATAAAATCTGAGTGTATGTATTTCTCTGCTTTTGGATCCGTGTTTTTTCTTAGAGTGATGATAAACACCACAATTACAGCAACAGTATCTACAGCTAGAATGTTCAGATTTTATATCCTTTCCTTCATTGGCCAAATATAACATGTAGCTTTTTAAACATGTAATAACTATTACACTATAAAATTGTATTTTTATTTACGTAGTTTGTTTCTAAATATTTACAGTTCCTATCAGAGGCATGGGGTTCCCCCCACCCCGCGCCTCCCACAAGAGGTTAACTGGGTTCACAGTTTAATTTACTTCAACCATAAACTCCTTGCTGCTTTATTAGTATTCAATAGCAACCAGATTTCAGAATTCACACAGACCTAAGGACACCCTATCTACTATAAACTTGCACTATCTTAGCTCTTTGAATAACATGTGCTCATATCTTTAGGATCATGCCTTTTAGTAGTCTCAATAACCTGACATGAGTGAAAAAGGACATATATAGTGCACTTGCAGGGGACACAGGATGAGAGCTGTTTCATCATACCTGCAGTATAAGCTGTATCTCTCTCCAGAGATCTTCAAGGGTTTAGGATAATAGGAAGGCAAAGAGAGAAAGAGAGAGGTGAACCACAGCTGTCAGCTTTTTTATTCTCAGTTCTAGTTTTCTTAAGGGGTTTAAAACTGTCACTATGATCAAAAGCCTGGCACTTAAGACAGCCCCCAGGCAGCCAAAGGAGAACGACACTTTCATGTTTAGTGCCTCCTATCAGAATTCATAATATAGAGGTTGCCTATTATTTCCACCATTGCAGCATTTCCTAACTGGGTATAACAGATATTAGCAAATGTGTAAGCCATCAGGTTTCGTACAAACCTTCCTTCCATATCCGTCCATTAAAAATATGTGAAAATATACACCCATATATTGAGGAATACTGTTTGCATGTTCATAATCTCCAAATGTCTAGTTCTGTCCAGCTTCACTCTGCAAAGAAAACTTCACAAAACAGCATATTCCTCTAATCCAGGAAATGGTTGTATCCACAATATTGTTTGCTATTCCAGTCCTCCTCTATCGGCAACCTCTTGGGCTTAGAAATCTCACCTGCTGACCAGTCTGCTCTGAAACTCAACTATCAATGTCCATATCCAGCTCTAACTGGATACAAACCATAGCTCATGATAAAGATGCTGTCCAGGCATGTCAAAGGACAAAATCTCTTTTGCTAGTGCTGTTTGTAAGTATCCTTCCTAACAGTTGTTCATTTTGTCATTTTATATTGAGTGCTACTGAGTCTGACAGAGTTCAAGACAAAACTCCTGTTTAAATAGTGGCACATCTCTCCATGTTCTTTTACTGCAATCAAATATAAAACAAGAAAGATGGAGAAGTAGAAAAAGATTGATCTTCATTTAGGTTTTCTGGTTTGTATTTTTATCCCACTATCAGAAAAAAAAAAAAAAAAAAAAAGGTGATTTTAGAACAATATTTCCGGAAAGCCATAGTTTTCATTTCCCTCTGAGGTAAATGCTTTCAGCCAGAGAAGAACAAGCTGAGAAATGTCAAGAATTTCACTTGCACAAAATTCTCCAGAAAAAGATTTCTTCCAACAGTTAAAATTCTTAAAAGGGTACAAACTTTTACCAATATCATAATTGATTCAAAGAATATTCCTTGAAAAAAATTTTTAAAAAAAGAAGAGCATAGGTGGTCAGTTTTAATATGCTTGTACTCCAGGTGACTTTTGAGTACATGCTGACTGTGTTGTTATTCCTTGGAAAGATTATTCATCAGAAGCCATAGCACACGAAAATCATGGAACAGATTAAGTAGTATTTATTCACCTCTCTGATGGCATTACCTGTCATCTAGCCTTGGCTACTCATCTCCCCAGTCATTCTGGACAAATCAATTCATTTTTCTCCTCCTTTTCTATAAAGCAAAGACAACAAACTTACCACATTTGGGGAGCTCTCTACCATGTCCTAATGATAAAGGGATTGTTACTGCATAACCTACACTCTTATCAGACCTGGATTCATTTTTTTTATTGATTCCCAGTGAAAGTAACTGTTTGGGACTTCCAGCTTTCTTTCCAAAATTCTTTAAAATTTCAAGTAACTTATGCTGAATCAGTTAATATATCATTCTGTATAGCTGCACAACAAGTGGCACTGAGATATGTGATGGAGTACAACAGGGTGCATAACTCTAAGACAAAAATTTAGAGAGAATTTTTTGAGTCATTTTAGGGAAGAAAACCATTCTTCAGATTTCGGATTTTTTCAGACTAATTGTTGCTCAAACAGAGCAGGCTTTCCCATTTCAGAGAGATGTTTAACCTCTGCTTGGAACAAAAATTCCAGTCATGATGGCCTTTTTTCAGAATAAAAATCCTCAAATCACTATGTGAAAACTGTTGGTGGAAAGGAAATTATGACAACTGAGATACAACAACTACTTCAATGCCACTTGATTTTCTGGTTTGTATGCATCTGCTAGAGCGAAGTGTTGTGGTGCCTTGTGTCCTTATTGACTTCCTTCTGTCATGATATATTAGTTGTGATGTGATGTAATGCGTTGTGGCACAGTAAGCCAGTACAATCCAGTGAAAAATGGTAGATAGATAGATAGACAGACAAATAATTTTGCTGAAGTTCTCCTTTTCGTTTGTACAAAGCTCAGACCATCTGACACCTTGAGTCATCTCAACTTGAATAAGTAAACGACACTGCAAAGCAAATTGATCTCTAATGTTATTACAGGATTTGAAAAGGCAAGTACATTCCTGTTATTCAGCATAGACATCCAGAAAAATTAAACCATGAGGTAAAATATTGAACAGCTGAACGGTAAAACTTTCAACTTGTTGGAGAATTTTCTTGTAATTTGTTGTCTTACACTGACATTATACAACCTTCAAATTAACAAACAACATGAGGCAGAAGTTCTGAGTATGTCTTTCCTGTGCTCCATCATGGTTAATCACAAACAAATATTTCTCCAATAAAATACCTCTTTAAAAAACTGTCAGTCAAATTATACAGTTACCAATTAACACAGCTTCAGAAATACATAGCTTTAAGGTAACTGTGTGAGAAAATTAGTAACATAACTGTCATGACCTTTAAATCAAAATTCTTATAAGAGTATATTAAACTTCCAATAATTTTAATAAAGTACAAAGAGGCTTATGTGTTTTCACTTGATACAAAATTTAAGTATGGCTTGATACATCTAAGTACAGGTTCCTGCCCTGATCTAAATTCAAGATGTGTAGGCTCTTGGCGCTTTGGCTCTCTTGTTAAATGGAAGTAAGTTCCTTCTCTTGTTGCCAGGATCTTAATTTCTCCCCTATCCTACTTGGTGCAGCCCCAACTGCACTGGAAAACATGCCCTCAGAGTCACAGAGCAAGAACTGCATAGCAGTGCTCAGCATCTCCCTCACAGAATCTTTCTACCAGACAGCAAGGTTGAGGGAGTTACGTAAAACCATAGCTTGGCCTACTTAAAAATATAAGCCAGGGAGTTGTCCTTATTTAAGTCTATCATTTGCAAGCCAGCTGGCATGGAGCTCTTAAACATTAACAAAATGCAGCTGTGTCTCTCGCTGTTGAAACCACGGTTAATATATTCTTCTACTTTTTCCAAGTCCTAAGTGATTGATCCTAGCAAATCCCAGGCTCTGTATTGCAATTCCCTTCTTTCCCACTACTATGAATTAATTTTGATATTGATTAATTTGAGTTTGATATTTACATTTAGTAAGGAAAGAAACACAGGGAAAAATATTATTACTTCTTTCTTTATGGAGTTTTGCCATAGATGTCAGCTATTTCTTCTTCAAACATTCAGCATGTCATTTCCTTAATTTTCAAGAACACACTCGGATCTCATTATTGAATGCAACCATCAATTATAAGCAATTATTATAAAAGCACTCTTTTATTATGACATTATTTTTATAATGTCATACACAGATCATGATCTCACTGTGCTCAAGACTGCAGAAATTTACCACAAAAAAGATGACATTTGTGCTTGCATAACTACAAGATCTATAAAGAAGACATTTGTTTTTAAAATTATTCAAGATCCTCCATTATAAACATCTTATTTTGTAGTCCTCTGAGAAAGAGGTCTCCCTTTCAATTCTCACAGCCTGAAAGCATACTGAACTTGTGAAGTGAGTGAAGAAGTGCTCATCTTAGCATTCTAGACAAGTCCATACATAATTTTTGCAAGCAAGTTGAAAGAAATGAGGAGTTCGTTAGACTGTAAATTCTAATGGAAATGTGAAGGCTAAAGCTGCGATATCTGGAGAATACTCAGGGTACCTATAGAAGCCCTTTATCACTATTAATTAATAATTCTTCAATAGTCTGTGGTCTAAAAGTCCCAGCTGATGGTTCAGAACCATGCAAGGCACTGTACATGCAGTAATATAAAAGCTTCCAGGGGAGACATGTGAGAGGCTTCTGGCAATGCTACAGTCTACAATAAAAGACAAAATGGGAGAACTGGAGTAGGAGCTCTAAAAGAAAGAACATTGTGTCATGTGGCCCAACTGTAAAATAGAAAAATTGCATGTAATTATTTCCCAAGCTGAGTGTGATGATGTGAAAGGGAAGAACTAATGATGATGCACTCTGCTTGTTAGAGGTTTTTCTGTCCAGGAGCTCAAGGTTACAAGAAGTGCTCTTCACTTGGATTTTTTTTCTTCTTTCCACTAGAAATGTGATGGTTACAAATAAATTCTCTTCACAGCAAGTTAATAACACTCCAAAGACATTCTGAAATAATTTTAGTTACTAATGCCAGACATACAGTCCTGGCAATATTTTTTTCCTGACTTCAAGCATCCTGTATTGATTGATTAATTATTCTACCAATGAACTAACAAATATTGACCTTATAGAGTTGAGTAGCATTTAGCCAAAAGTCAGTAATCTACATCGATCACTTAATGGAACATTAAAGCTCAGCATCTCTGACAGTTTTATGTCATTCAGCAAAAATCTGTCTATGCTTTGATGATACCTTGACCTTCCTTATTAGGCATCCTTGGCAGAAAACTAAAAGCAATAATAAAATTAAACCTGTGGGCAGTGCTTTGTTATCTGGAGTGAAACAGTCAGTGCCACAGGATGCTCCCTGCAGATTTACCTACCAGCAGGGCAGTATTTCTTTTCAAACTAAACATATCATGTTCTAGTTATATGATTGGGTAGCACAACAGACAAATTTAATTTTACCACATCAGAGTACTAGGAAAACAATAAGGAGAAAATGTTAGTATATGTATTTATAAAAAAAACAACCAAGTTCAACAAAACAAAACACATGCACAACTACAGAATAGGGTTGTGAAGCCTGTAGCTCTCTTAATAGCTAGGGATCTGTCTATGCAGCTGTCACAGCAACAATTCAATTCAGCTTTGTCTGTGCTCAAGAGCTGTTACTAAATTCCCTGATCAGGTACACAGAACAGAGTTATTAGTAACAGCCCTGTTCAGGTACAGGAAATATCCTTGCTAAGCTTATGTACCCTGCTTTTAGGGTATGTTTTCCATCTTTAAATCTAGCTGATAGACGTTTTCACACAGCAAATATTGCAATCATTTATGACCGTAAGCATAGACATACCCCAAGGGGATCAGTGGGGTGCAGAAGCAGCTGGATGAGGAAGGTTTTTCACACAGCATCACACTCCAGAGAAGCAAAGTCTCCAGAGTCTTCACTGTATATCCGTGCCTAGCACCTCAAGCCAGCTCACCTCACTTTTTCAAGGTAACATTGCCAGCTGTTAGAGGAGTGAAATATCAATAGCTACCCCAATAGTAATATAGTCAATTAATATAGTAAACTTCAGGCCCACATAAAGTAAACCTATTCTGTAGCCAGCCCTGGACACCAAGAGGTTTAGTACATTGACAAAGAAAGCATCAAAGTCAAACTAGGATAGAAGGAGAAGATAGAGGAATATCACCTTTACCTTTTAACAGCAGCAATTGATGTAGTTCTTCCCCTTGCTAGAAACAACTCTGGAAAATCCCCTTGTTCCACTTTTCCCAGAGGATTCACTCTAATTTCCCTGTCTTTATTTTTCAAGTGCCACTTACCTAGAACAAGGTGCTATAGAAAGCACATTGGGAACTGGGATTTACTTACTTAAGTAACTCATGAGTGTCAGGTGAGAGGTGTCCTTGAGCTCTTGAAACCCATTGCTTCACTAAGCTGGTTTACAACCAAAACTAGTCCGGCCATCCCTTCCTCTAACTTTCAAAGCTTTTCCTTTGATCCCAATCTAAAAAGGGTCAGTACACATCACAGTGATGGTTCCTGCTTAATACTGTTGCAGAAACAAATATGTAAGGTCCAGCTGAGTTATGAGAAGTATTAGAGGTCTACAGAAAGCCAAAAGAGACAAAGGAAAGGCTTTCAGTCTCAAAGCCTGGGAAGGTTTTATGATTCCAAAAGTCTGGGTGTAGAAAGTCTCGATTCAGCCCTATTGAAAATGTTGCTAACGTAAGTCAAGTTTGTTACCATAGAGGTGCCTTAATGGTAGTTCCTTCTTACTCACCAGCACAGTGGTTCAAAGTTCTAATTCTTCTTAATTGTTTCACTAGGATCTCATGAGAAAGTCTCTGTTTTTCTGTGAAATCTTCCTTTTTTACTACCATTAAATTTCATCCAGGTTGGTTGGGGAGTTGGAATTGATGCTTTTCACTGATCATACTTCTTTTTCTAACTACATCGATGATGATTTTGTTCTCAGTTCTGTTCTTGAAAAATATTTTGCCAAGACTACATTTTTAACTGCTTGCCAACTAGATTAAATTAATGAGTTTTCATGAGAAAACAGAGCAGTTCAATATGAAATTAGATTATGCTTTTGATTCAGTAAAACCCTGAACATTCAGTTTCTATATCTGCTAATGATGTAGCCCGGTTTTGGGCACCTAAACACGAAACCAGACTTCCAAAAGTGCTAAATCATCAGCAAGCTTTTAAAAATTCATCTTACAAGGAGCTTTGCTTTTTTGGAAATAATGGCATTAGGTGTCTAAATGAAGTCACACATACATAAAAATCTATCTCAAGTTCCTCAGTGAAAGCCATTTGACCTAGTATTATTCATATGTAGCCTGTGAGTGTGGCAAGAAAACAAACAGCAAAAACTCACAGTGCTACAGAGATCCAACGCCTGCACTAGGTGAATACATAAAAAATGTCACATAAATACATAAATACATAAAAAAAATCACATTCTGACATAGGGTACATTTGCCTCTTACAAAACCTTTTCTAGTGGAATAAGATCATAGGGAAATTAGATGTACGATCATCACACCTGTGATAATCCAGCCTTAAAGCAGGATCAACTCTAACTTGTTTCATTATGCATTAATCCAAGAAGCTGTTAAGGATAAAACATATAAAAAAGGCTTAGTTTCTGTGCAAGATTCTAACTGTTAAAGAAAAACAAAAATAAAAGATCAAACTCAATGCTTTCCTCACAAAATTCAGAGATATTCTGTTTTCCATTTGCTAAAAACCAAAAGCGTATTGGTTTTGAGGTTCAAATTTACTCCCTGTAGAGATACATAACTCCCCATTCGCTTGCTTATGTTATATTTAAGTAAGATACTTTATTTAAGAGTTTCATCTGAAAGGATAGCATGGAACAGAACTCTGGAAAACAGACAAACTGACTTTGTAAATCGTCTGTAGTCTGGAACAATAACTAAACATTTTACCACACACAGTATAGATGAAATTGTATGCTATTACCAGTACCTGGAATAAAGGACACGATTTGTCTACTGCCCTAAAACAGATATTTGTCTCTGCCCATTCACACACACACGGTTCCAGCTACAGAAATGAAGAGATACGTTATGTAAATCCAATTCCAAATGATGGAAGTATTTTTGTTAATCTGCCACCTATAAAATATGCTTTGTGTACAGAACTATACTGAGCAGGGAATTCAATCTAGAATACATTGTGTTGTTTTTCTTTCCATGAGTGTTAATTTACTTTTAAATATTCTAGACATACCCTCTTTAAAGTGGTACATTCTGTTTCTATTTTACTGTATTCAGCAATCAGTGTCAATGACTCTTGGTAACCATGGCAACAAGGCAGCTAACTGTTCTTAAATCTTCATTTGTCCACTACTTTCACAAAATACTCTACAGTTATGAATGTTTTCTTACTAAAGATACAGGGAAAAGCTGGAAGAGAGAAATGCATAATCTCTTTTAACTAATAATATGATGGGAATATGCCCTGTAAATTGACCATTTATTCTCTTTGGGATATAAACATTCTTTAGGATCTTTAGTAATAGCGATTTCACAGTTTTCAGGATATTCACGACTTCACTATATTTTAGTATTGTTCTTTTCATGTCTGTACTTTAAATCTTCCAGAGGGCTTCTAGTATCTTTTCTCATATTGGGAGTTTGCCTTCTGTAATAGTCTGCTTCTGGATTACTAGTAGTACCATGAGATAATAGCTAGAGAGCCTGGCACTAGCATAGTTCTCCTCTGATTTTTTCTGACAGCCTCAGAGGTTAAAAATCTATATGATGGTACAGAATAATTTCAGCTGCTTCTGTGAATCTCATGAGCTCCAGTCCAGACATTAAAAAAAAAAAAAAGCAGTCTTATTTGAGTAAAAATCAGGTAAGTGAGATGAACGGAGTACATCAGTGTGCACAGAAACCGAAAAATGCCATCCTGTGAACTGAGAAGACTGGACAAAATGTTTTGTTTTCCTATAGTCATGAAATTAGGTAATGAGTTATCAATAAAGCAGCCATCAGGGAAAGAAAAAAAAGTAATCCACAGCTTCGTGCATCATTCTGTTTGGAGACAATAGAAATCCCTTTTTCAAAAAAAATGCACTGAAACCCATTAGGTATGGAAAGGATCAATTCTGGGGGGTGAACTCCTTAGGAACACACTATTTGCCTATCACTGATGATACAGCCAATTAGGAAAGCTTCGTGTGACGTGTGCAAAACACTTCCCTGTCATGACATTTTATAAAAATACCTATATGCTCAGGGTAGCACGTGTTCACATACAGCAAAGGGAATGCAGTCCAGTAACCTGTCCACATTACCTTCTTCTTCAAGCAGCTGCTCCAGAGTCTTCTTCTCCTAGTCATGTGCTTTATATCACTGTGCGTTACTCTAACAAATTTCGGGGTTTTTTTCATGTAGTGAGAAATATTTACACACATGCACCAGCTGCCTTTTCACTTTCTGCATATGACCCTACAAAATATCAGCTTGCAAGATAAAGGAATGACAAAACCTCCAGTGAGACAAAACTGGCCTTTCAGAATGGAAATATTTTTTTACCTCTAACAGGACATGGCTATTCTCCCTCCCTAATAAATCTCATACCATAGTTTGAATTTGATTAGCAGAAAAAGTACTTGTAGTTGCAATGTCTCATGATACTTTTAGGCATGTGTCCACAGGGAGAGCTATAGCTGCCTTGTAGCCCTACGTGTAGTCACGTTTAACCCATACAATATAGGCAAATAGGGAACTCCGCACAGAAACAGAGCTCTCTTTGGGCGTAGGTTACTGACAGACTTGAAGATTTGGTCCTGATTATGCTCTCTGCTCTTTCAGATTTGCACAAAACTTTTGCTGTGATTATTGTATGATTATGTATATTTAAAATAAATTTAGGCATGAAGTAGGTTGTTATAAATTGCATGGCTGCTGTGATTTTGCTTTTGGTAAATCTTCAGTCTAAGTACAATCCAACTCTGAATGAGTACTCAATGCTTGTGAAAAGAGAGATAGCCTTCCTATTGCTCCACTCTTCCAAATCACATTACACTTACGCCTTTCCAAATCTCAGTGTGACCATGTCTCCTATAAGACTTTGGCTTCATTTACCTTCCTTTAATTTGGTACCATCAGAAATGCTTTCTCTGTCACATAAGGCTTACATAAAAATATATTCTAAAAATGTATAGTTTGTAGTTTACTATGAATTTTTTTGTTGTTGTTTCCCCCTCCTCTCCCCAAAGGGAAGTAAGTATCTATAATGTTGTCAGGCCTTTTACTGAGGTTACTGTCCTACATTTGGTAAATGGAAAGGAATATGAGTGTTTTCTATCCATCAAGTGATCCCTTATGTAATGTTTCAGGGAAAAATTTAAAACTTCAGCTGGGCTATAACTGAGCCATTTTCTATTACTGCAGCTGAGCTGAAGGCAGGAAATATAATGGTAAAATGTACATTGGAACCAAGTAAAAGGCCACTATAACACTGCCATTGTCATACCATTGCAAAAATTTTATAATGTACAGCTACTGCTTTTCTCAATTGACATCATATAGGGATTGGCTAATGGAAATAGACATGGAACATAATGTGCCAACTAGATGCTGGACAGGAAACAGTAAATGGATCATGAATCCGGCCCCCCTAGCTAAAGTAGTCAAAACTCTGAACAGCAGGACGACTAATGTTTTTTAGCCATTTTCCCTTCCAGACATAAGCCAAAAAAAACTAGCACTGAAGTGTTTTCATTTTCTGGCTGCCTATCCTATCGTGAAAGCCAGCCAGCCAGCCATGCTCAAAAGCATTTGCTTTTAAATGAATCACGGCAACACAATAAAGATGCAACATGCAGATTAAGTTCAAGTCAATGACAGAAGCCGAGGCTCACATCAGTATGTTCCAAAGTGCAAAAATTGCTCACAGTCAGAGAAAGTTCATCCAATAATGTGCCACAGGGTGTGAACAGAGAGCAACACACTGAATTCAGTGCAATGGCCTTGGTGCTGCTGTTGTTGTCTTGAGCAACTTTTGGAATTCAGTAAACCAGTCAGTATTAATAAAATTTTCACCCATACAGTGTGATGGCTGTTTAAATCAACAAATCCTCTGCTACATATTTTTAGCTGTTTGGCTAGGTTACATACTGTAATTGTCAGTCTTCAGTTCTCCAGCACGTGAATAAACCCTATTTTACAGCACTGTTGTTTTTAGATTGTGTAAAAATGTCTTTATCTAGAAAGAAAGAATAAATGCATAGTTCTACACAGGCTGGAATCTCATGAAAGCTAGGAGAACTGCAGGGTTTTTACCTATAGTTTTCCTCAAGAATTTGCAAGTTTCCAACAGTACTGGATTTTTTTTTCTCTAAAACCACATCTAATTGAGTGCATGAAATGTCAATATGTCTTTAAGCCTCTCTCTAATGCAGTTTGTTTCCTTTCATTTTGACTGACATCTGTGTCTAAATTCTCTTCCAAGGCTCACAGCCAGTGTAAACACAACACCCATCTCTACAAATTTAAAATTAGGGTCTTCAGTGCTGAATCTCAGTAAACTGTTTGATTTTTCAAAGATGACAAGAATATAAAATCTCTGAAAATTGACCTGTTTTGCACCTTATTCTAACCTGAATGTTTTCAAAATTTGGATCTTCACTAGAAGGAAATAATGATCTAAATAGAAATAATAATAGTAGCCCTGAATCATGCTGCACTTTCTTGTAAGATAAAACCAGAAACTTTAATTTGTCTAATTGGGGGGGAGAAAATGCAATTATTTTCACTAATCAGTCTCCTTCTGAATAGTGTTTTCATGATAAAATAAATCAAAGATAAACAGCTTTATCATACTTCTTTTAAATCTATGTTTTATTTTCCAAGAAAGAAAATAGATCTTTCTAAAAGAAAGCAAGCCTTTTCTTACAGAAAACTACCATGTTTTATTATGATTCTGAGTAATTTGCTCTGAATTTAAGCATCTGCATTAGCCCTTGGCCTTTCAAAATATGTTATACACAGTTTACTGTATGTTCTTTATAGAATATTTTGGGTTTCACTGCTTTTGTTAGTAAATTTTACTCCCACTGAAAACTAAACTAAATGACTTTTGCAGCTTGCATTTATCTTTTTCTTAAGTTATGTTTATGACACATTTTGCAGTCTGTGCTTCAACCCAGTCTGGAAAAAACAGATATTCCAAGTGTTTTTAGGGATTTTACATTTACTTGTATTAAAAATTTTTCCACAATGCACCATTTTGTGCTGCTTTGGAGAACTCAATGGAGTAGAATTTCCCTAAAAACATATATCTCCATGTCCTGTCTACTCCATATATTGTTACTAGGTTGATACGTAGTGCCATTTTGTAGAAGTCAATACAAAGAACAAAACCAAATCACGTTTCAAAGAATAAAGTTCTAATGGTCCTTTTAAAACTGCACAGTAACATGTATACAGGTGACGTATATAACACAATGGCTAAGTGCTGGCTGTGGTAAGGAAGAGCCATCTGATAATGGTGATTCTCTGTTTCATAGCTAGGCCACTAAGGGGCAGCAGTATCTGATCTCAAATCTATGCATCATTAAAACCTGGTAGAAAACAGCACATTGACTGTAGTGTCAATGTCTTTTGGGGTTTATAATCTCATAAATATGAAAATATAACAGATACTTGGGATATTTCATTCTTCCAACTTGGATTATACATAATAATGGATGGCTTTCGGTCTCTGAACTGCTTAAGTAATATTGCTTATAAATACGGTCTGTGAGACTTGGAAGGCTTTAATTCACAAATATTTTTTAAATAAAATCTTTCTAAAAGCTTTACAGGCAGAAGAATTGATTAAATAGAATAGAAGTATCATTTCCTTTTTCACCAAATTGTATTTCAGAATATATCAACTCAGATCATATTTGATTATGCTCATGCATGAAAATATACGATCAAGACTGAAAAAAGGGATTAGTTTGCAGAGTTCTCTGCTTACAGACATATTCTTTCTCTTCTTTTATTATATATATTAATTAGAGTACCAAATATCTTGCTTCTAATTAGCTGTTTGTTAGAAAACTGTATACTGCTTCATGAAGACTCTCTTTGTTTTCTCAGAATTGAATATACTGTGTGCATATCCTCCTGGGATTTAATGATCACTATGAAAAGTCAGGACATATGGCACTTTATTCTTTCTGCAAATACTGGGCTAATTTCCCCTTATTAGGAATGCCTTATCAGATTGAGATGGAGTCTAACCTCACCACTGAAAAACACCTGTAAGATAATTTGGAGTCACATTACTAATAAAACTGCAGACAAAGATTTCCTCCCTAGAAAATTAGCATTTCCATCCGCCTCTCAATGAAATGACAGGAGGTAACTCCTCTGCATATCAGGTACGACAGAAAGAGAAACCCTATTGCAGTAAATCTGAAGAAAACCCAGGAATCACCACTGAGGTAACTGAATCAGGGATAATACAATCATAAGAGATAAAAACACATTAAACAAATGAGGATATTTTACAGTATGCTACATGATTTAAAATTCAACTTTTCCCAACAGAAGGTGAACCATGTAGCCTGAATATGGATGTTATATTAGTAGCAAAGTTCCTGAATATGGATGTTACATTAGTAACAAAGTTTTAGATTTCAAAGTGCAATTAAGCTAAGAGGAGACTCTTCTTGAGTAAATGCTGAAGAAAAATAATAAAACCTTGTTCATCTCTTGCGTTCCTTTTCTTTCCACTTTTTAAAAATTTCATTATTAAATCAAAATAAAAGATAAAAAAAATCCCTGGCATTAAGATACACTTTTTGGCAATTTATGATTTTTTTAATCCTTGAAAGCTGAACTCCTTACTCCATTCTCCCTTATTCTTGCACTAACTGTTATCAATTAATCCATGTAATTTTTGTTACATTTCCATCAGAATGTACCTATATTTTACAGACTGTTGCCCACTTCTTTGTTTTGTGGTATTGTCATGCTTTATAATGTGATTACTTTTATCTTGTGGCGTTCTGGCCCAGACAGATCTTTCATAAAACTCCTATCATGCAGCTTAAGGTCCCCAGCCATCTGCTACCCTAACTAAGTTTTCAGAGTAAACTCCAGATATGATGTCAATTCAGACACACAGAAAAATGACTTTTTCCCATGCTAGAGAGGGACATCTGGAAAAACAGAAAGGAAAACAAAGATACCTTTCTCATTATTCCAGAAGCCCAGTGCTCCTTTGGATCATCATAGTTTTGACAGTTTCATTTCAGAGTGAGAATCACTGGAAGATGGACAATGATGTGTCAGATGTGTCAGCAGGGGCATAATTGTAGCAAATTGTAGGAAATACCTTGAACTATCTACAATATTCACATAGGCTGTGCTCAGTTTCACTGTCTCAGCGGACTGGTATTTCCTTTTGGTAGCTAACCCTGCAAAGATTACAAGAGAGGACAAAATGGGAAATTTTTTGGCTCATAATTGTGTTTCTCTGAAAGCATCAGCCTAGAGATCTCTAAATCTTAAATTTTTTAGAGGTAAAGTTTTATGTGCTCCTTCTCTTAGACTTGCAGAGGGTTTGGCTGTGTGGGTTACAGTGGGTATTTTTTTTACCTTTAAGCAAATACATTTCATATTACACATACACTGACTGCTGAGGAATTAGGATGTAAGAACTACCGGGAATTAGACTTATTATTTTCAGTTCCATGTAGTTGCTACATCCTGTTTCATGTGCTTCTGAATTACATCCAGGAGAATAGCGACTACAGTTTTGCAAATAGCTCATCTTCACATCTTCAGAAGCAACAAAGACTGAGGCATAATTCCAATTTCTTCATTTTTCGTGTTGCATGTTGTTTATATTTGCATTCCCCAATAACTACAGAAAAAATTTATAGTTCTAAAAGCAAATACAGAGATAAATAATTATGATGAGAATTCAATAAAATGTGGTGTTTCTAGGGAATACACATAATATATTTGTGTTCATTCCCAGATATAAAAGCATGGTTTGATGGGGAAATAAAGAAAACCAGCCAAAGAATTAAGCCTATGATTGCCCTCTTATCAACTCAAAAATATCAACTTATCAACTTATCAACTCAAAAATAATAGTGAAATTATCACGAAGTTACAGTACCATGATGTCAGAATATCTGTATATTTCTTGTTAGGTACAAAAAGTAATTACAGTTAGCATTTCTTTTATCATTATGATTATGTGAATCAATGATAATGAAAATATATAAAAATAATAATAGAACCATTCTGAAATGGTACCATTACATGATAATGGATATCAATGGAAGATACTTATCCTTCTGGAACTTATTGCCAAGTACTTCTCTCATGATATGGAGACACAGGTCTCCAGTTCTGTGCGTACCTGTGCAAATTTAGTCTAGTTAGTAAGGAATTTGGTCTATTCAATGATGGATGGGACAAGTCATATGCATTTTATTTGCTCTGTGCTTGTATAAAAACGAAAAAAGGTGGAATAAGAATCCAGGAATGACAGCAATCAAGAAAATTCTACTATCACTACTATCTGCTGACGGCCTAAATGAGAGCTCAATATTTCCCAGGAAACAAACTTCTGGAAGCAGATGACAGATCATATGAATTCTCTTGGCAAGCTGCCTAAGGAACTCAGTCTGTAAGCTGAGAATCCCTGCTTCAAAGAGTTTTCTCTAAAACAATGTACATCTGGAATTCCTGAGATTTTCCATCACCTATACATGTAACTACTTCTCTGCTACCCTGTCTCTAGACCTGCTTGCAACCTGATCATGCACTGGGGAGCTTATCCACACCTAGAAGTCTTTATGCTAGAGAAGAATAGTTATGAAACTACGTGTCAATCTGCCAAATCTCTCTTAATATTGCTCATGTTTAGATAAAGTTCAGATAGAGGCTTCCCTGGCACCTTTGACATATATCTACGCATCAGCAGAACAAAAGTTAGATGTAAGGAAGTAATCATGCAGTCGATTAAATGCTACCTCTTTTCTTAGGTTGGCTAGTGTAGTTTCTATAGTGGCTACCACAAGTGGAAATACAAATCAAAATAAAACTCATATATACACCTTTTTTCACTTGCGTATTGTTCCGACATTATCAACTCAGGTCCTATAGCCAGAGTATTTCTGAGATCACTTTATTTGAGTAGATTGATCAAAAGGTGCTTTAAGACAACTATGTACACATTTTGAAGGAAATGGCACACTGTAAATGGACTGTTATGTTTTCCTTACAGCTAAAATAAAAAGCAGTAAGTGCAAAAAGAGAAGAATATGTGCATTTCCTTCATGCTTCAAACATTTGAATACACACACATATACTCACAGAGAATATAAGCACCTGAGAAGCAGGAATGTCAAGTGAAATGGAAAATTATCAGTTGGGTTTTACTTTCCAGGCAAAACAATGCATAGAAAAAAAAATACTAAGATAGATTACAACCAAACCAGACTTTTTTCCACCAGTTCTTTCTAAACTGCCTGAGTACAGAAATAAAAACCAAAGTGATTATGTGCAAAGTTGCTGAGTATTGTTCATCTGATCCACTTTAAACTGACAGCCTGGTCTTTTTACACTCTATTAATATTTTAGAAATGCAATGAAGACTAAATGGCAGTATAACTAAAGATTGGACAAACGTAGATTTAGAAGTATAGCCACCAAAGAAAGGAAAGAATTTTGGAGCAGATTGCCTCCCCCATCAGTGTACTGAACCTTTCTATATATATATATATTTATATTTATATATGCATATATATATCTACATCTACATATGTGTATGTGTGCGTGTATAAAGTCTGTTTTCAGGTTTGATGCTACTGGTCTATTTAACTATAGTCCATCATAGAGTTACTGTCTAAACTAACCACTACATGCAAAATATTTTTTGCATAAGTTTTGGAAACCAAGCATTTAGAGATCATTGTCGATGAAAGAATGCACTGTTCCTTGCTTTTTTCTTCCTTTATTTAATCTATTATTTTCAAATAGCAGTTTAGACCTTAAATTAGTATACAAATATGGATATTATGGACAACACATTATTTGATCTGTAATAATGGGAACACATGCTAGCATTTCCATATAAACCATGGGATTCAGTTTGTAGATATTTTAGAAAATATGCGAAAATATGAAAATATGAAGAAATTTTGAGCATTACTGAAGTAAGTAATCTATCTTTCCTTTATATGACTGTTTTCTAATGCTGTTTTTAATGTATTCCCTGAACTTAATATCCAGATCACATTTTCTTTGATTCAATTTGCAGGTCCACCTAAGGGCTGAACATTATGCTACTTCTTCATCATAAAACTCTGTCAGAATTACTGCAGTTGTCTCTGCCCAGTACAGACTCCTAAAGAAAATTTACAACTCAGTTTCCTTGTGCCAGAATAATCTTCCATGTGTTCAGATTTCAAGGTAAAATCACTTATTGAACTTATTTGATAACACTTTTGAGGAACTTATGTCTACTGAAGGGAAGAAATGAACATGATACAAGCACAGGAAGTAAAAAAGGAGGAATCCAAACACCACTCCCTCTAAAACTGTCAAAATTATCTTTCCCATTGCTTAAGTTGTCTCAGGAACAGCTAAGAAACCTGTATCCAGCCTTCACCAGCAATAAAGAACTAGAGTATGAAGTTGCTTGTCTACCTACATTGTGAGACTGCATTGTAAGTCTTTTTTGCCCTGTCTCCATGTCTCAGAATAAAGATGAAAGAACTGAGAAGATGAAAACAGAGGGAAAAAACAGGGAAAATCCATCTGTATGAAAGTCTGGGCTTCCCTGCATCAACACAAGTCAGTTAACTGAGCTGAGAAATAAGTGCATGACAGAAGTCAAGAAAAAGCACAAAGAACCTTAGGCTCAGGAAGAGTTAACGTTACCCTGCAGATAGTCTGAAGCAGCTTCCAGTATGGTGACACCATGTGCATTAAAACACTTCCTCTGGCACAGAAAAACAATGTCAAAATAGAAGCACATGTGAAGAGCAGAAGGAGAACACTAACAGTAATCTAGATGTGCTTTAACTATCCTCATGGTATTAAAGGTGATACAGAAGTAAAATTTAAAAGTATTAATGAACCACTAACAGTTACTCTAAGCTATAATATTCTACAATCAAAAATTAATTATGATATTTAAACTTGGTATATACTTTATACATTATTCACATTTCATGATATTAATACGGCTCTGTGCTCTGAAATCCTTTACCAACTGTCTTTTATTGTGTACTTAGGTGAAGCTATCATTGATTTCAGCAGGACAGAGAAAGGACAGATATTCTTCTCTCTTACTTACTTCCACTTTCTGTTTCGTGCCAAAGACTTCAGGATTTGTTTTATTAAAATCATTCTACTAATGCACAGGAATGTGTTACGAGCTTAGTGCAAGAATTACTGTGTGAAATTACAAGCCTTATGTTATACAGGAGGTCAGACTAAATTATCATAATAGTCCCTTCTGGGTCTTAAAAACTATGAATAACGACGTCTTCATCCTAGCACAGGCTGCCACTTCATCTAGTCATCACTGCATTTCCAGGCTAGCACCTAAGATTCCAGTGGAAATCAAATCCCCTTTCACCCTTCTAATGTAACTAGATAATTAAATGAGGGGAAAAAAACTTCTTCTCAGCTTTTGTAATTATACTATAATTGAAGGTAAGGTACTTGTTTCCTTTCTGCTGTAATAATGTTTTAACCCATTAAAAACATATCATCAAAGTATTGTGCTTCATAAGTTATTAACATATGCAACTGCATCCAGTAACCGTTTAGTTGATAGTAGAGGGACATTTAGGAACCAAACCCTAATTGGGAGGTTTGTGTTGGAGGAATATTTTTAGCAGAGAAGTAGCCAAGAAGAGTTTATCCATGGTTTATGTAACCATTCCACATATTCGTATCAGAGCACAGCTGCACAGAAATGGCAGCCTGAACCCGAGGGGTAAAATGAAGTACGTGCTGAAATGAATTCTACATTTACAAAAATGAAAAGATGACAGTGGTACAATGAGATCCAAATTCATAAAGGAAGCTAGGAAAAGATAACAGATGAACTATCAGGCTTGTCGATGAAACAAAGACAGAAATGGTCAACCAAATTAAACAGAACTCAACCACATCCTTCTACCACTCTTTCAAGACAAATTCAGGATAGGCAATTAGGTGTTCAAAGTTGTTAGTTAATTCTCTCAGCATGTCTTTAGTGACTAAAAAAGGTATAAACCCAGAAAGCTTGGTCAACTTGCACAACCTGAACGTCAGAGCTGCAGTGCAGCAGTTCCTGTTTTTTCTTGAATGGAGCCTTCTTCAAGTACCCTAATCTTCTTAAACCACTGCTGGTGTGTGAGGAACAGTCCATTCTCTATGGTACAGAAGGAATCCATGCTACATGTCCTTCGTTTAGAAACTCTGTTTTTGTTATTCTTTGTTCTCCTGTTTCTCATAATGCCGTAACATTCAGAGCTAAAATGTTCTTACAGCTAGGCTGTAAACTTTGAGTATAATTGAAACTGCTGCTGTAACGTCCCTACTATATTCGCTAGATCCACTGAAAAATCCATGATCTAGAAACCGCAGCTAAACACAGCTAAACACAGCTATCAGGTGTCACGAAATGTAATTGGACTGACACCTGCACACAAAAGGGACTGTAAGGTAGGAATGAGATGAGGGCAGCCATCTGGAGAGCCATTTCATTCTTTGTATAAAAGCCTGTGACGCTAAGTCACACTCACAATTATTCTATGCATAAAGTTTGGTGAGATCTGAATTCTGATTTCTAAAACTCATGTTTATAATTACCACAAAGAAAGCATTTCACTTCTATAGAATCTGCAGAACTCAACAAGGATCCAGATCTGAGAATTCACAGAGCTACAGTCTTCTTTAGTACATTTCTTTTGCTCATTGTGCAGCTCCAAATGCAGGGCAAGAAGTTCTAACCAGGCACTTCCTTTGTACAACAGGGTGATTATGTTGAAAGAAAGAAAATATCACAGGAAAACATGCTTATAAACCTAAAACTTCAAACCTTCAAAGATATACACACTTTTCTTATCCCAAATATAGCCTGATATCATCCAATTACATCTTTTTTTACAAAAGAGTTCTGAGGCTATACATTTGTCTTCAGATTTCAATGGTAGTAAAATGTCTCACTTTCTCCAAAAGTCTGTTAAGGTGTGTGAAACTACCACGATTTAGATGGACAGGGTTGATAATCTCTCATTTTTCCCCTTGGACAGTACCATGCAAATAAAATTTGGATTACCCATCTAAAAAATTATATATTGTTGTGTGTATGTATATATAATTTGTCTATCTGATACACATTCCAATAGTGATTTAAGGTCTTTTTGGAATTTATATTGCAAAGATTGGTTATGATTCATCATAATTACTTTTATATTTTGAAAAAAATGATATATATACAGGTATTTTCTCTGCATACAGATGTATGAAAATATACATAAACACTCTCATACATGCACACAGTCACACAGAAAAAAATCGTATTTCCATAATCTCCTTGACAGATCACAAAAGAAAGTACAGAATTAATAAAAGTGAACATATTTAAAGGTGGTTTAATAGTGATGTATACAGTTAGGATATCGATAGATCATTATATTTTAGCATGAATTCTGCCTGCTAACATTCAAGAAGATGTAAAATAGAAGCACCTGGACTACTTCATTGCAAAGCACCTCTGAAATTATCCCCTCTAGCAAGTGCATACAATGAGTCACTGATCTGATCATCTTAGAAATCCTTATGTGTTAATGGAGAAAAAAAGAGTGGGATTTAGCTGGGGAAGTGTGAGAGATGGCCAAGAAAACACAGCTGTGTGAAAAATGTAATGAGGAACCTTGGTCTCTTCTGGAAACCACAGAATTAGTGTGGTGTCTTTCTGCTTTCAGCCCAGTGTTCTGGGAGAGCTGCCAAAGCAAAAAGAACCGTAGGAAGATAGTGAGGCTAAATGGAAAGGAGGAAGACAGTTCAACTAAAAAGAGTTTTCTCTCCAAAAGGGAAATCTGCAGAGCACATAACCTGCCAGTAAAGTCATGAAACAATGAAAGAGATTTCTTGAGCCAATAGCACCTCTCATCCTAGATGGAAATTGGGGAAAGGATCCCATTTTCTCCCTGGTAAACAATGGTCAGAACTGTTGATTTTCCAGGTTCTGTCCTGGAACCCAGATTTAGTACAAAATAATTTTGAAGGGGAAAAACATAGGATAATGTTGGGAAACAAAGATAGCCACATGTTAGGAGTACTTAAGGAAAATGAACTGGAACAAGCTGAGTTTGGGGCGAACATCTGCACCATAACTGATCATGAAGACTCAGATGGGATGTGTTATGGACAGACCACTGCTCAGAATGCATTCCCCGTGTTATAGGTGATAAACCTTTGCATGGAAAAGAAGGATCCGCATAACTGAATTAACTACTACAAGACAGGTGATTATTTCAAGTAGAGGAATGCAAGCAATGGCTTCATTCAGCAAGAGGAAGGGCAAAATGCCAGAAACAAACTGAGCAACACGCAGGCTGTAAGACTGCTGCAACTTCTACAGCACTTCTCTTCCCAAATGGCAAACCAACCAGGTACTGCACTTCCACTCTGTGTGGTGTTATTTTGGCTTTCCTGGAACCAGGACCTGGCCAAAAATAAGACATTAAAGCAACAATAGAAAATAAATGCTATTAAGCAGTCATGTTGTTATGTCTATTAAAGAGGATATTAGATTCTAGACAGCAATTTAGTAAATATGGCAAATGTTAATTTATTTTATAGATTTTGTATATATGTGGGAGAGACAGGTCTCCTTTTTCATACTTTTTATTTCATTCCTTAATCCCAAGCCAAGCGCTGAATTACTGCTCTGTAACAAATTGTGCAACACTGTAAAACTGAATCTATTCCGGAAGAATTTACTATATACATAAATCAATTTTTTCTCTTAAACAAAAACAATCTTCTATGCTTCACTTGCAGAAGTTACGCTTAAATAATCTGCAAAGCAGGATTCAGAGAATTCAGCTGCTAATAAACACAAGAACTATTTTAAAATAAAAAATAATTAAAAGTATATTTCATTGGCTAATACTGTGTAGACCAGTAGTACTCATCGAAGCAAAAAGCGGATGATTTTTAAATAATGTTTAAATAACTATACCTAAAATAACTACCAGAATTCTGATTTTTTTAAACATTGAAACTGGAAGTGTGTGAGTATGAGAAAAATCTATTAATTGTAAGAAATAACCAGACTTAATATTCAAGGAAATGAATAGCTATACCAGGATATTTGATATTAAAAATGTTCATAAGAAGTTTTCTTCATTCATAATTTCCGGTAGGTTGCACCACAGTAGCAGCACCACTTGGAGCAGAACTTCTGGAAGAGAGACAGAAAAGTAAGATGGACATACAGATGATATTGAAGATGGGGTTTTCTTGCAACCAAGTAGTTCTGACAATCCTTCTTCGATATGAAACTTCTCTGAAAGCATAAGATTCTCTTGTTCTGTAGTGTTTGTTAGAGTACATTCTAAACATATATTTTTAACAGTTAATAATTTTAAAGGACTCCTTTAAAAATACAAATTTCTTAGTCCCAGCAATGCAGTACTCCATAAATTTCAGTGATCAAATTCAGTTGTGTACTTCCAATTGTATAACAACAAGCCGTGCTCTTTTCTTTACTTAATTAGCTTCGATTTCTAATGTTAAATTCCTGCATTAGATTGAAAAGGCCATGGTAAGCCACATGCTGTCTGTAAATAAGATGAGTCTGTTGTGAAAGGTTCATATTCAAATGCACACTGCTGATGACTACGAAAGCTACGGGTAATCAAGGCTGTAAATCTGTCATTGTGACATACAAGTAGTGCTTAGCATCACACTTAGTACAAGGGCAAATATGAAAGTGGAAAACTTGAAGATAAGTATTGTGAAGAAAACAAGCAAATAATTATAAACACTAATTGGAGATCTCTGCTTAGTTTAGGGGAGTGAAACTCTGTGTCCCAAAATTACCAACTTAAATTGAATACAGATAGTAAAAAAATCTGTAATAAAACATTTTTCTGTTGAGAATCAATGTCAAAATTGATATTGCTACATAATTATCTCATCAGAATGGGGAAGCATTTCAGTTGGACAGACTGGACAGATACTGGAAGGTATTTCGTATCTGAAAATCTTTGCAAATTAAGGGAATAAATTTGATATGATGATATTCAAGAATTCTTTTAACTTACGACATATGCATACCCAGGCTGTGAGAATTTTGCTGTTTGCTCGGTTTTTCTGCTTGAGATAACTGCCATCTTCTTCTGCCAATCTTACTTGTTTTAAAAGATATGAATACTTATTCCCAGGTTGCTCAGCTGACTGATTTGACTTTTATTAGAGTTTCTGCAACGCAGATAGAGCTGAGCCTGGGTAACTGGAAAGGCCAGCTCAGGCCACCTGCATACCGCATAACCACACTAATACATTTATATGGAGTCGTGTTCAGAGGCTAAATGAACCACACACTGCAGCATCACTGAAAGAAAGCAGAGAAAACAGGGATTTGTGCAGAGTGGAAATCTGTTGTGCTCCAGTAGGCTGCTGTATTTTGTTACATGCCTTCCACAAAAGGTGTTATGATTTTGTATATCATGACAGCAGTGAAAATCCTAGCGGTAATACCCACTGAATCAAGCTGTTAAAGTTGAAGTTTTATGACACCACAAGAATTACCAATAGTAAGGTAAATCATTGAGAAAGGCAGAATTACTGCGACCTAATTAAATAGTTTTATGTCAACCTGTCTCTGGCCACCATATCCTTTGAGTGTAGTCTCCAGTCTTGTTTTACTTTCCAGCACCTTCCAGTTGCTTCCCGTGTTCACAATGGTTCCCATGCACCTATGCAGAGGCAGTACAAAGTATCAAACAGAGGCAATATAAAGCAACTACAAAATAAGAAATTAACAAAACCAGTAACTAATTGAAAAATCTGTTCCCCTGTTTGTCACACATTGTCCATACACATACAAGAAGAAATTGCTGCGGAGTAAATGCTGAAATCCCCATGATGGAGAATATCTCACACCTCAACTAGCTTTACCAATCTCAGAATGACTGAAGGTCAACATCTCAAACTAAAATTTTTGCTATTGCTATCTCACGTAGCCATTTTTACCAAAAGCTTAGATGATTATGTGCTCACATCATTCATTTTTCCAAATTCCTTCATAACTCTGAAAGCAAAAGAGTGAGAAGCAGCTATAAGTCATTATGAATTTTCAGTTTTGTAGACAGAAAGAAGAAATATCCATCGAATATTCTCTATCTAGCTTCTGATTTACTTGAGAAAAGGAATACACATATCTATGTCTAATAAAAACACCAACATGATTTGAACACCATATGCCATTCTCTAAAATTGCAGGATTGGTACTAACATTGAAGAGAGTGCCTGGAAAGTCTTGCCATTTAAATACTGTGAATAAATATTTCTGCAGTGATTCAGTTTGGGCTGTCTCCAATGATCCAGCACATTGATGGATACGTAGAGAATAAGAAATAGGTCAAAGTCAAAACAGGTCTACTTCCAGGAAAGACTCCTATATGGGGAAAGGAATACAAATTTCTTTAGACCAAATAAGCCTATGAGATTTCCACCACAGTGACTATCTGAACTAAACAAATTATAGTTTTTGTGCCCATTTCTAAAAGCAGTGGTCTTGCAGGCTGAGCTCACAGGACAATCACACTGAGATTAATACTTTAACCAAAGAATCTCAGATCTGACAATATAAGCAGGTCTTCCTGTCTCTGCACATCTGTCAGAGGAAGGTACTTTATTACCATCAAATGCTATCTTAGCCTGTCCTGAGACTCTGTGTGTACTTAAGTGACATTGGTGTTTACAGTGTAGTTGCATGCCCAAGACAGCTGCAAAAGAGTGACAGAAAAGATCAAAGCTCCATGGAAGTTCTTCAGGTACTGTTCCTAATCACAGCCTATTAAAAGAAACAAAATCCTGTCTGACTCACAGTGCAAATGACCTTTAAATGACGCTGCCTCATGAACTCTATGGACAGTTCTCTGTTTGACACACACCTTTTGCTCCAGAAAATTTAGGTCAAATAGCTTTCAATTCTTTTCTAGGAGATTAAACTGGGTCACGTTCCTAGAGAAGTGGGTCATTTTTCCCTGTAAATAAACAGTTTCATGCCTGCACATCTTTAGTTCAAAGGCTCTATTGTTTGTACTCAAAACTGCACAATTCTTTTGCCTAGCCAAGAGGCAGTGATTTTTTTTTTCCAAAGGGCAGTTTTAGCCTGACCCACTAAGACACGTGATGTTTTTCAGTATGTGACAGTGAAAACTGTCCCTTTTCTGTCTTCCTATTAAAACAGTGACTGGGGACAAAACCCTTAGCCAATATTGATTGATTTGCTCCACTGACTTCCACAGAGCTGTTCCGATTTTTCTCATGTGGGAATCCATGCTAAAAATAATTACTGTCCAGTGCATAAACACAGAAAAGTTTTTGACAATTTTCTAACACTCTACAAATGTTCTTTCTCACACCTGTTCAGGTGAAAATAAGGACATTTAGAAGGAGACCATGGTGCAACTTTCTGACAGGTTATTCTATCTGTAAAGATATAAGACAAACCAATGATTCAGCAAGCAAGGCTTTTTTGACTTATTTATACAGGATGGTTCAATTAATTATTAGAATAAAAAAAAAACACCTAAAACAACAATAAATCTAACAGTAATATAATCTTCTCTCCTTTTCTTTTCAATATTTAGGTTTATTGGTGTTGCTATCACTTATGTTATCACAAATGAAACATGAATGACATCTCACATACTGCTTAGGTATGTTTCCAAAGAATTGCATATTGTCTAATGTTCATAAATACAGTCAGTCATTTAAGGCTTAGTATGTGAAAAATAAGTAAGGTCACTCTTAAGCAAACCTTTCCCCAATCCTCTGTGTTCTTTTCCAAATTTTTTTTTCTAATGTCTACTGTGTCCAGAATTTTTAACCTTGTTGTTAGCCTTTCACTGTATGTCTTACAGAAAACCCAAGGAAAGAAACATTCTTTTTTTTAAGTTCAGGACTCTCTTGTTCTCAAACTGACATTATAGGCACGTCCTAACAAACACCAGAACATCTACTGTCTTTATAGGATAAATCTCTCTTCACTGTTATTTCTTCATTATCAAAAGAGAAAAAAATTAATATAAAAACCCCTGAGTTTATTACTGTCTTAAATTTCAGCAAATATAGGTAAATTAAGCATTTTAGAAGACCATCAATTATTAAACTAATATTCTATTTTTTATCATAGGAATTATGTTTATTAATTTTTATTTTATCCAAAATCTATCCCAATATTATTGATACATTCCATCTTTAGATCTTCTTCCAATTTATTTACATTCTGTTTCACTACATCCAGTTGAAGAGCTGATATCTTCATAACAATGTCTTTTCAATCTGTATCAAAATCATAGAATCATTGAATTGTAGAATCATAAGGTTGGAAGTGACCTCTGAGATTATCAAGTCCAACTCTGTCTCTCCTCTAAACCATGTACCCAAGAAACTCATCTACCCATCTTTTAAACACCTCCAGGAATGGTAAAACGAGAACTTAACATTTGAAGGAACTTGCTTCTAATTTTTGGTAGTGACTTATCAGAAAGATTCAGAATGAAAGCAGCTAGAAATGAAAAAAAAAAAAAAAAAAGATATAGCAGAATTTAAAAGAGCTAAAAAGGAAAACTGAATTAGAGATACTGCTGAAACTTTAAAGAGACGTTCTCAGAATTCTTTGTTAATGGTGGATAAAGTATGAAGAAAAATTAACAGGTATGGGACTACACATGCAAAAAGATAAGTGATTATTTGGCGTTATGCTTTCAAGCCTGGAACAAAAACGTATCAGTCAAAGTAGTCTCAGAAAAAGAAAATTATGAAAAAGTACAACTGTATACAGAATTATCAATAAAGCAAGAGGAGACTGAGGTATCAATGGGGCAAACTGAGGTGAACCCATGAGCATGGAATAAAAATTTCAGAAGTTTTGTTTAAGAGATAAGAATACTGCTGGCAACCTAAGAAATTGAATAGCTGGTATAGGAGAGATTTGGTAATCATGTAACTGTATTCTCAATTCTGAAAACACACCGAGACAGTTTAACAGTTTTGGTAATATTTGTGTGGTTCATGCCCCTATCAACAGTATACAGCCCAGTCTTGACCAAGACCACTATTAAACAAAATCAAGCTAAAAATAATATAAAATCTCTATATAAGTCTGTCATATGAATTTATTTTAATAGTACTTTTAGTCAACAGTCTTATCATGCTTTTACCAAGTGTGATCAATATGAGTATTATATCTAGCCTACAATTTCACCTACCACTTCAAAAGCTTCATAAATCATCAACTTTTATAACTTCTTGATTACCTCCTAATGTTCATACAAAACAAGGATAAAAACAAAAATCACCCTCTGATGAAAGCATGCTGAGCACTTGAAAAACTTTTATTAAATGATATCCAGTTAGCAACACCCTGTTGGGCCATCACTGTGTAGTGATGATTATGGAGTGCTCTTTCGCATAAACTGAATAAATCTCATAAATTGTTAATGGAGGTGCTTTAAAATATCAGCTATTGACCAACTTTACCCCAGCAACAGAAGAGAATTGATTTAGTTTGCCACTCTTGTAAGAAATTTTATCCCTAGCCTGGGGCTTGGGGATTGTACAGCAAACAGATCAATCCCATGTACTTTCAAGGGCTGGAGAAAACTGTTTGCTCCATGTCCGGACTTCCTGAAAGGTCTGCATCTTGCTACCTGATTTAGTGATGCTTGCCCACAATATGACAAGAAAGCCAGATGAGAGTAACCCATCTTTAACATCAAAGAGAGTTCAGATAGGGATGATTAAAGCTAAAATTGTCAAGCAAGTTTTTATGATGTGAATGGCTCTACAGCAGATGTGTAATTGAATTCCAGTTCCACTTGAGCCCTAGTTTTCACTATCCCTTCCCTGCTCTGCCTTGGCTGTTTCAAGGAGTTTGCAGAGACAACAGTGCTGCACATGACACGTGTGATCTCTGTGCTTACAGGCAGGCTTCTTGGGCAGTACGCTACACCCAGAGTGCCGCCTGAGGACAGAACAAAAACAAATAACATTGTAAAGTAGCTACTAAGACCAGAAACGCGTTATGAAGCTGTTTCACCTCTGGAAGATTTGAGTTACATATTTGTTCCACAAAGCTTTCTGAGCTTACAGAAGCTATGGGAAACAATTTTGTTTCAACACCAACATCAGTCAATTAAAAATGTTACTAGCATTTTACTCCAGTTCCGGTTAGACTATTCAAGAAAATTCTTTTTTTGCTAGTATTTAATCACTATTGCAGATGAAAACCCGAAATGTTTCTAGAGCTCTTCACATTATTATGACTCTCTTTCACACCTCTATGATGGTACTTTGACATATTCTATTACCACCTTGAAAAAGAAAACATAGGCAAGTACTACTCAAAAAAATTTGCCCTGGTAAGATAACTAAACAAAAACAGGTGAATTCAACTGCAGCATGGAGTCTTTTATTTCATCAGTGTTGTACTTGCAATAACATGATACCTTTCACTTGGGTAGCATCTCAGGAATTTAGAGAGAAAGCCCTTTTAGAGACCAAGCCTGTAAGAACATGTGACAAGGGCTATTGGATTTCTTGGGGCCACCACTGCATTTGAAATCAACAGACTCATAAATGAGCCAGGGCAAAAAGAAGGAAGTTGTCTAATACCTGACTGCACTGTCTCATGAGCTCTGAGGCAGGTGGTGGGGGACATTTATAAAATGCTTACATCGAATTGCTTTCATTAAAATACAATCCAGAAAAGTCATCTTATCCCGTTGAAAGTCTCCTACATGAGGCAATGAGAAACGCCTTAATAAATCCCTAAATGAATGAGATGATGTGCATTGAAGCCTCTCATGTCTGTTTATTGAGACAGACATGGCATTGCCTAGAGATTTGCGACTCCTGTCTCAACCAGTTTGTGATTTTCCTTTTGTTCCCATCTTATCACAGAAGGCAAAAATAAACTTGAATTCAGCCTTTCAGGCACACAGGAGTGTAATTTTCATGATTAAATTCAATTTCACTCTATGTAGAAACCATTGATCCTACTCAAAGCTGTTACAGATTTAACACAATCTGGTGCTGTAAGGTGGTTCCCTCATTCAGATAACATTTTCAAATTAAATGGCATCTCCAATATTATATTGTCTGATTCATTCTTTCTACATCTACATCAAAGAAGTTCTCATTTAATTGAAACAATTCATAGCTGGCAAATGGTTTTGGCTTCCTTCCTACCAAGCAATTTAACATCCAGAAACTCAAAATCCTCATTAAAACATCCTGTGGAAGGAAAGAAAAGCAGCTCTATTTTTCTTCAGGAGTTCCCTGCTAAGGTAGTAATTCAGTAAACAATTAGTTTTAAGTTTTTGGTACTCGTTGAGTTAGGTCTGCCGCCCACCTGGGAGTTAATCCTTCTACTCCACCATAAATACGCAACAAATGGCTTAGAAGGCCCTTAGGAAGGCCTGAAAGGCACACTATGGAAGAGCTGTAGTGTCACGTTCAGGAGGCACCACGTGCTCCTTTGTGAAGCCTACTGTCTCTGTGCTCTTCTTCCAGAAACTGTCTTGATGCTGTGTAGAAGACTGTGAAGAATTAAACATTAGTGAACTGTTGTGAATGAACATTAAGAGAAAGTTTCTCACACAGCTATATAGTTAGTTACACTGTTAACGGAAATGGAAAACAAAAATGAATGTTTTATTGACCTGAAGGCAAGCGGCTCTGATTCTGAATATACAGGAGTAAAAACATGCTACAAAAAGACATCAGCCACTTTTCATTGCATAGTTGCACGCAGGGAGAAAACAGACAACTGGGGAACAGAGGCAGAAAGCATATTCTTCTAAGCCTACTTCTGCTGAAAGAACAACATGCTATTTTCCATGGAAATGCTGTGCTTCCTTTCCTCCTCTCTTAGCGAGGCTTATGTTTATTTCTTTAAATGTAGCACTACACCTAAGGGGTATTTCTTCAGTTCTTTGTATATGTATGTCTATTACTAGTCTATTTTATCCTTGGAGGGGTCATAATATCAGGTTCCTAGCAGGATCACAGTGGAAGACAAGGTTTCAAGTTTAACAGGAGGCTCAGGCATATGAGGATAGCACAAATATGTCTGCTGCAGTTTTGTTAATGCTTGCCTCAAGTCAGCTAAGCCTTTCTGTTTCTTATTGTAAGCATGGAAGGAACTGAAGCCCTGAAGTTTTGTTGCGTCTGCAATACAGGAAAAAAAAAGATTCAGGTTTTCAGTTTGTTAAAATGCAGCCAAAAGTTGGTTAATAATTACAGCAAGGTACAGTTGACTAACTGTGAAAAGATGAGGGTTATCAATGCAAAATGTAATGGCTAATCCTTTTATTTTCTTGTACCACCTATACCAAATAAGGAGTTCTTCTTTCCTACTACATCTGCCTTCAATAAACTGTTTTAAATCCAGCAACAGTTTTAAGAGTTTTTAATGGAAGAGTACAAAACAGAATGAAACTTCAGTATGCAACTTTTTTTATAGAAACAACAAAAACTACAGTGCACAAAATAGTCCTCAAATTTCCCAATGGCAAACATTGGGCTTTTGAAAAAATCTACTTTTTCTTTTCAGTACTTGAATAGGAGCCAAATTCTTCAGAAAATGTATTAAGATATAACTTTTCAAAAGCATTAATCAACTCTTGTTTATAACATTCATCTAACGAGCCAAATTAGAAATTATATTTTGTCTGAATACTCTTTCCTTAATACCTGCACACAGCATGTAATGGTTAAGTCATTGGTTAAGTCATTCCCTCTCTTTTTTGCACCAGCTGGTTCAAAATCAGCACATGTCTGCTTACACTTGACAATTTTTCAAAGCTGTTCACAGGCATCTGTATACATATACAAACTCTATTAACAGGCAACAAGTATCCCAGTACCTCCTACATACTCCTTAGTAAAATACTTCCCTCTTCAACTGTGACAGTTGAAAAAATGAACAAACAAAAAAAGGCAGCTTGGGTGATGCTGTGTTTCACATGTAAGAGACGTATGGGTCACATAGGTTATATGCAGAAAAAGTTTCCCAAAAGTTATGAATGCTTTGAATACAGGCTAAAGAGGTTCATGTCTGAACTTCCTCAATGCTCAGAAATTTTAGAATCAATAGCTTGGGACTGGTCCGTATTCTTCTAGTGCCTTCGTAGGCGCCATGTGTCACGTGACAAATAGGACATCAATACCTGCTTATGTCTTCTGGAAACAATCCTAAAACCAGAAAAAGTAGTCCTCCAGTTGCACAGGCAGTAAAATTTAACTGGGGGATTTTCTGTTTCTTACTGTTTTCTTACCATGAGTTCTAATTTCTAAAATCAGTCAGAGTTGGTCATTTTATCAAGTAAGCTATGTGCTATCACTTGTAGATGGGGAACTGTAAATACAGCATGAACTCTTTTGGTCCGTTACCCCATTTATCCTTACAGTCTAGTGAAAGAGCTAAGGGGAAATCACTCTCTGAAAAGGTGTCAGGTCAGAGCAGAACTGAAAAAAAACTGCTCTGAAACTTGCATCAGAGAAATGTGATGCTTAATCACAAGAAATACTTTTTATATTACATTCTGCCCCTGGATTCATATTGAAAACAAGGTTTACTAACATTTTCTAAACATTCCAGAAATTCTCTCCAGTTTAATTCATTGCAGAGAACTTATTCAGGGGAACAAAACATTTTTTCGAAGTCTTTGCCTGGCACTGAGGAAGGGAAAAAAAAAAAAAAAAAAAAAAAAAACACCACACAACCCCACAGCCTTAAAGGTCAATACTCCCATCTTGTGGCTGATGAAGAAAATGCGCTTGTCTAAATAAAATGAAATAAATGATAGTTTCATGAAGATGGTTTATATATAAGAATTTACTTGAATAGAATTTTTCTTCCATATCATAACTAAATCTGGATCTTTGAACTGTCAATGTTCTATTCAGAAAAGGAAGGATGTGAAATTGTTTTCATTCACAGAGCAAAAAGACATGGAGTTTCTGTAAGAAATTCCTACCTGCAGGAAGTTAAAACCAGCGACTCCTGAATGAAGTCAGGGCTGTGATGAAGTTCATAGGGCAGTGGGGCAGCACGTAGTACTGACAGTTAAGGATAGACAATGGAGCAGAAAGAAGCCGTTTGTTCACGGCACCTGGATGTCATTGATAGAACTCTGATTTCTGTAATTCCACAAGCTTTAGAAGCAGAGGTAAGTCTCACTTTTCCTAGATCTTCCAAAGGATTTTTCTTCTTGATTTGTTTGGTGTCAGCATAAGGTTGAAATGAAGAGCATGTGGCTGATATGAGGTCTTATATTAGGTACTTATATTAGGTACTCATATAAGCTGCTTACAAATCACTGCTGATCATTTCACTGTATCCATACAAGGCCTAATATAGTCTGTATCTCAACCCTAGATTAACATATAAAAATAAAAAAGTAATTTGTAATGTGTGTTAATGCCAAAATCAATGTGTAAGTATTTCTGCTCTGTTTGGATCATTGACACTGAGGTACTTGTTTTAATATTTGGACAGAGGCAGTTCCTGGGAAATGTTAAACATTCAGTTTCAGAAGATAATGCTTTCAATGGAAACACAGCTGGAAGCATCATTATAAGTTTGGAATGGATGACAATTACAGTGATGATAAGTCAGTATCATCTTTGTTAGAAGAAACAAATATGGAAGGAAAAAATTTCTAAAGATTGAATATAATTTAAATATGCAGGATCACATAACACAACTAAATTTATAGAACAAGAAGATTTAGGGAACATAAAGGTTCGAGTTCATGAGCACTATGCTTTGCCCTCATCTGCCTCACCAGGTGACTAAGATGAGAGCAAGGCCCAGATGATTGACTTAGAAATGGGGCTGCCTGGAAATATTTGAACCATGCATATAGTAAGGGGTTCTGAGATTTCCTACAGGTTAAACAGCCCTGACAGCAGGTGAAGCTTGCCTTGAGAGCAAGCTCAGTGCCCAACAGACATGGTAGCTGTACTATTTTAAAGAAGGTTCATGAAGTACATTTTCATAGACAGCAGCAAACAGTCAGGAGGGCTCTAACTGTTCACTTACAAGCCTGCTGGCAAAATGTCTCAACAGAAGTGCTCGCCTGAGGTTCCTAACCCAGGAATTACCATTGCTTGGAATTACCATTTGCTCAGAAATCACACAAGCAGTGTGAATTTATGAGGGACCACAATTCTGAAGTCAGAGCATATGAGCCTCAGATGAATAAAATGTCATGCTATCTTCATAGGATACAGACTGTAAAAACAGAGAAAAGACACAGAAAGAGCAGCAACAATAATACCTTCCACTCTCTACACAACTCTATAAGTACACAGGCCAAAACACCTTAAGGGATTAGCAACTACAGTTTGTTTTTCAGTTTGTTGGTATGGTTTAGTCTGAGTGAAAAAAAAGAAAAAGGAGTCTCCCTATGAAGATGAAACATATGCTTGGCTGTATTAACAACAGTGTGGCATCAAACTGATGGAAGTGACCATGCTGCTGCGCCAGATATTCCTGAGGTTGCTTGTGGAATACTGGAGTTACTTTTAGAACTTGCCCTGTATATCTCACCCTGTACAAAAGAGATACCAATAGACCAGAAAGAAGCTAGAAGAGAGGCAGCCACTAAGATGATCAGGGACTGGAAAATAAGCTATTAGAGAAACTGAGGGAACTGTGTGCGTAAGCCTGAAGATACATGATTGCAGATTCTCAAGGTGCCCCAGGAGAGATTTAGTTTGGATATTAGGAAAATTCTTTTCACTGAAAGACTTCTTAAGTATTGGAACCAGCTGCCCAGGGAAGTTATTGAGTCACCATCCCTGGAGCTGTTTGAAAGATGGGTAAAAGAGTTGCTCGGGGATATGTTTTAGTAATAGACAGGTTTAGTTGGAGTCAATGATCTCAAAGGTCTTTTACAACCAAATAATTCTATGATAACTCCTTTTTCAGGGCTGCTCTCAATCTCTTCATCCCTCAGCCTGTATTGCTACCAGGGGCCTTCCCAACGGCCCCCCCAAGACCTTGCACTTGGCCTTGTTGAATGTCATAAGTTTCTTGCAGGTCCACTTCTCAAGCTTGTCTAGGTCCCTCTGGATGGTATCTCACCCCTGAGGTGTGATAAATGCACCACTCAGCTTGGTGTATTCTGCTAACTTGCTGAGGTTGCACTCATCCCACTATTTCTGTCATACCTATCAAGACCTTAAAGAGTACTGGTCTCAGTGCAGATACCTGAGGGATATCAATCGTCACCGATCTCCATCTGGACATCAAGCCATTGACCACTACCCTCTGGACAGAACCATTCAATTGATTCATCATCCACCAAACAGTCCACCCACCCAATCCATATCTCTCCAATTTAGAAAGAAGGATGTTATGGAGGACAGTGTTGAAGGCCTTACAGAAATCTAAATAGATGACATCTCTACCCTTGTCCACTGATGTGGTCCCTCCCTCATAGAAGGCTGGTAGGTTCGTCAAGCAGGACTTACTCTTGGTGAAGCCATGCTGGCTGTCTCAAATCACCTCCCTGTCCTCCACCTGAGAGATGCGGGAAGAGAAGTTGCCAGAGAAGACTGAAGCAAAAATGTTAAGTACCCCAACCTTCTCCTTGGCCATTGTTACCAGTTTGTGAATTGTGTTCATCAGGACCTTCCTTTTCTGGCTAACATGGTTGTAGAAGCCCTTCTTATTATTCTTTACATTCCTTGTCAAGTTCAGCTCCATCCACGCCTTGGCCTTCCTGACCCCATCCATACGCAGCCAGGCAGCGTCCCTATACTCTTCCCGCAACACGTGTCCCAGCTTCCACTGCCTGTACATTTCCTTTTTGCCCTTTAGTTTGACCAATAGACCTCAACTCAACCATCCTGGTCTCTCACTTTCCTTTCCTGATTTCTTACCTGAAAATCAAAAGCCCTTGTGCTCTAAGGAAAGTATCCTTAAAGATCTGCCACCTCTGTTCTGCTTCCTTGTCCCTGAAGGCATTTTCTCAGGGGATCTAACTCCTTGAAGATCTATAAGCATTCTTTCCTAAAATTCAGAGTCCTGACTTTACTCTTTATTTGCCCCATGACGTCAAAGATAAACTGAGGCTAATAATTTACTTGCTGACTGTACACTAAAAATGTTACCTTAACAATTAAAACCTGATTTTGTGGTCATTAAAAGTAGTGAAGTTTCATTTCAGAAGAATTTATATTCTTTTTTCCTTCATGTTACTCTACTCATATTTTCATATCCTCACCAGAGATTTTCATATCCTCACCAGAGAATCAGCAGTACTGTGGCTGGTCTAAAGGATTAGCCAGCAGCCATCTGCTGCCAAATAAAATGTGTAACAGCTGAGTTATGCCTCCACGTTGTTCTGGGGACATAATGACCTGGGTTACACTCCCCTATCCAGCTGCTGTATTTGTAAAATTTATAGGAACGCACTTATTGCTAAGACTTCTACCCTCCTCTAAATGTGATTGAAATTAGCTAACAATTTCAAATCACAAGGTGTACAAGCAAACTCTTGATTGTCTAAGCCTTGTTTTCTAGGCTTAATAGATATTTTTATATTAATATGTATGTAATTTTAGTCAAAGCATTCATAAAATAGAGGCAAGTAAAAGACTGCCAAGAAGAATTTCTGACTATGATTTTTTTTCCCCATTGAAATCAGAACAAAAATCAATTCTGCCATGAACCAGAATTTTTCAAAATGTTACTTTGGGTCAGATAAGCAGTATTTATTACCTGTCATTTATTTCAAGTGACAAGTAATTTGAACTGAAGAAGACTGTATTTCATTTTCATATAGCTAGGAAATAACTGAAAGACCAGAAAAAGGAAGAATGATTTAATGTCTTTTGAGCAATTTTTACAAGGTTTTTTGTCAGATAAATATATTCCCATAGAAAACAGATTGTTATGAAAAATTCTTTCCATGGAAAATTTTAGATCAGACAAATGTTGTACAACTGTAATGTGTTGCAGATAAATAGATCTTTTAGGACGTAACAGTTGTCGTTAGAGGCAGTAAGTGTGCTACATCTGTAATGTGCAATAGATATAGTGGTCCTCAGCCTGAGGTAGCTGCTGAGGTCATACGTTCAAAATATATGTGCATGACTTTCTATTCCAGGTGTTGTTGAAATACAGATACCAAGTGTGGATATATGTATGATGGCCAAATTAGCACAGCATTGCCTTCTACTAGTACAGAATTCCAAAAGGCTTGCTGCTTGCTGAATTATGTTACTAACTTACGCTGAGAATAGAAATTGAATTTAATTTCTAAATAATACTATAAGGTTTGAGATCTTCAAGCGCAACACAAATTCTACAATACTAAACAGGAATGTTGATATTGATAGATTAAACTATATTTTAAAGGGAAGGGGATAAAACAAGGCTTACTAAAGACAAATATGAGGGAAGCATGCCAGTGTTTGAGGGAGAGTGTGCTAGCAAGGTCCTTCAGTCTACCATCTCAATGGAGGTAGGCGATGGTGATCCATGTGGCAGCAAAGACAGAAGGGTTACTGAAATCATGGAGGAGCCTGAGGATCCTCATGTAGGGATTAGGGCTTCTCCCCTAGAAAAGGTGGTGGGATCAGCAGCCCAGCTGAAGTGCATCAATGCACGCAGGACAGGCAACAAACAGAAGGAGCTGGGAGGCATTATGCAGCTGGGAAAGTACAATATAGTTGTAATTGCGGAAACATGGTAGGATGACTCACACAAAGGAGTGCTGCAATGGAAGGCTGTGAATTCTTCAGGTGGGACAGGCAAGGAAGGAGCGGCAAGTAGGGTAGCCATGTATGTTATGGAGAGTTTTGATTGTCTAGAGTTTGACAAAGATGATGAAATGGTTGAGTGCTTATGGGTGAGAATCAGGGCCACTAAGGCAGCTATCATGGCAGGAGTCTGTTATAGACCACCCAAACAGGATGAGGAGATGGATGAAATAACCTCTAAAGCAGCTGGGAGAAATTTCCTAATCGCTTGACCTTCTTGAGGTCTAACTAAAAGACTTCAATTTAACTGATGTCTGCTGGAAATACAATACAGGGGAGAGGAAACAGTCTAGGGGGTTACTGGAGGGTGTGGAAGACAACTGCCTGAAACAGCTGGTGAGTGAACTAATGAGGCAAGTTGTTTTGCTGGATCTGTTGCTGTGGGCATAGGAGGACTTGGAGGGGATGCAATTGTTGGAGGCTGTCTTGGGAACAGAGAACACAAAATGACAGAGTTTACAGTTCTAGGAGAAGTGAGGAGAGGGGATAGCACAACTGCTACCTTGGACTTCCGGAGGGCAGACTTTGGCCTGTTTAGATGCCTGGCTGACAGAGTATCTTGGGATGCTGGACATTCTTCAAGAAGGAAATCTAAAGGCACAGGAGCAGACTGTCCCCACATGCTGGAAGACAAGCTGACAGGGAAGAAGATCAGCCTGGCTGGATAGAGAGTTTTGGCTGGAACTCAGGAAAAAAAGAGAGAGTTTATGACCATTGGAAGTCAGGCTGGAAGGAAGACAGAAAGAGACTGAGGTATTTAATGCCTTCTTTTCTTCAGTCCTAAATAGTAAGACCAATAGTTCTTAGGGTACCTAACCTCCTGAGGTGGAGGAGATGGACAGACAGGGATGGAGAGCAGAAGGAAATCCCTGTAATCTGAGGGAAAATAGTGACTTGCTACACTACCTAGACACACACAGGCCAATGATGATGGATGGGATCCACTCAAGGGTACTGAGGGAGCTGGCGGAAGTGCTTTTCAAGCCCCTTTAAACCATTTATAAGCAGTCCTGCTTAACAAGGGTGGCCCCAGTTTACTGAAGATTCGCAAATACAACACCTACAAGAAGAGCTGGAAGGAGGATCCAGGGAACTAAAGGCCTGTCAGCCTGAGCTCAGTGCCAGGGAAGTTTATGGAGCAGATAGTCTTGAGTGTCATCATGGGGCATGGACAGGACAATTGGGTGATCAGGCCCAGTCAGCATGGGTCTGATAGAAAGGCCAGTCCTACTTAACCAGCTTAATCTCCTTCTATGATAAGGTGACATGCTTAGTGGATGATGGAAAGCCAATGGATTTTTTCTACCTAGACTTTAGTAAAGCCTTTGGTACCATTTCCTACATCATTCTCCTGGAGAAACTAACTACTCATGGCTTGGATGGAGATTCTCTTCATTGAGTAAAAATCTGGCTGGATGGCCATCCCAAAGAATTGTATGAATGGAGTTAAATCCGGTCAACAACTGGTCACAAGCAGTGTTCTCTAGGGCTTAGTGTTGGGGCTGATTCTGTTTAATATCTTTAACCATGTTTCTCAACAAGGGCATGGAGTGCATCCTCAGTGAGTTTGCAGACAACACCAAGTTGTGGTGAGAAGACTATACAGATGACTCTGGACAAACTGGATTGATGAGATGAAGCCAGTTGTCTGAGGTTCAACAAAAGTAACTGTCAGGAACTGTATTTTGATCACAACTACTCCCGTGCAACACTATAGAACTGGGGAACAGTGGCTAGAAATCTGCCAGACAGAAAAAGACATGAGGATGTTGATCAACAGCCAGCTGAATATGAACCAGCAGTGCGCCCACATGGGCAAGAAGGCAAATGGAATCCTGGCTTGTATCAGAAATAGTGTGGCCAGCAGGAATAGGAAAGAAATTTTCCCCCTGTACTCAGCACTGGTGAGGCCGCACTTTGAATACTGTGATCATTTTAGGGCCCCTCGCTACAAGAAAGACATTGAGGTGCTAAAGTGTGTTCAGAAAAAGGTAACAGCTGGTGGAGGGTCTGGAGCACAAGTCATACGAGAAGCAGCTGAGGGAACTGGCTATTACTTTATTCAGTAAATTCTTGGTTTAAACTGAGTATTTAAAATGGAAAAAAAATGACAGTTTGCACTATTCTATCCTTATGCCATGTGTGGGAGATCAGATTGCATAATTTCTGCATTGTTATTTATTGTATTTTTGGCAGTACCCACACAAGAACAAAATCAGGACCAACTATATTGAAGACAACACTATAATATCACCTCCACACAAGCAAGGCAAGTGAAAAGCTGGAGAAAAACAAATGAGTACATACAAGCAATATGGACTGTCACACTGCAGACTGCGTACACACTTTACAGTTCAGGGGTTAGATACAGGAGGGAGAACCTAGACAAGTGATGGTGGGCTGAACAGATGAGAAGAAAGAAAGATATTAAGGGACTGAATCACCTAGCTGATCTGGTCAGGGAAAAAAGCAACCAATCAGAACTCTAGAAAACACTATCAGGCTCTGTTTCTGCTCTGTGTTGCCAACTTCATTTTCCGCTTGGCTTATCCCTGGTGTTTCTTTCCAGTGTCTTATCTGACAGACTGAGAGAATTGTCTGAGTCCTGACTTCACACTGATGTCCAAGACTGCCTAGGCAAGACTGTATGCAAGCCTGTGATATTCCAGAGCAGCAGGGTGGAATCATCCAACCCCCTCTGCAGCTATTTTCTGCTAAACTCAGCAGTACAGGCCTCACCAATTCCAGTAGCCCCTTGGACAATTTGGTCTTTAATTTCAGAATGCATTACAAAATGACCAGAACTCAAATATACGCAGCTGGTCCTGAATACAATAGAAAAAATCTGCACTCTAGTCAAGAATGAGCTGGCCAGTCATTGTCTGCTGATGGTACCAAGGCAGAGGAGGGACGTGGCCCTTCTGCGCTACCATCAGCTTAAAAAGAGTTAGAGACTTTTTTATAAGCAAAATAAAAACCATTCTACTGGAAATTGTATACATTCTTCTCTCGTAAAGTAAACATTCATAGCTATAAAAAAACATACAAAAAGAGAGGAGTTTGTATCTACAATAATCAGATCATGCTGCAGTATTATGGAAAATCTTTCCAGATATTATATTGTTCTATTTCTTAGCCTACATAGCAAGATACTCAACTCAGCAACAGTTTCCTGCATCTATTACAGGAGCAGGTCCTTCTGATTAGAAGAATGGAAATTTTTAGTAATAGGTGTGGGTTTTCCCTTGATGGAGAACGAGAACTAACTTGAGGAGAAGCTCTCAGTAGAGAGTCACAAGTCTGAAATGAAGGCACACTTTGCACCAAAATATAGTTAGAATCAAATCCTCTCCATTTGGAAAACTGTAAATCTTAATTGATTTTAGCGGCTTAATTAATCCACCGATGAAAACAAAAAAAAAATCAAAGAGAATGCTCCAAGCATAGAGTCTACATATGTAACAAAAATGACAGACTGCATATGTTACTAAAATAACAGAAGCTAAAAATAAAAGATCTTTCACTCAACCAGGTAGAGATGATTTGATGTATGAAGGAACAGCTGAATGAAACTGCTGTTCAGCTACTTAAAACAGTACGTACGGGAAAGTCTGTGTTAAAGCATTTTCTAGGTCTCCCTTTTGTGGTGGCAAAATTTTAATCTATGATTTAAGATTTGCATCCAAAGCAAAACCATTTAGTCTTCTCTTTTGGAATACAGAGCTTTCATACCTATTCATGTTCTTAAGCGTCATCCTATTATCATCCAATATCATCCATAAAAAGAAAATATTCCATCTCCCTTTTAAGGAGCTCTTGCTGTAGACTGAAGAGAGAAAAGTTACAAAGCTATGTCAAAAATCCATGAGGCAGATAAGCTTCTGTACTAAAAACTCCCATTGACATAAATGGGATTAATATACATATTAAGTAATTTTTAATCCAACCTACCCAGCATCTATGTTTTAAGGAAGACATTTATTTTGAAAATTTATAACAAATGGAGTTTCAGATTCATGGATGGATTTGCAGTGTTGTCATTCCAATCCGGATATTTCTGGTACCCTGAAATGAATAAAGTTAGAGCTACAGATTTCCTATTTTTTAATTTAAAAAAAAAAATAAAAAGAAGTTTTGACCACTTTCAACATCACTCAAATAATTTTTTTGTAAACAGTAGCTTGATATGTAATTTACTCGATCACCATAAAGAGTATATGTTGGTTTCGTACTAAGTAGTGCACATGCTCCTCCCCTCTAAGAAGATCTAATTTTTATACTGCAGAACTATCTTGCCACCAAAAGTAAGCAATGATATAAACCACAAATGAAATTCCATAGTAAGGTAAAGCCTACACTGTGTCTCCTACTGTAAAATGAAACAATAGTTTGTGTGCGAGTTGATCATCTCTTCAGTATAAAAATACAGGAAAATGCTTACAAATATATATTATTATACAAATGTGATGTTCAGTGTCTTCCCATACAAATCTACAGTTATTTGGCTTCTGTTTCACTTCATATTGTCATTCTATACCCAAATGCCTCAGTTGCAATTTCAATGGAATTTTTTTTTCCTTTTATACCAGCAGCTTCCCCAGACAAAGCCTCTTCCTAAACAACTTCTACTCCATAATATTTCCTTAATTTCTCACTGTCTAGCATTGATCTGTCCTTTCTTCTGTGTTCAGTGTGCTTCTGTCAATAGATTGCTGGACTCTGTCCCACATTTTCCAAAGCAAAAATTTGTTCTGTGTTTAAAGTACAAAATAGCGTTGAAATGAGTATTTTGGGCCTCTGATGGAATTTTGAACTGATAAATCAAAAGTGAAGCCTGTTTTTCTTCTCTTTTGTTAAACAGAGATCCTCTAAAACTCTCTTTTTATCCAGCATGACCCTTGATATAATAAAAAACAATTGCAGGAAAACATTGTTCAGAAGGCTAGTTAATGTGTTTTTGTATAAAATACAAGATGCACACAGTTCATCCAGTGAATCTGATAAAGTGCAACACAGTTTGGAGGTTTTGAAGGAACCACTTCTCTGCACATTTCACACATAATTAACAATTATTCGTTGCAGCAATTTATGATTATTGTCCAAATTAGCACAAATAAATTATTGATTTAGAATACAGCTTGAAAATTAATGTTATGAAGATGCTATTCTGTCACTATTTTACACTATTTTAAAAGCTAATTGAATTATTCAAACTGTTCCTGATAAGAATAGGTACAAATATTAGGCCAGATCTAAAGATGTTTTCAATGAAAATAAGTCTTTTGATTTCATCTAACTAGCAAGTACAGCTACGTAAAATATTTCACAAAAGACATGCAGCAGAATTAGATACTGGGCATTTGAATTATTTTACTGTTTTTATTATGGTTAGACTGTGGCTAGAGACTATTATCACTACTTCTATGCTATTTGATTATTAAGTCAGTGAAAGTCATTTGATTATAAAGTCAGCTTTAAAGTCAGTTATCTACAATCAGACATCACAAATCTGGAACTCTGAGAACTTAGAATTTTCATAGTCTGTTCAAAATCAGGTGATTAGAAGAGTTTCAAAGAATCAGTGTAGTATTTCTTACTATAAGCTACTTATAATCATTGAGTGCACCCTCAGCAAGTTTGCAGATGACACCAAGCTGGGTGGAAGTGTTGATCTGCTTGAAGGTAGGGAGACTCTGCAGAGGGATCTGGACAGGCTGGATTGATGGGCTGAGACCAACGGGATGAGGTTCAACAAGGCCAAGGGCAGAGTCCTCCATTTGGGTCACAACAATCCCACGCAGTGATACAGGCTTGGGGAAGAGTGGCTGGAAAGCTGCCTGGCAGAGAAGGACCTGGGGGTGTTGGTTGAACAGCAGCTGAACATGAGTCAGCAGTGACCCAGGTGGCCAAGAGGGCCAATGGCATCTTGGCCTGTGTCAGACACAGCGTGGCCAGCAGGAGCAGGGAGGGGATTGTGTCCCTGTGCTCAGCACTGGTGAGGCCGCACCTCGAGTGCTGGTTTCAGTTTTGGGCCCCTCACTACAGGAAGGATATTGAGGGCCTGGAGCGTGTGCAGAGAAGGGCAACGAGGCTGGTGAGGGGGCTGGAGAATAAGCCCTACGAGGAGAGACTGAGGGAACTGGGGTTGTTTAGCCTAGAGATAAGGAAGCTGAGGGAAGACCTCATCCCTGTCTACAACTGCCTGAAAGGAGGTTGTGACGGGGTGGGTGCTGGGTTCTTCTCACAAGTGACAAGCAATAGGGCAAGAGGGAATGACTGCAAGTTGTGCCAAGGGAAGTTAGACTGGACATTAGAAAGATTTTCTTTGCTGAGAGAGTGGTCAGACACTGGCACAGCTGCCCAGGGAGCTGGTGGAGTCCCCATCCCTTGAGGTATTTAAAAAACGGGTGGATGAGTTCCTTAGGGACAGGGTTCAGTAAGGAGACAGGCATGGTTGAACTCGGTGATCTCAGAGGTCTCTTCCAACCTTCTGATTCTATGATTCTATGATTTTAATTAAGACACAATGGGAAAAGTTTAAGGTAAAATGGGTTATATATTCTCTTTTTACTACTAGACAAATTGTAGAAATCACACCATAAAGTCCTCAGGAAAAGAGGGAAGAGGCTAATGGAAGAGTTCAGCTTTCCAAAATCATATCTTTTCTCATGTGTAAAGGTCCACAGGAAGACCTTTCTAGAAGTGTCTTAAAGAGAGTTATGAGTCAATAATTCATCTAGACTGGGAAAATGCTTTATGCTCTGCATTGCCCACGACTGACAAAGAAGTATGACACACGTGATCACCGCAACTGCTTCGTAGATGATTTCTCTCACCTAAATACCTTTTTAAGCTCAAGAAAAGTAAAAACATATTCAAAAGGAGGATATGTAAGAAGAGCTGTAAAAAGGTATCCAAGGTGGGATCTACGCAACACTGGGGCACATAAAACTCTGATCAAAAATACAGAGCTTATTTGCTATCTACACAATAAAATAGTTACATTATTTTTTTGTTCCTCAAGATTATACGCAACATTCTTCGTCATCCCTGGACTGTTCTCAAAGCTTGAAATATGTTTAGGCACAAGAACAGCAGCAGTACATATTTCTCCTTCACATTCTCTCTCTGCGCTTCAAAGGTGAGACAGAAGGAAGGTGGATAAAAAAGAAGAATTTATCATCTTTGACACTCAGCCTCCGGTACAAGAACATTATCTCTTCTATTGGAGAGGGGTTTAAAACCAAATGCAGTACTCCGGATGCAGTGGAATACCAAATGGAATGACTATCAATATAATGGAAATTTTTATAAATTAAACCATTAAGGACATGATATTTCAAGTTACAGCCACAAGGCAGCAGAATAAGTTTAATATGAGCCACTTTTATGATGCAATGGACATTCAAACAGCTAGGAAAAGCAGATATTTCAAAAAACGAAAACATCACACTCCTCTCGCTCTTAAAAAAATGGCCTCCAAACATTCCTTATTGATATAAATGGTAACATTCAGCTGAGCCTGGAAGTTCAGTGATGGGAAAACCTGGGTAATATTTAACACAATCTCATTGAAGACAATGACTTAAAATGTATGTTTCACAACCCATGCACTACAGTTCTTTTTCTCTCTTTAAACACTTAACGACACTTTTAACCCTTCATTTTCATGGACAGAGGGTAGTTCTGCAACAGATCTATTAAAATCGTAATATTTGATACAGGGTTCTGAATTTTAACTTGTAAACTTGTTAAACATTACTTTTTCCTTATTTTATTATCTTCTTGGAATGTTCCCCAGTTCTTATGATCTGGAAGTGAACAATCAATTAGCTTCAGTCTGGTATCAATCTGCATAGGATCACATGAACCTCTTACCTACAGGAAGTAAGAACTGCTGAAATTTTTTCCTATTTCTTCCCTGCTGCTTCTGGGCATAGCCATATGGGTCCATCCCGTCTGATCCTCGTAGTGATGATATTTTAGATATATTATATACAGCATAAAAATCTTTGCATGGCATTTGAGCATGATGACAAGCAAAGACATGGGACATAAAAGGGCAATAGAATGTAATTATGAATATTGTGCGAGATTAGCTCAAAGACAAGTAATAGGGAAATATTTTTATTTGTTGCTTGTCCAATACTAATCAAACCTCTTTCATGTCAAATTACAAATAAAGAATTACCTACATCTGAGTGTGAATATCAATGTTGTTGAGGCTATAAACTTTTTACAGTAAAATTGAGGCTTCTTTTCCTAAAAAAAAGGCAAAAATATCTTTCACCTTTATATATTTAAATTGATGTTTCTTCATGTAATTTCCCATGGATATACGAATTGCTTTTGACCCATTGCCTACATGGATGAGCAGATTACACATTTTTGTCAGGGGCAAGGAAGGGGACATTCAAGGCTGAGGATTCCTTAAGACAAACTCATTAGTCCTGATATACGGTAAATGTCACTGGTGTGCCAAAAATTGGGAAAACACTGCTCCTTTGTACCTTTCAGTAAACTGACATTAATACTTCAACTTAAAATTAAATGTAGATAATCACTTCAACATTTTCATCCTATTCTGTGTTGGTGAGTCACTCTTGCACTGTGCTGTACAAACCTTCAGAAGGAGTTGAGAAGTTTTGTCTAGTCGTTTACTTTGTTTCAGTTATCACTTCTTTACAGAAAATCAGATATGTAATTTTTATCAAGGTTGGAAAAAAAAATAGGAGAAAGTTAAAACCCCTGCTTTTAGTGCCTGGTTGGATGGGAAGAGAGATGAAGTGGTGAAGCGTTACACTAAGCAGTCTAGGAAATGGGAAATAACTTCTGATTAAATGCAGATGCAGAACTAAAAGTTGATGTTAATCACACCCATTGGATCCTGCTTGAAAGAAGGAAGGAGTAAAGACATGACCTCCTTCCACTCACCATTTACTTTACTGCCACATAATTCCTCATGCATAAATACTACAATGAAATAACTTCTGTCTTCTACAAATGTTTCTACACATTAGCAGGGTATTACAAGGACAAAATAGAATGACTATGTGTAAGAAAAGAATAAATCACAAATAGAGAAAATAGACATAGAGCAGCAGAAACCTAGTAGACATTAGAAATTAATAACCAAAAAGAGAACAGGAGGAATCCATTTAAATATGCACAATGCAGAACAAGCACTAAAATGAAAAATATATTTTAAGAGAGATCTACATAATACTAAGTACATAGTTAAATATAAAGTTTTGCATTAATATGTCCTGATTGTAAAAAACCTTATCTTTATTTTGTGATGACTAAAAGGCTGATACAAACAAATCAAATTTAAATCAAAATTTCCATTGATTTCAAGGTGTTTGGACCAGGCTTCAGAAAACAATAAAAATCTGCATTTTTTTCTTCTAAGTTTTAAATTTTTAATGTTTCAGCAAAACAAACTAAAGTGAGACACATGAGCTTTTCTAGAATTTGTTCTTGCACATACAAAATGAACAAGCACACATTGTTGCTTTGAAATGCTCATAAATCAAAGAGTTCTCACCACATAACGCATGGCACTGTTTATTATATCAAGACAGAAGAATCGCTAAAGGGTTTATGGGATGCTATCAGAAAGACATCCAAAATGATATATCACTGACCACGTGTTTCACGTTTGGAAAAACTTCAGTGTGCTGTACACAGAGCATATTGGGAATACAATCCCAGAAGTTAATCCGGATGGGTGGATCCTTCTGCCTGTACTGATTTTCACTGCAAGGTATTTTTTGGTAAGGTTTGTCAACATGTATTTCATTTTAGGCTGGAGAAACATTTTCTTTTAGGAAACACATGCATCATGTCATTAAAGTTCTCTAATGCTTCTGTTTTGAATGCCCCAGTGAAGACACCTAGTATTCAGAGAAATCTAATTAGCCACTCTGGGCAAATGAAGCAACTACAAAGTATAGCATTCAAATTCCCATGCAAAAAATCTTACTTCTAAGCACCTTCAGTTTAAGCTTTCCCACTAAATAAGTTATGGTTCATAGGGAGACAGACAGTGATACAACAAAATCACTATTCTTTAATGGAATAATACAACAGAAGAAAATTAGGGACTACACATGTTTATGGTATGTATTTCTCTCCCAGGCAAGGAATATTTTATATGTAATGTATGGCAAATAAAAATTATTTTCTATATTCAGTAAATACTGAACTTTGATTCCTTAAACATCGGAACATTAGGAAGTCATGACAGGCAGACACTTAAGTATATTTAAGGAAAAGAACATACACTGTGCCTCCATTGTCCCTCCCTTCCAGTTTTCAAGTATTTTCAGCTCCTCATGACCTAGAAACAGTTTCTAAATATTTCATGATCCTCAATGAATTTCTATTCCGTTATTTTTTTTCCATTTCCCCCTTGAATCTATTCAAGTTTTTATAATACTATTCATAACATTCCTGGCAGGGAGTAGCATTAATCAGCTACCTCTTGCATGAAGAACTACCTCTTTTACATGTTTTGAAACTGATTCCAATTGGTTTTCACTTGATCTTCTCTCCCTGCTTCCATCATCCCCCCTGTATCCTACGGCATTATCTATGGTCTACAGCATTATCAAAACTGAATTAATAATACATAACATAGCTGCAGCACAGTATCTTATTACATGTGCCAGCTGTTAAGGACTGTGTTCTCATCTTTCAAAGGTAGAAAACAAGATAGCCAAACATCATGCCAATGCAAATATAGGAGCATTTTAACTACCTCTAGAATTGAATGCTTCTTTATCTATAAATATATACCAATTTGTAAAGTGTATAATGAAGAAATGACACATCCCCTTTGTCACAAAACCTTTCCACTCTTCTTCACTTATTTCAACAAATATAAGTGAAAATACTATCTGCAAATTCATTCTGCAAAAACATAACAATCCTGTACATTACTATCTTACTCCTCCAACTCAGACGTTCTTAGGAACAGCACTACATGAAACAGAAGCTTGTGAGACATTAATTCATGTGGTGCAGTGGGATAGTTTCTAAACCCAAAATTACAGAGCTTGATAGCCACTGCAGAGGTTGGTCCTGCAAATGGTAGGAAACTGAGCCAAAGCATACCAGCCAAGGATATATGAACATTTGGGTTGCTTCCCCTAATCCTGAGCGCTATTTGCATCAAGGTTTTCACACTATTATTGCACAACAAATAAATGCATCAAGGCAATTGCAACTACAAAAATGTGTTTAAGTTTCCTAATGTCTAGAAATATGTTCCATTGTTTTGAGGGCAAACAAATCTAGGAGATGTTTTCTACTATTTTCTACTACTGTTTTTCTACTATTAACAGTGTAAGGTAAGTGGGGAAAGGATAGCATTATACACAAGAACTGAGAGGGGAAGCAAAAAAGGAAATAGTTTGTCACCCCACAGGAGAGAAATGTTCCTCCTTGTTTGACCATGCTGAGATTCCCCACCTATAACAGTAGAAATCAACTTTCATTAACATCTGCAGTATTGCCTATTTAAACCAGGTTACCTTTTTCTGGCGTATCTACCTTAAGAAATCTCTTAGTTTGATATCATGTTTATCAAATGAAATTGGTTGATCTGATAGTGCTAAAAAGCAGCAAAGATGAGTTAGTCTGCTAGAAATACTAGGTGTTACCTTCTTACGTATAGTCTTCTTAAAATTCCATTTGGAGCCAATGGGAACTTTTCAAATCACGTCAGCCAAAGATAGATAAAATATTCTTCTCAACCAAATCATCGGCTTGGGAATCTGTGTCTAAATATGGGCTTCATGATGAGAAGAATGTCTCTGAAGCTGCGATCTGACCAAATTCTCCCCACAGATAGAAACAGACAATTCTCAACAGTATTCAAAAAAACTAATTTCTGAGACAGACTTACTGTCATTCACAAGTTTCAATATTTCTATAATTGCTTCTGCTATTTTTTCATTAGCATAGAGTTACTTTCACAATGAGATTTTTGTCTTGGCCTACCACAAACCCAGCAAATCTGATGAAACAAACACCCAAGTTCTCCTCAAAATTCCCATTTCTCTTTTTGGTATCTTTCACACTACAAAAAGTTACTGTATTCTAAATTATTCAGAGTTATATACAATAACATCTGTTGTCTTGTGGAAACACTTCAGTTTGTTTACTGCATTATTTAATTGCTGTGTCATGTTGGAAGCTGTTGTGTGAAAATAATTAACATGAAGCTACTGCAACTGTGATACACTTTTTCATAGCACATGTATTGCTTTTTAAAAATGAAAGCAAACCATTTATTTCTTAAGAGAAATTTTGTATCTCCAGAAACCTTCAACTCCTATATGAACTGGAAAGTGTTCTTTGTGACACTATTGATTCTTGAAAAAAAGAAGCCATTTTTGTTGTAATCTTCTGTAATCATAAAAATAGAAATCAAGACAGACAAAACCAAGTCTATTACAGCTTCACTGATCAAGTCAAGAAAATAGACCTGGCTAAATTTTTGGAAAAGAAGTCAGTGTTCTGCATCTCCTCTTTGGCTGAATGCTATAGCATAAAGAAACGATCCTCTAGTACTGGGGAAGTGAGGAGTCTCTCCTGTGTGTTAAACCACCAGAAAACAACTGGTTTGGATAAAACTATGATCCTAAAAAGAGATAAAATCCAGAGTATTTGAACCTTCCTGATTCATTCAAAAAGATGTCCATTGTAGCTACTAACGTTCTGTCAAAATTACTATGAGCAGACCACAAAGCCCTGTGGAAAGTAGAAAAATTTAGTCTAGCATCATTCTCCAAAAGATGTGAAATCATAATGAACTGGTTCACATTAATGGGAGATTTTCTTTCTTGCTAAGTAAATTAAATAATTTTTTTTAAGAAGTTTGCAAATAATTTGTTATTAACTATTAGAATTCTTTATAACAAATATCAATATCCCATCTTTCCATATGGAGAAACTGAGGCACAAATTGAGTATTTGCCAACTTCCACCAATAACTTGCTGTTATAGTCATGTGACTCATGAACACACACTGTGCTATTTATCTTGGTCAGTGGCACCTTCCAGATGTACCATCTGCTGATTTAATTTCAGAGGTCAAATATCATCTTAATCTTCCCTGTATAGCTTCTAAAATATTAAGTAAAGCAAATGCTTCATTCCCTGTCTCCTTCAGAATGGCTTTGACTATTACGTATCTACTTAAACTTTCCTTATCTCTCCTGCTGATTCCTTGGGAGATCTGGAATGAATCTGTCTGTCCTGACATTTTCACAGGCTTCAGACATTCTGATTTTGTGATCAACTCTGTTGGCAAGTTCTTAATTTTCTTCAGTATTTCTTCTTCTCCCCTTGGGAAATAAATGTTTTTAACTGTCTGTCCCTGTATTCTTTTGAGAGTCCTCACTGAAGCCTTTTTAAAAGTCTAGATATGTATGCTTCTTTCTGTCAGTAAATCACAGCCTAAACTCTCTTATCTCTTTTAACTTATCTTTGTTCCTTATATCATGAGAACAGCTTTGTTTTAGCTGGGCACTTATTTCTTAATTATTTGTAATATCTGATTCCATAATAATTATTTCTGCTTAGTCTTATAATCTTCTGTACTCAGTGCTTCATATTCAGTATGCCTTCTTTTTCACTTCATTATTTTTCTTTTTTACTGACTCTAGCTGTTCCAATTTCCCTTGCAGTAAACTAATCATAAGCTACTACATGTCACTCTAGTAATACTTACTAACTGTAATAAGTTTGTCTTTATCATGTCTCTATTACTACTTCATCCAGGATCTTCTGTCTTCAATAATCCATCACACTTAAATGCTACAGTTTTATCGGTCCTAAATGTAACACAATTAGATTATTAACCTTTGCTTTTAGACTACCCTACAGCTGCATCTCCACGTAATCTTATTGTTAAAAAAGAAGGACCCTACTCAGCCTCAGGCCAATTTGGCCCTTAGATAATTTTAATTAGATCAGCAAGTTTGTGTCTCAGCTATAACAGGAAAGCAAACTTTGCCTTCTCCCCTCCACGTTTGGAATGACTAAGAACCCTCTCATCAAATTTGCTGAGATTTCCTTACCCATTAAGCTGCACTGCAGGTTTCCTGTATGAGGGGAGCTCAGACTCACTTCGCTCTGTTTTTAGTCAAACCATCTGTAACAACAGCAGAAAGTTGATGAAATAGCTGAGAGTAACTGCTGTTTGTTTAGCTTTCTGGCCTGTTACAGTATTTCCTGCACAACATTAATCTTATGTTTCCGAGATGCATAGTACACAGAACAGCATGATCATGTAAGCACAGTTTTCCCACAAGATGTTGAACTAGTATCTTCAAAAGGTCTAAACTGCATGCTTTCAACTTTTGCTGTATTTAGTTGAAGCTGAAAGAATTCAGCACTCTATTTCTGGCCTCTAAAATCTCAACTGCCATAAAGTCTTGAACAAATATAACTTAGAACCTCACACCAGCTGCTGTCAGTACTTCAAAATATATACGAGGTGGCCATACAGCAGCTGTAAACTAGAACCTATTTGTGTGACCAGTAAAAGACCAATACCTCATACTCTCAAGCTCAAGAGGTTCCACTTCATTCACTCTGCTCCCAGTTATCCGGAGTTCAGCCATGGCACATATAAATGTAAATAGAGCATTCAAGCCCCTCTGAAATTCCTAAAATATAACCTACCACTAAGACAATATTTGGAATATCTTTTCCACAATTCTCCACAATTTGAAACCCCTCCACAAGTTTAAGTGTTTCACATGGTCTCACAGCTTTGTTTTCCTGTAAAGCTGCTGCCTGAACAGTAAGGTCTTTGGTATCATGGACAAAAAAAGCAAGAACATTTCTTTCATCTGCCCCCCTTTTCCCTTTAGATCTTTTATGGCCCAGGCAGTGAAACATTTTGGAGTAAGGACTACTTTTCTTTTGAAGCTGGTTTCATTTTTATCATGCTTTTTCTCACTTTTTTATGGCACAGCCTTGTTAAGCTTGATCCCAACACTTACTATAATGGCTAATGCACTATCAAGGAGAAAAGGATACAGCCATACTATCACGACAAAAGTAAATCTTAGTTTTTAAGTCACATTCACTGTCACAGTTCTGAAGTTAAAAGAAAATGGCTAGATCAGATGCATCTGAAATCTTGTTCATAAAGCCTGTAGCAAAGCCTATGAAGAACAGTTTTTCTTCTGCTTTCATATTTTGAAGCAATCATTTTATAATGCCTGCAGAGTTATCTGAAGAGCTATCTTAGGACATTATCTTTTGATGCATTACTACAATAAAACAAATGTTTAGTTTATGAAGTAATACTATTTGTTGAGTTTAACAGTGTCACAAAAATCTAAACAGAGAGAACTCAAAACAGTTCTTAATTTTCCAGGTGCAATTTGGAAGGAATCTTCCCATGAAAATGAAAGCTGCTTTCATTGGAGCCCTGATTACTGAGATGTGCCTAAAGCTTCCTGTGGTAACATGGAGTATGTGCAACACACTGACATCTCTACTGAGAAAATAGCTGAGCCAGTTGGAGGCATGTCCTCATTCGCAAAGGTCAGCCAATGTGAAGTGTAACAGCTATTATTTTGGGCTTTCAAAGACTGGGAAGTCTGCACACTGTTTTTTCCCTTCTCTCCCTGGAGAAAGGATAAATACCAAATGGTCCAGCTGAGATCTGTAAACTTAACAGTTAGATATGGGGAATAAACTATCTTAGATCAGTCGTGACCACAGATTTTTGCTTCAAGACTAATTTAAGGGCACCTCTTCATGTGGGCCTGTTTTGCTTTCTCTTTTTCCCCTTAGGAATATTAAGCTATGGGATTGTGTGTGGCCTCTTGCCCTGCAGTTAATAACATCTTTCTTTCTTAATTTTTTTATCAGAGAAGTAGCTTTAAATTTCTTGTATATTTCAGTGCAGCCTTGTTTGTAGAGGCTTTCTAGCTGCTACACTGAACTAACATAGTTCCTTCCCCAGTCAAGCCCAGAGTCTGACCTTAGTTTGGGTGCGTGGTAGCTGTGACTGCTCTCAAGATCTACTTTCTATGCATGAGTCAAGATGTGCCTTCTTACATTCACACTGTACTTAATCCTAAAATTTGTTGAGCCTTCAAGCACTCCCATTCTTAGTGGATTCTTGAAGGGTATAGTGGAGGCTGGATACTTTCATCATCCACTTGCTAATCAAGAAAAAATACTACAGCAGATGAGCCTAAGTAATCATTTTGGCATGCCTTGATGCAGATATTCTCATAATGCCTACAGCAGTATTTTAAAATGAAGACATTATTTTAGCTGTACATTTGCATGCAACCTTGGGTAAATGGCTGTAATGTTGAACCAGGTTTGCAGGCTGGATGGAGAGTTATTGTGCTTTTTCAGTTGGTGAACAATCCAGATGCAGAAGATTATTTCTGTGTCGTTATTAGGACACAATTTCCAACAATATTAATATGGAATTAAGATTTTGTAAACTACATATCCAAGATCCAATAAAGTGTCATGCAGAAAGATTCAAACTGTTACATCCAGGTAGACAAGGTGTATTCAGTCTGAAAGAATGAATACAGTGATGCTTTCGGGATGTTGCCAATAATCCCATTTAGCGGTGTCCAAATTCTCTGACTTGCAGAACAGCTTTGTTTTGCTGACATACCTTTGCAGATGTTGAAATAAAGGATCTTCTTAAATTGTGACCTTCAAACTTGTCCCATTTACACTAGTAAGATGGTGCTGAAGAAAATGTTTCAAGGAAGATATTTCTGGAAGAGAAAGAAAATACAGGTTTTAGTCTACAGTGGAAAAGGTGTTACAGTATAGAACAGCCTACATGAAACTTTTAACTGGAAAGTTCTTGTATGACGTGAAAAATATTGTTGATTCAGTAGAATTACCAATATACTTAACACCTAGCCTGTACATCAATGCTGTGTTTGGCAGAGACCTTAATGTCTTAGCCTGCAATGATAGAGGTAAGCAAGGGCTTAACTCCTACTTGCTTATGATATTGCATTTCTACAGTATGTCAGCATCAAGTTGGTATTTCATTCTATTTCTTTAGGTTTTGTCACGTAGATGGCTCGGTGACGTTTATTTTCTATGACCTGGAAGCCATTGTATAGACAACATTTCTTCTGGAATGTTATCACATGAAGGGAATAGAGGTTATTACTGTTAGCACAGATAACTTCTAAAGGAGCTGGAAAGAAAAACAGCTGCACTTCCAAATCCCTCACAAGCATCCCTAAAACTGTTTGACATGTTGAGGGAAATGGCATGTATTTTCAAAGGCACAGAAACTCTCACACGGCAACTGTGGAAAATTTCTCTCTGCATAGTGCACAGGTAGTTGTTAGGAAGCTGAATACTCATAATAGTTTCATAAAACAATTACATGGTGTTATTGTTAGCAAGAGACTTCAAGGATTCCAAAGAAGAAGAATGAAAAAACCTTACTCAAATGGAAGCTCAATCACTTTTTATAAAAAAAGCACCCTCAGGAAGAACGCAATTTATATTCATATGTATTTTTTACCTGTCATTCCTTCAGCTTGATGGATGTCAGAATACTACATCTTTAGTAGACTTACAATTGCTGGAGAACTTAAATACACCCTGTGATTATATGCTGCAGGGCCGACAGCTGAAATGCTAAATGGCCATTGCAATGCTCCTGGCAACACTATTCTCCCTTTGTGGGAGAAATTCAGGTGCTTGTCTTCAGCTGCAATTAGCATTTGATGTTCAGAATAGGCTTTGGTTTTTCTCTTTCCCTTTCTTACCCCTTCTTTCTCTCTCTCTTTTTAAGCCTATTGATTCAGTCAGAACACTGTATAAATTATCATTTCAGCCAGGTCACAAAGCAGGTTTCGCACTACATTATTTGATATTATGAAATTGCTGATCCCTTTTCTGTTAAGAAAGGGCAAAACAAACTTTCCAAACTCATAATCTTGTAAAGACATCTAGAAAATATTGGAAATATATATATATATAAGAAGGACTGAAATTAGTATTTAATTGACTAGCAGGGTATCATTATAATTGCCACTAAAAATAAAGCATTGAAGAATTTTATAGACCAAATTAAATATCTATTATTGATACGGACTATAGGTATCATAGAAGCGACAAATATTTTCAGTTTACAACTTCCGAAAATTATTATATAGAAAATGTAGAGAAAAAAACAAGGGGTTTTTGTTGTTCATAAGCAAGAAGAGAATCAGCAGATGGCAAAATAAGCATCTGTATCATCCATATATTTGTTTGTGGACATCCTACATAGACCCTTGTATCTGAAGAACTAAATAGTTTTCATTTGATTTTTCAACTGAATTCCTTGAAGAGTTACCTAACAAAAGACAACATACCAGTTCAAGGTAACAAGAAATGTCAGCTGCTGTTCAGCTAGATAAGCTGTTTTATACTGCAGTGATATGTGTAACAAGGCATGCCATGTACACAGATGTTCAGTCATCGTTTCAATACATACTAACTCAAAGTCTTGTGCATGTTCTTGGAAGTTCTGTATCCCATGTAAACTTAATAAAACCTTAACAAAATCAATACATATCTAATTCTGCGTGAGTCACCTACAGCACTTTAGCTACATGGCACTTAACCATAGTCAGGATAAAACATGTCTAATAAGAAACTCAGCCTAGTGTTTTATTCTTCACTGGTTTGACAGCATAGTTAGAATATTTTATTGCCCCTGAGAGCACCTATACTTTATAACTAATGATTTCCTAAGTCTGAGCAAAACACAATAAACTTAATACTATCTTGATTTCTTCGCTACTTCAATTCTCACTTTATTTTAATGGCTCCCATTTTGGAAAAGCTGAAGTAAGAAGCCAGTGTTTTATAGAGTGTGAGTGTTCGAAACAGTCAGATGTAAAGCAGAGACTACTAATGCTAACAGTGAGTTTTAAAGTGTGATCAGACTTAAATAGTCAGGAAGATGTGGACAGACTTAGTCACCAATCTTCTGTAGGTTTTATGTATCCAACTCTGAAGCGGTTGATTTGGTTACAGATTGGACAGTGACATGGACTCAGTGGAGCACTGACCTGATTTAGCATGATGGTTCCCATATTCATTTTCCTGGTTTATTTAAAAGCTGAGAATAAAAATTTTAATAGTTCCTGGGATCCTTATTAAAGCAAACACAATGATGTATGACATGACATGATAAATCAGGGTGCTTCTTACGTTTCAAAAATAATTGCAGTTGCATTATTGCACACTTCCATTCCTTTTCATGCTGAACTTCATTCATAACTCACTACAAGTGTTTAGCATAATCCTAAACTTCCATAGTACACATTGCTTCCCTCTGTCCCTCCTTTCCTTGTCATTTTTAAAATATCAGCAAATACTTTTTGGATCTATCACAATGAAAAATCCACCCTTTGTATTCATCTTTGGCCTCTTCAAAGTCCAGATAGTACTGAAAAACTGTGTCCATATACCCTTGAATAATATTATACATAATACATTTCAAAAGGTGATGGAGGACACTAAATATCTTTGCTCATTTATTCTGGTTAGCATACAAAGCTGATCATGTGTGCTAAATCTGGTAATATTTATTCTGAAGTTGCTAGCAGGCCACAAATAAGTGTTAGCAGAAATTCCACTCTTTTCCATGTTAAAAAAATAAATCTCAATAAATTACATAAAATAACACCAGCAGCTCAGACATGAAATTTTGCATTTTGAAGTTCATGTCAAAGTATTTTTGAATTGTGCATCACTATTATAAGTTAATAATAGCTGCAAATGACAATGCCAGAGCAGCATGATACCAAGTTTCAGAACTTCGGTGGACTAGAATTTGATATCTGTGTTAACAGCATTCTTGCTTCTGAGCATTCTATTATTGAGGAAATACATTTGATAAGCTTCATCTCTTGACATCCTAACGTTGATCTAAATTTTTTGATTTACTGTTATAAGAGACACACCACTTGACCATGTAAATGCTCATAAACAAGCCAAGCTGGAAGTCAAACAGTGAGTCTTGTCTCAATGACTCAAAGCGCCTTTTCAAGCTGTGGTAATACTTGGCCCTAGCATGCAACTAGCAAAGTACCACAGGTGGAGGAGTATATGAAGGATTAATTTCACTTATCACAGAAAAGCAGCAAACCGTCCACTTTTAGTAGCTTTTTAACAACACAGAGGAAAACTGTACTATATTGTCTCTTTTATTGTTTTTCCTCTATTCATCTTTTATAAATGGAAAGGGTTTTTTTATCCATTGTCAGAATATAATCTCCTTTATGATTAATATCTAAGAAAAATCTATATTTTCTGTAGTTCATTTGCTTTACTTTTATGCTACAGAGACATTTAGCAGAAATAAAGAGATGCTGCTGGATTGTTTTAATATATCTTAAAATGTTTTCCTCAGTACTCTAGATCTAGCTTAATTTTTATGATCTTTCATACAGCTCTGTAGTTTAAAAACACCTGTTCTGCCTGTTCTTCATTATCTCACTTGCTATTCTTTTATCTGTTTCCATGTTAATTAAAAAGGAAGCTTTTATTATTTCTCTCTTTAACTATTAATATGTTTTAATATTTTAATACGAACTATTTTATCTACCGTAAATAAAAAATGCCTGGTTTTACTACTGGTATGTATCTCAAAAAATATTTCTCTACTAAGGGTAATATTTAGTAAATATGTGCTTAAAAGGCTTTACTGCACAGCTGATGAACAGCTTCTAATCAACATTGTATTTCTTCCTCTCTTCCCATTCTCCCCAGAATGAAAATGGCTGATGTCTACAGAAAGTCGATTAGTGTTCCCATATCTGTATTAGTGCCATGGTAAACCAATTGATGCAAGAGCTTTAACTCTTAATCTTATGTTCAGCTTGACACAGCATGTACCAGAGCAGACAGCATACCCAACAAGCCTCAAGGGCTTTTTGATAACCACCATCCTTCTGTGTCAGAAAGACTTCTAAACAACTGCATTAAAGAAGTTCTGCAGTTGCTGTACACAGTCATGTCAGGGACTGTAGATTTTCCCCAGAAAGGACTTCTTAAGCAAGGTATTTTAAGAATAGCTGGGTATTCACCTCTATTGCTTAGAGTGATTCTGACTATGAACGTTTAAGTAAGGAGATACAATGCAGAGACAGATATATATATATATATGTTCCATTGAACTGTAAAATAAATTCTGTTTTTTAGATTCTGAATATGGTAATAGCTGTTTTAGGTCCTGACAGAATTCCCTTGGTTTTTTTGCTTTCCAGATAATGGAAGCTAGGAACAACTGCAGTGAACTGTTACTGAATCCAAGTTTTACATTTCAGTGTACTGCTTTTTAAACCTTGGCAGTGGTCTGCCTGAGCAGAGCCAAGCTCCTGGTCAGTAGTGCAGTATCTTTGTATAAGTAGCTGGGGGGTTCAGGGTTTCAGAAAATGCTGCAAGCATTGTTCAGTGTTCAGCATTACTCACTTGTGCCTCTGTCCCTCAGAGGGACAAAAGGTGTGAATTAGGTAATACATTACCATAAGCAATAATGTTTCCTGATTGTTTTCCTAACAAACTTGTTGTTCATATTGGAATTGAACATTATCTAGAAAATGAGGCTAGAATCTCCTAGATTTTATAATTGAGGTTAAAGGAAAAATAGCCTGTATGTGAAAATGAATACAACTAAGTAATGAAAAATATCTTTGTTTGTAAAGACCACCTTTCCTGCTGGCAATCAAATGAAAACAAGATTTAGTAAAACTCAGTAGGTATTCACAATTATATCACATTCCCTTCCTAAGCTCCAGGCTTGATCCCAAAGCCAGAAAGGGGTGGGGTAGGAGGCATGAGGAGTGGAGAGGGAAGGGACTGATTCTCTAGATGTCAGCAGTCTTGCCACCAGGCGTACTATAATGTTTTATTTTTCTGGTAACCCTATTGTCAAAAGAAAATGAAGAAGAAATACTGAAAGAAAAAGAAGTTTGGTTACTGTGTTGGTTTACCTGAAGACGTACTCAGATTTTTGCAGCAAAACTGCAGAGAGACAAACCCAGAGGTCATCAGTCAATATAGCCCCCATTAATGTACCTAACTGCTAAAGCTGGCTAACAACCTGGTCTGCAACCACCTAAAAGTGTCAAAAGTATTTGACTAGCTATAGATACTACTGTCATTTTAACAGTACTGATAATAGAGTAGTTTTCCTCAATTTATTTAATGGATTTTTGTCCCTTTACTCTCTGCTTTATTGACATCTATATTTTGAATTACATGATATATAGTATATACATGTTTTTACACAGTTAAAACCAAAAGATACTCCTCTTTGAAAAAAAAAAAAATACTAAATCTTGCCATTCCAGCTTATGTGAGGAGTCATTACTCATATTAGACATAATGGTCCTGCTCAGGTTAAAAGATCCTATCCTTCTGATAGATTAAAGCATTTAAAGCACTTGTTACATTTCTTCTGCTGCATGGTCCACATACTGGCTTTTTTTTCTTTTTTTTCTTTTTTTTTCTAGTTTACAGGACCTCTTGGCTCTGAATCTTCCCCAGGTCCAAAAAGGAAGCATTGCTGTTTCTGCTAGCAGTCTGGCACATGTTTCTTCACAGAAAAGGGACTCCACAACTCTCAGTCAGTGCTTGCCTCCCCGTTCAACTGAAACATACCCTCCCCTCATATAGTCCACCACGCCAGCAATTTTCCATTTACAATGTTATAAGCAGGAGAATAAGTACAGAACAACTTCATTTAGAATTCTAAAACAAAAGTGTATTTTGACAAAATTTACATTTAATTTACCTGTAAAACATCTCCCCATAACTCATTTCTCTGCTTTCTTCCCATGTCATGCTAAAAAGAAATTGGGAGGGAAAGAAAACCCAAACAAAACCAAAACAGTCGAGTGATATGAGGCAGGGAGGATGTCAACATGCATATGACATCTCTCCAAACCCCTCAGAATTCTGGATCCCTCCTCTTTCTCTCTCCTTCTCTCCCTCCTCCCACCTGCCTCTTATTCCTTAGCTCTACATCTGTCAAACAGGAACTTATGCACACTTAGATTGTATAACTTTCCCACCCCTTCCATTTCCTAGCACAAGCATGGACTACAGATCTCAGAGTCACTGCTGACCCAACTAGTCTCTGGTTCAAAAAGCCTTGCATCAGCTTTTTTGCCCGAGTTGGGGATTTTCCATTCTTCAAAACTAACTTTGCAGAGAAATAGTTGGCCTAGATCATCAAATCTTTAGCTGTCCGTTGTCCCAAGGCATTTCCTCTATACTAGGCAATTAGAAGGCTAAATAATTGATTTTTGTGGGCATATCTATAACAGCCTTATCAGTTCATAGTAGATTTCAAAATTGAGGCATTTCTTAATATTTCTGCATCATAACACCAAACAGAAACTCCTGAAAGAGTCTTTGAATTATAAGAGGTTTCCTTAGGCTAAAGGACAAAGGATGGAACCACTATTCATCTCTGATCTGAAAGAGACATAGAGACAACAGTCTAATGCTCCTATCCAGAATTACAGTGAAAATTTTGCAACACAGACTCCACCCAAAGGAGTGGACCTGGGCTTTCACCACTACTGGGACAATGGCTTGCTCTCTGCAGTTACCCATGGGAGAAAAAACTTCTCTCCTCTATTCAGATTAGTATTTTTTGATGGATATTAGCAAAGGATAAAGGTAGAATAGCTTTACATTTTTACTTTCTGTTAGAGGTGGCTAAACTAGAAACAGCCTCACCATCCTTTAGTTCCTGATATGTTTCCTTTGGAGCAAAGTCCTAGATTTATGATTTCTTCTCATTAAAAAGACCCTCTGTTTTTTATCAGCAATATCTAGAGCTGTATATCCAGGTCTGAAAAGTTTTACAATGCTGTGAGGAGGGGGTTGGGAAGACGGGGATTAGAACTTTGTTTGAAATTACTCCACAGCCTTGAGAAGAAAATATAAATGGTATATTATATATTTCTTAACTTAATACATGTATTCTCCACTAAGATGATAGTGCCTGCCCTTGCAGTTTATTTCAGAAACACTTATAATTACAGCTTTTATCATTCCAACTGCTGCTGTGATATTGCTGCCAGTGTCCTGCCAGAAATAAAATTCAATATTAAAACAGAAAATAGCATAACTAACAAAGCAAACCACTCATAAAAAAAACTAGCAAGTATACCACTTTCAGAATAAACAAAGAGAAACCAGCATCCTGCTCTACAAGGTTATCTCAAACAGGGAACTCCACTGAGCTTACTTTCTCTGTTCTTCTTCCAGCAACTATTACTTAAACAGAAATGAGAGTTTCATGCAGTTTTCTAGTACATATCCCTCAGTTAGCTCATGGTGAACTTGGCTCAGGTGATGTTCAAAGAATTTTTGTATTAGTTTTGTCCATTAGTAGATCATGTCAATATGAATTTGGTTAGATCTGCACAGCTAGTGCAGTCAACCAGTCCTGTCTCTTGGAGGAGCCACCATCTCTCCTGGTACTCAGACTGCTCCTTGTTGACAGTGCCTACAATAACAAGTAGAGCTGGAGGTTCAGAATTGAGCACAACCTAAATGACCATTATCTCATTCCTCAGTCACTGTCTTCTCAGTAGATCTGCATCAGGAGTAGTATACCACTTGCTGAAAGCATGCTCTTTAAGGAATTGGAGCAGTCTCTTATAGTGGAAGGCCTACTCTTACTCCATGTCCCCAAAGCACTCCGAATCTGTCTGTGTCTGACATAGGATTCTCCACACAACACATTCTGGCTTGTTCATGTTCTAGGCTGGTGAGGTCAGAAATCATATTTTAGAAGTGGCAGTGCATAAGGCCTATGGAAAGAAGGTAGCTAGTCTGATAATCCTCTAGGTCCTGTATATCCTTGGCACCTTGTATTGTCGCTCATAGCTATCAACTCTAATACTAAGAGCAAAGCTGAGCAAAGAATACAGAAGAGCAAAGGCTATAAAAGTGGGAAGACCATTAGACTAGGAAAAATTGAGGGAGAGGAGATGTGACATTTGAGGATTGCCCTAAGCACTCTCCTTAACTGGAGGGGCATGAAACCAACATGCCAATGGGCAATAAAAAGGTGATTTGATCACTCAGAAACTGGCAATCAATACTCATCCCACTTCATTACAAGCTTATTTAGGACAGTGAGTACTGCAATTTAAAAACCTCTGTTATTTGGATAATTCTAAACTTCGACAAGTTGTGGCTTATAGTGCTTCACTCAGACAGATTCATTAGCCAAGAACATCTGAAGTTCCACCTGCTCCTTGCAACTTGCTATTATGTGGCTTAGACATTATAGCAGAAGTGACTAGGGTGCTCCAGGAAGCTAAAGGCAAGCAATATCTAAAAAAGTTTACCTTCCAAGGAATGTAAACTGGAAGAACACGCCCATCCAAAAAAAGTTTCATACCAAAAATCTACCATAAAGCTGCAAAAAAGAAGAAGCTAAAAGGGGAAATACGGAGGGAAGAATGTGTCCACAGAAATGTCTGTTGTGCCAATCAGACTACTGCATATATTCTGGACATCTTTTTTTAAGGTTTTCGCTTCACAGAAGCTCTCTTGCTGCCTCCTCTCTAGACTTCACTTCTTTTGACTCTTCTTCTACAGAAGAAGACTTCTTCTCATTCTATTTTTCCTCACTATTCCCAGCACATGAAAACTGGTCACAGAGATCACTCCAAATTCTCCCTCACAGAAGCTCTGCTGCATTCCATCGTGATGTCATACTTGCAAATGTAGCTGCCTCTTAGAGTAGAAATAGTCTTTTGACTCTAAAGTGTTCTTTACTGTCTTTGTTGTCTTTTCTCAACACCAGGCCTGGATTGATTCAGATATCTAATATCTCCAAAATATACTATTTCAGTTAGATCACAAAATGACATGTGTTCCTAAAAATGACTCGCTATCCCAATATTCCTGCAGAGGTTGAATTATATATATAATCCCCAGCTGGGAACATGCCCACTTGGGAAATGCAACTTACTGTACTGCAGTGTTATAGAGCTCAGACTTCAGCTGAAACTAAAGAGTAATTGGGGTTTTTTGTTCCAGCTGTTTAATGGAATTGAGGTGGAGAACAACCAGAATCAAAGAGATGGAAGACACTTCCATGTGCATGTTGTGGTGAATATGTGGAATAAAAATAAAACAGAAATCGGTACTTTTGGGTGACATATCAAAGCAATTGTCATAGAGCAAGGAAAAGGTTCATATATACTCAAATGATCAAATAGGACATTAATCTAAGCCAATCTATAAAAGTGTGACACCCTAAAAAGAGATTTATTAGAGTATTTGACTGTAGCTTTCCTCTTTCAAATTTCATAAATTCTAAGATACAATTTACAGCCAAAAAAATTAATCTTTGTGTTAATACCTAACCACCACATAAATGTAAATTTCATTAATTATAAGAGAATATCATAGTATTCTTTATAGTCACCTAAAGGGAAGAGTTAAGATTTATCCTATTGCTTATAATTAATGTTGTCTTCCACCTTAAATACAGATATAATTTTGTGGGATGATGTTAATAGGAGTCAAGTCACATTGAAAATTGTTTTGTTTCTTTCAGATGAAAACAACAATATATGGAAGTCTTTGTAGCAAACATGTAAGTCAATATGAGGAAATCTGGTAAAAAACCCAGAAATTTTAAAATGTTAGATTACTTCAATGACCTTATATTAATCATTGATTTATATCCTCCATAGATCCAAACTACAAAAAACATTTTATATTTGGAGTTCAGTCCTGCGGTCTTTGATTACCTAAACTATATGTATCCAAATGATTAAATCCAGTTGGTCTAAAAGAACTACTTGAAGTACTTCTTCCCAGTATAAATGCTTTGAGAACAAATAAAATATTTTTTGATTACGCAACAGAAATGACAAGGAAGTATATTATTGTTGCAAGCTTGAAGGTCAAATGGTCTTTTTCACACTAGCATTGCAAAATTTACCTTAATCTATTATGAACTTCCTTCTTAAAGGAAATTAGAGGTCATTACTTGACTCAGCAAATATTATTCCCACACTGCAGTCAGCAGTCAGCTAAAATGTTCTTGCTGCTTCTAAAGTTCATGTTCTACTTCAAATTATTTGTGGACAATCTCGTTACTTTCAGCTACATAGAAAGAGATTATTGAATAATTATTACAATTCTTTAGAATAAAAAGACTGAAACAAAATCTCTGCTTATGAGCATAGCTGTACTTCTAAGGATATGATTTAACAGGAAGAATGAAGGCTAATTGTCCCGTTGCTTAATGTTCAGCTTTGTAGTGACATTGCCAGAAATGGCAAGACCTGTTCTTGATTGTCATTTGGGTTGGGGGGGGAGGGTGGGGGTTTTTTTAAGTCAAAACCAACCAAACAAAAAGCATTCACAACCAAAAAAAAATCCCAGTAATTTTGGCATTTCCTATCAACTCCCAGAAGAAATTATCAGGCAATCATCAGCCATGCTGTAACAGATCCAGATGCTTTTTCCTCCAGTTCTGTAAAGAATTCCACCTGAAACAATGACAGCCAATACAAGCTGTTGAAATAAAACCTAAAGCACATATTTCTTTGTGGTAATGTTACAACAGCAACTGACACAGCTTCTGAACATAAGACATAGTCCACACTCAGTTGCCAGAGCAGAAGTAAATCCTGATTTCCTGAAAGAAATATTGTCTATGATGCCAGTACTGAATCCCTGCTCATATTAAGATGGAGGCAGAACTTTCTCCAGTACTGGTGTTCAAGGACAATAGTTTTCTGCTCTATTGGGCGAGAAACCTCACAGACTAGTATTTCCTCTCCAAAATGTGCATTTTTTCTGAATATGCACACTGATTTCTGAAGATCTGTCCAAGACAGTAATGATACATACAGTGGCCATGAATTCCTGTAGTCCAGTGAGTGAGTGACATGATAAACACCTTAATAGGAGCTACCTAGTTGGTAGTTCTCCATGGAACTATTCACAGAAGGAGTAAGGAAGGATTTACCAATCTAAAAACAATCTTGTAGCAGAGCTGTTGGCAGACAAAAGATTGCTGTCCCCAATAAGATTCCTTCATCTCTGCGTAGAACTCTTCTAAGCGACTGGGTTATCCTGAGGACAATATTTATACATGAAACAAACTTGTTTCCTGAAAGCAAGGAGAAGATTCATACCGCAAGTCACAATAGGGTGTAGGGATATAATTTATCTTACTAAGTGTACCTACCAATACATTAGATGGCTAGCCCAATTCACTATTTGGACTCCTTCTGCATACACTTCCAAGAGAGACCTTCTCCAGAGCACAGTTTCTTATAATACTCATTTCAAGATGGGAAGAATCAGTTCCTGGAGAAACCCTCCCTCTTCTTTAACTTAGAAGAAGCATAAAAAAGTACCTTTCACCACATTCTCGGAGGTCAAAAATTAGATAGAATCGGTCCCATCTTTGGCAAAATATACATAGAACCCTCAAGTCAGTCTGAGGCTGAACAAACCTGAGGATTAAGGAATGCAGTATTTTACAGTATCAGAAGAATAATTTCAGATCCATCCAAGAACTGAAACAGGAAAGACAATATTGCAAATTCTTGATGTTAAATGAGGAAATTCCTTTAATTCCAGTTCAGATCTCCTGCTGCTTGAAAACCTCTTAAGTTCTCCTACAGTACGTCACACTAGGACAATCCAGCTTCTAACCACACATGGATTAAACTATAGTTGAACACAAAGCCTCAGCAGATACACTTTTCATCTGGTCTTATCTTCAGTCTATTTGCTCAGCTACCACCCTGACAGTAAATAACAGCTCTGGTTTTCTTTTATGTATCACTGCAGCTCTCCTCCTGGAAGACAAGCTATGAAATGCCTTTTTGCATCGTTGAACGTTGAAGCACATGGGAAAGAGCGTGAAATGTTTTTATCCTGAAAATGTGGAGTTATTCACACAGTGCTTTTTTAATGTTTAACAGCAATGTGTTGTATAATTTCAAGAACTTGCCACATTGTTTGTTTTGGATGGGAGGTTCACTCACATTGTGTTAAAATCATGTTTATTCAAGGTCACACATTGTTTAGGTACTTTCACTTCCAATTTAATTAACTTCAACAAAAAGAAACACACCCAAATTTATGAACAATTTCCAAGAAAACATTAATCAAATTTTAATACTGAAAAAAAGGATTTTAAGAGGAAAAAAAGTTAAAAGCTAAAGGAGGAAATAAGTGACAAAAAATACCCATATATTTCAAATCATGATCTAGTTGATACTTATGGATATCTTCCTAACAACTATACATCTATGACATCAATTCTGTATTCTGTATAGGCATAGAAAGTTTAAAAAAGGTGGACTTCACTTCTCCTACCTTTAGCCATTTAAATGTTATATTCTTAGCCTAAGATAGCAGGTAGGCTCCCTCTAGAGTTGATGGAGAAATGAAGGCACAGGAAAACTACTGTAGTTGTTCTGAGAAAAGTAGACTAGCTATGGTGAGGGGGGTACTTAATTTCATTGACTATAAAACAAGCCTAGACAAATAGCTTAGCATTTTAAATGTAGAAGGTCTATCTTACTATAAAATGCAGTGGCATGACTTACTAAGGAATCCTCTCCAATAGGGAATTTCAGAGTCAGGGCTGTCTGGAAATGTAACAGAAACGAAGCTCAAAAACCCTGTATCTAATACGCACTGTATTGGCACTAAAATTCATCCAAGGCTGAACCTACTTGATTGTGCCTGACTTTCAAATTTTACGTCTCTTTCCGGCCTTCAAAGGATCATATTATTATTTCAATTGGTTTCATACGATAATTCTCATTTTTGCCTAATAATTTTATCATGTCAGATAAAAATTAATTTAGATAAGACCTTATAACAATCAAATAGTGCACATATTAGAGATAATTGATTCTTAAAAGGTAAAGACTTACTTAAGTGTTCGGTATAATAAGGAATCTTAAAAGCTAAGCTCTCATTTTGGGGAAATAATATAAAAATGTTATCTGACTCAGTAAAAAACAGTAAGAAGAATTTCATTAAACTGATGAATTTATTTCTTATGGGAGATATCATACAAACTTAATACAGGAAAAAGCAGTATAAAAAGCTTGAACTATCTAGTATATAAGGAGCATGAGATACAAATACAATTGTTTAGTGGTCTGTTTCAGAAAACAAATCCCACCAAAATTCAAGGCTCTCTCTGCAGTAAACTCTATGCATTCTTTTAAATCCACCTATCTTTCATGTTAAACTCCTTAGTGATTTTTATTTAATCAAAGAAGACTAAACCTTGACCCTCCATTTGTCTAAGATAACTAAAATCCTTGTAACTATTAGACCTGGGATAAAGAAATGTGGTTTCAGAGATATCATACAATGCATTTTCAGGAAAAGGCGTGGATAGCCTGCATACGAAATTTCCTGAAAACAATGTTTACAAGGAATTTGCTTTGTTATAAAGCTTCTAGATCCATTCCACTACTTATTGAACAGTGTTCTTTTGGAAATACACATTTCCCAATGTTTTTGCTTCCTATGGCAAAATACAGCACACAGTTTTCTCCCAAGTATTTCTACTCCAGATAGGACTTAAGCTGGTATGAAAATTTACATGGCCTTTCATAGGTGGGAAAATATAATCTATTAATTGTTATAGCATCTGCTTTTATACTGACCTCTGTAACAGGAAATAGAGCACAAGTGACCCAATAAACCTAGTGATAAAAAAATATAAAAAACATCTATCTTTCTTGCTACTCTGTTGGCTTTTTCTGCAGTTCAGGATGGCCTGCGTCACATGGTCTTGCTGCAGAAATGCACTCAAAAAATTAAAAAAAAAATCATAATTTAAGCATGCAGTTGAAGTTATCCTATTCTTCTAATTCTAGATTCGTTCTTGCATTTTTTGGTTTTATAAAGTTTCACTCCCTATTTCATGGTGAAAAAAAAAATCAACAACAAAACCAGAAAAAAAATCACTTATCTTACATCGATTAATGACTGTTATTTCAAAATAGCAACATTAAAATCCTATTAGATTGTATTGAGCCCTCAAAGTATCTGATTTATATTCAATATTATATGTATAAAGAACAGCAGGTCGCAGAATTCCCTGAATTGAAATGTCCTGAGTTGGAACATACCCATAAGGATCATCAAGTCCAAATCCTGTCCCTGCATGGGCCAACCCCAAAATTCACACCGTGTGTCTGGGGGAATTGTTCTAATGCTTCATGAGTATTGTTAGGCTTGGCGCAATTACTCTTTCTCTGAGGAGCTGTTCCAGTGCTCCAGCACCCTCTGGGTGAAGAATCTCTCCCTAATATCCAATCTAAACTTCCCCTAGTACATCTTCCTGCCATTCCCTTGGGTCCTAGCTCAGTATCTTTTCAAAATTTTACAAGATGTTCTTGCTTTCCACAACAATGGCTGGAAAGTCACAAAGCCATTTTTTTCATTAGTGTACAAATCTGTTTGGTAAATTTGAAGAGACAGCTGTGCACAGTCAGTTCCCAAATGTTGCCACAGAACTCCAGTAAATTTAGCAGAAGTTTCAATCCTTTAATTGGGTTTATGTGAAGGGAAAAAAATTCTTTCACTTTCAATATCTAACAGAAAGATGATTCAAAACCAAAAAGATTTATTGTTTTTTTGTTATATTTTTAAGCACAACTGAGTGAATTATTTTTAATCTAAAAAAATTGTTCTCTGAATGCAAAACTAATGAAAAAAGGCTATTTTACTGTGAGCTTGTCTTGTAAATCTCTTCTCCTATTATGACAATCTCAACTTCTCCTTCCTTCACTTCACCCACATCTCCTTCACTTCTACCCATATGTGAGACAACAGTGCTGTTTCTACATTGAACTTTCCAACGTGATAATTAGTTATCTGGTATAATATATATTGCTTGATCAAGGCTCTAACATTGTCCTACAGGGGAACTGGTGAGAAAGGTGAGGTTCTAATCTATCCCTACTTGTCTGACTAATGCCCATACTTTGTGAGACCATACTCAGTTCTCTGCTTCTCCCTCACATGAAATTAGCTGACACTGACTGCTAGATTAAACAATTACTTGGAAAAATGGTACATATGGCTCTAACTGGTAAACTGACAGCCTTAATTGCACAATCTCCAATTCTAGAGGGTGGTTAAGATCAGAAAACTAAGAGCTGAAAAAGGAATATGTTTGACGTCATTTGAAAACACCATTTTCTTGACCAAACGAGGTCACCACAGTTACTCAAAATTATTCTCTTGCATCTTAATAAGGTTCTTGTAAGGACAAAGAAGTTTAAAACTCCTTTAAGGGATACAACAAAAGACTACGCACTATGACTGTGAATTCTACGTATGCCATGCATTCCAGTCTAGTGAAACAGACCAAACAAACACGTAAGAGAAGTTGAAAGGAAAATCTACCTCGTGAATTTCCAATGCCTTTTCCATATCATGACACCCTTTACTGCCATTCATTATTCTTTTTTTTTTTCCTTTTTCTCTTTCTGTGACAGAAGATCTCACTGCAAAACAACATTTGACCAGTACCTGTGTATTCCAAATGAACACTGATTCCATCAGCAATCACAAAAACATAGTAAAACAGTATTTTATGTAGTCCGTATTAAATTAAGTGGGTTTTTTCTCCCTTCCTAATTAAGATGAAAAATCTTTCTTTGATATCAACATATGAGGAAAATATTGCCAAATGCTATAGACACACATCAAGCACATTTAAACTCTGACTTATTTCTCTGAAAACACCCACATGCATTCTTTGAATAAATCATGTCAAAAGTGGCTTCTCTCTTTTCACAATTCTTTGAACAAGAAAATCTCCGTGTATTTATTATGTGGGCCACAATGTAGCAGAAAGATTTTCTCCCTGCCAATAACACATAATGAATGTTTGGCAGCTGTGTCATTTGTGTAGGAGGAAAATCGGAAGTAGAAAATCAGACTTAGTAATCCTAGCAACCCTCTATATAGCATGTACATTGTCTTCAGAACAGACATTGACACTCTGTCCCAATGAAGCCATCAAAAGATTTGTCATGCATTTTTCTAAGCTAAGGCTCTCATTCCCATGATGGATTCAACTCTTCAGTAAATACAAGTACAGAGCAGACTTCTACTTCTCAGCTGTCCACCAGAATGCCTTATAGACAACAAAGAGAAAAAGAGTTTCAGATCATGAGTTACCTAATCCTTTTTTAGACCTCTTACAATATGACACCTTTCACACCCTGGGAAAGCCTTCTCTTCACTGTTTATGAGAAAAGTCCAAAATGAGTAATTCACATAAAGTTATCTCCATTTACTCAGAGCACTTAGTTCAGATGCAAGTAAAGACAGCCCAAACTATAACGTTCTTTGCAAACCACTAGTAGTATCTATCAATGTAAATTGTATGAGTGTAATTCTTTGTAGCTGTACTTCCCTTCTTTACGTAAAATGGTGACAGATTTCCTCTCGCAACATCATTTTTACTGTCATTCCTAAGTAAAGTTTTTAATTCAAACAAACCACTAAATGAAAAAAATAAACAGAATTCTAGTTCACAGGGACTAAGGATTCTTTTGGTTAGATGATATGACTAGGTAAACGTTCAGACTTTACTCTTTAGAAAGTCATTTTGTGAGGCCAGACAGGAGAAAATGTCTGAATTACTCACTATCTTTTGCATGCACGTCTGCCAATTTAATTCCTCAGCTGCTTTAACAGGATTCTTTTACATGTGGGACTCTGATAAACATTAATATAGGCTAAGTTAATGTTTACAGTTGTAGTGTTGGGGTTTTTTGGTGGTTTTTTTTTTTTATGCCAAAAAGTGGGTAGAAAAGTGTTAACAGGAAGCTAGGTCAAGTTCATAATAAAAACAGGTTTAACAATGTTACTATTTATAGCTAAACTCTTCACCTCCTGCTGTATAAAACTGTACAGCTTTGTCCATCCTGTCACAATATTCTTTATATTTTGAAGTTATTATAGAACTTATCCTTTAAGCCTGTCTCACTTTCCGTCTTGAAATGCTCAAGATCTGCTCCAATCGAATAAAGTTACACTTGTAGTTCAAAATACAGTGTCTATTCATTGTAACTGTAAATTCTGACTTTGCACCATATCTCCTAAAATGAGTCAAAGTACAGTGATGACTGAATTAAATTGTCACTATAATAGCATGAAACATGTTGAGCAAGCTTACAGAATGGTTATAATATTTTCATGTATAAAGCTGCATTTCAACAAGTATATACCATGCCTTGTTAAACTGTTAATAATATATTTTCTCTCATAAACTGGCTGATACTTGCCTTCTGAAGTCCATGAAAAAAAACCTGAAATATAGACCTAAGTCAAGCTTATCTACTGGCTGCTTAGACAAATGTTGTTGGTAATGCTCAGAGGAATGATTTTAGCCAACTGATATACAGAGATAATGGTTTTATTTCCATTCCTTTTTTTTGCTTCTCTAGCTTCTCCCTCAACCATACTGGCTTGACCTGAAACCCCATCTGAAAATACTCAGCACTGTTGAAGAAGGCAACGATTAATGAATTGGATAAATCTAAGATAAAAGAGTAAATTCTTGTATATTAAATTGGTGGAATTATATTTTGTCTAATATTACAGAAATGTATTTCATACTCTTATCTGACCTAAAGAGAATAGTAAACCAGAACTCCACCTTCTAACAGTAGCTCAGACTAAACAACCATAATTAATTCCCTTGGCCTTAAAATCTCTTCACTCTATCCCACTGCCCTGTGACAGGTTTTCTTACATATTTAGCAGGTCTAGACATTCAGAGAAAGTTAATAAAGTATGCCTTGAAACACATGCAGTAAATGATTTTTGTAACATAAAATAACAGCATCTTAGGACTGCAAACAATATGGTATGCAAAATATTAAATCAAATTGATTGAAAAGCTCCTATTATTTTAAAATTATATTCTATATTGGATTTTGAATGCTTAAAGAAAGTACAGAACTAAGCATTTATCTGAATGTAAAAGTTTTTCCCCCACCAAAATAGTCTCTGAGGTCTAAGCAGTACTAAAAAAAATGTAAAGAATCAATCTAATATAGTGTATCAAGAAGGATTCAATCAAATTAAAAAAGCTTGTTTTATTATATAAAATTATCATTACCTTGCATGTATCATTATATATCTTACATCCCTATACTACTTACTCTAACTTTAATTCCACTAAATGTGTGAATTTACTATCAATCTGATTTACAAAGCAAGTCCTTGCCAATTTGCCAAACAAGTTCTGCATGCAGACAAAAACAAATCACCAATTCAGAATGTTCTTGACATTAATTCACAGCTCTTTTGGTTAAAAAATCCCACATATCAATACCATGTGCAAAATTTCAAATAGTAAGCTGGGTTTCATTAACTTTCTAGCTCAGTCATGTTAGAAAATCTTACTATGTAAGATCTACACTGCCGCTATGAACCTAGCTGCATAAATTCCTTTGGTGTTGTAGTTAAGACTAATAACAGCAGAAAAATTGGTCTCAAAGTTTCTTTCTCTTTTAATTTGAGTGACTTCATTTGACAACTAGAAACCCTATGATATTCAAGGGTCTCTTCTTCATAGCTTTTATATTTCCCAGTGAAACAACATTGTGATCTTTACTATGAATCTTGTTGCCATAGCTGCAGCTAAGAAGGCTGTTTTATCTTAAATTAGATATTGTTACTATAAAGCACAGCAATGTGATGACCACTGTGGTCTAAATTCCCCACTTTCTGCATCCCTTTCTTTCTCCTGCTGCTTAGGAGGGTCTCAATGCTGCTCTAAGTACAATATGGCTACATGGCTCAAACACACAAGCAGAGCTAGTTTAAATGTAACTATAAAACTAAGTATAATATAATTCCAAGTGTCTTTACATGAGTCATAGGAATGGCTACAGTACAGACAGTGTAATCTACTCAGCATTATGTGAAAAGGTGATTTTTATCCTGTTTAATCTGTTTTGTTTTTTTTTTTTCAAATTTGCCACCCAGTTCTTCTCCACAAAGCAAGTTAAATGCTTGAGGTGGACCCGATCGTATCGCCATACTGCCACAGGCCTCACTTAGATAACCTCAGTTAGGTAACTGGTACTGTCCGTCTAGCAGCATACTTGGATGTACATACACTGGTGTCCATGACTTTTGAGAAATTATAAACCTGGAAGTTTGGGTTAATATTTCTAACTCCTTGTCAGACCAATAATCCAGAAGCCTAGGAAACACATCTGTTAAAGCAGTGTGAATCTACAAAATACAGCTCCTGAAGTTTTGTGATGGATGGCCTCACCTCAGCCCTCAGCCAACAAAGTGGGCTGCAAATGTCAGGGGGACAAGTTGGTGAGATACTAGTCTTGGATCATTCATAGAAAAAAAAAAAAAAGTCACCTGCAGAATACTTCAAAATGTCAGTAAAGACCTACCAAAAATATTTTGTTTCTAGCTTTTTCAATCAGCTTTATGGCAGCCACGACTTACCCGAGAACTGAGGCAATCGATTCCTAGAGGAAACAGAATTTTGACGTTTGTGAGATAGGTGTTCCATCCTGGCTGAGTAAAATACTTTCAGAAGAGACCATGAGACTCTAAACAGGACAGGAAATGGGAATGAGAACAAACATGGTCAACAGTTTATCTGATATCTCATGAAGCACTCATGAAGCAAACAAATGCTGTTCTTCCAGCAGTCATGACTTCACTATGTCCATTATGACTATGTATTTTTCTAGCAAGTGCTAGTTATGTTTAGCATACCAAAGGATCCATTCACAGAAATGGAACACAGTTTTTAAATTTTGGTATCAGCATATATTGCCACCATTTGCTTGAATTTGTGAAAGAAATCTCTCTCTTTTTAGCTTAAGCACAAAGCTATACTTTCCTTGTGATTTAGGCACACTGATACAAGTAAAGCAATTCCTAAATTGTCCCACCTTTTGAGTCCTTTGATAAGATCTCCAAGTTGCAGCGATGATGAGAGAGTCCTGATCTCTGATTCCTTCTCCTAGGATCATATGCATTCTGTATGATGCTCAGGACATTCCTATGTAACTGAACTAACCTAAAATGACTGAGTGGATCCAGACCACTAGAATAACTCAGTCATATTTAAGGCCCTCCTCCAGGCCATCCGAAGGCTGTTTGGATACAGTGTCAGAGTAGGTAGCATACTAAATGGATTGTCCTGGTAGCCTTGTCTTTTGTTATCTTCTTTCATGAGGGCATGGCAGCACCTCTTTCATCATTATCACACATGTCTACCATACCTAAAAGCCAAGATATGCAAAAGTGCGATGTCATGGAATACCTGCATTGTACTAACCTGACAGGGCATATACGTGTGTATGCAGTCATACCACAGACATGGTAACACATTTGTTACTTCAGCAGAACGCATCTCATGATGAGTTATGTAACAGCCTGCATGGGTAAAAAAGACTCATTAGGTTACCTTCCAGAGTTACTGTTCTGCTGTCCACCTCTGGCTGAAGAAGCCAGAATTCTCCACTATACAAGATTAATTTCAATAGAATGCCACAGCCAGCTAGGCAAAAGCCTGCTGGTTTTGACATGACTCTAGGAGGTTGGAGATTATTTTTTAAATGTCTTTCAGTGTGAATAAGAACAGTATCTTATAACTCTGACTTTGAAGCAGAGTGATTTATTAGTCTGCTAACAATGTATATATTCTCTGTCAGCTGTCCACTATTTCTATATAACTCACATTCAGGAGGTTCCAGACTCCAGCCTGGAACTGGCCAGAGATTCCTGTCAGTGTCTTGCACCAAAATGTCGAGCTTTGAAAAAGAGGTTGGATTGCAGATTACCCAAGTGTTTGATAGCAATCTTATTTCTGGAAAAGCCAATATAGGATAAAAAAACCCAATACAGGCTTCCACATGAAACCCAGGACTGTTCTCTTACCAGAGTGACCCAGCCACTAAGATAAAACCATCAACAGTTTCAGATCACAAAAACAACTTATACACACAGACAGGCAGGTGGAGTAGTGGGACTTAGATTACAGGGCCCTGTAAGTAAAAATTATTGTAGCACCTCTGAAATGCAACTATAGCAACCTACAGAAGCTGGAATCACAGCAGGAGTCTGGTTTGCAACATCCACTAAAAATGTAGCAACGTGTTGCTCATTATAGAAGGACTGTTGTAAAGTCATAATTTGTCTTGATATCACAGTTAAAAAAATAAAAAGGTGATCATTGCAAAAGCTGAAGTTTCTGCAATACAGGGATGTATTTCTTCTGTGTGTGCTATTAGGTTTTTTTGGTGGTTATTTCTGTTGGTTTTCTTGTTGTTGTTTTTGTTATTGTTTAACGTATAACAAAAAACACATACTGACTTCATGACCAGGCTAGAGTTCCTATGAAAAGCAAGATTTCTTTTCCTGATCATGAAAATTAAAGGAAAGCCTAAGCATTGATCTATATTTTAATTTTGCTTTTGCACTAACTGGTTAAAAAAAAATTTTATTTTTATTAAAAATCATCTCTATTACGAAATAGAAGAGGATTGTGTGTGTGCATCAAGGAAAAAAATGAGGAAGTTAATGTTTTTATCTCTGTAGAACAGAAAGAAAAAAACAGAATAAACTGAGATTTTTCAACATGGTGATTGGAGCTACCTTTTATCTGTAATCAAACAGCAATGAGTAATTACACTTCGCAGGACCAGCTGTGAAGGCAATGAATGAGGTGGAATGCAATACAATCTAAAAATCTGCAGACTATTTTGAGAAATTATTATCATCTACTAGTTTCCTTTCACAGCACACTCTTAGTAAGTTATTCTTTTATACATTTACATAACTGAACTCTATCTGAAAAAAATAAAATTGATTACGCAGCTTTCCATGAGCAGCACATTAAGAAAGTGACATTTACTTGTTAAGAAGGTATAATAAAAAGAAGTGTGGGTGGAGTGAAGAAAATCTAAGGTAATAATAAGAATCAATACTTTGCCCCTAAATTCTGGCCTCATTTCAAATAATTGAATTGGCATAATGCAGTGGAGCTAATGCACTTGTGGACCAACATTAGCTGGGATGTTCTTTGTACCATTAGCCAAAAAACTTACAAACATTGCAATTTCTAGTTTTGCCCATTGATTTTTTACAATAAAATTTGAATTAATTTCTTTCATCTCCCCTCACTTGAATTTAGCAGTTGCATTCCCCTCAAGCTCAATGCCATGGTTCCAATGACTTCATTGTTGCAGAGAAAAGCGCTTCAGCACAAAAAAAGGCTGAAGTACTCAGGCCAGAGAGATTAGTACCTCTTTCAAGTTGAATAGATACACCAGCTTGTGTTTTTCTAGTCTTATTTGTAGCTATACTTTAAACTTTGGTAATATACTACAGAACTCAAAGATACATTGTTGGTGTAGTAAATAAATTAAGAGACAAGTAACTAACCAAGCAGAAAATGAAAATCATGTTGCAGGAGAAAACTGAACCAGAATTTAAACTGTAAGAAGTTGACTCAAAGGAAATAGGAATAACACAACAAATGATGAAAAGAGTAGTGGTATCACCTGCAAAAATCTAAAATTCCATGCTAATGATTAAATATATGACTGTAAAGTGACACTGATAAAATAGAGATTGATGGAAGATGTATAACACTAAATGATACCATATAAACTCACCTCTTCCTGTATTTTTGTGATACATCTGGGTTTGATCTCTATGAATTTAGGATGAATATTGAAAAAATTTGTTCAGAGAAAACATGGTAAGAAAGGCAGCATGACTGAGTATGTGAGACACTTCATACTTGCTAAGGAGGATAATCAGACTATTTTATTTCGGTAAGAATACCGATTGTATATTAACTTGGTTCATGAGTAGACTATGAGTATTCAATCCAAAAAAAAGGCCAATGAAGAAGACATGAAAGGTATCGTACAGCACAAATTTAACACAGAATACAAAGGGCATTTTCCATAACACTTCATAATAACCCTAATTAAACTAACACAAGCTGCAAAACAACATTTTTGTGAAGATCCTTTTATAAAAAAAAAAAAAAAAAAGGGCACATTTCTACCACTGGTTAATGCATATGCCGTAGAAACATGGCCATTCTCTGAGAATATAAAGTATCAGCTAAAAGCTGAGCTGTAAAACATGAAAAAAATCATGCACAATTATTGCTGGAATCATATCAAGTCCAGCAAAGTCTTAGTTCTGGTACTTGAGGAAGGAGTCCTTGAGTATCTCAGACATTAACAAAAAGACTACCGCCCAAGAAATTTTGCCAAGTGGATTCTAGTATGAAAGACATCTTGGAGACTGTGAATAAAATGTAAACATAAATTATCACTAATCTAAAGCACAATGTTTATGATCAAAGATGATATTAAGAGCTTTCAATGACAAATCTATACTTAGAAGCTACATGAACATAGTATTTTCCAAGCAGTGCGTAACAGAGTGAACAGCACTGTTACATTGCTCAAAAAATTATTGATGTGGTCGTACTATTCCTTCAGGGGAAGTAAGGTAAGCGTGCTTCTGGCTATTTAAAGTCAAAGTCTTGCATTACGTATTGCTGTCTTGTGCTATAGGTATCTTTTTACCTAACAATGAAAATAAATTAAAATTGTTCATATCCTCTATAAGAATGAAGAAGAACTATTTCCATGGAAAACGAATTCTATGTATAGTGACATTATTTGGAAAACTGCTTGCCTTTGAAACTATTTGAAAAGCTTTGGTTCCCTCACCCCTTATCTTTGGGACAGAATGCATTTCCACTGATTTTTGCAGGAATAACACCCACTTAAAAGAACAAGAATTGGGTCTTTCTGATATTTTTAATTTTTGTTGTCTTTTCAAAGCCTAATACTTCAGAGTCTTTAATGTTTAATCACGAATACTTCTATCAGGTTCCATGGAAGTACTAGTGTACTCACTCTATAATGTATATTCTAAAATACATTGCTGAAACTGAACTGGGAGGCAGAGTTCAAAATGACAAATCATGTTTAATTCATGGCACTAGGAAAAAAAAAATAAATTAAAAACCCCTTTCTCAGCATTTTGTGACACTTTAGAGAGACATAAAAATATGCAAAACAATTATATTCTTTAATCTATCATTACGGACAATGCTTTATTTATAATAGTATAGTATACTATTACAACCCCACTGACACTAATAGTGTTTGTCATGCAGCTCATGAAGTTATCTGATATCTTACCAGCCTCTGGGCGTGAGCACACCTCATGTAGGAATTTGTGCTTAATATATATGTGTTCCTTACTACTAATGTATAAGTCTTTGAACTCCAAGAACAGCATTTAGCAATGTATTATGAACAGCTGCCTGAATGAATGCACTAAAAGCAAAAAAAGACTGTGAAAAGATGTAGCAGTTATTTTACAAGCAAAAGAAGTTTGGGCTTTTTCTGAATTAGTTTGGCATTCTTACATAATTGTCTGTAAGTCTTCATGTATTTTACTTTTTTGAATGTATGTTAATTAATAGGAACTGTTAGCTCAGTCCAGCAGTTCACCTTTTCTAATGTCTTCCATTTGACGTTGGCTAATACAAGGTGCATAGGACACTACCATAAATAATAAATCACAAAATAATACTACGAAGAATAATTTGGAAGAAATTAAGAACTCTAAATGTTTCTTTTTATCCTTAATAAGACTTATTCCCCAATATTATATATCTTCCCCACATACGTGCCAAAAACCACATACATTTCAAACAGGTTTGAACTGATTGTTTTAATTAATGTGAAAGTCCTCAGTTTCCCTATTTATTCCTGTGCTGTAGTTAATTTAGTACAGAAAGAAATCCTTCTCTACGATTTGAGAACAAGCTTAGCTCCTTCATGTGCATTGAGTTGAAGTACAGTGACAGAGGATAAAAAATCTTGTTTGAAAAAAACTAAAAACACACACAAAGAGGAACTTATTGTCACCTTTGAAACTGGAGTAAAACTGAAGTAAAACTGGCTGTAGTAATGCAAGTCGCTTGCTAAACAAGAATTTATAGCTTTTTCCAAAATCTGTCTTCCTTTAGTCTGAATGTGATTTTGGTTTCCTTTAATTTTACGCATAAAATCTTTAATTGGAAAAATAAGTCTAGTCTAGTACCAACAGAGCTTTTATCTTCATTCAGCACTAGTAATATGTGCTTGATTTCACCAACTTTGAGTAGACCCACTGTGGTAATTACATATATTTTATAATGTGTAAAGGCAAGTATATGCACAAATTATTACCAAATAAGGACCCTTGCTCTTAAACCCAGCTTTGAAATCATACACTATTTTTGAATATTTCCATGGACCTACAAGTAAAGGTGCATCCAAACATAAATAAAAAGACAGTGGTTGGAAGATGAATTTAACTGTTACGGTGACAATTAACAGCTGTAGTTGATTCATCTCAGAGGAACTCACAAAAATTCTGCTGACTTCCATTTATTCACGAGATTCCTTGCTCCAATTCAAAGGAAAAAAAAAAAGGGGGGGGGGGGGGGCGATTTTCCTAGTAGCACAAAGATCTCTGAATCCTTACATTTCTATTTCCCTTATTATTGCTTGAGGGACCATGCGTTCTCCTGTTGGCCCCCCCGCCCCAAAAAAAAATAAAATTACTTTTTCACCAGGTCCAGAGCAAGAACTCATACACTACTGCAGGGACATCACTCCACCTGAGCATCACTCTGGTAAACAAAAAAGTCCCGCAAGCTGCTCTTTTACTGAGTGTTTAACGAACCTTAAAAATCCTTACTCACAGGCCCGAATCTGGCTGATTATTAGCTTTGTGGTTTATTCAGTTATTTATTAGTGAAGTCATTCAGGGGACAGGGAAAGGGCAGGGGGAAGGGATGCCACACAAATGTTCTGTAGATGAGGGCAACAGCAGTTGTCTGGTATTTCCTCTAAGCGGCAAAGCACAGGGAGGCACAGACTGGAGAGAAAAGAAGTCTACTGTCTGAAGAGTTACCACATTCCCAGAGCCCCTCACAATGGGGAGGGGGTGTCTCACTACCTCCTACGGGCAAATGACCTGTAGCTATGATTTAAAGTCTGGTAATATACTATGGATCTCAAAGATACATTGTTGACATAGTAAATAAATGAATAGATAAATACTAACCAAGCAGAAGACTAAAACCACGTTGCAGGAGAAAACCATGAATCAGGAATCTACACACTGTAGAGTGCGTTTTTAAGAGGTGATGTAAGAAGTTAAACTCGAGCAGCCGAACACACCTCCCACCTCAATGATGTGTTTGTCCTGCTGAGAAGGGCGAGAGAGGTGGCCAGGGAGCTCGCCCAGCTCTTTCCTGCCCTACTGGGTGGGGGCTGGCCGGCAGGAGACACTTAGTCATTAATTACGATGGAGGAGATGTCCCTTTAAGGTCTGCTGTACTCTCCGAAGCCTGCAGCCGGAGGCTTTGTGGGGGGAGATTTGGCTTTATTTGTACATCTTAGCGCTGGGCTAGTTCTACGGGGAGGTTTCCAAAGCTCAGAGATCTTGAGGGGGTAGGGGGGCGGGTGGGAGGAAGCTAAATTCTTCTTGATGCGAAGAAACAACGTAAAGGCTGAATAACAAACAGGAAATGCCTAACTCTGCTGCGAGGCGGGCCGGCGGTGCAAGGCGCTGAACTCCACTCGCACCGCAGCCCAGCCGGGAGCACCACCGCTCTGCTACCCCTGCCCTCCGCCCGGGCTCCCGGCTGCGGGCTCGCATGAGCCCAGGCATGGCTCCCTCCTACTGGATACTGGCAGGTGAGGAAAGCCCCATTTCTGTCTCGCTTTAAAGGCTCGGGTCCTGAAAGCAGTTCTGCTCCTTGCGGGAGGGGGGTGATGCTGTTGGGGGCTGGCGTCTTCCCTCCCCGGTCCCTGAACTTGCCCTTGCTCCGAGAATGTCCTACCCGGAGCAACTCTCCAACTGGAGCCCGCGAGGGATTTCTGTTTGCTTTTTTCTGCGTACTTTAATCTCTAAACCAGGCTAAGAACCCGAGGTCTGCTGCGAGGAGGCTGCTCGGTGAGGATGAATGAGAGGGTACAAATACTAAAATTGTGTCTGGCTTGGGGAGAAAAGGTGCACCTGGCAACTTTTTTTTGAATTGGGGTAGCTTTTCTGGTTTTGGCTTTCAGATTTTCTGAGAGGAAAAAGGGAAGTGAGGAAGAGGTTAACTGCACCCTACTAACTTCAGAAAGATGAGTTCATCCGGAGATGGAATATGTAATATTTCCTTTTAGGGTTTCGTTTATTTTAAGGGTCTTACTTGCTTTTTTAGTAAAAAGAATACAGCAAGTAACAATCCCCCTAGAAAGTCCATCTGTAGAAACATTTTGGATCTGAAATCCAGGAAATGTAAGAAGTGGGAAAGAGGCTAAAGACATGCTGAGATTCATGTGCTTGGAAACTTGGACACTGAGCTCCCCAGCAGCTCTTGTGCTGAAAACCAGCACATAGTGGATATGCAGCAGTAAGAGAAGGAAATAAATTTCATAAGAATTGCCAAAATGCAAGCAGCAGCAAGTGGGGAAAAGGCAAGACCAGAGTTTTTCCCTTTTCACTCTGTGCTTATTGTGCAAGAAAGAGCAGATACAGGAAAATGTACAAATGTGAATGTAGTACTTTGGTGTGATGTTTTTGTTGCTTTTCTTACATGATTATAGACTCCAAAATATGCTTTTGATTGTGTTCCTTCACAGAAGGAAGCTTTGTAAAGTGGCAACAATGTAATGTGCCACAACTTCTCTTCAGAGTTGCAAAATTGGCACTGGAGCTACTGACAGATAATTCACAAGTAATGACAAAAAAGACTTACTGTCAGATGGTAACACTTCTCAAGGGTGGGTCCCATCCAGATCTGCCAGGGTTTTGTTGTTGTTATTTGTTTTTTTCTTTTTTAAAAAGTTGGTGTGAAATAGAATACACTTGTAGATAAGAGGAAGCATTACAGCTACCAGGAATGGGATCCAAATTCACTCATATAAATAAGACAAATAGTAGTTCATAAACAAGTCAAAATGCCATAAAAATGAGACCAAAGAGTTTTAGAATTACAGTGCAATAATAATAATAAAAAAGGCAAATTAATTATGTGTTCCTGTTTCTTAAAAAGAAAAAAAGGGGGGGCAAATAATCTGACATGCAGTAGCAGCCCAAACCAGTCTCGAATAAGAGTTACATAGAGGTATATGTTTGTGTATTGGTGTATCAGTGAGGCCTCTGAGAATCTTGAGTACAGGAAGTCTGACAGATGCAAACAGGCCGGAGTGCACAGAGAAGTGACCAGTCTGATAAAGGCTAAGGGAAATGATCTGTTAAGAAAGACTGAATGAGTTTGGCTTGGTTATCTAGAATAGAGAAACTAAGAGTAAAGTGCTGAGTACTTCAAATATGTATTTTTACAACAGTGTTATTAGTGAGACTATTCTTCCAAACTTCAATGTTTTTTGTTTTGTGAGAGCGCTCAATCATGACTTTCCGTATAGAATAAGTTGGTTGATGAGATTGATGAATGATTAGTTCTCTGTGTACAACAAAGGACTTGAAAAAACTAAATGTAACTTGCTGTGCGAAAAGACTGGGGGCATATTCAGAACTTTTTTACCTTCCAGTTAATGAATTGCTAGAACAGGCTACCAAAAAAAAAACCCCATCCTTTCAGTGAAAGTTGTGATGAAGTTGGATAAACATCTCTGAGGGATGGCTGAATTTTACTTCACTCAGCCCTAGTGTAAGAGTTTTGATTAGGGATCTGCTGAAGTTTTCTCGAGCTCTACATGTCAACAAAAGAGGAAGGAAGAAATAAATCCAAAGAGTTCCATTAATTTTTAATACTTCTTCACTTAGAGTTTTACACATAGCCTGCTTCCTCCTGGAATTCTCTCCCTATTGGTGATGATCACATTGTTGGTACTGGTTAAGGGAATTCATCTCTATAATAGGAAAGACTATTAATGAAGTAATAATGAAGACTGAACTGTACGCAGGAAATTATGATCTCTGTCCAGATCCCGCAAAGGCAGGACAGACACATGGTAAAGGGAAAGCATGAAAAAATTGATTTTCCCAGTTTCTCTCTACAACCTTTATCTTCCTTTTCTTTTGCAACAATGAGTCAACATGTCTTGGCAGATTTTCCCCTGTATTTGAGATTCTTTCCCACTGTTTTTTTCCTATCTAGGACTTGAATGAATTTTGCTGAAGTTTGCTTTGTGTGAATTCTAGTTTAGATGACTATTATATGGGGGAGAGAGGGTTTCTTATGAACATGACCTCCTCTTGTCTAAAATCTGTACACAACCCATTTTCATAAAGTAGCTGATCAAAACTTGAAGATGTAGGGCAGTATATCTCAAATATTTTAAAATAATAGGTCTTACAAAAACAGCATGGCTCTAAAATCCCTATGAATATATGCTATCACCATCTTTATCGTGTCTTGTACTGTGTTTAAGAAGATCTGAAAATATATGCCAAATTGTTGCAATTTGCAATATTTATAAAACTGTTTTTAAAAAGTGATAAATGAAAAGAACAGTCAGGTGCTATGCTTAGTCTTGATGGTTTACCAAGACTGGAACAGAACATGTAATTTTGAACTTTTATATTAAAACTGTATATGGAGTTAATAGCATCTACTTGTTTTGGCTGTACTGGAGTCAAATTCATCTCTCTTCTCTCTCCCTGACATGAAAAAAATTAGTATGAACTTGTAAACTTACAGTTACATGGTTAGATTTTGGAAATGTTGTTTTTCTTCAACTGCTCTTTCTCTGACAAATAACAATAGCCCGTACTTTTTACCAGAGTAAGCAAATCATCACTACTAAATATTTCCCTTTCTAAGTTGACAATGGTCTTGCTAATTGTGGATACATCGTTGAAGTTTACAGTTTTCCTTAAATACTTGTGAGTCACTGTTCATAACTGTATAAAATATCTTGATTTTTTTTTCTTGAGAAAGGATTTCAGTACATCTCTTTCTACAACAGATCATTTAATACAGAGTGGCAACATTGTTTCAAGGTTCTTTTTCTTTGGTTTGTGTTGGGTTTGGGGGGTTTTTTGTTTGGCTTGGGGTTTTTTTAGTGCAGAGTCACCTGCTTGCATAAAATAAGTGTTTGTTTTCTGCTGGATGGTACTGAATGCTAACTTGCAATCTTACTCTAAAATATATCACTTCTCCAGGGACGTGAGGCTACTTGTAAAAATCAGACTGGAACTAACAAGCAGAGAAAAGTTTGTAAATACACAGCAACAAAAGAATAAAAATATAAAGTATTAACACAGAAGGCAAACATGCATTGCAGCTAATGTTTCTTCAAGGAATACCATGAAGTCAACCCTTGAAATTTTATAATCACAAAGAACACAGAAAATTTACCATAAATTCTCTATGCAGCATTTACATAGATAAGTGAAAGGGACTCTTAAAGAAAAGCTGAATGTACACCATCTGCCTAAGCCACAAAACATTAATACAAAATTATGAGCATGTACAAACTCAAATTAAACAAACAGTTGCACATGTGCTTAGGTTATATTCCCTTGGGTGGTCCAGCTTCCTTCTGTGAAACTATTCATGCTAACAGAGTTAAGCATGTGTACTCACAGGAAGAGAATGAGTTCTCATAAATAAATCCTATTATGTAATATCTGATAAAGTTGTTTTCGCGTCAGTATCAAGCTTAGAAACAAGAACACACATTACTGGGCCAAATCTGAGTTCAGTGTCCTGTTATAACTGATTAGTGCTGGATGCTTGAGAAAAATTTATATGTACACCATAATGGGAGATACTGGATGATTTTGGCCCAGAGTAGACTAGAATCTCATTGAATACTTGACTCCAAAGCCTTTCAAGTCAGTAAATTCCATAATCAGTAGTCTTAGAAAAACCCAAGAACCCACAACCAAAACTGAAGGAAACCAGAAACTTCCTTTTAATAATTCTTGTCTTCTCGCTGATAGGATGTGTAGATGTTCCAAAATTCATGTACGTGTTCTAGTTGTCCTAACACACTTAGCATAGCACAAAAGTTCACCTATTTTCTCACTATTTTTCTGTTCTTTTGACTCATTCTTCATATATGCATTTTTTCAGTTCTCCATTCTTTCATTTTCTTTTCCTGTTTTGCATATTTGCAAGATTCATTCCAAAATGGAGTTTTGTCTAGGCTTCAGATTGAGCTGTGTATTTATTTTCTTGTCTCTCTTCTGTGCAGTTATCATTGGACTAATCTGTCTAGTTTTGCAAGGCATATTATTTACATTTGCTAACACCAAACTCCATCTGAAACGTGCTAATGTACTTCTGAAGTTCCTCAGAACCATCCCACTGTGACAGAGTAACTAGGAGATTAGGGAAGTGGGTCAAGTTTCAGTATAGGCTGAAGCGTAGCATGCAAGTTTAATCAAAAACTTTTAAGCTGAAGTTCAGTTTAAGAGCAATGTCAAATAACAGTACAGGTTCTGATTCTACCTAGGTCTGGCTGCACTTCAGTGGATGACAGTCTGTGGTCTGAGCAGCCGTCTCGCCCAGGCACCCATGCTGTTAGGCAATACCACGTGTTGTCCCTCCCTGGCCCTGAGGTGTCCACCTGTCGTCCTTCCCCAGCCCTGCAGTGCCCCCTCACTCACCACATCTTGGCCAGACCTTTCTCATCTATCGCTCAATCTGTAACGGTAAACTGCCGCAACTACTTTGTTTTCTTTTTTTTCTCCTCTCACATGCATCTGGCATCTCTGCAAGTTCGAGTGTCTGCTGTAATGAGCTGGAGGGGAAGGTCCAGCACAGGCCTGATGCCCTCCTGCCTCGCTCAGTGAGGGACATGCATCACTACGTGGTCCTGTCCTGCCTCACAGCACACAGAACCTTGGCGGCTGCTGCTTCCCAGTCAAAGAATCATAGAATGGTTTGGGCTGGAAGGGACCTTAAAGCCCATCCAGTTCCAGCCCCCTGCCATGGGCAGGGACATCTCCCACCAGACCAGGCTGGTGAAGGCCCCATCCAACCTGGCCTTGAACACTTCCAGGGAGGGGGCATCCACAGCTTCCCTGGGCAACCTGTGCCAGTGCCTCACCACCCTCAATGTAAAGATTTTTCTCCCTAAAATCTAGTCTAAATCTTCTCCATTCCACCTCACCCTATCACCACATGCCCTTGCAAAACGTCCCTCCCCAGCTTTCCTGTAGCCCCGGACGACCGCTATGGGGTCTCCCCAGAGCCTTCTCTTCTCCAGGCTGAAAAACCCCAACTCTCCCAGCCTGTCCTCACAGCAGAGTTGCCCCAGCCCTCTGATCATCTTCGTAGCCCCCCCCCCCCCCCCCCCCCGGATCCGTTACAACACTTCCATATTCTTAATCCCGGCCCGGCGAACACCGTAGGTAACAGCACCGCCCGTCCACAGCCACCCCGGCCCACGCCGCGTCTCGAGGCGTGGCCGACAGGGAACCCGCCCTGCGCACGCGCGTCGGGCGCTGCGGAGTGAAAGCGGCCGCCGGGAGGGAGAGGTGCGCGTGCGGCAAGCGCCCCCGATCGCAAGTTAGGCGCATGCGCTGTGAGGCGTCGGGGGCTGCGCACGCGCGAGGCGAGGAGGAGGCCGCCAGAATTCGGGAAAGGTGCCGCGACTGAGCTGCGGCCCGGGCCCCACCGCGGGCCCGCGTTCGAGAAAGGCCATTCGCCGCGGCCCCGGGTAGGCCGACTGCTGGCCCTCCCGGAGCTGACCTGCCGGGCGCTGACGCCGCGGCTGGCGCGAAGGAGCCGCCAGGATGAAGCTGGTGAGGAAGGACCTGGAGAAGGACAACGCGGGGCAGGTGACGCTGATCCCCGAGGAGCCCGAGGACATGTGGCACACCTACAATCTGCTGCAGGTGGGTGACAGCCTGCGGGCCTCCACCATCCGGAAGGTGCAGACCGAGTCGGCCACGGGCAGCGTGGGCAGCAACCGCATCCGCACTACGCTCACCCTCTGCGTGGAGACCATCGACTTCGACTCGCAGGCCTGCCAGCTGCGGGTTAAGGGCACCAACATCCAGGAGAATGAGTACGTCAAGATGGGAGCCTACCACACCATCGAGCTGGAGCCCAACCGGCAGTTCACGCTGGCAAAGAAGCAGTGGGACAGCGTGGTGCTGGAGCGCATCGAGCAGGCCTGCGACCCGGCCTGGAGCGCTGATGTGGCGGCCGTGGTGATGCACGAAGGGTTGGCTCACGTCTGTCTCGTTACGCCGAGCATGACGCTTACCCGTGCCAAGGTGGAGGTGAACATCCCTCGCAAGCGGAAAGGGAACTGCAGTCAGCACGACCGAGCCCTGGAGAGGTTTTATGAGCAGGTGGTGCAAGCCATACAACGGCATATCAACTTTGAGGTGGTGAAGTGTGTGCTGGTGGCTAGCCCAGGCTTCGTACGGGAGCAGTTTTGTGACTACATGTTCCAGCAGGCAGTCAAGACTGACAACAAGCTTTTGCTGGAGAACAGGTCCAAGTTCCTACAGGTGAGGAGCTAAAGTGTGTCCAGAGTGTGTATAAGGGGGCTTAAGAGCTGTCTGTGATAACAGAAGATAATTATAAGAGTGATGGAAAATAATTCGCTTACTAGAGAAAATGAATTTATGTCTGAGCATCATAAGGAAATCATTCTCATGCCTCTCAAACAATAAGGTAACTGTGCAAGAAACAGGGATTAGAGCAGTGTGGGTTAAAGAAAGAATTAAATCTTTCAAACTCCCAATAAGGGCATATTTAATTTTCAGTTAGGAGTGAAGTACAAGTTGGAAGATAGTTTAACTGACTGTAGTGTTAATCTGTGATACTGAATAGCATGTATATTTAATAACAGCTATCTAAAGCTTTTTAAAGAAGGAAAAAAAGTACCAGGATGTACTAATTGTGTTGGTAGTTTTGTACTACATATTTAGAGGTTATGCAGATGATAGCATTTTTTCTCATTCCTCAGTCATCTCACTGGTTGAGTTGATGGGGTTATCCATCACTGAAATAGGTAAACTCGGAGCCTAAAGTTTTTATAAGAATACTTGTATTATTTTTTAATTGAAATAGGGCTATAATCTGTGCTTGCAAAAGGGGGGCTGGGAGTGGGATCTGTGGCTAAGTGTGTCCCGGTGCTTAATGGTCACAACGTTTTGCATTTTAGCAAAGTGAGAATGTTAAGTATGAAGAGTTTTAGTGTACTTCATAGCTTTGTAAGCACAGTAGTTGTGAGAGACTGGATGCTTTTACACTATATGTTTTCAATCTTAAGAGGTCATCCTCTCCTTGAATGCTTTAAAAAAGCCTTCAGTCTTAGCAGTTTTAAGTGGCCCTGCCGTGAGTTCTGTTTGCAACAGCTTTCGTATTTAACCCAGTCTTTGTATTTTAAGAAATGTAGGAAAGCTGTTTCTCTTACTCAGTTTAATGGATTTGGTCTAGCCATTGCGTTGCATGAGAGGTCCTTTAAAGCAAAGAATCATGTAGGTTTCAAGAAAGCGATAACTTCCTTGAATGATTATCATGATAAATATTATGTATCGTAGAAGCTGTTCGTGATTGTTTGGCTGATGAGGAAAATGACCCTTTTTCTTTTAAAAAAACAAACCTTTGACTTTTTTTACTCTAGGTCCACTCTTCTTCAGGACATAAATACGCATTGAAGGAAGCCCTCTGCGACCCAGCTGTAGCTAGCCGTCTGTCTGACACTAAAGCGGCTGGTGAGGTCAAAGCCTTAGATGACTTCTATAAAATGCTGCAGCACGAGCCTGACCGGGCTTTTTATGGTCTAAAACATGTGGAGAAAGCTAATGAAGCCATGGCCATTGATACTTTGCTGATCAGTGATGAGCTTTTCCGTCACCAGGATGTGGCTACTCGTGCCCGATATGTTAAATTGGTAGATAGTGTACGGGAGAACATGGGCACAGTACGCATTTTCTCCAGCCTTCATGTGTCTGGAGAGCAGCTTGGCCAGCTGACAGGGGTGGCAGCCATCCTGCGCTTTCCTGTTGCTGAGCTGTCTGACCAGGAAGATGACTCTACCTCTGAAGAGGATTGATAACAGTGACTTCATTCCACAGTTTCTTTTCCAAGTCATGTTGAAATGACATTAAAGGCCCTCCCTTCCTAAATACTGTTTGCAGATGTGCCATGACTGTAATTTCAGGTTTTTTTAGTATTTCTTACAGTATATAGCTCTGCTCAGCATGATAATGGATATGTGTTCTGTGTTAATGATTATTGGTATACTGTGGATTGGAGCTAACTGTTTTTGCAAGTTACACTCTGGACCTTCAGTAGTACCAGAAGCTACTTTGACTCCCAAAGGCTACTCATTCTGCATGTTAAGGCAGACTGGTAACTAACTTAGTATTCTGGAATGTGTGTGAAAAGATAATAAACTATGAGAAAGAAACTGAATCAGAGTCATAGAAAGATTTGGGTTGGGAAGGACCTTAACGATAATCTAGTTCTAGGTGTCTAGGCAGGAACATCACCTTCTAGTTAGTTTGCTCAAAGCCTCATCCAGCCTCGTCTTGAACACCTCCAGGGATGGGGCATCCACGACTTCTCTGGGTAACCTATGCCAGTGCCTGACCACCCTCACAGTAAAATTTCTTCTTAATATGTAATCTAAATCTCCCCTCTTTCAGCTTAAAACCATTACCTGTCATCCTGTTACTGCACTCTCTGAAAAAGAATCCTTCCCCTCCTTTCCTATAAGACCCTATTTCTGTTTAAATACTTGAAAAAAGTGTCGTAAAACAAATGTAAACATCTTTCTGCAAGACCTATCAGAACTGCTTAATCTTCTTAGGAACTCACTATATTTCCTAAGATGTGGAAAAAGAGTGGGATCAACAGCATCTGCTAGAGAGTTTTTTGAGTCTAAGCACTTAAATAGTTCTGTGAACACTTGAAGCAATCTTTCAGAAACCAGAGCCTTTAAATTAACTATTTCCTCCCTAGTAGATGGAAGACAAATTGTGTCTGCACTCAGTGCAGTGATTTCAGTTATCTTTCTGAATGTTGTTATCTTGGGAGATTGTCCTGAAGGCTAACAAGGTATGATATATCTGGTCATTGGCTGTGGTCTGATAAACTGGCATTGGAATTACTTAGCACCCAGTTCTAAGAAGGTATATGAAAAGGTTTACTAAATCAGGAGCCTGGTTTCCATGAGGAATCTTTTGATCACAAATAGTTTATCTAAAGTAACAATCTGATATTTGTCTATGTGCACCTCTTTAGAAACGCACATAAGCCTTATCAAAGTAAGGATTACAAATTTATAAATTAAATTTAATCTTAAAATAATGGCAACTGTAAAAATCAAAGTATGTGACCTGCTTGAAGTATTGAGAGGTACTATGAATTTTGTTTCATCACTGGACAATAAATCTTAGACTGAGGAAGCAGAGACTGCTTTCACAGTCTGACATCTGCAACAGGATTGTTCAAGTTAAACTGGTGTTTGATGGTGTAGGTTCTGTGAGTAAATAAGCATTGCTTTTTTTGAAGGGAAGGACTTGACAAAACTAAATGTCATATAAGAAAACTGTGGAAGACTTCTGAGATACAGAAAGGGACGTAACAATGGAAGATTAAAATTAAAACTACCAAAACTTCTAGTCTGGGTAGCATGATTTTGGCAAAAGCATTTTTAATGGTGCTCTCATATGTTGATGCATGCCAGCTCTATGAAGCTGATATTATCCATTGCTGGCCGAAACATCAGCCTACACTCTTTGATCGATAAGTACTTTGGGATTAAAAAACACCTCTTCACTCATTCACACAGTCAAAGAATGTATGAACAGAACTTGCTTTAGAGCTGTATATTATTAACACTTTTATTCTTCTCTCACTGAACACAGGCAAACCCATTAAAACAGTTCTTTAGAGTCAGCTTTCACAATTAAACTATGTTATTTGAGCTTTAGGTTTTTGTCTTGAACGGTGTTGAATGTCACGAGTTATAGAATGCTCAGGTAGGCTACTTTCAGCACTTACGACTGATAAAATTTTTTTTTTTTTCTTTTAAAAATCAGCCTAAGCTGATTATACCCTTTGCCAACTAGAAAGCACTCTAATCTCTGCTATATAAGATGTTAAATATAAAGAACATATGAAAGAGGTACAAGAATCTGACCTTCAATAAGTGCTACTTATATGCAGGAAATTTTAGCTTTAAACAGGATCATAATGTCTAAACAAAGTAATTAGTTTCTTGAAGGTAAGCTGGTATATTAGTATTTGCCTTATAAAAATTCTACTGGTTTATTGCGATTGTTCACAAATTATATTCAAAATTTTAATATACTTCGAAGTTCTTAGTTTAATTCTCAGCAAACCGAGAGTCAAATCAAACTCTTCCTCCATTGTGGAATGGTTTGCTATTCTATTAAACCAAATTGATTCCATTTCAGACCAGAAATTAGGAAGTATGAAGAGGTTTTGTTGTGTACTGTAAGAAGATTACAATGGCAATTCTGCCAGTCTGTGTTTTCTGCTTATGATGTATCACCAAAGAAAAGAAACAGCCAGTTTTCTTCTTATTTGGTTTTTTTTTGAAGATATAACAGCAAATATCTGGTAAAAAATATGTTCACAGTGATTCTTTGAATTATTTATGCTTAGAATTAAAATTCTGCCCTGACTTTACAATTTATGAGTATTTTTCCTTTTTCACCTATTGCTTTCATAACATTAAGTGTCTGAAAAAAATACACATCCAGTTGCCCAAAGCTTGGAGGGGTGGGATTTTTTTTTTTTTTTTTTGGTAAGCATTTTTGTAGTAAAATAAATATAGTAGACAAATGCATCCTGTTTCAGGAAACAGTTTAAGGGGTTGGTATTGAAAGTAGGCAGTGTTCAGTAGATCTGACAGCTTGATCTGGCAGAGTTCCAGGGTTGCTGGTTATCTTTTACATTTAAAGCAATTTTGAATAGTTGAAAAACCCATATTGACATAGGTGCATGCTTAACACAGACCTTAATGTCTCTATGTAGGTAACACACTGAAGATATGTGTTGTCTGCAGATCAGATCAGTGAGTGCTAGTGCCATGGGAAGATATATTTTGTGTCTTTTCTTCAGAACTAAAAATAGGTGAACTAAGAACTGTCAGCCATATGAAAATGGTTCTTTTGCACTGTGAAGTATTTAGTAACTTTGAACGGTGTCAGTTTAGTTTTTGATTATGTTCTGACATAATTCTGTGAATTAGTAGCATGGCTTGATTTTGAATTTTTCAGTTTTCAGAATAAATTAATACACATTTTAGGACTTAGTGTTTCTTTATGTTTGATAAAGAATGCTTTAAAAAGTATGAAATAGCTTGACCCTGAACCCTGCTGTGCTCTTAGTTTCAAAAATTCAAATAAATTCACTAACCTAAGTCATAAAGTGTCTCCTGCAAACTAATACTTTGGAGCAGGCCCCACTTTGTTAGTTTTGTTACCATTTGCTTTTAAATCCAGTTATTGTTAAATCATTTCCTTTGTGGTCATGTACCAAATAAAGTTTGGTGCAAAATGTGAGGTCAACACCAGCAAGAGACCAAAGTATTCCTACTAGTTATAAAGCAAACTAAAAGATAAGTCTTTCAGTAAAACTGTAAAGCTTTTTACAGTCTTTGACCTGGGGAATTCCTCATCTCCCTTTTTACTGTCTTCACCCTTGTACGCTATATGAGTGAAATGCTGGTAATAAATTATCTTTTGACCACTCCCTAACCATCACTGTAACAAAAGACCATAGCTCTTCAGCTTAACTTGTGATGTAACTAGCATGATGTTTTTAAAGCCATGTCAATGTCTGAAGTAATTTTCCTTTGCAACTGTTTTCTCAAAAGTTAAGTAGCCCTGAATATTAGAACCATCTTACTCTTTAAAAATTCCTTAATTTCTGAGTTACTGACCTTAGTTGCCTTTTTCTGTGAAGGTGTATTATAGCTGTCTTCTCAGTTGACTGATTTATAGCTTGAGCCTCTCTAATTTCTTCCTGGAAATGAGATTATCTACAGAGAAAATGTGTTCAATTTCATAAAGGCAAAGTGAGGATAAAGTGTAATAATATGCATGTGATCTTTTTTAGTGACCCAATCTGTTCACTTTTCTGTCAGATTTTTATATCTCTGTTTTTAAAGAAAATAAGCCTGTTCTGTGAAAGAATAGGTGTCTATTTGTGCAGAAAAAACCACATTTTCAGGATATTTATGCTGTTGTTTTATATGATACCACATCTGTGCAGTTTGTGGTCTGTTGCTTCTATAAAAGAGGTAAGAAAGCAATTTTTAAGATATGAAGGCGCAATGACAAGGTCTGATATTAGGAATCCTAGTTTATAACTCGAAATGGAAATTCCTGCAAGACACATAATAACAACAAAAATGAAGAAATTACTTCAGAAAACTACTTACCTTTGTACTTTCTAGATACAGCAAAACTTCAAACTTGAATTTTTTATTGCTCTCTGATATACCAGTTGCTTTTATCAGTTCCTTTTTTTTTAAAGAAAGACAAAGTTAAAATGTTTATTTTGGAATTAAGTTCTTAAAATGTAGAGTGAAGTGCCCCTTAGGTGGTTCAGGTTGATGACTATTAAACAAAAAAGAATTTTACTGTTCTTCAGGCTGTGCTAGTGTGCAGAATGTTACTTTCCTGGGAATCATTCTCTTCTCAGTTTTTCTTAAATACACACCTACAACTTGGTTACAAAGTGAATGATAAAAGCTGTGATAATCTTAGGATGTCTCAGTTTTGGTTTGATTTAGCAGATGGTGGGAACAGAAGAGAGGTACTGTGTCGCAGTAGATGATTTTTACGGATTCTGTGTTTCTCCTGCAATGGCTACAACTTGATTTTTAAGAGTGTTGTATTCAGATTTCATATAGGAAAATAGTATTTTGCAAACTAATTACTCTGCTAATTTAGAGTTTAAACAAAAGAAGCCTAGCTATTCAGATCTTGTGTTTATTGTTAGAAATTCTTAACTCAGGCTCTGACATGGGTTTAGCCTGGGCTTTTTAAACAGTCGAAAGAATAAACATAGGCTGTAGAGGTTCTTGTTTGACAGTTGCCCAAAGAATTGCTGAATAAGCATGTTGTTAAGTCTTGCCAGGTTTTTTATGCTTGACTCAAGTAGGCCATTGACTTTGATTTGAGGATAAATGCTTGGATGATACAGAATATAAAGGAAAGACATATCTCCAGTCCATTGCAACCAAACTGTGGTGAATATTCTCTGTAAACTTCTGAACTTGACTGTTTTAGAAATGCAGTATAGCTTTTCTGTGAAAAAAATTGTCTCCTAAGGTGTCTTAGCTTAAAATAGAGTGTGAGGAAAAGGTCTGTGAAGTCATACTTGTTTATACTGTTGTCTGAAAATAGTTCTCCCTCTTGTCCCACTTGAGGGCTGTACAAGAAACAGAGAGCGGACAGATACCAGAGCAGTACTTGCTTCCAAGTCAGTGTCTTTTGGGAAATGCAACACGAAACAGCAGCTTTCAAGCCCTGCCAACTCTTGTCAGATTTTGCTATATTGATCTCTAATTTATTGCCCTGTTTTTGGGAAATGCTATGTTCACAGCTAATGTAATTACTGCCCTACTGCTGTAATAATGATACAGAAGTCAAGTGAGAGCTGATCACGAATTCTCTGACAGAATAGCTGCTCCATTAGAGAATGTTAATTAGTTGAAACCAGTCCTCCTTTTTAGGAATGTACATACCAGACTTGGTGGGAAGTTTTTTCCCTGCTCCAAAATGGAATTTCTAATCAAAGCCAAGCCCAAAATAGCAAAGAAAGAGTCTAGGCGTTTAAGGAGTCTTATGGGATAGATGACACAAAGCTTAAGACCCTTTTCATTGTTAACACTAGGCTAAAGATACTCCCTTGTTAGTGTCTTTGGTGTGTATAATTCCAGATTGTATAAGCAAATAAATGTTTTTGTATTTTGGCTGAGGTAGCTAAACCATGACAGACTCAGGTATGATATCTTTTGGAATGTGGGAGGCAGATTTTAGATTTCTGATCTGGATGGGACAGGAAAGTGATTGAAAGGACTGTTCTTACTAAACGACACTCCAGCTCTAGTCTTCATGTCTTAAAAATATTTTGGACCTGGTAGCAGACCAGCAAGTCTGCTTTTGGAGACAGGTAGAGTATTTCCTATGCAGCCTTAATACAAACACTTAGACATTTACTTTTCTTAGAACAAATTTTTTAGCTGCCTTTTTTTTAGCTTGTAGTTGCTTTGGTAGGTGAAGGAGTGACTCAGGATGCAGGCTTCATAATTAACTTCAGGCCTTAAGATTTGTTTACAGCAGGAGGAGCTTGGTAGTAAGTGCTACATTTAGGATGCCTGACAGTTGTTGAATGCTAGTGAAAACGTCCTTCAACAGATTCTGCAGCTCTGAAAGCTGCAGCAGGTTTTGCTGAAGAGAACTGCCTTTTCTTTGATGTGCAACACTCAGGCTGATGACTTCAAGTGTGTAATGCTGGCATGGGTATTTTAGATTTGAGAGAAATTAATTAATAGTATTTGTGTATCTTACCAGAATAGTTGCTGTAAGACCAGTCCCACTCCCTTCGGTGAAGAAAACTCTTTTATCCTATGTAATTTATTTCTCTCTTGAGTCGAAATTACTGTTCTGCAGTAGGGTGGCAAAGAGAAGCTGAAATGGACTTTCTCAGATATGCTGCTGGGAGAACACTGGCTATCTGCCAGGACAGTTGTGCCTCCTGGGGCAGCAGCTGCCCTTGCTGCAGGGGTGTACCTAGGGAGTAGCTGGGACAACACTGGTGAGAGGCAGAAAAGGAGCAGCTGCCTCATGAGGGAGCTTTTCCAAGTTGCAGAGCCATGAGGAAAGATGAAAAGCTGTGGTTCAATGGAAAACATGAGATGCTGTGTTAGGTATGCAACTTCTTCCCCAACTTGAGACGCAGTGAATGTTTGAAATATCTCAGTTCTAACAACTTATCCTCAGTTGAGGGTAAGATGCCAGCTGGTGTGAATAATATTGTGCCCATGAGTGAGAGGAGCCTTGTAGCTGAGGCTGAGACTTGAACTTAAGATCTTGAGACCTTGCTAGCCCTGTCACTATAGAGTAAGGAATTTCTGACAAGTCTGTTACACAGTTGTCACACGTGGAGTCACAGGCTTGTGAAAGATTGTCTTTGTTTTTCCAAAACAGTACGTAATGCTCTGTGAAGCAAACACCTCAATAGGTTTCATTGGTAATCAGTGTGATATGCAAAGGAAAAAACTCTAGTCAGACATTAAAAAAACACACAAACAAACAAACAAAAAAAGAAGCTGATCAAAATGAATCCTCCAGAGTTCTTAAGGGGATGCTTAGTCAGAAGAAACAGTAAGAGAAAGTCATAAAAAATTATGTTAAAAGGTTTGTTTGTGTTTTTAACAGTTTTTTAGGTTGTTTCAACTGAAGCATTGTTCATTAAGATAACTAGACTAGTAAGTCAAGTTTTTAGACTTTTTCTCTTGAAAGCCTGAGAAATCAGTTATTAAAACTATTAATACACAACCAAGCATTGTGAATATAGTAAACAACAGATTTATGCTTGCATAAATCAATTGCAAGCTGTCTATGTATGTTTTATCCAAGTCTACTTTCATGCTCCTGTGTATTTTTATTACAAGATAAAAGTCCTAGGAAGTGTTGAGAATGAATGAAATTAATGTCAAAAATTAATGCTAACAACTGTGAGTCTAACCTTTCCTAATTTTGAATACTTGACTTTCTAGTCTTTTTTCAGGGTAGGGTATTGAAATTTTCACTGCAAAATGTTTAAGACTTTAGGCAGCAGTATTTTGAAATTGAAGTTCTCACTTCTATTCTAGAACATTTTTAAAACTACTTTGTTCCATAGCTTCAGTACTTTTATTTTGATATAAGAATTGGTAAAAATTAAATGCATGTTGGAGAGGAGAAAGTTCCTACTACTGGAAAAATGAGAAATTGGAACAGCTTCCAGTCAGAAAAATCAGAGCAAAAGGTCACTTTCATATGGGATTAGTTTACTCTGAAAAATGTGACGTAGTTGCCAACAGTAGGTAGGAATCAATTCAACAGTTCCGTACCCTTATGCTCTGAACAGAAGCACAGTGCTTGCTGTTGTTATTTTAGTGGAGCATTGTGTTGTCCCGTTTACGTCAGTCCAATCCTTAGTGCGTATGTTTGCACCACTTCTCAACAGACGGACCAGATAGCACCATGATACTGAACTCGTGTCAGACAGGGATTAGCCTTCCAAGCTGATGATGCAAAATGCTTAGAGGAGGTAGCTTAGAGGATATAATGAGCACTTCCCTTTCAATTTCTGACAGTTTGATGTTTTCCAGGAACTTTAAAGATCTATTAAAAAATAATTTTTAAGTGGTTTATTTGTAAAGAGGCATCAGACTCAAGTTATTGATCATTCAATGTGTTTCCTCTAGAAAGGATGTTTTCTCCAGTGATTCTGAAGCAAGCTGCTGTGAGTTGGTCCTGTGTGTATTAGCACATCTTAGAAAAGTCTGTTTCAGACAAAATCAGTTGTGGTATCCAAAGAGCTATAGATCAAAGAAAAAGTAAAACAGAGCGCAGCATCAGCACTGCTGTGCTACCTTGTAGCTGGGCGGGGAAGAAAAGCTGGAAATGATCCATTGCCACTCACTGCTTCTGAAAATGTAGTTGAGGTGCTGCTTGCATAAAGCTAATGTTAAGTCTATGACAGGATAGCACGTATTTGCAAAAGGAGCATTGTGGGATGTAAGGTGGTGGCCCAAGGTTCTTCTGTGCCTTTTTAACACTTGCAGCTCCAATTGACTTTAGAAGTCTGAGTCACTCTTAAGTAACACCAAAAATAAACTTAGCTTTGCAACTTAAATTTAGCCTGGACAAGTAGCATCTACACAAGAAAATAAAATTTCCTCACTCTTAAGCTTCCATGGTACTTCTGTGAAGTTGATGCAGATGTTTGAAAGAAAGAATAATGGTTTTTTATGGAGCTTCTAGTAACACCAGAATATTTTCTGAACAGGGCTGGGGCAGATGGATATCTTAAAATTATGGGTGTGCTTCATGTTCTGTGGGTGGGAATTTTAAATTATTAGTGCCAGTAATTCATGTAGAAATCTCTATCTTAAACTGCATCTAAAAAACAGGATGTTGTTTTACCTCTAGAGTCCAGCTTTAATTTTGGTGGGGGAAACAAACCTTCCTCTTACAATTTCTTCACAGCTAGTTACAAATTTCCCTGCATTGTTTATGGGTCAGTAAAAAACGTTTGCAGTAAAAAGACCTGGGATTAATTCTGTAGTGCTTTCAACAAGTTTACTAGTGAAAATTCCACACCGATGGTACAGCAAAAGAAATGCTCACGTTCTTACTGGCACTTGAGGTTCTTAGTCTTTAAAAATTAGTAGGTATGGTTGATATTGCCTGTAAATTATGTTCATCTCACAAGAAGACTGGAAATTAGCTACTAACCTATAAATGGTGAGCCTGTGAAAGTCCTTTTGATTATCTTAGACCGTAAGATGAGTAAAACTGCTTAAGTAAATAAATAAGCACAGCAGCAGCCTATGTATTATCTAATGTGGTATCTGTTGTTCTAATAGGGTATTTTTGGTCCAAATGAACAAGCCTTTGTATTGGTGATCTTCAGTTTTTCTTAGAGGGCAGTGTCTTTTGTGATATGTCTATGAGGGGTGGGGTTTTTGGTGGTGTTTCTGGATGAGGCAGCTATTTTATGATTGTTTATGGAAGATGGGATTTAATGACCACTGTGGTCATTCGTGGTGCCACATTCTTGTCTGCTTGGATTTCTCAGTTTAAAATGTGTGTTACCACTGGCTATATGCTTTAAACTGTCCAGTGCAAGAAGACATTTCTTGTCATGGTTAACAATTTCTAGGTAGAGAAGAGTAAGGAAACAAAGCGGCTGAGGCATATCTTCTCTTTTAGCAATGAGCAGTCCTAAGTTTCAAATGAGAAAAGCTCTGTATGTCTTGGGAGAGAGCTGATACTGTGATTACCCATGTGCATTCCTGAGACAGGCTCGAGATTTTGCTTGAAGCAGGTCAGAGCTGATCTGTGCAAACAAGCAGTGCCTGCTACCCTGTGTTCCAGCAGGACAGAACTGGCATTCCCTGTGGGCATTTTGCTGCTGTGCGGTTGGGGATGAAGTGGCACTTCCGTTTGGCCTCGTGGTGTGAGAGCACTAGCATCTGGGGACCATTCATGGTGGGTTCTAGCATTTCGGCAAATATGGTACTTATTTTCTGTTACTGCCTGTAGAAAGCTTTTACCAACTCTGTTCTCGTTGTGGTAGGTTTTTTGGTTACTGATAGGAGAAAAAGTTTAAAACAACATCTTGAATACTATTGTTGAAAATACAGTTGACTGTTTGCAAAGAATTATTCTATGCAATAGAAAAGAGGAATTGTTTGGATGATGGTTTCTTTTTTCAATCTATGCTCAATGTCAAGCATCTTTAAATCTTTCAAAATTTGCTTTTAGTAATAGTAAGTTTCATCACTTATTCTCCAGTTCTGCTCTCAGAAAGCTGCAAGTATGATTATTTAAATTAAATATTTAAACTTTACTAGGATTCTTAACATTTTAAAACTGTTGTCTATCTTTGACTGTTGTACTATCACCCTGTGCCCTTTAAATGGAGTTCAGTTTTGTAAAAATCCTTTGATTTACATTTTGCTGGAACTTGCTAGCTCTTAGTTTGTCTGAAAAATGTCAGTCTTCATACTAAGAAGCCATTTAAGGCTTAAGAGTTTTCAAGTCCCTGTTGAGGTACAAAGTATATATTGTTAACAGGGAAGCATGGAATTCTCTTTTATATGGCCATGACATAAAAAGCTGTCATAAACAATAGGAAAGATGTTCTCTATACTACTTGGCTATATTTTGCAAGTTGATTTTTTTTTTTTTTCCTTAACGATACACTTGTGGGATTTAATTCTGAAATGTGTCCATCCCTGCTTGGCTCCCCCCCCCCCTCCAGATACGCTGCATGGAAGAATTGTGTGGGACCAAGGGGAAAGACAGCTATTTGTGAGCTTGCATTTTTTCCCTTCGACTGCACTTATTACAATTTCTTGGATCACAGCTGATTGATATTGATGCATTTTATAGACATAAAGTATGTGCTATTGGCTTTTAACATGCATTTTGATTGCATATGTTTTTGCTGTACTATAAAAAAAACTGGCTTGGATTTAAGTTCTGTGGTACTCTGGCTAGCTTATTGTGAGAGGGACATATCAGGATAATTGCATTTCCTTTTGAAGGATTTCTTCTCTTCCTGAAGCCTTGAGAGATTCAGTTGAGAACAAGTCAATGATTATGCTCAGCATAAGTTGATGAAAGACAGGAGTTTGTAGCCATTGTGATGTAAAGAAATAGAAAAAGTTACTGTATCTTACAAAGCCTTTATTGCCATGAAAGCATTTCCACTCTGATATTAACCTTGCGACTGCTGATCACAGAATCATAGAATTGGTTGGTTGGAAAAGACTTTTGAGATTATCAGCCCCACCTGTACCTCTCCACTACTAAGCCATATTCCTAAATATCCCTAAGTGCTTCATCTGCCCATCTTTCGAATACCTTCAGGGATGGTGACTCAACCACCTCCCCTGGGCAGCTGTGCCAGTGCCTGACCACCCTTTCAGTGAAGAAATTCTTCCTGATGTCCAGTCTGAACCTCCCCTGGCGCAACTTGAGGCCATTTCCTCTTGTCCTATTGCTTGTCACCTGGGACGACAGTCCAACACTCACCTCACTAAAACCACCTTTCAGGCAATGACAAGGTCTCCCCTCAGCCTCTTCTCCTGTAGGCTAAACAACCCCAGTTCCCTCAGCTGCTCGTCTTAGTGTTCTCCAGCCCCCTCACCAGCCTCGTTGCCCTTCCCTGCACACGCTCCAGCCGCTCAGTGTCCTTGTAGTGAGGGGCCCAAAACTGAACCCAGCACTCGAGGTGTGGCCTCACCAGTGCTGAATACAGGGGCACAGTCACCTCCCTGCTCCTGCTGGCCACGCTGTGTCTGATACAGGCCAAGATGCCATTGGCCCTCTTGGCCATCTGGGCCACTGCTGCCTCCTGTTCAGCCGGCTGTCACCCTACACCCCCAGGTCCTTCTCTGCCAGGCAGCTCTTCAGCCACTCTTCCCCAAGCCTGTAACGCTGCACGGGGTTGTTGTGTCCCAAGTGCAGGAGTCCGTACTTGGCCTTGTTGAACCTCATCCCGTTGGTCTCAGCCCATCGATCCAGCCTGTCCAGATCCCTCTGCAGAGCCTCCCTTCCTTCAAGCAGATCAACACTTCCACCCAGCTTAGTGACATCCACGAGCTTACTAAATGTGCACTTGGTCCTCTCATTCAGATCATTAATAAAGATATTGAACAGGACTGAACCCAACAGTGAGCCCTGGGGAACACCACTTTTAACTGGCCTCCAACTGGATTTAACTCCATTTACCATGACTCTTTGGGCCCAGCCATCCAGCCACTTTTTTACCCAGCAGAGGGTGTTTGAAAAAAATTTACCAGCAATCCCTAAAAACAACTGGCGGGGAGAATTAATGAACAGTTCTATTAAGTCAGAAAGACAAAAAATAATTATTGTACTTCATCCTAGTAGGGAGATCATAACACGAGTTTTCAGGTAGGCATAATTTTTTACATCAATTCTCACATTGTCATTTTTCCCAGAATCTTTAAAAGGCATTTCTGTCCTCCTGGGGCATTTTATAGATGACTGATTTCAAGTTTGATGGGGTAGACTGATGAAATCTAGACTGATCAGAAAGACTGATTTTTTTTAATTTTGGGGGGGCTATGATTCATATTCTCTTAAAAGGAAGTAGATTTTTTTACTCTTTAAATAACAGTATAGTAGCAATATATCAACCCTCAGAAGTACATTAATTTGACTACAGTGTTTGGCAGTTCTTTCTGATTTTTTACAGATTATTTCATTTTTCAAAGTGGTCTACTAGCTGACAAGGGAAACCACAACCACAAAACATTGATTCAAAAAAACTTGAAAAAATGTAAACAATGACATTTGCAATTCACATTTTCACACTGACCGGTAGCAATTTACTCCGACTGATGAGATTGACCAGTGTGATGAGTATTCAGTACCTTTTTCCTTAATCCTTTATTAGTATACTGAGATAATAAAATATGTAAGCCATGTTGCATAATGAAAAAAGTCACCAGTCTCCATCTTTGCAAAATAAACTTCCTTTAGATGGAGAATAGGTATGACACTTAGAGTTGAATACATATCACACTAACATCTCTACCTTGAAATTTCCAATGTATTTCTACAAGTTTTCACATATTTTTATCATGACTTCAACTCTGATATTGTAAAATACATCTCTGATTCAAAGATGCATTTAAGTTAACCGATTATTAAAGGGGTGTTACATAGGGACTTGAATGGAGTTAAGTGTTGATGGAAGAACTATATCCAAAAGATGGATTGGAGGTCACTGGAGACAAGCTAAAGCTTTTTCTAGACGTAGTTTCAGTTCCATCAATCTGCTAGATTTGTAAGCCTCTGTACATTTGTACAAGTCTAGTAGCTGACCTCACCAAGTTTTCTTTATGTGACTGCATATTTCTAAGGCTTTTTCTCCCTTCTGTGAGAAACTGTGAAGTGCTAAGAACTGTGCTGATGAGATTACTTTCCAAACATTGAACAAAATAGTTTTATTCTGGTGGTTGTCAGCTGAGTAAGGTACATATCCTTGGTCTCTGCTATTGTATTTCCAAAAGTTTTGCCCATTGCATTGTGTTACTTGTTTCAGGCTTCACATCACATTAGAAAGCTATTTTCCAGTACAAATTATTCAGTGAAAAACCAGCAAAGGAAGCTGTATTTAATGGATTGTACAAAGCATTTAATTGATTTTGAAAAGCATGTGGCTATTGAATCTGTATCTACTTTCAAATATATATTTCTTTGTCTTTTGGGTGTATTTATCTACTTTTAATAAGAAGTCTTTTATTTTTTTAATTATTCTCTCATTCCAGAAAGTCAATCTTCTGCTCTTCAAAGGTTAAAGATTAAAGAAAAAATGCTGGAGGCAAAATTATACAAGAGTTCTTTTGTAGTCCTGAAATATAAAAAGCTTGATTTAAGCAGTACTGAAAAAGTTTCAGAAGCTGAAACTTTTTTTTCATATACAGCTTTATTTGAAACACTCTGATATTTAGCCAACCAGAACTGAATGAAGCAGGAACTCCTACCACAGGCTCTTTGGCCTTCTGCAATAAGGCCAGAGCACTGTGGCCCTCAAGCTCACAGACAGCAATTGTACCATGCCATCGTATTTTCTTCCACTTGGAATGTCTGTGACTAAATCTATTTTTTCATAAGACAAAACTGTATAATCCTGCAGTGACATTTTCACAAATGAAGCAAAAAATAAAATGTGAAGATTGTCACATTTTCTGGTCCAGCAAACAAACCACTTTCACATGTTTGAGCCATGATTTCACAGATAGCAGTTTTAAAGGTATGTCTTTGCAAGCAGAGACTTCTTCCCTTGCTATTAGCCAGATGTAGTCCAGTCCTGAACCTAAAGCCACAACGTTGTGTTGATGCAGCTAAAAGATCCAGCTTTCAGGAGGCTGTATTTGCTGACACTCAGAGCTGCACTTAACTGAATGACGTGGTTTGTTCTCTACTACTGGCTTGATTCCAGTTAGCTGAGAGCAGCAGCACATGCCAACACACAGTGATATCAGTTTCTTCAAGTGTGTTTCCTATTTGTGTAGGATGATACTATTTGCTACCATTTTGAAAATAAGCTTTTGTGGAGGCCAAGCCAATGCTCCCAGTCCAGTTCCCCTCACTGAGTAACTGTCACTAGCATCCCAGTTACTTCCTTTATACTATCTTCTTCATACATTTTCTAACATCACAACAGAGACAGGTAGTATTTTGTAACATCAGCTTAAAATATTTTTAAAGGCAGTCAGTTATTGCCTTATAAACTAGGACATCCTTCCTAATATTATTTAGCTTTCACTACGTTTTGATCAGATGCACTGTTCTGTGTTGTGTTGCACTCCTGTGTTCTTTGCAGGTCTGTAAAATATCCTTACAGGATCATTGATCATAATATGTGCTGCATAGGTATATGAGAACTCTATAAAACATTTTAATTTTATTTATATATTCATCTTAAATTTCTCTGTCATCTTAATTTCCAGCATGGAAGCAGTCTGAGTTGTTTTTCTGCTAATAACTGTCTTTGAGCTTCCCAATATTTTCCAGTTGTGCATACTTCTGCAAGATATTTCTGTTTGGTTTGTGGTCCTGTTTGCACACAGACGTGGTTTGTTTCAGTCCATTCTTGCAAAATGCAGAGGAACTGACTAAGACACCTGAAACAGTATAGGCATAAGTGTGAAATAGAACAAAAATAACACTTTGACCACATGCTGGTGGAGACAAGTACCGTGCCACCAATGTGTAAGCCTTGTTCGATGCAAAATGCAAGTTTGTCTTTCCCCATTTTTGAAAAAAATACGGGTATTTCTCAGAATAACCACCGTTTATAGAGAATGGGATTGTTATGTGCTACATATCATACACATAAAATATCCTAGCTGAATTTATTCTCTTCTCTTGACTAAATTTGTGTTTGTGATGTCATTTATTGTGTGTGATTTGTGGTGATCTATTTTTCATCATTAAAGAGCCAGACATTAAGCTTTGTTTTACAGAGTGGGTTATGTTTATATCCATTTGCTCTAAGAAAAAACGGTGCTTATTATGCAGTTCTCTCTTTGTAGAGGTTAGAGTGGCCAGGCAATATGCACATGGAGAAGTGCCAGGAAAATCTAGTTTTCATGGTTTAGAGGCAGAATAACAAGGCAGACAGCATGAACATTTGGTTAAAAGATCTCATTAAATAAAACAGAAAAAAAATTTATTAGTGGCTACTGGACAAGTATGAGCTACTACTCTAGGTTTGTAATAGAAATAATATTTGGGTTGTTGTCTTGGTGACTAAGTGTTAACCTTTCACGTATAGGTACAAACTGTACTCAGAAAAGAATGCTGCACTCATCAGCTAGTGTTCTCAGTTTAAATCAGTACTGAGAGAGACATCATCTCACGTTTTCTACAGTGCCTTATTTCTTGTAGAATGTGAAGTTAAAAGCTGGAACTTCAGTTTTACCCTTTGATAAACATTTGTATTGTGCATTTCTGATCTATATTTTTAGTTCTGTTAACGCAACATGAAATAACTCAATCTTAATTTACCTACAGGAATTGTGACTAAGAATATAGTCAAATACTATATACCTTACAAAAAATGAAGTTTTTCTCCTTAACCCTGGTAACTCTCAAAAGAATCCTTTCCAACTTCCCTATAACTCTTCTTTTTCCACTGCTTCTGCCAACTGTCTTTTCAATTCATATACACAAGTTTGGTAGAAACAGATGAGAATGTGTGCATCTTAGACTGAAACTGGACATTTGGGAGAGTGCAAGCTATATATTTTTATTAATATAAGGTATCATTTTCACAATCAATGATATTTTTAAATGTTCTGAATCATCAGCTCATGTGTATAATGCTTTTTGTACTGAAAAATTAAACAAAATGTGAAAGCGAGCACAGTAGATTTTTGTTAGTTAGCGGCATAATCTGGGTCACCGTGAACTCCACTTTTCCATTTACCATCTGTGGTTTTGAATTTATCTTTGACTAGTAAGATTTCCTTTTACAGAATCTGTGGAAAATGTAATAAGAAAGCTTTAAATCTATTAATTATTTATAAGTTAATCTTATACTGCCTATCATGACCCTTTCTTTTATTCAAAAGTATTGTGCTCATGATGTTCTACAGCACATGGAAGCCACAGAACGTCATGTAATACATTTGTATATTAAAATACAGTTCGTGCATGAAGACAAACTTCAAAGGATCTGATTTCTGGCTACGATAGAACAGGAAGATGAGAGAACAAAAGGATAGCCATAGTTGAGCAAATCAAGACGGTGTTTAGTACAGTATGCTGTCTGCAGGACTGCTTGTATCTGATAGCTAGAGACAAAAACTGAGTAAGCATATATAATATCCCTGTTCCAGTTTATGAGTATTTCCAGCTGAAGGGATTTCCTAAACCAGATGCGCTTTCTGTATGGTTTGTAACTTGCAGTGGTTCTGTCTTCCATTAGCTTATTCAGTTAGTCATTGGCTACGTGACATTTAACATCCAAAACATATTTTGTTGACAAGGTCTACAGATCTATTCCCTGCTGTGTGGAGTCACCTCCTTTTTCTGACTGGCCTTCCTTTGATTCCTCTAGCTTTATTTTTCAGAAGAACACTTACTATTATTGCTGGTTCTAGTGTGACCTCAGTCAGAAGCACAAGTATTTGGGGGTTAGTAGCAAAATAACTGGCATATTTTGTCTCCCAGTTTGCTTCTTTTAGCATTTCACATTTTCAAACTTTATGTTACAGCTATGATGATTAGAAATGTATTCTTTAAAATTTTGAGAATTGAGTATATCGTGTAACAGATTCAGGAAATTTCAGGATAATTTTGTATAGTCAATCACAGTAGTCGTCAATACTACATTATTGTGTCTGTCAACAAATGATGGAAGGACAATGTAGGATATAGTGGTGGAGTGTACAGAGCACAGAGTGCATGTGCAACTTTTGATAGCTTTATGAAAAAATAAATTGGGAGAGATGAGCTGAAATCTGTAACCTTCAATATTACATATGATATCTTTTAAATGCCTTGGAAGACCCCTAGAAGCATGTTCTATCTGTTATATTCAGGGGCTAAACTAAACACACTTCTGGAGATCTCTAAGAGGAAAGCCGACATGGATAGATTTTGCATCTACCTTTCTTCTTTAACTAAATAATGATCTTAAACATTTAGCAGGCCATTTCATTAGACCTGTATCATTGTCTAGGAGATAAGATGGAAGTCTAAATGACATGGTCTGAATTGCACACGTGGCGTCAAAAATAGTAATAGCAATTATTTTTACTCTGAAATTCAACAAAAGAAGATCTGAACCAGTGATAACTTGAGTCAATTATTCAAAATCAGTTTTGTTGATTTTAATTGTGCTTAGATGACCGAGAGTAGGATAGGAAAACACCTATCGTACATGATAAACCATAGCATTTCTTTAAACATAAATGTTTAAGACAGGCAAAAGATGAATGGATTACTTTTATGGCAAATTATTTCCTATCAGAACATCAGACAGGTTTTTTTTCCTTATCGCTTGCAATGAATCTTTTCTGAAGAACAGAAGTAAATGCTGTTTGAATTTTTTTGCTATTTTTTATTTCCTGACTGTGACTGGAGGAAGAAAAACTAAAATAACACAAAAGAAACTTTTCCTTTTTTTGCTGTTCAGTGAAACTGGAAATACCTACTAAGTGATAAATAGCCTTTTGTGATAATTTTACTGCATTAAGCAGGAAATAAGATGCTGAGAGAGACAGATTAGCATTGATGACTTGGGAGCCTAATTATAGTAACAAGCTTTCTATGAGAATACAGTCATCTCAATGGTGAATAACACAGATGTGTTTTAGTAACTGGACATTATTTAGATGCTTTGACATAGAGCAAGTATTATGTATTTAGATATTTTTATGTAGCTGATAAATGTCAGCAAATGATCGTGAAATGCTTCTTTGGAATGAACTGAAACTTGTGTATAATTGTGTTTCTAAATAGTTTTGATGTTCTACTACTTCAACTAATTTTGGGTCTTATGTATTAAATGCACAGCTCTGCAGCAGCAGAATCAGTGGTTGCTTTCAAAACTAACTTCAACAGGACAAAGATGAGAGATCACTGTAAGAAATAAAAAATAAAGAAAAGATAAAAAGCCTTATTTTTATATAGAGAGAGTAATTTTGGCTTAATGAGCCCCATGATGGGTTATGTTTATCACTTCAAACTTTGTATACAGTCAAATTTTTACAGTATTTTCCCTGATAAGGATCACTTAACATTAGGGTGTAGGAAATCAGTCTGAAGAAGCGTCTACTCTTATGTCTGATCTCATCATAGTCCAAAAACATAGTTCAACTTTCCATAAGTGGGTAAATGTTGGATTTCTGCAAATATAATATAATCATAAAATAAAGAATATAATTAAGAGGAAAATACTTGTGCTTTTTTTCTCTAGTATAGATTAAATACTTCAAAAAGGATTTTGTCATTCTTTTACTTTGTGTAGCTTCAGCAAACAGTTGAAAATTAATTTATTCTCAAATTTATGAAATTTGAGAACTTCTACCTTGAATGAGGTAAATTTTGAAAGAAATTCTTACATTAAAAATGCATGGAGCTTAGAGGAGTAAAAATACCTAAAACATTGTTTTATTTACTATTAAGGGTAATAATATTTTTCTTTATGTTATTTGAATAGTGATTTACAAATGAATGACGGATTTCACAAATAGGTCTTGGAAGTCCAATTGCTAATGTCTCTGAATTTAACTGCGTGTGTCAGGAAGTATGTTTTAAATCTCCTACCAGCTGTGATAAATATGCCCACAATGCCGCTTTCAACTCCTATTTTGTACCCTCAGTTAAGTCATAACAGAACCTTGATTTCTTAAAAGTCTTAAGGTTTATGTGTTTTGCTACATATTTCTTTTTTTTAAAGCTCTCTTTCACCTCATCGGCTCTTCCAATGTTGATGTGAAAAATGCGATGACCTTTAATGGGCCTGTGGAAGACATGTTTGGGTACACAGTCCAACAGTATGAAAATGAGGAAGGGAAATGGTAAGCTGTTTTTCTTTCTTTAAATGAAACCCCAAATTATCATGTATTCAGTGACTCAGGTGCTATACTATTATTTGCAAGTACACCCCATATGTGAAGGTCGGATTCTGTCAGTCATATTTTGTAAAGTGATGCAAAGTCCTAAGGAAACCTGGAAAGACTGAGAGACTTAAAGATCCAATTTTATATCTACATAGACATAAATGAGCTCATTAAAGCAGGTAAATTTCTTCCTGGATGGAACTGAGAATGTTTTGTGTTATGACTGAACCCTCTCTTTTCCATTTGCCAAATAAAATCATTGTCTATCTTTTCCTTGTGTTAATGTTTGGGCAGTGAAATTTCTCATGTTCTACCTAACTAATCTTCATTATGTATTTTTTCTAAAGTTTTCTGTTAGAGGTTGTCTGAACTGCATTTTTTAATTAGTGGAAAGATTTCTCTGTCGAAGTGTTTATTAATATAGTACTTTGTCTTCCCTCTTGGAGAGTTAATTATGTCTTGCAGTTGGTAATATATTTGCATTTGGGACTTGGAGCCTCCTTCTTCACCTGTCTTTTCCTTTTTGTTGTTCTGAACTAGAAGTTGCATTTTGGCATACTTACTGGTATCATTGCATCTCAGTTTTTTGAAAAACACCTGTTTATGTTCTCCCTTGTAAGAAGAAATTTCACAAAGCTAACCACTGGTATGAAATAAAAATTGAATGATAAAAGGTATGGGAATCCTGAAATCTCCATCATTCTTTGTAGATTGTTCTGTTTTTTTCCAGAGGTTTGCCAGTAAATTGAAATTCATGGTAAATCAAGGGACTGCCGCAGGTGGCCTGGGATGATGGGCGTGCAGCTGTGTTACAGCCAGGTCAGCCTGCCTGAGCAGTCCCCTTCACAGGTGCCAGGGCTATCTGACTCCAAGGGTCTGTCCACTACTGCAATATGATGTTCACCATTAGCCATAGGGGATGTTCATAGGCATGAAATTGCAGAGCCTGTTTTGTAGGATGTTTAAATATACGTCTGCATGAGGGTCATGAGAGGATAATAATGACCTTCTTTGTGCTAATTTAGACCTACAGGAAATAGTGTCTGTTCTAGGAGCTGGGATTTTGCTGGGATTTCTTCTAAAATATGTTAATGTTCAAGGATGTATTTTGTGCCTTTTAAGAAAGAAGTTTCAGGTAACTTATTTCATTTGCAGGGTACTTATTGGTTCACCATTGGTTGGCCAACCTGAGAAAAGAACAGGAGATGTATACAAATGTCCTGTAGGAAGAAACAACCAATCACCCTGCATAAAGCTGAACTTACCAGGTATGAAAGATAAAGCTGTGTTATATGGAGGAATAATAAAGGTCAGATCTTAGGAGATTTTTAGCTAGTAAATATGCGTTAGTACTGTTTCTATAGAAAAGATTTACTAAGGACTCCAGAGCTAAGTGTGAAGGAAGTCTTGTTTGTAACATCAAAATTAGTTTTATTTTAAATCTTACTATTGTCCTATAGAAAATATGCTCAGAATTTTAGAATGGGCATTTGGCTGTGTTATTAAAACTTTATTATTACTGGCATTAATTGACTGCAGTTGGCAGTCCTGGTCATAGAGCCTGAAAGGTCATGAACTGTAGATTCATAGATTACCCTTTCCATAGCTCTCTGAAGCCAACAAATGACTTCATAATGCCATCAGTAAGCTTTTGATGAGAACATAACTAGCTGGAACAAGGCTAATGCATCTCACTATGATACAGGTAAATATTAATGATTTTCCTGTAGACAGGAAGAGACCTCCTGTTAATATGAACTTCACTAAATACACCTGTCATGGTATTTTTTATATACTTTTCCCTTGAAAATGTAAATGTCAGTAATGTAACATAACAGCAATGAATATAAAAACTGCTAAGTCATTTATAGCAGGGCAGGGTGAAAAATGAATGTTTGTTTTCTAATTAACAAAACTGTGTGAACAGTAACCTCTTGCTTTCATTGTGCTGTTATTTTCACTTTTTTTCTTTTTTTGTGGTTCATGAAAACTATTTGAGACAGCAACCCAAGCAAATTTTCTGGGATAAAAGCCAGTCTCAGCATTTTTTCTTGATTGTTGCAATTGAAGAAGGAGGAGGAAGGGTGCTAAAATATTTGATGAAACCCATGTCAGTCTGGGTTTTATTTTAGAAGCTGGAAGCTCCATGCTAGGAGATGTATGCTTTAACATTTTGTTTTCATTTTCCCAAATACTTAACATTTTACTCTATTTATAGCTGCTACTTCAGTTCCTAATGTTGTGGAAGTAAAAGAAAACATGACTCTTGGAACAACCTTAGTGGCAAACCCAAAAGGAGGCTTTCTGGTAAGAAAGGACTTTTTACCAATTTTGAATTAAGACTGTTTTTCCTCAGGTACCATAACAACATTTCACCCTTTTTAATCTTTTAAAGGCATGTGGACCACTTTATGCTTATAAATGTGGGCGTTTGCATTACACAACTGGAGTTTGCTCTAATGTCAGCTCTACTTTTGAAACTGTTGAGGCAATTGCTCCATCTGTGCAAGGTATGCATGCTACAGGAATTCTCTTGTGTGCCTGAAAATACAAAGTGCCAAACAAGACAAATGTATATGCATAGGCATACCAAAAAGTATGAACTGCTTAATTTAGCTACTAGCATTACCAAGTAAAGTAAATGTTTTCTTTGTCTGTATATAACCTAAATTCTTGCTACTTTTGGAATTTATCTCAGTATAAACAATCATTAGAGTGCTATGTAATGTCCAAACACAATTGCTAAAAATAGTTGCTTATGTTTTTTACTTATGGGCAAAAGACTCTTTTAAATAATGACGCCATGTTAATACTTAATACAAACCTAATATAGGAATATAAATACAATTCTTAAAGACCAGGTCCTTCAGAAAAATTGAAGAGAAACAGATTGACATTGAAGAAGATAGAGTTTGCTAGTAAATACTCCAGTTATGTGATCTTGTAATCCCATTCCTACATTGCTGCTTGCAAGGAAGTGCTTTGCTGATAAAGGGAACACAAACGATGTAAAATACAATGCAAAATTTGATGACTGACCATTGCCATCAAACGTGTCAGTTCAGTCCCCATGCATTTTTTACTAATCACAAAGGTAACTGAAGCTGTGAGATATATTTGATCCTTGTTAGTATCAATTCTTATGTGACAATTTGTGTTGCAGAGTGTAAAACCCAACTGGACATCGTCATAGTCCTTGATGGGTCCAACAGCATTTATCCATGGGAGAGTGTGACAGCCTTCCTAAACAGCCTCTTGAAAAACATGGATATAGGTCCTCAGCAAACACAGGTAACACAGCAGATATGTTATAGTTGTTTTATTTGCGAGGAAAAAAAGATTTACAGGAAATGGGATGAAAGCGTAATCTGTGGAGCTCTTCAGTTAAAGCAACTTACGGCAATGGAGTACTAAAACAAAATAGTTGAAACCACAACTAAGTCAGTGTCTGCTGCCAAGTTGCGATGTCAGGGAGGCTCTCCCTCCCCCACTGCTCAGACAATCTAGAGAAACCAACTCTCTAACCTAGAGACAACAGTTAAGTGCATTAAGTGAGGCCATTTGAACATAGTCCTTTCCCACTTCCTTCCTGTCCACAACCACTTCTTGCCTTCTTTTGTACTTCATAGCACAAAGGTCATTTCTCCTCCAAGGTGCACATGCATGGTTCAGACAGCTTTTGATTATAAGCTTTTTGAGCAGCATTTGGTATTTTGTACTTTGAAGCTTTGAACATACAGCTTTTAGATATATGAAATCATAATTAACAAGTGCCTGTGAAGCTACATGTTAGTAATGGTAGAAGCTACATTTATGTAGTAAGTGGAGACAGCCAAATTCCCAGCTGCTATAAATCAGTGCTGCTGCACCAGAATTAACAGAGCTATAACCAGTTATCCCAGCTGAAGATCTGACATATGTTCCACAGTCTGCTGAACAAAGTATGTAAATAGAAATTCCATTAGAACTTGGGGAGGAGGAAACATAGACACTGGGATACATTTTAACACAGAAAGCTTTAACATTAACAGAAGAGTTCAGCTCTTTCTTTCAAGTCTCTCTTTCCCCCCTCCAGAAATCAGGGATTATCTAGAATCCTATATGATATTTTTTATGCTTCAGGCCACTACTTAGCAGTTGTGCTACTTCAGGTTAGCTCACAATGTTCAGCTCCTGATTCACAACAGACACTGAGAAGTTGTAAAGGATACTTGTCGGCAGAGAGTATCTATCTCTGTTGTTTTCCAAGTTAATTGCACTTTGTGAGTTACCACCCAGCTGTACTGAACGCCAGCTTTTAAAAGTTACAAACTGTCAGCTTTACAATTGTGTCCTGTTATTTTAAACATTCTGTTCTTCCAGATATTGCAAGGAAGAAGGAAAGACATTTTGTCAATTTTAACAGAAAGGAAAAAACACAATAAATTCTTCCTGGTCCCTTAAGCTAGTTATTACTCCAACATGTGCCATCTTGGGAAAATACTGAAATGTGAACCTTCCCGTACAAGGCAATGATAGCATGGAAATCATCATTATCTTCTGCCCAAAGGGTTCATGGGAATAGTACACAGGTTAATCAACTCTACTGCACCCTCACCCATCTTCCCCACCCTGCAATTCCTAAAGTTTTACATTGCCACACCTCTGATATTTGTTTTTGGAATCCTGCCTCATCTGTGTGTCTCGTCTCACACACAAAAGGTTCCTTGCTGGTCTGCAGTCCACCATCTCCACCTACAAAATCCGTTCTACCCATGGCTTGGCACAGCTATCCCTCTTCTTACACGTACACTTACTCAATAACGTCAGCTTTGGCATCTGCTAAAGAGCAGAAACATTTGAGATAAGAATAGGATAAGAGGAAAGGAGGTGGAAAAACAAGAAATGGAAGGCAAAAGCGAGGTGGGATTTTTTCAGTTCCTCTTACCTTCCTCCCTCCCTAGAACGTGTCCCATCCGTCTCTTCTCCTCTGAGCCCCCTGCTTGGGAACCCTGGCACAGCCAGAGGTAGTAACAAGTTTATACCATCTCCTCCACCCACACTGTTTCTTTTCTCAGAAACTGTGTTTAAATGACTATTGAATGGGGAAACTGAGAAATGACAGAGCAGGCTTATTTCTCCCCCCTCTTCTGGGACCACAAAATAGAAATAAAGGAACAATTGTTTACTTTCTGTCTGTTTAAACTGATTTTTCAGTTATGGTCTTCTGGGGATTTTTAAGCATATAGAAATTGGTGGACTTCCACTGACTTCAAATTGTTTTCCCTCTTGTATGGGAAAGGAATGAGGTGATTACAGAATAACTCCTTAGCAGCTTGGGTGTGACTTGTTCAAAACCATGTTTTGATTAGAGGCTTGCAAGATTTTTTTTTCCAATTACCCCCTCTATGAACACCAGTCATTAGATTTGTGAAGAAATTCCTCAGTATCCCATGGTTGGAAAATTTGAAAGTGAAATCCAGAAGATTCAAATGCAAAAAAGTCAAAGCTTACAGTATAGTTTTTTCAGAAGTATATCCTTCCCTTCTTCTTTCTGGTCTCCAGAAAATCCACACCACCGTGCTGATGTTAAGATGCATATTCTAACATCAGGAATAAAAGAAGTAAAGGGAAAGTAACAACAGAAAAGTGGAAAAGGGAGAAAAAACTAAACGAGAAAAAAATGGTACTAGTAGGAACAAAATATTTCTCCAGGCTTTATTCCACATTTTAAAGTAACTGCAAAGGAAGATAGGGTATTTTCCTCTGTTTTTTTTTTAACTTTTGTAGAGATAACTGTCATTTAATATGAGGGTATGTTTTTTAATCCTTCCTTTATCTCTGAGCAGTCTTCTGTGGTAGAAGAATATCAACAGAGCAGGCAGAGTACTTTGATATTTTCAATTCCAGCTTTCAAGCTGTGTTGTAATGGCCTTCAGAAATTTTCAGGCAGGTTTTATTTCTCCATTAATATTTGACATAGGCAATTATAGATGTTTGATTGTACCTTTGTCCAAAGGAACTGTAGCAGTGTACTAGGTCGTGCCATATCATACCTTATGATCAGAAGAACAGAAGTGTATTAAAGAGGTATTAAAAGGATTCAGGATGAAGAAAGTGCTTTGCAACAATTTATAAGAAATTTCTGTCTGAGTCCATGGGAGCAAACAAAATGTAGGAGAATTAATAAATTTTTGCTTTGATACAGATATCTTCAGTAAGCTTTTCATGTGATAAAATATATTATCCATTAGTGCTTCCCAAGGCCTGCTTTTCTTTTATGTTAAATATGATTTAAGTACAATCAAAAATATTTCTGATTTTCTCCACATACCAATGATGAAATTCTTAGCAAATCATCTCCATATAGTAAATGGTTTTCCTTTTATTTTTGTTTTGTTGTTATTTTTAGGAAATAGATTATCTTAATAATTTATTGGAAAAGCCAGAATATATTTCGTATAGAACAACAATAAATAATTGCCTCAGAAATATTTTGTCCCACAGTAGAACAGTTCTTCACAGAGTCTGTTCTCTCATACAACACTTTTTGCCAGGAACTGGAGACAATTAAAGAACTATTCCCTTGTGTGTTATAAAAGCCATGGAATGCTAGGGAAGGGAACATAAACTTAGGAATTACAAAGATGTGCAATAGATTATGATCAGTAATGCTGGGAAAAATATTAGGTTTTCTGGAGTAGAGCAGAATTGCATCCTTCTGTGTAGTAGTATTGCATTTTCCAGATTCAAATTAAACAAGCAAATAAGAACATAACATCTGTAACCATTGTTCGTAGGGCTTGCTGAAGTTATGCAGTTTGAACAGGTTTATTATGTGCCTTTGCATCACCTAGATGTGTCATTTATAGTTTTCCATTAGATTAAAAGGCTGCAAAAGCTCAAACCTTTATTGCTGTTGAAAGAATATAATTCTTACACTTGATTCTGTGATCCTGTAGGATATCAGAACATGCAGCCTATTATTATTTTGTCTGTTGTGAGAAATTTTCTGTTACCCTTTGTTGAGGAATGGCTCATCTTTGATGCCATGAAATATGAACATGATGATCAGTGTTTTGAAAGCTAGTGCTAAGGAAGGGTCCCACAGAACAATTGCGTCCCATAAGATAACCACATGCCCCCCTTCCTTCCTGATTTACAAGCTATGCAACACAGTGCAGTTTTCCAGACTCAGATGTTCTTCCCATTCACTTCCTGAGAAGGAAATGCTCAAAATGTTTACTTGCTGTGATCATGGACAATGTTTCCTTTCAAATAGGAAATGATACAACTCAATGTCAGCCTGCCAACGACACCACCAACTTGGGTCTCTAGAATCATGAAAGACAGATACTTCTCACTCTGGCAGCAGTCAATAGATCATTTAATCTATGGTACAAATAAAATCCTCAAAGCAGCAGATAAAGAGTCCATGAATCTACAGTGGCAGGCTCCCAGGTATACAATAGTCTCTGGCTACACTTGTTCATGGTCCCATAGTACTTGAGGCACTCCTCCTGCTCCAGAAGGCCAAACCTGATCGAAGACTTCTTTTTCATCACCAGTCAATGGCAACATCCAGTTCAGATTATTTTGTATGTCACGAGATGCATGCCACAAAATAGTTGCCTTGAGGGGAACAGATTAAAAATTTCATCTTCAGCTTGGGGTTTAGCTAGTGACACATGACTACTCTCATACACTGTAATACAGTGTGTGCCCCCACCTGTTGTGTTAACACTGTGCAGGATTAATAGGCTGCTGTCCACAAGACCATGTAGCATCTGGATGCTCAGCTATGGGTAGAAGATGGCTTGCCTCCGAGAGAGAATTAAGATATTTTAAAAGGTTGACACTTGTAACTTTAATCTTACATCATTTATTCCAGATTGCATTGTATTTTTGAAAGGTTACAAAAATCAAGTGGGATAGATTTTGCTACCACATACTGTTTCAATTGTAGTCCCTTAATTTTTTTAATAGCTTTTCATAACTATTGTGATATTGGTATTTAGTATCAAATACTCATCCAACTCTAACTCTTCTACTATAAGCAAACAAAAGTACAGAATCCGAGAGGCTATGAAAGTAAGTAGAAAAACCCTATAAAGCAATTGCAAAGTGCATACTAAGCTGCTTCTAAAATAAAATAATGGCATAAACATCCGAGAGGCCTTAGTGATCTTCAGTACCTAAATGCTCAAGTGCTTTTAATAATAGATGAGTGAGACATAAATATGCCACATAATACTGCATTATCCTAAATCACACCTATAAATTGCTATATGTAGCATAAAATTGAAATATGCTAATGGAACATTGTGTGCAATCTTCCCAGTAAAAGCTGTCAGGAACCTCCTAAAACATTAAAACTGACAGAGATGAATGAGCAAAATTAATTACTATTTAGGAATATTGCTCATCTTTTTATTTCACATGTGTTTTTGCAGCAGGTTCCCTCAGGCTTTTGTGATTGAGTTCCAGTCCCATGCATTGATCTTTCCTACAAAGACTTGTTTTGCTGAGGTCATCTAGAGTCTTTATATCATCCTACCCAGTTCCAGAAGCTGCTGTTTTCATCACATAGTCCTCTCTGGCATTTACACTTTGACATACCTCCTGTTGGGAGAACGCTATGTCCTGGACTGCCCTGCTGTCTTCATCATGATAAAGGCACTTGGTTCTTCCTCTTACCCTGAGGACCTAAATTTGTCATTGCAATGCTATTTCTAGGCTAGGCTTAGGGTAAGTAATCTATCAGGTGTAGGAATACTATATTTGGATGGAATGAAGAGAGTTGTGAGTAAATCATGGCCTCATATGCTATAAGGAAAACTACTATGAGAAATTGTGAATGGTGGTTAGGGCATTGGTCTGCCTTGGCCCAGAGGAGAGCAGAGCTGTGCTGCAGTTTACCGCAAGTCAGTAAGAGCAAAGAGATGAGCCTGCTTTTGCCTTTGGTCCTATTTTTATTTAAAATAGTTTAGAAACTCCAGAGTATTTAATGAGATTGAGTGTCTTCTAGCCAGTCTTGCCTAAATGTTTATAGATGTTTCATACTGAGGGAAATACATAGACTTCAATTCTTTTCTTTGCTGTAGGTACAGATTCACATTTACTCCTCTGCAGGAACACAGATGCTTTCTTTAAGACTAGTTGATTTTTAACATGAGCTCTGTGTTTCAGGTTGGGATCGTTCAGTATGGACAGACTGTAGTTCATGAATTTTTCCTGAATACGTACTCAACAACAGAAGACGTGATGGCTGCAGCTGCAAGAATACACCAGCGGGGTGGCACACAAACTATGACAGCACTAGGAATAGATACAGCAAGGTACATTCACAAAATACTGTCCTGCATATGGTATAAACAAACGTAAACAGATATAGTGATGGTTCTGATTTTATAAATTAAAAATATGATGTGGCTGGCATCTGACTTCATTTTAAGGAGAGTGGATAAACAGACTTTGTCCAACATCTAGAGCAGTTGTATATGGCACCCTGAAACGGCAGCTGTCTCTTGAAGGGAGAAAAAGTACCTCAAGCACTGTGTACAGTTTTGGGTGCCACAGTACAAAAAGGACATATTCCAACTGGAGAGTGTTCAGAGGAGACTACAAGGCTGGTGAAAGGTCTAGAGGGGATATCGTATGAGGAATGGCTGAAGTCACTTGTTCTGCTTAGCCTGGAGAAGAGGAGACTGAGAGGCTGTTTACTGCCTTCTCACAAGGGAGGGAAGTGAAACAGGCGCTGATCTCTTCTCTCTTGCAACCTATGATAGGACTAGCGGTAATGGCAGAAGATCTGCCAGGGGATGTTTAGACTGGTTATTAGGAAAGGGCTCTTTACCCAGAGGGTGGTGTAGCACTGGAGCAGCTCCCCAGGGGAGCAGTCAGGGCACCGAGTCTGCCAGCATTCAAGAAGCATTTGGACAATGCCCTCAGTCACAGGGTGTGAATGTTGCAGAATGTTCTGTATGGGGGTAGGAGTTGGACTTGGTGATGCTTTTGCGACCCTTCCAACTTGGGTAATTCTACAGTTCTATGAAATACATAAAGATGAGAAGCATGGAGTGAGGTTGTAGTTCTAAGAAAAGGGTTGACAATCTTTGATGCCCATACAGAGCAGGTAGGAATGGTGTGTGTATAAGGATGAAAGAAATACAGGTTTTGGAGGAAACAGGAAAAACCAGAACTTTTTAATGTTAATTTGTCTTCATTCTGAACTTAAGATTATCACAGTGTTTGAGCTCACGCTCATCAGAAAGCCTAGAAATTTGTATCTGAAGTCTTTGAAGCTACTGGATCATTGTGAGATTAAAGATCTGTTGTAGAAATAGCATTATTTAGAAATACTTACATTATTAGCAAAATAAAATATGACTTTTGTAGAAGAGACAGTAAACGCAAGATCTCTCAGATGCTTTCAAACGATACAATGTTGTCCTGTTATGTTTTTTTCTTTTCTACTTTTTTCCTGGCGTGATAGCATGTCTTTATTCCATAAAAGATTGCCGTCACCCTTTCCAAATAACCATTTAGTGAAATATGCAGCATCTTTCTGGTGAACTAGTTGATTATCTGACACAAGTTTTGTTGATATGACGTCTTAAATCTAATGACATTGTTTCATACTCACCAGTAATGTTTTCCTTAGATACAAGCAGAAGCTTGAGGGAGTCTGAAGAAGTCCATGAAAGCAGAGCCAATTGAGAATTGCCAAATACTCAAAAACCAGAAAGTCCCTGTGCACTATAAACTGTTGCAGGCTTGTATACACAGAAACTATCAGCAAAAACTTCCTCTATTCTTGCAGTCTTCCTGTCCATCCACTTTTGGCCTTCAGCAGTGGTAGATCTTAGCTTTCACTCATCTTACTGTTCAGTATTCTTCTAGAAAGAGGAAGCTCTGCTTGCTTCCTTCCTTCTCCTCCAGAGCCCTTATCCAATCTTGCCTTTTCTGGTCCCCTCCAGAGTCAGGGTGAGCAGCTGCACAAAACATCAGTGCCCCTTTGTAGAATTCAACTGTTTGCCCTCATCTGCCTCTGCCCACCTACAGCCTACTTCTGCCACATTCCCAAAACTCAGTTTTGCTGTAGATGTGCAGAGGTGTGCTGGTAGCTGAATACTTTGGCTACTGAAAGTACTGCTTGTAGGGCAGAAAAAGGTGATTTTTTGTGTATGTTTTTCACGATGGAAGGGAGGGAGGTGTTGGTTGAGGTTTTTTTAAGCTGCCAAAAGCTGTTTTAAGGAGCCAGAAACTTACTTTGAGAGGGGAAGAATTCTTCAGTATCCAGTGTTGTATTTTCTGCTGTTGATCTTGAATGAAGAATGAATGAATGCTTATGAAAATCTTTGGCTGTGAACTGTCATGTAAGTTCCAATTGTTGTTTGTATTTGTTCATAGTTAATATTAATCTAGTTTTTCTGCTTCTTAGTTAACAAAATCTTTTAGTTTATAGGTTACTATACAAATATGATGCATGTGCTAAATGCTGACATTGCCTTTTCGAACTGCTTTATGGTCCTTTCAGGAAAGAGGCTTTTACTGAGGCTCATGGTGCACGGAGAGGAGTACAAAAAGTAATGGTTATTGTGACTGATGGGGAATCACACGACAACTACAGATTAAAAGAAGTGATTGATAATTGTGAAGATGAAAACATTCAGAGATATGCTATTGCTGTAAGTGAAATTTTATGGAAAATTCGGAATCTTTAAAGCATGTTTCATCTTCCAAATGTAATTTCTGTTTAAAACATTAATTTCACAGAATCTTTATGGAAATAAAATCATTTACAAGAAGGGTCAGAGGGAGGATCTGGGGAACTACAGGCCTGTCAGTCTGACCTCGGTAACAGGGAAGGTCATGGAGCAGATCATCTTGAGTGCTGTCATACAGCACGCGCAGGACAATTGGGTGATCAGGCCCAATCAACGTGGGTTCACCAAAGGCAGGTCCTGCCAGATCAACCTAATCTCCTTCTATGACAAAGTTACCCATTTAATGGACGAGGGAAAGGCTGTGGATGTGATGTACCTGGACTTCAGTGAAGCCTTTGACAGCATTTCTCACAGTATTCTGCTGGAGAAACTGGCTGCCATCTGCCTGGACAGGCACAGCCTCTGCTGGGTTAAAAACTGGTTGGAGGGCCGGTCCCAAAGAGTTGTGATAAATGGAGTTAAATCCAGTTGGAAACCGGTCACGAATGTTGTTGCCCAGGGTTCAGTGCTGGGTCCAGTCCTGTTTAACATCTTTATCAATAATCTGGATAAAGGGATTGAGTACACCCTTAGCAAGTTTGCAGGTGACACCAAGCTGGGTGGAAGTGTTGATCTGCTTGAAGGAAGGGAGGCTCTGCAGAGGGATCTGGACAGGCTGGACTGATGGACTGAGACCAATGGGATGAGGTTCAACAAGGCCAAGGGCGGAGTCCTCCATTTGGGACACAGCAAACCCCTGCAGTGTTACAGACTTGGGGAGGAGTGTCTGGAGAGCTGCCTGTGAGAGAAGGACCTGGGGGTGTAGGTTGACAGCCGGCTGAACAGGAGCCAGCAGTGGCCCAGGTGGCCAAGAGGGCCAATGGCATCTTGGCCTGTATCAGACACAGCGTGGCCAGCAGGAGCAGGGAGGTGACTGTGCCCCTGTGCTCAGCACTGGTGAGGCTGCACCTCGAGTGCTGGGTTCAGTTTTGGGCCCCTCACTACAGGAAGGACATTGAGGGGCTGGAGCGTGTGCAGAGAAGGGCAACAAGGCTGGTGAGGGGGCTGGGGTTGTTTAGTCTGGAGAAGGGGAGACTGAGGGAAGACCTCATCCCTGTTTACAACTGCCTGAAAGGAGGTTGTGGCGGGGCGAGTGCTGGGCTCTTCTCGCAATTGACATGCGATAGGACAAGAGGAAATGGCTGCAAGTTGCACCCAGGGGAGGTTTAGACTGGACATTAGGAAAAATTTCTTTACTGCAAGGGTGGTCAGGCACTGGCACAGCTGCCCAGGGAGGCTGTTAAGTCACCATCCCTGGTTTGAAAGGTGGGTAGATGAGTTTCTTACGGACATGGTTTAGTAAGGGGACAGATATGGTTCGACTCGATGATCTGAGAGGTGTTTTCCAACCAGATGTTTCTATGATTCAGAGAGGAAAAAAAGAAGGAAGCTGAAAAAAAAATTAGAAATTTGCTTTCTGTCTTTATAGCACATAAGAAAAAGAAATCTATCGGTCTTCATGGTGTTGGCAGGTGTGTTTACAAGTGAAGGAAGAAAAGAATGAGTTTGAGGGGCAGTATAAAATCCAATTATTTTTGTTAAGAGCAATATTGAACAGAGTGAATTAGTTTTAATTTTCTGAGCAATTTCTGTAGGTTTATTACTTACTAAAAAGAAATCAGATCTAAACCATCAATAAAAAGGGGTTATTATGTCTGTTCTGTGAATGTGTCTGTGCTGGTATTCTAAAGTTGTTATGTTTATGTTTATGTGGAGCAAACCGAGAAGCTGAATGAGAGGATGAACTTGAAGGTTAAACCATATTAAGAAATATGGAAAAATTAATGATAGATTTTTCACTATATTTGTTTATTCAATACTCAGATCATCTGTTTTCTTTTGTCAGTTTTGAAGGTATATCAGATTGTTGCTTCTTCAGGCCTATCTCTGTTTGTTCCAATACAATAAGATACAGTTTCAAGAAAGAATGTTAACTTTAATTTAGAGGAAGACTTCAAAAACGTTGAATTCAACACCACACAAATTTTCACTCGTTTCCTTTGTAAACCTAGAGATTATTAAAGAAAAAGTAATCCTTGAAGCTGCAGTAATTTTTAGGAGTAAATTCTCTGTCTAGAACCAAATTTTAATTGTTCCAGTGTCCATGCTAAAACACGGCAATCTGGGGCTTTTTCCCCTCTAAAAGCAATTTAAGTGTGTAAAGCATTTCACTCCACTGAAAAATACTTGTTGGGCTAGAAATTGAAGAAGTGATTAATTTTGTTCTGAGGCATCTTCAATTTTCACAGCAGTAGTTTTAAAACTGCATACCAAATCTGAAGTCTTGTACTGTGACGGATTGTTAACACTGAATGCAAGTATTGTTCTTATATACATTTGTAGGGCAAAACTGCAAACAAAAAAAAGAATTATCATATGCATAATTAACATGTAATTAATTGCTTATATACCATGTTATGATGAAAGCTGGTAGTACCTATGCAGAAGTCAGTGCAATAGTGTTTGCTGGTTTGAGTATTGAGTTGTTTTTTTCCTAAATTAAGACCTACTTCAACAAGTCATAGAAACATAAATTAAATCATTAGAATTTTGTGACGAAGGAAAACAAAGCACAGTTGAGGATAACAGACATTATACCAAATAGTTTCTTAGTTTGCTATGTTGATATTTTCAGGAAAACAGTTGAGCCTTCATACAGTTCTGTTCTCATTGGCAAAAAATGGTTTCAAATCAGTTTGAGGAACATTTTAACAGAATGAAATAAGGTTAGATATGATTTCTCAACATTCTCTGACAACCTGCAACAAAAGTATGTTTTAAAACATGTTATAAATTGTATCCTTGACTTCTTTTTTTAAAAAAAATTCTCTTTAGATTCTTGGCAGCTACAGCAGAGAAAATATAAGTACTGAGAAATTTGTAGAGGAAATAAAATCAATTGCCAGTAAGCCTACTGAAAAGCATTTCTTCAACGTCTCAGATGAATTAGCTCTTGTAACTATTGTTGAAGCACTTGGAGAGAGAATATTTGCCCTGGAAGGTATGACATTATTTAAAATTTTATTTTATGCATGCATTACAACCAAAGCAAGAAAACCACTGTTTTTATCTTCCTTTGCAATATATTGTGCTGCATAAAATGTATTATGCAATTAATTTTCCTGCTGATCATAAAAATATTTTACAATTAACATAAAAACCATAGAAAATTACGTTAAATTTATCCAAATGAGTTAGAGCCTGTGGAGACAATCACCTAAAAAGGTAATTAATGTTACCATTTTAGCTAGGGTAAACATGAAATTGCTTTCCCATAGGTAAATAAGCACCGCCATACCATATTTTGATTACACCATGGCCATGTGTTTGTCTACCTATACCTCTAGGTTTTAGTTTTGTTTAGTTAGTAATATTGCTTTGCTATATAAGTTAACATAGATTTGATGTATAGCATTGACAAGATGTATTTTTCCTTTGGAAATGTTCATAATACTCAGAATTTAACACAGAAATGTCATTCTCTTATAAAGTCTCCTTATATTCTCCATCCAAATTATGCAACAGTGTCCAGATCTCTGTTTGTTTCAAGCACACTGCTGGTAACAGAAGACTGAGTTTATTAGTTATAAATTATACTGGCCTGTTCTGAAGGGATTCGTGTCATGCAAAGAAAACATCCAACTATTTGGACTTTTTTTTTCAACATCTCAAGTTTCCATGTAGCTGTAATAGTGCAGTTTCCAGCTAGACCAAAAATTAATCTTGACTTGAATGTCAAGATACAATACAAATGCAGAAGAGTGGTTTTATGTTTTTTAAATTGTAGTTGTATTTCTTAAACATATTTAGGTGTTGGTTTTTTTGCTGTACTGTTTAGCTTGATCAAATAATACTCTTTTCAGCTGATAATTACTGATTTTTTTTTCCAGTTTATATGTTCTTATCTGTTTACTTTCCTCACTTTTGAAACAAATTAATTTGAGAAGAATTTAATCTCCATAAAGTCTAACGTTTAGCTTTCTTAAACTCATTGATTACTCCAAAGTTTATTGAAAAGACTCTTGTTAAGTTCCTGTTTACTGGGAAGAACACACTTGCAGTGGAAAACAGTTGTTCAAACAGAAACTGAAAACTTAGTCTTCAATTTGTGCTTTGTACTTCTGGAAGAGTAAGAAAAATCATTGACTTTAATTCCTTAAAATGAGAAAGTTATATCTATTAAATATAAAGGATATAGGATAAAAAGTTAATCAACTGCTAGTTATGACAACAGACAAAGGATATAAGACCTGAGATGACTGAATTTCAGGATGTCTGTGTGCTCAAAGTCAAGATTCCGTGCCATTGCTCAACCATTTGAACAACCAGATGCCATTAGAAGAGTCATTTTCACTTTTTCACACTCCACTTTGTCACTTTTAGCAATCAGTAGCCATTAGGTAGTGTCTGTCTGCCACATGCAACCCTAGCCTCCAAACAGTATAATAAATTGTGCTGGCTTGAACTCCATGCTGACGGGGAATGCTCTATATCATGAGCTCCAACCTGTCCTTTGAATTTAGTAATTCATCTCTCTAATGATAAGAAAAAATTAGAAAACATTTCAACTTTGAACAAGTTGTGTAGCTTAATAAAATATCTAAACAGTGTAGTTATGTTGATAGCTGTGAATCTGTTTTATTAAATTGTAGAAATGTTTTCTGTTTATATGATAGTCAGCTAATGACTAATATGACTAATTCTCATCACTACATCCTCCAGTATTTTTGTACTTTAAGCACATCGTACCTCTTTAAGTATCAACAAGTTCTGCGAAGTCCTTGCATTCAGCTTTAATTTTCTGCAAATGTGCAGTAACCACTGCCTGCTTCCTGGATATCATTTTATATAGAATAGACCTATTAAAAACTGTTGGGATATGTGTTCCTTGAAATATTTGTCCTTGATATATATTGTCCTTGATATATATTGAAAATTTTCAATTTTTATTTTATATAGACTTGCCTATTTTACTAAAAATATATGTTTGCAACAAAAAATGTGGAAAGCTCTTTTCATCCACTCTGTGAGAGATGAGCTACTTTATTTCACCACTCTCAAAAGGCTTCTTGATTTCCAGATTTTCAAGCAGGAACTCAGAGCCTGTGCTGAGGTTTCTGTATAAGAAACCTGTGATGTGAAATAAGAAATATTGCTTCCTCCACCTGTGAAAGTCCAAGAAATCGCATAATCTGGCTGCAAAAGAAGTCAGAATAGAAACTATAATGGGATCTTACCTTTATCTCAAGCAAGGCTGAGTGGCTCTAATGTGACTAAACCAGTTTCTGTTGATTCTTCAGCCATGGTTTCCTGTCCCTCCAAGGCAGTTCAGGATCTATTCTAGATTCACAACTCTGCCCATGGATACATTATTGTAATGAGGGAGAAAAGTAGATTAATTCTTTCCCATCCTTCTTTCTGGTGACAATCTAGCTTGCTGGATGTGTGCAATGTAGAAAAGATTAATTAACCCTGTTCACTGTAGCTGAATTAACTTCTGTGCATAACATGGAGGTCACAGGAACACTGATTCTTGAAATTCTGTATATATAATTTCTTTAAATTCTCAATCTAAGTATCCTTGTGGTAGTATGTATGCTATTGATTTTTACTATTTGATTTTTTTCTTGGATTTCTTGTTTTCTTTTTCATTTTGGCCTTTAAAAAATGCAAGGAACAATAAAGACTTGAAAAATCAAATCCAACAAACCCACACACTTTACAGCCGGTGGATTTTTACAAATAATCTTTTTCATATACCTGTTTGTCTCGTGGCATGGACTTCTGGTTTTAACAGCAATTTTGTTTTGTATTCAACCCATAGGCAGGATAAAATCAACAAAATATCCTTTGTGGGATGCTTGGCAGTTTGAAACTCAATGGGAAGTCAGAATGGGTACTGTTATCATTCAGAGTTGCACACACCAACAGTACCAACATTGTCTTCTGCCTCAGACTATGCAAGTTCTGTCTTTCTCAGCTCATTAAGGAGAATCCTTTACTGCAAGAAAATATCATTTATCAGCAAATGCAAAACTTAAGGCGTTTGAGCTTAAAAAGGACCGTAATTATTGCAGACTTAGCAAAGCATTTAAATCTTGTGAAACACAGTGGCCTGTGTTTGTGTCAAACTTTTTGTGTTGGAGACCATGTCTCCTTCCTATGATTGGCCATAAATCCTAATAATTAACAAAGACATCATGTCCTGTAGAGTAAGCTTTGTGGTTTAGTCTCTGAATATCAAAAGTTCAGTGTTATTTAGTAGACCAGATGCCTGAAATTCATGCAGTCAATGTCTTGTTGTGCCTCAGTTTCATTCACACAGTTTGCCTCAGCACTCAGCTGGTATCAGATTGTGAACTCTATCTACACAAGCATCTTAACAGATTTCACATTTCCCCTCTACTGCTTGTTACTGTATCTTGCTCTCAAGGAGGAATCAATATGCAGAATGTAGTTACCTTTCTTGTGGTGCTTAAGTTAGCAAAACAGTCCTCAAGTATTGCTTTTAACTAGAGGAACTGGCAGACATTTCCTTCTCTGATGATAATTCAACCATTCCTGGGAGCAAAGCAGCCCACCAGAGTTGAATAATTAGAATATGACTACCTGACAAGATACTGAAACCAGCACTAAATCACTATTTTTATTCAAAGTCAATTAAGAAAATAAGAAATATTTTCATGTAACTTTCTGAGTAGGATTATAGTTCCCAAGCCCTTTCCTGAGGCTTACAAATCTTAGTCAGCCGAGATTTTCCTATGTTGTTTTTGCAAAGGTTCATACAAACATCAAGTGTTTTTCATTTAAAGTTCTACCAGCTGCCTATGAATTTTTAGTTGCTTGAATACAAGGCCAGGGTTACACGGCTGATGTTTTATTGTTCACTTAGCTCAAGTGGAAAATGGCTTAACCATATTAATCAAACATTCCAAACATATTTACCATCAGCCTGAGTTCAAATCTGGTCAGTTTTAGCCCAGAAATATTTCTTGGACAAGTTCTGAGACATGATCTTAAAATGGAAACTGTCATACTTAATGATAGAATTTAACACAGATCTTCATTTCTGTATTTACTATAAGAATTTGTGGCAAATTGTATTCACTGAATAGTTTAGTTAATTATGATATCCTTTACTACCATATGAGCATTTTCATTACACCATTCAGATGCTTTTTTCAGGTTGAATCTTTTTATATTTTTGAAACTTACTTACTTATTTCTGTTTAATAGCAACCACAGACCAGCAGGCAGCATCATTTGAAATGGAAATGTCTCAAGCTGGTTTCAGTGCTCATTATTCTCAGGTAAACCAACCATTTGAAAATAGAAGTTCTTTTACAAAGTAGATTTTTTTGATGATGGCATGAATTCAGAATGAGTATTTCAGAATCCTTTGTAAAGTCCTGTTTGCTGCTGGAAGTTTCCTGTACTGGAGGGGCTTTTTGTAATATATGTAAAGAATGATTGCAAACAATGAAAGCTTAAGAGAATAAGTACCTTCTTCATGTAAACTCTAAATATAATGCTCCCGTAGCACTTTCTATCAAGAGAGTAGACTATAACATGTTAAGAAATACAGACTTTTTACTTGGGCCTGTAGTGACAGGACAAGGGGGAGCATACTTATCATGGAAGAGGTAAGAATTAGGTTGGACACAAGGAAGAACTATTTCACAATTAGGGTAGTGAAACACTGGAACATGTTGCCCAGCGAGACGATATGTGTGCCATCCCTGGAGACATTCAAGATCAGGCTGAGCAATCTGATCTGATGCAAGGCATTACTGCCTAGGGCAGGGGCATTTAACAAGGTGATCTTTAAAGGTCTCTTCAAACCATAACCATTCTATGATTCTATGAATTATACAACTGTTCTCTCTAAATATTAATGGATAAATTGATATTGCATTTTATTGGTGATTTGAGACTGACAACATATTAAAAGGGTATCTCTGTCATGGGTATGATCTCCATTGTTAGTAACAAATCATATTCTTGGTTATGTTAAAACATTGAATGCCTTAGTTCTCAAGGAGGAAATACTTATTAAAATTGGACACAAATATATCTGTGAATCTGTATTAGTAGAAAATGACTCCCTGCATATTTTATTCATTGTTGAAAAATCAAAATTTATGCATTATGATGATTTATTCAGTGTACACAAATGAAATTTAAATTTAACATGAGATCAAAAGAACTGGAAGAGTTAAGCTTTAAAGATAGGAAAAAGTAGTGACAATGGAAAAGAACACAATGGGACAGTTACTGAACTGAACAAACACCAAGTAATCCAAGACAAACTGACGTACATAGGAAAACCTTCAACGTGGCTTTGTATACAGGTCAACATTTCACTGCTAAAAACAAGAATAAAAGGCCTTCAATATAATTTAACACAAATACTTTAGTATAGGAGTACTCTCCATTCATTTTCACTTTCTGTGCTACATTACACATGATTTTTTAGATGTTTAATCATACCTTAGAAACAAGTAGTTTCCTGATAGGGACAACAATTATTTAGAGGATTATGTATTTGGTAAAGTGTATTCTTGAAGTTCACGAACTACTGACCTGCCATCATGAGGATCTCACTTCAGAAGTGGATCTTCAGTCCTTGCTGCATTGACAGAAGCAGGGTCTCTGGTGCCTGTCTTATGTAGAAGGCTGCATTTATGCCTTTGGGCCAGAAAGGTAAGAAAATAATTTCTTATTGACCAAAGGCTTTTACACAATATATAAGACTCACATATTCAACAAACAAAGTTTCAGGTTCCCAGAAGTTAGTCTGGGCAACGCATTTAAATGTTGTATTCTCTGATTAGCTTCGCTAAATCCCTTTTGTCTTTCAATTTGGCCTGAAATAGTGTGTTGAAGTTGTTGGGTGCTGCTATTTATTCTGGTTCTTTTTCTGAATAGCCAGGTATTTTTATTTTTATTTATTATTATTATTGGTGGTGGTAGTTGTTGTTGCTGTTGTTGTTATTTTAACTTGGGTGTATTTTAAACAAAAATAGGGAGGCATACTATGATGGCAGGGGCCATACTATAGTGGGAAAAGCAGAGCTAAATATATAGGTATACAGGAAACTTACCCAAATGTGAGCATCATGATCAATGGCTATCTAAAGATGGTTCACATAAGGGACAGAGTTTTTGTTTTCCTCTGCATAAGGATTGGATCATGCTTGGAGCAGTTGGAGCATATGACTGGAACGGCACAGTGCTCATGGTGAAAGACAGTGGTATTTCAATGCCAACGAATGACACTTTTCGTGACAGGCGTTCAGAAAAAAATGAACCCCTTGCAGCCTATCTAGGTAAGAGAAATACACAATCTTAAAATTTTTTGAGAAATACTACAAGCCCTCTCTCACATCTCATTCACAAAGAGTACCTTACAGAATATTATCTTATATTCTAGGAATCTGGAAAGATTTGAAATGTAAAGACTTGCCCACTGTATTTTTTAAAACAATTACTACCTCTACAATCAAAAAACTAGACCAAACACTGACAGACTTAAGTATATCTAGACTTTCTCCAATAGAGATTTCTGATCTATTCAGAGCAGATTTTGTAGATTCTTCTAGTATTCTTTTATGCCTTGATAGTTAAAAAGTTTTATATAATATTCAGCCTAAATCTTTGGTTAAAATTAAGCTGATTTCTCTCACTCAATGGACAACAGTTTACCACTATCTTTTTTATAATAATGCTTTTTATAGTGGCAGACTATTGTCTCAGCCTTTTCTAACTAAGTGCATCAGTGGCCTTGATCTCTCCTCTAGGACTTGCTTTCTGCACCTCATGGCTCTGTTTGCTTTTTTATCTCATTTAAGCCACATTTTCACTGGTGAAGACTCAACACTGGAATTATTTCTTTGGTTTTTTCCCTGAGCACGCTGTTTGTCTTCCTTCCAAAATGTCATGCGATTCTTTTTTTTCATATCTCAAATTTGGTAAAATCTTTAAATTCAGATACTAATCTCCATAATACTTGCAACCCTGCCACAGTTTTGATTCATCTGCAAATTTTTTAAGTGACTCTAGTTTTTTAATTGTTGTTAATATTAGACAGAGCTGGGTTCAAAATGCCTCATGAATTCACTTTTGGAAGACTCTGTCAGTTTAGCAACAAGCTAGTGACAACTGGTTTTTTTTAAACAGCTTTTCAACCAGCTATTCACAAATTATTTCATCAGTACCATCACATCATACATAGTGCAAGAATAGGAAAGTGAACATGACTCACCAGCTTGTGAAGAGGTTTACACAGTGGTGCTCATGTCTCTGAAAATATAGGCAAATACACATCCAGCCCTTTAAATTAACTCTACTATTATTCTCCAGCATAAGTAGGGCTAAAGATGTAGTTGTAAAATAAGCTTTAAAAAGACTCTGAATCACAGAAAGTATTTCTGATGCATCCTACATACTGCACCACTGTTTCTGCTTCTTAGGGTATACTGTGAATTCAGCATTGACACCTGGAGGCGTGCTGTACATTGCAGGACAGCCACGATACAATCACACTGGGCAAGTTATCATTTATAAAATGGAAGGAAGAAAGGTAGAAGTACTTCAGAGGTTAAACGGAGAACAAGTAAGTATGCATTCATGATTAACATATGAGCACAATATGACATGAGAAACAGAAATAAGGATTTCAAATGAGAACTCTGCATCAGAAGAGCAAATGAAACTGGGTGTTGTAAGAAACACAGAACAAAAGGTTGGGTAGATGCTATGGTAGAGTCAGCAGTGGGGAGTGGACTCTACAGTAGTCAGAGACCCTTAGAAGTTTTTCTTTTTGAGGTTTAAACCTTTAGCAGTGTCAAAATGGTTGTACTTATCTCTGTAGTTGCAATTTTCTCTGCTGAGCAGAAAGGGTATGTCACTGGCAGGAAATGAGTGCAACAAACAGGGTTGCATGAAAGATCATCAGCTGGGATAGCATGAAATATTGAATAGCTGCTTGTTATATTGAGTAGCAGCTTACTGAGAGCTGTTCCTGCTGAAGAGAAAACAATATGTAACCACATAATTAAAGGTGGTAGTATAATATTAGGCACATGAGAGCTGAAAGACCTGCCTACTCAGGTCTTCCCAGGCTGCAGTACAAGCTTCTTTTAGAAGAATTCAGGCTACCTAACTTTCACCTATAGCTGACATCTGCAACTCAGGAGATCAATCAATCCTTTCAGATTCAGTGAAGAAAAGTAGGCATTTTTAAGGTTTGAGGGATATAGCCTATTGGAAGCATCTTCTGTCAGATGGGATGCATCTTGCACTAGAATGGACTGCTTCTCATACTGAGTGTAAAGGAAATGCAGGGTGTCTAGCTTAGCTATGAATTGACTGTGATGAGATAAACCCTACACCTTGCACCCAGTCTATGAAAATACCTAGTTGTTTGTGTAAATCTTGTTCCTCTGCATTTATTGGCAACTTGGGAATTTTGGATATTGCCTGCATAGGATTGGCATGGAGATTTTGTCCTAAATTTTTCCCCTATCAAGCCTAAGACAATTGCTTCTGCTCCTTCTATGTATTATTGTTGGAACTGAAGAGAAAATTAGCTTCCTCAAGACACTTCTATTCAAATGCTGCCTTAAGAGTTCCTACTCCTTTTAGTAGGTAGAAGGCCCTACTTGTACCTTTCAAATTCAGGAAGCTGGAAAGTTGAATGGACCGTTATTAAATAAAAAATCTGAACACAAATTGTAAAACAGAGAACAAGTTTCAGAGTCAAACAGACCAAAAAGATCTTCTAGTTAATGAAGAAAATTTATGCCCAAAGGTTAACATTTGGCATTGTTGTAAACAATCATAAAACAGGTCTCTGAACAGGAAATAATGCATGATGTTGCTGACTCTGTCTCCAATTTACACTTCATATTTTCCTGCAGATTGGGTCATACTTTGGGGGTGTTATTACCACAATCGACATTGATAGGGACTCATTTACAGACCTTCTTCTTGTTGGAGCTCCTACATATATGGGAACTGAGAAAGAGGAGCAAGGGAAAGTATATGTTTATGGTCTGAACAAGGTAAGAATGATGCTGCTTGACCCTGAACAGAACATGCTCCCTATTGTCTTCATATCTTTATTTTAAAGAAATATAATAATTCATGTGAAGGAAGCTGACCTGTTAAAAATAGAGGAATGTAATTTTGACAACTGAGAGTTTAATACAGGTTATTTTTGAAAATTTTCTCCTAAAACTCTCATTTTCTCACCAATTTTTCTAAGAATATATAGTACAGATAAGTGCTATGTCCTTTCAACTGCAATATGACATCTATCATATTTTCTTTTTGCTTCCACACATTAGGGAAAAGTAGGGCTCATGCATCCTAAAAAATGTGTGCTTCAGTATCTTTGTGTATTGCTTACCAACCTAGATCTAAACCCCATACATCCAACAGCTTTTAAATATGTTAGGACTAGACTAACGCCTATAACAGTTATACTAATGGCTTAATTTGATAAGTCTGTCCTTCCAATGTCTATGCATAGTTTTTCTTCTTTTTTTGTGTGTTTTAGTACTGTACCATTGTGCATCGCTATAACAGATATCAAAGAATGTACTAGCAGTGATGGTATCCTAAGATATTGCAAGAAAAGGTCCAGAAGAGACTAGATATATTTGACAGGGATCTGTTCCAGTTTCTACATGCGTGTGGCTAACAACCGTTTGCTGGTTAATAGATTTGGTGAGAAAACAAGAATTCCATGTCCTCCAGTAATGTGAGGATTTGAAATTTATTTTTGCTGAGCTACCTTTTGTCGATCTCCAAATAAAGGAGATGCAGCAACTGCTTGCTGATGCTAATCTATAACATGGAACTCATGGGGCCAGTCTCGTGGAAAGACACGATATATTGTCTGTGTGGGTTTGATCTAGGATGCACACACAACCATATATGTCAGGCCATGTAGAATGTGTCTACTGAGGACAGAGTTCAGTTTGTATAAAAGAAATGCTGTCATTTGTTCTGGAATAACAATATTGCCATCTGTGTTTCATCAGAAACTTGGCTTACTTCTCAGATTAAGAGAATGCCTTTAGAAGAATTCATTACACTACCCTAAGAAGGAAGTGGTTTACTTACAATAACATTGAAATACTGTTATGATACTATGCTTTCCTGTGAACTTCCAGCTTCAAGAAATAGGCAGAAACATCTAGATACAGAAAGAGAGGGAGCAAGGATGTCTTTGCCACCCACTGTTTAGAAAGAACATTTGAATTGTAGTTACAGAATCACAGTTTCTACTGTGCACTCAGTCACTAGGAATCAATTGCAATTGTTTCATTTGATTCATCAGTTTGTCTTCTGGACAGGAGTTTTGAAAAACCTGCATTGGTAAAATGTTAATGGAAACCCACCAGCTCTAAATCTGTTCTTTCACAGACAAAGTTTGAATACCAGATGAGTCTTGAACCCATAAAGCAAACATGCTGTTCGCCATTAAAACAGGACACCTGCAAAGTTCTTAGGAATGAGCCTTGCGGTGCACGCTTTGGGACTGCAATTGCTGCAGTGAAGGATCTCAACCTTGATGGATATAATGACATTGTAATAGGTTCTCCCTTAGAGGATGATCATCGGGGAGCTGTTTATATTTATCATGGCCGTGGCAACACAATCAGTAAAAAATATTCTCAGGTATGAAGTTAAACTTTGCAGTTTGGCTGCTGCTGTAAGACTGTGTAGCACAAATCCTTTTTTTCCTGTCTTGCCAACATAGAATCAACCTGTGACTTCAACAGTCATCATGGCTTCTTTTTTTTAAAATGCTTAATACTTTTAAACTCAGTCTGATTTAACTGAATTTGATTCTAATAATATTATAAAATATGTTTGCATGTTTTTATTAGAAACCTTCTGAAATGTTCTGTACAGTCAGAAAAGAAGATATTTTGCAATTCTGAAAATGTATAGTGTGTTCATCACCATGGTAACCCTTCTAGGAGTATTGTAATGAAAATTTAATACATTTAGAGTCTAAAAGCCATCTAACTGCCAACAAATGTGTCTTGAATGTTCTTATAAAATCCTTCATTATGCACTGCATAAACCTCTTAATGCTTTTCACAGCGCATTGCATCAGGTGGAGATGGGGAAAAAGTGAAATTTTTTGGCCAGTCTGTGCACGGGGAGATGGATTTAAACGATGATGGGCTGATTGATGTCACCATTGGAGGCCTTGGTGGAGCTGCCCTCTTCTGGTAATGGATGCTTACAGCAGCTGACAGGCTAGAAAATAAGCATTTTTCTTGCAATACCTGTGTAACTTGCATGCTCTGTCTGGTGTTTGGAGGGTTGTGAGGATATTAGTTTCATCTCCTGCTTTGCCACTGGCTTTGAATCTTAACGTTTTCGTGTGTCTCTGGAGGAACAAGTATAAAACTTGATGGAAAACAGTAACAAATACAGGACATGTTTTAGGAACCTTCTCAGCCTAGTATGAAGACCTTGTCCTCCTAGGTCATATTCAGAATAGAAACTGGTTCCACTTTTGGCATGAAATAAACAGGAAAAAATAAAGTGTTCTCTTTTTTTACACTGTATTGCGTATTATCTTATTAGCAATACCAAGGAGAAGCTGAAATGTAAATAGGCTGCTAAGAAAACTCATTTGACTTCCTAATAAGAAAACTCTAGTTTAAGTCCCTACAGAAAATTTTGGAAAAAAATAACTAAACTTTCTCGTTAACAGTGAATTCATTTTCTTTGTAAAAGAGCATGATTCAAGTGGCACAATGAGTAATACAATTTTTAAGGGAGAACAGAAAAATACCCATAAGAGAAATAAACAAGGTAACATGTAATCCTTCATTTTTAAAGCACAACAAAAACTATTTCTCTATCTGATAAGGCAGTTGCTAAGTCCTTGCTAAGCTCCCTATTATCCCTGTCCTGCTGTTGCACCTAACGTATCGACTAGGTGATTACGTTTGTCAGGTTTTTCTACCATCCCCAAGGTGCCAGCTTCTCTTCACCTCCATCTGGTACTTGGTCTTTCTGTAAGCTCCGTGTGTGAATGCAATGAGATGCCTTCGCTGTTTTATTTGCAAATCTGAAGAGAGCTGTTTGGTCAACTAAATGTGCTGCTGGTTTAGTATATCAACGTACCTTATTTCGAGGCCAAAAAGGAACTGAACTAGAGAAAATGGAAAGGCAGGCACAGTGACAAGGGAAAGGGAACTTAAAGTAAAGCAAATCAGTAGTAAATCTCAGCCTGTTTATCTACCCAGCCTGAAAAATGACATGCTACCTTCCAACTTGTGTATAATAATATGTTCAGCTGTGGATACCCTTGAGCATGTGTCTGGGTCTTCAATCTCTTTTAAAACAGACTGGCTCTGTAAAGTTGCTTAAATGCTTTTGAAATTATTTCCTCTCATCTAGTATCTGTTCTGAAACAAGTACAGCACAGTTGAGAAGCCTGTGACCACTTTCTTTAATTTGTTGTATACTGGTACTATGTATAGAGTGTATAGTTAATTATTTGTATAGACGATAACAAAGGACAAGAGGAAATGGCCTGCTGTTGCATGAAGAGAGATTTAGATTGGATGTTAGGAAATATTTCTTCACCAAAAATGTTGTCAAGCACTGGCACAGGCTGCCCAGGGAAGTAGTTGAGTCACCATCCCTGGAGGTATTTAAAAGACGTGTAGGTATGGCACTTAAGGACATGGTTTAGTGGTGAACCCTGGCAGTGTTAGGTTAAGGGTGGTATGTAATGATCTTAAAGGTCTTTTACAACCTAAATGTGTATGTACATGTTGACTGTTGCACATTTTGGAAGTTCATTCTTGGATAAAAATGTTGCAGCTATTATTTTCAATGTACTTTCTCTTTTTGTATCTTTGTTAAGGTCTCGTGATGTGGCTGAAGTAAATGTTTCCATGCAATTTACACCCAAAAGCATCAATATCCAACAACAAAATTGTCAGATAAATAAAAGAAAAACAATATGCTTAAATGCCACCATTTGTTTTAAGACTAGACTAAAGTCAAAGGAAGATACATTTGAATTCAGTAAGTAGACAAGCACTAAGCTATGGAATGTTTATGCTATAAAATTGCTATGCTTACATTTGTTTGCAACTCTCTTAAATTCACTAGTTAAAGTCAATTTAAGATACTGGGGGAAAGAAGAATATGTGAAGGCAAATTGGTTCATAATATTGATCTAAACTTACTTTGCAGGTCTGCAGTATTGGATTACTCTTGACTCACAAAGACAAATATCTCGAAGCTTGTTCACAGAGAGCCATGAGAGGAAAATGCAAAAAAATATAACTATCAAAGGGTCAGAATGTATTAAGCATAACTTCTACATGTTGGCAAGTAAATCATTTAAAGTGTTTTTCTCATGTTGTTTTTCTCATGTTGACATTATAATAAACCAAACGTATTCCATTAATTGTAGACTGGAAAACAAAATCTGCAACCACGATTAACTTTAAGAAGCATATATAAGATTTGCTTACTACTTAGGATTTATGTATCTTTTTATGCAGATAAACTATTTACTTACATGTAGTACCTTTGTCTCTTTGTGATTGTCATAAGGAAATTAGGTTTGGGATAGAGAACACTCATTCACTGCAAAACAGGAATGTAACTAGCACCTGAGGGTGTGAAATTGCCCAGGTTGTAACTAATGTCCAGAGTGAAAGGAAGTGTATATTATAAGCTACACAGATTTAAAATGTTTAGTGACTTCATAGTTAGATCATAATACAAAACTAAAGATAAATGATGCTTAGAGGTTTCTTGAAAATGCAATACATCTCCTAGCAGCAGGCCTGTTGGATATCGCACAAGGTGGTACCTCTGCTGTTCGTCTTACTGATCCTTTAAGCACAACTAAAAGAAGCAAGTCTGTGAGTTGACCATTCTGAGAGATGCTTAAATGAAACTGTTGGATATGCTAAGGCTATGTGACATTTTTATGATAAGATGAGATACACAAAATCTTTAGTAGATATTTTTAAGGATTGGCTTGCATATTAAATGCTTTATCATCAATTGCAAACATTCAAATTCTTCTCTAGCAATGATGGCAACATTGTGACTGAAAAATATTTTACCTCAGCATTGTTTGGGTATTTTTAACCTCCATAGACATTAAAGTGAATTTTTTTTTTTTTGTGGTCTAGGATAAGCCTGACTTTCAGGACTCTGTAAAGGTATTGCTGGAGTTCAATTTCTCTGATCCAGAGAGTGGACCTGTTCTTGATAGCAACCTGCCAAATTCAATATCTGAATACGTAAGTCAGCAGGACTCTACATTAATAACCAAAGTATTTAATTTAGAATGCACAGTGCTCACAAGGGCTGAAAGTATTGTCTGCAAATTGGCTAAAGATGGAGGCTCATTGAGCCTGTCCAGAAGATGTTTCCTCTAAATGAATCTTCAGGAGTGAAAAGCTTGAGAACCAGCCTGGAGTTTTAAAGCTGTGCAGAGTTAACTGAAAATAGAAGAGAGTACAAGCAATATTATTGTTGGGTTTTTTACATAGATATAGCAGGTCAATGTCAGTCATATACTTTCATGGGGCTTTGCATCATTCATCCTTCTACTATTGCCTCTTTTTTCTATTCTAGATGAATCACATAGAAGGGAATGAGTGAAAAAGTTATTTTTGACCTGTGCATTTTACAAGATATTGTCATGTTTAACTGTTTAATATTTGGGAAGACTTCCTTGATTGTCAGATGGAAGACCTTATATAAAATTATAATTAATTAAAATATAAGTACTTAATTTTAATAATAAATGTAATAAAATTGAGAATGAAAATACTATTGTTGCAGATACCTTTCACAAAAGATTGTGGAGCCAAAAATAAATGCATTTCAGATCTTGTTCTGAATGTAAAAGCAAGCATAGCTGGAGACAGGTAACTACACTGAGTTTTTTGTATTACTTGATATCTGTATGACATTTCTATGTAAATTGTTAATTCTGTAGTGTAATAAGATAATGCTGTGACATAATTTTCAAATCAGAAACAATATAGTCTTGACACTGAAAGAAGTTCCTCTTTATGTTAAAAACAGATGAAAAAGTTAAGACATCCAACATTCTTACTTTATTTTACAGCTCCTCTCCATTCATTGTAAAGTCACGGAATGATAAGTTTGCCATCCAACTCTCTGTGAAGAACAAAAAAGATAGTGCCTATAATACCAGGGTTTTGGTTCAGTATTCTCCAAATATTATTTTTGCTGGAATTGAGGTAGGAATTTTTCACATTATCAAATTTATCGTAACCTCTGTTGCTAGGAAGATCTGAGGAAACTTTTGTATTAAGCCTGAATTTCACTGTTCTGGCATCATCTCAGTTGATTGGAAGAATTTCCTTGGGAGTTCTGGCCTCACCCGTCTAAAAGACTGTATTTATTTTGGACTAAGTGGCCTCTTGCATAGCCTCTGTTGACTACAAAATTACACTTGAAAATTGTATGCTCATGTATGTGTTGATCTGCTAGACCCCATGACTAATTTGCATGATGTCCAGTTTGCACATATTTGCTAATGTTCCAAACACTTTCACTGGAAGAGAATAATGGCTAATAATTGATGGAGATGTATATAGGTGGAAATTGTTTTGTAGAAGTTATGGCTTCCTATTTTTGTTCCAGTTCAGTTAAGGCTTTGACTCTTTCACGATGGAAAGTGGCAATAGTATGTGTTTTCAACATATCTTGATGCCTAGTCAGAGTTTGAACAAGGTCATGATTTCACTTTCTTTTTTCTTTAGGATATACAGAAAGATAGTTGCGAATCTAACCACAACATCACCTGTAAAGTGGGATATCCATTTTTAAAACCTGCGGAAGAGGTAAAAATCTGCATGCAAGTTCTCCTTTGTCCATGTTGCTCTAATGCTAGGGCAGTCCCTCTCATCTCTGAATTTCTTTTTTCCTGTATCCACCCCAAAATCTGTCTATATATGTTTCCCAAGCTATCCTTGATATGAACTGCATGAAGCTAGCTATGAAAACATCAGATCTTCAGTACCTGGGTAGTCAGCTGTGCTATGTGAGGAGGTAATGGATGCATATTGCCATTGTTTACCCTGACAGAAGGCAAGTGGCTCACCTGGTCAGACAAGTCTGTCTCCAGAAGTATAAGATATTGGGTAGGGTATACTAATAAGACTTTATATAGTGTGGCTTTCCACAAATTGAAGTCTGATTTTACTTATTTTGTATCTAAAATTTAATCAGATGTTTGAAAAGATAATAAACTGGTATGTGGAAATTCTAACCTGGATCTGCCAAAGCCATGCATCAAGACTTCATCTCTGCTCAACAAGGAGTGAGAGGCCTTTCCAGCAAACAGTCCACTTAAAATGGAGCTACAGCTTGGATGACTCTAGTGATAAGTCTGTATCTCCGGCTGAAATACAGGGAGCTTTACAAACCTTAAACCTTTGAAAACATGCATCTAAGTTTCCCTTAAATAGTTCTGATATTGAATTGGGAAATATCAAACTGTATGAAAGTAAGACCAACTGTCTTTCCTGGCAGTGTCTTGTCTGTTCCTCTTTCCTATCAGGTCTGTGTTGCAGATGCATAACAAAAGGGAGAATCAGGAGAATTGACCTCTTACATTGCTTCCAAACATAACATGTTCCAGCTTGTGTATTGGACTTGTAGGAATTAAGTCAGCTCTTACTTTCTTGCAGCCAAATAAGCATACTAGCCAACATCAGTGCCAACAATGCTCCTTTCCCAGCTTTACTGGATTTTTCACGTCTTCCTGTCATGCTTCGATTGTTAGTCTGTAGTTAAATGTCCCTGAATTTAGAAATTTCTTACTCTCCTTTGCATGTAGAAATCAATCAATATCTGATTCACTGATAAGCATCCCTAATACCACCCTTTTTAAAGCCTCTTCCTGGCTCTGTTTTTAAATATGAAGAAATATCTAAGACAATTTTCTTTGAGTTACTTTGTGATAAAGATTCGTGCAGTTTTAAGGAAAAATAAGAATCTGAGCTTAAAAATCGTGTACAGTACCAAAGAGTAAAACTTTTGGTTCATATAAAATTACCCTGAAGATTTACACTATGAAGATGGACATGTGTTCCCAAATATTATGTAGTGCTAAATTGTAATAGATTTTCCCTAGTTATAATGTGTAGTGAATTTTTTTGAGACCTAGTAGTCATTTATTTACATTGTAAACATTTCTGTTCAGTATTTTAGGTGTTTTACTGTATAATAAGTGAGATTCCGTCAGCCTTCCATAGGCAACTTGTCTCCACGGTAACTGAGAGGTTTTGAAGGTTTTGTTTTCTTCCCTATTAGAAAATAAAAATAGTTCTGGTAAATTGCTTGCAAGACCAATTGGTTACAATTAAGAATTATTTAGCTTTGTATTTCTACCATACTATACAACAAGTTTTACTGCAGCTTCTCCATTCTGAAAATTTGAAGCTTCTTTTTCATAAGTGATAACTATTAGATTTCCTTTTTGATTGGATCAAATTAGAAAAAAAATTGATTCATTCATAGAAAAGTATTAAAATATGAGAAAGGATTCCATAGATAAAAGTAACAAAAATTTGCTCCTTTTTCATCAGATCAAAATTTATCATTATGCTTTAATTATTTCTTTTAATTTTCCTTTTAAAATGTACAATGTATTTCTCCAAACAGATTTCCTTTAAAATATCATTCCAATTCAATGCATCATATCTCCTGGAAAATGCAACTGTTCATGTATATGCAACAAGGTTAGTTGCAATCAATACTCGTTTACCTTCTGATTTTTTTTTCTTTTCTTAGAAAGCTCTGCAGCTTTGTGTTTGATTGTAGAACAAGGATGGCTTTTCTGAGCTCCCAAGTGGTTAAACAGTCTATAGAGCTGGCACATTTAACAATATACTTGGTCCAGCAGAGGACTGAGAGGACTAAATAAATAGCTGTTTGTCTCTACAGCCTGTGAGTCACAAACAAGTCATCATTTCCTGTATACCTTCATAAAAGATTTATTCTCTTACAAAATTACTGCATACTTTAGCATGAATCACAGTTTATGCTAAAAAAAAGATCTGGCCTTCAAAGAGAAAAAGCATTGCAGAAGTTGCCTGACAGAGCACAGAAATGCACTTACCCTCAGTGTTTTCTGTCCCTGCAAAATTCAGGGATAGTTTGAGTGTTACAGCCCTTACTCGGTCTATTCCATTCAGGCAACTGTAGTCTGTAATTTTAACAAAGATGCATCTCTGAGGTGCAGCTGGTGCAAGACTTAGCTTTTTAGTCACTGGAAATAGTATTTTGAATTTACTTTTTAGGAGGTAGTAATTAACTGGAAATGACTAGTGTAATTTCATACCCAGAGCTCTATTTATTTCACTTTCTTAAGATCCCTTCTCACCTAGCAGTCATGTTGTGTGTGTTGATGACTATCGCGGTCTAATCTGTGACTTATGTTGTCTTCTTCTAGTGACAGTGAAGAACCACCTGAGACCTTGAGTGACAACAGAGGACATGTTACTATTCCAGTAAAATACGAAGTAGGATTAATATTTGTCAGGTATTGATGGTTCTGTGGACTTTTACTTGCTGGCAGAGTTATATAGAAGGTGTTTAAAGAGAATATAGTATTGGTGTTATGTTGAGCTGTGCTCAGTATATACAAATGACAGCTTCTGGGCTCATGAACAGGAAGCACAGTCTTCACTGAAAAGAGCAGTTATGTGAAATAAGGGAGCAGTTACTGTCCCTGTCTTGCTGTTATCTCCATTTTAAATTTGATCTGCAGTTTGCAAGTACAATAGCAGCTTTTGTTGATTCTTGTATTTTGCTTTGTTCATTCAAAGGCATTTCAGGTACATAAGAAAGCAAATACTCCCAGCTCCCTGATGGCCATGAGTTTGTATCACTATAATATTGCATAATGTGGTTTTGATTTTCAGCTTCAAAAATTAGCTTTAATTTTAGATTCTCAGAGGGTCTGGGGTTTTTATCAATTCAGACATAAACCTTAATACAGGTTTCTAGTGCACTTTATTTTCAGAAACAGCTAGAATTCAGTTAAATTCCATCCCTGTAAAACATTATAAATGTTATTGGTAGAATAAATTGCATGCTGTGCATGTCTAAATAATTAAGTCAAATTCCTTTTGGATGCATTTCATGGTTCAAATCCAGCCTTTGTTTGTCCTATAGGGAATAAGGTTGAATTTAGAACATGCTGATTTTATTCTCTTTGTATGCAATTCTGTCTTTTATAGGACCCTATAAAATGGCATTGCTCAAGATAAAGGACTGAGTAGCTAGAATAAGATCAGCAAAACCAGGCTGTATATTATTTTGGGGAGCAATATTTGCTTATTTTCTATTTTTCTCTGAACAAAAAGTTTTGAATATACATAATAAAAGTGAGCCACAACTCAAATAATGGATGAGTTGAACTTCAGTTGAAGTGGCAGTGCACTCTTAATTGCAAGACTAGTCCTGGAAGATTCCTGAAATAATGAAAATACTTAAACTATTATTAACTTATAGAGTTTTTATAAAGGTTTTGTGCTTATTGGAGTTTTTGTTTTGGTTTGGTTTTAACCCACAGTGTTTTCAAAGAGCACCATGTTATAATTGCAGCAAATGATACTGTCCCTACTGCTATCAACACAACAGAGCAGATTGGGGATGAAGTTACTCTGCATTATAGGGTAAGAAACAGTTAAAACTGCACGATGTAGATACTGACTTCATCTTTTTTCATTTGGTTTGAATCGCAGCTCTGCAATGTTAAACCTTCTACATAGGTATTTTGTGTTTAACACTTTTTTTTTTCCTTGCTTTCTTTGGAATAAGGTGAGTCAGAGTTCTGAGAGTGGTCTGTCTCTGCGGAGTAGTTCCGGTGGGTTTCAGAGCTGCGGCCCTCAGCAGGGTGAAGACAGGATGCCCTAGTAAATCAGAACTTGACATATGCTCATTGCAGTTTAAGAAGATATTTCCAAAATCCAGTCAGCTTTGAAAAGGCAAATACCATACTCCAAGAACATTGCCTTCCTAATGGAATAAATGCTGCAAACTAAAATGACTTGGAAAATATAATTTATGGGCTAAAAGCCCAGAATCAAGTGGCAGTAGGCCTGAACTTAGTTGAGAGCATCTTTGTTTCCCAGTGTCTAATCCAAAGCTGAATAAGGGTCCCATATACAAAGGATAAAAGTCTCTGAATCAGTTTTCTCTGAGTGAAAAATGGGCCACAAGAAAGTTCTCGCTCTCACTAAATAACAATGGCAAAGTCTTTTTAACATGTCTTAGCCTACCTACAGTGTTTTACTCAGCTACTTTTTTAGTCTGAAAGTTCAAATTCAGTAATCTCAAAGATTTTGTGGATGTTTAAGACATTGTTCATCTTTGCTGTATGAACATAAAAGCTGGTGGACTGCAGAGCATACCATTTGTAATATTGTAAGCACAACTCACCTCTGCGAGCAGATTATCACAAACGAGTCAGAGGGAAAAAAGTTAAACAGGTTCTTGAGCATTTATGAGGCTCATGCCCTTCCAAGGCAGGATCACCGATTCCACTGCCACTAATTCCACCTGGACATTTTCTCCATCCTTGGTCATAGCAGGCATTTTCAGAAGAAGTAACAGGTTACAGATATGCCCCGTGATCTTCTCAGGGACAACAGGGGAGAGGAGTAGGTAAGCAGGAGGGCTGTTGCCTCAGCATACCTGAGGACGGACCAGCAGAAGTCACTATTGATACCGTGGCTCTTCTCTCATGTTAAAACAGTTTGGAAGCTTTTTTGAAAATTGAAATTAAATTGCCTTAGGTAGAAGTCCTGTATGATAAGAGAATGCAATAAACAAAATAGGGAAGAATACATTTATTTCAAAATGATCCCTTTCATCCTGTTCATTTGATTTTCTTCAATAGAGCATTTCATTAGCAAAGACCACAGAAGAATGTCTGTTATTTCACAGCTGGTTTTTCTCAGGGAAATAATAAAGAGTTCATCACATCACTTTTTGTGTAACTGACTGTGAAAATGTTAAAAATCACAGAAGAAAAGAAAAACATAGGAAAGGAAAAAAACCACCAAATATCAACAAAATAAGGAAAATACTAACTGTTTTTCTTACTTTCTTTTTGTAGATTGAAAAAGGTGAACACTTTCCAATGCCAAACCTGTCACTGCACATCTTGTTTCCCAATGTAACAGCAGCCAAGAACACTCTTCTCTACTTTACTGCATTATCACATTCCCAAGTAAGCTAGGAATTTGCATTTTTATGATTAATTTACATTCAAAATTTTTGCTGGAAGAAACTGCAAAATGCAAACATTTGGGACTATGCCTTGTTCCAAAGAGGATCTTGCTTTTAGTCTGAAAGACAAGACGCTGGTGTCTATAAAAGTATGTACAGATGTGCATAAGAAGACAGAAAGACAAAAAAAAAAGAAGACAAAAAAGATTGAGAGGCAACAATGATATTTGAAATGGTATTGAATATTGGACTACAACAAGGTTAAATTGCCAAGATATTTTGGGTCCAGACTGAGATACGAGTGACAGGAGTTTCTTTGTTAGTTTTGCCTACTGAGCCTCAAGTTATCTACATTATCAGCAGTACTTATTGCAAACGCTGTAGTCCTGTGATGAGCTCAATTTAGAGCTCAATTTCCTGTTCAGTCCTCTTATTTCTATTACTGAAATTAGCCTTCCTGCACATCTGCTCTCCAGCACTAGCAATCCTCTGGCTTCTTCCTTCTCTGGGGCACTGAGACATCTTGAAAGGGATGGTAGGTATGTCTTTGAAATGCTCTTCACTGCAGCCCCCATTTGACTTTTTCCGTTTCACTCCTCCAAAGCAGCTGGAACAGATTACAATTCAAGCAAGTCAAATGACTCCAGATCTGTAGATATTAAAACTAGGGCTATATGAGTAACTGGACAGCTAAAGAACCCAAATATCACTAAGTGATGACTTAAACATCTTCTTTTTTTCATTCTTTCCCTCATAAACATACACATACACACATCCGAGCGCATCTCTCTTGCAGGAAGCTCTTATTAGCTTCTACAGATGTTTAGGTGCCAGGGTAGGGTTTAGATTAAAATATCTCATAAAGAACTGATTTTTTGTTTGAGTAATGATACTTCAATACCTACAGCACCTGAATTTCCTATTCGGTATTCTTGCAATATGCAGTTTTATAGCATTTAGTGATTAGTAAATATTATTATTAAATATTATTAATGTTGGATTATTTCCAGAGCACTTTTTTGTAATAGGTCAGACATTCAGACAATAATATTTTTATTTCTTCTAACAGAATGCCATCTGCCAAACTAGTTACCCTGTAGATCCCTTAAAGATCAGTACTGGGAAACCATTTGTGTTGACAAAAATAAAAGAACCTACAAAGGATACAATTATGGTAAGCCTTTATATAGTATATATATTTATCCTCGATATTAACCCAGATCTTTGAGCTGAATACTTCTGCAATAAATATATGAGATTCTCTCAAACTATATGTCATGGAAATTCACTATGTCTTAACAACCTGAAAAGCCATCTTCATGTAGAATAGCTGCAGTTTTTATTTGGTTATGTGAAACTGAATTTAGGATGGGTTTTTTAAAAAATTAGAGGATGTGTAAATAACAGTATCACATTTGACAGCTGAGTAAATCTTCACCTTCTGTTATTCCCATTATAATTAATAAATGGTAATATTCTAAAAGCTTCATCGTTTTTAGACATTCAGTTGGAAATACTCTCAAATGCTAGCAATCTAATCTGACAGATTTTCCGTGCAATTGGTAGAAATGTAATTGATGATCCCACTTGGAAAGTTTTTGCCCCTCACATTAAATAGAAGCATTGCAAAGTAATTTTGCTGTTGTAGTTGTATTGGCAAGTCAGGGGAAAAATCATCATGCTACCTCCTCAGCATAGATGTACAAGTTGAGTTTTTAATGCAAATGTAATCATGCCACAAGAAGCTTATTTTGCCATGCTTTACATAGTCCTTCACAGAGGTGATAAAGTCCTAAGCTAAGGAAAAGTTTCCAAAGTGTTGGACATAATTCTGCTGCCCTCTCAGCTAGCAAGTGACACTGGAAACTAAAGATACTTAAATTTTCACAAACACTTGAAGGATTCAGGTATCCCACAATTCAAAAGCATCAAGAAACGCTGCAGAAAAACACTTTCTGTTAAGGCTGTCCCTCTTTTAGTAGCTCTGTTGATGGCTTTTGCTGCACACCTACAGTAACAGAGCTTCCTCAAGGCTAAGCAAGCCTGAAAAACTGGGTCTATCAGTAGACTGAAAAAAAAAGACTCAAAAACTGTGTATCTCAACTTGTTTTCTATATTGCAGTATAATTTTTACATTAAAAGGTCCAGTAAATTATAACAGTTTAGTATTGGTATCATAGCAAGTGTATGATACGGAAATATAGTAGTTTACATTTTCTATTTTAGTACTGTGAAAAGTCTCTTCCTATTAATTTGTGCTGGTGCCTTTTAAATAGGACTGTGATACCTACAGCTGTGCTTCTATTAACTGTGCCCTGGTCCCATCTGATATATATCAAGTGAATGTTTCATTAAGAGTATGGAAACCTACCATTATAAAAGTAAGTAAATTCTATTTTTATTCAGAATACTCTTGAATCTGAGAAACATAAGTCAATGTTTCTAATGCTTATTAAAATTGTACCTTTCATTTTTTTAATTCTCCACAGTCCCCTAGTATTTGAAATAATTTCTTTTGCTATTTTAAAATTTCCTCAAAACTAAGTTACATGCATTATATTATCCTTCAAGTAAGTATTTAGAATTTAGAGGAATTTCAAAATATTGTAAGAAAACAGCCCTTACTTACTCTGTATTGATGGTCTTTAATAGCTACTTATGCATCCACAAATTCTAATTCAGCAGATGTAAGGAGGGGTGCATGGAAGAATATAATTTTTAAGTAAGTTTTATTCTGGAAAAATTTATCAAATCTACAAAGGATTTTTCAATCAAAAAAGCAGAGGAATGAGAGTCCACCTCTGAGCACACCTCAATATTGTTTAATGGTTACAGCAATGATCAGGTTGTGGTGCATTTTACTCAGTGGATAAATTTGTGATACTGAGTTCCTGTTTTTTGCCTTTTTTCCCTCTGGAAAATAACAGGACAGGATGGGAGATATAGCAGATTTTTTTTAAAAAAACAAATCTGTCCCTGTGGCTAAAGTAGTATTCCAGAATTAATAAGTATTTCTTTGAAATCTCTGCTCTCTACTTTTTCAAAATTCTATAGCTGTCTTTCAGTGACGTTTGTGCTGAAAGTGACACATGGCAGCAGTTTCACTGACTTTCACATTTTTCAGCATTTCCCAAAACTTTAGCTTTAAGTTTTGCTTTCACTTTTTTAATTTTTGCTTTGTACTTTGAAATACTTGGTTATAAACAATAGCCATTTCCCTCTTGTTTCAGGCAAGTATTCACAGCTTAACTCTTGTTGTGAAAGCACTACTTCGGAGTGAGAACTCATCACTGATTTTGAGAAATGACCATCAAAAACTGGAGGTACGAATGTTGTAATTCATTGATATAATCTTCGTAGAATTTATTGTACTACTGAATAATTCATTTTCATTCATTACTAGTGAACTAATTCTTACCTGTTGTAATGTATTATCCTACTCTATATGAATTATTTCATACTACAGTAGAACTGTCATAATTACTCAGACAATCGTACAAAAAGCCCATTACCCACCAATGTACCTGAGGGAAAAGAAGTTGTTTTCTGAAGTATTTCTACCTGCTGCAATATAAATGCTTCCAACATCTATGTAAATGAAAAGAATAATTCATATTTAATATAATGCATATTTAAAATTATCCTGGGTCATTTAGAAGAGATCTTACTTTGTACATTGTATTTTCTTCATTATTGCTTTATTTGTTATTTCTTTCCACATCATAATCCTGGATATATATGTTTGAAGCAGGATCTTTTAATTTTCAAAAGTTCCCTGTCATTTTCTTAGATAAGAAAGTATATATCATTATAGTAGTGGTGACAGGTGAAAAGAGAAATGTCTTTGATTTTGTTAGATTCACTATTTAGTCTTTAATAGTCTTTATTCTGAGATTTTTTGGTAGTAATACATTGCTTTTCTGTGATGCATGCAGGGGCTTATTTACTTCAATGTACATTTGTAAGCAAAAGTCTTATCACATGTTACTATCGTTAATACTCCCCAAATTTAGAACAAAGTAATATTCAGTGTGAATTATATCTTGTACAAAATATTTTTGGAAATACAGACTTCACAGGTCAACTATTAGCTGGTATTTTATCCAGGCATTTTTTTTTTAAGTGATAGACAAAAACTCAATCTAGGAGTGAAAAACACAGCTGAGAGGCTTGCAGACATAATTTCAAGTTGAATGTTTAGTGTTCTGCTGTTCAATGCTTTTTTGAACTATAAAGTTTCATCTCTAATATAATCTTAAGTTAAATTAATTCAAACTCCTATATGGACATATTTATTTAAATGTGAATATTCATTATTTCCGTTTAGTTTACACCAGATATACCCAGTTTAAGATCAAATTAGTATCTACACAACCTTTGCACATATTTAATTTAATTCCTTTAGGAGCTTGTTAATCACAACCACCTTTTCAGGGAGGATGGCACTGGATGATGAAGAGTATACTAAAGAAACTCCCTAACGTACACTTCAACTACTCATGGGTTTTGTCCTGAATCCTTTATAGCAATTACTACTGACTTATATCAAGTCCAACCCTCACGAAATGAAAGCAGTTACCAAATGCAAGATACTTTGTGAATATACATTTTCATGTTTCTCAATTCCCTTCTACAAATTTCAGCACTTAGAATAAAGTGGTACGCTAGAAAATCACCGTGTACTGATAAAAGTCATGCTGCTCTGTTGATATTTTAGAAGAACGTGTTATTTGTTGCTTACATTTTGAACGTTTTGCAGACTATGATTAAGATTTCCAAAGAACTGCCACCAGGTACGGTCCCCTTATGGGTTATCCTCCTGAGTATCTTCGCTGGACTCTTGATTCTTGCACTGCTTATATTTGCTTTATGGAAGGTAAGTTGCAGATCCTTATCTTCATGAAAATAAACAAATATGATTCAATTTCGTGCTGTGTCCTTCTGATAACTGGAACCTCACAGACACTCATGTTGCCTTATAAGTATAGTGAGATCTTGTAGAAATGACAAAATAGCTGATAATGGTACATTTTTGTGATGCATAACATGCAATACTAGCCAACTGAAACCCATATAGCCAGTATGTTTTGAAAATAAAAATAAAAAGATATTTTGTTATTATTATGGTTTTATTAAGGGGGCTTTAATTAGCTTTGACTGTGGCCTTTGACTACCAGATTTTCTCTTAGTACACAAGATGCTAGGCCTGTGGTTTAAGTATTGCCACAAGTGGGCACTCTTCTCCAAGCTAAATATTTAGTTCCTCCTTCCATTAAGATGTTACAGTGTATAAATTTCAGCATGCATGCATAATCTTTTGAAAAATTCACAAGTATAAAATAAAGTATTATTTACTCAACTGAGTACCAAATAGTATTGTGTTTTAGCCTGTGAAAATATGAGAGCGCAACAATGATTCAGCAATCACTCACTATATAATAATTGTATTCCTTTTGTCTCCTTTAGTTTTTCCATTCCAGGAAAACAATGTTGTATTTCAGTGATAAAATATTAAATGACATTTTACTGTACTGAAAGTATTAAAATAGAAATAAGAACAAGCACATGAATGCTACCAATAGGGTTGTATGCTTTGAGCAGCTCTTAATCACTTTTTTCTTCTCTGCAGGCTGGATTTTTCAAGAGACCACTAAAGAATAAAATGGAGAAATGAAGAAAAAAAAAAAAAAGCAGAAATTTTTTGCTCAGGTCTGCCTCAAAAATATTACTGTAAATTTATAAGCTTGGATATTCATACAGTGATCACAATGATTTCTAAACTCTGGTGCATTAATAAAACAAGAAGCAGAACAAGAAGCAGCAAATCAAGTACACATTCAAAGGAATGATGCAAAGGAAGAATAAACAACCTTATGACATTTTGTGATACTCAAGGATATACTTTCAAGTGTTACTGATTTTTGGAGAGTAACTGAGTTCAAAGATTCTAACGTTTTTTAACATGGAAAATATGTAATCATATTTTTATATACCTATGTACGTGGCATCATTTTTCATTCCAAATTATGCAACAAGTCAGCCTATATGTACTAATCCCAGTTTTTCTATCACCTTATGATATTCAAAAGGAAAAAACATAATTTTCAAAATTTTCTCCTTACATCAGTTCTGACAGAGGAGACTTACTTCATGAAGTGGAACATACAGACTTTGAGAATGCACCAAATACTGACATAATGACAATTCAGAAGATAGAAGCATCTGCAGAATTTTGAGTGAAAATTACTGAAATATCTTGGACTTCTCTTCCTGTTCGTTTTAGTGTGTCCAGCTGAACCCAGGATATTCCAAGAAAGAGATTTTTGTGATCAAGTGGACCATTAAGAATTGATCCATTAAATTATGTAACTGTTTGAACTTGAAAAAGATTTTTGGCAGGCCTAAAAATGTATGCACAAAGCATTCAAGCCCATCTGATTGCACACTGTACTCAAATAAGCAGGGGCACAGTTGCATCTGCAAATTGAAATGCCCATATTTATGTAGAAGGTGTTTAGAAGTACCCTGAAAGTTTGACACTTACTGTATATCTTGGAGTAGCCAGAAGGGTGCTTCATAAACTGTCACTGTAAATCTATTGTGTAGCTATTTAATCTAGTGAGTTTTATGTGTACAAAATGATAATTAACAAAATAGAGCAGATAGGAGACTCAGCACTGGCAAGCTTCTTCTAGTATTATAAGTCGCACCTCATCTTTGTTGCTTATGAGTTTAAGAAGTGATGAAGAATTTGCATACTAAATAAGCACTTAAGAAATTATGTTTATTTTGTGTCAAAGATTAAAAGCTTATGCGAAAATACACTGAAATCTAGGTAGCAAAATATTCCTTTAAACCATTTTAGACTATTCCGTTTCCTCCTTTCTTTCACGCACTTATTTCTTTCCACAAGGCTCTCTCACTGGGGCTCTCGGGCTGTGCTTTGCCCTTGAGAGCTTCCTATATTACTTGCAGCCACACAAAATTAACAGAAGAAAATGGAGGTATGCTGGCATAGTGTGATGTTGCCTCGGCATGATTGCCAGTAGATCAGAAAATGCTGAGCAGACTTACTTGTTTGCAGAAAAGCTTTACCCTGCCAAGGAAGCCAGGAAAAGTTGTTCCTCTTCTTGGTAGAAATGTCACTGAAATGAAAAGAAATATTATTGCAGTTTTCCAAAAGGTTTTAACTTAACACTGACTTTATAATAGTAGCTTAAAAAGCAGTAATATATTTTATGAAGCTTTTTTCTTTAGGAAGAGACCATAGATTGCGTTGAACAATGGCTGAACAATGCTGGCAAGTACAGCTCTTGAGGTGTGCCAGAAGGTGCTTTATGGTTTGAAAATTTATTGCTGTCACTCTTAAGTCCTTTCTATTTAGTTCCTAAATTAGATAGAGGAGATTCTGGGAAAGGCTCAGACTTGTGTAGAATTAAGTTTGAAAGTGTTTGCAACATCTTCTTATGTCTGTGGGAAAGGTGGTTATTTCATAGCAGTGGTGTGCTGAAGGTAGCAGCATGACTCAGAGGTGAGGGCAAAGCCCTCTGCGGGAACACTGTGGGTGGCTGTGCTTTGTGGAGCCTGGGAGAGCCACTGAGTCAGCGGACTTGCTTGCTGTGCTTGTCTGTGTGCCTGAATGTGCACCCTCTCCAAGGGAGCATAAGGTGAGTTGCCCTGGTTCTGAGCACAGCAGGAAGACTTGAATGGAAACAAAAAAAGTGACGTGGAGGAGATATGGACAGAATCCCCACTTCATTCATCATACAAGTTAAATAGTCCTCAAAGGAAAGCAAAAATCCATTTTTTGAGCAGTGAAGATAAATTAATAGTTGCAGAGGTATTTTCAGTCCCATATGAGACACCGGTTTTGTTTTAAGAAAATGTATGATTTTACCAATTTGTTTGAAAGATTTAAATGGCACTTGCCATTGTAGCACCTGAATGCCTCATAACTGTAAATGGTTTTTACCTTCTAGTATCTTTGTAAAAGCATAGTAGTGCTGTTATCCTATTACGGTTTTGTAAAGGAATAGGATTATGAAGGAATTATGACTCACCTATGCACACACAGAAACTCTGTAGTAGAAGAGGAAATTCTTATATTTTTATTATTATTCAGCCAATTTGTTAACTATGAGGTCACTTTTCCTGGCTTCATAAAATTACTCATAAGTTGTGCAAGGCACACGTCATTTTTATGCAGCATACTTTTATTTAGTTTAGGTGTTTTACTTTTTAGTTATGATAAGCTGTTAACCATAGCTTTTTACTTTTCTGATGCCATTCACGGCTTATTTTAAAGCACCAGCCTAACTAAGAAAGCGTAAGTCAATAGAACAGGCTATTTCCCTAGATAAATGCTACACAAAACGCATAAGTATTCTATCAATGCAAAATATGTTTTAGACCAATGTTTCATTCTTTTTAGACTTGCTTTGCACTGTCAAAACAGCAATAAGCTTCATATAACCACACTGCTTTCCCTTTGTCGTGATGCTTTCTTCCTTTTCACATTTGTCCTATTATCAGATTTTTCCGTATCTATTTAAAATACAAATATATAATGGGGATAGCACTATAGCACATTATTCTTACGCAGGCTAAATTATCAACACAGGCTACTGTTATCAATAAGAACCTTTCCACACAACACTGACAGAGCAGTATTCTGCTGCTTTTCATTATATACAACAGAAAAGCCTACTGAAAGCAATATTGCAAAGAACAGGAACATCTCACTGAAAATTGGCAAGCACAAAAAATACAAGAAAAACATGTAATATGTTTTGTTCCTATAAAAAGGCACATTGATGTTGTAATGAGTCTAATAACTAACAAGCTGAACATTTTTTCACTCAAATAAAAGCCTGTAAAAAAAATAATAATAATTTTTAAATGGGTTTATAACCAGAGCCTAAGCAGTGAAGAGAATCCGGCCCATCTCAGTTCCTAACTTCAGCACTGAAGCAGCTAATCATAGACAGAATGGATAAGCTACATTTCTGATGTGGAAAACTTGCCTGGAAAGGAGCAAGAATTTTAAACCAACCATCACTCCTACTTCAATTTGAAGCTGTTCTAGAGGTTGTTGATGCCGTATGTAATTCTAGAAGACTTAGAAAACAACATCTACATTAAAGCAATCTCCCTGGGCTGCTGATTATGTTCCTGTGCTTCTCCGTTGTCACTCCAGGTCTGTATTATGAGCCCTTGCTACAGACATAAACCCACCTATCGTGACCCCTTACCTGAGCCCTTTAGTGCATATCCTGTGCTGAGCCATTTTTAGCATGATGTTCCTCTTCTGCAGAGCTCTAGTCAGAGGGATCCACCTTCAACTGGAGCCAAGGGGTTTCATCTCACTTGGCACCAAGAGACTGGAGTTAGGGTAACATTCATCTAATGAATTCCATATAGCCTAATTGTTTTAATTTCTTGAATTAACTATTGTATAGATCATGATCCTATTCAAAAATAAAAGCAGAGCAAGAGAGTCAGAATGTACTATTGTTCATTATACCACTTAAGAGGAATAAGAGGGGATCTGCATCCTTTTTAAGAAAAATATTACATTCTGCACGCTTTCTTTTTCCTGTAAAATTATTCCATGTGTTCTATTGATTAAAAAAAATAAAGAGTCTAATGAGCCTCCTTTGTAGAGTGCTTGCCTTTCATGTATATAAGAGTAATACAAAAGGAGCTCAGTGCATTAAAAAAAAAAATCATCTACCTCTCAGTGGAAAGGTATTGTAGAAATAATCATTCTTGCAGCATAACATCCAGGAAAGCTTGAATGTGGACAAGCTGTCAGAAATGCACTGCCATTAGTTGTATGGATTCTGTACTTAAAGCCACATTTGAAAACTTTCCAGAAGACTACATAACTTCCTGACACAGATTTGTTTTCATGACACATGTGAACTTTGAAGAAACATTCATTCATCTAACCATTCTTCCTATCCAGTGATGTTTCTGTACAACTTATTCCTGTTACTCAAGTAGTCTGTTGTCTTGCACAGTTGTAAATTATTCACTTAACCTTCCTTAAAGCCTAGTAAACATTTCTATCAAAACTTTCTAGAAGACAAAGATTACATTTTCTATATCACAGTTAACTTTTAGAAAACATTACAAACATGTAATTACTTAAGTGTTATCTCATCAGAGACTACTTTGATGATGAATCACAATTCTCTAATAGCAACATCCTGTCTAGTCATAGAGGAGTGCCTACCAAATGTCCTACTCTGTGTATATCTGATCATTAGTTTGCTGGACATTTTCCATGGAAGTATTTGAATGAAAATGAGAAAATAATAATAACATATTTTTGTTTGGTTTTTTAAGTTGCTTTTCAATTGAGCTTTCTCATAGCAACAAGTGTAATATGTATCATTTGCACAAAACTAGATTATAATTCATTGCATTTAGCAGAAGCAGCCCTAACACTCCGCACTCAAAAGCAATAGCAGTTTATGCAGTGAGTGTGGTTTAAGCCCTGTAAGTATGAAGACTCATAAAGACTGAAGCACTGATGAAGTTTTAGTAGCATCTGACTCATGCCACCGTTTAGAAAGCACAACTGGATTCTGTTTAAAGAAGCAGATAATAAATTGAGTTCTCCTCAATGCAATCATGTTACAATTGCAAAGACTGAGGCCTGACACCCCAGAGATAATGAACTTTGCTCACTGAGTCGGAAAAAAGGACAACTAAAAGACCTTCAGAAAGATTTTTCTTCTGACTCTCGTAAAGTGGAGCATAGTGCTCCTTTACTGCTTTTCCCCTTGTGTGCACTTGCCCTTGTGCCTTTCTTCTTTTCTCAGTTTTTTAAGTCTTCTCAGAAAGGACAGACATTCCTCAACATCTCTCTGAATGTTACACCTGCTAAGAATTTTCCAGGAAATGGGTGAGGGAGCAGCAGTAATCAAAGTGGATTGGACGTTTAGATCTAGCTTGCCAGTTGTCTTGGCGCACTTTGTCCATCCGCTTTGCACACTCTCTGTTCATTGTGAGCAATGGCCACAGAGAAATCCCACTTCTCGGCTATGGTTCACCTTGATTTAGTATCAGAAGTTAATATTCATTTCAAAGCTTCACATATCTAGTTCAGTTTTACATATATTCATGTTTATTCCTGTTAGGGGTGCCATTGTTCTTCCTCCTATGGTAAAGGAATAGGATACTTCTCTCTCTCTCATTTTTCCCTAAAAATCATTTGAACTTTTGCAATTCTGTGAGAGTAGACACAGTATAAGAAAAAAATAATTCATTTTCCTTCTTTTTGAGGAATTGTATACACAAATCTTGCTGAGTATTCTCATGGCCCAAATTAATAGCCATTAATAGTTCACTTTATTGTTTGCCAGTTGATAAAATCACACTGACAAGAGCCTTTTGCTCTGCCTCAGTCATTTTACACTATGCCGCAACAGTTGTTATTACATCTCAAAGTTTCTAGGGTTCAGCTGAAACTTCCCACTACCTGTTAACCAGAAAAAAACCCAACCAAACACAAAACCCCGAACCCTAAAAACTAACGCTCTGGTGGTATTGATGCTGTAGATATTGAGCAACCTCAAAAATTACTGAGTTGCTCTTTGCCACTTATTTCAGCAATCCTCCAAAATTAATTCACAGTCTCTGACCTCCTTCATATTGTGAATTTCCAGTATTCGGGAAGATTTGGAAAGCTCTCAGCAAACAGCCATTAGAAAGTATATTTACAAAACAATATGTGTCTTATAAGGTAATACTGTGACATAGTTTGACACTTCATGCAAAGCACTGTCACATTTCATTCCAGTTTTTGAGGCTTGTTTACCTCCCCAAGAGAAATCTGTTCTTCTTATAGGACAAGTAACACACCTACAGTCTCATAAGGGACACTTTTGTACATCCAGTCAACTAGACAACACTTCATCCCGTTACTGCATTTTATCCCCCACTCACTTGTCTGATTTTTAATCTTTAACTCAAAGTTTAGTAGCTAATGGTAGATAATGTAGCAACTGAACAGTGGAGAATAGGTCCAATTCAGCAGTTATACTAAAAGGCAGTTTGTTACATATATTCAGTGTTATTTTTTATTAGTTTAACATGTTTAAACTGCAAACAATATAAGAAAGGAAAAAAGATCAATAAAAATAAAAATAATAAAAAGTAATGCATTAACACTTAAATTCATCCCACCTAATTAATTTAAAATATTATGTGATTCAGTGGGAATTCTTTTGATAATTAATGCCTACCAAATGACTGAGCAAATAAAAAGGAAGAATGGACAGATCTTCATTCCGAAAACTAGAAAACAATTACTGTTTCCAAAACAGAAATGTTCAAAAATGTAAATAAAAACATATTATGAGGAGACAGACGTTCTCATCTCCTCAACATGTACTCAGAACTCCTGTCTGATAATATTTTTAAGATAGATACCCACTATTTTTATGTCAAGTGGTTATTGGACGTGGATCAAGGTTAATGCTTTGGTAAACGGGCAGAAGTTGCTAGAGTAGCACACCAGCTGCTCTAAAGAGCATGAAACTACCTAGTCTGCATTAGCAGGCTCCCATATGGGGCCTGACATTTGTGGATCACAGGTGAATGGGAGAACATTTCTTTACTGGTTACCTTATTTCCAGTTAATACAATTTCCCCATGACAGGCACAAGCTTTGCACACCTGAAAAAAGAATCAGTGAAAATAAGTATATGCTCTGTCCTAGGTAGGACTAAGATCAGTCAAAACAACATGGAACAGGTAAAAGTGTGCTGGTCCATCTAGAGAAGGAAGTCCTGTGCATCAGGAGCAGGACTGAAGAGTGATACAGCTGTTGCTGAAGATATGACACATGCACTGTATGCCTTTTGAAGGTTTTGCTTTAGATGCTGTCGTGAATACCACTTTCATATTTATTTCTCAGAGGATAACCTCACTTTAAAGGACATAAATATTATTCCTGCAGAACTGCTCTTCAAGTCATAACATTGGCACACTTGTCTTTGCCTGCAGTGAAAAGGAGCATTAAACTACCTATGGCTGCTGTGTTTTCTCCTTAAAAGCCCAGCTTCTTCAAAATTCAATCCCTATTTTGGTACCTCCAAGTTTCATATTACTTGGTTAAGAAATCAAGTGCATGCTGACCCAGGTGGACTTTCAGACATTTTGCAATGGCCTGTGTTGAGTCTTTGTGATCTCTGTCATCCCTTGTCTGTTCATATTTAACAGTTCTTGTGGAAAACAGGTTACTTGGTTTAAATTTTCTACTCTGGGATGTCTTACGTAACAGGGTAGGTTACTCTTGATCACTAGGAAACAAAATCAGCTTCTCAAAGTGGATTTGGATGATCCTCAAGGGGTTTGAGATGCAAGGGTAGGTACGGGAGGCAACTCCACGGATTTTAAATCTATATACCTTTTGTCTGCTTTTGCAACTCATCTGCAATTTCCTTTGTCACTGTCTATTCTTTTAACTAAATCAATTGACTAGAAAACTGTAACTTGGTCCAATAGCAGCAACACAAACAAATCAGTATTGCGTCAGACCAAAAGTCTATGCAGTATCAAGTCCTGTCTTGTGTCAGCCAAAGCAAGTACATGGGAAATACATAAGATACAGGCAACCAGCTTCTCACAAACACTCTGCCAGCCTTCAGACCTTTTGCAGCTCAAGGTCTTCATAGATTGGGAAAGTTTCAATGTGTTTACCAATCCTGAGTATATTTCTCTTCTCTGACCTTGACTGGGAACCCAGGTTAACTTTAAACATCTGCCACCCTACAGCACTGCTATCTGCAGCTGCGTACTCCCTGAAAAAAGAATCATCACCTTCTGTTTGTGCTGATCTTGCTATGTGGTAGATTCATCAGACATCCCTCTCTCACATATTGTAAAAGACAGACCACCCTTTCCAGTACTCTGTCCTTTTAAAGACATTTTATTGCAAGAGATGAGTCCTAATGTACTTAATTAGCCTTTGTATTGAAGCCATTCCCCATCTTCCTTGCTCTGTGTCAACTTTTTCTAGTGCTACTGTAGCAGCTAGAGATGACTGATTCAAAATTTCACAGTGTTAAAAATGTGCTAAATCCTCATAGCTATTTTTAACATTTCCTTTTTAGATTTGAGGGGTTTATTTAGTAGCTTATTCTTTTTTTTTCTTCAGTGAAGCCCTTAACATAACCTCGGTGTTACAGACAAAAACAGTAACTGATACTTGGCAGTCCTTCTCCCTAACATCGTCAACCAAATCTTAACAAAGGGGTAACCTGGAGCCATACACCTTGGCTTTCCCGTGTGCAAATTACATCACCCTCACAAGACACTCTCCCAGAAATAAATTAACAAAAAAATTCCTTAGTTTTGCCTACCACAGAAACTCTGAGTCTGTGGCCACGCCTCAGAGGTGACAAAGATTGAAATACCTGAATGTTTTTTCTGAGAAAGTTTGCAATAGGTGTATAATGTCATCACATAAAAAAACCCAGTGGAACACACATGAATTGTAAATTCCCACAATAAAACTGATTATTAAGTTTGTGTTCATCAGAATACCTTTAAAAAAAATCAAATATTTGCTCAGTATCTTCCGTCTGCAACTTATACTTTTTCTTGCAAATGCAAAAATTACAATGGTCTTTTTGTAGCAGAACTAATCAAGTTACTTGCTTCCCACAATCCTCATCACAAAGAAGAAGGTTTGTTTGGCTCTTGCCAACAAAATTGTTTCTTCTAATGTGCAAGTAGTTCATATTTGCATAGAACCAAGCCTGAAATTTTGCAAACCAGCTCCACAGACATGGTGTTTTTGGCAAGTGTCCCTGTGATCACTGAGAAGCAGACACAACAGGGTGCTACAAAACACATCATTAAACAATGATATGTGGAACAAAGGGTGTGCATCAGGGCCTATTTTAAACTGCAAAGATAAAGAGCACTAACCAAACCACACTCTGAATTACTTCTTTTTTTAAAAATAGTGTAGGTGAACTATAATAAAGAATATATTCGCAGAGTATGTATAAACATAAAACAGCTGAAGAGAGCAAAAACTGTGGAAAACTGCAAAAGATAGAAAGTCTTGTTTCCTATAATATACAATATATAGTTCATGACTATATGAAAGGGTTGTTATCAAATACCTCATAATATACTTAAAACATAAGTATTAATCTTAGGAAATATTGTTAAAGAATACAATAATTCTTACAGTATTTATTCTCTATGACCTATTCTTTGTAGATACAGACAAAGGTTGCTCTGAAAGGCAACACCCTGGGAGACAGCCTTTGTCTGTGAGAAACCATTTTTCGGCATTGTGTCTGGATGAGGAAGAAAGTTTCGCATCCTTAGGGTATATTTATAATTAGAATGATGTAACTGAGTCAAATATATTGTTTCTCAGGAAACTGAGACATCTTATTCTGCAGAGGTTACTTTAGGGTGGACCAGATTTATTTCATCATTTCATCATTTATTTCAGATTTATTTCTAGATTTATTTCATCTATTAAGAAACCATTTTTCTCTATGCTATGGATATTTTTGTTATTGTCCTTTCATTAGTATCCATTAATTAGTGTTCTTCATCCTTTTGGAAGTACAGATTTTCCTCCTTGTCCCAGAGCTGCACACATTTGTACACTCAGCGCAGGTGTGAAGAGAAGCATCTAGATCTGCTCTCCCAATCACAATTTGCGTACTGGCCATTGGATCACACTTGGTATTGAAGCTGACTTTTCTGCCTTAGGTAGCTGCACCTTGGAGTACTTTTTTGCAGGGCTTCTGTGACACCATGAAGAGGAAAATCACGGGCTGCTCTGAGAGACACGTGAGTCATTCATGGTAATGACTTAACTGAGGTCTTCAGCAGTCAGAAGTGACAGTATCTTGGCAAGTGCTCACAGTGAGTCTGTGTCCAAGTTCATGCTTTAGGATAACATGTCTTTGTGCCCTAAAGGAGTAAATGCATGAAAAAAAGTAAATCATAGAATCATAGAATCATAGAATCATAAGGTTGGAAGAGATCATCAAGTACAACTGTGCCCATCTCCCTACTAAACCATGTCCCTAAGAAATTCATCTACAAAATGTGAGTTATTAAGGGACAGATCCCTGCTGTACTTTGATCAATAATTTTCATGTCCTGGCAGAGCTCTCTTGAATGACACTATGTCCATAAAGAGCCAATGTCCAAATAAATATTTGTTGAACAATCCCACTTGTTGACAGGCTTCTTCCTTCTAACCAACAGTTCAGATGCAGAATGTTAAATAAGAAACTAAGAAAACACATGTACTTTTATTGGAGTCCTGAAATAAAAGCTACGGTCTGTGTCATACCAAGAGAACCGTGACCTAGATGCTGAGAAGAGAGAAGGAAGGAAGCATTTCTATTTCAATTTTCCAGACAAACTGTCTTTTCCATTACACAATGTTAATGCCAAGAAGTTCAGAATTATTCAGCAGAAGTCATTGTTACAAAACAGAATACATCCCATACGAAAAGGTAGTCCTCATACTTTGATATTTACCAGAACTGTGGGATAGGAAAAATGAATGATTCTCAAATACTCTGAATATAAAGCATTCAAACAGTGCTGACAAGGCTAGATAGTCTGAAATATGCACAGCACACAGGTACCCCACTTTGCACTTCTTTTGGATTTCTTAGCAACTTGAAATCCTTACCTTCCTGTTTTTACTGGCTTCAATTCATATCACGTCCTAGGATACTGGCCTGGCAACTAAGCCAACTTAGGTAGCATTTTGCATAGACAATACATCCTCACTGTCATTGCCAACTTTGGCTCAGTTGCGTGGCAAGGCTCCTGGATCCCGCTGCACTCCTGCATAGCTGAGGGTGTGTTGTGCAGGAATTTCATTTAAAGGAGACGATGATGACTTAAGGTCACTAAATAAGCAATTTAGAATTCACGGACAGTCGCGTTACACTGTTCCACTGTGCTCTGCACTGATGCGGCCCTACCCCAAGCACTGTGTGCAGTTTTGGGCACCACAGTATAAAAAGGACATAAAACAATTAGAGAGTGTGCAGAGGAGGCCACAAAGCTGGTGAAGGGTCTAGAGGGGATGTCGTATGAGGAATGGTTGAAGTCACTTGGTCTGCTCAGCCTGGAGGAGACTGAGAGGGGATCTCGTAGCTGTTTACTGCCTTCTCACAAGGGAGGGAAGTGAAACAGGCGCTGATCTCTTCTCTCTTGCAACCTATGATAGGACTAGCGGTAATGGCAGATCTGCCAGGGGATGTTTAGACTGGATATTAGGAAAGGGCTCTTTACCCAGAGGGTGGTGTAGCACTGGAGCAGCTCCCCAGGGGAGCAGTCAGGGCACCGAGTCTGCCAGCGTTCAGGAAGCGTTTGGACAATGCCCTCAGTCACACCGTGTGATGTTGGGAGTGTCCTGCGTAGGGATAGGAGCTGGACTCGAGGCTTTTGGGTCCCTTCCATAGGTAATTCTATGATTCCATGATAAATACATGATTTACCACGACTCTGTACTTTCCTGACTCCAGAACTCGGAAAGGGGCACTCTCACCCCTCCGAAGCGCTGCCTCAGGGTACCCCTCGCTCCGCAGCGCTCCTTGCCGCGCAGCAGCGGGGGGCAGCGCGCACCCCTGAAACTGGGGGAGAACCGAGAGGCACAGGCCGGCTGCAGGGACCGCCGGGACGGCCCTGGCAGGGTCAGCGGGTGCGGGAGCGCGCGGATGTGCCCGCTGCCGCCCTGCGGGCGCGGCGCGCTGGGGGCGTGGAGCAGGAGCAGAGGAGGAGGGGGAGGAGGAAGAGGAGGAGGGATATTTCGGGACGGCGAGGAGCAGGTGGCGTTCAGTGAGTGCTGTGCTGGGAAGAGGCCAGATCGGGGGTGGCACCGGACTGGCCACTTCACCATGGGCTCAGCCGTCGCGGCGCTCCCGCCGGTGCTTCTCGCTCTCGGTATGTCTGTCTGTCTGGGTGGGTCTGTTTGTCTCGCCGGGGACGACGGGCGCCCAGCCCTGGCCGCCGCCTCTCAGCGTGGCTGCGGAGCTGGAGCAGATGCGGGCGGCGAGTGCCGGGCTGCGGGCGCCGCTGCGTTCTCCGCTGCGTTCCCGCACCCAGCAAGCGCTGGCTGTGAGTGCAGTGCGCGGCGGCGCTGGCGTTTTTAAAGACAGTTAAAGTCCTGAACCCCTAGGTTGGCATGGAGTGTGTGTGCGCTGTGTGTGTGCACTTTGATGTGTGAATTGACGGTGATATAGTGATTATGCTTTTTTTTTCTTAAAGGGAACATGATGTTCTTCATTGTGAATGCTGTTCCAAATTTGCGAGAATCCTCTAGGTCTGTTCCCAACCCTGTTGGACAGATGTCCCTGTTGGAAAAGGACAGGGAAACTTGAATCTTCTCTTCCTTCTCTTGGCTGACTAAATTACCATTACTTATATTTTCCTGGGAACTATAGGCCATCGTGTTCACTTGCCATGAGCGAATTCCCAAGCACTTTCAGAGTTTTAATATTACTATATACTCTCCCAACCCCTAATTAGTAAGTCAGTGAAGAAGCAGCATAAAAATGAGTTCTCACTGATGAGCTGTTCCAACTTGTTCATTCAGTAACTATGGCAAACGCTGCAGTGGAATGTGTGGCTGCAGGGTATGAAATCAAATGCAAAAATATTAACCTGTGATGAGATATGCAGTATACAAACAACTGGGTAATTTTTTTAAAAAGAAAAATTCTTTGCAATATCACTGGGCAAAATATTCACTCTGCACTTTAGCTTAATCCATCCTTTATTCTCCTAGTTACAGTCACTGCACACCAGGACCATCAACATACCCTGTAATTCTTGGGTTCTTAGGACTTAAAAAAGGTTTTAGAGCTGTGCTGAAAACAGAAGATAAGGACTGTAAGAGGAGGATTCCCCTGGCAATGAGACTGACGGAAATGGGATAGATCTACTTTGTTTAGTCACTATCAGTGATTCATCTTTAATACAGTTGAAAGCTGTCAAAATTTTGATTTCAGATGTGTTGTGATATTTGGTGGTGGTGGATGTAATTGCTAATTTAATACACACTTACGCCTTTTTGTACTTCTAGAAGTAGCAGGGAAAAAGGAAGTTTCAGGATGGGAGCTTTTTCCCGGAGTAATGTGGAGTCCTGCTGTGGTGGTACTATTGTAGGTCTCCTATAATAATTTTCAAATTGGTTGAATTCCAGTGAACTGCTTTACTCTCAAAGGTGGTATTTAATTGGAAATTTAATCTGACTAGTTTAGCTAAATTAGTCAATACTTTAGGAAAATATTCTGAGTTTATTTTAAACTTGATTTTATGTCAATACGTGAATTGTCTGCTAGATTAGATGGACTGCATAGGTGTATGGCGGCTTTATGTCTCCAAATTCAACTAAAAGTAAGGGAAAGGTTGGTAAAGGTGTGGGTTGTTCATCAGTGGTGTATAGTTTCATGTTTTGAAAGACATAAAGACTTTGTAGATGCTACAAGATGAAACACATAGAAATGCAACAGAACTAACATTTTCATAAGACTTTGCCACCAACCTTGATACTTGTTGACCCAAAAAGTATGTAGCACACAGAAGCAGATTATGTGAAGAGGAATAACAAGTGAAGGACTTCACAAGGCAACCTATACAATAAAGCTTGATGCTTTCTGTTGTAACACAGTGTTCTTAGCGGCTTTATAGATTTGCTATATATATTTCTTTAAATTTACATTTTGAGCATCCATTTTTACGTTAGCTTGTTCTTGAAAATCAGACCCAAAATAGCACAGCTTTTTTGAAGAGTGAGGCCACTGGAAAATACAGTAGTTTTCCCAGGCTGAATTCTGGTAACATTTTCTTTGGAAAGCTGTAGTGTCCTCATGCTTCAGAGGAGATATTTGAAATCTGGCAGGCAGGTGCTATTTGCATCACCTTGAAAATCTACCTAAATTTGGCCAAGTAATAAATCTTTAGAAAACATAGAAACTCTGTCCTGTGTTCTTAAGTTATTTGGTATTTTTACAGCAATGTCCATTCTTGTTTGAGGCATTCTGCTTTCTAGTTTGCTTCTGGATCCTGGTCCACTGATTGTGCTGCGTGCTGTTAGCTGATTCATAGGCTCTGGGTGAATAGGTTTGTTCTCTGTTTTCATGAGAATAATTCACTTCACAGTCAGTTCTCAATTGTTAGTGTTGGGGGACCATCCCAAGCAGAGGAAATAAAATTTACTGTGGCCTGACCTGTACTACGTCAGCAGGCTTTCCCATTGAAACCCACCATGCATCTTCTTCCAGCAACGCCGGATGTGAATGGTATAACTCTGGTATGTTCTTAAAATCTGCTTTCTGTGAAGCGCACACACTTCACACTATTTAACTGTGAAGTGAAAAATCACAGCTAAACAGGGTTATACTTTTTGAACCACAGGTGTCTCACTTGAGGATCACAAGTCCTCAAGTCTCTCTGTGGGATCCAGGTAGCCTTGAGGGGAAAGCAGCACTATCTGCGATTAGGAAGGAGAGTTAGTGTCAAACTTCGGATAGAATCCAGAATTTCCAAGTGTAACGCCTTTTCTCTTTCATATATTTCTGGCCATTGCTGATGCAAAACATGCTGTTGTCCTTGAGACCTTGTTGGCAACAGGCTTTACAGCTATATAGAGGGTTATGGGAGAACCCAACTAACAGAGTCTTTTTCTTTAGATCATTTGTTTAAAACTAGGATGAAAGTTGTGATAAAAGAACAGAGTTTAACACAAAGAAGTTAGGAAACATCTGAAATAAGTTACCTTCCTATATTTGTCCTTTCTGCACATCAGTGTACCATGTGTTCCCTTGGGTCCACATGCATAGCCTTGCTGCTGTTGTTGCCTGTTGAGAGGGCAAGGTAGTGTGTTCAGAGAAAAGGCTGGGAGTCCTGCCTTGCTTAGTTTTGAAATTAGGTGGTGCTCTGCAAATGAGGAAGAAAGGTAGGGTGAAGATAAAGAATTTTCCTCCCTTCCACCCTTGCAGAATTGGACTCTTTCTCTCTTTTTTTTGTTACAAAAACTGAGTGCAATTTCAGGCGAGTCATTTAAATCAAATCTTTGACACGTGGTTGGAGCTTTTGTGTTCCTCTCTTTTCTCTTTGCTCAGCCAGGGGTTCTCAAAACTGTAGCTGCATTTTCATGATTTGGTTAAGCTGACCTCAATGTGGGGCAGACACTGCAAGGACATTTTGTCCACTCCTGACTGCATGTTCCCACTATTTTTCCTATGCTATCACTGTGGCTTGGGCTGGGGAACATGTTAGAGACTTACTTTCCTGAATAATTTTTTCCCATTTTTTGATCCAGGTTGGTTTTGGAGCTAAACTCATCCTGTTCATTTGAGCAATTTATTTAAGTAGCACTGCCATTAGGAGACAGACAGAACTTGGGGCCAGAGGAGAGAGAGAAGATGGAAGAGTCCCTTTCACTGGTAGCCAGTGCTTCCACTGGCTTGAGCTCATTGTGAAAGTGCATCTTGACATGCAAAGCTGATGTGTGTTCACAGCTGTGAATGAAGTAAATGGAAATTGTATTTTGAAGGTGCTAAGTATTCTGAAAAAAATAAGGTTTTATCTATGTCACTAGGTATGCAAAAGTGGTAAGTACTTTTGACCTTGTCTTTTTTTAAAAGTAGGCAAAGGATGATTGCCTATTTCACTTGAGTGTTGAAAAGTAAATTCTGTCACATGCAAATATGTAGATGCTTATGGTGAAGATGCATGCAAATTAATCCAAAAGGAAGCTGATGTAACTCAGTAAGTTAAAATCATATACATAAAAAATACAAGGCCATGTATTGAGCAGCAGGGACTAAACTGATGACTGAACAGCAAGTGAAGATTGCAGATTTTGTGCAATAAATTAATCCAGAAGCCCAGGTGAAAATGCAGTGTATCGTTATAACATACATACATACACGGCGACGTAAAGCTGTACTGCCTGCCTTAATTTTTACCTTTCTTTTTCTTTGTGGTAGATTTTTATTACCTTGCTGGTTTATTAACATATTTGTGAGTAATGTTAAAAATCATTCTATTGTTTGAAAGCACAACCAAATGTGAACTCATCTTAAACTAAAACTATCTCTAGTTTTTCCAACTTTAAGAGAGTTTGACAGTAGTAGGAGCTTTATTATGTATTATTTTTGGAGTTTTGCCTTTCACACCATTGCGCACTGAAGTAAGACTTCATTCATACTGTATTACAGGACTTGTATTTTGTCCAGATGATGTTTATTTTAGAAAGCATACAGGGTATTACCATCACACTTCTAACCATATTAACAGTTAATATTTGTTTGTGCATAATTTGGGCAAAATAAATACAAGACCTTACCAACAAGTATTAACTATGTGCAGTCTGGATCTGGAACAGTTTTCAAATTGTTCTTTGATTTTTTTGATCTAGTAACACAAAATTTTAATTTAAGAAGTTATAAAAGTAAAAGGACTGTTACTGCTTGGATTTGTTGTGTTTCTTAGCCACTATATAAATGTTATTCATTGTCTTTCTTCCTGCTTCTTGATTTTCAATTAATTAAGTGAGGTTTTTTTATATACTTCATGTAATGTATTTTCATGGGAGCTAATAACTAGACCTGCCAATGTAATGGCTTAGAGTTCAAAAAGCTAAATGTGAATAAAATACTTTTTTCAGGTTTAATACAGGTAAAAGGGAGATTATACATCTACAGACAAGTTAAGCAAATTATATTCCCCAGCAGCAATCTTAGGCAGTTTCTATCCAGTGTTGTTATTTTCATTTGAAGGTTTCCTTTGTTAGGCTCTGTGTAGGCTGGTTCCCATTTCCATGGTGACCACGCCGAAATGCAGACGGGACACAAGCTGGATTCTCATCAGCGTAGCCATGCACTTGCATACCAACACACGTTATCTGCTTGGCTTAGGACATTTCCATTAGCAGTTTTAATGTTTAGGACTTCTTTTTCACAGAATGATCTCTGGCCCTGTGATACCGCACTGTGTTAGGATTTCAGACCCTGTACAGCGGGAGAAAGCAAGATGATAAGCTTATTTTTTCATGTAAATAAATTTGCTATACTGTTCCCATTCAAATTAGTCAAGGACATCAGAGAACTGTCTCAGCCTTGTTTTTCATTTCTGTTAGAAAACATAATGGAGAAGGGTTTTCATTTATAAACCTTTAGGTGAAAGACTGTCACATATATGTGCTAAATAGTTCTGTGAGCATACCCCCTTCACAAGACACTGATAACTCACATTCATTTATTTTTATTATCCTTTTATATAGGATAAATGGTACAGTCTGTCTATATTAGCTGAGTGTGAGTGTGTATCCCTGTAAAGCAATATGTGATAATGTTCTTCCTGCTCATGCTGCACTCATTTTTCTGGAGGTGGAGCATACTTAAGGCGTCTACTGGAGTCAATATAAGCTGTGTGAGCATTTTCATCATTTCCAGGTCAGGCTTGGAGTTCTGAATTACCAAATAAACTCAATATTCTATGTGCTAGTAATTGTTACTTTGATCTAATCCCTCAATAGCATTTCAGGATCTGCAGAGGACTAAGTTTTATTTTCTCTTGGAGATGCGTATTCTTTAAAAATTTAATGAGACTTGCATATTGTTCAGGACTCAAAAAGAATTATATAGGCAAAAAAGTAAGATTAACACAGACTCTTGGAATGAAAGAGAGGCAAAGACATTTTGTGTCTAACTGAATGGCATCTACATCATTGAATGTCACACATGATGAATGTCACAGATTCTTTTGTTCCTTTGAGATTACTAGTAGACAGGATGAAGGGCTTGGAAGTTATGCACAGTTCTGGTAGAACTCTGTTGCCTTATTCCTGTTCTATTTTGCCCATTGAATCCCGCTTACAATTTCATCATTCTTCCTTTATCTCATACAGGATATTTTTTTAATCACAGAAGTATCCTTGGCTAATACATAATATAGTTATTTCTAAAAAAAAGACAATGAAAATTCTTGAGGAAAATTACTGTTAAGAACACCCTTCTGGAAGGGACTGTATCACACAATGGAAATAGCTAAGAGAATAATGGAGTTTGAGGATAAGGATGGTAGAGGGGAAAGATTGAATTAGTGTTTACCTTTCATCGGTCTACTATTCTGTCTGTCTGCCTGTCTAGCTATCTACCTGAAATGTAAGTGACCCTTAAGCGAGTAGGCTGGCAGCTGGTGATGTTGTGTTAAGGCTGCAACACCAAGCTTTTTTTGTAATGGTAAGACTGCAGGTACCTAGGCTGGCTGACTACCTCAACCAACTACAAGATGAGATTTCTTATCTGAATGGGGAATAGTCATCCCACACTCAGATTGCATGAGCTTAGTGCAGCAGTGGGTGCCATTACGAGACATTGTGAACCCAGCACTTTTTTGGGGATGCGTTTGTGTCACGCTCTGTGCTGCCTGGAGTAAGGCAGCTGCTCACAGATAAACTAGCTGGGTTAGCTAACAGGGTGTTTACCTTTACCATAGACACAGCAGTCACCCCTCAGAACTCAGTTCTTGTGACTGTTGTGTTAGTGTCTTCAGCTGCAAAAGTACACCAAGTAAGAAATTCTACTTCATTATATAATCTGCTAAAACAACAAATCAGTAAATTATTGGACTTTAAATTTATCCATCATAGGTCCCATTCTCTTCGTTAGGCAAATGCCTACGTAGCTGTCCAAGTTGGGGCAACCTGTGCGAAGAGTTATTAGCCTCGTTTCTTAATAGCAGCATGCTACAGTAAGGAAAGTAAAATACTAAGGAGTCTGAAGCAGAAGCAAGAGGGGTATCTTTTCCCTGGGACAACTAATGTGTCCTAGATATTTGCCAAATATCATTGTGTTAGAGGGTGTATGACTCTGATGTTTCTGTGTCTGTATCCTTATTTACATTTTCTGTCTTAGGACAATAGTGATTGCTAACTGAAGAAAGGCGCAATGTTTTATTAAATACCTTTCACCAATTCTACTTTCTTAACTGTATAGTCTAATAAGACAATAAGAGTAATGCTTTAATAATCATCATGAGAGCAATTTAATTCGATATTCCTACTGTGTAGTATAAAATTCAGTTATCTTTATGTGAAGTACTTCAGATGTGTGTCAAACTGATTTGATTTTTAGATATTAAACTCAGATTTAGCTGAAATTTCTCAGATGAGAATTTATCTAACCTTTCCTAAGTGGAAAAAAATTAAGTGACCTGACAATTCATCTAACTATGTTCACCTTACAGAGTTCCCATTTTAATATTTCTGAAATACATATAGGTCAAATTTAGAATAGCAGAAATTACTGAAAATTAAGTAACTCTCTTATTAAGATAACCAAAACAATAAACAGAAAACAATCCAGCAGTACTACTTGGATAGTAGTCCTTTAGTAGTTCTGCTAATAATAGTTATTCATTTGATTCTAGCCAAATATCCTTTCATTTTGCTGTCTCTGCTGTCTTTCTTTTTTTTTGTTGTTTTTGTTTTCTTTTCCAAACTGCCCAAAGCCAGTTCATCATATTGAATAGTAAAAAAATACTGTAAGAGTCTCAGGAGTAGTCTTTGAGAAGCTGACAGCAACAATAGACTTTGCTCTGTGAAGACAAAAAGCAACTGTTCTGCTTTTGTGGAAGCAACTATTATCTCCAGAAAACTCTTCTTAAATGTACCTGGGCCCTTCTCTCTGAAACGTACAATGACCGCATTTTACCAAAAAGATAAATTCTTTGCAAACTCTGACTAGAGATAGCCTGTCACCTACCTGACCACAGTCATCTGTAAATGCCAGAGTCTGACGTGCAGGCTGAGGGCTGGGAGAGTGCACGCTGCAGCCCCACTTCACGTGAAGCCTGGTCCCCCTGTCCCAGTGTGCAGTGTTAGGTGCCTTGGACTCAGCAGAGACATTTAGGTGCTTTTAAAGTGCACCAAAAATATTTGCTTGCAAAGCAGAAAGGCTCCTGCACTTAACCAGCGGGTTGAAGGGAGTGTTTGAAAGCCATCCTTCTCAGCACCTGCATGAGGTGCCTCCTTCCCCTGAGGTCAGGGGTGGGGAAGGATTTCAGCAGTTAGGTGTCTAGTTCAGTGTTTTTTCCAAGAAGTAGCTGCCTGAGAAGTATGATAAGAGTCAACTGGAAAGCATGAACTTACTTCTCCCTTGAGGATCATGGTAATGTAGATTTGCCTTTCAAACTTTTCCAGAAGCGTCTTTGTTTCCAAGCAATTAAAGTACCCTACTTCTGCTGTTGAAACCAAGCCTCAGCTTATCCTGGGATGCATATTCATATGCCCTGGCAGACAAGCAAAGACATGTCTTGCCTGTGGCCTAACATCTGGGGCACTTAGCTGGGAGGACAACAGTTCTGAGCTGGACCTTTCGAACTACTAATGCAATTCACATTTAGTTAATAGGCAGTGCATGAAAATAAGTTATTTAGTTAAAACATTTAATTATTTAGAGCAAAAATTATTTAATCAGGAAGTGTTCATCGCCTCTGGCCATGATATCAGCAGGTCTACAGTAGAGTAGGAAACGTCACTTTTAGACAGGAGTGCTTCTACACCTGCACTAAATTTTTGTGCGACTTTGGGTTATGAAACTTAGATGTCATGTGATTTTAAGTTCATTCTGGGTTAGGTAGCTGCTGAAATCTGGGCTTCCTGGTTGTTTTCCTCATTTTAATGAGCCCTAATTCTGGTTAGGTCCTGTCTGCTCCTAGAATTGATCATTTAAATGTGTGTTTAGGAGAAATTTCAGATGAGTGATTAGGACCACCTACCTACCATTCAGACTGCCAGGCCTTTACAACCATGGAGAGAAGTAGTCGTCAAGTCTGCTATAGGAAAACAAAAGTTCTGATAATTATAGTTCTTCCAACTATTGTACTATATATCCTGTGGTGCCTTGGAAGTTTTCTTTTGCAGGAAGCTGATGCAGCTTTTTTTTTTTTTTTTACAGCTGAGGCTGTTCTTGTTTCCGTGGCAGTCTGTGTACTGTGCAGAAAGCTGAGCTCCTGGCTAGCTCTTGAGAAGCTGTGAGGGAGAACATGGGGTCCTCAAGGCAATGTCCTAAATGGCAGAGTTGCTCTCAAGCCATGGACTGTAGAGTGTGATATGGGTAGGGAAAGCCAGACACCTTGGTAGCTTTCCCATCTTCTTGATATCTATGTGCAAACATGCATGTTCATCTGTGTACAAACATGTTTTCATAGCAGCTGAGATGAGCAAATGCAGCAAATGGGACATAGAAATAGTCATATCAGTTTCTGTGTGATGACATGCATTTCCTCTCTTACAGTTGTAACAGGGCTCTTGACCATATTTGGAAATATTGGTGGTTTAAAAGAAGGGTCAACAACTGATAATGTGAACACAAAGGAAGAGAATTTGTTGTCATGAAATGTTGCTTGAAAACTCCGGTTTTATCACAGGGAAGCATGTGAAGCCTTTTTTTAATTAACATTATTTGTGAAGCCAATGACTTAACTTCATATATAATATATAGGTGTGTACAACTTGTTAGCCTCATGTACTTTTAATCTCTCTCTGGTATTGTTAAGAATAAATTGTATTCTAAGGACAAAGTTGAAATAATCCTGTTTGTTGTACCAAGATAAAAGAAAAGAAAAACTATGGGTCATGCTAAAAAAGATGCAATTTACATGAATTTTCTGTAAAAGAAAGCTTTTCCCACTAAACTTAATGATGGTAACATGCCAGGATAATAAATTTGAGTAGACTTGAATACTTGGTGTCTTTATTAAAAACATAGGAAGTTGTCAGTCCTGCAGGAACTATTCTTAAGCATTACTTTGGAATCAGTCCTTGCATGTACAGTAGGTTGTTGAGATATCTTAACTCCAGATGATAAGCAGCTTATTCGTCTTCTCTGGGAGGCAAGGAGGGCAATGCATCAACCATAAATAGGGAGTTATCAAGAGAAAGACCAGTCTTTCAGATTAACTAATGCAGTTGTGGGTAAATTTAATTAGATCTCTTACTATGCAGCAGTACCAGAACAGTAAAACATAGAGCACCTTGATGTGCCGTTATCCCAGTCTCTCCAACTTTTCATTCACGATTTGTGTGTTGTATCATGTTTGGGTTGATTTTATAGCTGGTTATTAGTAGCTCTTTGCAGCTTCTTGGATCATGAGCAGTTATAATTGAAAGGCAGTGACTCAGACTTTCACACACTCCAAGGCTTTCAGGCTGGAAGCTGACCTACTTCCAGGAAGCAGCAGTCAGCCAACTAAGCCAAGAAAACTTGGTGGAGGGAGGGAGAGGAGGGGAAAAAGAGGAGTGAGAGAAGGGATTTATTACTAAATGAGGCATTGTTTTTCTTTTCTTCTGAGTGGGATTTTTTTTTTTATGCCCTACAATTTATTTCTGCAATAAATGTTATAACCTCTGTTAATTATTAAAAAGTTTGAGATATTGTAGCTGGTGTGATAGAAAACTTCTGTCTCAAGATAAAAGAAACTAAAACAAATAGATGAAGCAGTAAAATGAAGACTTGCCTTTTAGGGCTTCTCTAAACGTACTGAAATATCAACAAAGTAACTGAAGTGAGGATAATAAAATACTCTGACTTCTAGTAAAAAAAATCCTGTGTTTTGCCACGGTCTTTGCTGCTTTTGAATCCTTTCAGAGGTTCACATTGTCTTTATTTAGAAAGTTGTTCTCAATAAGAAACCTGTTTGATTTCAAACAAAAACAGATAAGTTGTGATTATGAAACTGCTGTTTCAGTGCATGAGCTGAAGAGATCTACTTCCTGTTGTGAGTATATACTGTATATTAAAGAAAAAAAATGCAAAAATAGGTAAGTATAATAAATACACAGCAGAACACTAATGAGAAACTATTTTTTTACTTGTATTGACTGTACTTGGTAAACGTTAATTCCAAACTGAATTATAAGTAGTCTTATTTTCCCTGCATTAAGTGAGTTGAGTTCCACATAGCCCTGACAGAATATACTAAAGACGTATAAAAAAGGTGTTTTATGTTTATGCTTATTTGCAGAAAAGCTTCAAAGACTGCAACCAATATAGAATTACTTGTTTTACAAGAAAATAACTTGATTTGATGTCATTACCTGTGATTGTACACAATGCACACACCAATACAGTCAAGCAGATCACACTAAAGACTAAGATGTTAACAAAAGTTCCTGGTTTGGGCAGATTTGCTCCCAAAGCAAGCTCATTGCAGTGAGAATCGCTTGGTGGCTTCTGAAAGCCACAATGAATATATGTACTATAATTCAGTGGAATAAAATAACTGCATGCTGCTTGTTTTGTTTTTTTATGTATTCACAGTCTTGTCAACCAAAACTTCAAAACATGATGTAGTATGAAAGCTGTTCAAATTATGAGTTATTCATTTTGTAGGAATAGTTTACTACTTCCAGTTGGATTATCGCTCTGATAACATAGGTTCTGAAAAATAAGGGAGTAACTTTGCTCCTACACCAAGATGTCGTTGCCTTTTAATAAAAAGCAGCAAAATATCTCTAAATATATTTTATATGAAGCAAATACTACTTGACTGCCCTCTTTCATAATTTTATTACTTCTCTTCCTGCTTTCATTCCACCTTCTGCCTAATATTCCAAGGACAGTAGGTGATTATAGTGCAACAGTATCTGTAGGTGCCTGTACACCCTTAGGAACTTTGGAATCTGTGAGCCAATTTCAGCAAAGTTTTGCAGAGGGATAAAAAAAAATAATGAGTACTGGAGTGAGAAAAAAATACTTTTACAAGTTCCCTGACAACTAAGGAGATCCAGTGTGCGCTTGCATAATACAAAAGACCAGAAAATCTGCCCCAAAGAGACCCCCTCAGAAATATTTCAGTCATGGAGAAAGCTGGAATTAGAGTACACAATTTGCCGAGTCACAAAACCACCAGAAAGCAAGAGTTAGGAGTTTCATGCTCCTTCCCACTCCTTTCTTTTCTCTGCCCCCACTGGGTTCTGATGGGCTTCATGGCCCAGCCAGTGTGTGTTTTTTGAAAGAAGAAGTCTTTGAAACCAAAAGGAAAGTTTTCTTTGGGGAATTTCTGCTGCCTTTCTTGGAGCAGATTAACATAAAGGGGAAAGTAAGCCCCTCTTCTGAAAAAAAAAACACCCACAAACTTTAAAAAATGCTGGACTGAGCAATTAAAACATTGTAAGCTGCACACATTTTCCTGGCTGCCACTCCATGAAAATGCTTCAGGAAGCAGAGAATTATCCAGTGGGATCTTTCTTGATGTTTTTTCCTAAAACATTTCATGGACTCAAAAAACTCATGCAAGAGTGCATGTGGTAGTATCTTCATTTTACTGTAACGCCAGGCCATGGCCTTGCTCTTCTGTAGTGACTACATTCTTACCCCTTCTGCTTCCAGATCCACCACCATACTGATGACTTTGTGTTTGTCAGGGTGTGCTGCTCTGTTGGAGGCAGTGCAAGGGTCAGCAGTTGTAGCTGTGGCTGTGAGTAGAGGGGAGTTGCCCACAGCAGCTCTTTCTGTTTCCTCTTCTGGCATGGTTACTTTTGTGAATGCTCACTCACAAAGACAAATGGTCACTTACTTGAATTATGTAAAAATTTTTCTGGTTTATTTGTAATAGTGGCTCAAAGAAGAGAACCAAATACTGTCAAGGAAGAAGGTGATGAAGTTTCCTTCATTGTAAAGTTTCCTACTGGCAAGGGTAATGCTAGATAAATTTAAAACTATTGTTTAGCATGTGATGGATTCTTATAGACTCAATGGTCAAATTTCATTGCGTCTTCGTTTTTCTTTATACTGTGCTTGCTAGACCTGTTTGATGCAAGTTATAAATAACAACAGTGAATGTCTCTGACTGCATGTTTTAATGAGATGAGACTTGATATAACTGAGTCTGTATCATTATCATATTCTGTTGTATATTACCATCTCAAAGTGATTGAAAATGCAATTTTACTATTTAGACTGAAAATTACACATTTATTTTGACACTTATGACACAAAATGGCGACTAATAATATTTTTAGTATACTTTATTAAACTTTTACAAACTTATTTCATAAACTAGATAATCAAACACAAAATCTGATTTCATTTTTTCTTATCCAATTACCATTTTTTTTTTGTTACGTTGATTAATCTGAATACGAGGTTACAGACAACTATTATAATCATGATATAAATGATGGATTACCCAACACTCATTTTTGCTTGCTTACTTTAAACTGTGAGCTCTGTTTAGAAAATCAAAACAATTATGAACTGGGTGTACCTAGTAGAAGCTATTACTTCTGTAAACTTGCTGTAGCAAACTTGCTTCAGCTTGTACCTCAACGGCTGCAAATAGAAGGCATTATAGCCATTATTATACATGTCATTTATAGTTATGGAAGAATTCGCACATGCTCAGACTTAAAGGTGCACAGTCAGAACATGTATTATTTTTCATCTTACTAGGAGTAAGAAAATGGTGGTGCAGCAGTATAAAAGTAGCTATACTCCTACACTGCGGCTCCTGTGGTACACACTGCAATAACACAGTTGTGAAATATGGGAATTCCTAGGAAAAAATACCATGCAAAGAGATACTGAAGGTTATTGGAAAGCTTACAGCTCCTTTTATGCTGTTAAGGATTTTATTCTAACTTTTCTTGTCTGAAGCCTTACATTGGGAGCTAGTGTTCTTGATGAAGCTGTCCTCTTTAAACCAAAGTGCCTAGGAACTGCTGCTTTTGAACTTTTTAGAGGGGCCTTCAAAAGCTTTGGGCTCATATCTAGCTTTCTTTGTTCCATGCAGACTGTTTATTTGACTGTAAATAGTGTGTCATTTACACACAGAAATGAGGAAGTGGATTTTTATTTGCCCGACTAATCACTCATCCTGATCGTTAGGTCACAGAGTAGAAGTTTGTCACCAAAGGCTATTAAAATCCAGATAATGAACTAGTTTTCTTTATTTCAGGATTCTTAAATTATCAAAGTTCATTGCCTTAAGTCAGCAACAGATACTGAATCTTTCCCGCATAGAATTTACAATACTTTAAATGTAGATGCTTCAATGGGTGGCACCCTTTTAAAGCATAAGAGACCCTCTTATTCTACCACAAGCTTAAAATAGGTTTGAATCAAACTTAGCATGTTCTCTTTTTTTGGCTACAAATGCTTGAATTTTTTGTTCTGAATACTGTATTTAGATGTAAAAAATGGGTAGATGTCCTTATGCTGTAAGTACTACATAAGATGGAAGAAAAAAAAGAGCATTGCTTTGCCAAGCCATGGCAAGTCCCAGAGGAACTACAGGGAGCTAAGGATCCCTGAGCTGGGCAACATGGTGTCTTTGTTCCTTGGAATCAGCCTCCATCTTGGAGAAAGCAGGACCACAAGAGGGCCCTGGATGGTCAAGGTAGGGATGCTGCAGTGCCTACAGGAGTAGGCAAGTGGACAGGCAATGCACACATTGTGTTGATACCTGTATGATTTCTGTTGGCACCCTAGGAGAATTTGAACAAACACAGGGACTTCCCTTCAGGCTGTTGGTTGTGCCATCTTGTCTCTGCGGTTTTATCCAGATCTGGAAATTTTTGTCCTGGCTGTAGTATTTAATAAATCACTCATCTTGGACACAATTCAAAAGATCTTCCATGCATTTGCACCAAAGTTGGTCAATGCACTTACACAGAAGATGTGTAGCAAAGTTAACATTTGCCTAGCAGTGTGATTTGCTAATAACTGTGTAAATAGAGTCCAGACAGTCAAGAGTTTTTGTCTGGGTGTCATTGGATTTTGGGTCAAACTGGAAATGTTTATCAATCTAGGATATATTTGGCTCTTCATTCGAAATCCAGGGTTTATTTCCATGTACACCCTGTAACGTGGAGAGTTATTCTTCTGTATTGACATGAGGGATGGTATTCTGATATGGTCTGCTGTGGCCTCTGAGAATGAGGTACTGCTAAATTGTGCTGAGGATAATATAGTTTGGAAATAACAGACCCAAGAATAAATCTAGGATGTAACATGAGCAAAATATTTTGATAAAATGCAAATATATTAGATGAAAAAATAATTACTGGCAATAGTCAGTGTCTATCTCAACTCCTCTTTTCCCTTTCCTGAAAATCCAGACTGGGATATATGAGGTTGTGTTTAGTGTTAAAAGTATTGCAAAACACAGAGTGATAGTCTGTACACATTCTCTTTTCCTGTCTTAAATAGCATGACTCAGGAAAAATATTTATCTCTAAGGATGTTTCTCAAGGACCTACACTTTTAGCAAAGGATGATTGCTTGCTTTCCAGAGGCCAGCTGATTTCCTGTTTTAAGTTTGCGGTAAAAAAGTAGTAACTGTGTGAGTTGTGTTTAGTCCTCTGCTGGTAACTTCTGTGTTTTCTGTTTTGTGGGCAAAGGTACAAAATTAACTGAAACTTTTATATGTCATGAACTTTGCCTGTAAATCTGTGTTTGGGATTTTAATGTTCTTACTATGTTATTCTTGTTACTACTATTACAGCCACGCTATTGTGATGGGCTATTTATGCTGATATAATCCTTGTTGACCTCTCTTCCAAACCTGGTTTTGGAACCTGGAAGAGAATGATACCAACAGTGAGCTCTCTGCCAGTCAAAACTAGAGAAAGCTTATATTTTTAAGATGATAAAGATCAGCACATCTCTCCTTAAAAAGTCCCTGTTATAAGGACTTATCATACAGACTGCCACTTTACAGTGACTCATGACAAATTACTATGCTGAGGGACTTCTTGTGTGTAAAGCAAATAAAACTCATTCTGTCTGAGCACAAAGGAAGGGAGGGGAAACTTCTTGTATCTTGTATAACCCACGAGCAACTCCATGAACCTGCCTCACCTGGGAACATTGCAGCCACAGGTCATTATTTCTTCCGTTGCTGCCACTGTTTTGAGGATTTTCAGGAGCCCTAACGTGTTCCTCAGCTGGGCTGTAACTTGTTCCTGGGTTTCCTTGGTTGTCTCAGTCCTTCTATTTCTGAGCTGTAGGAGCAGTTATCTGCTCCTGAATATTAGGGACTCTCGTCCTTTTCCTGCAGCTTTTGCATTGGACATTCTCCTAGATGTCTACCTACAGCTCTTGATCAGAAAGAAATGTCCTTTTTGAATGAGGAGTGGGCCCTCCTGTCCTGCAAATTTGTGACACTTTAGAACCATGTCCCTGTAGCCCACACCAGCAGTTCCCCTCCAAATGGCATGGAGTGGCATACCCTTATCTAGACATGCAAGTGCCCAGGGAAAAGCAATTAATACAATGAACACAGCAAAGTGGAGTTTCAGTATTAAGTGTCATGATTTATAATCCAGTTCTATGTTGCATGTTTGTATTTGTAAGTTCTCCTGTTTGGACAACTGTTCATACTGTTTGGACTGAAAACAAAGGCTTCTGGCATAGTAATGAAATGACTCTGAAATGTAGGATTTTTTTTGCAGTAGATGAGAATCTGATTTTTTGTTCCATTGCCTCAAACATTAAGTTGAAGACAGAACCTAGAATACAGACAATATTAGCAGTGCTTTTTCATTTTAATGTACGTCAAAAGAGTGTTCATATGTTTGCTGTGTCAGAAGCTTAACATGCCTTAAGGTGAAGATGGATAACGGACTTCTGGATCATATTTCTTGCCTCCCTTCAGCTAAAACATTCGAATTAGTAATGCTGCAACTTTTGTTACGGCAAAAAGTGAATGAGTCATTGATCTCTGCCCACAGTTTTATAACACCTGTTAAGAGCAGGCGTTGCTGATGGGCAGATGAGCACTATGGGGAAAAGGCTGGTTTTTTCTTGCACATGTCAAAGGCTCTATTTTATTTTCTTCTGTTGGGGGAGCTGACACAGATGAAGGGCCTTTTTCACTGGGATCAAAATTCTTCTTTAATTGCTTCTGCGATAATCATAATCTTTCTGTTAACAGGCATTCTTCATAACTGCTGTGAAGCCTACAATGTTGGGCTCCTAGAAGCAAAAATATTTTCTGGTCCATCAAGAGAGCAGTTCGGATATGCCGTTCAACAGTTCATAAATGAACAAGGCAAATGGTAAGCAGTTTGAACAGGTTGTTATGTCCAATCAAAAGGTTACAGAAAAAATTGCTGCAACTCATTTTTCTTTTAGAATTACACATTTCATTTATATCCATTCCAGTTAATCCCTTTTTATATTAGAGTTATCTTTTTACAAATAAAGTCTTACATTACTAAAACAAAAGTTGAAATATTCTAAACATATGCGTATGAAGGTTCGGGCCTTTTTCCTTTACACAGTGTGATCTAAGTAGGGTCTTTCTGTTAATCTTTTACTTTGATCGCCAATACACCATTTTCCTCAGTCTCACAATTTCTGCAGAATATTAACTCTCATGTAGTTCCTTCCTGTACCAATAGCATCTATGTTGAACCCTACATATATGTAGGATATTATATAATTTTAACATTGTTGAGGTTAAAACAAATTATTAAGGCTGGGAAGTTCTAATTATTAAGATTAAGTGAACTTATATAATTTTGTCTCGGAAACAGTATTAAATGTTTGCTTCTCAAGGGGTGGCATATTTGGATGTATGTAATAACAGAGTCCTAGCAAAGGCATTGTGTCCATTGTGCCTCTTCAGCCATAAAACGTGATGTGAAATCTATTGCTGTCACAACATTGGGCTTGATGAGTAATTAAAAAAATATTTTTTTCTAGTAATGTTGATTTGAAAAAGAACTTTAAAATATTAACTAGAGTAGGACCAATGTTTTCTCTTCTGCAGCCTCAGCAACCACAAAGCTTAAGATGTCTTTCATGGCAAGGACTTTAGGTCTGTAAATAGTGCAGTGATACTCAACTACCTTAAATGGTTATTTGTGTATATGTGATTTTAAGTCTATAGCGGAAAGGTACAAACTAATATATATTCTCATAAGCCAAGACAATACTTTATGTCATTCTCCATAGACTGAAACGGTGTCAGAACCAAAACAGCTACAAACTGACATGTTTACTTAACTGATGATGGACAGATAGGATGTAAATGATATTTTTTCAGTAAAAAGAAAGTAAAATGTCAAAACTGAAGTCTTTTACAGTTACAGTTTGGAAAAGCCTATACAAATATATTGAGCTAGCTAAGACATTTATGCATAGGCCTGCATAGAGACATTGAGCAGTTGCAATGGGTTCTAGATGCGAAATGTGAGTTTACCTAGATCTCACTGTCTCCAGTGTTACTGTATTTAACATCAATGATCAGGAGGCAAAGTAAAAGGAAAGCAGAGCTGCGTTCCCCAAAATGAGAGCTCAGCATTTCCTCTCCCTCTGTTGGACAGGCTCCCAACCTACCCCCACTCCTTTCCTGATGTTTTGGTGGCTTCTCACTGTGTTTCTGCCTGCTTTAGTTATGTGTTTAGTCACCCAGAACTCTCTTCTTTTTAAAACTTCTGTGTAAAGCCATTGAAGGAGAACAAGAATGTCTGCCTGAAGTGAACTGAATGCTTTGACTCATACATTGAGAAATTGTCTTGTGTTTTATTCTTCTTGTAAGTTTTATATAAGCTTGTAACTGGATCATTAGGTTCCAGATTCACCCAAGCTATTTATGTTGTAAATTTCCTTGTCTTATTTTTATTTATGATATAAAAACTCCTCACTACAGCTTTCTTGGATAATGTGTGGTGGAGTTTGGGAAAGGAAGTAACTTTGGATTAACTTTTCCTGTCTTCTCCCAATTATATGAGTATTATTAATCTGGGAAGCTTTTCTTTATATAGGCACTTCATCATTTGTTCATTTGCTGCACAGTGTCTGACCATAGCTCCAAAAGTCAGGGGAATTTTATCAGCTCTTGTTCAAGTAACCGTGACTTATTAGAGATTCTGCAGTGAAGAAAAGCTCTTTTCAGTCTCTGTCTCAAGAAATCATTACACAAGCTTTAAAAAAAAAATCAGTCATGCTTTACTCTTTCTCACTTCGTTTCTAGGCTGTTTTCTTTTTCCTGAAACAATACAGCTTTTTTTTAATGTGCCTTATTTGAATAAAATAACACTGAAGTTGTTCAGTGGAGTTGTTTTCTCCTATTAGCAATGCGGAGGCTGCACTCCATGTGCAGAGTGCTTGTTGACATGGCTGAGCTAGGAGTGCGATAGACAGTCCAAGCTTTGCATAAGATCAGAATGCTGCTTTCTGTCAGAAAGGAGCGTTTATCACTGTATGCTTTTATAAAGAGACCATCATTATGCAGCAAGAATGTGATGCACTTGAAAACTCTGTTCAGGCACAGTGGGTATGCCCACCGTATCAAACATTGCTGGAGTGGCATCTCTCTCCAAGCCACAGGTTATCTAGAATCTGAGCTTCCCCAGAGATTTCCTCACTTCCTAGACTTTTCTCCTGTTAATAAAATCAGGTGGTGCTCTATTAAATACAGCTTTAAAAATCCTCTTGTACTCTCTCAAAGAGTAGAAAGGAGAGATACGGAAAAAAAAAAAAAAGCAGATGGTAGTTATATTATTCAGCTGTTTTTCTGGGAAGTACGTCTCTGGATGCAATAAGGGCTATAGAAAATTATAAAGACAGGAGAATATTTGCAGTTGGGACTGCACGCAGCAGTATTTCATCACTTTTGCTTGGAGATGAGTTTAGAGAGAAGAGGGAAGGTAGTCCAACCAGGAGCACCGGGCTGTAGAGGGGGCTGGTATGTGTTGGGAAGCGGTGATCAGCAAGGGAGCCCTTTTTGTGTAGTCAGAAGATCAAGGATAATTGGACCCTGGTTTACTGTGCATTGATGAGCACTGATGGCATGTGGTGCTCATAAATAAGGACAGACTTGCAAGTCAGGCACAGCTCAAGCTTTCATGGGCTCTGGTGGGAATTTAAAAACATGAGCTCTTTAATGAACTCAAGGAAAACTATGAACACCAAAGAAACTCATCAATTAGAAACATCATTCAGTTTACGCTCTGGTTCTCCCTGTTATGAGATCATCTGTGTTTGAACCCTCAACTGAGACTGAATTCTCTGTTTTTTTTATAAACATAGGCTTCTGGAAAGAGAGATTGAACCCTGTCAGTTTTGTCTTGAATGTGCATGTCCTGAAGAGCAGCTGATAGTATATGCTGCAAAGATAACAGTACTTACTCCATGCTGAGATTTGATTTTATATCTGTCTCAAGTGAGCAAGATAGAATAGTTGTACAGAGATGCTAAATTCTTTATCCCACCTGTTTGTGTCTTCAGTCTGTGGATACACCACAGAACAGAGTCAAGTGTCAAGTTGCAGCCATCCTGCTCAGCAAATTTTGAATTTTGTTTTGGAATTTTGCGATGAGATTTTTTTAAAAAAAAATATTTTGTTTCATTCTATATCATGTCCATAATGACACCTTAATATACACTTACACATAATCATTGCACTACCAAATAGTTTTAGAAATCATTGGTTACCGCTCACTAGTCATTGAAGACCTGCAGCCTTTCTCCTGGTGTGTTGCCTTTTCAGACTAATAAGATATTTTGCCTAAAAGACACGTATCTGTTGCAACGTTTGTTGAAATCAATACATTTTGAAAGCCTTCTGATTTTAATGTGGAGTGTAATTTCTGCCAAGTGTTTTGTGGTTGGTTTTGGTTTGGAGTTTTTTTTTTAACAAAATGCTGCCATTGTTACATCTCCTTCTTTTCAGTAACTGTACCACTGCTAACACTGAGTTCTTTGCACATCTTTTACTTCGCCTGACTGCATGCCCTACAGTTTTGCCTTTTTCCTGCTTGAAAAGGCAGCTCTGTCTTCTGGGCCTCTTAACTTTGTCAAACTCTTTTGCCATAGTTTGCTGTAGTTTTTGAAGTTTTGAGTCTTTTCTGGTCTTCGTATCTATTCATCGCTTCCTGTAAGTGTACAGAAAAGGTCCAGATGATTTAAGAGGTCCTTTCTAATTTTATTTGCAGTTTCCTTTTAGACAACTTTGTGTTTAAAAAAATACACCAAAGAGCAAATGCACAAAAAGAGAAAGAAACCAGAAAATACATAACGTACTCTGGCAACAGCTGGGAATTCAGCCCTTCACCATGAATTCTGATTTTGTTTTCTGCTACATCACACTTTGCCAGTTACTAGCTTTGTCATGGTGTAATTTCCCAGAAATAATTCCTGTTGCACTTTGATCTGCCACTCCTGCAGCCTGTGTGGTATGGCATTGCCACTGAACTTTATTTGACTTCATGTGGTTCCATTGCTCTGTATACAGTGTTGGAGACTGATTAAGGAGCTGACTAAAAAAATTATTGGCAATATTACCTGCTAATCACTGTAGTATTGTATAAAGCCAGTCTACAGGGGCACAGAAGGAGGTTTTGTAAAAATAAATATTTAAATCATGGCTGAAAAAGACCCTTCATTAATATGCTAGACATCATACAGTTTATTTGGAAACAAGCAATTTTAAGTATTTTGGTACTCATTTCTTGCATTCTTTCCTGATACATTCTGTTTCACTCGGGTTTGTGTGCATCCTGTTTAATCTTATAAAAAATATTTTTGTAGTTAGCAGGATGCTAGCCAGATGCTTTTTTTTCTTTTTTCACTTACGGTATTTCAGAGATACCTATGCGTTTTCCCACATCAGTATTATATAACTCTCTACTATAATGTTTTATATTAATTTTTAAAAGCAAGTAGAACTTGCTGATTTCTAATATAGATTAAGGATAGCATTAACCTTTAGTAAGGCTCAGGATACAAGACAATTTATTTCTTAGGACCTTTAAGGTTGGCAATTGAAAGCAGAAGGTTAGGCTTGGAAGAAGTTGGGAAGTAACTTTTTCTCAGGAACATATTGATGGCAGCTTAGACTAGTTGAGTCAAATAAGGGGAAGGGTTTAATATCTGTATTCATTTCTGAAAATCACTATGTCAGTAGTAGCCAACTCTAAGTGCTAAATTCTGTGTATGGAGTAGCATTTTTTAGCCTAGAGCATAGTTACGGCATTGAGATTCATGGTCCCTACAAATTTACAGGGAAAGATAGCACAGTAAAAGGGAACGTAGTATAATAACTTCCAGCAAAGTATGAGGGGTGTAATGAAACACCAAATTAAGATGCTTTGGGCACAGTTGACATAGATTTACTTTTAGATTTGGGTTTAAAATTAGAAAAGTTTGTCTTGTTTGGTTTACATTTTTCTGTTTGTGCCATGCAACAGCTACAAGGTTAGTTTTAGGGCTAGGGAAAGTAAAATACAGCTGAAAATACCAAATTCTAGAAGAGGATTTGGTATAAAGAGTGATGGTTTCTTGGTATAAATAGACATCTGGGTTGGAATTAATTCTGAGGTTGCAGAAGACAGGAGTTTCTGAGCCCACTTTACTGGGTAGCATTGTAAAGCTTATGAAGTGAGCACAAATATGCATGCTGAAAGGGAGAGAGCTGCTTTTTCTGAACTCTGTGGATGGTGTTTGTCTCTAGTTCATGCCGATAGCAGGGTGAGGCTTGGAGTTTGGCTTGGATTTGAGGATAGCTAATGCTCAAGCACCTTTCTCCTCTTTTTCTCTCTTTCTCACTCTGTGCTTTGGACTTCAGGATAACCCATGGCTGCAGAGCGGTGCCAGTGCAGAAATTTAGAGTGAGTCTGTTGACCAGACAGAGTGATGCAGGAGGTATTTCCAAGATCCATTAAAGTTGTTCCTTAAACGGTAGCTATCCTCCTGCAGGAGCCCTGAAATGCATTTGCCTTCTGGATAACTTAGAAAAATATACAAATATTTTTAAATTTACACAGTTCAATGTTCAACTTGACAGTTCATGCTGAAAAGCTGTTCCAGTTTCAGGTATTACACATGCAGCACTGCCATTCTTTTTAAAGCTTTTTTCTTTTTCCATGAAAGATGTTAGCCCTTTCTCTCATCAGCCCAGTTAACATTTTATAACTTTGTAGTATCTAACAAGAGAAGAGATTGTAACACCATGTCTTCCTCTTATCAATCTCTATTGACTGGCTCCAGCCCTCTCTGTCACTTCAGGTGCTTGCAGGTTGTATCATCTATTAGCACATGGCTAATGGAATAGTTTTTTCATGATCCTAAGTTATGATAGTTCTAGTTTCCACTGTGCAGAAAATGCTATAGTCCTGTTATCCTTTTACTGCCCTGTAAATGCATTAATTACTACCATAAACTATACTGTATGAAAGGCAAGTCATATTGTTGCTGGAGCAAATATCCCCAGTCCCTGCTTTCTAATCATCAATTTCATTTTTTCCTGTCCCTTTAGGTCATCTTCCTGTGATCATATTTTGCCTTACATTTATTTCACTTTAAACTTTATAAATCATTTTCCTTCTCTTCCAGTCCTACATGGTCCTATACTGTCTGGTGGTTTCACTCTTTCAGACAGTTTTGCTGAAAAATAAGTGTTCTGAAGTAGTATTCCCAGGGGGTTGATTAATCAGTTTTGTGAAAGCTTTCAGATAAAAATTAAGGGGTCCAGATATTAGAGGAGAAACCTTATAGCAGATGAAGGAATGAGTCAGAGAAAATGAATCATTGCTTATTGTAGACATAAGTTATTGTAAGTCCTACTTTCTTGTTCAGGATTAAATACTTCACACAGAAGACTGTTATCACCAGCAGGGCAGTATTTTCTTTCTGACTCAGTGTTGTCAAGGTGTGGTATTGTTCAAGCTCAGACATAAGTATTTGACTGTTGCTGAGCAGATCCTGGAAGAGATGCTTCTTATCTGCTAAAAGAATAACTTAAGAAGAATCAATTAACTGTCTCTCAATCCCCAGTGTATATATTTATAAATTTGTATGCATCTGTATGTATTAATAACTTTGCTGTATTTCTTCTGTACTACAAGATAATGTCGTAGAAACAGTAGTATACATATTTGAGGCAGCCTAATCCCCAGAGGCTTCTCCACCAAAGTTGCCCCTGGTGAATCCAGCATATTAACATGAAATTAAAGCTGCTGAACAGCTCTGGACAAGACTTCTAGGTGCTATTTCTGGCAAAAGCCTCTTTACTGTTACCTACAGTATGCTATGCAACAATGCTGCTGGACTTCTCCAGTATCATTAAAAACCCAGTGAAGTTCCTGTTACTTACTTTAGGTTGTTGGTTGGTTCACCCTGGAGTGGTTATCCGGCTAACAGAACGGGAGATATTTATGCGTGTCCTGTCGGTACGTCCAAAACCATGTGTAAAAAACTGAATTTACAAGGTATGTAATAATGAATAATGGTTCGCTAAATTGTTCTGGGTTTCCTCATTTTTGTATTGGTCAATCTGCCTTATTAAATCTTTTCTTAACTATCTGTCTGCCTAATTGCAGTCACTGTCATATGTGTGTTAGTGTATTTGAGTGTGTTGCCAGGACTTGGTGTCAGCTACTGGTGAGACCCATGTGGTTGGGGTTTTTGTGTGTGTAAGTGAAAGCTGGCACTCACCGTTGGAGTAAAGCATGGGCTGTGGGCACCCCAGCCTGTGGTGCCAGCTGCTGAAGCCCTTGGGGTCTCAGCTTCTGGAACAACTGAGGTCTTCAACCTTCACCCATGGGGCAAGAACAGCGATTATCCCAAAACCAGCTGCTGGGGTGACCAAGGTTTTATGTGAGTGAGGGGCTCCGCACTAGCAGCTGGAGTGGGACCACGGGTCACAGCCCACAAGCCTGGTGCCAGCTGCCTATACCTTCTCCAAGCCTGTGTGTGTGTGTGCATGTGTCTGTGTTCACTAGCAAACTTTCAGCTGGACGAGCCAGCTGAGGGCGGCCTTGGGTCCAGGTATCTGGCAGGTAGGGGGTCTGTGCTGGTGCTCCATGTGGAGTACACAAGGGACAATTGTGTGCATGTCTGCACAAGCACCAAGCTGGACTAGCTGGTGAGTAGAGGAGACATGGGGCAGACAGAGAGGCCGTGCCAGTACATGGGTGATCTGTGAATGTGCAAGTGCTTGTGAACGCAGTCTACAGCGTGCATGTGTCTACCTGTCTACCTTCCCTGGTGATCTGCCTTTGCCAGCCCAGGAGGAACGTGCCCTGTACGTGAGTGCTGCTGAAGGCACCCCCTTCTCTGTGACAGTCTGTGATACCAGCCTATCAGGGTCTTCCTTATGTGTCTGTGTGTGCGTTCTCGAGTATGTGCTCAGCTTCACTACTCAGCTTCACTACTCAGCTTCACTACTCAGCTTCACTACTCAGCTTCACCATGTCCCTCAGCCTGTGCAGAGGCCGTGTGTACTGGGCTCCCATGGGCCAGGCAGGAGGGCCCTGGACCATGGTGGTTGGAGGCTACCACGCTCCTAACATAGCTTAACACTTGTTACATTCTCATTTTGAATAGCACTTAGTGAATATATATTATACGAGGCCTTATATATCGCATTATTTGAAGCCTTTTCTGCCTCTGTTTGCAAGACTGAGTATAAAATGGGATTCACTTTTGGATACAGTAAAAATATGGGGCAGCTGAGTGTGCCACAATATGCCTGCTTTATGCTTACTTATGATGCAGAGCATTTCTGTCCTCCACTGCTCCTTCCAGGTTTTTTTTAAAGCCTGATGCCGGATCAGAGGAGTCTGGTGTCCTGAGGAATGTAACAGTAGCTGCTCAGCTGCAGCTACTCAGCCAGCCAAAAATACTCAATAGGTAGACCTTTTCCTCTTACGTTTGCTTTCAGCTGTCTTGAGGGCAGGTATTCTAAATGGCTGTACTTAATTTATATGTATAGTTAATGGTTAGCAAATTTTTGAAAAGATTAACTAATTTCTTTTGTCTTAGAACTGTGTGCAGCCATTTGGAAAAGACATCTTAGATTCTGAGAAATCACGGTTTCAAAAAGGAATTCTAACTTACTAAATTACCTTTAAATCTTATTTACTACTCTGTCATTACTTAATCTGTTTTTATTTCAGCTTTAATAAATATTGCAAATGTGACTGAGATGAAGGAGGACATGAACCTTGGCTTGACTCTGATACAGAACTCAAAAACAGGAGGATTTTTGGTATGTATCAAGGGCATATTCAGTACATGCAGAAATTCCTGAGAATAATGAAGAAACTAGAATTCTCTACATTTTTTTGATATGCCCAAATTGAATGTATTTTATTATGCAGCATAAATTAATACATATTTTGTGTATTTTAAAATATTCCATCCAACTGTCACTTCCTAGGATATTAAATCAGGAAAATTATGAAGCCTCTCCTTGGTCATTTATCTAATATCCTTTTGAATGGAATTTAAGTCACACAAAATAGGCAAGCATGTGTTCAACTATCCACATCTTTAAGGCAGTCTTATGTAATTCTGATGATGCTTTCAAAAGACAGAATGGGATCTCTCCTCCACCACACACCCTCATACAGTGACTGTTCTCCTGAGATGTTAGGATTTCTAGTCCCATGGATCTGCAGTATGTTTTGTTTGTATAGTGAGCAACTGGACAACAAGCAAAGACTCTGCTCATAATTGCAAGCTGCTGCCAGCTAGGACTTTGCTCCCAGGCTCTGTCTCTGCCAGCTGGTGTCTGTGATGGGCTCTTTGGGTTATGCTCAGGGCTTCCCAGCTTACAGTGGTCCTTCCTGTGGCTGCTTCTCAGCCTCCATTGACTTACACAAGTCCGTGCTGCATCCGTGGGATGCTTGGCTGCACCATAACCCAGCCTGGCATTTCTGTGAGTATTTTTGTAATCAGAATTACATAAGACTGCCTTAAAGATGTTCACTGTGAAAACATGCTTGCCTACATTGTGTGACTTAAATTCCATTCAAAAGAATATTAGATAAATGACAAAGGAGAGACTTCATAATTTCCTGATTTAATATCCTAGGAAGTGACAGTGGGTCCCGAGTTCTGCTGGTTCAGCTGTTTGATGCCATGTGATTGCTTCCTGCAGGTATCCTAAGTACAGGGCAGTCAACACACTCATTAGATTCTTCGGAGGAATGTGTAATCCTGTTGGAAGGGGACTTACGAACTTCAATGATGGTTAACATCTTTTTTCCAGATATCTGGCCTAAGTTTCTATCAGTTTGTTCTTGGGGCAGTGCTGTGCCTTTAGTTGAAAGGAACAGCCCCCATCTCCCTACATGTAAAGTCTGCCTTCTGTATTTAACACCCCCATATTGTTCTCCCTTGTCCTTTGCTTTGCTAAAGAAACATGATTTTTTTGGCCAAAATGCACTTTTTAAAAAATACCTCTCTCAAACAGGAATGACCATATCTATGCTGTATTCCACAAGTCTTTCCAGGGCGCTATATAATGTATTTGGCATTTTCCTGTCTCAACTACAATGTTTCTTGTCACATATCTTTAGGCCATATTTGCTTTCCACGCTGGCTATATGCTTATGGACACCCTGCAATCAATAAGGGTTTGATTCATCTGCTCCTCTCTCTTCCACTCAGTGAGGTCCAAGTTTATGTCCACATTTCTTAACCTTATTATTTAAGGGCAAGTCTATATTTATTTCTAATATTCCAGTTTTCATGTTCATCATTTCTTGTTATGTGACCACCCAGTTTTCCCCTGCATTAATGATGCAACTTAAATTTGTAACTGAAGCAATGCTGGAACATTAGAGCTTCTACTTTTTTTTTTCCTACCAGTGTGTGATTTAGCTAATTTTCCATTTAATTATTCCTTTATTTACCTTTATTTCAATATTCTTGAGAAAAGGGTGATGGTGCCATTAACTCTCTTTTCTTCCTGAATAGAGATGGTGCATTTTGTTTTCCATGCTCTCCAGACTGAATAGGGCAACCAGGAAGTACAATTAATAAAGTTTTAATTTATTTCAGAACTGTTGGACAGGGGTTATATAGAGGTTATGTTTTTTCCTTGAGTTCCCAACATGATTTTCTTTTCAAAAGAACACGATGCCCCCCATTCCACTCCCCTACTCCCCCACCAGCCTCATAACAAAATAGTGTCTGGGTATCTGTCTTTTTATCCAGGTAAAAGTCTTTCTAATAGCAGAGGTGTGGGCTGCCATGCAGCCAGCTGGTTGATGCCGCTGAAAGCCTTTCTTTTCACAGAGATAATCTTCAGCAGGGAGGCTGAACACCTACCCCGGAAGGCAGTAAAGCACAGCCGGGGGGTGCGTGAGATCCGGGCCAAACTTCTCTGAGCTGCAGCTAAAACAGGACAGGGAATGCTGTGAGGCTGCACCCTCACTGGAGATGAAGAAGTTTAAGCTGTAGATATTTTGGCAAAGTGAAGTTCCCTCGGAAACAAGGCTTCTCAGATGAATGAACGCTTGTGTGTGTGAGCACTGATCACAAACCTTCGCTCTGGTCCGGCTGTTGGTGGTGATGGAGGGCCCGGCGAGGAGGGCCTCGGCGTGCCCGTGGCTCTGATGCCACCTCCTGGTCACTGCACGTACCGCTCCGCGCGCTTAGAAGCAATGCGCAAATAACCAACTCCAGTTTTAAACCTACGGTTTGTGGAGCAGGTGGCTTAAAGCAGGACGGATTCCTTAAAGATCGAGCCACATTGCCTAGATGTTCTCCGTGTGCGTAGTCCGGAGGGGCTAGCTCGCAGGAGGAGGCGCTAGCATTACCATGAGTAGAAAAGCCTTTTAATGAGAAACTCTATGAAAGGGGTCAACATGATTGCAAGGGCTTGATAACCCAAGTGGGCATCACCATTCATCTATGCCTATAGTCCTGCTTATTGAGCTTTTGTATATGGATATGGTGAGACAAGTATTTGTTATTTTCATAGTTTCTTTCTGTTGTTATTTTTAAAGACTTGTGGTCCCTTGTGGGCACAGCAGTGTGGAAGCCAATACTATGCAACAGGAGTCTGTTCTGAAATCAGTCCGAGTTTCCAGATCCTAAGAAGCTTTTCTCCTGCTGTTCAAAGTAAGGCAACATGTGCAAGTCAAAGTCAATTAAAAAAATCAAGATATGTTGTGTCAATGGCTCTTAATTTGGGATATTTTAAAGAAGTGTGTGTGCAAAAAGCAAAGTCCTGTGATTCACTCGTAAGGACTGACATATCATAATCCAATGGTGATATGAATATGGACTCACTTCTCTGAAGTCAGAGGCAGTGAACCAGTGCACATTCAAAATCTGCATGTCCTTCTGTTCTGTTGAGTCCTTTTTCTGGCATAACCTGCCAAATCTGAAGTGTTGCCTGGGTGAGACCTAAATGTGCACCTCAGGATTTAGCCAAAGAATTGTATGTATATTGAGACTGAAAGTGTATTTAATTCCCAATTTTTTATTTTTGTTTTAGAGTGTTCCTCTGTCATTGATGTTGTGGTGGTTTGTGATGAATCAAACAGCATTTATCCCTGGGATGCAGTGCGGGCATTTTTGAAAAAGTTTGTACAAGGCTTAGACATAGGCCTTAACAAAACCCAGGTAGGTCAAGGCAATAGGTTTTATTAGCAATTTTAAAGGAAACCAAGTGTGTTTTAGCATAACTATGGTACCTCCCTCAAAGCTATGGATTATGCAATTGTCTTAAATCTTTCAGTATCAGCTAACCTGTTTCAAAAGGGATTAGTACTTTGATTCAAACCTTAAACCAACTGAAACATAAAATCGAGGCAATATCTAGCGGTGTCAGATCTCTTTCATGCATTAGGTGTAAAAGTAATTAAAATGTAGTCTGTGGGTTGTGATAAAAGTAGAACAGATTTTTAATGGGGTTTTCATACAACTCTTATTTTACAACTGCTGCATCTTTAAAATAGTTTTTCCTGCTTAGTTACTATCTGATTTCTTTTTTTCCTTTTAATTTGGTGATGGTGAGGAAAATTTTATTGACTTTTTAAAAAACATTCTCTATCTTTACAGTTGTCCATTTTCCATAAACAGTTCTGGGAGCAAAGACTGGGGCACTGGAAAACTCTCTCCCAAAGGCTGCCTTCTTCCTTGGGCGACTTTGGAAGTGAGGTGCTTAAAAGCTAGGCTTTCTGCTCAGTCCATTCTGAACCTCACCTTTGGCATCTTCTGTTCTTTTTTTATTTCATACTAAATGTACATCCTGCCATATGCCTTTAGCTTCACCGGTATTAAAAATAAATAGGATTTGCAATGCCGTCAAGTAACTAACCTTTAGGATTTCCTTGGAAAATATCAGATTGAGGTGCTGTCAGCTTGTAGAATTTTTGCTATTTTATTTTTCCCAGAGCTCCCTAAATTATTGCTATCCATCAACTCTTCCAGAAGTAACCAAACAAACACTTAATGCTTACTATTTCAGATTGTTTGCATTAACATATTGTAGTCCATAATAAATGATATAAGGTGCAAGAGTATTTTAGCTCTCTTTGCATTCCAAATGTGTTAATATTAATGTTTTGTATGTGTTGAAGGAAAATTACAACCTCATGTGCATCTCAGATCTTTTACTTGAACCTGACAAATAAGTGTCATGATTCTATGTAATGACTGTAATGCATGACAATCTAATGTAATTTCTTTATTGCATAGGTGGGTTTAATTCAGTATGCTAATGATCCCCGTGTAGTGTTCAACTTGAATACATATCAAACAAAGGATGAGGTTGTTAAAGCAATGGAGGGAACATATCAGAAGGGAGGAGATCTGACTAATACTTTCAAAGCTATTGACAACGCAAGGTAAAACACGTTGGTGGTTACTGTGCAACTACTCTAACTTACCTTACAACTTACAAGGCAAATAGTACATCCTGAGTTTTATTCCTACTGGGATTGCGTGTCCTTGGAGCCTCTGAGGAGGTTCCCAGTGTCAGGTAGAATCCTTCAGGTACATTTAAGGTGCCCCATGCAAAACAGTACAGGAAAATGTGAACTAGGCTTGCTGAAAAGCATGCCTTTAACTGTTAGGTTAAACTCTACGCTAAAGTAGTTCTGGTACCAAATAGAATTGTCTGGGCTGTCACAGATGTCTAAATGTGGCAGTGCGTGCAACACTATGGACAAGTTTTTAGGAAAGATACAAACCCACTGAAATAAGTAAAGTTTTTGCAAGGATTCAGTGGGACCAGCAACATTCATATTTGCTCTTTTATCTGTTGTCATTTTGTCACTGCAGCACCAGCAGTGCTTAAAACAGTGTACCATGACTCTGAATACATGTTCAAACCAGGTCTGTTTCTCAATAAGATGATGATATTTTCCAGTTGAATGAAGAGCAGGACTCCAGGCCAAAATATATGCTGAATCAGAAGGACTTGAAAATCTTGTGTGGGAACAGACTTGGCCTTCAATGGAGTCAATATTTGTAGTAGCATTGAGGAACCTATTTTTAATTCTCTTCCTCTTTTATTTGAATTTCTGGCCACTCTGATGTTACAAAACATTAGTGCTTCCTGTGAAAAACCTTTTTGGTTTGTAAATGTGTACAAAAAAGATATTGTTTTCATGGGATGTACATTTCTATCAGAAATACTATCTATTAGGATTTTTTTTCTGCTTCCTTTAGAAAAAGCCATCATTTCTGATGGCTGTTTGAGCTGTGCTTTGAGAAGAAGCTATCAGGAGCATGATGGGAAGTTCGTATTGTAGACTGTTAATTTCCACATAAAAAACACTACAGGTGTATCTTGTTCTAAGGCAGTTAGGGACATATTCATAACAGTATGTATACCAAATCCCAACCACACAAATTGACGTGATAAATCCAATATTTTATAACAGACAGTTTGCCTTCTCACCTGAATCGGGAGGACGCCCGACTGCTACAAAAGTAATGGTGGTTGTGACAGACGGTGAATCACATGATGGCTCCAACTTGAAAACAGTGATAGGTAAATGCAATGAAGACAATATAACCAGATTTGGCATTGCTGTAAGTAATATTATAATTATATATATTATTGCAATTTTTGAAATATTATTTTGGTGTGTATGTACAGAAGTGCATGTTCTGTGTATCAGCTGTACATAATGCTTGCATTGTTACACTAGTGAGACTGAAACTAGCTAAAATTAATCTTTATGAATTAGTGAAATATTGTCTGACTTTAACCATCTGAAAAAGTAAAACCAGTATTACCTGAGCAACTTCAGCGGTTTTCTCCTTTGGCTCGGTTTATGTATTTTCCTATCTGAGTGGTCCCTTGTAAAGAATACAGTTTGATAAGCAATTCAGTAATATGAATGAAGGTCATTTTTTTAAAAATATGTAGAATATTTTCTCAAATAATACTGAAGGAAATGGAATAACATTGTAATTTCTTTCACTCCTCTTATTTTGTTCTTTTTTATCCAAGGTTTTGGGGTACTTAATCAGGAATGAACTTGATACTAAAAACTTAATTAAAGAAATCAAAGGAATTGCTAGTCATCCAACAGACAAGTATTTCTTTAATGTGTCATCTGAGGCTGCACTACTGGAAGAAGCAGGAACACTTGGAGAGCGCATTTTTAGTATAGAAGGTAAAATAATGTATCTGAAAATTTAGATCGTATTGTCCCACTTGATGAACTAATGATTTTATATAGCTTCACCTATAATACTGTGAAAACAAGGGGCAGCTGGAGGTGCAGGCTCCTCCCTAGGAGAGTTCTGGTTTGCATAGGTGTTCCCTCAGCTACCCCAGCCCCACTGAGCCTGAGCTTCTTCAAGTTAGTTTTTGCAGTTAGTGGGATATATTCCCCAGGTGCTGAAAGTTTCAGTCAAGTCCTGTCCTTCAAGCATCCACTGAGGGCTTGTCCATATGCATCCAAATAGAGTCGGAACTATTGCCACTGGAGGAGTAAAGGTATCTTTATGCTTGTCAGATTCACCCATGTTCTTCTGTTAATGCTAAGCAACTGTGAATTTACAAAGCAACTCACAAGACTAGGTTACTGGTTATAGAACTGTAAAGCTATAGTAGTGCCATCTGTGTGGTATCTACCAGGCTCTATACTTAGCATCACCCACAGTTCTCCGTGTCCTCTTTGGAGGAAGGTGCGGTAGTGGTGGCTTAAAGGCACTTTGTCCCCCGAAGGCGAGCTTTTTGAAGTCAATTTTAGTCCATACTTGGGAAACTTGCAAGCTACTCTCAGCCCTCCCTAAGCGGCTTTTTGTGGCTTCAACTTTCCTGCACTTAGGATGAAATCTTCTCTTCTCTTTCACCTCCATCTATTCTTTACCAAACCCATGCTGCTAATCAAGTCAAGGGGATCAGGTGTGCTTCCCCTCTTGGGCTTTTTGTACTCCTCTTGAATTCCTGTTACCTGAGTTCCATTCGTCTAGCTTACGAAAAATCCTGCACATAATAGGATTTTTCAAGACAATCACCACAGTTTTATAGGTCCTGTATGATAGTAAATATTCTTTTGAAAGTTGCCGCTATGCAGTTATTAAAGTTGCTAATTTCAGTGTATTATTAGTGCTTCCCGGAAAACATAAAAATAAGTTAGCCACAGTGACAACACTGTGCAGACTGATTCAAGCCATCTTTTTCATCATCTTCTGCCTGTCCATCTTGTGGCTCCATCTTCCCAATTTGCCATCAAACCCTCCAAATATATTAGTTATCGGATTTCCATTGTTTGTAAATGTAGGTGTTTTAGCAAAATTGGTGGATTTGAAGAAAAAACATACAGTCCCCATATAGGCACAATCAAAGGCAGCAATATTGGATCTCCTGTGGGGTTTTATTGGGTTAACCCTATGTGAATACTGCTTTACCAGGTACAGATCAAGGTGATACATTCCAAATGGAAATGTCACAGGTGGGCTTCAGTGCGCATTACTCACAAAAAAAGGTATGTCAGTTTAATTATTTAATGACACAAATAGAGGTAATTATTAGACATAAAGAAGTTTAGAAGTGCAACAAAAAAGGACTAATAAAACACAATTACCATTTTTAAGATTTTTTTTTTTAAAAGCAGGACATTAAATTATCTTCTTTTTATTTGGATACCATAAAAAATACTTCTTATAAATCATGTATATCCCTAAAATGAAAAAATATACGTTAATATGTGAAGTTGACTAATTGTTTCTTTCATGCAGTGATCTTGAGATATGTTAATCCTGTTATTTCCGTGACTTCTGAGTTGACGTAGCATGAAAAATTCAATTGCTCAAAGTTAATATTTTGTAGATGAATAACTTAGAAGAACTGAAACTATGTTGTAAAGCTGCTATATTTCTGTGTAGTCACCAAGATGTAAATAAATCAAATCTGAAAAGCATTCTTCTAGTATTTGTAAAGCTAATACTTGTTTAAAGCATATTTCACTTAAAAATTAGAAAGACTTATAAATCACATATATTTTTATCGCTAATCAGTTTTAAGTTTATCTTGACCAAATAGGTCATCTTTGTAAAATTCAAGTGTGGTACAATCAACTTTCAACTGAAAATACAGGAGTGTTTTTCTTTCTCGTAGCCCTTAAAGATGAATGAAATAATAGTTTAAAAATCCTACATATTTACACAAATTGAAGCTTTAATTTACCAAGCACCTGATGCTAAGGAATAGCAAAAAAATTAAGAAAGATTTGGGGATTTCTTCAGGAAAATTACACACACTGTTTTTACTGCAGTTTTCTGTAACAGTATCTCAGTTCAACAGAGAATTTTAATAACGTGAATAAACTAAACTAGGTTTGTTTTATGCGTACAAGTCTAAGATTAAGTATTTCTAGATCAAGTATTCTGTATAATAAGCCATATTAATTTGGATTTTCAATTTAACTGTTCTCTCAAGCACATTCCCTTGCAATACACTAAAAGAAACAAATTTTGTATCTTTTGCATCATCTTTTGTGTGCTGTCATTGGCACTTTTATTGGTGAAAAGGGGATTTTAGCTTTTTCTTACAGTTTTGTTTGTCTGATCCTCAGTCTTCTAAGGATCATGAGTACATAAAAGCATAGACTTGGCAAGGCCAGCCCCTGGGTAGACAGGCTTAGGGAATTATCACAGTGTTTAAATAAGCCCATTTTATCTTGAGTTGCAGTGCCCTTAGAGCTAAAGCAGTCACTTATCCTTTTTCAGTAGAGGAATGATAATCCCTCTTAATAGGGCACTGAAGTCCTGCGTTCGAGTGGTAGCTATAAGAAGCTCCAGTCAACTGCTGGCAGACATTAGACTGTATATCACGCCTGAAACACAGTGATGCAGGAAACTGTGTGGCAACTTCAGTTTCGCTCACACTTTTTCTGAAATAGGTAGTTCTAAAATGTTGATTTTTAATTTTTTTTTTTAAGGATGTTCTACTGCTGGGTGCAGTTGGGGCCTATGACTGGAGTGGAACAATAGTTCAGGAGTCTTCAGACACTTTCACCACCTTTCCAAGCCATGTGTTTGAGAAAATTCTACAGGACAGAAATCATAGCTCTTATCTAGGTAAGAGGTTGAAATGCAAATCTGGAAATGTATCAAAACTTTAATAAGATGTTAAAGTAATTGGGAAATTCTGCTCTAGCCAGACTCCTGTTAAATCATTTGAGAAGGATTTTTCTTACTGGTCAACAGTTCATTGAATAAAATCTTCGTTGTGTCTTTATATTCTAATCATATGAATGTGGTAAGCTGAAAAAAAGTCAGGCTTTGTCACAGGGACATAAGAAGCCATGGGATTTGAAAAGACTGCTTGGTATATCATACTGATCATTACGGGTACCTTCTGTTTTCAAATGTATATGTACTTCTCCAATTACATGTGGATAAGAAGTTGATTGACTGGCTGTCATTTCACCTGTGCTTGCTCTTTTATTGGCCTTTTCCAGCTCAGGTAATAGTTTTAGGAACACTGCTGCAGTTTAACAGAGGTCTTATGTATAAACCCCATATATTTTCTGATGCGCATTTTGTGACCCTGTAAAGCCACGCAGTTTGTCTTCTTGGTGATTCATCCCTGAATAATGCTACTACATTACACACCTATGGCTTTCTTTTCCTTGAAATTATTTAAGTAAATGCTGTTTAGCAACTAATGTACTCTTTTCCCTATGTTTTAGCATTACTTGCATCCAACACAATAAATAAGTCTAAACCTAGCCTAATGAGCTCATTTGCTTGTCTGACCTCTTCAGACCTCTTCCCTTTTCTATTATAACTCATAAAAAGTCAGGACACTTCATTTCAGCATTTCTCCACAAGACATTTTCTAGGGTATTTGCCTTAGTCTTTTTGCAGCATACAATATTGTTGCCTTTTCTACCCCTTCATTTCCTTTCCACCTCGTTCTATCCCCCACTAAGAGCCCTCCGTAAGAGCTTTCTCTCACCAGCTGTGGGGACCCCAAGCTGAAGGGCGGCTAGCACCTCGCAGCTTGCTAGATTGGCCCCCATTCTGCACTGCACCCTCTCACTGCAAATGGCTGTATGGTGAATTAATTAGGAATGCATGGCCTTAACTTGCCGAATAGTCTTGGTTTGTTGTTGCTTGTTGAACTTCTAGTCTCCAACTATGTTCTTTCTGTAGGAAAACAGTGACTGAACACAAATCTGAATGAAATTGGTGTATGTAATTACCAAGGCATGATCCTTTTAGGCTGTGCTCCTTATATTGTCCTGTACCTTGCTGAAGACCTGCGTATTCTGCCCAAACTCTGGGGGTTTGTTTTTCAGTTTAAACCATAGTCTTTAGTAAGCATGATTTTGTTTCTTTTTGTTAAAATACATTTGCTGTGATTAAACCACAGAAATGTGAAATATGCAGTAATTCTAGCTTTCTAGTGCTAATACATGTTTAAAATACTTGCAGGTATTAAAGGATGTTTCCTGAAAGCAAATAATGTTAGAATAACAGGAATGAGGATTAAAATGTTCAAAGAAGTTCAATCAACCTAAGCCCTTCAGCTGACATGCTATTAATACAGCTTGTTGTATTTAGCCAGTACACTGGGCTGTGGTTTGGTGAGCTGTGGGAAAATGCACTGCAAGCTTTGCAGAAGCTAGGTGTTCCTTCCTGGTTTGAAGGCTGGCCCATATATCCACCTCATGTTTCTCTTTATTTCTTCATTCCAGAGATACTCTTTGCACTCTTTTCCTATGATATGACATTTTTGTGGTCTATGTTTTTCTGAATAGGCTAAACTATTGTCCATACTATTATGCAGACTTGCTTCTATTTGATCTATGTGTCATTCTTCTCTCCAGAGGACTGTTGTGGATGTTACGCATATATGACGGCTTAATTTTAGTTCTGAAGCATCATTTGACTCATCTTCTGTGCCTTTATGGATAACCAACTGATGACTTGTAGTTAATGGTCTCGCACACATTAAATATTGGCTTCTCTCCCCAGGTTATTCTGTTGCTGTTCTCTCAACTCAGAGCTCTGTCTATTTTGTTGCTGGTGCACCCAGATCCAACTACACGGGCAGAGTAGTTGTTTATGATGTCGACAGCAATGGTAATATTGTAATTGTGCAGTCCCAGAGAGGCGAGCAGGCATGTATATTTTTGGTCACAAATGCAGATTTTGTAGACATCTGACACAGCAGTAAACTGCAATGCATTTGTTCTGAAAATTCCTCTTTCTTGCAATGTATTTATAATCCACTTGAACTTTTCTCTGCCACTAGACTATTTCACTGAGGTTAACTGTTACTCCTAAGCAGTAATTTAGGAAGTCACGCGATTAGTGGTAAAAGATAATACACAAAGCTGTATCATTCTGTCAGCACTTCTAATTGGCTCTGTGAGCTCCACTCTGCCTAAAAAGTTGTGATGTACATGCCATCAAAAGAGATTTGGACGCTCATTCTCCTGTTGTCTATTTGGAAAAGAGCAGTTAGTTTAGATCATTTTGGTTTTGTTTGTAAGGCAATTCTGAGAAAAAGTAAGAGATTGTGTAGTTCCACATGAGCAGTTAAATATAAAAAAGAAATATACCTACTAAAGCTTATTCTCTGCATTCTTATTGCCATGTGATAAAGCCATAGCAGCAACGACTAGGCAGAAATAGTGGACGCATGATAAGGATATGATTCTTCAGACACTAGAGTATGTTATATAGTAATTTCATTCCAATTTATTTTCATTCATTAATATTTGACTGTTTCTGGGTGTAAGTTTCTGAGGCAGATATGAAAACATGCTTTACAAAATCCACATATAAACATGACTCTCTTACTACTGATTTCAGATCGGCTCTTACTTTGGCAGTGTGGTATGTTCAGTGGACGTTAACAAGGACTCTGTGACAGATGTGCTTTTTGTGGGTGCACCAATGTTTATGAATGATCTGAAGAAAGAGGAGGGGAGAGTATACATGTTTTCTATCACAAAGGTAAGCACAGCACTGTAGCAGAGCTAGACTCAGCTTCCTGCCTCTCCATCCATGATATGTGCTGCTATTTTCATCTGCATCTGGAGTGATTTACTGTTGTTCCCTGGAACTGCAGTTCTACCAGAGGAAAAGCAGTCCAAACAGCTTACTTATTGGCAGTGCCCATTCTGTTAAATCATAGTGATTAGATGAGCAATGCCTGCTCCCATAACCAACTAGTGCAGCAGACTTGCTCAAGCTGACATTGCATAGGGGTAGCTTCTTTCAAATCAGACTGTCCCCATGCATGCTAAAAAGTCTTTGGCCCTGCATTTTTTCAGAGCATCTGAGACACTATTTAGTCTGTCTTTTTCAAAGTGCTAGAAATAGTGTGAGTGGTGTTTCTGTGACAAGAAACAGAGAATGTGCTTCTCCCATGATGTGGCATAAGGGAAGGCTTGAAAGGTACCAAGCTTGCCTGGTTAGAGGACTGCGGATGAAGCCCTTCCCAGTGTGATCTCACCCATTATGCTTTTCAAGAGCAGCTGCAGACTTTCCCCAGAACTGCTTGTGCATGTAATCTGGGAATAAGCCAGCAGGAACAGAGTAAAATGGAGTCAAAAAGCAAGTTAGTAGGAATGTATTCTTAGCGACCAGGGTCTGCTGCTCTAAGTGGATCCTTGGTGCTGGTTTTAGGCAAAGTGCTAGGCACTGTACACAAATATAACACAAAATTGACCATTTTTCTGAAAAACTTAGCTTGAGACTTTTGCTAATTAAATTTTTGCCATTTGATTTTTGGCAAACCTGTTTAATACCTATCGGTATTCTTCTGCTGTTTTTCTGCATTGTTTCATAGACTTTCACACTGGATGGCTGCTATTACTCATGTCATCTCTTTTGTTCAGTGAAGCTATCTTGTTTGTCTAATGGTTGACTGTGGGTTTTATTCAGACCTGTAGGAGATATTTTCTGAATATCCATATTAACAGTCCTGAAGCCTCTGGCACTTTTGAACAGTCTCTCGATCAATCATTGGATGTCTGGCTATGCAAAGTAAATTAATACCTGACATCCATCAGCAAAACCAGAACACAGCCTTTTTACTAGGTAAATTGCAACCAAATAAAAAGAGTTGAAGGACCATCCTCTTCAGTGGCAACCCATAGTTAGGTCATCCTGGAGCAACAAGACAGTAATCTAAGCCAATTTCAAGGTAGATGGTGGTGCTGGAAGTGGTACTGCTGGCAGCTGACATTGGTCTTGACTGTGGTTAGACACGAAATAAGAAGAAAAGAAAAATAAAGAATACTTTTTTTCATGTCTTGAAAATTGAATAAATTGGAAGACAATCCTTACATGTTGCGCAAATAATACTTTCTGTAGTCATTTTTAATAAATAACTTGGCAGGTATTTCTGAAATTTTGAGCACAGCATGACAATTGAGGTTAAGGATGAGAATATTATTTGCCAGAAAGTTGAATTTAAGCTAGTGTAAATGTGATTATTTAACTATAAAGATCTCCAATCTTTCTTCCTTCATTGGCACTGGAGGGGTCAGGAGTTTAGCATTTGGACACATGTTTTTTGTGTTAGTTTAGGAAATTCCATTTCTGTTTCAAAGAATTATGTCCAGTTACATAATTTCCATTCCCTCTGCATAAAAACTGGTAATCCAAAACTGGAAACTGTATTTTTCAATATATTGTGAAACTTTTAGAACAGTCAGATGAGGACAGTGAGAGCATTTAAGCTTCATACATATGGTTATATTTGCTGTTAGTGCTTTGCATAGCGTGCTTTAATTTTGCTGTGTAATATTTGCCAAGACTCTGAGACATAATGCAAACAATGGAGAAGGAATTCAGGGTTGAGCTGTTCAAGGGGAACGTACTGGAAAACAAAACCAAAAACCAATACAATGCACAAAGATATTGCTTCTGTGTCTAATTCAGTGCAATGATGGCTGTGTTTTTGCTTTTTCTTCTTTTTACATTTTTAAAGGGAATTTTGGATCAACAAGAACTCATGGAAGGTCCACAGGGGTCAGAAAACGCTCGCTTTGGATCAGCAATAACAGGGCTTGTAGACATAGATTTGGATGGCTTTAATGATGTTTTAATAGGTGCTCCACTGGAAAACCAAAACTCTGGAGCAATTTACATTTACAATGGATTTCAAAAGACTATACGTACCAAATATTCTCAGGTAATAACTTTGCATAATGTGGTACTCAGTGCCTTTAGATCTGCTAGAAGATAACAGAAGGATTTTCTATCGGTTGGCTACTGCTTCATCCTCTAAAATAAGTACTGTTATTCTCATGGCTTATTTCAAGCTTTATACCTGTCCTCACTTCAGCTGTCAGCATGCCCTGTGTGGTGTTTTGGTGCTAATAACCAAAGCATATAAAGGAAAAGGACTTGCAAGATGCTGTGTCTGAGCCTCTTAGAGTTTTTTGTGCCTGTGTATAAAGTCAGATAATTTCCTATATAGTTTTTGACATTCATTATTCAGGTTTTGGGGGCTGATGTACAGCACAGAAGTTCAGATAAATCCCAGGTCTGTGATATTAAAGGAAAAGACTTTAAAGGATCTTTGCTCATCCTGTGTGCTAATACAATCGTAATCTTAATGTCACTTTCCACACTTCCAGGCAGACTTTCTGGTTGCAGAAAGTATTTGTTAGAAGTCTTGTTAAGTTTCTTACTCTTTTCATAGTTCAGTGTGAGATGGAAAAGTTTTCCAATAAGTACCAGCTGGCATACAGGACTCAGTTAATCTACTCTCAAGACAGAAAAATCTAGTCCATTGTCTACTCCAATAGGGGAGGAAGATGTACTTAAAATCATATGAGAAAACATCCACAAAAATACATTGTTTAAACAATACATTGTATATACAGGGAATATCAGTGAAAATACATTGCTTAGCGCCTGCTTAAGCACACATGTGGCAAACTCAGTGACCAAACTCTCTTTCCCAGAAAATTTTAGGCTCGGATTCTGCATTTGGACAACGGCTCCAGTTCTTTGGAAGATCAGTAGATGGCCATAGAGACTTAGATGACGATGACATTACTGACATATCAGTTGGTGCTGATGGAAATGTGGTTCTGCTATGGTTGGTAAACTCTTTTAGAAAGAAAGCACTTAATGATTCAGGTGCAAGTTCAGCATTTAATAAGTCAAACAGCAAAATAAACCAAAAAGCTCTTTCATTCCCTGTGTTCAGAGCTAACACACTTAGTGCCTCATTGCTGCTAGCATAGCTAGCTGAACAAACAGCATTAGACTAAACCTCTTTTAAGCATATATCATCAAAGCATTGAAAGCCAGTGCTGTGTGGGGGCAGAGCCAGGGCATGTAGGGAGAAGCTGGTTGGCGGTGGCTCCTGGGAGTCACCTGGGAAGGGATGAGGAGAGGGCCAGGAGACACACCTGTCTGCTACTGTTGTGCAGACATACGGTCCAGAGGGAAGAGGCAGCAGCAGGGAGTGGGGCTTGCTTGAGAATATTTCTGACAGCAGGTTGTACTTCAGTAGTTGCAGTATAATTTTGATGAAACCACTTCCCACGCAACCTGTGTGACATTTCCTGGCTGGTCTGGGGAGGAGAGTTGTCCAGCAGGGTAAGGACAGAATGCAGTGAAAGAGAATTGGCACCTATTTCTGGCAAGGAGCCCATCTTTTCTGACATGCGGTCTTGCCAGAGCAATCTGACCACTTTCACAAAATAAATAAGAAAGGCTTCTCAGAACCCAAATATTCTGTCTCCCTAAGTAATGTGTATTATCCAGTACTTCCTTGAAGAGCTAAATTAAAGTGCAGTTTTCTTTCCTTTCTGTCATCTAGCTTCTCACCTGCGGCTCCCCATTGTGAGAAGAACAACACCACTGAATTCCTTCTTATTTTATAATGGAACAAGTTTATTAAAATCAAATGGTCAGTTTGGACCTCTGACCCATAACAGAACTGCTGCTGGTGCTGATGGGAATTGCATTAAAGAAAACTATGCTTTTTGAAGTACCAGCATTTATTTAGATTTGATTAATGCTCTTTCTTCCACTCTGGCATTTGGTCTGATTAATTAGTTTAATCAAAAGTGAAAGTGTTTGTTTTTACATTCAGAGTTCCTTTGAAATTTTTCTTCAAAGTCTTGATTAATTACATGAAAATTGTTGTTCAGAAAAATAGCTGTATTAATTAAAATGAAGAATTATCCTTCTTTGCCTTCCCAGACAAGCTCAGTACCTTCCCTAAAGGAGCAATGAAAGGTTACTTATTAGGAAAACAGGACAATGGCTTCATTCTCTGTTATCTTAATGGAAGGATTGGACTATTAGGATAAAGATAGTGGTTTTCTGTTAATTTGACATGACTTATTTAATATCATTACTGAAAGCTACTGTATCAACAAATTAACTTATATGCAAAGCAAAAAAATTTTCCCAATGCTATTAAATATTTACATTGGGAATCAAGAAAATCAATGTTACATTTAAATGTAGTAATAGACAACAGCTGCTGCATTACACAATGCTTTTGAAAATCACAAGTAAACTTTAAAAATATTTTTCAGGTCACAAAGCATTGCAAATGTGTCCATAAGTGCCTCATTTAAACCTGAAAAAATCAGTCTGCTGAACAAGAACACAGAAATAACTGTCAAAATATGTTTTCAGGCTACATTTAGACCTGCTAAGAGAAATAATCAAGTGGGTAAGAGTATTTCAATGACTTGTCTCATATTAATTTCTTCAAAAGTCCATTATTCAAATGAGGAGTGGAAAGTCTAAAGATATATGAGATTAAGTATCAAGAAAGGCAAAATCCGTATAAAATATGTGCTTGATAAGTGTTTTCAAGACCTATTTTCATCACTGACCATCCATAATCTTTGAAAATGAGGAATTAACAGTATAAAGGAGAGCTGTATCATAGATGTTCAGCAAACTCCAGAAAATCTCATTAGTGAGAAGCTGATTTTTTCAGCTTACTGTTTTCAACAGTAGAAAGCAGATTTTTCTTCTTTTTTAGGAAAAAAAAAAGAAAGAAAGATAAAAAAAAAAGGTAGGCTCAGTGCAGATGTCAGTAGGGAGAAGTGCTTCTATTCAAGGGGTGGGAGAACACCAGATATATCTGAGACCTGCACTGGCCTCTCGTGAAGCGATTCAGTTAAACATACCCATCATGGATAACACCAGTTGGACTGCTTTGGTGCTATGTATAGTGCCTTTAAGAACTCATGGTTGTGAGCTATAAAATAACAACGAACTTCCATACTGTATTAGTCATAAATGAAGAGAAGAAGACAAATTGTTATGTGATTGAAGACAAGATGCAGATTCTTCATAGTTTCCTCAGAGCTCAGGGATATGATTGCAAGGCCCTTTATCTAGCATAATCCTGGCCCTGCTGACTGGCTTCTTGCCTGACCTGCAGGCACAGACATCTGCAGTGGAGACTGGATTGATTGCCATTTAATGTGCTCTCTGTGGATGAGAACTTAGGTCAGAATTTAAACCTGTTTGACTGCTTTGGAAAACATGAGAAAAAGTTTTATCATTTTGAGACTGCTCTGTGTTTAGCAAGCTACAAAAAAAGGAAAATATTCAGTGTGGTTTGGAAAGCCTAGTCTCTTTGTAATGTTGAGTGTAGTAATGAGGTAGTGGGCAGTCATACTCGTTATATATCGTTATATATATCTCGTTATATATATATCGTTATTCTTCTTGTAGATATAAAGTACAATGCAACATTGGATGCAGATCTCCAGTCTTCTAGAGTGACTTCTAGAGGATTGTTCAAAGAAAATAATGAAAGGTACCTGCAGAGGAATCTTGTGGTACGTCATGAGGAGAATTGTGTTCATGATGTCTTCAGTGTACAGGTAAGGGCGATTGCAAGCAGTCTTATGTGACAAAAATTATCAGAATAAGACGTTGCTGAATTTTACATCTGTAGGAGGAATTTCAGGCATGATGTACTCAACCATTTAGGTTTATCCAATCCCCCACAACTGCGAAATACTTACTAAGATTCTAAGTTCAGAGAATGTAATTACTGGCAAATTGAGTATAGCTTTTTAGGATAGAAGAGGCAGTTCTTGATGATGTAATTCATCTCTTACATAACACAAAGCCCGCAGTCCACTGTTCCAATAGATGGTAATTTCCCTCAGAGTAGATTCTTCTCTAAGCGCTAAGACACACATGTGCATGTTTTCTTTCTAACAACATTTCAGGAAAAATCCTGGTGCATGCTAGCCCTAGGTATACACCTAGGTAAAAAATAAAAATAAACTCTCCATCTTTCTCTAGAACTAAAGACTGAACACAGCCTTGAGCTGCCTTAAATCTCCTGCATGATGCTAGGTCAGGCAGAAGTCTCTAGTTCCTGCTCTGCTTTGCAATGCAAATCTCTTTGACTTGTCAATCACATTTAGTGCCACTGTGGAGCTAGAAGAGTATTCATCCAGTACTAAAACAAAGGAGACATGAGGTATATTGTGCTTTAGTATTGCTCAGGCCCAGCTGCTCTTTGTGGCAGTAAGGCAGAATAGAATAGGATTATGGCTTCTGCAAGCAGGTAAGAATGAATGTCACCTGATGGCAGCTTTTAAGGACCAGCTTCTGCAGCTGCAGAAAATCTGCAAGTTCCTTAGCCCTCGAAGTGTGATTAATAGAGTCTCCAGAAATCATAGGGAAAGGAGTTTTATCATGGAAATGGCACTAAAAGTTGTTTAGCAAGAGGAGCCCACACTAGGCAGTCTCACAAAATTATTTCAGTAGAGAAATGAAGGTTTGTGCTGTTACTTCTTGTTTAGAGCAGGTATGATTTTACTGTGCATTCTCAGTTTACAACAGAATTACCAGTTTTACCCTGCTTGCTGTGCTGATGGCTGTTGTCTGATCTGTATGTTTTACAGGAACCTTCCGATGCAGTAAATTCCCTTAGTCTGCGCATTGACATTGGCCTTGCAAATCCTGGTTCCAGCCCTGTCCTTGATATATATTCTCCTGCATCTGTGGCCTATAGTGTAAGTATGCAGACATGCTATTGAAAAATACATGGCTATACACATGTCCATAATTTGTGGCCCCTACAAACACAGAAGAGGTACATGCAAACTACTGTTCTATTTAAGTCACTGGGCTGAAAGCAGATAACCTGGGAGGCTGCCCCATGGTTCCTTTTATACCTTTAACTGTATTGCATAGGCTTGCTCACACATGCTCACATAAGCCACCATGGCGCAACAAGCATGTCAGTTGAGCAGTGTTACTGTTAATGTGAACTCCTAGTTGATGGCAAAGATGTACTGGAACCCCTTCAATTACATGACATTTGTTGTGGGTTACCAGTAACCTGCGTGCACTGTTCTTACAGATCAGATGACATGTAGTAACGTGTTACTGAGTGTTAACTTCTTCACATGTGAGAGTTTTTTATGTTCTTAGGTGGGATTTTCTTATTTGCAAAGCAAGAATGTGCTTCACCTCAAAGGTGTTTGCGCTCTACTGTCTGTAGATAATTTTAAAATTGAGCACTGCCATTCAGGAAATGTTTTTCATTTTTATAGATTCCTTTTATTAAAGACTGTGGTGAAGATGAACTTTGTATCTGTGATCTTGTTCTGAATGTTCAGCAGAAGGCAGATGATGGGTAAGATAGAGCTGAATCAGTGGAATTGTTGGGGTCAGATGTTAAATTTTCACCAGTTGGTTTGTCTGTAGGCTTTGAATGAATTTCCAAATATGAATGCCTTTCTAGTTCAACATCTACTTAGAAACAGCAGGGATTAAAAAAAAAAAAAAAAAAGGCATTTCTGTCTAAATAAGTGATCTAGAAAACAGAGGTATGATAGGAACATAGACATGGAAGTAGGACTCTTGTCAGCGTAGACAAACCCAAGTTTTGAACCTTAGGGATGAGGACACTGAGCATTCAGAAGAATCACGTCTGGCTAGCAGCTGTTAGGAAAGGCAGCACACTTAGAGTGTAGCAGTGGTTGCAACAACTCCTCCTGTGGGGAGGAGCAAGGATCTGATAGCAGGCTGTGCCACTGGGGAGCTGAGGTCAGCCATTCCAGCAGGACATATTCCATATATATGCATACATGTACAGAATACAGAAGGACAGACTGGGTCTGCTGCCTGCTTTCTGACCACCTTCCCACCAGGGTGGAGCCCTTGGAAATTCAGCAAAGTGCCTTTGACCATACATAATCAAAGTCTTGAATTTTGAGAAGACACTAATTCCATTTGGTTTTAAAAAACACTATCACAGAGTTTCTTATGTCAAAGAGGTTAGAAAGCAGAGCCTTTAAGTGCGTAGAATGTAGGAAGTGTCTTGCTGTGCTTGTTTTTTGTTGTTGGCTACAGGGAACACATATTTTCATGATCCACAGCTGTTCTAGTACCTCTGTTTACAACAATGGACTTTATTTTTCAACAGCAAACAGCAGTTTGTTGTCAGCAGCAAAAACAGAAGACTAACGTTCAGCGTGAAATTGAGAAATAAAAAAGAAAATGCATATAACACCAGAATCCAAGCTACATTTTCAGATAATTTGTTTTTTGCTTCATCATCTTTACCGGTACGTGATACCCAACCTCACTGCTTTTTTATTGCCACTGATTTTTGAGGGTTTTTTTTCTTTCTAGCAGTGCCTATCCCAGGAAAGAATGTGTGTCCAAACCTCTCTCGCAATTTATTTTCTTGGATACCGGAATTATTCCCTTCGGCATATCAGTTTATTTAGGTCAAGGAGAGACACTGCCAACTCAGCATAAATGTTGGCAAGCTGTTGAGTTTGATCTCACCTCAGTATTTCAGTCATCTTTTCCTCAGTTAAGGCCTTGGCACCCCTATCTTCTGCTTCATTCCCAACAACATGCCTGAATGTGGTTGCTGTGCCACAGGGAATTTGTATTTGATAAATCAGGCATGCAGCATTGATGATGTGGCCTTAAAGCACAGACTTTGGATCTAGAAATAGTGTTACTGCCAAGGCCATGTGTTCTAGCTAGACAGGTAATCAGATTTAAATGATTGCTATTCCAGAAGCCCTTCTTCTAATGAATTTTGTCTTAGAAAAAGGAGAAGAAAGGAATTACACATACTGTTTAGGAGAATGTAGTAAATCTATAATATTGTCTCAACTGTTGCTCCCAAACAATTAATGAAGGATGAAATCCAGACTTCAGTGCTTGACTTATGTGGTCAGGCCCCTACTGGAGAGGTGAGTGATAATCCTAGGGGTAAAATCCAGAGCAATCCCTATACTGAAGGGAGAGGAGGGATAGGACTGCCCGAGAGCAGCATTTTCCTGAACAATGAACTGGCAGTAGCACTCCATACAGCGCTTAGGGTGCCCCTCTACCTCCACATCCTGTTGTGCAGCAAAATTGCTCATTCCACTCATGCTGCAAGACCACACTGGAGCTAGGATTTTCTTTTGGCTTAAAAGCCCATGTCAGAAGTATTCCAGCCTTCAAACGAAGCTTTTGACCAAAGATGCTGGTCAAAATTCAAAGCAGGAATAAAAGTATAAGCTGAGAATGTATGTGCCATTTGGCTTTTTTGAGGGGAGGAGTGGGCAGCCCAGTTCAAGAATGGTACATGTATGGTAGGGATGCTTTTAATAAGACAGTACATTTTAGTGAAATCTTTTTGAAGTTGTGATAACTGGCTGTAGTCTAGGAGTTTGTCTTTGGTGTAGGACAATGAATGCTAAATATTCTGTAAAGTAGTATATAAAGTTTTATGTATTGTAGATTTTCCCACAAGAATTACAATTAGGGTTTCTTTCTGCAAACAAACTTATACAGTGAGAGTATTTGACTAGTTCTCTGGTCATGTAAATATGGCTGCAAAAGTTATGCGAAAATGCTGTCAAAAAGCACTGTAGGAGTTAACACTGGAGGTGACCTGTGCTGTCTAGCCTGTATTCCTTCTTCCGCCTGTATTCTTTCTTCCGCGCCCAGTACAAAACTCGAAGATCATTACAACTCCCAAGAAAGCACCTGGGACTGGTCCCACCTTTCTCCTGCCTCACTCCTAGACCTGCCTATGCCCCAAAACATCTATACCATCTCTAAGAATTACTGCCGTTAGACCTGTTTGTACTACTACTTTGTTTAATAAATGTAATATTAGCATAAGAATGATTATAAATGTCCTATTGAAGATACAGACTGGAAACTTCCTCTTTGCTTTATCAAAACCTGATACTAAGATGACTTCTTTGTCTTTTTCCTCTGCAGAGTGATGGAACTGAAGTCTCGTGTCAGACAGGAGTAGCACAAAGTACAGTCATTTGCCAAATAAGCTATCCTGTTTTCAGAACAGGACAACAGGTACAGCTAGCATATTACCTTGAAGGATACCCAAAAGCTTTTTTTGTTGTTGTTTCCCCTAAAACTTCATTTACTGCTGGTGAGGATTTATTTGATATGGGAACTGTTAACTTCTCTTTGGGTTCCAGAGGCATTAAAAGAAGCAAACTAAAGGCTAAACTTTTGTAAAGGAAAAAACACTTTGGAAGCAATTTATCCCTACCTGGGGCTCTCAAATGCCACTGTAGCTTTATAACTCTTGGAGTGTGAGGGCGGGGGGTAAAAGCAGAGAACATTGCATGTGGCTTCATGGGAACTGAGCACAGTTCCCAGCTGCGTCTACCTGGGATGCCTCCCTCTCCTTCTCTGTGAAGCTCATCTCTCCAAGAAAGCAGTATTGCTTTGAAAGGAGAGGGGTGGCCCACACAGCCCTAGGATAGACTGTATATCCTATTTCTCATATATACCATAAATCTCAGGATATCCATGGTTTTATGAAACTTAATCTCATTTTCCTCAAGGGCAGAATACAAATAAGCTTCCAGCCTCTGGAGCAATGAGAAATTTGCTAGAAAGAATAGAAACGTGACATTCTGTGGAAGGGGGAGAAAATAAAAAAACCTAATTACATATAAAAAATTAAGTTTGTTCTGAATTTTTAATGGCATTGGTCAAAGCGGACCTCTTGAAACAAATGAAAGAGTGAATACAACGCTTTTGCTAGTGCTAGTTTAAAAGCATGTAACTGAAGCAATCCTGAACACCTTTTGTTGCAGCTTGTAGCTACTTACAATTTAAAAATGCAGATAACTCCTGTTTATGTAACAATGTGAATTCATAGGGGAAAGTGAGAATAAAGTAATCCTGGAGTATTAGAAATTACTGAAACGTTACACAGAAACCGATGGAGAATTTAGGTACAGAGGGCAATTCTAGATTGTTGCACATCTGAATAATACTGTTGCTTTTGGGAAGTCCTTTAGATGTTGTACCATCAACTCCTTTACCATGTTCCTTGTCTCTTCCATAGGTATCCTTTGATATTAGTTTTGATTTTAACCTGAAAAATCTTCAGAATGCGGCAGTTATAAGTTTTCATGCATTGAGGTAAAGCATATAATCGTATGAAAGCAAGTGAGATATTAATACCTCATTTGTATAAAATAATATTATAACATCTGACTTAAATGTGTTTTGATGAACAGCGAAAGTAAGGAAGAGAAAGAATTGGACAATCAGGTCAGCTTATCAATACCACTGCGATATGATGCAGAAATTCACTTCACAAGGTATGCTGAATAATTTAAAGAATCACTTTCATTTTGCCAAGGCATTTGAACATAGTAAGAGTCTTGAAAGGCCACTGGAAAGGGAGTTAAAGTTTGTTTTCATTTTGGAAATCATAAGAAATTCCCACTTCATCAACAGTAGCAGAATTTTGTGTTCTTCCAATAATCTTACATGTAAAAAATATGGAATGTGTAGATCCATGTTTACCTTTGCACAATTGTTACTGATGCTCACACGAATTGAAGTGGTATGAAAATGAAACAGTGCTTGTGGTTTTGATAATGTAATTATAGGTTGGACTCGATGATCTCGAAGTCTTTTCCAACCTTATGATACTATGATACTGTGAATTAGTATACACTATATAATAAGGGTGGGCCTCTAGGCTGAAATGTAGTGAAATTGGATCAAATATGGAATTAAAGAGATCAAAACTAAACAGAACAACAACAAAAAGAAAAATATGACCTAGGTCAAACTCTCAGCAGAGTGGGATGGGGCAGGGGGAAGAAAAAATAGTTATGGACTTATCTGCTGAACCTGGGCCAAAAATATAAATGCTCATTAGCAGTTTGAGATAATGATTTGAACCAAAACCTGAGGTCGCACATGGCAGCTTTCCTCTTTGTTGCAACTGCATTGGTATCAGGAGCAGCACAGCCCCCTTTCCTGCCTGCTGGGCCAAAGGCTGGCTCACACCTACCTTTTCCCTCCTGGTGTCAGCCCTTTCCCCTCCCAGCATAAGGTAGGTTGGGGTGGTTACAAGAGGGATCCTTTACCCTAGGAAGGGCAATTTTTAAAGAGAGACAGCTGGGTGGACAGAGGGAGATAGGCAGACACAAGTCCCTTTAAGACAGGTCTTCATATCATGCCCTTGAAACCTCTTATATTCAGTCTTGGAAACCCCCGGTGATGCACTGGAAAAGTAATTAGTCTGTTACTGTTCCAAACAATTATTTCAGTTAGTTTAACTTGAATTAAAACTGAAACAAAAATACAGTGAATTGACTTTCAGATCAAGAAGAATATTTTACCTTTCATCAAAGATTTGTTTCCTTTTCCAGTTACTGAATTTCTAAGGTAAACTACATGTAGTTATATTTATGCATATGGTTACCAATTCTTGATGTAAAAATGCTTTTGCATTCCAAAATTCGTAAACCTGAACTGATAGGAAATAAATAGTAATTATTCAAAGAATTACAGAAATTTGAAAAAGAGGAAGCTGATTAAAAATGCACAGCAGCAACAATCAGTTCAGGAAATGAATATTCAAAACCCACCATAAATATAAGAACTGTTCGTTGTGTCTGATGACCTGATCTGGAATAGGGATTACAATATAGAAGATGAGTTCAATAACCTGCTTTACTGCAACAGTTTTGGAATAGTTGGAGGCCTTGCATTTACCACTGCACACACCAATTCTGGAGTTATGCAGAATTTTTCAGATTATTTTAATTGCAGGGAAGCATTTGAGTCAGCAATGGAAGTTCTTTCAACTCCCTGAGAAAGCTACAGGAGACTTCAGCAGAAGCAGAGTGTTACTCAAGTTAGCAGCAGTACAGGGACTACAGGAGCACCTGACTATGTGGCTGGCACAGCAGCCACCTAGGAAACTGAGATGGTGCAAACTTGAATCAGCAAATTTCATTAGCTGAGAAACATGAATAGAAACTAAATGCTTCAGAAAAAGCTACTAATGGAGTCTAAGAACAATTACTCAGGGAAAACCGGGGGTTTGAATTCAGGTAGTATAGCTAAGAGATTGAAGCAGAAAATGCATCACAGGGGTTTTTCTATAAGTCCTTGTGAGGAGGTCCTTCAAGGAAATGGCCCATGGGAGGACAGAAAAGGATCTATGAGGTAGTATGGAGGAGCACAATTGATCAGGATGCACCCCTGTAAGATTGCCTACATGTTAATTTAGAATTGCATGCACAAATTTTACTCAGGTTAAACAGGGAGAGTGACACTGGTGAAAAGGATGGATTTGCACATTGGGCTACAGGAAGAGATGATGTAGGAATCATGATAGCCCCTGCTCCTTGTTTACACACTGCCTAGCTTGCTTTTTGACAGCTCAAATTAGCCTCCTCTGAAAGCTAACGATGAAAAGCAGACACAGTTCTGGGATGGTTCAGCAGAGGAGCTACTCACAGGTAGCACATGGAAGTGCTTACTACACAGGGATGCTTTCATTATCTTTGAGCATGGTCCCAGCTGCCTGAGCCGCTTGAGCATCCATGGGTGCTGACAGTGTCCTTCCATCACACACCTGTAATTTCGGGCTGGAACCACACTCATGTTACTCTGGAAATTTTAAAACTCAAATACTAAAGACAGTGGCCCCGAGGAAACTGACGGCCACAGGTATGTACCTTGCACACAAGCTGGGTGCTGTATGTGTTTCCACATCAAGGCAATGTGGAAACAAGCCTGCTTATGGTCTATGGCATTAGGGCCCAGGATCTCCTTCAGAGTCTATTACAGATGTACCAAGAGGGACCATAGGGAGACCCTTTCTGAGGAGGGAGACCACTGCAAGGCTGAAAGTCGCAATTTGTGCCCAGGAGAGGAGCTTAGAGTATGGCCCTAAAACACTATGGGGTGGAGGAGGCTGAGCAGAGCCTATCCCATTCACAGCCCTCCTGGCTTACCTTCACATGCTCGCTCGAGCTGTGGACTTAGGTACACCATGTGTTTTCTTAACCAACTTTGTAACATTCAAACAGCAGTACAAGTTACTGAATTTTCTTCTGACTATACTTCTGACCTGTTTCACGAAGGCATATCCAGTAACATACGTTTTCAAAGCAGCTGCCAAATTGAAATGTATTGTTTTATGGTTGTTAACTAGGCTTGCCAACATCAACTTCTATGAAGTATACTCTGGTCATAACATTCCTTCCACCGTGAATAATTTTGAAGATATTGGTCCCACATTCAACTTCTCACTTAAGGTTAGTAAATGTTTCTGCTTCAGGTTCAAGAAGCTGCTGTACCTCCTGCTGTAGCCCGGTCTCAAAACGTAGTTGAAAAAATTCCTGATTTCACTGTCTGATTTTGATGCTTTTGAATCAGTCAAGTAAGAAAAAAAAGTGCAACTATCTGGGGGATAAAGCTTACAGTCTTTGAGGTTAAGGATGAAATTTGCACCTACTGCACAAGTAGAATATAGGAAGGATTGGTCATACACTGTTTACATACTTAGAAGATGGTTAATGATTAACTTTAGGCCAACTTGACTTTTTTCACAGAGCATATTTGTCTTCTGCTGACTTGATAAAGAAAAACAAGTCTTTGCAGGCTTGGACTTTGAAACTTGAAGTTTGACAAGGGTTAAGCACTCAAACCAGATGCAAGAACTAGCCAGATCATAGCATTTATTAAGTAACTTGGAAAAACTTAGATCCAAATATGCAACGTGGATGATACTTAAATTATGTTCCATTTACATTCCTGTAACTGCTACTCTAAAGGACTAAATAACAAGCCTGTTGGCTGTGGCAGAATATTTGCTTTTCAAAACATATTTCATGCAGTTACTACAAGCTTTGCTAAGAGAACAGATGGGAACCTGAAGCTATGCAGTACACTTTCAGCTTTACTATTGGTGTAATATAATTACTACCCTAGCAGGTGTCTTAGTACACAAAAGTACAATTTTTCCATACTGATCCATGACTTCCAATTTTCTTGCTATATCAAATAATTTACCCATATAGAAATATAGCTACCTGAATTAACTGTGAGTTATTTGCTTTGCAGGTAACAACAGGAAGTATTCCAGTAAAGATGGCATCTGTGAAAATCTATCTTCCAGAAATGACCAGCAAAGACAACCCACTGATGTACGTAACTGCAGTCACCACAGATCAGGTAAAAAACTGAATTACATAAACCAGTGTGTTCTGTGGTTAAATCAGTATCATAAATATCAATTAATTCCCTCATAGTGTGGCTAAGATTCAGAAAATCTATGCACTTTCTCCTTGTCTTTTCCCCATAAAGGGAAGGGGAGGACCATAATCTCAGCAGTACACTTGTCGTTTGCTTGGCAGATTTGGATTATCTTTATGGTCCACAGCTGACTTTTCATACGAAGACTCTGGACCTCTTTAGCTAGGTCCTTCTACAAGTTCTTGGGAAGCTTGTAGTAAAAAAAAAAAAAAAAAAAGGATATTTTAGATTGGGACAAACCCTTCACGTCAATCTAGGGGGAAAAAAATACTGCAAGAGCTTGTTGAGTTCTACCCAAAACCCACATACAGTTTCTCAGTTTCCTAAAGTATCCAGCATTACATAATTCACAACCTGGCCTTTCACAGCCACCATCTCGTTCCAGGAATATTTATTATTGTGATGACTATAAACTCCTGAGTATAGTGTCATCCGTCTTTCCTAGGCCAGAGGTGTTATTTGTCAAGCTCAGATAAATCCATTGCAAATAGGAAAAATACCTTATTCCGCATCTTTCACTAAAGAAAACTTCAGAGCTTCCAAAGAACTGGTGAGTAAGACTGCTGTACCTGGGGGTGGCAATCTCATTAGCAGTGCAGGAGTGCAACCTGTGGATGTTCTCACACATACTGCATCTGCCTCAGACAGAAGAGAAGGTGCAATGTTCTTCACAGCTTGCAAGCACTTAATTTATATGCACCAAATGGCAAAAGTAAAGTAAAAAAACCCCAGATGTTAAAAGAACATTTGATAAAGTGTATTTTTAATGCATGATGTTGCTTTTCCTTGCTGTTTTCCCTGGAAGAACTGTAAGAATGTGAAGTGCAGTACTATCACATGCAAACTGGAAGATGTTATGCTTAGGGGAGAGTACTTCATCAACGTGTCCACCCAAATCTGGAATGGAACCTTTGCTGCGGTGAGTATCACCTGCACCTTCATGAAGGATTCAATACCCAAATATTTCATAACTCCTGATATTTTTCAAAGTCCAGTAAAGAGACCTTCCAATCTAGAGAGATCTTCCTTTACTTTACATTGTGTGTGTTTTTCCAGATTGAAAACTTGACTCAAAAAGTAGAGTAAGTAGTGAGACTGCATAATGGAATTAATAACCTTCAGTTAAGCACAGAACCTAAGAAAATGCTGCAATAATGCAATCTTCACAGCTAAAAAAAAAAACCCCAGCATTTTCTACATCTGTTAAATTCATTCAAGAGGAACTACAGTTTCCACCAAACTCAACATAGGACATCACAGTACAGTATCATCATAGCCTGAAAAATGTTACTTTTAGTTTTTGCACATCACAGACCCACATAGTGATCATTTTTAAATTACATCAGAATATCAAATGCCTCTTACTGCTGCCAGTTATATTTGTTAGAGAAGGTGTGGAATATTTGTTTTATTTAATTTTTTGTTTTTATTGGAGTTGGTGTCAAGGAAACAGTCCTTGTTTAAAGACATACATGATGCTTAAAAACATCCATCAATAGTATCTTGACTTTCACATTTTAAATCAACATGTGTCTTCCAGAATATAACTCATCATGAAATATCAGACTTTTGAAATGAGACCATGTTTGCCTCTTAGCTAGGCAACCAACTGAGGTATCTTGGAGTCGTGGGTTTGCCCAGATTGTCAGGAAAATTACGCATTCTCCTTAGTTTGTTGGCCTGTCTTATGGCAGGTATTGACATTTAACAGCAGGGCAGTTGTCAGCTCTTAAAAAGGAAAAGGTCAGGGTAATAATGTAATACACTTCTGCAAATGTGTGAAAAAAAGCATCTGTCTGCCTCTAGAGTTTGTATTTTTCAAATCAGCTGGGTCACGACCATTTGTTACTGCAGTCAGGTACACGGAAGGTAGAGACATGAACAAAAGGCTGCTACCCTCCCAAGAAAGGGAGTGGAAATACTTTGTTTACCACTGGGCAATAGGAAGGAAAGATCTCATGTCATAGTTTTCCTCTCATTCCCCATTTTGTTATTTTCTATTTGATTGCCATTGTTCAGTGCAAATAATCTTGCAAGCATTCAATAATGCACTTAATCAGCCTTTTTATTTAGAGATTGTCCAAAAAAAGGATAGCAGATCTGCCAGTATCTACTAAGCAAAGCAAAGAAAGATGTGTTTAGGAATTAACAAAGTGCTTTGAATAGTGCTCAGGCGTGTTTCTAAACATTTAGGAGTGCAGGACAGACCATGGGCAGATAGCCTAAATTGTGTAGGCATTGGACAACTGTACACTGTAGGGGTGGTCAGCTCAGTGTGCTTCAGCTGCTGCAGACCCATGGTTACTCATGTTCCCTGTGTCAAGACCACCATACCTGGCCCTGCCACAGAGAAATGGCCGAGGAAGTAAAATAAATAAGAGAGAAAAATGACAGAGCAGGCATTTGCAGTTAGTATGGCTGGAGAGTGCTCCTATGGTCCCATGAACCCGAAGCCATTCCCGGTGGTGCTGTAGGAAATGGGACTCTGCCCACAGCATGAAGAGGAGAGCAGCACTGAGCCGGCAGCATCTGCAGATCCGTGCCCTTCTGCCTCTTTATACATGTTCAGAGGGAAGTGGGATCTGGCACAAGGTCCCTTTTCACATGGGAATTGGCTTGAGATTTTTGTTGTTTTTTTTTTTTTTAAGCTGAGGGAGCAATGACAGAATTTGAGCAGTGGAGAGGAACAGATAGTTGTAGGAAAAATAAATGAGGAAAACCAGAAGCATGGGGGGCAGGGGAAGAATGTCCAGTTTCCATTTCTTTCAAAGGCCAGAGATATATCTTCATCAGTCTTCTGTTGCTGAACTTTTTCTCCCTTTCTCACTGTTATTCCCCCCATCTCTTCCCTGCTAGCAGCTTTCAGTTAACTATAAAAATGGATATATAATCAATTCCTGTTTTGCTTGAACTATATCTTAAAGAAGAAAAGCCAGTTCTCCAGTTTCATTGCTAATAATTAAGAACAGCAAAATTAAGTCTACTAATACATTATTACTTTCATAGAGAGGTTAGCTTGGGACTAATCAAAAGATCGTTTTAATTTTATCAATACTGTGATTTTTTTCTGCTTCTGACGTCTTCATTTCAAAGTAAAGGAATTATTTTAGGATATCTACATTCTAATCGAGTTACCCTGTAATAGAGCTTTATATTTTTTAAAAATCTTCTCTTTTAGTTAACTTTCCAGACATTACAACTCTCTGCAGAGGCAAGAATAGATACACATAATCCTGATTTATTTATAATTGGAGACAATAGCCTAACTGTAAGTATTAGTGATATTTTTTTCAACTTCTCTCTGTTCTACTGTATTAAAGCAATACTATTTAATTTTAAGTGTCCTTTAGGAGTACATTGCAAATTACAAACTCTGACATTTGATTATGTTGAATTATTGGCTACATACAACTCCCTTAAGTTACTGCAGTGTTTTCTTTTCAGCCAAATACTATTATAAACCGGACTTAGTTAAAATCTGTAGATCTCAAATAGATCGTAGAACTGTCAAACTTGCAAAATCTTTTTAGCTTCTTGTTCATGAAAAGATCAAAATTTGGATGACATTCTGCAATGGAATTAACTTTTGTAGATAAATGAGCCCTGGGAAACATTTTTGCAAATCTGATTTATAGTTGTACTTCTGTAAGTATATTTGGTTTGATGCTTGTAGACAGATGTACAGCACAGGTCTCCAGCAAATTTACTTAAATCTCATTTGTAAAACAATGTGGAGTATACTTTGCATTTGGCATGGCTGTCATATGGTCAATATAGACAGAGCTAATCTCAAGAAGTCTCCAAACCACCACTTTATTAGTGTAGAATCCTTCTCCTAAGGTTTCCATCTGCTATATACAAACATAAACAACAAAGAATACATTAGTGCTGTGGTGCTGTTGTGATAAAAAGATACCTTGTTTTTTTAGCCTATCTAGAAAGGAACAGTCTTCATTTGCATTAATGCTTTAAATTTATTTTTACAAGATTTACCAGCCTCTTTTATCCACAAAAATAACAAAGGTCATTGAAGACCAAAATGCAAGCTAGTAAGGGAGTCAAATATCTGTGAGAATTGTGTAGCACAGCCCATTCACAGGCAATGGAAAATTGAGTTAAGGTGTATAAGTATAAAGGTGGTTATTGATTGATCTATCACCATGTGGAAGACCAAAATTCAATACTATTTTTGGCATCGTTCCATTTCTTGTGAAGAACTCCTAAGTAGACCCATAATCAGGGAAGACTCAGTGCCTGAAGAAGCACAGGGAACATATGTGCAGTTCTGAAAATAATGCCATGTTTTTGTAGAAAAATTACATGCCTATATTTGAAGTATGCTGAGTGTCTCAGCTTTGTGGCACAGTATAATTTCTGCTAGGAGATGAAACTCAGAATGCAAATATTCCAATTAATTCTACATATTTTTTGGGTAGTTCATAAACCATGCATTACTAGGTATTTTTCCACAGTTAGAGCATGATACAGCCAAATTTACATTACCAGCAGTTCTCTTGGTGATTCAGGAGAACCAGAATGTAATTATTAAAAAGACTTTTGATTAGGTCAGTTGATAAATAAACAGTTTGAAATGTGTAGCTGGGACTTTCACAGCTCTGAGGCAGTGGATGAACAGACCCTGGTAGTCATCCACAGGGCCCTTAAGAAACACAGTGGCTTTTGGAGAGGCTCACTGCCTGGTCCTTACTCAATAGCCTCTTGCCCTGTGAGAAGTCTTGGAACATGTGCCAGCTGGTGGAGATGCACTATCCAAAGAGCAGGTACAGTTTGCTTTAACACTTCACTGATGGAGTCAGTACCAAGCACTGCACATACTTCTTGGCAGGCCAGCAGTGATGCCCAGTCTTTGCCCTTCACACTCTCTTGGGAACAGGACAGTACAGAAGCAATCCGAGTGTATTTCCCTGCTTACCCTGTTATTTTAGACAAAGGTGGTATGATTCATCCAAGTTAAGATCTACATGAGTCATCCACTTCAGAGTTAGCCCTTCCACAAACCCTAATTCATAGAAATGTTTTTCTGAGATGCAATTCATGTCATCTTAAAGATAATCCTGAAAACAAGTAGGGTGAATTGGGACCTAAGACAGGAACTACATGGTAGATGTAGCACTAGATGAGGTGAATCCCAGCTGTGGTGCCTTGCTGGCACAGTTTGACTTCAGGAAAGATATTGTTCCTAGGCATTGATTTATCTCTCCAACAGTGCCACTTACACTGTTAATCTAATGGAAAAAGCATTTCTAGGCAAACTGCACATATGTATGAGATTGGCTTTTGAGTTTGCATGAGCTGGGGTGCTGTGTAGCCGAATGTGAATTAATATTGCCTTGTGATGCTACATGGGGAAACTGCTTTGCGTAAAAGCTTTTAGATTTTTTCCAAGTTGGAAAGGACTGACAGCTGGAGGACAGAACATTAACCTGCTATAATCATCATTATGGCTATTTGGTTAGAAAACAAAGCGATCCTGCCTCAGTGCAATGAATACACATAGCCACACCTAGCACAACATTGGAGCCTTCCAGCAGAAATGACTTAAATCACTGAGATGTCAGCCCAGTGCAAGTTTCCCAGAAAGCTTAAGATTAAATTACACCAGACAAATGCATGGAGCAAGCAACCCTAAGAAAGTAAAGCAACATGACTTCTTTTATCATGTTTCAGGAAGGAAAAAAACCCCTTCATTCTAAATGCATGTTGTTCCAAGATTAAATCCAAAAATTTGACAGTTCATAAATACTACAGCAATGTCTCCCTGAACAACTGTGTTATACATAGCTACATAGTTGGCCATACCCATTCCAACTAGATAGAGTATCACCTGAAAACTAAATTCCAGACACAGTATATTGTTCTGGGAGCTCTCTGGTACTGCTTGTAGTTCAGGAAGCTGAAGAGCGCTAGACTCCTGTTTGACCCATATATTCTATAGGAAATTCATTCAGTTGACTCAGGAGGACACAGATTAATGTAAGAAGATCTAAAAAGTTGTTAATGGTTTCTCAGAGGGTAGGAACAGCAGACAAATGAGACAGAGGTACCTGCCTAGCAAGAGGAGAGACATTTCAGCAGATGTAGTGAGTGCATGATGGTGTCTGGCCTACATGATTAGTATTGCCCTCTACAGCTGCTCACCACAGATAACAGGCTCTGACAATGCTCTGTTGGAAGTTCTTCTCCAGCTGGCAGCAGAAGTCTGTTTTGAGCAGATGGGGCTCTACACTGAGCTGTTCCCCACTTGCATGTGAGCATATCTGGTTTACCTAGTGATGTTGAGTCTGTGCACTATGGGAACAACTCTGAAAGATGTCACTGGATAGGCAGAAAGCTGGCAGGAATCAGATTGCTTCCCTGCCTGTTATGTATGGCCAAGAGTGATTAGGGCCTTTAACCTGTAAAGGGCACTGCAATGAGCCATGGTAGTGCAACCAAGTACCTGTGGACACCAGTGAAAGGGCTGCAATTGCTCGGTGTGTTCCAGTCATTAATCTTGGAATGTATGCAATCCAGCTATTCTTGATCAGTGAATTATTTGGTTTACAAATCCTACTTTAAATACGGTTAACATTAACCCCTAACACACGATCTCTCTGCTTTCAGATCCCAGTTACAATAATAAAGCCAGATGAGAAAGCTGAGATACCTATTGGTGTTGTAATTGGAAGTATATTGGCTGGACTCCTCTTGCTGTTAGTATTGGTTGCTGTTCTGTGGAAAGTAAGTAGGTGTTTATATTCTTAAAAAGAAAACCACAAAGGAATAAATACATTTGGGCTATTTTCTTTGGCCTCTCCCTTCTCTGGTGCTTAACAAAACCAGACATGCAGTTTGGTGGTATGAATAATACTGCTTTGGCATTGCAGCCTTGATGGGAGCACTTAGAAGAGTTTTAAAAATCAAAGTTCTGAAGTAGGTCACCACAGAAATTGGCAGCATGATGATGACAAATGAGTTTCCAATGATTCAAAAAAAAACGCAGGGGGGCTGTGACATTTACATTTTCCTTTTTGACACTGCTTGCCTCCTTCCATAAGCCTCAGGCTGGGCTCTGAACTCCTATATTCCCAGTGGGGAAGGCTGGGATTAGGAGCGAGGAGAGAAAGGATATGCATGGAAGAGACAAATAAAGAAGGGTGACAGCAAAAAGTCATTTATAACGGATACCTATATTAAGGAAAGAGAAAAGTTTTTCTGTGTGCCATAGCATTAGTGCTTGAAGGGCTCCTTGGCACACTAAGGCAGCATGAAGGTGCCTGTATCTAGGCAGGGAGACAACTGGCTACTCAGCACTGCTGTTTTGGTATTTAGTTGAACCACTTTAACATCCAGCTCCCTTCACTTCAGAGTTAGAAATTGTCCACAAATCAAACACTGCATGTCTGTGCATGCACACGTGCATTTCTGCCATCACACTATTCAGCTTAGCTGAGAAATGTAACCATTGATGACTGACTGCAATGTGGTGTTATTTTAATAATTCTCACAGCTCGGCTTCTTCAAGAGACAGTATGAGAAAATGACACAAGATATAGAAGATGTCGATGAAATTACAGAACTCACAAAAGACAAAGACTGAAGAAGACGAGTTATGTGGATAAAGAGGGGAGATCTGAGCCACCAACAGTAGTTGTGATCCAGTCAGTTCTTCAGCTGGAGTGCCTTAAAGCTTAGTAACATTCAAACATTTTTAATGAAAGTGTCTTTTTATAGATGAAAATATTTTACAGATTCTACTCTATTATAAGAGTAACTGCAGGACAGTTTGTTTCTTTCAAAAATGATTTATAGTGCCTTTTCTTGTAAATTGTTGCCTTTCAAACAAACATAGCCCTTAGAACTGGCAGGTCCGGAGTTTACAGTAACATATTGTGCCAGCAACCCTTTCCTGATCTGCTGCAGAGTGAAACAGAGCAATTTATTTCAGATTATTGTGGAACAGCATCAGTTCGTAATTCAGTTGACAAGTACCATATGTGTAAAGGACATTTTCTATTAAGTTGATGATGAATGTGTGGTGAACGCTGCTTCCAGACTGCGAGAAGGAAAGTCATTTTTTCATTGACTAGCTCCATCCTTATTGTTTTAGAGAAGTAATTTGCACCAGCAAACCTTTGTCTCAACTGATCTATAAAGAGGGAACTGCGTATGAAGATGTCTGTCTGGGTCCTACCGGAAAACTGCATGAGCAACTGTTCCAAAAGTTCACCATATTCCTTGCACTAAGGTCACAACTAAATTACTGAAGTACATTGTTTTGGGGAAATATTACCAAATGGTACGTGTAACTGCCTTCTGCATGCTTTCTGAGAAGAAAATAACAATTTCATGCTTACAGCATGTTCTCTACAATGTTATTATTGGTTTTCCAATTTCATCTTGAGAAGCACAACCACCACTGTTACACTGGGCTTTATGCTCACAGTCCCTCTGACATCAGTTTGGCTGTTGAAATAAATAGGGAAGACAATCAAGACCTTGACTTTAATACTGTACTGAAAGACTTTGCAGGACTGAGAGCATGAAGTGAACTAAAGGGGATAATGACTGATGAAGTGTGCACATTAGGACAGGGGATAGCGAAGATCTAAGCTTTGTAAATTGTTTACTGCACTTGTTTCTTTAGTATCTCAGTACCCTCCAGGAGACCAAAGTTCAATATGACCTACTTACCTGTCACATTTTATTTGGTCCCACATGTTCATGTCCTGAAAATGTTAATTTATGTTTTACACAGTAAACTACTGTAGTACTCTGGAAGGAGTTCTGAGCACAACACTCGTGACTTTGTTGTTTTCACACCTCAAGTTTATCACATGCCATTATGCTGCCTATTGAAAGTTCTGTCTTAAAAAGGCCCATGCGGTGACTGGCAACAGTCAGGGGAACAGACCTTTTGGCTGCCTTTCTCTTTCATGGCTCGTGGTTATGCCTTCAATCAGTAGTGAGAGATCTGTCTTGTCCTTATGTACACTGCCATGCAAGTGAGATAACTGGAGGTGATTTACTTGAAGAGTAAAACATTTAAATGTGCCTGATTCAGAACCTGAAGTTATGTTTTCTTTTGCCCAAAGCTAGATCATAATTATGTTTAGGCACCTTTCAGGTTATTTTCTGAGCACGTTTGAAAGTTTTACTCAGTCTTTTTTAATTAATCAGTAATCAGTCAGGAGCCAGCCACCTCTTTGGGAAATAACAGCTTCATTTGCAATGACAGCTGGACTGTGCTCAGTGTAGTTTTGTATGTGCGTTGGATTTATTTTGTATCTATGAAATGTTATGTTTTGGGGATTGGTTTTTTTAACATTTTGAAAAACAATCCAGATTCTTATCTTGATTGTGAAACAAGATTATTGCCATTGGCTAAGTTTGTGACCAAAACAGTTTTTAAAAAGTGAAAAAAAAAATGTAGCAATTGCATATAAAGCTAAAGAACAAGCTCATGACTTGTAATTATAAACCCTGAGGGCAAATGGTTTGAAAGTAAAGATAAAAGTTTGTCTGTCTCAAGTCTTGTATAAACTTGTGAGGAAGAAAACAAAACCCTACACCTGTATGCGTGGGAAGCTCCTACATGACCAGGGTCATGCACTCCAGGCCAGAGGAGGAATTTCACAACACAGCAGATAGCAACATCTTTCATTTCTGGTGCTGCTTGCAAGGGAAATGTAGGCATTTTCCTTCTTCCACCTTTGGTGGGAGGCACAGGTCAATATCTGACATCCAGCTACTTCGGGAATTGAACAGTTTATCAATCAGGTAGGAATTCATTATTTTCCAGCGGGTTTTATTTTGACCCAGACAACAGGATTCCTGCCCCCCTTCCACCCCCCCCCCCGAAGCCTGGACATAATGCTTTTTCCAAAAAAAAAAAAAAGGCAATGGGTAAGGTTTTTGTATCCTAACCACTTCAAGTTGCTAGTTTTTCTTTTACAATTAATACTTAAATTACTAATTCAGTTTTTGTAATGGGTGAGTTTATTGCACTTTTAAGTTGGCACAGCCGCAAATAATGCTGGAAATATTATGTATATTTTGTATTATGCACCGGGGTTGTTTTTCTGTTTAGTTTTACTTTTTTAAAACAGCACGTTAAAGGTGAATTAATATTCTGAAATGTTGAGTTTCAGCATGTGCTTTTTTGTGCTTGCAGCAAGAAGTCAGGAATACCTTCAAGAAAATTCAAGTTATATTGGATTCTAGTCTTGAAATCTAGCTGTTGATTTCCTGGAAGTACTAGAATCAAGTCCAAAATAGAGTTACTTTCATATGAGCCTATGTATATATTTGGGATGTACAAGAGTTTGGTTATAAACTGACTTCTGAAAGCTAGCATGTAAGCTCTATGAGAGCAGGGACTGTATCACTGTGGTGCCTACCTGAGGTCCTAACAGCGTTACTACAATAAAAACAAGAATACTGGCTGAACACAGACTCACTTATTTTCAAAGAGCAATATAAAGAGAAGAAATGCTGCTGAAAAAGCAAAGATGGCTAAATATGTCTTTTTTCCAGAAGCACACAGTGAAAGCCCTAAGGGGATGACTCTGCCAAGTATTTCAAGAACCTGAACATGAAGTCATGTAGGTTATGCTCGAGTATAACACTACAGATAAGTACTAACTACAGAGTATATTGTAGCATAAGTCAGTTCCCAAGAGTGCAAAATATCTATATTTGAATAACTGCTGTTGAACAGTTGGGGGCTGAAACCTTACCATGGTCCAGCCTTCCCATAAACATAGGGTTATCATCATTGGCATCTAAAATTATACCATATTCTGCCAGACTCATGCACTTTATACTGTGTATAAAATTGGTCAGAAGTAGCATCTCCCAATACCAGCTCTGGCTACTCCCCACCATACACTGGAAAAGCCAAATGCAATGTTTCCACAGAAGTACAGTGGGAAAGGAAGAGAGGAAGACAAGAGGAAGACAGTCGTGGCAATAACCACCTGAAAACTAGACACTTTCATGGAGCTTCCTTTTTTTTCCTATTTTCAGCTCCTCCATACTGTTAACAGTGGTACATAAACATTCAGGCCATCATCTTTAACACTTCCATAATACAGAATTAGGTGACCGTTATCTGAAGGCACAAAACTTTATCTTTCACCAAGTTTGTGTTCTGCAGAATTCAAAGCCAGACTTACATACTAACTTGTGTATATTACCCTTTATATCCAAAGCCAATGTACAAGAAGAGCTTTCAAATTAAAGACTAAAGAAAACGAAGGTCTGAAAATGCATCTCAATCTCTAGCTAATTGCCTAAACTTTTTATTATTACCTTTAAAATCGACATAATTTTCATGGCCTCATAAAGTTTGAGTACTGTTCTTTTAAGTCAACCTTTCTGCCTTCATTTATGATTGATTATTCATAGGCAACCACAGACCTTGGTGGGCTAGCAGTTTTTAGATCTATTTGACTTCTTAAAACACTCAAAATGGAATTTTTTAAAATGCAACTGCTACAACAATACATTAAGATGCTGATTTTTGTAACACTTGATAGGATCAAATTGCACGGTTGGCTTATTGTTAAGAAATAGGCTACAGGTACTCAGACAAACTGCTGATTTACAGTCGTCAGCCTATTCTTAACTCTTTCTTCAGGTACCTCCCTGGGACACTTAAAGAACGAACTCAAGATTGAGTTTCCAGATCTTTTTAGGAGGCAAAGGGTAGCATTGTCTGCTTTTGCAGACAGTTTCACTTTGTTAATAATTAGTTTTAGCAGATTTTTTCTTCTTGATGGAGCAAATGAATGCATTAGTCTACAAAATTACAAATTCCTTGAAAAGCTTTAGAATCATACAATCATAAGGTTGGAAAAGACCCCTGAGATCGAGTCCAACCATATCTGTCTCCCTACTAAACCCTGTCCCTATAGAACTCATCTACCTGTCTTTTAAACACCTCCAGGGATGGGGACTCCACCACCTCCCTGGGCAGCTGTTCCAATCCCTGACCACCCTTTCAGTGACAAAATTTTTCCTAATATCCAGTCTAAACCTTCCCTGGCACAACTTTCAGCCATTCCCTCTCGTCCTATCGCTTGTCACTTGTGAGAAGAGCCCAGCACCCACCCCATCACAACTTCCTTTCAGGCAGTTGTAGACAGGGATGAGGTCTCCCCGTAGCCTCTTCTCAAAGCTAAACAACCCTCATTCCCTCAAGTCCCTTCTGGTAAGGCTTATCCTCCAGCCTCCTCACCAGCCTCGTTGCCCTTCTCTGCACACACTCCAGCACCTCAATGTCCTTCCCGTAGTGAGGGGCCCAAAACTGAACCCAGCACTCAAGGTGCGGCCTCATCAGCGCTGAATACAGCGGCACAATCACCTCCCTGCTCCTGCTGGCCATGCTGTGTCTGATACAGGCCAAGATGCTATTGGCCCTCTTGGCCACCTGGGCACACTGCTGGCTTATGTTGAGCTGGCGTAAGTGAGCTGAGGGCAAGGCCAAAACTGTTGTTTAAAGTTGAGAAATGTATAAACTTCGTTCCTGAGTGGAACACTGGCCATCTCATAAGTGACAGCCGCAGTGAGTGTCTTTATTTCCCAGCACAGCCAGCACCTGGGCAGGCTGGGAGCCGCTCCTCCAGCACAGCCATCTCTCAGCTGTCATCCCCTGGGTAAGCTCTTTATAACACAGTCCTGCCCTTCCCACTTCTGTTATTTCATGACAAGCCACCAGTTACTATTTTCATAGTACACGTAAGGCTGCACTTCTTTTGAGAACAGAGCAGAATAAAAGATCAAAAGCAGGATAGGCAACTCTTAAAATTAAACAATCCTGGTATACATACATTCTGCTGGACAAAGTGATGGATCAGCATACTCAAATGGTGCCAGCCGCTACCAAGACATCTTTTCAGAAGGACAAATTCTAGCTGTGCAGATATGTGCTATCATTCACAAACACCCCTCATCTGGCAGATCTCTACAGGAATCACATAATGACCTTCTGGTCTGCAGCATCTGCTCCTGGGAACATCTGTCTGCACCTGGAGCCACCACCAATTTAGCACACTGTGACACAGCTGGAATTGCCACGGAGGGGTGAGATTACGCAACCCTATGGCGAAGGCAGAGAAACAGCTGGACTCTTTCCAGAAAGCTAGGGCTGCATTGTATATTGGTCTGAAGCTGCCCATCATCAGGGACCTCACCAGAATACAAAGTAGCTCTCATCCAGCAGCCTGGTCCTGCGTGTGTGGAAATCAGGACATGTGCAGCCACATAGCTCCCTGACACACAGTCAGATGCAGCTGGGATTCATCCTCTGGCCTGCAAATTTCGAAGTACTTCTGGGTCGCTCCAGACACAGCCTTAGGCAGCTACCTTAGAACAGAGTCTCTTCCGGTAACATCACCCTAGCAGTGAAAGCAGCCCTACAGAGGGAGCCGGAACACCAAGCTCAGAGTGTGGACTTAAATTTCAGTGAGATACATTTTACCTCTAATTATGCACATAATCCCTCCTAGGGGCATTTCCATTTCACTTTTAGATGCCAGCTGAAGAACCCAAAGTTACACAATACCGATACATCATTGTTCCAGAACAAAGCAGTACTTGCCTCACGCACAGCTAGGGACACAAAATGACATTTCATTGTTTTGACCATAGAAACATACACACATTGTAACACTCAGCTGTGACTCAGTACAACATCTCTTCCATTCATTGTTCCTGGTCACTGTGGGGAAGTACACAATTATTCTTTCTCTTCTTTTCTGCACCGTCCTTCCCAGCTGCATTGCTGATGGAGAAGGTGCACTTAAGGTCACCCTGGAGAAATCTTCCAGGAGACTGCAGCACCAGAGAGGCACCAGCGCAGTGCAGGAATTGCCCCTGATCACAGGGCCACAAACACAATTTAACTATTCTAAACACCACTGTTTTCTGTTATCAGAGCACAGCACCTGTATACCAGCACTGCACAGGTTTTTTTCTCCATTCATAAACCATCCACCACAAGGTAAACTGACTATTTATTTTCTGTGAAATTAATACACTAATTAGTTACATGGTAGCAGCAAATACAAACATGGAAAAATGAACACCAAAAATGGGAAAGTTTATGTATTTCTTTCTCTGCTAAAACCAGAAAGAAATACTTGACAGAAGAAGTAATTTCAGGATCCTGTAGAATTCCTGGTAAAAATGACATTCGATAGGGCTTCTCTCCAACCTCCAAAGCAAAGGAAATTTTAATCTTGAATTCAGTCAGCTCTGCCTGGATAATAGGGCCCGCGTGGCTTTTAGGGTGCATATGTTTACACGCACAAGGAGCAGATCTATCATGTGGAGGAACGACTCACCCACTTCCACTGAAGAAAGTGCATCAGTAAGTTAAAAAGCAGTAAGTAAATATTAGTTTAGTTCAACTATGCTTCTGCCTGAAGTTGTGTGCTTCACTGGGGTTTACGTAAATCAGATACGGTAACCACCGCTAAGCTTTAAAAGTGATTCAGATCACCAGAGGAAAAAAGATCACTTTTCTGGTTTGATTTTGTGCAGCAAGCAGCTGTTTGTAGATTTTTACTGCAGATACAATGAAATGGATTGTACAGCTGACAATTATGTATTGTGTTATGTAGTGATTCAAGCAAATAATTTTACTTTTCTCTACCTCATTTCTCTTCCTTGATATCTATCTTTTCTATGTTGATAATGATGACTAGATAAAACTCTTTGCATTAATAAAAATGCCATACACAATAGGGCTTAGAACTCTTAGAGTCTTAAACACTATCATGGCAGAGTACAATAATATAAACAAAATTATCATATTCACATCAGCAGACCACTGTTTCCAGTGGAAGCACAGGCATACTACGTCAGTCTTTTTCTCTTTTAACTAGGTTTCAAAACAGTAATGAGAAAAACTGTATTAAAATAATGAATGTGAATATAAATGCATATATAAACAGTAAAAAATTCAATAGACTCACTTTCCTTTAAGAACTACTCCATTTTGATGATATGTCTAAAGTCAAACTACTAAAACTAATTAAACTTACAGTTGTCTGTATGTAATTACAGCTGGTTTGGGGTTTGTTTTTTTTTTCCAGCAGCACCATACAATTATACTGCCAAGAATTTTAGGAAAGACTGTTTTAAAAACTGACTCCATGTTAAAATGCAAAAGACATGATTTCAGAGAAGAGTTAAGAACACTTAAACCCCCCTAATTATTCGTTCCTAATTAAATTATTCAGATTGACATGTCTGTTACAACTGCTTAAAAACATGGAGTTTCTCTGTAAAACAACTCAAAGCTATACCAGTAAGGTCATTAGGAAGAGTAAAATTTTATTTTTAGAGGAATACAGTTATTTTTCTGAATTTGCCCAAAAGCATTCCTTGTTTTCTTTCCAAGAAAATTCATCCTCATAGATCTCCTGCAAATATAAAAAAAGAATGGGAAATATTGTGGGAGTATGCACCATATAGCCATATAACAGGTCAAACAACTCAACAGCCATTGTTATTATTTACTGATCACAATGGGGACTACACAGCGCTTGGCTAGCAAATAAGAGACAGCACCCCTAGAACAGATTGACTTACACGTGGGCAAATGCTGAACCTCAGGCTGAGCCTCATTAGATTTAGAACGGCCCATGTACACTGAAGTCAATTCAAGGAAGAGATCTAGAAGAAATTATTTAAAAGCTGTAGAGTACACAGCACTTGTTTCTGAAACTGCCCTTTTTTACGTCTGTTAGTACACTGTACTATCATTTTTAGGAGAGTATTTAACTGTATACAAAACGTGAATAATAAAATAAAAAAAATACAACAATACACAAAATAGAATTCAAGACAGACTGAATACCCAGCAGCAGTCCAATCCTAAACAGCAAATTCAGCAGGGCTCTGAGCACCTGATTATTCTGAAATCACAGAACTAGGGTCTACTGGAAGAGATGTCAGAAAAGTGGAGTAATGTGGAGAACATCACTGCTAACACAGGCCTGGGAAAGGCAGCAGAGGTAAAGCTCATTACTGGCATGCAACACTGTGGTTATGCAATGAGACTCTTTCTAGACCCAGGCTGTTCTCTCCACACACTGTTGACCTCTGCTTATCCTTTCATTGTGTGCTGTTGCTTAATGCTTTGTGCTTTCCCAAGGCCACGGGGATGAGGGAAAAACAGAAAGAGAAGAAATGTCACTTTTACTTGCAAACTGCAATACAATCCAAAGTGAGGTTGAGTCAAAGTTCTACCACAAGGCTAGGCAGAACTTGAGTTTTGCCATTCAAAAGAGGAGATCTCGGAGCTCCTTCACTTTGATCCCAAGCATCTGGATACTATAGGAAAGCAAGGACTTTCCAGGTACCCTACCTGCCATAGATGGGCCTGGCTGTACCAGAGGAAATTCAGCAGTGTCAGACATCGTTATCCTGTCAGGATGAACTACTGCGCATAATGCTTTAGCTGCTTCTCTTAAGAGCAGCAGCAGCAGCATTTAGCCCGGCTGCCTAAAAGTCTGGCATAAACCTAAAAGCAAATTTGTTCCCAAACATACCTTTTTCCATATCGGGACAGATGCTTTTAAGGTATTGATGCAGTACATTACAGCTTCAAGGGATTCCGCTCTGTGTGGAGAGGAGATTGCAATAATTACACTTGCTTCGGTTATTGGAACCACACTAGGGAGAGAAGAGGAACAACAGCAACTTCAGCTAATGCTTACCATCAAGAGCACCCAAAAGCTGTGGCCATGTCACGTCAGTATTCTGGCCACATGCTCTCTTGACTCATTCATACTGAGCAAGTGTCAAGCCATATCCAAAAGATTATACACTTTTTAAAAAGAAAGAAAACCACAACCAGAATCAGTACCAGATGTGAGAATTCAACGCTTCAAAATAAATAAACCCAGCAGACACAGGCTTTCTTATTCCATTCTTTCTTTTTCAAATAAAGTCTATGGAATTAAGAAGGGGAAAATTGCTAACTTGCAATAATGCATAGGAAACTCACTGGAAGCTGGCTTAATAATGAACAATAACAAATTAGGAACAGCCAGTTCTTATCTGGAAACTTAAGAAATCATGTTTTCAAGAATTTTTTAAAGAAAAAATCAAGAGGCTCAAACTAAGCAGATTTTGCAATGAATCTTTATTTTCGACAAATTCTGCTTTCAAAGTATCAGGGTTTTCCCGTTTGATGTGTTGCTCTACAAACTCAACAGAAATAACATAAGGTTTTGTTTTGCTTCTCGCAAGGGAAGTGCTCCCAAAAACTGCCTCCCAACCCTCCCTCTGTAGTAAAATTTCTCTGGCAAACAGTTCATAGGAAAAACCTAAGCTTAAAAGTTTCAAGCGGCCCTCAAGGGAATCACTCTCTCTGTTGACTACAGAGGAAATCTAATGAAACTACCCAACAGAGCTAATATTATCCTTTGCAATCACCTCTTAAGAACATTCTGCAGCATCTCAATGGAAGAGAAAAAAAAGAAAGCACTGTAAACTTCATGCCTTTAAAAAAAGACAAAAGAAAACAACAACATCCCCATCCCTGTAAAGAAATCACAATCCCTTCTCCTCAGTTTTCAAACATCACAGCTGTATCAAGGATCCTGCATACTAAATGTGGAATAGAGAAAACACTACCAATACAAACATTTTTGAAAAAAACAATTTTTGAAACTTAGCTCCACAATGAGACATACCCAATGACATACCCAAGTCTATGATGCACTGCAATATGTTTGACTGATGGCCATTTCTGTCTAATATCTCTGCAGATTTTCTTGATTTCAGTCTCTGCCATTGAAGTATATGCTTCATATTCTAAGTGAATCACTGTTTTCCCTTCAAAATTATTTCTTGTAGTACCTAAACACAAATGATTTATCAGCATAAAACACTGAGTAAATAAATATACATTATATATTGATAATATACACTATATTACATATTCATTATGTAATTATTATATATATATATACTGAGCAAACCCTAGGATCTCCTGCTATAGTCAAGGTCAGCACTGCACAAACATAAAAATGAGCTGTTCTAATCATGGCTGCATAGAGATTCTTTGAACAAGAGAAATCTTCAATACACTTGGAAGAATTTATTTTACACAATTGTACAAATCTGCAGTCTGTAATGCCCAAGACTCAGACATCTGTGGTAATTGCGACAGTGTTATTGCACTTGCCCATGCAATGTTTAATTGCTCAGTCAGCATTCAGGAGCCCAGGAACCCTAAGGTTTAAGCCCAAAGGGATTTCAAGATCTGTACCATCTATATTAAGCAACAGAACAGAGCTATCATCCTTGACTTTCATCAGCCTACGTGTAAAATAGTACTTTACTTTCAAACAAGATCTGAGTTGCAGGAGTTTTCATACAGGTGTGGACCTATGGTTTGCATATCCACAACATCCCACTTCCCACTTCGAACAAGCTGTGTCCAAGAGGACAGGAGAATAGCTCACAAGCAGTTCTGTACACCAGAGCTGCTGTTTTGTTCAGCCCCAGGACAGCCACACCAGCAGGGAAGCTTCTCACCACTTCATCCCAGAGCAACTGTTTAAGAGCTGCCAAGGTCTTGTTCTAAATAATGCAAAACATATTTTCTAAACATTCTGAGTTCAGTCCAGGAATTTATTTATTTGAGAAGCACGAGCTTGGGGTGTGGAAAATGTAGGTTCCATTTATTTGCCTATTAACATACCCAGAGATCTAGTTCAGAAATATTAAACTCACCAATGAACAGAGACACTGCCCCACAGTACGGTGAACTGACGAGCTCTGACACTTCAGCTACAGAGAGCTTTTCAGACTTGAGCTTGATAAAATCTTTTGGCACATCTTCGCTTTCATCCATAGCTCACTAGAAAAGCTTAAAATAAACAGACTGCTGTTGGTTTTAGTGATACTAGCGTTGGCCAACTGCTTTTACCCAGTGCTGATGCCTCAATTTATGCAGGAAACACGCACAATCTACTTCCTCATCCCAAGAGACCAGTCTCCATGGCAAATTCACTGCTCAGCAGACCTGCTGAGAGAATATTAAAAACAAATATCAAGAAAGGACCTGGTTTTTGATGCATACAGGTTCCTTCCTGGTAAAGTCTGGTCCAGTAGGATAAAACTAGAACTAGTTTGAGGCCCCAGTTTAACAGTACAATCAATCAGCATGGACCACTGTGTTAGTAAAGCTGTAGTAAGACTGGTTCCTCCCTGTCTTATCCTGAAATCAAACAGTTTAAAACTGAGATTTCTGATAAACAAGGAGTAGAGTTCTAATCACGATTCTAATTATTTTGAGTAGAAACCAGTCATCAGTTCAACTAAGAAAAGGAGGAAAAGGAGTACTGTGAGCATCAGCAATGGAACAAGCTGCAGTAAATGCATGGACTGGCACTTGAAAGCATGCAAAGAAATGAAGCTATTCTAAGGACATCTGTTCCCTTGACAGCTGCAAACAAACAAACAAAAAAATAGGTATTTTTAAGCAGCAGTCATTCTTTCTCTGTATCACCTTTTCCGTTAAAAAGAGGCAGGAGGTCTTTCGTTATTATCTTATTTAGACAAGCAAGGTATCTACTGGTAGCCAGAAACAACAACGAAAGAACAAGACCTGAAGCCCAAATTCAAAACAATGCCTGACCTCTCTGGCAATTTTTTTCCATTTACTGCAGATGTGCTAATCGTTTATTGGTGCACCAGCCTATACTTTGTGGTTGTCTCCAGCAAGAAACACACGTCACGCTCTCTCAAAAGAATACCGGAGTGGAGGAAGATAATTGGAATCACGTCTCTGGACCTAAACAAAAAAAAGATTACTGAATGTTATGCAGAATCCATGAGATACTTCAGCACAGGATGACATGCTACAGGAAACAAGCCAAGAAATAATACCTACCTAACAGAACCTGGGCAGATTCAACCTCCACTTATTGGTGGGATGATGGCAACCTCGTCTCCAGGCTCCAGGACCAGGAACTGGTCTCCAAGAAGCACGTACTCCTGACGAACAGCAAAAACCACTTGATCCCGGATGACAGCAAGCCTGATGAGAATTGGCAGGACCACAAATAGCTTTCTAAATAGAGTATTCGCATTTAACCATGAGATAACACTAAAGAACAAACTGGTGTAGAGTCTAGGGAAGCTGAGGTAAATATCACTGAGACTCATGCAACTCCGCTTCCAATACGCTTCCAAAACTAAAACAAACACCCATCTGCTAATCTTGGGTTTTCCTGTGGTGGCTAAGAAGAAACTAACTCATTTTGGAAGTCAGGAATTCAATTTGCTGCAGGTGTACATCAGACCAAATCAATGTATACGAGACCAAATTCAGCGGCTTCTAACAAAGAAATAGGAAACTCATCCAATCTGGGATTAGAAGGAAACGCTCCTCTGGTTCAGTCTGATTGGACTGGAAAAAATTTCTTTTACAGCAAGAAGCACTGTGGAATACTGCTTGAGAGCTCTCATGAAGATTCAGTGGTCAAAAATGTGCCCTTGTTGTATAACCTCACGGTTTATGAGGTTTTGGGTCTTTCATACTTACAGGTCTGAAATTTGATACTGATAAGGAATGGTAACAGAACTAGGAGGGCAGACACAGTGTGTTTTCTGGCAGATCTTCTATATATTTTTTGAACTCACAACTATGATACGTTGCTGTGAGAGTTCACAGCTCTCCATACCACAAGGCAGAGAGTTGCTTTCACACCTAAGTGCAATCACACAGTGAGTATGAGGGCAACACCAGTAAGACATCAAAAAGAAATGTCAGCATTTTACTTAGAAGATGCAGGCGAGATAACTGTTATTGTTGGAGACTACAAAATCTGGCACAGACAGTGGAGAACTGTATTGCTTAGAAACAAGTAGGCACGCCAAAAGAGTATAAGAAAAAATCATCTTACTTCCTACCAGACAAAAGTAGGCAAGGCACAGGGTGATCGCAACACAGTACTGCTGACTCAGAGGGCAGACTGCAGGGAGGGACTGTATGAAAGTCAAGAAAGTCACTGAGGAACTGAGGGCAAGTATGGAACTAAGTGCCTATTAGAAGGATGGGCTCTAATTAATGACACTTGCAAATCAATTCATTGGGGGAAAATGGGTGGAACAGAAAAGCATTGTCAAGTAGGCTCAGGCTGCAGTTTGAATATTCATTAGCAATGTCTGTGGCCATAGAAGTCTGTGGCCAATGCCCTACAATTACATTGAGTTTTTCCAGAAAAGCTAGGAGCTTAAGTATTTTCCAAGAAGGCTGCTGTAAAGTAACTGCACATGCAAAATGTACTGCTCCAAGTCATCATTCATAAGAGAACAAAGTTGACAAACTATGGCAAACTAACCAAAGGTGCTGCTTCTGTTTCTGACACCACATAATAGACTGTAAAGCAAAACACACTCATTCCCTACTGCCTCCTCCCCCAAAACACACTAAGCCTCAATTCTCTGTGAGGAACAGGGCTCTGGTTTAATAGTTGGCTACAGCTTCTCATTTGGAAACAGATGCCTTTGCTAAACAGTTAACTGCCTTCATAGCCTTTGAGACTAGATCTAATAGAGTGGTGCTTAAAGAAAGACTTTGGCACCTAAGTCCAAAGTTACGGAAATTCCAGTGCATTCAGCACTAATCCTGAGGATCTCAACCCCTGTTACACCATAATTATTCTTTTTACTTCCCATCCTAAAACAGTGCTGCACCTTTCAGACTCGTCTTGACAGGACTGAGCATCTTCCCTCAACCTTAACCTAAAGAGAGATTTCTGCTGACACCCCCAAGGAGCACCAGCACTGCAGAAGTCCTTACAGCACACACCTAGTGCTCTCTCAGGGCCAGACTCCCTATAAAATGCAATCAGCAATGGTTTGGGTTTTTTTTTCAAAGCAGAGGAGGTTGAAAGTGGCTGAGCCTATGTTCTATATAAGGTTTGAGTGGCTGAAAGCCTGTGGCTAACAGTACAGATAAAGATAAGGAATTGAAAACACCTGTACATTGTTGTTTATTTCTTATTTATTGCCCCAGCTGTGCTTGACTTCTCCTTGTCATGCCTCACCTTTTCCACAGGTCAATAACCAGCTCAGGTGCTCCAAACATGGAGTAGAGTTACTACAGTGTGGCCCTCCTGGGCCGTGGGCCCCAAGTCTTAAGCTGCCCCTCAGTCCCAACTTTTGTTTATTGGACCTAGTCTTTCTTTGCATATACATAAAGCTACAATATTTGCAACTGGCCAAACCACAAAGCACTTGCTACAGGTTACAAGAACAAGATAATTGTCACTGTTTTTATGGTATCCAAGGTGACCTACAAGCAAGCTGGGGAGGGACTTTTTACGAGGGCAAGTAGTAACAGGACAAGGGGGAACAGCTGTAAAGTGGAGGGGGAAAGATTTAGAGTAGGCATTAGGGAAAAGTTCTTCATGATGAGGATGGTGAGACACTGGCACATGTTGCCCAAGGAGGCTGTGGATGCCCCCTCCCTGGCAGTGTTCAAGGTCAGGTTGGATGGGGCCTCGAGCACCCTGGTCTGGTGGGAGTTGTCCCTGCCCATGGCAGGGGGGGGTCGAACTGGGTGGGCTTTGAGGTCCCTCCCAGCTCAAACCACTCTATCATTCTATGTAAGTACTGGTATGTGCTCCTGAACTCCAGACGCCTCATTTGTATTTCTAAAAACCCCAACCCCGCTGTGGGATGTGTGCCTGGGCAGCGACCTCCCCGGGTACCTGGGGTGAACCTTGACGATCTCCTCCCAGAGCTGCAGCGCCGTGACCCGCCGTGGCACCTGGAGGCTCTCGCGGCGGAGCCCCGCCAGCTCGGCGCTCCGGGCGAAGTACAGAACCGAGACCTGCGCGGGGAACGCGCGTCACTGAGCGGCCTGCCGGCACCGCCCCGCAGCCGCACGCCTCCTGACCCGAGACAACCGACCGACCCCCGGAAACCAAACGAGAGCAAGGAAAAGCCTTTCCCAGCTTTACGGAGAGCAGGGAAGGGGCGTGGGGTGTCAGCGCGGATCCGCGTCCTGTGCCGCCCTCGCCCGCCCGGGGCCTCCGCCCGCCCAGCAGCAAGGCTGAAGGAGCCCGGGCACTCGCCTTAGCCCCCAACCAGGGTCGCTCCCCTGGGCCGCCAGCAGCCTGCACCTACCTGGCAGCTCATGGAGCCGCCGTCCTGGGGCGGGCACCGCTCTACCCCGGTTCCCGGCAGCGCCTGCGCCCGGCCCGCCCCTCGCGGCCTGGGTTGGGCCGCGAGGCCGCGCGGCGCTGGGGGGGTCGGCAGGGGCAGGGTGGCGCGGACCAGCTCCGGGGGCCCTGGCCCTGCACGGCTGCGTAACGGGAGGTGGGAAGCAGATCTGAAGGGTGGTGAGAGAGTAGGGGATGAGAGGCCGTGGCTTTTCACCGCAAGCACAGCCTGGAATTTTGGGGACGGCACTTTAAAAGCCGTGCTTGCATATGGTCTGTGTCCCTAGAGTGTACGGGTGTTGTGAATCGTAGAATGGTTTGGGTTGGAAGAGAACTCAAAGCTCATCCAGTTCCAGCTCGCTTGCCGAGGGCAGGGACACCTCCCACCAGACCAGGCAGCTCAAGGCAGATCCAACCTGGCCTTGGAACACTTATGGGGGGGGGGGGGTGGGAGGCATCTACAGCTTCATAGGGCAGTCTGTGCCAGTGTCTCAACATCCTCAGCATGAAGAATTTCTTCCCGATGTCCAGTCTAAATCTTCCCCCCTTCCAATTTAAAGCCATTCCCTCTCATCCTATCACTACTTGCCCTTGTAAAAAGTCTCTTCCCAGCTTTCCTGTAGTTCTTTCAAGTACTGGAAGACTGCTGTAAGGTCTTCCCCAGAACCTTCTCCAGGCTGCACAACCCCAGCTCTTTCAGCCTGTCGTCATAGGAAAGGTACTCCAGCCTTCTGATAATCTTCATAGCCTTCTCTGGACTGGTTCCAACAGTTCATATCATTCGTACGTTGGGGATTTCAGAACTAAACACAATACTCCAGGTGGGTCTCACAAGGGCAGAGTAGAGGGGGAGAATCATCTCCCTCAACCTGCTGATCATGACTGCAAACATTACGCATCCTCTGCTTTGCGCACTTATACATCCACTGCACACATGCTGATGCAGAAATGCTGGAGTAGGGCCTGTTTCGGTGCAGAAATTGCCATATTTTGCCATAGACAACTGCATGCCTTCAGTAATTGCCTGTGTGGAAAGGTGGCATGGTGGAAGAACACTGGCTGACCTTCTGCAGTTTGGCACTGGGCAGGAGGGGAAAGCAGCGCATGGCATGAGGCAGGGGATGCAGCAAAATCCACAACCACTCTTTGCAGGCCACAACTGTGCCCTGAAGCTGTCTCCTCCTGGGCAGCCAGGGCTATGCCTGTGCTGTGTGCCTGCCATCCTTATCACCTAACAATAGTAAAGGAGCTGTCCTCCTGCAGGGGCAACTCCACAGTCGTTATCAGCTACACAGAGTTTTGTGTTAGTAATTGTGATTCAGGCAGGTGGTCTGGTGGAAAACATCCATCCTAGCTGGATACAACACTGTCAGCCAAAGAAAAATGTCCTAAAATAAAGAACTACTATCCAGTTGTTTCAAAAGATGGCTGAGGAAGGAAATAGACCTTTCTGTGTAATAATTCTTGCCTCTGAGGTGCAAAGACAATGAAACTAAAAGTGATAGAATTTTATAAAAAATGTGCAGTAGAAATATAATTATTTCCATGGAGCATGTATTTTGTACCAGTTGCCCAGTACACCACGTCATAATCTTCTGCTGCAAGGAACAAATAAGTTATTTTTTAAAACTGCATTCAATTGTTTGTCAATGATTAACTACTGTTACACATTGAACTCTTCTCAGGACAGCATGTGTGAAGTGAATAAAACAATGGTTGTCTTTTTTCTCTGGGCTGTGTAATTTTGAATCTATACATCTTGAATGAAATAGATCACTTTGACAGCGTCTGTGTGACCCACCCAGTAGCTAGCAAGTGGCTGGCATATTTTTCCCATTAAAAAGTTGTGCCACAGGTGTCTGTCCTTAGAGTGAAGTGGGTGAGTGCTGGGCTCAGCTGGAGCAAACTAGCCTCTCAGCCCAGAAAACAGTGAGATTTTACAGATTTATCTGTACATTTAGGGTTGAATTTAGAGTTAGGTCCACAATGGCAGAAGGAGAGAGGAGTCACTACCAAAGGATGTGTGGATTTTATTTGAGCTCCAACTAGTTACTCAACCAAGCTAATTCTTGAGTATTTTTCAAAGGATGGATCAGTCTTCAGCTCTATGTTGTGTGACTGGGTTAAAAGCAGAATTTGTGCCTAGAAAGCTCAGGAATAGGGTAAGATTTGTGACTCTGGCAATCTATTAGCCATATTCTAGATGGATAAAAAGGCATTTAAAGTTCTTAAACAAAAGCAGGAATTAAGGTTAAGTTTAATATGAATGTCTAAACCAAAATGCTCCCTAAATACCTCTTCATCCTGGAGGTCTTTTCTTCCAGGTACACCAGCCTCAGCAAGACGTGTGACTACTACACTGCTTGGCTTCCAAGAGTAAGTTTTACTCAGAATGCTTTTTGTTTGTTTGGCTTGTTTTGTGGGGGGGAGTACAGATATCTACATAAAATGAAATGAGAAATGTTTCTATAGTTCAGGAGGAGGTATGCTAACTCTGTAGAAATCAGGATTATCAAAACCATCTCTCCTCTGTGATTTCTATAGGCTGGATCCATATGATTTTTCCTTAAACTATTTTGTGTTTTGGATCCATCTTTCAGGAACCCTTTTCTTCTTGCAGCTTTTGGTTTGGAGTGTAATTGTGAGCAGCTGTAATGTGTAACACCTAGTTCTAAGAATTATTTATTGAATCTAATATTTTGAATTGAATCATGTCCTAAGCCATGGGGCCTTTGAATTAGCTAACAGGTATGTATACATCCTCCCACACCAATATGTATATTAGCATCTCAGAATGTGCTTCTTTTGAATGAAGCCCTCCAAAGTAGATATTTTATATTCCACTTTCCAGCCTTTCTTTTTTTAATTATGTTAAATACAGAAAGACTGCAAATCTTACTGTATGGAATTCCCTTACGCCACCCAAAGAGATCATAGCTTAAGAGAAATTCAATTTTAATATTACTAAGGAGAGGCAAGGGATGAGGAGCTGTAATTCCTATTGATCTATTTCTTACCAGCAGAAAACTTTGAACTTAGAATTGTAGAATGGCTTGGGGTGGAAGGGACCTTAGAGATCATCTAATTCCAACTCCCCTGCCATGCCAGGGACACCTTCCTTTAGATCAAACTTCTCAAAGCCTCATCCAACCTAGCCTTGAACACCTCCAGGGATGGGGCATCCATGACTTCTTTGGGCAACCTGTGCCAGTGCCTCACCACTCTCACAGTAAAAAACTTCTTCCTGATATCTAATCTAAGTCTCCCCTCTTTCTGCTTAAAACCATTACTCCTCATCCTATCACTGCACTCCTTGATAAAAAGTCCTTCCCCAGCTTTCCTGTGGACCGCCTCTAAGTATTGGAAGGCCTCTATAAGTTTTGCCTAGAGTCTTCTCTTCTGTAGGCTAAACAAGCTTAACTCTCTCAGCCTGTCCTCATAGCAGAGGTGCTCCAGCCCTCTTATCATCTTTGTGGCCTTCCTCAGGACTCACTCTAACAGATCCATGTCATTCCTGAGCTGAGGACTCCAAAGCTGAACGCAGTACTCAGGTGAGGTCTCAGAAGAGTAGAATAGAAGAGGAAAATCACCTCCCTCAAGCTACTGGTCCCACTTCTTTTGATGAAGCTCAGGATACAGTTGGATTTTTGAGCTGCAAGCACACATTGTAGGCTCACATTGAGCTTCTCATCCACCGGCATCCCCATGTCCTTCTTTTCAGGGCTGATCTGAATCCATTCTTCACCCAGCCTGTATCTGTGCTTGGGGTTGCCCCGACCAAGGTACAGGAACTTGCACTTGGCCGTGTTGAACTTCATGAAGTTTGCACAAGCCCACCTCTGGATGCAGTGTGTCAACCATGCCACACAGTTTGGTGTCATCAGCAAACTGCTGAGGTGCCCTCAATCCCACTGTCCATGTATCTGACAAGTTAAACGACATTAGTCTCAACACCGACCTCTGTGGAGCATCGCTTGTCACCAGTCTCCACTGGGACACTGAGCTGTTGACCACGACTCTTTGAGTGTGACCGTCCAGCCAATTCCTTATCCATGGAGTGGTCCATCCATCAAATCCATGTCTCCCCAATTTAGAGACAAGGATATCACGTGGGACAGCGTCGAATACTTTGAACAAGTCCAGGCAGATGATGTCAGTTACTCTTCTCTTATCCAACAACACTGTACTATCGTAGAAGGCCAGCAAATTCCTCAGTCATGATTTGCCCTTGTTGAAGCAATGTTGACTGTCACATATCACCTCATTTTCCATGTACCTCAGCAGTTTTCAGGAGGATCTGCTCTATGATCTTGCTGGGCCCAGAGGTGAAGACAACTTGAAGATTTACCTGTAGTACACCCAGACACTAAGTTTGCAGTCTAAGTCTCTGATTCTGCAGTCTGCAGTTGAATGAAGAGAACCACAGCAAAGTCAATGAAACTTAAACAAAGTCAATGAAACTTAAACAGATACACTAGTTCACAAGTCCTCAGCTGGTTTTGTTATAACTTATTACAGAAATGAGTATAAAACATGACTGGATACACTGAAAAAAACCAAAGAGGAATGAACTGGAGACATATTGTTAATCTTTATTTCATTTTACCAATGATTTACTTAATGTCTCTGCAACAAAAATGACTTTCTGGAACTATGCAAGACTGTGAATGTTGAAACTCTAGTAGATTTTCTGTTTCCTTTTGATTTCATTTTAGAGTTTTTCATGGGACTATTTGGTATAAATCATGAGTTACTCCTCTGAAGTTCAGATTTATACTTAAGAACTCTTTGGAGAGCTTATTTTACTCTGGTTTTACTGTTGGGAAGAAGTTAATTCATGTTGGTACTAGACTTCAGTGCATCTTATATACCTGAAATGTAGATATTGATGCATAGCACTGTATTTAGAAGAACAGACACAACAGACACAATTTCTTTACTATGAGCTTTCTGAAATAACATGGAAAAATAAAAATTATCATGATTTGGAATAATCCTTCATTAGCTGTTGCACCCTTCATTTGTCTTGAGCAACCAACCACATCTGAAGTAAGTTTAGCATTAACCTCCCACTACTCAGTTTATTTAAAAAAAAAAAAAAAAAAAAAAGCTGTTTGGAATAATCTACAAGGATCCCAAAGTGTGACAGGTATTAGAGATATGTCACCATGAATTTCAGTCATTCCACTGAATTCAGGTCTGAATTTGGCTTCATACATGTCAACACTGGTAATAATCTGGAAAACATCTCCTTCCTATTTGGGAGGAAGGAGAGTTGTTCCTTGAGTTTCCATGGTGCAACAATGGAGAGAAAAAAGTGAAGAAATCAATCTGTCTGAGGCACTATGACCTCTAGGATTCCTGTGTGTGAAGTATATGTGGCCATTTGACCAACGTCTTTAACATTCCCCTTGGCACTCTTTGAAATTGTCTATTACAAAACAGATGGTGCAGTAGTTACTTTTTGAAGGGCTAGAAGAGTATGACCACATCTGGAATTAATCTTTAGCTCCCTAAACCAATAGATCACCCAGTTTTAAGAGGGCCTTCCAGTATAAATGCATTGCACAAGTATGGAGAAAGAATACACAACTCTGAGGCAGAGTATAAGCAGTCTGTAACTATAATTCATAGGCACACAACTCCTTCTGTTCAACTGCCTTATTTATGGGCAAGTATTTTCTACAAGAACTTCTTTTTATTTTCATTGAGTAACAGTCGTAAGTGAAATATGTAACTTACTAAATGAGATTTTTTTAAAGAATCCATGCATTTTCAAGGCTTGTGTAAAGTATTTTCCTTTTCTGTTGAGAGCTACAGTATTCCTAAAGAGATTACCTCTCATTTTCATTCTGTCCTTAGCCCAAAGAATAGCTAAAGGCTGTGTTAAATCAGCATGCACATAGCATCATTCAAATGAAGTTAGCTATGGAGTTTTGCATGATAATTAATCAGTATAACACATGCTCTGAAGAATGATAAGAAAGGGCATTAGGGCATCCAGTGATGATGCTAAAGTAAAAACTATTTCTGCAATCCTTGACGCCAAAGAAAAGCACAATTTTTAACCCATAGAACCTCATATTTTAAAGTGCCTGGTTCTGAACTACTTGGCTGACATTTGATCTGGGTAATCTAAATATTTAAAATGCAAACATGTTGTCTATTATTATGGAAAAAAAAAGTCATAATATCAAAAATTAATTACTTCCTGCAAAGGCCCTGAACTTGTGTAACAAAGTAGTTGTAAAGGCAAAGAATTAGGAATGCTATCAAATCTACAAGTCATGTCTGAGACTATGTTTAAAAAGCTAAAATTTCTCTTCTGTCTATAGTATTTCACTTGGCTTGTATGCTTCTCTGTCCTGCTTTTGTAAATCGCCTAACACAGGGGCACATGAAACACCTGTGGATAAATAATACAGTGTGGGTTTATATTCCCATGGTAAATTGTCGTCCCTCTAATTATCATAATGTGTAGGAATTTGAAACATTGCAGAAGGTAATAAGCATTTCACAGCATGGGTATTCTGAAGCCAATGGAATTCCACAGGAGTTACTGTGATCTGTGAATGACTAATGAAAATAAGACCAACCCTTTTACCCATCAGTTCAGGATCTGGGCTTTGATGTAGACACTTGTCTTATCAGAATACAGACTGCAGCTATCCTAACAATCAATTCTTTATAATTTTTGCTCAGCTTGAAAAAATTGAAGTTTTGCTGAAGATTTTGCAGAATGTCAGAGCAGTGTCTTCACCTACCTCTGGGGGTACACACAGCACAATTGTGACAGGATATTCTGCAAATGGCAGTCTATCTTAGGTTTAGATTTTGGATATATGACATAGTTAATTCTGTTAAAGTATTCTAGTTGGTTTGCTTTCAGTATTTTCCTTAAAATATAAAGATTATATAGCTGTAGAATGCTGGGCTTGTATTTAAATACCTTGATTGATTCTACACTTAAAGTTTAGCATTTTTGAGTAACAAAGTAAAAAAAATACATACACATTTATAAACACTCCAAGGAGACAGTGGCACAAGAGACACTAGGAGTAGATCTGCACTAAGCCTAGCTGGGGGGATTGGCTGCAGCTTGCATCGTGCAGTGTTCTCACACCTACCTCTTTGCCATCTACATAGGACTCTTGCTGACAGTCTACAGGTGTTCATCATCATACAGTCAATATATAAAACTGAGTCAGTATTCTTATTGGAAGTAATGTATACTGTTCAGTCACCTGTTTCTTACATTTCTGGAAAAACACGGCTAGACCTTGACTGAAAATGTCTTCCACTCAGGTTGATCAAACTGGAATTATTTCCACCAGCCTGTCTGGCCTGTGCATATTCAGCTCTTCTCTGTGTTGGCTGATGACTAGAATGGTTTCTTTGTAAATAAAATGGCATTTTTTTCAGTAAAGTTTATATTGTCTTAAATTTTTTCCAGAAAGTTTTTATTATTTTCAAATTTTTCGAAAGCCAGGACAAAAGTTTTGTGATCAGTTCTGAAAGCCAGTCACTTTTTAATATGAATCAATATTTAATATGAATCAATTACTGAGGCAGCTAGATTGTAGCTGTGCAGTTAAGAATGAGGTCAGTTTTGTACTTGAAATTTACATGAAGAGACATGCTATATCCTGGCATCCACTTGGGAAATTCTGCTTACAATAAAGTGATATGGGATTGCCTGCACTGCAAGCAAATAATGAAAGCCTATCTTAAATTTTGTGGGCAAAATTGAGATGCTAAAGATTCTATGGCTTTATTTTGACTAAAATTTTCACTTTCTTTTGTATATAATGGCACACATATCCACATGAGGGCACCAGCTGACATCTTATTCTCAGATAAATATGTAATCTGTTTCTGAAATGAACATGTCAATCAGTGCTCACTCCTTCCTTATACTTACAGAGCTAGAGTAAAGATTGAACTGTTAAATGTTACAGTTCCCAAGTTATTTTATTCTTTTTAAATTCTTAGGGCAGCGGTATTTTTACTTCCCTTAAACTCTGCATTTAACAGAAATCTTGAAATAAATTTTAGTCACACAAAGATGTGGGGGTGTTAGGTTTTTAAAAGAAATATAATTAAAATTATTCTTTAACCTGGCTGCACAATGGAATGTAAGTGAACCATCATCAAAATTGGTAAAGTTTGTTATTTCTCAGCTTTGAAAGGAGAACAAAAATCCCAAGGTTTTAACCTCCTTTTTATTAAATCAACAAAAATATTTAGTCAACATGCATTGCATTTGTAGAAGTTACACTATTTTTTAAAAAAAACAAAGAGAAATGGGTGCCCAACTCTGGGTTAGGCTGAGGATTTAGGACCAAGACTGCCTGTCCACTTCCTTTCCCTGCTGAACTCCAAAGACATTGACCACTGTACACGAACAATTGTGTTTCCTTTTCCAGCTCCCAAAACAATGGGCAATCAAAACTTTGCAAAGGCTTGAAGATTCCTTCGGGGTTCAGCAGGCTATATGCTGTTAGGAGCATGTAGCAATATATGAACTGTAGAATGAAGGTTACACAAGCAGATTGCAGGGGAAAGGAAACTTGTCAGGAACTTCGAAGATGCATCAGAAGGTATTCACAAAAGCTTTTTTAGCTGAGCGAATACAATCTCCCTAGAATGCAAGCAGTGAAAACCCATAGGCTTTTCCAAAGAGTGATTCAGAAGAACCAAACTAACTCTTTCTCTTTCTTGCCTCTGGCCAAAGCCTGTTTCTCCATTGACTGGCCTCTCAGGGCTGGTCTTGGTCTTAGTGAATACTCTCTCCTGGTGAGAAAAAAACAAAATATAATTATTTAAAAAACAGAGATATCATGGTATAGTATATTCCTCTGCAGTGAGGAAATTGTTTTCTTAACAGAAAGCCACAGAGCTGGAAAAGTCAGAAAAGGTGTTGAGATGAGGAGTGTACTCAGTCCTTATTTCAACACGGATACAGAAACAAGCATGTTTCATAGCATGAGAACAAATTAGATCATTGGAGCAGACATTAAAATACTGGAAATCCTAATGGAGTATAGTGACTTTAAAGAATATTTAAGTTATTTTTTCTAAGAAAAAAATGATTGTTTACAAGGACAAGATCCTGCCTTTAGAACAGTAATTTAATCTTGCAAAATTTATGAAAGTACTCCAGGTCCAAAATCCTCAAGTGACTATTTTTGGGAAAGAGAAAGAATTTAATACATTTAAAGATCCCTTTCTGTATTACCTACGCACTGAAAAAGTAGAGTTCACCTTGCAAGTGTTTCATGTCCACAATATGTAAATTAGATACATGACAGAACATGTTAAGACGTTTATGTATATGGCCTGTCTTTTTGTATATTGTTTTTGCACCAGAACTACCTTAAGCGATTGTTTCCTTTCTTCAGGTATTACCAAAAGAAATGCAAGAGATGATTAATGGATGCCTGTTTGTTATAGGCCTCAGCAATATCTCTGGTGTCTCAATGATAACTGTGTTTCAGAGGAAGGAAGGAGGGCAGTGATAAGTTGTTCAGTTGTCATCTTGCGTTGTCCAAAGCACTTTTAAGGGGAAGCAATTGGCAGAGCCAGTGAGTGTCTTACAATAAAAGAAGTTCTGGTTGATCCATAAGTACTTGTTTAGCTATCTAGAAGGCAAGATCTAGAAGGCAAATTAAAATTTTCAGTGCCTTGAAGGCACTGAAAGATTTCTAAAGATTCTGGATAACTGATTTGAACATAGGTCAGACCTCAGTTTAGCTCAACGTAGCTGATAATGAAGGAGAAAATTTCCACGTCCTGAGAGAAGATGGCAAAGCTAATGATGCATAAAAGGGAACCTGAGACTTCAGCATGCACACTGAGACAACAGAAATAGTGCAGAAAATGTGGCTTTGTTGCTGAGTAAAACTCTGAGAGGGTCGGTGCCCAAAGCACTATAGGAGTGTTCGTACCTGAGGGGAATTGTGACACTGATAACACTCTGCCAGGATCCATTTGGTGGGTGTGAGTCACAGCCACTTGAGTCTAAGTGGTACTGACAAATCATAGGAGATTTCAAAGGCATTGCAGTAACTACAAGAACTAAGACAAGAATGAAAAATTAAAGGCTATAAACCAAAGCTGCAGTGCAGAGCAATGGCAACACTCACTACGTTAGCGGTGATTTCTGTAGGAAGCTTCTCAGATGAGGTATGTCAGAAAGGGTGGGAATAGTTTCACCTAATTTTAGCTGTCCAAGTGTTACTTCGCCAGCATTAATTTTTTGCCTAGGTTTCTCCTGCAGTAAATGAAGAGGTAGAGGCATAGTCAGAAAACAGTTCAGGTCTTTCACACTGGCCTGATATTGATAATTATCCTGGCTAAGGTATTGGTTGTCTAGAGGCAACTGTGGAGTTTCGCTGGTTATAGAGGGATCATCTTTGACTAAATTAGACCCCCATCTTTTAAACAGCTAACGCTAAGTGGAATAGTCCCATCAAGTTGCAGTCAAGTCCCATCAATGTATATTTGCGGCTCATGTCCAAATAATGGCTTATAGCTCTAAATAAATAAGTTTTAATCATTGAAACCTTTCTCATATTTGCTACGTGGAAGAGCAGGTATTACAAATGATACCAAAATACCAACCAAGGTTGACACAGGAGAAGCAGTAATGTAGACAAGCAATCGGGATACATAGTTGTGTGTATGCAGACAAAGAATGCAGGCTTTGAAAGCACAAGCAGTGTCCTTGTACACATCTGTGATGACTCTGAGTCATCAAAAATTGAGAAGTTGTAACTACAAAGGTCATGTGTGGTATTTTCAACTACAGAGCTCATGTGTGGTATTTTCCTTTGCAGTTTTCATTTGCTAATAGACATTCAGCAAGAGCATGGATCTTTCCGTATACTTAGAGTTTCTTTCACTTTACACTTCAGTTCACAAATGGAGTAAATTTGTTCAAATGGACTGATAAACTGCATCCAAATGTGGTAACAACTTGAAAGTTGTGTGATAGGAGTCATGAAGTCTCTTCAAAGGCTTTTACTTTTCCAGTGCTGTATTTGGAATAATGCTATTTGATAATTCAGATTAACAGGAAAAGAAACATAAATTTGTTTATTAAAAGAATTAATCTTTCCACAGGCAGAAGCACTAACTTATTTTCCATGGATTGACTCAGACAACTTACCAGGTATCTCTATCATGGAAATCAAGTAGTGGTAGAATTGGTAAAGATATTAGGGCAAACTGCGTTTATGACAATATTTTTCCAACTACCAGGTAAAGCCAAACATTTGCTAGTATAAATTATATTTGAGAAGATTTATGGTGTTACTTTTTTTTTTTTTTTTTTCAGTTTAGGGCACATCCCAGTTGTCATTCCCCAGCACATTTTAGTCTGAAGGCTATTCTATGGCCTCCCCTTCCTTAGTTTAGACTTCTCCTGGCCTCCTTAAATTTTTATTTTTAATAAATATATATATCCACAGCCAGGAAACTGCAACCTTTTTTTCCAAACTGCAGCAGGACCTGGACACACTTATTCCTGAATGGTGTTTGCACTGAAGGACAGACGACAGCAGCCCCTTTTCCTCTGCTTTGCAAGAAATTTAGATACACTACAGAAAGCTCCAAAAGTGATAAAGGTACTGCCCGTAGCATCTTGACGGCAGCATAATTTGTACTGATGTACTGCTACTGTATAGGGCTCTGGAAATTGCAAGTTTATGTCTTTTTGATGTCCTTCAATCAAATTCTGCAGGACTGATACAAATGGAAAGTAAATTTATTAAAATAAAGGAATGGTACTTTGCCTTTCCATTTTAGAATCAAGAGTGAAACCACTATTAAAATTTAGATTTTCCTATCTAGCCAGAATTTATAGCTAATCCTAAGAGTAGTCATATTAGTTCCTCTTAAGGCTATATATCTAAACAGTGAGAAGTAAAAATAGCGAGAAAGCTTAAAGCATATGAGTTCTGCTTAAGAAATGAATTGTCTGCACACTTGAGTATGTGTTGTCTGCAGGCTTGAGTTTCACACAGTTCTATGCACTTTCTGCAATGAGAATGTTTACTGTCTCTTTTGAAGAATTTGCATTTACAAGTCTTGTCAAAACTCATAATACCCTTTAAGTATTGATAATACCCTTTGTTTGGTAATGAGCACATACATTCCAATCAATCAACCTGATGCTAATGATTCCTTGTATTAAAAAGCTAATGAAAGCATTTGTTACTATAGTATGCACATGTGTAGCATTTCTAATTCCGTAGACTCTTTAAGCTAGTGCAGCCAGCCTCGCCATCAAATGTGGAAATTGCTGAAAGCCCTCTAGCCCCAGCCAAAAAAAAATTTGCAAAGACAGTTTATCGCTTCAACATGCAGCTGCATAGACATTGATGCCAGCTTAGGAGAGAAGGTATGGGTGGGAACAGGGAGTGAGAGGGTGGGATCATTTATTTCAGCAACAGTGCGGGGTTTCTGCCAAAATAAACTGCTCATGGAACTACTATAACAATGATATGTAAGTAGAAACTCACACTGACTTTTGTTAGTCATTCATAAATTTAAGAACAGAAAAGGGAACCTGTATATTAGAAGAACTTCAGGTGTCCAGTACCAGAATATGTCCATGAACATCATCAACTGACCTCCACAGGTCAGAGTTCTGATACACCCAGAAACAGGCCGTGGTAGTGGGCAGACATAAGCATGGTACGTAAAGTTGTCCTATATTTTGAGAATAAGTCTAGACCCTGTGATTGGTTTTTCAAATTAAAAACATAAGTGTTTAGTTGAACTAAAGAGGTGATATTTGAAGTTATTAGGGAAAATCTCTAGAACATCAAGAAACATCCTACCATTAAGTGAGGGCCTATGGATTACGAAACTAATCTGGAATAAAGCTTTCCCTGTAAAAGTAAACTGTCCAAAGTAGAGATTGATATGGAATTTCCTTTGGGCTCAGTACTCAGATCTCAGACCTGGGAAATGAATGTGATCTATAACAAACCTAATAGTGGCTCAAATTCTTCGCAGCCTCCTCCAGTGACCCCAAGGCAATCATTCTTTTCTTCAGTGCTTCTGTTGGTACACTACTTTCATAAAAGTATCTTGGGATCGCTTCTTAGGACTGAGGGAAAATGACTCCTCCCAAACTCCCATCTCAGTTTCACACAACTCTGGCATCAGTCCAATTTAAAACTATGCATGTCCAGTTTTAGCCTCTTTATTTTTAAGATTGAATGATGCACACAGTCATCCACACATAAGTTAATGTGGTTAGTTGGAACTTGTGTCTTACAAGTGTGTAGTAGATCTTAGCTTTTCTTTTGATCTTTCCCTTGAATTTGAACAGAGAGAGAACGGAGCTGTTGGTGATTTCTTTTTCTTGCTCAATGTAGTAATGCTTATTCTCTGCAGCAAGACAAGTAGGAGCTGTTAGTTAAAAGACTTATTTTTACAATCCAGTGTATGTATGTGTGTCCAGGGATCTAGTGTACATGAGGAACTGTGGTTTAGGAATCACTTCTAATGTCTTGTCCATTTTTTACTCTCTTGATATGTGGCAATCCTGGTTTGTAGACTCTCTTGGGATCTCTGAGATTGTGAAACTGAAGGTAACAGGGCCAGAATTAACGTCGTAATTACTGACCAGTCTCAATATCATTTACACATCATATATCCTTGTGTTCTAGCTTTTGCAACTTTCTTTGACCTGGAAGAGATAAAATTTAATACTTGACGCAAATTACAGCACCACTTTAGCTATACATGCAAGCTGTGAACACTTCTCGCCTTGACATTGCCTATGTATGTTACTGAAAAGAGATATGTCTTTTTGCCTGTTCCAGCTATGGATCCTTCTTCCATTTGGTCTCCTCAGATGGCTCAGGTGAGTTATTACACATTGCTTTTGACAGCTTTGAAAGAAATTTCACGTCCTCATATTCCAAAACCAATACTTGAAAGGACTGTATGTAGATTACCAGGCCATGAAAGAGACAGAACAACAATTTCAAGACGAAGGACCTGGGATGGAAAAACAGAATATCTTTCTTTCAAAGACTTTGCATTACCACTGTTTCTGTATATTCATCTCGGAATTTCTTCAGTTCTGTCTTGACCGCTGTCAAAGATATTTTATTGTTAAAGTCAGACTACTGGGATTTCAGAGACATTGCTACAGCTTAGTCAATGCAGAAGAAGGTATCTCAGCTTTAACTATTAGAATATAAAAAAGAAAAATAATGTAAGTTATCAAGAACCGATTGTGCTTTATTCTGTACGAACTGAAGTACTTCAAATAGAGTAACAATACTTTAAATTAAGTATTTCCTGGTATATGAGAGTTTTCACAGTACTGCTGCCTATAAAGGAAACTTTAAATATCAATAAAATACATAAAATTATGCTAGCAAGTGTATTTTTAAGACTAGTTCTTATAATTTCATTGCTCTGCACACTGAAACAGACTAGATCACCATAATCCTAAAGCTTAAAAACATGTCAATCTGGAAAGAGAGCATAACAGCACAAAAGACCCAAGCAACATCATCATTCATGGAGGGTGTGACACAGAGGTGTTCTCAGGAAAAACAAACCACTCGGATGCCTTTGGCCACACTATTACATAAAGCACATATATTTCTGCAGAAGAAACTCATATATAATATCACTTTGTAAGTGAGAAATCTGGATGGTTATTCACTGATGTGTGCTTGTCACTGACATCTGCTGCAAAATTCTCCCAGAACTTGCACACCATGGTCATTTTTGTGCTAGGAATTCATGAGCCTTCCCCAGAGCAGGGAGTGACTATGGAGCTCCCCAACTTCATTTCACTGAGTCCCAACGGTCCCAGGAGACCAGAATCCCTCTGGGAGAATGGAGAAATTTGCAGAGCATATGACAGGAAAATAGTAGGTATTGATAATATGCACTTATACATGTTATAAATTTTTGATCTATTTCAAGTTCAGTACCTGTGTTTGTTAAAATTTGCAAGAGGGTAATTCTTATACCACTTGGCTCTAACTGTTGGTGTGTAACAACAATATTGAGGCCATTACATCAGTGTTACACTTTGTCATGGGGAAAGAACAGGATAGTTGCTGTAAACAGTCTCAGGAAATGTGGATCAATGGTAGAATTGGTTTAAACTGACCCTGACAATGAAGTAGTCTTATCACAGGACTCTGCAGCCAGGGCCCATTAAAATAATAATGTATTTTCCTTGCTGTTTTTGAGACACTGAAACTTTGTCAGCCTTGAAACAGAATGAACTGCCAGGAGTGTAGTTGTTTTGAGTAAATATTTCCAGAATTTCAACACACCATGGATGGCAATGACGTCTCTTTTGATGTTTGTTGTCCTAATTCCAATGCACAAAACTGCAGGTTACTTTACAACAGATTTATGCAAAGAAAGCAAAAATCTTAGTAGCTCTGTTATCTGCCCCTTTTATTTTAATTTTGCTCTGTTATCTCTACAGGTTCTTGCAATACCAGTTTCTGAAGAGGCTGCTTTTACAAGAACAACTTTCTCAAAGGGTAAATGGAAGAAGAATGTTTCTGTAACATCTATTCTTATAGTTTCCAGAAAAAGAAAATACTTATTTTTAATATCTTCCAGGAAAAATTTCAGCTAGACTTGATATTTTTTTTTGGAGGAGGAGGAGGAAGTACTGGCCCCCTTTATCAGTTCAAGGTAATTAGACACCTGCTATAACTCTGGGAATTATCCTGTGAAGATGTTAAGGAAAACACCATCACAATGGTATTTGGCAAGCACTGGAACAGGCTGCCCAAAGAGGGATGTGAATCTTTCATTCAAAACTCAGCTGACAAAGACACTGAGCAGCTTGATCTGACATTGAAAGTAGTTCTCCACTGATCAGGTGCTCAGGCTGGGTGATGTCCTAAGCTCCCTTTGAGTGTCAGTTCTTCTATAAGTCTGGTTTTTTGAGGACTTCCACAGAAAGTGTTCATTTCTTCAGCACTTGCACTTCAGTTCTCAATGGATCCCTGTGCTCAGGACTACACATTTATTGCCGGCTTAAACTCTTTAGCCCATGAATTAGCCCTTATTAATCAGTTAAATAAAATAACTGACTCTGGAGCAGAAAATTAGAGAACTAGAAGAATTTTACGAGTTAAATGAGTATTTAAAAAGTGGGAAACTTTTCTTAGGAACTTAGGTAAGAACTGAATAATCTTGGTCATCAACAGTAGGAGACAAATTTCTTTTCACAAAAACTACCTTTATAGCAGCATAACACCATTTTCTTGAATGGGTTTAACAATGATCTGTGCATTCTTGAGATCAGAACCAGGTCACTGTTTCCTAATAGCCTGGATGCCAAAATACTTCTCTGTGCTCACTGTTCTGACTGCCATTTCAGATGGTCAGCTGTATTAAATATTTGCAATCCGTCATGAGACAGAAAAAAACCCAGCATGTTCATATTTTTCTTCAGCTTATACACAGTATGGATTTTTGCTTTCTGCCCAGGTGTTGTGTTTGGAACACAAAATGCTGATCTACAGCTGGAACTAACCCAACATTCGGGGCTCTTCCTACGCAGATTTTTTCTCAACCCGTTATGTTGCAAACTGTTCAGTTGCAGAAAATGCCATTATTTGTGTATGTTCCTCAGAGAGTAGGAGACCTAGTTCCACTATTTGACCCATTTTTGTGGGTTTCTTTCAGACCTCTCAACATTTGTTTCTCGCTGGCTGAGTCACAGGGGCTGTAAGAAACAAAGACCGGCACGTTTTTTGCCTGTAGCGCTAAGCAGCGCTGTGGTTTCTCTGGTTACCATATGTCCCAACACGCAAATGCATGTGCCAGCTCATGCAACAACATGTGCTATGCTACTGGCTGAATAAAAGAGCCATACAGGAGTCATCACTTTCTTGCCTGCAGGTCTACACTTTTTCCTCTCATTCTTCCTCAGTTTTATTCATGTAAAGTTAAGGATTGCTGGGCATGATCTGAATGCAAAGGTCTGATTCACCAAGTTTAACTGAAGGACTTAAATTGGGAGTTTATTTGCCTTAAGCTACCTTAATAGTCTGTTAAGTGAGAGAGAGAGATTTTCGAGGGAGAGTTAGGGGTGCACTGAATAATACCCTTGAAAGATTTTAAATTCTTTTTTAAAAGGTAGCCAACAATTAAGACATTCCTGGTTAAGCTACCTGGCCAGCTGACTGGAGATAGGTGACATGGAACCCACCAGAGTACAATTGCTAACAAGGCCAGCTTTATACCAGATAGTCCAAGCAACAACCTTATTTTCCTAGCAGCCTCTCGGACTTGGCCTGTTAAACCTTTCCCCAAGGGTTCTAGCAGTAGTGTTTAGGTCTTAGAGGTTTCCTAGTTTGTCTCTGACTATTTTTGTCTATGATTATTCCACTATTAACCTTGTTATAGTACCAGATTAATTTAATAAATATTCAGCTAGAGGTGAGCCCAGTCCAGCCTGAATATTTGTGTGTACGTTTGCGTGTTTATCTTTGTCTCTGTGAGTGAGGCTCATTTCCAAGGAATCCAAGCCTGGATCCAAATCCAAAGTCCTCAGATGGTCCCTGTCACTGTTGAAGGCTAATCCAAAACAGCTGAGCACAACTTTGAAGACATTTAGATCCTAAAACCTGGTCCAAATGACTTGAATTCCTCTCCTTCTCCCATCTCTTTAATCTAGATTAAAGATAAGATCTTGGGAGCATGAGGAAAAAGAAAAGAGAATATCAACAGTTGATATTAATTGCCCCCTGTCAGTCTCTGAAGAGTTCTCAAAACATTTAGATAATCTGCTGTGAGTAACAACTTTAATAAACTAAATGTGAGAATGAAAAAAGCCAGTAATTACAGCAGAGTTTAAATGTCACATCGGATAAGTAACAAAGACCTTTAAATATAACAGATAAAAAAGATAAAACAGAAAGCACAGTAAAGAAAAGAAAAAATCAAAGCATTGTCCTCAATGCCGTAGAGGTCACATGAATTAAATAACTCTAATGTCTTTCCAGAAAGAAAACATCATTAAAAGCCTGGAAGAACTGAGTTCTGAATTAATTCTCCATCGACATTCAAAGCAATTACCCCTCCCTTCTGTCCAGCATTTTTCTTAAGGCCTCATCCTTGACCCATAAAAAACATGTAATTGTCATAAACAAAAAATAATCTTCTGACCATTAATGGAAGATTAAATTTATACAAAGTAACATGAAGTACCTTCAAGGTCTGAATGAGGCTTTATAAATATGAATATATGGAATTTATTGTTACCATTATACACTTTTTACTAGTCAGTTATGTGCATATTAAGTGCCAGTTGCTAGCAGATTTATTTGGTTTAAAGGTAAGTTAATTGCTAATTCTTTATGGTGATTTTGTAAAGTATTAGAACTCAAATTTTTACTAAAAAGGTCCAATTTGCAAAAACTTGTGGTGGGTTAAGCTAACTCATCTCTTTTGGAAAATAAAGTGTGTCATACATGTTTCTTCTTTTGCTGTTCTTGAGTAGGCAGATGTTTTTAAACCACTTTTATTCCCTCCATACAAGGCATTGGGGTAGGCATCTGTTCAACATCCTCTGACCAGCACTCCTTTCTCCCTTCTGCTGAAACCTCCGCACCATCTTCTTTATTGCTTTAAAAATACTGATCTTGTCTTTCATCAGGTATTTCTAACAAAGTGAGCATTGGAGTTTAATATACTTCACTCTAGGGTAGAAAATACTTCTTTTTTCTGATTTTGCTTGCATTTATTTATGTGAAGTTATGTTTCAATGCAGCCCTGTAGTATTTTCATTAAGATAAAACACTAGGAGCATTTCTATTGAGATGAAGGATATAACACAATTTTAAGATTTTTTTTCTCATGTGGTTCTTCAGTGACATATATTTTTTTCCTGTTAAACCCAAAAAGCAACCAAAACCAACCCACAAAACAAAGGGAATTGGCCTGGGGAAAATACCACTGAGATACTGTTAAGAAGGTTGACTTAAAGCCAAGCAGCATATGCAGAGTGAATGCTCAGTCCACCCATTGTGCTTACAGCCACAGGGGGCTGAGAATAAAACCCTATGAGATTTTAACGGAAGTGTGGTAAAAATATTCTGGTATAGCTTGCCTCTCTGAAATCAGAAACCTTATTTTTCAATTTAACTTATACAATGTCACTTTAACATAGGATTTTATTTCTATGTTAGTCCTGTATTATTGTGCATTTGAAGAAGAGCTATGAAGATTGTGCAGCCTGCCCCTTAGCATATAAGAACATTAACAACTTTAACCTGGGTAACACTCTTATTCCAATGCAGGTTATGAACTGCTGATAAGAAGCCTACAGCTGCAGAGATTATGGCCAAGGTGTGTTTACTAGCTAGTTCTTTCCCCAGAAAGCAGCCTACAATGAGATATTTCACTCTAGTCTAATTTTGAGCAATTTTTGGACTATTTTAAATTGGACTAAGGGAAGTCTTCTTTCAGGCATAGGCCAGAATGAGGAAGGTGAAGACTTGAAACACCTTTGTTTGGTTTTAACTTCTCTATGCCCAGAACAGTGATTTACCAGAGAATCTGATCCATCTCTGACAGCTTTTCTTTTCTTTTCAGTTAAAAATAAAGATAATAATTTAGGGCCATCTGATGGGTGGGAATTGTGAAAGCGCGAAGTGAAGAGGTAACAGCACATTGCGCTGGCCCACCTCCCATGAAACACACCCTTGAAGAGTCTGAGACCTAGTGCAATCACTGCCTCCTCACATCGTCACAGTGTCCAAAGCAGAAGGTTGTTCCCAAAATCACAAGCCACAACCATGGTCCTTGCTGGTGGCAGCGCAGCAATATGTTGCCTCTTGCTTAGGGCTTGGAACAAATCTGCCATTCAGCCTTAAGGAAAAGAATGGTCGTTAGCTAGAATATTAGCTACAACCTTCAAAACAAACTTCTTGTTATATTGTGAGAGAATGCCTGCAGATTTATGAGGTCTTGGGAATACAATAAATTAATCACAGTAGTACTTCCTTGTTTGTGTAAAGATTTGCAAAACAAGTAATAAAGTGTTGATGTGATTTTTTTTTTACTTGGTAATCCATTAGATCTTGTTCTGTGTGTAGTTTCATTCTTTAAAATGAGCTATTCTGGAATACATCTAGGAAACTAGGAGCTGGTAGAACATGATTAGAATTTCAGGAGTCATAATTACAAGTCTTATCAAAAATCATTCCGATTCTAATTTTTATCATCATTGTATTTGTTCTTTACCCCTAACAGGCTTTCATAAATTTTGAAAAACTACATGATGCCATTTATAGCATTACAAAGAACTAGCTAGGAAAAAGAAGAGGATTATTAAAGCTAATAGGCACTGACCTTCCAGTAAAATAAATGGAAATAACAAATGGTTTTACTTTATATCTTAAAGAAATTATAATTAAATAGAAGATTTCCATTTAAGAACACTCATATGTGTTTTATTAGGATGGCTAAAAAGCTTAACAAACTGTTTCAGAATTTGCTAAATTACATCCATCTGCATAAACTAATAAAATATAAATTATCATTTCCAGTAGTTCTAAAGAGGTATTAATTCAAAAGTTGATATATTAAGCATTCTTCACAATCTAATTCAGTTCTTATCCTTCATCTCACTGCACATTAGAAAACACAGTTTTACACCTAACACACACTGAAACCACAGATGTCCCTACATGCTGTAGCAATGCCAGCCTCAGTTCCTGGGGACTTCCACGCTATCTGCATGCTGCATTGCCTCTTGAAGGAGTCTGTTTTCTCAATTGATGACATTGCACAGCTTCTATTTTTTGGCAAGGCTTTTTCAGTAGAGTGACATGATGTGAAACAGAATAACCTGATGAAATACAATAAGTTAATAATAGTGTTGTACACAGAGCACCTTTCATCATGATGGATCCCAAAGAGTTTTACAGACTGTACATATAAAAATCATTCTTCACCCACCACTGAAACGCAGTTACTGCTGGAGAAGAATAGGATAACTATACCATGCCAGAAATAACAGCTTTTTAGAGTAAGGAAAGTTAAGAAAAAAATTCTTCATATGAAACTATAATGAGAATGTTTAAGGAGGCAAGATCTAATTACTAGAATTTACATTTAGTTAACATGCTTAAAGGATTTTTTGTAAATATATAAATCAGTTATAGGGATATGGGTATCAATAAATATTTCTTATTAATTTATTTCACCTTTTCTCAGAAACAGCACCTTAAACAGCAGAAGAGCAAAAAAATCTACTTAAGGATTTTTTCAAAGTTTACTCAAAGAAGAAAAGGCCATTTAGTCACTAAAAATTGTCTTAAAAATGCTCACATTTTCTCCTAAAGTATTGAGCAATTCTAACTCTTCCATCTGATGTTATTCAAAAAAATGGCATTTTGAGTCTGTCCAGGTAGAATCCTGACGTACCAGAATCAGAGCCAGGGTGTCATTCCGTGAAAATATAATGCTGTCAGTGGCAAAACTGACTCTATGTTTTGCGCTTAGTTGTTCATGATATATATGCATACATTGGTACTTGCAATGTCAGAGCCAGCCAAACTGTGAGCTATAAGCATTTACAGTGTAGATTTATCAGTCTTAATTTCATAAATACTATTAATTTGCTGTAAGTCATCCAAGCCATGACTGCATATGTTCTCCCAGCCTTTACTAATTGCAAAGTTATTGAAGACAACTTTTCTTTCGCAGATTTCTCTACCTAACAGGATATCCCATCAGTGGGCTCATCTGATGTGTTGCATACTTTGCAGCCTGATCATGTGTTCTTGCTGCAAAGAATTATTGAAAACTAAAAATAATCATGTCAGGAGAGGTAGGGAGAGATAGAGGGGTCATGGAATCCTCTGTTTATTGATATTCATTGCAGTGTGTAAATCCTAGAATAGTAGAATCACAGAATCGTAAGATTGTCTGCTTCAAAAAGACCTCTGAGACCATTGAGTCCAACTATACCTGTCCCTATATTAAACTATGTCCCTAAGAAACTCATCTATCCATCTTTTGAAAAAAACCTCGAGGGACAACGACTCCACCACCTCCCTGGGCAGCTGTGTCAGTGCCTGACCACCCTTTCAGTAAAGAAATTTTTCCTGATGTCTAGTCTGAACCTCCCCTGGTGCAACTTGTGGCCATTTCCTCTCATCCTATCACCTGTCACTTGCGAGAGGAGACCAGCACCCACCTCACCACAACTTCCTTTAAGGCAGTTGTAGACAGGGATGAGGTCTCCCCTCAGCCTTATTTTCTCCAGGCTAAACAATCCCATTTCCCTCAGCTGCTCCTTGTAGGACTTACTCTCCAGCCCCCTCACCAGCCTCGTTGCCCTTCTCTGGACGCTCTCCAGCCCCTCAATGTCCTTCCTGTAGTGAGGGGCCCAAACCTGAACCCAGCACTCGAGGTGCGGCCTCACCAGTGCTGAGCACAGGGGCACAGTCACCTTCCTGCTCCTGCTGGCCACGCTGTGTCTGATACAGGCCAAGATGCCACTGGCCCTCTTGGCCACCTGGGCCACTGCTGGCTCCTGTTCAGCCGGCTGTCAACCAACACCCCCAGGTCCTTCTCTGCCAGGCAGATCTCCAGACACTCTTCCCCAAGCCTGTAACACTGCACGGGGTTGTTGTGTCCCAAATGGAGGACTCTGCCCTTGCCCTTGTTGAACCTCATCCCGTTGGTCTCAGACCACAGGTCCAGCCTGTCCAGATCCCTCTGCAGAGCCTCCCTACCTTCAAGCAGATCCACGCTTCCTTCCTGCTTAGTGTCATCCGCAAACTTGCTGAAGTTGCACTCAGTCCCTTTGTCCAGATCATTGATAAAGATATTGAACAGGACTGGACCCAGCACTGAACCCTGGGGAACAGGAAATCAGCATTAGTGATTTGTGTGATACTGTACATGGCATAAATCTAGATAGATATGAGGGAAGCATTTGTTCAGTGCTTCTTGAAAAGTTGGAAAATTATTGTAAATTGACTGTAAAGTGAGTAAGTACCTGATCAGTGCATTCATTGCCTAAAGGGTTATAAATGAAGAGTAGCAGCTAATGGCAGTACTTTATGCTGGTGGTGAATTGTCCGTATAGCATTATAGGGATCTGTCTCATTGCACATTGATATTGATTCAGTGGAAAAAGGTAGTAAAAGTATAGTAATTAGGTTTTGAAAGTAAAATAAATGTGAAGGAGGCCAAGAGTAATAATAAAGTCCACACTGAGAGATAAGGAAAAAAAGCAAAAAAATAACTAGAGAATAAGAAATTTCCGCAAATTAGTAAAACTGAGAGGTGGTAACTATGGAGAGCAGTTTAGGTATGTGTAATCTGATCTAGTGCCTAAACTAAAAGTTTGCTTTAGGGCTAGACACTCATAGGAGAAAAACAAAAGACTGTAAGGGGCAGCAGGTTCTGAGTTACAAATCAATTTGAAAAACTAAACCTATCTGCAGCTCTGACAGAAGAGCTGACTGTGCTGGGTAATAGCCATGAAGCTCTCCTAAGTTTGATATGATCTTAAAAGCAACAAGCATTATTCCTATGGATTGTTTACCACTGCTATAAGGAAACTCATCCCCTTCCTCCTTGAGGCTTCACTTGAATTTCTATCTCACTGATATCAAAAAAGTTACCTTGCGTTATGAGTGTAAACCTCTTCCCCTTATCTCAGATTTCATTCTCCAGCTCCTTCCAATCTTCCATTCTGGGAAAAAGCCCTACAGACTATAAAAAAGGACATAAATCTTTTTTCTTAGAATTTTTGCCAACTCTACAGAATTGCCCAGCTTGACAAAATCTCCCAGAAAAGACAATACTGAGGGAGAAACATGCCATAATTAAGGCTTTAGTCTATGATCAGGAAGGCTTCAATTGATACCCTACTGAAGCCTGGATCATCTATTTGATCCCAGAATTGTTCTGACTCTCATTCCTCGTCCTTAAGATGGATTTAATAGTCCCTCTCTACATTACAGAGGTCTTATGAGAATAAATATGCTACAGATGGTAAAGTACTCAGACATTGGAGTCCTGAGGGCCAGAGGAAATCAAAAGTTATATCCATGTATCTGTCTTCAGAATCATTTGAATTTGAATGGACAAAGCTTTCAGAGAACATGCTAGAGACAATTGCCTAACTTCCAGCACATATTTTATTCAATGAATTTAATTTCCATTATGCTTATGAGTGGTTTAGGAACACAAGAATTCCCACCCCACCAGGAGGAGAGTTTAATAGAAGGCAGGCATTGTGGCACTGCAGGGGGGAGAGCAGCACAGTGTTCAGCTTCCCCCAGCACCAGTCTCCGAGCTCTCCCCTGCCTGTGAAAAACTGACTTCCACAGTTAGTGATTTTTGTACATATATGTTGTTCAAGTTGATTGCATATAAAGGTCAATCCCAAATGTAATTTCCGGGAATATTTCCTTCTTTTTTTTTTTTTTTTTTTTTTTTTATTTTCAGATGTCTCCAGGTGTGCTCTGAGGCTTACTAGGGCGTTGAAGATCCCAATGGAAAGGACGGGATATTTTTCTGAGAAGAGAAGCCGAAATGAGCCCATTACCATAAAGCTGTTGCAAACATGGATGGAATTTAACAAATATGTCATCCCACTATGAGAATCATCTCAGTGTCAGCCAGCCCACCTAATGTATTTTAGCTGTGGTGGTCTGTGTGTGGTAACGGTTATCCATATGTTAGCTAATACATTTATAAACTTGACCTATTTTCTGAGACTAGACAGGATCTCTGTTTGAGTGGATTTAGGGCTTGATGCAAATATTTACAAATATTTACAAACAGATCCTTGCTTTTTACTAGCAAATACTGTGTCTGTGTTTCTAATCTGGAGCTTCTTTTTTGAGTAATGGACTTCCTATCTTTTCAACACTCTGGTTTGACCAAAAGGCATGTTTTTCTTGATTACATCTGTTTTCTTTAAACAAGTTTTTATCAGGAAAAGACGCATTCATGCTTAAGATCACTTTCTTGTAACACAAAATTGCTAGTTGACCTGATCAACACACTTATTGTAATTTAGAACTTCTTACAATAGGCTTTGAGATCATTATCCTCTTACTAGGCAGCTAGCATGTAGAAGTAAAGGCAGGCAGGATATGTGATAGTCCTCCAGGCCACAAATCTGCCATTAGCAGAAGGCAAATTAAAATCCTGATTCCTTGTCCACTACTTAGGTGACACCTTGCTAACTTATCCTGTTGTTCAATGTGCTAATGCAGTACAGTGTTTCTTACCGCACTTGAATTTTCAATTTGAAGAAATAACTTGTCTGTGGACATTTCTCCTAAGTAACTCTAGTTGAGGTTATTACATTGGTAAATGCATCTTTCCTTTCAAAGTCACTTTTCTTTTTTCTTTTTAATTCTGAAATTCAGTATTTACTGAAAGCAAAAGCCATTCCACAGACTTTTCCCACATGTCTCTGTTGGTTGGGATTTCAAAAGTCTTGTTCTTTGACTCAAGGCTTTGCTCACAGAAACCATGTGTTCAGTTATGGCTATACTGGCAAAACTGAACTGTTCCTCCAGCAGTACATTTTTTCCCCTATGAGATTCTTTTTACTAAAGTGCAGTTTTCCTTGTGTTCATGTTCAGAGCACCACAGCAGTGTATTATGTCATTACCTTTACTGTAACACAATTTCAGAGTTGCATCCTAGAATCAGAGCAAGACAAACATAATGTTTCATTAACAGTGAGGATATCATGGGATCATCCAAACTGGAAAGGACCCAAAAGGATCATCGAGTCTGACTCCTGTCTTTGCACAGGACAATCCCAACATTCACACTCTGTGTCTGAGGGCATTGTCCAATACTTCTTGAATACTGTCAAGCTTGATGACATGAATGCTTCCCTGGGGAGCTGTTCCAGTGCTCCCTTCACCAGCCTTTTGGCCTTCCTGTGGAAACTCTCCATTAGTTTGGTGTCCTTTTTATACTGTGGTGCCCAAAACTGCACGCAATATTCGAGGTGGGGTCACACCAGTGCAGGGCAGAGCAGGACAATCACCTCCCTCGACCGGCTGGCAATGCTGTGCTTGGTGCACCCCAGGGCACAACCTTCTTGGCTGCCGAGCACACTGTTGGCTCTTGTTCAACTTGCCGTCAAACAGAACCCCTGCTCTCCAGCCTCTCGCTCCCCAGTCTGTGAGTATATAATGGCTGAACCTTCTTGGATTTTGGTGCAGAGGCCCAGAAAAGAACTGAAAGAGAGATAAAGCACAGCCCTGGGCTTGGGTCATGGTTGCCCGAACAGATCACTAGGCAGTAGCTAATTAAGCTTTTCCAGCTTACTGGAATAGAAACTATCACAGTTGTTTCAGAATCGCAGTAAATCTGTCTTGTTTCACATAAATAATCCTAAATTGCCCCTCTCTAATTTGTATACTGTTTTTTCTAGGAGAAATGGTGACTTCTTCTGCAGAGAGATACCTGCAAAACTCTACAATGTTGTATATAATCAGGTTTTTTTCAGTTTTTATAAAAAAAAAAAGAAACATAAAAACTTTTGGTCTTGACTACATTTTCCTGTTAAATATGTCTTGGCACTTGCCTAGATCGTGGAGTAATCACTTGCACAACATCATCTTTTAAATAGGTCAGCCAAAACTCTATATCCAAATACACTCTAAGCATTACTCAGATCTTGCTTAGACTTTTACAGTCGGGTTCTGTCTCTCCAATGGTCTGAATAAAAACTGTGGATACATCCAAATACCCTGAAGCAAAGGGTATTGCAAATGCAGATCTAGTCTGTCTGGCACAAGTCTTTCATTTTCAGCTAAATCTTCTTCTTTTTAATCCTCTCCCCGCCCCACCTCCTGCCCCATCAATTAAAACAAAAGCACGTTTTTATTTCATGAAATCTAGAAGAGATTATTTTCCAGGGTGGGTGATATTCATATGTGAAAAATGAGAAAGCAATTAACTTGCAATGCATCTTGAGTGAAACCAACGGAGAAGAGTAAAAACATGGAAATCCAGCACATATGTTTTGTAGAGAAATCCTATTGTCCTCTCTGGGAGGCTTTATTTCCCCAGCTTTTTAGGCAACATTTCTTTGGCCCATAAATCAATATGGAGAAGGTCCTGGTGCTCAAGCCTATGTTATTAGCTACAGTTGCAGAAGGCTTATATGTGTAGTAGGATGGGTACCAAATTTCTGGAAGAGACCTCTCTGGAATTACAGTAGTTGTGAAAATACGAGGCAATCATATTATATACAATGATTATTGTTTTATTGTGGCTGTTATTTGGCTTTCTGTCCTAAAACCAGAGACAGAACTCTAATTAATTCTGAACCATCACAGCGATAAGTTTTTCAGAGAATATGCAAACTGAGATCAATTTTTCCAAGGTTTTGTGAATTTTCCCTTTACTTGATTTCTTTTTTAACTCTGTGCTGTTACCACAGACAAGTATAGGATAAGATCTCAGTATTTGTTATGTCTTGCCCTCCAGGATACAATTTTTCATAAATATCTTTAATGGAATGGAATTAACTTTCCTTTATAAAGCTACAAAATATAAGGTGTACTCAGATGCCTAAGTACATCCATTAACATTTGTGTTAACCCAGGTCTAGTTTTGTGACTGAGCTGTCTGGAACAGCATACCAGAGCTTGATTTTGGCATACTGGAACCTGTCTGCTGGCCGCAGGTATTTATATTCAGCATTTCCTTTCATAAAAAATTAACTTCATATTTACAAATTATTCTGTGCATAATCACAAAAGAGATTTAGAGATACTTTCTTCTTCTATTGTTGCCATTTAATTGTCTATAGAGCACTTAAATTTGCTCTTTTTGCATTGCTGTCTCCCTCTATCCTTGCAGCAGTGACAACTTTGTTGCCCCACCCATCTCTCCAATACAGTTTTTCATATTGCCTCCGATTTCAGTAGCACCTTTTCCTCCACTGCACCTAGATTTGTCCTCACCCTTGTGTCTCCCAACTTAACGTAAATGGAGTAGAGTGACATCTTTACTTCCATAAAGAGTAGTGCTGGGCAATAAAAAATATATTATACCAAGCTGCTCACATGCTTTTTCTAACTACCAACGATCTCAGTACTTTATCTTGCTCTTCATGTTTTCTTCATTCACCACTACTGCTTTCCCTCTTTTTCTCAACCCATCCAAACTCAGAGAGTGAGGGCTTCTTGCTAAAGCTAGCTTTCTCCTTCTGCTCTAGCTCTAGTGCAGCTGTGGGTGTTGAAACATAAATCCTCTTCAGGCAGATAGGAAAGCAGGGTGCTGCCTATAGGACTGCAAAGGCTGAAGGTTTTAACTGTTTTGCTGTCTGTGGCATGCTGGCAGAGTGCTGCTTTTCCCCACAGCTCAGCATTCATGTTCAGTACAATAGAGTTGTCTCAAGCAGGATTTGACATTTCCATATCTTTGAGGGGTCTCAGAGCCAGTGGTAGCACTTTTGTACTGGGGCAATACCTGGAACTCCCTCAGAGATCCTGAGCACTAAGCACTGTACAGAAATTCTGTGCAGAGTAGCTCTCACCCCAAATAAGCCAGTCTTTGTTACCATGTGTTTTTTAATTTAGCCCAAGTACCAAAATTAGGACAGTCTGTGCATGACACCATGAGAAAGGAGATGCATTTCTTATGTTCCCATACTGCAAACCTTTTTTTAAGTCTTAGTTGCTGCTTTTTTTTAGGTCTTAGTTGTTATTGGCATGATTAATTTTTTGTTTTGTAATAGTACCCAGATGTACCCATCAGGGTCCTGCTGTGCTTAACACCATGCAAGTGTATAAGAAGATACAGGCTTTGCTCTGCAGAACTTGAAATTTGGTTTAGGAAGGAAATGTATCGTCATAAACAAGGTGAGGTGAGCATCAGGGTGACTGGTTGCTGTAGGCTAGCACAGCTGACTGAAGGATGGTGCTAAATCATGCACTGAGACTTCTGTGTTATAGGAGAGCATCAGGCAGTGGCATACTGTGGCTGTCATAGACCTTTAGCGGGTGTTAGACTTCTGTAGGCTTTGTACCAGGAGTGCGTCCTGAAGCAGAACTTGAAGTTGATAAGATGAAATTAGCAGACAAAGCCATGCAGATGGAGTGGGAGGCATATAGCTCGATTGGCGTTTTTTAATTGCCTTTATGAAGAGACAGGAAATTCCTGGTAAGGTCATGTTAGATTTGTGGGGGAAGTGCTGTAGAAAAATGATAAAAGGGATAAAAAGCTCCCTGGTTCAGCAATGAAGGCACAAATCCCAGTCCACATAGGAGATGTTCAGCTTTTGATGAGGCACAGTGTGATAAAGACTAGAACTGAAAGAATGAAGGAAAGGCATTTCAAAAAGTTAGTAATTTTCATTTAAGCCAATAATAATTCCCCATTGGGTCTGAAACACTTAGTTTTCTACTTTCTTTTCATGAAATACTAATTACTGTGTCCAATTTATTATATTATGAATAAAAACGTGTTTTCCTAACAGGCCACATAAGTAATTTTTGGGAATACTGCTCATTTTGCTTAGTGTAAAGGGCAAACTGGTGCTTTTCGTTTCATCGACCATTTGGTGGCAGTACACGTTAGCAACAATCCCTCACTTTGGGGGTGATACGGTATTCATTACGACTCTTTCTCAACTTTACTCCTCTCAAATGCATCAAATGCCAGAGCCAAATCTTAGTAAAATTCTTCAGTGCTAAGGCATAAATGCCTATTATTGAAGCCCACTAAAACAAACAGGTGAATGGGATATTCATATGAAGATAATTCATGATGAGATGTTCATTAACATTTCATAGTATTTCGTTACAGTGAAAACAGTTCAGTTGTGTTTCCTGCCATTGTACCTTCTCAGAGACTGTGACACAGGAATTATGCTTATCATGAAGTGTCAATGGTATGTCTGCATTGCTTTTTTCTTTAAATGCAAAAATAAATTAAGCAAATTAAATAAAATTAACAGCATGCACACAAAGAAGCAATTCCATCTAAATGGTACACTGCACCCTGGGTGAACAGTTTTATCTGGTACAATTTAAATTTAGAGAGATGCACAATATCCTGTTTTTAATGCAGCACAGGTGTTGGCAGATCAAGTTACCAAATCTTGTTAAATCATAGTCATGAAATCAATTTTCCGTTTCTTATATAAGTATTTCTTATACTAGATCAATTTGTTAAAATTAAGAGGAGGAAGGTGAAGGGAAGCCTGTTATGGTGCTCCGTATTTCATTTGTCTGTTTATTTTTTCTGAGATAATTTTTGAACTTATTTTTTGATCTATCGTACTTTTGGGGATCTCTGGCTTTTTGGGAGCATCTGCACTAAAGTATATTTGTGTATAAAAAAAAGCTTATTAGTACAAATGAAGCCAGGAAAGGATCCTAGAAAAGGCCTGAGGAGGTAACCTGTAAGAGTAATGGCAGGATGGAAGGGCTGAAGGATACTGAGCTTCAGGACTTTTACAACAGTCCATCTTCAAACTAAATAACATGTTATCAACTTGCATTAATGTTACGGTGTGTTCTGAAGCAGACTGCAGCCACCTGCAAATTGTTCCTGGAAGCAAGAGAAGCTCTGAAATACAGACATGAAGGAGCAGAATGTACAAATTATGTATCAAATATATATCTAAAGATACGTCATAGAATTATAGAATGTTTTGGGTTGGAAGGAACCTTAAAGATCATCCAGTTGCCAACCCACAGGGACAATTTCGATTAGATCAGGTTGCTCAAAGCCCCATACAACCTCACCTTGAATATCTCCAGAGATGGAGCATCCACAGCTTCTCTGGGCAACATGTTCCAGTGCCTCAGCACCCTGGCAGTAAAAAAATTTCTTCCTAATATCAAATCTAAATCAACCCTCTTTCATCTTAAACCCTATGCATATAATACATACCTATAAAAATAATAAATTAATAAATGATACGCATGGTAATGAATATCTCTGTAAAAAAGGAGAATATAAGCTCTGCATTTTCAAGTTTCTATGAATTTTAAAAATGTAATTCAGTATATGAGCACTGAAGTTAATAGTCTCAGCTTTGGAAGTCCTTCAGTTTTCACTAAAAGCTACAGGTGCACGGTAGTTGGTGCAGGTAAATGCTTGAATAGGAAACTGGTTGTTTAATTGGATGTTCTTTGGTTTGACGTTCTGGCTTCCGATATTTTTATAGTGTTTACATTTTCTCAGTACAAAATATTTATAAAACTTCACAACACCTCTGTGTAGTAGACAAATGTTTCTGCTCCTGGATTTTGGATTCTGGAAGTGAAAGAATCTGGAAGTGAAAATATTGCAATGCCATACAATGATCAGAAATAGAGCAACAGCTAGTCTGGAGGCGAGACTCTATGCTTGTTTCTGAGTCATATCATCAATATCTTTCTTGCTTTTGCATCTAATTTATATATTATACTGAAAACATCATCTAATTCAGTTAAGAATTTAGACTTCAATCAAAAGCATAGCTTTTTCCAGTAACAACCCTATTCAAACTTAAAGGTACTGGGTATCCTTGAAAGCTGATCAGTATTTTCTGGAAAAGTTTGAATATTCTTACTTTTATTATCAGGACTTGAAATGTTTAAGTACTATCTGCAAATACTTAATCCTACCATTGGGAATATCCAAGTTACTGCAAATCAGAAAAGGTCAGGAGCTTTCACTGAAGATCTCAACAACAGAAAAAGTGGAACTGTCACCTTTTCACCCTCAGCAGCTGCAAAGGAGCTCTCATTTATCTCCTAAAATAAGAGGATTTCACTAGCTAAGGAAGGTTTCTTAAAGATTACAGTTTCAACAGTTAAAAGGAAGATAAGCAATATAGCAGACGCTGACTTAATGAGCTATTGTTTATAATAGCTGGTATCAAATTTCTTAATGAGTATGTACTTAAGTCAAGGAGTGAATTGTGGTGTAAAGACGAAGATCACCTTGGAAGGTGGATAGGACTGTTGCATATATACGGAGTCATTTTGACTTCATTAGGAAGGAGGTGAATTCCCTGAGCTCACCTACACCAGGATTCTAACACATGGACACATTAACCACAGAACTGTGTGTTAGCTTGGTGACTCTGAGCTTGTCCTCGCACAGTGTACTCTTTAGTAAGTATAAACTAACTTACTCCCACTGCCGTTCAGGAGCAAATTTCCTGAAGAGCATGGATCAGGATAGGTATCACTAACAGCCTTGTACCCATGCTGTGCTTGCAGTGGCTTGCTCATGTGAACACCTGTGACTAAGATTTTATATTCCAGTAGTCACTCAGCTGTGATACTTTTCTAAGTAGGCAGTAGGATGCATCTCCTTTTCAGTACCACAGAAGCTGTGCTGTAGGTACGAACACCAAATCAGAAACTCAAGTGCTGTGATGATGGCCATCATTCTATGTGAAAAAAACCATGAAGTTTTGTGACCTGATACTGTCCACCTTTCGAGTATGTAGAGAGGAGTATGTAAATGAAGGAAAAAATAATGCAGTAGAGATCCAGGGACTCGTGGAGCTTCCATTTTACCTGTGTTCTCCCTCTCAGTGGCCCATGACTGGATGGGGACAGGAAAGGCTGGACGTACCAAAGAAAAGAGAGACATTTGAGTACTCCCATACTGTAATCTTGATCCATTTTAAGTACCCAGCCTGTGTATTCAAAACCTTTTAGACATCTGCTACCTCAGTATGAAAATCAGAGCCCCAAATTAGTTGTCTATAAATTGTCTGTGCAAATTTAATCATCTTAGAATGACAGCAAAAGCCTAAGAGCAAGCTAAGCCAGGAGCTGCCTTAACATCAGTCAACACAGCCTCCAGGAGCCAGCCAAAGAAGAAACCCGAAGGATATCATGTGTCTTAGATCTTACCCTTTACTCAGAGCTGCAAGAAATTGCTTTTATGCACTTGATACGCACAGCCAGAACTGTCTCTGGAAGGTATATGCCTCTAAAGAACTAGGCAGGGCTCATTTGTTTCTTTTAGAATGTAGCCAGATCTTGTGCTGTACCCTCCAAAAGTAGTGAGAGTGCTCAGGGGAAAAAGACTCAATTCTCTTCTCATCTGAAAATACTTCAGTCCCTCTTTTCCTACTTTCCAGAAGACAGAGATCACCAGGAGGTTACTTAATCCTAATAGGCTGGTGCAGGAGGTAGGGAAGGACTCTTCTCACTCCCTTAGGAAAATATGGCTGCTGAGCAGAAAATACAGAAGCCTGGCTAAGAGAAGCAGAGCATGACTGTATAGTCTAGTGGTTAGGCTTAAAGCTAGGGAGCACAGTTCCGGTGTCTGTTTCCATGATCATTCCTGTATTTTATCTCTTCTATCTAAAATGCAGATGCTGTTCCAGGCGCAGAAACCAGAACTACTGAGTTGGGCCACTTAACCACTAAACTAATGAATAATGTTTGGCTCCATAAACCATGAAGTCTTGTCAGCGCAGTGGCACAGTGGTGGATCATACGTCTGCCCAGCTCGGTTCGTAGTCTGGGATCAGGACATTTCCTTCTGGCAGGGAAATCTAGCTTTGAATCATCTCAAAAAGAAGAAGGAACTAATCTGTATTGTCCATGTCAAGATCAGTTAATATAAATACAAAAACTAAGAAACTTTGGAGGAACATTGAACAAAGTCAACTGCCTGTTAACGCCAGGTATCTCCAGCAATAGGCAGGTATTTTAGGTGTCGTGTTTTGGACTTAAGCTCCTAGATCCCAACTAAAGTGCTTCATTTGTCTTTTGGAGCTGGCCTAAAATCATGGCTACATCTGAACACAGTCCTTATATTTAAAGTCACTGCCTTCTCACTTCAGTTTTGGGTGTAAGTCCACTGTGTTCATGAGCATAAGCCAATGGTTGTGACATTTTGACAAACACAAACTAAGTTGGTTCAGAGAGCCGGAAATCTTGCAGACCTGTGATGGCCAGTCTCTACAGTTTACACATCCTCAAAACAAGAGGGATTATATTTACCCCCACTCCCAAGCACCAGCCTGAGCAGAGCTCCATGAAATGGAAGGGAAGGAAATGAGAGAGTAGAGACTCTGACCTGGTAATAGAGTGCCTGTAAATGCTGTGACATCCCTCTGCTAGCAGTGGCTAAACTGTTGTGTGCACAAGGAGCTGCACCTCAACAAACCTATGAGATCTTTGTTAGCATAGTGTGTAATATCCTGGCACTGCAGCCTATTGCTCACAAGGTAGTAAAGGAGACCCTAACATCCACATCAAAAGCATCTTTGCACGCTATAAACCACTGCAGCACACAGTGCAGACGGGTGACAAAAATGCACCTGCAGCCATTACTAACATGTCTCTATGCATTTATGAGAAAGTTGCAAGGAAGAATGATAGAAACCATGGTTGAAAGGGCTCTATAGAGATTATATGGTTGCACCTCCCACCTGAAACTTGAGACTGGGGATTTGTCTCCAGTGCCTCACTCTTACTGTCTTCTCAGTACCCCTGCATGCTGACAGGGTCAATGATGTGCAGTACCTTTTGAGCTGTATGATGCAAAAGCGAAAGAAATGCATAAATGGGGGGGGGGGGGAAAGAGAGAGAGAGAGAGAAAGAAGTCAGGATAGAGCCTCTAGTTTTAAAATGCTTGTCAAGGTTTCCAGGTAGACATATTGCGACCGGAGCACGTGGAGCTTTGTTGCTATTAACCTTAAGATGAATGGCTTATTTTAAAGACAGTAAAAATACCGTGTTGTGCAGGTGCTTGTACGTGTGGGTAGATTTCTCAGGAGGACTTCAAGGACTGTAGCCACAGTGTTGGTGCTCCCCAGAGGTCTGTGCCGTCTGCAGCATGTGAAGGGGAAGCAGCTGCAGTCCTGCACAGACCTTTCCCCAAGTCCTCCTCCCCATCATTACCCTGTTCGCCTCCAGACCTGTGTACCTGAAATTACTGACTGGAGATTGTTAAACAAAATGCCAACTGAATAGAGCAGAAGCTAGTAAATGAGCAATAGAGGAATTTGAACACCAGAGGGCAATTAGAAAAGGAGCTGAAATGGAAATAATTAGATAATATAATTCAAATGAATGGTGAATCTTAGTTAATTCTGTTGGCCATTTGTGATAAATAGAGCAAATGGCTTGTCAAAGTACTGCTAGTTTTTCTGTGGTTTGATAGATCAAAGTTAGTTACTGTTAGAAGCACAACACTATGCTTTGTTTCCAACTGATGAAGGAATAAGATTGATTTGAAACATATGGTGAAAAATTCTGCAGCTCTTTGTTTGCATCTGTTATACTTTTACTTGTTAGCAATTGGTTCACAAGTTGCTTTTCTATTTTTTTCTGTATTTTTTTAATATATTAAGTGAAAACAGAGACTTTTTAGCAGATGCACAAATGAGAGGATAAACATCTCAGAAAGCTTTGAAAATCTGTCATGTTTTTTCTTTAGTTTGTTTTGTGTCTCTCGGACTACACACAGCATTTTCAGCTGGTGAGCATGGGCGTAAAGCCATTTTATTGGGTCACCTGGACCTGGTGAGAGAAAGATCTGTATCTGACATCCTGTGATAGCTGTTTTCAGAGAAATAAGATTTTCAGAGAACCCGTAAGTAGTAGCACCTTTTTCCATCATACATCTATATTTTTAAAAGTGTTGACTTGTATTGTCTCAGAAAGGCTTTGAAAGAAGTCCCAGAGTTTTATATTTAGCTAAAGCCAAGCCTTTAGCTAAATATCTATAATTAGTCCTTTTGAAATGCCTTCAACCTGTGATAAGCCCAATACTTAAAGTTCTTAGGGATGCAATGCAGTGTATTCCCAACATTTTCATGTCTTTATTCTTTTCTTAGACCATGAAGAACAGCTAATCATAACCTCATGATCTGTGAGAGCATACCACAGCAAACCTAAAAGCCAGTGGAAATTACAATCTGTGTGCTTCAGTACAATCAATTTTGTTTGTTATTTTAGTGGCATGATTCCTGTTTACAGCAATCAAGCCATCATGTTACACAGGATAAATCAATAGGGTGATAATGTAGCTGTTTACTGTACACCCAGACTTGCCTGCCACCATGTTTAGGATGCATCATAACCTACAAGGCAATGCTCTTCATTTTTATTTCCCTTTGGATAAAGGTTGACATAACTCACAGGTACTGGAGAATCCCACCATGTTACAATATGTAACATTTATAAGAGATACATCTGGTACAAATTTATAGTGAGCAGGATAAGGACTTGTTTCAATTATGCACATGGATTAGCTCTTTGAAGGTAGGTGTTACCTCATGCCCATATAAATCTAGTGGTAAAATGTGCCTAAACCAAAAACCCCTTTACATGCAGTTACTTGTACATGCACATTAACATGTTTCAGGCACAGCTCTGAACAAAATACACAGACATATGTTGCTATGAATCTTGGAGAACGCACTGTGCTTACATTTTTCAAGCTATGCAACAATTCCTGCGATAGATGTATGTTGTTCCAGAAAGGGACAATGTATGGATATCTTGTGGGCACAGAACAACATATTTGCAATATAAATCAAACACATATAGGTAGACAAGCAAGTTAATAATGGGTAAATTAGGAAGTGAACTTGCAGTATTTCAGCAACACTAAAATTGGGTCAGCTAATTGCCAATAAGAGTTTGTGCATGCTCCTTCCATAGGATGAAATTGAAGGCTGGGGACCCACATCTCTTTTCTGGGAGTTGCAGGAAGAGCAAGAAGGAGCAGGAGCAGGAGGACAGCCTGCAGACAGAACTCAAAGCAGAATATTGCTTTCTGATTTAACACGTAATCTAGCAGATCTAGTGTTGCTACAGACTCAAGTTTTCAGGATTTTCAGGAAGCGTGCATGCAACCACTTTCTAAACCATGTTCTGTCTGACAGGGACAAATGGACTTAAAAGCAGCAGCACTACATGGGGGCAAAATAGAAACTAACAATGACAAACCCTCTGCTTCTCTTGCTTGTAACTAAGTTACATTTGCTTTATGTATTCTCTTTAATTTGTAAAGGATGAGATCTTGCAGACTGCCTTGTCCTTTCTGCAGCATGAGGGTTTTCTGGATGTCAGTGGCACTGATTCTCTTTTCCTAAATCTCTCCTATTTCAATTATTTCTAGAGTCCAGAACCACCACCTTCACTGTGAGCCCATAGGAAGAAACTGCGGTGTGTCATGATCTGAAGACTTCACATTCCCCAGAGCATGCTAGTTTGGTGCTTCTCCTTCAGTCTCCCACAAACTTCCAAATCTTCCCTGAAGGGAACCATTCTTTGGCAATTCCCTAAGTAAAACTTGCTTTGTTTCCTGGAGTATCTGCCTCCCTTCCTCAGGTTTTGCTCTGTGAATAAATTATTGTCCTGAGACTCTTGGTAAATGTTGGTCCATTCCTACAGATTCCTGTAGGGTCTCTTTCAGGGTCTATATCATACCAAGTAGCAAAATTTTCTTTCAGTTTTGTGATACCTTTTCCATGATAACTTTGCATAATAATTATTTATAAGATCAGATTTATGTGTTTAATAAAATGAATACTTTTTTTCCCAGAATATTTGGCATTTTATGGAATTCCATTTTTTTTGTGTTTCAGCTCAGTTTGTTAATGATGGTAAAGTTAGTAATGATGTTTGGCAATCAAAACACATTATAAAGTATTTGAACAATACAAGGTTAGTTAAGTTAAAGGAGATGTTGTGCAGAGCATTTCAAATTGAATTTGGATTGTGGCAAGCATCTGTGTGTTTGGAAATCTCTAAGTTTCTGCCTGAAGGGTAAATTGAGGCTTATATAAACAAGAACTTGTGATCTAATGTTTGGGCTTTTACTGACACAGACACAAAGACACACACAGATGCACACATATAAACCTCTATGAGAGGTTACAAAAGATAGGGAAAAAAAGAGAGAGGAGAGGTAGAGGAAGAGATGAGACATCTTAGCTGTCTATTTAATGTTTTTCACTCATGTAATACAGTCTGGCAAGCCTTTTTGCACAGTTCCACCAAGCCAGACCTGTAAAAGCAATTATCTGTCATCATAATATGAATCAAGCTTGCAACTGCTGTAGTTCTGAAAAGCGTGACAAAGTTAATTGAAATTTAGGCAGTGAATAGTTTTCATTTCCTGAGATAAGGTGTGTTTGCAGGGGAAGTTTGTTGCTATGTTGGCTTTAGTTAACTATTCTTAAGTCTCTTGTTAAAGGATTTGTGTTATTTCTGTGGGTGGATCATAGTCTCATCCAATTATGACTTCAGTAGAGCCAAGCTTTGTGTCATATGTGCTTTACTAGCCCGTACTGGTTTGCACATTCCTCTCACTTCACAAGAAGATTAAAAAAGGGGCAAAAAAAATTTCTCTCTCAAGTGATTACAAATAGTACTTTAGAAGTATCAAATTTTACTGAAAGTTCATTTCACTCCAAAACTATCATTTGGGTGGTGTATTGTTTTAGTAGTATTGAAATAATTGTTTGAAATCTGACAAAAATATTAATTATCAACCCAGAAGCCAAACGTGAAATATTCCTAAGTTTTCTTGGCCAGATATCTTCTAATCTCCTGATTGTAGAGCATCATTCATTTGCTTTCACGTTGGTTTACAGACTTTTTAAAGTGGTCTCTGTATTATTATGTATTATTTTCACTGTTAAAAACTAAAATTCTGAAGGCATTCATGACATTGGTACTAGTGCGAGTAATGTAAGAATATGGAAAGGAAACTGGAATTTTCTGAGACCCCAGCGTATACTACATGCCCAAGTCTCTTTTTTAAGCCCAGTTTTGCTCTCATACAATTCTATTGATTTGCAGTGGAGTTGTTCCAGAACATGATCTTGTAAGATGCTCAGCATTCTCAATCTTGACTGAAAGAAAATTAATTCTACTCTCCACTGAGGATGAAGGGGTAGTAGGGGAAGGGGGGGGAGGGGGGAGAGGAAGGGAGGGAGGGAGGGAGGAGTTTTGGAGCATTTTGGTGCCAAATCAAGAGAAATATCAAATTTACTATTTGACTGGGGACATAGGGAGATGTTTAGAAATTATTGTCGTGCCACATTTAAAAACTTTGTTCTGATCTTGATCCTCAGTTACTACTCTTGAAATCTTTTCATTGGTCACATAGAGCAATTTTTAATCACTTTGAAGGAAGAAAAATATGCTCTGGAGAAATTATTCAATCTTACTAAAAATATATTTTGTGAAAGAAAAGTCATTATTTCAATTAATGTTTTCAGACAAAACATAGAAGTAATAGAAGTACCACCTACAGCTACTAAAGACAATTGCAGAATTAAGCCCTAAATGAGAGGAGAAAGAAATCCTAGTCTTCCTATTGAAATCCTAGTCTTCCTATTGAAATCCATATAACGTAAAAGGCCAAAATAGCATTAAATAACATTTCCAGAAAATTTCATGTCAAAAAGGCTACATCTCTTTAAGGCAGCCTCCTGCAGCCCATTTCATCTTCCCTCTGGCGTCCAGCGTTCTCCGAATGTCTCTGAGGCAAGAGAGAATCCAAGAGTGAGGATACAAGAGAGGGTCACACCAGGCAGTAATCTAGTGATTTTGGGCAGTTATGAGGCTCTCAGGAATACTGTGAGACTTGACATCACTACATGAGGTTTAAATCTAATCTTACTGAAGACAATAGGGTCCAAAATGATGCCATTGAAGTCAACCTAACTTTTAGGCACAGTAAAATATTTCAGACTGTACAGAACAGGCCTCTGTGTCCTAATAATGTAATCAGAACATGTTTCTGTATTTTAATTTTTTTACAAATGAATTTACAGAAGACCTGCATGCCCTAGATCTACCTAGACTTGTTGGACATCTGGGGCTAGTGTTTAGAATGAAGCACCTCAAAATTGATTCTGAGCCTGGGAAAACTCTGGAATTGCACCTGAGGAAAAATAAAGCCCAATATCAAAGCAGGTAACATCAGACAGGATGGGCAAAAGACAGGTATGCAACTAACCCTGCAATGGTAGCATTATCCTTTCTCACTGCTCTGCCATATGCACTTATTTGATTATACCAGTTCTAGTTAAGCCTGTCATAAAGCAATAGAAATTTCCCAGGACATATTTCTTTGCTAGAAATAGGCTAAGTGAACCTTACTAGAAGTGTTCTTGCCTCGTGAACTAGTTACATTTTCTTCTTTCTTGCTTCTGATACAAGCTTTAATTTTCGACATCCAAAGACCTTTCCAGTTTTCCCCCCATCCTCTTTACCCTCTGCAAACTGTTGCAGTTTTGAACACTGAAGACATGCCTTAAGTATTACATTTCTCCTACCTGGCCTGCAGCCATGCCCCCTTAGGCAATAAGCTCACTGGATCTTATGAGCCGCATCGGGGTTAGGGTAGGTCAGCGCGTACCACAGAGGATCTCCAAGAAGCTGGGTGCTGTGGGAATCAGTAGGTGGTACCCTTTCCTTTGAAGTTCACCCTCTAATGCCACTGCTGGGTGCTAGACAGATACACCTGTGCATCTGAGTTCAAGTTGCCCATAGAGTCTACAAAGATTGTGACCAGAGTAACAAGTGTCCTTTCTCTTTCCCAAGGCTGGTGTCGCAGCTGGTGTCAAAGCTGCTGAACCACACATGGGCACAGCTGAAAGCATGTGCGTCAGTAACACATGCCACCATGCAGTCCCTCTCTGGGAGGTACAGATATATCGTGGGCTTGGAGATGACCAGATCCATGTGTTCCATTACCTGCTGAACAAAACCCCTTGAGGAGCAGGGAAGAAGAAACCCAGGAAAGGTCTCCCTTGAGAATGTCAGTACCTCACAGGAGCTGGGAGGCACAAAGCCAAGATTAAATCTGGCTTAAGTAATGAGATCCGACTGTCCAAAATCTCCCCAAGGTGTCAGGCGGATAAAACTCGCATGGCTTCCAGCCCTCTCTGCAGCTTTTCAGCCACAATTCTCTGCATCATCTGCAGCTGTTTTGTCTTCCCTTGCAAAGACTTTAAGCATTCTGACTGCTATAGACACTGAGAACATAAAACAGTGTCCAAAACCATTTTTTTCCCACAAAAATTAAAGGGGCTCCACAACTCAATGGCTTCTCAGGATTTTTTGCTCTGGAGACCATTCAGGTGAAAAGATAAAAGTGTAACTCCCAAAATGCTTAAGTCCGCAGACCTCCCAGGTGAGCCGCACAAACCACCAGTGGTCCATAGACTGCAGTCTAAGCACCTCTGTGTTAGGCTACTGGTTAAAGAAAAGGAAATTATACACAGAAAGCTGTTAAAATGGCATTGCATGTGACTCATGTCTTTACATTGAGTAATGCTTTTACAGAGTACTTGTCTTGTCCCCCTGGATGAAAGCTCCCCACATTCTGTCTCCAGTTTCTACCTCTTGGTAATAAATACCATGTTTTATTATTACAGAAATGAAAGAAATGCTAATGCTTTGTCTGAGAAACAATGAAGTGTTAGAAATAGAAATATATAATGAGAGGTGCGCAACAGAATACAGCACTTGTATTTCTGCCATTGACATGCAATGAATTCTTTAAATTTCCATTGAAGGATGTTTAAATGAAATTTGCCAAAGAATACTTCTTTTTCACATTCTCCCTTTCCAAAATGCACCCTATTGCAACCAGACTCTGCCTCTTTGTTCGTTTAATAGTGGGCTGTAACAAGTTTGCTTAAACCCTGCCTGCTGACTGGTGGGGTCATGCAGAGAAAGGGTATAGCAGCCACAGGTTTGTGTAGTTCCCTGTCTGACTTTTAAGCTATTTTTTAATGAGCTAATTTTTATGATTGCAGACTCTCTTAGGGCTTAAAAAAGTGATTCAGGTCTGGGGAATGGCTGTCATGCAACAGTGGTACATTAGAATTGCAGTCTAATTATTATTATTCATATTCCATCATCAGATTACAAGTGTTGTCCCCTCAAACCTCAGAACTGAAGGTACACAGCACAAAATACACTCCTATAGATGACAGCAGAAGAATTTTTTCCATGCCATCCAATTACTTTCAGGTGCTGGACCCAACACACCTCGCTAGTTTGCAGGGCTGTTAGTGACACTGTCATATCCATATCCAGATGTCTCAGTCCAGTCTCTGCCTATTGAGTGAGTGACCAGAGCTCCAGATTTGGCTGATTCCTTCTGATAAGCAAGGGGACCAAGGTCTGGATCTGTTATGCTTGGAACACACTGGGTGGGTTGATCTTGTGCAACTCATGGCAAAGAGGAAGGGTCAAAAAAATAACTGCCTGCCAGCAGGACTATAAAAAAATCAAAGAAGTGTCAAAAATATGGTTAGTGAGGCACATTGTCAGCCTTTTGATGTGGTAAAGCCCAAACCTTCTATTTTTGACTCAGTGCCTCATCCTGAAGGCTATTGATTACCTTCTCTTAATATTGCTCTGGAGGTGCAGATAGACAAGGCAGGACTGCCAAAACCCTTCGTTTCACGAGGTACATGGAACTTTGCTGGCTGGCAAGAAGGCTGGAAGGCAGCTGGCTGTGCTATCACAGCAGTGGGGCCATGATCCCTGCCCTTCCTGCCCCAGGGCTGGAATCTTAGTGGCCGCCTGCCAACAGAAAGGCGAGATTTCTAATTTTTTTGCTTCCAGGTATCTTCACATGAGCTGCTGCTTTTGTCTTATCATTTTGTGAGAGCATGACTTGCTTCACTTCCATTGTTTAGAAAAGAAAACGTGGCTTTAAAGCATTTCCCAGCAAATGAACTACAATGACAACATTTCAGCAAGACCTGGCAGCAGAAAGCTGGGAAGAAAGGGAAGAATGATGCAGACACGACTCTGTAGAAAAGCTCCTGTTAGGAATGACTGACACCTGCATGGTCCATTTGGTATTTGTTGCCTGTCTCTCCAGGTTACACAGCATGCAGTTGATCTTAGGTTGGAGACCACCAACACAGCTGCTCTCTGGTATTTGTACAAAGGGCTGACTCTGGGGAATTTGAGGGAATTTCCAGTAGTGTGTTGGCCACTTCTGAATTTTGGTATTGATGTTCTGAGTTTGAAGGGTGGGCCCATGATGTCACCCATCAATGGTAACGTATTTCACTAACAGTAACAATAGTAACAGGAATAATAGATGATAATGGCCCTAAGGAACAGGATTTGTTTAAATGTAATTCTCAGAATCAATCTTCAGTAAGCAGATACAGAAGATTTCACTATGCCTCCAGCAAAGTGAACAGGGTATATTCTACACCTTCCAGCATTAATGCTGGAACATTTTTGATAGTGATAAATGCACATTTTCTTTGTTTACTTTTAGCACATTTTCAAGTCAGTGTAATGCAAATGATAGGTCAAACTACTGCTCACTGCTGACACTTCACTATTTACACTTTAAGAAAAAGTTCAGAAAGTATTTAATCTTGCAATTCTAAGTTTTACATTGATTAGGCATTTGAGGCTTCTTAATAATGCCAGGGGTAGTAAAGAGAACATTATTAAGAAAGGGCTTGAAAACCACTTCAACAGCTTCTGACATAACGAGTAGAACTGACATAAAGAGTAGAACTGGTGTAAAGAGTAGAACTGATGTAAAGAGTAGTGGGACACCAGCACTAGAGTAGGTGAGATACCTGAGGAGGTCATCTGCGAACAGACAGAGATCTGGCCAGAACTGCAGAGAATCCACAGAGCAGCCTCACCACAATCATTGCCCAGACTGAATCCAGAACTGAGGCTGAATAGACAGTCCCACAGAAGGACTGAAGAACCTTGTGCATCGCTCTGTGATACATAGATGTGTGCAGAGCAAGAACAGGAGATGCTCTTGGTTGGAATTTGAATCTGGTAACATTTATGCCAATATGGACGATCAGGAGTGCCACAATTTGGGTTATGGACAGAACCTACAGAAAGCTGAATATCCCGAAACACCAAGGACCAAAATCTAGAACTAAAATGGTGTGCTAATTGGAGACACTGTAGTATAAGCAGTAACATTATTAAATAGTTCAGGAGTTTTAGAATGGATTGCAAAGTGCATGTGGACATAGCCTACAGCAAAACTATTTGATGGATATTTAGCACTTCCTAATTTAGTTCTGTCATCTTCCCTGTCTTAGTATGTGAAACCCTTTGGCCTAGGAATGGTTTGGATTATTGTGGGAGCTAAATGAACCCTTAACCATAATAAATACAGAATGATACAGTATTCCCTTGTTTATTTCATGGAAAACAGGGCATGATAGCACTTACAACTTTCTTGCTTTTTTATATGGCTCTGTTCACTCCATGCACCTGGTGCCTTTTGATGATTCATTTTAATGTGTTCAACACATGCTCATATACAGACTGAGATCACGATAGAGAAGTGCTGCAGTGAGAATATCCAGGGATCTATGCCCAATCAGTTGTTGACAGTGACAGAGTGACAAATGCTGTCAATATTGTATAATGTGAAAAAAACCTACCCGAATATTCAGTCCTGGAAAACTCTGAAAGACACAGTTTTTCCAAAAGTTTGGTGATGTAAGCAAAAAGTCCCCCAAGCGCATATTTCCCTTAAAGAATGTAGATGGTTTCAGTACTTAAAGTCAAGCACACACATATGTTCTGTGGTGATCCAAAGCTGTTACTGCTGAATGTGTTCGGCTTTATCTCAGTTCCTCTTCTACTATGATAATTTATGTCAGATTTACAGTAGATTCATGACATACAACAGACTGTCAGTCTTCATAACTAGATAGCTGAAGTAATCTCAGAAATATTTAGCATCATATCTAGAACTTGCATTGATGGTCCTGAATAATTTTTGCTGCAATGTTTGTAACTCCTTATAAGGGTATGCAGCACCAGCTATTGAAGAGGGATACAGGGATGGGAAATAATGTTTCCTGTTATTCCAAAGTACTAAAGGCTGGCTTTGGAGTGCATTTTCAGTCTGGTTTCTTTACCTTTAAGAGCACAGATTACTTTTATTAGATAGGCAGACAGACAGACAGACAGATATATAGTTATGGCTAAAAGTACCACAACAGAAAAACAATGTTTTTCATTTAAATTGTTTTGCTTTTCAGTCAGCTTGTTTTACTCAAAAGCAACAGAAGACCCTTGACTTCATTTATATTTCAAAGCATAGTCACTCTTTGACATCTGTTTTGGTGGAAGTTTAAACTACTTTGCTGACTTTGTTACTTTATATAAATGTTTAAAGACAATTCAATAAAGAGCAATTTCTTTGAGACAGGTACTATCATGTCAGTTTGAGGTAATCATGGCCATGCTTGCTTACATGTTTCTAATGCCATTTGATAGGTGTCATTGACTTTTATGAAAATCTTTGAGGCACTTCCTTATAGACTGTGTTTGGAATTACTGTACATATCTCTTTCCTGGCCTCTGGCTGAATCTTACAATGTAAATAGGTTCATATGGCTGGCACAGAGAGGGATAAGGTGTGTATTACTAGAACCAATACTTCAAAGGGGTATGCATGATTTCAACCAAAATTAAGAACAGGAGAGCACTGTGTAGACATTTTTCTTCTTTTCTTTCCCTCTGTTTCCTAGTTCCCTCTTTAAATGAAAAATGTCTGAGGTGAAGTTTTCCAAATAATTATTTTAAATAATTTAAATAAAGTTATATATTATCCTACTTGGACATTTTTTTCTTTTGAAATTTTTGTTATTGAGACATTACAGCTTAGGAAAGAAATCAGGGATGTTAGAACTTCTCAGTATATCTATTACTGCATTACCAGCATATGAGCCAAGAAAAAGACAAATGTCAGTACTTGTTATAAATAATGAAATAAAATACTTTAGAAATATGACTACCAGAAAAAAATATTAACCATACAAATACATTTAAAAAAAGTGAAAATATGAACACCAAATCTGCCATATGTAACTATGCTACTGGGGCAAACTATAATCATTAATATTTTATTTAGAGATAAGAACTGTAACTGAATTAATGAAATGAAGAAGTTCATGTAACATATAATATGACTTTATCCATTTTTAATGTCATTAGAAGAGTGAAAGGAAATATTCCATCATTTCATTTCAGGCTGGGAATGAAAACTATGGAACAGCAAGTATTTTTAAGAAGCTTTCACTGCAGCTAAGGAGACACAACTGTTTGAAATTAATTTAGCTTAATCTCATTAATACTGAACTTGACCTGGAATCACCAGTATAACGGGTGAACCCTAAATACCATTACAGTTATTTTGTATTGCAGCCATGAATAGTATATTTTGCTTGGGCAAAACAAGGGAAAATTTACCTCAGTTTAGAATGGATAGACCTCAAGGTCAGGCTAGAGGAGAGTACCAGCCTTTGATACAATTTCTCACAGTATCCTGCTGGAGAAAGTGGCTGCCATCGGTGTGGACAGGCACAGCCTCTGCTGAGTTAAAAAATTGCTGGATGGCCGGGCCCAAAGGGTTGTGGTAAATGGAAGGAAATCCAGTTGGAAACCGGTCACAAATGGTGTTCCCCAGGGTCCAGTGCTGGGTCCAGTCCTGTTCAATATCTTTATCAATGATCTGGATGTGCAGACTGAGTGCACCCTTAGAAAGTTTGCGGATGACACCAAGCTGGGTGCAAGTGTGGAGCTGCTTGAAGGAAGGAAGGCTCTGCAGAGGGATCTGGACAGGCTGGATTGGTGGGCTGAGACCAACAGGATGAGGTTCAACAAGGCCAAGTGCAGAGTCCTCCATTTGGGACACAACAACCCCACACAGCGTTACAGGCTTGGGGAAGAGTGGCTGGAGAGCTGCCTGGCGGAGAAGGACCTGGGGGTGTTGGTTGACAGCCGGCTGAACAGGAGGCAGCAGTGGCCCAGGTGGCCAAGAGGGCCAATGGCATCTTGGCCTGTATCAGACACAGCGTGGCCAGCAAGAGCAGGGAGGTGACTGTGCCCCTGTGCTCAGCACTGGTGAGGCCGCACCTCGAGTGCTGGGTTCAGTTTTGGGCCCCTCACTGCAAGAAGGACATTGAGGAGCTGGAGCGCGTCCAGAGAAGGGCAATGAGGCTGGTGAGGGGGCTGGAGAGTAAGTCCTACGAGGAGAGACTGAGGGAACTGGGGGTGTTTAGTTTGGAGAAGAGGAGGCTGAGGGGAGACCTCATCCCTGTCTACAAGTGCCTGAAAGGAGGTTGTGACGGGGTGGGTGCTGGGCTCTTCTCACAAGTGACAAGCGATAGGACAAGAGGAAATGGCTGCAAGTTGCGTCAGGGGAAGTTTAGACTGGACATTAGGAAGAATTTGTTTACTGAAAGAGTGGTCAAGGATTGGAATAGCTGCCCAGGGAGGTGTTTAAAAGATGGGTAGATGAGTTCCTTAGGGACATGGTTTAGTAAGGAGACAGGCACGGTTGGACTCGGTGATCTCAGTGGTCTCTTCCAACCTAGTGATTATGTGATTCTATGATTCATAAAATGACAGGAATTACAAAATGTTTCATACATTCTTCTGTAGATCACGCTAAATTGTTTGATGCCAGATGTGTATGTATCTGGAGTTTGGTTAAAGCTGTCCACTTAGTAGCTTTTTCCTTCTCTTTCCTTCATTGAAGGTGCATTTTGGGTACTATTTCTGAGATTATTATTACAACGTCAATTTACATTTTAAAGGAAAATAAAAGAATTTTAATTCCAAAGCCCCAGTGGTTACAAGGGAAATGATCATACATAACCAGTTTAAGAGCATCTTATTAAGGTGGAGAAGAGAAACTGTACAACAGCTTTTGTCGTGTATTTGGGATTTGGGAAATTCTAATCCTCTGCACAAATGCATAGGATATTTTGCTACCAAGTTTTTCCAAGACCACTCAATTCAGCTACAACACCACAGCAGATGAAGAATATGCACTACCATCCAGACAGTAGCACATCTTGTCTGAAAGCAATTTGTCGGACACAAATATTGCAGCACTATTTTTATCTCACTGATAGTGCATTCTCTTTCCCACGACATGTAAACAAAACAAAATAGCACCAAATTGCTTTTCCTTAATAGAACTCTTTTTCTGTCGGTGACACTAAATCTAAAATACTATAAATCACTGTGTTGCCATCTAGAAAAACGCTAGTTACACTCATGATTTGCTACATTAGACTCTCCTCCAGAAAGCTATATGAAAATTTTACTTCCAAGACGGACAACTGTGAAATTAAGAAGGCCCAGAATGACTGATGTTATTTTGTTTTCTACATTTTAGAATTCTGATTACACCATGGATTTATTATATTTTGAACTTTTAACTGTGTGCATCAGGGCATCCCCATTAACTCTCAACAATCCTGATCATGTTCCTTTGTTAGTCAGTAATAAAGCAGCTTACTGCTCTTTTGAGTTAAACCGTGAATTATGTTTTGCGTTCCCTAATTGACTTTTGTTCTTGATAATACTATATATTTTTCTCCTCTCCCATAAGCCCTATTTATTCTTCATATTATGTTGGGAAACTAATTACTTCCTTCCAGCAATGTAATTAAGTTTTGGTGTAATTTGTGTCCAGTTACCTGCACAAATACTGGACTGCATCCCAGGTGTCTTAGTTATGAAAGTCCGGAACAGCTGGAGTAACTTCTTTGTGGGTTGATGTTGTTAGACTTTGCACTTTCATAATCAAGAACTGAATTTGTGAGCCATTATCTGCAGTTTGAAGAGGTCCCTTCCCAAATGAGTATGCATCCTGCTCAATTTAATGCACCAATACAAGATCAGTGAGACTTGGCTGATATTTAATGGTTTGTACTACTTTGTTTAGTTACTTTCATTTACTTTAATCTTAATTGAGTACATCACTAACCACTTGCACTCAAATCACTGCAAAACCTTGACATGAATGAACTGTCCTCAAAACTCAGCCTCTTCTTGTGGACAGCCAAGAGTGAGCCGGAAATGGGCCAGTCCCAGGCAGCTCCCTGGGCACAGGTCTTGCTGGTGCTGGTCACTGCCCTGAGGTCAGTTGCTCTCTGAAGCAGCTTCAGCCGCAAGTCAATTTTTGTCATTATCCATTACCTCAACCCTTGTTATTGCCCACGACCTCCCCCGTTACCACAAACACTGCAGGTCCATACCGCAGCCTTCCTTAAGTCCCCAGTCAACTAAATGCTTTGCCTTTGATCTCAGTGTGAATGCTCTAAGTTAAAAGATAAATACCACCAGGAATCACCTTGGAGGGATTACCCAATGTTTATCATCCTTACTCTTACAAGAGCACTGGAGCATTTTAGCCAGAGAGATTGCATGGAGAAAATAGATTCTTCACAGATTTTTTAAATTGAAAATAACAACTTAAGAGTGGAAAAGACAATATATTGAGACCTGTGAGAAGATGCTCAACTTGTCCAGTATGCCTCAATCTAACAAAGAGAGCAAGAAACATATAATCCTATAGGCAGATATTCAACATTCACTTCTGATTGTTGGCTCTCAGGAACACACAACTGTCTCAGGGTTTTTTTTCTGTCTCATAGTTTTTATTTTCAACACATGGCATGCAAGAAAAATGACCTGTTAAGTGTCTACATAGCTAAAATACCCATTTGCACGTTAATTAACACGATAGTGCAGTCCTTTGGCCAGCTTTCTTTAAAAGGTTTCTACAAATGTGAAGCACAATTTTGTATTAGATTGGATTAGCTTTCTTCCCCTCATACTTGAAGAAGTGTGTAATAAAAACTATATATAGGAATACATTACTGTATGTAACTAGGTAAAATAGAAAAATCCTCCCTGCAGTCAGAGCAAGCCAGTAATTGCAACATTAGCTTTGGCACAATAAGGATGACATGTAAGAGCTTTTCCTAAAAAAAATCATACTTTGACAAGCATTTCTCATGGTAACTTTAAGAGTTGTTTCCATCATGCTTCTATGTAATAGATAAAATGTCCCTGGACTTTGTTCCTAGATCCAGAACTTTTAACCTTTGCATTCAGAAATGCAGTTTTTCTTATATTTCAAGTGACTGGGTATCTTATGTCACAATTACAGAGGTACAGGCTAACATATATTTCAGCTCACTGCCCATAGTGTGTTGTTAATGTCATGAGGAAAAGGCGAGTGTTTTGCACTCTTTTACTGAAACTGGACTTTGTAGATTGGTCCGATTAAAATGTTCTTCAATGCTTGTTTTGTGAATTCTGAGGATTCAGTACTGGGCATAATTTGAAGGTCTGAATTATCTGCACACATGAGAGAAATTCCAGGCCACATAATTTGATTTTGAGGTTTTCTCTGATAAGTTTCTTGGCTTATGCTTCTTTACAAAAATATGTAAACAAACATCAGTTTGCCTTCCAGTTCTTTCTAGGTCTCTGGTCTGCACACATGTTCATATCTCTAATTGCCACCTCAGGGTGCAACTTGCTTTCTTATTGTGGAAGCCAGAAAAATATGTGTAAGTAGTAATTCCCAGTCCCATCTAAGTGAAGTACAATGAAATACAAGAAGTCTGTATCACACAGAGCTGTTCTATGTCTCAAATCTTTGATTTGAGAAGATGTGTCAGTGATTCACTGTTGAACTGATGTCTTATAGCACTCATACAATTGCGTGCTGGAGGCACCATATCTCATTTGAACAAGATGCAATGCAGAGGTCTGATCTACTTTGAAGTCATTAAATGTCAGTCTTTGAAAGAGAATCAAATGTTGAGCATTTAGTTTAATGTCTAGATTCACTCATAACTCTTCTACTTCAAGAGGCACACACACATAAACACATACACACTTTTAGAGTACACATTTAAATGCTTCTTTAAAAATACACAGAAACCCATAAATGCTAAGTAAGTTGGTTACTAGTAGTGATTAAAAAATCTGATATTCTTCCAGATAAAAAGTTTATACAGAAATGTAAAGTTTTCCATGTTTTTCTATCACACTCTTATGAGACCAAAGGAGACCATTAGATCACCTAAATTCATCTCCTGTATGTCACAGGCCACTAAATTTCCCTCAGTTAGCCTCATATTAAGTTCCCAAAAGTGTGTATAAGTAAATCACAACTTATATATGGCTCCAGCCAGGCATTTCCATCTGACTGGCACACCAAGTACCGTCCTTAGTCCCCTGTGACACTATGTTTCCTACAGAAGTCTTCATGGTGCCTGTGAGTTTCCCTCTGCAGTTATTAATCTGTAAAAGAGAAATATTTACTCTTAGACCAAACCCAGAGCTGGGACTAGTTGCCCACTCTATTATTTTTATTTGAGTTTGTCTGTTTTACACATTCTGGTCCTATGTCCAGGTCTTTAACCTCTACATGTGACAAACATACGCATTTGCCATAGTCTTTGGATCACAGCATGCTCGAAGGTAATTTTACAGCGACCTCCTTTTGTCTGACCTCTTTTCCAGCCTATTCATTGAATATTTGTCTTTGTGGCTTGGAGATATGTAGGGCAGCGTAGGCAATAGGCACCCATGTGCTTCATGTCTGTGAAAACAAACCCTTGGTAATTAGTGGTTTGGTATTGAGCTGGTGATCCAGTGAATCCATATCGCAGCATTTGCTAGAACTCCGAGTTCCTCCTTGCAATGTATGCCCATTATGTTATTATCTTAGGATGGACAGCATAATTAAAAGCCTCCTCTCTTGGAATCATTAAAGGATATCCCCAAAACAAGCCAAAGCATGATGACTGGATCTGCTGTCCTTGATGGCCACAGCAGCTTGTGCATATATCTGTCAAAGAGCCACCATAAAAACAGTGTTTCCTTCTCTTTCTGTATCACCCAACTAGTTAATGAGATCTACGTGTGTAAAGAACCCTGAAGACACACTGCAAAATCAATATAAAGCAAACACGATTTAGAAAGCTAAACGAAATACTCAGGGTCTGATTTTAGCATTTAAGGGAACAATAGGTCAAATTCAATTATCTGCTTTCCAGACAATAATTCCCATTTCACTAAATATATCTCTATTAAGACTGGCAAAGCCTTCTTTGTTAGTGTCGGGAACATAGGAAAGCAAGAGTTGCAGGGAGGTGTGACCTCATTTTACCTTTTCTGACAAAAGCAGGAACATTGCATTTGCAAGCTTGAAGAGAGCATCCTGCAGACCACCAAAGGCTGCTTCCTGAGATAAGATGCAGCTTTTCTCTTTTTGAACAACTCTCACTTTTCATTTTATTATCTTGACAAAGCCCTCAGCATTCCTAGTTATTTCAGAAACAGGGAAAATTCACATTCACTGCGGTGCAAAGAGATAGCAAGAAGTCACTTCCTTCTATTATAAATAAGAAACTATGCTGAAGAGCAGCTGCAAGAAGAGCAACTGTGAAGAGGTGCTCCATATCACTGGTGTCTCATTATGGTGTAAGGCATGGGTGCAATCACAGCAGCACAGTGTAGCCTAGCAAAGTCAGATTTTTTGCCTGAAGTGGTAGACCATGCAAAAGCCATTTAGGGTCACCCTGAAGCCTTGGTCCTAGCTTAGGTTAAACTGCTGTTTTAATTAATTACTATGTATATGCTACTTGTGGAAAGATAAAGGTTCTGTGAAAAGATGAGAACACTATATGATATGTGGTATCCACACAGTAGTTGCCAGTGAGGCCTCATCTCCTTTTCTTCTTCATCTCTTGAAGACGCAGGGGTGATTTTGAGTTGTCACCAGGCATCAACTTTTAATGGCAATGAAAAGACAAAGGGATCCAATGTCAGGAGCAAAATGTCAAAATGTTAGCCTGATACCTATGCTAAAACGGTCACCTATGAAATCAAAGCCCTCCAATCTCTTAATTTGCTGCAGATTCCAGCAGACATATGTGCTTGATGGTTATTTCAGAAGATTTTTCCCTTACTAGAGGGAGCAATTGTTTTAAATGAATCCACAGATGATAGCTCTAGAGCTGTGACAATTTAAAGAAATAACTCTATAATTACATTACAACTTATACAGCTATGGAATTACTGGAAACATATTTATACCACCTGTTTCAATGCTGACAATCACAATTTTTTATTCCCAGCAGCACTATTAGTTCCTCTCATCATATTACCTGGCCAGAATGCTCACATCATCACTGTTGAACAAAGAAATAGATGGGATTGATCATTCGAATTTAAAAGAAAATTTATTGTGTTATCTTTTTCCAATTACTGCCAAGATACTTTTACATTTAAGGGAAGGAAAAGGAAAAGGAAAAGGAAAAGGAAAAGGAAAAGGAAAAGGAAAAGGAAAAGGAAAAGGAAAAGGAAAAGGAAAAGGAAAAGGAAAAGGAAAAAGGGAAAAGGAAAAAGGAAAAATAAAAATGAAAAGGAGAGGGAGAGGGAGAGGGAGAGGGAGAGGAGAGGAGAGGAGAGGAGAGGAGAGGAGAGGAGAGGAGAGGAGAGGAGAGGAGAGGAGAGGAGAGGAGAGGAGAGGAGAGGAGAGGAGAGGAGAGGAGAGGAGAGGAGAGGAGAGGAGAGGAGAGGAGAGGAGAGGAGAGGAGAGGAGAGGAGAGGAGAGGAGAGGAGAGGAGAGGAGAGGAGAGGAGAGGAGAGGAGAGGAGAGGAGAGGAGAGGAGAGGAGAGGAGAGGAGAGGAGAGGAGAGGAGAGGAGAGGAGAGGAGAGGAGAGGAGAGGAGAGGAGAGGAGAGGAGAGGAGAGGAGAGGAGAGAGAGGGTGCTCTTGAACCACTGTCCAAAATAAATATAGTAGATATCAGTCAGGTGTTTTTCTACCCGTGTCCAACAATTCACAAAAAAAGAATATTTTTGGCCCGTACCTAATATCTTAATGAATTTGTCAAACAAATACATGTCTTTTCTAAATAGGGGGAATCATAATATATTTGCTTTCAATAACTCACTTGAGAATCTGACCCTATATAAAAGCTCCCTGTATTCTAACCAAGCCTAGTCATTCTTTATTTTCTCATCTTGAAGTGTTGAGCTCTCTAAACCACACTTAAGTGACTAAGTTCCAGCATTTGCCCTATTGGACACATTAATCTCTAAAAGCATCGTAGATCCCAACCTGTATGGCAGCACTGGCCTGATCCTTGCAGACCTCAGCACAGTCTGATGGTGTCAGCACATTCAGATACCCCATCCACCACCCAGGACACCTGCAGCAGAGCAACCTCCTTCGTGGATGTTACAGTGTACTATCTCCAGTGAGAGTGAGCAGAGTGGTCTCTCACAAAGGTCTCTTTGGCTACTGTTCGAAACAATGTGTTAAACTGCTCATGTTCCTGCTTGCTTACGGTGATCAAAAGGTTAATTCATACACACAAAGGCACCAAAGATGAAAGTAAGAGATCCTAATGAATTATATTTATAGATTTCCCTATGTGATTCATATGTAGACCAAATGCAGTTTTTTTCTATTGCTACAGAGCTACTGCTGCGTGCTTTTTGTAACTAGAAGGCTCACCACTGTAGTTTAGCTTGGTGCTATTGCAAGTTTCTCACTGTGCAAATGCAGCTGATTCAGCACTACACAGCCAGACTTCCCCCATTTTTGAACAGATGTCTGATGATCAGCTTTTCCCGGTAGCTGCATGCTTTGCATATTTTCTTATCTTTACATGCTGCATTGTGTAATTGTGTACCAACAAACTATTGTATGATAATTTTCCACATCCTTCATACAGCAACATAAATCTGCCCTTGTTGTTTAAACAGGTTACACAACATTTCAATATTTTGTTCTTCAGCTTGTTAGCATACTTTTTTGCTGTATCTTTTGCACTGAGGGGCACAGTATTTCCATGGCAAGTTTTACTCTGTTTATAAGTCACAATTGCTGAGAAACTGGTTGTATGACCCTGAGACATATTTCCTCAGAAATATTTGGACCAGGGCCACCTTCTTGACCCACAACAGCTTCATCTACACTCATTCCTGGGAGCTTTCCAGGCACCAAAGCCAATTGGCATCAAGTGGCTCAGGTCTGTGCCTTTGCCTCCAGAACAGGCTGGCTGCATGAAGACTGCCTATTGGAAACAGTTCCTGAATCACTGGAACTCCCAAATTGTGCCTAGGAATTCCTCTGGAGTGTGTGAGTTAGACAGGCCGAGTTCATGCCCAGGACTATGTCTGTGTCTGGGAACGTTTTGAAGCTTGCACAGATTTAACAACCTAGGCTGCAATGCTGCTCCTGAAGTTACTTGCTCTTGCCGTTTAGGTCCGCTGTAGTTTGAACTGATGCCTGTAAAACTCAGTGATTAGGTGCTCATTGACTTCAATGGACTCTGGCCCAAACATGTGGTTCTCTGGGATTTCAGATGGCTCTGATTTGCAGGTGCATGCAGGCTGGCAAATCTCAAAAAGTGACATTTGCTCCTGAGAGAAATCATTAAAAGAGAAAGCCCCTAGGTAAACTCTTTGCTTATCTACATATTTGATATGCCAGCACAGTGCAGTAGTTAAACGTTCAATGGAAACATGTTTGTGACATAATTTATTTTAGTGCAATTTTGCTTTTACTACCATGATATGGTTCTATAATTTACAGGTGCAAGTCAAAAGGATGAGTTTACAAAATGTAGCCCTACAGTTTCATATTTTATTTTTACTGTATTTTAAATGCCAAATCAAAATTATCATGTTTAATTTACTTTATTCTCAGTGGTTTTGCCTAGATTTATGAATTACCTTGGATTAATTGCTACATAGCATTCTGGTTTTATAGTGTAATTGGGTGTGTCTAAATGCATTCCATTTTATGACTTGCTTTAGGGTATATTTTGGATGAACTGTATAACATAAAATACATTTGGTGTTATGTTTTATATAACGCCAGAGAAAGCACAAAAACTGCATTTAAGTTTCTAGGTTTATGGGTTCCATATCTGGAAAACTTTGCAGGACAAATCTGCTTATTTTCTGTTGTTCTCAAATTGTTCTGAGTGTTTTCCGTTCCAATTTTTAACAATAGATTTAGAAATACTGAACTTTTGTGTTAACAATTATTTTTAGTCAGAACAAAAGAAACAATCCACCCTGAAAATAGTATAAATAAGGATATCACACTTTCTAACACTCTCACTGTAAATGTTAAATCAGAACAAGAACTAGCCAAAGTAAAATAAATGTCCTCCACTCTCGTATACAATCCACAGGTGACTGACACCCCACAGGGTGTCAGGTCTTTCAGTTGTTAGGTCTTTCTCCTTTTTGGTCTTTAGAGGGTTCAGAGTGAAATGCTTTGCACTGATGGGCACACTGCAGTTGTTAACACCTGGAACTTCTATTTAGTGAAGTCCAGATTTTAAAACAGAGGCTTCTGTATGGGTTACCATGAACCACTATTGACTGTATTTAGTACTTTCAGCATGCCTATGCCAAAACACATCCTTGTCAAACTGGCTCCTTTTGAGCTTTTTAAGTCCATAAGGTGCCTCCACAGTTTTGTTGCATTTGTGTTGCACCACAGTGCCTCTCCCTTCCTCTATTCTGCACAGGTAGAAAGAGAAGCAACTTTGTGTTGTCAGTGAAGAAGACTGAACCAAAAAGATCTCTGAAAGTTATAAACTCCCATCTTCCTTTTGTCATCTTTGTGACACCCTGGTCTGCCTTTGTTGGCATTACAGATTCTATGTTTTATTAAATTAGTGGACCTGTAGTTAAAATGCTACTCCGGTAAACATCTTTGAAGGCACATAAATAAGAAACTACTACCTCAGTGCTGCTGAACCCTCTCATGTGGCATGATTTCAAATGGGTGGGTAAACAGTGGGTTTCCTTCCAACATAACGTTTGACTTTCATGTTGGAATATAAGAGACTGTCTGGGGAGACAAAAAGCAATTCAGACAAACCGAATTACTAGGTAGGAAGAATACAAGTCACAAATCCCTGACAAAAAGACTTAAAACTGAAAAGGCAAACAAGTCACTAATGCTATGTTAAATGAAAACTGGAGTGTACTGAACTCTCTGAGCTACAGTACCAACAAAGAACAGAAGTTTTCCATACAAATGTCATGAGATCAGCTTCAGCATCAGAAGTCTGACTAATGAATCACTTATGTGACGTAACCATGGCTGATACCTTGTCTCATAACAAAGTACTAGAGAAGTATTCATTTCTCAGAATTGATTCAAAGTATTAAATGAGTCACTCTAATGAAGAGATAAGATCCAAAATTTCAGTAATTAAAGAACATATGAAACAAATCAAGGTATGTTTGGTAAGCCAAAGTTAAAGCTATTTAATGAGTCTCTTCATTTATTTTGGAAACTGGAATCATTATAATATCATTCTACAACTTAATATCAATACTATAGCCTCTTAATAGTGCATTTTAGATTAATAGGAGTCTATGCTTACTGTTAAGTAAATACAATAGTTACATACCATTTTTTCTGTGTTCTGCTCTCTTCTTTCCTTTTCAGCATCTAAAATGTTTTACTGGCAATAATGAACTAAATCTCACAATGTATGGAATTAGGTGATGAAACTGCCTGCCAGGGCACGGAAATGGACCTGAGCATTTATGTGACTCCCAGCCCTGCATTACTAATGTCTTCACATGGTGGCTAACCCACACGGACGAGCAAGCTGAGTCAGATAGTCAAGAGAATGGCAAATACCTAAAAATGCATGTGCACCCTGTTCAGGCTCAGCATCTAACATGAATTAGACCCTAATACAGCTTTGGAGCTTTTGAATATCTAATTAGACGCTGCTGTGCATTGTAAGCATCTAAAAGCCTTTGAAAATTCTCTTTTAAACAATTTGTCTGTACACACCAACAAATTTCATAGCATCCCTGAACCTCTTGTTTGGAAAAGACCTCTGAGATCATCAAGTCCAACCATACTAGTCCACTACTAAACCAAATCCCTGAGCACTTCATCTACCCATCTTTTAAACACCTCAAGGGATGGTGACTCAGCCACCTCCCTGGGCAGCTGTGTCAGTGCCTGACCACCCTTTCAGCGAACAAATTTTTCCTAATGTCCAGTCTGAACTTCACTTGGTGCAACTTGAGGCCATTTCCTCTCATCCTATCACTTGTCACTTGTGAGAAGAGCCCAGCACCCACCCCGTCACAACCTCCTTTCAGGCACTTGTAGACAGTGATGAGGTCTCCCCTCAGCTTCCTTATCTCTAGGCTAAACAACTCCAGTTCCCTCAGCCGCTCCTTGTAGGACTTATTCTCCAGCCCCCTCACCAGCCTTGTTGCCCTTCTCTGCATGCGCTCCAGCCCCTCAATGTCCTTCCTGTAGTGAGGGGCCCAAAACTGAACCCAGCACTCGAGGTGCGGCCTCACCAGTGCTGAGCACAGGGGCACAATCACCTCCCTGCTCCTGCTGGCCACGCTGTGTCTGATACAGGCCAAGATGCCACTGGCCCTCTTGGCCACCTGGGCCACTGCTGGCTCCTGTTCAGCCGGCTTCAGCCAACACCCCCAGGTCCTTCTCTGCCAGGCAGCTCTCCAGACACTCTTCCCCAAGCCTGTAACGCTGTGTGGGGTTGTTGTGTCCCAAATGGAGGACTCTGCACTTGGCCTTGTTGAACCTCATTGCATTGGTCTCAGCCCATCGATCCAGTGTGTCCAGATCCCTCTGCAGAGCCTCCCTTCCTTCAAACAGATCCACGCTTCCTTCCTGCTTAGTGTCATCTGCAAACTTGCTAAGGGTGCGCTCAGTCTGCACATCCAGATCATTAATAAAGATATTGAACAGGACTGGACCCAGCACTGAACCCTGGGGACCATGACTTGTCACAGGTTTCCAACTGGATTTAATTCCATTTATCACAACTCCTTGGGCCCGGTCATCCAGCCAGTTTTTAACCCAGCAGAGGCTGTGCCTGTCCACGCCGAAGGCAGCCACTTTCTCCAGCAGGATACTGTGAGAAACAGTGTCAAAGACGTTACTGAAGTCCAGGTACACCACATCCACAGCCTTTCGCTCGTCCATTAAATGGGTAGCCTTGTCATAGAAGGAGATCAGGTTGCTCTGGCAGGAGCTGCCTTTCATAAATCCATGTTGACTGGGCCTGATCACCTGATTGTCTTGCGCGTGCTGTATGACAACACTCAAGGTGACCTGCTCCATGACCTTCCCTGGTACCCAGGTCAGACTGACAGGTCTGTAGTTCCCTGCATCTTTCCTCCGACCCTTCTTGTAAATAGGTGTAACATTGGCCAGCCTCCAGTCAAGTGGAACTTCCCCAGTCAGCCAGAACTGCTGGTAGATCATGGAAAGGGTTTTGGTGAGCACCTCCAGGACCTCCCTTAATACCCTTAGGTGGATTCCATCCAGCTCCATTGACTTGTGAATGCCTAATTGACCAAGCAGGTCTATAACCATTTCCTCTTGGATCACTGGAGCTTTGTTCTGCTCCTTGTCCCTATCTACTGGCTCAGGAAGCTGAGTAACCACAGAACATCTCACCTTACTATCAAAGACTAAGGCAAAGAAGGCATTAAGTACCTGAGCCTTATCCTCATCCTTTCCAGAGTTGTTTCCCCTACATCCAATAAAGGATGGAGATTCTTCTTGACCCTCCTTTCATTGTTAACATATTTGTAGAAATGTTTCTTCTTATCTTTCACAGAATTGGCCAACTGAAGCTCTAGTTGGGCATTGGCCCTTCGTTTTTTTTCTCTGCATGATCTCTCTTCATTCTTGTAGTCCTCCCGAGATGCCAGCCCCTTCTTCCAAAGTTTATATACTTTCCTATTTTTTCCAAGATCCATTCAAAGCTCTCTGCTCAGCCAAGATGGTTTTCTTCCATGCCAGCTCATTTTTCAGCACATGGGGATGGCCTGCTCTTGCACCACCAGGATTTCCTTCTTGAAGAGCGTCCAGCCCTCTTAGGCTCCTTTGCTTTCTAGGACTGCCTTCTGAGGAACTTTATTAATCAGCCTTCTAAACAGTCCAAAGTCTGCCCTCTGGAAGTCCAGTGTGGCAGTTTTGCGGATTTTCCTCCTTACTTCCCCTAGAACTGAGAATTCTATCATTTTGTGATCGCTATGCCCCAGGCGTCCTCCAGCTGTCACATCTCCCACAAGGCCTTCTCTGTTCACAAACAACAGGTCCAGTGGGACACCTTCCCAAGTTAATTCACTTGACAATTCTGTCAGGATACTGTCTTCCACATTCTTGAGGAACCTTCTAGACTATTTCCTTTCTGTTGTATTACACTTCCAGCAGACATCAGGTAGGTTGAAATCTCTCATAAGAACAAGTGCTAGCAATCACAAGACTTCTCCCAGTGGCTTATAGAAGAGAACATCAGACTCTTCTTCTGTCTGGGCAGTCTATAGCAGACATCCTCACATTATCTGCCTTCTTGGGCATTCCACTGATTTTTACCCATAGACACTCAAACCTAACATCATCATTGAGCTCAAGACAATCAAAACACTCTCTAACACAGAGGGCTACCCCACCACCTCTCCTTCCTTGCTTATCCCACCTGAAGAGTTTGTAACAGGATCTGGATACATATAAACAACAGAAATAACATCTCAGAGGTGTATGGACCTGCAACTTCAACCAGTTAATTTGAAAAAAATTCCACAAAATGGTAATATTGTTAAAAAATATTTCTGAGATTCCAGAATACTTGAAAATAAAAAATGAAAGCATCAGCCTGCTCTTGACTTTGCACTCCCAGTAATCTTTGCAAGTCTAAGAAATTTTAACAATTGTAAGGTGTCAATTGTGTTCAAAATATAATCTTCATTACCCAATCTTTGCATGGACATTCAATCTTAAATGCTGCATGTACATTGTAATTTGTAAAAATGAACATCTGTATAAAGGCTGTGAGGTAATGAAGATTACATGCTAACTTTGTCTGTGAGCTTTTTGTAACTCCTACCAAATCGGCTGCCCACAAACCACAGGAGTTCACCACATAAGCAGATAGAAATGTTGTTTGGAAAGGACAGGATGATGATTTCCAGTTCATAAGATATTTATCCCAAGACACATTCATTCATCTGTTGCACATTTAAATGTCTTCTTTTAGCCATTTGCTGGAACAATACTTAATCAAAAGAGCATCTATTTCTAATAACAACTTAATTCCACTCTAACTTACAAGGAGTCACTGTGTAATCTAAAGCAGTACAAGCAAAGCGTGAGTTCAGGAAGTCCAAGCCACAAGGAAGGCAATTATGCAACATAGACATACCCTGGGGTGATTAATGAGAGTATGGAGCCCAAATCCTACAGGAGGACAGGAAGATAAAAGCCCAAGGAAGGTACTCCTCTTCACAAGGACTGTCCATTTGCAATCCTACCTGGTGGCTGTTAAGGGCTAAGGTCCATTTGTTTCCTTAGCATATCAGCAGACAGCCTTCAATCAAGTCTTGGGGTATAATCCTGGACTGGCCCAATGATAAATGAGTTTTGGTTGTTTTTAAGAAGAAAATTAATGGGAAGAATGTGAAATATCTTTGTAAGGTTTGTGGGACCATTCAGGTAATTCAGTATGAGAAATCTTTAATTGAAACAATTTCAAAATTAATTAAAATTATATACAATAAAAACATTTTTATGAGGGAATTTTAAATAAATAATACTTGGAAATAATTTATCTCAGTTTGAATTCTTTTGGAATACTTCCAAGCATTCATTAGCTGTCGGTAACCTTCATTTTTCAGAGACCACTATTCCAAATTGATGCTTTATGCTGCAGCCTCCATGACGGATGTGACTGTTTAATTAGACTGTGCTAAATATTGAGGATTCTGAGACAGCAAGACTAGGAGATTTGCAGACTAGCCCATGGCCCCGTATTTTGATTTGACCTGAATATTCTTGTGTTTCTTAAACAACTTTGTGTTGACCATAGCATTTATTCTTGAGCGAAGTTCTTGATGTCAGTATTCCTGCTCAGCATCCTCATTAAGTCCTGAACTGGATAATAAATTGCCTTTGACTAAGGTGCAAATGAAAAAACAGATCCTTTACTTAGTAATAACAACTCTACAAAGTATTAATGCTTTACTTACATTTGAGAAGCTTATTTTGTGAATTTCTTACTCTGTGAGTTTCCTGTCTATTGGTTGTTGGTTTGTTGGGTTTTCAGATGTATCTGGTCTTACCATATAAAACTAAAGCAGCACTGTAGTTTAGAAAATACTCTGGTGATATTATCTCTCTAGTGATCTGTGATATGGACTTCTACGCTAAAGAAATTTTGCAGCATTCCAAGGGCTCTCCCTGTACTTCTCTGCTAATGCCTTCATAAAAGCTTTGCTAATATGTAATGCTAAGCGACAAGCTAAACCGGCAGGGAACCCTGGGGAAACTCTTAAATTCCCCAGAAAAAAAAAATGACCAAACAAATCCCCCATGATTTTCATGGTCCCGTATGATTTCCTGATGCAAAATCATACATAACGTATACTTTCCATTGTCTTACCTGCAAAAATAATTGTCTTATGTACCATTTTAGTCATCTGGAATAAGCATTAACTGCAGTTATGCATATTGCTAATTCCCCCCAGCAAAATCAATGCAAGATCTTTGCCAAGACGTAGTATCCCACAAAGTTGTCTTTGACATATTTTCACCATTACCAGAAGGTTCTGATAGCCTCATTAGAATATTCTGGCCACTAGAAGAACATTATGTCAAGGGCCTCTACACCTTCCTGCCATGTGTGTAGGTAGGTTGGTATGTCGTCTACCCTTACATCACAACCTACACACAGTTGGTGCAGTGCTCCCAAGCAATGGAAACAGATTGCTATAATCCTTCTGTGTGGTGAGATTCCTGTCATTTTCTATTTTCCTATGTCACTTGTTAATTGCTTTAGAAAAGTGGGTAGAGCTCCCATCCATGATCAAGGCCCATTAGGTCAGGCAGTGCTTGAAATCTAATCTTCCAACTCTCTGCTCAAGGCTTGAAATTTGGTGGTTTTCTTCTTTCTTGTCTGTAGTCCAGGTTTCCTTCCTTCACCTGGCATGTGTACTGAGATACTCTACTTGCCAGACGTTTCTTATACACATAGCTAAATTCACTAGTCTTTCAAGAATTTACAGTGAAATGTATATGTCTGCATAAGGAAGCTTGGCTATAAGACTTTGAAGGATGTCACTCCAGTTTTCATATTTTCTACCAATGCATTCTGGAAAAAAAATTATTAATTCAGCAAATAACTTGTTTGCAGAAGGAGGAATAAGGATTTCCCTTATTATTCTTTAAGTCATTGTCATAAAAACATTAGTTAAAACACATCATAAAAGCCTTCCTACATAAGCCTTGGAAGACCTTTTATTTTCCAAATTGAAAGGATCCATTTTCCTTTTCTATGAGCTAAAAAAACCCCACAAAACTGTGTCTTAGGGCCTCTTGCCTACCTGCTATCTCCAAAATACATTTTTTGTTTCTAAAGATCCGGGTTAAAATAATCTCATCTTTATTGCCAGAGATATTCTTATTATATCCCTCAAAATCTAGATCAGACTTTTAAACTGACTGGGGCCAAAGATGTGAAGAAGAAATGTGTTAAATGACTCTCAACAAAGATTTATCATCCAATGCTAACTCTATTGCTCTGTGTGTCTGTATTTTGTTTGGCAAAGAAGCTGTAACGAAGATCAGAATGATAAATACAAAAGACTATTAAGAATTCCTCAGCCTTTTCCAAAGGCTCAACATCTTGGGAAACATAGATCGGTTCTGGGGAATAACTGTAGATTGTACACCAGATAACTTTATTGATAGTCCAGAAGAGATTCCATTTCCAGGCAGACCTCCAGGACCAGATATGCCACAAAAGGCTAGGAACCCTGCTGCCTTCAAAGCATGCATTGGTACTGTTCTTATCTGTACTTTCTTCCAAATAAAGGTTAAAACACATCCCACAGCCAGTTTTCACTGCCAAGACACTTTCAACACAGTGGACTCACAAGCCGCACAATGTACAATATTGGAAATCCTTGTTTACCTTCATTAATTGTCCCCCCAGGAGCACATTGGCAACAAAGCAACAGAAATATTTCTTTCCCTTTTCTTCTCCAAGTTTTTTCACTTTTCAAATCTAAGGTCCAATCTGCTTTCATTGTGAAGTTAGTCACATAGAATTTGATGTAGATAGTTTTTTAAAAATTCATAAACTGCTGAAAAAGAAAAAGCCTACTTTCTTTCTTAGAAAGAAAGCAGAAACTGGGATATCATTCCTATGTACCAGGATAAGGTATTTTAAGCAGCAAAGAATATTAGGGGGTTAACCTGAGAAGCTCCCACCTTTCCTGATCTTCTGATCCCTCCCTGCACTTCGTGTATCCCTCTGTTCCAATAAGAGATTATCAGTAAATAACGACAAGTTCAAGAAGATATCCCCTGCCATTTCTTTAATGATGCTTAATTTTCCTTTACCCTGTCTCATCATCCTGCCTTGATTATGGGTGCCTTGGGGCCAGGTCTGTGTGTAGTTACACGTTTAGAAAGACCCAAGCACACACCAAGGACTACCAGAATTCAACTGTTATCATTATCATGGGTGGGAGTCATCAAGCTGTTCTGTATTTGGCTGGAAGTTCAGGAGGGAATACACTGGGAAACTGCTGGTAGTCTTCCAGCCTGACCACCTCCTCCAAGTTGGAGCCCTCAACATGGCATCTGTGGGACCAGACTGGCTCTGCTTTGACTCCTGTGTTGTTTGAGATATATAAAAAACTTCTGCTCCCAGACAAGCTAGAATTTGGGGATTTAAAAAAAAGTCATTATATTTCACCTAGAAATGATGCATTTTACCTAGATTTGCAGAAGTATCTTGAACATTGTCACTGGTATTTTTATCAGTTTAGCTATGATTCTTCATTTGGGTCCTCCAGGAAAGTCTAGAAGCAGATGTCCTGACAGCTGAATGCTCCCAGAAATTTTGCCTCAGTGTGCATTGCTTGATTTTATTTGATATTTTAAACTATTGAGTACTATATTACTCTTGTACTCCTGAATATTTACTGCCCTCTAGTCAAAATACGGATGCATAAAAGGCCTTGCAAGCAATTTGGAAAGGGCTAGTCTGGGAATCTGAAATTATATTGACAGTCTTAGGAAATGCATCTTGTGCCTAAGGCTTGCTCTTGCTTCAATTAAAGTAACATATACCAGGGATTATAGGATTTGGTTGCTTTCAATCTCAGGATGACTGTGAATTCAGTAGACAGAAAGGATCCTTCTCATCTGAAGATCTTCTGAAGGCTGTGGGCAAATTCTTGTCCAGCAGTCACAAAAATACATAGCTTGTAAACAATTATTAAAGATTTGTGATGTGCATTGTGTTACGGATAAATCCATGCTGTTGGATTGCAAGAAGAATAAGAAGCATCCAGTCATGAGGGCTTTTCTCAGACATAGGTCTTTATTTCCTATGCTCAGTCAATCTGCCTCAGAGACAGAAAGAAATCCCCACAGGAGTATAGAGGGTAGAGCATGACAGCCTGGAGAAGGACAGGGACAAAGGAGGAATGAGGACAGGTGCACAGGATTGTCTGACAGTTCAGGAAAGCTCCTGCTTCAGTTAAACGCCATTTATTCAAGTGTGTCCCCAGTTCAGAAGCTGTATTCAATATGGACCATGCCTTATGTGGACATATACCTTATATTTCATATTTTTCTCATTCTGATTTATTTTCCCATTCTTATGCATTTAAACTGCTGATTTGAAAACTTAGCATTTGTTTAGTAATATTCTCTGGAGACAATTAATTTGAAGTTCTCAATTTCTGAAAAAATAAGACCACATGAATGTCCTAGACCTTATTCCTATTTTTTGCATGCTGTTACATTGTTAGAGCTTAGATGTCTAAAATACAGACTGCTTATGGTAGTGCTATTGCTAGTGTCACTACTGACTAGATGCAATAACCTGCATCAATTCTGAATTTATCATTATTCCCTACTAATGAAGCAAATGTTCATTTCCAAACAGTTGTGTGCTCATCCCTGCTTTATAAAATGAAGGGTATGGGAATTTTTCAGGTGCCAAGGCTCATTTTATGAGCAAAAAACTCAACTCTTAGTAATAGCCTTGGCCTTGACTAGCAGCATTGTTATATGTCCGTGGAACTGTAGGAAAAGAGAAAAAAGTGCACAACATGTGATGAAGATTATCTGTAACAAAAGATTTTAAATTGCATTGTGCTCTGTGTGCTTCTGAAGGAAAAAACTCTTGGTGTTCGAATGAAGTAGGACTCGTACAGTCTACTGAAGGTACATAGTAGCTGATGGGACTGGCACCTGGCCTGCTCGCCACGGAGCACCAGCCTGCACTGAACTGCAAACAGCGCTTAGCCCAGCTTTTCTTCCAGCTTGTAACTCTGCAAAGCTCAGAGTTTTCTCACTGCTTCTCTTTCACATCACACAAATCCAGCAAGTTTTGGCTGACATGACTTTGAGCAAACACAAAAACCAAAATGAAACTCAGGAGACTAGAAAGAAAATGTTTATGCCAAGCCCCAGCAAACCAAAACATGGCAATCTTCTGCAACTGTCTCTGCGAAATAGTTGCTGAGAACACAACATCAGTTAAAAACATGATAAATCTTTTACAACATTTTAATATATGCATGATTCACAGTTGCCTTGTAGATGTAGATACAGAAGCCAAATTCCCTACAGAACAGTAATGTGTTGGCTATTATATTTCTGGTTACATTTTTTTACCCAGCAGGACAAAAACAGTCTTTTGCAGGGAGGGCTATTTCCACCAAAAACAAGTGGAAGAGAAAGCTCTCAGCCTGACCTACATTTTTTTTTTTAAGTAAGTATGCTACACAGTTTAGTTTAGTGAAAACCACTTTTCAGAAAATATCATATTTTCTATATCACTCACAGAGAGCATTGTGAAATGCTGTGTTTACCATGTTCAAGTGTACTGGGACTTTCTAGGCTTCAGCAAATATACATTGTGGTTAAAAACAAGAACATTGATGTAGGCTGAAAAGATGGCTTGTGAAAGTGTAAAAAAGAAAGAGAGGAGGTTGGGGCAGAGAGGACAGGCCAAGTAAGGGCAAAATGTATTGTGTGTATGCACACTTCTCAAACCTTCCAAATTAACCCCATGTTAATGTGTTCAATAACTTTTTTCTTTTTAACAGTGCACTCTATTAGTTTGAAATGTTGAAGAGAAAAAGGCAGAAGACAAGTCCTGCATACAAGTTTTGAGAAACTTGCATCAGGCTTCTAGTGCAGCTATTCCACATAATGTACGAAAGCCTTTAATTCTCAGTTGATTTTACATCTTCACAGTGGTTCTGGGCTCTGTTAAAATGGCTTTAACTTTAGAATTTGCATGAAACAGCTGAGAAGAGAGAGGCAGCTGTAATAAGATGCATTTGTCCTCTCGTGGTCTCTGGGATTGTCAGGACAAGTTTACTATGTGATGTAACTGTAACTCTGGGCGTCCCTGAGCACTGCTGGTTTCCCAACAACTTTTTATGCTAGCAGTGGATCACTGGGGTGCAGTGTTCCCCAGCCACAACTTACTGTGCCCTGGCTGGCTGACAGGCTGTGTGTTACTTGAACCAACAGCAGTGAAAGCATTGCATCATTAACTTCAGGATGTGTAAGCACAGAAGGTCCCAGACAAATTTGCATGGCCTAAGCTAAAGTCTGTGTCAGTACATCTTCACAGCTCACCAGATCACTTTAGGTTTGGTTCCATATGTATATTTACAGGCCTATATCCCGATTGCAACACAGATCCACCTGTAAGTCAAGGAAGATTGATTTTGTCTGCTTCCCATCTCCCATAAGGAAGGAAGAGCTTACGATATCTGTAATCTAACTAGTTTGACTAATATAAACAATTTTTTCCTCATCTACCTCAAACAATTATTGAAAGGAAAAACATAACCTATATGTGAAGGGGAAGCATACCATCATAATTAAGATTTACTCCACCGTTTACGTTTATTAATATGCAGAGTAGAGGTACATGAAACTTCTCATTTGTGCTTTGAAACAGCCTACTAAAGTTTTGTATCAGACCTATTGTAACTCATGGTTGACCATGCAGCTGCTCAGATTGACAACACAGATCTACTTTTATCCATCTCTGTTCAGGTCTTATTGATCAACCCATGGTATGCAGGTACTATGGTACCACCACTGGAACATACCATACTACTATATTGTAGCACAGAGTTACTATAACATTTTCAGACTAAAAGCACACTTCAGGTGCTCCAAAAATATTTTCTATTTTTATTCTACTGCCTGCTTGGAACGTAAGTAACTCTTGAATTGACTGTTTCTGGTTCCAGATATGCTGAAGCTGAATAAATGCTTATTTTCAGCAAATGGCACACTCTTTGCTAATCTTTGCATCACTCCAATTATTTGGTTTCTTCTTTCAAGCAAATAGAGTTTTGGCAATAATATTATCCCAGAGCTGGTGTTTTACTGCTTGTTGGGTCTTTTCTTGTTATTGTTATTACTACTTCCGTCGTTAGTATGATTATTATCAGCCCTGCCATTATCTCTATATTGTTATCATTAGTCATTATAGTATTCTTATATAATAACACATCAAGGCTAAAACTAAGTCACTGTAGACAGATGTCTGTTGTGGAGATCCCATTTCTTGGCAGGGAAATCTCTGGCAATCAATTCATAGGAAATCAGTTATTGATCATAAGAAGAAAGCAGAGAATGAAAGGCACAACTCTTGTTTAGTGTGTGGGGAGGTAATTAAAGGAAACAGTGCAGAATTCTCTGGTTAGAAGAATAATTTTTGATCGTAGTTTCTGTTAGAGTCATGTTTATCTGTAAATGCAGATGTCAGGAATTAAAGAGTCTTACATTGGCCAGGCAGTGACATTGTGTAGTATTTTACTTCCTCCTTGAAGAAAGCTCAGGGTTTTTTTCAATTTTTTTATTAAACAGTGCACTCCAGGCATATCTTAGGACAACCATTGCTATTTATTTGACAAAGATTTTGAATCAAATGCCAGTATTCCAGTTCTTGAGATTAAGACCTTTGCATAGGTCAGCTACGGGGTGAGAAAGAAGACGTGTATGAGCACCTAAGTTGCATATGGACCCTACTGGAAAGAGGATAGAACAAGACTGCCCCCTTGACAAGGGACTGGCTGGGAAAGGTTAAGAAAGTTACCTGCCCTAAGTGGGAAGAGTGCTTATAATGTCGACCGGGCACAGCCCACTCCTAAATGCAGTGAAATATGGGATTCATAAACCAATATGCATTTTTCAATCATTAGACTAAACAAGGGATTAAAAACTGCCAGCTCTCCTAGTGATCTTCTTAAACCATCATTAACTGATTCACTTCTTACTGGCATTATGGCAGAAATTGTGAGAGAAGGATAAATTTAGAAAAATTAATAATAGTGGCTCTGTGCATATTTGGTAACAAAAATTCTCTTTCCACTTCATCATATGAGCCTTCTGTCAAGGTTTAAATGCCTTTATACTTGTGGTTTCCAAATTATCTTCTACCATGGTGGCAACCATAACAAACAGTCAAAATGATCAGATCAAGGACTTTGTCCGTGTGCCTCAGAAAAATAAGAAACATTGGTCAAATTTCATGATGTCCATTTTCAATTCTTGAGTAAAAAGCAATTGTGCTCTACAAGAAATGCTTGTCAAGAACCTTCACCATTAGTCTAAAATGTTTGCAAATCTGCCTTCTTCCAACTTCTAACAACTAACACTCGTCCTTTTGAAATGCACTATCTATTGCCTTTGTTCTTTAAGGCTCAAAATACGTAACTAGATTAATGTATATTGATATTTTTAATTCATATCTTTTAATGCATTATATTTTTATACATATAGTGTATACATTTTGTGAGTGTATATATGTAAACATTTATACACATGTACATGTATATACAAATATATAGCTGTTAGTAACTTCTTAGAGGTCAATAGAATTAGTGACAAAGTTAAAGAGGTGAAGTATTTTTATTAATCAGGTCATCAGCCTGGTTCAGATGATGAAAGTTTAAGGGAAAATTATTTAGAGCTGAAAGTTCAGCTTGAGAAGAAAGTTTCAATTTTTCTATTCATTTATCTTATATGTGCCTTTTTCTGGAATTTGAACCATCCAATAAAAGTGTATAAATCTTGAAGACATATACAGTCATTTATATGTGTATTTCCTAGCAGGCCATATGTTCTATATATATATTTCTATTTACTTAGAAAAGTACACTACTATCTATACATGAGGGACAGAAAATCAGATGACACTGAAGCTAAAGGTGAAGATACTTTATAGCAACTTGGATATTAAGTTCTCTGGACACATTTTTATGGGAATCAACTTATGCTGTGCTCCATCTTTGTTTGTTATACTCTGTGTTACTAGAACAGCAAGCTGCCAGGCACTGTTTTTATAGTGTCCTCAGACATCGTGTATTTATAAGGGTGTTCTACAGTAAAGTACCTGTAAGTACTTAACAGTCAGTTTAAACGGTCATTCAGCTTCTCCTCATATGTTATGCTGCAACTATAAACGGAAGGTAGTAGCAATAAATACCACTAATAAAATCAGAGTGGTGAAAAGCCATTTGTAGTCCCTGTGTAAACAATACTATATGTACTCCTGCAGAAAAAACAGCATTCAGAAACACCATTTAACAAGTACTTAACCACTATGAAAATACTCTGTGACCACCAGCCACTTTAGGTGATTTCTGTAATGGTGGAGTTTTCAAATCATTTAATCCCAAGTGACTTTTCTGAAAGGTCCATTATTTTCTTTAGGCACCAAAGACTTTTGAAAATCTGACTTTGGGGAATCAATTTTTTTAAAAAAAGACTTTGATACCTTCCCACCAAGTTAGGCACTCATGTATAATATTCAGGTATCACGGGAATCTTCAAAATCCCAGGGAAGGTCCCTAATCACATGCTAGTGGGGCTATGTTGTGATATCCCTGAGCTACCTGAAACCTGCTTCAACTCAGCATTAAAAATGTTCTCTCTTCTTCCCTTTATGCAAGGCCCAACAGACAGGCATGTTCAGAGCATTTGGATGGTACTAGTCCTGACAGAAAAGGCAGCTGGAAGCAAGAACACCTTAATGTAGTTAATTTACCAGTGGGCTGTGAAATGAATACAGAAGACTAAATTTTACATCCTTTCTTCTTGATTTGAAAGACAGGACCTGACTATGACTCCCAGGGAAGTATCTAATATTCTGCTACAGTCAATCTTCATCTCTCTTTCTGCTCTGTTTCAAGCTCATTACAGTGTTGTCCTACTCCTCCAAACACATTAAGCTTCCTTCTTCATGCTCAGTTTATATATCTTGTGGGAATACAGCCCACACAGGTTTTGTCCCAGGAGACAGGCACAGCAGAGACATGGAGGCCAGACACAGCCCAGGTGGGAGATACCAAGCGTGTACGTGCCTGTCTCCCTACACCACATCTAGGAGCACACCAGACAGCCTGTGCAGATCAAGGGAAAACTGAGCAACCGGAAATGGGGTTTACAGAAGATACTCTACTGAGGTCAAGTCTGCCAACGGGTAATTGTAAATACTTTTACCTGTGACTTAGGGCATCCTTATGTTCATTGCAACCACCTTCACCAGAACTCTTTCTCCCAGACAAATGCTTTCATCCAGTCTTTCAAGGTGGTTACGATGGCAGTCATACTTGCACAATACCTTAGTCGCTAGATCTAAACTGCAGATCACTTGGAAGCAGAAGGTTGTCTTTACAAATCTGTTGCCACTAAGCAGATTTGGAAGGGGTCTAAGACCATGCCAGCCAAAGAGACAGAGCACAAGAGAATGTATGTTTCTGCAGCCCAGTGCCTGGGAGCAAGTCACAGATTTTGACCTCTGCTCCTAGGGCTGTTTCTGTAGTTGCCATTAAACGATCATTGAGTTTGATGTCAATGGCGAAAGACCTAAGTGCTGAGTGAAAGCAGACACAGTGGACAGGACAGAACTAGGAAGAATAAAACAATGTTCATGTCTGGGGATGGGATGACGGTGGGGCGGTTAATACCAGTGCTGAGACAGGTGTGATGCTATTGGAAACACAAGGCAGAATGGAGGGCCTTTGTATGGTCGAACAGGAGCTCAGTAGGGACAGTTGGCTGTGTAATGTGAATTAAATTAAAAGATGGGGAGAGAGGGGTGTTCTACTAATGCCTTGGTGAGTTTTTAGATGGCCAGCTAGTGGGGAAGTGGAGGAGAAGGAGAAGGGGAGGAGTAATTCATGACTTTACATACCTAGAGATATGTCCTGTCGAGTGGAGCTTAATCTTGCATACGCCTCTTACTCACAATGTGAACTGCAGACCAGATTAGATCAGGGAATGTTAGCCACGTCCAGTGCTAAAGTATGTTTTGTTTTGTTTGGTTTCTTTTAAAACAGAGAGAAGGAGCATAAGTTCAGAGAGGTAAGTGAAAGTTCAGTGAGATTTCTCCACGTTCATGAAGCCTGAGTTCATAGTCAAGCTATTGAGTCACATACAGATGAGGATGGTTTTTAACTGGTCAGATAAAAGGGGAAAAAAATCAAAACAAAAAAGCAAACTAACACAAAAAAAACCCAAATTGCTTCCCCCTGTAGTTTCCTTGATGTTCAGTAGGAGTGGCTGGGTGAAGACAAGCCAGACCAATACCAACAACTGCATGGAATCTTTCCACGACTGAAAGGTGAATAATTAACTCTCATAACTGCAGCCCCTCAGGGGAAGGTGAGTCACTAGCCCAGTTTAGAGTTATGTTATCTTGTAATGAACAATAAGAGGGAAATCTATACACGTCCTGACAGCTCTAGCAAGACTTCAATGATCTGTGCCCCAAAAACCTCAGGAAGGGAGTTGATCAAAATGCACCTCTAAGAAATAAATGTTCTTGTACATACAGCTCATCAGTGGTTCAAGATCATTTTTTCTAGTCATATGATATTTCCTGAATATAATGCTGAGGCTTAAACAAGAAGGGAAAGAATGTGTCGGTTTTAACTGGCAACATTGTGCCAGTACCTAAAATCAGATACAACCAGGGAGGGAATTAACTTACTTTTCTAAGTCTAGCCATGCTCATACTGCTACTTCTGGACTCTTGGGATGGAGGGAGTGGTCAACAAAAGGCAAATACGAAACATAAGCCTGCTGTTAGGTGACTTAAAAACCTACTAATAGGTTTTTTTGGAAGGGTTTGAACATCCACTGGGAAATCTCCAGCAGTCTGCAAATCCGGAAAGCTTAAAGGCTGGTCTAAACTTGACAAATCTTTGCATATATTAACTGCACCCACTGGAGAAAGGCAGTATAAATCACTCTTCCTCATACACAGAGAAAAAAAAAAGACCAGAGTCCTTGAATCCTTCTCCTGCTCAAGCCACAAGACATTGTCCTTGCTGCTTCTTCTGGGGCTGTAGGCTCCTTGTTATGATTTTTAGGGCTCCATAGATGATTTAAGTTCAGAAACTGGGTAGTAGACAATACCCATGGATTGTTCTGCACTAAACCCCGCAGAAGGCAAGCAACTTTGCCTTCTCCTCCCTCCAACTAAAATGTTGATAAGATCTGATGAGTGTTTCCATTTGGGGATTCAGGACTAATTAGTTCTGAAGCAAGAGAGACATAGAGGGGCATCAGCCTCATTTGTCATTTGGGTATATCATGCAGTGGTATCCTGATGGAAGGAGCATCTCTTCCATTTTTTTCCTTTCCTCCAGCCAGTTTAGAATTAGCATTAACTAACTTCATAGGGAACAATATTTGTGTCTTCTCAGCAAGAAATGTAGCCAACTTCCTGTACAAAGGGAAGTAAGTGATCCAAGTGAGTGAATGAGAGGCTTATTAGAATTTTGGGAGGGGTTACAAGAAGAATAAAACTTGCAAAAGCTATTTTATACTGTGCTAACTTCCAAGGAGCCATGCCCTCTCCATTATCTCAGTAAAGAGTGTTTGCAAACAGTACACAATTGAATATGCAATTCCATAGGAAAATGAAAAAAAATTAAATGAAGGAATGTAAACAATAGTGTGAATCAAAGCCACTCATCAGATCTCAATTCTCATTAGTCGGTATTAATTTTGACGACTGTATTGCTGACTAATTAACAGCTATAGAAGATAAAACTTTCCCACATGCTCCATCATGCTCCATCTAGGGTCAACAGATTGTCACTGGGCATGTTTTAATTATTGCTCTGTCATCGTCACAACTTCAGTTCATTACTACGGATGGTCTAGATCTGCTGCAGAAATCCTGTGATCAGTAGTAATCAGGGTATTTTTCCATGAATATGATAGTAGTGAGAGGTTAGAAAAGGAAGCCAGGATGCTACAGAGATTCAAGAACAAACAAAATCTTTCTGCTTTAGAGCAGCGCAGACTAGAGTACAAAGGACTTCCAGGATAAATATGAGTCTTAACAAGTTTCAAAAGCGGGAAGGAAGGAAGGAAGGAAGGAAGGAAGGAAGGAAGGAAGGAAGGAAGGAAGGAAGGAAGGAAGGAAGGAAGGAAGGAAGGAAGGAAGGAAGGAAGGAAACATACATACATGCTGAAAGATCATAGAGAATCTAGCAAAGCCAAGTCAAGCCCAGTTCCACCATTGTATAAAATGAAGCTTTAAGCCTTGGATACATATTTGTTCTATTTGATCATAAATATGTAGTTAAAAGCAACACATGTCTGGAGGCTCTATACAGCAATGAAACAATCGTGTCACTTTGTTCGTTCCAAAAATGCCTCTAAATGGGACAGCCAAACAAGGCCTTTGTTTAGAATTGTCTCATTTACTTGTCCAAGCTGGAGTTTGACCCCTGAGGAAGTCCAGCCATGCTGCTTGTAACACGCTCTTACTTCAATTGATATTTCAGTGGCTTGTTTTCTCCCTGCAGTTCAGACAGTATTTTTTTTAGCCTTGACAGAATGGCTAGACTAGGTAATCCACACAAACAGCTGCTGCATGCAATGTGATCTTTTCCCCAAACCTTTTTAACAAAGACTTCTGAACTGTTCCTTAGTTTTGGATATGTTGGAAATATCCAGAAGCTAAAATCTCTCAATACAAATGTAATTGACATATCAACTGTCTGACCATACTGCTTTTAGCTTGAGAAGTGTCCTAAGAAGATTAACAAGAGCTGCATGTTCACAAACCGACTCCCTAATCAGAAAGCAGTCATCAGGAAAAATCTGCTTCAAACCACTTTCACAGAGGATTTGCTTCTTGAATATCAATGTTCTTGTCTGTAATGAGAAGAAAGACTTTACTGATTTTTGTAGCATGAGCTTTGCAAACTTTCAAACTTCATCAAAGGTAACATAATTGGTATTTTTCATTTTGCTGAATTTTTTAACTTGAAATCATTTTGTTCTTTGTCGATCATGGGCATTTCTGTCTAACGAAACACTTGTATGAGCCCAAGTAATAGTAAAGTAACTGTTTTAAATACTGGACACATGAAATAAAATCCAGGGAGATTTGAAAAAAATGAACAAAAGGAATAAAAGGTCATTCTTTAAAGAGTTCTATGAATATAAGGGAAAACACATTCAAAGGAAGGTAGGAATTTGGAAAATGGTAATTTTAAAAACGTTAAGAGTTAAGAGTGGACAGAAAGTTAGACGTGCATTGGAATAAGGATATAGCATCCAAAAAGGTAATGCAGCTGTGAATTGCATAGGCAAGGGTAACATCCTCCATGGGCAACATGGCAAAAGTCCCTTTCTGAACATTATAGGTATTACTCCATCCACAACATTCCACTACATTTTAGGAATTTATGTCCTGACAAAAAATCATTCTATTGAGAGCAGTTAGGGAACAATAAAAAGGAGTAGAGGTGCAGAAAACTGATTTTAATAGGTAAGATTAAGTACTAAATCTGTCAGCTTTGGTTAACTGGAGAAAAAGACCACATGAATAAATATTTAAAGGTCATCTAATAGAAAAGGAATTGTTTTAGGACAACTGAAACACTAAGAAATGGAAAGGAGGATGAATGCAAAAATGAGCTGTATCAGACTGTGAAATGGTCCCCTGTGGGATGAGAGAAAAGACATTCTCCTAGTGAGAATGACTTTAAATGAGATTGGATATTATAGTGACCAAAGGGGCAGATGGGAATATCAGCTATTTGGGGGACTTTGTAGGAAAGGATCTAAATAAAATAATTTCATGAAGGCTTTATCTTTTGCTGAACCACACACCCTTCCTTTTTCTCAATAAGATCTGCCAGCTAGTGGAGTTTCTTTAAGTGCTCTGCTATTGCTGGCCACACTGATAGTTAATTAGGTAGGAGGTGTACAGATGGACATTTTGACCCTAAATCTCTGCTTGCCCAACATCTCTAAATGAAAGTAATGAGGACCACTGCTGCACAGCAAGAACATTACTTTGCACTATGTATTTCCATATCCTGTGCTCTCCCAAGTAGTCTGCCTACTGTAAGTACAACCCCCCAAGGAAACTGGAGAGTCAGAATCACCTAGGTAATGCCAGTAAAATAAACCTTTAGGCATTTCTTTACTTTGATCCACAGAAATGCATATGCTGTGCTGTTTGTACCCTCAGAACAGATAGCAGTCTTGGGAACTTGCATGGATATTTAGAGATGGTATTTAAATAACATTACTTGGGAAATTCCCACCACTTAAAAAAAGACTAACTAAAACAAGAGTTTTCTTTCCCAGAAGGCTGAGACAGGTATAATGAGGATTAGCAGGCATAATTGATACCATTTCTGTATCCTAGAGGATCACATGAGTCATCTTCCTAGTCACGTCCTCCCTGTTCTTAGCACTGATCAGAGTGATAATGTTGCTGTGAAGTGTAAAGAGGCAAGATAAACATACTGTGTGCTACAAGCAACTGATTGCAAACAAATAACTTCATTAAGCCATGTCCATAATCATTCCTCACTTTTATATAGCACTTTTCATCTGCAGATCTCAAAGTGCTGTACAGATGGAAAAACTCAGGAGTTAAAAGTGGCTTGTTTGAGGTCATTCAGGTAGACAATAGCAGCTATGGGAATAAACCACACAGCAGTGCCTCACTTTGCATTATAAATGCCCCTCCTGTGCAGTCCTGGAAAGGATCACCACAGCGAGCCTTTAGAGAGGGAGAGTGTGTATCTGGAGCTGAAATAAGTCTGATCCTGATCATAAGACCACTGTGAATTAGAAAAGCCAAATTCCACCCTAATGTGCAATCTCTCTTAAAATCAACTAGAGATTTACATTTAAGTATTTCCAAGGTTTTCCTTCCCATGTTGTCTGAGTACCAGCAAAATTACATCACACTAAAACAATCTCTGAGGATGTTTCCTTACTACTTTTTCCTATTAGCCCCAAGAGCCACTAGAGATCATTTCATTTTTATCACTTTTTTTTTTTAATTGCACATAAACACTGGGCCTAATTCATTAATCATAGTGGAAAATTGAGGAAAGAATTATTTACTACCTAAAACAACAGTAGTGCAGTGATGCCTCAGGCCTAGTAAGTACAAAAACCAGTATAAAAGATTTCAGTCTTAACTATGTAAATCATAAAAAAGTGCAGAAAAGGAATTTTGCAGGCATCCAGTGTCTCCAGTTTATGATAAGAGAAGCTAGGCAGACTATATCCACAAACACTTCATGTCATTATAAAAATAAAGGGCAGAATGTGAGTGGAATCAAAACACAACATATCATAAACTCCAAAACTATAAATCCCATTATGCCTGAAATTTGGAAGGTATAATACATCCTACAGTTTCCTGGAAAGGAAAAAAAGGCGCTGGTCCACAAGTCTAGATTTCCTTGCTGGCTCTGCTGCAGGCTCCCTCTGTAATCTTGGGCATATTGCTTTACTTCTGTTTCCTCTCCCACATTGTGGGTGTGCCTGCATTGCAGTCAAAGTGGGATATTAAAGCTTGTCAGCTGAACTGAACTGGCTTTAACTGCGTTACCTTATGTACTGTTAGCAATGAAACCATAGTGCGGAGTTGGGCATGGACTAAGTTCTTAAGGGTGGGTAAAGCAACTTGGGAAAGATAGAATCTGAACACTGTCAAAGGAATCCCATTCATCTAGATTTCACATTATTCTTTATTTTCTAAAAGGATACGGGTTTTTTTTAAAAAAAAAGAAACAAAAAACCTATAATTTCTGATTAACAGTAGGAGCTGAGCCAACAAAAAAGATGATGGTTGAAGTTTTCAGTCATTTAAGAGATTTAGCCACATGCTTCACATTAATGTGAGAGCGCTGCTCTGGGATACAGGTCTTAAGAATGGGAGATTTGTTCCTGAACTCCATCCAAATCATATTGTAACTATGGTATGAATTGAGATGAGTTAGTCTTTCACAGGGGTAAGACCAGCTGAGACAAAGTGTGTTTCAAAACTGTGAAGACATTTTAACGGAAAGTTGCTTATTATGTCAAAGTCTGAACAGCTGGTAAATATAATTGTATTAGGATGTAATTATTTACATCTCAAGAAAACACTCATGTATTGTGGAGGGAAAAAAATACTACTTTTTCTACTTCTTTATGAATGTGTAGCAGCAATTCAACTTGGAGCTGTATATCAGTGTCAAAAGCAATAATGCAATCTGATATGGCACTTGCTCCACCCCCCACCCCCCCCAGCTAAACAGGTCTTATGTACTCTTAAAACAGCATGAGAGCTAAAATACAAATAATGGGTACTAGATGGAAATCATAGTTGAAAAGTACAAACACATGTAAGAGTGTTACGTTAGAAAGCAGAGTGAGAGACAGGGTAAGAGGAAAATCTTTATTAATGTCAAAAAGATACAGTGAAATATTTAGTGCACACATGTTTAGGATAAGAGTTAGGATGAGAAGCCAGATGCTCAGCTGATGAATGTTGATGCAGCTCTGTTTAAATCAGTGGGACTATGCTGATTTACATCATCTACAGATTTTGCAGCTGGTTTCGATATGCATGCAAACTTTGAAAGTTATCCAGACTTACCTGCCCTCTACTCTCTGGAAACAAGGCTGGAAGTCTGGTAGGATAAGGATTCTCAAGGAGACTTCTTGCATTTCTGTGGGCTATAAACATGGTGTAGACAAGTATTATTGCTGTTAGGACAGTATTTCTACATTTTCCTAGACCTGCGGGAAACCAAAATGCACACTAAAAGAGAATAATTAACCTAACTTTGTAAACCTTCAAGAAGCATTCATTCTTGTATGATTCAAGCTGTATTTTATATGAATCAGTGTTCCCCTCCCTACTTAAATGTAGACGTGTTATTTCTGTGGTCTGGAAGCTGAGATCAGATTTCACCCATAATGATTTTAGCTGCCACACAGCTCATCAAAGTTGCAATTATAAATACCAGTGTTTTTCTTTTTCAGGAATGTAGACTGCATCATACAAGGTCCTGCCAAAAGATGCAAAATTAGTACTGCAATGGATATATTTGTGCAGCCTCCAGGGAAGGACAATTAGGGAAAGGGGAATAAAAAGAGAGAGGGTGCTGTCACTGTCCAAATTAGCAAAAGTCTAAATCATCATTATATCCATCTCCTGCACCTTAAAGAAGTGCTGCCAATTTGCGTATAGCAAGTTTTGAGTTGATTGCCTTATAATGATCATTCGTGTTATGAGTCCAGTGATAAAAAATGCCAGATTTTGCTTCTCTCTTTTTCTTTCTTCTTTAAAGCATGTGACTAGCTTCTGCATCAAATGGATTGGGCTAGAGTTAGGACAGCTACACAAATTAATTTGGAGTGTGTCTATCAACAAGAAGCAGTTGTAGTGTTTTTCTCCTGTTTACATCCTACCTGTCCTGGCTTGTATTAGAATTAAATCTCCATTGAATCTATGACAGGTGTAGCAAACATACTGTAAATAATACCCAGCTCCTTAGCACTCTCACTAGAGATGGAAGAAAGATAGGGGAAGCATGAGCAGATCAGACAGATGTACCTGGAAGTGCAGCGCTATTGATCCTGCCTCCAGCTTAGGGCTGGTCCAGGAACAGCTCAGTTCCTCATTCCATTCTGTGTGGAAATCAAATATACATTTCCCATCTGTTCTTTTTGAAGCAGTAGCTTTACTTTGACAGTGCTTTGAACCGTCTCCCAATTTGTATGAAAAATTCTTCAGTGGGCTCTGTTTAATCATGCTCATAGATTTTTGGGAAATAGCTCTGATTAGTTCCAGTATCATTAGGAATGGTAGGGCTATGCTTTTACATGTAGAATATATAACTTTTCCAGATGCACAGACTTTTATAAAGTGACCTACTACAACATCAGTAGGGAAGGCAAAAGAACAGGGAAGAATGTTTATGAAGATTTCAATCTCTAGAAAAATAAAGATGTATGTGGGTCCTCAACTCAGTTGCTCAGGTTCCAATCCAGATGAGACAGACTTAGAGGACACGGTTCTGCAACGTTTTAGTACTAGCTGAAAGACTATGAGGACTTTGATTTCTGCACACTATAGCCAATAGAAATTAGAGGCATGGGACACAGCTTTTTGCATTTTAGGAAGAATAAGTCTGAACTACAGGTTATATGAAGGTTTCAGATTCTCACTAAAAATTCATCTATAATATCTGGCCAGCCAAGTAGTTTCAGATTTCAGTTGAATTCAGTAGCTCTATTAATGCAGTCAGAAGGTAAAATAGTACAGGTACAAAGGTTTAATTATATTTCACAATCTCAGTAAACCAGAGGACTCAAGTTATTGAATATGAAATAAAGTTATGTTTTTCACTATGATTTTAGTCCTTGCTTCTTCTTTATGACTGTACCATTCAAATTGTGGAAATCCAACCAAGAGTTCCATTATCTGAATTTTTTCTAAACCACGAAGAGTTTTGTTTGGCTTTTGTTTTAAATAATCAGATGCTATTAAGTTTGTTGTAAAAAATAAAAAGGGTAATTTGTGTAGTAAAAGTCACCAAACATTTTTTCCCTCCAAACCAAAGTAACAATAGGAAAATGTGAATACTTTGTGTGTCTGTCTGTTTTCCTTTCATAAGCGATTGTTTAAAACACACAAGCTCTACATGGTAATTGTGGAATATATTTGATGTGCTGCTACATAAACTTGTGATTAAGAAAACAAATAAGTGTGGAATACTGGCCTATACAGATTAAAATGGATTTACTGATAAGCATTAACGTACAACTGTAATCAGAATCACTCTTCCTTCTGAATTTACTTTAGAGTCTGTTCTTTGTTCTCTTTCATTAGACATCTCCCATCATTAACCCGAAGTGAAACATAAAACTCCTGTTGTTAAAATTTATAGCACATGCAAATATTGGAGCAGTGATAAATGACAAAAAGAGAGAAGCCATTGGTGCAAATAAATTCTCAATTATTTGGTGCTGCATGGACTAGAAAATTGTGTGCATACAGCCAAATATAAAACCATGCATGCAGAAGGTGAGAATACAGGCCATATTTAAAGGAGGTGGAGACTCTAGTTTGGTAAGCAACAGCTCAAAAAAGATATTATGTGATCTTGGAAGAAAATTATCTATTGGGATAGACAGAAATATCCAAGTTATCTGCCTGGACAGGCTGCATACCTCTTGTGGATGATAGAAAAGAACCACTACTACAGCAGCCTTACCTGCCAAACAGCTGAGAAAAGCATGCATGTACACAGCAAGAAGACTGAGACAAGCAGACATGAGAATTTGGATACCTGGGGGCGTGCTGGGGAGCTGTGAGTACACCAGACCCTGGATGCGCTTACACCCAGCAGCATTAAGCATCTGCTCTTCGTGTGGCTCCTTGGCTAAGCTCCAGTTGTGTGACCAAATGGCTGTGTGGCTTCAGGGCCATCTGGAGAGGTGGCACTGGGCAACACGCTGCCCCCCTGCCAGTGCAACTCACCCAGCCTATAATTAGCTCTGAAGCTGCTCCAGAGAAAGCACTGGTGGATCCGAAACTGAAGTTGTCCCTCAGAGTTGCAGCCACCCACAACCCACGGGCTGAGCTCTCCCACAATGCCAAAAGCAGTAATTTAACCCTTGCATTATTACTAAAGGAATCTCCAGGAGGAAGTTTTTTATTTCTTCTGAAATGAGTATGCCTGTTTTTTGGAATATTGGGTAGGACATATCACCTAATGTAGATCATCCATGTAGAAATTTCCACCTTGTGTTTCCTTATGGCAATGAGTAAGAAACAGGCACTTCTATGATATGATTCATTTAGGAGGGACTCCTGAAATCTGTCGGATTAATTCCATCCTGAAAGTGACTGTGACTCTTCAGTGATATACAGGGACTCCTGAGTGAGTAGTCCATGTTCGGTCAGTTTGGTCACACCTATTGTGTCTTTTCCAGAGTAGTCTTCTAAAGTGTACAGAAGTCTGGGAAAAACCAAAACCAAAACCAAAACAAAAACAAAAACAAAAAAACCCCACGTGGATGTTTCACAGGAGATCGCAGAAAGAACCAGGTGAATGAATAGGTAATCCAGCAATTTACTTTATATTGAGGTAATGTCGGAGACCAGATTTTTCTGCTTAACTAAGAAAATTATAAGTCAATTTTATCATATTCTGTAAATCCATAACATACCACCATTAGCTCTTCAGTTTAATAGACATAAAGTGTAAGAGGCTACACTACAAGACAGAAGAAATTCAGAAGAGAAATAATTAACACAGTTTAGCAAAATTAATAAAATATTCTGATTGCATCATTCTGCATCACATAAAACAAGGAAGACAACAGGAAAAAACCACAAATTAAATAAGAGCCAAATGCCGAGCAGGGAAAAATGTTGCTTTTCTATGTCACCACCTGGGAAATTCAAAGTCCAGACTCAATGACCTCAGCTCATACTTTTGGAATTTTACCTACTGGATTTCTTTTTCTAATACTGAAAGAACAATATTACTGTTCTGGAAAGAAAAGCCTTGTCTAGATGTGTAAGCCCAAGTCAATGAGCCAGGAACACTTTGTTTATAATCCAGTTTTGTCTCTAACTCCTTCTTTTGCCTTGGGCAAGTCATTTAAATCCTAAGCTAAGAACATTAAAAATTTAAGATCTATATTCATGCAAAGTATTTTTATTTCCGAAAACCTAATCTGTCAAAAGCCATCAGTACAAGAAATAAAGAGAAGAAATCCAGCCTTGCAAGACCCATAAGGAATTTTGGGAAGCCACAAACAATGGCAATGCCAGAGTACATGAATTGGAAAGGGGGGTTTTGAATCAGTCTAAGCAGGTTGGGACTTATACTTGAACTCATTAAGTTTTACTCACCTGATACAAGATCAGATATTTGCTCAGCAGAGTACATAGTGAAGGTTTGTGTAATGAGGGGAAAAATCGTACAGCATGTGGTTGTCATTCCAGTTGGATGAAACATAAAAATTATAAACCTGCCATGGGTATACCAAAAAACTGGAACAAAGACTGACTCTTGAAAGCTTTAATACCCTCCCAACAGGAAAGAATTAGAGAGTTGAGGTAGATTAAACATAATAATCTAAATTCTGCTCCTGATCACATGCATGTAAATTTGAAATAACATAACTTAAAGACTTATTTGGGACTTAAATTGGTGTCTCTGTGAGCTTGGATTTTGGCCAGCTTTTATTTCAGCTGGGAAGAAGAAAATATGTTTATAAAATCTGAGCAGCCTACAGTTTATCTGCCTTTAAAAAGACACACACTGTGTGCAAGCCAATAACAGACTTGTAGCTCTACTGAGATGCTGAATTGTGCTCAATAACATATATTGAAAACAGCAGATAGTCTGGTAGCTGGAGAATAGCTTAATATGTTCTCTTGTGTCTATACTAGTGCCAGTTCAAAAGTGTCTTGGCAAGTTTGATAATATATATAGATTGTACAGATCTTTATGAAAGGACTTATTTGTCTCAGAAAACAGCTAGCAAAGGCAGCTAGGTTAGTGATAAAAAAACAGGAGGGTGCCCTGTTTTTATGGCCTGCTTCAAGCATCTTGCCTGATGATGGGCAAATCCCTGAGATTCACTTTCATCTCATCCAACTCATGGCATTTAAAAGAGTCTTCCTGGGAGTCCAGCTGCCCTATGGCCCTCAGAGAGGTAGAGAGACAGGCTGTCCCGGATGGTGATTAAACCCAGGTAAGCCTCAAGCACCTTCTGGCAGTGCCTGACTCTCCCTCCTGAGAACAAAACATTCTCATAAGGGCTGAGTTTCTGACTAAAGTACTATAAATGGCATAAAAGCAGGGTAAATCCTGCCTGGGTTGCTGGCTGATTCGATTGCTCAGCTGTACAATGGAAATAATAGGATCTGACAAGGGAAATGTGAAGATACAACAGAGACTGTGAGGAGCTCAAATGTTATGATAATAGATGTTGTACATGACCTTAAAGCAGATAAATATGAAACGAATTATTCACATATCTTTCATTAGTCCGTCACAGAACCATTCTGATCCCAACACAGCTGCAGTGACCTACACTTTTTTCAGCTGATCCCTCTCCTTTCTATTTTTCCTTTTTATCTTTTGTTTGCAGTTCATGTGTTTTCAGGGATAAGGTTTTGCTAAATATGTGCTATTCAAAAGTAATAAATAAAACTGTAATAACCTTTTCTTCCCAATGAACCCCAGGAAATATTCAGGTTTCCCTCTCCCCATTTTAAAACCTCCACCCTAGGAGTATATACAGCACATGTGAAGAATGCCTGGATAGTGAGTAATTCTGAGTCATGAATAATGCTTCCAGATTTTCAATTTTGGCAGCTGGGAGTAGGATTCCCTGTTTGTACTGTGTCCAGTCTTTTTCTTCAGTTTTTCACCCTTGGAGGCCCTGATTCCATAGACATACTTAGCAAACAGGTCCTTTTGTCTATGTGAAGCTTTTCTGATATCACAGGATCCCCCCCAGGAAGCCAGACAACCTGCTCATTGCTGCAGAATAAGAAGCTTTTGTCTTCTTCTTCAATATTTCAGATGCTAAAACGTGCTAAAAGGATGCTTAAGCACCTAATTTGTGCTGAAACCAATGGGGGAGAAGTGCTTAGGAAGGCAAGTAGGTGCCCAAATAGTGCTAAAAACTAACCTTTTCATTTCATGACATGTGGTCCCTCGTACCTTTCCATGCCTCACTGAGGCTGCCTCTGTCCTGCATATGCCATAGGACGCCAGCTCCTATCAAGTGGCTCTTGCTGGCCTCTATGGTGGTCCAGACGGCTACGTGGATTGATGGCTCAGTGGCTTGGCAGCAGCATTTCTGTCAACACTTTCACTTAGACTTGTGTGGATTTTGGACAATGAATATAAATCATTGCTGCTTTTTATGAAATAAATTATCATTCTCAGCCCACGTTATGTATGATCATACTTCTAAGCTATCTGTAACATTTGCTGATATGGTTTGGGTATAGGTATGACCCTTTTCAGTCACTGCATTATGATTCACATAGCCAGCTGGGTTCTTGTCAGCTGTTTCAGTGGAGAGAACATACTACAGACTCATGACTGGCAGAGGTTGAACAAAGTAACCCCTAAATGTAGCTCTTTCAAGTCAGGGTTCACATATACTGATGAGAAAAGGGCAGAAAGATTTGCAATGCTACAGTTTGTAATTGTGTGAATGCATAGAAAATACACTTTCCATCCAGCGTCCAGAGCAGCAGCCATAAGACCCCATAAGCCCTTTACCAGTCAGTCAGCTAAAGACTGCATAGAGGCAATTATCAGCATTGGTTTGGCTAGGTAGTTCTTTACTCAGGGAAAGGCAGCATCACTCCCTTTCAAGGTCACTGTGTATATGGTCTTCACTGAAGGGAAGTCCATAATCTTTCAGGTGTGAGCACTTCTTGCTCCAGAAGAAAAGTAATGTGCTACTCAAGGATGCTAAGAGCATATGATAACTATCCTTCCACCTACCTGTCTGACAAGACCACTTCCCCTTATTCTACTTCATGTGTTGCCTGATAGTACAGCATGCTTTTTCCTGTCACCTCTGCTCCCATGGCCAAAATACCATGGAACAGGGACCTGATTCCCTTAGTCTCTCCAAACAGTGTACCTAATTCCAACAGGAAAGAAGCTACAAAAACCTACATAACAAACCTAAATAAAAACTGCAGGCAAGCAATTACTTTTCTTCTGGTCTCCATTTCAGTCAACAGAAAGGAAAATGTATATACAGATTGTGAAAAATGATCCCTTAATACAATTTTTAATACTATGATCGTATTTTTCTTTTGAAGCAAAACTCTTGGTGGTTCCCAAGTACTGTAAGTCTGAGCAAAAATTACAGTAATCAGATACATTTTTTGTATGTTTCAGTTATTACTTACCCTGTTGCTTCAGATTAAGGAATATAGGGTCAATGCAAGGTCAATTCATAGCTGAGTCAGTCCATTTGTGTGACATGGCAGCCTGTGTATCTGCTAAAAGAAAGTAGCAGGGAAAAGGGGCTTGGCCTTCATTCCTTACACGCTGCCTAGTGGCATGTGAAATATGCAATACCTACCTACGTCAGTGAGGGCTGCATCACACAGGGTGGACACATAGCAATATTTTGACCTAATTAAGAATTTTCCTGATCCAAATCTGGAGGCTGGATGATCACATCTGGGTGTTCTCCATAAGGGAGTTAATGTTCCAGGGTGGATCAAAGGCAGCGGACAGCATGACAACGTGACGCATTGCACGCCACACAGCACAGGGAAGGGTTCTCGCCATCAGACAGCTCATGGTGTTGTGCCCATCACTCAGTCACCACCCTTATCTCCAAGAAAAGGATTGGAAAACCTATGTCATTAGAAGCACATGCACTGTAGCTTTTAAGATCATCAGCTGAGAAAATGGCACTGTTGAACTCAGCTGAGGGATTTCCAGCTCTGTTTTCTTCATTAAGAGAATAAAGCAATAAATAATTAAATAAACAATTGGGGAAAATATCATAAACCAATACTAAACAGGAAAGTAGACTATTCTGACAGTACCATTAAAAATTTGTTATTTATAACTCCATGACAACAATACAATGTGTCAAACCAAAATGCCACAAAAATAATCTTTGCTCCCAAATCTATTAAAGTTGTTAGCACTAGATGGGATTCAGGGATAAATGTCAGGCTTAGGAATTGCCTGCATCTTAGCAAGATGGTTCCAGGAAATGCCATCCTGTCTTTACATTTCCATAAAATCATGGAAAAAAGTTGGGGTCCTGAAGACAGCTTGTAAGAGATTCAGTCCAAGCAAGTTAGCTGTCTGTTTTTCCACTGATTGTGCAGAGACTGTAAGCATATGGTCCTATGGGAGTAGTTCTCAGCCAGAACGGCTACCAGAAAGGTCCTGAGCCCCTGTCAGTCTGAGAGGTTTGGTCACAGCTCCCACGGCTCAGAGAAGTCACACAAAATGTTCAAGCATGCATTCCACACCTTTCAAAAATTGCAAAAGTAAAAGAGCTAAAAGGACAAATGGCTCTCCCCCCAGAAACTGGGGACGTAGAAAAATAAAATAGAAGAATCCATATAGGAGTAAATGTTAAAAGCCTTGGTCTGCCCTTAAATTTAAATTAGAACACTATAGCCTGATCTTCTGGCTTTATGCATGTTGTTCATTTTCAAATTCGACAAAAGACCATTGCACCCAAATTACTATGTACTCAAACAATTAAGACCTTGTCAGGATCAAGAGAGCATCAGAACAACCTCCTAAGCAAGAGGTCACTTTATGAAGGCACTTTTTGAAATCAACCACAAAGCCATGACAAATTACCAGACTTCTTTGGTTACTTACAGCCATGGAGTTAGAGCAAGATATGAGCACTTATGTCCTCAGAATATCTGTAAGCAGATGTGGACAACTGAAATTAGGCACCTGAGAATCTTCCAGACTGGTCAGGGGGAAGTTTATTAGATTAATGCACCTCAACAGTGATGGAAAAACAGTGATTGTTACATTCTCTGCAACGTATGCAGATTTTATCTATGCCCTAATTTGAATGGGATTTTGTATACTCTCTTCTTGTTATTGTTTATGTATATAAAAATATTCAATTAATTTATATATTGCTAGCAACGAATTGAATTTCCAACTACATAACAGATGAAGACACTTTCTTCATAAGCACAGCAAATAGCACTACGTACTTTGTGGTAAAAAAATAATTGTTAATTTTAGGGTGAATTATTATTTAATTCTTTTAGAATTTTGATCATATTATTTAATTATCTTTCTATAGACAAGATCTTCAGCATGAGCCGCTTAACTTGAAGACAATGAAAGTCTGTACATCTTACTCTCTCTTGTCATCCCCAATGTTATCTAATATTGTGACCATATAGCTCTACAGGTTCCATTAAATAGGTCCATATTGTATTAATGTTTTCAGTGCTCAGGGTTGATTCATTTGCCATTGCTTATGTTGGATGTCACCTTACTCCATGACCAACAGAGATGCTTTAGAAGTGATGCACAACTAAATATAAGAAATATCAAAATACTACCCTAAAATTTTTAAATTAATGTGGACCTGAGGACCATTCAACAGTACTTTGTAAGGACAGATTAGACTATAAATGTTCAAAAATATTGACTTCTTCAGGTGTAACTTAGATGGAAAATATATTTTTAAAATAACTCCAACAAATCAAGTTGTGGAGTTGTGATTTTTTTGGTTAAACAACTGGTAGCAAGAATATGCTTTTCTGAACTACAAGCACATTTCAGGGAAGCTCTACCACAAAAATCACATAGTCTTAAGGATCAGTTCCCCTGATCACAGTTCTTGATTTTTACATAGAATCTGTCTTAAAATGAGTCAGTTCTATGGATTTTAGATCAGAAATATTAACAAAATTTAGCATTTATTCTGCACTAGGCTCTTGCTTTAACTAAAAACTCGCATAATAAAAGTAGGTAAAAATGTGTAGATCAAGCCATCAAGCAACTGAAAAACAGGCAGATTTATCACTTCTCTAATGACAAATCTTGATGACAGAAGAAACAGCACTTATTTATCTCAACACTACAGTGTCTTTTTAAATTATCTGCCATCATTGTGTTTATCTGACATACATGAAGAATTAATCATATTTTACCTAGAGAGGTATAATACATGGATAACCAAACAATTGTGTTACTGCGGATGCTCAGTGGCAGTAAAATTTCTGATTATTTGGAGTATCTTTAAATTTTATATAAAACTCTATGGTGGTCAGAACACAAAAGGTGAGGTGGCAAAAACAGAGTCAGGAAACCACCTTCACAGCAACAAAAAGGGTAGTGTAACTGAATGTCCACCCCATGCCTTATATTGTGTTACACTCTATAGAACTGGATTGGGTATGTTGCTTGGAGTTTACTAAGGTAACACACAAATATTTTCCATGCTATGCTTTCAGCTCTTATTCAGAAAGAAGAAACAGGATAAAGTCTAGATGAAGGAAAAACAAATAAAAGGAAAGGTTCTTCTTATTATAGACTTCTTACAGCACTTTGTTTATTTTTGGTTTATTTGTATAGAAAGGCTGGTTAGGTATTTTAAAGAGCAGTGTTAATTCCTTTAAAGCCCTGAGATTTTCAGGATCTTTCTGTGTTTTGAGACACAGAGATCCATCTCCTGTATGGAGGAATTAGGGTGAAGTTATAACAACAAACAGATTGTTGAAAAGCCTTTTCTATTTTATTATAGGACCATAAAAAAACGAAACAAAAAAAAAAAGGCCTGAATGGCGTTGATTTGGTTTTGGCCTGAACAAAAGTTCCAGAGTTGTTAAGACAAAAGTAAACAGATTTAATTTAAAAAATTACATAGGCCAGTGTCCCAGGTCAAGGATAAAGACATTCTCTGAACCATTCCATCTGCAAGGAGGGTTCATTTAGGTTCCTACCAAACTTACACAATTGAAATCTTAATAGTGATAGCCAAGTCCTAGTGGGGCTGGAGGTAAGCAGCACAAATAAACGTGTGTGATCAGAAAGAGAAGTAAAGAAGTTTCAGTAAAGATTCAAGGATGATCTGCAGAGATTCCTTGAAAAATAATGTGTGTATTTTCATAACAAACAATTATATTACTCTTCAAATACGGTTTAAATTATAATAACCAATAAAAATGCAAGCTTATTGGGAAGGAGGTTTTGTTTCATATGATTGCTGATCAATATGAATTTTATTTTTAACTTCAGTCTTGACTCAAAACATAGGTGTTAAATTCATCCTATTCTGTGTCATGTCTAAACCTTTTGCATCTGACTTTCTGACCTCTTTTTCACTGGTTTTAACTACAATATAAGTTTGAAAAAGATAAATAGATCTATAGATCTGTGCTTCCACAGTCTGAAAGTACTAAGATACTGTGTCCTGGTCAAGGCCCTCCTATAGAAACTATTTGTCTGCATGTACAAGAGAGAATGTTTTTTCTGCAGGTACTGAAAAATTATGTCTTTATAGCACATATACAGGCAACGTTTAATTGCCTTCTATCTTTCACCAGTACAAATCCAAAAGAACTACAGGAAGTAAACTATACAGAGCTATGACTGGAGACTCAGCTGTTCTGGTTCTGAATAAAAGCCTTTACCCTTTGTTTCCAAGTGCTTGGCAGCGGGCAGCTCAACCTTCAGCACTCCAACCATGCCTTAATATACAGATGACTTTGTAGCCAACAGGATGTCCCAGGTACAGGAATATAGGTGTGATCTGGTCTGATAAATTTAGGCTCAAGAACACAGTGTTCCCTCCACTGTTTCTCACTCTTCTGTTCCTTCCTGTTCAGCCCACTCAGTGGTTTTGCCCTTTCTTGAACAAGTTTCCTAGAGATGCCACCAGCTTTGCAGGTGGGCTCAGCTGTGTCCTGCCATGGGTCAATTGGAGCTGACTGGACATGGGGCAGCCCCCGGTTTCCTTTCACAGAGGCCACCCTGCAGCCTCTCCACTGCCAACACAATCCAGCCAGTACAATACTTTACTCACATGTGAGGTGATGAAATAAAACACGAAGCTGCATTTATTGGTAATCTCATGTGTCATTGACTGGTAAGTAATTGATCGACCAATAGCAGTGGTGTCCATTAACCCATGCCTTGCAGAATGAATAAAAGCTGAACTTTAACTCACAGATAACCTTTCCTGTTCACTTGATGCCACACAATTGCTTTTCTGAACACTGCTCCAAGAAAACCGTAGGATGAAAATGGATAAGGACATTAATTAAACTGTGTTACTGTTTTATGATAGGCCATGCAGTTTTGATGTGTTGCACAATAATCAAGTCCTCCTTAAGCACACATTTATTATTACAGTAAAGGTTGAGCGAAACATTATTGACGCTGTTAACAGGCCTTCTCATACAGGGCAAACAGAAGAAGAAATTATAGTCCATTTCAGGGTAAGGCACATGAGGCAGCTGAGTCATTACCTAAAACTCTGGCCACAAAAAAAGAATGAATCAGAAGGTGAACTAGATGGTGAAGGACTTTTGCTAGGAGTTGTCTATAAATTCATCTAAATTAGATACTGTGTGGTAAAAGTGAGTGTATTTATGGACAAGCAAAGAAGCCAAAAAGCCAGTAAGACAAGTACTTGGGAGTTTGAAAGAAAGACAACTCAGGGAATTTCGGGGACAGAGCATTCACTGAAAAAATATTTGTATCTGTGAGCAAAGAAAATGTTGTCTCTCGTATGACCTTAATTCAGTTCCTGGAATCTGAAAGTTACCTTGTACACCTTGTAAATAAACAGGACCACATCAAAAAATATATAGCTATACTAAATATCTTCTGTCATAGCAGGAACAGTCTGCAAAACGATGAATGTTGGGTACTTACTCTACAAAATGGTAACAATTATGCTAGTAGTGAGACCCTTTTCAATGAGGAAACCGAAGATTTACCCAGGACAAGAAATTGTGAGCTTAGGTTCCTGTTGAACGTGCTAAACTCCAAGACAGCCAAAGATGCTTTCCAGTTAGAGGCTGAAACTTTGCAAAAGTAATTAGAGCAGCATCTGGAAACTTCTGAGGAAAAGCTCTGAGAAAAATTGAAAAGAAGGAGGGAAAACATCTCAGACTAACAGTGACGAATGTCTGGATTCATTAAGAAGACCAATAACAACATTTCCATCATTTAGTAGTGAAAAGAAATCAAAATGGTAATCAGCAATAAGGGTGTTGTTAATCAAAGAGTTTCCTGGAAAAAAAGGGAGCCTGAGAAAGGTGTATGCAACTTTGGACTTGCTAAAAAAGTTGAGTTACAGCAAGGACTCAAGGAGCAGATGGTTCACACCGAGAAGAAAATCAAAAGATCACAGACCTCACTGGCAGTCAGCCTCCTCGAATGGCACTGAGCCAGCTGGAGAACTGTAGAAAGAAAGAGTAATCACAGTATTTCTCCAGTACATTTGTAGCCTTAAAAGGGGAGAATTTGGATTGTCAAATGCTTCCATTTGCTTCCATTTCCCACACTCATCACAAACTGTAGAGGTTATTTTTGAATGCTACACCATGATGGCCCTCTTTCCTGAACTGGTTTGAAAGGTGCACAATGAGAAATTAAGAAAATATAGTAGTAGCAAAATTCCTAACAAGTGACAAGAACTAAGGTTTTAAAAATATTACCCAGAAATCCAGGAAAGATTCCCTTTTTTGATTCCAACTATTCCAAGTTTCTGAAGAGTCAAGGGATCTATAAAATGCCCCAAGCCCAACCCTGATTCTGATGTTACAGTGAAGAGGCTTAACAGCTAGCTAGCTTTTTAAAACATGAGCAGTGGGACAAGTCCTGGCATATCCCATTCTTCGGTGGTTTATTAGCACCACATTCCATCAGGGCACAAAACATACCCTAACCCTCCCAAACCTTGGGCATAAGTTAAGGAACAGCTGAAGTGGAAACTGCTGGAGTGGAAAAAATGGCATTTGGATCATTTGTATTGTGCAGAAATGTACATGCTCCAATTTAAAAAAGTTTACAACATTTTCTTAATACAAAGTAAGGATAGATGAAGAAAATGACTGAGAAAAGAGCAAGATACAAGGTCATGTAAAAGAGCTATAAAACCAAGACACCTGGCCTGTTCCCCTGGGGCAGTGGATGGGGTGTTAAAACCCAGAGCTAAGTAAGTACTACGTTTGTGTAATCCTGCCCAAAAGAGCAGTAGCAAGCATGCAGGCAGATTCCATTAATCCTTTGAGTATTGCATATCCAGGCACTACAATTACTCAGAGGTCAAGTGGGCACCAGAATCAAGAAGTGGGGCAGCTAGTGGTGGCATACCAGGCAGCAGGCACCATTTTAGAACTCAAACCACATTTTAACAATTCAGTTCAATGACAGAACCTCACATTACCCACAGAAGTGTCTGAGAAAGGAGAAAGGAGTTAATAGCTCATCAGGACCATAATCTAACGGCAGATATTAATATAAAATGCAAAATTCAATGTTCTACATTTACAAAGTCTCAGGATGGACATATTTGCTAAATCTATCCAACTAAAAAAAAAACAATTTGAGAGTACTGAAGAAACTAGAGTATTTGGTACAACAACTGAAAATCACTGAAAGCAAACAGTCCAATGGCATAACTTTCATTACAGCATTTTCTTATCTTTTATATATTAAATGGTTGTATAAAAGGCAGCAAATCAAAAAGAAACTCTCAATTCCACTGCACCAGCACTCACAGGAGCACGGGATTTCTCTTTTCAGGATATTTGTTTGACTGACTTTTGCAGGGCAAAATATTTTCTGGGTCACAAAACTTCTTATAAAATAGACAGTCCAGTTCCTTGAGTGTTCTAATGTTGCCAGTTTAACATTCTCTCTCCTGATCACCTCAGAGAAGTCTGTCTTTGTGGGCAACCAGCTAGATGGCTCATTGTTTGGAAATAGACTTGATAACATAGTGTTCATGAAAATTGTGTAGAAGCATTGAATTAGAGTTGCCTTGACATGGCATTGTAACACGATATTTGAAAAATACTGTATTTTTCAAACTAATCACAGTATTTTTACATTTAAAAAGCTAAATTGTTACATATAAAAGCTAAAATATGAGATAAGTAATTTATGGATCACTTAGGTCTCCATAAATATTTACCTGCTTAATTCAATACAATATTGAAGCACATCAACAGGAAAGGGTGTCTGAAGTAGAAACCTCAGAATAATCTCTTTTCCTGTGGGATGTGCTCATTCTGGTTTATCTTTGTCCATGAAAACACCACAAATAGCAAGGGGAAAAATTCATCTGAGAAAAGAAAGAAATCAAAACAAATTAATATGTCAAAAAATACTAGTAAGGTTAATTGAGATGTGACTTTTATAATATTATTATTATTTTTAAGCATTTAAAAGTTCAGACAAAGGATTTTCCAAAGCATGGAAGCATAACTGATATTTATGGTGCCCCATAAGTCCTGGTTATTATTGAAAGACTAGAATATGGCAGTAAGGTAAATATTCACTTCATTTTTAGTACTCACATCCAGTACTCACCACGGTATCAACTTACCCAACATTATACCTAACAATTATGTTAATCTATGGTTCTGTACAAGGCACAGTCAAAGAAGAAAAGTGCCTTGCAGGTATTCTGAGAATGGATTAAATATGTATCTGGATCACTTGAAGATTTTAAGAGCAAGAAATTACATAACTATAATTCTGTGAGCAAAAATAATACACCTAAAAATGAGAGTGAAGTCCTGAATCACCATGAGCTCCCACTGATTATTGATCAGGACTATGGTTTCATTACTCACAGGATTTTTTCCATATCTCACATGATGAACATTTATTGCTTAAAAATCACTTAATGTTTGACTCTTTGTAATGGAAGCTGTACAGCAGTACAAAATGAGAATGATGACCAGGTTTCTAGATGGGCTGTATTCGCAGTCCTTTCAAGTTAGACAGTCTGCAAAGTCTAGACTTCCTGTAGCTTTGAAATCCAGGACTGACGGCCAAAGTAAACAAACAAGCTGTATTTTTCTCCTCTTCAGTCTTTGATGAGCTGGATACACCCTTCTAAATGAGGCAAACCGGTCGTTCCACCCCCTGGTAGTCTCCACACACACTTCTTCCACCACAAAACCCAAATACATAGTTGGCAAAAGGTATCAGATGTTCCTCAGATAGTTTGTAAACAAAGTTGTCCAATAGTTATAAAATAATTTATTAAAATTCCCACCCACTTAACTTCAGAAATATGAAGTAGAATAGCCATGGTAAACGTCTTCAAATATTCAAAGGGTGTAAATACCAAATATGCAGTAATTAGGTTGAATTATGTACTGACATTGTGACATACCAGGTTTTGGAAAAGTTCCCCTGGGGAAGTGGTTAGGCTCTTTGTAGAGTTTTGAAACTGAGAAGAACTAACCCTACTCTACTTACTTTAAAGTAGGGAACAACCTGACAAAGGCAGGAAGCTAGACAGTTTGAGGTAATAGGCCTTTCTCATACCTAAATCGTACCATTTTGTGAAAATATATTTTTAAGCATGCTATTTCTGTGTCAAAGTGGTGTGCTGAAGTGGGTGAAAAAAAATCCCTGGATCATATGAAAACAGTATTTCAACCAGCAAACAAGTGGGTCACTAAAAATTTCAGTTAACAGTGTTCATGAGTTTTGAAGAGGAAGCCTGCCTGGTTTTTGAAAAAAATCTCCTTTCTACACATTGACTTTTAAAATATGGACTACATCTGCATTAACGAGTGACAAGGAATTTGAGAAATCTGGTGCACATGTGGCTTGGCAGGTGCTTTATATTGTAAGGCACATGAGGTTTTGTCAAATTGTGTAGAACTACTCTAATCATAACCTCTGAGCATCAGTCATTGTTTATCTTAATTCTATCATAAGCACATCTGGGTAACTCCTTAAAATAATGGTAAAGGTAATTAGTCATGAATTGAGTTGGAAATCTGATAAAGTACTTATGACATCCATATTGGTACCAAATGAATTCATCATGGTTAACATTGTTACAAAAACACCAAAGGAATTAATAATAATTTGTGCCAGTATTTGAATGTGTTGCTAACATGAGACCAAGAGTAGTGAATGTTCCTTTTAAAAAAAAAAAGAGGTATTTCAACATGCCTGCAAAAATTTTTGCTCATATTTTGTTATTTCTAAAGCAGATGACTCTTTCATGTATCGCCATCCTTCAGGGAAAGGACAGGACTGTTAATTTTGTGCATCTTCTCCATTAAGTTTTCAGAATAACTCTTTGATGCTGCATTACAAGAACTGAACGCTGTCTACTCAGATCCACTTCCCACTGCAAGAGCTCCTAGTTGGGGTCTCTATACACAGTGCCTCACCACAGAAATCCATAAACGTATTGTTAACGGCAGATCTGATTCTTTCCTTTTTGACTTGGCATAGCTGTAGCTAAAACCAGTGAATCAACAGTTACTTCCCAGCAGCTTAGATGTTGGCCCCATGGCAGTGCCAGTACAGCATGAAGCTGGGGAAAGGCTAACACTATAAAACAGGCTGTATGTTTTGAACCAAGTCAGAGGTTTTAAGCAAGAAGAACCTTGTGTATTCATGCTAAATGGCTACAGCTTCCTACATTGGCTGGATAAAAAGTCTAACTAACAAAAAAAAGTTGTCTAGTACCAAGGTGGAAAATTTCTGCCACAGAGGAAGAAACCTATCTATAAGCATACTTACGAACAGGAGGAGGAAAAAACACCGTTCCCTGTATGTGCTTGCAATGTGCAAAGTGTATGTACAGTACTGTCCTGCCAGTGCTGTTTTCAGTTGTGTCAATACTCAGTAGATTTTTAACTCGCTAATTGGAACTCCATTCCCCAACAGAATTGCAGGACTCACAACAACAGTAGAAGCACAGGGCCGAAAAAATGGCACAGCCATCACACTCTATCCATGGAAGGGTCACTGGGTCCACAGCTCCTCTCCCAGTTACTCAGGCAGTTCCATCCCTAGTTTCTCTGCATTTCCACTTCTCTCCACTGCCACACTAATACCTCTATGACTATTTCCTGATTATCATCTCAAATACAACTTGCCTTTGTTTTCCGTTCACTACTTTCACATTTCTCAGTATTTAATCAGTACTTTATTTTTCCTCTGTCTTGAATTTTCAAACAGGACCCCAGGTGCTCAGTAAACTTATACCTTTGTACCTCTACGTATACCTGCATTACAGATTTCCTGTCCTCTGTTTCTCTACCTGAATTCCCTTCATAGCCAAACTCCTGAAAATGCCTATTGTTCTCACTTTGTGTTCTTCTAGCATTTATCCTTCCTTTCTCATTTCTGCTACTGAAAGTCTTACTTCTGCCTTAGTCATTTTTTACACCAATTTCCACAGACTTTTTCTCTTATCCTCTTTCTCTTTGTTCTCATTTGCCCAGACTGGTTTCCTGTTCTCGATACTTAGAAGGCAGTGCTCAACTCTTTGAATTCCTCACTACCCTTTCTATGCTAGGGTGCAATCAGCCCTTCAAAGTTTGCACAATAGAGCTGTGGTAACACCTCTGCCCTGACAGCCACCGACTTTCTGTACTTTCTGCCCTGCCCAGACTCCTCTGACTGCTTTGCCACCTTCTCCAACACCCTGGAAGTACATTCCACACTCCAGTCGCTTGCTCACAGTGATGGAGCAATTTTGGGTTTGTATATACGAACTGACCCTGTTTTTTCTTAGCTCATCTGGCTTCTGAAATATATGGTCTATCTTTCACTGCAGTGGCTCTCCAATCTCTTTATTTTTGTCTTTTTTTCATCAGCCCTTTCCTCCGACACAACTGCAACAACTGTCAGTCTCATAACTGTTTCAAGTCTATATTCCTGCCAGGCATATTGCAAACCTCCTCTATACTCCATCTGAACGAGGTTGAGAGCTCTGTGAGGTAAAAAAATGCCTCATTCTGTGTCTGTGTAGCATCAGGCTGGTGCTCAGCACTTAAGAAGAGTGATTTATTTCTCCTATTAATATTTCTTGACTTAAAGACATGTTTTCTCACTTGGAATGTATTTTACCGTCTGATTTGAAACTGTCATGTAATCATAACAGTGTGTTTGTGATAGCATAGTAAATTCCAAGGCAACAAACTGTGATGTCATACAGACAGGATTTATATCTTTTCTTCAAAACCAAGCAGAAGAAGCAGATGGATGGAAAAAACCTTATTAAAATACCAACAGTTTCTAAAAATTGCAGTAAAAATATCAATGGGAACTGAGACAAACATTGTTTAATAGATTTCTTTTTATACATGTTTCCTGATTTTTAAAAGCTTATTTTTCTGAATTAGCTCCTCTATTGGGGGTGGAAATATGTTTTAAAATAAATGCAAAAAATAAGTGCTTGGATTCAAGGCTTTAAAATTCAAAACAGTTGCCTCAGACAAATTAAATAGGATGGAAAGAAAAGGGCCACAATAGTGAGAAAATAGATATAAAAATTTCTGGGCTACATTTCTCAAAGCTAAACAGCCAGTTGTTCATTAGAGTGCCTGTGACGTATTAAGGAGGTACTTGCGTAGATTATTTACAAGAAGTAAGAAGTGATTAATAAGAGGATGGAACCAAAAACATCCTCTGTGATGTTCTTGCTAACAAGTGGGCCCAGCTTTGTAATCAGACGTCATCAGAGATAGCAGCACATCCCAAAATGGTATGAATCATTTCTGACTTCCTGCCCTCCCTTACTGAAAACATAGACAAGGAAAAATAAAAACTACATAAAGACTACATGACAGTTAAAGAAATATGTTCCACAAAATCTTCTACTTGAAATTAGAAGACAAAAGATGTTTCTAAACTGATGTCTCTAAGCAAAAAGGATATTTAAAATGTAGTAATAACATAATATCATGATTTACACTTTAAACAATTTATAATAGTGATTTTTTGCTGACAATCTCAAAAGACGTTTCAAATGAAAATTAAATCGTAGATAATTGTTTCCTGTAGAGATCTGTAAGTTTTACTTCCAAACTGATTTTAGCATCATTGTTGAGAAGAGTGTAAATTGTGTGCTTCCAGCTTGCCTGTCCTTCCTACCCACTATGTTCTAATCAGATAAATGAGGAAGCTACCCTTTCCCAACCTTTAACTACAGAGAAGGTTTTTCAGCATTTGCCATTAGATGCATTTGGGGTTCAGGGAAAAAAAATCTTTGAAGAAGAAAGAAGAAGGATGGAATATAGAACTAATATCTGGACGTAGTAATATCTGGCCATAGTACTACCCGAGAGCTTTTTAGTTAGCATCACTAAGAAGAATCTGTTACAGTCCTTGACCTGATTCAGATGGCCCTTCCATTCTTGGTATGTGAAACTAGCATGGACTACCGCAGTCCTGGGCCAAAACACAGTTGGTGAAGAGGTTTTTTTGCTGCTGATCCGTATGTGAGGCTCCAAAGTCAGTCACGGTGCAGACGGAATGGTCTTCCTATGAAGAGTTTTTTCAAGCATCTTTTTCTTCTCATGTCTCCAGACACTTCCTTTGGCTTCTCATATCTAACAGCATGGGGTTTTTTTCATCTAGAGGTCCTCATAAGGTGTGATACTTTGCAGTATGCAATCATTGACTCCTATGATCTCAAACTATGCTCCAAGTTTACATTTTTTTTGTGAAGTTAATCTTAACATCCAATGTAGGGATAAAATATTCAAGACAATCCAAACTGATAAGAAAATATATTTTGAAGCAGTATTGCATGTGCCCTGGGAATGGATGACAAGTAGATAATAGCTGTATTTCTAAATAAAAAATGTCTGTTCTAGCTATTCATTTGGGAGGTTCAACAAGTCTCACGTCTGCCAGAAAGTCAGATATGTGACTTAAAATACAAAAATATTTTTGTGCTCAGAAGGAAGTCCTCTTTCTTAAACACTGCTCAGAACTCCAAACATGGTTTTCAACATGAATCCATATGCGCACTGTAGATTCAGATACGATTGTGTCACCCACAAGAGCTGTTAAGAGCCAATTTAAAGGTCTTATAAAATGCTGTATAAGTGATTGCACAGCTCTCAGTAACCAGCTCTACAGCACTTGCGTTTGCCCCTATAAATAGTATCACTTGTTTCTGTGGAACTACGTTCAGCATGAGATAATGTCCAAAGTGGGATGAATAAATTAAATTATTAGTTTTGAAAATTTTGACCCGTGATTTGAGAGGTTCCAAAGAATGACTTTTCAAAGTTTTGCAAAATCATGCCTTGTGCATCCTTAACCTCTTTCTGTTGTTCACTTCAAATCTCTGTTTGCTTACCAGTTCAGATCGTCACTCTCACAATCCTCTGCTGGATTAACAGAGAATGCTACACAATAAGCTAAAGGCCAAACCTCAGAAAAGGTTGCCTATGTTTGTGACAATACAATAAACAATTGCAGCAAGTTGATGACAGGCAGTCCAGATGAGATCTAACTGGTCTGATGACAAAGTAATCCTTGATGGCTCTCAAAAAAAAATGGCTTTCTGTAACTCTCTGATGACTCTACATAGAAATCAGCACTGCAGTCAGTCAGACTGAGGTATAATGTGCCTAACATACTGCTGGCATACAACCCATTCAGTAATGTAAAAAGTGGCTATACATATTTATGTTACAAACATTTCCTACCTACATTTATACAGATATAAAACTGTTAGTAAAATGGAAGCTATCTGAGGCTTGTAAAAGAAAGCAGAGCATATTATCTGGATTATTTCCATTTTGGACATATTTTTTTACTTAGTCCAGTATGAATGGTTTATATTAAAACTTTTAAATATTGAAAGAGGTTTTGGGTTACAGACTGATAGTAGTTCCATAAAAACAAATTATTTTTCCATTTCTACAAAACCCAATTAAACATGTGAAAACAAATGTGTTGTGTAATATTATTCTTCCTTGCCTTCAACAGTAACACAGGATCCTGGTAGTTCACTATGGATATATTTTTTTTCATGATTATGTGGCTGTTAGTCGATTTCTTACCCCTTTGTGAAATAATTCTCCATATTTTCTCCCCACCACTCCACCCCCCTTTCCTGCTGATTTCAATTTAAAATATTTTCCAGTCTTTATGAACTTGGGAAGTGACATACTGCCTTTTGGTCATTTCTAATTAGTTATGTATTCAAAATGCATGACAGTAAAGCATATAACTAAATCAATTACTGTAGTGAAACTACACTACAAGATACATTTAAACATCCATTTCTTCCTTAAATAAAGTATGACAGGCAGATGTATGATCTCAAGTTTTGCCCAGGCCCCCTCCATGCAGAACTGAGACTTTGGCCTTAATCTATTGCCATTGCCATTAACTATAACTCATTTAGTTTGAATGAAAAGAAAATGCAAGATGGTGGGATTTCTGACTCAGAACTTCAGTTGGGCTTTGTCACAAATTCTTCCTATCCGTGTTCAGGCAAGACAAATCTAGGCCTCTGAGTACAACTTGAGACTCACAAGTCTGGGAGTAAAATAAACTCGGTCATGGAAGGAGATTTGCAGTCACATAGACAGTGTTCCTCCTCAGACCCCAGTTCACACCATAAACTTTTCTTCAGTGTGTTCTCTTATGACGACAAGGCATCACAGTCATTTCTCTCTTCACCATTCTTTTAGAAACATTGTCTTCAGCCATACCTTGTTCTTTCTGAAAGTCTCTCCGCCTTTGCTCTTCACTGTCTCAGTAACACGTTTGTAATGTATGTCACCTGCCTCCCATCACCATCTCCAAACAGTAAATGATGTTTTAATAGTGCACCTGAAAAAACACAACAAAACAAAACACTCTTTCCTGACTATAAAATCCTACTTATAGCAGAATCACCTCATTCCTGTCTTCCTTCATTTCATCTTGTTTGTCCACAAAGCACTGGTGAAACTCCTGCCAACGTCTCCTATCACTGCTGTAATTGCTAGGACTCCAGATAAGCCAATGGTTTACTCAAAATTGACAGTCTAGTTTGAATATCTCAGACACAGCATCAGGATTTTGTATCCCTTCCATTCCCATGGATATAGGTTCTCTCCTCCTTTCTCTCCAGTTTCAGTATCAATGTTGACATTTCTTTCTCCTTATCTTCCCTGGATTCTCTTTTCAGTTTTGCATGCAGTCTTCCTTCCACGAAACACTCATAGCTGAACTCTGTCTTCCTCCTCACCTTTCTATCAAAGCATTCATAGCATGCTTATAATCTCTGAGGTTAGTTTTCTGCTCTCTGGCTTTACTATTGTTCACTTCATTGATTATTCCAGGATATTCCTTGTATGTCAGGTCACACAGGAGAAGACAGGAAGGTCAGCCACATTTGCATCTCTTTTAAAGGCCCATGGGCACATATCTTAGTATTATTGTAACTGTTTACTAGATTGTAATCTTACAGCATAGATCTCTGAATTGTCACGAACCCACTTACGGAGCAGTTAGCTTTCATTTTACTGTCTGATAAGATACTAAGTTCAATTTCTGATTTTTTTTCTTCTCTTTTTTTAGAACAAATATTTATATAACTTTACTGGACTAAATAAAATGCAAATTTATCATATTCATCTGGATTAAAACACACAAGGCAATAAAGTTCAACTTTGAACAAACTTAAATAATCCAATGAGTCTGGAACATAGATACAGGAGACAAGAAAAACTCAGAGCAAGGAAAGAATCACATGGAATTAGCTGGTTTTGTAAGACTGATTTTGCTTTAACATAATGCCTCAAAGACAGCTGTAGGACAACAGTACAGTACAGCTAAATGAACAGATGTGTGAACCAACCATACATTCATAAAATAAGAGGTAGCCCTTTTTACATGCATGTCTGCTAAAGGAATAAGAACAGAAAACAACATATTTCCAGTCCAGGAAAGGGTAAAATATTCAACCCATAAAGAGTGGCTGGTCTTTAACTCTTCCTCTTTATAAGGGTAGTAGTAGAAATGGAAAAGTTCAATTTATCATCAGCAGTAAGATTACCAGTCTGCTGTGGTTTTTACAAGCTTAATAACTGATATGCTACTATTGCTAACTTCTGCTAATTAATTGTAAGTTGTGAGTAATGGTCTTACAATTTTATCTGTTTAATTATATGATCCTGTAAGAGAAAATACAGGAGATTTCATGAAAGAAATCCCTATTAAATAAACACAATAGCATTCTGTCCTCTTTAAGTAAATAATAGAACTAACTACATTCTTAGAAAAAATTCCAATTGTATATCTGTCAATGTCTAACCACACTGAAACTGCAAATACAAATGGTATGAATCATGAGACAGAAATGGAAGATGGATGTTACCTTCCGTGTGTTGTGATAAGATATCATCCTTCTATAAGAAGATTGATGGAGTTATCTAACGAGAAACATTGTTTAAAGGAGAAACAATACTGTGACAAAAAACAGTTTCTCAGATTTTCCCCACTTCAGACCTGTTATTTGGGGAAAGTAATACACAGTCATTCATATCCATAATGTATGACAGAACTTTAGAAACATTTAGGTAGCATAAATATCACATGAAGGGTGAACACTCAATGTACTGCATAGATACAGAAGAAGGTGAACATGTTAGTGCCATGAACATTTTCCTAGTGAAACCAACACCAACAATAGGCATTCTTCCATAATCAATAACTTGCAAATCTCTGAAAAGAAATAAAATCTCAAAGCACATGACAATAGATTGATACTTTCCAAGCAGTAAGAAGGTTCAAGCATATCAAGCATGGTAATCTCTGGGTAAGACTTTTTCAATATATTTCCTGTGTGTCAGCTGAGACTCCAGGTTACATTCATCTCACCTCACATTAGCAATTCAAATTCAGTGCATCTTGTTTGAGTTACTAGTCTAGGCTGCCTTCAAATGTACCTCCAAAGGGAAATTTCTTCCATCCAGAAATCATCACTAAAATGATTGCCCTCTTCCTTTTTCTCTGGTGCTCAGAAGGTTAGCCCACTAATCCATACAAAACATCTAACTTTTTAAAATAAAACTCAGGTGACATTAATTCCAGCTGTTGTATGAAGTCTGTCAAGTGTCACTCTAGGTACACTGAAAATTATAAACAAGCACAGTGAATGTTAGAATCCATAAGCTAAAGCTATTAATTTGCTTAGTGTCTGGCATAAATTTGCATCGCTCCACTGAAGTTCCTACAAAGAACTTGGCCTCCAAAGTGGTGGTGGATTTTATATTAAAACTGTCCAAAAATGTACACTTCCTCTAATGTCTCACTGCTGATGGTTACAGCAGAAACCCTTACCATGAGACGTTCTGTCCAATTCTCTGGATCTGATTCAGTGTTCACTTACGCCACTGTGAATAAGACAATGAATGGCAATGAAATTATTATGGACATATCAGGATTATTTTAATAGAAAATAGAACTATCAGGAAAAATAGATTTAACTCAAGTTAAGTTTTTGTTTATGTTGCAGAATTCACCCTGTTAGTTTCATCATCTTTTCTCCTCATTCTCTTTTTATATTTTGAGCCTCTTTTTGTAGCAAAATTAAGTTTGTCAGTGAGTGTTCTGTGTATGTGTGTGTGCACATGTTTACACATCTGTGTCTGTATCTCACTCTCACCAAGCCTGGCCATCCTCCAAAGCTTTTGAAGCCATTACTGAGATTAATTAACCGATACGGCAGAGGGGAGTTACTCTCAAAGATGTTAAGTTTCTATGAGCTTCATGAAGACAGACAGCCAAAATGAGAAAACAGCTCTTGTCAGTGTCCCTGGAAAAGCTGTGGTGTAAGTCTGTATCTTATTAGACACCGGGGAATCTCACGACAAAACACTGATTTGTAAGAAAGTGTATTTCAGTAGCTTCGCTGTTCATAGACCTACTAGGAATAAAGTCCACCACCCACTGTTAAATTTCTCTTGAACTGCTGTGGAAATGCCTAAGTGGTTACAGATGCACAATCTCATTTTAGTATTAATACACTGCAGAATAACCTCATCATCATCCAGAGAAGGCAGTTAGTTAGAGGATCAGACTGTCCACTCAGTTAGGTCTTCCTGAGCCAGCACCAATCACAGCAGCAGCTGACTGCAAGCTCAGAATATAGACTGCATAAATGCCTCTTCCAGCACAGACTGGACTCTCCTGTAAGCAAGGTCCATAACTTCGTTTTCTGTGTGAAATATACCTGTTTTCCTATATAGAAAGGTTAGATAATAGTATCAATGATAACACCAATGCCTGTTTTGAAATGAACTCAGATCACCAGAAGCACATAGCACAACCCTGGTAGATTTGAAACCAATTCAGCTGCAATTCATTCACCTTGGATTTTGAGATCCCCATTATTTTAAATATACAGGAAAAAATTGCGAGCCAGGGAGCAAAATAATAACTTACACTTTCATATTTCAGTGCTGGGGGAGAGATTCAAAACATCTTCACCTTGGTCTCCCCCTCTGCATTTGTGCTTTATGCTTTCTATCTCAGGGAAACCAAGTGGCACATGAAAATGAAGAAGCAGGAAAAAGCAGAGGTGCTGGGAGATATTTGACCATTCTCCACCTCAGTCACTTTGTCGTGACACAGTTTTTGCCAGTGACTTTTCTATTAGAAGGGATAAAAATTCATAAAACAAAAAATAAAGAGCACCACCTCGGTCTAACTAATGTTCACTTTCCTGCTTGTTTTATATTACACAACCAAGTGTGCTAACACTAAAACACCACATCATCCATGCAGAAGTATGAATTAGAACAGCTGTAGCCACAGCATAAGTGCCCTTAAACACACTAAATTTTTCCAGAGTATCACAATTACAGAAACACCTGTGCCAAACAGCTTTATTCTGATCCTCTATAAAAGTTCACAAAGCCCTCAAACTTTCTCATTCAATGTAGATCTGTGCTGCCTTGTAGCCAGCTCCGTATGTCTCAATATGGGATAGCAGAGAATTGTTCCTTTTCAGGCTTCAAAATATAAAATCAAGGATATATGCAGGTGCGGTAGTCAACACGTGATTCTGTTAACTTGACAACAAGGCATAAGACACAATAGAACAATACTCACTTTCTTCCTTTTCACACAAAAAATTACTCTCAAAAAAAATTAAAAGCACAAATATTGTGACAACAAATGTTATCTATGCCATTCTACTTGGGAAAGCCTGTATTCTGGATTTCGGCAGATACAACTACCCCACAAGTACATGTTAGCTACTGTTTTTTTCTGGAGGAAGGTTGTTAAATCCTTTGTGTATACCACAGCAAAAGCCTCAGGACTCAATGCATTTGGCTTGGTTGTTATTTTACAAACAAGATGCTATGGTTGCAAAAGCTTTAGAAATCTCTGGCTAGAGTCTATTAAATTATTTGCATCTAAAACTACCCCAAGTGTCTGTTTAAGAAGGGTCAGAAGAAAGTCACCCTTAGCAGCCACCACAGAAAGTGTGGCTGACTGTCCTTCAGGCAGAGCTCCAGAAAAAGGAAAGGGAAGCAGCAGAAGTCAGTTACCAAGCCTAAGTGCTCATGCAGAATTGCAGACTGTAGATAAGCCTGTCTTATGAAAGATGAAGAGTGTGTAGTAATTACACAGCCTCCCAAGTCTTGGCTCTCTACAGCCTTTCCTAGCTATTGGAAATTTCTCCATGTCCAAAATAACAGCAAAGAAAAGTTTTAATAATATATTCACCAAAAAGGCATGATTTTGCAGTCTTACAGAGGGAAAGACTTCCACCAACCCCATTTACATAGTTCATTGTGAAAAGCATTTGGGGTTTTTTTTCAGACCATGAACAGATAATAAATAATGTTACTACACTAATTCAGGAAGCAGTGTACAATGGCAAGTATAATTTAAACCACTTCTGCATTGCCTATACACTCAAGAAAAACAGCTAGATGTTATTGTGTACAGCTCAGGGGAAACATCTGTTCCAACTGCCTTGGTCAGCAAGTAATAAGGAATAATACTGAAAATATCTGAATGCTGTTATGCAAATCAGTGGTATGCCCTCATGTTGAATATTATGTTCTGTTCTGATTACTCCACCTAAGCAAGGATTTAACAGAAATAGAAAGTGACTGGAGACAGCTGATAAGCATGTTACAGCCATGAGAAGGATTCCATAGTCTTAAAATGTTGAGACTATTAAGCTTGGAAATAAATAAAACCAGCAGACACAGTGCAAGCATACACCGTAAAACAAAATGGTATGAAGGATGTAAATTGAATACTCCTATTTTGCTTGCATTTTCTGCCACTTTTCTTACCCTTCATCTGTCTGGTCTATTTAGATGATGAGATATGAGAATTAGGAATTGTCTATTACTCTAAATTAGAACCACAACTACCACAATGAGGCCCACAGATGGTCACTAGGCAATCCCATAACAAACAAGAATAATCTCATTTACCCTTTGTCCTCATAAAAAACAAGGAGAGAATGAAATTTAAAAGGCAACACATTGCAAATATGAAAAAGGAAGCACTCCTATAATGTAGCCCCAAACGTGGCACTTTAGTGTCTCATGCACCCCTGGGAAGCATCTTCTCACCCAGGAGGGCAACAGATCTGGGAGCCAGCTGCATTCCCACGCGTGTGTCACTCAGCCCCACCGCAGCCCAACCTCCTGCCACCTTCAGACAAATCCCTGACATAAACAGAGGCTTGCAAGGAGGACAGAATGCCTGTCTTTGACCTTTTTTACTTGCCACTGGAGATCTTAGACACTGCAAGGGACTACCAGTGCAAAAATGGGGCTGAAGTTTCCCCTTGTTCTCCCTTCATCACCGCCGCACTCCCTTGGCACACTGTTCCCCACCACCATCAGCTCATGGTGACAAGAAGCAACACTGAAGCATGAAGCTCAAAATGTTTCCAACTAATACTCCAGATGTTTTGTGCTGTACTTCATGCATTTCTCCACACTCCTTTCTGGATAACACAATGCTGGAAATAATCAGAGGTAAGAATCTAAATGGCTGTGGTCCTGAATTATATGTTGCCAATTCACATTTCCATCAAAATAGGAGTTATTTTTAGGAGTCATGAAAAGACCTGCTTTACTTATGTGTTAAACTCACTGATACAAGATAAAAACCCAGGCAAAGAATTTAGGGGATTCAAAGGGCTTAGATTCTGTGACAGGTCAAAACTGCTGCAGTTACATATAGCAGACAGAATCCCTCTCTATAAGACCGAGAGCACTGATGTACATTTCAGACATAGAGCTGACCACTAACTGACTACCACAACGAAAAATCTTCCCTGTGGTCACATTATTCCATATTTGTCTGCCCTGGGATTTCTCTGCTTCTAGCAGAGATGATCTCTGACAAAGACAGTTGACTGCACTGAGGCACCAGTCCACTCAGCAGCATCATTTCGGTGTCCCAGATAAAGAACTGAAACTTCTTTCCTTTCTTTTGCCCTTTATCTTCATGTATGTGAGAGAGAGAGGAGCAAACGAAAGAGATGAATAAATTTCTGTCTTTCATGCTTTTACATATCGAAACAGAACTATTACAAGCAAAACATCTGAGATGGGAATATTAATGGTGGAAGAGATCAAAAATAATCTTCCAGCTGCAGTATTTATGGTTCCAGTTTTAGTTTCAGTAGATAGGAAATCTGTTCCAGCATCATAAGCTTACTTCCATTTGTTGTCTATTGCAAGCACTGGCACATACTTCTAGTATGGATATTGTGGATACAGTCTGTAATACGTGTTGGCACTAGTTTCCCTGCAGCCACAGAAACACCTGCCTTCAAGTTAATTTATAATGTGCACCTATGGCCATGGGCCACTTACAAGTTTATTGAAAAAGTTCTTGACAAAACATATAGGAGACACTCTGTTCTTTCTCTTCCTTTTCCACATGACATAAGTTTGGCATTAACAAGTCACATTTTTATGCCCAACTTTATAGATTATTAATAACATGTAAAGATATTTGATATGTCAGATCATTGGTAAATATTTCTCACTCTACCCATGTGAGTAGTCCCACAAATTTTATGTATACAACTAGTTTGAGGAAGACAGCCATGCTTTACCTTCTCTGTTAAAATTATTCTGCAGCATTGTGAGGCAACTCTCACCATTATTTACAGTATTCTCATTAACTTTGCAGCACAACACATGCCCTATTCTTCAGACTAAATCCTGTAAAATGAGAATTGTCCACACATAAAAAGAAATCTGCTAATGCTACAGGATGCCCTTGTTCTTCTCACATATGATTCAGTATAGTAAAATATCCCATTCCCTTCAGAATTTCTGAGTTCAGTGTATTCTATGTCATTCTACCTAGACAGGATTATGAAAACCTATTCAACCACTACTTCTTTGACAATGTTTTTTTCCTTTTGTTTAAAAATTACTGTGGAGAACAGGTCTGTAAATGAGTCACTCATTTTTGACTCTAGTGTATTCTGTTGGCATACTGTTACTTGGCCATGTACTACATCTAGGTAGTTTGTTTTTGTGTAATTATCATGTAAATAATCAGGAAGTGGAATCTCGTAGGATGTTTATAAATACCATGAAGAGTCATTATTAAAAGTACCAGGAACAATCCTGGAGATAAGTCACATGGTCTGGAAAGCACAGAGGAGAATTTCAGGTTGTAGTAGTTTTTCTCCACTAACTTACATAGGAAAGAAAAGCACTCCATAAACTACAGAGCAACATAAAAAACTCATTCTGATTCAAATCTTGAACCAAGCTGGAAGAACTTGGGGTTCAGCATTTAGCACTGAGCCCATTTCAACGTAGAACAAATGGCAGAAAGTTTCCACGGCATTTGCAGTTTTATTGGAAATCAGAAAATGGTGCTTCCACAGGGCCCTTTACAAGTTCTGCTTAATGAAACATACAGGGGGCTGGGTCATGCTGAAATGTTAATTTTAACTGTCATGCCTGGCTATGCATTGCAATTGTAAAGTCTGTTCATTGACCAAACTTCTTGCATTTTTTAAACTGCTGACCTACCTGTGAAATAGGTGACTGATGTCAGAATCTTCACCACTATGCCTCTACGGATGACAACATAGGTACTCTTGTCATTCTACATCCACTGTCATTCTACATCCCTTGAATGATAAGAAAAAATTACGTAGCTACTTTCCAAGGTCTTCTTGAGATCTAAAAATACTGACTTGTTAGACTGAGAGGCAATGCCCTGGACAACCCTGGAACAAGTATCCCACCTGAAGAGGAAAATAAGCTGCAGACATCAAACAGAGGCTTGGGACAGATAACAACTGGTTCTAGCAGTGATCTGTTCACAGGAGTAAAACTATCAATAGCAGGGGTACAGATTTTTGCACAGCCACAGTCTATCTTGATTTCAGGGCCAGCAAAGAAAGTTACTCCACGCCCTCACCTACTTGGTTTTTACCCTCATCTGTATACATAACCGTACTTTTCACTCTCTCTTCTGCCCTACGGTTGGCAAGTAGCAGAAGGAAACAGTCATGAGGCAGAAGCTGTTTGTGAACTGTTTCAGCACATGCAACCAGGAGTACTAGGATGTGATAGCAGAGATATATGTTGTCAAGGGGCAACACATTCCTCCCCTCCCTAGTGGCAGGCTCCCTTTCTACCTCTAGCCCAGTGCACAGGCGGTTCCTCGCTCATCTGGGTTATCAGATAAGCAATCCCAGCACCAATGACTGCATTTTCCCTGCAGCTACCTCATTCACATTCTGTATTTGACAGCAGAGCTTCAAAATAGCCCAGGACCAAATATTTCATTCATAATTGCACTCAGATTACAACATGCAGGTATATTATCATTACCATAAATTTACAGTGACCTAGGACAAAACTAATGAAACAAGTTTCTCAGAATGACACAAGAAAGACTAGCAGGGATTTTCCAACTGCTGTGTTCTATTTTAACCCCAAATCCATCTTTCTGCTTTACAAATTAACTTTACATGTACAACATCAGTCCATTTATATGCAATACCTTATGGCTTAGCAGTGGAATCCTGAAGGTATTCTTGCAAAATTCTTAACTGTCTAAGGCCTAGGAGAAATGAAATCTGTTACTTTGGTTCCGAACTATTTTTAATGGCATCAACAATACAGTTAGACCTGGCAGCAGCTAATATATCCAGTCAGTGTAACAATTATTTTCTGAAAGCAACTCTTCCGTGTGCATCAAATTCCATGTTTCCATAGGGCAGATACATGGGGAAAGGCAGCCACTCTAGGAAGAGCATAGGATGTCATCATAGTGTGAAAATGTCATCTGGTGAAATTTGTGGAAAGGGGAGTCAAAAGTAGTAGCTACTGGTAATTTGAATTTATAGGGAATTAATTTCACGATCCTGAAAATGTCCCTCCACCCATCTTCTAAAAAAATCCCTAGAGTTTCCATTTTTCTTTCATGTTGGGATCTCTGCAGCTGATTTTTATTTACTTAAATTACAAGGAATTCAGACTACTAAAAGTTTTGCACCGCAGAAGGAGAATGGCCACCAAAGCTCAGAAACCAACGCCAAGGTAGGTGGAGCTTCATAAGGGAACCACGTGTGATCGTCGGTGTGATACGAGTTAACCAGGCAGAGGCAAGGCATCCGAGAGGGCAGCTCACACCACAGACCTCACACAGTGAGGTTCCCATGGACTTGCCGGGATTATTCCTCGAGGAACACAGCAGAAATGCCCCTCTGGACAGCCGCACGCTAAACAGCTGTCTTTCTGCACAGCCTTTCAGGGCGTCAGAGCTCCGACGCAATCAAAGTGGTCTCGAGGGGAGCATCCCTCCTGGCGCGCCATTTGAAAGGCACTGGAGACGTTTCCCGCATGCAACTGAAATCCCACCCTGCTCCACTAGAGGGTGATGCCTGAAGGAGAAGCCTAAGCAGTAACAGTATACTGTTCTGCTTCGGTGTAGTGCTAAATTTCATTGTTTAAATAGAGGTGTACAGCCTGTCATTCACACCGCTGGTTCTTCTTACAGGAGCGAAAATGTTGTCCTTTCCCCTGCCTGTGTCTCTGAGCCTCCAAAGCTCCCACTAGAAATGTTTCTCAGCCTGAATTTGCTGCTATGGAACAAGGAAACTTGTCTAATTCTAAGATGTTAAGAAAAAAGAAGGTGCTAAATGGTGTGTCTTCTCCTCTAACATACAAATGAACTAGTTTTTTAAAAATAAAGCATATTTACAGCAGGAAAGAAAAAAAATAAAATTCAAAGACTTCTTACAGAAGGGTTTGGCTGAAATAGTGGGCCGTGCATAATAACCATGTAGAAAGTGAAAGGTTCTGGTCTAATAGCAGGCATCATCTCTATTTATCTTTTCTGGTTCTGCATCTAAAAGAACATTGCTGCAACTGAATCACAAACATCATATCGCTTTAAGGAAAATATTAAAACATCAAAGAGAAAAATTCAGTGGTAAATAAATCCCTACTATCTACCTTTTCTCCCCACATCCAGACATACTTTTGTCTGTGGCCATTCATCTTTGTATCAAGTTGTTGCTTTTTTTAACTTGAGGTTGGAACCTGTCCAAGATTTGACCTCCCTTTTCCATGAAAAGTATATGGTTTTATTTCTGAGAAGCTTCAAGTACATTTAGGAGGTTTTCTCTCTTTTTTTTTTGAGCAAGATTAATACAATCAACCCTCTCACACTGCACTCTTATTAGAATACTCTAGAATAAGACAAAAATTAACTGCAGCTGTCCTGCTGCAGGATAAAAATTATTAACATGTGCTGACGAAGTTTTAAGAGGCTTAAAGAAGATCTTAAAAATCATGTGCATCTTCAAACAAGAAAGGGTAAAAATAGTAATTTTTTTTTCATTTGTAGCGGCTCCAGACATTACAAGTTATGTTGTTGGTATGTTGTTATTTTCCTCAAAAGAGTCAGTTACTTGCAGTATTGAATTTTGGGATATTGCCATTTAGGTCAACTCGCACACAGAATCTGATGCTTAAATCACTCTCTCACTGTCTAGATTTGTTAAGTCTTCATCTTTCAGATGCTTCAGAATGAATTCTGTTAAGGATTTGTGTTCTACTAGTAGCAGGTTCCTAACGCATGCTTCAGATTTTGTGGTTAAAGCATTCACTTGGCTGTGGATCTATTTTCCACCTAATGGATCTGAAATCAGTTCTGACTTAGGAATACTTTCCCTCATTCTGTTTCCCTTTGTTTTACCAATAGCTGAGCAAGTTACACAAAAACATCTAAGAAAAATGGAGCTAATGGAATTCATCCTTAGTTCTCAAGAGGTCTCTCTTATTTTCTGAATTCTTTGCAGGTATGTCAGCTGGGAACACTTGAACATAGTTTTAAAGTAATGTCTTCTCAGATTTTCAAGTTGTTCCTCAAAACCTCCCTCACTATCTGTTCCTTGCTATGGTTCCTTTTTAATTTTTTTTTCTCTGCCAAAATACCATGAATATCAACAGAAACCTAATAGCACAAGTTAGTTTTGATTCTCTACTTTACAGTCCTCTCTGGAGATTCTAATGATTCTATTATTTACCCATACACTATCCTTTTTCTTCCCTCCACCAAAAGCTCCTGAGTTTCTGTAAATTAATATAAAGAAAATTGTCTTTTCTTGACAATCACATTTCCCTAAAGTAGGCCACTTTTGCTATTCTGCTTTCACGTATTTCAAGGCCAGCACAGCCCCATTCTTTGCAGGCATAAATTTTCTGCTTAGAATTCCTAGTTTTTCTGTCAAGGACATACTTGATATTCTTCTTAAAATACTAGCTACTTAGATCCAGACATAATGTCAGCATCTCAGCTTCCATTTTTTAAAAAAATATTTGTACAATGTCATTGTACTGCAGAAACACCTGAAAATGTGATTGCCATCTCAGAAACCACAAAGTAGGGAAGAATGAGATTTCAATTAAAAAATACTTATTTAAGCTGACTTGTTTGAGTCAAATATCATGACATGCATACATTCAGAACACTTGACAACACTGCAGCTCACTGAGTAGTGTAGTCATTAAAAGCAAAGGCTTATGAGAACCTGTGGTGACAGGAGTGAGACTTAAGGCACCCTCTAGTTAACCATTACTGCTGCATCACTATAGAGAACCAGGGATCTGACAAGACTCTGTCAGATTTGCTGGTTTTGCTCCTATGCAGTGGATAGCACTATTACAGCATTCAGATTAGAAGGAGTTTCATTGCTCTAATCCATTGATTTTGGAGTATACTGTGACTTTTCCCATTTGCAGAGATGGCCTCTTTTCTGTACAAAGCTGGAAAGGAGACAACATCATTCTATCACCATCAGAGTTTCATCCTCCTTTTGAATCCTATGAAGGATGCTCAAAAACTTCAATGAGTTAAGCAGGATATAGCCAAGGAGTGCAGTAAGGGTCTAGAAACAGACTGAGTTTATACTTGGAAATAGGGACTTGTAAGCATGTGCAATTAAGGTGGAACTATGAGGCTAGAAATAAGGAATACATGGATCCTAGGCAAACCATTGTCACTGTCTACTGCCTGTAATGAAAGACAGCAACACAAACTTCATGAACAAACCTCACATAATTCTTTCCTCTTCAAAAAAGTGGTTCAACAGTAAATGTAATATATACAGATAAAAGACAGACACTGAATACAGGCCAAATCCTGAATGTCAGGATTTTATGATGTGTTCATGAAACAATTTTTCTTTTAATAACCAACTTTTCTTTATCATTTTACATTTTAAAGTGTGGGGCCAATCCATGGATTTTGGCATGCATAAATGACATAAAGTACCACAACAATGAGAAAGGATGGCCAGTGGAGACAGATTTAGTTGAGATTTGGGGGTTCTCCCTGCTGTTTCACAGGCTATCCACATGTCTTTGGGCACGCCATTTTGTGTTTGATTCAGTTGCCTAAACAAAGACATTTAATTTCATTTGTAAAGTTTATGTGTACCCAGATTACAAGGCTAGCAGATGTGATGCCACACTCTTGCAGAGCAGCAGCTATATAGTCTAGTATAGTGACATTGTGTAGGAAAGTGGCTAAAGCCCTTTTCCTGTTGATATCTATCTCATCCGAGATCCAGGTGATCTCCATGCTTGCTCTTCCTGCTCTCACAGCAGTCTTACACAACGAAATTATTAAGGCCCACAGGTATCAGCCCCATGCTCATGACTGGAGGAAACCAAGGGCTTGGTAAGGGCCAGGGGAAAGACAAGAAAGCAGAAGTTTGAATGTATGCACTCTGCACTGTCCCGCAAAGCTGTGGCTGAACTGGCTACCCTATGCACAGGAGATGCACTGCTCCCTCTCTTTTCCAGCCATCCAAGGAGGAAGGAAACTTACTGTACCCTAAGGACTTACAATCTGGCTATCAGGCCTTCTATTCACAATTTATGGCCCTTCAAGTCACCTCTTGATCAAGTGTACAAGAAAGCATATGAGAACAAACCAAGTTAGGGGACAGAACAGGAATCACAAGACTTCACCTAGAGCTCCTTCTCTGGGGGAGTATTAACAGGACATAAGCCTGGTTTTGTGCTACTGTAAGGAGACAATTCTAACAGTACATGTTGTGAAGTGAACAAATTCTCAGCAACCCATGTAGGGCTTTCACTTTAGAACAATGCATGCAAAAGGTCTCAAAGGAAAGCACAAATCATCCTGGACTCTTCTTCCTATCCTGGTAGCTAGTATTTATAGCTATATTTATTCCGTAAAAGCCTAACTTAAAAATAAGATTTAGAAGATCTACAGATACCACTATTGTGAACTGCAGTAAGACATGTCTAAAGAGTTACTTGCAGTGTTATTTACTTAATGTAGCATAATAATTTCAATTTGTACTAAAAATTCATTTTGGAAATTCACTGTTGTTTATACAATAGCATAAATGTGCTTTGTAATGAACTGAAAATTTTGACGACCAACGAAGGGTTGCCATACATGTCATACATACTAGATCCTGAAATAAAAATGTTTAAGCACTAAGTGCTTTCTATAAATAAATTTTATTGCAACAGAAAATATTGAAAGAATCGAGATAATTAGGAGACACTCCTTTTCTGCTCATAAAAATAAAGCACAAATGGGAAGAAAGATTTTCTTTGCTTCCTTCATAGTCATGACCTTGACTTCTCTAAAATTCTTTGTCACAATTGGCCTCATTTAGATCATTATTTTGCTGAAGACTCTGTCTAGTTAATTTCTTTCCTCACTTGCTATATATTCACCAACATGGGCAACACATGAAGGTGACATTTGAAGTTTATCAACATGTACCCTGTAGGACAATTTTGATAATGTCCCAATAAGCTGCCACTGATGGAAACAACAGTCTAAAATCCATTTGGTTCCATTAGTTTCTGAAAGTAAACCATTAAAACTGATCCTCTTCCTTGATGGGCAATAAAGTAAATACAAACCTCACAATAAGAAGTTAATGATCTGTCCCTAACAAGGCAGTAACTTTGACGTACTCAAGCACCTACTCTCTCAGTCTAGAAACAAGGTCCAATATGTCACCACATATATGCACTGAGTTGGAAATTGTCCATTTGTTACCCTTTTTTCCATGCTATATCCAGCTTGTCACATTTGGCTATGTGTATCACTCTTAACGGTGATTTTTATTCCACTTAATCTCCAAGCCAGGAACTACATTCAAGTAGTCACGTAAAGCTTTTTTTGGATTAGAAAATGATGTGACTCCACATATCCAATGAATCAGATATGGCCTCCACATCAGCTTTAAGAAATCAAACTAACAAGAAGATAAATAAAGTAATGGCAAAAATAAATTGAATTTTCACAGTAGCTATTTACAAACTATGTCCGTCCTCACTTTAATCTTGGGTTTAGTCTCCAACCCTGTTCCAGCTGCAACTGATTGCCAACCGACACGTCTTTTGAAGTCTTCCATACAAAATGTTCCAGACCTTAAAAGTACAATAACCACACATAACCCCTCCATTCTGAAAGCACCATGCTCCTCATCTATAATTTTAACTTGAAAATTTGAAGTTTTATCACCAAGTACGACACAGCTCTACTTGGCAGAGTTGTGGAAGTAGAAAAGGCAATTTGCCAGCCAGGAAGCTGCCCAAACTGAAATGGTCTTCCAGGGTCTGTTCTATCCAACAGCTCTGCTCTTTTCACGATCCCTCTCACTATGCATCTTTTCAAGCTTTTGTGTGGAAATAGGTTGTCTACAGCTGGTGGTGCTGCCTTTCTGGCATTTAGCTATTCCTTTAAAACAGTGGCATCCTAAAGGACTGTTTAGGGCAGGATTCCAGTAATAACTGCATTTTCTACTTTTTTTTCTTAAGTTTTCAAAATTTCATCTAGAATCAATGTCAGAATTCCTGCTTCTATTGACAACACTGCAGTCCCAACAAGGAGAGTGACTTTCTCTGCCTCAGAAGTTCCATGGTATGTGGACATTTCTAGGGTTTTTTTTGTTATCTTAAATTATATAGAAAAGTATCTGATCAATAGATCAGATCACTAAAGCAATATATCATCATAGCCCTTTGTAATTTTTTACATATTTAAATATTTTAACACTTTCCTTAGAATTTTTTCCATTCCTATTTTCTACTGGAATTTTGTACTTTTGTCCAAGTTTTCAATAACCTGGAAACTTTTGTAACTTGTTTAGCAACCTGTTTTCACTCATGTGTTAAACCTCATCTTATCTTGCAATATCACATCCTATTTGCAATGGATAGTGGCTTGCTGCATTTCTTCAGGGGTGGTTCATGGTATTGCCAACACAAGATAAGAAAGAGTGTCTAAGACAGCTTGTCTTGTTCTGGGCTACAATAAGGGGAAAGCATGCACTAAATGGTAAGGGAACACAATTCTGTTACTGCTCTCTGAATCACAAATAGAAGGTAAGAAAGGGGTGAGTTTGGCTCATACCACAAATATGTCTATTTTATCTAACCTAAAATGTGAATGCCAAGTGTCTGTATGCCCTTCCCATAGTATGAACAGAACCACAAACACACAGCATTTTTAAACCCCTGTGGGCTACCAGAAACTTCCCATATTTAAGATCAGAAAACTCACAGTCACACTGCCCTCATATTTTTCCTGTGAACCATAATGAAACAGCCAAAACTTTAAGGGTGCCCTCCAGACAGTTGAGCATCTGTCATAGGGTGGATTATTAAACTGCAAACTGCTCACCCACAGTGAAGTTTCAGAGAGCCTATCTATTTCCAGCTCTCTTGGTCAAAACAGCTACAGCTTTTCAGATGTGACTTGCCAAACATCTACTGATGGTCAATCTTACATTCCTTTTGCAATTTTTACCATTAGTATTTATTACATAAGAACCCTGCTAGCTCTTAATTCAATCCATTGCCCATGACTTGAAAACAGACATCAGCTTTTAGGTCAATGTACAGCAAAAACACTTGTCCAATGTACCTGTATGTATATAATATGCACAATGCTCACCCATACCATAAAGTCCATCCTCTGTGTTTAATAGTCTCACTTATATGTAGGACTAATTTCAGTGTAATAGCACACATATCATCTAACCTAATATTTGGATTCAGTTATATTTTGGAGCTCAGTTACATCAAGGATTGGTTTGTGTAAAAGTCTTGTCCAAATAAAGACATTAATCTTTGTAATGCAACATTTTATGCTACTTTACACTGAGAAACAACACATGAAATGTTTACAGAAAATAAAAACTTATAAAATAGAACAATGCAATGGTGCTCAGAAAAGTTCTTAAATCTGATATCTGAGATGCAAAAGAGTGGAATCTTTGTACAAGTGCAGTTTTCCAGAAATGGGTGGACTTTTTTTATGGTGATCAGGACAATTAGATGGGAATAAGGGAGGCTAACAAGTCTTCTCTCCTACCAGAAGAGGACGTTCTACCTTTATTTGTGTACTTGCTCTGTGGGAGAAGCCAGTTGTCTGAGAAACCTCATCGGATGACGCATACATCCAGAACCACAGGAGGGTGTTTGAGTCTTTTTTCCTCTCTCTTGAATGCTAGGCCGAGAAATGCCAAGATAGGACTTCCTACTTTCTCTCCTCCAAAATCTAGATCCCTTCCAAATAATCACCTTTTACTTTGAGTCCTATCCATGTCCTCCATAAACTTTATGTAGACATGCTCTTTATCAAAGAGAGCGTCCTGAGGTGGTCCGTTCTTGATACAAGAAACTGCTTCTCCACTGAAACGCAGCAAGTTGAAGGGGAAAAGAGTAAAAGGAAATGCATTATACTAGTACAATGAATACTGATTTATCACAAAATAAATATTCCCCATATGTATATGTGTGTTTTTGTGTGTATATACATATGTATGTTAACAGCATGTCACACAAGGTTACACTTGGGGATTATTTTTCTTCCTACTCAATATTTCACTGTAATTTTCCTCAGAGACCAGCCACTTAATATTTTAGGTTACGAGGTCTGTTGTAGCTACAGCTATACTACAGATAGGACAAAAACATACATTTTATGTAAATTGAGAGCTAAATCTGAACTTTCTGAAAATTTGAGATGTTAGTACACATGGGTTTTTTTAAAGGTTTTATTATTCCAAGGTCAGGGCCAGCTGCAAAGATTGGATTCACATCCAAAAACATATATTAAAATGCATACAACCCTTGATAGAAAGAAGTTTTTGTGTGCTGCCTGACAATTCAGTTACAGATCGACCCTACTGTTTTTTAAGTAATTTAAATATGGCAAAGCAGAAGGGGGTGGGGGAATTGTACAGGGAGGTACACAATGAGAAACAAGAAAGCATTTCTGATTATACAATATATCCCTGACACGTTACACATAAACCCAATATTTAGCATTTAAAAAAGAAAAAGAAAAACAATAAAAGAAACAGCAGCTGTTTCTATGTGATGTCAGAGAACAGGTGTGATACAAATCTCCATACCAGCGCAATCATATTGATCTCCTGATGATGCACGCATGAAGCACATGTGCAAACCTTATCGACCCATACGGCATCTCATTTCCAGGAATACGGCCTGAAAATGCCTCTCTATAATTGAAAACATTATCAGGATAAACACAGTATTGGCCAATTATTAAAAGACACACACAAACTGAATGAGGAAAGGTGATCCTGCCCCCGGTACTGCGGGCCCCCCCGCCCGGCAGCAGCCGCCTGCGCTCTCCGCGTTGTGGATGGGACCCCCTCTCCGGTACCCCCCGGGAGCGCCCTCGCCCCCGGACCCCTCGGCACCTCTTGCCCGCCCCTGGGCCACCCGCGCCGGGGTAAGAAGCAGCCCTGTCGCTGCCCCCCGGGTTGGGGGTCGGGGGCGGATGGGTGTGGTGCAGCTTCCCGAGGTGTGCGCGCACCTGACCGTGGCAGCTGGGTGGGGGGAACACCTGGGGTGTGGAGGTGGGGGGCGGCCAGGGCAGCCAGACCCCCGTACCCGCACCTGGAGGGTCTCCGCGCCCATTCCAGTGCACCCCGCAACGGGCCGAGCCCAGCTCGCTGCTGAGCCGTGACCCCTTGGTGGGGTAGGGGGACCACACCAGCCCCCTCGGGGCACCTTGCGCCCGGGATCCGTCCCCTCTAGCAAAGGAGAGGCAGATTTTGAAACCGGCCCTTCATTTGCTCTTCGGGGGTTAAGAAGTGTTTTGCTATTAATTGTTAATGCCGTCTGCCATTAGAGGGCACTAAGCAACCCTGCATTAACGCTGCTCCGGCGAGAGGCGGGGGGCGGCGGGTGGAGGGAGGGGGGGGAGTGGGAAGAGTGGCACCAATTTGGGAAAAGATTAAAAAGGATGGGGAGCCCCGGAGCTTCTGAAGTGCTCAAAATGCCCGGGCGCTGCTGAGGACGATGATCATAATAATAATAACAAAAAAAAAAAAAAATGCATCGAGGTCAATCATTTACCAGTCTGCTTCTTAATGCGTGTGACCGCAGGTGGTACCGAGGGACATTGTGATTCATGCCCACTTTCAAAGCAGGACCAGGGCCCGGTCTGAGGCACCCAAACAACTGTCTTCTAATATTAGCACGGCTGTATTTCTGGATCTATTATAGTCTGTCCAGACAGATCCCATTGTAATGGGATCTTTTATTAAAAGATTAGCACTATCTCCTGCAGTTGGTGGAAAAAAATCTGTTATCGCTGAGTTATTTGCAGTTGTGGGGAGGGGGCGGTGGGTGGGGGGAGCGGGAGGGCGGGAGCGGGGAGGAGGGATGTGGGGAGGGCCGGGCGGAGGGCGCGGGCGGTCGGGGCTGCACCGGCCCCTGACCCGGGCACTGTCCGGGCATTCCTGTCTGCATACTTCGCAGTCTGTTGTGCTTTGGTGGCTCAGAAAAGCGAAAAGAATCGAAATTAAAAAAAAAAAAAAAAAAAAAAAAAAAAAAAAAAAAAAAGCTGCTTTTGAATAAACAATGCCATTTTCCGTTAAGTAATCGTTTTGTATAAAAGGAAATATCGCCTACTCAGTTTCATTCAGCGGTGCCAAAAAATGTTATAAATGAGAGACCGCCAACTTTTCTGAGGGGAGAATAATGCCAGACTGTGCTTAATAAACTAGTGCCCTAGAAGTTCATTATCGATGTTGCAATCTTTTCTGATTCTGAAAGGAGACCGCCTACGTCGCCCCCATTCCCGTCTCGTCCTCCTGGGCTCCCAGTGAAAAGGCTGTCACTTGGGCACAGCCCTAGATATTAAACTGGTTTGGGTTTTTTTCTTTCTTATTTATTTGTATAATTTTTTTAGGCTTGGGGGGGTGTTTTTGGACCGGGTCCCGGCTGTCTGCGCGCCACCCGCGGGGCGCGGGGCTGGTTCCCCGCAGCCGCTCCGTGCGGGGCTGGCTCCCCGCAGCCGCCCCTCCGAGCCCCGGCAGTCTCGCCACCTCCGCGGGGCTCTCCAGCCCCTCCGCGGGCGCGGGCGGCTCCGCGGGACCCGGGCTTTTGCGCTGTGCTGCCTCCCTCCTGCCGCTGCCGCTGCGCCGGGGGCTCCGGGCTCCGCACCGGGCGCGGGGCTGGCGTGGGGGGTGCGTGCCTGTGTGTGCGTGCACCTAGCGCCGATCATTGGGAGAGAGGGTTTCCAGAAGGTGGAAAATGTCACCTGATTCACACTGAACTTTTTAAATCTCCCCACCCCCGAGCAGACACACACACACATTAGGAGACCGCCCACCGCAGACAGCTAGGACCCCCGTATAGATTTAAAGAGAGACTGCATTCAGAGCCTGACGTTCATTCAATAGAGCGATCATAAGCAGGCTGGCTAGTGCTCGCTCCCTCTCCCTTACTCCCCCTCACGCTGTCTCTGTGTCTCTCTTACTGCCTGCTACACTGAGGATGTTAAATCAGAGAAGCCACCCGGGCATGCTCTTATTCCTGATGTTTCTGTGCCACTTCATGGAAGATCATACAGTGCAGGGTAAGACCAGATCGTTTATTCGCAGATGTGTTTCTTTATTATTACTGTTGTTTTCCGTCTTTCGGGCATGGTTTAGTTTGCTGCGGTGTTAAACGCCTCTCTCCAAGGTCCAACAGGACAGAAGTTAACTGTGGGCATGGGATTGCTTTATACCGAGGTGCAGAGGTGTCACTTAGGTTCCTTTTTGATCGGATCTTCGCACTGCTCTACATAGGCACAGAGGACAGATGAGGACGGTTTTTTGTATTTATTGTTATTACGTAGCATGAATGAAGAGCAGGATCGCGAGGGAACTTTCCCAGTCTCGGCTCGCGAATGAGTGCTCAAAGTTTGTTGGTTAATTCAGCTCAGATTTTTATCTCGCCTGGAGGAGAGGTGATGATGGGGAGACCCACGATTACAGCTGACGTTTTTAGAAACCAATAAGTGGTCATTTTACGGACGTTCTTTAACAGTGGGATCTCCTCCCCCCCCTCCCCCCCTTTTTTAAACGTGTGTGTGTATGAATAAATAGTAGTGTTGTAAATTCCCCTACACTGAAGAGTGTGCTTAAATAAGTTGGTTAGGGGGTTGGTATTTTTTTTCCATGCGAACAAAACAAACCCGAACCTGATACTGACAACTCTTAAGAGCCCTCTTTCGACATAAGGGAATATTGGCTTTTAGTTTTGGGGCTTTCCCCCATTATCTTGACCGTGTTTCAGGCACAACCTGAATGTTTTACCATTGCTTGTTTTATATTTTTTTTCCCTTTTTTTTAATTTTGTTTTATCCCCCCCTACCGAACCAGTGCATAAATCAATCTAATTAGGCAACTGTAAGACGCAAAACTTTTTTTTTTTTTTTCTAAGGGCGTTGTTTTTTCAATGATTCTAAGGCGGGGGGGGGTATCCTCCCCGCACTCAGCGACATCTCCACTGGCGGATCCTGACCCCTCGCTGCTGTACATTCCCATCAGAGTAAGGAGGCAGGATCGAGCCCTGGCAGGATTAGCACCAGAATCAATCGGTATTGAGTTGCTGGAGAAGTCACATTGGTTATTCACGAGAGATCCATCCCAACCAAAACTCCACAGCTAAAAAAAAGGGAGTTGCTTAGACTAATGTTCTTGGCTTGAGTCCACAAATAACAGGGATCTTAGTGAAGAAAAAAAAAAAAAAAAGGAAAAAAGAAAAAATAAATTAAAAGGGGGAAAAAACCCCAAAACCTACTCTCTCTGGTTTGTGGACAGTGTTCCTTCCCCTGAAATACTTGCGGGAGGAACGGCACCTATAACTTTTTCCAGCTTAATCGATTTTTAAAGCTCCGTAGGGACCTCCTACTCTATGTGCCCTTGTATTTTATGTACTTCGTTCACTTTTTTTGGAGCTCTGCTGACTTATTTTAGTGAAGGAAAGACGTTTGTTAGTAGAAGCAGCAAAATGTGGAGATTTCGAAAGACTTCGCTAACAGCAAATGTTCCCAGTTCGTGCAGATTGCAAAACGGGTTGGGACTGAAACTCTGTGTAGCACTAAAACAATGCTGCTGTGCAGCCGCGGTGAGGAGAGGGCAGGGGGAGGAGGAAGGAATTTGCAAGCGCGATTTTCTTTTTATTCCCTTTTAAATGCACATCCTTTTCAAGCCTCTGTCACGTGCCGGCAGTGCTCCTTCTGCTCTACATATGGAATAAATACCTCCGAAAACTGCCGCGTCCTGTTTTGATCGAGTCTTTTCTTTCTTTCTGGGGGGGGGGGGGGGGGTGTGTCGGTTTGGGTGGTTGGGTTTTTGTTGTTTTGGGGGGGGGAGGGGGGAGGTTGTGGTTTGTTTGGGTTTGGGGTTTTGGTTTCTTTTAGCTGCACTCCAAATGGGCCGGAGTAGCAGCGGGTTATGAAGTGGGACGAATGAAAGTAAACAGTCTAGTAAAAGTCATTGCAAGGCGCACGTGTTGTGTCTGGGTCACTGGTGAGTGCCACCGCTGATCCGTCTGGATCTCCGTGTCTCCCCGTGTTCCCCCGCAGCTGGGAACTGCTGGCTCCGGCAGGCGCGGAACGGCCGCTGCCAGGTCCTCTACAAAACCGACCTCAGCAAGGAGGAGTGCTGCAAGACCGGCCGCCTGACAACTTCGTGGACGGAGGAGGACGTCAACGACAACACGCTTTTTAAGTGGATGATTTTTAATGGGGGAGCCCCAAACTGCATCCCGTGCAAAGGTGAGGGGGCTGCTGGAGAGCTGCTCCTCGCAGGGGATAGGTTCAAGCAGGGATTGGGCTGGGGGAGGGGGAGCCGGGAAGGGGGCTGGAAGGGGGCAGCGCGGTCCCTCGGCTTCCTTCCTTGGGGGAGGCTTTGAGGAGCGTCTCGTAGCAGCCCCAGGATCAGTGAGGGGACCCCTTTTTCTTCTCGGACACCGTCCGCATCACGGAGAGAAAGGGAGTAATCTCTTCCCACTTGCCCTCACTGGCAAGGGGAATTTCCCTCGAGGGGTGTTTCCTGGGGCAGGGGGGGGAAATGAGTTTTTTGTCTGTGCTCTGGGGTCACAGTGTCTTTTTTTTCTTTAAGCAGTTTTGACACCAGGTCTGTTCTGCACGCTTGGTACTAAAGTGGTGCCTCTTTCCTTCCATCAGAAACATGCGAGAACGTGGACTGTGGACCCGGGAAGAAATGTAAAATGAATAAGAAGAACAAACCTCGGTGTGTTTGTGCTCCGGATTGCTCTAATATCACTTGGAAGGGCCCCGTGTGTGGCTTAGATGGGAAAACCTACAGGAACGAGTGTGCCCTTCTCAAAGCCAGATGTAAAGAACAGCCTGAACTTGAAGTCCAGTATCAGGGCAAATGCAAAAGTAGGTTTGCAAATCTAATCCAATCTCCCTCAAATGCCAGTGGGTGTGTGTCTGAGTGTAGGGAGGAGGAGCTGTTGTACATACTTCCCCACAGGAACCAGAGTGATGTTCCAAATGCTGGGAGACAATAACTAACCACGCTCAACAAGCAATGGGATTGAGATATCCCCATAGTCTAGCAGCACTTGTGTCCCATCAGCTACCCTAAGATGGGAAGATTTCCTCCAGTTGCCCTTAAATGATAAGTGCTGTTGAAGGCTTTTGTCTGATCATTTGTTTAATTGTGTCACCCATTCACTCCTTTCTGGGGCTCTGGGTTCTCCTATTGACAGATGTGTGTTTCCATCTTTATTTCAGAGACCTGTAGGGATGTTTTATGCCCAGGCACCTCCACCTGTGTGGTTGACCAGACTAATAATGCCTACTGTGTGACTTGTAATCGAATTTGCCCAGAGCCTACCTCCCCTGAACAGTATCTCTGCGGGAATGATGGTATAACTTACGCCAGTGCCTGCCACCTGAGGAAAGCAACCTGCCTACTGGGCAGATCCATTGGATTAGCCTATGAAGGAAAATGCATCAGTAAGTATCTCGGTTGAAGAGTAAGGGTGGGGGGAGCTTTCTTGATCAGCTGTTTCAGAGTACCATGTGTCTGATTGTATGGACGTAGTTAGTGCTGGGGAGGAGGAGAGACTTCCAGCAGCGTATGTTGGTGCTTCCCTCCAGGACAGGGAGAAACAGGGTGAAAGCCCCAGAGAAGACTGCAAAAGGGGTGAGGGAGTAGAGGGCCTGATCCTACTTCTCTTGCTATTGCTGAGGATGCTGACATTAGTGTCCAAGGGATAAGCACCCACCATTAAATAGATGATGACATGGTTAAACCAAGTATAACAAGGTCTCAATATTCAGTGGATCTGGATTCCTGGAAACAATTGTCTTCAGGTGGTCTTGGCAAAGCTTGAATTAACTTAATTGGAAACATCTGATCACCTTTTCTTCTTTAGTAATATTGCAGAGTTTGGAGATAGTTGGCGGGTGAAGATAGGAAAATATTCGCTGTGCATCCTGATGTTTTGTATTGTCCTCCAGAAAGGACTGATAGTGAAGCATGTTATGAGGAAGCACCTTTAGGGCAGCCTCTGCTTTCCAAAACTGCTGGGGGAATTTGGGGAAGTCTCAGGCTGCTTTAGTTGGCATAGGTTGAGGTGAATTCCCTTTCCAATCTTGTAGATGAGTACTCTGTGTGGGTAGTTTAAAAATAATTATTTAGAAATGCTGAATGTGTTGGCAAATTCTGCACTTACCACTAATTTGGGAAGATGAATTTCCACTGACATCAAATGGAGCAGGAAGGTCATGTACAATAAGGAAATGTAATTCTGTATTCCCAGGGCCAAGCTCTGCTGCCACAGCTGTCTTTCTTCCCCCACATATAGGCAGGCAACGGTGTCCAAGGGGCTACTTGCTTGAGCAGAATCAGCAAGTACATCACATCTACTGTGTCTGAGCTTTGTCTGTTCACAGTTCACAGGGGAAAGGGGAGTTCGAGGTTGTTTGTTGTTGCTTTTCTTTTTCCTTTGTGTTTTCACTTACCTTTAGTATCCTGTGTGTATTTTTAGAAGCCAAATCCTGTGAAGACATTCAATGCAGTGCTGGGAAGAAGTGCTTGTGGGATTTTAAGGTTGGGAGAGGTCGTTGCGCCCTCTGCGATGAGATGTGCCCTGAAAGCAAGTCAGACGAAGCAGTCTGTGCCAGCGATAACACAACTTACCCAAGCGAATGTGCCATGAAAGAGGCAGCCTGCTCTATGGGTGTGCTTCTAGAAGTAAAGCACTCTGGATCTTGCAACTGTAAGTGAGGTTTTTAACTCTGCAGGCACTTAAAGCTTCTGAAGGCAATCTCTAGATAATGAAGACTTACAGCTTTAAACATAAGAAAGCTTGATTTAGAGGTTTGACATATGATACAGGTGTCATATAAGTATGTATTTATCACGCACACATGTTGGTTACTGATAAAATGCAATAGACTTCCAACAGCCACTTGGCCTTCAAGTTCGAGTTTTGGGGATATTTTGAGGACATTTGTCAGAAAGACATTGTCCTAGGACTGTAATTTTAGTGATTTTTTTTTTTTTTTCCTACTTTTTCTGCTCTCATGTGCTTCGCTGATTGCTTTATTAACACCTGGATAAACTCTAACTCAGTCCAAAAGAACAATGGGCACATGGGCACCTGGTTTAACACTGTTGCCTCTGCTAACTCTGAATGAAGGACACGAAGCAGTTTAACCTAGAACACAAGAGGGCTTTTTATTTGATTTCAGGAATCTGCCAATAAAACCTGAGCCATTGATTCTTCAGAACTTTCTGCAGTTATGATTTCATAGATTATGTATAGAAAACCTTATTGCATAACAGCAGATGCCAAAGAGCATCTCACTACAAGTCGCATAAAATGCAACGCTGTATTATGGCTGTTCAGAGGGCTTTGAAAACATGCACTGAGCTGCTTCTGCGCTGTTGTTGTCCTTATTTAAACAACAGCTCCCCTGTATTCCCCCATCTAGCCATTAATGAAGACCCAGAGGATGAAGAGGAAGATGAAGACCAGGACTACAGCTTTCCTATATCTTCCATTCTAGAGTGGTAAAATTTCCATCACTATTGGAACAGCCGTTGGGCATGAAATCAATGTCCATACTGTAAATAAGTGTATGCTTATTTATTTTGGGGAGGAAAAAAAAGTATACATATAGTTGAGTCTCGTAGACATTTATTTATACTGTGTCATGTTTTATAATTTATACATAAAATGTCTGGTTGACTGTACGCCTTGTTTTTTGAAGAAATTTATTCGTTACGGGAAGAGCAGTGTTATTTATTGTGAGGTCTCTTGCTTGTAAAGTAAAGCTTTTCTTTTTTTTCTTGTAAACTATAAAAGTCCATTCCTTCAAGCCTACCCACATGATCACATCTCTTTGTTTCACTGATGTTAACTCTTTTCCACTTTAACAAACTTGCATGTTGATTTCTGTTATGTTTATTTATTGGATTTTCTTCTTGCCGGTTCCGTACATAAAAGAGCCCTCGGGTTTTTGTTTACAAGGAATCTTGACTGACCAAAAGGCGTTGTAACTGACTTAAGTATACTTCCAGGGTACAGTGAGGCAATCTTTAAGGAAACTTCTTAACTTTTTTCTGCTTCTGATCACATCATGTACTGAAGTGATAACAATGTGCTGAGCATGTATACTGTCCTATACAAATTCTGGACCCAAAGAAATTGGATTATGAAGGTTGTTAATAGCTACAGGGCTAACTGTAATAAGATTAAAAGTTTTATTTTTGTTGGTTTAGGGGTTTTTTATAACACACATAAGTGTTTTTCCAGGTGTTTCCTTTCAGATGGTCTTGCAGTACTACCACTTTCAAAGTTTCCCCAATCAGTGTGTCACTAAAAGTTATATCAAAGCTTTATCAGTTCAAGTTTCTTGCTTTTCAAAATACTTGTTTTCTGATGCAATTTTATATTTTCAAACATGGCGCGTTAAATATAAATTCATTTAAATATATAGTTTTGTACTTTTCTACCATGTAAATGTGCAATGTATATAAAAGTTATAATGTGTATTTGTAAATAAACGATGAGTGAAAAAATAAAAAATGGAATTTTTCCTAGAGGCAGTCCTCAGTGTTTGGTTCTAAAAGGTTCTGTCCTCCTAGTGCAGAGAAGACATACTGGTGATTAGGAGAAAGGAGGCTTGTGTATGGTGTAGCAGCAAAACACACTGGTTAAGGCCAAAGCTTTCAGCTGACATTGATGCAAGAAATTGTTTATTTCAGACAGGAGCAACGTCTCCAGTTCATTGGTACTAATTAATGTTAAATCCAGGTATAGTAATGGAAGAGAAGAGACTCTGCATTTTTGTTTCCCCCTCCATCCCCTAAAGATGTCTGAGAAATGACAGGTGTTATTTAAGTTCAATATTTCTAGGAGATTTTGAATATGCATTGGAATTTTTACTAAGCTTCAGATCCATGTTACTGGAATTGCGGTTTTACCACCATATTAGATGACCAACAGAAAAAGCAAAATATGGCCTACTTGCTGAAATTCAAGATGTACAACAATTAGCACAGAAGATAAAAAAAAAACCCTCCCAACAAACCATCAAAGAACACATTATCAGTTGGAAATTATTTTGTCCCAAAAGGAAGATGAGTTCAGAAGTTCTTTTTAGTGAACCCATATTCAAACTGGACATACTAATACAGTGAAGTGGGGAAAAGTAAAAGCCATAAGCACAGCAGGGACCAAAATCCTGTGTATACCTAGGTTATACTCTTCTCCCAAGTAAGGCTCAACTTATCAACATCTCTCTATCATACTCCATAAAACTTAAAAAAGTAACTTTTTCAACTGTGTTTTAAGTACTTCGCTGAACTGAGTTCATACTACCCAGTTTGTTTAAATACAAATTGTATTTCAAGGCTGTTCCAGCTGTGGTCTTTTGTATATTTTTTTACTATAAACTCTTAATTTGTAATGGATTGTTTAGCATTATCCCAAGCAAATATAATTTATTTGTCTATGAATACATAAAAAATACAGGCTTGCATTTATAATATCATATTCAAAGTAATAGCAAAAAAGTTCTGCCCTTCATCCTCATTTTGCTTCATTTAAATAACTAGTCTTTTTAAGAAAGTATATGATGCAAAGGGAGCAGGATTTTGGTCTCTTGAGAACCTAGGATAACAGAGGAGCTGGGAGAACAGAGAGATGGAACAAGAATCTATTTGAAAATCTCTCAAGGAACTAATAACCATATGACAATGACATAGAGTCAAAATGTTTAATATGTGGAGAATACCAGAGGAGATTTTTCTCAAATTCAGACAGGTGCCAGCTACTTCATTTCCAACAAAATGGCAACATTAAAAGACTGTTTTTAATTGTAAATATATTTACATGTCTTACAGAGAGACTGTAGCAGAGCAGGATTTCTGGTTTCTAATTTTATGTCCTGCTGCTGATCACAAAATAACTTTGAGCAAGTCACTGACAGCCAAATTCAAAAAAGTAACAAAAGTACGAGGAAGCTATATTTACCCATGTACATGTTCGTGAAATGGCCAGAAAAATCTACATCAAGTTTTAGCTGATAAATTTATCTAAAAGTTTGGCTACTGCATTTCTCATTGCTATTCCTATTTCTATGCAGCTTAAAATCTTGAAACCTACCTTGCACCAAAGCCTGCCTGTGGTGTACAGGTGAGACGTCTCCTGTGAGGCTTCATTAGGTAAGCAACTTCTGAGCATGCCTAACATACATGAACTTTGTCATGAACAGCCCCAGAGACTTTCTCCCAGAAACATGTCCAGAGGTTGTGGCAGGATGACTGCCAACACTTTACATAATATCATACTTGTAGATAAGACACTTGTTCATGAAATGGGAGATGCAGGTTCACTGCCAGTATCCTCCTGAGATCTTTCCCACGACTCCCAAGAGTGCATCCATCACCAACTCAAGGTGAAGCTTAGGCTGGAGAACTGTCTGTCACGCCTGCTGAAGCCATACATCCGTATTGGAAGGGAAGCAAGATTCATTGAGAGAGAATAATTTGCAACGGTAATAGGTGCCCCTTTTGAAGAGGAAGTCCTAGATTCTTGCCCCAGGGGCTGCCTACACATTTTGCATTTGTAATTGAGCAACATACGTAAATAGGTAAATAACGCTTGAAGCAGGGGCCAGAATCCAGGTTGCCTCCTCTTCTCCTTCTCCTACTAGGTAAGTGCCTCCATCCTTAAGCTACAAAATCATGTTTAACTCTCTGCTTAAATCAAGATCACAAATCTCACATCTTTTTCTACACTGAGTCATAGTTGCAACAGGAGAGGCTTTATCTTTTTTTCATCCTCTAGGCTTGTTCATGGGTAACCTCCTTGGAAGTGAAAATGTGAATGTAATTCCCTGAGTCTAAGGAAGGTGCTGAATCCATTTTTTTTTGTTTGGTTTTGCTTCCTCTCTTAATACTCACGCTATCCTGGATGATGTTTAAATGAATGAACAGAGATACCTCCATGTCTAAGCACAAGATGGTTCTGAGCTCTGAAATCATCTTGCACAAGCTCCTAAAAGAAGAAGAGAAATAAATTTTCAGAAATATCTTTCTCTTCAGTGTTTTCTCTCACCTGGCATACATATTCTCCTTGCTGTAAATCACATTTCTGAAACCCTTAGTTCACCATGGTTCTGAATTCACCACAGTTCACCATGGTTCTTAGTTCACTTTGGTACTGAATCCCAGACCTGCAAACTCTATTCACAAAGGCAGGCACAGTAACACAGACTGGAAAGCCTATGCTTGAAAACAGAAAGGCATGTTCTGGCATTTAAGTAAAATCAGCTTAATTTCAAGAGACCCAGCCTAGGGCATTTTAACGAAGAATATTGCCTTTAAAGCCCTCATTCCAAAATGAGTTTGTCTGTGCAATACATGCAAGTGAGTGCACAGAATTTTGATCACACTCAGATGCATTTCTGATAGCTGTATTCATATGACACACTTCAGAACAGTATCATGGACCTCTTTTGCACCTTTTACCTCTTTGCTTGCTTTCCGCCTGCTAATACACCTCAACTAAAACTGCATTCCAAGCCTCTTGGCAAATTTCAAACAGCTGCCATTTCTTTTTTTATGACATAAAAATGTTTTCTTCTTTCCCTCCAAATGGGAATCAGGTGAAATTAAATTTCAGTCTGCAGTGCTGTTCTTTAGGCAGTGAGATTTTACTATCCAATGAATCACCAGCACAGAAACATCTGTATCTTATCCCTTTGAAGAACTAGGATTCGATGCTTTCTGGTGAAGCATAACATTTGTACATAGAACAAGGGGTTCACAAGGTATCAGATTTGAAATTCATAACTCCCTGAAGATAAGGCAATTGCGTTTTTTGTTTCATAGATCTCTAATTCCAAGGCCTGCCTGACCTTTCACGACAGCATGAATTTTGCAGGTAGTATATGAAAAGTAGTACAAGTTAAGTTGATGTACTTGTTTACCTGATAGACATAAATGGACTTCAGTGGCTCGATTTTGCTGATACTCGTTTGGATCATCTATATAATTCACATTCATTCACTACTCTTAAATAAGGTGGCCAATGAAATTATCACACAGTGAAGAGATACAACATGAAAACAAGGTGAGAGCCATATTACTCAGCTCAGAGACTGATTTGGAGTCAAAAACCACACAGACAGCTTGTATTTCTGTAATTTGCAGGTACATTATTTTAATCTCTTAACCTTGAAGTGGATTTGTTCAGCTTCACCATAGGGTTGAAGAGCACTAGTGTGTCAGAAAACTGAGAAGGAAGTTTGGACTTCAATAACAGCTAATCAGACCTACCAACTGCAACAGGATCATGTGTCTACCAAGGTGGTCCAGCATAGATCTGAATATGTAAAGGGGCTTGAGTTTCCATCAGTGCCACTCAGTAAAAGCATCTGAACCTCCCAGTGCTTCAGTGAGGTGAATAGATACTCAGAACTCCTTAAAATGAAACCACAGCACTTACATTCAAGAACTAAATTTTAGTCACCTGTTTTTAAAGATTTTTGAAATATTTAAAAATGAATGTTGGAACTATTTTTATAGCATGTTAGATGTTCACAGCAAAAGCAGTATTAAAAAAAATTATTCTTATTTTGTGTAGCATGATTGGATGCAAAAATACAGTTTTACAGAAGAAGAACCATTTTAATATATTTCCCAAGATCCCTTAGCAATTTGGAATGCTCTTATTCAGATAACAGCGTTCCTATCGATCTTCTGAGCTTCATGTTATGCACTCTTCCTTTTAAGTTTCAATTACTTTGTATTTTCAGAGGCACCTGGAACTATAAGGATGATGTTGGTAGGTGTCTCTTGTTAGAAACACTTAGAAGATATTAAAACATGCTACCATTTGATTTCTGAATTAGAAGCATTGTGAAAAGTGATCATAGGCCAAGACATATAGATAAGCCAGATAAGTAATTATGCAAGTCCTTCGACAAAGTAGATAAAAGTGTCACCAAGAAGAAGCAAGTTCAGCAGAGGCCAGTGAGGATGCTCAAGGGCTGGAAGCACCTGCTCTGGGAGTGGGGGCATGAGGGACAGAGCTGCCCTGCCTGGAGAAGGGAAGGCTTTGGGGGCATCTCAAAGCAGTCTTTCTCACCTTATGCATAGGTCACTGTGTAGACAGAGCCAGGCTTTTCATTGCAGTGCGTGGTAACAGGACGAGACAACAAGTATATGTTGAAACAAAAGAAGTTCACACAAGGTATAAGCAAAACATTTTTCCCCGTGAGGACAATCCAACAGATGATCTCCTGGCATCCCTTCCAAGCTGAATTATTCTGAAATCCTATGAAGAGGTATATCCACCTACTTTTAAGTCTTACAGACTCCAAAGTCAGAAAGGAATGTCCAGTTGAAAAGAAAAAATTCCCTCAAGAAACATTCAAGGAACAACTGTATCACCACAGCTGTTGGGTGTAATTGTCAGCAAGAATATATAATGTTCTTTGTTTAATAAGCCTTTCTCTCATATGGTCTTTAAGTGATCCTAAAATTTCCCATAAATGCTATTTACCCATTGATTTTAGTGAAACTTTTTGTTGTTCAAGGAAAGTAGTATCTATTCACAAGAACATTCTTCCTTTGCCAAGTAGGATGTGTAGTGGAGAATATGCAAGCAAATGCACAAAAATTTCTGCCTGTATTTTTAAATGAAAACAAGTAAATAAGATGCAGTTTAAAACTATTTTATGGTCCAGATTTGCTTTTTTTTAGGATTGACAATTATTCTCAAAGAGGCAATAACTAGTACCAGCTAGATTGGCCAAGAAAGCAAAAAAAACCCAAGGCAAGACACTTGGAAAAATAATGGATAATGCCTACTGCAGCAACTAAAAAGAGCCCTGCAGGGATGTTTCCCATAGTCTTTTCCCACGTACAGATGGTTTAGTCAGAGCAATTCATATCCTTGTTTCAAATGGTGACTCCACCAAAACTGCAGAAAAGCCTAAAATGCTTGGCATAAAAGATACACAAATATTGAATATTTCCACATTTGGACTTCAACTTTAGAGAAATTAATTTTCATTCATTTTACGAGAAAGAAAAAAAGGGACTGAGTCTATCTGTATAAAGATACAGGCCCAGAGCTTCAAATTTACACAACCCGCAAACTCGAGAGTTGACCTTCTCAACCCAGCATGCCTGGAAGCTGTGACAATTCATTTATTAATCTCCCCAGTGTTCTCCACTTACAGGCTCTGATGGAAATTCAGCCTTAATTGAAAGGCACTTGCCACTGTCAGCAACCTAGCAAGCAGCACCACATGCACTGTTGGGGTGAAATCTAGCCAGAGCCCACAGCAGAAGCCCAGTCAAAACCACCATTTCCCACCTGGAAGAAAGGCCAAATCCTGAAGTGTTTAGCTGCAGTCTGTGTACAGTAAAGGTAGAGTAAAATGTAGATTTGAGGACACAGTGTCTTTGCTTGGATATGTTTCACAAATACACTGCAAGTTAGTAAATAGCTGTTTACCTCACACTGCAAAAAATAAATGGTGAGGATTACTATAATCTGTTCATGGTATTAATAACATTTCTTCTGTACATGTTGCTGGGTCATTGCAGTGCAGTTTTGGAGCCACACATTCAGATACATACTTAGGAATTTAAGAACATTTGGGAGTAAATCTTACTGCTCCAGTTTACCACTCCCAGGTCTCCTCAGTAATGAATCAGTCAGGGTCTATATACGTCTACTCTGAAAACAGAATCAGTGAGGGATTTCCACTGTATAGGATTCCTTTTTTAAAAAAAATATATTTTTTTTTTCTTTTTTTTCTTTTTTCCAAAATGAGACACAGCATATGGAAAACTGTGAGAAGTGGAGAACGACAAAAAGTGTCAAAGCAAGGAAAATGAAAAAAAAAGGGCAGATTAAAGACCCCAAGAAAAGAGCACAAGACCAAAGAGAAATAAAACTACGCTAAAAGTGGTATGTGAAAAATTACACACAAGAAGCCTGTATTTATCAACCCCTTAGAAGGCTAGGTTGGATAAGGCTTTGAACAACCTGATCTAGTAGAAGGTATCCTTGCTCATGGCAGGGGTGTTGGAACTGGATGATCTTTCCTTTCCAACCCAAAGCATTCTATGATTCTATGTATAAGCAATGTAATGAATGCTGAAGTGCCATCTACTGGTACATCTCATGCTAATTAACCATGTTGCTTGGAGTCCACCATGGGACATATGAAATGGGAAATTCATCTTTTTCTCTGCCGCTAATTTTTTGCTAACTGTGAGTAACAGAACTTGCTGGAACAATGTTACAATCTCTCTGCTGTAATATGAAGATAATTGAGATTTCATAACCTGTACAAAGCTCTTTGAGATAGAGTGGTAGGATGCTCTGCAAGAGAAGTAGAACTTTTGTAGCAGCACCTCCATACCCAAACTCGGCACTTCTAGAGAAGATGTTAAAAACTGAAATGGGAGACACAGAAGAAAAGGAGAACAGAAGACAGTGGAGGCAGAAGGAGGGGGAAGAGGGCAAAGACCAGAAGGAGTTAAGGAGGAAGAGAGTTGGTAGAATACAGGGTAAGTGATTAATTGCTAAAGATGATACAATTTAGACTGCAGTTGTAGCAGATGTGTATGTGTTGCTCCAGCTGTGGGAACAGTAGACTCTCCAGATCTTGTTTCTGACACACAATAACTATGAACTCCTTTACATGCAAATAATAAATCTAAGCAGCACCTCCAACATAAGCAAGAGAAAGAGGATCATATTTTCAGAAGTGTTAGAGCATATTTGTCAACACCAAACTTAACTAAACAGCACAAAGAAAGACTTCAAGACAATGATAACACATACCCAAAGCAGTATGGGAGCTTGCAAGTAGATACATAGTCTTGAAAATCTGACCCATGTTTAATAGGTAAGGCCTCTAGGGATGGCAATTGTGCAGGGTCTTGGGTAGACTGGATGGGTTTGTTTTGCTGATGTGTTTACTGACTGGTATGTTAATTTTTTCAATGTGTTATAGAGCAGTTCCCAAGTTAGGGTCATGACCCCACTTGGGGCCCACAAGCCTGGAAGTGAAAATGAAAGTGGGGTTGTGACCCTGGAAGTAAGGTTGCTAAGGGAAAACTTTGGGAAACACAAAAGTTGTGCTACTAGGTGAGACCCCTATGTGGATGGTGAGTTTAATCACTACCAAGGGATGAAGTTTTTAACAGTGTCTATATTTCTCAGAGACTTAAGTCTCATTTCTGACTGATTTACTGTCAGATTCAAGTAAATGTCTCAGGTACCTAAAGAGAGATTTGAGAATTAAATTTAGACTTGTAAGTAAGTACTACAACTTCAAAAGACCAGGCATATCATGTAGTGAAGACATATCCTCCATTTTTTAAAAAATATGCATTCGTAGTTGCAGTCTGCTAATTAGAGCACTCCCCTAACGTTCCTTGGCCTGAAGAAATCACACCTACTCCTGTCATTTTTTCAGGAGGGTAATCTTACCACCAGGGCATCATTATGGGATGGAGCCAAGTTTATGGAGTTTGCCCAGCTCTGCAATGCTACCAAGAGACGTGGAGGTTGTGTCTCACCACCTACATGATCTTTGGGCAAGGAACAAGTATGTTTGGTTAAGGAAAGAGTATGTTGAACAAGTATACTGAATAGAAAGGGAGAGCTGTTCTGGAAGAAAGACTGTCTTACTCCATTCTTTAGAAGAAGTGGCACAGACATTTTCTTCAGGAACAGCTCCTAAGCTTGAATTCAGCCTGGACTTCAAAAGTTTAAGGTTCAGCTGACAGTGCACACTTATCTAGTGCCACTTCAAGTACCCTAGGATAACCTTGTGCATCTCCAGCTCCAGTTCCCAAAGGAGACAGTTCTTCCACAGCTCCTATGTCATATCTGACAGCCCCATAAGGAAGCTTGTGAAGCCCTAATGAGTTCTAAATAGAACATGATCCTTGTGTATGGACAATTGACTAGAGCCCTTACGCTCCTAAATTGTGTAAGTACTTCTGAGTAGTCACAACAAGTACACATTTTATGTCTATGCGTTGTATCTCCTTATTTCTCATGCTCTATGCATATTTATTCTAATCTCAAATTATACTATGCTATGACTGCAGTTTTCACAGTAGAGCTGGAGAATATTCCTGACTTTCAGCTAGAGAAATACTTTGTAGTTAGTAATAGAACATTTGTGATATGCAGCATGCCATTTCAGTAAGTGAAGAGGCATTAAGAGCTGATTTTTGGCAGCAACATGTCTCTCTTCCTCATTTATTAGTAACTTGCATTGATTTATACCAAGATTAATTATTGATGCAAATATTTCACCCATATTTTTTCTGTCACAAGAAGGGAAAAAATGCATAGCTGTGAATAATCCATACAATGGCTTATGAAGCCCATATTCCTTAGAGAGTATCAGATATCCACCTGGTCTCTCCGAGTGCTGAATTTCACGTTTAGATCTCTGAATTAACAGATGTGTACAGTCAAATACAGGCAGAAAACTCCTTCTGAAGAGGCTTATGGGCACTGTTTATTTTAACAAAATCATGGGATATCTTATGCTTGTTAAATTTGTTCCGAATCTACTAGTTTCAGAATGCTAATAATGACTAGTTTGCACAGAGTTCAACTTCTAAGTTTTAATTCATCAAACACATCTAAAAAAAGGTAAGCGTACCTACTATAATATGTTTCCAAAAAGAAAACAGCCATGATTTTAAGCAGAAGTTCCTGCATCTCAAAAACTTACTTTTCCAATGTATGCAGTCCTATTAAAAATTACATCTTATGCATGTTTGCCTGAACATTTCAGTACATGAGATCCAAAACATTTCAAATCAACTCAGGCAATTAAAATTTATAAAAGTCATTACTATCAAAACTATAAAAAGGGGAAGTCTCTAAAAGAAGGAACTTGATTTAATATTTCTAATATTTTAAAATACTGCACATTTCAGATCCTTCTATTTCCTGCATTAAAAGGCATGATTGTAAGAGCACTTTTGAGATTTTCTCCACAACTATAAATGCAAGAAAGATAGTCTAATATGAAGCACAGACTTCCATGCATTCACATTATGCAAGAACTTGAGGATTTTAAGACACAAACAAAAAATGAATATTAGAAAATGGTATAGTTGCAGGACTGACTGCCAAGCATAGAGGACTTTATATTCATAACTCTTCTGTGTCTATGAAACTAAAGTCTTGTTTGCATCTAAGAACATCTTTTTTTATTAGTCCTACATATGACAATCATTCCTCCATCTAGAAATGATAATTCTAGCTTAAACATGTTTTAAAGGTATGTCTTTCTTCTGGTCAGTGAAGCAAGAGTCATGTCTTCATCAACAGTGCCAGCATACCTTCATCTGTGGTAGGGCACTGTGAAGCACAATTGTGATGATGAAAAAAGTCGCAGAGCTAGCAAAGGTAATAATTTCAGTACAGACCAGACTTGTATACACTATTTTCTGAAGAACCACAGAAACCAAGTTTACATTTGGGATTTGCTTTTTCACAAGAGCAAGTAGCCACAGCTGCTTATAAAGTTTTAATAGCTATGTTTTTCACTACAGTAGCAAATCTTATAAGAACATACCAAATAGGATTTTATTGTAGTCTTGTAAAATATTCAACAGCATGTATAGAGCCCAGAAATCTATGTTCTCACTTTGTGTTCTGATGATGCTAATAAAGAAAAAAACCCATAATATTTTGACGTATCTGATCCAGAGAAGAGGAAGAGTTGCATGTGTCTGTCATTGGAAATTCTCATCTTTTCTAATGAAAAGCAAAATATTTAAGGTCAATTTTTCAACAACTCATGGAAAAATGCTTCCATGCGGTATTTGCATACGCAGACCAAATTACTGTCATTACTTGTGCACACAACCACTTGATGTGCTGTCTCAGGCAGATTGGCTGCACTTGTCATGTGCAAAGAATCCTAAGAGCTTCCCTGGGTTTCACAGAAACTGCAGATCACAGATGATATCTTTGTTTAAACCTCCATGGGGGTAAGGTGGCTCGAAAGAGTAGAAGGTGTCTAACAACTATTGCTTAGATTCTTGAGGGAGGTTAGATAGTCCCACTGTTACGTGCATTATTTCCCCCCTTCTCTCCTCAAGTTACAGAGCAGCTCTGCTGCCAAGAAATAAGCCTAGGCTAAGGAAGGACGTGTACTTTTTTTGCCCTTCTACCCCTCCCATGAAGGCAAGTAGCCCTAGGCCACAGGGTTTGGTACAGAGAGCTGGGCTGGGGCTCAGGTTACTGAGTTAGAAAGGGACTCAACACTATCCTGAGGCAGGAACAAATACAGTGAAATCTTCAGATATCACTTTCCTGATAAGCCATATGGACACAGGGCATGCCATCCCAGTTAGCTTCAGGACCAAAAGAGAACAGCCCTTATTCCATTTTATTCACTAATACAGACACAGCCTTCAAGTCATATTTACATGTTGTATGTGTGAAACCCCTTATTTACATGGTCTAGGAATTGCTTGTATAACTTGGAAATGATGGGATGACATAAGACAAAGCCACAAATAAGCTGTGCATGATACTCATCTTAACTCTCTAGCAAAGGCACACATGTATCAACCTGTCCACGTTCCTTACTCCTTTAAATGTAGTAGAGAGATTTTCCTTGGTGAATCAAGGAAAAGAGACAGCAGTTAAGTGAATATACTCAATTAATACCTTAACATGCAAATACTGTACAAGTAAAACACTAATAACAGAAATGTGCTAGCTATTAAAATACTTGAGGAAAAAACCTGATTGATTCGAATAACTTAAGTGAACTTCACAATCTGTGTTTCTGAATAGGAGAAATGCCAGATTTGGAATAAGTAGTTGCCTTATGGAATCTTGGCTTTTTCTCCTGCTCAGAAATGCAAACTGTGAAGTTCAACTGAGCTATGCAAATCATCTTGTCTTATGCTTCTCTTATTAGGCAATTCTGTCTTGATATTCTGAGTAATGAAGTACATAATACAGTCTCAATAGTACATGAAATCAACATGTTACTTTAAGAATGAATACACTCAGTAAATAAATGCCTAGAATAATTTCTTTCATGCTTAGATTAAAGAGCTGCTGTTTGCACAAATATAGGTAGGCAGACTGAAGCAAGAAATGTGAAGGAATGAAGCTGGACACACCTCGTGGGTTCCTGATATCACTAGCAATATCCTAGGTGCATAGCGCAGTCTGAGATGCTATCTAAACTATGGGATGTGGGCAGACAATTCACATTTCCTTTCTTGTATGTCACTGGTCTGTCTGCATAAGAACAAGTTATCAGACCTGCTAAACAAATCATGAAGTCCTGTTTTAGAAAGGATCAAAGAAATTTTCACAAGGTTAAAGCAAAAACATTAGTAAAAGACAGGAAAAAAATGGAAGAATGCATGTTGATAAATTGTATCAAAATAGCCAGATGGACTAGTCTTAGCAAGTGAGTAAGAGGAGTTAAATCACAGATGTTTGTGTGCCTTTGGTTTTATTCCAGAAATTTGATTTTACAGCAGGTAATTAAAAGCTACCTGCTTGTAGCACCAGTGGAGAGAAAGCACTCTGGTTTTCCAAAAGTAACTTAGCAGAGTTAAAGCTATTATCTCCGTACTTCAGAGCAGTAAGATAATTGCCTTGTCTCGATTAGGATTTTACAGACTTAGTTAGCAGGTATTGGTTGATCCATTGTGGGGGGGGAAAAGAGAGCAAAAAGCAAGAAAGTAATGAAACCACAGCTTCCAAGCTTTCACCACAATGCCAGCTGGAGAAATCTGTACCCATTTGAGCACCTGGGTTAGCCCAGGAACCTGGTGCACTATTACTCCTACACTCACGAGATGTATTCCCTTTGTGTGTGCAACCTTTGATGTTCTTTATAAGATCCTCTCTTTTTCTCTTAAAATAATGTGAGTCCTTCTCTAATTTTTCCATTGGAAGAATTTTCTGGCTTGGGTAGAACTGTTTGAGGGTCTCAGATAGCCAACAGCACTTTGATAATTTTAGCTTAGATTTTCATTGCAAAGGAAACGGGCAATCAGCCTTGGTAAAAGTAGCAGGCTGATCAAAGGATGATCTGGGCTCTAGTAGCATAAAGGCGAACAGTGAGAAGAGCACAAGAACACTACAAAGTAGTGAGTACTGCATTTTTCAGGCTAATTTTAGCAGCATGATTCACTGATATTTATTAATTAATCCAGCAGACCTAATTACAACTAAAGACATCAGTCTTAGAAGTATCTTTTTATAACCTGAAAATAAAGTCTTCATTTAACTTCCTTGGTCCACACATGGAGGAATAAAAGATTGTCCTATTCTTCTATTGACATGAGGATTGCCTTTTTTGAAATCATCTCTTCTTCCACCAAGGTATCTAGGCTGCCTGTACACCCTTAGAAGATACAGTAAAGTTCTTTACCAGGGAAGTCACATCCATCCCTAGAAACGGTGATCTTCAAATACAATAAAATGTCATCCATATTTTTCTTAAATGATAATTGAATTCTTTATACAAAAAATAAGATGAAAAAGAAGTTCTGAAAGATCACTACTACCATCCTGTAAATTAACAGGGACTTTTGTAGTAGTAGTAGTTTGCAATAATAGTCCATAAAACTATGGGGTTTTAGCTACTGCAAAGTAAAAGTCATTAAGTCATCTTTCAACAGGCTAAGTGGTAACTGTATTCTAATTCTGGAAACCTATTGTCAGGAACTGGTGATAGGAACATCAGGTGCCTAGGATACTGCAAAGAAATACATCTTTTCTCCAAATATTTAGGTAGAATGATAAGGGATTATAAAGGACCTTTCGTAATTTCTTTCTGCTGAATCCTCTCCACCTACTATGAGGAGTGACTGAGGGAGCTGGGGTTGTTTAGCCTGGAGAAAAGGAGGCTCAGGGGAGACGTTATTGCTCTCCACAACTACCTAAAGGGAGGTTGTGGTGAGGCAGGAGTTGGACTCTTCTCTCAGGCGACCAGTGACAGAAAGAGAGGACACGGTCTCAAGCTTCACCAGGGGAGGTTTAGGATTGACATTAGGAAGAAATTCTTCACCGAGAGGGTAATTGCTCATTGGAATGCGTTGTCTAGGGAGGTGGTCGAGTCACCATCCCTGGAGGTTTTCAAAGAGAATTTGGATGAGGCACTTAGTGACATGGTGTAGTTGACAAGTAGGAGTAGGTGTAGGTGTAGGTGTTGGGTCATAGGTTGGACTCGATGATCTCAAAGGTCTTTTCCAGCCTTACGATACTGTGATACTTTTGCTATAAAAAGGAGGCTGACCTATGCCAGCAAAAAGCATGACTTGGTGAGTTGTCAAGAAGGGAATGAATAGTACAAAAACAAGAATAAAATTGGACTAGGCTAGAATCAACATCCAATAAAAACATTCCCTAGGATGTCTGAGTTTGGAGCTTATTTATGCATGAAAGTATTTAAACTTTCACTGATATTTACAGTTGCAGACATCCCAACTCTGTTTTTTTCTATTAGTAAGCAAAGTTTAGTTTCTGTCTTACATATTTCAGCTGGTTCATATAGCAAACGGCAGAAGTGAAGTATCAAGCCAAAGAGCTCCTTAAACATCTTGTTTAATATATTTATTAATTTAACCTTGAGACAAAATCCATGTATACACATATTGATAACAAATATTGGGATACACAGTCAGTACAGATGAAGACACAGATACCACCAAAAAAGAACAGGATGACATTTGTTAGCTACAAGAGGAAAAGGAATGAGACACCAGACTGAGGGACTGCTAAGAGTGATACAAGACAATTGTGTGATATGGACATACTACAAGTCAAACACAATGCCAGAACAGGATAGAAAGACCAGTGAAGCTCTTGAACATGATCTTAAGATGGAACTTTATCCATTTATTTTAAAAGCTGCTTGAAATAGGAGGAGACTGGATGAACCAGAAGATTCCTTTCAGTCCCTGTATATTGTTGGTTGAAAGATCGAAATACCTTGCCACTATTTCTATAAATGTGATCTATGAGCACATTAAACATGGATTCAACAATTTTCTATTAAAATATGTTTTCTTCTTCCAGTTTTCATGTTGAGAAGCTATCACTACATAGCTCTTTAAGCATTCAAGAAATGAATGTGAATACAGAAATACAAGTTGTGATGGAAAAAATTTAAACTTGGTGATACAACAGTCAAACCATAATAAATATAGGACAGTAACTATGTGCTTTGCCTTTATAGAGAGACCTTCAAGACTGAGGTCTGTGGTGATGGAGAAGGTAAAAAAGATAATTATTCAATGCAAAGTTCAAAATAATATACATAAGCATTTCTGAAATTCCCCTTCATTTTGTAGCAAATCAGTAGCAATTAAACAAAGTTTAATTTCAATGTTGAAAACTCTGAGGTGTTGCTGGATATCTAATTCTCCTGCTGACAAATCAAACATTGCTCATTACTTAACTACAGAAATTGTGAATGTTTTGTGTGAACTTCATAACTTGGACATTTTTCAAGAAAGATCCCTAGAAACTGAAATTCAGAAACGTGTAAAACCAAGTTTCAGCACTGGTGTCTGTGTTCTTAAGGACAGAAAACTAACAAAAGGGAAAATCACTTCTCTGTGTTTACTATACTTTATGATTCTAGTTACTCTTCTGAAGTGCAAATTTCAAGTTTGTGAATAAAGAGAGTATTTCAAGTCACTGAAAAATTTTACATCCAAGAAAAAAAAGGTGACAAGATTTTTTTTTAAAGCTTCTTCTGAAAGCTGTACTTTTCTTTCAGTTGTTTCCTAGTTATTTGAGTGGTTCCTTTTAGTTCTTTGGAATTGGAGGCCTCAGTTCAGCAAAGTATATTACAATGTTCCAAACTGCTTTGAGGTCATGGAATGCATGAAGAACTCTATACTACATGAATGTGTGAAATATATCTAAGTTTTAAACACATATGAGGAGACCTTAGAGTATTTTAGGTTAACATGTGCTCAGTATGCATTTGGTTTTGAATAAGCCTTTTTAATCAGGTAATACGACCACTCTATGTCAATGACCACCCGGGTATAAATGACAAGCTGACTGTGGGTCAGGTTTAACTGGAGGGCAGAGACAGCTGATGTTTCAGTGGGGGTCTGCTACAGGCCACCAGACCAAGACCAAGTGGATGAGGCTCTCTATAGACAGATAGGAGCAGCCTCATGTTCACAAGCCCCGGTGCTCATGGGGGTCTTTAACCAACCCAGTATCTGTTGGAGAGACAATAGAGCAGAGCATAAGCAATCCAGAAGGTTTCTGTAATGCACTGGTGACAACTCCCTTTTCCAAGTCACAGAGGAGACACCAAGGAGAGCTGCTATGCTGGATATTGTTCTCACCAACAAGGATGGCCTGCTGGGGAATACGAAGCTCAAGGGCAGACTTCACTGCAGCGACCATGAAATTGTATAGTTCAAGATCCTTAGGGCAGCAAGAAGGGTGCACAGCAAACTCATTACCCTGGATTTCAGGAGAGCAGACTTTGACCTCTTCGTGGATCTGCTTAGTAGAGGACCATGGGATAAAGCCCTTGAGTGGAGACAGGCCTAAGAAACCTGGTTAATATTCAAGGATCACCTCCTTCAAACTCAGAAGCAAAGCATTCCAACAAAGAGGAAGTCAAGGAAAAATGCATGGATGAACAAGGAACTCCTGGAAAAACTTTAACTGAAAAAAGAGGCAGACAGAGGATGGAAGCAAGGGTAGGTAGCCTAGCAGGAATATAGAGAAATTGTTTGAGCAGCCAGGAATCGTGTTGGGAAAGCTGAAGCCCTAGTATTAATTAAATCTGGTGAGGAATGGCAAGGGCAACAAGACAAGTTTCTATATGTACGTTGGTGATAAAAGGAAGACTAGGGAAAACATGGGCCATCTCCAGAAGGAACAGGAGATCTGGTTACCTCAGATATGGAGAAGGCTGAGGTACTCAGCAACTGGTTTTGCTCAGTCTTCACCAGCAAGTGCTCTAGCCACATTGCCCAACTTAGACTAGGCAAAGGTAGGGACTGGGAGAATGAAGACCCGCCCACTGTAGGAGAGGATTGAGTGCCAGACCATCTAAGGCACCTGAAGGTGTACAAGTCCCTGTGATCTGACGACACGCAGTGTGGGTCCTGAGGGAAATGGCAGATGAAGTTGCTAAGCCACTACCCATTCTATTTGAGAAGTCACGGCAGTCTGGTGAAGTTCCCACTCACTGGAAAAAGAGAAACATAACCCCCACTTTTAAAAAGGGGAAAAAAGAAGACCCAGGGAACTACAGGCCAGTCAGTCTTACTTCTGTACCCAGCAAGATCATGGAAGAGATCCCCTTGGAAACTCTGCCAAGGCATATGGAATATAAGGAGATGATTAGTGGCAGCAAATATGGTTTCACTACGAGGCAATCGTGCCTGACAAATGTGGTGACCTTCTACGATGGATTACAATGTTGGTGGATAAGAGAAAAGCAACTGAGGTCATCTACCTAGACTTGTGCAAAGCATTTGACACTGTCCCACATGGCATCCTTGTCTCTAAACTGGAGAGATACCACTTGGTGGATAAAGAATTAGCTGAACAGTCACACTCAAAGAGTTGCAATCAATGACTCAATGTTGAAGTGGAGACCAGTGACAAGTGATATTCCTCAGGGGTCAGTATGTGGACTTGTGATGTTTGAAGTCTTTGACAGCTGGATTGAGTGCACCCTCAGCAAGTTTGCCAACAATACGAAGCTGACATGCTGGAGGGAAGGGATGCCATCCAGAGGGACCGTGACAGGCTTGAAGGATGGACCTGTGTGAAACTCATGAAGTTCAAAAAGGCCAAATCCAAGGTCCTGCACCTCAGTCAGGGCAATCCCAAGCACAAATACAGGCTGGGTGGGAAACAGATTGAGTGTAGTCCTGAAGAAAAGGGCCTGCCGGTGGATGAGAAGCTCCACATGAGCCAGCAACGTATGCCTGCATCCCAGAAAGCCAATCATATCCAGGGCTGCACCAAAAGAAGTGGGACCAACAGGTTGAGGGAAGAGATGCTCCACATCTACTCTGCTCTTGTGAGACCTCAACTGGAGTACTGTGTTCATTTCTGGTGTCCCCAGCATAAGAAGAACATGGACTTGTTGGATCAAGTCCAGACAAGGGCCACAAAGATGTTCAGAGGGCTGAAGCATCTCTGCTATAAGGACAGGCTGATAGAGTTGGGGTTGTTCAGCCTGGAGAAGAGAAGGCTCTGGGGGACCTTATAGCAGCCTTTGAGTACTTAAAGGCCCTCAAGAAAGCTGGGGAGAGACTTCTTAGAAGGGCATGTAGTGAAAGGATAAGGAGTAATGACTTTAAACTGAAAGACGGTAGGTTTAGATTAGATACAAGGAAGAAATTTTACACAGAGGGTGGTGATACACTGGCACAGGTTGCCCAGAGAAGCTGTGGGTGCCCCCTACCTGGAAGTGTTCAAGGCCAGGTTAGATGGGGGGTTGAGCAACCTGATCTTCTGGAAAGTGTTCCCTGCCCATGGTAGGGGGTGGCAACTTGATGATCTTTAAGGTCCTTTCCAACCCAAACCATTCCATGATTCTATAATTCTATGAGTCTATGAATATAAATTAACAAAACTGAAAATCTAACACGAGGCTAAAGAGTTCCCTTTGAATGGTTTGAACCTGTCAGATTCTACTTACACAGTCGTTAAATACCTTAAAAAAATAATCTTTGTGAATAGATACAAATTATTTTTCCATTCCTAAGATTAATCAGAATTAGAAAGAGACATGAGACACAAGATGAAATTTAAGCTTCCAGCAAATATTTCTAATTTCTTAATTTTTTTCTGAGAGCCTTTGTTCTCAGTCAAAATGCCAGCAATCCTCTCTAGATCCTAAAGATCCAATAGAAAAACTTGATCATTATGTCAATTTTGTTCATAAATGTACCCTTTTATTTTGTCTTGTGCTCTCTTTTCAGAACAACTACTCCCTTCTGGAAAAAGGAAAACCCTAACAGCACTATTGTCCTGTAAATTGCAGTAAAAGGCAGCAAGCAGTCATAGAAGTATGGATTCACAGGCAGTAAAACGTAACCATATGAAAACACGGGCAGAGGATTTAAGCAGGAAAATTACTGTTTAAAAATTAATATTTTTGGCTTAATGTGAATTGTTAGGAAAACTGAAAAAGTTCTGAAAACAGTTAATTCAGTATGCTACGACTCTGAAAAAGCTAAAATAATGTTTATGTTGTCAGACTGCCTCATCTTAAAATGACAGCCAGGGAAATACATTTTGTGACCTAGATCTAAACTAACAAAAGACCCTGAAGAATATCATTTTAGTCACAATTTCTGTGGCCACTGACATGTACATGCATACAGGGAGTTTATTCCCTTCTTTTAATATTAGTACCCGTCACCTTCTTATGAGGAATGTAGAAAATAAGAAAGAAGAAGGGTCTTCAAAGTCTCACATAGCAAATAAAGTACAAAGAAAGAAGTATGAGAGGTATACTAGTATTTATCTTGTTGTTTATGCTATGGGGGAAAAAATGTAACTTAAATTACAGTTTTAGCTTTCTGTCTGTTTTCCCACTACACTTCAAGGGTATAAAATGGAAAATGTATGAGAAAAGTAGTGTCAAACAATGTTTCTTTATAGTCTCAAATAATTTTTTTTAATGTTATTTTCCATATTGATAAGAAGAATACACAGATGTAACAGGGATTACAAGTCTATCTTAAGAAGCCTCTACAATCTATCTTGTTTCTGCTTACTTCATGGAATGAGATAATCTCTGCAAAATGAATATCTTTTTTAAAAAAAATGACTCAGAGAAAGATAATTACAAATGTAAGGCTTAGAGGTCAGAACAAATGCAGGAAGAGAGGTAAGGAAAGGATAATAAATATACAGATAAAATTAGAAAAAGACCAAGATGAGGTAATTTCACGAGCCAGTCAATCTAGCAAAAGTGTAACTGTTTCACTGAAGAGAAAACATACTGATCATACAGCCTTTTGTATGAAAGAAACTTGCTTTTAGAATGCATGGATGAGTTAGGTACTCTCCAACTTAATCTTGACATGTTAATATCAGAGTCAAAACGCACAAGTATGAATAACTTTACCATTTGTATTCACTAAAATTAAGCACACCAGGAATACAGAACTGACTAGAAAAGACCTATTTGTATCTACCAGTTTCTGTTTCAGATTAATTTTTTTTTCTGTGGTTTTTTGTTGTGTTGCAACACAACTGCCTTTGGTGAAAACTAAATCTGATAGAAAATCAAAACAACAACAATTTAGTCAAGAAAATATCATAGAAAATGGAATAAAAAGTGACCCCAAATTAAAAAACGGACTGCATGAAATCTTTTCTATCATCATTATATTTTAATTATATATTTAGGGAATTGTTTTCATTTACAAGATTTACTGCAAAATAATAGTTCATTTTCATTTGACAAAGCATTAATGTCACTTTTGCTTTGTCACTTTCCTGTTGGATGTTAGTCATCTGTTCCTCAGTATGACACTGTCCTGAAGCTGAATGTCTGACAGTGGCAAGCATACTAATACACTGAGCCTTTTACTGGCATAGGGCAGAATGATTCCATTTTCCCCAGATGCTGAAACAGGCCTAGAACTTAGCACTTCATTTTAAGACCCTGACATTTGACTGGGTAACACTTCAAGCAATGCTCTCCAAAATAAGGAACAGAACCATCTCATCGTAAGTAGGAATCTTGTGGCATTTGTAGTCTCACTCTTATCTAATTAGATAATGCAAGTGGAGTGAAATTACTAATTGATAGCTCTTTTTAAAATTGTCAAGACAAATTATGGTATACTATAGGAAATGCATGACTACCAGAATGATAATCTCGTAATTAACTGTGTACACTACCAATGGCAAAGCAGAGCTCAGGCCTTTAGAATAAAACTATACTGAGAAACACAGGTAAGCAGACCAGTATATTGAGGAAAACCAGCACGTTCTTCAACATCTCCTCTAAATGACTCAGAATTATTTTTTTCTGGATATTTTCTAAATATTATATTTAGAAAATATTCTGCCAATACATATTTTGGTGATTTACTTCCATAAAAACAGAACCATTAATTCCAATAGCTGCTTTTCAGAAGTTGCATTATTTTCTTGGCATCACAATTCCTTTTGCAGAAACTAATTGTGTCACCAGACCCCACATTTCTGGTGCAGTTAATACAGTGATGGTGATAATCAAAATTTGAAGTGCTATATAGTATGTTGCATTTTAGTAGAAGATTTCAATATCTCCCATCCAAATACAGAAGGTGCAGAAATACATGTGTGGTCTCTTCCAGATCCAGCACGCCAATGCATAAGGCAGACAGATACAAAATTTGTAATTCCTTACCCAAAGCACTCAGAGCCAAAGCAAGCATAACTCAACTGGGTTGTTGCTTTCCTTTCTGCAGTCTCTTGATTTCAGATTCCAGTTGCTATAGGGACGTCCATCTTTCATTTCTATATGGACAGTCACAGATAGTACAGACTTTTTGGCAGGTTTTGTGAATCTTAAGACTCTCAAGCTGTGCACTTAAGAGAAAACTTAATTTTCTTTTACAACAAAGACCTAATATAATGTTCATAGTTCTGTAGGATAATTTGAATATGCAGAGTAAACTGAAAAGGAGCAAATGTCTAGAGGCAACCCATATTTTTATTTTTATTTTTTCATTATTTATATTTTTATTATTTTTTAACAATATGACATTTGGGGCCAACTTCTGATTTCTGAAAAGACAGGTTTTGCAACGGTAGGTCTGTGACAAATGAATCAATTCTCACACAAGGTATACTATGGTCAGCCCTTTTACCAGATTGATAAATGGAGATTTCCATGGCACAGGAATCCCCAGACTACATAGTGCTAAATACACACTGCCATTTCCACATCATGCTAGGCAAGGGAGCTAGTTGGGTTGTGCTGCTAGTATGACAGCCTGCACACCAGTGTGCTCACAGCAACACATCAATGTCTGTGAACAGCACAAAGAGAGCTAGAAGTAGAGCTTTCTTCAGTCTGCTCACAAAAACAGGAGCACAATGGCAAATCACATACAGATTGCTGCAACCAGGAGAAAAAGCCACAGTACTTCTTAAAACTTCTTGCAAATGTGGTAGCACAGCAGTTAGATTCCAATTCTTGTTGGTGGTTCTGAATTGCAGAAGTCTGGGGTCCAGTTTTTGCTTCTATTTGTATGTGGCAGAAACACCAGTCAGCCTTGAAAGACTCTTTCATATGAAAGTGAGGTGGGACTTATTCAAAACTTACAACAATGATTTTAAAAACCTCACACAAGACATAACTGGCATGTGGTGTTTACTACCACAGAATATTATCAAGCTCATTAAAACTGCTTCTTTAGAAATGCTTTAACGACTCTGAAAAGCCTTAATGTTTAAGGATATTACCTAGTATAAGAAATTCCATGAGGAAGACTCAGTGTCATCCTTGCCTGCAGTCTTTTCAGAAGCATCTTGGAGTGGTAACTACTAGGGGCTACTTTCATGCTAACATGAAAGGACCTCAGTCTGCTCTAGTATTGCACTGTTACTATACTTTTTGTTTATATTTCAGTTCTTATAAGGCTAAAGAAGATTCTTTTCAAATGTATTTTATTGGACAGACCAGTTACTTCACCAAAATACGTTTTTGTAATGTATTTTCAATAATTTCCTGCTAATCTCTCAAAAAACATTAAAAAGCCTCTTCTTTCAATGAAACTGGTGCCATTCAGTATCCATCTGTAGTTTTAAGTCATTCAAAAAGTAGGGAAGCTTAAGAAGTGAAAAACTATTTTAAGCAATCAAATTTCTCCAAAAGAGCAATTGTATTCTGCACAGTACTTCTGAAATCTGATTCCAAAATGAGTTTATGCATCCAAATGAAGATCAGATCAGCGAGACAAGAGATTCAAAATGCACTGAGCAAAGAAAAAGAAAATAAAGTCACAAATCAGACAAAAAAAAAAGTTAGTTTCAATGATATTCTATACTTTTAAATAATTTAACAACTAATCAAGTAATCCTTCTCAGAATTTATTTGTCTAGATTCTCAACCATATGTATTAATTTTATCTTACCTATGTTTGCTGTTTTCATAAGGAATTAGAATCCTTTAGATATAAATATCTGGAAAAAAATCATTTCTTTTCAGTAATATATCAAGAAATATTTCCTAATTTTGAATGAAAGTGGAGTTCAGAAAAATTGTACTTCCACTGCACTACACATTATTATATGATATATTGTTTTCAGCAATATTAGAGGAAGACAATTTTAAATATTTTTATTCCATATTTACCAGTTTAGGGTTTTTTTATGCTAAATACCATGTATTATTTTTAAAAGCTCCTAAAATCTCATCATCTGAATTTATAGTTCAAAAACCACCAAAAATGTCATGTATAGATTTCTATTCTAGAGATAAACCTTTTCATTTTTGCTGCATGAATTGGAAAACCAAGCACCAAGCAGAGGAATATTCTGTCCAAACTGGTGAGAAACATTTCCTGAAGTCTTAATTTTCCAGGAATCTTAGGAAAAACTAAGAAGGAAGAATGACTACCATTAGCATTATTGATCAAGAAGTGTCTGACCCGGACAGCTAAAAAGGATTATAGTCTGTAAGAACTGTTCTCCTTTTATTATTCTAAGTCTCTCCCACTTAGAGATACTCAGGCACACCCAGGATCTTTCAGAAATCATATGAGAAAGCAGATGGCTATAAAAATTCAAAGACTAAAATCTGCTTTACCTCCAGTTAAAAAAAAAAACAATTAAAAAAAGAGAGAAAGAAGTAGAAATTACCCTACAGATGTTAATAATTGTCTGGGGTGGGAGTTAGGGAAAGGGGAGGATAGCTTCTAAGTAAACAATGCAAAAAAAGACAAAAGAGGTCCCTGCTGATGTAAAACAATAAAAGCAGTTTTCTCAGCAGTGTCAGCTTAGCAAGCCTAAGGGTCTGTATTTTAAACCCCAGTGGCCTGACGTCACTCACCCTGATGGTGTGTGCGAAGGAAGCTATCTCTCCGCGATGACCGACCTGAAAAGTGTTTTCAAAGCCCAGTGGGCTAATGTCACTCACACCAACGCTGGATGGTGGGATCTCTCAGGGTGGCAGCCTGGGGGAAGTGAGCTGCAGCACCAGCAGCCGACCATCACTCACTCTGATGGCAGGAGGTCAGCTGGGATTCTTTGGTGGCCTCCCGGGCAATAGTTAAAAAGACGATTTTGGTTCACATGTCAATGTCTAGCTTGAAAGCAGGGAGTATAAAAAGTGGGGTTTGGGGGTTTTTTTGGGTTTTGGTTTTTTTTGTTGTTGTTTTTTTTTTTTTTTTTTAATTGTGGTTCACCAGTGGCAGCAGTGTAGCCAGGAAGGGGAGTTTCCCTGCAAGGCCGTTTGATTGCATGTGAAGCTTACAATGGGGCTGGCTCTGCCTGGTTTTAATTTTTTCCTCCCATATGAGCTGAGATGTTTTATTCCTCCATACCAAAGTGGGGGGGAAATTAAATCCAGACAGCTCCAACTGCAATTTAAATTTTATATGCAATCAAACAGACTTTTAGAATATTGTCAGCTCCTTTACCAACCTGGCTGCCATATAGAGAATGTAAATAGATACTAAAAACCCAAAACATCATGTTCTTATGCTAACGCAAATTTTAACGCAGAAATTGACATTTAGGACAAATTCTCCCATTAAATTTTTCACACCTAGAGCATGGTAAGGTTTGCAAAGGACTATGTAAGAGGAATAGTCTTTGTCCCACCGCAAATACTCCAAGCATAACTGCAGATGATATTTCATCAGCAAAAGGAATTGCATTGGACAGAATGGAGCCAAAAGAGTCACTACTTACAGAGTAAGCTCTTTCAAGAATACATTTTTCAAACTAAAATTTTCAAACTAAAAATTACTATTTTAAAAACTAAGTTGCAGTCCTACAGAAGTTAATAATAGTGAATTATTTAGTGTGTTTTAAGCTGTCATGCTTTGATATCTGAAGACTCAGAATCTGAGAGTTATCCAACACTGAAATCATAGCTTCTATCTGTAAACCCAAGACAATCAGCAAAGAAAATGGAACTGGGAATACACACAACTATAACCAGTTAATCATTTTGCTTGTATGTTGTACCCCTTTTCTATCAGTTCTTTGCTGCATCAGACTGTTGAGATCTTTGAGAGCAATGCTATTGTTTCCTACACAGTTCCTCTCTGCCACCCAGAAGAAAACAAACCAATTCAAAGCAACAATACATTAAGGAATAGCTCTAGAATTCCGCTTGTCACTGCTAAGTGTGGTTTATTCAAGACTGTGAAATTATTCGTACTAGAATTGATTTGCTTGGGCATGGAGTAAAGATGTGCAACCTCACTCTCGCAGGAAAAAAAGTAAAAGGTTAAATTTTCTCTTCAGTTCTCACAATGTCTGCAACTCACATATGTGAAGAGAAAATATGGTTCTAACTGTGCATAGTTAAGCTAATAAGCTTTCTCATAGTGTGAGACAATAGGAACTGTGAGCATACTGTACAGCACAATAAGTGCTGGCACATGAGCTGTTTCAGTCTTGAGGGACAGTGTTTCACAGTATATCAGTGACAGAAGACCAGCTTGCAGCCAGAATTATGAATGAAAAAATTAAGCCTTTATGAAAGTATGGACTTAGAATGATTCTTCTGCAACCACCTCAAAAATTGACGCATTGAATTATTTGGGGGAATACAGCATTTAATACTTCATTTTCTAAGAATGTCACGCACAGAAATTCATTAGTTTAAGCTAATACATGAGGATTTTAAAAGATGTTACATTATATGAATCAATATATCTACACAAATTCAAGCCAAGCAGATAGAACAGTATACATCCAACTATGTAGGAGTATCTTACAGGTCTACTTCTAAATGTGCGGAAATAGTGGGAGACAGATAAAATTCATCTCTCTCCCTTTTTCAGGCAGCAGGCTGCAAAGGACTGTTGGTGCATATTAATTTCACGGTAAACTGTACTTGGAATTGCCACACATGCTGTCTCTGGAGAGCTATGATTCTTTGTCTTAAAAAAAGTCTCTCGTGTTTGTGACTACTATACAACAAGCATTCAGCAACAAATGCTATGGTTACATGTATATTAGTAAATAAACAGTTCAAGGACCCTTATGTACCTCTGATGCAGCTTGGCTTACGTGGCACAACTCACATCCATGGAGCTAAACTTTTTCCCCTCTTTGCTCCAAAAAACCAATTAAAAACCCAGAATGGCCTCATCCATGTACTTACTAGGAACAGTCCCGGGCCCATGCTAGTTCCCAGACTGTGCTTTAGACATTGTTTGGGACCGTGTTAATTGGCCAGTGCCAAATCGGTTCCAGAGACTGTGTTAGCAATTAGCAGCACATCCACTTGTGCACATGCTCAAGCTCCTCAGTTGCTGTGATCTATCACAAGACAGTCCTGCTTCCGCAGCTGCCAAAGGCAGCTCCTGAATTTGGCACCCTCCTTTGACAGGTTCAGTTAATGTGGTGCAGCTTCAAATTCCAGCTGCTGTGTGCTACCTCTGTTCTTCCCCAACCCAAACAAGAGGTACCAGGGAGAGCAGGAGTTCAAAGAATGGAGGCGCATGAAGCACATGAGCCTTCACTTGCTGCCCAAACCACTGGCTCCATCTGGGACAGTGAAAGAAGACACCACATACAAAGATTCTGAAAGCTGCATCTACCTCGAAGGTCTTGGGCTGAGTTATGATGATCTGCCAGCTGATGGAAAGTAGACAGACTCAAACAACTTTCCTCAGTTTACAACAGAGCCCTCAAGGGCAACTGGCCTCATCAAACTACTTGGTGCCTTTGAACAGCTGTAAAATCTTTCTCTGCTTCCAGAAATGACAAAACATTTCTCCTAGCAGAAGCACCACAAAAAGGACACATTTATATGAGCTGAAGTAAATCTGAGTTGTTGTGAATGCTTCCTCTAATCCACCATCACTCAAGCAGTGAAAAAAGGTTTTGGAAGAGAGAGAGAAATTCATTGATTTCCTGAGACGCAGATGCTATCTATCTGCATGTGACTGAAGGTTCAGTGCAAGAGGTAACATGTATTATTAGGCTGATAACTCATACAGATGGAAAAAAAATCACAAAAAACTTTTGGGAAAGTCATAATAGCATGGTTTACGATACAAAGTATTTTGCAACCTTTGCCTAATACATCGACTGTAAAGTATCAGCTCTAGGTCTGACTTTTAATTAGGATTATATAATACAATGATGTTGCTTGTTTCTTCTCATCAGAAATTCATGCTCTGTTAATTTGATAACTGCAGAAGACATTTGCTGAAATACCTTTTCATTAGAACTACTGTTGTTCAGTCTTCCTTTATTTGGGGCAAGAAAACGCAGAATTTATTTGCTTGTGCAGAGTTTTTGTATCTGACCCTGTTAAATTGTACTATCAAAACTGAGAACAAGGCCAGTTCGTCCTAGAGCAACGCAGAAACAGTCAAAATCAACATGTCTTCTTGTAGGACTTTCATCACTTTTTTGTTTAACGACTTATAAATATTTTTTCATTTTTCAGAAAAATCAAAGATAAAGCTTTAGCTGTTTTTTAAAAAATGTTGACAGATGTTTAACACTAAATTTGAATAATTTTAAGAATACTACCTTTTTTTTCGTCAGAACAAAAGCTTCTCAGTCCATCACAATACTACAGATCCTACTATAACACTCTGCTTCTGCATTCTGGAAATTTTATGTCACTTGAGGTTTTTGGCACAGAACACAGTAATATTTGACTCTTGATTTAGAACAATCTGTCTTCTTTACCCATGAACACAGCACCACAATGCTTCCAGGCCATTATGGGAGAATTTACTTCCTTTTTACAGTTAATGCATGAAAAACTTGACTCTACTTTAAGAGAACAGGTGTCTTGCCAGTCTTCCTTGCTTTAATACAAGAAGTAAGGTTGGAATTGGTTTAAAAGAGCTCCCAAGAAGTACCACAGTATCTTGAAAAGACTTGGTTATGTTAGTGAACCAAGAGTGTAGGTCCATTTTACGTAGTGAAACTATGAAATATGTTAAAAAACAGGTGTAAGAAATGCAGTGCACCATTTTGCTCATGGAACATGGTGGGCAAGATCGAGGCCAAAATTGTCTGTGCCCAAGGTAAGAAGGATATGGATCTATTGGAATGGGTCCAGAGGAGGGCTACAAAGATGGTCAGAGGGCTAGAGCATCTCTGCTGCGAGGACAGGTTGAGAGAGCTGGGGTTGTTCAGCCTGGAGAAGGTTCTGGGGAGAGCTTACAGCCACCTTCCAGTACCTGAAGGGGCTACAGGAAAGCTGGGGAGGGACGTTTTACAAGGGGATGTGGTGATGAGGGGGAATGGCTTTAAACTGGAAAGGGGAAGATTTAGACTAAACACTAGGATGAAATTCTTCATGAGGGTGGTGAGGCACTGGTACAGGTTGCCCAGGTGGATGCCCCCTCCCTGAAAGTGTTCAAGGCCAGGTTTGATGGGGCCTTGAGCAGCCTGGTCTGGTGGGAGGTGTCCCTGCCCATGGCAGGGGGTTGGAACTGGATGGGCTTTAAGGTCCCTTCCAACCCAAAACATTCTGAAATTCTATGAAGCAGGAGGGGCTCCAGGTGCTCGGATACCCAGGCTCAGAGGCTGCAGTGCCCTGTCTGCCTGGCCTGCCGGGGGACAGGCACACCGGCCAGCCGGGCCACCCTACCCGGCGAGCAGCGAGGCCGCTGAAACTGCCGCGACTGAAGGCCTCCCTCGCCCCCTCTCCTGGGGCCTCGTCATCTGCCTTCGAGAAGTCGGTGCCACGTCTGTGGGCTGAACGCGTGGCTGGGGCAAAGGGCCGCCTGTGCCGGAGGGCACGGCTCCTCCACGAGGCTTCGGGCGCCAGGGGAGTTATGCGGTGCCAGCAGCGCTCCAAGCTCCCCCTTGTCCCCTCCCCGGCCTCTCTCCACCGCACTTAGACGCATTCCTTCCACCGCCCCTCCCGCTCCCGCACGCGCTTTCCGCCTTCGCGTTTCCTGTCTGGGCGGAGAAGGTTTGGTCCCGCCGAGCCGCCGTTCCCCAGCGGCCTGTGGCGAGCGTCATGGCGGCGGCTCTCTCAATGTCAGCGGCGCTGAGGCACCTTGTCGCCCGGAGCGGGGCCGCCGCGGTCCGCCTGTCGCCGGCCAGGTAACGGGCACCGTGGGCGCCCCGTCGCCCGCCTGGCCCACGCTGCTGCAGCCCAGGGCCCCCGTCGGCGGCCCGCGGGCTCGGCCGCACTCCCCAGCAGGCTGACCTGGGCCTGGGGCAGCCACCGCAGGCTCCGGGCCGGGGGCGCCGCGTAAGGCCCCGCCGCGGGCGGCGGGGGCGGCCGGGCTGCCGGCGGGGACCGTGTCGCTCCCTTCCCTCGGGGCTGCGCCGCTCTGTCCCCGTCTGCTTTTCCGTCTCCCCCGCTGTGACCGCCTGCCCCGTGTCCTTGCAGCGTCCGGAGGCCGGGATCCGCTCGAGAAGGCGAAGCAGCCCCGGCCTGGCGGGTTGCGCCTGCCCCGCAGCCAGGGAGCCGGAGAGGGCGATGGCTCCTTCCGCCGCCAGCACGGCGTTCCCGGACATTTGTGGCCTTTTGCCTTGTTTGTACCCTGTAGATTTTCCTCTCTATCTCTTTCCCGACATCTGTTACATTTTTCAGCTGCTCTTCCTCGAAATAGTGCTGGAAATTGCTTTATAATTTTTGGTGGCACTTGGCTGTTTGTTTTTTTTTAATGCAGAGACCTGCGTGGACAGTCTAGTACATGACACGACCTCTACCTGAAGATGTGCCCTTGTGTTTACTTCTGTGTATGCCACGGGAGTTGCCCATTTGTAAGACTCCCATCCAGTCAGGAAAAAAAATAACGGTTCAATGCCATTTGCTATGGAATGAAGAGTTTGTTTTTCCATGTTGCTTAAATCTTTACACGTAAGCATACATACAAGATAGTTTTAGTAATTTTTTTAGGTCTGTGGGGCTTTTATGCATATATATATCAAACCACACACTGAAACCTATACATACACACATATGCAAAGAGACAACGATGGCCAGAGTATTTTTTCCCACTTTTTAAATTCTGACAGTTCAATCCATAATGCTGCTTCCTTCCTCTTAAAATGTCATATTTTACAGTGCTGAACATTAGTCCTCTGTCTCATCAAAATGCTTTGCAATGTGTGAATATGAATTTAGGAGTCCATCCGTGTTAATGCAGAAACTTCATGTTTGACTGCTTTTTTCTGCCCTTTTAATCCTCTGTGGTGTTGGCAGAATTGTTGCCTGTGCCATGTGGTAGATCGGAACAGTCAGCTAATTCCGGTTAAAATAATTCTGTTTGTTTATTTTAAAGCTTTATCACTCTACCTGTAATTTGTTACTCAGGAACAAATAGCAGGATGTAGCAGAGGTGGGAATGAACAGCATGTAAATGTGAAGTAAGGACTGTTAAGTCGGTATTTCTTCCAGGAAGTTTCTTCTTTGAAATAGTGCTCTAGGTTCCTTCCCTGCCCCAGAAGGAGACTGAAGAATTTATGTCCCTTAATATTTTCAGTAAGGGGGAGGTTGAAGATAATTTGCCTCAGGGGAGCTTTGCATTCCTTAGGAGAGTGGCCTGAACATAAATCTATAGATATATTGGAGAAGAGGCAGCAAAGAATACTATGAGTATCTCCTTAATTTAAAATTTTATATGTATTTGCAGTCATTGCATGTTGTAAAAGTAAGAATAAATTTTTCCTTGAAACAATGAAAAAGTATTTCAGAATAAGATAGTAGGTTTGGCTTTATGAAGCAACAGTTAAGGCTGTCATTCATTGCATAATTTTTGTAAAGTACTTATTTTCTTGATGAAGTAGGCATTAAAACTTACATCTTTCTTCTTATCAGTTACTGTTCTGGAAGAAGAAAATCAAGCAGCCTCTGTGGTCTCCCTGCTTGGAAGGGAGAATCAAGCTGCAGTATTACAAGAAAGTATTCAGGACTCTCAGTTTTAAAATCAAGATGCGTTCCTGCAGCTCAGAGTGAGATGATAATATTAGATAGGGGTACATGAGAGAAAGTGTATCTTTTGCTTCTTCACTTCCTGTTGCCTCTTGAAATCAGCTGTTTGGTTTGTTTTCCTTTATGGATACCTTTTTTGCATACAATATAATCCTGTGGTTTTTTTACTAGAGAGCTAGATGACTGCCATATCGTAAATTTTGGGAGACAGAGAGATGCTTCAAAGCTTGGCAGTATACAGGTCCATTCCTAGTGTTAGTATCTCATATCTCATTTTGTAAAAAGGCGATAAAGGAACTTTCCTGCCTCACATAATTGCCTCACATAATTGTGAATGCTCTTACAATACAAATGACTTACGCTTATTTTCAAGTTATAATGATCAGCAGCTATCCAAAAGTATACTTCTTTGTGAAGTTAGTGGTTTGGTGTAAGTAGCTTCTTTGCTACAAGTTATTTAAAGTCTTTGTCTGTCTAATTTATTATTGGAGTAATCTGTGTATTTGTCAATCTGTAGAAAGAAAGTACTATATCACTGTGCTAGTTGGGTATCTTGAAGTATGTAGAGGTGGTAGAATTTCTAACAATAAAAAGTAACAGTGTTCTTGGGAGATGACTGAATAAGGTGCTGGAGTTGTCAGTTATAAGGGCATTTAAATAATTCATTCATCACTTCAGGACTATACTTTTGTTTACTCAGATTCGGAGTAGTGTTTGGTCAAGTTTGTTACAACATGGTTGAATGGCAGTTTAATATTATTTGCCTAAATTATGCTATGAGAGTAGTATAGCTTATTGTCCAAGCGCTGTAGGATTAAAGTTAAAACTTTCAAATAGTAGTTTTATTTGCAGTGTTTTCTGCAGATTTTTGCATGTGAAGCTTCTGATAGTTCTACAGTTTTTAGAACTTCAATTACAGAATAGTAAAGCTGCCTCTGATTTTGAAAATTATTCCCAAGATCACTTTCTAATAGCCACAAAAGAAATTCTGTTCTGATTTATAGAATCATAGAATCATTTCAGTTGTAAAAGATCATGAACGTCATCGAGTCCAATCGTAAACCTAACAGTGTCAAGTCCCACTAAACCATGTCCCTAAGTACCACATCTACACATCTTCTCAACACTTCTGTTTCCTTGAGTGATATTTGGTCCTTACAAGTATTATGACATCTTTAAATGCAAAGATTGAATTTATCGGTACATGTTTAAGTGCTCCAAATTATGCATGCCCAAGCTGCTTGATGATTCCAACTTGGTTACTGGTAACACAACAAGGAAATAAGTGTTCAGCCCTAAGTTCTGCTGAACATGCAGCAACATTCCTCCTATCTTCAGGAAATTCTATGCTCCTTCTCAGTAACCAGTGGTTACTTAGTCCATCATTATTCTCTCTGGTGGTGAACCATCAGCAGATGACTTGGCCTGATACAGCAAGTAGAAATATCTCCTTTGCTAAGATTACGGTTTTTAAGTGTTCATGCTGTAACATCTGTCAGTGTTTCAGGAGCTTGGAAATATGTTGAATGTGCTCTTCTGAGTTTACCTGCTTCAGGATAAAAGTTGTACCTTGTTTGTCTGTCTGACCTCTTAATTATCTTCAGCCAAAATTTAATTAAAGGGTATAATTTAAATAATACAATTATATTTCTTTTAAGTTTCACGTGAATTGGGTGAAAGCAGAGGAGCTTCTCTTAAATGTCTTTTTCTTGGGAAAGATTAGAGTGTCTTTTTGCATTAGGAAGAGGGGGTAGGTGGAGCTGGGAAAGGAAACTTTCAAACAAATTTCTGATGAACTGGGCATCGGGTGTTTTGTTCCAAAACTACTTAGTATTTCAGGGAGTCCCTTTATTTCACAAGATTTTGCAGTCAGAATACAAAGATACTGATTTCTGTTGCAGAAGCAGGTATTTTGTGTGTGCAGGTGTAATACCTGGCCATGTAGTCCCTACATTTCATTATAATGGATTGTTCATGTCATTGTTCAGTGATAGATGATGGTTCTTCAAAATGTATTGCCTTCCTTTTGTTAAATCAGTTATGAAGACTCTGAGCATGATAGCAGATGTTTGGCTAGTTCATCATAAATGGACACCTCAGATTAAGAAGCAAACGTTTTTGTATTTAAAAGCCTGTTACTCAGTTCATGCTGTGTGCTCAAGAGAATGAAGTAAACTAGGATGCCATCTAAATTTTATTCTTCTGTTATCATCTCCATAAGCAAGCTTCCCCCTCAGTAAAAGGAGGGGGAAGCCATTTTTGTGGCAAAATAAAAGAATTAGAAAATCAAATACATTTCTTCTGTATTTTATATATTGCTCATTCATGAATAATAGAGAAAATGTTTATTAACTTCTCAAAAAATTCCCCCCCCCCTCAATATAACTAGCTTATTCTTTCGTGGTACTGTTTATTTTGTTTTTCTTCAGAATAGTGTTGGCTTTTGTTGCATGTTCATACTTAGCCATATGTTAAAATAGGGCATAGTAAACTTCCCAGATCTGGATCTGGGTAGACCAGATTTGCTGCACAGAGATGCACATAGCCCGGACCTCATCTGGTTAATAGAAACACTGTTTAGCCAGTGTAAGTTCTAGCAGGTATGGTGTTTTTGTCAAGTTTAGAGTAAGTATCAAGCAGCTGTCTTACTTATTATTTTATCCAGATATAAACGTGTCTGCTGCTTGCTGTCGTATACTGTGCAAGATAATCTACATGTGGTGTTTTCAGGTTCAGAACATCAGCAGCTTTAGTTTCCTCGGTTTTCATTAATAAAAATAATAGTTCTGCTGCATTTAACTTCACCAAAATTAATTCCAGTGGCTAACTGCATCTGCGAACAGTACTTGGAATAAAATTTCAAGATAAGACTAGGGGAAGAAGTTTTTTGAGGTCTTACCCTTGCTGTGTAAGTCATGTTTATGCATAGTTTCATTTTGGTTATTCTTAGGGGAAAAACAGTTTAAAATATATATTTAATTTGAATTTTATAATTTTATCTTGAATATCCTTTTGGTTTTAATGCGTATCAGAGAAAGAACAGTGGATCGAACTGTCTTACAACACAATAGTACAACTGTAAACTGAAATGCAGAATAAAGCTCCAGGGAGTTTTTTGGTCATAAGATTGTGGTGACGTGGAGGTTTGGAGTAGACACAAGGTGAAAGATGTGGAGAGACATGTACATAGCAAGGGGAGAAAAAGATGAAAACCACTATAGTTTGCACACTTAATGAGTGTAAGTTTAAAAGCAAGACTCCTGGCAGCCGTGAATGTTTGTCTGATCTTGTAGACAGCCTGAAGCAGTAATGTGGGAGATGTTGCATGTGTCTAAGTGTGTAATTAATTTAAAACCCATTCCATTTGACTCTGTCCACACTGTTCAAATAATGATTGCATGGATAAGAGAGCGTCTAGCAGTAAAATCTTGCATATTCACTGTGACTGAACACATCATAAGTGGTTATATTTTTATAGTCACATGTCTTTTTGATGATGGTCTTTCTCGCTTTGTGAAGAAAGGCCCTCTTTCCCCATGAGGAGAGGGGAGTAGATTTCTGACAAGTGGGACTACTTGAGTCCTTTTACAGTACTTTATGTAGAATAACAGTGTTGCTAATCCATTTGTTTCTGTCCTGTAAGAGTTGATGGGACAACAATATACTGTCTTACTCGTGACTGGTGTGTTGTTCATGGATGTGCACTTTTGTTACGGGTCAGAGTAGCTCTGGTGAACCAGAATCGTGTTTTAGATTCCCTGCTTTTGGCTTCTCCATTTGGCACTGTGGAAAGTAGAGCATAGGAGTGCTCCCTGTTTCCTTTAAAAAGTGAAGAGGAAGATATGGAAAGCCCCTGTGGAGGAAGGAAGATGTTGGATATAAAGAACCATTAGAGCAGTAGGATGTTGCTGTCAAAGTAAAGAATTCTGTCAGAGATGAGAGAAATGAAGAAGTGAAAAAATAATGTGTATCATGTAGTTTAGCCTTCTCCTAATGCACAGCTAGTCTTTTAGTAAGCTAAGGTCAAGCCTGTTCCTGTTCTAAAAATTGTATGGGATTCCCTTGATGTTTCTTACAGTTCAGGTACTTTCAGTATTGACCTAAGTGAGGAAGCGTATGGGTAGAAAGATGTGAAAGTAAGAGGGGCAGAATGGGTAAAAAGGGTGAGAGTGCCGAAGTTTGAGATGGAGGGCAGAATGATGTGTTGTTGGCAATGTCTGTTTTTCTAATGTAATTACGAAGCAGTAAGAACAGGCATTACGACAGCAGAATGTTCCTGATGAGTCTTCTTAAATTGCTGTTCATTAATGGGCATAAATCTTGAAGTGACTTATTTTAATTACTTTTGATTCCTTCACTTTTTGGAATTAGAAACCCAGAGCAGGACGAGAAGAGAAAGAGAAGGTTTAATAGAGATAAGCAGACAGATGTTTAAGGTATGTTTGTGTTGTTTGTGTTGAAAGATACCTAGTAGGTAAGAGATGTTCTTGCTTCTGCACTAGAACAGCTGAAAGCTTTCCTTAGCAGCTCTGTTGCAGCTAGTGGTTGTGGGCTCAGAACTGCAGGTCCCTTACCCCCAAGCCTAAAGTTTGACATATCTTTAAAAAAATCCAGTATTACGTGCTAGAATAACTTTTTCCCTGTATCTTCTGATCTGAGAAACTGATAATCTTCTCTCTACGTTGAAGAATTGAAGACAATTGGAGATACAAATAAAAACACCAAACCCCACCAAAACTAACAAGCAAACAAGCCCAAATAAAAAAGCCTTGGAGGGCAGAGGTGAAGTTTTTGGCAATAGTACCATAAAACAAAAGGGCATAATGTTTTCCTTCAGGGACTAAAATAATTAAAATAGGTTTTGACACTGCCTTTGAAAATGACACTTACTTTGTTTTCAAAAGAAAACTAAACTCTTTCCCATAAAAAATGCTTTCATGTTCGTATTTCGTAATACCAAATATTTGGTATCTTGAAGTTTGAGAGAAATGTATTTGTAGAATTTGTTACAATGACTTCAAGAAGATATTTTGTCAAATAAATAAATCAATAGATTCTTAAATGCCATATGGATACATAGAGAAGGGGAATTTGAATGACAACTGTCAGTAGATAGAATTTCAAGTCTGTGTTAACAAAATAATAGAATTTTCTTTAGTGGTGATTGTTTAATATATACTGTTTAGCAAGTTTAACTCATACTGGAAAAATACTACATCTTGAGTTACAAAAATTACCCTGATGTTGCTTTGATGAAGGTTCGAGCCTTATGAGTCAGTTAACCTTGTTATTTCATTGTACATCTCAATTTGATGCAGTAGTTGTATATGACTTGGAAAGCTCAGGAGACAGCTGATTTGGGTTTATTACTGATTGATAAGAACTGTCACTTTCAAAACTGTTTTTCATGAAAAGACACTACCAAAATGTGCCTGTGAGATTGAGGAGTTAAGTTGCAAAACCCAAACTAACTTGAGAATTTGGTATTATCTACCTCAATTAGGTGCTGATTTGGTCTTTAACTTACAACTAGATGCAAGCAGAATCAGTATCTGATATTTCTTTTTGGGGGAGGAAATAAATGCAAATCAAATCAACAATAGGAATTATTGTACCAATGTGTAGCTCTCAGTGTGTTAGACCAATGTAATAGGTCTTCCCTTTGGCATTGTGGGAAATCTCACCCATTGTTAAGCACATGCTAGTGAATGGTGAGGATGGAAACACTGGTTACAGTTGACATGGTTGATATTTTTAACTTTTATGTGCATTCTCAGTTTTGATTGTTGCTTTTGCTGATATCTTTATGTAACTTATTCTATGGACAAATCATCTAGTTAGTGTGGTAATAATTTCTCATCATCCCCAGCCTAGTGACTGACCTAGTGACTGCTTTTGTCATTATCATTGGGGTTTTTTTTAAAGGATTTTGTGAACTTTAAGCATGCTTGATAACAGTGTTAGGCCTATGGTAAATTTCTGGAGATAGAAATGCAATGTCACTATTTAGTTCTGTCTTTTTCATAATTATTATGTTTTATGCAATTGTGGTGCAGGAAAGTATCTGTTCTTAAAATTTTGAATTTTGATTCTTTTAGAGTAAAACATCTCTGCTCACATATTATTTTTTGTTGTTGTTACCATAGGGTCTGATTTTAAATTTTTCGTATTTTAAGAAGAACTAGAAATAAAAGATATCCCCACACCACAGGGCAGCTAAAGATGTTTTTTATGCTGTTGACCAAATTGTCATAGATTATATTGTCTGTTGTAAGAGACTGAAATGCTCAGAGGCTTATGACAGTTTTCAGGGAAGCTTGAACCTACTTAGAAATAGTTTACCCTCCAAGTTTAAAAAAATCCTCTTTTGTACTAATAATTTCAGTAAATTTGTGTAATCTTTAAGAGCTTACTGTTTTATACTTTTTTCCATGTACATGTTTTTGTTCTCATGACAATACAGTGGATTATGATAAGCTTTTAAAATTCTTTACTGTTTTAATAAATTATATTGTTACAGTAGCAGGAAGCAAGGCAAACAACTAACACTACCTTCTTTATGATGCATATTTCCTATGAAATGGATGGTATATTTCAGTCTGAGTTTCAGAGTGCGGTGGTTCACTCCTGCCAATATAATGGTATGTTTATATACCATTTTGTTGATAAACCACTTTCCATCTGCAGTAATTTCTGTCTGTCTTAATCTTCCCTTGACCTCTGACTGATGTTGAGGAAGTAGATTAATTTTTGACTCAACTAGAGAGACTGTAGGCAGTGCCAGAATGTGTGTGGGCAAATAGTTCTTGCAGCTGTTTGTCCTTGGAGTGTTAACATGGAAGATTTTGTAAATAGCTTCTATTTATTATTTTTTAAAAATCAGATTTGATATATTAAATATAAAATATTTGAAGACCTATCTTCTATGAATGTATACTCCACATAAATACTTCTTTGGCTGTTGTCACTTGCTATCAGTCTGATGAAGTAATGTTATACTAAATGTTTGTGATGCCATTTGTATTGAAGTCCAAACCAAAATTTTATTGATGATGATGATAACTGTGTGGTTTTTCATTTTTTCTGTATATTTCAGTAGTTTTAAGTAGAGATTTTCATGGATATTGCATCTGATGTCAATATGCTTCAGAAGCATGATCTCTCATTATAAAACCAAGGATGTGCTTTGTGGCTATTTGAAGACCCAAGAATAAACAAGTGACTTACTACTTTCAGTAGAACCACTGTATTTTAAATGAAGGAAGAAAACACAGAGCTCTTAATGCAGTAGCTTCGACTGTTTTGTCATGTATTCAAGGAGTATTTGTATGTGCTGCGTAAGTTATTTGAAGGGAAATTCTGCAGCAGTGATGTTTTGTCATATGTCAGTGTTGCTTGTATGTAGCAGAGAAAGAGACAAATAATCTGAATGTTGTTGTCTGAACTGGAATGCAAGAATAAGATTTGCTATTGAAGTACCAGTTTTGCCTTAAGGGTTTATTCCACTTTAGAAGAGTGAGCAATAGCAAGGCTAGCAGGCTTGCAGTCCCCTTTCAGAAAGCTAATGGCTGCTCAGATGCTAGAGAAAAGAAAAAAAGACTAGCAAAAGGAAAGAATGATAGGTGGAAGATGAGAAGGTCAGTGTATAAGTAAGAGTACAAGAGAACACACAAATAGGTTAGCTGATAAGCTTATTTTGTTCTCAGAGGTGAGTTCTTCAAAAAAGTCTTTTAAGTTGTGTTTACATTAATAAATAGTGATAAATGGAAAGATAATGAAGTAAGTTAATCGTGGAACAACAGGACACTCGAGCTTTCCTTCAGTAGCTTGGCAGTTTCATTATATTACTCTTGTAACACACAGTATTCATCTTTCATCAGCTTAAAGAATTGTTGACCCAAGACAGCAGATGCTGATACAGAACTCTCTAGAAAGGACTTTTATTTTGCTAATCTAGTACCATGTAATTTGTTACTTGCATTTCCATGTAGAAGAACAGGTTTGGTGGGATAGTTTTTTTGAAACTTCTGTTGGAGACACTTGCTTAGATTGCTTACCTAGCAGCCGACCATTTTTTTTTAAGCTAAAGATGGATGTGTATTTAGATGTGTAATTAATCACACGACTACCCACAACAAAAAAACCCCTATGTGGTTAGTATCATTTTAAAACTGAGATAAAATTTTTCATTATAGAGAGACTAAATAAAAATTAAGTCCTGTGCTTTCGTTGCAAAGTAATGAGGCTGAAAAACAAGTGCAAATATATTGCCTACGCAATAAAAACCGTGAAATTCAGGAAAACCCCTGAATTTTGTAGAAACTGGTGACTAGAAAAGTGTCAGAGGGCAGAAAGAGCTGTTCGTTCCTGAAGGTAAGGCAAGCTGAGGGTGGTCTCAACAGGGACAGTGCCCTCACTGAACAGAGCACCATCCCACAGTGTCTATACATGAGGAGAGCGGCGTGCTGTTCTTAGGCTCCATTAGCAGACACAAAGAAGATTCAAAGTCTGTCTAGGGAGTCCAGTCAGAAGCAAAAGGAACCAGAAACAGATTTGGACACAAACTGATTGAACAGGGCTGGAATCATACTGCAGCTTGGGCGAGAGGTCTAGCTAGTCTTGGAGACAGAAGTCAGAGCCTGGACTGAACCTGGGTGCACTTGATGTTGCTTAGGTGAAGGCTGAAGACCCAGAGCTGAGCCTAAGTGCAACTTCAGGACCACAGGCCGGGAGTGTCCGTGGAGGCACTGGGTGAGATTGTTCCCAGCTATTAAGACCTGTCAGTGCCCATAGGGTACCGATGCACAGTCTAACAGAGTTTGTCTTCGTATTAATATTAGTACACAAGCCGACTTGAAAACTCAAATCATGTTCTTGCATGAAAAGTGGCGCCATTGGTGTGTCCTCTCTGCATGTAAGTCAGTAGGTAAAGATTTATTGAAATATGGATGTTGTTCTACTCCAAGGTGCATGAAAAGGAAGTTGGAAATATGTCAACAAAGCAATGATGTGAGCAGACAGACGAATTAAGAAATGGGCTATGGTGTGATTAAGGTGTGTAATATAATGGAGAGTAGCAAAGGTAATTGATAATTGTGGAATGTAAACAGTTCAAAAAGGAGTTGAGGACAAAAGGGTGAAATAAAATCATATGCAATAATATTAACCAGATTATCCCATTCTCATCTAGAACTTCTGAGAGTATACAGTTCTAAAAAGTGATCTACTTCTATATGCTGCATTCTGTTTGTGAGGCTTTTGGCTGTCTCCGAGTGGCTTTTACAACGTACGACAAACATAAATTAATAGATAGCCCATAAGTACATTTTTTCGTAGCTGCTCAGCAACCGAGGATTACTAGCCAAGTAGCTTCATTGGCTTCTATGAACTGTTATGAATCAAGATGGATTTTTTTTTTACTGCAGTTTAGTTCAGTAGTTTACAGTTCTAGTGTTTGAGGGCATTAAATAAGGAAGACATTATATTTACTTATATACCATGTTTTACAGGTGTTGATATTGCCTTAGATTATTAGAATAAGTATTACTTAAGCCTCTGAGTGCAGTCAGATTGAAAAGCTAAATCAAGAGGGAAGGATAGGCATGAAATACAGGACCATAACATTTTGCAAACATGGAGGAATCCGTACTCATTTCTTTGTTTAATTTTACATGATTCAGAGGCTCTTGTTCAAAATGCATAAACTTCCCTAAGACAGAGGTGGGTTGTGGAACATGAATTTCATTCCTTACAGTTTTGGAATGAAACCCTTTGACTTTTGTTGTTCTTAATATAAAGAGAGCATAGTTTTTAGTTATTGTCTAGTTGTATAAATGCCTGAATGTGTATGTGTGTGGGGAGGTTTGACATTTAGAAAGCATAAACAGAGCAAATATGTCACCTGTGTATTTTGTCTTTACTGTGTACATAACTTTTCCCTCTTCCTTTTTAACTTTGTTAAGCTTTCCAACTAGATAATGTAAAATTCAGTTGATAGTTGATATGGGCTATGCAGCATTTCTAGTATTATTTGACTTTCAACTGACTCGCCTACAAGAGGTTTCCAGTAGTTCACGGGGCACCTGTTGTTCTCAGATTGTGATCTGAGGTTAATTTCTATGTTCAGCCCTCCAGGTTTGGAGAGCGGTGTGTAATGAAACTGTTGATCAGCGACTATAGAGGTGGCAGTGGTTCAGAGCTCCTTACCCCTGACAGCAGTTGGACATCTTATAATTTATGTATTCTACAGCTGTACAAGGAGTACGCTAGATCTCCTCTCATGATGAGTTTTTTGATTTCTACTACAAAAATATTTAAATAATTTTGCATCATTTTATTCTTAACATGCTATACCCCTTTCTCAAAAGTATTTCTAGTTTGTTTGCTATAATCTGAGAGAGACCAATAGCATACTTTAAGTAACATGGGGGTTTAGAAGCACTGGCATGATTTTGTTCTGAAGTTTAGTTGCAAATAATGACTGAGTTTACATCCAAGCACATCACAGAACAGTCTGGTGTTAGCCTTGGAATTGCAGAGAACTTTTTCAGCCCTCGCTTGCCAGTGTGCTGACTTGAACCAAAGCTAGCTCTGTGGGTTTTTGCCTGAACTATTCATCGACTCGAGTGTTGTTCATTGTGTGTATGTTTGTGCCATGCAGGTACCCATGTAAATAATACTCCTATGAGGCATAGCGCTCAAAAGCATGGTGGAGGCACAAGTGTAGCTCAGCAGAAGTAGGTTGAGCCTGGCTGTTCTTACTGTCTGGCAGTTGTGAGGACTTCTGAAGGGTTATGCTAGTCTTTATTGTGTGCCTGGTGGTGTCAATTTGGTTAGCTGGCTGGAAAGCAGTTAAAATGGTCCTGTTTGTGCAAGCCTGGCGCTAAGTAAGAGCTAACCTTCCTCATTCCTTGTTGATCTTGAGAAGGTTGTTTAAATGAGAGAAACTTAATGGTGGACCACTCAAGCCATGTCTTAACAGAGCTGTTTTTTCATCCTGGGGACTTAACTGGAGTGTCAGGAGTGGAACTGCAGTGTTAGGGGTGACTGTAGTGCTCTGGTCCTGCAATAGCTATGGAAGGACTATGGTTGTGTTTGCATAGTGCTGTTGTTCAGCTGCTATCTTGGCTGTCTGTGGATAGGTCAATAGCATTTTCCTATCTGGGGGATAATTAAAGTAGAACCTAAAATAACTAAAATTTGGTTGTTTTCTACTTATCGAAGTATTTACTAATTTAAAATTGAATTCATTTAATATTTCTAAAGGCAGATGAACGTACCATTTGGCTTTGAAGATACATACTAACTTACCACAAGTCAAATGCTTAAAGTTATTGTCATGTTTATTCAGTACCTTTATATGACCATTTCTTCTTTTCATGCTGCAGGTTTGCTTGGCAGAAAAAATTAATTAGTTCCTATCTTGTTTTCCAGACACTCATCTGGAAAATATCTTTCTATATATTTTGCATATGAACTTTTTAGCAAGTAGAAGCAGTGTTTATATGTTTCTGTTTAAATTTTTTTTTTCCAATTAATATAAAAATTTCAGTAGTTTAAGTTAAATTGGTATTCCTTTCATCCATTCAGAAACACAATTTGCAGTGTTTATAATTTAACGTCATTTTGTAGGCAAAGGAAAAATTATCATCTGCCAGTATTATCTGAGAATGTAACTATTTATAAATAGGGAACTTGTTTTTCCTTCAATCCCCAAATTTATTCATGCAGTTCGTACTACAAAATAGAACTACATGGTCACCATAGATAGTGCTTGACATTGTGTTCCATGTTTTGTTAATGTTGGGATATAATAAGAATAGTAAATGTGTCTTGGTAAAAATAAAATACCATTGAATGTTAAGTCTTTGTCACTCTTTGTCATTAGTGAATCTAACACCAGGGAAGAATTATCCCAGTCTATTTAAGTTCATTTATCACAAGTTCTAATTTACAAGCTTTTTAAATATGCATTATATTGGGACTGAATACTGTGATCTGTACTGTTTGACATCATATAAAAGGCAGTCTTTAATGTCTGTATTTTATATGAGAGAACATTATACTGATATGTTTTTAGTCTGTTTAATTGCAGTGTGTGACTTAAGTTGATTGCTGTGGAAGTTCTGAGCTGGCAGTACTTTCATGTTCAGAATTTACTGACTTTAAGCTGAGAAGCTTAGATTATTACTGATGATTGTCATGTAATGCATTGAGCAGTTCATGACAGCTTTTGCTTCTTCATATATGAATACTTGCACTTACTGGTGCCCTAGATGTTCGGTATCAGATGCCTTAAACCATTTAGACTTAACTTCTTACTGTCTGCCTTTTTTTTTCCTGAAGCACATGATGTTTTCTTCAAGACTTTATTTCATCTCTCTGTTGTGTATCTATGCTTTGATATCTGTTTTTCTTTAACATATCTCCAACTGCTGACCAAAAGGGGGTGCTAATAGATCAAATAGTCAGATGTGTTGCATAAGGAGGTTAAGCAGCCTTTTTTTATGCAATAAATTAAAACTCGTCTACTGAACTAGGTCATAGGTAAATACAAGTTTTCGTATCTGTGTATTGTGTAACACGCCAGTCATAGCATTGCCCTTCATGGAAGGCAAATTCATGCCTTGTAAATATGGCTGCTTCTCACCTTCACTAGGCATGTGGGGAATTCTTCATGGCATTTCCAGAGACTCTGTGGGAGGCATTGTCTTCTATAAGACTTCCATTTATTCTTCTGCTTATGCAGTTAAAAAACAAAAGCGTGTGGGCGTTAGGCATAGGATACTTAACAAATTTGAGCTTCTTAAATATCTACTGGATTTTAGAGATTGAATACAGGTATCCAAAACTACTAAGATAAATGTTCGAGTCAGATGCCTTAATATCCGTCATCCTGAATCCATGAAAGACTTTGGCTATCCATTCTTTTACTGTTAATTTTCTACAGCTCAAGAGAATGGTTAATGGTGTCAACAGAGCTGGAACCTCTAATGTAACAAGGGATAACAGACATAAGTCAGTTCCTTGAAACAAGAAACTCTGTTACATCCTTATCCCATAGTGGGAGAAGACAGTCAAGAGAGCTGGTATTGGTATGGATATTGTCATGAAGACTGGAGAACTTCCAGTGGCTTCTCAATGGACCCCTCCATTTGTGTAGCAGAGATGTGAAACCCATTTGTGATTTTGCTCTAATGACAGCTGACGGTGGACGGGGAGTACGCTCTTCTTGTGGAAGACACGTGCTTAGATGATCGTAGTATTTCTTTTTCCAGGATATTTGATTTCTGTAGAAGTGTTGGAACTCTACAAATTCACATTTTAGCTATTAGTCCTCATTAATTCCTTCCGTGTTACTGAGCTAATGTAAGAGTATTTTTACAAGTATTTAATAAGAAGATCATAGTGTAATCTTTGCAAAATTTCTACTTTTGTCTCTACACAATACGAAAGACATCTAGATTTACTGTGAGTCTCTAAAATAACGAATTGTAGCCATAACCCAGTCAAGATGCAATGTTCACATCTATCATTCTTCTCTAAAGAACAGTGCACTTGGGTAGAAAAAGTGGCCTTAACCTCTTTAAAGTCTGAACACTGAAATTGAGAAATACCATTGGTATGTTGTTTTATAGCAGATATTAAAGTGGTGTTCATACTGAAGCTGGGCCATGATCAGCTTGATGGTAAAGACAAAATTGTGTTGCACAAAGTTACTTTGTAAGTGAACTGTATAAATGAGTATAATGAAATTCCAATAAATGATAAAAAATACTAAATTATAATAGTGTGAAGTGACAATACAGAATCATATAGATAAAATTTAAGGAGTTTAAATGCACAACACAGTGACATGGGCTGAGGAGAAAATACCACTTCCATAGTCACAAACCAAATTACAATTTGAGTGATGCTTTCTCTCACCAAAGGAGATATTCATGCAAAGTTATCCATGTTTGTGGAAACAACAAACACACCTCCATATTTGTGTGACAGGCAAACATATAGATAACAAAGAAGGAAACTACCATGAAGAGAATGATTAAGAGATTTGAGAGAGGGAATGTTCATGGGGAGGAGGAGTGTGGTGCCAGATGCATCTGAAGTAAGAGGCACAGGACAGGCTTAAGAAGAAGAGAACTCGAGAGTTTTGCTGTTTGCGTACCTGTGGACTAAGTGTGGCATCTTTACCAGCAATATATCCAGGCCTCCTTGATAAAAGGCAATCTTTTTTCAGGACTAGAAGATGTTGTGAAAGATGGGTTGTAATCCAAGAAGCTACAGATAGGGTTAACTGCATACATTAATGTGAGATATCGCAGGAAGTATCTGCAAGATCGTAAAGGATATGAGTGGCTTTTTTTTATAAACCTTATTTTATTTTTGTCTACATAATTTTGAAGGGCTTTTTTTTTTTTAAAAGGCTAACTATTCTAATAAACCCAGGCTTTTACATTTATAAGCTTATTTGTTCATCACTAGAGAACTCACTGTAAGAAAAATGTTCAAGTAGATACACAGTGCTGCTGTGGCCAGCTTGGAGTCTTGTTATACTTTTTATATAACATATACTTTTTTTATTAGATAGTAACTGTGAAGGAAATTTGTCTGATCTATGTTTTGAATAGGATATTAAGGCCCTGGAAGATACCAGGGGTTGTTGTTGCTAGCTATTGTGTGTAAAGCTTTCTGTATAGTTTTTGAACATCAGAATTACATTGCTGGTGTATTTATTATTTTCTGTGTACAGTAATTTTAAATCAGAATTTTATTAGTCTTGGAACAGGTTAAGGAATGGAATTTTCTGTTCTGCAGGCCTTATCCCAAAATCTTTCAACAGGAAAAAAAAAAAAAGCATAAGGAGTCAGAAAGAGGCAAAATGGGTTAATGTGAATGCTTTGTGCTCTCGAAGAGAAAGGAAGAAAGCAGATTACCTTTCTAGAGGTTTAGTAGTTGGAAAGACAGCCTTGTGAGAATGGAACTGTAAAAAGTGTGTCTTCTAGAAGTTTGTCTGTCACTAAAGCTACCTAAAGGTCAAAGTGGATATGGGCAGAGGCAAGTATTAATTTGGAACTTTGTGAGAATTCCTATATTGTTGAGGAGAGAATAAAAAGTTTAAATTGAATGGTCAGTTAAGTAATTTAGATTGAGTATTCATTTAATTAGAAGGTAAAATAAATATTGTAAGGTTTATACAATTTCTAAGGGGAAACTTGAGTGATGAAATGATACTTATTGTCATGGGAGTTTGAAAAGAGAGGATTGTGTGAAGAAGGTCTGTCTCGTTATCTCCTCAGTTAAGTGGCTGAGGTGAGGGATAAACTTGCAGTGAAACTCGTTAAAAATTAAACAAGTGCTCTGGGAATCTAGTAACACTTTCTATTAACTTTTAAATAGTAGTATTTCAGATGATATGGTATTTCAGAATTCTTGGTATTTATAGGTTCCAGATTACTTTTGTATGAGAGATGCAACAAATGGAAATATCAACAGCCTGTCATCTTTAAAGAAAAACTGGTGATTTGCATATTTTTACACAGGGAGACCTCCATGGACTTCTGGTTCACGTTCCTAGTCTAGTCAAGTGCCAGTTTTCAACTACTTTTCAAACAAGAGGTTCTTAAGGAAACTATGTTCTTTCCAACTCACTGAAATCCAGAGATGGACAGAAGGCTGGGTATTTAAGAAATGTGCAAGGTTGCAAATTCCAGTAACAGTTGGACATTTTCCAGAATGGTGTAGTCAAAAGAAATGGCTTTGAAAAATTGTGAAGAGGAGCTGACTTAGGTTAGTAAACTGTCTGTCTCCTTGTATAGAAGAACACCTGAAATATCATGGAGAGCTGTGTGATGCCTTGCATTTTATCCCAGTTGACAGAAGCGTCTTCTGCAAAAACACCCAGCTCTCTCTGTATGTAGCGTCTTGGAGAGCTATTCTGCCCATCTTTATTCTGGTGGAGTAAACTAAAACGATGTGAAATATCTTTATTTTTTTTTTCTCTGCAAATATAGAAACTTCCCAAACAAGCATTCATCTGAGTAAAAACAATGACAAATGACATAATGCTGAGTGGAAATAATTTGGAAGGATGTGACATTGATACTTTTCAAAGCTGATTAATGTTTTTCCAAATTAAAAAAAAAAACCACAAAATCAAAACCAAACTCAAACTGATTTGTGCTGTATTTTGCTCCAAATTGCATTTCTATTACAAGAAAAAATGTGATGCCGATCAGCTTTATTACTTAAATCATGAAGTACTCAATTTTTACATATTCATCAGATCTCAGAGAGAAAGGTTCAGAGAACTTTTTGATTCATAGTTTAGGTTATCTTCTGTCTAGAAAGGACCAATTTGATTGCGTAATCCAGTGTTCTTCCTTTGGCCATATATTAAGTAGTATAGTAAACACTATCACATCGAGTTCTAGAATACCTACTTTGATACTAAAATTCCTGGAGTGAGGAAGAAACTGATTTTCCTATTACAATGGTTTTGCCTTGTTTGAGATTGGAAATATGTGACTAGCTATGTAGCATGGAAACTCAAATGTCGTACTGCTTTTCTGAAGACTTTTAGGATAGCCTCCTATCCACATATGATGTGGTTTTGAATATGGACCATCTAAGAGCAATTTCTTGTAGCATACTGCAGTATCTGTCTATTCTGGTTTTGTGACATATTGTTTTACATGTACAAATTGTAAAATAACAGCTGTGTTGGGCCAGAAGCTCTCTGGGACAGAGATTTTGAGCTAACGAGTAGTTATCATTTCGATGTTTATAAAATTCTTTTGCTTCCTTGCACTAGAAAAATTCATCTTGTTCTTCAAAGTAAACTTCCAGGCAGATTTTGTCATCTTATATAGGAATAGATGTGTCTGTCCATGTCATAAAGTTAAGTAATTGCATAAACTTCATGCTTTGAGTTTGTTTTTCATGATGTGGAGATTTTTTGAAGTTTTTATTGGAAAATGGAAGGTAATTTAGTGGAGTATAATCTGCAATAGAAGTGTGGATTTGTGGGAATCTGCATTTGAAATATTACCGATCTGAATTTTATTCCATTTGCTTGTTTTTAGGAGATTATTAGGGCTTGCTTTATGGTCACTGATTTCAAATTCCTTTCTAGTGTAGATTTTAATTCCTAAAAACTTGACCTTGCTAATATTGTCTGAAAACTAGAACACTTGTTTAGTTTATGTGTTAAATCTAGAAGAGCTAGATTAATTAAATGTTCAAGTTCATATCTTCAAATGCATTCTCACCAGAAATGAGAAAACTTAAGGAGGGATTTGAGATTAGAAGACGTGGTAGATACATGTGTTATGGAGACTGGATTTTTCCCCTAGTTACGTCTTCCATGTTTCCCTGGCTTAATAGAATATGATAGAAGATACGCTCTTTTTATTTCACAGGTTTTAAATGATTGTGTGCAAGCTATCTGGTTGTGAGACACCTTTCATGTTGTTGACTCTTAAACAGTTACAGTTCATGTGGGAAGGGGCTAGTTTGGATAGTATTGCAGATTTTCCAGTCTTGGGAATTTGGCTTTGAGCTTTGTAGTGTTTTTAAAGGCACTTATGGATGGTTTCCTCAAGAAATAGGTAACATTACCTATAGCATTAAACTACTAGAAGTATGGTTGTAAGAATCCCGTAGGCAAAATCTCAAAGTTGGTTTGCATCTGCAGCATGTCTGACTTCCCAAATTAGGTAGTCTTCTGAGGAAGACTTGAAATGAAATCAGCTTAGTTCTTCTTACTCTGTTCAGTTGTCTATATTTTTGCATTTTTTTGCTTCATTTGTTTAAAATGACCTTAATTAAATGTGAAGCACACTGTTAGCTTTGAGAATTGGGGGTTTTGGCTTGTTTCACTTGCTGTTGCATTGTTTTACCAAAAGACAATTTGTACTCAAAAGACCCGATCCTGACACTAGTAACACAATGTGAATTAAGGGCAAATTTTACTTCTTAATTCAGTGACGTGGAATTGGATTTTGTGTTTCCATCTGTACCTTACAGGTTTAATAATTACATTAGAACATTAATCTGCTACTGATTAGCAGAAGAATGAACATTAATCATATTTCTTGGAAACAAATAAGCTGACCCATACTGATTTAGGAATAAAGCAAAATCGTTTTTAGTTTTGCCCACTCAAACCCAGAAAATTTTGTTTGAATTATTAGTTTAGAGTTTGTTTTGATTTTTCCTGCATTTTTTTTTTTCCAATTTGTTAATATTCTGTTGTTAGTGTAGAACTGAAGCTTTGTCATTACAAAGAGTTTTAGAATTTTTTCCCTCTGATGCCATCATTTTGAGGATCAGAGTTCCGGAATGCTTACAGCAGCCTTGTATTTTTCTGTCTGTTCGTGACAAACCAGCTACTGTACATTCATATAGAGCAGTACAGTCCTTGCCACTGGCAGTCTCTCTGTGACAGAGAGCCTGTAGGCTGACATAAAGTGCAGCCTGTTGTGAACTGCTAAGTGGGAGTCTGCCAAAAACTCAGCAGACAGAACTAATTGGGGAGAAAAAGGATTTTTGTGCCCTCATCTCTCCCTCTTCTATTTTTTTTACAAGACGGATATTGTTAAAGTAACTTGTTTATGTAAGATTTGTCTGCCTCTATTTTCTCATTGCATGAATCATTTTTTAACTTCAAGTCTTGCACCGCAGGTCACTGAGCACTTCCACATGGCGGCTGGCACAGAACCAAACTCGAGACACGCAACTCATCACAGTTGATGAAAAATTGGTAAGGGTTTTCTACTGCATACTGCTATGATACAACCTTCAGGCTTCTTTCTGCACAATAGGCATTCAGTATGGTATTCTGTGTTCTTCTAGGAAAGATGTATAAATGTGAACTGCAAAGCAACAATCCCGCATACATTTTTAGAAGGGGAACATTAGTAAAACATAAGTTTGTGAAGGAAGTATGGTATTCAAAGTGTTAAGCAATAGAAAATTATTATTATTATTGTTGTTGTAGTTGTTGTTGTTGTTGTTATTATTATTATTATTATTATTATTATTATTATTATTATTATTATTATTATTATTATTATTATTATTGCCAGGGACCAGCAGGAGCTGTCATTTTTAACAGATTTGTTCTTTTGGAAATCTGGGTGTATTTTCCATGTAGTGAAATTATATAGAATTTGCCAGCTTCCTGAAATTATCTTCATTAGGAGCCATATTACTAAAGAAACTGTAAAGAAGCATCAGGCAAGATTATTGTTACTATGCACTTATACTCTGGCTTTTGAATATGCATGAAGGTTAGATTACAACTGGGAACAAATGCATAACATTCTCTGCTAATCAGTAGCAGATCAGAAATTTGGCAATCTTTTCATTTAAGTTCTTCCATAATGTGTGGTCTGTTACTCTAGATGCAACCTGACACTTATGTTTACATTATTCAATAGTATAATTTTTGTAAGACTTCTGGGGGGAATGCGTCACAGCAGAAACGTGTTTTTCATTGGTTTTCATGTTTCTCTTGAATCTTCAGGGAAAAACCCCTCCCATTACAGGTACCAGACTGTTCATATTGTATATTCTTTCTTGTATACATGAAGCTATATTAGCTACTTAGGAAATATTTGGAATTTGTATTTATAAATTGATCATTTGTAATGAGAACTGCAGATTGAGACAACTGAAGTTTAACTGACTACTTGAAAGCAATGCATCTACTTTAACAACTTCTCAGGGCTTTTTTCATCATACTTTGTAATACAGATGTAGCAATAATAATATATTGGGATTTTTTACCTGCGAGTTCTTTTGTGAACTGTTTTCTGAATTTAGAATGCAAAAGTATAATTTTAGGTTTAAACATGAGGGAAACAGTTAATACTGTACTCTGGTGTACATGATTATCTTGCTAATATAGTTGCATAACTTGGGATTCAGGAAATTTCATTTAATGTACAAGAGTTCATGAGTCGCTATTTAAGTAACATTCACCAAGCCAATAGACTGGCATTTAAATGAATTATGAATTGCTTTTGATTATTGTAGCACTGGTTTTTAATTTATTTTTTTTTAAAAAAAACATTCTAAATAGAGTTTTTATAATGCCTGCCTGAATTTACAGTATCACATTTCCCTATGGTGATCTAGGATGGTGAGCGTATGGTTCTGAAGGAGACTACAATGCAGAGACAGACTAAAAAAATAAATGCTTTGATCTTCCATTTGCGTTTAAATGTGCATTATCCTAAGTTATAGTTTTACATAGCCATGTCTAGCTACAAGAGTTTATACTTCCAGCTGAGTTAAAGTGGTACTAATATGAAATTCAGCCATTCTGTTCTCTTAAGAGTCAGTGTAAATAGACTGTAATTGAGGTGATTACTTCTAATGTCAAGTTTATGTTGTCATCAAGTTGAAAATGCTCATATCGTAGTTGGTGAGGGGTTTTGAGATCTCATAGTAGCAGCCATTGAATAATTTTATTTAATTTTGACGTATCTAAATGATTATTTTATCCTTATTTTTTTCAAGTATTAGGTTAAATGTCAGTCCGAATACTATTTTCCTACAATTTTGTGCATGTAGATGCATATTCCAGATACACAAGTATTTTTTTTTATGAAAACAAAATGACAGAAAATTTAGAATAATATTTTAAAATTTTCATTTGTAGGTTTAGTTAAGTTGTTGAGGAGAATGCATAAAATGTTCGACGATTGATGTTACTAAAATTTGTATCCCATTAACAAGGAAAGTCTTCACAAAGAAATTTCTGGGTTTCAGCTCTTTCAGGATTAGAAGTTCTCTAGACACCTCTTGGGAAAGTGAAGTACTGTATTAACTTATTTTAGCTTGTTACAGTGTACTTCCTAATTTTAAGTAGGCTTAATTTCTAACTATTAAAACTGATGTAGCACTTCAGATGAATTTTCTGTTTTTTAAATGGTGTTGCGAAGAATTATAAAATCATTATTTCTATTTAAGTTGTAATTAACTTTATTTCAGAAGTTGATGCCTAACTTTTAATCAAAAAGACTATTTTTCTTGTGTTACTGCCAGATATATGCATCTTATTGCTATAAAACATAAAGTCGTATTTTGATGGATTTGTTGATTTTATTTGGTTTGTTTGGGTTTTTTTTAAAGCCTGGCATCACCAGGTTTTTATGTGCATATCAGGAAGAAGCAGCAAGGACAGACTTAAAATGCAATGTGGTTATCTTTGTTTCCCTAACTCCTCTTATTTTGAAACTAACCTCTTCTGTGAGTTAATGTTTATAAAGCTAGTAGAGTAACACTCTGGTTGTTTGAAACTTTTATCTGCATATTGTAGTCAAACTAATATGTCTGCTTCCAGTGCTTTTGTAGACCTTGTATTCCTATGTGTACGTGCATATGCTAGAACTTGATCAAGAGGTATTCCATTATCTAGAGTCCCATTTAGTTCTGAAAGTACTAAAATATTTGCCGTCTTCAGAAACACAAATGGAATAGAAGGAGGAAAAGCATCATGACATTGAAGTATTAAGCAGTAGCCAGTCACCTTCTTACTGCAGCCCAGCATGTATTGAATACAACAGAAAAATGAGATCTAATGAAATAGCAGAAAATACAGTAGTTTAGACCACATTCATGTTTCATATTAGAAGAAAGTGGAACCCTTAAATGTAAAAAGAATTAAGTGCTCAGCTTATGCACAACATATCTTTGTCTCAGTTGCTAGCTATTTTCAGTGAATATTGAATAAAATAACTTTTAATGAACAGTTAAATCTGAAGAAAATAACATAAAAAATTAACAAAGCTGAGGAGAAATGTAGTTGTTCCATCACATTTTGAATCTCTGACTACCAATTAGGTCATATTCCAAACTGGACAAATAGCTGTGTGAAAAGTAGTCTCACAAGACCCTTGTTTGCATTAGGAAATTTGGGCTATAGAAGACAAAGGCTGTTGGCATCAAATGTCCTTCAGATAATATTCCAAATGATTTAACTGTTTGTATATGTGGAATAACGTAGCTTCCATCGTCAGTATAAAAAGCTTCAGTGTTTTTTCCTAGAACGGCAGTTTGAACTGCTTTAAATTACTGCGATTTGTTTCAGTTGTTTTAAGTAGGTTGTATCAGTATTGTTTGTTGTCACTAAAAGTCATCCAGAGCATAATGTATGTGTTAAGACTGCTTCGCAGTCAGTGCTAGTCCTGCTGCATTGTGGATATTTAGGCTGGATATCTACAGACTGGGCACTTTTGTGAAGTTAACTGTTTATTTGGGAGTACCTTCCAGTTACATTTGCCAATAAAAAAGACTTTTGTAGTAGTTAAATGATACAAGTATTGCAAGAATCTTTCAAAATTAGAACAACTGTCAGAAAACACCCTTTGCATCTCTAAAGTGGAATATTTCACTGATAATTTATTTTCTGTATCTTGAGGCAAAAATTATTGCAAGAGTAGCTGCAGACTGTCGTCACTGGGGAGACACCAGAAACATTGTGGAACTGTGGTTAAGGATCAACTATTAGTTGCAGCCATCTCACAGATGTTTTTATTCTGTATCAGGCCAAGATAAAACAGGATGAATTGCTACACAAATTTAATCATTCAGGAGCAGTTCTATCAAGTGTATTTGAAATGTTACTACAGTAGCTTTTGTAGCATTGTGAGAACATGTAGGGATGGAGTCTATTACAAGTGTGACAGGCCAGCTACAGTGATGCTATTGACATTTCAGCTCCTGAAAGTCATGAATTTTTTTGTTTTGTCTATTCTGTTAATTAACCTTTTTCTCCAGTAATGGTTCAAGACAAGTCTCAGTCCTGAACTTCAGCAGAGGGTTAGTTTCCTTCTGATTGTGGTCAAACTCTACTTGCTTACACTGAACTGAGTGCAGAAAATCTGAACCCCTTTTTGAGGATGAGTAGTTCATACTTTTAAGTTGGTGTTCAAGAGGGACAGTAAATGCTGTATACGCAGCAGCCTACGCCAAAACAGATTAGTAACTGGATTTAGTGGATGAATAAAAAGACTGTGGGTGTTGTTTTCCTAGTCTTTAGTAAAGCCTTTGCTGCTGTTTCCCACAACATTCTCCTGGAGAAGCTGGCTGCTCACGGCTTGGACAGGGATACTTTTCACTTGGTAGCAAACTGGCGTGATGGCTAGGCCTTAAGATTTGCGGTGAGTGGAGTTCAGTTCAGTTTGTGAATAAAGTTAAATCCAGTTGGCGGCCAATCACAAGTTGTGTTGCCCAGGGCTTAGTGTTGGGGCAAGTTCTGTTCTTCTTCATCCGTGATCTGGATGAAGGGACCAGGTGCACCCTCAGTAAGTTTGTGGGTGACACCAAGTTGGGCAGGAGTGTTTATCTGCTTGAAGGTAGAAAGGCTTTACAGAAGGATCTGGACAGGCTGGATCAATGGGATGAGGCCAACTGTATGGGATTCAACAAGGCCAAGTGCTGAGTCCTACACTTGTGTCATAGCAACCCCATGAAATGCTGCGTATGTGGGGCAGAGCTACCCAGCAGAAAAGGACTTGGGGATGTTGGTCAACAGCTGGTTGAATGTAAGCCAGCAGTGTGCCCAGGTGGCCAAGAAGGCCAACAGCATCCTGGCTTGTATCAGAAATAGTGTGGCCAGCAGGAGTAAGGAAGTGATTGCCCCCTGTACTCAGTGCTAGAGAGACCACTCCTTGAATGGGCCCCTCACTCCAAGAAAGACATTGAGGCACTGGAGCGTGTCCAAAAAAGAGCAGTGGAGGTGGTTAAGGGTCTAAAGCACAGGTCCTGTGAGGAGTGGCTGAGGGAACTGGGGTTGTTTAGCCTGGAGACATGAAGACTGGGTGGAGACCTTATTGCTTTCTACAGCTGCCTGAAAGGAGATTGTACCCAGGTAGGTGTTAGTCTCTTCTCCCAGGTGACAAGTGGTAGGACAAGAGGAAATGAATTGGATATTAGGAAGAATTTCTTCTTGAAAAGGGATTAGCAAGCACTAGAATACGCTGCAGAAGGACATGGTTGAGTCACCATCCCTGGAGGTATCCAGAAGATATGTAGACATGGCACCGAGGGACACAGTTTAGTGGTGGACTTGACAGTGTTAGATTTATGGTTGGACTTGACAATCTTGGGGGTGTTTCCCAATCTAATTGACTCCATGATTCTAATAACTATTGTGAAATCAGTATCAAGAATCTTAGCAACTTCCTCTTGGCTGTCCAGACGTTGCAGTCAGTGTCTGTTGTGTTTATTACAGGGTAATCCAAGAGTAGCAGTGTTAATAGGGTTCTTAGAGTTAATAGGATTCTGTAGTAAATAGGATTCTTAAAACATGAACCTTTTTAGCAAAAAAGTTGTGGAAAGACTGTGATGCTTTTTTTCTAGAAGACTGCATTATTAGCAAGCATCACATGGTGTTTTCAGGATAGTTCACCTTTGTTAGTTTGTTTGCTTTCATCGAAGTCCTGATTTTGGTTAGGTTTAGAAATTACTGAAATTATATAATCTTTCTTTGATTATTGGAGAAGCGTAGACTTTACTGTAGTAGACAGTGATAATACTTCAGATAAAAATAAAATACACAGACAAGTGAAAAGTAGCCTGGAATGATGAAGCTTTTTCAAATGTTAATCTGATAGTCTGCAGCACTGTAAAGCAAAGAACGTAGCGAATCAAGCTTTAACATGCTTTTTAAAGTGTGGCCTTTGCTAGCAGTTTTTCCCAAGAACCAAGAGTGTATATTATGCTATACTCTGAAAACCAAAGCAGTAATGTGTTGTAAAATTATTTGTGAGGCAGTGTGACATTGCATTTGAAGATGACGTATAGGAGCCGATTTTGCAATTTGGTGAAGAGAAACACTTGGCGAAGTATGCATTTATTTAAGACAAACTTAATAGATTTCCTTTTCTTGGACCTATGATTCAGCCAAAAATTCTCTGAGCATTACCACTGTGTTTCACTGTGCTAGATAATAAGGGTATAGTGGATGTTCTGTGTTTTGCGTTTTCAAAATGCTGTTAGCCCCTTTTGGATTATTCCTTGAGGGCAAGTTCAAGCTGTTCGTAAAGTAACTTAATAGGATAAAAGAATTCAGAATAATAGTTTCTTCATTTAATCCACTCTAGCTGCCGTATTTACTCAACTGGTTACCATAAAGGATTCAGTTCAGGACAGTGTTCCTCTTTATATGAAGAATGCAAATTAAAGAGTTTTTTCTGTGCCTTATGTGTATGGCTCTGTGACAGGGAGTTGTCATATTCATAGCGTAAAAGGTACCAGGTTGGAAATCTGTGTGTGAGTTCAGACAGGTTACCCATTACCTCCCCCTAGTCCCAGATTTCTCTCTTGAGTTATATTCCTTGTTTGGGTTTTTTTCTTCTCGGTTAGATTGGCAGCTTGCATTTTCCTTCAGAATAATAAAAAATTAATAAAAACTTGTTATGTAAAATAGAAAGCTCTGTGTTCTTTCTACTCTTTACTTTGTAGATACATTTTGGGAAGCAGTTTGTATATAAAGCCTGTGGTTTGGAAGCAAGTACTTCCATCACAGTTGTGTCAAGAAAGCGGGTGACCAGATTATGTGAAATGTGTTGTACTTGGGAGTCAAGATAAAAATAAAATATTAAGTACAGTATGTCTTATACTCTTGTTTCACTTAATAAGCAATGCTTAGTTTTTGGTTTGCATTCCATCATCTGCAGTTGTGCTGCTGGACGCTTGAATAGTTTTCATTGTAGAAGGTGTTTTAAGGTACAAAACCGCGTTCTATAATTTAAAAATTAAATGCATTCTTTCAATAAAAGTGAAATATTAAAAAGAGAATACCGTTTGCAAGTGAAAATACATATACCTCCATTTCTGTTAAAGTCTTTGATTTAAAAGTGGACTTGAATGGAGTTAAATGCTTTACTTTATGTGGTCATTTTACTTGTGAATCTGCATTTTTGCTTCAAAACATAATCGATTTTAAAAAGTTATTTTTCTGTTTCTTTTTTTTTCTACCTCCTCCTTCCCAAGTGAAGACTAAGAAATACAGCTCTGGGGAGGAAAAAACTGTCTTGGATAACTTTCTCAAGCAGATAATGTTAAATTTAATATTTAAAGGTTTTAATGATTTTGGGGGTGGTGATACTGCTTCTCACTTCATATACACCACACTGGTCTGCTAAAGCATATATGTAGTTCCAAAAAGGATTTTTTGTTTTTTAATTTAAATAATTTGGCAGTTCCTTCTTTATAGTTTTGACTGGTAGTTCCATTTGGTCTTAAATGTAATACAGGTTCAGGTGTAGGAGTGTGTGTAGTTACCAGATTACCTAGCTGTGTACACATTTTCAGTGCTGTAAGTTCACTATATTTTGCTTTTTGGCAAATCAGTTCCTCTACAGTTGGAATATCCTAGCTCAATTCAGCCCCTCTTCAGTTGGAATATCCTAGCTCAATTCAGCCTACACTGCTTGCTACAACTTGTTTTTGTAAGCAGTTGTAGTTTGATGAAGCTTGCGGTGGTGTAGAAAACCTGGTTGGCTGGACACCAAAAAGAGCTTTCTGTAAGAATGTCTGCAGGCAATAAGTTCCTCCCTATGATAAAGAAGCTTTCTATAACTCCAACAATCCAAGTAAAGAAATTGCCATCACCTTTAGCTGTATTTTAAGAGTAGTAAATACGACAAAGATTACAGCTTGAGACAATTTTATTTTTACAAGTAGCCCATAACCTTGCATGAAGTGATGCATATTTGTATCAATGAGAGCAATTGCACTCTTTTCCCTATGTAGGTTTATTTTGATTTTAGGATAACGTAAAGGATTCAGATCTCTTTGTTAGAGAGCCTTTTCTTTTGGTGCGTGGTAGTGCTATCTCTGCTGGGTATTGGAAGGAGGAGTGTCTGGGACTGAGGTTACACAACCTTCTGACATCTCGAGTGTCTGTTTTGTCTGGGCTTCCTTCATGCAGCATTCTTGTGCAAAAATTTCAAGGCTTTAGTCTGGAGCACTGGGTCAAAGAATATGTCTCTTTGAAGGGTATGCAAGTGATTTTTTTTTTTTTTTTTGTTACATAGTATTTCATTTTCTATCAAAGAATACTGGTTTTGAAGGACTTGCTGTGATGGCTGCTACTAACAAATTAAGGAGTATCATTGTGCCATGTTTAGTTTGTCTGGCTTCCAAAGGGTTACTCGACATGCAAATACTTGTTTAGTTTTGTAAGTCTTAATATGCAAACGGTGTTTCTTATCAGCTAGAAAGAATAAAAGTAAGCCATTGATACAATTTACTAATCAACAGGAGTAAGAAAGAACTTCATTTTTTTAATCTGTTTTGTTTAGTAGTTTTGCTTTATAAAGACTAGGTAGTATTTTCATGTTCTCATAAAACAATTCCATTATCTGAACCTTTTCTAGAACACCAAAGTTAGCATCCCCTCTTATGAAATATTTCTGTAGATGACATGAATACTTCTTATCCTGTCAGGAATGGTGAATAAACAATTCCTTGTAGAGCGCTTGTTTTTCTGTTCAATCAAATGTGTCTTTCCACATTTTTGTAGTGTGTCTAGGTTGTAGACTTGACGCGCAAATCCTAGCCCAGCTAACAAAATTCTGTGTATAGATTTGAAAGCTGTTTCTAGTTTTGAAGTTCTAGCAGGATCATTTTATCAGTCAGAAAGAAAAAGATTTCCTTGTCTGGAAAGCCTAATACTCCTGTGGGAATCCTTGAACATCTTGGTCATGCTGCTGAAGAGCTTGGTCCTTTTTCAATACTATCTCTTTCTGCTGAGAAGATCAGTGACAAAATGGAACCAGGTGCACTTTCAGTTCTTGATGGATTGTTCATGAGTTAACTTTGAACTACTTTCATGGCTGCTTTCTCAAATTAGAAATGTTAACCTGTGTTAGATGGGGACATGGACCATGGAGAGAGCTGGTTTTCAGATCCACGGTTTTAATATGCAATGTAGTTATTGCATTGTGAAGCATGCACTGTAGGGAAATTGCTCAATCGCTTACATTATCTTTTTGGCATGCTCAGTTCTGTTCACTCTGTAAAGCCCACTGGCTTATGTTTAGTGCAAACAAAAATCTTTACTTGGTGGGGAAATAATTTTTATCATATTCCCTGTTAGCCTGAAAACTGGGTTAACAAGTGGGAATTACCTGAGCTATAAGGAATTTCTACAAAATGCTGATAAGACATAACAAATACAGTACTTTTTTATAGATGTTGTAATTCTGTTGCAAGTGTTTAAAAAAAATAGGACTGTGGTGAGTAATTTTATTACAGACATCTGAATAAGTGTATAGTTTTTCCTTCCAGATGCATTTTATAGATGTGCACATATTCATGTATAAAAGTCAAGAACAATATTTTTCTGTGTAGGCCAACATCATCATTTTAAATTGTATATTTTACAGTTTTCACTGTGTAGCATGTTGACCAGGCAAAAGTTTTTTTATGATGAAAATTGAATTCAGCACTAATATTTTATTCTCTATTTAGTGTTGTTTTTCTTACATGCCTTTCCTTAGGACCACATTTTTGTTGCCATGGCCTCTCTATATGAAAGCATTCCTAGTTCAATTGATTCTGCTTCTCTGATGAAGTTAAAACCTGAGTATCTTCTTCTGTAATGTCTACTTCTGATATAAATTCTTACTTTTTTATCACTTTTTAGTAAACACAATTATACATTCTACTCTTCCCCCCCCATCCTGCCAGTCATAGAAAACTGAAAGATACAATGTATCAAGTAGAACTACTGAGTTTAATTGGTGGTGGATTTCTCTCTGTTGTATACAAGCTAAAAACAGTTCGTAAAGTAACACTAGTACATTCTAGTTGTGATTCAGCTTTTCAGAGCTTCCATTTTCACTAGCCATATAGATAAGTTTAAAGAAACTCTATTTATCCAGTGGTGGTAAGCTGTGGATTTTATTGATGATGCTGAAACAGTTGAAGCTAAATCAACCCTGCACTTCCCCACCAGGGAATAATGACTGTGTTACTGTTAGAAAAGAACTTTCTGAAACACATTTAAGGCTTAAAAGCTGTGTGCAGTAATTAACAAAATACTGCGAACATTTAAGCTGTTAATAGCCGCAACATCCCTGATGCATAGACCTTCAGTATGCTAACACTGCATAACAGTTCTCCATTGTGCATCTCTTTAACGAGGGTAACTGTGTCAGTTCTTTTCTTGCTTCACTACCTGCTGTGTATGGAAATTATGTTCACTATTTAGCACTTGCTTTCAACTTTTAAAGTCCATGCATATTACATAGAAGCATTACATCTTGCATTAGGATAAGGGACAGCTTTTAACAGGTCTGGTGTTCTAACAGGTCTGGCGTTCTTGTAATTTCTTAAATGCAACTTTTCTTCTAAAAGGCATGCACCAACAGGGATTTTGCTGTACATTTGCATTTCTTGATTGGGGATTTGCTTCTGTTTTCTGCCTTATGTCTTAACACCACTTGTTACTATGTAGCGAAGATCTGTGACAGAAATCACTTTCTTTATAAAGGAGATGTAAAGAATAGGGAACATGAATCACAATGAAGGCTGGTGTTGGTTTAAGTGAACCCAGGATTTCTCAACACTGTTCTTAATAGCAGACCATGTACTAGTGTGACAGTATTGTCCAGTTAAACTTTAAAAGGCTGCTTTTTGCCTTTTTTTTTTCAGCCCCACCTTTGATTAACATCCTTTTTTTATGATAAATAGCAGTCTAAATAGTTTGTTAAATTTTCATGGCTACCATTAAATAGGAAATCAATAGGTAGCTGGAAGGTTGAAGGAGAACACCTGAAGGCAGAATAATGACATTTAAATATATATATATATATAAATTTAGTATTCTTTGCTGTAGCAACCAGTCCAGGAAGACTGTTAGCTACTTAAAACTGGATCCACAGTGGATGTTTCATATATTCTAATGACATCTCTCTTACAGCTTCATCATGGGAGAGGAATTGGTTGGATGGCCGAGCCCAAAGAGTGGTAGTGAATGGTGTTTCATCCAGTTGGCGGCCGGTCACTAGTGATGTTCCCCAGGGATCGGTGTTGGGCACGGTCCTGTTTAATATCTTCATTGATGATCTTGATGAGGAGATTGAGTGCTTCATGAGCAAGTTCGCAGATGACACCAAGCTGGGAGGAAGTGTCGATCTGCTTGAGGGTAGGAGAGCCCTACAGAGGGACCTTGACAGGCTGGAGAGATGGGCTGACTCCAATAGCATGAGGTTTAACAAGTCCAAGTGCCGGGTTCTGCAGTTTGGACACAACAACCCCATGCAGAGCTCTAGGCTGGGGACAGAGTGGCTGGAGAGCAGTCAGGCAGAAAGGGACTTGGGAGTGCTGGTGGACAGGAAACTCATCATGAGCCAGCAGTGTGCCCAAGTGGCCAAGAGGGCCAGTGGTGTTTTGGCCTGCATCAGGAACAGTGTGGCCAGCAGGACTAAAGAGGTTATCATCCCCTTACACTCGGCACTGGTCAGGCCGCACCTCGAGTGCTGTGTCCAGTTCTGGGCCCCTCAGTTTAAGAAAGATGTTGAGATGCTGGAGTGTGTCCAGAGGAGAGCAGCGAAGATGGTGAAGGGGCTGGAGCACAGGGTTGTTTAGCCTGAAGAAGAGGAGGCTCAGGGGAGACCTTATAGCTCTCTACAACTACCTAAAGGGAGGTTGTAGTCAGGCAGGGGTTGGTCTCTTCTCTCAGGTGACCAGTGACAGAACAAGAGGAAACTGTCTCAAGCTTCGCCAGGGGAGGTTTAGGCTTGACATTAGGAAGAAGTTCTTTACTGAGAGGGTGATTGGCCATTGGAATGCGCTGCCTGGGGAGGTGGTGGAGTCACCATCCCTGGAGGTGTTTAAGGAGAAATTGGATGAGGCACTTAGTGATATGGTGTAATTGACAAGTAGGAGTAGGTGTAGGCGTTGGGTCATAGGTTGGACTCGATGATCTCAAAGGTCTTTTCCAACCTTATGATACTGTGATACTGTGATCTTACTAGGGTTATCAAGCCTTAAGACTGACGATGAGGCAGTGAGTGGTGCCCATACTTGGGAACTCCACCTGGATGTTATCTGGAAAATTTACTAATGGGTACTTTAAAGGAAGCTTTGTGAATTAAATGGGCATAAAGCAGATCAGAACTGTTACATTTCTTGTTCATGACAGAACTCTGAAAACAGTAACTTCATAAAATTCACTTAAGTCATATGATTTATTTTGTAAATGCAAGTAACTCAATGAATTTTAAAAATAAGGACTTTGCTAAAATGGCATCAGAAACACAAAAAAATCTAGAAATTATTCCCAGTGTGCAAGAGTAGACTGAATTTTGCCTTTCACTTGAGAGATGCAAGACCCCACCTTGAGGTGCTGGTTGGGGCTTTGACTGTCTGTGGTCAAAGCTACATTTTATAGACTGTAAGCTCAAGAGTAATCATTAGTGAATAATTCACACTTAGTGCCATGGTTTAGACGATGAGTTGGTGTTGGTGTTGGGTTATAGCTTGGACTCGAGGATCTCAAAGGTCCTTTCCATCCTTGTGATACTGTGAAGATATTATTGAACTATTAAGTTTACCTTTGCAAGCCAGTTGCTTATTTTGACTTGAACTAGGAGTACAGCATAAATAATCAGAACTGCAAGGTGAATATATTTTGTTTGGAAGAATATACCATCACTGATCTACAACTGAACTACAATACACTATTACTTCAATAGTATATACAAAATTGAATTAATCAGGGGAATCAGTACAAAGCTGTCTATTGTAGGTGGGCTCTAGCTAGTAGCACTTCTATCATCTTTCCTTTAAAGCTCCTTCCTTTCTGCCTTTTTTTGTATTACAACTGAGAAATAGTATCTGTAAGAACAGTTGCTTAGGGTAGTAAAACGGTAAAGTGTTACCCTGACTTGTAAGTTATTATAAGAGAAATTGGATTATTTCAGTTGTTCCTCTTTCTATATACAAGTGAACTTAGGCTGGCTCTCCTTTTTGAAAGTTTATGGTCTGAAAACTTTGCTGTAGTCTTATTCTTAACTAATTGGGTTTTTTGCATGTTTTGTAATCTGGTGATGATGAAGTTCTTGTAGAGTGCTTGAAAGACGTGCACTCTAGAAAACTGTATTTTTAAATACCTCACAGGTAATAAAAAAAAAAATGAGCCAATTTGTGGAAGCAAAAGATTTGCTTACATATGCTTTGAATGAGTTCTGGAAAATATATTCTCTCTATATCTTGCTGTGTTAGAAGTAAAAGTAGTTTGTAAGATCTACTGTAAATTCAGAGTTTTTTCCCCACATAGTTTGAGGTAAGCACGTTGTTTATAGTTCCCTTGATCTAAACAGTGCCATGACCACAGTAAAGCCTCTGATAACTACTAATGGCAACATTGATCCATTTTTATTAAATAGTATTTTTCTCCCCTGACCACCCTTTCTTTCCTCCATTTAATAATTATTTTCTTAATTTCAGTCAAATGAGGAAACTGCTAAGTGTAAACCCAGATATTTGATTCTCCTCTTTATTTTCATGGTATTTACCTGGAAAACATTTACAAAACTAAGACATATTGTTACAGGAAAAGAATACATTATTAATAATTAAATAATAATTTTGTCTTTGGTTCTTTCTTGGCAGAAAAAACATATTGAGCATGAAATAGCCGTCTGTGCTGAAAGTGGGACTTAGGTGTTTCGAATGTTTCATTTTTGAATTTCTAAAATGTTGTGTACCTTTCCATCAAGAATGCAGGCTGGATAATAGGTGATTTTTGTGTGTTTGTCAAGAAAAATTCCTCTCTGTTTTGAGGCTTGTCACAGCACCAAGAGGTGCAAAATCTGAAAGTTTTAGTTTTAGTATTATGGTTTAAACTACCTACAGCACAACTCATCAGCTCTTGCCATAACTTTTACTGTTAATCACTTTTATAAATATGGTCTTTCTATGACTTTTGCAGAAGACAAATGTAGGTACAAAATTTGGATTATAATGCAGACTATCAGTAAAATGTTTTAAGGTTTGAAAGAAGGCTTGGTAAATGGAAGGTTTTCTACTTACTAGTGTGAAGTAGTGTTCCAATATGTAGAGAGGACTTGGCTTTTTTAGAAGTCCAGTCAGTTATTCCTGTTTACTCTTCCATCATGTTCTCTATGAACAAATCAAAATGACATTGGTTTAATGACGTGCAGGATGTGTTGTGCCATCATGCAGGCAGCGTAGAATAATATTGGGCATGCAGAATATTGGGAAAGCAGAGTGAGCCTTTGTGCAGTGGGATGACAGAGAAGTTCTCAAGGCAGTTTTGTGACAATAGCAAATGCTTAGCCATCATGGCTGTTAGAGTAGCATCTCCTCAACTGTGAAATACAAAATGATGAATAGAGTTTGCTGAAGCCAACAGCACTTGCAAATGTTGGACTATTTTGGATGCTGACACCTCCTTTGCATAATGGCAATCAGTGGACTAAGATGTGTTATAATGGACTTATGTTGGTTCCAGTAATGTGACAATTTCTACTTCTGTTAGACCCACTTTTCAGCATATCCATTTCTCCATATCCAGTTTCTCTTCGGTGTTTTCTGCAAAACAGCCTTTGGAAAGAGATTTTCTTTAAATAGAAGCTTTCATGCAATTATTATTATTGTTGATCCTGTTTTCTGTTTACAATGTTTGGTTTTCTTTTTTGAAACACATTTCTTTCACTGCTTTTCTCAGCTTCTTTATTAATCATTCTGCAGGATGGATAGATGAAGAACATGCTATGGGTAACACCATGTTGTTCACAGATTACTGCGATAATGCAAAATGGTTGTGAAGCCTGAAAGCAGACTGTATTCTGTCTGATACAGAGTTTCCTAAGGGCAAATATGCTTTTTTCCCCTTGTTATGTCTGTAGCTGTTAGATAAATGTTGTCTGACCACATTTAGTTCATTCTGCTCCATTCTTCCACTTACAATTTGCATAGTAGATTCTGTTCTCTTACATTTCTTTCAAAAATACCGTATTGAAGTGTAGAAACGTAAATGTTCTCATCCTGACTTGCAGCCGAAGCAGCTGAGCACACTAAATAAAAAGCTGCTTTCACAGCAGCTATTTTGTGGGTATTATGCAAGATGTTCTGTGTTTTGATATAGCAGCTCCTAAAGAAAATGTATTGCAACATAAATTTATAGCAAAACTTTATGCACTTAGCCTGGTAAAACATATTGGGGGTGGGGAAGAGAGCAAGCTGTTGTAAACTCCTGTAAAGTACGTGAAAACTTCTACTTTCCCTCCTTTCTAACAAGTGTAAACTATTGAGGTTAAGTAGGTGGGGCAACCGGAAGTAATTACTAAGGCCAGTGGCATTTTTGCGGTTTAATAAAGGCAGAAGCTAATTATTCAGTTTTTATTTAAGTGAAATGATGCCAAAAAGGAGGTTCCTGCAGAGCAGCTGCACTCCTTCAGTGTTACCCTAATTTACCACAGACACAACTGTCACAAACAGAACTTTTAAACTTGATATATAGCCACGAAAGTAAGGAGTCCTTTGTCTGGCGTGCATGCAGAAGAACTCCTTTATACAAATCAACCGGCAGATGACGGACAATGATGAAAATTTGATTCTTTGAAGTCATAATGGTCATTGAAATGTGTGAAATTCTGGTATTGAAAAGAGAGCGGCTAGCAAGACTCTGAATCCTGGGTGGTTGCTGGAAGCTTGCTGGGAGGTTTTTCTGTGTTTTGACATCAACTTCCCATTGCTTGTTCCCTGTTTCCTTTATTAAAAAAGAGGGAGGAGGGGGTGCTGAACAGTAGATAGTTGATAGCAGTTATGTACAGTTTTTGTCTATGCATGGACAGAAGTGTCATTAGGAGAAACATGATACCTTTATGCACACCTGACCCGTCTGTTAAAAACACTTGTTTTCAGAGATACTTTAAATAATTTTCTCTTTTCCCTTGAATTATAGAGTTCCATTTCTTGTCCCTTTTGGAATTTGTACTACTAATGGGGTTCTTAAAAGAAGAAAATTCTCTTTTCCTTCAAAAGTTATCTTCATGCCAAATACTGCTTTCAGTGACACTGCCTCTGTGAACCATTTTTTATCTCTGCAGTATGGCATGTCTATCGTTTCTTCATACTCTTCCCAGAACAGTTTTACCAGGCTTTGCACCATGACAAGTGTTTTTAAATATTATAAGTTATAATAAAAACAAAACCTCCTCTTCATCTGTAAGGAATTTGATGTGATTTTTGCTGTTTAAAAAAGTAAATGCCCCTCTCAGCTTGTTCCAGAAAGAGCCAAAATGCCTCAAAACGAGTGTTTTAATTTCTTTGAATTATAAAAAAAAAATCAGAGGTTAAAAAAAAGCCCTCCATGCACCTTTTAGATGATAGCCTCAATTAAAAATATGAAGCAGGGCTGTTAATTTATAGTAAAGCAGACCTAACAGTTCACAAATCTTTTATATTGTCACCTTATTATTTAGAATTTTGAATGCAGAACACCTCACTAATATTTGAATATGCTAATATAGCAAAATTCAGCAAGGAACACTTAAAAAAAAAAAAAGAGATAGTAATTTAAAACCAGCTGTCAAAAACATTTTTGTTTTGGAAAGTTGGTTCACAGGTAGTTTCAATGAGAACTTGAACTCAGAACAAAGCACTGAAGACACAGTAAAGAGTTCAACCCAGTGCAGCATAGTTCTTTTCAAGTGTTATATTGTTTTAATGGCATCTTGGAGCGGGAGCTTTAGCCCATTGAAATGTCTCTTAAAGGACAGGTTCTTCTGTCACTAGCTGGAGCTGTGTGGATGAAATGATCACAATAGAGTGTTGTAATGCATTTTAAAAGTGTGAGAAATCAGTTTGTCTAGACTAAGAGTGCGCCTACAGGGAATAGGAATTTTAGAGCTTCTGTGCTCTTTAGGTGTCAAGTATGTGATAGATGCCAAGCCTTTTTATTCCATATCTTTGGCAACAGCTCAGCTATGCTACAGTACCTTACATGTCTGCAGCATGCAAAAACAGTGATTTTATGTCAGGACAACTTGGGCTTCAGAAACCAGAAATTCATTGTCCTAACAACTGTCTGTTCAATTGCCAGCTTTAAAATGGGGATGATATCAATAAGCAATTGCTAGATTCCCAGAAGGCATGGAAACGTTAGTTATAATGAATCAAAGTATGTAGACCTAGCAACACCATGTAGATATTTTATTTGCAGAAAGTAGGCAAGTTTTAGTTTTCACCTTGAGAAGATTTTTATGGCATGAATCCTATATTATTAGTGAAAAAACATTGATTTTGAGCCAGCTGAGTGCCCAAAAAAACATGGCTTGAAGAGCCTTATGGTTTGTCTGGGGTTTTGGTTTTATTATCATCCAGATGAACAAGTCTAGGCATTTCTTTACTATGGTTACCTCATAAATATAGCATTTGCTGTTTTTTAATACTCTTTTTAAATTTTGTTCTGTATGCACTAATGTGTAGTATTTTTATGATTCCATGGTGTGGAGGCTTCAAAAGAGGAAATTGTATATGTCCATAATGTTATTTAATATACTATAGTATTTTAATGATTTCAGTTAATTCTGGAACAATCCAAAACCCTCAAAATCTGAAGCATAAAAGTCATAATGGACATATGAGTTGCTGAGAATAATAATAGTAAAAAAATAATTTTGAGCTATTTTGAAGCTTGCACATTTGGAGGTATTTGATGATAATAATACCCAGATTTTTTGCATGTCCCACATTATGTCAGAGGGCAAAAAGATTTATTTTTTATGGTTATTCTTACATTTTCTCAGTAGGCACGTTTGTTAAATACAGAAATAAAGGCCAGTATAGCAGCCTGTTCCTATAAACGGGTAAGCTGAAACATTAAAGCCCCTCCAAACTTTACTTCAGGTAAAAACCCCTTTTTGTTAAACAAAGCACTTCGTCAATTCAAATAAGAAAACTTTTAAACTATTTCCTTCTAAAACTGTGGTTTAAGCTTCAGCGGTCAGAAATGCCAGTCTGTCAGGAGGTGGTTTACATATGTGTTGCAACATTCCAGTGACTGGTAGTGTTTCTTTTTCGTATCACTGCTAGACTCATATTAAAAATAAACATTACTAGGTCCTAATGAAAGCATTTATAATGGAATTGTTAAGATCTTTTGACAGTTCCTTTTGGTAGTCTGGGTAGAAATGTCAGAAGTTGGAAAATTAGTGTGCGTGCTTGTTTGTTTCCCCTGCTGTTTTAATTGCAAATACAAGTCAAATGCTTTAAACTTGCTCCCTTGTGTAGTTTTGTGGGACTGATCTCCCAAAATTTATTTTCTCAAGTAAAATGAAAAATGACATCTGCTTCATTTCAAAAGATGATCTGGTGACAGCACCAAGAGCTTTCAAGTTTGCCACAAAAGAAAATCCCATAAAGTTAGTAGCTACAGACATGTAAAGCCACAGTGTTTTACTTGAAGTTGTTTGCCTTTTAATTCAAGTCATGGCAGTACTAACAAGATGAGTTGAACATGCCCAAAGTTTTGCAGTCCCATTTTTTTATTTTTATCAGTTTACTATTCCTAGAGACAGGAAAGGAGAGAGGGAGACCAAGGAGCTCCCACTGGCCTTTTGAATACGTAAGCAACAGGAGTAGTTCAACATCCAAAGACATGGATTTGATGTTTGATTTCATTCTTTACTCTACTAGGGTGAACTGACAGGTTAATTTTATGTAATTACTGATTAGTTTTTAGTGAGGAAGTTCACATCGATTGTATTAGATGCTGAGGATAATTTTTCACAGCAATTTTTGTATCTTATTCTTTGTTATAGTCAGTATTTTTATACTGGTTTTGTGGTCCTTCAGTTTTTATCTTTGTTAGGTTTATTTGTTGAGGGTTCACAAGCCAAGCCTTAGTAGAGGAGAGCATCCTGCTACTGACTATAAACAATGTTACAAGCCTTTTTTTTTTTTTTTTCTTTTTAATTTCAAGATTGGAATCTACTGAATCCTTTTTCTTTCCAAAAATACTGAGGAACGTTCAAGAGAAGAACTGTCTCCCAAAAGCTGATATCCATAGCTTGAAACACTATGAAGGAGTCAGTTTTAAGTAATAATGAATGGTTAGAGAAATAAAAGAGCTGGATATCAGTACCTGCTCTGTAGTCTCAAGGAATCAATAGATTTTTGTGCAAGAGAGAGCCTCCTGCCTCTTCCTTCATGCTATGCTTAGCTTCTTCAGTCAGCACGGGTGTTGGTGCCTCTTAACAGTATACAGGCTTAAGCTCAAGTTAAAGTGCTTACTGCAGGACATAGTTTGCTGGCTAAGATTCTGGTGACTGTCCTGTTCATATGAAGTTTAGGCCTCTAATGGTAATGTAAAATTTTGTGATTTGTCAATATTTTAGTCTGTGCTCTGATATTTTATTTACGGAAGAAAGAAGAGTTTATACATTTCCACATTTGCTTTAGCTGTTGGAATTTGGAGCAGTTCTGACTTTGCAGCTGTGGTCAGAGGATGGGAGGGAATGTCGTGTTCATCTTCTGGTTCTTGAAGTTGTATAGCTGGGAGATGAGCAGGTTCAGGTATCTGATCCATGCAAATTCTAATCTGGCCAGGGAAGCAGGATGATAGTAGCCCTAACGCATGTCAGCATCACTTTTATACAACTAGGCTAATAACATACTTTACTGCAGTTTTTTTCTTTTTACGTAACTTAAAAATAAAGCATGAAATTATGTAAAAAGCATGGGCAGTATTATTTTACAAGACTTTTACGTGAATCCTTTATTAACAAGTTCCATTGTGTTTTTCATAGGATATCACTGCTTTAACTGGTGTTCCAGATGAGCACATCAAAACCAGAAAAGTTCACATTTTTGTTCCAGCACGTAACGCAATGCAGGCAGGAGTTAACAATACAAAGAAATGGAAGATGGAATTTGATAACAGGGAGCGCTGGGAGAACCCTTTAATGGGCTGGGCATCTACGTGAGTAGTTACTGAATTTGGAAAGACTTTTCTTCTTTTATTGGCTCTTCCTAGTCATGTAAATTTTAAGTTTGAATTGTCCTTTCTACCTGTAAATCTGCTTGTGTTTAAACAGTACTTACAGTAAGTGGTTGGGTTTGTTAGCCATATGATTAATGATCTGTTATTTTTAAAAGGAGATTTTAGCTCACAACATCATCTGAAGAGTCTGAAAAAAGTGTTAATGACCAGAAACTTCAATGATAACATTTGTGGTGGTGTTACTGTATGGCCACATCAAAGAAAAAATTTATTAGTTACCTAAAACAGTAAATCCTTCTCAGCTCTTAGTTCCATCTTGTAAATTTGGTTAAACATAAAGTAACAATACTTAGCTTCTGGATTTATTTTTTTTTTTATTTAAAGTTTTGTAAATACCCTGAGGATCTGAAATGAAGAGCCATAACATTGTGGTTAGAATTTGTGTAAACCATGAGGACTATGCCAACAAGTCTCCTGACAATACTGTGATTTTGATTTGAAGCTGTCTTCTTTCAGGCATATTCAGAAAAGCTGATTATTCTATATAAATAACAATCAACCACCATAGATTATTTTTCAGACTTCAAAAGGTATACAAGATGTATTGAAAATGTCCAGCTGGAGTAAGACTGTAAGTGCTTGCAGTCAAAAAACACAATGTTCTATGAGAAAAAAGCATAAAACTTTAAATATTATGTAATTTGAGGACTGATTTTTTGAGATTTAGTAACATTCTAAATCCAGTTACAGAAATTTTTTTTTTTTCAATTTATTTATAAAATAAATGTATCCAGAAATACTAGTTCAAAATAGCTCTGAAATCAAATCTTTCTGTTATTTTGGTTTCCCATAAAAAAATTGAGGAGGCTCACAGCTTTAACATCTCGGTTATATTGATATTGCAAAGCATTATAGAAGCCACACTTAACAAGACAAAATGCTGAATATGAATTAAAATATTAATTATATTAAAATATTAATTATTATATTTAATTAATATAATTAATTATATTTAAAATATGTTAAAATACCCATTTTAAAACTTGAAGTATGTATATAACAATGACCTCATCTTAAGCATGTCCTGGGACTTTTCCCTATTTCATCTTAAGCATATTTGAATTGCTGTTTCAGAGGATAAGATTTCAGTCAATTAATACGTGTGCCTTGGATGACTCAGCAACTGCAAGTAGTTACTACATGTAGCAAGTAATGACCAGGTTGTTTCATGGAGGCTTAATTAATTAAATGGTAGACTGTTGACCAGTAATACACCTTTCTCTCCTGTCTTGCATACCCTCCAAATGCCTGGCCACTAGAGTACGGTCTATTTATACCACTGCATAGATTCTGACACTGTAGCAGGTGCCAGTAACACCTGCTTTAGTTCAGGTTGAATTTAACATTTCTTCTGATCCCAGTTTGCTTTTTAGCTGACTTCAACCTTCCCAGACAAATTATTTTCTGTGTGGGATTTTACATGATCTCAGCCAAAACAATGCGTTTTAACCTTTCTAACAGTTATAACCCTTCGTGCTAACTTCCTAGAATAATTAGCCCTGGTATTAAGGGCCTACCTGTATGTTAAATTGCCCTGGAGTGAGCTTATTGTAGGAATTTAAAAGGAATGGCTGTTTTGAAGGAATCTATCTCTGCATGTGTTTTTATTTTGGGGAAGGGAAAGGAATATTTCCTCTATAAGCAAGGTACAGGTAGTGTAAGAAAGCTAGTGCTGAGTTGAGAATTTGCACAGATCAAGGGGTTTGTAAACTAGTTGGTATCTTTTCATTTTTTAAAGAATTCTGGCAAAAAACCCCACTATTAGTGGATGTTCTGGTAATTTCAAATTACCATCAGCACCCAGAAATACGTATACGTAAGAAGAGTTTCTTCTCTTCAGATTTAATTTCTGCAAAGAACAGTCCTTGGAAGTTTTCCCATTTACTTTTGAATGATGTAATGGAACTGGTAGATTAGAGCCCTTTAGGATCTAGAGATCGGAACACTTTTCCTCTGAACTCAGTATACATTTTTGCTAGTAGATCTTTGCAATATTTCTGTCATTTTACAGTCTTGATTGCTTTTTTTTTTTGTTACATTTGTTGTTTTTTGAATATCTTTTTTCAGTGAAAATTATCCAAATGAAATTCTAAATACAATGGACCCATTGCATTTTTTTTTAATTAAGAGGTTTTATTGCATGATTGCCTATGGATAATCCTTGAGTAAATGTTTTAATACAGAGCTGCAAACAAAGAAACATGAGAATCGTATGGTTTCCATTGTACAAGATCTCATAAGAGAACAAAACATCAGTCTCCACAACTACCTGAAAAGAGATCGTAGTGAGGGAGGCAGGTGTTGGTCTCTTCTCCAAAGTAACAAGAGAGAAAATGGCCTCAGGTTGTGTCAGGTGGGGTTTGGACTAGATAATAGGAAATACTACTTCACAGAAAGGGTTGTCAAACACTCGAACATGCTGCCCAAAGAAGTAGTGGAGTTGCCATCCCTGGAAGTATTTAAAAGACATGTAGATGTGGCACTTGGGTGAGTGGTAGACTCGGCAGTGTTAGGTTTATGGTTGGATTCAGTGATCTTTAAGGTCTTTTCCAACCTACATGATTCTATGATTCTGTGATGCCAGTTTGTAGTGACTGATAGGACAGCTTAGCATAGACATAGGAAATCCTGCAACACTGCTATTGCTGATGCTGTGAGGACATCATGCCGGCCACCCTGAACTCCATTTTGCTCACAGATGATCACAAAGTTAAATACACGGATAGTTCATTTATAGAAAGAAATCAAAAAAGCTTGTATTTAAATTGGATGAAATATGATCTTACATGAAAACAGAACAAATGATTTCTGCTTAATCCTCGTTTCCGAACTGCCTCTGTCCTGAAAGCTTTTTGCCAGACTTGCAGTACTAAATAGGCACTGGTCCCTCAGTACACTGCAGACTTAAACATCTTTGTTTCCAGTTAGTAATGTTGAGAATGTTTGTCCATCCCCAGTTGTGGAAGTGAACAACAAAAAACGCAAGTTGTCACAATATTGTGATATATTTGGGTCAGCTGATTCTCCACTGATCACATTATGGACTAATTCTTAGTTTCTAGTTCTCCTTACTGCCTTTGTAAAAGAAATCTTTAAATGTCTTTAAGAGAGCCCACCTTAGTGCTTTGTGAAAGTATAATTTCTGCCTTTATCCTGTTTTGTTGTTTGTTTGTTTTTTATTGGGGGATATATTGGATATATAGTGAACTACATTTTTCCATGTGTACATCAGATAAAATTGCGTTGTTGTATTTGCTGGAAGCTAGATTCCCCCTCTCCCCTCCCCCTCTGCCAGACACAGGCTTTGTCCTTTATTGTAGAGAGTTCAATGTATCTTTGGTTGCTTTTTCTCTTCATTTACCCTTCCAGCTTCAAAGAGAGAACAGTTGAGAGGCAGCTCCTTCAATAGTTCGTTGCAATTTGGTCTTGTGTTCCCAGTTGTCTCCCAGGCTCATATGCAGAGTTGTCTCAGGGAAGCATTATCTAATCATTGCACTGCTGCAACCAGTATTTTATTTCTCTAAAATTTTCATACATTACTTTTTAGAACCTTATTTTTTTCATCTTTCTTTCGTTGTTCTTAAATTGAGCTTTATAGCAACAAATAAGGCAGATTGCCTTTTTAACCAAGACTTAATTTGTTTAAAAAAGCTTTTTCCCATTTCATTCCTTTCAGAAATGCAGTTGAGGAATAGCTGGTCATCTAAAACTAAGCACTGTGTATTTAATTAGCTAGCAGTTTGTGCTTCTGAGACTTGTTTTTAGTGGTGAACTGTGATCCACTTGCTCTACTAGAATAATTAGGTTATGTGGCTTCAGCCAAAGCTGAACTCTTGAGGTTTTTATGTATTTTTCAGTTTGTGTTTAATTCCTGTGCTGCTCTGCAGGCTCCAGTCACCTTGAAATGTTCAAAATTACCTTAAGCCTCCTGATCTTCCAAAAAGAGAGGGACTAAACAGCTTGAAAAACTAACAGGATTGTTGCAGAGCACTTATTATAGCCTCAGCATGTGGTTAGACATGCTCTAATAAAAAACTTACCCCGTTAATTTCTGCAAGGAGTTGAGATGGAAGTTTAACTGACTGAAAGACTGAAAAAATACTCTGCAGAAAGTTAATGTTAATCCTGGAAATAACTAAAAATAAAGGGATTTTTAATGCCTTGTGAGGTGGTGTACTACAAAAAGTTGTGCAATACAGCACTTGATTGACATTGGAGATAACGATATAATAATTGCACATGTGCTTAAAATTTGTCATCTGATTTCTTACAGAGCTGATCCTTTATCCAACATGGTTCTTACTTTCTCTACTAAAGAAGATGCCATTGCCTTTGCTGAAAAAAATGGTATGTATTCTACATATTGTTCAGCTTTCTATAGGCCATCTTGATCTCAAAGTATTAACAGAAAAAGTACCTTTCCTCTGTTCCTCCAAATTGGTGGATTATCAGTGCTCTACCTGAGGAGGTGGTAAATGGGTTGGAGGGATACATCCAATCGAGGCCTTCCACTTTCTGGAAAAGCGTTCTGGCTGCATCACTATTGCAGTGCTTTTGCAAGTATGTCTGTTTTGAATGAGAAGTAAGCTTTGCTCAGGTCTTGGAGGAAAATTAATATTAATACTTTTAAGAGTATTCCAGGCTGGGTGTCCTACACGGCAGTAGGATTTTTGACTGAAGTCTTGACATGAGCATCTGAATTCTGGTTAAGGGAATACTGTCAGAACCCTTGTGCATGTTTGATAATCAGAAAAACTAAAATTGACTACTCAGTAAGCATGTTGGACTTTAGTTTTGGCCATGTTGCAGACTGGATTTGTCATATAATATCTCCAGTTGGAAGGGACCCATAAGGATCATCAAGTCCAACTCCCTGCTTCTCACAGGACTACCCAAAATTAGAGCACGTGACTAAGAATGTCATCCAGACGCTCCTTGAATTCTGACAAGCTTGATGCCATGACCACTTAGCGGGAGAGCCTGTTGCAGTGACCAGCCACCCTCTCAGTGAAGACCATTTTCCTAATGCCTAATCTGAATTTGCTCTGATGCAGCTTCATTCAATCTGCACATGTCATGTTGCTGGTCACCAAAGAGAGGAGGTCAGCATCTCCTCCTGTGAGGAAGCTGTAGGTTGAAGAAATTAGACCTAACTTTTCCCAAATACAGTGCTGAAGTCCAAACACTTACACTTGATGATTGTTCATATTTGAGAAAAAGACAGTGGAAAAGCCAGTATCATTACTTTATATTTTTAATGCTAATGATGTATCAGGACTGTATTAGTAAACTTACTTGGGTTTTTAGCCCTCTGTTTTCTCACACAGTTATGGTAGAGCAAGAAGTATCCATAATCTCAGCCTTTTGAATATTCAGTAGGCCTTTTATGTGTTGATAGGAATTTTTTGCTGCATTTTGGTGGGGTTTTATATATCCATTTCATTTTCCTTGAAGAGCTGGAAGTGCTTATTATTCGTGGATATGAGGAATACTGATTCAACTGAGTTAAAGCCAGGAATAATGCACATGCAGTATAAGCTTCTATAGAAGTCTTTCTTGTGGTCTACAGCTTTCAGCTATGTTTTGTCTGGGGTAAACAGGGGGTAAAGTTTGTCGATCAGGCCAAATTGTGCAGAGCTTATGTTCTACATCCAAAAAATAGGGTAAGTCCATTAACTTACACACTGTGCAGTTTATTTGCCCTTTTTAACGGTAAAGACTAGTATTTAATTCTTGTATTCCTCTTTGAATGGATTTTTTTTTAACTTTTAACTTTTTTTTTTTTAACTCAGTTTTATTGAAAATTGAATAATGTCCACTAAGGAATTAATACATCATTATATTTACATTAGATGTAGCAATTACTGTGCAATTTTAATAGTATTTCATAATATTTTATGAGCAAATGTGAAATTTGGGAGAATTTGATATTGCTGTAGCATGCTTCTGTATTGCTTTTGCTATTTGGGGAAATTTGGCCTATTAGGAGAAAAAAATCCTGGCCTTTATATCACTTATATTAATAAGCTTGTTGAACATGTTAAATTTTGTCCTTTTAAAATGCAGATTCAGATAAAATACTTGATTTGTTCAGTGTAGCAATTTCATGCGCTCACTAAATTAATAATTTATCTCCATTGTCTGGGAAAACTACAAAGTCATTCTGCCAACTAAACTAAGGCCGTGACTTAGTATTAATATTATTAGTTCAATATTTACTTGGCTTGCCGCCTTAATTTTACCATAGTTGAGACGTGCTAAACCTTTCTGTGCATTACATCTTAGTTTTTATGTGTATGATATGTAATATGTGTGTGATGCGGAGAAGGACCTTGGGGTGCTGGTTGATGACAAGCTGGACATGAGACGGCAACGTGTGCTCGCAGCCCAGAAGGCCAACCATGCCCTGGGCTGCACCAAAAGAAGTGTGGCCAGCAGGTCGAAGGAGGTGATTCTCCCCCTCTAATCTGCTCTTGTGAGACTTCACGTGGAGTATTGTGTTCAGTTCTGGAATCCCCAACATAAGAAGGATGTGGACCTGTTGGAACGGGTCCAGAGGAGGGCTACAAAGATGATCAAAGGGCTGGGGCAACTGTTGTGAGAATAGGCTGAGAGAGCTGGGGTTGTTCAGCCTGGAGAAGACGCAGGGGAGACCTGAAGGGGCTACAGGAAAGCAGAGGAGGGACTTTTTACAAGGGTACGTGGTGATAGGATGGGGGGTAATGTCTTTAAACTGGAAAGGGGAAAATTTAGATTAGACATTAGGAAGGAATTCTTTGTGAAGAGGGTGGTGAGACGCTGGCACAGGCTGCCCAGGGAAGCTGTGGATGCCCCCTCTCTGGCAGTGTTCAAGGCCAGGCTGGGTGTGGCCTTGAGCAGCCTGGTTCGGTGGAAGGTGTCGCTGCCCATGGCAGGAGGGTTGGAACTGGATGATCTTTAAGGTCCCTTCCAACCCAAACCATTTTATGATTCTATGATATTTGTGTAATATTTTCTGCATCAGCTTCAGTATCAGGTGTAGCTGGAAATACAAATTTTGCAATATTTAGTTATGCTTTTAGAAAAAAAAATAGTAACTTAGGTACACATTTGCAATGGGACTTAGCTTCTAAACTGAGGTGTGATTGAAACATGTCTAATCTTAGGAACAGAAGTATTTACTTCTTTGTCCTTCCCATGTGGACTATCCAAGTTTTCCATTACAAAATTCCTTAAGTACCTCAAGTTTAACGTCCGCAAATCATACGTATTGCAGGGATTTTGATACAATTGGGAGGCCTAAGAATTCTTTCTCACCTAAGAACTACAAGAATCTAAGGCAAGCCATCTTTTCTGCCTGCCACATCTGATGTGTTTTCTAATTTAAGAATAACAGCACTGAAAACAGTAATAGGAGAGATCTCTGTCCAAAATTTGACAGCTCAGGGTGGTCTGAAGTTAAGGCAAGAAAGAAACGCTTGTAACTGGATGAAATTAAAAGTCCATCCTGTTGACCTAAATTCTTTTTTGTCCTGTACAACATCTCTGAGGCAGTTGTTTAAAAACATACAACTTTAGTAGCAAGGGTGGAGAGCTTTGTTACTCCACAATAACCTTTAGTCAGGTGATGAGAGTGTTCTTCCAGAGGCGAAATCTGCTTTCTATCCACTTGGCTTGTATGGCAGGGTTCTGGGCAAGAATAACCTTCCCCCGGCATTGTGTTATTTTGTATAAAAGTGACCTCTGCTCTCTGTCACGAACAACCAACGATGCCTAACTCAAGGAGACTGTTCCACAGAGTGAAAACATATCACATACAGTGGCCTCTTGCAATCCAAAGTTAGGTCCAACTAACTTTGTGGATTTTGGGTAGCTATGGCAGCCCAAGTCATTGTGCTGGCAGTTGCAAATCTCTTTTGGAGGCACTTGGCTCCTCTCTCTCTCTAGTGTATAAAAAGATGAAGCAATAACTTGAGGCTGTAGATTCCATTCCAACAGCCAGCCTCAAAGTTAGGTGTTACGATGCTGAATGTTGCAATACCAGAGTCTGCCTCTGCATCTAGTTCTGGCTGTTTACTCAAGCTTACGTTTTGAACCAGAACAGTAGGGAAAAGCCAGTGCTCTCGCAGATGAAAAGAACACATTTTTGAAAACTCTATTCTAGTATTTCTTATAGAGAACAGTTAACTTGGAAAAGAACATTGGTTCAACCTAATAAACATGTTTGTGTGACACTTGTGAATATGCAAAATGAAATGCAATATGCACAGTGACATGACAATTTGTGTATCTTACGAAACATGTTTTGGAGGTAGATATGTCTTGAGTTTTTTCTTCGAACACATGTAAAAATCCAGATATATATTAAACCTTTTAGGACTTACCAAGTTTGGGTTTCTTTTCAAAACTAAGGAGGAAAAGTATCATCTTATTAGTATCAGTTAAAATTGCATGCTTAACCACTTCTAGCTTAAACCAAAGTATCTCAACTTTGAGTGAAATATTGCAGCTAAAGAGAGCAAACTTTGGAATACTGAGTGCTGCCCTGGCAACTTTCCAGGCACCTGGAGGCTGCAACCAATTTGCATTTTGATTTACATAAACACTAATGTCTCCACCTCCTCTTTTCTGACATTTTTTAGCATTTCTCTTGCTTAACTATCACATAATTTACTTGTCTTCTATCACTTTTCTTCTACTGCTAATTTTTTATGTTCTCATAAAAATGTTAAGTATTGAACTCCTCTCTAATGCTGAAGATTTTTCTTTGCTGTTCCTTTCTTTGGTTTCCCCGCCTTTCTTTATCTGGCTTTCCAAGGTCTCCATTCTCTTCCAGCCTTTAGGACTAGTCTTCTGTATGCTATTTTTTCCCACATTTCCTTATCTCTATTTTCATTTCCTGTCCCACCATATTTAGAGCCTTAGTGCTTCTGTGATGCTACAGAGTTGTGGAGCCATGAACTTGCTGGACAGTCAGTGTTCCCTGCTGAGCTTTTCAATGATGACTGTCAGGTTTTTTGCAGGAGTAAAGAAAATGGGTGTACGTAGTATGGTGAGGTCTTACCAACTGAGAGAATGGGCAGATGTCACGTCTATGGCATCTTAGTATTCCTTTGCAGTTGGCAGCAGGGAATAAACTAGTGAATGCCAGTATGGAGAAAAAGATAGAGTTTTAAGGTTAAGTTTCATTTGCTCTGTATTGTATGCTGAGAATATTTAGAATTCTCTTTGTTTCTTGTCTCCCCCACCATTTCCCCTGTAACCTCCAGGCTGGAGCTATGAAGTTGAAGAGAAGAAGATTCCAAAACCTAAATCCAAGTCTTATGGTGCAAACTTTTCTTGGAACAAAAGAACAAGGGTGTCTACAAAATAGGTTGGCATTGGCTGTCTGACTGTGAATAAAGTCAGCTGTCCTATATTTATAGACCATGTATAATACATCTCTTAATCTCCTAATAAATTTGACCTTTAAACTACAGATGCATCTTGTGATGTCTATTTAAAATGTTTTTGATGTCTCCAATTGAACCTGTTAGAAACTTCCCTATAAATAGAGGAGATTTGGAGTGTTCATACTTCTAAAAAATTGCTGTACTAGGAATCTATCAAAAGGAATGTTTGAAATCAGTTGCAACTTTGAAGATTATGGTTTATCTTTGATGGTAGCTTTATATTCACTATCTTGTTTAAACTTACCAGCCTTGCTTATACAAATTGTCTCCATAGAAGCTGGGAATTTTTTTCTGTTTATATAGAAGTTTGTCAATTGAAGAGCAAAATATGATATATAAAACTTAACATTTCAGAATAACTTAGACTATTCTGTATATATGTATATTATATAAAGCTTCCTTTCTGCCCAAATTAATATTGTCATTATTCCAGAAGCGTTCGTGACTGGAATAGAAAACACTGGTTTTTGTGTTGGATATGGGGCAGTTTCAGTCAAAAAAAAGATTGAGATGGCAGTTATTTCTCTGTTCTTCAAAAGTGAAAGTAAGCCAGTTAAATATCCACAGATTAAGCCAGAAGAGTGTGGAGTACCTCACAGCATCAGCATATATGAATTATATAATTATAGTTCTGGCTTTTTATTGCTAGTTTCATGTTTATCTGCATTGAGATTTCCTGTTGCATACAAGAGATGTGGTGGTAGGTAGCTTGTGAGCCTTAAAATTGAATATATAGTCTAAATTCACTTTGTCTTGCATGACATCAAGTCACTCATTTTAATAATGCACAATATTGTGTTTGGTATCCTTGGTTACATACCTATGGCTTTTGATTTATTAACTTTTAATTAACAAATCAAGATAACAACATTTGATCAGTGAACTCTATTACAAATTGAGGGAAGGTACACCTTTTTCATGTGCAACTGAAGAGTTTTATCCCAGCTGTCACAAAAGAAACAGTTGAGACTGCTCTCTCCATATAGGTCTAAAGAATGGGCTAAGTGCTATGTGCTGAATTCTAGCTGAAAGAAAGCATGAGACTACCTTGTGTTGCCCAGATTTGGTAATATTTTTTTTTCGCTTTTAACCAGCTGCCCTATATGCTGGCTAACATTTGTTTAAAGCATTGGTTTTGACCCAGTTTCAGTGTAACCAGCCAGTTGGCTAGTGTCATTATTTTCGTATCGCAGAGAAGAACTGTTATTCCAATTCATCTTCCTATTGAATTTTGAATGCGCCATTGTGCAGTGGAGCCTAATGTCCTCCAGGAACACCAAAGTGCACCAAACTGGAATCTTGACAGTCAAGAATCCTACTGCATCTCTTTGTATTCCAGCTAAGCTAAATATGATGATCTTACTAAGCAGACAATAATACAAGAAGCCATTTGTTGTGGAATTTTTTTCTTCTGTCTTTTGCAAGTAAGGAGCAGCAAGATCTTAATGGAATGGTCTTCAAGCTTTAAAAAATACCTATGAACATTAAAATTGAAAAATGCTTGGATATCTAATGCAGCAGATGCACAGCTTGTTTTTTTAAATTACATAAACCGGGGAACTGGACAGATGAATGTTAGATACCTTAGACACATAAAATATGAAATTGCTGTATGTTAATCTGTGCTGATTGTAACTATAATCAGTTTCAAATAGACCAGAGTTCCTTTTATTTGTTTATCCTGCTAAGATAATGGCCAAATTCAAAGAATTCATTAGGTCCCCTTCTCCCCTTCCCAAGGAAGCTTGTTGGTTGGTTGGTTGGTTGGTTTTTTAGTGCATATGTTCATTATGATTCTGTAGTGTGCATCCCATGAAGTCTTTAAGTCATGTTTAAGCCCAGACATTCTTTTCCTCTGATCATTTTCGTAGGACTTGGGACTTTTTTCTTCTGTTGGATGGCTTCCACTATCAGCGTGTTCATTCTTAAGAAGACAGTTGATTTCATCATTGCTATAGTCTTCAAACCCTAGAAGTGAAATTCAGTGCAAGTTTGCAGAAGACAACATATCAGAGCACACAGGAGTATATTTTGGAGATAAAAACATCTATTAGATAATAAATTTCATCACTGTTTCGTTAGCTTATCAAAATACTGGAGCACTAGGCTTCAACTGAAAATTTGTAAGATGATCTGACTGTCTGTAGTTAAGTAGTTTCAGAAGTGAATGTTTTATTGGTGAACTTCAGCTTCTATCAGCTCTGCGGTGTGTTATGACTGGTAAAATTGCTTCTAAACCTAGACTATGCCGAAACAAAAGACACAACAATTAGGGTTTTTTAGTATCCTCAAACATTGTTCTGAAAATTGAAATCTAAAGACATTTGGAGGACTCAAGGCTAATACAAATGCTGAATGAGATTAGAGGTTGATCTTGGTGGTGTTATATCCAACTAATCAAAGCTTTTCATGGCAGTAATATTTCAAACCTCTGTAAGTATCAAAATTATTAATGGAGAAAGAAAAAGTTTAAAGCTCCTAAACAAATAGATCGTGTTCTTTACCTAGTGGGATTTACATGCATCTGAGGTATCATACCACCCTTCATGGCAATAATAACCAAAAGATTATTAAAGAATTACAAGATAATTGCATGCCCGCATTGTAGAGGAGCCTTACATAGATGTTACATTGACACTGTGGTTTTGAGCTGTGTAGGTTTGAAAGGTTTTTACAGGTTTGTAACTTCCATTGTTGTGGAAAGTCTTATGGAAAAAAATTAACAGGCACTGATCAGAATTAGATTACAGTTGGACTTGTGCAGATATATTGTGTGAAGTTCTAGAAGCAGAACTGTCCACAAAGTTCTTTCCAGTTTCTAGCAAATTCGTCTATAGTACCATCAGTTTACTTAAAAAGGCTTATTACTTATCATTGGTGTCTCAGCCAGCTACATGTAACAGTTAGCTTTGCGTTATTCCTGTCAAGTCTGGATGAAAGTTCCTTCTTTTAAGAAGCAAGCAACATCGGAATCTTTTTCCTCTCATGTGCTACTGCTTTTTCTCCCATCAGCTCTATAAGGGATGTGGTGCATATCTTTTTTTTTTTAATGAAAAATTTGACCACATCAGAATTTTCATACATGAGTTTTGAAAGGTTGGCCGCTCCAGTTCTGTAACTTCTGTTTAAAGGCAAGAAGGTTTTGATGAAATTTTAAATTTACTAATAAACTGCCCTTTTTTTTCACTTTCACCCCATATTTGCATTTCCCCCTTCCTGCCACTGTTTATCGAAGTTCCTGGCAATGAATTCTGTTATGTTAAATGTATGACTGTTAACATCAATTCAGTGATGAGCCACAGAAAAACAAAACCTAAACCAGCCCTGGTTTAGCTGCCTTCTGAATGCAGAGAGTGGTCCTAACGTGTATAGCGTTTCTTTTACCTAAGCCAAATTCAAATGCTTGAAATAAATGCCCTCATCTCTATTGCTGACTACAGATAACAATAACTACATTGCAGTATAGGATTCCCTACAAAATGTGAGTGCATACCTGCAAGTACTTTGGTATATTTTGCATAGTTCTGTTGTGATAAAATTATGTTTGCAGGATAGCAAGTTATTTTGAAGATTGATTGCATTCACAATTGCAATGAATAATTTTTTTATTACAACAAATATCCTGCAACTCTCAAAACCGTGATATTGTAATGGAACCTAAAGTCTGTCAGGAAGCTAAAAGCACAGTTTCAGATTTCTAGCAGTGTATTCTTTAACTGTACACTTTGATGGATAATTTAAAACAAATCAGACTATTAAGTGATACTATGAAATGGAAAATTTAATTACCCTTATCTGCAAGTTTTGTCATATGGTAGAAAAGGAGAAGTTAATTTGGACTAATTTTAGCTTTTGACTGTAATTTTACTCCAGAAACTTATGTAGTTTGATTTTGCCAGAGATACAGCTATCTGACCTTAAGTTTGGTTACTGAGCATGCCAACATATTTTGTTATTCCAAAAAGAAAAAGAGTGCAAATAAAGAAACCTGAAATAACCTAAAAAAAAAACAAACAAAAAAAACATTTAGACAATTGTATAGTAAATTATGGTATGTCTGGTAAGGCAGTTTGCTTTGATAATTCCTTGTTCTTATTTCTGCTTTCTGAGAGCAATTTATTTTTAATTGGAACTTAATTAATACTGTAGTATTTCACCAACATCACAAGATTGCTGAAATAAATGTGCCTACAGCAACTTAATAGAACAACAAAAAAGTAGACTATATTGAAATTCTATTAAAATGTGGGTTTCAGTTGGATTTAAAGTATTGATTCTTCATATCCACATTCATCATGAGAGAAGTCCCTGTCTTGAGCTCCTTCTGAACAGCAAATATGAATGAACACCTTTTTGGACAAGTTGATTAGAATAAATACAAAGGTCATACAGTAGTCTTCTAAGAGACCTGAAGGAATTTAAATTTGAAACTTTATAACTCTTGTGGCTTAAACATTTTTCTTAAAATTCTCTGCCTGAATAACATATGACAGCTCTTAGTTTACTGAGGGTTTGTTTCTGCCTTCCGCGCCCCCTGCCCCCCCCCCCCCCCCCCCCCAAAAAAAAAGGTCTCTATAAATGGTATTATGAATGATGTGACAGTCTGGCTATTGTAGATGTAGTTAATTCTTTCTCATGTTTGTCATAGGAGGTGGTGAATACAGGGACAAGGTGATTTAGGTGGTCGATTTGGATTTACAGAGGGCTTTCAAAAAGGACTCAAGTTCTAGAACGAGGCAACACCATACTTGAAGACTTAAGTATCTTTTGATTGAGGAGCATATCTGTAGGGTGAAATTAGCTCTTCTTTCCACAGGAGGAGGAATATAGCAGTGGCCTCTAAAATCAGAAGTGGTGCAAAGAAAAGTGTATAATTTCACTTTTTCACACAGGCAGATCAACAAACTTATGTGGATGCAGCTTAAAAATAAGTGAATGCATTTTCACATAGCAGATTTTGAAATTCATTGGCAACTTTTTCACTACCAAAATTAACTTTATATTGGCTCAATTTCAACACAGGAAACACATGCAATAAAAGTTTGCGTTAAACATAAAATAATGTCCTGTTCAGAAAGATCCCTGAGCTAAAGGCTGCTGACAGCTAGGAAAGGATATCCTTGGAGTAGCCATTTTGATGTTCTTTCTTTGGCAGTCACTATTAGCCACTGCCACAGCTGGGTTTGTTCAGGTGGATATCCTGATCAGGCACTGAATGGCTTTTCTTAGTACTATTTGCCAGTATGGTGTTCAAACATTTCATGCTACTGTGTTTGTCAACGTTATGTGATTAATTAAATATATTTTTAGAGTAACAAAATGACAATTCCCACTGATGGAGATTAACTACTGACCATCATGATCTTCAGTGATCGTCAGGTTTTTGTTTAAACAGGTTGTCATACCCATATAATTATTTGTGGCTAAATTATGCAGATTCAAAATTATTGTCTAGGATTGCAGAAATAATTAAATGAAGGTTTTTCATATGATATGTACAGTTTACCCTCCTAAAACGTCCTGGTAAAACAATGGCTTGAGTTGATAAAGAAGTAAAGTTATTCTTAAAAAGGTATTGCTAAGTCAGAAGAGATTTTAAAAACTGTGTATTTGGATATTGTACCTGTAAATACTGGAAGATACTTTAATTTCCCTGTATTAGGTAGAGAAGATGAGAAAATTCTTAGCATGTCTGTCAAGTAAAGCAGTTGTCTTTTAGCATGCCTTGATTGTCTGTTACAGAAATACATATACAAAGTTGAAGTCAGTCTACTGAAATTATTTTTCTAATCTAATCTAAGCTTGTTATTGCTGCTTTCTGCCTTAACCAGCTAAGGGAAGTAAAACTTCAAACTGAGAAATACTGTAAATTTAAAACTAGAAAATTACAAGCAGTAATAAATTCTCTGATTATTATAGCATCTTTTCTGATCAGTTCTTGGATGTTTCACTGCTTTGGTTTACATATGATCTGATATGTTGCTGCCAGATAGGTGTTTTGTCAAAATTACAAAGCTGCCCAGAAATGAAATTTATTCTAGCTTTCTTCCTCTTTCCTCAGCCTGACCACTGCTATTGCTTCCTTTGAGATGTCTGTGTGGTGCTTGAGGAAATATTTTTGAGTGATACACGAGGCTAGGGAAATGCTGCAGTTACAGCGCCCTTTACCTTGCAGACTGTCTTATTCATTAATCTGTTGCATGGGTTGTTCAGGGTTTAGCTTTCTGATGGTGCATTTTTTTTCTCTCTGTCGAGAGGTTTCCAGTTTATTATTGGGGTACTGATAGCAAAGTTTCTTTACCTGTTGACACCCTCAAGTATAGCCTTCAAGTATTTAAAATACCCAATAATATAGAACAGACATAAAACTCATAACAAATTAAGAAGCTTCACTGAGTCACTGTAAAAGAAACTACTAAATATCCTACCACTCAACTAAATAAGATTTTTTTTCATTTTCACTTTCATGATCTTTAGTTTGCAGCTGGTCTTTGCAGCTATACATAAAACAGAACTTGGGAGCAAAAGATAGATTTGCCTTAACAGGGAGTACTGAACCGCAGCACTGAGAACATGCAGTAACTAGATTCCACAAGCTGCACTTATGCAAGCATAATAATGATGTAAGTAAATGATTTAAACAATATTACTTCAAGTAACTAAGCTACAAAAAAAATGAAAACCTGCCAGTGTGAATATAATCCAAATTTTAAAAAGTAACAGTCAGTTGGAAACAACTTTGCCAGAACCCCTCACTGTAAATTGTAAAACCGCAAGTGCGAACATCTTACAGTATCTGCTCTAAAGTGAAGTGATGCAAGAACTACTCACCTGTCCATAATGTGATATCCACACTTGAATTGGATTCCTTTAATTGGATTTTGATTCATTTAGCTAGTGTAGGAATCTGAAGTACATTTTTCTCTATTGCCATGTGTGTGATGTGGATGCTAAATGTTCGTGCCTCAAAAGGCAGACTAAACAAGTTATTGGAGAAAAAATATCATTTAGGGTTATGAAATACCTAGAAGCCACTTCCAGCACAGAAGTCCCTAAAGCACAAGTGGCTGGAGACTGAGAATACGCAATGGTACAAAACTCAGCAGGTATTCCTAGAAAGCCAGATGGCTGTGTATAGGCACTGCCCATTAGAAACTGGACCTGGGCTAGATGGAGCCACTGTAAAAACCTTTGTGTTCTTACAATCACTTACATGACTATAAACAAGCTACTAGTTAAGCTACTGCTGTCTCCACTGTAAACACCTGAAGTTCAGTCATCAGTGCCATTTTCATATCTGAGAGATGATTAATTTCTGATCAGTAAAAGATCATCTGAAGGATGTCGAAACCATTGAATTTGTATCTCTATCTGAATCTGCTTGCTTTGCAGAGCTTAGGATTGAATTACATATTTTTTACTTTGTGGTATTATGTCAAATTCATTCAATTTTTCACTTGCCTCCTTTAAGAATGATGGCTGAAGCATCCCCCTCTGCTAAAAAGGATCAAAAGATGGCTGAGAAATGCCTTTTTTACTTTTTTTTTTTTTTTTTTTAATCCAGACTAGTAGTTTGGTTCAGTTTCAAAGTACTGCCTGTGTCTCAAGATTCCATATGCTTTCTGAAGGAATAGATGCTACCAGTGAGTACAGTAGAGGAGTGGAGAGAGTTAGGTATATTCCCTTCTCTCGATGCCACCTCAAAAATAGCATCCTCACTTCCCATCAGTGCCTAACTTTGCATTTCATACTAATTAAGAAGCACAGGAGAAACTGCAGAGCCCATGTTTGAACCTAAGCCTTTATCTTCCTGAAGAGAGTCAGGAGAAGACCATACAATATAGGAATCTGACTCCAGGGAGGGCAGATGGCTTTCTACCTGAAATATTCTAAAATAAAGAGCTGAGATAATTTTCAGTTCTTTCCCTGTGTGCTATTTATCAACTGGAAGGCAGTTTACGAGAAAAGCAGGTAACAAATGCACTTAGCCCTTCTGCTGATTTTTACATGTTAGAACAGGGTAGAAAATAATCAGCACCTGGCTCCCTCACTCACCAATCACAGAGTGCATCTTAGGAAACTGTCTCAATACCAAGTTTCGCTTCTTACCTCCTTTTCCCACACTACATGATGGCTTATCTTCAAAGCATTCCCATTTCACTATCTTCAGACAATTCTGTTTTGCAGGTGGAAGGGAGCTTTTTGTTTTTCCTCAACTTTGATCATTACCATATGGTCTTTCACATGTGCTTGTGGTCTCTTTCCAGGATCACGAATCGTTTTTCTTTTCCTGGACAATTTTTCTGACCAGGTCTCTATACAAAAAAAACCCAATGTAAAAGACAAAGTGATGTGGTTCTTGGGAGTATTTTGGAATTCCAGACAGAAATCATTGTTTAATGGCAGGGACATAGATCCATGGCCTGGCCTGAGGATGAATCTTATCACATACGAGGTCTTATCTCAGAGGAATGTTAACCTAAGACGCAAATATCCATAATAGAAAACAAATGGTGTCACAGAAACAAAAATCCAGTTCTTACTGGCGCCTGTTGGGCCTTTTATTCTTTTCCATAGGCATTGCCTTAAAGATTCACAGTCAGTCTTTCAGTGATGTGGTTACGTGTGCTCCATCATGGTGCTACATTTTCTGCAGTTTGGAATTTCCTTTTTTGGCCAGTAGGCTCAACATCCCACATCTTTGCACTTAAATGACCTTCACCATCTCCTGAGGACATAAAATGGCAGAGTGTAGCCATCTATCTCATCTGTGATTAGAATTGCTAGTCATGTCTAGGTGCTTACCTCTTTTTGTCTGTGGCATATCATTAACCTAGTACTAGACTAGCTCAAAAAGATTTATTTTTAGGCTTCATTTTGATTCTTTTTTTAACCTGTTAGGGTCTTGTTTGAGTTGTCAGCAATATAAAAAATCCTCTGAATCTTGGCAGTTTGGAAATATTCTGTAAAAAATTAAGTAATATTGGAAAAAGTTGAGTTATTGAAATCATTGTGATCTGTGGTAAAATTCTGGCTTAAGTAAACATTAGTTTTACGGTATTTTTCAGCCAGGTGTAACTTCAGATCAAAACCACTAAACCTGCATGAGAATAACCAATAGCAGGGAAGTACAATGTCTGGAAAGGCACATTTGAGGAACTGGCACATGCTGCTGCAACATCCCGGGTGAATTTCCTAACGTTTAGGCTAGGGAATTCTTTTTTGCTGACCCAACTAAAACCTAGTTCTTTGTACAAAATAGGACAGCTCCAAAGCAGTGACTGAAGTGTGGACACGGGATACTCTTAGGGTACTCATCTCATATGTGAATGACCCAGGCCCTAAGGTCTGACTTGGAGCCAGAACTTTGGTCTGAAAATGTAGGTCTCCAAGGTAGCTTCTGTGACTGTTCCTTGCTCTAGTTTATTTCTCTGTCGCTCTTTTCTATTTTTCTTTGCAAGGAACTTTAAAAGCTCCAGGTTTTATTTCCAGGCAAGATCTTGAGGGATAATATTTCTCCACCCACTTCTAGTTAATTTAGAGTATCTGCTTTGCCAGATCACAGACAGAATATGCTGCCTCTCAAATCTCTGCTAAATTTTGGCTTAGAATGAAAAAGAAATATAATTTCTAATGCCATCTTGCAGAACAGAATTTGCAAACTTTAGGTTTCAGAGCATCGACAGGAATTAGTAAAACTCGCTTCAATTTTAGAGAAATCCCTGGGCAGTAATAAAACTGAATCTGAGAATACTTAGTCATAGGCCACTGGGCACATCCATTTCTCTTGAAGCCAGATTTTGCCTTTGTTACATGCAAGAATTTCTGGCCTGGCATCCTGATTCAGAGAATAAAACATTCTAGCATGTCTGGTGGAAGGATCCCGTTACAGTATATATATGACTGTTCTCATAACCTTCATCTGCACTGATGCTGATAAAAAAAAAAAAAAATGCATCTTATGTTCAACCAAATAAGCTATCCTGTTTCCCTGAGACCTGGGGAGTCTGATCAAGTTTTTTTGGTACTAAACAGCAATCCATCCAGTTTGTTACAGTCTCAAAAAAATTTCTGTATATTCTGCAGATACTGAGCCCTTCCTATCTAGCATCATAGGTGAAATTAACAGGGAAGCTAGGTTTTGGCTTATTAATTTTGTTTCTCAGATTATTTTTGTGTGAATATAAGACCTTTTATGAGCACTTTAATTCTTCTTGAGAACCAATAGAAGTCCATCTTACCTTAATCCCCAACCAAAATTTCTCCTTCAGATAGTTGTAGCTTTCCATGTCAATCACTTAATTACTCTTTTTAAAGTCTTCATATACTTTTGAACATTTTTTGATGACTTACATCTTACTAAAACATTCACAGCATGGTTGAGGTGACTGGCTTTGTTGAAAGAGTAAAAGAATGAACAATTTTGTAAGAAGTGATGCAGATTTTCTCCTAGAACAGATCTATATTGCTAACTCAAGTACTCTACATTAACAGATAGGTAAATGAGAATCTTCTCCCCAGTCAGGTAAAGATTTACTCCATAAAAGCTTCTGCAACTTCTTTTAGAACTACTCCCATCTTTGGAGTATGCACTATGCCACCTGCTTACGCATTTATGAAACAGTGCTCCCTGTGGGACAAGTCTGGGTTGTATGCTTATTTTGATAAAATGGTACTTTATCTTCAGTCAGACACTAAGCAATTACCTCCTACCACTGAAGTCATGTCCAAGAGTGAAATGCATTATGCCCTTTCTTTCTCCTTTGAATTATTTCCATAAATAAACCACTCATTGTATTGTATACATGTATTCAGTACTCTACTATTGTAAAGCTTTTTAACAGATTTATAAGTAAAGGAAATATCTGGGACTCCACTGAAGACCATCTAAAAGCTCAGGATTAAGTATTCTGACTGTGCAGGTATGGCATATGTACAACAGGTGAAGATTTATTGCACAAATAGATTTTATAAAGCAGCAACCATAGGAGAAGCAACAGTTTGGTCTTCTTTGAGGAAGTGTTTATGTATTTCACTGTTGGTACCTTGCAAATGCTAATCCAGGGATAGAAAGAGATGCTTACCATCTGGCTAAATAAAGACTGAAGTGCTGCTTAATCAAATAAGCTTATGTTCAGATGTTTCCCTAGGGGCATCCAACTGGTCTGATGTCTGCATGCTGTTACCCAGTGCCAGGTATTCTCTTTACATCCCAAACCATTTTATCCACAGCTGAGCTGTAATTCCAAATAGATGCTATTCACTGAATAACAAATATGGATACATAGGTACTTTTTCTTCTACGGGATTTTCACAGTTCTGCTCAGTGAATGGATAACATTTTAGCTCCAGCAGGTTGGTTCATGGTGGTTTTTCAATACTGATCCTTTCCTGACCAAAAGATCTGTTCTGGTTGGTCAGTACCAAGAATTCAGAATACATTGGAAAAGCAGTTTTAGCTCTATTGGAACTTCTTGTGTTCTACGAAGAACAAGGTTCCATGTTGCTGTGTTTAGGGCTCCACTGTCAAGGTGCAGATAAACACATAAAATGAGCTGGGTTAGTAGGAGTTACTGTTCTTCCTCAAAAAAAATAGTTCACTTATCATAAATCTACTTGTAGAAGTAGCCGTTGACTTTCTACATCTGGAAGCAATAAACTCCAGTAGTCTCCAAGTGTCAAGACTGAGGATCCTAGGTGGCAAGTGACATGTCACAAAGCTGCAAGGTCTCTACTGTAGCTCGTCCGATCTTTTATACTGCTTTCAAAATGGTACCAAAAATAATGACAGGTAAGTTGCAGACATGTTTTTTTATGCCATCTAGCATGGAAAAGGCTAGGACTCTTAACATTAAATCTTCAGCATCAGTATCCAAAGACTAGATCCTGCTGTGTTGTCAGCCTGCCTATGTGGTGAACTTAGAATGGAAATCTAGATGAAGTGACTATCATATTCCAGCATCCTTGGAAGCTAGAACTTACTCTTCTAGATGATGAACTGGTGAAACAGAGCCTAGGAAATACTACTACAAGAGCACAGAATTGCCTACATTAATAAAAATTATTGAAAAAACACAAACAAAAAAACCCCAAACAAACAAACAAAAACCACCAAAACTCCCCACGTCTCCCCTGTAAATTGCTTGTTCTTGGTATGTTCAAGTAAAGGACATACAGAGCAGAAAAAAACATCCTAAGAAGCGTAGGTCTTTGGAAGGGACTTGGAATCAATTACATGAACCATGAACAGATCCACCACAGCTGTCTGCAAAAATATCTACTCTGACTACCCTAAGTGCACAACTGCGCACTTACTTACCCATGAATCGTCAAAATCTTGTATAAAATTTTCTGTCATTCTGTGCAGAACCCAAACCATTCAGTATAAAGACAAACAATTACCATGGAAGATAATGTGTAAGAGTAAAATAGGAAAAATTAAACCTGCCACCAATATCCCAACACCTTAGCAACAGCAGGGTGTTTGTGAAGAGAAAATGCCTAGGGAATCTGAGAAAGTAAGCACTGCCTAACACCACATAGAAAGGCAAAAAACAGGAAAAGACTCTTGGCAGACTCTGTCAACACAGTGCATTTGAGGAGAGGAATCCATGTGACAATCAGGGTCTTTCTAAACAGTTAAGCACACATGAGTTTTTTCAGTATCACAAAAATACCAATGAATTCTGCCCCAATATCCCATCACTCTCTGTGGCCGTGGTCTGATGCTTCAAAAGAATATAACCCTGCCTACCTTCATTCCCCAGAAACCAAATTATGCACTGAGGGCAAATGTAAATCTCTTTGTCCCCTGCAGGTAAACAGCTGGCAGGATTAAAGTATTTAAAATACGGTGCAAAAAAGATATATGGAAATGCAGTCTCCTTTCAAGCCTCTGTTACAACTACAAGAAGTTAACCACCCAAAGATACAAATCACAAGTTTTAATTGTCAACAGCAGGATCACTTCTATCTTGTCATCAAATCCCACTTACACACTTGTGAGATGCTAGCATGAAACTTTATATTTCTCAGGGTCCTTACTGCATTTCAAAGACAAGTCCAGAATGGCTTATCTCTGAAATAATGATTTTTCTATTCTTATTTCCAGAGTAGTTTTATTTATAACTAGTTCGTACACCTTTCCACTGAAGTAGGCAATATTTCCTCTCTGGTAAGTGCTTTCCGAATGAAAATACCTAATCAGATTCTTTTTTGGCCTTTGACTACTAAAGTAAACACATCAAACTGTTTCTTTAATCTCCTCTCATGCCAATGGCTTGCCATTTCCCAAATCATTTTAGTAGCCATTGCTGTGTTAAATTATTCTTTTTTGTAAAGTAAATGGTAAGAGCTTTGGATGCCATTCACTTTTGGTGCACTAATAATCTCATAGTGAGTATAGTTGTCTTCAATATTATTAAGACCAGCTAGTCTACTAGACAGCAAGACAAACACTGCCAAGTTGAGCATAGAAAATTTTCGCCACTGGCACTTTTTTCTTTTGACGAGAGTTTTCTTTATAGTTTTGGCTTCAGGCAATGTTAGAAGATAAATGTATCTGTAAAACATTTTTTGTTTTGCAGGGCCATACTAAAAGAATTAGCCTCTTCGTATACTCAAAGTACCTTTCAGAATGAGACAAAAGGGAAGGCTTACCTGAAGGTTTCTATTCAACCAGTTCTCTTTCATCCGTAAATCATGCCCAATGCAAAGCCAAAACATTATTCAGAATGGGAATAGAAATTGGTTTGTTGTCATTACAGCTGATGATGGTCTGGAAATGGAAGAAACGTGTTTCTGTTGCAAAGTGCAGTTAACCCAAACCAGCATTTGATAGTGTAAGTATGAAACATCACAGCCTAAGAATTTTCTCAGAAGTAGAATATATCTGAAAGTTGGCAGTGACTTACAAATCACATTCTGAACTTGGGTTGTAAGGGTACAGACTACCGGTCCAGTCAATCTATAGAATGGAAACACTGAAAATTTTCAGATTAGCACTGGGGAAAAAAAAAAATTACTGTTCAAATTTTCATTATTTTCAGGGGAAATAACTTCTAACTCATTAACAAGTAGCAACAAAACATGGACTTGATTAAGCCAGTAGTTTTTAACTACCTTCTGATGACACAAATATTTTGGTTTTAGTAATTTTTATTTCAGTATAGGAGACATTTCCATTGACCTAGAGTAGACTAAGTACAAAAATAAATTTGTAAAAATAGAGAGAAATTCAGAGCATTGAAAGTACTGAAGCTAAATCTCAATTTTCAGTTTCTTTTTTGATTTTTTTAGTTTTTTTTGAAGAAAATTCTGTCATCAGTTGACTAAAAAATGTGACCATGCCTCTCTACAAGCTTTGTATTATAAACTTCAAAACAACAAGGAAAAAATCAGCTGACTATAGTCAACAAATAACAAATGGGAGTTGTTTTCTTACTAGAACGACAGTGCCCATGGTACCAGTATTTACCTTCCATTTGCAACACAGCTTGCTTATCTGATGATTATTTGCGTTTAGTCACAAATAAGATAGATGAAGGAGAAAGGGAAGTTATTCATCAAGACAGCAGACTGCAATGTGAGAGTGGTCAATGTATATCAGATTTGCAACTGTTGAAACAAATGCTGATTTGCTAAGCCCAAATTGTTTAGAAAAGGCAATGTGTTAAGATATCCCTTTGATAGCTTCACTATTCTGGTCCTTATTTAAAGACTGGAGAAAGAATATTTTTTATAAAAATTTAAAACTTTCCTTGAAAGCATATTCCTTGAATCATGTAGCAAAACAAACTATAACTTAAGCTTAAAGCTAAGAACACCATACCTAAGTTTGTAGGTTTGGATGAAATTAACAACATAGTTAAATCATCAAACTGCCTATTTCCAGGGGATGAGGGCTTTAGCTTCCTCCACAACAGTTTCTTCTTGAAAATGCAAAGAAGGTAAGCAAAGTAAATTTTCATCTGAATCCAAGTAAAGTTCAATTTTGTCAGACTGCCAAACAGGATATGAGCTGTAACTTGAAATTCCAAAGTTCTGTGGCAAAATCTATCCTTTGAAGTTGCTGGTTCTTGGAAACTGACAATAGTGATACACTGAATAGGTTATTGTATAGCATATAGCTATTTTCATTACAGAGTTGCTTTACTTAAACAGCTTTCAGGAACAAGTCCTTTAAATACATTGCAGTGTGATGACTAGAGGTAGTTTTTTTACAGAGGGAGATGCCAGATGAGATATACATACATACATACATATATATATATTCTAGCTTGGATAAGGGATGAGGAGGGGGAAGTGTGTGAAGAGCTGAAACTTGGCTATGGCCACAAGAATTTCCATTCTGTTCTGGCATGTAGGTGGGTTTTGGAGACTACTGATCAACACAGCGTTAGCAACACTTTTGTTTTGTGTGTCCATGTTTTTTAAAAAAATGTGTCGGGAAATTAAGTGGTTGTTTATCACAGATATAAAGTAGTAATCTTTGTTTCATGATACTGACACTGAACACTGAAAAACAGTGAAAAAGAAATGCATGATGAAACATGTAGCACACAAATCTGATTTTTTTTTTTCTTTTAACTGAAATGCAGTGGCTATTTTTTTGTTGTTTCTCAAAGTGTTCCAGGAAGAGGTGTTGGAGGGAGATTAATGTTCTGAATTGTCAGAAGTAACAACCCTAGACTGTCATATAAAATAGTAGTACACTAAAAATGGAAGTAAAAAGATAAGAATAAAACATTCTATGTAAGCTGAACAACCCTCAAGACACTGCCAAAGTTGCCATTGTCATTAAGAGCAAGCTGAAGGATTCCAGAGGTGAGAAAAACTTTGTACAGATGAAATCACCAAAACAGGCTGTGACTGGCTTTCATTGCTGAATTATGAAGTTGCTGCTGAGTTTTTGAACATGGTGTCATGAAGAGCATCCAGAAGCAGTGGACCAAAAGGAGAAAGTGTATTCATCACAGTGTATCCTGTTGCTCTTACATCATCTGTCCAGAACGCATCTGGCCTAAGCCACCACACCAGCAAGCATTTCTTCTCTTTATGCACTTCATGTGTGGTTAAAATGTAGATAATGGTACTTGGAGCCATGGTAAATTCTCAGGAGGTCCCAGAGTAGAAAAAATAGGCCAATAAGAAACACATCCTCTGAGTGCCT